>OX365958.1:22610229-32610229 GCA_947247005.1 Spisula solida
TTCATCAAAATTCAGAGATTTAGTCAAATTCTTAAAATAATCTACCAATCAACAATATAACAAGTATGTGGATTCGCATAGTTTATAGTCCAGTCAGGGTAAAAATCCAGCGACGCAGCAATCGAGTCTACTTTAACGGTGTAAAACCAATTATAATGGCTTACACTGTACAAACAATTATAATTTCAATGTTAAACTAACATACTATATTCGCTCAACCTGTTCAGACAATGGTTGCTATCTTTTGTGTACACTTAAACTGCAAGTCATTGTCACAATATCCCAAATGGGCTGTATGTTTGTTTTTCTTGTATTTATTCAAGCCATGTTTTTCAACAGTTGTTTTATCATTTTTGGCAATCATGTGAACTAACCAGTTTTCCTTGAGTTAATTACAAACCTGTACAAACTATTCCGCCAACAACTGACAACTTCTCCACATGTGGAGGATACGACTGAAGCCAATGTCACGGGAAAACGTAACTGACCAAACCTACTACCTGCATCAAACCCGTGACAAGCAAGTATATTCTATCCACTACGCTGTCCTGGCTGATTCCTCTATTTAAAATGAAGCAAGCTTTTCTTCAACAAAAGAGACGTTTAAATATGTTAAAGGCCATAAACACTTCACTGCCACATTGTTTTAACAGAGGTGAAAGTTCTCAAATCGTATTTCAGAATCCAGCCGAAAAATAATTTCTAGCCTTCATAGCCTGTTCAAATATTAGTGTGGTAGAAACAAATATCTGCTTGCAGATTTTGACGAGTATCTACATTGAAGTTAACAGATAATCATCAAGCACTTTACTTTTATAAGTCAATTTCCAAACTAATACATGGAGTGACCAGATAAAATCCATTTTCTATCAGCAGACGTATAGAGAACAATCTATGTCCTATTTTCTTAAAAGTTCCAAAATCAGGCAGTATTGTTCCAAATCAAATAAGATGAACTCTTCACTACCTCTTTTAATCATAACTCATCAGTAATTTTTTAAATATAACTCTTCACTACTGTTTTAAATAACTCTTCATTACCTTTTTAAAAAATAAAACTTGTGTGAGAATAGAAAGAAAGAAAACGCACCATACACCAGAAAATCATCTTTTATAAAACAGGAAATAAGGTAACAATTACACATTTAACTATGCTGCACAAAAAACACATTACATCCAAATAACACAAATATGATCAGATCTTCGAAACATGATAAACATGAGGGCTGACTCAAAAACATCTCTATTTTACCAATACAATTGAATATCTCATTTGTAATGTGTTATATTCACAATCCAAAATCCATAAAAAAACTTTCTAACCACCCCATCTTTCAGTCAGTGACATAAGTTATATTTCGAAATGATATACATCAAAATTCACAACATATAAACAGAAAATAGACGTTTCTTTCAATGGAATTGCACAGTGATTATTTTTACATTATAACCTTAGGGTAAAATTGGGAAGAAAACACAAGGTAAAGTGATGCCTTAAAGACAAAAAAATGTAAAATGATAGAGGTGATAAGTTATATTTCAAGGATTTCGTAAAAAAATGTTCCGAGTTTGTGCACGTTACACAGAAAATGTGGTGGTTGTAATTTGAGAGGAAACAAAAAGAAGACATTTAAAGCAGACAACTAATAGAAAAGAGAAACTATCTGATAAAAATTGTTCTCAGATATACTTAATATGCATGGACATAACCAGGTTGTTTACCAAATACATCGTACTAGTAAAACACTTTCATGATTCAGTTAGTATTCTGTTTCACATCATACCAAGGATTTTTTGACAAATAATTTTCATCATTAACTCTCTGGTGACTTAACGACCGGCCATATCAAAATTGACCCGTACCGGATTCAAACATTCAATCTTTAATTCCTAAAATGGGCAGATGCCTTAAGCACTGTGGCACAGGGATGGTTCACAAAGTCACAATTTTCCAATTATCCCAAGTTCAATGCCAATTACTGCTGTCTGTTAATTAAGGAGGCGGGCAAACTTTAAATTTCTTCATTTTTAGTTTCTTAATTAATAATTACTGAATTATTCAAACAAACTAAAATGTCAGCACTTGTTTCAGTGTATAGGAGTCTTATTGAATTACAGGCCATCAATATCAAGTTTTCTCAAATTCAAGGCTGCAATAAAAGAACAATTATCTTCAGAATAGAGTAACCATGACAACGTGAAAAGTTTCCAGGCAACAACAAGAAGAGTATGTGCACTCAGTCTTCGATATTTATTGTAATACTGCTGAATTTATTTATAGACAAAGGTGATCAAGCCAACCAGTGTATTTACTAAATAAACCTTTACTCAATGACGACACAGGTTGACGAAACTCAAACTGTGTTTTGATGATTTGAAGAATTTTACCATTTTAAGTCCAAAAATTTCATAATTTAGAGAAAACTTGATGCTTTAGTCTTGAGGTTTCGAAATATAATTCTTATTGAAAATTTCATGGGGCAAGGGATCCAGTATGGAGTTAAATGACATCCTAGGAACCAACTTAACTACTGAAAACTACGGAGTTTCTGTGAATGTTTACATCTGAGTGTTCAAAGCATTGTCAACTAAAACATTGCAAAATTAACTAAAACCTAAAATATACTACATATTGACATAGCCATTGAAAGCTACGATATACAGTTTAATAACTCAAACCATAGATATACAGAAATAGACTCTCTTTATAAAATAAATAATTAGGACAAAAATGAGAAGTTATATATATATATTAAAAGTATGACAGACTAATGTACTTCTACTAGCCAACAAGTTCAACAAATACCTCAAGTATAGGAGCGATTAGATTATCAAGAAAATAAGCAACTTAACAATTATATACACCTATCTCTAAAAATAGTTAACAAAAATATATATTTATACATGTCATCCACACCTAACGTTCATCGTTTAACAATCAAAATAGCAGTAGAGAAAACAACTAGCTTTTCTGTAAAATAACAGTGTATAATACATGGTTCACAGACATCCTTTATATTTCTCAACCGGTATCAAGTTTTAATACATATACTGTGAACTGCACCAACTGGTGTCAAGTTTCAATATATATACCGTGAACTGCATCAACTAGACCAGGTGTCAAGTTTCAATAAATTTACAGTGAACTGCATCAACAGGTGTCAAGTTTCAATAAATATACTGAGAACTGCATCAACTAGACCAGGTGTCAAGTTTCAATAAATATACTGTGAACTGCATCAACTGGTGTCAAGTTTAAATAAATATACTGTGAACTGCACCAACTAGTGTCAAGTTTCAATAAATATACTGTGAACTGCACCAACCAGTGTCAAGTTTCAATAAATATACTAGAACTGCATCAACTGGACCAAGTGTCAAGTTTCATTTAATATACTGTAAACTGCATCCACCAGTGTCGAATTTCAATAAATATACTGTGAACTGCATCAACCGGTGTCAAGTTTCAATTAATATACTGTAAACTGCATCAACCAGTGTAGAGTTTCAATAAATACCGTGAACTGCATGAAAAAACCCACAAAACTGGCATAATATTATACAAACTGAAAAATTATCTTCATCAAGTTCAACAAAGCCTCGTTTTACTGTATTTACTATGTACATGCTGTATCACCAATAAAGGGCTTGTTTATTATAGCGTCACCTCTGTTAAAAGGGCCAACAAAATAGGCTTATGATTCCCCTACTTTCTGAGCATATTTACTTCTTAGTTACTACATTTGAATACCAGTCAGTTAAGAGTACTACAATCATCATTTACTTGTAAAATCCTTCTAAAAATACAAGTCTATGATAGCAGTCATTTCATTCCAACACAAATTTAATTTCAGCACTTTATGCCCGACTCAAAGCTAGACACAATATTGATTAATTGTTTTAGGAAATAAGACGACAGTAATCTTTTAATAAGTGGTCTTAATGGGACCACCCAGTGTCATTATCCCTCGATGCCAGGATTGCACAATTCATAACTAACTACCTACCATGTACTTATTGGTATTGAATGTATAGACTGGTACCATGTATACGGATGTAATCTTACCTTTGTGTATTGGCCAGTGACTTTATCATACAATTAAGAGTAACAGAACCTGACTGGTAACATGGACTGGTCGCTATTGTACAAAACGTTAACAAGAAATTTACGGAACTACATATAACTAAACGCTTTCACAGGTCAAAGGTATAGTCGACTATCACTTTCACAGGTCACAGGTATAGAAGAATATTTATATAGTTTCAAGTGCACAACAACATGAAAACAATGTAATTATGATTTAGTTATAAAATGTCAAAATGACTAAAAAATTAAAAGATGATAACATGACATGTGTGGGTGTATCGATACAAAAACAGCTTTTTACACATATCGTTTTGAAAAAAATAACTTAACCTCTCATATAACTGCCAAATGTACACAATAAAATGACCAAACATACATTTATCTAAATATGTACATTTGTACATTCATTTGTATTTGTTGGCATATTTGTTACTGTCAAATTTTATACAAACTATAGAAACAAAGTTTTCTACATAATAGTAAGAATTCCTAAAATAGAATCAGAATACTGTATTATTTACAGAACAATTATGTTCACTGCTAAACATAATTTTATATCTTTGTTTAAATTAAACACAACTCATCTTCTCTTTAAAGGTATTCAAATATTTCAAAATGTTGCCGAAAAAGATAAAATATACAGTGCCCACAAAAAATTAAGAATACACTTCCAAAATTAAACTTGGTTGAATTATTCAATATTTGTTGTCAGATGGTTGCAATTAAACTACACTTACTAATCAAGACAAAAGAGATAAAAGTAAAGACATTCTGAATTAAAATAACCATATGATTAAAAAGGCTGATTTTTTTTATCTTTTTATGACAAATTTACCTTTTAATCTGGACAAAGAAACTTCAAAGTACCAATAAATGTATGGTCTTTACACTTAATAAACAAAAAAATTCCCTGTTTTCAAAAATGTTGTTGCTTCACTGTTCTGCAAACCTCTGTATACTTATATTTTGGTGGGCAGTGTATAATCAATAAAGTCTTCGAGTTCTGGAGAAAATTTTGTACGATACAAATACCGGGCATGTCACTAAAACAGGAATAAATAATGCCAGTAACACCAAAAACGCATGAACATCAAAATTGGCTAAATTCAAATACTCTGAAATCCACCGACATGTAACTAACATCGAAAAAGCATGAAAAATGCCAAAAAATCTACATACAATGACAAATATCACATTAAGCGTATGAGATGATTAACATATATGAATATTCATGAACATGATGTACAAAATGATTAATATTCATGATAAGACAATTAATATATTCACAATTCTCATGATGAAAGTGTCATTTTTCACATAAAAACAAGACAAAACGAAATCAAGTCAATGTTACATGAACATACATCAATAATGATAAAATAAGCGATAGTTATAATCATCTGAAAAAACATTTTCAATTTTTTAGTACAAAGTTCAACGCTTATTTTGTGACTAGTTGTATAAAGTATGAAGAACAAATATATGTTTTTGAAATAAAAAACAGTCAATTGAGACATTCAGCCTCATGTTGTATGCATCTCCGAACATCTGCAAACACGTCCAAACATATCACTACTCCGTCTGATAACTTTGTTTGGCGTAAAACATCCAATCTTCAAACAGACCTTGGTACATATTTTAGTTCACAACACAATTATAAATACAAACTTCAACCATATTTGTGTGATAATGGAAATGTTCATGAACACAAAGTCCTTATAACAACAGATTTTTACAAAATCTATTATGTGCATCCTAAATGAGAAAGATGAGATGTTGTAAAGGCGGATGTCCACAGACTCTGCGGCAGATGTCAACAGACACAGGCAGATGTCCACAGATTCACTGGCAGACGTTTGCAGACTCACCGGCAGGCATCTACAGACTCACAGAATTCAACAGACTAATCAGCAGACGTCCACAGACTCATCGGCAGATGTCCACAGTCTTACTGGCAGACGTCTACAGAACTCAACAGACTCACCGGTAGAAGTCCACAAACTCACTGGCCGACCTCCTTAGTCACAGATTCACAAGCAGACGTCAAGTCTAACCAATCATTGTTCTCACCAATCACAATCTGTGATTTATGTTTCCAAGTCTGTTACTAAAAATATATCACCACCATTGAGAAATTCCTGATCCAGGAAACCTGCTATAAATAGCATCCTATCACTTGTACCATCTCTCTGTTACTAAAAATAGCCCTCTCAGTCTTAGATTTTCATATACTAAAAATAGATTTCAATCTATACATATACACACATTGACATTGGACAAATCTTATTTGACACTTGGTGCTAGGCAAACATCTAATACTAGTGCACAACAGGAAACAGGTAGCTATAGCAACGGGAATATCCATCCATCTTGTACTATTTATAGCCATCTGGTACTATTTATAGCCATCTTGAGCTATTTATAGATTCAGATACTTTCTTTAAGACTCTTCATCCATTGGTTCCGTCTCTTGCTGCTCTATAGATTCACTGTAAAAAATACAAGAGAAATGGTCTATAAAGGAGGGTGAAGTTATAACGCGGAACAACACTTTGTTTTGTGACACTATAATGTTTGCTTATTTGGGCTAAACACTTTTTAAAACAATTTTTCAGTTACAGTCAGATCTCGTTACTACGACACCCGATATACCGACAATTTCGTTATAACGACATCAATTGATGGGGACAAATTCTATTCAACGTTAATTGTATCCGTTATAACGACATATTCACTTACCGACACCGACAGCAAAAAATTGGGAACGAATTGAGAGTTTACACAGGAAAAAATACTCGATATACTGACAATGTCAAGGGACTATATTTCACACCTGAACTATTTATCGGCTTTCCACAAAGTCACCATCGAAGCTTGGAGCCTAATTATGTAATTATACTTGTGAAAACCATCTTAATTGCTCTCATTATTATAGTGAAGCCTTTCACAGTCGAATCACAGTTTGTGTACTATGGCTCGCGCATTCGTAATCAAGGTAGATAAGCGAAGTCATCGCATATATTCGTATTTTTGAAATTGTACGATTCACGAAATAAACGATGTTAACTGAGATTTCTCGACTTGATTTATTAATTCATCAATTCATCAATTCATTAGACGATAGGGTAAAATTTAAAACAAAATGAATTACCAATTTATTCTCTAGAGCGTTATATCTTATAGGTTACTGTAGTAGTCTTTGTACACCTTTAAATTCGGATGCACTTTATTTGTAGCTCTCTCAAAACATTGTATATCTATTTCATTTTATGTAATTATGATAATTTCATACTGCTGAATTTGTCGATTATGTCAACTTGATGACATAATAATTTTATGTTAATCATTAATCAATTTCTATGAAACAATCTCCCAATAAAAATTATAGTCACTTGTGAAATTCGGTATACTGACAAATTCTTTATAAAGACATTTTAATCGGGAACAAACAGTGTTGTTGTATCGAGATCTGACTGTATATACATTGGTAGGTTCATCCAACCACTTTTTCTGGACTATATGCTGACAGTACTTAGTTACCCTTAAACACTTGTGGTGGAAAATTAACGGTGTTGTCAAATTTTCAAAGAAGGGTATGACCTGCTGCAACTGGGAATCAAACCAAGATCACCTTGTTATAAATCTACTGGACCAGGACTGAGGCTTACAAAACACACTTCAGTGTCTTCCTATACACATCAATGTATCAGTTAAACTTTTACTTCATGGACATTGAGAATCCATCATGAGCTTCTATCAGAATATATCATCCAAGGGGTAAGAATTTAACAAGGGAAGAGACTTGTCCATAATCCTATCACAATGCAGATGTATTATGGTGTCAATAATTTATTATTTTCAAATGACCAACTTTGAGATAGTGTACACACTTTAATTGTTATCTTATCAAAATATTGTAGGCAAATACAAGGGCGCTTCAATTTATTTAAGGTTATATGAGTCGTGAAGTATGTTCTATAACTAATATATATCACTTTTGACACCTCATTTCTGATGGTACCTATCCACACTTGGGTAGGTGAGTTTTTTTAAAAGTAAAATATAAATGTAAGTGCACTAACCTTTTCTTCCCTGCAACCATAGATAAAGAAGCAAGGGCAGTAACTGTGTCAGTTTCTTCATTTTCACGTTTCTGAGCCTCAACTATTGAGTACTGTATAGTACCAAGATATCTCTGTAAACAAGGCCAATGTTTGCCTGAAAACAAATCAATCAAGAGGGGTCATCAATTATGTACAACCAACTTACTTACAAAATTTGGGGATCCTAGGCCGACTGACTGATCAACCAACCACCATGTGCTAATTCACCAATGTAATAAGCATATCATTCTATCAACCCGACTTTAAAACTTTTTAATATTATATTGTTTGAAGTCTCACAACTGAACAGTGTTTCAGTAATACGGAGACCACCTTATGAAGTAATTACATTATCCCGACACCGGGCGAGCCAGCAGTTAGCCAGATCTATATGCTAAGCATCAAGCAAGGGACATAGTATACAAGTACCACTTTTAATGAATTTTGATATGTCATGGCCTAGGTTCAAACCCGAGACCTCTAGCGCTTGAAGCAGATACTTTACCACTAGGCTATCCAAGCAGATGAGTTTATAACTGCAACTTACTTTGCATATTGATAGTGTTTTCAAAGGTTTCCAGGGCCATTTAACATGGCGCTTTACACAACTGCAACTTACTTTGTATATTGATAGTGTTTTCTAAGGTTTCCAGGGCAGTTTTACAAGGCGCTTTACACAATTCCTCTTCTTTGATTGGAGGAATTTCTTTTCCCAGTAAGGCTTTTAAACACATTTCTGTTGAATCACATATTGCAGTGACCTCGTATCCACCTTCTAAAGCCAATACTATCTTCCCATTGGCTAATGACATCAATTCTCTGGTCATGTGACCAAAGCCTGAATAAATATATGCATATATGAATATGATAAAATTGTGTATTTTTTTGTAATTTTTTAAGTTAGCCTAACCAGATTTTCTGGAATGAATATTCAATAAGAACGAGTACTAAGTCCAGCAAGCAGCTTATCTACATATTGCAGACAAGATGGTAGCCAATGGCTCAGTTATAACAAAACCTGCCCAAAGCAGGAATTGCACCCATGTCTAAACAATATCTGTAGATCCCCATTAATTACTAGATGTTCTAGGAGACACTTTATTATGTAGATATCCATTAATTACTAGATGTTCAAGGAGACACTTTATTATGTAGATCTCCATTAATTACTAGATGTTCAAGGAGACATTTTATTATGTAGATCTCCATTAATTACTAGATGTTCAAGGAGACACTTTATTATGTAGATCTCCATTAATTACTAGATTATTCACTAAAAGTTCTGAAGAGACAATTATGACTGTGAAGACCTCAATTATTTACTAGATTATGTAGACTAGACCAAGATTTTATTTTTGTACTTACATGCAGGTGATACGACATATCCACCTAACGGTGCCGGATGTCCAGCAGCCGCGTCGAAACCTGCCGAAACTATCACTATTTCTGGATTGAATTCACGAGCTATAGGCATTACGATAGTCCTGCAAATAATACATCAAATCATTAAGTACTTCAGAAATCAAAGCTTTTCCTCCTAAAATATGCTCTTAGGAAAACAACAGTGCTATTATTTCACGGGTGTAAGTTAAAAATTATGAAAAACCTGAAATTCTAAAAAAATGTCAATTTATATAGTGACAAAGAAAAAAATAGACTTTTTGGCAGACTTTTTTAAAATTGCACCCATGTGGTTTAAGCATATGTATTATTAAAATTTGGCTGATGAGGCAAAGGAAAGCTCTCCACTGTTAAATGGGAAATCATGAAAATCAGTTAAGATCAGATCTTTTTATATTTTGAAAGATAAATAACAATCAAGGGTAAGCAAAACTTAATCCATTTATCAGCATGAAATTTGAATAAAATTACTAAGACACAATGTAATTTAAAATGTAAACAAAATTCAAATATCTGTATGCTGTGGAATTTGATCAGCAAAGATATAATCACAAAAACACTACGGAGCTTAATCAGAAAAAATAAATCAGAGATAAAATAATAATAAATTCATAGAGGAGTTTTGTCAGAAAAGAAGAAACAACAGAGATATACAACCAAATCAGATTATACACTTACCTAAAGGCTGCCAAATATTCTGCATCTCCCTTCGGAGGTTCAAGGCCACCACTGAACGCAATATTAACGTTGAAACCTTCAGCTTCTCCTGAGCCACATTCCTCTGGTGCGCCAGTACCCGGGAAGAAATGTCCGTTGTCATGACGATGGATAGAGAGATACATGATGGCTTTGTCATCAAACGTCATCTGTTGTGTTCCATTGCCATGATGAACATCCTGTAGAATACACAATCAATCATCAAATAATTTTAGTGTACTTTCATAATATAGTTGATATCACAGGAGTGAAATAAAGTCATATAATGGCTAGAAATGCGTCTATTAGACATTGATGACCCAGCTTGCCCTTTGACCATGTCATGTTTTTTAACTTAAGTCAAATTATTTAAGATTACCCTTAAGATCCCTTAAGAGATATATTTCAGATGATACCTGATATTTGGATAGTGTGTCGTTGTCGAATTAACAAGGTTCAATATGCCTGCCATATTACATTTATACTTGCCGTTGCTATGTTTGCTATATATGTTTTGTATTAATGTGTGTATATCTGACGGGCCTTTGGCCTATAGATACTTTGAAAATAAACTTACTTACTTATTTCAGCAGAAAGCTGACTGGCAAAAAAGGCTATGCTCGGCATCAACTGTAACTCATACAAAGTGAGTATAACTTACAAACAACTTACCCAATCTACTATGAGAATCTTTTTCATATTCAATTTCTCTTTCATTTGTTTTGCTGCTATGGCAACAGAGTTAAAATAACAAAATCCCCTACAAATAGAGAAAAAAACATAGATAAAATTCTATTCCATTCCATAATCTACAATTTCAATAATAATATCGTTCACAACTTCCTAAATTTATTTATATATACATGTATATACAGTACAAAGAAATAATCCATGAATGAAATTTGCGAATTTTTGAAGAATGAAAATTTGTACAACATAGAACTACTTTTGCAAAACTGAGAATTTGTGAAAATTGAAAACATTGGTGAATTTGCAATATTTAGTAGAATTTGCGATATTTAGTAGAATTTGCGATATTTAGTAGAATTTGTGATATTTAGTAGAATTTGCAATATTTAGTAGAATTTGCGATATTTAGTAGAATTTGCGATATTAAGTACTATGCAAAAATAACCTGATGAAGTAAAATTCAATGCCTCAAACTTTTTTGACTCCGATAGATGGCTGGAACTATTTTCCCCGCCTGAAGGTAGTTCAAGGCTTCAAAGTTTACAAACTATCATAGTTGATACAAGAACAGATACTTACATTGCTGTTTCTGGCTCTGCATGATGTCCAGGGGGTCGAACAAGTGCAAATCCATTTTTAAGTTCACCCGCTCCGACTCTATAAGCCATTTCAGTAACACAACCTGCAGCCTGTAGTATATAAACATTGATCAAATATCATTCAATGTACATACACATGTTTATCACATAACCTGCGGTCCAGGAGTTCCGTAAAGCTGTGACGTAAATATCGTTCGGCACTCCCAGACTGTGCAATAAATATTTAAATTAGCTCGACGTGACGTTAGCCAATCCATGCATTGATCCGTCAATGACGTCAGGATAATATGGACGTCGCCATGACGTCGCGCTCATTGTACCACTGAATTTTGGCGGAAACATATGCAGCGTACATCATCCTTTTGAACAATAAGGTGCATTTTTAAGGTTATGTGATAAATAGAATCTTACATTCATGCTCATTACATACGAGTTTTATTAAACTAGTCGACAAAAACAATATGACACTCGGCAAAGCCTCGTGTCATATCATTTTGTCCACTCGTTTAGTAAAATTTGTATGTAATGAGCACTCATGCAAGATCCTCTATTTGTTACAGAGTCCCTCAGAGAAGGGTTTTGACACAAAGCGTATGGCTCCTATTAAGGGTCATAACTCCAGGCAAAATAATGCACAATATGCACAACTAGGCTTGTTACCAAGTATTCATATGAAGTTTCATTGAAATCCAATGAACGTTAAGTCGAACAACAGCAGACATACTGTGAACATCCAGCACAAAGTCAACATGACTCCCGGGGAGTCCCCACTATATGTGGTAGACATATGTTATATGTGTTATTCTATGGTTATTGAATACCTACCATTCTGGCAGCCATAGATGTATGAAGATCATTCCACACTGTGTCTGAGTCCACTCCGATACCACCACAAGGTAATGCACAAAATCGCATCGGTAACGATTCTATAAAGAAAAGCATAATTATAGTATTGTTTTTTTTAATCATAGTTTAATATATTGTTATAAGTGTACATACATTATAATGGGGTCTACATAAGCGGGTAACTTCCAGAGTTTAATTTCTATGGGAGACCAATTCATTTGAGTAAAATGGCGAAATCTCATTTGACCAAAGGGAGACAAATACATTAGAGTCAAAGGGAGACAATTTTATTTGAGTCAAAGGGAGACAACTTCATTTGAGTAACGGTAGATTACTTCATTTGAGTCAAAGGAGACAATTTCCTTCAAGTCAAAGGGAGACAATTTTGTTGGAGTTAAGGGAGATAATTTCCTTCAAGTCAAAGGGAGACAATTTTATAGGAGTCAAGGGAGACAATTTCCTTCAAGTCAAAAAGGAGACAGATTCATTACAGTAAAGGCAGACAATTATACTCACCAAACCGTTTAGGATCAAGCCTTTGACGACTTAATGGATTAGTGGCGTAAAACAATGTATATGCTTCTGAATGGCATGACTGTATTTCTTGTAAAGTTGCTTTGCGGCATTTTAATTGCTGAAATGTAAAAAATATCAATAAACATAAGATATACCAGCATAATATGTCAGCCCTTCTCTAGGAAATAATGCTTTTATACATTGAATAATATTACGTTATAACCAGTATTTGCAAGTTTTGGGTGTTTTAAAGAATTTAGAATAATAATCCGTACAATCTTAGCTATAGGCTGTATCTTCTGCATACTTATCTTAAACAAACGACAACATACTCATTACTATACAAATGTAGTTAAAGCTCAATTTCAGGACAAGAAAAGATATGGATACATCCCACTTTAACACAGACATGATATATATGGAAGTCTGTGACTATAGGATTTTAAACTACTAGCAAAAATCGGCAAGACTGAATAGTTTTCCGTTATACTCTATGCATAGTTAATGCAGAAGTTACCTGCCCAAATCAACAATTACTTATCCCGGACAAGTTCTAATTTCGCAGACTGATATAGTTTTACATTCTTACCTCGCAATTTGAGATCAAGTTTTTCTCTCGTAACCGGGACCATATGCAGTGTATACGTCCCGCATGTTCAGGGTGCATTGAATCCTGTCCACACGTACATTGATGTTTCTGCATTATTGTATCAAATGCTATTGCTGGAAATAGAAACAGAGAAACTGGAGTCCAGTACTACTTTATTGGCAGTTACACTATAATAACAAGAATGCCCCAATGGCAGCCCAATAGTCATAAATGGCAAAGGTCACAGTGACCTTGACCTTTGACATACCAACCTCAAAATTAATAGGGATCATCTACTGTTGATGACCAACGTCTGTGTAAAGATCCTAGGGCTAAGCATTCTCAAGTTATTGAACGGAAACCATTTGAACAGTCAGAAATGGTAAAGGTCACAAATTTCCTGTTATTGTTTTGATCAATGTGAAGGATGCTGCATCCATATTTATTGTTGGTGTTTGCCTAAAAAGAAGGCTGATGTGATACATTCCCAGACTTGATTCCAACAGAATTATGTAAGGTTACCTGAACAGTTTGAAACATATTTTCATTTTTTCTTTGATACATTTTCAGGCTTTCACTGCAGTGCAGTACCATAAAGTTTACAATAAGTTTTTCGTGATTCCATGAATGAACTTGACCATCAAATAATAAAATTTATATGATTTATTACTTTTTATTCTATTTTGCGTGAGAAATTTGAATTCACAAATGCGTGATTAATATTAGGCAGAAGTCTTACCAGTAGTGAAAGTGTATTTAACCGGCCCCACTTCCTGTGCTTGGGGTGGCATGGAGACCGTAACTAGGGGACTAGATTGTGTTCTTGCCAAGGGTCTATGATGCCCTTTATGTTTGGCTTTAGTTACACCAAGTAGGTGTTCACTTTCTCGCCGTGTCAATTTATTTGTAACCTCATGACAACTGTCCTCCATCTTGGTTTCCTTGACAACGACCACATCATTGTCGTCGGCTTCATGAGCTTCTTTCATTTCCTGTCGAAGAAAAGTCGGAAGTGTTAATAATGATTGCTATAACCTTTGTTTACAAATAAAAATGAATATTAAATCCATTTTCGGTGTCCATTTTGTTTGATAAAGAGCGTAATAACTTTTAATGTATATACTCTTTCAATCTATGGTGATAACAAGCAATCGGTCAATATTGCAGTGTTTATATTATCTATGTTTGTTTATTCTCACTCGAAATACGAATTATTCAATCAGATAATAGTTTAGGATGACTAACTACAGTCAACTCTCGTTATCTCGAATTTCACGGGACCGTGGAAATTACTTCGAAGTTGCAAGTTTTCCAGTTTCTGTCATTTTACGTCGCCATATTGTTACGGTCGTAAGAACGACATATTCGTGAGAATTGCTTGTTGTGATATTTATGTACATGTATTTCTCCTCGAGAAAATGCATTTTATTTTAATCATTATTTTTAAAAACAATTGTTCGAGATGACATGTTTATTGATGTTAGTACGTAACCCGAAGCTTTATGACATGTTTGCGCAAATTGTTGCAAACAAATATTTTTTCAACAATGGAAGGCGAGAAAATTACAGGTAAATCGAAGATTTCAGACAGGCGAAGTGTGAAAAACATTCGACGCTAGTCGAATACGATCGGACTTCGATCCGACTTCCAGATGAACAATAGATTTAAAGTGCAAATTGGTTAATCGGGACCAAAAAATAATTCGACATAACGAAAAATTCGAGCCGAATTCGAGCGGAAACTTCGAGATGGGTCTCGAGATTTCATATAGACAAAGAAGGAGAAAAATCGGGACTTGAAAAAAACTTCGACATAACGGAAAATTCGATATAAGCGAGTTCGAGATAACGAGAGTTGACTGTAGTTGTATGTTATCCTATGGATGATTATGTCATGGCTGGCGAGTGAAACATGAGAAAGAAACATGTGGGATACCTGTGCAAGTTTAGCTTCCGTCTCCTCGTCTACGTTTTCCATATGTGTTTTACTATTAGTACGCTGTAAAACTGTTTGTCTTATATGCTGTTTCAATGAGAATCGATCCTTCAAGATTTGATCAGGGTCCTGCTCAATTCCAGGCCCCGTAACCCCGGCGACCCTTTGCTGCTGTTGTAATAGAAGATTTTGCTGAATGAAGGGATGACCAATAGGTAATGGTGCTGACTGCGTTCGGCCCAATGGTCGATGTCTGAAAACAGAAAATAAGCAATACTAACAATTAATTATAGTCGTTATACAAAAAGGTCCAACAATTTGTCAACAGTGTATGGTTGCCATAGCAACACAGTTATTAGCTTATTTTTTTCTCTCTGACCATTTCTGTTCTTTAAACCAATCTGGCATTAACATATTTCAAATGTTATAAATAAACAATAAATGTACAATATTCATTGAAACACGTACAAGACTACAGTCAAACCAGTCCTGTTTGCATAGACCAGAAAAGTGAAGCATGGTGTGCGTTGACAGGTGCTCTCTATTTACAAGTCAAATATAATTGAAAATTGTCTGACAGTAGAAATAATCAATGATCTTTGTTGAAAGATTTTTATAGTAGTCTTTATTTGCAGCCGAACACTGATTGACTGTTTTACCGAAAAATGTGCTGAGATTAAAATCCACAGAGAATGTCAGATATAATTACTGTCTATGTGCACGTTTACATGGGTGAAAGTTTGAAATTCTGAAAAACCTGAAATCCTAAAAAGTAGACAATTTATATAGGGAAAATAAAGAAAAACAGACTTTTTTGGTACTCTCAAAAACCTGAAGTTCAGGCATGCGCCTAAAAACTTTCACCCATGCGTTTAAGTCATCCAGAATATCAGGAATAGTTGCTGTCTATACGAGGGTAAAAGTCAATGCCAATCTATGTGAATATTTTGTTACAGATTCTGTACACCAAACGATGGAGATAATAACATGTTTACAAACTTTAAATCAAAGACAACGTCTTAATATGGCAACAATATCGGCAGAGTATCTGCATAATAGATCTCTCTTGCTATAAATAGCTCAGCTGAGATGACAGTGACAAGAAGTGTAAAGTCAATACTAACTGGCCTCGTTTCTTGGAAAGATGAAATTAGCCGTACACGTGGACAGATTGAAATGTTAAAGGTTCCTGGGTACTGTTTTATCAAAGCACTAATGGAAATTAAAACTTACGATGAAATTTAAATTCTTTATAATTTGTTTGCTATTATAAAGTGTTGTAAATGGAACAGAAATTATTATACCAATAATGATCAGTTAATGAACTTCTACAAACCATATCAGTCACCAATGTACAGTGGTTAAAGAATTATAAAGAATTTAAATTTGAGCGTAACTTAATAGTTTCCGTAAGTGCTTTGATAAAACAGTACCCTGGAGATGATTGAAATGTTAAAGATGCTAGTAGTGTCAGGCTCTAGGAGAAGATTGTCTTAATATAGCAAATATTCTGGTCTGCTTGTAAACCACCTCACTATGAATGCAAATTTGTTTGTTTTTGGTGTCCGACAGTTGTAAGTTTTTTTCCATGCCGGATTTATTGGCCAATGACCTACGATTTTGAGGGGAAAATAAGTCTAAAAGCATGGATGTGCTTTAAAAGGGACAAAGTATGGACATATACAAGAACAACGTGCCGTCATTTGTTCTCACATGGAAGATTACGGTATTTATGTGATAAAGTAACTATGCAAACCTGTGTATTCTAGCTTGGTGACTATCTGATGAGGGCTGGGTACTGGTAGGTGTTGGATATGGAGGCCCAACCAGGGGCGACGGTTTGGTCCCTGAGGCCCGAGCTTCTTCAATGGCTTTCAACTGGGCTGCCATATAACTGGACCGTGTTGATGTTTCCGTGGGTGATGGATACTCTCCATCAATTGCTGAAGGAGGAAGAAAAAGATTGGTTACTGTGAATTCATCTTTAGAGAAGATTGTTTGGCAAATGGCAAACTGTGTTGGCTCTGTAAATTGATATTTTAGATATATTTTTCATTTTCTAATATTAAGACTATGGGACACTTAAAACTTTCAAGAAACTTTGGCTAGGAGGTCATATTATAAAATATTTGGAGAAGATTTACCTGGCAGTGATGGGTGATATCCTGGTAAACCAGACCCAGGCATTCCCTGGCTAGACAACGGGAGACCTAATCTAGCAGCTCCCATTGCCCGTAACTCAGATTCTGAGTAATTTGAATGATTTACACTACCCCCCTGAAAAAAACACCAACAACACATTGATAAAGATAATACATAAAACATAAACACCAATATACAGTGAAATGATCAGCTTTTCATTTTTATGCACATGGTTCTTATATGAAGATAGAAATTAAAATGTGATGTACATTAACAACACTGAAGATTTATAGTCACATTATCCAATTTTACCCAAAATCAAAAGACATTTTCATATGAAATGAAGCATGAAATAAAACGAAAATGTTCAGGGTTTTCATTATTATCATTGATGACAGACTGGCAGAAAAAACAACCAATTTAGTAAGCCTTTCTATAACAATTGTTAATAATTTTTTTCTATTTTTCCAAAAAAAAACAATATTTGCAGTCAGCAATCAGTTAATAATGCAACTGCTGCATATTTGTTGAGAATACTTACAGCACTGGGTGGTCTTCCTAGAGAGATATTAGGCATGGATGGTGATGTATATAAGTCAGGATTCACGTATCCCATAGTGTGATATAACAAATATGGATGAATATGAGTGTCCTGAAAATACAACAAAAATACATGTGTTAATATACTGTAAAGCACAGAGAATTTGAACTGTTCCTGACCTTTATGCAGAATATATTACAAGGTTCTTGCATTGAATATATAAATTTCCGCAAGCATATCCTGTAATATTGGTCCAGACCTTTAGATTTGTGTTGGTATTACACCTAGAGTGTCATTGTGATACTTCCCGCTTATGAAAACATACAACCGGTATAATAAATATAGACAATATATCAGCTGTTAATTATGCTAATAGAAGGTTGAGAGTCATGTCAAATTCTCTGTACTAGGAGGATATAATTTGGTGGATTTTGTGATGACCTCAACCAAGAAATTAAAATCCCCAATGAATAGTTATACCCATAAATATGTAAAGTTCACAGTGGTGGCTGTTCATGCTTTCAAGTTTAGCGGGGTTTACTTGGGTATACCAACATCTAATAAAACAATGGTTAAATCTGTTGTGTTTTTTTTCCGAGAGCATAAAAAATGATAAAAAAGCACGAGAATCTGTCCAAAATAGAAATTCTTAACAAGAGGGCCCAAAGGGCCCTAGGTCGCTCACCTGTCGTACTAGTGCATGCACACCCCTATGGTGATCCTACACATTTTCTGAATAAAATTTAAGGAAATTCAGCCTCTATTGCAAGTTTGTGTATGATTTGACCATGTGACCTAGCGTTTGACCCCAGATGACTTAATTAATATCAAATTTAACCTAGATTGTGTTGAGATGATTATTAGGACCAAATTTCATAAAGATTAAGTCGAAATTGTAACCTCTGGTGACTACACAGGGTTTTTCTATGATCTGACCTATAATTTAAACAAAATATTTCCTCCATATAACTGTACAAATACATGCTATAAAGACAGAACAATACCTAAACACTTAAAAAAATAATTATGGTTCCAGTGGGGTTTAAACCCACGACCCTCAGGAAAATGTCAATTGACATTGTGACCTTGTTTTTGACGCCAGATGACCCAAAATCGAACTTGGCCTAGATTTTGTTGACAGGATCATTGTGACAAAGTTTCATAAAGATTAAGTTGAAATTGTAACCTCTGGTGACTGACTACACAAGGTTTTTCTATGATTTGACCTTTATTTTAAACAAAATATTTTGGTATTTTTCCTCCATATAACTGTACAAATACATGCTATAAAGACAAAACAATACCTAAACACTTAAAAAAATAAAAAAAATAAAAAAAAAAATTATGGTTCCAGTGGGGGTTGAACCCACGACCATCAGGAAAATGTACAAATACATGTTATAAAGGCAAAACAATACCTAAACATTTAAAAAAAAAAAAAAAAAAAAAATTATGGTTCCAGTGGGGGTTGAACCCACGACCATCAGGAAAATGTACAAATACATGTTATAAAGACAAAACAATACCTAAACATTTAAAAAAAAAAAAAAAAAAAAAATTATGGTTCCAGTGGGGGTTGAACCCACGACCATCAGGAAAATGTACAAATACATGTTATAAAGACAAAACAATACCTAAACATTTAAAAAAAAAAAAAAAAAAAAAATTATGGTTCCAGTGGGGGTTGAACCCACGACCATCAGGAAAATGTACAAATAAATGCTATAAAGACAAAACAATACCTTAACACTAAAAAAAAATAAAAATAAAAAAAAAAAAATTATGGTTCCAGTGGGGGTTGAACCCACGACCATCAGGAAAATGTACAAATACATGTTATAAAGACAAAACAATACCTAAACATTTAAAAAAAAAAAAAAAAAAAAAATTATGGTTCCAGTGGGGGTTGAACCCACGACCATCAGGAAAATGTACAAATAAATGCTATAAAGACAAAACAATACCTAAACACTAAAAAAAAAAAAATAAAAAAAAAAAAATTATGGTTCCAGTGGGGGTTGAACCCACGACCATCAGGAAAATGTACAAATACATGTTATAAAGACAAAACAATACCTAAACATTTAAAAAAAAAAAAAAAAAAAAAATTATGGTTCCAGTGGGGGTTGAACCCACGACCATCAGGAAAATGTACAAATACATGTTATAAAGACAAAACAATACCTAAACATTTAAAAAAAAAAAAAAAAAAAAAAAAAAAAAAAATTATGGTTCCAGTGGGGGTTGAACCCACGACCATCAGGAAAATGTACAAATAAATGCTATAAAGACAAAACAATACCTTAACACTAAAAAAAAATAAAAATAAAAAAAAAAAAATTATGGTTCCAGTGGGGGTTGAACCCACGACCATCAGGAAAATGTACAAATACATGCTATAAAGACAAAACAATACCTAAACACTAAAAAAAAAAAAAAAAAAAAAAAAAATTTATGGTTCCAGTGGGGTTTGAACCCACGACTCTCAGGAAAATGTCTACGCTCCCTACAGCGCTTTGATTTCCACTTAACCAGGACAATTCACACCCTGGTTAAAATACTAGAATATTTTGATATTTGACCTTTACAAAACTGCTGTGAACCCTGATACACATTTTCATTGGTTGATGAAAGTTTATTGTATGTATAGAAAGTAGAGAGTTACAGCAGAGAGTTAAGTGACCATGAAGACTACATGTTGAAAGGTTTAAAACAAGGTTTTTTCTATAATTTGACCTAGTGAGCTAGTTTTTGACCTCAGATGACCCAATATCGAACTTGACCTAGATTTTGTTGAGATGATCATTGTGACCAAGTTTCATAAAGATTAGGCCAAAATTGTGACCTCTAGAGAGGACACAACCCAATTGTTGACGGACGGACAGACGGACAGAGGGACGGACGACGTGTGATCACAAAAGCTCACTCTGTCACTTTGTCGAATCCTCATCTATGCCCTCTTTAAAACACAGACTTGGATGAAAACTGAGTAATAAAATTTATAATGGGCAGTACATGATACCATGGGCAGTACATGAAACCAAACTAACTACAGGAAATAACAATTTGCAGATAATGTCAAAGATAATGTAAACTGAGTATACGGAAAAAACAAATAAGGAAAAACCACTTCTTCCAGGAAAATGTCAGCCCGTATTCATATCCATTCAAGTACAGCTATATTGAATATTGGATATAAATAGCAACGTGAGTGTGTGGAATATTGACTAGCTTACGTCACGCGTGTTTGTTGTTGTTTAGTTGAATGGCAGTAGAAACGTCACTCCTACACTAATGACTATGCTTGTCAACATGTTTCAAAGGAAATGTTTACATAGTATGGAAGTTTTTCTCACCTAATGAAGCCCAGGAGAATGACGTTTTTTGTTTGAATCTATTTTCGTGTGTTTTAAATTACATTACATCAGTCTCCATGATGTTACAAGGCAAAATATGGGATATATAATCTAATTGCTTGAACATCTTATATAGTTCATCAATATCTAATGCAGTGTAAAAACGAGTAAACTTCCGGTTATTGCAATAAGTCATACTCATTGAATTATATATTTTCCCAGTAAGTCATACAGTGATCAGAAATCATAGATGATTTTCCTTGCAATAAGTCATACAAGCTGTATTGTATAGTGTATCAGTGATAAGGTTTATATGCCATGTAATTGGATGAAAGCAATTATCTAGTATTTTTTCGCAATGGATGAAACTCCTTCATAGATTATAATTCAATCCACAAGGGGAACAATTCTTCTTTGTTATTAAACAGTAAGGGAATCAACTCTATTTTTTTTTCTCAAGGGAGGAAACTCCTTCACAAAGCATGATTCAGCCCCTAAGGGGAACAACATTTTTGTAGTTTTTAACAGTAAGGGGAGCAACTTTTCACTATTTCTCAGATCTCCAGCAGAAAGGGAATGAACTCTTGCATGCATTTACAACAATCACCCATTAACCGACCTAGAAAATTCCACTATTGTAAATTACGATCAGTATAAGACGAAAACAAAACCAATTAATATCTCCACCAGACTTCTTGCTGCTCAGTACTGATCTATTCTTTGCTGCTATCAAAATAATTCACCAAATACATTCCTGAGATTTAAGATAGCAGAAGATGTGAGTTTCTATTTTTGGATCATTCAAGGCTACTGGAAGTACTGGAAGAGATTCTTAATCAGCCTGGAAGAGAAATGGGGGAAAACATATTTGCGGATCAGTTGATTACAATAAGTCTCTGGACTATTTATGGAAACCCAGAGAAGTGATTATATTAAGCCCTTGCCAATCGTTTTCTCCGGATGTTATTCTAGAATAAACCGTAAGAAAGTTATATTAGGCAACAACTGACTTGTCAGACAAACTGTCGTTAATTCAATACAATACATGCCGAGTGTCATAAATTGATGAAATAAAGATGTTCTGTTTCTAAAATTACACTCCGAAATTAATCTGGAGCTCAAGATAGCAAATATTAACGATTTTCCTAAATTTAACCTTAAAACCATAATTAACAAACTTGCACAGATGCTATATTAAGACACTTTTATCTAGGAAAGCGCCGTCGACATTCCAGAAACTTTTAACAAACTCTTTGATAATGAAATATTTTATTTGTGTTGCATAAATAGACTCAGATATCACATGCACTTAAAGGTTGCTGTTTTGGGACAGAAGTACTGGATTGTGGCATAGATATGAATCAATGATTTCTTAACTGATTGACTGATACAAAATGTCTGAAATTGATTGAAACATTGAAGTGCAAGATATTTTCGCTATTATAATAGTATAGAAGTGTCGGTGGCATAGCTGGTAGAGTGCTGAACCAATCATGATCAATAATATTGGTCATTTTTTTAATTAAGTCCCACTGGTGAACAGTATTTCAGTCATATGAAGACTACCCAGTCATATTTTCCTGACATAGGGAAACTACCCTAGTCATATTATCCTGACATAGGGAAACTACCCTAGTCATATTATCCTGACATAGGGAAACTACCCTAGTCATATTATCCTGACATAGGGAAACTACCCCCAGTCATATTTTCCTGACAGGTGAGCCAGATGTTCACTGGAATTACCCTGAACATCAAGAAACTGCCATTTTTAACGACTTGAGTATGTCATGACCAGGAGTAGTATTCAATATTGATCTTATTTAATTTAAGAATAAGGATAGCCAATCATATCGCCTGTTACTGACCAAGAGTTTAATATGGCGTGATCTGATTGGTTGTCCTTATCCTTAAGTCAAGTAAGATCAATATTGAATACCACCCCTGGGCTGGTATTTATAAAGCATCTTAGTGGAAAACTAAAATATTTTGCTATGAACATATTTTCCACAAGAATAACTCATCTTTCCTGATGGTAGCTCTCTACATAATGCATAAAAACTATGTAAGCAATTGATAATCTTGATTGTATTATTTAGCTGATACACTAAACAAAATTGTAAAGTTTTCTACTAAGATGCTTATAAATACCTGCCCTTGGGATCAAGCTCGAGACCTCTGGCACATGAAGGAAATGCTTTACCACAGGCTATTGAGGCGGACAATATGCATATCATATTCTTCATGATTCATCTTGTTTCTTGGTTCACGTTTCAGTAGAATAAACCGGAATGCAAATACTTTCACATCATTTCCATGATTCATGAATATTAAATGCAATATGCATTTAACAACTATTCAAGCTAGCCAAAAAATAACAAAAATATTTTAATTTTTAATGAAGATATTATAATTTCAAACACAAAACATGTTCAAAACAAATTATGATCAAAAGCCATTAAAGCTGCAGGAATTTTCAAAATTAATAAAATATTAACAGGTTTCACATATTGATCGATTCATGAATTATAATAATGAAATAATCGAACATTACTCCCACTAAACATTACCAGGAAATTTAAGTAATGTTATTCATTATTAACAAGAATTTTACTTATAACAAACTGATTGAATGACCCACTGGTATTCATTATAAACAAGAATTTCACTTATAGCAAACTTATTGAACGACCCACTGGTATTCATTATTAACAAGAATTTCACTTAATGCAAACTTATTGAACAACCCATACCTCATTATCTTTCTATTATTGGCACTATGTAGGCTTACAATAAGTAAACTAGCGAACTCATTAGTGTGGGCGGATGGAGATAACTTCCTGATAATAATTCATACGAACATCAAAACAGAACTTGTTTCTTTTCTTCCCCACACTGTATCCCCACTGTATCAAGCGTTAAGACTTAAAACATACCACACTACGTCTGGAGGTATTGAACAATCTCACCAGACTGTTGTTATGTAATGCTTACTAGGCTGATTATTACGATCTGCCAATATATTTTTATATCACAATTCAATTAGGAATGAAACAACTCCTACAAATTGCACCCCCCCCCCCCCCGATTAATTAATAACATAAACAACAACTCTACCACTGGAGCTTCATAAATAATTCAGCAGATTCCTAAAACAACTTAAATACCTCATTTGTTATCAGATTTTTTGCATTAGGCCAAAATCGATCAATATCTAGATTTTCATCCCCACCCACTTTTCATATCATGCAACTCCCACCTTTTTTATTTGCTTTATAATATAGCACGGAGAATTTGATAGGATCCTGACCTTTATGCATGAATATATTACAAGGTTCTTCCAAATGATCAAATATCGGTCCTTTAGATTTGTGTTGGTATTACAAACCAAGTGTCTTACTGTGATACTTTCTACTTATGAAAACATACAACCAATATTATATATAATGACAATATTATATCAGCTGTTAAATTATGCTAAAAGAAGGTCAAGAGTTGTGTCAAATTCTCCATACTATATCAATAATCTGCTGTATGTTCTTACTCATTTATTTAAGGTGGATAGTAAAACAAATTCTTTAACGTGTATATTAATCACTCTCAACACCTCATTCCTGATGGTATCCATCACAAAGAGGGTCAGAATGAGAGAAGATAAGCCAGTTTCCTATTCAAATGATCAGTGACAAACAAGGGAAAAACTGGCACTATTTTTAATTCATTTTTGGTATGAAGCACTATGGTGCAAATCAAACAAATGCCGTACCTGATTCAGAGGGTTACTTAATGAAATTTGTCCGTCAATCTATTTTTAGAATACAAACTGTAAGGGTTTCGCATTTTGGTGATATTAGTTTTTCTCGTACAGTACTCAGTAGTGCTTTAAGCATTGTGCCCTGTAATTGTGGTCTGTGTTGTTTTTATATTTTCTATGCTCAGCTATTTTAGTTGAGTGCTGCCTTCCCTGTCTGATTTTTACTATCTACAACATGGACACTAGTGTTATAAAATATAATAAGCATCTCACTCAAAATATACCAATTTTAACAAAATATTTATCTTTTTGGCTAGTGTTGTCAGTTCATACAAATTTTATCATTTATTTTTGCCCTACTTCAATACTAGTAGCATTAAATAGAAATTTTATTACATAAATGGTATTTAAGTTACTTTCATAATTTTGTACAAGCCGTAAAATTTGGTCTCCAATATATTTTCACATATAGTACACTGTACCTCTCCAGAGCGGCCCCCTGTACAGCATCAAGCTCTCTATAACAAAACCTTCAAAATTTCCCTAAGCTGATATTTTCTATTAGTTAAACCTCTGTAGAGCAGCAACCTCTTAAACAACGGCCAATATTTGCAGCTACCAAAGGGTGTTGCTATACAGAGGTTGTACTGTAAATACAAGATATAGCCTTACATCCTAAAAACTGAAAAGTACTTCAAACACAATGAAGGTCATACCACAGATTTATTTTAGTATTATATAATGAACAAAAACTACCAGTTTGTTAATACTTCAAGGACACATAAATGTTGCCATGGTGCCATGAATTAAACAAATATTCTGGCACAAACTATGAAACAAAAACCTACATCACAATACTGGAGACTATTCTAAAGTGGGTGTGATATATTTATGGACCGTGTCTTCAGTTCCATACTAGAAGAATAAAGTACAATCAGGGCTAAAATTGGAGCATTAATGTAGTATAATAGGGCCACCACAGAAAATGAAGAATGGAATTCCCTGATTTTTGTCCAATTTTGAAATTCCCTGATTTTTCCCTGCAGAGAATTTGTTTGTGGCATTTTCTACAGTCCGTGGCCACCCTGCATGAGCTTTATTCACTTAAGTGTAATGTTAATTTTTAAGAGCATCTTTTATGAGAAGGGATTGTACGCTTCCACAAACTGAGGCCATTCAAAATGTGTCTTACATATCTCCATAAGCAGACACTTTCAGAGTCTATAAGATGACTGTTTGATAGAGAATAATAATTATTGGCCTTGGGAAAAATTGTTGTTAAAAAAATTGCTGTTTGTCCTAGTTGAAATGTACTATTATTGTACAGTATGTACTTTTGATCAAAACAAGCATTGTATCTATGACAAATTCTGTGATTGTTAATTTACCCAAGAAAACATACTTATAGTCCAGTCAGGGTAAAAATCCAGTGACGAAACGGTCGAGTCCACTATAACGGTGTAAAACCAATTATAAAGACTTATACTGTACAAACAACTATAATTTCAATGCTAAACTAACATACTTAACCTCGCTCTACCTGTTAAGATAATGGTTGTGATTTTTTGCGTACACATAAACTGCAACGTCACTGTCACAATATCCTAACTGGACTGTAGTGTACTGTATTCTCAGTTCATCACAATCACAACAAGTTTATCACAGCCTAAGCTCTTAGTTGACTGAAGTATCACAGCATACGACCACCAGGACTTTTATGTCCTCATGTCCATCATTACAGCATCTAAATTTTAATGTTATAAGTGCCATTGTTTGCCAATCTATACCCCCCACCCGCCAACTTGATAATCTATAATCTATTATCTCCACCGCGTATTAACCAAATCACTGTATGAATTATTGGGATACTATACAATTCAACTTTTATGACTTATTGTGATTAAAAACATCTGTCATTTCTGATCACTGTACGACTTATTGCAAGACTATACAATTCAATGTGTACTCCTTATTGCAATAACTGGAAGTTGACTCATTTATACATGGTGATCTCCTCTGTAACCACAGTTCATATATACCAGACAAATGTTACCTACAAATCTATTCACCCCTTATTTTATTATGTACACTACAAGATCCAGACAAATGTACCATCTTTCAGCCTCCATTCTGCATAGTACAAATCTTTCACATTTTGTACAATACAATATCTGTAATGGGTGAAAAACTGGTATAATTGTGTCTCTGACCACAATTTATAAATACCAGACAAATATAGTACAAATCTATTCACCCTGCATCTTATTAAGTACAATACAAGGCTTATAATGGGTAAAAACCTGGTTTGATTGTGTCTCTGACACATGTGTACCTTTACCATCAGTATAGAGTGCAACAAAGCACAAGCGCATTGTTGTAGAACAATCTCAAGATTCATCAATCGTAGGAAATATGACGGAAATAAATAGCGAGTCAAAGCTATATAGTTATACGCTTATTCTTCCAAGTAAATTCTGACCAAACCCAGTTCCACAGCAGTCATTTAATATATTCTAACTTAATGCTCGTCAGATACCAAGGGAGAGGAAAACACTGCAATGTGCTAATATATAATATGTCGGTATTTACTATTGTAAATGTGCTAATATATTATGCGTCGGTATATACTAATGCAAATGTGCTAATATACCGTGCGTAGGTATACTAATACGAATGTGCTAATATACCGTGTAAGCTACAAAAAAAGACGTTGAGCGGCGTACCTTTATTGTAAATGACTAGTGTGGAAACAGAATCCTAACATTGCTGACCATTACGCTTATATAGACAAAGAACCAACATAGCATTGTATAACGTTTAATGAACAATGAAAGCGATGGCACATCGTTTTTATGACGTCATGTAGGTAACAAGTAAAGTAAACACCATAAACTCGCAAAGTAACACTGGCTTAATAAATAACTGCGTGCTTAAATCATGTTAGAATTAAAATAAAGTATTCATAAGCTGTAGTATACCTTTGTTATACAATGGTTTGTCGTTCTGATGCTTTGTTATTAACCACTCAAGCCTACGACCTATGTGGTTAATTCCTACAAGTCAGAACTCCAAACCATTGTATAACAGCAGGTATACTACGGTTTTTCATAATTTATTTCTTAAATATATATTGTTACTTACTTCTTTGAGGTTACCATTTGATAATGTTGGATGAACGCCCGATGGAGGAGAATTGGGACCAGAATCAGAATTGCTTCCACAGTCAACTGAAACAAGAAATAAACAAGCCATTACTTATGTATCAAGTGTACTATATACACAACATACTGACCATTCTACTGTTCTAACATGTTGTCCTTCTTCACATAGTGCATACACAATTCACACCCAAATTCAAGGACTTTTCCAGGTTGTATACAAGGTAGAATTTGTATTTTCAAGGCATTTTCCCAAATATTTACTAAGGTAAACTTGTACGATTTTGACTCTTTTTGCTGGATAAACATGACAATTATTGTCATCATTACTACCAGTACTTGTTGCATCCATACACTTTGACACGTATATTCAAGGCTGTTTGCCTAAATTCAAGGATTTTCAGTTAATTTCAACTACCAATTTGTCATTTCTTCAAGGCAGCACTTAATTCAAGGTTGAAACCTAATTCAAGGACTTTTCAAGGCCTGTGAGAACCACATCACATACAATTTGAGAGCAATTGTGAGAACCAAATTATGTTAAAACCTATGGGGTATTGAGAAATTATAAGCACGGACAAAATTTGGAGAGACAAACCAACCCACCTCAAGCATGACTCCAATAAAGCCCTAATATATTCTTTACATCTTGGGGAATAAATAAAGTAAGAACCATTTAATGCCTCTGTATGGGAACATTTCTGAACACATAACAATGTTCAGTTTATCATAAAGAAAAGATGCAATCAAGTCAGTATCTACAAACTTAAGTCAGACCCAACTTTTTATCTAGCAGTTAAGTCCTGTACCTACAAGGTGCAAGGCTTGTACTGGTGGTGGGACATTGGTTGCAAATCAAAATCGATCATCAGCTAGAATCGACTAGCACTTCGAATGTGATTTTCCGATTAATAATCGGTAGGACAGTGACTGCATAGGCAGTGTGCTAACGCCTGTTTTAATACTTCCCGAGTCGCAAAAAAAAGATGACAAAGGTAAAATTGGTGATTTTCAGTACACGTTTTAGCAAATTTACTATCTGAGTTTGAAGAAATTGTTTGATTTAGTTCTAATAGGCCTTCAATTGGTTAAAACGTCCATGCTTTGAATTTTCCTAGCAAATATTTGATTAAAGAAGTCTAGCTAACATTTTTTATAATTATCCGATGATCGATTATGGATGAATGACATCGATCAATGGAATCGGCTAACTGCTGCAAACCACTAATCGATGTTATCCGATAATTGGTACATCACTAGCTAATGGACTCATAGTAATAAAAAGATCATCACAAGTGCAAAAAGCATGCCTTTCTATATAGACTACCTCACAATAACATCTAATATGCTTCCATATAAAATATGCCTAAATTGTCAGTAAAATCTGAATATTAGTAAATGCTTTATGACTACCAGGCAAACTAGCTATAAGTCTATAAACACAATATACATGTACCATATAATTTCAAGGCTTGCGACTAAGCATGACCATAAATTATAAACTATTGCAATAGGAAACAAGACATATGTTCAATAAATGCTTAGCTTTGTCCATAATTAACTAGTTAAGTCAATCAGGGGCCATAATTATGTTAAAATGTTGGATAGTGTTACATGGCGTTGACAATGAAAGGTGTTTATGGTGGCAAACAAATATGCCAAGCTTGTCCCAAAATCAGGCTAATTTTTCAATATTCTACTTAAAAATTCCTTTTTTAAGCAACTTGTAAGTTTTACGACTGAAAGACATAATTTTAATTATCTTAATGCTTAATACTTTGTTTTGAAAAACAACAACCATATTTTTTAAAATTCCTCAGCATGATAGCAATAGCCAAAAGGTTTGAGAAAATTAAGATATAACGTAGGATGGAAGTAGTGAATCCTTCAAGTGTGTAAAATATTTAGCAGTTCTGAGCGCAGAAAATTGTTACAAATTATGCCTGAAGGGCAACCATAACTTTCAAAGCTTGAGCTTGGAAGCACCATAAAGAAGAAAAACTTAGGATTACATTATGTTGTGAATGGATAGTTTATGACAACTGCTAGCACTGGAACGTTTCACGTCTCAGCTTATATAACCAAATAAATAAATAAAACGCCTCTAGGTATTCGTCCATCACAATTACCCGCAATGAAAAGATTAAATAGTTCCGTGATCAAGACAATACTGCAGTTAATATACACCAGAGTGATGCTAAGACAGTAATTGAAACAAATTTACCCGAACTTGAAGCGACTTATTAACGAAGTTATCACATTACTAACTCACTTTCATCCATGTTCAGGCTGTAATTGTATCTTTAAGTGTTGATTGGTGCCGAAGTTTCCCCCCTATCTCTAGAAATAGCATCATCACTGGGAGAAAATGAATAAATACAACCATATATGGAACTGGAGAAGACTTTAAAGACAGCAAGAAACTGTCATGACTCCTTATCAGAGTGATATGTTACTTTAATCTGAGATACGTATCATCGGAGAACGTGTGGAGGGAAGAAGTAATCTACCACCTTAAGATGCAGCAGAACACATTTTTTAAGATCACTGACTACCTTAAACCAGCAGTAGAACACATCTAAAAGTTCACCTTCCACCTTAAACTCACAGTGGAACACATTTTCTTCAAGTTCACTCTAAATATACATCTAGGTGTTTGTAAGGTGGTTTTGAGGCTTTGTTTTTCTAAATATGCATCTAGGTGTTTGTAAGGTGGTTTTGAGGCTTTGTTTTTCTAAATATGCATCTAGGTGTTTGTAAGGTGGTTTTTGAGGCTTTGTTTTTCTAAATATACATCTAGGTGTTTGTAAGGTGGTTTTGAGGCTTTGTTTTTCTAAATATACACCTAGGTGTTTGTAAGGTGGTTTTGAGGCTTTGTTTTTCTAAATATACATCTAGGTGTTTGTAAGGTAGTTTTGAGGCTTTGTTTTTCTAAATATACATCTAGGTGTTTGTAAGGTGGTTTTGAGGCTTTGTTTTTTCAACATTTTTTTCTGTCATACAGAAGCAAATTGACTTAATACAGGTATACTTCCTGGAATGAAGATTCAGCCAGTTGTTCTTCCACAATCAAGTGAAAATTTGTTTACTTCTCCACATGTGGACCAAGGATGAATGCCTATATGCTATACGTAACTACACAACCACATAAACTCGTACCAGGATCTGCCATTAGTGATAATATATCATTATGGTAACTTATTTAAAGCCTGTGTGGTAAGTTTATCGCTCGTACCAACTAGGCAAACTGTGTGGTTAGTTTATCGCTATAAATACATGTAGTCTATACTAATTTGTTATTGCTATGCCAATTGGGCTAGCAGAGAAGCCAGCTTCCCTGTTATGCCGAGAGTCTAGCAAGGAAATGACTGGTGTCCTTTTTATTTTGTCATTGATAAGTCGTGGCCTGGGATTGAACCTGACACCTCATACTTTCAGAATATGTTGTAGTGATATGTCATATCATGACACTGGGCCGTAAGAAACAGAATTTTAGATAACTTTTTAATTACTAAATTATTGCAACAATACATGTATAGTGATGGACATATCCATGAGACATTTTAGTAAATAAGATTTAACTCTTTCCACCATGGTACCACCTTTTCACCCCATTAATACACAGCTGTGCATATAGTTCTACAATAAAACTTTCCAATAACCTGGTATATTGAGATGGTATACGCTATCCAAGTTTGTCTACTACAGGTATATAAACAGTTCAGGACTCCATGGAATAAAGGGTTAAAAGCTCCCGAGATAATGATCAGCACATTTTATGGCTTCGAGGCATTCTAAAGCTATCATATAAATACACTTTTATAATCAACCGCAAAACATCAGGAGAAAATTTAAAACGGATGATACTAATAAAATTAAATTTACAAAATATTTATTTTCGGCATTTTGTGAATTTTCCAAGTGATTAAATTCAAGCGAAGATTGATGGTAAAAGAGTCTCAACCCATTTTCATGTTGGGATAAATAGATAGGAATCTATATTTGTATTCAAACTTCTATCATTCCAAATTTCTTGGCAACCAACATACTAACATTACAGATAAATGAGATTAGTAAAGTTCATAGCCAAAATTTAAGAGTTAGAGAGCCTCTTTATAGTGCAAAATACTGTTTCAAAGCAAAACCACATAGTTTAAATTCCTAACATTCTTTCTGGCTTGTACAAATTCCAGGACTATAGAAAATGTAAGTACCGTATTTATTCTAATTCTAAACCTGCCCAATACCGACCATTGAAAAATTCTATGGACACATACTTTATCAGTAACCCAGATATACAAGTTTTTATAAGTTTGAAGCATTTTTATTGTAAATTATATAGAAAGTTTACAAAATAAAAGCTGCAATTTGCTTAACGAAATGGTCAAGAAATTCAAGGGTGTGTAGTAATCAAGATCTGTTAATCTGATTATCCAAGAGGATAACTGCCAAACAGTCAGTCATATCAGAAATGATCCTAGACCGGAACCTTCAGGGATTCAAACTTTTGACTCCTGCTCACAAGGTGGATGCCTTTATAAACATTTCAGTCATAGAAGACGGTTGTATGTAGCAGATTTGCCGAGACTCTTTAAACGATAGTGACGGTAATAAAATAACGGGGCTAGGAAGTTTTATATGACATGTTTGGTACATATGTACCAGGGCTAGGGAGTTTAATATAACATGTTTGGTACATATGTACCAGGGCTAGGGAGTTTTATATGACATGTACAGATATACCAGGGCTAGGGAGTTTATTATGTCATGTACAGATATACCAAGGCTAGGGAGTTTAATATGACATGTACAGATATACCAGGGCTAGGGAGTTTATTATGTCATGTACAGATATACCAAGGCTAGGGAGTTTAATATAACATGTACAGATATATCAGGGCTAGGGAGTTTATAATATGACATGTACAGATATACCAGGGCTAGGGAGTTTAATATGACATGTACAGATATACCAGGGCTAGGGAGTTTATAATATGACATGTACAGATATACCAGGGCTAGGGAGTTTATTATGTCATGTACAGATATACCAAGGCTAGGGAGTTTAATATGACATGTACAGATATACCAAGGCTAGGGAGTTTAATATGACATGTACAGATATACCAGGGCTAGGGAGTTTAATATGTCATGTACAGATATACCAAGGCTAGGAAGTTTAATATGACATGTACAGATATACCAAGGCTAGGGAGTTTAATATAACATGTACAGATATACCAAGGCTAGGGAGTTTAATATGACATGTACAGATATACCAGGGCTAGGGAGTTTAATATGACATGTACAGATATACCAAGGCTAGGGAGTTTAATATGACATGTACAGATATACCAGGGCTAGGGAGTTTAATATGACATGTACAGATATACCAGGGCTAGGGAGTTTAATATGACATGGAGGGTACAGATGTTATTTTCTAAATCAAAAAGCTTATATAGTAATTAGGCAGAAAACAAAGATCTAATAATATACAATACTTAATCACATTCATAAGATACAATTCTAGAGATCCCTGCCAGAGTTTTGATGATAAAAAACTTCCCATCAATTAATGAAGCAAAGAGTACATTATTGGAGAGAAAAGTGCACAATTGAAGAGAAAAGCGCATCATTGAAACACAAAGATCGACATAAACTCCCAAATAGTCAATACTCCTTGTTTTTTTTTCATTTGTTGAGCTTTTGTTGTCTTTCATACAGTATTCACAAATCATTTATGATTATGGGCATATATGGCGCAAATGAGTAAAACTCCAAACTGAAATTATCTAGCAATATAGTAGTTACCCCTTTACCCCACAGGTCCTGAACTCTTAAACCAACAAGTAAATACTTAAATTCTGTTACTGTTCACGCCATGACCATATACTAGTTGTTTTGAAAGGTGAATGGCACCATAGAAATAAATAATGTTTGTGCGTCAAAATGTGTCAAAAGTGCTAAGCACTTAATATTGTTTACGTCAAGAGTTGACATTTAATAAACCAATCATGGCAGCACCTGTTAATTGCTTCACATGGTTATAGACTGTGCTAGCAACAGGTGAAAATGAAGTTATAAGTATAGACACATGAAATCATGTTTTCATTTTTAAGTCTTGGTAGCCTAGAAAAGCTTATTTGGACTCATGAACTGGAATTTGTGATTCAATTTTGCAGAGTTATTATTCGGATGAAAAGTATGGACAAGGGTGATTGACCCAATCAGAAGGGTTTTTGACACAAAGACTTTGCCTCCTACAAAGGGCCATAACTCTGGCAATATTTATCTGACCTAAAAGTACTTACAATATGCATAACTAAGCTTAGGGCCTGAGAAGTATCATTAAATTCCGACAAGTAACTTAAAGAAGAATATGCACAGACAAACTAAGTGACAAGGGACCATCCAGATGTCCCGACCATCCAGATGTCCTGCACAAAATCAATGTTTCCCCCACTGTATGTGGGGAAAATATTTAAATAGTAAGATTGGTATATCAGACAGACAAACCCAAGCCAGGACATATCTAAGACAAGCCAGACTGTGTGAAAACTATGCAGTATAATTATATATTTCTTAAGGAGGAAAAAATAACCAATAAGGTTTAAAGAAACTGTAAAACTTGTAACATGCAGCATGTTGGAGATGAAACACACTTTTTAATACTACGTACATCTGAGAAGAGTTTGATTGGATGATTGTTGTCTTTTAACTCCACACATCGCGTTATCTTAAGCTTAAATCAAAATATCTTTACCATGCTTAAAGGCCACACCCAACTGACTTGCATAAAAACATGATTGTAATACAAACATACGCAAATCTTTGATGAAAGATGTTTCGATGCGCATACAGATAAGCCTGTTGTTTCACCTGTTCTCTATGCACAACTGGAGATGTAACATTTCTCAAACATTTCTGAGAAACACTAAGAAATAATATGTTACATTATATATAATTAAGCATATCAGTCTAACCCGAAGCTCACACACGGTGGTATCTAACTATCTAACGTGAGTTTATGATCAAGATCCCTTAATCTGTGGTCATTTATGAGATGGCAAATAGCAGTCCATTGACAAACTTAATGTTTATAAGATGGCAAATAGCAGTTCATTGACAAACTTAATGTTTATGAGATGGCAAATAGGAGTTCATTGACAAACTTAATGTTTACGATATGGCAAAGGCCACTTGTATGAAACTGACCACATGAAGAAGACCAGCAACTTGAATTTTTAATGTGAGGAGGTCATTTACATAAAATTGACCAGGTGAGAATGAGGCCAACATTGAATTGACCACACATATGACACATGTTTCCAACCAGTTATCTCTAGATGAGTGGGAAATACTGAAAAGCGTTTCTGAACCAAGGACTGCCGAAATGGTAACCAAGAGCGCAAACCACTAGGCCACCATTCCACACAGCCTAGAAATGACAATGACTAGGTAGCTTCAAAGATAAGAATTTGTCAGTGTAGCCATATCACTGCTGTAGACCCAGTTGTCATCTGTGTATAGTAATAAATAATCTGTGTGTATGTGATTTTTTTACTAGTCTAGTCTTAGAACAACCGATACTAATAATTACCCCATTGATATATAGAGATATAAATAGTCTATTTATAGAAAACTTGAAGCATCGGTCCGTTGCAAAATGGAAGCAACATTAGTAAACATTTGTGTATTCAAAACACTACAACATTCATTAAGATATTTGAAATAACCAGGTGCATCTGTTTCTATGGTATTTTTATGAGCCATAATAACAAATATGTAACTACATTCACAAAATGATGTAATTGTTTAAATCATTTTCAGTAACAACAAAATTTACGAGCCATGGAAATTTATACATCTCATGGTTGCTCCTAAATGCTTTTTTACGGTTTTAATTTTTTTTTATATTTTTTTTTATATTCTCCCGATCAGACATTAAGACGGGAACTTTGATATGTTTCTTTTCATTCTAATGATAAGCTGAAAGTTTGCACCAAGAAAAATCTAGCAGAGTCTGGCTAAGATGCCATAAAACTTGGCGTTAGGATACATACTTGATAAAGGTGTTTTGCGTTTAAATGGAAATCCTTTATCTCGCCGCCGTAGTATAGGACTCTGGGTAATTCTCCTCTCCATGACCTTCTGTTTGAGTGCGGAGCGTACCTTTAAATTGGGTTCAGACGCTGAAAGCAAGAAGATAGTTATCATACATTCAAGCTAGAACGAAACAACAATATACTATAAATCACTTTTTTTCAGGAGAGTTTTATTTTCGCCAATATTCGCGAGGATGTTGACACGCAAAATAGTTATTTTCATGAAAATTTCGCGATACAAAGTCGGGAATTGGACATTGTCAATGACACCAATTCAAAATTCTCGGGAACAAAAAAAGCTTGGATTTTTTAAAAATCGTGAAATAAAAGTTACGCGAAAATGAAGTGATTTACAGTAGTTAACAACATGCCCTTCTGTAATGTCAACAGCCTGTTACGATTCTAGAAATTTATTCTTAATCACACCCTACACCTTATCAAATAGATCTATAATTTCTTCTAATCTCTCTTCATAAAACTCATAACACCCCACCCATGAATGTTACAAGAATCCTATTAATGTATCTCTGCAATACCTAATGTGACACCCCACCCACAGTGAAATCAGCAGTGAACCTGTCATGTTTAAGTAACATTCTCATCTGGAAAGTTTTCTTCAGATACGTTAAGTAAATAGCAGTCAGATAAAGTAATGACTGAAATTCAATCAGGTGTCATAAAAACCAGGAAATTTCGGTAATCATTTCTTTAAGTTAAAAGAGTTCACAGCTTGTAGTTTGAACACCTCTGCAACTAGCGAGTCAGGGCAATTGATTTTGGCCCCCCACCCGCCCTCGAGTTTAATCCCCTAGCTAAAATTTGAAAATGTGAGAACATTTGGAGAACCCAAATGTTGCAATTATATCAAAGCAACTTGAACATGCTTCGTTTTGTAAAAATTAAGAGTAAAATTTAAAGTGAATCGCAGCAACAAACATGATTGCAGAATATACAACACAATGTCATATGAAAGATATCATTAACTACAAGAGACTCAGGTCATTAACATTACAGAAGTCAGGAATAAAAATCATTTTGCAATTTTCGGGGAAATTTTTTATGTTACCATAAGAACATAACCATTTCTCTAAGTATAACTAACGTCAACGTGTTAAAAACTACTTAGAAAACATAAGCAAGATTCATTCATAACAATATGGTAACAGAATTAGTAATGTTTGCATTACCTAGTTTTAGTAAAACTAAACACTAGCATGGAATCATTAAAATGCAAATAAGTCAAGAAAGATTACTTTCTCGATTAACTCGAGAAGTTGACAAATGCCACAAGAACAAAAGATTCAACATAGACATACATTACATAAACAGCTAAAATGCGTAGGCTAGAAATTCGCCAAAAGGCACGGAGCATAATAAAGATTTCAAAAGCAATTAAGATAAAAAAGAACAAAACAATTTCAAAAGCAATTAGGATGAAAAAGAACAAAATCATTATCTTGAAATAAAAAGAAATGATGAAGGCAAAATGAAAGAAAATACATTGATGTTAAATACAGAGAAATATATGAAAGCCTGAGGATGATGTTGATGGAAATGTTGCCAATGTTGATGGAAATGTTGCCAATGTTGATGGAAATGTTGCCGATGTTGATGGAAATGTTGCCGATGTTGATGTAAATGTTGCTGATGTTGATAGTGATACTGATAGAGTAGATAAAGATGTCGTTGATAAGAGTTAATCATGATGTTGATGATTACGTTAAGTAAACCCCCATTGATGCTGATGATGACAATGTTCATGATGATGTTGTTGATAATGACAAAATTGCTGATAACAATGTTTATGATGATAATGTTGCCGAAAGATTTGTTGCTGATGATGCTGCTACTGATGATGACAATGTTGCTAATGACGATGTTAATGATGACAATGTTGTTGATATATTTGTTGCTGAAGGTAATGTTAACTTTAATGATGTTGAGGGTATTATTGATTGATATATCATGTTGATGTTGGGTGGTTGTGGATGGAAGATGAATGGTGATAAGGGCTAAACAGAGAACACTGATGACAGCTAAAGATCGGACCAGATGCCGAGTGTTACCATGGATTCCAATCTCTAATAATATTCCAACTATATTAATACATTACCATGTCTAGCTGATGCTAGCAAAACTGCCAACATTTGGAGAACTCACTTTTCATGAGCAGTCTTTTATGTTGACCCTTTTCATAAGAAGTCTTTCATATTGACACTTTCTGTAAGCAGTCTTTCATATTGACCCTTTCGTAAGTTGTCTTTTATATTGACCCTTTTCATTAGCAGTCTTTCATATTGACCCTTTTCATAAGCAGTCTTTCATATTGACCCTTTTCATTAGCAGTCTTTCATATTGACCCTTTTCATTAGCAGTCTTTTATAGTGACCCTTTTCATAAGCAGTCTTTCATATTGACCCTTTTCATTAGCAGTCTTTTATATTGACCCTTTTCATAAGCAGTCTTTCATATTGACCCTTTTCATTAGCAGTCTTTTATATTGACCCTTTTCATTAGCAGTCTTTTATTCATGTTAACCCATATCATAAGCAGTCTTTCATATTGACCAAGTCCTGAATGCTATGTTTTTTAATTGTCGAATTCTAAAATTCCATGAAACCGTAAGTAACACAAAATAAGTTGTATACTTTTTTTGCAAGACAGGATGCTGCTTTGAAACCCGATATTCTCCCACATAAACAGATACGTTGAGTAAACATTAGAAAACCAGCAAAGATCTAGGACTATAAACATGAACACAATTGCAGGATCAATACCAGAGAGCTGGATGCCAGGTCACCATGACACAGAATACAATACAATCAATAAGGATATAATGTAAACACACAGGTAATTAAGCTGTCAACGTAGAGAAACAAAGACCTCCCGAGAAGGTGTAACACTTATAAAATCAGGCTTATCCCTGTGCTGTGTCAGACCTCCCTTGAAGGTGAAACACCTATAAAATCAGGCTTCTCCCTGTGCTGTGTAAGATCTCCCGTGAAGGTGTAACACCTATAAAATCAGGCTTCTCCCTGTGCTGTGTCAGACCTCCCATGAAGGTGTAGCACCTATAAAATCCAACTTCTCCCTGTGCTGTGTAAGACCTCCTGTGAAGGTGTAACACCTATAAAATCAGGCTTCTCCCAGTGCTTTGTAAGACCTCCCTTGAAGGTGTAACACCTATAAAATCAGGCTTCTCCCTGTGCTGTGTAAGACCTCCCTTGAAGGTGTAACACCTATAAAATCAGGCTTCTCCCTGTGCTGTGTAAGACCTCCCGAGAAGGTGTAACACCTATAAAATCAGGCTTATCCCTGTGCTGTGTAAGACCTCCCGAGAAGGTGTAACACCTATTAAATCAGGCTTCTCCCTGTGCTGTGTAAGACCTCCCGAGAAGGTGTAACACCTATAAAAACAGGCTTCTCCCTGTGCTGTGTAAGACCTCCCTTGAAGGTGTAACACCTATAAAATCAGGCTTCTCCCTGTGCTGTGTAAGACCTCCCTTGAAGGTGTAACACCTATAAAATCAGGCTTCTCCCTGTGCTGTGTAAGACCTCCCTTGAAGATGTAACACCTATAAAATCAGGCTTCTCCCTGTGTTGTGTAAGACCTCCCTTGAAGGTGTAACACCTATAAAATCAGGCTTCTCCCTGTGCTGTGTAAGACCTCCCTTGAAGGTGTAACACCTATAAAATCAGACTTCTCCCTGTGCTGTGTAAGACATTCCATGATGGTGTAACACCTATAAAATCAGGCTGGTCCCTGTGCTGTGTAAGACCTCCCGTGAAGGTGTAACACCTATAAAATCAGACTTCTCCCTGTGCTGTGTAAGACATTCCATGAAGGTGTAACACATTTAAAATCAGGCTTCTCCCTGTGCTGTGTAAGACCTCCCTTGAAGGTGTAACACCTATAAAATCAGGCTTCTCCCTGTGCTGTGTAAGACCTCCCGTGAAGGTGTAACACTTATAAAATCAGACTTCTCCCTGTGCTGTGGCTTTAAACCTACACTTAACAGAATGCCAGGAATGCTTTAAGTGCAGCTGAACTCAAGACTGATTGTTACTGGTAGAAGATATAGAAGAAAGATGGAATGATAACGACGATGACAGAGGGCTAACTCAGACTTATTGTAATTAGTAGAAAATGTAGAACAGATGGCTAAGAACGAGGACATATAGAAAATGAGGGGGTGTTAACGTGAGGGCGTAACTGATGAAATATGTAAACAGAGGTTGAGATAAATGCTTTATGATAATGATTGAACAATACACAGTAATTGAGTATTGATATAAATCTATTTGTTAATGTATATTCAATGTCACTATATATGATTACTACACAATATGAACTATTTAAAGCCCAAGATCAATGTTCCATAATTGTATGTTATAAAAGAGAAAAAAAAACATCCAATGACATTAAACTTATTCTTGATTTTATGACATTCAGCATTATGACCTTTTAAGGATATATTTCTTAATAATGAATGTCTTTGTATAATATATATATATATATATATATAATTAATCAAAAACCCAATGCATTTCGCCTTTAACAGGCTCTTCAGGGGTATATCAATATTAAAACATAATATATTAATACTGATATACCCCTAAAGAGCCTGTTAAAGGCGAAATGCATTGGGTTTTTGATTAAATTATTGAGTTTTGATACTCATTTCGTCATTTTTTTAATTTTGATATATATATATAAGTGGTAGAAAAAGATAATGATCTGGTATATTCTTAGAAAAAATTATTCTAGAATTGTTCGAGTAAATCTGGCAAATGAATTTTAACGAACGAAAAAGTGGCATTTATCATAGCTTTTATAAGGTGAAGACTGATGATGAAATAGATATAGGAGCCTCCTTGGGTGAGAATAAAGTTTGATATTACACACAGCCTTGGAATGTTTCTCGTGCTCAAGCAAATAAGAGAACGACACCTGAAAAAATTGTAGAAATGTCAAGTAATTTTAAGTCACACTTTAACTTAAAGGCATTTCTTAAAGAACACCATCAGGATGACAAGGCTGAATTTTCGTAGACAACTTTTTTCTGGTTATTACTTTAATTTGATACAAGAAAACCTACTCAGAACTTACATGCATAGCAATCTTATTATTTCGCTTCACTGTATATAAGGTAGGTCATTCTTTTTCATGCATACTAAATTTTGTGAGTTTTGATAAATTGTCCCTTTGTTCTGTCATAAAATTGTGGATTTAAAAAACTTTGAAAAAATGAAACACATTGTTAGGAGTTACAGAGTCAAATTGATCATCAAAGATAATATAATATATATGCCTAGAAAATAAAATTGCTAAAAAAAAATGCTTTTACAGTATCATAAGAAGAGTAAGAAATGAGAGTGTCAGAGCAAGAGACACAATCTCAAGGCTTGTCGAGCAAGAGACACAATCTCAAGGCTTGTACAGTTTATAAATGCTTGCCACATAACAACATCACTGCACAATATTCAGCAAACTTACCTGTTTTTCTAAGAGGGAAATCATCGTCGTATTTTCCGAGTAACGTGTGGCTATACGGCGGAGACAAACCAGTTGTCGGCGGAGAATTCTGATCTAAAGGCCTGAAAATAATAATGTTCTATGAAAAACATGTACTAGTAACATGGCTTTAGTAACATCGTTTTTAACTCAGGTGAACAAGTATCCAACTTGGCCTAGACTTTATAGAGAAAAGCATTGTGTTCAGGTTTCATAAAGATTAAGTCACACTTGCACTGAGACATGTACAGTGTAAAGGCCCTGTCACACACTTAAACAAATTTATTTAGCGAAGCCTGATAAATAGACTAATTTTATGACTTCTAACGAATCCTGACACAACAAAACTAATCACAACGGACACAAATGCTCACAGACGCATCCATAGGAAACACGACCATTGGCACCAATGATATAAAGTTTACACACACTAATGAGAAGGGAAATTTAGCGGAAGTCCTATTCACCCATAATCACAAGTTGACGTCGGGTGGTATTTGTTAAGTGTGACGAAGCTTAAACATAAACTTGTGGAGCTGGATGAAAGACTGAATACTTTAGTACTTAGTGCTAAGATCAGCAATATAAACTACCACAATAGAGCCGAATGTCCAACAAGGAGCAACAGTTGAAACATGACTTTCCGGCTGAACGGAAAAGTTCGTAAATTAAAAATGTATGACAAAAGTTTCTAATTCCACGTTAAACAGGAGAAAAAACGATGACTTTATGTCAGTCCAAATCAATATGACAGGACTGACAGTTTCCACAGAGTCTGGACTTTGTTAACATCCAAAAACATCTAATTAATCTAAAAAGCGAACAAGTCTTTTAAAGTTGGAAACACCGAACTGATGGCATACGAATGACGTTACATGGTTTTTTTTATTTACTGGTACCATTAACCCAGAATTGCTTAAACTAATTCAAGAAGGAAATGAAAACTAAAAGAAGGCAATTAACAGAAGTTTAATTAATTTAACTTTCAATAACAACCCAATTCGGATGACACTGATCAGTTTTTGCTAATATGTAATCTATACGAACATGTGTACTTTTAAAACTCAATGTTTGAAACATATAAAGAGGGAAAAGTTCAATTGATGTCTAAACATGAAAATGCAACACATGCATGAGTGTGTCACTTGTTTGATTGGTGTTTTCAATGGTTGTTAGCGATACGCTATTTTTCAACAATTTTCAGTCATTTATGTTTGACATTTAGCCTGAAACTCAGTTACCTAGAATCAAGTACAAAACAACTTCTGTAGAGCAACACCCTGTGGGAGCTGCAAATATTGGTTGTTGTTTTGAGGTTGTTGATCTACAGAGGTTACATTTATGGAAAATAGCAACTTAAATTTTGAAGGTGTTGTTATACAGAGGTTGTTTTTTTATGGAGTGCTGCTCTGGAGAGGTTGTACTGTGCATGTTTTAACCTTTACCCTACCTCTGACAAATTAGTAGCTAAATCAACGAAGGTGATTGGTCCATTGCGATCACGTGGTGACACGATGTGATCCCATACCAGGTCACTAAATTCAATACCTAGTCACTAAATTCAATACCCGGTGCCCACGTGACCAGGCCTATTTCAATACCTAGTCACTAAATTCAATACCCGGTGCCCACGTGACCAGGCCTATTTCAATACCTAGTCACTAGCGCTAAGGGAAGAAACTCTAGCTGTACTGTTTACATCAGTCAAGGTCGCTCGAACAAAAACATCGTGTGCTCAACTATACGAGTTAAATTAAGATGAAAATCAGACGCCTAGTGATCAATGGGTATCATTTTCACAGGCTTTGACACTGGATGGATTCGGGATTGATCGTCCACCGAGTTGAACAGTCATGTCGACGTGGATCGTAAATTTAAAAACTCGTCGCGAAATCATGTTGCACTTTTGGATTATATGCAAGCACAATTGTATGATGTTTGTTGCTGTCTTGTGATTATGAATTAGGCCAGCATCTAACTGCATACCGTGTCGCTTTGCAATATCTGCGATTTTCCGAGCGGAAGACCGCAGAGTTTACTGGAGGAAATATTCAAGACGAATGTCATGAACTTGATGAAGTCCGAGATGGTTAAAATTATGTCTAAACAAAATGAAAGCCTTTTATGAAATGCTTTTGTAGGTATGTCGCCGATTTTATTTATTTTGAAGTATATTTAGACAACAAAACACGGTGTAGATTGTCAATGAATATTTTATGTACACAGTGTTTACATTGTTGTCTCCCTTGACTAATGTACGTTCTGTACGAGTTTGCTCCCTTTTGGTCTGGGGCGGCTCTCGGTCTGGGATAGGGTGTTGTTGAAATAACATCTTAATAATTAGTCAACCCTTGAGAGTCATGCCATTTTCAACTGGTCTAATTTTGAGTTGGTCTTTATATTGAGGTTTAAAAAAGACCAATGTACGTATTTCAGCGCTCTTTCTATAGAGGTGGTCTTTAATTTAGTGTGGTTATCCATTATAAAGGGTCATCGGTAGGGTAAATTCGTTGCATGGTCATCTAGTGACCTGGTACGGGATGATACATGGTCAGTAAAATTCGTACCATGACTCGGCTTCGCCTCGCCAGGTACGAATTTTACTGACCATGTATCATCCCGTACCAGGTCACTAGATGACCATGTAACTAATAGTACATAAACTTTCAATTGACAACTTCTCCACATGTGTATGTGACTGTACTCACAACATATAGTTTTTTTCCGTAAACAGAATACAGTAAGAAGGAAAACCACAGCTCTTCACAGAATCTCTGTGTGTAGGAAGTGACTGAACAACATGAAGAAGTTTTCTGAAATATGTCTTGTCAGATGTAATATAAGTAAACTTTGAAGTTTGTGACTGAGGTGATTTTATTATTGATTTTGATGTATATAATGAAATATGTGGCCTCCGTAGCTCAATGGTTAGCTCGCTTGCTGTCTAATCTGGTTCAAATGCGGGTGGAGGCACACATATATATGCCTGCCATATTTCAGCAGAAAGCTGACTGGCAAATAAAGGCTATGCTCAGCATTTTCCAAAAAAAAAGAAAATATATAATGAAATATTTTAGAATGATTATACATTAAAAGCTTAGTTACTATCAGTTTCTGCTAAACAAGACACCAAATTAACAAAGTAAAGTATAATCAACGATACGAAACAAAGGCAATTAAAATCCAATTAAGTTGAGTGTGCTATTTTAGTAACGCAAAACTGAACCGAACCGAACAGAACATAGAGATGATTGACCGATGCTTCATATTATATTAACAAGATTGTACTGTCTACATTAGAATAATTTTCCAGAAAAACAAGTCATGCTGATAAAATTAGCCATATACAGTTTCAGGCCATTCACCTTTATTGAACGCTATAAGAACATTTAATCAAGATCAATGTGCTGCATCAACAGACAAAGAGAAATGCTCAGTCATTGAAAATAATGTAAGTAATGAATCAAAATGGGAATGGCATCTTTCCAGTTATTGACAATCATTCAAATGACATACAAACAGTACTGATACAACTTTTGTTCTTCACGATGACATAGTATTAGTATATGTGGTGCTTTAAAATAGTTGACATAACTCTGCTTCCTTTGCACTCATTAAAATACTTATAATATATCAGATTAATATAGCACCCTTTTCATGCCAAACACATGTTCAAACAAGCTTTACATGTAGTGTTTGAGCAAAAGGGCGCATTTTCAAGGATATTATGCAATGTAAATATCAAGTTATTTATAGGTTGTGAACTGCGGGTCTTTCTAGGGACACCCTATATACATCCCAGGGGTTCCACTAGCTTCGGAATATGAAGGGTTATTTTGATAATTTTGACTAAGTTTTACCAATTTATAGGGAAAATATTGGCTCAAACCAAAATCTCAAGGTCAAAATGTGGCTTTTGGGAAATTTTTAAGGGTCAAAACCCCTACTCCCCAGTCAAATGGAACCCCTGCATCCCATCAATATACTTGACCTGGAATGCTAGTGCTCAGTGCTTTTCTTCCTTATATAGAAGGGGTCATTATTATATGTTTCCCAGGAAAAATTCTTTTAAAACCAAGCAACTTTTTCCTATAAAGAAGACTGCCTCTACAAAAGGATTTTGCCAATACTCGAATATCATTGCCCAAAGTAACAGCGCCAAAGCCCTAACCAGCCTCCAGGAAATACCCAATCCCTTAAGTTTGAACAAGACTGCATTCAATAAACGCTTATGCCCCCTGTGGAAGCCTCGTCTATAAATAAGACTAAGTCCAAAATTAGGTCAAGGTGAAGGTCAAAATGGGGTCAGGTGATACAGGCGTGTGGAGAGTGTTCATATACAACATCCATGCAAGTATGAAAGCTTTGTAGCAAGCCATATTAATGCTAGAAGAAACGGTCAATTTGGGTTAACCAGGACGGACAAACGAACGAACGGACGAACGAACGGACAGGTGAATCACTATATGCCTCCCGATCTATCGATACGGGGGCATAAAAAGGCACCATCCCCTAAGTTGGGAAAAAGGCTGAAGGGTCAAACAAAATCAGAAAACGTTAATGAGAGGGTTAACAATAATAAAGTCAAAACAGTAATTAGAAGCAGAGTGGTCTCCCTTAGCAATTAAAAGTTAGACTAAATTTTCAACACATTCTGCATACTGAGACAAAACGTCTTTCATTCTCAAGTTCGAAGGAACTAGCTGGTAATTAAGACACAAAGATAATTGTTCGAAATTCTAAACAAATTAATACAACTGATTACTGTTCTAATCTGTATGCTTCCAATTCAATTAGAGAGCTGAATAATTATGTTTAATCAATTATAAACAGCTACCGGCCATGCAGTTGTTTCTCTAAATAGCTTCAAGGAAAACAAGCAGGAGCAGCAGCATTAAAACTACTATAAAATCTTTGATAAAAGAGGAGTTAAAATTCATTTCCAAAGCTTGATTAAATGATTTCCTTTGCCTGCATTCCTTTTGTTTCGTTTTGCGTTGTAATTTGTCTGTTCTATATGGTTGACAGTAGCCATAAACAGTTTTCTTGGATTTGAATCAAATTTGAATTATAATCCAGTACAAACTTGTTCTTCCGCAAATAGATGACACCTTTCCACATGTGGATGATATGATCGTAGCCATTATCATACAAGAACCCAACCTGCCCAACACAGCATGTGAACCAGTCAAGCATTAGAGCTACCAACTGTGCTAAGCTGTGGGATAATAACAGAAGCTTGGGGTAATTTTGTGGCTTAGACATTAGGTTTATTATAACATTGCCTATTGACATCTTCTGCAATTTCAAGGAACATCAGAAATACCAACCAATGACGGAACTGCGGGGGACTGTTTCTAGCTGCCGCCTCTCGCTGTTTCTTGGACAATACAAAATCTTGTAATCTTTGTTTGACCTCTGTGGATGCCACCGCACCTAAAAATAGATAAATATAATATAAATATTACAGTTTTTGCATGTTCTAATTGATCTATAATTGTGTACATTGGCAACTCTTTTGGTGGTCCTTTCTTATTCTGCTTGATTTTTAGGGGGGGGGGGGGGGGCAGTACCTCATATGTGAAAACAAACCAGGTATCATATACATATAATGTTACCAACGTTTCAGACAAGATACTATCATCCTACTGACAGCTGGAGTAGAACCATCAACTCAGAGGTCATTGGCAGATCTGGCCGAGAACAAACAAATGACCATCAGGGGTTAATAAAGCATAATGCCCAATCCTGAAATTAAGATTCAAGTCTGTTCCAGGTGCCATTAAGACATATCCCTACTGAATGTTTTTCCTTATATTTGGGATTTGAACCAACAGCAAGAGGTTTAAGTCAGGGACCATAACTTAACTAGAAAGAAACTGTCAAGCAAAAATGATACAAATCAAACAAAAGGCTACTTAATCACACTGGCAAGACCCATACAAATCAGGGGCGTAGCTAGAGGTATTTGAATGTGTACGCAAGAGGGCTATGGGGTATGGGGGCATGCTCCCCCTGATAAATTGTGTTCGCTAGAACGTCTCTGGTGCGTTCTGGGGTGTTTTTTTGCATCATCTTTTATATTATTTTTACTGATAAAACCAGGTTTTTTGTGTATGGAGCTATTTAAAAGTGTTTGTAAGAAATGCTGAAAATACTAAAGGATACCCCCTTAGGGCTTACGAATCAGTTTTCATTTCATTTTTCGATCATTTAATTTTTCCCTTTTTGAGAAGCATGCGTACGCAGCTGCGTATTCTGCGTACAGGTAGCTACGCGCCTGCAAATCATATACAAATGGCCACTAAGCCAGCAAGGTCGCATGTACCAAACCCTTGTACAATTTACAAAACATGATTAGACCAGGAACCAAAGCCAGTCTATGTTTGCGTAAGAAAACGGCTGCAATCACTGCAGTATAGTTTTTGCCATCCTCACATTTTCCCCAGCAGTATTACGCAGACATTACTATATTTTAAATGATTTACCCCCCCCCTGTTATAGCTTCTGCTTTTCTTCAGGTAATAATTTCAAAATTTTCATTAACAAAGAGAAAAGCATGGAGTGGAAACAGTATGAGATATGTGCAGAGAATTTCAGGTTTCAAATTGTTATCATACATATGGAATATTATAGCCATTACAGAATCTGTATAATTCATGAAATAAATACTTTGATAAGATTACTTCACATTAGTTGGCATCTAAATAGATGGTATTATTATGCATGCTGATTTTGAAGAGGGAGTGGATGGAGGAAAGGAAAGTCATCCAACTTCTTTTTGAAGAGTTGTTATGAGAATGAGTGGATGGAGGAGAGAAAAAGTCATCCACCTTCTTTTTGAAGAGTTGTTAAGAGAGTGAGAGGATGGAGGAGAGAGGAAAAATATTCACCTTCTTTTTGAAGAGTTGTTATGAGAGTGAGAGGATGGAGGAGAGAGGAAAGTCATTCACCTTCCTTTTGAAGAGTTGTTAGGAGAGTGAGTGGTTGGAGAAGAGAAAAAGTCATTCACCTTTTTTTGAGGAGTTGTTAGGAGAGTGAGAGGATGGAGGAGAGAGGAAAGTCATTCACCTTCTTTTTAAAGAGTTGTTAGGAGAGGGGAGAGAAGAAATTCTCCAAACTTCATTCTGAAGAGTTGCAGAGCAAGCAGATGAAGGAGAATTTGCCTAACTTCATATTGAAGAGCTCAGTCTCTGCTCATTACATCATTTGGCATAATCATTTCTTTTAAGATAAAGATATTTTCTAACAATGACCAAATTTACACGCAAAATATAACCAACCTTAATTACATGAGTACAAAAAGGTACATTGGCAATTAACATGTGTTTAATGACATTTCAGACATAAATAGCTGTGTATTAAATTACCCTTTACAAATCAGCAAATAGAATATCTATTCAATGCATTTTTTGTATGCAAACATGTCTTGGTATTGGCATTAACTAAAATAGCGCAGACAAAAAACAACCCACGCGTGGCGAACATGAATGTGTGAATCTCAAGAGTAGCATCGGACAACTGTTTGCAAAACATGTTTTCGTAGGTTTTTGCAAAATATTGGAAGTAAAATATAAATGCACTTAAAAACTCTCTTTTTTAGGTCAGTCAGGTATGTGTATTCAAATATGGAAGTACACTATAAACATTGCATATTTTTTTCTTATTAACTGCTTGTTAAAAAGAAAATGCATGTATGCCAAAAACTGTCAATGTATTGCCATTACCACTGACAACCAGGGCGGGTGGGCCATACAAAGCATACATTTGTAATTTGTCTATTCATTGACATACATTGCTGAATGTTCCTGGTTGCTTAATTAATTATTCTGTACAAGGTATATTGGTTATAAATGATCTAGGTCGCCTAATGAATGTCACGTATAGTCAACAACTGACCTCAGTTAAAAACTAGTTCATAATCAACTTATACACATACTACAAGGTATTGCCATTTTACACTCAGTCATTGTAGGCTTATACAAACATAATTAAACTGCTAATTGCATGAAACTGTACACAGAATCTGGCTTATGAGCTGTAACCTTTGTGTATCCGCTTTATTAAGTCAATAGCTAAAAGTGCAGTCATGGCTCAATACTCGTTTTAGATCTATAGCCAATTAAGCAATTATTGAAACGTTTAACAACACTACTGCTCATATAGACTGTTTGTTTTAAGGTATGTTTGTTTTAAGGTAATGAACACCATTTGGTGTTAAGGCAACAAAGGGAAGAAAAGGGTGAATATAATAATTAGTATTGATGGGTTTACTATGTAACTTGATGGCTGTTTTCCACTCACTTTCTTCTTCCTTATTTTTATTTTTGATCTGTGAGAGACGAGTTTTTTCGTGGATTTCTTTCTCATAGCGTTGTCGTTCTTCTAACTTTTGCTGTTCCGCTAAATATTCTTGCTGTTTCTGTATCAATACCAGTTGCTATGAAACGAGAACAATAAATAGAAGGTCAGAAAGGTTAAGGTAAGTAACTGAAATTCAAATATTAAATGAATAACATACTCAGGAATGGAAGTATTGAATGATGAGGAACTCTCTATTAACTATGAGTTCCTAACTGAGGCATAATGCCGGTAATCCTCTAAATGAAGAAGGTTTTTTATTAAAATTGAGATAATTGAACTTCATATGACCATAACATTGTCAATTCTTTGAATTTTTTCTTCAAATAACTTTTATTTTGTGCAGACAACATAAGTACTCCTAATGCAGCAAATCTGGATTTCCGGATTATTCCGGAACTGTAGGACCCCTGATAAATATGTGTAAGTTTAATGGGTTTGTAGGAAAGATTAGGCAAACACCTAACTATGTTGCCTCTGTAAATAATGTCTTTATTATTATTTTTATAATTATTATTATACAATCCTGAAAATAAGTCTGTTATGGTTGCCATTAGTATACACTTCAGACACCAAACCATTGTTTCCAGTAATTACAAAATTCAGCTTATTCCAATTGTTTATAATCTTTGTCAATACTTCCGAGTTTTTTATCAAATAACTTTTATTTTCTGTTAGTAGAAATTTGCATTCATTCTAGTGCTGCAAATCTGAACTTGAAGATCCCCTGAAAAGGGAGACAAGTCAGTTTATGATTCTACTAAAGGGAGTTAAGTCAGTTAATGATTCAGAGACAAGTCAGTTCAACTTACATTTAAGGGAGGAAAACCTTGATTTCACATAGTATAAGGGGATAAGCAAAAGGTCAGTGGATAAGTAGCAAATCAAATCCTGTATTAGTTTTGGAACGTTTCATGTTTGGATTTGAGAAAAAACATGTTATTGTCAATCAGGAATGGGTCATTTACTGGATAAAACCCTGTTAATAAACTGATAATCATACTGGTGTATAACAATTATATAATAAGGTCAACATTATCAAGAATTGATATTCATGCTATATAGTTATAGAAAGATAGTTTTTTTGCATTTCCAGAAAGTCACATACCCGGTACCCATGTGGATATAACATACAAACACAGTGTTGACAGGGAAATACTTAAGAACATAGATATATTAAAATGAAGATAGACAATCTCATATTTCATTTATATAAGTCTGAAACATCAATGCTGTAATACTGTTCTATCAAATGGATGACACAGTAAAACTGCAAGAAGACAGAAAGTTAAAAGCCACATTTTCTTATCAATATAACCAAGTTGTTGAACATTCAATTGACATAATTAAGACCCATGCAATTCTGAAAATCAGCTGCTTAAAAACAAAATACTATCAGACATAATAATTGGTCAAACTCAAGAAATATACTTTAACATGACACATGATACCAATTCATTCCTTGATGCCGTTATTCATTATAAACAATTAAAGTCAATGCAGAACAAAAACAACAGTTGAACTTATCAGCAAAAGAATATACTCATAACAATAATTATTATAACACAAGCAACAACACAAACACAAGCAACATCAACAAAATAAGTAACACTCCTGGGTACTGTTTTACTAACATTGCGTAAATGTCATGTAAATCTATGTATACAAATTTCTCCTCAATAAATTCCTAACGGCGTTTTACTAATCGATCGCAAGTTATTGCATACATTTACGTAAAAATATTGAATATTGAACGTAGGCCCGGCAACAATATTACCAATATATCGGGAACCAGAATGAATACATATACATAAACGTTTTGATTATTCAACATTTTTTATTTGTTTTTGTTATTAATAACAGTCTATAACAACAAGTGACAGTCCAAAATCAACAGTGCATGTCAATGTCTTCACACTATGTTCATATTTGATATTTACGGTTACTCTGACCTTGAATAGAAATACACCTAAACTTACAACAGAAAAGAAGAAAAGATATCTTAATAAAACGAATTTGCGCAAATATTAACAACGTACGTAATATTTTCAGAAAACTTAAGAGTTACGCTAGCGTAAATGCTTTGATAAAACAGTACCCAGCTGTACGATTTGCACTTCCTTATATTAGTTTTTGAATAACAAACTACTCTGGACCAATCTTTTAAGTAAATCTGAACTAAATCTTGTTCATACAGTCTAGTTTTGTTTACTGATTACATAAGTGATACTACACATACTTCAATCAGTTTTACCAACAACAAGAGGGCCCAAAGGGCCCTAGGTCGCTCACCTGTCGAACTTGACCTAGATTTTGTAGAGATGATCATTGTGACCAAGTTTCATACAGATAAGGCCAATATTGTGACCTCTAGTGATTACACAAGGTTTTTATATGATTTGACTTAATGACCTAGTTTTTGACCCAAGATGACCCAATATCGAACTTGACCTAGATATTGTTAAGATGATCATTGTGACCAAGTTTCATACAGATTAGGCCAATATTGTGACCTCTAGTGACTACACAAAGTTTTTCTATTATTTGACATTGTGACCTAGTTTTTGACCCAAGATGACCCAATATCGAACTTGACCTCGATTTTGTTAAGATGGCCATTGTGACCAAGTTTCATAAAGATTAAGTCAAAATTGTGACCTCTAGTGACTACACAAACTTTTTCTATGATTTGACCTAGTGACCTAGTTATTGACCCCAGATGACCCAATATCAAACTTGACCTAGATTTTGTTGAGATGACCATTGTGACCAAGTCTCATAAAGATTGAGTCAAAATTGTGACCTCTAGTGACTACACAAGGTTTTTCTATGATTTCACCTAGTGACCTAGTTTTTGACCCAAGATGACCCCATATCAAACTTGACCTAGATTTTGTTGAGATGATCATTGTGACCAAGTTTCATAAAGATTAGACCAAAATTGTGACCTCTAGTGACTACACAAGGTTTTTCTATGATTTGACCTTGTGACCTAGTTTTTAACCCCGGATGACCCAATATCAAACTTGACCTAGATTTTGTCGAGATGATCATTGTGACAAAGTTTCATAAAGATTAAGTCAAAATTGTGACCTCTAGTGACTACACAAGGTTTTTCTATGATTTGACCTTGTGACCTAGTTTTTGACCCCTGATGACCCAATATAAAACTTGACCTAGATTTTGTCGAGATATTCATTGTGACCAAGTTTCATAAAGATTAAGTCAAAATTATGACCTCTAGTGACTACACAAGGTTTTTCTATGATTTGACCTTGTGACCTAGTTTTTGACCCCGGATGACCCAATATCGAACTTGACCTAGATTTTGTCGAGATTATCGTTGTGAACAAGTTTCATAAAGATTAAGTCAAAATTGTGACCTCTAGTGACTACACAAGGTTTTTCTATGATTTGACCTAGTGACCTAGTTTTTGACCCAAGATGACCCAATATCAAACTTGACCTAGATTTTATTGAGATGATCATTGTGACCAAGTTTCATAAAGATTAAGTCAAAATTGTGACCTCTAGTGACTACACAAGGTTTTTCTATGATTTGACCTAGTGACCTAGTTTTTGACCCCGGATGACCTAATATCGAACTTGGCCTAGATTTTGTTGAGATGATCATTGTGACCAAGTTTCATAAAGATAAGGCTGAAATTGTGACCTCTAGTGTCTACACAAGCCAATTGTTGACGGACGGACGACGGACGGAAGACGGACGGACGACGGACGAAGAGTGATCACAAAAGCTCACTCTGTCACTTTGTGACAGGTGAGCTAATAAAAAATATCACATCAAATCAAATTGTCAAACATCAGCAAAACACACTTAATTTATTTCGACACTTTTCCCCCCCATGGTTGACTGCAGACAGATACATCAGTGAAATTGTTATTATTCATACGATAATGTTACTATTAAAAGAATAAATATAAAGTCACATGAAGTGTAAGTAGTCATAAATGTTTCAAAAGCAAATTAAAAGTTTTCAGAAAAGTGAATTGCACTACAACACATGTACAGAACATTGAAATGAATTAAAACACATTAAAACCATGGACTGATTATGATCAGCCTTAAATTTATCCAATTCATTTCAATAAGAAATCATGCACCTGATTATCGATGGACTGTCACATGACAATATTTACACCTGTGACAGCTTTAGTTTACATGTTTTTATCTAATTGGTTTAATATACTCTTTTCAACATCATCATAATGGCATACAAATGCAACTCAATGCAACTAACAAATTCAGGCGACAGAGTCCAGCTGTCTACCATTGCTGCAACAGCCGCACTGCAGATATACCGTGAACCTACATCAGCCGTGTGGCAGATATACAGTGAACCTACACCAGCCGTGTGGCAGATATACTGTGAACCTACACCAGCCGTGTGGCAGATATACAGTGAACCTACACCAGCCGTGTGGCAGATATACAGTGAACCTACACCAGCCGTGTGGCAGATATACAGTGAACCTGCACCAGCCGTGTGGCAGATATACCGTGAACCTACACCAGCCGTGTGGCAGACATACAGTGAACCTACACCAGCCGTGTAGCAGATATACAGTGAACCTGCACCAGCCGTGTGGCAGATATACCGTGAACCTACACCAGCCGTGTGGCAGATATACAGTGAACCTACACCAGCGGTGTAGCAGATATACAGTGAACCTACACCAGCCGTGTGGCAGATATACCGTGAACCTGCACCAGCCGTGTGGCAGATATACCGTGAACCTACCCCAGCCGTGTGGCAGATATACAGTGAACCTACACCAGCCGTGTGGCAGATATACAGTGAACCTACACCAGCCGTGTGGCAGATATACAGTGAACCTACACCAGCTGTGTGGCAGATATACCGTGAACCTACACCGGCAGTGTGGCAGATATACAGTGAACCTACACCAGCCGTGTGGCAGATATACAGTGAACCTACACCAGCCGTGTGGCAGATATACAGTGAACCTACACCAGCCGTGTGGCAGATATACCGTGAACCTACACCGGCTGTGTAGCAGATATACCGTGAACCTACACCAGCCGTGTGGCAGATATACAGTGAACCTGCACTAGCCGTGTGGCAGATATACAGTGAACCTGCACTAGCCTTGTGGCAGATATACAGTGAACCTACACCGGCCGTGTGGCAGATATACCGTGAACCTACACCAGCCATGTGGCAGATATACCGTGAACCTACACCAGCCGTGTGGCAGATATACCGTGAACCTACACCAGCCGTGTGGCAGATATACCGTGAACCTACACCAGCCGTGTGGCAGATATACAGTGAACCTACACCAGCCGTGTGGCAGATATACCGTGAACCTACACCAGCCATGTGGCAGATATATAGTGAACCTGCACCAGCCGTGTGGCAGATATACAGTGAACCTACACCAGCGGTGTAGCAGATATACCGTGAACCTACACCAGCAGTGTGGCAGATATACAGTGAACCTGCACTAGCCGTGTGGCAGATATACCGTGAACCTACACCAGCCGTGTGGCAGATATACAGTGAACCTGCACTAGCCGTGTGGCAGATATACCGTGAACCTACACCAGCCGTGTGGCAGATATACAGTGAACCTGCACTAGCCGTGTGGCAGATATACCGTGAACCTACACCAGCTGTGTGGCAGATATACAGTGAACCTGCACTAGCCGTGTGGCAGATATACAGTGAACCTACACCAGCCGTGTGGCAGATATACAGTGAACCTACACCAGCCGTGTGGCAGATATACAGTGAACCTGCACTAGCCGTGTGGCAGATATACAGTGAACTTACACCAGCCGTGTGGCAGATATACAGTGAACCTGCACCAGCCGTGTGGCAGATATACAGTGAACCTACACCGGCCGTGTGGCAGATATACAGTGAACCTGCACTAGCCGTGTGGCAGATATACAGTGAACTTACACCAGCCGTGTGGCAGATATACAGTGAACCTGCACCAGCCGTGTGGCAGATATACAGTGAACCTACACCGGCCGTGTGGCAGATATACAGTGAACCTGCACCGGCCGTGTGGCAGATATACAGTGAACCTACACCGGCCGTGTGGCAGATATACAGTGAACCTACACCGGCCGTGTGGCAGATATACCGTGAACCTACACCAGCCGTGTGGCAGATATACAGTGAACCTGCACTAGCATATTATTTTAACCCAAGGTCTTAATACCGGGCTACAAATATAAATTGCACCAGATTGTATTTTAACACAAACTTTCAAAATTAGTATAAAATATACAGTGAATCAGATAGTATTTTAACACAAAGTTTCAATACCGTATTAGGATAAATCATTATCATGATGAAATACCTGAAGCAGTAACAAACATATATAAAACTTGGTCGATTAAGTTCAATGCCCGATCATTATACTGCTTTGATTGATTGGCTGAGCAAGCAAGCCAACGGTAGAATGAAAGTATCTCATTAAAGTGTGTTGTCCTGGTTAACTCTGTAACACCCTTGTTACCCTGATAAAACAACATGATTGGATATTCCCAACATGATTGAACAAGAGGGCCCAAAGGGCCCTAGGTTGCTCACCTGTCGAACTTGACCTAGATTTTGTTCAGATGATCATTGTGACCAAGTTTCATACAGATTAGGCCAATATTGTGACCTCTAGTGACTACACAAGGTTTTTCTATGATTTGACCTTGTGACCTAGTTTTTGACCCTGGATGACCCAATATCAAACTTGACCTAGATTTTGTACAGATGATCATTGTGACCAAGTTTCATAAAGATTAAGTCAAAATTGTGACCTCTAGTGACTACACAAGGTTTTTCTATGATTTGACCTTGTGACCTAGTTTTTGACCCCGGATAACCCAATATCGAAATTGACCTAGATTTTGTTGAGATGATCATTGTGACTGAATTTCATAAAGATTAAGTCAAAATTGTGACCTCTAGTGACTACACAAGGTTTTTCTATGATTTGACCTAATGACCTAGTTTTTGACCCAGGATGACCCATTATCAAACTTGACCTAGATTTTGTTGACATGATCATTGTGACTGAGTTTCATAAAGATTAAGTAAAAATTGTGACCTCTAGCGACTACACAAGGTTTTTCTATGATTTGACCTTGCGATCTAGTTTTTGACCCCAGATGACCCTATATCAAACTTGACCTAGATTTTGTTCAGATGATCATTGTGACCAAGTTTCATAAAGATTAAGTCAAAATGGTGATCTCCAGTGACTACACAAGATTTTTCTATGATTTGACCTAGTGACCTAGTTTTTGACCCCAGATGACCCATTATCGATCTTGACCTAGATTTTGTTGAGATGATCATTGAGACCAAGTGTCATAAAGATTAAATCAAAATTGTGACCTATAGTGACTACACAAGGTTTTTCTATGATTTGACCTAGTGACCTATTTTTTGACCCCAAATGACCCAATATCGAACTTGGCCTGGTTTTGTTGAGATGATCGTTGTGACCAAGTTTCATAAAGATTAGGCTAAAATTGTGACCTCTAGTGTCTACACAAGCCAATTGTTGACGGACGGACGGACGACGGAAGACGGACGAAGAGTGATCACAGAAGCTCACTCTGTCACTTTGTGACAGGTGAGCTAAAAATGGCGGATGTATGTTTACATATTCATCGCATTTTCGGCCAATTCTTCAAAATCTACGGTATTAACCACCTTCTGATGCTGTATGAAGATAAACTTGAACATTCCTTCCATGAAACTAAAACTCTTTATCCGTATCTGTGTGAATGTGATACACAATACGTTTAAAAGTTAGAAAAATCTGTGTTGGATTTATTTGACAGTCTATAAAACATATATATTGTTGTTTATTTTGGGTAAAGATCTTTTGTTTGTACAGCTCATTCATTTCACTATCAGACTTAGTTTAGAGTAAGTTATTTACATTTGCCGTTTCTACATGATAACTATTTAAAGTAACCCATGTGTGAAAAATGGATAAAAACAAACATGATTGAGGATAAAGATCAACATGATTTATCTTTTAAAGTGGATACTGACCAACATTGAATTTTCATTGATGCACTGCAGTGCGAATTTAATATGTAGCTTCACTATTGGAAGAATAATGGGATGACCCCAACACGTACGTAGGAGTAGATAACTCTATGAAGTATTTATCGGAAAATATGTCCCTTTTTTCAACTTCGTGCAAATTTGTAAGTTTACGTTCAAGGTATTAACCTATAATATCTAAGTGCATGTTCATATTGCTGTGATACTTTGCATACTTGTCAACCGTCTTGACCACAACATCTGCACTCTATCAAGCATGTTGTTGAATGTTATGCCCCATTTGGACTAATGTACTTAGAAATAGTACACATGACCTACACATGAATAGGCAACTCTATCAAATATATGTTGAAATTATGTCCCCTTTTTAGCTCATCTGATTTTTGAAAAAAAGATGAGTTATTGTCATCACTTGATCGTCGTCGGCGTTGCTTTGTTAAGTTTTGTGTTAAGGTAAACTTTTTTCATAAACTATCAAAGCTATTGCTTTGAGACTTGCAACACTTGTTCACCATCAATACCTGAGCCTGTAAAGCAAGACCCATAACTCTGATTTGCATTTTGTAAGAATTATTGCCCCTTTTTGGACTTAGAAAGTAAAATGCCTGGGTTAAGTTTTGCGTTTAGGTCCACTTTTCTCCTAAACTATCAGAGTTATTGCTATGAAACTTTCAACATTTGTTCACCATCAACACTTGACCATGTCAAGCAAGAACCATAACTCTGATCTGCATTTTGCATGAGTTATTGCCACTTATTGAACTTAGAAAATTCCTTGGTTAAGTTTTGTGTTTAGGTCCACTTTTCTCATACACTACGTGGGCTATTGCTTTTAAACATTCAACACTTGTTCACCATCAACAGCTGACCATGTCAAGCAAGAACCATAACTCTGATCGGCATTTTGCATGAGTTATTGCCCCTTATTGGACTTAGAAAATTCCTTGGTTAAGTTTTGTGTTTAGGTCCACTTTTCTCATACACTACGTGGGCTATTGCTTTGAAACTTTCAACACTTGTTCACCATCAACACCTGAACATGTCCAGTAAGAACCATTACTCTGATCAGCATATTGTGAGGGTTATTTCCCCTTTTTGGAGTCAGAAAGTTCCTTGGTTAAATTTTGTGTTGAGGGTCACTTTTCTCATACATTATGTGGGCTATTGCTTTGAAACTTTTAACACTTATTCACCATCAATAGCTGATCATGTCAAGCATGACCCATAACTCTGATCAGCATTTTGCAAGAGTTATTGCCCCTTTTTTCACTATCAATACCTCACTTTTTTAGCAAGACTCATAACACTGTCCTACTTTATGCAAGGGTAATGGGCAATTTTTACAGTGACAATGATCAGATGAGCGTCTGCACCCGCAAGGCGGTGCTCTTGTTTAAATTAGAAATGCAATTTGGCACCATTCAAGACATGCTCACATCGTTTAGCCTGGTCCCCATAATTCACTGTTCCTATTTTCGGTGAATTTTACACATTTAGATACATGTGTTAACTTTACCTGTCTTGACTTATTATGAATTTTACCAACATATAGCAGAAACAAGTATTTAACTAGAAATATGTCCACAGGACACGGATGCCCCCGCTAAAAGCTGTCATCAGACACCTAAGTATAAAGCTATGCAAATGGAAAAACTTGAAACAAGTTTGTAATTGCTTAAATGTGACATTGAACAGCAGACAAGAGCTGGGTCTGTAAGTGTGACCTTTACATTTGAGTCAGGGTGTAAATGCGAATGTAACCAAGTAATTTTAAAATCCAGAACGAAATAACAAAAAAACAAAGCAGACCAGAAGCGTATACTTGTGCCTTTTAACTTTTAATCTCTAAGTATGACCTTGACCTTTGCGTTAGGGACCTGGGTTTTGCGCATGTCACCTCGTCTTAATGATGTGAACATTTGTGGCAAGTAATATAAATATAAAATAAGAAATGACATAGTTACAGTTCTGACATGAATCACATGCCTATTTGAGAATTTTAACTTTGATCTCTAAGCGTGACCATGACCTTTGAGTTAGGGACCTGGTTCTTGCGCATGACACCTCGTCTTGATGATGTGAACATTTGTGGCAAGTAATATTAATATAAAATAAGAAATGACATAGTTACAGAGCTGACATGAATCACATGCCTATTTGATCCTTTTAACATTTGACCTCTAAGTGTGACCTTGACCTTTAAGCTAGGGACCTTGGTTTTGTGCATGACACATCGTCTTGATGTGGTGAACATTTGTACCCATTTTTGGTAGGCGTTAGCCTCTCTATACTACCATTGCCCATTTCTTAATGCAACCTGGACCGCCTTTAGGCTGCTATGTGAATCCGCATTCAAGTAGTTCCAGAAACTGTCAACATTCCCAATACTGCAACATGTGTTTCTTCAAATTTTTAAACTTATTTAATTCAATCAGCAACAATTGTTTATTCTACGATCAACAATTATTGTGAAACTGTTCGTTGAATCGATATTTTTGCAGATAATCACTCAGCCGGGGAGATATCGAACTTGTTTCGTAATATGAAAATGACGTGTTCATCAAATATCCCAGCCGTATAGCTATTTTTAGAAACTTCAGACCAGGGTCATGTGATGGTTTTATCAATGAATCGTATATCGTTATGTTATGCAATCATATGGTGTGTCTATACTAGCCGCTTTCTAGAGATGTCTTACGCTGTGATGGAAGTGATTACAAGACGGTACTGTAGAATCTGATAAATAGGCGCGTAGTATTATTTTAAAGCCACTTTTGATATACGCATTCAATACACGTATGACATATACATCAATATGCCCCTTTTTACAATTATTTAGATACCCAACATGCCTATATAGTCACATATGCCTATTTTGACATTCAAGACAAGATCGGCAGTAAGAAAAAGAACATTAAACGTGTAAAGTCGTTTAAGCTTTAGTAGCAGCAACAAGATCGCCTCCCATCAGCACTCTTAGTGCTTTGGTTATTAAATGTCCTAAAAGCATGTGCTATAGACAGGGTGTGAAATGCCTTACATCGGGTATGCTCATAAACCTGCTACCACAATTCATGAGCACACTTCTTTAATGTACAATTATTTGTACCTTGAGAATCCCATTGGCAAGATTTCAATTTGTAATGTTGGTTTTTATCGACAATCATGTTGGCCAGTATCCTAATAAATTTAACAATCACGTCGGTCAGTATCCAAAAAATACTATACATGTTTGAATTATTGTTTGTGAGCGTTAATTTATCTAAGATTTTAAAAAATTGAAACGTCCAAATCATAGTTTATACAACTGCCGATACTTCCAAAATGATATTCGTTACATAGAGTCCAATAAATGAGTTTTACAACGTTTTTAAGTACAAAACTCATTCTCAAATGCAAAATCCACACATTCTTAATGGCTTTACATAGTGAAAAATATTACCGATATGCAAATTGTTTAGTGCAAATAGTACATTTTCTTCATATGTTGATTATGTAATATTGAAATAAACAATCTGGATAGTTTATATGGAAAATATTGCAAAAACAATGCACTTGTCACATTTTTCATGTCGGCCATTTTTCAATCATGTTGGGAATATCCAATCATGTTGTTTTATCAGGGTAACAAGGGTGTGTAATGTTAAAGTGCAACTCGCTGTCATGTTTTCCTGTTTGCATGATTTAAGCTGGCTTAATTACTTTAATGTATAGTTTGCAGATGATATTGTAACATAACTTAACAATACATACAACTGAATTGTTTTGAATATTTTAATTAATGTATCTGTTGACAGGTTGCTTAACGAAGGTCTCATACTAGATTGGTAATCAATGTGATGATGAACATTCAGTATAGCTATGCCAGCTAGTATAATATCCTGCAACATTTAGCATGAAATTAACCAACAATCAAACTGATACATAAATCATTTAACCATCACACTGTGCAATTATTTAGACCTTTCAGTCAAGGATAACCCATAAAAGTGCAAGCACTTATTTCCAACAGGGTCCTGTGTTTTGTTGAAGGGACAGCAAGTAGATGAGACAGTGGTGTGATACATGGAATCCGGGTGGGATACCTTAGCTCTTTCCAACAGACTTATTGGTTCTTTAACATGCCTTATGTGTATAGCACCAGACTACCTGTGGGTTACCAACCAGTTCATCTCTAGTTGGGCGGGAAACACTTCAAAGATTTTCTGTAATTTCAAGTGCTCTGGCTGAGATTCGAACCATAGACCAATCATTGGTAGTCCAGAGCATTAACCAAATGGCCTTTCTGCCACACGTTCTTTTAAGCATAAAATTGAAACCAACAATTGTAACTCACCAACATCATTTTAGCAAATTCATTAACAATTACCAAGTGGATAAACCAATCAGTGAAGTAATGACAATGCAACCTAACCCCCCCCCCCCCCCCGAACTGCTGAGTCATTTATTAATGTTTTTCTAGGACACCAGGTAAGTAAATATATAGCAGTGAATTGTTACAGAGAAAGATAATCAAATGAGTAAGAATGCATGACTCAGTGCTGTAGCAGACAATCTTACAGACTCAAAACATAAACTTTACAAGAACTTCACCCTTCATCTTAACAAATCTCTTATGTAAGTCAAACAAACAGGATAAACAAAACCTTAAGCGCTATAAGCAGGTATTTCATAACAGAATGACTTCTTTCTGTCAATTAAATAGTATATTTACGATAGTTAAATGAATTATAAGATGTTAATATAATAAATATGAATACATTTTACATTTGAAAGAAAATTCTACTAACATCGATATTTGTGAAACATTTATACGCCAATTGGAAGCCTATGCAATGTCAGTGTGACCTTGACCTCAACGCTCTGTATACAGTTCACTAGCGACCTGACTCTACCAAGTTTGAGAGATTATAACATTCTGACTACCTGGAAACTGGAGGTCATTGGCCAATTAGGCTAGGAAAAAGTAGATGACCACACTTTTACGACTGTTTGTTTTAATTAGTCTTTAGACTGAGGCAAACGAAGAAAGCAAATATTAATCATGCATCATGATTGGGTCTAGACTGATTCAGGAGAAACAGGTGCAAAGCGATACTATGAGCAACACACTCTCCACTTCCTCAAATAGTAGAGGTGTAATCATTTACTCTCGCAAGATAATGCTTGCTGCCAAGTACTGAATCATTATTTTATAATAACAAACTTTTAAGTTAAATAGTGTAACACGATCTCGATCCATTCTACAGGTTCTTCTGAAAACAAGACTGTCTTCGATCAAGAAACGCTTATGCCTGGATGGAAGCCTTACTTGTCCATAATAAACAAGCTACCAGTAAGTCAATCAGGGGCCATAATTTTGTTGAAGTGTTACATGGCGTTGACCTCTGAAGTGTTAGTACTCAAATGTTTCAATGATGTGCAAAATAAGACAGATAGAGGGTGATGACAATAACTCACATTAAGCACTTCATGCTCAGGTTAGCAAAGTATAAATCTAAATTGTCTGAGTGGTCTGTGTGTTTGTTTGTGTGTGTGTGTGTGGGGGGGGGTGCATTAAGGGTCTCACAAGGAAACCCATAAAACTGAATGGCATGCAAATAATATTGAAAAATGAATATCACAGAAAACAGAACACATTACAATAGGAGAAATATTAGCACATATACACAAAGAGTTAATTATATAATGATTTTTCTTCAGATAAAAAAGTTACCCCACCCACAATGGATAAGTTCAAATATTACCCCACCCACTACATATCACTAGAAATTACCCCACTAAGCTTAAGTTAAAAATTTGAAATAACTACATATTTAAGGTTTAACATCTCAGCATACAGAAGTGATTTTTCGTAACAAAAATCAGAAAATGCCAGCAAAGAAAATACAAGTATACGTAACAACCCCTGTTGGTGAAATAAACACCATTGTAATTATATAACACACTTTGTAAGAATGAGATACATGTAATATCTCTCAAAAAATTAAATGCAATTGTCCCAAATTTACTCACTTAATTAACCACCACACAGTGTTAGAAGGAAAGAACTACTGTTAAACAGGTGATTTGCTCCCCAAATAACCCAAAGAAACCAAAACAACCCAAAGAAACTGAAAACAACTCAAAAATCCCCAAAGAATCCCAAAAAAACCCAAAGAGTGCAGAACTACATTTCAAACATCTGAAAAAACCTCACAGACTATTAAGTGTTACAACAAAATGCACAAGAAACAAGTGTGCTGTGGTGTGGATCACCCTTTGTCACTGTGAGCAGTACCTTAAAGTGTTCTTGCATCTGCCTTTCATGCTCTTTAGCTAACTGCTCCTGTTGAAACTAAAACAATAAAACATGCTGCGTTATAATCAATCAGGCTATCCAGGATGCTAAATCATCATCATGAAGAAAATTAATCATTATAAGATAGATATATAATAATTCATCATTTGTATAATACAAGCTATCCAGGATGCTAATTTATCATTATAGTCAACAAAATTAATCAATATCGCATATAAATTAATCTGAGAAAAAAATCATAATCATAAAAAATAAGCATTATAAGAATATCTGAAAATTTTAATCATCAAGAAAAATTGATCATTATATCTAGACATGATAGCTGTTAGCATGTGTATAGTGTATAAACATTTTTTTCAACATCATTTTTTTATAATCAACCCATTTTCAGCAACCAACATTTTTTTCCTAATAAGCAAATGAGAAAACCAAATGAGAAAAATAAATGCAACTGAAGAAAATTTAGAAGTAATTAATAAAGGAAAGGCAAAACAAAATTTCTCAGCAACTGCTTTGTTTTCTTTCTCTCAAATTTTGTTATCATTTAAATCTAATTTTGTTGAATAAAAATGTGATTCTTTTACAAGAGCACCGCATACGAGTGCTGGTTGCTCAACTTTCTCGTAGAACATAGTACCCTTGCTCATCTGTGAGTGAATTAAAGTAGCAAGGGCGGATAACTCTTAAATATAGGTCACAGGGTTACCAGCCGAACTTAAACAACTAGATGAAACAACCCATCATCAACTTAAACATTCCTTTATTATAAATATATTAAAGAAATTGATCATCAAATTGTTGATCATAACATGTCACCTAGAACAGTTAAAGCACACTTCCCATACATAAACTATATAATACTTATATCGAATGCAATATGCGCATAATTGCACTCTCCTGGATAATTGCAATGCAAACTATGAATATTTAAGCATGTGCTATTTTCAATGCAACAATTGCATATATATATGGTACTTATACACAGAACACAGATAGACTTAGACATAATGATATATAATTAGTTTATTCAGGTCTGTCATTTGTTCATATAACATTATGAATTCCTCTTATTCATTTCCACATTTCACAGATAATGCATGTAATATTTGGTTTAATTTGTGGATAACCTTTTAATTTTTACACATTTTATATGATTAAAAAATTTCAAACTGTTAAAAGGTAATATTGTTTTAATATTAGATTAATGTTTGTATACAAGTGACAGACCAAAACAAACAGACTGTACATACATACATGTATATTCACAACTCAATATATATTAAAATTCAATCTTCTACGCAATCAATGCATTATAAAGCTCATTTTATAATAATGAACAATGAATGACATAAAATTATTCAAACAAAACACCCTATTCAAGTGATCTTAAACATGTTCTGTTCAAATTCTGCAGCCTTAAAAACATCACATCAATTCAGTATCTCTGTGCCCATGCAGTACAAAACGGCATTCATATGATATGTGATGGGATAAAATAACAGAAATTCCATGAAAGGTAGGCTTTTAAACAAGAGTCATAACTCCCTGTAACTTGTCCACCAAATTTTCAAATAATAGAAGCAAAAATAAATGTGTCGCCACAGCAGCGCTTCATGCACTAAAATTGTTCATTGTCGACGGTATGTGCACATCTTATAACTAACTGTTTCTAATAATTAGACGATAAAGTGTACTTAGTACAGAAATGGCTAATTTTGATTGAGTTATATATTGGCTATCTAATACGAATGTTTATTTAATTAATTCACTCAGTGATCACTGCATGACCGTCGTAACATGGGTTTGACGGTACTGTTTTTTTCAAACTACTAATTTATCAATAATTCTAGCCCTATAGTATGAAATATACCTAACAGTCTCACACCAATGTTAACTAGAGCTATCACTGGAGTGATGATATCATACCCCCCCCCCTGCAGCACTGCCTTGACACAGGAATAATATTTAAAATTATAGTTTAAAGATCACATTTATAATAACAAATTACTTTAAACCTTTAAAATTCAGTTACAGAAATGACTATAACCTTTGATATTAAGTGTGACCTTGACATTTGAGCTAGGGACCTGGGTCTTGCACATGACACACCGGCTTGATGTGTTGAACATTTGTACCAAGCGATTTTAAAATTCATTAAGAAATGACAAAGTTAAAGAGTGGACACGATTTTGCTAACAGACCAACAGACCGACAGACCAACCAACATGGTGACTCCAGTATACCCCCTTCAAACTTTGTTGGGGGGGGGGGGTATAATAATTGACCTGTTATCTATAGCATGTTATATTATCATTTATATATAATATTTCCAGTAACGACATGTGTTTTTATTGATATGAATAATATATTTTGTATAAGTTCAAACATTGGGTCAGTGGTAATAGGAAGATTATTAATTTTGTAACATTGACACACGTACGATGATACTTAAGATTTGTCCGGTTATTGTAAAGAGTATCGATGTAAACTGATATCTTAGTAATATCTTTTTGTAATTGTTTTTGTATGCAATAAATATAAAAGAGTAATGAACCGTTGCACTCATTATGTAAAGTTAAAGTGGAATACTCAATGACAAAATATGCTTGCATGTGTCAACAAACGTTTTACAATGGTTAAACATTAAATACCATTAATTTTATCCCATCAATTAATCCAATTGGTTTAATTAACACCTTTTCTCATCCAATCAGAATACAGGACAATGTTGATCACCAATTATTTGGGAGGTTGCAAAACCTATGTGTACAGGAACATACTACTTATACTTATAGATGTACAGGTTGCATTTTAAATTCACTCACAAAACAAAATGTTTACAAGTAAAATATCACACTAGAATTGACGCTTATTTTAATTCATGAATTGAAACATAGGCGAATAATCTTGAGTTTCTTGTACGTTAAAACTACACACACCTGGATAATGTAATGCACTTTGGTACGGTCGTTCACCTCCATATTTTCTATTCAGTTTTGCAACCTCCATATGATACTCTACTCTTTTTTGTGACCTACATATGATTTTCCATTTTTTTTGCAATGACAATATGATTTTCTACTCTGTTTTGCGACCTACATATGATTTTTTACTCTGTTTTGCAACCTACATATGATTTTCTACTCTGTTTTGCGACCTACATATGATTTTCCATTCAGTTTTGCAACCTCTATATGATTTTCCATTTTATACAGAACGTTGCCTGAGATGGATCTCGTGACCTCCCGACTCAAAGCTGACGCCCTACCACTAGGCTATCGTGGAGGCGTTGTATTGAGACCTGACTTTATTTTAAACTGTACAAACTTTTTTATACTGAACGAAATTAATCAATTTTTATATAATTACGTTATGTATTTCATGTCACAAAATGTGCCGATATCTCCATGTCAATTACTTACAATATGCACTTATACATTATTCACCGACCATGATGGAGAGTAAAACACTACCGTAAAATTCTTAATACATGCCCCGTGGGCTTTAAATTCTCTGAAAGGGGAGCATTAATTTTATTGAGATATGTTTTTTCCCCTTGAAAATACTGGATAAGCTGGATCTGGATTTAAACCCTTGTGATTGTGGGTAGATGTTTTAGCTAAAAATAAACTGGGAGCGTTTATTAGGAGTTTTATGGTAAATTGAATTTAGTGCTTACAATTGAAATTATTTTTTGTTGATTGAGTATTCTTGATTAATTCTCTTTGTTACAAAAATCTGCCACAATTACTGCACATAATTATCCCAATACTACTCTGGATCTTTTAAGTATAACAAAATCATGTAATTCCAATTTAATCAGACTCTATTCCCGGCTTTGCAGATTATTCTCAAGTAATCTTATTTGCAGTGAATAAATTGATTAAACACTAGAGCTGTACATTATGACCTAATTTAATTCTTTGTCGCGTTTTTATAAAATATGCATTATTAATGTCTTGCTGTTCAAGTTGGGCTATTAAAATGCCTCAGTTAATATTTTATGTCACTGAAATTTATTTTATTATTTCAAGACAGTTAGTGAATGTTAATTTTAAATATTATAAGAAAAACTGTCGAGGTGTGATCTGGTGACCTTGTTTCTGACTTCAGGAAACCCAATTTTTAATGATTCAAGATCTTAGGCAGAGAAACACTGCGGCAAAAGTCCATTTATGTTTTTTTGCGGATTTGACTCCTCGAAAAAATGATTTTACTGTGTACTATAAAGTCACAAATTCTAACTTAGTGCGTGTCTACACGCACAGCATGATGATCATACAGTACAGAGAATTTGACCTGATCCTGACTTTTAGGCACTAATACATTACAAGTTTCTTGCGTTTAATATATTAATTTCCGCGAGCAAATCGCGCAATATCGGTCCTTTAGATTTGTGTTTACATTACCACTCGAGCGTCTTCGTGATACTTCTGCTTAAGAAAACATATAACCTGGATAATAACCATAGACAATATAAAATAGAGCTGTCGCCATTCCGCAGACTAATATACCCCCGCCGGCAAAGGGCCATAATTCTGCCAAAATTCAATGCAGCGCAAATTTCTTTCTTCATGCACATCTGTATGTTGAGGTTGTTCATCTGTGACAGTTTGAGCAAAATCCTGCCAAAACTGTAGGAGGAGTTACGTCCACAAGAATGCGTCTACGGACAGACTGAGTGACGGACAGACAAGCTGAATACCCCCCTTACAACTCGTTGTGCTGGGGTATAATTATCAGCTGTTAAATTTTTTCTATTACAAGGTTGAGTGTCGTGTCAAATTCTCCTGTACTATACCACTGTCAAACAGCAACCTTATAACCTTTAGTGAACCAGACAAAAGTCATTAAGCATAAAACACCCATAAATCTTAACTTTCCATATTAATGTTTCTGCACTTTTAACTTTAACATCCTTGTTTATAGATATTTAAAATGTTTAGCATGAACTAACTTCACTTGTGATCTAAGCTAGTTTCAGTTAATATAGTCATAAAATACTTTAAAGTGCTTTTTATGAAGATTTATCAACAATAAATACACTATAATGTTAAAACAACACCAAAGGGTTCACCTGAGTCTAATTAGTTTAATATATATTTTATCGCAAACAAAGTAGGATTGTGCTTAGCTTATATTAGCCCTCTCCTTGCCTATATTAGCCCTCTTTTTGCCTATGTTAGCCCTCTTCTTGCCGATATTAGCCCTCTCCTTGCCTATATTAGCCCTCTTTTTGCATATATTAGCCATCTCTTTTTGCCTATATTAGCCCTCTCTTTTTGCCTATATTAGCCCTCTGACCTTGGTCTAATCTCAGTTTTCAGGGGACAATCGATGAAAACTATTACAGTAGCATGTCCATTCTTAAACCAGAATATCCTTTCTAGATGTTTGCACAACATGTTGAGTTTCATAGCCAGTGATATCCACACTATGCTTGTATAGCAAAGACAACTGACCAGAATGTCATGGTTAGCAGACTAGAATGTCATGGACAGCAGACCAGAATGTCATGGAGACCAGAATGTCATGGACAGCAGACAGAATGTCATGGAGACCAGAATGTCATGGACAGCAGACAGAATGTCATGGAGACTAGAATGTCATGGACAGTAGACAGAATGTCATAGACAGCAGACCAGAATGTCATGGAAAGCAGATCAGAATGTCATGGAAAGCAGATCAGAATGTCATGGAAAGCAGATCAGAATGTCATGGAAAGCAGATCAGAATGTCATGGAAAGCAGATCAGAATGTCATGAACAGTGGACCAGAATGTCATGGCCAGCAGACCAGAATGTCATGGACAGCCAGGGCTTTTTTTCTGAATTTGGGGAAGGGGCCTGGCCTTTTGAGAGGGGAAAAAATTGCGCGTAAAACGGCAATTTGGGGAAAATTAGATCTACTCAGTGTGTCAGACTGAACTAGTTCCTAAGCAACAACACGATTACTCCACCCACTGCTCAGATCACACGAGATATATCAAGCAAGGATTCATGCCACCATGCTGAATACACATACATGTATGTGCAAAGTTTCAAAGCTCCTTACACCAATTGTTTCCGACCCTTACACCAATAGTTTCAGATCCTTACACCAATAGTTTCAGATCCTTACATTAATAGTTTCAGATCCTTGCACCAATAGTTTCAGATCCTTACACCAATAGTTTCAGATCCTTGCACCAATAGTTTCCGATCCTTACACCAATAGTTTCAGATCCTTACACCAATAGTTTCCGTTCCTTACACCAATAGTTTCAGATCCTTACACCAATAGTTTCAGATCCTTACACCAATAGTTTCAGATTGGTTTCCGATCCTTACACCAATAGTTTCCGATCCTTACACCAATAGTTTCAGATCCTTACACCAATAGTTTGAGTTAACCAAATTATTACCCAGATACATTATGTGAAGTAACTCTCTCAACTATGAGAATTTATTAAAGGAGACCATAATTAAACCTAAAATTTCTTTGTAAAATTGTATGAGAAAATTACCCCCAGCAAAGCAAACTTAAAAAAATCTCACACCTATCACTTTCCCAGAAATCAAAGGAGGTAATTCTAGCTTCACAAAAATAAAAGGGGAACAACTCTTTTCGATATGTAATTATATAAATATTACAGCAACTCACTTTATGATAATCTTGCAGCTGTTTCTCGTGTTCCTGTGCCAGCTGTTGTTGTTGTTGCTGAAACTGTTGTAACAACATTTGTTGCTGAAGTTGTTGTTGTTGTTTCAATGTGAGAATCTGTTGTTGTAGGTGTTGTGGCGCCTGTTGTTGCTGCTGCTGCAGGGCGGGGTCCCCATACATGTTCGAACCCATGGCCCGGCGCTCACTGATAGGTGAACTCAATGGAGATGTAACAATTTCTGAAATGAAAAAAAAGAGAGTATAATTGGTAATTTACAGTCACAGCTCAGAAAATCTAGTGCACATAGAAACAACAGTTCACGGACATTAGTTATATATGTCAATAACACCCTGCAACCAACAAAAATGACTAGTTCAAAATAGCATTGGACCGGTTCAGATTTATATTCTTTTGATATTCCAACAACATTTCCTGACATTCCAACAACATTTCCCGACATTCCAGCAACATTTCCTGACATTCCAGCAACATTTCCTGACATTCCTGCAATATTTCCCGACATTTCAAAAATAACATTTATTTATTTGATATTCCAGCAACATTTCCTGACATTCCAACAACATTTCAAAATCATTTCCTGATATTCCCTGACATTCAAAAAATAACATTATTTTCCAGACATTTCAAAAACATTTCATAACTTTCCAGCAACATTGCCTGACACTCCAACAGCTTTTTCAGAACATTCAAACAAATTTGTGCAAAAATTTTTTTTTTATTTAAAGCATAAAAAAATTATTTTTTGAACAAAAGACAAAAAAATCGCACTACATCACCCAACTATAATCAGCATGTTTTTATAAGTGTATCCAAATTCCTATAATTGCATACATATCAAACAATTACTATAAGTATGATTACTATAATCTTCAATGATAAAATCTACAAATTTAGATCAAAATCTTAATAGCACTAACCTTGAACTTATAAGCCATATTGTATAACATTAATCCATAGCGGTGATTGACTCAGGCCTTCCAGGTCACTTATTATGAACCATGTATACATATACAAGGATTTCAATAGTCACTATTTATTCAAAATGTACCAACAATGTGAAGCGTTCATTATTATGTTTACATAAAGATGGAAAGTTAAACACTGACGGATCAACTCAGCAGAAAAACTGCTTCCATGAAATGTCACGCCAACAGACAGCATTTTTCCAAGAAAATACGAACACTGTGTGGTGGTACACCTACACAATAAGTTTCAAATTGAAATGCCAAAAAGAGAACTGGTATAAATACAGTGTAACCAGATTTTCGCAGCCAGTCATGAGATACAGCATATATGGCTGCTGAAAGCAGTTGATTGGTTTATAGTGACACACCTCTAAATATAGTGTTTACTGATTGGTCGATAGTAACCAACTCCAGTCAAGGGATACAACATATATGGCTGCTGAAAGCAGTCGATTGGTTCATTATAAGTGACACATCTCTAAATATAGCATTTACTGATTGGTCGATAGTGACACACCTCTAAATATAGTGTTTACTGATTGGTCTATAGTGACACACATCCAAATATAGCATTTACTGATTGGTCGATAGTGACGCACCTCCAGTCAGGGAATACAGCAAATATGGCTGGTTAAAACAGGTTGCCTGATTATAAGTTCAAAGCAGTAAAGTTTGTCTATATTGGGATTTTATTTTTTTATACATTATTTTTGTATGACTCGGTCAACAACATTTCATGCGGTCATGTGGAGACTATTAAGCTAATGTAACCCTGCAGTCACATTATCCTGACGCCAGGCGAACCAGCAGTTACCTGGAACTTACTTACTATGCTGAGGGTCAAGAGGGAGAATTATGCCAGGCGAACCAGCAGTTACCTGGAATTTACTTACTATGCTGAGGGTCAAGAGGGAGAATTATGCCAGGCGAACCAGCAGTTACCTGGAACTTACTTACTATGCTGAGGGTCAAGACGGAGAATTATACCAGAGTACCATGATTAAGACTTTGCTATGTTGCAACCTTCGGATCCAACCAGAGATCTCTCATGCAAAATCACTAAGTCTTTTAAAGCAGACTGATTATAAGCATGGATCATTTTAATGGCTGCTTCATTCAAGTGTGCTCTAAAGCAGGTTTGACCTAAGATAGATAACCCCTTTATCGGCGCCTCCACTGAAGTGGAGCTACTACTGCAGAATGCTTTTTTGTACTTTACTACTTAGAAAGTATTATCAGTAGCATGCAAACTTGTCCTGCATGTAGGAATACATTGAGATGCTTCATGACAAGTCTTACTGTGAAGTCATAAAGCCTTTATATGATTTTGAATTTGAATACAATGCAGCTGATTTAATTGGCAATGGTTTGATTGATACTTTAAATATATCTTTATCTTATAGGTTAAATAATAGTGTCTATATTTAAACTATTGTAACAGAGCCAAATCGGTACAGCTGTACTTAAAAGGATATAGGTAAGAATAGAGTGACGCAGCAGTCGAGTCTACTATTACAGTATAAAATCAATTATAAAGGCATGACACAGTCTTACAGACAGTTATGACTTCAATGCTAAACTAACATACCATAATCGCTCTACCTGGCCCCGATCTCCCGAAACATCTCAATCTGAGCTAAATCTCATCTCAAATATTGCCATGTGTGTTTTAGATAATTTCCATGGGAGATTGGATTCAAAATTCGCATCACAAAACAGAAAATCTTATACTTAGTTTAAATTATTACAGTAAAATTTAGAGAGCTCAAACATTAAATTTATCTCAAATTCTGACTCTGACTTTAGCTAAGTCTCAATTTGAGATGAGATTTCTACTTGAGATGCTTCGGGAGATTGGGGCCGGTTCAGACAACGGTTGTAATTTTTTGTGAACACATAAAAGACTACATCACTATCACCATTCCTAATTGGACTGTACTACTGATTTAGTTCTGTTTTGTTCTATTCAGTAGTGCTTTTGTTGGTTCATGAACTTGTCAAAATGTTCAGAAGTAATATTAACTTGTTCATAAACATATGCGATTAAGCATTCATTTAACATACTACTAAGGCACAGTGCCTAATCCTCAAAATGAGTCGCAAACATGTTTCAGGTGCCTTTAAGGCAATTAACAATTCTTGTATTAATTGACTATAATCCCCATTTAAGGCCACCCTATTTTATGGATCCACTGATTATGGCAGGTACGAGACGAAACCCTTTCATGAAATTTTAGAAAACTTGGCTCAGTAAATAACAATGATACAGTAGTATCACTTATTTTAACTATAGCATCCCTAGGGCTAATTAATTGGCAACAATATGGTAATAAAATTAAGTTCAACAAACTGTTAATTACTTGAATTCAGGTTTATAATGATAGATCGGTGTACTACAAACAAATCAAAACAGTCTGCACATGCATATATTAACTGCAATTCTAGCATCCATAAATAATTAAGAACAGTTGAATTATTAGGGGGAGGGGGGACTGATGCAGATAAATTGTGCCTATTTACAGACCTAATCAATTACAAAAGGCGGTAGACAACTTATAAATAACTTGGCAGCTAATGTGATTATTCAAAAAAAGATCTCAAAACAATTGGGACAAAATGACAATAGAAATAAATGGTATATAGGGTGAGACAGTGGTTATATATACACAGCAAGTGTAATCAATAAGATTCAGAATATCATCATCAATATGATATATTAATTATGAAACTGGAACATAATATTCCCGGTCCAGAGGTTACAGTTCGAGGTAATTTTTAAGAGTGCGCACAACAATTATTTTTGCATCAGGCCAGCAAAGACATATATCCCTACCTATACACTCAATAACATTACAACAGTTAGTAAACTTTAATATCATTTAAAATTACCTTGATCAAATCAAAGGGCAAATTTATATTTATTGAGTGCCCAACTTCTATTTGATTCAAATAGAACTAGGCTATCAAAGGGCACATTTACTTTTAAATGCCCAACTTCTATTTTTTTAATTTAAATAGAACTCGGCTGAACATGTATGACATGATGTTTGTAGTACCATAGTGCATGTTGAACATTTAAGAATTTAAATACCTTTCAACTCATTAAATATGCTGGCCTTGTCCAAGATCAGGGAATATAACCAGCTAACAGCCAATGAATCATATTGAAATATGTAAATATTAACACCAGATCTGTTTGTGACTAACATGCAGCAGGATCACTTATTCAAAATTGCTTATTCCATATTTGTAATACATATAAAACAGTCTGATCTTAGTCTAGTGTTTCTCGACAGGTTTTAAATATGGCTGAAAATGGTCCGAAATGGGAAATGAAATTTTGTGGTCTCGGATTATGTTATAGAAGCCTTAAAATGTTTGCATGTGGTAAAAAATTACAGGTTTGATGGTAGAATGATATAGGGTATAAATTAATTTATATATAGAGGATATTTGTTTGTTTTGATTGAATATGGTTTATATCTCATCGTGTAGCGATAAAATTCAATATTTTCAAGAGCGCGTAGCGCGAGTGAAAATATGAAAATTTTATCACTACAAGATGAGATATTAACCATATTTAATCAAAACAAACAAATATTCTATTTATTTAATGCTTTTATGGTGTCAAAACTGGTACTATTTATGCCAAATTACCACTGTGGTTAGGCTACGTATGAATATGTTATTCCATTCATATTTCACTTCAAAATCCGCCATCTTGGATTATGGTGAATAGGTGAAAACGACTTTTTTGAGAATTTTGCGTTAAATCATACACCAACTTGTAGGAAATATTCTAACTAAGAATAAAAAACCCCACATGACATGTTTCCGTTCAGTAATAAAAAAGTTACAGACATTTTAGTGTTGAGATTTTGGTAAATTAAAGTAGTCCCTATGAGGGGGCGGAGCTTATATCAGTCACATTGTAGGTGATAACCAGTGACTGATATGGGTTTTATTTCACTGATAGAACTCCATATCTCATCAGTTAGCATTAAATAAGAAGTTATATTAACCAGAGACTTGAATTAATTAATTGTCAAGACTCAACTTCTTAAGCTGCAGCAAATTTTTACAGCATATTATATAATATAGCACAGAGAATTTGACCTAATCCTGAAGTCTCTATGCATGAATATATTACAAGGTTCTTGAGTTGGACATAGAAATTTCCGCGAGCAATTGTGCAATATCGGTCCTTTAGAATTGTGTTGGTTTTATGTATCGAGCATCTTCATGATACTTCCCTACTTACGAAAACTAACAACCGGTATTATAAATTTAGACAACTTTTAAATTATGCTAATAGAAGGTTGAGAATCGTGTCAAATTCTGTGTACTATACATACAGAGACAAACTGTCAACATTATTTTCTAGGCGGCCTTCTATAAATGCAATATTGATTGGTATCCTAAAATATAACATGACCGAAATAAGGCAAGAAAACACAAAATCCCCCTCAGAGCTGCGATTAGAAAAACAATTAAACCCCGTCTTTTCCATTCCTTTTATGGATGTGGGTGCATTTATCTATTATAAACACAGTGTATTATCAGACTCGGGGTCAAATTTATAAGCATTCTCTTTAATTCATTCTGTCAACTAAGTAAATTCTTATATTTATACTGATTGTCAGGTTTGACCGCCCTCAGACTGGTTTGATCAATAAATACAGCATGAAACGCAAACAAATGCTCAAATTTCAAAGCACTCGTATTATTTAATGTTTTCAATACATCGATCAGCAAGGAACGCTTTTCTGTAAATTTAGCATACTTGGGAGGGTTTTTATTTATACAAGTGCCAATCATCAAACAATATTTTAGAAACATGGAAACTCCATGAAAAAAGGGGCTTTCAAAGGGCCATTACTCTGCTGTATTTTTTTTTTAATGCTGAGCATAATTCCTTTATTTGCCAGTCAGCTTTCTGCTAAAATATGGAAGGCATATGAAAGCCTCCACCCCTATTTGAACCTGGGTCTTCAGATTAGACAGCAAGCACACTAACAATTGAGCTACAGAGGCACGCTTAAATTTACTACAGCGAAGAAAACACGATGATTGTTATCCATATACCAACCCATTACTCAGGTATACCTCAGAACATTCAACATGTCATCCTTGAATATCCGTGCTTATCCCTTGTCCAATCAGATCTGTTAGTTTAACTAATCAAAACACTCTTATGGTACAATAACGAAAACACACAAGGATTAATTAGTGACAGATTAAAAGTTCGGTACTATATGGTGCAATGTGAGTGACTTTAAATTAAGGTATATAATATAAAAGAAATAAAAGTCTTAAACAAGTATAATAATAAATATTTACAAAGATATAATTAATTTTAGACTAATAACTACGCCACTTTTATCCAACTTTACGCCACTTTTATCCAACTTTACGTAGCATACCGTAGGTTAAATTGCAGCAGAATTTCAAAATTTCTTGGTTGGTACTTTAACTCATCTGACTTTCAAGTGAACTTTTCAAAACCCCATTTTTAAATCCAGCTTTAAAATTAAAGTGCCCAGATCGTAATCTTAAAGCATGAAAACAAAACGTCCAAGGTCAACATGGACAAACTTTACCAGTAGTAGCAAGAAGTTTAAAATAATCCATCCAGTAAAGTTTATCAGGCTAAAATAAAATCCAAACAGATCACTGAGTTGTATTGGATGACTGCGCTGTGGAAGTTCCGTCAAACGTTTCTATTTGACAATTAAATAATGTCCAGTAACAAGAGTCAACTGTAAAAGCAGTCACAAACCAGCTCCGCAAAAACTAACAATCCTTCAGTCCTGACTAACAAATTTTTATTCGAACCAACAGAAAATCCTGTATTTTTCTATTCAACGAAGAGGAACATTCACTCATTTTACCAATTCGGACAGACAAGTTTAAAAACTTTTCGCAGAGCCTGCACGAACTAAAGTCAGTGTTCAGGTGAACAAACGAAATAACATCTTTAAGTTCCAAACGCACAATATTTTCTTGTCACACGTTATGCTGTCACCATCATCAAATTCACTGTGTTTCTAATCATTAAATCTTTCAATATCAGCGTGTACAAGTACAACTGCCTTCAACATACCCAGTTTTGAGACACTGCCATACCACCATTATAACATTAGAAATCCTTTTTCTGTATACATACACTTCATGAACAGTCTGCATAAATGAAACATAATAGCCTACCATATAGAATCCATCAAGATAGTTTTTCCATTATTCCAAAACATGGACACACATAATTATATAAGTTAAAATTATCAAATTATAAGAAAATTTAATCACCAAATACCTAAACTATATACATGCAACTATAATTCATACGGTTATTTTATACAACAACTTCCCTAAAGAAACAGTTTAATATTCAGCAATGACATGTTGGAGAAAAAATATTTTTAATCCATTTTTTCGAGCTTTGAAAATGAAAGTTATATATAAAGACCATCTCTGAAAGATTTACCAAAAGAAATGATTAGATGACAGTTACCAGATCTCTGGTAAATGTTTGATCTGACTAAAATATCCTCTCCTCGACAGTGTCTTAAGTTATATCCTTTTTTTAATACACACAAAGTAATATATATTGTTATAATATTTAATTAATTCAGTTTGATACTATTATAAAGTTACCTACACACTTCAAAAGACGTACACACAATAGAGCGCTCGCTTGTATTATGTAAATACAGTCCAATATATCTATATAAATCCTCCTTGAAAATATATACACACAATATTATGACTTGATCTATAATATCTATAAATACCTACAACGAGCGACATGTCCCCAATGACAAATCCTCGGCGCATTAAACTTTCCAATCCAATAAAGATAATTATTTTAATCTCAGAGCGACATGTAACAATGCATAACCTTCACCTATATAAAATTACCATAAACCGTGCCGAACGACATACATACATGACAACCGTTTATAAAACTAAAATTGACAATAAAATATTTTCATCTGATCGAAATATCTTTTACGAGCATACTTCAAGGCAACAACATGCGATATAACAATAAATAGGAGTTTGAAACAATATAATTAAGGTTTAAAGCTCTTCAATAAAATTGTGTAACTTCTAAAAATAATAGAACACTAATCTACAAAGTGTAGTATTTCTATAAATGCATTAAAAAATTTCAACTCGAGATTATTATTGGACTAGAAAGAGATTTTATGATTCTACAAATATCTTGGAATCCACTTTTATGGAATCACTTGTAATCCAAGTAAGAATAAATCACCGAGATCTGAACAAAGTCAATGAACTTTTTACAAACATTGTTCTTTTTAATGAAGACATCAATAAAATATTATATCATTATAACCGCTCCACCAATCTTTAAGAAAAGTACAGAGTGTTACTACAGAGACTTTTTTTTATATATTAGGGGCCATTATATGTAAGGTGTATTCCCCAGGAAATGTTTTTTTTAAATCAATTACATTTTCCAGTTAAATGAAGATTATGGGTATAATATACCTGTACAAATTTATTAACCAATTTAAACTTTTTATAAACGTTAAAAAAAACATAGCTATAGGGATTCATCCCCATGAAACTTGAAAAATCACCTGCCAACAACACTTATCCTTGACTTATAAGTAATTTATTGCAAAAAAATTAAATACCTTTCATTTCACACATTCAATTCCACTGAACAACAAAATATTCCATCAAAGAAAAACAAAATAAAATCACTTTTAATCACAAACTCGGATTATTTTATCATGTTAGTTAAAGTCCAACAAGCATCGATACCATCACAGAACAATAATGTATGTGTGTAATATAACACAATAACGCACACCACGTTTCATTGACAATAACATTCCTGTAAAAAACCAAGAACCCCGCACTGGTAGATCATTATAGTGCCTAGCTTATGATGTCACTGAGAAATACTGATATTGACAGCATCCACCAATGAAAGTGACAAATCAATTGAATGCTATAAATGAGTGTTACTATATATAGATCCTGATGACGCACTGTATACTCATCTCTTAAATAGAGTATAAGGTAAATTTCCAACTTGGGTAGCTAAAGGGGGGGATTAACTGTATAAACTCTATGGTTAAAGTACATAAACATGCACAACCTATAAGAAATACACCTATACCTAACACTTTAATATCGAGTATATACACAAAACGTAAACAAGTCCAAGTATATATAGCATAAATTTAAGTACCGGTAGACGATATTTATTGATCCTGTGATTGCCTATTCATAAACAACCAACCCAGAATTTCATTATCAAATTTAAAAATAGACACAGCATGTTATATAATAAATTCTGGGTTGGTTTTTAAAAGACCAACCCAGAATCTATATATAACGTGATGTGTCTATTCTTATATATATATATATTGTGAAGCTCCATGGAGAAGTTGCTGGTTTCTTGTGGAATGGTAATTCAATTAACAGGATTTTTTTCAAAGGCAGGGGAAGGGGCCTAAAATATCTTTAAATTAGGGGACAAATAACTAAAGGGAAAGAAAAAAACTTGATGCAAATTGAATTCTTGATAGGGCAAAACTGTATGATTTTAAAGAATTTTCCTATGGGGAAGACCCCTGTTAAATGGCCCCTGCTATAGAAGGAAAAAAGCCCTGTTTAAGTTTAAGTACTGGTTAGGATAGAGTCTAGGTAAACTTAAGGACTAAATCAGGCGCCCTACATAACTGAAACATTGTTGAGAAATATGTTCAACCTGAATTAAAGCATCATACAGATTAATTAATTAGTTCAATAGTTTATATATAGACAAACATAATATATCTGCTACTGTATAATTATGTCTATTTGACAGATCTGTTGTAAACATGAGACGTAAATGGAACATTAGACCAGGATGGATTATTTCTGACCGATAGGTCAACAATATGACAATATCAGAATCAGCCTTGACAAACAGGGTATAGTAAATGACGTAGTCCAGATAAATATAAGTATGCTCTTTGAGGGGTAAAGTGAAATAGGATTCATTGTATTTATAGGAATCCTGCTTTCAATCAAACAAAGCATAATAATAGATATTTAGTTATCACACATGCCATTGGATAGATAAATTGATACCATTCATCAAATGTTGTCGCGGATTAAAAAACATCGAACACAGTATATATCCTGATACACCCATTTTCAGTTCCATCAGAGAACTGCACAGTTTTTATACGGCTCTGACAGAATTGAAAACTGATGTAACACTCTGATGGAACTCGGGAAACATGACATCTGAGTTCCATCTGAGTGTTACATCGTTTTTTAGTCCCGTCAAAGTCATATGAAAAGAGAACTGTGAATTCCTTGACGAAACAGAGAAGCTGTGTATCAGGAGTTTGACCATGTTGAATGCACAATGCCTTTGTCTATTGTTGCACTACAACTGGTTCCCGGAGTAAGGTTTTCATTGGAGTGTTGGCCAACCATCCTGACCGAGCAATTATAATGCCGTGGTCTATTGTTATGGTAGAGACACACTGGTTCCAGGAGTGTTGGACACCAGATGCTAAGCTAGCTGTTGCACTGAACTGCCTACATTCCTGACAGCAGCTATAGCAATTATGAGACGACAGACATCCAGGCATCCTGAAGTACATCCAGGCATCCTCAAGGACATCAAGACACTCTAAAGGACATCAAGGCATCCTCCAGGACACCAAGGCATCCTCAGGGCAATCCAGGCATCCTATAAAGGACATCCAGGCATCCGAAAGGATATCCAGGCATCCTAAAGGACACCCAGGCATCCTAAAGGATATCCAGGCATCTTCAAGGACATCCAGGCATCCTAAAGGACATCCAGGCACCCTAAAGGACATCCAGGCCCCCTTAAGGACATCCAGGCACCCGTAAGGACATCAAGACATCCTCAGGGACATCCAGGCATCCTAAAGGATATCAAGGCATCCAAAAGGACACCCAGACATCCTAAAAGCTCATTGTGTGCACTCTAAAATCAAGACAGACAAAAAGTGGACATACCTTTCCTGTTGATATAATGACTGTTCATCTCCATTGCTGGATCTGCTGGTCCCAAAGGTTCTGAAATAGACAATAGATAACTTTTGTAATACTTATAGTCTGTATGATAGAATTTGTACCTGCCATGATTACAAGATGTATACAAGAGAGATCGTGATTTATATACACAGCTGAGAATAAAATTAAGGAACACATTTAAAGTTGACTTTCAGACACGTGTCCATTGATCAGACTACAAAATACTCCAAATCATTGATTTGCAAGGGACAGCTGATATACTCGGCATCGCAAGGCCGAGTGAAAGAGCGACAGCACATTAGCTTATGACCCTCTCTGAGGAACCCATTAATACACCTGGGTATAGTGAAGCATTCTTGTGGGTTATTCTTGCCCTGAGATAATAATCAGTGGTGCAGACTGGGATCAAACCCAGACTTCTCAATCCAAAAGCATGCAGCCCCAGTTCTATGCCACTGCTTCTGAGAGTATTAATTTTATGTTTCAAGGTATAGTGCTTAACATTATTGAAAGAATCAGAATTTCTATTAAATTTCAATGCCCTTAAATATGCCCCAAAGTAACTTAGAAAATTTTCAGCATTTTAATTGTTTATTAAACGTGGAGGACTCACTCAGATTTTGCTGTGATCATTATAAATCCGAACATTTTAAATGTCGCCCCATTTTTAAGTTACAATTCAAAATATTACCAAATCCGATATCTAAGTAGGAAGGAAAGATTAGGTCAAATTTATAGAAAGTTACTCAATTTTGACTTACATTCGGCAGTATATAAGGTGAGATTCTTATCACTATCCTATAACCAACATTTAGACATAAGGCCACTATAAATAAATTATCACCAAGCATCTTAAAGGAAAACTTAAGTGATCAGCTAAACAGGAAAATCAAAATTATCAATTGTTTACAAAATCTAGAAGCATTACGTAAAGAGCTATAATAATCACAAGGAAAACTTGGGTTATTCATTTCTTAGGAGGTTTTCATTAGATCTGGCGAATTTGAATTTTGACCGATGATGTCGGAGACAGGTCCTAAATATCCTAAAGTCAAAATTTAAAGTTTTGCTTTGTGAATATATACCAGCCCAGGTCATCATCCCAAAATGTCTCACTTTCTCATTATGTTAAATACTTTTTAAATTTCCCTTGAATTTTAATTTACAAAAGTGATACAATGTAGATAAAATTCCAGGATTTACTTTATTCTGGCCTTATCAAAGGTCAAACTGGGCATCACACACGCAACACAAGAATACTACAAAATTATTAATATTAGAGTTGGATTAATTTTCATTGATTTTGATAATTAACTAGATCGCGAAATTAAATCCCATTGAATAAAAGAGATTTTCTTTCAATATATAAATTCAACAAATTAAGAAACCACCAAATTACCATAATCTGCGAAATGTAATACCCGCAAAAAATAATGATTTTACAGAAGTAAATGTGTGTGAAATTTTGAAAAAGGAGATAATGAAAATATGGTGAGATAATGAAAATACGGAGACATAACCGATTGTCTCAATAACATTTTATATTTGCATGTTACAAATCAAAGTACTGAACAACAAAGGTATAATCAGGCCTGCCCTACGTTCAACGAAGGATTATGTTACACCTGTTTCGTACCTGGTACGTAACAGGTACGAAACATGCGTCACGTTATCCTTCATTGAACGCAAGGCTGGTCATAAAGCAATCATTCTCAAGTCTGAAAATCCCTGTTTCAAAGCCTGAAACTCCACCAAACAAAATAAACAAAGAAGGAAAATTCAAGATTTAAATATAGCTGAGTACATTTTTGACATGGCGCTAATTAATCCTCTAGTGTTTTCGTTATTGTACTGTAATAATGTTTGATTGGACAACAGTCAAGCACGGATATTTAAGATGCCATGTTAAATGTGCTAAGCTATACCTGAAATCAGGCACAACTCTGACCCATACCTGTCCCGATGCATATATTAGAATACCAAGTTATTATTTCATATCATCAAATCATAAAAGCAACACAACAATAGAGAACTACATGTATAATTATAAACTTACATCAGAATTCAGTAATAATGCATGTCAATGACGTTACAACTTGAGAGCATGTAACATGAATTACAACATCCAACATACGAATGTTTCAATGTTTAATCCAACCCTACAAAATAACTGACAGTATGCAAATTTGAACTGATTTTAACCACTAAATATCACATTAAACCAAATCAACAAACTTGTACAAATATTTCAACTCGAGATATGTCCATATAACATTGAAAAATTGCCCGAGCTTTAAGAGGGAATACTTTACGTATACTTTGCATTGTACACACAGTTTGTTTTTGCGTTTCAGTGATTTTTAATTTGCTATTTAATTCTCAACTTTCAAAAATTTCCAAATATAGAATCTTGGGTATACAATGAATTTGATCAATAAGAAATAAGACTTTAATTATACAGTGTTAACTTGAGTTAACTACTTAAATGAAGCGTGCACCAATATAGGACGCAGCTATAAAGCTAACAGATATTGGTCATGTCTCTCAGCTATAGAGCTAACAGATATCGGTCAACTGTCTCTCAGTTATAGAGCTAACAGATATTGGTCAACTGTCTCTCAGCTATAGAGCTAACAGATATTGGTCATGTCTCTCAGTTATAGAGCTAACAGATATTGGTCAATTGTCACTCAGTTATAGAGCTAACAGATATTAGTCATGTCTCTCAGTTATAGAGCTAACATATATTGGTCAACAGTGTCACTCAGCTATAGAGCTAACAGATATTAGTCATGTCACTCAGTTATAGAGCTAACAGATATTGGTCAACTGTCTCTCAGTTATAGAGCTAACAGATATTGGTCATGTCACTCATTTATAGAGCAAACAGATATCGGTCAATTGTCACTCAGTTATAAAGCTAACAGATATTGGTGAGAATTTGCTACAACCGGTAACTTTTTTGACTCAACCATTTATTGAGCAATAGCTTAGTTACAGTAAAGTCTGTGACAATTTATACTATTTGAAATATTCATCTACAAAAATCTCTTTACCAACCATCTAATAAAACCATCTTTACGTGTTCAGCAAGAAAACAATCGATATGTGTTTCCAACTGCACGAAATACTGCATCAAGTACCCAATTATTTTCACAATTATAACATCCATGCATGCGGCTGAAATATGATAGTTTAATCAACTTCATAAATCTGTAAGATTGAGGAGACCACAACAACAGCTGTTGATAGAGTTATCTGTTCAAATGTCACAATATTTATTATAACTGGACTCAAGAGTATTCCGTGTTTCAGGTTTTGTAATTTTATGAAGAAGGGCTCGACACTAACGCTGGTGACACTAACGCTGGTCCGCTATTCAGAGACAAAGGGTGGTATTCAATATTGATCTTATTTAATTGAAGAATAAGGATAGCCAATCATATCGCCTGTTACTGACCAAGAGTTTAATATGGTGTGATCTGATTGGTTGTCCTTATCCTTCAAGTCTAGTAAGATAAATATTGAATACCATCACGGTAGATTTCATGGAGGTCTACTGACTAACTCTTGGAATGAGGGTTGACCATTGACCTGTGACAGAACATTTCCAAGAAAATATTTTTTTAAACAGGATCATTAAAGAGAGCATGTAAACTGATAATGGAAATTGTCGAATGAAATCTCATTAACTATTCAAAATAAAACAATACATACCAGTAGCAAGAATATAGTTGCACAGTATGATGAAAGTTATTTTTAATTGCTCAATAGTCGGTTACAGGACCATCTGGTATTCTGTCAGACCAGCATGCCTCATAAGTTGCCGGTCCTTCGGGCCACTATTCTGTCGATAAGACTAGCATGCCTCATAAGTTGCCGGTCCTTCGGGCCACTTTTCTGTCGATAAGACCAGCATGCCTCTTAAGTTGCCGGTCTTTCAGGCCACTATTCTGTTGATAAGACTAGCATGCCTCATAAGTTGCCGGTCCTTCGGGCCACTATTCTGTCGATCAGACTAGCATGCCCCATAAGCTGCCTGTCCTTGGGCCACTATTCTGTCGATCAGACTAGCATGACCCATAAGCTGCCGGTCCTTGGGCCACTATTCTGTCGATCAGACTAGCATGCCCCATAAGCTGCCGGTCCTTCGGGCCACTATTCTGTCGATCAGACCAGCATGCCCCATAAGCTGCCGGTCCTTTGGGCCACTTTTCTGTCTATCAGACCAGCATGCCCCATAAGCTGCCGGTCCTTCGGGCCACTATTCTGTCCATCAGACCAGCATGCCCCATAAGCTGCGGGTCCTTCGGGCCACTATTCTGTCGATCAGACCAGCATGCCCCATAAGCTGCCGGTCCTTCGGGCCACTATTCTGTCGATCATACCAGCATGACCCATAAGCTGCCGGTCCTTCGGGCCACTATTCTGTCAATCAGACTAGCATGCCTCATAAGCTGCCTGTCCTTCGGGCCACTATTCTATCGATCAGACTAGCATGCCCCATAAGCTGCCGGTCCTTCGGGCCACTATGAAAGATAAGTTGGTGTCAAGTCCTGGGAAGTCAAACATTCTTATGGTACATAAACGGAACACGCAAGAAAGTTCCAGTTCAATTGTGCCACACTATACAGGAATCAACACTTTACTTCATAGAGCACTCATTTATTTACCTACAGTTTATCGTACATGTTACTTAATATAGTAACAAGTGCTGAATTTTGACTCATATGAACAATAGGAGGCAGATATGCATTGAGATGAGAACTAGCGTGCCTAATATCGATATCTGACCCTCTTCCGATGTGCCAAAATTTAGTATCAAGGGTATATCTGGTCATTTCGGAAGAGACGCGAGTACGCAACGTAAACAAACTTGTGACATCATAAATGGGCTTGAATACAAGTTGAAGATGTAAATTAACGTTCAGACTGATTTGCAGTTTCAAAAGCTCTTTAATAAATTGAAAACTTGAGAAAACAACAATTAGTCAGTGTGGTATTTAGAAATAATAATGACTCTTGGAGTTAAACATATATGCCATAAAAAGGTTATAAAACTGGGCCTTTGTGCATGAAGTCTATATTGGCTAGTAAGGCAATTCAATATCGATTGAATGCCCGCCGGCCCTGTGTATAACCTATACATAATTTACTTATTGCAACATGCCCTTTTATTTTGCCTACAAGGATTTTGTGGTCAATATACCACACTTATGACGTCATGTTGGTATATCAACGAGTAGCATTATATAAGCGTGCAAAGTGACAACCACGTATGGCCCACTGATTTATATGCCTAAATTCTATATTCTTTTCCATGAATCAAGAGGCTTCTGATAACTGTTTTATCTTTCATCAGTCAGTCACGTGCATACCATTCTGATTGTCGCATGTTTTTACATTTCATGCAAGTTAGATGAGATGCGCAAAGTACTTGACGTCTTGTAAGTGAAACATCACAAACTATCCGATAATTATGTAAAATTTATGTTTAACAATTCTACCACAGGGCAATGTTTTCATTAGTTTTTTTTCAAATAATGACCCTATATTCGGACAAAATATTTCGAATATTTTTTTATTGCCACAGAAAATTGGTCCTCTGTAATATGATAATATGAAAATATAGTGCAAAGATATTGACACGACTCTCGAACCCGCTATTAGCATAATTTCACGGTAGATTACATATCTAAGTTTAACTTCGACTGTAATCGTATTGATTATAACAGAAATTCACGTGGTTGTTTGTACATACCACATTATTTAAATAGACTTCTTACGATACAATAAAGTCGAAATATATGTAGATGATTGGCTCAGTCGGTAGCGCACTCGGGTGTTTCATCATACTAATCTTGACGTACAGGGTTCAACCCCTGCGAGCATCTTATGAAGGTTTTTTTTATTTCATGTTTTACAGAAAATATATATGTTTTATCTATTACATGTCGTATAATTGTGTTTGTTATTGATCTGTTTTTGATTTGTTTGATTTCTTTTTGTCTTTTCACCTTTTCTATAGTGTATCTTTATTTCAAAATAGTTTGATATACAATTTGTAATATACCAGCAATATCTGCATTTCTGGACAAATAATTATGATGTACCCTGTTTATCATCATATTTCAAAAATGTTGTATCTAATTTCTTTTGATTTTGAACCAAGAAATCGACTGTTCTATATGTCCGACATTTTCAAACTGATACAAAACAAAGTGAAAACCTATAAATACACAATTCATCCACCGTAAATGTATATGTAAAGCAATATTATCATGATGCTAGTGCTTGTTTTAATTCAATAAACACAAGTTTTTTTTTAAATTGAAAAAAAATCAAATGACTTCACCATAGATTCGAACCCACAACTTTTATACTGTAGTTTGACTCGCTACCCACTCGCATATGGGGGCTGTTGTGCTTTGAATAGTTCAAATTGTGTTATGAAAACAATCTACAGAAGTTAAAAGTTACGGTTTAGCCCGAAGTATACCGCTGACCTACGATACTCGCACGGAAATTTATATATACCGCGTTATCGATTTATAATATATTCATGCATAAAGGTCAGGATCGTGTCAAATTCTCTGCACTATACCTGTCTGTAAGGCAAAACAAACAGACTTTATACTGTATTTATTTAAGCCTGTTACTGTAATGTGTTCTGTATGTTACTGGGAAAGTCAATATACAACACTATCAAAACTGGCTAACTACAAAATCATGAAGGCAATTAGCAGAGGTAAACGAACCTAAAAAAACCTGAGGACTAATGTCTATTTTTGTATTATCAACAGAAGTAAAAGAAAGTATAACCAGATTGGATGATAACAACAATGTAAAATAACAGCCAAAACTTTGCCAAATGTTTCAGAATGGCGGGTACATGATGCCCGCCGGCACACATCTTGAATGCACCTATTTCCGTACCAAGTGTTTCTATAATTAACTGGCGGCACCTGTTGGAATAAATACTGTCATGATACTATCCTGAAATTCTTTATATTCTTCTTCCTAGAATATTTAGTAACTTTCTATCTCAACCGCCAGTGAGGGGCGTCACAAAATAACTTTAGATATTGAAGGACGTCACAAAAGTAACTTAAGGTATTGAGGTGCCTCACAAAAATAAGTTAAGATATTGAGGGACAACACACAAATAACTTAAGATATTGAGGGGCATCACAAAACTAAGTTAAGATATTGAGGGATGTCACAAAAATAACTTAAAATATTGAGAGGCATCACAAAAATAAGTTAAGATATTGAGGGATGTCCATAAAAATAACTTAAGATATTGACGGACATTACAAAAATAACTTGAGATATTTAGGAGCGTCACAAATATAACTTTAGATATTTAAGGATGTCATAAAAATAACTTAAGATACTGAGGGATATCACAAAAAATAACTTAAGATATAACGTCAGAACTACAGTGGCCTGTCTGAAAAGAGCCAATTAGTTTGTCTTTGATTTACAGGTAAAAGAGTGACATGTAGCAAGTTTTTTTACCTCAGATGACCCAGACAAACAGAAACACAGACACAAAGTTCAACAGAAGTGTCTGGACTTACAGTTCAAAAGTTCAATAAAAGCCATTTAGTGCCAGGCAAAGGAGCTATTCCAGTACAATTACTATTAAGGGACTGACCCAGGGCAAGTGGCATATTATAACCTGCAATTACTGAGGCAAACAGCATTAAAACAAGCATTTTACTAGTATGTCAAATTGCTACAGCTTTTATACATATTTCTGTAAGTTTTAGAACGCCCCTCCAGCAACATGTTTTCTCTCAGTTATCTGACAATGTAAAGTGTGCCAAAATTACTTCCAACATATTTTCCTGAGGTTTGTTTGAGTTCGCTTCTGTTTGTTTTGGTCTAAATAATAAGAGGAGATTTTGTCTGTAAGCTGTTTACGTAAGATCTGGAAAGTGATGTTCAGATGCTCTATTGTACACAGCAATTTGTGTCTATTCTGGTATACAATAATTGCTACTGTTTATTACATGTACATGCAAACATTTTTTATACTGAATTTTTCAATACTAAGTACTTTCATAAATTATCATAGTATAATATAATATCTAAGTTATTAGTATATCACTATTTTGAACATATTTTTATATTTAACAAACCCAATTATTTGGTGGAAAATTGAAGGTTTAAAATACACTATATAGCGAGTAAAAAAAGGTGCGAAGTAATAATTACGATTGCTTGCTTTAATTCAATATGTGACATAAATAGATCTTTATCCATTGAAACCAAACAAGAGATGTATTATTAATGTTCTAACATACTTGGCTGTCTGTCAAATTTTTCAATTAAACTTATTCTAAAAATAAAATCCACTTAAGATATACCAAGTGAACACTTGGGTATGTCAATAACACGTCCAAATATAGACATATTTAACTGATTCATATTCGTACATACAAAACAATTCAATATCAATGACACCATATTGTAATATATATATATAGCACAGAGAATTTGACATGATCCTGACCTTTATGCATAAATATAGTACAAGGTGTTTGCGTTTCCGCGAGCAAATTGTGCAATATCAGTCCTTTAGATTTTTTTTTTCTCGAGCGTCTTCATGATACTTTTCGCTTATGACAACATACATGATACAACTGGGATTATAAATATAGACAAATTATATCAGCTGTTAAATTATGCAAACAGAAGATCAAGTGTCCTATCAAGTTCTTCGGACTATACTAAAGTTTCAATGAAAACTAAAAATACAATTTTGTTAAAGAACAGCTGTATTGATATAGGTGTATTTCTAGGTTATGCATGTTTATGTACTTTAACCATAGCGTTTATACAGTTAATTCCCCCGTTTAGCTACCCAAGTTGGAAATTTACCTATATATCAATCGGCATTTGTAATGCCTTTGACCGTTATACAATGTTTTCCTGATAGCGCTAAAAATGTTTTTAATATAGACCAAGGAATAAGTTGTAGAATGATAAAAGGGTTTGTGTATGTTAAAGTTATATACACAATCAAGTCTCTGTTGGTAGTTGCCTGAACAAAGCGGCCATTTTTACTGAAAAATCATTTTCGCGGGTATTAAATTTCGAGGATTGTTGTAAAATGGTAATTTGGTGGTTTCTTAAATTTGTGGATTCAAAATATCCGCTACAGACATTTAAATGAAATAGTACTAATAAATTATATCAATATAACGCAATTAATCCACTTAAAGATAATCCTGAGAGGCCAATACACTAATTCCCAGATATTCACCTATAAATACTTAATAAATAAAATACTGAAAATAAGCCTACCCAGTGACCTACTGCTCTTCTTCTATTAACACTTCCTAATTAAGGCACAACAAACTGTCCAAGAACAAAAGCAGTAGGTCACTGGGTCAGATTATTTTTTGTATTTTATTTATTTAGTCTGGCATTATTTGAAAATCAATTAGGTTTCTTAATTCTTTTGAATATGAGCGTACTTACACTATAGAATTCCAATAAGGTTCAATACCTACTTGAATTATTGGATGTGTTTACATACATGGTAATCATAGCAGGCGCACTCATTGTGCATGTGTCAGAAATATTTGAATAATCAATTTCAGGTCATGGTCAACAATGTCAAAATTTCTAACTGCCACTGTTCTAACGGGTTTGACATAAAAATCCAAAGGTCATTAATTAACTCTAGATGTGTAAAAAAGTAGGTCATTTGGGTAAAACAGAAACATTAACCAATTTGTGCAGTTACAGACTAGGATAAATCCATCAGTCCTGACCTCTATTGACCTGAAATGGTGCCTGAAGAAAATCAACACAAACTACAAGAACCACATGTACCAATTGTTGGAAGAGTATATTGATGTTTCCGATATATATCAGAAGAAAAGTATCCACGAACCATCAAAATATCGAACAAGAAACAGGCCCATCACTCATGATTCCCTTTTTCAGCCATTCTACACTGTATATGTTGGGTATAGATTTAGCTTTTGAAAATTGAGTTTAGACTTGACCGGCATATTTACAATTTGTGAACTTACATATTAACAAAAAAATATTTTGTGCAGGAAAATGAGGCTTTTTGGTGATTCCATTCATTTACCCTTGTATAGATATTTCAAAATGTAGATCGATAATCAATCAACGCAAGAACCTTGTAATACTGTAATATATACATGCATAAAGGTCAGGGTCAGGCCAAATTCTGGGTACTGAAATAGTTGTTTGAAAACATACTCCATCAACCCAGATCTACAACAGCTGAAGAAACTTCTGATGTACCAGCAATTATATAATTTATTATGTTATTGCTAATGCAATTAAATCTTGGTATTATCCAAGGAAGGCTAGGGCGGTGTTACGTGTAACAACACTTTAGTTAGGCACATATTCCCACTGAGGGTTTCCAGGGATGGTTGTAACAACACTTTAGTTTTGAACATTTAAGGATATTCGAAGGAAGGCTGGGGGCTGTAACAACACTTTAGTTAGGAACATTTAAGGATATTCCAAGGAATGCTGTGGGGTTGTAACAACACTTTAGTTAGGAACATTTGAGGATATTCCAAGGAATGCTGGGGGTTGTAACAACACTTTAGTTAGGAACATTTGAGGATATTCCAAGGAATGCTGGGGGTTGTAACAACACTTTAGTTTTGAACATTTAAGGATATTCCAAGGAATGCTGGGGGTTGTAACAACACTTTAGTTAGGAACATTTGAGGATATTCCAAGGAATGCTGGGGGTTGTAACAACACTTTAGTTAGGAACATTTGAGGATATTCCAAGGAATGCTGGGGGTTGTAACAACACTTTAGTTTTGAACATTTAAGGATATTCCAAGGAATGCTGGGGGTTGTAACAACACTTTAGTTAGGAACATTTGAGGATATTCCAAGGAAGGCTGGGGGTCGTAACAACACTTTAGTTAGGAACATTTGAAGATATTCCAAGGAAGGCTGGGGGGTTGTAACAACACTTTAGTTAGGAACATTTGAGGATATTCCAAGGAAGGCCCGGGGAGTTGTAACAACACTTTAGTCAGGAACATTTAAGGTTACAAAAATTATCAATGTATTATGTATGCAAGTTGAATACCACCAACAACAACCTTCCTCAAAAACATAGGAGACTCTGCTCAATCTCTAGCTAGCTGACAGCACTGTATCCCCAATTTTCCTAAAATTGTGTCAGACAGTATACTGATTTAATTTGCCTGTCAGGTCCGTCCGTCCAACGGTTTGCCTCAGAAGTTGGGTCATGGTGACTTATATTCAGCCTAGGCAGTGGTTAAAGAACTTGTTAAAACTCATTTATTTACTATTTTAACACCCATTTAAACGTTTCAATCATAGCCAAATACTTACCCCATGAGTATATGCTCATTCAACGAAAAAAGCTATTAATCCTATGCTTGAGATCACATGGTCGATCTCAACAATATCGCTCCCAGCGTTCTCGTTCTGAACCAGTGACAATTGTTATTGAGAAGCACGGAGACTACATGTACTCTAGCTAAATGTCTTACTTTTTAAGTATTTATAGTTTTTGGTCACGTTTCATTGGATAATCATATAGAAAATATATGACACAGTTGTTAGACACACACCTTCAAGTCACATTATAGTCGCCTCAAGTTCAAGGGCAATTTTCAAAAAATAACAATTTCTAAAATACAAGATCCACTTAGATAAATGTATTTGCAATAAATAAAGCACTAACTGATGTCTCTAGATCTCTTTGATTTTAGAAAATAAAAAATACTGATAATATATACAAAAATTCTGTAAAATTCAAGAGTTTAGTCAAGCCATGCCCTAATAAGTTGGAGTTTCATAATTGAAAAATATTTCAAAGTTCTAACCAATGAATTAAGAATCAAAATAAGTTTCATGAAATAGTAGTAGAAGACTCCCAAAATTTGAATGTATCCAACAAAATTTTCACAAAATATTAATCAGCTAAAGATTCACAAATTTTAATTTCTAGAGGTTCACAGTGAAGACTGCGGCTTGCCCAACTATGTTGTCTCTTTAAATAGAGCTGTTATTATTATTATTATTATTATCCAATTATGATATATTCACAAGAAATATCAGAAACTTTGAATAAATATCCAAGTATGATATCACTACCATCCATTGGTCACCAGAATCCTTGAATTCCAATATAACACAATAGTATTATAATATCCAAAATCCTTAGAAAAAACACTTAAGTTTCATCAGCGCTCATCAAGACACTGCTATACATATGTCAGAGCGAAAATAGGTCTTAATATCCATAAATTTTAGAAAAACACTAAAGTTTTATCAGTGCTGAACTGTTCATCAAGACACTGTTATATACATATGAGCGAAAACTACTCAGTGACCTAGATAAATACTTGAATACAACATACACTCAGTTACTGTCTATAGCCAGCGAAATGTAACTGTTTTATGTCTGGTATAACCAGAAACACTATAACAGCAGACCAAGCAACACATACACCCAAACATCTAGACTGGCTAACACTCAGCAATGTCTGCAAAATCTGGCAGTATTAACCATAAAACACTCAATCTTCATAATAATTGTCAAAGAAAACTTTTGTCTAGTCTTATTGTAGTGTTAATTTAATAATAGTGTGTTTAATACATTTTTGTTTAAAACATTAGTGTTTAATACAGTCACTCACTAGAAGTGTTTAAAACAGATTTGTTTAATACAGTATAGTACTGAATACAGTAGTGTTTAATACAGTAATGTTTAATATAATAAGTAGTGTTTAATACAGATTGTTTTAATTTGAATATTGTTTAATACAGTGTAGTGTTTAAAACAGTAGTATACTGTTTAATATATTAGTTTTTAAAACAATAGTGTTTAATTAATATAGAAATGTTTAAACAGTAGCATTTAATACAGAAGTGTTTATAACAATAGTGTTTAATACAGTGTCCAATAATGTAGTGTTTAATACAGTGTCCAATAATGTAGTGTTTAATACAGTGTCCAATAATGTAGAATACAGTGTCCAATAATGTAGTGTTTAATACAGTGTCCAATAATGTAGAATACAGTGTCCAATAATGTAGTGTTTAATACAGTGTCCAATAATGTAGTGTTTAATACAGTGTCCAATAATGTAGAATACAGTGTCCAATAATGTAGTGTTTAATACAGTGTCCAATAATGTAGTGTTTAATATAGTTAGTATTTAATACAGTAGTGTTTAGTATGGCAGTGTTTAATACTAGTACAGTTACTGAGTGTTTAATTTTTTAGTGTTTGATAAATAATCAAACATTTAAAACATAATCTGGTGTTTAGTTGTAACATAGTGTTTAATTTGTATATAGTGTTTTGTAATAAATAATGTGACCATAAATACCATGTATTCTAGAACTATGTTTGCATGAATCCATGAACAATGGTTTACATGTATGACACATTCACTTACTGAATACTAGGAATTGACACACATAATGCTTTAACTTTTTTTTTCATTTGTACAGTAAATAACTTTTTTTTCGAGAGTTTTCTTTTCGCTAATATTTGCGAGGATGTTGACACAGGAAATGAATTTTTCTTGCGGAAATTTTGCAATACAAAGTAGGGAATCGGACATGGTCAATGACGCCAATTCAAAATTCTCGCGAACAAAACAATCTTGAAATTTTCGGAAAAATCGCGGAATAATTGTTACGCGAAAATTAAGTGATTTACAGTATTCTAATTTTCAGCACACTTATAGTAGTATTTTATTAGCTCAGAATATATTACTATAGTACACAGGTTCATTGCCTGTTTCATAATATAAGTGTAACTTTAACAGTAAGTAATTACTACTTTATGTCCGCTTGATAGAGCAAATTTCTTTTTTATAGAGCCATAAAAATAACAGCTACTACAGTTTTACGCATGAGTGATTTTGTGGCTCTAACTCTGAAGTAGGTTATGAATACATATCTAATATTAGAGCAACCCATCAAAATCTAGATGCCTATCCAAATACTATTACAGTTTAACACCGTTTCTCACAAATTTTTGAATAGGGCATTAGTAAATGCTTATTATATAATTATGCAACCTTGTTCTTCAGGTTACTACAAGTTTTTGAACCTCACAGATTAAAATCTATAATAATTTCTATAAATAGTAACAAGCATTTTTTCCATGCGGATCACCTTGGTCTTTAAGCTGCATTGCAATAGTTTATTTCTTTTTGTTGAGTGTAATTAACCCTTCATAGGTTGCCCTTATAATATGTGGTCATCCTTTTAATTTGTTTTGGTCTGCTGCATGGCTCGATCTTCAAATCCAGAATGATTTCACTGCATGCCTGATTGAAGCAGCAGATTCACAGACAGAGTGGGATGTCGTGAGTCGTGTACACTCTTCCTTTCTGTGCCTTTCATGCTCTGCTGTTTTAGTTGAGTGCTGCCTAGCCTGATTGATTTGTAATCATAATTGTCCTAGACTCCGAACACGTCAGTACACATTTTGACAAGTCATAGACTATAGGAACACGTCAGTACACATTTTGACAAGTCATAGACTTGGAACACGTCAGCACACATTTAGACAAGTCATAGACTGGGAACACGTCAGTACACATTTTGACAAGTCATAGACTGGGAACATGTCAGTACACATTTTGACAAGTCATAGACTATAATAACACGTCAGTACAAATTTTGACAAGTCATGCATAGACTGGGAACACGTCAGTACACATTTTGACAAGTCATAGACTATAGGAACACATCAGTACACATTTTGACAAGTCATAGACTTGGAACACGTCAGTACACATTTTGACAAGTCATAGACTATAGGAACACGTCAGTACACATTTTGACAAGTCATAGACTTGGAACACGTCAGCACACATTTAGACAAGTCATAGACTGGGAACACGTCAGTACACATTTTGACATGTCATAGACTGGGAACACGTCAGTACACAGTCATAGACTGAAAACACGTCAGTACACATTTAGACAAGTCATAGACTGGGAGCACGTCAGTACACATTTAGACAAGTCATAGACTGGGAACACGTCAGTACACATTTTGACAAGTCATAGACTATAGGAACACGTCAGTACACATTTAGACAAGTCATAGACTGGGAACACGTCAGTACACAGTCATAGACTGAAAACACGTCAGTACACATTTAGACAAGTCACAGACTGGGAGCACGTCAGTACACATTTAGACAAGTCATAGACTGGGAACACGTCAGTACACATTTAGACAAGTCATAGACTGGGAACACGTCAGTACACATTTAGACAAGTCACAGACTGGGAGCACGTCAGTACACATTTAGACAAGTCATAGACTGGGAACACGTCAGTACACATTTTGACCAGTCATAGACTATAGGAACACGTCAGTACACATTTTGACAAGTCATAGACTTGGAACACGTCAGCACACATCTAGACAAGTCATAGACTGGGAACACGTCAGTACACATTTTGACAAGTCATAGACTGGGAACACGTCAGTACACAGTCATAGACTGAAAACACGTCAGTACACATTTAGACAAGTCATAGACTGGGAGCACGTCAGTACACATTTAGACAAGTCATAGACTGGGAACACATCAGTACACATTTAGACAAGTCATAGATTCAGAACACGTCAGCACACATTTTCTACCTCATAAGGTCAGGCAACAAGTGTGGGCCTGTACAACTTTGTCATTTTGTACAATTACTGAACACATGTCCGAGGTACTTCATCAACATTAATTACTTCAATTATCATATGATCATTAACTATATGTGTGTAAGTTCATGGTAAACTTGGTGAGTAGGTCACCTGTCACCCAACTTGTAACCACAAATCATGATCAGTGTGTACAACTCATCCCAAACTACAAAATATATCCTTAATTTTTGGTTTACTTAATAGATACAAGTTGGATTTTATTACATGATTACCAACAAAAGTGAATAGTTTTATTACAATTTAACCAGCTAACAGAAAAAATCATTTTTTTTTTAAATATAGTACACTGCAGTACTTCTGAGTTGCCTTGACTCCTGAACGGAGCACTTATCAGGGGTGTCAACAGGGCCAAATTCAAAATCAGGAAAATCATATGTGGCCGACCATTTTTGCCAAATAAGAGGCCTCCAATGAAGTTGTTTTAATAATAAGCTCAGCTTGTATTAAAGAAAATTCTTCAGTAGATTAAATTTACCCTAACTTCGCCATTTCTTGAGATATTGTCATCAAATAACTTTTGTTTTGGTCAGAAGCAATTGCTCTTGCAGAAATGATAAATCCAGAATCCCGAATAAATCAGGAAATTGACACCTCTGACTTATTAATAACAGATGCAAAAATGCCATTTATTCTGGTATTCAATAAATTCATCAGTACACCTTAAGAAATTTATTTTACATCACATTTTAAAGCAGGCAGCCATAATTATATTTATGTATCTTTATTTTAGTACTAAATATCTGGTTGCAGAAGACAATCGTGTTAAACTGAACACAGTACAGTACTCATTTATCAGCTCAGGGGTTATTTTGACAGTTTTGACTAATTTTTTTCCATTTTATAAACAAAATACCCATAATTTTAAGAGAAATGATCCTTCAAACTATAATCTTGAGGGTCAAAATGTGGCTTTTTGGAAACTGCTACTCACGTGTCAAATGGAACCCCTGGTTTAGCTATTACATACAATTTGTTTTGAAATTTTTATAGCAAATAGTCCAAGTGAACCTACATGATAAAATGAAAATACTAATCTTATCCTTCGCATTATCAATAGAAATTTGGCTTCAAGACAATAATGCCAGATAAAGTTATCACAATATTCTTGACTTACGTATTATTATGTCTATGTTTTCAAGAAAAAGAGAAAAATATTTCAAAGATAATGTGTGGAACCAAAACATAAATAATTATTTCAATCAAAATTGTAAACTCATAAAAGATTTATTGCCATATCTTTGAGACAAGTAAGGCCAAAACAAATGGATATTGTGGTTCTGAACCCTACCTACGTATGTTTGTTGCCCCTTTACCTTGACCACTTCACTGAGGCACGGAGCGTTGATTTTCCGGTGTATAAAATCAATAAAATATCATTTAAAAAAATAAAATGTTTTCCCTGTAACCTACCAACACACTTTTGTTTCAGCATGCTACAAGAACCGCAAAATGAATTATGTTTGGCCTTGAACTACTCACACTTAACACCCAGTGATAAAACAAATTCATTACAAGAATGACAATCAGATAATTTTGGTGTGTAGTATGGAGAATTTGACACGACCCTCGACTCTTAGCATAATTTAACAGCTGATATATTGTCGATAATTTTTTATTTATAACCCCAGTTGTATGTTATCATAAAGGGGGATGATCACGAAAACGCGCAATGTGTAATACGAACACAAATCTAAAGGACCAATATTTTTACGATTTGTCCGCAGTAATTTATCTATTCAATGCAAGAACCTAGTAATATATTCATGCATAAAGGTCAGGATCAAGTCAAATTCTCCGTGCTTTACATTGGTTGGAATGTATGCGGCATGTCGACAACACTAGGTTACACAGCTGACTATTAATTAACGTAAATACTTTACATCGTTAAGAGTCTTTAAAATGACAGTCGTGTTCATGATCTTAATTTGTTATACGACCTAACCATGAGGAAGTGAAACATATAATGTAAAGTCGGTCATGAAGTTTATATCAAATTCATTTGTCAGATGTTGATATCATGTTTTTTTTAAATACTAAATATTGTTTTACATTTCACTGGTCAACAGTCAGGAGTAACAATAATCTTCTGAGGCATTATATAGAAGCTCAAGCCTGAAAACGAGTCGGAAGTCTGTTTCGAGTGTCATTGGCAAACAGAAGGAACAACAGTGTCCGAGGCTTTTCTTGAAATTATAGCTAAATTATTGCTTTCAAATGTAAATGTTTTTACAGACATATTGTATACCGTATTTAACTATGATGTGCTATATTTACATACACCGAGATAACAAGGACTTGGAGTAAACATACAATTAAACAAGCGTCAATATACGTCAGAGAATTAAAAGCCACCTAATTAAAATTAAATAATTTTAGCTGACAATATTTCGATCTTGGTAAACTCTGCAAGGGAGGTCAATGGCTATAATTAGGTTGACTCGGAGTCATTACAACCTAAGATCAATCCATATTGTTTGCTCAAAAAAATACAGATTTGCTTACAAATTTAAATTTACTGTGCTAGTGTGCAAATTTGAAGTAACCTGTAATTGGATTAAAAAGTACGAAAACATCAGTGACCTAGAAATCAAATCATGTCATAAGTGATATATTTTTAGTAACATGCTTGTATACTGTAATTTTAATTCTAATGAATCATTTTGTAATTTAGTTCCACAGCAGTGAGGCCAAAAATTTAGTACCGTAGTATTATTATTATTAAGGTATTTCCGGTTGCACTAATACTATATGGCCATTGCACAGATTTGATTCCCTGGTCGCAGCAGGTCATGCCCTCCCATGAACATTAGTCAAGACAACAATGTTGATTTTCTAGAAATTGCATGTTCCTTCAATATGGAAGAATAAGTTTTACAGGTTAGGATACAGTCCAGGAAAAAGTTTAAGTGAATTTGGTAGCATAATTTTTATAACTGAAAAGTTAGAAACAGCATTTAAACACCGAATAAACATTGATTGTTGCTAAAATTTGATCCTGTTAATGCCTGTTAATTAATGTAATTCTACAAACATAGAAATGTTACATTCTTTCGGAAAATGCCATTAGGGTCATTATACATCACATAGTTATTATGGAATTGTTTTAACCGTTCTTTTGCATTTTTGCTGATAATTATTGTACGAGCATTATGACAAAATTATTGTGTGGGTTGTATTAATTGTTTTAATTGTTCCTTCTACATTCTTGTTATTAATCATTGTTCGAGGGTTGTCTGCAAAAGTCACAAACAATGAATTATACTGTAATTAATGATTTGCATAACCTGATTTTTAAGAGACATCAATGATATCATCATTGTAATAGCAAAATTTGATGATGGTATCTCAAAGTGTTAAAAGTCGGTGTCAGTGTAATAATTGCAATTGCACTAGGTCTGATCGGCGCACACTCTGCGCACGACGTCAACAACGTTGTTTCTTTTCTTTTAGCAACATCTAAACTGTATTAACTGATGCCATTTTGAATTACGTCTAGGCAGTTTTGAGAATTATACATGTATGACCGCCAAAGTTCAGACTGATAACACAATAAATATCTAACAGTTACGATAAAATTATTATTTTAGATAATAACACACAAAATTGTAAAGAAATGATTGATTATTTGTAACTTTTTTACAGAAAATCATACATGCTGTTAAAATGGGAGACAATGCATGAACTTTTGATGACAACCCTCTTATATACATAATTATGATTGTAACAATGTTGTATATATATTTTATGTAATTGATCAATCTTTATAATTATACATACATATTTTATTTATTATGCCAATGCCACCCAGGCAATTAACACTTAACTTCATAGACATTATAACCTTAACAACCTTTTAGGCGTAAATGACAATATTGTTTGTTTGACCCTTACAGACCCAATATTTTTACATATCTATGAAATAAGGCAGCAGAATGATGTAAGTCAGTTACCTTTAAAGAAATGTTCAATTCAATTTTGATAAAATTGCTGTTTCTCAGTTGCCATGGCAACAGAAAACAGGAATCAGTTAATATTCAAGTTTTGGCAGACAGACAAATGTTGCATGTTTAAATGAAGGAAATCAAAACATAATCATTATGAAAATTAACTCTATCTTTTGTAGTCAATTGGATGCTTCCCCATTGAGAAATTAGGTAAGTTACAAAAGTATGGCGCCAAACAAATAGTACAAAGGGAGGTCACTCTTGAAAAATCCAAGAAAAATCATAAATAAAGGGAGGCAATTGATTAATCATGTTTTTCAAATATAGCTGTGGTCACCTGATTTAAAGACTACTAGTTCCTAAACCTGTACATAGTGGTCATCTGAATAAAGGAACCACCAGGTCCTAAACCTGTACATAGTGGTCACCTGAATTAAAGAACCATCATATCCTAAACCTGTACATAGTGGGCACCTGAATTAAGGAACCACCAGGTCCTAAACCTGTAGAAAGTGGTCACCTAAATTAAGGAACCACCAGGTCATAAACTTGTACATAGTAATCACCTGAATAAAGGAACCACCAGATCATGAACCTGTACATAGTGGTCATCTGAATTAAGGAACCACCAGGTTATCAACCTGTACAAAGTGGTCACCTGAATTAAGGAACCACAAGGATCTTAACCTGCACATAGTGGTCACATAAATTAAGGAACCACCAGGTCATAAACCTGTACATAGTAATCACCTGAATTAAGGAACCACACCAGGTCATAAACCTGTGTATATTGGTCACCTGAATTAAGGAACTATCATGTCATAAACCTGTACATAGTGGTCACCTGAATTAAGTAACCACCAGGTCCTAAACCTGTATAAAGTGGTCACCTGAATTAAGGAACTATGATGTCATCAACCTGTGCATAGTAATCACCTGAATTAAGCAACTACCAGGTCCTAAACCTGTACATAGTGGTCACTTGAATTAAGGAACCACCAGGTCCAAACATTAGCCCAGTGGCCACCTGAATTAAGGAACCACAAGGTCCTAAACCTGTACATAATGGTCACCTGAATTAAGGAACTACCATGTCCTAAACCTGTACAAAGTGGTCACCTGAATTAAGGAGCCACCAGGTCCTAAACCTGTACATAGCGGTCACCTGAATTAAGTAAACACCAGGTCCAAAACATTAGCCCAGTGGTCACCTGAATTAAGCAACTACCAGGTCCTAAACCTGTACAAACTGGTCACCTGAATTAAGCAGCTACCTTGTCAAAAACCTGTTAATAGTGGTCACCTGAATTAAGCAACTGCCTTGTCAAAAACCTGTGTATAGTGGTCACCTGCATAAGGTTACCACCACATCCTGTCTTCAGCGACCAATAAGAATGATCGAATCACAAATTGAACATTTTTGTCAAATACAGTCTTTAGGGGCCTGCTGTTGTTTATAGGTTGTTACTTTAACAGAAATTTTGAAGGTGTTGTCACAGAGGTTATCGCTCTACAGAGGACCTCTCTAGAGAGGTTGTACTGTATAATAAGCATATATAAGTAGGGTAGTCTTACCTTCGAGAGTTCGTTTCATAATCAGGTCAATTAAAACATATTGTAAGACAGGTAACCTAATTTCATTCCCTCAGAGTTGACTTCCGTTAACATATGCAAATGTTTCCAATACTCCAACTAACATGAGCGCAATGTTTATAAAAAGATCAAATACACCATACCGACATAGTTTACTGCTTAAATCCAATGTATCTTATCATCATTGAGATACTACTGTAAAAATTGGCACATAAATATGCAAAAATTGAAACCCAAACAATAACAGTAAGATTGCATGTGAAGACTTGCACACACCTGATAAGCAACGTTAACACTGTGTCAATCACGGTAGCATCATGTCAGAATAAAAATATAATCCTTTTATCCGTTTGTAATTTGTTGTCTTGGCGAATGTGAATTTTGATGTGGGAATTAAAGAGTTACCATGGCACTGGGGACTCCTTCAGCTTGCAACACTGATATTATAGTTCCAATCAATACCACTAAGTCTCCTGTGCGCTAAATATAGTAACACATGGTAGAGAAACATTTATTGTATTTCAGGTTAGCATTTAACCACCAAGAAAATGTCAATATTCTGTTACTATAATTAGAATCTACCACTGAGTTAGTTAGGCATTGTATCTGCCTCGGAGGAAATGTGTTACTATAAATAGATTAATCAAGTTATCAGCCTCCGGAACAAAAATAGGACAGTCTCCGACTATCAGATGATAGCACCATCTCAGACTATTGGATGATAGAGCAGTTTGATTATGGAGTAATATTTACTGGTTCTATCCAAGAGTTTCAGATTAAAAGCTAGAAATAATATTGGCGGTAATGGCGGTTAAACAGGAAATGATGCAGAAATCTTGTTCTCATGGTAACACTGAGAGGGTATGTTACAGGACCAATGTTACTAAGAAACAACAACAAAATGTTACTAAGAAATGACAACAAACAGCCTCTTGTTAATGACATTTAAACAGAGAAATAACCCTGCTAATAAATCCTAGCAGAAAATGTCGAAATGTCAAATTGAATCTAATTGTGTATATACCTCCAACATGCAGCGATCGATCGATACACAGTTAATGAACTGAATGGTTATCACACATGACAAGGATACCAACACCTTGCAGGAAGTGATGGCATTAATTAAAATGTCAAAGGACAGTCGTGAAATGTACAAATTAAACCTGGGTTTAACAAAGCAGTCAGTCATTCAGTAGTAGAGACAAAAGGCTGCTTTAAGCTGGTTTTCTGGTGTAATGTGATATTGTAGTCACAGTGACACCAGCCCTGCGTTCAACGAAAAATTATGTGACGAACGTTTCTTAACTGTTACGTACCAGAGAGGAAACGTGCGTCACATAATTTTTCGTTGAGAAACACTACAGGAGGTTTTAACGGCTGCTGAAAGTGGTTGCTTACTACAGGAGGTTTCAATAGCCGCTGAAGGTAGTTGCTTACTACAGGAGGTTTCAACAACTACTGAAGGTGGTAGGTCACTACAGGTGATCGATAACAGGAGTCTGACTACTATACTCTTCATATAACATTGCAAATGATTACATATAAATAGGCTCAGTGGTATTTGGAAACCTGCTCACTGAAAATTAAGCAAGTAGAAATCTGTTAACCAAAAGTTAAAAAGTACCGTAAGCATTTTATTCTTTGATTAATTTTAAGGAGACACAATCGACGCTAAAGCCAAGAATGAGTACAATCCATCCACTCAATATTTTTTGTGCAAAAGTTTACAGTTTTTGCTTGAAACCCCCAACTGCTATCCAGACCTTTGAGCAGGTTTTTCAAACAATAAAAGCTCCGCGAGTCGCATGTGTCGCCTGACGACATGCACATTTGTCATGGAAAACTATCCAGTATTGGGCTACATATCCGACTCACAAGAGTTCTCTAGTCATCTGAACAAAAAATGTCCTGATAAAATCAATCTAGGGAATCATTCCAACACTACACAAGCTAGAGTTATGATTCTTGCGCACTACACTTTAAATCACAGCAAGAAACATGCATACCTATTTTGGAGTCATTAATACTTTAGGTGACAAAGTTATGCTCCGGACAAAAAATGCTCTAATTTAATCAATCAAAGGGAGATAATTAAAAAACGATGCATGGTAGAGTTATGGTTCTTGTGCACTGCACTTGGACTTTTGGTAAGAAACATGCATACCATGTTTCAAGTCATTTAACCTAATGGTGACAAAGTTATCCTCCGGACAAGAAATGCTCTACTAAATCAATCTAAGGGAAATCATTCAAAAACTATGACAGGTAGAGTTATGGTTCTTGCGCACTGCACTTCGGCTTATTGCAAGAAGCATGCATACCAATTCTTGAGTCATTTGAACTTAAGGTAACAAAGTTATGCTCCGGACAAGCAATTTGTGACGCCGCAGCCGCAGACGCCAAAGTAACACCTATATGTTGCCTTTTCAGGCGACACAAAAACTGTGACATTTTGTTGAAAAATATTAACTTTTATGAATAGTACTCATTTTTGGTGTTGACGATATTTCGTTGAAATTGGTAAAAAAATTAATACTACGAGAGATTTTAACTTTTTGTTGGCAGATTTCTACTTGCATTCTAAGCCAAAAAAGTTATGTCACATACCATGTGGTATTTGCACACTGTATGGTGAACAGCAATATAGTTCAATACAACTGCCTCCTTATATGTACATACAGTATACAATAGTAAACAAATTGACCCAATTTCCAATAGTTACCAAGCAACAATGTAAAGTTACTACACTTATATTAATTATCTCAATGATACAAATCAAGCCATCCTCACCAGGTTTTAATAGTTGCAAAATGAATCTATTTTATTGATCAGCTGTTCCAGATGAAATTAAACATACTGAATGGGTACATTGAGTACATAAAGAAACGCACATGTTACATTTTCCCAGTCATTTTTGGTCAGTCTGCCATTTTCTTTCTGTATTTAAGGCCCGAATTAAAATATTACTTGATTGACCTTAACCTACCCAATAATATTTTACATTGTTTAAGTAGGAAGGTAAATTATTTTATTTTATTTGAATTGTGTATATTTTGTGTTGTCTATTTTTTAAAGTAATACATGTATACTCTAGTGTTTTATTATACCTTTTTTATTATTATAACAAACTTTGGATGAGACAATGCATCAGTTCAATGATATACAATCGAAGTATTTATCTTTTTTTATATATTAAGGGCTTCAATCAAGAATGGAGCAAAGTGCATTAAGTTATGATGTTGTTTCAATGACCACCGTATGTTAGTATTTAAGTAACCACTTGCAATCCCTAGTCTTTGATGATCGTCTTATAATTGTTGACATTGATCAGTCATCAACAAGTTACCGACGGTTGTCAACCAGTTAATATTGGTTGTCGACCAGTTGCTGAGGGTTGTCAACCAATTGCTGAGGGTTGTCAACCAGCTGATATTGGTAGTCGACCGGTTGCCGATGTTTATCAACCAGTTGCTGAGGGTTGTCAACCAGTTGCTGAAGGTCGTCAACCAGTTGCCAATGGTTGTTGACCAGTTACTGACAGTTATCAATCTGCCCTGCAACTTGTTGGAATCCAGCGTACCAACTTAATACACCTGACTACACTGGGCATGCTCCATTGAGGTTTCAAAGGAACTGAGAAAATTTACCCACCCAGGGTTGTCAAAAGTTTAGATGCTACAAATGGTTGAGTTAACATTGGCCCAGGGGAACACTGGGATGTCAAGCGGACTTATTTATCGTCTTCAAGATCTGTTCACGCTTTTTCATATCGGCGGGAAACCTAACCAACTATAAGTAGTTTTCAGTAATAAACCGATGATTTCGATCAGATGCCTTATTTGGACAAGTGTCGCCAAGTTCAGACCATGAGACTTTAACCCACAGTTTGACATATTCATCGTAACTTTATATATGTTTACTTGACTTACCAATAGGTTCCTGGAAGCCAGAATCTACACTGCCTTTGTAGTCCAGTTTCCTCGGTACACTATCTGCAAACATAAACAAAACAATTTAGTATGAAACATGAAACAAATCAATCTGAGTACATAACCAAGTTTAACAAGGTGACAAACATAATTACCATACATCAGTTTAATTATATTTGCCAGCGGTGATTCATGCAGTGGAGATTTAATTTTCACAGGAATCGGTTTATAGACATCCATATTAGCAAGTTTCAGAATTGGAGAATTTAAAAAAGAAAATTTGTTTGTTTGTTATTTGTTTGTGACACAACTCAGACTGTTGTTAGTCATTCCTTTGTTTTCCCTGCCTCATTTAAGATCAGAGCTAAGCTGATAAGATGTACAGTAGTGTGATACAAGAAATCTGATTGCGATAGCCTAACTGTTACGAATAGACTCCTAGGTTTGATGTTTTATGGGCACCGATACACACAGACTACCTTATCTAGGTTACCAACCAGTTCAGTTGGGCGAAGAACACTCAAAACCTTCCAGCAATGACCAAGATGGTCCTCAAGCCCTGATTTTAACCAGGCATGTCTCAATCCATAGTCTAGAACATTACCCAAGCCACCATGCTAAGAAAATTTGAAATATGTGCAGGGCTTTTTTCAAACCTTGGGGATGAGGCCTTACCTTAAATTAGGCGAAAACAGTGGTATGTTAGTGTACATAATCTGTTGGTGTACATGGTGAATGATTTTGACAAGGTTAACTTCATTTTTGGGGAAAACTGCATGATTTTAATGGGGTTTTTTTTCCAGGAGAAAGGACTTATAACAGCTCCTATCATGTAACAAAAATTAAACCCTGATATGGTAAACGCAATGATGAATTTTCAGACATTAAATGGCTTGTGTGACTCTACATTTGTATTGTAAGACACTTACAGTAGTATATGATTCACATAAGGAAACTTTAAGAGCAGAGTCTACATCAGTTTACCAGTACATGAAGTTCATCATCAAACCTGTGTGAATTCTCAGCTTGATTACAAGCCATGCAGCTGACAAACTCAATCAAGGTTTTGATAATTTTAATTGACAAAAAGTTATATATCTCAAATTGATTTAATCATATTCAGATCCAATAGAAAGTTCTGTTCTGTTCTGTTCTGTTCAGCTCAGCTCAGCTCAGCTCAGTTAAGCTCAGTTCTGTTCTGTGTAAGCTACAAGTGTGACTGTAAACCTATGATGATGTGAATTATATTAATATTACAATACAAGGGCAATAACTTGTGTCTTTTCCTCCAATTAATTATGATAACAAATTCATGTGTGTTGATACTTGCATACAAATTAATGAAACTTAATGATACAAGGGTTCATGAAATATAAGATATTATTAATGGCACAAATAAGCAAGAAGTACATCAATAGGACACAGATACCCAACTTGTCATTTGAACTTGTCAAGTACCATATCTGAGTTGCACAGGTTGACCAATATTCGTACAAAGTTTGACGACTGTAGCAAAATTTCATCATTTCAAGGGCCACAACTGCGCTTATACAAGATACTTGCTGAAAAATTGACATCATGATACTAAATTAATGATACTGGTAATATGCAGGGGTGTCAACAAAGCCAAACTAGAACTACCCGTATCACTGGAGTGATGAATCATACCCCCGCAGCACTGCTTGACACAGGAATATTATTTAAATTTATAGTTACTCTAATCTTTTAAAATCCAGCAAGAAACCAGACATGCATAACTATATAACCTTTGAGCTCTAAGTGACCTTGACTTTTGAGCTAGGGACCTAAGTCTTCGGGATTTTTTTTTAAAAAAAATAGAAAAAAAATAGATTGATGTGATTACTCCCGCCAAAGCCTGATGACCGGCCCTTGTCTGTCCAGTCTGATGACCAGCCCTTGTCTGTCCAGTCTGATGACCAGCCCTTGTCTGTCCAGTCTGATGACCGGCCCTTGTCTGTCCAGTCTGATGACCGGCCCTTGTCTGTCCAGTCTGATGACCGGCCCTTGACTTTCCAGTCTGATGACCGGCCCTTGTCTGTCCAGTCTGATGACCGGCCCTTGTCTGTCCAGTCTGATGACCGGCCCTTGTCTGTCCAGCCTGATGACCGGCCCTTGTCAGTCCAGCCTGATGACCGGCTCTTGACTGTCCAGTCTGATGACCGGCCCTTGTCTGGCCAGTCTGATGACCGCCCCTTGTCTGTCCAGCCTGATAAGTATGCCGGATGGTGATCCGATTGGATTGTGACCCAGGTATTTAACGGTCAATTAAATCCCAAATTCCCAATGAACCAATTATATAAAAGAAATACTATGCTAAACAGGCACTTTAAGAAACCACATTTGCTCGATGTCATGACAGACTGCTGACGAGGCAAGTTATATGGTCACATGATACCATGATCAATATTGGTATGGTCTTACATCAATCATGATACGATTAATAAACCATTAGGGTGCTGTCAGTTGTTTTACTATATAAGGTACCGTAGATACAGTTGCCAGAGTTACAAACACCTTTGTGTTCACACTAACTCAGGTATGATGACAAAGTATGACTGATATTGTCACAAATTTTCCTTCATAATACACGATCCGCATGCCATATGAGTAGCACCTATTATATAAACTGTAAATTTACAGGGAGTGCAGCAGAGTTTCTCTGAATGTCTATAACAGTTACTGGTTACTGAGCAAACATCAAGAACTGATAAACAGAGTTCTTGACTTTCTGAAACAGTTCATAAACATCAGACACGATTTTCACAATTGCAGACTACTCTATGTGAGATATTGACTTAAAACCTAGAAATTATTTTGAGCGATTTAGTTTTGCGGAGTTCAGGAATAGTAGAATTTTGTGAAATTAAGTCGCTGCGAAAGTGCTAAAACATGAATATGGACACTGCAGGAAACTTTAAAATGAGAAAATTTGTAGTTGCCAATATGCCCACGATCAGCAAAACGCGAAAGTTAGTATTCACGAAAGTAAATTGGTTTATAGTAGACTTATATTAGACAAAACTTCCGTGCTCGGCTGGTTTAAAGTTGAATGCTGCCTTCCCTGTCTGACTTTCTATTATCGTTTGAACGAAGTAAAAAAGGGGCATCTGCATTCAATTCACTCACAAAATACATGCATCATCACATTTATTGAAATACAGCCATGGTTAAAGGGCCCAGGCATTTAAAAGTTACAGAGGGGACACAATTTTGTTACTGACGGAAATTCCCCAAGTAAAAATAAATTTGGAGGGGAAATTTTTTTGTGGGGAAGGATACTTATAATGTTTAGGACTGCCTCCGAATTTGGGGGCAGATTTGACAGATTGAGAGCCCTGGTCCCTGGGGACCATTGTTCAAGTTCAAACCACTGTTACCTGAACTACTTGCAAATAGTTGTAAATGCATCTTTGTGATATGATGTTTTGCAAACATTACAGTCAAACTGACATGATTCAATGCCATGATCTTTTCAAGTACTTATAGTTGAATGGCCAGGGATTTGTAAAATGTATATTATATTTTACGCAGTGCACTCGAAATACGAAGGTTTGATTCCCATATATGGTAGCACTATAATACCCTAAGTATTATGATAACAAAACTGCATAGTCATCAAGATCAATTTGAAAATTTGACTCATAAACTTCTTGCACTTAGTACTGTGTACTTTAAGGCCACAGTTTTATATATTTCTAAGTAAGGTTTGTACGATTGTTTTGAAGATTTTGCTTTAATCAGAAAGTAAGGAAGCTGAAAGGGTTTAAAGGGTCCTAGGTGATGTGCTAGTCACCTAGAACTACTTATGTCCCTTCTTATATTTCTGTTCCCTCCTCACAATAAATTTAACCAAAATTCACGTAAACTTATACATAAAAATATGAAAACTGTGGCCTAAAAGTGCATGATACAATATTAGCATGTACATGTACAATATTGAGTTGTATGAGGTCAAACTGCAACACGATCGCATGGTTTCTCTGGGTACTTAATCTCAGGGGTTCAATGTGACTTTTGAATGCAATTTGCATTATTAACAATATACCACAATGTCACCTAGATATGACATTAAAGCAAATTTAAACTTAAGGGAGTTTTTGGCACAAAAATGTATCTCTTTCACCAAGGGCAATAACTCAAATCAAAAGCAAAAAAATCATCCTGACAATATGCACAACTTAGGCAGGTACATGTACCAGTCGTACTCATGTAAAATTTCGTTGAAATCCAACCAATGTTTTAGGGAGAACATTAGCGTAGACAAACTTTGTGACATCCATCCAGTCACCCAGACATTAAACACAAAAATCAATATGTCTCCCCCATTATATGTGGGAGACATAAAAAAAAGTTTTTACCTCTACTAGCTTAACCTGTAACAGGTGCGACACTTATAAATTATAGAGCAGTAATTAACAAATAAATAATGTATCGGTACATTACTCAGTCCTGTTAATAAGCATATAATTCTCAGCCCCAAAAATCCTAATTTCACAGTGTAGCAATACCACGTGACTTGTGACTACAGTTACAAGAAAACTTTTGTAAACATTAGAAAATAAAATAGCCATAAGTATTTGTTTTCATCATCGATATCTATGAAGTATACACCACGCTAAGAGGACAATTATTTGCTTTCCATGAAATATAAAATCCTTTTCAGCGGCCGTGCCGTTTTGTCTATTACCTTGTGAAACCGTTGAACGTGTAGGTTTCACAGGGTAATGAAAAAATTGGTAAAACTGCTGAAAAAGATCTTATATTTCACGAAAAGCAAATACCTTTCCCCTTAGCGTGGCGTATACTTTATAGAAATCGATGAAGAAATAAAATACTTATGGCTATATTTGTGTTCCAATGTTTACAAATTTCTACTTGTAACTGTAGTCAAAAACCACTTGGTAGTGCTACACTGTTTCAAAGCTTTATTTTTTAATATAAATATAGAAGAAAATTCAGGAATTAAAAACATGAAATAATAATAGGCACGGGCATGTAATATAAAATAGGAGAGCTCAAATTGGAACATCCAAGTGTACTATATGCAGCTTACTTACAGCATTTGAACCATGGGTGAAATTTAGAAATTCAAAAAAACCCTGAAATTCTCAGAAATTGACAATTTTATAATATATAGGGAAAATAATGAAAAACATACTTTTTGGTACACTCAAAAACCTTAAGTTCAGGCATATTAGCCTGAAAACTTTCACCCATGCATGATGATTTCTTGCTGTTTTAAAAAAAAGTGAAGAATTAAGAATGAACTTACAGTAATTGTTAGATGACATGGTGAAATACTCTTTTATTTCAAGAGTAGGACAACGCAACACATTTAAGATTCCATCTAGTCTATCGTGATCTACGTAGTGAGATCACTGTTTCCTATATACATGGCGCTGACATGTAGACCTGGAACCAGCAACCTCTCTTAAAGCTGCCTCTAAATATAGTCACAATGCTGATTTATTCCTTATAACCAGTCTAAGGCGTCCATAAATAGAAACGAGTATTGAATACAGAGGACTGTCCGTAGGCTCGCTCACAGTGTTGAGAAAATCAATGCTCCTGGAAAACAGAAACGGGAGGAAAAATTAATTTCTGCCATACTAAGACATAATTGGTGACAGAAAATTGGCATTTCGTTGAAAACATGAAATTAACAGAATCTTTAATTAGAAACAAAATGCTAAAAATAGAAATCAACCTCCTCCAAGGGTTAGATTATCTAAGAGATTTATCAAAACTATATATTGAAAGGAAAGTATCTAATTTACGACATTCTATGAACTAGCACCTTTATATGGATCTAATGTCTATATTTAGATAAAAGAACTTATAAGAAGCCATCGAGATTTGTAATTCCGCTATAGATAGAATTCTTAGAAACGTTACCATGGATACAAGAATTTCTATATGATATAATTACAGACATATAAGTATTTAGTGCAGTGAACCTACAGTATTGATGGCACATAATTTCTATGATGGTCGCTAGGTCGTATTTTTTTACCTTATATAATAGGGGACTTTCAGGGGTTCCATTTGACTCGGGAGTAGGGGTTTTGACACTTGAAATTTCCAAAAAGCAACCTTTAACTGAGGATTTTTATTTGAAAGGTCATATACTCTTAAAATCATGGGTATTTTGTCTATAAATTCAGGTAAAATTTAGCCAAAAGTATCAAAATGACCCTTCAGATTCAGAAGCTAGTGAAACCCCTGTTTTACCTTATATAATACCTGTAGGGGACTTCAATGCATACTCTCCCATGAATAAGTTCTAACTTCTATGAAGTTTTTTGAAATCAAGTTTACTCAGAAATGGCGAATTATGCCTACTCCACAAAATTAACTCCCCATGTTAGTTTAATCAGCTAATACCAATTTATTTTAGGTTGATTATGGAATAAGTTTTTCTAACTTAAATTAATCATTCTCGAGACCTCATTCCTGATGTTATCCATCGCCACAAGGGTATGAGAGAAGAGAAAGCCAGTTTCCCTTTCTTGCCGAGCGACTTAAAAGCAAGGGAATTTCTGATACCATTTTTATTTCATCTTTGGTATGACGGGGCATGGGATCGAACCCGGCACCTCCAACACTTGAGGTATAAACACACATTTAAAGGACCGATTATGGCACAATTTGCTTGTGTAAATTGATTTATTCAAGGCAAGAACCTTGTAATTTACATTCATTTTTTATACATAAACGTCAGGATCATGTCAATATCTCTGTACTATAGTAACTTTTATTTTATTAAAAAAATATACAGGAGAATCATAGAGAATAATAGGTGAGTGACGTGGATGAGAAAGTTTATCTAACAAGACAGAGGAATTTATATGCCAAGCCAGATAAACCTTTTCTTCAACCACGTCACTTAAACCTATTATTCTATTTATCCAGTCTCGTAATGTGCTTAGTTAAAGAAACTCAGCACTCTATTGTAATGCTTTCATTTAAGCTGCGCGTAACACCACAGTGACAGCATATACATGACGTTCAGGATATCATGATAAGGTCATATAATGTCATGTACTGAAGTAGAGGTGGAGAAGTGGTCTAGTGGTAAGGGCTACTGACTGCTGATCTGAAGGTTGTAGGTTCGATCCCTACACCAGACGGTCAAAATAGAAATGCTTTTCAGTGTTTCCCACCTAACATAACTAAACTTACTAACAGTCTTTCGGACGAGACGTTAAGCGAGGTCCCGTATATGATGCTTTACATCGGCACGTAAAAGAACCAGGGATGCTTCTGGAACTTAAGCATCTTCTGTATCATGCACAATCCCCCAAAAACTAAAGTGACTAACCTCGGCTGGGGGCCTCGCCCATATGGATTATCCGGTGGCGAGGATAAATAAAAGCAAATAAACAAACTGAAGTAGACCCAGGTATGTCGTAGAAAAATGATTGATTAGCCGCCGGTTCGTTTAGGCTAAAACCACACCCTCAGGGTTGGGATTTCAACCGAGGACTCTCTTACAAGAAGTAGTCTGTCAGATCACATAGTCAGCTGACGGTTTATCAGATGTCACATGAGTATGTGACTTAATAAAGCAAAGTTAAGTATTTGGTACTGTGTAATCTGGCCGATATTGTCAGAAATGACTGGATAATGTAAATTAACAAGTCAGAGCTACCCGGTAAACTGTCACAAAATTTTCCGGCAACTTGAGCAGTTCTAAATACCTGAACTAACTATTAACTAGGTGCCAAGCAAAACCCAGACCATAGGCGGGCAGGGGTGTACAAATGTTTTCATGTAGCCAGTTAATCTTCAAAAGTTAAGGTGGTTGGTTTGAAATATCTGACACTTAAAGTAAAAAAGAAAATTACAAAAAGTAGCCGGCACGCGTGTTCAAATAGCCAGTGGATTTTACTGCCTTCCAGCTCATTTCTTCACCCACAAATCAACATTAGCAAGTCGATTGGTATATAGGTTGTTTGCACCGAACAAATCATATAAAATTTAAATTTCAGAAAATCTATTCATCAGATGTGGGTAAAATTTTTCGGTAGAACCATAATTACATCCTACCTACTCCCATTAATATTTTCATAATTCTTTATTACTTTTTAAAACAAGTTTATTCTTTATTATACATTGAAATTACATGAATTTGGACACTTTAATGCAGGGAGGTAATCTGGTATTGCATTGATGGTTTACCTACCATTTATTTAACCGTTATAATCAGTGATCAATGAGACTGACATTGCTGTCATGAGGGCGGAATTTATGTGGCCCATATAAGTCGGTTTATTTTGGTATGACGCTTGTATACAGATTATGTATAATACTATCGTGAAAACCAATACGTCTAAAGAATGGCAGTCAAAATCGTTTGAAGACGCTGTAAAATCCATGTTTTTGTATTTCAAGGAGACTACAAGAGGCAAGCCATTTCTTTCGTTTCAGAGAGAGCACCTGCGGACAGAACATGTTTTTGGAATAAGATCTGTGTTAAACAGATCTTTAGATACTGACTCATGGACGTGATTAAGCATGATAAAAGCGCTGGCTACCTTTTCAATGGCTTTCAGTGTTACAACACCGAATTTTATTATTTATGTATTTGGTAGATTTATTTGTGTATTACCAGCCAGGGCATTTGTTTCATGTATTTTCAGAATTTTATGTAGATCCTAACATATGAGACACACAAACAGTACTGTTTGCTGAATATTTTCTGTTCAGTTTTTAAACAGTTGGGACAAGGGATGTTTAATTTTCTTGGCCGGTAGTGTGTTGGACACTTCTTCGTTTTAAGATTTCTGACAGATAAAATTAGGCATTATAGTCATTTTGCTGTGGAAACTGGGTCATTCAGCTAGTAATAATTTATTATACTTTTCGACAGCTTGGACTTGGGTGGATCTGTGCTTGTTTAGTTGGGCACTGTGTCTTTATGTGTTTTATGTTTCCTGTGCTCGGTTGGTTCAGTTGGGCATTGTGCTTTATGTGTTTTTAATGTTTTCTGTGCTCGGCTGGTTAAGTTGAGTGCTGCCTTCCCTGTCTGACTTAATATAATTCTTTTGTCAGATACACAGAACGGCCTCGTATGTGCTATACTACTCAAACTTTGCTAAAGGGTCAAGAAATCAATTTTCATGTCTGTCTTACGTTAACTGAACAAAAACGATTAAGAAAACGTTGTGCAATTATCAAAAAATCATCTTATCAGCTGCTAAATTTCGAAAAATTCATGTGTTGCATTTCACAAGCATTGTCAAAATGACATTGTTTTTTCGGGTAACTCGGATAAGCCCTATTTGCAGGGACCAAAATGGCAAGAATAACATGGAAATCTTGTCCCATCTTTATTTGCATATCGTGTAGGACCCGAACTACCAAGTAATGGAACGCATTAAAAATTCTACATGTCAATCTTATTCAATTTGCAAAATTTTCTTGACCCTTACCAAGTTTTGAGTAGCATATATTAAATAGGTTGGTTGCACACACATCAACATACTGTTAGATGTGTCGTGTGACCAAAAAATTGACTGTTGCATGTATTCAGTCTTCTAATTATGAAGTTTCATGGTGAACTAATAATATTTTACGTAGAACTTAATATGAACAAAACGTTTTTTACACATGTCTCACAGTCAGATGTCGTTTAAATTTGAGTGTAGTAGATACATTCCATTCACTCATGCAAAATCTCATAATTGAAGGTGCAGTAAACACTGAGAAATCTTCATTTTATACGATTTGTTTCGCCGCAAACAACTTATACTAATGATTGATGTTGGGCTGACCGTGAATACTGATAAGTGGTTGAGTAATTACCTTATTATGAAAACGCTTATGATTTAATTAATAGGGCAGGTGGTAAAAGTAATCTCTTGATTGATTGACCATGCTATTTATTTGAATGCAGACTGCTGTTACAAATACATAGATTTTAATTGTGATATAATATGTCAAACATTTGATAGACATGTGAAATATGGATAATAAGAGACAATAATTGATGCTACATTCTTTCACCATATTATATTCGTCTTAAAAAGTTGGTCTGACATGAAATAAATTGTTTATGATTTAAAAGTAGTGATTGAGTTGGATTGATGGTTTAATATGTTAATCTAGCTCTTTTCGAATAGTTTCCTTGATTTTTTAATGTGCCCAGTGTACTGCACCGACATACGCGAGACTACCAGACATCCCGAAAGTAAGCAAAATGGTCGGGCATTTGGTCTGGAAAGGTCTCACAAACTGTTGGAGCAAAGAAACGATAAAAACATTTTTAACTCTGATTAAATTTGTTATAACACACAATTTTTGTCCAATTTTAACAAACATGCTGTGAAATTTCATCCATTTTCATGGAAATATTCGTTTTCAAGTTTCTTAATACTCTGTGCATTCGAATGCAGTTAACTTAATCCTAAGTGCATTGTCACAGAACTTAGTTCAACAACACTATTTTTTATTTTGACAGTTGTATATAAAGGCTGGTCAGTCAGACTGGTTCTGGATTAAAAAAACTGGCAGACTGCATCAAAATCTTCCAGACTTGTCCGTCGGACTGGCGAATTTCGGGATGATTGGACTACCTCTGGCCTTCCAAACAGTTTGTGACTTTGTCTCTAATGCTCTAGTTGGGTGGGAAACACCGAAGAGTTTCAGAAACGACAATTTGCTCTGGTCGTGTATCGAACCTGGGACCTCTCGAGAGTGTTATCCACCCGACCACATGTCTACTATTTGTAGCCAGTGCCACACTATTTTATAGGTGATCACAACAACCTTAACTTAAGACCTTATGTGCAATACCAACCTTCCCACAGCTAAAACCAGTCCTCAAATATCATTGGCATTACAAGTAAAAGCAGGCTTACACAAAATACAAAACATTATTATGAGTTTATAAACAAACATCAAGGAAATACAGCACACTTCGCAAAATTGCGGCGAGAATGCATGTTTACAAGAACGGGAGCGAAATTGTGGATGTACTTTTATCAAACACCAACCGTTCTGTGCAAAATTTACATCAAGATATGCGCCGATTTAATGGACAGACAAATAAACATATAATTCCTGCCATTTACTTACTGATTGCGCGTGTGTTGAGATGGTAAAATCGTTATTTTCGAAGTTTTCAAGTCCGAACAGTTATTCGCTGTCAACAGTTCGCCATCTTAGATGGTCACGTGAACAATCTGACCAATCATTTTGTAAATGTGTAATCTATAAATAGTTCCATTGACGCATGTACGATCTATTTTTACTCACGTCGACCTGATTTCTCGATTCTGTTATTATTCGACAGACGCGTATTTTATAAGGGAAACAACTCAAAAGATAAACAAGACACATTATACACAGTCATTCCCCTTAGGAAGTTGATAAAAATACAAAAATAATATTTCTAGCTAATTGGCTTTTAATTGGACAATCACTCGCCAATGATGACGTCATTATTACGATAATCTAGGTAGATATCGTTGACGTCACGTCTCTTTTACTGTATTTCACCAGGGAATGTCTAAAATATTCCTGATTTCAACTATTTCACTAAATGAATAAGAATTGTGGACTTAGTGGCCTACTGCATTATAATACTAGTAGATTAAGTACGCTTTAATTGGCTTTTAATTGGACAATCGCGCGTCAATGATCACGTCATTATACCGATAAGCTTGGTATATTTCGTTGACGTCACGTCTCTGTTACTGTATTTACCACATAAACATAAAATACGCGCCTGCATACATTCTTATTATATATCTATTATATATATCCAGACCCACTAATCACACAAACATTTGTTGACTGTATTTGATATTTATATAATACTAGTATTTAAAATAATTCCTCTATAGCTTAAATGTTGTTCCAGCTCCTACAAACCCTAAATCTGCAAATTCAGAAGGCCCCTAAGAAAAAAACACTTAATGACACCAATTCCAAGAAACAAAATATTACTAATGATGCCCCAACAACAACTTCATAGTCCATTCATACCGACTTTGATGACTCAACTTTGGTATGTTGGAGTCGAGTGAATAACTATAATCTTCAAAGAGTTAATTAAAAACATAACCAGCTTACTAATTGATGTCAGAATCTGTCCAGAATCGAATATTTAATCATAAACAATTGGATAGTTTGAGAGAAATTAAAAACAGATTTGGTCACCTCTCCGATCGAAATGAGAATTTATAAAAGAGATGAGATAGAAAGAAAAACCTGGGACCACTGACTGCTGATCCGAAGATTGTGTGTTCGATCCCTACTCCAGCCGGATAAAAAACTGAAATGCTTTTCAGTGTTTCCTACCTAAGACCTGCCGTCCACTAGACCCCGATGATATGCGGAAGGGTAGCCGATTACAGTTTGCTTGTTTCGGGAACCTTTCGGGATCATTTAGCAATAAAAATGGGCGGATCTTCGCCATCGGGATCGTTCAGGATGTATTCGGGGATCGTTATACGAAATGTTGCAGTATAAACGCCGAAACCTATCCGAAGTAGCCGAATGCAACGTGAATGAATACCGACAGTTCAAGATTTGGTCCCGAATGTTTCCCTATCGTGCGGAAAGGTCGCGGTAACATTGCAGAATATGCGGAAGTGTTTACGAATCGATGCCGATAGAATGCTGAAAGGTTGCCGATGTATATAAACGATGCCGAACTATTATCTTGTTATCAGTTGAAAGTTGAATACGATTGATGAAAGACGCCATCAATATCGCTAGTTTCAGCTATAAAAATTAAAATACATATTTTCAGCTACACAAATGTTTAATGACTTAGTTTCAGGTATAAACACACTGACATATTAAGCTCATGAAAAAAACTTGAAGTCCTAAGTAGATATACCGGGAGACTCTTTTCGGTGGTTTCCTTAATAGCTGAAGACCACGGGACACTGGTTGTGTCATCGTTTTCTAAACGCACCTCTAGGTTAAATAACAATATCTTTTTGCTTATAAGAGATAATTGAAAAATAGTTTTGGTGAAAAGTGTGAAATCAAACGTCACAAGACGCGTTCTAGCCATACTCTCACATGGTTTCAAAACACACCATTTCTCGCTTTCAGGATCAAAATGCAACCAGAGACGAGTTACAAAATCATTATCGTGTCTAGCGTCGCCCCACCAGTATGACATTCTACAGAAGGTTCACATACAAATGTTCTGCATGCAGGGCAACCTAGTATGGCATTCTACAGAACGTTCACATACAAATGTTCTTCATGCAGGACAACCCAGTATGGCATTCTACAGAACGTTCACATACAAAAGTTTTACATGCAGGACAACCCACCAATATGACACTTTCAGAACGTTCACATACAAATGTTCCATACCAAACTATATTCATCATTCGTCAAGGCTCATAACTCTGCATTTTCTTTTATTAAGCCGATTCTTACGTTTGAGTTTTGTCCCCTGCTGACCCTAATCAGCGTTCATATTCAGGACTTCTATCTGTTTTATTATAAGACTTCAGATTATGGACTGAGATAAGCATACCATACACATATCACACAGTTGTAATTAATTAAGTGTGTCTGATTACCTTGTACATGGACAGAGCTTATATTATGTGTTGAATGTTGTGGAAACTTGACTCTATCATAACGCAGACATCACCATAGACTTATCAATTTACACTGTTTTGGGTGGTTAATATTTGCTAATACTGGTCCGAATCCAGTTACCCATATTTCACGCACATGGTTGTTTCTACTTCGTGCACATTTAAATGATAATTGTTTACAAACAATGTTAAGGTTAGAGTTTGTAAAACGTTTCTTTACGAATAAGAAATATCCTAATTGAACACAAGTAATTACTTTTCAGCTTTGAGATTCGGATATTTTTTTATAATAAATAATCGAGTTCTGCCTGGGTTGATATACAGGCAACAAGATATTTATTTAAAAGCAAAAGAAACAAGTCAACATATAGTAAACAGAAACATATAATTTACAAGATGTACTGTCGTGCTGTAAAATAGTCAAACAATACTTTTTTCGCATGTGCAACGATATAAGTCTGACACATTAGCCGTTCCAGTCAATTTTATGTTTCTAGAACATCTTAAAAATCTAGTCTTACACAAATTTTGGTTTGGCCACATATACTAGTATGTATATAGTAGAACTTTACAGCAATTCGAAGTCATTATCGAAAAATAAAAAAATTAATGTCAAGTTTTCTAATTAAATAGTTCTAGACGGGCGCGACTTATCAGTGCTAGGTCAGGAACCAATTAAGACATTGAATACCATGGAGAACAGACTGCTATATCTAGACCAAGGCAAAAACATCTGGATTACAACTAGGCCCTACTTTATCCAGAGAAACACTTTTAATTAATTTAAATTTAATTTTCATTGGCTAAGTTTCATATAGGTTTAATCAGTGATAGAGTAGCAACATAATTAACAAGACGTAAGAACGACATAATTATTGGGTACCAGTAGTTGGTGTGAATCTTGCTGACTGCAAATACTAGTAAGGACGTGAGTGTTTAAGTGTCAGTTATTTTATTGGTCATTTTCAGAATAAAAAGAAAGCAAGAAGAAACAGTCCTATTTTTCTGAATTTTCGTATATTACTTTATTAGCATATGTTGAATATGGTAATATCAACATTGAAGTTTTATGTCAAACCAAAGGCGTTAAATAAAATGCTTAAAGTATGCAGGTTTGTCGTATTGGAACGTTACTGCTATACGATGTATATAGTCTTAAAAGGAAAATAGTGGGTCAATTAAACAGAAAAGGGAAGCAAGAACATATAGAGTAATAACGAATAGAATTATACTGTTGGATAGATAAAGAATTAAACTATACGGTGATATCAACACTATTGTCACGGTAGACTGCAAAAATAGTTTAAATATGCATTTATTAATTTGTTCCTATATATTTCTATGTAAAAATCAGCATCGGTCAGATCTTGATTTTTTATCTGTCGGTCTATCATATACGGTCAGATGGTGGTCTGATAACAGCCGAATGAATAGAAAATAGTTTAACATGAGCATGCAGGACACCCCACCAGTATGAAATTCTACAGAACGTTCACATACAAATGTTCTACATGCAGGACACCCCACCAGTATGACATTCTACAGAAGGTTCACATACAAATGTTCAGCATGCAGGACACCTTACCAGGATGACATTCTACAGAATGTTCACATACAAATGTTCAGCATGCAGGACACCCCACCAGTATGACATTCTACAGAATGTTCACATACAAATGTTCAGCATGCAGGACACCCCACCAGTATGAAATTCTACAGAACGTTCACATACAAATGTTCTACATGCAGGACAACCCACCAGTATGACATTCTACAGAAGGTTCACATACAAATGTTATGTTTACAGGACAACCCAGTATGGCATTCTACAGAAGGTTCACATTCAAATGTTCTACATGCAGGACAACCCAGTATGATCAGTATATAGAATGTCATGCCGGAGTGTCCTGCATATGGAACATTCGTGTGTTTTTATGAACCTTCAGCTGACTGATTTGTGGCGAACTTTCCAATTGCCACAGTCTCTGCTTAAGTTCGCCCGTATGTCTCATGTGACACGAGGCCTACACCCAGTCTACACCCTGTACACTGGTAGTTTTAGACAATAACTAATTGTGTCGTACCTCTAGGAAAATCCGAAACACCTCCATTATAGTAATAATTAGGTTATTCAAAGTTTTACTTTCACTTTCACCTTTTCTTCAGTTGATTCTGCGAACTCGGTTGTATCAATATTTCACAAAGCGACGGTGAATAATACTTCCGTTCTATTCTATTCTATTCTGTTCAATGCCACAATAAGTACATTTGTAAATTGTTTGAGAAATATGCTGATAAACTATCGCAGCATAACCAGAACTAATTAAAATTAATACAACAATTAATATTTCTTCAAAACAAGCGATCAAATTTCCTTCAGTAAACACACACTGTTTTCGTAAAATAAAGTATCAAACCGGATAACCATTAAGTTTTTTTAGGAAACCACCAAACTTGGTATATACAATTGTGAAACATATCTGATTTTTTTTTCATGTGACCCGACCCATCTCGTATCGACCATCATGGTTGCCAAAGCAACCATTTTAAAAGATGACCGCCATTTTTATAAAACTACATGGCCTTAAATTAATGTCTTTATTTTTGGATGTAGTTAACTAAACTATTTTTATAAAAACATAATTGCGTATACAATATAATAAAGTATAACTTACCATTATTTAAAAAAAAATAATGAAATAAAATTTGTTGCCATGGAAACGTAAAAAGAAATGTCAAAAACGACATTTTAAGTTATTTTCTGTAAAAATATCCCTTTTGTTAAAGAAATATATTATTTATATGTGTTTAAAAGATATATTATATTATATTTACATCTTGAAGACACAAATGATAGTACAGTTATGAAAATTATTGCAAACAATACGCATAACAGTTAATTTGATTACACCTACTGTTTTCCCGTTTTTCATTTGCTTATTGCAATGATTCTTGAAAGCACTTTAAAACACAGCTAAAACGCATTAAGTAAAATAAAAAACGACTGTTCAATATTCCTCTCGTTCTTTAATATTTCGCCTTACAGGCTTTAACAAAAATTACAAAGATACAAAAGATCTTTGTAATTTTTGTTAAAGCCTGTAAGGCGAAGTATGAAAGAACGAGTGGAATATTGAACAGTGTTATTTGTGAAATATTTGTCCCTATATTGGACTTTATTCTGAGATAAAATAAAAAAGTTATTTAAAACAATAGGTTTATAGACTAGTCAATAAACAATATTTCGTCGCGTTTTCACCATCGTGACCTCGAGTTTTTATCATCGTGACCTCGCGTTTTCACCATCGTGCCCTCGCGTTTTCACCATCGTGCCCTCGCGTTTTTATCATCGTGACCTCGCGTTTTCACCATCGTGCCCTCGCGTTTTCACCATCGTGACCTCGCGTTTTCACCATCGTGCCCTCGCGTTTTTACCATCGTACCCTCGCGTTTTCACCATCGTGCCTTCGCGTTTTCACCATCGTGCCCTCGCGTTTTCACCATCGTGCCCTCGCGTTTTCACCATCGTGCCCTCGCGTTTTCACCATCGTGCCCTCGCGTTTTCACCATCGTGCCCTCGCGTTTTCACCATCGTGCCCTCGCGTTTTCACCATCGTGCCCTCGCGTTTTCACCATCGTGCCCTCGCGTTTTCACCATCGTGCCCTCGCGTTTTCACCATCGTGCCCTCGCGTTTTCACCATCGTGCCCTCGCGTTTTCACCATCGTGCCCTCGCGTTTTCACCATCGTGCCCTCGCGTTTTCACCATCGTGCCCTCGCGTTTTCACCATCGTGCCCTCGCGTTTTCACCATCGTGTCCTCGCGTTTTCACCATCGTGCCCTCGCGTTTTCACCATCGTGCCCTCGCGTTTTCACCATCGTGTCCTCGCGTTTTCACCATCGTGCCCTCGCGTTTTCACCATCGTGCCCTCGCGTTTTCACCATCGTGTCCTCGCGTTTTCACCATCGTGCCCTCGCGTTTTCACCATCGTGCCCTCGCGTTTTACCATCGTGCCCTCGCGTTTTCACCATCGTGCCCTCGCGTTTTTATCATCGTGCCCTCGCGTTTTTATCATCGTGCCCTCGCGTTTTTATCATCGTGCCCTCGCGTTTTCACCATCGTGCCCTCGCGTTTTCACCATCGTGCCCTCGCGTTTTCACCATCGTACCCTCGCGTTTTCACCATCGTGCCTTCGCGTTTTCACCATCGTGCCCTCGCGTTTTCACCATCGTGCCCTCGCGTTTTCACCATCGTGCCTTCGCGTTTTCACCATCGTGCCCTCGCGTTTTCACCATCGTGCCCTCGCGTTTTCACCATCGTGCCCTCGCGTTTTCACCATCGTGTCCTCGCGTTTTCACCATCGTGCCCTCGCGTTTTCACCATCGTGCCCTCGCGTTTTCACCATCGTGCCCTCGCGTTTTCACCATCGTGCCCTCGCGTTTTCACCATCGTGCCCTCGCGTTTTCACCATCGTGTCCTCGCGTTTTTATCATCGTGCCCTCGCGTTTTTATCATCGTGCCCTCGCGTTTTCACCATCGTGCCCTCGCGTTTTCACCATCGTGCCCTCGCGTTTTCACCATCGTGCCCTCGCGTTTTCACCATCGTGCCCTCGCGTTTTCACCATCGTGTCCTCGCGTTTTCACCATCGTGCCCTCGCGTTTTCACCATCGTGCCCTCGCGTTTTCACCATCGTGTCCTCGCGTTTTTATCATCGTGCCCTCGCGTTTTTATCATCGTGTCCTCGCGTTTTCACCATCGTGCCCTCGCGTTTTCACCATCGTGTCCTCGCGTTTTCACCATCGTGTCCTCGCGTTTTCACCATCGTGTCCTCGCGTTTTCACCATCGTGCCCTCGCGTTTTCACCATCGTGCCCTCGCGTTTTCACCATCGTGTCCTCGCGTTTTCACCATCGTGCCCTCGCGTTTTCACCATCGTGCCCTCGCGTTTTCACCATCGTGTCCTCGCGTTTTTATCATCGTGCCCTCGCGTTTTTATCATCGTGCCCTCGCGTTTTCACCATCGTGTCCTCGCGTTTTCGCCATCGTGTCCTCGCGTTTTCACCATCGTGTCCTCGCGTTTTTATCATCGTGCCCTCGCGTTTTTATCATCGTGTCCTCGCGTTTTCACCATCGTGCCCTCGCGTTTTCACCATCGTGTCCTCGCGTTTTCACCATCGTGTCCTCGCGTTTTCACCATCGTGTCCTCGCGTTTTCACCATCGTGTCCTCGCGTTTTCACCATCGTGCCCTCGCGTTTTTATCATCGTGTCCTCGCGTTTTCACCATCGTGCCCTCGCGTTTTCACCATCGTGTCCTCGCGTTTTCACCATCGTGTCCTCGCGTTTTCACCATCGTGCCCTCGCGTTTTCACCATCGTGTCCTCGCGTTTTCACCATCGTGCCCTCGCGTTTTTATCATCGTGTCCTCGCGTTTTCACCATCGTGCCCTCGCGTTTTTATCATCGTGCCCTCGCGTTTTTATCATCGTGCCCTCGCGTTTTCACCATCGTGCCCTTGCGTTTTCACCATCGTGCTTTCGCGTTTTCATAATCGTGCCATCGTACCACCGTGTGTTCATCGTATATTATGGTAAAAAGGAAGACCGTATGAAAAGGACTACAAAGACGTAACGTATGTAATGCTGTGACCAACGTGAAAATCAAGTAAAATGCACACGCAAATATCGAGTGTCATATGAATGATAAAACTGTATGTCATTTATGCGAATTAGGGAATTTGAAAGGGAAACTATTTCTAAATAACATGGCTTGGTGCGTTCGCAATATGTAGTTCTTTATACTTAAAATTAATTAAAATTAAATTAGGTTTCCTATTTGGCAGACATTTAGTGGGAATAAATGATCTCTCTACCAAGAAATGTTTGGTCACATCATGTAAAGGCGTGGAAGACCGGTAAATAGAGGATATTACATGAGTGTCGTTTCATATTAAATTTATTAAACGAGTTGAATAAAATAATAAAATGCGAGGCTCTGCCGAGCATTTTATCGATTTTATTCAACGAGTTTAATAAATCCAATGTTGAAAGTCACAAATGTAATGTTCTTTTTATCATATGTTAGCCATTTCTAGCCGAAACATAAAAATAACTACATGTACTTATTTTCACTATAATAAACGCGCAACTTTGACGACGTCGCCTATACTTTGAGTGACGTCACGTCAAAGCTTTATTACACTAGACTAGTGTATTATCAAAAATAAATAATGGCTTTATTACGCTGCCGCGACGTCAAACATATGATAATGCTTTTTATCGCATGTGTTACTAAATATAGTAACAAAATTGCGCTGTTTTGTAACTGATATGTGTGTCTAGTGTGCCAAATATCGATATCTGGCCCTCTTCCGGTGTGCCAAAACTCCGTATCGAGGCTATATCCGGTCATTTCGGAAGCGACGCGCGTACGTAACGTACACAAACATGTGACGTCATTAGCGCGCTGGAAAACAAATTGAAGATTCTGACTGTTTCGTCACGTACGCTTACACTAGAAATATTGAATAAAATATTATCAGTGAATTATTTTATTAAATATGATGCGGTTGAATTGATTAGCACGTTATGGTTAAATCTATCTAAGCTGTCACAAACTGCATGTATGTAGCCTACCAGGGATGTCCGGAAAGATTTCGTATTAACCAAAACCACTCAAAGGATACATTTGAAAATTTATTAGCTTAAAGATTTATCTATTTGTGATAATTCCTGAAAGTTTCATGAAGAAATCACGAAGGAAACACACACAACAAGCATTCTACACAGTACAAGTAACAACTAAACTCCGTAGACGCACGACGTCATGCATTCGGTTGAACGCATTTTAGAGGTTGTTACACTTGTAGCCTTTTCTTCTGTAGAGATAAGCCCGGGAACCCATTGGGTTCTTACCTTTGATGAATAAAGATCGTCGCGGTATTCCATGATAGTATGCACAGCTGTCCGTTTTCGTATAACCAGGTCATCCGCCAATTGTGATACATGTCCCGTACACACTAGTAGTTTGCAGTCACGTATCACTGACGGTCTTCAGTTCGTCTTTTAGTCGTCTGAATGTTCATACCCGCCACTTACACGCTTAAAGCTAGTGAAATTATATAAACATTGAAAACCTATCTAATTTTATTATTTTATGTATTCCGTTCCAAAACTGTTTTTACAATAAAAGCGTGTGACACATATATATAGTGTTCACACATTTTTTTTTAAAATGTTGATGCGTGCGTGACGTCAACGTTGATTTAATCCGGTATAGTTATATTTTCTTCATCCGTTGACCGTTACTATGTTTACCATAAAAACATAATAATTTAAAATTATAAGCAATGGAGAAGAATTTCAGTTTGATGACATATCGTTAACTCTTGCCAAATATACAAAATTTAATGGCGAGCTATTAATGAATTGTGAAGCACGTCAATTTCGAAGTGCTTCATGAAGCGCTATATGGGTTGTCCAGTTTTCCTTGACGGTATTGTAAGAATCATCTCGTTCACAAATCATCCAGATGACGGACAATGTTAATGGAGTTAACATCGACCGGTTATCGGATGGTCACCGACAAACTGTTGTCACTAAACCACGCCTTGATTTTGTCCAACATTACCCGATTTCCATCCGGTCCGAAAAGTCAAGAAGTACGCCGGCCGATCATCGGAAAGCGATCTGATTGGATAGGTGAGCCAGGTATTATTGCCACAGGGAGTCGACATCTTCTCGATATTTGGTGGAAACTTGAAAAATTATTTGTCGCATTTTGAATTCCTATTGCATAAATGTAATTTATAACATGGAAATTAATCAGTTTAAAAGTACAAATCATTAAAACAAATCATGTTGTTTATTTATGCATTTAAATTAAAACATAAAATATTTCAATCGTTGAACGGTTAATTTGAATTACCGTTTGCATTGTACAATTCTATAAACGGGAATAAACAACTAAAACACTCGAAACAATTCGCTGTTTTTGCGACTACAAAATACATTTTGTGTAATCAAAATTTTAATGTTAAAAACATAAAAAGCAGCAAAAAATTGAATGTGTCCTATTTGCCATATACATTTTGTACTTGTATTATTCTGTGATTCAGACAGACGTTCCCCTAACAATACAGATTACATCACCCAATGCATCCATCCAGTACACATGTTATATGCTTTGTATTTAAAGATCTAGTGTGATTTTGGAAAACTATAATAAATGTTTTCTGTTTTCCATTATATCTGAAGAAACAGGCCAGTATCATTATTTTTAAAATTGTAGCTTTGAAGTAACACACATATCTATTTGATTGTCACTGACTGTCATCAAATTACACACTGCAAGTGTGATTTCTAGCATGCTAAATTACCGGAGGTTGACCTTTCCATCGGAGGTCTACATGGTGTAGGCCGTGAAATACATGTACAAACTATACTAATTTTAATTCCAAACTTATTCTGTGATATAATGAACAGTCTTTTGAAGCCAAGGCCCCGCACCCCGAGAAATAGATGGGATTTTTACTTTTGCATTTTGCAAACCTCGGGTAAAATCCCTACCCCAGGACCATATTGATGTTGAAACCCAATAAATTGTCCTGCCCTATGCCTCACGGCTATATTTCCCCGATATTTTTGGAACATCCATGAATGATTCTGGAGTTTGTCCTGTTTTATTTTATTTATGGTTTATAAAGACATATATACAGGTTAGGGACAGAGTAAATGTGTTTGGTTGTATCTCAAGATAGAGGCCAGTTGTGGTTCGGTATATTGAGGATGGCGCGAAAACCAACTTGTAAAATGTCGTGATCTGCTAAGTTCTAATTATTCATTATGAAATGACTACTGCATGTATGCAAATATGTGTATTTTTGTTAAATTGGAATGTACAACATTTTCAGTCATATACAGTGAACGACTAGTTTTCTTTGACTGTGCCACTGGGTCACGCATCATCCGGTTGGGCATTGCTTGCTGATCTTTCGATGTCCGTCACATATCGGGCGAAAATCGCCCGGTCATCGGTATATATGTGTAGCTAAACCGCGTATTGATTTTGTCCGACAATGCCCTGATGTCCACCCCGGCCGGCCCGGTCAGTCAAGAAGTACACAGGCCGATCATGGAACAGCGATATGATAAGATGTGTGACGCAGGTATTATTATCACAGGGGGTCGACATCTTCAGTTCAGTTGTTGGTTTCTTATTTGGGACTGTCAGTAAATGGTTAATGGATTTACGTGTGTTTAAAAATTTGGTAGTCAGTGTGTTCATTATGTTCGGGTCTCGTTACAAAGACGTAGATCTATACGGTTGTTGTCCAATATATTTTGTTTTATTTTATTTAATGAATGAAATGTACCACATTGAACTTCTAACCCGGTGCCTGAAGTTTTGGAAGAAAATATGACGAAGTACGTATGTGAGGACAGATATAATTTTATTCATAAATGTGCTCAACTGTATTATTGATCCCTGGAAACGCCATGGTTGGGCCTTCCTTTGTGTTATTTTGCCCGCGGGTCAAGTTCGTGATAAAGGTGTGCAGTGTTTATAGAACATGTATGCTAGCAGGACATTTGCAACATACAAAATTTCAACAATATCGAGTCCTATATATCATTAAAGATGTCGAGTTTGCTTCATTAATTGGTTTGACGTCATACAACGTTGCGTAGAAAATTAACACGTCTTGTATGTATACAAGTGTTACAAAATATACATTCATTTGCTAATTATTCAATGGAATGGTACTAAATTTTCAGTCGTAGAAAACTAAGCTATATAGATCATGATTATATCCATAGTTTATGCGTAATTAACGATATCCCGTGTCAAAATGATGTGAAAATCACGCAAATTTCGTAACATAATTACTGAGTATCAAACACGAATATTTAATTACTTTTGTAATCAGACTGAAGAGTTATCATTTTTCAACTATTGTAAATAGTTTATTTGTGTGCAACCGTCTATGAACTGCATAATTAATCACTTTTTCGGTGGTCACTTTTGATGCGCGATCCGCGAAATGGCGCCAATATTAACGTCGTCAGACGCATGACGTCATGTCCGAATTCAACCGGAAATGACGTCATAATGTTTTGACCCTTACTTGTTTACATCTTAACCCTTTCGTACGATGTTAAGATGTAATATTTCCAGGTTCCTTAAGTCCATATAAAAATAGGCCAAATAGGCCCGTTGGCACTCAACGTAGTAAACAATAATAGGCCAAATAGGCCCCGTGGCACAGAAGTGGTTAAAAAAGCTCTGGAAAAGTAAGATCTGAGCTCGTTTTGTTATTTCGTGTTTAGAAAAATCAGCGGAGCTGAACATATGCGATAAAAAGGTTATGAAACAGGGCCGTTGTGCATTAAGTCGATATTGGCATACTAGGTTAGGTATTGGCACTCGGGCTGAAGCCCTCGAGCCAATACCTAATCTAGTATGCCGAATATCGACTTAATGCCCGCCGTCCCTGTGTAATAATCTATACTGATTTGTCTATGCCCGAGCGAGTTGCAATTGTGTGAGAAGCAATATAACGTAAGGTTTTTCCAGTCCCAAGGCGACCCAAAGTTCTTCAAGTGCAATATGAGATCATGCAATAGCTGGAAAAAGAATATCCATATCGACAGATTGAACCATTATCACCGAAAATCCATGTTATGCTGCATCTTCGACATGCAACTTTTAAAATTTTGGTATCTGCTTCTTTCTGTGTACATGGTGCTAATCCTGACAGGTGTAGCCCAGGAGATCCGACAACGTCATTGCTTTGTTACATGAAGGAGGTCTGTGTTAGAGAAGCTTTGACTCGGAATCATGGACCATGTTTGCTGGACACGAGCTTGAAGAATTTTAGTCTACGATAATACCTCGTCTTCACCTATATTTATATGCTACGATGTGACAAAAACAGTAAAGTGGTTCGATGGGGACAATATTACATAGAACGACAGTTATATATAGACATTGAACCTTTATAATTATTTTGAGCGGAATCAGGTGGATTGAGCGTACTGACCTACAAGGGGATTGATACAATATGACTTTCGCACTTGTTTTGAATTACATCTTTTTAACATGCATGAATTACATCTTTTTAACATGTATACAGGGGCATTAATCCACGAGATTAGTTGAGCAAATTACACATTAAGGGGATGGGGTGAGAATAAAAGTGGAAGAGGGTGGTAAATAATAATATTGATTTTTTAAGAAAATTAAAAGGCTCAAGCAAACAGACTTGTATTGTATGTATACTATCACTGAACCACAACACAAACAACTCGTTAAAAAAGAGCCACCCTTTTAAAATAGTTTGTTTAAAAGAATGTGTTTGCCTTTCAGTACTCTTTACAAACACAAAAATTACCAAATGTCACGAGCAAAAATGCATACCATTCTTAAATTATAACTCCAGGGAACAAACTCTTATTTAGTTTTGGACTGAAAATAGTATACTTTAAAAGATATTCAAGAAACATTGCCATTTTTCTACTTTCGGTTTGCAAGGTCAATGAAGTTTTGCATGTTACATGTTCATACATATGTTTCATAATTATTTCTTTATAAGAACAGAACAGAACATATAAGAGTTCCTTATACTATTGACTGTATCATCAACAACAAACTGTGACTCTTACTGTCATGTTGACTTTGTTAACGAGCAAGATTTGCAAAGAAAGTGCTGTCATGCTTCAATAAATTCACTTTATCGATATTTATTTTTTGTTTAACTTCAAGGGTAAACATAGTGCATCATAATACTATGCTTATTGTAACCAACACTTTTCAATTTTAAGTATAAAATGCTTTTGAAAAAAACATGCTCAATCTCACTATAGATTACACTCCGTTACCTTAAGAAAAGATAGTAAGCACATCATAATATTATTAGTATTATAACCAAAGTAACGATTATGTGACCACGCGTTTTCTGTGACCATAATTGTAAATTTTAATAATATGCAATGGTATACTACGAATTATTGCAAGGAGGAAGTGCACTTTACTATCTTACGCTTGAATGTGCAGATGACATCATGCCAAAATTTGATGTCGGTATGAAATACTCGCTGTAATAAAGGTCTTTCATGATCTCCGCAAAACACCGACACTGCCAGCGCTTTAAAAAGTATTCTAATGGATCATGAACGCCCGTCCTTGCACTGCTCATGTCACCGAGGAATACATGTACATGTATATTGAAAGGGAAAGTGATGAAGTTCTTAACTGGTCATTCCGCTCTCCAGACTATGCCATGATAGTCGCAATGAGTTCAGCTTGCAATATCAACCCAATACGCTATACATGTTTAACGAACTTGGTGCCATTTAGAATTGTTCATTAGGAGCATGATATGAAACTATTGACAAGAAACATTTCACGTACTCGATATTTATGTTAGATTATGCGTCCACAGCGAGTTCAAACCAATTTCGTCTACACAACAAGTTTTCACCAATTTTGATTGTTCCAGATTTGCTAAAATACCCATTTTCCATCGGTGTTAATTTCAAAGGTACATGTAATAGATCAGAACATAAACATAATTTAACATCATAACTTCCAATTGAATAATCAAAGATGCATATCAAACTATAGAATACTACACGAATTACCAAAAAATCAAGTTATTATTTTAAACAAGACTCAAATAATGAAATATATATAACTTTTATTCCTCCTATTCTGAAGAGCATACGTCATATCATATACATGTACAGCAATGATATAATATAGGTTACAAAACAATAAAGTTACGTTTGAGATATACACATGTATGACAACCTTGAATAATCAACCATGAAAGAATGATAATTTTTCAGTAGTGTAGGTATGTATAGGCTATAAGCTATACAATTACGGTCATATCAGACAAGTGGCTCAAACATCACATATCAAATACACACAAAAACAAAACACAGTGAAAAGTTCAGCTAGTTATACCACAGAATATCCAGCCTTGTCCGGAATCGAAATACAAGGAAGGATGAATGGTAACTATGGGGTAGTGTAAATATGTACGATAGGTTATAAGCTATACAATTACGATCAACGTGTATCAGACAAGTGGATCAAACATTACATATCAAATACACACAAAAACATAAATAACACAATGAAAAGTAGCTACCTATACCACTGGATATCCAGCCTTGTCCGAAATCGAAATACAAGAAAGGATTAATGGTAACGTAAGGGGATAAATACGTATATGAGACATCAAATACACACAGCATCAATAATTGAATCAATTCTGTTTATAACATGTCGCATACAAGTTTAAGCAGTTTGAAGTTGCAGAAATATTTTGATTCTGTCGTGTCCAAAGCACAATAGACCAGTCGTCTACTCATTTCAAATGTGGGTAGATGTATGAATTGGTAAAAGTCATTCTGATCCCTATTATTTTCAAATGTTCAATAATCAATTGTGCTCTTTTCTCCTCAGAATATTCACAAAATCATAAAACATGGTTCACAAGACTTTCAGAGAATCGCTCACATTTAGTACACTTTGAAACAAACTGTCTTGAAACAATCCAGCTGAGCAATTTCATAACCTTATTACAAAGCACTGAAAGTGATGGAGTTGATCTTGCAATCGTAAACAAAACGAGATGTTGGTCATTCGGCAATAAGTATTGTGTACTGTAATGATCATAGTTTATTTGTGCGCGCACACTTTCTCTCCGTTTACGTTTGTTCATTAATTTGACATTTGTTTTAAATGTTTTTTTCCAACACAGTTTACCGGGAAATAAACCACTAGATTTGTAGGACTGCATAACATTGGTAATTAATCATACTTCTGTACGAGTCTATATATATCTGGAACAAATCCAAGCATATTGTCATTACTCGCAAAAAAGCGCACAGGCCTGTGAATGAAAATTTTTTTTGCTAGAAAGTGTTCAGGAAGTCTGCACAACTGACCAAACTAACTGCAATTTTTCATAGTCTGTAAGCTCTTCCGCAGATTCAATATTTACGCACGCTAGAGAAAAGTCCGTATTTGTGCATCTACTGACCCGAATTCTCTGTTTAACACATCGTCTGTGTGAAATCTCAAGTTGTCTCAAATCGCCTTGAGAGTAATTTGACCATAATGGCGAACCATAAAAAGCCTTCGGCATGATACTATTCTTATAAATCTTAAGCGTTGTTATCGGATTAAGATCGGCTGGACTAAATCCACTATTTATAATCGAATTGAGAGTACCTCTTAATTTCGACAAGGCGTCACACATGAGTGTTCCGGCGGACATGTAATTGTCACATCGTAATCCAAGAGGTGTGTATGACTCAGCCTCCTGTATAGGTTCTGGTCCAAGTGACCAAGTACGGTTCGATTCAGTACCTCGCTGTTCATTAAATACGATCACAGCACATTTAGATGAATTATAATCAAAACGCCATTTACACGAGTAGTTATAACATATTTGCATCATTCATTCTAGCGCTCTCCGAGAATTCGCAACGAGTACCATATCGTCAGCTACTGCTGGACTGTTCATGTTTAGTTCATATATACAAAATCAATCATAATAATAATAACAATAACGACTTTATTTAAAGAGGCAACACAGTTGGGCAAGCCCAGTCTTCCCTGTGAGCCTCAAATGATTAGCACATATATATACATGTTAACAATAGTAAGCAAACAAAACATAAATTAATGATAATACTCCTGAAAAAAAAACGCATTTCATAATACATAATGTAAATAACAAACATGTGACAATATTCACAAACCTACTTGAAAGATAATATAAATCAAAGTCCCGATTGTTCTAATTCACATATTAGCCCATTTATATACACTAAATAACAATTTGGGGAGCTCTTCTCCCCTTGACGTGTACCTTGTCGTACCGGAAACCATCGGGAAGTATGTCCTCAATTCCTAGCACAACTTGTCATGTTCGAATACAATTCAATAAAAGCCAGAAGTGATGTAGAGTCTATACTGGCACTTAGTTTGTAAAATAGCCCTTGATGCCATACTCTGGCAAAGGCTTGTTTGCTATCAAGAATGCACATGAATAGTTTAGAGCCATGTTCTCGCGCAAAGTAAACACTTTCCCGTAGCATAAACGATGTCATAAGACAACCCAACCCTTCTTGGAAGCCACCTTGTTGTATGTAAGGTCTGTCATCATAGCCGTTCTACATCGTTGTAACACAACAGCTTCAAACAATTTCAACACAACAGAGGTCAACGTTATCGCTCTGTAACTGTTCGGATTATCCTTACGTTTCAAGCCGCCTTTAAACAATGTTATTATAATTCCGCGCTTGAGGGCGTCCGGTATGTAAGCTATACGTAACATACATGTAAACAGTTCTGACAACTGCAAAGACACAAAACTCGCCACACACTTTAAATGTTCATATAAGACGCCATCACATCCACATTCTTTACCCTTAGGAAAGATGGCTATGCTTTTCCCAACATCTTTGGGCAATACAGTCGCAGTTTTGTCGGGAACTAGATTTCCCTGCAACTTTCTGATTTCGTTAGTCACGTGATTACACCATTGCTCGTCATATTTGTCCGAATCCGAAGGGGAATATAACCGTTCAAAGTAAAATCTCCATTGCTCTGTAATAGCTGACTGGTCGCGGTAAGTATTGTCATTGAACTTTATACCTGATGAAGTTTGATTGCAGTTATACACTCGTCGGCGCTTATTAACATGCTTCCAGAAATCGTTAGAATTCAGTTCTGCAGACTCATCAATATCCTTGTTCAACTGCTTCATATGTTCGTTTGCATATTTTCTATGAGCACGCCTAAATTGTCTCTTTGTTGAATTATATGTGGTGTATGTAATGTCTGTACGACAACGCGGACGTCCAGATCGACACCAATCATCACGCTGGTTTCTCATCTCCTTGTGGTAACCGCCTAATTCACTGTTCCAAAACGGTTTGAGATGAGGTTTAAATGGTTTGTGACCTATACATGTTAACGCAGCACCGGTCAGAATATCACAGATATTATTATATGTTGAGTCAACACTCTCCGTGGTTTCCAAAACTGATGGACACATTTCCACAGAATATGTAACACGATCGACATATGCATTTATCTGTATATCGGATGCTCTTTTCCAATTCACCCTTTTAATACATTCAGTTTACGTAGAAGGGGTACGATTAAACATGGGTATACTAATACGAACAGCGACTGGTCTATGCCTAGATACATTAAGTCAATCATCATCTAATATTTCACCATGGGCAACAAGATCAATACATTCATTTGGTAAGCATACATAAACAATCGTTGAAGAATATGCATTATCATATGAAACAAATGTGTCCTTTGCACCACAACACGTTGGCAATGTATTAATGGGTATGGTTTGAGTGTCTGATAAAAACCGTCTCAATAACAAGTTTCTTTGTTTATCATCAAATATAGAACTGTTGAAATCACCCATGATAATTACCATTCCTAACTCAGAGTATTCATACGACAGTTCATACAATTTCTGAACATATTCTCTATAAATAACAATTGAGTGGTTAGTACAAGGCAGATACAGCTAGAAAATGAATACATAATTATTTTGTGATAATTGCAACTGGATACCAATAATCCTATCATCGTCAATATCAAGGGGCGAAACTCTGTCATCAATGTCATATTTCCACAGTAGGGATACTCCCCCTTTACCAACATTCCTGTTACTGGGTAATAACAAGTCACTATCACACTTTGTTACATATCGATAGTTGTTAAAAACAGAGTCCAAGAAATGAATACTATTATGAAATAGCCAATGCTCAGAGATACCACAGACATGTATATCATAATTAGTCAATGTTTTACGCAGATACGATGTACTCGACATTATGCCCAGGGCATTCCAAGTCAACATATTTAAAGGAAAATCAGCCATAAATACATAAGGATATACAGATCAACCAAAGACGTTTATACAACAGAACATTTAAGTCAAATTAGTATATTCCGTCACGTCCAGCACTACCAGATTGTCTGTTCATATATCTGTGTCTATTATCAAATCTCGGCGGCACATCACTTGCTGTCCGTGTACGCCATTGTCTGCACGAAACGTAACTGGGCCAAAGTTTCTGTCCATCAAGCGATCCGCATATTAATCGTCGAACACATTAAGCCGTAGTACCGCTTTATGGCGTTTAGACTTCGTCGGAAACACACGAATCATTGACACGGTCGTCCCCTTCCGTTTCATTACCGAGACCAAAATATCAGTGTAAACATTTGCACTAAGACCAAGTACACAAAAATGTCTCGTCTTCCTTCGCCGATGAATTAAGAAGTCACTATCTTCTTGTGTTTTATTGATGACGTCATCACTTGTCCGTGGAGTGATACTCACCGGAATTAGACGTTGGTCATCATGGTCATGATGATTAGAGCTGACAGACAAGTGTGATGTCTGGGTTTTTCTATCCATCTTCTCGAAAGGATTAAAGACGGGCATATCATCAATACGTTCTGCCGTAAATACCTCACCGACTTCACTTACACTGTTTACAACATTCTCTGTCTCTACACATCGTCACAATTCTCAATCTTAACCTCTACAAGTCTTATTCTGTCCTCAAGTTCTGTAATTCTTGCTACGGCTGAACTTACAATGTTTCTCATGGTCGACAGAGTGGCAGCGGAACAATCCTTAACACTCATGGAGCATGTCAAAATGTATGCCATGATTGCATGTAGTGAGTCCTTCACTGTATCAATTTGCTTGGTACGTAAGTCATTGCTTACGTGAAGAGCCTGCTTTAGTAGCATATGGTCAGTCTGAAGAGTAGCCATCTGATCCTTAAGCACAGATATGTCGTTAGAACACATACACTTTCTATAATGAAGATCACTACCCAAGCGAGCTCGCTCGGGTTACCTTCACTGAGGATGACTTCCGGGTTCTACAAACGCTCACCATGGATTTCAGCATATGCGGGTCCCCTCCTGCCGAAACCACTATGATGTGATAGATATCCTGCGCCAAACGAACTGGAAGCGGGTCTCCAGTTCGAGTATATATACGTCTCTTCAGTTCAGCATTAACTCAGATGGGCAACTCATCACACGTTTCTTTCAGATGTTCGAAGTACACAGATCGAATTTTCTCTCTAAGTCCTCTTCACTTGAAGAGTAATGTCTTACAATTTGTGCAATGCTCATGTCCTTTGGTAGGTCGCTAAAGAATTGAACTAACTTTCGGTATTCCTCGAGTGCCCGGATGCCATAATCCGAAAATTCTCCCATATCTTCCCATAGTACGTCATCATGATTAACGCTGTGATCATGTGTGTGGTCATGATCAGACGATATCGGACCAATGGAATGCTCGAAGCTATTGTCAGACATCATCGAGGATATAATTGCTCGAACCGTTAGCTAGATAATCCACATACAATGGTCTCTTTAAAATTTAAACACCGTGGGCACTTTTTAAAATCACGACAACATGGATGAAACTCTGAGTAGTTCATGCATATATGTGTACAAACCTAACTTGTATGACTGGGTTTGGACCTTAACAAGCGCGGTTAAGACCAATAACCCAATTAGAAGTTGCTTACATGTCTTATAAAGCAATTATTGTCTCTTATGAGTGATGTTAAAATCCATATAGGTGATAAAGATTCCGAGTTTTAATCTTTACTCTATTTAGTCTCATCCGTTGATAAAATTTTTACTAAACAGATAATAGTAATGTTCGGTTAAATTGATGCAGGCTTTAGGAAACCATGACGAGTACCTGTGGTGACTTTACATGTCCGCATATGGTGGTGAGCATCCCGTAGGACCCACAATTGTTTGGGTCTATTTATGTTCCACCTATAGATACATTCACGTTTTTATAATAACGATGACTTCGAAATATGTGAAAACGATATATCAGATACGTGCAGCAAATACTCATATGTATACTTATCTGATGACTATATTGCTCAAACTGCTGAATTGTTAGATTACACAGTTGTAGATGAGTTCTTAGCTGACCATTTTGATCTTGAAAATGATTCTATAATGTTTTTAGATCAAATAACAAAAATGGAAATGAATAATATCAAAATTATCCGGAAATCTCAAGATAAGAAAAAAAAACAATCACGGTTATAAATTGATAGAAGTTTGTAAGAATAACAATCTAAGTATACTAAATGGGCGATCTGGGAATGATCAAAATATAGGCAAAATGACCTTCAGAAATACGTCCGTAATTGATTATGTTATATCTACAATAGAGGGATACTCACTACTAAAATACTTTAACATATTAGGCTTAGATAAACTATACTCTGACGGACACGCGCTCTTAGAGTGCAATCTGGTTCTGATTTCAAAAAATGACACAAAACGCAAAGACTTTGAAAGAAAACGGCCACGTTGGGAAAGTCAGAGAGCTGACGAATTTTTAATTAATGTGTCTGACCAGGCAATAAATGATATTATTCATAGCATTCAGGAACATAGAGACCAACATAACCAAGGCTATATCGATGAAATTTCTGAAACATTAAATAATGTTTTCCTACAAAGTGCAAATAAGACATTTCAATTAACCAATAAAAAACATTTCAACTCGCATTAATAACAAACCATGGTTCGGCTTTGATTGTAAAAAAGCCAAAAAACATTACACGAAGGCAAGAAAAAAATACACTAAACACCCATCTGAAGAAAATAGGCTAATACTAAAGTATATGTGTAAAATATACAAACATACCATGAATAAATATATAAATAAATATAATAAGAATAATGAAAGCAAACTTAGAAATATGCACAGTAAACGACCAAAAGATTATTGGAAATACTTAAATAAAGTAAACACAAAGAAAGATGTAGAAACTCCTTCACTCGAATCAATGTATAATCACTTCAAGGAAGCTAGTAATTATGATAATCTTGATATAGACGATACTGATATAAAAGACAGAATAGATTTGAGTGACGATAGTATACTGAACTCTGAAATTACACATAGTAGAATAAATAAATGCATTAAATCACTAAAAAACGACACATCCGTAGGAATAGACAACATTCTGAATGAATATATAAAATCTACCAGTGAAAAGTTACTACCACTATATGGTTCGCTTTTTAACCTCATATTAGACACTGGTATAATACCAGCAAAATGGACACAGGGAATAATAATACCGATTTATAAAAATAAAGGGGATACCTCATCACCGGAAAACTATAGACCTATCTCACCCTTGTTACCCTGATAAAACAACATGATTGGATATTCCCAACATGATTGAAAAATGGCGGATGTATGTTTACATATTCATCGCATTTTCGGTCAATTCTTCAAAATCTACGGGTTTAACCACCTTCTGATGCTGTATGAAGATAAACTTGTACATTCCTTCCATGAAACTAAAACTATTTATCCGTATGTTTGTGAATGTGATACACAATACGATAAAAAGTTAGAAAAATCTGTGTTGGATTTATTTGACAGTCTATAAAACATATATTGTTGTTTAATTTTGGTTAAGATCTTTTGTTTATACAGCTCATTCATTTCACTATCAGACTTAGTTTAGAGTAAGTTATTTACATTTGCCGTTTCTACGTGATAACTATTTAAAGTAACCCATGTGTGAAAAATGGATAAAAACCAACATGATTGAGGATAGAGATCAACATGATTTATCTTTTAAAGTGGATACTGACCAACATTGAATTTTCATTGATGCACTGCAGTGCGAATTTAATATGTAGCTTCACTATTGGAAGAATAATGGGATGGCCCCAACACGTACGTAGGAGTAGATAACTATACGAAGTATTTATCGGAAAATATGTCCCTTTTTTCAACTTCGTGCAAATTTGTAAGTTTACGTTCAAGGTATTAACCTATTATATCTAAGTGCATGTTCATATTGCTGTGATACTTTGCATACTTGTCAACCGTCTTGACCACAACATCTGCACTCTATCAAGCATGTTGTTGAATGTTATGCCCCATTTGGACTAATGTTCTTAGAAATACAAAAGTTTACAGTTTATGTACACACTTTTAACCTCTAAGACATGTATCTTTGATACTTTGCATACTTTATCACCATCATGACGCCATGACCTCCACATGAATAGGCAACTCTATCAAATATATACTGAGTACATCTAGAAACGCAACACTGGGTTCTACTGTCAATATTTGTTCAATCTGATGATGGACAATCAAACTACATTAATTTTACTTGATGCAGTTTCATTCCATTATCAATACATCTGTAACATTTTATCACATAGAGCTACATTTAGGTGCAGAGCAGTGTTTTGGTGTATAGTGCGGCCGAAAAATAACGGAACATAAATATAGTGCGGGCGAAAAATAACGATTTTTTTTATAAATTAGCTTTTTTTCCGGAATCGTTGTTTTATGTCAATATGTAAAGTATTGACCAAATATTGATTGATTACTTATTCATGGTGAGCAACAAGTTGTTGAACACTGTCGGCAGCAGCTGTGAGCCTGATCTGGAGCTGTTTCGCGCTGTCTTATTCATCCTGTGGGAGGCTTGTTACGCATGCATGACCTGAACTTAGGCTGTCGCAAATGGTGCCAGTGTGTTGGTAGCGTGTCTCTAGATGAGAAATGTTCGGTGTATGACAATTTAACCGTCGTGCAAACTCCTGTTAAACATCTTTGCCATAAGCATCCGGAAGGCCTGATTTTGCTCATATTCGGACAATCATGGCATTTTTATTCCTGAACATATGCCATTTCTTTTGTAATTTGCTTTTTATTAGCAAACTTTACAAAAAGTTCGATTCAATTTATACCAAGATTTATCATGCGTAATTGGTACACGTGGAAATCATGCTTTTTGTGATTATATCGGTGCACGGGATTTATGTAACACGATCGATAAAAGTTGGATGATGGCCAAGTTTCTACAAGATTATACAATATTACTACACAAAATTCAAATATACATGTATAATGCAAGTAAGAAAAAAATGGGGAAAAAACCGTTGCGTTTCTAGATGTACTAAGTATAAAATTATGTTGAAATTATGTCCCCTTTTTAAAATTAGAAATACAATTTGGCACCATTCAAGACATGCTCACAGCGTTTAGCCTGGTCCCCATAATTCACAGTGCCTATTCCCGGTGAATTTTGCACATTTAGATACATGTGTTAAATTTACCTGTCTTGACTTATTATGAATTTTACCAATATATAGCAGAAAAAAGTATTTAACTAAAAATATGTCCACAGGACACGGGTGCCCCCGCTAAAAGCTGTCATCAGACATCTAAGTATAAAGCTATGCAAATGGAATAACTTGAAACAAGTTTGTAATTGCTTAAATGTGACATTGAACAGCAGACAAGAGCTGGGTCTGTAAATGTGACCTTTACATTTGAGTCAGGGTGTAAATGCGAATGTAACCAAGTAATTTTAAAATCCAGAACGAAATAACAAAAAAACCAAAGCAGACCAGAAGCGTATACTTGTGCCTTTCAACTTTTAATCTCTAAGTATGAATTTGACCTTTGCGTTAGGGACCTGGGTTTTGCGCATGTCACCTCGTCTTGATGATGTGAACATTTGTGGCAAGTAATATAAAATAAGAAATGACATAGTTACAGATCTGACATGAATCACATGCCTATTTGAGAATTTTAACTTTTGATCTCTAAGTGTGACCTTGACCTTTGAGTTAGGGACCTGGGTCTTGCGCATGACACCTCGTCTTGATGATGTGATCATTTGTGGCAAGTAATATTAATATAAAATAAGAAATGACATAGTTACAGAGCTGACATGAATCACATGCATATTTGAGCCTTTTTACCTTCGATCTCTAAGTGTGACCTTTACCTTTGAGCAAGGGACCTAGGTCTTGCGCGTAACACGCCGTCTCGATGTGGTGAACATTTGTACCAAGTGTTATAAATATCCAATAAGAAATGACATAGTTACATGTACAGAGCGGACATGAATCACATGCCTATTTGAGAATTTTAACTTTTGATCTCTAAGTGTGACCTTGCCCTTTAAGTTAGGGACCTGGGTCTTGCACATGGCACACCACCTTGATATGGTGAACATTTGTACCAAATATTATAAAATATCCAATAGGAGATGACAAAATTACAGAGCGGACACGAATCACATGCCTATTTGAGCTTTTTAACCTTTGACCTCTAAGTGTGACCTTGACCTTTAAGCTAGGGACCTGGGTTTTGTGCATGACACATCATCTTGATGTGGTGAACATTTGTACCCATTTTTGGTAGGCGTAAGCCTCTCTATACTACCATTGCTCATTTCTTAATGCAACCTGGACCGCCTTTAGGCTGCTATATGAATCCGCATTCAAGTAGTTCCAGAAACTTGTCAACATTCCCAATAATTATTGTGAAACTGTTCATTGAATCGATATTTTTGCAGATAATCACTCAGCCGGGGAGATATAGAACTTGTTTCGTAGTATGAAATGAAGTGTTCATCAAATGTCCCAGCCGTATAGCTATTTTTAGAAACTTCAGACCAGGGTCACGTGATGGTTTTATCAATTAATCGTATATCGTTATGCTATGCAATCATATGGTGTGGCTATACTAGCCGCTTTCTAGAGATTTCTAACGCTGTGATGGAAGTGATTACAAGACGGTACTGTAGAATCTGATAAATAGGCGCGCGCAGTATTATTTTAAAGCCACTTTTGATATACGCATTCAATACACGTATTACATATACATCAATATGCCACTTTTTACAATTATTTAGATACCCTAGATGCCTATATAGTCACATATGCCTATTTTGACATTCAAGACAAGATCGGCAGTAAGAAAACGAACATTAAACGTGTAAAGTCGTTTAAGCTTTAGTAGCAGCAACCAGATCGCCTCCCATCAGCACTCTTAGTGCTTTGATTATTAAATGTCCTAAAAGCACGTGCTATAGACTGGGTGTGAAATGCCTTACATCGGGTATGCTCATAAACCTGCTACCACAATTCATGAGCACACTTCTTTAATGTACAATTATTTGTACCTTGAGAATCCCATTGGCAAGATTTCAATTTGTAATGTTGGTTTTTATCCACAATCATGTTGGCCAGTATCCTAATAAATTTAACAATCACGTCGGTCAGTATCCAAAAAATACTACACATGTTTGAATTATTGTTGGTGAGCGTTAATTTATCTAAGATTTTAAAAAATTGAAACGTCAAAAGCATAGTTTATACAACTGCCGATACTTCCCAAATGATATTCATTACATAGAGTCCAATAACAACGTTTTTAAGTACAATACTCATTCTCAAATGCAAAATCCACACATTCTTTAAGGCTTTACATAGTGAAAAATATTACCTATATGCAAATTGTTTAGTGCAAATAGTACATTGTCTTCATATGTTGATTATGTAATATTGAAATAAACAATCTGGATAGTTTATATGGAAAATATTGCAAAAACAATGCACTTATCACATTTTTCATGTCGGCCATTTTTCAATCATGTTGGGAATATCCAATCATGTTGTTTTATCAGGGTAGCAAGGGTGTATCTCTCTACTAAGTTGTGTCAGTAAATTATTTACCTCTGTATTAAATTGTAGATTAAATAAATTTCTGAACGAGAACAATGTAATATTGGAAAATCAGGCAGGTTTTAGGACAAGTTAATTGGACCAGAACCTTCTACAGAAGTCAGAATCCGCGTATAAAACAACAGCATATTGCAGCTGGTAACACTATAACTCTGACAAACAGATATGAACACTTAAGCAACTATCCACAGGACGAAACACCAAGGCGATCGTCACATGCAGGGAAGAAAAAGGCAACATCACCCCTGGACGGTGATACCAATTACAAAAAGCCACACATAGTCAATAACGACAGTGATTCTGAAGGTGAAAGTGTTGGTGATAAAAGTGATCAGTTTCAATCGCGTGAAAATGGAAACAAGGAATGCGAAATACAAAAAACACAGTTGGTGTAATTTAGGATGTGCAGTCTCAACTGCGTGAACCTGAAAACAAAGGATGTGACATACAGAAAAAATCAATCGATGAAAATCAGGATGTGCTGGAGGTAAACACACAACAATAGCGATCTGTGGGTAACGACTGTAACATAAATTTAGATCAAACAATAGCTCAAATGTTTGACCTGGATGATGCAATTCTCGAAGACATTTTGGCATTTCAAAACTTTGCTACAGTTAGTTTGGAGAGAAATCATATAGGTACTGGTACTAATGATTATGGTAAACAACTGATAGAATTGTGTAAAAATAACCACCTGTTTATATGGAATGGTAGAATAGGTCAAGATATATCGAAACCAATGCTTACATGTAAAGACACTAGTATTGTTGACTATATTATCTCTACATCTGATGTTTTTTATTATGTAAATGATTTTTATGTTGAACCATTTTGTGACCTATTTTCTGATGTCCACTGTGCACTGACAACATCAATCAAACTAAAACGAAATACATTGACTCAGGAAAGTCACACAAATGTAACACATGACAAGCCCCGTCTGTGGGATACTAATAAAACAGACGTTTTTACACAAAACTTAGACTTAAATAAGATAACACATTTAGAGCAAAGACAAGACAATATTGTCGATACAAATGACTGTTCTCAAACAGAAATTGATACGATAGTAACCGATATTGAAACCCTCTTTACTAATTGTTCTAAAGTATCATTCGGAGTAAAAAAGCCTAAACATAACCAAAATAAAAGAACAAATTCATTCCCTTGGTTTAATCATTCTTGCGTTCAAGCGCGAAGTAAATATCACAAAGCAAGAAGTGCATATAATAGGTCAAAAACATTACACCTTAAGGAAAACCTAAAACGACTAAGTAAACAATACAAATGTTCCCTTAGAATAGCACATAACACATATTATAATGATACAACAGTAAACAAATTAAGGTTCTTAAAGAGCAATAGTCCAAAACAGTATTGGAATATTATAAATGACAAACCAAAATCAAACGAAATAGGTGCGTCCCTAGAAGATCTGTATCAATATTTCAAAACAGTAAACGAAACAGCTGATCTAAATGAAACAAATAACTTTGACAATAACCCTGACACAATAATAGAAGGAACCGATGAAATAAATTTGCCAATAACCGAACAAGAAATAATAGACGCGGTTAAAACCTTGAAAAATAATAAGGCGCCTTGGGTAGACAACATAGTAAATGAAAATATAAAGTCGACTATTAATCTGATGTTACCCATATATGTCAAGTTATTTAATGTTGTCTTTGACAAAGGAATCATTCCTGAGAGTTGGACCGAAGGAATTATTAAACCTATCTATAAAGGTAAAGGCGACCAGACATCACCAGAAAATTATCGACCAATATCCCTGTTAAGTTGCTTTGGTAAACTTTTTACTCATATTCTGAATAAGAGATTAAACAAATATTCCGAAAAATATAATATTATCCACGATACACAGGCTGGTTTTCGCAAGAATTTCTCTACGACAAATAACATTTTTATTCTAAATAGTCTAATAGACATTACTAAGTCGGATAAAAAGAAGTTTTACTGTTGTTTCCTAGATTTCAAACAGGCATTTGATTCAATTTGGAGACCCGGGCTATGGACAAAACTTTTAGAAAATATAACCGGAAAATGTTTGCATGTCATACAAAATATGTACATGTATAGGAATATAAAATCTAGAGTCGTAAATGCTGAAGGGTCATTATTTGATTGTATGAGAGGTGTGCGTCAAGGTGAAAACCTGTCACCTTTTTTATTCTCTATTTTTCTTAACGATTGAGACACACATTTGAGGGATAATTATGTAAATGGAATTGTTAAGGATTGGTTTATAGAAGATACGAGACTATTCTTAAAACTGTTCATTCTTCTGTATGCTGATGACACAGTTATATTTAGTGACGATGAGACAGATTTCCAAAATGCATTAGACTTATTCAAAAAGTATTGTGATACTTGGCGACTCAACATAAACGTTACAAAAACTAAAGTGATGGTTATATCAAATCGAAGAATACAATTACATAATACATTTAAAATTGGCGAAGAAATATTGGAAGTTGTAGATGAATATAAATATCTTGGAATTGTGTTTACAAAAAATGGACCATTCACAAAAACTAAACAATATATTGCAGGACAAGCAAACAAGGCCATGTTTTCGTTGATTAGAAAAATAAAAAGACTGTTGCTACCATATGATATCCAAATTGAATTGTTCCATAAAACAATTAAACCGATTTTGTTGTATGTCAGTGAAGTTTGGGGATTTGGAAACGTAGATGTTTTAGAACGAATTCAAATTAAATTTTACAAATATATACTAGTATTTCAATTAAGAAAAAAAAATCGACCCCAACATATATGCTATATGGTGAACTAGGTATATTTCCGCTAAAAATAGAAATACAAAATAGAGTAATTTCTTATTGGACTCGGCTAATTGGTGACATTAGCACACCTGGTACTGATAAAATTTCCTCAAACATTTATCTCATGATACGAAAACTAACATCAATAGGTACGATAAAATCACAATGGATAAAAAATATCAAAACTATTCTTTGTAATGTTGGGCTATCAGGTATTTGGGATAGTCAATATATTATCAATTCTAAATGGTTAATACATTCATCAAAACAAAAACTTCAGGATATTTTTGTACAGCATTGGTTTTCCGAAATGGAAAGAACCTCCGATACAAATATTTATAAACATGTAAAACAGCAATTCAAACAACGTCCGTATATTACATTGTTATCACAATATCACTGTACAAAATTAATGGCATTTATTTCAAGAAACCACAATTTACCGATTGAAACGTTGGAGAAATATTCCAACATTAGATAGGAAATGTGATTTATGCAATGATCTGGGTGACGAATACCATTATCTCTTAATGTGTCCCCAATTCACTGTTTCACGTCAAAAATATATTGACAAACGTACATACACAAGACCGAACATGGTCAAATTCATTGCTTTAATCTCAAGCGAAAATCATAAATTACATTACGTCGACTAAGTATGTTTTGCGACATTATAATGAAATTCTTTAAACAAAAATGATAGATGGCTAACAGTCATACTGTCTTTCACTACTATTTTAAATAAAGCATGTTAAACTATTCGGTAAATTATCTGTATACATGTATACTTTGTTGTATTGATTGTACTTGTAAAACTATTAACATCATGAATGCATGGCACTTTTCTCTTACCGTATTATATGTGTTTGTGCGTGTGAGTGCGTGTGTGTGTGTGTGTGTGTGTGCGTGCGTGCGCGCGTGCGTGCGCGCGTGCGTGCATGTAAGTGTATATATGTACGTCATGTATATATGTTATCTAAACAAATGTAATGTGATGCATTCATTGTATGAAAATGACAATTAGCATTATATGTCGTAAAAGTTTAGTCTGTCACAATTACACTAGGTGTGGCTAGTCTACTTTCGCTTTCGTTATTGAACCGATTAGCCACACATGGTTAGTGTAATAACACGACAACATTTTAATTTCTACCATTTCAAAATGCTCTCGTGTAATAGAAAACTTAAATATTTTCAAACCTTAACATTAATTTTCTCTTCGATTATATGAATTATTTCATTTTTAGTAACTTTTTTTAAACATTCCAAAACGCCGTTTATGGTCGTATACTCAGTGTCACTGTGACAGCTAAATTGCTATTGTAAATGTGCAATGCATATGTATCCTGTATTTTACAGGACTCTGAAATAATGAAATAAACTGAAACTGAAACTAGACAGAATTACTCCAACTTAGATCATGTTTTCACACTTAACTCAATAATTGAATTATTGAGATACTAAAAAAGGAAGATTTTCTGCTTATTTGTTGATTTCTCTAAAGCCTTTGACAGTATATGGAGAATAGGACTATGGAGAAAACTACTTGATAATATTATAAATGGTAAATTCATTAGATTGATTCAAAACATGTATTCTAACATAAAATCGTGCATATCTCAACATGGAGAAAAATCACAATTTTTTTAATGTAACTGTGGAGTCAGGCAAGGTGAGAACCTTTCACCGGTACTCTTCTCTTTATTTTTAAATGGTCTGGAGAATTATCTTGTAGACAGAGGTCACACAGGCATTGAATAACAGGAACCTGATAACGACATTAATACATTTCTTAGAATTTTACTCCTCCTTTGAGCTGGTGACACAGTCCTAATCTCTGAAGACTACAAGACACACTAAACGACTTCGTTTCATATTTATATACTTGGAAATTAAAAAATTAATATAAACAAAACCAAAGTTCAAATACTTGGTTCCAGAAACGATAATAAAATTGGCGATACACAAATAGAAATAGTTAAAAATTACAAATACATGTAACTCGGTACTCACTTTTCTAAATCAGGCAGTTTCCTAACAACAAGGAAAAGTCTAGGACAACAAGCTAGGAAAGCTATGTATTTACTATATAAAAGAATATACAACTTAAACTTACCATTTGACCTAATATTTAAACTGTTCGACAACACGATTTTACCAAATTTTACTTATTCCAGTGAAGTCTGGGGCTATGAAGACTGTTCCTTGATGGAAAACATTCACTGTGACTTCATAAGAAGTGTTACATTTACGTAAAAGTACCCATAGATACATGCTGTACGCAGAATCTGGTAGATATCAAATTGATACATGTATAATAATTAAAAGTAGAATGATTGGATTTTGGAATCGTATAGTGACGGGAAATAAAAACAAAATAGCGTTCAAATTATATCAATACATGCTTAACAAACCTAATTTCCAATCGAAATGGCTGAGTAAAATTAAATCAATATTTAACGAGACAGGTAGAAATGAGTTTTGGTTACATCAGAATGATAGGCAATCCAGATCTATAAAGTATATAATAAAAGACATTCTCATAAACCAAAATGCTCAAAACTGGCACGCCTCATCAAATAACTCGAACAAAGGCAGAACTTATGCGTTCATAAAAGAAAGCATTATAAGTTGGAAAAATACAGCACTGAACTAAACAAACAAGAAGCTGTGAACGGGAAATCACCACTTCCCAATCGAAACAGGAAGGTGGTCAAATATTGATATTAACGAAAGAAAATGCACTTCTTGTAATCTCAATGTTTTAGGCGACGAGTACCATTACCTCCTTAAATGCCCATTCTTTGATCCAATGAGAAAAAAGTACATTAATCGTTATTATTTCCGCCATCCTAACATGCCAAAGTTTAAAGAATTGGTTACACGAGTTGAAAAATACATGTAAAATTCTCAAAATACTTATTGAAACGGTCAGATAAGTTTGACGCTATACTGTCCTTGAAATAATTATGTCAATCCCGATCGCATGTACATAATATTAATGGTCTTTCTCATAACTTTTTTATCGATTAATGTGTCATCTGTTTTTCTATTTGTTTGTTTCTTGTAAACACGAGCATGAAAATAGATTAAGATCACTTACCATCTGTAGATAATCCCTTTAATTTAATTCAGGTATATCCAATTTGCGAATGAATTATAACTACACATACATGTATTTTTTTTAATTTAAGAAAAACGCCCTCAACTGTTGTCTGGCTACCCGTTTTTAATTCCACTTAAATCTACTACAGTATCTTCACACATCTTTGTATATCACATGTATTCCAAGACGCCTACCCAATAACAGTCACGTGACCTGATTTTGACAGTTCCAACATATAGTAATTGTAAAACTCATTCAACTTTATTATTATAGTCGATTTCAAAATTCTCCACCTTTCATTCATTATATACCACGGGATTATACTCTAGCAAATTTAACTTCTACAAACATTCGATCCACCCACGCATTTATAAATTGTCCATACCTATAATCCGTTTCAGAAAAAAATGACGCACTTGCTAAATCAGTAAGGACATTTACACCCCCCTTCCACCAACTGTATAAATAAATATATGTATATATGTAATGTGTACATGTATAAATGTATATGTATTCACAAACATTCTTTCACACCATGTCATGCTTCAAATTGTTTAAATCACATTGTACCGAATACTAATATTGGTCCAAGAGCCAGGGCACTTTTATTTACTTTTTTGAGCACGTATAAAATATTTATATCACATGTACTTTTCAGAACTGCGCGTCTTAGTTGCCATATCCGGGACAAGGGCCTAAAATCCAAGATGGCCGTCAAGATGGCCGCCATTTTTTAAAAAAATGATCATTCAAAATGACTGCTGGTAGTCAATACTTTAAAATTGTTTAAATATCTTATTTCTGTTCAGTAATGATACAATATACTCTAAATTTTATGATTTTTATGAAAATGAGGCTGCATTGGATATATATTCTTAAATAAATGCAAAAAAAGGAGCAAAGTATTGCCATTTTTATTCATTTTTTCAAAATCTAATGATATTCAGTTGTTTTAAAAACAATATTTTTTTGCCATTCATATAACTTTCCTTTTTATATGAAGGTATTAACTTCTTTTGATGAAAATATATCATGGCTTTGCACGTTAATGCTTAAACGGCCATATGAATAGCCTACCTGACGCACCCACCCACACTAGAGAAAACATGACGAATACCAGTGCTTGTCTCCATATAGTGGGGTGACAATTGTTTTTTTTGTGGGGATGTGACAGCTAAAAAAGTACCCGCAATGTTATATACCAAAATGTTGGACTATGTCTGTACTATATGGAACTGCCGGCATAAATTGACAACACGCTGTGCGTACCTTGCAATCCAAGATGGCGTCCAAGATGGCCACCATAATTTACGCATTCGCTTAAAATTCTATGTTCTCATGCATTTTTTTTACTTATATATGTAGTCACAAATATTTGCTTGGATATCATTCATTTGATAATGTGCATCAAATGGACATACAAAACTGACTACTTTAAGGTCAAGGTCATTTCAAGGTCAAATTACGAAAAATAGCTGAAAAGATGATGTTTCCTCACTTGATTCTTGTTTTAGCATATGCTTTTTAGTCAAGTTGGTATTAAAAGTAATAATTGTGTATTATTTCTAATAGTATAATTTAATGTTTGTCTTACAATTATTAAGTTTGTATTGTACTCCAAATGGACTTGAAAAATGACCACTTAAGGTCAATGTCATTTCAGGGTCAAACTACAAAAAACCCTGAAAAATTGATATTTCGTTGCATTTTTTATTATGAAATTTGGTGAATATTATATTTTGCTGTAGATCATAGATCTGATCAGAGTTACGGTATATCTACTATTAAAACTCCAGCCTTTCGGACACAAGTGCTGAATTTATTGCGTGAAACAACACATTTTTAAAGAAAATATTGCTAATATATAAATATCACCATACCGGTACCACCACACACCGCAATTTATGATCTGACATCAGAGACGTTATTGATGTTATGCTGATTCTCAAATGGTAGCCCGAAATGAAATTATGTTATTAACATAGAAATAGGCATAAACATTCAAATTGTATGTGATTTAACAAATCTTCCACAATATCTTATATAGTCTAAGTTATAGATTAAGGCTTGGCATAAAGGATGTGTATTAACATGAAAACACCTGCGTGAAACGTCACTACGTTTGCCTATCTGCACATCCCTGTATCGTTTTAAATACCATGCTGAGCTTCAAAAAATGGTTGTTGCCACTAAAACACAGGAACAATGCAAGATGTGTGTTCTCCTTTTGCTGTCTGTAGCAGCTCTTGTGTGTCTGCTGTGTTTTTCCAAGCAACATGCACAATTCCATAGTCTTATAAATTTCCTTGCGTAAAGAAATAAGACATTTTGACGATATTAAAGCGCGACTCGCCTTGATAAAACCGTTTTTCATTCACACTCGGACGTCCAAATAACTTCATAAATTCATGACGTCCCATGATAAAATTTTGTAATAGTCTGGCAGAAACTTTCTAATGTACATCAACTCAATCGGAATTTATAACTAGTTAAACAAATAAAAAAGGCACATTACGTCGGCTGGGGGTGGTAGGGCGTTACCATGGTAATAGAATGGCTAATGACATGCTACTGGTTTGCATTATTGAAGATAAATTTGCATTGACTGTTGGTGATAAGTTACTGTTTGTAATGCTATATGAAATTATTGATAAAACGAAATAATAATTAAATGAGAACGATTGTCTACGAATATATTGAATGACCCTCGTACCAGGTTGGAATGGATTCTAACCGCCACCAAGTACACCTATATCAGGCCCTTCAAGGGCTTCTCAAACCACTTAGTGTAGGCCAAGGCCATATGGGTATTAATAACACTGTCCATACATACAGTCCGTAACAAATGTAGTACTTACAACTGCCCAGTACAACCATTCCTATAGGGTTCTCAATGCCCCCGGCTATAAATGAGGCCCAATGGGGTACTTACAACCACAGAGTACAGTCACACCTGACCCTATGTGGTACTTACCACCACCGGTTACAACCATACTATGTCCTAAGGGGTGCTCGGACCAACTGAGTACAGCCATACCCGGTGCAATACAGCCATCCTATGCCCTTTTGGGTAATCCCCCAATTATGGCCATACTATCCCTATGGTTGCAACCATTAAATACAGCCATACCAGACCCTATGTGGTACTAGTACTTACCACTACAAATTACAGCCTTCCAAGGCCCTATGCCCTAATCACAACCATACTATGCCGGAGGGTACTCACATCTACTGACCAAAGCCATTCAATGCCCTATTTGGTACTTGTCACTGCCTAGTACAGTCATTGCAGGCCAGTTTATGTTCTCACCTCCACACGTTCAACCATCACAGGTCCGTTTGGATACCCACAACCACCAATAACAGTCGTACCAGGTCTAATGGAATACTCACAACCACTAACTACAGCCATCCTAGGCCCTATTCGAAACCCACAACCACAGAAAACAGCCAGCCCAGGCACTATTTGGTCTTCACTACCTCTGAGTACAGCCATCACATGCCCTATTGGATACACATAAAACAGCCAGCCCAGTCCCATTTGGTACCCACTACCACTGAGTAGAATCATCCCAGGTCTATTTGGTATCCACCACCTCTGAGTACAGTCATCCAAGGCCCTATCATGTACCCATCCTCACAAATTTCAGCTATTCCAGGTTTTATTGTGTACCCACCATCAATGATTATGCCACCTCAGGTCCTATTGTGTACCCACCATCACATATTTCAACAACCCCAAGCCCTATTGTGTACCCAACACCACAGACTTCAACTATCCCAATCCCTATTGTGTACCCAACACCACATACTTCAACTATCCCAAGCCCTATTGTGTACCCAACACCACAGACTTCAGCTATCCCAAGCCCTATTGTGTACCCAACACCACAGACTTCAGCTATCCCAAGCCCTATTGTGTACCCAACACCACAGACTTCAGCTATCCCAAGCCCTATTGTGTACCCAACACCACAGACTTCAACTATTCCAAGCCCTATTGTGTACCCATTATCATATATCTCAGCCATCCAAAGCCCTATCGTGTACACACCATCACAGATTAAGCCATCTCAGGCCCTATTGTGTACCCACCATCACAGCTTGACCTATCACAGGCCCTATTGTGTACCCATCATCACATATTTCAGCCATCCCAAAACCTATTGTGTACCCGACTCACTTATTAAAGCCATACCAAGCCATAACGGGTACTTACCAACACTGAGAGCAGCAATCATTGACCCTATTTGGATAATGACCACCACTAAGCTCTAAGGAGTACTAAATGCAACCACTGAATACAGCCATACCAGACCGGATGAAGAACACATACCACTACCAATTCAGCCATGTCAGGCTCTAATGGATACCAACCGTCACAGAGTTCAGCCATCTTAGGCCTAAGAGGTGACTCACCTTGTCCAACTTCAGCCATACCAGGCCCTAACTGGATCTCACCCCATTGATAACAGCCATACTATGTACTAATATAAGGAGTACTCACCGCTACTGAGAACAATCATATCAGGCCATATGCTGTATTTGCCTACCCTGTATGCGGCCATATCTCACATGGTTGGGGTACCTATGAGAGGTAGACACAGACACTCTGGTCCAATATGTAACATAGAATAACTGATACAGTCATTCGTGGTGTAATGTGGTACAATGTACATTGTACTCCAATTCCTGGCTCTGTGGTTACATAAAGTTGCCTGGTACAGCCATTCCTGGCTATTATGAAATACTAGTACCTAACAATGCCTGTCAAGACCATTCTTGGCTCTTTCACATACAATCTGGTACATCAAGTCCAGGGGTGGTATTCAATTTTGATCTTACTCGACTTAAGGATAAGGACAACCAATCGGATCACACAATATTTGACTCTTGGTCAGTAACAGGCACTATGATAGGCTATCCTTATTCTCAAATTAAATAAGATCAATACTGAATACCACCCCAGGTACAGCAATTCCTGACTACATGCGGTATGTAACACATAGGGTACATTACAGAATCTAGACAAATTTGGAAATATAAGCAAAGGCTTTAAACTATGACTATTAACACTATTAAGGGTAGTTTTAACTTAAACGACTTGACATTTCAATGGACAGTATTGCACAACGATTCAGTCGCCATAAGATAAATATGCACCTATCAATCTTTTACCCCAGAGGAGAGTGGCGGGCAGACCCAGATAAATAGAAAAAAGTATTTTTTGGTCTAATTCCCACTCTAGAGAAAACGTTGTCTAAATCCCCACAGTAGCAAATGCTTAATGTATCAAATGGCCTGCCATCTTTAAATGTTTGCAGCACGTCACAACACCAGGATCTAAAAATCCAGCCTACGTCTATTTCACAGGATCCGGAATCAAAAGGCGTTGTTAAAAATGCGCATGATTGTCGTAAGTTTTAATTTTTGTAGAATCCAGATCCCCCTCTTTAAAATTTTGGCAAATGTGGTTAATATTTATGTATGTACATGCCAGCGCCAAGGGCAGCCCTTCGTAAAAAAGATTAGAGCCACCCCTGAACAAAGTCGATGGTCGCCTGTCACGGGTCGGGCTTCTATATGTCTAAAGAAGGGGATTCGTTGACAAATGTTGGTTGAGACTGGATGAGGCTGCTCCTTCAGAATTTGTCACGACATTTTAAGCAAACATTTGAAGATTGGCTTTTTTCACTGAAAACCACCCACCCTCATAGCCCAACCACCAATCGCCTCACTTGAGCCATTGGATGTTTTAAGGGGATATGTTAAGGTCATGGTTAATACATGTAATAGTAAACAAACCACAAAATAATAACATAATTATTGAAATCTTCCATTCATCGAAAAATGCGAAGAGTTGATTTTGCAGTGTGCAACGACGTGAATAGGAATTGTTGGCGTCGCTTTCAGCTTTTTTTTTAAAAAATAAGAGGTGTTATGCTAAGCACTTATTTCAGACAATTCAAGTGATCAATATTGGAACTTAACACGTAAAACTAAATTTGCGCATGTGCTTTTAATGAATATGCACTGATAAGCTTAATATCGTTAACTGTTTTGAACATAATACATTTTGTTTTCCGGACACATATTAATGGTCACCCTGTATATAGAAACAACTGGCTACTGTTTTATCAAAGCACTTACGGAAATCGTAAACTTACGTACACATTTAAATTCGTTATAGCTATTATAGTACACCTACAATTTTGGAGACAGATATGCTTTGTACGAGTTCTTAATTAAATGATTTTTAGAATTGCAAATCCATTTACCACAAATTGTAGCCGTAAATTATTTATAAAGAATTTAAATTTGAACGTAAGTTTAAGATTTCCGTAAGTGCTTTGATATAACAGTACCCTGGTCATTGAGATCATTTGAACTTCTTTTGGTATCAAACCCTACACTTGTGTTTTGCAGTAAATCATTGGACATCTCAAGAGCAAAAGTATGGAATTCGCTTTTTTATGATATAAGAGTATTTGAAAGTGTTACACATTCAAAAGCAAAGATCGATAATAAAACGTTTCTCTCAATTGAAAGATAATGTGGTTAGAACTTCCTTGATATCTTGTTTGTCCATTTGTTTTATTAAAACGTATTCATTCAATATTTTTGCGAACGTACATCTTAAATATAATAATCTCTCAACAATGTACTATTTTAATTGTTGTTGTTGTTGATGATGTAAAGTGTTGTTGTTACTTGCTGTTATAAAATTAATGCACATAATATGTGAATGTGTTTATGAGGCTCATAGGGAAGACTGGATATACCCAACTGGGTTGCCTCTTTAAATATAGCCTTCATTATACTTATTATGTGGGCGCGGCTGCTTAGAGGTAGGGTGCGCGCTTGGGATCGAGAGGTCCCGGGTTCGATCCCTGTCTGCTCCACTGCTTAACTCATAGCAAGAATAACCCACATGCTCCACTCGAATGAGGTGTGATATGGTACCTGTGAGGGCTGTGTCTGTACACGTTTGATATTCCTGGGTGTCTTATTTGCTGCACACCAACCAGGAGATATAGTATCCCCAGGGAGACTCGAACGCAGGTTTCCTTAGGTAGCCCAATGACCTGGGGAAGTTAAAATGTCAAAGTGTGGCTAAACGGCTAATTTGCTGAAAGCCGCCCTCGAAAATTGGTATCTAAACTTTTTCTTCTTATTAATATTACATGTATTATCTTCCTGAGAACAAAAGCTGGTCGGACCCCACTCAGATAAATATTACTGGCACGTTGATGACATAATTAACATTATAATTAAACCTGTCATAACAGACAGGTACCTTCTTTTCATCAAAACGATTACCTGTTTTGAAAAAACTAAAATCGATTTCAAGAACAAATCGAATCGGATCAAATTAACCGGTTGATCGTGACTGCCATACTTGAAATCACAGACACTTGGGGTCTGGACTACACCCCTCCCGCTACGATAAAAATGAAATTCGACTGAAAATCTGCTCGCGCGGAGCTCGTACCATCAATGTGATCTTACTTGACTTAAAGATAAGAAAAACCAATCAGATCACACCATATTAAACTCTTGGTCAGTAACAGTAACATACACCGGGACAAACCGGGGATGCCAAACCGGCACAGTGAGACTAGGGCTCTGCTCTCAGTCAAGAACCTGGATACACCGTGTTTATACAGGGATACTCCGTATTGATCCTGCATGGGAGGCAGCAAGCTGTAGCCCCGCTTGTTACCCAGTTTTGACTCCATATTTAAATTCTGTTGAAATCTAGACCATTTCTCCCGGTAGCTCCTGGCGACTCCACGAGGCTTTAATCATTTTAAAACAACCGGGTCTTTTTTGCCATTTTGATAAGAGTAAAACGGTTCACCACGGTGGCGACCCAGTGTTGTTACGGTTGTACGCCGGTTCACTGAACCGGGTATACCGGGTAAGATTCGGTTCATCTTGGTAAACCCAAAGGGATTCGACACATAAACCTGCAGTGATTAAAAACTATTTTCAAAATTATTTTTTTACTTCTGCTTTGTATATTTCATACAATATACACAGTAGAAGTAAAAAACATATTTTTTTGAAAACAGTTTTTAATCACTGCAGGCTTATGTGTCGAACCCCTTTAGGTAAACCCCTAATAACTGTTTTTGGATACGTCTGTACTAAAACTAGTACAGTAATACTACAAAAGAGTGTTTATAAAGGATTGCGACATTTAGCGTTGATGTTGCGACATTTAACGTCAGTCCAATTTGTTGCGACATTTAACGTCACAGATGCGACATTTAGCGTCAGGGGGATTGTGACATTTAGCGTCAGTCTTGCGACATTTAACGTCAAGTGTGACATTTAGCGTCGATGCGACATGGAACGTTGCTACAGAGTCAACTCCAGCTACACCGAGGCTTACCGTTGTGAACACCAATTTCTAGTTAGGTCGAGTTCACAATCAAACGCACGGACGAAACAATAACTAAAATTGGATTGACTCAGTGAGTGAGAGTGGAGGAGAGGATGTGAATATGGCCCCAAATGTTAAATTATGCTAATAGAAGGTTGGACGTTCAAGTTAAATTGTTCGCATTTCTACTTAAAATCCTCCACAATCGACACATACCCTGACTTCACAGTTTTCACAAGACTCATGCTTTTTTCACGCCTTACATAATTATACAGTGCAACAATACCACGTTATTTTGGACTACAAGTCCAAGACGAAATTTGTTTCACTTCGAAAACAAAAAATAGCCGTAGGTATGTTATTTCTTCATCGGGGAAATTATTTGCTTTCCACGAAATATAAGATATTTTTCAGCAGCTGGGCCATTTTTGTCAGCATCTTGTGAAACATGTATGCGATCGGACTACAGTTTCAAGCCTTTTTTCACAGGGTGCTGAACAAAACGATCAATTCATAGAAAGACCGGACTGCGCTTTTACACCATTTTTAAAGTAAGGTAATAAGTAATTTGAGCAATGGACACAAACATGGAATTCTCTGAATTCCTCATACATTCCTGGTGGACTGATTTGACATTATTGATGCTTCTTTGTACCTTTAAGAAACGTTTTATATACATGTTTGAAAAAACGTTTGCAAACATAGATACGCATTATATCGACTTCGTCGGTCATCAAAGTGACTGAACTGCATAACTATGCAAAGACATTATTACTAATGATCACAGTGTATATAAACGAGTCAACTTCCGGTTATCGCAATAATGAGTACACGTTGAATTGTTTACTCTTGCAATAGGTCGTACAGTGATAAAACAACCACCGGATGTTTCATTCACAATAAATCATACAAGTTGAATTGTATAGTATCCCAAAAGGTCGTACAGTGATTTGGTTCATACGCGGTGATAATAGCAAATATTAAAGATACTTAAAAATAATCACACCCATGGTGTTTCTTGATCCGTCCATGCAGCTAGTAGAATTTACGTCAGGTTTTCTTTGAGTCGACCTCTACGCTTAATCCGATGTTCGCGGGATTGTTCAGTGTGTATTTGGGTGTTTGTATAGAGTAAGATTCAGAATGGTTTCAGAAGGCAGCACGCCTCCAACGTGTACATATTGATGCATACTCATTCATTTTGACCAAGCTACGCTCCTGAATTAGATATTAACAAGGCTATAATTTCAAAAATCACGATTTTATGATGTGATATGTGTCACAGGTGAACACATGTTATGACAATGTACTTGTAAATATCGTGAAAATTGCCTTTGTGTCGAAAACGCTTCAATGTATACATAATGTGAGCAATTGCTTCGAGCGAGTAAATAGACTCTAAGCTTATTTACAATAGGTGGTCAATTACTGAAGCTTTGGCGCGTATTTGGAGAAAAGCACACGCCATTACAATTTCTGCTGTCTATGTGAAAGGAAGCAAGGATGATTTTTTCTTACGTTTTCTGTTGGAATTTGATAACTTGGTGCGTTTATGCCAGCTAATTAGTGACGTAAGCATAATTATCTACACTTCTGTATTTGCTCGTTAGATATATATTTTTATGATAGCCTTCAGGTTGGGTTCAATTCTAGATTTAGTAACTGCTTGTAAAAAAGTGATATTACCGTTCATAGTGAAAATATTTTTTTTAGTAATTGCTTTGTATGGTGTTGCAATGAATAAGTTAATATGTTTTGCAATTTATCTTATTGAAATCGGTCGTAAAACAACGAAGTAATTGCCTTAATAAAATTCTCCCTTTTAATTAAAATAATATGTTGCAGAAAACGCAATCCCGAATTTTGTGTGTGTATGTTTTCAATGTTCTAGACATTACTTAGAAAACCACCCAGTCAATTTCTTGCAATTATCGAGTTAAATTATCAAATCACTGCAATTTATGCAGTTTTGTCACCATTTCTTACTAAATTTTGTTACGCAAAGTGGTTCCTAAATTTAGACTTGCCCCAACCTGTTTATTTTGCCAGTCAGCTTTCTGCTGAATCATGACGGGCATATTATGTGTACATCTAACAGGATTTGAACCTGGGTCGCCCAGATTAGACGGCAAGCGTGCTTACCACTGAGCTAAGGAGGTGCAAAATCAGAACTACCAGTTTATATTTACCAGATCATCAGTAACGTTGCTAAATAAATATCTGTAAAGTTGTAGATTTTGTAAATCAACATTGTATATTTTAGAGTATAAACATTAAACTAAGGTTGTCTTGTAGTGTGCATATCATGTAACTAATCCAAAAATGCATATATGAAGTTTCATTTAAAGATCTATGAAAAAATCCAAAATGCCAAATATTTGTCAATTTCCTGCATTCAATAATGATATTCTTTCGATGGTATGCCTTTCTTTGTTTTTTTTTAATTAAAGCATTCAAATTTATGGATAATCTGTACATCGAACACATTGCTAGGCTTGTTTACCGATTATTACTGTTTAACATGAATCATGGCACATAATAATTTGAAATAAGAAATCGATGTTTTGTGTTGCCAATATGTATAAAAGGCAACTGTACGATTCAGAGTGCCCGATATCGAGTGTGGTTAAAATTACTTATTTGTCTTAAATCTTGCACAACGCAACTCTCCTCTCCATTCTTTTCCCTCCCCTCCATTATTTTCCCTCCCCAAACAAATAAGAAACGAGTTTATAAATAAACTTAGCTTTCTACCCAATCCTTGATATGTGTAAATTAATATTTATTAGAATATAACCTACATTATGAGCCAATGAAAACGCCGCATTTTCGCGGTTAAATGAAAATTTAATCATTAAAATTTTCTCTTAACAGACTTGACGTCTTGCGTTGGCGCTAATTTCTATCGGCCAATCAGAATGCAGAATGTTATATTCTAAGTTAGTTAGAACATATTAAGTAAATTTTAAGTTATAGTTAGAACATATTAAGTAAATTTTAATGATTAAAAAGGGCGGAGCGAACGAAGTGAAGCGAGTCCTTTTTAGTCATTAAAATTTACTTAATATGCTCTAACTAACTTAGAATATAACATTCTACATTCTGATTGGCCGATAGAAAGTAGCGCCAACGCATGACGTCAAGTATGTGAAGAGAAAATTTTAATGATTAAATTTTCATTTAACCGCCAAAATTCGGCGTTTTCATTGGCTCATAATGTAGGTTATATTCTAATGACTAAAAAGGCCTCGCTTCGCTTCGCTCGCTCCGCCCTTTTTAATCATTAAAATTTACTTAATATGTTCTAACTATAACTTATGTGTTTATAAACAAATAAATATTGTTTAAACTAACTTTACGATTGATTCTACCACTTTAGATGACAGTATTTGAAGCCTCTGGAACTGTTTACTGTTGTTGCAAAAGACGTCGTGACAGAAGTGACCCTATGCTTAGATCACTGGAGTACAAACATCACACATATTGATACTGGTTAGTACCTGTACTACTTATAAAATATGACTTACTATTTTCCTGACCGCGTCCTCCTATTACATGTACAAAATGTGTATTCGTAAACAAATGCTTTTAAGTGTTTGTAAAGACATGTAAACGTACATGGCGGTTTCATTGTGTTGAAGTAAGAATTTTCATAAATCATAAACATGTATCTATTGGAAATATAATGCTAATAGCCGATACCGCTTCCAGAAACATGTTTTATTCTATATTATAATCCGTTCGATTCGTCTTTGCAAGCAACTAACATTATTAAAACGTAATACATGGTCATATTGAGTTCAAATAGCTTGTTTTTCTATTAGAAAATAGTAGTATTTTTTGTATTCTCAAAATATTGATTCATATTTACGACCTTTTAACTCAAGTCAACGATAGTCAACTTTACGCATATTTAAGTCCAGGATGGTTCTTTTATGTCGATTGTGAAAGAAGTATATATATACTCACTCTTGACATTTAATGCTCAATGGTACCTATCACCACGAGGGTATAAATTACGTGTTGCAGGTGGAGGGGTGAGGTAGTTCTGGTTCAACAAATAATGTATATGTTAGCATTTGATCTCGTTGTGTTTACAGGATATCCAGGTGAAGCCGGACATCAAGGAATGTTTAGATAAATTGGACTCCCCCAGGATTATATTAGTTTCCAGTTGCATTCGGAGAGCAAGGATTTACAAAGAAAGGACATGAGACAGAGGAGAATATGGTGGGTTGTCTTTTATGTTATATATTGATTTATCATGCTAAAACTCTGATGTGCTATATACATACCGTTACTCTATCGGCTTAGTGGATTCACCGATGCATTGGCAACACATGTGAATGGTTGAAGAAGAACAACTCAGTAATGGTTGACAATTGATGTTTATTTATAGGCTGTATATACATTGTATTTCAATAGTCTAGTGTGACCATTATTTATTGAGTTTAGTATAGCTCTGTATCGCCAACACAGCATGCATTTCAATCAAATATTGTTTTTTAAGATGACCAAATAGTTTTAATCCAGACGATTATGTAACAAGTATATAAAGCATGTACTAATCTACATCAGCAATATTGGTCATGTACCGGTATCAAAGATGTAAGGGCATTGTCCACATGTTTGTGCGCCCCTTGTATTATGAAATAAGTTCAAAAATGGTGATGTAATAATACGATGTACGTTACAGATATGAAGGCAGAAGCAATTGGTATCGGACGGGAATGTTTACCTGATATTGCTGCATATGGCTGACAATCCTGGACAGCTAGGGCAACCTGATGTGGTTGAACTACAGGTAAGCCATTGATGGTTTTGGACTTTAAACATATATTTTTACCCTATTTCCTTGAAAGTTAGACAAAACTTTATCTCAGATTGTTTATGCACGGCATATATGATACATTTGGTAATAAACAATTGTTATAAGTTTGGAAATACAACTCTCATCGACCAGGAGAACTGGTTAGGTCAGGTGACTGTTATATCGCCTATTTCATGGGCCTATTTGTCAAATATGGACAGTAATTGCAGCATGGGGAGTATTCGCAAAAATATTCACACTTATGCTCCATTTGAGTTTGCCTTTTGATGCTTCTTTCATCCATGACGGTATGACGGTCTGACGAAATTGTGTCTAAGATCGTTGTGCTCAACACTGTTTTAAGCACGAACTTTATTATACTATGTACTATTTAGTCTAACGATACTTGACATGGGGTGATAAATGATTGTTTCAAGTAGGAAATATTATTGTCACTATTGTCAACTTCTTTGTTAGGATAATGTATGGTAACACCTCGCATTTGGCATAAATGTATTGGAACTGGAGTACACATTTTGAGAAATTGCTGCTTACTTGTGAAAGGCAAATAAGTACTGGTTATGTTTAAGTGCAGGAAAACAACATTTAAAATGAAACTCAACTTGCTTGAGTCTTATAATTGTAGTTTTTATAATTTCAGGCTTTGAGAGAAGAGGAGCGCAGATATTCATTTCAAGCTGGCCTTTGATTAAGTTAAGTTATACTTTTTATGTCTCTTGGATCCATATATTCAGCCTGTTCGACCCTGGTGTGGTTGAAGTACTGGTAAGCCAGTGATGCTTTTGACTTTAAACATGTATAATTTAATACCCAATTTCCTAGATCCTTAGACGAAATGTTATCTTAGATTGTTGTGCTCACCCCTGTTTTAAGCACTACATTATATGATACTGTTTGGTCGAAATGGGACTGGACTTTTGGTAATAAATAATTGTTTAATAGTCGAAAATACAACTCTCATAGACCAGGAGGACTGGTCAGGTGACTGTCATATCGCCAATTTTATGGGCCTATTTGTCGAATATGGGCATACATTCAGTCTATTCGGCCCTGGTGTGGTTGAAGTACTGGTAAGCCAGTGATGGTTTTGACGTTAAGCATATATAATTTATGACACAATTTCCTAGACCGTTAGACAAAATGTTATCTTAGATTGTTGTGCTCACCCCTGTTTTACGCACTACATATATGATACTGTTTGGTCGAAATGGGATTGGACTTTTAGTAATAAATAATTGTTTAATAGTCGAAAATACATCTCTCATGGACCAGGAGGACTGGTCAGGTGACCTTGATATCGCCTATTTGATAGGACTACTTGTCGAATATGGGCATATATTCTGTCTGTTCGACCCTGGTGGTGTTGAAGTACTGGTAAGCCAGTGATGGTTTTGACTTTAAACATATATAATTTATTACACAATTTCCAGGACCGTTAGACGAAATGTTATGTTAGATTGTTGTGCTCACCCCTGTTTTAAGCACTACAAATATGATACTGTTTGGTCGAAATGGTACTGGACTTTTGGTAATAGATAATTGTTTAATAGTCGAAAATACAACTCTCATAGACCTGGAGGACTGGTCAGGTGACTGTCATATCGCCTATTTTATGGGCCTATTTGTCGAATATGGACATACATTCAGTCTGTTCGACCCTGGTGTGGTTGAAGTACTGGTAAGCCAGTGATGGTTTTGACTTTAAACATAATTTATTACACGATTTCCTGGACCGTTAGACGAAATGTTATCTAAGATTGTTGTGCTCACCCCTGGTTTAAGCACTACAAATATGATACTGTTTGGTCGAAATGGTACTGGACTTTTGGTAATAGATGATTGTTTAAAAGTCGAAAATACAACTCTCATAGACCAGGAGGACTGGTCAGGTGACTTTCATATCGCCTATTTTATGGGCATATATGTCGAATATTGGAATACATTCAGTCTGTTCGACCCTGGTGTGGTTGAAGTACTGGTAAGACAGTGATGGTTTTGACTTTAAACAAATATAATTGCTTACACAATTTCCTGAACCATTAGATGAAATGTTATCTTAGATTGTTGTGCTCACCCCTGGTTTAAGCACTACAAATATGATACTGTTTGGTCGAAATGGGACTGGACTTTTCGTAATAGATAATTATTGTTTAATAGTCGAAAATACAACTCCCATAGACCAGGAGGACTGGTCAGGTGACTTACAAATCGCCTATTTTATGGGCATATTTGTCGAATATTGGCATACGTTCAGTCTTTTTGACCCTGATGTGGTTGAAGTACTGGTAAGCTAATGATGGTTTTGACTTTAAACATATATAATTTATTACACAATTTCCTGAACCGTTAGACGAAATGTTATGTTAGATTGTTGTGCTCACCGCTGTTGTAAGCACTACAACTATGATACTGTTTGGTCGAAATGGGACTGGACTCTTCGTAATAGATAATAGTTTAATAGTCGAAATACACCTCTCATAGACCAGGAGGACTGGTCAGGTGACTTTCATATCGCCTATTTTGGGGGCCTATTTGTCGAATATGGGCATACATTCAGTCTGTTCGACCCTGGTGTGGTTGAAGTACTGATAAGCCAGTGATGGTTTTTACTTTAAACATATATAATTTATTACGCAATATCCTGGACCGTTAGACGAAATGTTATCTTAGATTGTTGTGCTCACCCCTGTTTTAAGCACTAAATTGATGATACTGTTTGGTCGAAATGGAACTGGACTTTTGGTAATAAATAATAGTTTAATAGTCAAAAATACAACTCTCATAGACCTGGAGGACTGGTCAGGTGACTGTCATATCGCCTATTTTATGGGCCTATTTGTCGAATATGGGCATACATTCAGTCTGTTCGACCCTGGTGTGGTTGAAGTACTGGTAAGCCAGTGATGGTTTTGACTTTAAACATAATTTATTACACGATTTCCTGGACCGTTAGACGATATGTTATCTAAGATTGTTGTGCTCACCCCTGGTTTAAGCACTACAAATATGATACTGTTTGGTCGAAATGGTACGGGACTTTTGGTAATAGATGCTTGTTTAAAAGTCGAAAATACAACTCTCATAGACCAGGAGGACTGGTCAGGTGACTTTCATATCGCCTATTTTATGGGCATATATGTCGAATATTGGAATACATTCAGTCTGTTCGACCCTGGTGTGGTTGAAGTACTGGTAAGACAGTGATGGTTTTGACTTTAAACAAATATAATTGCTTACACAATTTCCTGAACCATTAGACGAAATGTTATCTTAGTTTGTTGTGCTCACCCCTGGTTTAAGCACTACAAATATGATACTGTTTGGTCGAAATGGGACTGGACTTTTCGTAATAGATAATTATTGTTTAATAGTCGAAAATACAACTCCCATAGACCAGGAGGACTGGTCAGGTGACTTACAAATCGCCTATTTTATGGGCATATTTGTCGAATATTGGCATACGTTCAGTCTTTTTGACCCTGGTGTGGTTGAAGTACTGGTAAGCTAATAATGGTTTTGACTTTAAACATATATAATTTATTTCACAATTTCCTGAACCGTTAGACGAAATGTTATCTTAGATTGTTGTGCTCACCCCTGTTTTAAGCACTAAATTGATGATACTGTTTGGTCGAAATGGAACTGGACTTTTGGTAATAAATAATAGTTTAATAGTCGAAAATACAACTCTCATAGACCTGGAGGACTGGTCAGGTGACTGTCATATCGCCTTTTTCACGGACCTATTTTTCGAATATTCGCAATAATCCCAATATGGGAAGTATTGTATATATCAATGCTAATGTACTAATATTTCTGCCCTGCCAAACTAGCTCAAGAATGTATTGGGTTTGGCTGCACATCGTGAGAAGTTGCTGCTTACTTGTTAAAGGCAAAGTTAGTACTGGTTATGTTTAATTCCAGGAAAACAACATTTAAAGTGACAGTCAAATAGCTTGATACTTGTTAATTTTAGTTTCTATAATTTCAGGCTTTGATAGAAGAGGAGCGCAGATATTCATTTCAAGCTGGCCTTTGATTAAGTTAAGTTATACTTTTAATGCTTCTTGGATCCATATATTCAGCCTGTTCGACCCTGGTGTGGTTGAATAACTGGTAAGCCAGTGATGGTTTTGACTTTAAACATATATAATTTATTACACAATTTCCTAGTCCGTAAGACGAAATGTTATCTTAGATTGCTGTGCTCACCCCTGTTTTAGGCACCACATATAAGATACTGTTTGGTCAAAATGGGACTGGACTTTTGGTAATAAATAATTGTTTAATAGTCGAAAATGCACCTCATAGACCAGGAGGACTGGTCAAGTGACTGTCATATCGCCTATTTTATGGGCATATCTGTCGAATATGGGCATACGTTCAGTCTGTTCGACCCTGGTGTGGTTGAAGTACTGGTAAGCCAGTGCTGGTTTTGACTTTAAACATATATAATTTATTACACAATTTCCTAGTCCGTAAGACGAAATGTTATCTTAGATTGTTGTGCTCACCCCTGTTTTAGGCACCACATATAAGATACTGTTTGGTCAAAATGGGACTGGACTTTTGGTAATAAATAATTGTTTAATAGTCGAAAATGCACCTCATAGACCAGGAGGACTGGTCAGGTGACCTTGATATCGCCTATTTGATGGGACTACTTGTCGAATATGGGCATAAATTCAGTCTGTTTGACCCTGGTGTGGTTGAAGTACTGGTAAGCCAATGATGGTTTTGACTTTAAACATATATAATTTATTACACAATTTACTGGACCGTTAGACGAAATGTTATCTCAGATTGTTGTGCTCACCCTGTCTTAAGCACCACATATAAGATAGTGTTTGGTCAAACTGGGACTGGACTTTTGGTTATAAATAATTGTTTAATAGTCGAAAATACACCTCACATACCAGGAGAACTGGTCAGGTGACTGTCATTTCGCCTATTATTTGGGCCTTTTTGTCGAATATGGGCATACATTCAGTCTGTTCGACCCTGGTGTGGTTGAAGTACTGGTAGGCCAGTGATGGTTTTGACTTTAAACAAATATAATTTATTACACAATTCCCTGTACCGTAAGACGAAATGTTATCTATTTGTTGTGCTCGCCCCTGTTTTAAGCACTACTTATTTGATACTGTTTGGTCAAAATGGGACTGGACGTTTTGTTATAAATAATTGTTTAATAGTCGAAAATACAACTCTCATAGACCTGGAGGACTGGTCAGGTGACTATCATATCGCCTTTTTCACGGACCTATTTGTCGAATATTGGCAGTAATCCCAATATGGGAAGTATTGTATATATCAATGCTAATGTGCTAATATTTCTGCCCTGCCAAACTAGCTCTATAATGTATTGGGTGTGGCTGCACATCGTGAGAAGTTGCTGCTTACTTGTTAAAGGCAAAGTTAGTACTGGTTATGTTGAAGTCCAGGAAAACAATATTTAAAGTGACAGTCAAATAGCTTGATTCTTGTTAATTTTAGTTTCTATAATTTCAGGCTTTGAGAGAAGAGGAGCGCAGATATTCATTTCAAGCTGGTCTTTGATTAAGTTAAGTTATACTTTTTATGCTTCTTGGATCCATATATTCAGCCTGTTCGACCCTGGTGTGGTTGAAGTACAGGTGAGCCAATATGGTTTTGACTTTAAACATATATAATTTATTACCCAATTTCCTGGACCGTTAGACGAAATGTTATCTTAGATTGTTGTGCTCACCCTGTCTTAAGCACAACATATAAGATACTGTTTGGTCAAACTGGGACTGGACTTTTGGATATAAATAATTGTTTTATAGTCGAAAATACAACTCTCATAGACCCGGAAGACTGGTTAGGTGACTTTCATATCGCCTATTGCATGGTCCTATTTGTCGAATGTGGGCAGTAACCCCAATATGGGAAGTATTGTATATGATAATGCTAAAAGACTATTATTTCTGCCCTGCCAAACTAGCTCTATGTGAAATCGGACTGAAGTCCTGATTCAAATGAATGTCTCATTTGTCAGTGATATGGTAGCACATGACTCTCCAACATGGAATTGATTGTTACTCTGAAGGCAATCTGAAGTATGACATCTCGATCTTAACTAGCTGAACTTGCCAGTGGATACATTGAATTAGAGCCTGCTTCCATGAATCTGCTCTCAGATATTACAACTGACATGGTATGTACAACGGACATGGTATGTCTTCAGTGTGAGCTATTGTTCATAGGTACCTTAGGGGCCAAATATGAAAGTAAGCATTGCCTGGGATGTATCGTGGAAGTGAGTTTGCAGTCAGATTCTTTATGCAAGTGTATGAGTTCTTCTTTCGATGTATCTTCCTGTCGAGGAATGTTGGCGGAGTGGTAGTTTCACCAGGCTTGTAAGATAATGGTTGAATCCTTGCTGGACTAGTTATGTTGCTCCTGTCTTTGATTAAATAACACATTTGTTTGAATCGCGTCTTCAATCCAATTTTACTTGAACAAGTTTGCCAGAGCAGGGATATGAATTTCTTAGCGTCAATATATACAACACAATCATATAAGGTTACACATCGCATTTTGCATAATGCATTGGATTTGGGCTGTACGTCGTGAGAAATTGCTGCTTACTTGTAAAAGGCAAAGTTAGTACTGGTTATGTTTAAGTCCAGGAAAACAATATTTAAAGTGAAAGTCAAATAGCTTGATTCTTGTTAATTTTAGTTTCTATAATTTCAGGCTTTGAGAGAAGAGGAATGCAGATATTCATTTCAAGCTGGCCTTTGATTAAGTTAAGTTATGCTTTTTATGCTTCTTGGATCCATATATTCTGCCTGTTCGACCCTGGTGTGGTTGAAGTACTGGTAAGCCAGTATGGTTTTGACTTTAAACATATATAATTTATAACACAATTTCCTGGACCGTTAGACGAAATGTTATCTTAGATTGTTGTGCTCACCCTGTCTTAAGCACCACATATAAGATACTGTTTGGTCAAACTGGGACTGGACTTTTGGTTATAAATAATTGTTTTATAGTCGAAAATACAACTCTCATAGACCCGGAAGACTGGTTAGGTGACTTTCATATCGCCTATTGCATGGTCCTATTTGTCGAATGTGGGCAGTAACCCCAATATGGGAAGTATTGTATATGATAATGCTAAAAGACTATTATTTCTGCCCTGCCAAACTAGCTCTATGTGAAATCGGACTGAAGTCCTGATTCAAATGAATGTCTCATTTGTCAGTGATATGGTAGCACATGACTCTCCAACATGGAATTGATTGTTACTCTGAAGGCAATCTGAAGTATGACATCTCGATCTTAACTAGCTGAACTTGCCAGTGGATACATTGAATTAGAGCCTGCTTCCATGAATCTGCTCTCAGATATTACAACTGACATGGTATGTACAACGGACATGGTATGTCTTCAGTGTGAGCTATTGTTCATAGGTACCTTAGGGGCCAAATATGAAAGTAAGCATTGCCTGGGATGTATCGTGGAAGTGAGTTTGCAGTCAGATTCTTTATGCAAGTGTATGAGTTCTTCTTTCGATGTATCTTCCTGTCGAGGAATGTTGGCGGAGTGGTAGTTTCACCAGGCTTGTAGGATAATGGATTGAATCCTTGCTGGACTAGTTATGTTGCTCCTGTCTTTGATTAAATAAACATTTGTTTGAATCGCGTCTTCAATCCAATTTTACTTGAACAAGTTTGCCAGAGCAGGGATATGAATTTCTTAGCGTCAATATATACAACACCATCATATAAGGTTACACATCGCATTTTGCATACTGCATTGGATTTGGGCTGTACATCGTGAGAAGTTGCTGCTTACTTGTAAAAGGCAAAGTTAGTACTGGTTATGTTTAAGTCCAGGAAAACAACATTTAAAGTGAAAGTCAAATAGCTTGATTCTTGTTAATTTTAGTTTCTATAATTTCAGGCTTTGAGAGAAGAGGTGCGCTGATATTCATTTGAAGCTGGCCTTTGATAAGTAAGTTTGACTTTTTAAGCTTCTTGGATCCATACATTCAGATTGTTTTTTAATCCAGTAATGATTTTTGAATATTAAATATAATTTATTACCCAGTTTCGTTAACCGTTAGACGAAATGGTATCTAAGAATGTGTTGCTCACCCCTGTTTAAGCACTTCATATATAATACTAAATTTAAATTTTAAAATTCAACTATCATAGACCAGGTATTCTGGTTTTGTATATTGACTGCCTAATCATCTATTTCAAGCCCCTATTTGTCAAATGTTTGCAATACTCGCAATATTTAGAGTCTACTGTGCAAATACTCGTATTGCTGCACTACCAATCTAGATATATGACATCGAACTGAAGTCTTGATGCAAATAATTGTTTCATTTGTCAATGATGTGGTAGCACATGACTCTACAACATTGATCATACAACACCATCGTATAGGGTTATACCTCACATTTTGCATAATACAATTGTACAATGGAATTAGACTGTCATTGTGAGAAGTTGCTGTTTACTTGTGAAAGGCTAAGTTAGTACTGGTAATGTTTAATTACAGGAACACTGGTTGGTTCAATTGGCTGCCTTTTATTATATACATGTTTGATACACCCCAAACATAATCTGTGACAGTAGTCAAATTGGTTGATTCTTATTTTCTGTTTCTTACTCTAATTTCAGGTTTTCAGAGAAGAGGATCCATTTGTATTGCCTTACTTAGAAACTCTTTTAGTATTGGTGTATTGTATGTTTATGTTTGCTTTTGGAATAAAGTTGTGTATATACATACGTACTCATGTGTTGTTATTGTGAGAACACTTATACGAGTACAGGATTTCAAGGAAAGTAACTCACTGTTTGGGACAGTCACGTTTAAGCTGGCCTGTCACAGGATGTAAGGGTGTGCTTTGAAGATCACTCTTCGCCCGTTAGTCTCAATAGCGTGTGTCGACAATAGAAGACACACTCTCTTCAAAACTGTTACAAACCCCCATTGACACAGGTGGGTGTGTTTTGGACTGCAGCTGGCTGCAGAATGAACACTTCTCTGACAAGATGTAGCACCAACTCAGTACTAGTTAGCATTGATATCGACTATGCACAATTACACAACAATAAACAATTTGGATATATAAAGCCTCAACGATAACACTAGCCTTTGTTTACAAATATAAGTGATTTTTAATGCATTTCCGATGACCATTTTGTTCGATTCCGTGCATAATCACTTTCTTTTAATGTATTTACTATTTAAATCTAAACTGATAACAAGCGGCCATTCAACCATGCAGTGTTGGTATTATCCATGTTTATATAAGGCTAATGTTATCCTTGGCGAGCTATATTCCAGTTAATGTCTTACCTGAACACACATCATTATCGCTGACGAACTACTGCATCTATTTGCTGTCATTCAGAATATAAAAAATAAATGCATCACATATATCGTTGTCATCATTACGTCAACATTACGTAACATCAGTGCGTCAAATTATTTAAAGATATTGTATATATAAATACATATAGGGAGTATGGATGTTTGACTGCTATGCTATTGTATGGATAGAATTTCCAATTCTTGTAAGAAACATACAAGCAATGAAAGGATAAAGAAGCACACACATTACTTCAAAAGTAGTGTTTATTTTAACTACGAAGCTGACTTTGATTAACCCAGGATAAGAACTACAGTCGTACCTGTGTAAAGATCACCTGCGAACATAGACCACTGTTACAAAACATGTCTGCTAATTAATACCACGTGTGCTACTTCCCATCGGTTTTCCTTCCAAAACCTTCATAACACAAACTCACTTTGGATAGGGCTATCTCTGTGTCCGGCACACATAGAAAAAAGATGATATAGGTCGCGCAGGGAATGCAAAACTCAACTTAACCAGCCGATCACAGAAAACATAAAAAAACATACAAGGCAGTTGCCAAAGGCTTGAGAAAGAGAACGTAAGCAGTAATGATCCATTTTTCTCCAAACAACGCTGGGATTCCACCACAGTCCAGTTAGGGTATTGCTACAGTGACGTTGCAGTTGATGTGTACACAAAATACAACAACCATTGTCTGAACAGGTAGAGCGAATATAGTATGTTAGTTTAGCATTAGAATTATAGTTGTTTGTACAATATAAGCCTTTATAATTGGTTTTACACCGTTGTAGTGGACTCGACCGCTGCGATACTGGATTTTTACCCTAACTGGACACTATTAGACATAGCACCTCGGCAAAGAGAAGGGACGGTGACGTGTTAGCACAATGATTTAGCAAGGCACTATTAAACACCTTGTCTTGGGCTCAGTATTTACGAGTGGGGGAACTGGTTTCTATTCGCTCTCACCTTCTCCACGATGTATATCTTCAATAATTAGGGGTCGAAACGGGATTATTATAAGTTGTAGAACACATTAAATCTAATAGTATAGTTGAACAAAATAGTTTGTGTATATAATGCATTGGAAATGTATAGTGTGTTTAGACTAAATGTGTTGTGCTTGAATTGTGCAATAGTTTGTATACGAAAAAGAACATTGACGATGTCAAAGTATTGTAATAGAACAATCTCATCCATATTCGTTCTATTTAGTCCAGACATACAACTAATTATACACAAGCAGAGGCTATCGTCTCGGTAGGCATTCAATGTCAGGTCAAATTAAGTAGTTTTTATTTAGATGTTATTAAGTCTAATGTTTGCGGCTACACGTACACGTACGTTATTAGCCGTGGTAATACAAATTAGCATGACATATTAAAATACCATGTATTGAAGTTATACATGTATCATAGTGTGTGTATATAATGCATTGCAAATGTGTTAAGACTAATGTGTAGTGTGTTGGGCACTTCTTTCTGAAATGAAATACGCGTATGTATTGTCATTAGATAACATCTACTAGAAGGCTACAGTGAACGTGCAAGTACTGTTGATTCAAAGTTATCTGTCACAACCGCGTAAACAAACATTCAACACGATCGATTATTACAGGTGTGTCAGGATTAAGTTCTAACATCATTAATACATTTAAATGATCAAAACTTTAACTGCCCTATAGCCGAGTGGTTACAGCTATGGTTTTGTGAGTCTTTATTTTGAAATTGTGTACAGTTTACTGCGAGTTCAAATCCCAACAATGCCTAGATTTTTTTAATGTTGCTTAAACTATGTATATTAATCCTTTTGCTCATTCCGGTGATTACATACATACAATGAATAAACTAGCAATCATGTTTTGCATTCAATGTACTAGTAAATATAAAAAAAACCATAGTGTATCTATATCAAGCCAGCTACTTTTTTCGCACAAAAAGTATGTTAAAATTAATTTGTCGATATAAAAACACTCAGAAAAACAATATTATAAAAAAGCATAACAAAGAAAAAGCGTATCAGACTGGATTCGAACCTTTACTTGGATTTCACCAATGATTTATGCTGATACCATACATTTAACGCACTACGCTAAGAACGCTAATGAAATATACTATGCTTATTTTAATACATAAAGCTATGGTCAAAGATGGTATGAGTAAAAAAAGAACGCCGATTGGTCAATACATACAATTACCTATTAAGAAATGGAACATTCTGGCGGTTTTGACAGATATCTTTGAATCGACAGTACAATCAATATTGCGTGTTGTGTAGAAACGAATTTCGTTATATCAATAGAACAAGTGATGGTCATAACGAACTAAAACGTCATGTTCCATAGATTTCGCTGAAAGTAGATGTGCTATAATAACTATTGCTACTGCATAACTTCTTGTACTTCCTGCGGGATACTCACATATTTTATTTAACAAATTTCCATTTTTATTTAAATTAATACGAACACATGTTTGTATCAAATATACTTGGCTCATGTTACCATTGTTAAAAAACACTATTATAATCATGCATATAGTATAAATTCCTGTTAATTTTAAACATATGGCAAAAAACAGCGCTTGGCGATACATAATTTCGTACTTGATAAATGTGTTTTTGTCCCATGCACTTGGCTTATCAGGCCGTATCATCGCCATTTTTGTGGTTTTCTTCAACTACTCGACTCGTCAGGTGCGAATATTTGACGATAATGTACTGGTTGTATTATAAATGTATTTTTCTTCGTACATAACCACGAATTGTTAAGATTATTACTACAAATGCAAGTAGATTGTATGTTTTGGCTAGGTCACCGGTGTAAATCATTTATCCTATCGTTTAGAAAGGAAATTGTCTAGCTATATGCTTTACATTCAATTACGTGTCGGGATGTGAAAAAGCTTTTCTACCCTTTTCAACTAGCTTGTTGATTTGAGGACATAACAGCATAACCACTCGAGCACACTGTGGCATACTTTGACAAAAATGAGTTTCGCTATAGCTGGCAACTATATAATTGATATGTTTCGGTATATACCTCCTGTTGGCTGTCAGATCGCTGGAATATCGTACACACAAGGTCAGATGATTTGAAAGCGGAACCAGACGGTTAAGTTATGTATACTGTGTGAACTTTATGAATACTATGTTATTAATGACGATCTAGTAATACTATATTTGTACATACCATATACAACATTGCGATACGATATGGTAGTACGCAGATGTTTAGTTTATTCCAGTACAGTGGGTTCAGTTATTTTGCCGGAAAAACTACGAGATAGGAGCACTACATGGCCCCTTGTTGCTACAGACCCCTTTCAGGAATACGACATTATAGGGGATTAAGCCATCACATACCACGGAGAGTTTACCTAACATTCAGTTTTTTTCTGGAAATACGTATTAACAAGTACTAAATTGTCAATTCACAAACAGTTGACAGCTTTTCCAGATGTGGAGGCCACGCACGAATGGCAAGGGAAGGCAACACTCAACATAAACAGCAGAGCACGAAATACACAAACAAGCACATGCAAAAGAAAACACACACAGTTTTACCACAACTACATGACACAAAGACAACTTAAAATATAAAACTGAACAGCTACAAAAAGACAACAATCTACCCCCGACAGCCTGTTACCTCAGTAAGTCAAATATAACCGATATAAGACCCGACAATCTACCCCGACAGCCTGTTACCTCAGCAAGTCAAATATAACCAATGTAAGACACGACAATCTTCCCCTGACAGCCTGCTACCTCAGCAAGTCAAATATAACCAATGTAAAACAGGACAATCTATCCCCGACAGCCTGTTACCTCAGCAAGTCAAATATAACCGATGTAAGACACGACACTCTTCCCCTGACAGCCTGCTACCTCAGCAAGTCAAATATAACCAATGTAAAACAGGACAATCTACCCCCGACAGCCTGTTACCTCAGCAAGTCAAATATAACCAATGTAAAACAGGACAATCTAACCCCGACAGCCTGTTACCTCAGCAAGTCAAATATAACCGATGTAAGACACGACAATCGACCCCGACAGCCTGTTACCCCAACAAGTCAAATATAACCAAATTGAATGTAAAACAGGACAATCTACCCCCGACAGCCTGTTACCTCAGCAAGTCAAATATAACCAATATAAAACAGGACAATCTACCCCCGACAGCCTGTTACCTCAGCAAGTGAAATATAACCAATGTACAACCGGACAATTCACCCCCGACAGCCTATTACCTCAGCAAGTCAAATATAACCGATGTAAGACACGACAATCTACCCCCGACAGCCTGTTACCTCAGCAAGTCAAATATAACCGATGTAAAACAGGACAATCTACCCCGACAGCCTGTTACCTCAGCAAGTCAAATATAACCAATGTACAACCGGACAATCTACCCCCGACAGCCTGTTACCTCAGAAAGTCAAATATAACCGATGTAAGACACGACAATCTACCTCAGACAGCCTGTTACCTCAGCAAGTCAAATATAACCAATGTAAACACGACAATCTACCCCCGACAGCCTGTTACCTCAGCAAGACAAATATAACCGATGTAAGACACGACAGATAACAAATCTCACATCACACGCACAAACCACATAGTCAAAAAGATTATATTAAGTCAGACAGGGAAGGCAGCACTCAACTTAACCAGCCGAGCACAGAAAACATTAAAAACACACAAAGCACTGAAAACACGGCATCCCGTCCCGAAAGTCTGCCGCCTCAGTCAGTCAAACTAAAACGGTACGAGAGCCAGGTAACGAAATAAATAGCAACTGGACATAACACATCACAAGGACAATCTACAACATAAATATAGTGTACGTGAACTTTTGAAAGATACGAAGCAGCCTTGTGCTGGACAACAAAATTGCAGAATGGCACATACAAAATCAACAATGTTTAACAAAAAGGCACAATGGCGAAATATTTTGTATATTTGTATTTTTGCTATAAAACCTACAGAAACAGTATATAATTAAGCAGCATTTTTGGAAGAAATAAGACAGCCCTTCGCCGGACCCAAAAAACCAACCCGTAGAAAATGAATACAGTTTAACAAAATTGAGCGGTGGCAATAAACTAATGCTGATGTCAAGGAACCACATAACCTGCTACATCCGGCATTCGAACCCATAACTCCATGTGACAGTCTAGAACTTTACCAGCTAAGCAAACCATACGGTCACTTGCATCGTTTGTATTAAATACTACCAATATTTAGTGATTACGAACTCTTGCTTTTCGATAAGAATCATCAATCTTCAAATATGTTTGATTACAACTTATGTTAGTTTCCATTGCAAAATCGACATAACGATCATTATACCATTGGCAACGGCCAACATTAAAACATTGCATCAGGGACCAGACAGATACCAGTGACCATTTCGCAACAACATCACAGTTACATTTATTATAATAAAACAGAACAATAAGCTATTGGCTAACATCAGCTGACGGCTCGTCTATCAGGCACACCAATACGGACCTCTACCGGGATTTGAATCTTCAACCTTTCGGTCCAAAGTTGATTACCTTACAAAAGATTTGGACATACTTATGCCAGTATGATAGAATAACCAATGCGGTATATTGTGTTCAATATTTGCGGCAGGTTCCTCCCTTGTTCTGACAGAAAACGTATGAAGAAGCGTGTTTTAGTATCTCTCGATGATGTTTTAAGTAGTATCGACAACTAGAGCCATTCAAGCTAAATGGAAACATATTACATGAAGAAAACTGAAGTAATGGGAAATATAAAATACAGATTCGGGAACGATTGATTTTGCTATAATAGTATAGCACAGAGAATTTGACATGATCCTGACTTTTATGCATGAATATATTACAAGGTAATTGCGTTAAATATATCAATTTCCGCGAGCAAATCGTGCAATATCGGTTCTTTAGATTTGTTTTGGTATTACAGCTCGAGCGTCTTCGTAATACTCTCCGCTTATGACAACATATAGCCGGGGTTGTAAATATAGACAATATATCAGCTGTTAAATTATGCAAATTTAAAGGTCGAGAGTCGTGTCAAATTCTCTGGACTATACTACAGCCGGACTGAGTTAAGACCCTTGGCTTAGAAATCAAAGAAAGTGCCTGTTTCCAACATGTTTACTGAGTGAAAGCATCATTTATAGTGTTGGGTATTTGATCATTGTACCCATATAAGGCCGACACTCGGGCTAGCACACACACAGGTGAGTCTGTTGAAAAATCTACGTTTGAGGAACTACATCTATAAACCGGTCTATTCTTCAATTACGTAACCATGGTAACAAGGAACAATTAATTTCTACCAAAAACATGGCATTGAGGAAAGAACATAAAAAGACATGTTTAAAAATTTGCAACCATCTCAGGGTTTGAATCTATGCAGGAAAAATGTCGGTAGCCGGAGCTGAGTTTGATGCGTGGGCGCTTAATCTAGCGCAGTCGGTGGAGCAGGAGACTCTTAAACTCGGTGTCGTGGGTTCGAGCCCCTCGTTGGGCGTTATCTTCTATTATTTATTAATAATATCATTGATTTATGTAACTATTACGCAGCCTTAATATTTTTTATTTATGTTCTAACTGGCTTAGAATACCATGCATTTTCATTTAACTGTTTTCATTGTCTCAAAATGTAGGTTATATTATAGCATCTAGTAATGAACAATTCTGTATTCCCTCGGAATTCGAGAGATCGTGGCTCGCTCACAGACCGTCTCATACCAACGGAGAATGGGAAAAATGCCTGCATTAAAATTGAGCATTGACGCTAGCATAAGTCTGACATGAAATAGCAATTCATACACGTATGAATGAGGTGTTGAAAGTGATAAATATAATGTGTAGACCTACTAGTATTGTACTATAGGTAAATTTCCAACTTGGGTTGCTAAACGGGGGGATTAACTATATAAACTCTATGGTTAAAGTACATAAATATGCATAACCTAGAAATACACCACGGTGCATTTCTAGGTTATGCATATTTATGTACTTTAGTATCCCCCCGTTTAACCCACAGGTAACTGTTTATTAATGATACAGTTAGCTGTGGTTTAACCACCCAAGTTGGAAATTTACCTATACCGGTAATACATTGTAATAACAATACTAATTGATAAAGACTTCATTTAAAGAGGCAACACAGTTTGATAAACCCAGTCTTCCCTGTGAGCCTCATTTTCGAAGGTAACTCTTAAATCGTGACTCTAGCTAACACGTTGGATATAACAGGAAATGTATGTCAAACAATAGTTACATTGCGTGCATAACATTATAACCATATATACGCCAAATCGTACAGGAAATCAGAAAGCAGGTGACTGATAAGCCAATTTGGCTGGTGACTTTACACTAATAAACAAAGTCATTGTAGAGATAAAAGCTTTACAAACTAATCTACACTTCAATAAAATAATCACCAGAAACATACATGCCATCAAATATCAAGTTCAATCCTTGCACAATGTAATTAACTATTATAGTAGTAACTAGCGATTAACATATTAAAGTATATTGCGATGCAACGTGATTAATCATACCAAAATATTAACTAACATCCCTCTGTAAAAACTATGAGAATACTATGATTGTCAATGTATCACACAAACATTCTGGACATTCTTTATACTGATGAAGTATGGTGTTTCGACTGGCATCTGTAACGACAAGTGTGTCTTGTTTAGCGAGGCTGAAACATGCTCCTGTTCATATAGCTACCTTCGGGAGTCCAAACTAAATTGCTTTAATTTTGGCAAGAATCAAACTGGTGACAACATGACTTCGATTATTTCTGATGGTCATTACCATGGAAACACGTGATATCAACATTACAATTGTACCAATCGTGTAAGCTCGGCAATTTCCGTTTGTCTCCGGTAAATATACATCTATTGCAATGCATAAAGGCCGAGGTGATCGGCATGATACTTGTAGTTCGCGTAATGGAAATTCAAGGGTTGTTCAAATTGGAATGCAAGTGAAGCTATATCTTTCTTGTATCAATGCTTTTTTAAGAATAGTTAGCTGTATATCAAAGAACATTGAATTAGCTTTAAATTGATACCTCACATTTTAAAATCCGTTGAGTGTAGCTGTAACAATACGTCATTTAACACTGTCTACTCGTGTATACTAATGCTTAAATTATTGGAAAAATGTCACTTTTTTCTGGCCAAATTCGGTCCTATTTAAGAATCGTTGTTTTTTTAATGCGGGAGCAAATATAATATTTTACATAACATGTTTGGTGAAATGGTGGTATGATATGTCTTTTTCATCAACTACTTGATAGTTTACGCAATATAAAAGTGGCGTAATTTTATTTGGAAAGGAACCCCATGAACGCCATCCAAATACCGCAATATACTATAAAAGGGTTGCGAAAATCATATTTGTTTTGGAAACTGGTGGAATATTTACAATTAGGCAAGTAGCTCAATGTGTTGGCACATCATTAGGAGCTATTCAAACAATTACCAAACATATAAAAAGAATTAGGACGATAAGTACACTTTAGATACCCCTATCTGCTTAGAGACACCAGCACACATGCCCTTGCAAACTGTCCACAAAATAGTTGAAACCAGTTTCTAGATAAAAAAGTCGACCGTTTGCAAATGTAATGACCATAAACGAGACACGGGTTGATTTTTTCACCCATGCGACAGATCCTTAAACTAATATGGGCCAGCAAAAACAGAACAAAAGTATGCATTGCAAAACGCCGCATGGGCGTCAGCAGAAATGTACAACTTTTTCTATATAAATCGAGTTTCTACCATTAAATTTGATGTATAAAATATACAATGGATAAATGCCAAGCTTGAAACAGGAAAATTCCTTCAGAAATTGAAGAAATACTCCGACAATCGCTCTCAAAGCACATGTTTGAAGTATGACATGCTATTGCAGAGGCCCATTGCCTCCACCTGCAGCAGCCATTAACGCGACCTTCTGAGAAGCGTGAAGGTTCTTGAGATTTCCGACCATCCTGATTTGTCAAGCAATGTCCTTTGTGATCTTTATTTGTTTCAAACGGCTCTTAAAAAGCAATGTCGGAAAAAATATCAGATACGTTAAGATCTCGGTTTGGCACGTGTCCAGTATATGCACAGTGACCCTATGAATTATAATAAAATCGCATTTTAAATATGGAATATCTGAATGAAACTTGGCATATATACCGGAGATGAATACTGCAATAGGATCAAAGGCTAGTTTCAATAGAATCTATTAAGGAAAAAAATGTATGGGCTTAGTTGCATTCCAATTTGAACAACCCTCGTATAGCTTAACAGAACTCGTCTGAGACATAAGTATATTTCATAACGTTCCTTCGTTAAGTTAAAATTGTTTGACCCTTAATAACAACTGACGATGGTAACCAAAGAAGTCCTTGTCGAAGTGTGATCAGTCTCGTGTAGATTTTGTTAAACTATACTATTAGATTAAATGTGTTCTAAAACTTTTATTAATCCATTTTCGACACCTCATTATTGATCATATCCATCGTGAAGATGTGAGTGAATAGAAACCAGTTACCCCACTCGTAAATACTGAGCGCAAGACAATGGGTTATTATTATCTATTGGTGCCTTCCTAAATCATAGTGCTAACACGCCACCCTCCCATCTCATTGCCGAGGTGATATATGTCTGATACCTTCATTGTGATGGAATCCCAGCGTTGTTTGGCGAATAGGGGATCATTATTGCTAACGACTGCCATATATATTTTTTGAAAACAGTTGTGCAAAAAAGCTCGCATATTTTAATGTATTCAACAATTCGGAAATCAGTTTTACCTACAATTTGCATTACCTCTATAGAACAACACCATTAATTTTGTGAACACTCTAAGTATGGTTGATGTACAGAAAGTGTTTTACATAATGATATGAGTGGACCCGGTCTCCCTAAGCATCTCAAGTAGAAATCTCATCTCAATTAAGATTTTGCTCAAATCAGAGTCAGAATTTGAGATAAATTTAATATTCGAGATTTTTAAATTTTACAGTAATAAACTGTTTTGTGATGCGAATTTTGAGTCTAGCCTCCCATGGATGTTATATAAAAGATACATGACCATATTTGAAATGAGATTTGTCTCAGTTTGAGATGTAAAGGAGATCGGGACCTGATTGTTTCTATGTGGAAGGCCGCTCTGGGGCGCGCTTATGTGGATAGGTTGCACTAATCTATACTACCTACGTGTATGTAATCCTGTATTTACTCGTTTCCCGTTTTACGATATCCTTAAATTCATGAAAATGAAATACCACAGGAATGAAAAGTAGCGTCAAATCCTGTAGTCTTGGGAAGAAACTTAACACGACCAGCCCCCAATCTCCCGCAGAATCTCAAGTAGGAAACTCAGCACAAATTGAGATTTTGCTCAAATCAGAGTCTGAATTTTTGATAGATCTGAAGTTTGAGCTCTTGAAAGTTGACTGTAATAATTTAACTCAGAATGGTGTTTCTGTGCTGTGCTGAGCACAGACTCTCATGGAAATTACCTCAAAGACACATGCCAATATTTTAGATGAGATTAAGCTCAAATTGAGATGCTTAGGGAGATCGGGGGCTGTAAACCCTCTTTCACAATTATGGAGCGGTCGCTATTGCCGTACTTCCGTCGTATGAACGGTTGGCTCGGATTTTTAATGACAATTGTGGATATTGTGAAATATTCTTACGGCGGACATGCGATAGCAATGTATACGATAATCAGTTATGAGTCAGTACTATTCGTGTACACATCAGCTCAAAATTATTATTTACAAGATGGTTGAGCAGGCGGCTAGGAGTTCGATCCACACGGTCTCTTATACGTTGATAGAATGAGGCGTGTCATGAATACATAGTAATGTTCTGTAATTTTAGCTGTAGTAGGGTATTTACGTAATGCGTAGAACGAATTATATAGATCTAAATATTAATTGCTGTTTGCCTTCATTGACTGCTGGTCATTGAATTATGCTAGAAATAGTATAATGTTAACACATCTGTAGATATGTAGATCTACAAGAATAATCTCTAATACGAAGATCAACACTGATATTTCCCGTCGCAAGATGTAGAATACCCGTATCATACCCGGCAACTTCAAGGCGTGTGTGCATAACACCAAACCAAGCCTTGCTACGCCCCTGGAACTAATTTAATTGGTCACTCCATGGATGCTTAGATTTATTTACCCTCGCCACTGGGATAACCCATATGGGCGAGCATAAATGTCACACCTAGTTCATCATCATGTTCTTAACATGAATATATTGATATGCTTAAACTTTGATAGATATGAGCCTCATAATGTTTTTCCTTGTATCTAAAATAACCATGTTTTTCTTTTATAGCTGTTTTTAATTTGTTATACTATTTACAATTGTTTGTCGGAAAAAACCTGTTAGCTTGTGTTACTATGTATATTGAATACGACGTAAAATAAATGTTCTTGTAATGATGTAGATCTTGTATGTATTATTCTTAACAGACCTATATGAAAGTTTAAAAAGCGTGATTTTCACGACAAGAATATATTACGGACACCGTCGATTCGCCAAACAGGATACCGTTTCGTAGCGAATTGTACGAAACGAGTCATAATTATACGGGAATAATATTTATTTTTGCATTTAAAGGCATAAACAAGTTCATTTACGGTAAACATACAATAAAATGCAATAATGTGGGTGAAATTAGAACAACTTAATGTATATTTGGGTAATATTTGGGTGTATTTGGGTATATTTGGGTGTATTTGGGTATATTTGGGTATTTCGTGCCGCCGTATTTTTTATGTTTTCTGTGCTCGGCTGGTTAAGTTGAGTGCTGCCTTCCCTGTCCGACTAAATGATATCTGTTTTCTACGTGTGTCGTACACAGAGATAGCCTTATCCGAAGTGAGTTGTGTGTGGAGGTCGATGGGAAGTAGCACACGTGGTATTAGCAGACATGTTTTGTAATAGTGGTATATGTTCGCAGGTGATCTTTACACAAGTACGACTGTAGTTCTTATCCTGGGTTATTCAATGTCAGCTTCGTAGTTAATATAAACAATACTTTTGAAGAAATGTGTGTGCTTCGTTATCCTTTCATTGCTTGTATGTTTTTTGTTACAGGAATTTGAAATTCTATCCATACAATAGACTAGCAGTAGATACATCCAGCTTCATAAATTTATATATGCATTTATTTTAAGACTAAACTAATAAATTTAACAACACAATTTATGTTTTCCAAATTTTACATTTAATCAAATTATCATTTTCCATGTCTCAATACTATCGATAAGTTAAAAGTAAGTGGCATAATTTGACCGCATTGAAGAAGCCCTGAGCTTAATTCCATTGGTAATCAACTACAAGTGTTTGTAGTGCCATATGGAATTAATGAAATTTTATTGTAATAAAGACACTTGCTGAGGATAGGATGGTGCCCCCCCACTTTGATATTCATGTAATATTAGGTCTCCCTTAACTGACAAGCCTTCCAGCCTATCTGCATATTCCGGTCTCTGTATTACAATATCTCCAAGTATATTATAGCTCCAATATACTGTATCCCATATTATCCAAATTCCCCAGTAATTATTATTTCTGTTAAATATCGTATTCCATCCAATCTCCTATCTCCGTAAATAAGTTAAAATATCTCCATAAAAATTGTCTCCACTTTAGGCCCACCTGTTCCGAGCAGACCCAAAGTATACTAATGAAAATTTAAGAAATGCGCAAAGCATAGATGACATCCTTCCAAATTGGTAATCACAAGGAAATAAGCTATTCCTTGAGCCATATTATGGAGAGGATAAAACCATCCATACCTATGCTAAATATTGTATAATTTCGGAAATAAATGTATAAAATTGAGAGTGGCACCATCCCATCACAGCCGCCTATGATTTTCCGCCTAATAAATTGTTCCTATGTTTCAAGCCTTTAATGCTCCAATGCGGCGCCTAACATAAACTTATAATACTGTATTTAGATATAAAGTCTTATGTACACAGTAAATTATTTAATGTATTAACAGTCTGAACAATGTCATATTAGCACTCAAAATGGTATAAAACACAATAACATCTTCAACAACAAAGTCCAACATGCAGGGTAACTTGACCCAACGTAGTATCACGAGCATCGAAGGGAAGTAGATCTAGATGAACGTGTAAACTTGAACACCTTTGGCTGTATTTGCGCCCATGTTCAGTGGCCTATGCATCTCGTCAAACAGACTGTATGTTGTGTATTTCAAGATTATTTTTGACCATTCTGAAAATATAAATTCTCCGAGCAGAAATATGGTAACATCTGGTTGTATAAAAACAAGCATTATGTAAATCTACAAGATAGGGTGTGGCGGGTGGGATAAATTAGAGTAAATTTGTGATGAAATTGCAGAAAGCTTGCATTTTGAAAGGGAGATAATTCCATGCAACTTCCTGTCTCAAACAGGAAGTACAGTTGTAAAGATAACTCTTGAAACTTGTTTAATTGTCGTGCTGGAGTAGTCTCCCTTATTATAATCAAAAATCCACTCCAAAGTTTTGCTAAAATAACCAGGGCATTATTGTAGATAACAATAAGCCATATTATTTTAAGACTAAACTAATAAATTTAACAACACAATTTATGTTTTCCAAATTTTACATTTAATCAAATTATCATTTTCCATGTCTCAATACTATCGATAAGTTAAAAGTAAGTGGCATAATTTGACCGCATTGAAGAAGCCCTGAGCTTAATTCCATTGGTAATCAACTACAAGTGTTTGTAGTGCCATATGGAATTAATGAAATTTTATTGTAATAAAGACACTTGCTGAGGATAGGATGGTGCCCCCCCACTTTGATATTCATGTAATATTAGGTCTCCCTTAACTGACAAGCCTTCCAGCCTATCTGCATATTCCGGTCTCTGTATTACAATATCTCCAAGTATATTATAGCTCCAATATACTGTATCCCATATTATCCAAATTCCCCAGTAATTATTATTTCTGTTAAATATCGTATTCCATCCAATCTCCTATCTCCGTAAATAAGTTAAAATATCTCCATAAAAATTGTCTCCACTTTAGGCCCACCTGTTCCGAGCAGACCCAAAGTATACTAATGAAAATTTAAGAAATGCGCAAAGCATAGATGACATCCTTCCAAATTGGTAATCACAAGGAAATAAGCTATTCCTTGAGCCATATTATGGAGAGGATAAAACCATCCATACCTATGCTAAATATTGTATAATTTCGGAAATAAATGTATAAAATTGAGAGTGGCACCATCCCATCACAGCCGCCTATGATTTTCCGCCACAACAAAGTGAACTACACTTTGTCCCCCAAAATTATAGGGGGTATCCATTATCCTTGAATAAACTTTTTATCAGAATGACATAGAAAGTCATTAATGGCCTCAGATAAGGTAAAAATAAACAATTCATTTCCAACATCCGTCAAATGAACATTATCTTGACGAAAAAACCCTGGTGTCTGGGAATCAATAGACTTAATCGAAAGAGACCTCCCATTGGAGTAAGATAAAACGAAACTAGACATTGCTCTGTTGATCTTGTTTCTTTTTGCTACCATAGCCTGTAAATCACGGCTTTCTGAAAGCCTACTCCAAGATAATCTTGGTAAAATAAAAATCCATACAATTATTGAATCGGGGAAATTTATAAACAGATATGAAAACTCGGCCTTTAGAAGCCTAATTAATTTGTACGGATTGGTGTTGTAAATATTGTTTCCACCTACGTGCAAAAGAATGGCTTTAGGGGTCTTGCCTTGAATTACAGTTGTAAAGATAACTCTTGAAACTTGTTTAATTGTCGTGCTGGAGTAGTCTCCCTTATTATAATCAAAAATCCACTCCAAAGTTTTGCTAAAATAACCAGGGCATTATTGTAGATAACAATAAGCCATATTATTGTTATTCTGAATGTGAGCAAATAGATGCAGTAGTTCGTCAGCGAAAATGATGTGTGTTCAGGTAAGACATTAACTAGAATAGAGCTCGCCAAGGATAACACTAGTTCTGTATAAACATGGATAATATCAACACTGCATGGTTGAATGGCCGCTTGTGATCAGTGTGGATTGAAATAGTATATACATTAAAAGAAAGACATTACGCAAGAGATCGAACAAAATGGCCATCGGAAATGCATTAAAGTAATGTGGCTAGAGTTATCGTTGGGGGCTATATATGTACCTGTTTTAAGTTATGGGAGTGAAATCTGGGGTTGCTTTAATACTAGTGAAATTGATAAAACAGTTTTAAAGTTTTCTAAACAATTATTATGTGTTTAAAGACAGAATCAAAATACTTTTGTATATGGTGAATTAGGAAAAGTGCCTACTAGTATAAAACTTATATTACATACAATTAGATATTGGCTAAGACTACTATCGACTGATGGTACAAAATATGTTAAACTTGTATATGATATGATGTTACAGGGTCTTGAAGTACACCCAACTAAGGCATCTTGGGCCAGTAAAGTTAAAGGGATACTTAACAATCTTGGTTTTGGTGAAGCCTGGTTTTTCCAAACAGTTGGAAATAATAAATTATTTTTATCCTTGGTAAAACAGAGATTAATTGATCAATATTTACAGGGTTGGAATAGTGACATTGAAACTTCCAGTAGGGCAAATACTTACAAACTATTTTCATTGTTTCAATTACAGCCTTATTTAGATATAGTTTGTGTGAACAAATATAGGAATGCATTATCAAAATTTAGTGTTTCATCCCATAGACTACAGATCGAAGTTGGCCGTTGGATAAAACCTAATCCAACACCTGTCCCTGAGAGAAAATGTAATTTTTGTAACTGTTTAGAAGACGAATTCCATTTCTTGTTTGAATGCAACTTATATGACCATTTTAGAAAAAAAATATATTCCTTTACATTATAGACAACATCCAAGCATTCTAAAGTTCATAGACTTGCTACAATCTAGTGATGAAAAAATCTTAAAAAATCTAACTGTCTACCTTTTTAAAAGTTTTGAGTTAAGGGAAAAGTCTTTATAGATACTACTTGTATATATGTACCTATTATGTACATATTACCATGATTCAACTAATGCTCTGTGTGTGTTCTGTATGTAGTGATTTTCATATACAACTTAACCTCAGGCATTCTTATTAAGTTCTTTAAATAAATATGTTGTAACATACCCTCTCACCACGAAATATTTTGTAATATTCTACATGTAAAGTGTTGAACTGTGCATTTATATCATATGTGTATGCGTGTGCGTGTGCGTGTGCGTGTGTGGGTGCGTGCGCGTGTGTGTGCGTGCGTGCGTGCGTGCGTGCGTGCGTGCGTGCGTATGTGGGATGTGTGGTATTGCGTGTGAGTGCGTGTTCTTTGCCTGCGTAGTTATACATGAATATATATATTTATAATAACAATTGAAAACATGATCCATGGGCATTATGCCTTAATTTCTTGATTATATTAATCCAAAGTGTTTGTTGTTGTGATATTGTGCACATCCGATATCAATGCTAACTATAATCGGACAAAGATAAATTGGCCGGGCTATAAATAGTACCAAAACATAAACATTCTTGTTTACCTTTTGCACCTGAAGTAAACTAATAAGGCGTATTGTTGTTCGTCCATCAGAGTACGATGAGAACCATGACTTCCTTCTATGCAGTTGACTGGGTTATGTGCGTCCGGAGATGGCTGATCGAGTCCGATCCGGGAGCGGAAATATCGGTTACAGGTGTCACACTTGTGTTCAGTAGATGGTTCTGTTGAGATGCTGGCTGAGCTGGCTTTGCGGATGGCACGTTTCTCTTTCGCAGTCTGTAGGCGTGATTGTTCTGAGCTCTTTGGTCCAACACTAAAGAGATGGCACCAGTGAGGACGATCAAGAGCAGAGATTTCCCAATTTCCACAATCAATGTTGAGTGCTTTGAGGGCAGATTTGAGGTTGTATTTAAATCCTTTCCTCTGTCCACCTACATCTCTCTTTCCAGACGTTAGCTCACCATAGAGAAGCTGTTTTGGGATCCTGGTGTCAGGCATCCTGTACACATGTCCAGCCCATCGTAGTTGACTCTTTTGAAGAAGTGTATGGATTGAGGGTAGGTTAGCTCTTTCCAATACTTCTGTGTTAGGAACTTTGTCCCTCCAGCTGATTTTAAGGATATTGCGAAGGCTAGTTGTGTGAAAGTGCTGATGTTTGCGGGCATGTCTACTATACACAGTTACTGTACATGTTTCACATGCATATAGGAGTGTGGTGATAACAACCGCTTTATAAACTTTGAGTTTAGTTGCTAGTGAGATGCCTCTTCTTTCCCAAACAGTGGGCCGCAATCATCCGAACGCTGCACTGGCTTTGGCAATTCTACTGCTCACATCATCGATGTGCACACAACGTGATAATGTACTACCCAGGTATGTGAATGTGTCCACTGCCTTAAGTGAAGTGCCCTTTATGTTGATTGTGGGTTCCTTGTAGGCAGAGCCTGGCGAGGGCTGTTTCATTACTTCAGTCTTCTTGGTGCTTATGGTAAGACCAAAATTGTCACACGCAGCAGAGAACTTGTCCATGCTTTGTTGCATCTGAGCTTCTGTGTTGGCATTCAAAGCACAATCATCAGCAAACAGTAGGTCACGAATGGTAGATTGGCATACTTTGGTTTGTGCTTTCAGCCGTCTGGGATTGTACAGTTTGCCGTCAGTTCTGTATCGGATTTCTAAACCAGGATCATCTGGAGTGAAGGCATCTGTGAGCATTGCAGAGAACATTATCGAGAGCAGTGTCGGTGCTAGGACACAACCCTGCTTGACCCCATTGCTAACAGGAAAGTTCTTGGAAGCCTCACCATTATCTAGAACATGTGCCATCATGGAACTGTCGAATCATGGTGATAAAGACTTGAGGGCAGCCATACTTCACCATGATCTTCCATAGACCCTCACGACTGACAGTGTCAAACGCTTTTGTTAAGTCAACGAACGTGGTGTACAGACTTGATGTTGTTCTTGGCACTTTTCTTGAAGTTGACGAGCGGCAAAAATCGTGTCAGTCGTGCCTCTACCAGCTCTGAATCCACATTGAGTTTCAGGTAGTAGACCTTGCTCCAAATGATTGATTATGCGATTCAGTAGAATTCTAGCTAATATCTTGCTAGCTATAGACAAAAGTGAGATTCCTCTGTGGTTGTCACATGCTTGTCTGTTTCCCTTTCGTTTGTAGAGGTGCACAATAGAGGCATCTTTGAAATCTTGCGGAAGTTCTTGTTTGCTCCAGCATGATGACAATAGTTCAGTCAATTTCTGGATTAGCATTGGTCCACCTGATCTGTAGATCTCCAAAGGGATGGCGTCTGCACCTGGAGCTTTACCACAGGAGAGCTGTTTGATGGCTTTTGATGTTTCTTGTGTGGATGGTGGTTCATCCAGTGACACATTGATTGGGATTTGTGGGAGACGGTTGATTGCTGCTTCATTTATTGATGAATGGCGATTTAAGACATTGTCGAAGTGCTCAACCCATCTTTCGAGTATTTGTGATCGGTCTGTTAGGAGATCATCACCGATTGCAGATAGAATCGGTGAGGTGCCATAGGCGTATTAAATACAACACAATAAGCAATGGAGAAATAGCTCAGTCGGTAAAGCGCAAGGTCCAGTCGCAACAAAAGTATGTTCTTATTATGCGCGAGTTCGAACCCAACTCAACTTTTCTAAAAGAAAATAATTTGTTTATTCAGTTTTTTAAGTTTGTTTTTCGTTTGACTTTGTAATTTAAAAGTGTTGAGAAAATGATAAAAGAAAAAAATATGATAAAAATAGACAATAAATGGATTCGAACCTGAGCACTAAAATAGCATACCTGGTAAATCATCAGCCACTGAGCCACTGGGCTATTGGAGTAATGATTGCTCCCATTATCATGTCTACCAAATTTTCCGGTTAATTAGATGTGAAGGTCACTGTTGTGTTTATTTACTATTGCTAAATTTAGCCTGGCCAATTTATGTTTGTCCAACTATAGGAGACATGCTCCCTTCTGAAACCATTCTGAATCTTACTCTATACAAATACCCCAAAACACAATGAACAATACCAGCGAACATCGGATTAAACGTAGAGGTCGACTCAAAGATAACCTGATGTAAATTCTACTAGCTGCATGGACGGATCAAGAAACACCATTGGTGTGGTTATTTTTAAGTATCTTTAATATTTGCTATTATCACCGCGTATAAACCAAATCACACTGTATGACTTATTGGGATATTATAAAATTCAACTTGTATGACTTATTACGATTGAAACACCCGGTGATCACCGTACGACTTATTGCAAGACTATACTATTCAACGTGTACTTATTATTGCGATAACCGGAAGTTGACTCGTTTATGTACACTGAGATCATTAGTGATAATGCTTTTGCATAGTTATGCAGTTTAACGACGAAGTCGATATAATGCGTGTGTATGTTTGCAAACGGCTGTTTGACTTTTACCTTTCTTCGAAATTGAGATGAAAATAACTGTTAACTTACCACTTTGTTAGTTTCACTGTTTTAGAAGCTGGTTCCAGGATCATGCAGAAAAAGAAACGTAACGACAACGACACCGGTCTTTAAAAATGCATTACGTCATCATGAAACTTGGTACAAACAATCATTAAAGACTCCTCTTAATGTTGGTGTATTTATTTTGGTCATAAATACGTTGTTTCCTACGCCATAGCGCCACCTTGCGGACACGCGCGTATTGACGCTACGGGCCTCATATCATTGTTTTAATGATTTTACGAGTGTTTTAATAGAACAAACTTCGTAATATTTTACACGTATGATCAAATAACAAAAGCAGATGTTTTTGAATTGAAAAAAATATCTAAAGCTTTATTATTTTCATCAAAAAACGTTAAAATGCTGTTATAAGTGAACTTCAGGAAACACTCACCCGCCATCAAAGTTAACGTTATATTTCGAAAACGAACCCGGATAGGATATTTTTTTATTCGATAATTGTAGTCAGTTCAAAAAAACGAATAGAATGATGAAAAAAAATATAGTGGTTTAGGTGAGGTTTTCTCTATAAAATGAAAATAATTCTGAAAAAAAACGGCCCTATTTTAACGCGTTTTCGACCTTACGCGACGTCTTGATTATACGTCATTTTTCATAAAGACGCTTGACCTATTTACTGACAGTAAAGATATGTGTCATCGTAGTTCATGTTACATTATTCATGTACATTGTCGTAATGATTTTTATAACCCAAATCGTTGTTTTTTTATTCATTACGCAAAGCAATTTTACAAAGTAACAAGTCAGCATGTATCTGTATGACAAGTCGTTTTTTTCCCTCTGCCGCAGGCTTCATGACTTTGACTTTTAATTGGACGAGTAAACTTGGTACAAATAATGATTTAGCAGTTCGTTTGCAGATACAAACTATTACCCGTATGTGAAATTAGTATGCAGTTATCATTATTGGCGGTCAAGCAGATGACCTGCGACAGGTCAGAAAAATCCGACTGCATGTATTTTATTTAATTATATTTTGTTTGTATGTGCGTCAAATACATCCGCCAACACGGATCCTAACTTCGAAGAAGATTTACCGGCGCCCCGATCTTTTAAAACGGCTTGTAGGCCGTCTATACCATTCCTCCTATAAACAGTTTGTAAATCCTTTAAAGACAGACCGCTTCTTGCGAGACGAGTGGCTTGTGCTTTTGCCATCGCCTTTGACTCAACTACGGTTTTGTACGAGTCACTGTAAAGTTTTTCATTGGCCAATTCCGGTAATTTATTTTTTACAGATGAAACACTTATACTATTTCTGTTCAACTGGTTAAAGTTTTCATCAAGTCTCAGGATTGATGCCAGGGCCTTGACGTCTTCGGATGCATCGTGGGCATCAAACTCTACACCAGATAAGTCTTTAACTAACGATATTAGCTTGTACGTTTGACGTCCGGGATATACATTTTTTAATAAGCGCAGACTATCCGAAAAGCCTATATTTTCAGGAACAGTAACTTCCTCTTCTAGGAATTTCGCTACCAATATTCTGGCGTCAAACATGGCATTATGGGCTACTAGTAAAACGTTCCTATCAAACGATTTAAGCCATGTTTTAAAATTTGTCAGTGCTGACTTGGTGGCGAGACTTGCCACTTCTCGGCAGTTGTGAAACAACTTTCCGCCATGATAACTGAGACCCGTAATGTTTGAGGAGATGGCTGGTATGTACCCACATCTTGGTGTAACAAATGTGTTGTACCGCTGCCCTGTGGATACATGCAACGCGGCGATTTGCAATATGCTTCTGCTTGTGCCTGTAATAATAATACATGGACGAATGATAAAAACTAGTACCATGTAATTGAATAAATTAAGTTTATAATTGAAATACCCATATTTTGATCATTTCATCATCCATGTATATGTAGTTTCTCCACTAACTGGTAAATAGCTTACGTCAGACGGATTTCATGTGGTTCTGTGCTACGAAGTCAAGCGTATGCATTGGAAACACTATTTTATCATCTATCACCGAGTTTTATTCACAATCAATTCCATCCATCTAATTATTGAGGGAGTCATTACTCATCTGCCTATACACGTTGTTTTGACATTTAATTTATATCGCAACTTGTACGTGTTTTGTACTCTTCGCTACACGTAAGACGTCGTGTAAGTTTTTTGCAACCTCATACAAAATCGTTCATAATAGAGTAATTATAATATGAGGTGGTATATCAAACTTTATAACATAATGTAAATAAGAGTGTTTTATGTTTGTCTTAGTAGGCTGAAACATGTGTATGATATACTCAAGATCCAAAATGATATTTAAACTTCACGTAGATACATTGTGAACGCATTACTAGCAGCTGCCGTGTAATTGTATTTTTACAACTGGAATAACAGAAATATACCTAATCCAGTCGTTTCAATTACGGCACATTTTAAAGAGAAATTGAGGCATATAATCAACAGATAATGTGTTGGTTTTTGGTGTGAAATCAATTTAAATTAAATTTTCACTCGTGGCTGTGATCACTCGGTGAAATGAAATTCGATCTTACACCAAAATCAACATATACTCTATAATTATATGGCTGCAAATTCCGATACCGATTTTCACCGATTTTCAATGAAATGTATTGGACAGTTTGACATGTGTAAAGCGCATTCCCATCTTCCAATGAATTGAAAAAACTTGTCCCATATATATGTAAGGGGCGAGAAAACCATGAATATTGTGAAGTCCGGGTATGTGTTCATTGCAGAGAATTATAGTGCAAACAAATTAACACGGGCGTCGAACCTTCTTTTAGCATAATTTATTATTTGATTTTTTGTCTATGATTTTATTTCGGTCATTGTTTCTGAGAAATATCATGCTTTCATTACGGAGAAAAAATATAGAAGTGCATTAGCTAGGTTTAGAACTTCCTCTCATAGCCTTTGTATAGAATCTGGAAGATACGACAACACACCCAGATCAGAACGATTTTGTATGTCTTGCACAATGAAGAAAGTCAAGACAGAATTTCATTTCCTATTAGTTTGTCCGCTGTATCGCGAGCTAAGACAGAAGTTTTTTTAAACAGTATTATTGCCACTGGTCAACTATTTTAAAAATTCGAAACTTTAATGTCCTCAAAGTCAAAAAAACTATTTGTGCTCTCGCTAAATATATATATATATTGCAAATAATGTGCATATCTCTTAATGTCTTAATGTTGGTATCAATTATATTATTAGGTTGAATGTCTATTGTCTAAATCCATCTCATATATGTGACTGGTTGTCTGTTGAAAATGTTATACGTATAATATGGTATGTTATATCTCTTGTTACCCTTGATTGTCCAAAGCCCGGCTGGTTGAGTAATGAATGAGCATTTGGACTAGCCAAACAGCTTACGAAGCCAGCCGGACATTGAACACAAACGCTTAATAGCAATATATTCATTCCATATTTGTTTGTCTGCTAAAAGTTCATGTTTTTCATCTCTGTTAATTGTTTTTATCTTTTATAAGCACTGTATTATGCTTTATACAAAATAAACTTTCGTATTCGTATTCCATAAGCGAGGAGTGAACGATAATAATAATAAAATAATAATAATAATAATCTAAATGACCGGTAAGACACGACTTCCACGCGAAATTGATATACATGTATACCGCACAATAAGCTTGTAATTACATTTATGGATTAAAATCGAGGACCACGTTAATTTGATCAGACTATATTCACTACAATAATTAGCATATGGAACACGTGGTCACTCGTATCAATGGAATGCAACAAATGATTGAAAACAATAACAGCGTGCTATATGTACGATTGATATTAAGTTGTACTGAAGGAAATTTGATGATAGTTTTGATGAAATACTAATGGTTGTATAATGTCAATTAGATGTGTACTCGTTGGTCACAGCTCTTAGGTCGTTAGTCGCACCACGTAGGTCGTAAGTCGCAGCTCGTAGGTCGTTGGTCCCAGCTCGTATGTCGTTGGTCCCAGCTCGTGTGTCGTTGTTCGCAGCTCTTAGCTCGCATATGCGTACTCGTAGGTCACATCTCTTAGGTCGTTAGTCGCAGCACGTAGGTCGTTAGTCGCAGCTCGTAGGTCGTTGGTCGCAGCTCTTAGCTCGTATATGTGTACTCGTAGGTCACAGCTCTAAGGTCGTAGTCGCAGCACGTAGGTCGTTAGTCGCAGCTCGTAGGTCGTTGGACGCAGCTCTTAGCTCGTAGATGTGTACTCGTTGGTCGCAGATTTTCTGTCGTTAGTCGCAGCTCTTAGGTAGTTAGTCGCAGCTCTTAGGTTGTTAGTCGCAGCTGTTAGCTCGTATATGTGTACTTGTTGGTCGCAGCTCTTAGGTCGTTATTCGCAGCTCTTAGGTCGTTGGTCGCAGCTCTTAACTGGTAGATGTGTACTCGTTGGTACTCGTTGGTCGCAGCTCTTAGGTCGTTAGTCGTAGCTCTTAGGTCGTTAGTCGCAGCTCTTAGGTGGTTGGTCGCAGCTCTTAGCTCGTAGATATGTATTCGTTGGTCAAATTTTAGGTCGTTAGTCGCAGCTCTTAGGTCGTTGGTCGCAGCTCTTAGGTCGTTAGTCGCAGCACTCAGGTCGTTAGCCACGGCTCGTAGGTCATTGGTCGCAGCTCTTAGCGCGTAGATGTGCACTCGTTGGTCGCAGCTCTTAGGTCGTTAGTAGTAGCACGTAGGTCGTTAGTCGCAGCTCGTAGGTCGTTGGTCGCAGCTCTTAGCTCGTAGATGTGTACTCGTTGGTCGCAGCTCTTAGGTCGTTAGTCGCAGCTCTTAGCGCGTAGATGTGTACTCGTTGGTCGCAGCTCTTAGGTCGTTAGTCGCAGCTCTTAGCGCGTAGATGTGTACTCGTTTGTCGCAGCTCTTAGGTCGTTAGTCGCAGCTCTTAGCGCGTAGATGTGTACTCGTTGGTCGCAGCTCTAAGCCCGTAGATGTGTACTCGTTGATCGCAGCTCTTAGGTCGTTGGTCGCGGTACGTAAATCGTTGGTCGCAGCTCTTAGCTCGTAGATGTGTACTCGTTGGTCGCAGTTCTTAGGTTGTTAGTCGCAGCTCTTAGCGCGTAGATGTGTACTCGTTGGTCGCAGTTCTTAGGTTGTTAGTCGCAGCTCTTAGGTCGTTGGTCGCAGCTCTTAATTCGTAGATGTTTACTTGTTGGTCAAAGTTCTTAGGTTGTTAGTCGCAGCTCTTAGGTCGTTGGTCGCAGCTCTTAGTTTGTAGATGTGTACTCGTTGGTCGCAGTTCTTAGGTTGTTAGTCGCAGCTCTTAGGTCGTTGGTCGCAGCTCTTAGGTCGTAGATGTGTACTCGTTGGTCGCAGGTCTTAGGTCGTTAGTCGCAGCTCTTAGGTCGTTGGTCGCAACTCTTAGCTCGTAGATGTGTACTCGTTGGTCGCAGTTCTTAGGTTGTTAGTCGCAGCTCTTAGGTCGTTGGTCGCAGTTCTTAGGTCGTAGATGTGTACTCGTTGGTCGCAGGTCTTATGTCGTTAGTCGCAGCTCTTAGGTCGTTGGTCGCAGATCTTAGCTCGTAGATGTGTACTCGTTGGTCAAAGTTCTTAGGTCGTTAGTCGCAGTTCGTAGGTGTTTAGTAGCAGCTCGTAGGTTAGTCGCAGATCTTCGCTCGTAGATGTTTGTTAATCGCATCACGTAGGTCGTTGGTTTGCAGCTGTTATGTCGTTAGTCGCAGCTGTTATGTTGTTGTAAGCTCTAAGGTGGTTTGTAGCAGCTCTTCACTCATAGATGTTTAATCGTTAGTCAAAGCATGTATATCGTTAGTCGCCCCACGTAGGTCGTTTCTCGCAGGTCGTTAGTCGCGGCTCTTTGCTCGTAGATGTTCACTCGTAGGTCGCAGCTTTTAGGTTGCAGCTATTGGCCTGTTGTCCGCAGGTCTTAACTCGTTGGTCGTAGCTTGTAGTTCGGAGATCGCAAGTTGTTGCTGTACGTTAGATTTTTACTCAATAATATAAATATTATTTCGTAGCTCGCGTATCGCAGTTCGTAAGTCGCAGCTCGTAGCCTTTAGGTGTGATAGAGCTGCTTTCTCTTATTCCACACTTTGGTGTCGAATACATCCTAAATCTAAATCACACCAAATGTATAATACGCCATCGCTGTTGTCACGCTTAATTTGGGATGTTTACGTTTGTGAAGCGTATATAATATCATACCAGTATTGACAAACGTATTGATCATATTATACAAATGTTACCTGCAAACACGCCTCCTTCAGAAAGCATTAAGTATTAGAAGTGTGTGTTCTGTTTGAATATCAGTTCAGTCCATAGTGTTTGTATTTACGAATTCCCGACATTTTTAGCACAGTATGCCTTGTTTTTATAACACCATTATATCAAGGTTGGTGCTATGTACTACGTCGTTTATGTTTAATATTGTATTAAAGAGCATATTACCATTTCTTGTTGATCCTTGTTTGACATGAATAAACAATTCCAACATACTAAACGACAAGTATGTTTGTTTATTTCATAGAAACGTATATGTAAGAATGTATGTTTTGTGTTACTTCTTTCGTCGCGTAGCAACTTGTAACCTAAGCAACTATAACCCTCAAATCAACGTATTAGTTTGTTAATGAACACTATAATTATTCATGATATATCCGGAAAGACTTTACAAGCTATATTGAACTTGTAATACAAATTCAGTAGTGGAGTCATTGTGCCATTAGTCGACTACTTTGATTCAAACGTTGCAATGACAGTAATATGACCATGCTATACCCTAGGCGAATTTTTTAAGAACACATCTTAAACATGTACTAATGTAAACTGTTGTGCATATTTATTACTGTATTTCATCTAAATGTTGGTTCATCTTGAAATTTGTTCTCATTTGCTTAATTATATTAACGCCATTATCCATGTATGTCATGTTGTATATATTTTGTGCACTAGCTATTACTACGTAATGTGTGCAAAACGTTCCGTTCTGTTCTGACAGGAAAAGTATTGTAATAACGTTACTCTGTTGTGAAGAGATTAAACATTTTTCAAACGTAAAGCAAGGGTATATTAGTGTATCAAAGTGCACTTTGTTTTCTATCAATGGCTGAAGTAGAATTGTAGTTCGGAGATCACTAATGCTATTTCCGAGTTTGACCAGCTCCACAGAATAAAGCTGATTGATTTATTCAATACCATGGCGTATTTAAGTAACATAATCGGTGTTTAGGCAATGTTGTACACAATCTATACCGCACATGACGTATATACAAGCGACGTAATTCGACGTCTGATATTCAACATTTAATGGCAGGAAAATATTGTTTTAAACAGATTCAAAAGACGATATGCTCATTGTAATGGAAATAGAGCAAGTGAGGCAATTATCTGATGAACATGTTGACGCAAGGCATTTTTATTGTGTATGTTGATATATGACAATGTCTTATAAGTGATAATTATGATCTTATAAGACTCACACATATTTGAAATTCTTATGAGCCTATTTACATGAAAATCGGAACAGTCTGTGTTGACCAAACTAAACTATAAAAAGCTTGTTTTCCATATTAAGTAAAGAGTGGTTCCAGATAGTAAGTTTTTTCTTGCTTTCTCAAAATATCTTTGGGCATTAAATATTAATGCGACCTAAAATGCTGAACCTTTATGATTGGGGAAAAAGAGGCTTAACCGTGAATTAGCAGTTTTAAAACATACTGATCACGTGTGTTGTAACATAAGGGAGCCCACAAAATCGGTACCTATCAAATCAATCAATTTCATTCAATAACCCTTCAAATCACTTTCATTCAATTAACATTCCACTAGAATCATGCGTTTTGTTGCTTGTGTTTGGTTGGGAGGTTGTGTTTTTCGTTGACATCTTTGCGTGTAGTGCAGTGCAGGCCGCCGTTGGGCTTGCACCACGTAAAAATAATACGACGATTTCAAGTGCTGCTGTCAGTTAGGACAGAGACGCTACATAGTCTTCTTCACGTGCTGTGAGCTGCCATTTTTGAGATTCTCATTTGGGCTTGCACCACGTGATATTTTTCTTGGCGATGTTATTTAATAATAATAATAATAACGTCTTTATTTTCTGTGGATAACATAATTGGCAAACCAATTTTCATTGTGGTCCACAATAACAATATAGATATATGTACAAGTTTATACAATGACAATATATGTATTTACAACAATACATAAATTAAATTACGCAAGTAAAAGTATGCATATTAACACCTGAAACAGATATTCGGGTATAAACAGTCATAAACAACAATTTTGATATTATAATTTTTAAATGTATTGGCAATACCGGTAATTTCAAAACTTTCAAGATGACGTCTTCAATAATCATTAATGGGGTACATTATTTTTGAGATCTATTCGTTCTTTATGGGATTTGCTAACATACTATATATCTACATCAAATGATGTCAAACAGGAGAAGTTTCTGAAAGTATTTATTGTCACGTTAAGTTTTAAAGATTAGAATGTAATTGTTTCGATTTATTTCTTGTATATTCTATTATAAAAATGTCAAACTGATACATGTACTGGGTATCAAAATTCAAGTTGAAGCATTTTTATGGAAATAGAACCTAGACGGTCTGCCTTATTGTTTTATTGAAACTGTAGATAATTATGATACATGGATAGCAAATGATTATGGTTGTGCATAGTATACACTACACGATATATCAAACACAAACAAAGACAACACAATTATGGTACCTTGCCACTCGACCCATAAATATGCCATGATGAGTCTAAGCACTCCATCAACTGTATTATAGCTGGATGAGATGTTTGTTCTGAATGGAGTAAAACATGCAGATCGTTACGGGAGAGGGCTGGGTTTGGGTGTTGCGGCAAGTATATGACAAGAGAAGTATGTCTGGGATAAGAGTCCTAGTTGTATGTTCAATCTGTGTAAGGTAGCTTGTCAAACCTTCTTGACAAAAAGCAGGTCGGACCAACCTAAGAGAAAGTAGGCTGGATAAAGTGGATATACCCCAGAATAATTATAATAGCGGGATCTCTGCATAATAGTATCTCTCCAAACTGATTTAGCAGGAATGGTTAAGAACTAATAGAGTAAAGTTCCACTAATAAGACCTCTTTGATTATTTTGAAATCATGCAGATTGTATATGAATATTGTCACGTTCATCAGTCGATAGGCTGTTATCCGGTTGTCAGTTGCTGAGGTAGAGCAAGTTCCTTGCGGACGAACGACCATATATTGATGTACTTGCTCAAATGTTTCGTTCAATTATTGTCATGTTGCACGATGGAAATGTGCATGTATATAACTTTTCTGTGTGGTTGATTCGCTATATCACTTAATAATACTGTTTTGTGTGGTTTGTATGTTATTCTGTGTATATGCTATATTAGCAATGATCGCTTTGATTAGCTATATATAGTCCATGTGACAGACCGGATTTCATTACCAAAAAGGTGAACAGATCCAACAATGATTTTCGGTTAGCTTGATCTCTCAGCAGTCTGAAAACGGTTGATGGACTTGCGGGTCACTTTGCCAAATGACCTTTTGGCGGCCATCTTTAAAGATGGCCGCCATTATTTTAAGCAATCATAAGCTTTGGGAAAACTTGAATTATTCCTCACTCAATTGGGCTATCGGCTTGCAATATGTCTTAAAATGTTCGTATTTCAACCCAACATATGTTGACATATACATAATAATATTATGATAAATGAATTAGTTCGAATTTATTGATATTCTAAGAAAACTTTGATATTTTTCACTTTTTGTCATTATTTTTCTCTTGCAATTCTGATTGGGATTTGTATTTAGCCAGTTTTTGTTTGCTACATTCAGAGAATAAATCTAGGCATCCATAATATACATTACATTGATAGATTTTAACTTCGAAGTCCAAAATTGGTCAGGAATATATGACAACTAATACCTAAATTAAATAGATATTTTAGGGCATATGAATAGACCGTTTCCAACAATCTCAGGAAAAAGATTTTTTTTATTCCATGGCTACTTTGTTGATACGATGCGTATATATATGCCTAGGTGTCCAGTACCGTGTCACAAGGGTGTAAGTTAGCTGGCCCCTAGCTGGATGGTTTGGCGGCTCGGATCCGGTCAGTTGTATGAGTTCATATGACATTATTTTCAAAAAAATGGTTATTATTGACAGGAAAACTTGAATAACTATTCAGCGAAACGGAAAATAAACATAAACATGACTCCAAATGATTGGAAAATAATTTGATATGAGTTTATACATTTATATTTTTGTTTATAAAGTTCCGAATATTACATTAGAAGTACATTATTTTAACGTTGTTTTCATATTCGTCTTTAATAATAGTAAAGCATGTAAGAATTCATACCTCCCACTGTTAAATTCTATTCGTTTCGCGCATTCACTAAGAAATGAAAATGTGAAAGCAGGAACGTATTCGAAGGGAAACAATAAGGGATAGAGGGGATACAAAATAAACAAAATTATATATTGAATCAGTTGATTTTTGTCTAGTGTCTAGCTTACTACTTTTCTGACTCAGATGGACCTTTGTAACCTTTAAATAACCGTTCTCAATAGAATTTGTAAAACTATACACACACTTTTAAAGCCTCCACAACCCTACCACAACCAATGTTGTAATTGGTGACGGATGGTGGCTGAGGAGTTAGTGCTCTTGACTACCAATCCGGAGGTCCCTGGTTCGAAATTTCATTGACCAGTGTTCAGTATTTCCCACCCAACTACAGATGAACTGGTTGTTAACCGTGTGATGTTCTCACGAGTATCGGTGCTATACGCTAGGCACGTTGAAGAACCAAAAATGAATCTGTTCGGAAAGAGCTATGGTATCCCATCCAGATTCCTTGTATCACACCACAGTCACTTCTACTTGCTGTCTCTTCAGCAAAGCACATGACCCCATATGGAATATTAAGAAGTTATCCTTGACTGAAAGGTTTAAATAATTACGACTACAAATACAACTACAAGGTGTCAACCACGGGGATATTTATCCTGCGAGTTATAAATGCTTTCAGCATCACTGACTATCTCTGCCATGCCTGCAGGCACTACCTTTAGATGTGTGCATCCACAATTACATATGGGTATACTTTTCTAGTTTGGTTGGGTCATACGATATTGCTCCGTGGTGTACATCCCAAAGATGAGCACACTTAGTCCTGAACTCATGGCTTACTAGTATGTGTCGGCTACAGTCAATCCAGTTTTGTACATATTACGGATGGACAGCGCCATTCCTGACCATATGGGTTATTAATGCATACCGGTACGTTCCTGGCCGTATTGGGTACATACTACACATGAATACAGATATTCTTGACCACATATGATACTTAGTACACGTACTAACCATATGAGTACTAAAACATGCTACATGAAGAAACAACCATTCCTGACCATATGAAGTACATTCTACTGATAGGTACAATTGTTCCTGACCATATGGAGTCTGTAGTAGATGGGTACAGCCATTCCCAACCATGTGTGGTACAGACTACATATGGGTACATTAATTCCTGGCCATATGGAGTACACAGTACAGATGGGGGCAGTCATTCCCAACCATGTGTGGTACAGACTACATATGGGTACATTAATTCCTGGCAATATGGAGTCCACAGTACAGATGGTGACAGCGATTCCCAACCATATGTGGTACAGCCTACACATGGGTACATAGATTCCTGGTCATGTGGGGCACATATTATTTATAGGTATATCAATTTCATTATATGGAATCCGTAGTACAGATGAGTATACAACTATTCCTGACCATAACTATGTCATACATATTACATATGAGTACAGCCATTACTGACAATACTTGATACATACAGATACATACATACAGCCTTTCGTAACTATGCAGTTGGGCACGGGCATTTCTGACCATATGGTGTACATCATACAGAGGGGTAGAATGAATACATCCATTCCTGACCATATGTGGTACATTCTGCTAATGGTAATCATTCCTGGTCATATGGGTTACATAACATGTTACTAATAAAGATAGGAACTTCCATTTATAATGTCTATATGAGGTACATTCTACTGATGGACACATTCATTTCTAATCTTATTGGGGGTACTATGGTCACAGTCATTTCTGATTTAATACTAGTAGGTGAATATGCATGGTCATTCCTTACCATATTGGGCTTGTTATTTTATCGGTATAGTCATTCCTGGTCCTTAAAGTACACCATATTTCTAAGTAAACCATCCTTAACCCCATGGGGAATATTCCACCGATTAAATCCATCCATTTTCTTAATATATAGAAGAACCTTCCCAATAAGGTATATGCTACTGCCTGTACATCATTTTCTCTCTCTATGGGAGTAAAGTCCACCACATAGTACATCCACTCTGGTTCCTATGGTGTACATTCTGCAGTCAAGTTCAGCTATTACATGTACTGATAAGGGATAACGACCAATGACAGGAACAACACTTCATCTCCTAATGGCTACCCCCCACATCACCGTGTCTGTCCTGGTGTCATGGGCTATCCATATTCAACAGGCGAAGCTATACCTACAAGATCATATGATGCGTCTTACTTCACGGTTTGCTGCTATTCCTGTCTCAATGAGGTACATGTAGATAAGTAATTCCCCGCCAGATTGGTTCCCTACAACCATTGGGTGCAACTACCACTGGTAACAGTTACCGAATAACATTAGGCATAACAACTGCTAGTCCTACTGCTTTCCTACAATCAAGGGGTACGACTAACGCCGGTCATCCTTGTCATGAATACCTACAAAAACAGTGTACATCTACTCCTAGCCCTGCAATCACGGGTATGACTCTTTAATATAAACACTGGCCATGAATGTAGGAACAAATGACTTGCATCTTCGATACTAAAATTATATTGTATGTAAAAAGCACCCAGTTAAAGTCAATTTTCAGACATTCGACCATTCGACCGACTGTACATTTACTCATTGAGTCTCACGTCAGTTGTTACACTCGCTCGGCGGTGTTGGCTGCTGGCAGGCTTTTGACCCCCTTATGTATCCATTTATACATTTGGGTAAGTGGGGAAGGTGGATTATTCTTGCTCAGAGAAATTAAGCAGTGGTCCAGGTGAGGATTGAACCGGGGACCTCTCGATCCCGAAGCATGCACCCTACATCTAGGCTCTCTACAGAAGTCGTTATAATTAACGCAGCAGTTTTTAATCTTTTAAGTTAAACATGACTGTCAGAGATGGTAATCATATAGACCAAGAAGGTAAGTCTGATGATGCCAGATACAGAACCCTTCGCTTGAGATAATAATATATTTCATTATGACTTCTCTAAAACGTCACCAAAACGTACTTTTCAGAAGACAACATATAACTTAGGAACCTAAAATTTGGCATACATTCGTGTTGCAATTCGCTAATGATTCACTATTTAGGAAAGAAAGAATCAAAGATTAAGTTATACTGAAACACTCGACCCATGGCGTGTATGATCCTGTACTAATAGCCGGACCCTCGCCTGCAAGACTTCTAGCTGGGGTCCGGTATCATACCCACATCCTATTAGGTAAAGGATTCGATTTTCAGATACCTACACATGTATAGATATGTGCATATGAACAAGCAAAGCAACTTTGAAATAATAAACCAAAATTAATGGTTGTTCCTGAGATTATTGGAAAAGATATATGCATGCGTCTTAAAAATATCCATTTAATTAGATATCAGTTGTCATATATTCCTGACCAATTTTTGACTTCAAAGTGAAAATCTATCAATGTAATGTATATTATGGATGCCTAGAATTACCCTCTAAATATAACAAACAAAAAATGGCTAAATACAAATCCCAATCGGAGTTGCAAGAGAAAAAATAATGACAAAAAGTGAAAAATATCAACGTTTTCTTAGAATACCATAACTTTCGAAGGAATCACTTTATTATAATATTATGATTTATATATCAGCAGATGTTGGGTTGAAATACGAACATTTTAAGACATATTGCAAGCCGATAGCCCTATTGAGTGAGGAATAATTCAAGTTTTCCCAAAGCTTATGATTGCTTAAAATAATGGCGGCCATCTTTAAAGATGGCCGCCAAAAGGTCATTTAGCAAAGTGACCCGCAAGTCCATCAACCGTTTTCAGACTGCTGAGATATCAAGCTAACCGAAAATCTTTGTTGGATCTGTTCACCTCTTTGGTAATGAACCTTCAATTTTCAAGGCCTGGGACATGGACTAATATCACATACTAATGTTGCTCAATGAGATTCACTTGGACACATAATTGTGTTGTTCTGTGTGCTTTTTTATACCGCATAATTATGTTATCGTGTGTGATTTTCTATATCACATGGCCGTTTCATTATGTTTATTTCTTTTAATTACATTGTACTCATAGTTCGATGTCATTCGCTTTATCACAAACTGCTGTTCCTTGTTGCTAGGTCACATAATTATTTTGTCCTGTGTGCTTTTTCATATCGCATGATCATGTTGTTCTATGTGATTCTCTAAATCACATATTAATAACCATTGTTCGATGTTAGCTTTATGTCAGATAATTATGTGGTTCGCTATATCACATGATAATCGTATGTCGATCTTATTCGCTATATGGTACAGTTGTTCAGCGAGTTCCGGTGGACTTTCCCCATTAATATTTGTTTAAAGCTGACATTGCTGCTGACTATGATTCATTTATTGTGATATGTACTCGCGTGGTTTTGATTATGGGTTGCATAGGACGAATCAATCAAAAATAAGTTCATGGAGTTCCCCTTATAGTACACCATCAACCATTCTCACCTGAAACCCTAAATAACTTGCTAAATTTTAATGGCTATATAACTATTAAACAAGTGGAGCGATATCAATTACATTTTGAATGTTTATTCTAGAAGTGTAAATTTCTGGACAGGTAAAATTTTACTTCCAATACTTGCGTAATGGACACATACGAGGGTTGTTCAAATTAGAATGCAAGTGATGCTATATCTTTCTTGTATCAATGAATGTTTAAAAATAGTGAGCTGTATATCAAAGATCATTGTTTTAGCTTTAAATTGATACCTCACATTTTAAAATCCGTTCAGTGCAGCTGTAACGATACGTCAATTAACACTATCTACTCGTGTATACTAATGTGAAAATGTCATTTTTTCTGACCAAATTCGGTTCCATTTAACAATTGTTGTTTTCTTAATGCGGGAGCAAATACAATATTTAAAATAACTTGTATGGTGAAATGGTGTCATTTAATGTCATATTCATCAACTATTTGATAGTTTAAGAACTTCAAAAGTGGTGTAATTGTATTTGGAAATGAACCCTATGCACGCAATCAAAATACCGCAACATACTAGAAAAGGGTTGAGCAAATCAAATATCTTTTTGAAACTGATGGAGTATTTAAAGTTAGGCATATAGCTCAATGTGTTGGGACATCATTAGGAGCGATTCATATACTTATCAAGTATATTACAAAAATTAGGACAGTTAGTATCTGCTTTGAGACGCCAGCACATATGCCCTTGCAAACTGTCCAAAAATAACAAAAAACAGTTTCTAGATAACAAAAGTCGACTGCTTTCAAATGTAATGACCACAAAGGAGACATTGATTCATTTTGTCACCGATGCGACAGATCAATAAACGAATATGGACCAGCAAAGACAGAACAAAAGTATGCATTGCAAAACGCACCATGGACGCCCGTAGAAATGTACACTTTTGTCCATTTAAACCAAGATTTTACCATTTAATTTGATGTATAAAACGGAAAATGGGTAAATGCCAAGCTTAACAAAGGTAAATTCCTTCAGAAATTAAAGTAATACTCCGTCAATCGCTGTCAAGCCAAATATTTGAAGGATGGCATGCTATTGCAGAGCAATGGGCCTCCACCAGCAGCAGACATTAACGCGACTTTTTGAGAAGCGTGAATGTTTTTGAGCTTTCCGACCATCCTTATTGTCAAGCATTGTCCCATGTGATCTGTATTTGTTTCAAACGACTCTTATATCGCATTGTCGAAAAAAATATCAGATACGTTAAGATCACAGTTTGGCTCATGTCCAGTATATGCATAGTGGACCTAGGAATGATAACAAAATCGCATTTTAAAAAAGGAATGAATGAATGAAACTTCGCATATATATCAGAGATGGATATTGCAATGGGACCAAAGGCTTGTTTCATTAGAATCTATCAAGGATAATTTTTATGGGGTTAGTTGCATTCCAATTTGAACAACCCTCGTAGTTGTTTGAAGTATTCAATGACGTTTGCATAACATGAGTCGTGTATGATGTTTTTAATTGTTTCGTTAATTATAAGTGTTTGTATGAATACATGTTACAATGACATTATTTTATTTTGGTAATAATGTATGCAGTGATGGAAATACATCAAAATAATTATGTCAATGTATGAACATAAAATATGTGAACATAGAGTATAAAACAAGTTCACATTTGCTAAAATTATATTGATGCAAATGAATGCAAACGTTCTTATTGTCTCTGGAAACATGGCATCATTCAAAGTGTCTATTAGACACTAACATTTGATGTGTCAGTATCATATATTATATTGAAGTCAATACACAATATACTTGAAATAGTTTTCACGTAAGACGTTTTGGCTTTAATCTTCGTGGTCTCAATTATTTATATAAAGGCAGTCTCTTAGACAGTCTCTAAGCAGTGTAGCAATACAACGTGGTTTTTTTGCTACAGTGCCAAGTGGAAGTTTGTAAACACAAATGTAGCCATAAGTATTTTGTTTCTTCGTCGATTTCTGTGATATATAGGCTACGAGGAAAATTATTTGCTTTCCATGAAATATAAAATCTTTTTCAGAGTCTGTGCCGTTTTGTCCATTACCCTGTGAATTCATGGAACGTGTAGGTTTCACAAGATAATGGAAAATCGGTAAAGCTGCTGAAAAAGATTTTATATTTCATAGAAAGCAAATAATTATCCCATTCGCGTGGCGTATATTTCAAATAAATCGATAAAGTAATAAAATACTTAAAGCTATTTTATTTTATTTTCAAATGTTTACAAATTTCTTCTTGTAACTATAGCCCAAAGTCACGTGGTATTGCTACACTGTTATACAGACCAACCAAAGTTAATGGTCACAATTTTTGTTCACTAGTATGTCCATTTCTTCCTCCTTTACAGCCATCGTTATACAACTTGTAAGAATGTTGACTTATGTCTCCGTTCGAAAAAGTTGAAAGAAATCATACAATATTGATTAATTCTTTGTGTTGTTAAAGTTATTTGTTCGTTTGGTATCTAATACATAAAACATACATACATGTATGTTTATCATTTCTTCTTTTTCGTTGTTTTGCATCCCCTTGATACCGGAATGTAAGACCTTATACGGATTAATACGATCTAAGATCTACTAGCGTATAGCGAATAGCCGTGTATCTCCGGATCAGCTAATCGCAAACCAGTATAAACTGAAGGCTAAAAAACTATTAAATCTGCATAATTATAATAAAGCTTCAACTAACTACCCATGAGCTGCACCCAACGAGATAACATCTACGAGCTAAGATCTGCGACCAACGACCTACGAGCTGCGACAAACGACCTACGAGCTGCCACCAACGACCTACGAGCTACCACCAACAATATAATACAATATTTATTTTAAGTCGGATACATTTACAACAAGGAAACATTAGCTTTGTATAGCTAATGTCCGAAATACGAGTAAACATCTACGAGCTAAGACCTGCGACCAACGATCTACGACCTGTGACAAACCACCGACGAGAGGCGACTAACGACCTACGAGCTGGGACAAACGACTAGAAATCTACGAGCTAAGACCTGCGACCAACGTCCAACGAGCTGCAACTAACCACCTACGAGCGACGACTAACGAGCTGCGACTAACGACCTACGAGCTGGGACAAACGACTAAACATCTACGGGCTTAGAGCTGCGACCAATGACTTACGAGCTGCGACTAAAGACCCACGAGCTGTCACCAACCACCTACGAGCTGTCACCAACTAGTAAACATCTTCGCGATAACAGCTGCGACTAACGATCTACGAGCTGCGACTTACCGCCTACGAGCTGCGACTGACGACCTACGAGCTGGGATAAACGACTTAACATCTACGGGCTAAGAGCTGCGACCAACGACCTACTAGCTGCGACTAGCGACATAGGAGCTGCCACCAACGACATACGAGCTGCCACCAACGAGTAAACATCTACGAGCTTAGACCGGCGACCGACGACCTACGAGCTGCGACTGGCGACATACGAGCTGCCACCAATGACATACGAGCTGCGACCAACGAGTAAACATCTTCGACCTAAGACCTGTGACCAACGACCTACGAGCTGCGACTAACGACATACGAGCTGCCACCAACGACCTACGAGCTGCAACCAACGAGTACACATCTACGAGCTGAGAGCTGCGACCACCGGCCTAGGAGCTGCCACCAACGACCTACGAGCTGCGACCAACGTGTACACATCTACGAGCTAATAGCTGCGACCAACGACCTAAGAGCTGCGACTAACGACCTACGTGCTACGACTAACGACCTAAGAGCTGCGACTTACGAGTTAAGAGCTGCGACCAACGACCTAAGAGCTGCGACTAACGACTTACGTGCTGCGACTAACGATCTGAGTGCTGCGACTAACGATCGAAGAGCTGTGACCAATGAGTACACAGCTGCGACCAACGACCTAAGAGCTGCGACTAACGACCTAAGAGCTGCGACCAAAGGGTACAAATCTACGATCTAAGAGCTGCGACCAACGACCTAAGAGCTGCGACTAACGACCTAAGAGCTGTGACCAACGAGTACACATCTACTACCTAAGAGCTGCGACTACGACCTACGAACTGTGACGAACGTGCTACGAGTAACAAGCTAATAGCCATTTATTAATTTTAAATAAAAATGAGTATACATCTGACTGTCGATGTACGACCTACGCGTCAACTTCACAGACCTATCATCTAGTCGGTAGCCAGACAACAAACGTATATTAAATATTGGATATTTGTTTGGGTTGATTGAATATGGGTTATATATCATCGTGAAGTGAGAAACAGCAATATTTTCAAGAGCACGTAGCCAAGCGGTATAGGGCGCGCGCTTCAGGATCGAGAGGTCCCGGGTTCGGTACCCGTTTGCGTCACTGCTTAATTTCTCCGAGCAAGAATAACCCACATGCTTCACTCGACCAAGGTGTGAATTGGTACATGTGAGGGTAGTGTCTGTACATGTTCGGTGTTGGCTGCACACCTACCAGGAGAGAAATAATCGAATATTATGGGGGTTTACGCCATCTTTCGTACCCCTCAAATCTGCCCTTAGAAATAGCTACCTAAGAACTCTAAGGAGATAATCATCCAAGTTAAAGGAAAATACCCTAAGGTGCTTTATCTATAAGACCTTCAGGATTGTTCAGACATCTTACGTAAAGCAATAAAACTCTTAGGAAATACCCATAAAAACTAATATACTATATAATAATATAATAGTAAATCTGCCAAACTAAGGAATAATCTTCCTTTGCTCTATGAATCACGGGTCCAGTTCAATATCTCCGTACTATATACTTAAGGACTATAAAAACGCCTCACCTGATTCAAAGCCGAATATCGCTTAAAGTTGTTATGCTATTGCAAAACCATTTTGCATGTGTATTAACTGATATGTACCACGTGTAAATCAGTTATTTTGTAATAAAACGTTGTCTCGTTATTGCCTGGTAATCCTGCAAGCGCACTCACCCAAGGCAAAAGTGTGGGATTTTCTATACCGACTATAGGCTCAATTGATCTTGATATGCGGGATGACATTCGTCTACGAAGTCCTTTAACAAACCTTCTGTCACTTATAAGATGTTCACAATAATATCTGTGCATGTTCAAATACGAAACTCACCTGTCAAATTTTAAAATGAGCATGAACAAAGTCAATTACATAAGAACGACCACACCTTTAGACAGGCATTCAAAATCACCGAGTTTTAAGTTGTATTACTAATATTGGCCAATTCAAAATATAATATTGTCCTTTTGAACATGAAGAATGTCAAAGTTTATATGAGATAGGTTGGCGCGTGCAATGAAATAAAACAGCATTATAACAACTTGCAGATGCTTTAATACAAAGATAGAAAGCGATTAACCAATGTATTCGACGAATGTGTGTGCTTACACCGTCTAACAAATTTGAGCACAATAAGATTAATGCCACGCATATCCTGTATTGAAAATCCTACACTTTTGCATAGGGTGAGTGTGCTTGCAGTATTCCCAGAAAATAACGAGATAACATTTTATTACAAACTAAATTGAATTATTCGAAGGATAGATTAATTAACAAACACGTAGAATGATTGTTTCAACAAAGTAAATAATTAGAGCGATATTGGGCTTTGAACCAGGTGAGGCGTTTTTAAAGTCCTTGAGTGTACATCAATAATTGCTACAGTATAGCTCATAAAATTTGACATATTCCTAACCTTTATGCATGTATGTATAACAAGGTTCTTGCGCTGAATGTATAAATTTCCGCGAGCAAATCGTGCATTATCGGTCCTGTAGGTTTATGTTGGTACTACACATCGATCTACTTTGTGATTCTTCCCGCAAATGAAAACGTACATCCGGGATTATAAATAAGACAATATATCAGCTGTTAAATTGTGCTAATAGAAGGTCGAGAGTCGTGTCCAATTGTCCGTACTATACTTGAGGCCATACTAAAAAAGGCGTGGCTCATTCAAGCGTGCGTTACAGTACAGAGAGTAATATGACTATACCCGAGAAACCCGTGCGCTTCACTGTATAATTATACAACACATCGTGGTTAGATATTCACTGTAAACTGGTGAAATTTGAAGCATGTGTTGGGGTTTAACAATATAATATTGCATGCAATTACTAGTAATGTTTGTCCACAAACACAACATAATAATTGTAGTTTTTAAAGTAAATGAAACTTAAGCTGCAAATAAAACATATTTCCCTAATTTCCTAGTACACATGTATATCCATACACTCATTTCATATTTGTTTGTCTGCTTCAAACTCATGCTTTTCATCTCTGTTATTTGAATATATTTGTTGTAAACATTGTATTATGCTTTATGCAAAATAAACTTTCGTATTCGTTTTAACTCTGAACAGCATATTGTAGGCGACAAATGTATCGCAAATATGAACATGGCAGTGTTTACAGTAACACACTCAGACAACCGCAAACTACTACTATGTACACCTTTCCTGCACGAGAACCACGGATGTCACGCCACCTAGCTTTGCACGCATTTCATCCTTATTTCGTTTCCAATAGTTAGTTTTTAACACGCGGCGTTGGGATTATACACACTTATTTTATGCAGTGAACTAACGCACATTCGATGTTTTTTCTCAAAAAAAAATTATCAGAGACTGTAACTGTTCTCTATTATGTCTTCAGTGTATAAACGAGTCAACTTCCGGTTATAGCAATAAGGCGTACATGTTGAATCATAGATAGTAAACAGTGGTAAAATCTGATTCGGCTGGGGGAGTGTTTGGGTGCGTGCTGACTGCCTATGTCGTACAGTGATAGAAAATCACCGGATGCTTCAATCACAATAATTCATACAGGTTGAACTATATAGTATCCCAATAAGTCGTACAGTGATTTGATTTATACGAGGTGGTCATGAAATATACGCAAACAAAAGGAATTAAATTCAGCTTATTCACAGACGAACGTGCCAATGCCAGTCACCGTCTTCAAAATGAGAAAAGAAAACGAAACTACGAGTTCAGGTAAAGTGTTATTGTTGTTGTTGTTGGTTTCGATGATTTATTTCACACAAACAGTATTTCAGTCTTGAAACCTGACCAACCAGCAATGTTCTGAAACTTTTCTTGTATACTGAGTGCCATGCAATGAAGCTATTTTTTCTTATGAACACTTACCATTTAGGTTTTTCCCATGGACAGATAGTGCCCTAACATTGAGGTTTTTCACATGGCACGTACTATTGAGGTTTTTCCCATTGATTCCTACCATTTAGGGGTTTCCCATGGACAATTAGTCCCCTACCATTGTGGTTTTTTCCATGGACACATAGTCCCCTAACATAGAGGTTTATCACATGGACACGTACTATTGAGGTTTTTCCCATTGACACCTACCATGTACGTAGGGTTTTCCCATGGACACCTAGTCCGGTACCATTGTGGGTTTTCCCATGGACACATAGTCCCCTACCATTGAGGTATTTCCTACGGACACCTAGTTCCCTACCATTTAGGGTTTTCCTACGGACACCTAGTCCCCTACCATTTAGGGTTTTCACATGAACACCTAATGCCCTACCATTGAGGTTTTTCACATGGACACATAGTTCCCTACTATTTAGGGTTTTTAAATATTAGGTTTTCCTCAAAATGGTAGGGGATACGGTTTCTGTAGATAAACCCTCTATGGTAGGTTGGTCCGTGCAAATTTTGTCCGCGCTATTTCTCTGTTACCCTTGGTCGGATTTCATCGAAACTTTGCATGACTGATCAGTACCAAGTGTAGTTGTGCATATCGTCAGCACACACCGGTCAGATAAATTTTAAGCGAGTAATGGCCCTTTGTTTTTTTACACTTATAAATTTTGTCCGCGTTATTTCTCTGTTACCAATAGTCGGATTTCATCAAAACTTTGCATGACTGATCCGTACCAAGTCTAGTTGTGCATATCGTCAGCACACACCGGTCGGATAAATTGTAAGGGAGTTATGGCCCTTTGTTTGTTTTTTACATTTATAAATTTTGTCCGCGTTATTTCTCTGTTACCAATGGTTGGATTTCAATGACACATTACATGAATGATCAGTATCAAGTCTAGTTGTGCATATCGTCAGCACACACCGGTCGGATAAATTTTAAGGGAGTTATGGCCCTTTGTTTGTTTACACTTATAAATTTTGTCCACGCTATTTCTCTGTTACCAATGGTTGGATTTCAATGAAACATTACATGAATGATCAGTACCAAGTCGCATTGTGCATATTATCGGCACACGTTGGTAGGATAAATTTTAAGGGAGTTATGGCCCTTTGATGTTTATACTTATAAATGTTGTCCGCGCTATTTCTCTGTTACCAATGGTCGGATTACAATGAAACTTTACATGGATGATCAGTACCAAGTCTCGTTGTGCACTTTCTCGGCACAAAGTTGGTCGGATAAATTTTAAGGGAGTTAATGGCACTTTGTTTTTTAAACTTATAGATTTTTGTCTACACGTTTCATTTGTTACCATTCAATGCACGTTTGTATGAATGATCAGTACTTAGTCTACCGTGGTTGTTTTTAGAGCATATTTAAGTGACTTAGTCAAGCAGTATCTGGGGTTATGCCTCACATTCAGTGATATTTCTTGTTTAATTTTCAAATATTATGTTTGTCCAATTTAAATTTAAACGATATAGGTTGGACCTACTGTAAAAAAGGTTAAGTTTGTGTATATTATAGTGTCACCATTGAAAGGGCCAGCCAATTTGACTGAAAAGACACCTATATTTCGTGCGCACAGTACCTCCCGAACCCCTTCTCGTATTGCCGGGCGCCTGGCAGAGATGGGCCTACGTCTTTAACTATCTGGCGGCTCAACAACCGACCGCATTAATTCAAACCCAGCTTTCGTCAGGATTCGAACCTTCGATCTCCCGCTCCCACGGCGGGCGCCTTAACCACTTACATAGGTAACAACTGCCTTGTGTATGTGTGTTTATTAAAATATTCATGTTGTACGGATTAAACCCTTGACTTCTGTGCATTTTTGCGCACAATTATATTTGTTCTAAAACCGATAAAACCTATGTTTTGCAAGTAGCGCTCGTGCGAAATTGAAAATTGGAACGTTTGTATTGACAAATCGCAAGTTATATATAACCCTGTTAAAACTCATATAATAAAAGCATACAAAGTAGGTCAACACTTATAATATTTGCATGAAAGCAGTCGATCGGAAGAAACTGGAATTCTTCGAATGTGAGTGTGTCGTACTGTTGTCGCCAGGCAATTCCGTTGCCACTATTCTACAATGACAAGGCTAATAGAGCAATATAATGTCACTTGGACGATAAAGGATCGCCCTCACAAAGGGAGACCCCGAATATAACTCGTAGACAAGGCGGAACTATGCGCATGCACAATCGCAGGAATCGGTTCCGGTCAGCTACAACCACAGCTAGGATGATGATACGAGTACAATGTCGAGTAAATTGACAAATTATTTGAAAAATATAACTCTGTTTTCTAAATATCGTATTTTAATTTTGATTCATGTTTTGTTTCACTCTTCATTGCAGACGATAACGATACATTTCACAGTCGTTTAATGTTTAGCCGATAAATGTCGCAACTCATACATATCTTTACCAGCAGTATCACAAACAATGAATAAACGCATATTTTTATTTGTACGTGGCACTAGTTGCATGTGTAGCAGTTGAGTCGGTTTCATGCAAAACTGTGCGCCTGTCCCTAATCGAATTCATAAACGTGCGTGTCTTGGCGGTCGGATCCGCGCACACGCACCTCTACCGTGGACCGTTGTTGTACCTCACCGGACCCTCATTCAAGAGTAGAACATGATCCCATCAATGAACCGACTAGTGCATTCGTGTTAAGGGTTCAACAACAGCATTAAATGTGACAAATGTGTGAACTAAGAAATTTATTATATCATGTGTATAGGTTGTTCGGTACGGTAGAGCCACGTACCTTCCCCGGTATTGCCCCGGTTATATCCCCGGATTTTGATATCGCTTCCGGTACCTCCTGTTTGTATTAATTTTTTTAAAACAACCGAGGCTGTCAGCCGGTTCATCACGGTCTATCACGGATCGTCCCGGTTGATCCCAGATGTAACAGTCACGGTGCTGCTGCGGTTGTCTACCCGGTGAGACACGGCCCCTTGGATTAAAAACAGGGACTCACCGGGGATGCCAAAACCGGGACTGTGAGAATGGGACCTAAGCGGTCCATTACACGGATGACCCCGATTGATCCCGGATGTGAATTTAACACAAGGGAACTTCTAATCGAAAGAACCACCCTGCGTAAATCGGCTTCCTTTCGCTTATGACAAGGCTTCAAACTTTTCTGCTTTTTTTTCTTAAAACGTAATGTTTCTTCCCGTGTCGTCGGTCTAGATATTTTAAATACTAATAACGACTTCCCATAGTTTTTGAATGTCAAATGATTGACATGTACACAATTTTGAGATTCGACCATTTTAACAATTGTGGGTCGAACAGAACACAAGGGAACTTCTGATCGAAAGAGATACCCTGCGTAAATCCGCTTCTTTTCGTTTACCACAAGACTTCACATTTTCCGCTGCTTTTTTCTCTATAAGTAATGTTTCTTCGCATGTCAATCTTGATGTTTGTACTACCAATGTCAAATTTCATTAAATCACATCCGGTAGTATTTTAATGTGTAATGTTGACATGAACATATTTTGGAGATTTGACCACTTTAGCTATTGTGGCGCGAAATGAGCACAGGGGAACATCTAATCGAAACAGTATTCCTGCGTATTTCGGCTTGTTTTCACTAAATTCAAGGCTCAAAAACTGTTCGCAGTATATTGTTTTTTTTTTAATTCGAGTTTCGAGAAAAATGGCTGCAAGCTGCCAATTCGATTTTTCTGAGTAAAACTATATTTTGTAGAAAAATTTGAATCGGATGCTGGCTGCCATTTGCCAGTTGCCAATTCGATTTTCTGAGTAAAAATATTTTTTTGAGAAAAAATTGAATCGGCTGCTGGCTACCAGTTGCCAGTTGCCAATTCGATTTTTCTAAAAAAAATCTTGTTTTATAAAAATTTGAATCGGCTGCTTGCTGCCAGTGGCCAGTTGCCAATTCGATTTTTCTGAGTTAAAATATGTTTTTGAAAAAAAATTGAATCGGCTGCTGGCTGCAAGTCGCCAATTCGATTTTTCTGAGTTAAAATATGTTTTTGAAAAAAATTTGCATCGGCTGCTGGCTGCTAGTTGCCAGTTGCCAATTCGATTTTTCTGAGTAAAAATATTTTTTTGAGAAAAATTTTAATCGGCTGCTGGCTGCCAATTGCCAGTTGCCAATTCAATTTTTCTGAGTTAAAATATGTTTTTGAGAAAAGTATGAATCGTCTGCTGGCTGCCAGTTGCCAGTTGCCAATTCGTGTCCTCTAGGAACATCGAATTGGCAGCTGGCTTCCAGTTCGCAGTTGCCAATTCGATCCTATATTAAAATTTGAATTGGCTGCTGGCTGCCAGTTCGCAGTTGCCGATTCGATAGCAAAATTCGAATTTGCAGCTAGGTTGTGAAGTTAGCTGCCATTTGCCAATTTGCGATTCAAAACTTTGAATCGGGTACTGGCTACTGGCAACTGGCTGCTAACTTCACGCACATATTGCAATCTCCTATTTTTCGGCCATTACTTTACAAGAGAACAGGTACGACACGGACGTGTCAGGCCCCTACATGGATACGCTATTAAAGGCATCAACGAGCTAGGGCCTAGAATATTCTGTACTACATACAACATCAATCTGTACATGTCATATGCTTAATTGTCAGTGACTTGTAGGCCCATTGGGCCGGGTGCTGTAATCTTGTATATAATATCATGAATGTATATTTTGTAATATTGCACATATCACTTAATAAATAAATACTTTACTTCCTTACTTACAACCATCAATATATCTTCTACCATGTTCTCTGTTTACTTCAATTTTAAAGTGGTTTCGCTGATCAGTCGCAGTTGTTGTTTTCATGACTTGATTTATGGATTTGCTTACAACACATTCCCACCGTAGACTGATTCCATGATTCTATCCTAGAGTGGGTCTATAAATGACGCTCGATGATAGAAACATGAAATTAGTATATTCAGTTTGTTATTGTCTCTATTTTCGAAGCCTCTATTTTCGAAGCTGGTTCCATTACCAAACATATAATAAAGAAATGTTACGTCAACGGTGACGGGCTTCAAATTATGTGTTACGTCATTATGTCGTCATAATTATCACGTCGTAACGTTCTAATTGCATCATTCAAATTTAGTCAATAACTGTACCATTATATCAGAAATTGAAAGCATTAAGGTTATTTTTGTAATATTTTGGATATCAAACCGTTTTAGACACATGCAAGTTATTGTGCAAGGGGGGTAATCTGCTGTTTTTGTACGAACTTCGTTTGTACAAGTTGTATCTCTTTGACCTTGTAAAGTTGGGCTGTCTATGATTTCTTTCCCGAAATTGTTTCCGGATATTGTTAGCCTGAAATGTATGTACTGATTAGCCTTTTCCGTTTGTTTTAGCATTTCATACGTACATACGTACGTACATACATACATAATCTAGGGATAGAACCGCATTCCTTATATATATATATATAATATATAAGTCTGCAAAATCCAATAAACTCATCCAAAACTACTCTCAATGTCCCGAGCTATATTATCCATGTAAATATGTGTTTCTGTTTTATGAATTCTCTAGGGGTGACTATTGGGTCTAGTTTTGACTATTGCAATACTATTGCTATTGATGAACGAACTATTGCGATACTATTGTATTGCTGGAAACTATTGCGATACGATTGCAATAGTTATTGCCAAGATTAACTTGTAAATGCAAATTTGCACTGTGTAAGATATCACTTTGTTGTACAACATGCTAATCTACAATTTGTGGAAACGATTTAAAATGAATTTAACAGAAAAAGATCAATAAAATTAAAGTTTTTATAATGTTCAATGGAAGAACGATTGCGATATTGGTCCTTTTGTTGGCAGTTTTGATGTGTGTAATTATCTAAAGTTTTTTAACAAGAACGGAAGTTGTTTTGATTTAATAATAAACTTTATTTAAACTATTGTAACTATCGATAGTTGAGCTAACTATCGACGATAGTTATTGGATCGTGACTTTTACTATCGATCTATACCATCGAGACACTCAGGATCGCAATGCATCGATATTTCGATGTTTCGGCCCACCCCTAGAATTCTCTAAATTGTTCTGTTTAGTATGGGTCCGTAACACAGATATTCTTCCCCACACGCTGTTAGTCGTTAAATGCAATTATGCAGGTTGTAACGTTATTTTCATTTAAGTATCTCGCCCCTTTGAAATATAAAAGAGGGCATTTCGGCACAAGCCTCTGGTAAGGCAAGACACAATCGAGGCACGTATGCTTCGACAACGCTCGAATATTAGGATAACTTCGTTGGTCCTGTGACGTTAACGCGTCCATGTCACGTTAAGTGACATCGAAGGAAGGAACGCGCTGATGACGTCATCGACGTAAAGTACCTTAACTTTTCTGAACAAAACGAAACTGGCAAATTTGCTTTATATTTCATATTCGGAATTTCGTTTAATTATCTTGACTAGTTAGAAATTGATTGGTATAGATTATTACACAGGGACGGCGGGCATTTAGTCGATATTTGGCATACTAGATTAGGTATTGGCTCGAGGGCTTCAGTGCAAATACCTAACCTAGTATGCCAATATCGACATAATCCCTTATCGTGCTATATTCCCAGTGGAATTATAAGCTGACCCGTGCTGAATTATATTAGCAGTCTACTTGAGATAAAAATCAATATAGCGCAATTTTGTTACTATATTAAGTAACACATGCGATCATTCGCATTATAATTATATTGAATGGCCCTCGTACTTTTCCATCTTACACCAAAATCAACAGATATCCTCTATTATATAAATGGTCATAACTAAAGAAAAAGGCAATTAAGCCGTGTCGTGGGATGGCCGACCTAGTGGTCAAATTTGACATTTTCGCTTTATTTCTGTTTATTAAAATTCGAACTTTAAGGAATTAATCAAAAATTATTTCATGCAATTCTGACGAGTACAAGTTGGTTAAGGTGGCTCGGGACTTTCCGAACTCGAAATAAAAAGTTGACATATTTGCTTGAATCTTAGTACGGACGTATATCATACCCATCACCGTTGCGTAACGTTTTTATAACAATGACGTCACATGACGTCGCTATTTTGCGCCGTTTTGGACGTAGCCCTAGAATCGCCGATTTTACATTTGTAAATTGAGTTTTAACGTTCGATAAATTATCGTTCTGATTATATGTTTTTATTACACTTGATTAACTAAACATTAATATTGTAAGCGGAAATCGCGAGAGAGACGTCCGAAACGTCAACAAATTGCTACTTAATTTTTCGCCTTTTCCCTTAAATATCTAAAAATCCTGACGGTAACTTTTTTTAAACTTCACAGTATGTTGCTCTGGATACGAAGAACAGATTAATTAATAAAAAGGATAGTTCGCTATGCAAGATTTTTCAGTAAGTAACTTTGAAATACTGCCACAGGGGTAAGTATCTCGAAGCTCTCGTTAGCATAACGACTATCGTTAGCCTATCGTTAGGGTGTTGACGGATATCTCGAATAATTAATTTGCCACTTTTTTAACGACTGCCTGGGGGTTGTCGTTAAGATTTCGTTACCATCATTTTATAACGAAAGCTATGGGAGACAAACTCCCAATCACTTTTACTGAAACAGACGCACAAACGGAGTGGTCACAATAATAACAGCCATTCTTAAGTAGTTGAAATGAAACGCTGACATTATGTTAAATCTTTGTAAGCATTATATTTTTGTGGGGAAGTTATAAAGATTTAAGCATTTATAAATGCTAGATAAAGCCAATCTACTTTAGAAATGTGATGATAATGCTGGTGATAACTATTAATGTTCAGTAGACAACATCAAACTTCGCAATACTCGATAGCCAAGTGATAGCGGCGTTTGTATCGTGCGCATGGGGGTAGGGGGTCGCGGGTTTGATCTACATGCGCGATGCATTTATTGCATACTTGGTGTCGTTGACGAAACATACTAGTATGATCCAACAGATTCTTCGACTGACAGCCACCGGAACATTTGTACATGTCCGTGACTTGAATGTGATTCCATGTTGTAAATATGCTCATGGTGTACTGTAATACATGTAGTGACAATTTATTTACAAATACAGTTGTTCGTTGGTCCGGGTCAACACATGACTCTTCTACGAGGGGTGATAATCAAATACGCGGAAAGTGTCGTAATGTCTTTATTTGTCATTGTAAACTTTCTGAACATGACGATAAATGTATTTCAAATTGATTCACAGCTGATCATCAATTAACCAAAGTCAGAACGAACGCGGTTTCCTATGACAACGTCTCTCGACTTTATGCGACCCAAATGTTCCAACGTTGAACGTAGAAAACGATGCCGTATCATTCGTGCGTTTGTAATATTGTAATTTTCTAAAGTGTCGGTTATGAGTATGCAATGATATAGCATTATATTCAGGATTTCAAAAACATGTTTTAACGTCAAAATTCCGTTTTAGAGCTATTTGCCTCGAAGTCGATATCAGAAAATGAGTGCGGTGGAGAAATCGGCGTGTTGCAAATGAACTGTCATTAAATACCAATGACAATATTGCATAATGCAACAACTATGTAATGGCATACAAAACAGGTGTCTGTTTTGTATATTCTATCATATGTTGCCGTGTGAAATCAATGTCGATATGCAAATGGGCTCTACGACGTCAATACCGTCAAATTACGTCCTCATTATTAATGATCTCCTGCAGCTAATTCGTATAATTTACATGCAAGTTGCAAAAGAAAAAATGATTTTCGGTTGACAGGTCTATGAAGTCCATCTGGTTGTACAGCTATTTTTTGAGAACCATTCACTACATTATATATTATGAATTGTGCACGAATTAGTATGTATACTGTTATATGTACCGACGTCGCGATGACGTTGGGCCGGTGTAGCCATAGTGACGTTACGGTTTCTATGTTTTTTCGACCAAATATTTTCTTGATATTAATGTTTTTTTATAGTTATGTATTTGCAATACGTCTATCAATTATCCGACCGATTTTTTCAATATTGGTTACGTAGTAAAGAGTTCAGAGCAATGTTCGTGTATTTGTTGATCACCCTCGTATAAGGAATAACCGAGAGAATCTCTTTAGATACGTATGCTGAGAAGCAGTCGTTTTGCATTTCAATCATTTGTGATAAGAGGTCCATTTATAGCTAAATATGTGGTTGAGCATATGAATGAATAGTAAAGATGAGGTGAACATTACAATCTATTAATCATTGCTAGTATGTCTCCCATGTTTTGGCATCACCATTCCTCTTCCCGTCTGTCCATCCTCCTGCAGACGCGGTTTTGGGATGCGGAACAATAGGATGAGTTATATTTCATTTGTTCCGTTGCTTGCTGAGTGCAAATGACGCTAATGAGGTACGACCGAAGGAACTAATGAAACGCTAAATGTCTCTCGTGAAAGAACGTACGTCCGCATTTCTCTTGTTACGAACGAATATCGTAAGAGAGCTTTCGAGATACCCGCGCAAGTCTCTCGTTGACCAACCTTACACCACTCGTTATGGCGCTCGTTAAGGCTTAACTAACGATAGTGTCGAGATATTGACCCCAGGTCTATTTCACAGCTCTAGGCGGTGTTCAAATCATGTCCCTTCTGGATCCGCGCGTGTTTTCAATACATATATTTTTAAAGATGAGAAATGTCTACAGAAAGTTTAAACTGTAGATTCCAATTAGCTTCCAATATCCATACATTTTGCGACATATACTGAAACACCACGGACATCTTACCAATAGCTGTAATCAAAACGTAACGGACCAGGGGCCAATATCTCGAAGCTATCGTTAGTAAAGCGTTAACGAACGCCCTAACGAATGGTGAAAGGTTGGTTAACGAGAGACTTGCGCGGGTATCTCGAAAGCTCTCTTACGACGTTCGTTCGATAGTCCTTCGTTAGTTATTAACGATTGAGCTGTACATTGTATTATTGCGCATTTTCGTGTGTATTGAGACATAAGTATGAAAGAAGATGATACTTGAATGGAAATAGAACCGTGTGATGTTATTGTAAAAACTTTTAAGTTTGAATTTTTTTAACATGACTGTTGCGAACAGAGGATAACATGTATATTTCTGTATTGAATCTAGAATGTGTTTACTTAACTGTACACTATTGACCACTCATCCGATTTTTTGTCGAAGTATGTCCAGCATTTTTGACATGCGGAGGCTGAACAAGTCAAATGCGGGCGCACGTTCTTTCACGAGAGACACTTGTTTTTAGTTCCTTCTTTTGTTTGGTCGTACATTAGAAGCGACTTTTTCACCCAAGCAGTAAGCAACGGAACAAATTAATTCTAAAACATCCTACCGTTCCGCATCCCAAACTGCGTCTAGTGACGGGAAGACAAATGGTCATAGGGATGGTGAAGCCAACACAATCATGGGAACTATAATATCAAATAATTATTGTATTCTAGTTTTCACATCATCGTTACTATTCAATCATATGGGGGTGTACTCAACCACATTTCTAGCTATAAATTGAACAATATGCACAAAATGATCGTGAAAATCAAAACGATTACTTCATAGCAGACGTGTTTTTTCTCAACAATCTATAAAATCCTATTGTTCCGCATCCCGAAAATGCGTCTAAGGGCGGAAAGACAGATGTTCAGAGGGATGGTGATGCCAACACATTGGAGACAAAATAACAATGATAATAGTTTCTAGTTTTCACCTAATCTTTACTTTTCAATTATATTGGGATGTACTCAGTCCCATACTTAGCTAAAAATTGTACAACATGCGCAAAATGATTGTTAACTACTTCATAGCATACGTAGAAATCTTTTCTCAGTTATTCCTTATAGAAGCGCCATGTGTTGACCCTGACCAACGAACAATTTTGTTTTTTAACTTTTATAGTAAGTTACATGTTTACGCACATGACTCGAACTATATCCTTGGTAAGATGATTGTTGAATGCATCACAGTTCAACTGTAAATGACGTCTTTAACGATAAAAGACAATGATTTATTTTATACTAATATACACGTACATTTAGGTCGATTTCTTACAACTTATATTAATCATTTTCGACGCCTCACTACTGATGGTATCCTTCGTCAGGATTGTATGAGAGACAGAAACCAGTACTAAATATATTTAAAGCAAATTGTAGTTCGGCAACGAATTAAACCTGCGACCTCCCACTCTCCAGGGACTATCAATTATATATTCACGTTCATGCGCATTCGAAACACACGCTCTATCACATGGATATCTAGGCTTAAGCAAAGTTTGATGTTGTCTGTAGAACAATACAAAAATGAACTAACGTCACCACCATGATTATCATCATCAAAATTTTAAAGTAGATTTCCTTTTTTCTAGCCATTCTAAATGTTTAAATCTTTGTAACTTTCCCATACAAATAATAAGTCTTACAAAGATATAAAATAATGACAACGTTTCATTTCAACTTATCAAGGCTTCCTGGTATTATTGCAACCACCTCTTTCGTGCGTTCGTTTCAGTAAAGTGATAGGTAATGGGTTTCCTTTCGTTATAAAATGATAGCAACGAGAGCTTAACGACACCCTCCACGCAGTCGTTAAAAAACTGGCAAATTAACGACTATTCGTTAATAACGATTCTTTCGAGATAGCCGTCTAAACCCTAACAAAAGGCTAACGATAGTCATTATGCTAACGAGAGCTTCGAGATACTTATCCCAGGCACGAATGTACCAGAAGTAATTTACATTGATTTAACTTACAGACTGTTATTAATATAGTACGGCACAATATTAGATCTTGATTTCGTAGATCTAATAAATGATTCAAATCATCACGTGGAATGAATAGATCAATCGTCTATGCCGATGCCGTTTCAAAACTCCATAAATATTGGCATTTAAAACAGATATTAGACGATTATCGGTACCGATCGGTTGAGGTGAGAATGTATTGTTATTTACCCCTGTAACTGCCTACACCATATGTTTTACTGACTGTCACGTTGGTATAGAGAAAATATTTGTTTGAGAATAGTTCGTGGGATACAATCGCATTGCAATCCTGTCTATATTTTATAATAGAGGTTCCAAAATTTTCCAAATCATTTAACGCGACGTCATCGCACGTTAACGCGACGTCGTCGCACGGCATAGCGCCAACTTGTGTATAATTGAAATATATGTTGAATTGAAATATAAACAGCAAATAAAAGACGAGTGTTAAACTAAAATGACTATTTCTAGGACATATCTGCCAAACCTGTCTCCTAGATCAGAAAACACTCTTGTCTAAGTATTTGTTCGCCTGGTCTCCTATGTGGTGCTGCCTGGCATCCAGAGGCCAGATCTATAGTCTCTGTGGAGCAAACAAATTCCTTAGTAATTTTGTCCTCGGTCAGATTATCCAAAACCTGATGGTAAATCACCACTTGATGCAGTGCATTTGTTCATATTATACTTATCAACTATAGTTCTGAGCAAAGCTAAATGTTGTGGTGTCATGTACTATGTACTACGCTCGACACCCGTTATTACGTCCCATCCGACGTATCAGAGACACTGGGACGTTTCGTCCATTATCTCGTAGACCACGTTATGTAATCTAAAATGATAGGCTTTTTTAATGTTCATCTACGTCATGTAGCCCATTTTAAAATTATCCCCGTCATAGGAGGGAGAGGGTCGGGGAACCATCTTTTCTCCCATCTTTCTATAACAGCATGAATATAAAAATCAGATTAACTATATAACAAGATTATAATGTTGATTGTGTCATATTTCGCAATCCAAGGGGAGCAACTCCAGCAGCATTATACTTTTGACAAGCCAGAGTCCCTTCCCTTAGTTTTTTTACATTGGCTCAATCCTTTCTATTTGAAGTACAAGCATTAGATCAACAAATCGTTTTGATGCATAACATTCTTCTTTATTAATGCTATACATGCAACTGAAATAATTTCTAACTATTGACACAATGTATCAATCCACAAACACGTTTAGGCATGCTCATATTTTGGAACCAATTACACGTCCCGTTGGTATATGTGATCATACCTCTATATATCTATATCTCTCCATCTGTTCTATCTCTATCAATCTGTCAAACACTCTTTTCCATTCTTTTCCCTCCCAAAATCATCATTTATGTACATAATTTCCACTGTTTACAACTTCATAAAGTTACCAATTATTCCCTGCTATTAATAAGGAACGAGTTTATAAATAAGCTTTGCTTTCTACTCAATCCTTAATATTTGTAAATGAATGTTATTATATTATATGTTTATAAAGAAATAAATATTGTTTAAACTAAAGTGTGCGAGGTGCGAAATAAACATTCATTCATAATTAATTATCATTTATCATAACATTGAATCTACCATAGTTTCCAAATGACAAAATGCCCGGCAGAGTCTCGTACGCAGTTACCCCACCCGACTCGCTCAACAAACCAAATACACAAAAAGACACTCGCGCAACATCCTCCGTATATAACACACCAAAAAGTCAAACATTCACATAGTGTATCATGAACAATCGACTAAATGCATCTACATAACTTACAGAGTGTGCAACATCTTGTCTTTACAAGAAAAACAAACGACAACTTCCATGCTGCCGACAATTCCCGCGCACCAACCAAAAGTACCCGGAGCGCTTATCTCCCTTTGCAACGACAAAAACCACCGAACAACAAAATTGTAATCAGAACACAAAATATTACTTACGGTTTAATTAAAGTCCCAAAAAAAACATCAATATCAGCATTATCCTATCTCAACACATGCTGCACATGTTAGCGAATTGATAATCTGATATGTGTTACGAGGCTTTCTGACAAACTTTATTTTAGCTAAATTACAAAAGTAAGATGCGTTTTTAAATAATCCTTATGTTAAGTATGCTGGTATAATCATTGCAAACACTGTTTTGGAATCGTTTCTTGATCACATACAGTTTGTGTAAAATCGGTCATTACACAGCTGTCAAAAATATATCCATCCACACGAATAGTCCGTGCAAATGTTACAACGTGCTCGGTAAGTTTACGTATGGTGTGAGGTTACTGCCATAATCGTGTCCGCTCTATAACTTTTTAATGCCTTGGCCGAATTGCATGAAACTCATACCAAATGTGTAACTAATAAAGACGACGTGCAGAACACATATTCCAATCATGCAGGTTCAAGGTCAAGGTCACAATTTAAGGTCAAAGGTTTGAATATAACATTTCGTGTCCATTCCATAACTTTTTAATGCCTGGGCAGAATTGCATGAAACTCATACCAAATGTGTAACTAATAATGACGACGTGCAGAACCCATATCCCAACCATGCCGATTCAAGGTCAAGGTCACAATTCAAGGTCAAAGGTTTAAAGCTTACATTTTGTGTCCGTTCCATAACTTTTTAATGCTTGGGCAGAATTGCATGAACTCATACCAAATGTGTAACTAATAAAGACGACGTGTAGAACACATATTCCAACCATGCAGGTTCAAGGTCAAGGTCACAATTCAAGGTCAAATGTTTGAATCTTACATTTCGTGTCCGTTCCATAACTTTTAAATGCCTGGGCAGAATTGCATGAAACTCATACCAAATGTGTAACTAATAATGACGACGTGCAGAACCCATATCCCAACCATGCCGATTCAAGGTCAAGGTCACAATTCAAGGTCAAACGTTTAAAGCTTACATTTTGTGTCCGTTCCATAACTTTTTAATGCTTGGGCAGAATTGCATGAACTCATACCAAATGTGTAACTAATAAAGACGACGTGTAGAACACATATTCCAACCATGCAGGTTCAAGGTCAAGGTCACAATTCAAGGTCAAAGGTTTAAAGCTTACATTTTGTGTCCGTTCCATAACTTTTTAATTCTTAGGCAGAATTGCATGAAACTCATATCAAATGTGTAACTAATAATAACGACGTACATAACCCATATCCCAACCATGCCGGTTCAAGGTCAAGGTCAAAATTCAAGGTAAAAGGTTTGAATCTTACATTTTGTGTCCGTTCCATAACTTTTTAATGCCTGGGCCGACTTGCATGAAACTCATATCAAATGTTTAAGTAATAATGACGACATGCAGAACCCATATCCCATCCATGCCTGTTCAAGGTCAAGGTCACAATTTAAGGTCAAAGGTTTGAATCCTACAATTCGTGTCCATTCAATAACTTTTTGTTAATGTCTGGGCCGAATTGCATGAAACTCATACCAAATGTGTAACAAATGAAGACGACATGCCGAACCCACATTCCAACCATGCCAGGTCAAGGTCACAACTCATGGTCAAAAGTTTGAATCTTCCATTCGTTTCCGTTCCATAACTTTTTTAATGCCTGTGCCGAATTGCATGGAATGCATACCAAATGCGTAACTAATAAAGACGAGGTGCAGTACCCACATTCCAATCATGTCGGTTCAAGGTCAAAGTCACAATTCAAGGTCAAAGGTATGAATCTTACATTGGTGTCTGTTCTATAACATTTTAATGCCTGAGCCAAATTGCATGAAACTCATACCAAATATGTAACTAATGATGACAACCTGCAGAACCATGCTGGTTCAAGGTCAAGGTCACAGTTAAAGGTCAAAAGTTTAAATCTTACATTTTATATCAGCTCTAACTTTTTAATGCCTGTGCCAATTTGCATGAACTCATAGCAAATGTGTAACTTATTGGATAATTTCATTGTTCATTAATGCGGCGGGGGAATATAGCCGTCTTTTGGACTGCCTTGTATCTTCTGCAAGTAGTTTTTTGAGTAATATTTAACCATTTTAACCCACAAACTAATCAAATACAGCATATTTTCCATGTTTAAAGAAACGAGCTAATGGATGGAACAAAAATTAACAGGGACCAATACGACTGTAGATAAATAAGCAATTTCTTTGGTATATAAACAAATAAAATACGTACAGTGGAAAATAATATCTTACTAAAATATGTTTATAATTGAAAGAAATACTAAAGCTTCAATTAATTTTCCACAAACCTGTTTCAGTCCTTTCGTTGCAACTTGAAACGTATCCAAATATTCTAGTTTTAAGTCTTATAGACCCGATAAAATCGGTTATGGACAAACCAACAACTATATGGTCCATCAGGCCCACCGTACCCTATGCTATTTAGGATTTATTAAAAGTAGGCCTTCACACATACACATGTGATAAATTTTAATTCATGTTGATGTATTTTATTGTTGAAAATCAATGCATTTTGACTGCTTTTATTCAAATAAATGGGCAGGCATAACCTTGATCAAATATTTAAAGGGACTGCCTCACATATTGGTGTATTGCAAAAATAAAATAAAATTGTCAAATATTTGGGTAATTTTGGTATAGTTGCCTGTGTATCCCATAAACAACCACACTGACATCTAAAATAACTTGAGATATATCGGCATTTTGAAGTTATTTAGTATTTTACATCAAAACTTCTATAGGGTATTAATGCCCTATAGAATTAATACTACTGTTACTTATATTGCCTGAAATTTGTTCGCATTTGATGAAAATGTATCGAAAATCGAACCAATACCTCACTGGTGCTTACGGTGTAGTTTGTTAATGTTACAGTTCGATCATGTGTGAATTACATAATTCACAATGCATGTTGGAAGGAAACTCACTGCCTTTTTTTTGCAAGAAAAAAATACTCAAAGGGCTATATCTAGAGTGGTTAACATTGCTTATTTGCACACAATCTTTCATAAAGCAACCATCAGCGGCTTTCTATTACAGCAATACTTGGTAAGGTTGGAAAATCACGATATACAAAAATTTAGCCCACTCTGTGAGGCAGCACCTTTAACAACCACAATTTCTAATTTTTCTAACATTTTGTTACCAAATATATGAGACTAAATACATTTTTATAACAAGTGAATATAACAAAAACACTCGTTGATATAGATTATTTGAACTTTAAACTACAAAATGATGTATGAGACTAATGTGTTTTTATACAAAAAGGGCTATTTAATTCACTGAAGAAAATTACACATTTTCGCCCCTTAGAATGAACCTTATAGACTGTGAGCCAGAGGGGTTTTGCTCCCCCCAGGGGGAATTTTGTGGACCATACTTTTTTGAAACCCCAAGGTCTGGCGAACATTTTGGCATAAAGTTTGCAACTGGCGGGTGGGGCTTTTCTACGTTACCACGCTTTAAAATACGGTACCCCCAAAATAAAAATTGTAATTTTTAAAGATAAATTGTACCATTATGCTATTTTATAATTCCAAGTTTGCATATGTTATTCAAGAGTATAAACTCGTAGCTGCAAACTGATAGAATTTAAATGCCAAAATGCAATGTTAAAGAAGATAAATATGGGAAAACATACGTTACCCTAAACAAATTAAAGGTTTATGGCATAAAGTTTTTTATTGCAAATTTAGATGACCAGGCAATCAAATAATGAAGTTACCATTACGAAGTTCAACATTCAACCTAAAAATGATGTATCGATTGCCAGTATAGGTTAAGAGATAAATGTGTGGTAGCGATTCTCACTCATTCTCCAAAACATGTGCTTGTTTCATTCCTTCAATAATTTTAAGTATTCAAATTGTAGCATACACTTTTCAGTTACATTTAATACCACTTTATAGATTTATAATGGTTTATATTATATATATTAACAAGTCTCTTACTTGTAAGATATGTTAAGGCAATACTACATTGCGCTTTACGTTACCAAACATACAAATTAAAATTCATGTCTTCAGTGTCTTAAATACGTTCTTAAAACAATTAAAAAGAAAAAAATAACAGTTTAATCCTACTCAAAAATTATTATAGGTTTGCAGTTCAAACTGTATATTTAACTAAACAACATGTAAACTATAATGTAGATGTATTTAAATATCAAACAAAATTACAATTTACTAGCCTTGTAATCTGTTACTTTAGATAAACTTTACCACTAAAAATAATTGATTTTCAAATCAAAATATCTTTTATCGCTGTTTGCATTTGAACTTTCAACACATGTATTAAAAAAACAATTAATGTTTCAATTAACGTTACCTTACTTACAAACTTAACACTATCATATACTGTATGCTGTAATTTTAACATAATGTTAACCTATCTTTGTAAAATCCGAAACGTACAAGTATTGTTGTTTGCTTTATACAATATGCATTTAACTTAATAAACACACACAAATTTAATAATCAAACTTTGAAACTAGAACACAGATTGCCCCTCAATGTAATATCTTCATGAGAATACTATACACACATGACTTTTAAACATTTACTATATACATGTATACAATCGTATGTCAGTAATTTAAGCAAACTATATACAAATTAAAAACCACAGTGTATATTTGAAAATAAGTTTAAAACATTCTCTAGGGTGCACCAGGAATTAGACCCCAAAAGTAAAATTGTCCAGTTCCTCTTGGTCTGTCCGCCACTCCCCCACTGGAGGAAAAGATTGATAGGTGCATAATTATCTTATGGCGACTACCTGAATTGTTGTGCAATACTGACCAGTGAGAGGTCAAGGATGGCTGAAATCTGTGTTGGTGGGTTTCCAATATGACCTAGGATGGCTGAAATCTGTGTTGGTGGGTTCCCAATATGGCCAAGGAGGGCTGAAATCTGTGTTGGTGGGTTCCCAATATGGCATAGGATGGCTGAAATCTGTGTTGGTGGGTTCCCAATAAGGCCTGGGATGGCTTAATCTGTGATGTTGAGTGCCCAAAATGGCTTTGGTGACTGTACTCAGATTTGGTGGGTACCCAATAGGGCCTGAGATGACTGTACTCTGAGGTTGTGGGTACCTAATGGAACCTGGAATGGCTTTTCTCTGTGGTGATGGGCATCCAATACAGCCCGGGATGTCTGTACTCAGAGGTGTAGGATACCCAACAGGGCCTGGGATTACTGTACTCTGAGGTGCTTGGTACCAAATGGGTCCTGAGCTGGTTTTTCTCAGTGGTATAGGGTAGTCAATAGGACCTGTGATGGCTGTTCTCTGTATAGGTGGGTACCCACTTGGGCCTGAGATGGTTGACCTTGTGGAGGTGAGTACATAAGCTGGCCAGGGACGGCTGTACTAGGCAGTGTTAAGTACCAAATAGGACATTGAATGGCTTTCCTCAGTGACTATGAGTATCTCTCAGGCATAGTGTGGCTGTATACAGTAGTTGTGAGTAGGGCACAGGGCCTAAGAAGGCTGGTAAGTAAGTACCACATAGGGATTAGTATGAACATAATTGGTGGTGGGGAATTACCCAAATAGAGCCAATGATGGCTATATTGCATCTGGTATGGCAGTATTTAGTTGGTCCGAGTACCCCTTAGGACATAGTATGGTTGTTACCGCTGGTGGTAAGTACCACAGTCAGGTGTGACCGTACTCAATGGTTATGTGTACCACTTAGTGCAAAATATAAACTGTAATTGGTGGTGGTGATTGGGCCTTGGATGTCTGTACTATGTTGTTGTGACTCCTTTGTACCCTATACAACTTTGTGATACTGTAAGTCATTGGTTATAAGCACCCCTATGGCGTATGAAAACTGTAAATATTTGGGATGAGTACCCTTTTGGGCCTTATATGACTGTAGTTTTGTACTAGTGAGTAATCCATAGCGCCTTGTACAGCAGTGCTCAGTAATAGTGAGTACCATATAGAGACTTACATGTATATGTCTTTACTCAGGTGTTGTGATTGTGAGTTTCTCTTATGGCATACTATGGCTATAATTAAGGGTGGTGAGTACCCAATATGGTCTTAGTTGGCTGTCCTCTTGGTTTTAAGTATCCCATAGGGCCTCAGATATAGCTGGTGCCATTTAGAATTCAATAGGAATGGTTGAATTGGGCAGTTGTAAGTACTCCATTGGTTACGGAATGTGTGTATAGACAGTGTTATTAGTCCCCCATAAGGCATGGGTTGACTATTAAGTGGTTTAAGAACCTCTAAGGGCATGATATGGGTGAACTCGGTGTTGGTTATACCCCATGCAAGCCTAATATATGATGGTGATGAGTACCCAGTCATGCCTGATACTGGTGTAATTTGTACTGGTAAGCATAACAAAGGGTTTGGTTGAGAGTACCACTTATGACTTAGTAAGACTATAATAAGTGGTAGTGACTACCCCATACGGCATTGGATGGCTGTACTCTGTGATGGTGAGTACCGAATGTGACATTGGGTGGTTGTACTTGACAAGTGTTATATACCCCATATGGTCTTGGGATGCCTGTACTTTGCAGTGTTGCATATCCCATAGGGCATATTTTTCGTAACTTGACCTTGAAATGACCTTGACCTTGACTTCATAGTGGTTAGTGTTGTATGTCCATATGATGCACATTATCAAATGAATAATATCTAAGCAAATATTTGTGACTATATACATAAATAAATAAAAATACATGAGAACATAGAATTTTAAGTGTATTTGTAAATTATGGCGGCCATCTTGGACGCCATCTTGAATTTCCGGGTCCACACCACATGTAGACAATTTATGCCGGCAGTTCCATATAGAACATACATAGGCGAACGTTTTGGTATATAACATTGCTTGTTCTACTTTAGCTGACACCTAGCTACCCCCAAAAAATCACTAATTGTGACCCCATTATATGTGTTATACCGAAATTTTAACTGAGCTGTTGTTGAAAAACCCCATTTTTTTTAAAGGTAACGTAATTTACATGGCATTTCATATCAATTAACTATTTGTGTAGTTGTACTATAGCTATATACATTATTGAGCTGCATATTAATCAGTACCATCATTTCTTAACTTAAAAACGTCATATACGTTGATTTGTTTTAAATATTCTAGTAATTTCATGCAAAGTAACGTAAATTACGTATGTTATATCACATTATTTGCCTATAATAATTTGTACAACTGATAGTTTCAATTTTAAATACATTTAACATACATAAATGTCTTATTCACAAGATTTATTGAACAATTGGCATGTTTATAATATCATATAGGCAAAATTAGTGATTCCTGTAGAAAATCGCAAAGTCACGTATTTCAAATCTCCATAACTCGTTAAAGCCCCACCAGAAACTTGCAAAGTTTTGTCTGTGAATGCTACCTACCATAAGGTTTAAGAAAATTATAGTGTTGAAAATTCCCCCTCGGGGGGGGGGGGGGGGGGCAGGGTCAATTGTCAGCTCAAGGTCTATTAATACACATGCAAAAATGTATTGCAAGAACATTAATACTTTGAGCGATATTGGACTTTGAATTAGGTGAGGCGTTTTTAAAGTCTTTGGGTGTATGTCACAGAAACCCGACATTACGACACAGCTGCTGAACAAGATCTTACATTTGTCATGGAAGGCAAATAACTTTCCCTTTAGCCTAGCGTATATTTCATAAACATCGATGAAGAAATAAAATACTTTATGGCTATATTTGTGTTCCAAGTTTGACAAAAATTTATTCTTGAAACTGTAGCCAAAAGTCACGTTGGTATTGCTACACTGTGACTGATTCAGAATATATTTTAATGATAGAATTATATATCTCACCAGTTTGCATTAAATGAAAGTGTATGAATTAACAAATTGTGATAGACCCTCTATATGATAAGCGAAATGTATGCCTCGTGGTTGCTAGGCAACGGAACTGATTGAGCGTGCACCGAAAACCAGCTAAAACGTGAACTGCATTGTATAAGTTTTCAATAAGAATCACGTTTTCAGTCGTATTAATTTACAAGTAAAATGTACGTTTAAAATATATCTTTAAATTATGGTAATAACTAGAAAAATATGTTTATAGCGAAGTCCTTGAGTCTTGTAGTCGTAGTCTTGTTTCATATACATGTTGATCTGAAGAAAATCTGCTGCTCGGTGAGTATTGCTTTGCGAATGTGGTGTGCCCAATGCTAAAACTTTCTTACCACATGTACAAAATTGTGTCATTTCAGATAATCATCATGTTCATGAAGCACTTATAGTGCGTGACACCATAGTGACAGAATTATGGTGTATGCGGGGTACAGGGACGGATTGCGGGTGCGACATGCACTGATGGCCTGCAGAACATGGAATTCGCCAAGGCTTGTGATTGGAATATACTGAGCAAACGTTTCAACTAGACGATTCTTAAATTTGACCCTAATATTTTAATTTGGAGTTTTGATTTGGAATACGAATAAGATATGCATAACAAATACAACTGCATTGTTAAGTGTATTAACAATAAAATGAGATAAACATTGATGCTTTCAAATTGTAAAGTTGATTTCGACTATAGTTCTGTTTCTATCAACGGAATATCAGTCTAGTTGGAACATTTGTACAGTATACATCCACGTGGAAAAAGTGCGCGTTCAGTGTTAAAGTGTTTGGTAAAAGTGTTCACCATAAAGTTGGTGTTATTTATCAAGTGTTTCTTTTATTCAATTATTTCCTGGATTTGATGGATTTAAATCATCAGATCGGTAAGTTAGATTTCGATATTTATATATCTGTTACTGCTCATTTCACGACAACGCATGCCTCTCTAGATCTCTCTGCATGTTCCATTTGTTAGTTTAGTCAGACTTTACCCTGATCGAGGCAAACGCGAGACAAATATGACACGAAATTTTACATCTACATCTTGATTGTGCATCGCGACACGGTCACACTTGATCATTATATAAGTTTGAACAAGTTTATTTTCAAATTACCCGTAGGCCATAAGACCCATGAGGTCACAATACATAATATGGCAAGCAGTTTAATCAAGTACAATCGGAGAAGGTTATTAATGATACATAATGTTGCATTTGTTAGTACATTACATGTATACGGATGTTGAAATATAGTGATGCAGATCATCATGCTTTAGTGATATAATATGGGTTATTACTGTAAGGTAATTGTATACCTAATAACATATAACATTATACGTATGCTACAATAGTTATATCATGGTATGTCAATATACACATTACTATACATACCTATAAACGTATATATTGGATTGTTGAGTAAACCGGTTAAAATACATTGACTACATACTTTAAAGAAGGGGAAAATATGTAATATATAAATATAGTCACTTGTTAGTCTGGTTCCCGACGTACATAGTGTAAGGGGCAAGTAATCCAGTCTAAGTCACTTGTATACAAAAATTGCAATAACATAACACTGTATTAATTTTGTTTTAAAAATTTTAATTTGGGAAAAGGGCAGTGAATCTAAAATGGCTAACAGCAAAAAATGATTAGAGTTATCGTCTTGGTAGGCATTCAATGTCAGGTCAAATCCGGTAGTTTTTATTTAGATGTTATTAAGTCTAATATTAACGGCTTCACGTACACGTATGTTATTAGCCTTGGTAATACAAATTAGCATGACATATTAAAAAGCGATGTATAGTATAGAAGTTATACATGTATCATAGTGTGTGCATATAATGCATTGCACATGTATAATGTGTTTAGACTAAATTTGTTCTGCTTGAATTGCGCAATAGTTTGTATACGAAAAAGAACATTGAGGATTTCAAAGTATTGCAATAGAACAATATCATCCATTTGCAGACAGGCACGTATTATATAAGATAAATTATCTAAGTTCATAGCAGTGAGCGCGCTATATCCTGACTGCATTTCAAGATGCAAGATACAAGAAGTTTTATTTAAAGTCGGATATGGCAAACACTATAACATTAGCTCGCCGAGCTGTTTTCCGACAAACAATATGTTAATATAACAAGACGGTGTAAGGCAGCTATGGAATAAAAGACAAGGTTAACTATTATCAAACAATTGTTACAATATCGATGTTATGATTAAGGGACATAATCTAATGTGAATAACAGCTGAAATTGATTAGAGTTATTCCTCTTGGAAGAAAGTAACTTGTCAATAATACTCTCGCATACTTTCTTTGTGTTTGCGTGTTAATTAACTTATTTTAATGAGTACAATAATATGTTCTTAAATAGACTTCATTACACATGAAGCGTTCCTTGAGTTGTTCATTTCAAGTCTAAGTATGTTCGCTACATGTATACATAACATAACGTTTATTAAGTTAAACATAGAACTACATGTTCATAGTCAAACACACAAACTGTGGACATACAAATTAAACATACACATGAATATATGGGCACTTCGACTATGAACATGGTTTGTACCTGTGGGAAATTAAAATATCTTCTATTCTATTCTGTTATGTTTTCCACCAGTCTGCCTATAGTCTAAATTACATATCAAGCGTTCCTTGAGTTGTTCATTTAAAGTCTAAGTATGTTCGCAATATGTATACATAACATAACATAAAGTTTATTAACATAGATCTAGATGTTCATTGTCGAACACGCATTGTACATACAAATTAAACATATGCATGCATATATTGGCACTTCGGCTATGAACATGGTTTGTACCTGTGGAAAATTAAAATATGTCCTATTCTATTCTGTTACATGTATGTTTTCCTCCAGTCTGCCTATAGTCTAAATTACACATCAAGCGTTCCTTGAGTTGTTCATTTAAAGTCTAAGTATGTTCTCTATATGTATACATAACATAACATAAAGTTTATTAACATAGAACTACATGTTCATAGTCAAACACGCACATTGTGGACATACAAATTAAACATACACATGAATATATGGGCACTTCGGCTATGAACATGGTTTGTACCTGTGGGGAATTAAAATATGTTCTATTCTATTCTTTTATGTATCCTTCCAGTCTGCTCTACACTGTCTAGAGGCATTCAGTTCCAGGTCAATTAGCCTGTTTTAATCTAGATGCTCTTAAGTATAATATTAGTTGCTTCACTAAGAATGTTATCAAACTTGGTAATACAAATTTATATGACATATCAGTATTAATAAGCGAGTTATAATATTGAAGTTGTGCATATATCATAGTGTGTGTAATAATGTAATAATATGTTTGTATACACTAATGAACACGCAGCATTTTAGTTATACATGTATCATGGTGTGTGTATATAATGCATTGCAAACGTATAATGTGTTTAGACTAAATTTGTTGTGCTTGAATTGCGTAATAGTTTGTATACGAAAAAGAACATTGAGGATTTCAAAGTATTGCAATAGAACAATATCATCCATTTGCGTCATACTTTAATTGACTATAATTACTTCATAGATAAATATGTTCACTCAATCTTTCTATTTACGTCATTGCATACGTATATTCGCTTTGTTTACTTCAGACAATGAATAAAAGGGGTGCGAACTTTCTTTTGATTAGAATTCAAAGGCGGTTTGCAGTCGGTCTAGCCACTATGACGTCACGATCATTCTATTTTAAGTTATTGTAAAACAATAGTGTTTTGTGTCTTCATCGAATTATTTTATTTGTCACATTACTTCATGTCAAGCAACTTGTCAATTATACTCTCGCATACTTTCTTTGTGTTTGCGTGTTAATTAACTTATTTTAATGAGTACAATAATATGTTCTAAAATAGACTTCAGTACACATTAAGCGTTCCTTGAGTTGTTCATTTCAAGTCTAAGTATGTTCGCTACATGTATACATAACATAACATAACGTTTATTAAGTTAAACATAGAACTACATGTTCATAGTCAAACACACAAACTGTGGACATACAAATTAACATACACGTGAAGGTATGGGCACTTCGGCTATGAACATGGTTTGTACCTGTGGGAAATTAAAATATGTCCTATTCTATTCTGTTACATGTATGTTTTCCACCAGTCTGCCTATAGTCTAAATTACATATCAAGCGTTCCTTGAGTTGTTCATTTAAAGTCTAAGTATGTTCGCAATATGTATACATAACATAACATAAAGTTTATTAACATAGATCTACATGTTCATTGTCGGACACGCATTGTATGTTTTCCCCCAGTCTGTCAATAGTCTAAATTACACACCAAGCGTTCCTTGAGTTGTTCATTTAAAGTATAAGTATGTTCGCTATATGTATACATAACATAACATAAAGTTTATTAACATAGATCTACATGTTCATTGTCGAACACGCATTGTACATACAAATTAAACATATGCATGCATATATGGGCACTTCGGCTATGAACATGTTTGTACCTGTGGGAAATTAATATATGTTCTATTCTATTCTGTTATGTTTTCCTCTAGTCTGCTCTAGACTCTGTAAAGGCATTCAGTGCCAGGTCCATTAGCCTGTTTTAATCTAGATCCTCTTAAGTATAATATTAGCTGCTTCACTAAGAATGTTATCAGGCTTGGTAATACAAATTAATATGACATATTAGTATTAATAAGCAAGTTATAATATTGAAGTTGTGCATAGTGTGTGGATATAATGCATTGCAAATGTATTATGTGTTTACACAGCAGACAGGCACGTATTATATAAGATAAATTATCTAAGTTCATAGCAGTGAGCGCGTTATATCCTGACTGCATTTTAAGATGCAAGATACAAGAAGTTTTATTTAAAGTCGGTTATGGCAAACACTATAACATTAGCTCGCCGAGCTGTTTTCCGACAAACAATATGTTAATATAACAAGACGGTGTAAGGCAGCTATGGAATAAAAGACAAGGTTAACTATTATCAAACAATTGTTACAATATCGATGTTATGATTAAGGGACATAATCTAATGTGAATAACAGCTGAAATTGATTAGAGTTATTCCTCTTGGAAGAAAGTAACTTGTCAATAATACTCTCGCATACTCTCTTTGTGTTTGCGTGTTAATTAACTTATTTTAATGAGTACAATAATATGTTCTTAAATAGACTTCATTACACATGAAGCGTTCCTTGAGATGTTCATTTCAAGTCTAAGTATGTTCGCTACATGTATACATAACATAACATAACGTTTATTAAGTTAAACATAGAACTACATGTTCATAGTCAAACACACAAACTGTGGACATACAAATTAAACATACACATGAATATATGGGCACTTCGACTATGAACATGGTTTGTACCTGTGGGAAATTAAAATATCTTCTATTCTATTCTGTTATGTTTTCCACCAGTCTGCCTATAGTCTAAATTACATATCAAGCGTTCCTTGAGTTGTTCATTTAAAGTCTAAGTATGTTCGCAATATGTATACATAACATAACATAAAGTTTATTAACATAGATCTACATGTTCATTGTCGAACACGCATTGTACATACAAATTAAACATATGCATGCATATATTGGCACTTCGGCTGTGGAAAATTAAAATATGTCCTATTCTATTCTACTACAAATTAAACATACACATGAATATATGGGCACTTCGGCTATGAACATGGTTTGTACCTGTGGGGAATTAAAATATGTTCTATTCTATTCTTTTATGTATCCTTCCAGTCTGCTCTAGACTGTCTAGAGGCATTCAGTACCAGGTCAATTAGCCTGTTTTAATCTAGATGCTCTTAAGTATAATATTAGTTGCTTCACTAAGAATGTTATCAAACTTGGTAATACAAATTTATATGACATATCAGTATTAATAAGCGAGTTATAATATTGAAGTTGTGCATATATCATAGTGTGTGTAATAATATGTTTGTATACACTAATGAACACGCAGCATTTTAGTTATACATGTATCATGGTGTGTGTATATAATGCATTGCAAACGTATAATGTGTTTAGACTAAATTTGTTGTGCTTGAATTGCGTAATAGTTTGTATACGAAAAAGAACATTGAGGATTTCAAAGTATTGCAATAGAACAATATCATCCATTTGCGTCATACTTTAATTGACTATAATTACTTCATAGATAAATATGTTCACTCAATCTTTCTATTTACGTCATTGCATACGTATATTCGCTTTGTTTACTTCAGACAATGAATAAAAGGGGTGCGAACTTTCTTTTGTGTAGAATTCAAAGGCGGTTTGCAGTCGGTCTAGCCACTATGACGTCACGATCATTCTATTTTAAGTTATTGTAAATCAATAGGGTTTTGTGTCTTCATCGAATTATTTTATTTGTCACATTACTTCATGTCAAGCAACTTGTCAATTATACTCTCGCATACTTTCTTTGTGTTTGCGTGTTAATTAACTTATTTTAATGAGTAATTAATATATGTTCTATTCTATTCTGTTATGTTTTCCTCTAGTCTGCTCTAGACTCTGTAAAGGCATTCAGTGCCAGGTCCATTAGCCTGTTTTAATCTAGATCCTCTTAAGTATAATATTAGCTGCTTCACTAAGAATGTTATCAGGCTTGGTAATACAAATTAATATGACATATTAGTATTAATAAGCAAGTTATAATATTAAAGTTGTGCATAGTGTGTGGATATAATGCATTGCAAATGTATTATGTGTTTACACAGCAGACAGGCACGTATTATATAAGATAAATTATCTAAGTTCATAGCAGTGAGCGCGCTATATCCTGACTGCATTTTAAGATGCAAGATACAAGAAGTTTTATTTAAAGTCGGTTATGGCAAACACTATAACATTAGCTCGCCGAGCTGTTTTCCGACAAACAATATGTTAATATAACAAGACGGTGTAAGGCAGCTATGGAATAAAAGACAAGGTTAACTATTATCAAACAATTGTTACAATATCGATGTTATGATTAAGGGACATAATCTAATGTGAATAACAGCTGAAATTGATTAGAGTTATTCCTCTTGGAAGAAAGTAACTTGTCAATAATACTCTCGCATACCTTCTTTGTGTTTGCGTGTTAATTAACTTATTTTAATGAGTACAATAATATGTTCTTAAATAGACTTCATTACACATGAAGCGTTCCTTGAGTTGTTCATTTCAAGTCTAAGTATGTTCGCTACATGTATACATAACATAACATAACGTTTATTAAGTTAAACATAGAACTACATGTTCATAGTCAAACACACAAACTGTGGACATACAAATTAAACATACACATGAATATATGGGCACTTCGACTATGAACATGGTTTGTACCTGTGGGAAAATAAAATATCTTCTATTCTATTCTGTTATGTTTTCCACCAGTCTGCCTATAGTCTAAATTACATATCAAGCGTTCCTTGAGTTGTTCATTTAAAGTCTAAGTATGTTCGCAATATGTATACATAACATAACATAACATAAAGTTTATTAACATAGATATACATGTTCATTGTCGAACACGCATTGTACATACAAATTAAACATATGCATGCATATATTGGCACTTCGGCTATGAACATGGTTTGTACCTGTGGAATATTAAAATATGTCCTATTCTATTCTGTTACATGTATGTTTTCCTCCAGTCTGCCTATAGTCTAAATTACACATCAAGCGTTCCTTGAGTTGTTCATTTAAAGTCTAAATATGTTCGCTATATGTATACATAACATAACATAAAGTTTATTAACATAGAACTACATGTTCATTGTCGAACACGCATTGTACATACAAATTAAACATACACATGAATATATGGGCACTTCGGCTATGAACATGGTTTGTACCTGTGGGAAATTAAAATATGTCCTATTCTATTCTGTTACATGTATGTTTTCCTCCAGTCTGCCTATAGTCTAAATTACACATCAAGCGTTCCTTGAGTTGTTCATTTAAAGTCTAAATATGTTCGCTATATGTATACATAACATAACATAAAGTTTATTAACATAGAACTACATGTTCATAGTCAAACACGCACATTGTGGACATACAAATTAAACATACACATGAATATATGGGCACTTCGGCTATGAACATGGTTTGTACCTGTGGGGAATTAAAATATGTTCTATTCTATTCTTTTATGTATCCTTCCAGTCTGCTCTAGACTGTCTAGAGGCATTCAGTACCAGGTCAATTAGCCTGTTTTAATCTAGATGCTCTTAAGTATAATATTAGTTGCTTCACTAAGAATGTTATCAAACTTGGTAATACAAATTTATATGACATATCAGTATTAATAAGCGAGTTATAATATTGAAGTTGTGCATATATCATAGTGTGTGTAATAATGTATTGCAACTGCACTGTATAATATGTTTGTATACACTAATGAACACGCAGCATTTTAGTTATACATGTATCATGGTGTGTGTATATAATGCATTGCAAACGTATAATGTGTTTAGACTAAACTTGTTGTGCTTGAATTGCGTAATAGTTTGTATACGAAAAAGAACATTGAGGATTTCAAAGTATTGCAATAGAACAATATCATCCATTTGCGTCATACTTTAATTGACTATAATTACTTCATAGATAAATATGTTCACTCAATCTTTCTATATACGTCATTGCATACGTATATTCGCTTTGTTTACTTCAGACAATGAATAAAAGGGGTGCGAACTTTCTTTTGTGTAGAATTCAAAGGCGGTTTGCAGTCGGTCTAGCCACTATGACGTCACGATCATTCTATTTTAAGTTATTGTAAAACAATAGTGTTTTGTGTCTTCATCGAATTATTTTATTTGTCACATTACTTCATGTCAAGCAACTTGTCAATTATACTCTCGCATACTTTCTTTGTGTTTGCGTGTTAATTAACTTATTTTAAAGAGTACAATAATATGTTCTAAAATAGACTTCAGTACACATTAAGCGTTCCTTGAGTTGTTCATTTAAAGTCTAAGTATGTTCGCTACATGTATACATAACATAACATAACGTTTATTAAGTTAAACATAGAACTACATGTTCATAGTCAAACACACAAACTGTGGACATACAAATTAACATACACGTGAATGTATGGGCACTTCGGCTATGAACATGGTTTGTACCTGTGGGAAATTAAAATATGTCCTATTCTATTCTGTTACATGTATGTTTTCCTCCAGTCTGCCTATAGTCTAAATTACACATCAAGCGTTCCTTGAGTTGTTCATTTAAAGTCTAAGTATGTTCGCTATATGTATACATAACATAACATAAAGTTTATTAACATAGATCTACATGTTCATTGTCGGACACGCATTGTATGTTTTCCCCCAGTCTGTCAATAGTCTAAATTACACATCAAGCGTTCCTTGAGTTGTTCATTTAAAGTATAAGTATGTTCACTATATGTATACATAACATAACATAAAGTTTATTAACATAGATCTACATGTTCATTGTCGAACACGCATTGTACATACAAATTAAACATATGCATGCATATATGGGCACTTCGGCTATGAACATGTTTGTACCTGTGGGAAATTAATATATGTTCTATTCTATTCTGTTATGTTTTCCTCTAGTCTGCTCTAGACTCTGTAAAGGCATTCAGTGCCAGGTCCATTAGCCTGTTTTAATCTAGATCCTCTTAAGTATAATATTAGCTGCTTCACTAAGAATGTTATCAGGCTTGGTAATACAAATTAATATGACATATTAGTATTAATAAGCAAGTTATAATATTGAAGTTGTGCATAGTGTGTGGATATAATGCATTGCAAATGTATTATGTGTTTACACAGCAGACAGGCACGTATTATATAAGATAAATTATCTAAGTTCATAGCAGTGAGCGCGTTATATCCTGACTGCATTTTAAGATGCAAGATACAAGAAGTTTTATTTAAAGTCGGTTATGGCAAACACTATAACATTAGCTCGCCGAGCTGTTTTCCGACAAACAATATGTTAATATAACAAGACGGTGTAAGGCAGCTATGGAATAAAAGACAAGGTTAACTATTATCAAACAATTGTTACAATATCGATGTTATGATTAAGGGACATAATCTAATGTGAATAACAGCTGAAATTGATTAGAGTTATTCCTCTTGGAAGAAAGTAACTTGTCAATAATACTCTCGCATACTCTCTTTGTGTTTGCGTGTTAATTAACTTATTTTAATGAGTACAATAATATGTTCTTAAATAGACTTCATTACACATGAAGCGTTCCTTGAGATGTTCATTTCAAGTCTAAGTATGTTCGCTACATGTATACATAACATAACATAACGTTTATTAAGTTAAACATAGAACTACATGTTCATAGTCAAACACACAAACTGTGGACATACAAATTAAACATACACATGAATATATGGGCACTTCGACTATGAACATGGTTTGTACCTGTGGGAAAATAAAATATCTTCTATTCTATTCTGTTATGTTTTCCACCAGTCTGCCTATAGTCTAAATTACATATCAAGCGTTCCTTGAGTTGTTCATTTAAAGTCTAAGTATGTTCGCAATATGTATACATAACATAACATAAAGTTTATTAACATAGATCTACATGTTCATTGTCGGACACGCATTGTATGTTTTCCCCCAGTCTGTTAATAGTCTAAATTACACACCAAGCGTTCCTTGAGTTGTTCATTTAAAGTATAAGTATGTTCGCTATATGTATACATAACATTACATAAAGTTTATTAACATAGATCTACATGTTCATTGTCGAACACGCATTGTACATACAAATTAAACATATGCATGCATATATGGGCACTTCGGCTATGAACATGTTTGTACCTGTGGGAAATTAATATATGTTCTATTCTATTCTGTTATGTTTTCCTCTAGTCTGCTCTAGACTCTGTAAAGGCATTCAGTGCCAGGTCCATTAGCCTGTTTTAATCTAGATCCTCTTAAGTATAATATTAGCTGCTTCACTAAGAATGTTATCAGGCTTGGTAATACAAATTAATATGACATATTAGTATTAATAAGCAAGTTATAATATTGAAGTTGTGCATAGTGTGTGGATATAATGCATTGCAAATGTATTATGTGTTTACACAGCAGACAGGCACGTATTATATAAGATAAATTATCTAAGTTCATAGCAGTGAGCGCGTTATATCCTGACTGCATTTTAAGATGCAAGATACAAGAAGTTTTATTTAAAGTCGGTTATGGCAAACACTATAACATTAGCTCGCCGAGCTGTTTTCCGACAAACAATATGTTAATATAACAAGACGGTGTAAGGCAGCTATGGAATAAAAGACAAGGTTAACTATTATCAAACAATTGTTACAATATCGATGTTATGATTAAGGGACATAATCTAATGTGAATAACAGCTGAAATTGATTAGAGTTATTCCTCTTGGAAGAAAGTAACTTGTCAATAATACTCTCGCATACTCTCTTTGTGTTTGCGTGTTAATTAACTTATTTTAATGAGTACAATAATATGTTCTTAAATAGACTTCATTACACATGAAGCGTTCCTTGAGATGTTCATTTCAAGTCTAAGTATGTTCGCTACATGTATACATAACATAACATAACGTTTATTAAGTTAAACATAGAACTACATGTTCATAGTCAAACACACAAACTGTGCACATACAAATTAAACATACACATGAATATATGGGCACTTCGACTATGAACATAGTTTGTACCTGTGGGAAATTAAAATATCTTCTATTCTATTCTGTTATGTTTTCCACCAGTCTGCCTATAGTCTAAATTACATATCAAGCGTTCCTTGAGTTGTTCATTTAAAGTCTAAGTATGTTCGCAATATGTATACATAACATAACATAAAGTTTATTAACATAGATCTACATGTTCATTGTCGAACACGCATTGTACATACAAATTAAACATATGCATGCATATATTGGCACTTCGGCTATGAACATGGTTTGTACCTCTGGAAAATTTAAATATGTCCTATTCTATTCTGTTACATGTATGTTTTCCTCCATTCTGCCTGTAGTCTAAATTACACATCAAGCGTTCCTTGAGTTGTTCATTTAAAGTCTAAGTATATTCTCTATATGTATACATAACATAACATAAAGTTTATTAACATAGAACTACATGTTCATAGTCAAACACGCACATTGTGGACATACAAATTAAACATACACATGAATATATGGGCACTTCGGCTATGAACATGGTTTGTACCTGTGGGGAATTAAAATATGTTCTATTCTATTCTTTTATGTATCCTTCCAGTCTGCTCTAGACTGTCTAGAGGCATTCAGTACCAGGTCAATAAGCCTGTTTTAATCTAGATGCTCTTAAGTATAATATTAGCTGCTTCACTAAGAATGTTATCAGGCTTGGTAATACAAATTAATATGACATATTAGTATTAATAAGCAAGTTATAATATTAAAGTTGTGCATAGTGTGTGGATATAATGCATTTCAAATGTATTATGTGTTTACACAGCAGACAGGCACGTATTATATAAGATAAATTATCTAAGTTCATAGCAGTGAGCGCGCTATATCCTGACTGCATTTTAAGATGCAAGATACAAGAAGTTTTATTTAAAGTCGGTTATGGCAAACACTATAACATTAGCTCGCCGAGCTGTTTTCCGACAAACAATATGTTAATATAACAAGACGGTGTAAGGCAGCTATGGAATAAAAGACAAGGTTAACTATTATCAAACAATTGTTACAATATCGATGTTATGATTAAGGGACATAATCTAATGTGAATAACAGCTGAAATTGATTAGAGTTATTCCTCTTGGAAGAAAGTAACTTGTCAATAATACTCTCGCATACCTTCTTTGTGTTTGCGTGTTAATTAACTTATTTTAATGAGTACAATAATATGTTCTTAAATAGACTTCATTACACATGAAGCGTTCCTTGAGTTGTTCATTTCAAGTCTAAGTATGTTCGCTACATGTATACATAACATAACATAACGTTTATTAAGTTAAACATAGAACTACATGTTCATAGTCAAACACACAAACTGTGGACATACAAATTAAACATACACATGAATATATGGGCACTTCGACTATGAACATGGTTTGTACCTGTGGGAAAATAAAATATCTTCTATTCTATTCTGTTATGTTTTCCACCAGTCTGCCTATAGTCTAAATTACATATCAAGCGTTCCTTGAGTTGTTCATTTAAAGTCTAAGTATGTTCGCAATATGTATACATAACATAACATAACATAACATAAAGTTTATTAACATAGATATACATGTTCATTGTCGAACACGCATTGTACATACAAATTAAACATATGCATGCATATATTGGCACTTCGGCTATGAACATGGTTTGTACCTGTGGAAAATTAAAATATGTCCTATTCTATTCTGTTACATGTATGTTTTCCTCCAGTCTGCCTATAGTCTAAATTACACATCAAGCGTTCCTTGAGTTGTTCATTTAAAGTCTAAATATGTTCGCTATATGTATACATAACATAACATAAAGTTTATTAACATAGAACTACATGTTCATTGTCGAACACGCATTGTACATACAAATTAAACATACACATGAATATATGGGCACTTCGGCTATGAACATGGTTTGTACCTGTGGGAAATTAAAATATGTCCTATTCTATTCTGTTACATGTATGTTTTCCTCCAGTCTGCCTATAGTCTAAATTACACATCAAGCGTTCCTTGAGTTGTTCATTTAAAGTCTAAATATGTTCGCTATATGTATACATAACATAACATAAAGTTTATTAACATAGAACTACATGTTCATAGTCAAACACGCACATTGTGGACATACAAATTAAACATACACATGAATATATGGGCACTTCGGCTATGAACATGGTTTGTACCTGTGGGGAATTAAAATATGTTCTATTCTATTCTTTTATGTATCCTTCCAGTCTGCTCTAGACTGTCTAGAGGCATTCAGTACCAGGTCAATTAGCCTGTTTTAATCTAGATGCTCTTAAGTATAATATTAGTTGCTTCACTAAGAATGTTATCAAACTTGGTAATACAAATTTATATGACATATCAGTATTAATAAGCGAGTTATAATATTGAAGTTGTGCATATATCATAGTGTGTGTAATAATGTATTGCAACTGCACTGTATAATATGTTTGTATACACTAATGAACACGCAGCATTTTAGTTATACATGTATCATGGTGTGTGTATATAATGCATTGCAAACGTATAATGTGTTTAGACTAAACTTGTTGTGCTTGAATTGCGTAATAGTTTGTATACGAAAAAGAACATTGAGGATTTCAAAGTATTGCAATAGAACAATATCATCCATTTGCGTCATACTTTAATTGACTATAATTACTTCATAGATAAATATGTTCACTCAATCTTTCTATATACGTCATTGCATACGTATATTCGCTTTGTTTACTTCAGACAATGAATAAAAGGGGTGCGAACTTTCTTTTGTGTAGAATTCAAAGGCGGTTTGCAGTCGGTCTAGCCACTATGACGTCACGATCATTCTATTTTAAGTTATTGTAAATCAATAGTGTTTTGTGTCTTCATCGAATTATTTTATTTGTCACATTACTTCATGTCAAGCAACTTGTCAATTATACTCTCGCATACTTTCTTTGTGTTTGCGTGTTAATTAACTTATTTTAATGAGTAATTAATATATGTTCTATTCTATTCTGTTATGTTTTCCTCTAGTCTGCTCTAGACTCTGTAAAGGCATTCAGTGCCAGGTCCATTAGCCTGTTTTAATCTAGATCCTCTTAAGTATAATATTAGCTGCTTCACTAAGAATGTTATCAGGCTTGGTAATACAAATTAATATGACATATTAGTATTAATAAGCAAGTTATAATATTAAAGTTGTGCATAGTGTGTGGATATAATGCATTTCAAATGTATTATGTGTTTACACAGCAGACAGGCACGTATTATATAAGATAAATTATCTAAGTTCATAGCAGTGAGCGCGCTATATCCTGACTGCATTTTAAGATGCAGGATACAAGAAGTTTTATTTAAAGTCGGTTATGGCAAACACTATAACATTAGCTCGCCGAGCTGTTTTCCGACAAACAATATGTTAATATAACAAGACGGTGAAAGGCAGCTATGGAATAAAAGACAAGGTTAACTATTATCAAACAATTGTTACAATATCGATGTTATGATTAAGGGACATAATCTAATGTGAATAACAGCTGAAATTGATTAGAGTTATTCCTCTTGGAAGAAAGTAACTTGTCAATAATACTCTCGCATACCTTCTTTGTGTTTGCGTGTTAATTAACTTATTTTAATGAGTACAATAATATGTTCTTAAATAGACTTCATTACACATGAAGCGTTCCTTGAGTTGTTCATTTCAAGTCTAAGTATGTTCGCTACATGTATACATAACATAACATAACGTTTATTAAGTTAAACATAGAACTACATGTTCATAGTCAAACACACAAACTGTGGACATACAAATTAAACATACACATGAATATATGGGCACTTCGACTATGAACATGGTTTGTACCTGTGGGAAAATAAAATATCTTCTATTCTATTCTGTTATGTTTTCCACCAGTCTGCCTATAGTCTAAATTACATATCAAGCGTTCCTTGAGTTGTTCATTTAAAGTCTAAGTATGTTCGCAATATGTATACATAACATAACATAACATAAAGTTTATTAACATAGATATACATGTTCATTGTCGAACACGCATTGTACATACAAATTAAACATATGCATGCATATATTGGCACTTCGGCTATGAACATGGTTTGTACCTGTGGAAAATTAAAATATGTCCTATTCTATTCTGTTACATGTATGTTTTCCTCCAGTCTGCCTATAGTCTAAATTACACATCAAGCGTTCCTTGAGTTGTTCATTTAAAGTCTAAATATGTTCGCTATATGTATACATAACATAACATAAAGTTTATTAACATAGAACTACATGTTCATTGTCGAACAAGCATTGTACATACAAATTAAACATACACATGAATATATGGGCACTTCGGCTATGAACATGGTTTGTACCTGTGGGAAATTAAAATATGTCCTATTCTATTCTGTTACATGTATGTTTTCCTCCAGTCTGCCTATAGTCTAAATTACACATCAAGCGTTCCTTGAGTTGTTCATTTAAAGTCTAAATATGTTCGCTATATGTATACATAACATAACATAAAGTTTATTAACATAGAACTACATGTTCATAGTCAAACACGCACATTGTGGACATACAAATTAAACATACACATGAATATATGGGCACTTCGGCTATGAACATGGTTTGTACCTGTGGGGAATTAAAATATGTTCTATTCTATTCTTTTATGTATCCTTCCAGTCTGCTCTAGACTGTCTAGAGGCATTCAGTACCAGGTCAATTAGCCTGTTTTAATCTAGATGCTCTTAAGTATAATATTAGTTGCTTCACTAAGAATGTTATCAAACTTGGTAATACAAATTTATATGACATATCAGTATTAATAAGCGAGTTATAATATTGAAGTTGTGCATATATCATAGTGTGTGTAATAATGTATTGCAACTGCACTGTATAATATGTTTGTATACACTAATGAACACGCAGCATTTTAGTTATACATGTATCATGGTGTGTGTATATAATGCATTGCAAACGTATAATGTGTTTAGACTAAACTTGTTGTGCTTGAATTGCGTAATAGTTTGTATACGAAAAAGAACATTGAGGATTTCAAAGTATTGCAATAGAACAATATCATCCATTTGCGTCATACTTTAATTGACTATAATTACTTCATAGATAAATATGTTCACTCAATCTTTCTATATACGTCATTGCATACGTATATTCGCTTTGTTTACTTCAGACAATGAATAAAAGGGGTGCGAACTTTCTTTTGTGTAGAATTCAAAGGCGGTTTGCAGTCGGTCTAGCCACTATGACGTCACGATCATTCTATTTTAAGTTATTGTAAAACAATAGTGTTTTGTGTCTTCATCGAATTATTTTATTTGTCACATTACTTCATGTCAAGCAACTTGTCAATTATACTCTCGCATACTTTCTTTGTGTTTGCGTGTTAATTAACTTATTTTAAAGAGTACAATAATATGTTCTAAAATAGACTTCAGTACACATTAAGCGTTCCTTGAGTTGTTCATTTAAAGTCTAAGTATGTTCGCTACATGTATACATAACATAACATAACGTTTATTAAGTTAAACATAGAACTACATGTTCATAGTCAAACACACAAACTGTGGACATACAAATTAACATACACGTGAATGTATGGGCACTTCGGCTATGAACATGGTTTGTACCTGTGGGAAATTAAAATATGTCCTATTCTATTCTGTTACATGTATGTTTTCCTCCAGTCTGCCTATAGTCTAAATTACACATCAAGCGTTCCTTGAGTTGTTCATTTAAAGTCTAAGTATGTTCGCTATATGTATACATAACATAACATAAAGTTTATTAACATAGATCTACATGTTCATTGTCGGACACGCATTGTATGTTTTCCCCCAGTCTGTCAATAGTCTAAATTACACACCAAGCGTTCCTTGAGTTGTTCATTTAAAGTATAAGTATGTTCGCTATATGTATACATAACATTACATAAAGTTTATTAACATAGATCTACATGTTCATTGTCGAACACGCATTGTACATACAAATTAAACATATGCATGCATATATGGGCACTTCGGCTATGAACATGTTTGTACCTGTGGGAAATTAATATATGTTCTATTCTATTCTGTTATGTTTTCCTCTAGTCTGCTCTAGACTCTGTAAAGGCATTCAGTGCCAGGTCCATTAGCCTGTTTTAATCTAGATCCTCTTAAGTATAATATTAGCTGCTTCACTAAGAATGTTATCAGGCTTGGTAATACAAATTAATATGACATATTAGTATTAATAAGCAAGTTATAATATTGAAGTTGTGCATAGTGTGTGGATATAATGCATTGCAAATGTATTATGTGTTTACACAGCAGACAGGCACGTATTATATAAGATAAATTATCTAAGTTCATAGCAGTGAGCGCGTTATATCCTGACTGCATTTTAAGATGCAAGATACAAGAAGTTTTATTTAAAGTCGGTTATGGCAAACACTATAACATTAGCTCGCCGAGCTGTTTTCCGACAAACAATATGTTAATATAACAAGACGGTGTAAGGCAGCTATGGAATAAAAGACAAGGTTAACTATTATCAAACAATTGTTACAATATCGATGTTATGATTAAGGGACATAATCTAATGTGAATAACAGCTGAAATTGATTAGAGTTATTCCTCTTGGAAGAAAGTAACTTGTCAATAATACTCTCGCATACTCTCTTTGTGTTTGCGTGTTAATTAACTTATTTTAATGAGTACAATAATATGTTCTTAAATAGACTTCATTACACATGAAGCGTTCCTTGAGATGTTCATTTCAAGTCTAAGTATGTTCGCTACATGTATACATAACATAACATAACGTTTATTAAGTTAAACATAGAACTACATGTTCATAGTCAAACACACAAACTGTGGACATACAAATTAAACATACACATGAATATATGGGCACTTCGACTATGAACATAGTTTGTACCTGTGGGAAATTAAAATATCTTCTATTCTATTCTGTTATGTTTTCCACCAGTCTGCCTATAGTCTAAATTACATATCAAGCGTTCCTTGAGTTGTTCATTTAAAGTCTAAGTATGTTCGCAATATGTATACATAACATAACATAAAGTTTATTAACATAGATCTACATGTTCATTGTCGAACACGCATTGTACATACAAATTAAACATATGCATGCATATATTGGCACTTCGGCTATGAACATGGTTTGTACCTGTGGAAAATTAAAATATGTCCTATTCTATTCTGTTACATGTATGTTTTCCTCCATTCTGCCTATAGTCTAAATTACACATCAAGCGTTCCTTGAGTTGTTCATTTAAAGTCTAAGTATATTCTCTATATGTATACATAACATAACATAAAGTTTATTAACATAGAACTACATGTTCATAGTCAAACACGCACATTGTGGACATACAAATTAAACATACACATGAATATATGGGCACTTCGGCTATGAACATGGTTTGTACCTGTGGGGAATTAAAATATGTTCTATTCTATTCTTTTATGTATCCTTCCAGTCTGCTCTAGACTGTCTAGAGGCATTCAGTACCAGGTCAATAAGCCTGTTTTAATCTAGATGCTCTTAAGTATAATATTAGTTGCTTCACTAAGAATGTTATCAAACTTGGTAATACAAATTTATATGACATATCAGTATTAATAAGCGAGTTATAATATTGAAGTTGTGCATATATCATAGTGTGTGTAATAATATGTTTGTATACACTAATGAACACGCAGCATTTTAGTTATACATGTATCATGGTGTGTGTATATAATGCATTGCAAACGTATAATGTGTTTAGACTAAATTTGTTGTGCTTGAATTGCGTAATAGTTTGTATACGAAAAAGAACATTGAGGATTTCAAAGTATTGCAATAGAACAATATCATCCATTTGCGTCATACTTTAATTGACTATAATTACTTCATAGATAAATATGTTCACTCAATCTTTCTATTTACGTCATTGCATACGTATATTCGCTTTGTTTACTTTAGACAATGAATAAAAGGGGTGCGAACTTTCTTTTGTGTAGAATTCAAAGGCGGTTTGCAGTCGGTCTAGCCACTATGACGTCACGATCATTCTATTTTAAGTTATTGTAAATCAATAGGGTTTTGTGTCTTCATCGAATTATTTTATTTGTCACATTACTTCATGTCAAGCAACTTGTCAATTATACTCTCGCATACTTTCTTTGTGTTTGCGTGTTAATTAACTTATTTTAATGAGTAATTAATATATGTTCTATTCTATTCTGTTATGTTTTCCTCTAGTCTGCTCTAGACTCTGTAAAGGCATTCAGTGCCAGGTCCATTAGCCTGTTTTAATCTAGATCCTCTTAAGTATAATATTAGCTGCTTCACTAAGAATGTTATCAGGCTTGGTAATACAAATTAATATGACATATTAGTATTAATAAGCAAGTTATAATATTAAAGTTGTGCATAGTGTGTGGATATAATGCATTTCAAATGTATTATGTGTTTACACAGCAGACAGGCACGTATTATATAAGATAAATTATCTAAGTTCATAGCAGTGAGCGCGCTATATCCTGACTGCATTTTAAGATGCAAGATACAAGAAGTTTTATTTAAAGTCGGTTATGGCAAACACTATAACATTAGCTCGCCGAGCTGTTTTCCGACAAACAATATGTTAATATAACAAGACGGTGTAAGGCAGCTATGGAATAAAAGACAAGGTTAACTATTATCAAACAATTGTTACAATATCGATGTTATGATTAAGGGACATAATCTAATGTGAATAACAGCTGAAATTGATTAGAGTTATTCCTCTTGGAAGAAAGTAACTTGTCAATAATACTCTCGCATACCTTCTTTGTGTTTGCGTGTTAATTAACTTATTTTAATGAGTACAATAATATGTTCTTAAATAGACTTCATTACACATGAAGCGTTCCTTGAGTTGTTCATTTCAAGTCTAAGTATGTTCGCTACATGTATACATAACATAACATAACGTTTATTAAGTTAAACATAGAACTACATGTTCATAGTCAAACACACAAACTGTGGACATACAAATTAAAAATACACATGAATATATGGGCACTTCGACTATGAACATGGTTTGTACCTGTGGGAAAATAAAATATCTTCTATTCTATTCTGTTATGTTTTCCACCAGTCTGCCTATAGTCTAAATTACATATCAAGCGTTCCTTGAGTTGTTCATTTAAAGTCTAAGTATGTTCGCTACATGTATACATAACACAACATAACGTTTATTAAGTTAAACATAGAACTACATGTTCATAGTCAAACACACAAACTGTGGACATACAAATTAACATACACGTGAATGTATGGGCACTTCGGCTATGAACATGGTTTGTACCTGTGGGAAATTAAAATATGTCCTATTCTATTCTGTTACATGTATGTTTTCCTCCAGTCTGCCTATAGTCTAAATTACACATCAAGCGTTCCTTGAGTTGTTCATTTAAAGTCTAAGTATGTTCGCTATATGTATACATAACATAACATAAAGTTTATTAACATAGATCTACATGTTCATTGTCGGACACGCATTGTATGTTTTCCCCCAGTCTGTCAATAGTCTAAATTACACACCAAGCGTTCCTTGAGTTGTTCATTTAAAGTATAAGTATGTTCGCTATATGTATACATAACATTACATAAAGTTTATTAACATAGATCTACATGTTCATTGTCGAACACGCATTGTACATACAAATTAAACATATGCATGCATATATGGGCACTTCGGCTATGAACATGTTTGTACCTGTGGGAAATTAATATATGTTCTATTCTATTCTGTTATGTTTTCCTCTAGTCTGCTCTAGACTCTGTAAAGGCATTCAGTGCCAGGTCCATTAGCCTGTTTTAATCTAGATCCTCTTAAGTATAATATTAGCTGCTTCACTAAGAATGTTATCAGGCTTGGTAATACAAATTAATATGACATATTAGTATTAATAAGCAAGTTATAATATTGAAGTTGTGCATAGTGTGTGGATATAATGCATTGCAAATGTATTATGTGTTTACACAGCAGACAGGCACGTATTATATAAGATAAATTATCTAAGTTCATAGCAGTGAGCGCGTTATATCCTGACTGCATTTTAAGATGCAAGATACAAGAAGTTTTATTTAAAGTCGGTTATGGCAAACACTATAACATTAGCTCGCCGAGCTGTTTTCCGACAAACAATATGTTAATATAACAAGACGGTGTAAGGCAGCTATGGAATAAAAGACAAGGTTAACTATTATCAAACAATTGTTACAATATCGATGTTATGATTAAGGGACATAATCTAATGTGAATAACAGCTGAAATTGATTAGAGTTATTCCTCTTGGAAGAAAGTAACTTGTCAATAATACTCTCGCATACTCTCTTTGTGTTTGCGTGTTAATTAACTTATTTTAATGAGTACAATAATATGTTCTTAAATAGATATATCATATATCATAGTGTGTGTAATAATGTATTGCAACTGCACTGTATAATATGTTTGTATACACTAATGAACACGCAGCATTTTAGTTATACATGTATCATGGTGTGTGTATATAATGCATTGCAAACGTATAATGTGTTTAGACTAAACTTGTTGTGCTTGAATTGCGTAATAGTTTGTATATGAAAAAGAACATTGAGGATTTCAAAGTATTGCAATAGAACAATATCATCCATTTGCGTCATACTTTAATTGACTATAATTACTTCATAGATAAATATGTTCACTCAATCTTTCTATATACGCCATTGCATACGTATATTCGCTTTGTTTACTTCAGACAATGAATAAAAGGGGTGCGAACTTTCTTTTGTGTAGAATTCAAAGGCGGTTTGCAGTCGGTCTAGCCACTATGACGTCACGATCATTCTATTTTAAGTTATTGTAAAACAATAGTGTTTTGTGTCTTCATCGAATTATTTTATTTGTCACATTACTTCATGTCAAGCAACTTGTCAATTATACTCTCGCATACTTTCTTTGTGTTTGCGTGTTAATTAACTTATTTTAAAGAGTACAATAATATGTTCTAAAATAGACTTCAGTACACATTAAGCGTTCCTTGAGTTGTTCATTTAAAGTCTAAGTATGTTCGCTACATGTATACATAACATAACATAACGTTTATTAAGTTAAACATAGAACTACATGTTCATAGTCAAACACACAAACTGTGGACATACAAATTAACATACACGTGAATGTATGGGCACTTCTTCTATGAACATGGTTTGTACCTGTGGGAAATTAAAAGATGTCCTATTCTATTCTGTTACATGTATGTTTTCCTCCAGTCTGCCTATAGTCTAAATTACACATCAAGCGTTCCTTGAGTTGTTCATTTAAAGTCTAAGTATGTTCGCTATATGTATACATAACATAACATAAAGTTTATTAACATAGATCTACATGTTCATTGTCGGACACGCATTGTATGTTTTCCCCCAGTCTGTCAATAGTCTAAATTACACATCAAGCGTTCCTTGAGTTGTTCATTTAAAGTATAAGTATGTTCGCTATATGTATACATAACATAACATAAAGTTTATTAACATAGATCTACATGTTCATTGTCGAACACGCATTGTACATACAAATTAAACATATGCATGCATATATGGGCACTTCGGCTATGAACATGTTTGTACCTGTGGGAAATTAATATATGTTCTATTCTATTCTGTTACATGTATGTTTTCCTCCAGTCTGCTGTTCAAGTATGTTCGCTACATGTATACATAACATAACATAACGTTTATTAAGTTAAACATAGAACTACATGTTCATAGTCAAACACACAAACTGTGGACATACAAATTAAACATACACATGAATATATGGGCACTTCGACTATGAACATGGTTTGTACCTGTGGGAAAATAAAATATCTTCTATTCTATTCTGTTATGTTTTCCACCAGTCTGCCTATAGTCTAAATTACATATCAAGCGTTCCTTGAGTTGTTCATTTAAAGTCTAAGTATGTTCGCAATATGTATACATAACATAACATAAAGTTTATTAACATAGATCTACATGTTCATTGTCGAACACGCATTGTACATACAAATTAAACATACACATGAATATATGGGCACTTCGGCTATGAACATGTTTTGTACCTGTGGGAAATTAAAATATGTCCTATTCTATTCTGTTACATGTATGTTTTCCTCCAGTCTGCCTATAGTCTAAATTACACATCAAGCGTTCCTTGAGTTGTTCATTTAAAGTCTAAATATGTTCGCTATATGTATACATAACATAACATAAAGTTTATTAACATAGATCTACATGTTCATTGTCGAACACGCATTGTACATACAAATTAAACATATGCATGCATATATTGGCACTTCGGCTATGAACATTGTTTGTACCTGTGGAAAATTAAAATATGTCCTATTCTATTCTGTTACATGTATGTTTTCCTCCAGTCTGCCTATAGTCTAAATTACACATCAAGCGTTCCTTGAGTTGTTCATTTAAAGTCTAAATATGTTCGCTATATGTATACATAACATAACATAAAGTTTATTAACATAGAACTACATGTTCATAGTCAAACACGCACATTGTGGACATACAAATTAAACATACACATGAATATATGGGCACTTCGGCTATGAACATGGTTTGTACCTGTGGTGAATTAAAATATGTTCTATTCTATTCTTTTATGTATCCTTCCAGTCTGCTCTAGACTGTCTAGAGGCATTCAGTACCAGGTCAATTAGCCTGTTTTAATCTAGATGCTCTTAAGTATAATATTAGTTGCTTCACTAAGAATGTTATCAAACTTGGTAATACAAATTTATATGACATATCAGTATTAATAAGCGAGTTATAATATTGAAGTTGTGCATATATCATAGTGTGTGTAATAATGTATTGCAACTGCACTGTATAATATGTTTGTATACACTAATAAACACGCAGCATTTTAGTTATACCTGTATCATGGTGTGTGTATATAATGCATTGCAAACGTATAATGTGTTTAGACTAAATTTGTTGTGCTTGAATTGCGTAATAGTTTGTATACGAAAAAGAACATTGAGGATTTCAAAGTATTGCAATAGAACAATATCATCCATTTGCGTCATACTTTAATTCACTATAATTACTTCATAGATAAATATGTTCACTCAATCTTTCTATTTACGTCATTGCATACGTATATTCGCTTTGTTTACTTTAGACAATGAATAAAAGGGGTGCGAACTATCTTTTGTGTAGAATTCAAAGGCGGTTTGCAGTCGGTCTAGCCACTATGACGTCACGATCATTCTATTTTAAGTTATTGTAAAACAATAGTGTTTTGTGTCTTCATCGAATTATTTTATTTGTCACATTACTTCCTGTCAAGCAACTTGTCAATTATACTCTCGCATACTTTCTTTGTGTTTGCGTGTTAATTAACTTATTTTAATGAGTAATTAATATATGTTCTATTCTATTCTGTTATGTTTTCCTCTAGTCTGCTCTAGACTCTGTAAAGGCATTCAGTGCCAGGTCCATTAGCCTGTTTTAATCTAGATCCTCTTAAGTATAATATTAGCTGCTTCACTAAGAATGTTATCAGGCTTGGTAATACAAATTAATATGACATATTAGTATTAATAAGCAAGTTATAATATTGAAGTTGTGCATAGTGTGTGGATATAATGCATTGCAAATGTATTATGTGTTTACACAGCAGACAGGCACGTATTATATAAGATAAATTATCTAAGTTCATAGCAGTGAGCGCGTTATATCCTGACTGCATTTTAAGATGCAAGATACAAGAAGTTTTATTTAAAGTCGGTTATGGCAAACACTATAACATTAGCTCGCCGAGCTGTTTTCCGACAAACAATATGTTAATATAACAAGACGGTGTAAGGCAGCTATGGAATAAAAGACAAGGTTAACTATTATCAAACAATTGTTACAATATCGATGTTATGATTAAGGGACATAATCTAATGTGAATAACAGCTGAAATTGATTAGAGTTATTCCTCTTGGAAGAAAGTAACTTGTCAATAATACTCTCGCATACTCTCTTTGTGTTTGCGTGTTAATTAACTTATTTTAATGAGTACAATAATATGTTCTTAAATAGACTTCATTACACATGAAGCGTTCCTTGAAATGTTCATTTCAAGTCTAAGTATGTTCGCTACATGTATACATAACATAACATAACGTTTATTAAGTTAAACATAGAACTACATGTTCATAGTCAAACACACAAACTGTGGACATACAAATTAAACATACACATGAATATATGGGCACTTCGACTATGAACATAGTTTGTACCTGTGGGAAATTAAAATATCTTCTATTCTATTCTGTTATGTTTTCCACCAGTCTGCCTATAGTCTAAATTACATATCAAGCGTTCCTTGAGTTGTTCATTTAAAGTCTAAGTATGTTCGCAATATGTATACATAACATAACATAAAGTTTATTAACATAGATCTACATGTTCATTGTCGAACACGCATTGTACATACAAATTAAACATATGCATGCATATATTGGCACTTCGGCTATGAACATGGTTTGTACCTGTGGAAAATTAAAATATGTCCTATTCTATTCTGTTACATGTATGTTTTCCTCCATTCTGCCTATAGTCTAAATTACACATCAAGCGTTCCTTGAGTGGTTCATTTAAAGTCTAAGTATATTCTCTATATGTATACATAACATAACATAAAGTTTATTAACATAGAACTACATGTTCATAGTCAAACACGCACATTGTGGACATACAAATTAAACATACACATGAATATATGGGCACTTCGGCTATGAACATGGTTTGTACCTGTGGGGAATTAAAATATGTTCTATTCTATTCTTTTATGTATCCTTCCAGTCTGCTCTAGACTGTCTAGAGGCATTCAGTACCAGGTCAATAAGCCTGTTTTAATCTAGATGCTCTTAAGTATAATATTAGTTGCTTCACTAAGAATGTTATCAAACTTGGTAATACAAATTTATATGACATATCAGTATTAATAAGCGAGTTATAATATTGAAGTTGTGCATATATCATAGTGTGTGTAATAATATGTTTGTATACACTAATGAACACGCAGCATTTTAGTTATACATGTATCATGGTGTGTGTATATAATGCATTGCAAACGTATAATGTGTTTAGACTAAATTTGTTGTGCTTGAATTGCGTAATAGTTTGTATACGAAAAAGAACATTGAGGATTTCAAAGTATTGCAATAGAACAATATCATCCATTTGCGTCATACTTTAATTGACTATAATTACTTCATAGATAAATATGTTCACTCAATCTTTCTATTTACGTCATTGCATACGTATATTCGCTTTGTTTACTTCAGACAATGAATAAAAGGGGTGCGAACTTTCTTTTGTGTAGAATTCAAAGGCGGTTTGCAGTCGGTCTAGCCACTATGACGTCACGATCATTCTATTTTAAGTTATTGTAAATCAATAGGGTTTTGTGTCTTCATCGAATTATTTTATTTGTCACATTACATGTACTTCATGTCAAGCAACTTGTCAATTATACTCTCGCATACTTTCTTTGTGTTTGCGTGTTAATTAACTTATTTTAATGAGTACAATAATATGTTCTAAAATAGACTTCAGTACACATTAAGCGTTCCTTGAGTTGTTCATTTAAAGTGTAAGTATGTTCGCTACATGTATACATAACATAACATAACGTTTATTAAGTTAAACATAGAACTACATGTTCATAGTCAAACAAACAAACTGTGGACATACAAATTAACATACACGTGAAGGTATGGGCACTTCGGCTATGAACATGGTTTGTACCTGTGGGAAATTAAAATATGTCCTATTCTATTCTGTTACATGTATGTTTTCCTCCAGTCTGCCTATAGTCTAAATTACACATCAAGCGTTCCTTGAGTTGTTCATTTAAAGTCTAAGTATGTTGGCAATATGTATACATAACATAACATAACATAAAGTTTATTAACATAGATCTACATGTTCATTGTCGAACACGCATTGTACATACAAATTAAACATATGCATGCATATATTGGCACTTCGGCTATGAACATGGTTTGTACCTGTGGAAAATTAAAATATGTCCTATTCTATTCTGTTACATGTATGTTTTCCTCCAGTCTGCCTATAGTCTAAATTACACATCAAGCGTTCCTTGAGTTGTTCATTTAAAGTCTAAATATGTTCGCTATATGTATACATAACATAACATAAAGTTTATTAACATAGAACTACATGTTCATAGTCAAACACGCACATTGTGGACATACAAATTAAACATACACATGAATATATGGGCACTTCGGCTATGAACATGGTTTGTACCTGTGGTGAATTAAAATATGTTCTATTCTATTCTTTTATGTATCCTTCCAGTCTGCTCTAGAGTGTCTAGAGGCATTCAGTACCAGGTCAATTAGCCTGTTTTAATCTAGATGCTCTTAAGTATAATATTAGTTGCTTCACTAAGAATGTTATCAAACTTGGTAATACAAATTTATATGACATATCAGTATTAATAAGCGAGTTATAATATTGAAGTTGTGCATATATCATAGTGTGTGTAATAATGTATTGCAACGGCACTGTATAATATGTTTGTATACACTAATGAACACGCAGCATTTTAGTTATACATGTATCATGGTGTGTGTATATAATGCATTGCAAACGTATAATGTGTTTAGACTAAATTTGTTGTGCTTGAATTGCGTAATAGTTTGTATACGAAAAAGAACATTGAGGATTTCAAAGTATTGCAATAGAACAATATCATCCATTTGCGTCATACTTTAATTGACTATAATTACTTCATAGATAAATATGTTCACTCAATCTTTCTATATACGTCATTGCATACGTATATTCGCTTTGTTTACTTCAGACAATGAATAAAAGGGGTGCGAACTTTCTTTTGTGTAGAATTCAAAGGCGGTTTGCAGTCGGTCTAGCCACTATGACGTCACGATCATTCTATTTTAAGTTATTGTAAATCAATAGTGTTTTGTGTCTTCATCGAATTATTTTATTTGTCACATTACTTCATGTCAAGCAACTTGTCAATTATACTCTCGCATACTTTCTTTGTGTTTGCGTGTTAATTAACTTATTTTAATGAGTACAATAATATGTTCTAAAATAGACTTCAGTACACATTAAGCGTTACTTGAGTTGTTCATTTAAAGTCTAAGTATGTTCGCTACATGTATACATAACATAACATAACGTTTATTAAGTTAAACATAGAACTACATGTTCATAGTCAAACACACAAACTATGGACATACAAATTAACATACACGTGAAGGTATGGGCACTTCGGCTATGAACATGGTTTGTACCTGTGGGAAATTAAAATATGTCCTATTCTATTCTGTTACATGTATGTTTTCCTCCAGTCTGCCTATAGTCTAAATTACACATCAAGCGTTCCTTGAGTTGTTCATTTAAAGTCTAAGTATGTTCGCAATATGTATACATAACATAACATAAAGTTTATTAACATAGATCTACATGTTCATTGTCGGACACGCATTGTATGTTTTCCCCCAGTCTGTCAATAGTCTAAATTACACATCAAGCGTTCCTTGAGTTGTTCATTTAAAGTATAAGTATGTTCGCTATATGTATACATAACATAACATAAAGTTTATTAACATAGATCTACATGTTCATTGTCGAACACGCATTGTACATACAAATTAAACATATGCATGCATATATTGGCACTTCGGCTATGAACATGGTTTGTACCTGTGGAAAATTAAAATATGTCCTATTCTATTCTGTTACATGTATGTTTTCCTCCAGTCTGCCTATAGTCTAAATTACACATCAAGCGTTCCTTGAGTTGTTCATTTCAAGTCTAAGTATGTTCGCTACATGTATACATAACATAACATAAAGTTTATTAACATAGAACTACATGTTCATTGTCGAACACGCATTGTACATACAAATTAAACATATGCATGCATATATTGGCACTTCGGCTATGAACATGGTTTGTACCTGTGGAAAATTAAAATATGTCCTATTCTATTCTGTTACATGTATGTTTTCCTCCAGTCTGCCTATAGTCTGAATTACACATCAAGCGTTCCTTGAGTTGTTCATTTAAAGTCTAAGTATGTTCGCAATATGTATACATAACATAACATAAAGTTTATTAACATAGATCTACATGTTCATTGTCGGACACGCATTGTATGTTTTCCCCCAGTCTGTCAATAGTCTAAATTACACATCAAGCGTTCCTTGAGTTGTTCATTTAAAGTATAAGTATGTTCGCTATATGTATACATAACATAACATAAAGTTTATTAACATAGATCTACATGTTCATTGTCGAACACGCATTGTACATACAAATTAAACATATGCATGCATATATTGGCACTTCGGCTATGAACATGGTTTGTACCTGTGGAAAATTAAAATATGTCCTATTCTATTCTGTTACATGTATGTTTTCCTCCAGTCTGCCTATAGTCTAAATTACACATCAAGCGTTCCTTGAGTTGTTCATTTAAAGTCTAAGTATGTTCGCAATATGTATACATAACATAACATAAAGTTTATTAACATAGATCTACATGTTCATTGTCGGACACGCATTGTATGTTTTCCCCCAGTCTGTCAATAGTCTAAATTACACATCAAGCGTTCCTTGAGTTGTTCATTTAAAGTATAAGTATGTTCGCTATATGTATACATAACATAACATAAAGTTTATTAACATAGATCTACATGTTCATTGTCGAACACGCATTGTACATACAAATTAAACATATGCATGCATATATGGGCACTTCGGCTATGAACATGTTTGTACCTGTGGGAAATTAATATATGTTCTATTCTATTCTGTTATGTTTTCCTCTAGTCTGCTCTAGACTCTGTAAAGGCATTCAGTGCCAGGTCCATTAGCCTGTTTTAATCTAGATCCTCTTAAGTATAATATTAGCTGCTTCACTAAGAATGTTATCAGGCTTGGTAATACAAATTAATATGACATATTAGTATTAATAAGCAAGTTATAATATTGAAGTTGTGCATAGTGTGTGGATATAATGCATTGCAAATGTATTATGTGTTTACACAGCAGACAGGCACGTATTATATAAGATAAATTATCTAAGTTCATAGCAGTGAGCGCGCTATATCCTGACTGCATTTTAAGATGCAAGATACAAGAAGTTTTATTTAAAGTCGGTTATGGCAAACACTATCACATTAGCTCGCCGAGCTGTTTTCCGACAAACAATATGTTAATATAACAAGACGGTGTAAGGCAGCTATGGAATAAAAGACAAGGTTAACTATTATCAAACAATTGTTACAATATCGATGTTATGATTAAGGGACATAATCTAATGTGAATAACAGCTGAAATTGATTAGAGTTATTCCTCTTGGAAGAAAGTAACTTGTCAATAATACTCTCGCATACTTTCTTTGTGTTTGCGTGTTAATTAACTTATTTTAATGAGTACAATAATATGTTCTTAAATAGACTTCATTACACATGAAGCGTTCCTTGAGTTGTTCATTTCAAGTCTAAGTATGTTCGCTACATGTATACATAACATAACATAACGTTTATTAAGTTAAACATAGAACTACATGTTCATAGTCAAACACACAAACTGTGGACATACAAATTAAACATACACATGAATATATGGGCACTTCGACTATGAACATGGTTTGTACCTGTGGGAAAATAAAATATCTTCTATTCTATTCTGTTATGTTTTCCACCAGTCTGCCTATAGTCTAAATTACATATCAAGCGTTCCTTGAGTTGTTCATTTAAAGTCTAAGTATGTTCGCAATATGTATACATAACATAACATAAAGTTTATTAACATAGATCTACATGTTCATTGTCGAACACGCATTGTACATACAAATTAAACATATGCATGCATATATTGGCACTTCGGCTATGAACATGGTTTGTACCTGTGGAAAATTAAAATATGTCCTATTCTGTTACATGTATGTTTTCCTCCAGTCTGCCTTTAGTCTAAATTACACATCAAGCGTTCCTTGAGTTGTTCATTTAAAGTCTAAATATGTTCGCTATATGTATACATAACATAACATAAAGTTTATTAACATAGAACTACATGTTCATAGTCAAACACGCACATTGTGGACATACAAATTAAACATACACATGAATATATGGGCACTTCGGCTATGAACATGGTTTGTACCTGTGGGGAATTAAAATATGTTCTATTCTATTCTTTTATGTATCCTTCCAGTCTGCTCTAGACTGTCTAGAGGCATTCAGTACCAGGTCAATTAGCCTGTTTTAATCTAGATGCTCTTAAGTATAATATTAGTTGCTTCACTAAGAATGTTATCAAACTTGGTAATACAAATTTATATGACATATCAGTATTAATAAGCGAGTTATAATATTGAAGTTGTGCATATATCATAGTGTGTGTAATAATGTATTGCAACTGCACTGTATAATATGTTTGTATACACTAATGAACACGCAGCATTTTAGTTATACATGTATCATGGTGTGTGTATATAATGCATTGCAAACGTATAATGTGTTTAGACTAAACTTGTTGTGCTTGAATTGCGTAATAGTTTGTATACGAAAAAGAACATTGAGGATTTCAAAGTATTGCAATAGAACAATATCATCCATTTGCGTCATACTTTAATTGACTATAATTACTTCATAGATAAATATGTTCACTCAATCTTTCTATATACGTCATTGCATACGTATATTCGCTTTGTTTACTTCAGACAATGAATAAAAGGGGTGCGAACTTTCTTTTGTGTAGAATTCAAAGGCGGTTTGCAGTCGGTCTAGCCACTATGACGTCACGATCATTCTATTTTAAGTTATTGTAAAACAATAGTGTTTTGTGTCTTCATCGAATTATTTTATTTGTCACATTACTTCATGTCAAGCAACTTGTCAATTATACTCTCGCATACTTTCTTTGTGTTTGCGTGTTAATTAACTTATTTTAAAGAGTACAATAATATGTTCTAAAATAGACTTCAGTACACATTAAGCGTTCCTTGAGTTGTTCATTTAAAGTCTAAGTATGTTCGCTACATGTATACATAACATAACATAACGTTTATTAAGTTAAACATAGAACTACATGTTCATAGTCAAACACACAAACTGTGGACATACAAATTAACATACACGTGAATGTATGGGCACTTCGGCTATGAACATGGTTTGTACCTGTGGGAAATTAAAATATGTCCTATTCTATTCTGTTACATGTATGTTTTCCTCCAGTCTGCCTATAGTCTAAATTACACATCAAGCGTTCCTTGAGTTGTTCATTTAAAGTCTAAGTATGTTCGCTATATGTATACATAACATAACATAAAGTTTATTAACATAGATCTACATGTTCATTGTCGGACACGCATTGTATGTTTTCCCCCAGTCTGTCAATAGTCTAAATTACACATCAAGCGTTCCTTGAGTTGTTCATTTAAAGTATAAGTATGTTCGCTATATGTATACATAACATAACATAAAGTTTATTAACATAGATCTACATGTTCATTGTCGAACACGCATTGTACATACAAATTAAACATATGCATGCATATATGGGCACTTCGGCTATGAACATGGTTTGTACCTGTGGAAAATTAAAATATGTCCTATTCTATTCTGTTACATGTATGTTTTCCTCCAGTCTGCTGTTCAAGTATGTTCGCTACATGTATACATAACATAACATAACGTTTATTAAGTTAAACATAGAACTACATGTTCATAGTCAAACACACAAACTGTGGACATACAAATTAAACATACACATGAATATATGGGCACTTCGACTATGAACATGGTTTGTACCTGTGGGAAAATAAAATATCTTCTATTCTATTCTGTTATGTTTTCCACCAGTCTGCCTATAGTCTAAATTACACATCAAGCGTTCCTTGAGTTGTTCATTTAAAGTCTAAGTTTGTTCGCTATATGTATACATAACATAACATAAAGTTTATTAACATAGATCTATAGGTTCATTGTCGAACACGCATTGTATGTTTTCCCCAGTCTGTCAATAGTCTAAATTACACATCAAGCGTTCCTTGAGTTGTTCATTTAAAGTATAAGTATGTTCGCTATATGTATACATAACATAACATAAAGTTTATTAACATAGATCTATAGGTTCATTGTCGAACACGCATTGTATGTTTTCCCCAGTCTGTCAATAGTCTAAATTACACATCAAGCGTTCCTTGAGTTGTTCATTTAAAGTATAAGTATGTTCGCTATATGTAAACATAACATAACATAAAGTTTATTAACATAGATCTACATGTTCATTGTCGAACACGCATTGTACATACAAATTAAACATATGCATGCATATATGGGCACTTCGGCTATGAACATGTTTGTACCTGTGGGAAATTAATATATGTTCTATTCTATTCTGTTATGTTTCCCTCTAGTCTGCTCTAGACTCTGTAAAGGCATTCAGTGCCAGGTCCATTAGCCTGTTTTAATCTAGATCCTCTTAAGTATAATATTAGTTGCTTCACTAAGAATGTTATCAGGCTTGGTAATACAAATTAATATGACATATTAGTATTAATAAGCAAGTTATAATATTGAAGTTGTGCATAGTGTGTGGATATAATGCATTGCAAATGTATTATGTGTTTACACAGCAGACAGGCACGTATTATATAAGATAAATTATCTAAGTTCATAGCAGTGAGCGCGCTATATCCTGACTGCATGTCAAGATGCAAGATACAAGAAGTTTTATTTAAAGTCGGTTATGGCAAACACTATAACATTAGCTCGCCGAGCTGTTTTCCGACAAACAATATGTTAATATAACAAGACTGTGTAAGGCAGCTATGGAATAAAAGACAAGGTTAAATATTATCAAACAATTGTTACAATATCGATGTTATGATTAAGGGACATAATCTAATGTGAATAACAGCTGAAATTGATTAGAGTTATTCCTCTTGGAAGAAAGTAACTTGTCAATAATACTCTCGCATACTTTCTTTGTGTTTGCGTGTTAATTAACTTATTTTAATGAGTACAATAATATGTTCTTAAATAGACTTCATTACACATGAAGCGTTCCTTGAGTTGTTCATTACAAGTCTAAGTATGTTCGCTACATGTATACATAACATAACATAACGTTTATTAAGTTAAACATAGAACTACATGTTCATAGTCAAACACACAAACTGTGGACATACAAATTAAACATACACATGAATATATGGGCACTTCGACTATGAACATGGTTTGTACCTGTGGGAAATTAAAATATCTTCTATTCTATTCTGTTATGTTTTCCACCAGTCTGCCTATAGTCTAAATTACATATCAAGCGTTCCTTGAGTTGTTCATTTAAAGTCTAAGTATGTTCGCAATATGTATACATAACATAACATAAAGTTTATTAACATAGATCTACATGTTCATTGTCGAACACGCATTGTACATACAAATTAAACATATGCATGCATATATTGGCACTTCGGCTATGAACATGGTTTGTACCTGTGGAAAATTAAAATATGTCCTATTCTATTCTGTTACATGTATGTTTTCCTCCAGTCTGCCTATAGTCTAAATTACACATCAAGCGTTCCTTGAGTTGTTCATTTAAAGTCTAAGTATGTTCGCTATATGTATACATAACATAACATAAAGTTTATTAACATAGAACTACATGTTCATTGTCGAACACGCATTGTACATACAAATTAAACATATGCATGCATATATTGGCACTTCGGCTATGAACATGGTTTGTACCTGTGGAAAATTAAAATATGTCCTATTCTATTCTAATATGTATACATAACATAACATAAAGTTTATTAACATAGATCTACACGTTCATTGTCGAACACGCATTGTACATACAAATTAAACATATGCATGCATATATTGGCACTTCGGCTATGAACATGGTTTGTACCTGTGGAAAATTAAAATATGTCCTATTCTATTCTGTTACATGTATGTTTTCCTCCAGTCTGCCTATAGTCTAAATTACACATCAAGCGTTCCTTGAGTTGTTCATTTAAAGTCTAAGTATGTTCGCTATATGTATACATAACATAACATAAAGTTTATTAACATAGAACTACATGTTCATAGTCAAACACGCACATTGTGGACATACAAATTAAACATACACATGAATATATGGGCACTTCGGCTATGAACATGGTTTGTACCTGTGGGGAATTAAACTATGTTCTATTCTATTCTTTTATGTATCCTTCCAGTCTGCTCTAGACTGTCTAGAGGCATTCAGTACCAGGTCAATTAGCCTGTTTTAATCTAGATGCTCTTAAGTATAATATTAGTTGCTTCACTAAGAATGTTATCAAACTTGGTAATACAAATTTATATGACATATCAGTATTAATAAGCGAGTTATAATATTGAAGTTGTGCATATATCATAGTGTGTGTAATAATGTATTGCAACTGCACTGTATAATATGTTTGTATACACTAATGAACACGCAGCATTTTAGTTATACATGTATCATGGTGTGTGTATATAATGCATTGCAAACTTATAATGTGTTTAGACTAAATTTGTTGTGCTTGAATTGCGTAATAGTTTGTATACGAAAAAGAACATTGAGGATTTCAAAGTATTCCAATAGAACAATATCATCCATTTGCGTCATACTTTAATTGACTATAATTACTTCATAGATAAATATGTTCACTCAATCTTTCTATTTACGTCATTGCATACGTATATTCGCTTTGTTTACTTCAGACAATGAATAAAAGGGGTGCGAACTTTCTTTTGTGTAGAATTCAAAGGCGGTTTGCAGTCGGTCTAGCCACTATGACGTTACGATCATTCTATTTTAAGTTATTGTAAAACAATAGTGTTTTGTGTCTTCATCGAATTATTTTATTTGTCACATTACTTCATGTCAAGCAACCTGTCAATTATACTCTCGCATACTTTCTTTGTGTTTGCGTGTTAATTAACTTATTTTAATGAGTACAATAATATGTTCTAAAATAGACTTCATTACACATTAAGCGTTCCTTGAGTTGTTCATTTAAAGTCTAAGTATGTTCGCTACATGTATACATAACATAACATAACGTTTATTAAGTTAAACATAGAACTACATGTTCATAGTCAAACACACAAACTGTGGACATACAAATTAACATACACGTGAATGTATGGGCACTTCGGCTATGAACATGGTTTGTACCTGTGGGAAATTAAAATATGTCCTATTCTATTCTGTTACATGTATGTTTTCCTCCAGTCTGCCTATAGTCTAAATTACACATCAAGCGTTCCTTGAGTTGTTCATTTAAAGTCTAAGTATGTTCGCTATATGTATACATAACATAACATAAAGTTTATTAACATAGATCTATAGGTTCATTGTCGAACACGCATTGTATGTTTTCCCCAGTCTGTCAATAGTCTAAATTACACATCAAGCGTTCCTTGAGTTGTTCATTTAAAGTATAAGTATGTTCGCTATATGTATACATAACATAACATAAAGTTTATTAACATAGATCTACATGTTCATTGTCGAACACGCATTGTACATACAAATTAAACATATGCATGCATATATGGGCACTTCGGCTATGAACATGTTTGTACCTGTGGGAAATTAATATATGTTCTATTCTATTCTGTTATGTTTTTCTCTAGTCTGCTCTAGACTCTGTAAAGGCATTCAGTGCCAGGTCCATTGGCCTGTTTTAATCTAGATCCTCTTAAGTATAATATTAGTTGCTTCACTAAGAATGTTATCAGGCTTGGTAATACAAATTAATATGACATATTAGTATTAATAAGCAAGTTATAATATTGAAGTTGTGCATAGTGTGTGGATATAATGCATTGCAAATGTATTATGTGTTTACACAGCAGACAGGCACGTATTATATAAGATAAATTATCTAAGTTCATAGCAGTGAGCGCGCTATATCCTGACTGCATGTCAAGATGCAAGATACAAGAAGTTTTATCTAAAGTCGATTATGGCAAACACTATAACATTAGCTCGCCGAGCTGTTTTCCGACAAACAATATGTTAATATAACAAGACTGTGTAAGGCAGCTATGGAATAAAAGACAAGGTTAAATATTATCAAACAATTGTTACAATATCGATGTTATGATTAAGGGACATAATCTAATGTGAATAACAGCTGAAATTGATTAGAGTTATTCCTCTTGGAAGAAAGTAACTTGTCAATAATACTCTCGCATACGTTCTTTGAGTTTGCGTGTTAATTAACTTATTTTAATGAGTACAATAATATGTTCTTAAATAGACTTCATTACACATGAAGCGTTCCTTGAGTTGTTCATTTCAAGTCTAAGTATGTTCGCTACATGTATACATAACATAACGTTTATTAAGTTAAACATAGAACTACATGTTCATAGTCAAACACACAAACTGTGGACATACAAATTAAACATACACATGAATATATGGGCACTTCGACTATGAACATGGTTTGTACCTGTGGGAAATTAAAATATCTTCTATTCTATTCTGTTATGTTTTCCACCAGTCTGCCTATAGTCTAAATTACATATCAAGCGTTCCTTGAGTTGTTCATTTAAAGTCTAAGTATGTTCGCTATATGTATACATAACATAACATAAAGTTTATTAACATAGAACTACATGTTCATAGTCAAACACGCACATTGTGGACATACAAATTAAACATACACATGAATATATGGGCACTTCGGCTATGAACATGGTTTGTACCTGTGGGGAATTAAACTATGTTCTATTCTATTCTTTTATGTATCCTTCCAGTCTGCTCTAGACTGTCTAGAGGCATTCAGTACCAGGTCAATTAGCCTGTTTTAATCTGGATGCTCTTAAGTATAATATTAGTTGCTTCACTAAGAATGTTATCAAACTTGGTAATACAAATTTATATGACATATCAGTATTAATAAGCGAGTTATAATATTGAAGTTGTGCATATATCATAGTGTGTGTAATAATGTATTGCAACTGCACTGTATAATATGTTTGTATACACTAATGAACACGCAGCATTTTAGTTATACATGTATCATGGTGTGTGTATATAATGCATTGCAAACTTATAATGTGTTTAGACTAAATTTGTTGTGCTTGAATTGCGTAATAGTTTGTATACGAAAAAGAACATTGAGGATTTCAAAGTATTCCAATAGAACAATATCATCCATTTGCGTCATACTTTAATTGACTATAATTACTTCATAGATAAATATGTTCACTCAATCTTTCTATTTACGTCATTGCATACGTATATTCGCTTTGTTTACTTCAGACAATGAATAAAAGGGGTGCGAACTTTCTTTTGTGTAGAATTCAAAGGCGGTTTGCAGTCGGTCTAGCCACTATGACGTCACGATCATTCTATTTTAAGTTATTGTAAAACAATAGTGTTTTGTGTCTTCATCGAATTATTTTATTTGTCACATTACTTCATGTCAAGCAACCTGTCAATTATACTCTCGCATACTTTCTTTGTGTTTGCGTGTTAATTAACTTATTTTAATGAGTACAATAATATGTTCTAAAATAGACTTCATTACACATTAAGCGTTCCTTGAGTTGTTCATTTAAAGTCTAAGTATGTTCGCTACATGTATACATAACATAACATAACGTTTATTAAGTTAAACATAGAACTACATGTTCATAGTCAAACACACAAACTGTGGACATACAAATTAACATACACGTGAATGTATGGGCACTTCGGCTATGAACATGGTTTGTACCTGTGGGAAATTAAAATATGTCCTATTCTATTCTGTTACATGTATGTTTTCCTCCAGTCTGCCTATAGTCTAAATTACACATCAAGCGTTCCTTGAGTTGTTCATTTAAAGTCTAAGTATGTTCGCTATATGTATACATAACATAACATAAAGTTTATTAACATAGATCTATAGGTTCATTGTCGAACACGCATTGTATGTTTTCCCCAGTCTGTCAATAGTCTAAATTACACATCAAGCGTTCCTTGAGTTGTTCATTTAAAGTATAAGTATGTTCGCTATATGTATACATAACATAACATAAAGTTTATTAACATAGATCTACATGTTCATTGTCGAACACGCATTGTACATACAAATTAAACATATGCATGCATATATGGACACTTCGGCTATGAACATGTTTGTACCTGTGGGAAATTAATATATGTTCTATTCTATTCTGTTATGTTTTCCTCTAGTCTGCTCTAGACTCTGTAAAGGCATTCAGTGCCAGGTCCATTAGCCTGTTTTAATCTAGATCCTCTTAAGTATAATATTAGTTGCTTCACTAAGAATGTTATCAGGCTTGGTAATACAAATTAATATGATATATTAGTATTAATAAGCAAGTTATAATATTGAAGTTGTGCATAGTGTGTGGATATAATGCATTGCAAATGTATTATGTGTTTACACAGCAGACAGGCACGTGTTATATAAGATAAATTATCTAAGTTCATAGCAGTGAGCGCGCTATATCCTGACTGCATGTCAAGATGCAAGATACAAGAAGTTTTATCTAAAGTCGGTTATGGCAAACACTATAACATTAGCTCGCCGAGCTGTTTTCCGACAAACAATATGTTAATATAACAAGACTGTGTAAGGCAGCTATGGAATAAAAGACAAGGTTAAATATTATCAAACAATTGTTACAATATCGATGTTATGATTAAGGGACATAATCTAATGTGAATAACAGCTGAAATTGATTAGAGTTATTCCTCTTGGAAGAAAGTAACTTGTCAATAATACTATCGCATACTTTCTTTGTGTTTGCGTGTTAATTAACTTATTTTAATGAGTACAATAATATGTTCTTAAATAGACTTCATTACACATGAAGCGTTCCTTGAGTTGTTCATTTCAAGTCTAAGTATGTTCGCTACATGTATACATAACATAACATAACGTTTATTAAGTTAAACATAGAACTACATGTTCATAGTCAAACACACAAACTGTGGACATACAAATTAAACATACACATGAATATATGGGCACTTCGACTATGAACATGGTTTGTACCTGTGGGAAATTAAAATATCTTCTATTCTATTCTGTTATGTTTTCCACCAGTCTGCCTATAGTCTAAATTACATATCAAGCGTTCCTTGAGTTGTTCATTTAAAGTCTAAGTATGTTCGCAATATGTATACATAACATAACATAAAGTTTATTAACATAGATCTACATGTTCATTGTCGAACACGCATTGTACATACAAATTAAACATATGCATGCATATATTGGCACTTCGGCTATGAACATGGTTTGTACCTGTGGAAAATTAAAATATGTCCTATTCTATTCTGTTACATGTATGTTTTCCTCCAGTCTGCCTATAGTCTAAATTACACATCAAGCGTTCCTTGAGTTGTTCATTTAAAGTCTAAGTATGTTCGCTATATGTATACATAACATAACATAAAGTTTATTAACATAGAACTACATGTTCATTGTCGAACACGCATTGTACATACAAATTAAACATATGCATGCATATATTGGCACTTCGGCTATGAACATGGTTTGTACCTGTGGAAAATTAAAATATGTCCTATTCTATTCTGTTACATGTATGTTTTCCTCCAGTCTGCCTATAGTCTAAATTACACATCAAGCGTTCCTTGAGTTGTTCATTTAAAGTCTAAGTATGTTCGCTATATGTATACATAACATAACATAAAGTTTATTAACTTAGAACTACATGTTCATAGTCAAACACGCACATTGTGGACATACAAATTAAACATACACATGAATATATGGGCACTTCGGCTATGAACATGGTTTGTACCTGTGGGGAATTAAACTATGTTCTATTCTATTCTTTTATGTATCCTTCCAGTCTGCTCTAGACTGTCTAGAGGCATTCAGTACCAGGTCAATTAGCCTGTTTTAATCTAGATGCTCTTAAGTATAATATTAGTTGCTTCACTAAGAATGTTATCAAACTTGGTAATACAAATTTATATGACATATCAGTATTAATAAGCGAGTTATAATATTGAAGTTGTGCATATATCATAGTGTGTGTAATAATGTATTGCAACTGCACTGTATAATATGTTTGTATACACTAATGAACACGCAGCATTTTAGTTATACATGTATCATGGTGTGTGTATATAATGCATTGCAAACTTATAATGTGTTTAGACTAAATTTGTTGTGCTTGAATTGCGTAATAGTTTGTATACGAAAAAGAACATTGAGGATTTCAAAGTATTCCAATAGAACAATATCATCCATTTGCGTCATACTTTAATTGACTATAATTACTTCATAGATAAATATGTTCACTCAATCTTTCTATTTACGTCATTGCATACGTATATTCGCTTTGTTTACTTCAGACAATGAATAAAAGGGGTGCGAACTTTCTTTTGTGTAGAATTCAAAGGCGGTTTGCAGTCGGTCTAGCCACTATGACGTCACGATCATTCTATTTTAAGTTATTGTAAAACAATAGTGTTTTGTGTCTTCATCGAATTATTTTATTTGTCACATTACTTCATGTCAAGCAACCTGTCAATTATACTCTCGCATACTTTCTTTGTGTTTGCGTGTTAATTAACTTATTTTAATGAGTACAATAATATGTTCTAAAATAGACTTCATTACACATTAAGCGTTCCTTGAGTTGTTCATTTAAAGTCTAAGTATGTTCGCTACATGTATACATAACATAACATAACGTTTATTAAGTTAAACATAGAACTACAAGTTCATAGTCAAACACACAAACTGTGGACATACAAATTAACATACACGTGAATGTATGGGCACTTCGGCTATGAACATGGTTTGTACCTGTGGGAAATTAAAATATGTCCTATTCTATTCTGTTACATGTATGTTTTCCTCCAGTCTGCCTATAGTCTAAATTACACATCAAGCGTTCCTTGAGTTGTTCATTTAAAGTCTAAGTATGTTCGCTATATGTATACATAACATAACATAAAGTTTATTAACATAGATCTATAGGTTCATTGTCGAACACGCATTGTATGTTTTCCCCAGTCTGTCAATAGTCTAAATTACACATCAAGCGTTCCTTGAGTTGTTCATTTAAAGTATAAGTATGTTCGCTATATGTATACATAACATAACATAAAGTTTATTAACATAGATCTACATGTTCATTGTCGAACACGCATTGTACATACAAATTAAACATATGCATGCATATATGGGCACTTCGGCTATGAACATGTTTGTACCTGTGGGAAATTAATATATGTTCTATTCTATTCTGTTATGTTTTCCTCTAGTCTGCTCTAGACTCTGTAAAGGCATTCAGTGCCAGGTCCATTAGCCTGTTTTAATCTAGATCCTCTTAAGTATAATATTAGTTGCTTCACTAAGAATGTTATCAGGCTTGGTAATACAAATTAATATGATATATTAGTATTAATAAGCAAGTTATAATATTGAAGTTGTGCATAGTGTGTGGATATAATGCATTGCAAATGTATTATGTGTTTACACAGCAGACAGGCACGTGTTATATAAGATAAATTATCTAAGTTCATAGCAGTGAGCGCGCTATATCCTGACTGCATGTCAAGATGCAAGATACAAGAAGTTTTATCTAAAGTCGGTTATGGCAAACACTATAACATTAGCTCGCCGAGCTGTTTTCCGACAAACAATATGTTAATATAACAAGACTGTGTAAGGCAGCTATGGAATAAAAGACAAGGTTAAATATTATCAAACAATTGTTACAATATCGATGTTATGATTAAGGGACATAATCTAATGTGAATAACAGCTGAAATTGATTAGAGTTATTCCTCTTGGAAGAAAGTAACTTGTCAATAATACTATCGCATACTTTCTTTGTGTTTGCGTGTTAATTAACTTATTTTAATGAGTACAATAATATGTTCTTAAATAGACTTCATTACACATGAAGCGTTCCTTGAGTTGTTCATTTCAAGTCTAAGTATGTTCGCTACATGTATACATAACATAACATAACGTTTATTAAGTTAAACATAGAACTACATGTTCATAGTCAAACACACAAACTGTGGACATACAAATTAAACATACACATGAATATATGGGCACTTCGACTATGAACATGGTTTGTACCTGTGGGAAATTAAAATATCTTCTATTCTATTCTGTTATGTTTTCCACCAGTCTGCCTATAGTCTAAATTACATATCAAGCGTTCCTTGAGTTGTTCATTTAAAGTCTAAGTATGTTCGCAATATGTATACATAACATAACATAAAGTTTATTAACATAGATCTACATGTTCATTGTCGAACACGCATTGTACATACAAATTAAACATATGCATGCATATATTGGCACTTCGGCTATGAACATGGTTTGTACCTGTGGAAAATTAAAATATGTCCTATTCTATTCTGTTACATGTATGTTTTCCTCCAGTCTGCCTATAGTCTAAATTACACATCAAGCGTTCCTTGAGTTGTTCATTTAAAGTCTAAGTATGTTCGCTATATGTATACATAACATAACATAAAGTTTATTAACATAGAACTACATGTTCATTGTCGAACACGCATTGTACATACAAATTAAACATATGCATGCATATATTGGCACTTCGGCTATGAACATGGTTTGTACCTGTGGAAAATTAAAATATGTCCTATTCTATTCTAATATGTATACATAACATAACATAAAGTTTATTAACATAGATCTACATGTTCATTGTCGAACACGCATTGTACATACAAATTAAACATATGCATGCATATATTGGCACTTCGGCTATGAACATGGTTTGTACCTGTGGAAAATTAAAATATGTCCTATTCTATTCTGTTACATGTATGTTTTCCTCCAGTCTGCCTATAGTCTAAATTACACATCAAGCGTTCCTTGAGTTGTTCATTTAAAGTCTAAGTATGTTCGCTATATGTATACATAACATAACATAAAGTTTATTAACATAGAACTACATGTTCATAGTCAAACACGCACATTGTGGACATACAAATTAAACATACACATGAATATATGGGCACTTCGGCTATGAACATGGTTTGTACCTGTGGGGAATTAAACTATGTTCTATTCTATTCTTTTATGTATCCTTCCAGTCTGCTCTAGACTGTCTAGAGGCATTCAGTACCAGGTCAATTAGCCTGTTTTAATCTAGATGCTCTTAAGTATAATATTAGTTGCTTCACTAAGAATGTTATCAAACTTGGTAATACAAATTTATATGACATATCAGTATTAATAAGCGAGTTATAATATTGAAGTTGTGCATATATCATAGTGTGTGTAATAATGTATTGCAACTGCACTGTATAATATGTTTGTATACACTAATGAACACGCAGCATTTTAGTTATACATGTATCATGGTGTGTGTATATAATGCATTGCAAACTTATAATGTGTTTAGACTAAATTTGTTGTGCTTGAATTGCGTAATAGTTTGTATACGAAAAAGAACATTGAGGATTTCAAAGTATTCCAATAGAACAATATCATCCATTTGCGTCATACTTTAATTGACTATAATTACTTCATAGATAAATATGTTCACTCAATCTTTCTATTTACGTCATTGCATACGTATATTCGCTTTGTTTACTTCAGACAATGAATAAAAGGGGTGCGAACTTTCTTTTGTGTATAATTCAAAGGCGGTTTGCAGTCGGTCTAGCCACTATGACGTCACGATCATTCTATTTTAAGTTATTGTAAAACAATAGTGTTTTGTGTCTTCATCGAATTATTTTATTTGTCACATTACTTCATGTCAAGCAACCTGTCAATTATACTCTCGCATACTTTCTTTGTGTTTGCGTGTTAATTAACTTATTTTAATGAGTACAATAATATGTTCTAAAATAGACTTCATTACACATTAAGCGTTCCTTGAGTTGTTCATTTAAAGTCTAAGTATGTTCGCTACATGTATACATAACATAACATAACGTTTATTAAGTTAAACATAGAACTACATGTTCATAGTCAAACACACAAACTGTGGACATACAAATTAACATACACGTGAATGTATGGGCACTTCGGCTATGAACATGGTTTGTACCTGTGGGAAATTAAAATATGTCCTATTCTATTCTGTTACATGTATGTTTTCCTCCAGTCTGCCTATAGTCTAAATTACACATCAAGCGTTCCTTGAGTTGTTCATTTAAAGTCTAAGTATGTTCGCTATATGTATACATAACATAACATAAAGTTTATTAACATAGATCTATAGGTTCATTGTCGAACACGCATTGTATGTTTTCCCCAGTCTGTCAATAGTCTAAATTACACATCAAGCGTTCCTTGAGTTGTTCATTTAAAGTATAAGTATGTTCGCTATATGTATACATAACATAACATAAAGTTTATTAACATAGATCTACATGTTCATTGTCGAACACGCATTGTACATACAAATTAAACATATGCATGCATATATGGGCACTTCGGCTATGAACATGTTTGTACCTGTGGGAAATTAATATATGTTCTATTCTATTCTGTTATGTTTTCCTCTAGTCTGCTCTAGACTCTGTAAAGGCATTCAGTGCCAGGTCCATTGGCCTGTTTTAATCTAGATCCTCTTAAGTATAATATTAGTTGCTTCACTAAGAATGTTATCAGGCTTGGTAATACAAATTAATATGACATATTAGTATTAATAAGCAAGTTATAATATTGAAGTTGTGCATAGTGTGTGGATATAATGCATTGCAAATGTATTATGTGTTTACACAGCAGACAGGCACGTGTTATATAAGATAAATTATCTAAGTTCATAGCAGTGAGCGCGCTATATCCTGACTGCATGTCAAGATGCAAGATACAAGAAGTTTTATCTAAAGTCGGTTATGGCAAACACTATAACATTAGCTCGCCGAGCTGTTTTCCGACAAACAATATGTTAATATAACAAGACTGTGTAAGGCAGCTATGGAATAAAAGACAAGGTTAAATATTATCAAACAATTGTTACAATATCGATGTTATGATTAAGGGACATAATCTAATGTGAATAACAGCTGAAATTGATTAGAGTTATTCCTCTTGGAAGAAAGTAACTTGTCAATAATACTATCGCATACTTTCTTTGTGTTTGCGTGTTAATTAACTTATTTTAATGAGTACAATAATATGTTCTTAAATAGACTTCATTACACATGAAGCGTTCCTTGAGTTGTTCATTTCAAGTCTAAGTATGTTCGCTACATGTATACATAACATAACATAACGTTTATTAAGTTAAACATAGAACTACATGTTCATAGTCAAACACACAAACTGTGGACATACAAATTAAACATACACATGAATATATGGGCACTTCGACTATGAACATGGTTTGTACCTGTGGGAAATTAAAATATCTTCTATTCTATTCTATTATGTTTTCCACCAGTCTGCCTATAGTCTAAATTACATATCAAGCGTTCCTTGAGTTGTTCATTTAAAGTCTAAGTATGTTCGCAATATGTATACATAACATAACATAAAGTTTATTAACATAGATCTACATGTTCATTGTCGAACACGCATTGTACATACAAATTAAACATATGCATGCATATATTGGCACTTCGGCTATGAACATGGTTTGTACCTGTGGAAAATTAAAATATGTCCTATTCTATTCTGTTACATGTATGTTTTCCTCCAGTCTGCCTATAGTCTAAATTACACATCAAGCGTTCCTTGAGTTGTTCATTTAAAGTCTAAGTATGTTCGCTATATGTATACATAACATAACATAAAGTTTATTAACATAGAACTACATGTTCATTGTCGAACACGCATTGTACATACAAATTAAACATATGCATGCATATATTGGCACTTCGGCTATGAACATGGTTTGTACCTGTGGAAAATTAAAATATGTCCTATTCTATTCTAATATGTATACATAACATAACATAAAGTTTATTAACATAGATCTACATGTTCATTGTCGAACACGCATTGTACATACAAATTAAACATATGCATGCATATATTGGCACTTCGGCTATGAACATGGTTTGTACCTGTGGAAAATTAAAATATGTCCTATTCTATTCTGTTACATGTATGTTTTCCTCCAGTCTGCCTATAGTCTAAATTACACATCAAGCGTTCCTTGAGTTGTTCATTTAAAGTCTAAGTATGTTCGCTATATGTATACATAACATAACATAAAGTTTATTAACATAGAACTACATGTTCATAGTCAAACACGCACATTGTGGACATACAAATTAAACATACACATGAATATATGGGCACTTCGGCTATGAACATGGTTTGTACCTGTGGGGAATTAAACTATGTTCTATTCTATTCTTTTATGTATCCTTCCAGTCTGCTCTAGACTGTCTAGAGGCATTCAGTACCAGGTCAATTAGCCTGTTTTAATCTAGATGCTCTTAAGTATAATATTAGTTGCTTCACTAAGAATGTTATCAAACTTGGTAATACAAATTTATATGACATATCAGTATTAATAAGCGAGTTATAATATTGAAGTTGTGCATATATCATAGTGTGTGTAATAATGTATTGCAACTGCACTGTATAATATGTTTGTATACACTAATGAACACGCAGCATTTTAGTTATACATGTATCATGGTGTGTGTATATAATGCATTGCAAACTTATAATGTGTTTAGACTAAATTTGTTGTGCTTGAATTGCGTAATAGTTTGTATACGAAAAAGAACATTGAGGATTTCAAAGTATTCCAATAGAACAATATCATCCATTTGCGTCATACTTTAATTGACTATAATTACTTCATAGATAAATATGTTCACTCAATCTTTCTATTTACGTCATTGCATACGTATATTCGCTTTGTTTACTTCAGACAATGAATAAAAGGGGTGCGAACTTTCTTTTGTGTAGAATTCAAAGGCGGTTTGCAGTCGGTCTAGCCACTATGACGTCACGATCATTCTATTTTAAGTTATTGTAAAACAATAGTGTTTTGTGTCTTCATCGAATTATTTTATTTGTCACATTACTTCATGTCAAGCAACCTGTCAATTATACTCTCGCATACTTTCTTTGTGTTTGCGTGTTAATTAACTTATTTTAATGAGTACAATAATATGTTCTAAAATAGACTTCATTACACATTAAGCGTTCCTTGAGTTGTTCATTTAAAGTCTAAGTATGTTCGCTACATGTATACATAACATAACATAACGTTTATTAAGTTAAACATAGAACTACATGTTCATAGTCAAACACACAAACTGTGGACATACAAATTAACATACACGTGAATGTATGGGCACTTCGGCTATGAACATGGTTTGTACCTGTGGGAAATTAAAATATGTCCTATTCTATTCTGTTACATGTATGTTTTCCTCCAGTCTGCCTATAGTCTAAATTACACATCAAGCGTTCCTTGAGTTGTTCATTTAAAGTCTAAGTATGTTCGCTATATGTATACATAACATAACATAAAGTTTATTAACATAGATCTATAGGTTCATTGTCGAACACGCATTGTATGTTTTCCCCAGTCTGTCAATAGTCTAAATTACACATCAAGCGTTCCTTGAGTTGTTCATTTAAAGTATAAGTATGTTCGCTATATGTATACATAACATAACATAAAGTTTATTAACATAGATCTACATGTTCATTGTCGAACACGCATTGTACATACAAATTAAACATATGCATGCATATATGGGCACTTCGGCTATGAACATGGTTTGTACCTGTGGGAAATTAAAATATGTCCTATTCTATTCTGTTACATGTATGTTTTCCTCCAGTCTGCCTATAGTCTAAATTACACATCAAGCGTTCCTTGAGTTGTTCATTTAAAGTCTAAGTATGTTCGCTATATGTATACATAACATAACATAAAGTTTATTAACATAGATCTATAGGTTCATTGTCGAACACGCATTGTATGTTTTCCCCAGTCTGTCAATAGTCTAAATTACACATCAAGCGTTCCTTGAGTTGTTCATTTAAAGTATAAGTATGTTCGCTATATGTATACATAACATAACATAAAGTTTATTAACATAGATCTACATGTTCATTGTCGAACACGCATTGTACATACAAATTAAACATATGCATGCATATATGGGCACTTCGGCTATGAACATGTTTGTACCTGTGGGAAATTAATATATGTTCTATTCTATTCTGTTATGTTTTCCTCTAGTCTGCTCTAGACTCTGTAAAGGCATTCAGTGCCAGGTCCATTGGCCTGTTTTAATCTAGATCCTCTTAAGTATAATATTAGTTGCTTCACTAAGAATGTTATCAGGCTTGGTAATACAAATTAATATGACATATTAGTATTAATAAGCAAGTTATAATATTGAAGTTGTGCATAGTGTGTGGATATAATGCATTGCAAATGTATTATGTGTTTACACAGCAGACAGGCACGTGTTATATAAGATAAATTATCTAAGTTCATAGCAGTGAGCGCGCTATATCCTGACTGCATGTCAAGATGCAAGATACAAGAAGTTTTATCTAAAGTCGGTTATGGCAAACACTATAACATTAGCTCGCCGAGCTGTTTTCCGACAAACAATATGTTAATATAACAAGACTGTGTAAGGCAGCTATGGAATAAAAGACAAGGTTAAATATTATCAAACAATTGTTACAATATCGATGTTATGATTAAGGGACATAATCTAATGTGAATAACAGCTGAAATTGATTAGAGTTATTCCTCTTGGAAGAAAGTAACTTGTCAATAATACTCTCGCATACTTTCTTTGTGTTTGCGTGTTAATTAACTTATTTTAATGAGTACAATAATATGTTCTTAAATAGACTTCATTACACATGAAGCGTTCCTTGAGTTGTTCATTTCAAGTCTAAGTATGTTCGCTACATGTATACATAACATAACATAACGTTTATTAAGTTAAACATAGAACTACATGTTCATAGTCAAACACACAAACTGTGGACATACAAATTAAACATACACATGAATATATGGGCACTTCGACTATGAACATGGTTTGTACCTGTGGGAAATTAAAATATCTTCTATTCTATTCTGTTATGTTTTCCACCAGTCTGCCTATAGTCTAAATTACATATCAAGCGTTCCTTGAGTTGTTCATTTAAAGTCTAAGTATGTTCGCAATATGTATACATAACATAACATAAAGTTTATTAACATAGATCTACATGTTCATTGTCGAACACGCATTGTACATACAAATTAAACATATGCATGCATATATTGGCACTTCGGCTATGAACATGGTTTGTACCTGTGGAAAATTAAAATATGTCCTATTCTGTTACATGTATGTTTTCCTCCAGTCTGCCTTTAGTCTAAATTACACATCAAGCGTTCCTTGAGTTGTTCATTTAAAGTCTAAATATGTTCGCTATATGTATACATAACATAACATAAAGTTTATTAACATAGAACTACATGTTCATAGTCAAACACGCACATTGTGGACATACAAATTAAACATACACATGAATATATGGGCACTTCGGCTATGAACATGGTTTGTACCTGTGGGGAATTAAAATATGTTCTATTCTATTCTTTTATGTATCCTTCCAGTCTGCTCTAGACTGTCTAGAGGCATTCAGTACCAGGTCAATTAGCCTGTTTTAATCTAGATGCTCTTAAGTATAATATTAGTTGCTTCACTAAGAATGTTATCAAACTTGGTAATACAAATTTATATGACATATCAGTATTAATAAGCGAGTTATAATATTGAAGTTGTGCATATATCATAGTGTGTGTAATAATGTATTGCAACTGCACTGTATAATATGTTTGTATACACTAATGAACACGCAGCATTTTAGTTATACATGTATCATGGTGTGTGTATATAATGCATTGCAAACGTATAATGTGTTTAGACTAAACTTGTTGTGCTTGAATTGCGTAATAGTTTGTATACGAAAAAGAACATTGAGGATTTCAAAGTATTGCAATAGAACAATATCATCCATTTGCGTCATACTTTAATTGACTATAATTACTTCATAGATAAATATGTTCACTCAATCTTTCTATATACGTCATTGCATACGTATATTCGCTTTGTTTACTTCAGACAATGAATAAAAGGGGTGCGAACTTTCTTTTGTGTAGAATTCAAAGGCGGTTTGCAGTCGGTCTAGCCACTATGACGTCACGATCATTCTATTTTAAGTTATTGTAAAACAATAGTGTTTTGTGTCTTCATCGAATTATTTTATTTGTCACATTACTTCATGTCAAGCAACTTGTCAATTATACTCTCGCATACTTTCTTTGTGTTTGCGTGTTAATTAACTTATTTTAAAGAGTACAATAATATGTTCTAAAATAGACTTCAGTACACATTAAGCGTTCCTTGAGTTGTTCATTTAAAGTCTAAGTATGTTCGCTACATGTATACATAACATAACATAACGTTTATTAAGTTAAACATAGAACTACATGTTCATAGTCAAACACACAAACTGTGGACATACAAATTAACATACACGTGAATGTATGGGCACTTCGGCTATGAACATGGTTTGTACCTGTGGGAAATTAAAATATGTCCTATTCTATTCTGTTACATGTATGTTTTCCTCCAGTCTGCCTATAGTCTAAATTACACATCAAGCGTTCCTTGAGTTGTTCATTTAAAGTCTAAGTATGTTCGCTATATGTATACATAACATAACATAAAGTTTATTAACATAGATCTACATGTTCATTGTCGGACACGCATTGTATGTTTTCCCCCAGTCTGTCAATAGTCTAAATTACACATCAAGCGTTCCTTGAGTTGTTCATTTAAAGTATAAGTATGTTCGCTATATGTATACATAACATAACATAAAGTTTATTAACATAGATCTACATGTTCATTGTCGAACACGCATTGTACATACAAATTAAACATATGCATGCATATATGGGCACTTCGGCTATGAACATGGTTTGTACCTGTGGAAAATTAAAATATGTCCTATTCTATTCTGTTACATGTATGTTTTCCTCCAGTCTGCTGTTCAAGTATGTTCGCTACATGTATACATAACATAACATAACGTTTATTAAGTTAAACATAGAACTACATGTTCATAGTCAAACACACAAACTGTGGACATACAAATTAAACATACACATGAATATATGGGCACTTCGACTATGAACATGGTTTGTACCTGTGGGAAAATAAAATATCTTCTATTCTATTCTGTTATGTTTTCCACCAGTCTGCCTATAGTCTAAATTACACATCAAGCGTTCCTTGAGTTGTTCATTTAAAGTCTAAGTTTGTTCGCTATATGTATACATAACATAACATAAAGTTTATTAACATAGATCTATAGGTTCATTGTCGAACACGCATTGTATGTTTTCCCCAGTCTGTCAATAGTCTAAATTACACATCAAGCGTTCCTTGAGTTGTTCATTTAAAGTATAAGTATGTTCGCTATATGTATACATAACATAACATAAAGTTTATTAACATAGATCTATAGGTTCATTGTCGAACACGCATTGTATGTTTTCCCCAGTCTGTCAATAGTCTAAATTACACATCAAGCGTTCCTTGAGTTGTTCATTTAAAGTATAAGTATGTTCGCTATATGTAAACATAACATAACATAAAGTTTATTAACATAGATCTACATGTTCATTGTCGAACACGCATTGTACATACAAATTAAACATATGCATGCATATATGGGCACTTCGGCTATGAACATGTTTGTACCTGTGGGAAATTAATATATGTTCTATTCTATTCTGTTATGTTTCCCTCTAGTCTGCTCTAGACTCTGTAAAGGCATTCAGTGCCAGGTCCATTAGCCTGTTTTAATCTAGATCCTCTTAAGTATAATATTAGTTGCTTCACTAAGAATGTTATCAGGCTTGGTAATACAAATTAATATGACATATTAGTATTAATAAGCAAGTTATAATATTGAAGTTGTGCATAGTGTGTGGATATAATGCATTGCAAATGTATTATGTGTTTACACAGCAGACAGGCACGTATTATATAAGATAAATTATCTAAGTTCATAGCAGTGAGCGCGCTATATCCTGACTGCATGTCAAGATGCAAGATACAAGAAGTTTTATTTAAAGTCGGTTATGGCAAACACTATAACATTAGCTCGCCGAGCTGTTTTCCGACAAACAATATGTTAATATAACAAGACTGTGTAAGGCAGCTATGGAATAAAAGACAAGGTTAAATATTATCAAACAATTGTTACAATATCGATGTTATGATTAAGGGACATAATCTAATGTGAATAACAGCTGAAATTGATTAGAGTTATTCCTCTTGGAAGAAAGTAACTTGTCAATAATACTCTCGCATACTTTCTTTGTGTTTGCGTGTTAATTAACTTATTTTAATGAGTACAATAATATGTTCTTAAATAGACTTCATTACACATGAAGCGTTCCTTGAGTTGTTCATTACAAGTCTAAGTATGTTCGCTACATGTATACATAACATAACATAACGTTTATTAAGTTAAACATAGAACTACATGTTCATAGTCAAACACACAAACTGTGGACATACAAATTAAACATACACATGAATATATGGGCACTTCGACTATGAACATGGTTTGTACCTGTGGGAAATTAAAATATCTTCTATTCTATTCTGTTATGTTTTCCACCAGTCTGCCTATAGTCTAAATTACATATCAAGCGTTCCTTGAGTTGTTCATTTAAAGTCTAAGTATGTTCGCAATATGTATACATAACATAACATAAAGTTTATTAACATAGATCTACATGTTCATTGTCGAACACGCATTGTACATACAAATTAAACATATGCATGCATATATTGGCACTTCGGCTATGAACATGGTTTGTACCTGTGGAAAATTAAAATATGTCCTATTCTATTCTGTTACATGTATGTTTTCCTCCAGTCTGCCTATAGTCTAAATTACACATCAAGCGTTCCTTGAGTTGTTCATTTAAAGTCTAAGTATGTTCGCTATATGTATACATAACATAACATAAAGTTTATTAACATAGAACTACATGTTCATTGTCGAACACGCATTGTACATACAAATTAAACATATGCATGCATATATTGGCACTTCGGCTATGAACATGGTTTGTACCTGTGGAAAATTAAAATATGTCCTATTCTATTCTAATATGTATACATAACATAACATAAAGTTTATTAACATAGATCTACACGTTCATTGTCGAACACGCATTGTACATACAAATTAAACATATGCATGCATATATTGGCACTTCGGCTATGAACATGGTTTGTACCTGTGGAAAATTAAAATATGTCCTATTCTATTCTGTTACATGTATGTTTTCCTCCAGTCTGCCTATAGTCTAAATTACACATCAAGCGTTCCTTGAGTTGTTCATTTAAAGTCTAAGTATGTTCGCTATATGTATACATAACATAACATAAAGTTTATTAACATAGAACTACATGTTCATAGTCAAACACGCACATTGTGGACATACAAATTAAACATACACATGAATATATGGGCACTTCGGCTATGAACATGGTTTGTACCTGTGGGGAATTAAACTATGTTCTATTCTATTCTTTTATGTATCCTTCCAGTCTGCTCTAGACTGTCTAGAGGCATTCAGTACCAGGTCAATTAGCCTGTTTTAATCTAGATGCTCTTAAGTATAATATTAGTTGCTTCACTAAGAATGTTATCAAACTTGGTAATACAAATTTATATGACATATCAGTATTAATAAGCGAGTTATAATATTGAAGTTGTGCATATATCATAGTGTGTGTAATAATGTATTGCAACTGCACTGTATAATATGTTTGTATACACTAATGAACACGCAGCATTTTAGTTATACATGTATCATGGTGTGTGTATATAATGCATTGCAAACTTATAATGTGTTTAGACTAAATTTGTTGTGCTTGAATTGCGTAATAGTTTGTATACGAAAAAGAACATTGAGGATTTCAAAGTATTCCAATAGAACAATATCATCCATTTGCGTCATACTTTAATTGACTATAATTACTTCATAGATAAATATGTTCACTCAATCTTTCTATTTACGTCATTGCATACGTATATTCGCTTTGTTTACTTCAGACAATGAATAAAAGGGGTGCGAACTTTCTTTTGTGTAGAATTCAAAGGCGGTTTGCAGTCGGTCTAGCCACTATGACGTCACGATCATTCTATTTTAAGTTATTGTAAAACAATAGTGTTTTGTGTCTTCATCGAATTATTTTATTTGTCACATTACTTCATGTCAAGCAACCTGTCAATTATACTCTCGCATACTTTCTTTGTGTTTGCGTGTTAATTAACTTATTTTAATGAGTACAATAATATGTTCTAAAATAGACTTCATTACACATTAAGCGTTCCTTGAGTTGTTCATTTAAAGTCTAAGTATGTTCGCTACATGTATACATAACATAACATAACGTTTATTAAGTTAAACATAGAACTACATGTTCATAGTCAAACACACAAACTGTGGACATACAAATTAACATACACGTGAATGTATGGGCACTTCGGCTATGAACATGGTTTGTACCTGTGGGAAATTAAAATATGTCCTATTCTATTCTGTTACATGTATGTTTTCCTCCAGTCTGCCTATAGTCTAAATTACACATCAAGCGTTCCTTGAGTTGTTCATTTAAAGTCTAAGTATGTTCGCTATATGTATACATAACATAACATAAAGTTTATTAACATAGATCTATAGGTTCATTGTCGAACACGCATTGTATGTTTTCCCCAGTCTGTCAATAGTCTAAATTACACATCAAGCGTTCCTTGAGTTGTTCATTTAAAGTATAAGTATGTTCGCTATATGTATACATAACATAACATAAAGTTTATTAACATAGATCTACATGTTCATTGTCGAACACGCATTGTACATACAAATTAAACATATGCATGCATATATGGGCACTTCGGCTATGAACATGTTTGTACCTGTGGGAAATTAATATATGTTCTATTCTATTCTGTTATGTTTTTCTCTAGTCTGCTCTAGACTCTGTAAAGGCATTCAGTGCCAGGTCCATTGGCCTGTTTTAATCTAGATCCTCTTAAGTATAATATTAGTTGCTTCACTAAGAATGTTATCAGGCTTGGTAATACAAATTAATATGACATATTAGTATTAATAAGCAAGTTATAATATTGAAGTTGTGCATAGTGTGTGGATATAATGCATTGCAAATGTATTATGTGTTTACACAGCAGACAGGCACGTATTATATAAGATAAATTATCTAAGTTCATAGCAGTGAGCGCGCTATATCCTGACTGCATGTCAAGATGCAAGATACAAGAAGTTTTATCTAAAGTCGATTATGGCAAACACTATAACATTAGGTCGCCGAGCTGTTTTCCGACAAACAATATGTTAATATAACAAGACTGTGTAAGGCAGCTATGGAATAAAAGACAAGGTTAAATATTATCAAACAATTGTTACAATATCGATGTTATGATTAAGGGACATAATCTAATGTGAATAACAGCTGAAATTGATTAGAGTTATTCCTCTTGGAAGAAAGTAACTTGTCAATAATACTCTCGCATACGTTCTTTGAGTTTGCGTGTTAATTAACTTATTTTAATGAGTACAATAATATGTTCTTAAATAGACTTCATTACACATGAAGCGTTCCTTGAGTTGTTCATTTCAAGTCTAAGTATGTTCGCTACATGTATACATAACATAACGTTTATTAAGTTAAACATAGAACTACATGTTCATAGTCAAACACACAAACTGTGGACATACAAATTAAACATACACATGAATATATGGGCACTTCGACTATGAACATGGTTTGTACCTGTGGGAAATTAAAATATCTTCTATTCTATTCTGTTATGTTTTCCACCAGTCTGCCTATAGTCTAAATTACATATCAAGCGTTCCTTGAGTTGTTCATTTAAAGTCTAAGTATGTTCGCTATATGTATACATAACATAACATAAAGTTTATTAACATAGAACTACATGTTCATAGTCAAACACGCACATTGTGGACATACAAATTAAACATACACATGAATATATGGGCACTTCGGCTATGAACATGGTTTGTACCTGTGGGGAATTAAACTATGTTCTATTCTATTCTTTTATGTATCCTTCCAGTCTGCTCTAGACTGTCTAGAGGCATTCAGTACCAGGTCAATTAGCCTGTTTTAATCTGGATGCTCTTAAGTATAATATTAGTTGCTTCACTAAGAATGTTATCAAACTTGGTAATACAAATTTATATGACATATCAGTATTAATAAGCGAGTTATAATATTGAAGTTGTGCATATATCATAGTGTGTGTAATAATGTATTGCAACTGCACTGTATAATATGTTTGTATACACTAATGAACACGCAGCATTTTAGTTATACATGTATCATGGTGTGTGTATATAATGCATTGCAAACTTATAATGTGTTTAGACTAAATTTGTTGTGCTTGAATTGCGTAATAGTTTGTATACGAAAAAGAACATTGAGGATTTCAAAGTATTCCAATAGAACAATATCATCCATTTGCGTCATACTTTAATTGACTATAATTACTTCATAGATAAATATGTTCACTCAATCTTTCTATTTACGTCATTGCATACGTATATTCGCTTTGTTTACTTCAGACAATGAATAAAAGGGGTGCGAACTTTCTTTTGTGTAGAATTCAAAGGCGGTTTGCAGTCGGTCTAGCCACTATGACGTCACGATCATTCTATTTTAAGTTATTGTAAAACAATAGTGTTTTGTGTCTTCATCGAATTATTTTATTTGTCACATTACTTCATGTCAAGCAACCTGTCAATTATACTCTCGCATACTTTCTTTGTGTTTGCGTGTTAATTAACTTATTTTAATGAGTACAATAATATGTTCTAAAATAGACTTCATTACACATTAAGCGTTCCTTGAGTTGTTCATTTAAAGTCTAAGTATGTTCGCTACATGTATACATAACATAACATAACGTTTATTAAGTTAAACATAGAACTACATGTTCATAGTCAAACACACAAACTGTGGACATACAAATTAACATACACGTGAATGTATGGGCACTTCGGCTATGAACATGGTTTGTACCTGTGAGAAATTAAAATATGTCCTATTCTATTCTGTTACATGTATGTTTTCCTCCAGTCTGCCTATAGTCTAAATTACACATCAAGCGTTCCTTGAGTTGTTCATTTAAAGTCTAAGTATGTTCGCTATATGTATACATAACATAACATAAAGTTTATTAACATAGATCTATAGGTTCATTGTCGAACACGCATTGTATGTTTTCCCCAGTCTGTCAATAGTCTAAATTACACATCAAGCGTTCCTTGAGTTGTTCATTTAAAGTATAAGTATGTTCGCTATATGTATACATAACATAACATAAAGTTTATTAACATAGATCTACATGTTCATTGTCGAACACGCATTGTACATACAAATTAAACATATGCATGCATATATGGACACTTCGGCTATGAACATGTTTGTACCTGTGGGAAATTAATATATGTTCTATTCTATTCTGTTATGTTTTCCTCTAGTCTGCTCTAGACTCTGTAAAGGCATTCAGTGCCAGGTCCATTAGCCTGTTTTAATCTAGATCCTCTTAAGTATAATATTAGTTGCTTCACTAAGAATGTTATCAGGCTTGGTAATACAAATTAATATGATATATTAGTATTAATAAGCAAGTTATAATATTGAAGTTGTGCATAGTGTGTGGATATAATGCATTGCAAATGTATTATGTGTTTACACAGCAGACAGGCACGTGTTATATAAGATAAATTATCTAAGTTCATAGCAGTGAGCGCGCTATATCCTGACTGCATGTCAAGATGCAAGATACAAGAAGTTTTATCTAAAGTCGGTTATGGCAAACACTATAACATTAGCTCGCCGAGCTGTTTTCCGACAAACAATATGTTAATATAACAAGACTGTGTAAGGCAGCTATGGAATAAAAGACAAGGTTAAATATTATCAAACAATTGTTACAATATCGATGTTATGATTAAGGGACATAATCTAATGTGAATAACAGCTGAAATTGATTAGAGTTATTCCTCTTGGAAGAAAGTAACTTGTCAATAATACTATCGCATACTTTCTTTGTGTTTGCGTGTTAATTAACTTATTTTAATGAGTACAATAATATGTTCTTAAATAGACTTCATTACACATGAAGCGTTCCTTGAGTTGTTCATTTCAAGTCTAAGTATGTTCGCTACATGTATACATAACATAACATAACGTTTATTAAGTTAAACATAGAACTACATGTTCATAGTCAAACACACAAACTGTGGACATACAAATTAAACATACACATGAATATATGGGCACTTCGACTATGAACATGGTTTGTACCTGTGGGAAATTAAAATATCTTCTATTCTATTCTGTTATGTTTTCCACCAGTCTGCCTATAGTCTAAATTACATATCAAGCGTTCCTTGAGTTGTTCATTTAAAGTCTAAGTATGTTCGCAATATGTATACATAACATAACATAAAGTTTATTAACATAGATCTACATGTTCATTGTCGAACACGCATTGTACATACAAATTAAACATATGCATGCATATATTGGCACTTCGGCTATGAACATGGTTTGTACCTGTGGAAAATTAAAATATGTCCTATTCTATTCTGTTACATGTATGTTTTCCTCCAGTCTGCCTATAGTCTAAATTACACATCAAGCGTTCCTTGAGTTGTTCATTTAAAGTCTAAGTATGTTCGCTATATGTATACATAACATAACATAAAGTTTATTAACATAGAACTACATGTTCATTGTCGAACACGCATTGTACATACAAATTAAACATATGCATGCATATATTGGCACTTCGGCTATGAACATGGTTTGTACCTGTGGAAAATTAAAATATGTCCTATTCTATTCTAATATGTATACATAGCATAACATAAAGTTTATTAACATAGATCTACATGTTCATTGTCGAACACGCATTGTACATACAAATTAAACATATGCATGCATATATTGGCACTTCGGCTATGAACATGGTTTGTACCTGTGGAAAATTAAAATATGTCCTATTCTATTCTGTTACATGTATGTTTTCCTCCAGTCTGCCTATAGTCTAAATTACACATCAAGCGTTCCTTGAGTTGTTCATTTAAAGTCTAAGTATGTTCGCTATATGTATACATAACATAACATAAAGTTTATTAACATAGAACTACATGTTCATAGTCAAACACGCACATTGTGGACATACAAATTAAACATACACATGAATATATGGGCACTTCGGCTATGAACATGGTTTGTACCTGTGGGGAATTAAACTATGTTCTATTCTATTCTTTTATGTATCCTTCCAGTCTGCTCTAGACTGTCTAGAGGCATTCAGTACCAGGTCAATTAGCCTGTTTTAATCTAGATGCTCTTAAGTATAATATTAGTTGCTTCACTAAGAATGTTATCAAACTTGGTAATACAAATTTATATGACATATCAGTATTAATAAGCGAGTTATAATATTGAAGTTGTGCATATATCATAGTGTGTGTAATAATGTATTGCAACTGCACTGTATAATATGTTTGTATACACTAATGAACACGCAGCATTTTAGTTATACATGTATCATGGTGTGTGTATATAATGCATTGCAAACTTATAATGTGTTTAGACTAAATTTGTTGTGCTTGAATTGCGTAATAGTTTGTATACGAAAAAGAACATTGAGGATTTCAAAGTATTCCAATAGAACAATATCATCCATTTGCGTCATACTTTAATTGACTATAATTACTTCATAGATAAATATGTTCACTCAATCTTTCTATTTACGTCATTGCATACGTATATTCGCTTTGTTTACTTCAGACAATGAATAAAAGGGGTGCGAACTTTCTTTTGTGTAGAATTCAAAGGCGGTTTGCAGTCGGTCTAGCCACTATGACGTCACGATCATTCTATTTTAAGTTATTGTAAAACAATAGTGTTTTGTGTCTTCATCGAATTATTTTATTTGTCACATTACTTCATGTCAAGCAACCTGTCAATTATACTCTCGCATACTTTCTTTGTGTTTGCGTGTTAATTAACTTATTTTAATGAGTACAATAATATGTTCTAAAATAGACTTCATTACACATTAAGCGTTCCTTGAGTTGTTCATTTAAAGTCTAAGTATGTTCGCTACATGTATACATAACATAACATAACGTTTATTAAGTTAAACATAGAACTACATGTTCATAGTCAAACACACAAACTGTGGACATACAAATTAACATACACGTGAATGTATGGGCACTTCGGCTATGAACATGGTTTGTACCTGTGGGAAATTAAAATATGTCCTATTCTATTCTGTTACATGTATGTTTTCCTCCAGTCTGCCTATAGTCTAAATTACACATCAAGCGTTCCTTGAGTTGTTCATTTAAAGTCTAAGTATGTTCGCTATATGTATACATAACATAACATAAAGTTTATTAACATAGATCTATAGGTTCATTGTCGAACACGCATTGTATGTTTTCCCCAGTCTGTCAATAGTCTAAATTACACATCAAGCGTTCCTTGAGTTGTTCATTTAAAGTATAAGTATGTTCGCTATATGTATACATAACATAACATAAAGTTTATTAACATAGATCTACATGTTCATTGTCGAACACGCATTGTACATACAAATTAAACATATGCATGCATATATGGGCACTTCGGCTATGAACATGTTTGTACCTGTGGGAAATTAATATATGTTCTATTCTATTCTGTTATGTTTTCCTCTAGTCTGCTCTAGACTCTGTAAAGGCATTCAGTGCCAGGTCCATTGGCCTGTTTTAATCTAGATCCTCTTAAGTATAATATTAGTTGCTTCACTAAGAATGTTATCAGGCTTGGTAATACAAATTAATATGACATATTAGTATTAATAAGCAAGTTATAATATTGAAGTTGTGCATAGTGTGTGGATATAATGCATTGCAAATGTATTATGTGTTTACACAGCAGACAGGCACGTGTTATATAAGATAAATTATCTAAGTTCATAGCAGTGAGCGCGCTATATCCTGACTGCATGTCAAGATGCAAGATACAAGAAGTTTTATCTAAAGTCGGTTATGGCAAACACTATAACATTAGCTCGCCGAGCTGTTTTCCGACAAACAATATGTTAATATAACAAGACTGTGTAAGGCAGCTATGGAATAAAAGACAAGGTTAAATATTATCAAACAATTGTTACAATATCGATGTTATGATTAAGGGACATAATCTAATGTGAATAACAGCTGAAATTGATTAGAGTTATTCCTCTTGGAAGAAAGTAACTTGTCAATAATACTATCGCATACTTTCTTTGTGTTTGCGTGTTAATTAACTTATTTTAATGAGTACAATAATATGTTCTTAAATAGACTTCATTACACATGAAGCGTTCCTTGAGTTGTTCATTTCAAGTCTAAGTATGTTCGCTACATGTATACATAACATAACATAACGTTTATTAAGTTAAACATAGAACTACATGTTCATAGTCAAACACACAAACTGTGGACATACAAATTAAACATACACATGAATATATGGGCACTTCGACTATGAACATGGTTTGTACCTGTGGGAAATTAAAATATCTTCTATTCTATTCTATTATGTTTTCCACCAGTCTGCCTATAGTCTAAATTACATATCAAGCGTTCCTTGAGTTGTTCATTTAAAGTCTAAGTATGTTCGCAATATGTATACATAACATAACATAAAGTTTATTAACATAGATCTACATGTTCATTGTCGAACACGCATTGTACATACAAATTAAACATATGCATGCATATATTGGCACTTCGGCTATGAACATGGTTTGTACCTGTGGAAAATTAAAATATGTCCTATTCTATTCTGTTACATGTATGTTTTCCTCCAGTCTGCCTATAGTCTAAATTACACATCAAGCGTTCCTTGAGTTGTTCATTTAAAGTCTAAGTATGTTCGCTATATGTATACATAACATAACATAAAGTTTATTAACATAGAACTACATGTTCATTGTCGAACACGCATTGTACATACAAATTAAACATATGCATGCATATATTGGCACTTCGGCTATGAACATGGTTTGTACCTGTGGAAAATTAAAATATGTCCTATTCTATTCTAATATGTATACATAACATAACATAAAGTTTATTAACATAGATCTACATGTTCATTGTCGAACACGCATTGTACATACAAATTAAACATATGCATGCATATATTGGCACTTCGGCTATGAACATGGTTTGTACCTGTGGAAAATTAAAATATGTCCTATTCTATTCTGTTACATGTATGTTTTCCTCCAGTCTGCCTATAGTCTAAATTACACATCAAGCGTTCCTTGAGTTGTTCATTTAAAGTCTAAGTATGTTCGCTATATGTATACATAACATAACATAAAGTTTATTAACATAGAACTACATGTTCATAGTCAAACACGCACATTGTGGACATACAAATTAAACATATGCATGCATATATGGGCACTTCGGCTATGAACATGTTTGTACCTGTGGGAAATTAATATATGTTCTATTCTATTCTGTTATGTTTTCCTCTAGTCTGCTCTAGACTCTGTAAAGGCATTCAGTGCCAGGTCCATTGGCCTGTTTTAATCTAGATCCTCTTAAGTATAATATTAGTTGCTTCACTAAGAATGTTATCAGGCTTGGTAATACAAATTAATATGACATATTAGTATTAATAAGCAAGTTATAATATTGAAGTTGTGCATAGTGTGTGGATATAATGCATTGCAAATGTATTATGTGTTTACACAGCAGACAGGCACGTGTTATATAAGATAAATTATCTAAGTTCATAGCAGTGAGCGCGCTATATCCTGACTGCATGTCAAGATGCAAGATACAAGAAGTTTTATCTAAAGTCGGTTATGGCAAACACTATAACATTAGCTCGCCGAGCTGTTTTCCGACAAACAATATGTTAATATAACAAGACTGTGTAAGGCAGCTATGGAATAAAAGACAAGGTTAAATATTATCAAACAATTGTTACAATATCGATGTTATGATTAAGGGACATAATCTAATGTGAATAACAGCTGAAATTGATTAGAGTTATTCCTCTTGGAAGAAAGTAACTTGTCAATAATACTATCGCATACTTTCTTTGTGTTTGCGTGTTAATTAACTTATTTTAATGAGTACAATAATATGTTCTTAAATAGACTTCATTACACATGAAGCGTTCCTTGAGTTGTTCATTTCAAGTCTAAGTATGTTCGCTACATGTATACATAACATAACATAACGTTTATTAAGTTAAACATAGAACTACATGTTCATAGTCAAACACACAAACTGTGGACATACAAATTAAACATACACATGAATATATGGGCACTTCGACTATGAACATGGTTTGTACCTGTGGGAAATTAAAATATCTTCTATTCTATTCTATTATGTTTTCCACCAGTCTGCCTATAGTCTAAATTACATATCAAGCGTTCCTTGAGTTGTTCATTTAAAGTCTAAGTATGTTCGCAATATGTATACATAACATAACATAAAGTTTATTAACATAGATCTACATGTTCATTGTCGAACACGCATTGTACATACAAATTAAACATATGCATGCATATATTGGCACTTCGGCTATGAACATGGTTTGTACCTGTGGAAAATTAAAATATGTCCTATTCTATTCTGTTACATGTATGTTTTCCTCCAGTCTGCCTATAGTCTAAATTACACATCAAGCGTTCCTTGAGTTGTTCATTTAAAGTCTAAGTATGTTCGCTATATGTATACATAACATAACATAAAGTTTATTAACATAGAACTACATGTTCATTGTCGAACACGCATTGTACATACAAATTAAACATATGCATGCATATATTGGCACTTCGGCTATGAACATGGTTTGTACCTGTGGAAAATTAAAATATGTCCTATTCTATTCTAATATGTATACATAACATAACATAAAGTTTATTAACATAGATCTACATGTTCATTGTCGAACACGCATTGTACATACAAATTAAACATATGCATGCATATATTGGCACTTCGGCTATGAACATGGTTTGTACCTGTGGAAAATTAAAATATGTCCTATTCTATTCTGTTACATGTATGTTTTCCTCCAGTCTGCCTATAGTCTAAATTACACATCAAGCGTTCCTTGAGTTGTTCATTTAAAGTCTAAGTATGTTCGCTATATGTATACATAACATAACATAAAGTTTATTAACATAGAACTACATGTTCATAGTCAAACACGCACATTGTGGACATACAAATTAAACATACACATGAATATATGGGCACTTCGGCTATGAACATGGTTTGTACCTGTGGGGAATTAAACTATGTTCTATTCTATTCTTTTATGTATCCTTCCAGTCTGCTCTAGACTGTCTAGAGGCATTCAGTACCAGGTCAATTAGCCTGTTTTAATCTAGATGCTCTTAAGTATAATATTAGTTGCTTCACTAAGAATGTTATCAAACTTGGTAATACAAATTTATATGACATATCAGTATTAATAAGCGAGTTATAATATTGAAGTTGTGCATATATCATAGTGTGTGTAATAATGTATTGCAACTGCACTGTATAATATGTTTGTATACACTAATGAACACGCAGCATTTTAGTTATACATGTATCATGGTGTGTGTATATAATGCATTGCAAACTTATAATGTGTTTAGACTAAATTTGTTGTGCTTGAATTGCGTAATAGTTTGTATACGAAAAAGAACATTGAGGATTTCAAAGTATTCCAATAGAACAATATCATCCATTTGCGTCATACTTTAATTGACTATAATTACTTCATAGATAAATATGTTCACTCAATCTTTCTATTTACGTCATTGCATACGTATATTCGCTTTGTTTACTTCAGACAATGAATAAAAGGGGTGCGAACTTTCTTTTGTGTAGAATTCAAAGGCGGTTTGCAGTCGGTCTAGCCAACGTCACGATCATTCTATTTTAAGTTATTGTAAAACAATAGTGTTTTGTGTCTTCATCGAATTATTTTATTTGTCACATTACTTCATGTCAAGCAACCTGTCAATTATACTCTCGCATACTTTCTTTGTGTTTGCGTGTTAATTAACTTATTTTAATGAGTACAATAATATGTTCTAAAATAGACTTCATTACACATTAAGCGTTCCTTGAGTTGTTCATTTAAAGTCTAAGTATGTTCGCTACATGTATACATAACATAACATAACGTTTATTAAGTTAAACATAGAACTACATGTTCATAGTCAAACACACAAACTGTGGACATACAAATTAACATACACGTGAATGTATGGGCACTTCGGCTATGAACATGGTTTGTACCTGTGGGAAATTAAAATATGTCCTATTCTATTCTGTTACATGTATGTTTTCCTCCAGTCTGCCTATAGTCTAAATTACACATCAAGCGTTCCTTGAGTTGTTCATTTAAAGTCTAAGTATGTTCGCTATATGTATACATAACATAACATAAAGTTTATTAACATAGATCTATAGGTTCATTGTCGAACACGCATTGTATGTTTTCCCCAGTCTGTCAATAGTCTAAATTACACATCAAGCGTTCCTTGAGTTGTTCATTTAAAGTATAAGTATGTTCGCTATATGTATACATAACATAACATAAAGTTTATTAACATAGATCTACATGTTCATTGTCGAACACGCATTGTACATACAAATTAAACATATGCATGCATATATGGGCACTTCGGCTATGAACATGTTTGTACCTGTGGGAAATTAATATATGTTCTATTCTATTCTGTTATGTTTTCCTCTAGTCTGCTCTAGACTCTGTAAAGGCATTCAGTGCCAGGTCCATTGGCCTGTTTTAATCTAGATCCTCTTAAGTATAATATTAGTTGCTTCACTAAGAATGTTATCAGGCTTGGTAATACAAATTAATATGACATATTAGTATTAATAAGCAAGTTATAATATTGAAGTTGTGCATAGTGTGTGGATATAATGCATTGCAAATGTATTATGTGTTTACACAGCAGACAGGCACGTGTTATATAAGATAAATTATCTAAGTTCATAGCAGTGAGCGCGCTATATCCTGACTGCATGTCAAGATGCAAGATACAAGAAGTTTTATCTAAAGTCGGTTATGGCAAACACTATAACATTAGCTCGCCGAGCTGTTTTCCGACAAACAATATGTTAATATAACAAGACTGTGTAAGGCAGCTATGGAATAAAAGACAAGGTTAAATATTATCAAACAATTGTTACAATATCGATGTTATGATTAAGGGACATAATCTAATGTGAATAACAGCTGAAATTGATTAGAGTTATTCCTCTTGGAAGAAAGTAACTTGTCAATAATACTATCGCATACTTTCTTTGTGTTTGCGTGTTAATTAACTTATTTTAATGAGTACAATAATATGTTCTTAAATAGACTTCATTACACATGAAATTAAACATATGCATGCATATATTGGCACTTCGGCTATGAACATGGTTTGTACCTGTGGAAAATTAAAATATGTCCTATTCTATTCTGTTACATGTATGTTTTCCTCCAGTCTGCCTATAGTCTAAATTACACATCAAGCGTTCCTTGAGTTGTTCATTTAAAGTCTAAGTATGTTCGCTATATGTATACATAACATAACATAAAGTTTATTAACATAGAACTACATGTTCATTGTCGAACACGCATTGTACATACAAATTAAACATATGCATGCATATATTGGCACTTCGGCTATGAACATGGTTTGTACCTGTGGAAAATTAAAATATGTCCTATTCTATTCTAATATGTATACATAACATAACATAAAGTTTATTAACATAGATCTACATGTTCATTGTCGAACACGCATTGTACATACAAATTAAACATATGCATGCATATATTGGCACTTCGGCTATGAACATGGTTTGTACCTGTGGAAAATTAAAATATGTCCTATTCTATTCTGTTACATGTATGTTTTCCTCCAGTCTGCCTATAGTCTAAATTACACATCAAGCGTTCCTTGAGTTGTTCATTTAAAGTCTAAGTATGTTCGCTATATGTATACATAACATAACATAAAGTTTATTAACATAGAACTACATGTTCATAGTCAAACACGCACATTGTGGACATACAAATTAAACATACACATGAATATATGGGCACTTCGGCTATGAACATGGTTTGTACCTGTGGGGAATTAAACTATGTTCTATTCTATTCTTTTATGTATCCTTCCAGTCTGCTCTAGACTGTCTAGAGGCATTCAGTACCAGGTCAATTAGCCTGTTTTAATCTAGATGCTCTTAAGTATAATATTAGTTGCTTCACTAAGAATGTTATCAAACTTGGTAATACAAATTTATATGACATATCAGTATTAATAAGCGAGTTATAATATTGAAGTTGTGCATATATCATAGTGTGTGTAATAATGTATTGCAACTGCACTGTATAATATGTTTGTATACACTAATGAACACGCAGCATTTTAGTTATACATGTATCATGGTGTGTGTATATAATGCATTGCAAACTTATAATGTGTTTAGACTAAATTTGTTGTGCTTGAATTGCGTAATAGTTTGTATACGAAAAAGAACATTGAGGATTTCAAAGTATTCCAATAGAACAATATCATCCATTTGCGTCATACTTTAATTGACTATAATTACTTCATAGATAAATATGTTCACTCAATCTTTCTATTTACGTCATTGCATACGTATATTCGCTTTGTTTACTTCAGACAATGAATAAAAGGGGTGCGAACTTTCTTTTGTGTAGAATTCAAAGGCGGTTTGCAGTCGGTCTAGCCAACGTCACGATCATTCTATTTTAAGTTATTGTAAAACAATAGTGTTTTGTGTCTTCATCGAATTATTTTATTTGTCACATTACTTCATGTCAAGCAACCTGTCAATTATACTCTCGCATACTTTCTTTGTGTTTGCGTGTTAATTAACTTATTTTAATGAGTACAATAATATGTTCTAAAATAGACTTCATTACACATTAAGCGTTCCTTGAGTTGTTCATTTAAAGTCTAAGTATGTTCGCTACATGTATACATAACATAACATAACGTTTATTAAGTTAAACATAGAACTACATGTTCATAGTCAAACACACAAACTGTGGACATACAAATTAACATACACGTGAATGTATGGGCACTTCGGCTATGAACATGGTTTGTACCTGTGGGAAATTAAAATATGTCCTATTCTATTCTGTTACATGTATGTTTTCCTCCAGTCTGCCTATAGTCTAAATTACACATCAAGCGTTCCTTGAGTTGTTCATTTAAAGTCTAAGTATGTTCGCTATATGTATACATAACATAACATAAAGTTTATTAACATAGATCTATAGGTTCATTGTCGAACACGCATTGTATGTTTTCCCCAGTCTGTCAATAGTCTAAATTACACATCAAGCGTTCCTTGAGTTGTTCATTTAAAGTATAAGTATGTTCGCTATATGTATACATAACATAACATAAAGTTTATTAACATAGATCTACATGTTCATTGTCGAACACGCATTGTACATACAAATTAAACATATGCATGCATATATGGGCACTTCGGCTATGAACATGTTTGTACCTGTGGGAAATTAATATATGTTCTATTCTATTCTGTTATGTTTTCCTCTAGTCTGCTCTAGACTCTGTAAAGGCATTCAGTGCCAGGTCCATTGGCCTGTTTTAATCTAGATCCTCTTAAGTATAATATTAGTTGCTTCACTAAGAATGTTATCAGGCTTGGTAATACAAATTAATATGACATATTAGTATTAATAAGCAAGTTATAATATTGAAGTTGTGCATAGTGTGTGGATATAATGCATTGCAAATGTATTATGTGTTTACACAGCAGACAGGCACGTGTTATATAAGATAAATTATCTAAGTTCATAGCAGTGAGCGCGCTATATCCTGACTGCATGTCAAGATGCAAGATACAAGAAGTTTTATCTAAAGTCGGTTATGGCAAACACTATAACATTAGCTCGCCGAGCTGTTTTCCGACAAACAATATGTTAATATAACAAGACTGTGTAAGGCAGCTATGGAATAAAAGACATTCAAAGTTCATTTCAAGTCTAAGTATGTTCGCTACATGTATACATAACATAACATAACGTTTATTAAGTTAAACATAGAACTACATGTTCATAGTCAAACACACAAACTGTGGACATACAAATTAACATACACGTGAATGTATGGGCACTTCGGCTATGAACATGGTTTGTACCTGTGGGAAATTAAAATATGTCCTATTCTATTCTGTTACATGTATGTTTTCCTCCAGTCTGCCTATAGTCACTTTGTATACGAAAAAGAACATTGAGGATTTCAAAGTATTCCAATAGAACAATATCATCCATTTGCGTCATACTTTAATTGACTATAATTACTTCATAGATAAATATGTTCACTCAATCTTTCTATTTACGTCATTGCATACGTATATTCGCTTTGTTTACTTCAGACAATGAATAAAAGGGGTGCGAACTTTCTTTTGTGTAGAATTCAAAGGCGTCACGATCATTCTATTTTAAGTTATTGTAAAACAATAGTGTTTTGTGTCTTCATCGAATTATTTTATTTGTCACATTACTTCATGTCAAGCAACCTGTCAATTATACTCTCGCATACTTTCTTTGTGTTTGCGTGTTAATTAACTTATTTTAATGAGTACAATAATATGTTCTAAAATAGACTTCATTACACATTAAGCGTTCCTTGAGTTGTTCATTTAAAGTCTAAGTATGTTCGCTACATGTATACATAACATAACATAACGTTTATTAAGTTAAACATAGAACTACATGTTCATAGTCAAACACACAAACTGTGGACATACAAATTAACATACACGTGAATGTATGGGCACTTCTTCTATGAACATGGTTTGTACCTGTGGGAAATTAAAAGATGTCCTATTCTATTCTGTTACATTACGCATGCGCAGGAACATGGCGGACATGAATTTCAAATCTTGTGAAGAAAATTTCTAATTTTTACTAGTTTATCGGAATAAAGTGAATAATCAATCTGAATTTGTGTGACTTTCGATTGGATGTAATATGGACTAAGAGGTATGCATTTCAAATGTTGATCAATGGGTCGTAAATCTGCGAAAACCGACAAAACTGTGCAACAGTCTAGTCAGCGGGCTTCCAGTGTAAAGAGAAAAGAACCACAATCTTCCCCTGACCCAGCGAGTATAAATCCCGACAAACGGATAATGAATGAAAGCTTTGTACAATTATTGGGTACGCCCATGCAAGCTCAAAATCCTGGAACCACATCACAAGCAATGTTTTCTCAACAAATACCATTCAATGGAGTTCAGGCTCAATATTGTACCCCACCCAGTCAATATAGTGTAGCACCAAATCAAGTTATTTCATCGAATAATGTGTCACCTCAACAGGTAAACAATAACTATCAACAATCAATCCTCGTGAAACTGGACCAAATGGATAAACGTTTATATAAACTGGACAATATTGAATCACAAATGTCAACACTGACTCAGAAATTTACAGCTATGGACACTCGTGTTACATCATTGGAATGCAAAATAGACGATTGCCGTCATTCGTTAAATGAACTTGAAATCAGCCGAGCATACGATACACAAACATGCGACGAAATCCGGGATAAACAAAACGAAATAAACAAAACGATTTCGGATGATCAAGTCAAGTTCAAGAAAATGTCAGCTGACGTTGAAAAAATGAAAAATGAAAATAAACGATTGGCTAATGAATTGATCGATATCCAATCCAGATCAATGAGAGATAATCTTCTGTTCTTTGATTTTGATGAATGTGCCAGCAGCGATGAGAGAAAAGCGGAAAATTGTGCTACCAAAATTCTGGACTATTGTAAAGATTCCCTGCTTATCGAGGACGCGCATACATCTATTAAATTAGATCGTGCGCATCGTATTGGTAGATATGCACCAAACAGTAAGCGACCGATTGTGGTTAAATTTAACTACTACCAGGATAAACTGTTAATCAAAGATAAAATCTTCAACATGGATAACCCCCCTCACAAAGTATGCGACCAGTTTCCCAAGGAAGTACAGGTTAGACGAAAACGACTAATCCCTGAACTGATCAAAGCAAAAGAGAGTGGAAAAACAGCTTTTCTACGGGGAGATAATCTGATTATAGACAATAGAGTATATACCGTCGACTCATTCCCAGAACTTGCGGATGCACCATCTGTATCCAAATAGGATGGTACACAGAAACAGTTAAAATTCCTTCTATGGAATGTTCAAGGAATAAACAATAAATTAAATGATGATGAATTCTATAACATGATATGTGATTATGATATTTTACTTTTTACAGAAACGTGGAACTCAAAATTATCCAATGTACACATTGATGGATATAGTTATTTGAACTGTCCAAGACCTAAGACAAATCGTAAAGCCAAACGTGATAGTGGCGGGATTATCGTATATTTCAAAGACAAATACAAATCGATGTTACAACTTGTCAGTGTTAATCATAAAGGCATACTATGGTTTAAACTACTTAAACAGTATTTCAATGTTGACAATGATTTGTATTTTTGTGTATGTTATGTACCGCCAGAGGACTCTAATGTCTACAAAAACATAAACTCTTTATTATTTCAATACGACTTTTTTGAGCAGCTGAATACAGACATTATTAAATATCGTGATATGGGCGAAGTGTTTTTGACAGGTGACTTGAACTGCAGAACGGGTACTTTACCCGACTATATACCTGATATCCACCTTGACCGTTATGTAAACATACCGCACGTTAATGATCAAGAGATCTTTATCCCAACACGAGTAAACTGTGACAATCACGTAAATTCTTACGGCAATAAGCTTTTATCACTGTGTAAAGAAAACAGTCTACATATCGTTAACGGGCGGTTGGAAGATGGTAAATTCACATTTCATGCTTTACATAACGGTAGGTCGAAATCTAGCACTGTCGATTATTTAATAACAAATATAGATAATTTCTCACTTATTGATAAAATGAATATTTGTGATTTGACACAACTTTCAGACCATTGTCCGGTTAATTTCAATCTTCATTATTCTGATGCTAATTTGAACTGTAATGCTAAAAGTCCAGTTCATAAAATTATTTGGGAATCCAATAAAAAGGATGAATTACTAAGGGCCATATTCACATCCTCTCCTCCACTCTCACTCACTGAGTTAATCCAAATTTAATTATCGTTTCGTCCGTGCGTTTGAGTGTGAACTCGACCTAACTAGAAATTGGTATTCACAACGGTAAGTGTAGCTGGAGTTGACTCGACTGAGTGAGGAATTTTCGAGGGAGCGAAACGTCGACTTGACCTCGACTCCAACCACACTCAATGGAATGTAAGTGAATACCAAAGTTAGTCACTAACTAAAATAGACAATCCACTATAGGAAGAAGAATTTGAGGAGATGGTTATACCTCTTAGAAATGTCCCAGATCATGAGCAATTCCTTAGAAAGCATGGATAATGTGAAATTATTGTAAAACTTCCATAGCTACACTCAAATGTGGTTACGTGCATACCGATTTAGCGCATGAATGTTGAAGTAATAAAACTATTGTATTTTCAAATTAAATTAGACAACAAATTCTTACGATCGTGTGGGTTTGATAAATATATTACCGTAACTATTTTATTTATAATTTGTTATCTAAAAGTATATTATTTGGACAAACAAAGTTACTGTAATAAGTGTATAAAGTAGCTGGAATTAAAATTTAGTCATCTTACCGCGATGTCAATTCAATGCATGCTATTTATATATGGAGCATAACAATGAAATTATATTATTTTTATTCCTTGCCATATCATTATTTTTAATTCCGTCCAGTGTTGATATGAAGATAACTGAACTATTTAAATGAAGAAAAAAACGTGCAAACTTGCAACACATACCGATGATGTGCATTATTTTTTCTTATTTGCAACCATTCATGAGTCCAAGTGCCGCCTCGATAGCCTACTGTTAGAGCGTCCGCTTCGAATGTGGGAAGCACCGGGTTCGATCCGGGGTCACTTCACGCTAAAAACGAAATGGTATTAGTATTTCCCTTGTAAGATGTCTAGCATAATAAGCGAATGCTGGCTTCTCTTATGTTTATCGATTCCATTGTGACGATGGATACACTCGGACATGAGGTGTCGAGGATGGTTAATATTAGTTCAAGGTTGGACCAACTTGTTTCATAATCAACCTAAAACCAAGAGCCATAATATGTAAATTATATTTTATACATGTCGCTTATTAAATGACATTCTAGGAATTATGGCTTTCTAGTTGTCGGGCTTCCCCGGAACGGTCTGAACGAAGTACGTGTAGTAATAAGTTTACAAAATCATCTGACAAGCTGCTTATAAAAGTAAACTAAGTTCATCTCATCTGACTTCTAAATTATTGACATGCAATTATCTGCTTGACGGTCGGTGGAATTAATATTTACGTGATATACTATTTAATATTGAGTCCATGCCGAAAACATACGGCATTTCGTATGGTGTATTCTTCGATATGATCATCCTTTATTCATTTAAAACTCGTACGCATTGTCTTGCATAAATGTTTTGTAAATATATACGTTCATTTAACGTTAATTACATCGAAGTTTTATGTTAACTGACCCACTATCATCACTACAATAATCATACTCTCTATTTGTGATTATTCAAATGAAGGTTTCATTTGAGCGAGTTCAAGGAAATAATAAAGAATGTAGCAAAAAAAATCATCAAAATTATAATTTGACTGTGTTAGTATACATTACGAAAATGCATCGAAACCCAACCAACCAATTCAATAATAAAGCACAGATTGTTTGTACAGTGTAATATCCTAACGTATATTATAACGGTCACACACTCAGGAAAGTCGAGGGTGAGTTACCCATGTGAATACCAAATCTCCACTCGACCTTCACTAACTCGACCGTCACTCCAGCTACACTTGAGGCTACCTTAGGTTAGTGTGAGTCGAGTTGGAGTGGAGGACCGACATGTGAATATGGGCCTAAATATATTAAACAGTCAAAAACAACAATTTGACGATATCAGTTATAGAATGAATACGGATGCTAATAGTTTAGACGAATGTATTGACTCTATGTCCAAACTAATATATGATATATCTTTCACTTGTCACGGGAAAGTATTACATAATAAACAACATATTCGGAAACGCAAAGACTCGCCATGGTTTGACAAAACCTGTAGAGATGCTAAGGCTAAATTCTTTGCTTGTAAACGAACTTTTAACTCAAACCCAACAGAAATAAACAAAATTTTATTTTTAACTAGTCGGAAAGAATTTATGCAGTCCAAACGACGCGCCAAATTAAAATACTATGAAAATGAGACACATAAATTGTCTGATATTTGTAAAAAGCAACCTCGAAAATTCTGGAAATACATAAAGAAATTTAACAAAAACAATAAAAACTCTGCCGATGATGTTGACACGAGCGATTTATTTGAACATTTTAAGAATATCTCTAATTCACAATCATTCAATATTAATCCAAATGATTATAGCAATGATACAAATGGTAGTAATATTTCCATCGATATGCTGGATACGAATTTTACCTGTGAAGAAATTAGCAAAACGATATCAAGTCTAAATAAACACAAAAGCAGTGACATTGATGGAAATGTAGCAGATTTCTTCATCGATGCAAAGGATTTTATGAGTCCATATTTATGTACCATATTTAACGTAATATATGAGACTGGTATTTACCCTTCATCTTGGTGTAAAGGTCTCATAGTGCCTATATACAAGAAAGGCGACACATCTAATCCACAGAACTATAGAGGAATCACATTAATGAACACGCTTGCTAAGATTTTCTCCTTAACTCTCAGAAATAGACTTAATTCATGGTGTGAATCTGAAAATTTGCTAAATGACTGTCAATTTGGCTTTCGTGATAAACGAAGCACATCCGATGCTATATTTTTACTACATAATATCATTCAAAAAGTACTTTCACAAAATTCAAAACTCTGGTGTATATTCATTGATTACCAGCGGGCATTTGACAGCGTCATTAGAGATGCATTGTGGCTGAAATTGTTTGAGCACGGTGTAAGTAGTAAAATGATTAATATGATTAAGTCAATGTACAACAATGTTAAAGCTTGTGTTAAGTTGAGTGCGGATATGGATTTATCTGATTTTTTCGACGTAACAATAGGATTGAAACAGGGTGAACCATTATCCCCCTTGCTTTTTATACTTTTTATTAATGATATTAATTCAAATATTGATTTTAATTCCTTAAATGATAACGACCTAGATTTGCTATCAAGGTACCTTATTCTTTTTGCGGATGACATTGTTCTGTTTACAACGAATCCAGTTACTTTACAGTCACAGATAGATAATATTCACCATTATTCATCTAAATGGGGTTTAAAGATAAATGTATCGAAAACAAAAATTTGTGTCTTTGAAAAACGAAAAAGTATACATAATCATGCATTTTATATTGACGGCGAAATAATCGAAATTGTCGACTCATTTACGTACTTGGGGATTTTATTTTCGTATAATGGGAACTTATTGCATGCAGTCAAAGCACTTCAAAACCAAGCATTGAAGGCATATAACAATTTATTAAGTTTATTTCAAAGAATCGAACTAAATATCAAAACAAAACTAAAGTTATTTGATTCTCTAGTTGTACCTATTTTACTATATGGTGCAGAAGTATGGGGAGTATATAACTATAAAGTGATAGATAAACTGCATCTCAAGTTCTGTAAATATATTTTAGGAGTAAAGACTCAGACCCCAAATAGTGCGATATACGGTGAACTAGGACGAATCCCACTTTCACTTGTATGTAAAGAAAGATCTCTCAAATACTGGTGTAAAATAATGAACAATAACAATTCTGTACTGTATAATATTTATATGGAAAATGTTCGTATTTGTAAGGAAAATATGTGGGTATACAAAATTCAAAATATCATCAACAATTTAGGATTTCCCAATATTATACACAATTTTATAAATGACTACAACTACAATAATATGTTTAAAATGCGATTGCGCGATCAGTTTATACAAGAATGGAATGCCTCTATAAGAGATTCTCCAAAACTACAGTATTATTGTAAATACAAACAAATATTTGAATATGAAGGGTATTTAGATAAATTGAGTAATAAACTAAGGAAGCAATTAACACGCTTCAGGTTAGGCTCTCATACTCTTGAGATTGAACATGGTAGAAATTTGGGTATTAATCGTGAATTAAGACTGTGTAAAATGTGTAACTTAAACTGTATTGAATCTGAATATCACGTGCTACTATGCTGTCCAAAATATTATAACTTAAGGACACGCTATTTAGGAAGAACAACATTCCCAAATCTAAATAAATTCACTACATTAATGTCATCGAATAAACTTGATAAACTTACTAAAATTTCTGTATTTTTAACAAAGGTCATGAAAGAAAGAAAAAATGTCTTGAACTATTAAACTGTTTCTTTTTGTACATATTTAATATTTGCTTTGTACATGTATTTGTATGTATTTTATGTTTTTTTTGTATGTTTGTCATGTTCTTTTGTTTGTTCATTTGTATTTGGCCAAAGGCACAATAGTGCCGATTTGCTAATAAATTGAATTGAATTGAATTGTTTGTTTACTTCAGACAATGAATAAAAGGGGTGCGAACTTTCTTTTGTGTAGAATTCAAAGGCGGTTTGCAGTCGGTCTAGCCAACGTCACGATCATTCTATTTTAAGTTATTGTAAAACAATAGTGTTTTGTGTCTTCATCGAATTATTTTATTTGTCACATTACTTCATGTCAAGCAACCTGTCAATTATACTCTCGCATACTTTCTTTGTGTTTGCGTGTTAATTAACTTATTTTAATGAGTACAATAATATGTTCTAAAATAGACTTCATTACACATTAAGCGTTCCTTGAGTTGTTCATTTAAAGTCTAAGTATGTTCGCTACATGTATACATAACATAACATAACGTTTATTAAGTTAAACATAGAACTACATGTTCATAGTCAAACACACAAACTGTGGACATACAAATTAACATACACGTGAATGTATGGGCACTTCGGCTATGAACATGGTTTGTACCTGTGGGAAATTAAAATATGTCCTATTCTATTCTGTTACATGTATGTTTTCCTCCAGTCTGCCTATAGTCTAAATTACACATCAAGCGTTCCTTGAGTTGTTCATTTAAAGTCTAAGTATGTTCGCTATATGTATACATAACATAACATAAAGTTTATTAACATAGATCTATAGGTTCATTGTCGAACACGCATTGTATGTTTTCCCCAGTCTGTCAATAGTCTAAATTACACATCAAGCGTTCCTTGAGTTGTTCATTTAAAGTATAAGTATGTTCGCTATATGTATACATAACATAACATAAAGTTTATTAACATAGATCTACATGTTCATTGTCGAACACGCATTGTACATACAAATTAAACATATGCATGCATATATGGGCACTTCGGCTATGAACATGTTTGTACCTGTGGGAAATTAATATATGTTCTATTCTATTCTGTTATGTTTTCCTCTAGTCTGCTCTAGACTCTGTAAAGGCATTCAGTGCCAGGTCCATTGGCCTGTTTTAATCTAGATCCTCTTAAGTATAATATTAGTTGCTTCACTAAGAATGTTATCAGGCTTGGTAATACAAATTAATATGACATATTAGTATTAATAAGCAAGTTATAATATTGAAGTTGTGCATAGTGTGTGGATATAATGCATTGCAAATGTATTATGTGTTTACACAGCAGACAGGCACGTGTTATATAAGATAAATTATCTAAGTTCATAGCAGTGAGCGCGCTATATCCTGACTGCATGTCAAGATGCAAGATACAAGAAGTTTTATCTAAAGTCGGTTATGGCAAACACTATAACATTAGCTCGCCGAGCTGTTTTCCGACAAACAATATGTTAATATAACAAGACTGTGTAAGGCAGCTATGGAATAAAAGACAAGGTTAAATATTATCAAACAATTGTTACAATATCGATGTTATGATTAAGGGACATAATCTAATGTGAATAACAGCTGAAATTGATTAGAGTTATTCCTCTTGGAAGAAAGTAACATGTCAATAATACTATCGCATACTTTCTTTGTGTTTGCGTGTTAATTAACTTATTTTAATGAGTACAATAATATGTTCTTAAATAGACTTCATTACACATGAAGCGTTCCTTGAGTTGTTCATTTCAAGTCTAAGTATGTTCGCTACATGTATACATAACATAACATAACGTTTATTAAGTTAAACATAGAACTACATGTTCATAGTCAAACACACAAACTGTGGACATACAAATTAAACATACACATGAATATATGGGCACTTCGACTATGAACATGGTTTGTACCTGTGGGAAATTAAAATATCTTCTATTCTATTCTGTTATGTTTTCCACCAGTCTGCCTATAGTCTAAATTACATATCAAGCGTTCCTTGAGTTGTTCATTTAAAGTCTAAGTATGTTCGCAATATGTATACATAACATAACATAAAGTTTATTAACATAGATCTACATGTTCATTGTCGAACACGCATTGTACATACAAATTAAACATATGCATGCATATATTGGCACTTCGGCTATGAACATGGTTTGTACCTGTGGAAAATTAAAATATGTCCTATTCTATTCTGTTACATGTATGTTTTCCTCCAGTCTGCCTATAGTCTAAATTACACATCAAGCGTTCCTTGAGTTGTTCATTTAAAGTCTAAGTATGTTCGCTATATGTATACATAACATAACATAAAGTTTATTAACATAGAACTACATGTTCATAGTCAAACACGCACATTGTGGACATACAAATTAAACATACACATGAATATATGGGCACTTCGGCTATGAACATGGTTTGTACCTGTGGGGAATTAAACTATGTTCTATTCTATTCTTTTATGTATCCTTCCAGTCTGCTCTAGACTGTCTAGAGGCATTCAGTACCAGGTCAATTAGCCTGTTTTAATCTAGATGCTCTTAAGTATAATATTAGTTGCTTCACTAAGAATGTTATCAAACTTGGTAATACAAATTTATATGACATATCAGTATTAATAAGCGAGTTATAATATTGAAGTTGTGCATATATCATAGTGTGTGTAATAATGTATTGCAACTGCACTGTATAATATGTTTGTATACACTAATGAACACGCAGCATTTTAGTTATACATGTATCATGGTGTGTGTATATAATGCATTGCAAACTTATAATGTGTTTAGACTAAATTTGTTGTGCTTGAATTGCGTAATAGTTTGTATACGAAAAAGAACATTGAGGATTTCAAAGTATTCCAATAGAACAATATCATCCATTTGCGTCATACTTTAATTGACTATAATTACTTCATAGATAAATATGTTCACTCAATCTTTCTATTTACGTCATTGCATACGTATATTCGCTTTGTTTACTTCAGACAATGAATAAAAGGGGTGCGAACTTTCTTTTGTGTAGAATTCAAAGGCGGTTTGCAGTCGGTCTAGCCACTATGACGTCACGATCATTCTATTTTAAGTTATTGTAAAACAATAGTGTTTTGTGTCTTCATCGAATTATTTTATTTGTCACATTACTTCATGTCAAGCAACCTGTCAATTATACTCTCGCATACTTTCTTTGTGTTTGCGTGTTAATTAACTTATTTTAATGAGTACAATAATATGTTCTAAAATAGACTTCATTACACATTAAGCGTTCCTTGAGTTGTTCATTTAAAGTCTAAGTATGTTCGCTACATGTATACATAACATAACATAACGTTTATTAAGTTAAACATAGAACTACATGTTCATAGTCAAACACACAAACTGTGGACATACAAATTAACATACACGTGAATGTATGGGCACTTCGGCTATGAACATGGTTTGTACCTGTGGGAAATTAAAATATGTCCTATTCTATTCTGTTACATGTATGTTTTCCTCCAGTCTGCCTATAGTCTAAATTACACATCAAGCGTTCCTTGAGTTGTTCATTTAAAGTCTAAGTATGTTCGCTATATGTATACATAACATAACATAAAGTTTATTAACATAGATCTATAGGTTCATTGTCGAACACGCATTGTATGTTTTCCCCAGTCTGTCAATAGTCTAAATTACACATCAAGCGTTCCTTGAGTTGTTCATTTAAAGTATAAGTATGTTCGCTATATGTATACATAACATAACATAAAGTTTATTAACATAGATCTACATGTTCATTGTCGAACACGCATTGTACATACAAATTAAACATATGCATGCATATATGGGCACTTCGGCTATGAACATGTTTGTACCTGTGGGAAATTAATATATGTTCTATTCTATTCTGTTATGTTTTCCTCTAGTCTGCTCTAGACTCTGTAAAGGCATTCAGTGCCAGGTCCATTGGCCTGTTTTAATCTAGATCCTCTTAAGTATAATATTAGTTGCTTCACTAAGAATGTTATCAGGCTTGGTAATACAAATTAATATGACATATTAGTATTAATAAGCAAGTTATAATATTGAAGTTGTGCATAGTGTGTGGATATAATGCATTGCAAATGTATTATGTGTTTACACAGCAGACAGGCACGTGTTATATAAGATAAATTATCTAAGTTCATAGCAGTGAGCGCGCTATATCCTGACTGCATGTCAAGATGCAAGATACAAGAAGTTTTATCTAAAGTCGGTTATGGCAAACACTATAACATTAGCTCGCCGAGCTGTTTTCCGACAAACAATATGTTAATATAACAAGACTGTGTAAGGCAGCTATGGAATAAAAGACAAGGTTAAATATTATCAAACAATTGTTACAATATCGATGTTATGATTAAGGGACATAATCTAATGTGAATAACAGCTGAAATTGATTAGAGTTATTCCTCTTGGAAGAAAGTAACATGTCAATAATACTATCGCATACTTTCTTTGTGTTTGCGTGTTAATTAACTTATTTTAATGAGTACAATAATATGTTCTTAAATAGACTTCATTACACATGAAGCGTTCCTTGAGTTGTTCATTTCAAGTCTAAGTATGTTCGCTACATGTATACATAACATAACATAACGTTTATTAAGTTAAACATAGAACTACATGTTCATAGTCAAACACACAAACTGTGGACATACAAATTAAACATACACATGAATATATGGGCACTTCGACTATGAACATGGTTTGTACCTGTGGGAAATTAAAATATCTTCTATTCTATTCTGTTATGTTTTCCACCAGTCTGCCTATAGTCTAAATTACATATCAAGCGTTCCTTGAGTTGTTCATTTAAAGTCTAAGTATGTTCGCAATATGTATACATAACATAACATAAAGTTTATTAACATAGATCTACATGTTCATTGTCGAACACGCATTGTACATACAAATTAAACATATGCATGCATATATTGGCACTTCGGCTATGAACATGGTTTGTACCTGTGGAAAATTAAAATATGTCCTATTCTATTCTGTTACATGTATGTTTTCCTCCAGTCTGCCTATAGTCTAAATTACACATCAAGCGTTCCTTGAGTTGTTCATTTAAAGTCTAAGTATGTTCGCTATATGTATACATAACATAACATAAAGTTTATTAACATAGAACTACATGTTCATAGTCAAACACGCACATTGTGGACATACAAATTAAACATACACATGAATATATGGGCACTTCGGCTATGAACATGGTTTGTACCTGTGGGGAATTAAACTATGTTCTATTCTATTCTTTTATGTATCCTTCCAGTCTGCTCTAGACTGTCTAGAGGCATTCAGTACCAGGTCAATTAGCCTGTTTTAATCTAGATGCTCTTAAGTATAATATTAGTTGCTTCACTAAGAATGTTATCAAACTTGGTAATACAAATTTATATGACATATCAGTATTAATAAGCGAGTTATAATATTGAAGTTGTGCATATATCATAGTGTGTGTAATAATGTATTGCAACTGCACTGTATAATATGTTTGTATACACTAATGAACACGCAGCATTTTAGTTATACATGTATCATGGTGTGTGTATATAATGCATTGCAAACTTATAATGTGTTTAGACTAAATTTGTTGTGCTTGAATTGCGTAATAGTTTGTATACGAAAAAGAACATTGAGGATTTCAAAGTATTCCAATAGAACAATATCATCCATTTGCGTCATACTTTAATTGACTATAATTACTTCATAGATAAATATGTTCACTCAATCTTTCTATTTACGTCATTGCATACGTATATTCGCTTTGTTTACTTCAGACAATGAATAAAAGGGGTGCGAACTTTCTTTTGTGTAGAATTCAAAGGCGGTTTGCAGTCGGTCTAGCCACTATGACGTCACGATCATTCTATTTTAAGTTATTGTAAAACAATAGTGTTTTGTGTCTTCATCGAATTATTTTATTTGTCACATTACTTCATGTCAAGCAACCTGTCAATTATACTCTCGCATACTTTCTTTGTGTTTGCGTGTTAATTAACTTATTTTAATGAGTACAATAATATGTTCTAAAATAGACTTCATTACACATTAAGCGTTCCTTGAGTTGTTCATTTAAAGTCTAAGTATGTTCGCTACATGTATACATAACATAACATAACGTTTATTAAGTTAAACATAGAACTACATGTTCATAGTCAAACACACAAACTGTGGACATACAAATTAACATACACGTGAATGTATGGGCACTTCGGCTATGAACATGGTTTGTACCTGTGGGAAATTAAAATATGTCCTATTCTATTCTGTTACATGTATGTTTTCCTCCAGTCTGCCTATAGTCTAAATTACACATCAAGCGTTCCTTGAGTTGTTCATTTAAAGTCTAAGTATGTTCGCTATATGTATACATAACATAACATAAAGTTTATTAACATAGATCTATAGGTTCATTGTCGAACACGCATTGTATGTTTTCCCCAGTCTGTCAATAGTCTAAATTACACATCAAGCGTTCCTTGAGTTGTTCATTTAAAGTATAAGTATGTTCGCTATATGTATACATAACATAACATAAAGTTTATTAACATAGATCTACATGTTCATTGTCGAACACGCATTGTACATACAAATTAAACATATGCATGCATATATGGGCACTTCGGCTATGAACATGTTTGTACCTGTGGGAAATTAATATATGTTCTATTCTATTCTGTTATGTTTTCCTCTAGTCTGCTCTAGACTCTGTAAAGGCATTCAGTGCCAGGTCCATTGGCCTGTTTTAATCTAGATCCTCTTAAGTATAATATTAGTTGCTTCACTAAGAATGTTATCAGGCTTGGTAATACAAATTAATATGACATATTAGTATTAATAAGCAAGTTATAATATTGAAGTTGTGCATAGTGTGTGGATATAATGCATTGCAAATGTATTATGTGTTTACACAGCAGACAGGCACGTGTTATATAAGATAAATTATCTAAGTTCATAGCAGTGAGCGCGCTATATCCTGACTGCATGTCAAGATGCAAGATACAAGAAGTTTTATCTAAAGTCGGTTATGGCAAACACTATAACATTAGCTCGCCGAGCTGTTTTCCGACAAACAATATGTTAATATAACAAGACTGTGTAAGGCAGCTATGGAATAAAAGACAAGGTTAAATATTATCAAACAATTGTTACAATATCGATGTTATGATTAAGGGACATAATCTAATGTGAATAACAGCTGAAATTGATTAGAGTTATTCCTCTTGGAAGAAAGTAACTTGTCAATAATACTATCGCATACTTTCTTTGTGTTTGCGTGTTAATTAACTTATTTTAATGAGTACAATAATATGTTCTTAAATAGACTTCATTACACATGAAGCGTTCCTTGAGTTGTTCATTTCAAGTCTAAGTATGTTCGCTACATGTATACATAACATAACATAACGTTTATTAAGTTAAACATAGAACTACATGTTCATAGTCAAACACACAAACTGTGGACATACAAATTAAACATACACATGAATATATGGGCACTTCGACTATGAACATGGTTTGTACCTGTGGGAAATTAAAATATCTTCTATTCTATTCTGTTATGTTTTCCACCAGTCTGCCTATAGTCTAAATTACATATCAAGCGTTCCTTGAGTTGTTCATTTAAAGTCTAAGTATGTTCGCAATATGTATACATAACATAACATAAAGTTTATTAACATAGATCTACATGTTCATTGTCGAACACGCATTGTACATACAAATTAAACATATGCATGCATATATTGGCACTTCGGCTATGAACATGGTTTGTACCTGTGGAAAATTAAAATATGTCCTATTCTATTCTGTTACATGTATGTTTTCCTCCAGTCTGCCTATAGTCTAAATTACACATCAAGCGTTCCTTGAGTTGTTCATTTAAAGTCTAAGTATGTTCGCTATATGTATACATAACATAACATAAAGTTTATTAACATAGAACTACATGTTCATAGTCAAACACGCACATTGTGGACATACAAATTAAACATACACATGAATATATGGGCACTTCGGCTATGAACATGGTTTGTACCTGTGGGGAATTAAACTATGTTCTATTCTATTCTTTTATGTATCCTTCCAGTCTGCTCTAGACTGTCTAGAGGCATTCAGTACCAGGTCAATTAGCCTGTTTTAATCTAGATGCTCTTAAGTATAATATTAGTTGCTTCACTAAGAATGTTATCAAACTTGGTAATACAAATTTATATGACATATCAGTATTAATAAGCGAGTTATAATATTGAAGTTGTGCATATATCATAGTGTGTGTAATAATGTATTGCAACTGCACTGTATAATATGTTTGTATACACTAATGAACACGCAGCATTTTAGTTATACATGTATCATGGTGTGTGTATATAATGCATTGCAAACTTATAATGTGTTTAGACTAAATTTGTTGTGCTTGAATTGCGTAATAGTTTGTATACGAAAAAGAACATTGAGGATTTCAAAGTATTCCAATAGAACAATATCATCCATTTGCGTCATACTTTAATTGACTATAATTACTTCATAGATAAATATGTTCACTCAATCTTTCTATTTACGTCATTGCATACGTATATTCGCTTTGTTTACTTCAGACAATGAATAAAAGGGGTGCGAACTTTCTTTTGTGTAGAATTCAAAGGCGGTTTGCAGTCGGTCTAGCCACTATGACGTCACGATCATTCTATTTTAAGTTATTGTAAAACAATAGTGTTTTGTGTCTTCATCGAATTATTTTATTTGTCACATTACTTCATGTCAAGCAACCTGTCAATTATACTCTCGCATACTTTCTTTGTGTTTGCGTGTTAATTAACTTATTTTAATGAGTACAATAATATGTTCTAAAATAGACTTCATTACACATTAAGCGTTCCTTGAGTTGTTCATTTAAAGTCTAAGTATGTTCGCTACATGTATACATAACATAACATAACGTTTATTAAGTTAAACATAGAACTACATGTTCATAGTCAAACACACAAACTGTGGACATACAAATTAACATACACGTGAATGTATGGGCACTTCGGCTATGAACATGGTTTGTACCTGTGGGAAATTAAAATATGTCCTATTCTATTCTGTTACATGTATGTTTTCCTCCAGTCTGCCTATAGTCTAAATTACACATCAAGCGTTCCTTGAGTTGTTCATTTAAAGTCTAAGTATGTTCGCTATATGTATACATAACATAACATAAAGTTTATTAACATAGATCTATAGGTTCATTGTCGAACACGCATTGTATGTTTTCCCCAGTCTGTCAATAGTCTAAATTACACATCAAGCGTTCCTTGAGTTGTTCATTTAAAGTATAAGTATGTTCGCTATATGTATACATAACATAACATAAAGTTTATTAACATAGATCTACATGTTCATTGTCGAACACGCATTGTACATACAAATTAAACATATGCATGCATATATGGGCACTTCGGCTATGAACATGTTTGTACCTGTGGGAAATTAATATATGTTCTATTCTATTCTGTTATGTTTTCCTCTAGTCTGCTCTAGACTCTGTAAAGGCATTCAGTGCCAGGTCCATTGGCCTGTTTTAATCTAGATCCTCTTAAGTATAATATTAGTTGCTTCACTAAGAATGTTATCAGGCTTGGTAATACAAATTAATATGACATATTAGTATTAATAAGCAAGTTATAATATTGAAGTTGTGCATAGTGTGTGGATATAATGCATTGCAAATGTATTATGTGTTTACACAGCAGACAGGCACGTGTTATATAAGATAAATTATCTAAGTTCATAGCAGTGAGCGCGCTATATCCTGACTGCATGTCAAGATGCAAGATACAAGAAGTTTTATCTAAAGTCGGTTATGGCAAACACTATAACATTAGCTCGCCGAGCTGTTTTCCGACAAACAATATGTTAATATAACAAGACTGTGTAAGGCAGCTATGGAATAAAAGACAAGGTTAAATATTATCAAACAATTGTTACAATATCGATGTTATGATTAAGGGACATAATCTAATGTGAATAACAGCTGAAATTGATTAGAGTTATTCCTCTTGGAAGAAAGTAACTTGTCAATAATACTATCGCATACTTTCTTTGTGTTTGCGTGTTAATTAACTTATTTTAATGAGTACAATAATATGTTCTTAAATAGACTTCATTACACATGAAGCGTTCCTTGAGTTGTTCATTTCAAGTCTAAGTATGTTCGCTACATGTATACATAACATAACATAACGTTTATTAAGTTAAACATAGAACTACATGTTCATAGTCAAACACACAAACTGTGGACATACAAATTAAACATACACATGAATATATGGGCACTTCGACTATGAACATGGTTTGTACCTGTGGGAAATTAAAATATCTTCTATTCTATTCTGTTATGTTTTCCACCAGTCTGCCTATAGTCTAAATTACATATCAAGCGTTCCTTGAGTTGTTCATTTAAAGTCTAAGTATGTTCGCAATATGTATACATAACATAACATAAAGTTTATTAACATAGATCTACATGTTCATTGTCGAACACGCATTGTACATACAAATTAAACATATGCATGCATATATTGGCACTTCGGCTATGAACATGGTTTGTACCTGTGGAAAATTAAAATATGTCCTATTCTATTCTGTTACATGTATGTTTTCCTCCAGTCTGCCTATAGTCTAAATTACACATCAAGCGTTCCTTGAGTTGTTCATTTAAAGTCTAAGTATGTTCGCTATATGTATACATAACATAACATAAAGTTTATTAACATAGAACTACATGTTCATAGTCAAACACGCACATTGTGGACATACAAATTAAACATACACATGAATATATGGGCACTTCGGCTATGAACATGGTTTGTACCTGTGGGGAATTAAACTATGTTCTATTCTATTCTTTTATGTATCCTTCCAGTCTGCTCTAGACTGTCTAGAGGCATTCAGTACCAGGTCAATTAGCCTGTTTTAATCTAGATGCTCTTAAGTATAATATTAGTTGCTTCACTAAGAATGTTATCAAACTTGGTAATACAAATTTATATGACATATCAGTATTAATAAGCGAGTTATAATATTGAAGTTGTGCATATATCATAGTGTGTGTAATAATGTATTGCAACTGCACTGTATAATATGTTTGTATACACTAATGAACACGCAGCATTTTAGTTATACATGTATCATGGTGTGTGTATATAATGCATTGCAAACTTATAATGTGTTTAGACTAAATTTGTTGTGCTTGAATTGCGTAATAGTTTGTATACGAAAAAGAACATTGAGGATTTCAAAGTATTCCAATAGAACAATATCATCCATTTGCGTCATACTTTAATTGACTATAATTACTTCATAGATAAATATGTTCACTCAATCTTTCTATTTACGTCATTGCATACGTATATTCGCTTTGTTTACTTCAGACAATGAATAAAAGGGGTGCGAACTTTCTTTTGTGTAGAATTCAAAGGCGGTTTGCAGTCGGTCTAGCCACTATGACGTCACGATCATTCTATTTTAAGTTATTGTAAAACAATAGTGTTTTGTGTCTTCATCGAATTATTTTATTTGTCACATTACTTCATGTCAAGCAACCTGTCAATTATACTCTCGCATACTTTCTTTGTGTTTGCGTGTTAATTAACTTATTTTAATGAGTACAATAATATGTTCTAAAATAGACTTCATTACACATTAAGCGTTCCTTGAGTTGTTCATTTAAAGTCTAAGTATGTTCGCTACATGTATACATAACATAACATAACGTTTATTAAGTTAAACATAGAACTACATGTTCATAGTCAAACACACAAACTGTGGACATACAAATTAACATACACGTGAATGTATGGGCACTTCGGCTATGAACATGGTTTGTACCTGTGGGAAATTAAAATATGTCCTATTCTATTCTGTTACATGTATGTTTTCCTCCAGTCTGCCTATAGTCTAAATTACACATCAAGCGTTCCTTGAGTTGTTCATTTAAAGTCTAAGTATGTTCGCTATATGTATACATAACATAACATAAAGTTTATTAACATAGATCTATAGGTTCATTGTCGAACACGCATTGTATGTTTTCCCCAGTCTGTCAATAGTCTAAATTACACATCAAGCGTTCCTTGAGTTGTTCATTTAAAGTATAAGTATGTTCGCTATATGTATACATAACATAACATAAAGTTTATTAACATAGATCTACATGTTCATTGTCGAACACGCATTGTACATACAAATTAAACATATGCATGCATATATGGGCACTTCGGCTATGAACATGGTTTGTACCTGTGGGAAATTAAAATATGTCCTATTCTATTCTGTTACATGTATGTTTTCCTCCAGTCTGCCTATAGTCTAAATTACACATCAAGCGTTCCTTGAGTTGTTCATTTAAAGTCTAAGTATGTTCGCTATATGTATACATAACATAACATAAAGTTTATTAACATAGATCTATAGGTTCATTGTCGAACACGCATTGTATGTTTTCCCCAGTCTGTCAATAGTCTAAATTACACATCAAGCGTTCCTTGAGTTGTTCATTTAAAGTATAAGTATGTTCGCTATATGTATACATAACATAACATAAAGTTTATTAACATAGATCTACATGTTCATTGTCGAACACGCATTGTACATACAAATTAAACATATGCATGCATATATGGGCACTTCGGCTATGAACATGTTTGTACCTGTGGGAAATTAATATATGTTCTATTCTATTCTGTTATGTTTTCCTCTAGTCTGCTCTAGACTCTGTAAAGGCATTCAGTGCCAGGTCCATTGGCCTGTTTTAATCTAGATCCTCTTAAGTATAATATTAGTTGCTTCACTAAGAATGTTATCAGGCTTGGTAATACAAATTAATATGACATATTAGTATTAATAAGCAAGTTATAATATTGAAGTTGTGCATAGTGTGTGGATATAATGCATTGCAAATGTATTATGTGTTTACACAGCAGACAGGCACGTGTTATATAAGATAAATTATCTAAGTTCATAGCAGTGAGCGCGCTATATCCTGACTGCATGTCAAGATGCAAGATACAAGAAGTTTTATCTAAAGTCGGTTATGGCAAACACTATAACATTAGCTCGCCGAGCTGTTTTCCGACAAACAATATGTTAATATAACAAGACTGTGTAAGGCAGCTATGGAATAAAAGACAAGGTTAAATATTATCAAACAATTGTTACAATATCGATGTTATGATTAAGGGACATAATCTAATGTGAATAACAGCTGAAATTGATTAGAGTTATTCCTCTTGGAAGAAAGTAACTTGTCAATAATACTCTCGCATACTTTCTTTGTGTTTGCGTGTTAATTAACTTATTTTAATGAGTACAATAATATGTTCTTAAATAGACTTCATTACACATGAAGCGTTCCTTGAGTTGTTCATTTCAAGTCTAAGTATGTTCGCTACATGTATACATAACATAACATAACGTTTATTAAGTTAAACATAGAACTACATGTTCATAGTCAAACACACAAACTGTGGACATACAAATTAAACATACACATGAATATATGGGCACTTCGACTATGAACATGGTTTGTACCTGTGGGAAATTAAAATATCTTCTATTCTATTCTGTTATGTTTTCCACCAGTCTGCCTATAGTCTAAATTACATATCAAGCGTTCCTTGAGTTGTTCATTTAAAGTCTAAGTATGTTCGCAATATGTATACATAACATAACATAAAGTTTATTAACATAGATCTACATGTTCATTGTCGAACACGCATTGTACATACAAATTAAACATATGCATGCATATATTGGCACTTCGGCTATGAACATGGTTTGTACCTGTGGAAAATTAAAATATGTCCTATTCTATTCTGTTACATGTATGTTTTCCTCCAGTCTGCCTATAGTCTAAATTACACATCAAGCGTTCCTTGAGTTGTTCATTTAAAGTCTAAGTATGTTCGCTATATGTATACATAACATAACATAAAGTTTATTAACATAGAACTACATGTTCATAGTCAAACACGCACATTGTGGACATACAAATTAAACATACACATGAATATATGGGCACTTCGGCTATGAACATGGTTTGTACCTGTGGGGAATTAAACTATGTTCTATTCTATTCTTTTATGTATCCTTCCAGTCTGCTCTAGACTGTCTAGAGGCATTCAGTACCAGGTCAATTAGCCTGTTTTAATCTTGATGCTCTTAAGTATAATATTAGTTGCTTCACTAAGAATGTTATCAAACTTGGTAATACAAATTTATATGACATATCAGTATTAATAAGCGAGTTATAATATTGAAGTTGTGCATATATCATAGTGTGTGTAATAATGTATTGCAACTGCACTGTATAATATGTTTGTATACACTAATGAACACGCAGCATTTTAGTTATACATGTATCATGGTGTGTGTATATAATGCATTGCAAACTTATAATGTGTTTAGACTAAATTTGTTGTGCTTGAATTGCGTAATAGTTTGTATACGAAAAAGAACATTGAGGATTTCAAAGTATTCCAATAGAACAATATCATCCATTTGCGTCATACTTTAATTGACTATAATTACTTCATAGATAAATATGTTCACTCAATCTTTCTATTTACGTCATTGCATACGTATATTCGCTTTGTTTACTTCAGACAATGAATAAAAGGGGTGCGAACTTTCTTTTGTGTAGAATTCAAAGGCGGTTTGCAGTCGGTCTAGCCACTATGACGTCACGATCATTCTATTTTAAGTTATTGTAAAACAATAGTGTTTTGTGTCTTCATCGAATTATTTTATTTGTCACATTACTACATGTTCATAGTCAAACACACAAACTGTGGACATACAAATTAACATACACGTGAATGTATGGGCACTTCGGCTATGAACATGGTTTGTACCTGTGGGAAATTAAAATATGTCCTATTCTATTCTGTTACATGTATGTTTTCCTCCAGTCTGCCTATAGTCTAAATTACACATCAAGCGTTCCTTGAGTTGTTCATTTAAAGTCTAAGTATGTTCGCTATATGTATACATAACATAACGTTTATTAACATAGATCTATAGGTTCATTGTCGAACACGCATTGTATGTTTTCCCCAGTCTGTCAATAGTCTAAATTACACATCAAGCGTTCCTTGAGTTGTTCATTTAAAGTATAAGTATGTTCGCTATATGTATACATAACATAACATAAAGTTTATTAACATAGATCTACATGTTCATTGTCGAACACGCATTGTACATACAAATTAAACATATGCATGCATATATGGGCACTTCGGCTATGAACATGTTTGTACCTGTGGGAAATTAATATATGTTCTATTCTATTCTGTTATGTTTTCCTCTAGTCTGCTCTAGACTCTGTAAAGGCATTCAGTGCCAGGTCCATTAGCCTGTTTTAATCTAGATCCTCTTAAGTATAATATTAGTTGCTTCACTAAGAATGTTATCAGGCTTGGTAATACAAATTAATATGACATATTAGTATTAATAAGCAAGTTATAATATTGAAGTTGTGCATAGTGTGTGGATATAATGCATTGCAAATGTATTATGTGTTTACACAGCAGACAGGCACGTGTTATATAAGATAAATTATCTAAGTTCATAGCAGTGAGCGCGCTATATCCTGACTGCATGTCAAGATGCAAGATACAAGAAGTTTTATCTAAAGTCGGTTATGGCAAACACTATAACATTAGCTCGCCGAGCTGTTTTCCGACAAACAATATGTTAATATAACAAGACTGTGTAAGGCAGCTATGGAATAAAAGACAAGGTTAAATATTATCAAACAATTGTTACAATATCGATGTTATGATTAAGGGACATAATCTAATGTGAATAACAGCTGAAATTGATTAGAGTTATTCCTCTTGGAAGAAAGTAACTTGTCAATAATACTCTCGCATACTTTCTTTGTGTTTGCGTGTTAATTAACTTATTTTAATGAGTACAATAATATGTTCTTAAATAGACTTCATTACACATGAAGCGTTCCTTTAGTTGTTCATTTCAAGTCTAAGTATGTTCGCTACATGTATACATAACATAACATAACGTTTATTAAGTTAAACATAGAACTACATGTTCATAGTCAAACACACAAACTGTGGACATACACATGAATATATGGGCACTTCGACTATGAACATGGTTTGTACCTGTGGGAAATTAAAATATCTTCTATTCTATTCTGTTATGTTTTCCACCAGTCTGCCTATAGTCTAAATTACATATCAAGCGTTCCTTGAGTTGTTCATTTAAAGTCTAAGTATGTTCGCAATATGTATACACAACATAACATAAAGTTTATTAACATAGATCTACATGTTCATTGTCGAACACGCATTGTACATACAAATTAAACATATGCATGCATATATTGGCACTTCGGCTATGAACATGGTTTGTACCTGTGGAAAATTAAAATATGTCCTATTCTATTCTGTTACATGTATGTTTTCCTCCAGTCTGCCTACAGTCTAAATTACACATCAAGCGTTCCTTGAGTTGTTCATTTAAAGTCTAAGTATGTTCGCTATATGTATACATAACATAACATAAAGTTTATTAACATAGAACTACATGTTCATAGTCAAACACGCACATTGTGGACATACAAATTAAACATACACATGAATATATGGGCACTTCGGCTATGAACATGGTTTGTACCTGTGGGGAATTAAACTATGTTCTATTCTATTCTTTTATGTATCCTTCCAGTCTGCTCTAGACTGTCTAGAGGCATTCAGTACCAGGTCAATTAGCCTGTTTTAATCTAGATGCTCTTAAGTATAATATTAGTTGCTTCACTAAGAATGTTATCAAACTTGGTAATACAAATTTATATGACATATCAGTATTAATAAGCGAGTTATAATATTGAAGTTGTGCATATATCATAGTGTGTGTAATAATGTATTGCAACTGCACTGTATAATATGTTTGTATACACTAATGAACACGCAGCATTTTAGTTATACATGTATCATGGTGTGTGTATATAATGCATTGCAAACTTATAATGTGTTTAGACTAAATTTGTTGTGCTTGAATTGCGTAATAGTTTGTATACGAAAAAGAACATTGAGGATTTCAAAGTATTCCAATAGAACAATATCATCCATTTGCGTCATACTTTAATTGACTATAATTACTTCATAGATAAATATGTTCACTCAATCTTTCTATTTACGTCATTGCATACGTATATTCGCTTTGTTTACTTCAGACAATGAATAAAAGGGGTGCGAACTTTCTTTTGTGTAGAATTCAAAGGCGGTTTGCAGTCGGTCTAGCCACTATGACGTCACGATCATTCTATTTTAAGTTATTGTAAAACAATAGTGTTTTGTGTCTTCATCGAATTATTTTATTTGTCACATTACTTCATGTCAAGCAACCTGTCAATTATACTCTCGCATACTTTCTTTGTGTTTGCGTGTTAATTAACTTATTTTAATGAGTACAATAATATGTTCTAAAATAGACTTCATTACACATTAAGCGTTCCTTGAGTTGTTCATTTAAAGTCTAAGTATGTTCGCTACATGTATACATAACATAACATAACGTTTATTAAGTTAAACATAGAACTACATGTTCATAGTCAAACACACAAACTGTGGACATACAAATTAACATACACGTGAATGTATGGGCACTTCGGCTATGAACATGGTTTGTACCTGTGGGAAATTAAAATATGTCCTATTCTATTCTGTTACATGTATGTTTTCCTCCAGTCTGCCTATAGTCTAAATTACACATCAAGCGTTCCTTGAGTTGTTCATTTAAAGTCTAAGTATGTTCGCTATATGTATACATAACATAACATAAAGTTTATTAACATAGATCTATAGGTTCATTGTCGAACACGCATTGTATGTTTTCCCCAGTCTGTCAATAGTCTAAATTACACATCAAGCGTTCCTTGAGTTGTTCATTTAAAGTATAAGTATGTTCGCTATATGTATACATAACATAACATAAAGTATATTAACATAGATCTACATGTTCATTGTCGAACACGCATTGTACATACAAATTAAACATATGCATGCATATATGGGCACTTCGGCTATGAACATGTTTGTACCTGTGGGAAATTAATATATGTTCTATTCTATTCTGTTATGTTTTCCTCTAGTCTGCTCTAGACTCTGTAAAGGCATTCAGTGCCAGGTCCATTAGCCTGTTTTAATCTAGATCCTCTTAAGTATAATATTAGTTGCTTCACTAAGAATGTTATCAGGCTTGGTAATACAAATTAATATGACATATTAGTATTAATAAGCAAGTTATAATATTGAAGTTGTGCATAGTGTGTGGATATAATGCATTGCAAATGTATTATGTGTTTACACAGCAGACAGGCGCGTATTATATAAGATAAATTATCTAAGTTCATAGCAGTGAGCGCGCTATATCCTGACTGCATGTCAAGATGCAAGATACAAGAAGTTTTATCTAAAGTCGGTTATGGCAAACACTATAACATTAGCTCGCCGAGCTGTTTTCCGACAAACAATATGTTAATATAACAAGACTGTGTAAGGCAGCTATGGAATAAAAGACAAGGTTAAATATTATCAAACAATTGTTACAATATCGATGTTATGATTAAGGGACATAATCTAATGTGAATAACAGCTGAAATTGATTAGAGTTATTCCTCTTGGAAGAAAGTAACTTGTCAATAATACTCTCGCATACTTCCTTTGTGTTTGCGTGTTAATTAACTTATTTTAATGAGTACAATAATATGTTCTTAAATAGACTTCATTACACATGAAGCGTTCCTTGAGTTGTTCATTTCAAGTCTAAGTATGTTCGCTACATGTATACATAACATAACATAACGTTTATTAAGTTAAACATAGAACTACATGTTCATAGTCAAACACACAAACTGTGGACATACAAATTAAACATACACATGAATATATGGGCACTTCGACTATGAACATGGTTTGTACCTGTGGGAAATTAAAATATCTTCTATTCTATTCTGTTATGTTTTCCACCAGTCTGCCTATAGTCTAAATTACATATCAAGCGTTCCTTGAGTTGTTCATTTAAAGTCTAAGTATGTTCGCAATATGTATACATAACATAACATAAAGTTTATTAACATAGATCTACATGTTCATTGTCGAACACGCATTGTACATACAAATTAAACATATGCATGCATATATTGGCACTTCGGCTATGAACATGGTTTGTACCTGTGGAAAATTAAAATATGTCCTATTCTATTCTGTTACATGTATGTTTTCCTCCAGTCTGCCTATAGTCTAAATTACACATCAAGCGTTCCTTGAGTTGTTCATTTAAAGTCTAAGTATGTTCGCTATATGTATACATAACATAACATAAAGTTTATTAACATAGAACTACATGTTCATAGTCAAACACGCACATTGTGGACATACAAATTAAACATACACATGAATATATGGGCACTTCGGCTATGAACATGGTTTGTACCTGTGGGGAATTAAACTATGTTCTATTCTATTCTTTTATGTATCCTTCCAGTCTGCTCTAGACTGTCTAGAGGCATTCAGTACCAGGTCAATTAGCCTGTTTTAATCTTGATGCTCTTAAGTATAATATTAGTTGCTTCACTAAGAATGTTATCAAACTTGGTAATACAAATTTATATGACATATCAGTATTAATAAGCGAGTTATAATATTGAAGTTGTGCATATATCATAGTGTGTGTAATAATGTATTGCAACCGCACTGTATAATATGTTTGTATACACTAATGAACACGCAGCATTTTAGTTATACATGTATCATGGTGTGTGTATATAATGCATTGCAAACTTATAATGTGTTTAGACTAAATTTGTTGTGCTTGAATTGCGTAATAGTTTGTATACGAAAAAGAACATTGAGGATTTCAAAGTATTCCAATAGAACAATATCATCCATTTGCGTCATACTTTAATTGACTATAATTACTTCATAGATAAATATGTTCACTCAATCTTTCTATTTACGTCATTGCATACGTATATTCGCTTTGTTTACTTCAGACAATGAATAAAAGGGGTGCGAACTTTCTTTTGTGTAGAATTCAAAGGCGGTTTGCAGTCGGTCTAGCCACTATGACGTCACGATCATTCTATTTTAAGTTAATCTAAAACAATAGTGTTTTGTGTCTTCATCGAATTATTTTATTTGTCACATTACTTCATGTCAAGCAACCTGTCAATTATACTCTCGCATACTTTCTTTGTGTTTGCGTGTTAATTAACTTATTTTAATGAGTACAATAATATGTTCTAAAATAGACTTCATTACACATTAAGCGTTCCTTGAGTTGTTCATTTAAAGTCTAAGTATGTTCGCTACATGTATACATAACATAACATAACGTTTATTAAGTTAAACATAGAACTACATGTTCATAGTCAAACACACAAACTGTGGACATACAAATTAACATACACGTGAATGTATGGGCACTTCGGCTATGAACATGGTTTGTACCTGTGGGAAATTAAAATATGTCCTATTCTATTCTGTTACATGTATGTTTTCCTCCAGTCTGCCTATAGTCTAAATTACACATCAAGCGTTCCTTGAGTTGTTCATTTAAAGTCTAAGTATGTTCGCTATATGTATACATAACATAACATAAAGTTTATTAACATAGATCTATAGGTTCATTGTCGAACACGCATTGTATGTTTTCCCCAGTCTGTCAATAGTCTAAATTACACATCAAGCGTTCCTTGAGTTGTTCATTTAAAGTATAAGTATGTTCGCTATATGTATACATAACATAACATAAAGTTTATTAACATAGATCTACATGTTCATTGTCGAACACGCATTGTACATACAAATTAAACATATGCATGCATATATGGGCACTTCGGCTATGAACATGTTTGTACCTGTGGGAAATTAATATATGTTCTATTCTATTCTGTTATGTTTTCCTCTAGTCTGCTCTAGACTCTGTAAAGGCATTCAGTGCCAGGTCCATTAGCCTGTTTTAATCTAGATCCTCTTAAGTATAATATTAGTTGCTTCACTAAGAATGTTATCAGGCTTGGTAATACAAATTAATATGACATATTAGTATTAATAAGCAAGTTATAATATTGAAGTTGTGCATAGTGTGTGGATATAATGCATTGCAAATGTATTATGTGTTTACACAGCAGACAGGCACGTGTTATATAAGATAAATTATCTAAGTTCATAGCAGTGAGCGCGCTATATCCTGACTGCATGTCAAGATGCAAGATACAAGAAGTTTTATCTAAAGTCGGTTATGGCAAACACTATAACATTAGCTCGCCGAGCTGTTTTCCGACAAACAATATGTTAATATAACAAGACTGTGTAAGGCAGCTATGGAATAAAAGACAAGGTTAAATATTATCAAACAATTGTTACAATATCGATGTTATGATTAAGGGACATAATCTAATGTGAATAACAGCTGAAATTGATTAGAGTTATTCCTCTTGGAAGAAAGTAACTTGTCAATAATACTCTCGCATACTTTCTTTGTGTTTGCGTGTTAATTAACTTATTTTAATGAGTACAATAATATGTTCTTAAATAGACTTCATTACACATGAAGCGTTCCTTTAGTTGTTCATTTCAAGTCTAAGTATGTTCGCTACATGTATACATAACATAACATAACGTTTATTAAGTTAAACATAGAACTACATGTTCATAGTCAAACACACAAACTGTGGACATACACATGAATATATGGGCACTTCGACTATGAACATGGTTTGTACCTGTGGGAAATTAAAATATCTTCTATTCTATTCTGTTATGTTTTCCACCAGTCTGCCTATAGTCTAAATTACATATCAAGCGTTCCTTGAGTTGTTCATTTAAAGTCTAAGTATGTTCGCAATATGTATACACAACATAACATAAAGTTTATTAACATAGATCTACATGTTCATTGTCGAACACGCATTGTACATACAAATTAAACATATGCATGCATATATTGGCACTTCGGCTATGAACATGGTTTGTACCTGTGGAAAATTAAAATATGTCCTATTCTATTCTGTTACATGTATGTTTTCCTCCAGTCTGCCTACAGTCTAAATTACACATCAAGCGTTCCTTGAGTTGTTCATTTAAAGTCTAAGTATGTTCGCTATATGTATACATAACATAACATAAAGTTTATTAACATAGAACTACATGTTCATAGTCAAACACGCACATTGTGGACATACAAATTAAACATACACATGAATATATGGGCACTTCGGCTATGAACATGGTTTGTACCTGTGGGGAATTAAACTATGTTCTATTCTATTCTTTTATGTATCCTTCCAGTCTGCTCTAGACTGTCTAGAGGCATTCAGTACCAGGTCAATTAGCCTGTTTTAATCTAGATGCTCTTAAGTATAATATTAGTTGCTTCACTAAGAATGTTATCAAACTTGGTAATACAAATTTATATGACATATCAGTATTAATAAGCGAGTTATAATATTGAAGTTGTGCATATATCATAGTGTGTGTAATAATGTATTGCAACTGCACTGTATAATATGTTTGTATACACTAATGAACACGCAGCATTTTAGTTATACATGTATCATGGTGTGTGTATATAATGCATTGCAAACTTATAATGTGTTTAGACTAAATTTGTTGTGCTTGAATTGCGTAATAGTTTGTATACGAAAAAGAACATTGAGGATTTCAAAGTATTCCAATAGAACAATATCATCCATTTGCGTCATACTTTAATTGACTATAATTACTTCATAGATAAATATGTTCACTCAATCTTTCTATTTACGTCATTGCATACGTATATTCGCTTTGTTTACTTCAGACAATGAATAAAAGGGGTGCGAACTTTCTTTTGTGTAGAATTCAAAGGCGGTTTGCAGTCGGTCTAGCCACTATGACGTCACGATCATTCTATTTTAAGTTATTGTAAAACAATAGTGTTTTGTGTCTTCATCGAATTATTTTATTTGTCACATTACTTCATGTCAAGCAACCTGTCAATTATACTCTCGCATACTTTCTTTGTGTTTGCGTGTTAATTAACTTATTTTAATGAGTACAATAATATGTTCTAAAATAGACTTCATTACACATTAAGCGTTCCTTGAGTTGTTCATTTAAAGTCTAAGTATGTTCGCTACATGTATACATAACATAACATAACGTTTATTAAGTTAAACATAGAACTACATGTTCATAGTCAAACACACAAACTGTGGACATACAAATTAACATACACGTGAATGTATGGGCACTTCGGCTATGAACATGGTTTGTACCTGTGGGAAATTAAAATATGTCCTATTCTATTCTGTTACATGTATGTTTTCCTCCAGTCTGCCTATAGTCTAAATTACACATCAAGCGTTCCTTGAGTTGTTCATTTAAAGTCTAAGTATGTTCGCTATATGTATACATAACATAACATAAAGTTTATTAACATAGATCTATAGGTTCATTGTCGAACACGCATTGTATGTTTTCCCCAGTCTGTCAATAGTCTAAATTACACATCAAGCGTTCCTTGAGTTGTTCATTTAAAGTATAAGTATGTTCGCTATATGTATACATAACATAACATAAAGTATATTAACATAGATCTACATGTTCATTGTCGAACACGCATTGTACATACAAATTAAACATATGCATGCATATATGGGCACTTCGGCTATGAACATGTTTGTACCTGTGGGAAATTAATATATGTTCTATTCTATTCTGTTATGTTTTCCTCTAGTCTGCTCTAGACTCTGTAAAGGCATTCAGTGCCAGGTCCATTAGCCTGTTTTAATCTAGATCCTCTTAAGTATAATATTAGTTGCTTCACTAAGAATGTTATCAGGCTTGGTAATACAAATTAATATGACATATTAGTATTAATAAGCAAGTTATAATATTGAAGTTGTGCATAGTGTGTGGATATAATGCATTGCAAATGTATTATGTGTTTACACAGCAGACAGGCGCGTATTATATAAGATAAATTATCTAAGTTCATAGCAGTGAGCGCGCTATATCCTGACTGCATGTCAAGATGCAAGATACAAGAAGTTTTATCTAAAGTCGGTTATGGCAAACACTATAACATTAGCTCGCCGAGCTGTTTTCCGACAAACAATATGTTAATATAACAAGACTGTGTAAGGCAGCTATGGAATAAAAGACAAGGTTAAATATTATCAAACAATTGTTACAATATCGATGTTATGATTAAGGGACATAATCTAATGTGAATAACAGCTGAAATTGATTAGAGTTATTCCTCTTGGAAGAAAGTAACTTGTCAATAATACTCTCGCATACTTTCTTTGTGTTTGCGTGTTAATTAACTTATTTTAATGAGTACAATAATATGTTCTTAAATAGACTTCATTACACATGAAGCGTTCCTTGAGTTGTTCATTTCAAGTCTAAGTATGTTCGCTACATGTATACATAACATAACATAACGTTTATTAAGTTAAACATAGAACTACATGTTCATAGTCAAACACACAAACTGTGGACATACAAATTAAACATACACATGAATATATGGGCACTTCGACTATGAACATGGTTTGTACCTGTGGGAAATTAAAATATCTTCTATTCTATTCTGTTATGTTTTCCACCAGTCTGCCTATAGTCTAAATTACATATCAAGCGTTCCTTGAGTTGTTCATTTAAAGTCTAAGTATGTTCGCAATATGTATACACAACATAACATAAAGTTTATTAACATAGATCTACATGTTCATTGTCGAACACGCATTGTACATACAAATTAAACATATGCATGCATATATTGGCACTTCGGCTATGAACATGGTTTGTACCTGTGGAAAATTAAAATATGTCCTATTCTATTCTGTTACATGTATGTTCTCCTCCAGTCTGCCTATAGTCTAAATTACACATCAAGCGTTCCTTGAGTTGTTCATTTAAAGTCTAAGTATGTTCGCTATATGTATACATAACATAACATAAAGTTTATTAACATAGAACTACATGTTCATAGTCAAACACGCACATTGTGGACATACAAATTAAACATACACATGAATATATGGGCACTTCGGCTATGAACATGGTTTGTACCTGTGGGGAATTAAACTATGTTCTATTCTATTCTTTTATGTATCCTTCCAGTCTGCTCTAGACTGTCTAGAGGCATTCAGTACCAGGTCAATTAGCCTGTTTTAATCTAGATGCTCTTAAGTATAATATTAGTTGCTTCACTAAGAATGTTATCAAACTTGGTAATACAAATTTATATGACATATCAGTATTAATAAGCGAGTTATAATATTGAAGTTGTGCATATATCATAGTGTGTGTAATAATGTATTGCAACTGCACTGTATAATATGTTTGTATACACTAATGAACACGCAGCATTTTAGTTATACATGTATCATGGTGTGTGTATATAATGCATTGCAAACTTATAATGTGTTTAGACTAAATTTGTTGTGCTTGAATTGCGTAATAGTTTGTATACGAAAAAGAACATTGAGGATTTCAAAGTATTCCAATAGAACAATATCATCCATTTGCGTCATACTTTAATTGACTATAATTACTTCATAGATAAATATGTTCACTCAATCTTTCTATTTACGTCATTGCATACGTATATTCGCTTTGTTTACTTCAGACAATGAATAAAAGGGGTGCGAACTTTCTTTTGTGTAGAATTCAAAGGCGGTTTGCAGTCGGTCTAGCCACTATGACGTCACGATCATTCTATTTTAAGTTAATCTAAAACAATAGTGTTTTGTGTCTTCATCGAATTATTTTATTTGTCACATTACTTCATGTCAAGCAACCTGTCAATTATACTCTCGCATACTTTCTTTGTGTTTGCGTGTTAATTAACTTATTTTAATGAGTACAATAATATGTTCTAAAATAGACTTCATTACACATTAAGCGTTCCTTGAGTTGTTCATTTAAAGTCTAAGTATGTTCGCTACATGTATACATAACATAACATAACGTTTATTAAGTTAAACATAGAACTACATGTTCATAGTCAAACACACAAACTGTGGACATACAAATTAACATACACGTGAATGTATGGGCACTTCGGCTATGAACATGGTTTGTACCTGTGGGAAATTAAAATATGTCCTATTCTATTCTGTTACATGTATGTTTTCCTCCAGTCTGCCTATAGTCTAAATTACACATCAAGCGTTCCTTGAGTTGTTCATTTAAAGTCTAAGTATGTTCGCTATATGTATACATAACATAACATAAAGTTTATTAACATAGATCTATAGGTTCATTGTCGAACACGCATTGTATGTTTTCCCCAGTCTGTCAATAGTCTAAATTACACATCAAGCGTTCCTTGAGTTGTTCATTTAAAGTATAAGTATGTTCGCTATATGTATACATAACATAACATAAAGTTTATTAACATAGATCTACATGTTCATTGTCGAACACGCATTGTACATACAAATTAAACATATGCATGCATATATGGGCACTTCGGCTATGAACATGTTTGTACCTGTGGGAAATTAATATATGTTCTATTCTATTCTGTTATGTTTTCCTCTAGTCTGCTCTAGACTCTGTAAAGGCATTCAGTGCCAGGTCCATTAGCCTGTTTTAATCTAGATCCTCTTAAGTATAATATTAGTTGCTTCACTAAGAATGTTATCAGGCTTGGTAATACAAATTAATATGACATATTAGTATTAATAAGCAAGTTATAATATTGAAGTTGTGCATAGTGTGTGGATATAATGCATTGCAAATGTATTATGTGTTTACACAGCAGACAGGCACGTGTTATATAAGATAAATTATCTAAGTTCATAGCAGTGAGCGCGCTATATCCTGACTGCATGTCAAGATGCAAGATACAAGAAGTTTTATCTAAAGTCGGTTATGGCAAACACTATAACATTAGCTCGCCGAGCTGTTTTCCGACAAACAATATGTTAATATAACAAGACTGTGTAAGGCAGCTATGGAATAAAAGACAAGGTTAAATATTATCAAACAATTGTTACAATATCGATGTTATGATTAAGGGACATAATCTAATGTGAATAACAGCTGAAATTGATTAGAGTTATTCCTCTTGGAAGAAAGTAACTTGTCAATAATACTCTCGCATACTTTCTTTGTGTTTGCGTGTTAATTAACTTATTTTAATGAGTACAATAATATGTTCTTAAATAGACTTCATTACACATGAAGCGTTCCTTTAGTTGTTCATTTCAAGTCTAAGTATGTTCGCTACATGTATACATAACATAACATAACGTTTATTAAGTTAAACATAGAACTACATGTTCATAGTCAAACACACAAACTGTGGACATACACATGAATATATGGGCACTTCGACTATGAACATGGTTTGTACCTGTGGGAAATTAAAATATCTTCTATTCTATTCTGTTATGTTTTCCACCAGTCTGCCTATAGTCTAAATTACATATCAAGCGTTCCTTGAGTTGTTCATTTAAAGTCTAAGTATGTTCGCAATATGTATACACAACATAACATAAAGTTTATTAACATAGATCTACATGTTCATTGTCGAACACGCATTGTACATACAAATTAAACATATGCATGCATATATTGGCACTTCGGCTATGAACATGGTTTGTACCTGTGGAAAATTAAAATATGTCCTATTCTATTCTGTTACATGTATGTTTTCCTCCAGTCTGCCTACAGTCTAAATTACACATCAAGCGTTCCTTGAGTTGTTCATTTAAAGTCTAAGTATGTTCGCTATATGTATACATAACATAACATAAAGTTTATTAACATAGAACTACATGTTCATAGTCAAACACGCACATTGTGGACATACAAATTAAACATACACATGAATATATGGGCACTTCGGCTATGAACATGGTTTGTACCTGTGGGGAATTAAACTATGTTCTATTCTATTCTTTTATGTATCCTTCCAGTCTGCTCTAGACTGTCTAGAGGCATTCAGTACCAGGTCAATTAGCCTGTTTTAATCTAGATGCTCTTAAGTATAATATTAGTTGCTTCACTAAGAATGTTATCAAACTTGGTAATACAAATTTATATGACATATCAGTATTAATAAGCGAGTTATAATATTGAAGTTGTGCATATATCATAGTGTGTGTAATAATGTATTGCAACTGCACTGTATAATATGTTTGTATACACTAATGAACACGCAGCATTTTAGTTATACATGTATCATGGTGTGTGTATATAATGCATTGCAAACTTATAATGTGTTTAGACTAAATTTGTTGTGCTTCAATTGCGTAATAGTTTGTATACGAAAAAGAACATTGAGGATTTCAAAGTATTCCAATAGAACAATATCATCCATTTGCGTCATACTTTAATTGACTATAATTACTTCATAGATAAATATGTTCACTCAATCTTTCTATTTACGTCATTGCATACGTATATTCGCTTTGTTTACTTCAGACAATGAATAAAAGGGGTGCGAACTTTCTTTTGTGTAGAATTCAAAGGCGGTTTGCAGTCGGTCTAGCCACTATGACGTCACGATCATTCTATTTTAAGTTATTGTAAAACAATAGTGTTTTGTGTCTTCATCGAATTATTTTATTTGTCACATTACTTCATGTCAAGCAACCTGTCAATTATACTCTCGCATACTTTCTTTGTGTTTGCGTGTTAATTAACTTATTTTAATGAGTACAATAATATGTTCTAAAATAGACTTCATTACACATTAAGCGTTCCTTGAGTTGTTCATTTAAAGTCTAAGTATGTTCGCTACATGTATACATAACATAACATAACGTTTATTAAGTTAAACATAGAACTACATGTTCATAGTCAAACACACAAACTGTGGACATACAAATTAACATACACGTGAATGTATGGGCACTTCGGCTATGAACATGGTTTGTACCTGTGGGAAATTAAAATATGTCCTATTCTATTCTGTTACATGTATGTTTTCCTCCAGTCTGCCTATAGTCTAAATTACACATCAAGCGTTCCTTGAGTTGTTCATTTAAAGTCTAAGTATGTTCGCTATATGTATACATAACATAACATAAAGTTTATTAACATAGATCTATAGGTTCATTGTCGAACACGCATTGTATGTTTTCCCCAGTCTGTCAATAGTCTAAATTACACATCAAGCGTTCCTTGAGTTGTTCATTTAAAGTATAAGTATGTTCGCTATATGTATACATAACATAACATAAAGTATATTAACATAGATCTACATGTTCATTGTCGAACACGCATTGTACATACAAATTAAACATATGCATGCATATATGGGCACTTCGGCTATGAACATGTTTGTACCTGTGGGAAATTAATATATGTTCTATTCTATTCTGTTATGTTTTCCTCTAGTCTGCTCTAGACTCTGTAAAGGCATTCAGTGCCAGGTCCATTAGCCTGTTTTAATCTAGATCCTCTTAAGTATAATATTAGTTGCTTCACTAAGAATGTTATCAGGCTTGGTAATACAAATTAATATGACATATTAGTATTAATAAGCAAGTTATAATATTGAAGTTGTGCATAGTGTGTGGATATAATGCATTGCAAATGTATTATGTGTTTACACAGCAGACAGGCACGTATTATATAAGATAAATTATCTAAGTTCATAGCAGTGAGCGCGCTATATCCTGACTGCATGTCAAGATGCAAGATACAAGAAGTTTTATCTAAAGTCGGTTATGGCAAACACTATAACATTAGCTCGCCGAGCTGTTTTCCGACAAACAATATGTTAATATAACAAGACTGTGTAAGGCAGCTATGGAATAAAAGACAAGGTTAAATATTATCAAACAATTGTTACAATATCGATGTTATGATTAAGGGACATAATCTAATGTGAATAACAGCTGAAATTGATTAGAGTTATTCCTCTTGGAAGAAAGTAACTTGTCAATAATACTCTCGCATACTTTCTTTGTGTTTGCGTGTTAATTAACTTATTTTAATGAGTACAATAATATGTTCTTAAATAGACTTCATTACACATGAAGCGTTCCTTGAGTTGTTCATTTCAAGTCTAAGTATGTTCGCTACATGTATACATAACATAACATAACGTTTATTAAGTTAAACATAGAACTACATGTTCATAGTCAAACACACAAACTGTGGACATACAAATTAAACATACACATGAATATATGGGCACTTCGACTATGAACATGGTTTGTACCTGTGGGAAATTAAAATATCTTCTATTCTATTCTGTTATGTTTTCCACCAGTCTGCCTATAGTCTAAATTACATATCAAGCGTTCCTTGAGTTGTTCATTTAAAGTCTAAGTATGTTCGCAATATGTATACACAACATAACATAAAGTTTATTAACATAGATCTACATGTTCATTGTCGAACACGCATTGTACATACAAATTAAACATATGCATGCATATATTGGCACTTCGGCTATGAACATGGTTTGTACCTGTGGAAAATTAAAATATGTCCTATTCTATTCTGTTACATGTATGTTCTCCTCCAGTCTGCCTATAGTCTAAATTACACATCAAGCGTTCCTTGAGTTGTTCATTTAAAGTCTAAGTATGTTCGCTATATGTATACATAACATAACATAAAGTTTATTAACATAGAACTACATGTTCATAGTCAAACACGCACATTGTGGACATACAAATTAAACATACACATGAATATATGGGCACTTCGGCTATGAACATGGTTTGTACCTGTGGGGAATTAAACTATGTTCTATTCTATTCTTTTATGTATCCTTCCAGTCTGCTCTAGACTGTCTAGAGGCATTCAGTACCAGGTCAATTAGCCTGTTTTAATCTAGATGCTCTTAAGTATAATATTAGTTGCTTCACTAAGAATGTTATCAAACTTGGTAATACAAATTTATATGACATATCAGTATTAATAAGCGAGTTATAATATTGAAGTTGTGCATATATCATAGTGTGTGTAATAATGTATTGCAACTGCACTGTATAATATGTTTGTATACACTAATGAACACGCAGCATTTTAGTTATACATGTATCATGGTGTGTGTATATAATGCATTGCAAACTTATAATGTGTTTAGACTAAATTTGTTGTGCTTGAATTGCGTAATAGTTTGTATACGAAAAAGAACATTGAGGATTTCAAAGTATTCCAATAGAACAATATCATCCATTTGCGTCATACTTTAATTGACTATAATTACTTCATAGATAAATATGTTCACTCAATCTTTCTATTTACGTCATTGCATACGTATATTCGCTTTGTTTACTTCAGACAATGAATAAAAGGGGTGCGAACTTTCTTTTGTGTAGAATTCAAAGGCGGTTTGCAGTCGGTCTAGCCACTATGACGTCACGATCATTCTATTTTAAGTTATTGTAAAACAATAGTGTTTTGTGTCTTCATCGAATTATTTTATTTGTCACATTACTTCATGTCAAGCAACCTGTCAATTATACTCTCGCATACTTTCTTTGTGTTTGCGTGTTAATTAACTTATTTTAATGAGTACAATAATATGTTCTAAAATAGACTTCATTACACATTAAGCGTTCCTTGAGTTGTTCATTTAAAGTCTAAGTATGTTCGCTACATGTATACATAACATAACATAACGTTTATTAAGTTAAACATAGAACTACATGTTCATAGTCAAACACACAAACTGTGGACATACAAATTAACATACACGTGAATGTATGGGCACTTCGGCTATGAACATGGTTTGTACCTGTGGGAAATTAAAATATGTCCTATTCTATTCTGTTACATGTATGTTTTCCTCCAGTCTGCCTATAGTCTAAATTACACATCAAGCGTTCCTTGAGTTGTTCATTTAAAGTCTAAGTATGTTCGCTATATGTATACATAACATAACATAAAGTTTATTAACATAGATCTATAGGTTCATTGTCGAACACGCATTGTATGTTTTCCCCAGTCTGTCAATAGTCTAAATTACACATCAAGCGTTCCTTGAGTTGTTCATTTAAAGTATAAGTATGTTCGCTATATGTATACATAACATAACATAAAGTATATTAACATAGATCTACATGTTCATTGTCGAACACGCATTGTACATACAAATTAAACATATGCATGCATATATGGGCACTTCGGCTATGAACATGTTTGTACCTGTGGGAAATTAATATATGTTCTATTCTATTCTGTTATGTTTTCCTCTAGTCTGCTCTAGACTCTGTAAAGGCATTCAGTGCCAGGTCCATTAGCCTGTTTTAATCTAGATCCTCTTAAGTATAATATTAGTTGCTTCACTAAGAATGTTATCAGGCTTGGTAATACAAATTAATATGACATATTAGTATTAATAAGCAAGTTATAATATTGAAGTTGTGCATAGTGTGTGGATATAATGCATTGCAAATGTATTATGTGTTTACACAGCAGACAGGCACGTATTATATAAGATAAATTATCTAAGTTCATAGCAGTGAGCGCGCTATATCCTGACTGCATGTCAAGATGCAAGATACAAGAAGTTTTATTTAAAGTCGGTTATGGCAAACACTATAACATTAGCTCGCCGAGCTGTTTTCCGACAAACAATATGTTAATATAACAAGACTGTGTAAGGCAGCTATGGAATAAAAGACAAGGTTAAATATTATCAAACAATTGTTACAATATCGATGTTATGATTAAGGGACATAATCTAATGTGAATAACAGCTGAAATTGATTAGAGTTATTCCTCTTGGAAGAAAGTAACTTGTCAATAATACTCTCGCATACTTCCTTTGTGTTTGCGTGTTAATTAACTTATTTTAATGAGTACAATAATATGTTCTTAAATAGACTTCATTACACATGAAGCGTTCCTTGAGTTGTTCATTTCAAGTCTAAGTATGTTCGCTACATGTATACATAACATAACATAACGTTTATTAAGTTAAACATAGAACTACATGTTCATAGTCAAACACACAAACTGTGGACATACAAATTAAACATACACATGAATATATGGGCACTTCGACTATGAACATGGTTTGTACCTGTGGGAAATTAAAATATCTTCTATTCTATTCTGTTATGTTTTCCACCAGTCTGCCTATAGTCTAAATTACATATCAAGCGTTCCTTGAGTTGTTCATTTAAAGTCTAAGTATGTTCGCAATATGTATACATAACATAACATAAAGTTTATTAACATAGATCTACATGTTCATTGTCGAACACGCATTGTACATACAAATTAAACATATGCATGCATATATTGGCACTTCGGCTATGAACATGGTTTGTACCTGTGGAAAATTAAAATATGTCCTATTCTATTCTGTTACATGTATGTTTTCCTCCAGTCTGCCTATAGTCTAAATTACACATCAAGCGTTCCTTGAGTTGTTCATTTAAAGTCTAAGTATGTTCGCTATATGTATACATAACATAACATAAAGTTTATTAACATAGAACTACATGTTCATAGTCAAACACGCACATTGTGGACATACAAATTAAACATACACATGAATATATGGGCACTTCGGCTATGAACATGGTTTGTACCTGTGGGGAATTAAACTATGTTCTATTCTATTCTTTTATGTATCCTTCCAGTCTGCTCTAGACTGTCTAGAGGCATTCAGTACCAGGTCAATTAGCCTGTTTTAATCTGGATGCTCTTAAGTATAATATTAGTTGCTTCACTAAGAATGTTATCAAACTTGGTAATACAAATTTATATGACATATCAGTATTAATAAGCGAGTTATAATATTGAAGTTGTGCATATATCATAGTGTGTGTAATAATGTATTGCAACCGCACTGTATAATATGTTTGTATACACTAATGAACACGCAGCATTTTAGTTATACATGTATCATGGTGTGTGTATATAATGCATTGCAAACTTATAATGTGTTTAGACTAAATTTGTTGTGCTTGAATTGCGTAATAGTTTGTATACGAAAAAGAACATTGAGGATTTCAAAGTATTCCAATAGAACAATATCATCCATTTGCGTCATACTTTAATTGACTATAATTACTTCATAGATAAATATGTTCACTCAATCTTTCTATTTACGTCATTGCATACGTATATTCGCTTTGTTTACTTCAGACAATGAATAAAAGGGGTGCGAACTTTCTTTTGTGTAGAATTCAAAGGCGGTTTGCAGTCGGTCTAGCCACTATGACGTCACGATCATTCTATTTTAAGTTAATCTAAAACAATAGTGTTTTGTGTCTTCATCGAATTATTTTATTTGTCACATTACTTCATGTCAAGCAACCTGTCAATTATACTCTCGCATACTTTCTTTGTGTTTGCGTGTAAATTAACTTATTTTAATGAGTACAATAATATGTTCTAAAATAGACTTCATTACACATTAAGCGTTCCTTGAGTTGTTCATTTAAAGTCTAAGTATGTTCGCTACATGTATACATAACATAACATAACGTTTATTAAGTTAAACATAGAACTACATGTTCATAGTCAAACACACAAACTGTGGACATACAAATTAACATACACGTGAATGTATGGGCACTTCGGCTATGAACATGGTTTGTACCTGTGGGAAATTAAAATATGTCCTATTCTATTCTGTTACATGTATGTTTTCCTCCAGTCTGCCTATAGTCTAAATTACACATCAAGCGTTCCTTGAGTTGTTCATTTAAAGTCTAAGTATGTTCGCTATATGTATACATAACATAACATAAAGTTTATTAACATAGATCTATAGGTTCATTGTCGAACACGCATTGTATGTTTTCCCCAGTCTGTCAATAGTCTAAATTACACATCAAGCGTTCCTTGAGTTGTTCATTTAAAGTATAAGTATGTTCGCTATATGTATACATAACATAACATAAAGTTTATTAACATAGATCTACATGTTCATTGTCGAACACGCATTGTACATACAAATTAAACATATGCATGCATATATGGGCACTTCGGCTATGAACATGTTTGTACCTGTGGGAAATTAATATATGTTCTATTCTATTCTGTTATGTTTTCCTCTAGTCTGCTCTAGACTCTGTAAAGGCATTCAGTGCCAGGTCCATTGGCCTGTTTTAATCTAGATCCTTCTAAGTATAATATTAGTTGCTTCACTAAGAATGTTATCAGGCTTGGTAATACAAATTAATATGACATATTATTATTAATAAGCAAGTTATAATATTGAAGTTGTGCATAGTGTGTGGATATAATGCATTGCAAATGTATTATGTGTTTACACAGCAGACAGGCACGTGTTATATAAGATAAATTATCTAAGTTCATAGCAGTGAGCGCGCTATATCCTGACTGCATGTCAAGATGCAAGATACAAGAAGTTTTATCTAAAGTCGGTTATGGCAAACACTATAACATTAGCTCGCCGAGCTGTTTTCCGACAAACAATATGTTAATATAACAAGACTGTGTAAGGCAGCTATGGAATAAAAGACAAGGTTAAATATTATCAAACAATTGTTACAATATCGATGTTATGATTAAGGGACATAATCTAATGTGAATAACAGCTGAAATTGATTAGAGTTATTCCTCTTGGAAGAAAGTAACTTGTCAATAATACTCTCGCATACTTTCTTTGTGTTTGCGTGTTAATTAACTTATTTTAATGAGTACAATAATATGTTCTTAAATAGACTTCATTACACATGAAGCGTTCCTTGAGTTGTTCATTTCAAGTCTAAGTATGTTCGCTACATGTATACATAACATAACATAACGTTTATTAAGTTAAACATAGAACTACATGTTCATAGTCAAACACACAAACTGTGGACATACACATGAATATATGGGCACTTCGACTATGAACATGGTTTGTACCTGTGGGAAATTAAAATATCTTCTATTCTATTCTGTTATGTTTTCCACCAGTCTGCCTATAGTCTAAATTACATATCAAGCGTTCCTTGAGTTGTTCATTTAAAGTCTAAGTATGTTCGCAATATGTATACACAACATAACATAAAGTTTATTAACATAGATCTACATGTTCATTGTCGAACACGCATTGTACATACAAATTAAACATATGCATGCATATATTGGCACTTCGGCTATGAACATGGTTTGTACCTGTGGAAAATTAAAATATGTCCTATTCTATTCTGTTACATGTATGTTCTCCTCCAGTCTGCCTATAGTCTAAATTACACATCAAGCGTTCCTTGAGTTGTTCATTTAAAGTCTAAGTATGTTCGCTATATGTATACATAACATAACATAAAGTTTATTAACATAGAACTACATGTTCATAGTCAAACACGCACATTGTGGACATACAAATTAAACATACACATGAATATATGGGCACTTCGGCTATGAACATGGTTTGTACCTGTGGGGAATTAAACTATGTTCTATTCTATTCTTTTATGTATCCTTCCAGTCTGCTCTAGACTGTCTAGAGGCATTCAGTACCAGGTCAATTAGCCTGTTTTAATCTAGATGCTCTTAAGTATAATATTAGTTGCTTCACTAAGAATGTTATCAAACTTGGTAATACAAATTTATATGACATATCAGTATTAATAAGCGAGTTATAATATTGAAGTTGTGCATATATCATAGTGTGTGTAATAATGTATTGCAACTGCACTGTATAATATGTTTGTATACACTAATGAACACGCAGCATTTTAGTTATACATGTATCATGGTGTGTGTATATAATGCATTGCAAACTTATAATGTGTTTAGACTAAATTTGTTGTGCTTGAATTGCGTAATAGTTTGTATACGAAAAAGAACATTGAGGATTTCAAAGTATTCCAATAGAACAATATCATCCATTTGCGTCATACTTTAATTGACTATAATTACTTCATAGATAAATATGTTCACTCAATCTTTCTATTTACGTCATTGCATACGTATATTCGCTTTGTTTACTTCAGACAATGAATAAAAGGGGTGCGAACTTTCTTTTGTGTAGAATTCAAAGGCGGTTTGCAGTCGGTCTAGCCACTATGACGTCACGATCATTCTATTTTAAGTTAATCTAAAACAATAGTGTTTTGTGTCTTCATCGAATTATTTTATTTGTCACATTACTTCATGTCAAGCAACCTGTCAATTATACTCTCGCATACTTTCTTTGTGTTTGCGTGTTAATTAACTTATTTTAATGAGTACAATAATATGTTCTAAAATAGACTTCATTACACATTAAGCGTTCCTTGAGTTGTTCATTTAAAGTCTAAGTATGTTCGCTACATGTATACATAACATAACATAACGTTTATTAAGTTAAACATAGAACTACATGTTCATAGTCAAACACACAAACTGTGGACATACAAATTAACATACACGTGAATGTATGGGCACTTCGGCTATGAACATGGTTTGTACCTGTGGGAAATTAAAATATGTCCTATTCTATTCTGTTACATGTATGTTTTCCTCCAGTCTGCCTATAGTCTAAATTACACATCAAGCGTTCCTTGAGTTGTTCATTTAAAGTCTAAGTATGTTCGCTATATGTATACATAACATAACATAAAGTTTATTAACATAGATCTATAGGTTCATTGTCGAACACGCATTGTATGTTTTCCCCAGTCTGTCAATAGTCTAAATTACACATCAAGCGTTCCTTGAGTTGTTCATTTAAAGTATAAGTATGTTCGCTATATGTATACATAACATAACATAAAGTTTATTAACATAGATCTACATGTTCATTGTCGAACACGCATTGTACATACAAATTAAACATATGCATGCATATATGGGCACTTCGGCTATGAACATGTTTGTACCTGTGGGAAATTAATATATGTTCTATTCTATTCTGTTATGTTTTCCTCTAGTCTGCTCTAGACTCTGTAAAGGCATTCAGTGCCAGGTCCATTAGCCTGTTTTAATCTAGATCCTCTTAAGTATAATATTAGTTGCTTCACTAAGAATGTTATCAGGCTTGGTAATACAAATTAATATGACATATTAGTATTAATAAGCAAGTTATAATATTGAAGTTGTGCATAGTGTGTGGATATAATGCATTGCAAATGTATTATGTGTTTACACAGCAGACAGGCACGTGTTATATAAGATAAATTATCTAAGTTCATAGCAGTGAGCGCGCTATATCCTGACTGCATGTCAAGATGCAAGATACAAGAAGTTTTATCTAAAGTCGGTTATGGCAAACACTATAACATTAGCTCGCCGAGCTGTTTTCCGACAAACAATATGTTAATATAACAAGACTGTGTAAGGCAGCTATGGAATAAAAGACAAGGTTAAATATTATCAAACAATTGTTACAATATCGATGTTATGATTAAGGGACATAATCTAATGTGAATAACAGCTGAAATTGATTAGAGTTATTCCTCTTGGAAGAAAGTAACTTGTCAATAATACTCTCGCATACTTTCTTTGTGTTTGCGTGTTAATTAACTTATTTTAATGAGTACAATAATATGTTCTTAAATAGACTTCATTACACATGAAGCGTTCCTTTAGTTGTTCATTTCAAGTCTAAGTATGTTCGCTACATGTATACATAACATAACATAACGTTTATTAAGTTAAACATAGAACTACATGTTCATAGTCAAACACACAAACTGTGGACATACACATGAATATATGGGCACTTCGACTATGAACATGGTTTGTACCTGTGGGAAATTAAAATATCTTCTATTCTATTCTGTTATGTTTTCCACCAGTCTGCCTATAGTCTAAATTACATATCAAGCGTTCCTTGAGTTGTTCATTTAAAGTCTAAGTATGTTCGCAATATGTATACACAACATAACATAAAGTTTATTAACATAGATCTACATGTTCATTGTCGAACACGCATTGTACATACAAATTAAACATATGCATGCATATATTGGCACTTCGGCTATGAACATGGTTTGTACCTGTGGAAAATTAAAATATGTCCTATTCTATTCTGTTACATGTATGTTTTCCTCCAGTCTGCCTACAGTCTAAATTACACATCAAGCGTTCCTTGAGTTGTTCATTTAAAGTCTAAGTATGTTCGCTATATGTATACATAACATAACATAAAGTTTATTAACATAGAACTACATGTTCATAGTCAAACACGCACATTGTGGACATACAAATTAAACATACACATGAATATATGGGCACTTCGGCTATGAACATGGTTTGTACCTGTGGGGAATTAAACTATGTTCTATTCTATTCTTTTATGTATCCTTCCAGTCTGCTCTAGACTGTCTAGAGGCATTCAGTACCAGGTCAATTAGCCTGTTTTAATCTAGATGCTCTTAAGTATAATATTAGTTGCTTCACTAAGAATGTTATCAAACTTGGTAATACAAATTTATATGACATATCAGTATTAATAAGCGAGTTATAATATTGAAGTTGTGCATATATCATAGTGTGTGTAATAATGTATTGCAACTGCACTGTATAATATGTTTGTATACACTAATGAACACGCAGCATTTTAGTTATACATGTATCATGGTGTGTGTATATAATGCATTGCAAACTTATAATGTGTTTAGACTAAATTTGTTGTGCTTCAATTGCGTAATAGTTTGTATACGAAAAAGAACATTGAGGATTTCAAAGTATTCCAATAGAACAATATCATCCATTTGCGTCATACTTTAATTGACTATAATTACTTCATAGATAAATATGTTCACTCAATCTTTCTATTTACGTCATTGCATACGTATATTCGCTTTGTTTACTTCAGACAATGAATAAAAGGGGTGCGAACTTTCTTTTGTGTAGAATTCAAAGGCGGTTTGCAGTCGGTCTAGCCACTATGACGTCACGATCATTCTATTTTAAGTTATTGTAAAACAATAGTGTTTTGTGTCTTCATCGAATTATTTTATTTGTCACATTACTTCATGTCAAGCAACCTGTCAATTATACTCTCGCATACTTTCTTTGTGTTTGCGTGTTAATTAACTTATTTTAATGAGTACAATAATATGTTCTAAAATAGACTTCATTACACATTAAGCGTTCCTTGAGTTGTTCATTTAAAGTCTAAGTATGTTCGCTACATGTATACATAACATAACATAACGTTTATTAAGTTAAACATAGAACTACATGTTCATAGTCAAACACACAAACTGTGGACATACAAATTAACATACACGTGAATGTATGGGCACTTCGGCTATGAACATGGTTTGTACCTGTGGGAAATTAAAATATGTCCTATTCTATTCTGTTACATGTATGTTTTCCTCCAGTCTGCCTATAGTCTAAATTACACATCAAGCGTTCCTTGAGTTGTTCATTTAAAGTCTAAGTATGTTCGCTATATGTATACATAACATAACATAAAGTTTATTAACATAGATCTATAGGTTCATTGTCGAACACGCATTGTATGTTTTCCCCAGTCTGTCAATAGTCTAAATTACACATCAAGCGTTCCTTGAGTTGTTCATTTAAAGTATAAGTATGTTCGCTATATGTATACATAACATAACATAAAGTATATTAACATAGATCTACATGTTCATTGTCGAACACGCATTGTACATACAAATTAAACATATGCATGCATATATGGGCACTTCGGCTATGAACATGTTTGTACCTGTGGGAAATTAATATATGTTCTATTCTATTCTGTTATGTTTTCCTCTAGTCTGCTCTAGACTCTGTAAAGGCATTCAGTGCCAGGTCCATTAGCCTGTTTTAATCTAGATCCTCTTAAGTATAATATTAGTTGCTTCACTAAGAATGTTATCAGGCTTGGTAATACAAATTAATATGACATATTAGTATTAATAAGCAAGTTATAATATTGAAGTTGTGCATAGTGTGTGGATATAATGCATTGCAAATGTATTATGTGTTTACACAGCAGACAGGCACGTATTATATAAGATAAATTATCTAAGTTCATAGCAGTGAGCGCGCTATATCCTGACTGCATGTCAAGATGCAAGATACAAGAAGTTTTATCTAAAGTCGGTTATGGCAAACACTATAACATTAGCTCGCCGAGCTGTTTTCCGACAAACAATATGTTAATATAACAAGACTGTGTAAGGCAGCTATGGAATAAAAGACAAGGTTAAATATTATCAAACAATTGTTACAATATCGATGTTATGATTAAGGGACATAATCTAATGTGAATAACAGCTGAAATTGATTAGAGTTATTCCTCTTGGAAGAAAGTAACTTGTCAATAATACTCTCGCATACTTTCTTTGTGTTTGCGTGTTAATTAACTTATTTTAATGAGTACAATAATATGTTCTTAAATAGACTTCATTACACATGAAGCGTTCCTTGAGTTGTTCATTTCAAGTCTAAGTATGTTCGCTACATGTATACATAACATAACATAACGTTTATTAAGTTAAACATAGAACTACATGTTCATAGTCAAACACACAAACTGTGGACATACAAATTAAACATACACATGAATATATGGGCACTTCGACTATGAACATGGTTTGTACCTGTGGGAAATTAAAATATCTTCTATTCTATTCTGTTATGTTTTCCACCAGTCTGCCTATAGTCTAAATTACATATCAAGCGTTCCTTGAGTTGTTCATTTAAAGTCTAAGTATGTTCGCAATATGTATACACAACATAACATAAAGTTTATTAACATAGATCTACATGTTCATTGTCGAACACGCATTGTACATACAAATTAAACATATGCATGCATATATTGGCACTTCGGCTATGAACATGGTTTGTACCTGTGGAAAATTAAAATATGTCCTATTCTATTCTGTTACATGTATGTTCTCCTCCAGTCTGCCTATAGTCTAAATTACACATCAAGCGTTCCTTGAGTTGTTCATTTAAAGTCTAAGTATGTTCGCTATATGTATACATAACATAACATAAAGTTTATTAACATAGAACTACATGTTCATAGTCAAACACGCACATTGTGGACATACAAATTAAACATACACATGAATATATGGGCACTTCGGCTATGAACATGGTTTGTACCTGTGGGGAATTAAACTATGTTCTATTCTATTCTTTTATGTATCCTTCCAGTCTGCTCTAGACTGTCTAGAGGCATTCAGTACCAGGTCAATTAGCCTGTTTTAATCTAGATGCTCTTAAGTATAATATTAGTTGCTTCACTAAGAATGTTATCAAACTTGGTAATACAAATTTATATGACATATCAGTATTAATAAGCGAGTTATAATATTGAAGTTGTGCATATATCATAGTGTGTGTAATAATGTATTGCAACTGCACTGTATAATATGTTTGTATACACTAATGAACACGCAGCATTTTAGTTATACATGTATCATGGTGTGTGTATATAATGCATTGCAAACTTATAATGTGTTTAGACTAAATTTGTTGTGCTTGAATTGCGTAATAGTTTGTATACGAAAAAGAACATTGAGGATTTCAAAGTATTCCAATAGAACAATATCATCCATTTGCGTCATACTTTAATTGACTATAATTACTTCATAGATAAATATGTTCACTCAATCTTTCTATTTACGTCATTGCATACGTATATTCGCTTTGTTTACTTCAGACAATGAATAAAAGGGGTGCGAACTTTCTTTTGTGTAGAATTCAAAGGCGGTTTGCAGTCGGTCTAGCCACTATGACGTCACGATCATTCTATTTTAAGTTATTGTAAAACAATAGTGTTTTGTGTCTTCATCGAATTATTTTATTTGTCACATTACTTCATGTCAAGCAACCTGTCAATTATACTCTCGCATACTTTCTTTGTGTTTGCGTGTTAATTAACTTATTTTAATGAGTACAATAATATGTTCTAAAATAGACTTCATTACACATTAAGCGTTCCTTGAGTTGTTCATTTAAAGTCTAAGTATGTTCGCTACATGTATACATAACATAACATAACGTTTATTAAGTTAAACATAGAACTACATGTTCATAGTCAAACACACAAACTGTGGACATACAAATTAACATACACGTGAATGTATGGGCACTTCGGCTATGAACATGGTTTGTACCTGTGGGAAATTAAAATATGTCCTATTCTATTCTGTTACATGTATGTTTTCCTCCAGTCTGCCTATAGTCTAAATTACACATCAAGCGTTCCTTGAGTTGTTCATTTAAAGTCTAAGTATGTTCGCTATATGTATACATAACATAACATAAAGTTTATTAACATAGATCTATAGGTTCATTGTCGAACACGCATTGTATGTTTTCCCCAGTCTGTCAATAGTCTAAATTACACATCAAGCGTTCCTTGAGTTGTTCATTTAAAGTATAAGTATGTTCGCTATATGTATACATAACATAACATAAAGTATATTAACATAGATCTACATGTTCATTGTCGAACACGCATTGTACATACAAATTAAACATATGCATGCATATATGGGCACTTCGGCTATGAACATGTTTGTACCTGTGGGAAATTAATATATGTTCTATTCTATTCTGTTATGTTTTCCTCTAGTCTGCTCTAGACTCTGTAAAGGCATTCAGTGCCAGGTCCATTAGCCTGTTTTAATCTAGATCCTCTTAAGTATAATATTAGTTGCTTCACTAAGAATGTTATCAGGCTTGGTAATACAAATTAATATGACATATTAGTATTAATAAGCAAGTTATAATATTGAAGTTGTGCATAGTGTGTGGATATAATGCATTGCAAATGTATTATGTGTTTACACAGCAGACAGGCGCGTATTATATAAGATAAATTATCTAAGTTCATAGCAGTGAGCGCGCTATATCCTGACTGCATGTCAAGATGCAAGATACAAGAAGTTTTATCTAAAGTCGGTTATGGCAAACACTATAACATTAGCTCGCCGAGCTGTTTTCCGACAAACAATATGTTAATATAACAAGACTGTGTAAGGCAGCTATGGAATAAAAGACAAGGTTAAATATTATCAAACAATTGTTACAATATCGATGTTATGATTAAGGGACATAATCTAATGTGAATAACAGCTGAAATTGATTAGAGTTATTCCTCTTGGAAGAAAGTAACTTGTCAATAATACTCTCGCATACTTTCTTTGTGTTTGCGTGTTAATTAACTTATTTTAATGAGTACAATAATATGTTCTTAAATAGACTTCATTACACATGAAGCGTTCCTTGAGTTGTTCATTTCAAGTCTAAGTATGTTCGCTACATGTATACATAACATAACATAACGTTTATTAAGTTAAACATAGAACTACATGTTCATAGTCAAACACACAAACTGTGGACATACAAATTAAACATACACATGAATATATGGGCACTTCGACTATGAACATGGTTTGTACCTGTGGGAAATTAAAATATCTTCTATTCTATTCTGTTATGTTTTCCACCAGTCTGCCTATAGTCTAAATTACATATCAAGCGTTCCTTGAGTTATTCCTCTTGGAAGAAAGTAACTTGTCAATAATACTCTCGCATACTTCCTTTGTGTTTGCGTGTTAATTAACTTATTTTAATGAGTACAATAATATGTTCTTAAATAGACTTCATTACACATGAAGCGTTCCTTGAGTTGTTCATTTCAAGTCTAAGTATGTTCGCTACATGTATACATAACATAACATAACGTTTATTAAGTTAAACATAGAACTACATGTTCATAGTCAAACACACAAACTGTGGACATACAAATTAAACATACACATGAATATATGGGCACTTCGACTATGAACATGGTTTGTACCTGTGGGAAATTAAAATATCTTCTATTCTATTCTGTTATGTTTTCCACCAGTCTGCCTATAGTCTAAATTACATATCAAGCGTTCCTTGAGTTGTTCATTTAAAGTCTAAGTATGTTCGCAATATGTATACATAACATAACATAAAGTTTATTAACATAGATCTACATGTTCATTGTCGAACACGCATTGTACATACAAATTAAACATATGCATGCATATATTGGCACTTCGGCTATGAACATGGTTTGTACCTGTGGAAAATTAAAATATGTCCTATTCTATTCTGTTACATGTATGTTTTCCTCCAGTCTGCCTATAGTCTAAATTACACATCAAGCGTTCCTTGAGTTGTTCATTTAAAGTCTAAGTATGTTCGCTATATGTATACATAACATAACATAAAGTTTATTAACATAGAACTACATGTTCATAGTCAAACACGCACATTGTGGACATACAAATTAAACATACACATGAATATATGGGCACTTCGGCTATGAACATGGTTTGTACCTGTGGGGAATTAAACTATGTTCTATTCTATTCTTTTATGTATCCTTCCAGTCTGCTCTAGACTGTCTAGAGGCATTCAGTACCAGGTCAATTAGCCTGTTTTAATCTGGATGCTCTTAAGTATAATATTAGTTGCTTCACTAAGAATGTTATCAAACTTGGTAATACAAATTTATATGACATATCAGTATTAATAAGCGAGTTATAATATTGAAGTTGTGCATATATCATAGTGTGTGTAATAATGTATTGCAACCGCACTGTATAATATGTTTGTATACACTAATGAACACGCAGCATTTTAGTTATACATGTATCATGGTGTGTGTATATAATGCATTGCAAACTTATAATGTGTTTAGACTAAATTTGTTGTGCTTGAATTGCGTAATAGTTTGTATACGAAAAAGAACATTGAGGATTTCAAAGTATTCCAATAGAACAATATCATCCATTTGCGTCATACTTTAATTGACTATAATTACTTCATAGATAAATATGTTCACTCAATCTTTCTATTTACGTCATTGCATACGTATATTCGCTTTGTTTACTTCAGACAATGAATAAAAGGGGTGCGAACTTTCTTTTGTGTAGAATTCAAAGGCGGTTTGCAGTCGGTCTAGCCACTATGACGTCACGATCATTCTATTTTAAGTTAATCTAAAACAATAGTGTTTTGTGTCTTCATCGAATTATTTTATTTGTCACATTACTTCATGTCAAGCAACCTGTCAATTATACTCTCGCATACTTTCTTTGTGTTTGCGTGTAAATTAACTTATTTTAATGAGTACAATAATATGTTCTAAAATAGACTTCATTACACATTAAGCGTTCCTTGAGTTGTTCATTTAAAGTCTAAGTATGTTCGCTACATGTATACATAACATAACATAACGTTTATTAAGTTAAACATAGAACTACATGTTCATAGTCAAACACACAAACTGTGGACATACAAATTAACATACACGTGAATGTATGGGCACTTCGGCTATGAACATGGTTTGTACCTGTGGGAAATTAAAATATGTCCTATTCTATTCTGTTACATGTATGTTTTCCTCCAGTCTGCCTATAGTCTAAATTACACATCAAGCGTTCCTTGAGTTGTTCATTTAAAGTCTAAGTATGTTCGCTATATGTATACATAACATAACATAAAGTTTATTAACATAGATCTATAGGTTCATTGTCGAACACGCATTGTATGTTTTCCCCAGTCTGTCAATAGTCTAAATTACACATCAAGCGTTCCTTGAGTTGTTCATTTAAAGTATAAGTATGTTCGCTATATGTATACATAACATAACATAAAGTTTATTAACATAGATCTACATGTTCATTGTCGAACACGCATTGTACATACAAATTAAACATATGCATGCATATATGGGCACTTCGGCTATGAACATGTTTGTACCTGTGGGAAATTAATATATGTTCTATTCTATTCTGTTATGTTTTCCTCTAGTCTGCTCTAGACTCTGTAAAGGCATTCAGTGCCAGGTCCATTGGCCTGTTTTAATCTAGATCCTTTTAAGTATAATATTAGTTGCTTCACTAAGAATGTTATCAGGCTTGGTAATACAAATTAATATGACATATTATTATTAATAAGCAAGTTATAATATTGAAGTTGTGCATAGTGTGTGGATATAATGCATTGCAAATGTATTATGTGTTTACACAGCAGACAGGCACGTGTTATATAAGATAAATTATCTAAGTTCATAGCAGTGAGCGCGCTATATCCTGACTGCATGTCAAGATGCAAGATACAAGAAGTTTTATCTAAAGTCGGTTATGGCAAACACTATAACATTAGCTCGCCGAGCTGTTTTCCGACAAACAATATGTTAATATAACAAGACTGTGTAAGGCAGCTATGGAATAAAAGACAAGGTTAAATATTATCAAACAATTGTTACAATATCGATGTTATGATTAAGGGACATAATCTAATGTGAATAACAGCTGAAATTGATTAGAGTTATTCCTCTTGGAAGAAAGTAACTTGTCAATAATACTCTCGCATACTTTCTTTGTGTTTGCGTGTTAATTAACTTATTTTAATGAGTACAATAATATGTTCTTAAATAGACTTCATTACACATGAAGCGTTCCTTGAGTTGTTCATTTCAAGTCTAAGTATGTTCGCTACATGTATACATAACATAACATAACGTTTATTAAGTTAAACATAGAACTACATGTTCATAGTCAAACACACAAACTGTGGACATACACATGAATATATGGGCACTTCGACTATGAACATGGTTTGTACCTGTGGGAAATTAAAATATCTTCTATTCTATTCTGTTATGTTTTCCACCAGTCTGCCTATAGTCTAAATTACATATCAAGCGTTCCTTGAGTTGTTCATTTAAAGTCTAAGTATGTTCGCAATATGTATACACAACATAACATAAAGTTTATTAACATAGATCTACATGTTCATTGTCGAACACGCATTGTACATACAAATTAAACATATGCATGCATATATTGGCACTTCGGCTATGAACATGGTTTGTACCTGTGGAAAATTAAAATATGTCCTATTCTATTCTGTTACATGTATGTTTTCCTCCAGTCTGCCTACAGTCTAAATTACACATCAAGCGTTCCTTGAGTTGTTCATTTAAAGTCTAAGTATGTTCGCTATATGTATACATAACATAACATAAAGTTTATTAACATAGAACTACATGTTCATAGTCAAACACGCACATTGTGGACGTACAAATTAAACATACACATGAATATATGGGCACTTCGGCTATGAACATGGTTTGTACCTGTGGGGAATTAAACTATGTTCTATTCTATTCTTTTATGTATCCTTCCAGTCTGCTCTAGACTGTCTAGAGGCATTCAGTACCAGGTCAATTAGCCTGTTTTAATCTAGATGCTCTTAAGTATAATATTAGTTGCTTCACTAAGAATGTTATCAAACTTGGTAATACAAATTTATATGACATATCAGTATTAATAAGCGAGTTATAATATTGAAGTTGTGCATATATCATAGTGTGTGTAATAATGTATTGCAACTGCACTGTATAATATGTTTGTATACACTAATGAACACGCAGCATTTTAGTTATACATGTATCATGGTGTGTGTATATAATGCATTGCAAACTTATAATGTGTTTAGACTAAATTTGTTGTGCTTGAATTGCGTAATAGTTTGTATACGAAAAAGAACATTGAGGATTTCAAAGTATTCCAATAGAACAATATCATCCATTTGCGTCATACTTTAATTGACTATAATTACTTCATAGATAAATATGTTCACTCAATCTTTCTATTTACGTCATTGCATACGTATATTCGCTTTGTTTACTTCAGACAATGAATAAAAGGGGTGCGAACTTTCTTTTGTGTAGAATTCAAAGGCGGTTTGCAGTCGGTCTAGCCACTATGACGTCACGATCATTCTATTTTAAGTTATTGTAAAACAATAGTGTTTTGTGTCTTCATCGAATTATTTTATTTGTCACATTACTTCATGTCAAGCAACCTGTCAATTATACTCTCGCATACTTTCTTTGTGTTTGCGTGTTAATTAACTTATTTTAATGAGTACAATAATATGTTCTAAAATAGACTTCATTACACATTAAGCGTTCCTTGAGTTGTTCATTTAAAGTCTAAGTATGTTCGCTACATGTATACATAACATAACATAACGTTTATTAAGTTAAACATAGAACTACATGTTCATAGTCAAACACACAAACTGTGGACATACAAATTAACATACACGTGAATGTATGGGCACTTCGGCTATGAACATGGTTTGTACCTGTGGGAAATTAAAATATGTCCTATTCTATTCTGTTACATGTATGTTTTCCTCCAGTCTGCCTATAGTCTAAATTACACATCAAGCGTTCCTTGAGTTGTTCATTTAAAGTCTAAGTATGTTCGCTATATGTATACATAACATAACATAAAGTTTATTAACATAGATCTATAGGTTCATTGTCCAACACGCATTGTATGTTTTCCCCAGTCTGTCAATAGTCTAAATTACACATCAAGCGTTCCTTGAGTTGTTCATTTAAAGTATAAGTATGTTCGCTATATGTATACATAACATAACATAAAGTATATTAACATAGATCTACATGTTCATTGTCGAACACGCATTGTACATACAAATTAAACATATGCATGCATATATGGGCACTTCGGCTATGAACATGTTTGTACCTGTGGGAAATTAATATATGTTCTATTCTATTCTGTTATGTTTTCCTCTAGTCTGCTCTAGACTCTGTAAAGGCATTCAGTGCCAGGTCCATTAGCCTGTTTTAATCTAGATCCTCTTAAGTATAATATTAGTTGCTTCACTAAGAATGTTATCAGGCTTGGTAATACAAATTAATATGACATATTAGTATTAATAAGCAAGTTATAATATTGAAGTTGTGCATAGTGTGTGGATATAATGCATTGCAAATGTATTATGTGTTTACATAGCAGACAGGCACGTATTATATAAGATAAATTATCTAAGTTCATAGCAGTGAGCGCGCTATATCCTGACTGCATGTCAAGATGCAAGATACAAGAAGTTTTATTTAAAGTCGGTTATGGCAAACACTATAACATTAGCTCGCCGAGCTGTTTTCCGACAAACAATATGTTAATATAACAAGACTGTGTAAGGCAGCTATGGAATAAAAGACAAGGTTAAATATTATCAAACAATTGTTACAATATCGATGTTATGATTAAGGGACATAATCTAATGTGAATAACAGCTGAAATTGATTAGAGTTATTCCTCTTGGAAGAAAGTAACTTGTCAATAATACTCTCGCATACTTCCTTTGTGTTTGCGTGTTAATTAACTTATTTTAATGAGTACAATAATATGTTCTTAAATAGACTTCATTACACATGAAGCGTTCCTTGAGTTGTTCATTTCAAGTCTAAGTATGTTCGCTACATGTATACATAACATAACATAACGTTTATTAAGTTAAACATAGAACTACATGTTCATAGTCAAACACACAAACTGTGGACATACAAATTAAACATACACATGAATATATGGGCACTTCGACTATGAACATGGTTTGTACCTGTGGGAAATTAAAATATCTTCTATTCTATTCTGTTATGTTTTCCACCAGTCTGCCTATAGTCTAAATTACATATCAAGCGTTCCTTGAGTTGTTCATTTAAAGTCTAAGTATGTTCGCAATATGTATACATAACATAACATAAAGTTTATTAACATAGATCTACATGTTCATTGTCGAACACGCATTGTACATACAAATTAAACATATGCATGCATATATTGGCACTTCGGCTATGAACATGGTTTGTACCTGTGGAAAATTAAAATATGTCCTATTCTATTCTGTTACATGTATGTTTTCCTCCAGTCTGCCTATAGTCTAAATTACACATCAAGCGTTCCTTGAGTTGTTCATTTAAAGTCTAAGTATGTTCGCTATATGTATACATAACATAACATAAAGTTTATTAACATAGAACTACATGTTCATAGTCAAACACGCACATTGTGGACATACAAATTAAACATACACATGAATATATGGGCACTTCGGCTATGAACATGGTTTGTACCTGTGGGGAATTAAACTATGTTCTATTCTATTCTTTTATGTATCCTTCCAGTCTGCTCTAGACTGTCTAGAGGCATTCAGTACCAGGTCAATTAGCCTGTTTTAATCTGGATGCTCTTAAGTATAATATTAGTTGCTTCACTAAGAATGTTATCAAACTTGGTAATACAAATTTATATGACATATCAGTATTAATAAGCGAGTTATAATATTGAAGTTGTGCATATATCATAGTGTGTGTAATAATGTATTGCAACCGCACTGTATAATATGTTTGTATACACTAATGAACACGCAGCATTTTAGTTATACATGTATCATGGTGTGTGTATATAATGCATTGCAAACTTATAATGTGTTTAGACTAAATTTGTTGTGCTTGAATTGCGTAATAGTTTGTATACGAAAAAGAACATTGAGGATTTCAAAGTATTCCAATAGAACAATATCATCCATTTGCGTCATACTTTAATTGACTATAATTACTTCATAGATAAATATGTTCACTCAATCTTTCTATTTACGTCATTGCATACGTATATTCGCTTTGTTTACTTCAGACAATGAATAAAAGGGGTGCGAACTTTCTTTTGTGTAGAATTCAAAGGCGGTTTGCAGTCGGTCTAGCCACTATGACGTCACGATCATTCTATTTTAAGTTATTGTAAAACAATAGTGTTTTGTGTCTTCATCGAATTATTTTATTTGTCACATTACTTCATGTCAAGCAACCTGTCAATTATACTCTCGCATACTTTCTTTGTGTTTGCGTGTTAATTAACTTATTTTAATGAGTACAATAATATGTTCTAAAATAGACTTCATTACACATTAAGCGTTCCTTGAGTTGTTCATTTAAAGTCTAAGTATGTTCGCTACATGTATACATAACATAACATAACGTTTATTAAGTTAAACATAGAACTACATGTTCATAGTCAAACACACAAACTGTGGACATACAAATTAACATACACGTGAATGTATGGGCACTTCGGCTATGAACATGGTTTGTACCTGTGGGAAATTAAAATATGTCCTATTCTATTCTGTTACATGTATGTTTTCCTCCAGTCTGCCTATAGTCTAAATTACACATCAAGCGTTCCTTGAGTTGTTCATTTAAAGTCTAAGTATGTTCGCTATATGTATACATAACATAACATAAAGTTTATTAACATAGATCTATAGGTTCATTGTCGAACACGCATTGTATGTTTTCCCCAGTCTGTCAATAGTCTAAATTACACATCAAGCGTTCCTTGAGTTGTTCATTTAAAGTATAAGTATGTTCGCTATATGTATACATAATATAACATAAAGTTTATTAACATAGATCTACATGTTCATTGTCGAACACGCATTGTACATACAAATTAAACATATGCATGCATATATGGGCACTTCGGCTATGAACATGTTTGTACCTGTGGGAAATTAATATATGTTCTATTCTATTCTGTTATGTTTTCCTCTAGTCTGCTCTAGACTCTGTAAAGGCATTCAGTGCCAGGTCCATTAGCCTGTTTTAATCTAGATCCTCTTAAGTATAATATTAGTTGCTTCACTAAGAATGTTATCAGGCTTGGTAATACAAATTAATATGACATATTAGTATTAATTTGCAAGTTATAATATTGAAGTTGTGCATAGTGTGTGGATATAATGCATTGCAAATGTATTATGTGTTTACACAGCAGACAGGCGCGTATTATATAAGATAAATTATCTAAGTTCATAGCAGTGAGCGCGCTATATCCTGACTGCATGTCAAGATGCAAGATACAAGAAGTTTTATTTAAAGTCGGTTATGGCAAACACTATAACATTAGCTCGCCGAGCTGTTTTCCGACAAACAATATGTTAATATAACAAGACTGTGTAAGGCAGCTATGGAATAAAAGACAAGGTTAAATATTATCAAACAATTGTTACAATATCGATGTTATGATTAAGGGACATAATCTAATGTGAATAACAGCTGAAATTGATTAGAGTTATTCCTCTTGGAAGAAAGTAACTTGTCAATAATACTCTCGCATACTTTCTTTGTGTTTGCGTGTTAATTAACTTATTTTAATGAGTACAATAATATGTTCTTAAATAGACTTCATTACACATGAAGCGTTCCTTGAGTTGTTCATTTCAAGTCTAAGTATGTTCGCTACATGTATACATAACATAACATAACGTTTATTAAGTTAAACATAGAACTACATGTTCATAGTCAAACACACAAACTGTGGACATACAAATTAAACATACACATGAATATATGGGCACTTCGACTATGAACATGGTTTGTACCTGTGGGAAATTAAAATATCTTCTATTCTATTCTGTTATGTTTTCCACCAGTCTGCCTATAGTCTAAATTACATATCAAGCGTTCCTTGAGTTGTTCATTTAAAGTCTAAGTATGTTCGCAATATGTATACATAACATAACATAAAGTTTATTAACATAGATCTACATGTTCATTGTCGAACACGCATTGTACATACAAATTAAACATATGCATGCATATATTGGCACTTCGGCTATGAACATGGTTTGTACCTGTGGAAAATTAAAATATGTCCTATTCTATTCTGTTACATGTATGTTTTCCTCCAGTCTGCCTATAGTCTAAATTACACATCAAGCGTTCCTTGAGTTGTTCATTTAAAGTCTAAGTATGTTCGCTATATGTATACATAACATAACATAAAGTTTATTAACATAGAACTACATGTTCATTGTCGAACACGCATTGTACATACAAATTAAACATATGCATGCATATATTGGCACTTCGGCTATGAACATGGTTTGTACCTGTGGAAAATTAAAATATGTCCTATTCTATTCTAATATGTATACATAACATAACATAAAGTTTATTAACATAGATCTACATGTTCATTGTCGAACACGCATTGTACATACAAATTAAACATATGCATGCATATATTGGCACTTCGGCTATGAACATGGTTTGTACCTGTGGAAAATTAAAATATGTCCTATTCTATTCTGTTACATGTATGTTTTCCTCCAGTCTGCCTATAGTCTAAATTACATATCAAGCGTTCCTTGAGTTGTTCATTTAAAGTCTAAGTATGTTCGCTATATGTATACATAACATAACATAAAGTTTATTAACATAGAACTACATGTTCATAGTCAAACACGCACATTGTGGACATACAAATTAAACATACACATGAATATATGGGCACTTCGGCTATGAACATGGTTTGTACCTGTGGGGAATTAAACTATGTTCTATTCTATTCTTTTATGTATCCTTCCAGTCTGCTCTAGACTGTCTAGAGGCATTCAGTACCAGGTCAATTAGCCTGTTTTAATCTAGATGCTCTTAAGTATGATATTAGTTGCTTCACTAAGAATGTTATCAAACTTGGTAATACAAATTTATATGACATATCAGTATTAATAAGCGAGTTATAATATTGAAGTTGTGCATATATTATAGTGTGTGTAATAATGTATTGCAACTGCACTGTATAATATGTTTGTATACACTAATGAACACGCAGCATTTTAGTTATACATGTATCATGGTGTGTGTATATAATGCATTGCAAACTTATAATGTGTTTAGACTAAATTTGTTGTGCTTGAATTGCGTAATAGTTTGTATACGAAAAAGAACATTGAGGATTTCAAAGTATTCCAATAGAACAATATCATCCATTTGCGTCATACTTTAATTGACTATAATTACTTCATAGATAAATATGTTCACTCAATCTTTCTATTTACGTCATTGCATACGTATATTCGCTTTGTTTACTTCAGACAATGAATAAAAGGGGTGCGAACTTTCTTTTGTGTAGAATTCAAAGGCGGTTTGCAGTCGGTCTAGCCACTATGACGTCACGATCATTCTATTTTAAGTTATTGTAAAACAATAGTGTTTTGTGTCTTCATCGAATTATTTTATTTGTCACATTACTTCATGTCAAGCAACCTGTCAATTATACTCTCGCATACTTTCTTTGTGTTTGCGTGTTAATTAACTTATTTTAATGAGTACAATAATATGTTCTAAAATAGACTTCATTACACATTAAGCGTTCCTTGGGTTGTTCATTTAAAGTCTAAGTATGTTCGCTACATGTATACATAACATAACATAACGTTTATTAAGTTAAACATAGAACTACATGTTCATAGTCAAACACACAAACTGTGGACATACAAATTAACATACACGTGAATGTATGGGCACTTCGGCTATGAACATGGTTTGTACCTGTGGGAAATTAAAATATGTCCTATTCTATTCTGTTACATGTATGTTTTCCTCCAGTCTGCCTATAGTCTAAATTACACATCAAGCGTTCCTTGAGTTGTTCATTTAAAGTCTAAGTATGTTCGCTATATGTATACATAACATAACATAAAGTTTATTAACATAGATCTATAGGTTCATTGTCGAACACGCATTGTATGTTTTCCCCAGTCTGTCAATAGTCTAAATTACACATTAAGCGTTCCTTGAGTTGTTCATTTAAAGTATAAGTATGTTCGCTATATGTATACATAACATAACATAAAGTTTATTAACATAGATCTACATGTTCATTGTCGAACACGCATTGTACATACAAATTAAACATATGCATGCATATATGGGCACTTCGGCTATGAACATGTTTGTACCTGTGGGAAATTAATATATGTTCTATTCTAGTCTGTTATGTTTTCCTCTAGTCTGCTCTAGACTCTGTAAAGGCATTCAGTGCCAGGTCCATTGGCCTGTTTTAATCTAGATCCTTTTAAGTATAATATTAGTTGCTTCACTAAGAATGTTATCAGGCTTGGTAATACAAATTAATATGACATATTAGTATTAATAAGCAAGTTATAATATTGAAGTTGTGCATAGTGTGTGGATATAATGCATTGCAAATGTATTATGTGTTTACACAGCAGACAGGCACGTGTTATATAAGATAAATTATCTAAGTTCATAGCAGTGAGCGCGCTATATCCTGACTGCATGTCAAGATGCAAGATACAAGAAGTTTTATCTAAAGTCGGTTATGGCAAACACTATAACATTAGCTCGCCGAGCTGTTTTCCGACAAACAATATGTTAATATAACAAGACTGTGTAAGGCAGCTATGGAATAAAAGACAAGGTTAAATATTATCAAACAATTGTTACAATATCGATGTTATGATTAAGGGACATAATCTAATGTGAATAACAGCTGAAATTGATTAGAGTTATTCCTCTTGGAAGAAAGTAACTTGTCAATAATACTCTCGCATACTTTCTTTGTGTTTGCGTGTTAATTAACTTATTTTAATGAGTACAATAATATGTTCTTAAATAGACTTCATTACACATGAAGCGTTCCTTGAGTTGTTCATTTCAAGTCTAAGTATGTTCGCTACATGTATACATAACATAACATAACGTTTATTAAGTTAAACATAGAACTACATGTTCATAGTCAAACACACAAACTGTGGACATACACATGAATATATGGGCACTTCGACTATGAACATGGTTTGTACCTGTGGGAAATTAAAATATCTTCTATTCTATTCTGTTATGTTTTCCACCAGTCTGCCTATAGTCTAAATTACATATCAAGCGTTCCTTGAGTTGTTCATTTAAAGTCTAAGTATGTTCGCAATATGTATACACAACATAACATAAAGTTTATTAACATAGATCTACATGTTCATTGTCGAACACGCATTGTACATACAAATTAAACATATGCATGCATATATTGGCACTTCGGCTATGAACATGGTTTGTACCTGTGGAAAATTAAAATATGTCCTATTCTATTCTGTTACATGTATGTTTTCCTCCAGTCTGCCTATAGTCTAAATTACACATCAAGCGTTCCTTGAGTTGTTCATTTAAAGTCTAAGTATGTTCGCTATATGTATACATAACATAACATAAAGTTTATTAACATAGAACTACATGTTCATAGTCAAACACGCACATTGTGGACATACAAATTAAACATACACATGAATATATGGGCACTTCGGCTATGAACATGGTTTGTACCTGTGGGGAATTAAACTATGTTCTATTCTATTCTTTTATGTATCCTTCCAGTCTGCTCTAGACTGTCTAGAGGCATTCAGTACCAGGTCAATTAGCCTGTTTTAATCTAGATGCTCTTAAGTATAATATTAGTTGCTTCACTAAGAATGTTATCAAACTTGGTAATACAAATTTATATGACATATCAGTATTAATAAGCGAGTTATAATATTGAAGTTGTGCATATATCATAGTGTGTGTAATAATGTATTGCAACTGCACTGTATAATATGTTTGTATACACTAATGAACACGCAGCATTTTAGTTATACATGTATCATGGTGTGTGTATATAATGCATTGCAAACTTATAATGTGTTTAGACTAAATGTGTTGTGCTTGAATTGCGTAATAGTTTGTATACGAAAAAGAACATTGAGGATTTCAAAGTATTCCAATAGAACAATATCATCCATTTGCGTCATACTTTAATTGACTATAATTACTTCATAGATAAATATGTTCACTCAATCTTTCTATTTACGTCATTGCATACGTATATTCGCTTTGTTTACTTCAGACAATGAATAAAAGGGGTGCGAACATTCTTTTGTGTAGAATTCAAAGGCGGTTTGCAATCGGTCTAGCCACTATGACGTCACGATCATTCTATTTTAAGTTATTGTAAAACAATAGTGTTTTGTGTCTTCATCGAATTATTTTATTTGTCACATTACTTCATGTCAAGCAACCTGTCAATTATACTCTCGCATACTTTCTTTGTGTTTGCGTGTTAATTAACTTATTTTAATGAGTACAATAATATGTTCTAAAATAGACTTCATTACACATTAAGCGTTCCTTGAGTTGTTCATTTAAAGTCTAAGTATGTTCGCTACATGTATACATAACATAACATAACGTTTATTAAGTTAAACATAGAACTACATGTTCATAGTCAAACACACAAACTGTGGACATACAAATTAACATACACGTGAATGTATGGGCACTTCGGCTATGAACATGGTTTGTACCTGTGGGAAATTAAAATATGTCCTATTCTATTCTGTTACATGTATGTTTTCCTCCAGTCTGCCTATAGTCTAAATTACACATCAAGCGTTCCTTGAGTTGTTCATTTAAAGTCTAAGTATGTTCGCTATATGTATACATAACATAACATAAAGTTTATTAACATAGATCTATAGGTTCATTGTCGAACACGCATTGTATGTTTTCCCCAGTCTGTCAATAGTCTAAATTACACATCAAGCGTTCCTTGAGTTGTTCATTTAAAGTATAAGTATGTTCGCTATATGTATACATAACATAACATAAAGTATATTAACATAGATCTACATGTTCATTGTCGAACACGCATTGTACATACAAATTAAACATATGCATGCATATATGGGCACTTCGGCTATGAACATGTTTGTACCTGTGGGAAATTAATATATGTTCTATTCTATTCTGTTATGTTTTCCTCTAGTCTGCTCTAGACTCTGTAAAGGCATTCAGTGCCAGGTCCATTAGCCTGTTTTAATCTAGATCCTCTTAAGTATAATATTAGTTGCTTCACTAAGAATGTTATCAGGCTTGGTAATACAAATTAATATGACATATTAGTATTAATAAGCAAGTTATAATATTGAAGTTGTGCATAGTGTGTGGATATAATGCATTGCAAATGTATTATGTGTTTACACAGCAGACAGGCACGTATTATATAAGATAAATTATCTAAGTTCATAGCAGTGAGCGCGCTATATCCTGACTGCATGTCAAGATGCAAGATACAAGAAGTTTTATCTAAAGTCGGTTATGGCAAACACTATAACATTAGCTCGCCGAGCTGTTTTTCGACAAACAATATGTTAATATAACAAGACTGTGTAAGGCAGCTATGGAATAAAAGACAAGGTTAAATATTATCAAACAATTGTTACAATATCGATGTTATGATTAAGGGACATAATCTAATGTGAATAACAGCTGAAATTGATTAGAGTTATTCCTCTTGGAAGAAAGTAACTTGTCAATAATACTCTCGCATACTTTCTTTGTGTTTGCGTGTTAATTAACTTATTTTAATGAGTACAATAATATGTTCTTAAATAGACTTCATTACACATGAAGCGTTCCTTGAGTTGTTCATTTCAAGTCTAAGTATGTTCGCTACATGTATACATAACATAACATAACGTTTATAAAGTTAAACATAGAACTACATGTTCATAGTCAAACACACAAACTGTGGACATACAAATTAAACATACACATGAATATATGGGCACTTCGACTATGAACATGGTTTGTACCTGTGGGAAATTAAAATATCTTCTATTCTATTCTGTTATGTTTTCCCCCATTCTGCCTATAGTCTAATTTACACATCAAGCGTTCATTGAGTTGTTCATTTAAAGTCTAAGTGTGTTCGCTATATGTATACATAACATAACATAAAGTTTATTAACATAGATCTACATGTTCATTGTCGAACACGCATTGTACATACAAATTAAACATATGCATGCATATATTGGCACTTCGGCTATGAACATGGTTTGTACCTGTGGGAAATTAAAATATGTCCTATTCTATTCTGTTACATGTATGTTTTCCTCCAGTCTGCCTATAGTCTAAATTACACATCAAGCGTTCCTTGAGTTGTTCATTTAAAGTCTAAGTATGTTCGCTATATGTATACATAACATAACATAAAGTTTATTAACATAGAACTACATGTTCATAGTCAAACACGCACATTGTGGACATACAAATTAAACATACACATGAATATATGGGCACTTCGGCTATGAACATGGTTTGTACCTGTGGGGAATTAAAATATGTTCTATTCTATTCTTTTATGTATCCTTCCAGTCTGCTCTAGACTGTCTAGAGGCATTCAGTAACAGGTCAATTAGCCTGTTTTAATCTAGATGCTCTTAAGTATAATATTAGTTGATTCACTAAGAATGTTATCAGACTTGGTAATACAAATTTATATGACATATCAGTATTAATAAGCGAGTTATAATATTGAAGTTGTGCATATATCATAGTGTGTGTAATAATGTATTGCAACTGCACTGTACAATATGTTTGTATACACTAATGAACTCGCAGCATTTTAGTTATACATGTATCATGGTGTGTGTATATAATGCATTGCAAACGTATAATGTGTTTAGACTAAATTTGTTGTGCTTGAATTGCGTAATAGTTTGTATACGAAAAAGAACATTGAGGATTTCAAAGTATTGCAATAGAACAATATCATCCATTTGCGTCATACTTTAATTGACTATAATTACTTCATAGATAAATATGTTCACTCAATCTTTCTATTTACGTCATTGCATACGTATATTCGCTTTGTTTACTTCAGACAATGAATAAAAGGGGTGCGAATTTTCTTTTGTGTGGAATTCAAAGGTGGTTTGCAGTCGGTCTAGCCACTATGACGTCACGATCATTCTATTTTAAGTTCTTGTAAAACAATAGTGTTTTGTGTCTTCATCGAATTATTTTATTTGTCACATTACTTCATGTCAAGCAACTTGTCAATTATACTTTCGCATACTTTCTTTGTGTTTGCGTGTTAATTAACTTATTTTAATGAGTACAATAATATGTTCTAAAATAGACTTCATTACACGTTAAGCGTTCCTTGAGTTGTTCATTTAAAGTCTAAGTATGTTCGCTACATGTATACATACCTGTGGGAAATTAAAATATGTCCTATTCTATTCTGTTACATGTATGTTTTCCTCCAGTCTGCATATAGTCTAAATTACACATCAAGCGTTCCTTGAGTTGTTCATTTAAAGTCTAAGTGTGTTCGCTATATGTATACATAACATAACATAAAGTTTATTAACATAGATCTACATGTTCATTGTCGAACACGCATTGTACATACAAATTAAACATATGCATGCATATATTGGCACTTCGGCTATGAACATGGTTTGTACCTGTGGGAAATTTAAATATGTCCTATTCTATTCTGTTACATGTATGATTTCCTCCAGTCTGCCTATAGTCTAAATTACACATCAAGTGTTTCTTGAGTTGTTCATTTAAAGTCTAAGTATGTTCGCTATATGTATACATAACATAACATAAAGTTTATTAACATAGAACTACATGTTCATAGTCAAACACGCACATTGTGGACATACAAATTAAACATACACATGAATATATGGGCACTTCGGCTATGAACATGGTTTGTACCTGTGGGAAATTAAAATATCTTCTATTCTATTCTGTTATGTTTTCCCCCAGTCTGCCTATAGTCTAATTTACACATCAAGCGTTCATTGAGTTGTTCATTTAAAGTCTAAGTATGTTCGCTATATGTATACATAACATAACATAAAGTTTATTAACATAGATCTACATGTTCATTGTCGAACACGCATTGTACATACAAATTAAACATATGCATGCATATATTGGCACTTCGGCTATGAACATGGTTTGTACCTGTGGGAAATTAAAATATGTCCTATTCTATTCTGTTACATGTATGTTTTCCTCCAGTCTGCCTATAGTCTAAATTACACATCAAGCGTTCCTTGAGTTGTTCATTTAAAGTCTAAGTGTGTTCGCTATATGTATACATAACATAACATAACATAACATAAAGTTTATTAACATAGATCTACATGTTCATTGTCGAACACGCATTGTACATACAAATTAAACATATGCATGCATATATTGGCACTTCGGCTATGAACATGGTTTGTACCTGTGGGAAATTTAAATATGTCCTATTCTATTCTGTTACATGTATGTTTTCCTCCAGTCTGCCTATAGTCTAAATTACACATTAAGCGTTTCTTGAGTTGTTCATTTAAAGTATAAGTATGTTCGCTATATGTATACATAGATCTACATGTTCATTGTCGAACACGCATTGTACATACAAATTAAACATATGCATGCATATATGGGCACTTCGGCTATGAACATGGTTTGTACCTGTGGGAAATTAATATATGTTCTATTCTATTCTGTTATGTTTTCCTCTAGTCTGCTCTAGACTCGGTAAAGGCATTCAGTGCCAGGTCAATTAGCCTGTTTTAATCTAGATCCTCTTAAGTATAATATTAGTTGCTTCACAAAGAATGTTATCAGGCTTGGTAATACAAATTAATATGACATATTAGTATTAATAAGCAAGTTATAATATTGAAGTTGTGCATAGTGTGTGGATATAATGCATTGCAAATGTATTATGTGTTTACACAGCAGACAGGCACGTATTATATAAGATAAATTACCTAAGTTCATAGCAGTGAGCGCGCTATATCCTGACTGCATGTCAAGATGCAAGATACAAGAAGTTTTATTTAAAGTCGGTTATGGCAAACACTATAACATTAGCTCGCCGAGCTGTTTTCCGACAAACAATATGTTAATATAACAAGACGGCGTAAGGCAGCTATGGAATAAAAGACAAGGTTAAATATCAGCAAACAATTGTTACAATATCGATGTTATGATTAAGGGACATAATCTAATGTGAATAACAGCTGAAATTGATTAGAGTTATTCCTCTTGGAAGAAAGTAACTTGTCAATTATACTCTCGCATACTTTCTTTGTGTTTGCGTGTTAATTAACTTATTTTAATGAGTACAATAATATGTTCTAAAATAGACTTCATTACACATTAAGCGTTCATTGAGTTGTTCATTTAAAGTCTAAGTATGTTCGCTACATGTATACATAACATAACATAACGTTTATTAAGTTAAACATAGAACTACATGTTCATAGTCAAACACACAAACTGGGGACATACAAATTAAACATACACATGAATATATGGGCACTTCGGCTATGAAAATGGTTTGTACCTGTGGGAAATTAAAATATCTTCTATTCTATTCTGTTATGTTTTCCCCCAGTCTGCCTATAGTCTAATTTACACATCAAGCGTTCCTTGAGTTGTTCATTTAAAGTATAAGTATGTTCGCTATATGTATACATAGATCTACATGTTCATTGTCGAACACGCATTGTACATACAAATTAAACATATGCATGCATATATGGGCACTTCGGCTATGAACATGTTTGTACCTGTGGGAAATTAATATATGTTCTATTCTATTCTGTTATGTTTTCCTCTAGTCTGCTCTAGACTCTGTAAAGGCATTCAGTGCCAGGTCCATTAGCCTGTTTTAATCTAGATCCTCTTAAGTATAATATTAGTTGCTTCACTAAGAATGTTATCAGGCTTGGTAATACAAATTAATATGACATATTAGTATTAATAAGCAAGTTATAATATTGAAGTTGGGCATAGTGTGTGGATATAATGCATTGCAAATGTATTATGTGTTTACACAGCAGACAGGCACGTAGTATATAAGATAAATTATCTAAGTTCATAGCAGTGAGCGCGCTATATCCTGACTGCATGTCAAGATGCAAGATACAAGAAGTTTTATTTAAAGTCGGTTATGGCAAACACTATAACATTAGCTCGCCGAGCTGTTTTCCGACAAACAATATGTTAATATAACAAGACGGTGTAAGGCAGCTATGGAATAAAAGACAAGGTTAAATATCAGCAAACAATTGTTACAATATCGATGTTATGATTAAGGAACATAATCTAATGTGAATAACAGCTGAAATTGATTAGAGTTATTCCTCTTGGAAGAAAGTAACTTGTCAATTATACTCTCGCATACTTTCTTTGTGTTTGCGTGTTAATTAACTTATTTTAATGAGTACAATAATATGTTCTACAATAGACTTCATTACACATTAAGCGTTCCTTGAGTTGTTCATTTAAAGTCTAAGTATGTTCGCTACATGTATACATAACATAACATAACGTTTATTAAGTTAAACATAGAACTACATGTTCATAGTCAAACACACAAACTGGGGACATACAAATTAAACATACACATGAATATATGGGCACTTCGGCTATGAACATGGTTTGTACCTGTGGGAAATTAAAATATCTTCTATTCTATTCTGTTATGTTTTCCCCCAGTCTGCCTATAGTCTAATTTACACATCAAGCGTTCATTGAGTTGTTCATTTAAAGTCTAAGTATGTTTGCTATATGTATACATAACATAACATAAAGTTTATTAACATAGATCTACATGTTCATTGTCGAACACGCATTGTACATACAAATTAAACATATGCATGCATATATTGGCACTTCGGCTATGAACATGGTTTGTACCTGTGGGAAATTAAAATATGTCCTATTCTATTCTGTTACATGTATGTTTTCCTCCAGTCTGCCTATAGTCTAAATTACACATCAAGCGTTCCTTGAGTTGTTCATTTAAAGTCTAAGTATGTTCGCTATATGTATACATAACATAACATAAAGTTTATTAACATAGAACTACATGTTCATAGTCAAACACGCACATTGTGGACATACAAATTAAACATACACATGAATATATGGGCACTTCGGCTATGAACATGGTTTGTACCTGTGGGAAATTAAAATATGTCCTATTCTATTCTGTTACATGTAAGTTTTCCTCCAGTCTGCCTATAGTCTAAATTACACATCAAGCGTTCCTTGAGTTGTTCATTTAAAGTCTAAGTGTGTTCGCTATATGTATACATAACATAACATAACATAAAGTTTATTAACATAGATCTACATGTTAATTGTCGAACACGCATTGTACATACAAATTAAACATATGCATGCATATATTGGCACTTCGGCTATGAACATGGTTTGTACCTGTGGGAAATTTAAATATGTCCTATTCTATTCTGTTACATGTATGTTTTCCTCCAGTCTGCCTATAGTCTAAATTACACATTAAGCGTTCCTTGAGTTGTTCATTTAAAGTATAAGTATGTTCGCTATATGTATACATAACATAACATAAATTTTATTAACATAGAACTACATGTTCTTAGTCAAACACGCACATTGGGGACATACAAATTAAACATACACATGCATATATGGGCACTTCGGCTATGAACATGGTTTGTACCTGTGGGGAATTAAAATATGTTCTATTCTATTCTTTTATGTATCCTTCCAGTCTGCTCTAGACTGTCTAGAGGCATTCAGTACCAGGTCAATTAGCCTGTTTTAATCTAGATGCTCTTAAGTATAATATTAGTTGATTCACTAAGAATGTTATCAGACTTTATTATAATATTATAATATTGAAGTTGTGCATATATCATAGTGTGTGTAATAATGTATTGCAACTGCACTGTATAATATGTTTGTATACACTAACGAACACACAGCATTTTAGTTATACATGTATCATGGTGTGTGTATATAATGCATTGCAAACGTATAATGTGTTTAGACTAAATTTGTTGTGCTTGAATTGCGTAATAGTTTGTATACGAAAAAGAACATTGAGGATTTCAAAGTATTGCAATAGAACAATATCATTCATTTGCGTCATACTTTAATTAACTTTAATTACTTCTTAGACTATAGATCTCAGTAGCTAGCCAATCAGCATGGAGAAAAACACTTTGCTGTGTTATGTAACAACGATAGTTTGCTATATACTATAGTAGGCCAAGCAAAATAATTGACTTTGTATACGAAAAGGAACATTGAGTATTTCAAAGTACTGCAATAGAACAGTATCATCCATTTGCGTCATACGTATTAACTTTAATTACTTCATAGAAATATGTGTTCACTCAATGTTTCTATCTACGTCATTGCATACGTATATTCGCTTTGTTAACTTTAGACAATCAATGAAAGAGTTGCGATCTGGTCTTTTGTGTAGAATTCAAAGGCGGTTTGCAGTCTGTCTAGCCACTATGACGTCACGATCAATCTATTTTAAGTTCTTGTTAAACATTAGTGTTTTGTGTCTTCGTCAAATTATTTGATTTGTCACATCACTTCATGTTCCTATCTATCTGATGAAGCTGTGTTTTGCTCCAGTTTGCTCTAGTGTGCTCTTGTCTTCTCTAATCGGTACTGCACTATACAGTAAACCAATAATTTACTTTCGTGGATGCTAACTTTCGCGGTTTGCTGATCGTTGGCATATTCGCGACAACAAGTTTCCTGCAGGGTCCATATTACCGGTAATGTTTTTAACACATTCGCGACGAATTAATTTCGCGAAATTCTACCATCCGCGAATTCCGCAAAACCAAATCGCGCGAAATAATATCTAGGTTCACAGTATACGATGGATTTGTTAATGATGATGCTACTATAATTTGTAAAACTGTAAAACTACGCATGGCTGCACGCTATGGAATAAAAAACATGGTTAAATATTATCAAACAATTGTTACAATATCGATGTTATGATTAAGGGACATAATCTAATGTGACAGCTAAAATTGATTAGAGTTATTCATCTTGAAGAAAGTAACTTGTCAATTATACTCTCGCTTACTTTTACATTAATATCTGGGTATATTTTCCAGAATAAGCAGTACGACAAAGGGGCCACTACCTGGCAGTTCATATAAAGATATTGCATACATAGCCTTTGAATTGATTATAACATATTCGTTCTATTTTGTCAAGTTGCGGATGCTGATACTTAATTGTTTGTGACGATATGTTGATTTTTTAGCACGCCGATAGAGATGATGCCTCAGTATAAATTTTAGAATTCGTCATAACGGTATCACATTGATGGACTACGTCACCAGAATCCGAAGTTTTCAGGTTCGACGGACTTGGAAAATGTGGGACATGTGTTTGTGACGATTCTGTACTTATGCTATTTAGACTTGCTATGGTCACAATTTGTTCAGAGTCTAAGAAAGCTTCCAGGTACCGTACACGATCATAAGTTTCTTCCAGACGACCCATTAATGAATTGCTGATATTCCAGTGGATTTTGATTCTAACATAATTTTAGACACCATATTCGCACAATCGGACATGGCTATTTTCATACTTTCTAAGGTACCTTTAATGATGTTCTTTTCTTGAGATCTAAATTTATCGGTAGCATTGAGCGCTTGTCTCATTAACAAGAAGCCAGCGTTTAGGGAGGATATTTCGTCTTTCAGTATGCTGACTTCACTTTCACATTTGCATTTAGTTTACTAGTTTACCAGTTTATTTAGAAATACGATTAGGCCGCCGGCCCATACACAACATATATAACATACATATATACCAAATGTAGTGGTCAGTGTGGTATTGACAATTCATATACATTTTTATAGCAATAGCATGTAATCAACAGCATGTATAAACAACAATATTTACTATACAAATGATGATTTCAAAAACTCATCTCGTCTCTGAGAAACATAATAGAGGAACATTGCAAGCTGTCTTATTGTATCAGTATTATTATCGGATAACAATCTATAGAAACTAAGATTTGACTTGTTTGTACTATATATTTTCGGAATATATTTACTTCTAATGTCATCATATAAAGGGCGATTAAAAACAAAGTGGATTTCGTCCTCAATATAACCTTCACAATAAAGACAGCTGCGATACTTCCTTGGTATATCATGGTATCGCCCCGTTTCTACCATTAAACTATGCGACGAGAATCTAAATGTCGCCATAGCGCCTAAAATTATCAATGTCAATAACTTTAATATAATTTCCGCATACACAATCTGTCTTAATATTTACATAAAGACTCAGTTTACTTGTGCTAGCACATTCAGATCGCCAATTTTGAATAAATTCATCTTTAAAATTTAAAATTAAGCAAAAATAAGTCCGGTCTATTCACACACTGGGCCTCCCAAACATAGCCAAACCCATTCTCAAGGAGACACTTTTTGACATATGTAGCCCAGTTGTGAAAACCACGAGCATCATATTGTACTCGCATATTATAACATAATCGAACCTATCTACTAGAAGGTTTTGACGATATCGCAACCAGTATTTAATACAGCGTTTTGTTGCAAGTATATACGTGATAGTAGTGATACGGTTTTTGTTAACGCCTTTCCTGGTTACCCCTGAAGAAGCTATTGATGTTTTTCTTACCTTGCCTGCACTAATCATGTTTTTGAGATAAGCAATGTCTTCAGAACCCTCAACAACAGCTAAGATAGAGTGAATATCCTGTGCGAGTTTCACTGCAGCTGGATCACCACTACGCGTAAACTTCCGGCACTTCAATTCAACGTCTTCATATTATGGGAAATTCTCAAATTCATGTTTGAGAATCTCACAATAACTTAATCTTAACTTAAGAAAAATGCAAATATGCCTATCATTCTACATGTATATACAATTTCACATATTTTAAAATGGGTAATGGGGACATAATTAGCATATTCAGTTATAATCGTATCAAATATATTCACTTTCCATGGATGTTAGGCTTTAACGTTTGATATATTAATAGTTACTTCATCCCGAGCATCTGAACGATAGTTTGAACTAGGGAAATATTTTGTTACATTGTGAATATGTTTGCTAATATTGTCTGGGAGTGTGCACAAAAATTGGACACTTTTGAATGTAAGTGCTGTTTTGAGTTTCATATTTAAAGTAATAATTGTTTCATTTATATTAAAACTATTAATGTCGTAATATAGCTATGTGTAATATATTTTGAATCTACATGCATTCTATGAAGCATGCGGATAATTTAAATTTTTCCATTTTTTTTCTTGGCTGATATTTTCTTGCCCAATAGAAATACCTTGAACCCGTTTAAAACAAAATACTCTTCAATATCATTTAAATACATAGCAAATAAAAATGGGGATACACTTTCTCCTTGTCTAACACCTAACATACATGTAAATTCATCACTTGTGCTTGTATTTTACGCGACAATAGTTTTGTAACCCTCATTATATCGACTTTACAATATTAAACATTTTACCACGAATACCTAACTTGACCAAATTATACCATAGAATGTCTCTAACAATATAACCAAAGGCTTTAAATAGTAAAATCAATAAAAGCTACATATATTTTCTTATTGTCATTTATCAGGTGGTTAATTAAAGAATGTAAGACAAAAACATTATCAGTGGTACTCATATGTTTTCTGAAACCAGATTGAGCCTCTTTATATACATTATAGCACTCTACCAAATCAGTGAGTCTATTATTTAAACTTTTCGTAAACAATTTACTAAGCGTACTTAATAAAGTTATTCCCCTATAATTATCAGGGTCATTGAAGCCACCCTTTTTGTGTAAATGTTCTACAAAACCTTCAGACCATTGGTCTAGAAAATATCCAATTTTAAATATTTTGTTAAATAATGTTTTCAGACACTTGAGAAAAATGACTATCATTAATCCCAACTGTAACAAATTCATTTGGCATCAGATCAGGACCTGCAGATTTTCCATTTTTTAATTGTTTACATGCTAGTACACTCTCATTTTCTTCAATATCAACATTATACTCTTGAAACATAACATTTAGTTCCCGTTGTAGTACCTATCATTGTAATATATAATATTCATCAGCTTGAAAGAAAACTGATTCTGGAGCATTAATTGATTTAAAATATGCAGCAAAGTTATCAGTATTAAAAATACTTATTGTGATAGCATTTTTATTTTGCTGGCATGAACTTTTTATTAATTTCCAATATCTTTTAGCATTTTTATACTTGAGATGAACAGGGTATATGCAGTGGTGATAATTTGTTTACACTAAGGCCCATATTCACATGTCGGTCCTCCACTCCAACTCGACTTTCACTAACCTAAGGTAGCCTCAAGTGTAGCTGGAGTGACGGTCGAGTTAGTGAAGGTCGAGTGGAGATTTGGTATTCACATGGGTAACTCGTCCTCGACTTTCCTGAGTGTGTGACCGTTATAATAATTGGTAGGATATTACACTGTACAAACAATCTGTGCTTTATTATTGAATTGATTGTTTGTGTTTCGATGCATTTAACAAAGTCAAACTATAATTTTGATGATGTTTATGCTACATTCTTTATATTTCTTTGAACTCGCTCAAATCAAACCTTTATTTGAATAATCAAAAATAGAGAGTATGATTATTGCAAAGATAATAGTGGATCAGTTAACATAACACTTCGATGTAATTAACGTTGAATGAACGTGTATAATGATTTACAATGATATATTCCAACAAAACATTTATCCAAGACAATGCGTACGCGTTCTAAATGTGTAAAGGATGCGCACATCGAAGAAGACATCGTACCATAAGTCTGCCTTATGTTTTCGGCGTGGACTCAATATTAAATATCATATTACGTCAATATGAATTCCACCGACCGTCAAGCAGGTAATGTCATGTTAATAATTTAGAAGTCAAGGGAGATGGACTCAGTTTACTTTTATAAGCAGATTCACTGTCAGGTGATTTTGTTAATTACTACACATACATCGTTCAGACCGTTCCGGAGAAGCCCGACAACTAGAAAGCCACAATTCCTAGAATGTCATTTAATGAGCGACATGTATAAAAAAAAGTACATAAGTTAGCTTATGCATGAACTTCTTGGTTTTAGGTTGATTACGAAACAAGTTGGTACAACCTTGAACTAATATTAACCATTCTCGACACATCATGCCCAATTGTATCCATTGTTACAATGATATCGATATACATAAGAGAAGAGAAGCCAGCTTTCGCTTATTATGCTAGACATCTTGCAAGGGAAATACTAATACCATTTTGTTTTTAGCATGAAGTGACCCCGGATCGAACCTGGGGCTTCCCGCACTCGAAGCGGACGCTCTAACAGTAGGCTATCGAGGCGGCACATTGACTCATGAATGATTGCAATGCACATCATCAGTATGTGTTGCAAGTTAGCACGTTTTTTTATTCGTTTAAATATTTCAGTCATCTTCATATCAACATTGGGCGGGATTAAAAATAATAATATGGCAAAGAATGAAAACAATAACGTTTTATTATTTGCTTTCAATGGATTATGGAGTTTTTCAGGGAAAATAACAGTGAAAATAACAGTGAAATTACCACTTTGTTGTTTAACTGTTTTAGAAGCTGGTTCCAGTATCATGCAGAAAAAGAAACGTAACGTGAACGGCGCCGGGCTTTAAAATATGCGTTACGTCATCATGACGTCATAATGTCGTGACGTTCTAATTTCGACGTCATTTATTCAATTAAGCCAATTACGGCACATATTTAAGAGGAATAAAGGCATATAATAAACAGAAAATTTGTTAATTTTTAGTGTAAGATCAATTTTATTTCACTCGTGATCACAGAAAACTAAATTTTCACTCGTGGCTACGCCACTCGAGAAAATATTGATTTTCTGTGATCACTCGGTGAAATAAAATTCGATCTTACACCAAAATCAACAAATATCCTCTATATAATTTCATAGTTATGCTCCATATATAAATACCATGCATTTAATTAAAATCGCGGTTATATGACTAAATTTTAATTCCAGATACTTTATACACTTATTACAGTAACTTTATTTGTCCAAATAATAAACTTTTAGATAACAACTTATAAATAAATGTATATTTACGATTGTATATTTATCAACCCACACGATCATATGAATTTGTTGTGTAGTTTAATCTGAAACTACAATAACTTTATTAGTTCAACATTCGTGCGCTAAATCGGTATGCACGTAACCACATTTGAGTGTAGCTGGGGATATTTCTAAAAGGTAAAATCATATCCTTAAATTCTTCTACCTCGAGTTGAATGTCCATTTTAGTTAGTGAAGAACTTTGGTATTCACTAACATTCCATTGAGTTTGGTTGGAGTCACGCTCAAGTCGACGTTTCGCTCCCTCGAAAATTCCTCACTCAGTCGAGTCAACTCCAGCTACACTTACCGTTGTGAATACCAATTTCAGGTTAGGTCGAGTTCACACTCAAACGCACGGACGAAACGATTATTAAATTTGGATTAACTCAGTGAGTGAGAGTGGAGGAGAGGATGTGAATATGGCCCTATATATATAGAGTTGTTCGCTGGCCCGGGTCAACTGTGAATGTGCGCGTAAGATAAAAGACATGGATTTTGGTAGACAGTGCATATCCTTTGTATACCATAATTGTGTTGATTCTGTCAGCTCTCTGTTCGTTTTTCTTTCCACAGACTGTAGTTTCGCAAACACCAATTTCTTTCAATACGGAAATATAATGATATGTTGCTGTATATAATCCAGTTTGAATAAAACAACCAGGTTATATTTGTATTCATGTTTAATTTCTTATATTCGTAATATTGTCTTGCCTCAGACCAATCAAAATCAGATAAAACACAGAATCTTGTTTAAACATTAAAAATATACGCTGTATCTTCAGGACTGCAAATACAAGAGCATGAATAACTAGTAAAAACAGTATCATATAAATGTTTTTTTGTATACTAGGCACATCTCTCAATGTTGATATCATTTGTTTATCTCTTATACAGAAATAAGTTTTTCACTGCGTCCATTACATTCGATATTGAGCCGGGTTGTACTTCAGCATTCTACTTGGAATATGTCAAGCATGTTAATGTGGAATCGCATTGTTCCACAATATGTATTAACGATCCCAGCCCACATATCAATTTCTAGTGTTTCCATTTCCACATGCACCTCAGACATATGCGGAAGCGTTTTTCTCATATACCTGTATGCGACAGACATTACGATGGTATAGATCTATCATATAACTATATTGTTTTCATATTCTCACGTGTTCGTCATCGTAGTTTGGTGAAACGCGTGTGCACAATGACACTCATATCATCAAATTATACCTACATCCGTCCTCAAACATGACCACGGGCTCATCTATCTCTGAATGCTGTCCCGGACGTTGAGATGAATCTTGGCTCCTTCGTTGACTAACCAACACATTTAAAATGTCAGACTCAACTTGTAGGCGTTGTTGTTCAATCTCTAGTCGCCGCTGCTCAACAACAAGACGGTTTTATTTCTCTCTCACAATCAAAACAGTGTCATTTCCATGCGAACTTGCAGTATATTCCGGAGCATGAAGTTTTCTCTTCCTTAAATGAAGGGTTTTCATAGGTTTAGAACCTAAATCAATTTCGTCATGACAAAACAAGTCCACGCTGCTGGACGACGGACCGGGTGCTATTACTGTCGGGGTTTCATGTGTCGGCCTTTTTGAATCGTAAGGGGATACAACTCGCGTTCACAACCAGAAATATCAGCGGTATCACCAACAATGGCCGTGCCTATAACCCCTTTGAACCCACTAACAGCAGTGTCTCCTAAAATCGACACTACCAGTTCCTCAATTTCCGTCAATGGTTTGGAATCCGACTGCCCGCTTCCAGTTTTATTCCGTGACTGTTTGTATTTTGCAGCCTTTCCTTTAGTTATGCTAGACCAACCTTTCCATTTCTTCCTTATATCCTCCGGCGATCGTACTGGCTGTGATACAGCATTCACACCTTTTCCTATTTCGGACCACGCCTTTTGCTTCTTCTCCATATGAAGAACGTCACTGAATTTACCAAATAGATTTTTTTTGATTTTTTTTTACATCGTAGGCTAATGCTTGTAATTCGTCAGGAGAGTATAAACCGATTTCGATAACATGGATTTCTTGGTTCAGCGCATTCAAAGCGTTTAGGGGGCATGTTTTGTTATCGGATTAGAGCAACATTACATCAATTTACTGGATAAAATTAGTATAGCAACGTGTTACATTGGCATTAACTGAATGTCAAATCAATCAACTGACTGGTTTCGTATGTCGACTAAATGAATTGACTGGTTTAGTATGAAGTTATGTTTGATATGCAAAATTTCGAACTTCACTCATTGTAAAATGTCATATGTACAGGGTGTACCATAATATGTATATGCCCGCTTGTTGTACGTTTATATAATCTAATCTAAATGACATGCTCTAGTAGGGCACTAACACGATGGATATATCTTAATAAAGGACATATAAACAAAATTGAATTAGCAAATCTATAAAATAATTGTAACAAATACCCCGTCTATAGTATGTGTTCCAGATGACCAATCCTTTTCTGCAATACGAGATCCAGACATTCCCGAACATTTCCGATGACCTCTACACATGAGTCCTATCTTCCTAATTTCCCTTCGTGTGGAGGTCTTTATCTGTAACTATCTGATGTAGTTGTTAACTATACACTCGGTCCTTCAAAAAGCCCCTCAGAAAATATTTAAGAGGGTTTAAATCATGTGAGTGAGGGGACCATTGGTGTGTAGTCTTCAAGGAAATCAGCTTATCACCGAATGTGCTCAGTAACCTGGTGAGTACCATGTTCGCAGTGTGTGGAGCTGCTACATATTGTTGATGCCAACAGTTCAGTTTCAAAATGTAAATCGCTAGTAGCATTCGAGCTATCACTCAATCCTTACATATTGTCTTGGTGTTTCCTCAATGATAGCACGGACGTTCTCTATCTGTTCCTCTGAACGCGCACTTTTTAGTCTGTCCGTTTATCTTGCCTTCTGTCTAGAACCGTCACATGCTCTTTAAACGTGCTTATAGCCTTCTAATTTACCTACACTTGACGAATGTTCTAAGTACACACTTTTAGAACTAGAATAAACTCAATAAAACTGTTTAAATAGCATAATATGTTGGTGATTGTCTTTATCACTGTGGGGAACCCATGTGATCAGATGCTAATGTTCGGAGCCAATTTCGTCAACAAACCGCATCGATTCAGGTAATATCTTTGCTTGTAACTTTCTTAATAATTGGCAGACTAAATGGTCGCCTTGTAGCTCGGGCCTAAATCCGATGGGGATGAGTTGGGACGACGCATCCGAGCACGACCAAAACGCACATGAACTAATGTCAGACATTTAACTAGAATGGAACGATTCGTACACAACTGTATTAATTCATGCGTCATGAGATGTAAGGCTGTCATCATAACTGACGGTTGTCATACACAATATTGATGTGCGATTTTGTTGTTTTAAGCAATGCAATAAATGGCCATTTTCTAGTATGTTGTTAACTGGATAGACAATAGTATTCTAATTCCAGTGGTATATTCGGTTCACTGAAGGATAGAAGGATACATTTCTAAAAGTTTCTTTCTTACCGAGATGGGAATTTACCTATTTCATAATATAATTTGACAACTTGTGCATGTTCGCCATCTTGAAAACTGAGATTTCGGATGACGTCAAGATAGGTTTCCATGACGACGCATGATTTTGTTCACCAAACAAGCACTACTTGATTTCAATTAGCTTTCATATAAGACCACAACAACTTAATACGGCTTAATTTGACAGTTGTAAGGGTATAACAAGCGGACATATATTATGGTACACCCTGTATGTGTTATATAGTCTTGTGTATAGGCCTTTTGGCCTGTTTTGCGCAATAATCTTTGAACTTTAAGGACATGGGAGTATGATCTATAGTGGGTGGGTGCATGCCTTTTTCAAATGCATTTTATTCTTCAAAGTGTTATTTGATGGGTAAAGTAAGCATAGCATTATGATGCACTACATATACCCTTGAAGTTAAACAACAAATACATATTGAATTATGACAGCATTTTCATTGTAAATCTGGCTCGTTCGCAAACAAAAACTGCCCAAGGGTACTTGCTTAAATGTATATCATTATTACAATATAACTCTAGGGAACAAACTCTTACTTAGTTTAAGACTGAAAACTGTATACTTACAAAGATACTCAAGAAACATTGCCATTTTCTACTTTCGGTTTGCAAGGTCATTGATGATCATTGATTTTTTGCATGATACACATGTACATGTACAAGTTCATGCATTTGTTTCATAATTATTTCTTTGTAAGAGTGTGTTCCTTATACTATTGGCTATGTCCCCGACAACAAACTGACTCTTAATGTTGACTTTGTGAACGAGTATGATTTGCAATAAAATGCTGTCATGCTTCAATGAATTCACTTTATCGATATTTATTTTGGGTTGAACTTCAAGAGTACATGTAGTGCATCATAATACAACTTTTAATTTGAAGACAAACAAGACTGCGTTAAATAAACGCCTATGCCCCCTGTGGAAGCCTTGTTCATAAATAAGTCAAAGTCCAAAATTAGGTCAAGGTCAAAATGGGGTAAGTTGATACAGGCGTATGGAGAGTGTTCATATACAACATCCATGCAAGTATGAAAGCTTTGTAGCAAGCCATATTAATGCTCGAAGAAACGGTCAATTTGGGTTAACCATGAATTTGGCCCTTCAATAAGTGTTACTCCAAACTTAGGTCAATGTGCATGTCAAAATGGTTTCAGGTGATATACAACATCCATGCAAGTATGGAAGCTTTGTAGCAAGCCATAATGATGCTAGAGAAAACGGTCAATTTGGGTTCACCGGACGGACAGACGAACGAACGGACGTTCTCCCTGACTTGGGGTTTCTTCTGTTCTTTCTTTTTTTGTAAAACCCCATACGCGGACGGACGGACGAACGGACAGGTGAATCACTCCATGCCTCCCGATATATCGATACGGGGGCATAAAAACGCCTTTTAACGAAACTTGCACTATCTCACTAAAGATTAGACTCTAATTCCTTAATTCACTGCTTTATTTTGCTCTCTCAAGCGATTGACTGATAAGAGTATACTGGCTTGAGCAACTGACTGGTTTAATATGTTGGTTCATTTAACTGACTGGTTTAATATGCTCTCTCCTGGCACCAATCATCTTTGGTTAACAACACAAACAACAACTGGGTTCAAATACAAATATCAAGTGCAAACCATCGGCCAGTTAAAGCAAGTGACTGACATATATCAACAATAATTCAAAACACATTAACACAAACAAATACAGATCATACTCATAATAATTTATTTACAACACAAAATATTTTATTTGCATAGAACATTTAAAATAATTACTTTGTGTTTGTGGATGACTAGCTCCTAGCAAAAGAGATGATTTATGATTTATGAAGATCTGCGACATTTAACAGGCTCAATATGGAATTTACAGCAATTCTGGGTCAGCTTGAGAACTGTGGCTACCTTGCGACCAGCATATTCTCAACGTTTAGAGATTTGGCTGTCATCTTGTCGCAAACAGGGAAAATACAACCATGGTTGACATCTCGGAAGTTGAGTGGAGCCTTAAATTAAGAAAAATCTGTATTTAATACATCTAATAATAATACAATATAAGCTAGCCAGGTCCAAGTCTATAAGTCATTCTCTACATTCACTACACTCATTCCCCTTTCTTCCTTGGACACGGCCACAAGACACCCGCTTTTCCTCCAAATTGTGAACAGCGTAATCGAAGCGGTCGAGTTTTCCGATGCAAAGCGCGCGATGAAAATTTTGTAAACAAGAGGTGAGTGTTGTGGTTTATTTTGTTTTTGTATTTAAACTTGTCCATTATATCAAAAATCGGGGAATGCTATTCCACGTTGATATGTTCGATCTAACAGAAGACGAAGTCTCCTTTCATTAGGTGATTCCTTGGTACCGCTAGAACTTTTGTAAGTTTCTCCGACCGGTGCAAAAATCAACACGATGTCACATTTGACTCCTTATTTTTTTATATCCACTAAATTAAAGTAACTATGCAATGCCATAACTAAACTTAGGTCTGTTAGGTACAATTTCATTCAATTGTGTACTTGGCTCGGTAAAATAAACAAGTTTTGGTCAAAAGTGTTAATGTGAAAAAGCGCGAGTGTAGGAGAACAAGCGGACGATAAGAGGTGCAGCGGGCGATTAATAAACTATTCTTTGGTAACTTAGAACGTTTATTTCGAATTTAAGATCTGTAATGTCTACTTGAGAAGATCTGATGTTGTTTTTAATCGTTTAATTTGTATACATATTACATGCATACACCTGCGTTTGTGACATGTGAAGGTATTGTCAACACGACGGCGAAATGTCATCCGAGCCCAAAAGGGTGACATCCTGGTTCGAGGATTAACATATCAATGTCATGCACGCTGAAGTATGGTATTCATACATGACTGTGTGTATTTTGGCAAGGTGCGACCTTTGTAGCAAGTGCGTATAAGTCAATTAGGTACACGTTAAATTTCAGCTTTATTTATTGATAATTTATAACTTTTAAAAGTGTCATTTCTTGGCATTGAAACTAGCTATTTTCTGTGTTTTCAGAACTACGTATTTGCGTTGATGGATTTCGAAAGTGCACGTGACCGGTCATATTAACATTGAAGTACTGGACATGTTTACCATTCCAGTCATCATCTTAAGAAAACCGTCGTTAATGTTGTTGTTTTATTTGTGTCAAAAGACAAAACATATTATCGTACAAATTGCAGCCTGGTATATTGTATATATACATGTACATTTGTTTAATTGGATATGCACGAGATTGAAATTTGGTAGATCGATTACATGACCTGACAGTCACTTTCGGTTGATCACATGTCAAATAGTTCAGTTAGGATATGTCTTTGACAGTAAAAAATCTCTTTCTCGGGTAACGGGAATGTAACGTTGTTTTTTTAAGACAGGATAATACCGAGCGCCCTCCTGATGCTTACAGGTTGCTCTTGTAGCATGGACGGTTGTTAGATTAAATTGTGTACAACCAGGAAATTGGAAAAGAAACTTCTGAAGTATGTAATATTGATGAGCTGTTTTGTTAAATATATTGTTTTGTTAAAATATTGTGTTTTATCTTTGTTTCTGGAAGTTTTGTCTGTGTGGCATCGAGTTTTATACATGAATTTTACCAATTTTTGCAATTGTCTTTTAATGAAACCATAGACATTTGAATTCTAGCTCGTGATGTACATTATATCATCACTTGTTATACAATGTACATACATATTATGCAGTGACAAGACAAAGAAATAATGCCTTATTTTATTTCATTTTATTGAACTGCACTGCAACACAATTATTCAAAGGAACATATACATATACAAGAACCATGTTTAAAATGTGAATCTTAAATCAGTTCACTGGTTTTGACAATGAGCCAATCTTGCCGCAGATTTTAAAGTTTAATTTGAGTGGTGCACATAACATCAGGACACTCAAAAGCTCATCTAAACAAAATTATATAACACACAGGTGCTAGGTTTGTGGATATGAGCCCATGGTACCCTCTATTAAACACCAAACAACATGTACGTGTATATAGCATTTGCAACAAATATGACTGAACAAAACAGATGTCTTATTAGTAATCTGAGTTTTGTTATATCTGACCATAGGGTGTCATGTCCATATGTCGAGCACCTGTGATATTATTGAGTGAATTTAAAAACATAACAATAAATTGTTCAAATGTTCGTTCAAAAATGTATGACGAAACCACGGTTTTCTTTAAGATTCATAGATGCTGACTGCAACAGTATAGATGTCCCAATATACCTATATGTAGATATGGCGATCACCCGCACTTCCTAAATCCACCAAAGCAAAGACGTAGTTCTGAAAACACAGAAAATAGCTAGTTTCAATGCCAAGAATTAAAAGCACTTGCTAGATCGCACCTTGCCATAATACACACAGTGATGTATGAATATGATTCGTCAGCGTGCATGACATTAATATGTTAACCCTCGAACCAGAATGGCACCCTTAGTTTAGACCTCGTGTTGACAATACCTTCACATGTCACAAACGCAGGTATATGTATGTAATATTTATAAAAATTAAACGATTAAAACAACGTCACATCTTCCCAAGTAGATATTACAGATCTTAAAATTCGAAATAAAAGTTCAAAATTTCCAAAGAATAGTTTATTAATCGCCCGCTGCACCTCTTATCGTCCGCTTGTTCTCCTACACTCGCGCTTTTTCACATTAACACTTTTGACCAAAACTTGTTTATTTTACCGAGCCAAGAACACAATTGAATGAAATTGTACCTAACAGACCTTAGTTTAGTTATAGGCATTGCATAGTTACTTCAATTTAGTGGATATCAAAAAATAAGGAGTCAAATGTGACATCGTGTTGATTTTTGCACCGGTCGGAGAAACTTACAAAAGTTCTAGCGGTACCAAGGAATCACCTAATGAAAGGAGACTTCGTCTTCTTTTAGATCGAACATATTAACGTGGAATAGCATTCCCCGATTTTTGATATAATGGACACGTTTAAATAGAAAAACAAAATGAACCACAACACTCACCTCTTGTTTACAAAATTTTCATCGCGCGCTTTGCATCGGAAAACTCGACCGCTTCGATTACGCTGTTCACAATTTGGAGGAAAAGCGGGTGTCTTGTGGCCGTGTTGGAGCTCTCCGTCATGCAGACAGCCATAGATCTACAGACTAAGGCCGTAAGGGTACATGTCTACATCTATAATTTACATCAATTTATAGAAAATAAGAACTGTATGGAAATAAATACAAATGTAAGAAATAAGTAAAAAGTTCAAAGAAAGAAGAATAAGAAAGTGTTTCGCAGCTGCATTTTCGCCTTTCACACCCCGAACCTCACGAGTTATGATTCCCGCTGCAGATATCATCGATGGTTTACTTACAACTGAGCCCTAAGCATTATTTAAAGGGAGAGTATGGACAGCCCGCGCGTAAAGGATAATAAGTCAGGGGTTCCTGCGACAGATGCAGAAAGGCTGTTCCATGGAGCAATAGTTCTGTGAAAGAATGCATTTTTCAGACAGGACTGCCACAGACATCAAATCAGATACTCAGACATGCATGTATGTTTTCATAACTAAAAAACGGAAGCAAGACAACACAGGCATATAAACAATAAACAAAGCAAAGCAAAACAAACGAAACAATGAATATGTTCAGACAGGATTGCCACGGACATCATTTCTTACTACAAAAGGAAAGCAAACCAAACCAAAGAATTTGCATTTTCAGACAGGACTGCCATAACATCAAATCAATTATTCAGACATGCATGTGTATTTTCATAACTAGTAACAAAACCAAGGCATAACAGGCATATTAACAACAGAAACAATGCATATTTTCAGACAGGATTGCAACGGACATCATTCAAAACTAAAAAAGCAAAGCAAAATAAAGCAAAATAAAGCAACACAAAGAATGCATTTTCAGACAGGACTGCCATAACATCAAATCAATTACTCAGACATGCATGTGTATTTTCATAACTAGTAACAAAACCAAGGCATAACAGGCATATTAACAACAGAAACAATGCATATTTTCAGACAGGATTGCAACGGACATCATTCAAAACTAAAAAAGCAAAGCAAAGCAAAATAAAGCAAAATAAAGCAACAGAAAGAATGCATTTTCAGACAGGAGTGCCATAACATCAAATCAATTACTCAGACATGCATGTGTATTTTCATAACTAGTAACAAAACCAAGGCATAACAGGCATATTAACAACAGAAACAATGCATATTTTCAGACAGGATTGCAACGGACATCATTTCTAACTACAGAAGCAAAGCAAAGCAAAATAAAGCAAAATAAAGCAACACAAAGAATGCATTTTCAGACAGGACTGCCATAACATCAAATCAATTACTCAGACATGCATGTGTATTTTCATAACTAGTAACAAAACCAAGGCATAACAGGCATATTAACAACAGAAACAATGCATATTTTCAGACAGGAATGCAGTTTACAGTTTACAGTTTATTTATAAATATGATTAGGCCACAACGGACATCATTTCTAACTACAGAAGCAAAGCAAAGCAAAATAAAGCAAAATAAAGGAACACAAAGAATGCATTTTCAGACAGGACTGCCATAACATCAAATCAATTACTCAGACATGCATGTGTATTTTCATAACTAGTAACAAAACCAAGGCATAACAGGCATATTAACAACAGAAACAATGCATATTTTCAGACAGGATTGCAACGGACATCATTCAAAACTAAAAAAGCAAAGCAAAGCAAAATAAAGCAAAATAAAGCAACAGAAAGAATGCATTTTCAGACAGGAGTGCCATAACATCAAATCAATTAGACATGCATGTGTATTTTCATACCTAGTAACAAAACCAAGGCATAACAGGCATATTAACAACAGAAACAATGCATATTTTCAGACAGGATTGCAACGGACATCATTTCTAACTACAGAAGCAAAGCAAAGCAAAATAAAGCAAAATAAAGCAACACAAAGAATGCATTTTCAGACAGGACTGCCATAACATCAAATCAATTACTCAGACATGCATGTGTATTTTCATAACTAGTAACAAAACCAAGGCATAACAGGCATATTAACAACAGAAACAATGCATATTTTCAGACAGGATTGCAACGGACATCATTCAAAACTAAAAAAGCAAAGCAAAGCAAAATAAAGCAATATAAAGCAACACAAAGAATGCATTTTCAGACAGGACTGACATAACATCAAATCAATTACTCAGACATGCATGTGTATTTTCATGACTAGTAACAAAACCAAGGCATAACAGGCATATTATCAACAGAAACAATGCATATTTTCAGACAGGATTGCAACGGACATCATTCAAAACTAAAAAAGCAAAGCAAAGCAAAATAAAGCAAAATAAAGCAACACAAAGAATGCATTTTCAGACAGGACTGCCATAACATCAAATCAATTACTCAGACATGCATGTGTATTTTCATAACTAGTAACAAAACCAAGGCATAACAGGCATATTAACAACAGAAACAATGCATATTTTCAGACAGGATTGCAACGGACATCATTCAAAACTAAAAAAGCAAAGCAAAGCAAAATAAAGCAACACAAAGAATGCATTTTCAGACAGGACTGCCATAACATCAAATAAATTACTCAGACATGCATGTGTATTTTCATAACTAGTAACAAAACCAAGGCATAACAGGCATATTAACAATAGAAACAATGCATATTTTCAGACAGGATTGCAACTGACATCATTTATAACTACAGAAGCAAAGCAAAGCAAAATAAAGCAAAATAAAGCAACACAAAGAATGCATTTTCAGACAGGACTGCCATAATATCAAATCAATTACTCAGACATGCATGTGTATTTTCATAACTAGTAACAAAACCAAGGCATAACAGGCATATTAACAACAGAAACAAAGCATATTTTCAGACAGGATTGCTACGGACATCCTTCCTAACTACAAAAGCAAAGCAAAGCAAAATAAAGCAAAATGAAGCAAAATAAAGCAAAACAAAGAATGCATTTTCAGACAGGACTGCCATAACATCAAATCAATTACTCAGACATGCATGTGTATTTTCATAACTAGTAACAAAACCAAGGCATAACAGGCATATTAACAATAGAACAATGCATATTTTCAGACAGGATTGCAACGGACATCATTCCTAACTACAAAAGCAAAGCAAAGCAAAATAAAGCAAAATAAAGCAACACAAAGAATGCATTTTCAGACAGGACTGCCATAACATCAAATCAATTACTCAGACATGCATGTGTATTTTCATAACTAGTAACAAAACCAAGGCATAACAGGCATATTAACAACAGAAACAATGCATATTTTCAGACAGGATTGCAACGGACATCATTTCTAACTACAGAAGCAAAGCAAAATAAAGCAAAATAAAGCAACACAAAGAATGCATTTTCAGACAGGACTGCATAACATCAAATCAATTACTCAGACATGCATGTGTATTTTCATAACTAGTAACAAAACCAAGGCATAACAGGCATATTAACAATAGAAACAATAGTAGTCATGTGACCACACTACTACGTAATATGCTACGTCACAGGTAGTGACGTAGCATCTGGCAGACAGGATTGCAACGGACATCATTCCTAACTACAAAAGCGGAGCAAAGCAAAATAATGCAACAGAAAGAATGCATTTTCAGACAGGAGTGCCATAACATCAAATCAATTACTCAGACATGCATGTGTATTTTCATAACTAGTAACAAAACCAAGGCATAACAGGCATATTAACAACAGAAACAATGCATATTTTCAGACAGGATTGCAACGGACATCATTTCTAACTACAGAAGCAAAGCAAAGCAAAATAAAGCAAAATAAAGCAACACAAAGAATGCATTTTCAGACAGGACTGCCATAACATCAAATCAATAACTCAGACATGCATGTGTATTTTCATAACTAGTAACAAAACCAAGGCATAACAGGCATATTAACAACAGAAACAATGCATATTTTCAGACAGGATTGCAGTTTACAGTTTACAGTTTATTTATAAATATGATTAGGCCACAACGGACATCATTTCTAACTACAGAAGCAAAGCAAAGCAAAATAAGCAAAATAATGCAACACAAAGAATGCATTTTCAGACAGGACTGCCATAACATCAAATCAATTACTCAGACATGCATGTGTATTTTCATAACTAGTAACAAAACCAAGGCATAACAGGCATATTAACAACGGAAACAATGCATACTTTCAGACAGGATTGCAACAGACATCATTCAAAACTAAAAAAGCAAAGCAAAGCAAAATAAAGCAAAATAAAGCAACAAAATGCATTTTCAGACAGGACTGCCATAACATCAAATCAATTACTCAGACATGCATGTGTATTTTCATACCTAGTAACAAAACCAAGGCATAACAGGCATATTAACAACAGAAACAATGCATATTTTCAGACAGGATTGCAACGGACATCATTCAAAACTAAAAAAGCAAAGCAAAGCAAAATAAAGCAAAATAAAGCAACACAAAGCAACACAAAGAATGCATTTTCAGACAGGACTGCCATAACATCAAATCAGTTACTCAGACATGCATATGTATTTTCATACCTAGTAACAAAACCAAGGCATAACAGGCATATTAACAATAGAAACAATGCATATTTTCAGACAGGATTGCAACGGACATCATTCCTGACTACAAAAGCAAAGCAAAGCAAAATAAAGCAAAATAAAGCAAAATAAAGCAACACAAAGAATGCATTTTCAGACAGGACTGCCATAACATCAAATCAGTTACTCAGACATGCATGTGTATTTTCATACCTAGTAACAAAACCAAGGCATAACAGGCATATTAACAATAGAAACAATGCATATTTTCAGACAGGATTGCAACGGACATCATTCCTAACTACAAAAGCAAAGCAAAGCAAAATAAAGCAAAATAAAGCAACACAAAGAATGCATTTTCAGACAGGACTGCCATAACATCAAATCAATTACTCAGACATGCATGTGTATTTTCATAACTAGTAACAAAACCAAGGCATAACAGGCATATTAACAACAGAAACAATGCATATTTTCAGATAGGATTGCAACGGACATCATTCAAAAAGTAAAAAAGCAAAGCAAAGCAAAATAAAGCAAAATAAAGCAACACAAAGAATGCATTTTCAGACAGGACTGCCATAACATCAAATCAATTACTCAGACATGCATGTGTATTTTCATAACTAGTAACAAAACCAAGGCATAACAGGCATATTAACAACAGAAACAATGCATATTTTCAGACAGGATTGCAACGGACATCATTTCTAACTACAGAAGCAAAGCAAAGCAAAATAAAGCAAAATAAAGCAACACAAAGAATGCATTTTCAGACAGGACTGCCATAACATCAAATCAATTACTCAGACATGCATGTGTATTTTCATAACTAGTAACAAAACCAAGGCATAACAGGCATATTAACAACAGAAACAAAGCATATTTTCAGACAGGATTGCTACGGACATCCTTCCTAACTACAAAAGCAAAGCAAAGCAAAATAAAGCAAAATGAAGCAAAATAAAGCAAAACAAAGAATGCATTTTCAGACAGGACTGCCATAACATCAAATCAATTACTCAGACATGCATGTGTATTTTCATAACTAGTAACAAAACCAAGGCATAACAGGCATATTAACAATAGAAACAATGCATATTTTCAGACAGGATTGCAACGGACATCATTCCTAACTAAAAAAGCAAAGCAAAGCAAAATAAAGCAAAATAAAGCAACACAAAGAATGCATTTTCAGACAGGACTGCCATAACATCAAATCAATTACTCAGACATGCATGTGTATTTTCATAACTAGTAACAAAACCAAGGCATAACAGGCATATTAACAACAGAAACAACACATATTTTCAGACAGGATTGCAACGGACATCATTTCTAACTACAGAAGCAAAGCAAAATAAAGCAAAATAAAGCAAAATAAAGCAACACAAAGAATGCATTTTCAGACAGGACTGCCATAACATCAAATCAATTACTCAGACATGCATGTGTATTTTCATAACTAGTAACAAAACCAAGGCATAACAGGCATATTAACAACAGAAACAATGCATATTTTCAGACAGGATTGCAACGGACATCATTCAAAACTAAAAAAGCAAAGCAAAGCAAAATAAAGCAATATAAAGCAACACAAAGAATGCATTTTCAGACAGGACTGACATAACATCAAATCAATTACTCAGACATGCATGTGTATTTTCATGACTAGTAACAAAACCAAGGCATAACAGGCATATTATCAACAGAAACAATGCATATTTTCAGACAGGATTGCAACGGACATCATTCAAAACTAAAAAAGCAAAGCAAAGCAAAATAAAGCAAAATAAAGCAACACAAAGAATGCATTTTCAGACAGGACTGCCATAACATCAAATCAATTACTCAGACATGCATGTGTATTTTCATAACTAGTAACAAAACCAAGGCATAACAGGCATATTAACAACAGAAACAATGCATATTTTCAGACAGGATTGCAACGGACATCATTCAAAACTAAAAAAGCAAAGCAAAGCAAAATAAAGCAACACAAAGAATGCATTTTCAGACAGGACTGCCATAACATCAAATCAATTACTCAGACATGCATGTGTATTTTCATAACTAGTAACAAAACCAAGGCATAACAGGCATATTAACAACAGAAACAAAGCATATTTTCAGACAGGATTGCTACGGACATCCTTCCTAACTACAAAAGCAAAGCAAAGCAAAATAAAGCAAAATGAAGCAAAATAAAGCAAAACAAAGAATGCATTTTCAGACAGGACTGCCATAACATCAAATCAATTACTCAGACATGCATGTGTATTTTCATAACTAGTAACAAAACCAAGGCATAACAGGCATATTAACAATAGAACAATGCATATTTTCAGACAGGATTGCAACGGACATCATTCCTAACTACAAAAGCAAAGCAAAGCAAAATAAAGCAAAATAAAGCAACACAAAGAATGCATTTTCAGACAGGACTGCCATAACATCAAATCAATTACTCAGACATGCATGTGTATTTTCATAACTAGTAACAAAACCAAGGCATAACAGGCATATTAACAACAGAAACAATGCATATTTTCAGACAGGATTGCAACGGACATCATTTCTAACTACAGAAGCAAAGCAAAATAAAGCAAAATAAAGCAACACAAAGAATGCATTTTCAGACAGGACTGCATAACATCAAATCAATTACTCAGACATGCATGTGTATTTTCATAACTAGTAACAAAACCAAGGCATAACAGGCATATTAACAATAGAAACAATAGTAGTCATGTGACCACACTACTACGTAATATGCTACGTCACAGGTAGTGACGTAGCATCTGGCAGACAGGATTGCAACGGACATCATTCCTAACTACAAAAGCGGAGCAAAGCAAAATAATGCAACAGAAAGAATGCATTTTCAGACAGGAGTGCCATAACATCAAATCAATTACTCAGACATGCATGTGTATTTTCATAACTAGTAACAAAACCAAGGCATAACAGGCATATTAACAACAGAAACAATGCATATTTTCAGACAGGATTGCAACGGACATCATTTCTAACTACAGAAGCAAAGCAAAGCAAAATAAAGCAAAATAAAGCAACACAAAGAATGCATTTTCAGACAGGACTGCCATAACATCAAATCAATAACTCAGACATGCATGTGTATTTTCATAACTAGTAACAAAACCAAGGCATAACAGGCATATTAACAACAGAAACAATGCATATTTTCAGACAGGATTGCAGTTTACAGTTTACAGTTTATTTATAAATATGATTAGGCCACAACGGACATCATTTCTAACTACAGAAGCAAAGCAAAGCAAAATAAGCAAAATAATGCAACACAAAGAATGCATTTTCAGACAGGACTGCCATAACATCAAATCAATTACTCAGACATGCATGTGTATTTTCATAACTAGTAACAAAACCAAGGCATAACAGGCATATTAACAACGGAAACAATGCATACTTTCAGACAGGATTGCAACGGACATCATTCAAAACTAAAAAAGCAAAGCAAAGCAAAATAAAGCAAAATAAAGCAACAAAATGCATTTTCAGACAGGACTGCCATAACATCAAATCAATTACTCAGACATGCATGTGTATTTTCATACCTAGTAACAAAACCAAGGCATAACAGGCATATTAACAACAGAAACAATGCATATTTTCAGACAGGATTGCAACGGACATCATTCAAAACTAAAAAAGCAAAGCAAAGCAAAATAAAGCAAAATAAAGCAACACAAAGCAACACAAAGAATGCATTTTCAGACAGGACTGCCATAACATCAAATCAGTTATTCAGACATGCATATGTATTTTCATACCTAGTAACAAAACCAAGGCATAACAGGCATATTAACAATAGAAACAATGCATATTTTCAGACAGGATTGCAACGGACATCATTCCTGACTACAAAAGCAAAGCAAAGCAAAATAAAGCAAAATAAAGCAACACAAAGAATGCATTTTCAGACAGGACTGCCATAACATCAAATCAGTTACTCAGACATGCATGTGTATTTTCATACCTAGTAACAAAACCAAGGCATAACAGGCATATTAACAATAGAAACAATGCATATTTTCAGACAGGATTGCAACGGACATCATTCCTAACTACAAAAGCAAAGCAAAGCAAAATAAAGCAAAATAAAGCAACACAAAGAATGCATTTTCAGACAGGACTGCCATAACATCAAATCAATTACTCAGACATGCATGTGTATTTTCATAACTAGTAACAAAACCAAGGCATAACAGGCATATTAACAACAGAAACAATGCATATTTTCAGATAGGATTGCAACGGACATCATTCAAAAAGTAAAAAAGCAAAGCAAAGCAAAATAAAGCAAAATAAAGCAACACAAAGAATGCATTTTCAGACAGGACTGCCATAACATCAAATCAATTACTCAGACATGCATGTGTATTTTCATAACTAGTAACAAAACCAAGGCATAACAGGCATATTAACAACAGAAACAATGCATATTTTCAGACAGGATTGCAACGGACATCATTTCTAACTACAGAAGCAAAGCAAAGCAAAATAAAGCAAAATAAAGCAACACAAAGAATGCATTTTCAGACAGGACTGCCATAACATCAAATCAATTACTCAGACATGCATGTGTATTTTCATAACTAGTAACAAAACCAAGGCATAACAGGCATATTAACAACAGAAACAAAGCATATTTTCAGACAGGATTGCTACGGACATCCTTCCTAACTACAAAAGCAAAGCAAAGCAAAATAAAGCAAAATGAAGCAAAATAAAGCAAAACAAAGAATGCATTTTCAGACAGGACTGCCATAACATCAAATCAATTACTCAGACATGCATGTGTATTTTCATAACTAGTAACAAAACCAAGGCATAACAGGCATATTAACAATAGAAACAATGCATATTTTCAGACAGGATTGCAACGGACATCATTCCTAACTAAAAAAGCAAAGCAAAGCAAAATAAAGCAAAATAAAGCAACACAAAGAATGCATTTTCAGACAGGACTGCCATAACATCAAATCAATTACTCAGACATGCATGTGTATTTTCATAACTAGTAACAAAACCAAGGCATAACAGGCATATTAACAACAGAAACAACACATATTTTCAGACAGGATTGCAACGGACATCATTTCTAACTACAGAAGCAAAGCAAAATAAAGCAAAATAAAGCAAAATAAAGCAACACAAAGAATGCATTTTCAGACAGGACTGCCATAACATCAAATCAATTACTCAGACATGCATGTGTATTTTCATAACTAGTAACAAAACCAAGGCATAACAGGCATATTAACAACAGAAACAATGCATATTTTCAGACAGGATTGCAACGGACATCATTTCTAACTACAGAAGCAAAGCAAAGCAAAATAAAGCAAAATAAAACAACACAAAGAATGCATTTTCAGACAGGACTGCCATAACATCAAATCAATTACTCAGACATGCATGTGTATTTTCATAACTAGTAACAAAACCAAGGCATAACAGGCATATTAACAACAGAAACAATGCATATTTTCAGACAGGATTGCAACGGACATCATTTCTAACTACAGAAGCAAAGCAAAGCAAAATAAAGCAAAATAAAGCAACACAAAGAATGCATTTTCAGACAGGACTGCCATAACATCAAATCAATTACTCATACATGCATGTGTATTTTCATAACTAGTAACAAAACCAAGGCATAACAGGCATATTAACAATAGAAACAATGCATATTTTCAGACAGGATTGCAACGGACATCATTCCTAACTACAAAAGCGGAGCAAAGCAAAATATAGCAACAGAAAGAATGCTTTTTCAGACAGGAGTGCCATAACATCAAATCAATTACTCAGACATGCATGTGTATTTTCATAACTAGTAACAAAACCAAGGCATAACAGGCATATTAACAACAGAAACAATGCATATTTTCAGACAGGATTGCAACGGACATCATTCAAAACTAAAAAAGCAAAGCAAAGCAAAATAAAGCAAAATAAAGCAACACAAAGAATGCATTTTCAGACAGGACTGCCATAACATCAAATTAATTACTCAGACATGCATGTGTATTTTCATAACTAGTAACAAAACCATGGCATTACAGGCATATTAACAATAGAACCAATGCATATTTTCAGACAGGATTGCAACGGACATCATTCCTAACTACAAAAGCAAAGCAAAGCAAAATAAAGCAAAATAAAGCAACACAAAGAATGTATCTTCAGACAGGACTACCATAACATCAAATTAATTACTCAGACATGCATGTGTATTTTCATAACTAGTAACAAAATCAAGGCATAACAGGCATATTAACAATAGAAACAATGCATATTTTCAGACAGGATTGCAACGGACATCATTCCTAACCACAAAAGCAAAGCAAAGCAAAATAAAGCAAAATAAAGCAACACAAAGAATGCATTTTCAGACAGGACTGCCATAACATCAAATCAATTACTCAGACATGCATGTGTATTTTCATAACTAGTAACAAAACCAAGGCATAACAGGCATATTGACAACAGAAACAATGCATATTTTCAGACAGGATTGCAACGGACATCATTCAAAACTAAAAAAGCAAAGCAAAGCAAAATAAAGCAAAATAAAGCAGCAGAAAGAATGCATTTTCAGACAGGAGTGCCATAACATCAAATCAATTACTCAGTCATGCATGTGTATTTTCATAACTAGTAACAAAACCAAGGCATAACAGGCATATTAACAACAGAAACAATGCATAATTTCAGACAGGATTGCAACGGACATCATTTCTAACTACAGAAGCAAAGCAAAGCAAAATAAAGCAAAATAAAGCAACACAAAAAATGCATTTTCAGACAGGACTGCCATAACATCAAATCAATTACTCAGACATGCATGTGTATTTTCATAACTAGTAACAAAACCAAGGCATAACAGGCATATTAACAACAGAAACAATGCATATTTTCAGACAGGATTGCAACGGACATCATTCAAAACTAAAAAAGCAAAGCAAAGCAAAATAAAGCAAAATAAAGCAACACAAAGAATGCATTTTTAGACAGGACTGCCATAACATCAAATCAATTACTCAGACATGCATGTGTATTTTCATAACTAGTAACAAAACCAAGGCATAACAGGCATATTAACAACAGAAACAATGCATATTTTCAGACAGGATTGCAACGGACATCATTTCTAACTACAGAAGCAAATCAAAGCAAAATAAAGCAAAATAAAGCAACACAAAGAATGCATTTTCAGACAGGACTGCCATAACATCAAATTAATTACTCAGACATGCATGTGTATTTTCATAACTAGTAACAAAACCAAGGCATAACAGGCATATTAACAATAGAAACAATGCATATTTTCAGACAGGATTGCAACGGACATCATTCCTAACTACAAAAGCAAAGTAAAGCAAAATAAAGCAACAAAAGCAAAGCAAAGCAAAATAAAGCAACACAAATAATGCATTTTTTTCTAACTACAGAAGCAAAGCAAAGCAAAATAAAGCAAAATAAAGCAACACAAAGAATGCATTTTCAGACAGGACTGCCATAACATCAAATCAATTACTCAGACATGCATGTGTATTTTCATAACTAGTAACAAAACCAAGGCATAACAGGCATATTAACAACAGAAACAATGCATATTTTCAGACAGGATTGCAACGGACATCATTTCTAACTACAGAAGCAAAGCAAAGCAAAATAAAGCAAAATAAAGCAACACAAAGAATGCATTTTCAGACAGGACTGCCATAACATCAAATCAATTACTCAGACATGCATGTGTATTTTCATAACTAGTAACAAAACCAAGGCATAACAGGCATATTAACAACAGAAACAATGCATATTTTCAGACAGGATTGCAACGGACATCATTCAAAACTAAAAAAGCAAAGCAAAGCAAAATAAAGCAAAATAAAGCAACACAAAGAATGCATTTTCAGACAGGACTGCCATAACATCAAATTAATTACTCAGACATGCATGTGTATTTTCATAACTAGTAACAAAACCAAGGCATAACAGGCATATTAACAATAGAAACAATGCATATTTTCAGACAGGATTGCAACGGACATCATTCCTAACTACAAAAGCAAAGTAAAGCAAAATAAAGCAACAAAAGCAAAGCAAAGCAAAATAAAGCAACACAAATAATGCATTTTTTTCTAACTACAGAAGCAAAGCAAAGCAAAATAAAGCAACACAAAGAATGCATTTTCAGACAGGACTGCCATAACATCAAATCAATTACTCAGACATGCATGTGTATTTTCATAACTAGTAACAAAACCAAGGCATAACAGGCATATTAACAACAGAAACAATGCATATTTTCAGACAGGATTGCAACGGACATCATTTCTAACTACAGAAGCAAAGCAAAGCAAAATAAAGCAAAATAAAGCAACACAAAGAATGCATTTTCAGACAGGACTGCCATAACATCAAATCAATTACTCAGACATGCATGTGTATTTTCATAACTAGTAACAAAACCAAGGCATAACAGGCATATTAACAACAGAAACAATGCATATTTTCAGACAGGATTGCAACGGACATCATTCAAAACTAAAAAAGCAAAGCAAAGCAAAATAAAGCAAAATAAAGCAACACAAAGAATGCATTTTCAGACAGGACTGCCATAACATCAAATTAATTACTCAGACATGCATGTGTATTTTCATAACTAGTAACAAAACCAAGGCATAACAGGCATATTAACAATAGAAACAATGCATATTTTCAGACAGGATTGCAACGGACATCATTCCTAACTACAAAAGCGGAGCAAAGCAAAATAAAGCAACAGAAAGAATGCATTTTCAGACAGGAGTGCCATAACATCAAATCAATTACTCAGACATGCATGTGTATTTTCATAACTAGTAACAAAACCAAGGCATAATAGGCATATTAACAACAGAAACAATGCATATTTTCAGACAGGATTGCAACGGACATCATTTCTAACTACAGAAGCAAAGCAAAGCAAATAAAGCAAAATAAAGCAACACAAAGAATGCATTTTCAGACAGGACTGCCATAACATCAAATCAATTCCTCAGACATGCATGTGTATTTTCATAACTAGTAACAAAACCAAGGCATAACAGGCATATTAACAACAGAAACAATGCATATTTTCAGACAGGATTGCAACGGACATCATTTCTAACTACAAAAGCAAAGCAAAATAAAGCAAAATAAAGCAACAAAAAGAATGCATTTTCAGACAGGACTGCCATAACATCAAATCAATTACTCAGACATGCATGTGTATTTTCATAACTAGTAACAAAACCAAGGCATAACAGGCATATTAACAACAGAAACAATGCATATTTTCAGACAGGATTGCAACGGACATCATTTCTAACTACAGAAGCAAAGCAAAGCAAAATAAAGCAAAATAAAGCAACACAAAGAATGCATTTTCAGACAGGACTGCCATAACATCAAATCAATTCCTCAGACATGCATGTGTATTTTCATAACTAGTAACAAAACCAAGGCATAACAGGCATATTAACAACAGAAACAATGCATATTTTCAGACAGGATTGCAACGGACATCATTCAAAACTAAAAAAGCAAAGCAAAGCAAAATAAAGCAAAATAAAGCAACACAAAGAATGCATTTTCAGACAGGACTGCCATAACATAGAATTAATTACTCAGACATGCTTGTGTATTTTCATAACTAGTAACAAAACCGAGGCATAACAGGCATATTAACAACAGAAACAATGCATATTTTCAGACAGGATTGCAACGGACATCATTTCTAACTACAGAAGCAAAGCAAAGCAAAATAAAGCAAAATAAAGCAACACAAAGAATGCATTTTCAGACAGGACTGCCATAACATCAAATCAATTACTCAGACATGCATGTGTATTTTCATAACTAGTAACAAAACCAAGGCATAACAGGCATATTAACAACAGAAACAATGCATATTTTCAGACAGGATTGCAACGGACATCATTTCTAACTACAGAAGCAAAGCAAAGCAAAATAAAGCAAAATAAAGCAACACAAAATATGCATTTTCAGACAGGACTGCCATAACATCAAATCAATTACTCAGACATGCATGTGTATTTTCATAACTAGTAACAAAACCAAGGCATAACAGGCATATTAACAACAGAAACAATGCATATTTTCAGACAGGATTGCAACGGACATCATTTCTAACTACAGAAGCAAAGCAAAGCAAAATAAAGCAAAATAAAGCAACACAAAGAATGCATTTTCAGACAGGACTGCCATAACATCAAATCAATTACTCAGACATGCATGTGTATTTTCATAACTAGTAACAAAACCAAGGCATAACAGGCATATTAACAACAGAAACAATGCATATTTTCAGACAAGATTGCAACGGACATCATTCAAAACTAAAAAAGCAAAGCAAAGCAAAATAAAGCAAAATAAAGCAACACAAAGAATGCATTTTCAGACAGGACTGCCATAACATCAAATTAATTACTCAGACATGCATGTGTATTTTCATAACTAGTAACAAAACCAAGGCATAACAGGCATATTAACAATAGAAACAATGCATATTTTCAGACAGGATTGCAACGGACATCATTCCTAACTACAAAAGCAAAGCAAAATAAAGCAAAATAAAGCAACACAAAGAATGCATCTTCAGACAGGACTACCATAACATCAAATTAATTACTCAGACATGCATGTGTATTTTCATAACTAGTAACAAAATCAAGGCATAACAGGCATATTAACAATAGAAACAATGCATATTTTCAGACAGGATTGCAACGGACATCATTCCTAACCACAAAAGCAAAGCAAAATAAAGCAACACAAAGAATGCATTTTCAGACAGGACTGCCATAACATCAAATCAATTACTCAGACATGCATGTGTATTTTCATAACTAGTAACAAAACCAAGGCATAACAGGCATATTGACAACAGAAACAATGCATATTTTCAGACAGGATTGCAACGGACATCATTCAAAACTAAAAAAGCAAAGCAAAGCAAAATAAAGCAAAATAAAGCAGCAGAAAGAATCCATTTTCAGACAGGAGTGCCATAACATCAAATCAATTACTCAGACATGCATGTGTATTTTCATAACTAGTAACAAAACCAAGGCATAACAGGCATATTAACAACAGAAACAATGCATATTTTCAGACAGGATTGCAACGGACATCATTTCTAACTACAGAAGCAAAGCAAAGCAAAATAAAGCAAAATAAAGCAACACAAAAAATGCATTTTCAGACAGGACTGCCATAACATCAAATCAATTACCCAGACATGCATGTGTATTTTCATAACTAGTAACAAAACCAAGGCATAACAGGCATATTAACAACAGAAACAATGCATATTTTCAGACAGGATTGCAACGGACATCATTCAAAACTAAAAAGGGCAAAGCAAAGCAAAATAAAGCAAAATAAAGCAACACAAAGAATGCATTTTCAGACAGGACTGCCATAACATCAAATCAATTACTCAGACATGCATGTGTATTTTCATAACTAGTAACAAAACCAAGGCATAACAGGCATATTAACAACAGAAACAATGCATATTTTCAGACAGGATTGCAACGGACATCATTTCTAACTACAGAAGCAAATCAAAGCAAAATAAAGCAAAATAAAGCAACACAAAGAATGCATTTTCAGACAGGACTGCATAACATCAAATTAATTACTCAGACATGCATGTGTATTTTCATAACTAGTAACAAAACCAAGGCATAACAGGCATATTAACAATAGAAACAATGCATATTTTCAGACAGGATTGCAACGGACATCATTCCTAACTAAAAAAGCAAAGCAAAGCAAAATAAAGCAACAAAAGCAAAGCAAAGCAAAATAAAGCAACACAAATAATGCATTTTTTTCTAACTACAGAAGCAAAGCAAAGCAAAATAAAGCAAAATAAAGCAACACAAAGAATGCATTTTCAGACAGGACTGCCATAACATCAAATCAATTACTCAGACATGCATGTGTATTTTCATAACTAGTAACAAAACCAAGGCATAACAGGCATATTAACAACAGAAACAATGCATATTTTCAGACAGGATTGCAACGGACATCATTTCTAACTACAGAAGCAAAGCAAAGCAAAATAAAGCAAAATAAAGCAACACAAAGAATGCATTTTCAGACAGGACTGCCATAACATCAAATCAATTACTCAGACATGCATGTGTATTTTCATAACTAGTAACAAAACCAAGGCATAACAGGCATATTAACAACAGAAACAATGCATATCTTCAGACAGGATTGCAACGGACATCATTTCTAACTACAGAAGCAAATCAAAGCAAAATAAAGCAAAATAAAGCAACACAAAGAATGCATTTTCAGACAGGACTGCCATAACATCAAATTAATTACTCAGACATGCATGTGTATTTTCATAACTAGTAACAAAACCAAGGCATAACAGGCATATTAACAACAGAAACAATGCATATTTTCAGACAGGATTGCAACGGACATCATTTCTAACTACAGAAGCAAAGCAAAGCAAAATAAAGCAAAATAAAGCAACACAAAGAATGCATTTTCAGACAGGACTGCCATAACATCAAATCAATTACTCAGACATGCATGTGTATTTTCATAACTAGTAACAAAACCAAGGCATAACAGGCATATTAACAACAGAAACAATGCATATTTTCAGACAGGATTGCAACGGACATCATTCAAAACTAAAAAAGCAAAGCAAAGCAAAATAAAGCAAAATAAAGCAACACAAAGAATGCATTTTCAGACAGGACTGCCATAACATCAAATTAATTACTCAGACATGCATGTGTATTTTCATAACTAGTAACAAAACCAAGGCATAACAGGCATATTAACAATAGAAACAATGCATATTTTCAGACAGGATTGCAACGGACATCATTCCTAACTACAAAAGCAAAGTAAAGCAAAATAAAGCAACAAAAGCAAAGCAAAGCAAAATAAAGCAACACAAATAATGCATTTTTTTCTAACTACAGAAGCAAAGCAAAGCAAAATAAAGCAACACAAAGAATGCATTTTCAGACAGGACTGCCATAACATCAAATCAATTACTCAGACATGCATGTGTATTTTCATAACTAGTAACAAAACCAAGGCATAACAGGCATATTAACAACAGAAACAATGCATATTTTCAGACAGGATTGCAACGGACATCATTTCTAACTACAGAAGCAAAGCAAAGCAAAATAAAGCAAAATAAAGCAACACAAAGAATGCATTTTCAGACAGGACTGCCATAACATCAAATCAATTACTCAGACATGCATGTGTATTTTCATAACTAGTAACAAAACCAAGGCATAACAGGCATATTAACAACAGAAACAATGCATATTTTCAGACAGGATTGCAACGGACATCATTCAAAACTAAAAAAGCAAAGCAAAGCAAAATAAAGCAAAATAAAGCAACACAAAGAATGCATTTTCAGACAGGACTGCCATAACATCAAATCAATTACTCAGACATGCATGTGTATTTTCATAACTAGTAACAAAACCAAGGCATAACAGGCATATTAACAACAGAAACAATGCATATTTTCAGACAGGATTGCAACGGACATCATTCAAAACTAAAAAAGCAAAGCAAAGCAAAATAAAGCAAAATAAAGCAACACAAAGAATGCATTTTCAGACAGGACTGCCATAACATCAAATTAATTACTCAGACATGCATGTGTATTTTCATAACTAGTAACAAAACCAAGGCATAACAGGCATATTAACAATAGAAACAATGCATATTTTCAGACAGGATTGCAACGGACATCATTCCTAACTACAAAAGCAAAGTAAAGCAAAATAAAGCAACAAAAGCAAAGCAAAGCAAAATAAAGCAACACAAATAATGCATTTTTTTCTAACTACAGAAGCAAAGCAAAGCAAAATAAAGCAACACAAAGAATGCATTTTCAGACAGGACTGCCATAACATCAAATCAATTACTCAGACATGCATGTGTATTTTCATAACTAGTAACAAAACCAAGGCATAACAGGCATATTAACAACAGAAACAATGCATATTTTCAGACAGGATTGCAACGGACATCATTTCTAACTACAGAAGCAAAGCAAAGCAAAATAAAGCAAAATAAAGCAACACAAAGAATGCATTTTCAGACAGGACTGCCATAACATCAAATCAATTACTCAGACATGCATGTGTATTTTCATAACTAGTAACAAAACCAAGGCATAACAGGCATATTAACAACAGAAACAATGCATATTTTCAGACAGGATTGCAACGGACATCATTCAAAACTAAAAAAGCAAAGCAAAGCAAAATAAAGCAAAATAAAGCAACACAAAGAATGCATTTTCAGACAGGACTGCCATAACATCAAATTAATTACTCAGACATGCATGTGTATTTTCATAACTAGTAACAAAACCAAGGCATAACAGGCATATTAACAATAGAAACAATGCATATTTTCAGACAGGATTGCAACGGACATCATTCCTAACTACAAAAGCGGAGCAAAGCAAAATAAAGCAACAGAAAGAATGCATTTTCAGACAGGAGTGCCATAACATCAAATCAATTACTCAGACATGCATGTGTATTTTCATAACTAGTAACAAAACCAAGGCATAATAGGCATATTAACAACAGAAACAATGCATATTTTCAGACAGGATTGCAACGGACATCATTTCTAACTACAGAAGCAAAGCAAAGCAAATAAAGCAAAATAAAGCAACACAAAGAATGCATTTTCAGACAGGACTGCCATAACATCAAATCAATTCCTCAGACATGCATGTGTATTTTCATAACTAGTAACAAAACCAAGGCATAACAGGCATATTAACAACAGAAACAATGCATATTTTCAGACAGGATTGCAACGGACATCATTCAAAACTAAAAAAGCAAAGCAAAATAAAGCAAAATAAAGCAACACAAAGAATGCATTTTCAGACAGGACTGCCATAACATCAAATTAATTACTCAGACATGCATGTGTATTTTCATAACTAGTAACAAAACCAAGGCATAACAGGCATATTAACAATAGAAACAATGCATATTTTCAGACAGGATTGCAACGGACATCATTTCTAACTACAAAAGCAAAGCAAAGCAAAATAAAGCAAAATAAAGCAACAAAAAGAATGCATTTTCAGACAGGACTGCCATAACATCAAATCAATTACTCAGACATGCATGTGTATTTTCATAACTAGTAACAAAACCAAGGCATAACAGGCATATTAACAACAGAAACAATGCATATTTTCAGACAGGATTGCAACGGACATCATTTCTAACTACAGAAGCAAAGCAAAGCAAAATAAAGCAAAATAAAGCAACACAAAGAATGCATTTTCAGACAGGACTGCCATAACATCAAATCAATTCCTCAGACATGCATGTGTATTTTCATAACTAGTAACAAAACCAAGGCATAACAGGCATATTAACAACAGAAACAATGCATATTTTCAGACAGGATTGCAACGGACATCATTCAAAACTAAAAAAGCAAAGCAAAGCAAAATAAAGCAAAATAAAGCAACACAAAGAATGCATTTTCAGACAGGACTGCCATAACATAGAATTAATTACTCAGACATGCTTGTGTATTTTCATAACTAGTAACAAAACCGAGGCATAACAGGCATATTAACAACAGAAACAAAGCATATTTTCAGACAGGATTGCAACGGACATCATTTCTAACTACAGAAGCAAAGCAAAGCAAAATAAAGCAAAATAAAGCAACACAAAGAATGCATTTTCAGACAGGACTGCCATAACATCAAATCAATTACTCAGACATGCATGTGTATTTTCATAACTAGTAACAAAACTAAGGCATAACAGGCATATTAACAACAGAAACAATGCATATTTTCAGACAGGATTGCAACGGACATCATTTCTAACTACAGAAGCAAAGCAAAGCAAAATAAAGCAAAATAAAGCAACACAAAATATGCATTTTCAGACAGGACTGCCATAACATCAAATCAATTACTCAGACATGCATGTGTATTTTCATAACTAGTAACAAAACCAAGGCATAACAGGCATATTAACAACAGAAACAATGCATATTTTCAGACAGGATTGCAACGGACATCATTTCTAACTACAGAAGCAAAGCAAAGCAAAATAAAGCAAAATAAAGCAACACAAAATATGCATTTTCAGACAGGAGTGCCATAACATCAAATCAATTACTCAGACATGCATGTGTTTTTTTATAACTAGTAACAAAACCAAGGCATAACAGGCATATTAACAACAGAAACAATGCATATTTTCAGACAGGATTGCAACGGACATCATTTCTAACTACAGAAGCAAAGCAAAGCAAAATAAAGCAAAATAAAGCAACACAAAGAATGCATTTTCAGACAGGACTGCCATAACATCAAATCAATTACTCAGACATGCATGTGTATTTTCATAACTAGTAACAAAACCAAGGCATAACAGGCATATTAACAACAGAAACAATGCATATTTTCAGACAGGATTGCAACGGACATCATTCAAAACAAAAAAAGCAAAGCAAAGCAAAATAAAGCAAAATAAAGCAACACAAAGAATGCATTTTCAGACAGGACTGCCATAACATCAAATCAATTACTCAGACATGCATGTGTATTTTCATAACTAGTAACAAAACCAAGGCATAACAGGCATATTAACAACAGAAACAATGCATATTTTCAGACAGGATTGCAACGGACATCATTCAAAACTAAAAAAGCAAAGCAAAGCAAAATAAAGCAAAATAAAGCAACACAAAGAATGCATTTTCAGACAGGACTGCCATAACATCAAATCAATTACTCAGACATGCATGTGTATTTTCATAACTAGTAACAAAACCAAGGCATAACAGGCATATTAACAACAGAAACAATGCATATTTTCAGACAGGATTGCAACGGACATCATTCAAAACTAAAAAAGCAAAGCAAAGCAAAATAAAGCAAAATAAAGCAACACAAAGAATGCATTTTCAGACAGGACTGCCATAACATCAAATTAATTACTCAGACATGCATGTGTATTTTCATAACTAGTAACAAAACCAAGGCATAACAGGCATATTAACAATAGAAACAATGCATATTTTCAGACAGGATTGCAACGGACATCATTCCTAACTACAAAAGCAAAGTAAAGCAAAATAAAGCAACAAAAGCAAAGCAAAGCAAAATAAAGCAACACAAATAATGCATTTTTTTCTAACTACAGAAGCAAAGCAAAGCAAAATAAAGCAACACAAAGAATGCATTTTCAGACAGGACTGCCATAACATCAAATCAATTACTCAGACATGCATGTGTATTTTCATAACTAGTAACAAAACCAAGGCATAACAGGCATATTAACAACAGAAACAATGCATATTTTCAGACAGGATTGCAACGGACATCATTTCTAACTACAGAAGCAAAGCAAAGCAAAATAAAGCAAAATAAAGCAACACAAAGAATGCATTTTCAGACAGGACTGCCATAACATCAAATCAATTACTCAGACATGCATGTGTATTTTCATAACTAGTAACAAAACCAAGGCATAACAGGCATATTAACAACAGAAACAATGCATATTTTCAGACAGGATTGCAACGGACATCATTCAAAACTAAAAAAGCAAAGCAAAGCAAAATAAAGCAAAATAAAGCAACACAAAGAATGCATTTTCAGACAGGACTGCCATAACATCAAATTAATTACTCAGACATGCATGTGTATTTTCATAACTAGTAACAAAACCAAGGCATAACAGGCATATTAACAATAGAAACAATGCATATTTTCAGACAGGATTGCAACGGACATCATTCCTAACTACAAAAGCGGAGCAAAGCAAAATAAAGCAACAGAAAGAATGCATTTTCAGACAGGAGTGCCATAACATCAAATCAATTACTCAGACATGCATGTGTATTTTCATAACTAGTAACAAAACCAAGGCATAATAGGCATATTAACAACAGAAACAATGCATATTTTCAGACAGGATTGCAACGGACATCATTTCTAACTACAGAAGCAAAGCAAAGCAAATAAAGCAAAATAAAGCAACACAAAGAATGCATTTTCAGACAGGACTGCCATAACATCAAATCAATTCCTCAGACATGCATGTGTATTTTCATAACTAGTAACAAAACCAAGGCATAACAGGCATATTAACAACAGAAACAATGCATATTTTCAGACAGGATTGCAACGGACATCATTCAAAACTAAAAAAGCAAAGCAAAATAAAGCAAAATAAAGCAACACAAAGAATGCATTTTCAGACAGGACTGCCATAACATCAAATTAATTACTCAGACATGCATGTGTATTTTCATAACTAGTAACAAAACCAAGGCATAACAGGCATATTAACAATAGAAACAATGCATATTTTCAGACAGGATTGCAACGGACATCATTTCTAACTACAAAAGCAAAGCAAAGCAAAATAAAGCAAAATAAAGCAACAAAAAGAATGCATTTTCAGACAGGACTGCCATAACATCAAATCAATTACTCAGACATGCATGTGTATTTTCATAACTAGTAACAAAACCAAGGCATAACAGGCATATTAACAACAGAAACAATGCATATTTTCAGACAGGATTGCAACGGACATCATTTCTAACTACAGAAGCAAAGCAAAGCAAAATAAAGCAAAATAAAGCAACACAAAGAATGCATTTTCAGACAGGACTGCCATAACATCAAATCAATTCCTCAGACATGCATGTGTATTTTCATAACTAGTAACAAAACCAAGGCATAACAGGCATATTAACAACAGAAACAATGCATATTTTCAGACAGGATTGCAACGGACATCATTCAAAACTAAAAAAGCAAAGCAAAGCAAAATAAAGCAAAATAAAGCAACACAAAGAATGCATTTTCAGACAGGACTGCCATAACATAGAATTAATTACTCAGACATGCTTGTGTATTTTCATAACTAGTAACAAAACCGAGGCATAACAGGCATATTAACAACAGAAACAAAGCATATTTTCAGACAGGATTGCAACGGACATCATTTCTAACTACAGAAGCAAAGCAAAGCAAAATAAAGCAAAATAAAGCAACACAAAGAATGCATTTTCAGACAGGACTGCCATAACATCAAATCAATTACTCAGACATGCATGTGTATTTTCATAACTAGTAACAAAACTAAGGCATAACAGGCATATTAACAACAGAAACAATGCATATTTTCAGACAGGATTGCAACGGACATCATTTCTAACTACAGAAGCAAAGCAAAGCAAAATAAAGCAAAATAAAGCAACACAAAATATGCATTTTCAGACAGGACTGCCATAACATCAAATCAATTACTCAGACATGCATGTGTATTTTCATAACTAGTAACAAAACCAAGGCATAACAGGCATATTAACAACAGAAACAATGCATATTTTCAGACAGGATTGCAACGGACATCATTTCTAACTACAGAAGCAAAGCAAAGCAAAATAAAGCAAAATAAAGCAACACAAAATATGCATTTTCAGACAGGAGTGCCATAACATCAAATCAATTACTCAGACATGCATGTGTATTTTTATAACTAGTAACAAAACCAAGGCATAACAGGCATATTAACAACAGAAACAATGCATATTTTCAGACAGGATTGCAACGGACATCATTTCTAACTACAGAAGCAAAGCAAAGCAAAATAAAGCAAAATAAAGCAACACAAAGAATGCATTTTCAGACAGGACTGCCATAACATCAAATCAATTACTCAGACATGCATGTGTATTTTCATAACTAGTAACAAAACCAAGGCATAACAGGCATATTAACAACAGAAACAATGCATATTTTCAGACAGGATTGCAACGGACATCATTCAAAACAAAAAAAGCAAAGCAAAGCAAAATAAAGCAAAATAAAGCAACACAAAGAATGCATTTTCAGACAGGACTGCCATAACATCAAATCAATTACTCAGACATGCATGTGTATTTTCATAACTAGTAACAAAACCAAGGCATAACAGGCATATTAACAACAGAAACAATGCATATTTTCAGACAAGATTGCAACGGACATCATTCAAAACTAAAAAAGCAAAGCAAAGCAAAATAAAGCAAAATAAAGCAACACAAAGAATGCATTTTCAGACAGGACTGCCATAACATCAAATTAATTACTCAGACATGCATGTGTATTTTCATAACTAGTAACAAAACCAAGGCATAACAGGCATATTAACAATAGAAACAATGCATATTTTCAGACAGGATTGCAACGGACATCATTCCTAACTACAAAAGCGGAGCAAAGCAAAATAAAGCAACAGAAAGAATGCATTTTCAGACAGGAGTGCCATAACATCAAATCAATTACTCAGACATGCATGTGTATTTTCATAACTAGTAACAAAACCAAGGCATAATAGGCATATTAACAACAGAAACAATGCATATTTTCAGACAGGATTGCAACGGACATCATTTCTAACTACAGAAGCAAAGCAAAGCAAATAAAGCAAAATAAAGCAACACAAAGAATGCATTTTCAGACAGGACGGCCATAACATCAAATCAATTCCTCAGACATGCATGTGTATTTTCATAACTAGTAACAAAACCAAGGCATAACAGGCATATTAACAACAGAAACAATGCATATTTTCAGACAGGATTGCAACGGACATCATTCAAAACTAAAAAAGCAAAGCAAAATAAAGCAAAATAAAGCAACACAAAGAATGCATTTTAAGACAGGACTGCCATAACATCAAATTAATTACTCAGACATGCATGTGTATTTTCATAACTAGTAACAAAACCAAGGCATAACAGGCATATTAACAACAGAAACAATGCATATTTTCAGACAGGATTGCAACGGACATCATTCAAAAAGTAAAAAAGCAAAGCAAAGCAAAATAAAGCAAAATAAAGCAACAAAAAGAATGCATTTTCAGACAGGACTGCCATAACATCAAATCAATTACTCAGACATGCATGTGTATTTTCATAACTAGTAACAAAACCAAGGCATAACAGGCATATTAACAACAGAAACAATGCATATTTTCAGACAGGATTGCAACGGACATCATTTCTAACTACAGAAGCAAAGCAAAGCAAAATAAAGCAAAATAAAGCAACACAAAGAATGCATTTTCAGACAGGACTGCCATAACATCAAATCAATTCCTCAGACATGCATGTGTATTTTCATAACTAGTAACAAAACCAAGGCATAACAGGCATATTAACAACAGAAACAATGCATATTTTCAGACAGGATTGCAACGGACATCATTCAAAACTAAAAAAGCAAAGCAAAGCAAAATAAAGCAAAATAAAGCAACACAAAGAATGCATTTTCAGACAGGACTGCCATAACATAGAATTAATTACTCAGACATGCTTGTGTATTTTCATAACTAGTAACAAAACCGAGGCATAACAGGCATATTAACAACAGAAACAATGCATATTTTCAGACAGGATTGCAACGGACATCATTTCTAACTACAGAAGCAAAGCAAAGCAAAATAAAGCAAAATAAAGCAACACAAAGAATGCATTTTCAGACAGGACTGCCATAACATCAAATCAATTACTCAGACATGCATGTGTATTTTCATAACTAGTAACAAAACCAAGGCATAACAGGCATATTAACAACAGAAACAATGCATATTTTCAGACAGGATTGCAACGGACATCATTTCTAACTACAGAAGCAAAGCAAAGCAAAATAAAGCAAAGTAAAGCAACACAAAATATGCATTTTCAGACAGGACTGCCATAACATCAAATCAATTACTCAGACATGCATGTGTATTTTCATAACTAGTAACAAAACCAAGGCATAACAGGCATATTAACAACAGAAACAATGCATATTTTCAGACAGGATTGCAACGGACATCATTTCTAACTACAGAAGCAAAGCAAAGCAAAATAAAGCAAAATAAAGCAACACAAAATATGCATTTTCAGACAGGAGTGCCATAACATCAAATCAATTACTCAGACATGCATGTGTATTTTCATAACTAGTAACAAAACCAAGGCATAACAGGCATATTAACAACAGAAACAATGCATATTTTCAGACAGGATTGCAACGGACATCATTTCTAACTACAGAAGCAAAGCAAAGCAAAATAAAGCAACACAAAGAATGCATTTTCAGACAGGACTGCCATAACATCAAATCCATTACTCAGACATGCATGTGTATTTTCATAACTAGTAACAAAACCAAGGCATAACAGGCATATTAACAACAGAAACAATGCATATTTTCAGACAGGATTGCAACGGACATCATTCAAAACAAAAAAAGCAAAGCAAAGCAAAATAAAGCAAAATAAAGCAACACAAAGAATGCATTTTCAGACAGGACTGCCATAACATCAAATCAATTACTCAGACATGCATGTGTATTTTCATAACTAGTAACAAAACCAAGGCATAACAGGCATATTAACAACAGAAACAATGCATATTTTCAGACAAGATTGCAACGGACATCATTCAAAACTAAAAAAGCAAAGCAAAGCAAAATAAAGCAAAATAAAGCAACACAAAGAATGCATTTTCAGACAGGACTGCCATAACATCAAATCAATTACTCAGACATGCATGTGTATTTTCATAACTAGTAACAAAACCAAGGCATAACAGGCATATTAACAACAGAAACAATGCATATTTTCAGACAGTATTGCAACGGACATCATTCAAAACTAAAAAAGCAAAGCAAAGCAAAATAAAGCAAAATAAAGCAACAGAAAGAATGCATTTTCAGACAGGACTGCCATAACATCAAATCAATTACTCAGACATGCATGTGTATTTTCATAACTAGTAACAAAACCAATGGCATAACAGGCATATTAACAACAGAAACAATGCATATTTTCAGACAGGATTGCAACGGACATCATTTCAAACTACAGAAGCAAAGCAAAGCAAAATAAAGCAAAATAAAGCAACAGAAAGAATGCATTTTCAGACAGGAGTGCCATAACATCAAATCAATTACTCAGACATGCATGTCTATTTCATAACTAGTAACAAATACAAGGCATAACAGGCATATCAACAACAGAAACAATGCATATTTTCAGACAGGATTGCAACGGACATCATTTCTAACTACAGAAGCAAAGCAAAGCAAAATAAAGCAAAATAAAGCAACACAAAGAATGCATTTTCAGACAGGACTGCCATAACATCAAATCAATAACTCAGACATGCATGTGTATTTTCATAACTAGTAACAAAACCAAGGCATAACAGGCATATTAACAACAGAAACAATGCATATTTTCAGACAGGATTGCAACGGACATCATTCAAAAAGTAAAAAAGCAAAGCAAAGCAAAATAAAGCAAAATAAAGCAACACAAAGAATGCATTTTCAGACAGGACTGCCATAACATCAAATCAATTACTCAGACATGCATGTGTATTTTCATAACTAGTAACAAAACCAAGGCATAACAGGCATATTAACAACAGAAACAATGCATATTTTCAGACAGGATTGCAACGGACATCATTTCTAACTACAGAAGCAAAGCAAAGCAAAATAAAGCAAAATAAAGCAACACAAAGAATGCATTTTCAGACAGGACTGCCATAACATCAAATCAATTACTCATACATGCATGTGTATTTTCATAACTAGTAACAAAACCAAGGCATAACAGGCATATTAACAATAGAAACAATGCATATTTTCAGACAGGATTGCAACGGACATCATTCCTAACTACAAAAGCGGAGCAAAGCAAAATATAGCAACAGAAAGAATGCTTTTTCAGACAGGAGTGCCATAACATCAAATCAATTACTCAGACATGCATGTGTATTTTCATAACTAGTAACAAAACCAAGGCATAACAGGCATATTAACAACAGAAACAATGCATATTTTCAGACAGGATTGCAACGGACATCATTTCTAACTACAGAAGCAAAGCAAAGCAAAATAAAGCAAAATAAAGCAACACAAAGAATGCATTTTCAGACAGGACTGCCATAACATCAATTACTCAGACATGCATGTGTATTTTCATAACTAGTAACAAAACCAAGGCATAACAGGCATATTAACAACAGAAACAATGCATATTTTCAGACAGGATTGCAACGGACATCATTCAAAACTAAAAAAGCAAAGCAAAGCAAAATAAAGCAAAATAAAGCAACAGAAAGAATGCATTTTCAGACAGGAGTGCCATAACATCAAATCAATTACTCAGACATGCATGTGTATTTTCATAACTAGTAACAAAACCAAGGCATAACAGGCATATTAACAACAGAAACAATGCATATTTTCAGACAGGATTGCAAAGGACATCATTTCTAACTACAGAAGCAAAGCAAAGCAAAATAAAGCAAAATAAAGCAACACAAAGAATGCATTTTCAGACAGGACTGCCATAACATCAAATCAATTACTCAGACATGCATGTGTATTTTCATAACTAGTAACAAAACCAAGGCATAACAGGCATATTAACAACAGAAACAATGCATATTTTCAGACAGGATTGCAACGGACATTATTTCTAACTACAGAAGCAAAGCAAAGCAAAATAAAGCAAAATAAAGCAACACAAAGAATGCATTTTCAGACAGGACTGCCATAACATCAAATCAATAACTCAGACATGCATGTGTATTTTCATAACTAGTAACAAAACCAAGGCATAACAGGCATATTAACAACAGAAACAATGCATATTTTCAGACAGGATTGCAACGGACATCAAACAAAACTAAAAAAGCAAAGCAAAGCAAAATAAAGCAAAATAAAGCAACACAAAGAATGCATTTTCAGACAGGACTGCCATAACATCAAATCAATTACTCAGACATGCATGTGTATTTTCATAACTAGTAACAAAACCAAGGCATAACAGGCATATTAACAACAGAAACAATGCATATTTTCAGACAGGATTGCAACGGACATCATTCAAAAAGTAAAAAAGCAAAGCAAAGCAAAATAAAGCAAAATAAAGCAACACAAAGAATGCATTTTCAGACAGGACTGCCATAACATCAAATCAATTACTCAGACATGCATGTGTATTTTCATAACTAGTAACAAAACCAAGGCATAACAGGCATATTAACAACAGAAACAATGCATATTTTCAGACAGGATTGCAACGGACATCATTTCTAACTACAGAAGCAAAGCAAAGCAAAATAAAGCAAAATAAAGCAACACAAAGAATGCATTTTCAGACAGGACTGCCATAACATCAAATCAATTACTCATACATGCATGTGTATTTTCATAACTAGTAACAAAACCAAGGCATAACAGGCATATTAACAATAGAAACAATGCATATTTTCAGACAGGATTGCAACGGACATCATTCCTAACTACAAAAGCGGAGCAAAGCAAAATATAGCAACAGAAAGAATGCTTTTTCAGACAGGAGTGCCATAACATCAAATCAATTACTCAGACATGCATGTGTATTTTCATAACTAGTAACAAAACCAAGGCATAACAGGCATATTAACAACAGAAACAATGCATATTTTCAGACAGGATTGCAACGGACATCATTTCTAACTACAGAAGCAAAGCAAAGCAAAATAAAGCAAAATAAAGCAACACAAAGAATGCATTTTCAGACAGGACTGCCATAACATCAATTACTCAGACATGCATGTGTATTTTCATAACTAGTAACAAAACCAAGGCATAACAGGCATATTAACAACAGAAACAATGCATATTTTCAGACAGGATTGCAACGGACATCATTCAAAACTAAAAAAGCAAAGCAAAGCAAAATAAAGCAAAATAAAGCAAGAGAAAGAATGCATTTTCAGACAGGAGTGCCATAACATCAAATCAATTACTCAGACATGCATGTGTATTTTCATAACTAGTTACAAAACCAAGGCATAACAGGCATATTAACAACAGAAACAATGCATATTTTCAGACAGGATTGCAACGGACATCATTTCTAACTACAGAAGCAAAGCAAAGCAAAATAAAGCAAAATAAAGCAACACAAAGAATGCATTTTCAGACAGGACTGCCATAACATCAAATCAATTACTCATACATGCATGTGTATTTTCATAACTAGTAACAAAACCAAGGCATAACAGGCATATTAACAATAGAAACAATGCATATTTTCAGACAGGATTGCAACGGACATCATTCCTAACTACAAAAGCGGAGCAAAGCAAAATATAGCAACAGAAAGAATGCTTTTTCAGACAGGAGTGCCATAACATCAAATCAATTACTCAGACATGCATGTGTATTTTCATAACTAGTAACAAAACCAAGGCATAACAGGCATATTAACAACAGAAACAATGCATATTTTCAGACAGGATTGCAACGGACATCATTTCTAACTACAGAAGCAAAGCAAAGCAAAATAAAGCAAAATAAAGCAACACAAAGAATGCATTTTCAGACAGGACTGCCATAACATCAATTACTCAGACATGCATGTGTATTTTCATAACTAGTAACAAAACCAAGGCATAACAGGCATATTAACAACAGAAACAATGCATATTTTCAGACAGGATTGCAACGGACATCATTCAAAACTAAAAAAGCAAAGCAAAGCAAAATAAAGCAAAATAAAGCAAGAGAAAGAATGCATTTTCAGACAGGAGTGCCATAACATCAAATCAATTACTCAGACATGCATGTGTATTTTCATAACTAGTTACAAAACCAAGGCATAACAGGCATATTAACAACAGAAACAATGCATATTTTCAGACAGGATTGCAAAGGACATCATTTCTAACTACAGAAGCAAAGCAAAGCAAAATAAAGCAAAATAAAGCAACACAAAGAATGCATTTTCAGACAGGACTGCCATAACATCAAATCAATTACTCAGACATGCATGTGTATTTTCATAACTAGTAACAAAACCAAGGCATAACAGGCATATTAACAACAGAAACAATGCATATTTTCAGACAGGATTGCAACGGACATCATTTCTAACTACAGAAGCAAAGCAAAGCAAAATAAAGCAAAATAAAGCAACACAAAGAATGCATTTTCAGACAGGACTGCCATAACATCAAAGCAATTACTCAGACATGCATGTGTATTTTCATAACTAGTAACAAAACCAAGGCATAACAGGCATATTAACAACAGAAACAAAGCATATTTTCAGACAGGATTGCTACGGACATCCTTCCTAACTACAAAAGCAAAGCAAAGCAAAATAAAGCAAAATGAAGCAAAATAAAGCAAAACAAAGAATGCATTTTCAGACAGGACTGCCATAACATCAAATCAATTACTCAGACATGCATGTGTATTTTCATAACTAGTAACAAAACCAAGTCATAACAGGCATATTAACAATAGAAACAATGCATATTTTCAGACAGGATTGCAACAGACATCATTCCTAACTACAAAAGCAAAGCAAAGCAAAATAAAGCAAAATAAAGCAACACAAAGAATGCATTTTCAGACAGGACTGCCATAACATCAAATCAATTACTCAGACATGCATGTGTATTTTCATAACTAGTAACAAAACCAAGGCATAACAGGCATATTAACAACAGAAACAATGCATATTTTCAGACAGGATTGCAACGGACATCATTTCTAACTACAGAAGCAAAGCAAAGCAAAATAAAGCAAAATAAAGCAACACAAAGAATGCATTTTCAGACAGGACTGCCATAACATCAAATCAATTACTCAGACATGCATGTGTATTTTCATAACTAGTAACAAAACCAAGGCATAACAGGCATATTAACAACAGAAACAATGCATATTTTCAGACAGGATTGCAACGGACATCATTCAAAACTAAAAAAGCAAAGCAAAGCAAAATAAAGCAAAATAAAGCAACAGAAAGAATGCATTTTCAGACAGGAGTGCCATAACATCAAATCAATTACTCAGACATGCATGTGTATTTTCATAACTAGTAACAAAACCAAGGCATAACAGGCATATTAACAACAGAAACAATGCATATTTTCAGACAGGATTGCAACGGATATCATTTCTAACTACAGAAGCAAAGCAAAGCAAAATAAAGCAAAATAAAGCAACACAAAGAATGCATTTTCAGACAGGACTGCCATAACATCAAATCAATTACTCAGACATGCATGTGTATTTTCATAACTAGTAACAAAACCAAGGCATAACAGGCATATTAACAACAGAAACAATGCATATTTTCAGACAGGATTGCAACGGATATCATTTCTAACTACAGAAGCAAAGCAAAGCAAAATAAAGCAAAATAAAGCAACACAAAGAATGCATTTTCAGACAGGACTGCCATAACATCAAATCAATTACTCAGACATGCATGTGTATTTTCATAACTAGTAACAAAACCAAGGCATAACAGGCATATTAACAACAGAAACAATGCATATTTTCAGACAGGATTGCAACGGACATTATTCAAAACTAAAAAAGCAAAGCAAAATAATGCAAAATAAAGCAACACAAAGAATGCATTTTCAGACAGGACTGCCATAACATCAAATCAATTACTCAGACATGCATGTGTATTTTCATAACTAGTAACAAAACCAATGGCATAACAGGCATATTAACAACAGAAACAATGCATATTTTCAGACAGGATTGCAACGGACATCATTTCTAACTACAGAAGCAAAGCAAAGCAAAATAAAGCAAAATAAAGCAACACAAAGAATGCATTTTCAGACAGGACTGCCATAACATCAAATCAATTACTCAGACATGCATGTGTATTTTCATAACTAGTAACAAAACCAAGGCATAACAGGCATATTAACAACAGAAACCAAGCATATTTTCAGACAGGATTGCTACGGACATCCTTTCTAACTACAAAAGCAAAGCAAAGCAAAATAAAGCAAAATGAAGCAAAATAAAGCAAAACAAAGAATGCATTTTCAGACAGGACTGCCATAACATCAAATCAATTACTCAGACATGCATGTGTATTTTCATAACTAGTAACAAAACCAAGGCATAACAGGCATATTAACAATAGAAACAATGCATATTTTCAGACAGGATTGCAACGGACATCATTCGTAACTACAAAAGCAAAGCAAAGCAAAATAAAGCAACACAAAGAATGCATTTTCAGACAGGACTGCCATAACATCAAATCAATTACTCAGACATGCATGTGTATTTTCATAACTAGTAACAAAACCAATGGCATAACAGGCATATTAACAACAGAAACAATGCATATTTTCAGACAGGATTGCAACGGACATCATTTCTAACTACAGAAGCAAAGCAAAGCAAAATAAAGCAAAATAAAGCAACACATAGAATGCATTTTCAGACAGGACTGCCATAACATCAAATCAATTACTCAGACATGCATGTGTATTTTCATAACTAGTAACAAAACCAAGGCATAACAGGCATATTAACAACAGAAACAAAGCATATTTTCAGACAGGATTGCTACGGACATCCTTCCTAACTACAAAAGCAAAGCAAAGCAAAATAAAGCAAAATGAAGCAAAATAAAGCAAACCAAAGAATGCATTTTCAGACAGGACTGCCATAACATCAAATCAATTACTCAGACATGCATGTGTATTTTCATAACTAGTAACAAAACCAAGGCATAACAGGCATATTAACAATAGAAACAATGCATATTTTCAGACAGGATTGCAACAGACATCATTCCTAACTACAAAAGCAAAGCAAAGCAAAATAAAGCAAAATAAAGCAACACAAAGAATGCATTTTCAGACAGGACTGCCATAACATCAAATCAATTACTCAGACATGCATGTGTATTTTCATAACTAGTAACAAAACCAAGGCATAACAGGCATATTAACAACAGAAACAATGCATATTTTCAGACAGGATTGCAACGGACATCATTTCTAACTACAGAAGCAAAGCAAAGCAAAATAAAGCAAAATAAAGCAACACAAAGAATGCATTTTCAGACAGGACTGCCATAACATCAAATCAATTACTCAGACATGCATGTGTATTTTCATAACTAGTAACAAAACCAAGGCATATCAGGCATATTAACAACAGAAACAATGCATATTTTCAGACAGGATTGCAACGGACATTATTCAAAACTAAAAAAGCAAAGCAAAGCAAAATAATGCAAAATAAAGCAACACAAAGAATGCATTTTCAGACAGGACTGCCATAACATCAAATCAATTACTCAGACATGCATGTGTATTTTCATAACTAGTAACAAAACCAATGGCATAACAGGCATATTAACAACAGAAACAATGCATATTTTCAGACAGGATTGCAACGGACATCATTTCTAACTACAGAAGCAAAGCAAAGCAAAATAAAGCAAAATAAAGCAACACAAAGAATGCATTTTCAGACAGGACTGCCATAACATCAAATCAATTACTCAGACATGCGTGTGTATTTTCATAACTAGTAACAAAACCAAGGCATAACAGGCATATTAACAACAGAAACCAAGCATATTTTCAGACAGGATTGCTACGGACATCCTTTCTAACTACAAAAGCAAAGCAAAGCAAAATAAAGCAAAATGAAGCAAAATAAAGCAAAACAAAGAATGCATTTTCAGACAGGACTGCCATAACATCAAATCAATTACTCAGACATGCATGTGTATTTTCATAACTAGTAACAAAACCAAAGCATAACAGGCATATTAACAATAGAAACAATGCATATTTTCAGACAGGATTGCAACGGACATCATTCGTAACTACAAAAGCAAAGCAAAGCAAAATAAAGCAACACAAAGAATGCATTTTCAGACAGGACTGCCATAACATCAAATCAATTACTCAGACATGCATTTGTATTTTCATAACTAGTAACAAAACCAATGGCATAACAGGCATATTAACAACAGAAACAATGCATATTTTCAGACAGGATTGCAACGGACATCATTTCTAACTACAGAAGCAAAGCAAAGCAAAATAAAGCAAAATAAAGCAACACATAGAATGCATTTTCAGACAGGACTGCCATAACATCAAATCAATTACTCAGACATGCATGTGTATTTTCATAACTAGTAACAAAACCAAGGCATAACAGGCATATTAACAACAGAAACAAAGCATATTTTCAGACAGGATTGCTACGGACATCCTTCCTAACTACAAAAGCAAAGCAAAGCAAAATAAAGCAAAATGAAGCAAAATAAAGCAAAACAAAGAATGCATTTTCAGACAGGACTGCCATAACATCAAATCAATTACTCAGACATGCATGTGTATTTTTCATAACTAGTAACAAAACCAAGGCATAACAGGCATATTAACAATAGAAACAATGCATATTTTCAGACAGGATTGCAACGGACATCATTCCTTACTACAAAAGCGGAGCAAAGCAAAATAAAGCAACTGAAAGAATGCATTTTCAGACAGGAGTGCCTTAACATCAAATCAATTACTCAGACATGCATGTGTATTTTCATAACTAGTAACAAAACCAAGGCATAACAGGCATATTAACAACAGAAACAATGCATATTTTCAGACAGGATTGCAACGGACATCATTTCTAACTACAGAAGCAAAGCAAAGCAAAATAAAGCAAAATAAAGCAACACAAAGAATGCATTTTCAGACAGGACTGCCATAACATCAAATCAATTACTCAGACATGCATGTGTATTTTCATAACTAGTAACAAAACCAAGGCATAACAGGCATATTAACAACAGAAACAATGCATATTTTCAGACAGGATTGCAACGGACATCATTCAAAACTAAAAAAGCAAAGCAAAGCAAAATAAAGCAAAATAAAGCAACAGAAAGAATGCATTTTCAGACAGGAGTGCCATAACATCAAATCAATTACTCAGACATGCATGTGTATTTTCATAACTAGTAACAAAACCAAGGCATAACAGGCATATTAACAACAGAAACAATGCATATTTTCAGACAGGATTGCAACGGATATCATTTCTAACTACAGAAGCAAAGCAAAGCAAAATAAAGCAAAATAAAGCAACACAAAGAATGCATTTTCAGACAGGACTGCCATAACATCAAATCAATTACTCAGACATGCATGTGTATTTTCATAACTAGTAACAAAACCAAGGCATAACAGGCATATTAACAACAGAAACAATGCATATTTTCAGACAGGATTGCAACGGATATCATTTCTAACTACAGAAGCAAAGCAAAGCAAAATAAAGCAAAATAAAGCAACACAAAGAATGCATTTTCAGACAGGACTGCCATAACATCAAATCAATTACTCAGACATGCATGTGTATTTTCATAACTAGTAACAAAACCAAGGCATAACAGGCATATTAACAACAGAAACAATGCATATTTTCAGACAGGATTGCAACGGACATTATTCAAAACTAAAAAAGCAAAGCAAAATAATGCAAAATAAAGCAACACAAAGAATGCATTTTCAGACAGGACTGCCATAACATCAAATCAATTACTCAGACATGCATGTGTATTTTCATAACTAGTAACAAAACCAATGGCATAACAGGCATATTAACAACAGAAACAATGCATATTTTCAGACAGGATTGCAACGGACATCATTTCTAACTACAGAAGCAAAGCAAAGCAAAATAAAGCAAAATAAAGCAACACAAAGAATGCATTTTCAGACAGGACTGCCATAACATCAAATCAATTACTCAGACATGCATGTGTATTTTCATAACTAGTAACAAAACCAAGGCATAACAGGCATATTAACAACAGAAACCAAGCATATTTTCAGACAGGATTGCTACGGACATCCTTTCTAACTACAAAAGCAAAGCAAAGCAAAATAAAGCAAAATGAAGCAAAATAAAGCAAAACAAAGAATGCATTTTCAGACAGGACTGCCATAACATCAAATCAATTACTCAGACATGCATGTGTATTTTCATAACTAGTAACAAAACCAAGGCATAACAGGCATATTAACAATAGAAACAATGCATATTTTCAGACAGGATTGCAACGGACATCATTCGTAACTACAAAAGCAAAGCAAAGCAAAATAAAGCAACACAAAGAATGCATTTTCAGACAGGACTGCCATAACATCAAATCAATTACTCAGACATGCATGTGTATTTTCATAACTAGTAACAAAACCAATGGCATAACAGGCATATTAACAACAGAAACAATGCATATTTTCAGACAGGATTGCAACGGACATCATTTCTAACTACAGAAGCAAAGCAAAGCAAAATAAAGCAAAATAAAGCAACACATAGAATGCATTTTCAGACAGGACTGCCATAACATCAAATCAATTACTCAGACATGCATGTGTATTTTCATAACTAGTAACAAAACCAAGGCATAACAGGCATATTAACAACAGAAACAAAGCATATTTTCAGACAGGATTGCTACGGACATCCTTCCTAACTACAAAAGCAAAGCAAAGCAAAATAAAGCAAAATGAAGCAAAATAAAGCAAACCAAAGAATGCATTTTCAGACAGGACTGCCATAACATCAAATCAATTACTCAGACATGCATGTGTATTTTCATAACTAGTAACAAAACCAAGGCATAACAGGCATATTAACAATAGAAACAATGCATATTTTCAGACAGGATTGCAACAGACATCATTCCTAACTACAAAAGCAAAGCAAAGCAAAATAAAGCAAAATAAAGCAACACAAAGAATGCATTTTCAGACAGGACTGCCATAACATCAAATCAATTACTCAGACATGCATGTGTATTTTCATAACTAGTAACAAAACCAAGGCATAACAGGCATATTAACAACAGAAACAATGCATATTTTCAGACAGGATTGCAACGGACATCATTTCTAACTACAGAAGCAAAGCAAAGCAAAATAAAGCAAAATAAAGCAACACAAAGAATGCATTTTCAGACAGGACTGCCATAACATCAAATCAATTACTCAGACATGCATGTGTATTTTCATAACTAGTAACAAAACCAAGGCATATCAGGCATATTAACAACAGAAACAATGCATATTTTCAGACAGGATTGCAACGGACATTATTCAAAACTAAAAAAGCAAAGCAAAGCAAAATAATGCAAAATAAAGCAACACAAAGAATGCATTTTCAGACAGGACTGCCATAACATCAAATCAATTACTCAGACATGCATGTGTATTTTCATAACTAGTAACAAAACCAATGGCATAACAGGCATATTAACAACAGAAACAATGCATATTTTCAGACAGGATTGCAACGGACATCATTTCTAACTACAGAAGCAAAGCAAAGCAAAATAAAGCAAAATAAAGCAACACAAAGAATGCATTTTCAGACAGGACTGCCATAACATCAAATCAATTACTCAGACATGCGTGTGTATTTTCATAACTAGTAACAAAACCAAGGCATAACAGGCATATTAACAACAGAAACCAAGCATATTTTCAGACAGGATTGCTACGGACATCCTTTCTAACTACAAAAGCAAAGCAAAGCAAAATAAAGCAAAATGAAGCAAAATAAAGCAAAACAAAGAATGCATTTTCAGACAGGACTGCCATAACATCAAATCAATTACTCAGACATGCATGTGTATTTTCATAACTAGTAACAAAACCAAAGCATAACAGGCATATTAACAATAGAAACAATGCATATTTTCAGACAGGATTGCAACGGACATCATTCGTAACTACAAAAGCAAAGCAAAGCAAAATAAAGCAACACAAAGAATGCATTTTCAGACAGGACTGCCATAACATCAAATCAATTACTCAGACATGCATTTGTATTTTCATAACTAGTAACAAAACCAATGGCATAACAGGCATATTAACAACAGAAACAATGCATATTTTCAGACAGGATTGCAACGGACATCATTTCTAACTACAGAAGCAAAGCAAAGCAAAATAAAGCAAAATAAAGCAACACATAGAATGCATTTTCAGACAGGACTGCCATAACATCAAATCAATTACTCAGACATGCATGTGTATTTTCATAACTAGTAACAAAACCAAGGCATAACAGGCATATTAACAACAGAAACAAAGCATATTTTCAGACAGGATTGCTACGGACATCCTTCCTAACTACAAAAGCAAAGCAAAGCAAAATAAAGCAAAATGAAGCAAAATAAAGCAAAACAAAGAATGCATTTTCAGACAGGACTGCCATAACATCAAATCAATTACTCAGACATGCATGTGTATTTTTCATAACTAGTAACAAAACCAAGGCATAACAGGCATATTAACAATAGAAACAATGCATATTTTCAGACAGGATTGCAACGGACATCATTCCTTACTACAAAAGCGGAGCAAAGCAAAATAAAGCAACTGAAAGAATGCATTTTCAGACAGGAGTGCCTTAACATCAAATCAATTACTCAGACATGCATGTGTATTTTCATAACTAGTAACAAAACCAAGGCATAACAGGCATATTAACAACAGAAACAATGCATATTTTCAGACAGGATTGCAACGGACATCATTCAAAAAGTAAAAAAGCAAAGCAAAGCAAAATAAAGCAAAATAAAGCAACACAAAGAATGCATTTTCAGACAGGACTGCCATAACATCAAATCAATTACTCAGACATGCATGTGTATTTTCATAACTAGTAACAAATACAAGGCATAACAGGCATATTAACAACGGACATTATTTCTAACTACAAAAGCAAAGCAAAGCAAAACAAAGAATGCATTTTCAGAACAGGCTGCAAAGCAAACAAAACAAAGCAAACAATGAATATTTTCCGAGAGGATTGCCATGAACATGATTTCTAACTACAAAAACAAAGCAAAGAACAAGACTGCGTTCAATAAACGCTTATGCCCCCTGTGGAAGCCTTGTCCATAAATAAGTCTAAGTCCAAAATTAGGTCAAGGTGAAGGTCAAAAAGGGTCAGGTGATACAGGTGTGTGGAGAGTGTTCATATACAACATCCATGCAAGTTTGGAAGCTTTGCAGCAAGCCATAATGATGCTAGAAGAAACGGTCAATTTGGGTTAACCAGGACGGACGGACGGACGGACGGACGGACGGACAGGTGCATCACTATATGCCTCCCGATCTATCGATACGGGGGCATAAAAACAAAAGAAACCAAACATTGCACATTGTCAGACAGGATTGCCACGGACATCAGTTCGAACTACAAAAGCAAACAATGACTTACTCTCAAGTGTCCAAGGTTTCATTGTAATTATCAAATTGAAGATTGTTCAGAACTTTCATTCAATTAAATGATTATGGAGTTCATAGATGAGATAAAAGCATTGCCAAAATCAATCAACTTGATGCAGCCTTTTTCTGCGAGTAGTATATTATGTACCTTTACGTCTCTATGTATAACATGGTTCTTGTTGAGAAACTTTGACACCAGAAATACAAAAATAAAACCTACAGATTTCTGAGGACCAAGAAACAATGATGGAGCGGATTCCTCTATGAAACAAGATGAAATTGGAGCAGAAATGAAAGTTTCTAGGACTCGTTGAATCAAGTTTTCCACTCCAAACGGAGCAATCACAAAGTTTGAAATGTTTAAAATTATTTACTAGACCAACAATGATGGCCGTCTGACATAGACTGACTATTATAGCTCACCATGAGCATAATATCATAGGTTTAATATTTAGATGACAAAAAAGAGAAACCAACCTTTAGTGTTTCTTTTAAGATATGAGCCAGCAATATTTCATCCCGTTTGAGTCCCCTGTCTACCAGAGATTTGGCAAGGTCGGTCACTGAACTACGGGAACACATCTGTAGGAACAAACAAGAATGGATCTATCACAGTGATGATAATATCTTTGTTAGATTTAAAGGTGACCATCTAAATATGCAATATTCTTATAATAATATACTTAATAAACATTTGAATAAAACTAGAAAAACATGGCTTCCGGCAAATTATGTCGAGCCTCGGGCACGTTGAAAAAAGCACTTAAATGTGCCAAGTTACATTTTATCCCACCATGCATAAAAAGAAATGATCTGTACAAACTTTAATTTGACTTTTGACATCCAACACTGACCTGAACCTTTGAGAGAGGAACCTGGGGTTGTTCCGATTAATAGAGGTTAACATTCATACCAATTATAAGCAACATTAGTCAATTTTGCATGACAAAGTTATGGTCTGGACAAACTTCAACTGGATCTTTGATCTCCAACTGTGACCTTGACCTTTGAGATAGGAACCTTGGGGTTGGACATGACGCTTTGTCTCAAGGAGGTTAACATTCATACCAAATATAAGCAAGATTGGTTAATGCATGACAAAGATATGATCCAGACAAGCTTCAATTTGACCTTTGACCTACACTTTACCTTGACCTTTGAGATAGGAACGTTAGAGTTGTGCATGACACTCCACCTCATGGAGGTTAACATTCATGCGGAATATAAGCAAGATTGGTCAAAGCATAACTCAAAACAGTAAGTCTCCTACAAAGAGCAATAACTCAGGCAATAATTAAAATTCCAAAAACTAGGCTTTGTACCAAGTATTCATGTGAAGTTTCATTTAATAAGAACGGACAAACTTTGCGGTCATCTACGGTGTGACTCTCAATCAAGTCATCCAACACAAAATTATTTGAACATGATGCAATTTTAGTACAGCGTGATTAACTTGTTGTTCAAATCAATGTGCCAAAGCATTAAAATTGTTCAAATGAATGCAGAGGAAGTATAATTAATAATAATTTAATAAAGACTTTATTTAAAGAGACAACACAGTTGGGTAATACCCAGTCTTCCCTGTGAGCCTCATTATGCATTTACATATATGTACCGATATAAAAGTTACATAAAAACAAAACATCGTAAGTTTATATACACAGCTAAAAGAAAATAATCATACATGTAGTACTGCAAAGTCAGACATTTTGGTTAGGAATTTGTTTTCACAAAATTAATGCTGGTGGACATTAATTAAGGCAGTAAAACGTAAAACATACTTCTTTTTGATGTTTAAACATCTCGAATATTCAACTCTGCGAACTAACTCTCAATATCAACTTTGCGAAATATTGACATGGCGAAAACATATGACTTTACAGTAAATATAATTGAGCAAAAAATATATACACATACATGTAATATACAATTGATAGCACAAATTAATTAAAGAATCCTTGCTACTAAGGTATCTTTTCTTTGAAAGAAGTTTTATGACCACCAGAGAACCACCACTTTAAGTAGTTGGTTTTAAATATATTTGCACTGGCAGATGTTCTTAAATCGTAAGGAAGCGAGTTCCATAATGTTGCTCCAGAGTACGCCAACAATTTTCTACAGCATTCAAGTCGAAGTTTTGAGACTGAAAGGAGACGCTGATCAAATGATCTCAATGAGCTGTTTTCGTGATATGTAAATAGATGCTCCATATAATTCGGGAGAAGGTTATTTAGAGATTTGAAAACTAGTATAGCCTTTTTGTATTGAAATCTATCAGGAAATTTCATCCAATTTAGTTGAAAAAAATAACTCAGCGGTTGGTGTATCAAAATCTTTATCTAAAATATTTCGAGCAGCCCGTTTTTGGAATTTGTACATATCATTATAAAGCTCAGTGTTACAGTTTCCCCAAATAGTACAGCAGTAAGTCTTAGTGAGGAAGAATGTATGAATTGAAAAACATTTCCTTGTATGGAGATTTAACATGAAATATCTTTAAAATAGATATACAGCGTTGAGTTTAAATGACACATTGCGATTGTTACATGTATATTTTTCAATACATAAATTTGCGAAATATGTCAAGTGGTTTTATATTCGAAGATGAAAATCAGCCACTCACAAATATATCGAAGCAGACAAACTTTGTGAGAGACATCCATCGTGACAGAGAAATGTCCAGCACAAATATGGAAACGAGAAATTTTCGGATGGCTAATGCATAAAAATAAAATGACGGTTCCCTAGCCAATGCACGTACCGTTTGCTAGCGAACCGGTGCCGAACGAATAATTTTGCTGTCTTGTCGTCCGGTGCCGGTTCCCTAGCCACTGCCTTCTTACGCAATTCCAACCGTACAACCGATATGAATAAGTTATGATGCAAACGAAATAGATCACAAATTACTGGCAAGTATCATATTATATGCGTACTGTTTTGTAAAAATGTACACTACATGATATTGTTATTCGTGTAACTGACATTGTATTTAAAGAAAGAAGCAAGATAAAGAATGTAATAGTAAAACGTTATAAAACAATCCATGTTTACGTATTACTCCGCATTGTTGTGCTCTGCTAATGTAAACCAAAACCCTGTTATGTCAACATGTGTAAGCGGTAGCCGATAACAACCGAAGGTGTTCGCAGGACATTTGTCACTCTATATACCACTATACTTTTCAACACACTACGAATACAAAAACATACAAATCAGCATCTATCTTTTTGTGTTAACTTAACTATATGTTCACCAATCACTAATTAAAATCTATACCATGCGGAGATATTTACACACATTTCATTGGTTTTTAAAGTGGGTCAATATCCAAGCTAGACAGCTAACGCTGAAAAAATGTTTGATTCTCATTAGTAGGTATAATAATGAGTTGCATTTCTTAAAGATCGAGTGATTTGTACGTGCATTTTCCAATTAAAGATGGGTTAGCTGTATTTTTCACAATCTTAATTTTTCTTAAGATTTAATAATCATGGTTATTGCTAAAAAATAACCACATTTATTTTAGCGAGATCTGTGCAATAGTAATAGGTCCCTTCTTAACTCATTTCTACCTGAACGTTTTGAGTCCGTCTGATCCGGTCAATACAGAACTTTATTGCATTCAATGACGTCACTTCGTCTTTTCTGTATGTTTCTCCAAGGGCAAAGTATGAAAGGCCAAGTGTATCTGATTAAATCGTGGAAATCCTACTTCCGAAGTTTATATGATTGGTATAAAACGCTACACGAAGGGTTGATGATCATACTGGCGAGATGTAGAGGGCTATCACGTGGCGATTACGATGATGTTGACAAAAGTTGAGAGGCGCTAGAGATTTGTTTTAAGCAGACTACAAAATCGGGTACACATGTTTTATTTCAAGCTCTATTGATTGATTTAAATATTTATAGTATATAAACATTGTGTGTGTATGGCAGTAGGTAATCGCCTACGTGTGGTATAAATACGTCGCATGCAGATGTCGACTCGGTTGGTTGTGCAGACCGTTTCCGGCACCGGGTTGAACTGAAAGATCTAAAGCACGCGTACACGACCAGTCATCAAGTTGCATACTGAAATGCTATTTTGGTTGCATATCGTCCAAACTCAATACAGGCTATAGAGCAACTAGACCCTTGTTATTCTGAATCAAAGCACTGTAAGCAGTGGCTGTTTACTAGACATTCTGAATCAAAGCACTGTATGCGTTGAATGTTTGCTCGACATGCTGAATCAAAGCACTGTTAGCAGTGTATATTTGCTCGATAATCTGAATCAAAACATGGTAAGCAATGGCTGTTTGCTCGATATTCTGAATCAAAGCACTGTAAGCAGTGGCTGTTTGCTTGACATTCTGATTTAAAGCAATGTCTGCTTGCTCGACATTCTAAATCCAATCACTGTAAGCAATGATTGCTTGGGTCGACATTATGTATCACAGCACTGTAAGCAGTGTTTGTTTGCTTGACATCTTGAATCAAAGCGCTGTATGCTATATATATGGCTGTTTGCTCGACATTCTGAATCAAAGTACTGTAAGCAGTGGGTGTGTGCATATCAGCCACTTCAATTTGCAAATAGACCCACTAATAAATTCTGAATCAAAGCACTGTAAGCATTATATTATCGATGTACACACGGCAAGTTCATAGAGCCTTTTTCGTCTCTACTGTAAATCTTATTTTGTTATCGTCTTGCGTGCAGTGTATACTTGTATGCTCTGTATGACCCTTATTAATATATATATTAAACTAGAAAAAGGCCCTGGCCTGATTTATATTGTGCTATAGTTGGTATTTAGGGTCATTATAATACACACGCTTTTAAATATGAAAGTACCGTCAGGCTGTTTTAAATATTGAAATTGCCCAGCTTTAGTTCGTAGATTTGTGTTTATTGTATAGTTAAATTTTGTTATCAGTTCGGCTAAATTGTAGACTCTATCCTTTAGCATTATGGAACCCGAAATGCCCCCGAGCTACTGTATTTCAATTTGGTACAAGTACGTTGGTGGTGTTCAGTGTTCTGACTTTGGTGTTGAACGAGATAAATAGAGTTAGCTATATTTTTTTTAGTGTTGTTATGTGGCACTTGGCGGGTATTACCAATATGTCATTAGGTATTATATGTATAATATGCCCATCTAGAATATTTTATTTCTAGATGACATAGTGTTAAATTGTAGGCAAATTCTATAAGTATTGTAGATCTACACCGGTATTGACTCATACACTTCTGCCTATATGCGCAGGTCATGCGGCCAAATTTGAGGTACTGGCCTAGGGTAACAGTTGAGCTTGGTCGACTTGTAAGTCAAATATGTATTGCTCGAATTTGGGGGAAATTTTTTCAGGTAAAAATTTTGTGGCGGAAATTCTAGCTTCAGAGCTTTAAAACTAGAACACAGTAGTATCATATAGTTCAAGTATGACTCGTAATATCGACTGTTAATTAAATCAGTACTATATAGGTCTATTTTGTCGTACGTGTAAGTTAAGGCATCCCCTGTATTTATCGCATGTCAAAATAACTAAAGGGTCTTGAATCGCTCGTATAACATTATGTTAGGCGTTCTTGAGCTACCCTTGTTTTTTGGCTAATACATCCTTGTTTTAGCACGGCAGTGATGCACGGTGATGCGGGTCATAGCTGCTAACATGGCGGCGCTGCAAGGTAGTGCTGGTAATAAGTTGCACGGTAGTGCGGGTAATTTTAAACATGCCAGCACTACACAGTATTGCCTGGTCTGTACAATTCAAGCAGTAAAGCGGGGGAATGCTTTAACTTACTTAATGTATTGAACATTTACATTTTGATAGCTCTGAGGCTGGGGATTCTGTCAGAGCCACGAGTCATGCCAAGTCGCATGCATGGCAGTTAGTCTTTCGTAGCGGCCAAATACCTCTAAAAACTTAATTGACTCTTCAGTGCGTTCTTAGACGAACACGATAGTGCTTGTGATATGATCATACGTATGGTATATTATTACAATATAAAAATCATGACTTTAATAGCTTAAAGATCTAACTGTAGCCATTTAGGGTATCTCGGTAGATCTTAATTTTATTGTTCTTTGTGCGATCTGACTGCAGCCGCATGGTACCTCAGCAGATCTTACTTATTGAAATTTATTAATAGATTATCGAAACATGAAGTCGGTTTGTTTCCTTTTGTATAGTTTCCATGAGCGAGTCTTAAAATAATAGATTTATTAGTACTGGAAGATATATATTTCTGGCATGATCAAATATATTGATCTAGAAATTTGGACTAGAAATCTAGCTAAGCTTTTATTCCACAAAGATGCATTTTAATGCAAAATGCATTTTATATATACTTCTATGCCAGCAATACCAACTCAACAACATCTTAAAAATACTACTTGATTCTGTTAATTAATTATAACCATTGTTGTTCACTTGTACAAAAATGAATAATAAACTGCATATATATAATAAATACAGGATATTTCTTGATTTTGGTAAAATTACAATCCATGGATTTTGATAAAAATTTGTGGATTACAGAACATGAAAGGGTCAAAACATGTCTGATTTTGATAGGTCGATTATATAATCATGGGGATTAGATATGTGGTCAAGTTCAACAATTAAATCAACGAAAAATCTACTCCCTTGAAATTAAAGGATTATACAGTAGATCAAGTTTTATTTCATCAAGTGATTATAGAAAATAAAATCAGAGAATCATAACGTCATAATGACGTAACATAATTGTATTATTCAGCGTTGCAAATCAGGCCTCAACAAATATGTTTAAAAGCACTCGTCCTGCAATATAGACAAAGATGAAAACCCCAAACTCTCACTGGTCCTGCTATATAAATAAAGAAGGAAAATATTGTGCAGGACGAGCGGACGAGTGGATTTATTGAGGCCTGCAAATGGTTTTCTTAATTGGAATATCTTGCTTAAAACAAAGAGCCATAGGTCACTCACCTGTTCTAGTAGTCCATGCAGACCCCCAAATGGTAGCCTCTATGTTCATATTGTCTTATAAAGCGACCTTGTAATTGACATCACATAGACCAAATGGCATATTGAAGTTTACGCCATGTTTTGTCTATGATTTGACCTAATGACCTAGTTTTTAACCCTAGATGTCCTAATATCGCACTTCAACTAGATTTTATTGAGATGATCATTGTGACCAACTTTCATAAAGATAAAGCCAACAATGAGACTTCTAGGGACTGCACAAGGTTTTTCTAAGATTTGAAAATGTGACCTAGTTTTTTACCCCAGATGACCCAATTTTGAACTTTACTTAGATTTTGTTGAGATGATCATAGTGACTTAGTTTCATAAATACTAGGTCATTATTGTTACCTCTAGTCACTACGCAGTTTTTCTATGATTTGACCTTGTGACCTAGTTTTCGATCCCGGATGACCCAATATCAAACTTGACCTAGATTTTGTTGAGATGATCATTGTGACCTTGTTTCATAAAGATTCTACATACTACACAAGGTTTTTCTATGATTTGACCTTGTGACCTAGTTTTTTACCCCAGATGACCCAATATCGAACTTGACCTACATTTTGTTGAGATGATCATTGTGACTAAGTTCCATAATGATTAGGCTAAAACTGTGACCTCTAGTGCACACAAGTTAATTATGGACGGACGAAGATATTTTTTAAAGGTGGAACATAAATAACAATCATAGTAAAAGACCAGAAAAAAACTATAATTAAATTTATAGAATAAATTTATTATGCCAAAAAACCTTTAAATAAAAAAAATCAGTCTTCCTTGGTTGCTGTGCAACCCATCGCCTAGATGGAAGACACTCTTTTCCATAGTTTAAAATATTATATTCTATATTCTAGTTTTAGAAACAAAATTGGCAGCCATTTTTTTGCCCGCTTCGGAAGGCAATTTTAACATTTTCAGTGCATAAACGATGCTTCAAACTGTTATGAGACACATGATTACTCTGAAATTACGAAGTAAGTCGAGCGGGAATCGTTCAAACGTGCGAAATATCAACCAATCTTAAGAAAATCTAATAAAAACGACACATGTTCAGGTTACTTCTTTTTGCGGTCTGATATGCTCATTATAAAAAGGTAAAATATCAAATTAGGCCTATTTGAAATCAGTTGTTATATATGTGTTTATATCTAATTATATGTAAACTAGTAACCCCTGAATTAAGTAGACCTAGAATGAAACAAATTGAAAAACGTGCGTTATCCACAGACAGATATATTTTCATTTTGATCGGGCTGACAAATGTTCATTCGGACATTTTTATTTCTGCCAGTCCGAATGACTGAACGCCTTTTAAAGTTTTCGCATCTGAACTTTAAAGCAAGAATGATAAAAGACTAAGCATTTTTTCGCTATGCCTTCTACGTGCCTTCTGTCTGGGAGCCAAAGACTATAGTGTCAAAGAACTGATGGGAAATTCCCTACTTGATGCTGTACATTTGTTCACTTTGTGACAGGTGAGCTGAAAACAATTAACAACTGACTTAACCTATGCCGGTCCGGAGAGGTATTTCATAGTGTCGGTACGACTTTGTGACATTTGTCGTAGAAGGGAGGTGTCGTTTCTTAGAGGGAATTTTACGTTGAAATTGCATGGGGGAATTTTGAATGTCATTTGAGAGAAAGTAAGAAGAATAAAATTGTTTGAGAGAGGTGACGTTACGAGAGGGAACACTGTAGAATCTACCAAGTTGCATACTCTAGCTTGTAAACTGAGTAATGACACAATCCCAAATTTTGAAGTATTTCAGTATCCATAGCATCCACAATTATTGTCAGAATAAACAAGAGCCGTCACAGACGGGTAATGCTCCCCGTGGGGCGTTTGTCACAGAAAAAATTCTAAAAAAATATGTTATTATTCTTTGCCACTGCACTGTAATAATTAGATTTATTTATCTATGAATTTTCAAATTGATATATCCAAAACTGTTTGAGTTATGGCCTGGACAAAAATTAAGTGTGAAAAAATACAAAGGGGAGCAACTCTTAAATAGGAATAAAGAGTTATCTCCCAATGAGATCTATTCAGCTATGAAGTTTCAAATTGATATTTCTTATTCTGTTCAAGTTATGGCCCGGACAAGTATGAAAAATTACAAAGGGACATTTCTCCAAAAATATACAATCAAGAGTTATGGTTAATCTGCACTGTACTTCCCCTGAATCCGGTCTATTCACCTATGAAGTTTCAAATTGATATCTCAAATACTGTTCAAGTTATGGCCTGGACAAGAATTAAGTATAAAAAATTACAAAGGGGAATAACTAAAACAAGAGGGCCATTGGCCCTAAAACGCTCACCTGATGACTAGCAGTTTAGGCAGAATCAGTTTTTGTTATGATATATGACCTTAATATTTTATTTAGATTTAACAGTGAAACACTTTGAGGCCGGGTTAAATAAAGATGAGGTAAAAAATGTGACCTCTAAAGTATAAACAAAGTTTTTCTTCGATGTGACATGGTGACCTAGTTTTTGACCCCCAGATGACCCAGTTATGAACTTGACCTATATTTCATAGAGACATACATTGTGCCCAAGTTTCATTAAGATCATGTATAAAATGTGACCTCAAGAGTGTTAACTAGGTTTTTCTTTGATGTGACCTGGTGACCTAGTTTTTGACCCCAGATGACCCAGTTGCAAACCTGACCTAGATCTCAGAGACATACATTGTGCCCAAGTTCCATTAAGATCATGTATAAAATGTGACCTCAAGAGTGTTAACTAGGTTTTTCTTTCATGTGACCTGGTGACCTAGTTTTTACCCCAGATGACCCAGTTGCAAACCTGATCTAGATCTCATATAGACAAACATTGTGATGAAGTTTTATTAAGATTATGTCAAAAATGTGACCTCTAGAGTGTTAACAAGGTTTTTCTTTGATGTGACCTAGTGACCTTGGTTTTGACCCCAGATGACCCAGTTGCAAAACTTGACCTATATTTCATAGAGACAAACATTGTGACCCAAGTTTCATTAAGATTATGTCAAAAATGTGACCTCTAGAGTGTTAACAAGGTTTTTCTTTGATGTGACCTAGTGACATTGGTTTTGACCCCAGATAGCCCAATTAAATCTTGACCTAGATTTCATAGAGACATACAATGTGACCAAGTTTCATTAAGATTGTCAAAAATGTGACCTCTAGAGTGTAAACAAGGTTTTTCTTTGATGTGACCTGGTGACCTAGTTTTTGACACCAGATGACCCAGTTGCAAAACTTGACCTATATTTCATAGAGACAAACATTGTGACCAAGTTTAAAAAAGATTAAGTGAAAATTATGACCTCTGGAGTGTTAACAGTCCATTTGTTGACGGCGGACGGCGCACGGTGGACGGCGCACGACAGAAGACGGACAAAAGGGTGATCACAATAGCTCACCTTGAGCACTTCGTGCTCAGGTGAGCTAAAAATATGCAATCAAGAGTTATGGTTCTTGTGCACTGCACTTTTCCTCAACGAGGTCTATTCACCTATGAAGATTCAAAATGATATATCTAATACTGTTCAAGTTGTGGCCCGGACGAGAATTAAGTATGAAAAATTACGAAGGGGAATAACTCAAAAAATATACAATCAAGAGTTATGGTTATGTGCACTGCACTTCCCCTGAATGAGGTCTATTCACCTATGAAGTTTCATATTGATATCTCCAATACTGTTAAGTTATTGCCCGGACAAAAGTGTGACGGATGGACAGACGGACGGAAGGACGGACAAAGCGGCGACTATATGCTCACTTTTCAGGGAGCATAAAAATATTTAGATGTTCATAATTTCCTTATTGGCACATACCCGACATATTAAGTTTCATAAACCTAGCTTTGAAACTGTTAGAGTTAGGCAGGATCCAGATTTGGGCATATTTTCACTCTTTCAGTTTTTGTCAGAATCAAGCTATTTTTAGACCTGGATCATCCCATTATTGCCCCCTATCCATTCATCAAGTGTCATAAACCTAGTTAGGAAACTGTTTGAGTTATGTCAGGATCCAGAATTTTGCCGGACGGACGGCAAACCCTGTAGTCCCCTCCAGTTGAAAACCGGTAGGGCCTAATTATAATATACATAATTATATAATATTTCTACACAAGCTAAATACACAGCAAGTCCCATCACGATATTTCATTCCTGAATGAAGTTATTTAACGAAAACGAATTATGAAAGTCAACCCGCCGTCCCTCTCCAATCTAATCAATCCTCTGGATAAGCAGTAATGCTGTCCAACACCAAAATGTAAGGTCGCGGGTTGGATAACCGGTCGCAACGTACTCGAGTTACTCAAAGGTTGATGGTATTGCTCCATTGCAATGGCACTCGGCATAATGTGAATGAAATACAGGAAACTACAGGTTGGCCAAGTTTGAAGAATGAAATGCCCAATTCATGATTTGGGAAAATAACAAGAGTTGTTTGTAAAACAGTTATTGAACGGAAACCAATTTATACGACCGAGACCGACAGGTGCCCTCATCAAAGATGGGTGCATACAATTTATTACAAATCATAGAAAAAAAACTTACCTTGATAGAACTCTGTGTAAGTGCATAACCGTACAGTAAATTCAACTCAAAGTATTGTGGACGACATCGTGTATAGCTTTATAGTGCACCGTGGAAATCTCAGCAATTCGACGGACCCACATTATTCGAAACCAAACTGTTCATGAAACCCGTGCAGGTAATTGTGTCGTGAAGTTCGTGTTTTTCATGGAGTAAAGAAAGAGTAGTAGCGCAATTCTTATTAGTAAGGGACTTACTGCATGCACAGCTCAGTAACACAACCAAGGGGAAGGTTACTGTACATATAAGGCACACTCGCCCATAGATCTTCTTTAATCCACAATATATAGAATCACAAATATCACTGAAATAGCCTCTGGTTTCGAGATGGCGTCTTGTTGTTTTGACCACTGTACGATTCCAGCATCCCTCATATTCCCTAGCAGCCAATCGGCGATCCTTATTTTCCCGCGCGATTCACTTGGTGGGTTTCGGAACAACAGCTTCATCAGCAGCCAATCGCATGGAACCTCGTCATATCGCGGCAGATACGGTTGGGCAATGCGCTTTGCACCGCGGGTCCATTCCTGGCAATATGCGGGCTCTAAGAATCGCCGATCATTACAAATTGTTTTTGATATATTTTTGCCCGGATGATAACTAAATTACTATCGCACCTATTGATTTGAAACTTCATGGGTGGATAAATCTCATTGAGGGAAAGTGCATTGCTCAAGAACCATAACTCTTTATTGCATATTTTTGGAATTATTCCCCTTTGTAATTTTTCATACTTTACTATTGCCCGGGTCATTTCTAATACAGTATTAGAGATATCATTTTGAAACTTCACAGGTAAAAAGGTCTCATTGAAGGGAAGTGCTGTGCTTAAGAACCCTAACTCTTCATTGCATAAATATGTATGCCCCCCCCCCCCCCATCTTTCATGAGGGTGTATATTGCTTTGCACATGTCTGTCGGTCGTATAAAATGGTTTCCGTTCGATAACTCAAGAACGCTTTGACCTAAAATCTTTAAACTTTACATGGAGGTTGGTCATCAATAGTAGATGTCCCCGACTGATTTTGGGGTCAGTAGATCAAAGGTCAAGGTCACTGTGACCTTTACCATTTCTGACTATTTAATTGGTTTCCGTTCAATAACTCAAGAACGCTTTAATCTAGGATCTTCAAACTTTACATGGAGGTTTGTCATCAACAGTAGATGATCCCTATTGATTTTGGGGTCAGTAGTCCAAAGGTCAAGGTCATTGTGACCTTTACCATTTCTGACTATTGGGCTACCATTGGGGCATAAGTGTTTTACAAACATCTCTTGTTTTGGAACTATTCCCCTTTGTAATTTTTCATACTTAATTATTGCCCGGGCCATTCCTCATACAGTATTAGAGATATCATTTTGAAACTTCATAGGTAAATCGGTATCATTGAGGGGAAGTGCAGTGCACAAGGACCATAACTCTTCATTATATATTTTTGAAGTTATTCCCCTTTGTGATTTGTCATACTTAATTCTTGCCCGGCCATAACTCGTACAGTATTAGAGGTGTGAATCGGAAACTTAATATTAGGTGAATAGATCTCATTGTAGAAAAGTGCAGTGCACAAGAACCGTAAATCTTTATTGCATAGTTTTGTAGTTATTTCCCCTTGTAATTTTTCAGTTGATTCTTGTCCGGACCTTTATATTTATAACTCATACAGTATTAGAACTATCATTTTGAAACTTCATACTATTAGGGCAATATATCTCATTTAGATGTCATGTTTTTGGATTTATACCCCTTGGTTCTTCATTCATGTTCATGCCATTACTCATACAGTATTGGATATATCAATTTGAAACTTCATATTTAAACGAAACTCATTAAGATACAGTGCTGTGCCAAAGAGGCACAACTCTCTTTTTAACTCACCTGTTACCTTTTGTGAGGACTCTTAGTCCGTCGCCGTCCGTCCGTCAACAATGTGTTTGTGTAGTCGCTAGAGGTCAACATTTTGGCCTAATCATTATGAAACTTGGTCACAATGATCATCTCAACAAAATCTAGGTCAAGTTCTATATTGGGTCATCCGGGGTTAGAAACTAGGTAACAAGTTCAAATCTTAGAAAATCCTTGTGAAGTCACTAGATGCAACAATTTTGACCTATTTTTATGAAACTTGGTCAAGATGATCATCTCAACAAAATCTAGGTCACGTTCGATATTGGGTCAAAAACTAGGTCACAATGTCAAATGATAAAAAAAAACTCTTGCAATACAGGCTGAATGTTCTTGAATCTTAATCCGAAAATTTAAATGCTTACATAGGTCAACATAGGAACTTGCATGCATTACTATGCCAGGTGATCGACCTAGAGCCGTTTGGGCCCTCTTGTTAATATTCTTGGAGTATTTTTGTGACAACCCAGCAAACATTGCCATATCGGACCGATGAGATTGTCGGCTGCAAGACGGAATATCGGTGACCGATTTCCTACATCGGACCAATGTCTGTCCGATATCCTTTCCGCTACCATAGCGTACTAATGCAGACTCGCCGGGATGGCCATTTCGGCCTTCCGTAGTTTTCGATCTATAGGCCCAAATTCGAGAATTTTGCTGTCATGGGTACACAGGCATCACAGACTAAAGGATATTATGGACCCACAGGTTTTTGGGCCCACTGGACCCCTTTAAAGAGGTATTTTAAAGTAGATTTTCCAAAACTGAAATCACTTGTCCTACCCGCCATTGCCGACAATTCCCTGTGGGAATGCATTAACATTTAGCGACAAAAAGTTTTTATTTTTCTATAGAAGGAATATAAGGCTAAACAAAGGGGTCACGATCAGTGTCCTAAAGGGGTCCAAAAGTAGGCATACCAAGCTAAGGGCAAGGGTCACCGTCACATCGTCATTTCCGGTGACCTTTAGTTGATATGGTAACAATTTTTTCTACTTTCACTTTGGGACAGGTGTGTAGCATCCGGATGTATCGAGTTTTCATCAGTGCTGCAATTCAATAGTGTCTCAGTGACGAGGTATAGGGACCATATCAATTTCTCATAGCCCCCAAAAAATCGTGGTAGCGGAAAGGATAACTACATTTTGTAGTTAAACGAATTTTACTTCAAGTTGTAAACTTATTATGTCTTGAATTGCCCAGCAAACATAAAAATATCGGACCGACGTCAGTTACAAAATATATAAGCAAACGCTTTCGTAGCTGCCGACCGATGTCGGCTACATGACGGACTATCGGTGACGATTTCCGACATCGGACCAATGTCTGTCCGAATAAAAATCAGTTATTTTTAGTTACTTTGTAATCCTTTCACTGTCATAGTAGAAAATATCCTATGATTTTGACAAAAAAAGACAGTTAAAAAAATGGTTGGTTATCGAGAATACGTCGGATTAGTCACGTCGTATCAACATCGGGTGTTGCTATAAAGGGAGGTAATAAATAGTTATAAAATTATTGTATAAAAACATGCAATTGATCTAAATATAATTTTTATCCAACAGTATGTATATCTAAGTGTAAAATATATGGTGTGGAAATAAAAGAGTTATATTACAAAATCTTATATAAATTTTTATCTATAAATTATATTGTGGTATATAAGCCTATGCACAAATTATAAACACTCACTTGCAGCAATATATTCTCAATCTGCAATATGGAGCAGGCCTTCTTCTGCTCGAAGTTCTGCTGGGAATTTCGAGAACATCAAGTAGCAGAAAAGTATGTTAAACAAATACAATATAGTAAATGGTCTGAGAATGGTTAGCTTTGTGAATATATTCATGTCCGCATGACATCGGCTCCAGATCGGTGAACAGTCATAGATCTACAGCCGATATCGGACCGACATTGTGCCGGGTTGCACATCCGATCTCTAGCCGATATCGGAAATCTACCTCGGCCGATATAGCAACTGATATCGGGCCGAAATTGGACCCATAATATGTAATGTTTGCTGGGAATCACCCTCACTTCGTTATATGTTATAAATTTTCGCGACATTCTAGTCGTCGCCTGAGTGGAACGTTGCTCTATTCAATACCAATTTCAATATTTCGAGAAAATCGAGTTTAAAGTTTCAGTTGGTCATATTTCTGTTATTGTTCAAGATCTGTGGACAATCTTGCATACGAATATTCAGCATTAAGAACAGATTTAGAATATCGAGTTAAATATTTATAAAATGTTGTATGTGTTTATTTATTTATATTTTTGTGTTTGGAGAATTTTGTCAAAATATTTCACTTTTTCTTAAAGGTGAACTGCTCTATGTCCTGATATCGGAGATAGAGCAGTTCTTTATTGAAAATGATGGAGATAGAGCAGTTCTTTATTGAAAGTTATGGAGATAGAGCAGTTTTTATTGAAAGTTATGGAGATAGAGCAGTTCTTTATTGAAAATGAGGGAGATAGAGCAGTTCTTTATTGAAAGTTATGGAGATAGAGCAGTTATTTATTGAAAACTATGGAGATAGAGCTGTTCTTTATTGAAAGTTATGGAGATAGAGCAGTTCTGTATTGAAAGTCATGGACATAGAGCAGTTCTGTATTGAACATTAAGGAGATAGAGCAAATAATTACTGACGCACTAAGAGTCACATGTACAAATAACTTGATTCGAATGGCTAGATATATTGTTTACAGGTAAAGTGCTCCAACTCCTGGAGTTGAAACAATATAAGAGTCAATTTTAGATTTATTTTATGGAGATAGAGCAAATCATTACTGAGTATCTTCGTTTGTGTTGGGTGGATTTATTGTTAGTTTAGATATTATTGTAGAGCTCGATGAGACGATTTCAGTGATATAAAAATCTAAATTTTGACAAAAATGGAGATAGAACACTCTTTACTCATGCGACGTAGTGTACACCAGAGTAAGTTAAGAGACGATATTTTCCAAACTGCTGACTACTAACACCATCCCAACAAGGGCCACCACGGTCATTAGTCGAAACTCTTAGGTCGTTAGTTGCAGTTCGTAGGCCGTGAGATCTATATCAATTTGATAACCCTGGAATATCAACAAGACTAGTTAGACTTAGACCATGAAGAATGGATTGCTTGATCATGGGAACCTGTTCAGAAATCTGCAGATATGATACACGGTGCATCATGTGGTCTATGTTTCATTTGTTTTGCTATAATATTATGTACTATGTTGTATTTATGTTAATAACTTATGATATGTTTATCGTCCTATATCGTCACATACAATTTAGTGTTGTAGGGCTAGTCAGCTGTGAGCGGTTCATAGATTATCAACAATGTGCATCTACGACTTGAAAATCAACTTTTCAAGCCACCTTCATTTCATGTACATGTATTATTCAGCTTATTGGTTAAGATGTTATTATACAAACTATCATAAGATAGAATAGAAATATTCTAAATTATCAGAAGATTGTATTATAGTATACACAATACAAACTACTATCTGCCTTGCGTTCAAGGAAACATTACGTGATGCACGTTTCGTACCTGGTACGTACCTGTTAAATTCGTTGAACGGTATGTTAAAAACAGGTATGTCTGTCACGTGCGCCAAGTTTGGCTAACCATATCCAGAGGTGATGTGCGTGACAGATTCAAACAAAAGAATGTGAATAGTAAAACCCGTGCATCTGTACATATTTCAAACTGAGAACGAAAAAAAACGGGGATTTATACTTTCAATTGTATGCCTCAAACGAAGCTTATAACGAAGGATTATAACGACAAAGTCCGTGATTTTAAACATGTTTGCAGGTAGCTTTCCTTGAACGTATGACATGTATCATACTTTTCATCTTGTTGCGATAACCTTTATCATTCATAAATTGTCGCTATAAGATCATTGTTATCCCCGTTTTACCTTTAAAACAATGACACCAATGTACAAAATAATGGATCAGCAGCTGAATATCATAATTATTTTGTTGTCAGATAACAAGTCAGACTCATTTATCATTAAATTTTGTCTACATCCCGAACAATGATGTAGTCAAGCATACTGTAGAACATACAGATTAAGAGTTTATTAAAATTATATAAACTTCAACTTCAACATCTAGATCTAGTTCATTTAAAACGGGAATATTGTGAAACCAAAGTAAGTGTATCAGGACCGTATCCAGAGACAACAAAACACATTGTCCAGGGTTTATTTCAAGCATATATCTCTTCAAATAGATGCCTATTTTGGTAGTTTCTCAAATTATCACCGATAAAATTGTCTAACTGTGGCTACGTGCCTGTGCACGAGCAAAACAAAAAAAATAGCGCGAACCGGATAGAATACGCGAAAGTATACATTTATTTTGCTTCCTTTTGAAGAGTAGCACCTAAGTTAAAATTTCTTTTAGGAACGTTTGTTGAAACACACCTAAGACGAATCCTAGGGCCATCCTAAGAACAATCCTAGGATATGATCCTAGGAATGATGATGAAACGCACCCCAGACGTATATAGGAACGTTAGTGTACTCTGGTACGACGTATTCTGCTAAATAATTGTGTTATTTATACAATATATTGCTTTGTGATTTGGGCAGAAAAATCACGAATAATGCATTTCAAGTTTTGGGGAATTTTAGGTTAATGGTGCTATCTAAAAAGGAGATACGGTGATTGAATGATGACGGACGTTTAACATTTGGACTGCTCCGTAGTTCGCTACAGGCGTTGCCTTTAGCAACGATAACTTACGCATATGTTAACTCCGCAATATTCATTTGTAATATTCAAATTAATAACATGCCATTCTACACATGGTATGAATTTTAAAACTTTAGTCAAATTTTAACTACGTTTTTAGGAGCTGTCCTAGAACTTTACGGCCATGATGACCATCGTTTATCTAGTTAATACTTCATAGTTTATAGTATATTACTTCATCAATTATGCAAATTGGCATAATTATGTTGTTTTGTGACATTTGTCCTTATTTACTTCGTACGTATGAAACAAAATATACAGAGAATGTTGACATTTTCTTTCATGATAACACACGCACGAATGCCGAGTTGCATTCTCATGTTCTATGATTTCTGTGCACAATTCCAATCCCACTATGTCAACAAGTGCACTCTCATTCAACATGTATCAATAGTAAATGTACTGAAATTCTAAGTCTGCTAAGTATGTGACAGTTACTATGGTAACGTAAATAATGCTCCGCGGCGCACTTAAAAATGATAATGGACCTGCAACATATACATGTACTTATAATTCTTTGAATCGTCATCCGATTTCAAAGATTAAACCACCGACGTAACGTTAACATCGTAGCTTCAACCTCATCTATATACCATTCGTATGCGCTCGTTCCATGCATATACTGTTGTGGCATCAAAAACATGCCGATTTGTGAAGCGTGACTCTAATAGCATTTCATTACGTCGGCACACTTTTCAAAATGACGATACGCTCAGGCTATCGAATCGCCATTGTTTTTGTTCTTTACTCAGATATACCCCAACACAGGGCTGACATTAGTCTCATTTAGACACGCTGTTTACATACTTATGGCACGGAGGGGAGGCTCTGATCCTTTAAAACGGCTTTCGTTTTACCGGGATACACCGATAGGAATACAACAGCATGTAAAAATTGTAGTCAATGTTATACTATGTCTCGTTTAGTCAGGTCGATCACCTCGCTGGCTTAGAATGAGCATGTTCTGATGAACCTACATCATGGGATAACCATACATTTTAATGTGTCTGTGACAATGTCCTGTGATGCAGTGTTCCTTAAGAAAAATGGGTACAGGCCCTCAAAAAGGTCACCATTATTTGATGATCATGGCTAAACATACATGTACAGTATAACCTCTGTAAAGCAACAACCTTTGGGAGTTGCAAATATTGGCCTTTTTTAGGGTTGTTGCTCTACAGAAGTTTAATTTATAGTGACTATCAGCTGAGGACAATTTTGAAGGTGTTGTTGTAGAGTGGTTGTTGCTCTACAGAGGGCGGTGCTCTGGATAAGTTGTACTGTATTGCCATTATTAAAATTAATACTAAATGTTCTAGGCACTGTTACATCAAAGTGCTTACGGTAGTACACACAAGATAATTGAAACTCGATCTGTGACAAACTATATGCCGAACTGTAAAGTATTTTTTAAAGTGGCTCCATCTAGGAAAAAAAACGATGTGCGCATGTGTACCGGAAGGCGATAAACGACAATGCGACAGCATGATGGCGACAATGCGACAGCACGATGGCGACAATGCGACAACGCGACAGCACGACGGCGACAATGCGACAGTGCGACAACACGATGGCGACAATGCGACAGTGCGACAATACGATGGCGACAGCGCGACAACGCGACAGCACGATTGCGGCACTGCGACAATACGATGACGACAGTACGATAGACATATCGCACTGTCGCCATCGTACTATCGCGTTGTCGCATTGTCGTCATCGTATTATTGCATTGTCGCCATCGTACCATCGCGCGGTCGCATTGTCGCCATCGCACCATCGCATTGTCGCCATCGCACCGTCGCCATCGCACCATTGCATTGTCACCCTCTGGATTATAATGTGTAACAACGATGGCCCTAACGGTATTCCGTACCATAACATGTCTGAGTATAATTGTTAGTAAACAATGGGTTACAAAGTAATTATTTGGCATTATATTACAAGAATATCAACTTTAAGGTGTTTGTTTTGCTGTTCAAATGGTATATTTCGTTTTGATTCTCCTAAAAGCCTTCGTTTGCAGATATCGTGTTTTATGCTTGTTACATTATTATAATAACGTATCAAAATATAGAGTAGTTTGAACGAACGTGTTAATAATACTAACTGTATACAGGTTCATAAATACATTTGATAATAATTTACAGCGAAAAAATAAATTTGCTTCCATAAGAAACATGATAACTAAGTGAAAATATCTGTTAAACCTCTTCTACCCTCCCTCAGGTAGAAAGAAACCTTGTCATTCGTCTGACAGAGCCCATAGTATGCTGTCGTAAAGAGTCGTCTTACGCTTTGACATCGCTTCGTACCAGTGAAACAATTTATGCTTTATTATTGAATTGGTTTGTTGGGTTTCGATTCATTTTGGTAATATACTGTATACTAACAAAGTCACTATAATTTTGATGATTTTTATGCTACATTCTCGCTCAAATAACACCTTCATTTGAATAATCACAAATAGAGAGTATGATTATTGTAAAGATAATAGTGGATCAGTTAACATAAAATGTCGATGTAATTAACGTTAAATGAAGGTACATGTATATATATTCCAACAAAGCATTTATGCAAGACAATGTGTACGAGTTTGAAATGAATAAAGGATGCCCATAAAAAAACACCGTACCATATTATGTCTTATGTTTTCATATCACGACCGCCAGGCAGGTAATTGTCATGTTAATCATTTGGTAGTCAGAGGAGATGAACTCAGTTTACTTTTATAAGCAGCTTCACTGTCAGACGATTTCATAAACTAATTACTACACATACATCGTACAGACCGTTCCGGGGATGTCCGACAACTAGAAAGCCATAATTCCTAGTATGTCATTTATTGAGCGACATGTAAAAATAGTACATATTATAGCTAATGCATGAACTTTTTGGTTCTATGTTGATTATGAAACAGGTTGGTACAACCTTAAACAAATATTAACTATTCTCGACACCTCGTGCCCGATTTTATCCATCGTCACAATGGTATCGATATACATAAGAGAAGTCAGCTTTCGCTTATTATGCTGGACATCTTGCAAGGGAAATGACATCTTATGGATTTGAATATTGCTAAATTATTATTGCGTCGTTAACATATGCGTAAGTTATCGTTGCTAAAGCAACGCTTTTAGCGCGCTACGGAGCAGTCCAAATCTTAAACTTAAGGTTATTTCGTTCGTCATAATTTAGTTACCGTATCTCTTTTGAAAATAACAACCCTCATGGCTTGAAATATGTTATTCGTGATGTTTGTCCTCCAATTTCAAAGCTACATCTTGTAAAATATTATTATTTAATAGAACCCGTCGCACCAGAGTTTTGACGCTCACTGACAGAGACATCGCCGTTAAACCATACAAAGCACCTCTTCGCTATAACGTACTGCATTAAGCCATTATATGCATTTCCAAATACATTTGTACATTTTAATTCATTTTAAATGCTCAGTTGCTCTGAGGGGTATCAATAACACTTATGGTTAAGACACGGATGATCATTGTATTTTGTTGTGTTGGAATGGATCAAATACATTCCATAGAGCCCAGGCTTGGCTCTAACGGAATACGCCGTAATTTACCGTTTGGAAGGGACAATATGTGGTTAACTATCCGGGGATTCTTATCAAATTTTAAAACGATATCCATACTTGAAATGCATACATATTTTTATAATGAGATATAGCGACATGTACATGATATACTATAAACACAAATTTAAATCTCCATTAAGACACGACTATCTCGAAAAAATTGATATGTGTCGTGCAATATATTGATAAATAAAAGTCGAGAACTAAGTTCATTTGGTTGGATTACAACTGTGGTTTACTTGGTGTATTCATTTCGCGACAAAGTTGTCTTAATCAAGTCAAATTACTAGTTTGTAGTATCCGGCCCATATCGTATAAAATATAAATACAATATATATACATAACAACTCGATGGTCATTCAACAAATTGCAAATAACCTTTGCACAACACGTGCTAGCAAATGTAGAGTATGATACATAAAAGTCGTAAAAGCTATTGCATTTTGTTCTAGATGAACTAAAAACAACATTTTTGGCTAGCAATGGTTGTGGAAAGGTATGACCTTAACCGATCGAGGTTTGCAAGCGGATCACCGGCGGTACCAGCGCTATGACTGGAATTGGAACAAAATAGGGCATATTAGTAATCGAAAGGAGTGATATAAATGTTCATTATACAATTTAATCCGATTTATTTCAAATTTGCACATTTTATGCATTTTGTACTTGTTTAACTATTGATATATCAACATTGATGTTTGAAAAGTCTGAATGGCTTTAGCTGTATAGGAAATCTGCCATATTTCAAATACTCTTGTAACGGCATTTTACAGGTACTATGTCCTATACAGTGTTACCGAATTTTACTATTATGTAGTCAGAGGCACTGATGTTCATTTATCGCCCACTAAGTAGTACTTTCCAAATGACCATCGTAGTGAATACCATCTGACAAAGGGGTCAATACAAAATTATGTCAATAAAGTAATCATTGAAAAAGTACATGTGTTTAAACAATTAAAAAAATCACCTTTGTCTATGTACAAAGTTACAATTTTAAATTGTTTCAAACGTCACATGAGTTCCGTTTTTATACATGACTTTGTATATGCGTCGCTGCATATATAGTCCACTAAAGGAACCTTTAGTAACAATCCACAATCCACCCACAGCAAACTTAGGCTATGAGACAAAAGGGAGCCCAAATGCCCCTTGTCTTAGGCAATTTCGCTGATCATTATTTTCTGACTGCACTATGTCTACTGATCACAAAACTATGCTGTTTGCCCTAGAAATTAGTACTTTGCACATTAATTTTGTTATTTTACGAGGTATACACCTTATTGAACAAAGAAGTATGATAATGGTTAAATAAAAGATACTATTAGATATTTATAACTAGTTGCGTGTCAATGTTTTTCTGATTTCATCGTAAGCATTTCAATGCTATATATGATAATTTGAACACCGTGATACTGTATTTGAATGTTTCACGCACACCCATCCACATAACAAACAGAAGTTGGCTAAGTTAGGATACTTGTGATAATAATAATACTCCTGAAAGTCTGCGAGGGTGTCAGAATCAGTCGCAGACAGATGCAATGGACTCCTCAGAGTTCCTAGAGGCCAAAAATGTCATTTTCTCAATTGGCACCAACATTTCTGAAAGTATGCGTGTCAGAAACAGTCGCAGGCCTATTATATGTAATGGACTCCTTAAGGCCCATAGAGGCCAAAAAATGTGTATTTCTCAATTGGCACCAACATTTCTGAAAGTATGCGTGTCAGAAACAGTCGCAGGCCTATTATATGTAATGGACTCCTTAAGGCCCATAGAGGCCACAAAATGTGTATTTCTCAATTGGCACCAAAATGCCTGAAAGTCTGCGATGGTGTCAGAAACATTCGCAGACCGATGCAACTGGACTCCTAAGGGCCCCTAGATGTAAAAATATCGTTTTCTGAAATGGCACCAAAATTCCTGCGTGAGTGTCAAAAAACCGTCGCAGACCGATGTAATTGACTCACAAGGGTCCTTAGAGGTCACACATAAAATTTCAATTGGCACCAAAATTCCTGAACATCGGCGAGAGTTCCAGAAATAGTCGCATGGACATGGAATCCTAAGGTTCCGTATGGGTCACACATGCCAATATTCACCCACCTTATCCGTCAGAATAAATCTAATGTCGATGTCAGCCCTGGCGTTGTATACAAACTCAGATCTGTATTTACCTACGGTACCTCATTTTACGAACGTCGATCTCAGAGCTGAGTCGTTATTCGATTTCAGGTCTGTATTCGCCGTAGGTTTACATCGAATGTCGATGTCAGAGCTGGCTCTGTATTCAAACTCAGATCTGTATTCACCCACCTCATTTCGCGAATATCGATCTAAGAGCTGGATCAGTATTCGATCCTAGGTCTGTATTCAATGCCGGTTTAAATCGATTGTCGATGTCAGACTTGGATCTGTATTCAAACTCAAATCTGTATTCACTAACCACATTTTGCGAATGTCGATCTCAGAGCTGGGTGGGTATTCGATCCTAGGTCTGAATTCGCCGTCGGTATACGTCGAATGTCGATGTCAGATCTGGCTCTGTATTCAAGCTTAGATCTGTATTGACCCAGCTCAATTCGCGAATATCGATGTCAGAGCTGGGCCGGTATTCGATCCTAGCACTGTATTTGCCGTCGGTTTACATTGAATGTCGATGTCAGACCTGGCTCTGTATTCAAACTCAGATCTGTATTCACCCACTTTATAATGCGAACGTCGATCTCAGAGCTGGATCGATATTCGATCCTAGGTCTGTATTCGCCGTCGTATTACATCGAAAGTCGATGTCAGAGCTGGCTCTGTATTCGAACTCAGACCTGTATTCACCCACCCCGTTTCGCGAATGTCGGTATCAGAGCTTGATCGGTATTCGATCCTAGGTCTGTATTCGCTGTCGATGTAGATGTGGGTCTGTATTCAAACTCAGCTCGGTATTCACCGGGGGTCTTATATTGCGAATGTCGATCTCAGACCTGGGTCGGTATTGGAACCTAGGACTGTATTCGTGTCGTTTTACATCGAATGTCGATGTCAGAGAATAGAATTATCATGAAAAGGAATGTTGAGATTGGATCCAACAATATGATGTTTATTACGTTTACAAGTCTTTATTTATAACAAGTAAACGTATTAAACATCATATTGTTTGATCCAATTTCAACATTCATTTTCATGATAATTCTATTGAAGTTACTTCAACAGCAAAGTTATTAGGTATCACAATTAATGATAGCCTATCTTGGGCAGACCATATCAATAATGCGATAAAGAAATGTAATTCCTATTTGCACCTCTTATCTAGAATTAAATATTTTCTTTCCATTGAAACTCGGAAGCGCTTTTATAACGCATATATTCTTCCACATTTTGACTTTTGCTGTGTTGTATGGGGAAATTGTACCAGCAGTCTTGAAGATAAACTTATAAAATTTCAGAAAAGAGCAGCTAGAGTAATTCTTGATTGTGATTCTTCAACTCCTTCAAGTATTCTATTTACAAAACTCAAATGGATGACATTTCATGAACGCGTTATTTATCAGAAAGCTATTCAAATGTACAAAACTCTCAGAGGTGATGCACCAGACTATCTTAAATCTGCATTTAAATTTACTGCAGATATTCATTCACGACTGTTACGCTCATCTTCTACATACCAATTATATAGTCCAAAACCCAATTCCGAGTTATTTCGCCACACGTTTGCTTTCTCTGGTACCTCAATATGGAATTCTATTCCTCATAATATCAAAAATTCTTCTTCAATTCAACAGTTTAAAACTTTATATCTACGCTGGGTGAAGCCGTCTAATTTTGAAACACCCCATGTTTCTGCTACTTAAATATCTAATGACTGGCTAGTCATAATCATTACTTCAATATACATGTATAGCAATATATATATGTCTGCAAAATGGCATACAGTGTGTTTTATGTTTCAATTCCGTATCATGCTTTTAAAAATGTCATTGTTTTAATTTACATGTTGTTATTTGATATGCTGGCTTTTATGATGTCCCTATATCTAATTAGGCTTTATAGTGATTAATTATGAAATTCCCCAATTATATATAAAATTATGATATTGTGGACGTCTTATGGGCCAAATTGCCATTATGCTTTTTTCATTTTATGTACTTGTGTTCTTGTTCAACTGTTTATTGTTGAAGATCTCTGGAAGATTGCCATTTAATTTAATTGCCAAATGAGTTTCCTCGTAAAATAAAGTCTGTATTATTATTATTATTATTATTATTACTATTATAGAGCTGGCTGTGTATTTAAACGTAGATCTGTATTCACCGGTCTTATATTGCGAATGCCGATGTCAGAGCTGGATCTGTATTGGCCACTAGGTCTGTATTAGCTCACCTTATATATGTTCCATAATCAACAACAGTTCGGTATAATGTAAATACCTATATCATAACAGGGGGACAACTCTTACGCGCGTTCATCATTTTATCTAATAAGAGTTATCGGTTATTTACATTTATATTTTAAGCTATCAGGCTTTAACATTCAGCTTACGATCAAAGGGGTCAGTAGCGGTTCCATACAGCCCCAATATAATTATACACTATTATTTAAGAAGGGAAATATGTTACTGAGTAATATTGACTTACATGTTTTGCATTATATCGCTCGCTTAAGATTAGAAGGTCGTAAGTACAAAATCAAATTTTTGGAAAGCAAGAAAACAATGTCTGAAAGCTACTCTTTATTTTCGAAAAACAAGCTTTTTCAACTTCAGTTTGGTCAACATGACCACTTCCGATTTTCATGAAAATAGGCTAGGCTCATAAGAAGCCACTTGAGATGCAGAATTCAAATATGCATGAGTTGTATAAGTTAAGTACTTACGGCCTTATAATTTTCTAAGCCCGCGATATGTACAAATCTCCCTGTGATAATATTGTGAATGAAACACACATTCAATTATTGTGCTCATTTATGGCTAACATATGGCATCACATGACAGATGTAAATGTACACCCTTGTAATTCACCGTTTCTATGTGGCAAAGAAAATGTTATTACATGCCAATTTCACACAAAGACACATGTAGGATATCCAAAATTACGTTCGCATGTACTTTGCACTATGTCTTTACGTATTACAAGGTTATTGGCGTGGCACAGCACATACTGTCTAGGTAGAATGCTAATAGTGTGACGCAGCTGATGCTGAATAGGGGATCAAAACTATCAGACTTCAAAGACGAGTCCGACTTTGGAGCGAATTACCTGACGTCTAAATAATTATATAAATCCAATGCTAAACTAAAATACTTTACATGTTCAGACAATAGTTGTAATCTTTTGTGTACTCATAAAATGAAACGTGACCCTCACCTTATCCTACATGGACACAACAACTCAACTGATAATTATGCTAAAATCTTGATAACATCTCCGGACTATAACCACGTGAAATCCTTTTCTGCTCCGTATGTTTTTTCAAAGTATGCAGCATCGCTTACGGCCTTGAATGAAAACTGAAGTGTAAACAAATTTGTGCTTGTTCCGTTATCTCGGTTTTAAATCATAAATTGACTGGAGGCTGTAATGATTTATACATTCCGAACTAACGAGCAAATTTGAATTATTTATAATATTTTAACCACAACAAATTTAGGTTAAAGATCTGCAATATTAATATGTGTCAGTCAATGAACTCCTACCAAACTAATCATCGTTCCAAATTTGTAAATAGTATCATTATTTTTATTTTACATGAATATAAAGAATTTAATTGTGTGCGCATTATTGCTGACCATTTCGTTATTTTATACCTAAGATTATAACCCCAAGTAGGCTGTGCGTGATCGTAACATTAAATATAAGTTTACGATATCCGTAAGTGTATTCTTCGATAAAAAAGTAAACCCTCGTGCACGTTTTATAAGTATGACAGGTACTGCTCTTGCCAAAGTTTTTCCCAAGGGGTATATACTATGGGAATTAGACATTTTTTGGAAATTGGTTGTCAAATTTCCGTCCAACGTGCAGATAGTCCTGTTTAATTCCGGTCCATAAAATACGGGTCCGTTCTAATTCCCGCTACATGTAACGACAGGGTTGAAGCATTGATAAGTGCATAATGGCGGGTGTCTGTTCAATGCGTTGGTCAACGAGTTACCGCTCTGTCGATGACTGATGACCGAGTTGTCGTACGATTTTCTTCGTCGTTGGAGGCGAGGCTACTCCGGGTTGGTACGTCTGGAAAAGCCGATGGTGTGGAGCGGCCCCAATTGCAAATGAACACGTATACATAGATGACTCGGTAGATCTACATGACGTATTTTGTCAAATTACGAAATATTCGTATGGCTTCTATATAGTATACCACACAAACACAAATTTCACACACTTTCAAGACTCGTCATTATTAGGCTTTACACATTGTATGTGATTGTTGGTTGAAGAGAAACCTGATAGGCTACAACTACTAGCAATACAGATATTTTTATAATCATTCATAATAAATATTTCTAATGACTATTTAAAATGAATTTGTAATGTATATATATATCAGCTATCAGCTATCACTATGACGTGATTACTATACGAGGGGTGATCCAGAAATAATAGGACTTGTCTCATAACTTCTTACTCTACACTTACACTTAAATGAAATTTATCTCATATACATAGCAATTTATGCTCTATATACTGGCAGCAACATATTTTCGTTGTTGTTGGTGATACTCATACAAAGCGTTGTCATAGAAACAATGTAACGCGGAGGCGGGTCACACTGCTATTTTACATTACTTTCCTTATTATAAATGTGAATATCTCAGTAACCACTAGGTATATTATAACGTCTTTTTGTACGGCATTACTGAGATGCCACTGACATGTGCATACAAATTTATCAAGCAATCACTCTTTGTTTATGATCACAAGTGAGTATACAAGTGAATGTATCCAAGAGTGTCATGGAAGAAACGACGTCCATGCCACAAAAATAGAAACCGCGCAATTGTTAAATAATGATATAAATTGGACAATTCAGCAGTGTAACACATTGGAATGATTAAATAAGGAGAACGTTGTGACATCAGGTAGCTGTTGTGTTCTGTTGGTTCAAACTGCTCACAAATCATTGAGATATGAGCTAATAAGTGAACACATGTCAGGTCACAGAGAAAGTAGTTTGACGTTGATAGACACCGTTCGTACACTGATAGACGTCTCAATGTTAGAGCAATTTCTAACATCACTGTAACCCATTTTTGGTAATCGTGGTACAGAGACACATTTAAACAATGGGGACAGCAACATCAGATATGTTTTGAAAGTCTGGGTGACTATATATAAACATTATTAAGTGTGTCTTTCTGTTAAAATACTGTGTTTGAAAGGCGACGTCATCATCACGTCACGGCGTGACCCGCCTTCATGGTAGATAGAATATTTAATGTTTAATAAAAAAATATTCTTTAACCAATTGCTTGGACATTTAATATATTTGTCAGTGTTAGATGAAAACTTCGGCTAATTAGTTTTGTAAATTTCTGATCTACCGTGCTGTTGTGAAAAAAGTCCTATTGCTTCTGGAACAGCCTACTTAAAGTTTGTAATACGATTTCATGACATAAACAGACTTTCGTTATTTTACTATGTAAATGAGTAGTGTTATAAGTCAAATAAAGTCGACCCATGTGTATACTGTACTGTTACTTAGGCCTACCGACACTTCTTTAAATTTACAAGTCAGATTTTCCTCCTGTCCGAATAACTACGAAGAACACTAGTGACAATGAAAATGTTAACAACATTATAGTTACAAAGCATACTTTATCGACGACCAGACTGACATCTTTCCAAGTTATCTCGGATTGAATGGACTCGTTTTCTGTATAATGGCTACTTCGTGTTTTCTTTCCTTTACATTGTAAACATCGGATAAAACTTCTCCAACATGAAGTGACCGGTTCTTTCTCATCAAGATAATAAATCCGTACACTAAACATATTTGCCAGAGTTATCAAAATATTTAGCAAGAGTATGGAAATCAAGTAGTAACTAAATATTGACATCGGATTTGAGGTTTTCGGCAAATTGTCTCCAACGAGCGTAAGAAAGACTGCAATAGCTAGAAGCATGGTAATACTATACGAGATACGTTCCCCGCTTTCCACAGGTATGTAAAAGACGAGTGTACCAAGTAAGGCCAATAAGACAATCGGTATTATCACATTCACGGCTACAAAACGTGGCTTTCTTTCAAGAGTGATATATACACTGAGCGAATAAGCACTTTCTACTGAAATCCCCGACGTTATATATTCCCACGCACCATTTTGAGAATAAAAACTCGTACTAATGTGATCACTTATTGGTGTTATTGTCATTTGCCAGGGCTCGAACCCCCAGGTTGTAAATTGTAACTTGCACTTGTGTTTATCCCATGGAAAGTACGTCACATCAACATCACATTTTGAAGATAAAACGCCCCCTGGATAGAACGACGCCGAACCCGTAGCATTGTATGCAACCATTAACCAATTATCATCAAAACCAACTTTTGTAATTTTATCAACGTTATTTAATAAAGCAAGCATTGGTGTCCACACTTGATCACTTTCAAATTTAACTTCATCAATTCCTCCATATTGTTTTGGATTCCACATCATCAAATCATCCTTCCAAAACATTATTATGATAGCCGTAATAGACAACCTTTCTTGTACTTCATCGAACTCTTGTATAGTTATCAGCTCAATTGCCAATTGAACATTGACCGCTTCCGATTGATTGCGTTTTGGTCTCAAAATACGAGAATAATTCGCCAACAAATCGGTGGTGAGTGCCCTAGCATCGTCTATGGTTTGACACCAACCAGCGGGTGCCTGGCAACTCAAATATATCCAAATAAATAACAGATGCATTAAATCTTATTTCAGGAGCTCAGTAGCTTGTCACAGTAAATGTCACAGCGATAATGAAGTAGACAAACGGCTGTAGCAAATGTCATTAAGTTAATACGTAGTGCAGCTTCAATCTAGGGTACATACATGTAGTATACTACAGTATTATACTAGTATTTCAGAGGACGAAATATCCAGATCATGGTCAAGTTTTGTAGTATGCACTATATCGTTGTTTCTCAGCAAATCTGAATCACAGCAAGTGTGAATAATACGCATACTACGTTAGGGCTAAATCGGGTACAAAATTTGTACCGGATTGGCGTTGTTTAATCACACGCGAATACTCTGACTTCAAATTTCGATGCATTTTTTTATCATTGAATACATGCTGGCATTAAAAGATATGAACCAAAGAGTAAATGTGCCCAGAAAAAAGGCGTCTCAAAAGCCAAACTGGTTGGTCCTTTACATTTGTATGAGGTAGGAGTGATACCATACTAGATACACCCTATCATACTATGTTCGCTTGACCAGAGACAGGTAACTAATAAGCGCTATTGACAGATACCAAAATTGTCAAAAATAGCATGCAATTTTTGTCCTATTTCTATTCTCATTTTGTGTAAGACCCAATATTAGCAAACTAAGACAACCAATATAGTATTTATACAAAGTTATGTGCACGTGAATTATCATAAATAGTTATATCAAATCTTCGAAAATGTATTGTTCACGATATATATAAATAATAATTATACATCGTATGTGTTTGAATCGACTGGCCTCTGGTCAAGCGAAAAAAGTATGATAGGGTTTATCTAGTATGGTATCACTCCTACCTCATACAAATTTAAAGGACCAACCAGTTTGGCTTCTAGACGCCTTCTTTCTGTGCATATTTACTCTTTTGTTCATATCTTTTCTGAATGCCATGCACCACGCATGTATGCACACGATAACCATTGAATTTAAGTATCTAACGGCTCATCGATCAGACATATCAGAACAAGTCCCAGATGGGATTCGAATTCTCAGCTCAACAGCCGGTCATATTAGAACGGGTCCCTATCGGGATTCGAACAGTCGACTCAACAGCCGGTCATATTAGGACGGGTCCCTACCGGGATTCGAACACTCGACTCAACAGCCGGTCATATTAGGACGGATCCCTACCGGGATTCGAACACTCGACTCAACAGCCGGTCATATTAGGACGGGTCCCTACCGGGATTCGAACACTCGACTTAACAGCCGGTCATATTAGAACGAGTTCCTATTCGAACCTTTAGCTCTCAAGCCGGTCATATTAGAACGGGGTCCAACCAGGATTTGAACCTTCGGGTCACCAGCCGGTCATATAAGAATAGGTCCCTACCTGGATTCGAACCTTCAGCTTCACAGCCAGTCGGTCCTATTAGAACGGGCCCCTATCGGGATTCTAACCTTCGACTTTCCATTTCAAATGTGAATGTTTGCCTTAACAACTAGAGTACGGGAGACGGTTCTGTTTAAAAAATGTTCCTCAGGATGGCAAGGGCGTTAATTCAGTCATGCATACTGCTTAACAACATTACTCTTGTTACCTCCCTTATCAAATGTTTATATTGTGAGATGCACTTGAAACAAATCAAACTTGTGTACGGCGACTATAGGTGAGTCGTAACTTTTATTGTATCCCAAACAGCAATGCACGATGGCAGGAAGATAAAACCATGTTTGTGCGTTTCCGGCATCATACAATAGTACCATTGCGTTATAAGCATCGTGATATACGAGAAAAGAGTGTATTATAATCAGAAATACCGGGGTCTACGTTATCAGACTTACCCGGGCCTGTGTCGATGGTTTCTTCAGCTATATCGGAGACTATGTCATCAGAAATACCCGGGCCTGTGTCGATGGTTTCTTCAGCTATATCGGAGACTATGTCATCAGAAATACCCGGGCCTGTGTCCATAGTTTCACCAGCTATATCGGAGACTTTGTCATCAGAAATACCCGGGCCTGTGTCGATGGTTTCTTCAGCTATATCGGAGACTTTGTCATCAGAAATACCCGGGCCTGTGTCCATAGTTTCACCAGCTATATCGGAGACTTTGTCATCAGAAATACCCGGGCCTGTGTCCATAGTTTCACCAGCTATACCGGAGACTGTGTCATCAGAAATACCCGGGCCTGGGTCCATAGTTTCACCAGCTATATCGTGGACGGTGTCATCAGACATATCCGGGCCTGTGTCCATGCTTTCACCAGCTATACCGGAGACTGTCTCATCAGACATACCTAGACATGTATCCATGGTTTCACCAGCTATATCGGGGACTGTGTCATCAGACTTACCCGGGCCTGTGTCCATGGTTTTATCAGCTATATCGGAAACTGTGTTATCAGACTTACCCGCGCCTGTGTCCATGATTCACCAGCTACATCGGGGACTGTGTCATCAGACTTACCCGGTCCTGTGTCCATGGTTTAACCAGCTATATCGGGGACTGTGTCATCAGATTTACCCTGGCCTGTGTACATGGTTTCCCCAGCTATATCGGGGACAGTGTCATCAGACTTACCCGGGCCTGTGTCCATGATTTCACCAGCTATATCGGGGACTGTGTCATCAGACTTACCCGGGCCTGTGTCCATGATTTCACCAGCTATATCGGGGACAGTGTCATCAGACTTACCCGGGCCTGTGTCCATAGTTTCACCAGCTATATCGGGGACTGTGTTATCAGACTTACCCGCGCCTGTGTACATGGTTTCACCAGCTATATCGGGGACAGTGTCATCAGACTTACCCGGGCCTGTGTTCATGGTTTCATCAGACTTACCCGGGCTTGTGTCCATGGTTTCACCAGCTGTATCGGAGACTTTGTCATCAGACATATTCGGTTCCGTGTCAAATGTCATACAGTTTGTTGGAAGTTGTGGTCTAAACGTATAGCGTGCTCTTAAAGCTCGAGTGGTCCCGGATTTGATCCCCGACTATACCACTCTTGCTTATTACCTTGGCAAATTTAGCCCACAAGTCTCCTCTTATTAAACAAAGGTGTACGAATGGGTACCATTGACAGGGGATCAAAAGCCGATTCGCAGTGGTTGCCAGCTACGCCGAATGTAACAGGCGACTTCCGTCTCGATGTTAAATTACCAGTTACGACAAGAAACACCTTCCATGAGAATTAGACAACTACATGTATATAAAATTTCCTCCATAAGTTGCTGGATTATCGTTGAATGATAAGTTAGAGCTGGTTAGAATACAGTCCAGAACACTGTTAACGTGGGTCAACGATACGTAGCGCTTTCTACGGGAGGTAATCAATGCCTTCTACATTTAATTGAACGGAAGGTAATTGAATAAAGGCGCTCAGTGGCGCTTTGTTTATGCAACGGACCCCGTGGTTGTGCTAATTGGTTGACTACGGTCTTTATCGTACAAGGGAGGTCATTAATAATTACGTCACTAATGTCTCTCCATTAAAGTTATAATGTGGATGACATTTTGACATTGTTATGGTAAGTTTATTTCTTGATGAATGGGATGAGAGGGGGTCAACCAACATATATGATAGTGGTGCTATGTACAGGGTGTCCCAAAAAACGGGGACCTATCTAAAACAATTATTACTTATTTATTTTTTTATGAATTTGACTGTTCCTTTTTGAGAGTGTGTAAAAGTAATATCTACTTCTAAAATAGGTACTTATTAATATATTTTGCTTTAAAACAGGAAGTGACGTCATCATTTAAGCTTTGGTGATAATTCCTGGTTTTTTGCTGACTTACGTGGAAAATGTCATCATTTGTCTGAGTGGTCATTTCGAGAAAACAAGGTTTTAAAGTCACAGAATTGAAGAAAATCTTGTGAAAAGCGAAGAACATTGCAAAGAAATATTGAAAAAGGGGATAAAGTGGTTAGTTTACTAAATAAAAGGGAAGCAGGCAACCATCAAAATATTCATTAAAAATCACCAAAGAAGCAAAATAATATTAATTTATTATTATTGAGAACAATCAACATTAAAGCTTAGTAAGAAGCAAGAGTAACCAGGTGAACTTTTATCCAAATTAACAGTTCATATATATATATCAGAGACACTTTCAAAAGAAAGCAGAAACCACTTATTACAACAAATCAGCAGCAATAAGAAGGCATATTCCCAAGAAAGTACTGACATTTGACCTCATACTTAAGGGCAAGTGGCCTAGATATATACCGAAACACGTGATTGAAAACAAGGGAGGAAACTCAGGGTATTGAATTAAATAATCACAATTATGATGCTGGTATTTTGAACTGTGTATATCCCTTAATGTTGAGTCATATTTGCAATGTGTTTTGATAAAAGAGACAAAGTTACGAATGTTTAACCTAGGTCCCCGATTTTTTGGGACACCCTGTACATACAACGAGATGGCTTATATACAGAATAAATTATACAACATTGACGAGGCTGATTTATAGCATGTGTGGTCTCGTTCCTAGCTGTATGGTTAGGCGCTTGAGTTCGTAGAAATGTGATCTTTGTTTGTTTAACCATTATTATGACGTCATCCTATTGTTCCTACGTATAATTTTATATCTAATGGTTTATTATGTTTGCTGAATTGTAATTTAATGTTATAATAATATATGTTCAGTGGAGAATGTCCAGGTCTGGCCTTATTTGAACTCTAACGTAAGAAAACTATATAATATTATATATATATAAGTTAACGTACAAGCCGTATCTCCCTAGCAAGACTATAAATCGTATACTGCCCCACACAATAAATTACTCACTGTACAGTTTCTTAGATTAACATTTTACCAGAAGGAGGAAATTACAAATGATGACTACACTAAAGTGAAGAACGGTGACAGTTTTATACGATTGCCACACCTACAATTGATATATAGTTTAAAAGACCAAAGTAGTCACATTTTCAGTCTAAACCACCATATTCTGTATTATTCGTCTTCACAGCCCTTATGGGCTAACCGTGTTATACACGTCGGATAGTTTATTATTATCAGTTCGCAACACTTCTTTAAGTCCTTTTATTGCTTGCATAAGACTTGTTTGAACGCATCACGGATGTAGCTTTGTTCTTAATAACATTTAATAATTGAAGTTGCCGATACCTTTCTGTATGCAAAGTGAACAATAATCTTCTACACTGGAACTCAACACCCTGAAGCCTCAGTGTCTCTGTTTTGGTAAATTTACCAAACTGTATTAGGAGGGAGGGAGGGAGGGAGGGAGGGAGGGAGGGAGGGAGGGAGGAAGGAAGGAAGGAAGCGAGGAAGGAAGGAAGCGAGGAAGCGAGCGAGCGAGCGAGCGAGAGAGCAAGCGAGAGAGCAAGCAAGAGAGCAAGCAAGAGAGCAAGCAAGAGAGCAAGCAAGCAAGCAAGCAAGAGAGCAAGCAAGAGAGCAAGCAAGAGAGCAAGCACGCAAGCAAGGAAGAGAGCAAGCAAGGAAGAGAACAAGCAAGCAAGGAAGAGAGCAAGCAAGGAAGAGAACAAGCAAGCAAGGAAGAGAGCAAGCAAGGAAGAGAACAAGCAAACAAGGAAGAGAGTAAGCAAGGAAGAGAGCAAGCAAGCAAGGAAGAAAGCAAGCAAGCAAGCAAGCAAGCAAGCAAGCAAGCAAGCAAGCAAGCACGCACGCACGCACGCAAGCAAGCAAGCAAGCAAGCAAGAAATCCAGCCAGCCAGCAAGCCAGCAAGCAAGTAAGTAAGTAAAATCTTTATTTTACGATGCTAACATATTTACAATAATGCAATCTTCCGTAATAAATAGGTAACTTGAAGAATACAACTGGTTGAACAAAGGTACGTTGATAGCAATGATGACAAGTGTTCATTTTAGTAAATACATGTTTAATGTAGGGTATTTTACACGGGCATGTATGTAACCTTACATCGCCTCAAGGATCTTTCAAACCGTTCGAAGTTTTAACGACGAATTAGCGCTGATTTAGGTATATTACCATATGCTTTATTAGAAAAATTGTGTTTTTGTTGAATTAGAATATTAAATAGTGAAATTAATCCACTGATTCGCCATAAATTATGAAAATAAAATTTGCACCTCAGGGTTTGCTGGTCAGTTTCCCGTAAAATGCACCTTTTTAAAAAATGTGTAAATTTTATAAAACAAAACTGTTTTGATTTTATTCTTTTTCAATGATACAGTTACCTGTGGTGATGACATGACGCCGACAGTATGATGGGCGTCAGTACTCGGGATAAGCTAGCGACAGTTGGGACAACATGATGATGACAGAACATCTCGTCACCCTAATTCCAGAACCCCGTAACGCAACTTTTGGCGATATTGAGTGTTTGGTATCATTTTGTTCGCCTTGACACGCTCTATACAGTCATCTAACTTACATGTCTATGGAATCAACATAAAGACCAAAACATTCAATTCCAGGACCCCGTAAGTCGTTTATAAACGTCAATATTGAATTCCAGATGCAGGTAATGAAGCAACCAATCAAATGTTCGGTGTTGTACCACGTGATACACTGTAAACATACGATTATCTCCCTTTCCAAAACAAACACAATGTTTTGGCATCATTTAGAGTGATATCTTAACAATGTAGGTAGTTTATCATTGGCCCTTTGACTGTGATTTATAGGTAAACTCAAAGAAACAGATGTGTTCTTATTGTTTTTTAAAGCCAAACCACGAAATATACGATCGTGTCAATATTACGTCATTTCGGATATCCGAATGTCGGATGATCGTAGACAGTATTGTCAATTTTCTGAAAATCATATCAAATAACAGACTAAACATTGCTTTCTTGCTGTCGTCAAATCTCTATTCACTTCTGTATCCCCTTTCGATGGTGGTGGAGTCGGTACCCCTTGCATTCATCCTATATGTGATGCCGTGGCTTCCAAGATCTAGAAGTCTTTTCTGGCATGTAGTTTATATGCGATATAAGATCAATATCTAACTGCTGACAAAGTTTCCATTGAATGATATTAATCTTGTCTTCTGTTCTCTTGTTCATTATCCCCCAATGGTAAATAGAAAGAGGAACCGAGGAATGAGCCATCCATGATCGACTAACTCCTGTCAGGTTTTCCCTGTGCTCTCCGGAATCTGTCCATGTATCATATATATGTATTATTCTATATTTTACAACGTTTCTTAATATGTTTATGTTTTTTAGTTTAAATATCACCATCCGAATACTAGTGCATTTAGACAAAATGTCTGCTAATTTTAGTTCCATACTCCCGTAATTTGGGTTTAAAGTAAACTATTCTTGTTCAGAATCCCGTATCTCAATTATGTCTTTCTGGAATTCAACTTTAAGCATCACATTCTAACGTTGAACCCGTAACGTAAATTTTGTTTTTCAATTTTTAGCAAAAATAATAGTTTTAAACGTATGAAATTTCGTTTGTGGCAACACAATATAATACTACACTTGCAGGTATAATTTCATGAAAATTCGTTGTACCATCACAAAGATATAGCTGTTCAAAACTTCAAACAAGATTTTCTCAAAATGACTAAAATCGCGTTACTGGTTTCTGGAATTAACGTGACGATCTGGCGAGACATCCATAGCGTATTGTTAACCAAATCACTGTATGACTTATCGGGATACTATATAATTCAACTTGTATGACTTATTGTGAGCAAAAGCATCTGTGATTTCCAATCACTGTATGATTTATTGTAAGACTATACAATTCAACGTGTATGCCTTATTGACTCGTTTATACAATGCGACATCAAGAGATTGCTATGGCATCAGGCTGTGCGTCAGGATGGTGACAGGACGATATAATTTAGGCGTTATGTGGTAACAAACTACAGTTGGGCATCAGGATCTTGATACGACGACAGACTGATGCATGAATGAAAGTACTGCCCATGCGCTTCCGCAAAGTGTATAATATCGCTCCTTGCGCTGATTTTGTACAGGTAAAGAGTGATGTTTCTAGCACGGGTACAAATATAAATCGGAACGCCACAATAAACAACTAAATTTCCTGTTCATCAAATACCATTGTCACTCTTGAAACCAACCATATGTGTGAAATGAGGAACTCAGTACGTTGATTTACAATAGCTGTAATTTCATTTTTATTGTAATTTCCCCTAATTTCTGAAGCTTATCGTTGTTTCTTTAAGTCTTATATTAACGACCCTACATTATATATGTAAGCGGACATAATTTATTACCCTAGGGGGGAGATTTATAACATGTATATAACATATGGTGACTGTACAGTTAAAGGAAATTTATACAATCACCAGAGGATGTTAAATCTCGTACATGAAGTTCATTAATTAACGCATCAAGTTTTGGCCTCCATCGCGTGTGTTGTTTCACTGATGTCTGTCAAACAACGCTCTGGGCCAGTATATTTTAGACAATATTGTGAAAAATTTATATATTCGGATTTAAGTTAACAGTTAACAATTTGTACGGACTGACATTTCTCTCATAAATCGAACCATTATGCATGTTTCCCATTATATTAGTTATTGCAGGTCTTCACAAAATGGAAATGTATGAAATATCTTGTTCTACAAATATGCTTTATATACATATGTACTGGCCTTGTAGGGCTCAGCACGGTACAAATTCAACTTCAATATTTTATTTGATGTAAACATATAAAATGTTTATTCCCAATGCAATAATAATAATGTGGCAAGTTGAAAATTTTAACAAAAAAACATATATACATGTACAAAAAGACAAAAGACAAGATGAATATATACAAATATGCAAACAATCATATATGGTAAGCAGTGTACTTTGAGAAAAGTGTGGATATTTAATGCGTACCGTTCATTTAACCAATTAAATTTTTATAAGGTTTCTCTTCTTGTATTAGATAAATATATGTATTTTGCTAGTTTTTTCATGATATGTGTATTCGTAGATTGCATAAGAGAAATAAATTTTCCTATATTAGGCCAGGAACAAAAATATCGAGGTAAACATTGTAATATTATATCTCGATAATACGGACAAGTAAGTAAGAAGTGGTATTCGTTTTCGATACAATTTAAATTACATTTAGGGCATATTCTATCTTCTCTAGCTATTTTTCTGTGTCTGCCCTCTTCGATTAAAAGTTTGTGAGACGAACATCTAAGTCTACTTAATGCTTTCCTGTGATTGTCACAGGAAATACACTTAAGATAATCTTCAAACTCAAAGTTAATTTTAAATGTACGATAAGTTTCTAATTTATTTGACAAATTCAATTCATTATACCATTTCTGTAAGTATTGCTCATTCAACCTTCTAACAATCCTATTATATTGAAAATATGTACGGAATATATAAGGCAGTTGCTGACATTATCAATTACCCCCCCCCCCCCCTCTCTCTCTCTCTCTCTCTCTCTCTCTCTCTCTCTCTCTCTCTCTCTCTCTCTCTCTCTCTCTCTCTCTCTCTCTCTCTCTCTCTCTCTCTCTCTCTCTCTCTCTCTCTCTCTCTCTCTCTCTCTCTCTCTCTCTCTCTTTCTATGTCGTGCGTGGGTGGGTGGGTGGTTGGATGACTAGGCATTACCGTCCTTTCTTCATAGCTTCGAAATGCCTGTGCAGTACATTATGTAATATCTATAATATAAAGACAATGATCTCATTATGTCACGAGTTATAACACTGTCCTAGCCAACAAGTTCTGGTTTAAACTGGATAAAATGGTAACATCATAAATATGCTGTCATCTGTCAGACGTCATTCACCTACATGTATATCTATAATAAGCCTATAAACATTATATTAATGGCCGACTTGTTTTGCCCATCATTATAAATGTTTGATTTGGCGCCATGTCGTGCTGTCAGACGAGTATAACGAGAACAAATTAACCTTCTATATATTGCTTACTAAAATTGACCTATAGCATAATTTAGTTGATTAATTGTCTATAATTTAAATTCGGCTTGTGTTTTCATAAGCGGAGAGAATTCCGAATATGCACGAGGTGTTCTAAAAACATAAACACAGTAACAATGGACGACAAGGTGTGACTTTACCGTGCAAGCCTCGATCCTGGTTAAAATCCGATCCCTCGGGTGAGATATCCTTATCCTACATAGAAGCTCATGATGTATTCTTATATAGATCTGCTTGATAAACATGAATGCATAAAGACCGGGGATGAGGTTTAATGTGTTCGCACCACAACACTGTTGATTGTTGTATATTGTTTTTACTTACATGGATATCTATGTAGTAAGACTATTTGGGTAATAGTAAAGGTGTGTGTTTGTATTAATAAACACTACATACATGCCTATCAGTCTATCAGTGTAGTAGGGCCCAGACGGTGAAACGCTCTCATAATTTGATGCATGTATACATGCATGTTTTGTTTATATTATAATGTGTGTGTCTTTGTGTTTATATTATACCAATACATGTTTGTACCTATATAATATGTGAAATCATAGACATATTGCCTTATTTTCGAAATAAACTATATTTCATGTTCTACTGTAACCCAATTTAAAACAAAAGCGCCGCCTACGTGTGCTCGATGCTCGACTTTCTTGTACTTAATAGCACCCTTGCTTGTCTAGATCATTATACAAGGTTATACCACGGGAATTTAAAATGATATCCATAAATAACCATAGCAGTCGATCCATTCAAAATCTTTCTATACGTTCACTATACTGACAAGAATGGCAACGCAAAATGGAATGCCGTAACCAGTGGCAAACAATAAAATATACAAGCGATCAAGTTAGCTCATCTGACGATGTTCAAAACGTGTTCTAGTATCATCTCATTCTGGCCTTCAGACTAAATGCAAAAAGATAAACGAATTATACAACATTAGATGTAAAAATATGGACCTTTTACGACAGTAGGTGAAGATTTGTAGTAAAGAAATAAGCTTGCGCCATGAAATTCACAAAATTGATTTTTTCCATCGCCAAATTCTTAATTTCTTCGCACATGACTATATAAATTGCGATGGCTCAATATTTATTTCAAAATCATAGTCCTGCGAGAGGAAACAATTATGCCCGGGTAACACAAAATGAATCAACAACTTTACTGCTTTTTTCTAATATTAACCTGCATGTATATTGAATAAGCTGACTTCCTCCTTCAAGTTTGTCTTAAAATCTTATAAACAAGAGCGTCCAGATTCAAGTTAACGTATTTAATGACGTTTTTTTGCATATGTGACGGTGGGTATGTTATTTTAGCCTTTTTATTCTTCCAAGGTCAATGCAGGACCACGTTAAAGCAGCGTACTCGCATACTCGCATACTAAACAAAAGTCTTTGCTCTTGAATCAATCACATACTAAACAAAAGTGTGAACGTTACAATGATACGTCAAAAAGTTGTTATATACAGCGTGTCCCAAAAAAACGGGGACCTGCCTAAAACCCTTATAACTTATTTAATTTATAATAAATTTGACTGATTTTTTGTGAGAGAGTGTAAAAGTGATCTCTACTTCTACAATTGGTACTTATTAATATGTTTTGCTTTAAAACAGGAAGTGACGTCATCATTTTACATATGGTGTTATTTCCTTTTTTTGCTGACTTACGTGGAAAATTTCATCATTTGATAAGACATTGTTGTCTGAGCATTCATTTTGAGAAAAACAAGGTTTTATAGTCACAGAGGTGATGAAAAGTTTGTGAAAATCTAAGAACTTTGCAATGCAATAATGAAAGGGGGAGAAAATGGTGAGTTTATTTAAAAAAGGAAAGCAGGCAACCTTCAAAATATTCATTAACATTCACCAAAGAAGCAAAATATCAATATTAAGTTATTATTATTGAGAACACCCAACATGAGAGCTTAGATAGAAGCAAAAGGTAATAATGTGAACTTTTATCCAAATAAACAGTTTATATATATAGATCAGAGTCATTTACTGTTTCAGCATTTATAAGAAAGCAGAAACCACTTACTACAACAAATCAGCAGCAAAAACACGATACTTCCCAAAAAGTACTGACATTTAAACTCAAACCTAAGGGCATGTGGTCTAGATATAGCTCGGACATGAGCCTTATGGTTAATCTGTTTCCTATACATGATGAACATTAGTGCATGCATATCCATTTTCCTTGAATAAGGGACACCTGAGATGTCATTTGGGGTCGGCATGTAAATATATACAACAAATGTATTGTCAAATGATGAATTTTCGACGTAAGTCCGCAAAAACAGGAAATAACACCATACGTAAAATGACGACGTCACTTCCTGTTTTAAAGAAAAACATATTAATAAGTACCTATTTTAGAAGTAGAGATCACTTTTACACACTCTCACAAAAAACTAGTCAAATTCATTAAAAATTAAATAAGTTATAAGCGTTTTAGGCAGGTCCCCGTTTTTTGGGACACCCTGTTTGTTTAATATGCACTAATTCAGTGCAACACTAAGCAAAGATAGTGGAAATAATAGCCACCGTTGGCCACAAACCGCGCACTTACTACAGTGAATGCGTTTTCTCAGGAGCGCAATACATGTGTTGTTTATTAAGACGAACTAGCTTGTTTATCGTCAATCCACTTGAAAAACGATATTTATGGAAATGGTTTGTATACAAACAGATGACATTCATTATATTACAGTGATGAATCACGTGCAACTCTCGGGTTGACATGTTGTTGTACATAAACCGAAAATAACGAAGCGTACAATGCTTTTATCAACCTGTAGATAGACAGGTAGCCTGTACACCGCTCACCACTAATCGATTTTCGTCTTATCTATTAAAAAAGAACGTTCTTTTAAGAAAGAAACATTCTACACTAATAACTAATCTGAAGGGAATGCACATGCGCAAGTAGCCCGGCAAAATTCAATGCAAAAGGCTTGGTTTATAAAAATATGCACAAAATAGTATAATGTGCAACATGAACATTGCTCTACACAATGATATTATATGAAACATGAACATTGCTCTACACAATAGTATTAAATGAAACATGCACAGTGCTCTACACAATAGTATTATATGAAACATGCACATTGCTCTACACAATGGTATTATATGAAACATGCACATTGCTCTACACAATGGTATTATATGAAACATGAACATTGCTCTACACAATAGTATTATATGAAACATGCACATTGCTCTACACAATGGTATTATATGAAACATGAACATTGCTCTACACAATAGTATTATATGAAACATGCACATTGCTCTACACAATAGTATTATATGAAACATGCACATTGCTCTACACAATGGTATTATATGAAACATGCACATTGCTCTACACAATGGTATTATATGAAACATGAACATTGCTCTACACAATAGTATTATATGAAACATGCACATTGCTCTACACAATGGTATTATATGAAACATGCACATTGCTCTACACAATGGTATTATATGAAACATGCACATTGCTCTACACAATGGTATTATATGAAACATGCACATTGCTCCACACAATGGTATTATATGAAACATGCACATTGCTCTGCACTATGATATAACATACAACGTGTAATTTGTTCTACACAGTGATATTATATACAACACGCTCTCTACACAACATATTACACCTAACTAGACTTACATGAACCTAGCGTTATTTTCAAGACATATTGCATTGAACTAGACTTCCATGAACCTAGCGTAATACTGAAGACATATTACACTGAACGAGACTTACATTCACATAGCGTTATTTTGAAGACATATTATACTGAACTAGACTTACATTAACATAGCGTTATTTTGAAGACATATTATACTGAACTAGACTTACATTAACATAGCGTTATTTTGAAGAAATATTATACTGAACTAGACTTACATTAACATAGCGTTATTTTGAAGACATAATATACTGAACTAGACTTACATTAACATAGCGTTATTTTGAAGACATATTATACTGAACTAGACTTACATTAACATAGCGTTATTTTGAAGACATATTATACTGAACTAGACTTACATTAACATAGCGTTATTTTGAAGACATATTATACTGAACTAGACTTACATTAACATAGCGTTATTTTGAAGACATAATATACTGAACTAGACTTACATTAACATAGCGTTATTTTGAAGACATATTACACTGAACTAGACTTACATTAACATAGCGTTATTTTGAAGACATATTATACTGATCTAGACTTACATTAACATAGCGTTATTTTGAAGACATATTGAACTGAACTAGACTTACATTAACATAGCGTTATTTTGAAGACATATTAAACTGAACTAGACTTACATTCACATAGCGTTATTTTGAAGACATATTATACTGAACTAGACTTACATTAACATAGCGTTATTTTGAAGACATATTACACTGAACTAGACTTACATTCACATAGCGTTATTTTGAAGACATATTACACTTAACTAGACTTACATTAACATAGCGTTATTTTGAAGACATATTATACTGAACTAGACTTACATTAACATAGCGTTATTTTGAAGACATATTAAACTGAACTAGACTTACATTAACATAGCGTTATTTTGAAGACATATTATACTGAACTAGACTTACAATAACATAGCGTTATTTTGAAGACATATTATACTGAACTAGACTTACATTAACATAGCGTTATTTTGAAGACATATTAAACTGAACTAGACTTACATTAACATAGCGTTATTTTGAAGACATATTATACTGAACTAGACTTACATTAACATAGCGTTATTTTGAAGACATATTAAACTGAACTAGACTTACATTAACATAGCGTTATTTTGAAGACATATTAAACTGAACTAGACTTACATTAACATAGCGTTATGTTGAAGACATATTAAACTGAACTAGACTTACATTAACATAGCGTTATTTTGAAGACATATTAAACTGAACTAGACTTACATTCACATAGCGTTATTTTGAAGACATATTATACTGAACTAGACTTACATTAACATAGCGTTATTTTGAAGACATATTACACTGAACTAGACTTACATTCACATAGCGTTATTTTGAAGACATATTACACTGAACTAGACTTACATTAACATAGCGTTATTTTGAAGACATATTATACTGAACTAGACTTACATTAACATAGCGTTATTTTGAAGACATATTAAACTGAACTAGACTTACATTAACATAGCGTTATTTTGAAGACATATTATACTGAACTAGACTTACATTAACATAGCGTTATTTTGAAGACATATTACACTGAACTAGACTTACATTAACATAACGTTATTTTGAAGACATATTACACTGAACTAGACTTACATTCACATAGCGTTTTTTTGAAGACATATTACACTGAACTAGACTTTCATTAACATAGCGTTATTTTGAAGACATATTATACTGAACTAGACTTACATTAACATAGCGTTATTTTGAAGACATATTAAACTGAACTAGACTTACATTAACATAGCGTTATTTTGAAGACATTTTATACTGAACTAGACTTACATTAACATAGCGTTATTTTGAAGACATATTACACTGAACTAGACTTACACGAACCTACCGCAATATTGAAGAAATATAATACTAAACTTGACAGCGTCATACTTATTATACTGAACAAGATACGAGGGGCGTTCGATATGTATTGTCTTTGTCCTTTGTCTATGACAATATTTAAAAGGATTCTACGATTACTGTCTAAAAGGTGTATATTTCTATTATTTATCTGGAAAACTACATAGCCTTTCGTCAACAAGTAAGTAATTTATTAAACTTAGAAGAGGGTATACTCGAGTACACTGGTCTTATGTTCATTTTAAGCATAATTTGTGTTATCTTTGCCGTAGTTGTTTAGAAAAGTAAATGTCAGTATTCGTAAGACAGCAACATACGATACGATAACTGAATCCTTATGCCTCAATCAGAACTTTAAATCAGAATGAAATTATTTGTTTTCGACGAGTAAGACAGTCAAAAACAAGGGCGATCACATTTATTTATACCAAGTTCACGCAACAATAAGTTCATATCAATTGTATTTTGATCGCAAATTCTTCCCAAGAATCAATGTTGATGGTCTACGACTTACATCCATGTATAATATGCCAAATTCAAACCAATAAAACTAATTGAAATTTTTTAATGAAAAATAGCATGCTTTTTGGACTCATTTTGACACCTGTTTTCGCGACTTTGAAATGCTCTTATTTTGTTCAAAAATGCCAATCAAGTACAGCAAATCATGATAGTAGTGGAATAAGATTATTTCCCGGGCGAAAAGAATTTTAATCGACTGTTATTCGCAAAAAGTCGTAGTGTCTGTTACTGACCCTTTGACAAGACAACAGAAACGAGAGTCCGGTAATTGAATTTTATTGATTTTTTTCACGAACTATTGCGGAAATCTTAATGGTTCCAGAAATGTAAAAAACATTAAAGTTATCAACGGATTTTCTTACTTGTGACCCAAGTGACAATACATGTACATATCGAACACCCCTCATATAAATGAATCCATTGTAATACTGAAGACAACTGAAAACATTTACGAATATGTTTGGAGTCATTAGAAAAGTGTATTGATACATTTCATTGACTTCAAAAATGTTTAATGTAGTATTACTGGTTTATGCAGGTCAGTTACCTGTTTGCATAACATTTGTGTATACAAATATTGTCATTAATTTTTTTCTCTTATTAATTCGCTAATAAATTATTATTAATTCATTATTACATTGTTTATATACAAGTGAAATACCTGAGTAAACTGACTATACAAGTGTGATTGTGTGAATATTCACGATTTATCTATTTATTTAATTACTTCAGCAATTAGTCCGTTTAACTTAATTATGATGGTACATTGTTATTCAAGCATGTGGAAAATAAGTAAGATAATGTTCGAAATGAATGTAGAATGTCTTTGAGTTTAAGGTTGAGCAGTATAATAAAAATGGAAGATATCCATTTGTTCTCAAAGTATAATTAGAGCAGAGTCCAGTATAAGTATAGGGTAAAAAATACTAAAGATTAATTATTTTCACAAATTTACGCGTCAACATATTAACAAGCAATTAGTAGACATGCACTGTCAAAAAAACAACAATTGTAGTATGATTGTATAGTAAGTGTATGACCTGGTCATATAGTGGGTGACAGGATGTCAACTTAATGGTAATTACTCAATTATAGCGTCATGTCTCATTAAAACACTGGATGTAGTGTAAATTATACTTATATGACAAAAATATATGTAAAACATTTTAGAAAAAGTATTGTGTATGTCTTTGAAGACCAACTTGACATATTTATGAGGACTATAATACAACAAATATGTTATAAAAGAATTTAATACTAAAATGAGAGTATTACTAATCGTGGGTAAAAAACAACAACACTGTACGTGTATAACTTCAATCCGTGTCACCATAGTACAGTGATGTCAGAGTGCATCCTGGCATATACACAAGCACGCTTTATCCTCGATAAAATCCGCATATCCTTAGCATACATGGGTACTGTTTTATCAAAACATAAACGCTTGCGAAACTCTCAATTTTCCGTAAATATTGCGTACGACGATAATATTTGCGCAAGTACATTTTACTAAGATATTTTGTTTTTAATTTTCTGTCGTTACTTTTGGCGTTATTCTACGCAAAGAGAGAGAGAGAGCGACCCAAAGATTGCAAATATGAAGGTAGTGAAGAGAAATTGACACGCACTGTTGATTTTGACTGACACATGTTTTTAGACTGTACATAATACAGTGAGCAATACCACGTGGTTTTTGACTACAGTTCCAAGTAGAAATGTGTAAACATTGGAACACAAATGTAGCCATAAGTATTTTTATTCTTCATCGATTTCTATGAAATCTACGCCACGCTAAGGGGAACATTATTTGCTTTCCATGAAATATAAAATCTTTTTCAGCGGATGTGCCGTTTTGTCAATTACCCTGTGGAACCGTGGAACGTGTAGGTTTCACAGGGTAATTGAACAATCGGTAAAGCTGCTGAAAAAGATTTTATATTTCATGGAAAGCAAATAATTGCCCCCTTTGCGTGGCGTATATTTTATAGAAATCGATGAAGAAATAAAATACTTATGGCTATTTTATTTTCAAATATTTACAAATTTCTTCTTGTAACTGTAGTCAAAAGTCACGTGGTATTGCTACACTGGCATAGTGACCAAAACATGTTTAATCGTCAAAACCTATTTTTGTAAAAATCCACGTAATTCTGGATCACCCCCCGTATTAATTCATTCTGGTTCCCGATATATTGGTGATATTGTGGCCTAGTCTACGTTCGATATTCAATATTTTTACGTCAATGTACGCAACAAACAGCGATCGATTTGTAAAACGCACTAAGGAATTTGCGTAATTTGGATACGTAGATTTACGTGACATTTACGCAATGTTAGTAAAAGTACCATGGTCCCTAGATTCTGTCCCCTAGACGTTATTGAATTACAGGGCTGAGATAAACTTATGGTGGCTATAATTTTTGCCATGTCGTATTTTCGATTTTTCGCCAACACGTGACAAAGCAAATGAGAAGATACGAGAACGTGAACATTTACTCATTGCTGTAGCGACAAAGCGAAAATACGACAAAAGATGGACAACAATGCAACAACTAAAATGTGTCGTGTTTTCGCAAAATTACATCGATGATGTCATTGGTTTGTCGTGGCGAAAGTTCAACAATGCGAAACATGACCAAGTCCACATTGTCACATTTTCGCTTTGTCTTTGCAAAATGCGAAAATACGACATGGCATTTATCAGCAACCATACAACCTGGATATATTCTAACAGTACACACTATGCGAAAGTGAAAGTAGTCGAAAATGTAAATATTGCAGTTTAAGGTCACCGGAAATTTGACAGGGACCTTTTGTGAATGACTTTTGGTGTGTTTATTTTTTTGTTACAAGATCAGATTTTTATCGATTGATGACAATGTTTTGAATGTCGTCCAATGTCGTATGTCGAGCTGCACGACATTCAATTTATGACAATTTTTTGAATGTCGTCCAATGACATATGTCGAGCTGCACGACATTCAATTTATGACAATTTTTTGAATGTCGTCCAATTTCATATGTCGAGCTGCACGACATTCGATTTCTGTTACCTTTTTAATGTCGTCCAATATCGTGTGTTGAGCTGCACGACATTCGATTTCTGATGGTTTTTGTATGTCGTCCAGTGTCGTATGTCGAGCTGCACGACATTCGATTTCTGTTACCTTTTGAATGTCGTCTAATGTCGTATGTCGAGCTGCACGACATTCTATTTATGACATTTTTTAATGTCGTCCAATGTTGTATGTCGAGCTGCACGACATATGTTTTTGTAATGTGTTATGTTGGGCCAACTTCACACAGCTATCATTTTAGGAGTTTTATCATATTACATCACTTATAAACAATGCATGATATTTTATAAGTTCAATGGTATTCCTTTTGACATATTAAAGCAACTATTCCGACCGCCTGGTGAAGAAATTCCGTACTTGGACATGATAAATAGCCTCCTCGATAGCCTAGTGGTTGAGCGTTCGCTTCCAATGCGGGAGGTCTCGGGTTCGATCCCTGGTCGCGTCATACCAAAGACGAAATAAAAATGGTACCAGAAATTCCCTTGCTAGACGCTCAGCATAAAGGGGAAACTGGCTTCTCTTTGCTCATGCCCTCGTGGCGATGGATTACATCAGGAATGAGGTGTAGAGAGTGATTAATATAAGTTGGAAAAACTTGTTTCACAATCGACCTTAAATAAATTAATATAAACTATAAATTGCCCATGTTTTCCTAGCACTAGTAATTAATGTAGCCCTTCACAAAATACATGAGAAATACGTAAATTTGCGTGAGTTCTTTAACACCCGTTAAGGAAATTTAAAGGTTTTAGACAAAGTTTTAAAGATGCTTTATAAATAGGAACTCAGAAAACCGGGCACTGAAACAATGACGAGATTTTATCGAGAGCACTCCGTGCTTACATGAAGCAAAAATAAAGCCCGGAGCTTTAAACAATACAAACGTCTCGGCTGAGTAGCAATAAAAATAAACGGAATGTTACAAAAAGCGAACTGAAAACTTAACGGATATCCAGACGATTTTTATATATTATCCATGTAGTTTTTCTTGATAATAAAAAGTTACTCGAACTTTGTAGTCATTGTAATTTTTATTACTCATAGTTGACCACGTTAATAAAATACCGGTATATCCGTCAAAAGGGTCAAAAATGTTAACTACGACTTTTGTTCCCTTGTGTTAACTGTCAGCTAGATGAAGGCATGACATCTACAACTGTCACCTATAAAAACAAATGAATTCACTATCTTATAACCAGTGTGCGCCTCTTCAACCCGGTATTACGTTCACTCCAATAGCTTGTGAATTATTAGCCATAGTTTAAGCCTATTGACTATTAGCACAGGAACGGTATACCCACAAAGGTAAGATATGACAAAGTTTTATTTTTTTTATCAATATTCACTGTGATTTACAATATTTGAGAAATAATTTTGCTTTTAAATATTGGGAAAATTACTATTCGGAGCCAGCACTGTTACTGCGCATTTATAGATTATTATCATAAGTTATTATTCAGCTGAATAGGTTCCAATAGAACATATTTATAGGCAGGCTATTTACATGCACATGTAGATTATCTTGAATTATAGAAAAGACAGAAATATTAATTAAAGAATTGTTACTGAAACAAATCAAATAGCGGAATTAGATCCTGTCTTATTCAAATATATTCAATTAAAGGAAATTTATAACAAATACGTACTACATACTTCACTGATATGAGCATTTACATTAAATTGTATACTGTAAATTCACATATTTTCGTGGGTATTAAATTTCGTGGAGTTTAATAAAAATCTATTTCCGTGGGGTCGTAAATTCGTGGATTACAAAGCATGAAAGGTTAAACCTATGTTTTGTATTTGGGAGTTCGATAAATCGTGGGCATAACATTTCGTGGTCGAGTTTCACAATAAAAAATCAACGAAAATTCAACTCCCTTGACAAATAATGATTTTACCGTTCATGTGATTCAGGGTATCCGATAATATAAAATGCTAGTGTTGATTACTGATGATGCAGACGTGAGTACAATACATGTGTAAAGAAGTAACTTTACTTAACATAAGATTTTAACCAATCATATTCTCACTTTGAAAACATATTATATTCTCGTGTATTAAGGCGACATGATACAGAAATATAGTATATAGGCATTTATTCTTTTCTTCATCAATGTGTGTATGTAAGAACACTTAGAGGGGCCAGTTATTTGTTGGTATCAAAAGGGATCATAGGACTGAGCGAGAAATGTGACAAGTGTGTCCAAAAAATAATAACAAAATGAAACACCAGGGCTAAGAAGGCATAAAAATTAACAATGTCCAAACTGCTAGTGCTGCGTGAAAGTAGCACCTAAGAATGAACAATGAGGTTTAATGACATGTGATTGATCATTTAAGTTAGAAAAGTATTATTGTTTACAGTTTTGCATCTCAATTATTCCCAATAATTTCTTCGAAAACACCCAATATTTTAACTACATATGTTATCCCATCCACCTCATTAAAAATGATAATTTTCAATAATGCATTGTCACCATTATTAACTAAAAATAAATACATTTTGTGTTTCATACCGTATAAGTCACAAACAAAAAATAACTGTTCGGTCAAAAATTTGAAATCAAAGCAATGTTAGATATTGCGCACAAAATCATGGAAACGCATATATTTCATGCATGACTGCAAAACTAGCATACACTTTTTCTAAAAAGTGTACATTTGTTTATGTTTCTGCAAAGTTTGAACAAACTCTAAATAGTAATGGGTTTATGCGCTTTACATCATTAAAAAAATACGGTGAAGATTTGTTAAAACGCTATATGCTGTTAAAGCCACTATGGTATTGAATGCGCAATGGTGTTGAATGCACGTTGGTGTTTTTGATGTCAAACGCACTATGTGATGTTCAATGCAGGATGCATGGTGTTCAACGCACTTTGGTGTTCAATACACTATGATGTCTAACGTACTTTGGGTTGTCCTTGTGGTCTGTGTCGTTTGTTTTTTATATTCTTGACACCTGGTTTGTGCTCCGGTTTGGTTTGGTTTGACTGACTGAGGCGGACAACTTTCGAATGGGGTATCATGTTGTTGGGGTTGCTGGCTTTTTGTGTTGGGCATTGTATGTGCCTTTTTGAATTGCTACATGTAGTTGACCGTGTTTTCATTGTCTGTGCCTTTTTTCTTTCATGTGTCCTTTTTGTTTCGGATGCCCCCTGTTTCTCAACGGTTGGTGTTACTCTGTCCTTAGTTTCATATTTTGTTTAAATTTTTAAAATATGGTGCTGGGTTTAATTTTAGCTATAATGTCGTTTATAGTGGATATTTTCAGTCTTAAATAACCAACTAAATGTTATCAAATTTCATTATTCGTCCTTTTGACCGGGGCAAGGGAAAATTGTTTTGGAGCTATGTTTTTTCTTCGAATTCACTATTTGTCCCCTATCTGATTCGTACGCGCTATTCGCACCCACTCCAGTTCGTTTATATTTCAATATGCAGCGGTAGAGATAATTGGATGACTTTTTTTGTTGCTAGTTTCTTTTTTTCATTTCCTTGCGCCCTTTCATCCCTTATCCGGTTGTTTGTATTATTTTTGTTTACTACCATCAATAAATTTTGAGTACGGCTGCAAAGATATACCATTTACTGTAATTCTCAAAAGTTTCGGACTAGGTATTTCAGCCTTTTTACAGCTCAAACTAGGCCATTCAGGTTTTATATTTCTGAAACTAGGGTTGCATCTGTTTATAGCTGAAGCTAGGTCATTCAGCTTCTTGACCGCTGGGACTTTCGATGTTTTTACCGCTTTCGGCAGTTTTAAGTTCATGTTCTGGGGTTAGATATGTGTTGGGCATTGTGTCGTTTAATTGTGTTATGTGATGTTTTTATGTTTTCTGTACTCAGCTGGTTAAGTTGAGTTCCTCCTTCCCTGTCTTTTTCTTGTGTTTTGTCAATATCAAATACACGTATCTGTTACGTTTTGTGATTGTCAATGTTCAATATGCATTAGTTGTTATGATTGATTTGTCAGTGTTCAATATCAGTCCATTGTAATAAATGTATGCCGACTCCGGAAATTTCTTAGAGAGCGCATTAATAATTGTTATAACATGTATGTCTGTCTGATAATGACGTCCAATATAAGCTAGGGTGTGGTCATGTTAAAGCAAATTATCTTTGTCTCTATTGATTGATGACGGATACGGCTTCACTTAAACAAAAACGTAGTACGTTCTCTTTTCAAACATGTTCCTTTTATGATACGTGGCCTGGTTTTACATATTGGTGTATCATCGAATTGTGTTTTTGTCCAGCGTGTCATGAATGTATTTGTTTGTTTAAGCAATAATTATAGTTGTTTTATGCGACAAAACAACTTTAAGTGGGCGAACACGACCACTTTCACATTAAAGACAGAATTGCTGTCAATTTAGTATAGTGTATGATTTTTTGTCAGTTGACATTTATTGTGTACCATTAAAGACGAACAGCATTTCACATGCTATGTTATCATGTGTTTTGTAGTATGAATCATTCCGGAGCATTTTCATTTAATAGCACATAACACAAAAGATATAAAATTATAATTATATAATATATATTGTGAACTAATTACTGAAACATCTCTATCGAGCCATTGGTACAAAGTTTACCCTTAGCCAAATGACTCATTAGAATAGTCGGCTCGCTACCTTTAGTTGACCATGGTGATATGTGTCTTATGCACAGACGACCTAACATTCAAGAGAATTTATTAAACATTCAAAACGTCATGTGACTATGGTTATTATTCCGAGGTCACCACTCTTAAATGCCAATGTTACAAAAAAACTAACTTTTCTGGAGCAACATGTTTTCTTAAATGTATATGCTTTATTCGTACAAAACTGCAATTTACTAGTATACCGTGTAAGTATTTAGTATGCGTAGAAAAAGAACGCAAAAGAATTTGGAAAAAATGTATTTTTTTGTGAAAATTGCAAGTTCGGTTTCTGCTTCAAGTATTCGGCGAAATAGCCTGTTCACGTGAAGACGTTCCAAAAAAGCCGATTTGCACTTTTTTTAAACTGTAATATATCGAAGCAACAATAGGTTCGTAGTGTGTCTAACACAAACTTGCTCTTTTATGCTTTACTGGTTAGACGATCGCTTCGGCAGAAAGATACGCGTCGTCGTTACGATTATAATTGATAATGATATAAAACTCCCAAAACTGTTATTTCGGTAATTTGCAGAACAATAAACGTCTTCTTTATGATTATAATGATATAAATCCCCCAAAACTGTAACGTCGGTAATTTGCAGAAAAATATGCCTATACTTTACGATTATAATGATATAAATCTCACAAAACTGTAATTTCGGCAATCTGAAATGATGCCAGCGGCAGGTACATGTATGAACGTGATTTGTGTCAGAATATAAAATAAATGTTGATCGTTTGTTACAGATGATGAAGATAGTCGCTGCTGTGTTTTGTTTGAGTGTGTTGGTGTCATCACAAGATATCTTCGGTGACGGCATGGGTAAGTCATCAAATCTGTGACACTGTGACGTCACATGATTCTGACATTGTAACGCTGGCTTAGAATGAGAAGGTCAAAAGCGCTACTTACGACCATAAAATACGACGCATGCATATGTGAAAACTGTTTTACGAGGCGCTTCTAATGAGCCTGATTTCATGAAAATCAGAACTAGCCATTTTGACCAAACGGAAGTTTTCAAAGCTTGTTTTTCAATACGTAAAGACTAGTTTTCAGTCAGTTTTTCTTGTTTTGTACTTACGCACTTCTCATTCTAAGCCAGTGATAAGTGCTGACAGATTTAGCAAAACGGAATGGGAAGGTAGCACTCAACAGAAACAACAGTTCACAAAAGGGATAAGAACATTGTATTAAATGCTAGTCCCGCCGCAGGTGGTATTCAATTTTGATCTTACTTGACTTAAAGACAAGGACAACTAATCAGATCGCACCATATATAAACTCTAGGTCAATAATAAGCGATGTGATTGGCTATCCTTATTCTCCAATTAAATAAAATCAATATTAAATACCACCCCGGTCAAAATGACGAATATTGAGATATTATTTTTATTGGTTGTTTAAGTTTTAATATGCACATATTACTAGTACTGTTAACGGGTTTGAAGCTTAAAATCAGATCTGCTGGAGATCTGTTGATGGTTGTGTTACCTCCCGTACTGTTTGTGTTCGTTAAAGCATACTGAGCATTTTTTGCCTCGGTGATCTACTCCCGATTTGAATTAATGAGTTATCAGAATATCGGGAACAGGTTCCTCATTGTCTAGGGGAAGCTTTGGGGAAGTCATGAGACAGTTTGTGATATCGGAAAGATTGTGATGAATCGGGTGGTATCGGAAGAAATCGGGAGAGCATCGCTAATGTGGATTTCCTTAGTGAGGCCTAGGATTAAGCCAGTAAAACAGCAGTCAAATAAGTATAAGTGTACATGTTAGAAGCAACGATTGGTAGCATAGGAACATTCAATAAAATCAATATTACATAATTATATGGAAAATATGATGAGAGGGTTGAATAAGTGATCGAGTTAAGTATCAAAATACCAAAACATCAAACGTGATTCGACACTATCCCGTCACACATACCTTACTAACTGTGCCAGGTAACATTTAATTCTTGTTTTATTGCATGATGAACTTGCATTGTACTTATTACTTTACTGTACCAGGGTTAACTAGGTGAGATGTCTTACGGTGAGATGTCCTTAACATCGACATACACCTGCTTTGTTTCGGGGGAATGCGATCATAAAGTGACCATATCGCAATTATTATGTAGATCTAGGCCTACCAGTAGTTGTAATTAATTTCGCAATAAATGCGCAATATCACCACCTGTAATGAGAGGATTCCCCGCCAAACTATTGTAACTGCTTGTTAAAGAGCAATTACAGCAGTGTTGCACGCAACCCTATCAATTTATTACAGTGAACAAATTAATGTCACAAATGTGCTTAGTACCAATGCATATGATGATTGACGGACAGGTTCGGTACTTTAAACTGACCGAGCGATATGATATAGTAGGCATAATGATCAGTTGTACTTAAACAGATAGACAAACGATGTTAAAATGACGGAACGTTTGCCATTACCTATTTCAATGGGCAAACTATAAATATCAAGGGTCATCATAAATCGAATGTACACCGCTACAAAAAGACAATAGAAAATCGGACAGGGAATGCAGCACTTAACTTAAACAGCCGAGCACAGAGAGCAACCTCAAGAACATCTACAATCTTGAAATCATTTACCATCATGTATTAGATTATTTAAAGCCCCATTATTCCTCCCAAAACTTTTCCCCCGATCAAATGCAAGGAATTATGATGTTTTTCACAAATCACCAACAATTGACGACAGAATGTTACTATATCTTTTGAAATACGGTTACGTTGGACACAAAAAGATAATATTAAGTAAGACAGGGAAGGCAGCACTCATCTTAACCAGCCGAGCACAAAAAAAACATTAAAAACACACGAGGCACAATGCCAAACTGAACCAACCGAGCACCGAACACATAATAAACATACAAGGCACAATGTCCAACTAAACAAGTAAAGATCCGCCTTAATCCAAGCTGGCGAAAAGTAGAATGAATTAGTTCAGCAATCGAAAAGCTGAGTGCCCTAGCTGAATGACACAGTTTCCACAAAAAAACGACTAAAATGCCTAGTTTTAGCTCTCAGAAGTCCTTAAAACAAGAAGTGCACAACACACTTTTCCGCGTACCGCTTGCCTATAAACCGAGTACCACTGTATACAAACGGTTACATATAAGTTACATACAAGTCGTGTATGATCTTGTCTTAGGCAACAAGACTACTTGTCTCACAACAAAAAAGTCACCATGCACTGATGAACGATTGTTGTACATGTTGGATAGCTGTGTAATTTCATTAGTTTACCGAATTTCTTCCAGGAGGACTTTTTGCCATCAATTTATTAAGTGGTAGACAACCACTAGACTTGGGTGGACTATTTGGCGGTAGACCCGCTAGTTATCCTATGCCAATGCCAACAACAGCACCCAGAGGAACACCACAACAGCAGCAACAACAACAACAACAGGCAGCCGCTATGGCAGCAGCAATGGCTGCAAGAAGATCACCTTTAGGTATGTACAAATTTAATCAAATTCAGAACGATTTTTACAGGGTTTGCTTGGCAAACGCTGTTATAGCATTTTCCAGATTTGAAAGCTCTTCGATTCTTCGTTCTAAAAAAAGCTCAAAATGGTCATAATTATGCAGATACTATCTGTCTTGATCGCATTGCAACAGTTCATTATTTACCAGTTACCAGAAATAGCCTATCGAGACCATGGGTTCCATTGCATAACCAATCTACTCCACGACAAGCGGTACACGGAAAGTAATAAAACACAGTACAACTGTACATAAACGGTTACATTCGGGGTTTAAATAGAATTGGTTGAGCAAGCTTCGCCAGTAGCACTGCCATTTACCCTGTGACTGATAATACAATTGTCTGACATTAGGAACAAACCAACCCTGTTCTTCCTGAGCCATCAGCCCTTTGATATCTATTGTGGCACGCATGTGCTTTGAAGTTAGGATAATGTGAGAGTGACGTTTTATTGTATGTGTACAAAAAAATCAACCATTGACTTAACAGGTAAAGCGAATGTAGAACACTTTAATTTAACATTAAACTAATAGGCTACTGAGTAACTGAGTAAGTCTTTATAATTGGTTTCCCTCTATAGCGATATAATCTATCTTTTACGATAGGTCAAGTTTATTGCGTTCAAAGAGGCACAAATCTGTTAAGACGTTTAATGTCTAGAGTGACAGAAACCATTATTTAAAGTAATGTGGGATAGTGTTGCGAATGGGCCACATGTATCGTAAATGCACTTGTCCAAGTGCAAGATAATGGAGTTCGCAGTAATTGTTATGGCACTGCCACCCATCCATTAATGTCAACATTGTTATTATCACGGAAATACATTAGACGGAATGGCAACTCATTTAACTCCCACTATTTTCCTATATAGGCCGCCATAGTGGAATGAAATATCGCGATCGGCTTACCTGTACGAGACTTAGCGAGACTTGACAAGATTCTCAAGTTGGCGCTATTTTTCCCGCTAGTCGCCGCCATCTTGGATTATTTCACCAATTCAGCCTGATTTGTCAATGAGATATTTGTTTTCATTTAAAGAAACTCTTCGTCTAAATAAGCAAAGATGGGTGTTTATTTGTTCCGTTGTGTGTTTGGAACGTTTTTAAATAGATAGTCTGGACGGTTCATCTGTCAATTGTGACATAGACCACCTTTTCTGTGACCTATCCTGATCGATAAATTTTCAATCGACGGGTTTTGGATTGCTTCCGATATTTACTTTTTTAAATCCCTAAGGAAACTTATTTGCGACTGTTTTTCTTATAAATCAATATTTTTTGTGATCTTTGGGGTGTCCTCTATTTGTTGAAAATGATCAAACCACTTAGTTTTGTGGTTTTGACACGAAAAAAAAATTTTTTTTGGATAAGCCATGTTCACAATTATCGTGCTTACCGAAGCGCGCAATGCATTATGGGTAGTCGGGTCATAATTAGGCTATTTTTAGACCTGCTTATCCGTTCTGTGTATATCCGTGTTATTATATTGAAATGTCATTTGTGTAAGATTAGCACATGTCACTAGAAGAAATAAGATGCTGACCTACTTACTTTAATTGTCCAATCTGTCACCACAATAAATATTTATATGTCAACGTGACAGCTAAATAGTAATTACGATTTTAAACCTTGTACTTGGACGGTATGTATATATGTGTGATACAAAAGTGTCAGCCGACTCACAGTCAAGCACTGTAAGAAAAAATCAATTAGATAGATAAAATACAATTATGTTTTTGTAAACAAATCGCTGGCTTAGAAATAGAAGGTCGTAAGTACACTAAGTTCTACTTACGACCTCGTGCATATTTGAAATCTGCATCTCGAGGCGCTTCTTATGAGCCTATTTTCATGAAAATCGGTTGTTGACCACACTGAAGTTTAAAAAGGTTGTTTTTCCATAATTAAATAGAAGTTTTTAGACGTTTTTTTCTTGTTTTCTCAAAATATTGATTTTGTACTTACGACCTTCTTATTCTAAGCCTGTGTAATCACAACGATGAACGTTATTATTCATGTGACCTATTGCGCATGCGCGGTTATTTAAAACTCGATTTGCCAGTGACATAAAATTTAGTTCCACTGATGTCATATAAATGTAAATAAATGATAAAACCATAATGACAGTGCACAATGTTAATACTGTTATCTTTTTCGTTCTTGCATTCATACTAATATGCAAATTATGTTTATTTATGCATAATCAGTACTTTTTGGTGAATAGCTCCATATCCAGGCCAGTGACCCATTTTTTAATTTCACTAAAATCCCACTCATATCTTCATTTTAAGATTATTTTCAATCGTTTGAAGTTTTGGACACTCAAACAAACATTAGCTAACCTGGAATTGGTACGTGATCACGTGCCCTCCCAAATCGCTGATACTTCCATAACACCAGCGGACGCTATGCCGCAGGTAATACGTAGACACGACTTTGTGGTAAAATTAGATTTATTCTACGTACTTACCGTCCATGGTGTATGTGATAGTACGGAGAATTTGACGGGATCCTGACCTTAATGCATGAATATATTACATGGTTCTTGCGTTGAATATTTAATTTCCGCGAGCAAATCGTGCTTTAAAGTCCTTTAGATTGTGTTTGTATTACACATCAAGTGTCTTCGTGGCACTCCATGCTTATGAAAAAATAAAACTTAAGTTATAAATACAGACAAGATATCAGCAGTTAAATCATGCTAATGACGGTGGTCGAGGATCTAGTCAAATTCTCTGTACTACCACATTCTCTGTACTATTACATCACTGGATTACTTGATCATTGATATCATTAAATGTTTGCTTTACTTCAGGTGGACTTGGTGGTCTTGGAGGACTCTTTCTTCTGGATGGTCTGGGTGTTATGTAAGGTGTATGGTGGACCGTGTATGTTTGCCACGTCAACAGATTCGACCCAGTGGTCATTTACAAATCCTGGTTGAATGCTATACTGCTTCCATAATTTTGTATACAATTGTTTCTGTGTTACAGTGAAGCAATACCACGTGACTTTTGGCTACGGGTCCAAGTCGAAATTTGCTTCACTTGGAAAACAAAAAAAAGCTATAAACATTTTTGTCCAGCACCATGTGAAACCTTGGAAAAGAAGATGCTTGAAACTGTAGTCCGGTTAAAGGGTGCTGGAAACAAACGACCAAGCTGCTGAAAAAGATCTTATTTTTCATGGACAGCAAATATTTTCCCTTTAGCGTGGCGTATATTACATAGAAATCGATGAAATAATAAAATACGTATGGCTATTATTGCTTTCGAAATGAAATAAATTTTGTCTTAGACCTGTAGCCAAAAGTCACGTGGTATTGCTACACTGGTTACTCGGTCTTATTCAGTCAATTGTATTTTGTCAGTAAAATATACATGTTTGTTGAAATATTTTAGGCGAAACAATTATATAGTAACTCATAAATACAAATCTCAGGGTTTATTATCTAGTTTTGTTTCGGGTCCTCGAACCTTCCCTAAAATGGCATGCTTTACACTTGTATAAAACCTTTAACACATTTTGGTTACCATTACTATCGTCAACTATATCTAAATGTCAAATACAAAACAATACAACTATCTATGGTGGATGTTGTTCTTCTCGGCAAAATTTATAACTTATTTTTACTGATACTATGTGAATATAAATTTATATTACATTATTTAAATTATCCATTCATTGCACACATTAAATGTATTGTCATGTATAAAATTGATATACTGTTGTTATTATGGCAAATAAATTACTCCAAAAATATCCTCGGTATACAGGAATTACAATTGATATACCGATGGCACGTGCCTGCTGGTGCTTTGTGATTCTGTACATTGACGTCACATGATTCTGTACATTGACGTCACGTGATTCTGTATGTATAATGACGTCACTAGATTCTGTACATTGACGTCATGTAATTTTGTACATGATTGGTATCACCTGTGCCATGTGTTTAATTATTGCTGTATAACAATTGGTTTAGCAATTAAGCCACACGAAACCGAGTCACATGTTGTCAAAGACGTGTGGACTATGATGTAACTACCAGGCGGTCAGTCAATAAAGACACATTTTACGCATTGACAAATGTGTCACTTAATTCTCTCATCCAATCAAACAGTCTGAATTTACTTGTCCGAGCTATTCAAGCTTTCCACCAATTACAACACAACAAATAGTATACAAAATACGGATTTAGTTTTTTAAAAGCACATTATTAATACAGGTAGATGTCTATGTTTTCTATGTGTTCTTATTCTCGTGCCACATTGATTAACAATTACTGTAATTATTATTAATTAATTAATTACTATAATAATATACAAATGTAATTACATTTTATCGTAACCTTAATAAATGTATATCTATATTATTATGTATGTTGTTGATCACTTCAATCCTAATATGCCCGTGTATCGTTTCTATACTGGATTTTGGAGTCGTGGTGATTTGCGCTTGAACTCGATTGAGTCATGCTTACAAAAGAGCATGTTCTAATTTAGAACACAAGTAATAAATAAACATGGCATATGTAACATTTACAATGTGTGGTTATGAACCAGTACACAAAGCAGAATCGTGTTTCACTCGGATTCTTTTCAGTTTAATATTCATGTCCTGATAAAAAGAACGAACAGAGCCACTTTCTAGCTTTTTGAACGAGCCAAACCACGTTCTAGCTTTTTTAAAAGCTAACATTGTTGCTGCAGTTTCCTTGTTTCTCACATATATATATTAGTCATATTACGTCAACACGTACGTCACCTGCGTAATAATGTTGGTGTGTTTGTGTTATCATGTGTTATATTTGCAAGCGTATAGATCGCCGGAGATAACTCTAGCCTACATAAATAAACATGGATGATATAAACAATGCACGATCGACTGATCGCTTGTTATCAGAGTAGATTGAACTAATATATGTATTGAAAGTGATTTTGCAAAATATTGAAGAAAAATGGACACCGAAAATGCATTTAATTTTCATTTTAATTTGTAAACAACGGCTTGTGTTATCATCGGCGGACTATAGTTCCTGATATTTATGCTGTTAATCATGCACCAGTCAATATTTTGCCCGCCCGGGGGATGGGGCGACCCCGGGGGAATTAGACATTTTTATTTTTTATGTCTAAATCCCCACCCTGGTGACAATGTTTACTGTCTAAATCCACACCGTGGGGCAGAGCTTTTCATCTGGGTACTTTAATAAAAACACGAATAAAAGTATCACTGTCGAAATTCCCGGACTAAAGTCTATTCCCCGGGACTCGGAGTCGATAAAGTCGTCTTATTCCCGCCTGTCGGGAAGATTCGTTTGTCTAATTCCCCCTATACCCCCCCCCCCCCCACCGGCGGGCATAATATTGACTCGTGCATTATGCTTACTTTGATATCATCATTTCACGTGCATGGTGTTACGCATACCTGCTCGTCTTTTTATGTTTTAACTTTTAAGATTAATTTAAGAATGTTTACAAAACGAGCGTAAACAGGTTTTAACTAATCTACTTAGCAAAGAGAACACTGAAGCAAAGCCAACATATCACTCAAACTGACAAGTATAATAGTTGTTGTGCTAGAAGATAATTCATCTCACATTGTTTGTCAACATCTCAACCCAACACACAGGTGTTTGTCATAATTATACGAGGGTCTCTGTCTAAATATAAACTCAAATAAACATTCCAAAACACGTATATACTACTTTACTTTCTCATACGTCATATAACGAAGGATACACTAATAAGAGTGAGACGATCACTGAGAATGATGTTGATGATAGAATGCTGAGTCGTTGCACAAAATAAAAGGGTGAATATGACGACCGTTGACTCGCATGTGAAGAAAGGGGCCTTCTCTAGCATTGATTTACCGTAATTGTTAATATTAATCAAAGAACTGAAGTATTGTTTCTTGGGGGATAACGCAAATTTTGGTAATCTATTAAAATTACCTTAATGGTATTGGATTAATCAGTGTGAATATTCTGAAAAATTTTCAGAAATATCGATGACAGCTGACTCATTAAAATTCATCTAACGAACCCATTTAGGCAATCCGCCCATAAAAAACACAATGAACTAGTTTCAACTATAAAGGGGGAGGGGTGAAATAAAAAGAACCAGACCTACTCTCATTTTAATGGAAATTCCAAGTTTATCAGATAATACCCGATTTGCCTCATTTAAGTAATAATTTTCTGAATTATATAAGAGGTAGACAGTAACAAGTTATCTCATGCAGTAGAAGAAACTTAGCTCTTCAAAATGAAACATTGGTCATAAAAAAGTGATGACAAACAAAAAGTTCATGAAAAATAACAGAATCTGTTGTGTACTATTTTGAATTTTCTCCCAGTTTTCAATTGAGTGTCCAATTTGTGTTTTTAGATATTCTTATAAGTAAACAAAAAGAGCTTATCATCTAGGGCACAAGTAAAGTATACATAGCTTAATTCAGACTTATACCAGATGGTGACATCGTCTAGCAAGCAGTAGACGACTTGGCTATCTCAACAACCTTTAAAAGGTGACACAAATAACCAGCATCAAGAAACTACACCGACACCACTCCAGTAAATTAATGTTGTTGGTTTTTTCATTAATATTTTAAGTGAATGACAGCACTGATGTATATCATTCGTACGGAGCGATGTCAAAACATGGGCAATGTTTAAATGACGCCTTGCTATAGTATCTGTCCGAAGGCAGACAATGGCTGACGCTACCTGTGGTTATGCAGGGTTTGAGTTCCGTCAAAGGGTATTGTTGGGTTTCAGTCCTGTCGGAGCAAAAATAGAAACAATGCATTAATCCGAAGCATCTGAAGCTGGTTATACTTAGTATTGCATTGCAACCAAGTAAAATACACATTTTAAATGAGTATTAAACAGAACTACTGTTTCGTGATATTTTTATTGATTAAAAATCTAGAATGAATCAATGATGGAGATATATAAAACATATAGAAGGCCTATGATCGACTGTTAAACAAAATATAATCATTATAGTAATGAACACTACAGAAATGAATTGTCATATTCCTCTATCCCCTCCTGAGTCACTGGTAAGGTCTTTGTGCAATGGCTGGATAGGATTGAAACTGAAAAAATGAAAGTTAAAGTACTTTGTTACACGCATACAGATACACGTACACATAAACTACATGGCAAAGTTGAAGGTGAATAGACATGACCTCGCATGTTGAGGAACACGACAAGTTAACACTCATGGTGGGGCTGACTGCCAAACAGCCTCCCTGTTGTTTACTGGACATGACCTTTTAACCAGAATGACGGTTCACGTGATCTCCATGAACGTCAAGTTGGGCATTGTGTCTTGTATGTTTTTTATGTTTTCTGTGCTCGACTGGGTTAAGTTCTACCTTCCCTGTCTGGCTTAATATTATATTTTTGAAGTTATTTGAGAAGGCACAGAAACTGTAGGTGGTGTAGGTGTTGCTGTTATGCACGTTGTGGAGGCACTGGATATCCTGATTATCACACGGGATATCCGGAGGATCAATAGTCATGACACATAGAAGCCTGTCATAGACGCATGGTGGAGTGGGGACTTGTTGACGCCAATGTCCATAGATACAGGTAAAGACATAGGTGTATGTTACGAAGGCGACCAAAAACATTCGACTGAGGTGCGTGTATATCAGTGGAAAGTGTCTGTCATACTGGGGTGGCTACACGGGTGTATAACTTTCTGAAACTTTCTGTTGCGTAGTGAAACTCGTCTAGAGCCACATACACGTGCTGCACATTGATTGAACTGATGAACTTCCAATATACTAAATGCAATTTTGTGGAAGTTTGGTGCTTTATATACCTTGAGTACAAAATGACCATTTTTTGTTCTTACACTGAACCCCGAGTATATTATCTGTCCCATTAGACAGGTCTGACTTTGAATCCTCACAAAATCATGAACTTTTAGTGGTGGTAAGCGCCGGGAATGTTCAGATAGGCGTTCAGCAACCTTTACGAATCTATTTCTAAATGCAGCTTCTCGCATAGTTAAAGTATCCTGCAATGTATCGTGAGGTAAGTAGCGGCCTGTTATGATGAATATAAAGTCGTTTACTGTTCGACCGAAAGCAAAAATAGTTGATGAAAGTATCGTATCACTGTCAGGGGTGTTCGGAGAGTTGGTGTTTCAGTGTTTTCCACCCAGCTAGAGATGAACTGGTTGGTAACATAGAGGCAGTAGCCTCGCGTGCATCCATGTTATTCAGCGGAAAGTTTAAGCACCAATGAGCGTATTCGAAAAGAGTTGTAGTATCGTATCCGGATTCTTTTATCACACGATCCAGGCAGTTGAGTCGGCTTCGAGCAAAAACTGAGACCTATTGTAGAAAACTTGTGTGTATAGTACTTATTCCCAGCTTAAGCTTGAGGGTCGATGAACTCTCGTTAAAACCGGTCAAAGAATGAAATACCTACAGTTGTTTTAAACTTTGTGTTTACATATAATATTATTAACTTGCGTTCTTGGCCAAACACGTGGTATGTCCTTACTGAAATAACTGGTATAGCGACAGTCCAGTTATAATTGTTGGTAATTATACATGGGAGAGAATAACATGTATTCAGTCAGACTATGGGTGTAGCAGTTATCTCATCTTGTAACGGTTGTTCATGTGTTGTAAATTTATAGAAATCGTTATTGGACCTGAGGTCAACTTTTATTTATACGTTCTAAATTTAAAATTAGGTTCATAACTAGTACTGTCGAATCACAAATAGCTGTCAAAACCACCAGGATGTTCCATTTTTGCATAAGTATTGTAACCATGCATTGGTGAACACTCTTATATCAAAAGGAAAGGAATACATGTATAGAGAAAGATGAAATAAGCCAAGTCAGAACGTCTTAAACAGTCACAGGGAAACACTTAGGTACTAATCTGGACAAAAAGGTGAAGAAATCCGAAAGGAAGAACAAGGATCAGCGGTTATACATTCAACAAAATTCTTAATCGGTCTCTTTTCTAATGGTTATACTATTGTTTTACACAACAATAGAGAAATATATATATAATGTTCTTAACTCAATTATAGTTATTTAGTTTATATTTTACACAGTGTCATCAACTATGCTGATTTTCTGTCCATTGTAGACAACAAGTTTTCTATGTGTAATGCAACATTTGTCAATGGAAATGTAACAAAATATAAAAAAATACAACTCAATGATGATCACCCAAACAGAAAAGCATCAAGCATTGCTACAAGAATTACACGATACACATGTACATGCATCATTATTCTTTAAGTAAAATTTCCTATGAGTCGAATATATCTTCATTCCTATATGATATAAAGAATGTCGGTGCATAACACCATGCCAACCACTTAATTAGACTAAGGTATGCATTTTATGAAACATTATAAAGTTGCTAATTAACTAGATACAGACAGTATAAGAAACTTTAATAAGCGCAAATGGTACCAATGAGCACAACTTGTAATTACGTATATAAATATATTTATAAAATTTACAATAAATTTCCATGCGATCTACGAGTTCAAAGGCGCTTTACATATGTTGCAGCAGCAACAAGGACACATGTGCATCTACTATCTAGCGTTGAATTTTAATATTTTTAAAAGTTATAGTTCATGAAATTTCATGATTTTTATTAACGTTATCTGATTATGTAGCGTGAATTTTAATAATTTGACGCCTGGTTCGTAAATTTTAGGGAATTGAAAGAAATTATTTTTAAATAATTGTTAAACTCGACGTATTTTCTGTTAATGTAGCCGTACAATTTAAGTACCTTGACTTCTGATTTTAAAAGCTTAAAGTGCAGGAAATTGCGTGATTTTAATTCGAGAAGTGAAAAATCTTCGCCAGGAGGGGACACCCCTCCCGCAACCACCCCACCATAACATCCTAATAACTAGCTGTGTCCCTCACTCGAAATTTTCTGGATCCGGGCCTGGGGTGCATGCCCCGGACCTATATTATAAGGAAATCAATAAATGGTGTAAACGTATGCTTATTTAGAGATAGATCTAAGTACCACGCTAGTGCAGAAGCAGTATTGAGGTACCCCCAGATAGTACGAGAGTCTCACCCAGTAGAATTATACTCTTTGTAAATACATGTAGTTCTTTAGGTGTAACATATCCGGTACTAGTCCTAGATAATGACATTTGAGTTAGAGGATTGATCTATATAGACCTATTATATTACTAGCCGGTTAGCCTTTTAAAAAGCTTATTCCTCTCCCTATGTGTACACATTTTATATCAAACAATAGATTCTTCCACGCGTTGTAACTACTTCTAAGTCCCCGTAAAGTTAAGAAAACGCTCATAAGGCGCTGTCATAGTGATTCCTTGCTAATCAGAACAGTAGGATAGCAGATAATCCAGGCTAGATAGTTGGTCACCTGCAGCTAAATACTTGTAAGGGACGTAACCAGTGCAAAACATGTGGAGTTTTTCCGTGACGTCATCAAAAGGTGTGTGGTACGTTTTACACAGGACACCATCTTCGACCGTGTCAGTTTTGACTACAGTCGTTACGATTTCACAAATATTGAGGTAAAACCGAGATCAAATCTGCATCCGTTTATTCTGCATGATACATTTACGTACGTTGCACTAATAGCATTAATGTCGCATTTCAATGCAATGCAGACACCGCTATTTATCGATCAAAAGTGTCGCTACTTCCCGTTTCGGCGTTTGGCGTTTCGTTGCAAAATTCGATCATACTGAAGTTACTGACTACTGTGTTGTTTGTGAAAGCATTGACAGACATGACAGTTGTTCTACTAGCTTCTAAATCTAAACGATCATTTTGACATTTCTGACTAAGTTTTACAGGCGAAATACCCATGATTTAAAAAAATGTCACTTGAAACCAAAATTTTGAGGGCCAAAACTTAAACACTCCCGACGACCCAGGTCAAGTGGAACTCCTGCATGACATGGTTTAGTTTGTGTATTGGCAGTGGCTAGTCGTCCGGTGCCGGTTGACTAGACAGCGAAATTAGTCGTCCGGCGCCGGACGACTAGACAGCGAAATTAGTCGTCCGTCAAAGGACGACTAGCAAACGCTATGTGCATTGGCTAGAGAACCGTCATTCTATTTCTACGCATTAGGCATCTACCTTATAATAAAGGCTGTAATAAACTACGAATATAAGCAAGACATGTCAATGCCTTATCTGCAACCATTTTGTGATCGCCCGTGTATCTCCGTATATTGTCCGCCATATTGGAATGGTATAAACTGGTACTAATGAATGCAGAAATCGCTGTCGGGTTTTATAAAGCGCGACAAATAGCAATGGTGCAGCTGTGTATTAGAAATGGTATTAGAAATAGAGCTAGAAGTAGTAAGGGAACAAAGAATGTTTCAATTACAGTATTATGAGGATTGGGAAAGTATTTTACTTCATGTTGAAAAAATGAAATTGCTGTGTAAGGTAATTGACAGTTTTGAATGTCACTGGTTATATAATAGTGTGAAAACAATGTTGCCGTTTATAAATGTTATCATGGTAGGCCCTATTGTTGTTGTTGTATTTAAAATGAAACAAATAAAAAATACAGTTGTAAATTTTATTGTTTTGTATGTATGTGTCATTAAAACTGCGAATGAAAAATAGTTAATTGCCACATAATTAGCTTTGTTTGTGACACCTCGGCAAATTAACGTGCAAAGTTTGTTTTGCCAAATTGTCATCTTAACTGTATGTCACTTTAACACAGCATTACCATTTCAATCAACTTGGATATTTTTGGCACTATATATAGATCTCATGCCGACAACGATTTCCGTATTCATTCGTGCCAGTTTATACCATTCCAATATGGCGGACAATATACGGAGAATACACGGGCGATCACAAAATGGTTGCAGATAAGGCATTGACATGTCTTGCCTATATTCGTAGATAATTATAGCTTTTATTATAAGGTAAATGCCCAATGCGTAGAAATAGAATGACGGTTCTCTAGCCAATGCACGTAGCGTTTGCTTGTCGTCCTTTGACGGACGACTAATTTCGCTGTCTAGTCGTCCGGTGCCGGACGACTAGCCACTGCCAAAGAGCCTTGTGTATTAAGATGAAAAAGTTGCTGTGTGTTGGCATGTGAATGCGCTCGAATCTACCATTTTCTATCTCAAACAGAAGGCTACCAGGTTACTTTTACCATAACATCGTGCTCCACTGTTCAGTCTGTTGCCTCATACTTCCCCCAGGTGTAAGCCCTGTATGTGACAACTCCATACCTGTCAAGACACACACATTGGGCATGTGTCACACACAATGAACAGGTTGGGGACAACTAAATTTAGATTTTTAGGTGTAACCAAATTTAGATACAAATTGTGACAAAAATGCATGAATTGTATTGGGTTGATAATTTAGCTTGATAATTGCAAAAATTGACTAGGCAGATTTCTTAAGTAACATCTATAACATAGACAACTTACAAAAAAATCAGATTTCACTGATGCGTTTTTGCATCAACTTATTTTAATTAAAAGGGAGATTACTTGTATAATTTTCAAAATTTTATTTATGCAATAACTTTAATCAGATTACCTGCAAAACAGTTTGATTTATTCATTGCAACAACATACTAAGCAATTAACTAAAACTATTTTGCTTGTGAATGGTAATATCACTGTTTTACAAACCTTACTAAATTTAGCGTTGTACCCAACCCGATGAAGCCCTGGATCACGCTTGGACTCTGGATATTCCAAGTTGCACGCATAATGAGGCATTTTAAAAAATCGTAGAAAATCATTGTTGGACTGACAATAAATTTGAAACATGAGGGTGATTGCCCTTGCAACACCTTGTCACATGCCATTGACATCTATGCAGCTGTTTATATTCAATAGCTTGGAATTATGGGTACCACAGAAATATGAGACACCGCTAGTATACCTCTGATTATGCCACAGTCTTAAGTGCTATAGTGGTACGAAATACAGGTCCTGGGCCTCTGCTATTCCTATTATTTATAAACGAAGTGTCTCATCCGTGTGTCAATTATTAACAGATGACTTATACTCTAAGAGGCACTTATAACTGTGCACTTACACAAATCTCACTATCTCAGTATTTAGTAGTAATTTAGTGTGTATATTTTGTTGAAATTTGCAGCAAGTGTAGTTAAAAGATGTGTGATAATGTCTAAGAATATTTCGTTTCATAACAAACAATATTAAGGAAACGCCAACACATAATTTAGCGTTGCGTAAAATTGAGTATAGGATAAAAAATACAAAACGGACAGAAAGTATTTTGAAGATGAAGGTGACAAATATCAAACACATGATAATACCTAGGCAAGTATTGTGTTGCACAATTACATAATGATAGTCAATAAACAACATAGATCCCCTCTACTGGCAGAAAATGTAGTGTATATTGAACCCAGATCAAGATAAGCCACCAAGATCAGATCCTAATTAGTTTCACAGTGGGGTACTACTATACAACTATTCAGTATAATGTTGTCACCATCTGCCATGGAATGTACAGTATCTTTGATCAGTGTTTTACTTCAAATGATTGACATTGATTACAATCTACTAGTAGAACAAGATGTAATTTACTGTGAACTTGTTATCTAAACTCAGTTGATCTATTTGTGACATGTGTTGTTGATGAATCACAAAATCTCCGGCTTAAAACGCACAGTTTTCCAACAAATAAGAACGCGTATTCCTGAGAGTTTAGACTATGCAATGTTGTCGCATTGACGTCACCTTTGATGGGCAATCTCGGTGACTGTTGATCGAAGCATAACATGCCTTTCTTATCAACATACGTTGAAATCCGACCAGTCATTGCAGAAAAATGACGTTGAATTTTTTTAACAATGAACGAACAGATAGACAGATAGAATATGGCTCAAACACCTGTAGGGGGGTTAATGATTGTAAACACTTACTTTTGCTTATTGGAACGCCAATAAAAATTAAATTCAAACAGTTACTTTGTGCAACATTGAAAAGCCCGTGTTGATAAACCCGACGTCACGGCGTCAATTTAGACAAACATTGACGTTTGTGTTTTTTTAGGATAACAGGTCATGAATTTAATGGAAATGACCACGTTTTATTTTATTTCCCGCTGTTTCACCATTTTCTCGTGCAATTCGTTAAATTGCTATTTTCACAGTCTAATGGACAATATTCGTTGAACCGTAAGATAAAATATCGGATTACGTTACGCGTCGACTGACAACAAAATACACTAAATTTCGTTCAAAAATATTAACAAACAAAAAGGTTATTAAGAATTGAAAACTGCACATTTATAAGTGCCTCTTAGTGTATATCTTAATACAACAATCGCAGCCATGTCAGCCAATACTTTCACTAACAGATTTGATTTATTATGTAGAGTCAACAGCTTTATCTGCAATACTTAAGTTGTTAAATACGCGACTTCAAAGATGATTGTTGATACTCTTCATCCAGAAATTATCTGATCATATTTTAAATTTAAATTGTTTTGGTTGTTGCAGAAAATGGTTCATACGGTGAAACGTCGACAAGCTAGTGTACAGCGAGTACAACAACTCCTAGGTGGAATTGCATACATCCGATCACAGAAGCAAATATCAAACATTGACAGATTGGCTCGGTAAGCTTTTACATTTTAATTATTACGATTTTTAGAAGATTTAAACTCATTTGCGATTCTGGTTAATATGTTGTAAAGCATGGTTTAAGTGTCATAAAATATTTAACATAATGACTACATACTGGTGTCTGGAATGTTACATTTTACTGAATAATAACAAGTAATGCATATAATATATTAGAACATGTACATTATCAATTAATACAAGGTCATGCCTCAAACAGTAGAGGGTCCTGAGCTTATCAATAGACCTGAAGGTTGTTTGAGAAATCGAGACATTATTTTTGTTAATTCATATTCAAAAGTTAACAGCTTTATAGTAGGATTTGAACCTATAGTGAATGGTCATGTCTCATAGCATTGTGCCATCACGAAAGCCAAAAAAACTAACGTTTAGTTCAATTGATATGGCATTATCAGACAGGACAGGACATCTGTGAAGTGTGCTATCGTGATGATTAGCACCATTCATCGCATTGCCCTATTTATTCTTGATGAATTTGTTGATAAGAACTTGGGATAATGAATTGATGACCATTATGACCATTGGGCCAAATAAACAAACTATTACGGTTCTGATAAACTTGTTTAAGGTCAGTTGGGAAACTAAAAATGTTTTTTATCTCCACTATTTAAAGAATAAAGCCAGTATTCCATGTCTCTGCGTCCATGCTATGCTGCATTGCATCCGCATGTCCGCTTCCGCAAAAATCAAACTTGTTAAAAACGTTAAAATTTATTCCATGTCTCTGTGTTCTGCGCACGCATTTATAGAATTGTCTGCATATATATATCAGGGGTGTCAATTTTCCTGATTAATCCGGAATTCCGGATTTATTGTTTCTAATAGAGCAATGGCTTCTGACCAAAATAAAAGTTGTTTGATGAAAATATCTCAACAAATGGCAAAGTTATTGCAAGTTTAATCTGCTCTGAGTCTGAACAATTTTCTTTAGTACGAATTGAGTTAATTATTGAAACATTGTCATTGAAGACCTCTTGTTTGGCAAAAATGGTCGGCAGCATAGGATTTTCCTGATTTTTAATTTGGCCCTGTTGACACCCCTGATATATATGGATAGTGATTAATGTTTTGTAGATATATGGATAGGGAGTATGAAGTGAAGAAGTCTGATGCTGAGAGACAGTTACATTGTGCTGTGCTCGATAATCTAATACTTTCCTATACTGGTGTTGGTTTCAAGGGATCCAAGACAGGTGTCGAATATGAAGGATTTAGAATTCCTGAAGAAGGTGAAATTGAACATGTAAGTAAACCGTGAGGTCGGTGAATGTACCCTCAGATGGTAAATTTTATTCATGAGTCGCTGTAAAAGGTAAGAAATGAAACTCATTCATTTGTGCCTGTCAAAGTTCGGGATCCTGATTTCACCATTTTTAGGGCCGAAATTCCGTACCATTACCCTCCTCAATGAAAACATTTTCCTTGTTTTTAAAGTGAATTATGTATTACTCACTTTACTGATAGTATTGATACTAAGGACAAATTCCCCTTTTACTTCAAAACGACATAAACTTCCCTTACTGCGAGCCCCTGGCCACTGTCCCCTTAAGTGAAGTTAGGGCCTGAGTTTATCATTACTTGTGAATGTTATAGAGCTGTCATTGATAGAAGCGATGTTGATTTGTCGACCTGTCGATTATCGATTCACATTTTGAAATATCAATACATGAGTATATGAATGGAACCATCCAAAAACCTCATTTTCCTGCAGTTAACACAAAACATTTTTTGTTAAAATGGAAGTTCACAAATTGCCAAAATGGGTCAAGTCTAAACTCAATCAAACCAAAGGTGCTATTTTAAAAAGCTAATTAAGTCTATAACCAACATGTACAGTGTAGAATGGCTAAATGAGTGAATCATAACTGATGGGTCTGTTTCTTGTTGGTCTATATGCGTAAATTGATATATCGATGTATCGTCGATACTTGTCTTCCCATATATCCGAATCTTCGATATGCCTCGGGTCGAATCAATTACATCTCTAGAATATTGTGTTACAGGACGATGATGGACATGATTGGTATTGTTTTGAATGTCACCTGCCTGGAGAGATGTATGCATGTGCTGATTGTTGGCGAGTATTCCATGCTGATTGTCAGGATGAAGACACTGATGATATCAACTATACCTGTGCTGTATGTAAGGTGAGGTCTTAATCATGCTCTTACCAAGCCCTTATTTTCCAAAGCACCTCTAGTAAAAATCTCAGCTCAATTTGAAATGTTGCTCAAATCAGAGTCTGAATTGAAGACAAATCTGAAGTTTGAGCCCTTGAACTTTTACTGTAATAAACTTTGAACAATGGGGCTGTTTTGTGATACCAACTGTGAGTCCAGTTTCCCATGGAAATTATTATAAGACAAATGACAATATTTAAGATGAAATTTTAATCTTAAATTAAAGTTTATGATACGTTTGTCAACTTACATGTTTATAATAGTATTTAAAATGAAGAAATGTGTTCTTTGCTTTGGTTGGAAAAGCTATCATGTGATAAAAAGGATATTCCATTGTGACTATTCACATTGAATTTATTAAACTTGTTCAATAAAATTGCGAAAAAATACTGGACAGAACCACAATTTAGCATTTTATTCAACTTGCTCAATGAGTTCAACTTGAAAACACACCATTGTCATTCTGTAGCCTAAATATATACAATTTACAATTTAAAGAAACTCCCTTCAGCAGTGTTCAGTCGGAATTTAGAGGTTCAAAATGTGGCTTAAATTTGTTGGAAATTTAAGGGGTCATTTAAAGGGTCAAATTAAGCCCCTGTTTGATATAATGATGTCACTGACTCCTGTATATAAATTTATTAATCCTCTCATCTTATATTACGTTCATGTAGGGAATCAAGGTAAACATTTTATTGTCTTTCTTATTGCCTTTGTTTTCAACATTTATTCTATCACTTGTATTTCTGTCACACGTGTATATGTGCTTATTCATGAATATAAGCTTTCATTATGACATTTTCCAGGTTTGGTATTCAATATTGATCTTATTTAATTAGAGAATAAGGATAGCCAGTTATATCGCCCGTTACTGTGTTTAATATGGTGTGATCTGATTGGTTGTCCTTATTTTTAAGTCAAGTAAGATCAATATTGAATACCACCCACTGATCTATATTTTGGCACCACATTTCTATGTGTTATTTCTGTGTATTAACTAGGAGTCTCATTTATTTCTTGTGTAGTAACTAGGAGTCTCATATAAGATTTGTGATGATTTGGATTTTAATTAAAAGTTTTGTGACCTTTAATTTTTTAACCAGGTTTTCTGATGAAAGAAAAATAGTTAGTTTGATGAAATCATTTGGCAGATAGGAAATTGTGTACATTACCTATATGAAAGTTTGCAGGAAGGTTTTTTCGTCATAGGAATTTGTGTACATTACCTAAAAAGTTAACAGGAACGTAATTCAGCATATGAAATAATAAATGTACACCTTAAGTTTTGTTTTTACCGAGAATCCTAATTCCTGCAAAGTTCAGAGTTTTGTTAGAAATCCTGGTTTTTGTGGTATTTTCTCATTTGCTACTGTTGTGTCTGTGTTTGTGTGTAGAAATTTGACTTACTGTAGTAGAGTGTCTGTTCATGTAGGTTTATTCCTGTGAGGTAGGTACATCCTTACATCTTGAATGTCTGTATACATACATCACACTTGAGTACTGTATGAACTTCTGCCAGAATCTACATTTACAATACACTCAGGGGGTCTACAATTCTCAAATAATTCAAAAATTCTGATTCGCTGGACGAGGTCTAAGGAAGAATGAACTTTTCTTAAAAAAAGTTATATAATGAAAAAGTTATAAGTTATGGCCGTTTGAAAGTTCATAAGCTGAATTTTAACATAGAACAATATTTTAGTTTTTTTGTAAGGATGAGTGCTAACAGCCCCCGAAACAGACTTAGTATGTCTTCTTTTCAAGTTTAGGCATTAATTAATTTATGCCTCATTAGGACCCCTGTACAGTATTATATGACTTCTGATCTTCTACCTACACAAACGTTTCATTATAAAGTTGTGTAGTTCCTGGCATGACATGTCATTTACATTACCTGTTGTATGTGATAGTTTTCTCCATCTTCTCAGAGAGGAATTAATTATAAGTTTCTTCAAACTTTTTTTTAATCCAATACCATGTATGTAAATGCTGTGTATATATAATATGTTATATTATTTATCTTTACCCTGCACCAAAGTGAACATAGTTCCAATGCAGAGGTACAAGCTGTTACATATTCAAAACCATTCATGGTACTTTCTGCCTCATACTGATACTTGTGTGTCATAATGAAACTTTCTGTCAATATTAATACTTTTTGTCGCATTTTGATACTTTCTGTCACATATTTGTTTCCTTCTCTTTTCATCCTTTTGACTTAAAAATAATTTAAAAAATAATGATAATGTGTCGAAACCAATGTGTGAAAATGTAAATAAAGTTTTATTTTATATTACTTGAATTTTGTATGTCTCGGGCTGTTATCTTGCTAAGCTTCTGTGTATAGGTTTATGGCTCTGCAGTTATCAACAAAATGGTTGGTTTCATGTAACAGCTTTGCTTACTATTAAAATGGTTATAAAACACACGGTCACAGAATCCGTGGTAAAACACACGGTCACAGAATCCGTGGTAACCTGAAGATAACTTCCATCATTTTGTATCTACATGGGAATCATAAGTATATACATAGTATATGTATGTTATGTTAAACCCTTGCCTTAACAATTGCTTGCCGAGTATTTATAATGAAAACAGTAACACATAGCTGGTACATAGTCCTGTTAAGGCTGTTATATATTTTTAACCCAATCCATTCATACATATGTCTGTAGGTGCTTACAAATCTGTTTTATGTGATAAAAAAAATAAACCGGATAATTATGTTAAAGTACTTTAGGTTTAAATTATGTGGCTTATTTTCAAATTCATATGAGTAAATTAAATGTCACAGATTTGTCGCTGTGATTGCAACCTAAATTGAGACCCACATAGAAGATCGAGAAACCGAATGTTTCAGCCTCATTAAATAAAGACATTACTTACTTACTTACTTACGTACTAAATTACATTGATTCCATACAAATAGTCACAAAAAACCGTTTCATTAGAACGTCATTCTCGTTCCCCAGAGTATTCTTCGTCCGAAACTTACTCTGGTTCAATACGGCCGAATCCTAGCGCGGTGAACGAAAATCAACCAATCAAATCCATTTCGTTCATTTCTATTTATAGCAATTACGACAGGTGTTTCCCTGTCATCGTCCAACCAAATCGAGCTTTAACAAACAAGATATTAAAATTTATCGTTTGGAAAATCAATATTTGCAATGTTTTTGTATCGATTATAAGATATTATTCAGAATAATAAAACAACTATAAAAATAATTGAACAAAAAAATGATTATTTATTACCTTAACATCCGAATCAGCTGGTTACGGAACATTTACACTAACAACGAGGCGAATGAGTTCCGAGGGCACCTGTCCGTTCATCATTGTTTACAAATTGTTTTTACTTCCGTTTTTGAAGTTCACGGACACAGTCTCAGTTTTACTTTTATTATTAAATTAGATCTAATGTCTGCGACTTATTATTATCGTCATTTGCATGTCTGACACAGCTATATATAGATCAATTTCTATTCACGACTTCACGCCCATGGACACTCGTCGTCTAAAACCTTTCATATCACGATATATCTAGCCGCTCGTACAGTACTCTCTGTAATTATATTAACAGCTGCTATAAACTATATTTAATTTAAGATGTACTTTATCCAAATAAGTTTGTTAATATTTAAATCCCATAACTCGATCCATGTTTACATTTTCTTAAGAGTTTGTTTATAAATTTCCCCGCGTAGAGTAACGAGCGTTCTGATTGGACGATAGACGGAATCATCAGATATCTACAAAATGAGCTATTTAGGTTAGCGCTCGGAATGACGGGTATTGAATCAGGGGGTAGTCTGGGAACTTGACTAACCACTGATGTATGAGGATGTAGAATGTTTGTGTGAATTAAAATTAGTTTGCTGCACTGTAATGCTTGAAGGGATGTATGAATTAATTTATATACCTGAGTTGTATAAATTATAAACAATATAATACTATAATGTTTACTATCTGGTACACTCTTATTAGCATGATTTTAATGTGTTGCGCTCCTTGTTTAACTGAAAACAACAGAAAGTCACCAGGTACAATCACATGCCTGAATATATATTGGCTCGTTGTTTTTTTCCAACATATAGGCCATTATAGGGGTGAAACTGACCATATTGATACTGATAACTCAAGCTTCTTTCATTATTTCATTTGATTTAAGGCACTTATTGCATATTTTTGCCATAACAAACCCAAATTTTAGTCCTTGAAAATGGGGAAAATGTACATTGTACTTAAAAATACCTGGAAAAGTAATTGAATTTGTTTTTGAAGTTCTGTATGAACCATGATATATCTTATTAAGTTTAGCAATTCCACTATATGTGGCCTCCGTAGCTCAATGGGTAGCGCGCTTGCCGTCTAATCTGGCGACCTGGGTTCAAAACGGGTAATAATAAAGTGCAAGACTTGATCAAGAATAGTGTTTATTGGGGGGGGGGGGGGGGGAATGGACCAGAGGGGAAAAAAGGCCCAGGCCCGATACTTCCCCGGGAAAAAGGCCTGCCCGTTTTTTCCCCCGGGGAAAAACTGGCGGGGGGACAAAAAAGGACCGCTACACCGGGTGGAGACACACATAATAATATATATGCCTGCCATATTTCAGCAGAAAGCTGACTGGCTAGTAAAGGCTATGCTCGGCATATGTCTCCTCTTAAACAGCAAACATAGAGTTGTGACTATTTAAGTACATGTAGATGTTGGCAGGCTTGCAAACCTTATGTTCTGCTTTAAAGTCTATTTGCACTCTGTAATGTTTCACCTGTAGAACCACTTTACACATGTGTGTATTGTTTTGAACAGACTAAATACATGTAATATATATACATGTAATTTATGAATTAACTCACACTCATGTATATTCCCTGTTTCCAATCGTCCTATCATGTCTGTTACTTCAAAAGGCAGGGGTGTAGAAATGTCTTCATGAAGCAAGTTAATCTTCAAAAGTAGGTGGTTGGTTTGATATCTCACTTAAGTAACAAAGAAGAAAATGACAAAAAGTGGCCAGCAAGCTTGTTAAAATAGCGTTGGATTTTACCGCCTACCGCCTCATTTCAATACCCCTGAGGAAGTAAAAACATCTGCATGGTACAATACATAAAACATGTGCACGCAGAGAATAATGATGTTCAGTTTAGTTTTGCTACATTATAACCCGTAAGTATCCTTGTAATGAAAAATTGATATTTTCTGACTTGCACTATTACAATGTAATATGGATTGTTGTCTGTTTATAGTCTGCAAGAAAAAAGAAGAAAACCAAGCGGAAACTTCTCAACACGTTGCTTAGTTACACAATCGTCAGATTAAAGGAGAAGGTTTGTAATATACTGTAATATCATTAATATTTGTGGGGAATTTAATGTTGTGGATGACTTCAACCACGAAATTAAATCCCCAATGAATAATTATACCAATATATATGTCAAGTATACAGTGGCTGCCTTACTTGCTTTCAAGTTTAGTCAGGTATAAGACTGGGTGTTTACTTGCATATATCAATATGTATTAAGATAATTATTTTATCAGTTTGATTTTTGAATGATTTCTGATAATTTGTGTGAATTTTGACCCTGCCATTTTTCATGAAATGTGAATTCCTTGGAATTATGTCCCCCGGAAATGGTACATTTTCACCTAAACCACGAAATTTTGTCCCATTGAAATTAAATGATTTTAAGATCTATACCATAAAATCATCGAGGACCTCAATACCATGTGTCCTACAATTCTGGAAAAATCCGGATTTCCAAAAAATCTGGATTTTCCGATATGCTGTACTAGCTGTACTAACTTTTCTGCAGCAAATGCGAGTTATTTGATGAAAAAATTCATTCAAAAGTTTAAGCTTAGTTGTGAAAATATGAAATTATGAAATTTCATATAAAGCTGAATTTTAACAATACTTTAAAACTAACTTTTGGTGATGTGCGGGGGCTAATTGCAACTGAAACCATTTGCATCTTATGTTCAGCTAGTATTTGGCCTAATATGTCTATGTACGACCCCTGCAAAATGTATGGATAATTTCATTCTGTCAATAGACAATATGTAAACATGCAATAAATATCATTCTCATGAAATCACAGAAGAAATTTGATAAATTAATATAATGGTGATTTTAACAATTACCTATTTAATATTAATTAAGGTCATGTGTGTTGTTTAATTTCCGCACATGTTTTATGCATCAATCACAGGGTTTGAATTTGTGTGAAAACCTGCTAAATGACCGTCGTAGGCATATTTATAGAGGATTACCTTAGCAACGGTGGATTTTAGCTTGCTGTTGCTATGATTCTTAATGTTTAACAATACATTGCTGATATGTGTTGCTACATCCGGCTTAAGTTCAAGCAAGATTGATGAGATCATTACAAACTTATAGACATCTTCTTGATATTTATAGATCATCAATCAATGTGGTATATCTTTGATGAGAGAGTATATTGCTTTGCACATGTCAGACCGTCAGTCAGTCTGTCCTTAGACCAAATAGTATCCGCTCAATACCTCAAAAAAGTTTGACCCTAAGATCCTGAAACTTTACATGGAGGTTGATCATCATTAGTGGATGACCCCTATTGATCTTGAGGTCCATCAGTCAACGGTCAAGGTCAGTGTGACATTTACCATTTGTAACTTTTGGGCTGCCATGGGGGCATTCATGTTTTACTAACATCTCTTGTTATAATAAGTTAATTATGTATAATGTTTACAGACTCGAGAATTACACCGGATTGGTCAACGTGAAGAAGAAAAGAAATACATGCCATTGTTTGTGTATAAAAGTATGGACTTGAATAAAATGGAGCAAAAAGTGATGGCTCACAAATATAAATGTATCGAGGAATTCTTGGCTGATGCTCACAATATTCTACACAATATGGTTCTCATATATGGAGGTAAGATCACAGTCACATGGCGAGTCACAGAGACTAGCCTTAGTGTAACCACTTGGTTTTTATGCCCTGGCATCTACTGATGTGGGATTCATAATTATAGTGATTGTCTGTCTGTTCGTCCGTTCCATCCCATTGAAAATGTTAACCAAAACATTGAAGTAGAAAAGTTAACACTTACTGATACTTTTACAAAATGTTTAAATTTATGAAATTCTTACCATTTTATTTGCCTCATTGTAGTGATTTACAGTAGGCTACTAAATGTGTTGAATATACACTGTAAAATTATTAATATTTGTAGCTGTTTAGTTTTTGTTTATTTTGCGGATGAATTAGATCGAGAAATTAAATCCCCTCAAATAAATGACCTTAAAAATACTTTACAAGAGATTTTTCTTCAACATTTTAAAACCATGAATTTAAGAAAATACCAAATTACCATTTTACCAAAATCCGCAAAATTTAATACTTATTAATAATAAATAATAAAATTTATGATTTTACAGTCAGTATATATGCTTTCTGTATAATAAATGTATAATTACGCCCCCCCTCCCCCCCCCCCCCCTCATCATTTATGAGGGGGTATATTGCTTTGTACATTGCTTTGTCAGTATGTCGTTCTGTAGACCAAATGGTTTGCCCTAGGATCTTCAAACTTTATATGGAAGTTGGTCAGCAAGACTAGATGACCCCTATTGATTTTGAGGCCAATATATCATAGGTTGCTGTGACCTTAAAATTAATGACCATTTGGCTGCAATGGAGGCATACATGTTTTACAAACATCTCTTGTTATGTTTACAGATGAACCTGGTGGTATGACAGAATTAGCAAAACTTATGATTCGAGATTGTAAATATGATGTGAGTATATGACTATCGCTCATTCAGTATAAATCTTGCTGATTACATTGTCATCATAAATAGTTGGTACCAAGCCTCATTGAGCACATTGTCAGGAAGATTTTGTCGAATGATTAGTACAGGAAGATTTCGTCAGATGATTATTGTTAGAGTTGTGGCCCTTTAATGGTCAAAAATTTGTTTGTGCTTGTTCCCCTTAACCACTGGTTGGATTTCAATGAAACATGACTTGGATAGTTTGTACTAATCCTAGTTGTGCATATTTGGTCATCTGAGATCAATAGCTAGGTCATGAAAGGACAAGGTTCATTTATGGCTTAATTTGGCCCTGAGTTTTCTCGAAAAATAGAAATGCATCTTCCTATAAATATGTCCTATGTTTCTAAAAGCCTAACACTGTCTTTCAAAAAAATAAGCATACTATCCAAATTTCCCTCTTAATATGTCGAAAAATCTACTTGAAATAGGTTATGTTTATCAAAAATTGTCATTTTTTAGCCATTTTCATGGCGTAAAACCTTCCCAAAAACCACGATAGCAGTCTTGCGACACTTTGATATTTTGTACATATATAAAGACTTGCAGAACACTGGTTATGTAAAAATATAAAAGTGTCGCAAGAGTGCCATCTTGGTTTTCGGGAAGGTTTTACGTCATTAATAGTCGTGAAAATGACCAAAAAATTACATTTTGGTCTAAACATGACATATACGTCATATTCTTTGCAGTTTTGTCAACAAATTACAAGGAAAATTGGGATATGTATGCTTATTTTTTACACAGGAAATGTTATGTTATTTGAATTATAGGACAGATTTATAGGAACATGCATTTTTGTGTCGCCTGAAAAGGCGACATATAGGTGTTACTTTGGCGGCGGCGGCGGCGGCACAAATTGCTTGTCCGGAGCATAACTTTGTCACCTTAAGTTCAAATGACTCAAGATTTGGTATGCATGTTTCTTACAATAAGCCGAAGTGCAGTGCGCAAGAACCATAACTCTACCTGTCATAGTTTTTGAATTATTTCCCTTTGATTGATTTTATTAGAGCATTTCTTGTCCGGAGCATAACTTTGTCACCTTAAGTTCAAATGACTCAAGATTTGGTATGCATGTTTCTTGCAATAAGCCGAAGTGCAGTGCGCAAGAACCATAACTCTACCTGTCATAGTTTTTGAATTATTTCCCTTTGATTGATTTTATTAGAGCATTTCTTGTCCGGAGCATAACTTTGTCACCTTAAGTTCAAATGATTCAAGATTTGGTATGCATGTTTCTTACAATAAGCCGAAGTGCAGTGCGCAAGAACCATAACTCTACCTGTCATAGTTTCTGAATTATTTCCCTTTGATTGATTTTATTAGAGCATTTCTTGTCCGGAGCATAACTTTGTCACCTTAAGTTCAAATGACTCAAGATTTGGTATGCATGTTTCTTGCAATAAGCCGAAGTGCAGTGCGCAAGAACCATTACTCTACCTGTGATAGTTTTTGAATTATTTCCCTTTGATTGATTTTATTAGAGCATTTCTTGTCCGGAGCATAACTTTGTCACCTTAAGTTCAAATGACTCAAGATTTGGTATGCATGTTTCTTACAATAAGCCGAAGTGCAGTGCGCAAGAACCATAACTCTACCTGTCATAGTTTTTGAATTATTTCCCTTTGATTGATTTTATTAGAGCATTTCTTGTCTGGCGGATAACTTCGTCACCAAGAGGTTGAATGACTTGAAATTTGGTATGCATGTTTCTTACCAAAAGTCCAAGTGCAGTACACAAGAATCGTAACTCTACCTTGTGCCATTTCTGATTTTTCTCCCTTTGATTGATTTTATAAGCATTTCTTGTCCGTAGCATAACTTTGTCACCATAAGTATTAATGACTCTAAGATAGGTATGCATGTTTCTTGCTTTGACATTTTTTTGTCCAGAGCATCACTTTGTCCTTTTTAGTTCAGATGACTAGAGAACTCTTGTGAGTCCATATGAAGCCCAATAGTGGATAGTTTTCCATGACAAATGTGCATGTCTTCAGGCGACACATGCGACTCGCGGAGCTTTTATTATATTTTGAAATATCACAGGGCCAAATTATGCCATTAGTGAACCTTGTCCTTTCACATGAATACTTGGTACCAAGCCTAGTTGAGCGCATTGTCAGGAAAAAATATTGTCCAATGATTATGGCCTGAGTTGTGGTCCTTTAATGGTTGAGAATAATTAGGTCCATTCTTATTCTCCTTAAATTATCATAGAATTTTAATGAAACATGACATGGATAGTTGATACCTAGCCTAGTTATGCATATTGTGTCATCTTGGATAAAAAAAAACTGGGTCATGAAATTTCACATGAATAGGTTGTACCAAGCCTTGTTGTGCATATTGTCAGGAAGTTTTTATCTGATGATTATTGCTAGAGTGATGGTCCTTTGATGGTAAAAATAAATTTATCAGCGCTTGTTCTACTTAACAACGGAAACTACACATGTATGAATAATTGGTACCTTTGGAAGCCTTGTTGTGCACAATGTCAGGAATTTCAGGTCGGATTATTATTGCCTGAGTTGTGGAAAACATACATTTAAGGGTCATCTGGTATATATTTATTAACTTAACTGTACCTTTGGGTTGTTATACTGGTGTTTGGATGTATGTTAGATTGTTGTATGTATATATTACAGATAGATGAGATGGCTCAGTGTCAGAATTGTTACTATATGTCCAATGCTAAACCAAGCAACTGGTTTGCACAACCTTGTGTAAGTATATCGTCTATTTCTTGTTTATCGTCGCATTGTCATACTTTGAGATTGAACTTCAGAAATTATATAACTTTTGTATTAAGAGACCATGAAGAGATTGTTTTCATTCATTCCCAAGGGTTTCGACTTAATGAAAGGAGACTGTCTATAGAGAACATTTATGAATTCATCTTTGATGGTCCGGTTTGATTGTGATAAAACGCTCATCTGATTATATAAAAATAATTCACGTATGCCTGATTTTAGATTTCTCCCCTATGTCTGTACTGGCATGCGAGGTATTACCGGACAGCAGTAATGACCGGACAACTGGTCCTAGACGCTTATTTTCTGGAGCTATCTATTGAAATTTGTACCTAATCACTCAGAAGCGTGTTTTGAATAAATCTAGAAGAAAAAAAATATTCAAGATTAACAAAACATTGTCTATTTATCCAAAATGTCGTACGCGGCTGCGTGTTTACGTTAGCGGCGCTTGGGGAAATCACCATCGTGTGCGCATGCGCAAAATAACACGAGCTGAGCGCGTGCGTTATTGATTTTATACGGTTAAATTAATTAGTATCATTTTATGTAAAGAGTGAATAGCAGAGTGGTTAACGTCTTAGGTTATGAAGCGAGAGGACCCGCGATCGGTTCCTCGCGGCGTCAAAATTTTTATCTTTTTTTTTTTTAATTTAATTTCTTCCATTTATACCAGCTCTAATTTCAGCAGGATATTGTTAATTACGAAATTTGTCAACGGATATCAGTTGAGTAACCCTTTTTAAGATCTTATCCATAAGTCTGAAATACTTTGAGTTGATTTTTAATCGTTTTAATCGACTTTTGATCGGTATGTTATGTACGGTATATTACGGCATCTGACCTACCACAGAACGCCACCTGGCGGGAAAACATGGCGCGTCACGAGTTGTTATTACGAAAATCGTGACATATTTTCGCATAAATAGGAAGTACGAACCCTGTTTAAATCATTTCCTATAATAAGTTTCCAAATTTTAAGTTAAAAATGGTTGAAACCGACTGTCCGGTAATACCTGCTGAACGTCGTTGAAAAAAGCGTAAAAAGTGCCCCTGTTTGGGCCCCTAAATTTGATTGTTATGGTGACGTCATTTTTCGGGAATTCTATTTTTAGGAAGGCCTTGAACACAGGTATGTGTCAGCACCAAAATTTCTGGGTAAAAATCGATTTTTAACTTGACATGAAGCTTTTTATGCCATTTCTGTCCGGTAATACCTCGCATGCCAGTATAGATGACTTCAGATTGTTTCAATAACATGGGTGAAAGTTTTCAGGCCTTTGCCTGAACTTCAGGTTTTTAAGGGGAACAAAAAGTCTGTTTTTCTTTATTTTCTCTATATAATTGTCAATTTTTGAGGATTTCAGGTTTTTCAGAATTTCTTACTTTTACCCATGCATGTGTTTATTTTCTCTCTAATTATTATTGCATGGTTGAAAGTAAGAAATTCTGAAAAACCTGAAATCCTCAAATATTGACAATTATATAGAGAAAATAAAGAAAAACAGAATGTTGCTTGTTGGCTGCTACAGTTTTATTTTACCAAGTCTTGTTACTGTTTATTCAATCTAGGATCCTCCCCATGAACTTGTGTATGCAAAGTTGAAAGGATACAGTTACTGGCCAGCAAAAGTTATACACTACATGGATGGTGAAAAATATGATGTCAGATTCTTCGGTGGCCTACATCAACGTGCAGTTGTTCCTAAAGATCAAATTAAAGCTATTGACATAGATAAAAAAAAACTTTCAATTAAAAAAACTGCAGGTACGACATTTTTAGCATTGGTACTGGTATGTTTTTAGCTCAACTATCCACAGAACAGGTAGAACTATTTTGCTACCTCTAGTTTTTCGGGGAGTTGCTATTCTGCTATAGCATCTATTCCTACAAGATCGTATATATTTAGTTTGGAATAAGACATTATTATGTAACTTGCTTTATACTAGTATAAGTTGCTTGTGTGAAGACACTGCTTGGGAATGAAAATATTGTTTGTGGGCTCATTGTCACTGAAACTTAAAAAGAAAATCAGTTTTTGAGAAAGTGCTGTAATTGAGCGTGTCCCCGTCTTGCAGTGCTCTTGTTTAGATTGGTGTTATTTAATAAAATGTCGATAAATGGTGAAATAATTTGTCAGATTGATATACCATTCACAAACTCCCACAAACTTAAATTGCGCAAAATTATTAGTTGGATTCCAGTATATGGTTGTATTTTAGTGGTTTTGTGTACTATTCAACTGTTTGATGTGTTAATCTCCTTTCCCTGGGGTGGTATTCAATATTGATCTTATTCAATTGAAGAATAAGGATGGCCAATCATATCGCCTGTAACTGACTAAGAGTTCAATATGGTGTGATCTGATTGGTTGTTCTTATTCTTAAGTCAAGTAAGATCAATATTGAATACCAGCCCTGATTGTGTTCTGTATACCATATACTGTATGTACAGGATTCACTAAAGCGGAACAAGAACTTGGTGTACATCGTAAACTATTACATGATTTCCTACAAGAGAAGAATGTAACAGAGGAGGAAGAGGAGGAAGAAGATGAAGAAGATCACGTCAATCATCAACCAACACCCAAAGAAAAACGTAGAAAAAACAAGGTAGGATATTATCTATATATCTCTGGTTTAGAATTAGGAGGTTGTTAAAGTAGAAAATCAATATTTTGAGAATACGAGAAAAAAATGTCTGAAAACTTGTCTTTACTTATGGAAACACAGGCTTTTTATGCCCCCGTATCGATAGATCGGGAGGCATATAGTGATTCACCTGTCCGTCCGTTCGTCCGTCCGTCCTGGTTAACCCAAATTGACCGTTTCTTCTAGCATCATTATGGCTTGCTACAAAGCTTCCAAACTTGCATGGATGTTGTATATGAACACTCTCCACACACCTGTATCACCTGACCCCATTATGACATTCACCTTGACCTAATTTTGGACTTAGACTTATTTATGGACAAGGCTTCCACAGGGGGCATAAGCGTTTATTGAACGCAGTCTTGTTTAACTTCAGTTTGGTCAACATGACCTCTTCAGATTTTCATGAAAAGAGGCTACTAAGAAGCGCCTTGAGATGCAGATTTCAAAGATGCATGAGTCTAATAATGTCGTTATTAGTACTTACGACCTTTTAATTCTAAGCCAGCGATATGCATATTCCTGTCTACTTTCTGTTTTAGTTTAAGTATAGAGGAAGTATTGTAAATGTGTTGATGATTCTGTAGAACCCTTGCTAATATGACCACCATCTGTACTTGTGAAAAGTGGTCTTATTAACTGGAAAGACCAAATATTATCAGCTCTGGTAAGGTGACTGTTTTGATTACAAGCACTGGTTTGTCTGTAATTTATATAATGAACTATGTTGTGCCCTCCCCCCCTGGTTTATTTATAAGTGTATGCATATAGCATTGATGCTGTCCATATGTCCATCTGTACTTCTGAAAGCCACCTTAGGTGGTCGGAGTTGTGGCCTTACACAATAGAATTCTATTGAATTCATTTCATAACCACTTAAATGTTTTGATCTTTAAGTGGTCAGTCCTTTGAATTAAACCATGGAAAGAACACCAAAGGTAGCATACATTGGGGGTATTTATAGTATTACATAACAGGGGTTATACAATTCCGAAATAATTCGGAAATCCAGATTTGCTGCACTAGGAAGAATGAATTTTTCTGCAGAAAATAAAAGTAATTTGATGAAAAAATTCAAAGTATTAACAAAGTTATAGTCATATGAAGTTTTTAAAAGTTGAATTTAACAATAAAACAATGTTTGAAACATTGTTGTGGTGTAGAGGTGTGTGCTAATAGCACCCCTAACACATCTAGGGACTAATTTTCAGGCTTAGGCTCAGTAGAACCCCTGGCATAAGTGACGCAAATCTTGTTATATTGTGTTTAGGTGCCTGTCAGAGACAATGGAGAATTAGAAGAGGTCATAGTGCCTAAACCAAAAAAGAGAAAAAGAGTCCACGATGATGATGAAGTATCTGGGGAATCAGAGAAGAAACGACGTAAGAAGAGTGATACGTACGAGTTTGACGACACTATGGAAACAGTCAGTTCCAGTAGCTACTCTCCTACGAAAAAGTCAAAAAGTAAAAAGGTGAGCAATTTTATAATAATTGTTGACTGCTTACTTGTATATACATCCTTTAGATGAATTGTAAAGTACTTGCACTGTGTCTTACTTAACTCTAACTTTCTACTAAATTTAATTTTCTACTAATTTTGTTGTTGTTTGGCTTTAAAAATTCCAACTCCTTTCTAGTTAGTGAACATTTTCAAACAAAAACACCTAGTACAGCCATGTGACTATGCTCCAAAGTAATAGTACTTGACATTAACAGAGCATTGGTGCTTAGTGTGAACACAGACTGTAAGTGCTTAGCATTAACAGACCATTTAAACTGGTGTGAACACTTAGTCTAGCTAACTGAACTTCCTGTACCTGTTGACTACACCTCAGATTGTTCATAGCATTTACTGAGTTTAGTTTATATATTGTACAGTTGTAAGCAGTGCTCTGAAGTATATACTCTCCTTACAGTCATGGGTCGTATGTGACCCTCACCCTCCCAAAAATGATATATCCCCCCTTTGAAAAAACCCCTACCCTCTCCAAAAAGATACCTTTCCCCTTCGAAAAAGTCCCTCTTCAAAATTGACTGAATGTATACATGTAATGTATTACAATTATGTTTGTTGTTATAGATGCCTCCCCCTGATGATGTTGTTACATCTACAGAAGAATACCAGCTACCTAAGAAACGTCCAATCACCACATCTACCGCTTCACAAACCAATAAGAAGGTATGACAATACACACTGTGACACCATGCTACTCTCAGTCCAGAATAAATAACATACTGATTGACAGATAGGCTTGTTTCCAAACATCTTTCAGGGTCACTTGTTTTGTTTGTTTGTAAGTTCATTTTTTCCTTGCATTTTCGGTAATTTGTGTGTGGTCATTTGTTTTTTCCCTGCCCGATAGGCCATTTATCTCCAGGTTATGTGATACTAGAAATCTTGGTGCAATACCCTAGCACTTTCTGAATAGACTCCTTGGTTCTTTAATATGCCTTGTGTAGAGCACCAATACATGTAAGTCTACCTCTAGGTTACCATTGCCAATCCGTTAATCTCTAGTTGGATGGGAAACACCGAAAATTGTTCCAGAAATTAGCAACTGCCTGGGTCTAAAAATTGATTGATTTGTAGTCGAGAGCCTTATTCTATTGACCACCATACCACCAGTTCTTTGTGGACAACTTCGAAAAAAGAGTCATGTGGGATCTAAAACTTAAAAGTATCTAAAAGAAAAAGTTTTTGAAAACTTCAGTTTATAATATAATTGCAGTTAACATCAGCAGCAACAACAGCAGCATCCACCCAGACTGATGACCTCCCAGTGGAATCTATAAAAACTACACCAGAAATCACAGAAAGCAAAGATATAGTAGAACCATCTGTGACGGATACCAAATCAGATCAGCCTCCTGTGTTAGAGTCAAGTGAACTCACCCAAACCAAACCATGTAACTGTGAAGCTAAAATACGTAAACAGTTAAACGAACAGAAAGAAAAACTAGAAAAAGATTTCAAAGAGGAGAAAGAGAAAGGTTTAGATGAACTTTCAGAACGAGTAAGGCTCATTTCATACATTTAGAGTGTATTAATTATGTAGGGTTCATGTATTACTCTTGACTTATCAGTGGTTTCACTACGGACTGATTCTGCAAGGATTTTTTCGTCACCCATAGATAGTGAGGAAGACATTGATTTTGTGATGGATGTCTGTCCGTCCGAGAATGTCCACGCTTATTAGATCTCTAACCACTCGTTGAATTTCAATGAAACTGTGCATGTATAATTGGTACCAAGCCTAGTTGTGCATATTGTCCTGAATTGTTTCTTGCAGGTTATTGGCCCTTTAATGGTAAAAAATCAACTTTGTCCACGCTTGTTCTATTTATCTGTCCCCTATCCATAGTTGTAAAAGTGTCATTAGGAATTTAAATTTTGAGTGTAAGTTTAAAATGCTTTGATAAAACAGTAGCGAGGTAATCGATTCATTGAGCTTTGTGTGAATGCAATCTTGTATTTACAGTTACATAAAGATTTTGAGGAAGATAAACAGCAAGCCGTATCTCGTGCTATGAGTAAACTACAGACTGAGTTAGACCGAGTACGACGACAAACGGAAGATAAATGTAAGGAACAGTATAAAGATGAAATGAAGAAGCTAGCTCAAAAACATAAGGAGACAATATCTGCTACTAAGAAAAAACAATGGGTGAGTGTAGTTATCCTTTGCAATTATTTCCCTTCATAGTTTTATGCTAATTTCGAAAGCTATGCAGTGTGTCCTTCATTGTAGGGGTAAGTTTACACAGTATATCTTCGCCCATAAGTCGGGTAAAAGTTGTCAAAAATATGTCAAAAAGTTGCTTATTTATCATGACCTATCCTTTGATATCGACACAATAAGGCATAAGTTGTATTTCATATAGAGGATTTTTTACATTAGTCAAAATCTGGTTGACTTTTTGGAATTTGTTTAACATGATTTTACCCGACTTATGGGCGAGTATATATGGTAGACTTGTTTGAAGTATCCTTTAACGGGGATATAGACGGTACATTCTGTCACAATCCGCCAGTGCCCTATGTCTTTGAATTCTTGTGAACTAGAGTATTTAAAAGTATCATGTAATTTAAAAGAAGTTCTTCTATTTTCTGGGTGCTAAGCAACATTTGAGTACAGTGAAATAAGGTCTTAATTGTTTGTTATGATAATGTTCCTACAAACAAACCATCATATTGTTGGTCTATTGGAAGAAAGTGTTAACCAATATTCATATACAAGATCACCACGGTTCTGTCTTGTAATTTGAAATAGATTAGTTAAAAGTAGATGCATATACATATGTAGATCTTCTTAATTGTTTGTTTAGTCAGGTTTAACGCTATTTCCCAACAATTTTAAGTCATATACGATGGCAGATTCATGTAACTAGTATTCCTGAACTATATCCTAACATTACTAACTTACCCTTCCATGAGAAACCAGCAACTTCTTCCCATGCGGAGGAAAATCGACATTTTGTAAAATGTTCATGGAAGGGTATGATCTGCTATGAATATGAATCAAACCTGAACCGCCTGGTTACAAATGAAGCTCTGTAGACCGTGGCTTCTGCTGTATATATGTAGATCTACAAGTATAATGACAGGGGTCCTACAATTCCGGAATAATCAGGATAGGCTGCACTTGAAAGTATAAACTTATATGTTGAAAACATTCTAAGAATAAACCAAGTTATGGTCATTTGATATTTCATAAGCTGAATTTAAACAGTAAAACCTTATTTGAACTTAGTTTTGGTGCAGGGATATGTGCTGATAGCATCTGAAACACACTTGCGACTTGTTTTCAGGATTGGGCAATATGTCTCAGTACGACCCCTGTAATCAAATCAAGCTCACTACGACTGGCTACTGCTGTATAAGTAGATCTACATGTATATAGTCTTAATTGTTGTTTACTGTAATTTATAAACGTCATGTGTATGATTTCAGTGTTATAATTGTGAAGAAGAAGCGATGTATCATTGTTGTTGGAACACATCATACTGTAGTGTGAAATGTCAACAAGAACATTGGCATAAGGAACATAAGAGAGTGTGTCGACGTAAACGATAAAACATACACAATTACACACAGTGACTGTCCCAACAAAACCCAACAATCTTACAGAACCAGTGTGTATATCAGTGTCTATTACTGTGTTCTGAACGCTAGTGAGATGTTTATCTAACTTATTCAAGGACATATTGGATCTTCAGCTGTTTGAGATGTTCATCTAACTTATTTAAGGACATATTGGATCTTCAGCTGTTTGAGGTGTTCATCTAACTTATTCAAGGACATATTGGATCTTCAGCTGTTTGAGGTGTTCATCTCACTTATTCAAGGACATATTGGATCTTCAGCTGTTTGAGATGTTCATCTAACTTATTCAAGGACATATTGGATCTCCAGCTGTTTGAGATGTTCATCTAACTTATTCAAGGACATATTGGATCTTCAGCTGTTTGAGATGTTCATCTAACTTATTCAAGGACATATTGGATCTCCAGCTGTTTGAGGTGTTCATCTCACTTATTCAAGGACATATTGGATCTTCAGCTGTTTGAGATGTTCATCTAACTTATTCAAGGACATATTGGATCTTCAGCTGTTTGAGGTGTTCATCTAACTTATTCAAGGACATATTGGATCTTCAGCTGTTTGAGGTGTTCATCTCACTTATTCAAGGACATATTGGATCTTCAGCTGTTTGAGATGTTCATCTAACTTATTCAAGGACATATTGGATCTCCAGCTGTTTGAGATGTTCATCTAACTTATTCAAGGACATATTGGATCTTCAGCTGTTTGAGGTGTTCATCTAACTTATTCAAGGACATATTGGATCTCCAGCTGTTTGAGATGTTCATCTAACTTATTCAAGGACATATTGGATCTTCAGCTGTTTGAGATGTTCATCTAACTTATTCATGGACATATTTGATCATCAGCTGTTTGAGATGTTCATCTAACTTATTCAAGGACATATTGGATCTTCAGCTGTTTGAGATGTTCGTCTAACTTATTCAAGGACATATTGGATCTTCAGCTGTTTGAGATGTTCATCTAACTTATTCAAGGACATATTGGATCTTCAGCTTGTTTTATTTCGTGATCTCTGTATGTTTTGTGTGTGTAAGGACATGCCTCTGAAGTTAGGATGAGAAGGAACTATAGAACAGTCATATACATGTATTTGTGCTGTGCTTACTCTTGTAGAAATATAAAGATGAGGGCAAATGGATATATTTTTATGCAAAGATTTTCTTATAGTGATACAGAACCCATGTACAGATCAGAGTTGTATTGTTACACAAAGTGAAAATGGTTGAGATATTTGAAGATTATCGGTACTTGTATTTATTAAAAAAAGAGAAAGTACTATACAATATTCCAAAAGTTTTGCACCTTTTTTGAAATGAGAATATTACAAACATTGTTAAGCATTGGTGAAAACTAAGTATTTTGCTTGAAAATTAGTTACATCTGTCGAGAAAGATATGTTTCTGTACTTGACTTGTCTCCCCAGGGGTCTAACAATTTCGGAATAATGAACTTTTCTGCAGAAAATGAAAGTTATTTGGTGAAAACATTCAAAGAATTGACAAAGTTGAAATTTCATCATCTGAATTTTAACAGTAGAACAATGTTTCAAACGAGTCTTGGTGTGAGAGTGTGTGCTTATGACACTCGAAATAGACTTGCAACTCCTTTTCAGGATTTGGCATTATGCCTCAGTAGAACCCCTGTTAACAGTGATTGTGGTTCATCAGTCTGATTGGTTGTGGATGGATGTCACAAAGTTTGTTAGCGCTAGTTCTCATTAACCATTAGTTAGATTTCTATGAAACTTCACATAATTTGTTGGTGACCAAGCCTAGTTGTGCATTTTGTCAGATTTTTTTGTTAGTAAAAAAAATTGAAGAGTTATGACCCTTATTGGAGACGTACCCTTTTGTGTCAAGAACCCTTCTAATTATTAAATTAAAGTATTACTTTTATGTGAAGCTTTTACCAATGTTTAACAATTTTGGAAACATTCCATTTCAAAAAGGTAAGCCTAGGTCCCACTGAGCATTTTTTGCCTCGGCGATGTACTCCCGATTTAAATTATTGAACTATCAGGACATCGGGAACAGGTTCTGCATAGTCTAGGGGAAGCGTCGGGGAAATCAAGGGTTTAAGTTTGTGATATTGGAAGGAATTGTGATGAAATGGGTGGTATCGGAAGAAATTGGGAGAGCATCACCCATGTGGAATTCCTCAGTGAGACCTAGGCTATACAGAAGTTTTTGCGCTGCGTATATGATAGTATTGTACATATTCTGTCTCAGGCTCATACAGTAGGGGGAACATCTAGGGGTATAATATGTGCATCTTGTTCCCTCGCTAGTCAAGACTAATGGACCAATCTAACATGGTGTACAATTTCCATTTAATTTACTCATCTGTAATGTTCTCATTTTATTCATTTTGCCCCCTTGTTTGATGAGGGTTATATTGCTAAATGCACATGTCAGTTGGTCTGTGTGTCAGTTTGTTGGTTCCTTTGGCTGTCTGTAGATCAATGGTTTCCAATAACACAAGAATGCTTGACCCGAGAATCCTCAAACTTTACATACATGGATATTGATCGGCAACAGGTAAATTACTTATTAGGATCTTCATACTTTATTCGACGGTTGGCCACGTCAGTAGATGACCCCCTAGTGATTTTGAGGTCAAGGTCACTGTGACCTTTAACTTTAATTACTATTTGTCTGCCAACAGGGTGTACATGTTTTACAAACATCATTTTCTCGGTTATTTCAGAGTTGAACTTTAATTTTCTGTGTTTTACACGAAGCAGTCAATCTTGATCATATAAGTCATACCTCATAAATCGTTCATTATACAGATATACATTATACTTTCATCAACATAGTATGCCATTGACATTTGTAATATATGCATGAATATCATGTTCCCATGTACGTGTATTTATTATTGTTTTTGTCACTCTCTGTGTGTTAAGAGCTACTTTGTTCGTTAATTATTTGACTTATTCATGACCACTGTAAACTTTCATTGCTAGTATTCATGCCTTGTTTATATATAATTGGACTTTTAGGAGTGTCATCCTTGGACTTTAAGGAGTGTCATCCTTGGACTTGAAGGAGTGTCATCCTTGGACTTGAAGGAGTGTCATCCTTGGACTTTAAGGTGTGTCATCCTTGGACTTGAAGGAGTGTCATCCTTGGACTTGAAGGAGTGTCATCCTTGGTCTTCAAGGAGTGTCATCCTTGGACTTTAAGGTGTGTCATCCTTGGACTTGAAGGAGTGTCATCCTTGAACTTTAAGGAGTGTCATCCTTGGACTTTATGGAGTGTCATCCTTGGACTTTAAGGAGTGTCATCCTTGAACTTTATGAAGTGTCATCCTTGGACTTTAAGAAGTGTCATCCTATCTGATCTGTTTCACTTACATGATGTAAATAAGTTCATAATTTAACCAAAATACAGTCACCTCATTCTTTATGTGCCATGATATCAGTCATAAGGACTCCCACATATGTGGGAGTCATAGATTTGTCACAGTGCCAGATGTTTGTCATGAAGTGTGTCTGTACTTGTTTTCCCTAGCCATTGGTTGGATTTTAATGAAAATTAACATGAGTGCTTGTTATCAAGCTAGTTGTGCATATTGTCAGGAATTTTAGGTTGGATGAATAACCCTAAGTGGTTATGATAAGACATACAGTGTCATATATTTCTACCAGGCAGTTATGTCTCCCACATGTAGTGGGGAAGACATATTGACTTTGTCCCGAATTCCACCTCCAGCTAGATAAAAACAGAAACACTTGTCAGTGTTTCCCACCTTACATAACTAACCTTACTAACAGTCTTGCAGACAAAATTTTCAAAACCAAGCTCCTGTGTATGATCTTTACATCAGGCACATAAAATAACCAGGGATGCATCAGGAACTGGAGCATCTTCTGTATCATGCACTTCTCACAGAAACTAAAATGACTAACCTGTTCCATAGAGTTACATGTCAAAGGGTGGCTGAATTGCTCAAAAAGGCCCTCGAAAAAAACTTAACTCTTTTTGCCAGGGACTGTTGCCCATATGGGTTGTTTGTTGGCAACAAGAAGTAAAATCTAATAAACTTTAACAGGCTGTGTGCTGTTTATGCACACGTTTAGTGAAGACCTTTCTGAAGCTTTCCAATGACGGTATATTACTGAAGCTTTCAGTAATATACCGTCATTGGAAAGCTTATTGTGTTTGTTTATGTTTCATTTATGTTGTTAGTGTGCTATAGTATATATTATATTTAATTGCTCTATGTTCATGGTTTATCATACATTATATTATAAGATATTTGTTCTTGTTGAATCACTTTGATAGAAGTATATTTGTTGTATTTGTTGTCAGGCAGCTATTGGTGGTTAATGTTTTATCATGTTATGTGATTGGTAGTGGTTAAAGGTGATGATTAAGTGGACAGTTGTTGTATAACTGTCTTACAGGGGTTCCACTAGCTTCTGAATCTGAAGGGTCATTTTGATACTTTTGACTAAATTTTACCAATTTATAGGCAAAATATCATGATTTTAAGAGAAAATGACCCTTCAAACCTAAATCTTGAGAGTCAAAATGTGGCTTTTTTGGAAATTTCACGAGTCCAAACCTACTCCTGAGTCAAATTGAACCCCGGTCTTACTTTAGTAACTCTGTTATTGGTTTAAAGGTGCAGGTCTTAAATATATGACATATTTTAAAAAACACATGCTAACAGTTTTTTCAAGCATATTGAAAACTCAGTTCTGGTTGAATTAAGTGTTAAATCCCATTCAACATCACAAATTTATATCATAATATGTTTGATATATTAAGCTACTGTTTTTACCTGAAGACCATTTAAATAGACGAGTGCTATGTAGCGCTTTCCATCGGAGGTAATCCATGCCTTCTACATTTAATTGAAAGGGAGGTAACTGAATAAAGGCGCTCGGTAGAGCTTTTCTTAGGCAATATTCACCTGGTAAATGCACACATTAATAAGCACTTTTTTTGTATATTTCATTAATTTTCACAAAATCTCCTGGCAAAATGAATCTGAATCTCCGAGTATTTACTAAGTGCTGACTTTTATAAAACATCAGAAAAAAACCCTGAAATTTTTCTCATCATCAGGAGTTTAGTATCTGTAATATTGCACAGATATATTATACTGTATTGACAAGCATGGGCTCACTGAAATGTGTCTTAATTTCACTTTTTGCATTTAAAATGATTTTTAAGTGTGTCACAACTGTTTGGAACACCAGTCATTGAACGCTTAGCGCTTTTTTATATGCTATACATTTTGTTTTATGCTAGTATGTATTTCATACATGTTCTTTCTTGACTCTATGTTAATTCCTTTTCAATATTCTTTATGAAGGATTCAGTTAGTGTATATTGTGTACAGTTCTAATGTTTTATATTTGCTGTTTATTTTTATAACATTTGTAAATTCTAATGTACCGGTACTGTGTTAACACAGTGTTTCCGTGTTTCAATCATTATTGTCTCATAAATTGCTTCTCTGCCCAAATGTCAATTGAAATTAAAAAAAAAAGATGTCATGATTTCCAGTTCATCTTGAAGATAGATGCATGCCTAGGGGTCCTACAATTATGGAATAATCAGGAAATCTGGATTTGCTGCACTAGAAAGAATAAACTTTTCCGCAGAAAATAAAACTTTATCAAAAAATTAAAAAAATTGACAAAGTTATGGTCATTTGAAGTTTCATAAGCTGAATTTTAACAATAGAAAATTGTTTGATACTAAGTTTTGCTGTTCGGGTGTGTGCTAATGGCACCCAAACAGACTTGCAACTCATTTTCAGGATTGGGCATTATGCCTCAGTAGGACCCCTGATGTCATTCAATATTGTCTTCATACATCTCTTTATTATCCAATCAATGGGTTTGGACAGAACTATAGGACTTACCTACCTAATCCTATTCAGGCTGGTTTGCCAGTAAGGCCATCACCAAAGAACGCCATTTTTTCCTGTCTGTGGCCCAACATGATCATTAGTAGGTTCTTTTGTCATTGTTATACAAAAAGTATATACATATTGCTAGTCTGGTGCAGAAAATATATTTTAAAAGTGTTTATTCCAGATGTTGCAATCTGAGTGTTGATACTGTGAGGTGCATAATTGTTCAAGACATCATTTTGTAAATTGTACAAATTATTATACACCGTCCCTTCTTTGAAGAAGCAGGAATATATTGCTGTACATGTCTGTCTGTCCATCCATCGGTAGATCCAATGATTACTGATCAATAACTAAAATATACATCTATAGAATTATCTCTGATAATTTTAACTACTTGTTTGCCTCGCAGACAGACACACCACTTGGCTTTTATGAATGCCTGGGACAGTACCTATCCATTAAATATTTAAAAATCGAATATGAACCCTAACCCTATACATCTATAGGCCTTGGATCTTCCTTCTCTGCGAGATGGTATGTTGGTTAATTCATAATCTTTAACTGACCCCTATTCAGTTTTAGGACACTGGTGTGGTTATGTCGCAACAAGGGGGCATACTGTGTGTTTCATTCAACTTGTGATGTAAATATGTTGAAGGTGTATATATAGTAAGACAGGTGTACCAAAGTGTTTAGTTATACATAGCTTGTACCTGCAGTGGGATTCAAACCTACATGTTTACTGTATAACCGTATGGCGCCATTGTCATATTAACTTGATTTTTACATGTATAAATCTGGGGTTTTTAAGATGAACCATCAAAGCACTGTGAATAATTGTATTGATGTTTGGAGAACAAAAACTGGCACACCTGATTCTTGCAGACCACAATCTGGTCACATGTCAGCAGATCTGATTAGCCAGACTACAATCTACACTTTGTCAGATAATAGCTAATCTTTCATTGTTTGTACATGTATCCAACTCAAAACAAAGATTGTATTAATTGTACCTGAGGACTGTTTATTGGATTGCTTATCTCTCGGTGTATAGAATATTTCCTGTTATGCATCAGCAATCTTTAGTATGCTGGATGTGTTGCCTATTTGAGTATGACATATACTATACAGGTATTATTGCGTACTGGTACATGTGTACAGTATGTAAGATACGCTGGCACCTCATTGATCATCTCCATGGAGTCACTCTGAAAAGAGATATGTTGCTTTATCACCATCGTTATACAAGTTACATGCTTTATACAAGCATAATGTGACTTTGTCTGCTCTCTCTTTAATAGATGTACACGATGCTTAGTTACATACCAGTGAGACTTCAGTACTCGTCTCTGTACTAACTCCCCGCTTGATTATTCATTTGTTATCATTTTGTTACGCGTTACTGTAAAATTGGTAATATTCGCGGCAGATAAATTTCATTTATTTGGCGGATGACCTAGATCGCAAAATTAAATGCCCTCAAATTATTGACCTCAAAAAGACGTAAGAAGAGATTTTTCTTTCAATATTTTAAATCTATAAATTTAAGAAACCACCAAATTACCATTTTACAAAAATCTGCGAAATTTATTTCTTGTGAAAATTAATGATTTTACAGTATGTTGATTGAGAATCTAGGGAACAATTGATCACTGTATTATGAAGATGTCACATGTTTTGTATATTATTTGAGTTGATATGTAAATGTGTATTTTTATTCCATCTTTTGTAATTGATGCCTTGATTTTATTTGATGTTTGGTCATCATTGTACTATAAAACCATCAGTCAGAATAAATCTTAAATTATTCCTAGTCTTGATGTCGTTTTCTCATTATTATGTCTCCCATATACACTACCCACCCAAAAATAAGTATTCTCCGGTTATTTCCGAATTTTCTCGTCTTTAAACACTATTTGCAGCACAGCAAAGCAACAATATTTTTAAAGAACAGAACAATACCCTAAGTTTCCTGGCCCAACTTGAAAGGTAACTTAGTATATAAAAGATGGGAAAATTCTGCCTATTGGATTACACATTTTAATTCAAACATCTTCATCATTACTTTTATCTCTTTCTTGACTGTAGTTTCAGAAACTAGTATAATTGTGACTGTCTGACACGAAGAAATCCCGCAATATTGAATATCTTTAAAAAGGTTTAATTTTGCAACTGTATGGTTATTACTTAATTTTTGTGGGCCCTTTATAGTGGGGAAATTTAACATTAATTTTGTGTTTGATGTCACAAAGTTTGCCTGTGCTTGTTTTCTTTAACCACTGGTCACAAGGTTTGTACATGTTTTAAAGAGTACTTGATTTTGAAACTGCAAAAAAGTCCTTGAAAAGTACTTGAATTTTGAAAATAAAGCCAACCATTTGGTTTATTGGCCTAGAATGGGTTTGCTGCTATTAGAACACACACGAAAACAGAGAAAAAAAGTAGATACAAGATGACGAAAATCGACAGAGGATTGACTAAAATCTATGCACCCATATATTGACTCATCTTATTTCCAATCAGATATCACTGCAAATGACCATGGTGACACTTTATACATCTTATTACTCAAGCTTCTACCATTATTTCATTAGATTTAAGACAAACCCTAATTTATAGTCCATGAAAATGGAGGAAATGTACTTTTAAATTAAAAGTACTTGAATTTCTTTCAGGAAGTTTTGTATGAACCACTGGTCCCATTTTCAATGAAACTTCACAAAAATGTTCTCCTGAACTATTGGATTTCAATAAAACTCCACATGAATATTTGTGACCAATTTTATGTTGCATGTTTTTGCCAGAGTTATGGCCCCTGTGGAAGACACGTTTTTGTGTCAACAACCCCTCTAATAACATATGCATGGTGTCACATAATATTTGTTAACATTACGAATAATAAAAAAGTGACCTCACTAACTCAACTCAATTTGTGTAGTGTGCATAGGTATATCCAAAAGTAATGTCATTGGGCGCTGGTGTGTTTGGTCTCAATGCACCAAACCTCACATAGACTGGCTCCCAATACTCCACATATCATAGACAGGCTGTCAATTCTTCACACCTCTCATAGACTGGCTGTCAATTCTCCACACCTAACATTGACAAACTCAATTCCCCACACAACATATAAATACATGTACAGGGTGATCATTAATATATGGTAACATAAATAACTTTGTCAGATTTTATGATAGAGAAGTGGTTTGATCCTTGTTATAAAGCTAACGAGCCCAAGTTTGTTTGGATATGACTAATAAGTACATGTGATATAAAGGTGACATCCATACCGTCCTTGATGCTGCCATACATTTTCAGTGATTTCAAGAAATTTGGCCACTGTATCATTTCGCCGAAGACCATACATTTACTTGGCCTCTACACTCACTAGACTTAAACCCTTTGGGTTTCTTTTAATTTGGATACGTAGAGGAAGGTCTGAAAACTCCAAAACCAGAAACAATATTTGTTTGAAAACTTCAATACAGTGTGAAATTTGTAGCATCGTTGGTGTAACATGCAAGGTTTCAATTGGTTATTTTCGACGTATTTTGGAGCTGGTTTTGCAGTTTTGCAGAATAAAGGAAAACGTTTCGAACTTATGCTGTGAAAAAAGTATGTGACCTTTGAAAATGATTTATGTGTAGAATAAAACTTACATATGTATGTTAATCAAAGGTATATAACAATATACATTATCTTAACAACTGACAAAAGTTATTAAAGTTATTTATGTTACCATATATTAATGATCACCCTGTATATAGCTTGGCTGTCAGTATTCTCCAGACCTCAAATATACTGGTTCTCAATTATCCGCACATCACATAGACCGGCTCTCAATTCTCAACACTTCACATAGACTCGCTCCTTATTCTCTGCACCTCACATAGACTGGTTCACAAATCTTAATACTTTAATGTCTGGTTCACAATTCTCCACACCTCACATAGACTGGCTCTTAATTCCCAACACCTCACAAAGACTTGCTCTCAATGCTCCACACATCACAATCTGGTTCTCAATTATCCACACCTCCCATAGACTTGGTTCTCAATTCTCCAAACCTCACATAGACTGGTTGTCAATTCTCCACACCTCACACAGACCTACTCTCAATTTTCTACACCTTACATAAACTGGCTCTCAATTCTCTACACCTCACATACACATGCTCTCACTTCTCAAAGCCTCACACAGACCTGCTCTCAGTTATCCAAATCTCACATAGACTGGCTGTCAATTCCCTACACCTCAAATAAAGACTGGTTCTCAATTCTCTACATGTCACATAGCCTGAATCTAAAATCTCTAAACCTGACATATAATGGCTCTCAATTATCCACACCTCACAAAGACTGGCTGTCATAGCTCTACACCTCACATAGAATGGCTGCCATTGCTCTACACCTCACATAGACTGGTTGTCAATTCTCCAGACCTCACATAGATTGGTTGTCAATTCTCCACACCTCACATAGACTGGCTCTCATTTCTCTACACCTTAAATAGACTGGGTCTCATTTCTCCACAAGTCACATCAATATAGGCTGGCTCTCAACTCTCTACATCTCACATAGACTGGTTCTCAATTATCTACATCTCACATAGACTGGTTCTCAATTATCTACATCTCACATAGACTGGTTCTCAATTATCTACATTTCACATAGACTGGTTCTCAATTATCTACATCTCACAAAGACTGGTTCTCAATTATCTACATCTCACATAGACTGGTCTCAATTATCTACATCTCACATAGACTGGTTCTCAATTATCTACATCTCACATAGACTGGTTCTCAATTATCTACATCTCACAAAGACTGGTCTCAATTATCTACATCACACATAGACTGGCTCTTAACTCTCTACATCTCACATGGACTGGTTCTCAACGCTCTACAACTCACATAGACTGGCCCTCAACTGTGCAACTCATATAGACTGGTCCTTAATTCTCTACACCACACATATAAACTGGCTATATAATTCTCAATAACTTATTTGTTACTATGTATGTTATGCAAAATAATAAATTACAAATCCCATTGAACATGCTCCTTTACCCCAATGCTGGCATAAATATTCGAATTCCAGCTAGATACGCCCCTGATTTTAGTTATACATGTAAATGGACATGTGTTGACTATGAACATTACTGAAATAAATTATGGTGCATCACGGAGTAGAAAAATTAATGTGCGTATTATTGTTATTAAAAAGTTAAGAGGGGAGCAATGTATGTTTTCCAAACAAAATTAGCCGTGAAAAACGAATTGTCATCCCTATTTAAACTAGTATGTGTATATATTAATTAACAATTGTTACATTTCGATATTGGTGACATATTATAAAAATGCAGAATGTAAGCTGTCTTATAGTTTTGATATCATCAATATCCAAATACATGTACAAATAAAAAAAGTTTATAGTGGGAGCCATGTCTTTTATTGTGTGAGATATGGCATGCTTTATACCTGTCCAATTATCGCTATGACAACATGACGCTAAACACAATAATAAGAATCAACGAGATATTTTTCGACGAAAAACTTTTAAAATCATCATTATATATTCATCAAATTCAAAATGCATGGGCTTATTTTTAAATTATTTGTAAATAAGTTTAATTTAAATCAGTTAAGATAATTGACAGGCTGTATTATTTATTCGTATTGGAAAATAATTACGCTGTCAAATTATTGGTAAATAGTTCGTTCAAAATTATTTCTTAGAGTATCATCGTAAACAAACAATTACCTGCGAGACGTAATTGATAATCACCTGTGAAGGACAAACCGCCAACATGCAGAGGAAACAGCCAGCTAAATCGAAGAAGAATTTTGGAACAAAAAGACAGGAGATGGCAGAAAAAGCAGACAGACTTTGTAAAATGAAAAGTTGCCATTGTGAGTTTATAAATCACCTCAATACTATCATATGTTCGGATGTACGCATTTCGGACAACCAGTTTTATACTGAGACATTGCAAACTAGTTGACCGTGTCAATAAGCAGTCTAAAACCCTTTGTAAATAAATTCCAATTTGTTTTTATCTGAATGATTGAGAACTTAAATTTTCTAAGAGTTTAATGGGCATTGTCAGTCTGAAACAGATGCACCTAATTGGATTTTAATTGAATGTTTGAGGTCATCTTAATAGAATAAAATTGTAATAAAGAACTTCAAATCATAGTTGTCGGTGGCCTTTTTTACATTAATATTGTCTTTATTTAAGAATATCTAGGAAATAATGTCTAGGAAATAATGTAATTATTTCTATGTTCTATCACAGAATAAAACAAAAAACAAGAGTTTAATTGGAACTTCTACCATTTGCTCTTTACACTTTAAAAATAGACATGCGCAAAACACGTTTTTCGACCTCCGCATGAAAACACGTCATGTTTTGAACACATCTACAGGCCAGTAAATAGTTTCAATTGTGTTTACATGGTATTAACTAGCCTAAGTGAATGCAGGGCGGTAGGTGTGCTTAATTAATTTGTCATGGTATGCTTATACAATGGTATAATTTATCAGACATTCAAAAGTTTTTGAATTTGGTCTGTTCAAAAGCTCATCAGAGCTTATGTTTCTTTGTACTGTTATAAGTCTTGCTGACTCAAAATAAAATTTAATGTATTCATTGTATTGTCAACTTTGACTCTCAACTCCATTTCCATACCAATTTTTAACTTGGAGCTATAATAATTATATATATATAAATTACTTTTACGTTTATTTTGACTAGTCACCAAACAAGAAGTTGAACGTCTACTGCAGCTGTTTAAAGAATTTACCAAGTCTATCACAGATGAGATCAAGCGTGGCAGGATTGATAGACCAACATTTAGAGACATCTTACATCAACACTTTGATATGACTGATGATGTTCTTATGGATAAAGGTCAGTTTAGTTTATATTAATTTATTAAGTTGGATTGTGAAACAAGTTTTCCAACTTATATTGATCACTCTTGACACCTCATTCCTGAAGTTACCCATTGCCACGATGGTATGAGAGAACAGAAGCCAGTTTCCCTTTTTTATGCTGAGCGTCAAGTTAGGGAATTTCTGGATCCATTTTTACTTCTTCTTTGGTATGGTTTGGCCAGGGGTTGAACCCAGGACCTCCCGCACTCGATGCTGACGCTCTACTACTATGCTATCGAGGAGGCGGTTAAAAGATCTTCTTACACTGAGTTGTGTCATTATTTATGAATAGAATTTTTTTTCAGTGTATTATCATTTGCAATTACCTCCCTTTATAGTAATATGCTAATTTAAGAAACCATGCAGCATGTCATTCATTGTGTGAGGCTGTACTATAAGTTATAGATTTACCTGTACTCGAAATATCCTTTTTTTGGGGATATAGATCATAACAGATGGTACATTCTGTGTTTGTCACTTGCATGCATAGTCTATGCCTCAATGGCAATAATGATGAATATATCAGTGACTAGGAATAAGTTACAGAGCTACAGATAAGTTGCATATTGGGGTAATTACCCAATTAATTTTCATAAAAACCTAATAGATTTGAGAGGAGGGAGGAAGAAAAGCAAAGACAATCTGAAATACCCAAAAAGCAAATTATGTTATAGTGAAAAATAGTTCCAAAAAGATCATTTTCCCTATGATTTTATCAAATACCCAATTAAAATTCATCAAAACCCAAACAAAATTGAAACTAGGGGGTAAAATACCCAATGGACTAAAACCTTATCTGTTGCTCTGCGGGTAATATAAATGTTTTATTTCACGATTTGATGTGTTTATGTTTCAGTGTTTCGAGCGTTTGACGGAGACAATGACGGATATATCAGTGACGAGGAATGGGTTATAGGAATGTCCATTTTCTTGAAAGGGACTATTGATGAACAAGCACGCTGTAGGTTTATATTAATTCCCTAAATTACATAAAAGCTCATGCATTAAATAATATAGCTTTTGGTGAATGAGCTGTTTTCTATGTGTTCATAAATCATTAGAATTGGACCATGTCATACATTCTCTCCAGATTGGCCCTATTATATATGGGTGGCTTAGAATGAGAAGGTCTCAAGTACAAAAACACTATTTTGAGAAAAGAAGAAAAAACTGTCTAAAAAATACTCGTTACTTATGGAAAAACAAGCTTTTTCAACTTCAGTTTGGTCAACATGACCTGTTTTGATTTTAATGAAAATAGGCTAAAAAAAAGCGCCTTGTGATGCAGATTTCAAATATGCATGGGTCTTATAAGGTTGTAAGTAGTACTTATGACCTTCCCATTCTAAATGAGCGATATATCTATTCACCACTCCTCGACAATATATATTATTGCATTTATTTATTAGATTTTAATGTTTGTTGTGTCTTCCTATCTATATGTGATCAGCAGACAGCATTTGGCATCAGTCAGTCAGTGTTGATTACACAACACAAGCAGCATAGGTATCTATTAACTGCTGTAAACCAACAAATTATTTTGCGCAATTTAAGTTCGCAGAGTTCGCGAGTAGTATAAATTCGCGAAATGAAAATCCGTGACGATGTTCCAAACATGAAAACACGAAAATGTTTCTTTTATTATAGACTTAAAAAGCAAACATTTGTAGCTGCGAATATGCCAACAATTGGAGAAAAAAAAATGTTTACACACAAAAATAAGTTGGTTTACAGTAATGTGTTGTCCATGTTGGCTTTTTTCCGCTGAATTGTGATGAGGCCCAAGCCCTTTTGTTTTGTGAAAATTAAGCGCGAAAATTCTCAAATTGTGAAATAAAATTTTTCATATGTCAAGTAATTTTTTGTCCCCTTGTCCCAAACATGCATGTATCTACGATACAATAATTCATATCAAGTCCAGTACATGAATATATCATTGTTATTTATGTCTGGATTGTTTGGTGCTTTGTGGTGAAGTTGATTTTACAAAAACCAAGACAATAATTGTGAAGGGGCCTTTAGGGGCCTGTAGGAACTTGTGAGGGGGCCTTATATAGGCCCCTCGTATATAGTGAAAAAAAGCCCTGTGGTCACTTACTTTCTTTGACATCAATTAGTATCAGTACTTTTAGTATATTGTTGATTATCTCGATGTATGTATGATTTACTCCACAGTTTGTTTTGGTGTATATTCATTACGTGGGGAAGATGGTTTCATACACAGAGAGGAAATGTTTATGTTACTGAAAGATTGTCTAGTACAGGTATGTTCAAGTTATATATATATTACCGGGTATTTTCTTTATTGAAACGGGTAAAAAATCATACCCAGGACTGGTATGCATGTACCTGTATGACATTTGCCTGTGGGTACCCAGGTCGGCTGATGCTTAGATCCGGAATAAATTAGTGTGTACATATTGACATTGAATTAAGAGTAATAGATATTTATCTCATAAATACCGTGATCTTCAATGTGAGAGCAAGTGATGGAACAATGTTCTCCAACACATGTGACAACAAATGTGTGACATCACCAGCTTTTCAATGTGAAAATGTAATGTTGTCAGCTTAAATTTGTTATTTCTGACGTTGCTTTGACTCGGTAACTATGGTAATGTGATAAGAAGAATCCACCACTGTTTGTATTTGGGATCCTTATTTCTTTAACTCGTCACGAGAACAAATCATTAAGCGAGCATTAACCTGTGTTTTCTAGACTCCTCTTAGAAATGTTGATCTCCAAAGGCAACTAATGAAGGATCCTATAAGTATGCTGGTACTAGAAAAATTAAACACAACCAATCTCAGCCTTGTTCAATTGACATAGATATTTTTATTTTATTTGTTAAAGCACCAACAAGAAGAGGATGCTGAAGAAATGCAGAAAGATTTGGTAGAACTTGCACTGAAGAAACTGGTAATACATTTGTTTAAAAACTTATACAAGGGAAGTAATTGCTGTATTGATTTTATCTTTGTTAGTTGCAGTTACTTCCCTTCACTAATGGAATTTATAGAGCTATAAACTTGGAGTGATTTTATATTTCATTATGTTAGAGATATAACGACACTCTGTAAGAGGTCATGTTTAAATGACCTCTCTGGCGAACAATGATGTCATGTAGCCTCAACAGACTTTCACCACACTTTCAGGTCTGTGAAAGAAGCGATTTGATTGGATGATGTAAAGTTCACATTGACATGACCCAATACTGACCCGATATAGCAGCATAAAGTAGTGAAGTGTAATAAGGGTCTGGTTTAACTGAGATTGATATAATTGTTTGTGATATATTTGATACAGGATATGGATCATGATGGTCGATTGTCTATAGATGATTATCAGAAAGCTGTGGTGCTGGAGAACTTGCTGATGGAAGCATTTGGTCCTTGTTTACCTAACCATGAGGTGAGCAGTCTCTTAGTTTGTACTCATTTATTTCAGGGCAATTGTAAAACAAGTTTTTCCTAATTATATTAATCACTCTAGAAACCTTGTATCCTGATGTTGTTCAAGGCCATATTAAGATCCCAGGATCAGTGTAATATATAATACTTGGTCCCAGGATCAGTGTAATATATAATGCTTGGTCCCAGGATCAGTGTAATATATAATACTTGGTCCCAGGATCAGTGTAATATATAATGCTTGGTCCCAGGATCAGTGTAATATATAATACTTGGTCCCAGGATCAGTGTAATATATAATACTTGGTCCCAGGATCAGTGTAATATATAATGCTTGGTCCCAGGATCAGTGTAATATATAATGCTTGGTCCCAGGATCAGTGTAATATATATTGCTTGGTCCCAGGATCAGTGTAATATATAATACTTGGTCCCAGGATCAGTGTAATATATAATACTTGGTCCCAGGATCAGTGTAATATATAATGCTTGGTCCCAGGATCAGTGTAATATATAATGCTTGGTCCCAGGATCAGTGTAATATATAATGCTTGGTCCCAGGATCAGTGTAATATATAATGCTTGGTCCCAGGATCAGTGTAATATATAATGCTTGGTCCCAGGATCAGTGTAATATATAATGCTTGATCCCAGGATCAGTGTAATATATAATACTTGGTCCCAGGATCAGTGTAATATATAATGCTTGGTCCCAGGATCAGTGTAATATATAATGCTTGATCCCAGGATCAGTGTAATATATAATGCTTGGTCCCAGGATCAGTGTAACACATAATACTCGGTCCCAGGATCAGTGTAATATATAATACTCGGTCCCAGGATCAGTGTAACATATAATGCTCAATACATAGATGTTAAGATTTGTGTTGGGACTGAGAAGTATAACATATATTCACCTTTCTATTTTCAGCGTCGCGATGGATTCTTGGAACTTATTACAGACGATAAGAATAAACCAAAATATTAAAATGTTCCATTTGCAGAAACCTTCTTCTGTTTGCCTGCCTGAATTATGTGTGAATGCAAATGGTTGTATGAAAGTCAGGGTAGATTGAAAGAATTAGATCATGTTTCATGGTTTGTAGATACATGTACGCTCTTTAATTGATCCCATCTTGACATGTACCTAAAATAATTTACAAAATTACTTTGAATAGTTTTGACTCTGATCATGTATGTGTGATGTTATACCATTGTGTATTGTACTCTGGTAACTATTAGCATTGTTTCAGTGACAATACCTCTCTTTCGCTCTAACATAATATCAGAACTTGTAAGAATTACATGTTGCTTTCAAGATTCATTTGTTACCAGATTAGTTAAAAATTTAATTATATACAAACACCAAGGAAAGGTTTGTTGCTGATGTTGTTGCTCAGTTCTTCAATCATCTCACACAAATATTTGTGTTGTTGTTGTTGTTTTTATGCTCCCAATTTTTTTTAAAAAATCCAAATAAGGTAACAATGAATGTATATGTTTGAGAACTATGTTTTAAGTCGTAAGGATTTAAGTTAAGTGTTTGGATGAAGTGGATAAGTGTGTTTAAGTTAATAAAGTTATCATTATCTTAAAATTTAGATTAGATAGAAATGTTACCCAGTGACTAATGTTAGCAATTTATTTCTTATAATACTCATTTGTTGAATCCATTTATAGAATGTACAGTGTAATTGTTTTTCAAATTACCTTTTTAATTCACTTCTGCTCAAAATATGCAATATACAATAGCATAGAACTGTGGTCCTTATAATACAAAGTGCACATCATTCTTTTATTTTTTGCTGGAACTTTTGCATGATTAAACATGTTTAAATGGGATAATTTGTGTACTGACTGCTACAACTTGTGTATTGGCTGCTAATTAACAATTTGTGTATTGACTTCTGATAATTTTTATACTATATTTTGTGTACTGACTGCTAATTTACAATTTGTATATTGACTGCTAAATTACAAGTTGCATATTGACTGCTGATATTTTTTACTACAATTCATTAACTAACTGCTGATAGTTGCATAATGCTTGTTTTTTGCTGTGCTATTTAAGCCATGATATTTTATTAATATTTGTATATACTAACCTTATTATTTTACATGAAAAGCAATTGACATGCAGGCTTACGCTTGCCCTTGTTCAAAGATCCAGACCCATATCTCAGTTTGGATTTTTTTAATGAAAGTTAAAACTAATGTTAACTCCCTCAAGTTTTGTTGGACCATGTGGCAAAAGTAGTGTTACGGTCCTTGGATTAACAATAAGATTGACTGTTTAGAAGTTCTACACATATGAAATGGATGTATAGTTAGTAATGCTATAGTCTCACTTAAAGCTTTATTGTGATGTAACCTGCTGTGATACGTTTTATATAATCTGTTTATACATCATATTGTCTTGTTTATAAATGATACTGTCTTGTTATACAGGATACTGTCTTGTTTATACTTGATATTGTCTTGTTTATACATAAGATTGTCTTGTTTATACATGATATTGTCCTGTTTATACAGCATATTGTCCTGTTTATACTTGATATTGTCTTGTTTATACATGATACTGTCTTGTTTTTGCACGACACTGTCCTGTTTATACATGATACTGTCCTGTTTATACACGATAATGTCCTGTTTATTCATGACACTGTCCTGTTTATGCACAATACTGTCTTGTTTATACATGATCCTGTCTTGTTTATACATGATACTGTCCTGTTTATACAGGATACTGTCTTGTTTATTCACAATACTGTCCTGTTTATACTTGATACTGTCTTGTTTATACTTGATACTGTCTTGTTTATACTTGATACTGTCATCTCTAGATTTCATCTGTGCGTAAAGTACCGGTATATGGCTCTGTTTCCTATGGACACATCCAGTTTTGTGCCATTATTTATCTAATTAAATGGCAGGAAATGTGTCTTGTGTATGCCAGGGCTGGTATTTATAAAGCATCTTAGTTGAACAGTTAAATTTTAAGAAAATCTTTTAAAATCCGTAAGGGTTTTAGCTAAACCATATGGAAGATTGCATTATTGTAAATATGTTAGCCTCGTAAAATAAAGACTTTACTTACTTAATTACTTACTAAACAAGACCTTCGAGGGTATTGATTGTTTACACCATTTCTAAGTACATTTGTATTAAGAAAAGTGCTAATATAATAACTAAGAAAACATAAGTCGTTCTTCTATTTGCAGGAAATATGCGCATCACAAACTTGACTTAAAACAAAGTTTTGCTCTAAGATGCTTTTATAAATACTGGTCTTGTCTTACAGAAATAGTTCTGCAAAAGATGCTGTTAATATTGAAGTTTTTCTGAACTTATAAGCTGTTGTTTTATTATGTATATTGAATGTGATATAAAAAAGCTTATATGTAATTAAAAGATACTTGTATTATGTCGTTATACTTATTGATTGCATCCGTATTCAAGAAAACTTTGAAGAACCCTGTAAGTCGGATGTCACCAGCCAGTTAGGGAAGGATGTTTTTAAATTATAGTACAATAGTATTACTAGTACATTTAGTATTGCAGTGATTGGGCTCTACTGGGCTCATATTCACAAAGCTTTTCAGATTTTTTGTCCAAAGGAACTTTTCTTAGACTTTATGTAAATTTTCGCTTAAAATAAATCATGATATCTTGATAGGCAAATCGTTCATAGTGAGAAAAATTCATCTTGAAAAACAGTGTAAAAAATGTAAGGATATTTTTGACAAAAAGATACACGAGATATCTAAGATGCTTGGTGAGTATCATTGCCATACTACTTGGTGGGGGTGAAATACCCAATGTATAGCAACTTGCAGACAACTTGCCGATACTATTGAAATATACTGTAAGTACTATTCTGCTCCCTGTCCCTGCAATGTCTTTGCGGGGCTCATACTTGTCCTGTCTTGGCAGGGAGGGGGACAAATATGCCTTGAAAATTCACAAATTTGACGACAGTATGAAAACCTGAAATTGGACAAAACATCCTGTTGGTCAAAGGTTTTTCGCGAGAGATTTCAATCAAGCAAATTTGAGCATGCCAAACTTTTCCCTCAATGGAAAGATTCCTCGAGTTTATTGTGCAGATAAGTTATATAATTATATAAAACTTAACAACAAGGTTCCTCAGCTTGCAAAAGCCTTGCACAGAATCAGCACCAAACTAAGCGTGACCCTCCAGTGGATCCCAGCACACTGTGGATTGGCCGGCAATGAAGAAGCTGACCAACTGGCCAAGCGAGGTGCTCAGTCAGAACAACCTGTGTGCAACATACAAGGAGAAAGTCGCCATTACCAAGGCACTTACTAGGCTCAGCCAAGAGGCAGATGCCTATCATCTCCTAAGCAGGACAGAACAGGTGGTAATGGTCAGACTTCGATCCGGGCACAACCGACTGAATACAAATATGCATAAGAAATACAGACTGGCCCCGTCCCCGACCTGTCCGCGTGGCACAGAAGACCAGACAGCTGAACATATCATCCAAAGATGTAAACGTCACGACCAGGAGAGAGCTGCGAAGTGGCCTCAAGACACAACGTTCCACCAGAAACTCTATGGAGACGTTGATGACCTCAGGAGAACCACATCCTTTATCGCAGATACTGGCGTGGTCGTGCAGAGCGAACGCCAGTAAGTAAGTAAGTAAGTATATAAAACTTGTGATTAGAATATAATTTGTGCATTGAATCAAACCCATACGAATTACATACATTTCCAAAAGCAAATGATTCACTTATTTTTATAAGTAAGTTTTTTCCATGAACCAAAAGGTCATAGATCTCTACCTGATACAAGACCATTAACCCCATGTGATACTATAGGTATACAGAATACCATATGCAAATTTGGAGTACTTAAAAAGTGGACATTGGTCCACATGAATAAATTATCAAAAAATTGCATTCATATTTTACTCATTATTTTAACTCACTAGCGATAAACACTGCCAGTTTACTTGGTTTTTGGGAGGCGATTGAGCCTCTCATCACTACCACTGCCCATTTCTTAACACAAAATTAACCGCCTTTAGGCTGCTATGTGAATTCGCATTCAAGTAGTTCCAGAAACTGTCAACATTCCCAATACTGCTACATATGTTTCTCCAAATTTTTTAACTGATTTAAGCCAATCAGCAACATTTGTTTATTCTAAGATCAAAAATTATTGTGAAACTGTTCGTTAAATCGATATTTTGGCCAAAAAAATCACTACACCTGCTGATACCGAACTTGTTCCATAGTACGAAAATGACGTGTTCATCAAATGTCCCGGCTGTAAAGCTATTTTTAGAAACTTCAGACTACGGTCAAGTGATGGTTTTATCAATGAATCGTATACGGTCTGCAAAGTACTGTTATGCAATCATATGGTGTCGCTGTACTAGCTAGTCGCTTTCTATGGACTGTCTCCCGCTGTGAGGGGTCTCCCGCTGTGAGGGAAGTGATTACAAGACGGTACTGTAGAATCTGATAAATAGGCGCGTAGTATTATTTTAAAGCCACTTTTGATATACGCATTCAATACACGTATTACATATCAATTAATATGCACCTTTTAACAATTATTTAGATACCCAACATGCCTATATAGTCACATATGCCTATTGTGACATTCAAGACGAGATCGGCAGTAAGAAAACGAACATTAAACGTGTAAAGTCGGTTTAAGCTTTAGTAGCAGCAACCAGATCGCCTCCCAATAGTACTCTCAGTACATTTTTTTAATAATAACAGTCAGCACAAAGCACTCTAAATTCGGAATGCGGGTAAATGGTCTAGTACGCATGTACGTCTATTATTTTCTACATTCAAAATGACACTATAAAATAAAGTCAAAACTTGGAATAGAAGCTGGAGTTTGGGTTGTATTTACCAATTCTCGTATTCTAGTTGATACTCATATACTGCCTCATTTAGTTATTATCTGAATTTACACAAAAGTATTAGAGTCTAGTACAAAACAAAAATATCTTTAAAAAGTGCTTAAGAAAGTACATAATGAAAACACGACGGCTCGATGGCACGATGATGAAAACGCGAAGGCACGATGGTGAAACCACGATAGCACGATTGTGAAAACGCGAAGGCACGACGGTGAAACCACGATAGCACGACGATGAAGACACGGAGGTGAAAACGAGATAGCGGTTTCATCATTGCATTATCGTTGTTTCACCATCGTACCATCGTGCATCGCGATAAAAGGGGAGAAAAAAGTTCCGTTTGTCCAAACGGAACACCGTAGTATCCACACTATTGTTATAGACACACTGAGGTTCTGTTGAACTTTGCAAGTATATTACTAATACATGTACATGGATGTCTCTACCTAACATGTCATTCATTTAAATGTCTTGCTTGACCAGGAATTGTGTTACATTATATTAGGATTGTAAATTGTTAAACTTGTTTCGACCTCTGCCACTTCGCCCTATGTCATATGTTTAACTACCCATATGGTTCTGCTTGGACAACTGTGTCAGTTAATAAATGAATACGCGGTGCACTTAGGAAAGATCGCATTATATTAATTTCATTGTTTCACTCCAGGCAGTCGGTTATATTTCATGTAACCAAATTTACATATTATTCATTATTTAATGTACAAATAAACTGACCAGAACACATTCATGACTTTTGATTAATTATGCAAAGTACTTTGTTAAGTAGCCATTTCGTATAATCGTGAACAAAAAAAAACAATGAATAATTTACACTAGAGCCATTAAAATATATCAAACTTCAGTCGTGTTTTTAATTAACCCCAGGTGCGCTCTACATGTCGATGTAATAACAAAACTTCTGATGTAAATTATTATTATCATTACTATACCATATTTATATAGCCCCTTTTCCGCGTATTTACACGTTTAAAAGTGCTTTACAAGCACGGTTTTAAAAGACAGACTTAAAAAATTATGTATTGGATACACGATTGCCACTGGAAATGATATTGGTAAACAATATACATGTATCTATGTAGCTGCAAATATAGAGAGAGTATACACTCAATACTGTAAACGAGTACTGAACATTAAACGTTGTACTCAAAACGATTTTGTATATGGTATTCTATGTAGATTCGAGTTTCCTTATTATAGATACATAAGAATAATCAAGTATTGGTTAAAAATCTTAACAAGCAACGATAATAAATATTGTAAAATAATTTATTGAGTGTTAAAATCAGACGCAGATATTTTCCCAACCAAAATTTCATGGGTAACTTTAGTTCGTAATCTCCTCTCTACACTCGGTTTTCACGACGTCTGGTTATCGCAGTGTTGGTAATGTTGATATATTTTTCAGTACTTTTAAACAGCGTCTTAAAGATACGCGTATCCAAAACTGGCATGACCGAATTGAAAATTCCTCTAGAGCATTGTTCTTCGATCTATATTTAATTTCGAATTTCATTTTTATTTGAAATGTGTGAATATATGCAAATTTAGAGTTGCCATGACACGATGGTTGTCTCTTCGCATAGCCTAAAAATCGAATCTGGACGTTGGCATAAACATAGAAGCATCCCTTTAGAGGAACGCTTAAGTGTAACATGTAATAAACTTGAAGACGAGTACCACTTTATACTAGAGTGTTCTTTGTATAACAACCTACTAAAACAGTATATAAAAACATATTTTTGGTCAAGACCTAGCATGCTGAAACTAAAACAATTGTTCGAAAGCAAAAATGAGATTATTATCAAAAACTTGAGTGTGTATATTTTCAAAGCGTTTCAACTTCGAGATATTTAATGCAATTAAAATGTACAAATAAACAGCGTTTATCTTATATTAATAATAAATACGTTTTTCCTGGCAACGTTGCACGGTTAATAATTACTATATATTGTTCCTTTGTCTAGTAATTTACAAGAAATAATGAACAGGTCACATCTTTTCCGTAAAAAGATAGAAGCATCTCATAATTAAAAAACAATAATTGAGTCAAAAGAGTCTACTCTTGCAACATTTTACATTTTTGTCACTGTTCATCACATTGCCACACTTTTATACATACGCCATTATTTGTAGGAATATTGTCATGTTGTAACGTATTTATTTATAATTATAAGAGTGTTCATTGTATGTTCACGCGAGCCTTTGTTTTAATGAAAAGCAAATCTTCTTATAATATTTACTGTACATAATACAACATTAAACCACGTATAATATAAATATATGGCACACATCATTAAGTTTGTCTTGCGTTTCGTTTCGGCAAGATAAACCGTATAATGGAAATCCTTATTTAAAAAATAAATAATAATGACTTTATTAGCTCATTGTCTGTTATGCAAGATCTCGACTCACATTTGGACTTGTCAACTTTTCATGAGATAATATACATATTATAACATTTCAGCACAATATTGCTATATATAATATTATCCCTATCTAGATTACATGAAAAATAACATCCATTACTAAAATAAAAATAATAGTGAGATTTAATTTAAATTTGTATACGTGGTGTATAACTTGATTTATAAGTGTAAATATATGTTTTTGTTGCTTTTTGTTGTTTGTATGTTCTCTGTTCGTTGACTGTTCAGCTTAAAATGATTGATACGTGATTAGATTTGTTTTCATGATGCATGTAGTACTACCAATATAATATACACCTTCTCCGCCAGAAACTGTCCTGTCCACTTTTTCTATGTTAACACTTTGTTTTTGTTTTTCTTGTTTATAATACATACATCATTATTTAAACCGACTGCTTAACAACCTTTGCCACTTGCTACTGTCATATGAAAATTGTATTGTGTTATTTGTATGTTCACATGGGCCTATGGCTTACTGAAATTTGAAATATACTATCTATCGATCTATCTATTAATTAACACATCCGCTACTAATTTATATGCAAACAGGTAAAACGCTATATATAATGTTCAAGTCCGATTAGCTTGCCTGCTACTGAAGAAGAAACTGAATTGTCCTGTATTCATCATATTACTATCAGTAATTAAAGTTTTGATATGAGAAATATAGATACAGCACGAATTCTTGATATAAAAAATAGACACGAAACGAGGCTTATTGTTACATTTCAATTTCGTAGCGAATGTTTTTATATCAAGAATTGATTTTCTGGTAACATGAACTCAACTGTTAGACATCAAGAAATGATTTTCTGATACCGGTATCAAAGCACAACATTTATTTTATAAACAAGTCGCCAGTTAGTAGCTAGTCTTTAGATAGTTTAGTGCCGTGGTATCATGTTTCGTCAGATCTTGAATGGAACAGAGGAGAATGCAATATCCCCAGTGCATGACTATCATGCTCTTTATAGTTGTTTCACGCATTCCATTAAAAATTAAGACCAACCCCATCAAACATCATTGCATTTAGTCCAATCTCTTCACATCAATGTAAATGTCGTAACTATGATACCATGTCTATTTATCTAAAAGTATTAAGCTGTAATTTGTTTTATAAAATAATCACAATTAATTGTACTATGCCTAGTTCTGCAATTTACTAAGTAATGTTGGACCACAGTATGCGGCGGAAATTTCCAGCTTGCATAAATAACCAGCTGTACGGTACTGGTTGGACTATTCAACTATTAGACATCACAATATAATAAATCTATGACACAAGCGAGATTTACTGAGGGTATACAATATTGCATTGTTTGGCCAAAGGGAATGTTTTAATGATTAATTGAGGTATGTGTAATAAAAATACACATGGTCAAGCACGTACTAGCCATTTGTCGTTCTGTCGCCATTAATTATAAGAAAAAAAATCATTTTAAAACGCGGAGGGTGTGAGCACCTAACGTCAGTATTCCAGGGTAACTCGGAGAATTTGGACATAACTTAATTTTTTGGTAAATTTTCGGTAAGTAGCTTAGTTGTATGACACTTTGTATAATTCGGAAATGCTCGTATATTGGTATTGTGGGTATTGTGTGTAAACTGCATTTTAGTGTTGGAATTGTTCTATAAACAAAATGTAACATTTTTGCCTTAAAGTGCGGATCTCCAGTGTACCGTTTTATCAAAAAAGTTTAACGTTCAAATTTAAACTCCATTTACTAGTACTGCTTTTACAGCAACTGATAGGGGACATATGTGGTGTGTAGGCGTTCATTAACTGAATAATTATTACTGTTGCAGATCCTTTCCCAACAGTTTTTTAGTTTAAAGAATTACATTTATCAAAAAACTAAATTTAGTCGTTATTAAGTTGAAGCTATCTTTTTAAGTGGTTTGATACCAGGTACAGAATCAGATGCTCATCAAGCTATAGGAAAGCATTTTCGAAACACTAAGGATTGCCGGTTTAGAATTATTTAAATTATACATATTTGTCGCAATGGAATCTTATTTTCCTTGCAAATCTATGTCAACTTGAATATGTTTATTTTACCTACTATAGACACACATACATCAAGTATTTCTTCATAGATTCAATGGGCTTACCTCTGGCATTTGGCACCATCTCACAACAATAAAACTCCGAATCATTTAGTAGCTTCTCTGTTCCCACTCTTAGAAAACACTTGAGTCGTACTCCAGAAAAATCGGGCTTAGTGACATTATATAGGAATTATGCAATAAGGTATAGGAAAGGCTCTTAAATGTGAAAAATGCCATGTTCTTTGATTTAGTTTATACTAATTTATTTAAGGTCGATTGTGAAACAAGTTTTTCCAACTTATATTAATCACTATTGACACCTCATTCCTAATGCTATCTATCGCTACGAGGGTACGAGAGAAGAGAAACCAGTTTCCTTTTTATGCTGAGCGTCTAGCAAGGGAATTTCTGTACCATTTTTATTTCGTCTTTGGTATGACACGGCCAGGGAGGGAACCCGGGACCTCCCGCACTCGAAGCGGACGCTCAGCCACTATGCTATCTAAAATATCGTCATGTGTCAAATTTCGCATCATAGAACAGAAAAAAGTATTCGTTGTTCATTAAGTAAATAGCTCACTATTCAAATTTTCTCAAATTCAGACTCTAATTTGAGCACAATCTCACGTTGAGATGAGATTTCTACTTAAGATGCTCTCGGGAGATCGGAGATTGGTATATGTCACTGAGAAGATTCATTCGTCGTCACTCAACAATACGCTAATCTTTGTAGATACCAAGTTTATATTTTACAGTTCTCGTGAATTTTCCCGTGTTTCTATGTCGTCTTATCAGGTTTGTTATCTAAACAAGTAAAAAAGTCTAAGGCAAAGGAAATAACCGAACCACAAAATGGTCAATACATTCCAGGTACATAATTTTGTACGTTAACTAACATCACCATACTAATGTTGATTATTTGGAACTATTTATCGCTGTTTTAACAAATTGACAAAAATACGACACTGGTATATTTGCAGATCAAAGAACAAATCCCTCAAGATGAAAGTGGTTCTAGTTTCCGTATTGCTGTTGGTTATAGTTTGTAATGTGACGGCGCAAATGTTCGGCGGATCAGCAATGCCAACTTTCGGCGGATTTAACATGAGTAAGTATTTACTGTCGGTTCAATTAGATAAGTATAGTCCAGTCAAGGTAAGAATACAGGGACGCAGTGGTCGGGTCCACTAATACGGTGTAAAACCAATTATAACTTAAACAGACAGCCATAATTTTAATGTTAAACTATACATACTATTCGCACTACCTATTCAGGCAATGGTTGTAATTTTCTGTGTACACATAAACTGCTTCGTCACGGTCGCCAGGTCCTAACTGGATTATAATACTAATGAGGGAACTATTCCTTCAAAAGAACAAGGGGCTTATGTTTTATACAATAAAGGAGATACCTTCAATCAATGGTATAATACTTAAAAACCAGTTTTTAACATCTTCTGGTTAGTCGAATGGATAAGCGTGTGACTTATTATTATACTAGTGATTTTGTTGAGATTTTGTTCAATCTCGCCACTGGTTCGACACCCATCCAAGTTACATAAGTTTTATCATTTTACAAGTAGCTTATTTTGTAACGCTTAACCTTTAACTTGAATAGTAAACATTCGGACAGGAAAGACAACCCTCAACTGAAACATGCATTCAACAATATTGGACTAAGGATTTCAGAGCGCTTGTCCTGGAACTTTTTGATGACCTCGTATGTATATATTTCAGTGCCCGGAATGATGGGCGGTATGCAAGGACTGGGCGGTGGCATGCAAGGATTAGGCGGTGGAATGCAAGGACTTGGCGGTGGAATGTTTGGACAGCGACAATTTATGCCAGGAATGAGACAACGTATGCCCATGAGTAGAGGACTATCCAACGCTTTAGTATTCAGGCACGTGTTCGATGATCATGATCTGTTCAATTTGTTTTAAATAATTCTGTATATATATGCATGTATTTGTTGTATTTTTTTGTCCTTGTAATCCTTTTGATACAATTTTTTTTAAATTAAAACTGTAAACTTTCTTTTGATTCTCTTATCTTTATGTTATGACTATACAGTGTAGTAATGTCACAGGAATTTGAAATACAGTATATATATAAATGAGCCAGTCTCCAGGAATACCTGCTGTTTTGACAAAAATATTGACTTTTAGATTTTCCATAGTATTACAGGATAATGTTGAATAAGCAAATTGCAAAAGAAATTATGTTATTATCTTGAGTTTTAAGGAAGTTACAGCTGTTTTTTGTAGAGTCCCTATTCGGAGCTTTTTGTGTGACGTCGCAAACGTCATTCAAACGTTATTCGACGTAACTGAAATAAGTATTTCATTATTACACCATTAAATTTTGATCAATTCTTGACATTAACTGTTCAAAATAGTACCAAATTCTATAATATTGTTTCACTTTTCAAAATATCTATCAAAATCGAAATTGTTTGCATTCAGAGAAAGGCTACTTCTGTTTTAAACAACTAAATCCTCGTTTTTCTCAACCGGAGTACTTTTCTGAAATTGGTCACCATAGCAACGAAGTATGTGTTTTCGGCATAATTCATAGGAAAATGTAAAGCTAAGGTATAGTACTATATGGGTCAATTACTTAAAATAGAATCAATAGATATGTATGTTTCCTTATTTTAGAGCTTTATCAAAATCTTGTTACATATAGTAATTACATAATGTCATTATAGCAGGTTTTCCTAGAGAGTGGCTCATATATATATATATATATATATAGAGAGAGAGCGATTTTGATTAGATAGACTGCTATGATATTTTATGGATAGAATTTAAAATTCCTGTGGTAATATTCGGGCGCTCTCCCCGATACCTTCATAATGCATTTTCGACTGGACTGTGTAGTGGAGTAGGTTATAGTCTGGTTCCCGTCCCAAGCTTACAATACTACTACATCACTACTACTGTGATACTGGGAACGGGAACAAAACTACAACCTGCTCCACCACCTAACACAGTTGAAAAGGCCCATAGTCACTGTGGCGAGTCCATGTGACCAGAAGGCGAGGTTCGGAGCAGAATTTGTCAACAGATGGTGTCGACTCAGGAAATATTTTTGTTTTTAACTTTCTTTAGTAAATGATAGATTTTGATATAAAAGGGCCGAGCGCCTACCTCTTGAAAACAGGCAATCTGTCGACGTCCTTACAGAGAAGACGAGCATTAATTATGTTATGCTTTTTGTTAGAAATGCAACGACGCATTTCCCCCGTTTTTATTTGTGATTTACACCTTTGACTTGCCTTTTTAAATAAAAAACACAGCATTTCGTTTCTGCAATTGCATCCATGATTTGTTTTGCTATATTGAGTGCTCTCATGATAATGTGATGTTTACAAACATGAATCGGTTTGGTCAACTGTTACATTGTATTAAATTCTTAAACTGTAAACAGATATGGTCAGTATTGTACTCAAAACATCACTGATAACTCGCCACATTTGATTAATTCACCTTTAAGAAATATACTTGTATACAAAATTACAAACATTAAATGTCATAACATTGTATTTTTTATTGTTTTAACTTTTTTAAAACATCTTAATAAAATACATTGTAATGTTTATGTACACTATGCAATGCTATGTAAACAAATGACTGACCTGATTGATCGATTTATATATTCAAACACTGGGACAAACAGCAGAATAAATAGTAGACGAGCGAAAGATTTTCCATTAATTTATTCATACTTTTACTCCTTCATACTTTCAATCAAACAGTTAAAATATAATGTGAGTATATCCAGGAAATTGTCATTCACGTTATGAACATTATACACATATTGATCCATTTATAAAACATTTTCAGTTAATGCATGGTCAATATTAGAATATGCACTAAACAACAGTGTATGAAGTCCACATCAGTACATCATATTCGCCAAGTACTGGGTGCTTGTAATAGGCTCATACTTGTTTGAACCGTCCAAACATGTAATCAAGCAATCATCATCAGGCTGTGTGAAGAACGCGATGGAATGCCTACCTTTGCTCCTCTGCACCTCATCCTCTGGTATAACGACTCTATGTTTAGTGGCCACCAACGTGTCAGCAGTCCATCTCTGTAACAAATCCCCGATGTTTGCAACGATCGTTCCGTGTATGGGTGGTACTGGTATGTACACATTATTTGGTGTTTTCACTTCAAGCCCGCCACAGTCATCTTGAAATAAGAGAGTCATTATACCATAATCAGAGTGCTCGCCACATCGTATCTGCTCTGTCTTCAGTACAGTGTCCGGCTGTATGGGGGGATAATAGATGGAACGTACGCAAGTTGAGTTTTCCTTTCTTCTAACGGAGTTCAAAGCATTCCGTAGAATCGTCCTATCAACGTCCATCGCAACGGATAGGGCGTCAATCAGCCTAACAACCAGTGCCAAACATTTGGCAAACACTTGTTTGTTTACTTCAAGAAATTCATCGGGAAGCAAGTCCAGGTCATCAAAGACGGCGTGGTAGTTAAATCCTTCCCTGTAATCACATGGCCTGGCAAGGTTTAACGCTTCACATTCTAACCCTATCCATCCCATGAAGGACTGGACCTTGTTGTATTTAGCCTTCATCTTCTCATCTGTTGGTCTGTTAAAGTATTGCTGACTTGCTGTCATTAGCCTTTCAGTTAGTTTTTGGCTTATGCCGTGGTTGGTGAAATAACAGAAGCCATATGTACTGAAAGCGTCTTTCATTTCTGTTCCCACTTTCCTTAGTGTAATATCGTCTATGTCCTCGTTATTCCGTAGTAAGGAAATGTCCGATATATCCACCAGTGGAATCGCGTCGGCCATAATGTATCACCTGGTTTCTGAAAGGAATGTTCGCTGTTTAATATAAAACTATCTGATGGCATAATAAATATAGTCTAAATAAGGTACTGATCTTGTATTATATATCATAAAGTAGAATGTATATTAAAATAATGTTACGACTGACCAGAGCAGCCATAGGATACCTCGAGAACATTGTATAACGGACAACACAGAACAATTTTCCATAATCAAATTATGCACCTGTATTTTACCAAGGGTGGGATGGGGCGTTCAGACATTGGTGACATTTTTTTTCATTTTTGAAGTCTAATTCCCCACTCTATAGCCAAGCATTTTGTCTAAATCCCCACAGTGGGGCAACATATTGATAAGTGCATTATGTTTCATGAGTTATGGTATGACTACTTGTGGTTGACACGGTGGTCGTGCGGGTAGTGATTTGACAATGGATCGAGAGGTTCCTGGGTCGAATCTCGACCAGTACACGTCTTTCAGTGTTTCCTTGCCAACTAGTGATGAACTAGTTGGTGACACATAGGAAGTATATCTTGTATAGGTGATATAGAACCATTTAGCCAAAATGAGTATTTTTAGATACTTTTAAACAAATATTCGGAAAGAGCTAAGGTACCGCACCAGGATTCCTTGTACCTCACTAAACTTTCCCTACACGCGAAGCTGAAGTTCATTGGCCACCTAGACAGGGATATAACCGAATAACCATTCACTTACGGCTCTCTTAGTAAATGCAAAAAACGGTATGATTTAATACCAGTACCATATTGTATGTATATAAATTGTATAACGTTTTATAAAAAGTTAAAGCCCCATTAGCCCTTAATGGCTATTTTCAAAAAAGCAATAACCTGGTAACCTATCTGCAGCCTGATGTATTCTGAGCACTCTAGTTGAGTCCCTTAGGTGGAAAACACCATAAGATGGAATAAATCAAAGTACAGTAAACAGTTGGTTTGTAGACAAAATAACGCATTGTAATCAATAAATGCACACTTTATAGTCTATGGTAAGCGACTATTGCGAAATAGGTATTTTGTTTTCCATACATTTTAAATGTGATTCTGGCATACTATTTCGAATTTGGTATTTTGTGCAACATATGCACAGAAATTATGTATTTAAATTTATATAATATATATACTTACAGTAAGTTGTCCCGAATAATATCATAATGTCATAGTAGGTCGAACTGACTTTATCATATAACATCGTACATGTATATATAGATATAGATATAACATCGTAATTATAACGTTTGTTCATTTTTGTAATCATCGTATGATTAAATATATAATTATGTTAAGTGTTGGTCTAGTAGCCGTACAAAGACCGTCACCAGTTGTATCCTCTATAGTAGTTCCTCGATAATGTTCAACAAATGTTTGTTTGTAGATACTTTGCAAATAAAATGTAGTTCGGTAGTTTCCAGAAATTGTAACGTTATATGTGCAATATTGTAAACAAATAAAGATTGCATCAATAATAATCTTATAATAACTTTAATATTTACATGACGTTTTCTCATCCGGTCGCAACCAAACGTGCGTGCTTTACCGAAAACATGTGAAGGGTGTATTGAGGTAGTACGTCAACGCACGCCACATACACGGTTTTGCCTGGCCGTGTGTGGCTGCGTGTATTGTACGTTATCCAGACCGTACTAACACGTGTACGCGCTCTCAACCATTGTACGTTATCCAGACCGTACTAACACATGTACGCGCACTCAACCATTGTACGTTATCCAGACCGTACTAACACATGTACGCGCTCTCAACCATTGTACGTTATCCAGACCGTACTATCACGTGTACGTACGCGCTCTCAACCATTGTACGTTATCCAGACCGTACTAACACGTGTACGCGCTCTCAACCATTGTACGTTACCCAGACCGTACTATCACGTGTACGCGCTCTCAACCATTGTACGTTATCCAGACCGTACTAACACGTGTACGCGCTCTCTACGATTGTACGTTATCCAGACCGTACTAACACGTGTACGCGCTCTCAACGATTGTACGTTATCCAGACCGTACTAACACGTGTACGCGCTCTCAACGACTGTACGTTATCCAGACCGTACTAACACGTGTACAGACAGTTCGGGAAATATGTTGCTAACAAATTTTCTACTTAATGTGTCTGCAACTGGCTACAAGCTACAGGGACTTTCCGGGGTGGATGCACAACGGGTGGAACCGACGGATCAATATGAACTTTACATTCTCATGGGAAGAGCCCTATGCCATTAAAGACATCAGAATGCCTAAAATTTTGTAAGCGGCGTCTTGGGGGATGCTGACTCTACAGAGTATGTGAGCTTAATCAGACCAAATGTAATAATCGATTGAAGCCCAAAAAGTGGCGGTGACCTGTACGTGGGTGATTACACTTAATTGCAATGCATCCTAGCACCTCAAGTTCATTTCCATTATAGGCAGAAAGCTTGGTCTTAGACTTATGAAGAACCTCTTTTATGTCTAAATTCTGAAATACCTTGTCCGGCAATATGTTAACCTGGCTACCAGTGTCTAACTTAAATTTAACAGATCTTTTACAAGGCCCTACCTCAAAATCAGCAAATACCTGCCCGTTGATCACAGCAGATTCCACACTGTCAACAAATACATCCTGCGAATCACTACATGTAATTATCTCGTGCACATTAGTCCTACACATTGCACCAAAGTGGTTCCATTTTTTACATTTTATACATTGTTTGTCCTTAGCTGGACACACTTCGTATAACTTGTGTCTTTGATAACCACATTTCTGGCATTTGTCTTGCTTGGGTGTCGCAGCTTGAAGACTGTACCTATCCCCCTACTGGCCTGAGGAATTATGACCAGTCTTCTGGCCTGAGTTTTGACCAGATTTGTATTTCCATGGTCCCTTCTGTCTTTTGCCAATGGCATTGACTGCGTTGGTGGTGCCAGTCTGGGACTGCATTTCCTGCAGTTGTGATTGCGTGTATTCCACAGACTGGCATATTTGAATTGACTTTTCTAGAGTCAGTTTGTTTCCTTCGTTTATAAGCTTTTCGCGCATCTTAGTTGATGCGACACCAAACACAATCCTATCACGGATCATTTCATCTGTGTCCTTAAAATCACAGTCTTTTGCAAGTACCTTTATTTTGGTTACGAAATCCTCAAAGGTCTCATGTCCCTGCGTTTCGTTGAAAAACTTATATCTGGCAAACACCTGGTTTATTGTGGGTTGCAGGTTTTTACAGCATTACAGATATATTCCAACTTCTTTCTATCTGCAATTACTAAATTTTTAGTGTCACACATCTCCCTGCCTTTTTCGCACATTCACAATAACAGGTATGTCACCTTTATTTCTTCTTCTTTGTCCTTTAAAGGAGCTGTGAATATTAAGTCACAGTGTTCAGCAAATTTCTTCCAAGCATCTGGAAGGTTAGAACTTGTCCAGTTTATGGAAGGCACAGGAACACCGTTTAAATCCATTTTATTTTGATTGCGAGATTCTAACTTAATTAAGTAATTATTTTCCAAGAATGTTCGTAATCTAAGTGAGTCATGAGCACTTTATTGTGACACCATGTAATGCTATGTGTTGTATTGCTCCATACAGAACGACAGGATTAGTGTGTTCTTACTATTTATTGAACGAATACCATAACGATGTTAACTCAGCGAGTGTACTAGTTTAACTGATAAGCCAGTGCTGGTGGCTATCTATTATAACTCCAAGGGAGGCTATAAGGCTATCATGTTACATACCCTACTTGGACAAAACACTCCCAGCCAAATCAATAGTACTCGTGGACAGGTACGAATACGCATGAAGCAATAACGTGTACTTAGAATACGACTATTACGTAACGTACGTAGTGTCACATCTTACATGTTAGAAACTTTTGTTTGAACCCAAACTTTTGTCCAATAATGTCTACAAAGAATTGTATGTTATAATTTAACTTATTTTGGGGAACACCAGAATAAATAAAACAAAGATTTTAGATGTCTATTATCGCTAGATGTGTCGGGCCCATAGCCACGCTGATGTGAGGGTGAATATTTGAGTAATTACAAAAATTAACATCCTTTGAAGAACAAAATGCCTCAAATATACCCTAGAGAATATTTGCCCCGTTGCTTTTATTGTCTCTGGTTATGGCCCTGTATGTATATAGTTGTACACATCGATAAGGTCTTTACTGGTGTCACACCGGCTAAAATAGTTCCTATCCTAACTTTAACTATGTTCTGTTCTAGTACTGTTTGGCTGTGGAAACTGTGAATTGTTGACCGAAATTCCTGTATATATTTCAAATATGGACTTTCTGTCAAAAGCTTACAGTCTTTAATTGATCTTTTTCAGGATTTCTACACCCTGACTGAGGGCTGAAAATGTGTGGGTGCTTCGGCCAAGTCAGCTGTTGTGTATTGGCATAGTCTACCTGGGAGACTTGAAATATCAGGAAAACATCACTATCAACCTACCATTTTTTGTGACTGACTCATTTTAGAGGACAGTGTATGTATTCTATGGAAAAGGCCAAAGGAAATTATTCGGAAAATCAGTATGACTCAGGGAGAGACATGAAATTGGGTTATTTAGCATAGAAATGATAGTACAAAACTTTACCGGTGTGACACCTACTACACGTAATATCTTATTCACTCGTAGCGAGTTCAGCTGACTTACGCGTTTCAACTCGATTAACTAGAGTAGCAGCAAAACGAGTCGAGTTTGTACCTTCGAGTGTGCTGGATTAGTTAACATATTGAATTAAACGTGTCGGATTATTCTGACTAATTGATACATTCAAGTATGTTAAATCTTGTTCTATTCTTCATGATTTAATAACATTTCGTGCAACACTTTGTGTGTGCACTTTTATACTGATTATCATATGTCTGACTAATTTTGTACTTCAATGTGTTGCATGTTACAGATACACATCAAGATAATTAGGATGTTTACAAATAGTTCAACTACAAACTGCACGTAATATTATTATAACATATAAAGTTTACTTAATTCTGGGACAATCCACGTATATATTTCTGTCTGGTCAAGGTCAATATTTAAAATGTGTGTTGAGTTGTCTACTGGTGCACTATAAGTAAATATATAGGTTATGCATATTTTTGTACTTTATGCACACGGAGTATAATCTATAGTGAGATTGTGCATGTTTTTTGTTAGTCGTTAAGCTCTATTTACACTACGCAAATTGTTGCACAACGATTGCCTGTAATTGTTTTCGTTCTGTATACACTCAGTTTAAAGACTAGCTCAATTGTTGCCCAATTGTTGCGCAATTGTTTACAAATATCCATTTAAAAATAACCTGAGATAGCTAAATCTTTGAAAATAGTTGATCTTATTTTTATTGGTCAATTAAAGTTTCAATTATGTCATCTGTCCAGATACCTTTTTGCATCTCATTCGTATAAAATACTTGATAATTACCAAGAGTTGGGCTTATCAGGATGAAAATGGATACCTGACAGCTTTCTTACCCCCTTATCAGTTAATTTTTGGTCAAATTGTTGCCGGAAAATAGAACAAGTTCTAATTGGTCAAATTGTTGTGTAACACTTGTGCAGCTGTTGAAGGAGTAAATACATTAGGCAAATTGTTGACGGCAACAATTACAAGCAACAATTTAACGTAGTGTAAACACTCTTTTAGCGTCCTTATATCATGTAACCATCACGCACGTAGAAATAAACGATGCGAACTTTTACCCTTGTTTGTACTTCTGGACTTCTACATATTACACACATAATAAAAAGCATTTTACTCTTCAGTTGGATCTCTGAATACAGTAAGGCCTAAAATAAGATATTGTTTGTTTCCCCATCCCCAACCTACCCGATAAAAAAGGGCCCTACCCAAAATATTTTATTGCCAAAATTTGTATACAGGCTTGTTTCTACCATTAAATTTGTTACCCTAGTTAAATTTAAGACTTTTGATTATCACCTTAGAGTTATTACTCATTCTGAAACAATTACAAACAAAAAATTAACCTACCTACCTACCCATTCTAAATCTGCTAGGGTCGGGAAGGGGAAACAAAGAATATTTTAAGTTCGGCCTAAGCATAATATTTTGATGTACTTCGTTTATCCTTGAAGTTAAACAAATCATAAACATAAATACATGTAAAGTGCATTTATTGAAGCACGACAGCACTTTCATTGCAAATCTTACTCAACATGAAAGCATGCCTCCCCTATTCAGAAGACGAGTCCATGTTTGGATTAACAAAGTTAGATACATACCTAAACCTGTATTTGGTTAATTTAGCATTTCCAGGCACGGCTACAGGGTTTTGGGTTAAGGAACCCCAGGTGGATTTCATCACGCAGCGAATGCGGTGAATGCGTAGTCCTGTAACCAAACCCTACGTATGTACTGTCTCATGTTGAATTTCATCCGACACAGGGCCTTGTTTTTGTGCACGGAGTGGTGATTATAATATAGAAAGTTGCGACTTGATCCTTGTTGATGTTATATTGATTTGACTCAATATAATGCCCTTCAATTTTCTTTCAGTATTTATCCTAGTGGCGAAAATATGACAGACTCTTACATCCCGGTGATAGGCTTCCAAAAACTTAGTTTGGACAGAAACGATGACGTCGTAAGTGCAGACGACCTTCAAGATGTTGGTACCCAAATCAAAGATGCATTCCAGAGTGTTGGTTTCTGTTACTTGAAGAATTATAGCGCCAGTTCAGATATAGTTGATCGATATTTTGCAATATCACGCGATTTCTTCTCACTACCATCCGAAGAAAAACAGAAGCATGCTAGGCAGACGGATAATAACTTTGGATGGGACTGTGTGGAGAGAGAGCATCTCAATCTGGAACGACCGGCCGATTTGAAAGAAGCCTTTAATTACCGCCCAGGAACTGATCCTCATCCTGACGATTGGCCATCAGAGGAATTTAAAGACGCGAGTCAGGCAATGTTTACATACTGTAGCAAGTTGTCACATAAAGTGTGTGATGCCCTTTCCGCCGGTCTTGGTCTCGACGCAACCTTCCTTAGTGATGCCCATAAGCTGATCGGTAAGAAGGGAAGTCACACGACTCTGCGCACGCTATATTATCCTCCCATACCGGATGGATCAATGATAAAACCCGGACAGATCCGTCTTGGTGAACATTCGGACTATGGAACAATAACCATATTATTTCAAGACGATATTGGCGGCCTTGAGGTAAATATACCGGGTATTGGGTATGTGCCAGCTACTCCCATACCCGGTACTGTAATTGTGAATATCGGGGATTTAATGCAGCGCTGGACCAGTGATAAACTCATGGCAACCAAACACCGAGTATGTATACCGGAAGCGGAAATCAAAAGAAAGACTTATCGTCAATCGGTAGCGTTCTTTATTCACCCGGACGATGACCTTATTATTAAATGCTTAGACGGCTCAAATAAATATGAGCCTATATCTAGTATTGACTATTTAAACTACAAGTTTAGTGTCACGTATTAATTTAGGGGGGGGGGGTAACGTTGCAATATCAAGAGTGGTTAATATAATGTGTATTCAAGAATGGACCCGTGCGTTTGCGTTGTATTACCTTGATGTATTGTCATATACCAGAGAAGCATGTGTATTATATTATTTGTGTATATGTAATAGTGTTTATCAACAGGTATCTGGTGCTGATGTGCAATTTCGTGCTTGGTTATATGGTTCCTAACTTTTGTATGACCTTCTTTTTTTAAAAATGCATCTCATGATTATATTTTTTAATTTGCTTTAAATTTGAACCTTATGTAGAACATATACTTGGCACAAATAGAAACGCGTTACGTTTATTTGTTGGTCAATGTTGTAGCTGACCTGTCATAAAGTGAGTTTTTATGATCACTCTTCGTCCGTCGTGCGTCCGTCAACAATTTACTTTCTGCACGATAAGGGTTATTTACGATTTGATTTTAACCAAACCTGCACACGACTTGTGTCTTTATCAACACTCCGTTCCTGTCCTGCATGGGCTTTATCTTGTTCCACAGTTAGTGACCATGGTAGGAATTGATTGTTTGGTATTGTCAGCTCGATAACAATTAACTTTGTTTACGATTTGACTTTAACCACATCTGCATACGACTTGTGCCTTTATCAGCGCTCGATTGCTGCCCTGGACGAGCTATATCTCGCATTGTGTTTAAGAGTTACTGACCCTGATAGGAATTAATATTTTGTATTGTATGCACGATATCAACTTCATGTATGATTCGAGTTTCACCAAACATGCCGCATGACATTATTGGTACACTTTCCATTTGATCGTGGTTCTTTTCTCAGATAAGCTAACTATATCCAAGTATGGCTCCAGAGTTACGACCATTAATAAGTCCAACAAGTGTCCGTTTTAATAGTCTTAATATTGTCTTGCTACTGACGGTCGGTCTGTCGGTCTGTAGACCATATGATATATGATCAAGAACTCTTTAACCAAAGACTTCATATGATTGGGAAGATTGGTAAAAAACAAAAATGGCTTTCAATATTTTCATAAAGTAATTACATTCCTAGACAACATCGTCAAAACTACCTCCATGCAAAATCACATCGAGATTGATCAACTAGTTAAAAAGGTATACCCGGTACCATGAACTTTGTACCACGGTGTCCAGACAGTCACTGAGGTGCATTCAATAGAAACGACAATGCTATTATGAACAAGAAAAAAGAAAGGGATTTCACGCTCTATGGATTTATTTTCTTATGTATGGACGAAATTTTAAAATATTGATATCAAATTAAAGACAAAGCTCTCTAGTTTCTGATTATGTAAATATATTTAAAATAACACCAGTATGGTTGAAATGTTCATTAAAAATAAACTGCACCTCAGTTACTGTGTGGTCCATTTCCCGTGTTATAAACCTTTCTAAGATACATGTATTATAAATTCTATAAAAACATTTTTTTTGATTTACTCTTTTTTATTGATACAGTTACCTGTGGGTTAAACTACATCTAGCACAAACTACAAAGCAACTTTAAATGTATGCTTTATTATTATCATCTTTTTGTTCATTGTTTATTTCTGTTTTACTTATTTTATTGACAACTTACATCTTTATTGCTTTCTTTCTAATATTTTGAACAAAGCTAAAATGACAAGGAACAGAAAGAACATAGTTACAGACAGCACAAACATAGCGTATATAAACCACAACTGTGAGTGTTTGTCCATGAGATAACCAACAAGTCTCGGTACTGTCATTGTTCCGGTAGACATAGCCAGAAATAATATACTACAAGTCTTCCCTGTAAGACTACGGATGTTTTCGGAAAGCCATGAAAATATGGATGGAAATAGAACCGACATACCATAGCCAATTATAGCAATTGATACCCAAGTTAGTATAACGATATTACATGACACGGATACCCAAAACATCGCAGTTCCTGTAACACAAATTATACAGAAAACGACAATTACAGCCGACAAGCGGCCACACTTGACCACAAACACTCCGGTTAAACGACCAAGCGCAAAGGCAATCCAAAAGGTGGATGTTGCGTTTGACCCATTTGTCTTATTCCATTGTAATTTCGTGATTAAAAATGTCATCAGAAATCCACTAAAACAGTACTCGCATACTACAACGAGGGCAACATTTATAGCGAGCAAAATGGTGAACAATACTTTCATACGATGACTGAGCAAATATTTTCTTGCAGTATCTGAGTTGTTGGCTTGTGTCTTTGTCTGTATAAAAACCGAGTTCTTATACACGTCCCCATATTTCAGTCTCGATATAATAAAGGATAGTGCTGCTAGTAAACACACACCCATTGTTATTAAATATGGTATATAAATGGCTGTAACACCGTCATTAAGGTGAACATCAGTATCATTATTATGTGGCACAATACTTCGGTTAGCTTTAATCTCTGTAGCGTTCAAGATTTGGTTGTGAGTGCTAGTATTCCTTGCCAGGAACGGTTCACATATAAATGGTGATACTATAGTTCCTACACTGAACGCTCCATGTAAAGCTTGCATGTAAGACTCAGACTTTTGTCCCCATACCGTAACAATATCTGCTGTGGCCGCTGAAAGTAAATACAATATTTTGTACTTACAAAATCAACGCTATCTAATATATTTACTCAAATGTTAGGCTATTTTAACCAAGTCACTTGTAAATTCTTGTCCACCGCCCTGACATAACTTGAAGTAGTGCACATAACCAACCAACCAACGCATAGAGAGTACTGGTGACGAAAAGTCAGTCTGTAAATTATGCTAACGTTAAGACCAGTGCTGGACCAGAACTCGAAGTCGGGGAGAGTAAAAAAAGAAGAATAAAACAGAACATGTAGCTAGATAAATACATAGATTGTACATGAATATATGTAAGCCGAAACTAGCGATCGATAATGCTATGCATAGTACACACAACTAATAATAAAAAACCTTATACACTCATAACTTTTAATGAGAAATATCCACCATCCTTGTGTCATGTTGTTACAAGAAGCAGCGAAGAACTGTTGTCCGGGGCTTCATTGTGAATATTGATGATATGCATAAACATGAGATTCAAAATACCTTCCATGAAATCATATCCCATCGGATGAGGTATAGTCTGGCTACCCGACTAGATAATATATTTTTTCAATCAATAATCATAATTTCGTTTTCAATTTTAGCTAGATTTTATTTTTGGCTTGATTATCTATGTTTGAGGGTGCAATGGGAATTAATTTCATGACACATGAGTAGACTGAAGAGTTTTCTCTTTTAATTAAACATAGGGTATGTATAGACAGACTAGATGAGGTAGTGAGGCTTTGGCAAGTAGATCATCCACGTTTTAGGCCAGTAATATGATAATTAGAATTGTAACACTACAAGGGTTGTTCAAAGATGAATACATGAATAGGTTCATATCTCCCTTCATCAATGTTTGTTTACAAATTAATGAACAACCAAGTGTAACGCAATGATGCTTTAATTGATAACTTGCATGTTTAAAGCCGCTCATTCTAGCTTTGACGATAAAGTATTAGAATACCACTAGACTGAGTACAAATTCTTTCTACCGACCACCAAGTAGGAATCATTGACCAAGATTAATTTGATGTAAATAATGATAGATATCTTACCCGTATCTAAACCAACACTAAATATACCATGTGCAGCATGAATTATAAACATGGCAGCTAGTGAATTACACCAGGGTACGAATCCTGCACACACACCCATGAACACCATAATAGTTGTAAGTAGGATAATTTTGTTGAATCTATCGTACGCGTATCCGCCGCACAATGAGCCAACAAATCCACTGAAATAATAATCAAACTCCAGGTTTGTAATTGCAGATAAATCACTTTCAAAATCCCCTCGCTGCAACAATGGGGTTGGTCACTCAAGAGGGGTCAGAATAAAAACCATCGTCTGACCCGTACGTGCGTCATACGTGACGTGCACATGTGACTAACGGTGTATGGATACTTGTTTTCTCGTCCACCTACGTATTATTTACCATAATCATACGTTGCGTTACAAACGTCTCTAATCCACTGATGTATGAGGATGGAATACTTGGAGTCTATGTTACTTTATATTCCAACTTGTGAGCGAGGTCCCATGTGCGACATCTGTTCTCGATAATGTTGGTGCCCCTATAATCTAACTGATCGAAACTAAAGTGATCGTGGTTAAATTACACACAGAGGCACCAAGTAGTTCCATAAAACATGACGGGAGCTCAATTCAAGATTTTATTACTAAACTAAACTAAATATTACCCTAAGGATTTAGCTGTAAATATCCACGATGCAGTTGATAAATTCTCACCAATAATTAACCTGAGATCAGGCAAGGTTGGTCCAAGTATAGAATTTCTCCATCCCTATAATGGTACATATAATTGCATGTATCCGTTTGAAAGCACACAAGCTTGGTCTAAGTATAGACCAGTATTCTTCAACTCCATAATGGTACATACATTATCAGTTTGAAATCAGAAAAAAATGGTTCAAGTATAGAATTTCTATATCCCTATAATGGTACATACGAGTTGAACGTATATTATATAATACTATGATCATGCAATGTTTGCCCAACCACGCACTACAATTTTACTGTTCAAACTGTGATACGGATCAACAACCATTATTCCAGATTCATATCCGTCTTATACCTAGGTTAGTGTAACCGAAGAAGTAAACGTGAGGCAAAATATTAAAGTATCAACCAGTCTGCTGCTTTTGAAATGTATTTAAATGTATGCATTTGACATACATTACATGTACACAATATCTTCGTTTTCCATAACTGATGATGGTGATGATGATGATGTAGCTAAACATTTGAATGCTAAACAACAACAGAAAACAATTTGGTACCTGTAATCGATAATATCAAATCGGACAGGAAAGGATGCATGTAAAAGTGGCTTTGGTAAGGAGCACGCAATGATTTATAACTGTTAATAATGTTTATGTTAAATCAGTAAAAAAATTACGAACTTAGGGGTGTGTTACGTACCAAAGCCAACAAACTAAGACAAAGGCATGCTGTATGCAGGAATCGATGTTTGAACGATGCCTTATCGTCTTCATGTAAGTCATCTGTCTGTTCGAAATCAATCTCTAAATCCTTCACGAACTTTTGACATTCACGTATCTCATTGTTGCCATCTATGCTCTCTGTAGCATTCACCATAGACATACTTGCTAGTTGCAAGTCTTAAAGAAAAACATACATGAAATAGCTTCTTTATTTCAGAAACATTGGACACTGTAAACACGTACTACTAAACGATATACATCAAATCCCAATGTAGTAAATAATTGCACCCATCATTTATAATATGAGCCTGATGCTTGTATGTGCAAGGTTGGTACATGTAATCTTTATTTGAGACTGGTGTTTGTGCTGGGTTGGTAACCTTTAGTTGAGACTGATGACTAAGATAATTTGGTAAGCTTATTTAAAAAATCCGTGTGTGAAGTACCTGTTCATGACAATATGTCCGCTGTCTGGTTATCAATTTAATGTTATTCGAAAAAGTTGAAATAACACAGATACCTTAAAACAATAAATGTTTCATGAGAATGTGTTTGTCATCAATTAAACATGACTGATTCTTAAGTGAGTATGCTGTACAGAACTTCATCAAACTCTGACGAAGAGCACAATAAGAAGCTAAAAAATCTGATAACTGAAGCCTCAACTTGGGATACTCACATTCACTCATAATGGGTGATTTTAATTATCCGAATATTGAATGGAAAACGTGTATTACCTTGAGTGAAAACACTGATTCAAAAAAATACAATTTTTTGGAATATGTGCAGGACAACTTTCTATGCCAACACGTAGAAAAACCTACAAGATTGAGAGGTAGCGACAATCCACATACACTAGACCTTATTATGACATATGAAGAGAAGATGATCTCTGAACTGGAATATCATAGTCCATTAGGAAAGGAAGACCACTGTGTACACTACTCAATAAAATGTGAACAAATATCCACAGAATGGAAGCAGGGAAGAATCGGTGCATTATACAAAAAGGTGACAAATCAGTTGCTGGGAACTTCAGACATGTTAGATTAACATCAGTTATATGTAAACTCATTGAGAAAATTTAACACATTACAAATCATACGAAATTGAATATTTACAAACGAACAATATGGCTTTATTTCTAGTAGATCAACTAGTTTACAACTACAGAAAGTGATGGATAAATGGACCGAAGCTTTTGACCAAGGGCTCAGTTCTTGGCCCTCTGCTGTGTGTTATATTCATAAATGGTCAACCAGACCTGGCTGAATCTGATGTAAACCTATTCGCAAACGACACTAAAGTCTTCAATAATACAAAAGAGACAAACGACTGCAATGTACTTCAGAATGATCTTACTTCTATGTGCATCTAGAGTGACATGTGGTTGTTGAGATTCCACACAGAAATTGTACACATATAACAATAGGTAAGAATAATGACGTAGAACAACACACAACTATAAACTTAGAAGTATTAGTCTGCCACTCGTTCAGTCTGAAAAAGTATTGGTGTTATGATTGATGAGGGGCTGAAGTTTGAAGAGCATATTGGACTGAGTGAAAAAAGCCAACAAAATGTTTGCTATGATACGCAGAACTTTCCATTATTTGAACGAACAGGCATTCATCTCCATACAAATCACTAGTTATATCCCACCTTGACTATGCGAGTCCCATCTTTAACCAACTATAAGTGTCAAACTTGTGGACCAGATTGAGGATGTTCAACGAAGAGCAACAAAACAATTACCTGTATTCAAGGATCTCACATACTCGGTACGATTGAAACGGTTGAAATTACCTACACTTAGTCATACGTGATCGAGCTTTACAAGATTCTAACAGAAAAATATTACAAGGAAGCATGTACATTCATTAAACACTGGAAAGATATGGCACATAGAACTAGTACCAGATGCCGTTCACAATGTAAAACATCTACAGGAACAAACTATTTTTCCTTCAGAACTGTCAAAATATGGAACTGTTTACCATTCAACGTTGTCAGTGCCAAAAGTGTGAACACTTTTAAGAAAATATTAGATTAATTGTGGTCAAACCAGGAAATAATGTGCGAAAATTATGAAGCTAAAATATTGATATCCGGAAGGGAGGTGGAAAAAGTAACCAATATAAAAAAGAGTCTGATGAAAAGGACCCATAGAGACATGTATCTGAAAACATATTTAAGTATCTCTAAGTAATAAATATGCGTGTATGGTAAATTGTAACTCTTCCCTGGTGGCGATGAATACCATCACGAGTGAGGTGTCTAGATGGTCTAATATCAGTTGTAGAACTTATTCTACAATCGACATGAAATAAATCCCATCATGCTAAATAGGACATATCCAATCTCATCCTCAAGTCAAACAGCTAACAAGGCATGATTATTTAATTCAGTATTACATTTGGGTACAAACTGTCTGTAATAAGTGGGGATATTACAAGTGGTGCTTAAATTAATGTATCTGAAGGTCATTACCTGCAACAAAGTTATCCAGGTGTTCATACGAATAGAAAACTAAATCCGCACCGAGTGCACCGAGATAAGAGAAATGCTCACAATGGTTGGCGGATAGATAAAACTTGGCATATCATAGTATACGGCCAAACACGTCCCATATAAAAACCAAACATGTATAGTTATACATGGCTTAAATGAACGGACCTCCATATGGTCATCAAAATATGAATTATTTTAAAACCACTACAATCGGTTTGGAGAAAGTTTGAATAATAAATGCAGATAGAAACACGCGTGACGTCACGTTTTTATGAACATTCCACTGACATTGTGGAAGATCCGCTGGTTATAATATTACAAATGTATAATAAAAACATGTTTCATGAAGTTTCAAGTTTATTGACAAATCGACATAATAACAAACCTTTGGCCATAGAACAAAATAAAATAAGATTAGAGGCTCAATACGTATACAGTAAATCATACATCAACATAATATCATTGTGATTTAAATAATTTGTAATATGAAGTGTAACATAAGCATATTACAATGTATAAAGCAGAGAAAACATCAAGTTTTTCCTGTCTCAGATTCATAGAATTATTCTGCAATATATCTTATTGTTAGTGATGTCTTACTACAAAGCAAATTAACAAAATAGACATTAGAAAAGGACATATTTATAAACTATGTACAATGGACAACGCTATAGAAAATGATATTTCGCTTCAACAAATTTTAAATTGTAGCATTTGCAAAATATGTTATTTCTATCAATATTTACATATCTACCAATTTCAACTTCTAGTGAATGTGAACCTAGTCTTAATCTTTATCTAATAGACATCCAACTATTTTGTCAATTCAAATTCACATTTAAAACGTTTAAAATAGTGGATCACTTAATGGGTGGAGTGAGAACAAAAGTTGGAGGGTGTGGTAAACAATAATTTAGAGTTTTGGAGAAAATAAAAGGGCTCAATCAGACAGACAGACTTGTATTGTATGTATACTATCACTGTAACATAACACAAACAACTCTTTAAAAAAGGGCCATCCTTTTAAAATAGCTTGTTTGAAAGAATATGCGTGCCTTTCAGTAAACTGACTCGTTCCTAAACACACAATTTGGCAAATGTAACGAGCCAAAACTCATACCATGCTTGACTGAAAAATGTATACTTTAAAAGATATTCAAGAAACATTGCCATATTTCTTCTTTCAGTTTGCAAGGTCATTGAAGTTTTGCATGATACAGGTTCATAAATATGTTTTATAATTATTTCTTTGTAATAGTTTGTTCCTTATACTATTGACTATGTCGCCAACAACAAACTTTGACTCTAAATGTTACGTTGACTTTGTTTGTGAACGAGCAAGATTTGCAATGAAAGTGCTGCCATGCTTCAATGAATTCACTTTACTGATATTTGTTTTTTGTTTAACTTCAAGGGTATATATAGTGCAATATAATACTATGCTTACTGTACCCAACACATTTCAAATTTTAAGAATAAAATTCTTTTGAAAAAAAACCTGCTCAATCTCACTAAAAATTATACTCTGATACCTTAAATATCAACCTTACGTCTAAATTCAAATTCATTTTACTAATACTTCAGATATTAACAAGTTCAAATTATGGAAAGGGGTCTGCAATTTTAACAATGGTATCTACTGAGTACTTGATTTGTGAAAATGAATGTTTAGTATATAATAATGAATTCTTATAAACCATATATATATATCAATTATCAACTTGTTGTTGTTAAAGAAATATAAAGAATCATCTAGATTTTAGCTACTGTTTAATATTGCCATAGTTTACTTGCTTGGGTAAAACAATAGCCTGGATAACAGCACAATATGGTGATCCTGACACAAAGTGAGACAATGAATAACTGGTATTAGCTAACAAATGACAATGGTATTATCACAAGAAAGTGTACGTAGATTATTGTTCGTCATACATTAATATATGGTACTGAATCGGTAGTTTAGATAGTCAATACAAGATATCGGCTCATATTTGTCGGAGCCGTCTAAACATTTGACAATATAGTTATCATCAGGGTTCACAAAGAACACTACAGACTGGCGATGGGTCTCTCTTTCCCTTTGCTCTTCCGGTATACATACTCGGTGTTTGGTTGCGATGAGTTTATCACTGGTCCAGCGCTGCATTAAATCCCCGATATTCACAATTACAGTACCGGGTATGGGAGTAGCTGGCACATACCCAATACCCGGTATATTTACTTCAAGACCGCCAATATCGTCTTGAAATAATATGGTTATTGTTCCATAGTCCGAATGTTCACCAAGACGGATCTGTCCGGGTTTTATCAGTGACCCAACTGACACAGGCGGATAAAATAGCGTGCGCAAAGCCGTGGGATTTCCCTTCTTACCGACCAGCTTATGGGCATCTCTTAGGAAGATATAATCGAGACCTAGACCGATGGAAAGTGCATCACACACTTTATGTGACAATCTGCTACAATATGTAAACATCGCCTGGCTCGCATCTTTAAATTCTTCTGTAGGCCAGTCATGAGAATCTATTGCCGGATTGTAACTCTGAAAGATTTCTTTCAAATCTGCCGGTCGATCAGGATTTAAACGTTCGCTTTCAACACCAACCCACCCGAAAACCTTATTAAGCTGTTTAGTATACTTTGCTTTTTCTTCGCTTGGTAGCAAAAAGAAGTCGCGCGACCTTGCAAAATATCGATCAATTGTATTTGAATTGGTCCCATAGTTCTTCAAGTAACAGAAACCAACGCTCTGTAATGCATCTTTTAAGTGTTTGCCGACATCTTGGAGGTCGTCTGCGCTTATGGCGTCGTCATTTCTGTCCAAACTAAGTTTTTGGAAATCTATTACCGGGATGTAAGAGTCTGTCATATTTACGTCACCAAGTACCGAATATACTGAAAGAAAATTAAAGGGCTATGTTGAGATACAACAATATAATCTACATGTAGATTTTGTATGTAAATAAATGAAATAAACTCATGTAGTTCAAACATGGTTTCGATGGTTGTTTCATAATTATTGCAACTCCTAGTTCGGTATAGTTAAGATGTGTCTTTGCTGAATGTTTTATTCTTTACAATTGATATATTCCCGATTAAAAGCCATTCTCGTTTTGTGCTCTCGCACCATTTCAATATACATGTTACGTTATTATCCACCTTTTTTATAACATTTTGACAAACCAGAACGGTTGTAACTCTCATGTAGTGGCAAACGGCTTATCTGAAGGTATAGGGTAGTCGCTCCAACAGTTTCATTATCAGATATCAAGTTTGAAAAACGGTTATTGCCATATTTCAAATGCAATATCAGTAAGTTCTTGGCCTTTTCTACTCAATTGCCAAGCAAATGGGTATCTAACGGGTCATACATTTTTCATAGCATTATTTTAATAAAATGAACTCGTGCCAGTAAAATTTGTGACTGACATCGGGGTAGCTCACATACAGTTAACCAAGCATCTCTCTCTCTCTAGGAATTGCCTAAATACTATAACGTTTTCACAATTATGGTCAAGGTACATGTATTTTAATTCCTTCCTCTCAGATTTAAATGGAAACAATTAAGGTTCATTGTGTCTTCAAACATTACACATTTTATTGAAAAGGTTTCAGCATTTATTCCAACTGTATGAGTAGCTTGAATATTTATTTGATTAAATGTTAAGCCAATATTAAGAACGTTTCCCAGCCATGATTATTGTATTTAGTAGTATAAAATGATCTATTTAAAACGGATCATATTCGAGTATGTTCCTCAATACAGGCAAAATATGCTATTAATTATGTATCATATTAAATTACCTACGTCTGAAAACGGATTTAACTGGGTGTAATATTAGTCCATTCAAAATAAAATTTGACCTAGACAAAATTGCAAAAGATTTTTTTTCAATACTGGACGATAGTATACGTTTATATATACATACCATTAAAACCAGCACCTTGAAATATGAGGGGAAAGTTGTTTAAAACAAGTTTTGATTATCGTTTTTTAACATCAGCGACGATGTTGTAAACGGTTTTCCATACTCGGTATTTTTCGATGACGTCACGGATGACATCATAAAAAAATGGAAGGTATAGTTATAAACAATCGATATCCGGGTTAAAAATCGATGTATTTTTTATCATAAATAAAGCTGAAAGGGTTCATTTGAAGTAAGTATGATGTATTTACACAAGGCATGGCATTATGGGAATGTGTACATGCACACACATAGCAAATTTATTTGAAATTGCATGATTTTGCGGAAAGTAGAGGAATCTAAATATTCTTTTGTTTGAGGTATTATTTTTGGTTGAATGATAAATTTGTCTATATTTATCTTTTTAATAGTCACGGTAATGTAAAAATAGCGATTAGACGCTTTAAATAACAAAAAATGGAAATAAAAAAAGATGACCTGCTGAACCAAAAAAATAAGTACGGAAGCGTGTTCGTGCCATCAATTTAACGAATTTTTCACAAGTACCGTTATGTTTTGGAAGTTATCTCTTAAACAAGCGATAAAAATTGTGTATTTTTTCACGTCATTCTATTCCTAGCATGATATTGTGTATATATACAAATTGTGAGCAAATTCTATCGATAGGAACACTTAATATGACAAGAAACTGCAGATTGAATATCCGTCTAGAACATGATAGATCTAATAAATGTACTTTATATTTCACAAAGCTTCTCTTCCATTAGGTCTTATTATAAATTTGTTTATACACTGTATACTTATACAGGAACCCAGTATGAATTCAATTAGTGATAGAATTGGAATAGATCTATAGAATCTACGTAGCTGTCTTAAAATTTAAGTTAATTGTTTTTTCATATTACGAATATTTCTTATCAGATAAAATGTTTAAGTTTTAACTAAGTATTATTAAATAAACAATAATCTTCATTTTGTAGGAGTGAAACACATTGAAGAACGATTATAGTTATACATGTACATGTATTTGTTATTCTATATACTTATTACGTTTTGCTTGAAGATAACCATAATAAAGGGTGTGAGGTCAGCATCATGAATTTTACCACGGAGATTATCGATGTATAACATCGCAGTCACCTGAATAGATTTATTTAAAGCAAATCGGCATATATACATACCTTTAGCCATTCACATAACTCATAAAAAGGTGAAGTGAAATTCATCTATATATATAATAACACTAACTACAACTTAAGACACAAACGGGTGTTTAATGAATAAATTAAACATGCTAGTAATTTGCTTTTTCATGATATTTGCAAATAAGCTACTCATATTTCCAAAGTAAGCATGATTTTCGGTTTGAATACAAACCATTTAATGTAGTATGTAAACTTGAAATTCCAAAGTCAGATTGACATACATCGTAACATGCTTACTGAATGTAATAGTCCCATTTCTATTTTAGATGGATGAATTATGTGTGATTTGTAAGAAGACACTCTCTGAACAGACAGTTGTAAAGTTGAGGAAGAAGGGGAGGGACAGTGTGAACAGGGCAAGTGAGATCAGATACTAAAACATATGGGGGACAGATGATACATACAGAGTGTTTCAAAACCTATAAACACGAACTCAATTTAACATGTAAAACAGATTGAAATAATGTACAGATCACCTGCACATAATACATATTTTCAACTCCTATTTCAGGAAAGCTACAAAGTGTGCCTTTTAAAAGCACTATACATTGAATGTGCAATAAATTTCCAACTGCATGCCGCATGTACGAGGGGTGTTCAATATAATATAATGTATTTCGGTCACAAAATTCGTTGATTTCTAGATTTCGTTTTATGTTTATGGCACCATCAACCATTCAACTAATTTCCTAAAAATTTCACTAAAATGCAATTACCGGATTGGTGTTTCAGGTTGTTGTCTTTTTCAAGGGTTAGTAATAGACACACAATAAGAGAACAAATGTCCACTAAGATTTCATTTCGGGATATAAACGTTTTTGCATATGATTAAAATAATGTGCATGCCTGCCATAAAAACAGGATTTGGTGTCCTTTTAGTACAAAATAAGATAATTTTAAAGTCGCGAATATATGTGTAGAAATGAGACCTACTCGCTAGTTGTTATTTTTTATTAGTTTTATTGGTTAACATATGGCATATTACACAAGAAATTATTCCTTGGACACACGGTATAACCCGACGAATACGCCACCGAGTGACGAATACCCAACAGAGGTAAACACTGATGACAGGTGAGTAGTGATGTTATATTTCTTACCAGCAAATCGCGATATCGAGATTTCTTTTGGATCTAAGAATTTGTGAATGACTACGAAGGTTGAAGTTTACTATTCAAAGAATCTCGCGTGCTATCTTTGCGGAATAAGGATGATAGCGCCTGTTTATACACGACATGCCGAAAATAATGTTCAAATCTAACATGCATTGGCCGAAATTAAACCGTGTGGGGGTCATCAACATTAATTTCTGCGAACAAAACATAATTGATACGAAGTCATTGGTGTGTGAACAAACAAGTATCATTTTGTATGAACAAGACTGGTCTCCCTTGTTGTCGACCGTCTTACTCGTAGACAACAAATAAATTCATTTTTATTTTAAGCTCTGAGGCACACATACGAATTCAGTATCGTATGTTGCAGTTTAATGAATGATGACGTTTATTTTTCTTAACAACTACAACAAATTCTGCGCAAAATGAAAATAAGGGCAGTATACTCGAGTATACCTTAGTTCAATACATATTACTTAAATTTTGGCGTAAGCCATGCACTTTTCATGCATAGAGAAGAAATATCCACATTTTAAACATTAGTCGTAGAATAATTCTAAATATTGTCTTAGAACAATTCAAAGGACATGAACAATACATTTTGAACGCCCATCGTATATATTGTTAAAGTATTTGCTATATTTAAAACCACGTCGTTCGACAATTATTTTGCAATATGATACCAATGCGTGCACAAAACGTATCCAGTTATATTGTTAACAATGATGTCACAATTCTGTTGGTACAAAGCGACTTAAAACCTCGTAACTCGACATAATAGACAAGGTCGATACGCTGATAGTATCTGAAAATAATTTTGCACAAAATCCAAATGCATACAAAACTTAACAAAAAAAAGTTATAGCCGAACCTGTCTTTCTTTAATTTAAATGGAACACTCCGGCGCAATTTTTGCAGTATAAACCATATACGGTAGTACATTAATGAATATGAAGCACTGTTTTTTTTTTGTTGGCGACTTAAATACTGAAACAGGATATAATCTACTACCGCGTACACAAAAAGCCAATGAAGATATTTCGCAATTTAGATCTTGACTTGTACCTAAACATAACGTTGCACAAAATATCAATGCATACAAAACTTAACAAAAAATCTAAAACCGAAACCGTCATTGTTTAATTTGAATGTAACTATCCGGCAGTATAAAGCATATTATAGTAAATAAATGAATACAAGTCAAATAGTTTCCTGCGGGTGATTACCTGCGGCCTTGTAATTTAGTTGTATTGTTTAGGATGTGGTTTTTTGAAGTTTGGATGCAATTCGAATTTATTCCGGTGTAAGTTTAAATTAATGTTTCTGTCAAAATAATTCCAATACATGTAAATTCGGACAACACCGATTATCCTCCAATTATTTGGTTGTGTTAAATGTATGTGCCGAACGAATGAACAAATTCAAAAGAATTACAAGACAAATTTGTGATGCAATGCATCAAAGTAGCCGCAATTTTGTGGTTTACATGGCATGAATACTGTTATATCAAGCAACGGTGTTATAAATTATTCTAAACGACTGAAATCTCTAACGTTTCATTCAGATAGAATGGAATTGAGCGGGAAATATTCCAATATACACAGGTATTTGACATTATAAACTGGGAGTCACTGAAAAGTTACCACTTATATATATCTCTGTATTTTGTATACAATATGACCTATCGGTACAAAAGTTTTCTAGTGTGTGCATCTGATTATTGTTAAAGTTGTGACTTCTCAGTAAGGTCAAAACATAGTTGTGTTCGGCTTTTAACACAGTGTAACGTGAATTTTAAATATAAGAGTCAATTAATAGGATGGTACCTAACTTTTCATTGAGTATAAGTAACGGTATTGTATAACAGATCTAGATCTTTTAATTTCTACTTATTGTTTAACAGCAATTTCGTTTACAAATGCATTTCTATATGGATGAGCAAAACGTTCTTATATACACATGCTGCACGATATGAAGTAAAAACACGTAAATACATGTAGCATGCAACCCTCGCATATATACAATTACAAGCACATTATAAATCACTGAAACATTATTATGTGACCATTCTAAATAGCTTACTGGTATTGGAAACTAGTCATCAATTTCCTTTGACCAATTGGATGTGCAGTGTTGCAATGTCACCAGATTATTAACATAATTCAAAATAAATTTGAAGTACTTGATAGTTCCACATATTTATTGGATTAAAGTAAATGTAGAATACAATGAATCGGTAAAACCGAATTATGCTTCCCGAAGCAAGTGTTTGTCCCAAAATTGGAAATAACTTATTACAGATACAGGTAAAACAAGACTGCGTTCACTAAACGCTTATAAATGCCCCCTGTGGAAGCCTTGTCCATAAATAAGTCTAAGTCCAAAATTAGGTCAAGGTGAAGGTCAAAATGGGGTTAGGGGGTACAGGCGTGTGGAGAGTGTTCATACACAACATCCATGCAAGTATGAAAGCTTTGTAGCAAGCCATATTAATGCTAGAAGAAACGGTCAATTTGGGTTAACCAGGACGGACGGACGAACAGACGAACGGACGGACAGGTGAATCACTATATGCCTCCCCATCTATCGATAGGGGGGCATAAAAAGAAAATAATGTAGAATTTTGGTTCTTTGACACCGCACTTCCTCTACCATTATGTTGAGTTTCAATCAAATGCCATCAATACTGTTCAAGTGAGGGACCTGCCAAGCATTAATTTGTATGAAAAAGGGAGATAATTAAAAAACAATAAAGGTGCACTTCTCCTGAATGAGATTAATTCACCTATAAAGTTTCAAATCAATACCTCCCATAATGAAGGAGTTATGACCTGGACAAGAAGTAAGTATAAAAGTACAAAAGGCCATAACTCCAAAAATTTACAATAAAGAGTTATGTTTCTTGTGCACCGCACTTCCTCTCAATGAGATCTATTCACATATGAAGTTTCAAATTGATATCTCTAATACTGTATGAGTTCTGGCCCAGAGAAGAATTAAGTATAAAAAATTACAAAGGGAAATAACTCAAAAATATATATTGTAGGGTTTTGGTTCTTTCACACTGCACTTCCTATCAATGAGGTCTATTCACCTATGAAGTTTCAAATTGATATCTCTAATACTAATTAAGTTATGGCCCGGACAAGAATGAAGTATGAAAAAAAATAGAAAGGGGAGTAACTCAAAAAATGTGCAATCAAGAGTTATGGTTCTTGTGCACTGCACTTCCCCTCAATGAGGTCTAGTCACCGATAAAGTTTCAAATTGATATCTCTAATACTGGTTAAGTTATGGCCCGGACAAGAATGAAGTATGAAAAATTACAAAGGGGAATAACTAAAAACATATGCAATCAAGAGTTATGGTTCTTGTGCACTGCACTTCCCCTCAATGAGGTCTATTCACCTAAGAAGTTTCAAATTGATATCTCTAATACTCTTCAAGTTATGGCCCGGACAAAAGTGTGACGGATGGACAGACGGGCGGACAAAGCGGCGACTATATGCTCACCCTTCGGGGAGCATAAAAAATACACAATTAGGCCCTCCTGCATTTTAAATGCGGACTTGGGATTCGATGACGGTGCAGTTACATTGTACCTAGGGTTTTTCTACTTCACTCTCAGTCTCTGGGAGCTGAAAATATTGGCTGTCATTTTGAGGTATTTCAGCTCTACAGAGGTTAAATTTATAGCTATGCTCATTCAGGTTAATGTAAAAAGGTAAACAACAAATTAGGTCCTTTGGCAATCACTTATTAAATATGTTAAAAGCTAAACATGCATTTCTAAATTATTTAGCTCTCAATAAAGCAATTAAAAATTTTAAAAGGTACAACTTTAGGTCTATTTTCATTTTAATATTTTTTTCGAACTGACAAATATTCATTCATACTGACAAATATTCATTCGGACTGACAACATTTTGACTGTCGTGTGGATAAGGAAAATTATTTGCTGAACTGTCGTGCGGATAAGGAAAATAATCGGCACAACCGACGTGCGGATAAGAAAATTAATCAGTATAATCATCGTGCAAATAAGGAAAATAATTTACGAGACTGTCGTGCGGATAAAGAAAACAATTCAATTATTGGCACAACTGTCTTGCGCATCAGGAAAATAATTGGCATGACCATCATGCGCATAAGGAAAATAATTGGTACGACTGTCGTGCGGCGGATAATGAAAATAATTGGCACGAGCATCATGCGCATAAGGAAAATAATTGGTACGACTGTCGTTCGGATAACCAAAGTAATCGGGACGACTGTCAGACGCATAAGGAAAATAATAATTGGCATGACTGTCAATCATGTGGGTAAAAAAAATTGGCCCGACCATCATGCAGATAAGGAAGATATTCGACAACATACTGTTAAAAAGGATTTCACGAGCATATGATTAACGATGCTCATCCAAGACTGCCCAGCTCGACTGAATCAATCTAATGTCATAAGTCTGTGATATTTATTCATTTTAGTTACTGAACTTTTATAAGATTTCAGATTTTATCATTTATTTAACAGTTTTCAATAGTGCTAAATTTGTATAGTTACAGTGTAGCACACGATGCCTCGTACTGATGTAAACAATTGGCGTGCAAAACGAAATAGCAATGCACAATAGATGCATAACATTGTTCAAAAGTTGTTTACATTTTTTAACATTTTGGGTCGAATCGGTACGAGTACGACAGTGACTTACTTCAAGGTCTGTATCGGATGTTGATGAAATTGCATAACTACGTTCGTTATGAGTATTAAAGAATATTTTCCTTGTTCAACAAGTACTCGCGTCTTGTATTCACTTATTCCCGGCTATTTTTGATAAGTAAAGTTTTATCAAAACAATATATCTACTTCCGCCGTCATGTTTAAAACGCGGCCAAACTGCGGGCACGTGCGGCCAAATCAAGCAACTTTAAAATCATCAAGATACTGTTCATAATATATGAAAACTACTTATATAATCACAATAAACAGCACAATATCACAATAATTGCTAAAATACTGATATGTTACCGTTAAACTTTTGTAAGCAAGTACCCGGGCCAACCCATTCTGTAGTCTGGTTCCCTGTCGTTCTATATTTGTTTAGTAGTGATAGGGGAGGTAATCCAGACTACCCATTCTGTGACCGCAGATTCGGTAGTTTTACCGCGTTTTAAACAAGTCTATTTATAGTACAGAATTTATGAATAGACTAATTCCGGCGACTCAACATTTTTTTTATCAAATTAATGTTTAAATTTCAGCAATTTCTTTTCTTTTCATTATCTATAATTGATAAAAAAAGAAAATTTATATGAAACTCTATATTATTGTTTTCATGCGAAAACATCAGCATCATTGGTAAACGAATACGACTATCGATAAAATAAGCGATCAGTTCAGTAGTAGAAAAAAATAGACACCTCAGCTAGTCTACGCAAAAAGGGATCAGCAATTAAATTATTAATACGGAAACATTTTTTATTTTAATTACGAACATTATCCATCCAAAAAATGTCATTTATGGTGGGATCAATGAGAATTTAAATGTGTTTGTACAGGTATCAATTAATAGCTTCAATATCCACGCAAACAAATTTATTCATTTTAATAACTATCAGTAACTTGTCCTTTCACGTCCAGGGGAGAAATTTGGTTGGTATTCCATAAGGGCGGCTATCAATAATTTTTTTTATCATGTATCAATACCATGCTTCTGTAAATCTAGCGATGTGTTCTCTACGGGATGTAGTGCATTCATTACCCACTATATTTATTACTGACTGGGAATCTTATGCAGCTGCAGACACCTGCTGTTTAGATTCGTGGTCTCGCGTTCAAAGTGAAATTTCGGAATAGTTCTGCTTTCTTTGGTAAATAAACTATCGTAATGCGATAAATACCGATGTTATCCGCATGGAATAATGGAATTAGTCTGGTTCACGACATTCTTACAAAATACTTCTTTTTTTGGATATTTTTTTTGAAATCGTAAACCATCGAGAACATGTCACGTGCCCCTCCATGGTCATTTTACTTTTGGCAATCCAATATAACCTGCGACCGCGGGTTAATAACAACAATGATTGTGCAATATTTGTTAAGCTTATACAGCCATTACTCGCTTTGTGGGATTTCTAACCTTGCCTGGAATAGCCAATTCATACGGTATGGTGTATCTAACAGTGATCGGAAAATTCATGATTTGCTTCTTGTGGTCTCTAACATCATTAGCTTGGCATTATATTCCATTCATTGCACAGTACAGTACCTAACACTCCTTGTGTCGGCTGTGACCTTTTTGTGGATTACTTAAAACGCCATGCTTAGTGATTACTTAATACTCCTCCTCGATAAACCCCGGCCGGGCTCCATTGGGCACCTAGCACTTATTGACACACACATTCCTGTCTATGTAGGGTACCTATCCTAGTATTCATTGGAACAACCATTCATTATTTCATGTGGCAGAGCTACATATAAGGTTTTGGTCCATTGGGTATTTTACCCCCTACTTTCAATTTTAATTGGGTTTTGACAAATTTTAATTGGGTATTTGATAAAACTCATAGGGTAAATGATCTTTATATACTATTTTTCACTAAAAAATCATTTTCAATTTGAGTATTTCAGATTGTCTTTGCTTTTTCTTACTCCCTCCTCTCAAAATCGATTGGGTTGTTATGAAAATTAATTGGGTAATTACCCCAATACGCAGCTCATCTGTAGCTCTGTGTGGTATATGTCACTCCTTGGCACAGCGGTCGGGCTTTATTTGGTTAATGCAACTGCATAATTCAGCCAGTGTCCTAGATCTATTGGTACCTAGTATTGGACCATGTGATAGTTAACACTGTCGAATACAGATATTCCTGGCAATATGGGGGATATCTTACACTGTTCAACATAGCCAACTATGTGTCCTTGTAGTACCCATTGCAGTCAGGTGCACTCATTGGGGAACCTACCACTACCTACTTAAAATGCCATTTCTGACTCGTGAGAGTTACCTTACCATGTATTCCTGGCTCCATTGAGTACCTATCAAGGTTGGGTACTTCCATTATACGCTCTGTATCATAGGCTTTTGTCAAGAAGCGCCATTCTGCGCTTTTATGATACAGGACACAACTATTCATTGTGCCGTACCGACCTCCAGCACACAAAATCTTCCACCAGGGCATTGCATAGCATACACATTAATACAAAATGAACACATGCCCCTTTCAGAATAAAAGAGGGGAATGCGGCCTCGATGCATTTCATTGCTCTTTTACATGTTTTACTTAAATAATACAATGTAAACAAAGGATGATCATTATGGTGTTTTGAGTATGCTTAGATCAATTGCAAGTATGTTGTTTTCATTGTTGTACTCTAAATATCTTCACATGTAATACAAACTTTAGTCGTGGTTAATATTGAAACACATACAATATTTTTATTTAAATTTACTTTAAATTATGTATTTACTACATTTGCCTAGCAATGTACTTCATGTGTTGTTTAAGTACCTCAAGCGGGACCTCGTGTACATAATTATTAACTATTAAAATGTGAAATAGCTCAAATGCCAATATTTAACACAGTATGAACTTGGGTTACCGAGTTCCTTCGATTAAAACTTTAAGAAAATATATTTTAACAATACTTCTCTACTAATGGATTTCATTTTATTTTTCCCTTTTTAGATACCCCTATTACGGCCTCAATTTTAATAAATTCGACCAAGCATTAGGCTATATGATGTATATTCGTGCTACTCAGATCACTATTTATTAAAGTTACATGTATATAGCTATTTATTGTTATCGTGTATTACATTAATGATTTAGCTATTTTCTATTGTACCTTATAACGGGAATAAGCTTTGGTTTTACGCCTATTTGGGCCTCAATTTCAAATTGAACTCTTACTTAAGTATCTATCTGTTGAATTTGCACATTGAACAAATATAAATCACAGCTACAGATCGTTTGTTCTGCATTTCAGATACCATTTATATGTCTAACCGATAAAACCGTGATAACGCTAACTTTATCTACTTTTTCATGATTGAGTATATCCAAATAAGGGCCTCAATTGACTGATAAGTAGTTCTTTTAAATGATTAAATTATGTAAAAAACATTGTTAGATCATCTGAAATGCATTTTATAAGTGTCTTGTTCAGCCATATGGAATACTGGAATAAGTATACAAACCTGTTTTTATTTTATGATACATTTTTCTCAAAATACCCCTTTCGGGCCTCCTTTTGGTAACAATACGTCTATAATAGTGAAATGTATTATATAATTTGTTGGACATATAATTTGTAAAACATTCTAGTACAAAAATTACATATTATCTTGAGCTCTTTATGCTCAATAATTGCCTAGATTTTGCCAATACAAAGCAATATATTGAAACGGCGGCCATCTTGGCGGCCATCTTGATTTGGTCACTTTCCCCCCATTTCCATGATTGCGGGTTTTAACACGTATGAATACATACATGTCTGGTACTTTTGCCACCAGTAACAAAACTTTTGCAATTTTGTCTACCTTACCCCATATTTGTATCTAGATACAATGGCCTATATGCATAAATTTCGACAAATTACATTATAAATATGTATACATGTATATATTATGAAAAACCCTTCGTACCTAACCGAAAAACAACCAATGATTAAAAATATCTTCACATGAAATATCACTTTGCAAAAAAGCAAAAATTGAAAGCAAAATAACAAAATATTGCACAATAAAGCCTTTTAGAATTTGATAATCCAGCATAATTGTATTGTGAGTCAAGAAATAAACTCCTGGGTTGGAATTCAAAGAGCATCTTTACTAGAAAACATAAATATTTTTACTTCAGTTGTTAAGTAAGTTAAATATGGCCCTCTTATATTTCCCGTATGTTTTTAGTTTTTGGCAGTAGCATCAAAAGTATGTTAAAATAAATAATTTTCATTTTTCTCGTTTAATTGATACACTTAAGTCAAATTCATGATTTCAAGAAAGAATAAGTGTCTACTACGATGCTCTGTGAATACCACTTATTCAAAGATTTGTTGCACGAAACGTGATCAACATTTAACAAACAAGGCAGTCCAAATGACGGCTATAGTCCCCCGCCGCATTAATGAACAGTGGAATTGTCCAATAAGTTATACATTTAAATTGCTATGATTTGGCCCAGGCGTTAAAAAATAAGGAGCGGATGGGAAATCGTCGTCATCATTAGTTACACATTGGTATGAGTTTCATGCAATTCGGCCCATGCATTAAAAAGTTATCGAACGGACACGAAATGTAAGATTCAAACATTTGACCTTGAATTGTAACCTTGACCTTGAACCGGCATGGTTGGAATGTGTGTTCTGCACGTCGTCTTTATTAGTTACACATTCGGTATGAGTTTCATGCAATTCGGCCAAGGCATTAAAAAGTTAGAGACCGGACACGATTTTGTTACGGACGGACAGACGGACGGATGGTGACCATTTCTATAATCCCCTACCACTTCGTGGCGGGGGATTAAATAAAACAATAATTTACTTACTTAAATGAATTCCAAACCGCAGTCATTGATGTAACTACAATAAATCCGAACGTAACTAGACATCAAACCATGTATACATACGTACTTTTAATACGTACATTTAACTTATTTTATACGTATACAATTTTAACAAACGCATCGATGGTAAATAAACATATACGTGCAGCTGCGAATGTATGCAGTGGATTTATTTACCTGTTCAGCGTTTGTATTTGTGCATAGATCTGTGAAAGCAGAGTATGGACCAATGTTACGGCTGACACTCAAGCAAAATCACTGCATTCTAAATACAACAAGAGCCAAAACCTCACAAAATACGACCGTCTGGTGGCATCGTTAATGAAATTAAAACAATACAAATTGTCTATTTCTCATCTTTTGGTAATTCAATAGTAAGGTATTAAATTATGCCCATAGAATAAACAGACGAAAACTGTTTAAATTACAGAACAGACTGTGTTAATTTGCGTTTAGTTTTGTAAATCAAGGGCCATTATTCAAGAAGGCCAGGGCTCCATTTGTCCTAAATATTATGCACATAAACATTGTCAACAAGTTTATAGAAGTCAAGTTGATATTGAGTTATATATCGGAAACTATGTTTCATGGCAAAGTCCTTATGATCTTGTAATCAATACATTAAGGTCATCTACACATAATGACCAACCCTTACATTCGATCTCCTGTATCAAGATTGAAAGTCTTTGGCCAAGGAGTTCTTGAATTATTGACTGACCGTTAGTAGCAAAACAATATTAACAGTATTACAACAGACAATTGTTGGCCATTTTATGGGCTGTAACTCTGGAGCTTTACTGGGGTGTAGTTAGCTAAGCTTAGAAATGAACCATGACCAAATGGCACGTGTACCAATTATGTGCAATTTTGGTGAAAATCGAATCATTAAACAAAGTTAATTGTTATCGAGCAGACAATACCAAACAATCAATTCCTACCATGGTCACTTACTCTGAAACAAGATAAAGCCCATGCGGGACAGGAACCGAGCGTTGATAAAGACAAAAGTCGTGTGCAGGTTTTGTAAAAATCAAATCGAAAATGCAACCTCTATCGTGCAAACATGAAAATTGTTGGCGGACGCACGACGAACGAAGAGACAGATGAGCTAAAACATTGACCAACAAATAAACATAACGCGTTTTGATTAGTGCCGAGTATATATTCTGCATAAGCTTCAAATTCAAAGCAGATCAAAATAAAATCATGTGATGCATTTTTAAAACAGAAGGTCACATACAAGTTAGGAACCATATAACCAAAGGCAAATCAGCACTAGCTACCTGTAGACAATCACACATACATATACACACGTAATATAATTCAAACGATCCCCTGGTATATGACAATACATCAAGGTAGTACAACAGAAACACGCGAAGTCCATTCTGGAATACCCATTATAACAACCACCATGATACTTTATCGCCCCCACCCCCTAGATTAATATGTGACACTAAACCTGTAGTTCAAATAGTCAATGCTAGATATAGGCTCATATTTATTTGAGCCGTCTAAGCATTTAATAACAAGGTCATCGTCCGGGTGAATAAAGAACACTACCGATTGACGAGAAGCCTTTCTTTTCATTTCCGCTTCCGGTATAAATACTCGATGTTTGGTTGCCATGAGATTATCACTGGTCCAGCGCTGCATTAAATCTCCGATATTCACAATTACAGTACCGGGTATGGGAGTAGCTGGCACATACCCAACACCCGGTATATTTACCTCAAGGCCACCAATATCGTCTTGAAACAATATGGTTATTGTTCCATAGTCCGAATGTTCACCAAGACGGATCTGTCCGGGTTTTATCATTGATCCATCCGGTATGGGAGGATAATATAGCGTGCGCAGAGTCGTGGGATTTCCCTTCTTACCGATCAGCTTATGGGCTTCCCTAAGGAATGTTTCGTCGAGATCAAGACCGATTGAAAGGGCGTCACACACTTTATGTGACAACTTGCTACAATATGTAAACATTGCCTGACTCGCGTCTTTAAATTCTGCTGTTGGCCAATCTTCAGGATGAGGATCAGTTCCTGGATGGTAATTAAAGGCTTCTTTCAAATCGGCCGGTCGATCCGGATTGAGACGCTCTCTCTCAACACAAACCCATCCAAAGTTATTATCCGTCTGCCTAGCATGCTTCTGTTTTTCTTCGGTTGGTAGCGAGAAGAAGTCGCGCGATATTGCAAAATATCGATCAACTATGTCCGAACTGGCGCCATAATTCTTCAAATAACAAAAACCAACACTCTGAAATGCATCCTTTATTTGGGTACCGACATCTTGAAGGTCGTCTGCACTTATAACGTCATCATTTCTGTCCAAACTAAGTTTTTGAAAGTCTATCACCGGGATGTAAGAGTCTGTCATATTTTCGCCACCAGGATAAATACTGAAAGAAAATTTAAGGACAAGATATTGACTCAAATCAATCAAACATCGCCAAGGATCATGTCGCAACTTGCTATATTATAATAACCACTCCGTGCACGAGAACAATACCCTATGTCGGATGAAATTCAGCATGAGACAGTACATACGTGGGGTTTGGGTTCAGGACTAAGCATTCACCGCAGGTCATCGCTAAGCGACATCCATATAGCCGAGACACCCGAGCGTAGGTGTTCCGGTGAACTTCGTAACCCCACCTTTCAGGCTATATAGGCGTGGCTTGTGATACTGAATTGTCCTTAGAAACATTTCAAACAGTTGTGCCGTGTTTGGACGACATCCATACAATGTAGGTTTATTATACGTTGTATATTGTGTTGTTATAGACATGTTAGGACACCATCCATAGAATGTCGATTTATTCTATGCTGTATATAATGTTTTTTAGACGTATAAGGATCTATGAATGCCGCCCTAACAGGTCTATAACAACAGTTTAAACCACAAAGAATAAACCTACATTCTATGGATACCGCCCTAACACGTGGTCGGAACAGTTAGAATCTAGTATTTGTAGTCCAAACGCATGTCACATAAGCCTAGCTCCTTTGACAGTTATAGGCGGAGTTACGAAAATTACCGTAACCTACGTTATATGGATGACTCGGTTATATGGATGCCGCTTAGCGATTATCATTCACCGCACCCGCTGTGTGATGAAATCCACCACAAACCCAACCACTGTAAAGCCGCGCCTTGAAATGCTATATCAACCAAATACAGCTATACTACACACAGACACCTGGGGTCTGGACCCCCCACCAGCTACGCACCTGGGTATATTTTTATCATCAATATTGTATACCCAGACCTATACATTAATCACACAAACAGTATTAAACGTATCCTGACTAATATAAAATATTCGAAAACCCCTCTATAGCTTTATTTAAGCAGTAGAGGAATTACGTAGATTTTTGTATTCATATCAAATACATCCAACAAATGTTTGTGTGATTACTGAATGGGTCTGGATATATAAGAAATATAAAAAAATATATATCCAGGCGCGTAGCGGGAGAGGGCGTAGTCCAGACCCCCCAAGTGTCTGTCATACTACATGTACTAGTATCAGTTAACAACTGGGAAATATTGACCTTGAACGGACAGAAATTTATATATACAAAATGTACGTGGGTTGTTTAAGAAATAAAAATCTGTTCGCGTATTTCGTCGGCGAATAAAACATGGACAGGAGTTCGGATGCGGAAAAATTAAATCACGAATGCGTAGTATATATATATATATAGTATATGTACAATTTATAGTTGAACTATTTGTAAACAACCTAACAATCTTGATGTTTATCCGTAGTATGCAACACATTGAAGTACAACATTAGTCAGACATATGATATGCAGTATACAAGTGCACACACAAAATGTTTCACGAAATGTAATAATGTCATCATGAATAAAACAAGATTTAACATACTTGAATGAATCAGTTAGCCGGAATCCGACACGTTTAATTTTCCATCTATTAAACTGCAGGTGAAGGACATCGAGTGAATAAGATAAACGTGTTGTGTATTAATGTGTACAATTATATACACACAGGGCCGTATCCAGAGACAAATCAAAGCGCCGAAAGCATAGAGGTTGTTCGAATGAATGCAGTGGAAGTATAAATTAAATGATAAGATGATGTAGCTGTATTTTTCTTATGATTCAGTTGTACATTTATTAATAGCGTACGTATACTCGTTAATAATACATGATTGAATGCCTTGATGTAAACTCCTATCCGTACACGTATTTACTAGTACTGGAAGATATACGTAACTTTCTGGCATTATATAGATACAATAATTATTATTATATTTATCTACAAGTTTTAATGCTTAAATCATCTAAATATGCCACAAATGATTGTAACCTTCACATACAAAGTACACATGTATAATGGCTCATCAGTCAATGCTTTGCTCCAAGCAGAAATAATGATATGCATGGTCTATAAATAGTAAATAGAAATCGGTCTATTTATTGACCGGAAGGTAGACACATGCTGTTCATTCAGAAGTATTGTATGGTCTCAATTATATTGCGGTCACCGTGAAATTTCGGATGTTTTTGCTTTCTTCGGTCAATAAATATTGCAATGCGATAAAGACCGATGTGATCCTCATGAAATAAAAACTATTTTGCATGACCGGTTTACATCCGGGTAGGTAGTTACGCAACATTACTGGATGACCGGTTTACTATTGCAAATGTGGCGCCGCCTAGCGGCGGGGTAGGAAGAAAAGTAGTTTCATCAACTAAACTATGAGCGATTGTAGAAACGTGTATATAAATATAGTAATTCGATAAATCGAACAACTAAAAAGCAACGAGCCAAACATTTTCTAGGGTCTATTTGAGGCATTTTTTTCTTCAAAAGCATGTTATTTTTTTGGTAATTCTCAAGTATTCACCCAGCGTGGCTACGGGCCTGACACGTCTAGTACGAAAGCGATAAAGTGACATCGAAAATCTTCGTTTTATGTATTCTGGTAAATTTGGTATATGTTGTTCAGCAAAATATTAAACAGTTAAATAACCTTATACAATTGTTTGTAGACATTATTGAACAAAGGTTTGGGTTCAAACACATGAAACAAAAGTTTCTAACCTGTAAGATGGAACACTGCTTTACCTTATAGTAATATGCGAAGTACACGTTATAAATCATCTGATTTAACACACGTTATTAGAACAACGGCAAGGTATATATCTAATATTGGAGTAATGCTCGTGTTGACTGTTTTAACCATGCACTCTTATAGATCAACTGCAATCATTCGGGCGTAACTGTACTTTAAATAATAACATAATCCAAGTAAAAGGAGTGTGTTTTCACCATTCAGAATAGAAGCACATATTCGAAATTTTAACTTACAGCGTCCACCTTGGTGCAGTTGGCTAAGCTACGGCTTATAGATGTAAATCAAAATTTGTGCTCGAGCTCGAATCCCACCCATTTTGAATACATCGTTTAATTTTGATAAATAAAACATCTGCGTGCATGTCTTATATACATTTCTAAAATAGATCTATTTCATGTGTACGTTTGTATTTCGACACACTGAACACATTCCAGCGAAATAAATGATGAAAATAATTTGTAATTCAACCCGATTGTCATCCAGGGCGGTCTAAAATTAATATAACTAAAACAAAGCAATTTTGTATTAAACATCAAACATAATTTTACCATTAATACAGTAATGAAATATACATGACGTTACGCTCGTTGTTGGCGTACATTAGCGTAACCAATTCCGACGTTGTTGACGTTTTTAACGATTATTGACGTTACAAGACTTATTTTGGTGTTTCGAATACAATTTTTCTTAAATTATGCCGTAAACCCGATAATTTTATTCGTCACATAGTTCGCGATTGGTTTAAAAAATATTGTTGTAAAATTAAAATGGTTTTGAGCAACCCGCTTGATTGATAAGTGCATTTTTACGCAATATGTATGGCAGTTTTTAGATCGGCCATATGGCGAGGCGGAGGGGTAATTAAGGCGTTACAGTCGTACATTTTAATTAAACATACAATCCCTTACCGAAAAATAAGGGCTCCGGCAATGCTTCTGGCAAATTTGCCGCAATGTTTGCGGTAAATTTGCCGCAAACTACTTTACGCGCACTTTTACCATGCAAATGAGGTTTGCCGCAAATTTGCGGCAAACTGTTTTTGAAGCAGATTTGTTTGCCACAAAATTGCCACAAAGAAATTTGCATATTCCAAATATGGGCAAAGGACAATTGCCGCAAACTTGCCGGAAACTAATTTGCATGGTAAAAGTGCGCGTAAGTTTGCCGGAAACTATATTTGATTACGGCAAATTTACCGCAAACCTCATTTGCATATTGTGAAATATTCAATAAATGATTGAAAGACATTGCCGCAAATTTGCCGCAAACTAATTTGCATGCTAAAATTGCTGTTCTGGCAACCTTTTGGCAAACACACTTTTTCACAAAACTAGAATATTCCAGATAGAAAATATTTGTTTCATTTCTTTGTCACAATAACCAATTTTTTCTGATTGCTATTTGAAGTCATAAAACTATAATATCCAAACTGAATCACAATCAAAAGTTATTCCCATCAGTTGATCTGGTTCTATTAGCTGCCAATCCTTGCATAATTATATTCCATATGATCTGAAAGAAAAATAATTCAAAACACATAAACAATTTATTAGTCACAGATTAATTTTTCAGAATTAACTACCCCTAAAGAACTTTTATGACTAAATTAAATTTATATGATTTATCTATTAAAAATGTACAACTGAAACAAATCAACATTATATCCCTCATATTGATCATTTACGCTAAGAGAGGTATGCACCAGGAAATAATAACAGTAATCTAAAGTACAATACAACCTTTCCAGAGTGACCCTTTGTAGAGCAATACACTCTCTGCAACAACACCTTCAAAATTTCCTTAAGCTGATATTTAATATAAAAGTGACCTCTATAGAGCAACAACCTCTTAACAACAGTCAATATTTCAGCTCCCAACGGGTGTTGCTCTACAGAGGTTGTACTTTAAAATGGATACAAGTTTGTTGTAGTAAACATATGAAGTCCACAGCCCCCTATTCAAAAAGTGGACACTTAAAACAATAACTTGTAGATCAAAGGGGTCAGTAATTTTCTGTAAAATGCTGTAAAATACATGAAACAATGACTAAACATTAAGTTTTAGAAATACAGCAGAATAATTATCTTAGATACTATTCATAACAGTCAGCATTTACATTTTACTTACCAGGATATCTGTTTTATGGTATTGCAACTGTTGCCTTCCAGCGTTTTGGAATTCATGAAGTTCTTCTAAACTAGGTTATACTGAAGTAGATCAAGATATTGTTTTTTATGAAATATCATACTCACAGTTTTTGGAAATTAAGATGATCAACCAAATCCCAGGGATAATGATTAATAAGTGTAACACATTACTGCTTAAACATTCATTAATTCATGAATACTTTAATTTCTATAATTTTCAATATGTCATCAATTTATATATATATTTCCAGTATATTGAGACTTCAGCATTATAATTACATTGTATCGTACTAAGTTGTATTTCAATACATGTGTTGAGCTTATAATAATAATTTATGCTACATACCAGTGAGATTATCCATAGATCTCAAAATTGATTCTGGAAATCAACTTCAAACAAGAATGAGTCACAACATTACAATATAAAATAATAAAGTATATGTTTTAAAACTTAAATATAGCTTCCAGTGTTATTTTCAATAAAGTATGCATAAATTGCACCCTGATTGCTATGAGAAGCTAATATACATGTACTTGTATAATGAACACCATATGGGCAGTAGTAAAGCCAGACACAGGGGAATACTCAAACTAGCCAATCACAGGAAACAGATATTGATAAGAGGCATTATTGGTCAAGGTGCTAATTTGTGTAATAAGAAACAGTATTAGTTTATTGTGTTATATATGTTAGTCTCATACCATATCTTTGTGGCCTAATGCACAACATGGTTACTTTTATCTTCATAACTTATAATTTATATATCTGTATCCATTTTAAGCTCATTTAAATACATTATATTTTTTTATAATATTATTATCTCTGAGAATACTTCATTACAATGCAACATAAGAACAAAAAAATTAACACAAACACCTAAATTTTAAATATTACTATGTATGAGGTGGCCTTAATAATGAGATGGCCTTTATTTAAAATTGTAGGCCTATCGTATTTTGGGGGAAAGTTGAACTTAGACTGGAACAAAGTCAGAATTAGAATGACCTATATACTCAGTAGAGTCTCAATCTACAAACTCAATTCATATATGTATATATTTTAAAATAGGACTACATTGTAATTAATACTAGGCTATAAGTATATGTCACCCAAACTTACACTTGTAAGTCATTTTTGCTAATTATCAGTCTGCTAACTAAATTTGAAAGAAATGTTGAATGTCCTCCACATGTGGAAAAGTGAAGAAGGTTCAATAATATAGGAGTAATTAATATCCAAATGAGGTGGAATGATTTTACAGTCTAAAATGTTAAGCGAGTCGAAAGCGGGGGCAAAATTTAAGGCGTAACATGCAAATGAGGCGAAATTATTTTTCGGGTTTAATTATTTAGGTCGATCCTTTTTTGCACTCCACTGAGACAGTGGTAGTGCGTTGTCATTCGGTTTCCTCCCTGCCTAATTGGCAAATAATCTCGGGCTTCCAGGCATGAGACAGAAAATTTGTTTGATATGATGTGTGTGATAGGAATCCAGGTGCGCTAGCGCTATCCTAGCACTTTTCGAATAGACTCCTGGGTTTCCGGTGTATATCCGGGTTCGAAATTAGGTTACGACACTTTAAAAATTACTGGTCATATCCATCGATGAAAACTTGAAAGAAATATGGAATGAACTCCACATGTGGAAAAGTGAAGAAGGTTCAATATTTTAGGAGTAATAATATCCAAATGATGTGGAATTATTTTACAGTCTAAAAAGTAAGCGAGTCGAAAGCGGGGGCCAAATTTTTAAGGCGTAATATGCAAATGAGGCGGAATTGTTTTTCGGGTTTAATTATTTAAGTCGATCCTTTTTTGCAGTCCACTGAGACAGTGGTAGTGCGTTGTCATTCGGTTTCACCCCTGCCTAATTGGCCAATAATTTTGGGCTTCCAGGCATGAGACAGAAAGTTTGTTTGATATGATGTGTGTGATAGGAATCCAGGTGCGCTAGCGCTATCCTAGCACTTTTCGAGTAGACTGCTGGGTTCTTTAACGTTTCCGGTGTATATCCGGGTTCGAAATTAGGTTACGACACTTTAAAAATTACTGGTCATATCCGTCTATGAAACTTTGAAAGAAATGCTGAATGTCCTCCACATATGGAAAAGTGAACAAGGTTCAATATTTTAGGAGTAATAATATCCAAATGAGCTGGAATTATTTTACGGTCTAAAATTTTAAGCAAGTGAAAAGCGGGGGCAAATTTTTTAAGGCGTAATTTGTAAATGAGGCGGAATTATGTTTCGGGTTTAATTAAAGTTTGTTTAATATGATTTTTGTGATAGGAATCCAGGTGCGCTAGCGCTATCCTAGCAACTTTCGAATAGACTCCTTGGTTCTTTAACGTTTCCGGTGTATATCCGGGTTCGAAATTAGGTTACGACCCTTTAAAAATTACTGGTCATATCCATCAATGCAAATTTGACTCTAAGAAATGTGCGATAGGAATCCAGATGAGCTAGTGCTACCCTAAGCACTTTTCGAATAGACTCTTTTTAAAATGTTTCCAGTGTATAACACCGATTCATGACGAGCTTTGAACCAGGGGCATCCGGACTGGTATTCGAGAGCGCTAACCATTTCGCCACCCTGCCACCCAAAGTACTCCTTTCAAATCGCAAGATATTTATGGCTTGTTGGAAATGCAGGAAGTTTCTGGTGAATATCTGGCAAATATATTTAACCGTTTAAAGTTTTCGGCAAACTTCTAGCGATAATCTATACAATACAAAGTTTCTGGCAAACTTACAGCAAACTAATATTATCCACTAAAGTTTCTGGTGAACCTATGGTGATCCTTACTTAGATATGAAGTTTCTGGTAAACTTCCGGTGAGCAGTCATCAGTTCTGGCGAATTTGCCGTAACATCACCAGAAGTCTGCCAGAAGTTTACCACTACCGGCGAAGTCCTGCGAACACTGACGATGATTTTTCGGCGAACGAATCAGTTTGCGGCAACTTTGCCGCAAAGTTGCGGCATATTTACCGCAAACTTTCTTTTTCCGTAAGGGATAGAATATACCAATAATACGCTGCGTATCGTTCCATACAAGTAGATGATTTACATTTTGCCGAGACATTAAAATACATGTACAAAAATGAGAAAGTAAGTTAGAAAATACTACGAAAACCACGTCCCGACAAGTGGCGCTTTTAATACCGCTAAACTTACTATTTCAGACTAAAACACCATAATTACATAAACCCCACAGCTCATACTTCATTCATACAAAATTTCATTTAAATCTGCAGTACATCGACTCTTTTATTAAAACGGATACGATTCTACCGATCACGTAGACGTTGACTTTAAGTTAATTATAAGGGTGTGACATTATGGCTAGATTTGCCAAAATTCATAAATAAAATTAAAGCTATGTTGAATGTAAGACTTATTCATACCAACATACAGACAATTATATGTACTTTTTGGTTGTAGTCGCTGTCGTTTTAATAAATGCATACGTCTTTAAATATTTTGAGGCATAGAAACATCACAATTTTAATGTGTGCACTTTTTGATGCGTGTGACATCGTGGCTAGAAAAAAGTATACCTATGTTAAAAGCCTAATTCAAAGTCATAATCGTACAAATTATACCCAATTCAAAAGTAGGATGCATGTACTTTTTGTCAAAATAAAGATTATAGAAAGTCGACTTAAGTTATAGAAAATACTGAAGTATTAACAAATCGTGTCGCGGAAAGAAATTAAATCTTACGTTTTCAGTTGAATATGTTTTTCGCTCACGGTTTGTTACTGGAAGTTTTGAACGGCACATAAATGAAACAACGCGAAATGGAGTTGCCATCACGTCACCGCATCTTTTTTTATGGGCGGATAAAGATACTTATATGAATTTGCCGAGCTGCTAAACACTGCGCATTGGTCAATTATGTTACATCTTACATGACGTTTTTGTGACGTTCTCCGTCATTCTATGTTTAATTTAATATATACTAATAATTAAACGTACATGCGGATCACATTACTAGCATGGCGATTCTTTTATCTTGCTTGTGATATCAAAATATAAACAACCGTATTTCTAAAACGATTTTTATGCAATATTGAAGTGTAAAAATGTTATAAATTGCCAATGTACGCCAACAATGAGCGTAACGTCACATGTAAATAAATTACCTTCACATAATTTAAAAAATAGTCAAGTTAGTATCGGATTCGAACCCATAGCCCACATAAAAAGTATGCTAAGATGTTACGTATATAACACGTTCACCACTACGCCACGCTGTGAACTTATAAGTCATCGTGAGTTTTTTAAATTAAAAATTCATAATATACCAGAAAAATAACGCTAAATATCGTTTTGACCCTAGCAAATGGACTCGTTCGAGGATCGTTGTACATCTATAATCGTGATTGTTATTATAATTTCATGTTGACATTTATGAACGAACGTGTAAATACATGAAAAGGTACTATATAACTATGGTTTCCTATTATTATTAATACAATGTAATAATAATTATTATACTTATAATAATAATAATTTATATAATAAAGCTGTCTTTCGTCTTAATGTGTACTTACAATCTACGTAAAATGTACATCTGATGTCAATAACCTATGACTGTAATGTATGCTAAAATTGTTATCTCACGTAAGTAGAAACATGGACCTCCTAGAGTACACTTTGAAACTGACAATACTGTAAATTATTAATATTCGCGGTGGATTATTTTGGTTAATTTCGACCTAGATCGCAAAATTATATCCCCTCGAGAAGGTGACCTCAAAAATACTTGACAAGAGATATTTCTTTCTCTATTTTAAATCCAAGAAGTTAAAAAACCACCAAATTACCATTTTACCATAATCCAAGAAATTTAATACCCGCAAAAATTAAATAATTTTATAGTAGCTAGGTTGGTATATTTATAGGAACGTCTGAAATAGTTTGTCACGTACATTTTTAGATTGTTGGTTATAAACTATTATGTTCAGTCAATTAACAGTTGTTTATAATTACGTACATGTTGATGTGTTCGAGCTTCGGGGTTCTATTTGAGTCATCTGGGACTTGAAATTTGTCGAGGATAATAAATTATTACATCAAGTAAAAAAGTGACATATTCTTGTAAAAAACTGACACATTCTAGTAATAACTGACATATTCTAGTACAAAACTGACATATTCTAGTAAAAGAACTGACATATTCTAGTAATAAACTGACGAATTCTAGTAATAAACTGACGTATTCTAGTAAATAACTGACGTATTCTAGTAAAGAAAGTGACATATTCTAGTAAAAGAACTGACATATTCTAGTAAAAGAACTGACATATTCTAGTAATTAACTAATCATGGGGATTGAAAACATTGAGGATCAAACGGAAACGCGAGAATTTCTACATTTTTTAAAAGAAAACAAAATCGAAGCTGGGATCTCTGAAATAGACCATAAACAAAATGCCAAGGAGAATTTCCGACACAGGTTTCTACATACCATAGGCGTGTGTTCTTGTTTCTTTGCTCTAGTAAGTATTTTTTAAGTATGTTTCCTTCCTATTATGCGTGCATTTGTAATTTTCTTTATTATACGTCAATTTGTATATTTAAGTATGTACATATGTATATATACTAGTAGACGGTACATTTTGTATTAACAAATAATTATTGCTAAAACAATCTAAAGTAACCTATTACGCAGATAAGGTAGAGTCATGTGGTCGCGACCAGAAAGAGCTGTTTAAGATAACTAAACATCTGATGGGCGATGCTAAGGAAGTGGTGTTACCATCTAACAAATCGGCCAATATGCTTGCACAAGACTTCAGTGACTTCTTCATCAACAAAATTGAAGAAATACGAACTGAAATAGCCTCCACTACTCAGTCAAACCAATATGGCGACACTGCTGAATTCGACAAACCTTTTCAAGAAGAGCAACTATCTGAGTTTTCTCCGACTTCAGAAGAAGAAATCCGGAAACTGATAAATAGATCACCTAGTAAATCATGTGAGCTTGACCCAATCCCAACATGGTTGTTGAAGGATTGTTTAAATGAACTACTGCCAATATTAACACGACTATTCAATGCATCACTTGAAAATGCTTATGTACCCACGGCTTTTAAAAGCTCCAGAATAAGACCACTGATAAAGAAGCCAGGCATTGATCAAAATGTAATGAAAATTTACAGACCGGTGTCAAACTTAGTTCTCGAGAAGGTAGTCGATGCTCAACTAGACGAGCACTTAACATTGTATAATTTCCACGAAGAACGCCAGTCAGCATATAGAAAATTCCATTCTACCGAAACTGCTTTACTTCGTGTGCAAAATGACATCCTTTGTGCTCTAGACCAGAATAAAGCTATTGTCCTCGTCATGCTTGATTTATCCGCAGCATTTGACACCATTGATCACACCACCCTCCTACGCCGACTTGAAGACCATTTTGGTAAAGCAGGTAAACCATTGGAGTGAATGAAATCCTATTTATGTGACCGTTACCAGACTGTTTGTATTGATGGTGAACTTTCGAAACCAGTCCTGATGAATTATAGCGTACCTCATGGTTCTGTGCTTGGTCCCAAAAACTACATCATGTATACAAAACCAGTGGGTGCAATCTGCAGAAAGCATCAACTGAAACACCATTTCTACGCTGATGACTCCCAGTTGTATATGGCATTCAAACGTAGGATTGCGTTTCACGCGATGAGACACTGCAACGAATTGAAGCATGTCTGAATGATATCTTGCTCTGGATGAAGAACAATTTGTTGAAACTTAATGCAGACAAAACAGAGGTAATCCTGTTTGTACCGAAACGGAATACCAGTGCTTCCGAGAATATCACGGTGAAAGTTGGTGACGCTGTGATCAGAACATCATCTGTGGTGAGAAACCTTGGTGCCATGTTGGATTCACACCTGAACATGGATAAACATGTACACCCTGTCTCCAGGTCTTGTTTCATGCAGATCCGACAAACAGGTCAAATCAGACAATATTTGACTGTTGATGCAACAAAATCCCTCATCAATTCTTTAGTAACATCAAGACTGGATTATTGCAACTCATTATTGTGCGGTTCCCAAAAAAACATTCTGAACCAACTACAAAATATCCAAAATACAGGTCCCCGCCTCATCGCACGGATACCGCGATACAATCACATCACTCCTGTGCTGAAGGATCTTCACTGGTTACCTGTACAATACAGAGTGAAGTACAAGGTCTTGACTCATGTTTACAAAACACTACATGGGAATTCCCCAGGCTACATCAGAATGAATGCACTGCCAACAGCACTCAGATATAGTAAAACACGACCGTCATTCAAGAAAGCGCTAAAAACGCACTGTTTTACAAAAGCATATTCTGGCTGATCATTAGTTTGACTTCTTAAGTGTCTCCTAAAAGGTAGTACATTTATACCTTTGGAGACGGTTTCTCGTAGCAGTGGTATGTGACGGTGTTCTTGAAACACTAGTACAGTAGTAAACAGTCTCTTAAGTTATATATGTGGCGCATAATCTCAGTGAGATGTGTTGACCCATTGGACTAACTTTAATGCATAACATATCCGGGAGTGGCCATACGATGGACCCAGCGCACTGCGCACCGGAAATAAGTCATAAAAATGTCTTGAATTGTGATCAAACACCAGCGTTGTCATTGTTAGTAATTTGAGGAATTTCCTTTTCGTCAGGAAATCTCCTTTTTCGTTGGGGGTCTCCTGTCTCCTTAAAGGAAGTATCACTATTCCTTTGGAGTCAGTTTCTCGAGGCAGTGGTATGTGACGCTGCTCTTAAAACATATGTACATGTATACACTTTCTCTGTATATATTGTTGCATATTTATATTTATATGAAAAAGAAGTATTATTAAGTTTAAATACAAGTTGTCCGCTGAAAATTCATATTTTATCCTTTAGCTTTAAAATATATATATATATATGTATATATATGTATGTGTTTGCGTATGTGTGTATATATATATATATATATATATATATATATATATATATATATATATATATATATATGTATATATGTATGTGTGTGTATATGTATAATTATATATATATATATATACACTCCTTGCTGTGTTTGCATGCATATATCTATGTCAACTTGTTTTAACTTATAATGTCATAAATGTGATTGTACAGCACTTTTGAACGTGTAATTACATGATAAAGTGCTATATAACAAGAGATGTTTGTAAAACACGTATGCCCCCATGGCAGCGAAATAGTCAAAATGGTAAAGGTCTCAGTGACCCTTGACCTACTAAATAGAGGTCATCTACTGTTGCTGACCAACCTGCATGTAAAGTTTGAAGATCCTAGGTCAAAGCGTTCTCGAGTTATTGAACGGAAATCATTTAAATAGTCAGAAAAGGTGAAGGTCACAGTGACCTTGACCTTTGACCTAATATCCTCAAAATAGGGATCATCTACTGTTGCTGACCATCCTCCATGTAAAGTTTGAAGACCCTAGGTTACAGCGTTCGCGAGTTATTGAACGGAAACCATTTAAATAGTCTAAAATGGTGAAGGTCACAGTGACCTTGACCTTTGACCTACTAATCTCAAAATAAATAGGGATAATTTACTGTTGCTGACCAACCTCCATGTAAAGTTTAAAGATCCTAGGTCAAAGCGTTCTCGAGTTATTGAACGGAAATCATTTAAATTGTCAGAAATGGTGAAGGTCACAGTGACCTTGACCTTTGACCTACTGACCTCAAAATCAATAGGGGTCATCTACTGTTGCTGACCAACCTCCAATCAGTGACTCCATGTCAAGTTTGAAGATCATAGGTTAAAGCGTTCTCTAGTTATTGAACGGAAACCATTTGAATAGTCAGAAATAATAAAGGTCACATTGACCTTGACCTTTGACCTACTGACCTCAAAATCAATAGGGGTCATCTACTGTTGCTGACCAACCTCCATGTAAAGTTTGAAGATCCTCGGTCAAAGCGTTCTTGAGTTATTGAACGGAAACCATTTTATACGACCGACAGACCGACCGACAGACATGTGCAAAGCAATATACCCCCTCATCAAAGATGGGGGGGGGGGCATAAATATGGTATAATAAATAAATATTAGACACGTTTCATGAACCTGTGGGTCGGTGTATATTGCCAAAAATAATTATGTTCTCTGAAAATCAAGTTATTCATCAACTTTGAACTACATATGTTTATTATCGATAATGTATTGGTTGGTGTATACATTGCCTATAATGTTCTTTGAAGAGCACGTTTTTAATTTCGTTTCAACTGTATCGTTGATGTATTTGGTTGCTTAACGTAAATTCTGGACTATAATAAATAAAACTTAATGTTTACAGGGGTGGAGAATTGCGCTGCTTGGACCAACCCTACCTGATCTAAGAATGATAATAGACACGGATCTATCCACCATTGCTTGGATATTCACCTCTAAATCTATCGGGTACGTCTTTCTGTCGTCTGACAGTGTCGTATTGCTAATTTGGTATTGTAATATATAAGTTGCGATCAATCAGATGTGGCGAAACTGAAGAGAATATTCTCACGTGCTATGAAATGCTGTATTCACGTTATGCATACTAATGTATTCATGTGCTGTGAAATACTATATTCACGTAATGTATTCTAATTTATTCACGTGCTGTGCAATACTATATTCACGTAATGTATTCTAATGTATTCACGTGCTGTGAAATACTGTATTCACGTGCTGTATACTACTGTATTCACGTGCTATATACTACTGCATTCACGTGCTATATACTACTGTATTCACGTGCTGTATACCACTGTATCCACGTGCTGTATACTACTGTATTCACGTGTTGTATTCTACTGTATTCACGTTCTGTATACTCCTGTATCCAGGTACCGTGTACTACTGTATTCACGTGCTGTATTGTATGGTATTCACGTGCTGTGTACTACTGTATTCACGTGCTGTATACTACTGTATCCACGTGCTGTATACTACTGTATCCACGTGCTGTATACTACTGTATCCACGTGCTGTATACTACTGTATTCACGTGCTGTATATTACTGTATCCACGTGCTGTATACTACTGTATCCACGTGCTGTATACTACTGTATCCACGTACTGTATACTACTGTATTCACGTGCTGTATATTACTGTATTCACGTGCTGTATATTACTGTATTCACGTGCTGTATACTACTGTATCCACGTGCTGTATTTTACTGTATTCACGTACTGTATAGTACGGTATTCACGTGTTGTATTCTACTGTATCCACGTGCTGTATTCTACTGTATCCACGTGCTGTATTCTACTGTATTCACGTGCTGTATACTGCTTTATGCACGTGATGTATATTACTGTATTCACTTGCTCTTTATTTCATAGAGGTCTGGTAGGATCTGTATGTGGCGGTATAGCGTACGACCGCCTCAACAACACCATGAAGACGGGTGTATTTATGTGTGTGGTAGCATTGATGGGGGTATTTACCGGTATCGTTCCATGGTGTCACCAACTTGTTACAATGATGTTTGCCCATGCTGTGTTAGGCGTTACAGCCGCTGCCCTGAATACAGGTATGTGTTATGGTTCATGTCCATTGTTCACTATCTCACATGTAATAGTTCACTTCGGTGTTTAATATGTATAGTACGGAGAATTTGACACGACGTTCGACCTTCTATAACGAGCATAACTTACGTCTTATTTATTGTCTATATTTATAGCCGCGGTTGAATGTTTCATAAGCGCGAAGAAAAACGAAGACACTGGAAGTGTAATACGAAATGTACCAACACAAATTTAAAGGTCTGGACCGATATTGCACGATTTGCTCGCGGAAATTAATATATTCAACGCCATAATCTTGTAATACGTTTATGCATATTAAAGGTGCTGTCTCACGTATTAGTGTATTGCATAAATAAAATTGTCAAATATTCGCGTAATTTTGGTATAGTTGTCTGTAAAACCTATAGGCAGTCAGCACGTACCCAAATACTCCCCCAGCCAAATCAGATTTTACCGCCGTTTATTATCTATTAATACAGGTAAACAATGAGAAGGTTGAATTGACTGGGGAAGTAGTAGCTAGGGTACGTGCTGGCTGCCTATGGTAAAACCCATAAACAACCACACTGACATCTAAAATAACATGCGAAACATCGGCTTCAACGGACGTAAATTTGTTGTATGATGCACGTATAAAGATCTGCATCATTTATAGCTCGTTATCTAACAAAATATTCTTCACAGCTCCGGTTGAAAACCGGTAGTGAACTAATAATATGACATGGTTTCGAAGCATTATGTACGAGCTATATAAAGAGCTACATTATCACTATAAAAACATGTTAGTCTTGAATTTGTAGGAAATATGTGCATAACATAGTCAATGTACTCTTGTTTTTGGCTAAGATGCGTTTTGAACACCAGCCCTGTAATTCACTATTTCAGCGGGTAATGCCGATATATCTGCACTTTGGAGAGAGAAGAAAGGCGAGTTTATGCAAATGATACACGGATCATTCAGCATTGGTGCCATCATCTCACCGATTGTTTGTGAACCGTTCCTAACTGATAGCATACCTCAAATTGACTTGAATTCGACAGGGTGGGATGCACGTTCTATCCGTGCCCATGGCAATATGAATCATTCAAACGCAACCACAGCGAGAAGTGAACTTGAGGAAAACGTCCTTAACGAGAGCCAAGTCTATATTCCGTATATTATATCAGCCTGTGTGTGTTTTATGGTCGCATTGTACTTTATCATGTCTCTATTCACGCTCGGAGACGTGTACACATATGTTTTGGCTCACGCTGATCCGAAGAAAATTGTTAATAGTTTACAATATTCTCTGAGTGGTCGAATGAAAAATGTCTTTACAATTTTACTAGCAACATCAATCTCAATTTATTCCGTCAGTGAATTTTGTGTGACTGGCTTCCTTGTGACTTTTCTAATCACAGAGTTGTGTTGGAGTCTGACGAAGGCGTCAAATGCTATGTCTTTATTCTGGCTTGCTTTTGCTTTCGGGCGCATAACCGGGATTTTTGTAGTCAGATGGTTTCGATTGAGTGCAGTATTAGTCCTATTTCTCTCAATCTGTACTGGTGGCATTGTGCTACTTTGGGCAGCGGTAGTTTTCAAGATTCATACACTTGTTTGGATATGTATTGTACTTATCGGGTACGGTCTTTCTGTGATAATGCCATCTATATACACGTGGTTGTCTGACAATGTGAGAGCACTGACGGGTCAAGTTAGCGGCTTATTGTTTGTGTTTATATCTGTGGGAAATATGACGATACCGCTACTGGTTGGCAATCTTATGGACAAGGTCTCACAGATGTGGTTTATATACGCCGTGTTTATATTGTTTATAGTTAACCTGACTTTGTACATCTTCATTTTGACATTATTTACAATAATGAATCAAAACGCCGTAAGCACAACTAAAGTTGTTCGAATGAATGCATGAGATGTATAAATTAAAGATGATGTAGCTGTACTTTTCTTTTGATTTATTTGAACACTCATTACTAGCGTATACTCTATTCTAACACGACCCGCGGATTAATCCACATACACATAGAGAAAACCGAACCATGTATTATTACCGCAATAAAACATGGTATCAAATTGGCTGTTACTATTTAAGCCCCGTATCACGTGCAATATTTATGAATGAATGAACGTAAACTTTAAAAGTAAAAACTTCTACGAGTCGCGATGGCAAGACAAGTTGCACGAGAATCCATTCCTCTCAGTGGATAGCTCACAAAAATTTAAATCACCAATTTTGAGGTTATGCAGCCAAATAATAATAATGTACTGTATCGGTAGTAATTTAAATATGCAGTAAGTATTTTGAATAAAACTTAATACATGATCATAATCAAACATGAACTCGGAATAGATGATTACTCAAATGATTAAAGGTTAGCTTGCTTACAGTGGCTGCTGTATTAGATTATCTAGATAGCGTATGTATACAAAATGATGAAAAAGCCGTTGTCTTCCATCAGAACTAGACTTTATATTCAAACATTTTTACTTTGTGCGTAAACTCAAACTAGGTCCGGGCAAGCTCCTGCGCCAGGACAATAAGTGAGATCCAGGATTCATACTGGCTACCGATCTACTGATGGGATTAGGACCCAGTCTGCTTTCATTATTCAACATGTTTACGTAAGTGAATTCAACAACAAGCAACCACCTATTTCAAACAAGAGGGCCCAAAGGGCCCTAGGTCGCTCACCTGTCGAACTTGACCTAGATTTTGTTGAAATGATCATTGTGACCAAGTTTTATACAGATTAGGCCAATATTGTGACCTCTAGTGATTACACAAGGTTTTTCTATTATTTGACCTGATGACCTAGTTTTTGACCCCAGATAAACCAATATTCAACTTGACCTAGATTTTGTTGAGAAGATCATTGTGACCAAGTTTTGTAAAGATCAGGCCAAAACTGTGACCTCTAGGGACTTCACAAGGTTTTTCTATTATTTGACCTTGTGACCTAGTTTTTGACCCCGGATGACCCAATATCAAACTTGACCTAGATTTTATTATGTTGATCATTGTGACCAAGTTTCGTAAAGATTATGCTAAAACTATGACCTCTAGTGACTACACAAGGTTTTTCTATGATTTGACCTAGTGACCTAGTTTTTGACCCCAGATGACCCATTATAGATCTTGACCTAGATTTTATTGAGATGATCATTGTGACTGAGTTTCATAAAGATTAGACCAAAATTGTGACCTCTAGTGACTACACAAGGTTTTTCTATGATTTGACCTTGTGACCTAGTTTTTGACTCCAGATGACCCAATATCGAACTTGACCTAAATTGTATTGAGATGATTATTGTGACTGAGTTTCATAAAGAATAAGTAAAAATGTTGACCTCTAGTGACTACACAAGGTTTTTCTATGATTTGACCTTGTGACCTAGTTTTTGACCCCAGATGACTCATTATCGAACTTGACCTAGATTTTATTGAGATGATCATTGTGACTGAGTTTCATAAAGATTAGACCAAAATTTTGACCTCTAGTGACTACACAAGGTTTTGCTATGATTTGACCTTGTGACCTAGTTTTTGACCCCGGATGACCCAATATCGAACTTGACCTAGATTTTGTTAGGATGATCATTGTGACCAAGTTTCATAACAATTAAGTCAAAATTTTGACCTCTAGTGACTACACAAGGTTTTTCTATGATTTGACCTTGTGACCTAGTTTTTGACCCCAGATGACTCATTATCGAACTTGACCTAGATTTTATTGAGATGATCATTGTGACTGAGTTTCATAAAGATTAGACCAAAATTGTGACCTCTAGTGACTACACAAGGTTTTGCTATGATTTGACCTTGTGACCTAGTTTTTGACCCCGGATGACCCAATATCGAACTTGACCTAGATTTTGTTAGGATGATCATTGTGACCAAGTTTCATAACAATTAAGTCAAAATTTTGACCTCTAGTGACTACACAAGGTTTTTCTATGATTTGACCTTGTGACCTAGTTTTTGACCCCGGATGACCCAATATCGAACTTGGCCTAGATTTTGTTGAGATGATCATTGTGACCAAGTTTCATAAAGATTAGGCTAAAATTGTGACCTCCAGTGTCTACACAAGCCAATTGTTGACGGACGGACGACGGACGAAGAGTGATCACAAAAGCTCACTCTGTCACTTTGTGACAGGTGAGCTAAAAATGGAGACAAGCGCTTCCATGGAGGGCTATAGCTATACGAAGATCCTAGATGTTTAATCCATTGTAACGCTCATGTTAAGCCTATATGTCCCACTAACCATTTTTTGCCTCGGCGATATACTCCCGGTGCAAATTAATGAGTTATCAGGACTTAGAGAACAGGTCCACCGTGGTCTACGGGAAAGTTCGAGGAAGTCACCAGCAAATTTGTGACATGATATAGGAAGGAAACGTGATTAATCCGGTGGTGTCTGAAGATATCGGGAGATTATCGCAGATGACGAATTCCTCAGTGGGACCTAGGCTTTAATACCTAATTCAGATGAAACATAGGCCTTATTAACGATCACACGTATTTCGGCAGATACATAGATCTAACTATTTTATCTTAGTTTGTAGGTTAAGCACATAAACAATGTGTTTATAATTTATATATCACATAGGGTCAATGTTCATCCAACATAAGTTCAGTCACGTTCTCACCTACGTGTCATTGTGACGAATCATGGCAGGTACACATAATTGTTATTTTGTTTACAAGTATCGGTTCAAGCTAGAACATTAACACTTGTTTGGTGAAGTTATGATAATAGCTAAGCCAATTTCTAGACCAGTACTGTACACGTAAATATTAAACAGTATAACTCGATTAATCAGGTTAGTAACCTGTTTATATTACACATGTAGGCCTGGTAATTAGCAATCATTCTCAAACCTGAAAATCCAGGTTTCAAAGCCTGACATTCCACTTTCAATATAAACAAAGAAGGAAAATTCAGGATTCAGAACCTGAAATCAGACACAAGCCTGAAAAATACCAGGCCTGATATTAACATTGCGTACATTAACATTGCAAGTGCTCTTATTAAACGGACTGTATAGTCCAGTCAGGATAAAAATCCAGTGACGCAGCGGTCGAGTCCACTATAACGGTGTAAATCAATCATAAAGGCTTAATATACTGTACAAATAACTATAATTTCAATGCTAAGCTAACATACTAAACTTCGCTCTACCTGTTTAGACAATGGTTGTGATTTTTGCGTACACATACACTGCAACGTCACTGTCACAATATCCTAACTGGACTTTACATCATACTAAGGCTATATACCGGCATTGTTCAGATAATACAAGAGTTCAGTGACTCTGTAAGTTTTGTCATACGTATGTCGAGAATGTTGCAAACACCCTGGTATACGTCAAACACACAATGGGCAAGTTTTATACAAGTTCAAAGAGTATCTAATACTGAAATACGCGGACATACACCGAGCCGTCTTAAATGTGCACGCAACCATCGTAATAAACACTTACAAGCTTTGTATACGATGAGTGTATGAGACTTATAGCGTTGTGGACAATTGTGTTTTACATAAGTTATAAAAGTTAGCAATAAGCATGGTGCACGCGGTCACACGCCTGGGTAAAGTTGTGCATGTTACGCATACGCTACGGTAAAGTTATAAATCAGGGGTGGTATTCACAAAGCATCTTAGCAGAAAACTTAGAAATTTCTTAAAATCTTAAAATTTTCTAAAGTGTATCAGCTAAGCAAGAAAATCAAGATGATTAATATTTTACATAGTTTTGAAGCATTATGTAAACAGCTACAATAATCACTAAGAAAACAGGGATTATTTTTCGATTAGCGAGACATATGAGCTGCATAAATTATTTAAGTTTTCACTTAAGATGCTTTGTGAATACCAGCCCAGTTACCTAAACGTTAAACGTAAGTTATTAACATGGGTTCTCCGGAGACATAATGCCCAATTCTGAAAATATGAAGCAAATTTGTTTCGGGTGTCATCCCTACACCAAAACCCTGTTTCAAACATTGAACTTAATTTTGTTAAAATTCAGCATATGAAACTTGAAATAACCATAACTCAGTCAATAGTTGGTACTTTTTCATCAAATCACTTTTATTTTCTGCAGTAGCAAAACAGGATTTCCGGAATTATATAGGACCCCTGTATCAATTTGTTGATAATACGTCCGAACGACGCATCATATTGGTGTATTAAGATTATCTCCAGCGTACGACCAGCGTTCTGGATAAATTCCTTACGACCGGCATGTACAGAATGTACAGCCATAAACAAGAGTTAAACCGTCTTCAAAAATGTTGTTGAAGGAGTTACAGAGTATTTAATGTAAGTGTAGTAGTGGAGTGTTTGGTGAATGTGTATAACTTTGAAATTTGGACCATTTACATGTTTAGTATTGAGAACATTATTTCTCATTATAAACTGTATTCAAACAGAACAAACAAAAGCCGTCCGATGGGTTGTTTGACACAGAAAATATGAAAACGAGAGTTATGGTTCTTGGTCAATTGAGATCTTTTCACCAATGAAGTTTTAAATTGATATCTCTAATACTGTTCGAGTTATGGCACAGACAAGAATTAAGTATGAAAAAATAAAAGGGGAATAACTCCAGAAATATGCATAAAAGAGTTATGGTTCTTGGGCACCGCACATCATCGAAATGAGATCTATCTACTTAAAAAGTTTCAAATTGATATCTCTTATAATGTTTGAGTTATGGCCCGGACAAGAATTAAGTGTGAAACATTACAAACTTAAGGGAAACTCCAAAGATTTGCATAATAGAGTTATGGTTCTTGGGCAATGCACTTTTCCTCGAGATCTATTTACCTATGAAGTTTCAAATTGATATCTCTAACACTGCATGAGTTATGGCCCGGACAAGAATTAAGTGTGAAAAATTACAAAGGGGAATAACTCCAAAAATATGCAATGAAGAGTTATGATTCGTGTGCACTTCACTTCCCCCTTATTGAGATCTACGTGTATATACATGCAAAGTTTCAAATTAATAGGTGTGATAGTTTTTGAGTTATCATCCAGACTAAAAAAAAAGACCGACGGACAGACTGACGGACAAAGCAGCGACTATGTATCACAAACCTCCTCTTTATATTTAGGAAATAGATTACTGTTTTGCGTGATATACCGGTGAATAGATATTGGTTTAGAGTTCATATGCGTAGGAATTAATCACGAAGGCCGTAGGCCTGAGTGATTAATAACTATGCATAGGAACAACAAACCGTTATCTATTCACCGGTATATCACGCAAAACAGCGATCTATTTGCATTCTAACACGTGTAATTTGTACAAATGCTACGGATTATTTTGTTTGCAAAGTTGGTGAGTAATTTATCATGTTGCTATAGACAACTTCCGCTGTTCAAAGAATCGTAACGTACGCCCCTGGAATTTTATGCTTTACTGTTATCTTTATTTGTCGCCAAACTGATGCTTATTTAACGCCAAATTCCAATTACGTATTTCACGCTTACGCATATGAATTGATACATGCAATAACAAGTTGCTAGAATATAAATATAATCAAATAAATAAACAGAAGCGCTACGAAAAGAAAATTACGCAAAACTCCGGCTGTACGGCGACGTCACAATTCATGACTTAAATTTCATTGATAAAAATCGCGAATTATACGCGGGAGATAAATAAAACAGCCGAAATACTACCGTGATATACCGTTTATTAGATAACGCTACAGCTCTATACGTTTGCATCGAGCAAAATACATACAGTGTTAGAATGAAATATATCTACCGGGGTAATAAGAACATTCTTTCAGAGTATTCACCTAGGACTATACCCTTCATTCCGACCAAAATCTAGACTTCCTATCATAACAGCTTCACAATTTCCACTGAAACAAGTTGGTCCTGCAGAAACCTAAGGGTACTGTTTTATCAAAGCACCTATGGAAATCATAAAGTTATGCACAAATTTAAATTCTTTATAATTCTTGAACAAAAAGTCAAATATACATAAGGGATATACATGGTTTGTAGGCAATCATCAACTGAAACATCCTTAATATTACAGACCCCCTTTCCACAATTTACAACTGTTAATGAATTACATAGGGTTTTATTTTAAGCGTACCTTGAAGTTATAGTAAAACTTAGTGCTTTGATAAAACAGTACCCAGGTGGGTGAATTTTACAAAACTATTAAATGGGGAATGTAGATAAGGGACAAGAGAACAGTTTAAGGTTCTTTAATAACAAGATAAATCTCAATCCTTATCAACAACATCTTTAATATACATGTACATGTATCTGTGGATACACAACATTACAGTATACATAGTCTCACTTCAGGTTGTCCAGCAACATAACCCACAGATCATCCAAATATCTGACAGAGGTACAATCATCTAACTTAATTAATCAGACCTTAAAGCCCCATTAACATAGGTGCACAAGAAAAATCTGAAAACCTGAAATGCTCAAAAAATGTCAATTTACATAGAGAAAATAAAGAAAAACAGACTCTTTGGTACACAACACTTAAAAACCTGAAATCAGGTATAAACATGTACATGTACCTGAAAACTTGCACCCATGCATTAAGCCATAAACTGCTTTTTTCATAAAGCAATAACTTGGTAAATGTAACCTATGTATTTCGACAGATATAGTTAACATTCTGTCGTCAGTTATTCGTCATTTGTGAAAAACATCCTAATTCCTTGTAAAATTTTGGGAGAAATAATGGGGCTTTTAAAATTTTGTATGTAAATACTGGTAATAGTAAACTGTACTACATATACACTTATACACTTCCTTATTATTCGAAAATCACAGGAAAAACATGTTTGATCATTGTCAAACTATACACAGATAAAGAACATAACGTAAATGGCACCAAATAAAACTTCATCTTATATAATAAACAGATTGATAAAGAATGTCTTCAAAACCAAACTATAGGATAGAATACAAGCTGTATATAACAATCTCAGTATCACACATCTAACCAATCAGTGTGCACATACCATGGGGTATGTTACGTAATTTTTAGCTTACACCGAAAGAAAAAATATAGTCAAAAAATAATATTAAGTCGGACAGGGAAGGCAGCACTCAATTTCACCAGCCGAGCACAGAAAACTCAGTTAAAAACAACTGTAAGTATTCAATTTTTCGAGCGATTTTAACGAGACATTCTATACGCTCAAGCCAATAATGAGTATTATCCACACAACTTAATCTTTCTGTGCTAAAGGTCAGTTTTAACACAAAACCAACTCAACTGCTTATCGACTTGACTACACCTGCCAAAACTTACGTCAAATACCACATGGTATGTCCACACTGCCAATGGACGATATCAATAATGGAATAATCACAAATATAACAAATCATTTTAATTCACACGCACAACTGTTGATGTGTAACACATACGAAGGCTACCAACAAAATGAATATTCACTCAAGATAAAGAGATAAAATTTCAATTAAGTTAACCGTTTACTCTATACAACCACAACATACTTCCCACATTTTTGGGAACTCAAACTTTTGCTAGAGGCTTAACCTACTTGGAATATTATATCAAACTCAAAGCTTCTGCTATGAATTATGCTACTTGCTCATTCAAGTATTGCGAGAACCGTTTAATCATGTTAATTTTGACAGTTCAAAAAACCTCTACAATACAAGTTATATAACAACAGTCGTAACAAATATCCCATAATATACAACACCGGGGACAGCATCACAATAAACTTAATATAATGTAAACCAACAAATTATTTTGTGTGATTTAAGTTTGCGGATATGTGGTATGAATTCACACAATTAAACATACATGAAGATGAACTTGAAAAACACGAACACATCTCGTTCCTGGTAGGCTTAAAACGCAAACATTTGTAGCCACAAATATGTCAGCAATCGGAAAAACGCTAAAATTTATATACCGGTACGCGAAATTAAGTTGGTTTACAGTAATGAAGTTCAACTATTTAAACCAACCATCTACTCCCTCACTCAAATTACTTTCCCACTGGAAAAAACCTGAGTTCTTTCTTCCTGAAGTGGAATCTGAGTGAGAAAAATGTGACAGTAATAGCTTGTACTTTGCTACTTTGCTGACAAAATTGTTGACTTTGTATCATGTATCGAGTAGCAAGTAAAACATTATCCAATTATAACAAGAAATTTCACAATGTAAATACTTCTAGATGGGATTTCGACACAAAAACAAACATATCTCCCACAAAGGGCCATAACAGGCACGAAAATCATCCAACCTAAAACCCTGACATATATACACCTAGGCTGGTATTCACAAAGCATCTTAAGTGAAAACTTAAATATTTTGAATTAAGTCATAATTTTGTGCAGTTCATATGTCCCGCAATTTAAAAAATAATCTATGTTTTCTTAGTGATTATAGTAGCTGTTTACCTCATACTTCAAAACTATGTAAAATATTAAGCATCTTGATTTTCTTGCTTAGCTGATACACTTGAGAACAAATCAAGATTTTAAGAAATTCCTAAGTTTTCTGCTAAGATGCTTTGTGAATACCAGCCCTAGTCTTCAAACCAAGCATTCATGTAAAGTTTCATTGAAATCATACCAATAGTAAAGGAGAACCAGAACGGACAACCTTTTGTGACATCCATCCAGTACAAAATCAGTATGTCTCTAACATATAGTGGGAGACATAAATACTACTAATTATGAAATAATAAATCTTATCAGTCGCATTGCAGCAATACAGAGATTATGTACAGAAACAAAAAGCAACAATTACATACATGAATACTTCTTGCAAAAAGATTCTTCCTGAAAATAAAACACCATCTCTACACTGAAATAAAACTCTCATTTCATTTATATATATACATGTATCCTTAAAATAAAACATAACTGCATGTGATACGAAATGTACGAACAAAGTAAAAAGGTCACACCTAATAAAGTATCATAGATGAAGTCAATCAGAAAGTAGCTTAGCTAGATGCGTAAACATGAGAAATAAAAACACCAATCTTCAAGCTCGTTAACATTTAAGTTTATAAATAAGAGTATAAAAATTGATAATAAACAACAAATAATTAGGATTAATAATTGATAACAAATTACAATAAGGAGGTCTAATATCGAGTTAACATCAAGAATTACAGACTAAGATTTGTGGTTTCTGTGCCTTTATCGACGCTGGACCGTGGAGTTTTTTTGCGCGCTTCAAGAATGCATTCACCATCTGCCGAACTACTTCATCAAAGAACACATGTGACAAATGCGAATGAAGCTGTGATCTAAACTCAAAAGCAACCTGAAAAATAAATCAACTACAAATCAATTCAATTAGGGAAGCAAATATCACAAAGGTACTTTACAATTCATGACAAAACACACTTTGCAACATAACAAGAGCTGCCAGTGCTCATACACATGTGCGAGATCAATTCAACACCACAATATCAATTTTTCCTATACATACACAAGTTCCTGGCCAGTTGGTAACTCACTACTGACTTTTCCAAGTCGAACAAGGACCATAAATTGCATTTAATTCATACAAGAATGATCTAACTTAGTAAGGTAGAGTAGATCATTCATAAGCTGCATGTGAAGTAAAATTACAGTTATACATTTTCCGAAGCTGATAAATATTCATGTAAAGCTCCATGACAAAGCTTAAATATGTTTGGAACTAGAGGGCCTAGCTTTACTTTGATTTGACATAGTGACCAAGTTTTTGACCCTGGATGAGCCAATATTAAAAGGAACCCAGCTTTTGTACACATGATCATTGTCATAAAGTTCATAAAGATTAGGTCAAAGTTGTGATCTCTGGTGTGTTCACAAGCAATTATGGATGGACAACGGACAAAGAGTGTACACAAAAGCTGACAGACAGTCACTATGTGACAGGTGAGCTAAAAATGTGCAACACAAAAATGTTCACACCCAACTTTTAGTATCACCAGACATTTTTTTGAGGAAAACTGGGTTAAACATACAGTATGTGCAAATCATTAAAAGTTTGTAACAAGAGTGCCAAAATGTCACAAAATACGCCCGTCTTGGGGCATGGTGAGTCTCAGGTCATGGTGAATGAAAAAAACAAACAATCCAACATTTTTTTTAATTAAAGGACCATAACCCAAGAAGGCCTAGGCTGATTTGGCCTACAATTGAAATTGTCTTAGATATTGTATCCATAAACATTGTCACAAAGTTTGAAGATACTCAGATGAAAACTCTTTGCACAAGAGAACAGACAAGGTCAATTTCACATTTATTTTGGTAATCATAGGATCATAACCAAATAAGGCCTAGGTCGATTCGGCCAATAATCAAACTTGGCCTAGATATTATGCCCATAAGCATTGTCATAAAGTTTGAAGATGATTGGATGAAAACTGTTTGCGTTAGAGTACAGACAAGGCCAATTACATACTTATTTGGTAATTAATTTAGGCCCATAACCAAATGAAGCCTAGGCCGATTTGGCCTATAATCAAACTTGGCCTAGATATTATGCCCATAAGCATTGTCAGCAAGTTTGAAGATGATCGGATGAAAACTGTTAGCGTAAGAGTACAGACAAGGCCAATTACATACTTATTTGGTAATTAAAGGACCATAACCCAATAAGGCCTAGGCCGATTTGGCCTTTAATCGAACTTGGCCTAGATATTATGCCCATAAGCATTGTCAACAAGTTTGAAGATGATCAGATGAAAACTGTTAGTGTAAGAGTACAGACAAGGCCAATTACATACTTATTTGGTAATTAAAGGACCATAACCCAATAAGGCCTAGGCCGATTTGGCCTATAATCGAACTTGGCCTAGATATTATGCCCATAAGCATTGTCAACAAGTTTGAAGATGATCGGATGAAAACTATTAGCGTAAGAGTACAGACAAGGCCAATTTCATACTTATTTGGTAATTAAAGGACCATAACCCAATAAGGCCTAGGCCGATTTGGCCTATAATCAAACTTGGCCTAGATATTATGCCCATAAGCATTGTCAGCAAGTTTGAAGATGATCGGATGAAAACTATTAGCGTAAGAGTACAGACAAGGCCAATTACATACTTATTTGGTAATTAAAGGACCATAACCCAATAAGGCCTAGGCCGATTTGGCCTATAATCGAACTTGGCCTAGATATTATGCCCATAAGCATTGTCAGCAAGTTTAAAGATGATAGGATGAAAAAAAAATGTTTGCGCTAGAGTACAGACAAATTACTGGACGCCGCCGCCCGCCCGCCAAGGGTGTTCACATAATACGTCCCGTTTTCAACGGGCGTATAAAAAGCAAAGAACAAACAACATTTATCACTGTGGTTGCGACCATTATAATCCTTTTGTGTAAAGAAATGTTCTACATGTATGTTATATAGGCATTAAGCACTGAACCACATGATGAATCTAAGTTAGTGCACAGGAACCAAAAACACTATCCAAGCCCCGTTACTGACCAGCACCCCATAGAGAAAATAAGACAGGCCGTCACAGGTGTGAAATCCAAAGTCCAGACAATCACTAGGGCTGGAAATTAAACTCATACAGCTGTGCTATTCATATATCATCGTATACGCGCTCGCTAATCCACATATTTCAAAACTCTGTGAAGTTATTGCATGACGTCATTTTCTACAGTGTCAATAGTAAATATACTAAAGTATTGGCTAGTATTTGTACATGTATAACTTACAGAAAAGTCGAGCGTGCATGTGTTGTCATTCTCTGGTACTCCGGGACTTAACTTCCATATTGTCACCAGATGGTTAAATAATACACCATCACTACACACAGACTGCAAACAAATACAGTAAATATTATCCACTATTCCACTCTACTATGATGTGATATGCACTGAAACTAGAAGGCTTTTTCACAAACTCTTATGTTTACAACAAGGGCCAATAACTCCAGCAGTAAAAAGGATCCTCATTTCAATGTATTTACCAATTATTTGCAATTACCTCCCTTTATTGTTTATACTAATTCATTCAAGGTCGATTGTTTTTCCAACTAATTTCATTTATATAAATCAGACACCTCATTCCTGATCCATCGCCACGAGGGTATACGAGAAGAGAAGCCAGCTTAACTTTTATGCTGAGCATCTAGCAAGGGAATTTCTGGCAACATTTTTATTTTATCTTTGGTATAACTTGGCCTGGGATCGAACCCAGGACCTCCCGCACTCAAAGTGGAGGCTCTACCACTAGGATATCAAGGAGGCGGAATGGTAATTTGCTTATTTATGAAACCATGCTGTGAGTCATTCACAGGTATACATACATGTATTGAATATTTTAACATTGACAGAGGTTTAATTACCTTCACTAAGTTAGGCTTGGATAGGGTAACTACTGATGAATATCTTTCAACAAGGGGAGGGAATCCTATCTGAAGTTTACACTTGAGTTGTGTTGGAGTAGTTCTGTTCACAGTCGACTGTGTACACCATGGCACAAACTGATTATATTTATCCACCTCGGCTACTATATTAAACATTTGTTCCATCGAGTACCTAGAAAAATAACACAAATTTATATTAACCAATTACTGGTGTGGTCTGAAGAAGCCAAATTGATATGGCATGGTTTAATTGCTAGTACTTTGCATTGCTAGGAGATAACGCCATTCATTATACGAAGATTTGAATCCAACTATAGGCGCAAACTATTCATTCACCACTACTGACAGGCAGAATACATTTACTTTTACGACATAATAAACTTTTGACAAACTCAACATGCATTGAACCAAGAACCTTACCTTATTACACAAAAATTAATTTCTTTACTTATTTTCTTTATGGCTTACACATAGAGGATCTATTTTTATAAGTATAAGACTTCAGAAACAAGTACAAACAAAAGATGTTTGTAAAACATGTATGCCCCAATTGCAGCCCAATAGTCAGAAATGGCAAAGGTCACAGTGGCCTTTACCTTGGACTTACTTACCTTAAATTCAATATGGGTCATCTACCGTTGATGACCAACCTCAATGCAAAGTTTCAAGATCCTAGGGCAGCACTTGCGTTAGCGTGCGTACGGGCGTATATTACGCCAGGAAATCGGCCGTGTACGCCGGAAATCAAACTATCGTTCGTACAGCGTACGTCAATAAAATATGTTATACGCCGATAATCAATACGCAGGACGTCCTGTTGTGTAAACTTCAGACGGTGAAAGCCGCATCAGACTGATTTCATTAATCACGCTAGATCATTGGCCAATCGATAAACGTATGCTCCGCCCACTTATTGTCAGCTAATTTGATTGACGGTCTGATCATGCGTACTGTACATAATAATGTACGCGGTCGCTGCGGTAATCAAATTCACCAAAGGTGTGTAAAACGCGTCGCGCTAATAATCTCGTGTAGAGACAGATAATTGTGTAGTTATAAACCGTTACGTAAACACGTATGCTTTCATTGATTTGATTGAATTATCGATTTTATTTTATAAATTTGTCGTACGTTTGGTAAGCGTAATTCTTAGTTGTACGCATAATTAAAAAAAGACATGAGTCAAAACGTATGTTCTGCAAAAATCGAGTTTAAAAAGAATAATTTACCTTGTAATTCATATTCCGCGCGTTTACATAAATCCCAGACACAATATATCACAACTCTAACATACTTTTGCCAACGTTCGGTCGGCAGTTTCATCAAACCAGCGTGCGGCATCAATGTCTATGTTAAGGACGTTTGATGTGACCGACGCGCTTCCCTTCAAAGGTGCGGGTAGTGCCTCGGCGGTCTTTGATCGAGCGGCATGCGAATTTATACCGTAAACTGTATGCGATACACGTGTGTTAAATTTGAGGAATTTATTGATTGACGCAGCGAATTTTTTTCTGAATTTGCATAGCGCGAACATTAAAATCGTGTAAATGACGTGGTGTTCGGAAGCATTAAATGGTGCTGGTATTATTCGAGTTTTAACACATTTTGGGGCATTTAAACAATAGCAATTAAGATATGAGTTTAGGTGCATAAATTACTGCAAATGACCGGGAAAAGAACGACTTATATGACATACAAGTTGCACTATTTCGGATATGTACATATCTTCGGATAAACTCGTGTTTTATTTTAATCAGTCATACGGTTTTGGCTTCTATTATTGTAAGAATTCAAGTGTGCTATTAGTACTTAAATCAAGTAACATTTTTTGAACATCTAATTCTTAACCCTATACTCCATAGACATACCTCAATTTTCAATAAAATATGTATCATGTTCAGAAATAAATTTTCATTGTTTACCTCATGATTGTGTATATACATCTTGCTGATAATAAGGATGACCAATTAAAATGTTTATAAGCAGGCTACTAGTATATGCCGATTTAGCAAAGGGTTAAAATGGATTGTAAATATGCTTGAACCAGTACACTGAACTGACCATATCATTGAGCAATCATACATGTAGCTGGATTGATCATATATCAAAACAATAGATCTACACAGTAACACATATTAAGTAAAGGGTTAAATGGGCTCTAAGTACAGATAAAATATTTCATGAATGTAATCTGAACTTAGTAACAATGGTTGGACAATCCTACATACTGTTGGATGGCACTACATTACTGAATGTACACGCAGAGTTGATGTTCGAAACTTGGGACTTCCGTAAAATCATACTGGGACTTCCCAAATCAAAGGTCAGGAAGTCAGGACTTCCTGAAATTTAACCTTAGTGCAGGGCCTGCTAGGGCAAAGTGTTCTCGAGTTATTGAATGGAAGCAATTTGGTCTACCGACCGACTGACCGACCGACATGTGCAAAGCAATACACCCCCTCATCTTTGATAATAATAATAACATTCACCTCCTCTAAGTAGAAAGGTTCCATTTCAATGGTTTTACCCTGAACGTGACTCTTTCACCTTAGAAATTTTGAGAAAGCCAGATTTTGACCCTTGTTATTCTTGTTTTGCATCAATTTTCTTTAAATTACAAGACAATGTTTCTGCGATAAAATGATCAAAGTTAACTCTGAAAAGGATTATTGAAACAACTTGTAAATTTTATCACCTTATGGAACTAGTAAACTAGAAGTGTTTTCGACACATGCATGTCTCCCACAGGGGCCATAACTCCAGCCAAAACACATCCTATATATTGTAAAATTCCTGAATACATTTGCACAACAAGGTTAGGTACCCTAGCAAGCATTTATGTGAAGTTTCATTCACCAATGGTTTAGGAGAACTAGTGCAGATACATCTATCTAGGCACCTGCACAAAATCCGACTGGACTCACTGGAGAAATATATACTTGACAAGCTAAATTTAGCATACTCAGTGACTAACCCTAACAATCGGCGCTCAGAATATTCCTTCTTCTTGTTCCCATCACTTCCGAAAGGCAAGTTTGGCAATGAAAAAAATGACCTTCTGTCATGAATACCATCTATCAATCTTCGTTCATTATGTCTCGCCACATGTAGACATCCACCACAGGCAGTTCTAAAATAAAAGAGAGTATTTAAAGTAAGCAAGCAAGCAAATTGCCCAATCAGGAAATGAGACATAAGTCTGTTATGGTGCCATTAGCACAAACCCATACAACAAAAGTCTGTTTCAAACACTGTTCTGTTGTTAAAATTCAGCTTTAACTTATGGAACTTCAATAATCACCATAACTTTGTCAATTCTTTGATTTATTTCATCAAACTACTTTTATTATCTGCAGGAAAGTTCTTTTTTTCTAGTGCACTAAATCTGGATTTCCGGAATTATAGGACGTTTTATTGCACTGAATATATTTTAAGAAAGGTTTAAACAAATTTATTTTATTGACCCAAGGAAGACATCAGGTAGCTGTCATCAAAGGCGGACAGGGGAATAAAAAGTGTGATTATCATTATCATAATATTCATACCTGTTCAGACAAATGCATCGGGCATGTTTCACAGTCACACACAATGAATCCCTAGAGCACACCGGTGACCTCGAGTAACAACCATAAAAATCATTGTTAGATCGGTAATGAACATTCTAATTTTTCCTATGGTTGTTTAAAAAGGACTTCAAGGAGTCATTTGGCGTGTGCGTCTAAGGACAGGTACGTGTTATGAAACAGTATATCTAATAATCTATAAGTTCTAAGCATTATTTGTAAATAATTTTATACAGAAATTAACCTGAACTATACATGCTTCATTCATACTATCATGGAATTTTATAAATGCTGAGAACTAACGAACAGGACATTAATGATTGCATAATTACCTAATCTGATCATAAAATGATAAATCTGTTTCATAATTTGACATAAACTGATAAACGTTTTATAAGGACTACAACCTCTTGCTGGAAAATCAGACGAAACCAGCACTGTCATCATACAGTTGTATGTTCTCCGTATACCATTCACTTCAAAGTGTTGATGCACCTATCAAGCACAAGGATTGAAGGAAGAATAAAATAAACAAGTTTCAAGTATGAAGTGATTATGGTACGAAATATCTACTAATTCGGCCAATTCATAACTAGGGACAATATCGAGCAATATGACATAACCAAACATTACCTTTGTAATTCACATATTCGTTTTAAACCCTTTGGATCCCTTATAAGACTCAAATGACGAGAACATTTGGTTAAAGGTCTAGCCATCTCATAAGGTGAATTAAAAGTGTCAAGGTCGTTTCGGTTGCGGTTACAGTCCGTCCTGAACGGTACCGAGGGAATAGTGTATTCCCCGGCCCTATGCTATTTTAAACAAGAAAAAATAATAGATTCTACGGCCGTAGGGTTTTATTTTTTTATTTACTGAAGGATTTTTAAAATGTTGATATCAAATTAAAGATGACGCTCTGTAGTTTCTGAATATATAAAAATTATTGAAATTATGCCCATGTATATATGAATTACAACGGTTCAAACATAGACTATTTTTCGGGAAAAAAATCTACACATTTTTGTGTTCGAATTCCACGGCCGTAGGGGTTTATTTTTTTGTTTATAAACATATGTTCATATAATTGATATCAAAATAAAGATGTAGCTCTCTAGTTTTAAAATATGCAAACATATTGAAAATCCGTCCATTAATTATAAAATAACGGCTAATTGAATATTTATTTGCTACTCAATTTTCTATTGCCTTATATCATTATAAAGATGAAGCTCTCTAGTTTCTGAATATGTAAAAACATTGAAAATAATGCCAGTATTAATAAAATGACAATGGTTAGAAAATTGAGGTATTTCACGGCCGTGATTTTTGTGTCAATATCGGAGATTAACGCCAAACCGTATAATCATAGTAACGTACGATTATAGACATTGAAAGTGTTTCGAAAAAGAAAACTTTATTATTTTATTAATATGTTATACATATTTGGAAATTTCATGGTTTGTCAAAGTAAAATAATTTAAATGTGAAACTATGGTTTTTTTCATTAAGTCTTTCTTGTAAACGGTCGTATTGTTTTATTAATATGTTTAGATATTTGGAAATTTCATTTGAATGTGAAACTATGGTTTTTCATTAAGTCTTCCTTATAAACGGCCGTATTCATGAGAGTCCTCAAATAATTTATGTCGTTCGGTAGTGTCCTCAAATAATGTATGTTTTTCGCTAGTACTGAGACTTTTACATTGGATGTTCATTGGTTGCAATGTGTAAATATATGTGATTGTACATGAGTTGAGTCTCTTATAATTATTTGTGATATAATATGTGTTATTTTGTACTAAGTATACATGGATGAGATTGAAATACAGTACATTTGTATAATTTACAGTTATTGCCTCCTAATTTATACGGAGAAATTCAAAATCGCATATGTATTAGGATTTTCACAGAGCTGAACAGAACTTTATTTATCAAATGCATATATGCAACATGGGTACAGTGATATATAAATGTTACAGTATAAAACTATAAATACATTGTGATAAATACTATATAATCTATCAGACATGTTCACATTAATTGTAAGTCAAGTTAGTCAAGTCAAATACCTTTTATTCTCTCATTTCATGTTTACATGAAAAATGAGGTTTACAAAATGTAACGACATTATCAAGAGTCTCCCTGTGGATACTATTCCTCTCCTGGTTGGTGTGCGGTCAACATCGAGGTACGGCGCCTAGGAATATCGTATGTGTTCAGACACCACCCTCACATATACCAATTCACGCCTTGGTCGAGTGTGGCACTGTGTGCTGTTCTTGCTCAGAGAAATTAAGCAGTGTCGCAGACGGGGAACGAACCTGGGACCTCACGATCCCAAAGGGAGCTCCCAGCCTCTAGACCACTGCCCCACCGGACAGTAATTATGGTTGTACCATATTCACAATTCAAGGTGAGCAACTCCTATAGCAGTATAACCCCCTTGTGTTGTTTTCATAGTCCAATGTCTTTTTTATTCGAAGATTCGCTATTTTTTTCGATACATGTATGAATAGAAGTTTAATTATACACTTGGTCTATTTTATGTAATACGGGGGGTTCGGTTAATTTATTCATCACACTATGATTGTGTGACTAGTCTGTTCAAAGCGAAAGCGAAATTAGATTAGCCGCACATAGTTCAATTTTGAGATAATTGCAAGTACATGTATGCGAACAAGCGACAACTCTACATCATTTTGACGTGTTTAAAGTATTGTTATCATTGCTATTTGTTTAAGTGCATGTATATGACTATATGTTGTTATATATACTCTTTATTTCCACTTTTCAGTGATTTACAATTACATATAAATATCATACATACATTACAATGATTTATAAGGAAAGTGAAATAGTACAAGTATGTTCATGACATGCATAATGTTATGTATAAATGTATATTAACACAATGAATAAATACATACATAAAGTTAGTAACACAATTTCTATTTTACATGTACCGTCGTATATTGCAGCTTTTATGTGCAACTAAATAGATTTACCTTATATCATTTGTCTTAACCGAAATTCGAAAATGTTAAGATCAAATGTAAGGTATGATGCAACTTTTTATGTGCAACTAAATACTTAAATAAGTGTCTTCGTTTCTGTCATAAATATACACGAGTATATAATAAAATAAATAACAAAAGTGTACATATATACAGTACATTATAGCGGGAATAGACTAACAATGATGTGACAAAAAAATCACGGCCGTGAAATACCATACTTTTCTAATCATTGTCATTTTATTTATACTGGCGTTATTTTCAATGTTTTAACATATTTAGAAACTAGAGAGCTTCATCTTTATAATGATATAATAGAAAATTGAGTGGAAAATAAAAAAATAAACTGGTACGGCCGTGGAATTCGAACACATCAAAAATATAATTTCACGCCGAAAAAATTGTGCTATATTCAATTAGCCGTTATTTTATAATTAATGGACGGATTTTCAATATATTTGCATATTTTAAAACTAGAGAGCTTCATTTTTATTTTGATATCAATTATGAAAAAAATAAACCCCTACGGCCGTGGAATTCGAACACAAAAATGTGTAGCTTTTTTTCCCGAAAAATAGTCTATGTTTGAACCGTTATAATTCATATATGCATGGGCATTATTTCAATATTTTTATACGCCCGTTGAAAACGGGACGTATTATGTGAACACCCTTGGCGGGCGTGCGGGCGGGCGGGCGGGCGGGCGGGCGGGCGGCGGCGTTTGTCTGTACTCTAGCGCAAACAGTTTTCATCCGATCATCTTCAAACTTGCTGACAATGCTTATGGGCATAATATCTAGGCCAAGTTCGATTATAGGCCAAATCGACCCAGGCCTTATTGGGTTATGGTCCTTTAATAACCAAATAAGTATGAAATTGGCCTTGTCTGTACTTTTACGCTAACAGTTTTCATCCGATCATCTTCAAACTTGCTGACAATGCTTATGGGCATATTATCTAGGCCAAGTTCGATTATAGGTCAAATCTGCCTAGGCCTTATTGGGTTATGGTCCTTTAATAACCAAATAAGTATGAAATTGGCCTTGTCTGTACTCTTACGCTAACAGTTTTCATCCGATCATCTTCAAACTTGCTGACAATGCTTATGGATATAATATCTAGGCCAAGTTCGATTATAGGCCAAATCGACCCAGGCCTTATTGGGTTATGGTCCTTTAATTACCAAATAAGTATGAAATTGGCTTTGTCTGTACTCTTACGCTAACAGTTTTCATGCGATCGTCTTCAAACTTTGTGACAATGCTTATGGGCATAATATCTAGGCCAAGTTCGATTTTAGGCCAAATCGGCCTAAGCCTTATTGGGTTATGGTCCTATAATTACCAAAATAAATGTGAAATTTACCTTGTCTGTTCTTTAGTGCAAACAGTTTTCATTTGATCATCTTCAAACTTTGTGACAATGCTTATGGGAATAATATCTAGGCCAAGTTAGATCATAGGCCAAGTCGGCTTAGGCCTTATTGGGTTATGGGCCTTTAATTACCAAATAAGTAAGAAATTGGCCTTGTCTGTGCTCTAACGCAAACAGTTTTCATACGATCGTCTTCAAACTTTGTGACAATGCTTATGGGCATAATATCTAGGCCAAGTTTGATTATAGGCCAAATTGGCCTAGGCCTTATTTGGTTATTATCCTATAATTACCAAAATAAATGTGAAATTTACCTTGTCTGTTCTCTAGTGCAAAGAGTTTTCATCTGAGTATCTTCAAACTTGGTGACAATGTTTACGGATATAATATCTAAGACAAGTTCAATTGTAGGCCAAATCAGCCTAGGCCTTCTTGTGTTATGGTCATTGAATTAAAAAAAATGTTGGATTGTTTGTTTTTTTTCATTCACCATGCCCTGAGACTCACCATGCCCCAAGACGGGCGTATTTTGTGACATTTTGGCACTCTTGTTTATATATTCAGAAACTACAGAGCGTCATCTTTAATTTGATATCAACATTTAAAAAATCAGTCAATAAATAAAATAATAAACCCGGCCTACGGCCGTAGAATCACTACCAATTTCTCACTTTATATCGCATAGGGCCGGGGAATACACATGTACCGAGTACCGGTCCGAAAGGATTTATCTATCTATCTATCTTTACTGCCTAACGCCTCTTCCGAGTATTATTGGCAGGGTGCACGTCGGATAGTTAAAAGAGTGAAGATAAAAACTGGAAACGAAAGCTTCCAGCTAGACATGGTTAAAATGTTAAAAATAGTAAAAGGTAAAAGATAAGATAAAAACAACTGCTGGGCATCACTGATAAATCCTGGCCACTGACTGCTTAAATAATTCAAGATCAGTCAGGGTCGCGATGTGGGAAGGTAACCTATTCCACAGGATTGTGGTATGGGGGAAGAAGGAAAACTTGAAGAAGTCCGAGTTGGCTTGAATGGGGCGGAGACTTTTGGAATACATGTGCCTTGTTGATCTGGTGGGGACTTCTAAATAGGCCGGGAGAGATGTACATACAAGATTATTATAAATCTTGTAGAATTAAACTAGCTTGAAGGAAAGGCGTCTGTTCTCAAGGGAGCTCCATCCTAGTGTATTTTGTAAGTCCGATACGCTGGTATATCGGGAGTAGTCATTTTTTACCCATCTAATAGCACGTCTTTGTATCATTTCCAGCTTGTTAATGTTGACCTGTGTATGTGGTGACCAAACGGGTGATATTCTAGTTGTGGTCAAACTAGTGTTTTGTATGCTAGAGATTTTATGTTTTCATGTTTTGTTTTGATGTTACGTTTGAGGAAGCCTAGTGTTTTGTTTGCTTGTGTTGTTATTCTGTTTATGTGGGTGTTCCATCTGAGGTCATCACTGATGTCGACGCCAAGGTATTTTGCATCTGTGACTGAGGAAAGAATTTGACCATGGAGCATGTACGGAAATTTGATTGGGTTTCTGCTCCTTGAGATATGGAGAACCTGACACTTACTTATCCCATTGACATTCCCAGTTTTCAAGTTTTAGCAAGTCATTTTGTAACGCATGGCAATCTGAGAGGGAGGTGACTACGAGGTAAGCAGCTGTGTCATCAGCAAACAGCCGTATCAGGGAAATGAGTTTGTCAGGAAGGTCATTTATATAAAGCAGGAAGAGCAATGGTCCCAATACGGACCCCTGTGGGACACCTGAAGTTACAGGAACCTGATCAGAAGTGTGACCATTTACCACTACTGACTGTGATCGGCCTACTAAAAATGACTCGATCCAGGATAGAATTTGACTAGGGACACCGTGTTCTCGGAGTTTGTATAGTAGTTTCTGGTGGTTGACCTTATCAAACGCTTTGCTAAAGTCTAATAAGATAAGGTCAGATTGTTTACCTGAGGAGAGATCCTTAGCTAGATCATCAACTAACTCTATGAGCTGAGTCTCACAGGACCGTTTTTCACGGAACCCGTGTTGAAGCTCATAGAGAATGTTATGTTTGGTGAAGTGAGTGGATAGGCTGGATGCAATTATGTGTTCAAGGAGTTTACACAGAATGCAAGTGAGTGATATAGATCGATACTTAGCAGGGTCACTATTATCACCTTTCTTGAATAGAGGGGCTACGTTTGCTTTCTTCCAGTCGGACGGTAGTTGACCAGTATTCAGGGATCTTTGGAAGATAAGCGATATGGTATCAAGGATCTCATGACGGAGTTCCTTTAGTACTATAGGCTTGATCAAGTCCGGGCCAGCAGCCTTATCCACTTTTAGGTTTTGGAGTAACTTAAGGACACCATTTGGGTCTATTTCTATTTCGGGCATGGTCGGGTATTTGGAGTTCCCAAGGACATTCCTACAAAGATGAGGCAGTGATAGAGGTGAGACACCTGAAAAGACTGATTGTAATTGCTTGTTCAGGATGTTGGCCTTGGCGGTGTTATCAGACTCTATTTTACCACTGGTCTGATCTCTTAAGGGAGCAATACCGTGGCTGTCTTGTTTGGCATTCTTTATGAGTGAATATAAGCGTTTAGTGTTGAATTTGGTGTTGTTTTCATTTTCTGTGTGTTGGATGTCAAGTATGTTTTCAATGTATGCTTCATAGGATTTTTTTATTTTTTTCTGGATGAGGTGTTTGATGGTCTTGAATTTTTCTAACATATCTGTGTGCTTAGTTTGACCTTTCTGGTGCTTCATTTTCTGATAGAGTTTGTCCCTTTTTTCTTATTAACCTTTTTATGTCTTGTGTGACCCATGGCAAGAGTTTTTTGCTTCCGAGGTTTTTGGTTGGGACAAACTTTGTGATGCCTTCGTTAATGGTGTTTTTAAACCTGATCCAGAGATCCTCTACTGGGATAGCATCTGCATCTTTAATGACGTTGACCTTTGAGGTGTTAATGAAGTGTCTGAAATCGTCCCAATTTGCCTTGTTAAATAATTGTATGTTTCTGGGAACTTGTCTATCAATGAGTGGTTTGATGCGTGCTTGTGTAACCATTATATTATGATCAGAGATGCCTGCTTGTGTGGATACTGAAGTTACTAGTGTGGGGTTTGATGTGAGGAATAAGTCCATTTATCATAGGTAGGTTATTATAATATTGAGCCAGTCTCCAGGAAAACTTGCTATTTTGACCGAAATATTGATTTTGAGATGTTCAATAGTTTTAAAGAAAAATGCAAAAGAAGTTGCGTTAATATCTTGAGTTTTAAGGAAGTTACGAACTGCTGTTTTTGTAAAGTCGCTATTCGGAACTTTTTTGTGTCCAAACGTTATTTGTTACAAGTAGTTCATACATACATCCTTAGATCAATTATTGATATCATTTAATTTTTAAATTATACATCAAAATCGAAATTGTTTGCATTCACAGAATTGCTGACTACGTATATTGTTATAAACCACTAACTCCTCGTTTTCCTCAATCTACTCAAAGACCTAAATATATATGTATATTTAGGTCTTTGATCTACTACTAAGGTATCTCTGTAATATGTCCTATATTTATTTACTGTTCTATTCTCACTGCAAAGCCAAATATTTCTACACTTGCCATTGAGGCACAAATTACTTTCTCAATCAACAAAACGAATGAGTGGTTAAACAAGCAAACAAACATAAACAAAATAATTCTGGAAAGCAGGAAAGAGGCTAGAAAAGAAACGAAGACAGCGATTTAAAGAAAGAGCAAGTGTGATATTAGCTAAGCGTATTGAAAAACAAGAAGAAGATTTTAGGAAAAAAGAAACGCAAGAGAGGAATAAAGTCGAAAAGTTAGAACAGATTACAAATGAAATGTTATTTTATGGTTTGTGGCAGAGTCATATACAGGTAGAGAATAAATTGAAAGAAATCAAAAGTGTGAAAGAAAAAGAAAACGCGCTGAAATCCCAACTAAGATTCAGGAAGGATGTATTCAAACAAGTGTGTGAAAGAAAAGATGTTTATGCTTTTAGTAAAGTAATAGATAGTAAAAGACAACCTTTGTCTGTGGAAGAATTAAAAGACAATGTAGTGTTTTTGATAGGTCAAAGTTTTGTTACACCACCCCCAGATCGAGAGCATTTTTTGGTAGGACAAAATATTGAGCACAAATGGGTGGAAAATGATAATCCAAAATGGTACACCGGAAAAGTAATCTCTCAGGTATAATAAAGTCATGTTTTTAACGTACATTATGTATGTACATAAATTGTTTGAAGCTGTAAAATTAATTTATTATAAGATTAATAATGCAACATACTTTTATGTCTTTCATTTATCTACTTTCAGGTGCCTGGATTTCCAGGCTGGTTCAATGTGAAATATGAGGATGATCTTGCTGTATATACATCAAAGCTCGGTGAAGAATACAAGGAGGGAGATGTTGTGGTGAAAGCGTAAATGATATATAACAAGTGAGCAAAAATAAAAAAAGTTGACATGTTCAGAAGTTGTGTTCTTGTTATTGTTTATTTTTTGTTATATTTTATTTCTACATGTAACTTACGAAATGTGGCCAGCCAAAACGTTTTCCGACATTGCGAAATTTTGGGGGTGGTTTAAATACTGCGGCTTATCAGCGATCTGGAGAGTCAAATAGTCAGGGATGAAGAGTATTTATTTGCAACTGTTTAATATCAAGAACATTTTAATTTTGAAACAGTTTGCAGCAGAAAAACAGTACAACATTAACGCGTACTGTATGCGAATGGCAAAATATTGTACATATTATGATATACAATAATACATGTCATGTACTATTTCAAGATGAACTTGATGAAGTTCATGATGATGTTAAGGTTCAATAAGACCTGTATTTTGACTAGATATTAATGTTATCACTTACACCACAGGAACTTGCATTTATAATTTGAAAAAAAAAATTGAAAAATATTTTTTTTCGCTAGGCCTACTGTACTATTAAAATTTAAAATATTTTTTTTTTTCAAATTATAAATGCAAGTTCCTGTGCTTACACGAAGTAATGAGGTATCTGTTAGACCATTAAATTACATAAATCTCACAATACATCACATGTATTACAATAACTAGTGTTGTCGGATATTTTTTTTAATCTTTCAAGGGGCATAACTCTGCCTAGGTACCTTCAATTTTCAAAATCTTTGCACCATTGTGTTGCATTTTGGAAGACCTTTCCAATGATATATAACACTTATAGGTTTAATAAAATAAAGATTTTCATTTCTGATGCTAATAATATATGTATATTTAGGTCTTTGATCTACTACTAAGGTATCTCTGTAATATGTCCTATATTTATTTACAGTTCTTTTACTCTTTTACTCTTTTACTCGTCTTGGCAGTTTTGACGCGCGAAATGTCTACGTCCCCGTAAGGGGTTTGACATCAAAGGCAGATAGACTAAGTACTGTAAGCAAACATCGTTGGTACAAAATTGGTCACCATAGCAACGAAGTATGTGATTTCGACATAAATCATGGGACACCGATTGCTAAGTACTACAATATACATGGACAAATTACTTTAAATGGAATCAATATTTTTTTTCTTATTTTAGAGCCTTTTTCTAAACGTCAATGTCAATATAGCAGGTTCCCATGGAAACTGGCACAATTATATTCTCACCAAATATGAAAATTACAAGATGCCAATAAATGCAACTGTGTGTTTGCCAACAAGAGGACACAAAGGGACCTAGGTAGCTCACCTGTCGTAGATAGTGAAGGTATGTAACCCATTCTCGTTCACCAGCATATTTCTTCTCCTGTGTCGGATATTATTTTAATAGTATAGTAGGCCTAGTGAAAAAATTATTTTTTTCAATTATTTTTTTCATTTTTTTTTCAAATTATAAATGAGCCGCGATCTGAGAAAAGGACCCTTATGACATTTTTTGGAATTTTGTTTTTTGGCATTTTCTGTCGAAATAATCTTTCCTGTACACAATAAAAAAATATTTTTGTCAAAATTCCAAATATTCACAAAGTTATGACCTTCCAATGGAACCAATGACATGTATGTTTTTGTGCAAAAACGCACATCTCAACATTGACATATTTTTGTACTGTTTGTGTGTTAGTGGCATTACCCCACAAACGTTCACCTGCTATGAATCAACCTATCATTTGAATAATGGTACTTATTTGTGAGGCGTTACAAATCTGTGTAAATATTTAAGCTTTTATTTTATTTTGGTTGCCATAGCAACCATTTCTTCAAGGAATAAAATATACCAAATTATCTTGTTTACTACTAATTATCATAAAAATATTACCAATTCCATATATGGCCTTTATATTACTAGATTTTTTTATTTATTTTGAATGGTTTTGCTTCTTCCGTTTCAATACCATGGCAACCAATTCTTTTGAATTACTAGTACTCAAATATGTCGTGACACTAATGTGTATTTTCCGCTAGTGTTTTATGTACATGAAGTCATATTGAAAGAATAACAAATACATGCTATGCATAGTTGGATTTTTAAATTGGATATTATCTTATTGCTGTTGTCATAGCAACAATTACTCAATTTAACAATACTCTGCATTTATATACGTAAAGTCATAACTATTTTAGAAATGCTGAAAACTGTTTGATTTTTGGTGCAATTAATGACGGGAAAGCTTAAATCAGGTAGTGTTAGGTATCACATAGACTGGAATGGATCTACTTTGTAGTATTATGTACTACCCATGGAACAAGAAATGGCTTTAAAGTTAGGCATGAGTACTACACCGGGCCTTGAATTGCTGTACTGTATAGATAGGGTATCGGGCGGCTAAACTGTCCATAGCGCCTGGTATAGTTGTTCCGAGCAGCCTTAATTAAGTTAATGTTTTTATATATTAAGCAAAAGGTTACTACTAACATATCGCAGTAAATTATTAACGAATACTCTGCTTAATGACATTGTGGTCCGCCGATTCCAAAATCCTCACTTTTGTTTATATTTTATGTTTTACCTCAAAAATATATCAAGATGCACAACATTTTGACATCAGATTATTAATATCTTAAGCGATAAGACAACATGTGCCTATCAAAGGGATTTATTATAAAAAAACATCAATAATAGCATTGCTGTAAACCGATTACAAAAATCACTATTTTAGTTTCTATTTTGTTAGATTTTACCCCAAAATATCGCATTACAACTAAAAGCTTACACAATCTTATGATATATTATACTATAAGTAAGTAAAATCAGGTTGCAATGATTTTTGATATAACACGATTATAAATGACACTGTGGTCCGCCGATTCCAAAAATCCTCACTTTTGTTTATATTTTGTTTAAGGTTCACCCCAAATCAAGGCACTGAAAGTACTGATGTGTGGCGTACTGATGCCATTAAATCCAATATCGAATCCAGGTTGTATCATAATTTTATGTCACAGTTCTGATAAGCCCACCCTTACTCAAACATTTGTGCTGCTAAAGACACCAAGAGAACCAGCAGTTACCTGAAACTTACTTAAGTAACTATGCTGAGCATCAATGAAGGGATATTTACAAATACCATTTTTAACGACTTGGAGAATTCGACCAGTGTCAAGATAAGTGACTGTTTATTCTCCGTATGACCACGCATGTTAATTAAATGTATATGACACTCTATATTAACGTATGTAAAAGGGGTAAACATGGTGTCGCTCACACATATCGATCTACGCTCCCTACAGCGCTTTGATTTCCACTTAACCGTTACAATTCACACGCTGCTTAAAATACTATAATATTTTGATATTTGACCTTTACAAAACTGCTGTGAACCCTGATACACATTTTCATTGGCTGATGAAAGTTTACTTGTTTGTATAGACAGTAGAGAGTTATAGCAGAGAGTTTATAGTGAATATGAAGGCTACGTGTTGAAAGGTTTAAACGAGTACACACTGTATGAGGTTTAAATATTTCATGGTTCTATTAACTGGTCATTATTTGTTTCAATCAATATGATAAATTGATAGTGCGAGAGTTTTAATTTATAATACAAGTCATTCTTTTAACACACGAGCGTTTTATATACAATGTACTTAAAAACCCGTTTACATTATCACATTTGTCTCGCTGTACGCTGGTTTTGGATTCTCCTGTCTAAAAATAGCAATAGCGCTAATACACTAGCAATAATGCAGAGCCTAGAAACGATGTAGTTTCGGGCGAGGCAATTGGAGAGTAATATCGATCGGCCGATTAATGCTTTAAAAACAAGTTTTACATTTTATAAAACCTTAAAGTATTAGCTTTTAAAACAAGCTTTAATGAACAAAATCGATCGAATATTAAATTAATAATTGATGATTTTCGACCGTTGATTGAATTTTTATTTGGTATAAAACGGGATATTTTAAACTTACTTTTACGCGGAACGGATTCTTACTCGTCGCTGTGGATTTAATAATTAGGGTATCGTGTTGAATGTTGTCTAAAAGAGAGACATATATCTCTGCTTCATTACAAGCTTTAAATATTCAAAATCGGATAATAGATACGAAAATTATGAGGTCTTATATAAAGCAGGGTAGAAATTGACTAGTGCGTTTAACGCTTGTTAATCGGCCGATCGATATGTACGTAGAACTATTTCAGTTCTCCCCACCAGCTATATATAGCATCAATGTTTGTATAAAACATAATTAGGTCATCGTCTGCAATGTGCAGCGGCGGAGTGATTTACATACGTTACAGTATACGATTGAAAACCGTGGGAACTATTTTAGATTCCCGCATTCTTTGGTAGTAGAAATATAGTCCGTTGCGGAATGATTTGCTATAAATATCCTCTAAAAATAAAAGTCTGATATAATTGTTGGTCTTAATATAAGTTAATGTTGGTAATGTAAACAAATCAGGTCCAATGATACGTGTAACCTGTGTTGCATGCTTTCAGCTGCATTTTAACACAATTGTTTGAATTACTGAGGAGCGGTGACTTAGAGTAGGACCGCGTGCTTCGGGATCGAGAGGTCCCGGGTTTAATCCCCGTCTGCGTCACTGCTTAGTCACTGAGTTCTCTGAGCAAGAATAACCCGCATGCTCCACTCGACCAATGTGTGAATTGGTACCTGTGAGGGCGTGTCTGTACATTTTCGATATTCCTAGGCGCTGCAGATCGATGTTGGCTGCGCACCTACACCGTAAAAACGATGTTACTAATTTAAATGCCTAAATAAACACTTTTTTGTTACACTTTTTGCACATGTTGAAATGCAACACATGTCACATGTTTTGAATTATAACAGTAGTGTTCACAAAGTAGAACACATGTGTATACTTCTGAAACACATTTAAAACATGTTCTAAACACATGTGTTTACTTTAAATACATGTTGAAGGTGTATAAAAATAAACACCTGACATGTTCTAAACATAAACGCAATTTTGTTACATTTTTTGCACACATGAACACATTCTTTAAACACATAAGGTGTTAAAATCTGTACATGTGACATGTACTAATTCAAGCATGTATGTTGAGATCTCTACAGATATATTCAATTGATCTACAGTCTGCTTTGCAAACTATCTGCAGGGCAATGAACAACAACCTGAAATTAGAACACTTTATTGATTAAAAACAGACAGTAATACATATTAATACATATTAACAGGAATTTATTTCAAAAACAGATAATCATTTCAAAATGGTGGGTGGGGTAACATAATGTCTTTACCGCTATACCAAGTTGTATGTACATATCCTACATTTATCAGTGTATCACAGTAAACATATACACAATATTTACATAAATCAACAGATTGAGCATGTAGAATAACAGTGAGAGCTTGTAACAACATAAAATTTGACCGTATCGCGGCCGTAAACTTTGCGCCATTTTGTAGAAAAGGATTTGAGATTAAAAAGTACGTTTCAATATAATAACAATGGTCTTGTATCAAATACCGGCTACATATTGTGTAATTTTATTTCTCTTTGTTTATTATATCTTGTTCAGAAAGAATATATTTACGTTATTTACCATTTTATGTTTTCACGTGAAATGTACGTTTATTTTCTGTTTAGAGATTATTATATTTACAGGCGTGTTCATCTAAGTGTTCCGAAATTGTACGTCTTCAACACACCAGCGTTTACGGAAGAAACACTTTTAAATTCAAGTTAAAGGAACAGCTTAATGTCTCAGTCGGAGGCCGGTCGCTTTTTTTATTGATAAAATTCAGGGGAAGTTAAATGTCAAAGAGTGGCTGAACGGCTGAATGGCTAAACTGCTGAAAGGAGCCCTAAAAAATTGGTAACTTTTAACTTAAATTCTTACTATTTGATTAAGATTAAGCCAGTGTGATCACAAAATGATACAATAAAAATAAAAACTAAGTATTCAGATAGGCATATCATACATTTGTATCTTTCATAGAAGTGGTAGCCTTCAACTTATTTCACCTTGTTACTAGTTAGATAACGTAATATGTTGTAGATGACTACAGTACGTATTAGTGCATAACGTACCGGCTGTAGTACACACGTATCTATTTAACACAATAAATACGTGAAAATATGTCTACGACGGATTATGACTATGTTTTGGTTATTGAAGGTGCGGTTATGTACGGATTTACAGGAACGAAATGCGTACAGTTTGCGCTACAAGTAAGCTTTTTAAATTGGTAATAAATTAATAACATCATAGAAATACAATATACAATGTACACTTGTTCGATCGCCTCGGTGCAAGCAAATCACGCAATAATAGAGATCATGTTTGTGCACAAAGGCATTTATACCACCAGCTAGCTTTTGGTGAATGGCAGGTTTTTATTGTTCATGCATCCAATAGATTGCCGGTGGGCATTTTGCACATGAATACGGTGATCTCTCCTATATAAGGCATAGTAACATCAGTGGATTCAATACTGTTCTTTGGAGCCATGTTATATGCCTGTTTTGCCATTTATAGGTAAAAATGTTGATGAATTTTCATGATCTGCCAGTAAGAAAGGTTGATTGCGATGTTGTTATTGTTTAGTTTATAATATATTAAATAATGAAAAACAACACGAACTGTTGACTATTTTATATACGAGTGAAGTAAAAGTCAAATAGATTTCATTGGCTAGACCAAATGTATAGGGATGATATTTAATATTGATCTTATTTAATTGGGTAGCAAGGAAAGCCTATCATATTGCCTGTTACTGACCAAGAGTTTATGATGGAATGATCTCATTGGTTGTCCTTATTCTTAATTCAAGTAAGATCAACATTGAATGCCACCCCAGTATTAACGACTTTACTTAAGATTATGTACGTATGTTTTATCGTAGAATTAAGCACAGTCACTAGTTAGGATGCGTAATTAAATCACGGGGGCGTACGCATCCGAATAACTGACTGTGTTTTAAATAAGATAAATTTTAACAGAGGTACATGCTCATTATTTCGATCTTGACTTAGCCAATATTCCGCATTTGACAACACATTAAGACATAACCACAGCAGTCAGCACTATTTTCTTCCTCGGAAGGCTTATTTGTAGTTAGAAGTTATTCAGCCGTAGCTGTGTTTTATCGGTAATTCATGCACACCATGCACCTAGACATACTTTGATACGCGGTCAAGTGCTCCTCATGATAGCCAAATCGCTTGATGGTTTCAATAACCCCTGGCTTCTAGCCGAGGTTGATGACCTACGATATGATAAAGTTTAAGTTTCAGGTCAGTGTCATAACTTAGCTTACTAAAGACAGTTATCATTTAATGTCAAATCATTTGAAGTTACTGTCGACATGATTATGTACAGTTTTAGTCAGATTTTATACGCCAAAATCCATGCATAAAATTAAAGCTATGTTGAATGTAAGACATATTCATATCAAATTACAGACAATTATAATTATGTTCTTGTAGGTTGTAGTTGCTGTCATTTTAATAAAACTTCGGTCAGGAAAGGCAGCAATCAACCGAACATAGAAAACAGAATTAAACTGAAATAATAATAAATCACACAGGGAAGGCAGCAGCCGAACACAGAAAACAGAATTAAAATAAATATGACAAATCAGACAGGGAAGGCAGCACTCAACTGAAACAGGCGAAACAGAAAACGAAACCAACCCACTAAAAACTAGTTCTAGCTGCGAAATTGCAGAAATAACAGTTACTAGTTTCAGCTATAAAAAATTGAAAGAATATTCCATGTTGGGTTTGCACATCTACGTGTGTGATAAAGTTGTTTATTTTTTGGTCCTCTTACAGGTGATGGGTATTGACGTCTGTGGCATTGTACCAGACAATTTCTCTGTACATTTCTGTAAGTATCGTTTGTCCTATATTTGTCTACCACCTCATAGATAAATATTACATATATACGGAAGACTGTTCGTCCACCAACCACTTTCCCGCTTCTCCATAGTTGCAATACCCACTAACATGAGTTGCTGCATCCTTGTTAGTCATGGTGTGCCGGCAGAGGGGGCTGTCCTCTATAGATAGTCTGTTTTCTGATGATGTCACTTTTGTTGAAAGGTCATTAATATAGGCGTGAAACAGCATTGGTCCGCGAAGCGTTCCCTGTGTTATACCTGTATGATTTCACATCGGCTGGCTTGGAAGTCACTACGAGTACTTGCTGCTTATGGTTGGAGCGAAATATCTTGATCCATCCTAGAGTTGTGTCTTGGATGTAGTGAAGCTTCGTCTGAAGGCATTGATGGAATACCATATCAATCGTATTGGCGAAGTCCAATAAAATGCCACCAAATTAAAGCCGTGTTGTTGTTCAGTAAGGACGTTCATTCCCCATATGGATAGTTTCCCTATACGTAAAAAATTATCTTTGTACGTGTATATGTTATTAATAATAATATTTTGTATTGTAATGTGTATTGATCGGTGGCCTTATATCACACCAAAAGATGTTATCAATATTTATCATTTTTAATGCCTTTTCCCTGTTTAACAGATTATGATCATTGGTCGGAGGTGCAGTATACCGTTGACGATCTAGAGAAAACTTATTCTACATTGAAAGCAAATGGTTTACATAAGAGGTTCACGCATGTTTTATCAGGTAAAGTCTACATAACTTACACTATACATTACCCCTAACTCCATAATTATGTACACGTCCATTCCCCGCATACGAAAAACATTGCCTGTAATTCGCTGGCTTAGAATGAGAATGTCGTAAGTACAAAACGCTGTTTGGAGAAAACAAGAAAACACTATCTGAAAACTGCTTTACTTTTGGAAAACAAGCTTTTTCAATTTCAGTTTGGTGAACATGATATGAAATTAAAATAGGCTCTTAAGAAGCGCATTGTGGTGCAGATATAAAATATGTATGTGTCCTAATTATAAGGACGTAAATAATACTTCTTAGCCAGGGATTTAGTAGGTCTATAGAGGGGAGACAATCCAAATTCAGAAATTGACTTATCTGACACGTGATTAAGGGAGCAATTTTTCTTTGTGACACATCTCTAATCAAACTATTTAAAGCCGTATGGACTCAAACGTTAACTTGGTGAAGGGTTACACCGATATATATGATATGTACCACATTCCACTGTGATTTAAAATTTTTGTAAGATGTATGGTTTTACACAAAACACACTGATAAAGAGTGCATTTACTAAAATGTTCTTCTTACGTATCAAAGCACTTACGGAAAGTTTAAATTCTTTTATGAAAAAAAATCTTGATCATGATAGCGACGATAGCTCAGTGATAACGCACTGTCAATCCTGAGGTCGTGGGTTCAATCTCTGGCGTGGTTATTTCTGACATTTCCCGCTATATATGATCGCGTGGACTGTAAAGTATCTGGTTTAAGTGTGCAGGTGCTATACACCGAGCACATTAAAGAACCAGACTGTCTATTTAGTCGCACTCCTGCAGCGCCTGACATGCCTAATATAATGTAACTGCGCCCCTTCCACGGGCCTTTCTCTCAGTCAGTCCCTCTGGTCAGATCATGTTATATCAGCACTGGTAGAGGATGCGCCTACGCTCTTGTGGCCGCAACACTATACAGATGTAAATGTAAAACTCTATTTAACGTGTTTTGCATGAAAAGGGCGCAATATAAATCTGGTATTCCAATCACTTTATTCATAATTCTTTTACAATTACACATTGTTGTGAAGGTATCTACATGTAGAATATTGATACAAAATAAACTCCTACAAACCATGTGTGTATACCGTATGAAGATGGTAAAGAATTATGAAGACTAACTTTGAACGTACGTTTAGATTTTCTAAAGGTCGGCAATTTTAAAGCGATGTTATAAAATCGTTAGAATGTGAAATGATAGCCTCAGATTGGTTTCGTCCCAGGATACACAGAGAAGAGCGAGATGTTGACGAAAACAGCGGAGATTGTGAAGGATTTGAAAGCGTGTAACCCGGATATAATATACAGTAAGTAACCGTAAAGTATAGAGTAGTGTCGTCATAAATAGTAAACTATTGCAAATTGTGCGCTTCATCAAGTTCAAAAACTGTTTAAAAACTGGTCTTTACTAATGGAAAAACAAGCGTTTTAAACTTCAGTTTGGTCAACATGAAAATAGGCTCATAAGAAGCGCCTTTATTGTGATGCAGATTTGAAATATGCATTAATTTTCTTATTCTTAGCTAGTGAATGAACTTTCATTTTGTGAGTGCTGAACGTAGAGTTACTTGCTAGCATTAGTTTAGAATGCTGTGTTTGTTCTATTGTTATCAACGCTATGTCTCAACAAATGGTCGGTAATGGTTTAGATGTAAATGTATTAAGTAGTTTTGCATTACTTAATTTAGTGATTCTCACATTTGATAACAGAGTATACAGAACACACATGACGCGTCTATTGACCAAGCACAAACAATAATACGTATCCTGCAGATATTTACTGATATTGTATGATCTAGAATGTTACATGTAGTCACTGTCTAGATCTTTTAATAAACTAAATGTGCATATGTTAAGTTACTGTTACACTATAGTCAAGTTCACATTATCCTGGGCGCACTATACAATGTAGTTGAATATCAAAACGTGTACATATACACACCAACTACAGATAAAGCTTTATATTTCAGTATGTGATCCCGTGATTGGTGACAATGGAGATTTCGTAAGTCAATATTCAGTAATAACAATTAAATGAGCATTCCATGAGTAAGCTATGAACAACAAGCTGATTATTCCGTCATTTTAAGGTTCTTTGGAGAAAATTCGATCGTTAAATAAAAGGTGCATGTACCACCTTAACAGTATAGATACATAATGTATTTTAATATGTTTTGCCTTATGCATTGAAATGAATAGAACATAGTTTTGTCTGTAGAAGAATTAGACAAAATAGTGTGTACTTTAAAATGACTCCAAACATGTCTTTGTCTGTATCAGTCCAATACATGTAAGAAAGAACACTTTAAAATGACTCCAAACATGTCTGTATCAATCCAATACACGTAAGAAAGAACACTTTAAAATGACTCCAAACATGTCTGTATGAATCCAACACATGTAAGAAAGAACACTTTAAAATGACTCCAAACATGTCTGTGTCAATCCAATACATGTAAGAAAGAACACTTTAAAATGACTCCAAACATGTCTGTATGAATCCAATACATGTAAGAAAGAACACTTTAAAATGAATCCAAACATGTCTGCATCAGTCCAATACATGTAAGAAAGAACACTTTAAAATGACTCCAAACATGTCCGTATCAATCCAATACATGTAATAAAGAACACTTTAAAATTACTCCAAACATGTCTGAAACAATCCGATACATGTAAGAAAGAACACTTTAAAATGACTCCAAACATGTCCGTATCAATCCAATACATGTAAGAAAGCAAATGGGTTAACTATTTCAGTATATGATATTGCCTGACAATATGAGATTTATCTATAGACATGTTTATTATTTCAGTATTAGATATTAGATATTACCTGACGATATGAGATATATCTATAGACATGTTTATTATTTCAGTATAATATATTGCCTGATGATATGAGATATATCTATAGGGCATGTTTATTATTTCAGTATAAGATATTGCCTGACGATATGAGATTCATGTATAGACATGTTTATTATTTTAGTATAAGATATTGCCTGACGATATGAGATATATCTATAGACATGTTTATTATTTCAGTATAATATATTACCTGATGATATGAGATATATCTATAGAGATGTCTTGATTCCAATGGCTGACATAACAACACCCAACCAGTTTGAAATCGAGTAAGTTTCCTATTGTATATTGTATATCTTTTTATTACATATTACTAGAATTTTAAGAATAATTCTACACCATACATAGTTCTGCCATTCCTGAGTTAGATGGCAACCAGTTCCTGATGGAATGGCAAAAGTATTGAATTTTGCAATTCCCGCACGAACTGTTAAGACACTGTCTTTACTTTGGTCTGGCGTAGTGCGTTTTATAAAATTTATACATGTAGGCTATAAATCAGTAATTTCATGAGTGTTTTTGGGAATAAGTCTCAAAAATGTCTGCCCTAATACCACGGGACTATAGTTTTGACTGACCCATTAAAGCACACGAAAGAACAGAATACTGTAATTTTCGAGTTCGTCTCTTATTTAATATCTACTAGAGCAAAATTTTAAATTCAAGAAATGATAAACATGTAGGCTACCATTGTTTTATCATATGATGAAATATGGTCATGTGACATGAGCTCAGCACGATCCAATGCCATGGTACGTATATAGATCTTTCTCCGTGTTTGGTGATTTAAGCATATGTGATAATGTCGACAAGGCTTGGACCCGTTATATGTCTGCGTTTGGTGATTTAAACATATGTGATAATGTCGACAATGGCTTGGACCCGTTATATGTCTGCGTTTGGTGATTTAAACATATGTGATAATGTCGACAATGGCTTGGAACCCGTTATATGTCTGCGTTTGGTGATTTAAACATATGTGATAATGTCGCCAATGGCTTGGACCCCGTTATATGTCTGCGTTTGGTGATTTAAGCATATGTGATAATGTCGCCAATGGCTTGGACCCGTTATATGTCTGCGTTTGGTGATTTAAGCATATGTGATAATGTCGCCAATGGCTTGGACCCCGTTATATGTCTGCGTTTGGTGATTTAAACATATGTGATAATGTCGACAATGGCTTGGACCCCGTTATATGTCTGCGTTTGGTGATTTAAACATATGTGATAATGTCGACAATGGCTTGGACCCCGTTATATGTCTGCGTTTTATGATTTAAACATATGTGGTAATGTCGACAATGGCTTGGACCCGTTATATATGTCTGCGTTTTATGATTTAAACATATGTGGTAATGTCGCCAATGGCTTGGACCCCGTTATATGTCTGCGTTTTATGATTTAAACATATGTGGTAATGTCGACAATGGCTTGGACCCCGTTATATGTCTGCGTTTTATGATTTAAACATATGTGGTAATGTCGACAATGGCTTGGACCCCGTTATATGTCTGCGTTTTATGATTTAAACATATGTGGTAATGTCGACAATGGCTTGGACCCCGTTATATGTCTGCGTTTGGTGATTTAAACATATGTGGTAATGTCGACAATGGCTTGGACCCCGTTATATATGTCTGTGTTTAATGATTTAAACATATGTGGTAATGTCGACAATGGCTTGGATCCCGTTATATGTCTGCGTTTTATGATTTAAACATATGTGATAATGTCGACAATGGCTTGGAACCCGTTATATGTTTGCGTTTGGTGATTTAAACATATGTGATAATGTCGACAATGGCTTGGAACCCGTTATATGTTTGCGTTTGGTGATTTAAACATATGTGATAATTTCGCCAATCGCATGTGGCCCGTTATATGTCTGCGTTTGGTGATTTAAACATCTATGATACTGTCTCCAATGGCATGGGACCGTTATATATATTATATATGTCTGCGTTTTATGATTTAAACATATGTGATACCATCTCAAGTGGTTTGGAGCCGTTATATGTCTGTGTGTGGTGATTTTAACATATGTGAGTCAATCTCCAATGGTTTGAAAGTTTGGAACTGTTAATGTCTGCGTTTGGTAATGTTAACACCTGACTATGTACGTACTTATCCGATGACATGATGCTTATCAATGACTGTCATAAATCTACATTTAGTTATTGTTATGTATATTTAGAAGTTTAAGTGGCATGAAAATTCACACGGAAGAGGACGCATTAAAAGCTATTCAACGAGTACACGATAAAGGCCCAGATATAGTAATAATGTCAAGTTCTACGTTAGAAAACAAAGATTTGTTTACTACTATCGGAAGTCGAGTTAAACGTAAATATTACATTGTTACACATATTATTGTTGTTTTTCATTGAAAAAATTACATTGAATAATCCAGAAAAAAACCCTTGTAGTACTTCAGTGAAGTTCCACTAATAAGACCAGTCAAAAATCATTTGACGGCCATTTTGGTTTGAATTACGATAACTTCATCGACCAAGAGAGGGTCGAGGCTCTCGTAGAGTTACGAGACATTTTAGCGCTATTTGCGATAATCTTAGTTACGATAATTTTTATGAAACGAATTTTACGAGAAAATTTCTCTTACGATACGAGTTACGATAATATTTGCTTAAGATATATTTTTGAAACGGGCCCAGGGTTTGTGTGCAGCCAAAATCGAGATACGGCGCCAAGAAATACCGAATATGTACCAAAGGTACCAGTTCACACCTTGGTCGAGTGGAGCTTTGTGTGTTACTCTTGCTCAGTGATATTAAGCAGTGGCGCAGACGGCGATAGAACCTGTGACCTCTCGATCTCTACATCTTGGTCACCGCTACATGCATATGCGGAACAACATAATCACCGACCACTCTGGTCAAGCATACTAATATGTATTTGTGTTATTGGTTTCAGATGGCAAACGAGAAGCGTATCGAATTGATTATCCGCACATTGATGCGTATTTAGTGGGGACAGGCGATCTGTTCACAGGAAGTTTCACAGGGCTGATGCGTAAATCAGACGACTTGAAAGTAGGTATTTAGTAAAAATCTATAGTATTGACCAAAGAAGTCTGTGTCTTATCAATGACACCATTTCTTACTTTTGTTTGCGTTCGTCAGTCAATTGAGACAGTCGTAGTGTGTGGAAATTCGGTTTCTTCCCTGCCTAATTAGTCAAAGATTTCCGGATCGAGGGAAGACACATAATGTTTGTGTGAGACTAGGAATCCGGACGCACTGGCCTAGCCCTGTCCTTGGTTCTCTAACGCTCCATATTTGTACCTCCCTAACACACGAGACCACCTCTAGGTTTCCAACCAGATCGTCTCTAGTTGGATGGGAAACTCTGAAAAGCGCTTCTGAACCATGCCCAGTCCGAAATTCATATCAGGGACCTCCTCAATGGTAGCCGAGAGCGCTTGCCACTCGACCATCGTTCCACCCATAGGCTTTTCGAATCCGTCAACGGCTTCGGTATTTTGCGAAAAGATGCGCCTCGTCTTTATAGTTATAATGATGTAAAATTACCAAAATACCAAATTGTAACAGTTATGGTCTTAGTATGGATTAGAACGTATTTTTCCAGTGTAATAGTCATACAATGTAGTAAATCAAATCGGAGCGATTTTATCGAGAACGCTTCTAATTAAAGAGATATTGTACTTCATGAATGGTTTCAAGCTTATACTCGAGTCACAAATCCCCAAAGACGCCGGACAATGTCCGTAAATTCGTGTTATCTAAGTATCGTGTGTACGCCGAGAGATGATCTTGGACAAAGTGAGTGGGGGCGATGGGCATCGGTCGATGGTCGTACGAGGTCCGTCTGTCGACGGATGGACATGGCATGGTCATGGGATTTAACAGACGACTTGGGTAAATGCACTGTGGACTGAACAGACGCCATCATGTCTGAAAGTATACATTCAACTGTTTTAACTACAAATATGACACTAATTTTGCTTATACCGAACATTAGGTCAGTATACTCGTGTACACCTAAGTTCAATTAGCGACTAAATTGTTGACGTAATCCACTGTTTAGACTAACGTTATTATTTGCAGCCGTAGAATTCTTTTATTTGAAGATCTCATGGAAGATTGCCATTTATTATAAATGTCAAATGAGTTTCCTCGTAAAACAAAGTCTTTATTTTCATTATTATTATTATATACTTCCTTTACACGAATGTATGTTGTATGCTTCTCGTACCGGCACTCTATACAGTCAAGTGTACGTACATGTATAAGCAAAGAAATACACTTTCGTCAGGTATTACATTTTATTATTCGCAATTTATTACATGCACAATATTGAAAATCACCAAAACCAATCTTCGTCTGCGTCATTTTTCTCAACGTCTAGCTTTTGTTTCCATTGTCCCCATTTAAATATATCTACCCTCAAATCGGATGGATCATAACCAGCTTCCAAATTTGCTCTCGAAAATCGTCCTCTACACCAAACTTGTGAACATTGGCGGGCACAGCATTTGTTGAAAACCACATTGACTGTGTTAAGCAGGCGACGCTGTAACAACTTTTTGTAAAGTGGTGTTAACTGTGGGTATCCACGTTGTACAGTTGGTCTTGGAAGTTGACTTGATCCTACTTTACAAACACATGATTTGGGGCATTCGTTACATTGGTTATCTTCTTTTGTTTGACCAGCAGTGACCTCTGAATGCTTTTTTACATTGGAAGTTGATGATCTTTCCGTGTGCGCTCCGTTTCGGTCGTATTCCGACTTGTGTCCATACTTTGGTGTTAAGTCAAGCTTTTTGATACCTTTTACTGTATACTGATCGAGTTCATGCTTTCGTTTTCCACCTCTGGGTTGGTTCCCTTCCTTTGTGCATATTATAGGTAGCACTTTCCTGTCTGATGTTAGGTTATCTATAGTATCCGCTTTCACTACAACTGTGCAGTCACGCAGGACTTTGTTGTCTAGTATTATGGTATTTGTATGTTTCACTCTCTTAGGTTTCACACTCTCGGTACTAGGTGGTTCGTCATCAACACATCTCCTTTTCTCACCACGAGATGACTGTGCTGCAACTTCAACTGGAATAATGTTAAAGTAAACTGATTAGTTCAATATGACGGAATCCTTTAGTACTAGTTTAAGTATGGTGTATTTGGTGTTTATCAATTTATTAGTCGCACACTTGAACTTTAAAAGAAGATATTTTCTGGAACTATACACTAGTAGTTATTCGTTAGTACTAGCTCGCCGTTTGTTTAACAATCAACTGGTATCTTAATTCTCTGTATACATGTAAAGAATGAAAGTAGGCCGTGTCTGGGACAAATATTATATTATACTATACACGATAACCTTGAGTGAATGGGGTAACATCGACCTACCTACCAATGTGCTCATCGGTCATTTTTTTTTTGTTAAATATAAGAGTGTGATTTGGTAGTTCGAGTGACTAGAGTTAAACCCCGCCTATTGCAACGGATATAAACACATGCACATTTTATGTATGTCAACAAGATTTAGAAATAGTGAAAAACATGCATTATAACTTATTATCAAATGTTTGACGTCGCGGTAGCGTAATAAAGCCATTATTTATTTTTGATAATACACTGGTGTAATAAAGCTATCACGCGACGTCATTCAAAGGATAGGCGACGTCGTCAAAGTTGCGCGTTTATTATAGTGAAAAATAAGTAGATAGTTTATGTTTCAGCCGGAAAAGGCTAACATGTGATAAAAAGAACATTACATTTGTGACTGTCCACATTGAATTTATTCAACTCGTTTAATAAATTCAATATGGAAAGACACTCATATGTAATATCCTCTATATTCATGACAAAGCTTAGCCGTGTGTACATGTACAAGGTTTGTATTAAAGTTCGTAATGTACTAGTAGCAATCAATCTAATGAACATGCAAATAAAATGTTAGAAATAACATTTAGCATTTTGTTTGCGGCTTCTCAGATGGTATGACTAGCCTTATATTTGTTCCAACGTCATTCCCTGATATCCTCTAAAAGATAAATATACTGCGGATATGTTTTCGGCGATTGGTTTTAATTTGTGAGAAATTGTGACCAAGGTATGAGTCATATACGACGGAAAGTTGATGTAACCAGTTTTCTAGGAATGTATGACAACCTTGAGTAACTTTCCCAAGTAGCAGATAACTTCTCCACAGTCATGTGGAGGATATAACCCGTAGCCAATGTCGAGGAAATACATAACATGTCTAACCAATCTAGGATTCGTAGGTAACTAACCAAGACATTGTAGGTAACCACCATAGGAATTGTAGGTTACCACCATAGGAATCGTAGGTTACCCACCTAGGAATCGTAGGTTACCACCATAGGAATCGTAGGTTACCCACCTAGGAATCGTAGGTTACCACCATAGGAATCGTAGGTAACCACCATAGGAATCTTACGTAATCAACCTAGGAATCGTAGGTAAGTAACATAGGAATCTTAGGTAATCAACATTGGAATCGTAGGTAAGTAACATAGGAATCTTAGGTAATCAACCTAGGAATCGTAGGTAAGTAACATAGGAATCTTAGGTAATCAACCTTGGAATTGTATGTAAGTAACATAGGAATCTTAGGTAATCAACCTTGGAATCGTAGGTAAGTAACCTAGGAATCTTAGGTGATCAACCTTGGAATCGTAGGTAAGTAACATAGGAATCTTAGGTAATCAACCTAGGAATCGTAGGTAAGTAACATAGGAATCTTACGTAATCAACCTTGGAATCGTAGGTAAGTAACATAGGAACCATAGGTAATCAACCTAGGAATCGTAGGTAAGAAACATAGGAATCTTAGGTAACCAACCTAGGAATCGTAGGTAAGTTACATAGGAATCTTAGGTAATCAATCTCGGAATCGTAGGTAAGTTACATAGGAATCGTACGTAAGTAACATAGGAATCTTAGGTAATCAACCTAGGAATCGTAGGTAAGAAACATGGGAATCTTAGGTAACCAACCTAGGAATCGTAGTTAAGTAACATAGGAATCTTAGGTAAGTAACATAGGAATCTTAGATAATCAACCTCGGAATCGTAGGTAAGTAACATAGGAATCTTAGATAATCAACCTCGGAATCGTAGGTAAGTAACATAGGAATCTTAGGTAATCAACCTTGGAATCGTAGGTAAGTAACATAGGAATCTTAGGTAGTCAACCTAGGAATCGTAGGTAAGTAACATAGGAATCTTAGGTAACCAACCTAGGAATCGTAGGTAAGTAACATAGGAATCTTAGGTAATCAACCTCGGAATCGTAGGTAAGTAACATAGGAATCTTAGGTAACCAACCTAGGAATCGTAGGTAAGTAACATAGGAATCTTAGATAATCAACCTCGGAATCGTAGGTAAGTAACATAGGAATCTTAGATAATCAACCTCGGAATCGTAGGTAAGTAACATAGGAATCTTAGGTAATCAACCTTGGAATCGTAGGTAAGTAACATAGGAATCTTAGGTAGCCAACCTAGGAATCGTAGGTAAGTAACATAGGAATCTTAGGTAACCAACCTAGGAATCGTAGGTAAGTAACATAGGAATCTTAGGTAATCAACCTCGGAATCGTAGGTAAGTAACATAGGAATCTTAGGTAACCAACCTAGGAATCGTAGGTAAGTAACATAGGAATCTTAGATAATCAACCTCGGAATCGTAGGTAAGTAACATAGGAATCTCAGGTAACCAACCTAGGAATCGTAGGTAAGTAACATAGGAATCTTACGTAATCAACCTAGGAATCGTAGGTAAGCCACAGACTCCTTCTTCTTAACTTAAGTTGGTACCACTTTGTTGATGTTCTTTTTTACACCATTTACAATTTGTAGACCAGTACTGGTAGAAACTGAGGGATATTACTTATATATCGTATGCATGAATGATTAAGTCAACGAAACAGTGCAGAGAAATTTGGATATTATACGTACCTGGCATAGACTCGGATCTCTCATCAATATTCATAGATATTCTTGATTTACTGAAATAAATTTAATGTAATACATCACTTAATAAACTCATACACAAATGATAACTACTAAATGAAGAAAATCAATGGGAAAAACAAAAGTACAGCTGGCGTCGTGCTCTAACCCACGACCCTCTGAACACTAGTACCACACATAACCGACTTAGCTCACCGGGCGGCTATCTTACACAAAAATACTACACCATGACTAGTTTCTTCGTCCAGTCAATTGTTATTCTGTATTTAATAATATGTCCATTAGCTATTTATGCATAAATGTATTAAATATTTGTAGAGATAAATGTATAATGGTGAAACAAATGTTACGCTACCTTTTTGGCACGAAATTATCGTGCGACATCTTTGATTTCTGTCTGGAATTTTCTTCCATAAATGAGATTTCTTCAGTGACTTATTTTGCGGCTTCGTCGACTCTAAATACGTCGTTATAGTGATGGCGTCGTTACGTCACGTAACGTCTGTTCAGTGTTGCTAAAGTTCCGTAGACCGTACATCACCGGTTAAACGTCGATTTTACGAAGGTCAAAAACAACGTACATAACGTCGCCAGTATATTTCGAATAAACGTATGTAATATTTTTCCTCCGGGCCGGGTGGTAAATATGCCTTAGAAGTGAGAGGTTTGATATTCCAATTTCAGCGGTTTAGTCTCATTTTCTCGTTAACTTGCGTGTTGGGTATTGTGCCTTGTGATTGCGGTATGTGTTATTTCTGTTTTCTGTGCTCGGATGTTGGGTGCTGCCTTCCCTGTGCGACTTTTTACCAGTCTGGTATGATCGATTGATGTTATCACGTGCCTACCTGTCTGATATCTGCATTAAGCGCGTGGTCCAAGCAAATGTATGGAATCATATCGGGCTAGTGACAAAACCTCAAAAAAGGGCTTTAAAATGGGCGCAAACCCTCCCCATGGTGGAACATTTCACAACCTATTATTTATTAAAGAGGGACGTCTTGGGAGTTGAAAACGATGGTTGTGAATTTGAGATCAACGCAGGTCATTATGAAAATCTTTAAATGCCGAGCATAGCCTTTATTTGCCAGTAAGCTTTATGCTGAAATAAGGCAGGCATACATGTGTGCCCACATCCGGATTTGAACCCGGGTCGCCAGATTAGACGGCAAACGCGATAACCATTGAGCTACAGAGGCCACACAAATCGATATATGTTTTTTGTGCTTTAAGAGGCAATTTTACGACATATTTGTCTATGTACAGAACAGAGCATACAACATTTTGTTCAGTAAAAACAATACACAGGCACTATTATTGTTGAATCATATCCCATTGTGGATGTCTTGTAAGATAATAATAAAAATCTAGTTCCATACCATCTTGTGAAATCTTTTTTTTGGGGTTAAACTATTAAAAAATATAAACGAAAATTTCGAATTTTAGGAATCGGTACACCACAATATCATTTAGATGGCATGCGAACCACGCATTTCCGGAGGTTTTTAGACTCTAAGCGCACGTTACAGTTTGTGAATACGTGAAACATAATTTTTATGGTGGGGCATATATAAAAATTATGTTTCACGTATTCACAAACTGTAACGTGCGCTTAGAGTCTAGCGGACATACACATGCTGCTGAAAACGAGCTGTACTAGTTAATATGAACTAAGGCATTGCCTAAAGGGGATTCAATCATCCATTGATACTATATCAAAATAACTCATTACAGTTATTAGTGAGGGGCATCTTCACAGTGTGGTTGTTCATACAGTTTGTATTTATTTTACATTTCATGAAATTCAGATAGAATTTTAATAACTCAAGGAAAATTGACTAATACAACAAGAGGACCATTGGCTCTAAAGCGCTCACCATATGACCAGTAGTTTAGGCAGAATCAGTGACCTGGTGACCTAGTTTTTGACCCCAGATGACCTAGTTACGCACTTTACCTAGATTGCAAAGCGACAAACATTGTGACCAAGTTTCATGTAGATTAGGTAAAACATGTTCACGAGTGCTCAGGTGAGCTAAAAACTTGACGGACATCATCACAGTATGAGCGTTCCTATTCATTTTAAGTTTCATGAAATCATACCAGCTATTTACAAAGAAATGAATGTGAATGGATGGGCAGAGTGAATTATTCATTAAATCAAGGGCAATAACTCTAAAGAAAATTGTCCAATAACAAAACTTGACTGGCATCATCTTAGTGTGAGCATTCATTTTCGTTTTAAGTTTCATGTAATTTTACCGGCTAGTTACAAAGAAATGACTAAGAAAGGACGGGCGGAGGTAATTCTTCAATAAATCAAGGGTGACAACTCAAGAAAATTGACACACAGAATGTGTGTTCATATTCATTTTAAGTTACATGAAATTCTTCCAGCTAATTACAAAGAACTGAATGCAAATGGACTAGCGGATGAAATTTTTCAACAAATCAAGGGCAATAACTCTAAGGAAAATTTACCAATAATGATAACTTGACAGTCATCATCACAGTAATTGGGTGCTCATATTCATTTTATGTTTCATGAAATTCTACAAGCTAGTTACAAAGAAAGGAATGCGAATGGACGGTCAGAGTGAATTATACTGTAAATCAAGGGTAATAACTCTTAAGGAAAATTGACCAACTTAAACAAACTTGACGGGCATCATGACTTTTTTATTTTAAGTTGCTTAAAAATGTACCAGTTAGTAGAAAAATGGCTGCAGACGGAAGGACAGACAGAAATATTTAATAAATCAAGGTAAATGACTGTCAAAGGAAAAACACCTGACAGGCATCATCAAAGTACTGTATAGTTGTTCATATTCATAGGCGGATCCAAGGGGGGGGGCGGACCCGGCGTACGCCCGGGCCCCCCCCCCCCTAAAATCGCCGGAACCTAGGTAATTTAATCATAGATTGGATGTAAGAACAATATTGATATGCAATTTTTTTTCGCTCGCGTCAATAACACAATAATAAATTAATGGATTTTTACGTGAACTTAATGCTCTATGCAAAAAACGAAATATGGGACTGATTGGTAGCATAATGCCAAACATCGGCTACAGAATTGCCGAGATTCTTGCACATTAAAAATGCCCGATAAGTCAGTAATACAGTTGACTTGATTTTCTTATAAACCTGTCATTTTCATTAAAAAATAAGATATCTCAAAATGCAGCTGACGAATTCCGTGGTTATATTTAAAAAGTCACGAGGCAGAAAGCCACTGGTCTCCCTAGTCGCTGGATCCCAAGTATTTCACATTTCCTCTTAAACAAAACTGAAGCCCTGGAGTTCGCAGAGTATGCTGCTCAGATAGACATTGCATTTTTTCTTCGTGACGAATTTACAGCAGCTATATATATATATCAGTGAATATTATCCAGTCGATAATCGTTAGTCCTGGCTATGCTGCTCATATAAACAACGAATTTTCTTGCTCGCTTCGCTCGCCTTAGAACTACGTAAATTCAATGAAAGCCGCCAAGTTTTGATTTACCAATGAGTTGGTTGGGTATGCTGCTCAGATAAACACTGATTTTTTTCTAATTCTTACAATTACTACATCAGTGAATATAACCAAGTAATAAGGATGTGGTGTTTGCTGCTGAAATAGATAATTGCATTTTGTCTTGCTCGCTGCGCTCGCACAATCACTATCAGTTAATGTTGTCAAGTAGGGAATGAGTATGAGGGATATGCTGCTCAAATAATTAATTCATATATTCTTGCTCGCCTTGCTCTCACATTAACTTTATCAATAAATATTTTAAGATAAAGAACGAAATTGTACGGAATGCTTCTCAGAGATACATTTTTTTCTTGCTCGCTTCGCTCGCGCATTTTCTTGGGGGGGGGGGTATCAATACATGAATGTACGCCCCCCCTAACGCCAAATTCTGGATCCGCCCCTGATATTTATTTTGATTAAGTTCCATGAAATTCTACATGCAAGTTACAGAGAAATGGCTGTTGATGGCGATGCGTCTTTGTAAGCCGTATGGCCAGTCCACACGCACATTACCCCAAGTGCCGGAGTAAAAGTTAAGCATTACATAAGTTCAGTGAGTCACAATGTAACTATATAGACTTCACATAATCTTCCTTTTTTGCAAAAATAATCGCGATTATTGTACTTAGTTGCTCTATTCGCTTAATGCAGCCACCCCCCTGTCAAAAAGTATTAGATTCAGAATTTCTCGCACATTGCTGTTAAATTAATTCTGTTATACTGGAAAACGGGTTTTATCCTGTAATGTTGATATGGTCAGTGACAAACCGTATCTGCAGTTATAACTGAACTACCTTTTAGGAGACCCCTAAGGAATCAAAATGATAATGAGCCAGAATATGGTTTTAAGAACAGTGTGATTTTAGCGCTTTCTTGAATGACGACTAGAGCTGTCATTGATACGACCCAAGGCATATCGATGATTCCAATATATAGGAAGACAAGCATCAGCGATACATCGTTATACAGTTACACATATAGACAGGGTTCTCGGTAGGATTTTGAAGTAGGAGTCCCAGGACTCCTTATTAGCAAAATGTTGGAGTCCTATAATAGACGAACAAGAAACAGGCCTTTCAGTTAATGATCCCTTTTTAGCCATTCTACACTGTACATGTTGGGTATATATTCAGCTTTGAGATAGCACCTTTGGTTAGAGTTTAGACTTGACCCATTTTTACAATTTGTGAACTTACATTTTAACAGAGGGACTGTTTTGTGCAGGAAAAGGAGGATTTTCGGTGGTTCCATTCATTTACCCAGGTATCGGTTCTCGATATCGACATTACTCGGTAATTAAAACCCAATTTTCCGGATCCGGAATTTCACGGTCAGGGGGTTAGCGAGCAATAAGCGGTATAGCGGGAGTGTATATTTTTTTCTTTTTCAACGTTTAAACATGAAAAACATATAAAACAATTATTGCACATTATCATTAAACATCTTAATTTTATAAACTTTAGCAAGAATTAATCAATTATCTGAAAAAATGTTCAATATTTGAAATATTGCATTTTATTCTACACTGTCGCTTTCGAAGCTCGATACCGATGGTGAGAAAATATACGCATTTTCAAGTTAAACATATTATTGAGGCAAAAATATTGTCAGCGAGGTCGTAAAATAATGTTGTCAATGTGTTCAAGTAAGACTTTATTCAAATTCTAATCTTTTGGCTAAAATAATCGCTATTTTTGTACCTAGTTGCTCTATACGCTATATCAGTTTCCCCCCTGACGTACATTCAGAATATCTCGCACATTATCGCTCAATTAATTCCGTAATCCCAGACAACGGGTTTTAACCGGTAATGTCGATATGGTGAATATTCTAAAATGTGAATCGATAATCGATTGGTTAAAAATATTGTTGATACCGCTTAGGTCAATGACAGCTCTTATGATGGCATCACACCGGAGGTCACATGGCAGCTACATACTGTAATGGACAGTCACAGCAGAGCGACAGATGAATACCGATCAACACGACAGAAACTTTGTTAAACGCGGGTCAACCAACACAGACCTTAACTGGATCTGAGGGTTCTTTGAAGGGTCTTGGGACATCTGTCACTTCTTCGGTCTTGTTATGTCTTTTTTTTCCAAAAAAACTTTCTTATAAATAATCATAAAAGCACTCATGAAAAGTTACATTGTTTGTATTTTGGTCAATTCTCATATTTTTCACGATGATCTGTATTGACAAACCAGCAGTAGACAGTTGTCCTACATTATAAGATCAATTAACATGGTCCTCTAACACAGAATGATTGTTGATAATTAATTCACAATAAATGGTTGGTTGGTTGATCGTTTGTTGTTGACAATTTGGGTACGAACATATTTGGATACGCTTCGTTTATCAAACTTTATGATGCAAATTAGCATCGAAAGTTGATTTCTTTGTTTACCTACGCCAATTATGTGTATATAAGACAGTTTTCCTTGTTTAAAACAAGTACTTTAATCGTATAAGCAGTTATCTTAACGATTGTAGGCTGTACTTACTTGACGGCAGTCGAATGAAACAACTTCTTCCGTTTGCGAGGGACAGTCTAAAATGCTAACCGACCGCCTTTATCGCTAGCATTCTTACCTCCCCTATCGCGTTTAATGTTGTGTAAGCTGGCCTTCGGTTATCTCAAGGAACATTTTTAAACATCATTAGAAAATAAAAGATAATTTATTAACAACAAAAATATTTTTTTAATGAGTTTGCCAATTCCATTCACGTCTTCAGAGTACCCCAAAAAAACACTTCCTGTACACACAAATCTCAATCGAACAGGGGTGACCAAATTTCGGATGGGTTAAAAACTCGCAACGTAGAATCCCTATTAATACACTTGTTACTATATATAGTAACACAAATAAGCCTATTTGCGGCTGATTATGGCCATCACGTGATTGATTATCGGCTATCCGCCCGGTCCGCAATCTCATAATCATAATCGGACCGGTTGAACGAGCGCACGTTACGTTGGAGCCAAAATGACGTTACGTTGCTCATATGCCAGATTTCTTTGCTAATTTTATTCACACTAAGTGCATTTTATTGGTTTCAATATTAGTGTATATCTACATCAGTAATATTTACGTTATTTGTTCTTCATAGATATTCTGAAATCGAACAATTGTATTAAAGACTTTAATACACTTCAGAGCCTGGCCGGAAGTTGATAATCCGCCCGGTATGAATAATCACCCTCGGGCTGAAGCCCTCGAGGTGATTATTCATTTTCCGGGCGGATAATCGCCTTCCTGCCCGGCTGTGTCGTGTATTAACCTCTAAATATCTACATCAGTAATATTTACGTTATTTGTTCTTCATAGATATTCTGAAATCGAACGATTGTATTAAAGACTTTAATACACTTCAGAGCCTGGCCGGAAGTTGATAATCCGCCCGGTATGAATAATCACCCTCGGACTGAAGCCCTCGAGGTGATTATTCATTTTCCGGGCGGATTATCGCCTTCCTGTCCGGCTGTGTCGTGTATTAACCTCTAATTCTTGGTACAAATGTAAAATACTAGTATTTATTTTGTGATTTCGAATATTATTATTATCAATTCAATGTTTCTGAAATAATCTGTAACATGTTTCATGTATATCACGGTGTATATGTATACCGGACCCATCTCTGTGCTTTGCACATGACACATTTTATGCAAAACGAAAGTTTAACAATCGGCACTGGTTAACAGAAGTCAGACAAATCCAAGTTAAAAAATTCGTCACGCTCCACTGGTCACTATATACTAGACCATTGATAAAATAGTCTTGACCACTCAAGGGAAGCAACTATGGCTACTTCACGCAAAGCGTATGCGGGCGTTGTCCCCCCTAATATCAATACAGCAAGACAGCGAGTAAACGAGCAACTCAACAAAATCAAAGAAGAGTTATGCACGGATGCATCTATCGACGATATATCAGAGTCTGATACAAGTTTTGATTATTCTCAAACGATACGTCCTCAGCGCTTTTATTCTGATCTTGATAATAAACTTGAAACCCTCAGTCGTGATGAGTACATCAGTGAACTGCTACGTATTTGTCACTCTGACTACTTTAAAATAAACGACTACAGGGACAGACTCGCAGAGAGAGCACAGAGTTTCCCCAACTGCCCTCAGGCTCCACTAGTAAACAGACGAAATTCATCAACGGGTACAAAAGAAGAAAAGTGCGCGGCTGACTGTTATGTATTATACTCCTTCACACATGGAGTTCAGAATCGAGACATCCACGGTGTATTCGCAAACAGTACTGCGATCAATGATACAACAACTGTGATAGACGACGAAAATCCATATTCTCTCCCTGATGTGTTTGGTATTCTCTCCAACATACAAACTGATATTACTGACATTAAGAAAAGACAAGCAACCGACTCCGTTGTGTTAGAAAGTGTACGCACCGATGTAAATCAGGTAGCAATTCTATTTAGGACGATTCACGGCTCTGTAAACAGTGTACTCTCACGTGTTGGTACAATCGCGAACTCTTTAGAGCAAATGACAAAACTAAAGGAAGACTGTACAAAAATGGAAACGACACTCGTCACCTTAAACAAACGTTTCCTTGATGACCGCACTAACCATAACCAACACAACCACACAGAAAGTGAACGACAATCGAGCCCTACAAAGAACAAACACACTACTAAAGATGAAGTACATCAAACTACAACCACGCCTACTTGTACTATTGCTGTTACCAACAAACCTCCAAAACATCATACCACGGCAAACACTGATACCGAGGAAGAACATGCAGACCACGGCTTCAAGGCTGTTCGACGGAGTAAAACACTCTCGTTCTTTCTAGGAAATATTGATATACAAGTGTCAAAACAAGACATATATGACTTTATGTTAGACAAAAATGTCAAGCCATCTCTCGTTAACGTATACTATGGAAGGAACGGTGCCGGAGCGAAAATCAACATCCACTTTGAAGATGAGGACACTATTAACCAGGAGGACTTCTGGCCACCCGACATTACATGTCGGAAGTGGGTGAATAAACAAGAATGGGAGAAAACCAAATCCTCCCACCGTCAAAACCGACCACCTAGACACCAACGTTGGTCACCTGTCGATACAGAACATGAATATCATCAACCCTATGACACGAACGCGAGACAGCATCACCAACGTAAACACTACAATGACCGTAACCATGGACACGAAAACCGAATAGACGACGATTCTCGAAGTTATCAGCAACGCGAATACGACGCACCACGTTACCACAACAACTGGAACGACAACTCCTGGGATCGACAGTCGATTGATAACTAAATTGTGTTTATGTGTAGTGCCCATAAGTGCGATATAATGGAAGCTCATAATATCAAAGTGCTTTTCTTTGTGTTAATTATGTCCGTGAATATTCTGTGTTGGAACGTACGAGGCATAATGTCAACCGCGTACTGCCTCTCTGAAATTCTCGAAGATAAGAATATAGACATAGCTCTAATAACGGAACATAAACTATTACCTAGATCGCAACATTTCTTGCATTCTATCAACCCTGATTTTCATGCTATAAACACTTGTGACAATAATGTTGATAATTATGGATATATGAAGTGTGGGAGAGCGGGTACCGCCATCCTCATACGCAAAAACTTACAAAAACATGTTACTACCTTAACCAACCTTAATCATGATAGAATATCTGGGATAGAGATCAAACATATATGTAATGTACCCATGTTTATATTTTGTGTGTATATGCCATCTGATAACGATGTTAATTTATACAATGATACTCTGTCGGATGTTAAATCTATTATGTCGCATTACTGTAAAATGGGTACAGTAGTACTTGGTGGAGACTTTAACGCTCAACTTGTAACAAAATCACGACAATTTCCTAACAGAAAATCCAGATTTTTCTCGGAGTTCGTACGTAATAACAGTCTGATATCCCTCCACAATCTTTTTAATTGCAATGCTTATACCTTTGTACCAACCAGAACAAATATCGATCATATACTTGTTGAGACTAATTCCAGCCATCTTTTCTCTAACTATAGTATAGCCGACCCACACGATATCCTCACATCCGACCACCTACCAATAATGGTCACGGTCAACGTTACAGGCAACGGGATAACTCCAACCCTCCGCCCCAGTGCAAATATAAATTGGTCAAAATGCACACCAATACAAATCTATAACTTCAACAAGGAAATAGAAAATCACGTCGCAAAAATGCATCAGACCCATGATATCGAGACGCTCGGCCCCGACATTATAAACTCCGCCATAACAAATTTCATTCGAGAAGCTGAAAAGCACCTCCCTAAGTCAAGATTCAATAAGGCCGCGAAACCGTACTGGTGCTCGGAACTTAAGCACGCGCACGCGCAAGCTAGGCACTTCCGGTCGATATGGAAACAATCTGGGCGACCGAGGGGTTTTGCTCACGAATCGTATACCAATTATAAGGCAGCTAAACGGACATTTAGACGCATACAAAGGCGTTGTATAGACGAACACGAGAATTCCGTTTTTGACCAACTAAACAAGACAGCTGAAACTGATTATAAGTTATTCTGGAAGTTGCTTAAGAGAAACAATGGAAAGAATTTCGACATATGTACCACCATTAATGTAAACGGTCAAAGCTTTCAAGACTCGGAAGTAATAAAAGGGTTTTTACAACATTTCAACGGCGTGTTTGGGAGCCACGACGAAGGCGACGAACTATCTCAGTACTACCGCGCGGAATTAGATAACTACATTAGCATGGAACCAAATGCTCAGACGCAGCGCCTAACCCGACCCTTCGAATTCCAAGAACTTAATAAAGTTCTACCTTCCTTGTCACGGAAGAAATCTCCCGGTCACGATCAGCTTGTAAATGAGCATATATTATACGGTGGAGACACAATCAAACTCATGTTGCTTTCACTATTTAACTCTATTTTAACCCACGTCAAGGTGCCTGGAGACTGGCAAACAAGCATTATTATCCCCATATACAAGGGAAAGGGTAAGGTTAAGACAGATCCCTCCAGCTATCGCCCTATCTCCCTTATACCTGCTTTCTGCAAAGTATTTGAAAAAGTTCTTCTTAATCGAGTCAACTTTCATCTGAAAAATTGGGTCTCTACCTTCCCAAATAGGCAACAACAGGGCTTTCAACCCAATCTCAGCTGTTTATCAACGGCCTTCGCAGTACAAGAAACAATTTTATACAATATTGAACGTCATTCTGACGTATATGTTGCCTGTCTCGATCAAAAAGCTGCATTCGACACAGTGCGCTTTGAAGCTCTTTTTCTTAAACTCGGTAGACTGCACTTCACTGGAAACTTCCTAAGACTTATAATATCAACATATACTAACCTTAAAGCTATGGTACAAATTCAAGGTCACACATCAGACATAGTTCACATAAAAAGAGGTGTACGACAAGGTGGTGTATTGTCTACCTTCCTCTACTTGGTATACATAAACGACCTACTAAATGAACTTGAACAAAACAGGAACGGGTCCAAGGTCATGACCGTAAAAACCGGAAATCCCGCATTTGCTGATGATATTTCGCTTTTATGCCTAACACCCCTACACCTCCAAAAACAGGTCGATATCGTATATAATTACTGTAATCACTGGAATATTGCTATTAATGTTCACAAAAGTAGCGTTACAGTCTTCACTAAGAAACGGTCCCAACCAAGAGTGGGTATTTTGTACGGCAACCAGTTCATTGATCAGACTGACAATTTCGTCCATCTTGGTATTTTGCACTCGTTTAATTTAAAAAACAAAGACAGGATTAATGAGCGTCTACTCAAAGCAAGAAATGCTTTCTTCGCATTATCTGCGCAGGGTGTGCATGTCTGTGGCGTCAACCCACGTATATCCGCAAGTATCTATAATAAAATCATAATTCCGATAGCCCTGTATGGCTCGGAGTTGTGGAACAACATTCTAACCTCAGACTTTACTGCAATATCTCGATTTCAACATTCTGCTGTTAAGCGCATTCAAGGGTTACCAATAGCTACCCGTTCTGATATGGCAGAACCTATGCTAGGTCTGAACCGACTGCCGTCCAAGATAGAATCTCGCAAACTTATGTTCTTACTCAAACTTATGACCCTTCCATCGGGCTCTGTAACAAGAGATATTTTTATTCGAAAACTTGTACTATTTCTAAGTGATCGATCAAAAGTAACTCTTGGATTCATCCCTGACATTTGTAACATTCTGACTAAATATGGCTTACAGTCAATTATTAATACTTTCATAACCACTCCGCAATCTATACCGTCCAAGCAACAGTGGAAACATGCTGTAACGTCTGCAGTACAACGGAATGAAACTCTCTTGTGGGACAATAGAATGTCCCAGGACACTGATTTTACTTTCTTCCGGATTCTTCACCCACAAATAACTCCATCAATAATATATAACGTTTGTAAATTAAAAACTTTTAATTACATCATGTGCGTTATAGCCAGACTATGGACACGAAGAGTTCTACTGGAAAATAATATCTGTGAAATATGTGAATCCATTTATCAGGAAGAACTTGTACATGTGATTAGTGAATGTAACTGTACTGAGACAATCAGATCTCTCTTTTTAGACTCGCTTGTTGAATACATCAGCCGAGACGATATAAATGAAATAACATCACTTGACAGTATTTCGCTCTCACTTAAGCTCTTAGGAGCTCCGTTAGAACCAGTGTTTGATGTTGATACTGAGCACGAATTCCTTAGTTCATCTTATAAGTATGTGAACAACTGTCTGAACATATACTCTGCTTATAGTGTAAACTAAGGCATGTCGGTAATACATGTAAATTGAACGGTCAAATAACTGACCAATAATCTTTTGAGGCATGTAATGCCTATTCATGTACATGTACATTTTGTAATTATTATCATGTTCCAAATTGTATAACCATTTATTACTCTGTTACTTTGTACATATTGTGTTCAATATCCTCTTCACAGAGGGAAATAAAGAATTGAATTGAATTGAATTGAATTGAACGTTAGTGTATAAAACTGTATAGACCACGTGTTGACGCAGGGTTTTATTGTTCTATTTGTTGACACAAGTATAAACTAAGATGGAATGTACGCTGACGATATTTTGCTCGGATGAACATCGAGTCGTGTTTACAAAACATAATAAGAATTTTGTTGAATACAACAAATATCTAGCACCTCAGATGTGAAGCCGTTGATCCCACCGTACCTCTTAATACACTTTATGTGGCCGTTTTCACCAGTTTGCCTCAAAAACACCCTATTTTTTTGGTTTCGTTGATGCACCGGGTCCCTCTCGGTTGTACCACAAGATTCTCTCTTCTCTGTGCTTATATTGTAACTTAATGTTATTCTAAACATTGTATATTGGTCAAAATATAACTCTAACGCGATAAATAGCAGTACAAAAACAAACACAATAATGCCTATATTTTTTATATGGACTAAAATCACATTCTCGTTCACCAGAGTATTCTTCGTCCGGGATAGTCTGGGAACTTGACTAACCTATGATGTATGAGGATGTAAAATCAAGGAGCGTAACATTCAAACATTCGGCACAAAATATAAAGTTTGCATGCTCCTAAATATTCAGAAACGATAAATATAGAGGATTTTGTGTTTGTTTTTGTTTTGCTATTTATCACCCTAGAGTTATACACCTCACAGCATATTACACTACAGAACAACAATTCATTATACACACATTTTTTGTCGGACACCGTTAATAAACTGTAATCGCACATTTGGCCATTATACAAGCTTTCAGCAACCAAGTTTCCATGTGCAGACCACGTGATCCTTTGGGTTTTAACTTCTGATGTTCAATCCAACTCTAAGTAGGTAAAAGTTCGATCCTTTAGATAACTTATTCTTGAAGAAGTCATTTCACAAACCTTCACTTATTTCGTATTTCAAGTTTCTGAATGGCCATGGCAGTAAATCGCATGTGGTATAGCATAATATCTATTATCAAACCGGTGCAAGTTCGAATCCCACCATGATATACAGTTGATTCTGTATTTGAATTCCACCTCTTAAGCTCCTTGGTTTTCAAAGTATAAACCATTGATTTAAAACACAAGCTAAACAAAACTTATTTATCAGATTTGTAAAACTTTACAAAGTTTCAAAATATATAGATCTAGATCTTACAATGAAAGTGACTCTGAATTTGTCAGAGTCATTCCCTATACATCCAAGTATAAACGAAGAAAGACACATATTTGTCATTCGTAACGTATACAATTTATTACCATATCAAACATCACCAAAACCAATCATCGTCTGCGTCAGTTTTCTGTTCTCCTGCCTTTTGTTTCCACTGTCCCCATTTATATATATCAACCCTCAGATCTGATGGATCATAATCAGCTTCCAAATGAGCTCTCGAAAATCGTCCTCTACACCAAACTTGTGAACATTGTCGGGCACAGCACTTGTTGAAAACCTCGTTGACTGTGTTAAGCAGACGACGCTGTAATAACTTCTTGTAAAGTGGTGTTACCTGTGGGTATCCACGTCGTACAGTTGGTCTTGGAAGTGGGCTTGGTCCAATTTTACAAACACATGCGTTTGGACATTCGACGTTACATTGGTTATCTTCTTTTGTTTGACCCGCAGTGACATCAGTGTGCTTATTTATATTTGAAATTGATGATATTTCTGTGTGCGATCCATTTCGGTCGTATTCCGACTTGTGTCCATAATTTGGTGTTAAGTCAAGCCTTTTGTTACCTTTTACTACATGTTGATCGGATTCAAGCTTTCGTTTTCCACCTCTGGGTTGAGCCTCTTCTTTTGTGCATACTATGGGTAGCACTTTCCTGTCTGATGTTAGGTTATCTATAGTATCCGCTTTCACTACAACTGTGAAGTCACGCAGGACATTGTTGTCTAGGATGATGGTATGTGACTGTGTAGTTTTCACTCTCTTAGGTTTCACACTGTCGGCACTAAGTGGTTCGCCATCAACCATTCTCCTTTTCTCACCACGAGACAATGTCTGCGGTACATCTTCGTCACCTGGAAAAGTTATACATTTAAAAAGAAATTGATCTCACACGGTTGATCATTATTCTTATGCACAGTCTATGTCATTGACAGTGTTAATATGTCGTAACATAGATTTGACCAAATTAATCGTGAATGCTACCTTGACCGTTCGAGTCCATATGGTTTACCCTAATCGATTTCAACAAATGTAAATACTTAAAAATGCTTTAATAAAACAATAAGTGTTTGAATATGTAAGCGCACGGTAGTTTTGACTTTACCTCTAGTGTATATATTCTGTTTCCGACCACCATATCTTGAAGGACCTATAATACACGAATTTAATATTACTTAATATTTTTTTATTGTTTTTGTTTCTTTTGTTTGGTTTTACGCTATTTCTCAATCTTATTTGAGGTATATATAGGGCGGTAAAACATAATATAGAATCTACGAATACAATTTAATTGAAACGTTCATCATTCTTTTGTTAGACTTATCAACGCGTCGAAACATTTTTCAGTCTCATGATTTTGGAGGACAGTTGACTTAATCAGATTTCCTGGAATGTATCATATATTGAAAGTTGGCTCGAACACAGCTCGTCTAGAAGGCAATCTAAGACTGTTTCAATTAAATAAATTAAAGAGTGAAGCTGTCTGTTTGAGTGTTTTCGTACTTTGCATTGCGAGGCTATAATGCAGTATGGGTTCGAATCCCTGGTTAAATCAGATGAAACCGGGTATTCTAAACCTACATAGCCACACCCACTTTCAACCTTTGATGCTTAAGCACAGTAGACCACCAAGCATCAGTTACCATTGTAGGAAACTGAGGTATTAAAGTCCTTAAGAGCGACCAAGGATAGTATCCGGACCACCTGGGTGACAAGTTGGCATTTGTACAATGCTTTTATTAACTCAACAAAACAATGTCAGAAGTGACCTAGTACAAAAAGATTGTAGTGACACTCATTTCACTTCTCCTCGTTTAGAATTTTAAAGTTCAACATTATGCCGTGGTATGTATACCTTACGGATCCGAGGACTTTAGACTACATTAACGTAAACCAGGGGATACATTCAGATCTACTAAAATTCGTGACGACCTTAATACCCGTGACGGATAAAATTCCAAGAGTTTGAGCCAAGACCGCCTGTACGACAAGTATGCATTCTAATCACTTCGCTAAAGGCTCGACCAAACAAAAAGGTTTTTGACAGTAACATAATAACCACTACAGTTTGTAATTTGGATAGAAAACGTACCTGACTTGGATCGCTCTTCATTGGTAGTTGGTGTTCTTGATTCACTGAAAGAAATTAAACATACGCTAACAAATATATTCACTCACAAATACCAAGCTCGAAATAAATAAATATCGAAATAAATCAATACCAAAAATAATAAATTTTACTAACGGGTTTGGTGGCTCAGTTTGTCTGCATCATATACAAGTATTTTTTGTCTTTGTAGTACTCCCTGTATTTTTAGACCGCTTATATCTTACACTAGTATGTTTTATCGAACCCTTCAGTTTCTTGCACACCGTTGATCCATGGTCAAGTCAGATCGACCGTTCAACGTATCGCTGAGATGTAGATGAAAATTGTGCCATGAGTAAAATCTCGAGGCACGGAAATAAAACCATTGCAACCAATACTTGCACTCGCATATTGAAAGTCATTCATTTGAGGTTTATAGCGACATTTTAAGAGCAATAAGTGGTATTAATGCTTAATTGGTACTAAATATCATTGCTAGCTTACCTAGTTATTGTAATTTATCAGTCTGAGTGCTGAGTGTGGCACTCGGATTAAATAATTACACACTTTGCTCATAAATTGTACAAACTGGCAAAGAAAATGGTACTTTGGTGTTATTTTTAACACTCATATAACACTTTTATACATCGTTCTCATCTAGACTCGCAATCAAGGACAAAATATGGGTCAGTATATTACATGTTCAATATTTGAGTGTTGATGACCTGGTGTTAGTATTGGTTGTAATTCTGAGCCTGATCGACATACCAATTGAGAGGCTTCAGACACTTGAATAAGCTGATAAATTCCGGTGATGGAGTAGTATACGGCATTTTCTATGATGACGATGGTTGTTTTAAATTCTTTAAACCACAACGGAAACGACGAAATATATCCTTCTTTCCTATGGTTTCATCCTTTCCTATGGTTTCAGCCACCCCCTTATTTTGAAAAATATAGCACAAAGTGTGGAAAATATTATTCCATTATGTGGATTGAATGAAAAAACTAGGATACGCTTACTAAAAATATTCTTGAATTCATTTTTACAAAATTAAGCCATTTTAAGTGATTTTGTAGCCAAAACAAGAAAAATCACGACTTTCTTAGCGGGCCATTTGGAAAAACAGGGCGCTACGCTCTCTGAAGGCATTTGATACAAATAAATGTTTGTATAATATTAGTTGAAATGTTGATTTAAATAACCTACACATTTTTCACTTTGAATCTTTCAAAAAATATAATTTCTTGGACATTTAACTTGGGTGGCTGAACCCATAGGAAACACTATAAAATTAAGACTAACACACAATATTTTTTAACAAACAGAGAGTGTTGATCCTTAAATGGCTGAAACCATAGGAAAAGAGGATACGTATTGTCCATGCACAGTTCATAAAAATTTATAACTTCTTTGACAATGATTTATCTTACTTAGAGAAGAAAATTGTGAAAACATGTATAGTACAATGTTACTATACCTTTCTTGCACGATATTATCGTGCGGCAATTTTGCTTGCTTCCTGGATTTTTCTTCCATAAATAATTTCTTCTGTGACTGTTGCGTGCTGCTTTGTAGACTCTATACGTATGCGTCGTTATAGTGATGACGTCGTTGTGACGTTACGTAACGTATTTTATACGTTGCTAAAGTTCCGCCGACCGTACACAGCCAATGGAACGTCGATATTATTACGGTACGCCAAAACCAGATCAAACATTGCGAAGTAGTATTATAGATTTCGACCATATCATGTGTCATTTCGTGGCTTTGTTGTACAGGTACAAGTGTACGCTTTTAAAGCAGAAGTTTTGAAGATTCGAATCCGGGTAGGGGTCCCGTACTGTTATGGTCGGTTTCTATGTGAGTCCATAGTTTGTTTCAAAATAGTGTTTGACCGTAAAGGATAGAAATTGTACTCAAAAAGTTGATGAGATAAGATGTCTTTATTTTTCCAAAAGTCAACCGCAGTTTTGTAGCATACAGGTAACCAGGAAGCATGGAACTACAATGTCATACTTTTGATATGCTTATAATAACGCACCAGTCAATTGAAACCACGACTCCACCAACCACGGGGAATAGCGTGGATTTTAACTTTGTTTTTTTTCAAACCCCGGGTACAATCCCTGTCCCCAGGGTCATACAGATGGTAAAACTCCGACTAATTGCCCCGCCCTATACCTCATGGATATTTTGGCGCGAAACAATATCCACGCACTCACCCTCTGCGGGGGCATAGGAAAGGTAAAAGCAAGCACTATCCCGGGGATGAAGGCATGGTTTCAATTGACTGGCGTGTAAGATACATGTCAACGTAATGCATGTTTAAGTCTATGCATACTGATACACTATCAAGGACATTACAAGTTGAAAACGAAACCAAAACTAAAAAAAATATAAAAAAATGGATTATAAAATTATTTTTAGAATACTGAAATATCAATGAGTTTACTCGTTAACTTAGTAAAATAGTATGTGTAATAATTAGCAGACTTATTGTCAATTTGTTCGATTGTGTCGGTTAAATATATATTTCATTATATATTCAGAATCTCTATTTTGTGATACCCTATGCTTTCGTTCGAACGCAGTAGTACAAACGTAAGGATTTATTAGTTTATGCAAAACCAGAACTACGCGTGTAAGTCAAACTAGATAATTTGACAATATATAAAGTTGGTATTACAATACTGTACCAGTGGTGGACCGGAGGACTACTGGTTACCTACCTTAATTGTTAATACATCCAGTTTCCAGCATTAGCCCATCCACTTTTTGCCAGCTTTAATAGTTTGCTTATTTCTCTACAGGGTATTTTATTCAAATAGTTTTCCAAAAATATCCGTCGTCTTTGACGGTCAGTCGACAAAACCAGACGAGTGTATCATAGAATTTCACAGTGAAGAGCATCCGATTGCCTCTGTGTAATCGGAATGCGTAACTAGTATCATTTTCTTCCATGTCATTGGCTTAGGTCATGCCATCCAAATGGGGAGTTGCCCGTTTCGAAATTACTAGGAAATTCGAATTCGCAGCTGGATGCCGGTTCGCAGTTGCCGATTCGACCCCGCAGAAAAATCGAATTAGCAGCTGGCTGCGGGTTCGCAGTGGCCTATTCGATCTTATATATTTTAAATCGAATTGGATGCTAGCCTCCAGTTCGCAGTTACCGATTCGATAGCAAATAGATAGCAAATATCGAATTGGCAGCTGGATTTTGAACTTACTAGTACTTTAGTATCTGCCATTTGCCAATTCGCGGTTCAAAAATTTGAATCGGCTACTGGCAACTGGCTGCTAACTTCATGTACATGGTGATGCAGGGCAATAGCAATTGTCCTTTACTTGACAAATGTCATTATCAGCTAGCAAAGTTGTTTAAAAAAAGAAGTATACTGGAGTTAAAAGGTTGTATCCGGCCTGATTAGTTCTAAGGTACGCTCTCAAATCAGTAGAGGATTCACGCTAACATTTTACTTAATTATTATGTTCTATCCCGTACTAAGACCATAATGTACGTAATTAACTAATATTTAAGAAATAATGAATATGTACTTGTATTGTGTTTTCCGTACACCGTGATTTCATCTATGTGTATAGCTTAGAGAATTTGACATGATCCTGGCCTTTATGCATGAATATATTACAAGGTTCTTGTGTTGAATACATACATTTCCGCGAGTAAATCGTGTAATATCGTCAATATATATCAGCTGTTAAATTATGCTATTATAAATAGAAGGTCGAGCAGTCATGTCAAGTTCTCTGAACTACATATAGCTGAGGTCGCTGGTTGTGTTAGAATTGTGGATTTATTGCTCACATAGTTGGGGAGCATCTAAGGTTCGGTTTTATCAAAGCACTTACAAGAAGCTATTAGTTACGCTCATATAAAATCTTTATAATTCTTTAACAACAGCGAATTGGTGATGGATGTGGTTTGTAAGAGTTCATTTACCCAATCATTATTAGTATTTCCTGTCCATTTACCACACTTTATAATTGTAAACAAATTAACAAGAATTTAAATTTGATCGTAATTTTAGAATGTCCGTAAGTGCTTTGTTAAAACAGTACCCAGAACTTTGAAATGTCATGGGTTTATGAATGATGTTGTTTTCGTCATGATTGTAATTCAAAACCTTTGTTTTTAGTATTTTCTTACTTGATTTTTAACTTCAAGAAATGTGTCTAATTTGAAGAGTGATAAAGGACAATGTACCATGTACATTAGTCTGGCTACCCGACTAGATAATATATTTTGTTCAATCAATTATCATAATTTCGTTTTCAAGTTTGGCTAGATTTTATTTTGGGCTTGATTATCTATGTTTGAGGGTGCAAAGGGAATTAATTTCATGAAAAAAGAGTAGACTGAAGAGTTGTCTCCTTTAATTAAACATTGGGTATGTATAGACAGACTACATTTACATGTACATGTACATGCTATGTAATATGTACACATACTGCATTACTGTAAAATCATTATTTTTCGAGGGAGTGGCATTTAAGTTTATGTCGTTTGTTGCACTCGACCACGAAATCTAATCCCCGCGAATAGTCGACCTCTCAAGTATCGAACATGGGTTTATCCTTACACGAATTTATGATACCACGAAAATTCATTTTTATCAAAATCAACAAAATTTAATTCCCACGAAAATATGTGATTTTACTGTATATAGTTATATTTTCAGTCGTCCTTGGAGAAGGCAATATCTATAATGCAAATCGTGTGTCGCCGAACATATAAAGACGCAAAAGGTATACTTTCAATTATATAATATCGTTGTGTTATCGTATATATAATATGTACTTTTCACAACGGTCGTAACATACTTAAATTACCAGTAGGCCTATTTATTTGCTTAATTATATTTAATGCTAAAGTTGTGCTGGAAAAATAACACTTTTAACAGAAACCCACCCATCTGCTGAAATTTGCTGAGTTGCAAAAGACGTTCGATCGTACACCATCAGTCACCATATACGATGCCGCTAGACAACTGTCCGACGTTGGTTGCTATCCACAGTCCTCAAAAACAAATCCTCCTAACCATTGACGCCTCCTTTATTTGAAAATGCCGTTCCAATAGTAAGACCAAATATGAAATGAAAGTGTAAAACAGACGACAAACACAAGCAGCACTTAGCCGACATAATGTATATTTAAGCCTAGGTTCCACTGAGGAATTCCTGTTCGGTGGTGTTCTCCCGATATCTTCCGATACCACCCGATTCAACACGATTCCTTCCTTTATTACAAATTGACTCTTGACTTCCGCGAAACTTCCCCTAGAACACGATATGCCTGTTCCCGATGTCCTGATAACTCATTAATGTCAATCCGGAGTACATCGCCGAGGCAAAAACTGCTCAGTGGGACCTAGGCTTTACAGTGACCTTTATATACATTTCAGAACGTGCTGGGCCAGGGAATGCACTAACACCAGACCTGTTAGAACTACGTGTAGCTCAGTGTGCATCGTTCATAATGAATCCACAAATCATTTATCCATCTACGAAATTACTGTAACAATTTAATTCAATCTGTAGTTATAGTATAGTTCATCAACATGTGTAAAACACGTTGCGTGTTGAGACTTTCAGCCTACCGGTTAGATACCTACCACGTTATATATTCCTATGTTTTCTATATAATCATTATTGACTAATTATGGTCGCAAAAACAATCACAATGTAGCGTGTGCTGTATATTATATTCTTATTTGTGATATACTTAGAATACAAATTGTATTGATTTGTTTTATTATCTTTTTGTTTTCCAATCGTGAAAGCTCGGCGATTTCCACAGTTTTCTCCAGTAAATATATCGCTAGCTTAAAATGAAAATGTCCTAAGTGCTACTTAGAAGTTAACATATTTGAAATCTGCATCACATGGCGCTTCTTATGAGCCTATTTTCATAATCAGTGCATGCGGACCAAACTGAAGTTGAAAAAGCATGTCTTTTCATATGTAAAGAGTATTTTTCAGACAGTTTGGTGTTGTTTTCTCAACTTGAAAGCGTTTTTGTACTTACGACCTTCTCATTCTAAGCCAGCGATATATCTATAGTCCATGTCCCAGGCTTGATATCTCAGCAGTCCCAAATCGGTTGATTGACTTGCGGGTCACTTTGCCAAATGACCTTTTGGCGGCCATCTTTTAAAGATGACCGCCATTATTTTAAGCAATCAGAAGCTTTGGGAAAACTTAAATTAGTCCTCACATAATAGGGCTATCGACTTGTAAATGGCTTAAAACGGCTAAATACAAATGCCAATCAGAATTGCTAGAGAACAAATAATGACAAAAAGTGAAAAATATCAAAGTATTATTAGAATATCAATACTTTTGGACAAATAACTTTATTAAAGTAATAATATGTATATATCAACATATGTGGGGTTAAAATACGAACATTTTAAGACATATTACAAGCCGATAGCCCAATTGAGTGAGGAGTAATTGAAGTTTTCCCAAGCTTCTGATTGCTTAAATTACAATTTGGTCGGTTCACCATTTTTGGTAATGAAATTAGGTCTGTCGCATGGACTATTCAGACGAAGTCGATTAAATGTTTATCACCTAAAAAAGGGCGATCTTATCTGAACGTATCTAAGAAAGTGATCTCATTGTTACGAAAATATTTTCAGCCATTTAACGCTCAGCTCTCAAAGTTGATGACACGTACATTAACCTGGCAAAAGTACATGTATATTACACTGAAGCAATACAGCAAAACATATTTAGATGATCCCTCTGTAGAGCAATAACCTCTTTATGACAACACCTTCAAAACTTTCCTTAATCCATATTTGCAATAAATATGTGTAGCAACAACCTATAAATAATGGCAAATATTTAAAGCCATATCCAGAAATGTAAGCCATGGCAATTTGCTGGCTTAATTTATAGGCGAATTGTCTCCCTTATTAACACCTTATCGAGACACTCGATTAGCCGTTATCGGTCACTTTAAGCCTATTGTTATCTGCAATCTCTTTACTTTAATATGTTTTTTATTTAAATTGAATGTGATCTTTTTGCTTCCCCAAGCGTTTGAAATAAGTTTCCAATTTTGAGCTCGAGTCGACTATACGTTGGGCGAAGCCCAACGGATAAGATCCGGTTTACGATAACACATGTCACGTGATTTGGTCAGAGTTTGAATTCACTAATGGATCTAAAAATTTGTGTTAAAATCCCGCACTGAAGCAAAGATACTAGAAAATGGCTGCCAATAGAATAACAAAAAAAATTAAAATGCGATATTCGACAGCTCATAACTTTTTTTTTTTTTTAATGATGTTTAAAAATATTCCAAAAACTAGCGTAGGCCCCTGTCTAGAAAAGAAAAGATAATAATTATTAATTATCAGTTTTCCATGGTTGCACGCAACCAATCTTTTATATGGGGAGGGCTATTTCCTATATGTTTGGACACAAAAAAGGCAGCCATGTTTTTGCCCGCTTCGGAAGGAAATTTTAACATTTTCAGTGCATAAACGATGCTACAAACTGTTATGAGACACATGATTACTCTGAGATTACGAAGTAAGTTGAGCGGGAATCGTTCATATGCGCGAAATATCAACCAATCTTAAGAAAATCTAAAAAAAAAAGACACATGTTTCGGTTATTTCCCATCGCAAAGTTTGCAATACAATTGATTAAAGTCCGTTTCGGGTATTTACGTATCTGGACCGGACGGTGATAATCCACATCGTAGTTGTAGGTTATTGTAAAGAAAGTAAAACAAATGCATTTTCGTAATTCCTCGCCGAGATGTAATAAAAAATCCCTTAAAAAATATTCGCGGGATAAAGGTCGCGAAAACTAATTACATGTTGTTGTTGTCGTTATTGGATACAATAAAACCCGTAATTTTCCGTCTAAATCTCTTTTATGTTGTGACGATTTGCAGGGTTTATTTAACAAAAAAAGGTGATTAAGATTAAAGATGTTTGATATTTAATCGTAATATGATTAATTGAAATGAAAATAGCCTTTTCTTTTGAACAAAAGTACTATCTGGTATGCTCATGCAACCCATTAAAAAAAGGTAAAATATCAAATAAGGCCTATTTGAAATCAGTTGTTATCTGTTATTATATCTAATTATTCATTTTTAAATTAGTTACCCCTGAATTAAGTAGACCTAGAATTAAACAAATTGAAAAACGTGTATTATCCAAAGACAGATATATTTTCATTTTGATCGGGCTGACAAATGTTCATTCGGACTGACAAACGATAGCAGGTTTGTATCGTCTTTCGTTACTTTGTACCCAATATTTCGTATCAAACCGCTATCGAGTGCTTTCTTGTGCAACGAACCACTTTGATAGGTTGCATATGCACCTATCAATATTTTGCCCGCCGGGGGGGGGGGGGGGCGGCGGGCTGACCCAGGGGAAATTGACATTTAAAATGTTTCGATGTCTAAATCCCAACCTTGGAGACAACCATTTTTGTCTAAATCCCCACCCTAGAGCCTGCTAGGTGCATCAAATGTCCCGGGGTAACTTAGTTTCTATAGGTTTGGTATGATCATTCAGACAAACATCATGCTGTCCAAGTTTAATTATGATTGAACTATTAGTTGTGGCCTCTAGAGTGTTTGTAAACACTCTGTATGTTGAGGACATACAACTCACAACGACAGACATTGACTGATCACAATAGCGTCATGCTCAGGTGAGCTAAAAAGTTACAACACTTGATAATATTTCTTATTTTATTTCCAGTAACATTGTCAATTAACATAAAAAATCACTAAAAAGAACATTCTTCCTCCTCCTGCGCCCAAACCTAGATACTTCCACATCAATACCTGAAATAGAGGGCAATTTATTATTTTTTAGGTCTCGAACTTGACTAAGTATCATTAAAATTGGATAAAAAATGTCGCCTCTAATATGTACACAAGCTTTTTCTAAGATTTGACCCAGTAACTTAGTTTTTGACTCCACATGACCCAATTTCGAACATGACATATATTTCATAGAGACAAACATTCGGACTAAGTTTCATAAAGAATTGGCCAAACATGTGGCCACTAATTTGTTCCACATTATATTTAAGATTTGACCTTGCGACCTAATTTCTGACACCACATGACCCAGTTTTGAACTTTGCCGAGATTTCAGATATATATTGTTATCAAGTTTCATGAAGATTGGACTAAAAATGTGTGTGTTCACAAGCTAAGATTTGACGATGCACATGCGGACAGACAGCAATCATAGATCACCATAAACAGGAATGACACAATTTCCGTAAGTTGGGTAGCATGGTGTACTCACAATCTGGTGCACTCTCCTCTAGAGCCTGGATAGGAGCTTGAGCCTGGATAGGAGCTGGAGCCTGGATAGGAGCTGGAGCCTGGATAGGAGCTGGAGCCTGTATAGGAGCTGGAGCCTGGAAAGGAGCTGGAGCCTGGATATGAACTTGAGCCTTTTGAGCCTGGTGTTTAATATAAAAAAAAAACTTTGGTAGCACAACTTGACAATTTCCGACATATTTTGATCGATAAAACTTGTTTTTAATTTTATTGGAACAAAAATGGTACTGAATGATTTTGTTTGTTGAAAACACATGAAACTGCTAGTAGTCTAATAAACAAATCTTGCAATCATTGTTGGGAACATGTGACATGGAGACCACGTGATATGGTATTGCAGCCATTGATAATCTGTCAAATTCAGGTGTTGATGTGAACATTCTTGTCAATTTATTTTGTTTAATAGAAAGTATTTTCTTGAGAGTATGCATAACTGATATGACTTTGAGTAGCCGCCATTGACATTAGAAACAGCATTGTATTTATTTAGGAAAATCCTCCACCAATTTTAAATTTAAGGTACCGTGTCACATGGTCTCCATGTCATATTATTTCCCACCATGTCAGTGATAAAATACACACATTTAGACTACAGAAATAATATGATACTTCCTGTTTGTATAGCTTTCAGAACAAATTAATAAAGACATTTTTGGCCTCAGACTCATTCAATGTTGAGGCAGTAATTGTTAAAATTTCACTGATAAATGTGCCCAAATACCTTTTTGGTAGACCGTGTCTCGGCCGCCTTTGCCTTGCCTCTTTCTCGGTTGGCAGCAACACTCTTTAGGTGATCAAACCAAATGTTCACCTGTTTAAATGTAAATCAACATTTTCATACATTTATCAGATTGGAACAAAGTCCAAACATAGTTTGTGCAGATTCAATTTACTTTTAATTAGAGCAAGTCAAGACTGTAAAGCAAGCCAAGACCACTGAAGATGAGAACGATAGCCAATATTCACAACAGCCTAGTTACGGCACGCAGTTGAAACAATGAACGGCAAGAAACAATTATGGTAAAACATGGTTGCAAAATCATGTGAAGCTAGTTTAAGAATAACAGGCGGGCTCTGGATCGCTCACCTGAGACCTGGTTAACCATCTAAAATCTTCCTAGAAACTAAGAAACCAAATTTTAACAATTTATAGAATAAAGTGGTAGATGCACACCTCTTCAACTGGTAAAGAACACTCAGTATTAAGTACAGATGCATCTGTAGTGCCATCTGAATGGGCCTTCTGTAACACGTCAGAGGGCGGCAGTTCAACTCCCTATAAACAAAATAAATTGATAACAAAATGATAGGACAACTAAAATGAGCTATGTCAAGATGAAATCATACTAGTGATGACTGCATGAAACCAATGTACACACAAATAATTTTATGCAGGTATATTAATATTGAACTAGTATTATACCGCATTGAAATATGTCAACTGTTGCATAAAATCTGGAAAAAAAAATTATTTTATCTAGGTCTATTTGGATATTAAAACATATTTAATACTTAAATATCATATTTTAACAGTTAAGGCTCTCCTGCAGCGAAATTTTTCGGGGAGCATAAAAATGCATGGATAAATAATTTTCAGACAGGGGGACTTTTTGGACCATTTTGGGGAAAAAAATACTATTTTGGAGGGGGAATAGGGCCTTATATCGGCACCAAAAACAGCCCTGGTACATGTGGGTGACACTGTACCACCTCGATAGCCTAGTGGTAGAGTGTCTGCTTTGAGTGCGGGAGGTCCCGGGTTCGTTCCCAGACCGCATCATACCAAGGAGAAAATAAAAATGGTTCCAGCATTAAATTCCGGCCTTACTAGGTGCTCTTCATAGGGAAATCTGGCTCAAACCCTGTGGCGATAGGTATCATCAGGAATGAGGTGTCAAGAGTGATTAATCTAAGTTGTAGGAACTTGTTTCATAATCAACCTAAAACATATTAGTGGGTGGGGTTGTGTTTTTTATGTATCCTGTGGTAACCACACTGCGCCACCCTAAGCTTTGAATGCAAGCAGATCTTCAATTAAGAAATAATAAATATGTTTTGTGTTTAATCATATGATAAAATGTGGTCATGAGCTCGATCTTGAATTAATTAAATCACGAGTGCGTAGCACGAGGATTTAATGTGCACATCCAAGCAAGCAGCATATTTTATCATAGATACGAGGGTTGTTCAAATTGGAATGCAAGTGATGCTATATCTTTTTTGTATCAATGAATTTTTAAAATTAATGATCTGTACATTAAAGATCATTGTATTAGCTTTATATTGATACCTCACATTTGAAAATCCGTTCAGTGTAGCTGTAACAATACGCCATTTAACACTGTCTACTCGTGTATACTAATGCTAAAATAATTGGGAAATTGTCAATTTTTTCTGACCAAATTCGGTCTCTTTTAATAATCGTTGTTTTCTTAATGCAGGAGCAAATACAATATTTAAAATAACTTGTATGGTAAAATGGTGTCATGTAATGTCATATTCATCAAGTTTTTGATAGTTTAAGAAATTCAAAAGTGGTGTAATTGTATTTGGAAATGAACCCCATGCACGCAATCAGAATACCGCAACATACTAGAAAAGGGTTGAGAAAATCAAATACTTTTTTGAAAACTGGTGAAGTATTTACAGTTAGGCATATAGCTCAATGTGTTGGGACATCATTAGGAGCGATTCATACAATTATCAAGTATATTACAAAAATTAGGACGATTAGTATAGTTTGGGTACCCCTATCTGCTTTGAGACGCCAGCACATATGCCCTTGTAAACTGTCCAAAAATAGCAAAAACAAGTTTCTAGATAACAAAAGTCGACCATTTGCAAATGTAATGACTACAAACTAGACATGGGTTCATTTTGTCACCAATGCGACAGATCCATAAACAAATATGGGCCAGCAAAGACATAACAAAAGTATGCATTGCAAAACGTACCATGGACGCCCGATTAAATGTACACTTTTTTCCATTTAAACCAAGTTTTACCATTACATTTGGTGTATAAAACGGAGAATGAGTAAATGCCAAGCTTAATAAAGGTAAATTCCTTCAGAAATTGAAGCAATACTCCGACAATCGCTATCAAGCCAAATATTTAAAGGATGGCATGCTATTGCAGAGCAATTAGCCTCCACCTGCAGCAGCCATTAACGCGGCGTTTTGAGAAGCGTGAATGTTTTTGAGCTTTCCGACCATCCTTAGTTGTCAAGCATTGTCCCTTGTGATCTTTATTTGTTTCAAACGACTCTTAAATCGCATTGTCAGAAAAAATATCAGGTACGTTAATATCTCAGTTTGGCTCATGTCCAGTATATGCATAGTGTACCTAGGAATGATAACAAAATCGCATTTAAAAAAAGGAATAACTGAATGAAACTTCGCATACATATCGGAGATGAATACTGCAATGGGATCAAAGGCTTGTTTCATTAGAATCTATCAAGGATAATTTTTTATGTGCTTAGATGCATTCCAATTTGAACAACCCTCGTATAACAGCGTGTTATAAACACAGCTACATATTTATTATAAATATTGATTCTAATATATATATAGCCAATGTTCTGCATTTTATAGCCCATCAAACATGGTTGTCTTCGACCTACATTCTTTCCTCAGAACTTAACGTTATTTGGCTTTGTAGATGATGTCAAAACGTTACGTCATCAATGATCAATCAACTGTACTTTAACGTTAATAATCAAGCACACCTTGGATTCCTATATATGCATATACGTTATAGAAAAAGCTGCTATCCAGATCGATAGCCTAGTCACTAGTGGTAGAGCCCACGGTGGCCAATCACGTGACTTGTGACGTAGCGATTTCGCTATCACGACAGGCAGAAAAGGTAAACAAACGGTGGTTTTTGAAGGTAACTATTTTAATTCTGTATTTTTGTTTAATGACACCTAGCCGAGGCAAATTAAATGATAGACCGCCGAACTAAAAAAATGTCCGTTCAAAAGTCCATTAGCTCTCACACCTTACACTATTTTAAATAGCGATTTTCTCCTTGAAAGTTCTCTAATTGAATGTAATGCACCAATTAGCACAGGTTGAGTTTTTCTCTACGACGAAACACTCTGTAACGTTTACTGTTCGTGAAAATTGATATTTTCAAGAAAATGTGCACAAGTCAAAATCATGTTCTCACGCCCAGCTACTGTGAATCAATGCTCTAACAACAGTCACACATCTTTAGCCAATAGTTTTACCCTCGTCGATTGTTTATTTCGCACGAAGATCATTCCGATAGTTTTCTGATTTAATATACAATAATTTCCCTACTTAATATTACAACAATTAAGTTGTATTAAAACATCGCTAAGCTGAATACAACTAAAACTATGTATTTCACCCTGACAATTCAGTGTTTGAATACTAAATATAATCGATCTAAACGTAAAGCTATCAATAAATTTAAATTGTCGGAGGGTAGGAAAATAAATGATTTAGCTAAAACGCACCGAAGAATATTTTGGGGCAAGGTTAAAAATACATACAAAAAGAAAACGGCGGAAGCTGTAACGCTAACTGTAGAACGATTGCATACGCATTTTAAGTCATTATTTGCGGAAACTCCAATGACGGAGACTAATCAGGAGTCTACATTTGATGAAATTTTACAGGACGATGATTTAGATATAGAAATATTCGAACAAGAAATTCGTTCTGCTATTTTCTCACAAAATAATAATAAATCTGCGGGAAACGATAGATTAATATCTGAAGTTTTTAAAGCAACCTATGATATTTTCGCGCCGTTTCTTGTTAAGCTGTTTAACAAAATATTCCAAACCGATGATTACCCACAATGTTGGGGTGAGGGAATTGTGGATAAACACGAAAAAATATGCAAAAACCAATATGGTTTCCAAAAGGGAAAATCCATTATCGACTGCAGTTTTGTTCTACACTCAGTTATCTCAAAGGTACTGAGCTCCGGTAATAAATTGTATTGCACATTCATTGACATATCTCATCTGTTGTATAAGCTTCTTACAGAAAGTGTGAGTTCTAAATTTGTCCATGCTCTAAAATCAATGTACAAGACTGTTAGATCGTGCGCTAGGTATAATTCTTCGTACTCGGATTTCTTCGAATCACACATGGGCTTTCAACAAGGAGACCCAAGTTCTCCTCTGTAAGAACGATATTTTAAATAATATCAACACATACCTAGATGGTGTATTTTCTGTTAATGAACTCAATTTTTTTTTAATACTTTTTGCAGACGATCAGGTACTTTTTGCTTAGTCACCAGAAACATTGCAGGCTATGATGTTAGACGTCTTTTGGGCCTCAAAATAAATACGTCCAAAATTAAAGCAATGATTTTTGAAAAGGGAAGGCATAAGAAACATGACTTTTATACCAATGATTCACTTATAGAACTGGTGGACTCACTCGGAATCACTCTTCTAAAGAATGGTAACTGGTACCGAACCCAGAAAATTATTGCTCAACATGCGTCCTTTGTCCTACATAATGTGTTTACCATATGAGCAACATTGAGTAACCTGTATCCCAGAAATGCAGAATATTTGACTCTCTTGTAGGTTCAATCCTTAACTTTGGTTCTGAAATGTCAATTTATTCTATATTCAATATTTGGTATATATTTTGGCTTATGGGCCAACGTTTAAGTATACATCAAACATGTCGTAGCAATAAGAAATGGGATTTGGCCACCTTTGGTATTTACTATAGAGCGATTTATTCACGCAAGTATTCTTGGGGGCAATTTAGTACATAATACAAAGGGGCCACGGGGCTAAGTGTTATATTTTAATAACTTTTACATTTTAGAAAGCGTGAACTCATATACGGCCCTAGTAAAGGTGTATACATAAAACTACACTCCATTTCGACAAAGCATGTTACTTAATTATTCAATATAACTATGCATCAATAATTTCAACCGCTTAAAAATAGTTCGTAAAGTGTCACACATTGCCCCGACCTTTTTGGGCTAAGGGCGGACAAGTATGAAAAATTTAACTATGTTCCAAACAATCAAAATTCAACCGCCCCCAACCTTTCCGACCTCGCCTCTTCACCTCCGTCCGTGATTCATGGAGGTAAGCTTCGGGGTAGTCGGAATTTACTACATGTAACATTTTGCCCCAGGGACTGTAACACTTGTCCCCAACAAACGGGGTTATTTGTTACATTTACTTACCATTTTCTACAAGCTGTAAATTGTTATTACATAGGTAAATTGATTAATTAAAGAACGTGTTTGGTCAAAATTAAGTGTAGTTTTATGTAGACACTATTACAAGGGCTGTATATATGTTCGTGTTTTATAAAAGGGTAAAAAGCAGAAACGTGTATCACATAGCCCCGGTCTCCCCTGTGGGGAATGCATAAAGATAATGATGTTGAGAAAATACATACACAGTTTCTTAAACGATTATTGGGTGTTAGAAAATCAACTAATCTTTCAGCATTGTATGGGGAGCCGCCATTAGGGCGTTTTCCATTTTTCATAGTGCGACAAAATCGAATGGTTAAGTATTGGACGACAATCTTCAAATTTGACAATTCATAAATTGCTAAGCTAGTATACTTAATGCTGAAAGAAGATGTTGATTCTGGTAATACATATAATTCGAAAAATTGGGTCTTTTGTATAAAAAATTATTTACAACACATGGATTTACGTGCGTGTGGAATAACCAGTCCGAGATAGATATACCTTTTGTTTACATTAAACAAAGGATTATTGATACATTTTTACAAAGTTGGTACGCCACTATTAATAACTCTAGTCGTTTGCAAACGTATTATATATTTAAGTTTGACTTCGAACCTGAGAAATATCTTGATTTCATTACGGAGAAAAAATATAGAATTGCATTAGCTAGATTTAGAACTTCCTCTCATAGTCTTTGTATAGAATCTGGAAGATACGATAATACACCCAGATCAGAACGATTTTGTATGTCTTGTACAATGAAGAAAGTCGAGACGGAATTTCATTTCCTATTAGTTTGTCCGCTGTATCGCGAGCTTAGACAGAAGCATTTTAAACAGTATTATTCTGAATGACCAATTTACAACAATAAAACTGCTAAAACATTTTACATACCTAAAAAGTTAAATAACAGTATTCAAACACTGAATTGTCAGGGTGAAATACATAGTTTTAGTTGTATTCAGCTTAGCGATGTTTCAATACAACTTAATTGTTGTAATATTAAGTAGGGAAATGATTTATATTAAATCAGAAAACTATCGGAATGATCTTCGTGCGAAATAAACAATCGACGAGGGTAAAACTATTGGCTAAAGATGTGTGACTGTTGTTAGAGCATTGATTCACAGTAGCTGGGCGTGAGAACATGATTTTGACGTGTCCACATTTTCTTGAAAATATCAATTTGCACGAACAGTAAACGTTACAGAGCGTTTCGTCGTAAAGAAAAATTCAAACTGTGCTAATTGGTGCATTACATTCAATTAGAGAAGGAGAAAATCGCTATTTAAAATAGTGTAAGGTGTGAGAGCTAATGGACTTTTGAACGGACATTTCTTTAGTTCGGCGGTCTATCATTTAATACACCAATGTTCGATCTAAAATACTTCCCAAATGTGTTGAGACCACTAAGATAGCTTATCGGTGACAGATAGTTGATCGTTTATCAAGGATTCAACGTCTAAGGTGGGATTTCAGGAGCTTTGGAAATATGGAAGTGGTGAGAGCATTGCAGTTTGGCCAGGTAATCAGCGAAACTAAAGCAGATCCGCACACATGTTATATCACCGGGGGTGCGCATTGATATAAGGACTTGCCTCGGCTAGGTGCCATTAAACAAAAATACAGAATTAAAATAGTTACCTTCAAAAACCACCGTTTGTTTACCTTTTTTGCCTGTCGTGATAGCGAAATCGCTACGTCACAAGTCACGTGATTGGCCACCGTGGAGCCGTCGGCTTCAAGTGCGAGAGGTCCCGGGTTCGATCCCAGGCCGCGACATACCCAAGTCGTTAAAAATGGTACTGGTATATCTCCCTGCTTGACGCCCCGACAGCATAGTTAGTTCCAGGAAACTGCTGGTTGGCACGGTGTCAGCACATTAAATGTGACGGGGTAGTCTCCATATGACTGAAATACTGTTGACCAGTCGGACTTAAAAACTATATTTAAAAAAAATGCTTACCATTCACATATTACAGCGTACACACTCGATAATTCACATATTTCAAGAGGGTTTTTTTTGTCACGCAATGGTCTTACGGAGATATGAAACCTCTTGAAATATGTGAATTATCGAGTGTGTACGCTGTAATATGTGAATGGTAAGCATTGCATAATTATGTTTGATTTCCATCTCCGGTGGCTGTCTGAGCCGGAGTTTCTAGTTGTCACCTTGTTGCAAAGGAGTTCCTTGTATCGACCGAAAATTCTTGGAAAGACATGCCGTCTGCTCAACATCCGGGCAATTGAAAAAAACACATATTCATATTCAAAAATATTATCACCGTCGTCTTTCGCGGTTACTCCCCTTTTTATTTTGCGGTGTCGAAATTTCCCAGTCCCGGGATGTAAAAACCTGCCAAAGTCTATTACCCGGGACCCGGAGTCAATAAGTTTGTCAAATTCACGCCTGTTGGGAATGGTCTTCTGTCTAAAGTCCCGTGTATGCCCGCCGCCCCCCCCCCCGGGCGGGCATAATATTGATAGGTGCAATAGACGTAGGAAAGCGCTCGGTAGCGCCTTTTGGAAACGGCTTGCTCCAGATTCGTAACTTCGTAACCAAACAATTTTTTGTGAAGTTATGCATCACCAAAAAATCCAGTACTAGATAAGCATGTTACAACTAATGTAGGACAACTGACATAGTCCGCTAAAAATATGCTGTGCATTAGTTCATATGATGTCTTGCTGGTTGTATGATATAGTTTATTATAACATGAACATTATTCTTAACACTAAACTTTAATTCAGATGCACATTTACTGTTTTCTTTTTCTTACAAGTGCATGTATAATCGAGTAGTGTATTATATTACGCATAACAGGCCCGTATTAAGTGGGTGTGGCTTTGGGGCTGAAGTCCCCCCCCCCCCCCAGCTGGCTGGCTATATACCATTTTGAATGAATGAATTGGGGGCTGAATCTCTTGGCATTTACCATACTGGTAGTGACCTGTATATTGGGCAGTCTATATGACATCCTGTGTATAGATTGGATAGCACCCTGGCATGACTAATCCAGCTCTCAACAGGACCTTCTGCTGTGGAGGTGTGATTTTTGCTACTGATAAAAAATTAAGGTTGATTAAAGATGGTCAGCCAGAGCTTACATAATGCTATAGATGGCTATAAACTTTGTATTATATTGTATAATGATATCAATGGTTATAACCATTTAATCCTATTAAATTAGAGCATTTCATGGAAATTTGTTTGATAAATTAAATGTACAATTCTATATTCGAATATTAAAGTTAAAATTGTATATAACGTACGTTAGTTCAGGAAATCGCATTACAAGTCATTACATTACATAATTATCATTTTTCTTTATTTATGTATGAATTTTGATTTCTTATTTAATTAATTGTAAAACTTTAACATGAAACATATTAACATTTTTAAACGTTCATCTAGATCTAATTAGTAGTACTAATTTATTATTTGTAGGTCTAATTTTAAAGTTAAAAGTGCAGGAAATGGCACCATTTTTATTCAAGCATTGAAAAATGGAAATCATGTTTGTATAAATTTAGATTTCTTAATAATAAATATTAGAACAGCAAAACATGATCAGATTATTTAATTTTTTAAATGTTCATTTAGATCTAATAGGTAGCAATATATTAAAATAATCATTGAATTTTTTTTTTGATCCAATGCAGTCAGGAGTTCGAGCCTTCCATTATGTATACAGTACAACCTCTGTAGAAACAACATCCTTAGGGAGCAGTAAATACTAACCGTTGTGTAGAGGTTGTTGCTCCACAGAGGTCCACTTAGAGTACATATCGTCTTCGGGAAATTTTGAAGGTGTTGTTGTAGAGAGGTTGTTGCTCTACAGAGGTCCACTTAGATTAAATATCGTCTTCGGGAAATTTTGAAGGTGTTGTTGTAGAGAGGTTGTTGCTCCACAGAGGTCCACTTAGAGTACATATCGTCTTCGGGAAATATTGAAGGTGTTGTTGTAGAGAGGTTGTTGCTCTACAGAGGGTCGTTCTAGAGAGGTTGTCACTGTGGGGAACCCACGTGACCAGATGCTAATGTTCGGAGCCAATTTTTGTCAACAAACCGCCTCGATTCAGGTAACATATATGCTTGTAACTTTCTTAATAATTGACCGATCTGGATGAAATATAGACGAGCGCCGTCTCCTTTCAAAAGCAAAACATCGAAGCTCTTACCTAGGTGACAAAATTGTGTATTATTTGTTATTTGGGCATTTCGTAAACCGCAATATGTTATGCTACGGTTCGGAGCAATTCACTAAAACATGTCCTTAATAAATTCAGTTTCATTAAAAGTTACAATTTAATTGCGAAAATGTGGGTCGCAAAATTTAAGACCGACAAGCAAAATATTTCTGATAAATATGAGCAACAGGCAAAATGAGACGACATAAACAAAAATGCTACGGTTCGGAGCTGAAATGAAAATGCTACAGTCCGGAGCTATTTTGAGAAAATGCTACGGTTCGGAGCTATTTTGAGAAAATGCTACGGCTCAGAGCTAAGAACAGGTATTACATGCTTTTTTGAATATCAATACTATTAAGATCATCGACCAAGTATGAGCATTCAATGTTTTAACAGTTTCGCGGAACAAAAAAATAATAACACACATGTCGATGCCGGACACCCTTTATAAAATGAATTCGTGTAGGCATCTTCCGCACCATTTTGTCATGTGGTGACAAATGTAGAGGCTTACAAACAACGCGTTTCTTTGAGTTTGAACTATGATCAGAACCTTAGAAACGCAACGTTTTTATTCCCGTTTTTTTTCTTTTATTGTAAATTCCGTGTCCAAGAGGCGTCTAATCATTTGTAAAGTTGTTATATAATGGAAAGAAAATCACAACAGACGAGTAAGGTGTTTGGAATAAAAATGCCACGATTGTCTAAACATGTGCATATTCACACCATTGAGATGCTTGTACAAAGAAGCACGGTGACCTATGTTTTTTGTCTTAATATTCTAATAGAGTACACTTTCATCAACATCATTTGGAAAAATCAAAACAAATTTGGACCAGATTTGTTTACTGGCCTCTAGAGTACTATTTTGGGTCATTTTCGTGCCATTTTCTTTAAAAAGGGAGACAATTCTGGTTAAATAGCACAAAAGTAAGCACGGTGACCTATGTTTTTTTCTTAATATTCTGATGGAGCACACTTTTATCAACATCATTTGCAAAAATAAAAAACAAGGTTTATTTTATTGGTCAATAATGTATCTTTTTTTAATTTTCGAGCCTTAATTTTGGGCAAATTTTGAAAATTCATTTGTTATCAAAAATTTGTGAATGTTATTAAAGATTCAAAATGTGCAGAGGTATGTTTGAAAAATGTTTTTGTACATCTGAACTAATAGTGATTTTTATAAAAAAATAAAAATATTTGAAAATTCATGATTTTTGTCATCTTTATAGAAGAGTGATGTTGCAAAATCTCATTTTCTGAGAAAACGAAATCGGTAACCCCTGTTTTTCTTTAGCTTATTGTTTTCAGAATAAAATTTCCCATAAGATAAAGTGAGTTCAAAAAATTTGGAAGAAAAAAACCTATAGAAAATGTCCTTAATTGTCATGGTTTGGCGACGTTGCGTCTTGAGTCACGCTACTAGCGCACTGTAACCTTTCGCGACTGTCTCTGTTCAGGACTTCCACGTTTAAAATCTACCCGATAGGATCAGTACCCCGCGTGAATGCATCAGAAACAGGTTCACAACCTCTTCAGACATTGCTAGACAACATATTGGTCGTCATGGGAAAGTATTCAAAAAAGCATGTAATACCTGTCCTTAGCTCTGAGCCGTAGCATTTTCTCAAAATAGCTCCGAACCGTAGCATTTTCTCAAAATAGCTCCGGACTGTAGCATTTTCATTTCAGCTCCGAACCGTAGCATTTTTGTTTATGTCGTCTCATTTTGCCTGTTGCTCATATTTATCAGAAATATTTTGCTTGTCGGTCTTAAATTTTGCGACCCACATTTTCGCAATTAAATTGTAACTTTTAATGAAACTGAATTTATTAAGGACATGTTTTAGTGAATTGCTCCGAACCGTAGCATAACATATTGCGGTTTACGAAATGCCCAAATAACAAATAATACACAATTTTGTCACCTAGGTAAGAGCTTCGATGTTTTGCTTTTGAAAGGAGACGGCGCTCGTCTATATTTCATCCAGATCGGTCAATTATTAAGAAAGTTACAAGCAAAAATGTTACCTGAATCGAGGCGGTTTGTTGACAAAAATTGGCTCCGAACATTAGCATCTGGTCACGTAGGTTCCCCACAGTGGTTGTGCTGTTTTTTTTTCTTCAGGTCGACAATTAAATGTGAAGTCAAAATTCTGTTTACAATATTTAATTATCATTGTTAATGTCTTTGATTATTATGTTCACATCATAATATACGATATTTTGTAATCACTGCTGCTTTATCGGAAAGATTCCAATTCTTCGGCATTTACTATTCTGGTGTAATATACTTGGAATTCGTGTTCTTAAGGTATCGAATGGTGTGATTGTGGTCGGGCATGGAGCTGAGTCTTCATCAAAACACCATGTTCAAGACATTGTCGTCAGGAACAATGTGGCACGATTTTTGTCCAAAAAACGATTTAAACGTTAGGAACACAGTACCGTGCGCTAATTTTTCCTTTGTAGGATAAACCTGTATGATTTCTATTTTATTAGTTTTAACAAGCAACAGCACAAGTCAAGCAACTCGATGCGAACTCATGTTGCTTAACGAATGTTAACTGTTTTGGTAAACTCGTAGACATTTCTAAAATAGCAATATGTTCTTTCACCGTAAATATCTCAATGATAAATAATGCATAATCTCATCAGAGGTGACACAGTTATCGAAATTACCGTTCCGTTGTAGCATATACAGGGGTTAAGACGATTGTCTCCCATGTATTTTTTGGTAAAATTGCCGGTGAAAACTGATTGTTTGGTTTGGTATTCACTATTGTTGAAATTACTTAATTGATAGCGCCGAAGGATACTCCTACCTTCGTTGAAATCTCCTTTTTGGTTATTGGAGTTATCCTAGTTATCATTATAACATGTGGGTACGAGAATTGAAGGAAGCGTCACTTTCTTCGCAGCAACGGTATATCCATGATCTATTAACACCTTGTTGGTGCTTCTTAATGAGTATCTGGTCTTCAAAAAGCCAAAACGCCGCACCCTCTACCGAATTGCTGACTTCAGCTCGAATCATATTGCCAGCAGACCAAACAGTGAATGCATATATTACCTGACACATTACTTTACGCGATTCAAAATAGTTATGTCATTAAATCGGGTGAGCATTAAAAGAACGGATATTCAAAGGTGTTCAAATATAAGTGGGGCACCTCTCGTACCTCATCCAATCTTAAGCGACATCGGTGTGTTTCGACATATATAAGCTTAAAAAAATAGGAAGGCATATCGGTCCATCTTTCGATGGCGTGATTTTTAAACTGAAACATCAATCACAGTTTTTGACAGAAAATGAGAAAAATATCTTAATACATGTATAATCTTTTTGTTGAAATTTATCTTTTTAAATGTTTTCAAAGCTCTTACGAAAATCTTAAAGTTACGCTCAAATATTAACCCTATGTAATTCATTAACAGTTGCAAATTGTGGTAAGGAACTCTGTAATTTTAATGATGTTCAGTAAATGCATTCCTTCAAACCACATATCGACGCCCCAGAATTAAAAGGTCGTAAGTAAAAATGTCCTGTTTTGGGAAACTAATAAAAACTAAATTATATTTTTCTCAATTATCCATCAACATAATAGTATGAACAGTTCATTACATCGCAATACTTTCTTCTAAATCCCCCAGAAGTCAACTTTACATGATGTGTGGTTGTTAAGATATTTGATAAATTTCAAAAATGTCTTACGACCTTGGCACTTACGACCTTGTTACTCGGACAACAGCATAGACTAATTGAACTGTTTCAGCAATGTTTTCCCGTGTTCGTTTGGTTATTTTATAATATGCAGTGGTTAATCCCACACCAGAGAAACGCAAATGAATCAGAACAATAGGGGTGCTTTTTGGTTGGATACCCCTCCAATGGTAGAATATTTCCCAACCTATTTTGTATTAAAGAAGAATGTCTTTGGAGTTAAAAAGAGAGTGTTGTGAATCTGAGATCAATGTTGTTCATTATGAAAATCGTCCAGACAAAGTTTCATTTTTAGAGTCTTGTTAGAGATAATGAGTTTGAATTTTGATATTTCGTGCAGTATGCCATACATGATATCGTTTTTGATGATTCAGCGAGAAGTTAAGATGATCAAGTGTTGTTGTGATGTTATTAACTACCCTTGTATATGACACCGATGACAACGTGGTGTTTTAGTAGATCTGGAATAATCGAAATTGATACAAATATGTTGTGGAGATATAATGCAACATTCATATCGGGTATGTGAAATGTTCCTCGTCAATATCGTCATATATCATGCTTCTAATGAACTATATAATTAGCACCAAGTTGGTTAAACGCTACGTGGTTGAACTTGTCGGGTTAGTATTGCAAACTGAACTCATTCCAGGCGTGTTCATTAGGTTTCCTAGTATAGTCTGGTGAGCGGGAGGTCTAGTTAAGCAGTACAAGGAGTAGCGTGAACCTGGCACCTACATCTGCAGTCTGCACTCAGATCTGCAAATGTAGTATTTTGCAGACCCAGGTCTGCAGTCTGCACACAGCTCTGCAAATGAAATATTAGTCTGCACTTAGGTCTGCAAATGAAGTATTTTGCAGACCTAGGTCTGCAGTTTGCACTCAGGTCTGCAAATGAAATATTTTGCAGACCCAGGTCTGCAGTCTGCACTCAGATCTGCAAATGTAGTATTTTGCAGACTCAGGTCTGCAGTCTGCACACAGGTCTGCAAATGAAATATTTTGCAGACCTAGGTCTGCAGTCTGCACTTAGGTCTGCCAATGAACTATTTTACAGACCTAGGTCTGCAGTCTGCACTTAGGTCTGCAAATGAAGTATTTTGCAGACCCAGGTCTGCAGTCTGCACTCAGGTCTGCAAATGTAGTATTTTGCAGACCTAGGTCTGCAGTCTGCACTCAGGTCTGCAAATGTAGTATTTTAGTAGTCAAGGGATTATCGTAGACTAATTTTCTCAAGACACCAATACTTTGTAATACAAATATGGTCCATTATTCCGGGTCAAAGGGGCGTATAAATGGTATTCTCTTACACAGAACTCCTTCTTGTAACATTGACCGTTTTCTTAATCTTAATATAAAGCCCAAAACAGTGCATGCTTAATTCGAAGTAGGGATGTTGGGTTAACTTGCTGCCATTAGTTGCAGAAGTAGCACTTTTTGCTACCACCATGTAGTACCACCGATGCCAATGAACTGGTTATCACCATACTGTGAATACCACAGACGACCCTACCTGGCAGTGGGTAGCCCCTTACCCAAACATTCCTTCAGTTCGTCACATTTCTACTTACGATATATTAATGTCTTACAATAACATTAGTCATAACTAGTTCTTTAACTAATGGTTAAAGACGAACATTGGACATTCTATATTAGGTTCATCAAAATGACATACAAATGAAGGTATATATGTTTACCATTAGTTACACTAAATTGTTGCTGAAGTATATTACAAAATCTGTTGTGCTAAGCAAACATTGACAAGAATGTAAAACCGCCAAATTACTCTGTGTCAATCTTATTTATTTATTATCATTTCAAAATGTGCATTTGTTCAAGAATTGACAAAAATTTAAATTTGTGCTAACTTTACGATTTGCGAAAGTGATTCGATAAAACTGTACCTTGGTCATTATATTAATGTATAGAGCGTTTCGAATGGGTCCGACTGTTCTGATATTGTATTGATAGAACTTCAACTTACTGTGGAGTAACACTAAATTACCTCATTTAAAGCGCAACGGATGTACGAGTATACAGCGCGCTTAGCAATCGGGAACATACCAGTACCAACACCAACTTGTGCCGACGACACAGCTCGGCTTGCTAACAGTGTTGGTGAGTTACAGGCAATGCTTAGCATTGTGGAATTCAACACCAAGAGAGATTTAGTAAAACTAAATCCAGATAAATCAGACAGTCTGAATTTCAATTGCAACGGAATTATATTTGATAATCAAAAAATTGAAACTGTGATAAATATCAAACATGTACGCCTGAATCGCAAAAGTAGGAACTCAAGGTTGACCAATGGCTTCAGACAGCAAGCGGTGCAATTTACTATCTACATGGCTACACATCCCTGGTGACCGTGACGTCCTGGTCTGTCCATGTTGTACCATGAATCCGGTATGGAATCGAAGTCCAGAGATGCATCTAAGATGACTTCAGAAAACTAGAGGTCTATCAAAGCAAGATGCTTAAGAGGTTACAATGTCTTCCAGAAAGGACTGCGACATCAGCAGTGTATGCCATGGTCGCTATGCAGCCAATATAGACCCTAATCGACAAACGGAAGCAATCATTGTTTCTCAACATCTGCAGACTCCCCGATTCAATAGAACTAGAGATAATGAAGAGACAACTCGTCACAGCAGACCCAGAGAGCAGCTCACTTTCTCTAGACAAAGGGAAAATCCTTGAGAAATATGACCTTCCAAGCCCAGAATGCCTTCTAGGAGCCCTACCAAGTAAATATCTAAAAACACAGATTGGATACTCAATTGAGAATATTACTGAGAGAAAATTCAAAATAGCACGCAGCCGATTCTGTTATTTTGCATTAAACATTTTGTTGGTCATCCTTTTTTAATGATCAATACTCTTCTCCTGACAAGATTAGCACAGAGTACCAATTTTTTCACAAGAGATAATTTAGTACACTTAAAGTTATAAGGTCCTCTTAAAAACTTCTCTAGTGTACATAGACCAAGTTGACACACATGAAAAAAAAGATTTTTAAGATATACGATGTAAATACGTTTGCATGACGTTTTGACATTTCAATGTTATTAGAATAATCATTGACAAAACTACCGAGTCTACGATCCACAGGCTCTCGGTGCGATGTTAGGGTCCGGCAAAAAAATACACTCTAAACGATACAATCAGATCTCTTCCTGTAGTTGCATCATGTGATAGTTTGAGGTTGTTATTACTTGCTAATGCAAAATATATTTTTCCTTAAAGAGTAATGATCATTGCTCTAACACATGACACCAAGATTCGCGGGTCAGATCGGACAAAAAGTGATGGATAATATTATATTTCTACCTAACCGAATTCAATTTTTAGAGTGAAATGCCTTGTAGGGTTTAGAGTATTTCTTTTTGTCGGACCCTAAAATCGCACCGATAGCCTGTCCTACGATCAAATGCCTCGACGATACAGGGGAAACATTCTTCATGAATACAGATACAGACAGATACGGGTTTAAGTGTGTCGATATAATTTCGATCGCCTTTTTAAGTAGCTTTTGATTGTATAGTATAGCCTTTTCTAGGACGTAGTTCATTAAAAATATCGTTATTTCAAATTTAATTGGAATAAATGAAAACAACGACGCAAATCTGTGAGTTATCATAAATTAGCGATATATATCTATCTATCTTTCTTTACTGCCTAACGCCTCTTCCGAGTATTATTGGCAGGGTGCACGTCGGATAGTTAGAAGTAAAAAGAGTGAAGATAAAAACTGGAAGCGAAAGCTTCCAGCTAGACATGGTTAAAATGTTAAAAATAGTAAAAGGTAAAAGATAAGATAAAAACAACTGCCGGGTATCACTGATAAATCCTGGCCACTGACTGCTTAAATAATTCTAGATCAGTCAGGGTCGCGATGTGGGAAGGTAACCTATTCCACAGGATTGTGGTATGGGGGAAGAAGGAAAACTTGAAGAAGTCCGAGTTGGCATGAATGGGGCCGAGACTATTGTGGTGCATGTGCCTTGTTGACCTGGTGGGGACTTCTAAATAGGCCGGGAGAGATGTACATACAAGATTATTATAAATCTTGTAGAATGAGACTAGCTTGGAGGCAAGGCGTCTGTTCTCAAGGAATTAAGCTCCATCCTAGTGTATTCTGTAAGTCCGATATATTTATGTCAACAAATGCTTAAATCTTTTAAAAAATATATTTCGATGATTTAAACATGTTTAATTTGTGATACACATGATTTAAGGCGGGTTAAATGATTCGAAAAAAGCGGCATATAGCCTCCCACATAGGCCCGCAGAGGGCCACAAAGGCCCGCAGTTTAAATAATTCGGTGCAACGTAAGAAAAACACATCGTGTTAATCAAAAAGCTACAACTTTTTTCTGAAACGACATTCAATCGATTTATTATTTTTCGAAATGTCGACAAGTGATGACAACACTCCTTGGTAAGTCATAGACTGATATTATTGAAGATATGCTGAAACATGTATTGCATCCGTCATTTGTTTTCGGTGAATTGACTATTGTAATGTGTTTTCGCGAGACGCAAATATTGGCTGATTTTGCGAATACTTCGTTTCAGTCTGTTTTTTTTTATGACTTGAGTTTGACCGTAATTTTAATCAAGTCCGACTCTAGTCTAGATTCAGAAACACAGTCCACTATAATGTTTTCTCCATTACTGAAACGCAGACCAGAGAAATCGGCCCTGCGTTCAAAGAAGAATTACGTGATGCACGCGTTTTATACCTGTTACATACCAGGTACAAAACGTTTCATGCCTGGTACATAACAGGAACGAAACTTGCATCATTCTTTGTTGAACGCAGGGCTGACCATTACGCTGTCGTGAACTGTTCAGACAATGAAACAGTTGTAACAGGTCAGGTTTCTGGTCCGGTTTAAATATTGGAAGTGACTATTCTTACGGGCCTCTCAGGCTTTTCTTATGGCTCTCTCGTAAGAATAGCGATACCGCCCGCGAATGACTATTCTTACGGCTGTTTTATTTAAATCTACCGATCTCCTTTAAGTAATGTTCGATCTGTACCTTAACAATAGAATGTTAATTAACAATTGGTGTTATATTATCGCTCCTACGATGTATAATAAAAACAGTGACTTACTTTGAATATACCGGAACTCGATCTCTGCCTCCATGAATACAATTGTAAGACTGTGTAAGTCTTCGGAAGACGAGGATTTTTCTTAATCACGAAATTAAGGAGGAAGCCTTTGTGGTTATTATAATGATAAAGCGTATATTTTCCGTTTAGCTAAATATGCACCAACTACACAGTAAATCAAAATCTAGGAATTTAATTTACTCTTCCACGTGTTATACGACGAATTTATATAGTGTTTGCTATTCAGCTCCGTGGAACAGACTAGAAATTTAACACCTAATGTTAATTAACATTCTTTTGTTAAGTACAGGTGAGGTCGAAATTACCTGTAGTTTCTTTACTCAAAGTTACAATACAATGATAATGACTACATTACGATCGAAGAAGATTAATTATCACATTATATTTCAAAGACATCTGTCATTTCTGTCCTGTTCGCCGGTTGACTTTATATAAGTTTTTTTGATGATAAGTACAAAGGAATTCCAATTACAAAAGTGTGTTCATTCATTTTGAAAAAAATGTCAATAAATACATTTAGAATGTATATATATATGAGCCAGTCTCCAGGAAAACCTGCTATAATGACATTATGTAGTTATTATTATGTAGCAATGTTTATAAAAGCTCTAAATTAAGAAAAATACGTATCTATTGATTCTACTTTAAGTCATTTACCCATATAGTACTATATCTTAGCTTTAAAATTTCTCATGAATTATATCGAAGTCACATACTTCGTTGCTATGGTGACCAATGCCGGAAATGTGCTCCGATTGAGATATACGAGGAGTTAGTTGTTTAAAACAGTAGTAGCCTTTCTCTGAATGCAAAAACTTTTATTTTGATATGTATTTTAAAAATTTAAACATAATTCTTGCACATAATACTACTTTGAACAATTTATGTCAAGAATTGATCATATGGTGTAATTATGAAATTCTTGTTACAGTGACATCGAATAACGTTCCTATGACGTTTGCGACGTCACACAAAAAGCACCAAATAGAGACTCTAAAAAATAGCTGTAACTTTCTTAAAATTCAAGATATTAACAAAATTTATTTTGCATTTTGCTTTATTACCATTATCCTTTAAGACCATGGAAAATCTCAAAATAAATATGTTTGTCAAAATAGCAGGTTTTCCTGGAGACTGGCTCATATTTAAATAACTGCGTATAAAACTGTCGTAAGAATAGCTACTCCGGGACTGTTTCACTATTCTTACAGAGCCGTAAGAATAGCCTCCGAGGCTATTCTTACGGGCCCGTAAAAATAGCCACTGCCTTAAATATTTGCTGGTGTTGTACCCACTCAGTCGGTTAGATCTGAGTGGTTACATACACTGCTATATTATAACCGGTGGTGTGTATAGTATTGTGGTGGCCTTCTTGTGTAATCGTATAGTGGTAGTAATTTACAATAACTCAATATAATCAACACTGATAAGAACAATAATAAGAACATTTACGCCAAGTTACATGAACAGTCTTTAATTTAGTTATTTAAAGGTTATGCAATTGTTCAATAAATTATATATTTCAAAGCAAATTACATGTACTATGAAAGATATTTAAATAGCAATATAAACAGTATATGTAAGACAATTTAACCTATTAGCTAGTATTGTCCAGTGAATGTTCACTGTAGCACAGTTCGGACTAAAGGTTGTGTTCCAGAGACTAATCTCTGTCTTGTTTTGGATTTAAAGCCTGAGCTCTAGTGGTACTACTGACCAGGCGGTCAGCCAACCTGTACAATGAAACAACGTAAATTTTGGACTTATATAGCCAGAATATAGGTGACAAATCAACTTAGCCAATGAAATACTAGTGCAATGATAAGAAATGCTTCAGTGATTTTTCTACCTATACCAAGTTAGGTGTAGTATACAATTTAAAGAGGGTTTAAGACTGATTTAACTTATAGGATTAAATCAGTCCTACTACACAGTTATTGAAGTTTTCGCAAAAGTCCATTGTTTGAGGCCAAGTCACAAGAATTTGTCGTTTGCTATAGTATAATCAAGAAAAAACCTAGGATTCAATGTACAAACCTAACTGCTCAACAGGATACGCTGACACTGTCAACAGTTAGATGGTTTAATTATAGGAGTCTTGAGCAAGGAACCAGTATATCCTGTCGGTGTATAATATGGAGGATTTGGCACAATTCACACCTTCTATTAGCATATAATTTAACAACTGATATATTGGCTATATTTGTAATCCAGGTTGCATGTTTTCATTAGGGGGAAGTATCAAGAAAACACTTGAGGTGTAATACCAACACAAATCTAAAGGACCGATATTGCACGAGTTTCTTGTGGAAATTTATATAATTTATTCAATGCAAGAACCTTGTAATATATTCATGCATAGACTGATAGAGGCCAGGATCAGGTCAAATTCTCTGTCCTATACCAATTTAGTAAATGGTAAACCTTGTTAGTAAATGTCCACAGGAGAGGATTTTAACGAGCAACAAAACTGAAGTTGATGGACATGTAACTCACGGAGCTTAAGCAAGTGTCAAGCTATATAAGAAAGATAACTCTAAAGAACAAAAACTTCTATTAAATGTCAATAAGGAAGCATCCACTGAGTTATTTAGCATTAAAGAGATGTGGCTAAGTTAGCTGTGATGTACAAGTTAGATCTAAGCAATATTTAAATAAGCTGTTTGTTTTAGACTATTTAGCACATTAATGAGCAGACTTACATGTATCATACCTACCTTTCAATTTATAAAACACTTTGGTCTTAATCAATGGTGAAATAAAGATCTGTACATAGCAACCAAACTGTAATAATTATCTTTTTCTTTTCTAGGAATAAGAAACCAAAAAATGGTATAAAATCTTTCTTCAGTGAAGCTACATACTGTAAATGGATGGGGGAAGATACTCATGAATCTCGTCTGTTAGAAAGATTGAAGAAAGTCAATGTCAATTTGTCAACAAAACAGCCAGGTAAGCCATGGTTTCTCCCAACACCAGACAAACCTGCGGCAGAGTCAAATAACGCAGGGACTAGTGCAGATCAAACTATCCATGATAAGACTGTCAAGTGTGGTAAAACTGCAAGGAGTGATAAGATTGTCACTAAAACATCATGTAAGGAACAGATAGACATACTTGCTGAGAAGTTGTGGTCTGGTGTGCAGGGAGAAGTTACTGGAAGACGATTATATGGTTCCGATGATACTGCTAAACAAACTTTACAAGGTAAACCAAGCAATGAAACTGAACATGAGGTTGATACCAATAAAGTTGGTGATGCAAATGTTGAACAACATATGAATGAAGTTACTGCTGCAAGTCAACACAAAGCAGACACTAATCCTGTTGTTTTGAAACAAAATATTGATGCTGTCAATGAAAGACTGAATACTGCAAAGTTAGAAACATATGCTTGTGATGGTATTGAAACTGAAACTAAAAATATAACAGAAGATGAAGATATAAGTGCTGGTATGGATGTTGGCTCGGACACCTCTAGTTCTGTGATAAAACCAGGATTTTTCTATAGAGACTCAACTCAGGTAAGGGAAGAAGTAAATGAGATTGTTGAACCAGTTGAAGACACATGTACATACCAAACTGCAAGCACTTCGAAGGTTGGAAACAACCAGACTTCTCAAACAGAAGCAACAAATAAACAATCTAAAGTAGACTCAGTTGTCATGGAAACAGAATCTGATGTGCAGAAGACTGGGAAACGTGGATACATTCCCCTTGATCCGATGTTTTACAATATAAAAGATAGGTATGTTTCATCTTTTTAATTAAGGTTGTTAAATATGATACTGCACTTTTAGGGCACTTATAAAATATTTCCTAATAACAGAATTTTAACTGAAATGTATGCACAGGTTGCCGTATTGTTTGGTACAAGTTGCATACTTGTAATAATAGGTGTTATAAATGTTTGAAAGTCTATCTCTAAATAGTCATGTACCTCGTCACATTAAATTTAGTTTAAACGGTATTTATTTCAATAGTCATACATATATACAATAATACAAACATGGAAAAAGCCGAGGTATCAGAGAACAAGTTTTTATAAACTTACGTTACTAAAATAAATCTAATGCTGGACATTCAGCTTTCAGACAACTAGACACATTCTTAGGGAATTTAAATTTTGTCCAGTCGGTCTCAATAGAAATGATTTAATTATTAGATATAAAGTATTTTCATTTCTTGTTTGCCTTATTATCAGGAAAGCAGACAAATACTTTGCGGAAATCTTCAAGAAGAAACCTCGGAACAGATATTCTAGACTGACATCCCATGAACAGAAAGTCTATCTTGAGTTACAACAGATGTATGGCAAAGCCAATCCCACAGAACAGGATCTAGTGGATGAGAGCTATCATAAATTTATGGTTTGTTCACGTTTTATTGTTACAATACATAGTTTTCACATTTGCTTTATTCTTACAATATTTACCTCCCTTTTTCGGAGAAGTCTGCCATCTTTGAAGGCAAATCTGATAGGCATCATTAGAAGATATTAATATTTTTTCGATAATTCGGAATAAATGAAGGTTACAAAGTTTGTATGTGACAACCACATTGTCATAAACCTGCTGTACTAATTGTCTTTACAACTTCATGACTGTCATATTTGTATAAATTGAGTTGTTTAATGCCCATTTATCTGAGTTTTCCTATTAAACATATAACAAAATTGCCTTCAAAGATGGCCGCCAGTTATAAACAAGGGAGATGAATATTGTAGATGTGGGAACTATCTCATTATTCCTCAGTCTGCTGCACCATGTGTACACCTAACATAGCCATTCACTGAGTCTTATGATCATAAACTTGTGATTATTTGTGATTGTCCTGTCTGTTCGTCAATCTATCCGTCCGAAAATGTTATAATTTTGAAATCTATCAAGCCATTCAAGGCAATGTTTTTAAAGTTGGCATACTTGTTTACCATCATAAACACCTTATATCATCCTTCGCCATATAACACTTTCAACATTATTTTCATGAGAGCTTGTACGGCCACTTTTGACTGTCAATAAGATGTGTTCATGTGTCCTGCTTATAAGCCATTTCATATGCCAACAATTTACTATCTTCCAATCAGTAGGACCCATATTATGTAACCAAGTATCGGTCTCCGAAACTGTTAGCTTAAGCTTGTTCAGTAAATTAGATCTAAAATTTTCCCCTTTTCTATGACAATGGTAAAAAAGCCCTGTCTGATTATTGTATATAGAGCATATGATAAAGAGGATCTATCATGAGTCGTCAATTGATATAAACTTCAACTTGTATTAAACGAGTTCTGGAAATTTTATTAAGCGAGGTTTGGCAATTGACAAATAGTCAATTGACAATGAGTATTAGATTCTTGATATCATATGACTCAAATAACTCAAATAAAAGCGCACCTATCGTTGGAAAAAAGAATCTGCTATACAAATGACGCCAAAAATTATACGTCATTTACCACATAAAATGACGTCATTTACCACATAAAATGACGTCATTTACCACATAAAATGACGTCATTTAGGAGATTAAGTGACATCATATGAACATTATTCTACACATGTATAGTATAAGAATATACATACTCATTATACTAACCCGGATACAACCATAAGTAATTTGATATATATATACATCCTGTCTCGTAACTTGATGTGTGTAAATAATCCTATACCGCTAATTGTTTGTGTTACAGAAAATGACAGAAATTGTATCGAGAGAGCAACAATTGTTCCAGTCATATTTACGGAGTATTTCACACATATGTAAGGCCGATTATCAGTATATACATCCAGAAGTGGAAAAATATGTCACGGTAAGCTAGTGTACTTTTCTGGGAATTTTAATATGGGACAGAATGAATTGCACTTTTATGCTCCCAGATACAAAGTACAGGGTGTCCCAAAAAAACAGGGACATTCGTAACTTTGCCTCTTTTATCAGAAACACATTGTCAATATGAGAAAACATTAAGGGATAAACACAGTTCAAAATATCAGCATCTTAATTGTGATTATTAAGTCCACTACTCAGAGTTACCGCCCTTGTTTTCAATCACGTGTTTCAGTATATAAGCATAAGGTGAACAAGATATTTGAGTGTGTTTATAGAAAAAGATTTACATGCTGATCCCCAAATGACATCTCAGGTATCCCATAGTCAAGGACAATGTACCTGCATACACTAATATTTATCATGTCTGGCAAACAGATTCACCATACGGCTCATGTCCGAGCTATATCTAGGCTACTTGCCCTTAGTATGAGGTCAAATGTCAGTACTTTCTTGCGAACGTATCCTGCATTGCTGCTGATTTGTTGTTATAAGTGGTTTATGCTTTCTTATAAATGCGGACACACTAAATTACTATGATATATACATACCGGTATGAGCTGTTGATTTGGAAAAAAGTTCACCTTATTGCATTTTGCTTCTTACTATTTACTATGCTTTGTCGTTGATTGTTTACAATAATAATAAATTAATAGTTATGTTTTGCTCCGTCGGTGATAGCTAAATAATATTTGGAAGGTTGCCTTCTTCCCTTTTTTAGCTCACCTGCCACAAAGTGGCAAGGTGAGCTTTTGTGATTGTTTTTTGTCCGTCATCCGTCCGTCTGTCAGACAATTCACCGTTAACACTCTAGCACTTTCAATTTTGCTTTGATCTTCACCAAACTTGGTCAGTAGTTGTATCTCTATGAAATCTAGGTCAAGTTCGACGTTGGGTCATTTGGGGTCAAAAACTAGGTCAAAAAGTCAAATAATAGCAAATCCTTGTTAACACTCTGGAGGTCACATTCTTGCTTTGATCTTCACCAAACTTTGTCAGTAGTTGTATCTCAATGAAATCTAGATCAAGTTTGAAGTTAAGTCTTATGGGGTCAAAAACTAGGTCAAAAGGTCAAATAATAGGATAACATTGTTAACACTCTGGTGGCCACATTTTTGCTTTAATCTTTATGAAATTTGGTCAAAATGTTTATCTTGGTGACCTTAAGGTCAATTTCGAAGTTGGGTCATGTGGGGTTAAAAACTAGGTCAAAAGGTCAAATAATAGGATAACCTTGTTATCACTCTGGTGGCCACATTTGTGATTTAATCTTCATGAAATTTGGTCAAAATGTTTAGCTTGGTGACCTTAAGGTCAAGGTTGAACTTGGGTCATGTAGGGTCAAAAACTAGGTCAAATGGTCAAATAATAGGATAACCTTGTTAACACTCTGGTGGCCACATTTTTGCTTCAATTTTCATGAAACTTTGTCAAAATGTTTATCTTGTTGACCTTTAGGTCAAGGTTGAAGTTGGGTCAGGTGGGGTCAAAAACTAGGTCAAAAGGTCAAATAATAGGAAAACCTTGTTAACACTCTGGTGGCCACATTTGTGATTTAATCTTCATGAAGATTGGTCAAAATGTTTATCTCGGTGATCCTAAGGTCAAGTTTAAAGTTGTTTCATGTGGGGTCAAAAACTAGGTCAAAAGGTCAAATAATAGCAAAACATTGTTAACACTCTGGATGTCTCAGTTCTGCTTTAACCTTCATCAAGTTTAGTTAATATGTTCATCTGGATGACCTTAAGGTCAAGTTCAAAGTTTGGCCATGTTTAGCAGGTGAGCGCCCCAGGATCTATGATCCTCTTGTTTAGTTAACTCATCACTTTCTCACCGTTTCATTATTGCATTGCTAAGTTCTTTGATTTTTACAAGATTTTCACCACTTCTGTGACTTTAAAGCATTGCTTTAAAATTAAAAAAAAATGAACACCCAGACAACAACATCTTATCAAACGATGACATTTTCCACGTACGGCAGCAAAAAACAGGAAATAATGTCATAGGTAAAATGATGGCGTCACTTCCTGTTGTAAAGGAAACCATATGAATAACTTCCTAATTTAGAAGTAGATATCACGTTTACATCCTCTCACAAAAGAACAGTCAAATTCATTAAAAATAAATAAGTTATAAGGGTTTTAGGTAGGTCCCCGGTTTTTTGGACACCCTGTATATGGGTGCTATATTGGAGTCATGCTTTAGGTTGGTCTGTTGGTCCGTGCAATTTTTGTCCAATCTATTTCTCTGTAACCAGTGGTGGGATTGCATTGAAACTTTGCATGACTGATCAGTACCAAGCCTAGTTGTGCATATCGTCAGCGCTCATTGGTTGGATCAATTTTAAGGGAGTTTTTTTATGCTTATAAATTTTGTCCGGGCTATTTCTCTGTAACAATTGGTTGGATTTCATCGAAACATTGCAAGACTGATCAGCACCAAGTCTAGTAGTGCATATCTTTAGCGCACATTTGTCGTACCAGTTTCAGTCACTGTGTCAAGCAGTATCTAGGGGTATTCGTCGCGTTCAGTGATATTTCTTGTTTCTATAGATGTGTATAGTGATGGCACCTTTTATTGTACCCCCAGATACTTAAGGAATATAGTGGATGTAATTTTGAAGTCATGCTGAGGTTCGTGTGGTGGTTTGCCTGTCCAAATTTTGTCTGCCCTATTTCTTGGTAACCATCGGTTGACTTTCAATGCAACTTTACTTACTTTGATTGTTTGCAACTTGTCTTTATTAAGCTTTGGCTTCATATACACTCGATTATGTGTCTTCAAGGGAGTATTATGTATTATAATTTATGCATGACTTCAGTTAAACTGTAGATAATGAAATCTTAAGGAATATGGTATATTTTACGTTAAACAGTGTAATTTATTCAGGATCAGGTTAATATGTTTCACACAATAATTTTAAATATTGAAGTAAATTAATGCTGTCATTATTTCTTAATATATTTATTGAAATCGTTTTTCTTTTCCAGGCAAGATTTCTAAGAAAGAAGAAGGATGTTTTTACTTACCCAAGATTTTATAATTTCATCAGAAAGTTTGATTTGAATGCTGATATTCCTGATACCCCACCCACCTTGCAGTATATACGTCCATTAGTGAAACTGGTAAGATTGTCTAAATAATTGAATACATAAGTTGTTCAGAATTTCTTAAATTGAATTTTCTACAGTTTTCAATTCTGCTAAAACACCTAAATAAAGAATATTAATACTTAAAGATATTTAGAAATATTTTTTGATCCACATACGTCGAAATCCTAGTATGTAAACATATTTTTGACACTCACATAAAGAGTTTTGACTGTACTTTGAACGTTTATTTGTTCTATTAATCATATAGTCTTGATTGCACCTAATAGTATAGTGGGTTTTAAACTCCTACTATATGGCGCCATCCCCTAACAATCTGAAGTACGGTTAATTAGACCACTCAGCTACCGGTAATGCAACAACTTAAAAAAATGTAATACAAATAAACAGTATCAATGATACTATACATTTATCACACCAGTAATGAGTTGGTATATCTTGTATATGTCACTAAAAAACTGACTAATTTTATATGTACAGGGAGAGTTTGTACAGGTCTCACAGGTCACAAGTAGCTCAGATTGTTGTTATGTTTACGGCCCTCACAGGTCACAAGTAGCTCAGATTGTTGTTATGTTTACGGCTCTCACAGGTCACAAGTAGCTCAGATTGTTGTTATGTTTACGGCTCTCACAGGTCACAAGTAGCTCAGATTGTTGTTATGTTTACGGCTCTCACAGGTCACAAGTAGCTCAGATTGTTGTTATGTTTACGGCTCTCACAGGTCACAAGTAGCTCAGATTGTTGTTATGTTTACGGCTCTCACAGGTCACAAGTAGCTCAGATTGTTGTTATGTTTACAGCTTTCACAGGTCACAAGTAGCTCAGATTGTTATGTTTACGGCTTTCACAGGTCACAAGTAGCTCAGATTGTTGTTATGTTTACGGCTCTCACAGGTCACAAGTAGCTCAGATTGTTGTTATGTTTACAGCTTTCACAGGTCACAAGTAGCTCAGATTGTTGTTATGTTTACGGCTTTCACAGGTCACAAGTAGCTCTGATTGTTGTTATGTTTAGGGCCCTCACAGGTCACAAGTAGCTCAGATTGTTGTTATGTTTACGGCTTTCACAGGTCACAAGTAGCTCAGATTGTTGTTATGTTTACGACCCTCACAGGTCACAAGTAGCTCAGATTGTTGTTATGTTTACGGCTCTCACAGGTCACAAGTAGCTCTGATTGTTGTTATGTTTACGGCTTTCACAGGTCACAAGTAGCTCAGATTGTTGTTATGTTTACGACCCTCACAGGTCACAAGTAGCTCAGATTGTTGTTATGTTTACGGCTCTCACAGGTCACAAGTAGCTCAGATTGTTGTTATGTTTACAGCTTTCACAGGTCACAAGTAGCTCAGATTGTTGTTATGTTTAAGGCTTTCACAGGTCACAAGTAGCTCTGATTGTTGTTATGTTTAGGGCCCTCACAGGTCACAAGTAGCTCAGATTGTTGTTATGTTTACGGCTTTCACAGGTCACAAGTAGCTCAGATTGTTGTTATGTTTACGGCTCTCACAGGTCACAAGTATAACTCCAACGCGATAAATTGCAGTACAAAAACAAACACAATATTGCCTATATTTTTGTTATGGATTAAAATCAAGGACCGTAACACTTACCAATGAAAGCATTCACACATTTAGCACAACATGTAAAGTTTTCATTCTCCTAAATATTCAGAAATGATAAATATAGCGGATTTTGTGTTTGTTTTTGTATTGCAATTTATCGCGTTGGAGTTATAGCTCTGATTGTTGTTATGTTTACGGCTTTCACAGGTCACAAGTAGCTCTGATTGTTGTTATGTTTACAGCTTTCACAGGTCACAAGTAGCTCAGATTGTTGTTATGTTTACGGCCCTCACAGGTCACAAGTAGCTCAGATTGTTGTTATGTTTACGACCCTCACAGGTCACAAGTAGCTCAGATTGTTGTTATGTTTACGGCTCTCACAGGTCACAAGTAGCTCAGATTGTTGTTATGTTTACGACCCTCACAGGTCACAAGTAGCTCAGATTGTTGTTATGTTTACGGCTCTCACAGGTCACAAGTAGCTCAGATTGTTGTTATGTTTACGACTTTCACAGGTCACAAGTAGCTCAGATTGTTGTTATGTTTACGGCTTTCACAGGTCACAAGTAGCTCTGATTGTTGTTATGTTTAGGGCCCTCACAGGTCACAAGTAGCTCAGATTGTTGTTATGTTTACGGCTTTCACAGGTCACAAGTAGCTCAGATTGTTGTTATGTTTACGGCTCTCACAGGTCACAAGTAGCTCTGATTGTTGTTATGTTTACGGCTTTCACAGGTCACAAGTAGCTCTGATTGTTGTTATGTTTACAGCTTTCACAGGTCACAAGTAGCTCAGATTGTTGTTATGTTTACGGCCCTCACAGGTCACAAGTAGCTCTGATTGTTGTTATGTTTACGGCTCTCACAGGTCACAAGTAGCTCAGATTGTTGTTATGTTTACGGCCCTCACAGGTCACAAGTAGCTCAGATTGTTATGTTTACTGCCCTCACAGGTCACAAGTAGCTCAGAGTGTTGTTATGTTTACAGCTTTCACAGGTCACAAGTAGCTCAGATTGTTGTTATGTTTACGGCTCTCACAGGTCACAAGTAGCTCAGATTGTTGTTATGTTTGAGGCACTCACAGGTCACAAGTAGCTCAGATTGTTGTTATGTTTACAGCTTTCACAGGTCAAAGGTACCTCAGATTGTTGTTATGTTTACGGCTTTCACAGGTCACAAGTAGCTCAGATTGTTGTTATGTTTAGGGCCCTCACAGGTCACAAGTAGCTCAGATTGTTGTTATGTTTACGGCCCTCACAGGTCGTAAGTAGCTCAGATTGTTGTTATCTTTACAGGGACATGTCAGTAAACTGGTGCTACCATCTATATTACCTGGCTTACCTCAGCCTTGTGTGACGACTAACTGTAAGAAGATTGATGAGCTTTGTCCTATTGTACCTAAAGTATACAGTGGAACCTATGTTTGGAATAATGGGGTAAATATCTCTAATATACTTGAAATTGAATTTTGAGAGTTGCCTGCAAAACTGTCATAACTGCTTATTATTAAAGAAGGAGGTCTACAGTCTTGCAGGCAACCCTCTTTTTACTTCTTATCTTTCCCATTTTATTCATGATCAAATACTGTAAAATCGTTATATTTCAATTGGACAAAATTTCGTGATTAAAATTGGTGAAAAAGAACATTTCATGGGGACATACTGTAAACCGCTTTACTTTCGCGAATACTAACTTTTTTCGTGTTTTGCCGATTGTCGGCATATTGCAGCTACAAAGTTTCACGTATTTTAGTCTCCCGCAAACTCTGCGAAACCTAAGTAGCTTAGTGACAAATTCACTTTTGTTACAATCTATCACATGCATACTTTCACGTATTGTACAGTATATAATTGCCGCTTAACCAATGTTCTCACCTTCGGTTAATCCTTTGTCCCTGTGTTAAGCCCTGTCAAATATCGATTGTGTTTGTCCATTTAGTACAAAAAATTTGACAATTTATCTAACCTGTATTCTAACACGATCTGCGGATTAATACATCAAATTTGGAGCAGACCTGGCCATGTTTTATTACCCCCATAAAACATGGTATCAAATTGGCTGTTACTATTTACGCCCCGTATCACGTGACATATTTATGAATGAATGAACGTAAACTTTAAAGTAAATCTTCAACAATACGCGACGATAAGGCAAGACGCACGGGTATCCAGTGTTACAGCTATGACGCATCTATTTTTAGAAACTCCAATATAATCTCGAAACTAAGTTTCATAAAAACCTCTGATAATCAATTCATTTATATTTTTCATTTCAATAAATAGCTACCCTATACTCGTGTTATTAAAATTGTTCAATGTTTAAAATGTCCTTCAGAAAATTACGAAGGTCGTTTTCATTAACGAGGGAGGTAATTGTACCAGCTTATAAGCCACTCAATTTCAGCGTGGAATTATGTTAAATGTCAAATGAGTGAAAATGGAATGCGCGCAGTTAAATAGTGCGAGATATTATCGTATTAAGAATCGAAATAAAAACTCTGTTCTTGTTTTTTGTCGGTGAACAAAACACAGGCACTCGATCGGATGCGGAAAATTAAATCACTCGTGCTACGCACTCGTGATTTAATTTGTCCGCATCCGAACTCCTGCCCATGTTTTATTCACCGACAAAATACGCGAACAGATTTTTATTTCTTAAACAAACTGCATCATTACCGCGTTTAACTTCCTGTGTTATGTGTGTTCAATGACCAAGTAATTATGCAGCAACTGTGATATTAGTTTCAATGAATTAATTAGACAATAAGCGATGATCAAAGTACAATTTGCTAAACGATATATAGCAAATGTAAAGGATATTTAAAGAAAACAACACCAAAACAGGAGGAAACCATTTTATTTTCGATTGTGATTATTTATTTGTATACAATTAAAAACAAAACTACACACATGTTCTTAACACAAAACTCAAGAACGTTTCTTACTTGATGTTAAAATCCTGTGACGTAAAACTTAATATCAGGCTTAATACAGCCTTTTAAATATCGCGCACAAACACTATGAATTTCATTCAAAACGAGAAACATTTGCGTTTTTCATGTTCTGAACACTTTCGCGGCTACTTACTTTCGCGAATTTCTACCACTCGAGAAACTCTGCAAACTTAAATCATGCAAAATAATTTCTAGGTTTACAGTAATTTCAAGGATGTCGGATTTCATGGAAGTTTGCAAGGGCAATACTTACATAAATTATCAGAAATCATTCAAACACCAAACAAATATAATAATTGTTTTATTGCATGTTGATTTATGCAAGTAAACTTCACAAAAACTGATTCTTAATAAATTACCTGACTGAAATTGAAAGCCGGATCACTCTTTAATAGTTGCTAAGTATGGTTCATGTAATACCATATTTATTAAAATGCTATTCTTATGTGAACCCTTCGTTGTAGCAAGTTGAAATTTTATATGCAAATAACGAAACTCTGCATTTTCGTTAATATCAGTGCATTAGTTTAGCAATATCAATCATCAAGGTATTAAATAAACAGTCCATATAGTATGTATATCAGAGGCCAACCGATCTGGGTTGGTTTTCAATATTGATCTTACTTGACTTAATGATAAGGACAACCAATCAGATCACACCATATTCGACTCTTGGTCAGTAACAGGTGATATGATTATCATTATTCTCCAATTAAATAATTAATTATTGAATACTACCCCAGATGTTTAGATAAGGGATGTCAGTGCTATAAAATGACTGTCAAAAATAGAAATGCTTTTCAGTGTTTCCCACCCGACATAACTAAAATTACTATCAGTCTTTCGGACAAGATGTTAAGTGAGAGGTCCCGTGTATGATGCTTCACATCAGGCACGTAAAAGAACCAGGGATGCTTCTGGAGCTGGTGCATCATCTCTATCATGCACTTATAATCCCCCAAAACTAAATAGACTAACCTCTTCCAGGGGCTTCGCCCATATAGATTTCCTGTGGCCAGGATAAATAATATGTTTTAAATTGAAAAAATTATTTTTGCACATGCAGGTATGCAGTCGTGATGCCAATGCTGAACAGTTAGCTGTGCCCAATAAGTGTGATATTGTGATGTCATCATCCTCTGTTAAACATCTTGTAGATAATCAAGGAACTATATATAAATACTGGGACATGCCATTTACTGTCAGAGAATACAAAATCATAGGTAAGTCAGGAAACTTTATAACAAATATTTTGTTAAGATAAAAAAAACCACAGGTAAATTTGTATTCAATAAGTCAGAGTGATGAGATATTTCATTGTATTCTGTTTATGATGTTTATCATGTCCAAGATTTAGCTTTCTTGACATGCATTGTAAGTGTGTTCAAGCAGTAATTGCTACCAAACTGTTATTGCTGTCAATTAGTTTTTGTTGCCCATCAGTAATTGCTGTACATAAGTAATTGCTGTGAATCAGTATTTGTTGTCAATCAGCAGTTGTTGCCAATCAGTATTTTTTATCAATCAGCAATTGCTGTCAAGCAGTTATTCTTGTAAGTGGTTAAACTGTCCGGTACAGAAGTATTTATCACAGCCTGTGACATACCGAAGTCTTTACTGTATGGTATACCTCCCCTGCTAAGCATATGAGGGTAGTTCCAGCTAATTGCTGGTTGGCTGGGTGTCATGATAATGTGACTGGGTAGTCTCCATATGACAGAAATACTGTTGACCAGTGGGACATAAAACTATTTTAAAAAAGAATCAACCCACAGATGCTGAAAGGCATAGAGCAATTTTAAAAATTTAAGATTTCCATGCTCTCTGTTTACAGAAGGTGATGCAGAGATAACTCATAAAGTTGTATACATTGATAAACCAATCATCAGACAGTCTCAGTTTGTTCCTAGAGAACGAATACAGATGTATCAGAAGTATGCAATACATGCTTCATCTGTTAGAAGCAATCAACGTGGTCACATGTTCTGTGGTATCAAACCAGTTCATGAAGTTGTATCAAACTTTGATGTGAATGATATCACTGAACAAATCAAGCAGTGTGAGGAGAAGCTGAAAGATACTCTAGACACTGAAAGTGGTAGTATTGAAAATAACAATGGTGGTGATAATGTTCAAAAAGATAAGAGGAAAAGAAAGCGTAAAGGTGGTGAAGGTGGGAAAAAGACAGAAGGGGGAATGTTTGAGGCACTAGATGATATAGATGACCTTGAAACGTTTGGAATGGATTCTTACGTTACTTTGAAGTCTAAAGATGTCGATGCTAAGAATAGTAACCCAGAAACTGATGTAAAGGAATCACGATCGGCGAAAACTAAACCAAGGGAAGGTACTAGTAAGTCAGCTGTGAATGATTTAGAGGTTCTCAGGAAGGAACTATCTGGAATTAGATCTCTTGCGATGAAAGAGGCAGCACAGACAAAGGAAGTAGATGCTTCCAGAAGATCTGACAAAGACATGGCTGGGCTAGAAGAAACGCAAAAACCAGACTTATATTTATCTGATGGTGATATTAATAAAACAAGTGATGGTAAAACCATGAAGGCAGAAGGTGTGAAGGAAGACATTCATCCAAGTAATACTGCATCAAAATCTGATGTAACTAAACATGGAGTTCTTAGTGTAAGAAATTTGAGCTCTTTGTCAGAGAAAATGAAGCAGATGTCAGCAATTAAAAGTAAACATGAGAAGTTGATGGGAAGCTCTGAATCATCCAGTGTGTTAGTACAAAAACCTGATACTAGTATTACAACTGTAAAGTCAAATAATCTGTCTAATGAAGCCAAATCTACAGATAATGTTGTGACCAAAGGTATTGAAGACCAAACAGTAGATCTGAAGGAAGATGGTGGTACCAGTATGGTACTTGATGCTGATACTGCTTCTGACAGTGATGACGAAGCTTTGATTATTGACTTACCAACAGATGACAGTAGTACTGGAAAAAACATTAACAAAAGTTTGGAAACTGTGAGCGCTGAAAGCAAGTCATATGGCCAGGGAAAGGTGAAGCTGGAAACGGCTGATACTTCCAATCTCTCTTACGAAAGTGAACATTCTGGTTTGAAAGTGGAATTGTCTGACGGAAAATCTAATATGAGAAGAAAAAGGCAATATGCAGGTAAAACTAATCTAGATGTCACACTTCCCAAACGATTGCTACGATCTGCTTCAAACAAAGATGAGAGTCTTCAGGGTACATGTCCCCGTGTAACAAGATCTTGTGTGCAGAAATCTCAACCTGAGACGTCTCACATTACAGCTAGTCATGCTGACTCTAAACCTACGCCATCTCACATTACAGCTAGTCATGCTGACTCTAAACCTATGCCATCTCCAGCTGGTAGGGGCAAAAAGAGAACGTGTCCCGATATCAGGTATGTTAAATAGATACATGCATTTTTTGTTGCTGCTGCAAAATCTACATTACTGTATGTTAGGTTGTTTTTGGTTTTTATTTTCAGTATTATTTGCAAATTACAAAATTTCATAAATCCTAAATAAACTTAAGTTTCTATGATACTTAGAAACCTTGTGTCACCTTGGCTTCTTGATTTTACGAACATGTGTCAGCTTGACTTGCTGATTTTATGAATGTTAGTTTGCTTATATTGCTTATGTCTTGCTGATTTTGTAAACTTTGTTTCAGCGTGATTTTCTGAACTTGTGTCAGCTTGATTTTCTGAACTTTTGTCAGCTTTACTTGCTGATTTTATGAACTGTTGTCAGCTTGATTTTCTGATTTTTTTAAACTTGCATCAGCTTGACTTTGCTGATTTTATGAACTTGTGTCAAATCTTTATTTTCATTGTGATGTTGTTATTGAGCAGATTGTTCTATGTTTTTGCATTATTTAGGATGACACGAAGTAGATCAGTGTCCGCTGATGATGATCATACATCCCATAGTGAGATAGTCAGTCTTAGAACATCTAGACGCAGTCTACCATCATCTGTTGGTATGTTTGTGCTTTTTATGTGCCAATTGTCAATGAAAATATCAGTCTTGTATGGCGGTCATGAGTTGTTACCTAACCTTAAATTTATAATCAACCAATGGTATCATGCTATTTCACAAGTAACTCTTGACTTCTCCACATTAAGAGGACATGAGTGCTGCCAATATCACAGAATAATTATACCCTGCAAACAGAGTTTGAAGGGGGTACTAGTATACTGGAGTCATCATGTTGGTTGGTTGGTCAGTTAGTTTTTTTTTTGGTCTGTTAGCAAAACGTGTGCACGCTGTAACTTTGTCGTTTGTTACTTGATTTTAAAACCACTTGGTACAATTGTTTACCACATCAAGACGGTGTGTCATGCACAAAACCTAGGTTCCTAGCTCAAAGGTCAAGGTCCTACTTAGAGGTCAAAGGTTATATAGTCATGCAAGTCATGTCCGCTTTGTAACTTAATCGTTTCTTACTGGATTTTAAAATTGTTTGGTACGTGAAGACAGTTTGTGATGCGCAAGACCTAGGTTGCTAGCTCATACTGTAAAAGTAGAATATTTCGCGAGGGTTTTAATTTCGCTATATTCGCGAGTTCGATAAATTCGCGAAAATTGATGCTTGTGAAATTATTACCTTCAAAATAGCTTCAAATATGTTGAACTTCAATATTAATTACGACAACGTGACGCCATGACAGTCTACTCGGAATTGATAAAATACTGACGACTACGCTGACTTTTGCCTGATAAACTAACTTTGTTTGATTGATATTTACAAAACGTTAAATATGCAACAGAAAATGTGAACATAAAATATTTCTTTCAAAAATATAATTCATTTAGTAGTTCAATTGATTAGTTCAATGACTGTGTAACAGTATTAAATCTCTGTCTACAGGTACAATGTTTAACACCCACGGCTATTGCTTGTTCCGATAAGCTCGGAAACAATGGACTGAATACAATGTACTTTCACAGTTTTCTCATTACACAATGTTACGGTCTGGTTTGGCTTAATTGAGTACTAGTAAATACCATCAAGTTAAGCCAATTGGCCAATTAAGAATTAATACGCTTGGATAGATGACCATTATATTATACAAACAGTAGTCGTAATTATCAGAGTGATTACCATGCCGTGGCAACTAAATAATGCACCATGGATATTGCCGAGAAAGTTTTTTTTCTGAAATTTGAAATTCGCAAACATTAACCCTCGTGAACTACTTCCAAATTAGAAATTCGCAAAAATTTAGCCTCGCGAAAATAAATGCTTTTACAGTAGGTCAATTTCGCACTTAGAGCTCAAAGGTTTTATAGTCATGCAAGTTGTGTCCACTATGTAAATTTGTTGTTTCTTACTGGTTTTTAAAAGTTAAAAGTAACTTTGGTATTATACCCCTTGTTATTATAAATGTGTTCTTTAAACTATAATTTTAAATAATATTCCTGTGTCAAGGCAGTGCTGCGGGAGTTTGATTCAACACTTCAGTGATAGCTCTAGTTTAATCTGTTAAAGAAGCAGTATGGCTTCATGTGCAATTTTAAAGAACAGAACCTGTCTGACCCTATTGATTTTGAGGTCAGAATGTCAAAGGTCAAGGTCGCTGTGACCTTTAACATAAATGACTTTTTGACTGCAATGGGGCATACATGTTTAACAAACATCTTTTATTTGCATTTATACTTATTTCAAAATAAATGAAACAGGTGAATCTATTTATAACTTTTATCGCATTGAGACATTTTAAAGTCCTTTTATTATCCTGTATTCTAACGTTTATAACATCTGATATACAATGAAAGAGATGACACGTCATTTATATGACGTCATGCAGGTAAACAAATTAAGTAAACAACATACTATTGCAAAGTAACTCTGGCTTAATATATAATTCCAAGTTTAAATCAAAATAAAATATTCAAAATCCGTAATATATCTTTGTTAGTCCCCTACCGGTTTTTGACCGGAGGGGACTATAGGTTTGCCCTCAGTCAGTCAGTCAGTCAGTCAGTCAGTCAGTCAGTCAGTCAGTCAGTCAGTCAGTCAGTCAGTCAGTCAGTCAGTCAGTCAGTCAGTCAGTCAGTCAGTCAGTCAGTCAGTCAGTCAGTCAGAACGTCTGTCCGTCCGTCCGTCCGTCCGTCAAACAATCTTGATCCTGACATAACTAAGTTTCCAAGCTAGGTTAATGAAACTTGGTATGTGGATAGGGGGCAATAAGGGGATTATGCACGTCTAAAAATATTTTGATTCTAACAAAAATTGTGCAACAGAAACATTGAAAATGGCCTCAAACCGGTAGGGGACTTCTGTATTGCTTGCAATTCTTAATTACTTGTTATACAATGGTTTGTTGTTCTAATGCTTGGTATAAAACACCCAGGCCTACGGTCTTCGTATTTAATTCCTATGCATCAGAACTTCAAACAATTGTATAACAGTTAGCCGGTTTACTACGGTTTTTCATAGTTTATTTCTTAAGTATATTTCTATATTGATAGATGACTCCGGTACCAGGGTAGAGGATGAGATTAATCCGTCACCACGGAGATCACTACCTAGTCATAAAAAGAAGAAAACTGAGCAGAAAGAAAGCGATCATACAGAACATTCAGTTGATAATTCAGAGTTTAATGCAACAACTAAAGCAAGTATGAGAAGTTCCATAGAAGAGATTAGTGAAGTTACAAATGATAGGGATAAAGATCTTAGTGAAACAATGGGTAAAGATGAACAAGAAGTGGAGTCAAGTGGGAAGAAAGTTGTTACTGCGATTGATAATGAAACTGAAATGGATGATGGAAATAAAACAGAACATACTACTATCAAGAGGCCAAAAAGAACAAGTATTAAAAACAATGAATCTAAGAAGATTAAAGAAATGGCTAGAGCTATGAAATTAAAAATAGAAGAAAGAGAAGTTAAAGAAAAACCAAAAGTTCAGGATGAAAAGGTGGCTGAAGATTCAAAGAATATGTCAAATCAGCCAGGGAATACTGAAATGGATAAAAAAACGAAAGGTGAAAACAGACAGGCACTACATGAATCAGATGAGAAAAAGACAGATAATTCAAACATAACCTCCAATATGAAGAGTGTCTTGAATCCCGGCAGTAGTCTTGGCAGTGAGAGTATTCCTGGTCTACCAGAAAACAAGAATAAAAGAACAAATGCTGGTAAATATATCTTTGTTAAGAGGACCTTTTTCCTTTTATAAAAGGGGCAGTTGTAAGGCCCCTTCCCTAGAACATATATCTAAAATAATGCAGTTTTCCCCACAAAGAAGTTACCTCTACATAACCAGTTCCCCGTGTTACCAAAGTACTTATATTTTCCCCCTAATTAAAGGTCCAGGGCCCCATTCACAAGGTTTGAAAAAGATTGAAAAAAATCTGCATGTACAATTTATTGGTTTTGCAATCTTTACTTTTTACATCTTAAAGCATAATAGTGTTTCAATTTATAGAATTTGGAAATCGATATATACACTGCAGGATATTTGAGAAAACAAGAAAAAACTGTCTGAAAAATACTCTTTACTTATGGGAAAAAACAAGCTTTTTCAACTTCAGTTTGTTCAACATGACCATTACCGATTTTCATGAAAATAGACTCCTAAGCAGCACCTTGTGAAGCAGATTTCAAATATGCATGAGACTTATAAGGTTGTAAGTGTGACTTACGACCTTCTCATTCTAAGCCAACAAATTGTCTGTGCATTTACAGTATTTAATTAGGGCCGCTCATTCCTGATGATACCAATTCTTATGAGTCTGTCTGTCAGTCTGTCCGTCAAAATTCTGGATCCTGACATAACTGAAACAGTTTCCAAGCTAGGTTTATGAAACTTGGTATGGGGATAGGGGGCAATAATGGGATTGTGCACGTCTTCTAAAAATATTATATTCTGACAAAAATTGTGGTTCCTATGGCAACAGAAACATTGAAAATGGCTTCAAACCGGTAGGGAACTTCTGTATTGCTTGCAATTCTTAATGACTTGTTTGATTGTACATTTGTATAGAAATGTTTGCTGCTAACCATGGTATGACACACTGTGGGTATCCTGTAGAAGGTAACGTTACCTACCATCAATGGAACCTGGCAGGAATCAATATACTCATACGATGTAAATATCATGGATTTATATCCGGACAGGTTTGTATTTCATGTTTTCAACTATTCCAATCTCCAATCAGACCCTTATTACGTTTCACTACTTAACGCTGATAAAGGATCTGGCGACACTGTATGGGGTCGTGTCAATGTGAACTCATCCAATCAAATTGCTTCTTTCACAAATCTGAAAGTGCAGTGTAACGAAGCCTGCTGAGGCGGCTAGATATAATTTACTTGATGAACTATGTGACTTCATTGTACGCTAGAGAGGTCATTTGAACATGACCTCTTACGAGTGTAGTGAGATCTCCAACGGCCTAATGGAATGTAGCAATTGTTAGATACTGATTTTAAGGAGATAGCAACTACTCAGGCTTTACTAGAGCCGTGTTTAAGCTGAGAGATTAAATATCAATTGTGAGCCTTCCACAGGTGCTTGATACTACAGCTTTATTGGATAATACAGCTTACAAATAGTAGACTGAGTTGTAGATTGATAAATAATGCATGTTGGGTATTGAAAAGCCCTTTGGACCTTTGACATTTTGGTAAAAGTTTTTTTTTAAAAAGTTATATATTTTGTTTACCCTCAATGCTTTTGTAATGTATTAACTAAAGTGGTAGTCATACTTAACGTCATCTTTACTAGACAAGTCATATAATTATAGAGTTATTTTGTAAGAAGTTACAGCCCTTTTTTAACTTAGACATTTTGGGTACCTTAAAGTACTTGCATATTCTATCAACATCGCACTTCCGGGGCATATATCCCTTACAATGACAGCTCTTGTTTTCCTTATTTTATTATTCATAATCAAGGTTTAAGGCGAATACATAAATCAGCGTAAATATACTATCATATCGATTTTATGCCCCCCTATCGATAGATGGGGAGGCATATAGTGATTCACCTGTCCGTCCGTTCGTCGGTCCGTCCGTTCGTTCGTCCGTCCGTCCTGGTTAACCCAAATTGACCGTTTCTTCTAGCATTAATATGGCTTGCTACAAAGCTTTCATACTTGCATGGATGTTGTGTATGAACACTCTCCACACGCCAGTATCACCTAACCCCATTTTGACCTTCACCTTGACCTAATTTTGGACTTAAACTTATTTATGGACAAGGCTTCCACAGGGGGCATAAGCGTTTATTGAACGCAGTCTTGTTTTCATCCTTGTTTTCTTGCTTGTCTAATGTATTAACAATATGTAACTTTTACATTATTTCAGGGTTTAGTTCACCTGTGTCCTAAGATGGAGTACCAACCAAACTTTGGGTTTGAGAATGATACGTTGAACGAAATAACCAGACATTGGATTTCTGTGTACACTAGACCTAATTCTTCACTGTTAAAAGGTACATCTGAACCATTCAATGTCAGTCTTTCCTTTGCTAGTTAGGTTTTTAGTCCCCTACCGGTTTTTGCCGTCCGTCAGTCCGTACGAATGCACCGGTAGTTGTGGGGTGTGGAACAATAGGCTATTTTTAGATTCCATTCATTCCGTCACTTGTGGGGTGCAAAATGCTACTTGTGGGTTGCAACCAAACAAAAGAAAGAACAAAAGAAAACCCCACAAGTACCGTCTCATGAGTACGTCTGTCCGTCAAACAATCTGGATCCTGACATACCTCAAACAGTTTCCAAGCTAGGTTTATGAAATTTGGTATGTGGATAGGGGGCAATATGGGGATTATGCACGTCTAACAATATTTTGATTCTGACAAAAATTGTGGTTGCTATGGCAACAGAAACATTGAAAATGGCCTCAAACCGGTAGGGGACTTCTGAATTGCTTGCAATTCTTAATTACTTGTCTATCAAACATTATTTCGAAAAAAAAATTGATAATCATTAAAGCCTAGGTCCCACTGGGCATGTTTTACCTTGGCGATGTACTCCTGATTGAAATTAATGAGCTATCAGGACATCGGGAACAGGTTCCTCCTGGTTGGGGAAGCTACGGAAAAATCATGGAACAGTTTGTGATATCGGAAGGAATTGTGATGAATCACGTGGTATCGGAAGAAATCGGGAGAACATCGCCAAGTGGGACCTAGGCTTAATTAACTGCATTGTTATGTCAGCAAGTTCTGTTACTAGATTCTGTATAATAATTACCCAAACAGCAGTTTATCAACATATAGCAGAACATTGGCGGAGAGTAAAAGCGTCAAAATTAGGAATCAAAGGTTGTGGGTTCAATCCCAGGATGTGACTGTCGTGTCATTAAAATGATTCAGGTATTGCTACTTTGCTGGAAGCTTTAGCATCATAGAGAGTTCCAAGTTACTGCTGATTGGCCGGAATGGCCCCATGTTAGGATAAGGTGACTGGTAAGGTTCCAAATGGCTGTACTACTATTGACCTAAGAGGGATTTAAAACAATATTTTTTATAAAAGAAAACCAGAACTCTTCTTGTAGGGATTACATGTACTGCAGAATTAACACAACAAAGTTCAAGGACAAATATACAGATATGATGTAAAGAGTGTTCAAAAAGTTTGTTCTCAAAATTTAAATTCATATAAAGTTTTATTTGAGCTTTGTATGCAGAAGACAATGCTAATTTCTTACTCTAATAACTTCATTTAATGCCATAAAAAGTAGGACTATGGTAGAACCCTCTGGATTTCAACCTGAATATTTTACAGTCTTCTGAGGTCAGAAAAACAAAATGTTGAAACTATAACATTGAGAACGAACTTGTTTAGCACCCTGTACATAAACAGTGAAATCTGTGTTTGAGATCACCTGCGAAAAATTGTCTACAAAATCCACTGATTTTTTACGTCCCTGAAATCTGTGCATGAAATTGTTTCCTGATTTGTGAATTGCAACGATTAACAAAATATCTTATTATTGTCTAGACATATGTATTTTGTGCTGGATAAAAAAGGATGACATGAAGTTTGTCTGTGCTTGTTTCTTTAGAACAATTTGTGGGATTTCACATGATTATAAGGCACCAAGCTGTTGCACATGTTGTTGGGAATTATTGGCTGCCGGAGTATTGGCCCTTTGTGGGAAACATAGGGTTTTGTGTCAAAATACTGTCTAGTTATTATTGACACAGACCAAACTTAAGTTTGATAATCTGGTGACAGGAATTTGTGTTTTAATGTTGCTGTATATATGTTTTATATGAACTTTCAGCTCGGATCAATCCATATAACTCTGAAATAATGATGCTGGAGTATGTGGCTTATCAAGACTTAGTCCCGCCATCCTCTGAGTTCAGGTATATCATCTACCCGTCTAATGTTGAATAGTATTTCAGTTTGAAATAGTCATATACAGGTTGTCACAAAATTTTAAACTGATTATTATTCACCATGATGTGGTCCTCATTTTGACACAAATCATGCAGCGCAAGATTCATCAGGGTACTGTTTTACGAACATTGCGTAAATGTCACGTAAATCTACATATACATATATCTCTTATGCAAATTCTTAAGTGCATTTTACTAATCGATCAAAAGTTTTTGCACACATTTATATAAAAATATTGAATATTGAACGTAGGCTAGGCTACAATATCAAGATATCGGACACAAGAATGAATAAATATGCATAAGCGTTTGATTAGGTATGATGATTAAACAAGTTTTTGTTACTATAACCACAATCTATCAAAACATGTGGCAGTCTAAATCAACAGTGCATGTCAATTTGTCTTCACTACATTCATATTTGTTATCTTATAGACAGAAAATGAGAAAAGATATGAAGCTTAGTAAAATGCATTTGCGCAAATATTATCGTCATAAGCAATATTTAGCGTAAATTATTTGATAAAACAGTACCCTGATAAAGGTGATGAAAAAATAAACTGATTCTGACACATGCATAATCTTGTGTGATGTATTCCATTGTGCGCTCTGGTCTGTAAATGATGGCTTGAAGTTCATGTTTTGCCAGAAATATTGTAACAGTGGTAGATGACCCTGTGGATATTAACCTGTATTTTGTTCTTATGAAATTGAACAGTTAATTATTTCCCCCCACCCAAATTGTTTATGATCTAATCAAAGAGGGGGGGGGGAGAGAAATTGACTATTGGTATAATAATAACTTATATAGTAAAATATTTTGTGAAGAAATTTTCCACTCCCTGTAATTTTTATTATTCAAGTTCCTTTTTAAGGTTGACCATACCTTGTGTTGTCTATCCTATAACTAAACTTCAGAAGATAACTTATAGATATGAGAAGTGTAGTATTATCCTCGGTAATGTGTTGTGATATCGCAAAAGTCCCGCCTCCCTGTACATACCGCTATAGTCCTTTCACTTTATGAGCCTAACTTCTTGGTTGCTTGTATATAATCACTGTATTTCTGTTACCCTATTAATGAAATATTACTTTGAAAATCTTGACTTCATTTTCAATTTATACAGGGTGTCTCAAAATACATTTCCGCTTGTTGAATATATAAAGAGAACTTAAATGAAGGAATACTGATTATTGTTAATTTCTAAAAGAATGTTTTCTATCAGAGGGATGTGTATATGTACATCTATAAGAATGATAACATGTGTGTTTCAGTCCTGCCCAAGCATTCACAGATTTACAGGTTATTATGGACAAATTAAAAAGGTAAGTTGTTGCCTTGTAAAATCACACATCAGGTCCTGTGATTATAAAGCTTTTTTTCATGATCAACTTTACTTGAGTTTTAAACTTGAATAGCCCCTAGAAAGACCATCAATTAAATAATCTTTGCTATAATTATTATCAGAAAATATCTCTGTGCTTTTTCAAGGCTATCCATGTGATATAAAAGTTTCAGTAAAGTATGAGTCATTTTACTGTTTGAAACATCTTATGTTTGAGCAGGGAATTTAGTATAGAGCATGAAAAAAGCGTTATTATAATGGGGCCAGGCTAGATTTAACTAAAATATTTATACTAAAGGATAATAGAAAAATCTGACAGGGAAGGCAGTACTCCACTTAACCAGCCTAGCACAGAAAACATAAAAACATCACATACCACAATTAAACAGCACATTGCCCAAAACATAACTGAACAAGAAAATTAACTTAACTGTTGAAAGCCAAAGTTTCAGCTGTTTACTTTATGCTTTCCACACCAGTTTTCAACTAGAGGGAACTCATATTTAATGGTTTGCCTCTATCAGTCAGTCTGTCCAAGATATGGATCCTGCTATAACTCAAACAGTTTCCATGCGAGATTTTGGCGTGTGGGTAGGGGCCAATGGAAGATTATACCTGTTGAAATATTTATATTCTTACACAAATTATGGCTGCTATGATTACAAATAGTTAAAGTCTTCACTTTAACTGGATGTTTGTATAGCTGAAAAACTGCCAAAACTAGGTTTATCATTCATGGTATATTGATAGAGATAAATGTTGGGATGACACACATGAACAATTTTTCGATTTGACAAAAGGTTTGGTTGCTATGGCAACAAAAACATTGAAAATACTATACCTATTACTGAGTCTTGGAGAACTTTTGATTAACTTAATCAGGGTAGCCACAGACTCTGGAAAACAGCGAAAATGCCAAAAACAAAACAAGAATTTAATTCCCTGCAGGGAATTTCAAAATTGGGCAAAAATCAGGGAATTATCAGAGAATTTTAAAAATGTCTCTACTGGTAAATTCTCTTCATGAATTTATTGAATACTTGTATTTTTTCATACGGACTGTTAGCAACATGTATTTATTATAAGATATGTATAGATAAAAAGTTTGGTGGTAAAGGGGAGGTTGAAGGCCTTATTTTTAGCTGTATCTGAGTTGCGAACAATTAAGGAGAATCTCCTTATGATTCAGGAAAAATCAGGGAATTATCATGGAATTTCATTCTTCATTTCATGTGGCCACCCTGTTAATGTATTGTAACGATACTTGGTATATATATATATAGTTTATAGGGTCACTCCACAGTGACAATGTACCTAAATTTGACTACCTGGCTGTCATGTGAGCATGCATGAATCATGTTTTACAAAATATCAAAGACTTAGTCTGTTTTAATCTGGTCTTTTCTATTATAGTTAAATGTTTCTTGAATGCAGTCGTGTACATTTTCAGCTTACCTGTGGGAGAATATATATTGAAGAATAATCCAAGAAAAGACATGTTCAGTATAATGAAGGCTACTGATAATAATAAAAGGTATGTAAGATTAATTTCCCTTAATTTACTAAAAATATGTCAGTTTTCCACTAAGATGCTAAAATGTGAATACCACCCAAGATCATGGCTAACCTATTCAAAATGGATGTTTTTACAAGATTGATCAGGTTGGAGGGGTATTTCCTCCTTGTTGAACCGACCTGGAAGTTTAGGCATGTCAGAAAAATAATGGATGCATTGAATGATGAAAGTTTACAGGCATATTCCTGAACTTAAGGTTTTTGGGTGTACAATAAAGCATGTTTTTCTTCATTTCCCTATATAAATGGTACATTTTTGAAGATTTAAGTTTTTTCAGAATTTCTAACTTTCACCCATTTACGTGGTTGTTGTATGTTACAGGGGAACATTTGATCTACATCATCAACATTCAAGCTTCATGAAGACAGAGGTACCTAACTGTATACAGTGGGCACCGCTAGACACCAAGCTCTTGTTACCCCACCAACGCAAGTCACATTTAATCCCGTGCACTTATCCCCCTAAAGGTAACATATTTATTTGTAATGATAATACATGTAGACTGTAAAATCACATATTTTCGTATGTATCAAATTTCGTGGATTTTATAAAAAAGCATTTTGCTGGGTTGTAAATTTGTGGTTAACAAAACAAGGAAGGGTATCTCTATGTTCTGTATTCGGGAGGTCGATTAATCGTGGGGCTTAGATTTCGTGCTCGAGTGCAACAACGAAATCAACGAAAATTCAACTAAAAAAAATGATTTTACAGTACCAGTGTTTGTTTCTTTGTTTGGTACCCATAAAGGTACCTTCTCAATCTGAAAAAAGATAAAAATTTCCCAATTTCATAAGAAAGAAATTGCCAATCTGGTGCAGTGTGGTATCTAGGCTGTGCTAAAAGTTGAAAGCTCACACATTTAGTATGAAGGAATGAACAACATATTGCCCTCAATTCAGCCATTATTTGTTCATTTCAGACATAATTTCATAAATAAGACAAATGTCTTCGTTTTTAAGAATTCCCAATCAAAGAAATTCACAATGTGCATCAAAATGCTGCAAATTTTCCCAATTTGTCTCGTACCGGTGTAGCAGTTAGTTTTTCCACTTCTATTTTTCCCCCACGGAATTCTTTTTCAAAATTGACTGTCCATTATTATATATATACTAACTGTCAATGGTCAGGTCAGCTGTCAATAGTCAGATAAACTGTCAATGGTCAGATAAACTGTCAATGGTCAGATAAACTGTCAATGATCAGATAAACTGTCAATGGTCAGGTCAACTGTCAATGGTTAGGTCAGCTGTCAATGATCCGATACACTGTCAATGGTCTGATCAACTGTCAATGGTCTAGTCAATTGACCACCATATTCAATAGAACAATTAGTGTAAACCTGCACTAACACGATGTAACTATTTATGTAATGAACGGGCATCTTGTATTTTAGATATGAAAACAGGATCAACAACTTCACCTAAACGAACAAAGAAGAAAGGGAAAAAAGGAAGGAAACAAAAAGGAATTTGAACTTCCATTTGATCTTGTGGTTGTTGTTGTTTTACAGTATTATTATCGAGATATAATCAATGATGTTACAGTCCAGAGAATTTGACACGACTCTCGACCTTCAATTAGCATAATTTAACAGCTGATTTATTGTCTATATTTATAACCCGGGTCGTATGTTTTTATAAGCAAAGAGTATCTCAGAGACACTCGAGGTGTAATACCAACACAAACCTAAAGAACCGATATTGCACCATTTGCTCGCGGAAATTTATATATTCAACACAAGAAACTTGTAATATATTCATGCATAAAGGTCAGGATCATGTCAAGTTATCTGTGCTATTCACATGTGCAATTTGTTGGTGCTTAGTGAGTGATTACCATAATGAAAATTTGTTTGCCAATTATGTTATCCACAGAAAATAAAGAAGCCATTATTATTATTATTAGCCCAACTGCAGATGATATAATATGGTCTGAAGATATGTACCTGAACTCATCTTACAATTTGTAAATTAATGCTCGTTAAATAACCGTAGCTTTTGAATTGTGTCAATACTCCTTAAAACATCATGAACTATATACTTAAGCCAGTATTCACAAAATTTTCATCTAAGGCCTAAAATAAAATATTGTTTGTTTCCCCATCCCCTACCTACCCGAAAAAAACGGCCCTACCCAAAATATTTTATTGCCCAAATTAAAATAAAAATTTGTATGAAATATTGGGGATGAAAATGTTAAATTTTGTTTACAGACTTGTTTCTTTCTATAACATTTTGTACACATTCTAAATTTTAGATTGTTGGTTTTTCACCTTATAGTTACACATATTACTATATTACATTATATGTATGTCTTTACCAATTACTAGTATTCTGAAAGAATTTAAAAAAAAAATTAACCTACCTACCTACCCATTCTAAATCTGCTTGGGTCGGGATGGGGAAACAAAGAATATTTTAAGTTTGGCCTAAGTAAAACTTAGTTTGATGACTAATTGTCTAACTAATTGCTCATTACATACAAGTTTTATTAAACGAGTGGACAAAACGATATGACACGAGGCTTTGCCAAGTGTCATATTGTTTTTGTTGACGAGTTTAATAAAACTTGTATTAGGTAATGAGCACGAATGTAAGATTCTAATTATCACATAACCTTAGAAAACGCTCAATATTGTTCAGAAGGATGATGTGCGCTGCATATGTTTCAGCCAAAATTTTGCGGTACAATGAGCGCGACGTCATGGTGACGTTGATATTATCCTGACGTCAGCGACGGATCAATGCATTGATTGGCTAACGTCACGTCAAGCTAATTTAAATATTTATTGCACGGTCTGGGAGTGCCGAACGATATTTACGTAACGGCTTTACGGCACTCCTGGGCCACATGTTATGTGATAAAGGTGTTTACAAAACATCTTAGTTTTAAGTAAGATGGAGTTGTCTATGTAACAAGATAAAAATTTACATTTTTTGAGTGAAAACATTTTCTTATTAGAAAATTTCTTTAGCCGAAAAAAATCTAAGATGCTTTGTGAATATGAGACCGGATCTTCATGACTTAAATGCATAAATATAATTATTACAACATTTTTCTTATATAGAATTTATAAATGTTTGCCAACAAATATGTTCATTAAATATGTTTGATTAAGTGCACATTTATAAGACTAGATAGCACAGAAAGCCAAAGTTAAATATAGAAAAGAAGTCACCAGTTTCAGTGCGAACACATTTACGTTTATGCATGAATGTCTTACTTGTAAGCGTCTTGGCTTCGTGTATGGAATTTTTCACTTTCCATGAGAAAGTCATGCCTTACTAGAGATTTAGCTTAGTGTTATAGTACTCCTCGTAAATGTTTGTAATACTCTTATGTAATGAAACACGGAAATCAAATAATGCACCAGAAATCAACAATTTAATCATGCTGGAAGATTGTTCGATGTCTAGGTTAATTTGTTTGCACTATGAATCATGTTATATTAGGGATAGACTATCAGTTTAATATGTCTGGACTATATATAATGGGATGTGTAGTATGTGATATACAGGGTTACACTGCTCACCAAAAGTAAGTATACAGAGGTTATTTTCCCATTTACTTGTCAGTAAGAACATTATTTGCAGAACAGTGAAGTAACACTGTTTTTAAAGACAAGGAATATTTTTGTTTATAAAGTGTAAAGATCAAACATTAATTGGTACCCTAGGTGCAAAATATAAAGTTTCTTTGTCTGGCTTGAAAGGTAAAGTTGTCATAAAAAAAGGGAAAAATGCAGCCTTTTGGATTACATGGTTATTTTAATTCAGAACACTTTCATCTTTACTTCTATCTCTTTTTTGACTCGTTTAGTAACTGTAGTTTAAGAAACTAGTATACTTGTGACTGTCTGATAAACAGATATTAAATAATTTAACCAAGTTTAATTTTGCAACTGTATACTTATTTTTGGTACTGGCACTGAATGTTTTTTTTTAAGTTTAATTATTTGATATGCTGGTTTGGCTGATGTCAGGATTATGTGGCGAGGTATAACCCCTTTAATCAGATCAGTCACATGTTTGCATAACATTGTGTATATAAACATTGCAAAGTATCATTTAAACACATATTTTTGTATAAGTTTGTGGCTTTATAAATGAGGTTTTAAATTTCAATGCCTTTTCTCGTATTAAAATGTTCAAAAACAATAAAAATGCAATGTAATGATGTTGCAATGTTTATATACAATGTACAAGTGACAGATATGATTGAAAACTGTCGACCAGTGTCTATATAAACATTTAGAAAAAATAATTGTTATATTTTCAAATTGTTTGTCATTGTTGTTTCAACCAGTGTCAGAGGATTCTGTTACTGAGTAATCGCCATATGAACCAAAAACTGTGGACCATTAAGACTTGTAAAAACATTTAAAAAATACATTTGTTGTATTTCCATTATTAACAGACAGTGAGTAATCATATCTTGCAGCTCTTGCTAGTAAATTGTTATTGTTTCTCTAGTGGAGTTGTTAATAAACCATAATATCTGAAACCCAAAACGCTTTTTTTCTGTTCATTTTGTCCCTCCTCCTTTAAGCAAGTGAATTTATATGACTTTGCTTGTCTCTATGTAAGTCAGTAGGTTTGTAGATCAATAACTATAGAATAGTTTGACCCTGGTATACATGTAACTAAAGAATAGTTTGACCTTGGTGTAGTTTGACCTTGGTATACAGGTTACTAAAGAATAGTTTGACCTTGGTGTACATGTTACTAAAGAATAGTTTGACCTTGGTGTACATGTTACTAAAGAATAGTTTGACCTTGGTGTACATGTTACTAAAGAATAGTTTGACCCTGGTATAGTTTGACCTTGGTATACAGGTTACTAAAGAATAGTTTGACCTTGGTATACAGGTTACTAAAGAATAGTTTGACCTTGGTGTACATGTTACTAAAGAATAGTTTGACCTTGGTGTACATGTTACTAAAGAATAGTTTGACCCTGGTATACATGTTACTAAAGAATAGTTTGACCCTGGTATAGTTTGACCTTGGTGTACATGTTACTAAAGAACAGTTTGACCCTGGTATACACATTACTAAAGAACAGTTTGACCCTGGTGTAGTTTAACCCTGGTGTACATGTTACTAAAGAATAGTTTGACCTTGGGGAACTCGTTACTAAAAAATAGTTTGACCTTGGTATACAGGTTGTTCATGACTAGTACAGGGTGTCCAAAAAGAAAGTATGCAGCTTCATTGTCTACTCATCAAATCCCTACAATCTGCTATCGCAATGAAAATTTGCACATGTATAGACAAAAGGTGTAGGTTTTTTTGTGTCCAATTTTGAAATTATAACTCAGAAAATGTTTATAAAATGTCAATTTTCTAAAATTATCTTATTGTGTCTTATTGACGTCATTTTGTAGTAATTAACTATGTTTTCACGATGCATGTCGACTTCTGACATTTCCCTTCTTGCGCTCGTTCTTTGAAACTATCCTTTACATTTGCACATGTGTCCTACCTGATCTTCTAACCTCTTTGATGTTCCTTAGCATCATTATTGCGTATGTTGGCTTTAGATTGTACACTAGCTATTCTGATAGCACAGTAGAAAGAAAGAAACTCAACCCGTTATTTGTCTTTGTTAAACCAGCTCATTCCTAAACACTGCAGGTGATTTATAGTTTTGAATGATGCATAGTTCATGCAAGGTGTGCCAGGGCCACACATTGTACATAAGGGGTTGGATGAATTCCTTGAAACAGTTGGATCCAAAGTAATTTCCAGGAAATACCACTTTGGTGTGACATGGCACGCCCACAGCCCGGATCTAAATCATTGTGACTTCTTTCTGTTGGGCTCTGTGAAATCGCTATTGTACAGCACAAAAACAACAGCCACGTCTATGGTCACGAGAAACATCAAAAGAGAAGGTAAAAAGGTCAGTTCAGACACATGTGCAAATTTTGTCAATAGTTTAAAAGAAGTACAAGAAGGGAAACGTTAGAAGGGTGGACATCTTGAGAACGTCATAAATTACTGAATAGACGTCACAGACAAAATAAGGTAATTTCAGTAAATTTACATTTTCTAAAAAATTATCCAAGTTATAATCTTCAAACCGATCCCAGAAAAAACTTCCATCTCATAGTACACATGTACAAAAAAAATTTACGATAGCAGAATGAAGAGATTTGATAAATATACACTGAAACTGTATACATGTACTTTCTTGTTGGACACCCTGTAGATGTCTCCTATTACCTGAGGTCACCAGATCAAAGGTCAAGGTCACAGAATACTTTAATGTTAAATGTCTAATTTGCAGCAAGTAGGGGCATTATGTTTTACAAACATACCTTGTTCCTTGTGTCACATATATTATCTAAATGACAAACTTTAGGAAATGCGTTGCGTTTTTAGCTCACCCTTTTGTCCGTCGTCCATCGTGCGCTGTGAACCGTGCGCCGTTAACAATTGGACTGTTAACACTCTAGAAGTAACATTTTTCACTTTAATCTTTATTCCAATTGGTCACAATGTTTGTCTCTACGAAATCTAGGCCAAATTCGTTACTGGGTCATCTAGGGTCAAAAACTAGGTCAAACAAAAGAAAAACCTTATCAACACTCTTAAGGTCACATTTTTTACTTCATCTTTATGGAACTTTGTCACAATGTTTGGCTCTTAGAATGCACTCTAGGTCACGTTTGCAACTGAGTCATCTGGGTCAAAACAAGGTCACATTAAAGAATAACTCTCTAGTCGTTACATAATTAACTTAACCAAATCTTAATATGAAACTTGGCCACAATGTGAAAGCAAATGTGAAACATATTTAAAAATCTACTGTTTTGTCATTATATTGATTATTTTACTCCTGTACAATGCAAATATTGTTAAGATTTAAATATAAACCTGATCATACAGCACTTCTTTCAACATATGGTAATGCCCGTGTGTGTATGTGTACAGATGTGTGACTGTACGGATGTACTGAAACGCACACGTACGAGTAGGGATGATCCATATATAACGAGAAAATGCTTATAATTTTCTTATGATACTTGAGATTTTACTCAAACTTTAGCTGGGAGTAATAACATACATTTGCAATGTTTCCCTGAATTTCCATGATTACAATGTCACCATGCTAAAATCTATGGTTGCTAAGGTAACCCTTGATACGCCTAGGCGGGGCATTTTGTTGGATTTTTCACCGTTTTCACGCAAATTTAACCGTCACAGTTTTCATGTAAGCAAAAGCATTGTGATGAAAATTGGTACTTGGGGACACTTAAGACTCGCCGTACTGATGGTGACGTCATACCCGGGTTGTGTTGCCATTCGTTACATCTCGCACGTGTTATCGTTCCGTGAAAACAAGTAATAATAAAAGTATGCCTTCTATTCAGTAATCATTTCGTGATCATGTCTTGTCAATAGCTTCGATTTGTGTACATTATAACACATTCTGACTTTTTAAAATATAATACAGTGGGACCTAAGGAATGTGATCGTTAAAAAGATCATAGTAAAAATTCTGAATGACGTTTAAAAGTTTCAAATGACGTTGACCCGCCTATCGGTTTCATATGTCGGCATTAATGTTCCAAACAATTTATTGTTCGATATATCTCATAAATATTTCGCACGTTATCTTCTGATATATGTACATGTATTAGCCACCACATAAAATATTGTTAGAAAATAACATGTAATAGCAAGTTATAAGCATTTTCTCGTTATGTATGGATCATCCCTCGTATACCTGTGTGCAAAGTGTGTGTGTGTACCTGTGTGCGTGCACTAACACCTGTGGTGCTAGATCTACAACAGCAACGAGTATAGACGTAGGTCTAACAACAACTCGGACCGATAACCTGGAAAAAACTGGTTACATACACTGGTAGCGTGTATCACAGCTTGAGAGTGGCTAACCGGGCAACAGGACACCCGGTAGCGGCTAACAACTGTGTGACGAAGGCCGTAAAACTGGTTAAATACACTGGTAGCGTGTATCACAGCTTGAGAGTGGCTAACCTGGCAACAGGACACCCGGTAGCGGCCAACAACTGTGTGACGAAGGCGGTAAAACTGGTTAAATACACTGGTAGCGTGTATCACAGCTTGAGAGTGGCTAACCGGGCAACAGGACACCCGGTAGCGGCTAACAACTGTGTGACAAAGGCCGTTGAATATATAAATTTCCGCGAGCAAATCGTGCAAGATCGATCCTTTAGATTTGTGTTAGTATTACACCTCAAGAGTCTTTGCGGCAGTCCCCGCTTATGAAAACATACAACCGGGTTTATAAATATGGACACTATCAGCTGTTAAATTATGCAAATAGAAGTTCGAGAGTCGTGTCAATTTCTCTGGACTATAGCGTGTATCACAGTTTGAGAGCGGCTAACCTGGCAACGGGAGACCCGGTAACGGCTTACAACTGTGTGAGACTGTGACAATTGCCAAGATCAGGCCGAATAAAGCAAAATTGTAAACGAGTACAGACAAAGTTCCGTTTGGCTTAACATGAATTTATTAGGTAAAAGGGGCTTCACAAATAGACAAGAGGGGTATCAGACCAATTACTAAATAATTACTAAAAACTATCCTCGAGGTGCAAGGGATACTTTGATTACTATTATTATGAACATCATATCGATAGGAAGTACACTACAGCATAGTCGGACAAACATAAATTGGCCGGGCTAAATTTAGCACTAGTAAATAAACACATCAATGACCTTCACATCTAATTAATCGAATAATTTGATAGGCATGATAATGCTGAAATAATTTATTGTAAAGCTCCATTGGCTCAGTGGTAACGCATCCGTCAATAGATGATGTACCAGACATTACATTTTTGTTCGCAGGTTCGAATCCTCGCTGTGTCTTTATTTTTCACATCATGGTTATTTCTGTTTCTTATATTTTTTAAATAACAATCTATACATAATATCAAAAAAAACAAGAGGGCCCAATTAAGGGCCCTATGTCGCTCACCTGTTATAGCAGTACATGCAAGACCTGTGATTTGACCTAGTTCTTGGCCCCATATGACGCATTATCACACTTGACCTAGATTTTGTTGAGATGATCACTCTGACCAAGTTTCATAAGGATTAGGCTACAATTGTGACTACACAAGGTTTTTCTACGATTTGACCTTGTGACCTAGTTTTTGACCCCGGATAACCCAATATCATACTTGACCTAGATTTTGTTGAGATAATCATTGTGACCAAGTTTTATTAAGATTAAGTCAAAATTGTGACCTCTAGTGTCTACACCAGGTTTTTCTATGATTTGACCTTATGACCTAGTTTTAGACCCAACATGACCCAATATCGAACTTGACCTAGATTTTGTTTTTATGATCATTGTGATCAAGTTTCATAAAGATTAGGTCAAAATTGTGACCTCTAGGGACTACACAAGGTTTTTCTATGATTTGACCTTGTGACCTAGTTTTTGACCCCGGATAACCCAATATCATACTTGACCTAGATTTTGTTGAGATGATCATTGTGACCAAGTTTCATAAATATTAAGTCAAAATTGTGACCTCTAGTGTCTACACAAGCAATTTGTTGACGGACAACGGACGAAGAGTGATCACAAAAGCTCACTCTGTCACTTTGTGACATGTGAGCTAAAAAGTAAATTAGATTATTAGACTTAATGCAAAAATATTATTTAGCCGAAAAGTCATAAACTGGGATTCCAACTCGTGCGTAATAAAAACATGCCTTTGTTGTGACTCGACCTTGCTCTGTACTGATTGAGCTAATTTCTCATCGACTTTTGTGATGACGTTAATTTGAGAACAATGTTTTATCCTTTCGTACTGTGGAATTTACGACCACACAAAGTCGCATTTTAAAAAAATCAAAGAAATTGAACGCCTACGAAAAATTAGTGATTTTACAGTACGCATAACATGTGTATACATGTAGTTAATTTCATTTCATTATTTTGGAAATGTGTAAATTACTACTATAATATTTACTTTCTATGGATAATATATGTGAATATACTACAGCGACTAGGCTGGACCCCCATAAACCTTAAATATCTTTTAAAGTCATTATGCAATTTGATTGAAATTTGGTATGGTACACTGAATTACCTTTACCAACTCTGTGTTTAAATTTCAGAATTTTTTACGAACTCATTAATTTTTCCCCATTGTGTCTAATGTATTAAATTTGGTATTTTAATAAAAAAAATGGAGTAAAATAAGCCATTACGATCAGGTAGTTAGACTAATGCTATTGTATTTGTAATAACTGTAACGGGACATATATGGATAACTTTAACCTACATATGACTGGTCATCAATGTGTATATAGTTGAGGCCCACCTTCTGATTGTAATGATCATTTGTATTAACACAATGCTGAGTCTTAAGTTGAGCTTAAACATAAAACACATACACTTTGATGTATGGACCTCATTTTATATTTGCAATCGTCACTGATGTGTTACCTAATGTACAGTTATATTGGACCAATTTGCTTACCTTTGCTGTTCCAGTCACTTCAATTACCCATACGTATTTACCCTGTTTTAGACTTAAAAATTTTTGCATTGGAAGTAAATGCAAAGTACAGTTTTCTGTGAACCAAAAATTCTTTTTTAATATATGAGAGTTGGTAAGGTTGATTTACGAAGATATACCAATTTTTATTCTAATTGACATTGTGCTTTTAAAATATTTAAGGTTTATGGGGGTCCAGCCTAGTCGCTAACGAACTATACTAGTAATCAAAATTAGCTTATCCCGAGCATGAAGGATAGTTTGAACTAGTGAAATATTGTGTTATATTTAGGCTAATTGGGATTTTGTTTGCTAATATTGTCTGGACATGTATACAAAAAAATGGAAACTTTTGAAGTGCTTATTTTAGTTTTATATTTCAAGTATTTTTGTTATATCTAAACAATGTATGTCATTATATATCTATGCATTAACATATATTGTATCTACATGCATTATATGAAGCAAGCGCACTATTTACACTGTTGAACTTTTTTTCATGGTCCCAATGTTTTGCATTGAGAAATACCTTAACGCGGCATTTGTTTATTTGTGGTATTTTAAGCATGGGTGTCAAATCAAACTATTTCAATCCATTTTGCGTTCAATTGTCAACACAATTTACTTTATTTATGTTGAAACAAAATGAGCAAGACTTCAAGGGGAAAATTTTGAAATCTTAGGCGAAAAATACATACTCTTCAGAGAAGGGGAAGGGACCTAATATATCTATATATTTAGCTAAACAAAACCCACTGTATTTATGCGTACTTGAGAAATGTAAACACATAAGAGTAGTAACTAAATTAAATTAAAGAGAGAGATAAAGTGTTTTTTTACCCCCGTATCGATAGATCGGGAGGCTTATAGTGATCCACCTGTCCGTCCGTCCGTTCGTCCGGCTAACCCAAATTGACCGTTTCTTCTATCATTAATATGGCTTGCTACAAAGCTTCCATACTTGCATGGATGTTGTATATGAACACTCACCACACGCCTGTATCACCTGATCCCATTTTGACCTTCACCTTGACAAAATTTTGGACTCGGACTCGGACTTATTGAAAGGCCAACTTCTTAGTTAACCTAAATTGACCGTTTCTTTTAGCATTAAAATGGCTTGCTATAAAACTTTCATACTTGCATGGATGTTGTATATGAACACTCTCCACATGCCTTTATCACCTAACCTCATTTTGACCTTCACTAAGACCTAATTTTGGACTTGGACTTAATAAGCGTCCAATTCTTGTTGACCCAAATTTCGTCTTACATTAAGGCGTTGCCTTCAAACTTGCCATATTTGTTTACCATCATAAGCCCCTAACATTATCAAAGCCATGACTGTAACACTGTCCAACATTTTAACAGAATTATGGCCCTTGATTGACTTAGCTTTTTATGGACAAGGCTTCCATGGGGACATAAGCGTTTATTTAACGCAGTCTTGTTTCAGTCTACATTTACGAAGGTCATTTGCTATAGAACACATTGAATTGGATTTTGGCAGGTAGAAGACAGAAGTCGGTGGTGAAAACGAAACAAGAATATTTTGTGAGAAATTGCTCGATATAATTCAGTAAAATTGGAGCAAAAAAATAGTAAAACTTCAGTAATATTGGAGCAAAAAGTAAGTAAACTTTTGTTTTGTAAGTTCTTTAAGAATGGTTATTTTTTAAGATTGTGGGTTGGTCCAGAATGTTAAGTCACAGCCTATATATATAATCTATGTCACAAACAATAAATGAAGAATGAACAGTGAGATGTGCACATTTATTATAAACCGTTTAACAATGTCTATCTATATTGCGATATATGAATGTTTATCAGGTTTGTTGAATGTTGTTGAGTTATTGATTGGGAACAGACAGACTGGCATATGCAATGCAATATACCCCTCATCAAAAATGATGGGCATAAAAGACATTGGTAGCCAGACGCTGCCGCCATTTCTGTATGGCTTTGGATTATCTGAGCCCTACAATATTCATAAATTAGCGATTTGGCTGATAATTATACTTAACCTAGATATTAAGTTAATAAACTTTGTCACTAAGTTTGAAGACAATCCATGAAAACTAATAAGAAACAATTATTTTTTGAAAATGGCTGAAGTCGGAAATTTCTCAAGAACACTGGAGAGTGGATCAAAATTTCTGTTTGATCATGAATGTTCAGAATGCCACTCCCATTGTTTAAACCAAGAAGCAACTGATTTTTGCCAAGATTGTAAACAGCTTTTATGTAAGACATGCGGGAGATATCACACCCTATACATGAAAACTCACACATTAGTGAGCGTCGCATCAATGACACAGTCGAAATTAACCCGACAAAAAGTTCAACCAGTTCTGTTAGTTGCTAAATGTCACTACCATCCAGATCGTGATATTGAGATGCATTGTGGTACTCATGATATGGTGTATTGCAGTCTGCGTGTAGCCAAGGAACACAGGTAATTCTATCAGATATCTGTCACATATGGTATAGCATGGATAATTTAACATGATCCTGACCTTTATGCATGAATATATTACATGGCCAAGGGAAGAGACAGAAAGTTTGTGTGATACAAGGAAACCAGGCATGCTGCTCTAGTTCTTTATGAATAGACGTCTTGGTTCTTTAAAGCACCGATACACGCAAGACGACCTCAGGGTTTTCAACGTTTAAATCTTAAGTTTGGTGGGAAACACTGCAAAGCATTTCTGAAATTTCCAGTACCCCGGCCAGGATTCCAACTAGGGACCTCCGGACTGGTAGTCAAGAGCGTTAACGACTTTGCCATCGTTCCACAAAGCCCAGCAGGGAAGTGATAACACTAACAGAAAATGAATACTCACCCACTTAGAGGGTTTCTGTCCAAGGGTGATAATTCATTCCGGGAGGATAAAGTAGCTCTAACGCTACATATCTATGCAGAACAAATAAAGTAAATACATTGTGTAGTACTGATCTAGATTAACACTTGGGCTGCAACAAATTAAATGCACCAAGAGTCAATAAAATTGTCAAATAAATAATACATCTAGGCAACGCATGTCAGTATGGCTCCAATTGAAGTGACATTGCGTCTACATGGATAACATAACATGCGCCCGTTCAACTGTTCTGCTTATGAGATGCAGACCTAACCAGTTAGGTGATAATCAGCTGTGTATATGCTCATTGTTGTAACAAACCTATTAACGAAGTATATAACATTATATAATGTACAGGTCATGTGTAGATGTGAAGGAGATTAAAGAAGTGGCTCACAGATCCAAGCTTTCTACACTACAGGCGCTAGTGACAGATATCACCAAGATCGGTAAACATCTACTTGACACAAAGATGGAAAAATCTAACCACCTTAAACTGATCAAGAAAAAGAATGCTAGCTTTCTATAAGAAATCAATGCAGTAAGAAAACGAATGAATAAACATTTAGATGCACTCGAACAGAATATTATTGCCGAACTTGATGCAGAACAAAATCAACTGGAAAAAGAAATCAATGCCGACACCAAGGTCGCTGATGATTTCATAACAGTGTCCAACCAACGTAAGCCTGACCTGACATCTGACTACGATGAAACACAAGTGTTTATCATTGAAAAGAGGCGGACAGTTTCTTGAAGAATGCCAACTCATCACAGCATTCTACATTGAAATTTGAACAAAATGATGAACTTTGTAATGCTATCGAGAAATCAAACAACATTGGTAAAATCACCAAACAAGAGAGCAAACCTACACATATACAACCTAGCAACTACACTGTATAATCCAAGAAGAATATAAACATTACAGTAAAATCTGACAAATTTGATTGTTTGATTAATAACATGTGTCAGCTTCCTGATGGAACAATTCTACTGATTGATCTATGGAACAAGAAACTGAAGAGACTTGATGATCAACTCAATGTGAAGGATTTCTTGTCATGTAAAGCTGAATCACGAGGCCTTTGTTCTGTGTCAGCCACTGAAGTAGCTGTACGACTGGAAAACAATACTGTACAGTTTGTATCTGTGGACGAATCACTGACTTATCAACAACAAGTCTCTATAACACATTCTAACAATGATATGAATGGAATGGCATGCTGTGATAACCAGTTATGGCTATCTTATGATGCAGCTGTATATGTTTACTCTCTATCTGGAAGTATAATTAAGAACATTGAAACTGATTCCAATGGTAGGAAAATCTTCCCTCAATGTGTCCCTCGTCATATAGCAGTAAACATTGATGGGACCAAAGTGTATGTTACAGCATGGGAAGATAGGGTGGTTGTATTCAACAAGAATGGTGATGTCATAACTTAGTTACATGATCAACGACTGGATGGATCACATGGTATATGTATCACAGAGGATGATATAGTACTGGTAGCTGGCTGCAACTCGAAGAATGTAGTTATGTTTGATAGAGATGGCAACAGTCTGGGTGAGCTGGTACCTAGTACAGATATGTTATCTGATCCACTGTCATTGTGTTACGACAGACGGGGATGCCAGTTGTTAGTTGGTTATCTGTTAGATAAGGTACAAATATTCCAATTAACCAGATGAGTTTATGACTTTTACAGAGAACATGCCTGCAATTGAAACCCTCATACGTTTACATATTTCTGTTTGTTAATATTGGGTCATGACAGAAGGTGGTCTTATGGGAGACTTTTATACATGTATGTGTGTGTATGTGTGTCTATAGTAACAGATGAGTGAATGTCTGTAGAGATGAAAACTACTGTAAATACTGAATTCTACGCGTCTCTTGAATGTTTTACATGTTTTCAAACAGTTGATGGTGGGACATATATTTCCTACATATGTATGTTTCTGTTGTGACATGGCAATGTATATTGTTACAATGATGTGGTGTTATACTGATGTGTAGTGTGTATATTGTTACAATGATGTGATGTTATACTGATGTGTAGTGTGTATATTGTTACAATGATGTGATGTTATACTGATGTGTAGTGTGCATATTGTAACAATGATATGATGTTATACTGATGTGTGGTGTGTATATTGTTACAATGATGTGATGTTATACTGATGTGTAGTGTATATATTGTTACAATGATGTGATGTTATACTGATGTGTAGTGTGCATATTGTAACAATGATATGATGTTATACTGATGTGTAGTGTGTATATTGTTACAATGATGTGATGTTATACTAATATGTAGTGTGTATATTGTATCAATGGTGTGATGTTATGCTGATGTGTAGTGTGTATCTTGTGACAATGATGTGATGTTATGCTGATGTGTAGTCTGTATATTGTAACAATGGTGTGTACTGATGTGTAGTCTGTATATTGTAACAATGGTGTGTATTGATGTGTAGTCTGTATATTGTAACAATGATGTGTACTGATGTGTAGTCTGTATATTGTAACAATGGTGTGTACTGATGTGTAGTCTGTATATTGTAACAATGATGTGTAGTCTGTATATTGTAACAATGATGTGTACTGATGTGTAGTCTGTATATTGTATCAATGGTGTGATATTATGCTGATGTGTAGTCTGTATATTGTAACAATGGTGTGTACTGATGTGTAGTCTGTATATTGTAACAATGGTGTGTACTGATGTGTAGTCTGTATATTGTAACAATTGTGTGTACTGATGTGTAGTCTTTATATTGTAACAATGGTGTGTACTGATGTGTAGTCTATTTTTGGTAACAATGATGTGATGTTATACCGATGTGTAGTCTGTCTATCGTAACAATGATGTGACATCATACTGATGTGTAGTCTGTCTATTGTAACAATGATGTTTTATCATACTGATGTGTAGTCTGTCTTTTGTAACAATGATGTAATGTTATACTGATGTGTAGTCTGTCTATTGTAACAATGATGTGATGTTATTCTGATGTTCAGACTGTCTATTGTAACAATGATGTGTTGTTATATGTGAACACATTAGAGGACACAATTATGAATCAATCGTCATGAAACTTGGACACAATATTTGTCTCAATAAACTTTAGATCAAGTTGGAAACTGGGTCATGTGGGGTCAAAACTAGGTCACAAGGTCAAATCTTTGAAAAAGCTTGTGAATAAGTTAGTGGACACAATTATGAACCAATCTTCACGAAACTTGGTCAGAATGTTTGTCGCAATAAACTTTAGGTCAGGTTGGAAACTGGGTCATGTGAGGATAAAAACTAGGTCACAAGGTCAAATCCAAGAAAAAGCTTATGAACACAAGTATGGCCTAATCTTGATGAAACTTGGACAAAATGTTTGTCTATATGAAATCTAGTTCAAAACTGGGTCATATGGGGTCAAAAACAAGGTCGAATCTTGCAAAAATTAAGAAAAAGCTTGCAATAGTGGCTGAATCTTATTCATAAAATAGAAATGATTACTTAGGTCACCATAAGGGATTTAATGTTCTACTAACTAAAGACAGACGAGCGACTCAGGGCCCTTTAGGCCCTTTGTTTCTCTCTGGATAGCTAGATATGTTTTCGAACTTAGGGTGGACGCTTAACGAAAAAACAATTTGATTTGGCGTAATCAAATTACGTATAATGAATCTGTTTTCCTTTGGGTCGACAGGATTTAAAGACGTACACGGGTACCCTGTATTGTCTTGAACGGCATAGCTTACCCACATTTATATAATACGTTGAGTTATTGATACCAAATTATAGTATGTTTTAAATCGTATATTACTTGAAAGTGTGTTGTCTTCATATGGAGTAATAATATATATATATATCTTTATTTACAAACTCGGCACATACGTGCCTTTGGTAATATAACACAAAACAGCACAAAGACATTCAATACATACATACTCTCATACATGCAAGAACATTCATATAAATACATACAAACAAAAATACATGGAAACAGACATGATTAAATGGTGGTCGGTAAATACAATTAAATACCGTGGTTGGTTATTAAGACTTTAAAAGAAGAAATTTTAGTTATCTAATTTAGATTTTTCAACTGGTCATTTCTGATAGAAAAGGCTTCTCTTAAAAAAGTAGCAATTTTATATAAATGTTTTTTATTCTTTGAGGACATTATATTAATAAACTTGTTCAAAGAAATTAATGACAAGAATAAAGCCCAATTTAGGTTTATAAGTACCAACATTTTGCCTTAAAATGCAATTTGGGAAGAGTTACCTCCCTTTGTCCATAAAATTCAAACTGTATTTTTATAAGTTAAAAACCATCATGTTGTTGAGTAAAAAATCGAATAATTTTTTTTTAGATGTAACAATATATTTAAATTTCTAATTTACCATAAATAAAATTTAATTTGCACCTATGCGAAAATCTCTCGTGCATTTCACATGTTTTGATGTTTCATGGTTCAGTGATCCGCTGTATTTAATTTAGAAGAAAAAACTTTATTATTCTAATCTGGTTTAATTCAATACCATATACACACTGTATTTCATGCAAAAATATTCATAAATAAAAAAGTTATACGGGAAAAACATGTAAACACATATAAGATATGTTAAGTGTATAGTACATATCATGATTACAATACGTAGTATATCATTTCATTTAGAACTGTGTATTATATTTCGTATATGAAAAGAGTCAGTCAGCCAAGAACAATAGTTTCTTCATTTGTACAATAATAGCATTGCAAAAAATTGTACTTAAACGAAATTGCAATGCTTTAGTGTTCGTTAGTGACTTTTCAACAACCTTTAGCACACTAGCAGTGTTGATTTTGTCCGGTTTATAATGGGATCCTGCTCGTCCAAAGATGTTAATTTGCCTACGGGAAATCCACCACTTGACGAAATTCGGTTCTTGCAGTCAGCAAAGACGCGAATTGATCGATACTTCCATCATCTGTACCTTAATGTAAAAGTTTCTCAGACGCAGGAAGAAATTGTGCATGTTCGCGATGGAGTTGAAGAATTTGTTTGGTCAATTTTAAAGATAGTTGGAAATAAGGATCAACGTTTTGCTGTTCAAGAAAAGGATTTGATGAAGGTGGGAAGTTTTTACGAAGGAACAAAACTTGGCAGAATTGACCAATTTGATTATGTTGTTATGCTGAGTGGAATAATACCTAGTATGTTTGAAATTATAGAGTTAAATCGTCCAGTAAAAGGTATAGATGCAGCAGTGGTCATAGATAAAGAAGAAAATGTGGAATTTGCTGAATGTTGGAAGACCATGATGAAACAAGCTTGTCTTGTCGGCAAGAAAACAAGAGAAAATAACGTTACAGGAATTTTGGATATTTTTCTCAAACATATTCAGAAAGCTTGTAGATCTTGTTTGCTGAAAGTGAAAGATACAAAGTTTGGAAGGATAGCACTAGACTCGACCAGACGCCCTTGTATTGATGGACCGGCAGTAAAATTGTCATTCTTATACACTCAGGACTGGCATGAAGTTGTGAATATGGTAAGAGTGGATAGAACGTCATCGGAAACCCTAACAGTGAATATAACACAAGCAATCAAAGTTGTCAATGTGACAGACTTCATAGACCCTCCAGACTGTTTAAATGAATCCGTCTACAATGAACTCATTAAGACTGGTTCATTTCAGTTAGTCGCATCGGAGAATGGTCACTTCAAAAAGATTTTTACCGAGACTGAAACTAGATTAATGAAACATATACATCAAAGACATTTAAAGGCTTTTTTTGTTGTTAAGTATTTGTTCAACGGAATTGACAAACTCGCTTATCCAGATACATTTCATGGATTTCACTTTAAACTGTTTGATAGTTATGATTTAAAAACGATAATGATGTCCTGTTCTGAAATTTGTCCGTGTAAAGAATATACAGAATTTGAATTATTTGACTGTGTCATGTTTATGTTAACGAAGATATTGCAATCATTGTACGAGGAATGTGACCCAGTCTGTAAATTTTACAAGAATATGTTCCTTGGCAACGCTGTAGACTGGTCAACAGATAGTAAAATAGTTCAAATTCATAGACTGTGTTTGACTGAAATGATTAAACATGATTTGAAGTACTGGATTGGAGAAAGAGAAAAATACGATTTTAGTAAGAAACCAAAACAATATGGTGTGACGCCATTACGTGTCAAGATTTACAATATGTTAAAAACATTAAATCCTGAGAAATTGTAAAATTGTTATCATATTGCTAGAGTTGAGGACATGTAGCCTACTCGCGACGTGTTCAGTATATGTACGTATATGTATATTCAATATATACATATGTTTGTCATTCAATACCACTAAACCTGAAGAAGCTATTAAAGCGAAACGCGTTGTTTAGGAAGTTGAGTTTTGTTTTCTTTTAATTTTATTATGTATATTCAATAAAATTCCACATAAAGACCACCTCAATGTTAAGGCAAACTTTAACTTACAATTGAAGTCAATTGTTTTACTGTTTTATCGCTGGCTTAGAATGAGAAGGTCGAAGGTACAAAATCGATATTTTGAACAAAAACGAAAAAACTGTCTGAAAACTACTCTTTACACAAGCGTCTTAAACTACAGTTTGGTCAACATGACCAGTTCCGACTTTCATGAAAATAGGCTCATAAGAAGCGCCTCGTGATGAAGATTCTTATAGGGTAGCAAGTAGCACTTACGACCTTCTAATTCTAAGCCAGGGATATGTTGGCTAATGAGCATTGGAATGTTATTATATACAATCAGGTCAGTGTGTTACCCATGGCTACTTGTGCTACCGGGCAACAACTTGTCCCAAAGTAAATACTAATTTGAGTTTGGTCTTATTATTAAAGTCGTCGTTTAATTAGCGAGGTTTCACTGTATTCTTAAATTGTAAGTGTTACCTTAAGATATACCAGTACACATGTACAGTAAACTGACCTGTAAAGATTACACACGTCGAAGTACCTTTACTTCATGCATATAGCGTTAAAGAGGTAAAACACTCTATTAAGCGGCCGTCTCTAGCAACTACATAAGTTTAGCAGTAGTCAACATTATTTTTTTGTTCCAGAAGTAATCATTCACTATTAACTGCACAACAATAAAATATTGTGTTTCCCGACGGGTGAAGCATGTGCGAACGACGTGATTCTTTAATTCACCCTCGTTGCACGATATTGTACAATGTCCTTGCATGAGACTCAGTACGAAAACAATCCTGTCACATATACATACCTTATCTCTGCATATATCATAGAACGTTAGAAGAGCGAAAATATTTTGTTTCTATAATTAAACACACACATGACTGTCTCTCAAAACGTTTTTCTACTGAATATCGTTAGGGCCATTGTGGTTACACATTAAAATCCAGAGGGCGACAATGCGATGGTGCGATGGCGACAATGCGATAATACGATGACGACAATGCGACAACCCGATAGTACGATGGCGACAGTGCGATATGACTATCGTACTGTCACCATCGTACTATCGCATTGTCGCCATCGTACTATCGTGTTGTCGTAATGTAGTCATCGTATTGTCGCCATCGTGCTGTCGCGTCGCATTGTCGAATTGTCGCCACCGTGTTGTCGCATTGTCGCCGTCGTGTTGTCGCGTTGTCGCATTGTCGCCATCGTGCTGTCGCACTGTCGTCTATCGCCTTCCGGTACACATGCGCACATCGTATTTTTTCCTAGAAATAAAATATAAATTTGTTTATTTGCTTTTATTTATCCTCGCCACCGGATAATCCATATGGGCGAGGCCCCCAGAAGAGGTCAGTCACTTTAGTGTTTGGGGGATAGTGCATGATACAGAAGATGCTCCAGTTCCAGAAGCATCCCTGGTTCTTTTACGTGCCGATGTTAAGCATCATACACGGGACCTCGCTTAACGTCTCGTCCGAAAGACTGTTAGTAAGTTTAGTTATGTTAGGTGGGAAACACTGAAAAGCATTTCTATTTTGACCGTCTGGAGTAGGGATCGAACCCACAACCTTCAGATCAGCAGTCAGTAGCCCTTACCACTAGACCACTTGTCCACCTATTTAAAAATATAAATACTTTACAGTTCGGCATATATAGTCTGTCACAGATCGGGTTTTTACGGAGGGCGATAGACGACAGTGGCGACAGTGCGATGGCGACAGTGCGACGGCGCGATGGTGCGATAGCGAAAATGCGATGGCGACGATGCGATGGTGCGAAAATGCGATGGCGACGGTGCGACGGCGCGATGGTGCGATGGCGGCAGTGCGATAATGCGATGGCGACAGAACGATGACGCGATGGTGCGACAATGCGATGGCGACGGCACGACGGCGCGATGGTGCGATGGTGACAGTGCGGTAATGCGATGACGACAGTACGATGACGCGGTGGTACGACGGTGACAATGCGTTGGTACGATGGCGACAGTACGATAGTCATATCGCATTGTCGCCATCGTACTGTCGCGTTGTCGAATTGTCGTAATCGTATTATCGCATTGTCGCCATCGTACCATCGCGCCGTCGCATTGTCGCCATCGCACCATCGCATTGTCGCCATCGCATTGTCGTCCTCTGGATTTTAATGTGTTACCCGATGGCCCTAACGGTATGACGTATTTTTCAGATCAAATTTAATATGAACAAATGCGCTGCACATAGCGGGGATTTTCCTTGAGGTATTTTGATAATCTAGCAGGCAAAAAACTGAATAACCAAGCACTTTTTTGCTCCCTGAAAGCACCACATTGGAGGTTAGAAAAGTCCAACATCTCACGAATGTCAACAAGTGCCACATTTTAGCTGTGTTACCTTAAGTTTCACTTTGTCATTTATCATACATTCTTTAAAGTTCTTCTTCAACCCCCCTATCGTATTCATTGTATAAACTATCAATGAATTTAAAGATTTATTCGATGATATTTTAACTCTGTGCTTTGCTTTGAGTTTGGAGTTTGGACGTGCGATTCCAATACATACTTAAGTCATTCCGCGTAAAATTGACTGCCTTAAGTGACTCTTCGTTTCACGATCGATAACAAACGTCCCCATGACAAAGTTAACGAGGAGTATATTTCCAAAACAAGTGACGTAATATCAGCACTCGATGCGAAACATAAAAAAGCCGTTTCCATCAGCTCAAGGGACTTCAATGTACCAGATATTAACTGGTCCGACAACACTATATGTGGCAAAAAGATAATATCAAGTCAAACAGGGAAGGCAGCACTCAACTTAATCAGCTAAGCACAGAAAACATTGAAAACACACAAAGCACAACTTTTGCCCACATCGTGTCAGCCAGAATTTCCTAGATATGGCACATGACCTTGCCATCGAGCAAATAGTGGACTTTCAAACGCGCAATGTAAATACCCTTGACTTGGTGTTGTCATCGCATCCAGACTTCATGACACGTTGCAAAAGCCTGTCACCAATTAGCGCCAAGAGTTTAAGAATCACTATAAATGGTATAAGCCTGCAGCTGCATCAATTATCTATGATGCTTATCTACAAAAAGAAAGTAAGTAAACGAATAGAAGATGATTGGGCGCTAGAGAAAAAGAACAAAATCGCTGCACGTCCTTATTTCAGGTGTCAAAAAAGTCCTAAAAATTAAAGAATCACTGTTAATAGTATAACACTGCTGCTGCCTAAATGATTTAACCTTCGCTTTTTCCAATGTCACAACTATTTCACTATCCCGTGGACGACCACATTGTTCCACATTCTTATCGGGCTGAGTCGATCTGTAAACAGGACTTTCTATGACCGAATTATAACGTTATTGCTACAATTTTAGGAAAGCGAGTTCTACCTAATCTGCATAGACCTCGTGATGTTTGCTAAATACTGTTAACTCATTAATACTTGTGAGGAATATTTTCATTTCATTTATGCACTGTGGGGAACCCACGTGACCAGATGCTAATGTTCGGAGCCAATTTTGTAAACAAACCGCCTCGATTCAGGTAACATTTTTGCTTGTAACTTTCTTAATAATTTATCGATCTGGATGAAATATAGACGAGCGCCGTCTCCTTTCAAAAGCAAATCATCGACGCTCTTATCTGGGTGACAAAATTGTGTACTTTTTGTTATTTGGGCAATGGCGCATTTCGTAAACCGCAATCTGCTATGCTACGGTTCGGAGCAATTCACTAAAACATGTCCTTAACAAATTACAGCTTCATTAAAAGTTACAATTTTATAGCGATAATGTGGGTCGCAAAATTTAAGATCGACAAGCAAAATATTTCTGATAAATATGAGCAACAGACAAAATGAGACGACATAAACAAAAATGCTACAGTTCGGAGCTAAAATGAAAATGCTACAGTCCGGAGCTATTTTCATAAAATGCTACGGTTCGGAGCTATTTTCATAAAATGCTACGGCTCAGAGCTAAGACTATGTGCTATATGCCATTTTGAATATCAACACTATTAAGATCTTCGACCAAGTATGAATATTCAATTTTTTAACAGTTTCGTGGAACACAAAAATAATAACACACACATGTCGATGCCGGACACCCCTTATAAAATGTATTCGTGTAGGCATCTTCCGCACCATTTTGTCATGTGGTGACAAATTTAGAGGCACAAAAACAACGCGTTTCTTGGATTTTGAACTATACCTCAGTACATCTAGAAACGCAACAATTTTATCCTCGATATTTTTTCTGTTATTGTAAATACATCTGTTCTGTTCTGTAAATTCCGTTTTCCAGAGGCGTCTAATCATTTGTTAAGTGCGCCTAGGATAAGGAAAGGTGATGAAATGTGGTACATTCCACAAAAGGTGGATTTTTCAGATGTGTACGATTTATCACTGATATTTTAGTACCTTATCTGTTTACTTTAGTAATTTGTAAAGCTTATTGTGCAACAGTTGACCAAACCGATTTATATTTGTAAATATCACATTATCCTGGGCGCACTATAATGGAAAGAAAATCACAACAGACGAGTCACGTGTTTCGGAATAAAAATGCCATGATTGTCCAAACATGTGCATATTCACACCTTTGGGACGTTTGTACAAGAAGCACGATGACCTATCTTTTTTTCTTAATATTCTAATAGAGTACACTTTCATTAACATCATTTGGAAAAAAAAAAATTCTTGGACCAGATTTTTTATTGGCCTCTAGAGTACTATTTTGCGCCATTTTCATGCCGTTTTCTTTGAAAAGGGAGACACTTCTGGTTAAATAGCACAAAAAGAAAGACAATGACCTATGTTTTTTTCTTATTATTCTGATGGATCACACTTTCATCAACACCATTTGCAAAAATTAAAAAAATTCTTGGACCAGATATTTTTTAATTAGTCAATAATGTATCTTTTTTAATTTTCGAGCTTTAATTTTGGGCAAATTTTGAAAATTCATTTGTTGTCAAAAATGTGTGAATGTTATTAAAGATTCAAAATGTGCATATGTATATTTAAGTAGTACATGTATGTATGTTTTTGTACATCTGAACAAAAAAATATCTAATGAAAAAAAAATTGATTTTTATTAAAAAATAAATGAAAATTCATTATTTTTGTCATTTTTATAGAAAAGTGATGTTGCAAAATCTCATTTTCTGAGAAACGAGTTCGGTGACCCCTGTTTTGCTTTAGCTTATTGTTTTCAGATTAAGATTTCCAATACAATAAAGTGAGTTTAAAAAATCTTGGAAGAAAAAATAGACAATGTCTTGAGTCACGCTACTGGCACACTGACACCTTTCGCGACCGTCCCTGTTCAGGTCACCCACGTTTAAAAACTGCCCGACAGGACCAGTAACACCGCGTGAACATCCTCCGAAACAGGTTCAAAACTGCTTCAGACATTGCAAGTCAACATGTTGGTCGTCATGGGAAAGTAATCGAGCCACCATTAATCGATATTTTGCATATTCACTTAGAACGACCATTCTGCAAAATGATGATTTTTTTGCTTGAAGTTAAAGTTGTTAGTAGACTCAGTGTTGCGTTTCTAGATGCACTCAGTATATTTTTGGTGGAGCATATATGTATGTTACAAGATTGACAAACTTTAACGTGTGAAACTATTGGTCACACACAACATGTTTAAAACGAACAGTGCTAGTTGTCTTGGTAAAATATTTATTTTAGTATTTTAAATATAATTATTATCAATTCAATACACATGTAATGTTTCTGAAAATATTTAACCTTTACATCATTGTGTATATGCATATCGGACCCCTCTGTGCTGGCACTGGGCACTTTTGTGCAAAACGATGGTTTAACAGTCGACTCTGAATCAGAGATGTTAGAAAACGTTTTGTCCGAATCATAGTTTTTTGCTTACAGCTGTATTGATCACGAGTTGACGCAGGGTTTTGTTGTTCTATTAATTTTGTTTCATTGGCTGACACAAGTTCAAACTAAGATTGAATGTAGGCCGTGCTACTTTCTCGGATGAACATCGGATCGTGTTTACGAAGCTTGGAGATGTGTCGTTGTGTATACATGGTTCTGTTAAAATGTGTTCGGCTGTCATGTTATATTCCTTCTCATTCATTCCCATACCTTGATATAACATCATTTTATACTCTATATAGCATGTGACACTTGTCAGACTGCATAGAGCCCTGCTTCTTGTCCTACATATGGTATACTTTTTGATTGACCATAAAAATCCGCAACTAAAGTTGCTTTTTTCCTATCCCAAAATATTATTACTTATCCATGCACACATACATAATATTATAACAAATCGTGTACGCGTGCACTTTCTGTACCGAATAACTTTTTTATAAAATTTGGAAATTTTGTTATTTTGAATTAAATGATAATTAGAACACTGCATCGGACCATGAAACTGAAAAAAAACAACGAAACATGTATAGTCCGTTAGAGATCGGGCTGGGACCCCATAAACCTTAAATATCTTATAAAGTACGATGCCGATTAGTCCAAAAGTTGGTATATCTTTATAAATCAACCTTACCAACTCTCATAAAATAAAACAGAATTTTTTATCCACAGAAAAGTTGAACTACTTCGCATTTACTTTCAATGTAAATTTGTAAGACTTAAACTGGGTAAATACGTATGGGTGGTTCAAGTGTCCAAAACAGCAAAAGTCGTCAGCTGATTGGTCCAATACGATATAACTCATCACTACCCATTGCCAATACAATATAATGAGACCCAGACATCAATATTTATGTGATTAATGTTTAAGCTGCTCATAGATTGTTGAAATAACTGTAAAACTGTATGAAACCCTTGTGAGAAAAACATTTGTATAAAAGGCGTGTTTGTACTAATGTTTATTGAAATCAGAAGATGGGCCTCAGCTATATAAGCATCGGTGATCAACCAAATGTAGGTCGAAGTTACCCATATTTATCCCGTTACAGCTAGTTGTGTTACAAATACAATAGCATTATTCCAACAACCTGACCGTAATGGATTATTTTACTCCATGTTCATTTGTTGATTAAAATATCAAAACTAATACGTTAGACCCAAAGGGAAAATAATAAAAGAGTCAGTTAAAAATTCTGAAATTTAAACTCGGAGTTAATAGAGGTGCTTAGTCAGTGAACTAAGCTACATTTCAATAAAATTGCATTATTTAAAGATATTTTAGGTTAATGGGGGTCCAGCCTGATCGCTAACAGACTATATCAGAAATTGATGGGTTGGTACAAAAAGAGTATATTAAGTCAGACAGGGAAGGCAGCACTCAACTTAACCAGCCGAGCACAGAAAACATTAAAAACACACAAAGCACAATGCCCAACTAAACAAGCGCAGATCCGCCCAAGTCCAAGCTGTCGAAAAGTATAGTAAATTATAACTAGCTGAATGACCCAGTAGAAAAGATACAGCAACCAAAAGGCGGAATGCCTACGCTGAATGACCTAGTAACAACAGTAAAACTGCTGAACTACATAGTCTTTTATGTTTGATAAATTGTAAATTTAGATTGATCGGTAAAATTCAAAAATAATAAAACACAAAATAAGGTTTTCCACTCAGTAACATTGTGGTCGTTACCTTTCAAAAGTACTTGGAAGCACCTCTGAGGATTACCTCCAAAACTACTATTTCATAATTGATGGTAGGTAATCCGTTGGGATTAACCATCGAGTCAGTAAAAGTCGGTGTTTCAAAACTTAAATTGAGCTTTATTTTTATCATTTCTATGGATAAATGCACAATTATAATAAAATGTGTTAAGTGCAATACTTACGAAAACGGATTATTTTACGGCGTGTTTTTTTATATAGTTAAATTTAGCAATTTTGATAAGACCAAATGTCTGTCAGAGTGGCAAGAGCTGACACAGTATATAAGCCGTTTCGACGCCGCCCGGGCATCTATTCCTTTCATTCTATACGATAAGGAACACTTCTGCAATGATGATACTAACAGGTACTAACAACTTATCTTATTTTTTCTTCATCAATCACGAGTAATTTAATATATTTCAATTTCATGTAAGTATAGAGTCATGATAATTTTTTATATACATCGTTTTTAATATTGTGCTTGTAAAGTTTTAGCGAAAAAACAGCGTTTTTATGCTGTAATTCGACACCCTATGTGCACTGTGCAACCACCAATGTCCTCCGTAAAGTGTTCCAATAAATATTTTAAAACTAATCAAGTGCTTTTATTTTAGTTTTCAGACTTGTTTTGTTGCTCTCCATTGCGTCTATTGTGCCTACAGGTAGGACGTTTTAAGTTATTCTACCTTTGTACCATTTATTCTCATCTGAATTATTTACGATCGGACAATTATCGTTTGTCAAACCGAGACAAATTCTTCTATTGAAACACCCGGTATCATTTGTAACAGTAACTCAGATTACGACTGCTCTACGAAATGCACAATTTCTCATCTGATTAAATTTGAATAAAACATCGGACCTGCAAATTCGAATATATTAAAGTCCCATTTATTTACATAATTATGCTTTTGACGCTCTTGGCTACTGATCTAGAGACCCCTGGTTAGAGGCGAGCTGGTTGGTAATCCAGAGGTAGTCTCACATACATGTATCAGTGCAGTACACTGGACACATTAAACAAACAAGGAGTATGTTCGGAAAGAGCTTGGGTAGCGCACCCGTATTTCTTATATTCCAGAACTGTATCGTCCCTCGACGTTCAAGGTCATAGGCAATCTGGCCGCGGAAACAAACTAACGACCATGCATTCCCGAGAATAGTTCTTGTAGAGCTCCACATTTACTGCTATATTGGTATTTCTCTGTTGCGTATTTTCTAATTTGTTTTATTTGATTTGTCTGTGATAGATGGCCTTGTTTGTTACAACTGTAACAGCATTGTTGATACCAGATCCTGCAGTACAACTACTACATGCGCACCGGATGAGGTTTGTTGTTTCTTTTCGATTTTCTTTTTGTAAGCGTAATTATAACAATATTTAGAATAATGTATATATAACTCCAACGCGATAAATTGCAGTACAAAAACAAACACAATATTGGCTATATTTTTGTTATGGATTAAAATCAAGGACCGTAACACTTACCAATGAAAGCATTCACACATTTAGCACAACATGTAAAGTTTTCATGCTCCTAAATATTCAGAAACGATAAATATAGCGGATTTTGTGTTTGTTTTTGTATTGCAATTTATCGCGTTGGAGTTATACCCCGGTATGACGTATAGTTATTACATGCAAGTATGTATTTAAAGGATTACAGTATATTGAACGTATCAGGTTCGAAACGTGCGTCATGTCAACTTTCGTCGAACGCAGAGCAGTTATCATATAATTAAACACGAAACAAACACCCGTTCCGTTAGCACCCAGATTTGTACACGACTGTGTGTGCTTGCTTAGCATGACAACATTATCAGCAACCAGATACTTCCCACGAACTACCTAATTATTCCATATATTGGTGTTATATATCGCCATGTATGATATACAAGTCTGTTCTGTTCTGCTATGTTATGTTCTGTACCTACATGGATGTATGAGAGAAAGGCTAATCAATAACAAATAATTGTGTTTGTAGTCGTGTTTCATGGACCGGATCACAAATGGTAATACTACCCTGTTCACGTTAGGTTGCACTTCAAATAAGGTAAGATTAGTTTACTTCACATTCAATTATTAGATTCCTTATTATGTACCTGTCCGTAGTGTTGTTAATGCAGTCATATGACTGTGCAATTTGCATTTAGTTGTTGGTACCATAGCAAACAGTCCGTTTCAAACTCCTATACGTAGTGATCTCCATTGCCGCTTCGCTAAGTTCAAAGTAGCAACGCGTAACGTTATCGCTGTGAGAAAAGCAGACACATTATGGGTGTAACTGAAGAAATTAGATGTATTATGTTCATCTGATCCGCAGCATTCTTAGGGCAATTGCGAATGTTGTGCCTGTCTGAAACATACTTAAAGTAAGAAGGACACGAGGGTTTGCAATGAAAAGAGCTTGACCCTTTCATACATGGAATTGAGAATTGGGCGGTTTTGTCAATGATTCTGTTATTCTATAATTATTCTATATTTAAAACAGTTTTGCATGGTCTACTAGTCTATTTTATATTGTCTCTTGCTTGGCATTACTTACATGTATATATATGGTTTGAAGCAATGTGGCACCAATTCTGGTAGTGGCACCGCAATTATTGGTAGATCGCTAACAGTCCGACAAGACCAAAGATGTCATGAATGTTGCTCGACTGACAATTGTGCTGTACATCTCTGTTCCCATCAAACACGTAAGATTGTCCATCTGTCTAATCATACTCACCGCCAAACCCATCTATAACCTTTACTTTCATGCACGAAATGTGTTTCTTTCTACTCGTACCATACAACGTGGTTGTTAGAACACTGCGTCACTAAATGACAAAATATTACCCCCAATTGGATTAGACATTGTTACTTTCCTGTGGTGCATATATACATGTACCAGAGACAACGCTCTGTACATTGTTAGCTGTTGCAACAATCATGTTTCAGTTGTGACCATTGTTGTCCATTTCTTTCTCCAGTTCACTCCGCAAGGTCAATATTTGTCGTCCTCTTTTCTCCCCTCTTTCCTTGAGATGTCGATCTCATAGCTTGGTGTAGATGGTGCTTTCGAGTGTGTCCTCTCCACTTCTTGAATATCTGGTTTGTTGGGTTGTTCTTTCCCTATGGTATTGCATTTAAATGATCTTGTTTGGCCAACATATGTGTAGAAAATTTTTGAAACACTCGGTGATGATTGTTTGTTTCTTTTCCCCTGCTACTGTCAGGACTCTATGTTTGTGATGCATGCAAAGGTTTCTGTCACAAGCCTTTTTTTTACAATTCCCTTAAGTTCTCGCCGTAAGATCTTCCATTAATTTAAAAATGAATTGTCATTTATCATTGTGTTTGGTTATTCATTACTGCTTGTAAAATTGCTCTTTCGTCTTCATCATTAGAATCATTAGTTGGAGCATAGCATTTTTTACAATTAATTTTATTCTCCAATTTGGTGTTATAAATTTTGCTTTGATCATCGTTGAACTCACTGGTCCGCTTCCAATTTGTGGGTTTTTTGTTCTATGATTCATGAAGCATGATTGCAACTTCTTCCATAATACTATTTGGAACATTATCTTCTTGGCCTAAATACCGGCATTATAATTGCTTTGTCTGAGTTAATTTGGATCGCTCCATCTAGCTCCATATATACTCTAGTATCAAATGTATTAAGATTATAAATTTTCGTCTCTCTGGTTATGTTAGCTGAATTACTTGATTACGTGTAAGTTATTATTAAATGTTATATACCTGTACCTGTACTTTATTGTGTACACTTTTAGCCACAGCATGCATAGATGACGAGACATTGGATTGTGCACATCTGAATACTGTCCTCAATGTATGTTCTGATGTAAGCCACGCTAAAAATATATGTCCACGTTTCTGTGGACTTTGCAATGTTGGTGAGTATTATACTAATTGATTTACTAGTAATTGATTGTGATGCACCACTTGGTCTAAACGGTTACCCGGGGCAAACCGCGTATCCGGGCAGATTCATCCACGTGTATGTGTAAACTTTCACAAAATTAATTTAAAACACAAACTGTTAACTTTGTTTATGCCAGTTATAGCTTCTGCAGCCATTTCCAATTTACAAAGAGGGCCAACAAGTACAATTGTATGCCAAAAATGCGATTAATTCCCATATCCTTTCCGCTACGATAGCGTACTAATGCAGACTTGCGGGGATGGCCATTTCGGCCTTCCGCAGTTTTTTACCTAAATGCCCAAATTCGGGAATTTTGCTGTCATGGGTACACAGGCATCCCAGACTACATGATATTACGGGCCCAGTGTCGTGCATAGGTTTTTGGGCCCGCTAGACCCCTTTGAACGTAGATTTTACAAAACTGAAATTACTGGTCCTACCCGCCATTGCGGTACGATTCGCTGTGGAATTGCATTAACATTAGCGCCAAAAAGTTTTTATTTTTCTATAGAAGGAATATAAGGCAAGACATAGGGGTCAAGATCAATGCCCTATAGGGGCCAAAAAGTAGGCCTGTCAAGCAAAAAAAAAGTTTTTCGCGCAAGGGTCACCGTTTCAGCGTCATTTCCGGTGACCTTTGGTCGAAATGTTGACAATTTTTCCTACTTTCGGTTAGGGGCAAGTGTGTAGCATCCGGATGTATCGAGTTTTTATCAGTGCTGCAAGTCAATAGTGTCTCAGGGACGGGGTATAGGGACCATATGAATTTCTCAACGCCCCCCCCCCCAAAAAAAAATATCGTGGTAGCGGAAAGGATATGGTATCCATTTACAATACAATTCTGTTAAAACATATGGTGAAAGAATATGTATATATTTTGATGCCCATATTATGTTACGTGAATAGTTACATAAACTAGTAATTGCAGTTTACCCATTTGTCACAACCGGATTTGTAATACAAACAAACGCAACTCAAAGCGGCGATAAAATGCAACAAAAAATAATAACACGCAAGCCAAAACAAACCAGCGTGTTGGTGAAGTTGCCAATGGATTATTTGAAAAGACACTGGTCGATTTTGATTTACAGGAAACTTGCCGTGGATATAACTTAAAGAGACGTTTTATATACATTGTGTACAATATACTGTTCTTTAGTTTTAAATCAGTACAGCAAACGACATCGGTCGTCTATACTGCAATTATGTATTTTACATTTTCTAACATAGTCGATGGCAAATGGTCTTCTTGGAATACATGGACAAACTGCAGTGTAACGTGTGCAACCGGAACCCAAGTAAGATCACGGACCTGCGATAATCCCACACCTGCACACGGTGGAGAAGATTGTCATGGTAACACTACAGACGTCAAGCAATGTGTCCGTGAGTTGTGTCCAGGTAGGTTCTACATTTCGAAATCACTTAGATTGAAATAACGTCATATGCAAATCATAATAAATTATCATCTTAAAATAAAGATAGCATGAATCTTTACAAAAGTAAAGTAGCTTGGCACAGCGAATGGACCAACTAGTGTTGATGCAGCATCGATGTATCGAAATGGTGTAAACACCTTAGATCGTCCATATTTTAACAGTTTGACATGTCATATGCCTTTATTGTGGATATATTGTAATGTGCACGATGCATCCATGTGGATGGAATGTGTTAAACACTTATTAACTGTGTTATTTTGTTCATTTTTAGTACATGGGGGGTGGAATGGTTGGTTACAGTGGGGAGCCTGTTCAGTAACATGTGGAGTGGGTATACAACGAAGACTGAGGGACTGTACAAACCCTCCACCTAGCAGGTTTGGTGATCACTGTTTTGGTGTCAATCTTGATGACAGATTATGTTTTCCTGGCCGGGGGTGTACAGGTAAAGCTGAAATTTAACAAAAGAGTTGTATGAATTCTAACAACCCATTTACAAAGCAAAAAACTATTTAGTAATTATTTAGACGTTTTGGTCAAATGTTATCCATAACATCGCAAGCAATTATTTCCAATTGGTCATGGTTTCTTTTACTCAAATGATAGTGGTATGATACAAGGAATCCGTACGATGTGATAGCCTAGCTTTTGATGTTTGCTTCTTTAATGCTTCCGGTGTTTAACATAGATGCTAGACTACCTATGAGTTACCAACCAGTTTATCTCTAGTCGGTTGGGAAACACTATAACGTTTCAGAAATGACCTAGAATTGAATTAGGGACCTCGTGATCAAGGGTCAAGAGCATTACCCACTCGACCACCATGCCACCCGACTAAATATTACTTTACGTCGTGTTGATCGTCTGGTTATCAAATTATGACAGACCGTTTGATTTAAATACTACACAATCTAAATCGCGAATTATTCAATATTTGACTCAATGCCCGTTGGTGTATGATACGTTTTAAACTTTGAGGTGGTCATACACGAATACATATTTTACAAACTATGTATAGGTTAGAGCTTGTGAAACGATTTCGTCCATTATTATTTACCCAAATGAGCGAGGCTGTTGCGGTTTTTGTATTCTTGAAGAAAACATTTATGAAGGATATCCTTCTATAAAATAAGTGTATTGCGAATGTTCGGTTAGTCATACGCATGTATAATTTTGAGGTTGTGTCCCACATGCGTGTATCAATAGTTCACTATGATAATTCATTATACTATATGCTTGTTTACATTACTTTGAACATGCCTACAAACAAAGTTATTAATTATTTTGTCATTTTATGTGGATTTTATGTCCCCTTTAACCATATTTAGTCATATACCACTATCAATTGACTGCCTGTCCTGGATATAATGTGTAGTATTTTCACTTTTTTAAAGATGGCACCTGGTCTGGTTGGAACGAATGGTCAAAGTGTGATTCAGCATATTTCTGCAGTGGTGTCAAAACAAGATCCAGGACATGTTCTAACCCTTTTCCTTCAGCGTATGGAAAAAACTGTATCGGAAATCCAATACAAATTAGTTCTTGTATCAGTTCGGATTGCGGTATGTATTATTAATCTATTATTATTTAACAAAATGTGGACTGTTAGTTGACTATTTAGAAATTAAGCGTAGTCTCAAATTATTTATCCGGACCGTAACATTTTCATCTAACGTTGGATTTTGAAGCGACTCGGCACAATGGTTAACAACCATCATACACTGTGTCATTTGACATATGTTTCAGCTGTATCAAGGTCACATTTTTAGTGCTAAGGATATAAATGGTCATTAACTTGTCCAGAACCATAACATGGCACGTATTTTCGCCACCAAGACACGATGCATAATGCACAATCGCTTCAGTGTCTGAAAGGTCACACTTCGAGTTTAAAGGTAAAATCTGTTATTAAAAAGCGTGTCAGCAAATTACTATGTAATCTATTTAGGGCTTTTGAAAGCACCTAACCAAGTAGTTCATTACTATCGATTGTCATAGTAAATCTATTGTCGATATCTCAAAGGTCACACGTGGAGTTAGAAAGTAAAAACTACAATTTAGTAAGTAAGGAAGTAAGTAAGTGAATAATTGGCTTTGTACGGAATATAACTTTGCCATAGATAGATAGATAGATAGATAGATAGATAGATAGATAGATAGATAGATAGATAGATAGATAGATAGATAGATAGATAGATAGATAGATAGATAGATAGATAGATAGATAGATAGATAGATAGATTATTTTCCTCCAATACATGAAGAGTTAAACAGATACAACATACATTTTCACATACAGACATGCAATACAAAACAACCCTACCCTTACGAAACATCACGTAAAAATGGTGTTGCTTGAACAGCGTCAGATACCATTGTTAACCAGCAACAATCTCCAAAGGTATAACGATACTACCTTTAAGGAGATTCCCAGGCTCCAAAGAAATATAGTACTTTCTTTAAGAAGCAAAATCCCTACCCCACATGATAATACATACAATGCAACATAATTTTTTATATGTATGACAGAGAGGAAATTCATTATAACACTTAATGAAACAAAAATCCTGTTTGTTTCATCAAATCTCCAAATAACCAAATCAAACATCACATTAATACACGTATAACAGGAACAAAACACATTGAGAACAATATAATGAACACAGAATTAAAAATTAAGTTGATTCTCAAAAGAACGCGCCAAAAACGTCAGAAGCATAACATTATATACTTGTATTTATATATCTACCATCAGAAAAGTCTAAGTCGAAACGAAATACATAGACTTCCAAAGGTAATACATCACAGTATGAACGACAGTAACTGACAAATGTTTACATTGTAAACGGTTATCTTACGGTACGCCAAAGTTTCAAAGTTAATGGTAAATGTCTAAAATTTAGACGATTGTTTTCCGAGGCTAGGTTAAAAATAAAGCTACATTGTTCCCTCGAACTTAACGACAAGAGGTGGACAAATGTGTTCATACCACATACAGATAAAATCGTGTCCCATAGTGAGATTTGCATTGCTACGTTCAAATGACAATGTTCCAACAAATGCTCAATTTCACAGTCAGTTTGTAAGTCACATCTCCTACAATTTTTGACGTATGATCTTGATGCTAAATGACCAATATTTGACATAAGAAATCTACATAGTTGGGAAAGTCTGGGCGCATTTTTCGCTAAAACCCACAACCCACAACATTTACTTGAGCTCAAAAGTGGAAATCGAGAAGCAATACCGCAAGCTAAAGCTAGCTGAGTTTTCATAAATATTACCGTTTTCTCTTTATTGAGTATGCGATTCTGAAGAGTAATTTTCCAAGCGCGTTTGGATGGGAACACGCCATATGTCAGGAAATCATGACATACACCAGAAATGTCATATTTGCATAATAGAATGAAGGTATCCTGTATAAATCCAGCCCGTTGCTTACTATAATCATTATAACGAATCAGTCTATGAGCGAATATTTGCTTTGCACGATATTCACAAGGCAGACGACATATCTGTCCAAAGAATTGAAGTTTTCTGAATCTAATGAATTCTGATTCAACGCACATAATGTGAAGTCTGTGTTCGTATATTTACCAAAATACTGTATTAATTTCAAGCAAAAGCGATGGGATCTCTCTAATGACTGCAAGTCGAACTTAGAATATGTACTCCACAGTTCACACCCGTACAACGCTTTTGGTATCACAATAGAATTGTAAATAGTCCGAGATGTTAAAGGATTTAAGGAAGTAGGATGCAAACCTGAGTTGATGATACTTAAAAAGGTTCCCCTCAATTTGTTACTGGCTGCTTTCATTGAATGACTAGAAGATAAATATTTGTCAGTCATAATGCCAAGATGAGTATACGAATCGGATTCATTGATAACCTCAGTACCCATTTTAAAACGCCTATCTTTACAATGAGAACAATTGCTTTCATTGAAAACAGTCACTGCACAGTTTTAGCATTGTACTGATACCGCCATTTGATGGAATAATTGTAGCAAATTTGTAACATATCGTCCATACAGTGTTTTGATAATGTCACTAACACCATATCATCCGCAACAGTTGGGGAACAGAGGTTTATATTGTAGATACAGAAACCATAACCACATTGTTCTAATTCTCTGATTAGATCATTTATGAATAAAAGATATAGGAGTGGTGAGCTTTTATGGCCTTGAGGTGTCCCCTGCAAAACCGGAAATGGGTCTGAAAGTAAACCACTGACCTTCACAACACTGGTAGCATTAGTATACAGTTGATTAAAAGCATGGAGGGAAGTATCATCAATTCCCAATTGACTTAACTTATAAAATAGACCCGAGTGCCATACATTGTCAAAGGCTTTCTTTCCATCTAAGTAGCAAACGAATAATTTTGATGAATTTTCGCGAGAAAAGTTGATACATTCACGAAGTACAAAGGACGTCATTAAACATCCTAACTTTTCCTGAAAACCACACTGCTGTTTACTTAAACTGTTTAAAATTTGTTTGTTGCATCTTGATAAGAGAATTACTTAAAAAAACTTTAGGATTGTCGACGATAATGTAATAGCTCTATAATTGTTCGGATCGTCTTTCCGTTTCTTTCCACATTTGTGTAGTGTTATTATAACACCTTTCTTCATATTTATCGGAACATAACCAACTCGTAGCATATATGTAAACATGTTTGCAAGAGTAGCTGATAAAATGTCATTGGCGAATACAAGATGTTCATAAAATATGGAATCGGCACCACACGCTTTACCCTTTGACAGAGATTTGATAGCATTTTCCACATTATCCCGTAGAACATATGCATTTGTATCTGGTGACAAGTTATTCATTGTTCTCTCGACTGATGAATCCACAAAAGATTTCCACTCGTTATCGAAATCATCCGATACAGAGGGCGAATAGAGTTGCTTAAAATACGATCTCCAATTTTCATTAAGTTTTTCACGATCCCGAATTACTTTTCCATTAAAGTTAATGCCTGCCCCCATCATCGAGCTCGAGTTTCTTTTCCGTGCGTTGACTAATTTCCAGAATTTCGTAGATTTAGATTTATATATTATATTTAGAGTCTGTTTCAGTAGTGTCATCAATTTCCTGATCCTTGCACGAAGATAAACTGTTCATAGCATAGTGGTCATTGTCAATATTTAAAGGCACCACATAGTTATCAAAGTGCTTGTGCCACATAATGGCCACGCCACCTTTACCGGTTTTACGCTGGTTGTTACTATTTAAACTATTGTCGCATACAGCATGGTAGTTATAATCACTAGAAATACTATCAAAAAAGAACATATTATGAGGAAAGAACCAATGTTCTGAGAGACCAGCAATACTGATATTACGTTTGTTCAGAATTTCACACGGGTATGATGCACTTGACATAATACCCGTTAGATTCCATGACAGTAAATTTAGCGCCATTAGACAGGCAAAATATGCAATTATCACAAACAGATTAAATATGATAATCAAGTACAGTTAATCTAGTTATTGCGGTTTGTGCTAATCACTGAGTCATTATAATTAGGCTGTTCTCTATATGTAGTGCTTGTGCCGTTCGACGGCTGACGAAAGCGTGGACCTATGTTGTCACGCGAGTTCCTCAACGCTCCACGGGAAATCCAACGCTTACATGACACAAATCTCGGCCAAAAGTTCTCTTGTAAAACCCTTTCTGAGAACTCATCTGCAACTAGGTTTAAACGAATCACCATCAAGTTCCTATTTCTCCGCATCGGATAGGCACACATATTTGAGAACGTTAGACCACGCCGTAAATTTGGTATTGTCTTTTTGATCTCTGTTTTTCCGGCCACAGTATTCAAGATCATTTTATATACTGAAATAAAATGCGACACTGATCTGGCCTAGTTGCCTACTTTCACATGTGCCAACCTACGGCCATCAAATTATAACTATGCACAGTTGTATGTACATAATAAACATTGGCCTAGTGCCCTATTTTCACATTTCTCATGCTACGGTATTAAGATGTTTACATCATATACTTTGTATGCCAAACTTCACTTTGACATTGGGTTTAAATGTACGCAAATTAACCACATAGACTACAAGTATCCGGATTATATCTATTACAGGATTTTAAAATACATGTAGTAGTAACTTGGCACATGTGTTGTTCGACACTATGAGACGAGGTGTTGCGCACAAAACGAGGTCAATATGCAAATGGTCAAAATTGCACTTTTAATAAACTTGTTTGACTTTCCAGTGGGAGACTATAGCCGTCTGACGGCTACCTTCGTGTGCCCCCTTTAGAACTACTCTATAAATGTAACTTCTTATGTGTTTTGTTACTTCCACGTTAATTTTTATTTTCATATTGCACAAAAATGTTTATACATAAACTCCATGTGTTTCAAATGTTGAATTAATTATAATTCTTTTTCAATTAGTTGATTATATATACTGTTCTACCTTTTGAACTTACTAAAATGTTTTAATAAAACTTTAAAATAACACTGAATATGGAATACTATTTGAAAACGTAAGTTTAATTATGCCAACTATCTAAACATATTTTTAAGAAGATGAGCAACATATGTGAATTCATATTTTAAGAGATCCACGATTGTCTTGATGTTAAAGCTGCTAATAGTACGGCGACGAGTGGACTGTACAATATATATCTATGGAAAAACCGGACAAAAGTACAAGTCTACTGTGACATGGACAATGACGGTGGTGGATGGACGGTAAGTTATCTTTTTATCATATGTTCCCATGTTTTTGTTTAGTATGCCATTTATATATAAATACATGAATTGCATCCTCAGATGCCCCGAGGCAAAATCTTTTAAATTTTATTAACAAAGTAGATGGAGAAAAATCATCCATTATGATCGTATGATTAGGAGAATTATATTGTTTTGGAAAAAACATTGTCAGGAGAATTATGGAAATGTTCATTTGATGCAATTATATATATATAGCAAGCTATATACAAAGTGTAGCACTATACTTACGGCTATTTTTGTTTTCGAAGCGAAGCAAGTTTTGTCTTGGACTTGTAGTATTTAGTGATGTAAAAGTCAGGTGATATTGCTACACTGTATACAGGGTGTTTCAAAATATATGTTACAGTTTCTTGAGTTATTGAATTTATCAATTTACGCAATATATGAAACATGAAACACACAGTTGAAAGAGGTCATTTCAATATGCTTAGCATAAATGTGAAACTGGCTTCTCTTCTCTCATACCATCGAAGCGATGGATAACTTCATGAATGGGGTATCGAGTGTAATTGACATAAGCTGGAAAAACTTATTTCACAATCGACCTTAAATAAATTAGTATAAACTAAAATTAATTACATATACATTTGTACAACATTCTTATTTGAAATATTTGTCTTAGTATGCATATTTATCAAAATGTGATATTTGCTGTCCAGTTAGGATATTTTGAGAGTGACGTAGTATTTATGTGTACTCCATTACAACCATTGCCTAAACAGGTAAAGTGAATATGGTAATTTAGTTTAGCATTAAAATTATAGTATAGATGTCTCTATCAGCCTTCATAACAAGGTTGACATCGTAATAGTGGACTCGACCACTGCCACACTCTATTCTTATCCTAACTAGACAGTGGATATAGTATCGATTTTGATCATTTTTTCTGAAGTTACTTGCCTATCACTATCTAAAATATGAGCTGATATGTGTTTAAAGTGTGAACTAAAGGAAAATTTCTACACTAATGTCATGAATTATGCACAGTAATTGCAGAAAACATGACGAAGTCGTTACTTACCAAAGTTGACGGCAACTAAAATCTAAACAATTTATAAAGACGTATATTAAAGAATTTCAAAAGGCCTTTTTCTACAATGTGTGTTTTGGGTTGTAGCTTTTATGATGCTTGAATGATCATTATGTGGTCTTTTTAAAACGATAGTATCAAATGTTCATGTCCGATGTATATGTAGCTCATGGGGTTTCTACAAGGTTCCTCCTAAACCAATGAATGGATTTTGACCAAAGATGATTCTTAGGTGACCCTCTTCAAACGATAGTATCCACCGTTGAAATCTGTAAATAACTACAATGGCAACCGATTGGAATTTTTATAAAAAATCAACCACTAGCTTGCCAGATTTCAAAATAATTTTACGGACGTAGTTGTAAGGTCACACCCTCTTACATAATTGACATTTTTGTCAAGATTCGCCACAAAACATGGATGGGCCCGTTTTTACCTATGTATGTGTAGTAAAATCTTTAAAAACATTCTTTTATAAAAGAACTGGTTGGAGTCAATTATAAATTGATAAAAATGTTTCTTTGGTGGTCTTTTCTAAAAATTGCTAGAAACCAACACTAGCCAGATTTCTAAATAATTTTACAGAAATAGTTGTTGGGTGACTCTCTTACAAAATTAACATTTTTGTTATGATTAGTCAAAAACATCTCTTGTATATAGATCCTCTTTTAAAACCGAAAAAAACATGCATGCTGATGTATGAGCCTCGTTCATTTAAAAAATACTTTGTGTACAGCTATATTGGATCAATTTGCTGATTTGTGCTGTTCTGACAACGTCAATAAACCATACGTAGACCTACATACTCTGTTTTATCTCAAGATTGCAATTTTACATTTGAAGAAAATGTACGAATTTCTGCTGACAAAAAAGTCCGTTTGATGTTATGGGAGTTTGTAATCAAAATTTGGTTCTAATCAGAACTGTACTTTATAAGTTATTATAGGTTTATGGGGTTCAACCTGATGTTGATGTAATGATTATTATTTTCTGTAAATACTTTTGTTACAGGTTTTTCAAAACCGATACAACGGCAGTGTTGATTTTTACAAGTCTTTTACCGAATACGAGAATGGATTTGGAAACATGAACGGTGAATTTTGGCTTGGTACGTATAGAAAAACGTGATTTTAGCAGATTTTGTTAAAGTTCTGTACAACTCTAGGACGTTTTTGCTCCAAAATCTTGATTATTTAGAGAAATCTCATTATAACAAAACAAAACATGAATAGTAACATGATAACATATGTTTAATCCATAGTGTTTGAGGGTCGTTCGGAAAGTATTGAGACGATGTAAGTAGTAAGAGCCAGGAAATACGTGTGTACAGAATTGGTAGTTCATCAATACCTTCCGAACAGCCCGCGTATACAACTATACACTCATTAAAAGTTATAAGTACGTCAACACATAGCGATATATGCAACTAGTGTACATCATTTTGCTTCCAGCTTGAAATAAAACACAATGTAGAACTACAAAATGTAGGATATTATGTTTATTTTGTTTAAACATCTTAGGAAGTGTAACTAATTAATTTTTGTATGTCTCCGTTTCGTAGATGTGGGGTTTATTACTTAGCACATACTTGTCGATCGGTCGGTCGGTAGAGTAAATTTTTCCGATCAATGACTCCAGAAAACGGTTGGACCTAGAACCCACAAACTTTCAGTGGAGATTGTTCATCATCAGTAGATGACCCTAATTGATATTGAGATCGCTATGGTTCAAAGGTCAAAATTACCGTGAGCTTCGAATACACAGCGGTTTTTGATCCACAACGTAACGGGTTCTAAGATCGTAAAACTTTACACTCAGGTAGCTGATGTTTACAAATTTGTAGGTCAAATGTCAAGGTTGGGGTGGCCGTAAGTATACATGACTATTTGGTTTTCATGAAACATGCATGTTTTACAAACATCGCTTGTTCTTTCTGTAATCAGAATTCTTCAGAGTTTATGTTTTTGTGGTTTTGGTATTGCTAGACAATGTGTAATTAACATTTCAAGACATTGTACAATACACAGTGTTGTGCACGTACATTTTTCTGAATTTGGAGGGTTCACGGTTCACTGCTTGCATCGAGCCAAATACAAATATCCAATTATCGCATATTGTTGTTATACTACTCGCATGAACACATGAACAAAATAGCACGTGTAATAAAAAAAGATACAAGCGTTACAAGTTGGTGTACTTATAACTTATAAGGAGTGTATGTAATTACTGTTAATATTGGTTATGTTTACTTCATGAAGCTCTGCCTAATTGTACTTTTTTTACGTTTGCATAGAGATAATTCACTGGTGCGTTATACGAATTATTTCAGGATGATATATCTTGTAGATGAATTGTTGTAATTCACCACTGATACAGCTCTTAGTTGAAACAACGAGAACGAGTTTGATTCGAATGACGAATAGAGTTCATGTGAAGTTTCATTGAAATCTGGATTTTGAAAATAAACAGTCAAAATACGTCCCGTTTTCAACGGCCGAATCAAAAGTAAATATATATAATCTGGCATCTCTTATACGTGTATCGTCATTCAAATCAAACTCGTTCTCGTTGTTTCAACTAAGAGCTGTATGAGTGGTGAATTACAACAATTCATCTACAAGATATATCATCCGGTGGCGCATCTACTGTGTAGTAGTTTGACTAAGTTATAGTTAGAACATATTAAGTAAATTTTAATGATTAAAAAGGGCGGAGCGAGCGAAGCGAAGCGAGTCCTTTTTAGTCATTAAAATTTACTTAATATGTTCTAAGTAACTTAGAATATAACATTCTGCATTCTGATTGGCCGATAGAAATTAGCGCCAGCGCATGACGTCAAGTCTGTAAAGAGAAAATTTTAATGATTAAATTTTCATTTAACCGCCAAAATTTGGCGTTTTCATTGGCTCATAATGTAGGTTATATTCTAACTTCTTTTAAACACAGTTTTAACTTATGTTAGATTAATACGCATACGTTACGTCTATGCATACGTTAGGGTAGTATTAGCCGAATTAGCTGACCCCGTATTTGGGCGAGACACTAGATAATAAATAAATACTTTACTTTCACGTTTGCAGGTTTAAAGACCATACAAGAGTTGACGTCACTAGGTAGATCGGAGCTGAGAATCGACCTAACAGCGGCCGACGGAAGTCATGTATACGAGCTTTTCCAACACTTCTCATTATCCCCTGGTCGTAATTATACACTGAATATTGATCGTGGAACAGGGACGGCAGGTTTGTACCACAAATCGTACGGGAATACTAAGGGCGCATTTATCGGCAACGAACCGGCTTTGGTTTATTGGCGGTTTTATGAACCAGATTTTTTTTCAGCAAACCAACTGACTGTTTTAAATCAGATTGTCAAACCTGGAGGTGGTTTGGTTGGTTCGTGACTTTCAGAAATTGTTCCAAATCAACTAAATGGCGAAAAATATCCTGAAGTGTTTTTCATTTAAAGTAAATAATCAAGAAATAAAAAACATGCAAAAACGGTTAGTCCCATTTTTCAATAACCTCATGATAATATTGTCAGGGCAATCACTTTATTTTGGGGACCTGTTTAGACCGGGGCCTTTGGAAGCGGGAACTTTAGCGTCGTTTGAAGGCATACTGATACTGTTTAGTTTTCATTTATAGGCTGTTTTTTGTTGGCATTAGTATATTCATCTATAAATAATATTGATGGTTAGGATTTAGATCTACATGATGTAATTGTTTTTGAGAGAATTGTTTTTCAGAAAGAGGGAAAATATACTTTTTGGATAGGGGAATGGGGTCGGATTTCGGCCCTGTAATAACGAAAAACATGATATATTTGCCCGCCATGTTGTAACTGTAGAGCAAACCATAGGTTTACAGCTAAACTTTATATTAAACCATCTAGATTGAAACCAGTTCGAAACCACCAAACTAAAACCCAAACCGGTTTGTCGCCCATAAATTCGCCCTAGGACCGGTTGCTGTCTTGTTTAAACATAGATACCGTAACAAGGCTTAACAATGCGGATCTAAACTTGTTCCAACAATTTGCCTTCATTATCATATTGTTACATCAAAGATCATATAACATATTCCGATAATATCATGTAATAATTGATATATTTTCATAGATTTGTATATGGGTTCACTATCACCTTTAAAATTATTAAGACTGTATTCTACATTCAATTAAACAATCCACATGAACCTTTTACCAGAAGCTATTAACACCCACTACATTCTGTTCTTACATATGACTGTGTGGTTTATAGTCTAATTATATCATACAGAGTGATTGATGTATATCGTGACGTCATCATTCTGTGTATCTGTCTGCGTGGTTTATAGTCACATTATATCATACAGAGTGATTGATGTATATCGTGATGTCATCATTCTGTGTATCTGTCTGTGTGGTTTATAGTCACATTATATCATACATAGTGATTGACGTATTTCGTGATGTCATCATTCTGTGTTTATGTCGGTGTGGTTTATAGTCAAATTATATCGTACAAAGTGATTGATGTATAACGTGATGTTATCATTCTGTGTATCTGTCTGTGTGGTTTATAGTCACATTATATCATACATAGTGATTGACGTATTTCGTGATGTCATCATTCTGTGTATCTGTATGTGTGGTTTATAGTCACATTATATCATACATAGTGATTGACGTATATCGTGATGTCATCATTCTGTGTATCTGTCTGTGTGGTTTATAGTCACATTATATCATACATAGTGATTGACGTATATCGTGATGTCATCATTCTGTGTATCTGTCTGTGTGGTTTATAGTCACATTATATCATACATAATGATTGACGTATATCGTGATGCCATCATTCTGTGTATCTGTCTGTTTGGTTTATAGTCACATTATATCATACATAGTGATTGACGTATTTCGTGATGTCATCATTCTGTGTTTATGTCGGTGTGGTTTATAGTCACATTATATCGTACAGAATGATTGATGTATATCGTGATGTCATCATTCAGTGTATCTGTCTGTGTGGTTTATAGTCACATTATATAATACAGAGTGATTGCATGATGTATATCGTGATGTCATCTATCTGCGTATATGCCTGTGTGGTTTATAGTCACATTATATAATACAGAGTGATTGATGTATATCGTGATGTTATCATTCTGTGTATCTGTCTGTGTGGTTTATAGTCACATTATATAATACAGAGTGATTGATGTATATCGTGATGTCATCTATCTGCGTATATGCCTGTGTGGTTTATAGTCACATTATATAATACAGAGTGATTGATGTATATCGTGATGTCATCATTCTGTGTTTCTGTCTGTATGGTTTATAGTCACATTATATAATACAAAGTGATTGATGTATATCGTGATATTATCATTATGTGTATCTGTCTGTGTGGTATATAGTCACATTATATCATACATAGTGATTGATGTATATCGTGATGTTATCATTCTGTGTATCTGTCTGTGTGGTTTATAGTCGCATTATATCATACATAGTGATTGCCGTATATCGTGATGACATCATTCTGTGTATCTGTCTGTGTGGTTTATAGTCACATTATATCATACATAGTGATTGACGTATATCGTGATGTCATCATTCTGTGTTTATGTCGGTGTGGTTTATAGTCACATAATATCATACAGAGTGATTGGTGTATATCGTGATGTCATCATTCTGAGTATATGTCTGTGTGGTTTATAGTCACATTATATCGTACAGAATGATTGATGTATATCGGATGTCATCATTCAGTGTATCTGTCTATGTGGTTTATAGTCGCATTATATCAAACAGGGTGATTGGTGTATACCGTGATGTTATCATTCTGTGTATCTGTCTGTGTGGTTTATAGTCACATTATATCATACAGAGTGATTGATGTATATCGTGACGTCATCATTTAGTGTATCTGTCTGTGTGGTTTATAGTCACATTATATCATATAGAGTGATTGATTGTGAGTATCGTGATGTGATCATTCTGTGTATCTGTCTGTGTGGTTTATAGTCACATTATATCATACAGAGTGATTGATGTATATCGTGATGTGATCATTCTGTGTATCTGTCTGTGTGGTATATAGTCACATTATATCATACAGAGTGGCTGATGTATGCCATGATGCCATTATTCTGTGTTTCCGTGCCTGTTATTGTTTATAGTCACATTATATCATAAATATCGATTGATGTATATTGTCACGTCATCATTATGTGCATCTGTCGGTGTTTTTTAGTCACATTATATCACACAGAGTGACTGATTGATGTAAATTGTGACGTCATCATTCTATGTATATGATTGTCTGGTTTATAGTCATATTATGTCATACATAGTGATCGATTGTGTGTATCGTGATGTCATTATTCTGTGTTTCTGTCTGTGTGGTTTATTTCACATTTTATTACAGGCGATACCGGCTCTGGATTATCGTTCCACAATGGTCATAACTTTGCTACCAAAGATAATGATGACCGGTACGGATGCGCTAAAAGCTCACATGGAGGATGGTGGTATCACTATTGTGCCCATGTAAACTTAAATGGGCATTATGAAGTACCAGGTACTACGTCAAGTTATGACGGTGGACAAGGTGGTGTTATTTATTACAATTTCAAACAGCGTCAATCACTCAAATCAACCAGTATGATGCTGAGAAGAAACAAATAATTAAGATTTCTAAAATAGAACATTTATTACTACGCACATCAGCATATACCATAACTTATATATATAACTATATTAACATTATTATGCACAATTATAACACTTCTATACGGTGGCATAAAGGGGACAACGGAAATAACTCATTAATCACATGTTCACTATTTCGTGCGCATGTGTTAGCTATCACGAGAGCACGTGTTAGTATCACATGCGTACGTGTTCGCTCCTGTTTTATAAATGGCCGATATTTTGAATAGTTTCATTGTTCAATTATCACTTGCGCATGTAATAGCTAACACGTGCACGCGTGATAAATGAAATATTCCTGTGTCCCCACTATGCCATCGTACATCTATTATGACTAGCAAAAATACGGAAACTTCAAACTTGATTACCTGTTGATAGAAACATAAAGTAAGTGTGCTTGCTTGGTTTTATATTTTTGGCACAATTAACTACGTTTACGAGGGACATTCAACAATAAACATGACTTTTGTCCTAAAACCTTGCATGCTTAAACAATATAAATAAAAACGTATGTCATCAAAAATCCTTTTTCACGTAATACTCGAACGTTTTAATTATGAACGAAACGGCACTGTCGGAGACTCAGAGCACAAGATGGCATCAAAGACGTCAAAATATTTAACACGGCGTTAAAACATCTGGTGTATCTCTTTCCCAAAGTAGTTACGATATAATCATACGATGCCGAGGGTATGGCATCTTGCTGTTGGCGTAGCTTGGTACATGTATTTGTCCGGTTTTGTTTGCAAAGGACGGCATGCTTATTAAAACACACATTTCTCCCGCACCAATGTAGCACAGGAGTACCCTTGGATATTCCAGGGATGATTTTCCTTGCGAACAGTACTCTCAATAAATACAATGTATGCAGAAGAATCAAGGTTGCTATAAACGTGCACTTTTATACATTCAGTAATTGTTGATAATTTAAGACAGGGAAACTTGTTGCTTCATATTTTCGATCATTTGTGATCCACCAACATGTGAAACTCGACAAAAGTCCAATTTTATCGATAGTTTACATGTAGTTACAAATGTATTGTATTATTGTAAATCTACTCAATGAACATCTCGTTTGTACTGTTTGTATAATTGCTTTCCTTGATTCCTGAATAAAATTTCAAGATATTTTTGTTATCATTGATATCGGAGAAGGAAGCTCTTGTCGGCACTTGGTCATAGCATTGTTTCAGAAACTGACCCGACGTCCGGAATTAACATGCTAATTGAGAAGTGATGGCTGTAGAAACATTGAAATATTGCATGTTTGCATAGTCGGTATCAAGGGGATTCTCTTGATTACTGTCCAGTAAGGATAATTGGATAGTGACACGGTGATCGAGTCTACTATTGCCGTGTAAAGCAATTATAAAGACGACTTAATCATACATCTATTATTTCAAAGCTCAATTAGAATAGTTTACCTGTTCAGACAATGGCTGTAATATATTGTGTACACATATATGAAACACAACTCTCACATTAACCATATTGGACTGTACCTTCGTCACATTGGCAGAGCCATCTCTACACTTAGGCCTATCTGATCAATGGTCATATGTTATAGTTTGAATATATCAATAGGTTCATTGAATTAACGAATATATATATATATGAGCCAGTCTCCAGGAAAACCTGCTATTTTGACAAAAATATCGATTTTGAGATGTTCCATAGTCTTAAAGGATCATGTTAATGAAGCAAAATAAATTTTGTAAATATCTTGAGTTTTAATGAAGTTACATCTGTTTTTGTACAGTCACTATTTGGTTCTTTTTGTGTGACGTCGCAAACGTCATTGAAACGTTAGACGACGTTACTGCAACGATGATTTCATAATTACATCATTTGATCAATTCTTGACATAAATTGTCCAAAATAGTATCATGTTTTAGAATTATGTTTAATTTGTTAAAATATACATCAAAATTAAAATGATTTGCATTCAGAGAAAGGCTATTACTGCTTTATATAAACCTTGTTACATAACAGTAAGTACATAATGTCATTATAGCAGGTTTTCCTGGAGACTGGCTCATATATATATATATTCGTTAATTCAATGACGGGCTTGGGCACCAACCGTCCCTCGGGACTCTGCAGATGTTATAGCACGAAAAGCATGCGTAAACGCTATTATAGCATACAAAACATCAATTTATGCGTTTGTATTTCGAAATAATTACATTTTGGCGGGAGATTTTGTGGCGACGTCGCGTTAACAAACGTAACGTCGCGAAAACAACCCTTCCCAAAGAAAAACACACTTTTACCAAAAACTCACTTAAAACCAACTTATTAGTGGGTTTTTCCTGCGTTTTTTGACAAAAGTATGCTAAAAGCGAGTTTTTCTTGGGTTTTTTGATAATAAGTGTGTTTTTTGTTGGCTAAAGTGGGTCTTTTCATCAAATAAGTTGGTTTAAGTGCGTCTTTTAGTACAGGAAGTGTGTTTTTGTTGGTCTTTTCATAAATGAAGTTGGTTAAAGTGGGTCTTTAACGAAAATAAGTTGGCTAAAGTGCGTCTTTTGAATAATGGTATTCTCAGAAGTGGGTTAAAGTGGGTTTTAAGTTGGTCTTTTACATTTTTGATAATTTTTCGTTAGTTGAGCTTCGCATTAAAAAGACTCACTTAAAACCCACTTCTGAAGGAAGTTGGTCTTTTGTTTTGAAATGTTGACATTCACTGAACACAAGATCTTAGATCTACTCATATGTCTCATAGTTCGAATGTAACGCATGATCTATCACGTATATTCTCATTTGGTATTTCAATTGGTGTTTATGCATGGTAATATGTTTTTTAATTTTCACAAAGGACATGTTATTTAAAGTCCTTCATGTAAATTAAATATCCTGTGCTAAAAACATCGGACCTTATTTTTTTAATGCCGCCGCGCGCAGTTGAAATATGGCTGGCATATGTGTGTCTCCGCCCGGATTTGAACCCGGTCGCCAAATTCACTGTCTAGTCTCAGTTTAAACTGATTGGGCTGAATCCGAATGTATTACATAGGCTTTCTTATCTGCCTGTGTTACAGTCGCAACTGTATTTCACGCGGTACTACATGTATAAATAAAACACTGATATATTACACAGAAAGCGGTCCAGGTAAAATAGATATGGGTGGTAGATTATATTTTTGACAACATGGCATGTGTAATATATACATTATGATAAAATTGATCACGTGTTGCACAAAATCCAGACAATTTCCCAGCGTGTGGTCTGTTTAATTTGCCTATGGCTATAAAACACGGCATCTTTGAACAGTGATTTACACATTCCGAACTGTATGTCACGTGGGGCTATAGATAAAACATTAAGATAATTACACAATAATCGGTCCAGGCTTAATCAACTGTCCAATTAAAATATAGATAAGGGTGGTAGCTAGATTAAAAAATTGACCACGTGACATGTTTGTATCCATATGATATAGCTTGTTGGTCACTTGCGACAATACAGAAAACAGCGAGTGGTCCTGTACACAATGCTTTGACTTAAATTGATCGAGTAAATTGATTGTAATCAATGAAAGCTACGTTGAAAATAATCTGGAAATATTTTTTTTATTATACACGATATGACTTCCCGTCAATTTTTGTCATGCACTTAGGCTACATAGTTGACGTAATTTTAGTTCGGTAGCATTATTTTTAAGCGCTAAATATGAGCTGACACATATACATGTATATACAAAAATGTACATGTAATAAATGTCTATGTAAATATATCTTCGATTTAAGATTTAAAGACACGCTTTTTATGATTGAGTTTGATATCTACACAATATAGTTTTGTTACTTAGTAGCTATAAAGATCTTACAGTATTATTTGGTAGCTAAGTGCTCACAAATTGACATTTAAAGTCACGAAGTAGGCCTATTTATTCTGGTTTATTCTCGCACGTTATTTTTTTCGACTTCGCGGTTTATATTATGATTTATGCAGTATGCTACATTTTCAATATGTGTTGGCGTCTCCTTATTCATTATGAATGATATAGAATGTATTTGATAAAAACTTACTTGGCCAGAGAATTAAAAGAAGTATTGTAATAGCCTACACTGACTAACCTACACTAAATACCGAAACTAGAATTTGTATACAATATATAAATCACTCACATTAATTAACCTAGGGGAAAACAGAATAACTATTAATTTTTCATAAGCATTCGCGAATACCGATCGGAGATTTTATCTATGATGCTGGAACCGAAGTAGAGATACACGGTCCGGAATTACGGGTTTTAGCATCCACTTGCTTTGTTATCGTTTCCGGCGGAAAATTTGAATCGAACAAATCGAAATTCAATGTTTTATCAGGTAATAATCAATTTGTTGTGGTATTTATGTATTGTTTTATCACAAATTAAGAACTACACATATTTTGGCACCCTCCAACTATAAACAGGCCTGTGATTCTTTCTCCTTCAGACTGATTCTATTTTCAAAGTTTTTGTCTCAAATCTTCGAAACAAAATGGTTCAGATTCAGACTTTCAGTGTGACCAGACAGACAAACTGTTTCTAAGTGTGCTGCATTTTTATTTCTGACAGTCCAGCAAGTGTACTTTAACACGTCGAGATGGTTTCACTACAATGTGGCCTACTCCGAAGTAATTATTTTTTCAAGTGGGTGGGGTAATGTTTTCCAGACTTTATCAAAGTTTATACTCTGAGCAATCACAGGCTTGTATAAAATACTGACTTCTGTGATTTTGTTGTCCATACATTGGGTTTGAACATTCACTAATAGTGATAATAATTTAAATTTTATTTTTTAGACCACATACACTTCTGGGTCTGGCTCCCCCCCCCACACAAACATTATTAAACGTATCTGGGACATATAAAAAATATTCGTAAATGCCTCTCTAGCTTAAATAACACAAAGATAAAAATGTTTGACTGAAATTTCTCGCAAACCTTCCTTGAGTATAATCGCGTCATGTTTAACTGACTGTGCAACTGTCCCGCCTATATTTGGTGTCCTTCGGTCAAGCACACATTACTCTACATGACGATGATAGTGACAGAAACCGATATTCGCCCCTGCCTCCACATTTTGCAAGGAAGTTGGTAATTTTCAACTCAAAATGCGCCATGCACATAATCTTTCGACAATGGTTTCCCGTCCGATCCACAGGCCCTCTATGCGATTTTATTGCGGGAAAAAGTATTACTCTTATTTAACCTCAAGGTAAATTTGTCCGGCCGGAATCTCTGAGGGTAGGGAATACAATCGTGCCCATAAATCCATCATTTATTCACCGATCTTTAATATCAATCTTGGTGTCAATCGTTAGAGGAATGATTTCTCTTTAAGGAAAAATCGCTGTCATAACATATGTTTACACACAGCAAGTAATATCTGACCGCAAAGGGTCATAAAACTTAAAACATAACATAAAAGGCCATTCCGAAAACATCTGATTGCAGAAATTCTCAGATTGTTCAACTATTGACGATATCGTAATGATTGAACAAATTCCTTCGGTAGTTCTTTCCAGTACATCAAATAGAATAACGTTGTACCCTTAAAGTCTCGATAAATAGTGTAAACCTAATAAAACGAACCTTTTTCTTCACGTTCTTTGCTGTAGTTTCGCTTTCAACGGCCATGAGTGCAATGCGCACGCTCACGAAGTTTTGTAAGACGTCCTTTCATTAGCCAGCGACGAGCACCGACGGAGGTGTGTCTGTCGCTGACTAATGAGACGATCTCTTAGATAATTCTGTGCGCATGCGCGTTGGCCGGTCATGGATGTTTACGTACGATTGAAAACGTATCGTGAAGAAAAAAAGTTTGATTTGTTACGTTTAATCAATTTATCGTGACTTTAAGGGTACCGCGTTATTCTATTTGATGTACTAGAATGAACTACTGAAGGAATTTGTTCCATCATTACGATTTGACTGTGTTTTAATCGTTGATAGTTGATCAATCTGAGAATCATGCAATCAGATGTTTTCTTAGAGCCGTTTTGTCACAATTTGTGACAGTTTGTGGTCAGATATGACCTTCTAATGTGTTCACATATGTTTTGACAGCGATTTTTCCTTAAAGAGAAATCATTCCTCTAACAATTGACACCAAGATTGATAAGATCGGTGAATAAATGATGGATTTATGGGCACAATTGTATTCCCTACCCTCGGAGAATTCCGGCCGGACAAATTTACCTTGAGGTTAAATAAGAGTAATATTTTTTCCCGCAATAAAATCGCATAGAGGGCCTGTGGTCCGATCAATACGAAAGAATGGCGTTGAACGTTGGAACGAGATATTTAAATAAACCTTTTGGAATACCTCGTTTGGGTCCAATGTTCAACGCGCGATGTAATTCTTATGTACTGGGGTGGGAACCACCGTTCAATTTGTCGAAAGATTATGTGCGCGGCGGAAAATTAGTTGACAATTGTAAACTTTCTCGCATATTTTGAAGACTAGAGTGCCAATGGAGTATTGTCAGTATAGTCATCGTAAAGATTAATTTGTTATTGACGAAAGATACCAGAAATATACGGGAAAGTTGCAAAACTAGTTTTACACGATTAGTTTTTCTAGGTCAGTGTGCGAGAAAGTTCAGCGAAACATTTTTATCTTTGTGTTTTTTAAGCAGTAGAGGAATTACGTAGATTTTTGTATTGAATATCAAATATATCCAACTCCTCTCAGCACTGCTCCAGACCATTGCTTTCTTTAAGTTTCTTATAAATTCATTTTTATATAGTTCACTGCATCGGTAACGCTCAATAGCGCTTTGCTGTGCAACAGTCCGATATCTGCAAACGCTAGCCAGTAGCATATATATGTATTTTCCATTTTGTTCGCTGTTATGAAGCAAGCTGTTTCCAAGCAGTGCTATTGAGCGGTTTGGTTAGGCAGTTGGAGCTCCTGAAAATCTGTTGAACCAACAGACCTGACTGGCAACAGGTCGGGCTCAATATTTCGAAAATTTAATGACGATTGTTTAGAATCAAGTAGGAATATGACAAGCTGTACCATCTTTTTCAGTTAAGAAGTCATGCAAGGATGCATTGGAGATATATGCGGAGAATGTTGATAGAGTGACCCTTACAGGAGGGTGCTTGTGGCTCCGTATAGGTGGGTTCTGACTTCATTCAGCATACATGTAATTTGTAAAATCATTGTATATACAGGATGTTAAAAAAGTTTGTTCTCAAAATTTAAATTCATACTAAGTTTTATCTCAACCATGTACAGAGTGTACAATTTTAATTTCTTACACTCATAGCTTCATTTAATGCTCAGAAGATTAGAGCAATGTAAAACCTTCTGGAATTTAACCTGAAAATTTTACATTTACAAATGTGCATGTCGTCAGGCGACACATGCGACTCGCAGAGCTTTTATTCTTGAAATTTTTTTTAACTGGCTGGGCCTTTAAAGTTGGGAAAATTTAGCGTCGAAAAATTGGGAATTATTAAAAAATATTGTTTTGAGTATTAACTGTTCATGCTTGCTTTTTCTTCTGATTATACTCAACTTATATGTAGCAAAGACTTTAACTAGATTTAAAAATCTATTGTCTTGACTTAAAAACAACCATACCAATAAGTTGCTTTTATACCAGCGGGAACCAAATGGGGAATGTATGCATTCTTTTTGGGAAAAATGGAGGTTATTTTCCTGGAGGAAAGTGCCTGTATTATGCCTTAAAAATAGCCCAAAAAATCACTGACACATTTTATTTTTTCATGTTAAACATATTAATTATTCTTATTATCTTTAGTAAATACAGAAGTCTGCAAAATAAATTTACCCGTTCGCTCTTTCTGTTATATACTGCCATCCCCTGAGGTAACTTCCAGGTCAATCAGAACACCTTCACATCATTTCATAGAACTATCGGATTATTTTGTAAGGAGTTACGGCCCTTTTGTAACTTAGACATTTTGGTTACTTAAAAGTATTTGTGTTTACAGTACTATCAACATCACACTTCAGAGCATATGTCCATTACAGTGACAGCTTTTGTTATGACATATGCTTGTACATGTCTAATCATTTCCTCTTATTCTTGCAGCACATCATTCAAGCTTTAATAGATAACAGCATCAGGTGAGACTAAAAAAGCCATGTATCATGACATTATTTGGGATGCTGTTTACGTCAGGCAACTTGTGGTCTGCTCCATGAAATATGAATCCTATAGACAGGACCTACTATAGATACAAAAGTTGAACGAAGAATCCCTGCTGCAGAAAGAACAGCTATCATTGGTAATTTGCAGTTTATTAATAATGTGATTTTAACTGAACTTGCACACAAGTTGTATTCAAGTTTCTTGAACTGGGTGTATCCCATGATGGCTTACATAGAAACGACCCTTTAAGGGGCCAGGAATTGGCTAATTTGGTCTGGTGTGTGTGTCAATTATTATGATGAAGGTTTTTATCACAAATCCATTTTAACCCAATTTTAAGGGTGTTATTTCTGTTTGTTTTTTGCTCTTATAATTATATCCACATTATTTTATGTGACAGCAAATTATGGAACAATGTTTTTCGTGTGTGATAACAAATGTGTGTGACATCTCAAGATTTTAGACGCCAAAACGTAACGTCGCTGGCTTAAATATGTTATTTCTGATGTTGTTTTGGCCTGGTTACTTAACTATAGTTACGTGTCACAGTGATAAAGATTGCATTTCTATCTGAGCAGCATATCGCACAATCTTGTTGTCTACTTGGCATAATGATATTCACTGATAAAATTATTGTGGGAGCGAGGTAAAATGCGTTGATTTTCTGAGCAGCATGTCGCACAAAGTCATTCTCTGCTTGATGATATTGAGAAAGTTATTGTGGAGCGAAGCGAGCTAGAAAAAATGTGTGGTTTTTCTTAGCAATATAGGCCTACCACACAAACTCGATCTCTACTTGATAACGTTCAATCATGATTAAGTTACCGTTACATGATTAAATCCGGTTTTGTACTGGTTATTTCAAAACTAAAATATGTGTATTATATTATTGCAGATGTTATTTCTGACAAGTTTGACATTGCCCGATGTCAAGTCAAGGAGAAGATGCGGGGATAGCTAAGACGACTTAGGATCATGTTTCAGTAAAGACCTGCTTTCGTCCTTCTTTTTTCTGGACCAGAATGTTATAGAAGGAACCACATGTTACCAACAGGAGAGTCACAAGTGCAGTGGTTATATAATAAGTGTCGCCCCTGTGGTACATCAATTAAAACACGTGTAGTAGAATATTATCTCTTACTTAAGACTTTTTATCTATTCTAATACAACCAGCGGATTCAGCTATATACACATAGAGGAAATCACGGTGCGCATGAACTGCCAATAAAACACAGGTACGGCTGAATAACTTCAAACTGCAAATAAGCCTTCCGAGGAAGAAAATAGTGCAGCGGATAATGCATTGATCTGTTGTCAAATGCGGAATATTGGCTTTATTAGAATCGAAATAATGAATATGTACAGGTCTGTGTTTTATCTATAATAAAGCACAAACACTTGTTTGAATGCATACATTAAATCACTAGTGCTACGCACTAGTCACAAAGTGACAGAGTGAGCTTTTGTGATCACTCTTCGTCCGCCGTCGTCCGTCCACAATTACTTGTGTAGACACTAGAGGTCACAGTTTTAGCCTAATCATTATAAAACTTGGTCACAATGATCATCTCAACAAAATCTAGGTCAAGTTCGATATTGGGTCATCCGGGGTCAAAAAATAGGTCACAAGGTCAAATCATAGAAAAACCTTGTGTAGTCACTAGAGGTCACTATTTTGGCCTAATCTTTATTAAACTTGGTCACAATGATCATCTCGACAAAATCTAGGTCAAGTTCGATATTGGTTCATCCAGGGTCAATAACTGGGTCACAAGGTCAAATCACTTCAATATGTCATTGGGTCTAAATGTGATGTAAATTATAAAGCATAAGGCAATATGAAAACCTTGTACATGGAATAGAGGCTACCATTAGTGGTGCATGAACTACTAGGACAGGTGAGCGACCTATGGCCCTTTGGGCCCTCTTGTCTATACATTTTATGTTATTCCTGATTACATTATATCAGCTCTATATATGTTTGATTATAAAGTTGTTTGCAATTTATTTTTATCATGCACATACTTCATAACTAACTGTCATGAAGGGAACTCTCATTATGCTCCCCATCTTCGATGAGTGGGTTTATATTGCTTGGCACATGTCGGTCGGTCTGTCAGACAAAATGGCTTCCATTCAATTACTCGAGAACGCTTTGCCCTAGGATCTTCAAACTTTATATGATGGTTGGTCATCAACAGTAGATGACCCCTATTGATTTTGACCTTGACTATTCAAATAGTTTCTGTTCAATAACTCAAGGACACTTTGCCCTAGGATATTCAAACTTTATATAGAGGTTGATCATCAACATTTTGAGGTCAGTAGGTCAAAGGTCAAGGTCATAGTGACCTTTGCCATTTCTGACTATTAGGCTGCCATGGGGGCATACATGTTTTACCAACATCTCTTGTTGATTTTAATGTCCGTCTAACAATGTTATCTATTGCAACCTCTCCAGAGCGGTTTTCCATTCAGCAACAACCTGCTTAAAACGACATGCCCGGTAATCATTTTGTTAAATAGTAACATTTTACTATATATTATACCTCACCAGACACAACCTCTGTACAACAACCAAACTTTGTGTTTACCAACGGGAGTTGCTCTGGACAGTTTGTTCTGTAGTTTAGTCAAAATGTAGCAAGCTTTGATGTTTATAACAATGAATTTAATTTGCTTATTTATGTCAAAAAAGTTATTATATTTATCTATTTATGCTATATCTTTTTATTAATGCAATGTCTTTCTGTATGTATCTACATTATTGTTCACCAGGTCTTTCATGTTGTTTATATGTAAAACATTGTTTTGTGTTTTGATTGTATTGTTGTATATCAGTAAGAACATCTTTATTTTTTCAAGTAAATATTTTATTAATTGATATTTATTGTTGTATTCTTTATTAAATTTGAAAAGGTATGTCATTTCATTTTAATTGATCAAAGTGAGTTTACACAACTAAAACAGCATTTAAACCTGGACTCCTCACATTGCTTTGAAAAGGTATTCCATTTAATTATACCCCGCACAACGAGTTGTAAGGGGGGTGTACTGGATTCAGTTTCTCTGTCTGTCTGTCTGTCTGTCCGTAGACACAATCTTGTGGACGCAACTCCTCCATTCAGTTTTGGCAGGATTTCGCTCAAACTTTCACAGATAAACAACCTCAACATATAGATGTGCATGAAGAAAGGAATTTGCGCTGCCATGAATTTTGGCATAATTATGGCCCTTTGCCGGTGGGGGTATATTAGTCTGCGGAATGGCGACTGCTCTAGTTTAAATTGAATAAAAGTGAGTTAAAAGCGTGTTTAAACCGAGCTAAAGCTGGCTAAATGCGGGTGGAAAGTTGGTTTCTTAGTGAGCTAAACGTGAGTTTAAAGCGAGTTAAATGCGGGTTAAAACCGTGTTTAATGCGAGTTTAAAGCGTGTTTTTTCACAGCTAAAACTCGCTTTTAACTCGCTTTAAACTCACTTTTAGCTCACTAAGAAACCAACTTCCCATCTAGTAGAAGTGCGTTAAAGCGAGTTTTTTGACGCATAAAAAACTCACTTAAAACCAACTTATTGAGAAAAAAACACACTTACTTGAAATAAGTGAGCTAAAAGTGAGTTTTAAAACCCACATTTATATAAGCGAGTTTTTCAGCACAGAAAAAACACACTTAAAACCAACTTATTGAAAAAACACACTATAAACCCACTTTCTAGAAATAAGTGAGCTAAAAGCGGGTTTTAAAACCCACATAAGCGAGTTTTTCAGCACAGAAAAAACACACTTAAAACCAACTTATTGAAAAAACACACTATAAACCCACTTTCTAAAAATAAGTGGGTTTTAAAACCCACATAAAACCAACTTAAGTGAGTTAAAGCGAGTTAAAACTGTGTTTAAAGCGTGTTTTGCCCGGGTTTTGCTCAGAAAAAACCCAGTCGGTAAGCTAAAAGACGCACTTTTAGCACGGTGCCAATACCGCAGGGTTTAACACGGTTTTAACCCGCGTTTAACCCGGGTTTTGCTCACTTTTTGGAGAAGGGAAACGTTACGTCATAACAGTTTTTGTTATGAGCGTCGACTTCAGAGATCGGCAAATACCAAGAAAACATGGATAATGCGGGTTTGTTTATATGTATTATTTAAATCTTAAAGTAAATTAATTAACAGTTACAAATAAAATTGGAATTGCAGTTCATAAGACGCTGTAAAATCGTTTATTTTCATCGGTGAGGCCCTGGAATGAGCATACGTAAAACAGGACGTTAACAGCGCGTTCTCGCGTGAATCTTTATGTTTACGCATGGTTTTCGTCCCGTTAACCTATGGGCAAAATAGCCGTTTTTATGCTATAATGTTTAAACTAGTAGTAGCCTTTCTCTGAATGCAAACAGTATCACACAGCAATCAGGTTAATATTTCATAAAATCTACCAAACCTACGATATTCACGGAAATATCGCTAACTCTCAACAGAAAGAGTGTTCAGGTTCACACGACAACATTCCCCTTTTTAGCATCTCAAAAAGAGATAATATTAAGTCAGACAGGGAATGCAGCACTCAGCTTAACCAGCTGAGCACATAAAACATAAAAGCACACAAGGCACAATGCCCACATGAACCAGCCGAGCACAGAAAACATAAAAAAAACATACAAGACACAATGCCCAACTGAACAACCTATGATCCGTCCATATCCCATTCTCGTTCACCTGTGATATCATAACTTGACTAACCATTGATTTATGAGGATGCCCATGTCCAAGCTGTCGAAAATTTACATGAACCAGTTTCATCAATCAAGAAGCTGAATCACCTAGTTCCAACCGTAAAACGGCTGAAATACCTAGATTTAGCTGTCAGAAGTCATAAAAGAATTAGGGAAAACTGTATTAAAAAGCTGAATGTTAGGGTTTCGATATAGGGTTTTAGCTGTAACGAGTTGTAGTCGTGGGTTGAAACAATGCGAACAGTCAGAATTTACTTTTCTTAAGTAAACGAATTAGTCAACATGACAGGTATTTAGCAATCAATCCATACAAAAACGATATTATAACATAATTTCGTTACACAGCTAAATGACCTAGCTTCAGCAATAGAAAAGCTGAACGCTCTAGCCGGATAACCCAGTTTCAACAAGTCCAACGCACCAGCCTGGTGGCCTGTCTGTCAGAACATGCCGAGCGCAATAGTCGAACGACCCAGCTGCCTCCAGCCGAATGACCTAGTAGACTACAAACAATTAGTAGTCTCAGGTTAAATAACACGTTTCAGCACATCTCAGAAACCGTAAGCATTCAAAACCTACAGCTGTAATTATAGCATAGTTAAACCTCGATTATATTCTTGGGACCATTAAAGGGAATATTCTTACTATTGAATTGGTCCTAATATGAGGTTAATTACGAAGTACAACTGTAATAGTTGACATTTAAAATTGTGGTTGTAATTGTAAGGTCACCTTACTATTGAGATGTTAGCCTTGCCGGCTAGTTTTTTACTCTTTCTTTACGACATTTCTTTATGCATTTTTTCGCATTTTCAACTGTTATATCCTAACCTGGTGAAAGTTGTATGCCGAAAATACTCGAGAAAAACGTTCAAAACTCATCGGTACAACATAATTAATTCGTCATGACCAAGCTTTAATGAAATTATGACAATATAGTATCAACAAATTGGTTCATATACAACAACTTCCCCCCTTGGTGTGGACAGCAACAACATGTCACTTTGAGTTTAAACCAGTATAAGGACGTTTAGGACCTTTCTCTGACATCATCGGTACAAAATCGACTTTTCGCCGAATCAAATGAAGATCCCCAGAAATATGCTTTAACATGCTGTTCGAATTTATTATCTCGTTTTTAATTTTAAGAAATCGCTTCGTTTCTTAGCTAAGTACGAGGGCCACTTAAAAAGTTTTAATCAGTGGGCGATAAATCAACACCATTGCCTCTGACTATATTAAAGAACAATCCCTCAGCTAGACATTCGTGGTATTTTCCTCATTTAATATGAAAGCATTTCCATTTTATTGATATTCAAACAGGACATGGTTTAAAGCACTGGACAAAAAATACCTCAAAAATGCGTAAGAAAATTGTGTTATATGGGCTCATACTATTTCTGAGCGTTGTTATCAAATGTCATTCAGATTTACTGAAATTAGATTTATATGGTTTGCAATATATATCATTGTACTCTTAAATGGCAATCCATAATTTTGAAAACAGTAAATTTTTATCAAACTATAGCAATATAAACAAGTCACACAGATACTCAAAATACCACACTTACACCCTGATTAATATTAGTTATACGCTTGACCAATGTTCTAACTACACCGAATTTAAATTTGAATATTTCTGGAACCGTTGCATTGAACCACGTGATTTTTTGTGAAAGGGTCTAAATCGATATCGTCTACAATGTTATGATGTTTTTACAAGTCACTCCGTAAAATAATGTGCAACGTGGCATGACGGTGCAATATGCTCTTTTGTACGCGTGCTATGAAATTTTAGGCGGAATTCGATTCCATGTTATAAATCGCTTCTTAGTCGATCGTCCTATCAGAAAAACATAACATGGATAGTATATCATTTGAAGAAAAGGTCATGGTTAAGGGTCGTTGGTGAGGTGGTGAGGTGGTGAGGTGGTTTGAGTTGACAGAGGATAAAACACTCTTGAAAATGTGTTTACTTTTGGTTTCAGTCCCTACACTAAAAACGACATTATATTGGTGTTTTCATGTTGATACAATAAAATAAATACCAAATGATTCATGGTAATGTTTGTGGTTGAATTTTACACCCATATTCTACAACCAAAGATAACAAGATTATCATTAGCCGGTTTATCCCCCGTCAACACGAACCACTACCTCAACTATCCACATGTCTGGTCCTTTCTTGAAATGGCATACGAACCCTAATTTGTTTGTCTGAATGGACTTACGACTAAAAGGCCATCTACAACGTGGAATGGGTTTCCCGCCAACATTCAATAGCACGTGTACAAAAATCGATATTGTATATCGCCATGCCTCGGTGCTCAATATTACACAGACTGGGTTGCAAAAACATCCTACTAACAATTTAGACTTGTTTTCAAAAAATAGAGTGAATTAATACAACGGTTTCAGAGATATTCACTTTTCTAGTCGGTGTAGTTAGAACATTGGTTAAGTGACAGGTAAATAACAGTTATTTATTCTTAATATGTTAGTTTTTCTAGATTATTATATGTAGTTTCATTCGTCGGGCGATTTTAATCATTTTTACCTCAATTTTATTTTTTACAACAAAATTTTATGATCGAGCCTAACTTTAAAAAAGTGGGTGGGGTAATGTTATACCCCCTATTTATGATAAACAAAGACAATTCACCCATGTTGTCCATTTCATGTAATTCGTCTTATATAAAATCACTATCATGTGCTTTTATTTTTGTTTTCTGTATTATTGTATTAGGGATATGACGTCATAAATCTGAAATACGTATTTTTTGGTCACGTAATCATTTTCTTTGGGCTGTAGTAAAGAACAAATTATGATTAATTCATGACATATTTATCATGTGAAAGATAGTAACATATCTCCATGTGTAAACAATCTACATGTTTGACTTTTACACTTAAGATGTATGGTAGTACCATGCAGCAACAACGTATAGGGTACCGTCCCAGCAAAATGCAGTTTTTGGAGTATTTCGAACATGGCAGATTCCTTGTACAACTAAATCCATTTAGACTGTCCAAACAATAATGTTGACCCAGCACTAGTTGATGATACGGTGCATAAAATCTGCAAACTTCAAATTAATCGGATAAAACTTATATAAATTATGACCAATAATATCAACCCTTACGTCAACTAATATACCTTATTTTCTCGCAATTCCAGTGTTTCATACCCCTATTGGTTCAATGCCACACGGGTGAATGGATATTTGACCGATTGCAATATTATTTTGTTGGTTAGCTAGGCAAAGGTTGTATCTTTCAGAAAATGTCCACTTTTATAAACATTGATTGAATAATAAACGTATTATCGGCCACTGATTAATACTTTTTAAGTGGCCCTCGTATATATGGCTTACAATTGATGTTTTAAGCGTGTATTTCTGTCAAATAATACTGTCTACAATAACTTTCAAAACCATTGAATACGTATATGTAAATTATAGCGGTTGCGACGTACGCTTTCTCAACGAAAAAGGTTTTATATCGAAATTGACCAGTATTTTACTGCGTATTTGCAACACCTTATTCACTTCAGGGCGCAATTTGGTCGACAAAAAGTTAATCAATCAACTAATGAAACATACCGCAGTGGTGCAGTAATTCTACCAAATAAGCTTGAACAATAAAAAAGGGAATGCTCACGCATTATTGTCAACAAAATTCAATTTCAGTGAAAAGCGGACTTACGTTAAAAGCATAACGTCGTGCCGTTACACGACGTTATAAGTAATATGGCTACATCATCGTCAACGTCTGATGGGGCAATTGGCTCATTGGTGTCTTGGTTATTATAGAAAAAAACATAATAAAACATTTACATTATGCTGAATGTAAGGTGAGGTCTACTATATACCCCTAACGAATAATTATTTCTAATGTTAAACTTATACATTTTCGTGTTAATGAAGAGATATGAATTTGCTCACCGTCGTGTAACTGCGCCGGACGGAAGTTTCCGTGAGCCGGTCGAGACACATCAAGATGGCGGACTGTTTGACATCAAAACAAAAATTTAAACAAAAAGTAATATAAAAGACTAGAAGAAGTGAAGAAACAAGCACCTATCTTTTCGCTGTCAACAGTCCGCCATCTTGGTGTGTCTCGACCGGCTCACGGAAAATTCCGTTACAGGACAGTGTTGCTGCTAGCACGCAATGTCACCATTTCTACAAAAAATATCGTGCTTAAACATTTCGACTTATGAGGTACCTATATTAAGGTATAGTAGGGGGTCCGGGGCAAAGTGTTACAGTCATTGTGGTAATATGGTACATGAGACAAATACAAACTATCCTATAAAAGATATGCGTAGGTGGAGAGGCGATGCTGGAAAGTTCTTTGATTGTTTGTATTCTATATGGTTTTTAATACATGGCCGACAATAGCCCCAAAAGGTCGGAGCAATGTGTTACATTTACGAGCCATTTAAGCAGTTGAAATTGTTAATGCATAGTCAAATTGATTAATTAAACAATTTTGCATTGTCAAAATTAAGCATAGTTTTATGAATATATAATTACCTGACTGTACTGTTAACATGTTAATGCATTCTAGGTAACAAATAAAAATGTAACATTTATTTAAACAGGAAGATAATAGTTCTACAATAAATTCCAAAGGTAGCTGAATCACGTTTCTTATTCTTACGCCATGTTTGATGTGTACTCAATATATACCAATTGATTTTTACTTGCTGTCAGTTCCCCTAACGATCGCATTATTTTTACATAACATCCGCCAGGATTCGAACCTTGGATCGTCCGTTCCACAGGCGGACGCCCTTCACGACAACTCTACCTATGTTTGATATAAATTCTACTTGAGTCAGTATCCAGGAAAACTTGCTGTTTTGTCATTATGTTATTACTATAATATAACAAGGTTTCGTTAAAGCTCTAAAATAAGGAAAAATACTTATCCATTAATACTATCTTAAGTAATTGACCCATATAGGTGGCCCACTTTTATTTGAACAGAATTGAATATCTGATTTTTTTTTATTCTAATCCGATATTAATGAAATATATCTTTTGAAGCGCGTATAGTAATGTGTCAGATAACATATGCACTCATTGTTTGGTTTGTTTACCATGTGTTTCGAACCAAAATCAGCAATTCTGTTAAAAGTGTGTAATTCGTTTTTTGAAGGCCATACACCACCAAAGAAGCAACAAGAATGTGTTGGTAGAACATTGACTGATATGCCGTTTTTGTAAGGACTATCAGTATTTATCGTCACGAAAATGGTTCAGTTTAACGTTCGTTTGCTCTCATAATTAAGAGTAATGAAACTTAATATTAAAAGATTCCAAAAAAGTGACGATTCCTTCAATAATCATACTCATGGTTGATATGACAACTTGGGCAAATCCAAGAACCAAAAGGAGTATGCCATTCAACGTAGGAATGTCCATCGGAACTATCAGTCAAGTAGTTTCGAAAATGGTGACTTCCAAACTCCGAAAATAATCGATGTTCATTAGCGCATTTACCAAAAACATTATAAGGGAGACAATCGCCTTGAACCCCCGTATATGCCATACCGTAGTCATCCCTGATAAGACAATGCTTTATCATTGAGGTATTTGCGGTAAAAACATACATTCAGCTATTGTGATGAATTCCCGGAGAGTACCCCGATTGAGAAAAACGAGGACATAGTTGTTTAATTTTAACAGTAGTTGACTTTCTCTGAATGCAAACAATTTCGATTTTGATAAAACATTAAAAATTAAAACATAATTCTAAAACGTGATACTTTTTTTATCATTTTATGTCAATTATTTTGATAAGAAATGTATAATCATAAAATTATTGATACAGTTACGTCAAACACCATCATTTGAAGGTTGTAAGTACTACTTACGACCTTATAAGACTCATGCATGTTTGAAATCTGCAACTCCATGCTCTACTTATGAGCCTATTTTCATAAAAAATCGGAAGTGGTCATGCTGACCAAACTGAAGTTTGAAAATATTGTTTTCCATAAGACTTTTTCAAAATATTGATTTTGTACTTACGACCTTCTAATACTAAGCCAGCGAATTGACCAGACGCGTGTGGTCAGTAGAGAGGGCTCTGCCAATTTATCGAAGGTAGTCTAGATAATCCACTGGATACCGACTATGCAAACATGTGCAATATTTTCAATGTTTCTACAGACAAAGTTTCGCTATTTACATGTCATTACTGGACGTCAGAACAAATTTTGAAACAATACTATGAACTATGTGTAAGAGGGATGATCCAAAATAACGCAGACTTTCGCTAAAATTTGCGTATATTTCAATTGATCAATTAAAAAACTTATACCAACATTAATCGGAATCTGTCCGACATATCCGTAAAAAATGTCAAGACAAACTAATACTTTAATAAAACGTTACATGCAATAGAAGATAGCCACTAACCGCTATCCGGCGCAAGTCAGTGTTTATTTCATAACGTCGTTGACGACGTGTATCGATGATCATCTTAGCAGTTGTGAAAATAAAAATGTTAATTATAACTTGAGTATTTAAGATAACTTTCGACATTCAATTGTGAAAAATGTCAATACGAATTTAGTATATATCGATCCATAGCAACCGGTTAAATCGTTGTTCAGCGTCAAAGCATCGCGGATTGACGTCACTGTTGTCGCGTCATACTTTCTACTTCTTCGGCGAACCTTGCGATCCTCAACGTCCGGAAGTTCATGATGCCAATTAGAAATAAGAGCTCGGCTAGTAAGATACGTTCTTTTAGTCTGCTCTATCATTTTAATGGCCACTGTTGGCTTTTTGGCGAGATCATGGTATACCTTTATTATTGCAAATATTTCAAGCCGGTGTGACGACGTCATTTTAACGTAAGTTACTCAGATGAGACCGCGTGATGAATATTATGTCTGTTCTAAACGCACTGTCCCAAAGACGTCAAATTTGTTACATGATGACATCTGCACATCCCATCGTAAATGGTTAAGTTGAGTGGATTTCTTACTTGCATTTCATTATATATTAGTACATAATGTAAATTGAGACTAGTCGTAAAAACTGTGTGCACCGCATACTCGTTACTATTGTTACAAGAACACGCGATGTGCTTGCCAAATTGTCTTAATGTGAAATTTGACCAAAAACATGTAAATATTTCGACGACACAACGATACTGTTGGAAGCAATAGCAAAAGTCTACGTCACTTTGGATCTTGCCTCGTATACCACCAAAAACTTCCTTCTCTGATATCAATGATAACGAAAACCCTTAGCACATATTGATAGTTTATTCAGGAAAAAAAGGAAAGCGATAATACAAAAATTTCAGACGTATTATTCATACAGTAGATTTACATTAATACAGTATATTTGCAATTACTTGTAAACTAATAAGACGATTGGACTTTTTTGCCTAGTTTCACATGTTTGTAGATTCCCTGATTTAAGTTAACAACTAGTACTTAACGTACTCCCCAGCAGATAACTGCCAATTACCCCTACATGTGGAGGACACATAAATGTAACCAAACTCACGGATGTGAATAACCTTTCCCACCCGGTAGCCGACCAACCATAACCTTTCCCACCCGGTAGTCGACCAACCATAACCTTTCCCATCCGGTAGTCGACCAACCATAACCTTTCCCATCCGGTAGTCGACCAACCATAACCTTTCCCATCCGGTAGTCGACCAACCATAACCTTTCCCACCCGGTAGTCGACCAACCATAACCTTTCCCATCCGGTAGTCGACCAACCATAACCTTTCCCACCCGGTAGTCGACCAACCATAACCTTTCCTATCCGGTAGTCGACCAACTATATAACTGTCTGGTTTCAGAAGTGGTCCATGTTCTTACAATGTAAGCAAGCACACATACTGGACATGTGGTGATATACATGTATGAATGTAATAAATTTGGCAATTTTTCCTTTTGAAACCTAATATTGTCTATGTATACGTTTGTAAACAGTTATCAATAATGTTTTGGTATTTTCATCAGCTGATTGTTTGCTTATTGAAATAGGTTATTCCACATGGAATACCTTGTTTCGTCATCAGATTTTCGTTAGCTTGTCAAAATATATGTATATATCAAAGAGATCATATTAAATCAGTGTAGGTAGCACTCAACGTAGCCAGTCGGACACAAAAACATTAAAAACACACAAGGCACAATGCCCAACTGAATCAACCGAGCACAGAGAGCATAAAACACATACAAGGCACAATGCCCAATAAAACATTTAAAGATCCACCCAAGTCCAAGCTGGCGAAAAGTAGAATGAAATAGTTTCAGCCATCAAAAAGCTGAATACCATAGCTGAATGGCCCAGTTCCCACAGTAAAACGACTTCATTGCCTAGTTTTAGATGTCAGAAGTCCTAAAAAGAAGAAGTGCCCAACACACAGCCGAAAAAGAAAAGGCTATGCTTCAATTCATTATTGTTGGTGTCCCACAAGGCATAAATAATAATATCTAAAACGCAATTACACAGTAAAAACTAGTAAGAGTTCGTGTTACCAGAAACGATATTATTACAAAAGCATCAGTCTGATATATTTAAGAACATTTCAAACTTCACAATTAGTTGAAATGCGAATTACTGATGTAATGGACAAATTCTATTATAAGGGTTTTTAATGTACGCGCTTATAGCAACCTTGATTCTTCTGCATACATTGAATTTATTGAGTGTAACAATACCACGTGACTTTTGGCTACAGGTCCGAGAGGAAACTTGCTTTTACTTAGAACACAACAATAGCCATAAGTTATTTATTTTTCCGTCGATTTCTATTAAATATACGCCACTCTAAGAGGAAAATACTTCGCTCCGTGAAATATAAGATCTTTTTCAGCAGCTGTGCCATTTTGTCAGGCAATCTGTGAAACATTGGAAAATAATAGTCTTTACAATGTAATCCAATCGCTTACAAGTTTAACAGGGTGTTAGAAAAACGGCCAAGCTGCTGAAAAAGATCAGCCAAAAGTCTCGTGGTTCAAGGGTAGCCCTGTGCTACACGGGCGCGGGAGAAATGTGTGTAATTATTAGCATGCCGTTATTTGAAAAATTAAAGGATCATACCTCTATTCAGAAAACATTTTACAATCTTGATAAACATATCAGGAAAGTGGCTATGACCCAACATCTTTCCAAATTTGTAACGCACATCATCATACAATTCAGACTGAGATAGACCTCGTCGCAAAGGTGTCTTTAACAAGCTACCATATTTAGAAATGAGATCAGTATTTCGCCTATACAATTTTGCAAAAAATCGATGTGAATAGTAAATTTGACAATTCGTCGCGAAATCATGTAAGCTATTAGGTGCGCAAGTGATAATTGACCAATGAAACTAATCGGAATATCGGCCATTTGTAAAATCAAGAGATAGCACATGCGCACGTGATATTAACATCCCGTGTTGGCTAATATGTGTGTACGTGATACTAACACGTGCTCATATGATAGCTAACACGTGTACACGTAATAGCTAGCTTAGTGCGCGCGTTATAAATAAATTATTTCATTTGTGCCATCTATATGCCACCGTATAGAAGCGATAATATTGTGCATAATTATAGTTCTATATATAATTTATGGTATATGCTGATGTGCGTAGTAATAATGTTATGTTTTAGAAAGGGTAATTATTCGTTTCTTCTCAGCATCATATTAGTTAATTTGAGTGATTGACGTTGTTTGAAATCAAAATAAATTACACCTCCTTGTCCAACGAAATAACTTGACTAAGTTCCGGGTACTTCATAATAACCATTTAAGTTTGCATTAGCACAATTCCAATACCACCATCCCCCGTGTGAAAGATTAGCACACCTGTGCTGGTTATCATTATCTTTTGTTGCAAAGTTCTGACCATTGTGGTACGACAAACCAGTGCCTGAATCACCTGTAAAACAATGTAACTATACACCACACGTACGTATACTCAGAATGATGACATCACGATATACATCAATCACTCTGTATGACATAATGTGACTATAAACCCCACAAACAGATACACAGAATGATGACATCACGATATACATCAATCACTCTGTATGACATAATGTGACTATAAACCCCACAAACAGATACACAGAATGATGACATCACGATATACATCAATCACTCTGTATGACATAATGTGACTATAAACCACACAGACAGATACACAGAATGATGACATCACGATATATATCAATCACTCTGTATGACATAATGTGACTATAAACCACACAAACAGATACACAGAATGATGACATCACGATATACATCAACACTCTGTATGACATAATGTGACTATAAACCCCACAGACAGATACACAGAATTATGACATCATGATATACATCAATCACTCTGTATGACATAATGTGACTATAAACCCCACAAACAGATACACAGGATGATGACATCACGATATACATCAATCACTCTGTATGACATAATGTGACTATAAACCCCACAGACAGATACACAGAATGATGACATCACGATATACATCAATCACTCTGTATGACATAATGTGACTATAAACCCCACAGACAGATACACAGAATGATGACACCATGATATACATCAATCACTCTGTATGACATAATGTGACTATAAACCACACAAACAGATACACAGGATGATGACATCACGATATACATCAATCACTCTGTATGACATAATGTGACTATAAACCCCACAAACAGATACACAGAATGATGACATCACGATATACATCAATCACTCTGTATGACATAATGTGACTATAAACCCCACAGACAGTTACACAGAATGATGACATCACGATATACATCAATCACTCTGTATGACATAATGTGACTATAAACCCCACAGACAGATACACAGAATGATGACATCACGATATACATCAATCACTCTGTATGACATAATGTGACTATAAACCCCACAAACAGATACACAGAATGATGACATCATGATATGCATCAATCACTCTGTATGATATAATGTGACTATAAACCCCACAAACAGATACACAGAATGATGACATCACGATATACATCAACACTCTGTATGACATAATGTGACTATAAACCCCACAAACAGTTACACAGAATGATGACATCACGATATACATCAATCACTCTGTATGACATAATGTGACTATAAACCACACAAACAGAAACACAGGATGACGACATCACGATATGCATCAATCACTCTGTATGATATAATGTGACTATAAACCACACAGACAGATACACAGAATGATGACATCAAGATATGCATCAATCACTCTGTATGACATAATGTGACTATAAACCCTACAAACAGATACACAGAATGATGACATCACGGCATATATCAATCAATTATCATTTAATTTATCTTTTGTAGCAAAGTTCTGACCATTGTGGTACGACAAGCCACGGTCGGTATCACCTGTAAAACAATGTGACAATAAACCACACGTACAGATACACAAAATGATGACATCACGATATGCGGGGTGATAATTAATAAATGGTAACATAAATGGCTTTAATAACTTTGTCAGACTTTATGATAGAGAAGTTGATCCTTGTTATATAAAGCTAATGTGCCCAGGTGATTTTGGATATTACTAATAAATGCATGTGATATAAAGATGACGTCCATATCGTCCATGATGCTACCGTTCATTTTCAGCGATTTCAAGAAATTTGGCCACTGTATCATTTCGCCGAAGAACATACATTTACTAGGCTTCTACACTCACTAGACTTAACCCCTTCGGGTTCCTTTAATGTTACTGTCTAGAGGAAGGAATGAAGGAATGAATACTCCAAAACCAGATCACGATATACATCAATCAATTACATCACGATATACATCAATCACTCTGTATGACATAATGTGACTATAAACCACACCGACAGATACACAGAATGATGACATCACGATATACATCAATCACTCTGTATGATATAATGTGATTATAAACCACACAGACAGATACACAGAATGATTACATCACGGCATACATCAATCAATTACTCTGTATGATAAATTGATCTTTTATTTGGCTGATAAAATTCGGTTGTTAGTTATTTGCTCTCAAGACTTCAAATATACACAATAAATATAAACTTAATTGAACGCAAATCGTCGTTTACATCGTTGCAAGACGTGATACGACATTACACCATGCAGCAACTCAAATGATCAGCACCCAGCAGTGATGTTCCGTTTGTTTTTGATAACACATGTTCATCAAGGTCGCTAAGGTCCAAAACTATATAGATCTACTTCGATTTACTTAATGTCCGATATACTAAAAAACTATCAAAGCCATGTAGTGAATGTTAAATGGTTCGAGTTTTATTGAATGTGCAATACAGTTTTAACTAGAGCTATCACTGCAGTGATTATTCATACCCCCGCACTCCTTGACATAGGAATATTATATAAATTTATCATTTAACTTTAAAATCCAGTAAGAAACAGACCTGTGCAAAGGACATGGGTCATGCACATGACATACCGTCTTGATGTGGTAAACGTTTATATCAAGTCGTACAATGACAAAGTACAGAGCGGACACGAATCACATGCCTATTTGTGACCTCAAAGTGTGACATCGACCTTGGAGCTAGGGACATGGGTCTTGCGCGTGACACATCGCCCTGCTGTGGAGAACATTTGTACCAAGTCTTATAAATATCCAATAAGAAATGACTGAAGTACAGAGCGTACACGAATCACATGTCTATTGGATCCTTAAATACCCTTTGATCTCCAAGTGTGACCTCAACCTTTGAGCTAGGGACCTGGGTCTTGCGCATAACACCGTCTTGATATGTTGAACATTTGAACCAAGTATTATAAATATCCAATAAGAAAAGACAAAGTTACAGACCAGACCGACAGACCAACAGACCAACCAACATGGCGACTCCAGTTTACCGCCTTCAATGTTTGTTTGCGGGATATAATATTTTTAAAGGTTATTTTGAACCCGTATATAAATATAAGAGGGTTGTATGACATGTTCTTGGACAGCATTCCTAGTTAATGAAGATTTAAAAACTATGAAGTACAGCACAATAGCATTAACACATAAAAACAGATCATGCTTTCAAAAAATGATCGCATACCCTAGATACATAGGCATACACCGTAGCACGACAGTTGGATTTAGTGCGCATGCGTCATTTTTCATAGTACGTTTTTTGCCTTATCAATGTAAAAATGTGTCAAAATAATCTAAAATAAATCATATTGAACAATTTTGATAAGTATTATGCAATCAAATTAGAAAATACTAATCGAAATGACGGTTGACATTCCGAACAAAATATTCCATTACAAATTAAGAGGGTTGAGTAAAATATAAAAATATTGCTATTTATGCCAAATGACTTTGTTTGGATCGAGTCAGGTTCGTTTGATAATGTTTGTTTATTGGGTGTTTATGTGATTTTAAGTATTTTCATTGCTTTTCTCAGCATTTTAGCCACAATTTATGATTGACGTCCGGAAATACATGACGTCATTGTACAAGTCGGTCTTCTTGGTCTTATGTCATCTTCAAGACTTTCTAATATATATCGAAACCTAATATGACATTTATTTTGAGCAGCAGTGATCATTAACAATTATTTGACTGATATTTGTTTAGTTTTCAATGTGTTTGTGTTGCTAAGACTTAGATTCACTAACAATATGACATCATCACTAAATTCCACGTTGACAATTGACGTTATTTATCATTTCGGTGTCAAATATAGTTTGAATACTAATTTGATGTTTTCTTGACATAGCATGCTCAAAACTGCAGGAAATCATGTTAATACATTATTTGGATAGTATACGTAATTTATACGGTTATACTGTTATGATAAACATCAAACTGTTGAATACATGTATATACCCAATGTGTTAAATTGTTGAGTGCTCCGGTTGACGTTACCATGGCTACAATTTTACAGTGTTTTACCAAATTAATAAAATTTATTCTAAAATTCATTATACACATTTAGTGGCAATATACTAGTATGTGCTATTTACCAAATTATCATACAGAAAATGACGAAATAATAGAAAACGTCCACGAATTTATCATACATCCCTCATATATCAATTGTTACAATGCCATACTGAAGGCACATTGTTGCAACAAATTTAAGTTCACATTGTAACGGTTTCTATGATTAAACAAAAAACAGCCCTACATAGTATTCCAGTAATGTTTGTGGTGGCTCCAATAAAATACAAACCTGCCGTCCCTGTTCCTTTGTCAATTTGCAGTGTATAATTACGACCAGGGGATAATGAAAAGTTTTGGAAAAGCTCGTATACATGACTCCCGTCGGCCGCTGTTAGGTCGATTCTCAGCTCCGATCTACCTAGTGACGTCAACTCATGTATGGTCTTTAAACCTGAATACGTGAAAGTAAAGTATTAATATATTGTCACGTTTATTGAAGGGGTCATCAAATTCGGCTTAAGAGGCAAATATACTTTCTGGACAATTAACGTACTGTTATGCATTCAGCTTCATCATCTAACATAATTTAAAATATCGGATTAAAGAACAAAATAACGACGGGTCCTTAGAATTATTACATCATGTTAATGTAGTATCGTATCAAACTGACTGCCCGACTAGCACGAACCAATATAGCTCACACTGCTGACATGAGGACGAGTTTGGTTCAAAAACCGGATAGGATAGGTTATAATTTACGGATGACGTATGTAACTTTGCATATATTCAACATGTATGAAACTGTCGCATACTCAAGATTTGGGTAACTATGATGTACGTTAATATGGCCAGCTGATCGAATGACGAAGAACTCCTATGTATCTATGTGCACTATTGTCGGATTTTCTCCACAAGAAGGGTTACTGTAGTGATGTGTTATATTACCTGACCACATTAAACTGAGACTCCATGCATAACTAGTTCAATCCCGGAGTTATAAAAACATATTACATGTATCGATATGTGTTGCTATTATGCAGCACTTTTAACGTGTCAACCATGAATATTCATGCTTATCTGTTGTCCAATCAGAGATGTTATTTTAACTAATCAAAACATTCTTACGTACAATAACAAAAACACGCGAATATTAATTAACGACAAGTTAAAAGTGCTCGGCTTAACTAAAGTAGCAGTCTTTGATGGCTCAGTGGGTAAGTGCGCGGCGTGTAGACAACAAGGATCTGTCATGAGTTGTCTTTGGACATTACTTAAACGAGTCTAGAAAATAGAAATTATTTAGCGAGCCTTTATAAGCGCAAAAACGTTTACTTACTAGAACTACTAAACCTAGTTCTATACATACCGAGCCAAAATTCCCCGTTTACTGGTCCAAAGCCGACCTCGTAAGCATCAAAATTTCTATAAAAGTCTACCAAACCTATAAATCTTCTTTGAAATACCTGTAACATAATTATTCTTTTTCATAAATATAACAATAACGTCATTTTGGTTATACTGCAGTGTTATCACACCTTAGAGATCGTGTCGTTAGTACTAATCCGTGACATAATGGCCAACTAAGTAATCTTAAAATTCCGAATTAGATAACATAGTTATGGTTCGGATATTAAACAAATTTATGACGAGGTTTAACTCAAGGTCAACGTTAAAATCCATGTAACAACTTACCGTCCAACCGCCTCCTGTCGTATCCATGTCACAATAGACCTCAACTTCTTTCTTCGATTGACGTAAGTAAATATTATGCAGCCCCGTCCTTGCAGAAGTACCCATCGAACTTTTAATTTCCATGCAATCTCTATACCCTTTAAATATATGAACACGTTGATTGAATTTACATACATAACATACAGTGTATTGGCATACTATTTACAAGTTTGGATTGTAAGCTTATACAATGCACATAGCTTTTACTTTTAATTTACACCCTGCAAGAAAAATGAATTATTTCAAAACTGTTTTTATGTAAGTGAATTGTAAAGTGTGAAAGAGCTAATTATATTTTGTTTATTAAATTTTAGAATACTTACGGCAATTTGAACTGATACAAGAACTTATTTCCATTGGATTCCCGATACAATATTTTCCGTAAGACGACGGGTAAGGGTTGGAACAGAATCTTGATCTGGTTTTAACTCCACTACACCCAGATGCTGAACTGCAATTCGACCATTCGTTCCAACCAGACCAAGCACCGTCTTTAAAAGAATGTTACAACTAACATTCATATTCACATCAATACAACGTGCTCATAAAAAGAACATAACACAGGATTTTCAAAGTAATTGAATCATATTCATAGTGTTATATTTTAGTTATTTTATAATTATAGTTGGTCTATACATACACTTATGTGGTAGATAACTCCGAAACTCGATGATGAAGAAATTGCACAAACCAATCATTTCGAATGCCACAGTACGAGTCGTATACTACATTTACATAACATGTATATATACCCATTTTTACACAAATTTCCTTTGACCAAAAGGTCTAAATAATTACAAAATTAAGTTGTTGTTTTTTCTGCTTTTAAATGGTACATTGTATATTAGAAATCTTTCAACTTTACCTGTACACCCCCGGCCAGGAAAACATAATCTGTCATCAAGATTGACGCCAAAACAGTGATCACCAAACCTGCTAGGTGGAGGGTTTGTGCAGTCCCTCAGTCTTCGCTGTATACCCACTCCACACGTTACTGAACAAGCTCCCCACTGTAACCAACCATTCCATCCCCCATGTACTAAAAATTAACAAAATAACACACTTTATAAGTGTTTAACGCATTCCATCGATATGGATGTATCGTTCAAATCATTTAACGTGCTGTATCAAACCTATGTGGTCCATTCGCTGTGCCAAGCTACTTGATTTTTGTAAAGAGTCATGCTATGTTTGACATGATGATATGATTATGAATATATGAAGTTCCTTCAATCTGATCTTAGTAATTTCTAAATGTAGAACCTACCTGGACACAACTCACGGACACATTGCTTGACTTCTGTAGTGTTACCATGACAATCTTCTCCACCGTGTGCAGGTGTAGGATTATCGCAGGTTCGTGATCTTACTTGTGTTCCGGTATCACACGTTACACTGCAGTTTGTCCACGTGTTCCAGGAAGACCATTTGCCATCGACTGTAAAGAATGCATAAATACGCATGCAAACACACACACGCATGCACGTTTGCACACACACACGCTTGAACGCACGCACACACACACGCACCCTCATATATACACATATAATACAAATACAAATGTTAACCTAACCAGTTTTGATGTAATTAATTATCGATCTGTAACGAACAATAAAGCAAATGACAAATTCTACACTTGTTGATGACAAGCCTGTAACCAATGATACGGACGAATCAAACCAGTTAACTAGCCATTTTCCATTTTTATAGGGACATATATTATGAAACACCCTGTGGTATACAATGGGCAACAATAATAAAATAAATGTTCATGACATAATTGTAGTACATCATTGTTCATGGGAATTCACAGGAGAAGAAACGCGGACGTCTTTTTACATATGTGTTTTAAATCATTAGTCACCACACCTTTTGTTAATTGGGAATGGCTAAAGACGCCAAGCTAAATCCAACAAGCGTGTGGAGATATCTAACCACATAATGAACTGTCTTTGAAGATATCATTTATTTTAAAATTGTGAGTTCTATGTAACGGTTATTCCTGTTTATTTGCATTGCGTTATTGAACAAAATTTGCAATGGAAACATCGACGAACCAGACCCGACGGTACCCGTTTTAGGATTGCGTATCTAAATATATATTAAGTTAACTCAAGAAGTATTTACTCACCGACATTGCAGAGACCACAGAAATGTGGACATACATTTTTAGCGTGGCTTACATCAGAACATATATTGAGGACTGTATTCAGTCGAGCACAATCGAAGGACTCATCATCTACACATGCTGTTGCTACAAATGATCAAAATGAAGTACGAGGGGTGTTCGATATGTATTGTCACTTGGGTCACAAATAAGAAACTTCGTTGATATCTTTAAATCTTTTTACATTTCTAGAACCATCAAGATTTCCGCAATATTTCGTGAAAAAAAACAATTAAATTTATTTACCGGAATGTTGTTTCTGTTGTCTTTTCAAGGGGCTAGTAAGAGACACTGCGAGTTTTTGCGAATAACTGTCGATTAAAACTTCCTTTCGGGAAATAATCTTATTCCACAACTATCATACCGTAAATAATCTAAATTCCTTCGATAAAAACATGATTTGCTGTACTTGATTGCCATTTTGAACAAAATAAGAGCATTTCAAAGTCGCGAAAATATGTGTCAAAATTAGTCAGAAAAGCATGCTATTTTTCATTGACAGTTTTCGATTAGTTTTATTGATTGGAGTTTGACATATCATACATGTATGTAAGCCATAGACCATTAACCTTGATTTCGGGAAGAATTTGCGATCAAAATACAATTGATATGAAGTTATTGGTGCGTGAAACAGCAAGCATCATTTGGTATAAATAAGAGTTATCTCCCTTGTTTTGACCGTCTTACTCGTAGACAATTAATAATTTCATTTTGATTTAAAGTTCTAATAGAAATATAAGGAACCAGTTATCGTATCGTATGTTGCAGTTTAACGAATACTGACATTTACTTTTCTAAACAACTACTGCAAAGATGACACATATTTAGTTTAACTGAACATTAGGTCAGTGTACTCGAGCATACCCTCTTCTTAGTTCAATACATTATTTAATTGTAGACGATAGGCTATGTAATTTTCCAGATATAGAATAGAAATATACAACTTTTAGACAGTAATCGTAGAATCCTTCTAAATAGTGTCATAGAAAAATGCAACCGACAGTGACAATACATATCGAACACCCCTCGCACGTACATTATACAGCACTATTAAATCAAACAATACAGTCTATAATTCAGGATTATCATATTAAATAAATACATGTAGCTACCATGTATATTTCGCTTTCAAAGACGTTAATGAAGTTTGTCATTCAATTAAACAGTGTCCTGTTTTAACCACAGGTGACTGTATCATAAATATAGAGTAAACAAGATTTTTTTAAAATTTATAATATCTTAGAAAGGTGCATTTGTACTAAAGTGGTCAGATTTTCATGGTATGATAAACAGGAATTAGCGTTCGATATCTTCATAAAGTAATTACATTCATAGACAACATCATTAGAACTACCTCCATGCAAAGTCACATCGAAATTGATCAACTAATTAAAAAAGTTATACCATGAAATGTATACCACGGTGTCCAGTCAGTCACTGAGGTGCATTCAATAGAAACGACAATGCTATTCTAAACAAGAAAAACGAACGTGATTGCACGTCCCATGGGTTTATTTTCTTATCTATGGACGGATTTTTAAAGTATTGATATTAAATTAAAGACGAGCCCTCTAGTTTCAGATTTTGAAACTATATTTAAAATAACACTAGTTTTAATGAAATGTTTATAAAAAAAAACTGCACCTCAGTGACTATGTGGACAATTTTCCGTGTTATAAATTAACCTTTCTAAGATATTATAAATGTTATAAAACTTTTTTTGTTTACTCTTTATTAATGATACATTTACCACAAAAATATTAACCATAATACCGTACTGTCAAGTGTAGAAAAGCACAACCCGGGCATGGGAGCAAAGGTTATACTCGTGCATTTTGAAATACGGTTTTGTCAAATCACAAATTATTCAATTTTATGCCATCTATTGTTATGTATTATCGTATCTAACTCTGTCGACGTGATTGTTAGTATTGCTTTATGTAACATCCTTGGTCAGTGGCACTTGGCATTTGAAATAAACTATCTACATGTCCCGGATTATAATTCGACTGAATGGTGAACTAACGTGCTTGGTGGGAACAAAGCTGTACAGCACAGTTATCAGTCGAGCAACATTCGTGACATCTTTGATCTTGTCGGACTATAAGCGATCTACCAATGATTGTCGTACCACTACCAGCATTGGTGCCACATTGCTACAAGCATATATAAGTAATGACAAGCAAGAGACAGTATAAAATATACTAGTAGACAATGCAAAATTGATTAAACGTATGAAAACAGAATCTTTCAATTCTCAATTCCGTGTATGAAAGGGTCTTGCTCTTGTCATCAAACACCATCGTATCCTTCTTACTTGGAGTGTGTTTCAGACAGGCACACTGTTCGTCATTTTCATATTAATGCCGCGTTCCTGAAACCATAATGCATCTTATTCCTTCAGTTACACCCATTATGTATCAACTTATATCTTTTGAACAGAAACAGACTCAAACGTCTTACAGCGATAACGTTACGCGTTGTTACGTTGAACTGAGCGAAGCGGCAATGGAGATTACTAAGTATATAAGTTTGAAACGGACTGTTTGCTATGGTTCCCACAACTAAATACAACACTACGTACAGGGACATAATAAAGAAACTAATCATTGAATATGAAGTAAACTATTCTTACCTTATTTGAAGTGCAACCTAACGTGAAAAGCGTAGTATTACCGCCTGTGATCCGGTCCATGAAGCACGACTACAAACATATATAGATAGATTTATTTCGGTAAAAGTTGTACATATACATGATTATTAAAACAACATGATCATAAATAAAATAATTATATCATGAGTATCAACAACCATGCCATGCACACCAACACCAAGGATTACACAAAAAGAGCATACTCTTATTTCCATTGTGGTCCTTGAGTTGATGGCATGACATAGAGAGGCAACAATAAATTATATATAAAAACACTGTTTATAATTAGAAAGACATGAATATCACAGAAGTAATCATAGTTATCATAGTTAATTATGCTTTCCATTATTAATAAGTTAATAAATATAATCACATTGAACTATCATAACAGTTATATTTAATCACAGCTCACAGCCTCGTTGAATGCAAATTAAAACAAATGAAAAATATTGTTTAATATGGACCTATACCGAAATGTATTTAAATCAATAATCAAATAAAACTAGAAGTTGTAAATGTAATAAAATCAGTAATGATTATCTTGAAGATGTGTTCCTAATGCCTTCTTAAACGCAGGAAAATCAAACATAATGGCAATTGACAGCTTATTCCACAGTGTACAACCGTTCAAGCAAAACTATTTAGATCCAATGCTCCTGACTTTGGGTAAAAAAGCACCCTTCTCATTGAGTCGTGTGTTATACATATGAACAGAGTTGTGCAGTATAAAATGTTCTATCATGTAGTTTGGAGCTGAACCATTATTTATTTTAAAAACTTGACTTAAAACAATTTGCTCCACACGTTTGTTAACAGGAAGCCAATTTAGCTGTTTAAAATGACTTTTTTCAATGTGAGTAGTACAGTCTAAGTCCAGTACTAATCTTATTAGTTTATTCTGAGTAGTTTGGAACTTATTTTGTAATGATTTAGTTAAAGTACTGTACCAAACAGAACATGCAAATCAAAATGACATTGTACAAGGGACATTACGATGGTATCAGCGGTCAAATAATTATTTTTCCGATATAGGAATTTCAGTTAAGCATTGGCTTTTTTTAGTATGGAACTTGCCATGTCAGTAAATGAAAGGGATTGGTCCAATGTGACACCAAGATATTTGACAGATGACTTGGATTATATGTCACAACCATTACAAGAAATATGAAGATCGCCGTTAGATCGGAGTTTGTGATTTGAACCAAATAAAATTGACTCGGTTTTTTCCCAAGTGCAGAGAGAGTTTGTTGTTGATGAGCCATTGACTAACAATGTTTAAGTCATTTGATAAAGAGATCTCAATTTGAGATTTGTTTTTACCAGAAACTAAAGTATCAGAATCATCGGCATACAGTAAAAGCTTGTTTTTTACGACAGCTAACATGTCATTTACATAAATTAAAGATAAAAGAGGACCAAGTGTGGATCCTTGTGGAACCCTACATGTAACAGATTGACAATATAAAAACGTGCCAGAAACATCAACTAGTTGTTTTCTATCAGACAAGAATGATGTGAACCACTGAATAATGTCATCACCAAGGTCAGCTGCTAGTAGTTTCATGATGAGAATAGAATGGTCAACATTATCAAATGCTTTTTGTAAATCTAATAATATCATACCTATAATGTTACCTTTATCCATTCCCATTCTTATATAATCAGTTAAATGGGTCAAACAAGTATTAGTGGAAAACCCACTTTTAAATCCTGACTGAAATTCATAAAACAAATTATTTTCTTTAAAATAAGATTCCACCTGATCATACACAACCCTCTTAAACATTTTGGACATGATACTTAAAATAGAGACCGGTCGGTAGTTACCAACATTGGTTTTGTCACTTTTCTTAAAAATAGGGAATACACGGGCTGATTTAAGATCATCAAGAACAACACCCAGCAATAAAGACAAGTTGTTAATATGAGCAAGTGGACTAGCTATAATGGAAGCACCATCTTTGACAAAACGAGAAGGGATTTCGTCTAAACCAGTAGCTTTATTGGCACTTATATTTGATAAATACTTCAATAGTTTGTTATCTGATACAAGAGAAAAAGAATAGCTATTTGGAGACACACCTTTATCAGAATAAAATTTGGTGACGAAATCTTTTCAAAAAGCATGAACACTTGTTGGAAGCTTTTCAACAAGTTTTGGTGCCACAGTAGTGTAAAAAGAATTAAAATACCCAGCAATGGGCTTCGTATCAAAGCAGATACTATCATTAATTTTTAGACTTATGTTAGACTGTGAAGAGGACATGCCTTTTTTGGAGGGAAGTCCTAACATTTTGAGATTTTTATTTTGTTGAATACTGCTTCATCCATTGCACACTGTGTTCTATTTCTAAGTGATTTAAAAATAATCGTTAATCAAAGAAAGAATTTCAGCAGTCATCCAAGGTTCAGATCGCTGTTTGATTCGGACCTCTTTTACAGGAGCGATATTATTAATGATGGACAAGAACATTAATTTAAACTTTCCCAAGCTTCACAAACATGGTCAGAAAGTAGAACAGAGCTCCAGTCTGCATATATTATTGATTAGCCTCTTCCTCTCATACAAACATGTACAGAACAGAACATACTTGTACATTACACATGGCCATGTATAACACCAATACATTGACTAATTTGGTAGTTCGTGGGAAGTATCTGTTTGCTGATAATTTTGTCACAATAAGTAAACACGCAAAGCCGTGTACACATGTGGATGCTAAGGGAACGGTTGTTTGGTTTGTGGTTAATTAGATACTAACTGGTTGACGTAATTGCTCCTCGGAATTTAATGCATATAAGTATGATACTTCTATTTCGTTGATATAATTTTATTAAATGGCAAGGCTTCTTCGGTTCGATAGAACAAATGTACTACCGGACAATTCGGTACCCGTGCATAATTATATGTAATAACTATACATCATACCTGGGTATATAAATTATTCTTATTATTGTCATTACGCTTACAAAAAAAGAACTAACCTGATCGGATGCGCATGTAGTGGTTGTTTTGCATGATCCTGTATCAACCATGTTGTTACAATCGTAACAAACAAGGCCATCTATCACAGATAAATGAAATAAAACAAATTACAAAACATGTACCCGAGAACAACTAGAATAGCAGTTAATATGGAGCTCTACAATAACTCTGGAAAGTACATGGTCATTTGTTTCCGCGGCCAGATTGTGAATGACCTCCAACTTCGAGGGAAGATACAGTTCTGGGATACAATAAATCTGATTGAGCTACACAAGCTCTTTCCGAAATGACCTCTTGTTTGTTTAATGTGTCCAGTGTACTGCACTGATACATGTGAGACTACCTCTGGATTACCAACCAGCTCTTCTCTACTTTGTTGAGGAACAGTATAAGGCGTTTCAAATATGACCAAGAGCCACGTTGAGAATCAACCAAGGACCTCTTGATCAGTAGTTAAGAGCGTCAAAAGCTTATTTAAGTAAATGGGACTTTGATATATTAGAATTCGCCAGACTTGAAGTTTTATTTGAATTTAATCAGATGAATATGGAGAGCAGTCGTCATCTGAGTTTTAGTTGTTTCAAATGGTACCGGGTGTTTAAAGACTCTGTCTAAGTATGACAAACATTAAATGTCCGATCGTACATAATTCAGAGCATTAATGGTACGATGGTAGAATAACATAAAACGTCCTACCTGTAGGCACAATAGACGCAATGGGGAGAAACAAAACAAGTCTGAAAACTAAATAAAAGAAACACTTGCTTAGTTTCAAAATATTTATTGGAACAATTTACGCGGGACATTTGTGGTTGAACAGTGCACATAGGGTGTCAAACATTTTTTTCCGCTAAAATATTTAAAGCACAATTAAATGTATTCATCCAATAATATATACATGACTGCATGTACTTATATGAAATTGAAATATATCAAATTATAAAGAAACTATACGATAAGTGGTTAGTACCTGTAAATATCATGATTGCAAATGTGTTCCTTATTTTATAGAATAAAAGGAACAGATGCCCGGGCTGCGTCGACACGGCTTATCTTTTGTCTTATCAACATTGCTAAATTTAACTTTATCAGAGAAACAAAAACAATAAAACGCTGTAAAATCATTCGTTTTAGTTAGTATTACACTTAACAAATTTAACAAAAGTGTGCATGTATATAGAGAATAATAGGTTAGTGTCGTGAACAAAAAAGTTTACCTGGTAAAGGCGGGGGAATTTATCGGGTGAGCCGTAAGCGAATCTGATAATTTCCGCAGTAGAGCAGGATAAACTTTTTCTTCATTCACGGCACTAACCTTTTATTCTGTTTATCCAGTCGCGCTTAATCTGCTCAATAATGGGATCAAACTCCGGATTATATTGTTACTCTTTCATTATCTAGCGCGCAACGTCGTGATACTTTGGTGACGTCACGATAAACAACGACGTTGGACATCTTGATAGACGTCGTGTAGACGCAGGTAAGTCGAAGAAAATAACCGATCAACCACCAGCCCAATAAGGATAGGAAAACCTCCCCTTGGGCACGGAATTCCAACCGGAGACTCTCATATAAGGAGAAGACCGTCAGATCACCTGTTAAGTGACGGATTATCATTTTTCACAGGGTCAGGTGACCGAATAGAGCTAAGCTTTAACGGCACCCTGTTAACTGCCAGATTTTGCCGGAAGTGAAATGATAAGAATAAAGCTCGATTTAAGTTTTTAAACACCGACTTTTACCCACTGAACGGCTTGAAGTATCCCCAACGGATTATCCCCCTCCATTACACAATAGTATTAGCAGGTAATCATCAAAGGTGCTTCCAAGTACATTTGAAAGTGAACTACCACAATGTTACTGAGTGGAAAACCACTTTATTTTGTGTTGTTTTTTTCGATCAATTGAAAATTACAATTTACCAAGCGTACATATACTTTGTATCAACCCATCAGTCCCCCGTGCATGTTTCCTTTTTCCGTTTCATTGTCCAATGTACAGCTGTATTTATAAATTGATTTAGAAGAACAAAACTGTCGAATTGCAATGCCTGTGTAGTCAATAACACAGACGCAAGTTCGTGCAGATATATTTTTTAAAAAAAAGGTTATTTTTGGTACAAAAAGTGCACACTTACACGGTATGTTATTATGTAACAGTACACTTCATTATCTCTAATTACCTGGCAATTTCAGGGATTAGTTATAACATTTAGGGATAGAAAAGAAGCACCTTAAATTGCGAGTTTGTATGGTAAATTATTTGTGGGGAGGTGTCTATCTATTAAATCAAATAGAAATTTTCCTCACGAGTATTTAAAATGAGTTAACAGTATTTAGCAAACAACATGAGGTCAGTACAGATTAGGTAGAACTCGCTGTCCTCAAATTGTAAAAATAACGTTAGAATTCGGTCATAGAAAGTCATGCTTACAGGACGTTTCAGCCCGATAAGAATTTATAAGTCCAAAGTGCAACAAGGTGGTCGTCAATGAGATAGTCGAATGGTGGAGAAATAATTGTACAAACGAAGATAAAATAAAATAATAATACACAGCAAGGTGCATCTACAGTAAAACCTCTCTAGAACAACACCCGTCGGGAAAACACAATGCTTTGTTGTTGTGTAGTTAATAGTAAATGATTACTTGTAGAACAAAATGATAAAAGGTTGACTACTGCTAAACAGATGTGGTTGCTCAGGGACGACCACTTTGGAGAGGTTTCACTGTATAACGCTATGTGCATGCAGTAAAGCTACTCGGACGTGATGAACGTTTTACAGTGCACCAAACTTCACGCTTCTCACACAGACAACCGTATAGAACAGGACAGTGTGAATAAAAGTTTCCCGCTATGTATAAGCGGATTAAGCTCAGTGGTAACGCACTGGACCGTCAATCACGAGGTCGTGGGTTCAATCCCCGGCATCGGAACTAGACATTCTTGAAATATTTATAATATTTCACGCTATATCTGACCGTGTGTCATGCAAAGTATCTGGAAGTGCCAAGAAGCTGTGTATCGGTGTAAGGCGCAAGTGTAAACTATATGGGTGTACAATAAGTCACTACAATTGATTAAATGCATTTGCTTATATAAAATATATAGTACATGATTTAGTTATATGAAGTAGCTACACTTTGAAATATTTTTCATAATATTTTATTTCATTCCAATATACAAATTAGGTTAATATATGCAAATTTATTCAAAATTAGTACTTTTTGGTGAATAGCCCCCAAAAACGGCTAGTGATCCCTATTGTTTATTTTACTTAAGGTGGTACCAGTGGAAGAAAACAAAGTCGGAGTATCATTGTAAAATTTAAGTTATTTTCAATTTAAAACTGAACGTACATCTTCCATTTTTTAGATAATGATGTTGCTATGCCGTCGTGAAGTTGCTATGTTACGCAAGTTTTACGTTACGGCGCGGCAAGCCGTACACGTAGTAAAACGCCTGTGAAAATCGTAATTATTATAACACCAGTAATGTCAAACCTATGGCATTCGATTTATGAGATGATTGGGCGTCCGCACATACATAATTATTACACATTAATTTCAAAACGCGCCGACGAAATCCTTAAAGTGACGTCGTTGTCGTTTCTTGTTTTGCCAAAATTGCGCACGTTTCTTCTATTCAAAAAATATCTGCACGTCAAAATGATATTTTTTTAATCAGTCTAACTTACGTTATATGACCTAAAATATATATGAAAATTAGAAAAATTCACCGTTTGTAACTTTCCACAGATGACGTCAATTTATACCAATACCGACGTAAAATTACTTCAATTTCAATGCGCTTGTCTATGTTGCATACAGCTTAGCCAATAGTGATAGCTCGGTCATTTCCGTTTGTCCCCGGCAAATACAACTCGTGTCTAACTGTAGTTATACACTAATATGATTGCCTGATCTAGTTACAAGTCCAGCTACGTTCGCGTGAAAGTAACAAATAATGTATCCGTCAATAAGTTGGTTCATTTATCTTTCCCTAACAGTTTTCTTATTTTTACGATCATACGAAGACATATCGTAAAAGAAATACCTCATATCTTTAAAGATTATTTATAATTGATATTTCCTATGCACGTGTTAAAAACATCAACAGACATGACCCATTATTAATTTTCGGGAAAGCGAATTTGTTTACAAAATTTACTACTTGACTTTCGGTTCATATCAAGTTAAAATATCGCCTGCACACATGTGACAAGTCAAATAGTTTCTGCGAGCAAATGATGTACCGACTTCATTTGACAGAGTGTTGACAAGTTCCTCGACCTTCTATCTGCATAATTCAACAGCTGATGTGTATAAATTTAAGCATGAAAATCTCAAAATTGTGAAAAATAAGCGCATAAGGCAGGTATAGCTTTTCAAATTAGCAAAACTATATGCACGATAATATAACATACGAAATTTATCAACAAATTGTTAAATAATTCCATGTATGACAAACCAATTTTCAAGACACATAATTAACCGCATATTATGACTCCCTTGTTCAATATAATATTTAACACCCGAAATTCCGTAATTCGGACACATTAACGATAGAACTAACCTATTTTCGTCCAAGAAAAATTTGAAATCTAGTAACAACCGTTCAAATAGTCTGGTTCACGACATTCTGACAAAATGCTTCTTTTTTGGATTCTTTTTTGAAATCGTAAACCATCGAGAACAGATCACGTGCCCCTCCATGGACTTTTCACTTTGAGCTATCCAATATACCTGCGAGCTCAAGCTCGCAGGTAATAAATCGTTGCGTGGAATTTTATAGTGTGTATTCACTCGTATAATATATCTATATACATCTATATATTTGTGTGAACATGTATTGGCATAATGTGTAATGTTGAACGGGGGATGCCATTTTCTAATCATGTGACTGAAAATAGTTCTAAAATGGCGCCTTGTTATGTCATATGTCTATTGCAATGCATAAAGGCCGAGGTAATCAGAATGACAGCTTCGCATACAGCGATATTTTTGTGCGGTAATTCCACAGAATAAGCTAGAACAATAAATAGGGAATGATCAATGGTCGACAAAATTCTATTGCAGTGAGTTGCGGACTTACGTAAAAAGCATAACGTCTTGCCGTCACACGACGTTATGAACAACATGGCTACATCAGCGTCAACATCTGATGGTGCAACTGGCGCATTGGCGCCTTGGTTCAATATAGAAAAAAAACGTAATAAAACATTTACATTATGGTGAATGTAAGATGAGGTCTACTATATACCCATAACATTTTATGAATAATTATTTCTTATGTTAAACTTATACATTTTCGTATTAATGAAGAGATATGAATTTGCTCACTGTCGTATAACTGCGCCGGACGGAATTTTCCGTGAGCCGGTCGAGACACACCAAGATGGTGGACTGTTGACAGCGAAAAAATAGGTGCTTGTTTCTTCACTTCTTCTAGTCTTTTATATTACTTTTTGTTTAAATTTTTGTTTTGCTGTCAAACAGTCCGCCATCTTGGTGTGTCTCGACCGACTCACAGAAAATTTCGTTTCCCTTACTACTTATCCGTTGTTAGATATTTGGGTACCAACATGACGGCATTAAGTTGGCTCTCAAGAACATGTATGCCAATCGAATATATTATTTTGTATTCCTATTCTATGTCAACTAACCCCAGTGCAGCGTTTTTAAATTTTTTAACCATATGTTATTTCACACGCCCCGGTGGTAATGATTATTTGAGAAAAACCCTCATCATTAAGTAATACTAATGAGGGAACTATCCCATTCAAAATAATACGGGGTTATGTTTCATATAAAACAAGAGATACCTTCAATCAATAGTACGATACTGAAAACTGTTGTTTTTTTATATCGTCTCGTTAGTCCAGTGGGTAACCTGCATGCCGCTAAATTTGAGATTTGTTGAGATTTTATTCAATTTCGCCACTGGTTCGACACCCATACAAGTTACATAAATTTAAAGTTTTTACCATTTTATCACTTCCTTATTTTGCATTTGTAACTATTATAATAAAAAAGATACACGTAGTAAGGTATGTAGATTTATTGTGTGTTATGTTTTCATTCTTTATCTATCAAGTTGTATCTTCAATTATTTTATTTTATCTACAGGACAATAATCATACAATTATATTTTCACTGCAACATAGAAAAAATGTCATTGGAAGTATCGATTCAATAAAGCAGTAGCATAGTATAAGACTTAAAAACATGGATACGTGTAATAAAAAACAATTAAATTGTGGGGATCGAACCTACAACTCAGAACAACGTAAAGCGTGTAGGAGGTGTGCGTTTCCACTACACTATGTTCAGCGCCTTTGATGTAGGGAATGTGCTTTAAACGAAATTTGATATCGAACTCATTGAAAGAATACCTGTCAGCCGAGTTAAACTTTATGTGTATGTCTGTTCTCGTTTGACTTTGAACGCACTATACCGTATTGTCAGCTAGTCAGCCATGACTTAAGCTATGCGTGTACGGTTAGTGAAAAATAGCATGTACATGCTTTAAGAGATAAACAGTTTATAAATAAATAAAATCAACATTTAGATTTTGATTTTATATTAGTTTCAATGTTTGTAATGTCACATGGATAAATAAAAAATTAATAAATAATATCATGTACAACATATAAAGTTTGATAATAAACAAAAGAAATGGGATTTTAGAGAACGAGTTTTTTTGTCATTGGATTACTACAGGTGATATCCTAAATATGATCCTAAACACGAAACTCGATACGAAAAAGTGAGTGAACTCTATAGTCTTTTCCTTTTTCATAGTATTTATTGTAACGCATGCTTTGAAAGTTTAATATGTACGATACTGGTGAGTTATTCCACGCTGTATGTCAGTTCAATGTATTGTTATTTAAGGTCGATTGTGAAACAAGTTTTCCCAACTTATATTAATCACTCTCGACACCTCTCTCCTGATGTTATCCTTCACCTCGAGAATATGAGAGAAGAGAAGCCAGTTTTTCTTTAGCAAGGTAATTTCTGGTACTAATTTTATTCCGCCTTTGGTATGACGGGGCCTGTGATCGAACCAAGGACCTCCCGCACTCGATGCGGACGCTCAACCACTAGGCTATCGAGGAGGCGGTATATCAGTGGCAGTTGTATTGTTCAACTAAATACAGTTCGACTCGAATTTTCATTATATTTATGTTTTACTTTACAGCAATAACAGCTATATCATATTTGTTCCTCAGTATACTTATAATTCAAATTTATGTCTATCATGCTCGTTAATGATTGCCTTGACAGTGGAAACTATTTCAGGGAGCACTCCATATGTTTAAAGCACTGGACAATTTTGGAAACTGTCTCTTTGAGGTACACTGGAAAATGCTATAGATTTATATAGTATTACTATAAAATCTTTTTTGATGATTGCAATCTAACATTTTAGGAAGTCATAAAACTACACGATATACGTATGCACACTATGGATAAACTATCTCAAGTTATGGCGAGTGTAGTGTTGCAAAATGGCATAAAAGAAATATTTGTTCAATAACAAAATAATTTTTCAATCCTAGAAAAAATAAATGTTCAAAAAAATATATTTATTCTTAAAATATATTTATCTACATTTCAAGATTTATTTGGAAGATCAATTATATGATAAGACATAAAATTGTAAAGGTGAAGCATGAAACCTGTTCAAAATATCAATATACATAATCGTGCTGTTGTCAAAGACAAATACAGACGGGTAAAATGAATAATACAAAGTAAAAATTAAGTAGTTAATATAGTTTAGTTAATATAATCGTTTCAATGTTATAATAAATGTAACTGTGTGAGTGATATAAGCCTACTCAGTGTGACAATATATGCATATTTCTTTAATACCAAACGAATCTATGCAGTGAACGTATTATTGGCAAATTGTATTGTAATAGTACAGAAAAATAAATTACAAACAAGCTCTATGGCTTTTTTCAAAGACTATCTTAACAATTGGCATTTGAACTACTTCGACTGTATAATATGCTGAAAAGAGAGAACAATAAACAAGAGAAGATATAGTCAATTTATACGTTTGAACGTCTATAGTAATGGTTGTTTCACATAGTAAACTTATTATATAATTATCATTGTCAAGTGTTTTAAGACAATCATAGACTTACAAACATACTCTTTATAATAATGGTTGAATAGAAACTTTCATTTATAGTTCGACCACATACACAGTCGTCAATTAGTTTTATGTACATATTTCATGGATATTTGTCATCGAATAGAATTTAGAGTCCAGTTTGTCACGAATTCACCAAAGTCATTGGTCAACACCATAGGCACATGGTTTCAAATCATCTGAGTCAAAATTATCTGAGTGTATCCTCTATAGAGAGAAGGTGGGCAGCGGCCATGTTTAGCCGCAAAGGATATGACGTTACGTTTCGAAAGCTGGTACCCAGTTTTTCAGCAGTTGTCACAACAAAATCGGATACCATTTCATGTAACGTCATATCCGTTGCGGCTAAACTTCCCTCTATATAGGATACACTCTGATAATTTTGACTAAGATCATTTGAAGCCATGTGTCTATGGTTAACACTGGCTACATGTATACGTGCATGCTGGCTACGGACGTATAACTCTATCACGATAAATGGCAGTTCAAACACAAACACAATATTCTTCATATTTGTGTTATGCATTAAAATCAAGGACCCTAACATTTGCCTATGAAAGCATTCAAACATTTGGCACAACATATAAGGGTTGCATCCTCCTAAATATTCAGAAACGATAAATATAGTGGATTTTGTGTTTGTTTTTGAATAATTGCACTTTATTGCGCTAGAGTTATACATGAGTTTTATACCCAATCGGCCAAAAACAATATCAAATCGTAATAGGAAAGAAACAATCGACGGAAACACCAGAGAACGGAAGACATAAACGGAACACACCTAATAGTAAGTTTCGTGTCCTTTATTGGTGTAGCGCTGGCTACGCTATTTCCATTTAGGATTGGTGGCTGTGTTATACCTTAATGTAGAATGACAAGGGTGGTTTCTCAAACTAAATGTATAACTGAGCAATACAATAATAAATGTTTATTATATATCTCGTATCGATGTTTACAACAAACTACATCGTGTTTATTAAATCTTTAACGGCAGTGATGAAACGTTATTCATCAAATGGGATTCTCAAAAACACTTTAAATTAAGAATAAACAATGATAGTCACATCATGACAGAACTTACATCAGACCTCGATTCTAATGATAAGTGTCTATGATATTCTGTCGAATTTCATATCACTAATGCACACATCGGCCACGGGTATATTTGGTAATAACGTTACTTATTAATGACAATCTAAACGTAAACAATCACAGGTCTGGTTTAATACGGATTGCTTTAAGCTAGACGAGATTTAAAAAAAAGTCGAAACTCATACTTAAGAAATAAATCAAAGGAAAACAAAACTATATCCCTTAACGCAAAGAAAAAAATATAATGCAATAAAAAGGAAAAGAAAAATACAAATCGAAATACTCCAAAAAGTGCATTTTGCTTGGACTATACCCTATACGTTGTTGCTGTATTGTACTACTGTACGTCTTAAGTGGGAAAGTCAAGCATTAGGTTTTTACACATTTATGTATGTTACTATCTTTCACATGATAGTTATGTCCTGAGTTATTCATAATTTGTTCTTTACTACAGCTCAAAGAACATGATCACGTGACCAAAAATACGTATTTAAGATTTATGACGTCATATCCCTGATACAATATTACAGAAATAAAAAATAAAAACACCGGATAGTAGTTTCATTTAAGAAGTATTACTTGAAATGGACAACAGGGGTGAATTTTCTTTGTTTATCATAAATAGGCGGTATAACATTACCCAGCCCACTTTTTTTAAGTTGGGCTCAAACATAAAATTTTGTTGTAAAAAATAAAATTGAGGTAAAAATGATTAAAATCGTCTGACGAATGAAACTACATATAATATTCTAGAAACAAATGACATATTAAGAATAAATTAGTGTTTATTTACCTAGTATATATCTAATATTACTAGGGTGTAAGTGTGGTATTTTGAGTCTCGGATGTGACTTGTTTATATTGCTATAGTTTGATAATAATTTACTGTTTTCAAAATTATGGATTGTCATTTAAGAGTACAATGGAATATATTGCAAATGATATCAATATAATTTCAGTAAGCATGAATGACATTTGACAACAACGCTCAGAAATCGTATGAGCCCATATAACACATTCAATTGCCTTACGTATTTATGAGGTATTCTTTGCCCAGTGCTTTAAACCATGTCCTGTTTGAATATCAATACTATGGAAATACTTTCATACTAAATTATGAAAATACTTTCATACTAAATTATGAAAAAACCACGAATGTCTAGCTGAGAGATTGTTCTTTAAGAAAATGTACCTTTTTTATATAGTCAGAGTCAATGATGTTGATTTATCACCCACTGATTAATTCTTTTTAAGTGGCCCTCGTATGGTATAAGGGAGATAAACTGGACTATAACAAGGGGATCCACTCTCTAGTTTTATGTTCATCTAATTCATAAATGATATTTCACTCAATATTAATACAAACCTGGATGGAATATTTACAGTCAACGAGCTTAAAATTTTTATCCTACTTTTTGCAGATGACGCGGTTCTATTTACGCACTCTACCGAAACTCTTCAACTAATGCTAAATGGCCTTCAGAATTATTGAAATACATGGGGGCTTAAAATAAATGTAAATTTAAAAAAAGCGACGGTATTTGAACGTGGACGAGGTACCCAATGTAATACAGTATTAAATAACTTACGTGTTGAAGTCGTGACTTCATTCAAATATCTTGGTACCCAATTTATTTAAAAATGGTTCATGGTACCGAACGCAATTACGAATTGCTCAACAATCAGCGCATGCTTTACACAATCTGTTTATTGTATAACCAAGTTATTTTAAATAAACACGAACAATGCCGACTATTCGATAGTCTAGTTGGTTCTATATTTAACTATAATGCTTCAATTAGGGGCTTTCATGACGCTAAAAACATAGAACTAATGCATTGCAGTTTTTTGAGAAAAATATTAAAGGTAAACAAATCTACTTACCTTGACGTACTCTATGGAGAATTAGGACGATATCCGATGAAAACAATAAGGCAAATCATAATGATTAAATACTGGGTAAATGTTATGAAATCAAAAATCCCTTAATCAGAAATATCTACAACATGTTATCAAACGATGCAAATAATGGACTGTCTTACAGTGGACATAATTGGGCTCATCATGTTATTAGATACTCATGGCCTTGGACATTGCTGGATAACACAAGATCCAAATAATATCAGATACTTATCTATTAAACAAAGAATATTAGACGTTTGGAAACAAACATGGTACACTAATATAAACAATTCCAACAGATTGTTTGAATATTGCTTATTTAAACACGACTTTTCTGGTGAAAAGTATTTGCATATCAACATTGACCCGAAATATCAAACAATTTTAACAAAATTTCGATTATATTCTAATAATCTCAATATAGAAACTGGTAGATACAATTACGTAGACAGACAAAACAGACTTTTCCAACAATGTAATATGAAAAAAGCAGAAAACATTTTTTATAATTCTGCCTTAAATATACTAGGAATCTGAGATCTCAATATTTAAAACCATATTTTCGCAATGGGCCAACTATTACAAAATTTGATATTCTTATGTCCTCAAACTCTCAAAAAGTATTCATAGAAAGAAATTAGAAACAATTACTTTAATCAGCTATGTCGTATAATCTTGTTTAAACAACTGTCGTATATATGTTTTCACCACTTACCTCATATTATGTTAATTTTGTTTGTTTGCCTATATGTACTATATTGTATTTAATGCCAATAAACTATATGTTATGTTAAAAAAATATCTCACGTATTATTTTGTTCCAGATTGCTGGCGATAATCGTATTCTCGTTATGTTGTGTGTATGTGATATTATCATGTGTCCAGACAGTGCGCCATATGGGGTTCAAAAACATACCAATATCGCCAGTGCTGTTTACAAATTTAACATTGTCATCCTCGAATGTAGATGAAGCGCAAATAAACAAACCCCTGACATTAAAGAACGTATTGTATAATGAAACTCACAAGCCAAGTTGTGCAGCCAGACAGAAAGGACTATATAAACCAATGTCCACGTATTTACCACTGACTGCCCTAGCATCTCCATGGAGATCTGGTAATACATGGATACGTCATTTGTTACAGATGGCAACAGGTACGTGGTATTGTTCGTTTATTCTCCTATACAGTTTATAGCTCACCTGAGCACGAAGTGAAGCTATTGTGATCGCCCTATGTCCGTCGTCCACCGTCAACAATTGGACTGTTAACACGTCTCTAGATGTCACATTTGTTTACCTAATCTTTATGAAACTTGGTCACAATGTTTGTCTCTATAAAATCTAGGTCAAGTTCGTAACTGGGTCATCTGGGGTCAAAAACTAGGTTACTAGGTCAAATCAAAGAAAAACCTTATTAAAACTCTTGGGGTCATATTTTTGACATACCCGCCAGTTGTGTCTGTGTCTGAGCCAGATGATGCATTCGTTGATACCCGTCAGTTGTGTCTATGTCTGAGCCGTTTGATGCGTTCGATGCATTCGAATAGATAATAACGTGCGCGGGAAGATCGTTATGGCAAAATCTACGCCAGTGTTTGTGTTCAACTGCCATTAAAAATATAATGTTCAATTCACATTAGGCTAAATTTAGAAGAACCCCTTGAAAACTCTCAGTATAAGATATTTTACACGAATCGTGCTAATATTTATTATTGTGCGAGCATCATATACGTGCATACTAGCACTTGTAAGTGCACTTGAAGTTGTAATAAGGAATGTACGAGTATATAAATTATACATCATGCTTTTGAATGTTTGTATATATTTATGCTTGTTTTGTTAGATGACCCCATGGGAGATAAGCCCTTGGCTAAAATGGTATATCATCGGGGAAAAAAAGTTATTATTATTTCAATGTTAAACATCATTTTCGAACAATTCCTCATTTGGACCCAAACTCTCATGGACAGTCCATATAAAACATTTCATAAATTTTTAGCGTCAGGTCGATAACACAAAGGTATGTGAGTCGGTGTTCTCGTGGACTAGATCTATGTGACGTTTGGAAATTGAAAAACTTAGTATGCTTCTTGTTATTGTTTCTAGGTATCGGCACGACTTCCCAGTACTGTGATAGGCAGCTTCAAAAGAATGGATTTCCTTACGAATGTGCAAGGAAGGATTTTTCAAAATATATTGTTATGAAGACTCATGAGCCACATACTGGAAGAAATTCGCTAGCAAAGAAACCATTAACACACACGTTCTCAAGGGCTGTTGTCATTATACGGGATCCTTATACGTTTATCGTGGCAAACCTCGTCGGCACTCATTTAGGAATAGTGCCAGAAAGCAAATATTTCCAACCAAGTAATTTTCTGGTTTCTAAAGAGTTTGTTGTTATTTGATATATCTTGCAGTATTCCCAGAAATTATTGAGAGTCAAATAATTTATTATTTTTGTTCTCGAAGTGAATCCGTAGTCCAGTCACGTAGTATTGCTACACTGCTTTAGCAGTACTTGGGATATTGAAAATGATAAACAATCAGTAACTGGTACTATGTGAGTGTCTAATTCATGCATTGACAAATAGTATACACCCAACCTAATGCTGCTATTGTTAAGGCATTTACAACATCGTTTTTCCGACAACCATCGACAATTGATCAGAGGGACTTTACATATTTCATTTATACGAAGGAATATACGTTTGTGTTCAAATAAAAGGAGTCGCACCATTTTGAAATTTCTTACAATTAAGTTCTCAATCATTTCTGAGAATAACATATTTTACTATTGTCACTTGAACGAATAAATTTTCCCAAGATAAAATGGACGAACATGTGCGTCAATATGTCACTTAATTACGCTTCAGTAGTAATTGGGATCTTGCAGGGTTTGCAGGGTGTATTGGGACGTTTTGGAACGTGACCTGATCGCAATAGACAGCGCACATGTATGCATTTTAGCTAGGTCGTCATTCTTTGGCAACATTGTAACCAGGATTCCCTAAGGTTCCATACGTACTATCAGAGACGTTGGTGAATTTAGCAGGGTACACCCCACTCGCCGTTCTGCCCCTCGGGTTATGGGACATTTAGTTTGAAACGTATCCGAATCGCGATAGACAGCGACTATGCCTTGTAAAGTTGGTCGTCTGTCGATGGAAACATTGTACCCTGGTCAAAAACCCTGGTCAAAAACCCACTACTTTCCCAAGGGATAAATTTGGCAAGTATGCCAGTAAGTCATCCAAATTTCTTGGTTCAGTAAAATACAGAAACTGTGTTTGAAGTTTTCAGTTTGTACGACTGCAGAATTAATAGAATTTCCTAATTGTTCACCTGAACGGCGATAAAATTGCTAAATACGCCATTGAGTTCCCAAAACAAGGGAGAACATAGCGGATTAGAGACATGTCTGTTTTTGAAATATGTTTATATTTGGAATAAAAAAACATGAGTGTCACTTATTTAACTGTATATATTTGACCATGGTAAAGTTGCGTTAATTTGAAAACATGATCTGCAAACTGACGGACCGTGAGTCTAATTCTTTACTTCATTGCATTTTTAGGATTTCGAAACTCTACGCAACCTAGATTCTTAAGCTGGTGGAAATATTTCAACTACTTTTGGCTGGAGGAATTTAAAGGACAAGTTTACCCAGTGTTATACACAAACTTTATGAGGAACACAGCAAAAGAACTGAGAAAAGTATTGACATTTCTAGGTGTGGAATTCACTGACGACGATATAAAATGTGCCACTGGTGATTTAGAAGGTCACTTTCATCGTAAACCAAGAGTTTGGACACGTATATCTAACCTTAAGGAGTTATATGATATCGATATGCAAAGACAAATTGACGACACTGTAAGGAACATATCTGACATACTTATGAAGAAATACCACGTGGCTTGGGTGAATGACACTTACACAGTGAACGGGTAAACGCATTTGTTAACACAGATGTTCAAAACGTCCCCCTTCATTCTGCAAATCTGCAAAACCAGCTGCAATCGACGTCGAAAATTGCCAATTGCGTCTGTGCAAGTTATAAATTTCGCGTCGTATTGAAGTTATACAATCAAGCATTGTTTCTGGTTTTGGAGTAAAAATTCATTCTTTCAGACAACTTCGTTTCATTTAATAAAATACAAAAGGTTTAAGTCCAGTGGGTGAAAAGGCCAAGTAAAATGTGTTCTTTAGCGAATTGATCTCATCTCCAAATGTCTTGGAATCACTGAAAATGTAGTCCATCTTCGATAATGTCATTGACCAAACACTGACGACGCATGCAATATTTTTTCATATCCTTTCCGCTACCATAGCGTACTAATGCAGACTGGCCGGGATGGCCATGGATACACATGCAGCCAAGACTAAAGGATATTACGGGCCATAGGTCGTGCACAGGTTTTTGGGCCCGCTGGCCCGCTGGCCCCCTTTAAATAGGACTTTGGACGTAGGTTTTCTAAAACTGAAATTACTGGTCATAATTGCATTAACATTTAGCGCCAAAAAGTTTTTATTGTTTCATTAGCTAGATAAAGGGGTCGGGATCAATTCCCTAAAGGGGCCCAAAATTAGGCCTACCGAGCTAATTAAAAAAGAAGTTTTTCGCGCAAGGGTCACGGTCATTTTCGGTGACCTTTAGACGAAATGTTGACAATTTTGCCTACTTCACTTTCGGGCAGGTGTTTAACGTCCGGATGTATTGAGTTTTTATCAGTGTTGCAAGTCAATAAGACTCAGTGCCGGAGTATAGGGTCCATATGAATTTCTCCTAGCCCCCCAAAAAATCGTGGTAGCGGAAAGGATATCCAATAAAATGTTGGGCTCATTATTTTTGTAACACGCGTTCAAACCACTTCTCCTTCATAAAATCTAACAAAGTTATTGAAAAAAGATAATATTAAGTCAGACAGAGAAGACAGCACTCATCTTAACCAGCCGAGCACAGAAAACATAAAAACATACAAGGCACAATTCCCAACTAAACAAGTTATGATCCTCCCATGTTCAAGATGTCATTTATGTTATCATATATGAATGATCCCCCTGTATTTATGAAACGAGCTAAGTAATAAAATGCGAGGCTCTGTAATTTCGTTCAGCGAGTTTAATAAAATCAATAACGAGACAAGTCACAAATGTGATATTCTTTCATCACATAAAGCTTTACTGACCGAAACATCATAAATGTCTTTAAATATACTGAACACAAAAAGTTTTTAGTCAGTATGTTTCATTTGCGGCTTAAATTGCAAATGCTTGGCAGTCGAACACGGAGTATAAGACGTGTTGAAGTGATATCTGACGATATGCATCGTCGACTCATTTGGAAATCAAGCAATATGTGAGGCCAGATTTTTTCTAACACTTTAAATTGGATGTTTATGTGACAATTACAACAACGATGCTGGGTGTGTCATTCTGCCTTTTATTATGTAACCGTACTTGATGCAGGCTTTATATGTCAACAGAAACAAACTTCCAAATTTCAACACGGGGCGTCGCCTTGTCATGACGTGAAATGATTGACACGTCACCATTTGTTAGCTTGATGTTGTAGCTTTCCTGTAAACAACGTCGCACAGTATTCTTATATACATTAATATACAATTAATCATGTTTGGGTCCAGTGTGACATATTTTCAGTGAAATCATCCCACCTTGATCAAGGCGTTCGATTACAGCGACACAATCTGAAGGGTGTTTTCTGGTGACGTCATCCCGATGTTATATATGTTAAAAACGTCTGATATTTTGACCGTGTGTTGCTCAAGACCGTTGACCTTTTTTCAGGAGAAAGGCGACGATGTTTCGCATTGTGATGGGGTACACAGTCGATATTGAGAAGCTTTAGAAATTTGGTTTTAACCCCTTATGTGTGTAATTATGGTTTTTTATGATCATTCTTTAAAGGGTACTAGTAGAAATTAATAATGGATATGGATAAACCTGTGTAGTATCACTTCTTATCATTTATAATAAATGAAAGAGCGAATCAATACCTAGCAAATGCCTGACTTAACTTTTGTTTGACTTTATCATAAACAAGCCAATTTGTTAAGCGTCGCCTTTACTTTAAATGACATCAACATCACGGACATATTACACAAGTATGGAACGTCATTGCTGTCTTCATATGACTATTGTCTTTATGTGCAGTGGTTAAATCATTATGTGCAGTAGTTACATCATTTTGTGCAGTAGTTACATCATTTTGTGCAGTGGTTACCTCATTATGTGCAGTAGTTTCATCATTATGTGCAGTAGTTACAGCATTACATGCAGTAGTTAAATCATTTTGTGCAGTAGTTACATCATTATGTGCAGTAGTTACATCATTTTGTGCAGTAGTTACATCATTATGTGCAGTAGTAACATCATTATGTGCAGTAGTTACATAATAATGTGCAGTAGTTACATCATTACGTACAGTGGTTACCTCATTACGTACAGTGGTTACAGCATTATGTGCAGTAGTTACATCATTACATGCAGTAGTTACATCATTACGTGCAGTAGTTACATCATTACGTGCAGTGGTTACATCATTACATGCAGTAGTTACATCATTACATGCAGTAGTTACATCATTACGTACAGTGGTTACCTCATTACGTACTGTGGTTACAGCATTATGTGCAGTAGTTACATCATTACGTGCAGTAGTTACATCATTACGTGCAGTAGTTACATCATTACGTACAGTAGTTACATCATTACGTGCAGTAGTTACATCATTACATGCAGTAGTTACATCATTACGTGCAGTAGTTACATCATTACATGCAGTAGTTACATCATTACATGCAGTAGTTACATCATTACGTACAGTAGTTACATCATTATGTGCAGTAGTTACATCATTTTGTGCAGTAGTTACATCATTATGTGCAGTAGTAACATCATTATGTGCAGTAGTTACATAATAATGTGCAGTAGTTACATCATTACGTACAGTGGTTACCTCATTACGTACAGTGGTTACAGCATTACGTGCAGTAGTTACATTATTATGTGCAGTAGTTACATCATAATGTGCAGCAATGGCGTTCCATTAGTACACAAGTGTATACTCCTTTTATCAAGGCGCTCAGAGGGGCCACTCGATATAGTTAGGATAAATCCACCCGACACTCGACGCAAGCCTTCGATTTTTCACCTGACAAAAATAAAGCAGCACTAAGAATGTGTCATATCATTTGAAGTGACATAACTTATACAAAAGCAGCCAAAGGTACGATTCAGATGAGATTAGGACATTTTGGATGAGCAAGAAGCCAAAAACATTTACGTCGCATGTATCAGCCGCCTGGTAACTAAATGCACGGTGTGAGGGTGTAAATGTACAGTCGGTTGAACAGACACATGTCAAAAAATAAACTTTAATTTGGTGTTTTAACCAGGTACAGTCAAGTCTCTCTATAAAAACCACCAACGGAAACAACAAAATAATGCTTTCTGTTGACAGGTGGTCTATTTTAACAACGTAACGTTAAAAGTTGCGACCCATGCTAAACTCCGTTGGTGTAATAAATAAAAAATTGTAGTATTAAATTACTATTCATACTATGATTTTCACAAAATTATCAAAATACACAGAAATAATTAGGCTTCAATAAATTATTAAAAGTGTTATGGTTTGATAACAATAATATGTAAAACCCCATCAATTGCGTGTAAAAAAAATGCCGAAAAGGCGTAACTATGTAATATGTAAATTACATTGTAATCAGTGTTCGAACTTGTAGTTTTGGGTTATTTGGGTCATAACAAAAGAGGTTTCAACTCAGTATAATATTTACATTATTGTCATACATGGTCGTTTATGTTGGGTTCTTAGCTACAGAGACTTTTACCAGGTGTTTGGCTTGGTTACATGCATATCGGTAGACGTTTAACGGTGTCCAATCACGGTTTATACGTCATTACTGTGAAGTTAATGATTCTGTAAGTCTGAGGCAATGTTGTAGATTCCGTTGTCACAGGTTTTGGAATGGCATTCGTCCGCTCATATTCGCCAACCTTGAACGATTCCACTACCATGATATTGCAGCACCGACCCTTAGTGTAACTCCGCTTCAACACGAAATAATTGTTTTGTATCACAAAAATGTACGTTTAGTACAAAACAAACCTACTGTGAGTGTATAATATTAAAGATGCACCGTCCCTGGGTGTACCACATGTACATAAAATGTAATAACATCTATAATGATTCATATACATGTATATGATCCAGCCTCCAGGAAAACATTTTAAATCATAATTACAGGCGGAAGGAGGGAGGGGCATGACATGCCCGGAGCTGTGTGTTGAATTAGAGGAATGAGAGGATTAGTAGGGCGTTCTAACGCGCAGACTTTTGGTCGCCTTAAGGCTTCATTAAATTCCTTCCTGTGATGGAAGTGGTTTTCAGATGAAAAGTTTTTTACGCGTTCAATAGACATCCTGACATTCCCCTATTACTCTATGTGGTTGGACGATCCGGGTGAGTTCGGGGACAAATGAGGGGGTATTGGTAGTGCATTCGAACGCACATACACTTTAAAACCTCCTTATGGGGCCCATTAAGTCCCTCCCCGGGGTCGAAGTGTTGTTTGTGTGCTGAAAACGTCGGGAATGTAGACGAGATCAATATATTTTCTTATCTCCTTCCGTGATACTGTAGGTTAGTTGACGAGTCTGCAGATTTTGGAGTGGGGGCAAATGAAAGGGGGTTGGTAGGGCATAAGAACTTTCTTACATTCGATCTACTAAAAGGGCTTTTTAAATTCTTTCCCGTAGTCGAATTTCCAGCAGGAATTTAACTTCGTTCGCCTTCTATTACGAAGTCTATCTTCATATGCAGTGTATAATAGGTTCATTACATCTGTTCGTAACAAGAACATTCCATGATTAATTGCTGTTTGATAATGATTATTTTATTCATGTGTAACAGCAATTGTGATGCTCGATGTTAATATCGTTAAAGCCTTAAAGGAGAGGTTCTGATCGAGACGTTGCAAATGTTGTTGTTTTACCTGCGTCCTGCATCCATAAGGTTGCTCCAATCGCCGATATACACATATACTGTGATTGCTCGAAGAGCAAATAGGATTAAATATCCTTCCCCGTCGCCTTATCTTTGCAAAGCATTATTTGTTAGTATGACAGACTGAGTCTGGACCTAGGCAACGGCGCATATTCATTCTATACTGCTCGACCACGGTCTATTCTTTCCAATGTAAATCAGGAAGTTGAATTCCCAGGAAATTGTTGTCTCATTTCCGGGAGGTAAGATGGTACCTACGTCTCATCCATTGTTATAAAAGTATTGATAGAACGTTCTGTTAATATCCTTTTACAAAAGAGCGCTAAAGCAAGCCAGTAACGTGCTTGATGCGACGTTATTTCAGTTCGGACGTCAAAACATGGGGCACCCACCGAGCGGAAACCTTCCACGTGCTTTTCTTGTTCCACAAAATCGAATGATCAGAGCAAAAACTATTCTCCGTTTTCTAGACATTCACTAGCTTTAGTGTTGATTTTGCTTTAATTACATGTACCATTAAGTCTATTCGTCATCTGGTAACAATCTGCTTGCTATAGCAGTGCTTCATGTGTACTGCCTCGACAAACGGGGTGTATAGCTGCGAGTATAAACCAACAAACGACTGACTGTGAGTGTGGTAAAAAGCTGTAATTAAACAAAAATGCACATTAAGCTACAAGTCACATTAAACAACAAAGTTCATTAAACAACAAAGAATGTAAAATACAACTACATGTGAATAATCATACTTTTGCTTGTACAAACTCGTACAAAACCTCCAAGGGGCATAAGGGAGACAACTTGTACAACCTTGTCAAAGGTAAGTAAGGGAGGCAACTCGTACAACCCTGTCAAAGGTAAGTAAGGGAGGCAACTCGTACAACTCTGCCTAATGCAAGCAAGGGAGACAATCTCCTGCAGACGATATTTCTAAGCAAATTAGAACAAAATGCGTATCAAGAACTTCAGTAAGCAATACAAAAGTGCTTATAATACAGAGAATATTTATAATACTTATGTTACAATATATAGTAACAAATTTGCATTGAAAAAAGTATTATGAGCCCTTTTAAAGTATTATCAGCTTTTGGCCCGTCTCGTACAGGGCTATTATCAGATGATAGCCCTTGGAAGACGTACACGCTCAACGTTACATCATTTGCATCTCAAAAGTAGCCGGCTCCAAGCGTAACGCCAAGCGTAACGTACCTTCTTGAATCACTGGCAAACCAGATTGATAGATTTGGACATGCAGGATAGCACATTTCAAAATTGAATCAATCCTTGATCAGATGGATCTAAATCTACACATATATTCTAAAATCTAGACAGTAAATCCATGTTTACTAGATCTTAATAAGATACACTGAGATTTTCATGTTCTTCCCAAAATGTGAAAAACAACTTTTTCAGAATTTTGCATCAAAACATACACCAGAATGTAGCAAATATTATACCTAAAAAAATGAATACCCATATGATATGTTTCCATTTTATAATGACAATGTTATGGAGACTTTAGGTTATAGATCTTCGCAAATATATCCAAGTTTGAGAATTTCTAAAATGAAAATGGGTTTCTTTATAAATTACGGAACACGTCATGTTTTGTAAGTGTTTAAATGAGTAGTTTAATTGAAAACACAACACTGTATCATTAGTATCATTCAGAACAATGAATGGCTAAGCAGTGCCATTGAGTGATTGAGGCGATTATCACTCAATGGCACTGCTCAATCATGTATTATTCTAAAACTAATACATACACTGTGAGGGCTAACATATATATGACCAAAATATCAGGAAGTGTGAGAACGCTCAAAAGAAACATCTTGTTCCTGCAAATACAACTTGATTCATCAGTTTACAGAAAGTTCTTGTTCCAAAATTTAACAGAATCAAGACTGGTTCCAGAACAACATGCATTTTACGTCGATTCATTTTATGGAAACTTGTATTTAAACTTTAAGACATATTATTACATCCTATCCATCCAGACGTCAAGCACAAAATCAATATGTCTCCCTCCTTAAAGTTGTATGTGGCAGACATAAAAACTCCCCAAAACAGCATTGGACTGATGTGCACCATAATGACAAGTACTACAGATAATTCAAGGATACTTCAAAAGTTTGATTGAAATCTGACCAATGGTTACTGAGTAGTGCAGACAGACTTTGGATGAACAAATCAACAGTACTACACACAAACCGGCCAACCTCAAGCATGACTTCGATATAGTCCCCATAGACTTATATGTATCTAGGGATAATAATAAAGAAATGGCAGGTTTTACGTACAGTTCAATACTTCAACAGCTCTAAAATGGAATCTGCGTGCAAGGAATTCTATACCATCACTGTAACATCCCATCATGTAATTCTTCATAGGGCTTATCTGTACATTGATTTTGTCTAAACTTGACCTAAAAAGGCCCAATACAATTTTACTTGATATTTAAGCTTAGAGGTAAATTATCAAAACTTGTTTCAATAAACATTTACAATGTTAATATTCTGCTGAAGCTGGTGAAATCATTTAATTATATACCGGTATTCTAGCACAGTGGCAGTGGGTCTGACAATGTGTCTGTGAGTTTGGCAATGTGCCAGTACAGTCTTGCAATGTTTAAATGTGTCTGGCAATGTTTCTATGAGTCTGGCAATGTGTCAGTGAGTTTGGCGGTTTTTCATTGAAATTTGGCAATGTGTCAGTGAGTCTTACAATGTGTCAGTGAGTCTGGCAATGTATCAGTGAGTCTAGCAATGTGACAGTGGAGTCTTACAGTGTGTCAGTTAGTCTAGTAGTGAGTCTAGCAATGTGTCAATGAGTCTAGCCATGTGTCAGTGAGTATGACAATGTATCAGTGAGTCTTACAATGTGTCAGTGAGTCTTACAATGTGTCAGTGAGTCTTACAATGTGTCAGTGAGTCTTACAATGTGTCAATGAGTCTTACAATGTGTCAGTGAGTCTTACAATGTGTCAGTGAGTCTTACAATGTGTCAGTGAGTCTGTCAATGTGTCAGTGAGTCTTACAATGTGTCAGTGAGTCTTACAATGTGTCAGTGAGTCTTACAATGTGTCAGTGAGTCTGTCAATGTGTTTAAGAGTCTGATAGCGTCTCAATGGGTCTAGAAGAGTGTCAGTCAGTCTTGCAATGTGTCAGTGAGTCCTGCTATGTATCAGTGAGTCTGACAATGTGTCAGTGATTCAAGCAGTGAGTCTAGCAATGTATTAGTGAGTCTGGCAATGTGTCAGTGAGTCTAACAATGTGCCAGTTAGTCTGGCAATGTGTCAAAGCGGCTAACAATGTGTCAATGAGACTGGACGTGAGTCTACCAATGTGAGTCTGGCAATGTATCAGTGAGTCAGGTAATGTATTAGTGAGTCTTACAATGTGTCAGTGAGTCTAGTAGTGAGTCTAGCAATGTGTCAGTGAGTCTTACAATGTGTCAGTGAGTCTTACAATGTGTCAGTGAGTCTTACAATGTGTCAGTGAGTCTTACAATGTGTCAGTGAGTCTTACAATGTGTCAGTGAGTCTTACAATGTGTCAGTGAGTCTTACAATGTGTCAGTGAGTCTTACAATGTGTCAGTGAGTCTTACAATGTGTCAGTGAGTCTTACAATGTGTCAGTGAGTCTGTCAATGTGTCAGTGAGTCTTACAATGTGTCATTGAGTCTGTCAATGTGTCAGTGAGTCTGTCAATGTGTTTAAGAGTCTGATAGCGTCTCAATGGGTCTAGAAGAGTGTCAGTGAGTTTGGCAATGTGTCAGTTAGTCTGGCAATGTGTCAGTGAGTCCTGCAATGTATCAGTGAGTCTGACAATGTGTCAGTGAGTATAACAATATGTCAGTAATTCAAGCAGTGAGTCTAGCAATGTGTCAGTGGAGTCTAGCAATGTGTCAGTGAGTCTAGTTATGTGTCAGTGAGTCTGGAAGAGTGTCAGTGAGTTTTGCAATGTGTCAGTGAGTCTAACAATGTGTCAGTGAGTCTGTCAGAGTGTCAGTGAGTCTAGCAATGTGAAAGTGAGTCTGACAATATGTCAGTGAGTCTAACAATGTGTCACTGAGTCTGACAATGTGTAAGTGTGTCTAACAATGTGTCAGTGAGTCTGGCAGTAAGTCTACCAATGTGTTAGTTAGTCTGACAATGTGCCAGTGAGTCTAACAATATGTCCGTGAGTCTGGCAGTGAGTCTAGCAATGTGTCTGTGAGTCTAACAATGGGTCTGTGAGTCTGACAATGAGTCTAGCAATGTGTCAGTGAGTCTAACAATGTATCAGTGATTCTTGCAATGTGACAATGAGTCTGACAATATGTCAGTGAGTCTAGCAATGTGTCAGTGGAGTCTAGTAATGTGTCAGTGAGTCAGGCAATGTGTCAGTGAGTCTGACACTGAGTCAGTGGAGTCTGGCAGTGAGTCAGAGGAGTCTAGCAATGTGTCAGTGAGTATGACAATGTGTTAGTGTGTCTGACATTGTGTCAGTGAGTCTAACAATGTGTCAGTTAGTCAGGTAGTGAGTTAAGCAATGTGTCAGTAACGTCTGGCAACATGTCCTTTAGTCTGGCAAAGTGACAGTGAGTCAGACAGTATGTCAGTGAATCGGATAATATAAAGTGAGTCTGACAATGTGTCAGTGAGTCTGACAGTGTGTCCGTTTGTCAGGCAGTTAGTCAGGCAATGTTTCAGCGGAGTCTAGCAATGTGTCAGTGAGTCTGACAATGTGTCAGTGTGACAGGCAGAGTGTCGGTGAGTCTGACAGTGAGTCAGTTGAGTTTGGCAATGTGTCAGTTAGTCTGACAATATGTCTGTGAGTCTGACAATGAGTCAGGGACACTCTGGCAAAGTGTCAGTGAGTCTAGCAACGTGTCAGTGAGTCCTGCAATGTATCAGTGAGTGTGACAATGTGTCTAGCAATGTATCATGATTTTTGGCAATGTGTCAGTGGGTCTTACAATGTGTCGTTGAGTCAGGCAATGTGTTAGTGAGTCTTTCATAGAGTCAGTGAGTCTTGCAATGTAACAGTGAGTCTGACAATGTGACAGTGAGTCTAACAACAATGTGTCAGTGATTCTGGCAATAAGTCTAGCAATGTGTCAGTGGAGTCTAGCCATGTGTCAGTGAGTCTGGCAAGGTGTTAGTGAGTCTGGAAGAGTGTCAGTGAGTCTTGCAATGTATCAGTGAGTCTGACAATGTGTCAGTGAGTCTGACAATGTGTCAGTGAGGCTTGCAATGTATCAGTGAGTCTGGCAATGTGTCAGTTAGTCTAACAATGTGTCCTTGGGTCAGGCAATGTGTCAGTGATTCTGGCAATAAGTCTAGCAATGTGTCAGTGGAGTCTAGCAATGTGTCAGTGAGTCTGACAAGGTGTTAGTGAGTCTGGAAGAGTGTCAGTGAGTCTTGCAATGTGTCAGTCAGTCTGGCATAGTGTCAGTAACTCTTGCGATGAGCCAGACTGTGTTTGACAGTATATCATTATGTCTGACAGCTAGCTAGTTGCAATTTCCTATTCTTACCTTCATGCATCTTGATTATAAGTTGAATGCTCTCTTGGAAGGGTGAGATAGTACAGGTCCAGATACATTTAGCTGAATTTGCTGCAGTATTATCTGTAAAATTGTTGAGAAACATATAATAGATTTATAATGGAATGTGTACAAAACTCATGAGCTAGCCTAGCCAATACATGGTCACAAACCACCTGGACTCTTGATGATGTCTGCATATATCTGATGTTGAGAACGTCTACCTTTCAACTTATTTATTGAAGGCCAAAGGCTTGGTCATGGGAATAAGCCTGTAATCTGGCAGTTTCAAATTAATTTCTCAGCAGCCACTTAACACTCCATGATGCCCTGCCGACCTACAGCCTGATTAGCCAAAACGTATATGGCCTACAATAGGACAATGATCTACGGAATAGGGTCATCGTGGTTACACTTTAAAATCCAGAGGGTGACAATGCAATGGTGCGATGGCGAAAGTGGGATGGCGACAATGGGACGGCGCGATGGTACAATGGCGACAATGGGATGGCAACAATGGGACGGCGCGATGGTACAATGGCGTCAATGCGATTATACGATAACGACAATGGGATAGTATGATGGTGACAATGCGATAGTACGATGGTGACAGTGCGATAGTATGATGGTGACAGTGCGATATGAATATAGTACTGTCGCCATCGTAGTATCGCATTGTCACCATCGGCATTGTCAACGGTGCGACATTGCGATGGCTACAGTGCGATAATGCGATGAGGACAGTACGATGACGCGATGGTACGATGACAAAAATGCGATAGTGCGATGGCAACAGTACTATAGTGATATTGCATTGTCGCCATCGTACTATCGCGTTGTCACATTGTCGTCATCGTATTATCACATTGTCGCCATCGTACTGTCATGTTGTCGCCATCGATTTGTCGCATTGTCGCCATCGTGCTATCGTGTTGTTGCCATCGTGCTAGTGTGTGACCGCGATGGCCCTAACGGTATTCTGTAATGATCCGACTGGGTTTGTGACCCAGAAAAAGTGAAGTTGATCTGGGTTCAATTGTTTGGTGCTGTCCTCCACCAAATTGTCAGAAGCAGGGAGCAGATCAGCACTGGTTTATATTGGTCCAGGTATGTGGATAATGACTATTTAATCCACAGGGTATTACCATATTGTAGTGGTGTACCTGTGTATGGTTACACAAGTAGGCCTGCCCAGTTAGCTCCATCAGTAAGTGTTCGGGGTGAAGACCTACTTTATGCACGCCATCTCTCCTTGTCATGGATGCCCAGATTACCCAAGAAATTATAACCAAAGTTAAATACTACCTACACCAGGGACTAAATGTTCCTGCTAAAGTGACTAACCTATAATATGTATATGTAGATGTAAGGCAATATCTCTATGAACACTGTCTACACACGTCATTTACTCCGAGCTATGCTTCTGTAAGGAGGTGGTTGCATCTGTCAAATGTTTTAGCTTGTTCTTCTTCAATGTATAGCTGAAAAATAACGTATAACTGAAGAAAACCACAATGCTCCAGTAGGGGATCGAAATGTTTGGGGATGAAACTCTTCGATTATTTGATGCTTGTAGTATTGTACGGAATCGTACAGTGTCCAGTTTCCGCCAATCGTAACTTCGCCTTTCCCATGGGGCGACGATACGACAACTCAAGATTAATCTCACATCTTCGACCTTAAGAAGTCTAACCACGAAATGTTACCTACCTAATTTTAAATTTTGTGTTTAACTGAATCCCAAAGTGCGAGGTCTGCAGATTCTAAATGTTAAACTTCCCGTTGTCGTCCCCTGGGACTAAAACGTCCCTGAATACCTAGACGTCACACTGATAATAGTGTACTATAATTATAACTAACACCGCTTAGCGATATCATGGTAGATTTCCAATTATCTGAAATGGATGCTAATTAAAAGTTATATTGATCTTATTCGTGATCTTTTCATGAAAAAGTAAACATATTACGAAATCCTCATTTTGAACATTTTCGCGGGTTCTAACCTAACACGTGTTATTGATCTCTGTCGATACCAAAAATTAGTCCGGGCGCGACAATGCAAGGTTTTAAATATAGAATTTGCAGATCTCACAATTTGAGATTTACATAAACACATAGTTTTGAAAATGCTTGGTTGATAATTATCGCCAACCTTTCGTGTTTGTATAAGATGTCTGAAGGTCGAAGATGTGAGATTAATCTTGCATTGTCGTATCGACGCCCCATTGGAAAGGCGAAGTTACGATTGGCGGCGGGACACTGTAGAATCATCATTTGAATTTATACCTTATTACATCTACTATACTAGTCTATTGTGTAATAACAAGCTCTAAGTGAAGTTCTATATGATATAACATAATCACATGTATATTTTTCTTCTTTGCACATTTTTGTTAATTCTTTTTACCTTCATTATTTAGAATAAAATTTATACGATGTTTTATGATTATATCCTTTTTCTGGCGAGATGAGTTTTACAGTTGCTTCTGCTAATTCTGTCCTTTTTCTGGAGAGATGAGTTAATTATACAGTTGTTTCTGTTAATTCTGTACGTCGGTTAATTCTGCGCACCTTGAGATCTGTTTGCATAACATACATAATCCTGGCGTCATTATCTTTGGGCCCTCGAGTGTTTTTGGTACGTCTGTTACTTAAATAAGTTTTTCAGTAACATATAAACTGCAATGGATGAGAATTTCTACAAAACTATGTTCAAAGGTGTAGGAAGTGCAGTTTTCATTAACAATTTAAAGTAAAGTTCAGAGAATGTGCCTGATTCTCGAACTTTCAATGGCACAATTTAACAGCTTGTCTGTATTTATTATCCTGGTTGTCATGCATGCATCAAGGTTAGGATCAAGTTTTTATCTCCGTACTAACCATGCGATTAATAATTTTCATAAATACACTTTACTTACTAAAGGTTGAGGAACATCCCTTTTTAGCTCACATGTCATGAGTGACAGAGTGAACATTTGTGATCACTTTCCGTCCGTCCACAATTCGCTTGCGTAGACAATTGAGTGAAGTTGGCACGGCAATCGATAATTGAACATCAATATTGAATATCAAGCTAGGTTGAAAACCGAGCCAACTTGGTAATCGATATTAGCAAAAGTTAAAGCCCCATACCTCATTTGAATATCGAGCTTGGTCCAATATCCACCGCATATAAACCAAATTACTACTCATTATTGTGATACTATACAATTCAACGTGTACTCATTATTGTGATTGAAACCTCCAGCAATTTTCCATCACTGTACTCATTATTGCAATCCTATTTAATTCAACTTGTACTCATTATAGCGATAACTGGAAGTTGACTCGTTTATAAACTGTGATATCAAGCCAGCTCAGCAATTCAGGAGAGTGAACTATGTAGTAAGAGTTACTTCCCTTGATATCAGGAAAGAGAATTATGTAGTGCAAGCGTACGTGTCTTCCCTTTTTCTAAGTTGGAATGTTTTCGACGGTCACATAAATAAAGCCAGTGTTTACGAGGTGTTTAAATGACACGTCAAGCAATGTCACCTTTCATGTGCATTTGTGAAGAAATATAGCATTGTCCTTGGACCGGAATTACAAATACTCACACTCTGCACTCAAAATATTAAATATGGAAATTCACTTTCTAAAGGTTTAAGTGACAATTTTGATAGCAAGAATGTAACAATGTTGGTACTGAATATTATTTGCTTTTTTCTCATGTAATTTAGTATACTTTTATGCTACAATTGTAATTTGATCAGTCACATATCTCAAATAGTACATACAATGTACTTGCTTTTATTTACAACACTAGTTTATCAGTCAAAGAACAAATATTTCAGTTCAGAGTGCAAGTATTGGTTAATATCCTGAACCCAGAATGATGTCATCACAATTGTATCGGATAGGTGTAGAGCTATGATGTATAGGTCAAAGTGTGTAGAGCTATTCATGATGTATAGATCAAAGTGTGTGCCAAATCATACAGGTTCTACTTGAAAGAACTCAGGAATATAATAAGTTATAGTGCACCCACGATAATGAGAAAGGCAGGAATGTTTGAGGTGCATGATTTATCAGGGATGTTTTTAATACAACACTAACCATATCTGCTTACTTTAATAATTTGTAAAATATTTGTAAACATCACATTATCCTGGGTGCACTATACTTCCCTTTAAATACAGTAATGTGTTCAAAATAACAACTCATAATAATGTACATGATTTTATTTTTAATTCATTATTAGTTGCCAAAAACCCCATGATATTTACAAAAGCAATATAAATAGGATATCACTAACAACAAAACAAGGTTAACTAAAACATAACACACTTTAACCAGTTTTTCCTAGATAAATCATCAAACTAGTTTTCCTGGACACATCTGACGAAAACAATAAATATCCACAACATATCAAATACAGATCATCTTAAAAACAACAAACAATTAACAAGTTCAACGACAGTATATTAACAAACAAAGAAAACTATCTACACCGCAATTTCTGGTTCGAATCCTGGCCTGGTCATGCCAAAGAAAACTATCTACACCACGGTCCCTGGTTCCATTTCCGGCCTGGTCTACCACAGAAAACTATCTACACCAAACAATTAACAAGTTCAACAACAATATATTAACAAACAAAGAAAACTATCTTCACTGCGGCCACTGGTTTGATCCCCGGCCTGGTCATGCCAAAGAAAACTATCTACACCACGGTCCCTGGTTCCATTCCCGGCCTGGTCTACCAAAGAAAACTATCTACACCACGGTCCCTGCTTCCATTCCCGGCCTGGTCTACCAAAGAAAACTATCTACACCGCAGCCCCTGGTTTGATTACAGGCCTGGTCAAAAACAATAAATATCCACCACATATCAAATACAGACTGTAAAAGAAATTTCATTTATTGAACAGACAACAGATGGAAAACCGATGACAGGGTTCGATTGTCCATGTGTTAGGATCTTTTCAACATAATTAATTTCATTTTATAAACTAGAACATATGTATCACTTAACTCCAAACCAGATCATCTTAAAAACAACAAACAACAAGTTTAACAACAGTATATTAACAAACAAAGTAAACTATCTACACCGCAATTTCTGGTTCGAATCCCGGCCTGGTCATGCCAAAGAAAACTATCTACACCACGGTCCCTGGTTCCATTTCCAGCCTTGTCATGCCAAAGAAAACTATCTACACCAAACAACAAACAATTAACAAGTTCAACAACAGTATATTAACAAACAAAGAAAACTATCTACACTGCGGTTTCTGGTTCGAATCCTGGCCTGGTCATGCCAAAGAAAACTATCTACACCACAGTCCCTGGTTCCATTTCCGGCCTGGTCTACCAAAGAAAACTATCTACACCACGGTCCCTGCTTCCATTCCCGGCCTGGTCTACCAAAGAAAACTATCTACACCGCAGTCCCTGGTTTGATCCCAGGCCTGGTCAAAAACAATAAATATCCACCACATATCAAATACAGACTGTAAAAGAAATTTCATTTATTGAACAGACAACAGATGGAAAACCGATGACAGGGTTCGATTGTCCATGTGTTAGGATCTTTTCAACATAATTAATTTCATTTTATAAACTAGAACATATGTATCACTTAACTCCAAACAGATCATCTTAAAAACAACAAACAACAAGTTTAACAACAGTATATTAACAAACAAAGTAAACTATCTACACCACAATTTCTGGTTCGAATCCCGGCCTGGTCATGCCAAAGAAAACTATCTACACCACGGTCCCTGGTTCCATTTCCAGCCCTGTCATGCCAAAGAAAACTATCTACACCAAACAACAAACAATTAACAAGTTCAACAACAGTATATTAACAAACAAAGAAAACTATCTACACTGCGGTTTCTGGTTCGAATCCCGGCCTGGTCATGCCAAAGAAAACTATCTACACCACGGTCCCTGGTTCCATTTCCGGCCTGGTCTACCAACGAAAACTATCTACACCACGGTCCCTGCTTCCATTCCTGGCCTGGTCTACCAAAGAAAACTATCTACACCGCAGTCCCTGGTTTGATTACAGGCCTGGTCAAAAACAATAAATATCCACCACATATCAAATACAGACTGTAAAAGAAATTTCATTTATTGAACAGACAACAGATGGAAAACCGATGACAGGGTTCGATTGTCCATGTGTTAGGATCTTTTCAACATAATGTATGTCATTTTATAAACTAGAACATATGTATCACTTAACTCCAAACAGATCATCTTAAAAACAACAAACAACAAGTTTAACAACAGTATATTAACAAACAAAGTAAACTATCTACACCACAATTTCTGGTTCGAATCCCGGCCTGGTCATGCCAAAGAAAACTATCTACACCAAACAACAAACAATTAACAAGTTCAACAACAGTATATTAACAAACAAAGAAAACTATCTACACTGCGGTTTCTGGTTCGAATCCCGGCCTGGTCATGCCAAAGAAAACTATCTACACCACGGTCCCTGGTTCCATTTCCGGCCTGGTCTACCAACGAAAACTATCTACACCACGGTCCCTGCTTCCATTCCTGGCCTGGTCTACCAAAGAAAACTATCTACACCGCAGTCCCTGGTTTGATTACAGGCCTGGTCAAAAACAATAAATATCCACCACATATCAAATACAGACTGTAAAAGAAATTTCATTTATTGAACAGACAACAGATGGAAAACCGATGACAGGGTTCGATTGTCCATGTGTTAGGATCTTTTCAACATAATTTATGTCATTTTATAAACTAGAACATATGTATAACTTTAACTCTCAACAGATCATCTTAAAACAACAAACCATTAACAAGTTCAACTACATTATATATTTACAAACATATAAAACAACAAACATTTTAACAGCAAACATTACTCACTATGAACAATATATTAAAAAATAACCAACAGATCATCTTAAAACAACAAACCATTAACAAGTTCAACTACATTTATTTATATATTTACAAACATATAAAACAACAAACATTTTAACACCAAACATTACTCACTATGAACAATATATTAAAAAATAACCAACAGATCATCTTAAAACAACAAACCATTAACAAGTTCAACAACATATATACACCATTGCGACCTAGTTTCAAAAAGCTAATTGTGAACAGCCAACAGATTGAGCTAAAAAACAATAGAGGATCTTATCAACATAATTCATGTCATTTTATAAACAAGAACATACACTTAACTCCAAACAGATCATCTTAAAACAACAAACCATTAACAAGTTCAACAACATATATATTAACAAACATTACATACAATCAACAGTATATTACAATACAATACAATTTTATTGGCATAATCTGCAAACAATTTGCCTTTGGCCATTTACAAACACAAAAAACTATGGCAAAGACAAAATACATACAAAATTAATGTTTAACAAACATAAAAGAACACCATAACAAACATATGTATCATTCAAACACCAAGCAGATCGTCTTAACAAACAAACGTAATCTTAATGCTGGACTGTAACTTCAATAAACAGTGAAGTTATCATGTTACGAGAACAGTCGTCCATCAAATCCATCTTTTTCAGGTGCTTCACAGTTACCAGTAACCAGTAACATCTATTGCTCTACCAGGGACACTCAGCATCACCAGGTAACCAGAGACAGTTTGGTACCAACCAAGTAAACTATCCAGACTAGGTGGACCTGTAATATAGCACAGTAACACATAATCATAACATGATTATTAAATGCTAATATTTTGACAAAAAATGCAAATATTTTACACAATACACAATATTTTCGATAATTCTTGACATTATTTGTAAAACTAATCAACTTAAAATAAATGTATCCTGTTAAGTGATAGGATACATAAGTGCATAAATAAAATTAATAATGTTCACACTATGCTTTTGAAAACTTTGCAGCCTAGAATTGAAGATCTTAGACAATCAGTATGAGGTAGTTATCCTGCTATCATTGTCATTTACAGAAGTCCGAGTAGAACATAACCTGTCCTACCTAGAGATGATCCAGCACTTTACTGAGCTAGCAGGGCTGGCTAGTAGCACATTAAAAAACAGGCATGATTAAATCAAATATATATCAACACAACAACTCACCGTTTCTCTTCTATCTCCTCTCATTGCGAAAAGTAGAGCACCCAGTTGACCAGGTTGATCAGGAAACTCATCCATTACTGGAACACCAACTAGTTCCATGAATCCTTGAGGTCCTGTATCACCTGGATAACCTGTAAACATATGAAACTATACAGTAAAACCTCAGTAATACAAGCAGCGATTATTCGAGCAACCGGCCTATATCAAGCAAATTTTAAAGTAACGGCGAATTTGCTCTATATTGTACATTAGTTTAATCCTCTTATTCGAGTAAAATTATTAAAATCATCCGGTCTATTTCGAGCACAGGTGTCGTCCATTCAACAAAATTTCACACCTCCAACTTGTCTATCATAAGATAAACCGACATACATGTGTCATCTTAAATATTTAAGGGCCATTCGTTATAAAACACATTTGAAGAAATTAAGTTGGTAGACCGCCATGCATTGATGTCCCCTAATGTCGCGCGCGTTTCAACTAGAAACCACAGGGATATAACTCATTGAGTTTAAAATCAATGCCCTAAACAAATTTTCATAGATAATACAGTATATGTTTTACTCAATGAGCCGTATCCCTGCGCTGGAAACTGAATCAACTTTGCATCCGGGTTAATCATCTGATCGATTTAAAGAATGGGTTTGAAGTTTGAACTAAGTGATTTTGTGCATGGGTGTTTGTTCACACATATAGGATCTATCGTGTGCTTTCGGTAATGTTATCTTTTTGCCGATGCATCATCTATTACAACAGATAAATTGAGTTTTGATATTTAATGCATAAGTTTTCAATACGACTTTCATAAGCAATTTATTGATTTCAGCGAATGTCCTTACGATTCATAAGACATGATAAACAATGACGATATTCGTAGTTACAACCAAATACATCAATAAATCAAACACATTTTCATTGTAAACACAGTTACACTTCGTCATAACAAAACTTCATCATAGACTTCGAATAATTCGAGCACTGGCTTATCTCAAGCATTTGGCTTGTCCCAATGTGTCCTCAAGATAACAAGGTTTTATTATATCCTACGCAGCTTCAATTAATATTATCTTTTGTATATTTCAACAATAAATTCCAATACTAGTACACACTGATCCCAATAAAATTTGACTAGCCAGCTTCAATCACAATAAATGATACAGTGAATTACAGGATATAACTTACCATAGTTTCAGCAACATACTCTTCTTGAAGTCAGGACTGTAACTTCCATAAACAGTGAAAATTTATGGAGGTATATGGTTCAACGATGTCTTTAAGGTTAACCTGTAAAATAAGATCAACAATATACATGTATACTATACACAGTCTAACCAGAGTATATCATCCGGTCAAGGTATTCATCAAATGGCTGCTAAGGCAGGTGACTTGTTAACATAATTATTTAATGCTGAAAAGGGCTATATTGAATTAGTTCTTCAATATACTGGTGCTGACCACCAAATTGTTTCTTGGTCACAATCCTATCAAGAACCCTTCCACTAGAAACCAGCATCTTCTCCGCTTGTGGAGGAACCTAATTTTTTCACAATTTGATAGTGTCTTCGGTAGATGGAATTATAAAACTACATTCATAGTCACAACATCTAACCATCCAGTTAGTGTTATTTTTGGTTTATTTCAATAATCAATTCCAATGCAGGAACACATAGATCCCATTAATTTTAGCGAGCTAGCTTCAATCACACCAAATGATGAGGTATAGTCCAGTCAAGGTAAGAATACAGTGATGCAGCAGGTCAGGTCCACTATAATTTAATGCTAAACTAACAAACTATATTCGAACTATCTATTCAGACAATGGTTGTAATCTTCTCTGGACACATAAACAGCTACGTCACTATCACCAGATCCAAACTGGATAATAGTTTACAGTATATAGCTAACCATGATTTTAACAATCCTGTCACTTCAAAAGACTCCTCCATCCCCACTTCATCATGGTCCAACGCACACTTCATCATGGTCCAACGCACATCATGGTCCAACACACACTTCATCATGGTCCAACACACACTTCATCATGGTTCAACATCAATCTTTGCCATGGAGCTGTACATACAATAGAGACATCAATTAGAACCTAATTGATAACAGACTGTTTTTTGATGTTAGTGGTTCGAATCCCGGGCAGGCCTCGTCATACCAAAGACGATAAAATGGTAGCAGAAATTCCGTTGCTAGACGCTCAGTATAAGTTTCATTGAAATCTGACCATGGCCTAGTGGTAGAACATCCACTTCGAGTGGGGAAGGTTCCTCGTTTGATTCTCGGCCTCGTCATACCAAAGACGAAAAAATGGTAGCAGAAATTCCGTTGCTAGACGCTCAGTATAAGTTTCATTGAAATCTGACCATGGCCTAGTGGTAGAACATCCACTTTGAGTGGGGAAGGTTCCTCGTTTGATTCTCGGCCTCGTCATACCAAAGAAAACTATAAGTGCATTAAAACAACAAAGAGCAATAACTCCTTAAAATGGATCTAAAATCTTCACCAGGGTCAGTCTACACATTTGCCCTTCATCTCCGTCGTCACCACGAGTCCAACCTAGAGCTGTAAATGCAGAAACATGATTAGAACATAATTGATAACAGACTGTTTTTGGATGTAAGTGGTTCGAAACCTGGGCAGGCCTCGTCATACCAAAGACGAAAAAATGGTAGCAGAAATTCCGTTGCTAGACGCTCAGTATAAAAGGAAAACTGGCTTCTCTTCTCTCATACCCTCTTGGCGGTGGATCAAACATCTTCCTCGCTAACATCTTCAATATAACCATTAACAACAGGAAGTAAAACTCCCTGTGTTTATTCCTGTGAAGCTTCGGCAATTTTCCCTAATCGAAAGTACAGGTACTTAGATTCAACAGACCGAAGACCCAAAAATTGTATCTGTACCTATGCCTCTTATATACATGCCCTGTCCAAGCAATAGAGGCAATAATTAGTATCTGATACCCGTCCATTTTATGATTCAGTTTGCCAAACTTTTCCCTGACTTTTGCCTTAGACACATGACACGATCCACTACCGAGTCCAGCACTGCAATGATATGCAGACCTAAAATGCTAGGTACGGATAAGTTTCATTGAAATCTGACCATGGCCTAGTGGTAGAACATCCACTTCAAGTGGGAAAGGTTCCTGGTTTGGTTCTCGGCCTCGTCATACCAAAGACGTAAAAATGGTAGCAGAAATTCCGTTGCTAGACGCTCAGTATAAGTTTCATTGAAATCTGACCATGGCCTAGTGGTAGAACATCCACTTCGAGTGGGGAAGGTTCCTCGTTTGATTCTCGGCCTCGTCATACCAAAGACGAAAAAATGGTAGCAGAAATTCCGTTGCTAGATGCTCAGTATAAGTTTCATTGAAATCTGACCATGGCCTAGTGGTAGAACATCCACTTCGAGTGGGGAAGGTTCCTCGTTTGATTCTCGGCCTCGTCATACCAAAGAAAACTATAAGTGCAATAAAACAACAAAGAGCAATAACTCCTTAAAATGGATCTAAAATCTTCACCAGGGTCAATCTACACATTTGCCCTTCATCTCCGTCGTCACCACGAGTCCAACCTATAGCTGTAAATGCAGAAACATGATTAGAACATAATTGATAACAGACTGTTTTTGGATGTAAGTGGTTCGAATCCCGGGCAGGCCTCGTCATACCAAAGACGAAAAAATGGTAGCAGAAATTCCGTTGCTAGACGCTCAGTATAAAAGGAAAACTGGCTTCTCTTTTCTCATACCCTCTAGGCGGTGGATCAAACATCTTCCTCGCTAACATCTTCAATATAACCATTAACAACAGGAAGTAAAACTCCCTGTGTTTATTTCTGTGAAGCTTCCGCAATTTTCCCTAATCGAAAGTACAGGTACTTGGATTCAACAGACCGAAGACCCAAAAATTGTATCTGTACCTATGCCTCTTATATACATGCCCTGTCCAAGCAATAGAGGCAATAATTAGTATCTGATACCCGTCCATTTTATGATTCAGTTTGCCAAACTTTTCCCTGACTTTTGCCTTAGACACATGACACGATCCACTACCGAGTCCAGCACTGCAATGATATGCAGACCTAAAATGCTAGGTACGGATAAGTTTCATTGAAATCTGACCATGGCCTAGTGGTAGAACATCCACTTCGAGTGGGAAAGGTTCCTGGTTTGGTTCTCAGCCTCGTCATACCAAAGACGAAAAAATGGTAGCAGAAATTCCGTTGCTAGACGCTCAGTATAAGTTTCATTGAAATCTGACCATGGCCTAGTGGTAGAACATCCACTTCGAGTGGGAAAGGTTCCTGGTTTGGTTCTCGGCCTCGTCATACCAAAGACGAAAAAATGGTAGCAGAAATTCCGTTGCTAGATGCTCAGTGTAAGTTTCATTGAAGTCTGACCATGGCCTAGTGGTCATCTACTGTTGGTGACCAACCTCCAAGACATGTGCAAAGCAATATACCCCCTCATCAAAGATGGGGGGCATAACTATAAGAGAAACAAAACAACAAAGAACAATAACTTCCCTAAAACTGAATCTTCACCAGGGCCCATCTCCATCTTAGCCCTCCATCTCCGTCTCACCATTGAGTCCAATCAAGAGCTGTAAATACAATAGACATGAATTAGAACCTGAATGATAACTGTGTGTTTTTGACGTTATTGTTAAACAAGAGTAGCGCCTTGCGGGTGCAGATGCTCATCTGATCATTGTCACTGTAAAAAAGGCCCATTACCCTTGCATAAAGAAGGGCAGTGTTAAGAGTCTTGCTTTAAAAAAGTGAGGAATTTATGGTGAAGAAAGGGGCAAAATGCTGATCAGAGTTATGGGTCATGCTTGACATGGTCAGGTATTGATGGTGAACAAGTGTTGTAAGTTTCAAAGCAATAGCCCACATAGTGTATGAGAAGTGGACCTAAACACAGAACTTAACCAAGGAAATTTCTGAGTCCAATAAGGGGCAATATCTCACACATAATGCAGATCAGAGTTTTGGTTCATGCTTGATATGGTCGGGTACTGATCATGAACAAGTGTTGAAAGTTTCAAAGAAATAACTGATAGTTTAGGAGAAAAGTGGACCTAAACGCAAAACTTAACGATGCAACGCAGACGCCGACGACGATCAAGTGATGACAATAACTCATATTTTTTTCAAAAATCAGATGAGCTAAAAATTACCTTCAGCTTGCCAAACTTTTACCTAACTTTTGAATCAGACACACCACCAGATCCACCACGGGGTCCAACAGTTCAATGAAGGTACACTCAATTTAGACCAAATGCCAGCAAGCTATATATAGTTGTATTCTGACAATAATTATAAGTGGAAAAAAACTTTTAAAAAAACCTTAAAATTGATCCTACGGATTTATGCCGATAATATGCTTTACTTATGGAACAAGACTGCGTTCAATAAACGCTTATGCCCCCTGTGGAAGCCTTGTCCATAAATAAGTCTAAGTCCAAAATTAGGTCAAGGTTAAGGTCAAAATGGGGTTAGGTGATACTGGCGTGTGGAGAGTGTGCATACACAACATCCATGCAAGTATGAAAGCTTTGTAGCAAGCCATATTAATGCTATAAGAAACGGTCAATTTGGGTTAACCAGGACGGACGGACGAACGGACGAACGGACGGACGGACAGGTGAATCACTATATGCCTCCCCATCTATCGATAGGGGGGCATAAAAACAAGCTTTTTCAACTTCAGTTTGGTCAACATAACCACTATGGATTTTCTCATAAGAAGCGCCTTTAGATGCAGATTCCAGAGATGTACGAGTCTTATAAGGTCATACTATTAAGTAGTACCTTCTAATTCTAAGCCAGCGAAATGTGCAATTACTGCCTAGAAGTCTAAACCCACATGGTCGGCTAGTGGCCATTTTGAAGTAAAAATAATGACATACACTACTACACATCATAAACACCAACTTATGAAAGTTCATAGATATAAACCGCAATACATAATTTAATAAATCCAGGATGGCTGCCAGTCAACAATTTTGAATTTCCAGAATAAAAAATGCCAAACATCATAATGGTCAACAATATATAATGTCATGAAAATAGGACCACATTGCAATATTACCTGGTAGTCCATTGAGGCAGTCATTGTACAACAGGAACATGGGGACAAGGTTCTTCTGGTTGACCATTTCAACTCCAAATTCAAGCCAAGGAGCTGGGTCAGATTTGTCACCTGAAAACATTTCAATTCAACTTGATTTGATAAGCTTACATATACATTGTAACACCAAGAAGTCAATATTCCTGATGTATTACATACACTTAATCCAACTGATGAAGAAAACCTTGCACAATTATTAAAATATATTAATTTTGTAAACTTCTGTTAAATTAAGTCAATGTCATTCACTAAGCAACCAATAAATATTTTTGTGAAATATACAAATCAGTAAAACAACATTCTAACAAGAGCCATCAGAGACAGGTGATGCTTATTTGTTATTTGTCTTTGCCACTGCACTATTTAACTACAAATTTTTTAATTGATATATCCAAAACTTTTTGGTATTGCCTGGACAAGAATTAAGTATGAAAAATTACCAAGGGGAACAACTCCAAAAAAGGGAATCAAGAGTTATGGTTCTGGGGCACTGCACACCCTCTCAATGAGATCTATCTAATTTGATGTCTCTAATACTGTTTTGAGTTATGGCCTGAATAAGAATTAAGTGAAAAATTACTAACTACTAGACAGACGCACACACGGACGGACAGACAGACACTTCAGAAATTATAATTATGCTTCCCCCAATTTCTTGGGGAGCATAAAAACTGACGCTTAAAGCAGCTCCAACATCTGAATTAAATTTTAAATTTACCTGGCGAACCTCTTCATCAGGCTGTCCACAAAAAAAACAGGTAGACAATCAGGACAAAATGAACAGTCGTCCTTTAAATCCATCTTTTTCAGGTGCTTCACAGTTACCAGTAACTAGTAACATCTATAAATTTACCAGGGACACTCAGCATCACCAGGTAACCAGAGACAGTTTGATACCAACCAAGTAAACTATCCAAACATGGTTGACCTGTAATATAGCACAGTAACACAAATTATAACATGACCATGATTTGCTAAAATTTGGACAAAAAAAACATATACAGTCATTATCATTTTGTTCGTTTAAAAAAAAACAATAATTAAATTAATTAAATATTTGCTGTGGAGAGTTAGGCATGCATTATTATTAATGCATATTAATGTTAACACTAAACTATGGAAACCTTTGCAGCCTAGAACTGTAGATCCAACCAGTACTAGGTAGTTATTTTGCTATCATTGTCATTTACTGAAGTCAATGTCTAAGTAGAACATAACCTGTCTAGTCTGGTGATAATCAAGCACTCTATACCACCGAGCCAGCAGGGCTAGCTATTAGCACATTAGAGAAACAGGCATGATTAAACAATATAAACTGACACAAAAACTCACCATTTTCTCTTCTGTCTCCTCTCATTGTGAAAAGTAGAGCACCCAGTTGACCAGGTTGATCAGGAAACTCATCCATTATCGGAACACCAACTAGTTCCATAAATCCTTGAGGTCCTTTTTCACCTGGACAACCTGTAATAAAACATATGAAGCATTTGAAACCAAATATATATATATTTCTATACTAAGAAGCTACTATTCATATTATTATTTGTGTATTTCAACAACAGCCATAATCACATGGCCATCCCACGATGTATATGATTGCCACAAATGGGTGTTAAATAGAAACAGGACTAGATATAAAAAGATGGAAAGTGATGTTAGGAAAAATAAATAAAGAGTTAATAAATGGAATGGAACCAGGCAGAGCTCAATAGAAGGGAAAGTGTTTTGGTTGATCACCCCCATAATTGCAATTTGTCGAAAAAATGTGAGGAGTATACTGACAAAAATGTCTTTAAAATCAACAGATTTCCCATGTACCTAATAGTTACATTAATAAAAACAAAATCAATAACAAGCAGAGTATGCGATTTAAGATAATTATGTTCATATATATTACCATCATACTAGTAGTTTTAAAATTGTGAGTTTTTTTTCATTCTACAAAATATATAATGTCTAAATTCCTATAAAACTCCAATCCATGGGCATATATGACAATCAATTACCTGAACATTTTCTTTATTCTGTTATGCACATACTTAGACCGAATAAAAAACAGGTTAACCTTGAAATTATCCAGATATAACATTTTGTATGACCCCCACCCACCATATTTCATGCTTTAACAATGTATAAATTCCTAATATCTAATCCTCAAAAATATTTTTCACCATATAACAGTATAAATGCATGATTTAAATACAAAATATTACATAAACACTTTAAAAAAAAAGAAAAAAAGATATTCTCCCAGTGATGTTTGAACCCACGACCCTCAGGAATATATCAAAATGATTTCAAATTTAAACAAAGGGAGATCATTTCAAAACTGGGCCATATAGAGTACTGGTTTTTGATCACTGCACTTCTCCTAGTTGCTGTCTATTCACCTACGAAGTTTCAAGTCAATATTTCAAATAGTTTTAAGAGTTATGCTCCCGACAAAATATGGGACTGGCTGACAGACGCATACTATTACTATATCATTTCGCCTTCAGCGGGGGATTATAATCAGTTCCGATACAAGAACACACTGATCCCAGTGTAACTTGACTCGGGGGTCCTACTGAGGAAGAATGCCCAATCCTGAAATTGTTTAAATTCAGGTTATAAAAATTTCAAATGATCATAAATGTCAATTCTTTGAATTTTTCTCTCAAATAGTTCTGGATAAAAGTTAAAAAAATCCGGATTTGTAGGACCCCTGTTGACTAGCTAGCTTCAAAAGCACAAAATAATAGGGTGAATTACAGGATATAGCTTACAATAGTTTAAACAACATCCTCTTCTTGAAGCCTGGACTGTAACTTCCATAAACAGTGAAGATTCATGGAGGTATATGGTTCACCAATATCTTTAAGGTTAACCTGTAAAATAAGATCAACAATATATTCTAACAACAAAAAGTAGGAATATATTTTCTATTTCGATTCAATCAAACAGTTGAACGAAATAAACGTCACTTTACAATAAAAAACTTAAATGATAACCACAAAAAAAACATTTTGTCTCAAATAAAATATCTATCTGACTTAGCACAAAAGCAATGCACCATCAGCTCCGGGCTATGGAATTAAGTCCTAAGGAATGCCAATAGAGACAGACAGTATATAGCTTACCATGATTTCAACAGCCCTGTAACTTCTTTAAACATATTTAATATACTGTCTTTCTGTCTTCAAGCCTTCCTTACTCTTGTTTCTAAACATTGACTTGTTACTTCCATATACTGTCTCTTAGCATAGAGCATCCCCTTCATCCAATCAAGAACTGTACTAACATCTTCATTATATAATCATTAACAACAGGAAGTAAAACTCCCTGTGTTTATTGCTGTGAAGCTTCGACAATTTTCCCTAATCGAAAGTACAGGTACTTAGATTCAACAGACTGAAGACCCAAACATTGTATCTGTACCTATGCCTCTTATATACATGCCCTGTCCAAGCAATAGAGGCAATAATTAGTATCTGATACCCGTCCATTTTATGATTCAGTTTGCCAAACTTTTCCCTGACTTTTGCTTTAGACACACCACCCGCCCAATGCCAGCAAGCCATGAAAGGATTCCGGAAAATGAACTTGTGCACTCGTCTCTCTGCATGGTTTCTCAAAACCTGAAAACAAAAAGACACAAATAAACACGTCCTGTTCCATAATTATACAAGAATCAAGCAATCTTACCATGGCCACTGATTAACTGTAGCTTTCTACTCAATCCTTAATATGTCTAAATGAATGTTATTATATGTTTATAAAAAAATAAATATTGTTTAAACTAACTGTTTGAATATCTACAATTTTATATGAAGTTGACAGAAACAATGTTATATGAAGTTGGCAGAACAACTGATAGTTTCTACAACAGTATCATATGAAACACAACAGGTTCGGAGTTTGATATATTAATAGCAATCAAATAAGGTCAATTTATATGGTAGCCATCTTGAAAGCTTGTGAATTGTGTTGTGCTGAGTTTTATTTACCACCAGTTATCAGCTGGGTTTTTTTGGCGATCATAAATTAAAAAGTAATTCCATTAACATAGCAGATTTGTCACCAAGGACAAAATGAAATTAGTTAACAGACGGACAGCCAACAGGGTGTATAACATAATCCTTTCTTTCGTGGGTATGATAAACCTTTTCACTTACTTTGCAATTCCTCCAAAGCATGCATCTCAAGCTTTTCAACATTCTTAAAACACCCAAACATCTTAGACAGCTTACTTCCTGCAAACAAGGATTGTATTTGTGCATGTATTAAAGTGAACACAAACAAAATGCGTTAGGTGTCATAATACAGGTTGAGTCTACAGATATTCGTTTAAATAATTACTAACATTAACAGTTTCTGTTTCAATGATCAATATTATTGCACACTGATCCCATTAAAATATGGCTACTCTATATACATATTCTTTGGTTGCATCTGGAAGCTGCATGATTGAAGCACAGACATAATTGTTAAACAAGTAATGTTCAGGTAAGTTTAATAACTGCAAGGTTTGGAAACATTCGTCGTTGGCTGGATACGACCCATACTTTATACAATTTCTATGAAATATTGTTAGCAAGAAAAGTTTGTAACTAAACAATAGAACTTCGATAATGGTACACTTGAATAAACATCTGCCATGTGTTGATATGGAGACAATGAACTGTATATATTTCTGAATTAAAGCATACTATCCACAGGTGAGATGGTAAAACACCTGCAATTATAATGTTTACCAGAAAATGCAGGTCAATGATTATTAATACATACATGTAAAGAAGGAAATACGAGAGAAAGTTGTTTTCCTTGATACACATCACTGGGAACACTGGTTCCATGCGATATCACAAACTGTCTCATGACTTCCTTAAAGCTTCCTTAAAACACAAGGAACATGTTCCCGATGTCCTGACAGCTCATTAATTTGAGTACATCGTGAGGCAAAAAATGCTCAGTGTGACCTAGGCTTAAATTGTAATGTTTACCAGAAAATGCAGGTCAATGATTATTAATACATACATGTAAAGAAGGAAATACGAGAGAAGGGTGTTTTCCTTGATACACATCACTGGGAACACTGGTGTTGGAAGTATATGCACCTGTTCCTCTTCTGGACCCTATGGAGGCCCCTCCTGTAGCTCCCCCAATAGCACCATCTATTGCTATGTCTTCAGTAGATCCATCAGGACAACATCTACCACCTCTATACATCGTCCTTTTTGCAGCCTTTCCAAATGTGGCAAACGCCGAAATAACAGCGACTTGTACATCCAATACAGGCTCATCTCTGCATATAGTTAAGGTAAATTATAACAAGAAAACATTAATTATAAAAACTAATAATTAATTCCTGTTCAAAACTGCCAGTTGACTTTGATATGGATGATTGATTTTTAGGCCCAATATGCTCTTAGATTTGTTATCAGTTGTCCAGATTTTTTGGTCACATCAATCCATGAAAATTTGACTACAATGTACTATTCTTCAATATTGGGAGAAGTTGCTGTTTTCTTGTAGAATAATAGTACTGGTTAGGATGCAGCACAAGAAAACTGGTTAGGTGAATTTGCTGCTGTCTATGAAAAATGGGTAGTCATATTTTTATAACTGCACAATTTGCTAAGAAACAGCATTAAACCAAAAAAGAAGCAAGCAGACATTATACATATACCAAGTTCACAGCTGTCGGACAAAATCTTCTCTTAAAAAACATTTAACTTGAAAAAAAGGATACACATCAAAGTAGGCGTGTGATAAGATCTCCAGATCACCTTGAAAACAATGCAAACTCTCATAGTCTGCTAGGAATCCAGATTGCAAACTGTGCAAACTCTCATAATCTGCTAGAAACCTGCATAGATAAATAGAAGATCTGAGGTCAAATATGGATTTTATAATCTCATCAAGGGCAGATAACTCTTCCAACAATTATTCTACCAGACTCATAGAAAACTGTCTAACAATAAGACAGTGAATATGAATATTCAAAGTGCAAAATATACCTATAGAAACTAAGGGAGATTACATGTCTGTGCAAGCTTTCATACATAATGGGACCAAAAATTTAGTATGAAGTTCAGAAACAATGATAAAATACAAAAAGACACACATCAAAATAGATACAAGTATGTGTACAGAGAACTGATGTTTGATGAGCTGAATATTGTAAGAATCTTGTTTGTGTACTGAGTATTAAATAACCATGTGACTACATAATAATCAAAACTCAATAACTTGCAATACACAAGTATACAGTATACATATACCATAGTGGATTTATTACAAAATCATAAATATTCACCTCATTGAGAACAGACTGTCATGAAAAGACAAGCAGGTGCTAGGATGAACTTCTAGGGCAGCATACAATATAACATATCTAAACTCCACCAATACCATGTTCGTCAAGGGTTGTTGGTTGGTACTAAGATCACTGAGTTTCTGTGGTGACTCATGATCTAACTGTATACCACATTTAACAATGACACCATCAAATGCCTGTAATATATAAATATTCTCTTTAAATATCAGCATCATTTAACCCTTTACACTACGAAGATGCATTTAGACTAACAGTTAGACTTCAGTTATCTCAAGGAGTGATCTAACAGGTAAAATGCTCCAGATAAGCAATCAGCTGGTAATGACCAATGTCAAGTTGCTAAGCCATGAGATGATACAAACAGAGGTTATCTGCTACTGGTGATGATTATTTGACTAAAAACATTTTTGTGATATGTATAAATAACAAGAGGACCCAAAGGGCCCTAGGTCGCTCGCTCCCCTGTCGAACTAGTGCATGCACAACCCTATGGTGACCTAAGTAATCATTTACATTTACTCAGCAAGATTCAAGAAAATTCAGCCTCTATTGCAAGTTTTCTTTTGACTTAACCATGTGACCTAGTTTTTGACCCTGGATGACCCAATATGGAACTTGACATAGATTTAGTTGAGATAATCATTTTGACCGAGTTTCATAAAGACAAGGTCGAAATTGTGACCTCTAGTGACTACACAAGGCTTTTCTGTGATTTGACCTAGTGACCTAGGTTTTGACTCCAGATGACTCAATATCGAACTTGACCTAGATTTTGTTAAGATGATCATTGTGACCAAGTTTCATAAAGATTAGGCTAAAATTGTGACCTCTAGTGTCTACACAAGCCAATTGTTGACAGACGGACGACGGAAGACAGATGGACGACAGAAGACAGACGGACGAAGAGTGATCGCAAAAGCTCACTCTGTCACTTTGTGACAGGTGAGCTAAAAACATCAACGTCAGTGTTTTATCTTTCCAAATTCACATTCTTTTCCGCTAAATATGAAATAGTAGCACACAATCTGAAGCATACATTCACTGGTCAATGCAAAAGTTCAATTTCATAACACCTTAATTTAACTGCAAACAGCAACAGACATTCTGAAGAATTTAGCTAGTACATGAATAAAGAATATTTTGTGGAACACTCTTCCAGTAGACTCACAAAATACTAGCAATTGTCCTAAAAGATGCACGAGAATGTGATTGTAGTGTACATCAGTTGCAATGCTGCTGTGAAATCAGATTTAGTAAGCCTAACTCAAACATAGCCTACCTTATATATAAAGTAAGCTTACCTCAGAACAAGTGGTGTTAGTCTTTGCCAGATCATCCATTAATTTTTGTTGTGTAAACATAATATGGTCGATCATCTTGGCTAACAATGTACCATTACCCTGACCATATAACACATCCATTAGTGTCAGTATGTCAAAGGTGAACTTCTCATACAAGATATCTCCAAACGAACTAGGTGTGATATGACAATCCTGAAATGTTTAATACGTTATTATATACAAAATTCAATAATAAGACAGTTGGTTATGTATGATAGAACATGTTCTAATCTAGTAGTCTACAGAACCAGAGAGACTGACTTAATGTCAACCATCAAGTAGTTCTCCAGTCTATCATGTTGTTATTGAAATGGGATGTTATACAGAATGCATGGCATGCCATCGAGTAATTAAAACAATGTTCAAATGTGCTTTCCTTGTTTATATAGCTGATTTCTAATTTTTATAATATAGATCTGTACATTTTTTTATGAACAACATAATACGGAAATTCAACTTTAGAAGGTAGGAGGCTCAGGTTAATATCTCTGCACTATACATTGTGATCATTTTATTCAGATCAGGTTAATATATCCGCACTATACATTTTGATCATTTTATTCTAAGACCTTAATATTACCGAACAACTAATTTCATGGCTTTATCTAATCAAATGAAGTTGTTTTAGTTAAGGCGGTTGGCATGCTTAAAGGGCCTATTATTAGGCGGTTCGCGCGCTAAGCGACATGAATGGGGGGGTTTAAGTGCTAAGCATTGCGTGTTTTATCTAAATGTTTGCTAGAATCTCAGGCAATTGCATGATTGTATTATGGCAGGCCTGTAATCAAAGGTTACTTTACCTTAGAATCCTTGTATGTAGCGACTTGAATACAGGACACAAACACAAGCCTGTGAACCTTGTTATGTTGATCTCTGGCTTCGATTGGAAATTCCTGGAGTATGTGACAAGATCTAGAAGTATGACGCAAGTACGAGTCAAGGAATCGAACAAGGGTATCATCAAACATAACCTGTAGAGAATTAAAAGTAAATTAGAAAATACACAGACATATATAAGAAGAGTTCTTGAATATGTTACTTTTTACTAATATAAGTTTCTTAAAATTGCCAAGAACTTCTGAATGGCTATACCATGTACACAGCAATTACGTTCCATTTAGTACTAGAAAGCAGGTATTTATGGTTCAACTACAAGCATTAGAAATACGGATTAGTCAAACTTTTGTTGTGATTTTTATTAAGATAAATGCCAATTACAGTTGTCTGAATCAATGCAAAATACCCAATCATTGTTATCATAATACAATATCCTAATAGCAAGTACCACAGTTCATAGCCCTAACTCTACTTAAAATATCAGGGGTAGGACCAGTATTACAAGATAATGAGTGTTGAATTATGAAGTAAATAAGTCATCTACCTGACACCCAACCTTGTCATGTGGAACACACAGTAACCAGTGAGTTGGTAAATCATCTTCTATAAACTCCAGTCCTTCCACCAAAGCCTCACAATGACCATTACAAACATCTGCCGGCGGTGCTTGAACAAGCTGAATCTGCAAGGAAACAAGAAATATCTCAAATGAAGTTGTTTTAGTTAAAGCGGTTGGCATGCTTAAAGGGGCCTATTATTAGGCTGTTTGCGCGCTAAGCGACATGTATGGGGGGGTTTAAGCGCTAAGCACAGAATATTGAATTTGCCAGCATTGCGTGTTTTATCTAAATGTTTGCTAGAATCTCAGGCAATTGCATGATCGATTATGGCAGGCCTGTTATTAAAGGTTACTATACCTTAGAATCCTTGTATGTAGCGACTTGAATACAGGACACAAACACCAGCCTGTGAACCTTGTGTTGATCTCTGGCTTCAATTGGAAATTCCTTGAGTATGTGACAAGATCTAGAAGTATGACGCAAGTACGAGTCAAGGAATCGAACAAGGGTATCATCAAACATAACCTGTAGAGAATTAAAAGTAAATTAGAAAATACACAGACATATATAAGAAGAGTTCTTGAATATGTTACTTTTTACTAATATAAGTTTCTTAAAATTGCCAAGAACTTCTGAATGGCTATACCATGTACATAGCAATTACGTTCCATTTAGTACTAGAAAGCAGATATTTATGGTTCAACTACAAGCATTAGAAATACAGATTAGTCAAACTTTTGCTGTGATTATTATTAAGATAATAAATTACAATTACAATTGTCTGAATCAATGCAAAATACCCAATCATTGTTATCACAATACAATATCCTAATAGCAAGTACCACAGTTCATAGCCCTAACTCTACTTAAAATATCTGGGGTAGGACCAGTATTGCAATATTGTGAGTGTTGAATAATCAAGTAAATAAGTCATATACCTGACACCCATCCTTGTCATGAGGAACACACAGTAACCAGTGAGTTGGTAAATCATCTTCTATAAACTCCAGTCCTTCCATCAAAGCCTCACAATGACCATCACAAACATCTGCCAGCGGTGCTTGAACAAGCTGAACCTGCAAGGAAACAAGAAATATCTTTAAAATGTGTCAATGCAGTCATTTTTTAAGTTTCAACATAATTTTGCAATCAATTGACCTTTGTCAGTGCTTGAAATTTGAAGTTTCTGCAAATTTGGATAGTGTAGATATATTAATCAGTCTAGGTTTACAGAAGGCAGACATACATGTATTGCAGTTATTTAAACTGCAAGTTCCTTGAATATCTTTTAATCAATGTTTAATTCCGAGAATTAGAATGGAAAGAAATTATTTCCATCTTCCCATTAGTGTGCACTCTAGAGGAAATATAAAGACAAAATGTATTAATTGTGAGAATTAACGAAGAGACCACTACAATATATTAGAGGGGCCAGGATAGGGTAATGCTAATGTGACGGCCCTACATCCAAGTACAAGTTTGGTATGATGCACATGAACTCAATATCTTATTCATCTTCAAACTTAACAAAAGACATTACCACTGCGTATAAAGCAAATCACTGTACAACTTATTGGGATACTATACAATTCAACTTGTATAACTAACTGTGATTGAAACATCAGGTGATTTCCAATCACTGTACGACTTATTGCAGGACTACAATTCAACGTGTACAATTGCGATAACCAGAAGTTGACTTATTTATACAGGTTATGAACCACCAAAGATAGAGAATGTATTTTGGCTAGTATCGCGCAGATTGATCCCAGACCAGTTAACCACTACTCTACTTTCACTTTCATATTTAGGTATAAATGTCAAAAAGTTCAAGATAAAACAGTTTCTCTACATCCAATACATGTTCACAATTACTTTAAACTCAATTTCATGATTTCAAAGCAGAATAATTGCCAAATGGACGACTGTACAGCAGACTGTCTGGTCAGGAAATTAACAGTTTATCAGTTTATGCAAACAATTAACCAAGAACGCCGGATTCACCAGGGGGCACTTTTAAAAGTTAAAGTGCAGAAAATTTCATGATTTTTATTAAAACATTACCAAACAAAAATCGATCTGTACCTTTCACCCACTCGAAAAATTCTGGAACCGGGCCTGATTCAAAGGGAGGTACACTTTTCAAAGGTAAAACACTTTCCCGCCTAGTAGGCCTACTGAAAATCAAATTCGATATCTAACACTAGTATAATTACGGCAATATTGTATATATAAATTTAAACTTACGTCAAAAATCCACACCAATAGATCCACTACGCATACCAAACCCCAGAAGAATACGTAGAAACTCATTATTGCTAATGCTTCGTGATAAACAGTGAACTTGATCAGTAACAGCGATATTATAAGAATTGCTCTTATACAGTATGACTTGCTTCGTCCAAGGATGAAACAAGAATGAAAAATCTGGACGCGCCCGTTTTACTCTGCTTCCCGTTCCCAGCTTTGTATATGCGGGCCAACTACATTATACAGCTTGGAATGGGAACCAGACTTTCATTACTCGCGTATCATGTGATCATGTGTAGTGCGCTAGCACGAATCCATATTCACGGTTTTCGCGAGTAATGTTTTGCAGGGATTAGAGTCCGATGATATGTGTTCAATATTAACACAACACAAGGTCGAACACGGGGAAATAAAGATATATACATGTAGGTCACAGATTGCAAATTTCCATGCATATAAATGTTAATGAAACGTGTTGGTTACTTTTATACTAATTTATTTAAGGTCGATTGTGAAACAAGTTTTTCCAACTTATATCAGTCATTCTCGACACCTCATTCCTGATGTTATCCATCACCACGAGGTTATGAGAGGATATTTACAACAAACTAAGTACTAAGTACAGTACTATCTTCCCAGAGCGGCCCTCTACATAACAATATTATAACCTCTCTATATTGGGACACCTTGAGAATTTCCTTAAAAAAGATCATATTAAGTCTGACAGGAATGGCAGCACTTATAAGTCGCTATCAAGCTACTATAATTGTAATCTCTGCATAGCAACAACCTCCAAACAACGACCAATATTTGCAGCTACCAAGGGGTGTTGCTTGATACAGATGATGTACTGTATATATATATCCATATAACACGGTATTGGATCATAGACATCTCACTAAAGTCGGAGTTATGACATCCCCTATAGGTTGTTTACTATGCCTTAGACTTTTTTTGTAGAAAAAACTAATAAAAAAATACAGGCGCGTAGCCAGGCTTGAATTGATGTTACGCATGTTCATGACACGCACGTGCGTACGTCGACGCCCCTGATTGATATTAGTGATACAGTTTTATAAATTTTATGAATATTATGGCTGTGATTTGATAGTGCGACGGGTTAGTAATAATAGAATTTGATTTCCAGAGCGGCAACTTCAATAAAATGTCGGTGGCCTGAAAAGTTGCTGGTTCCTTGTGAATGGGCAAGTTGGTGCTGCATGGTTAAAATACAGTCCAGGAAAACTGGTTAGGTGATTAACGAAAATGAGTTAAGAAAATATTTAATCGACCGCCGTATACAAATGAAAACTGCTTGAGAAACGGCGTTAACCGGGCCTCAATTGATGTGGATTCACATTGTGTAAGGGCGAACACAAACATGTGAAGGTAGAATGATGTGTGAAGAAAAATGTGTATCCATATGACATTAGCTATTGTCATGTCCTCCACATGTGGAGAAAGTGTCACTTGCTTGTGGAATACCAAGTTAGTACTGTTTGATATTTAATTCCAGAAAATTAGTCAGATTATCTGACGTAAGTTACTCGGTGGAAAATAAAAAAACCCGTAAATTAATTGCTGAACTCGGCAATTTAAAGCTTAAGAATACAGTTCAAAATACCAACATCGTGATTGTGAATATTTTGTCCCAATATCCAGAGTTATCGCCCTTGTTTTCAAACATGTGTTTCAGTATATTAGCATAAAGTGAAAATGGAACTCCAACGTGTCCATAAATAGATTTACATATTTACCGCAAATGTCTTCTCAGGTGTTAGTCCAGTCATTCTACGATTTAACCTCAAACTAATTGCAAAAGAATTTCTTTTTCGATACTCATGTAGATAAATGTATGATTATAATCATACAAAAAGTCTAGAAAAATCTAAGGTGGGGAAAACGATGAAATTTAACCTTAAACTTGTTCATTTTTTCGAACTACGACATGGCAAATATAACTCGCCATAGTGACGTCATATGAACTTAGCGCGTGCGATGAACTATGTAATTACGAAGGCATAATCTCGTCATATTTACGTGAATATGTTATTTAAATATCAAATAACACGTACACACCAACCAATTCAGTTGATTATTTAAAAAAAGGAACTGTAATAATCTTGTTATATACAAAAGTCAAATATTTTACGATGGTTTAAGAAAATAAATCGGCGTTATTTTGACGTTGAGATTATGCATACACTTCCTCTCTATGGAAGCGCATTACGGACATTGTCTTAACCGCCCTCTATACGGATAACAATACAGTTTGTGTATGTTTCTATTGATATTGTTTGTGTATTTGACGAATTAAATGAGTGCCATTATACACATGTAGAGTCTACATACTTACTTACGTTAACCTAGCTTTGTACACAGGTCTAGATTTAGGGCTGCACATAGTATGGGCCTATTCAAACAAACTCAAAACGTAGGTCTCACTTGACCTAATCTTACAAGTATGCATTGAACTTAAGTTTTAGATCTAGCCTTGCACTGTATACCAACTCTAGCCAGCATTGAACGCAGGTCTTAGGTCGATCGTTGCACTGAGGACATACTATAGATAACATTGAACGATGGTTTAAATGGACCCATTTTGGCACGTCTTGAACGTAGGTCTGAACTGGCCCTACATTTGTATTTCAGCAAGCATTTAAGGTATGTATTAGGAGTCCGGTAATCTTGACAAACCTCAGCAAGCATAGAATGTATAGTCTAACTGAACCTATTCCAATATTCCAATTTGGTCTTAGATTGGTTCCTGCACTCTTGACCTTCTCTTTTAAGTCTAACTGAACCTTGTCCTGTAGGTTTAGTGTCGAACATTGTACTGAGGAAATAATCTAGTAAGCACTGAACTTATGTTTAATTGGACCTACTCCTGCAGCATCCAATGCAGATCTAAGGTCGAGTGTTGCATTGTGGACATACACTAGTAAGAATGTCTAACTGAACCTTCTCCAGCCAGCATTGAGTTTAGATCTAAGATCGAGCGTGTACCTACTATGGACACGTTCTAACAAGCATTGAACGCAGGTCTAAGGTCGGGCATTGAACTCATAGATGTTAGCAAGTATTCCGACTAGTATAAACACAGGCGATCTAGTATTGAGCCTTGCATTTATGATACTAGTATAATTATGCTGGCGAAAATTAAGCGATACATCGAGCTCTGTAATCCTGAACCAAACATGGAAAGCACATCTAACATCTCGCAAACTGTGCCTAAAAGGCAACAAAACGCACAGCAATGTCCATAACAGAGCCAAATGGACCACCTACCAAGTACAGGTTTCGTAACGACCTGATCACATACCCAGTCATGTACATGCAATGGGTATACCCAGGCCTGTACATGCAATGGATGTGCGATATGTTCTATGATTACCAGCCAGCTTTTATTTATACCTGATTGCTAGTTTGATCTCGGATTCATACATTCATATAAAGTAGTTTCAAGTCGCACTGTATCCAAGGATAACTAGAACTGTCGCCATTCGGCAGACTAAATAAATATACCCCACGTGGCAAACATCATTGCAGCTAATTCTTTTCTTTATGCACATAAGAACTATTCACTATATACACTATATATTGTATAAAAGTACAAAGGGCCATAATTCTGTCAAAAATCGTCGCAGCGCAAATTCTTTCCTTTATGCACATCTACATGTTGAGGATGTTCATCTGTTAAAGTTTGAAGGAAATGCTGCAAAAACGGAGGAGTAATGCGTCCACAAGAATGCGTATACGGACGGGCAGACCGACCGACAGACAGATATGCTGAATCCAGTATACCCCCTTACAACTCGTTGTGCGGGGTATAATGAAGTAGAGATACTATCTTCAACCAGTGATTCACAGAAATATTTGATAGAACACACCGAGTTGTCGAGAACCGATACTAATTTAGGATACAAAGTTGGAAGTAATATATATTTACCTGTATCATCTATATAGCCAAATTAATCACTTTTCCTATACCACGACGTCCATATTAATCGCCATCTTGGATTTCTCGAAGTAATCTCCGACATAAAAGTTTTGTATGTGTACCAATTTACATTTATGATTTAATAAACTTCATGCAAGACGAAGTTAGTTTGTGAAACTTCAAATTACTCGATTACAAATTCATTGTGTGAAATTGGTGGGTGGGGTAATAATACCACATATTACACCTCAGATTGCATGGATGCACTGAGTTCCAATTAAAGAAGTGTTTTTTATTTAACAAATTATATCATTTATTCATAAAAGTGTATTTTAGATATGTATTAATCAACATTATAAATCATAACCAAAGACATAAGAGATTAGAAAGGTGAAATTGCCTCTGTACCTGTTTTTCGTATGTTTTACCTGCAAATGACACTGACTGACATTGCTTTTTGAAGATTTTCAACATAAATAATGTATCTAAAATATTTGTTTAACGATGTTTGTGGTTTCTTAAATACATATACAAATGTACATCATTTAAGGACATTAATTTCAATGAATTTTGTCATATATTCCTGCTATTTTCATGTATCTATTTTTATTTTAACTGGTAATGCTAAAGAAGACGGCCATTTTGGACGCCATCTTGAATTTCACAGACCCCATCACTTTTGCAATTTATGCTTGCAATGTCAGAACTTTCACATATAACATTAAACTATAATAATTCATTTGTTGACCTAGAGGTTACACCGGGATTTGTTTCTGAGATTGTCACACTCCATTACCCCACCCACTTGTACTGATTTTTAAGCATCTATATTAAATCAAAAATGGTTTTATTTGTTATCTATGACACGTTGTTTTCATCTGTTTATAATATTGTTCATATTCCAATTACTTTACTATGTACTTTATGGATATGTGCACTTAGGTTACATGGAAATGAAAATAAACACTGCCATAAAAGCAGCTTTAGAGTTTCCAATAGTGACCTTACATATGTTAATTTTTCGGCAATTTCCCCTTCCTAGATTTTTCTAGACTTTTGATATGTTATTTGTCAATGTTTTCTGATGCCAAAACAGTCAAATTTATTTCTTTTGCAATTTGTTTGAGGTTAAGCCTATTTTTACTGTAGAATGACTGGACTATAAATGACTCTGATACACATCTATGAACTTTTGATTTGGATATTAGTGTACATTATTACATTTTGTTTCTAACTAAGCTTTACTGTTGATTGTTTTCAATAATAATAAATGAATCTTTATATTTTGCTTCTTTGGCGATTGTTAATGAATATTTTGAAGTGCTTCCCTTTTATTTACGTAAATTTGGCACTTTCTCCCTTCTTTCATTATTTCATCACTAAGTTCTTCGATTTTCACAATATTTTTATCATCTCTGTGACTTTTAAACTTTGTTTTTATCAAAATGAACACTCAGCCACAATGTATTATCTAATGATTACATTTTCAAGACAAGTCAGCAAAAAAAAATGATAACGTCACTTCCTGTTTTAAAGCAAAACCCATTAATTAACAAGGTCCTATTTTAGAATTAGAAACTACTTTTATACACTCTCACAAAACAACAATCAAATTCATTAAAAAATAAAAAAGTTATAAACGATTAAGGTAGGTCCCCGGTTTTTTTGTGGCACCCTGTAGCTAATATTTTGGCAAATAATGCGAAAAGCATAGCGAAATTATCAATGAAAATCGAAATTACTGTCGGTCACCTTTTTATGCTTCCATTTCTGTACTATAACAATGTGATCATCAACTATCAAAATTAACTTCGTTATTGGTATACCAAATCATACCACTTCGCCAAGTTTCCTTCGCTTGCTCACAAAATGACGACATGGCATTGTAAACAAAATGACCCAATAACGCAGTGATAGTGGAGGTTATCCAGTCGAAGAATGATGCTAACTCCTACGCAGTTATCTCCCTTGCTACTCTCACATGAACACAAAAACAATAGAAACTGTGTTGTTGTCAATGTCAATTTTGCTTCAATACTTTTTCTTTTACATGAAACTGTCACGTTAAATAGTGATGTTCTGCATTTTTAAAGGCGGGTTAGTGTGATCTGAGGAGAACTACTTTTATTGCGCATGTATGCTCATGTAATGTAATTGGGAGTTTTGAGGAATTTGGATATGGTCGTCTGCCGATTCGGACAGGGTGAGAAATTAGAATTACCACTAACATAGCCCCAGACCATAAATGAAAAGAGCTGGTTGAAAAATTAAGAGCAAGTAAAGGAAAACCCAAGTTCAATTTGACCAAATCACTTAATGCCGGACTAAATGCATGACCAGAGAGTGTGACCATAGGCACATGGTCTCAAATTATCTGAGTGTACCCAGATACTATAGATAACAGCCTCTGTCTCTACTATTTATAGTATCTGTCTCTCGTGTACCCTATATTTTCAATTTAAGAGAGTGTACTATAGGGTATACCCAGATAATTTGAAAAAAGGGCCTATGAGCTGTGCCACTAGCTGAGGATAAACTTTTTCAGGGCACAATGATACTTTTAAAGCAATTAAGGAAATAAATAATCATTTAAATGGCTGAAAATACCCGCATAGTCTAAGTCTCTAGCTCTCACAATGCACCAAAACGTTAACAACTTGTGTCGATTTTCGAGGCATAAACGAAAAAGGCATCTCTGGAAAAGGCAAATCATCTAACGATTTTATTTGCACATCGATCTACGTGCTCTGTGTCGTTTATGCATTTCTTATTTTACCAGTAATTGTGTAGGCCTACATTTGGCAATTTGCGGCCGCCATTAATTGTGTGCGTGGACTGTCTCCAATATACATATTAAATTGAAATTTTTCTTTGCTGAGTCAACATAGAGCTAGATCTACATGCTGACAGTGTTCGTGTATGCTTTGGTTGTTAACTTTATACATGGTGCTAGAAATTAACTAGTTCTTCTAGATCTATTATATTCATTTTAGGTACGACTGACATGCTGAACACCAGCTATTAAGGCCATATCAAATTAATTATGTGGTTTTGGTAACATGATGAAAGAAATTAGGGTAGATCATATTATTCTAGGTAGGAAAGAAAAACATTTTATTTTTTAAAATAATTTATTTTCCTTTTGTAACAATGTAACAGGTCAGCACAAACCAACACATTTTTGCTGAATATCTAAAAAGAAAATTACCCATCAGACTGGGAAGGCAGCACTCAAAGGCGCAAAAAGAACACACACAATCGATATCTAGTTTTCGTACCGTTCGATATCATTTTTTTGCAATCAAATGTTTAGGGTCGATCGGGTTACTAGAACCACATAATAAATTTGTTTTGGCTTAGGTCTAAATGTTATTAGCCAGTTTCTGAATTAATTAAGATGACGTCATTTAATTCAATTATATGACGTCATACGTAAGATAGATATAGATATAAAATCTAGTTTCGGTTAAACACAATCTCAAAACTTCATTTTGACTTAACACGGTGCAGAATCGCGTGACGTCAACATGCCGGTAAGAGATTTTCCTTGCCATTTTCTTCTTGCTGGTCCGTAAACACAAAACAATTTCTTTGCTAGTTCTGGCAATGTGAAAAATAAAGAATCTAGATCTGTTTTTGTTTTAAGATCTTTGAACATTCTATATCTAGATCTAGTCTACATTTATAAAACAGCAGATCTATAAATTTGAGATCGAATAGAATCTAGATCTAGATCTTAGATTTCTATAGATTTGATCTAGACTCCACTAACGATTGCATATTTTATGTTAGATCTACATTTCTTACATATCTACAGTAGATGATGATCTAGATCTTTTTTGGCAAGTTTCTATTTCGAGTAGGCCTAGATCTATAGCTGTTTTAATACTCAAACGCAAAAGAAACTGTGCATTGGGTTTTAACATATTTTTTCAGACATCCATATTAAAAAGAAAGTATAGATCTATATAATCTAGTGTTTGGTTTCAAATTTTAGCTTATTCAATTGCATATAAGGTTGTAAGGAATGGTCCCATGAGCAATGCACCGCACTGCAAGACAAACAGTCATCATACATTTGTCAAAATTGTGATGACGATATTATGTAGATAACTATAATATATCATGTTTCGTTAAACAAAAAGTTACGTTTGTTCTTTGAGTTATTTGTGCCGTCGTTGATTATAATTATCTATTCAATGAACTTTTAAGGAATTGATTAAATAAATGAAATCTACAACTTCGTCGCCCGAGAACCATAGTGTTCTATCGTCATTTTTGCCAAAAATGAGTTTAATATACCGTTTGAAAGCTCTCGATGAGAGCTATGTCACAGTGACCTTGTCCTCTTTCGGGGACATCTTCATATTTAGATATCAACAGATCCATATTGTTCTATCTGCAATTTTCATGTTTTTCTTGAGAACCAAATTGTTCTATCTGCGTTTTTGACCAATGGATTGCTCCCATTGAGTCACGTGATGTAAACTAAATTGGTTGTATAATGTTCTATCTGTAGTAGACCGATTGAAGTGCGGTATGTTTGAATCAAAGATTCTTCATGATATTTAGAAGTGTTCCTGAGATCTAAATAAATAAAACACATACCAATTTCTGTTAGAATTGGCCCACAAACAAAAAAGTTATAAAGGCTTTTAAAGCCCTGAATCTTAAAACCCGATTTTCTCGAAAACAAGCAAAAGACACAAAAACACTATGGTTCTCGGGCGACGACTTGTGAAAATTTGTTCTGTGTTATCCTGATGAACCACCTTACCACCGGTCGCAAATCAACATTTTTTTCATGCTTCGACAAAATGTTTTCTTATGGATATAGGTAATATATTTCTTTATATTTTCGCTCTTACAGCTATAGGAAAGGAATGTTATTAACGAGGAAAACATTGAAAAACCTCAAAGGTGGTTCATCTTGCCCCGTTCTCCTCTATCCATTATACAATAATACGGAATACAAAAATAACAAGAGGATCATAGATCCTTGGGCGCTCACTTGCTTAACATGGTCAAACTTTGAATTTGACCTTAAGGTCATCAAGATAAACATTTTGACAAAACTTGATGAAAGTTAAAGCAAAAATGAGGCCTCCAGAGTGTTAACAAGGTTTTGCTATTATTTTACAAATTGACCTAGTTTTTGACCCCACATGACCCAATTTCGAACGTGACCTTAAGGTCATCAAGACAAACATTTTGACCAAAGTTGGTGAAGAATAAAGCAAAAATGTTGCCTCATGAGTGTTAACTAGGTTTTCCTATTATTTGACTTTTTGACCTAGTTTTTGTCCCCACATGACCCAACTTCGAACTTGACCTTAAGGTTACCATGGTTAACATTTTGACCAAACTTCATGAAGATTAAAGCAAAAATGTGGCCACCAGAGTGTTACTAGTAACAAGGTTTCCTATTTTTTGACCTATTGACCTAGATTTCATTGAGGTACAACTACTGACCAAGTTTGATGAAGATCTAAAGTGCTAGAGTGTTAACGGTGAAAAGTCTAACGGACGGACGGACGGACGAGACGGTATTTGTGGGGTTTTCTTTTGTTCTTTCTTTTGTTTGGTTGCAACCCACAAGTAGCATTTTGCACCCCACAAGTGATGATCTAAAAATAGCCTATTGTTCCACACCCCACAACTAACGGTGCATTCGCACGGACGGACGGACTTACTCATGAGACGGTATTTGTGGGGTTTTCTTTTGTTCTTTCTTTTGTTTGGTTGCAACCCACAAGTAGCATTTTGCACCCCACAAGTGACGGAATGAATGGAATCTAAAAATAGCCTATTGTTCCACACCCCACAACTGCCGGTGCATTCGTACGGACGGACAGACTGACAGACGGACGACGGACAAAAAACAATCACAAAAGCTCACCTTGCAACATTGTGGCAGGTGAGCTAAAAACAAATGATAGTAATTTCATATATGTTTTGATAGCAATAAAATGGAATTGCTTTTACACTACATGGACGTAGGAGAAGGGGAGGCCAGGGGGGGACCAGGCCCCCCCCCCCCCCCAATGTTAGGACAAGGCCCCCCCCCAATAATTCAGACCATATTAATAATTTTCCGCCTAAAATAGTCTTGTAATAGGTAATTTGCCTTTTATCCTTGGTTAAAAAGTATAAAATGTGAATTTTCGTGCTCGCTTCGCTCGCAAAATGATTTCAATCTATGAAATATATTATCACCTGATCACGTTACTGTTGCAATGAGATACAAGGACTACAGAAATACAATGTAAGATAAAGTTCGCACCAGCTCCTATATTGCTTTTAAACTTTGTCATTACTATGTTAACATTTCTTACTAATCCACTAAAACTCTCAGAATTCAGGCATCTGTTCAATAATAAGTAAAACTATTTACAAAATAAGGACTTAATTTTGATTGATCCAATGTTTTAAAATATTTCCCGGGGGAGCATGCCCCCGTACCCCCCTACTTACAATACTAGTATATGATAGGGTTCAATTTTTGTACCCGATATTTTGACAAGCAAACAACTATGTAGATATACCTTACCTTAGTGAATAATATAAACATAAACTTTCACCATAGCTTATTAACACTGAATGTAACCCCCCACATATCTAAAAAAAAATTAGCCCCCCCTTTCCCAAATAGTTGCCCCCCCCCCCCCCCCAATGTTGAAGACGCTCCTACGCCCATGCATTAAATGATGAAAATGCCACTTATGTCTAGCTGAGAGATTTATCTTTAAAAAATGTACACTTTATATATAGTCAGAGGCCATGATGTTGATTTATCGCCCACTGATTATACTTTTTAAGTGACCCTCGTAGATCTACCTTTTGAGAAATATCAATGAAACCTCGAATACTTACAGCTTGTGTGAAGTCGCCACTTAAGACCTGCAGACTTTCCACTAGGATCCCGAAGCCGAAGTTTGGCATGTCTTCGCGATGTTCTTGAACCCTTCCGCGTTAGTCCTACACGTTTCTGGAAGCCTTCTGGGCACTTCGGGACCGACAAATCTTCAAGACCCAAATTTCGAAAACAAAATTTCGATCATCCAGTAAGTACAAGGAATTAGGAGGTTTTTCACAAGTGAACAATAATTGATGACACAATGTAACAATATCTATCGAAAAAGTATGCCAAAAGTCACATTTAAGTAAAATGTATGGAAGACAAAATAACACTTTTGCCACAGTTGCTTCTCTTAGACTATAAATCGTGCATTTTAAGATTGTTTACAATTTATTTAGAGTTACAGTGCGCTCAGGATAATGTGAAAGGTGGGCACATTTGGTATATTTCGGCGGGGATAGCCCTAGCCTAATCAATAAACAAAAAAGCAAATTATAAACACTGCACAGTCGACTGGCCGCAAGTTATCAGTGTAGATTTTAACAGTATATCATTAAAAGTGCATATGCACAAGATTGAACAAAAATGAATATTGAAATGTATTTAATATGACGACCGTGATGTTATAGACATGTTGCTGTTGAAGGGATGGCTTCACAATTGTACATTATTATTATCATTTATATTCAGTTATTATCATAATTAAGTATATAATTACAAATTTTATTGAACTTGCTAAACTTGACATGAAGGACAAATCATTGTAAACAATACAATGAAAACGTTATATCAGAAAATAAATCTATGACCGACATTTTTTACATTTCCATTTGGAATTCAAGGACACATCGTTGGTGAAACCATTTAATTTGACATTTAGAATTTCCGCATTAAATTAAATGATCAATACATTCCGGTAGTTTGCACGTGCAGTATGTTATTATTTTCTGTATTTTGTCGGCAGAACATGGCATTTTGGGCATCTTTGGAACTTCTGGGAATGGTAACATTTTTTTATTTTTAATACAATTTAGAAGATGTCCCCGCATGAGTGGAATTTCATAACGAACATATTTGTCAAAATCATAATTATTGAACAGGATCTCTGTAAGATTTGCAATAGAAAATACACCACAGTCGGAAGTGTTTGTTTGTTGTTGAACGGTCGGAATATTAACAACTATATGTTTAGCGTTTTCTTCTGCATATATTTGACATAACTGAATCTTGACATATTTATTTAAAGTTCTAGAAGATTTTAAACTATCTAAGTTATAGAAAGAGAACGCAGACGCGAGGTTGTCTTATTTTGTCGAGGGCGTAGCCCGAGACAAAATAAACAACCAAGCGTTAAGCGTTTTCTTTCTGACTTATATCATTGGCTGTCACTTTGTAAACATAGGGCGTGTCCAAACTTTTTTACAATACTGACCGATTAACATGTCCAATGAAAATCAATAGCATGGTGTTGTGATTTTAAAGTTGTGGACTCCAATATAACTCGATCACGAAAATCGATAGAGGTCACGTTGACCGAAGTAAAGTACAATGGAGTTGTATGTATACAGTGCAGGTTAATATTATCCTGCACTGTAGTAATTGCACTCATTCCTTTGAAAATTAAGACACACCCCATCAATTATCATCGGATTTAGCCACACCGCCTCAGTTAACATCAATGTAAATTGCCGTAGCCATGATATAATATATAGTTGTCGTTATTGGAATTTCGATATGATACTAACCAGTGATTATACCCATTGAAGTGAATCTGCCATACGCAGTTACTCCCCTTGACAATATAAAATTTTAAGGTATTTCAACTACTGTTGATTCAAAGTTATCTGTCACAACCGCGTAAACAAACATTCAACACAATCGATTATTACAGGTGTGTCAGGATTAAGTCCTAACATCATTAGTACATTTAAATGTTCAAAACTTAAACTGCCCTATAGCCGAGTGGTTAACAGCTATGGTTATGTGAGTATTTTGAAAATGTATACAATTTACTGCGAGTTCAAATCCCAACAATGCCTAGATTTTTTTTAATTTTGCTTAAACTACGTATATTAATGCTTTTGCTCAATCCGGCGATTACATACATGCAATGAATAAACTAGATATATTCGCATTTGTATTCCAGCATACCAGGATTGTGTTCATCCTACAACGCTGGAAATTTCTGCAATCATGTTTTGTATTCAATGTACTAGTAAATGTAAAAAAACCATAGTGTATCTATATCAAGCCAGATACTTTTTTCGCAAAAAAAGTATGATAAAAATTAATTTGTCGATATAAAAACATCAGAAAAACAATATTATAAAAAGCATAACAAAGAAAAGGCGTATCAGACTGGATTCGAACCTTAACTTGGATTTCTACAATGATTTATGCAGAAACCATGCATTTAACACACTACGCTAAGAATGCACATGAAATATACTATGCTAATTTGATACATAAAGCTATGGTCAAAGATGGTATGAGTAAAATAAGAGCGCTGATTGGTCAATACATACATTTACCTATTTAGAAATGGAGCATTCTGGCGGTTTTGACAGATATCTTTGAATCGACAGTACTCATCGTTATGTAAACAACCAAATACTTAAGTAATAGGAAATGTTAAGCAAACATGATAATAAATAAACTAATAAATTAGGGATTAAAATTACATACATGTTTAGGATGAAATACTTCACATTAAACAAACAAATGAACATTATTATTAATAGATCTACGGTAGGCCCATATGAATTTAAGTGTTTATATACCAAGCAGAATCATTATCATTACAATTAATATGAACTAAGGCACAGCCTATTTTAGAGAATTTTATCTTAAATTGTTCATTTTTATAATTTTGTTCAATTTTCATAGCTCGCTGCTACATGTCAGTATTGAAACAGTGCAGCAGTAGACACTTGTCAGATGTCTTTAATTATTAGTAACATGATCATCCAGTACATAATGATTGCTGATATCATAAGCTCTCCAATCTACTCAGCTCAACTGGGTTTTGCGGAGGGGGGGTGGGTGATCTACAGCCAACTACACCGAAGAGGCGTTTCTGGGAAGTGGAAGGACGACAGTTGTCAAGTTTCTCCAGTCCGTGTTCGGCCCATCTCGTATCGCTGCACCCGTCCGTGAGTCTAAGCGGTGAGCTCCAGTCCGAGTCCTAGTCGGAGGTTCCCTCTGGGTTGCCGTTGATGGGGCTGTTTATGATCTTGCTGCTGGATGAGCTGGTTTCTGGCTGCGCTTGGGTTGGCACTTTGTAGATGGTTTCGTTTCGTGTCTGTAGATCTTGCTCTAGTCCGAACATCTTACCACAACCAGACTGCATTTAAAACTAAATATTTTTGTCCGCACTCGGCACACTTTGATACAACAGTGTCGCTAAACTGCCCTGTCTCTTGATGGTCTTGATTGTCGTTGTCAGTTCGAAAGAGCTACTTCTAAGACCCCAAGAGACGCAACACATATCAAAATAGGCAAAGTAGGAAGATACAAATGCTCTAGACCTCATTGGTCGATTTTTGTATCTACATTAAAACAACACAAAAACTAAACATTTTACCAAAAGCTTGCAGTTAAATTATCTGCAAGATAAATTTACCCTGTTTCGAACATTTTAACTTTCACGGCATGCAGGGGTACATGCCGGGGTCCTACGAAGAACCTAGAGTACCGAAAGATATGCGCTGAGCTAGGACCTTATAAACTCATATCAAATCAAATCAAAGACACCATATGATTGCATAACAGTACTTTGCAGACGGTATACGATTCATTGATAAAACCATCACTTGACCGTGGTCTGAAGTTTCTAAAAATAGCTTTACAGCCGGGACATTTGATGAACACGTCATTTTCATATTATGAAACAAGTTCGGTATTGGCCCAATGTAGTGATTTACTACAAAAAATATCCTTTTAACGAATAGTTTCACAACAATTGTTGATCTTGGAATATACAAATGTTGCTGATTGAATTAAATCAGTTTAAAAATTTGGAGAAACATATGTAGCAGTATTGGGAATGTTGACAGTTTCTGGAACTACTTGAATGCGGATTCACATATAGCAGCCTAAAGGTGGTTAATGTTGTATTAAGAAATGGGCAATGGAAGTAATGAGAGGCTTAACGCCTCCCAAAAATTGTCTTTTGGGGTAAACTAATGCCAATAAATCAGTGTCCAATGCAAAGTATTGAGGGTAAACAAATGTTTGAACTTTATTAAAAACTTTAACACGAATGCCCGGAAGAGCGCAAGGACTAGTGGAAAGAATGACGGATGGTCGGTTCAATTTTAATATGCGATTATGAATAATAGAGGCTTATATCAGTTTAGGCTCCACTATTTATGCCCCCCACTCTTTGATGAGGAGATATATTGCTTTGTACATGTCTGTCGGTCGGTCGTAAAAATGGTTTCCGTTCAATAACTGAAGAACGCTTTGACCAAGGGTCTTCAAACTTTACATGGAGGTTGGTCAGCTACAGTAGATGACCCCTATTGATTTTGAGATCAGTAAGTCTAAGGTCAAGGTCACTGCGACCTTCATCATTTCTGACTATTGGGCTGCCATAGGGGCATACGTGTCTGGTGAATATAATGTCGAAAGCAGTCCCATGTTATTTCATAAAATAAAGCTAAAATTTACCCGACGGGTCGATTTCGGTCTAATAAACGCCCAATGGTAGGATAAATATGTCGAATATACTTACATGTATAACGTATTCTGCTAAACTGTACTGTAAGCATTGTGTTACCGTTTCCACCCATGTAAACATTTAGATTTTCACATAATTAACAGTTCGACTGCAAGTGTGAATTGTACTATATTAGCTATCCAATACCACAAAATAAGAATTGTCAGTTGATAAGCATGTATACATGTAGTGAGTGACACTATTGATATTTTACATATAACTTTGGAAACGGATGGAAAGCGACAACAACAGTAAGTAGAATATATTGTGATTAAAAACAACAACACATTGTGTCTATCCTACAGTCAGGGGTTCTACAGTTCCGGAACAATCCGGAAATTCGGATTTGCTGCATTGGAAAGAATGATATTTTCTGCACAAAATAAAATAAAAGTTATTTGATGAAAACATTCTAAAAATTGACAACGTTATGGTCATTTTAAGTTCCATAAACTGAATTTTAACAATAAAACAATGTTTAAAACCTAGTTATGATGTACGGATGTGTGCTAATGGCGACTCGTTTTCAGGGTTTGGCATTATGCCTCAGTAGAACCCCTGCTTAGGCTACAACACTTCGTGATTCTCTCAAGTCACGTGTTCACAAAGAATCAGTTTTCAGGATCAGACTTGAGCTTCCTTCTGTGTTTACTTTTTTGTAAGTATATACATGTATCAAGATCTGCAATTCTTTTTTCTTAGCTCGTGAAAAAAAAATCTTCTATGTAACAGGTTGAAAACCTTCAAAACATTCATTTTCTTGAGAACAAGGGATTTATTGTACTTGCGACTGAAACTGATTTAAGACATTCAGGATCAAGCTCGAAAATCCAGCTTTCATTTATTAGGCACAATATTTCAGTAACTATGTATTAAAACGTATGTATCTGTCTTTGAAATCTAAGGCGATATTGTGTCCTCTACGTAAGATAAATTGTCTTTCTATTAACATATTTTTGCTTGAGCCTGCTCCTCAAAACCAATTCTTTGTAAACATGAGAGTATGGCTATCAACTACATGCTACGTACCAGCTAATTTGATAAGTCTTTTTCAAACATTATGCCATCCAAATTGCAAATTATGTTTAGCGTCTGCGGGCTAGTAGGTTTTGAGCTCATAAAATAAAAAAAAAGTTTTTCACAATATATTTTGCTTGAATCAAAATGAAATTGCATGCGTAAATCCCGAGCTAATTAATATAATAAACATTAACATTTTACCCATTCTTTTCATGGAAGTCCAGTGTTTTTATTGACACTTTATTGTTCAAATGTTGAACTTCATTGTTCTCAGTAGTCTAAAATTGATAATTTAAAATTAAATCTTTTTAACATTTTTTTACATTTCAAACCATTGAAAATAGTTCATAATACGTTTGATTTTTTATTCTGGGTTTGTGTGTTGTTTTCTGGAGGGTAGATATGTTTTGCCAAAAGGATTTGACGTTGAACAGAAATCAAATTTGGAATGGCCTTGTCTAGATTGTATAATGAGCTTGATAGTTCATTTTCTACATACCAATTATATAGTCCAAAACCCAATTCCGAGTTATTTCGCCACACTTATGCTTTCTCTGGTACCTCAATATGGAATTATATAGGTTTAGTTTCTGTAATTTGAAAATAATGTATATTAGTTTAGATTTAGTATTTTAATACATGTATTTAATTTCCATTACGTTCAGTTACTAACTTTGTGTGTTATTGTTAAACTGTTCGGAGAAACGACGAAAAGAAAAATAGTAAACTTACGGTGTAGTTGTCGTATTTGGTAGCCTACATACTTTTTGAATTTGTTATCATATTTTATATTCTACTGGAAAACAAAATCAGTGGACTTACTACTTCGTTACCAGAGCTAAACTATACAGCTTACACATACATACGAACGAACAGATATTTACCATAGGCCTAATTCCCGAAACATTACACCAAGAAACAACAACAATAAAGAGATAGTTCTGAGAACAGAGATTCAGAAATCAAACCTCATGGACACAACATTGAGTAATTGAGCGTAAATTCCCACAAACTGTAATTAACGCCTCGGTTATGGCATTACAATATGCATGGTCGTTTGTGCATTGATTATTGTGGAGTTTTGTGTGCACCATGAGTCTACAATGTCAAGATCAGAGTGAAGTGTTTGATGAATATCTTTTATTGTATCATCTGATGCTGAAAGTGTTATGTCATCAGCAAAGATGTATGCTGTTAAAGAGTCAACAGTGTATGGTAAATCATTTATATAAATGAGAAATCATAGGGGTCCCTAGACTGAGCCTTGTGGAACATCCGATATTATTTCAGCGGGGTCTGAACGTTTTACGGAAAAACACACACTTTCCGAGTTCTGTTTGATAGATAGGAAGTTATCCATGCTATACTGTCTAATGACATATGGTGAAATTTGAGCTTATCTATGAGAATCTTGTGGTTGACAACGTCGCATCTTTCGAAAAAGTCTAGGAGCAATGTACCGAAACAATTTCCTTCATTGATTGCACTGATTCCAGTTATCATCTATATGTGTACGTGTTGATGAGTGTTCGGTGTGATAAGTACAACAAGGAATGCTTTTCAAGAAAATATTTGAGTTCATCAAAAACATGTTTCTTAAACAGTATGACTGAAAGTATTGAAATAGAACGATAGTTACTTTTATCTGTTGTTTGCCCTTTTGGAATATTGGAATTACTTTGATAGAGATGTTGGATTTTTTTTAGTATTTACGCTAATGTTTATTATGGATGTTAGAGCTATTATTGCTGTTTTCAGGAATTTTGCACTTATACATGTATTGCCAAGAACAGTTAATATAGTGATGTCTAATTTGTCAAATTGCTCTTTTTACTTATTTTTCTGTAACACGCGGTATAACAAATTTGGGCGTGTCACTGGGTACTTTGGCTTGTGTCATATTCATAAGGACTGATGTAGTATTCCTGTATGTTATTGACGTTCTAGAAAATATTGGTTGAATATGTATTGAAAACTTCTGTGGTTTTGCTTAGGTCTGTGATTAGTATACCATTTTCATCATTTTTATAATGTGTTTTCAGTCTTGCCAGAGATCGATTTTAGAATGTCCATGGTTTATCTGATTGTTTTCTATCATTCTAAATGTCATTTTTGCATGGTGTGAAGTGATCTTACTGTTGATCTCAATTGTTTAAAATCAGTTATCAACTATATTTGTAAGTGCTGTTCACAAGAGTGTTCGGCTCTGAATCCTGATTGTGAGATGTACAAGGAATGATTTTCAAGAAAAAAACGTGTTTCTCAAACAATTTCGATATGACTGTATTGAAATAGAATGATAATTACTTTTATCTGATTTTGTCTATTTTGAATATTGGAATTATGTTTGTTTTGTGCACTACATCTAAAATTTCATCATTAAAATATTTTTTTATGTTTTACACGTTTTTGCTTGTTTGGTGCATTAATGTTTAGAGTTTGTAGCAATAAAGTATTGTATGTATCAAGTCCATCATTTGGGTCTGTAAACATGCCTGTCAGTGACCATGGTTGTTGCGATAAATCTTCAAGAACTCTTTCAGCGTTGAATATTTTCAATGATCGGTAATTGATGGTTAAATGCATTGGACCTTTACTGATGTTTGTAGTATTTGTTTTTCTGGTAAAGCAGATTGGGTTATGGTCACTGATAGATAATTGTAGTACAGTTGTGTATGTGATGTTTTTGGGATTGTTGGTGCACAAATGATCTATTATAATTGTGGATGTTTCTTATGCGATTATCGTTGGTTGTGTGATAAGCTGTACACGCGTATTCATAAAGGTGTTCCATTTTGTACTTGTACAAAAAACACTATGAAATTGTAATTAAAATCACTAAATGAAGTATTTTTTTTTTGGATTCCAATTTGAAGTTTTTCCTAACATAAACTGCTCGGCCGCGGTCTGTTCAACCATTAGGTTATTTTTGTCTCGTATCTAGGTATCGTCTATCGCTATAAGTGTGGTTAAAAAGTTTTGTTTTTATTTTTAAAGCGCGAAGGCACACTTTTTGGTATAAGCAACGAACTTTTACGTACAAAAAACGAAAAAACACACGTATGAGGTCACGGAAAATTGAACAAATTCTACTTTAGAGACTTTAGATGATTTAACTAAAGTTACCACGGAACATCAGAAACATTTAAGCTTCCATCTGCATGAAAACAAAATGAAAAGCTTCAGCAGTTTCCGCAAAATAAGGGTTACAGTTTGAGTACTGCTTTAACAAATCGGGAAATGGCAATCGTTTTTTGCAATTATTTTTAAAACATGTGATATTTTGTGCATAGTTTTTACCTATATATTCAGATTTTTATCTAATGCAACAGTAAAAGAAAAGAAATCATCCTCTAAAATCAATATCTTCTCTTAAAACACGATTTTATCAAAATACAAAGCACCTATATTTTACGTATAGCACTAAACAATGGCACCTCCGTTATTTCGGAAACACTTAGTCACTAAGTATTATAACGTATTCAGCAACTACTCGTACATGGGTTTTCTAAGCCTATGACTAGCTATTCTTTTCAATATAGGAGGGTTAGTTTTGTAGATTTGTGTTACAGACATTGCCAAGTGTCTTCTCGACCATCGTGCCACACAGCAAGTTGAATAATTATACAAAATACCCATAAAAGGCATACTTAATATTTAAAAAGGTGTATTCTTACCGAATGACAAAGAATGGAGACCGATAAGCTCACATAGTCACAATTGGCTTAAATGTTAAGGTCGGGGATTAGAAGGTCACTTTAAAATTTGACACTGCTTGCTGCTAATTATGTAAAATCTTCATTGAGATGACATGCTTTAGCACCATTTTCATTCCGATTGTTTCCGTTGTCGAAGCATAATTTAGCAACAGTTTTACTGCCAGATCTTCGAGCAGTCCCGAAGTGTTGAAAGTCTGCATAAGCAAAAATACGAAATCGATTGACGTAAAGCTGACACTTAGGTGACTTTCAGCAGGTTCCATCAGCCCGGCGAAAAATTGACAATATTAATTTCGCTAATAATCAACGTCAGGATCTCACCCATGTTGTCATTCAGTGACGTAATAGATCTGCGGATAACAATCGGCATCGCGCTTTTAGTATCGGGGCTTAAACACTGTAGAAAATGTAAGGTCTGTTTATGCAAATTGGAGTTTTCCTTAATAGATTTGTGGACAACAAACTTTGACACGGTGAAAACTGTGTTTTTAGTCTCGGGGCTTAAACCCTATTGAAAATGTAAGGTCTGGACTTGACATGTGGCTGAGAAACCAAAGGACGTAGGTACATGTAGTAATAATGAAATTTAGAGCGCACTGGAATAAAGTGATCAGCTATTCCTGTGGCAGTCAGTGGGCAGTACATTTTGTCCATGAGAAGAAAGTGTCTGACAGTTTTACGTGCATAAGACAGACGTATGCTTTATTGACTTCGTGACTTTTTGAGTCCAGGGTCAAGTTATTTACAATATAAAGCAATTAAATCCAGTTCTGTAGTTGTTGAAATAGTTATCAATACTTAACGCCATGATTCGGTAATACGCTGTTCCTTCAATACCACATCAATATGCCAAATCGTAAAAGAAATGGCAATCGTGTATTTTTAGAAAAGTTGCTTATTGTATTTTTCAGAGCCAATGCACTGAAGCTGTGCTGTCACACCGATTATGACTCTTTCACTATACTGCTCTCCAAGTAGCTGTATCCAAACCGTTAGCTATCACTCCTCTGTTGGAAGGGAGCTGTATTTACTGCATGGCATGCATTGGTTACGCGTCCACGTCGTGTTATGCAGCATAGACCACAATGTCGCGTTAGGGACGCCGTGTACATACTCCGGACTCAGGTGTGACGGGTCACTGAATCCTTAAATATTAAAAAGAAGATTCACAATGCATCCTCCAAACGTCTGACACGATGATGGTGTCTAAAAACTCCAACAGAAAACGATCATTCAAGCCGGCATTTGCAAAAGAAATAGCACATGATTTTGTTCAAATGCACCTCACTGTGGCAAGGAGTCATACTATGAGAGGTTTTAGAAGGGGGAGCTATATGCCAGGTCAACATACATTGTACATGTAGTAACTTCAAACGCAGCTACAAACTCGATGCGTGAAATGTAATGCACCAGTCAATTGAAACCACGGAACCCAACCTCGGGAAAATACGGGGATTGTAATATCTAGTAAAATTCCTGCCCCAGTGCCATACAGTTGGTCAACCCACCGCAAATTGTCACTCTCCTGAATTTCAGACCAGTGAAAACCTAAATTAAATATAGGTATTTGTAATTCTACTTGATCTTTGGATGTATGCAAACATCGCAGATGAATTACTGTTGGTCAAACTACGAAGATCGCCGGCTATACTACAGCAATAAACTCACGGGTATAGTCACGCCTATATTTTCCCGCTATTTTGAGGTGAAACTAACCTCAAATGGAAGTGCGGGGGCTTTAGAAAGGGAAAAACACGCACCAGTTCTCCCACCCTTCCTCTGATTTCATTTGACTAGTACATAGCATTAAAGCACGTGCGATATCATGACGTAACCAAGTTCCGACCTAACTTATATCGGATGCTGACAAATGAAAGATCTAAATCATTTTGGTGAATTATATTCAGCCAGAGGCGGCCAAAAATACAAATTTTGACATAATGTAGGTGCCCTTATACAAACAATATAGGTGACTTACCATAAGCTAATTAATGCAAGATATTTTCATGTTCCAAGGTTATTTCCGCTTTTTGTGATTATCCCAATATCTCTGTATTATTACCGTATAAATGGAACATCAGAACAATTAAAAAAATAATGGGATTCGTTCTTCAAATACTTTTTCAATACACATGTCAACTTTTTTTACTGTAACACGAAATAGAAGGTTCGTTCTTTTTCATACATCGGATGCAAATTTCGACTTAATTTTGAGCGGATTACATTTTTACATCTTCGAGAGGTTCCGTAAAACCATTCCAGGTATGAACTAAATCCAAATTTATGAGTAAATGGATATTAAAAAAGTTCACTACACCGTCACTTTAAGCTGTTTATCCAAGATCAATAGGAAAAGTTAGGTGCTTGTTCGAACAAGTGAGTTGAAAACGCGACTTTTGTACCAACAATGTAGGTTTGATCATACACCGTTTTCCGTCTGATGGGGTCCATTTTAGAGATGTCTTGGTGATGTTATTTGTGTCTTTCCTAATAACATGTCCTAGTCATCTGAATCTTCGTCGTTTTATTTGTGTTGTAATATTTGTTTGTCTAGAGTTCTTTGGTATAGATCGTCGTTGGAAATTAATGTGGATCAGAGCGCTAGTATTCTTTAACTGTCATTCTGTCGTTCGTACATTGAAAACAAAACTTCTGCACATGTTTCTCAAACATTTTATCCCGCTCATGTTACTAGTAGTTTATCGGGTTGTAATGGGGAATACATTATGGCGCCGACTGTCAATTTAACCTCCCTGACCACGACTTCATGTCAAATGTAGGCTTCATCTACCTTCCTACCTAGTCCTTGTTGTGCCCGGAGGTATGTATCGTGCAAGGACTAGAGCTTTCCATTCTTCACTGTTTTTGTTGTTTTTCCCCAATTATCACCAGGCCAAAACAATCTCATTCATCTCGGTCTCCACAGTACGCCTCCAGGTTGTTTTAGGGCGTCCTCTTTTTCTTTTTCCTTCAGGGACGCATCGGAGAGCCACTCTCGTTATTACATGTCGTCTTGAGGTTGGAGGCTTTCTCACCAGCGAGAAAATTCTGGCACATCTGCGAGAGAGAGAGAGTGAGAGGGTGTCCGAGCCGATCAATCGAATTATTAGTATAAAGGAAAATAATTATAATTACATTTGTAATAGTCTCTTATTGTTCATGTAATTACAAAAATGCATTAAACTCTAGGCTAAGGTTACTTCTGAGCTGACCAGTACTTGGTAGATGGTCGTAAATATTTTCTAATTTGCTCCCAATGCTTTTTCAAGGTAAGTTTACGTATCGTCCCACGCTTCCTATTGGTTTTCCTTTCTGCTCGGTGGAAGGGATGTTTTCACGCTTGCCTTTTGTCAAAGATCACTCTTTATAAGGTATGCAGGATCATCAGTCATTGAGAGTATGTGTTCCTCTTGTCAATGGTCAGACAAAGGTATGTGGTATCATCAGCCACTGTGTGAGTATGTGTTCCTCTTGGCAATGGTCAGACAAAGGTATGCGGCATCATCACTCATCAGCCACTGTGTGAGTGTGTGTTCCTCTTGTCAATGGCCAGACAAAGGTATGTGGCATCATCAGCCACTGTGTGAGTATGTGTACCTCTTGTCAAGTGTCAGACAAAGGTAAACGGCATTATCAGCCACTGTGTAAGTATGTGTACCTCTTGTCAAGGGTCAGACAAAGGCATGCGACATCATCAGCCACTATGTGAGTTAGTGCCCCTCTTGTCAAAGGTATGTGGCATCATCAGCCACTATGTGAGTTTGTGTTCCTCTTGTCTATGGCCAGACAAAGGTATGTGGTGTGTGGATGGTGATAGTTTTAATGGTGGTGATGGCGATAATGACGATGATTTTAATGGTTATGATGGCGATGATGATGATTGTTTTAATGATGGTGATTGCGATGATGATAAAAGTTTTAATGGTGGTAATGGCGACGATGACGATAGTTTTTATGGCGGTGAGGACGATGATAGTTTTAATGGTGGTGGAAGCGATAATGAAGATAGTTTTAATAGTGGTGATGGGGATAATAACGATATGTTTTAATGGCGGCGATGGTGATGATAATAGTTTTAATGGTGATGATGGCGATTATGATAGTTTTATGGTGGTGGAGGCGATGATGATTATGTTGGCGATGATGATGAGAGTTTTAATGGTGGTAATGGCGATGATAACGATAGTTTTAATGGTGGTGATGGCGATGGTGATGGCGATAGTTTAAATGGTGATGATGGCGATGATGATAGTTTTTATGGTGGTGGAGGCGATGATGATTATAGTTTTAATGGTGGTGATGGCGATGATTGTTTCAATGGTGTTGGAGGCGATGATGGTTTTAATGGTGGTGATGGTGATGGTGATAACGATAGGTTTAATGGTGGTAATGGCGATGATGATTTTTTTAAAGGTGGTGGAGGCGATGATGATTATAGTTTTAATGGTGGTGATGGCGATGATGACGATATTTTTAATGGTGGGGATGACGATGATGGTTTTAATGGTGGTGGTGGCGATGAATTTAGTGATGGTGAGGTCGATGGTTTTAATGGTGGTGATTGCGATGATAGTTTTAATGATGGTAATGGCGATGATGACGATATTTTTAATGGTATTAATGGCGATGAAGGTTTAAATGGTGGTGGAGTCGATGATGATTTTAGTTTTAATGGTGATGATTGCGATAATAGTTTTAATGATGGTAATGGCGATGATGATGATAGTTTTAATGGTAATAATGGCGATAATGGTTTTAATGTTGGTGATGGCGATGATTTTAGGGGTGGTGATGTCGATGGTTTTAATGGTGGTGATGGCGATGGTTTTAATGGTGGTGATGGCGATGATGATAGTTTTAATGGTAATAATGGTGATGGTGGTTTAATTGTGGTGGTGGCGATGATTTTAGTGGTGGTGATGGCGATGATGACAGTTTTAATCGTGGTAATGGCGATGATGACGATAGTTTTAATGGTAGCTATGGCGATGGTAGTTTTAATGGTGGTGATGGCGATGATGATGATGGTTTTAATGGTGGTGATGGCGATGATGACGATGGTTTAATGGTGTTGATGGCGACGACAATAGTTTTAATGGTGGTGATGGCGATGAGGATAGTTTTAATGGTGGTGATGGCGATGAAGATAGTTTTAATGGTGGTGATGGCGATGAGGATAGTTTTAATGGTGGTGATGGCGATGAAGATAGTTTTAATGGTGGTGATGGCGATGAGGATAGTTTTAATGGTGGTGATGGCGATGAGGATAGTTTTAATGGTGGTGATGGCGATGAAGATAGTTTTAATGGTGGTGATGGCGATGATGATCGTTTTGATGGTGATGATGGCGATGGAGATAGTTTTAATGGTGGTGATGGCGATGACGATAGTTTTAATGGTTGTGATATCGATGACGATAGTTTTAGTGGTGGTGATGGCGATGATGATGATAGTTTTCAAAGGATCGAGAAGCTTTATTTATGATAATTGTGTTGATGGGTATACTGATGATGGTGATGCTGCAGATATTTGACCGTATGATCGATGATAACTTTGTGTCTGATGCCGTTGTTGGTGACGATAACGATGCAAAACAAGATATTGACGTTTATTATGACCATATCTGCCAATTATCATGTGTCTCACGATAATGATGATAGTAAATTAGTTTATCACTATAGTGCGCCCAGGATAATGTGATGTTTACAAATATGACTCGGTTTGGTCAACTGTTGCAAAATTAGTTTTACAAATCACTAAAGTAAATAGATAAGGTCGGTATTGTACTCAAAACATCGTTGATAAATCATGCACGTCTGATTCATCGCGACTGTTTGTGGAGAATACCAAAATTTCCCGCCTGTCACATTATCGTGGGAGGACTGTAGATCTATATATGATAATGAATAAACATACGAGAGCAGTTGTTCAACAGTTGACATGCATTGTTGATATTATATTGTACAGAATTTCATCTTTACCTCGGTAAAGGTACCGCAAATTAATAATTACTACAAATCAAGGTAAAACCCACGTCTCACTTTCATAATTCAGTACTGCATACTCATGATACTCTTTCGTTGTTATGTCGCTGTGTTGGTTAAAAATAACGTTGCGTAATTCGGTCGAGGTTGAACGAGTTATTTAAACAAAAAAATCTGTTATTGTCAATTTGTTATCTTTATTTTTATTCTTAAATAGGCTGTCCCACACAATGTTACGGAACAGTACCGACTGGAAGGTGTTTACTCACTACCTTATTGCACTTTCATTTCCAATATTATTCCTTCATGGGAATAACTTGCCGCGGGATAGAAGCGACATGAGCAGTATTTTGATAGAAAATACAAACAACTGTCTCGGTGTTATCATGTGTTCTAAATATAGTTATGTTATTATATTTACAATCGATCTCGATTGAGCAGTGTGTTCCGTTTATTCGTAATCACAAACTACTCTGAAAGCGAAGTGGATTATCCGATACGGGTATTTATACCACGCTAGGACGGTCTGGACCGTGAATTAATTTTCTCTGCGTGACTGGACTAGGATCTATATCTATATAGTATATACTATAGGTGTGTACCGTACTATGTTTACGTCACATATCTATGAATGTGTTATCGAATGTGTTATCTGACCTGAAATATCTAGATGTGCCAAACTTTTCATAATAAATTAGGAATTTTAGTGAGTTTATACAAAGATCATACACAATCGTCTGTATTCTTTGGTTTATATCTCTATATCGGTCGTGTTAAAATAGATTAAAACACGTTATTATATAACTTTTGGATTTTAAATAGTGATTAGTTTAAGTTTAAGGATTTATAATTACATATGGATCTATAAGGGCTGAACATTCTGTAGTGACTGTCCGATTCGTCGAAGGTAAGTTATAACATCGATTGTATGTCAGTATAACCCACAAGATTTACTAGATCTAGCCAAAGATCATACACAAATTCTTATTAGTATACATGTATAACAACTAAACTCTATATTAGATATTTTATACACCGAGTAAACAAATATTCAGTAAACACATCATGTATACATAACCTCCAGTGTATTACTTGTTATAGATGTACAAACCGATAGTGTATTGCATTGGTAGATTCTATAATTAAATCCACGTGTTACTCGAGAATTTCGTGCATCCTGATCTACAATTCATTTACTCCCTCGTGGCGCGTGTGAATGAAATAGATTGCAGACTTGACTTTACTCGACAGAATCGTGTCCAAGACATAATATACTCTTAGATCTTTGATCGTGTTAACACTAGAATGATATTACGTTTTCAATGGGAAAATGTAAAAGCTCACGTCGATCTCTTGCCATGCTGTCAGGTGCGTAGCTAGAGGTATTTGAATGTGTAGGCAAGTCGAAGAAGGCTAGGGGTTTGGGGGCATGCTCCCCCTGAAAAATTGTGTTCGCTAGAACGTCTCCTGGTGCGTTCTGTGGTGTTTTTTTGCATTCTCTTTAACATTGTATTTACTGATAAAACCAGGTTTTGTGTATAGAGCTTTTTAAAAGTGTTTCTAAGAAATGCTGAAAATACTAAAGGATTACCACCCTTCAGTTTTTATTTCATTTTTCGATCATTTAATTTTTCACTTTTTGAGAAGCATGATGTTTTTTTTAGATCTTTGGTGTTTTGGAGATAGAATAAATAGATGTTTTTTAGATCTTTGGTATTTTGGTGATTGAATAAATATGGAGATCTATAATTAATAACTCATTTACTGATGTAGGGGAGTCAAGGTCGTCAATTAAGTGAAATCTATTAATTTGATGGCATCTTTCATTCACAGGTACATTTAACTGTATCATTAATAAAGAGTAAAAATTTTTTTTATAAAATGTATAATATTCAAGATAACATAAATTTGATGTACGAAAATGTTTTTTTACATCTATAGACTAGTCTCTGATGTATGTGTTTTACTGTAACTTCTTACATAGATTCACAGGCCTAAAAAATTATTTTGAAACATACAGAGTTTTGACATTCCATATTTTTCGCCCATTTTATTTAATACAATGTATACAAGATCCAGTGAATTGGGGATGTCAAAACTGTATTTTGTGATGGATTACATTGTACTTGATCCCGCTGAGCAGCTCAGAATGACATCTGGCGCCGATCTGAGCTTAATCTCAACTCAAATATTGCCATGTGTCTTTTAGATAATATCTACCGGTATGTGAGGATGACTCAAAATTTGCATCACAAAACAAAACATTATTCTTATATAGTTTATAACAGTAAAATTTAAAGAGCTCGAACTTTAAATTTGTCTGAAATTTTGAATCTGATTTGAGCAAAATCTCAATTTGAAGTGAGATTTCTACTTGAGATGCTTCGGGCGATCGGGGCCTGTTTTAAGCCCATGCAGGCTAGAGTTGTGCATCATGTAGTCATTGAGGATGGTACTGTCTGGGATCCAGCTGAGCAGCTCAGAATGATATCGATCTTAAGTCCAAGCTATAGTTGTGCATCCTAGTTCTTGAGGATGATAGTGACTGAGTATAACAAATAAAAAGCTTAGCTACTTACCTGTAACTATGTATGTAAACTGCAGTCGTAGGTGATAACAATTGGGCTAGCATGACAGTCATCTGGCCATGGATGTTAGTTCGCTCATTTGGCTCATGGTAGTGGGTCTTAGAATTTAGGGTGCCACAATCGCAGGCTTGAATTTATATAACTTAACGTAATATTAAAATGTGTAACGCTAGATCTATTTTGATCATTTCATGGATGAATTAAGGCGTTAATAATTTATGCCAGTGCAGAGATTCACTGCTCTAACTAATATTTTTGCCGATGTTGTTCGTGGAAGTTGTTTGTGGAAGGCTTGCAAGCAAATACGTTGGACTAATTGTACTGTTAAAGCAGGCCTAGACACTGACTATTTTGGCCACTGGTCCGACAGCGCAAAAGCGCCCAATTTGTAAATAGGACAGTTACTGTTTCTCCAGAATTTTCTCTGGTCCTTCTGTATTTCCACTGGTCTCGGACCAGCCGACCAGTGTTAGTGTCGAGCCCTGTGTTAAAGGGTATTTTAGGTGATTGGTATAATTGATGGTAAGTGAATCGTGAATTTCAGTGCATTTTAATATCCATGATTTTATATCATTATAGGTTATTTTTTCATACCCATGTTAATAGTTCGTTTTACAAGTGCATGGTTAATATAATCCAATTCAATTTATTCAACCATGCAATTGCCATGAATAAATGATTGTAGTTATGAAGCACTTTCACAAATGTAATTGTGTGATAAAAATGCAAACTATAAATCTAATATTGTAATAATAGAAATAATAATACAGTACAGCCCCTGTAGAGAAACACCCTTCTTCTTCTTCCTATTGAAGTGAAGGGCTCTCTGGAGCATCCAACACACCCATTTGGAACAAATCTGATTGTAAATGTTGACAGTTGTTTAGAGGTATTCAACACAGGCTCTATCGAGGTTAAATTTACAGTAAATATCTGATTAGGGAAATTTGAAGGTGTTGTTATAGAGAGGTTGTTGCTCTTCAGAGGGCGGCTCTGGAGGGGTTGTACTGTATATATATATATTTTAAATAATTGGTAACTTAACTTATTGTCTAAAATAGGGTTTTATAGTACAGGAAGGGTTGATGATTAAATTATACATGAATAATTAGTTGTTTATTCTTTGGCTGAAACTGAACAACCTTGATGTTCTACCTGTGTACAGTTGATGTAATCAAACAAAAAATTATACTATATTTTAATTTTTGTGTATTATAATTATTATAATTACAAAATTTCCATTTATTTAGACAACAACATCTTTTTTATAGCACAAAAAAAACCCACCTAGTTTTTTGTATCTTGAATATCTTAGGTAATTTCATACGTAATTGTACTTAAGTGATACTGTAACATGTAACCTAAGCTAGATACTGCATATTTCACTTAACCTTTTAAAGGTGATGTAGAATCTGATCTACATCTAGGCTTTGTGGATGGTGATACTGTATGAGCAAATGTTTTTTGGCGGAGTCTAGCTCAGTATCAGGGCTTTTTTCCACAGGTAAGGGAAGGGGCCTATTTCTTTAAATTTGGGGAGGAATTAGTCATATTTTTTGCAAAAGGAGAAGAAACAAGACTGCGTTCAATAAACGCTTATGCCCCCATGGAAGCCTTGCCCATAAAAAGCTAAGTCAATCAGGGGCCATTATAATTATGTAATAATGTTGGGCTTTGATAATGTAAGGGGCTTATGATGGTAAACAATTATGTCAAGTTTTAAGGCATCGCCATGATGGACATGATGTAAAACAAAATGGTCAATTTGGGTTAACCAAGAATTAGACGCTTAATAAGTCTAAGTCCAAAATTAGGTCAATGTGACAGTCAAAATGAGGTTTGGTGATATAGGTATTAGGTGTGTGGAGGATGTTCAAATACAACAACCATGCAAGTATGAAAGCTTTGTAGCAAGCCATATTAATGCTAGAAGAAACGGTCAATTTGGGTCAACCAAGAATTTGGCCCTTCAATAAGTCTAAGTCCAAAATTAGGTCAAGGTGAAGGTTGAAATGGGGTCAGGTGATACAGGCGTGTGGAGAGTGTTCATATACAACATCCATGCAAGTATGAAAGCTTTGTAGCAAGCCATATTAATGCTAGAAGAAACTGTCAATTTGGGTTAACCAGGACGGACGGACGAACGAACGGGCAGGTGAATCACTATATGCCTCCCCATCTATCAATAGGGGGCATAAAAACTTGAAGTAAATTGGATTTTAGTGGAAAACTGCATGATTTTAAAGAATTTGTCCTATAGGGAAGACGGCAGCTGTTAAAGGCCCTTGCTATATATATAATTTATAATATTATATTTATAGAAGGAAAAATCCCTCGGTATAATATGTACGTATACTATATAATATAATGTCATATAAATTGGCCATAATTAATGATATTGAATTACGGTTACAGTTGCACAACTTTAAAATATCAATAATTTCCCAATATTTCCTTTAAATGATGATGGGGCTGCTTTAATATTTAGGCTAAGGATTTTTTTTTCTGAAAAGGTTCAAGATATCTATCCTTTTAAAAAGATATGTTTCTGTGTGTATTTGATTATTAGTTTCGAAACATAGAGTGGTCTGAAAAAAGGGGTGTGTCTCAACATGCAAGTATATTGGCTTAAGGGTTATTATGTCTCCCAAATATAGTTGGGGGAAAAATATTGATTTTGTGCTAGACGTCTTGAGCCGTGTCAAAAAGTTAAAATGTCCTCACCTGTTCTCCTTAAATCACTGGTTGGATTTCATTGAAACTTTTAAAACATCTCAGGATTTCTTTATACTAAGTTAAGCAATTTATAAGTTATTAATAAGAGAGAGAGATTGCAGAGTTTTATGTATTGCTTAGTTCAACATTCTTACACCACAACCAGTTGATTCACCTATAGATTTAAACATAGAGAAAACCGAGATGTCCGTGATTTGCTGATAAAGCACAGCTAAGGCCAAATAACTTCGAGGAAGAAAATAGTGCAGCGGTTATATGTATTAATATATAATGAATAATTATGTACCTGTGTTTTATCTTTGATGAAGCACAGTCACTTGTTCGGATGTGTGCATTAAATCACTTGTGCTACAAGCTCATGATTTAATAACTACGGATCCGAACTCGTGACTGTGCTTTATTCTATGATAAAACACAGGTAAATGTTTATTATTTCTTAATTAAATGAACATTTGAAACAGCTGTAAGATATCATGTAGGCAAGGATTATATTTCATTAAAATCAATATACATTCATACTTGTACACAGTGACTTAGGTAAAGTATATGGGACATTCTGATTCACAGGTCGTTACAATAGGAAGTAACTGCGTAATATCACAATATTCAGGTTAATTTATACCCGTGTTATGTAGTGTTGACTTGAAGAGTCAAGGAGAGTTTAAGATACTTAAGTCAATATAGCTCTGTAGTTGAATGTCTTATAATCACATTGTACATTTAGGCAAAAATATGTATAGTCAGTGCTTCATTATGAATCTGAGCCCCTGGTTAAATTCTGTCTACTTTTATTGACAACTCATTGGCTTAGAATTAGAGGGTCTTCTTATGACCTTTTTGAAACCTGCATCTCAACCCTAGTGAAAATTGTCTCCGGAATTATCACTGGATATCACCGAAAAAATCACGTGTAATTTTTGACGATTGTCATGAAAATCGGAAGTGGTCATCATTTGACCAAACCGAAGTTTAAAAAGCTTGTTTTTCCATAAGCAAAGAGTAGTTTTCAGACAGTTTTTCTTGTATTTTTAAAATATTGATTGTGTACCTTTTAATTCTAAGCCAGCGAATTGTCAACACTGAACAGACAATTTTGTTAAATTATAACCGTCCACTTTAGACATTTACATAAATGTTTACAATGAATTGACTGAACGATTTTATACTCCTAGTTTGTTATTGGATATTATATAAAACTTTACTAGAGTTACAGTTTAATAACCGAGTCGCTGTAACTTATCGGGTCAAGTTCTTTACTGTTCAATAGCGAGCGGGTACATTGTTATTGTCAAAACCAAATTGAGCTGAACAGATATAATATCAATATACGTGTATACAGTTAACATGACCTTGAATTACACATTGGCTTTATTACACATTATCACTAATTTGTCAACAAGACTATAAAGTACATAAATAATTCATTGTCTATTATACACTTGAGGACTTTAAAACGCCTTACATGACTTAAAGGTTCTGCCTCACAGATTGTGGTAAAATTTTTGAATGACGTAATTTTCCTAACTTACAGAGTACTTATGTAATAGAAAGCCACTGATGGTTGTTTTATGAAAGATTTACTGGTATGGCAAATAAGCTAATTAAACTACCTTTTGATATCGCACACTCGGTAGTTTTTCTTTTAAAAAAGCGAAGATATTCATTCCAACATGCTTTGTGAATTATGTTATTCACATGTGATCAAAATGTAAACTGTCATCCACAAACTACAGCGTAAACATCATTGTTTTGCAATCCTTTTTCATCGAATGCAGAAAAAAATCAGACAATTTAAGTTAATTCTATAAGGTATATATATATATATTCTATGGAATTTTGGATGTAAAAATACTAAATAACTACAAAATGTAGATGTTTCACAAGTTATTTTAAGGTCAATGTGGTTGTTTATGGCATATACAGGCAACTATACCAAAATTACGGGATTATTTGACAATTTTTTTTTATTTTTGCAATTAATACACCAACATGTGAGGCAGTACCTTTAAAGTCAAATATAGCTTAAATTATTTATTTTATTGAAAATCATTTTACGTGTTGTTAATTAATCTTTCCTACATATAATTCAATTTAGTTTGTAATAAAATTTTATCTCAGTATTTTCTGGAAATCCTGCAAGCACACTCACCATAGGCAAAAGTGAGGGAATTTTAATACAGGCTTAGTTGTCTGACATTACTCTCAATTAGCTCCTATTTGTTCGACGGTGTGACAGGTGCACGCTAATTCGTTGAATACATTTTTGAATCGTTTTCTACCTAAATAGTACTAAATCATCTGCAAGTTTTCATAATGCTGGTTTATTTTTACACATGCACCAACCCCCTTATATCCCTCATTTCAACATGTTGGAAAGGATAAGATAATATTTTGAATTTGTCAATTTTGGTAATAAAACTTAGTGATTTTAAATGTCTGTATAAAGTGGGTGAGCGTTCTTTTGTTATTGACTATTATTTATATGTGACAGTTGATTGTTGTATTCGAACATGCGTAGATATTATTGTGAACATCTTATAAGTAACAGGAGGTTTGTTAGAGGACATCGTAGACGAAGGTCATCCCCTGTATTAGGATGAATTGCGCCCATTAATATAGCCAGTATTGATAATCCCACACTTTTGCCTGTGGTGCATACATGTACTGGCAGTATCCTCAGATCATTTGTTTACAAACTAAATTTGGTTATATGCAGGTATAGTTCAATTTTGAACCCTGAGCCATGACCTATCCGACTAGTCCATTTTGGCGGGTAGTCTATCATTTATTACGTTTGGAGCGCATTTTTAATGATATAATTCTTACAGATATCTGACAGTGTATTAAATCAGACTACTGTTTAGTGCAGTCGGCTACGTTCAGAATTTCTAACCCAGAAGTCGGTGATTCGAATCCTGGATTCGCTCATTTTTTTAATTCATTGTTTTATATTATTTGACGAGATTATAAGTTTATGTTATCCGCAGAAAATAAAGACGTTATTATAAGTTAAAGATTTTGTTTATATTTTTTAATTTATCCATTTAAATGCGTCGATTCAATATATTTATCATTTTCACTCATTTCGATCGTTGGTGTATTTCGAGCTTACTGACATCCTATTTTCGGGTGATAAGCCTTCATAACGTTCTAAAGTATGCATGTTACAGATATGGTGTGTCACATATACTAGTATTACACGGATTTTACAAGTTGTGTGCATTTAAAAAAATATAATAAAAATGAAAAACTATTTTGGTGGGATTCGAACTCGCCCTGGTCGGACAAAATGGATTTTACAATGTATCAAGCGCTTTACCGTCACGACTGTCCAGACACATGAAATATTTGGTCTTAATTGTATTACTTATCGTACTGGTCAAAACTATACCAACCTACATCGATTAGTGGTTAAAACCTTAAAAGTGCAGTCACGGCTCAATGCTCGAAATCGAACTATAGCACGTAAAATTGGTTTTTCAATAGAATTGATAATTTAAGCGATATTTGGCTTTGAGTCATGTGAGGCGTTTTTAAAGTTCTCGAGTGTACTAAGCATTTATTTAAATAATGGTAAATTATGGTTTACTGGTAACAATGATTCAATATCGAGAAATTTGTTTACTTACTGTCTCATGTTTCTGTTCTAGTTAAAAATTATAATTAGTAAGGATTGATTTCATCAAATGCATATGCAGTGACTGTTATCGCATGGACATGAATAAACGTACATGTATATACATGTATTAAGTAACTTCATAGTTATATTGAAGCTCCCAAAATTTCAGGATTCTGGTTGGTGTAAATCAATTTGATGTCTGAAATTACATTTACATTTGTTGGTAACAATTGAACACTGAGTTATGTGGTCAGCCAATGAAAATGAGTTTTACAAACAATGAATCAATAGACAATGTGAATTTAACTGCAGTTTATATTATAGATCGCATGAGTTCAAGTAGAGGATTTTCACCAAAGCTTATAGGTCCCTTTTAGCCTTGATTAATTGTTTAAGACTGCGGCATCTTGAGAAACTATAACTCGAACATATAAATATTGTGTTTTGGCATCCGGAGAAACCAGATATGCACAGATAATCGACCCATACCAAATATATATAGTTCGCACCAAACCTTTTTCTGAAGACAATTGGAATCTAGTTTATTAAATCGTAAATCACCTGATTTTCATGTGATCCAATTTTCATGTGATCCAATTTTCATGAAAATTTAATTTTAAAATATTTCGTGACGAAATTGAAGAATTCTTGATACTGTTTATGTTAGTTACAATTTGGTACTCAGGACAGACTGGCAAACATTGAGTTATCATGGTGGAAGTATAATTGAGTTCTCGAAATATGTAAAACAGAGAAATGATCACAGATAAAATCAACTTAACAGTAAACAATGTTAGAAATAATTCTGCTTTTTGTTGTTGTTGTTTACTTTCGTTGTTTATATTATGTGCTATATTGAGATCCTTGAAAGTGTATACCGGTACCTTAGGGTTTGGTATCATAAAAATACAAAAATGTCTGATTTTCATCCCATTTACAGAATGTTTATAGAGATTTTGCTGGCTTAGAATGAGAAGGTCATGACAAAATTATGTACAAAATCCATATTTTGAGAAAACAAGAAAAAAAAGTTTGAAATATGGAAAAACAAGCTTTTCAACCTCAACCTGTTCTAATTTTTATGAAAATAGGCCCATAAGAAGCGCCTTGGGATGCAGATTGCAAATATTTATGAGTCTTAAAAGGTTGTAAGTAGTATTTTTTACTCATTGGCGGCACTATAATTTATATCTACAAAGAAACCCTAACAAATAATTGGATGTGTTTTACATGATGTACTCAATATATTGGTAAATGTTGTAGAGGTAGTGAAAGTTTATTATTGGCTAGCTGCCTCATGGCTCTCTTGTTTTGTCTAGACATGGTTTATAAACGCAGTGTTATGTGAGCTCCTGCAAGTGTATAAAAGCGTTATGGGTTCAAGTGTATAAAAGCGTTATGGGTTAAATTACTTTATAAGTTCCATCGATAACGTAAAAACAACATAGATCTCAAGTTGCCATGTCGTCAGATGTACGTGTCATAAATAACCCTTATAGGCCTCTTCAAGGGTAGTTGACTAAAAGCAATATGGATTAGTCATGTTACAGATCTTGGCTGTTAATATCCCAGGTCAAATGGCCATGGTAGCATTATTTATATCTGAAGGTAATATCAGGGTAATTTCAGTCCAAGAGATAACGAATATATTAACCTCCAGAAAGGTTGCCATTTGATAATTGGAACCAGCTTACAAGTGTAATTGAAATGTCATTTGTGAGAAGTAACTGTTAAATGCTTTTGTTTATAATGGATTTCTTCCTTTTATGGTCAGTGACTGATGATACAAAGGTAATTAAGTTTCTCTCCTACACTCCTGTTGAAGGATAACATCAGGAGTGAGGTGTTTGAGAGTTATTAATATTAGTTGAAAAAACTTTTTTCCACAGACGCCCGTAAGTAAATACGGAATATCACCGCAGTGTGTTGATCCATTGGGCCGTATTTATTAGCACCTTGAGTTGTTTGCGTTATGCTGTATCTCGCGAGATGCTAGGTCGAGCAAAATGTGGTATGGCGCAAGCGACAAGAGGTAATACGGTTTAACAGATCAACACAACTGCAGTAATTAATATGTCATTTATTATACTGTATAAACTCTACTGATGAACGTACATAAACATGCATAACCTAGATATTTACCCTAAAGGTACATCTACACAGTAAGTCTTGGTGTGTACATCTTGACCTAGAAGTTTAAAATATAGGTGACAATTACTTCTCCTGTAACAATTATCCTATCAGAGTCTCTCGCTGGTAACTTAATACACTCAATGGTATTAAATTATAAGGCAATAATACTGTAATTACTGTAAGTTAATTACCACTTGCCTCAGATTTAGCTATTAGACTTCGTACACTAGGTCACGGTCATGATGACATCACAGCTAGTACACATAATGCAGTTTAAACGATTTTAAGGCTTTTTTTTTCCATGGACAAATAAAAGTATGGACAATGTCACGTAGAATGTGATTTTGGCTAAGATTGCAAGAAAACAACTATCAAAGTTAAAAACAACTGTAAGTATTTTATTCCTTGATTGATTTTATCAAGGTTACATCCTCGATGTTTGTCAAGCTGAGTATCAGAGTACCACCTTTCAATAATTTTTGTGCATAAGGTCACAGTTTTTGCCAGAAACTGACTCACTTGTTAGAATAAGAAATGGAGTCGGGATTGGGTTGCTTTTGTAAAGTGTAGCTCCCAGACTAGCTCTCCGGAGATTATAACTTGAGCCCTGTATGATATAAAAAAAAATGGACAATATCAACACTGCACGGTGAGTGACTCAGCTTGTTATAATGTGCCCTGAGGATTATGTGATGTTAACAAACATAAATTGGTTCAGTCAACTGTTGCAAAATTGGTTTTACCAATTACCATATACTTAAGTAAACAGATATGTGGACAGTTTTTAGTCCCCTACCTGTTTTTGACAGGAGGGGACTATAGGTTTGCCCTCCGTTCGTCCGTCAGTCAGTCCGTCAGTCCGACCGTCCGTCAAACAATCTGGATCCTGACATAACTCAAACAGTTTCCAAGTTAGGTTTATGAAACTTGGTATGTAGATAGGGGCAATAAGGGGATTATGCACGTCTCAAAATATTTTGATTCTGACAAAAATTGTGGTTGCTATGGCAACAGAAACATTGAAAATGGCCTCCAACCGGTAGGGGACTTCTGTATTGCTTGCAATACTTAATTACTTGTTAATTAAGACTTCACTGATAAATCATGCAAAAATTGACGTCCAAAGTGCATTGCGACTTTATATTTTTAAACAAGGCTAGTGTTATCATCAATATAATCAACAAGAAATGATAATAAAATTAATATAAATTAACACTGCATACCCTCAGAAAGTGATTATGCACAAGATCAAACAAAAATGAACATTAGAAATGCATTCAATTGTCATGTTTATTTGTAATAAAGGCTATAGTGTTATAGTCAGTCAGGACTGTATATATAAAGATGGTATTAAGCTCGCCCGAGATAACTCTAGACTTATCAATAAATAAATATGCATAAAATAAACACTTCGCGGTCGACTGACCGCTTGTTATCAGTGTTGATTTAAAGAGTATGTCAAAAAAGTGAATATGCACAAGGTTGAACAAAATGAACATCGAAAATGCATTTAGTTTTCATATTTATTCGTAAACAAAGGCTAGTGTTATCATCGGCGGAGTATATTTTTACTTGAAATTGTATGGTAACAGATTCATTTTATCCTTGCTACTGATATATAGGTGTGTAGTTATCGTGTACTTATCGAATATTTCATTAACACTTTACCTATGGTTAAATAATACATTGTGGCAAACTGAGTCACTATATATAGTAACAAAATTGCGCTGCCTTTGAACTGATATTTGCGTCTAGTGTGCAAAATATCGATATATGGCCCTCTTCCGGTGAGCAAAAACTCCGTATCGAGGCTATATCCAGTTATTTCAGAAGAGACGCACATATGTAACGTACACAAACATTTGACGTCATTAGCGCGCTGGAATACAAATTGAAGATTCTGACTGTTCGCAGTTTAAAAAAGCTCTGGAAAAGTTAGATCTGAGTTTGTTTTGTTGTTTCGTGTTTAGAAAAAATAAGTGGAGTTAAACATATGCGATAAAAAGGTTATAAAACAGGGCCGTTGTGCATTATAAGTCGATATTGGCATACTAGAATGGTATTGGCTTGAGGGCTTGAGCCCGAGTCCCACTACCGTTCTAGTATGCCGAATATCGACTTAATGCCCGCCGTCCCTGTGTAATAATCTATACAGATTATACACTCCAATTAAAACTGTTTGTAATTCATTATCTGTTGCAAATACTGGTAAGGGGTCAGTAATATTAATGATGTTTCAGTAAATGCATTTCTTCCTGATAGGAGCAATTTTAGGTATATAAAACAGAGCTACAGATAAGGTTTTGGTCAATTGGGTATTTTACCCCCCACTTTCAATTTTGATTGGGTTTTGACAAATTTTAATTGGGTATTTAATAAAACTCATAGGGTAAATGATCTTTTATATACTATTTCTCCCTAAAAAACCTTTTTCTATTTGTCAATGAGTATTCCAGATTGCCTTTGCTTTTTCTTACTCCCTCCTCTCAAAATCTATTGGGTTTTTATGAAAATGAAATGGGTAATTACCCCAATACGCAGCTTATCTGTAGCTCTGATAAAATATTGTGCATCACTGTCATGTAACATTTAAATTGACTGAAATTCACAGTCTCAAATAGGTAACAATTTAAATGTTAAACCCCCAGTTATATATTCTATGAAAGATTGATTCTGGCAAGGCACCAACAACCTATCAGTTACAAGATTTTTAAAGTAATGACATTTCACCGTGGTATTATATATTGTGTGTGCATGTGCCTATAATGTACATAACAATTAAGTAACTATGGACTGCGTATTAATTGCTTTTAACTCACAAATAATCAATTAGTAACTACGATAAGTGTCCTGTGTGCTCCCTGGGGAAGTTATACTTACTTTCAACCCATTATCTCTATTCGATTATCAGATAATAGAAGTCATTATAATAAGTCAATCTCTTGAAGGATTTAATTACTGTAAGCCAAGTTACTTTTCGCTTTAAATTGCTGATTGTTGGCATATTCGCGACTACAAACTTTCGCATTTTTAAGTTTCCTGCAGTGTCCATATTTATGTTTTAGCACTTTTGCGGCGACTTAATTTCGCGAAATTCTACCATTCGCAAAACTAAATCTAAATGCGAAATAATTTCTAGGTTTACAGTAATATGATTTTAGAAGACAATTGAATAAGTTACAAAGTACTTATAATTATTACAATGACTGTTTAGACTTGACTACATGTTTAGACTTTGACTCAGTAACCTGTTAAATAGACTTCTTGCTAAAGAATACCTTTTTAGTCCCCTACCGGTTTTTGACCGGAGGGGACTATAGGTTTGCCGTCCGTCCGTCCGTCCGAACGTTCGTTCGTTCGTCCGTCCGTCAGTCCGTCCGTTAGTCCGTCCGTCAAACAATCTGGATCCTGACATAACTCAAACAGTTTCCAAGCTAGGTTATGAAACTTGGTATGTGGATGGGGGGCACTAAGGGGATTATGCACGTCTAACAATATTTTGATTCTGACAAAAAATTGTGGTTGCTATGGCAACAAAAAGAGTGAAAATATTCTCAAATCTGGATCCTGCCATAACTCAAGCAGTTTCCAAGCTAGGTTTATGAAACTTGATATGTGGATAGGGGGTAATAAGGGGATTATGCATGTTTAAAATTATTTTGATTCTAACAAAAATTGTGGTTGCTATGGCAACAGAAACATTGAAAATGGCCTCAAACCGGTAGGGGACTTCTGTATTGCTTGCAATTCTTAATTACTTGTTAAACTTGACTCACTGCATGTTAACTTGACTATGCATGTTAAGCAGACTCAGTACCTATATCTAAGCTACCCTGTATACCCCTGGATAATTAACTAACTTCACACTGGTATTATGTCATTTAAAAAACAATTACATCATTGATGCTCATAACCTAACTCAACTGAAATTAGATATGGTGAAATATGATATATCAGCCGCTAGAAAATGTAGATACATCAAAATGTTTAATTGGTATTAGAGTTTAAAATACTTGTTCACCACAGGTAACTGTATCATTGATAAAGAGTAAAAAAAATATTTTATAAGATTTAAATTATCTTAGAAAGGTGCATTTGTACTAAAGTGGTCACGAATTGGCTTTCGATATCTTCATAAAGTAATTACATTCATTAGAACTACCTCCATTCAAAATATCATCAAAATTGATCTACTAGTTAAAATGTTATACCATAAAATGTATACCAAGGTGTCCAGACAATCACTGAGGTGCATTTAATAGAAACGACAATCATCTATTCTAAACAAGCAAAAAGAAAGTAATTTCATGCCCTATTGGTTTATTTTCTTATTTATGGACGGATTATTAAAATATTGATATCAAATTAAAGACGAAGCTCTCTAGTTTTTGATTATGTATTAATATTTAAAATAACACCAGTAGTAATGAAATGTTTATTAAAAACGAACTGCACCTCAGTGACTGTGTGGTCCATTTCCCATGTTATAAACCTTTTAAGATATTATAAATTTTATAAAAAATTTGTTTGTTTGTTTACTCTTATCAATGATACAGTTACCTGTGTTGTTCACCATATCTTATTTCAGTTCAGTTAGGTTATGAGCTTACGTATTTTAGTTATGGTACAAATTTAAGTGTTACGTAAGCTGTGGCTATATGATCCAGTGATCCCTGTGATTCTAAGGTTTGATTCCTGGATGCGGCAGGTAATATCCTTCCATGAAAATGATGTTGATTTTCCTCCGCATGTTGCTTAGAAATTGCTGGTTGCTTGTGGAAGGGTAAGTTAGTACTGGTTATAGATATAGTCAAGCGTAGATGAATCGACAGCTGTATGTAACTGAAAGATAGTTGAGAAACCTGAATTATATAAATATAAAGAGTGTTGATTGGTAACGGCAGACTGTAATGTACCTTTGCTTTGTCAGGCACAATTTCATCAACAGTCATGTTATACCTGAGTTTTAGCAGGTATACCGACATAAACAATTAATGTAATGTTAAACTGAGGTATACCTATAGGTGTGTTTCTAGGTTATGCATGTTTATGTACTTTAACCATAGAGTTTGTACAGTTAATCCCCCCTTTAGCTACCAGAGTTGAAAATTTACCTATACATATGACTGAATTTTTTGTTTACTTCAATGAATGGAATAACTGTTCATGCAGCTCAGAAGTGTTGTCAATATCTGTCTTATCCTATATCTTGCTTTGATCATTATTTAAATACAGATTTTATCTATAGTTGAAAGTGTTGAATATAATTTGGCATATTATATTATGTGTATACTAGTTATTATGCATATTATGGAATATGGCACTACCAGGCTTCCGTAGTTTACTGCCTAAATTGCACCCACTTTAAGGCCTTTTCGACTGGGCTGTTTTATGGAGCAGTTTTTGGGAGGCGATTAAGCCTCTCATTACTGCCATTGCCCATTTCTTAATACAAAATTAACCGCCTTTAGGCTGCTATGTCAATCCGCATTCAAGTAGTTCTAGAAACTGTCAACATTCCCAATACTGCTACATACGTTTCTCCAAATTTTTTAACTGATTTAAGCCAATCAGCAACGTTTGTTTATTCTAAGATCAAAAAGTATTGTGAAACTGTTCGTTAAATCGATATTTTGGCCAAAAAAATCACTACACCGGCTGATACCGAACTTGTTTTATAGTACGAAAATGACGTGTTCATCAAATGTCCCGGCTGTAAAGCTATTTTTAGAAACTTCAGACTACGGTCAAGTGATAGTTTTATCAACGAATCGTATACGGTCTGCAAAGTACTGTTATGCAATCATATGGTGTTGCTGTACTAGCTAGCCGCTTTGGACTGTCTCCCGCTGTGTAAGGAAGTGATTACAAGATGGTACTGTAGAATCTGATAAATAGGCGCGTAGTATTATTTTAAAGCCACTTTTAATAACGCATTCAATACACGTATTACATATAAATTAATATGCACCTTTTAACAATTATTTAGATACCCAACATGCCTATATAGTCACATATGCCTATTTTGACATTCAAGACAAGATCGGCAGTAAGAAAACGAACATTAAACGTGTAAAGTCGGTTTAAGCTTTAGTAGCAGCAACCAGATCACCTCCTACCTGTACTCTCAGTGCTTTGATTAGTCTGGTTCTCGTTCCCAATATTACAAAACACTACAGTTTATTACTACAATTGTAATAATGGGGTGATGGAACCGGACTATAACCTGCTCCACGAAACAGTCAACTGTCTGTTACCGGTGATACATGTAAAGGATATATCTTGAACATGGCCACAGTCTAAATGCACATGTTTCAGTGCTGTTGGCCTCATTTAAACAATATTTGAATAAGGAAGTGAAGTCAGGTACATTCTCATTACCACTCGTGTAATCAAAGCGCTGATAGCATTGTTAAAGAGCAGGGAATTGTGCAGCGCATCATGGGTAACGTGTACAGAAACTGTATGTTAATGGCTTGTAACTGACCATGCATTTCCTAATCAGCTCCAATGATTCCCTAATCAGCTCCGGGAACAATTATTTGATAATACCTTGATTATTTAGCTTTCTTCAGTAATAAACTATTGCCTTGTAAAGGCCCTTTGTGTCCTCTTGTTTTGCACATCCTATTTTCTGAATGAAAAATGATCTTACATGAAGTATCTTCAAGTGTTGATAAGTGTTGAGATATTATCTTCTAACAATTATCACTAAACTCAACAATTTTATCACCATGATCTGGTAAACATGTTCTCAAGTTACACCGACATTCCATTACACTGCAGCATGACATTGCCTTATTTACTGAGCTATGAGACGCCTTGTACTTAATGAAGGCATTTTACTGTCATTTAGTGGGTTTATTACACATTCTAAAAAGCTTATTGAATTACTCCCTTTAGGGTGCACGTGACTGCATATCACAGATAAGGGGCATTTATTAATGCATTGAATAGGAGTCAGAGATCATGTTGGCTATTGGATAATAGCAGGTCTTTATTGTTCATAATAAAGATTCACCCATTTTATTGCTGGTGGGCATTTAAAATAATTTTTGCATATGAATAAGGTAATCTCCCCTATATGGTCGCCTAATCTGACTCATACCTATATTCTATTGTTTTTAATCACCCACCAGATTTAATTCTAACGGGATAAATTGCAATGCAAAAACAAACACAAAATCTGCTAATATAATATTTAAGAAATAAAAATCTGGCGAGTGCCCGTGTTTTATTCACCGACAAAACACAAGAGCAGAGTTTTTATTTCTATTCTAAATACGATAATATCCCGTACTATTTAACTACGCTATTCCATTTTTACCCATTTGACATTGAACATAATTCCACGCTAAAATTGAGTGGCTTATTAGCTGGTACAATTACCTCCCTCGTTTATGAAAACGACCTTCGTAATTTTCTGAAGGAAATAACACATTTTAAACATTGAAACAATTTTAATAACACCAGTATAGGGTATGTATTTCATGAAATGAAAAATATAAATGAATTTATTATCAGAAGTTATTATGAAACTTGGTTTCGAGAGTATATTGGAGTTTCTAAAAATAGATGCGTCATAGCTGTAACACTGGATACTCGTGCAACTCGTTGAAGTTTTTACTATAAAGTTTACGTTCATTTATTCATAAATATGTTACGTGATACGGGGCGTAAATAGTAACAGCCAATTTGATAGGCATGTTTTATTGCGGTAATAATACATGCCCTGGTTTCCTCAATGCGTATATGGATTAATCTGCGGATCGTGTTAGAATTATTGTTTCTGAACATTAAGAAGCTTACAAACTTAATATAATGTGCCAAATCACTGGCTTAGAAGTAGAAGATCATGAGTACAATTGACAATCTGATATGGAGACTCTGACATGCATATTTGAAATCTGCTTCATAAGGCGCTTCTTATATATAAAGCCTATTTTCATGGAATTTGGAAGTGAAGTTTAAAAGCGTGTTTTTCTTGTTTTCTTTTATTGGATGTTGTATAGAGGTTGTTGCTCTACAATCGTTATATTAAGAGTAAATATCAGCTTAGAGAATTTTTGAAAGTGTTGTTTATACAGAGAGGTTGTTGCTCTACAGAGAGCCGGCCTCTCGAGAGGTTGTACTGTACGTTTGAGTGCATTATCATTAAATTCTGGGAATCCTATCCAGAGAACTCAACGGACATTATTCTATGCATAACAATTTAACAACATAATGGATGATATTTGATAGGCTCTTAGTATAATAATGGTGGAAAATTCTTCATCAATTTGTCTTAGAAGTCCGTAATTCTAGAAATTTTGCCAACCATATAAATCTTGAATAACGATGATGGTGCAAAATCTATTGCGCATTTCTATTGAGCATAATATAGCATGCATGAACTACATTATTATGTTTGTGTTCAAAGCTACCTTGACTGCAATTTATATGAATACAATCGTACCATATCGTTCCTTTAGATTTGTGTTGGTAATACACCTCAAGCATCCTTGTGAGACTTCTTAATGAAAACTTAAGTATATGTAATATATCAGCTGTTATAGTGCACCCAGGATAATGAGAAAGGCAGGAAAAATTGGTATGCACAAAGGCAGATTAATCAGATGTGCACAATTTTATCAGTGATGTTTTGAGTACAATACTGACCTTATCTGTTTACTTTAATAATTTGTAAAACAAATTTTGAACAGTTGACCAAACTGAATCATGTTTGTAAATATCACATTTTCCTAGGCGCACTTTAAATTATGCTAATAGTCTGTTGAGAATCATGTCAAATTCTCTGTACTATACAACACTCTCTTGTTTGGAAATATGGGCATGTACATTGTTAACAATCCATTACTGTTAAATTGTTTTTAGCTCACCTGTCACAAAGTGACAGAGTGAGCTTTTGTGATCACTCTTCGTCCGTCCGTCAACAATTGGGTTGTGTCCTCTCTAGAGGTCACAATTTTGGCCTAATCTTTATGAAACTTGGTCACAATGATCATGTCAACAAAATCTAGGTCAAGTTTGATATTGGGTCCTCTGAGGTAAAAAACTAGGTCACTAGGTCAAATCATAGAAAAACATTGTGTCCTCTCTAGATGTCACAATTTTGGCCTAATCTTTATGAAACCTAGTCACAATGATCATCTCAACAAAATCTAGGCCAAGTTTGATATTGGGTCATCCGGGGTCAAAAACTAGGTCACAAGGTCAAATCATAGAAAAACCTTATGTAGTCACTATAGGTCATAATTTTGACTTAATCTTTATGAAACTTGGTCACAATGATCATCTCAACAAAATATTGGTCAAGTACGATATTGAGTCATCCGGGTTCAAAAACTAGGTCACTAGCTCAAATTATGGAAAAACCTTGTGTCCTCTCTAGATCTAGGTCAAGATTTATATTGGGTCATCCAGGGTCAAAATCTAGGTTACTAGTATGAGGTCACTAGGTCAAATCACAGGGCTTGCATGCACTACAACGACAGGTGAGCGACCTAGGGCCCTTTGTCTAGATTGACTTTTATATTCACAGTATCCTGTCTAACAATGTACTGACTCTCACATTTCCAAATGTCAGTCAATACACTTTATTTGTTGTCCTTATAATAGTTTTAGTTGCACTGAAAGAACATTTAGGTTAAATTATAGTGCCCTCAATGTTTACCTGATCTGCAATGTTGTCAGGCCATTGCTCTCAGATATCTTTATCCTCTGAAAATCAATCTAAACACCTGATTCTAGGACATTTCTATTTGTTTTAATTCTATAGCTTGCACAGGATGCCATATTTGTCCTACTTTAAGCATCTGCAATATTGGAAGTTTAAATGAAAAAAATGATATTATTATATTACAAGCTGAATCAGTCTTGAGCGTCCTGTCTCTCTTCAGCAACAACCACTCGGTATATAGTGACTGGCTGATCATCCAGTTTTATTTACGAGCAAATTAACTTCTACAGACAGCATGAATGAGGCACTGCAGTGAGTCTTGAGCGTCCTGTCTCTCTTCAGCAACAACCACTGTACATGTGTATAGTGACTGGCTGATCATCCAGTTTTATTAACTTCTACAGACATCATGAATGTATGAGGCTGCACATCCTTCTCTATACAGCTGTCATAGTGTGTGTCTGACAGAGACCTACCAGGTATTACGCACATACAGTCAGGACTCGGTACAACGACATCCGATATACCGACAATTTCATTATAACGACACCAATTGGTGGGGACGAATTCTATACAACGTTAATTGCGTCCGTTATAACGACATATTCACTTACCGACACCGACAGCAAAACAATGGGAACAAATCCAGTGTTTACAAAGTAATTAATACTCGGTATACTGACGCTATCAAGGGACTATTTTTCACACTTGAACTATTTATCGGCTTTACACAAAGTCGCCGTCTAAGCAAGGAGCCTACTTATGTAATTACACTTGTGAAAATCATCCTAATTGCTCTCATTATAATAGTGGAACCTTTCACAGTCGAATCACAGTTTGTGAAATACGGCTTGCGCATTGGTAATCAAGGGAGATAAGCAAAGTCATTGCATATATTCGTATTTTAGAAATCGTACGGGTCACGAAATAAATGATGCCAATTGAGATTTCTCGAAATTATTTATTAATTCATCAATACTTAAAAGTCGAAAGGGTATAATTAGTAACAAAATGAATCACCAATTTATTCTCTAGAGCGTTATACTTATAGTTTACTGTAGTAGTATCCGGACATCTTTACATTCGGACGCACGTTATTTGGAGCTCTCTCAAAACATTGTATTTTATTTTAAATATTATTTAATGCAATTATGATAATTTCATACTGCCGATTTTGCTGATTATGGCAATTTTATGACATAGTACATGTTGAATTGTATAGTCTTGCAATAAGTCATACAGTGATAGGAAATCACCGGATGTTTCAATCACAATTAAGTAATACAAGTTGAATTGTACAGTATCCCAATAAGTGGTACAGTGAATTGGTACCGTTTATACGCGGTGATTGCCAATGTTCCCAATTACGCAGCAATACGTGGGGTGTCCCAGAATAGCGTATAATTCTTGCTTTATTTAGTCGAGCATGATGGCACAGCTTTGAAATGTTGCATGTGCATTTCTAGAACTATTGCACATTATATTTGAGGAATTTATTTTATATCAGCATACGTTGCATATGATAAATAGAAGAATTTGTAACCCATGGTAACGGTATGTGCGTCAGCAGAAAAAAAAAATATTTCAGAAATAAATTCAAATATTTAACGGCAATAATACTTAAGTACTATTTGCCGCATCCAGACAAAAAATATGTAAGCGTAATTGGCATGTTTTGGCTGGTTGCTGTGTGACATTTCATGATAATAACATCATGTATGGCGGGTTTATGGCGTAATATAACAACGTTGTTATGAACCGAGTATAAAAAATTATGACGTCAGACGTTATCGAGCGATGATCGTTTTCTAAGCATTGCGTTATACCGTGAGTAGTGTAGTATAACACTAGGACAGAAGATTAATGAGGTGGAATCAACTGCACAATACAGCAGCGTAATTAGGCGGCTGTTTTTAATTGACACAGTCGTTTTGTGTGACACAGGAGGACATCGGAACGAAGTAGAGTAGACCGACCGAGCTGAACAAAAACTTACTTCAGATTGTTTCCGACACTCTCCGCACAAATCGTCAACTCGCGTTGTCCATTTTAAAAAGTGGTTCATTGAATTTTGATAGTATGTAAAGAAATAAATTCTCAAATGGTTTATTACAACATCAGCATATATTTTTAAAAATGTGTAGCTCACGAAGGGAAGTACTTTGGAGAACTGTGATAGCATGACGTGGTAGGCGAGTGTTGACGTTCTGTGACGCGCCCGGCTTCACCTGGCTTTCGTAAAATGCACCCTATTTGTAGGTTTTTAGAGAATATGTAATAAACTTTTGCTAGTTTGTCAAGAAATAAATTCTCTAAAGGTTTATTGTAATTTCAACGTACAATACTTGATAGTTCTTACGATATAACGTGATTATACGCTATTCTGGGACACCCCACGTATGGCAAGATAAATTTTTCGGAGAACTGTAACAGTTGTATTACATGTTACTTTCAAACTGTTTGTTCAGATGATTCATGCAAGGTTATTGCTTCCTGCAACCATTAATACATCAGTGGAAATATTGTTTATTGTTCCCAGTACTTGCATATGTTATTTTGGTTGCTTATAATATTGTGTGTGTAGATTGATCCACTCAAGTTTGGACATATGTTATACATGCATTTGAAAACAACTTATGTACCTGTAGTCTATAGTATATACACTACAGTATAACTCCATGCAGTCACAATAAGTTGCAATATTAAAGGAATGCAAAACTAGCTGCCTACATGCATTGTTGCTCCCTTCGCCCTTTTTAATCATTAAAAATTATGAAAAAAAAAAAAAAAAAAAAAATTTACTAAACTATTACTAAAGCATTGTCACTTGATCGGATGCATACATTAAAGCACTCGTGATTTATTTACTAAGCATCCAAACTCATGACCGTGCCTAATTCTACGATAAAACACAGGACTGGTACATATTCATTATCTTTTCTTAAATAAAAAAACGGTTTTGTGTTTGTCTATAAACTATTAAGAGTTATATGAAATGTATGGGTTTGGGTGTGCATATAAATATGAACTAATGATCGATATATATTTTTCTTATCAAATATTTGTTTAAACGTAGCTAAAGTGCGATCAAATATTGATCAAGTAATATTGAATATAGTCGGCTCTTAAATATTCTTTCGTGGCATTACTCAGTGACAGTAACCGTGTAACTGCCAGTCATTATTATACAAGATAGATCAGTTTATATTTCACACTTTGTTGTATCTTATTCAAAAAACATGCCAGTTACGTCATGTTTGTTTACCGACATTTTAAGATAAATTGATAAAACTTTATTGTCTGTATAGTCCTGTCAGGGTAAAAATACAGTGACGTAGCGGTCGGGTCCACTATTACGGTATGATATTTTACAATCGATATCATGATCATGCTACTGTGTGAAACACTACACTCGGGCATTGCGTGTGTAATTGTTATTTGGTTATTGTAAATTATATATAACCTTGTACCTCAAGGTTTTTTAAGTTAAATTCAATAGGAAAGACTAAATTTTTTTTTAAAAGTCATGCTTTTATATATTATGTATTTTTCCTCATTTTAAGAAACATTAAATTGATATTTTGAAACTGTCTATTCTTCTTTAGTCCATTGTTTATAGGTGTTTTACGTTTTCCAGGAAAAAACAGTGTCAAAGATTTGTAATAAATCAAAGTACTGAAGTACTGATACTTTGGGGATGTTGCAAATCTCCCTTAAATGGTAATGAATGACAAAAGTGTGAATATTGTGAATATTTTTCAGAAATGTCGATGACAGGTGACTCATTCTAATTACATCCAACATACATGTACCCTTTAAGGCATTTCACCCATAAAAGTTTAATTAACTACTTTCAACTGTAAAGGGCGACGCGTGAAAGTTTTAGCTGAGAAAAAGTATTAAAAAGACAAAGAATGACAGTAAATGGTCATATCACGCAGCTGCACAAATAATGTTTGACGGTAGTAAACAAAATGAATAGAAGTAAGTGGATAATAATATGGTTAACGGATTTAAAAACGCGACACTTTGGTATGTTGGTATATTTTAGGAATTCAAATTCCCATATCAAATATATTTATATATACGTAAAGGCTAATTCAATTTCGTCATTTTGATACCAAACTTAATCAAATCCAACGAGTATTAACTAAATTATCGCCCGAATAAGACATTGGTCCAGAAAACGAAAGTAAGAAATGTTTATCGGCGCATTGGTTTTATCGTTGAAGATGACCAGTCTGTATAACAGATCGAATTTTTACGTAAGGCTAATCTAACTTCTATATACAAATTCTATATTAAATTGAATGTAGTAAATGACATATCCAACTTTTATTTAAAATGTGTCTTTATGACACGGAAACATTGTTGCAGGAAACATGCACCATCGTCTCATAGACCTGCATAATATTTTTATGGTCAAAGGGGGGTAACCACGTAAGTGATTTTGGTCAGAATGCGACTTTTGTTTTCTGGATCGACGTATTGATTGTACTGTATATTTGTTAATACTCATGTCATTTTTAACATCTTAGTATAGTCCGTTTGCAGCGAAAAAAATCGTCTAAATTTTGAATTGTTAAAAATCTATTCATCAGATGTTGATAAAAATTTACGTAGAATCTTAATTACATTCTACCTACTCTCATTTCAAATTTCATAATTTTTAATTATTTATTTAAACAAGTTTATTCTTTATTGTATATTGATAATACTTGCATTTGGACACTTTAACGCAGGGAGGTAATCTGGTATTCCATTTATGTTTTACTGTCATTTTTTTAACTGTTATAATCCGTGATCAGCCAGATTAACATTGCAGTGTCGAAAGCGAAATTTATGAGGCCCATATAAGTTGATTTATTTAGGTATGTCACTTGTGTGTTTACAGATTATGTATAATACATTAATATAACGAAAAAGCAGTGAAAACCAAACCCTTATTCACTAAGCTCCATAAGCTATGCATAGACTCATACATGGACATACACGTACATAATAATGTTAAATTAAGAATTTATAAAAGCATTGTAATGTTTATGCGCGCAATGACATGTAGTCAAGTTTATGACTGAACCAGTCCTAAATAATTGAGTAATGTACGTCTACCCAAACTATTAGTATTGGTCTGAAATCGACATTCACACGTTTGAAGAATGCCTAATATTAAGCAGTCAAAATCGTTTCAAGACGATGTGAAATCCGTGTTTTTATAGTTCGAGAATGAGGCTGCTAGACGCAAGCCATTTTTACGTTTAGACCCGAAAATATGATACACACAGACTGCACAGATGCACAGACGGGCCTTGTATATGCTATATTAAACAGGTTACAAATACGTAAATCTACCGTTAGACGTGTCACGTGACCATACAATTGGCTGTTGTGTGTATCGAGTCTTCTAACATGAAGTTTCATAGTAAACTACAAATATTTTACATAGAACTTATGAACAAAACTTTTTTCACACATGCCCAATGTTGTTTAGATTTAATTGTATATTAGGTAGATTCATTTCATTCACTTGTGCAAAATCTCTTACTTGTAGGTTCATTAAATACTGTGAAATCTTCATTTTAGACAATTTTTTCGCTGCAAACGGGCTATACCAAAACGACACCAATACATTTACCTTTAATCTGCACTATTCCAATACCGGAATAAACTTGAATTGTCTGCTATAAAGCAACATACCCTAGTGTTGCGTTTTTAAACCCGTTTAGTATAATAATAATAACAACTTTTTTTATTGTGGATTACATATTTGACAGTTATATTAATTTTAACAGCGACATTTTTATCAACCCTCAAAAACCATTAGTCATTTTACTGCGCAAAGGAATTTATTCGCACGAAAACATTAACTCACAGAAAAAAATTCTCGTAATACAAAGAATTAGAAAATAATTCTATTGCTGGGGACAAATGTTCTTAAAAATGATTGAAATTATGTTTTTGGTTGAGATTGGGTGGGACTATTTTTTTGCTTCGATGAATTGGTTGTGGAAAAATTGCTTGATAAAAATCGCAGTGATTTCCAAATTGGTATGTAACAATACTTGGGGGGGGAAATCCCCCAAGTAAAAATCACATCTCACTTAAGCTGAAATGTTTTGATAAAATTGATAACTAAGTGACCGAATCCCTATTTTAATATGAACTAAGGCACAGCCTATTTTAGCGAATTTTATCTTAAATATTAAATTCTTCATTTTGATAAATTCTCATAGCTACATGTCAGTAAGTTCTGGATGTCTTTTATTTACACTGACGTGTCGACCTTTTAATGAAATGGAATAATCATCGTCCTTGGACTACATGTCAGTATTGAAACACAGCAGTAGACACTTGTCAGAAGTCCTTTATTATTAGTAACATGATCATCCAGTACAGAATGATTGCTGATCATATGATTCATAAATGTACAGTCAGTAGAAAATTGGTGACATTTTTGGGTACGAAGTAACGAAGGACGAAACGAACGATACAAACCTGCTTTCGTTTCACTGTATAACTACGTTGATTATGTGTATAATAATGCGACTTTCCTTGTTTAGAACAAGTACTTTCATGGCGTAATCAGTTGATCAACAACTGATTCTATGCAGGCTGTCAAATTCTGTGTTTTCTCTCTGCTTCCGAAGCGTTCCAAGATGGCGGTTGATCAAAGTGCTATACGAAGCAACAGAGTATTTATCTCCCTTATTAAAGTGTGTTATATATGGGCCTACTAGAGTTTTTGGAATATTTTTAAACATCATTAAAATATAAAAGAAAATTTATGAGCTATAGAATAACGCATTTTAGGTAACTTTTGTTACTCTATTGGCGGCCATTTTTCAGTATCTTTCTGTCACTTCGAGACTATAACACAAATTTTCAGATCCATTAGTGAATTCAAACTCTGACCAAACCACGTGACACGTTGACTTACAGGGAAAATTCGCTATTAGCTCACCTGTCACAAAGTGACAGAGTGAGCTTTTGTGATCACTCTTCGTCCGTCGTCCGTCTGTCCACAATTTACTTGTGTAGACACTAGAGGTCACAGTTTTATATAGCCTAATCATTATAAAACTTGGTCACAATGATCATCTCAACAAAATCTAGGTAAAGTTTGATATTGGGTCATCCGGGTCAAAAACTAGGTCACAAGGTCAAATCATAGAAAAATCTTGTGTAGTCACTAGAGGTCACAATTTTGGCCTAATCTATATAAAACTAGGTCACAAGGATCATCTCAACAAAATCTAGGTCAAGTTCGATATTGGGTCATCCGGGTCAAAAACTAGGTCACAAGGTCAAATCATAGACAAAACTTGGCTTAAACTTCAATATGCCATTGGGTGTATGTGATGTAAATTACAAGGTCACTTTATAAGACAATATGAAAACCTTGTACATGCAATAGAGGCTACCATTAGGGGGTCTGCATGAACTACTAGGACAGGTGAGCGACCTATAGCCCTTTGGGCCCTCATGTATAGCAATAGTTATTATTACATAATTATATAGTCCAGACGCCAATAATTTATTATTACATAAATATATAGTCCAGAGAATTTGACACAACTCTCGACCTTTAATTAGCATAATTAAACAGCTTATATATTGTCTATATTTATAATCCCGTTTGTTTGTTTGTTTTCATAAGCGGGAAGTATCACAAAGACGCAACACAAACCTAATGGACCATTATTGCACAATTTGCTCACAGAAATTTATATATTCAACGCAAGAACCTTTAAGCTGCATATATATCTCAGTATTTAAAGTATGGGTTACAGCTCCAGAAGTCATTTAATGTTGATTTATTATTGTTTTGTTTACCAGTGGTGACTTGCGTCATTTAATTATTTGAAGCCATACTGTAGAAGTAATTAATGAGGATATTGTTATAGGAAAATATGCCACAGAAACAGGACAATCTGGGTATTGTAGAATATAACAAAATCTAATCCCTATGATTACTCTACCCCAGAAGTACATAGCAATTCAATTTAAAGGATCGTTCCTCTTGTAACATGCATTATTTGTTTAAATATATTTAGAATATAACCTACATTATGAGCAAATGAAAACGCCGCATTTTCGCGGTTAAATGAAAATTTAATCATTAAAATTTTCTCTTAACAGACTTGACGTCTTGCGTTGGCGCTAATTTCTATCGGCCAATCAGAATGCAGAATGTTATATTCTAAGTTAGTTAGAACATATTAAGTTAATTTTAATGACTAAAAAGGCCTCGCTTTGCTCGCTCCGCCCTTTTTAATCATTAAAATTTACTTAATATGTTCTAACTATAACTTGATTTAACATCGCCCCCAATTAATTTCATTTTATCGAAATCCATGAAATTTATTACCCACAAAAATTAATTAGAAGTTATGGCATTGTAAAACTTTGAATTTGAATATTTGGTTGAATCAAGTTTTATTAAAACATTTATATGCCATAACTTAGATAATTCATTTTGTGTCACAAAATATCATGCAAATGCATATGGAAATTTAAAGCAGGCAATTAATGCAATCTAATAAAAAAATCTTGTCAAGGTGACGTTGAGTATATAATTTACTTATACAAACTGAGTTGCGTTTTAATTATTCCATTTACGTTCTGGCAATTTAGATAAAATTACTGCCTGTAAAAGATGAACTGATGTATTTGTTATAGTCAAATAGTTATGTATATATAGGCTAGGCAGATTATAAGATAGATTCTTTTATTTCCTCCACACATGGAGAGCATCGATACATGTAATATTACATGTATGCATGAAATACCTGAAATTAATGATTACATAACTACACTTTGGCAAAATGCAAATCCAAGATGTGTTTATCATATGAGACTAGAATGTTTATAAATATTTAATTCTAGCCTAAATAAAAACAATTATACCTTTAGAATGCATTCTTTAAACAAACTTAGCTCTTGGCAATGCTTTATCTGAGAAATGAAATGTTGCTAAATATAGGAACTTTCAATCAATACCCTCTGAGAAAAAACACAAGAAATTCCAGCTGATTGGTTCTCCTACTCATCGAAAGCATTATAAAAGAACCATTGATTGTGTTCATTAAATACAGCTCCTTCTGAATTAGATAAAATAATATACTTGCATGATATAAACTTGTCTGAGCAAGAATTGCTTTAAACAATCTTTCATTGGTCTCATGGAGCTCTTTCGTTGGTTCGAGATATCTTTCATTGGTCTCATGGAGCTCCTTCGTTGGTTCGAGATATCTTTCATTGGTCTCATGGAGCTCTTTCGTTGGTTCGAGATATCTTTCATTGGTCTCATGGAGCTCTTTCGTTGGAGATATCTTTCATTGGTCTCATGGAGCTCTTTCGTTGGTTCGAGATATCTTTCATTGGTCTCATGGAGCTCTTTTGTTGGTTCGAGATATCTTTCATTGGTCTCATGGAGCTCTTTCGTTGGTTCAAGATATCTTTCATTGGTTTCATGGAGCTCTTTCGTTGGTTCGAGATATCTTTCATTGGTCTCATGGAGCTCTTTCGTTGGTTCGAGATATCTTTCATTGGTCTAGGATCTGGGTCATTGTTAGCCTGATTTCTTTCAATGGTCTAAAAATTGCTGCTTGTAGAAATGTAGTTATTGTCTGACCAGATTAAACTGAGACTCTAATCAAAGTATGTTAGCGCCCAGTTGTACTCGATAGATCGGGAGGCATATAGTGATTCACCTGTCCGTCTGTTCGTCCGTCCAATTCTTGTGCGGGCTATTTCTCAAGAACCACTGCTCAGATTGTAACAAAACTTCATGGATAGCTTCACTACCAAGTGGAGATGCGCATATCGTCAGCAGGTTCCGGTTTGCTGATTATTCACACAGTTATGCTCCTTGGAAGATCGCACTATAACTATATACTAAATTCTTGTCTGGGCTATTTCTCAAGAACCACTGCTCAGATTTAAAAAAGCTTCATAGATAGCTTAACTACCAAGTGGAGATGCGCATATCGTCGGCACGTTCGGGTTCGCTGATTATTCACACAGTTATGCCCCTTGGAAGATCGCACTATAACTATATACTATTTATAAATTCTTGTCCGCAATATTTCTCAAGAACCACTGCTCAGATTTTAACAAAACTTCATAGATAGCTTCACTACCAAGTGGAGATGCGCATATCGTCGGCACGTGATAATTCACACAGTTATGCCCCTTTGAAGATATCCAATATAACTATATACTAAATTCTTGTCCCCAATATTTTCGGCTTTTTTGGTTTTCTTTCCATTCAAAGTAAGTATATTTACCAAGTGGAGATTCGCATATCATCGGCACGTTCCGGTTCGCTGATAATTCACACAGTTATACCCCTTTGAAGATATCCAATATTTTTTGTTCTCAGTTCGAAATATGTACCGATGAACGGGTTTTACCCTTCACATTATGATGTTGTATATGAACACTCTCGACACCCCTGTATCACAATGTTTCAATGGCTCTTGGCTATTATAAATTTAATGTTTTAATAAATTGTGTAATATGTATGTGGACATGGGGATGATTATAATTCACGAATAGCATAATTGCATGTAAAGAAAAAAATGTTAAAGAAAAAAATATATTTAGTTAGCCTCGAACTCGATACCTTGTGGTCTACACACGGCACGCTTACCCACTGAGCCATCACAGAGTGTTATCTAACTGCTCAATAAAGCCATATACAGCGATAAATGCAATTAATATATGTTTTTATAACTTCGGAATTTTCTGGACTTGCACGAATTATGCAAGGAGTCTCAGTTTAATCTGGTCAGACAATATCAGGACACACTTGTTTATGGGCCATGTTATGATCCCACTATGAAGGTTAACAATTAGTACTGAAAAGGAAATCATAGTCTCTTTGTTGGTTTTTAATACAACATTTTTTTTGTTCTGTTACAAAGTAATTAAGAATCAGAGTTGTTTGATCAAGGCAAATCTAGAATCTGGTACTTGAATGTTTTATACACTCAAATGAAGCGTTTAAATTCAAGGAATCAGTATAGACATTGTAGATACACATGCAGCCTTCCGATGGCCAGAGTGGTAAAATAGATTGTCAAGCAACAGAAGCCTGTGGTGACTTATTGCATTTACTGATGGTCCAAGAGCCAGGGCACTTTTATTTACTTTTTTGAGCACAGATAAAATAATTAAGATGCGCAGTTCTGAAAAGTACATATCTTGCTCCTACTTGCAAAAAAATGTGGTATAATTATTTTATCCCTGCTCAAAAAAGTAAATAAAAGTACCCTGGCTCTTTGACCATGTCATCATGATGGTCTTAAATTTATCATTATATGAAGGTGAAACGGCGAAAATGGACAAAACCTTTGTGGTAGACAAAGCATTCATCACTGTTTCATCGTTTAACAAACAGGTTTATGACACAAATTAATGTACCAGATATGATTTACATAAGTAGCATAACTTGCCGCCCAAATCCATTCATCAAACTATATAATACATAAACATCACATTCATTTGCATATTTGAAATTATGCTGATGTTGCATTATGGTAATAATTATGAAGTAAACGCTTTATGGTACTGTTTTATCAAAGGACTTACGGAAATCGTAAACTTACGATCAAGCTTAAATTCTGTAAAATTTGTTGACTGTAATAAAGTGTGGTAAATTGATCTGCAATACTAATAATGCTTCAGTTACTGAACTCCTACAAACCACAGTGTAGCAATACCACGTGACTTTTGGCTACAGTTACAAGAAGAAATTTGTAAACATTGGAAAATAAAATAGCCATAAGTATTTTATTTCTTCATCGATTTCTATGAAATATACGCCACGCTAAGGGGAAAATTTTTTAAACTACATAAACATATGAAAAATAAATGGGACAAAATCATATATGAAAAACATTGTTGAATATACATTTGACAGCAAAATGATAAAATGTTTGCATGTAATTGAAATATTGTTTCTATCTTGTTGTTAAATGTATTATAAATGAAAAAATAAACGGGGTAACCCGAAAGGGGCCTCAAATGAAAAAAAAAAAAAAAAAAAAAAAAGGGGAAAATTATTTGCTTTCCATGAAATATAAGATCTTTTTCAGCAGCTTTACCGATTTTTCCATTACCCTGTGAAACCGTGGAACGTGTAGGTTTCACAGGGTAATGGAAAAATCGGTAGCTGCTGAAAAAGATCTTATATTTCATGGAAAGCAAATAATGTTCTCCTTAGCGTGGCGTAGATTTCATAGAAATCCATGAAGAAATAAAATATTTATGGCTACATTTGTGTTCCAATGTTTACAAATTTCTACTTGGAACTGTAGTAAAAAACCATGTGGTATTGCTACACTGAACCATACACATCGCCAATTTGCTGTTGTTAAAAGAATTATAATGAATTTAAATTTCATCGTAACTTGAAAAGTTTCCTAAGTGCTTTGATAAAACAGTACAATTATGTGTAAAGAAGTAACAGCTCAAGTTCCAAATTGTACAAGATGTTGTATTGAGAACTGTCACATATAAATATGAGCCAGTCTCCAGGAAAACCTGCTATGTACATTATATAATTACTGCATGTAACAAGCTTTTAAAAAAAGCTTTCAAATATGAAAAAATGAGATATCAATAGATTCAATTTTAAGTCATTTATCCATATATTATTATATCTTAGCTTTAAAATTTCTTACGAATAATGTCGAAATCATTTAATTCATTGCTATGGTGACCAATTTCAGAAAGTACTATGATTGAGAAAAACGAGGAGTTAGTTGTTTAAAACAGTAGTAGTATTTCTCTAAATGTGTACATTTACAATTTTGATGTATATTTTAAACTTAAAACATTATTACCTGCGAGCCTTGAGCAAGCAGGTATATTGGATAGCATAAAGTAAAAAGTCCATGGAGGGGCACGTGACCTGTTCTCGATGGTTTACGATTTAAAAAAAAAATCCAAAAAGCCTATCGCGCTTATTTTTCTCTCACAATTTCGAGATTTTCATGCTTAATTTTATACACATCAGCTGTTGAATTATGCAGATAGAAGGTCGAGGATCCTGTCAATTCTCTGTCAGATGAAGTCGGTACATCATTTGCTCGCAGGAACTATTTGACTTGTTCTTAAACTTGATACCAATATGACCAGTTTACGTCAAGGATTGATCAAATGCAGTTTTTATAAAGTACTTGTTACAATGAAGTCGAATAACGTTTGAATGACGCTTGCAACGTCACGCACAAAGGGTCTGAATAGGGCCTCAACTACACAGCTGTAACTTCCTTTAAAACCATGATATTAACAAAATTTCTTTTGCATTTTGTTTCATTAAGATTACTCTTTTAGATAATAAAAAATCTCAAATCAAATGTTTTGTCAAAATAGCAGGTTTTTCTGGAGACTGGCTCATATGTTATTGCTATTGGATTTTGTAACCTATACAATTATGGAAAAGTTTGTGCATGCAATGAACGTAAATACAGACCACTTGATTACTGACAAAAATGGGACGTGACTTGTATATGAACATAAATGTGACCACTTGATGATGGACTTAAGTTGGACCACTTGATGATGGACTTAAGATGGATGGCTTGATGATGGACTTAAGTTGGACTGCTTGATGATGGACTTAAATTGGACCACTTGATGATGGGCTTAAGTTGGACAACTTGATGGTGGACTTAAGTTGGACCACTTGATGATGGACTAAAGTTTGACCGCTTGATGATGGACATAAATTTGACCGCTTGATAATGGACTTAAGTTGGACCGCTTGGTGATGGACTTAAGTTGGACCACTTGGTGATGGACTTAAGCTGGACCACTTGATGATGGACATAAATAGGACCACTTGATGATGGACATAAATGGGACCATTAATAAAAATTAAATTGGACCACTCGGGTCATCCTGCAACTGGTTGTCGGCCATTAAATCCAGTTTTGTCCTCTTTTCAATGCTGTACATTCTCTGGTGCATTTGTTCTGCTACTTAGTGTGATTATTCATCTAGCATTGCTTCAGAGTCTGTATAGAATTTACGTTTTTATCAACTGGTAGTTCAAGTTGTTTGTCAATATTGACACACAAATATTGCTACTTGTAAAAAGCTCACAATGTGTAATGTATTGAAATGCTGCCTGGTTGAAATGTCAATGACTGCAGTGTTAAATGTTTTATTCTTGTTCAGCTAGATGTTTAAGGCAATATTGAATCGAACATGCATTGCTTAATTTATACAAAAACTTAACAATACAGTCATGGTCGTCATGGTCATCATGGTTGTCACAAGCAGTTAAATTGCGTCTATATTTGTTTTGCTATAATTATTAGCTTCTTTTTTATGACTACATGTACATCATAAATTATGTTGTATAAAGTTACAGGATTCTTTAGCTCACCTGAGCAGGACTGCTGAGCTATTAGGATATGTGGTTGTCAGGCATCTGTCATTGATGTAAGAATTTTTTGTGGATTTATCCCAACTCAGGTGAGCAATCCAGGACCCTCTTCCTGATAAACTATATAGATGTTGTGTCTGTTTCCATTGGACACATATATTAATTCTGTTTGTTTTAATGAAGGTGTATGTAAATTTTAATCTCATTTTGAAGCCAGCAATTATTATGCCCCCATCTTTGATGAGGAGGTATATTGCTTTGCAGATCTTGGTCAGTCTGTCTGAGTGTCTGTCTGTCTGTCAGTCAGTCAGTAGACCAAATGGTTTTCTTTCAATAACTCACAATCGCTTTGCCCTAGGATCCTCAAACTTTCCATGGAGGTCGGTCACCAACAGAAGATGGCCCCTGTTGATTTTGAGGTCAAAGATCAAGGTCACTGTGACCTTCACCTTTTCTGACTATTCAAATGGTTTCCGTTCAGTAACTCAAGAATTCTTTGTCCTAGGATCTTCATACTTTACATGGAGGTTGGTCATCAACAGATGATGACCCCTGTTGATTTTATGGTGAGTAGGTCAAAGGTCAAGGTCACTTTGACCTTTACTATGTTTGATTATTGGGCTGCCATGGGGGCATACATGTTTTACAAACATATTGTGTTTCCCTTGTCATGTAAGACATTATGAATTGTATGTTCAAGTCCAGGAGCTTCAGGGAGCCGTCTTATTATAATGACCTCCACCAGAGCTCAGCCCTGGACTCACCTATCGCAGCCCCTTGACTCTGGGTACAATGTTTGGGGGTTTTGATCTAAGCCATTAAAAAAATAAGTCTCATCCCTGATAGTACATCTTGTACAGATTTGAGTTTACACCCAGCTTGATGCTGAAATAAAATTATAGACAAATATACTATTAAATTATGCTTAAATAGAAGGTACTTTAGGATCAGGTTCATTTGTTTGCGCTATACTATATTTATATAGGTAAATTTTCAACTCTGGTAGCTAAAGGGGGGATTAACTGTACAAACTATGGTTAAAGTACATAAACATGCATAACCTAGAAATACACCTATAGTGTTTGATAATAACATACAATTGAAATGATAACATATAATAGCAATTATGATAATAACATACACAATATATTTTTCGTGGGAACTTTTACAATGTTGACTTGTATAAGTGTAATTAGAAGTTTTCAAGGTTGTTATTTTAGCCTCCTATGGGTGTTTGAAGCCAATTTATTAATTGTCCAGTTTCTCAAACTTTCTGATTTGAACTTAATGTCTTTAACACTTGATATATATTTGGGGTGTTAATGTTTTGTTCGGGTTATATGATGAAAATGTGTTCATGTCAAATGAACCTCATTATTCTGCGTTGATTGAATATTTGCATTGAGATGCGACTCAGGACGCATATAAAAGACAATATTAAGTCAGACAGGGAGGCAGCTAGCACTGACAGCACAAATAAGTCCAAGCTGTCGAAAAGTAGAATAATTTAGTTTCAGCAATCAAAAAGCGGAATGCCCTATATAGCCATAAAGATGGTTTTCATGTCACTATATAAAAGGGTCTCTGATCCTAACAGTAACTTAAGGTAATTCCATACATTTAATTTTTTCTGTACAAGAGGTATCAAACACCTGATTTTTATGAAGAACACACTCACCGATAGTGATTGTGCAAACCCATAACAGTTTTGCTCGGCTAGTTTTCAAGATATTTTTAGATTTTGGGGAACCCCCCTAAAAACGGATACTTGCATGTCACCGAAAAAGTTGGACATATAATTCCATGAAACTTGGCATGCACGCAATTTCTTATGTACGGAATCACACGATAACGTTTGTTTTAGACTATGCATGTTATATGTATTTTTAAATGATGTTCTAAAATATGTGATTTTTCATTTTTAGCTCACCTGTCACAAAGTGACAGAGTGAGCTTTTGTGATCACTCTTCGTCCGTCGTCCGTCCGTCGTCCGTCCGTCAACAATTGGCTTGTGTAGACACTAGAGGTCACAATTTTAGCCTAATCTTTATGAAACTTGGTCACAATGATCATCTCAACAAAATCTAGGTCTAGTTTGATATTGAGTCATCGGGGGTAAAAAACTAGGTCACAAGGTCAAATCATAGAAAAACCTTGTGTAGTCACTAGAGGTCACAATTTTGATTTAATCTTTATGAAACTTGGTCACAATGATCATCTCGACAAAATCTAGGTCAAGTTCGATATTGGGTCATCCGGGGTCAAAAACTAGGTCACAAGGTCAAATCATAGAAAAACCTTGTGTAGTCACTAGAGGTCACAATTTTGACTTAATCTTTATGAAACTTGGTCACAATGATCATCTCGACAAAATCTAGGTCAAGTTCGATATTGGGTCATCCAAGGTCAAAAACTAGGTCACAAGGTCAAATCATAGAAAAACCTTGTGTAGTCACTAGAGGTCACAATTTTGGTCTAATCTTTATGAAACTTGGTCACAATGATCTTCTCAACAAAATCTAGGTCAATTTTGATATGGGGTCATCTTGGGTCAAAAACTAGGTCACATGGTTAAATCATAGAAAAACCTTGTGTAGTCACTAGAGGTCACAATATTGGCCTTATCTGTATGAAACTTGGTCACAATGATCATCTCTACAAAATCTAGGCCAAGTTCGACAGGTGAGCGACCTAGGGCCCTTTGGGCCCTCTTGTTAAGTTATACGAAAAAAATAGTTGACCAACATACTGATTTTGTAAATGCATCCAGTAGAGTAACTATTATAGAAGTTTTGTTCCAAATTTCATGGCAGTTGCTCGGCTAGATTTTTTTAACTGACACTTTAGTGATTTCGGAAATGTCGTAAACCAGGAGAGTTTACAAAATACATCAACGTTTTGAATACGTTGTATCCAGTTTTGGCGATAATTTGTGTTTGAAAAATGTGTATATTTCAAGATGAACCAATGCTCTTTGTATTACCTAGTCTATATTATTACCAAATAAATGCTAACTAACCTTCCTCTAAATAAGTCGGGATGCTTGCTAAACAAATGTTAAAATTTGGATAAAATGTTGTGTGGGCGCATTATATTACGTTTCACATACGTTGTAGCTAGTATTCGCGAGTGTTGGTGTTTCAACGTTTGGAATAAATGGCACATAAAATTTCAGCTATAGTTTTACTCTTCAAGCTTATTATAGAATAATATAGTAATAACTATACAGTAAATGCGCGATTTTAAGACATGAGAACATGCTGACACATCAATTTTAAGTTTTTCTTATTTTATCATCATGGTAGTCAGACGCTTTCAATACGTCTAATTTACACCGATTTCTAAACTTCCGCTCAACTAAAGAGTATCCAATCACCTTAAATGTCCCCCATGTTAAATATATTTATATATATTAAGAAAATCAAGTTGTAACCACAGTGTACGAGGGGCGTTCAATATATAATGTCTTTTTGGTCACAAATTAGAACATTCATTGATAACTGGAAATATTTTTATATTTCTGGAACCATCAACCATTCCGCAATATTTCGTGAAAATTTCAATAAAATGTAATTCCCGGACTGTTGTTTCTGGTGTCTTTTTCAAGGGTTAGTGATAACCACTGCGTCTTTTTGAGAACTATTTTTCATTAAAATTTTACTTCGGGAAATAATCTTATTCCACAACTATTATACCGTGAATAATTTAAATGCCTTCAATGAAAACATGATATCCTGTACTTGATTGCCATTTTTGTACAAAATAAGATCATTCGAAAGTCGCGAAAATAGGTGTCAAAATAAGTTCAGAAAGCATGTTATTTTTCAATTCATATCTTTAGCTCACCTGTCACAAAGTGACAGAGTCACTCTTCATCCGTCGTCAGTCCGTCCGTCAACAATTGGCTTGTGTAGACACTAGAGGTCACAATTTTAGCCTTATCTTTATGAAACTTGGTCACAATGATCATCTCAACAAAATCTAGGCCAAGTTCGATATTGGGTCATCTGGGGTCAAAAACTAGGTCATTAGGTCAAATCATAGAAAAACCTTGTGTAGTCACTAGAGGTCTCAGTTTTGGCCTGATCTTTACGAAACTTAGTCACAATGATCATAACAACAAAATCTAGATCAAGTTCGATAATGGGTCATCTGGGGTAAAAAACTAGGTCACAAGGTCAAATCATAGAAAAACCTTGTGCAGTCACTAGAGGTCACAATTTTGGTCTAATCTTTATGAAACTCGATCACAATGATCATCTCAACAAAATCTAGACCAAGTTAGATAATGGGTCATCCGGGGTCAAAAACTAGGTCACAAGGTCAAATAATAGAAAAACCTTGTGTAGTCACTAGAGGTCACAGTTTTGGCCTGATCTTTACGAAACTTGGTCACAGTGATCATCTCAACAAAATCTAGGTCAAGTGCGATATTGGTTTATCTGGGGTCAAAAACTAGGTCATTAGGTCAAATCATATAAAAACCTTTTGTAGTCACTAGAGGTCACAATATTCGCTAATCTGTATAAAACTTGGTCACAATGATCATCTAAACAAAATCTAGGTAAAGTTCGACAGGTGAGCGACCTTCTAAGGGCCCTTTGGGCCCTCTTGTTTAATAGTTTTTTGGTTGGAATTTGGTATATTATACATGGACGTACGCCATAGACCATCGACATTAATTTCTAGGTAGAATTTGCAAACAAAATAGAATTGATATGAAGTTATTGGTGCGTGAACCAACAAGCATCATTTGGTATATATAAGAGTAGTCTCCTTTGTATTTTACCGTCTTACTCGTAGAAAAAACAACAACATACTTTCACTTGATTTTTACTTCTGATGGAAACATAAGGATTTAGTTATCGTTTGGTTTGTTGCAATTAAATGAATACTGACATTTACTTTTCTAAACCACTGCTGCAAATATGACACATATTTTGCTTAAAATGACAATAAGGCTAGTATACTCGAGTAGGCCTCTTCTAAGTTCAATAAATAACTTAATTTTCGACGAAAGGTTATATAATTATTCAGATATAGAATAGAAACATATACGGTACCTTTTAGACAGTAAATCGTAGAATAATTCTAAATATTTTCATAGCAAAATGCGAAGGACATGGACATTATATATTGAACGCCCCTCGTTTAATTATGTCTATTTGTTTGGCTCGAAATGTGTTTGTTGTTTTACGTCTGGAAGTTGTAAAGTTGCTAAGTGTAATGCCCAAATAAAATTTGTCTGATTCCTCCAATAATTACGCAGTTTTCTATCCCCTTTCAATCACTGACTACCGTGGGAAGAAGCTATTAGTCTAGATGTAATGAAACTGTTGTTGTCTATAACAACCACAGTTTTTGGAAGGTCACAGCTTCCCCTTCCATAAGCAAAATGTTCAGGAATTGTTCATGAACAGTTTAGTCATATTCAGATAGTTTGAGGTATTCAGATCTCATGACAAATTCTAGGTTAGTAACCTGTGGCCCCGATCTCCCGAAGTATCTCATGCTCAAATTGAGATTTTACTCAAATCAGAGTCTCAATTTTAGATACATTAGAAGTTTGTGATCTTGACATTTTACTGTAATAAACTCAGAAGAGTCCATCCTTGCATGGAAATTACTTCAAAGGTAATTGACAATATGTGAGATGAGATTTAGCTCAAATTGAGATCCTTCCTGAGATCGGGGCCAGGTTTGAAGCGGTTCATAATATTGGGTCAATCTCAATTGTTCTGTTTACTTCCACATGACCTGTAGAATGTTGTATAGGATTTGTTTTCTTCCTGAATCCAATGTTCTCAGGTCACATTTATTCTGATTGACAGATCTTATGGCTTCAGACTTGGATTCCTGCATTTAATTTAATGAGATTTTTGTAGCTATAGAAAGTGTCTGTAAGCACTGTATGTAAGAGCAGGTCTGGAGAGTGTGTTGAAGGCCTTACTTAAGTCTTGATAATTTAATGTATATCCGATGTCACTATATTGCTGAGACTGGTATATCACCACTCTAAAAGCATGTAAATAAACATATAGCTCACTGGAGACATAGGCGAGCACAATTAACATGTCATCCTTGAATACCCAGTGCTTATCCGTAACATTCATTTTAACTAATCAAAACATTCTTACAGTACAATAACACAAAGACACGAGGATTAATTAGTGACAGGTCAAATGTTCTGCCCTATAACTTTAGCCTTATTAATAAATAAACACGGATAATATAAACACAGCACAATCTATTGGCCACTTGTTATCAGCATAGATTGAAAGAGTATATGCACTAAAAGTGATTATGCACAAGATTAAACAAAAATGGACATCTAAAATGCATTTAATTTTCTTTGCATCTAGACTATATTATATAGCTATATATTGAATGAAGTTTTATGTCTGTCTATCTGTCTGTCTTAGTGATTTTTGTCTGTTTTATATACAGTACAGTATAACCTTTGTAGAGCAATCCCCTCTGGAAAACACAAAGTTAATTTGGTTGTTGTTCAGAGGTTGACATGCTGTGGAGAGGTAAAATTTATAGTAATTGGTTGATTTATAAAAGGATTATGTTCAATGCTTTTAAATAGAGGTTGTTGCCCTATTATTAAGACTTAGCTCAGTGGTAAAGCACTGGACTGTCAATTCAGAGGTCGTGGGTAATGCAAAGTATCTGGGTAAAGGTGCCAGGAAGCTGCACATGTGTATTGGTGCTTAGATATTACACCGGGCACATTAAAAAACCAGACTGTCTATTCGAAATAAGAGCTAGGCGAACTTCTGCAGCGCCAGACATGCCTGTATGTAATGTCTCTCGGCTTTCTCTCAGTCTGTCCCCCTGGTCAGATCATGCTGTATCTGAACTGGTAGAGGATGCACCTACGCCCTTGTGGCTGCTGCAACACTATAATGTAAAGTGCCTTTGAACGTGTGTTGGCATGAAAAAGGCGCTGCATAATATAAAAATCTGGTATATTTATTTATTATTGCGGAGGGTCGTTCTGGAGAGGCTGCACTGTATTTAAAACTTCCGGTTTAGAATGGGAGTAATTATTTTATCAGCCCTCATTTGTCTGATTAAGATAAAAGTAAATCGTAATGAATAAATTACCAAGTTATTACATGCCAAGCGTTTAATTATCCTTCTCATTATGAAAGGTGTGTGATCTAACATTGAATATGCCTAGATTTATTGTGATGTTTCTAGATCCTGCCAATGCAATTACACACCTGGAGTTATAAAAAAGACATAAACAGATCATAAAGTGTTTGGAATTTCTATGGCAATGATTTGTGTTTACATTAAAATATTTTTCAGTTTATAAATTTAAAGTTTGGAAGTTGTTTTGCTTTCCTATCAATTGAGCTTTAGGACCAAGAAAACTTTGTATTATTTGGTGGCTAAACAATCTACTATTTTTAGCTCACCTGTCACAAAGTGACAGAGTGAGCTTTTGTGATCACTCTTCGTCCGTCGTCCGTCCGTCGTCCGTCCGTCAACAATTTGCTTGTGTAGACACTAGAGGTCACACTTTTGACTTAATCTTTATGAAACTTGGTCACAATGATCATCTCAACAAAATCTAGGTCAAGTTCGATATTGAGTCATCCGGGGTCAAAAACTAGGTCACAAGGTCAAATTATAGAAAAACCTTGTGTAGTCACTAGAGGTCACAATTTTGACTTAATCTTTATAAAACTTGGTCACAATGATCATCTCAACAAAATCTAGGTCAAGTTCGATATTGGGTCATCCGGGGTCAAAAACTAGGTCACAAGGTCAAATCATAGAAAAACCTTGTGTAGTCACTAGAGGTCACAATTTTGACCTAATCTTTATGAAACTTGGTCACAATGATCATCACAACAAAATCTAGGTCAAGTTCGATATTGGGTCATACGGGGTCAAAAACTAGGTCACAAGGTCAAATCATAGAAAAACCTTATGTAGACACTAGAGGTCACAATTTTGACTTAATCTTTATAAAACTTGGTCACAATGATCATCCCAACAAAATCTAGGTCAAGTTCGATATTGGGTCATCCGGGGTCAAAAACTAGGTCACAAGGTCAAATCATAGAAAAACCTTGTGTAGTCACTAGAGGTCACAATTTTGACCTAATCTTTATGAAACTTGGTCACAATGATCATCACAACAAAATCTAGGTCAAGTTCGATATTGGGTCATACGGGGTCAAAAACTAGGTCACAAGGTCAAATCATAGAAAAACCTTATGTAGACACTAGAGGTCACAATTTTGTCGTAATCTTTATGAAACTTGGTCACATTGATCATCTCAACAAAATCTAGGTCAAGTTCGATATTGGGTCATCCGGGGTCAAAAACTAGGTTACAAGGTCAAATCATAGAAAAACCTTGTGTAGTCACTAGAGGTCACAATTTTGACCTAATCTTTATGAAACTTGGTGACAATGATCATCACAACAAAATCTAGGTCAAGTTCGATATTGGGTCATACGGGGTCAAAAACTAGGTCACAAGGTCAAATCATAGAAAAACCTTGTGTAGACACTAGAGGTCACAATTTTGACTTAATCTTTATGAAACTTGGTCACAATGATCATCTCAACAAAATCTAGATCAAGTTCGATATTGGGTCATCCGGGGTCAAAAACTAGGTCACAAGGTCAAATCATAGAAAAACCTTGTATAGTCACTAGAGGTCACAATTTTGGCCTAATCCTTATGAAACTTGGTCAGAGTGATCATCTCAACAAAATCTAGGTCAAGTGCGATATTTCGTCATATGGGGCCAAGAACTAGGTCACTAGGTGAAATCACAGGTCTTGCATGTACTGCTATAACAGGTGAGCGACCTAGGGCCCTTTGGGCCCTCTTGTTTCTTATCACACTTTTTTTCAGGCATACCTAACTTAAGGGCAACCTAACAATATGACCACCTCAAACCCCCCTTTCAAGTACTGTTTCGCTGTTTGTATAACTCTTGTTCAACCTCATTATTAGACCAACTCATTTATTCACATACTGTAAAATCAGTACATGTAATATTCGTGGGGTATTTAATTTCGTGGATTTCGTGGATGACCTAAACCATGAAATTAAATCCCCAATGAATAAGTCTAGCAATAAATATGTCAAGTCTACAGTGGCAACAAGTCCCATTATACTTGCTTTCAAGTTCAGTCAAGCATAAGACTGGGTTTTTGGAAAGTTAACTTGCATATAATTTATATAAATGTGTAATAAAACAATTACGGTATCTGTTTTATTTTGAATGATTTCTGATAATTTGTGTGAATTTTGACTGTGCAATTGTTTTCTGAGGTCCAAACATCTTGAAATTAAGTCCCCACAAAATGGTCTTTTTCACCCAAACAGCGAAATTTTGTCTCATTGAAATTAAATGATTTACAGTAGACTATTTTTAGGGTGGTCTTATTATTGAAGTTTTACTATATTATAAATATTGATTGAGAAACTTGTTGAAATAATTATATGATCTTTGATGAAACTGCACAATCATGTTGTGATGCATATGTCACTGTTGTTTAATGATCAGTCAGTGTCTCTGTTGTCATGGCAACTTTGATTTCTAAATGTGTCTAACCAAAAAGAATATTATTTTTCCGCATTCCAGTAAAGACTTGTCTGATAATGAAGCGCACATACAGGGTTATAATGGGCAGGAAATACTAGTCATTAAATATAATACATTTATGTATGTAAATAGGTATTTACATACTTTTACTACAAACTATACATACTTTTACTACAAACTATAATAGACACTAGCAGTTTATTGACATTCTGTCATTGGTTGATGTAGCTTATTATATAGAGTACTGGCTTCAGGAGATCTGTCAGGTCATAATAAAATATGCTTGTCTTTTAGATCACAATGATTTCTCATTTGCCTCAGTCATTACTTGCGCTCATTGTCCTCAGTCATGTGATCACAGCCTCTCATTGTCCTCAGTCATGTGATCACATCCCCTCATTGTCCTCAGTCACATGATCACAGCCTCTCATTGTCCTCAGTCATGTGATCACATCCTCTCATTGTCCTCAGTCACATGATCACATCCTCTCATTGTCCTCAGTCATGTGATCACAGCCTCTCATTGTCCTCAGTCATGTGATCACATCCCCTCATTGTCCTCAGTCACATGATCACAGCCTCTCATTGCCCTCAGTCATGTGATCACATCCTCTCATTGTCCTCAGTCACATGATCACATCCTCTCTTTGTCCTCAGTCATATGGTTGTTCTTTCGTGTTGCATCACCAATGCTACATTGTAAATTATATTGTGTGGCAGAGTGTCTCTTGGCATTTAGTGACAGCGAGTGACATGAATAATCTGGTGACTACAAAACATGCCACTCGTACACTGTCACATAGCCTGGCAACAATAAGCAACCACTTTTATTTTACCAATTAATCAGTGGTCTTTAAAGCCTGGTGAAACATCATTTATTACTCCATATGGTATGGTTATTGTCATGATACAATCTGCACTACTGTGTAACAGTTAACTTACTTTCTGTGTTGTTTGTCATGTGTTGATATAATACATTGGCGTGACTCCAGAAAATAAAACGGAAATTGTCCCGAGAACTCCACAATGTAACATTACATGAAATGGCAAGTAAGTTATCATTCTACTTGATAAGATGTGAAACAAACCATAAAAGCAGGGAAACGGTCCTATTAAATCATTTGCTGATGTTTACATCACTTAAGTCTGTTTTATCCTTCCTAATCTACGCAGTTCTGTCATCACAATCGGATGAGGTTACAGGCAATTGAGATCACAAAATCGGTCAGTTCATTCTGTGGGATACTTGAGAATTATTTCCGTGGGTCTATAGAATTTCAGACATTTGGAGTGTGGAAATATGATTAGCAATAGTTTTATTATACCCCCAGATACATTAAGTATATGGGGGCTATATTGGAGTCATGCTTGTGGTTGGTCTGTTGGTTGGTTGGTTGGTTGGTCCGTATAATTTTCATAGTATATGGGGGCTATATTGGAGTCATGCTTGTGGTTGGTTGGTTGGTCTGTTGGTTGGTTGGTTGGTCTGTATCATTTTGTCCGCGCTATTTCTCTGTAACCATTGGTCGGATTTTAACAAAACTTTGTATGAATGATCAGTACCAAGTCTAGTTGTGCATATCGTCGGCACACGTTGGTCGGCTCAATTTTAAAGTAGTTATGGCCCTTTGTTTTTTTACACTTATAAATTTTGTCTGCGCTATTTCTCTGTAACCAATGGTTGGATTTCAACATAACTTTGCATGAATGATCAGTACCAAGTCTAGTTGTGCATATTGTGGACACGCATTGTTCGGATTAATTTTATGGTAGTTATGGCCCTTTGTTTTTTTACACTTATAAATGTTGTCCGCGCTATTTCTTTGTAACCAATTGTTGGATTTCAACAATACTTTGCATGAATGATCAGTACCAAGTCTAGTTGTGCATAGCATGGTTACACATTGGTCGGATCAATTCTAATGTAGTTATGGCCCTTTGTTTTTTTACACTTATAAATTTTGTCCACGCTATTTCTCTGTAACTATTGGTCAGATTTTAACAAAATTTTGTATGAATGATCAGTACCAAGTCTAGTTGTGCATATTGTCGGCACACACTGGTCTGATTAATTTTAAGGTAGTTATGGCCCTTTGTTTTTTTACACTTATGAATTTTGTCAGCGATTATTTCTCTGTAACCAATGGTTGGATTTCAAAGAAATTTTGCATGAATAATCACTTAATTCAGTAACAAGTCTAGTTGTGCATATCGAAGGGACACATTGGTCTTTTCAATTTTAAGGGAGTTATAGTCCTTTGCTATTTTATACTAAATATACTGTCGGTGCTATTTCTCAGCATCCAATTGTCGGATTTCAATGAAACTTTGCATGACAGATCAGTACCAAGTTTAGTTGTGCATATCTGACTGTGTCAAGTAGTTTTTGGGGGTATTTATCACATTCAGTGATATTTCTTGTTTCATTATATCAGAGTTCTTTCTGGACTAAAGGTCTCCAATAATTGCACATGGCTAACTTCAGCTCTAATATGTGGTACTGTTAACCAGAAGTATTTGTGAGGTCAAAACTTTGTGAATTTGTTATTTTTTAGCATGCAGTTTGCAGGGTTATTATATCCGCGATTTTTAAAATTCTGCAAGAACTACTTTCTGTTGTTTTTCTGCCATAGTTAAATTTTCACATAAATTTTGTGAATATAGCGAAAATTAATCCCTCCAGAAAATTTCAGATTTTACAATGTGTATTCGTAATCATGTTTTGTATACTTGAGTGATGTTGGGTTGAATTGTGGCTGTTTGGGTATTTTTTCATCACATATGAATGAGAATCAATTATTGTTTGTTAATACTCCAGAATTGTAAAATTTTGAAAATCATCATTCACAGTATCATTAAACAAACAAATACTCCATAGATAAGCCAATTTAGCTATGCCCCTACTCTAATTGTTCTCCAATAATCAGAGTCTAGAAGGGAGATAATCCAATTACAGAAATTGACTTAATACTAGACTCCTTTACAACCAAGGGAGATCACTCATAACATTTGTCCAAAAAAGCTGCACCGATAATAAATGAGGCAGTTTTCACACATTCTAAAGCTAGCTTTAATTTCTTGTTATAAAATATTCCTAATAGGTGATCAAAATACTGTATTTTGCTAAATGACTCTGTGTCTCAATATTTCGACTCTTATAATGAGGTCTTCTTCAGATGTAACTCTAAAATTCCTTCACATAATTTTTTAAGTACAAATAGCATGAATGGAGGAATTTTAGTGTTATAGCTTTGAGAATTTGAAATGATCCTCAGATCTTTATGCATGAAGATCTTACATGGTTCTTGCGTTGAATGTATAAATTTCCACAAGTAAATGACATGCAATAATCAGTCCTTTAGATTACAGTGGTAGTTATTGCAGTACTTTAATTATGTCATATTTCCAGTATTACAAGGGTAGTTATTGCATACTTTAATTATGTCATATTTCCAGTATTACAGTGGTAGTTATTGCATACTTTAATTATGTCATATTTCCAGTATTATCGCAGTAGTTATTGCATACTTTAATTATGTCATATTTCTGGGTTGTTTTTGCATACTTTAATTATATTATATTTCTGGGTTGTTTTTGCATACTTTAATTATGTTATATTTCTGGGTTGTTTTTGCATACTTTAATTATGTTATATTTCTGGGCTGTTTTTGCATACTTTAATTATGTCATATTTCCGGTATTAAAGCAGTATTCTTTCCGGTATTACAGTGGTAGTTATTGCATACTTAAATAATGTCATATTTCCAGTATTATCGCAGTAGTTATTGCATACTTTAATTATGTTATATTTCTGGGTTGTTTTTGCATACCGGTACTTTAATTATGTCATATTTCCAGTATTATCGCAGTAGTTATTGCCTACTTTAATTGTGTTATATTTCTGGGTTGTTTTTGCATACTTTAATTATGTCATATTTCTGGGTTGTTTTTGCATACTTTAATTATGTTATATTTCTGGGCTGTTTTTGCATACTTTAATTATGTCATATTTCCGGTATTAAAGCAGTATTCTTTCCGGTATTACAGCGGTTAGCTATTGCATATTCACCTGTGTCACTGACCCACAGAATGTCCTACAATAAAAATGAGAACATTGGCAACACTTAATTCAGACTTGGCTTAGAATATTAATAGTTGTAACTCTATATTTCTAGATACTGGTAGTATTTCATGCTTGATTAACGTCATTGGTTAAACAAGGTAAATAAATCAACGTTGGTTGATCATGAGTGACCAATCGGTCATTGTACGAGGTCTTGCATTTCTTCAATAACTTGACCATCATTCGAACTTCTTCGTACTAATAGAATAACAGAGTTTTACAGCGGTACGCTAATTGCCTTGGTGGACACTGGAGGTTAATGAAGTAAAATACTTTATAGCTCTATTGATGTTAGATATAATTATTATATAGTCCCCATGAAGGCAGCAGGTAGCAGTTATAACATTTATCTAACATTTAATATCTCAGCAGATGTTCAGAAAGTAGCCCCAACACTGGTATTTCATTACATTATTATCATTCATTTTTAAGGTTAGAGAAGTTCAACTTAAGGAATTCGCACACTAATTTATCTGTCACAGAACACAAATATTCCACTCCCAGTGATAGACGATGTTAGTTGGTCATTGTTTTGTTTAACACAGTGATAGCTGCGAATCACATGAGGGAGTGCATCTGAAATGTTGTGTCACCTTCCTCTAAAGTGGTCACGATTCTTGTTAAAAATGATATTTATACTTGGTTAGATTTTGCTGTGGGCGCATTGTACTACATGTATGTTTCATGCACATACGTTGCAGCGAGTTTTGGTGTTCAAAACATTTGAATAAATGATACATACTATTTCAACTATAGCTTTTTCTGCAAGTTTATGATAGTATGATATAGTAATAACTATGCAGTAAAATTACAATTTTCAGATATGAGAACACGCTGACAAATCCATTTTAAGCTTCTTAGTACAAGTCATGGCCCTTGAAATGTTAAATTTGGCTTACTGACTCACTTAACCCTAAAACTATTCATTACATTGCTACACTCATCAAACTTCTTAGGAATATTAAGTATGTCAGCATAGTTGTGCACCCAATCTAGGTATTTTGATTAAGATTCATCCAAAAAGCAAACTTTTAAAATGGACTTTCCACATGGTCAAATTGCATATAATAACAGACCAAGCGACTGGCCCTTCCACGTGGTCAAATGGCATATATTATTATAACACATCGAGCTATGGTCCTTCCACATGTCCAAATGGCATATAATAACTGATCAAGCGACTGGCCCTTCCACATAGTCAAATGGCATATAACAGATCGAGCTTATGATGGTCCTTCCACATGGTCAAATGACGTATAACAACAGATTGAGCTTTGGCCCTTCCACATGGTCAAATGGAATATAATAACAGATCGAGCTTAGTGGTCCTTCCACATGGTCAAATAGCATATAATGACAGATCGAGCTATGATGGTCCTTCCACATGGTCAAATGGCGTATAACAGATCTAGCTTTGGCCCTTCCACATGGTCAAATAGCATATAATAACTGATCAAGCGACTGGCCCTTCCACATAGTCAAATGGCATATAACAGATCGAGCTTATGATGGTCCTTCCACATGGTCAAATGGCGTATAACAACAGATCGAGCTTTGGCCCTTCCACATGGTCAAATAGCATATAATAACAGATCGAGCTATGGTCCTTCCACATGGTCAAATAGCATATAATAACAGATCGAGCTTTGGCCCTTCCACATGGTCAAATAGCATATAATAACAGATCGAGCTTTGGCCCTTCCACATGGTCAAATAGCATATAATAACAGATTGAGCTTTGGCCCTTCCACATGGTCAAATGGAATATAATAACAGATCGAGCTTAGTGGTCCTTCCACATGGTCAAATAGCATATAATGACAGATCGAGCTATGATGGTCCTTCCACATGGTCAAATGGCGTATAACAGATCTAGCTTTGGCCCTTCCACATGGTCAAATAGCATATAATAACTGATCAAGCGACTGGCCCTTCCACATAGTCAAATGGCATATAACAGATCGAGCTTATGATGGTCCTTCCACATGGTCAAATGGCGTATAACAACAGATCGAGCTTTGGCCCTTCCACATGGTCAAATAGCATATAATAACAGATCGAGCTATGGTCCTTCCACATGGTCAAATAGCATATAATAACAGATCGAGCTTTGGCCCTTCCACATGGTCAAATAGCATATAATAACAGATCGAGCTTTGGCCCTTCCACATGGTCAAATAGCATATAATAACAGATTGAGCTTTGGCCCTTCCACATGGTCAAATGGAATATAATAACAGATCGAGCTTAGTGGTCCTTCCACATGATCAAATGGGGCATATAATTACAGATCAAGTGACTGACCCTTCCACATGGTCAAATAGCATATAATAACAGATCAAGTGACTGACCCTTCCACATGGTCAAATAGCATATAATAACAGATCAAGTGACTGACCCTTCCACATGGTCAAATAGCATATAATAACAGATCAAGTGACTGACCCTTCCACATGGTCAAATAGCATATAATAACAGATCAAGTGACTGACCCTTCCACATGGTCAAATGGCGTATAACAGATCGAGCTTATGATGGTCCTTTCACATGGCATATATTATTACAACAGATGGAGCTATGGTCCTTCCACATGGTCAAATGGCATATAATAACAGATCGAGCTATGGTCCTTCCACATGGTCAAATAGCATCTAATAACAGATCGAGCTATCGTCCTTCCACATGGTCAAATAGCATCTAATAACAGATCGAGCTATGGTCCTTCCACATGGTCAAATGGCGTATAACAACAGATCGAGCTTTGGCCCTTCCACATGGTCAAATAGCATATAATAACAGATCGAGCTATGGTCCTTCCACATGGTCAAATGGCGTATAACAACAGATCGAGCTTTGGCCCTTCCACATGGTCAAATAGCATATAATAACAGATCGAGCTATGATGGTCCTTCCACATGGTCAAATAGCATATAATTACAGATCAAGTGACTGACCCTTCCACATGGTCAAATAGCATATAATAACAGATCAAGTGACTGACCCTTCCACATGGTCAAATGGCATATAACAGATCGAGCTTATGATGGTCCTTCCACATGGTCAAATGGCATATAATTACAGATCAAGTGACTGACCCTTCCACATGGTCAAATAGCATATAATAACAGATCAAGTGACTGACCCTTCCACATGGTCAAATGGCATATAACAGATCGAGCTTATGATGGTCCTTCCACATGGCATATATTATTACAACAGATCGAGCTATGGTCCTTCCACATGGTCAAATAGCATATAATAACAGATCGAGCTATGGTCCTTCCACATGGTCAAATAGCATATAATAACAGATCGAGCTATGGTCCATCCACATGGTCAAATAGCATATAATAACAGATCGAGCTATGGTCCTTTCGCATGGTCAAATGGCATGTAATAACAGATCAAGCTATGGTCCTTCCACATGGTCAAAAAGCATATAATAACAGATCGAGCTATGGTCCTTCCACATGGTCAAATAGCATATAATAACAGATCGAGCTATGGTCCTTCAACATGGTCAAATGGCATGTAATAACAGATCGAGCTATGGTCCTTCCACATGGTCAAATAACTGTTGTGGAAGTAGCTCTCGTGCCACCTTCGGTGCGGTGACGTAACGTTCTATAGTTGGCTTAGTAGGAGCTTGAGTGTAATGCAAATAATAAATTTCTGTATGAGAAACTTAAAGTACAGTCAGATTTACTGACACATCAGGATTACACCAATCTGTTTAATAAAACAGAGAAAATATAACAAAAATGATTTAAATGTTTAAACCAAACTAATTTTTAATGAACTAAACTAATAAACTATGCAAACATCTAAAATGCAATTGAGTCTGCGCAATATGTCATGGTATAAAAGTTACAAGATAAAATCAAATAGAACTACTAATACAAAACTAACCATGACTTAAATATGATGTTAAAGTTAAACAATGCTTGCAAAAATACACTAAAGTTAGGATCAAAATATAAGTACCAAAATGTATTACAAAATAAACTAAGTAGTCATAAAATTAAACAGATTAAATACAATATTCAAACTGCTAAATCAACGAATGCGTCCATGCCTAAAAACAAGCCCAAATATTCTATTTAATGATTCGGCACTTAACAAGTATTTAAAGGTAGTAAGCCTAAGTACTCAAAAATGGCTACTACAAAAATATTAATTAATTACCAAAAATACAATTAAATGTAAGAATTCAAAATAATCTGAATAATTTACTTAATAAAAATAACCTAATTAATTGCAAAAATATTACTTAAATAATTTCAACAATTTACTTAAAACTCCAAGATAAATGCCTAAAGTACCTAAATAAATTAATTAATAATTAATTAATAATTATTATCTTGGAGAGAGGATTTAAGATCCTTACATTTCAAAAATAAGCAACAGATTGAGGACAAATGCCAGTGTTTCCACTTTTATAGACCATAGACATTACCACTAGATGGCTACTAGATGGCACTACCAGTCTCTTAATTAGATAAAACTAATTCTGATTAGTTATCTTACAATAATTTAGCCAATCAAAAAGTATCTAACATAACAGTCTCTTCATTAAATGAGACTAATTCTGATTAGTTATCTTACAATAATTTAACCCATCAAAAGATACCTAACACAACCATCTAGGCAATTAAGATTCCTTTGTTTACACAAGTCTGCAGACACTTTTATGTAATAGGGTCCAGTCATATCTAAAAATGGACTGATCATGCACTAATTAACTGATATAGGAACAATGAAAGTGTATCAGAATCATGAGGTTAAAGCATGATGATTATGAATCTTAAGTCTATCTAAAAAGTATCTAGAATGCATAATATTTTAAACAATGGTTTAAAACAATATAGTGAAATGACAGTGTTAAGTCACATAAATATAAAACATACATAATCATAAATACACAAAAGGGGTTTAAATGCATGCAGATCAAACAATATAAGCAATACACATATATATACAGGTGGTTTAAATGTATGTTCTTATCTCTTATGAATTTCCTATTATACATATAGGCTAGCTAATTACAACTACATGTAGTCTTAAACTTCAAATATGTAGGAGTTAAAAAGGTTAAATCATTATGCAATCTTAGTAATATTATGTAACATGCTGGAGTAAAGATCCAACTTTACAACATAACATATAATAACAGATCGAGCTATGGTCCTTCCACATTGTCAAATAGCATATAATAACAGATCGAGCTATGGTCCTTCCACATGGTAAAATGGCATGTAATAACAGATCGAGATATGGTCCTTCCACATGGTCAAATGGCATTTAATAACAGATCAAAGATATGGCTCTTCCACATGGTCAAATGGTATATAATAACAGATCGAGCTATGGTCCTTCCACATGGTCAAATGGTATATGATAACAGATCAAGCTATGGTCCTTCAACATGCTCAAATCGCATTAATATAAGTGTAATTTAAGCAAAATGAGTTTATCTGAAAGTTTTATGCCTAAAAGTTAACCAGAAACAAACTAGTTTTTAGGCCTTTGGAAATTCTCAGTGTGAACTAAAACTATTTCAAAGAAGGTACATATTGTTTGATATGTGAAGTATGAAGACAAACATGCATAGGTATCTGATCAATATACTGCTGAATTACATGTTTATAACCTTAAGTACCTGCACTTAAAGATCAATAGTCGGCATCGGCCTTGAGATATTCAAGTAGGTCACGTATGGCCTTGAGATATTGAAGTAAACAAGACAGTGAAAATCATTGACAAGTAAATACAGTCACACTTGTATTGAAGATAATCTGCAAGCAAGTATGACATTCAGACACTGTAATAAATTATATAATAATAATATTAGTCATCAGATCATTTTCAATGATATTTATTCCATTAATTAGAGAGACCATCTACAGTGTAGCAATACCATGTGACTTTTGGCTACAGGTCCAAGCCGAAATTTGTCAACATTGGAAAACTAAAAAAATAGCAATAAGTATTCATAGGCGGATCCAAGGGGGGGCGGACCCGGCGTACGCCCCCCCTAAAATCGCCGGAGCCTAGGTAATTTCTCATATTTTGGATGTAAGAACAATATTGATATGCAATATTTTTCGCTCGCTTCGCTCGCGTAAATTAAACAATAAATAATCAATTTATGGATTTTAAAGTGAACTTAATGCTGTATGCAAAAACAAGATATCGGACTGATTGGTAGCATGGTGCCAAACATCGGCTACAGAAATGCCGAGATTCTTGCACATTGAAAATGTCCGACAAGACATAAAATATTAATAGATCGAGTTGGCTTTATTTTCTAATAAACCTGTCCTTTTCATTAAAAAAAGATACCTCAGAATGCAGCTGACGTGGTTCTATTTAAAAAGTCACGAGGTAGAAAGCCACTGGCCCGTGGACTCCCTAGTCGCTGAATCCCAAGTACTTCACATTTCCACTTAAACAAAACTGAAGCCCTGGAGTTCGCAGGGTATGCTGCTCAGATAGACATTGCCTTTTTTCGTGACGAATTCACAGCAGCTATATATCAGTGAATATTATCAAGTCAATTATCGTTAGTCCTGACGATGCTGTTCATATAAACAACGATTTTTCAAGCTCGCTTCGCTCGATGAAGAACTACGTAAATTCAATGAAAGCTTTTGATTTACCATTGAGTTGTTTGGGTATGCTGCTCAGACAAACACTGATTTTTTTTCTAATTCTGACAATAACTGCATCAGTGAATATTACCAAGTAATAAGAATGTGGTGTATGAAGCTGAAATAGATAATTGCATTTTTTCTTGCTCGCTACGCTCGCACAACCACTAAAAGTTAATTTTTTCAAGTAGGGAATGACTTTGAGGGATATGCTGTTCAAATAATTATGCATATATTCTTACTCGCCTTGCTCTCACAATAATTTTATCAATGAATATTATAAGATAAAGAACGAAATTGTGTGGAATGCTTCTCAGAGATACATTTTTTTCTAGCTCGCTTCGCTCGCACATTTTCTTGAGGGGGGGGGTATCAATACATGAATGTACGCCCCCCCTAACGCCAAATCCTGGATCCGCCCCTGGTATTTCTAAGAAATATACACCACGCTAAGGGGAAAATTATTTGCTTTCGATATAAGATCTTTTTCAGCAGCCTGACTGTTTTTTCTAGCACTCTGAAACCTGTGTTTTTCAAGAAATAAAGTTATAGAGCTAGAAATATTTTACGTACTTTTCTAAGACAATATATTGTGAATAACTTCCTAATATAATCTGGCATACTGATTACAGCAAGCAAGATTATGTTTTGGTAAATCCAACCAATTGATTGAATCCTATCCATTAGCTCTTTATTAATGAATGTCTGCCCTACTTACAAGCTTGATTTCTTTTCTTACTGATTGTGAAGAATTCCTGGAGCTTTTAAATTAGGCTGATTCAGAGGATCCAGGAAAGAAATGAAGAAATACCCAATTTTTAGCTCCCCTGTCACTTTATGATCACTGTTCGTCCGTCGTCCGTCCGTCGTTTCTCCACAATTGCTTGTGTTAGACAGTAGAGGTCACAATTTTAACCTAATCTTTATGAAACTTGATCACAATGATGGTCTCAACAAAATCGGGGTCAAGTTTGATATTTGGTCATCCGGGTTCCGAACTTAGGTCATAGGTCAAATCATATAAAAACCTTGTGTAGTCACTAGAGGTCACACATTTGGGCTAATCTTTATGAAACTTGGTCATAATGATCAACATAATCTAGGTTAAGTTTGATATTGGGTCATTCGGGGTCAAAAACGAGGTCACAAGGTCAAATCATGGAAAAACTTCTGTAGTCACTAGTCTTTGGTCACTGTTGAATTTTCACTAAATCTTTATAAAACTTGGTCACAATGATCATCTTAACAAAATCTTAGGGTCGAGTTAGACGTTGGGTCATCTGGGTCGCCATTGAAGTGTATCAACTACTATGAAAGGTGAGCGACCTTAGGGCCCTTTGTGCACTCTTGTTAGGCTAAAATTCTACAATTTTTGCATCATTTTGACAACACATTGTCAAGTTAAATAATTAAGGAATATTAATAATTATATGTTCATTAACTTTGTACATTCATTTATGATCGTGTATTTTTTCACTAAAATTAAATTTCAAACTTATCAATTTCTGAAAATGACAGAAAATATTGAGTAGGGGGAAAGAATCTGAGTAAGAATATATCAATATATGTAACCCTAGCTGGCCTCATTAGAAATTTATAATCGTTCTTTCCAATACAGGGTGGCAATACCACGCGGCTTTTGGCTACAGTTACAAGTAGAAAATTCTAAACATTGGAACACAAATATAGCCATAAGTATTTTATTTCATCTTAAAATATACGACACGCTAAGGGGAAAAGCATTTGCTTTCCGTGAAATATAAGATCTTTTTCAGCAGCTTTGCTGATTTTTCCATTACCCTGTGAAACATACACGTTCCACGGTTTCACAAGGTAATGGACAAAACAGCACAGCCGCTGAAAAAGATTTTATATTTCATGGAAACCAAATAATTGTCTCCTTAGCGTGGTGTATATTTCATAGAAATTGATGAAGAAATAAAATATTTATGACTATTTTATTTTCCAATGTTTGCAAAAAATTTCTTGTAACTGTAGTCAAAAGTCACGTGGTATTGCTACACTGCAATAGCAATATGTTCATCCAGACAGAGAATGTTGTTATTGTGGTAAGGAAAGTACTGGTAATAAATTTTAATTAGTGCCTCGATTGTTGTAGAATATTGATTGGATGTATTTCACTATAATATGTAGACCTCAATTAGATGTTGTCAATATTAGATGTTGGCAATTTGATGTCGCTGTATTCAGTTTGGTGCTTCAGAAGCTTTTGTTCGCTGGAGTGCATTATCTCTTATCAGTCATTATCTCGATATCATTGTAATCATACTACGGCATAAAATTTCTTGCGGACAGAATCTATAAGCTGACACAATAGCACAACTATCGGCTGCTATGATCACAGGCCCACGATGCAATTTTACGGTCCGGAAAAAAATGGTACTCTTGAATACTTCTCATATAATTTTGGTCCGGAAAAAGTATTACTCTTAAATACTTCTCAATCGCATCGAGGGCCTGTGGCTATGGTAAGGTTTTGATCATACAGTAAACAAATTAGAAGAATTTGATTTCCTTTGCTTATTGTACTGTAAGTATAGTATAGTCCGTTTATTCAGGTCTGTCGCTTGTATACAAACAAGGTAATATCACAACAAAGCATTTTTATTGTTTAAAAAAGATAAAACAGCAGTGATAATCAATACCTTAAGCCTAGGTCCCACTGACTGAGCATTTTTTGCCTCGGTGATGTACTCCTGATTGAAATCAATGAGCTATCAGGACATTGGGAACCGGTTTCACGTGGTCTAGGGGAAACTTCGGGGAAGTCATGAGACAGTTGTGATATCGGAAGAAATTGTGATGGATCGGGTGGTATCGGAGAAATCGGGAGAACATCGCTGATGTGGAATTCCTCATAGGGATTTGGGCTTTATGCACTTAAAGCCATGCATATACTCATATGAATTCATAAATTAATAAGAGAAATGGCAATGTTTATAATTGTTATGTTATGTTATGTAAAACAGGTGACTGACCTGATTAAACGAGTTATACCTAATTGATAATGACATCATTGTACAATCACAACTTGGATTATCTGTTCAGCCATTAACCAGTTGTAATATTTATTATGAAGTTCAATTAGAGCTTTAAATTACAGCTTTTTCATATAATGTCTACATTAGCCCTTTGATTTCACTTACTGTTAACATAGTTGTTAAAAATTTGGGGATGAAATATTATCAGCTGATGTTGTTCGGAAAATAGAATGCGCCCAAGCTTTTGAGAAAGGCGGGAATTTTTATGTTACTAATAGATGTTCAATAACAGCTAGATCATCTATTACAAGCTGCATGGGTTATTGGATCTCTGTTCACATTTGGAGCATGGGACTGGAGCACAATCCACCTCTCTCCGAATCATGCCAAATTAAGCTAATAAATAATAAAATTTCCAGAACTCGTTTAATGTAAGTTTATATCAATTGATAATTTGTGATAGATCCTCGATATTGGAACTTATCATGTGATATATAAGCATTCAGACATCATGATTGTGATGATCATAAATTAACTGATGTCAGATCCCCGACTAGATTTAATCAAATTAAATATTGTTCAAAATATTGAATGATCTAACTTAAGTTAATTCCTTATAAAATATGTGACAAGTATTGTGACCACAACACTGTTTATGGAAACTCTTTACTGATAAGAAACGCAAATTGGTTATTGACCTAAGCCGTGCCCTGACGTGAACTTTTTTTCCTTTTTCTGATAAAATATTTACATTTTCGCCACAAATCATTCACATGTAAACAATCCACTTGAGACGTTGACAAGGACACACATGCTTTAGTTGTTACTTTCTGACTGGATTAAATATTAGGTATGTTTCATGTTCTTCATAGTTGCTAGCATACCTGTTGATATATTATTGATATAATTAAAGCCACTGAACTCCATTATGATAAAAATTTAAAAAATTTGATTTTTAACCAGTTTTTTCCTTTATTAGATTGGCAAATTCGGCGGGGGCCATGTGGGAGTTTGAGCGGGTGGTCGGGCGGGCTGTCGGGCGGGCGGTCTGGCAGTAGATCTTGAGATCTGGAATTGAATTCTTAAAGTCTATGAAATATAGGGCTTTTAACTGCAGTATATAAACTGGTGACTTGGTGGCACAGTGGTCACATGGATAACACTCTTTGTACTACTGATAGAGAGGTCCCGGGTTTGTATCTCGGCCCGGCAGACTCAGCCATTTCTGAAATGCTTTCCAGTGTGCCCCTTCAGCAAAAAAGGATACCATTAAAGGAATTGCTTGCACTTTCTTGAGTTATACTTGACTAAAAGGTCTTGATAATTAAACATACACAACATAAATAACGCTGATATTTTGCATAATATTTGTGATGAGATATCCAATATCAATGTATTTTCTAAATAAATCTTCAAACCAGTGATAATTTTCAGTGGTTTTAATTCATGTCATATTTTCATGGTCATGGAGAGTTGTGTACCTTTAGACCTGATAGTGATAGAAACTGTACTTGTCTGGATGATTCAACTGTTGATGATTGAACTCAACTTGAGGTTCGTGTTGGTGCAAGATGATTGAATTGTTGACGTTCGTGTCTGTGAGACTTTTGCATGAGACTTTGTGTTGACAATTTACATTTTACCGTTTGATTTCCAATATGTGTTATCTTTGTTGTTATCAATGTCTTGATAGAAGTCGATATTGTCTCATTATACGTTGATTAGTTGACCTTTGAAGTGTCCTTCGTAAAAAATTGTTGTTTATGAAGCAAATCGATTGTACGATTTACAGGCACTGGCTCTGGTATGCATGGTTCACCCAGGAGTGATGTGATATTTGTTGTAAAAGATCAATTGCATTTAAGTCAACTTTATTTAAAGGGCCGGTTAACAATTTACTAAAAAATCGATCTAATGTAACGATTAACACACATGCGAAAAAGCAAGTGCGTTTAACCACACAAATTTTATTCATTGATTTTAGTTGCTATATTAAAGTATGCAGTATGTTTAGAGGAGGTTTTTAAGAGGAGTAAATTTAAATTTGTAATAAAGTGAAAAATAAATATTTTATTTAAATTTATAGTATGTTACAATTAATACTTAGTAATGTCGCCCTATCGCCATTGTGTTTTTAGCTCACCTGCCACAAAGTGGCAAGGTGAGCTATTGTGATTGTTTTTTGTCCGTCGTCCGTCTGTCAGTCCGTCTGTCTGTCTGTCTGTCTGTTAGACTTTTCACTGTTAACACTCTAGCACTTTCAATTTCATCAAACTTGGTCAGTAGTTGTACCTCAATGAAATCTAGGTCAAGTTCGAAGTTGGGTCATGTGGGGTCAAAAACTAGGTCAGTAGGTCTAATAATAGGAAAACCTTGTTAACACTCTGGAGGTCACATTTTTGCTTTGATCTTCATCAAACATGGTCAGTAGTTGTACCTCAATGCAATCTATGACAAGTTCGAAGTTGGGTCATGTGGGTTCAAAAACTAGGTCAATAGGTCAAATAATAGGAAAACCTTGTTAACACTGGAGGTCACATTTTTGCTTTGATCTTCATGAAGTTTGGTCAAAATGTTTATCTTGGTAACCTTAATGTCAAGTTTGAAGTTGGGTCATGTGGGGTCAAAAACTAGGTCAAAAAGTCAAATAATAGGAAAACCTGGTTAACACTCTTGAGACCACATTTTGCTTTATTCTTCATCAACTTTGGTCAAAATGGTTGTCTTGATGACCTTAAGATCACGTTCGAAATTGGGTCATGTGGGGTCAAAAACTAGGTCAATTTGTCAAATAATAGCAAAACCTTGTTAACACTCTGGAGGCCACATTTTTGCTTTAACTTTCATCAAGTTTAGTCAAAATGTTTATCTTGATGACCTTAAGGTCAAGTTCAAAGTTTGACCATGTTTAGCAGGTGAGCGCCCAAGGATCTATGATCCTCTTGTTAAGTCTCCTGGGAGATCTCCTTTGAACAGAACACACAGTTTCACTCCTGGCTTGTAACCTCCAAAAATTTAGACAATAAATTATAGCCTCAACAAGATCATTTCTCCAAGTTACAAGAGTATACCAATATTTTTTCTCCAAATTACAAAGTTCCAAAGCATCCTGAGGTATAACTCCAACGCGATAAATTGCAGTACAAAAACAAACACAATATTGCCTATATATTTGTTATGGATTAAAATCAAGGACCGTAACACTTACCAATGAAAGCATTCACGCATTTAGCACAACATGTAAAGTTTTCATGCTCCTAAATATTCAGAAAGTTAATGATAAATATAGCGGATTTTGTGTTTGTTTTTGTATTGCACTGTATGCTATAATCAGAAGTGTCAGCAACACATTTAAATTGCTTTATCACTTACAATGACATTGTTTGTATAATATATCACAGTTTATAAACGAGTCAACTTCCGGCTATCGCTATAACGAGTACATGTTGAATTGTATAGTCTTGCAATAACTTGTACAGTGATAGGAAGTCACCAATCACAATAAGTCATACCAGTTAAATTGTATAGTATCCCAATAAGTTGTACAGTGATTTGGTTTATACACTGATATATTGTAGATATACTATAATTTTTATCTTGACGATGGATTTACTGTCATGCCTGTGTAGACGTTTCATGATGCATGACAACGTCTGGACTGACAGGGAAATGATTGAATGCAAAAAAACAAGTGATATATTTTCTGGGAAATTCTATTCAATTTATGTCTGTAAAAGTGATTAGATTCACAGTATTATTATTTTATCAATTTTTCTCTTAGGGGCCTTGCAAATGTATAATTTTATTATTCTTTTCAGGCCAAGGGATACTGGGGTTATTCGCTGAGATACTTTGTTTATCATTGTGACACACTTATGCTGACATTTAAGTACATAGGTCTTGCAGCAATTGACTCTCAAACCACCCAATTGAAGGTATGTATCTGAATAATTTTGAATTCACTTGTTTGTTTCACCTGAGTCAATTGAAACCTCGGCCCCTAACCCGGGGGGATAGCGGGAGATCAGTCCCGTGTTTTTACCTCCGATGCCCCGCCGTCTGCCCTGTGAGGAGTGCGGATCCTTGCTTTTGTTTCTCGCCAAAATAGCGGGGAAATATAGCCTTGGCTGTACCCATAATTTTACTGAGTTGAAGATATATATATATAGCCGGGCGATCGCCGTAGTTTGACCATCAGTTATTCATCCGTGATGTTTGCATTCATCTGAAGATCAAGTAGAAATACTGATACATGCATGACCAAAGACATTACCTGGGTTTTGTCCTATCAAATATTATAGTGCCAGCTCTTATTACATGCGGGCCTTGGAGGAACTTATAATACACATGTCAGGGTAAGAATACAGTGACGCAGAAGTCAGGTCCACTATTACGGTGTAAAACCAATTATATAGAGAATAATAGGTTAGTGCCGTGGATGAAAAAGTTTATCTAGCAAGGCGGAGGAATTTATCGGGTGAGCCGTAGGCGAATCCGATAATTTCGGCAGCGGAGCCAGATAAACTTTTTCATCATTCACAGCACCAACCTATTATTCTATTTATCAAGTCGCTTAATCTGCTCAGTAAGGAGATCACACTCGGGACTATATTGTTACTCTTTCATTAGCTAGCGTGCGACGTCACATTTGTTCTGTGACGTCACGATAAACAACGACGTCGGACATCTTGATAGACCTCGTGTCGACGCAGGTAAGTGGAAGAAAATAACCGATCAACAACCAGCTAATTTAGGATAGGAAAACCTCCCCCTCGGGTACGGAATTCCAAACTGGCGTATTTCATATAAGAAGAAGTCTGTCAGATCACGTGGTAAGGTGAAGGATTATCACTATAGTCACATGACCAGGTGACGGCTTAAAGCTAAGTTTAATCGGCACCCTGTTAATTGGCAGATTTTGCCGGAAGTGACTGGATAAAAAGGCTTAAACAGACAGCTATAATTTCAATGCCTAACTAACAAACTATATTCGCACTACCTATTCAGACAATGATTGTAATCTTTTGTGTACACATAAACGGCTATGTCACCGTCAAAAAAAGGGGCATATTAATTTATATGTAATACGTGTATTGAATGCGTATATCAAAAGTGGCTTTAAAACAATACTGCGCGCCTATATATCAGATTCTACAGTACCGTCTTGTAATCACTTCCCTCACAGACATCTCTAGAAAGCGGCTAGTATAGCCACACCATATGATTGCATAACTGTACTTTGCAGACGATATACAATTCATTGTTAAAACCATCACGTGACCCTGGTATGAAGTTTCAAAAATAGCTATACAGCCGGGACATTTGATGAACACATCATTTGCATACTACGAAACAAGTTTGATATCACCTCGGAGGAGTGATTATCTGCAAAAATATTGATTTAACGAACAGTTTCACAATACTTATTGATCTTAAAATAAGCAAATGTTGCTGATTGAATTAAAATAGTTTAAAAATTTGGAGAAACATATGTAGCAATATTGGGAATGTTGACAGTTTCTGGAACTACTTGAATACGGATTGACATAGCAGCCTAAAGGCGGTTTAGGTTGCACTAAGAAATGGGCAATGGTAGTTTAGAGAGGCTAACGCCTCCAAAAAATCAACAGGGATCTATATTCCAAAGGCTTTTATACATCCCTGCATTCACATTACATCTTGCTGGAGTGTAACCATGATAAAATACCACTATCAATCTCGGGTGGTATTCAATATTGATCTTACTTGACTTAAGGATAAGGACAACCAATCAGATTACACCATGTTATATAATGGGTCAGTTAAACATGCGATATGATTTGCTATCCTTATTTTCCTATTAAATAAGATCAATATTGAATACCACCCCAGGGGTAGTATTCAATATCGATCTTATTAAATTGGAGAGTAAGGATAGCCAATCATACCGCCTTTTACTGACCAAGAATTCAATATAGTGTGATCTGATTGGTTGTCCTTATCCTTAAGTCAAGTAAGATCAATATTGAATACCACCCCAGGTCTGGGGTTTCTATCAAAAACCTCCATTCTATAATACAAAAACAATACATCTGTTGATTGTTCTCATGAAAGCAGACTGTCATACCAATGTACTATTTGAACTTCTGCTTCACTGAGAATATCTAACTTTGATGTGATATGAATAAATCAGACCTGACTGTGCATATAGTTTATATATATATATTGCTGGCTTACATGTAGGATTAGAAGGTTGTAAGTACTATACTTACAACCTTATAAGACCCATGCATATTTGAAATCTGCATCTCAGGACGCTAAATCTTATAATACTATTTTCATGAAAATGTTGACCAAACTGATGTTGAAAAAGCTTGTTTTTCCATATTATTATTAAGGAGAGTAGTTTTCAGACAGTTTTTCTTGTTTTCTCAAAATATTGATTTTGTACTTACAACCCTATAGCCAGCGATTATGTCCTGAGGATACCTTATATTTAAATGAGCCACTGCAGCACTGTGATCCACACGTGTTACTGTATCTAGCTGTGTCAATGTTTCCCACTGTACATTCCAGTCGATATTTAAATTGCTGTGATTGAGGTGTACTTATAATCAATCTATTATGTTGTCACCTAAGCTATTTATATGTATATACGGTATAAGGCTTGTAAACGACAACAATATATTTGGCTGATCGATTATCGATTCATATTTTAAAATATTAATACATGAGAAAATATAGTGGGCACCACACAAAATCCTCATTTTTCTTGCACAAAACTCTTTCTTGGTTAAATGGAAGTTTACAAATTGTCAAAATAGGTCAAGTCTAAATTTATGCCGTACCTACTATATCGAATGTATACAATGTGGTATGGCTAAATAAGTGAACTTGATGACTGATGTGCCTGCATGTTAGGACTTATCTATTATAAATAATGTGCAAGTTGATATATCAATGTATCATCAATACTTGACTTCCAATATATTAGAAATTGTCGATATGTCTGGCATTGAATCAATGACAGCTTAACCTCTAGGACTTTTGTATTTATTATATATTTAGACTATAGTACTCCAAAAAGGACTCCAGGGGTGATATTCAATATTGATCCTACTTGACTTAAGGAAAAGGACAACCAATCAGATCACACCAAATTAAACTCGTAGTATGTAACAGGCGATATGATTGGCTATCCTTGTTCTCCAATTAATTAAGATCAATAGGGGTACTAGTATGCAATATTGATCTTACTTGACTAAAGGATAAGGACAACCAATCAGATCACACCATATTAAACTCTTAATTGGTCAGTGAGTCTTTATCCTTAAGTCAAATAAGATCAATATTGAATACGACCCAAGAAATGTTTCATTCCATTTATAATTCACCCATTAGGGATGGAATCTATAGTATTTCATTAACTGTCCATTACTTTTCAGTTAATTGGAATGTTAATGTATTATGTTGGTTACTATTTTATAGGTTTACAAAGACTCTGTTTTAATGGTTTAATGTAAGTTACAATATTACAAATCTAAAATCACCATTTAATAATGTTGAAAACACCCCAGATAACATCAATATGTTTGTAGTTAAACATTAATCACTATGTTTCTATTAACATGTTCACTGGTTATATGACTTATATTCACCTGAGGTCACATTATTTCTGTTGAAAGAATTGCTATAAAAAGGTCATTATAAATTCACTAAGTGGATCCCTGTGAAATGTAATACAAACTCAAACAGAAGAGTTATAGTCCACATATGATATAACACTAGACTTTGTTTTTACAAATAATACTGAAGTACTGTTACTGGGGGAAATCACAATTCTTGGTATTATTGGGTTTCATCTTTAAATGGTAATGGATTTTTAAAAAAACGAAGAGAATATTGTGACAAGGTCTCAGAGACGCAATAGCTGCTTACTCATTCAAATCACACCACAACGGACCCATCACAATAACAGAGCTCGTTAAGGCAATTCACCTACTATAGTCCTATTAAGTTATGTGCAAAAAAGTGTTTCTATTCCCCTTATTTTCCGTTTTTCACTCACAATACTTCATAAGATGCTCTTCAAATGAATTATCATTAATTAGTACATCATTATCTACAGTCCTGGTATACAGTATTGCAGGTCAGACTCGCGTATTAATAGAATAAAAACATTTGTTAAAACGTTTCCGCACTAATTATTTAGTAGTAAACCTAAATAATATAAGAAATCGGAAAGGGGATGATTGGGCGCAAGAAAATGAAAAAAGTCTAGCATCTAAAAACTACAAAAAGTCTTAATTCCACAATTCTTCAGCTGCATATATAAATTATAAACCAACCGGATAGGGTACGATTAGCGAGAACAAATAAAAAAGTTCGAAACGCAAATTCACAATATGGTCTCGAATTTCGGCGAGAAAATAGTATACACAGCTCAGCGCTCAGAAAAGAGTTGTGCTAACGACAGACGCAAACTTTTTTGCTGATAATCTGTGGTAGTATAATGAATCAAGAGTCGATCAATACTATTAACATGGGCACAAGAAAATAAAAAAACACTATTAACTGAAAACTCCCTTTTCCATAACTCTACCTGCATACGAACTGGATAGAGTAGGAATAGCGCGAACAAATCCGATGGGGACGAAACACAAATAACTGAAATGGTCTCGACTTTCGGCGGGAAAAATTTATAAATTTTATATTGACTTGTATTTTTATGCCCCATAATCTATTGATGCAGGAGGCATCATAGTGATTGTCCTGTTTAGCCGTCCCTCCCATTGAAAATATTTACCAAAACTTTATGTTCTTGAAACTCAAATATTTTCAAAGCCTATCAAGGCTGCATGCTTTCAAACTGGGCATACTAATGTTTACCATCATAAACACCTTACGTTGTCAACGCCATGTTAAACACTATCCAACATTTCATCAGAATTATGGTCCCTGATTGACTTAATATAAAGTTCTATAATCCTATATAAACTGCCCCCAGAAGGGGGGACCAATAATACAGTTGTGTATATGTAACAAATTCAAAGACTAGTCAAGTCTACTGACAATGTGGTTTAACATTTTTTTCGTCAAAGACAGTCTGATGTCCCAGGATGAGAGAAGATGTTTCTGTCAATATGTTATTGCTTGCATGTCATAACATCATTTAACAATAATGTTTAGATTCTTCAATGTGTTTTATATAAGTTTTATTTGTTTTCAATGATTAATAAGATTTATATTGAAGATGGCTTAGTTTTGCAATAATAATTCTCAGAAATACAGTAATCCTTATCTGTCATTGAAGAGAATTGTTAACAGCTGCAAGTTGATGAATTTGAGGATGTCACGTTAAACTAGCTGTGTTAAAACGCGGTTATTATTCTGCAGTACAATATGACCAATCACGCAAACATGTTTTGCAAACCCATTTCCAAGGGCATTTTGTGAAAGAATTGAAACAGTGAACGACATTTAAACATGGTTTTGTTATAACACGTTTCCCAGGGCATTCTGGGAAAGAATTGAAACAGTGAACAACATTTAAACATGGTTTTGTAATAATACCTTTTCAAGGGCATTCTATGAAAGAATTGAAAGAGTGAACGACTTTTCATTTCATTATATTGAGAAACTATTTGATATATAGGATTATTCAACTTGTTTTGCATTTAAATTTCTCTAACAGTATATATTTTATGACCCGAAAAGTCATTTATTTAAATTTATGACCTGGATAGTCATTTACTTAACTTTAGCATCCGTTGGCAGGAATATTTATGTGAAAATTTAGTCGAAGAGCAGATTGATTATCAATTTGGTTTTCATTTTCAATTTTGGAGTAATTGTAATATAGCTGTGGCTTCTGATAAAATGGTACTAAGCTTGCTTTTAACAGTCATTTTGACTATTGGGCTGCCATGGGGGCATACATGTTTTACAAACATCTCTTGTTTGTTTTAAATTGGCTGAATTATTTGACCGAATTCTTTGTGATCTACACAATGCCATTAGGAGATGTCAACATGTAACCAGTATTATAGTAGTCTTGTAACCAATTGTTGTTGGATGCTATATAAAACCAATTATGTCTAGACATTCCAAATTGATGGAATAAAATTACTTTTGTCATACACTTATGCATTATGAATTTCTTGGGATTTCATAATCATATTTCATAATTATATTGAAGCCCATGAGGTTTATAAAGAAACCAGCTTTAAATGTTACATTTTATTGTGTTTTGATCAAGGTGGTAGAATGTGTGTTTTTTAAGGGCAAATGTCAGACATGATCATTCCCATTTGAATAGCTGAGTGTTTAGCTCACCTGAGCATGACATGCTCAAGGTGAACTATTGTGATCGCCCTATGCCCGTTGTCCACCGTCCACTGTCAACAATTTGACTTTTAATACTCTAGAAGTCACAGTTTTCACTTAATCTTTATGAAACTTGGTCACATTGTTTGTCTCTATTAAATCTAGTCAAGTTCGTAACTGGGTCATTTGGTGTAAAATACTAGGTAACTAGGTCAAATAAAAGAAAAACCTTGTTCAACACTCTAGAGGTCCCATTTATTACCTAATCTTTATGCAACTTGGTCACAATGTTTGTTCCTATGAAATCTAGGTCAAGTTTGGAACTGGATCATCTGGAATCAAAAACTAGGTAACTAGGTCAAATAAAAGAAAAACCTTGTTAACACACTAGAGGTCAAATTTTTACCTAATCTTTATGAAACTTAGTCACAATTTTTGTCTCTATGAAATCAAGGTCAAGTTTATAAATGGGTCATCTGGGATTAAAAACTAGGTCACTAGGTCAAATCAAAGAAAAACCTTGTTAACACTCTAGAGGTCACATTTTTTACCTAATCTTAATGAAACTTGGTAACAATATTTGTCTCTATGAAATCTAGGTCAAGTTCGCAACTATGTGATCTGGGTTAAAAAACTAGGTCTCTAGGTCAAATCTAAGAAAAACCTTGTTAACACTCTAGAGGTCACATTTTTACCTAATCTTTATGAAACTTAGTCACAATGTTTGTCTCTATAAAATCAAGGTCAAGTTTATAAGTGGGTCATCTGGGATTAAAAACTTGGTCACTAAGTTAAATTAAAGAAAAACCTTGTAAACACTCTCGAGGTCACATTTTTATATAATCTTAATGAAACTTGGTCACAATGTCAATCTCTATGAACTCTATGTCAAGTTCGCAACTGGGTCATCTATGGTCACAAACTAGGTCACCAGGCCACAGTGAAAACCCATGTTAACACTCTAGAGGTCACGCTTTTTGTGTAATCTTTATGAAACTTGGTCAGAATGTTTTTCTCTGTAAAATCTAGGTCATGTTTGCAACTGGGTCACCTGGTGTTAAAAACTAAGTCACCTAGTCACATTGAAGAAAAACCTTGTTAACACTAGAAGTCATATTTTTACCTAACCTTTATGAAACTTGGTCACTATGTTTGTCTCTGAAATCTAGGTCAAGTTTGTAACTGGGTCATCTGGGGTCAAAAACTAGGTCGCCAGATAATATCAAAGAAAAAACCTTGTTATACTCTTGAGGTCACATTTTTTACCTCATATTTATAAAACCTTGCCAAAAAGTGTGTATTTGTAAAATCTGCATCAAATATCAAGGTCATCAGGTGAGCGCTTTAGGGCCAATGACCCTCTTGTTTTAAGTTCATGAACTAAATTTCAACAAGTTCATGAAACTTAATTCCAGGAAACTCTGAGGTTAAGACCTTTTTCGAATGATTGTTACGCTACATTAAAGTTAACAATATTAGCTGTCTCTGTAAAGGACATATCGCTGGCTTAGAATTATAGACTCATGCAAATTTGAAATCTGCATCTCTGCAGTGCGCTTCTTGCGAGCCTATTTTCATTAAAATCTGAAGTGGTCATGTTCACCAAACTGAAGTTTATAAAGCTTGATTGGTTGACATTTTTTGGGAGGCGTCAGCCTCTCATTACTACCATTGCCCATTTCTTAATGCAACCTCAACCGCCTTTAGGCTGCTATGTGAATCTGCATTCAAGCAGCGATTTATGCCCCCAATGTGCAATGGTGCTAATATAAACAAGCACTTAAGGTTACCAAATGTCTAAGTTAACAAAGGGCCATAACTCCTTACAAAATAAAATATGACTTGTCTTTAGTAATGTTGACTAATACTGCCAAGTTACATTACAATAGCATTGAGGATGAACTCTATAAAAAGACTTTAACCAAAATGTCTAAGTGAAAAAATGCCATAACTCCTTAAAAATAATCCAAGAGTTATGACCCATGTCTAGTAATGTTGAATTATGGTAGTAAGTATTCACGCCAAGTTTCAATGCAATAGCATCGTCGGAGAACATTGATTTAAAATAATTACTATTGAATTTTTTAAAAACTTTAACCTGAAATGCAAGGACAAATTAACATACAGACAGACTGAAGAACACGGATGCCCCTGACACGTAGTTGCTACTGTACCTTAAGATCGAAGGAATGACCAAATAAAGAACAAAAGAATTAAGCTGTCACGTTCTATTGTGTAAGGGCCACAAATCCAACCACCTAAGGTAGCTTACGTGACTGTGGGTACAAATTTATTATGCCGCCAATGGGGGATAATAAAATGGAATGATTATAAAAGTACTATTAGAATGTTCCAGTCACCTGGAAACTGTACAAGTCAATTATCACAAGTAAATAGAATTCATCAGAAGACAAGTATGTGGCGGCTTAGATTAATGAAGAATGTTGGACATTTCTTCAGAAACCTAATACGTGTGATTGCTGCTTGATTGGTTATCAAATTGTGCTATCAGTCTCTCGAAGACTGCATACTGCACGTGGATTGGTTATCAAATTGTGCAATCAGTCTCTAGAAGACTGCATTTTGCACGTTGATCCAAATAAATCTCAAAGTTACAGAAATAGAATATCTGGTCTGATGACGTACTTCTGCTTAAACGAAAGCCCCAACAGTTACTAAGCTACTTTGGTATTGAAGCTTTAATGTTGTTTCCAGATATTGTTCCATTTTTAGGTGAGATAATATGAACTAAGGCATTGCCTAAAATCCAAAGACTATAGAAACCTATGCTCTCGGGCAGATTATGTCGAGCCTGCTCATGTTGACAAAAAGCACAAAGTTAAATGTGCCAAGTTACGCCGAATTTCACCAATGCTTCGTACAAACTTCAATGTGACAATTGACCTTTGGGATAGGCAATTTAATTTAATTTAAGACTTCATCCAATTAAGTTTCATAAATATTTAAATCCCATAACTCGATCCATGTTTACATTTTCTTGCAAGTTAGTTTATAAAATTACCCGTGTAGTGTAACGAGTGTTTTGATTGGAAGATAGACGGAATCACCAGATGTCCACAAAATGGGCTATTTTTAGGTTTACGCTCGGAATGAAGGGAATTGAATCAGGGGGTAGTCTGGGAACTTGAATAACCACTGATGTATGAGGATGGTATATAGTGACATATAAAAAATCAAAGCACTGAGAGTACTAAAGGGAGGCGATCTGGTTGCTGCTACTAAAGCTTAAACCGACTTTACACGTTTAATTTTCGTTTTCTTACTGCCGATCTTGTCTTGAATGTCAGATAGGCATATGTGACTATATAGGCATGTTGGGTATCTAAATATTTGTAAAAAGGGTCATGTTAATTTATGTGGAATACATGACTGTATTGAATGCGTATATCAAAAGTGGCTTTAAAATAATACTACGCGCCTATTTATCAGATTCTACAGTACCGTCTTGTAATCACTTCCCTCACAGTGTGAGACAGTCTATAGAAAGCGGCTAGTATAGCCACACCATATGATTGCATAACAGTACTTTGCAGACGATATACGAATCATTGATAAAACCATCACGTGACCTTGGTCTGAAGTTTCTAAAACTAGCTATACAGCCTGGACATTGGATAAACACGTCAATTTCATATTACGAAACAAGTTCGATAAAGCTGCGGCTGAGTGATTATCTTCAAAAATATCAATTTAACAAACAGTTTCACAATAATTGTTGATCTTAGAATAAACAAATGTTGCTGATTAAATTAAATCAGTTAAAAAATTTGGAGAAACATATGTAGCAGTATTGGGAATGTTGACAGTTTCTGGAACCACTTGAATGCAGATTCACATTGTAGCCTAAAGGCAGTTCAGGTTGCATTAAGAAATGGGTAATGATCGTATTGAGAGGCTAACGCCTCCCAATTAGGCATAATACCGTAAACCAAGTGCCAATTATATATTTTTTTCTTATATTATTTTTCATAAAGCCTATGGCTTTCACATGTACAATTAGCATTTCAGTCATAGTACTGGAATGAGCGCTTTTTTAAAGACCCGAGAAAAAGTGCAGTGCACCGTATAGTATATATCACGTGTGCACCTGTAATCAATCATATTTAGTCAAGCGCTTGAATGAGCAAGACGTTCGTGCGACAATGTCGCGTGGTAATTTTTGGTTTTTGCGGCGAAATTACGACTTTCGTTGGCAGTTTACATTCGAGGAAGGTAATTGCGATGAATGTATTGTAATTTTCAATCGTTATGAGTTTTTTATCTTCCGTTATTATCCTTTATTGTTGAACTAAGAAGACTTTTTTGGGAACCGGAAGCTAGTTTGTAAAACAGCTTATGTCACGATAATGATTACTTTGGCAGAGTTTTGAGCCGGTTTTGTCCCATGTCTTCTATTTTCATTGCTAGTTTGTGATAGTAAAACATGGTTATTATAAAAATATGTCCTCTGGACAATTTTATAGACGAATTACGTCTTTGTGCATAGTACGTAGTACATGCTTTTCGGATGTTAAAATTCGGACAAATTTGTTCCGTTATCCGAGTGAACGCGTCTTAGGACGCCGATTATAATGCAATGACCTAGTCTTTGGATTAGAGGAAATGTTTATTTACATGCCAAAAGTGTTGGCTTTATAACATTAGTATGATATTGTCTGTGGGTAAGTTTTGAGTTTAACTGACTGTTAGGCAGTTATCAGTTTTAGATGAATTGTGACTGTATATGGGCTCTGTCTAACAGAGTTTTGTGAAAAGCCTGAGAGCACATGCTCATTTGATATGAAGGTTACGTTTTTGTACCTTTTATGAGAATATGAGAAATTAGCTTTATTAGCAGTTACAGAAAGTCACTTTGGGTCTGACACGGTTTATTTGATAATATAACAGTGTGTTATGAGTACATAACCTTAGATGGAGACCATTTGTATATCGGATATTTATTCAGAGATTATTACATGGGCAGTACTTATTTTATATTTAGAAAGGTACTAAGAGTGTTATATTTCATGACAAACTCAGTTTGCGTGTAATTAGTTGATAGTTGAGAAGAAGTTTCGTGATTAAGTAAGACCTGTTTTGAAGCATAACGTAGAGTTCTTTGACATTTGTCAGGGGAGAACGTGTTTGATGCGTGTTTATGCTATTTTTAGAATCCATATGAACAAGCATTTAGGTTGCTTTTTGTCTGCTATGGGTATGATTATATATGAATTTATTAATTTGCATGCTTATGCAATCAAGATATATTTTATGTAAATTTAGATTGGTTATCCTATGAGATAAATCAATATTTGGTAGTTTGGATAGTTGCATTGAGTTGGAGTAATTCTAAGTATTTGAAATCAGGTATAACGTATGGCACTGAGTTATTCTGACCAGAGACTTATGCAGTTTGTCATTTGCTTTTGTGGTGTGTCGTCAATCTATTAGATTTGACATAAGTGTGTATTTGGTTCCTTTTTTGAATTAATATATTTTTGGTCATGGAACATGATTTTGGCATTTGAGGGAAGTTATATTTATATGACACTGTTTTTAAGTGACATGCAGGATGGTTTAGCATGTTTATGATTATAATTATATTTTGATTTCGCTATGAGTCTGTCAAAGACATCATATAGTGAGTATTTGGTGTTGATTGAATAAGTATTTTGTGAGTTAAAAGGTTTCATTTGAATAGAGATATCAAGTTCATGTTTATGAATTGTCTTTAATGATTACTTTATTTATACGGCAGTATTATGATGGCTTATATTTATATATGATACTGAATAACTCAGATGTTTGGTGGAGAATTGGTTACAAGAGGAATGATGTTCATTTTGATGAATTGGTACATTTGGATACAGGTTGAACTTATTTAGATGTATCTGCTTTTAGGTATTCATGTCATGAATTTTGGAAATATATGTTGCTGTATTCTTAAATTTAGCCATATATCAATTATACTTATGATATACTTGAAATGAGTGACTCAGTACGAATTACTTATAGACTTATTACCCAATGCTTTTTGCATTCTGAACATTATCACTGTAGCAACAAGTGTTGTGTATTTATGACCGATGAGAGTACAAATTTTTAGTTGTTCATATTCATTTATTTGTCATGTGATGATAGGATGTTGTCAGTCGTTAGTATAAAATCTACTATAATCTAGTATTTTTACTATAGTTCCTCTTGAGAAGGGATATATATATATTATGTAACCAGTATCCCTGGATATATGTTTATAAGTGAGACTGTTTTGGAGTATCATGTATTTATAAATACACTGGATACGTGTAGTTTTACGATGCATAATATTTTAACAGACTTATTTATGCACATCTACATGAGTAAATTTTTTCAGACCTTATGTCTGAACTTCAGGTTTTGGGTGTACCAAAGAGTATGTTTTGCTGTATTTTCCCAGTATAATGGTCCTTTTCTGAGGATTTCAGGGTTTTCAGGATTTTAACTTTCACCTATGCTTTAGTGATTATCAACTATAAACTTTACGGAGTGAAGCTGATATTTGAATATGAGTGATTGATTATCAACTATAAACTTTACGGAGTGAAGCTGATATTTGAAAATGACTTTTACAGTAAAGTTAAGCAGGATTGTTTAGTCATTGTTCATAGTTGGAAAGGAAGGGTTGAATTTACATACATTTGTACTTCTGTTAAGCAACCTGGGAATTTGAATTAAAAGTTATTTTTTAGAAACCTATTGGTAATAGTTGTAAAATATTAACAACTTGTTTACTGTCTTAATGTAGTGTTGTTTTTATGGTTGTTTGTTTTATATGGGCTGCTAGTGTTAATTAGTTAACATGGATCCAGTTTAGCTTTTTGGAAGCGCTTATATGTTTGCTTTATTATATATGTTTCTTTGGAAACTCCCTAGCTTATTATACATGTTTATTGGGAAACTAGCTTTTTGTGTCCAGGAACATTTCAAGCATAGATAATATTTCATAGTTTCGGCTAATGGTAATGTATATATAGTGGTTGTTACTTTTTTATATGTAATTATATGAGTATTTGAGGTACTTTATTCTTTAAGTTTTTATTAAGAGTAATTATTGACATATCTGTTACATTTGTGTGTTATTGTAATGGATTTTATTTCTTTTCGAAGAAACAGGGTTAGTGTTACCTGAGCGGAATTTGGTTTAGATATTGACTTTACTTATTTTAATGAGGAATTTAGGGATAATAATGGCCTTTGTCATTTATTAGTGGTATCTTTTATCACAGTCATTTAAGATGGTCATGATACGAATATGGCAGTATTGTGTCTTTGCAGAATGATCTATTTATATATATTATATATGGAGAGTCTGTAACAGTACTATTATTTTCTTATATTCCTATAAAGGTTTTATTTAATTTAGTTTTATTATTTATATTACATATTACATGTATATCATGTTTTAATACGTGATTTCTTTATTGTCAATGAATAGCACTTAAGCTGCATAGCAGTTTTCTTTACGGACCATATTGTATAATTTTATGATTTAAGAAAGGTTTGATGTCATTTCGTTAAGGATGTATTGGAGTGTTATAAGTTTATGATCTTGACATAAACTGGGCTTTGATAGAATTGTATTTGCCGTATACAAAGAGTGGTTATTGCTTGTGTCTTGTATATATGTTAAGAATAGAATTATAGGTGTTTATGTAATAGTTATTTATTAACCACTTTTTCAATTTGAAAACGATACCCTGATTCACTGATGGTCTGAAGTTGATGAACTATTTATTATATCATTTAAATTCAATTTATTATTTTGTTAAAATCTATAAGCTTTAGTTTTTGATAGTTAACAACTGGTTGTTGATTTGCAGGTTTAGAATGTTTATTTGAGGATTTCTGTATCGGCATTGTTCTTTTGAACTATCAAAGTGTTATAAGGTTCATTTTTTGTTACTTAATATTTTTAATGGTGTTTGTTTGGTTGAGGAATCCTTTTTTCAAGTCACCTCATGAGTTCATGTTTAAATTTAATTTGGTATTTTCAAGTTTATATAAAGTATTTTCCTTTGAGATATATTTGAATTTCAATTATTGACATAATAGAGGTTTTATTACCTGTGGAGAAGTATTCTAACTCTATGATGGTATTAATATATATTGTTAATGTATATATTATTGTTACTCTTGATTTACAAGGCGTCTAGTCTGTTTTACATTATTGTATTACACTTTTATTTTTAAGAGGGTTTTTGTTTTAATGGCAATATGTTTTGTTGCCCTACTTTGAAGATGCTAATTGTACATGTGAAAGCCATAGGCTTTATGAAAAATAATGTTCCCTCATCCAAGCTTTAGTGCAGGATGAGGGTCATTATTGGAATAAAGCCGGAGGCTGAGCATGTACATACCCTCCCTTTGTGTCAGATTATCATTATATTTAAAGTGCATATTTGTATACATACAGGTATATTTATTTTATGATGTAATGTTATAATTTGTGTTGTGATATTATGTGTATCTTTCAGCCTTTTATGCTTTGCCCTCCCTAGTACATGCTTATCACTTAGATTAGAGATTAGCCTATTGTTTAGGGCGACAAAACTTTGGCTTTGAATTATGATTGATTACAGGTGCACACGTGATATATACTATACGGTGCACTGCACTTTTTCTCGGGTCTTTAAAAAAGCGCTCATTCCAGTACTATGACTGAAATGCTAATTGTACATGCTCAGCCTCCGGCTTTATTCCAATAATGACCCTCATCCTGCACTAAAGCTTGGATGAGGGAACATGTTTTAGCATGTAACTGGTGTGCAAAGGATAAACCTTTAATTTAGCTTTATTGCATGAATTTCTCCGACAGAAATTGCATGGCCAATTTATTGTTTCTTATTCTGTTTTATTTTAATTGCGTTTCTCCTGCAGAAGTTAAATTTTTAATTTGCTGGAAAATTTGTTTTATGTGCCAGAAACTGCAGAGAAATACTGTTGAAATTGTATTTAGTAGGTTTGGTTACATCATGTTCATAAAGGCAAGCAATGATGCTGGAATCACAGATAAATGGTTACTAATTAATGAGTGCTACACATACCATATTCTCTCAAATAAAAGCCCACCCCCTAATAAACACCCCTACTATTTTTAATGAAATAGTTTTTTTTTTAAAGACTTCAATTATGTATTGATCGGTTGTTTAATCTATGGATAATCATATGCAATCATGATTCCCTCAAAATTATTGTACATAGTAAAGACCTTTCATAAAAAATTATAGAACATAGTAAAACTTTTTCTCAAAAAAAATAAAAAAAGTTTTAAAAAAGGCCCTCAAATAAACACCCCCTTTTGCAAATTACAGCTCTCCTTGGGCGCTTATTCGAGGGAATACGGTACTTAAAAGCATCACAGCATGTTCAATTTTGCATACCGTTATCATAGGGATATATCAGAGAAGATTCTCAGGATATCTCTATTTTTGTGCAATTTGTATAAATGTTTAATGACAGAGCTACAGATAAGGTTTTCGACAATTGGGTACTTTACCCCTGAAATTCAATTTTGTTTGGGTTTTGACAAATTTTAATTGGGTATTTAATAAAACTCAAAGGGTAAATAGGCTTTTATGTACTATTTTTCACTATAACATCCTTTTTTATTTGGGTATTTCAAATTGTCTTTGCCTTTTCTTACTCCCTCCTCTCAATATCTGTTGGGTTTTTGGGTAATTGCCGCAATACACAGCTTATCTGTAGCTCTGTAATAATGATACAAGATAACCATTGATGCAAAGCATCAAAGGGCACCGTAAAAGAAATAATGTAAAACTGTAAAGACATATATCTAATTGATCTTCATAAGAAACAGCAGGTGTGGCATTTTTGCAAAATATATTTGCTATAGTGAATAATAACTGTTTACAAATATATTTTCATTTTGAATATTAAGGAACTTAAATCTGAATGACTCAGATAACGAATATGTCCAAGATTTTGACTGACTTGTCCATAAAGTCGATTTCCTTCGTGCAATATTCCATCAACATCTTTAGGTAAAAAACATGGTTAATATCGCGCGAACATTGAAAGAAAGCTAATAATGCTATAAGGGCCATAGCACTGCACTGATTACCACTAAATGGAGAAAAGATCGGACTTCCTTGATGCATATTTCCTAACAAAACTCTTACCAATCTGAAATAGACAGATAAGCTGTCTGCAAGTGGCTGCTTTTAAATTCGGACGGTACAGCCACTACAGACAGACACCAAGTAGACCAAAACACGGCCGGAGTTTGCACACAGATTTTTTGCGCACTTTCAGCTCTTAAAAAATATATGAAAACGTCAAACCACTATGAAATATATAGCATGTGCACGAAGAATGAACCTTAATCTCGAGATTGACACCAATAATAGTCACCAAATACAAACATGTACCTAAAACAGACAATAACTACACGATCATATCCATAATTTGACCTTGACCTGATAGCGGACTATACGTTGGACGAAGCCCAAGCCCAACGGATAAGATCAGGTTTACGATAACACGTATGCACGTGGTTTGGTCAGAGTTTGAATTCACTAATGGATCTAAAAATTTGTGTTAAAATCCCGCACTGAAGCAAAGCTACTAGAAAATGGCTGCTAATAGAATAACAAAAAAAATTAAAATGCGATATTCGGCAGCTCATAAATTTTCTTTTATTTTTTAATGATGTTTAAAAATATTCCAAAAACTAGCGTAGGCCCCTGTCTAAAAAAGAAAAGATAATAATTATCAGTCTTCCATGGTTGCTATGCAACCAATCTTTTTATATGGGGAGGGCTATTTCCTAAATGTTTGGACACAAAAAAGGCAGCCATTTTTTTGCCCACTTCGGAAGGAAATTTTAACATTTTCTGTGCATAAACGATGCTACAAACTGTTATGAGACACATGATTACTCTGAGATAACGAAGTAAGTTGAGCGGGAATCGTTCATATGCGCGAAATATCAACCAATCTTAAGAAAATCTAATGAAAAAGACACAAGTTTCGGTTATTTCCCATCGCAAAGTTTGCAATACAATTAATTAAAGTCCGTTTCGGGTATTTACGTATCTAGACCGGACGGTGATAACCCACATCTTAGTTGTAGGTTATTGTAAAGAAAGTAAAACAAATGCATTATCGTAATTCCTCGCCGAGATGTAATTAAAAAATCCCTCCAAAATCGTCAAAAAATATTCGCGGGATGAAGGTCGCGAAAACTAATTACATGTTGTTGTTGTCGTTATTGGATACAATAAAACCCGTAATTTTCCGTCTAAATCTCTTTTATGTTGTGATGATTTGCAGGGTTTATTTAACAAAAAAGGTGATTAACATTAAAGATGTTTGATATTTAATCGTAATATGATTAATTGAAATGAAGAAAGCCTTTTCTTTTGAACAAAAGTACTATCTGGTATGCTCATGCAACCCATTAAAAAAAGATAAAATATCAAATAAGGCCTAGAAATCAGTTGTTATCTGTGTTTATATCTAATTATTCATTTTTAAATTAGTTACCCCTTAATTAAGTAGACCTAGAATTAAACAAATTGAAAAACGTGTATTATTCGTGTTCATTCGGACTGACAAACGATAGCAGGTTTGTATCGTCTTTCGTTACTTTGTACCCAATATTTCGGATCAAACTGCTATCACGCGCTTTCTTGTGCAACGAACCGCTTCGATAGGTTGCATAGACGTAGGAAAGCGCTCGGTAGCGCCTTTTGGAAACGGCTTGCTCCAGATTCGTAACTTCGTAACCAAACAATTTTTTGTGAAGTTATGCATCACCAAAAAATCCAGTACTAGATGAGCATGTTACAAATAATGTAGGACAACTGACAAAGTCCGCTACATATGCTGTGCATTAGTTCATATTAGTCTTTGCAATCACTGACAAAATTTGCAATTACAGATACAAATATCACCTTGTTTTAATGTACATTTTAATGATAAATTGAAATTAAAACACATAAAACGTATATTTCATGTATCATAATTTATTCCAACATTTACAAAAAGCATGATGTTCAAAGACCGCATAGATCTACATGTATATCAAAAATAACAAAAACGAAATAAGTATAGTCCAGTTAGGATATTGTGACAGTGACGTTGCAGTTTATGTGTACGCAAAAAATCACAACCATTGTCTAAACAGGTAGAGCGAAGTTGAGTATGTTAGTTTAGCATTGAAATTATAGTTGTTTGTACAGTATAAGCCTTTATAATTGGTTTTACACCGTTTTAGTGGACTCGGCCGCTGCGTCACAACTGCGTTGTAATCAATATGTCGTCCAAAAATCAGCCAACGCCGTTCATGGTCACATGGTAAAACCAGCCAATGAAATAAATCGTTTCATTAAATGACGACATCGCGTATAATGTAAACAACATAAAAGAAAAATTAATATGCTAGTAAACACTAATGCGTAGAAGTTCATTAGCATTAATAACATAATTGTTTTTTAACAGAAATGTTTATAAAATGATTTTTTGTCAAAACATGTATTTATCATGAGTTTGTTTTACCTAAATAATCTGCATAAAGAAAATAAACGACAAACTATTTTCTGATTTAAAGGTAAACAAATAGCCAAAACATTTCGCTGTCATACAAATTGAGGCTCCACATGGGAAATTGTTTATGAACTTCATACAAATTGAGGCTCAACACAGGGAATTGTCCATAAACTTCATACCAGTTGAGGCTCAACACGGGGAATTGTCAATAAACTTCATATCAGTTGAGGCTCACCACGGGGGAATTGTCTTCCAGCTCATTATAACAAAGTCCTACAATACAGACACCGCGATCCATCGCGGTGCCAAAAATGTTTGAAGATTAACAAATTTAGTATGCTGGAATGATAATGTTAGCAATTAATTACTTATTTCTCACAATGAATGCCAAACATTCTAGCACATTCAATATTAACAAATTATAGTTCATTTATTTGTTAAGCCTAAATTGTTAGTGATCGCCCAATATGTGTGTCAGACCTAAAATTGTAACCACTCTTGAGGTCACTGTTTTCATTTAATCTTCTTCTTATTCTATGTTTATGGTGAGCGTTCAAAGCTTTGAACAATATTGCCTGTCTTTATGGAACTTTGTCACAATGCTTTCCTCTATAAAATCTAGGTCAAGTTCTCAACTGGATCATCTGGGTCAGAAACTAGGTAACCAGGTCACATCAAAGAAAAACCTTGTGAGCACTTTAGAGGTCATAGTTTTCGCTAAATCTTCACAGTACTTAGTCATTGTGGCAAAAGTTGCAACTGGGTCATTTTGAGGAAAACACTAGGTCACCAGGCTACATCACAGAAAACCTTGTTAGCACTTTAGAGGTCATAGTTTTCACTTAATCTTTATGATACTTGGTCACAATGTGTGTCTCTATAAAAGCTAGGTCAAGGTTGCAAGTTGGTGTCAAAAACTAGGTCACTAGGTCTTAGAGTACCAAAGAAAATCTAGTTAGAACTTTAGAGGTTATAGTTTTCTCTTAATCTTTATGATACATGCCATGTTTGTCTCTATAAAGGATAAAAGTTAAAAATTGAGTCTATATAGGTCTCTGTGCTCGACTGGTTGAGATGAGTACTGCCTTTCCTCATTGTCCAACTTAATATTTTCTTTTTATGCCCCCGTATCGATAGATCGGGAGGCATATAGTGATTCACCTGTCAGTCCATTCGTCCGTTTGTCCGTCCGTTCGTCCGTCCTGGTTAACCCAAATTGACCGTTTCTTCTAGCATGATTATGGCTTGCAACAAAGCTTCCATACTTGCATGGATGTTGGATATGAACACTCTCCACATGCCTGTATCACCTGACCCCATTTTGACCTTCACCTTGACCTAATTTTGGACTTATTTATGGACAAGGCTTCCACAGGGGGCATAAGCGTTTATTGAACGCAGTCTTGTTTATCAAAGAAAAACCAAAGAAAATCACATCCTCTCAGACTCATGTCACATTTCCTTATTACGTCATTTTGGTGTTATATTACTACAGATGGATTAAATTATTACAGGAATACAATATTCAAATAAATGATTAATTGCAATCGTCCTTCTACTAGCACGTTCCATAACATTAATCTTTCATTTTACTGTTAAATGTTGCGTTTCTGTAACATTTGGCATTCTCTCCTGTCATGTTGTTTAGTGCCTGCATTAATATTCCTGTCAAATGGAAAACAATTTCCGGTTATTTGTGCTTGGACTTGTCTAAAATTTGTTAGAAATACTCATTTGGGAGAAAATTGAGAAATGGTTTGACATTGCAGTGTATTACCATTATTCATGAAGAAATCAATCGGCAGCCTATATATCTAGATTAAGTTTGAGGTGAATAAATAAATTGGAGTACACAATTGTTGACATTAAATGGACCGCTGATAATACTAACAAGAGGGCCGAAAGGGCCCTAGGCCGCTCACCTGTTGTTATAACTAGTTCATGGAGGCCCACACATGGCAACGTAAGAAATCATTTACAACTTTAAAGAATCAAGTGAATGCAGTCTCAGTTGCATGTACAAGGTTATCATATAGTCCTAACCAGTGACCTTGTTATTTACACTAGGTAACTCATAGATTAGACCAACATGGTGACCTCTAACTGCCTTTACAAGCTTTTTCTAAGATTTGGTCTAGTGACCTAGTTTTTGACCCCACATGACCCAGTCTCGAACTTGACATAGAATTCATAGAGACAAACATTCTGACCAAGTTTCATGAAGATTGGTCCATAATTGTTTCCTTTAATGTGTTCACAAGCAATTGTGGATGGACGACGGACGATCAACTGACGAAGAGTGATCACAAAAGCTCACCCTGTCACTATGTGAAAGGACTGAGCTAAAAACAAACAATCTTTCCATGCCCAATTGAAACATTTAATAACCTCGTAGGGACAGATATATATTAAAATCATTATACCAAAAAAACATTAAAAATGTCCTCGTCAGTCATAGAATATTATTTGACACAAATTATGTAATTTGCTTTTTTGACATACATCTACGAAAATAGTATATTCTGTAATATGGCATAAACATTATGTCACTTTCAGGGATATTTTGTATTATAATAGAATTACATGTATGTGTATACATCTCATTTAGTGCAACTTATTCAGACAAATATCAAGAATGATCTCCTTTGATAAGGTATCTCGTTAAGTCCATTTCAGTATATGGATACTGCTAGCTGTGGGAAACTACTTGCCAGCGAGTATATGCTTAATTCTCTCAGAAACTTGCATTGAATGGACATAGTATAATAACTCGTCTCTCCATTTCTGAAAAATAATGGAGGCTAAAATCCCTTAAGTGAATAATGGTAGGCTAAAATCCCTTAAGAGTATGCATTTGAGTGATATCCTGTGCAGTGCTACATTAACCTTCTCTTGTTCTGAATTATTAATATTGGTAAAATAAGATTATTACTTTGTTGTTTGAAGAAACATAAGTCTGCAGTGCATTCCTCAATTAAAGTAATGAGGCATGGTTGGAGACTGTCCCAGGTGAAATGTAAGGTCATTTAAACATGAACTTACTTATGGTAGACCATGTTTTGTTAAATGGCCGACCATGGTCCTTTTGCAACCTTGAATTAACATGGTAGACCTTGGTGTTAGTGATCATGGTCAACCATGTGCGAAAAGGTATTTTACGTCCCGAGCATAAATTTGCAATTTTGAAATTGTTTCAACCAGGTAACTTTTATGATGTGATAAAAGAATCCACCACTCATTCTCATTTGATCAACCTTGCTTAATTTACTTGTCTCAAAACAAATCATTAAGCTTGCCAAAGGCAAACTTAATAAAATGTGACTCTAGACTCTTTTACTCAATTTTTAGAAATGTTGATCTCTAAAGACAACCGACATGTCAGGTCCAATATATAGCAGGGTGAATTTGACACGACTCTTGACCTTCTATATATAGCATAACTTAACAGCATATATTGTTTATAATTATAACCCCGATTGAATGTTTTCATAAGCAAGAAGAATCACGAAGATGCTCGATGTGTTATACCAACACAAATCTAAAGGACCGATATTGCACGATTTGCTCGGGGAAATTTATATATTCAACGCAAGAACCTTGTAATATATTTATTCATGTATAAAGGTCAGGATCAAGTCAAATTCTCCGTGTTTTATCTAAGTCCATGCTGTCTTTAAAGAGCTTCCCTATTATGTTCGCTGTTTTATCATCAAACAAAATTAAAACATCATAAACATGGTTGTTAAAATTAATGTTCACAATACACAGTAAAACATTCGTTATTAGATAAGTTATTGATTGTTGTGCAATTTTGGGTTATAAACAAACATAAGAGGTGTGTTAAGTGTTGATTCACGTCAGAACAAAACACACATTTGTCTGTTACATCATCGCGGAAATCTCCTGCACTATCCTCGCACGTTCCTCGTTGAATGTGAATAATTCTTGTTTATGTTAACGTTATTGCTGAAATATAACAAATTGTAAATATTTCTCAAAAACATTCTAATTTCAAATTGATCAAATTTGCATGGCGAATTGCTGTCACATGATCATACTCCAGCGTCATATTAGTGGTTTAAATTGGATATATTCATACTTTATATCAGACAGAGATAATTGTTGATTTAGTTTTAAGCTCATGTTGTGTAGACGAAGGGCTCTCAGATGACGATGAGTATGAAGGAGCAATTTGGCTGTGATTTGAATGTCTTTGATGGTTCAATTGTTATGCAGTGAATGTTTTTTTTGGATTGATTTTGACCGAATTTCATAGGAATGGCCTTGTTGTTTCAATGTTTATAAATATGTAAAATTTGAAGGAGCCGCTCATGATGTGTGATGTTGGAAACATTATTAATAATTTGCAAAAATTATGGATCAAAATCAAAGCACTAAAATATAGCAGTGTTGATTAGGAAAATTATGGATCAAAATAAAAGCACTAAAATATAGCAGTGTTGATTAGGAAAATTGGGATCAAAATCAAAGCACTAAAATATAGCAGTGTTGATTAGGAAAATTAGGGATCAAAATCAAACTAAAATATCGCTGTGTTAATTAATTAGGAATATTTAACAGTAAAATTGTCAGATTTTGCTATGGGTAGAGAATTATTATGATCACTAATAATATGACAGATAAATATTGGATTGGATTGTATAGTCCAGTTAGGATATTGTGACAGTGACGTTGCAGTTTATGTGTAGCAAAAAATCACAACCATTGTCTAAACAGGTAGAGCAAAGTTTAGTTTGTTAGTTTAGCATTGAAATTATAGTTGTTTGCACAGTATAAGCCTTTATAATTGGTTTTACACCGTTATAGTGGACTCAACCGCTGCTTCACTGGATTTTTATCCTGACTGGACTATATCATTCAGTGTAGCAATACCACGTGACTTTTGGCTACAGTTACAAGAAGAAATATGTAAACATTGGAAAATAAAATAGCCATAAGTATTTTATTTCTTCATCGATTTTTATTAAATATACACCACGCTAAGTGGGGAATGATTTGCTTCCAATGAAATATAAGATCTTTTTCAGCAGATTTACCGATTTTTCCATTACCCTGTGAAACCTACACGTTCCATGGTTTCACAGGGTAATGGACAAAACGGCACGTCCGCTGAAAAAGATTTTATATTTCATTGAAAGCAAATAATGTTCCCCTTAGCGTAGCGTATATTTCATAGAAATCGATGAAGAAATAAAATACTGTGTTCCAATGTTTACAAATTTCTACTTAGAACTGTAGTCAAAAACCATGTGGTATTGCTACACTGTCATTGATATCAAGTTGTAATCATCAGTTATTGGCAGAAGTATGTGCTTCTGATATATCACTGGCTTACAATTAGATGGTCATAAGAACAAAATCTTGAGAAAACAAGAAAAAACTGTTTGGAAACAAACTCTTTACTTATTAAAAACATGCTTTTTAATCTCCAGTTTGGTCAACATGACCACTTCAGATTTTCATGAAAATAGGCTCATATTAGTCTTGAAGCGCATTGAGATGCAGATTTCAAATAAGCAGGAGTCTTTTAAGGTCGTTAGTAGTACTTACGACCTTCTAATTGTAAGCCACCAATATGTAGTTTGGCAACATAATAAATGGACTCGCTCATGTATTTTTTGTGCTTTTCAATCGCCCCATATTTGTTATTTTAAGAAGTATTTGAAGAAGTTAAAACACTATTATGGTACTACATGTATAATGAAAACATGCAAAGATACAACGAGTTCCAAATCAAAACTGTCACACGTATTTATTTCAAGTTTTTTTGTTTCGTCAAAAATCTTTTTAAACATCGAGAAAAAGCAACTACAGTCAACTCTCTTTATCTCAAATTTCACGGGACCGTGGAAATTACTTCGACATAACGAAAATTCGAGATAGAATTTTCGGCATCGAAGTTGCAAGTTTTCCAGTTTCTGTCATTTTACGCCGCCATATTGTTACGGTCGTAAGAACGACATATTCGTGAGAATTGCTTGTTGTGATATTTATGTACATGTAATCCTCCTCGAGAAAATGCATTTTATTTTAATTTTTATTTTTACAAACAATTGTTCGAGATGACATGTTTATTTATGTTAATACGTAACCCGAAGCTTTATGACATGTTTGCGCAAATTGTTGCAAACAAAAATTTGCTCAACAATGGAAGGCGCGAAAATTACAGGTAAATCAAAGATTTCAGACTGGCAAAGTGTGAAAAACATTCGACGCTAGTCGAATACGATCAGACTTCGACTCGACTTCGAGATGAACAATAGATTTAAAGTGCAAATTGGTTAATCGGGACCAAAAAATAATTCGACATAAAAATTCGAGCCGAATTCGAGCCGAAACTTCGAGATGGGTCTCGAGATTTCATAAAGACAAAGAAGGAGAAAAATCGGGACTTGAAAAAAACTTCGACATAACGGAAAATTCGATATAAGCGTGTTCGAGATAACGAGAGTTGACTGTATACCCTTCAATAAAAAAATAGTGAAAATATATTAATTTCAAAAGGCATTAAAACATTTACGATTGATGCAAATGTTTGAGGTAGGTCAGGATATCGGAAACAAAATTTTAATGCCTCATAATTTTCAGATCTAATTAGTCATTCTGGACTGATCAATTGTTTATTACTTTACTTAATTAGTGTCTAAAGCTTTTGATGATATTTGATATTTCATGTAATCTACTAATTATTCTCTAATTTGCAATTATAATTATGTATTGAGTATAATGTAGACAAGATCTCTTCAGATCAGTTTCTTGGCGCCAGGCGAGTCTAAACGACACCATGCTATAGTCTCTATGTGAACATTTACACAGATGAAGGTAGTGTCTCTCTTGAGTTTGTTTACTTTATATCGTATTTATGTTTCAGATAGGGTATTAATTAACAGAGTTAAACATTATAGAAAATATAGTTCATCAATTTCAGAATATATATACTAGATAAAATCGTCAATTGACAGCCAAAAGGAACTATCAGCATATTGAATAAGAAGGTTAATTAATTATACTACTTTTGACTGTCAATTGACAAAATTCTTAAAATAGCACAAAGTGGTTATTTAATGCGGATCACATCATTATTCTGTCTTTGTCGCATTGTAAGTTCATTTACCGAAGAAAGCAGAAATATACGAAATTTCACAGTGAACGCAAGACATTTGAGACCATATTTCTGAACATCGAGACCAACAGGAATGTTGTCAGTTTCTTTAAAGCAAAGCGCTTCTGAGATTACCTCCTGGTCAATGATATATATAGTGGGCATTGATTACGTCCTGTAGAGATTAACAGAATCATAGTTTTCAGATACCAGATGAATATTTTTCAAATTAATTGGACTTTGTTCATTCGGTTGGCACATAACACAATCAAACAAATAGAGGATATTTGTTTTTTTGTCACAATTGCATTGCATTTATGGCTGAAAATTCTAGATCAAGTTTGCAAGTGGGTCATCTGGGGTCAAAAACTAGCGATGTTCACCAGGCCAAATCAAAGAGAAACCTTATTATATAACACTTTAAAGTCATATGAGGTTATTTTGAACTAATCTTTATTTAACACCTTATGCCCAGCGCTCCCAGTGACATAATTAACCTTTTCACCTGGGCTTGTTATAATAGCCTGGTTCCCCACGCAAGTAGTAGTACTTGTAAGAGTATGGAACGGGAACCAGACTACAGATTTGATATGAGGTCTTAGTATAAAAATTTACTGAATTTGCCTTATGTGCAATTCTCAGTTGGGCTGTACTGTAAACCATGAAATTATTTTGCGCGATTCAATTTTGCGGAGTTCGCGAGTGGTAGAATTTCATGAAATTAAGTCACCTTGAAAGAGCAAAAACATTAATATAGACATTTTAGGAAACTTAAAACACCAAAATTTGTAGTCGCGATTATGCCAACGATCAGCAAAATGCAAAAGTTAGTATTCGCGAAAATAAATTGGTTTACAGTATTCCATGGTCCCCTACATGGTTACAATAGTCATTATTATTTAGCTTTTGTTTTTATGTCTCTCGCTGATGACATTATGTTTGTTTAACACCAACACAAGTAGTTTCTTGTTATTAATCCTCACATGCCGTAAGATATTAGACAAAAAAATAAGTACAATTTCTTTATTATATCTTTCAGACTCCCAATGGGAGAGTGTCTGAACACATTTCTCTAATGGTAACATGGTGATGACGTCAGAAGCTGGGTTCTGAGTTGGTTTCGAGGAATTACTTCTAACGGAACAAACATCTAAACCAATCGTTGGAGTAGGAGTATTGGAATATAAATTCAGAGAATTTGTGGTTGTAATTTGATCACACATATAGGTTTTATAGGAAAATTAATGTCTAGTGCAGTATAATTATCGGCACAATTCTCTTGGTGTAGCCGTTGCTTAGCTAACAGAGTTGGAACGCCTGAAATTGAAAGTCATTCTGATGGAAAGTTTTAATTTGTGTTGAAATATATCATATGCAAGGGTGAAAATGTGCACCCTTAAAATGCTAAATTCCAGTGAATTCGATAGAACTGAACGGACATGAAAATGTGTCGGATTTTATTGGTGTTCCTGTGTTTGGTGCAGTGTTTGTTATCGGAACAAAATGATCACACGTCGGATAACGAGGATTGGATGGTAGATATTGGTAGAGGTAAGTTAATAAAAACATGCTTTGTACCATTATTATAAGAAGTGCTTAATAATAATTATTTACACTCACATGAAAGGTGAGGAATGAATCATAGACTTGAACCTGCAGCTAAGGGCATCAGGACAGCTGTTGTACGTATGAGCCTGTGAGGTCTAAGGAACAGAGAATGAGACCTTTAGAAACATTTCAATATTAGTTCATACACATTATGGTGCATTCTGGGATCTCAGTTTAAGTAACAGCTGGTTTACCAATCTGACAGTTCTGTCTGGATGACATCACTAAATATATCCGAGTGACGAGATAAGCATTTTGTTCACTGATACTCTCTGGATGCCGATATGTTATTTTGTTTGGAATGAGAGAAAGTCATATAATAACAAATTGCTCCAATCTGCCAAGCCTTAAGTGAGCCATTAAGTCGTTTGATAGTGATAGATTGGCAGATAGTTCTCATTATAGCTGACACATTGTAATCATGGGTCATAATGAACACGCTTTATTAACTTTATTACATATTGGATAGATCTGAAATTTCTTAATATATATAGGATCCATTATGAGTTGTACTTGAAGATTTATTATTGTTTGATGTAGTTTAATGAACATTTCATGCACATTGACATTAATAAAATGTTCTATAAGGTCGTAGATCTGAAGAACACACATGTAAGGTATATGTAATTCCCTGGTGCAGTGTATTATACATTATGCATTATACACTGCACAACATCTCTATACTTAAGAAATAATGAATACGTAGCTATGTTTTGTTGCGTAATAAAATATAGGCGCGTGTTTGGATGCGTAGTAATTAAATCAAGAGTGCGTATTCAAACGAGCTCCTATTTATTATATTGATTCTAACATCGCCAATGCTCTGCCATTTATAGCACAACAAGACAGGTTGACGTAAAACTACTTTCTTTCCTAGGAACGTTACCGTCACTGTTACGTCATAAATTTTGTCATAGTATATGACGTCAAACGTGACGTCACCAATCAGCTATATTTTATCGCGGTAATAAAATATGGTAAGCTCAATATACGCAAAGAAGGCAAATCCAACGTGCTATATTAGAATAGTAATTTGAAAATACATGTACATGTAATATACTGCATGCTCACTGTGGTGATTTGGCATTATATCATACAGACTAGTGTTGAAATTATGATAATTTTACTGGGCTCATGTTGAAATACTTTGAGATTCCTTTGTAAGAAATTAAGTGTAGATATTTAAAGCGCGTCTTAATGGAGTGGTGGGTTAAGAGTTAAATCAACAATATATCCTGCATCAATTATGCAGTATAAATATCAAGCTGGCAATTTGTCAATGATAATTGCAACCATTACATAACACTTTTCATCTGTTATCAGAGGAGAGATTAAGTGTGGTATTTTCCTGGAGTCCTAACATTGGTGCCCTGATGATTATCTGAATCCTGCTGATTATGCTCTGTCATTTAGAGATATACTATATGTTTTTATGGTGCTTGAATTTCCATTTATAATCTTAACGTATTTGTTTTGTGAATTAATGAGGCATTTATATTCATATATTTGTTGTTACAAGATGTTGAATAGTGAACTATAATTCTTAATTCTTAGGTAACTAAATATCATGTCTGTGCCTGTGTAATAGAGGGGTGTCCTAACATTATCTTTGATCATTCTAATAATTATTAATAAGGATTCAACCCGGTTAAAAAATCCATTTTCTACACTAGGAATTAGTAAAAGGAATTACTTTAGGACTGGCCCTCAAATACCCAACTTAACATCAATATGTCCAAAATTTTTAACAACACAAATGCAATCATTTTATTTGAACTGATATAATATCATACATAAATTTTATTTTATCAAAATCTGTTCAAAATGTCGCCTGATTTTTTTAGCATAGAATGTTTGCAACATGCGTAAAAGTGGTTTCATTAACATACGTGTGAGCTGTCAGAACCTAGAAACAGCCTCCAATAAAGAAGATAAATCATTATTTACGCATTCTCTCAGGTAATTAGTCAGTCGATTTGATAGAGGAACATACTTCTTGTGTAAAGTAATTCCCCTGTCTGATTCCTAGTGTAGAAGTGATGGCTTTTTTAAACTGTGTTGAATCCCTTTGGCCAAAATGTTATAGAGGGTTTAAATTGTCCTATAATAATTACTTCCTGAGTGACCATTGTTATAGAGGACTGTCCTATATTAGGCTAACTCAGATATCCTTGGACTTTAAGTAATAGAGACATTATAAATTATAGGTATATTTTCAAGTCCTGCAGGTAGCTAAATGGGGAGATTTACTGTACGGACTATATGGTGTTAGTACATAACCATGCATAACCTAAAGATACACCTATAGTGAAAGTATACTAGTCAATATTTGATAAGGGCCAAGAAATTTTCCATTTAAATTTTTTGCAAATTGAATAAGATTGAATAGTAGAATTTTCAGAAACATAATGTTACATCTGCAATATTGCAAACAAATAAAGATTTTTTCAAAATGTAATGTCTAAGTGCTGATTATTAAGCCCAACCCCATTAAAATGTTCATGCTGTTTTTAAGCTTATGTAATAACAGAATGCGGTCCATTTCTTGGCATTTTGGGTCTTACTCGATATGTGAATAAAAACGGGGAAAAAATCCATGTAATGCTTTCAACTTTGGGCCCTGCAAATAGGGCTTATCTGTTACCTCGAAAACGACGTCATTTTGACAATGCTTGTAAAATGCAAGACATGATTTTTTCGAAATTTAGGAGCAGACAAGATGACATTTTCGTAATTGCACAACATTTGCTGAATCTGGTTGGTTCAGTTAACATAAGACAGACATGAAAATTGATTGTTTGGCCTTTAGCAAAGTTTGAGTAGTATATAATGATTGAGGTTTTGTGATCACTCTTCTTCTTTATGAAACTTTATGAAACTTGGTCATAATGAATATCTTAACCAATATTGAGGTCAAGTTCAATATTGGGTTCTCTGGGGTAAAGAACTAGGTCAAAATGTCAAATAATTGAAAAAAGTTGTGATCACACTATAAAGGTCAGAATTTTGGCCTAATCTTTATGAAACTTGGTCACAGGTGAGCTTCCCGTGGCCTTCTTATTTAATCAAGGTAATTTCCAATGTATTAATTATTATATTCAGCCCTTGCATTATCAACAAATTCTAACTTGTATGCTGATGCTTTCAGGGATCTGGCGTCCCTGAGGGAGTCGCAATTTTCTGGGATTAATTTGTGGCATTCCATAACTGTAATATTAACTGTGACTCATACTCAGGAACTGCATTATAACCAGGCTACACTCTCTTCCACTTTGATCCAAAGATGATTGTTGTTTTTGTTCCACTCCCATCTGGGTTGAAAACCATTATAAACCCAGTCTAGCTGGTATTCAGTCAACTGTAACACTAGATTGTGTGTCTGTAAGACTAATTGTCTTCTTCAATCAATTAATTGTCTAATGAGTAAAATAGACGCAAGGGATTAATAAAGCCTGTCAATATTAAGTGCCTATTTAAATTATTTTCAGTAATGGAAAGTTATTGTGGGTTATGTCTGTAGTTTAATAAACTTCATGTTTATCTGTCATTTTCATTTGAAGGGTGACCTATAAAAATTAAACTGTTTGCTAAAAATGTCAGTCCACTCCAAAATATTTTGTTGCATGTAGCTTGCAAATTAAGTCAGTGAACTATATAGAGTATAGACTCATCAAACTTATGAATATTATAGTCTGCTGTGTAGTTGTACGTTAAAAAATTCAGGTTCATCCATTATAAGTTAAGTTACCTTAGTGAGGCCTTGACTTTGTTATAGTCAATTGGCAAGAAGGGGTGTCATGGACGGGCGCATTTCTAGATTCTCGACATGGTTGTGACTTTCCATGTTCTTCTGTGATGTTGTGGTTTCTAATAGTAGACTGTGGGGATACTATAAGTTGTCACTCTGTGAAAGTTCTTATTGTTATAAATCTGTCTATTCTGCTTTTTCTGGACCTTTAGCTGATCTCTGTGATATTTTTTTCTGCAGGAATTAAAAATCTAGCAGGGCTTTTTTCGAACCTTTGGGATGGCCAGGCCTTACCTTTAATTAGTGGGGAAAATAATGGTATTTTGATACAATGGGTAATAATTTTGTCAAGGTTACTTCATGTTGGGTGAAAACTGCATCTTTTTAAAGATTGTTTTTCCAAGAGAAGGGCCTCTAATATAATTAATGGCCCAGTATAACGAAAAAAAGCCCAGGCCCCAATTCCACAAAAAAACTTAAGTTATTGCTCAGCTGTGACTGTTATTTTGAATTTATTATTGAGCTTTCATGTACCAGTAAATGTCTTGTGATTCTAATCACAATACCCTTTATTTTCATTTTCAGTTTACAATTACTTAAGATTATGGTTTTATCTGTCAGAAGAAGTCATTATAATATCCTCCTGAAAGATTCTCTCTGCATATAAATTGTTTTCTACTTAATTGCACTTTCTTTGAAGAGATTGTTTATATTTTCTCGCTCAATAAATCTCGAGTTTCTGTTTCTGCCAAAAAAATGCAGTGTTTTTGCCAAGAAATCTATTTCCCTGCCTTTTACCTGAGGAATTGATTTTGCCGGTACATGTTTACATTATAAAACTAACATTAGTTGTATATGTTTACTAAGATAGTATTCCAGAATGTTATACATATGTTTAGGATTGAGCGGTAACTGAATTCTCACTCCCAAATGTTGGAGATAAAAATTTAGTGACAAGCAATGTAACCAGGAAATTTTAAATACTCAACATGTCACTGACTATAGTTAATACTATATCTATTATAATCATGTCAATTGTCAAAGTTTTTCCAACTTGACCCCTCATTCCTGATGTCATCCATCGCCACGATCAGTGTATGCCAGTGAGAGATGCCAGGTTCCCTGTGATGTTGATCAAATGTCTAGGGAATTACTGTTGTACATTTTGTTGTCTTTGGTATGGGCCGGAGGATCAAACCCGCGACCTACCACACTCGAATCCGGCGTTGCTCCACCGCTGGTAACTTAATTGATCTGCGCTCTGCTGCTGTACTTATTAGCTCACCTGGGCACGAAGTGCTCAAGGTGAGCTATTGTGATAACCCTTTTGTCCATCGTCCGTCGTGCGTCGTGCACTGTCCACCGTCAACAATTGGACTGTTAACACTCTAGAGGTCATAGTTTTCACTTAATCTTGTTATACCCCCGCAAACAAAGTTTGAAGTGGGTATACTGGAGTCACTATGTCTGTCTGTCGGTCGGTCTGTCTGTTAGCAAAATCGTGTCCGCTCTGTAACTTTTTAAAATGGCTTGGTACAAATGTTCACTACATCAAGATGGTGTGTCATGCGCAAGACCCAGGTCCCTAGCTCTAAGGTCAAGGTCTCACATAGAGGTCAAAGGTCATATAGTCATGCAAGTCGTGTCCGCTCTGTAACTTTGTCGTTTCTTACTGGATTTTAACATTGCTTGGTACAAATGTGTACCACATCAAGACGGTGTGTCATGTGCAAGACCCAGGTCCCTAGCTCAAAGGTCAATGTCGCACTTAGAAGTGAAAGGTCATATAGTCATGCAAGTCGTGTCCGCTCTGTAACTTTGTCATTTCTTGCTGGGTTTTAAAATGGCTTGGTACAAATGTTCAACACGTCAAGACGGTGTGTCATGCGCAAGACCCAGGTCCCTAGCTCAAAGGTCAAGGTCACACATGGATGTCAAAGGTTATATAGTCATGCAAGTCGTGTCCGCTCTGTAACTTTGTTGTTTCTTACCGGATTTTAACATTGCTTGGTACAAATGTTTACCACATTGTAGCGTAATATGGCTAAAGTAATCACTCAACAGTATAGCAGTTTCAACGTTTATTCAGTACATACGCTCCTCTCTGACTGACAAATAGTCAAATACATAGCATTTATATAAGCAATTTAAGCGACAACAATACATAACATTATATTTATGTAAACTTAATAAAACGGTGTGTTCGGGTAATTATAACCCCAATTATAAACCCCTTTCCCTAACGCTTGTCAAAATTATCAACCTTAAAGTTTAACAGCTGTCAACCCGGGGTTAACTCATGAACTGTCAACATTGGTACAATGTTCAGATGTTATAACATCAATCAAGTTTTTCTATAATTGTTTTCCAAAAATTTTGTTTGTTTTTCAAATATTTTTTTTGAATTTTTTTTTCAAATATTTTTTTCGATTTTTAAATTTTTTTCAAATTTTTTTTTTCAAGTTTATTTTCTAATTTTTATATAAAAATAATTTTGATTTTTTTTTCAAATTTTTTCAGTTGATTTTTTTCCTTTTTTCCCGATTTTTTTGTTTGTAGTTTTTTTTCAAAATTATTTTGCGGAAGACCTAGGTCCCTACCATAAAGGTAAAGGTCACTAAGAGGTCACAGGTTATATAGTTTTGCATGTCGTGTTTCTTACTGGATATCAAAAGATAAAAGTAACTATAAATTTAAATAATATTCCTGTGTCGAGCAGTGCTGCAGGGTATGATTCATCACTCCAGTGATAGTTCTAGTTAAAACTTTTTTCTCTATGAAATCTAGGTCAACTTCATAATTGGGTCATCTGGGGTCAAAAACTAGGTCACCAGGTCACATCAAAGAAAAACCTTGTTAACACTCTATAGCCCAGCAGGGCACATTTGTTACATAATTTTAATGAAACTTGGTCACATTGTATGTCTTTATGAAATCTAGGTCAAGTTCGTAATTGGTTCATATATAGTCAAAAACTAGGTCACCATGTCAAATCAAAGGAAAACCTTGTTAACACTATAGAGGTCACATTTTTGACAAGATCTTAATGAAACTTGGTCACAATGTATGTCTCTATAAAATCTAGGTCAAGCACGTAATTATGTCATCTGGGGTCAAAAACTAGGTCACTAGGTCACATCAAAGAAAAAACCTTGTAACACTCTAGAGGTCACATTTTTAACATAATCTTAATGAAACTTGATCACAATGTGAACCTTTATGAAATCTAGGTCAAGTTTGCATCTGGGTCACCTGGGGTCAAAAACTAGGTCACATTGAAGAAAAACCTTGTTTACACTAGAGGTCACAACTTTTACCTAATCTTAATGACACTTGGTCACAATGTTTGTCTCTATGACAATCTAGGTCAATTTCGTAACTGGGTCATCTGGGGTCAAAAACTAGGTCACATTAAAAAACCTTGTTAACACTCTAGAGGTCACATGTTTGATATAATCTTAATGAAACTTTGTCACAATGTATGTCTCTATGACATCTAGGTCAAGTTCACAACTGGGTCATCTAGGGTCAAAAGCTAGGTCAACAAGTCACATCAAAAAGAAAAACTTTGTTTATACTTTAGAGGTCACATTTTTTTACCTCCTCTTTATTAAATCTGGCCACAAAGTGTGTCACTGTAAAATCCAAATAAAAAATTACGTCTTAGTCATATATCATAACAAATACTGATTCTGCCTAAACTGCTAGTCATCACGTGAGTGCTTAAGTTATTTTGGCCCTCTTGTCATGAAAATAGGCTTATCATAAGAAGCGCATTTTGATGCAGATTTCAAATATGAATGAGTCTTGTTATTTAAGGTTGTTACAAAGTAGCACTTAAGACCTTCTCATTAACTAATCCAGCGATATATTAGAGTTTAACAGTTTTGAGATTAATTTAAAATCATTTATCACTTGGATATGATTGAGCATTATTTAAATGTACTTGAATTAAGATAATCAATCTACTGGTTCAAAGCTTTGATAGTTTATGAGACAAGTTGACTTGTCAAATATTAAACTAAAATTACCAAGCAACGCTGACAACGACCAAAAAATGACAATTAAACCTTGTGGATGACTAATTAAAAAATAAATAAAAATATCTGGTCTAACAGCTAGATTGTCAACCCAAATGTCTGACACAATTTTTTTAAAAGGTCACCTCAGGGTGTATAGTTCGCCGGGGATATCTCTAGCCTTATCAATAATTAAACAAATAAAGTAAATTGGTCGTCTGGCCGGTGTAGATTTAAAGAGAATATCATTTAAAGTGTTTATGCACAAGATTGAACATAGAAAATGTATTTATTTTTCATTTTTATTTGTAAACAAAGGCTAGTGTTATAGATAAACCACAATCAATCAGGCGTGGCTGTACTTTTAGTAATGAAATAATCCAGGTAAAAGGGGTGCATTTTCACCAATCAGAATAGACCCACATATTCAAAAGTGTGACTTACATCTTCCTCATTGGTGCAGTTGGGTAAGCTACTGCTTATAGATCTAAATCAATGTTTTTGCTTGGGTTCGAATCCTACCCACCTAGACTGTTTTTTTAAATTTTGATAAATAAAAATTGTGCGTGCATATGTCTAACATATATAGATTTCCTTTGTATTTTGATACACTGAAAAACATTCCATTGAAATTAATGATAAAAATACTTCAATAATTCAAACCGGTTGTCATCCGAGCAATGTTAAAATGTATCCAGGGCGGACGAAAATTAATATAATTGAAACAAACCAAATGTTTAATAAACATATAACATAATTTTATCATGTATTACAAAGTAATGAAATAAACATTTATTACTGTATTATATTTTTTAAAAAATGTATAGCAGCGGTTTCGAACCCACGACGCATACAATAAAATATGCAAAGTTGTTTATGTATAGACCATGTTAACCACTTGGCCACGGTGTCAACTTAACAGTTAACGTAAGTTTTCTAATATTTGTCGATAATATATCAGAAAAATAACGGTAAATATCGTTTCAACCATAGCAAATGGACTAGTCCAAAGGTCATATTTCGAAGGTCGTTGTACATCTATATCTCCTGCTAACTATACCTAACTTAGTTATAAACCCCAATCTATAAGGCAAAAACAAACTAATTATGTGGTTCTGGTAACATGTTGAAAAAAATTAGGGTAGGTAGGTAGGAAAAACATTTTATTTTTTATAATTATATTTTTCTTTCCTTTTATAACAATATTACAGCACAAACCCGGCACTAACCTTTGCTGAAGATTTCAAAGATCATACAAATTGGACAGGGGAAGGCAGCACTCAATAGAAGTAGCCGAAATGCACAAAAGAACACACAGAAATGCACAAAATGATATTTTGACCTCAATATCAAAACTGTCTTAAAACAAAATTCTGACTTTGCAATAAAATGTTTAGTGTCAGACCAAAAAATTAGGGTAAAAAATAATGGTTGGGTTACTAGAACCACGTAATTAATTTATTTTAGCCTAACAAAAGGGCCATCAGGGGCCGCGATTACAACGAATACTTACACTCAGCACTCAACACTCAAATATTGAAATTCGCTCTTTTGGGGTTCATTGTGGCATTTTTTTTATAGCAAGACGTTGAAATAATGTTAAATTGGTACTAAATATTGTTTTTGGCTTACTTCCTAGTTTAATTTAGTGTATTTGTAAGCTATAATTGCAATTCATCAGTCTGAGTGCTGAGTGTGGCACTCAGATTCAATAATTACATTTATACCTCATAAATGGTACAAAAAAAGGCAAAGAAAATTTATCAAATTTTATTTTCAACACTCATTAACTATCTTATACTTTTCCCTCATCTAAATTTGCAATCTAGGACAAATAATAGCTCATTATATTTGAGTGTTGAGTGCTGAGTGTAAGTATTCGTTGTAATCCCGGCCCCTGAATTACTTATTGGATTTTGTTCAACATAATAAAAAAACTTGGCGCAGATGTTCACATATTGAACATACAAATTATATGCGCAGTGTGTGGTTTTAATATATCACATGGTACTTTGAGTTCACTCAATAATAATGTGTTGTGGTAAACCATTAAAAGCCTTCAGCTGTAAACAACAAATTGTGATGCAATTATATAATTTCATTCTACAATTTGTACCGTATTACCTCGTATTATCGCCCCCGGGGGCGATACATTTTGTGGAAAAATAAATCCAGAGACAGTCAGAACTCGTATAAACGCCCCCCACGATCCGCACTACACGACCTCACAACATAACCTAAACGTGTTGCACGCTTCGAGTGAAATCATCCTTGTTAAATTTGATCAATACTGCAGCGTTAGGCCAGTTGAAAAAATCTACCAGATTTCGTAGCATGGAGTCTTACGCAACGTCTTTTAAACTGAACATAATACAGTTTGCCTAAAAAGTAAGAAACGAACAAATTAATTGGCATGCGCCTAATCGGTAGATATAGGGAGATCAAAGACGGAGCTGACACTGGAAGCCGACGTTTGATCTCTGACATCAAACGCGGGAACATTCCGTATTTGATGTCGGTATACACCCGCCCATCAGGCGAATATCGGTCAATCAAGCGTTTTAAATAACAAATATTTAATAGGTTGAGTCGTACTCATATCTACCGCGTGTTACATAAGCGAGTTAAAATTAGGTTGACGATTGACTCGGGCGTACCGTATACACGATATTAAACATGTATGATGTAATTACTCGACGGTAATTAATTGATCGTTCGAATGGATTGTCATGACTGACTGTTATTCTGGATTTGTTTGGATAATTAGTTGGATTACCGTAGGACCAATTATTGAAGGTGAGATTTTTTTTGGTTCAAATTAGAGAGGGGGCGATAATACGAGGTAATACGGTATCTGCAGTTTTGCACAAAAATCCAAATCGCTACTCAATACGACCTATAAGACTCGTACATATTGGAAATCTGCATCACAAGGCACTTCTAATGATCCTCAGTAATTTTCATGAAAATCAGACCTAACTGCCCCTGCGAAATGTAGTTCATGATTTCATGGATACTTGACTCCAATCAAGAACTGTTCATGAACAGGATAAGTTCTTGAACCTGGTTCATGAACTTTTGGACATGAACTGTTCTTAAAATGTGTTCATGAACAGTTCATGAGTTGTTGTTCATTAACTGTTCTTGATCCAGCCATAAAAAGTACCTGATGAACATTTCATGAACAATTATTTCTAGACTGTTCTTAAACCATCCCTGAACTGTTCATCATTTATTTCATGAAAAGAACTTAAAGTATTCATGAAACATGACTTCCTGTCACATGTTCACAACATCACAGAATTTCAAAATGGCTGCCAGCAATGACATGTGCTGATGTTTGACAAATTTTAATGGGTGTTTTGATCTTAATATTTGTGATCTTATAAAAGTAAGTTTCAGATTTAAGCATATCAAGTATAAAAGTAACTTGTGTGACTAATATTTAATTTTAAGAATAATTGTTCAAACTAAAACTGCAGGAAAACAAATTAGCAAGTGGGTGGGGTACGTTTAGCATGAGGTTTTAAGAATTAGTATTCATGGAGTGTTCATGAAGTGTTCAAGAAGTTTTTATGAGGTTTCTGTATAATATTGTTTTAGATAAATGTAATCTTTATTAATTGCTTATTTTTGTAAATTGAATAGTAGGTAGTTTTAAACTCTGTTAGTGTAGTCTTTGAAACGCCATTGAGCTTGTATGTAAATATGAAAATGAGATATACCAAATATAATATACACAAACCTAAAAAAAGTGTTCAAGATAATAATAAAGTTACAAGAGGTAGCTAAACTATTAATCTGATTGAGGCAAACAATTGTAATGATAAAAATACAATGTTCCAGTAGGTTTCATCTGATAATCAGGCAAGTAGATCATCCTTCAGCTATGTTCCCAATTTGCAACTTTTGTGAACATGAACATATGCATACAAAATGATTCTTTTTTTATGCCCCCGTATCGATAGATCGGGAGGCATATAGTGATTCACCTGTCCGTCCGTCCGTCCGTCCGTTCGTCCGTCCGTTCGTCCGTCCGTTCGTCCGTCCGTCCGTCCGTCCTGGTTAACCCAAATTGACCGTTTCTTCTAGCATTAATATGGCTTGCTACAAAGCTTTCATACTTGCATGGATGTTGTGTATGAACACTCTCCACACACGCCAGTATCACCTAACCCCATTTTGACCTTCACCTTGACCTAATTTTGGACTTAGACTTATTTATGGACAAGGCTTCCACAGGGGGCATAAGCGTTTATTGAACGCAGTCTTGTTTATTTTGAACTACTATGAGACAATCATTGTACAGTTTGTATAGTTCGATTTCGAGCATTGAGCCGTGACTGCACTTTTAAAGTTTTAACCATTTATCGATATAGGTTGGTATAGGTTTAATGGAAAATATAAGTAATATAATTAAGACCAACTATTCCATGTGTCTGAATGGTCGTGACAGTATAGCGCTTGATACAGTGTAAAATAACTTTTGTCTGACCGGGGCAAGTTCGAATCTCACCAAAAAAATATATTTTTCTTTTTTTAATTTATATTTACAAATTTATCAATTTATAAGTGCACATAACTTGCAATATCCGTGTAATAACAGTATGTGACAAGCCATATTTGATACATGCTTCAAAATAATTTTAGATCTTGCATGTGTATTGTAGAATGTTATGACGGCTAATCAACGTAATACAGGTTGTCAGTACACTCGAAATATGGAAACGATCGCTATAAGTGAAAATGAAAAATAAATTGAATCAACACATTTTCATGGATTTATTAAAAAAAGAAACTTTATTTTAACTCTTTAAATAACATAAAATAATGACTTAAAAATATGAGCGAATTGGGAATTAGAACCACAGAACTTCGTGTTAGAAATCCTGAGCGTTGCCGACTGCACTAAACTGAAATTCGATAACAAACATATATATGTAAGAATCACATAATTAAATAATGACATGCGAACGTAATAAACTATGGTCTACCCGCCAAAATGGACTAGTTCGATAGGTCATGGCTCAGAGTTCAAAATTGAACTATACCAATAATATATTTACTATTTATATTTAAAATACATGTTTGTTGGACTGTGTCATCATACACACAATAGAGCTTCATTTAATGCATTTTGATACACTTAGTTTATATCATGGGTTGTTCATGAATACATTTATTTTCTTAAACTGTACATAAAATCTGTTTGTCCTTGAAATTTTCATGAAATTTGTAATCATGAACAGTTCATGTCCAAAACATGAAGTCTAAATGAGACAATAGAGATTATAGCAAAAAGTTCATGAATTGTTCATGAACATTTATTTTCATGAACTGTACATAAAATCAGTTTGTCTTTCAACAGTTCATGATTTATTGAAGAACATCTGTGCAAGAGTAGTACTTGAAAAATCCTTGATGGTATGACTCATGCCCAGTTCATGACCCATGCCCAGTTCATGAATCAATATTTCATGGTCATTTCAAGAAAAGTCTCATTTAGAGTTCAAGGATTTTTATGAATTTTTCATGACATGGAAATGAACTATTCATATATATTTCATGAAAAATTCATGAACTGTAACTGTTCATTTCACAGGGGCGACCTTAGTTGGAAAAGCTTGTTTTTCCATAAGAAAAGAGTAGTTTTCAGACAGTTTTTTCTTGTTTTCTCAAAATTGTGTTTTTTTACTTTACAACCTTCTCATTCTAAGCCAGCCAAATGTCAAAACCTAAACAATTATCACGAAACATTCTGCTTATTTTTTAAGAAAAAACAAAGTTAAATATTGACTTGAAATTCAGATCTGAGGTTAATAACTTGTAACCACGCTGTTCCATTCAGTCTTGAATAAAAGTCAAATTACTGGCAAATCAGACTTGTTTTGATTACGACCTTGGATATATAGAAATTGTGTCAACATTTCTGATAAACATGACTTTGTCAACACATTGCTCATACTTTCAAAATGTAAATTAAAGCAAAACATAAGTAAAAGTATACAGGCTGAGATTATCAGCTCAAGTCCCCTTTTGAACACTCAAAGTAATATCATCAAAATGCCATCCCTATCACAATATCTCATTCATTGGGCAAGTTCGGGTTGAAACTCTAGGGCAGGGTACTGGGTATGCTATTACAGGAATGATGTTACTCCCACCAATACAGCCTCAGTGCGTTCAAGGAAACATTATGTGATGTACATTTCGCACCTGGTACACACCTGTTATTTGTTGAACGGTATGTTTAAAAAAAAATGTTTGTCACATACCCTAAGTTTGGTTAACTATATCTGGAGGTCACGCGTGCGTGTATTGGCATAATTAAACAAAATGGCGACAGAGGAAAACAAAAGAATGTGAATAGTAAAACCTGTGCCTACGTACATATTTCGAACTAACAACAGAAAAAATGGGTATCTATTTTTGCCGCAAACGAAGCGTACAATGTAGATTATAGCGATAAAAACCAATGGTTTTTTAACATGTTTGCAGGTAGCTTTCCTTGAACGTAGTGTAGGTCTCTTGATTTATCAACCAATCAAAAGCTTTGCCTGGTAATATCTAAACAGCTTTTTAATTGCCACAGATTTTGCCCCTCTCATTTTGCGTACCATACAGAAACAGGGAATCAGTAAACCCTGCCAGGAGTTGTTACTGGAGTTCTACTCTTCAATGCCGAAGGCACAAACAATGTAGAAACCAAAAGTGTTCGGATGGAACCCGAGTCTACCTAGACCGAACTCGCGTTCCATCTGAACTCGCCGTTCATGTCTCCAACATATACTTTAAAATCATTAATTTTTGCGGATATTAAATTTCGCGGATTATGTTAAATTGGTTATTTATTGGTCTCTAGAATGTCAATTATTCAAGGGGATTTAAATTTGCGATCTAAGTTCATCTGTGAAATCATCGCAAATTAATCCACCATGAATATTAATGACCTTACTGTAGTAGTTTGGGAGACATATTGATTTTGGTGGCGATGTGATCATGAGACTGTCTGGATTGATAGATGTCACAAAGTTTGTCTGTGATCCTAATATATTCCACTGGTTGAATTTCAATGAAACTAAACATGAATAGTTGCAGGTAACCATGCAATTAGCCTTAGGTTGTGTGTTATTGTCAGGGATTTTTGGTCAGTCTAATATTACCAGAGACTTTATTTGACCCTTTGAAGGATAGATTGTCAATTTATACTCTTATATATATTTCTGTGTTCCCTCTAATAGTATTTCATATCATGTTACAAATCTTTATGTGGTCTATTATCTGTGTATTCTTTATATATAATGATAGATAACTGATATGATTTTGAAATTTTTGCATAAGATTGTTTAACTCACAGTTTTATGACAGGGCTAATTGAATCAGGTATTAAAAGGAAGACACAGAGGTAATGAATGTTTGGTCCAGTAAGTTTCGGTCTGGACTCCATTAAACTTCCACTACTTTTAGTTGACTGAATGTCCTGAGTGCCCCAAAAACTTGTTCAGACTTGATCAGGTATGATGAAAGCCATCAGAGATTGCCAAGAACAGCGTGCTTAATACGCGAACAGATTTTGATTTCTTAATTAAAGTTAATAACTTTAATTAAGAAATAAAAATCTGTTCGCGTATTTTGTCGGTGAATAAAACATGGGCAGGAGTTTGGATGCGGATAAATTAAATCACGAGTGCGTATCACGAGTGATTTAATTTTCCGCATCCGAACGAGTGCCCGTGTTTTATTCACCGACAAAATACAAGAACAGAGTTTTTATTTCGATTAAAAATACGATAATATCCTGCACTATTTAACTGCGCGCATTCCATTTTCACCCATTTGCCATTTAACATAATTCCACGCTGAAATTGAGTGGCTTATTAGCTGGTACAATTACCTCCCTCAATTATGAAAACGACCTTCGTAAATTTCTGAAGGAAATAACACATTTTAAACATTGAAACAATTTTAATAACATGAGTATAGGGTAGCTATTTAATGAAATGAAAAATATGAATGAATTGATTATCAGAAGTTTTTATGAAACTAAGTTTCGAGATTATATTGGAGTTTCTAAAAATAGATGCGTCATAGCTGTAACACTGGATACCCGTGCATCTTGCCTTGTCATCGCGTTTCGTTAAAGATTTACTATAAAGTTTACGATCATTCATTCATAAATATGTCACGTGATACGGGGCGTTATTAGTAACAGCCAATTTGATACCATGTTTTATGGGGGTAATAATACATGGCCAGGTCCGCTCTATATTTAAAAGATTAATCCGCAGATCGTGTTAGAATTAATGTTTGTAAACCAGGTGTGGTATTCAATATTGATCTTATTTAATTGGAGAATAAGGATAGCCTATCATATCGCCTGTTACTGACCAAGAGTTTAATATGGTGCGATCTCATTGGTTGTCCTTATCCTTAAATCAAGTAAGATCAATTTTAAATACCAGCCCTGGGAATATACTCTGGTGTTAAGGTGATTCTCATTGATAATGTTCCTCACTCCGTTCTCATTTACTGACACTGGTTCAGTTCAGGACATCACATTTGTTCCATTGTTTCCTTAGAGTTTGTTGTTGATTTAATTTGTCAACCTATTTGATCTGCGGTCACACCTTATCTGTGACTTCTTTCTAAGGTCAGTGAACAGTTAACTGACCACTGATAAAATTCTATGAAAATTCATTAAATTTGTTTGTTCCATAAATTATCCTATGACAAAACCGTCTGCCAATTTGGACCATAAATTTAAAATGAATGTTTACATAATGGGTTCAAACTGTTTTCTTTTACTTTGAATGTTTAAAGATACAATGACTATAACATTGTAAACATTACCGGACATTGACCTTAAAGCAGTGGCACACTTTAAATGGATGCTATTTAGACATGCCAAAAGTATTGATAAGTTAAGTATATTAAGTATACGGCATCATTTAAGTGGACCTTGTGAATATATCATCCGTTGTCCTATCGGCTCTGATATTGACAAACATTGTTACTTTAACTGACACTCTGTGAATACAGTCTGTATATGTGTATTTCTAGGTTATGCATGTTTATGTACTTTAACCATAGAGTTTATACAGTTAATCCCCCCGTTTAGCTACCCAAGTTGGAAATTTACCTATACCTGCCCGTCGCACAATCGGGCATGGGGTTTTTAGCTCATCTGTCTCAATATTAAGGTGAGCTGATTTGTTATATGGCACTTGGTCTGTGATGACTGTCCATGCATTTAGCGTGCGTCAACTATTCATTAAAATATCTTCTCCTACTAAACCACTATGGAAATTTCAACCAAACTTCACAGGAATGTTCCTTGGATGGCCCTTTCTAAAACAAAATAGTTACTTCCCTTTATGTTTTATATTCCAATTTTAAGAAAAAGTATTTTGGTTGAAGGCTCCGCGAGTCAATGCAAAGTGCAGCCTAGAAAGCTCAGATGATTTTCAGTCAAATCAGAAAGCTATTTTACACCGCATATAAACCATACCACTGTTCTCATTATTGCAATCCTATACAATTCAACGTGAACTCATTATTGTGATTGAAACATCCGGTGATTTTCCATCACTGCACTCGACATTATTGCAATCCTATACAATTCAAAGTGTACTCATTATTGCGATTACCAGAAGTTGACTCAGTTTATACACTGTGTTTTATTGCCTCGAAATGAATAATGTTGGGATGATTAAATTATAATTTGCTTAAAGATAAAAAAATCATGATAATCATGAAGGGCTTTCATCAATATAAACGTTAGATATCAGCATCATAATTTCATTAAACTTGTAATAATAAAGATACACAAGTTTGATAATAAGATACACGAGTTTGATAGAAACAAAATATATGACTGTGAAATGTTACATACAAACAGATGGTTGTAGAAATGTATGATTAAGGGCTTGATCTACATTAATCTGTTTTTGCATGACTGCTGATGGCTGTTTATTATTGTTAGGAAAATCATATATATTGCATAATGTTAATGAGGCCTGAAAAAAGAGTACTTTTTTCTCAGGTTATGTGTAATTTATTTACTAATTAGTAAATATTTCATCTAGTGTAAATTTTTATCAGCATAGAACTGCACAAACTCTTAAGTATATATTTTTATTTAGATATATTAAAGATTTTTTAAAATATATTCCATGCACCAATATTATGTCTGCAATTCTGAATTCAGAACTTTTATTGCTAAATTTTTTAACCACAAAATGTCCACCTAAGTTTCACTGTACAGCATTTCTCTAATACTAAAAACATTTCAAGAACGAAAATGTCTATACTTAGTTTCATACAAAGTTTGTCGACATTTGCTGCCATATTGTTATAAAGGATGACCTCAATTTTTAGAATAAAATTGCTTAGCAGTCACGGTGGGTTGTGTGTTATTTTCTGTAATGATTATAGTTAGACTGTCTTGTAACAATTTCGCTTCAAGCTGCATGCTCTGTAATGATAATGATGATAGAAATTGTCTTTTCTCATCAAAGTCCGCAAGTAACAGTGATAATTATCTGGCAATGAACACTGTAGCCTGATCGAGTTACCGAGACACAAGACGTGTTCAGGCCTTCAGGTCTCGGTGTTCACGCTTTTCACGTGCACATATATCTCTTTATCACATAACCTGCGGTCCAGGAGTGCCGTAAAGTCGTGCCGTAAATATTGTTCGGCAATCCCAGACTGTGCAATAAATATTTAAATTAGCTTGACGTGACGTTAGCCAATCCATGCATTGATCCGTCAATGACGTCAGGATAATATCACGTCACGCTCATTGTACCGCTGCATTTTGGCTGAAACATATGCAGTGTACATCATCCTTTTGAACAATAATGTGCATTTTTTAAGGTTATGTGATAAATAGAATCTTACATTCGTGCACATTACATACGAGTTTTATTAAACTCGTCGACAAAAACAACATGACACTCGGCAAAGTCTCGTGTCATATCATTTTGTCCACTCGTTTGATAAAACTCGTATGTAATGAGCACTCATGCAAGATCCTCTATTACTATAACAACTGAATAGGATTTTGACATTCAAATGTTTAATTTGTAAATTATTCCGGTCTGTTACATAAATATATGTGCTCTGGGTATGTTTGATACTCAAGGTTCACATTGAGGGGGTCACATCGAGAGGGTCAGTTTGAGGATTCACATCAATGGGTCACATTGAGGTGTCACATGAAGGGATCACATTCAGGGGTCACATGAAGGGATCGCATTGAGGGTCACATTAAGGTGATACATTGAGGGGTCACATTTAGTAGTCATACTTTAAAACAGCTGAATTGATCAGACTAGCAAAACATTACTTTCTTGCTTAAAGCATATGTTTCAATGTTACTAGTCAGAAGGGGCTGCTGTTATATAAGTGATTAAGGCTAGACTGCAGTAATGACACTTGTAACTATAGTCGAAAGGGGCTGCTCTTCAATAAGTGATTAAGGCTAGAATGCCAGTAATGACATTTGTAACTAAAGTCGGATTAAGTCAGGCTGCTATTCAATAAGTGATTAAGGCTAGACTACAGTAATGAATTGTGTATTAATTATTACTATTAGCAAAACAATGTCTGTCTACCACGTACATAATGAATTACATTATTTTTCGTAGATTGCTTCCTAGTTGTAACCTTTAATGATTGTTATTTGACAAAATACACCACAAAGAATGCTGTCTGTTTTTATGTCTTACCTAATTCATGGCTTATTACATCGATGATGGCAGTAATTTCATATTGATTTGTCTCAAGTAATCATGTAATACCCAGTAATCTATAGGTTTTGTGGGGATAAGACAGGAAAAACAGGAAAATAAATACACAGCTAGAAATTAACTGGCATTTATAAGGGATTTCCCCCAAGTCGCAAAGCGACCGGGGAATCCCCAAAAACGATTCCGCTACTGGATGCAGTGCATTTGTTTATATTATATATTTATAATATTGCCTTGGTAATATATAACTATCTTACCCTTTAACAGAAATGCACACTTTTTTTTTATTTTGATAGCACTGGCTACGGGATTCCATTTCGGAAGATGAAGTGCGTTGCGTTCCTTCAGTATTATATATGAGCCGTTCTCCAGGAAAACCGGGCTTATAGTGACATTGTATTAGTATTTATGTAGTATATGGTTAAGAAAACCCTCTTAAATGACAAAAAAGTCATGCTCTTTGATTTAAGTTTAAGTTCTTGGATAATATAGAACTATGTCTTAGATTTTTTTTTTTTCATGAATCATGTTAAAATATCTTCTGTCGTTGCTATGGTGACCAATTTCTGAAGAGTATCCATATTGAGAAAACAAGGGGTTATATATAATAGTGGTTGAAAATAGTAGCTGCATTTCTCTAAAAGCTGAAATTAACAATTTGATATATTTTATCAAAAAAGGAATATAATTCTAAAATGTGATACAATTTTAAAAAGTTTACGTCAAGAACTCATCAAATACTGGATTTATGAACTTCTTGTTAACATAACGTCAAATAACGTTTGAATGACGTTTGAGACGTCACTAACAAAGTAGGGGGAGTGGTTAGTTTTAAAACTCTGTAACTTTGTAATTTGATGTTATATTTTGCTCAAATTTTCAAAGGAGTATTGTCTTTCTAATGCTTTATTATCATGATATTCATAATTTTGTCACTAGGCCCGGTTTTCCTGGAGAACGGCTCATATACGTATAGAGCGATTTTGATTAGATCGACTGCTATGATATTTTATGGATAGAATTTCAAATTCCTGTGATTTAAGTCTGGGAAATCAAAGTACTAGAGTAACTAGAGGTAACAATTTTAGCCTAACCCTTATGAAACTTGCTCAGACTCTCCAAGAACTAGGTCACTAGGTCAAATCACAGGTCTTGCATTTACTGCTTCAACAGGTGAGTGACCTAGGGCCTTTTGGGCCCTCTTGTTATAATAGTTACAAAAGCAAAATAAGGTTTTTGTAAAAAAAGATAAAAACTTTTATAAATTAAAATTTATGTAACTTGAATGGGTGTCGATTCAGTGGCGATAAAAAAATCTCAACAAAATTTAGCGGATGATGGTTACCCACTCGACTAACTAGACGATATGAAATACTTGTTTTCAAGCAGTATACTATTGATTGAAGGTTATATATTATATTATATAAAACATAAGCCCCCCCTATTCTTTTGAATGGGATAGTTCCCAAATTAGTATTAGTCTTATTGAACCGACAGTATTAGTGATGAATTACAATGCTCCGTGGTAAATAATTATTGTCAACGTTTACGAGTTCTCAGCTTGTTTATGTGAGTGCTTATGTTTCTATGTAATTATAGTTCAAGCAGATGCTGAATTCTGGTTACCAAGGTTATAATATGGTCTCAATGTATCATTAAACAAACCTCACAAAGTTGACATTTCTGTCCTAATGTGTGATAATAATAAATGCACAATTAGCAGCTACAGTGAACTTTCATAAAATGACGTACTGCCGCCTGAGTTTGTTTACAGATTGTTGTACATTATGGCATAATGTGGCGAGTCACACTGGCATGACAATGCATAATTTTTGCAGTGATTTCTCATAAAATGACGTACTGCCGCCTGAGTTTGTTTACAGGTTATTGTACATTGTGGCATAATGGGGCGAGTCACACTGGCATGACAATGCACAATTTCTGCAGTGATCTCTCATAAAATGACGTACTGCCGTCTGAATTTGTTTACAATTAAGATAATTGAGGCATAATGTGGCGAGTCACACTGGCATCATAATGCACAATTTCTGCAGTGAACTCTCATCAGGTTCCTGGACTTATCTGGTAGTATGTAATCAAATGATAATCTGTCTATATAGGTACAGACCATTATATAATGTTTAATTAAAGGAGACATTGTACCCATCAGTCTACTCTTTTTTCATGAAATTATTTCCCTTTGCACCTTCAATCATTATAGGTATCAAGCCCAAAATAAAATCTAGCTAAAATTAAAAAAATAAAGGTTTAATATAATGAAAATTGATTGACAAAATATCTTCTAGTTGGGAAGCCAAACTAATCAGATGAATGTGGTGGTATATTGTGTTACATACATCAAGTATGGTATTATATTAAATTTAGATGCAATTATCAGATTCATTGTTTATGTCCTGAGAGGTTTTGCTTTTGAGAGGACAATAATTAATCAAATAAACTATTTTAGTATGGGTAATATAAGTGAGTTGACACATGGTCTTAGGTTTGAACAGAAGTGTTACTACTATAATGAAGCGGTTTGTGGTGTGTTGTTGTTGTCCATATACATGTGGTGGCGAGTAATGTTAGCCAGTCACTCACCAGATGCTGCTGACAATTGTGCTCAGAGATGGAGCAATATTACATAAAAGTAGATTGTTAAACAGTCGAAACCATGACTGGTTATGTAACAATAATTATGGAAAATAAATGTTACATCATAAAACAGGGATCTGCAATATTGAAAATAATTCAGTTAATGAACGCCTACAAAACCAAACCTATCCCCACTTTGTACTTGTAAAAGCAATATAAACTGATATTCAATGTAACAAATCACCAAACACAATTTTATTTCAAGCAATTTAGAATAAGGAAGATTTATGAAATGCAAATTGCATGAGAGCATGTGGATAACTCACACTGAGGTAGTACAAATATACATGCAAGAATTTATGGGGGTCCAACTTTCTTACCAGGGGAGAGGTTTTGTAATACGTATGTCAGTTAAAACATGTTGTGTCAACATCGGTTGTATAGACATTTCGGTTATGTCAACATACTTTCAAATCCCCAATTTGAGTTGCTCTATGTTCTATCTTAAATATGGTTTAGTCGACATGCCTGTGTCGACATTCCACTTATGTCGGCACGATTTTTGAGGCCCAAATGATAATTTCGCACCTTACAATCGTTGTTTGTGTCGATGCTATTGAAAATGAAAAGTTGTTAATACTCCTGTTTTGAACCATTGTTTGTTAACAAATAATGTGTTCACAGTTCGCCAATGTAAATGAATGATGATAAATCATTTGTAAACAAACTGTAACCTATTTCAAATTAAAAAATCTGCTGATCGAACTAGCGTGGTTCTTGGAAGGTGACAAAAATACTGTTTTTCGCAATTTATTTCAACATGCTTGTTATTTTTCCGAAACGGTCAATTTGGGTTAACCAAGATGACTACTATGGCGTGTTGTTGTTGATATGTATCTTTATTTACCATGTCATATTTATATTTTCAGTGAAACTTGATGACTTGTCAAACAGTGATCACTATGGCGTGTTATTGGTTGAAATGGATCAAGACTGGACTCCTATCTGTGATTATCATCTTAAACAACATGTTGCTCTGGTAGCGTGTCGACAAATGAACTTTATGGATGGCAGATTTCTCCCTAGTAAGTATCATCATTACTCTATACCCAGTCTTTGATTTTAATTATGCTGATTATGTCCCCGTAGCTCAATGGTAAGCGCGCTTGCCGTCTAATATGGAGATCCAGGTTCAAATACAAGTGGAGGTATTCATATGCTCGCCATATGTCAGTAGAAAGCTGACCCAGGCATATAAAGGCTATGTTCGGCCTTTAAAAATATGTTAATATTTATTACAGTTGCTCATGCACTTTTTTCAGTGCAATAAAGAATCGTAATTATGCACAATGCTCTTTGGTTATTAGAATGATGTCACATACGTTATAATGACCCCTATCGATTTTGAGGTCCGTAGCTGAAAGCTCAAGGCAGCCATTACTTAACATAAATGACTTATTTGGCTGCAATGGGAGCGTACACGTTTTACAAAATCTAATGTTCTCCTTAACAGCTAGTCTGAAATGAATTTCATATGAAAATTTGGTACCAAACTTAGTCGTGCATGGTGTCAGGAATTTTAGTTCAGATGAGTATTGCCAGAGTTATTGTCCTTTGTGGGAGACATACATTTTAGTGTTTTTGTTATATTATAGGTTCTACTATAGAGACCGGATCAAGCACCTTGTCCCCTATAGGCTTCAGATGTAATGGTACGGAAGAGCACCTTAGTGACTGCAATCATGTTTTACTCCATAACTGTTCATCACAGACATACATCACATTGTATTGTTCTCCAGATATAATCAAACAAAAAGGTAATGACAACATTGTTGTTTAACAATTAATTAGTAATGCCCGCTATCTTTGATGAGGGGATACATTGCTTTGCACATGTTCAACTTCAACTCAGGTCTGTTTGCCTGTCTGTCGAATGGTCGGTCCGTTGGTAGATCAAATGGTTTCCGTTCAAAACCTCAAAAATGCTTGACCCTAGGATCCTCAAACTTAATATGCAGGTTGGTTATCAACAGTAGATGACACTTATTGATTTTGAGGGCAGTTAGGTCAAAGGTCACTGTTACCTTTACCATTTCTGACTATTGGGCTGCCATGGGGGCATACATGTTTTACAAACATTTCTTGTTTCCCTTGCAATTAATATAATTATGACATCAAATATTATTAAACTTACTAATGTGTCTCAGAAAGTGTTCTTGTCATGAGTACATGTACATGGTATGAAAATTCACATATAGTCACAAACAAGTTTTTAAAGTTAGAAAAGACCTTACGGACGAGCCATAACTATGTTATGGAACTGATGGCTAATTTGCCGCTTTGTTATATTATAGCAATGAATAATGTTTGATCCAAATAACCAGCTTAGTCACATCTTGCTGATTTTGTTGAATTGTATTCATCATCCAATCCCTATTACTTATATAAATTGTGTAATATGTACCTCTTGATTAGGGAGGGTTAATTAAGGACCAATCCTATTTCCTTAGAAACTGTTATTTTCCAATATAGTAAGTATGAAAGGGAGGGAATCCAATTACAGAAATGGACTTAATAAGCTTAATGACCAAGGGAGATCACTCTTGATATTTGTCCTAAAAAGCTGCACATGAGATGTTTACACATTTAAGCTCATCTAATATCAGAATATAATATAGGTTGTATGTAGTAAAGGGTTTAAATATGTTTAACTTTTGTTACAGCAACCTTAGATGTCCGGATCCGTGATACAATGGGCCAGAGTAACCAAGTTTATGGTGCACTGGAAATCAATAAATATGGTTTCTGGGGACCTGTCTGTTACAAGGACTTCTCTAATATGGAGGCTAACACTGCATGCCGTCATCTTGGTCACCGTGGAGGTGTGGCACAATACACTACCATACCTGACGCAGCTCCCATGGCCCTTGGACAATTTAAATGTGGATTCCGGGATACATTACTAGATAACTGTGAATACAAGGGATTTGGTGAAAACTTTGGATGCCAATATAATATGGATGACAGCAATGAACAACAAGTTGCTGGTGTTTTATGTTTTGATGACGATGGTAAACATTTATTGTAAAATCAGTAATTTTTTGTGGGTATTTATAGTTTTTGGATATTTGTTGAGCCCGTCTGCGATGAGTGAGACTTTGTTGCCTCTAATGGTCGTCCCGATTTTGCCCTGACCTTAACTTTGTCATGCTTTAACCAATCTTGCTTATATTTGGCATGAATGTTTACTTCCATGAGGAGGAGTGTCATGCACAAGCCACAGGTTCCTATCTCAAAGGTCAAGGTCACAGTTGAAGGTCAAAGGTCAAATTGAAGCTTGTGCATAACTTTGTCATGCATTGACCAATAAAGCTTATAATTTGTATGAATGTTGACCTCTATTAAACGGAGTGTCATGAGCAACCCTAGGTTTCTCTCTCAAAGGTCAAGGTCAGTATTGGAGGTCAAAGGTCAAATTGAAGTTTGTACGAATCATTTCTGCTTTATGCATGGTGGGATTAGATGTAACTTGGCACATTTAAGTTCATGCTTTTTTACAAAATGTGCGGAGGCTCAACATAATTTGCCAGAGGGGAATGAATTTCTAGTGTTAAAATTAATGGTGATTTCTTGGGGTTGTGATATCTTGTAGGGAAATCTCCAAGGATGATGAATTGTTTTGTGGTTATATTTGATATTGATATTGGATAACTTTAGTCTTGCGTAAAAAGTGTATGGTTCTCTTCTCTGCTTTCATGCTGTTGTACTTGTGAATGGATGAAATATTTGTTAATAAAAAAATGTTTAATAAAAAATATACCCAGTTTCTTAAATCATCAAACATGCCTTGAAAGCAGCCAAACTGAAGGTTACTTCAAACTGTACATGTACTGGGTGCTTAAACAGGATCATAGTTGTTTTATAAAGGTTCATTTAGTATAAACTGGGTAATTGGGATGTTAATAATACTGCCTGCAGGTGATTGCTTAATTGATACAGATCACTTGACTGATTAAAAAATTGTTTTTAAATTTTTTCACTTGCTTAGAATTAGAAGGTTGTAAGTACAAAATCAATATTTTGAGAAAACAAGAACAACTGTCTGAAAACTACTCTTTAATAATGGAAAAACAAGCCTTTTAAACTTCAGTTTGGTCAACTTGACCACTTTCGATTTTCATGAAGATAGGCTCATACAAGCACCTTGAGATGCAGTTTTCAAATATGCATGAATCTTATAAGGTTGTTCTAATTCTAAGCCAGTGATATGATGAGGAAAGATTTAAACATAGAATTTGAGGGATTTTTTAGTTATAATTATTCTTTTATTGTTCTCACCAGATGGTATAGAATTTCGACTGTCGGACCAATGGTATGGAGAAGTTCAAGTATTATACAACGGAACATGGGGGACTGTGTGTAGTACAGACTGGGATGTTAATGATTCTAAAACAATTTGCAACCAACTTGGGTACAAAGATGGCCGCCCAAACTATGACATTGTACCGTCTACTGGATACGCTTATATGGATAACGTGTATTGTACGGGAAGTGAGGGATCCATCATGTTATGTCAACACACACCAGGATGGACGTCCACAGACAGGCAATGTTCCAGTGCTTACGTTACGTGTGATAAAACAAGTATATACCATTGTTACATATTTGCACCTATATTTTAATGAGGTCAAAACAAATTAATTATGTGGTTCTAGTAAAATGGTGAAAAAAATTAGGGTCATTAGGCCATCGCGAAAACTGTGGAAAAATCATCAATGGCTCTAACCTGAGAATGATACATCCGTAAAAATGGATATTCAGGGAACCACTTCATGATCATACAGTTCCGGAAAATTGTTGATTCTGCAAAACAAAAATATTATTTTTTGGCAATAAAATGTTTAGGGTCGGGCCAAAAAATTAGGGTCGGCACAAGCTTTGAGTTTAAAAATGGTTAGTCTGTGCTTTACCTGCCTCAATGATGTCTGGCTTTAAAAAAGAATGAATCTTCAACTAAATGTGTTCAGATAAGAAGCATTCCTTAGTCAAATTGACTGCCTCTTAATTTTTAAACAGGGTTGACTCTGCCATAGCCATAGGCACATGGTTTCAAATTATCTGAGTCAAAATTATCGGAGTGTACCCTACAGATAAATAAGGATGTGCAGCAGCCATGTTTAGCCCCAACGGATATGACGTTAAAAGAACTGGTATCCGTGTTTGCTCTGACAACTAGAAAAACTGGGTACCAGCTTTCGAAACGTCATATCCGTTGGGGCTAAACATGGCCGCTGAACAACCTTCTCTCTATATAGGGTACACTCAGATAATTTGAAACCATGTGCATATGGCCATAACTATACACTTTAGTTTACATTTGATTGCTAAACTTTGTCTTTTCCAGTCTGTGGCAGCGTGGATGTACGTAATGAAGCACACATGAGTCAGCTTAAATACTGCAACATCGTTGAAGGAAACTTGACGATCGCTTTTATTGACACGGTCACCTGGGATGACTTCAGTGACTATGCTTGTCCTGGATTGATCGAAATCACCGATTATCTCCTGTTATTCCGTGTGTATGGATTAAGAAGTCTGGACATCATATTCCCGAATCTAGCGATCATTCGCGGAGATATGCTGTTCACTGATTACTATGCTCTGTTTGTATTCGAGATGCCAGACTTGGCTGATCTTGGCTTGAAAAACTTGGTGTCAATCGGTCGAGGGTCTGTCAGGCTGGAAAAAAATCCAAATCTGTGCTACATTGAGACTATTGATTGGGAAGCCATCGGAGCAAATACAGCTGATAACTTTTTTAAGAGTAACCGATATATTCAGGAATGTTGGAATCAATGTCCATCCATGTGTTCTTCAACATTGTCTGTTGAGAAAACTGTATCGAGATGTTGGAACTTGAAAACATGTCAGAAGATACCAGGTAAATCTAGTATGATACAAGTCTTGGTCTCTCATTTTGCTATTGGAGACAAAATTTGGTAAAATCTACTTTTTGGTTAAAAATGTTTTAAAAAAGATAAAACCGCATCAAGTTAGATGAAATGAATAAATAAAGATGTGAATACCATGATCTTCCATCTTAGAACAAACAAAGGTACACTGTTCTCCAACAAGTGTGATAACAAATGAGTGACGTCACCAGCTTTTTGGCACAAAAATGTAACATCGTCAGCTTAAATTCGTTATTTCTGACATTGTTTTGACTCAGTAACTATGGTAATGGTATAAAAAGAATCCCTCACTCTATGTCTTTTGGATAAAAGGCTCACTTCTAGACTCGTTAAAAAATGTTGATCTCCAAAGACAACTCATGACAGATCCTATATGTACTATTGTTCAAGCAATTAGGTTCCGTTATTTATTTAGTGCAGATATATTTACAAGCTTTTCATTGGTCAATGAGTTAAGTATTGTCAAAATCAAAGTTATACAGCCAATGCCAAAAAAGTATAATTATCCTCTGACGAAAAAAACTTTCATTTGAAAATCTAATGTCAGATTCGGTGGCAAATTTGAATTAGGGGTAATATTTTCATAACGTTTGACATTATTTCCAGCAAACTGGTACTTTGAAATATCAATTTACTAAAATCACTGTCCTGATGATGGCGTATAATACTTAGTCTGTATTGTAAATTTTCAATTCCTTGAGTAATGGCTACAAGCTTAGTGCCATTTTATTACGGGGAAAATATATTTATAATGGCCCTTTCAAAGAAATGTGAGTACATAATTATGCATTGCTTTGTATTATGTTGGATTGACAGTCGAAAGATCACACCTTGTCGGATGGATATTATAAATAACTATAGTATGTTGCATATGAATATTTTGATGTCAGCAGATCAAAGGTCAAGGTCACAGTGATGTTTAATGCAAAATAACTATAATTGGCTGCAGTTATAGTGCGCCCAGGATAATGTGATATTTACCAACTGTTGCAAAATTGGTTTTACAAATTACTAAAGTAAACAGATAAGGTCAGTATTGTACTCAAAACATCACTGATAAATTGTGCACTTCTGATTAATCCACCTTTTTGGAATATACCATATTTTCCTGTCTTCTCATTTTCCAGGGCGCATTATATCGAAGGAGGGGTCTATTACGTGTTTTACAAACATCTTTTGTTATTATTTATTTGTAGCGTGTTCAGATAATTGTGAGAGTGGGATATGTAACGGAGATACGTGCTGTGACAGAAACTGTGTGGCTGGATGTACCGGTACCTCCCCACAACAATGTACTGCATGTCGACATGTCACATATCAACACACCAATCAGATCCCATCTTGTATCGATACATGTCCTACTGGGACATATATGGTAGGTTTAAGCCTAGGTCACACTGAGCATATTTTGCCTCAGCGATGTACTCAAATTAATGAGCTGTCTGGACATCGGGAACATGTTCCTTGTGTTTTAAGGAAGCTTTAAGAAAGTCATGTGACAGTTTGTGATATCGCATGGAATTGTGATGAATCGGGTGGTATTGAAAGAAATCGGGAGAACATCGCTGTTCTGGAATTCCTAAGCTTTACTGTACATATAAAATTATATCTCCCACATAATGCCAGGATTCTCTTTGACTACTGGTCAGTTTCAATGTAACTTCACATGAATAGTTGGTACCAAGCCTAGTTGTGCATACCCATTGTCAGGAAGTTTTGCCAGGGTTATGGCCCTTAATGGGAGACATACGTTTTTGTGTCAACAACCAATTCTAGTATTCTACTTGATTATGTTTGGTCCATATCAAAGTCATACATAAATGTTTAAATTTACTTCTTTGTTAATATTTTGATAATGCACACCAGTACGCCCCTTTATCAACATTTTGTTACTGACAAAAACACTTAATCATATTGAAATTAAAGGAGTCTGAGTAACAATACTTTTGATAATAAAACATACTACAATTTCTATATTTTATAGCATGGTACATGCATACCATGGTGTTTTACTATCACAACATTAGGCCTTTATGACTGAGGCTGAGCTGTGTTGTGGATCATATGATATAATTTGGTTCACGTCCGAAGCTTACAGTATTGCTTCAATACTAATACTATGTAATATTGGGAACAGGAATCAGACTATAATCTTCTCCACGAAACACGCTGCCCGGAGTTGAAAAGGCTTATTGTTTAAAAACCTTAATATTAAAACACGAGAAAACAATATGGCATCGTCGAAGATGACGAAACATCAGATAATATGGCATGGTCCTTATACAGATCACAGCAAAATGTAGCAGTTTATAATTCGGGATAACCATAATATTGGTAATGTTGTATACAGGGGTCATACAATTCAAGAATAATCTGGAATTGCTGCATTAGAAATATTAAAATTTCTGCACAAAACAAAAGTTATTTGATAAAAAAATTCAAAGTATTTACAAAGATATGGTCATTAGGAGTTTCATAATCAGAATTTTAACAATAAAACAATGTTTGAAACCCTAGTTAAAGGTGTAGGAATAAGTGCTAATGACACTCAAAACAGACTTGCAACTCAGTTTCATGATTGGGCATTTTGCCTCAGTAGGAACCCTGTGTATAAAGTGACTGATCTAATATTTATTGCAGTTCCGTAATCGTAGCTGTCTTCAGGAGTCTGAGTGCCTGGACATGGTGAATAGTTCCAGAAACTACCAGACTACAAATGAAGCTTATATGAATCTTAAATTGATCAACATGCCTAATGACAATCATCAAGCGCAAGGACTTTGTGTAGCAGAGTGTCCTCCTGGCTTTCAGGCAGATCCCAACAACTCGAACCGTTGTGCTCCATGTAAAGGCAAATGTCCTAAAGGTAAGTCTTATTAACAAATAATCTGAGCTTTTTCCCTATAATATTTTAAGGCATCTTCTCCAGGTGAAAATAGCTTTAAGACTTTCTCTTAAATTTAGACTACATCTACAAAATTTATTTCCCACGTTACCAAAACACAAATATCCCCCCTGCCCTAGCTGTAAGGACCCCTTCCCTAAGTAAAAGAATATAACCCTGATAAGACTAGTTTGCCTTTAATTATGCCCCCGTTCTTTGACAAGAGGGTATATAGCTTTGCTTATAATGTTGGTCTGTGTGTCCAAATGGTGACCTTAAATTAGCATTACTATTTGGCTGCCACTGGGGTTCCGTAGTTCAATGGTTATTGCGCGTGCCGTCTAATATGGCGACCCGGGTTCAAATATGGATGGAGACACTCATAATTAAACCTGCCATATTTCAGCAAAAAAGTGACAAATAAAGGCTATGCTCGGCATGCATGTTTTACAGAATCAATAGAATAATGTTTACGGTTATTTTTCTGATGGTTCAGTTTGTTGCTTACCGATGTACCTATGAGCATTCTGCATTAGATGACATTTTGTATTCCCCTAGCAATAGCTAATTTTAAATAATGCTTACAGTGTCTATTACAGTTACACAGCTGTAATGGGAAATTGTTCATGCCAGTAATTCAGAATTTGATGTTTTGTAATATGCAATATTACTGAAAACAATTACTGTACTAGACACAATAATATGCTCAACCCAAACAATAAAGTATTTGTTACGAACGACTATTTTTGTTTTTATGCCCCCCTATCGATAGATGGGGAGGCATATAGTGATTCACCTGTCCGTCCGTCCGTCCGTTCGTCCGTTCGTCCGTCCGTCCTGGTTAACCCAAATTGACCGTTTCTTCTAGCATTAATATGGCTTGCTACAAAGCTTTCATACTTGCATGGATGTTGTGTAAGAACACTCTCCACACGCCAGTATCACCTAACCCCATTTTGACCTTCACCTTGACCTAATTTTGGACTTAGACTTTATGGACAAGGCTTCCACAGGGGGCATAAGCGTTTATTGAACGCAGTCTTGTTTAAAGTATGCTAGTGTTTTACTTTATTAATATACAAAATATTTGGAAGAAATTTATGAAGTTTCAAATACTTCACTACATTATGTTGTGCATGGAATTATGAACCGTCTGCAATTCTTACCTCCCCTTTGAAGAAGTTCATAATCTGTAAATTGCTTTGCATGTGTCAAGTGATTTGATCTGACCCAGTCGGTTGGTTGTTAGAAGGTCAGTAGGTCAAATTCAATGGTTTCTGATTAACTATCTACTAACTCAGGTGTAATGTGTGTTGGTTTTTCATGTAATAACATGAACTACCATGGTTCCTTGGCAATGGTTAAGCATGGCTGACCATGTTTTGTTAAATGGTCACTTACATGGTCAGATACCATAGTCTCTAACCAAGGTTACACCCAGGCAAAATTCATGGTCGTTCATGGTCAGATAGTAATTCATGGTCAGACTTAAAAAGCTGTTCTACCATTTAAAAAAACATGCATCAGCCATTCTTGAACTACAAGCTTTGAACAATTTCTGCAACAGATCTTGAATAAGAACTATTTACATAGGTACAGCACAACAAATATACAGAGGATAATTAAAAGAGATAAATCTTGGAATATTTTCAGTGAAGCATAGTAACATTGAGATTGACAGTATTCTTGCTGCTGAGGTGGTGAAAGGCTACAGTATCATCAATGGCTCCCTAGAAATCAAACTGATGCATGGAGGTGAGAGGGTTTCTAAGTTCTTTATTTGTATGTTATTCTCTTGTTGTAAACTATTCCTAATAGAGGATCACAATCACCGCATTCAAACCAAATCACTGTACAACTTATTGGGATACTATACAATTCAACTTGTATGACTTATTGTGATTGAAACATCTGGTGATTTCCTATCACTGTACAACTTATTGCAAGACTACACAATTCAACGTGTACTCCTTATTGCAATAACTGGAAGTTATACACTGTGGCAATACTGTATGCTATATCGCTGGCTTAGAATTAGAAGGTAGTAAGTACTACCTACGACCTTATAAGACTCATGCAAATTTAAAATCTGCATCTCATGGCACTTCTTATGAGCCTATTTTCATGAAATTCAGAAGTAATCATGTTGACCAAACTGAAGTTTAAAAAGCTTGTTTTACCATAAGTAAAGATTAGTTTTCCGTCTGTTTTTCTTGTTTTCTCAAAATATTGATTTTGTACTAAAGACCTTCTTATTCTAAGACAGCAATATGTTATTGTTATATTTACTTAACCACAGCTACCAGATAGATGTTGATTGGTCTCCAAATGAAAATAATTATTGCCTAAAAATGATTATGTCAATATTAATGTATTGACCAAAAAAATCATTTTTCTGTCTCTATCCCTGTTAAGGTAGCCGGGCGGGAAAGTTTAGTAGGAGGGGCTCACAAATCCCTTCTCTTGTGAAATTTGTGACAGTCAGTATAGGCCCTAGTCTGGTATCCATTAAACAAATAGATACACTATTGTTCCAGGGGTTTTCCTGGCTCTTTTGGGAAAAGGACCCAGTAGTGAATTTGGAATTTTTTAACAAAAGGAGCTTAAATCAAGGCCATCATTATTGTATTCCAAGTGATGTTTTGGTCTGTAAAGTAATGTAATACTCTCGTTTAGTTGAAAACAATTAAATGAGAAATCATTGTGCTTCAAATATGTCAACAACAAAAAATGCAACATGAACATTTCATACACTTGGGAAAAATGGATGATATTTTCCATTGGGAATGGGTCCTTCTGCTATGGGAATGGGTCTGTTTTCAGGGCCTAGAAAAAAGTGTAGGAAAACCCCTGTGTTCACAGCATGAGGAATGCGGTTTTCCGTGGTGAATTTTTATTCAAACTTACAAAGAATATTTATATTATTATGAAAACTCAGTAAATGTTAACCAGCTGTAAACTTTTGCTATTTTTCATGAGATAAATATCATGCCAGAAAAAACACAGAGCTTGGAGTATAACACATCCGTGGAGTGATGAATTAAACACAACACATCAGTGCATTGCATACCACAAACTTGTTTGTTGATTTCATGTTTGTAACCACATCACAAACATTAATTGATGACATAATTAGTGACAACAGGTGTCAGGTGATTGTGGTTTACTTATGGTAAAGGCTTATAATTTTGATGGAGTTTCAACCCTTACTCCATTTTACTTGCTCATTTTCAATACCAAAGTCTTATTTAACACCCCTTAACTCCATCGAGGACAATTTTGACTTATATCTTTTCTATCCCCATATCAATGTATAATAATTGCTATGCCAAGTACTGCTACCATTTTAGTGTGTCTTTGGTATGACATGGCACGGAACAAACCCCTGATCCCCTGTACTCTATATTCTGTTCAAAGATTTCAGATTTGACAGAATGTATTTCAAAGATTAATAACAAATTGGACAGGAGAGGCAGCATTTAACAGAAACAGTCAAGCATGAAAAAGAAAGGCACAAAGAAAGAACAAATTGCTAGCAGCTCTGCATGGAAGTGCCCCCCCCCTCCCCGGTCAAAATAAGATATAATGACTTTTGATTGAGTTGTATGTAACAGTTTTAAGATGTTCACAGATTGATTTCTTGATTGTTACAGATAAGATCAGTAAAATATTGGAAGAAAATCTGGCTGACCTAGAAGAGGTGACTGGTTATGTGAAGGTACAATACTCGTACGCTTTGTTGACACTACATTTCCTGAAGAATCTACGTAGGATTGGTGGTGAAATTACATTTAATGGGTATGTAACTCTTTATAATAGAATTGTGCCCCTCATCTGTGATGAAGGGGTATATTGGTCGGTCGGTCGGTAGACCAAAATTTTAATGGTTTCCGTTTAATAACTCAGGAATGCTTTGACCTATGATCTTCAAACTTTACATGGAGGTTAGTCATCAACAGTAGATGACCCCTATTGATTTTGAGGTCAGTAGGTCAAAGGTCAAGGTCCCTGTGACCTTCACCATTTCTGACTATTTGGCTGCCAACGGGGCATACATGTTTTACAAACATCTCTTGTTATGAATGTTGATATCATCATCAGGAGTCCTACGATTCTGAATAATCCGTATTAACTGCATTGGACAGGATGATCTTTTCTGCAGAAAATGAAAGTTAATTGATGAAAAAATTCAAGTTTTGACAAAATTAGGGTCATTTGAAATTTCATATACAGAATTTTAGCATTTATGAACAATGTTTGAACTGCAATTTGGTGTAGGGTTGTGTACTTATATGGCACCTGAAACAGGCTTGTGACTCGTTTTTAGGATTTCACATTAGAGCTGCGTAGGACCCCAGCCCTGCATCATATTGTTAGTTTGTCAGACCTGTCTGATATAAATGTTAAACAAATGCCTCAGTATCCCCTATTTCATCTACCATTACTCAAACAGTTCACAAGCTAGGGGTATACAACTTAGTATGTGGAAAGGAGTCTATAAGGAGGTTGTGTAAATTTAAAGATTTTTATTCTGACAAAAATTGTGATTGCTATGGATACAGAAATAGTTAAATTACTTCCCTTTAACTGGATCTTTGTATAAACCAAAAATTATCAATGCAATGTTGACAATTTATGGTATATGCATAGAGATCAATGCAGGGATGACACCTATTCATTAATGCTTCACTTTGACAAAATTGTGGTTGCCATGGCAACAGATTTGTACTAATAATTATTTAAAAAAGGTCATGGCTTCAAACCGGTAGGGGACTTCTGTATTGCTTGCAATTCTCAGTGACTTATATTTGTAAAGTATCTAAATTTGTTGCATGGAACACTTCAACTTATTAAGGTTCACATCAAATTTACCCATATAAGATTAGTTGTTTAATTTAAATAATGCCCCCCTATCTTTAATGAGGGGGTAAATGTATGTTGCTTTGCACATGTTGGTCAGTCAGTCGGTCGGTCGGTCAATCAGTAGACCAGATGGTTTCCATTCAATAACTCAAGAATGCTTTGTCCTTAAGGATCTTCAAACTTTACATGGAGGTAATTTTCATCAACTGTAGATGCTTCTATTGATTTTGAGGTCAGTAGGTCAAAGGTCAAGGTCACTGCAACCTTTACCATTTCTGACTATTGGGCTGCCATCTTGTTACATGTTAAAATTTGTTGCGTAACAATTTATCATGTAATATTTCAGGTATGTGCTGTATGTATTCAACAATGTTAACCTCCAGGAACTATTTCTTGATGATGTCACACAGAAGTTGAACTTAGGTCAAGGAAAAGTATTCTTCCACTCCAATAGAAAATTGTGCTACAACAAAATCTCACAGTTTCTCACTGCTGTTGGACGAGATGTTACTACAATATCTCAAGGCGATGTATCCACGGAAACCAATGGCGACCTTATTCCTTGTAAGTGATAATGGTTGAAATGTAATTAATAATTATCCGTAACTCTTTACTATATAATATAGTATTCAATATTTGCTTACTTTGCTAGTTTTGTATATTGTTCTCATAGAGTTAGAGATTTTATGTGCTTGATTATGATTTGTTAATATTTTAATAATATTGTAATATATTAATGTTATACATGTGACTAGGGTACTGTTATATCAAAGCACTTACAGAAATAGTGAAATTATGTTCAAATTTAAATTCTTGATTATTTTTTAACAACTGCAAAAAACAATAAATGAATCAGTTTAAACTCTTACAAAAAGATAATAGAAAATGGGCGCGGGAAGGGCGCACACGATTATCGTAACAAGCTGAGCACAGAAAACATAAAAACATCACATAACACATTCATGGCAACTGCCAAAAGCCCCAAGTTTCAGCTGTCAAAGCATCAAAAGCCCAATTCCTAGTTGTCAAAAGCCATATCTGTCCCCAGTTTGCAGTTGTCAAAAACTATGAACGTATGTTTACAATTTCCGTAAGTGCTTTGATACAACTGTACCAAGATTAGAGCTCTGTTTATATAATGGTATCTATGTGCCTTCTTAGGAATCCGGAAGACATGTGTGCTCCGAAAGTATTCTATAAGCAAAATCGACTGGCCCCTTAAGTCTAGGTCCCACTGAGTTTTTTGTGGAAATCCTCAGTGCAACCTAGGCTTTAACTAATGATGACTCTCGAACAAAATAAAACTTTATACAATTTTATGTTCTTTTGTTGTTTAATTACATTTTGAGAATTTAATTAAACTTACTTCAGGTGAAATACAGAAATTACAGTTACACTTGCGTAAAAAGAAAGACACCATGGTCTATGTAACATGGTCTTTGATGACAAATATTGTAGATATACGACGCTTCCTCGGTTATATCATCTACTGGAAAAAAACGTATGTAATGCTCTACTTTCTACTTCTCTTTAATGATATATACTATTAGTTGCTGTGCACATAGGTATTTTCATTCAGATCCGACCAATATTAGCGGTCTTGGGTTCTAGGGAACTGACCAAATTTGATTAAATTTTCCTTGTGTTGCTTATTACTCTAAAAGCATTTGAGCTACGGTTTTCATATCTATGGAATAATTTTGTCCGTATGTGCAATTGCCCACCTTGACTTGTACTAATAATGAGGAAATTTTGCTTTTGGTTCTAATAACTCTGTGTGTGTGCTATAGTCGTCAAACTTTCTAGGAGTATTAGTCAGCATGTGCATTCGAGTTATGACTCTCAACATAGTCAAATTGCAAGTAAGGGCATCTGTGTCCAATAGACACATTTCAAGTTACTCTAACCCTGCAATGCATACTGTGATTTTAAGGTAAATGGAACTGTTGAAAGAACGTTTAGTCAGTTGACTTCAAAATTTTAATGATATTTCCCTATACATCTATACACATTGGATTTAGTAGATGTAATTTTCTGAAAACTGGGGTTATACTTGTAACTTTTAACTTTGACAAGGACTTAATTAAATTAACTTTTGTTGAGTGTGTTTTTAGGGAGGTATTTAGTAATGACATCTTAGACGTTTACTGCAACCAAAATAATTATGTGTACTTTTCCATTCAGGTTGGATGAAAAGTTGTCTACATTCGAAGGAAGGGACGCCTGTTCTGAAGATTTGTAAGTATATGTCGATTAAGGGGGACAATCGGGATGATAAAGGGAGACAATCTGTTTAAAAGGAAGACAATCTGATTGATCAAGGGGGACAATCAGGATGATAAAGGGAGACAATCTGTTTCAAAAAGGGAGACAATCTGATTGATAATGGGAGACAATTGGGATGATAAAGGGAGACAATCTGATTGATAAAGGGAAACAATATGTTTCAAAAAGGGAGACAATCTGATTGATAGAGGGAGTCAATCTGATTGATAAAGAGAAACAATATGTTTCAAAAAGGGAGACAACATGGGCGAAAGTTTTCAGGCACATGCCTGAACTTCAGGTTTTTTAGGGTGCCAAAAAGCCTGTTTTTCTTTATTTTCCCTATATAAATTGTCAATTTTTGAGGATTTCAGGTTTTTCAGAATTTCAAACTTTCACCCATGAGACAATATGGTTGATAAAGGGTGGCAATCTGTTTCAAAAAGGGAGACAATCTGATTGATAAAGGGAAACAATCTGATTGATAAGATAGAGATTGACAAAGAGAAGGGAGACAATCTGTTTCAAAATGGGAGACAATCTGATTGATAAAGGGAAACAATCTGATTGATAAAGGGGGGCAATCTGATTGATAAAGGGAAACAATATGTTTCAAAAAGGGAGACAATCTGATTGATAAAGGGAGACGATCTGTTTTAAAAAGGGAGACAATCTGATTGGTAAAGGGAACCAATATGGTTGATAAAGGGAAACAATCTGTTTTAAAAAGGGAGACAATCTGATTGATAAAGGGAGACAATCTGTTTCATAAAGGAAAACAATCTGGTTAATTGGTTGAGTACTAATTGTATGGTTGTGTAGATAGTTTATGTGAAAACCTTACTTTGGTGCCTATGGGGTCAAGGTCACTGTTACAATTAATTTATTGTAAAGATGCCATTAAGCCTGGTTTTCCTGCAGAAGCGCTCATATGTATGTCAATTAATTTATTGTAAAGATGCCATTAAGCCTGGTTTTCCTGGAGAAGCGCTCATATGTATGTCAATTAATTTATTGTATAAACAAATAATTCACAGAAGGTCATTTGCATATTATATACATGGTGTGTCTCACGAGATTTAGCTACATACCTGTGTGAGTGATCAATACTGTTAACCAATTTAGTTTCGTAAAAACATTCGCATTTTGCTGATTGTCGGCATATTTGCGACTACAAATTTTCGCGTTTTTAAGTTTCCGGCAAAGTCCACATTAATGTTTTTAGCACTTTCGCGGCCACTTTATTCTACGAAATTCTACCACTAGCAAATTCCGCGAAATTAAATTAACTTGATAGATATATCAAAACAGGTGTGTGATGAATTAATGAATGTTTCTCTGTACTAGGTGGGAGAGGAAAAATTCATGTACACGCCATGGTGAATGTCCCGAGTATGGTAAAATGTTAGTCACTGGCTTAAAACCATGGACCAAGTATGCCATGTATGTGAAGGCGCTGACTGTGTCGTCCTCTAAACAAGGAGCCATCAGTGATATAATCTACTTTCAGACAGACGCTACACGTAAGACATATTTATTTATTTTCTGGATTTGCTGCAATAGTAAGAATGAACTTTTCTGCAGAAAATAAAAGTTATTTGATAAAAAAATACCCAGTATTGACTGACTTATGGCCATTTGAAATTTTATATGCTAAATTTTGACAATAGAACTATGTTTGAAACTGAGTTTTGGTGTAGATATGTGTGCTTATGGCATTCGAAACAGACTTGTGTCTTATATTCAGGATTGGGCATTTTGCCGCAGTAGAACCCCTGTATACAGTAGAACGTCGATGGCTCGTAATGCCTCGAAATGGGACTGGGAAAATATTTTGTGCTATATGATCTACCTTAGTCATATATTGTGTACTAGTATGTCATCATTTTGCTGGGACTCAGAGGAACCAGTCCAAGATTTCTTGTGTGATGAGCCAGAACTGCTGGAGGCATCAAATTTCTACTGTATTTATTTCAATTACAATCTAAAAAAATGTGTTTAATTACTATGTTTTATGTCTATTAAATATTTTGTGTTTTGCATGTGTCATTATAAACGTATTGTAATATTCAGCAAAAAGTTAAAGGAGCATTAGTTTTCATTGGTTTTGAATTATTTTATTAATCCAATATGTAAAGGTTTCACCTGGCCCTAAAATTTTCACAAAGACATATTTTATATTTATGCTCAGCTGAATTTTATTTGCTCCTTTAGAGTTTAACAATTTATATGCCTTCACTCTATGAAAACATATAAACATTTAGACTATACATCTAATAGAAAAGAAAAGTAACACACTAATTTAAAGTATTCACTGTTAGGAACATTGAAAGTTTGAACACAGAATTGATTTGAGCATGAAAATCTTTTAATAATCATGTAGCTAGATCTATTTAATAGTCTCTCAGGGATTTTTTTCACTATATACGAGGGGCCTACATTAGGCCCCTTCACAATTTGCTATAGGCCCCTTTCACAAACCTAAAAGGCCCCTTAATTCACAATTAGAATTTGCGTCATGGTTTTTGTAAAATCAACTTCACAAAGCACCAAACAAACAAATTACAAATAACAGTCATATAATCCTGTACAGGACTTGATATAAAGTTTTATATCATAGATACATGCATGTTTGGGAATAGTTGACAAAAAAAGAACTAACATTTGAAAAATTTTGTATCATAATTTGGTGATTTTAACGCGTTAAGTGTTTTACAATTTGAATAGTTTCCGCGCCTTCTTTTCACAATATTGAGAATTTTTCATGCTAAATTTTCACAAAACAAAAGGGCTTGGGCCTCTTCACAATTCAGCGGAAAAAAACCCTGTCTCTGTATCAATGTAGTATACCCAGTGTTGTGTCACTGTGACGGCTAAATTGCTATTGTACGTTTGTTATGCATATAGCTTCCTGTATTCTACAGGACTTATTCAGGGGTGTCAATTTTCCGGATTTATCCGGAATTCCGGATTTGTCTATCATTGAAGAGCTATGCTTTCTGACCAAAATAAAAGTTATTTGATGAAAATATCTCAAGAAATGGCAAAGTTATGGTCAATTATATCTGCTCTGAAGGATTTTCTTCAATAAAAAGTTTGAAAAACTGAGTTCTATATGGTTGACAGCCTCTGGTTTGTCAAAAATGTTCAGCCGCGTATGATTTTCAGGATTTTTAATTTGGCTCTGTTGTCACCCCTGTTATTACACTTATTGAATAAACTGAAACTGAAACTTCTCTATGTACAGATCCATCTAGTCCACTTAACTTACAAATCCAGACGGAACAAGCCGGAGTGTTACATGTGTCGTGGGATGCTCCGAATGAACTGAACGGTGGTGATGATACGGTATATCTGTTAGAGTGGAAGTATAAAAAAATTGACTCCGATCTTATAGAAACAAGAGATTACTGTTTGAATCGTAAGTTCCATACTTTCCAAACCACAATCACAGGACTGGTGTATCATTAATAAAGAGTAATATAAATTTTATGTTATCTTAGATTTGAATATAAATTTTATTAAAAAAATTTGTTTGTTTGTTTACTCTTTAATAATGATTCACTTACCTGTGACCACAATTTGTTTATATAGAGAATAATAGGTTAGTGCCTTGGATGAAAAAGTTTATCTGGCAAGGCGGAGGAATTTATTGGGTGAGCCATAGAGATAGTACTGCATAGTGTGCCATGTTGTGCTTTATACTGTATAGAGCTTACACCAGATAGAGCTTACATAATTATAAGCTCTATTCTTAGGGTAGAAAATAATTTAATTTGCATTTAATAGTACTTGCGGTAAGCTCTTTTTGGACGAAATTCAATGAATAGCATTTATGGTAAGCTCTATCGGAGCTGTGCAACAAATAGCGTATACCATAAGCTCTATTCAGAGATAAGTTGTCTTTTGTTTTAAATAGAGCTTATGTTAAACTTTTACGTGTTTATTTTTGAGGTTTCGGAAAAATGCTTGGTACGCCTTTTATACCTTTTTGTGCCGCTACTCTTTTTTATAAAGGGGGGCATATATAGCATTGGTGCTGTCTATCCACCCATACATAATGCTAATCTTGCTCCACATAGATTATCCATATTGTTACCCAATACATTTTTGAATATGCTATACAGCTATCACGTCCAGCCCATTCCCCAAGGATGATGAAGTGAAAGTGGAACCGAAAAAAAATATAACCGAGGATGATAATTGTTGCTGCCCGAAAACTGGGAAAGATTTTGTGATAGAAGAAAGGGAGAGAAAACTTGCTATAGATTTCCATGACTTTCTACAGAATAGTCTTTATCAAAAAAGGTACTTTTCTAATCTACATTAACAACATCCTCATTAAAATCAGACCCTTATTACGTTTCACTACTTCACTCTGATATAGGATCTGGTGACACTCTCTATGGGGTCACGTCAATGTGAACTTTACTTTGTCCAGTCAGTGAAAGTGCGTTGGAACACTGCTGAGGCTATGTGACGTCATTGTACGCCAGAGAGGTCATTTGAATGTGACCTCTTTCGAAGTGTAGTCAGATCTCTAACAGCGTAAAGGAATGAAGCAAATGTAAGGATCTAATTTTAATGAGATTGACATTAAAACAATTACTTTACCCCCACAATGGAAATCTGATTGGAGGTTATAGGAATCATCTGATTGGACGGTTTGTCCGTCTGCTGATAAAAACTTGACACAAGCAGATTACTATTAAAACCCAATTAAGCCTTTAACGGCTATTTTCGAAAAACAATAACTTAGTAACCTATCTGCAGAATGATGCATTTTGAGCACTTAAGTTGAGTCCCAAAGGTGAAAAACACCATAAGAAAAACACCACAAGATGGAAGAAAATGAATACACGTTGCCTCCAGTTTAAGTTTGTTTACAATAAATGCACAATTTGTAGTCTAAGGTAGCAATACTTGCAAAATTAGTATAAAATCATCAGTACATTTTACTTTAATGTGATTTTTGGCATACGTACTATGTCAATAGATATTGTATTATTCTAGCTAGCTGTCATCAATTATTGGTCATTTGTGAAAAACATCCTTATTCCTTGTATTTACTGGATGATTGGAAAAAAATACTTGTGAGAGATAATGGGGCTTTAAGTAAGTGTACGTAGATATGATGTTATATTCATGTTAGCTCTTTAGTGGGTACACCCCACCACTAGTCTGATAAGTGACAAGCTAGAATGTGTACACATCACCTGTGCAGCTTTTGGGACAAATATCAAGAATTATCTCCCTAAGATTATTGTTATTAGTTCAGCCAATTTTTTGTAGTTAGATTGCCTCCCCTCATTAGTTATTACATGTACTCTTTTTTTAAAAACAAATGATCATGGAATGGTGGCTTGTATTGACATTCATATGGAGTAATGGGTTAAACACATAATGTTTCTATGTACCTTTAGTGTTGCAATCCCAGTGAGAACAACCAAGGATAAAAGCACTGTCCAGCAGAAGTTTAATCTATCATCATATAAGTCCAGACTGACCGGGAACACATCAACAAATTCTACACATACAGACAAAATTGCCGAGAAAGAAACAACAAGTAAAACTGACGATGACAACAAAGCCGTAAGCAATGATCGAACGTCCAGCACATCTCTGGCTGTGGAGAAGTCTTCGAATAGATTGGTCATGGAACGCGAGTGGAATATACAAAGTCTGGGACACTTTAAACACATCAATGTTGAAGTAAGTGCTATTATTAATGCACATTATTGTTTCTGCATTAATAAATGCCAGGGTGCGTTTCTACCTCCTTAGGCTGATTTCCTCCGTTTTGTCTTACGAGCTTTGAAACAGAACGCCACATTAATTAAGCATTAAATGGCTATTTTCAAAAAGCAATAACTTGGTAACCTATCTGCAGAATGATGGATTTTGAGCACTTTAGTTGAGGTGCAAAACACAATAAAGATGGAAGAAAACAAAATACAGCCTTCAGTTGATTTGTTTATAAACTAACAAATTGTAAACACTAAATGCATGATTTATCTAGTCTAAGGGAAGCAACACTTACAAATTAGTATTGTGTCATCCAAGCATTCAACTTCCTTTGGTCAACATGACCTGTTCCGATTTTCATGAACATAGGTTCATAAGAAGCGCATTGTGGTGCAGATTTCGAGTATGTATGGGTCTTATATTAGGTTGATCTTCTCTTTCTAAGCCAGCAATATGATGATTATTATTATTATATTATGACAATATGAAATATATACATGTTTCAGGTGAAGGCGTGTAACAAGGATTCGAATAATGCTTCCATACTGCTGTGTAGTGCACAGGCTATTATATTTGGGAGAACTTTACCCGATGGTAAGTTTCTACAGTGAAACCCTACTTAGGTTGTATGATCACGTTTGTCAAAAATCATAGTTCATAATGTAACAAGCCTTGAAAAGTCATTGAAAGTGGTTTGGTCCTTGCAAAGTACTTGATTCTGAAAAAAAAAAATTTGTCTTGAAAAGTACTTGAATTCTTGTGAGAATATTCTGGTTGAACCAAAATAAAAAAAACACTTTAATTTGAAGAGCACAATTTTCAAGTCTTTTAAGGCTATTTCTCTGTTTAGCCAACCTCGGTACATTATATTAGTATCCAACTAAAATAAGACATGTTTTCAAGGGTCTAAAAAAAATTTCCGATTATCTTGCTGTGAGTTTTTTCACCCGTTCCAAAAATTATCCACGTGCAAAATCTTTGATGATGGTCATATTGCTCTTTGCACATGTCAGGCGTTCTGTGTTTTGATTGGTAGTTCAAATGGTTTCAGTTTAATGAGTAAGTAAGTAAGTAAGTAGGTAAAGTCTTTATTTTATGTGTCTAACAAATAAATCAACAAAGCTTGGCCTGAGCATCCTGAAACTTTATATTGAAGTTGATCAGTAACATACAGTAGGTGACCCCTATTGATTTTGAGACCAAAGGTCAAGGTAGCTGTGAGTTAACCATTAATAAATATTTTGCTGTTATTGGGACATAGGGCTTCATGTTTGACGAATGTGACCATTTTCTAGTTGATTGTTGAAATTGACAAAACTGTTTTTTTTGGCCAGCTGAAATTCCAAAAGCCTAATCAATGCCGAATAAGGCGGCTGGGCGATATCATGATAAAACTTGATGTGTAGGTAGCTTATATAAAAACCTTGCTTTAATTGAACATGGGACCAGTGGGGTCAAGGTCACTATTACTAAAACAATAAAAAAAGTTTCTGTTTGGGATTGAAAGTGGGGCCGATGGGGTCAAGGCCACAGTTACAAAATAGGATTATCTGTTGGTCCCAAATTATGCTTGGCTGACATCAAAATCTGGTTTTTAGCTCACTTGTCACATAGTGACAAGGTGAGCTATTGTGATCACTCTTCGTCCGTCGTCTGTCGTCAGTCCGTGCGTGTGTGCGTCTGTCTGCCAACAATTCATTCAAACGACTTCTCCTCCTAAACCATTTGGCCACTTTCAAACAAAATCAACCACTGGCCAGATTTCAAAATAATTTTACAGAAATAGTTGTTGGGTGACCCTCTTACAAAATTGACTTTTTTCATGTTAAATGGGTAACATCGTTGCTTGGGTTATCCTTTCTCAAAATAGCTAAAAGGAATATAATCCATGCAGAACTCTGGTTCCATGACCACTGATTGGAAAAACTTTTTTAAAAAACACGACAGATATGGTTCTATTTTATCAATGTGCACAGGTGAGCGACCTAGGGCCCTGTGGGCTCTCTTCTCATGGAATTTCCATGTCTTGTCTATCAGTAATATGAACATACATTTGACTAAAAAAAATGTATAAAATTATCAAAACGACCGTTGAGACCCAGCCACTAGTAAACCTGTTACATTATGTGAAACTGGACTATGTGTTGTTGCAGAGAATGCTGATTCAATCAATTCAAGCCAGATAACGTGGCGTCTGGCTACAAACAAGACGGGGTCAGTGTATGTAAAGTGGGAGGAGCCTAAGGACCCTAATGGTCTGGTGCTGGCCTATGACATACAGGTTCTCAATCCAAGCATTGTGGTAAGATTTTATTCAATATTACAGATTTTTAGCTCCACTTTTCATAGAATAAGGGGAGCTATTGCAATCACCCGGGCGTTGTCATCGTCGTAATGCTTATGTTTAAGTTTAGGTACAGGTTTTTTAACCTCTTATATTTTCAATGGGCATTCAGTTGCATTCTGGAATGAGGGATTATTTAAATATTTTTGCTTGGAATATTATATTGTGATTGCTTGGAATATTATACTGTGATTGCTTGGAATATTATATTGTGATTGCATGATTTCAGGCTCAGCCAATGTTGAAATGTATTACTGCCAAGACATATCGTAAGAAGGGAAAATACGGACTGGAACTGGACAGGCTCTCTGCAGGAAATTTCACGCTTAGAATTCGAGCAATTTCATTGGCAGGCAACGGATCATGGTCGGATGACATATTCTTTAAAATTCCCAATCAACCACGTGAGTATAATATTAAACATTTGTTTTCATTTGGAGAATTAATATACTATCAGGGGTCCTACAATTCCGGAATAATCCAGAGATCCAGAATCGCTGCACTTTAGGAAGAATGAAATTTTCTGCAGTTAATAAAAGTAATTTGATGAAAAAATTCAAAGTATTAACAAAGTTATGGTTATTTGAAGTTTTTTTAAAGCTGAATTTAAAAATAGAACAGTGTGAGAAACAGTGTTTTGGCGGGGATACAGGGGGAATTAGACGGGTGAATCTTTCTGATAGGCGGGAATTAGATGACCTTATCGACTCCGAGTCCCGGGGAATAGACTTTCGCCCGGGAATTTCAACATTGAGAAAGACGACAGTGATGCTTTTATTTGTGTTTTTATTAAAGTACTTGGATGAAAAAATTTTCCCCTTCCCCTGGGTCGCCCGTCGTCTAATGAAGGTCGTAAGAAGTACTTACGAAGTTCTAGTTCTAAGCCAGTGATGTATTCACATCAATGTCATGTATTATCAGATATGAAGTCCAAACATGAATGTTATGTTTTATCAGATATGAAGTCCAACATGAATGTTATGTTTTATCAGATATAAAGTCCAACATGAATGTTATGTTTTATCAGATATGAAGTCCAACATGAATGTTATGTTTTATCAGATATAAAGTCCAAACATGAATGTTATGTTTTATCAGATATAAAGTCCAAACATGAATGTTATGTTTTATTAGATATAAAGTCCAACATGAATGTTATCTTTTATCAGATATGAAGTCCAACATGAATGTTATGTTTTATCAGATATGAAGTCCAAACATGAATGTTATGTTTTATCAGATATAAAGTCCAACATGAATGTTATGTTTTATCAGATATAAAGTCCAAGCATGAATGTTGTTTTATCAGATATGAAGTCCAACATGAGTGTTATGTTTTATCAGATATGAAGTCCAACATGAATGTTATGTTTTATCAGATATGAAGTCCAACATGAATGTTATGTTTTATAAGATATAAAGTCCAAACATGAATGTTATGTTTTATCAGATATAAAGTCCAAACATGAATGTTATGTTTTATCAGATATAAAGTCCAAACATGAATGTTATGTTTTATCAGATATGAAGTCCAACATGAATGTTATGTTTTATCAGATATGAATCCCAACATGAATGTTATGGTGGTTATACTGATCTGCGCCGCTGTTTCCATCATTCTCGTCATGACTTTACTTATATGGTGTTTTTACAAAAGAAGGTAAGACTTTGTTGTCGTACGTATACCTTCGTAGCTCAATAGTTAGCGCACTTGCCGTTTAATCTGGCAACCCGGGTTCAAATACAGTTGGAGGCTCTTATATGCCTGCCATATTTCAGCAGAAAGCTGACTGGCAAATAAAGGCTATGCTCAGCATATATACATGTATATAAAACTTTAAAGAATGCTGGATACTAAAAATCTATCTGCACTGGAATTTAGTTAAAGCGCATGTTTTTTAAATAATTTTGGGTGAGAAATAAAGAATCTTGCATGAGTACTCATAACATAACAGTTTTATTAAACGAATGGAAAGAATTATATAAAATCATATTGTTTCGTCGACAAGTTTAATAAAAGTTGTATGTAATGAGCACGAATGTAAGATTCTGTTTATTGAATAACCTTAAAGTATGCTCATTATGTTTCAAAATGATGATGTATAATGCATAGGTGTCACCAAAATTCAGCGGTACAATGAGCGCAACGTCTTGACGATGTTTGAATTACCTGACGCCATGGCCCAGTCAAGGCATGGATAAGCATATGAAAACAGAACAATTCTCTTACGGAACTGAGAAGCAGTGTGTTGAGATTCATACTGTGAAACTCTGGCAAATAAAGTTTTTGTGTCACCACTTTTTTGTCATATGACATACATTATTTGTATGAAGACAAGCATATTGAAAAAAATCAACAATTTAATGATTTACATATTTCAGAAAATCCCAAGAAGAAATGATGTTTTCCACCAACCCTGACTATGTGCACAGTTATGAAGGTTCGTTATTCTCCAACATAGTTTAAAATATAACCTACAAAAACGCTGAAGTTTGGCGGTTAAATGAAAATGTATTCATTGTAATTTTGCTCTCACCAAACGTGAAGTCAGTTGGTGCTAAATTTCTATCGGCTAATCAAAATGCAGTATGTAATATTCTAAGCAATAGTCGTTTTTATTCCCCGCCCAGTATAATCATAAATGTTGCAGAAATTTTCCTCAACTTGTATAGTTGAGCACCTGAAGTTTTGGGTTATGAACATTATTTGCAAAGAATTTTGATATTTTTTTGTATATATTTATCTTGAACAGTTCCTAATAATAATATTGATTTAATTATGTTTATTAAAGGCTAATTATAAAATATGTGTATCAGGTATAAGCATGCCATCAGTTTGATACTGTAAACCAAGAAATTATTTTCGCGATTAATTTATCAGAGTTCGCGAATGGTAGAATTTCGTGAAATTAAGTCGCCGCTTAAGTGGTTAAAACATTAATATGGACAATGCGGGATACTTAAAAATTAGTCGTGAATATGCTGGGGATCAGCAAAAAGTGAAAGTTAGTATTCGCGAAAGTGAATTGGTTTACAGTAAACTGCATTTTTCCCACCTCCCCCTTATTTGTACATTTTTCACTCTGCAGTTTACATGCCAGATGAATGGGAGATAGATCGAGACAAGGTGTTCATTGTGCGAGAACTTGGACATGGGTCATTTGGAATGGTGTACGAAGGTTACGTTTGGGATGATATCGACAAAAAAACTGAAGGTCGAAAAATTCCTGTTGCAATTAAAACGACCAATGAAAACAGCAATGAACATGATCGATACCAATTCTTACAAGAGGCTTCTATTATGAAGTAAGTTATAAAGTTGATTGCGTACACAATATAATGTCATTTCTTTGGTTTTACTTACCTGTAGTTAATCGATCTATTGTTAGTAAAACTTGTTTTCATCGGCTGAATATGATGTCTATTGACCATTTATTAACGTTTGTAAAACATGTTTTCATTGGTTATTTGATGTCTTTTGACTATTTGTATGAAAACATGTTTTTATTAGCTGAATGTGATGTCTATTGACTATTTGTTTATTAAACATGATTTCATTCGCGGAATATGATGTCTATATATAGTTGACTATTTGTTTGTAAAACATGTTTTGGACATAGGTTGAGCATCAATGTCTATTGTTTGTTTGTAAAACATGTTTTTATTAGCTGAACATTATGTCTTTTGACCATTGATTTGTAAAACATGTTTTCATTGGCTGAATATGATGTCTTTTGACCATTGATTTGTAAAACATGTTTTCATTGGCTGAATATGATGTCTTTTGACCATTGATTTGTAAAACATGTTTTCATTGGCTGAATATGATGTCTTTTGACCATTGATTTGTAAAACATGTTTTCATTGGCTGAATATGATGTCTTTTGACCATTGATTTGTAAAACATGTTTTCATTGGCTGAATATGATGTCTTTTGACCATTGATTTGTAAAACTCGTTTTCATTGGCTGACCACTCCAAAGTTTGTAAAACTCATCCTCAAGTAAGAAGATGAATTCAGTCTGTAAAATTACACATGACCAGTGCATGTCAACAAGTGTGAAATTTGTTCAGTACTTGATTTATATATTTGCAGAAAGTTTTGTTGTCAACATGTGGTCAAGTTGATTGGTGTGGTATCCAAGGAACAACCAGCGTATGTTCTCATGGAGTTAATGCCAAATGGTGATCTCAAGTCATATCTTCGTCTACATAGACCAGATGCTGAGGTATGTTCATTTTATGTTGAATGTTAAGGTCCCACTGAGAAATTTCTCAATGGCTATGTTCTCCCGATATATCTTCCGATACCACCCGATTCATCACGATTCCTTCCTATACCAGAAATTGTTTCATGTCATGACTTCCCCGAAGCTTCCCCTAGAACCTGTACCCGATGTCCTTATAACTCATTAATTCCATCAGGAGTATATCGCTGAGGCAAAAAACCCTTTACTTCCTTTATTATGTCCCCCCTATAGTCGGTCTGTCCAATATCTGTCACGTTTTGTTGTCAACTCTTGATCTCTTGAAGACATACATTTTCTCTTGCTGTGAAAACAACCATCCTGTTCTTTGTACTTTGTTGTTGCAAAGAATAAATGTTTATGTTATTTTAAGCTCAACTTTTCGAAGAAAAAAAGTCGAGCTATTGTCATATCGGGATCGTGTGCGTCTGCGTTGGTTAAGTTTATTGTCAGAGTCATTTTCTCAAAGATTATCAAAGGTATCCACTTGAAGCACAACATAGTTATTCACCATCACAAGGGGAGTCCATACTGACAAGGCTATTAATCCTGTGACCTATATTTTTTAGTTATCTGCCCTTGTTACTCTTAGAATTTTCACACAAAGCTGAGTAAGGGTAGTATCAAGTACGAAAAAGTCGAGCGTCCAGCATTCATAGGCGGTGCTCTTTTTATTTATACAGTTAGACCTTCTTACAGTCTAATATTAATGTTTCATATTTTGTTTTCACCATCAATGCAGGATAGGGATGGAATACCGCCTCCAACATTGCGAGCGTTTCTACAAATGGCTGCCGAGATCGCCGACGGTATGGCATACCTAGCTGATAATAAATTTGTGCACCGAGATCTGGCTGCCAGAAATTGTATGGTTGGGGAGGAGTTAACTGTGAAAATTGGAGGTAATAAAATGGTCATTGATAAATGTATACCACTCAAATTTTGATATGGGTCAAGAAATCAATATTCATTTCCCTCTGAGGTTAACTGAATAAAACTGAAAACGTTGTGTATAAATGTTAAAATACAATCTTGCATGCTGCTAAATTTTGAAAATTTCATGTCATGCATTTTGTAGGCATTGACATAATGTCGTCTTTTCCAGTTAACTGATGAGCCCTATTTGCAGGCACAAAAGTAGCACGAATAACATGGAAAGGACAAGGTTCACTAAAGGCTTAATTTGGCCCTGTGATTTTTCAAAAAATAAAAATGCATGTTCCTATAAGTCTGTCCCATAATTCAAATAACTTAACACTTCCTGTGTAAAAAATAAGCATACATATCCAAATTTCCCTTGTAATTTGTTGACAAAACTGCCAAGAATATGACGTATATGTCATGTTTAGCCCAAAATGTCATTTTTGGCCATTTTCACGACTATTTACAACGTAAATCCTTCCCAAAAACATCGATGGCACTCTTGCGACACTTTATATTTTCACATAACCAGTGTTCTGCAAGTCTTTATATATGTACAAAGTGTCGCAAGAGTGCCATCGTGGTTTTTGGGAAGGTTTTGCAGCATAAAAAGCCATGAAAATGGCTAAAAATAACATGTTTTGGTAAACTTAACCTATTTCAAGTAGATTTGTCGACATATTATGAGAGAAATGTGGAAAAGTATGCTTAATTTTTTGAAAGACAATGTTAGGCTATTAGAAACATAGGACAGATTTAACGGTATAGGAAGATGCATTTCTATTTTTCGATAAAACTCAGGGCCAAATTAAGCCATAAATGAACCATGTCCTTTCTGTCTCTTTTCTAATCTCGTATTGTGTAAGACCAAAAAAAAAGAACAGACCGCATTCTGTTATAACAGAGGCTAAATGCAGCACATCATTTGAGCAATGTTAGGCTTATCAGCACTTAGACATCTTATTTTGAAGCAATCTATGCATTTACAATATTGCACATGTAACACTATCTTCTATGAAAATTCCATCATTCATTCACGAATTATTCACGAAGGAAATTTGTTGACCCTTATCAAATTTTGAGTAGTATATACTGGAACTAGTATTGTTTATACTACCACTTAGGAATTTTTTTTCACTATTGTATGAAATCTTTTTGTGTGAACAAATTTTTATTTTATTTCATAATTATTTTATGAATAATTGAATAGTTTAATAAATTACATGTATGTACAAAATTACTGTTAGCTACTTAATAAAAAACAGGGCCACACTGGTTATTGAATGCAGATTCTGGTCTCTTAAACAAACAAAAAATGAAATATATGTGAAGGCAATAAAGTTATTGATAAAAGTTACATAGTGAGATACCTTTGCATTGCAGATTTTGGTATGACGCGTGATATATATGAGACAGATTATTACCGTAAGGAATCACGAGGACTGTTACCTGTAAGATGGATGCCACCAGAAGCGTTACGTGACGGTGTATTTACGAGTATGACAGATGTCTGGTATGTATCTCGACAGTTGACAACTACAGTACTAAAACATCTGGATACTGTTTTATCAAAGCACTTAAATAAATCATAAACTTACGATAACATTTTAAATATTTGAACTTGTTATGGTTGGGGATCCTCATGATTGTGGAAATTTGGGACTTCAATGCCATTTTGGCAATATTTATATTTCTACTTTTCAAATTGATGTTACGCACGTGCGTAAGTGCGTATCGCTGGCTACGCCCCTGTCTGTTTTTCTTTTATTTTCCCTACGAAAATTGTAAATTTTTGAAGATTTCAGGTTTTTCAGAATTTCTAACTTTTACCCATGTTATTATGGACAGGTCATTTGGTGTTGTGTTATGGGAGATGGCCACACTTGGTGAACAGCCATATCAAGGACTATCAAACGAGGAAGTGATGACATATGTCTTATCTGGTAGAATTATGGACAGCCCTGAGGGTTGTCCAGTCAGACTGTAAGTAACTAGTTCAATATTTATACTTCCCAAATCAGGCTTTCTATGGTCTGTGAAACAATGAAGGGATAAATATACTTTTCAAAGCGTGGAATTTTGAAACAATGTTCAGGCAATTTCAGGTCTATAATTGCTCGATAAAGTAAAAAGTACTTTACCAGCTAGAGCTGTTTCTTCAAATTTGGCTTATAATCAATGTATGTAAGGGGTCAATGAAAATTTGATTTTAATTTGTTACAGAATTTAGTTTTCCAGATATGCTTTGGAATCATGTCCTATGTTAAATTGTCCTTATTACATCTTGATTTATACCCTGGGTTCCTCAAACTGTTTGTGACTAAAAGTCCTTAAATAGTCAAGATTGAAACAAAACTCCGGTGATGAAGAAACGTTAAAGTATTACAACTGTGATACACATGCTAAAAATATGCCTGTATGCAAAAGAAAAATGATCATGTAAGGTCATTATCCATTGAGTGATTGAGTTACTGATTGATTGACTTATAGATTTATTTGATTGATTTGTTTATTGATTGATTTATTTGATTGATTTATAGATTTATTTGATTGATTGATTTTTTTTTTTTTCAGTTATGACTTAATGGTGAAATGTTGGAGATTCCGACCAAAACAGAGACCAACATTTAAAGAAATAATAGAACTATTGCTGCCTGATCTGAATTCACAGTTTGAAGAAGTTGCATATTTTTTCAGTGAAGAAAACGAAAGACACATGGAAGCAGTTGATAGAAAAATGTTTGAAAACCAAATTGCGGATGTTGTTGATGAAGGTAGTGATGAGGACAATGATGACGGGTATTCTGACTCTCCAATGAATGACTACATGGAGGAAGCATTACCCATGCTTTGTGAGGACAGACTCGATGGACCAGCCGATTCCGGCGTTTTGTCTCATGCAAATGATTTAAATGAACAACATGGTCGAGGCTATGAAAATTGTGATCCAAATATTTTACATAGTCGAGCCAATTGTGATACAACCCCTGATAACAGTGTTCATTCTATGTTGAATAGTGCTTTAAACAACAAAGTCAAGTTACCCTTTAATTCTAGTGATGACAAACTTATTGCTAGTGACATGGAAAACACAGATAAACTTCACCCGTCCTTGAAAGACCCGAGCCTTGTGAATGGACATATCCAAACAGATGTACGAACTACTATTTGCTGAGTCAGTGAGTCATAATGTGCGACAATCTACGTAATAATATAATCCTACATTTGTGTGAATCAAAAACATGTTAAAATAGACCAGTGACAGGCAACTCATTGTCAATCAAGGGAAGTAACTCCATGCTTCATATTTTGTGATAATCAGATACACAGTTGTCTACCTTGTTTATTTATTAAGTATTGTAATTTGTCCATTGACGGTCAATTTTAGGATCAATCGGCCTTCTCATTTCATATGCTGATAGGTCCTTTTGGCTGTCAATGGACTGTATGTGCTAGTTTAGACATCAGATGAAATCATGTTCAATATTCCTGTATTACATTTGTAGTTGATTAGTAATATTTTCATCGGTATTGTATTTCATAGATTGTGGTCAAATTACAATTTTCTATGAGTTCATTCGTTCTCTGATTGTTACTTATCTTGGAGGTGTATTTTTTTTTAGATGTTTTGAGTTATGGTGTGGATTTTATTTCATGGTTAGTGGCTTAGTGCATCCACAAACTCTATGAAGAATGATCCCACAGTGATATCAGAGATTTAGTATTTAAATTCCTTACAAACATAGGATCTGCTATGAGTTGCCTTTGGACTTCAATGTGTCTTAAACAAGTCAACAAAACACCAGTTATTAAGCAAGCGTTTGACGAGTTGAAGAATGTTTATATCAAAGATAACAAGTTGTGGATTCTTTTTATCACATTACTATTGTTACCGAGTCAAAACAATGTCAGAAATAACAAATACAATCTGCTGAAGTTATGTTTTTGCGCCGAAAAGCAGGTGACGTCACACATTTGTTATCACATGGAAGGTCACGGAATTTATGTGATATTACAATATCCCTGATAATATTACTGATTTTTATGTAAAACATGTTTATGATCATTTTGAGGATGCAAGTCTGTGTAGTACCATTCTTACATGTAACAGATAATTCCATGTGTGTGTAATTATGTTTGTATTTATGTTATAAATTATTTTGATCATATACTTGTAACTTGTACACAAGCCTAATTATTATTTATTTATTGTTATTATTATATTTTATTAGCTCAGCAGTCATATAGTGACATGATGAGCTTTTAGGACCACTCTTCGTCTGTCATTAGTCCATCCATCTGTGCATCAGCAGTTCATTCCGTCTGCATCTCTGAAAAGCAATAGTCCCATATTTTGGAGTTGTACAACAATAATCCTTATATGGCCCTCTATTAAATTCGTTATTCATATTATATTGTTTTAGTGATTTCTTGTTTCTATAACAACCAAATGAAATCAGTCTTCTTCTTCCTAAAAACCACCGACCAAATGTGAAATTAAATTGGCACAAATGTTCCTTTACCAAATTCTAACTAAAACACAGGTGAGCAATATAAAGCCTTTATGGACCTCTTGTTCATATTATGTGTTTGGTAAGAAGCTTTTCCAAGAAAAGACTGGTATTGCGCCATACAGTGCCACATGCATTTGCCAGAATATTTCACTCTAGTATGTAATGGTTCTCTTTAAAGAGTTATTTCAAGTTCTTGACGTTTTACAAAATACTAAAGATTTTGACACTATTTACAAAGTATAAAAAAATGTTGAGAAACTCTGATTGAAAACAAGTAACATGTACAGACAAACCTGTGTTATAATTATTAAAGACCTGCTCCAAACAAAGACCACTTCTACAAAGCTTGTCGGTAAAGCCTCTTGAAAAAGCCCACAAATTTGATCTCACCAGACATGATTTAATGATATTTAAAGCCCCCATTATTTCACCCAAAACTTTTTTTCTGATCATCCAGTAAATCAGGGAATTAGGATGTTTTTCACCAAAGACCAACAATTGATGACAGAAATTAATTATATCTGTCGAAATCATTAGTATGCAAAAAATCACATTTAGATGAATTGTACAGAGGCTCTATTTCGTTTTCTTCCGTCTTGTGGTGTTTTCCACCTTTGGGACTCAACTAGTTCTCAAAATCCATAATTCTGCAGATAGGTTACCATGCAAGTTATTACTTTTTGAAAATAGCCGTTTAAGCCTTAATGGGGCTTTAAAGAAAGGTTGCCTGTCCTTACAGGTGGTTTTTACTGACATGTTTGGCAATACATTTTGTTTCGTGTATGATTTCAAATTAATGCACACTCCGAGATATATCGGCTTGGTGTGGATAGAAAATGTTGTTTAGTCTGATTCTGTGATACAACAGACTGGTAGCGAAATTTCAGCTTTATGAGTTCACAATTATGACTTCATGATTTCTACTTAAAAAATTCACAATTTAAACTTTATGAAGTTAATGAAGTTAAGATTGAGAAGTTATGTAGTTGATATTGTAAATTTATCAAGTTGAGACTTCACTACCGCTATATTTTGTATGCATCGCTATCCGGTAACAGTGTTCTGATCTCATCTAAATATGTCGCGGGTTATTTTTGTAAAGAACTGCATGCACATATCGTAAATAAAGAAAGCTTGTTTTTTGAAGCCAATTATCTTCAGAAATCCCAACATAATTCTGCAGAAGTGGTACAGTATACACAACACATATACCCAACACATACACGCCACAGTTGATGCATTCTGGGATGTTTTATGTCTTAGTGCTATTTGTAATATATATTGATGTCAATTAATAGGAGACATATTTATATTATTATGTACATGTTGTTATTTCATTTTGTATATCGAAACAGCACATTGTCTCCCTTTTTTGTTATTTTTACGAATTACCTCCCTTTGTTCACTTAATTATTAATTACAAAGGGAGGTTACTCATAAGAAGTTAAAAAAGAGGACAATCTCCTGCGGTTAATCTTTGTTCAACATATTAATGTTCAAAACCCTTTGACTTTCTGTGTATATTATAATCTATTTATTAGGGTACGAAATGAATTGTTAGCTTGTTTGACCAGGTTATTTGTTAAATTCAAACACTGTGGTATTTAATAAGATTTTTGTCCTTATTAAAATGTATAATAAAAGTTCTGGTCTATAAATACATTCAGTAAATGATCATAATGGTTAGTTGTTACCAGTAAATGCAACAGGTGCCTTCATAAGCAATATTTTCTTTGGGAATATTTTGATATATAATATTCTTTGATTTTGTTATATACCTCTAAAATAAAAAACTAAAGCTAAAAACTTGTCAATATTTTAATATCATTGAATTCTGAATGTTTGCGTCATAAATGTGTTATTTAGGTTAGAATAATGCTGACAATCTATGACTTATGTTAATCAAATGTATATTAGATTTAGGGTGGATGGCAACCTGCACAGACTTATCTTGTAAATAGCTGTAATTAATCACCCAACTGGCTGTCTTATTCAATCTCAATTAACAATGTTTGATATTAGCTCATTTGGGTTGATTAACTTTCCCTATGCTCAACTCTGGTCTGAGCAGAATTCCATGCAAATTGTTCAAACAGAACAAACAGTGTAGCAATACCACATGGTTTTTGGCTACAGTTCCAAGTAGAAATTTGTAACATTGGAATACAAATGTAGCCATAAGTATTTTATTTCTTCATCGATTTCTATGAAATATACGCGACGCTAAGGGGAACATTTTATGGCTATTTTATTTTCCATTGTTTACAAATTTCTTCTTGTAACTGTAGCCAAAAGACACATGGTATTGCTACACTGACAAATCTGCTCTTTTACTGAAACATTTATGTAAGATTGATATCCTAAAACAATGCAGTATAATATAAGAAAAGATGATGTAATTGTTCCACCATAAAGGAGTGAATCAAGTTTCTGTCAGATTGGATGGAGCACAGAAAAAGCTTTATAACCACCACGCTTGGTCTGGTTAAGACATATGACTGATTATTTCAAGTGACCTACACCAGGGATTCAAGTATATGAATAAAATATCATTTAAATAATTTGATACGAATGAAAATGCTTGTAGTAGAGTGAAGTGAACATACTTTTTACGAAATACTTTAATACAATGTTTGGAATAAGTAAAGTCTGTGTAAATGACATTCTGAGTTAAAGCCCCATTATATCATCCAAAACTTTTTTCTGATCCCATCATCCAGTAAATACAAAGAGTTAGGATGTTTTTCACAATTGACCAATAATTGACGACAGAATATTGTATATCTGTCGAAATAGTATGCTGAAAATTACTTTTTAGTAAAATGTATGGAAGGCAAAATACTAATTTTGCATTAGTTCCCTTAGACTATAAATCATGCATTTTTTGTTAACACTTTGTTATTATCCACCTTTCGCCTTTGGGACTCAACTTAAGTGCTCAATTTCCATCATTCTGCAGAAAGGTTACCAAGTTGTTGCTTTTTGAAAATAACTGTTTACGGCTTAATTGGGCTTTAAGCAAAAGGTAGATGCTTTAAGCTTATGATATATAAACTTAAATTTGTGTGATTTAATTATTATAATAAAATCAATGACATAATAAATATATACATCTTCCACTTTTAGGCCTTTGAGTATCCCTTAATTAATAATGTGAAGTGTATGTGTATATTGTTTAGTTACAGTTTTCTCTCTCTATGAGCAGCTATCCATGTACAGAAATTTGTCTTCAGACTCTGTTGTATATATATTCATGTTTCTGACCGAATCAGTATGCAATGTATGTGATCAACTAGAAATGCATGAAGCAAATATTTAAAGGTGTTGACTCACAGATCAGGCTAAAATTTTTGTATCAAGTGATTTTACAAATCAGTGTGGTTGTTTATTGGATATACAGACAACTGTACCAAAATTACGCAAATGCCTGCCAATTTTATTTTATTTTTGAAATACACAAATACGTGAGGCAGCACCTTTAAGCTTTAAATAATAATTGTTTGTTGTTGTAATAGATATAATTTCATTGTTAGATCCATAGCTTTAAGACAATCAACTGTATTACTGGTATACTGTATTTTATGTTATCATATTCATCATTTAGTGTATATAGCAAAATCACTAGACTTGCATACCTGTGGTTGTTAATAACTACTTTATGCCTCAGTAGCCAAAATGGTACCCAAAATTATCTGAAGTACTATAGCCACTGAGGGTTATTACATTTTTGTGTGATTTAAACCTAAAGTTCACATAACTACTGTTAAATTATTGTTTGGATTCAATTATTTTTGGCTTGGAAAACAATGAGTATATTATTATGGCTGTCTTTGATTGCCTGTTGTGTATTTCATGAGGGTTGTGCAACAAGTTCAAAAACTTATAAATATTAATCTGTCTTCAATATACCTCATTTCCTGGCCCCGGTCTCCCAATACAACTCTGGTAGTAATCTTGGCTCAAAGTGAGGTTTTGTTTAATCAAAGTATCAATTTGAGATAAATCTTAATTTTGAGCTCATGATATTTTTCTGTAAATTTTTATTCCAATTTTGAATCCAGACTCTAAAGGCAATTAACATAAAGACATGGCAATATTTGAGATGAGATTTAGCTCAGATTGAGATGTTTCGGATGATCGGGGCCTGGTAGGATTGTATACCAAAGGCGTTTGAGAGATTATCCAGTCTTTTAAATGCACTCAGAGTGTGAATCGTGGCCTATGATCTGTGCAACAGCAGTTACCTACCACTTCCCAAGTGAACACCTTATGTACCAGTTAATTGAAACCATGCTCCCCCAGGGCCATACAGATGCTCAAACCTCCACAAATTGCCACCCGTCCTGTACCTCATGGGTATAGTCATGGCTATATTTCCCTGCTATTTTGGCACGAAACAAAAGCCCCGCCCTCACACGTTTGGTGGGAGTGGTAGTTTCAATGGACTGGTGCATTACTACTACGCTGTCGGTTGATATTTATTGATATTAAGAGGAACTGATCAGGTACTAAAATAACTTGCAAATCCTATTATGATATATTTTTTAAACGAATTGATATTTGAATTGATCGTTGATGTATGTAGATATTCTGGCTTGTTTATTTATAGATATAGGGTCCTAAAAGACTACTAATATAATAATTGTTACTTTATTCAAATAATTATATGGTTTACACAAAATTGTGTATTTATGTGAATGTGGAAGCAGTATCGATTGTTTATGCTCAATAATATTTACCATACTAATATAAGTCTAACAGTATTACTCTAACGCGATAAATTGCAGTACAAAAACAAACACTATATTGCCTATATTTATGTTATGGTTTAAAATCAAGGACCGTAACATTTGCCTATGGAAGCGTTCTAACATTTGGCACAACATATAAAGTTTAAATGCTTCTGAATTTTCAGAAACGATCAATATTATAGCGGATTTTGTGTTTGTTTTTGTATTGCAATTTATCGCGCTAGATTTATAGTTTGTAAACAATAAACTGATTTTCAAAAACAAAAAGGTTTCTCAAATAATTCTGATGTGATTGTATTAGGAAGCATCAACCTTTATATGATGTGTATTTGTTTAGTGTCTGTGCAATGATTTCATTGTTACTGATTGTAATCACATATAACAACAAACATGGATTTATTGTCAACACATACCTCAATATATACACACAAACATGGGTGGCATGCTGGTTGAGGGGATAATGCTCTTGATTAGGAATCATGAGGTCCTTGGTTTGATTCTCGGTCATAGCACTTGTAATTTCTGAAAAGCTTTTCCCACCAAACTAGAGATGAACTGGTTGGCAACCCATACGTAGTCTCACATGTATCCGTGCTCTATTAAGAGTCTATTCTGAATGAGTGACAGTAAGGTATCACACCCATATTTCTTGCATTACACAACTGTCTCCTACCCTTGTTGTCAGAGGTTTTTGACCAATCTGGCTTGGGAACAACAAATGTGCTTATGATTGTCTCAGTCAAATGATAACAAACAAACACACAAACTTGACCGTGCCTGTCTGTGCAAAGACAGTGAAGGTGTGTAACATCACTTGTAGTTTAAGGTTAATATTGTGGCTCGTCGTCCGCTGGTTCTAATAGTGATCAAAGTGCCAAAATCATGTTTTGGAGAAAATGAGGGTTGAACATTTGACTTTGTCAATTATCTTTATGTCAACCGATTTTAAAATTTTAAAAACGTAGATATAGTACTATGGCTTCATTCTTCCCATTGCTTTCATTATTCTGCCTTAAAATTGACGTAGAAACGTCTGTTTTGAAAAAGTGTGTTATTACGAATTTGGACATTGAGCAACTTTTGCATTTGGTAGTTGCACACCTGGAGTTTGGACAAAATATTACCGAAATAACGCGGTTTCATTGGTTGATCTGGACATTGGATAATATAAGAACGACCTACTAGAGGACAATGAGCAACTTAATATTAAACATTTCAGTTAATCACGTGACAAAATAAAGGACGGCAATTGGTCAACTTTATTTATTTTAGTTTAAGTTGCTCTTAGAGTAACCAATCTCCGGGACATTCAGCAACATGCACGCTACGTAGTGTTTCAAATACTGGACTTTGAGCAAAACTTTACTGACAAAAAGCACTTTGCACTTGAAATTATGACGTAATTTTTTCACAGGACATTGCGCAATGTCAAATTAGACAGAAAATGCAAAAGACATTGGAGACTATTAGAGCCAGCCGACGTCTTGTTTACAGAAATAAATGTTTATTTTTCCGATATGAATTCAAACAATGACACGTTGAAATATAGAAAACCATAAATATACAATTTTGAAGCTTCTTTTAATACGGATAAAGAAACCACAAAATGATATATTTTCGAAAACTGTTGTCATTTGGTATATAACTTATAACCTATTTGATTACACTTTTCAAGCAGTAATGGCCTGTTTGTCAGGCTTACTGGCTGTTGAATATGATAAATTGATCTCAGCAAAATTAGATTACTCTTGTTCATGTCAAACTGAAGGAAACTCAGTCTGATGTAAATGATTTATTTTGATACAATATACAAATATACAAACGTTTCATTAAACTTTGTTGATTAATACAATGTGTGGGTTTTAATGTTTCAAGGAAGTAAACAGTTATAGTGGTTGAATGGTCATGGTGATTTCCTGACATCATTGTTAAATTTGCAACATATCCACACACATAAATTCCATCATTATTTACACTGATCATATGGTAGAATTGATCAAGATGTATGTATATACAGTTGTTATTAAAGGTTATGTTGTTACCGTTTGTTTGTGAATATATTTTGAATTATGTACAATAAGAATGCCATGCCACAAACAAGTGGCAAAACCATTGTTATCCATTTCTATGTTGTAAATGTCTATATTGACTTGTTGGATTTTGGGTTTCCATCATATCATGTCAAATAATCTTATTGTGTGAGGGAAAGTCACTCTTGCGTCCAATGCCGAACGCTATACACTTTCCATGTGGGTTGTACATGTATATGTACGTCATATGATTGATCAATCATGCATGGCAACAGTTTTTATAAAAATCAAATATCAAATAATTATTATGTGTATACACATTGGCAAAAGAAACACAACTTTTCATCATTTTGTTACTTTGCATTTAAATATGGCACACAGCTTTTTTATTAGTCTGATAAGTTTTAATTTTATCAACCAGATTTTCCAACAGAAAACACTAGTTATTTCATTGGCGAATTTGACAAGGTCCACAATTCATTTCCGATTGATAACTCAGTTTTCTATAAGTTTTCAATATTGAGACAGTAGAGAGCATTTTTAGAGGGACCTGCATTATATTTCTGGTGGTTGTGCTAAATTATGTTTTTCACTTAATAATTTCATTCAGGCCCGTTTGTTGTGGCCTCTGTAGCTCAATGGTTAGCGCGCTTGCCGTCTAATCTGGCGACCCGGGTTCAAAACCAGGTGGAGGCACACATATATGCCTGCCATATTTCAGCGGAAAGCTGACTGGCAAATAAAGGCTATGCTCGGCATTTAAAAAAAAAAAAAAAAAAAAAATGTTAATGGGTCACATTTCTACATGTATCTGTTTTCAATTAAAACAAAAGTGAAATGTTCTTATCACACTTAATTTGAAGTTATGTATACAGGGGTGTCAATTTGCCGGATTTATCCGGAATTCCGGATTTGTCTATCCCTGAAGAGCTATGCTTTCCGACCAAAATAAAAGGTATTTGATGAAATTATCTCAAGAAATGGCAAAGTTATGGTCAATTATATCTGCTCTGAAGTATTTTCTTCAATTAAAAGTTTGAAAAACTGAGTTATGTATTGTTGACGGCCTCAAGTTTGTCAAAAATGGTCAGCCGCATATGATTTTCAGGATTTTTAATTTGGCTCTGTTGACACACCTGTGTATAGAAAAATTGTGTTTCTTTTGTTGGTCTGTATAAATATACTACATGTATATATTATTTGTGTATTTACTGTTACACTTTGTTATGTGTTTAGTTCCGACTTGCATCTCCTGTGCCTTAATGTAGATACTTTGCTTTTAACATTATGCTATTGAGTAAACAAATTAATAAGTTTATGCTTTAAACCTGTTGTAATTAAGTCAGCAAATTGATTGATAAGTTAAATAATATATTGAGTAAGCAAATTAATTGATAAGTTTATGCTTTCAACAGGGTGTTAAATAATATATTGAGTAAGCAAATTAATTGAAAAGTTTATGCTTTCAACATGCTGTTATTGCGTAAGAAAATCAATTGATATGTTTACGCTTTAAACATGGTGTAACATGCTGTTATTGACTAAGCAAATCAATTGATAAATTTATGCTTTAAACATGCTGTTATTGAGTAAGCAAATCAATTGACATGTCTGTGTTTTAACATGATGTTATTGACTAAGCAAATCAATTGATAAGTTTATGTTTTAAACATGCTGTTATTGAGTAAGAAAATCAATTGATAAGTTTATGCTTTAAACATGCTGTTTTTGAGTAAGCAAATCAATTAATTTACTTTTTTCATATTTGAATGATTGCAATATTTGTTTAGAGTGTCTATTTTATGTGATTGCTTCTGAGATTACTGTTAACAGTAAAAGAGTTAAGGAAATAGTAAAATACACAATCTAAAACATAGTTTGTCACCAGTGACTCTACCCTGCAACCACAAAGAAGTAGGGGTATATTGTTTTGCACATATATATGACGCTCTAACATCCAGTCATACAGTGTAGGACTTAGTGGGTTTGGTTGCATATTCATTAACCATTTTGTGTTTTAGGTCAGAAGTTTAAAGGCCATGGCAACAATGACATTAAATGCAAAATTTCTTAACTTGGCTTCCATTGTTGTGTAAATGCTTTATGGGTTTATAGTAATATATATGAGCCAGTCTCCAGGAAAACCTGCTATATTGACATGATGTAATTTCTATATGTAACAAGGTTTTAAAAAAGCTCTAAAATTTGAAAAAATACATACATATTGATTTTATCTTTAAACAATTTACCCATATAGTGCTATATCTTAGCTTCAAATTTTTATGAATATTGTCGAAGTCACATACTTCGTTGCTATGTTGACCAATTTGGAAAAGTACTCTGATTGAGAAAAGCAGGGAGTTAGTAGCTTAAAACAGTAGTAGCCATTCTCTAAATCCTAACAATGTCGAATATATATTTATCTTAAAAATGAAAACATAATTCTAACACGAGATACTATTTTGAACAGTTTATGCAAAGTATTCATCAAAAGGTTTAATTATGAAGTACTTCTTAAAGTTACCTCAAATAACGTTCGAATGACGTTTGTGACGTCACACCAAAATCTCTGAATAGTGAGTCTACAAAAACAGCTGAAAACTCCTTAAAACTCGAGATATCAACCAAATGTCTTTTACATTTTGCTTCAATATTACTTACTTACTTACTTAATCTCCTGGATCCGAGTCGGATCTTAAGGTCGCAACAAGATTTCTCCATCCAGCTCTGTTCTTGGCTTTTGCTTCAGTCTCACCCCAGGTTAATCCCAGCTCTTTCAGTTCTGCTTCTACTGCTCGGCGCCAGGTGGTCTTAAATGGTCTTCCTCTTGGCCTCTTACCCTGAGGTGTCCATCGGAGGGCTATTCTAGTGTTGTTAGATACAGGCATTCTGAGGACATGTCCTAGCCATAGTAAACGTCGCTGTTCGATTTGTTGGATGATACAGATGGAGTTTGTTAGATCAAGAAGGTTTTTGTTGGAAATTTTGTTGGGCCAAAATATTCTGCAGATTTGTCTGAGGCAGCCATGGTGGAAGGTTGAAAGTGATTTCATGTCAAATTTGGTCACTCTCCAGGATTCACTCCCATATAGTAGTATGGATTTAACATTGCTGTTGTAAATACGCAACTTTGTTTTCCGGCTGTATTGGTTGGACTTCCATATTGGTCTAAGTCTATGGAATGCTGATCTTGCTTTCGCTAGTCTGTTTTTGATGTCCTTGTGTGTAGGGTCTGCAGTGCTAACAACTGAGCCAAGGTACGTAAAAGTTTCAACCTTTTCAATTTCTATATTGTCAGCAACTAGTCTGGCGTTGGATGTTGTGTTGAAACGCATTTCTTGTGTCTTTTTGGCATTGATTTGGAGCCCAACTTGGTTTGCGAAATGGTTGAGTCGACTTGTTTTCTCCTGTATATGATCGTGTTTTGATGACAGAAGAGCTATGTCGTCTGTGAAGTCAAGGTCCTCTAATGTTGTGAACATGGACCATGTTACGCCTCTTTTCTGGTTGTTCGTCTTTCTCATTACCCAATCAATGGCAACTAAAAATAGGAGAGGTGAGATGATGCAACCTTGCCTCACGTCCAGACGTGACTTCAAACTAATCAGTAGCTTTGTTGTTTAGTAGTACAGCACATTCAAAGTTGGTATAAAAACATTTGATGAGGGTTACTATCTTTTCTGGCACTCCATATGATTGCAGTATTGTCCAGAGTGTCTCTCTGTTAATGCTGTCAAAGGCTTTCTTGAAATCTATGAAATTTAGAAATAAAGGAGTCTTCCATTCGATGCACTGTTCTATAATGTTCTTAAGGGTAAAGATCTGATCTGTGCAACCTTTTTCTCTCCTAAATCCAGCTTGTTCTTGTCTCAGTGTTTTATCAAATTCATCAGTGATTCTGTTCAGGAGTATTCGGCAAAGGACTTTACTTGGGACCGATAGTAGTGTAATCCCTCTCCAGTTGTCGCAGTTTCCAAGATCACCTTTCTTCGCCAGTTTTACAATGAGACCTTTGACCAGTCATTTGGAATATTTGCTTCTTCCCAGATGTTGTTGAGGAGACCATGTAGTTCTGAAGATGTTGTTTCAATATCTGCTTTCAGTAGTTCCGCTTGAATTCCATCTATGCCTGCAGCTTTCCCTGTTTTCAGTGACTTTATTGCTTTAGTTATTTCTTCTTTTGCTTCAATATGATTATTCTTTATTAGTATCGAAAATCTCAAAATCAATATTTTTGTCAAAATAGCAGGTTTTCCTGGAGACTGGCTCATATGTAAGAGATTTGTATAGTGATCTGTCTCGTGTTTCATACTGTTTATGCTGCATCTATTACATATATACCAAAGACAAGTGTTCTGCAATTCTGGAAGCTATCCAAAATGTTTGGATATTATTAATTAGAACGGAAAAATCGGACTTGAACCATTTGGTTTGAATTTCGCTTTGTCTTGATACATTTGAGGTTTCCTCTCTTATTAATTGATATTCCTTTAAAAACTGGTAAAAATTATCTTTAGCTAAATGCTCTACTGTATGCCTGCTACCTGCAGCATAAAAACTGGGGATTATATCATAACTGAGAATCTCAGTGCTGTTGAATCCCTGTGAAGTTCAAAGTATGTTCTGTCAAAGGTAATTATTATTTTTGCATCAATTTCATTCTATTTGAATCGTTTTACTATGAATGCATGTTGTGTATACCGATGTGTCTATATTGAACAGAACGTTCTTAAACTTGGAATATATCATTGTAGTTCATACATGTATATCATTGTAGCATAATCAAAGACTGTTTCATGTTATTTATGGTATGAACCCCAATACACCCCTTCTTAAGTTCCATCAGAGAATTGCACTGTTGTCTTATGTCTCTGACGGAAATGAAAACTGATGTAACGCTCGAACGGAAACTCAGATGTCATGTATCCTGAGTTCCATCAGAGTGTTACCTCAGTTTTCAGTTCCATCAGAGCTATGTATATGAACACAGTGCGATGCTCTGAGGGAACTGAGAAGTGGTGTAACAGGATTTATACCATGTTATTGTTGCATAATGAAATACACATACTTGTTACATATTGTATTGTGATATCTCTAACTGCAAAGTTCAACTGGAATTCCATAAATGTTTACTTGTTAAAATGTTACACATGTTCTGTACTTGGGTTTTAAACCAATGTTGATAGTTGCGTATTTTGCTGTGAAACAGGAAGTTATTAAATGTGTTAATGTTAAATTTGTGTTTGTTTTCCTTGTTATTATGCTTGCCGAAACATGATCATATTACACGGGTGATTAGAACATCAGATAATTTTATTATGCACTACTAGACTTTGTACTGATCAGGCATGCAAAGCAGAGCATGTGATTGTTACCCCGGTGAGTTGCATTCGAATGCATGGTACAACATGTTACTTAAGCAATAGTTTAATCACTGGAAGTTTACCCAATCTATAGTTGAACTACGATGACCATGGTAGCGCCTAAAACCTAGCCAATGTCTGTTGCTTGTGGAATAACATGTTAGCGCTCGTTTATGACTAATTTTAGGAAAACTAGTAAATTCTACTGTACGCCTTGTATATTTTTACCTCCCTTCTTTGTTGAGGGGTATATATTGCTTTGCTCATGTAGGTCTGTCTGTCCGTCGGTCTGTCATTAGACAAATTGGGTTTCTTTCAATAACTCACAAACGCTTGACCCTAGGATCCTCAAACTTTACATAAAGATTGTTCATCAACAATATATGACGGTTATGACACTAATACTATAGAATTTGGGGTCAGTAAGTCATAGACCATGGTCACTGAGACCTTTAACACAAAAATGATTTCATTTACTAAAGAACGCTTGATCCTAGGATCCTCAAATTTCACATGGAGGTTGGTTATTAACAGTAGATGACCCCTTCTGATTTTGAGGTCAGTAGTTCATAGGTCACAGTTGCTGTGAGCTTTAACATAAAAATGGTTTCCTAGGATCCTCAAACTTTACATGGAGGTTGGTCATTAACAGTAGATGACCCCCATTAATTTTGAGGTCAATAGGTCAAGGTCACTGTGACACTGACCTTTACCATTTCTGACTATTCAAATGGTTTCCTTTCAATACCTCAAGAACTCTGCCCTAGGATCTTCAAACTTTACATGGCGGTTTGTCATCAACAGTATATGACTCGATCCCTATTGAATTTGAGCTCAGTAGGTTAACCTCAAGGTGGCTGTGACATCTTGATGTGTATCAACATAATTAAATATTCGAAGTGTTACTCAATACCAATATTACACGATAAAGGTTAGGCCAGGATCTTTAAATTTATTGGGATGTTGGTTACAAACATCTCTTCTTTAAATAATGTTGATAAACGGGGCTTGACACGATACCTTATAATTCTTCTTGAAACAGCAGCTAAGCAGCATCGAACAAATCCGTCTTGAATCCTATCTGTTATGCATGTTACCAGCAATTTTTGAAACTACCTTAGCACACCTGTCACAAAGTGAAAGGGCATATCGTACTACAAGATATTGCTGCTAAGTTACAGAACATGTATGGAAAAATGTAACAAATCAGGCAGATAAGGCAGCGCTCAATAGGCACATCAAGAACAATGTACAAAGTGCTATATGTAGCTCCGATTGGAAGTGGTCTCTGGTATAAATGATGAGTAATAAATTTCGTTTATGTAAGTTTGTAAATAAATCATTATTATTGAAGGTTTTTGAGCTTAAAATCAGATCTTGGACCAGTTTATAGTAATTCATGTTGAAATGCAAAACTATATTAGAAAGGGAAGCAGATCACAACAGGGCACGACTGACACAAAGCAGATACGATAGATTAACAGAGACATGCAACTGCTTCTGTAACCTACCAAATATCACCTGTCGTGTGTGACTTAAATACCTTAAAATAAGCTATTTTGTAAAAAATTAAACTTTGTTTTACTTCATACCAGCACAAGTTATACTTTTCCTGAAACCTTTAACTGTGTTTTTTGGCTGCCCTTATTTGTATTCATTTATTTTGTTTGTAGCTTAAAAAACGTAGGATGAAACAACCCATTATTCTGCTAATTGCTATTCTCCCCGTTTGATGTAAATTTTAAGGGTAAGGAATTACCAATATGCAAATATCCCTCGGGATAATGCAAAATGTGTCCATATTTTGTACTGCAGCTGTAGAGGAATATTATGCTTTCTAAAAATGTACAAGTCAAATAGTTCCTGCGAGCAAATGATGTACCGACTTCATTTGACAGAGAATTGACAGGATCCTCGACCTTCTATCTGCATAATTCAACAGCTGATGTGTTTAAAATTAAGCATGAAAATCTCAAAATTGTGAGAAAGAAATAAGCGCGATAGGCCGGTAGCTTTCAAATTGGGAAAACTATATGCACGATAATTTGACATACGAAATTTATCAACAAACTGTTAAATAATTTCATGTATAACAAACCAATTTTCAAGACACTTAATTGCATATTATGACTCCCTTGTTCCATATAATATTTATATGCTTATAAATAAAACCTTGTATCAGTTCATTAAAAGGTTTTATCATAAGACATGTTTTCAGTGTTCGACAATATCAAAGATCATAAACCAATTCTGATAATTCCATGACAATAGACAAGAGTCATTTAGTATTTTAAGTCTCTGAATAGACATTAACACTGAATGGTAATTCTCCTTATATGACTCTGGAGACCAAAAGAAACTGTATATGTTGTTAATTTTATCAAGGGAAACAACCAGAACTAATTTTACCCGCTGATCCTAAAAAATCCAAAAAATAATTTACGGAGCGAAGTGCCGGGTACACCCGAAATTCCGTAATCCTGACACATTAACCATAGAACTAACCTATTTTCGTTCAAGAACAATGTGTTCTCTACGGGATGTACTCCATACTGGGAAGCGATGTGCTCATGCAGCTGCAGTCACCAGCTGTTTAGATCCATGGTCTAAACTAGCGCTCACTGAAATTTCGGACAGTTCTGATTCTTCGGTAAAAAAACTATTGCAATGTGACAAAGACCGATGTTATCCGCATGGAATAATGGAATTAGTCTGGTTCACGACATTCTTACAAAATGCATCTTTTTTTGGATTTTTTTTTTTTGAAATCGTAAACCATCGAGAACAGGTCACGTGCCCTCCATGGACTTTTTACTTAATGCTATCCAATATACCTGCTCGCCCAAGGCTTGCAGGTAATAATTTAAGTCTGGTGGACCAGTAGTTACTGAGTTTTAGTTGTTACAAGTTACATGTAGCACGCGCGTGTTATTTCACTATTATAGTATAGTTGCCAATCTCTGTTATTTATAGTCTCTGTACAAAGTGAACACAAGAAAAAAGAAAAGGCACATGGTACAAGTCGCAAGACCAACTACAAAACTAAATAAATAGTAATAAAAGCATCGAGAGTGCTGTTGGGAGGTTTTCTGGTTGCTGCTATTAAAGCTCAAACCTACTTTATACGTTTTATCTTCGTTTTCTTATTGCCGATCTTGTCAAATATCAAAATAGGCTTATGTGACTTTATAGGCATGTGGCATATATAAACAATTGTAAAAAGGGGGCATATTATTTGGCAAACATGTATTTTATGCGAATATCAAAAGTGGCACTAAAATAATTATAAGCGCCTATTAATTAGATTCTAAAGTGCGCTTACAGTAAGCACTCCAGATTCCGATACCGAGACGCTAGTATATATCTGGTCAGTGCCACGCTATAAGATTACATAACAGATAACAGCCATTGCAGCCGTTACGGGGGTAATAATCAGTCATTCATAAAAGCAAATTGATCACGTGGCCCTGGTCTGGAGAGTAGAATTTTTCTGGACTGTTATTTTGTTAAAACAATTACGTCTACTCTGTATTGTTTACATTAGTCAAAATTAACACGTTGTTTATTTATATAGGCCCTATATTTCAGTGTCTTCTAGGAGGATGCTGGTGTAATACGTTTATATTACATGTAAATACTTCAGAAATACTTAGCTTGGTGTATATTCTAAAAATAGCTTCATACAGAACCTCCAATATAAATTCTAAAAAAGCTATAGAGGCGCAACATTTGATGAACACGTCATTTTTATAATACGAAACAAGTTCGATATAGCCCAAGCCTAGTCACTATCTGCAAAAATCTCGATTTAACGAACAGTTTAATAACAATAATTATTGTTGATCTTAAAATAAACAAATGTTGCTGATTTTAGTAAATCAGTTTAGATACTTGAAGAAACATATGTAGCAGTAGTGAAAATGCTGACAGTTTCTGGAACTACTTGAATGCGGATTCACATTGTTTAGCCTTAAGGCGTTCAGTTGGCATTAAGAAATATGCAATGCTAGCTTAGAGAGGCAAAGCCTCCCAAAATGAAACTAAACAGCTGAAGTTAGTCAAATGTAACCATGGCAAGAGCCAATAACGAATTACATGGACGGCCACATATCACAAGGGTTCAAGTTTGGAGTCACGGCTGTCCAAGGCAAAACTTTAACACTATAACGGGAAAGTAATGGTGCAGTTATATTCATGTGGTATTGAATCGTATTTACTTGGTATAATAAAGATTAGATGTGTCTGGTAAAAGAGTATGAACATGCTGTGTGGTAATGAGACATAAAGCAGCCTCGGCAAGCAAGCATTTTAGCTCGACGAGTTAATGTCGTGAAGAGGTCGACTGTGGCTAGTGTTTGGGCGTTAGTTAAGATTTTCGTTGGTGTGTCCTTTTCTCAATAACTACCAAAGCTACTCACTTCAAACTTAGGATTTTTATTCACTATCACGATGGCGATCTCTTATACAAAGGTAGATAACCATGGGATGTGTATTTGTCCTAGTGATTCAGTAATGCATTGTTGTCATAATTGATTTTCTCAATAACTATCCAATATATTATCTTTAAACTTGAGATACTTGTTTAAGGTAATGACCCCATTTTATAAACAGGTTGAGGTAATGATGTAATTTGCTTTTACAGAGTTATTGCCCCCTGACCACTAAGAATGTTTGCTTTTCGTCAAATATTTCAATATCTAAAAGATTTATTGACTGGATAGTTTTAAAATGATCTATAGTCTCTGTTAATATATTTGATCAAAGTGAAGAGTCACTGAGGATTCCATTCTGTAGACTAGACGAGGTAACTCTATAAATAGTATTGATGGAGTTATTGACCGTTTTTATCTTAGAATGTTTGCTTCGGGTAACCGTTTCTGATTATCTGTCAGAGGTATTGTCTTCAAACTGAACACACTTGATCAAAGTGATGACCTCATTCGGTAGTCAAGGGGAGGTTACTCTATCAAGAACCATGACGGAGTTATTGCCCTTTTTACACATTTTTTAATTTTCGCTCATGTTCGAGAACGTCGAGCGTTTAAGCTGGTCTCATACTATGAACCTTTGTACCAGCGTTGGTCAGCGTTTCAAAAGTCGAAGAAATGAGCCCATACGTCGAAGAAATTACGCTCGCGAGGAAGAATATTTTGGTTCACACTACGTTCTGTATCTGGCGCACGCAAACTTTTGCGAACGTTTCTTTGTCCTTGATTGCGTTTGGCAGCGGTTTCTCGCGCTTGACAATCGTTTACCAGCGTTGTAGTTAATTTTATTAGCGCATGTGAACGTTTGCCAACACAGGTTAGCGTATGTGCAGCGGTCCCTAACTTAGACGAACGAGGTGCCAAACGCCGGGATCCGTTGTACAAAGTTCACCTAAGTTACTGAAACTTTAGGAACGTTCATCTGCGCTAACCACTTGCGTTGCTATCGCGTTCATTGCGTCTGATACCCGTTGGCCTACGTTGGATAAACGTTTATTTGCGCTGGGGAAAGTTGGCTTACATCAGCCTTTGCGTTACTATCACTTTCATTGCGCCGGATACCCGTTGGCCTCCGCTAGATAAACGTTCGACTAAATTCATTAGCACCACCAGCGTTTCAGCAGGCGTTTGCCAACGGAGTTTAACTTAGCAAAATTTGATCAACCAAATCTAGCGTTCAGGAACGTTTACAAACGGAGTACAACTTACATGAGTGTTTATTTCCAAACGTCGGCGAAGTTTTTAACGAATACAACGTTCGATCTTCCGCGTTTAAGCTGGGTTCACACTCTAGGGTTTGGACCGACGTTTGAGCAAACGTTCAGCTCCGCTAGTAAAAGTTACTAAACGTTTTGAAAAGTTGACGATCGTTAGTAAACGCTGAAGAACGTTGTATTCGTTGAAAATGTTTAAGCCAACTTTCCCCAGCGCAAAAGAACGTTGTCCAACGTAGGCCAACGGGTAGCAACGCAAGTGGTTAGCGCAGACGAACTTTCAATAACGTTTCAGTAACTTAGGTAAACTTTGTTCAACGGATTCTGGCGTTTGGCACCTCGTTCGTCTAAGTCAAACTAAGTTAGAGACCGCTACACATACGCTAACCTACGTTGGCAAAAGTTCACCTACGCCGATAAAAAAAGCTACAACGCAGGCAAACGTTGTTAAGCGCTTGTAACCGCTGTCAAACGCAGTTGAGCGCTGAGAAACGTTCCCAAAACGTTAGCGTGTGAACCAAATAATTCCTCCTCACGAGCGTAATTTCACCTACGTTTGGGCTAATTTTTCTGACTTTTGAAACGCTGATCAACGCTGGTACGAATGTTCATAGTGTGAACCCAGCTTTACCAGCGATCGTCAACATTTCAAAACGTTTAGTAACTTTAACTAGCTAACGTCGGAAAACGTCGGTCCAAACGCCAGAGTGTGAACACAGCTTTAAGCAGTACCGTTAGGCGGTGCTCTTATTTAAATATTTAAACAATGTCGACTAACGGAAATACGTATACAAATAATTATAAATAATTACATTTGGCATTTGTCTGAAGTATCGTTCAAATATCCGCGAGACGAATTTTAATTCACTTAATAATCTGCTGGATACACAAATATTTCCAGACGTAAAATGAACACTAATTAACTCTTATATCTACCAATTCAACAATGTCTGACATTTCTGGGTTCAGCTAATTTAGTTAATTATAAGTTAAGGATGTTCGGCACCACCTGAGACGTAATGGTATCACAAGCATTGTGTCAGCCAATATGTCACCCAAACCAACTAGGTTTACACATTTATAATTTTGTCGACTGTTATGATAAATTCTTAACCTAAAGCGTGGTTTTAGGACTTTTCTTTCATAAATGTCTGACTAACTTTTAATCAAATATTGAGTCATCGAATATAATGCTTACTTAAAGTTCTTTCATTTTACAACATTGATGAATGAGTCGTTAGTAATGTGTAATGTACTGTGTAATGTAATGTGTATTTATTGTGTAATGTAATGTGTAATGCAATGTAATATAACGTGTAATGTAATATAATGTGTAATGTGTAATGTGTAATGAGTAATGAGTATTGTGTATTGTGTATTGTGTATTGTGTATTGTGTAATGTGTAATGTGTAATGTTATATCATCATGACACTTTAATATGGTTAAAATTTGATAAACATGCATTTAATTTTAGGGAGGATATTTACCTTTGTGGACTTTACCTATGGTCTGATGACTCACCTATTGTTAATATTATTGATGCTGACTTGTTTGATCTATTGTCTCAAGATATTGCTTACTTTGAAAGTTTAGGGAGTGTGTTGCTTGTCGGTGACTGGAACTGTAGGGTAGGAAACAAACCTGATTTTATTGTTCACGACAGAAAAATTGATGATTTAGATTTTTGTGAATATACACCTGATGAAAACATCGCTCGGGCCTCACTTGATAAAGTTGTCAATACACGCGGACTTCGGCTGCTTGATTTTTGTAAATCGAACACGTTGCGAATAGCCAATGGTAGATTAGGCGCAGATTTTGACCGGGGGGATTTTACATACTTTGGTGCACAATCATGTAGTACGATAGATTATCTAATATTGAAAGATACTGATTTTCCATTGGTCGATTCGTTTCGGGTAGATGAGTTTACTATGCATAGCGACCACGCGGCTTTGCGGTTTTCATTACCATGCGGTATCAATACCTCCGATTCGTCTGATGAAGACAATACGATGCAAAGTACTTACGACAGGTGTACGTGGAATAGCGATCTAAAAGATGCATTTAGGCGAGGGCTGATTGGGAAATTATCAGATTTTAATAAAATAATTGACGACGTGGATCCGAATAATACACAATCAATCGAAAACATGGTTGCTGGTTTTTCAGGAAAAATATGCGAAGTCGCAGACCCGCTATTCGTTCGGAGGAGTTGTAATCATAATAAAAATAAAAACATATTTGCGAATAAGCGTTGGTTCGACACCGAATGCACCGAGGCGAAACGTTTATATCAACACTATTTAAAACAGTTTAATATTAATAAAACTTATGAAAATAGAATATTATTATGTAACTATAAAAAAAATTATAAAAAGCTCACTCGCAAAAAACGCAGGGCGTTTATGCTACATAAATCACGAGAACTTGCTGATCTAAGAAAGCGGAAACCTAGGGACTTTTGGAAATACTTCAGTAAAAAAAGGGAGGTAACCCCATCTAAAATATCTTTAGATGAGTTTAAACAACATTTTTCAGGAATATATAACGATATACATTCAACCCTTATAGAGGATGTTGAAAATTTTAATGATCGGGATCAAATTAACATAGATAATCCAACATATGATGAGTTAAATGTCGCGATATCATACGGTGAAGTCAAAACCGCGATTAAAAAATTAAACCGTAACAAAGCATCGTGTCCAAGCGACAATCTTTTGAATGAATATTTCCTGGAATCCGACGACATATTAGCCGGACATATAACAGACATGTTTAATGTAATATTCAACTCGGGTCATTTTCCGCTCCAGTGGTCGGAGGGTTATATCATTCCGGTTTTTAAAAAGGGAGATAATACTTTACCAAACAATTATAGGGGGATAACTCTGATGAGTAATCTAGGGAAGCTGTTTACGAGTGTACTTACTAATAGAGTGGAAAAATGGTTCGAGTGCAATGATTTATTATCTGACGCGCAGTTCGGCTTTCGTAAAGAGCGTAGCACGACCGATGCTATATTCTTACTTCAAAATTTAATTGAAAACGCGCTCTCGGAAAAGATAAGATTGCCGTGTGCTTCTTTGATTTAAAAAAGGCGTTTGATTCAGTATACCGTAACGCGCTTTGGTATAAACTCTTTAAAATGGGATTGGATGGGAAAATTCTTAAAATGTTCAAATCGATGTATGACATAGTAAAATCGTGTGTTAAGCAGTTGAACTCATATTCAGACTTCTTCGAAGTAGCAGTTGGGTTAAAACAGGGTCTAAACAACTCACCGGCACTATTCGCTTTATTTTTGGAAGATTTAGAGCTTTCATTACAAAATAAAATCGACTCGGGTCTTACATTGGACGATATATGTATTATCGTTTTACTTTTTGCGGATGATATGGTTATTGTCGGTAATTCAGTAGAAGACCTTCAAAATAGCCTAAATGAAATGTTTGAATATTGTCAACATTGGGGACTAGAAGTAAATATTGATAAAACTAAGATTGTCGTGTTTCGTAAACGAGGACCAGTCTTACCAACAGAAAAATGGTATTACAATGGCCAACTTTTAGAGGTTGTCGATGATTTTAATTACTTAGGTACTGTATTCAATTATACAGGTTCGTTTAATTTAAATAATCAATATATTATTGGTAAAGCGCTCAAAGCAATGAATGTATTGCTATGTAATATTAGGAAATTTGAAATAAACCCGCTTATATCACTCCAATTGTTTGATGCCTTTGTTGGCTCAATTTTAAACTATGCATGTCCTATTTGGGGTTTTAGCAAATCTAAAGATATAGAAAGGGTACATCTGAAATTCTGCAAACAAATACTTGGAGTCAAAGCTAGCTCTAGTAATGCAGCAATTTATGGAGAACTCGGTAGAGTTCCACTGTATGTCAATAGATATGTAACTATCATGAAATATTGGGTAAAGTTAATATTCACAGATAATATAATTCTTAGAAATGTATATCAAAATTCAATAAATAAAAGCTTAACCGGTAGGAAAGGTTGGGCATTTAAAGTAAGAACAATTTTAAATAATTTTGGACTTTCCGAATTTTGGGAGAACCAAAACAACATTACAGAAAAATTGTTTATTCCGATATTTAAAGAAAGGGTTATGGACTGTTTTAAACAAACATGGTTATCTGATATTGAGAACAATAGAGTACTCAATATGTTATATAAACATATTAAACCATACTTTGGAGTCGAGGAATACATATCTATGATACAAACCAAATACAATAGATCTGCTGTCACACGTCTTAGGATTTCGTCTCACGATCTACGCATAGAGTCTGGGAGATACGGCAGGAATCGAGTAGAACGTCACGAGCGACTCTGTCTTATATGTAATTCTGGTGATATAGAGGACTTCGTTCTTAAATGTAATGCGTATAATGAAACCCGCGTGAAATATATCAAACGATATTACCGAGAACGTCCTAGTATGTTCAAATTTATCGAACTTCTGAACACGTATAACAAAAAACTTATGTTAAATCTTAGCCATTTTATAAATAACGCGTCGAAACGTAGAATAGCAATAATCCAACAATAAATATCCAGTCACCTCATGCAATATAAGATTTATACTTATTATATTAGATTTTGATCACCTTAATTGTAACAACATACCTTCTTCATTTCCTTTAATCATTGGTTATAAACAACATTCTCCAAATTTGTTAAAAAATATAAACGTATATAATTATGATCCTTTGCTTTGTTCCAAGTGAGTGTGTGTGTGGAGTGACCGTGTGTTTGTGTGAGCAGGTGTGTGTGCGTGGATCTGCGTGTGTGTGTGGGCATTGTGCGTGTGTGGGTATGTGAGTGCGTGTGTGTGCGTGTGTGTGCGTGTGAAAGGGAGTGTGACTGTGTAAGAGTGAACGTACCATGAATAATTGTTAAAATTTGTTTTATATGACTATGTACTTTTATGTATACGTCTAAATAAACTGATTCTATAATAATAATATAATGTAATGTAATGTGTAATATGTAATATAGTCATCTCATCCGGGGAATTGGTAGATTGTAAACAATTATCGAGGGGTACACAGTTTGACATGTTTATTGCACCTATGTAGTCTGTCCTGTGAAGCCAGGATACCAAGGTGATTACGATTGTTCAAAGCGTGACATTATTTGATCAACTGGTCTCATTGGCAATTAATGATGTTAGATTGCTTTACTGTTGAAATTTTAACACTTGTTAAATTGTTTCAACGAGAATCTTGAAAGTGAAACTTAAAGTTTGATTCACATTTAAAACTGAGGTCAAGTGATGAAGGGAAGAAATAATTACAGTTAGTATGGGCGAGTCTGTCTAATTGATCTATCAGACTATTTAATGGACTTAGTAACTGTAAATGTACCAGTATGAGTGATCTGGTCATCATTTGTATAGCCTCTGCTATTGTAGCTTTGCTCCTTCTTTATCAAAACTAATAAAATATAATTATTTCATATTATTCTTGTTTGTTCTTCATGCAGTGTTAAATAATTAATCACTATCAGGGCCTTATCCACCATAACAAATATTTATAGGGTATAAAGATTTTAAAAAAGCTATTTTCCTATTTGTTTATTTATTTAGTAAAACCATAGACTTTTTATCTTCATTGGGAACAATACTATCAAATCAAGATTTCACTCTCTATTAGAGAAACAAAAGAAATGCAATATTTATTTTTAACCACAGACACACAGAAAACAGCAATTTATTACTGTAATGTTTAATGCATATACATGTAGTAAAATATACATTAAAAATCTTGAGAAAAATATTGTCCTAAGTGGCGCAAAAATGCCTGTATCTGATGTTTTTCTCTCTCCCTTCACTGGCTTTCTTTCAGTATGTCCCTCTGGTCCGATCATGCTGTGTCTGCACTGGTAGAGGATGCACCTGCACCCATGTGGCTGCAACACAATCATGTAAAGTGCCTTTGAACATGCGTTCGCATGAAAAAGGCGCTATATAAATCTGGTATATTTATTTTGTAAATAATTGACCTCTCACACCTCAGTGTGTACAGCATTGGCCGTGATGTCTGGGGTATCTATATATGTTTAGAGTGTAATGTTAGGTGACGACATTCTGATTGAGTGATCACTTCCTTCCTGGTCACGGAGGACATTATTGGAACATATACAGCTTGCCTGGAAACCGCTTATTTGAATCTGAGAACGACGCCTCGTTGATGATCTAGACATTATTTCCACTAGAATTTGAATGTAAAAAGAATAATATAATTATATGTAAATAATATTGTACTGTGAATGCGAAATTTCATAAACGTGTAAAAAATACTTGTTACAAATGTAAAAACGTCAAGCATTTTTAATTGCTTCTGACTTATATGCCATGAAAACACGTCACAAATGTTAAAGATATTTACTCGCAAATGTTTAGGATGGCATCTCGGATTATGCCATACTTGGACCGAAATTAGGAGTTTCTTGGTTTGTAATTATTTGATTGTTATCAACTAACCAATATAGAATAAAGTCAACTATATTGGTTGGTATGTAGCAATACTATTTGTACATTTCTTTGGTTTTTATCTGATGTATAATCTATTGTTTCGGCAGGAATTTCTAGCAGCCCGTATATTTGGAATAAAGGCATTAATGTCGTGTTGGAAGTTTTTGCCGAAACTAGTTGTAACTAGATTCCTATTTTAAGTTACATAAATGTATTTAAAGGGTCTAAAACATGTATTTTGTGCAAAAATAGCAAAATCTACGAAAAGTGCACCAAAACTGATAAATATTGCCATGTCAACAACTACATACATATAAAGATACTTCTTTACAGTTCATAGAATGAACAGTGGATATTTACTTTATGCAAAGGAACATTTGTTTGTGTAATAAACAAAATAGTGTGAATAATTTCTGGGCAAACAACAATATATGATCTTAATGGATCAGACAAGAACCCAATAACGTATATTTAGGAAATATATCGCTGTTTTGCGTGATATACCGGTGAATAGATAACGGTTTAGAACGACAAACCGTGATCTATTCGCCGGTATATCACGCAAAACAGCGATCTAATTGCATTCTAACACGTGTAATTTGTAGCAATTCATACGGACTATTTTGTTTGCGAAGTTTGTGAGTTATTTATCATGTTGCTATAGACAACTTCCGCTGTTCAAAGAATCGTAACGTCCGCCCCTGGATTTTCAAGGTTTACTATTATCTTTATTTGTCGCCAAACTGATGCTATTTTAACGCCAAATTCCAATTACGTATTTCACGTTTAAGCATATGAATTGATACATGTAATAACATGTTGCTAGAATATAAATATAATCGAATAAATAAACAGAAACGCTACGAAAAGAAAATTAGGCAAAACGTCGCGCTCTACGGCGACGTCGCAATTCATGACGTCATGAAATAAACAAAATTTCATTGATTAAAATCGCGAATTGTACGCGGGAGATAAATTAAACAGCCGAAAATTCTACCGTGAAATACCATTTATTAGATAATGCTACAGCTCTATACGTTTACATGGAGCAAAATACAGACAGTGTTAGAATGATATTTATCATCTGCGACATTTCTTTGGATTGATAAAAACAAATTCTAAAATATTTTGATAGGCCCAGGCTCGTAGCTGTGTTAAGTATCATGCACTTTCCCCCAAAATAAAAACTAACCTCTTCCGGGCGCCTCGCCCATTTGGATTTCCGGTTGCGAGGATAAATAAAAGCATATAAATCGATACCCATATTATGTGGATATAGGTGGTTCGTTCCTTTTCTCACTCTTGCATGAGTGGCTAGGCAATGCTGCCGTTTGTGTGTGGCTTTAAATTGGTTGTGGCCTACATTATTAACTACACGCCTTGCTATCCAAACCAGCTTCAGTGTTAACAACACGCCTTGCTATTCAAACCACCCTATCTTGACATTTCCAATATTTCTCACAATAGTGTTCTCACAAACACAAACTCATTCATCTCATTACACCCGTACTGTCATTGATGAAAATGTATAAATAATTGCATATGGCCTAATGGGAACAAAAATTGAAAATTCTCAAATGTATACACAGGGTTGGTAATTTATGTTCGATTTCAATAAAACAACCATCATCACTTATACATATACATGTATTTAAGGACAAACCATGAGGTCAAGACACCAATAAAGATTATATAATAATTAAATACGATAGCAAGAACGGAGAATCCAACACAACAAGTGATTGAGATTATTTATAGCTGAAACTAGGTTATTCAGCTTTTTTGCTGAAAGTAGTGCATTGTGTTTTTTTATAGCTGGAACTAGGTCATTCAGCTTTTTATTGCTGAAAGTGGGGCATTCAGCTTTTTTTATAGACGAAGCAATCTAGGTCGTTTGGCTTTTTGAAAGCTTGGACGTGGGCTTTCGATGTTTTTACAGCTGAAACCTGGGTTTTCAGCGTTAAGTTTATATTTTCGTTCGGTTATGTGTTGTGCATTGTGCCTTGTAATTGTGGTACGAGTTGGTTTTATATTTTCTGTGGTCGGTTAAGTTGAGTGTTGCCTTCCCTGCCCGGTTTTTTATTTGTACACGTACCATCAAAAATGACATATAACAATACAATACAACAGGACCAATAAAACAGATAAAACAACAGGAAATTATAGCAAGACAAGTAAAAAAGACAATGCATCAGACAGAGTAAGCCAGTATAATAAAAGAAGACAACATAACACGACAATAAATACAGACAATATTACAAAATGTAATAGGAGAGGCAATGTTAACACTAGACGACGTTATTTGAGATGTTCATGATTACAAGCGACGCAAGTTACATCCGAGTGTCTACCCAAGATACATCCGAGTGTTCATGATACCAGACATAAATGCGATGCTGATATTTATACTTAATTGGTCGATTAAGATCTAATAACGTATGTATTACAAAATGCCTTGTATAGCACGCCACATAATAGACAATTACAAAAGAGAGAGAATCATACCCAGTATACAGTAACATTCGGTTAAAACGAGTTCTAGGAGAACTGCTCATTTGAAATGTTCGTTATAATCATACAAGTGTAATCCAGTGTCTGTCTTTGTCCTGTATAGCTTGTATCATTCACATGGTACCCGTGCATATACGAGCTCATCCATCGTCCAATAATATTTGTTATTCTTACGGTACAATAACAAAAACACGAAGATTACTTACAGGGTAGCAATACCACGTGGCTTTTGGCTACAGTTACAAGTAGAAATTTGTAAACATCGGTACAAAGATATAGCCATAAGTATTTTATTTCTTCATCGATTTCTATAAAATATACGCCACGCTACACTGACTTAAATAGCGCCTGATAAAATGTTATGTAAGTACTATAAGTATATACGAGGTGCATTCTGAAAGTTCTGATAACTGAGTGATACATTTACATTTGTTGGTCAGAATTTTTGAAAGTGAATATTTTATGAAATATGCAACATTTCTTCACCGAAAACGAATCATGATATTAATATCAGAGAATTTGGAATACATCTACATGCCATTGTACATGTAGATATATAACCCAATGGATTATCGCCAAAATGTGTCATATTGGTCGTTGGCAGGGATAAAATTATTGTTAATAATTTATATAATTTAAATCCAATTCGTTTAGGAGTTACACATATCTTGTTTTATATAACCAAGGATCTAACGACAAATAGAAATTATTGTTCTGACAGTATAAATGGCATTATATGTACATGGAAAAGACCATGTCCCAAATGCTCTTGAAAATAGCCATTTTTTTGGAAATATGCAATTTACAGGTCATTGCATTGTACTGCTGGACGTGTTACATGAGAATATAAAAAGTGTGGCCGTTTTGTCTATACATATGCTATCTTTATTCCTACTATATACGAATTCTGAAATATTCATAATTTCGACTGTACAGCAGCTTAAATGATATAACCACGTGGCCCAAAACAAGTGTTTAAGATTTATGACGTCATATCCTCGAAATAGCATTAGAAAACACAAACAATTACATATTTCCGTAATTTGAAGTTAGTACAATTAATTAAACTACAAGAACAAGGAGTATTGATATCTTTATTACATGTATAAGGGTATCCCGTTACTCCACCCACTTTCTAAAATCATGGGTAGAGCACAATATTTTTCTCCAAAAATCAAACTATATGAGTAATACATTTATAACGTCCCCGAATGAAAATACACATTCAAATCTAGACAATTTTACTTATTTAGAGTAGCTGATAGTCCATCATGAAACGTATCTTATGTCTAGAATTAAGTAGGTGCTATATCACCCCGTGTACCCCGACAATACGTGCTAGCCTGAATACTGCTGGGTTAGCCTACGGCAAAAATTTCAACATTCAAGAGGTTAGGTATTTTGTGCCTGTTTCATTTATTTCGTGTCTACACCAGCAAAACGAAGAACACATACGTGTGGGGTGGTTCTTCCTCGACACGGAGATGTGTTTCTTTTCGATCACAAACGTCACATTATATTTTAAACTTGATAAATGTGTCAAAAAGTCAGTAGTTTGGTCTTTAAAAAATAATTAAAAACACTTATAGACCGCGGAGAAAGCTCAAATTTCGTGAATATGTAGTGAAATAATAGTAGCACATTTATTCGCATTAATGTTGGCACTGGTATCATTATATTTCTTGACAATGACAGGTTTTCCGCGCTTGGTGGCATAAAATGGATAATACGCTGGTTATACGGTGAAATTGTCTAGATACTGCCCATGTTGTTGACGGATACTGTCCTTGTTGCTCATAGTTTTAATGTTTTAGGACTGAAAACAACATTTTCACGACACAATTTTCATACAACAACTCTTGTCTGTCTATATTAAACATGTATTCAGCTTTAATTTCACTGATCTGCTGAATTTGATATAAATCCACATATAATAAACTGTCTAAATCCCGTGTACCATTTTCTCAGTTACACAACACATATACCGAGGTATCTTCGCATTGAAGTACATCTAATGCTTTCGTTCTTTGCTTTTTATTTCAAAGAAGCGCTATTTGTGCGTTTTCCGTTTATGTAATGAGTGTTTTTTTATCCATTGACCATTTATTTAAAGCATATCGGCATGTAAACATACCTTTAACCATTCACATGATTAAAAAAAGAATATGGCTTTGGTAATAATGAGCTTAATAATTTGTTTTCGTGACGAGTTGAAGAAATGTTGATCCCACAAACAACGAATGGTTGATTCTTTTTATTACATTACCATAGTTACCGAGTCAAAAGAACGTCAAAAATAACGAATTTAAGCCGACGACGTTACGTTTTCGCACCGAAAAGCTGGTGACGTCAAGCCTTTGTTATCACATGTGTTGGAGAACATTTTTACGTCATTTGTTCTCATATGGAAGATCACGATATTTATATGATAAACATACGTATAGCAAAATTGTAAATAAGAATATTATGATCTTGTCTATGTCAACCGATTACCGGTGTGGTGTAATGCAGTCACATTGATCCTAGCTACGCAACCATTTTGGGGGTTGTTGCAATAGCTGAGTGGTCTAACATGTTAGTACGTCGCATGATCACAAGTGGTTTGAAGTTTCAACCTTATATTTTAAAATCACATAAACGCCACGTTTGACGACAAAGTATCCGACAAGTACCAAGAGTTTTCAGTACTATGAATTAACAAATACATTTGTATTTTCGTTAGATGATTATTTAATTGCTTAGTTCAGATGAGAAGGCATTGGTCGCTGTATTTGCAAATCATTATCTTATGTCACTTTATTAAGAAAAACATTATGAGCTTATTTCACATAATTAACTACTATAAAACACGCTAAAGTGACCCAGTGATTCGGATTTGTAAGCCGTCGATCAAGGTTTGATTCCCGGTCGCGGCTGGTCATAACTACTTCCATGAACAATTGACAACCATGTGGATTTCCTCATAGTTTAGGGTAGTTGCTTGTCTTTGTGAAAGGATAACTTAGTATACATTCCATGTAAACTGGTTAGGTGAAACGGCTGCCATATACCGGGGTATAACAGAAATGTTAAGAAACGGTGTTAAGCCCGAATAAACACTGGACAAAACTTAAAAAACAGAAAGTATTGAAAGACTATCAACAACATCTGTATTATTGACAAAACGCATACAAGGTCAATACATTACTGAACTGTATAGAAACCATGAATAAGACAGGTATAACTCCAACGCGATAAATTGCAGTACAAAAACAAACATAATATTGCCTATTTTTTGTTATGGATTAAAATCAAGGACCGTAACACTTACCAATAAAAGCATTCAAACATTTGGCACAACATTATAAAGTTTTCATGCTCCTAAATATTCAGAAACGATAAATATAGCGGATTTTGTGTTTGTTTTTGTATTGCAATTTATCGCGCTAAAGTTATATTGTTATTTTCTAGTGTATGTGTTATTGTATTGATACTGTGTGTAGGTGTTTTTGCCCCGGAGACACGCGTATTCAATACGAAATGTTCAATTCTGACGACAGATTAAATGTATTCACAAATATCTCTTTCAATATTCGGTTATTTTACACGAATCATTCAAAAACATTTTTTATAATACATACTTTAGCTTTCCTTGAAATCTCATCCCTTTTTATGTTTTGTGAGATTTAATGAACAAGAAAAACATCCATATGCATAGATATGTATATAAACATAAAGTCGTTTTCTAGTTATTTAGGAAGGGTATATATATATATATATGTGTGCGTGTTATTTATAGTGTTAACAAAGGGAAGTCACTCTTCCACTTGGGGTGAATAACAAAAAGTGAATAACCCCACTTTTTCACTCCCTTGTTTTTAGGAGAAGTTACTCTTACCGACAAAAAATAGTCAAACAGAGTTCCCTCCCCTGGAATATCAAGGGAAGTAACTCTTGATTACAGAGTTCCCTCCCCTTATGTTCAGGGGAATTCACTCTTACCGACTTAAAATTAGTCAAACGGAGTTGCCTCCCTTGAAAAATCAAGGGAAGTAACTCTTGACTTCAGAGTTCCCTCCCCTGATTTTCAGGGGAAGTCACTCTTACCGACTTAAAATTTGTCATACAGAGTTCCCTCCCTTGAAAAATCAAGGGAAGTTACTCTTACCGACTTAAAATTAGTCAAACGTAGTTGCCTCCCTTAAAAAATCAAGGGAAGTAACTCTTGATTACAGAGTTCCCTCCCCCGATTTTCAGGGGAATTCACTCTTACCGACTCAAAATTAGTCAAACGGAGTTGCCATCCTTGAAAAATCAAGGGAAGTAACTCTTGATTACAGAGTTCCCTCCCCTAATTTTCAGGGGAAGTCACTCTTACCGACTTAAAAATAGTCAAACAGAGTTGCCTCCCGTGAAAAATCAAGGGAAGTAACTCTTGATTACAGAGTTCCATCCCCTGATTTTCAGGGGAAGTCACTCTTACCGACTTAAAATTAGTCAAAACGTAGTTGCCTCCCTTGAAAAATCAAGGGAAGTAAATCTTGATTACAGAGTTCCCTCCCCTGATTTTCAGGGGAAGTCACTGTAACCGACTTAAAATTTGTCATACAGAGTTCCCTCCCTTGATAAATCAAGGGAAGTTACTCTTGATTACAGCGTTCCCTCCCCTGATTTTCAGGGGAATTCACTCTTACCGACTTAAAATTAGTCAAACGGAGTTGCCATCCTTGAAAAATCAAGGGAAGTTACTCTTGATTACAGAGTTCCCTCCCCTTATTTTCAGGGGAAGTCACTCTTATCGACTTAAAAATAGTCAAACGGCGTTGGCTCTCTTGAAAAATCAAGGGAAGTAACTCTTGACTTCAGAGTTCCCTCCCCTGATTTTCAGGGGAAGTCACTCTTTTCGACTTAAAATTTGTCATACAGAGTTCCCTCCCTTGAAAAATCAAGGGAAATTACTCTTGATTACAGAGTTCCCTCCCCTGAGTTTCAGGGGAAGTCACTCTTACCGACTCAAAATTAGTCAAACGTAGTTGCCTCCCTTGAAAAATCAAGGGAAGTAACTCTTGATTACAGAGTTCCCTCCCTTGATTTTCAGGGAGGTCGCTCTTACCGACTTAAGATTAGTCAAGCGGAGTTTTCTCCCTTGAAAAATCAAGGGAAGTAACTCTTGATTACAGAGTTCTCTCCCCTGATTTTCAGGGGAAGTCACTCTTACCGACTTAAAATTAGTGAAAACGTAGTTGCCTCCCTTGAAAAATCAAGGGAAGTAAATCTTGATTACAGAGTTCCCTCCCCTGATTTTCAGGGGAAGTCACTCTTACCGACTTAAAATTAGTCAAACGGAATTGCCATCCTTGAAAAATCAAGGGAAGTAACTCTTGACTTCAGAGTTCCCTCCCCTGATTTTCAGGGGAAGTCACTCTTACCGACTTAAAATTAGTCAAACGTAGTTGCCTCCCTTAAAAAACCAAGGGAAGTAACTCTTGATTACAGAGTTGCCTCCCCTGATTTTCAGGGGAAGTCACTTTTACCGACTCAAAATTAGTCAAACGTAGTTGCCTCCCTTGAAAAATCAAGGGGAGTAACTCTTCATTACAGAGTTCCCTCCCCTGATTTTCAGGGAGGTCGCTCTTACCGACTTAAGATTAGTCAAGCGGAGTTTTCTCCCTTGAAAAATCAAGGGAAGTAACTCTTGATTACAGAGTTCTCTCCCCTGATTTTCAGGGGAAGTCACTCTTACCGACTTAAAATTAGTGAAAACGTAGTTGCCTCCCTTGAAAAATCAAGGGAAGTAAATCTTGATTACAGAGTTCCCTCCCCTGATTTTCAGGGGAAGTCACTCTTACCGACTTAAAATTAGTCAAACGGAATTGCCATCCTTGAAAAATCAAGGGAAGTAACTCTTGACTTCAGAGTTCCCTCCCCTGATTTTCAGGGGAAGTCACTCTTACCGACTTAAAATTAGTCAAACGTAGTTGCCTCCCTTAAAAAACCAAGGGAAGTAACTCTTGATTACAGAGTTGCCTCCCCTGATTTTCAGGGGAAGTCACTCTTACCGACTCAAAATTAGTCAAACGTAGTTGCCTCCCTTGAAAAATCAAGGGGAGTAACTCTTCATTACAGAGTTCCCTCCCCTGATTTTCAGGGAGGTCGCTCTTACCGACTTAAGATTAGTCAAGCGGAGTTGTCTCCCTTGAAAAATCAAGGGAAGTAACTCTTGATTAGAGTTCCATCCCCTGATTTTCAGGGGAAGTCACTCCTACCGACTTAAAATTAGTCAAACAGAGTTCCCTCCCCTGGAATATCAAGGAAAGTAACTCTTGATTACAGAGTTCCCTCCCCTGAGTTTCAGGGTAATCACTCTTACCGATTTTAAATGAGTCACACGTAGTTGCCTCCCTTGGCAAATCAAGGGAAGTTACTCTTGACTTCAGAGTTTCCTCCCCTGATTTTCAGGAGAAGTCACTCCTACCGACTTAATTTTAGCCAAACAGAGTTCCCTCCCCTGGAATATCAAGGGAAGTAACTCTTGATTACAGAATTCCCTCCCCTGATTTTAAGGGGAAGTCACTCTTACCGACTTAAAATTAGTCATACAGAGTTCCCTCCCTTGAAAAATCAAGGGAAGTTACTCTTGATTACAGAGTTCCCTCCCCTGATTTTTAGGGGAAGTCACTCTTACCGACTTAAAATTAGTCAAACGTAGTTGCCTCCCTTAAAAAACCAAGGGAAGTAACTCTTGATTACAGAGTTGCCTCCCCTGATTTTCAGGGGAAGTCACTCTTACCGACTCAAAATTAGTCAAACGTAGTTGCCTCCCTTGAAAAATCAAGGGGAGTAACTCTTCATTACAGAGTTCCCTCCCCTGATTTTCAGGGAGGTCGCTCTTACCGACTTAAGATTAGTCAAGCGGAGTTTTCTCCCTTGAAAAATCAAGGGAAGTAACTCTTGATTACAGAGTTCTCTCCCCTGATTTTCAGGGGAAGTCACTCTTACCGACTTAAAATTAGTGAAAACGTAGTTGCCTCCCTTGAAAAATCAAGGGAAGTAAATCTTGATTACAGAGTTCCCTCCCCTGATTTTCAGGGGAAGTCACTCTTACCGACTTAAAATTAGTCAAACGGAATTGCCATCCTTGAAAAATCAAGGGAAGTAACTCTTGACTTCAGAGTTCCCTCCCCTGATTTTCAGGGGAAGTCACTCTTACCGACTTAAAATTAGTCAAACGTAGTTGCCTCCCTTAAAAAACCAAGGGAAGTAACTCTTGATTACAGAGTTGCCTCCCCTGATTTTCAGGGGAAGTCACTCTTACCGACTCAAAATTAGTCAAACGTAGTTGCCTCCCTTGAAAAATCAAGGGGAGTAACTCTTCATTACAGAGTTCCCTCCCCTGATTTTCAGGGAGGTCGCTCTTACCGACTTAAGATTAGTCAAGCGGAGTTTTCTCCCTTGAAAAATCAAGGGAAGTAACTCTTGATTACAGAGTTCTCTCCCCTGATTTTCAGGGGAAGTCACTCTTACCGACTTAAAATTAGTGAAAACGTAGTTGCCTCCCTTGAAAAATCAAGGGAAGTAAATCTTGATTACAGAGTTCCCTCCCCTGATTTTCAGGGGAAGTCACTCTTACCGACTTAAAATTAGTCAAACGGAATTGCCATCCTTGAAAAATCAAGGGAAGTAACTCTTGACTTCAGAGTTCCCTCCCCTGATTTTCAGGGGAAGTCACTCTTACCGACTTAAAATTAGTCAAACGTAGTTGCCTCCCTTAAAAAACCAAGGGAAGTAACTCTTGATTACAGAGTTGCCTCCCCTGATTTTCAGGGGAAGTCACTCTTACCGACTCAAAATTAGTCAAACGTAGTTGCCTCCCTTGAAAAATCAAGGGGAGTAACTCTTCATTACAGAGTTCCCTCCCCTGATTTTCAGGGAGGTCGCTCTTACCGACTTAAGATTAGTCAAGCGGAGTTGTCTCCCTTGAAAAATCAAGGGAAGTAACTCTTGATTAGAGTTCCATCCCCTGATTTTCAGGGGAAGTCACTCCTACCGACTTAAAATTAGTCAAACAGAGTTCCCTCCCCTGGAATATCAAGGAAAGTAACTCTTGATTACAGAGTTCCCTCCCCTGAGTTTCAGGGTAATCACTCTTACCGATTTTAAATGAGTCACACGTAGTTGCCTCCCTTGGCAAATCAAGGGAAGTTACTCTTGACTTCAGAGTTTCCTCCCCTGATTTTCAGGAGAAGTCACTCCTACCGACTTAATTTTAGCCAAACAGAGTTCCCTCCCCTGGAATATCAAGGGAAGTAACTCTTGATTACAGAATTCCCTCCCCTGATTTTAAGGGGAAGTCACTCTTACCGACTTAAAATTAGTCATACAGAGTTCCCTCCCTTGAAAAATCAAGGGAAGTTACTCTTGATTACAGAGTTCCCTCCCCTGATTTTTAGGGGAAGTCACTCTTACCGACTTAAAATTAGTCAAACGTAGTTGCCTCCCTTAAAAAACCAAGGGAAGTAACTCTTGATTACAGAGTTGCCTCCCCTGATTTTCAGGGGAAGTCACTCTTACCGACTCAAAATTAGTCAAACGTAGTTGCCTCCCTTGAAAAATCAAGGGGAGTAACTCTTCATTACAGAGTTCCCTCCCCTGATTTTCAGGGAGGTCGCTCTTACCGACTTAAGATTAGTCAAGCGGAGTTTTCTCCCTTGAAAAATCAAGGGAAGTAACTCTTGATTACAGAGTTCTCTCCCCTGATTTTCAGGGGAAGTCACTCTTACCGACTTAAAATTAGTGAAAACGTAGTTGCCTCCCTTGAAAAATCAAGGGAAGTAAATCTTGATTACAGAGTTCCCTCCCCTGATTTTCAGGGGAAGTCACTCTTACCGACTTAAAATTAGTCAAACGGAATTGCCATCCTTGAAAAATCAAGGGAAGTAACTCTTGACTTCAGAGTTCCCTCCCCTGATTTTCAGGGGAAGTCACTCTTACCGACTTAAAATTAGTCAAACGTAGTTGCCTCCCTTAAAAAACCAAGGGAAGTAACTCTTGATTACAGAGTTGCCTCCCCTGATTTTCAGGGGAAGTCACTCTTACCGACTCAAAATTAGTCAAACGTAGTTGCCTCCCTTGAAAAATCAAGGGGAGTAACTCTTCATTACAGAGTTCCCTCCCCTGATTTTCAGGGAGGTCGCTTTTACCGACTTAAGATTAGTCAAGCGGAGTTGTCTCCCTTGAAAAATCAAGGGAAGTAACTCTTGATTAGAGTTCCATCCCCTGATTTTCAGGGGAAGTCACTCCTACCGACTTAAAATTAGTCAAACAGAGTTCCCTCCCCTGGAATATCAAGGAAAGTAACTCTTGATTACAGAGTTCCCTCCCCTGAGTTTCAGGGTAATCACTCTTACCGATTTTAAATGAGTCACACGTAGTTGCCTCCCTTGGCAAATCAAGGGAAGTTACTCTTGACTTCAGAGTTTCCTCCCCTGATTTTCAGGAGAAGTCACTCCTACCGACTTAATTTTAGCCAAACAGAGTTCCCTCCCCTGGAATATCAAGGGAAGTAACTCTTGATTACAGAATTCCCTCCCCTGATTTTAAGGGGAAGTCACTCTTACCGACTTAAAATTAGTCATACAGAGTTCCCTCCCTTGAAAAATCAAGGGAAGTTACTCTTGATTACAGAGTTCCCTCCCCTGATTTTTAGGGGAAGTCACTCTTACCGACTTAAAATTAGTCAAACGTAGTTGCCTCCATTGAAAAATCAAGGGAAGTAACTCTTGATTACAGAGTTCCCTCCCCTGATTTTCAGGGAAATTCACTCTTACCGACTTAAAAATAGTGAAACGGAGTTGCTTCCCTTGAAAAATCAAGGGAAGTAATTCTTGATTACAGAGTTGCCTCCCTAGGGTGTTTCAACTTTTTCTTTGATCACCTAGATAATTAAACCAACAGTTACTGTTCTCTAGTATAAACAATAATCCTAGACCAAATTTCAGCTCAATCCATCAATGGCTTGATCCCCCCTACCGAGTTGAAAATTTGACCCAAAGACGGCATTTAGGCATTTTGTACTACAACAAGGTTTCTTTTTTTGCTAATTCCCCCAACACTCTTTTGTTTTATTTGTGTAAGATGAATGATTAGAGATTGTTTTAACCCATTTATGTCAATAATTTATAATATAATGATCCTAATTACAAAAATGTATAAAAAGAAAGTATTACCGCGGTATACCGTGAACCGGATATTGCTAGTTTAATTTATATACTAGTATACCGCGTTATCGATTAATAATATATTCATGCATAAAGGTCAGGATCGTGTCAAATTCTCTGCACTGTATATACATTACGCCGAATTTCTAATTGGCCACCTTATAAAATTTGATACTGTGTGATATATTTAATCAATAAATATGAAGTTGTGTTATGTATTCATTTGACACACTAATTTACTGTGTTAAGGTGCAAAATCATCCATTCGGAACGGTTAGTCCGAAATGGCTTTTGTGCACATTGTGCTCGTGCACGACATGGAATATGTTTGTATTTGGATGGAATGAATCATCTGTAGATTGCATTTGATAAAACATATTAAACCTCGCTAGAATGAGCAATGTGGAACGCGCTCAATCCGTCAGATGTATGCATGCACCTAACAAATTTCTGTTTGGCCACGTGTATTTTTAATATTTTTTAAAAAAAAATTAGCAAAAGAATACAAATAATCAAAACCCGACGATGTCCACTTATATTGATAGGAAAACATTCTCCTGGTATTTTGCGCTAAATCAAACGTAAATTAAGATTTAGCCTTTTTTTAAAAAATACATGTGGCATACTTCGCTGTTTGGGTGTCGGTAACCATCATTCTGGGGGCTTGAACGAGTTCCACATTATTCAATCTCTCAAAGTTAAATGTTTTTCATATAATCAACAGAGAATACAATCCAAATAAAACGAACATATTACATGCCGTGCACGAGCACCACGTGCACAAACGCCATTTCGCACTAACCGTTCCGCATGGATGATTGTGTACCTAAACAGGTGTTTTATTTCTATAAATCGATAGATTAGTGTGTGGAATGAAAACATAACACAACTTTATATGTATTGGTTGAATATATCACAAAGTATCTAATTTCATAGGGTGGCCAATTAGAAATTCGGCGTAGTGTATTGTTGTTATTTTATTATTAACTTCAGTTTTTTTGATAAATAACGTTATGGTATTAGAAAGTACTGTTATGCATTTTTCAAATAATATCAAATGTATTTTAATCAGCCTCAATGCTACTTCAACAGTGCGCTCTGAAATATACATGGGGCCAATGCAACGCAATTCCCTCGCGTATTTAAGAGATATTTCAGTCAATACCCCAAATCATGTATTGCTTGAATACCAATAAATTATACATTCTCAGAAATAAAATAATAAATTTGCCATGAGTGTCTCGCTGAAAGATTGATCTTTCAAAAAATGTTCAATTTAAAAATTCTGACCAACTAATGTAAAGTTATCACTCAGTTATCAGAACTTTCAGAATGCCCCTAGTATCGAACGTGCACTGTGTAATCTAAATAACAGACTCCAGACTCGACTCTGATCTGTATGCATGAATATAAACAAGGTTCTAACGCAAATCATGCAATATCGGTCCTTTAGATTTGTGTTGGTGTTACTCATCGAGTCTATCTCATTAAACTCCTATAACGTAAATGTGTACTCTTGTTTAATTTTGCTATTTATAAATCCCCCGCCACGAAGTTATAGGAATGGTGTATGTGCGTTTTTTTTAGTTTGTGTGACTTATTTAGTCACATAACAACAAACTATCTTCATTCCGTAGCGTTTAGTCACATAAAACCGATCTGTTAGATGTCACAGTTTTGGTCTAATTATCAGGAAACTTGAGTGGAATGATCATCTCAACAAAACTATGCCAAGTTCAATACTGGGGTCAAATACAAGGTCACATCAAACAAAATATTGTGTATACACGTCACTAGAGGTCATAATTGTAGCCAAATCTTCATCTGCGGTAAAAAGAACTAGGACAAGTCATAGAAATCCTTTTTTAGATACAAGAGGTCACAATTTTTACCTACTCCTTATGATAGTTGGTCATAATTCTCATCTCAATAAAATCTAGATAAGTGCGATATTGGATCATCTTGAGTCAAAACCTAGGTCATTATTGCAAATTATAGAAAAGTCGTATACATGTATGATCTAGAGGGTATATTTGTCACTGCATCTTCATAAAAGTTAGTCCGATTGTAAGCTAGTTGGAATTTTGGTCGACATGCAATATGCGTCATGTGATGTTAATACAAAGGTCACTGGTTTCGACAATATACTTTGTACATGCAATAGAGGCTGCATTTTCTTAGAATCTTGGTCAAAAATTATTGCACCAAAGCGATAGCGGCTTTCATGCACCTCAATGACAGGTAGGTGAACTAGGGTCCTTTTGAACCTCATGTTGGTGTTCAAATTAAGTGGATGTCTTATAATACTTGATTTTACTTTTTATGTAATTATGTATGCTGACTCTTCGTAAAGTGCCGTATTCGCTGTCTGATTTGTTATTATCTATTTGGTTTATACGTTTGGCCTACAAACATTTCGTCATTGTAATTATAACTTGAGATGCTTATTGAAAAGGTTTGGATGCCAACTTTTCGACAAAAAAAAGAACGTAAACGTTTTAAATTGGAAATAACCGTTTTAGATCAAACATGTTAACCTTCTCTAATAGTTCAAATTTCTATTGATTCAACTTATACGTATATCGTATGCATTTGAATTTCTTGCCTCTATTTGTCAATAATTTGAACTTTTAAACAATTCTAAAAGGAATTTATAGGAAGACACATTTTCAAAATCAAATGACAAGAACTGCATTGCTGTCTTATCTTTAAAACAGTATTTGATTTGTTCTGCGAATGTGACAAGCACCGGTATGTGAGCGGAACGATAAGATAGAACTGTGGTTAAACTGTCAATAGTATCATGTATCATGTGTGTGATATATTCTATTAATACATACACTGAAGAGGCCAGTGCAACGTCTATCATACAGGCATGTTGAGTATCACTTGACATTTGCCGATAACAGTTTCATTATAATCCTATGTCAGATTGATAGAGTGCAATGTAACATTCTCACGTATGGTTTTACATTAAGAGTGTCAATAGAAATGTATTAATTAATCCCGTGTGGATTCGCATTATCACACACCTACATTGTCTCCATGAAAGTTCTGGCGTTTCATTCAGTAGTTCTGAGAGTAGATAAGCAGTCAATTAGGTTCTTATTTCAATATGGGTAAATACACTCAGAAGGCCGTACCAGATAAACGTGATATATCATTTTAGAATCGTTTCGTACGTGTGCTAATATATTCTGTAATTGAATCCGTGTTTTAACCCCTCCCCCAAAAAATAACTAATTATTTTAACTGCGCAAAACACGAAATTCTTCGGGTCACAGCTTAGAATTGAAAACTCACGAATGAAATTTTTTTATTAGTAACTAGTAAAACTCAAATTGAAATGGAAAGTGAGCAATTTTGTAATTATTGATATTCTGAACTAATGTTTGTATTATCAACATCCTGACTATATTTCGGTATACGTTCATCTCTTTGAGAGACTAACAGGCGGATCGTTGTTCTTTGAACGATGATCGCGTTCTTATAATCACCATCTTCGAATACTGTTTTGAATATAGACCACGACGATACCAAACTCTAAGACTTACATTTAAATGGATTTCAGTAAATAAAGGGATAATAATGGCCACCATTGAGCAGATATTGTGACATAATGACTAGACGTTGCATATTTAATGATTATAAATTCTGGCTGACTGTCCGATGTTGAAGGTTATGTACGTTTATTGTACACATGTATTATCATGTGGCATTGTTAATGATCAAGCTTTCTCGAAGTATTCTCATCCATCAGGGCTGCTCGAACACATGTATGTATAAAATGGACAAGTAATTAGAAAGATATTCAGCCAGAAACTATATTGCTTGAAATAAGATTGCTGTATAATTCTAAATTGTTTGAAGAAACTATAACGCACATGATTAAGTTTGTAGCAGTGTCTGTCATTGGTTTGGTAATTGAATTACACCCTTAATACGGAATATTAGTTGCGGCAGTGTATGTGTATCTGTCGGACCGTATTCATCTCGACGTTAAGTACTGTAAAATCATTATTTTTCGAGGGAGTTTAATTTTCGTTGATTTCGTTGTTTCACCCGACCACGAAATCTAATTCCCACGATTAATCGACCTCTAAAATATGGAACATGTGTTTATCCTTTCATGTTTTGTAATCCACGAATTTATGACCCCACGAAAATGCATTTTTATCAAAATCAACGAAATTCAATACCCACGAAAATAAGTGACTTTACAGTATACGTTTGTATGTAATGACATTGTCACTGGCGATACATTCTTTGTTCGATATTTTGAAGAGAATATTGATATTGACTATCAGGTAACGTTACAGACCAGTTTTCTGTCGCTTTATGTGGATATAATAAGCAACGTTGAGAGACCTTCTTACAAGACGTACTGTTTAAAATAATGTTTCAAAATCCGATTTGTAAAACTTACTTAGAAGTGTACATAGCGTCTGGTGAGGTCTCTACTTACCATTTACTAATTTACTGTATATCTGCATATGTTTAAATAATCCAGCAGTATGTCTATGTTTGACCTGGCACACATTGACATCATTAAGTAGTAAATTGATGCTGAGTGCGGAAATGTTATGCTAGTTCAAAACGCGGACACATTAGTAGAGGAAATACGTAACTACCAGACACGTGCAAACAACAACTCGACAATTACTATATGCTCCTCCACGACCAGTTCCAGTACTAGTAAATCTCCACGACCAGTTCGAGGAAATCTCAACGACCAGATCCATTAAATCCCCAAGACCAGTTCTAGTATATCTTTACGATCAGTTTTTGTTAATCTGTACGACCAGTTCTAGTAAGTGGCCTAGAGGTAGAGCGCGCGCTTCGAGATCGAGAGGTCCCGGGCCCAACCCCCGTCTGGACCACTTCTTAATTTCTATAAGAAAGAATAACCCATATGCTCCACTCGACCAAGATGTGAATTGGTACCTGTGAGGGTTGTGTCTGAACATGGTCGATAGTGCTGATCTTGGCTGCCCACTCATCAGGAGATAAATAGTGTCCCCAGGGATACTCGATCGCTGGTTTCCATAGGTGGCCCAATAACCAGGGGAAGTTAAAATGTCAAAAGCAGGCTGAACGGTTGAACTGCTGAGAGCAGCCCTCGAAACTGGTAACTTAACTTAGTAAATCTCTACGACCAGTTCTAGTAAATCACCACGACCAGTTCTAGTAAATCACCACGACCAGTTCTAGTAAATCACCACGACCAGTTCTAGTAAATCATCACGACCAGTTGTAGTAAATCTCTACGATCAGTTCTAGTAAATTTGCACACATCATTGGTGAGAGCAAAATGGAGGAACAATTAGGATGTTGCTTAACAACTAGAAAATGGTGTTAGATTAGATCTTTAGGTCCAAAACCGTCAGCAATAAATAATTCTAAACATAAATATTCGATTAAAAGTCACCATATCTAATTATCCGCCATTTTGGCCGGGGCTACTTTCCTGAAAAGCTAATCTTTGTCTACTAATCTTTTTTGTGCATTTCGTGCTCTGCTGTTTATGTTTATTAATGTGGCTTTGTCATTATCTTGTCGTATGTATGCAATCTTACACGTTTACGTAAAGTTACCTTCACGTACATGGTAAAATAGCATGGCATTTATGCATGAATATAGAATACAAGGTTCTTGAGTTGAATATATCAATATTGATATAGACAAATTAGATTTTTTGACCTTTCAAGTTAACATAATTCATTAATAGCTGCACAGTATATATAAGAAATCATTACCTTTCTCGAGATGGCTTATACATGTAGAGAATGTTCACATACCGTGAAGTTATGTATTTTGATAGGTCAATCAAACTCTACAATACGAATAGTTAACTCGTGTTAATTTTGACTATGATTACCTCGTGGTATGATTATCACTATAATATATACATTGTACATCCATCTGTCCATGATGCAAAATGTCCGATCAGTGTTCGGTAAAGGTAAATACTTGTATTAGAAGAACGCAAACCAGACAGGATCCAGTCTAAGAAAGCATAGATGGTAGACAGTCTCCATTTGAGTACAGACAATTAATTGATAGTGAAATCTCATTTAATTAGGCGTATTTTGTGAACCCTATTCTTAAGATCCATAAAGGTTTTGTTTATCTAAACGTTATTACGTCGTCTGGTTAGTCCTTTGGGAGTATATTTCTAACAACACAAGCACGCGGTAATGTCCAATTGGATCAGTCTAGTAGCACGATATGCCGATTTCTTAACCTTTCCGTCCAACGTGACAGGATTGTTAAAACGCCCACTTTTAGTGCCGTGGATTAAAGGTACGACTCATAGAAGAGTCTTCAACTCCATAATGTCAATCCCGGTGGCTTATAAAGTATTATTGTCGCAACTCTCTTCCAGAAGTGTGTGACCTCTAGCTGGTATTAGTACCCGTACGGTAAATGAAACAAGGCATTGGCATTTACAGCTCAACATTCGTATTTGTGTATTCGAATATCGAGCCTGTGCGATATTAATAATTTAGAATGTTGTGGATAGTCGCTTATCGAACTAACGTTATCAAATAATCGTCATTTGTCATGCAATGTTCTTTTTGTGTTTTTAGTGCTCTGTAGTTGCTGCCTTCCGAAGCTGATTTGTTATTTAAGAAATAAAGATCTGTTCTTGTATTTTGTCGGTTAATAAAAGACAGGCAGGAGTTTGGATGCGGAAAAATTAAATCACGATGTTTTGTGAAGGAACGAAACATATTTTTGGAGTTTTATTAAGAAATAACAATATATTCAATAAATGCTTATTATGTATTTTATTGCGTGGTTTTGTCATTTTTGAGCGCATAACAAATGTGACCAATTTGCTGTTTGCGGGGCGTAAATAGTACCGGCCAATTTGCCAGGTATGTTTTGTTGCGATAATAATACACAGCTTAGATTCCTCTATGCGTATATGGATTAATCCGCAGATCGTGTTGGAATATATATTTTCACACAAAAGTTCCATCATAGAAAATGGTTAAATGGTGTAAATGTGATTTATAGGAAACAAGACTGCGTTCAATAAACGCTTATGCCCCCTGTGGAAGCCTTGCCCATAAATAAGTCTAAGTCCAAAATTAGGTCAAGGTGAAGGTCAAAATGGGGTTAGGTGATACTGGCGTGTGGAGAGTGTTCATACACAACATCCATGCAAGTATGAAAGCTTTGTAGCAAGCCATATTAATGCTAGAAGAAACGGTCAATTTGGGTTAACCAGGACGGACGGACGGACGGACGAACGGACGGACGGACGGACAGGTGAATCACTATATGCCCCCCATCTATCGATAGGGGGGCATAAAAATATAGGCTTGTATAGCACTAGACTCCCAACAGTGATTGAATTTTTCTACCCTTACATTCACACTAAATATTGCAGGTTTCAGATGCAATGGGGCGTAGTGCGAACATATTTACTTGCTCCTCAAACTACATTACGAATATATTACAAAAACAGTATATTAAGTCAGACAGGGAAGGCAGCACTCAACTTAACCAGCCGAGCACAGAAAACATTAAAAACACACAAAGCACAATGCCCAACTAAACAAGCGCAGATCCGCCCAAGTCCAAGCTGTCGAAAAGTATAATAAATTATAACTAGCTGAATGATCCAGTAGAAAAGATACAGCAACCAAAAGGCGGAATGCCTACGCTGAATGACCTAGTAACAACAGTAAAACTGCTGAACTACATAGTTTTAGCAGCCTACAGTCTAAAAGTTAAGTAACAGTATTAAAACGTAGAAAGGCCCGATTTCAGCAACAAAAAATCTGAAAACCTTAAAACGAGTGACCCAGTTTCATTAAGTAAAATGACGTAATTGAACAAATCAAGATATGACGTACTGAATTGCAAGCAATACAGAAGTCCCCCACCGGTGTAAAGCCATTGTCAATATGTCTGTTGCCATATCAACAACAATTTCCGTCAGAACCAAAACTGACGGACAGATGGCAAACCAATAGTCCCCTCCGGTCAAAAACCGGTAGGGGACTTAAAACTACATTAAATGACCTCAGGGGACAGAACACTACATCCATAACTCCACAGCTGTACATAGACTCATGAACGAACAAGCTTCTTGTATCAGTGTAGTCATACCACGTGACTTCGACATCACTAAAGGCTAAACATTTGTCAACATTTTCTCCGCTTCGAAAACAAGATTATTATTTTATTTCGCCATCGATTTCTATGAAACATACGCCAGTCTAGGGGTAAAATTATATGCTTTCCACGAAATATAGGATGTCTTTTAGCAGCTCGGCAGTTTTTCCAGCATCCTGTGAAACATTCAGAGTTGTTGTATGCGAGCGGACTACAGTTTCAATCAGTCTTCTCTTCCAAGGTTTCACAGAATGTTCGAAAAAAAAACGGTTAAGCTGCTGATGATCCTATATATCTATTTTCCCTTAGACAGTCGCATGTTTCATAGAAATCGGTATATAAATAAAATCCTTAAAGCTATTTTCGTTTTCAAATGTTGACAACTTTCTGAAATGAAGCGATGCCTTTTGTGACGCCAGAGTCACTTGGTGTTGCTACACGTCGTCTGGTTCCCGGCCCAAAATCTTACATTAACCAGGCTATTGCTACACGTCGTCTGGTTCCCGGCCCAAAATCTTACTGCTTCACGTCGTCTGGTTCCCGGCCCAAAATCTTACATTAACCAGGCTATTGCTACACGGTGTGTGGAACACATCACTTTCCACGATAATGTTGTGCCTTGTCAGATAGTTGGATTTCCAGTTAGGGTAATAATAGAGTGACACATAGGCCAATCAAGTCCATCTATAATTTCACTCTCACATGCAATATTCTAACTGTACAATACGCGTGATATTTCATGACGAAAACAAACACCGGGATTATATTTGAGTTAAAACATCTATTAAATTATGCTAATTGAAGTTTTGTGGACCAATTAACTTAAATGTTTACCCAGCAGAACTATTTAAACAATGTTTAAAGCGATACTATCATGCATATGTAAATGTTTGGATTCACAAAAAGCAACAGTTACATAAGCATACACTTAACTATATCATTCTAAAGTAGTTCTGGATTGATGTGTCTATATGGGAAACAGGAAATGTGGATAATGCACTATCTGCCTCATGTAGGTCTATTGCTTTCTTGCTGAGACAGTCTATATCTATGTCGGAATAAACATACAATACAAATATAGTACGGAGACTTTGGCTTAATATTGACCTTAATGCATGCATATATTACAAGGTTCTTGCTTTGAATATAATTATGTATTGTATAAAAGGCTAGGCACTGTACCCGCTTCTGTATGGTTTTGAATTGTCTGTGTATTATAATATTATATATCACTACAGTAGGTGTTAGTGTCGTGCCGTCTGCGGCGGCTGTGAAAAGTCACCACGCACTTTAATGTATAGTTTTTATTTTCAATTACTTGTACTTCCCTCTTTGGTAATATGATATACGGGTACAGTGTGTCATCCATTCGCTGGATTAGAGTTAGAATTACTTAGAGTGAGAAGTACAAAATCGCCATTTTGAGAAAACAAGAAAAAACTGTCTGACAACTATCACCGGAAGTCAAACGTATTGTGTATCATACTAACGAAGAGCTGCATACAGAGCACCCATCAGTGCTGCGTGCAGAATCTACATAACGTAACAACTACTCTTTACTTAAAGAAAAACAAGCTTTTTCAACTTTGGTTTGGTCAACATGACTTGAAATCATGGAAATAGGCTCATAAAAAGCGCATTGTGATGAAGAGTTCAGGCATGTATGAGTCTTACGACCTTCTCATTCTAAGCCAGCGCATTTTGAGGGGCAGTAAATAGGTTTGCTTGAAGTATCCTTGTTTGGTGAATACGCGGAAGGTACGTTCTATGTATGTCTCAAGTGTGGATGGCTAGGTGCTGCAGCCTCTTCTGTATGACTTTGGTTATCTGTACATTATCAAAATTAATATATTTAACACAGGTTTTACGGAACATGGTTATTGCCACTGTGACATATTGTATAACATGTATACGTAACGTCCTAGAAGAACACATTGCGCATGACTTATTTCAGTGCTCAACTGAATTAAATATCCGCCAAAATATGTGTAAAATTTCATTCCGCCATTTTCAGATCTATTAGACAAGCACAGCGTTCAAGCATGCACATTTGAAGATTCCATTCACCGATTGCTAAAGACAGAACGGAAAATTGATCCTGGTGACGACGACTGTATATAAGAGCATTGTTAATCTATATTATGTAATTGAACCAATCATAAAAGGCTTTGTTCTGAAGTTAGATATAATCTTTTAGTTAAATGGACGCTGTAGAGAAAATCTAGTTTTACGGAATAAACCTATGTAATACAGTGAAACTAGCTGACCTTGTAAGTAATTCGGATTGATCATATAATACCGGGCACTTGCATGTGAAAACACATCACGGAACAATGATATCCAACGTTTGTGATACAAATGCGTGACGTCACCAGCTTTTCGGCGAGTAAATCAAATTTGTTATTTCTGACGTTGTTTTGACTCCGTAACTATGATAATGTGATATAAAGAATCCGTGACCTTGACCTTGAGTCAGCACGGTTGGATTGAGCTGAATTATTTTATTTCTTTGGTCTGGAAATATTGTTTGTACTAGAGCCTATTGGCTTAATTATAAAGTACAAAATCGCCATTTTGAGAAAACAAGAAAAATCTGTCTGACAACTATCACCGGAAGTTAAACGTATTGTGTATCATACTAACGAAGAGCTGCATACAAAGCACCCATCAGTGCTGCGTGCAGAATCTACATAAGGTAACACAAGGTAATATAGTCTGGAAATATTGTTTGTACTAGAGTCTATTGGTTTAATTATAAAGGTTATCAAAGTAAAAGTTAAAAAAAATGAAACACCCTAGGAAGCCTATTGCTATACAAGCCTATATATCTCCCTATAAATCTCATATACACCATTTAACCATTTTCTATGATGGAACTGACAGAGTCGTGTTGTGTGAAAATACACAACAGATCAGACTGAGAAGGCACCATTCAACAGGAACAACAGAGCACTAATGACAAAATTAACAATGCACCGAAATGACGAATTCTGCAATATGATGACTTTTGATCGATTATTTAATGACGTTACGACAATCCTCGATATTCTAAAGTATGAATATCGCGCTGGCTCGATATTCGTCCTCATTCGAAATATTCAAATACGAATGTTGAGCTGTAAATGTTAATGCCGTGTTTCATCACCGTACGGATACCATTACCACAGATAGATCACACACTCATGGAAGCAAGTTGCGACAATAATACTTTATAAAAAAGATTATATTAAGTCAGACAGCGAAGGCAGCACTCAACATAACCAGCCGAGCACAGAAAACATTAAAAACACACAATGCCCAACTGAACCAACCGAGCACAGGAAACATAAAACACATAAAGGCACAATACCAAACTAAACAAGCGCAGATCCGCCCATGTCCAAGCTGTCGAAAAGTATAATAAATTATAACTAGCTGAATGACCCAGTTTTCACAGCAAAAGGACTATAATGCCTAGTTTTAGCTGTCAGAAAACTTAAAACGAAGAAGTGCCCAACTCACTACCGACTAAGAAAATTAAACATCACCTGTCCCACTGTTTAAAAGCTGAATAGAAAAGATTCAGCAAACAATAGGCGGACAGCCTACGCTGAATGACCTAGTTACAACAGTAAAACTGCTGAACTACATAGTTTTAGCAGCCTTTAGTCTCAAAAGTTAAATAACAGTATTAAAACGTTGAAAGCCCCGTATAGTCGGTGACCTACTTTCAATTAGTAAAATGACGTAATTGAACAAATCGAGATATGACGTAATGAACAAGTCATTAACAATTGCAAGCAATACAGAAGTCCCCTACCGGTTTAAAGCCATTTTCAATGTATCTGTTGCCATAGCAACCACATGTCCTGTCAGAACCAAAACTGACGGACTGATGGCAAACCAATAGTCCCCTCCGGTCAAAAACCGACAGGGGACTTACAACTACTTTAAATGACCTCAGGAGACAAAACACTACATCCATAACTCCACATCTGTACATCAACTCATGAACGAACCAGGTAGGGATCGACATTATGGAGTTGATTCGTACCTTTAATCCACGGCATTTAAGGCGGACGTTTAAACAATTCTGTCACGGTAGATGGAGAGGTTAAGAAGTCGGCATATCATGCTACATGTACTATACTGATTCAGCTGGACAATACTGAGTGATTGTATCTTTAGAAAATATACTCCCAAGGACTAACCAGACGACGTATTGAAGCATGTTTAGCCGCAACAAATATGACGTTACGAACGCTGGTACCCAGTTTGTCTACAGTTGGCACAGCAAACACGGACATCAGTTCCTGTAATGTCATATCCGTTGCGGCTAAACATTGTCGCTGCACAACCTTCTCTATATATAGGGTACTCTCAGATAGTACACTCAGATCATTTGAAACCATGTGCCTATGATCAAAGTGGTGACCATACTACGTGACAATCAAAAACATTATTGATACGAGAGACTGGTGAACCTTCGGCAAACGCTTCTTATTGTAGAGTTTCATTGCCCTGTCAAAATACATAAATTCAAAGTAAGTGAACACTATAGATAAACCATCTCCAGAAACAGTCTGAAGAATACCCAAACTTACATGCACACGTCGTCTATGACTTCATTGCAATTGCACCAACCGTAATCATAGAATCAAAGATCAATAGTGGGCGTAAGCTTTTACACTTCTGTAATAACGTAAAACTTTGCAGTCATTATTTGTCTTAGCGGTTCGAATTGTGTGATTTATGTCTCAATTACATGACTGTCTCAGAACATGTAGTAATTACCTTGCATTTTCAAATGTATAACTCGGTTGAACTCTTTGACAATAAAATGCATGTCAAGAAAAGTGAATGCGAGAGGTGCCCTGCATATATTTTAACAGTGTTTAACTGCCGATAGTTTCATACTAACACAATATAAATACAGGAGGGGGCATATGGCATCTGTGCTGTCCGTCCGTCCGTACGTTAGACAAATCTTGAGTGTTGAACTTCTCAAAAACCACTGGGTGGAATTCCTCAAAGTTTTTCCAGATGAACAACCTCCTCAATGTATAGATGACCGTAAAGGATGGAATCTTTTGCTGCGTAATGTTTGACCAAACTTATGGCCCTTTGTTACTTTTACTATATACCCTATAGTGAAAAATCGTGTGTGTTGAACTCCTCATACACTACTGGGTGGAATTTCTTCAAACTTTCACAGATTAACAATCTCAATGTATAGATGACTGTAAAGGATAATATTTTAGTTATGTCTATTTTTAACAGAAGTTTGGCCCTTTGTTAACTTTACTGTATGATGGACCTTTAATACTAGTATTTTAATAGTATTATAGTCAACAAGGCTAATGAAATTAAATAATGATGTTACCTCAAACCGCTATTCTCCTCTCCTTTCCCATTTGACAGGATATGTGCTATAATGGGGACACCCGTGTCTCATGGACAAATTTTTTGTTACACATACAATTTTCGCTCATGTAAGAGAAAGTCGAGCGTCCATGCAGCACTGTTTGGTGGTTCTCTTATTTAAATATTTAAACAATGTCGACGAACGAAATTACATATAAATATAATGACAAATGATTACAACTTTGGCATCTGTCGGAAGTATCATTCAAATATCCGTGAGACGTACTGTAATTAACTTAATAATTTCTAGGATATATTAATATTTCTAGACGTAAGATAAACACTAATTATCTCTTATATCTACCAATTCAACAATGTCTGACATTTCTTGGTTCAGTTAATTTGGATAATTATAAGTTAAGGATGTTTGGCACCACCTGAGACGATAATAATATCACAAGCAATGTGTCAGGCGATATGTCATCCAGACCAACTAGTTGTATACCTTTTATAATGTTGTCGACTGTTAAGTTATAGTTAGAACATATAAAGTAAATTTAAATGATTAAAAAGGGCGGAGCGAGCGAAGCGAAGCGAGTCCTTTTTAGTCATTAAAATTTACTTAATATGTTCTAACTAACTTAGACTACAACATTCTGCATTCTGATTGGCCGATAGAAAGTAGCGCCAACGCATGACGTAAAGTCTGTGAAGAGAACATTTTAATGATTAAATTTTCAGTTAACCGCCAAAATGCGGCGTTTTCATTGGCTCATAATGTAGTTTATATTCTAAGATAAATTCTTAACCTGAAGCGTAGTCTTATTTGTTTTCTTACCTAACTATCTGACTAACTTTTTTATTAACAACTGTTTCGTCGAATATAAATGCTTCCATAAATTTACTTTCATTTCACAACATTTGGAATGGGTCGGTAGTAATGTGGATTTACAATGAAATGAAACACGACCCAATTAATGGGTGCTATCAGCAATATATGATTTAGATTCGGAGCCTTTAGTGTTGTCAAAGTCACGTGGTATTGCTATACTGTTACAAGCACCACAGTAAGACATATACTTTGAGATGGCCAGTCGAATATAATGCATGGTAATACTATGCAACAGATGCGCGTAAAATCGTAAATGAAGGGTCAAAGCAATTATTTTGGATTATTTGTACTTTTATTTTCAACCAAAGTAATTAGCCAAATCACTTAGTAATAAAATGTGAACGTCCATTTTACAAGATTTACTCTCAAAGAACGTCGATATCGAATTTCATTTTAACGTGAGAAAATATAATTCTCACTTTATATATTATAGGATTAACAATGTGTTTTATCAACACATTTTTTTCTTTATATTTCATTTTTTTCGATTTCCCTCAAAAGGGTCTATTTGAAATGTTTTATATTGTTAATTTGCGTGAAGTTGGTCTATTTGAACTATACCAATTAGAACGATCGTATGATATATCGTATGATACATAGTATTAACGTCATGAAATCACTGCCACCACTGACGTTACACTTAGTTTATTGTATCGCTGCAAGAACAAGCGGGACCAAGGTGCTTTAAATGCTTTCAAACACTATGAATTAATGATTTATATTTCGCAAATAAATTTGTACATTTCATGAAATATTCTGAACATTAGAATATTGACACATTCCGGTCAATAACACAGAAACAATAGGAAAACCTTAGTAATTGTTTTCTTATAAATAATTGACCTCTCACACCTCAGTGTGTACAGCATTGACCGTGATGTCTGGGGTATCTATATATGTTTAGAATGTAATGTTAGATGACGACATTCTGATTGAGTGATCACTTCCTTCCTGGTCACGGAGGAAATTATTGGAACATATACAACTTGCCTGGAAACCGCTTATTTGAATCTGAGAAGACGCCTCGTTGATAATATAGACATTACCGCTACTAGATAGCAAGAAACTTCCGATATAGTGACGATATACGCTGTTAACATGAAATGAGTTACTAGTATATGGGTATTGATAGAAATAATGTATGTTACTAGTTTTGTTGGTTATAATGTGACACAATAGGGGATGTAATAAATTGATACTAGTTTGTTTTAGATGAGCCAGATTCAGTGGTAGATCTACTGTACTGTTCATCACCAAAAAGAAACAAATATCCATACCATTTGAATGTAAAAAGAGTAATATAATTAATATAAAAAAAACATTGTACTGTGTATGCGAAATTTCATAAACGTGTAAAAAATACTTGTTACCAATGTAAAAACGTCAAATATTTTTAATTGCTTCTGACTTATATGCCATGAAAACACGTCACAAATGTTAAAGATATTTACTCGCAAATGTTTAGGGTGACTTCTAGGATTATGCCAAACTTGGACCGAAATGAGGAATTTCTTGGTTTGTAATTACTTGATTGTTACCAACTAACCAATATGGAATAAAGTCAACTATATTGGTTGGTATGTAGCAATATTATTTGTACATTTCCTTGGTTTTTATCTGATGTATAATCTATTGTTCCGGCAGGAATTTCTAGCAGCCCATATATTTGGAATAAAGGCATTAATATCGTGTTGGAAGTTTTTGCCAAAAACTAGTTGTAACTAGATTCCTATTTAAATATGTATATATATTAAATATATATTAAATGTATTTAAAGGGTCTAAAACATGTATTTTGTGCAAACGTAGCAAAATCTACGAAAAGTGCACCAAAACTGATACATATTGCCATGTCAACAACTACATAAATTTAAAGATACTTCTTTACAGTTCATAGAATGAACAGTGGATATTTACTTTATGCAAAGGAACATTTGTTTGTGTAATAAACAAAATAATTTGAATAATTTCTGGGCAAACAACAATATATGATCTTAATGGATCAGACAAGAACTCAATTACGTATATTGATATTTATCATCTGCGACATTTCTTCGGATTGATAAAAACAAATTTTATAACATTTTGATAGGCCCAGGCTCGTAGCTGTGTAAAGTTTGTACGATATTCGACATTCATATTTCGACATTCAAAGACAATTTATGTTGAGTTTGACATTCATTTCGACATTCAAATACAATCTTTTTTTAAATGTTAGATTCGACGCTCATTTTGACATTAAAAACTCTGAGATTTCTGTTTTTGAAATTAAATGTCAATGCCGAAATGTGTCTAACGAGAGGAATCCCACGGACATTTGAACAATATTGAACATCACATGTTATGATGCATGCTATAGCACGATCAATCAAATAACGTTTATTCCATGATTGTTTGACAAGTACCATTTACAATGAGATTTGTGTATTTCCTATGTTAGAAGGTAGAAACTAAATGAACACATTTGTAGAGGGAATTATTCTTTAGACCAAACAATCCTATTGATGTTGTTAACATCAAACAAAAATCTGTTCCTACGTAGTCTCCGTTGTCATGGCATAATCTGCTTAGGGCATTTGAAAGGATTCAATAGACATATAAAAACAACAATAAGTTTGAGATAACCTTATCAATATGAAAATAACACGATTTATTGTAGCTTTATATTAATATATAACACGTTTTTGTCGAAAACATTGGGGAATAAGACCGTTATAAATTATTTTGTAGGTTTGTTTGGTGCCAGGAAAAGCGATTGTTGCTTGTTTTAATCTTTTATACGTTTTGATGGTAATAACATTCGTTATTGTTTCCAGCAATAAATTCAACTGTTTGAAGGTTTTTCGAAAAGATCATGTAATTGTTTTGTATGTTATTTGCTATTGGATACAAGACAAACACGTTTTATCATTCAAAATACCTCCCATTGTGGTTATATATGCACGAAATTCAAACTCCACAGTGTGTCATTCATTGCGGGATGAATATATAGGCTTGCTTGAAATATCCGGCATATTTGGTGGACAAGCGGTCCAGCGATGAGAGCTACTGACTGCTGATCCGAAGGTTGTTGGTTCGATCCCGCCCCATTCTGATTAAACGGAAATCCTTTTCAGTGTTTCCTACTGAACATAAAAAAGTAAAAGTACTAACATCTTTAAAAACCTCGATCCCGTGTATTATGTTTTACCTCAGGCACGTAAAAAAACAGGGATGCTTCTGGAACACGGGCATCTTCTGTAACTATCCCCCAAAAACAAAAGTAACTAACCTCTCCCGGGGGCCTCGCCCGTATGGCGAGGATAAATAAAGCAAATAAATCGAAATCCATATTATGGGGATATGGGTGATTCGTTCTATGTCTGACTCTTGCATGAGTGGCTAGGCAATGCTGCCGTTTCTGTGTGGCTTTAGGTTGGCTGTGCGCTACAATATTAACTACACGCCTTGCTATTCAAACCAATCTACCTTAAAATTTCCCATTTTTCTCATAATAGTGTTCTCACAAACACAAAATCATTCATCTAATTACATGAAAGTAATGGACTATTTTACACCCGGTACTGTTATTGATGAAAATGTATAAATAATTGCCTATGGCCTAATGGGAAAAATAATAGAAAATTCTCAAATGTATACACAGGGTTGGTAATTTATGTTCGATTTCAATAAAACATCCATCATCACTTTATACATACACATGTATTTAAGGCAAACCAGGTCAAGACACCTATAGAAATTATATAGTACATGTAATTACAAAGGATTAAGCTTTTTGTAGCTGAAACTAGGTTATTCAGCTTTTTTGCTGAAAGTAGTGCATTCTGTGTTTCTATAGTGAAACTAGGTCATTTTGCTTTTTTATTGCTAAAAGTAGAGCATTCAGATTTTTTATAGCTGAAACTATGTAATTTAGCTATTGGCAGCTGGGACTTTGGCTCTCGATGTTTTTACAGCTGAAATATGGCCTTTCAGCGGTTAAGTTTTTTCTCTCGTTCAGTTATGTGTGGGCATTGTGCTGATACAACTTCACAAGTATAACCCAGGTCATTTTGTACGAGAGGTGTTCCAACTTATATTTGAACAAAACAACTGATAATCGGATTTTGCTATGCTAACACAGTAAAATCGTTTTATATGCATGTTTATTTATCGTAAGCATATGTTTAACCGCGAGAGAATGATTGTAATGTTTATTGTGTGGTATGAGCGAATTAATCTGAGTGATTGAGGCGTGGTCGAGTTGATAAACCTGTATGGTGTGAGTAAGAGTTCATGAAAGTTCTCTGGTACACTTCTTGACCAGGCATAACATACAATACATATATACGTATTCCGACATATTGACTGTCCTAGCAAGAAAGCTATAGTGGGAACAGATAGATACGTGCATTATTGTCCGATATAGACACATGCATCAAGGACAAACTTCAGAATAATATAATTAAGTATTTTATTGATTTTTAACTGTTGCCTTTTGTGAATCCAAACATTTACATACTGTACGAATGATAGTATCACTAAACATTGTTTAAATAATGTCACTGAGTGTTAAAACATCTACTAGTAATAGAGGTCTATTAGCATAATTTAATAGATTTCTTGTAAAAAGTCGTAGACTATCACGATTAGGTCATAGTGGATACCATAACACGGGTAATTATATATATTATCTACTTATGTTTCCGTCTCTTGAACTAGCACAGCACTCAGCGCACCCAGCATCAGTTTAGACAGGTCACATTGTTACTTAATGGTGTTCATTTGGGCCTGATCAAACAGAGACAGACTGGTGGAATATTTAAACATATTATGCAGATATACTGTTTTGTGTAAATTGGTAAATGGTAAGTAGAGACCTCACCCGACGCTATTTACACCACTAAGTAGGTTTTATAGACTAGATTTTGAAACATTATTTAGACAATATGTCTTATAAGAAGGACGTTCAACATTGCTTGTTATATCCACATACGAGGGGCATTCTGAACGTTCTGATAACTGAGTGATAACTTTGCATTGACTGGTCAGAACCATTCAAAGTTAACATTTTCAGAAAGATACAACCTTCCGCCACCGAAAACATATCATGGTATTAATATCAGGAAAGTTTATATTCTCCTATATTCCGTTTTACATGTAGGTATATAACCCAATGAATTTCCGCCAAAATGAGTCATAATAGCCCTTGGAAGGGATTCCATTATTGCTAATAATTTCTATAAGTTATAAAATGAAATCACAAGCATGTCGTTGTGTAAGCAAATCGCTGGCTTAGAATTAGAAGGTCGTAAGTGCTAAGACTCATGCATATTTGAAATCTGCATCACGAGGCGCTTCTCATGAGCCTATATTCGTGAAAATCGGAACTGGTCATGTTGACCAAACCGACGTTTAAAAAGCTTGTTTTGCCATAAGTAAAGAGTAGTTTTCAGACAGCTTTTTCTTGTTTTCTCAAAATATTAATTTGTACTTACGACCTTCTTATATATAATAAGTTTAAGCCAGCGAAATGTTGAGTACTACGCAGTTCTGCCTGACATCGCCGGAACAGAACGTTGCATTAATTATTTAACACTAATTTAGTCTCTTCAGTTTTGTTCTAGCCGCGTAGGTCATTAACGGTTGTAAGCTGTTTTAGTTCGTCTGAGTTAACATGATATTAATGCGGTTCACGTCTAGGAGACAATAGAAGCCATCCAATCGAAATATTCACGATAACTCGACACAACGTGAATTGTCAATTTATATTTAGTGCACACATATAAAACACATAATTATTATGTTATGTAGCACGCCATTAATGTTTTATCATCTCTGGTGAATTTACATAAGTTTCAAACCACCTTAATTGACTTTGCTAGCATTCAACAATATCTCGTTAGTATTTTGGCATTGTCGTTAAATATATACATCGTACATCTTAATAAGAGACATGTTGTCTTACATATACCTATATTGATTTAATTTCCATAAGGTTATCAAAAGTTCACAAACGTATATATATATCTGACAACATTACGAGTAGCCTCGCATAGATTATACATGTGTATATTGAAAGTGGTAGATGGACAAGACCTAATCCTACACCTATATCTGATAGAAAATGTTTAATTTGTCATACATTAGAAGATGAATATCATTTTGTGCTTGAGTGCAGTTTATACAGTGGTGTTAGAAAACAATACATCTCCTACTATTATAGACATAGACCAAATGTACAGAAATGTATAGAACTTTTATCGAATGAATCAGAAAAGATAGTTAGAAAATTAAGTATTTACATATATACATGTATAAAGCATTTTTAATACGCAATAATAATAACTACAGATAAAGTATGTTTTTCCAATTTGTATAATGATTTTATGAGCTTAAAATTGTACATGTTGTGTTGTAACATGTGTATTTGTACGTATGTACATGGTGTATGTGTGCGCATGGGTGGGTGTGTGTGAGTGTGTGTGTGTGTTGTGCGTGTGTGTGGTGTATGTACATGTGTGTATACTTTAATATTTGCATTGTATATATGTTATGTATGTCCACATGGTTCTGTGACCTTCTGGAAATTCAAATAAATTTTCTAATTATCTATATATCTAAGATTCTATTATACATTTGTACCAGGTAAATAGTACTGCAACACTAACGTTTTCGTTAGAATCCAAAGAGAGCCTATAATATTATATATAAAACTATATAGTATATAGAGCTACTGTATATACATGTAGCTTTGTAAAATTTAACTCATAACATGTCGATGAGAACTATGTAGGGCCAGTTTTACCTCTAACGTTGTTTGATATAATGTACAGTCGTAAAGCACACTCAGGTAAATGTATCATTAATAGAGAGTATTTGTTTTTATTGAATTTATAATTTCTTAAAAAGGTTCATAGCACAGGAAATTGACCACACAGTCACTGAGATACATTTTGTTCTAATACATATGTCATTAATACTATTGTTATTTTAAATATATTTACATAAGCAGAAACAACTAGAGAGCTTCGTCTTTGATTTGATACCATCATTGTAAAAATCGGTCCATAAATATGAAAATAAACCCGTAGTGCGTGAAGTCACTTCTTTGTTCTTGTTTAGAATAGCATTGTCGTTTTTATTGAATGCACCTCAGTATTTGTCTGGACACCGTGATATAGGTACATTTCAAGGTATAACTTTTTAACTACTTGATCAATTTCGATGGGATTTTACATGAAGGTAGTTCTAACAAAGTTTATGAAGATATATAGAGCCAATTCTTGTTTTGATACCATGAACATCTTACCACTTTAGTACAACTACACTTTTCTAAGATAAACTAAAATTTATAAAATAATTTTTCTAAACTCTGTATCAATGATACAGTTACCTTTGCCGTAAACTGGAGAATAAAAAAAACATGACTTTTAACATTGCATGGGATCAATAAATTAGACCACGTTCATTGCTAAAATTGTTCGACATGTGATTTGTAGTTTCTCATTTCTAACAACCAAGTCACTTCAAGACAGGACAGGTTTTTAAGCATTCCGTACGATTCGATTAACTTCCGAGATAATTGGTCCAAACTGCTTTGAGCACCATTACAAACATCTTAACCTCGCTCATGCGTTTTGCAAATCAACTTGTATTACGTCATTATCTGTTAACCGATGACTACCGGCATATCAATTTGTGATTAATTTGAAAGTTGTACAAAATAATCAAATTCTTTCAAATCTGAAAGGATTCCCCTTAGAGGTCAATGTACATTACAAGTGGTGACTTTCGAAACGAAAATAGTGTTTCTGTAGTGTCCGACTCAATATTATCTTTTTGGTTAATTGTCTACTCTTTAGGATTTGTGACAGCTAAAACTAAGCATTATAGCCTTTTTATTGTTGGAACCGAGTTATTTAGCTTGGACATTCAGCTGTTTGATAGCTTAAACTAATTCATTCTACTTTTCGACAGCCTGGACTTAGAGCGAATCTTTTCTTGTTTAGTGGGGCAGTGTGCCTTGTATGTATTTTATATTTTCTGTGCTCGGGTGGTTCAGTTGGGCATTGTGCCTTGTGTGTTTTTAATGTTTTCCGTGCTCGGCTGGTTAAGTTTAGTGCTGCATTCCCTGTATAACTTGATATTATATGTGTACTGGTGATGCATATAGTCTGTATTATTACGTTTAAGCTACTGTACATAAACACGTGTTCATACTTCCGTCTGCCCGCCTTGCAGTTGCCATTGTGTTGATGCATGTACCTCTAAATGTATTTCGGGATTAAATTGATTTAGTTTATAGATGTGCTATTTTAGAGAAATGTAAAGCTTACATGTGTTATGACCTTTTCCGGCAGTTATCGGACGTGTGTGAAAACGAACTGTTGCTCTTTGAACGTTCGTGTGGTTTGTTGTAAAACATATAATTGATGTTATCACCTGCAAGAATTCAAGTCGAATTAATTTTAAGAGCAACAGAACGTCATCCTTCTTGTGACGACAATTACTGATTGTCTTTAAAGAATTGTACATTGTATAGTAATTCTCCAACGAGACCTTTTGACGTTGTTTGACCTTCAAAACGGTAAAGACAATACCTTCTACAAAATTGTTGATTTTTGTTTTAACCATATTGCAAACAAAACACTGTGTTTAAATGTCACCTAAACATTACTACATGTTTGTGCGGTTCAAAAGAGATATTTCATTTATATTGTGATACATGTAGAAGGAAAACATCGGATATTAAACACAGTTGGGCACCTCTCGCCTTCAGTTGTTTTACAATTAAACTTTAATCCGGTTTGTTTGGACTTTACACATACATTGTATTTATATCGTTGCATCTAATGACAAATAAACAATTGTTGTTATGACAGTATAAATGGCTTAAGCTGTACATGGAACAGACTATGTCCCAATTGCTCTTGAAAATAGCCATTTTACCGGAAATACACAATTTACGTTATATTGCATTGTACTACTGGACGATTTATATGAGAATATAAAACGTGTTGCAGTTTTGTGCATACATATATGCTTTTTTTATTCCCACTAAAAACGTTTTCTTAAATATTCGTAATTTCAACTGTACAGCAGCTTAAAGAATATGACCAAGTGGCCAAAACACGTGTTTTAGATTTATGACGTCATATCATCGAAATTGCATTTCGCAAAACAAAAATAATTATAGATGTCCTTCAATGTGAATTGGTACTATTAATTTAATTATGAGAACAAGGACTGTTGACCTTTTTATTACATGCATTAGGGTTTTCCCTTACCCCACCCACTTTCTAAAATCAAGGGTAGGGCACAATATTTTGCTTCCAAAATCAAAATTTAAGAAAAATACATTTATAACGTCTCCCGAATGAAAATACACATTCAAATCTAGACAATTTGACTTGTTTAGAGTAGATAATAGTCCATATAGCTATTATATTTCTAGAATTAAGTATGGGCTATAGGTGGTAAAATGGGCTCCTATATGGGTTGTATATATTGCTGTTTTGTATTAATAACTCAAAGTTTTTTTATTGAAATTACTGGTATGTGTGTTTCAAATAATATCCAATTTATTTCATTCAGTCTAAATGATGCTTCCGCAGTGCGCTCTGAAATATACATGGGGCCAATACAACGCAATTCCCTCATGTATTCAAGAGATATTTCAGTCAATACCCAAAACCATGTATTGTTTGAATACCAATAAAAATATACATTCTCAGAGCTAGAAAAATACACTTTCCATGAATGTCTCGGTGATAGATTGATATTTCAGAAAAAGTTCACTTTAAAAAATTCTGACCATCCAATGTAAAGTTATCACTCAGTTATCAGAACTTTCAGAATGTCCCTCGTATAGCGACAGAAAACTGGCCCGTAAGTTACTAACGACACCTGATAGTCGATATTAATTTTCCCTTCTAAATATCGAAACAAGAATGTATCGCCAGTGACTATGTCATTACATACAAATTATGGACACGTATACTTAACGTCGAGAAAATACGGTCCGACGGATCCACACACTCACAATGCCACAACTCATACTATCCGTATTGAGTCTTGTAATTCAATCACCCGTCCAATGACATACACTGCTACTAACTGAAGCATCGGCGGGTACAGGATATGGTGTTAGAGGCGTAAATGTTGACAAGTCTCGCCCCTACCTGAGGAAATTTTTGCGAGCGAATCGAGATTGAAATAATCCATTGATTATCTAAGAAGAATGCCTACAAACCCGTTACTGACTTGATAATATTCATTATTTTAGGCGAGCGAAGCGAGCTAGAAAATCAGCTGCATGTAACAGCAAGTAGGTGGTAGGTGGTCCGAGCCCACACTCCCTTAATTGTTTAAAATCAATGGATTCATATGGTGCGATGTGAGGCACCTTTTTGGTGACGGAAAGGGTAAAAGCTTTATTACAGAATCAAGTCAATCATAGTCCTCATTTATGATATATGAAACTGATCAATATCGCGCATTTTTATATGTATTTCTAAATCCGATTTCTGAGAACTTTTATGAGGAGAGGTTTATAGCAAGTCAATTAGATTCATGCATAATAGATTTTTATCTGAGCCACATTCGCTCTTTAGAACATGTTTTCCATTATCTTGTTTATCATTATTATTCCTGTTGTTTATTATTTTTATTCCTGATGAAGACTTGAGAATGTAGTCGAAACGTTGAAAATCTGGAGTTTGTCTTGCTTTATTATATTTACGGTTCAATTATCTACGTAATACTATATTTTTAGAGATTAAAGTTATTTGTCGATCTTAGCGATTGCATAAATTGCGTCCTTTATGTTTGTTTCACATAGAACAAAAGACGAAATTTCCATGCTCCGTCGATTTTAGGGGGTGTACGCCCTCTTCCGCCCCCTTAAATCCGCCCTTGAGAAGCATGTGCATAATAATGTCTTAAACAATTTAGAATTATTCAGTATCATATTTAAAGCAATATTATAGTTTCTGGTTGAATGTCTTTCTAATGGCTTTTCCATTTTATACGTACATGTGTTCGAGCAGTCACGATTGATGATAATTCTTCGAGTAAGCTTGATAATTAACAATGCCACATAATACTACATGTGTACAATACACTTTCATATAACCCTCAACACCGGACACTGACAGACAGCCAGAATATAGAATCATTAAATAGACAACGTCTGGTCATTATGCCACAATATCCGCTCAATGGTGGCCATTATTATCCCTTTATTAACTGAAATTCAATGAAACGTATGTCTAAGATTTTGGTAATGTTATAATCTATATTCAAAAAGTAATTGTTAGAACGCGGGCATCGCCCATAGAACAACGATCTACTGGTTAGTTTGGCATCCATAAAGAGACGTAGGTATACCAAAATATAGTCAGTATGTTGACCATACAAACACTAGTTCTCCAGATTAATAATGACTACAATTGTTCAATTTACATTTCAATTTGAGTTTTATTACTTACTAATGAAATATTTTTTCCTTCGTGAGTTTTATTTAACAATTCGAATATGTGACCGGAAGGATTACGTGTTTTGTGCATTTAAAATGACTAGTGATTTTGTGGGGGGTTGGTGGTAAACTACTGATTAAATTACAGAATATATGAGCTGTAGAAGAACGGAACGATTCTAAAATGAAATGTCAAGTGTATTTATGGAGACAATGTAGGTGTGTGGAAATGCGAATCCACTAGTGGGTTAATTAATACATTTCTATTGACACATTTAATGTAAAACCATATGTGAGAAAGTTACATTGCACTCTATCAATCTGACACAGGATTCTAATCGACACAATTTAATGTCAAGTGATACTCAACATGCCTGTATGATAGACGTGACAATGGCCTCTTCAGTGTATGTCTTAATAGAAGATATCACACACACGATACCATTGACAGTTTAAGCACAGTTCTATCTTATCGTTCCGCTCACATACCGGTGCTTGTCACATTCGAAGAACAAGTCAAATACTGTTTTAAAGATAAGACAGCAATGCAGATTTGGTCATTTGATTTTGGAAATGTGTCTTCATATCAATTGCTTTTAAAAGTACAAATTATTGACATATAGAGGCAATAATTTCAAATATATACGATATACGTATTTATAAGTTGAATCAATGAAAATTGAGTAAACTATTAGAGGACGTTAAACGTGTTTGAACCAAAACGGTCATTTTCATTCCAAGACGATTACGTTCTCTTTTGTTTGACAAAAGTTGACACCCAAACTTTTTCAATCCAATAATGATGACGAAACGTTTGTAGGCCAAACGTTTTGAACCAATTACATAATAACAAATCGGACAGGGAAGACAGCACTTCAAGAAGTCAGCAAGAAACGGAAGGCATACACTGCATTAACAAGTAAAATCAAATATTACCAAAGACAAGAACGATCACTAAATTTGAACACGAAACAAGATGTCCAAAGGGCCAAGGTCATTCACATGTCGTAGATGTACATGCAATCCCCTATAGCTATATATATATAGTTACCTGAGTAATCATGCAGCCTCTATTGCATGTACAAGGCATTTTGTCTAAACCAGAGACCTTTTTATTTAGATCAGTTAATACGTATCGAATGTCGACTTAAATGTTATCTAGACAAACATTCGGACTAACTGTCATAAAAATTCAGTGACAAATAACCCTTTAGAGCATACAAAAGACTTTCTATAATTTGACCTAATGTCCTAGGTTTTGTCTCCAGATGATCAAATATCTAGATTTTATAGAGAGGAGCATTATGACCAGATATTATAAGGAGCAGGTCAACATCGTGACCTCTTGTATCTAAAAAAGGATTTCTATAATTTGACCTAGTCACATATTTTTAAGAGCAGATGAAGATGTGGCCACAATTGTGATCTCTAGTGACGAGTATACACGATATTTCGTAAGATGTGACCCCAGATTGTAGAGATGAACATTTTGATCAATTTTCATAAATATTAGACCAAAACAGTGACATCTAGTGTCTACACAATCAATTGTGGACGGACTACTGACGGACATTCTAACTGAACCGACAATGTGGTGATTTCTTTTGACCTTTTTTTGTTTGTCGCACCCTGTAAGCAACAGTTTGCACACCGGAAGGAACAGAATGGAATCTAAAAATAGCCTATTGTTTTACACACAACAACTACATGTCGATACGTACAGACGGGTGGACGACGGACGAATAGTGATCACAAAAGCACACTCTTTCAGTTTGTGAAAATAAAACTAAACAACTACCAAAACACGACATCCTTCTCCAACAGTCTGAAGAGTACCCAAACGTACATGCACATGTCGTCTATGACTTCATTTCAATTGCACCAAGCGTAATCATATAATCAAAAATCAATAGTGGGCGTAAGCTATTACATTTCTGTAATAACGTAAAACTTTGCAGTCGTTATTTGTCTTAGCGGTTTGAATTGTGTGATTTATGTTTCAATTACATGTCTCAGAACATGTAGTAATTACTTTGAAGTTTAAAATGTATTACTCTGCTGAACAATATGACAATAAAATACATGTAAAAAAAGTGAAGGCGAGAGGTGCCCAACTGTGTTTAATATCCGATGTTTTCCTTCTATCACAATATAAATGAAATATCTCTTTTGAACCGCACAAACATGTAGTAATGTTTAGGTAACATTTAAACACAGTGTTTTGTTTGCAATATGGTTAAAACAAAAATCAACAATTTTGTAGAGGGTATTGTCTTTGGCGTTTTGAAGGTCAAACAACGTCAAAAGGTCTCGTTGGAGAATGAATATACAATGTACAATTCTTTAAAGACAATCAGTAATTGTCGTCACAAGATGGGTGACGTTCTGTTGTTCTTAAAATTAATTCGACTTGAATTGTTGCAGGTTATAACATCAATTATATGTTTTACAACAAACCACACGAACGTTCAAAGAGCAACAGTTTGTTTTCACACACGTCCAATAACTGCCGGAAAAGGTCATAACACATGTAACATAACGGAGATCAGCTTTACATTTCTGTAAAATAGCACATCTATAAACTACATCTTTTTAATCCCGAAATACATTTAGAGGTACATGCAGCAACACAATGGCAACTGCAAGGCGGGCAGGCGGAAGTATGAACATGTGTTTATATACAGTAGCTTTAACGTAATAATACAGACTATATGCATCACCAGTACACATATAATATCAAGTTATACAGGGAATGCAGCACTAAACTTAACCAGCCGAGCACGGAAAACATTAAAAACACACAAGGCACAATGCCGAACTGAACCACCCGAGCACAGAAAATATAAAATACATACAAGGCACAATGCCCAACTGAACCACCCGAGCACAGAACATATAAAATACATACAAGGCACAATGCCCAACTGAACCACCCGAGCACAGAAAATATAAAATACATACAAGGCACAATGCCCAACTAAACAAGATAAGATTCGCTCTAAGTCCAGGCTGTCGAAAAGTAGAATGAATTAGTTTAAGCTATCAAATAGCTGAATGTCCAAGCTAAATAACTCGGTTCCAACAATAAAAAGGCTATAATGCTTAGTTTTAGCTGTCACAAATCCTAAAAAGTAGACAATTAACCAAAAATATAATATTAAGTCGGACACTACAGAAACACTATTTTCGTTTCGAAAGTCACCACTTGTAATGTACATTGACCTCTAAGCGAAATTCTTTCAGATTTGAAAGAATTTGATTATTTTGTACAACTTTCAAATTAATCACAAATTGATATGCCGGTAGTCATCGGTTAACAGATAATGACGTAATACAAGTTGATTTGCAAAACGCATGAGCGAGGTTTAGACGTTTGTAATGGTGCTCAGAGCAGTTTGGACCAATTATCTCGGAAGTTAATCGAATCGTACGGAATGCTTAAAAACCTGTCCTGTCTTGAAGTGACTTGGTTGTTGTTAGAAATGAAGAAACTACAAATCACATGTCGAACAATTTTAGCGATGAACGTGGTCTAATTTATTGATTCCATGCAATGTTAAAAGTCATGTTTTTTTGCTTTTTATTCCCGAGTTTACAGCACAGGTAACTGTATCATTGATCAAGAGTTTAGAAAAATTCTTTTATAAATTTTAGTTTATCTTAGAAAGTGTAGTTGTACCAAAGTGATAAGATTTTCATGGTAGCAAAACAAGAATTGGTTCCATATATCTTCATAAACTTTGTTAGAACTACCTTCATGTAAAATCCCATTGAAATTGATCAAGTAGTTAAAAAGTTATACCTTGAAATGTACCTATATCACGGTGTCCAGACAAATACTGAGGTGCATTCAATAAAAACGACAATGCTATTCTAAACAAGAACAAAGAAGTGACTTCACGCACTATGGGTTTATTTTCATATTTATGGACGGATTTGTACAATGATGGTATCAAATCAAAGACGAAGCTCTCTAGTTGTTTCTGATTATGTAAATATATTTAAAATAACAATAGTATTAATGACAAATGTATTAGAACAAAATGTATCTCAGTGACTGTGTGGTCAATTTCCTGTGTTATGTTATAGTTAGAACATATTAAGTAAATTTTAATGATTAAAAAGGGCGGAGCGAGCGAAGCGAAGCGAGGCCTTTTTAGTCATTAAAATTTCCTTAATATGTTTTAACTAACTTAGAATATAATATTCTGCATTCTGATTGGCCGATAGAAATTAGCGCCAACGCAAGACGACAAGTCTGTTAAGAGAAAATTTTAATGATTAAATTTTCATTTAACCGCGAAAATGCGGCGTTTTCATTGGCTCATAATGTAGGTTATATTCTAAGAACCTTTTTAAGAAATTATAAATTTAATAAAAACAAATACTCTCTATTAATGATATATTTTCCTGTGCTTTACGACTGTACATTATATCAAACAACGTTAGAGGTAAAATTGGCCCTACATAGTACTCATCGACATGTTATGAGTTAAATTTTACAAAGCTACATGTATATATAGTAGCTCTATATACTATATAATTTTATATATAATATTATAGGCTCTCTTTGGATTCTAACGAAAACGTTGGTGTTGCAGTACTATTTACCTGATACAAATGTATAATATAATCTTAGATATATAGATAATTAGATAATTTATTTGAATTTCCAGAAAGTCACAGACCCATGTGAACATACATAACATATATACAATGCAAATATTAAAGTATACACACACGCAAAACACACGCGCACGCACGCACGCACACACGCACGCACGCACGCACGCACGCACGCACGCACGCACGCACGCACGCACGCACGCACGCACGCACGCACGCACGCACGCACGCACGCACGCACGCACGCACGCACGCACGCACGCACGCACGCACGCACGCACGCACGCACGCACGCACACATGCCCACCCATGCGCACAACAAACACTATGTACATACGTACAAATACACATGTTACAACACAACATGTACAATTTTAAGCTCATAACATCATTATACAAATTGGAAAAACATAATTTATCTGTAGTTATTGTTATTGCGTATTAAAAATGCTTTATACATGTATATGTAAATACTTAATTTTCTAACTATCTTTTCTGATTCATTCGATAAAAGTTCTATACATTTCTGTACATTTGGTCTATGTCTATAATAGTAGGAGTTGTATTGTTTTCTAACATCACTGTATAAACTGCACTCAAGCACAAAATGATATTCATCTTCTAATGTATGACAAATTAAACATTTTCTATCAGATATAGGTGTAGGATTAGGTCTTGTCCATCTACCACTTTCAATATATAATCTATGCGAGGCTACTCGTAATGTTGTCAGATATATATATACGTTTGTGAACGTATCATAACCTTATGGAAATTAAATCAATGTAGGTATATGTAAGACAACATGTCTCTTATTAAGATGTACGATGTATATATTTAACGACAATGCCAAAATACTAACGAGATATTGTTGAATGCTAGCAAAGTCAATTAAGGTGGTTTGAAACTTATGTAAATTCACCAGAGATGATATAACATTAATGGCGTGCTACATACATGTAACATAATAATTATGTGTTTTATATGTGTGCACTAAATATAAATTGTCAATTCACGTTGTGTCGAGTTATCGTGAATATTTCGATTGGATGGCTTCTATTGTCTCCTAGACGTGAACCGCATTAATATCATGTTAACTCAGACGAACTAAAACAGCTTACAACCGTTAATGACCTACGCGGCTAGAACAAAACTGAAGAGACTAAATTAGTGTTAAATAATTAATGCAACGTTCTGTTCCGGCGATGTCAGGCAGAACTGCGTAGTACTCAACATTTCGCTGGCTTAAACTTATTATATATAAGAAGGTCGTAAGTACAAATTGATATTTTGAGAAAACAAGAAAAAGCTGTCTGAAAACTACTCTTTACTTATGGCAAAACAAGTTTTTTAAACGTCGGTTTGGTCAACATGACCAGTTCCGATTTTCACGAATATAGGCTCATGAGAAGCGCCTCGTGATGCAGATTTCAAATATGCATGAGTCTTAGCACTTACGACCTTCTAATTCTAAGCCAGCGATTTGCTTACACAACGACATGCTTGTGATTTCATTTTATATTTCTATTGTATATGAAAATTAAGCAGACATGTGGTATCCTTTGAAGTAGAAGCCACTTAAATACAATGTGCATGGTTCAGGTCACCCGATATACCCCTAGGTTTAGGCCGACACCACGTCTCAAAATATGTTTGACTGGAAAGATTCGTAAACTGATTGTAGTTTACTTGCTCAAAAGGAACATGTCGACTTTATTCAAGTTCCGCTATGCTAGACAACCCCGTAGATAAATCACCGCCATACTTTGTTTCATATCAAAATATAATATCAGAAAAAATGCAACACCATAAAAATATTTCCGAGCTTATATATAATAACCCTATTCTCGTCTACCATTGTACGTATATTCTTCTGACACCAGGTTCTGGGAACTTGACTAACCAACGATATTACCGATACCTTAACTACATATACAAGGTTAGCCTTAAAAAAAGAAGTGGCTCGGTTCGTACTTTTTAACTGGAGAGCTGTGGACATGAACAGAACAATGTGCATAAATGGTTACCCACTTGTGTTTGTGTTTTGTGTTTAACTATTTGTGTGATTATCTTTTTGGGTAATTTACTATAATAATAACAATGTAAAACATGTGTTTTGGCTTAATTAATCTAAGCCCGGATTTCAGTAGGAGACACGGATTAAGAGACAGAGGTATAGGAACCGAGCCACTTCTAGCTTTTTTAAAAGCTAACCTTCGAAAAAAACGATATATATAGAATAGAATAGAATAGAGTTTATTGCAAGGCAATATTGCCCATGAACATATAATACATACATACAATGCACAAATATTACAAAAGTAATGCATACATGACATAAAATAAACTTCCGGTCAAGTGCACATCATATATTATGATAATTAATCAGAAAAAGGTTATACAAAGTTTATCAACATAAATAGGAGACATCGTATAGAAGTTTATAAGTCATTTTCTTACATAAATTATAATGGAGAAATTTGGAGAAAAGTGTTAAGCTGTCAAAATAATCAAAAAAGCCGTATAAACATTTAAATCATAATAAGTTATATGCAGTATTGATTATTATTTTTTTTTCTCTTTTTTTTTCTTCTATCGAATATAGTACCTAGTATCTCTTATTTCCATACTTTTGTATATAAAAATTGAAAGGTTTTGTACTGTTTTAGTATTTTCGGTGGTAAGCAATTCAGTGAATTTTAGTATATTTGGTCTTTTCCAAAAATATTTTTTAATATATTGTTTTCTGCATTCATAATAAAGTGGACATTCTAGGATAAAATGAAATTCGTCTTCTAAGACATTACATAATTGGCATTTTCGTTCTGATCGTGGTATAGCATTGGGTTTATTCCATCTTCCTGTTTCAATTTCTATTCTATGACTTGATACTCTTAGCCTAGTTAACGCAAACCTATATTTCACAATATTTATTTGATCTAAGTACTGTTTAAAATCGAATTGCGAAAATAAGATATATGTTGACGCTCTCGAAGAGTTACTTAACTGTTCTGTCCATGTTTGTACAAAAGTATCTGTTAATCTTTGTTTTACATGAGTTACGAATAATTTTAGGTTACCCACACCCTGGTATAGCCATACGTCGTTAAAGCCCAGATTTTCCAAAATAGATTTTACATTTGTAGCCCAGTTTGGTTTATTTGGATTAATTAAAATATCATTTAACATCATGTCATATACTTTTCTAGTAAATTTTCTTTCATTAGTATGAACAATTTTGAGCCAGAATCTGATGATATTTAAAAACCATTGTATTTTTAAAGGACATCGACCAAGTTCACCATATATAAAATCATTTTGAGTTTGTTTTCTTACACACAACGTTTGCTTGCAAAATTGTAGATGAATATTTTCTAACTTATTTGCATTTTTGTAACCCCAATTTATAGCTAAATACCAAACAGAAACTCTGTTCGCGAACAGAAATCAAATACCGAACAGAAACGAAAACAAATATTTTAAGAAAACATATTTAATAAAATGGTGGTTTATTAATAAAAAGTATTATATAATCATTATTAATGGCATTTGATTATCAGACATTGTATTTTTTCAATGTTTTAATAGCACTCGATAAAGAAGAAAAAAACGTCACGTATTGGTCACGATTAAATGACTATGATCCAAATAATTCACCAAAAAACCTTTCGTCAATAATCTATAACAGTATGTATGAACTATCCAAACAATACAATGAAGCAACTTTGAAGAAAACATTTCCTTGGATTTCCAATGTTAAACGTATTTTGATTAAATGCGGTCTTATTAATGTTTGGACGTTACATCATTTACAAAATAGTAAATGGTTAAAACTCATTATCAGACAAAAACTATACGATTTATTACTAAACGAATGGTATACACTTATTGACAATTCTAGTAATAGCACCTTTTACAAAATGCATAAAAAGGAATTCAAATTTGAAAAATATCTTGTGTCAAAACCCAAAACGTTTTTGATAAAATTTCGTACTAGAAATCACCATCTACCTATAGAAACAGGAAATGGGACAAAAATACCGATAAATCTCAGAATATTGTCACGTGCTAGCGGTTTTCTTATTGTCTACCGACAATATATTGGTAGCGTGTGCTGTTGCACGGACAAGTAACAATAAAATAAAATGGACTCTGGTTAAGAATAATTAAAGTAAAAAACGACAAAGTATAAATTCCAGTCTCTACGATTTAATATGTGCAGATCATTAAACTCTTCTATATATTGTAACTAAACAATATATAACAGTAATAAATAACAAATAAATATGCAATGCAGATGAATATGTGAATTAACAATGGCCTAAATCTCTAAATACTTTCAAAACATCTCATAAATATCCTAAGTATTTGCACCATGCAGTCTACAATACCAGCATAAAATACCTTATTAAAGCAATAACTATTCAAATGTATCCTTAATAACCAAATAATGTAAAAGAATTGAGCCTAAGTTGCTAGAATTAAAGTGAAAGAAAAATAAGAAAAACAAGTCTCGCACCTATAGTAAAATAATACAGAGTCCCAGAGACTGTGCAGACCTGGTCTTATATAGCGCACCAAGCGCACCAGAGCGCACCAAAACAGATGTGCGCTTTACAATGTAAAAGCGCACAACATCGAATGAATTCACGTAGCGCACCAATAGTGCCCCATGAGCGCACCAACTCAGATGCGCGCAAAGAAACAAGATTTACTCTTTAAAAATGAATGAAACAGGCTAAAACTAATACACAATCGTTAAATACAATAAATAAGATAATAGATCCTTACATAGTTCTCGGTTTCCAATGTGTAGATTCAATCAAAATATGAGGTAAAACAGAACGAACGCTGAGAAAATACTCCGATGTATCTAATGTCAACTACCCACAAACCACTTTACTAGGTCAAAAATACAACTTCCGGTGAAATATTAATGGCGGAAGTACTCGACACATGTTTATTTACAACAGATATAATCACAGATCTCGGGTTTATTACGTAGAGTTCAGGTAAATAAGGAATTCAGATTAAATGGAAATGTATCAAAGATCGTAAGGATCGTAATTACAAAGCTTGCCAGTTTGTACTTTAATAAATAAACGGGATAAAATAGCCGGGTCTAAATGTAAACAAACATACATGTACATAAAGTAGACGAATCTAGGGCATTACATTACCCCCTCCTTAAAGCTTAAAGGTCCTCCTTCAATAAAAAAAATAAAGATAATCTGTGACAATAAAACTTTAAAGACTGATATCTCAAAGATACCTACAAGTACTAAAATAGTGGTATGCTACCTTAAACATCAACATGTGGTACTACCTTAATAACAATAATAGAATAATGGAATCTCACATCACATCAACATGTCATACTACCTTAGCAACAACAAAAATGAATACTGATATCTCGTATCACATTAACATGCCGTTCTACCTTAATAGCCAAAAATCATTAAAATTGACATCTAATAGCACATTAACAAAAAGATCATTCCTTAAATAAAGATAAAATTACTCTTGACAATGAAGGAATAGAACAAATGAAAAATAGATAAATATCTATAGCATCTATGACCGTCAGACTGGACTAATTCATGAATTACATACATAATAATAGCACCTTCAGTAAATGATCATTTTAACAATAAAATTCTAAGATCTCACTAACAATAAAAATCCTGAGATCCTACTAACAATAACATTCTGAGATCAATACATTCAATTTAAAAACACTCAAGTACTAAGGATGATCTCGATACGGACTAGAGTGCCTCTATTACATAGCACAATATACACTATAAATGCACAATATAACAACAACATTAACTAATATGAAATGCATAAATAACCTTACAATTACTGACTTTCAGTTTACGTACAGTAAAAATTAATTCGACCACCAGCAGACAGGGTATGCGCATCCTTCCTTAAACATTAACAATAAATAAATAAATATTGAGTTAATACATAACATCAACAGTGTGAAGGCCAAAATACATTGTGTTACTCAGTTAAAGTTTTATAGCTTATCAGTATTTAGAACTCTCCTATTTAAAATCTACTTAACATGTAAGTCAGACAACAAGTCAAATGACAAAACATTACTTAACAGAGAGAACAAAATTCTCATAATTCCGACAGTGTTCCATCAAAATCTATTCTACAAATAACTGTACTTAAAACTTTTTAAAATATCCAAGAGTCCAAAGAGTATGATAATCCAAGAAAATGTTTAAGGTTAATTAAGAAGGTGTAAGTGAAATAAAAATCTACTATTACCAATTAAAAATGTTAAAACTTCCGGGAAAAACAATAACCAACTAAACTTAACTACTAACACAGCCATTTGAAGAGGGACATCATATTCTTATCGTATGACTATTCGCTGGTCTCTGACCCTATCCTATCTGCTAGTTGTCTGCTCCTGTTCTCTTTACTTGGCGAAAGTCATCTATTTCTGTTTTTTTCCCACTGCCCTTCAGACTCCTTCTCCCATCAGTGAAAGTCATCTGTTTCCGTTTTCCTTTCCTATCCTTCTCATTCATCCTGACACTGTTCAGCAATCTATCCGGTCTCACCTTCAGCGGTTCCTCTGACAAAGTTTGTACATGTTGAAATGGGAAACCAAGGAATTGGTGGAGGTACACTCCTGGGACTGCTGGAGCAATGTCCATAGACGAAGTATAAGCGGTCATCATCATTTAGTCAGTAATTCTTGACTGAAAGTACACATACAAAACAAAAGATATAAAAGTTGAAACAATAACTGCACATATGATTTCTTATAATCAACTAGCGTTCTGCACTTGGTCTGCACTCCGATATCTGGAATAAGACATACTACGACAATGAAGATCCCCTCATTTTCGACGGGTCCACGGAGTCGCCATTTTCTGCATCATCAGTCACTAGACTTCTTAAAAATATAAACGCCTGTCAGCTCTAAAGCTCAAACCTTCTCACTTCCTTCTCATATTCTCTTCTATCTGCTTTCACCTCACTGGTCATATCTACTCACGCCCGACCTTACTAATGGTCAATCCTTCACTTCTCATCATCTAAAACATAAAATCAGGTTAAACAAAATATAATCCGTTCAGCTCCTTTCAACTTCTGCTCACTGACTTCTTCTTTTACCCGTCTTCACGTGACTTGATCCTTCTGCTACAACACAACAAAACATGCACAACACATGGAAGACACTTCCATAATATTGTGCATCATTAAATACTTATTAATACAATACAAGCGTATATACATAATGTGATGCTGGGCATACACTGTCCGACAACTCCTCTTCGCATCCAAAGTTGTCGCATCACATAAAACAGCAACAAAATAACATCTAAATACAAAGATTCATGATAATACATAGTAAAACAATATGACAATAACAGTACACAGTACTCTGTGATATATATCACAATTTCTTTGGATTTATTGCTGTTTCTTTAGTTTTCGCTGCGCTAGCTGGATCCAACGTGGGACTTGAGTTCCTTCATAAAGCTTCAGCTTATTCTTATGCACCAGACTGTCTCTTCCCTTGTTGTCCATCTGTATGAGGAAGTTCACATAAGACATGCTGCTCTTCACTAGGAATGGGCCATCATATGTTCTTTCCAGCTTCTGTGCCGATCCCACTTTTTTAACTTCAGATACGTACCATACCACATCTCCCGCAGCATACTTACTGACTGAAATCTTCGTGTTTTCTCTGTAAGAGGTGACATATTGATTCCCTGCACTTAATCTGCTTCCGAACATCATTTCAGATGGCTGTCGTACCTCACTTCCTGTTGATCGCAGGTTCGGGGTTGACTCACTTGGTGTTACTTGATACGCACCTGATTGTGTCACTCCCTGACTCCACTTGTCCTTTACTGTGACCCTTCGTACACTGTTATGGTTCATCTCATCATACTGTGGTGATATCTGCGTCTTAAAGGGGCAGTTCCTAGCTATATGATTTTCTTGATTGCAGGAATAACATCTTATCACTCTTTTCTGAGGGTTTTGACTGTTCTGTGAACTTTGAGGTGACTGTTTTTCTTTCGTTAGTTCAATTAATTTTTGTAGAACCTGTTGTAGTATTTCATTTTCTTTACTGGTTGAGTTTGTTGCACTTGTGTCGGTTTTAACAACTTTCACTGATCTATCATTCTGTGGTGACCTTTTATTATTTGACTTATTATTTCCATGGTAACTCTTAGTTGGTATTCTGTAAGCTTGCTCAACTACTTCTTCTTCACTGCAACTTTCCTGCTCTTCATCACTAGACTGCATCTCTTGATCCTGTGTTCTTCTGACAGGTGTTTTGTACATGTGCCGCCTTCTTGTCTGGATATAATTAACTACGTGGTACACCGCTTCATCAATATCTTCTGGTTCCTTGACATACTCAACTTCCCATCGCACCTCTTCATCTTTCAGGCCATCCAAAAATCTACGCACCAGATCTTCTTTCCTTGTTCTATTATCTCGTCTGTTGTGTGCCTTGTCATACAAACACTTCAGTGTTGCCGCATATTCCTCAGCTGTCTCTTTTGCTTTCTGGTCTCTCTTGCTAAATTTAGCTGCGAATGTTCTCGGTGTTTCAATTATCCTATACCTACTATTAAGCTCACACACAAGTTCTCTATAATCTCTTAATGTGTCGCGTTTAAGCTGTGTGAACACGAATTCTCCGGCACTACCCTGTAGTTTAGGCAGCAAATTATCAAGCCTCTGCTCATCATCCCAGTTCTGGCGCTCTGCTATAACCTCAAACCTGTTGATCCAGACTTTCCACTCATCCTTCCCTGTGAAAGCAGGTAGTTTAATCTCGGTTTTGAATCTGTGATTTTGTCTTGACTGTGTTCGATTAACTGATCTTGAGTACGTAACATTATTCTCATGTTCAGAATCTGAAAGCGTATTATAATGATTATATGAAGTGGCTCTGTTACTTGTTTGACAACCATCTGTAGTGTGGTGATTATAGTTACTGTTCATCTCAGTTTCTTGGGGACCTGATGATACTTGCACTTTTTGGTATATATTGGTAAGTAAAGTCGTGACACTAATCAGGGCCTGGGACATTTGACTCTGCATGCTAACCATGTCTCTCACAGCATCTTTCATCCAACCTGGTGAACCACGATCCATGCTGGTACCTTGATCATCTATCCTCTGGTCAAATTCGGATCCGTCTAAAGATGAAACTTCCATCGTCTGTTTCCTCCGTCCGCTTGATAAAATATGACTTGGTCCTTCTGTATCTTTCTGGTCAGAAGTTGACATTCTAAATTTTTCTCGAGGCGGGTGTCGATCACTGAATCTTTACTGTAAGTGTCGAAGATTCCACCTGGCTGCCACCATGAATTATGTCACGTGCTACATGTAGCGGTTTTCTTATTGTCTACCGACAATATATTGGTAGCGTGTGCTGTTGCACGGACAAGTAACAATAAAATAAAATGGACTCTGGTTAAGAATAATTAAAGTAAAAAACGACAAAGTATAAATTCCAGTCTCTACGATTTAATATGTGCAGATCATTAAACTCTTCTATATATTGTAACTAAACAATATATAACAGTAATAAATAACAAATAAATATGCAATGCAGATGAATATGTGAATTAACAATGGCCTAAATATCTAGTAAATACTTTCAAAACATCTCATAAATATCCTAAGTATTTGCACCATGCAGTCTACAATACCAGCATAAAATACCTTATTAAAGCAATAACTATTCAAATGTATCCTTAATAACCAAATAATGTAAAAGAATTGAGCCTAAGTTGCTAGAATTAAAGTGAAAGAAAAATAAGAAAAACAAGTCTCGCACCTATAGTAAAATAATACAGAGTCCCAGAGACTGTGCAGACCTGGTCTTATATAGCGCACCAAGCGCACCAGAGCGCACCAAAACAGATGTGCGCTTTACAATGTAAAAGCGCACAACGTCGAATGAATTCACGTAGCGCACCAATAGCGCCCCATGAGCGCACCAACTCAGATGCGCGCAAAGAAACAAGATTTACTCTTTAAAAATGAATGAAACAGGCTAAAACTAATACACAATCGTTAAATACAATAAATAAGATAATAGATCCTTACATAGTTCTCGGTTACAATGTGTAGATTCAATCAAAATATGAGGTAAAACAGAACGAACGCTGAGAAAATACTCCGATGTCTCTAATGTCAACTACCCACAAACCACTTTACTAGGTCAAAAATACAACTTCCGGTGAAATATTAATGGCGGAAGTACTCGACACATGTTTATTTACAACAGATATAATCACAGATCTCGGGTTTATTACGTAGAGTTCAGGTAAATAAGGAATTCAGATTAAATGGAAATGTATCAAAGATCGTAAGGATCGTAATTACAAAGCTTGCCAGTTTGTACTTTAATAAATAAATGGGATAAAATAGCCGGGTCTAAATGTAAACAAACATACATGTACATAAAGTAAGACTAATCTAGGGCATTACAATATGTTACAAATGCAATAACAAAATAGGCGACGAATTCGATTATCTACTAGAATGTATCGAGTTTAAAGACGAAAGAATAAAATTTTTGAAACCTTATTACTACCGCCGACCTAACACTTTTAATTTAGAACAACCAATGAATACAAACGATCAAACATTTCGACTAAACTTATGCTAGTTTGTTAAAACTAAACTTTTAAGTACGCGATGAGCTGTGACTACATTTACGGTAATAATGTTATTGGTTAAACTTCTAATTACCACTCTTGAGCTCAGTAACATACTTTTTGCTGTTGTTTATATTTGACATGCATTATACTATTACATGAAATGTACCATATGTGTGAATGTGCATGTGTGAGTTGGTGTGAGTGGGAGATGTGAGTCAATGTTTTTGTTATTTAAAATAAATAATTAAAATATAAATATTTTAGTAAAACGCATTTGCACGCAGTATTAAGGGACAGCTTATGCTACGGTCACAAAGCTCGTACGATATCCGTTCGAATTTACCAACTCGAACGAGTCCACAACGTTTTAAATCCTAACGGTATTTTTACATTTGTAGGGTCTGGTCACAGCTCATACGGACCTCGTACGATTTATAGAGATCCAATCGTACGATATCCGTACGGACATCGTAATATCCTTACGGACACCGTACGGGGCTCGCAAGGAGCCCGGCCGTACATCGCACGGTGCTCGTAGATCAATCAGAGCTCGCAGATAATTCGTACGGTGTCCGTACGTTGACCGCACGATGGCCGCACGTTGTCCGTGCGACAATAATGGATATATTCAGCGAATTTTAATTAACTATTTTAAGATCCTGGTCACAGTGATCGTACGAGCTTCGTGCGAGTCGCATTTTAGCAAGTTCGTACGGAGTCCGTACGGACATCGTAAACTCGTAAGGGCATCGTACGGATTTATCTACGAGCTCGTAGAGATTTTTGAAGTAGAAAGCTCACAGGGAAGCTGTCCTCACCCATTTTATGTATTATTATATTATGTAAGATGATTATAGAATGGTTGATGTTTCATGTCATGTTTATATATGCAAGGAAATATGCATAATTGGTTCTCGACAGACTCTGAAATTCAGCTAATTTCGCCATAACGTTTTGAATAGTACAATGGGTATATATGTGTCTCATGTGTACCACGCCAAATATATAGTTTCACCAATATAATTAAATGAATGCAGTAGAAATCCAAGGATATACATAATATGTAGGTGCATAGACAATGGTTAAATGTGTACTCATAAGTTCTGTGCACGAGAATCACGGAAATAACAATTATCATACACTGAGCGTGTGCGGATCCAAATGGGGTGGGTCTGAGCCCTGGAATTGTGGTGAATTGTGGTCATCTAATACAATGAGAAAAGTACGTCTTGGTGGGAGTCTACTGGGTACCAACTTGGATAAAATATAGCTGGTCGGACCCGTCTCTAGCAAAATAACCCGAATCCATTCTCATACATGTATTGCCGGGTGCCTGGCAGAGTTGGGCCTACAGTTACCATTCGTGAACTAGCTGGCGTCTTACCAAACGACTACATCAGTTATAACCTAACTTTCTCCGAGGTTCGAACTTTCGATCTCCCGCTTCCTATACGGACGCTAAAAGCACCCAGCCACGACAGTAATATTTCATAGATCAAAGTCTGGTGCGTACCTACCTGGAGAAATGTCGCTGGTCGGATATTACGATGATGATAATACGAGAATACGTTGATGATAATACGAGAATACGATATTATGATGATGATGATAGTAGAATACGATAATGATAATACAATAATAAGATGATGATAATACGAGAATACGATGATGATAATAAAATAATATGATGGTGATAATACGTGAATACGATAGTATGATGATGATAATACGAGAATACGATAATGCTAATACTATGATAAGATAATGATAATACGAGAATACGATGATGATAATACGAGAATAAGATGATGATAATACGATATAACGACAATTATAATACAATAATAGGATGATGATAATACGAGAATACGATAATGATAATACAATAATAAGATGATGATTTACGAGAATACGACGAGGATAATGCAATGATAAGATAATGATAATACGAGAATACGATAATGATAATACAATAATAAGATGATGATAATACGAGAATACGATGATGATAATGCAATAATAGGATGACGATAATACGAGAATACGATAGTATGATGATGATAATACGAGAATATGATAATGCTAATACAATGATAAGATAATGATAATACGAGAATACGATGATGATAATACGAGAATAAGATGATGATGATAATACGATATGACGATAATGATAATACAATAATAAGATGATGATTTACGAGAATACGATGAGGGTAATGCAATGATTAGATAATGATAGTACGAGAATACGATGATGATAATACAATAATAAGATGGTGATAATACGATAATGATAATACAATACTAAGATAATGATAACACGAGAATCCGATGATGATAATGCAATAGAACGATGATAATAATTACGAGAAAACGATAATTATATTACGATAGTTCGATGATGATATTACAAGAATACGATTATGGTGACACGAGAATACGATAATGGTAATATTAGAATACCATAATGATAATATAAAAATACGATATCGTTTTCACGAATTAAACAATTTTGTGTTTTTGCTGTTGGCAGAGTCTTTCTACCGGAACTTGGATACATGATACAGTTGCAGTATCAACATAATAGCAGTGAATGTTATTGTGTGTACAACAATGTCATAGTGTGTACAATAATGTCATGTGTTATTACATGTACATTCGAAATAAAGATATTAAAGTCCGTGTACAAATGTTGTTATGCTCGCACAGTCTGTCTGTCTTCCAAAATTTTAATGTTTCAATATTTCAATATACGACCTACTCATAACATTTCATTGTCACAAGTTAATCAGTTGAGATAATGTTCACTATCTACATCCTAATGGCGTCCCATGCGATGTAAAACCATGCAAATTTCCATATCCGTAAGGATATCGTACGATACTCGCACGATTATTTCGTAGCAGTTTCCGCACGAGCTTCGTGCGAGATAATACAGACTGGAAAAATATCTACGAGCTCGTAGACAACTCGGGAGCTCGGTGAAACATTTCCATCAAGTCGCCGAGTCCTCTACGTGTCACGAAAATCCGTACGATGCTCGTACGAATTTCGATATCCGTACGGGCTCCGTACGGACGCCGTGCGAGTTCGCCAAAATCAACTCGTACGAAGCTCGTAAGGAGCTCTTAGGTCAAATGTGACCGTAGCATTAGAGTCCGTTGAAACAATATCTTGTTCCCATTACGATGTCAAAAACTCGTTATATCGTTAAACATTTCATCACCGATCAGTTGTCGTATTCAATCGCTGATTATGGCTATATATGTGGTCATTGTGTTTCTTTAGTGTTACAAACACACTGGACACTAGTATGTTATTCGTTATATATCGCTTTTATCCATTACGTGACCATTTTATGCTAGCAGAATGCCTGCCGTAGAAAAATATCTGTAAACTAGCATTTTATTTATTACGTTTTGCTCGTAGAGTACCATCATAGCAGGATCGCATATTTGAGAACGTCGAGAAAGTTGGTTTGGATTACTGGAGCGTGTGTATCATAGTAACGCTGAGTCGCGAGCGTGCGTTGACATTAAATTGGAAACCTGTTGTTAAAAATATTGGGTGTAGTGTCTTTGTTGATTATACTAGTATGTCTAGTTTAAAAATATAATACTTTATAGGGTAACCTGACATTAGTCTAAAAGGAGTTGTTACTCTTAATATTTAATTAATTAAGATATTAAGTAAAGTTCTGGAGATATTTGTTGTGATACGGTTTGCACTGTAGAGGTTGACGTCAACTGAAATAAAATAAATATTGCATTTCTTTCGAATTTCAATGTTTAATATACATTTCATCGTTACAGTAATGAGGTGTATATTTTGAGACATCTGATTCTAAACTTTAATATCAATCACTTTAAACAAAGCTGTGGGTGTGTATGGCTGAGAGACGAATGAGTATGTAAAATATAAATACACATCTGTGTTTGCTGTTAGAAGAAATAATGGATCACGCTTGTCGAGACAGTGCTGGATTGTTAAATGCAACACTATTCAATGTATGGTCATGTTCTTTGTGTTACGTTTATCTATTTCCGGCAGGCAATTTAAGGTTTAATTACAACACGACAGAGCCTGGGCTTGTTGAAAGATTAAACTTCGCTGAGGGATCTGAGTCGAATCTTAAGGTAATACTATATTATTGTGTATATATTTTATTTTCTGACTATGTACGAGTGGTGTTTAATATATAAGCAGAAAATTCGCTTATTTTATATATACCAATGTTAATGTTAAACTTTTATAGCTTTTACAATGAAAGATGTTGATAAGCTCTGTCAAACATCTACAAAACGTTATGAAGGAGGTCAGGTGCACTATTATATGTTTTACTATCTAGATAAAAAGCTCGGACATAATTCGAGAGCTACTTTTTGAAGAGTTCACTAAGTCAACTTAACTTGTAATAAGGTCTTAATTGTACATGCAACTGTAACTAGTAATCAAGTCCATCTCCCTAGAAATGCAATAATGATGTCTTTGGCAACAACAATAATAAGTTAATAACCAATAAGCAATAGTTTATACTGTATGAATAATGAATATTGTCAGAAATACATTGTCAACAATGAAAGACGGATCGTTTAAGCAAGGCTATTAATAGTAATAATTTTACCATAATTGTCCGGTATTCGTAAATAAATCGATATTGTAAGAGTGCCCATTCTCGTGGTCGTTAAATTTTGTGTAGTTTGACTAATTTTGATTTCGATATGTTGTACAATTTGTGGATATCAACTTTTCAGGGACCCTCTTTATTACCTATTTCATAATTCTGGAAATCATTAGGATTTTCTGGTATTGTTTGGTTCCCTCAAAGCCGGTGATAATTGACCAATTGGACAGGTGATAAAACAAAATGTCCACGCACTACGAATGTCTCAGTCAAACGCAATAAATAAGGTTTATCCATGCTAATTATTACATTAACAATTGTTTAACCATATTTCTCCATAACGTCAATTTGATATGAAATATAACAAGAGTTAATCCATATTTCTCCATTACGTCAAGCCTTTATGAACCGTCATAAGATATCATTATAACTATCCTAAAACAAATGAGCAGTATACAATATTTTCAGACAGTCTTGTAGTGTTGCTTCTATTAAAACAACATTACATTTACAATGCATATAAATAACACATGGCTGCTCGGGTGATAGTGGAAAATACCAACCCGAGAATAGTTATATCACTCGAGGCGAAGGGTTGGTATCATTTACGGTAACCCGAGCAGCCATGTGTTATTTATCTTATTATACCGAATGCACAATCTCAATCAGTATAAGGTGGTTAAAATTGACAAGATTTACTAAAAATAGCATGTGAATTATACACAATTATATAAATAGCATACGGATACTCTAGCAGGGTGTTTTCCTGACTTAAATAGTACAAATTTCTGGAAATAGCCCAGCCTCGTTTTTATTTGTTTTTACTAGTCGTGATCTAACAAAAATTTACACCGTAGGTTTATGGGGACAATACATTGAGAGGTCACGTGAGGCGAGTGTCTTGTAGATTTCAAAATCAGCATGGGCATCGTATGATGCTTAATTAAACGACCTCGTTCGGCGTTCGTGTAGGGCTTGTGCCCCAGCTTCGAAATCTCTATGAGCTCGTAGATAACTCCGGATATTGACAAGTAGCGAATACATGTATGTATTTGTTTTCATTCTTTGTGCCTACACATATAATAAGATCGATATCTGAACAACACCGCATGTAATTGGTATTTACAAATATGTGTGTTACCATTGTACGACGTCAATGGAATGTAATCCTGGCATTACCGATGGCGATGTTTGTCTATTCAGGATGGAACCAATTTTCTATCATAAAACACATTTGATATTCAATAGTTGAATCTGAAACGTCAAATGATAAAGTGATTCGGTGTCAAAAATGACTTGTATCTGCGAAACTGTAACACATTAAATTTTGTCAATGGGCAAAAACTTGACAAAAGAGCGTGCGCCAACGCCATGACAGAAATAATGAGATGGATGTTATAGCTGTTTTTAGGGACCAGAACCCATTTCCCCTTATTTCATGTTGAAGCAACAAAATACGGATACATACAAACGTTTAAAGGCGTTTAAGCGATTCGCCAATGGTATCACAATTCGTTAGAGATGCATTTGAAGCATAATGCAATTTTTGGCACATATAGGTCAGTTACCAGACTTGTGGAACCATGTGGCTTTTTTCCATTCTCTCGTGTGGAATGAATCTAATATAAGGATTCATGGCACCAAGACCAAGAAAAAAGTTGTTTTCAAAAATGATGAAAGATGGAAATGTGTCACAACACACAAAGTGAATAATTTAAGAGAATGCATCGATTGTAATCTTAATTCTTAATGAAACAAATCTGAAAATAAAGCCCAATGGCAGGAAACATTGTATGCGCCGCAAAAAGAAGGATCCCTAATCGTTTCTTAACGACTTATTTCGAAACTTGTCTTTCGTCAGCGTTACACTATTCTTTTCAAGCTAATTGAAACCTTACAATTCTTCTCAACTCTTGTAGATGTTTGATTGTTGTAAGGGATGCTACCTCAATCTCCCCTGGTGTTGTAGTTTGCCCTGAAAACAAATCCGATGTCATACATCCGGGATTTGTTTTGTAGGTGTTTCTGTTGTGGAATATATTACGGGTTATCATTTATATCAATTACAGATTGCACTTAAATATGATCGACACGTGGTAACAAATAATACTGTAAGTATACGATGAGAGTTTATTTAACGTTTTCTTCACGAATAAGTAGTCGTTAGGAGTAAAGCGGGGCTGTGCGACCGTTAGTACCGATTCATTTAAAAAGTTAAAGTTTAAATTAATAAAGTCTAATCGACTATATGCGCAATAGTTAAAATTTACTTTTTAGTAAAGACTTTTCTCGCGGCAAAAAATTGGCCCATCGATTAGACGAACAAATAAAGGAGAAATTTACTACTAATACAGTGTTAGAGATTCTTATGCAAAACTGAGAATGAAACAATAGACACAAACCAGGGCATGCATTTAAAATATCAGCATCTTTGAATATTGCTTGTGCTAATTAATAGCAATATTGGTAATAGAACACACTCGTAACATATGTATGTTCTACAGAAATGTCACTATTTTCAAATATGTTATACCGATATGAATACTGTAGCGCACAGACAATCCAAAGCCACACAGAAACGACTTCAGCGCCTAGCCAAGAAAAGCATTGTTTATTCATTCTTTTTATGGTGTTATCACTGTCTTGTAATTGTTTTTTGATCCGTGAAGTACGACAGGCAGTTGACCTAACAACCTTTCAGGGAATAAATCATCAACACACCTGCTCTTCCGCAAATAAATGACAACTACTCCATATCTTTAAATGTCTATGATCATGTGTCACGTCACAAAACGCATGTGAACAATGGGTTATGTAAGTTTTTGTCTGGAATATATTGGATATTCTAGCAAGCTATGTACATCTTTTCCAGTTACAAGCATATGCATAGCATGGATGACAACCGATACGGTATTTATGAATTTAATCGCCCAAACGTTTCAATTTGTGATATGATAACATGAGTTCCTCTGGCCCCAATTCCTAGAAATAAGTGATAGCTGAGCTCAGATTTAGGGTGGGTAAAGATTGGTCGGTTAAAATGTATAACAAAGTATTTGACGAGGTACAGATTATTACCGACATATTCTAAAGTTGCACACTGCAAATGTTGTTTCAAATCTCAAGGTGAAAGTAGATGACTTTAAATGTTTTTTTAATTTGAAAGAGCATGTAATAACTATTCAATTGTGTCACCAGCCTTGCGTTCAAGGAAACATTACGTGACGTACGTTTTGCACCTGGTACGCACTTGTTATTCGTTGAACGTCGCCATGTTTGGCTAACTATATCCGGAGGTGGTGTGCTTGTATTGTGTAATTGAACAAAATGGCTGAAAAGGCAAACAAAAGAATGTGAATAGTAAAACCCGTTCATCCGGACATATTTCGAGCGGAAAAAACGGGTATTTATTGTTTGCCACAAACGAAGCGTACAACGAAGGATTATAGCGATAAAAAACCGTGATTTTTTAAAATGTTTGCAGGTAGCTTTCCTTGAACGTATGGCAAGTTGTATCTGATAACATCTATGTTTCATATTGCAACACTACCAAGCTCCATTGATGATAACTGTCCACTAATTGACATTGAAACATCATCTAGTGATTAGCATTCATTATTGCCTCTATATACTAGACTTTGTACATTTTTGTAAGACATTATCTAAAGTTTAGACCATTAAACATAAAGCATTATAAAAAATTAAAATGTCTCTGTTATTTGGAAAGCAAACTCTTAAGGACGAATGGTACAGCTTTATCCTACGGAGAGATGTTTTTCGTTTTTGCTGCATTTATATTTAATATTTAACAAACAAAAATATCAATTAAATAGAGGATCTTGCATGAGCACTCATTACATACGAGTTTTATTAAACGAGTGGACAAATGATATAAAACGAGGCTTTGCCGAGTGTCATATTGTTTTTGTCGACGAGTTTAATAAAACTCGTATGTAATGAGCACGAATGTAAGATTCTATTTATCACATAACCTTAGAAAACGCTCAGTATTGTTCAAAAGGATGATGTACGCTGCATATGTTTCAGCCAAAATTCAGCGGTACATTGAGTGCGACGTCATGGCGACGTTGATATTATCCTGACGTCATTAACGGATCAATGCATGGATTGGCTAACGTCACGTCAAGCTAATTTAAATATTTATTGCACAGTCTGGGAGTGTCGAACGATATTTACGGCACGGCTTTACGGCACTCCTGTACCGCAGGTTATGTGATAAAACATAGGTCGCATGCTAAATTTTGAGTAATTGGTAGCCAAGGGAGACGATTCTGTTCTAAAAATTAATAATTCCGGCTCAAACTTAAGCTCATAAAAAAGAATCAGAAAAAACTAAATTTAAAAAAGTTATTGTTTATTCTGATACACATTAGTGTTTTAAACACTAACAAATTAAATACAATGGGATACAATTAAAATTAGTACTACTATCACATAAATTGCCTGACATTTGTTTCCATTCGATGAAAACGAATTGCGAAAGGAACCGAATACCTCGAATATGGTTCGGCTTTAGTTTGATGAAGTTACAGTTTGATCATGTGTGAATTACATAATTCACAAAACATTTTGGAAGGAAACTCTGCAATATTTTCAAACAGAAAAAATCTGAGTGCCAAATATCAAGAGTGATTTAAATTGCTTATATGCCATAAATCTTTCATAAAGCAACAACCAGTGGCTTTCTATTATATAAATGCTTGGTTAGGTAGGGAAATTATGTCATACAAAATGTTTATCCCGATCCGTGAGGCAGCACCTTTAAAGGTACTATTTAAGTTAGTTTTTCCCAATTAAAAAAATCAGGCGGAGATAATTTGTTTTATTTTGTACACGTCTAGTGTATGTTCATATCAACCTAAAAATCGAAAGAAAAGAATACCCCCAATGCTACTTTACTGGTGCTGTACGCATACATGATCACTCTGACATCGTGCTGGGATAATTGGATACATACTCGTATACCGTGCACTTACAATATTGGGACTTTGTGCTAGATTATGTGCCACAGATAAATGACATGTAGTCACTTAAGAGAATATGGAGATATTAGCAATGACATGATTCTCGGAAACTAAATGTGAAACTGTATACATAAATCACGAAATACAATATGCCATGTTTATGTGTCGAATTTGAGAGTATTTCAAAAGCATGTGTATGTTTTCCATAAAAGTGTGTCGCTCACAATAACGGCAAAACCAATGAGATATAAGAGAGGGCACATACATGTAATACACCGCGTTTGTGAACGACCACATGTAGTCGTGTCATGTCTTTACAATTCGAGTAATAATTATTATGCATTTTATGTAAACGGTTTGTAAAAAGATTATATTAAGTCAGACAGGGAAGGCAGCACTCAACTTAACCAGCCGAGCACAGAAAACATTAAAAACACACAAAGCACAATGCCCAACTGAACCAACCGAGCACAGGAAAGATAAAACACATAAAGACATAATGCCCAACTAAACAAGCACAGATCCGCCCAAGTCCAAGCTGTCGAAAAGTATAATAAATTATTACTTGCTGAATGACCCAGTTTCCACAGCAAAATGACTATAATGCCTAGTTTTAGTGATTTATAGAAGAACGAAATCTAAATAATAATAATATCTTTATTTAGAGAAGGTAACATGTACATACATATACAATATACAAAAACACATACATCTTAGTTTAAACATGGCCCTTATAAAACAAACAACATTCTAACACGATCCGCGGATTAATCCATATACACATAGAGAAAACCAGGGCATTTATTATTACTGCAATAAAACATGGTATCAAATTGGCTGTTACTATCACGTGACATATTTATGAATGAATGAACGTAAACTTTAGAGTAAAAACTTCACCGGGTCGCGAGTTGCATGAGTATCTAGTGTTACAGCTATGACACATCTATTTTAGAAACTCCAATATACTCTCGAAATTAAGATTCATAAAAACTTCTGATAACTAATTCATTTATATTTTTCATTTCATGAAATAGATACACTATACTCGTGTTATTAAATGTTTTTTCAATGTTTAAAATGTGTTATTTCCATCAGAAAATTACGAAGGTCGTTTTCATTAACGAGGGAGGTAATTGTACCAGCTAATAAGCCACTCAATTTCAGAGTGGAATTATGTTCAATGTCAAATAGGTGAAAATGGAATGCGCGCAGTTAAATAGTGCGGGATATTATCGTATTTAGAATCGAAATAAAAACTCTGTTCTTATATTTTGTCGGTGAATAAAACACGGGCACTCTTTCGGATGCAGAAAAATTTAATCACTGGTGCTACGCACTCATGATTTAATTTTTCCGCATCCGAACTCCTGCCCATGTTTTATTCACCGGCAAAATACGCGAACAGATTTTTATTTCTTAAACAAAACATGTTATTTTGACAATCACTGGAAGTACACATATACGTTTAGTAAACAATTTAAATATTCAATTTCGTTATTTCCAACATACATAATTTAAGTCATACATAATATTATATGATATTAATCTTGTTGTTTGCGTAATAAGAACTATTTTACTATTTTTTTGAACGAATTAGGTGATGTAAGCAGACAAATGTTTGTTGGGGTTATTTTCCACATATATGCAGACAAATATGAGAAGGACATTTTCATGATCATGATTATGTGGAATAATAAGCGATAAATAACATTTTGTAATTGGACTAGTACTGATATATGTGTAGATTGACGTTCAACAAAGGTACCTGGAGTATTATGGGTATAAAACTGTTGATAGCAATGATAAAAATATCAACTGCCGCAAAAAATGTTGATTAATAAAAGCGTAAACAGTTTTTGTTTAATATGCTTATTTACATACACTTAATAGGTCTTATAAGTGTGTACATGTTTTTACCGTATATTTTTTTTATTTATGAATATTTCTGCATGACATTTTGTGTACATGCTATTAAATACGGCGGATCGCTGTACCATGAAACACCAAAACATGTAAAACATGAGAAATTTTCGCGTAGGTGCATACTATTTTATTTATGGTCAATTAGAATTTTAGATATATTGTTACATTAAAAAATCACCAAATTATGCGATTTTTCACTCAACAAAATGGTGATTTTTAACTTTTAAAAATCAGTTTAAATTTTATGGCCAAAGGTGGGTAACTTTTCCAAAATGGGATTTTAACACAAAAAGTTAGTACTTATTACCCTAAATTTGGCTTTATTCTTATCAATGTTTTCTTAATTTCTGTCTCGGTGAAAAGTACATACACTTGAACCAGAACTTGATCAGCAAAGAGGATACATAGCTGCATTGACAACCTGATAAACACCCGATAAACACACGGCACAAACGTGTGACCTTAGCTTTTGCTGATGTCATCATTGGTTTATTCTGTTTATGAAAACTGTAATCAGATTGTAATAAAACCAATTGAATTGTAATTCCACATATCCAAGCACCATATGTTGAAATTTTCAACAAAATTAAACACATTTTTACCAAGTTATGGGTAAATATATACATGCACACTTGTACGATTTGTTAAGTGTATATATTGCGATATTTAGGGTCTTAGTGTCTGAGCTTTGAGTTACTGTCCTGAGTTGTCTCGAGTTAAAGTTCAGGTTGGAAAATATCGTTATGTGAGGTTATTCAGCATATTAAACTTGGTTTGTTGTTGCGTTTATGTTTTTATTACTTTTTGACTCCACCGGCCCACTCCCAATTCCAAGCAGCTACCTACACAACCAGTTTCATCATCATGATAAAAATCATGTCTTTCTTATATTATTTTTTCTTTTTTAAGTAACAGTGACATTGACCCCACCAGTCCCACTTTCAATCCCAAGCAAGGTTTGCACATAAGCTACCTACACAGCAGTTTTCAACATGATATCTCAATCCTAGCTTCAGTTATAGAGCTGAAACATGTTTTTCTATTTTGAATAACCGTGACCTCGTCCCTATAGTTCCCCATCTATATTATATAATAGCATACGGATACTCTCTAGCAGGGTGCTTTCCGGAGTAATATACACTCAAGGACTTTAAAAACGCTTCACCTTATTCAAAGTCCAATATCGCTCAAAGTATTTAGTAATTGCAATATAATTTTACATGACTTTTTTGTGTATTAATTGATATTACATACGTGTAAAGCAGTTTAAGTTGTTACAAAATGTTGTCTCGTTGTTTTCTTGGTATCCTGCAAGCGCACTCGCCCTAAGCAAAAATATGGGATTTTTTGATACCGGCTAAGGGCGCAATTTATTCTAATATGCGGGATCATAATCGTCTTTGAAGTGCTAAAACTTACCTCCTGTCACATAAGATTTACACTAGTTTCTATGCGTGTTCAAATTAAACCGTAACCTGTCGTTTTGTTTAAAAAGCATCAATAAAGTTAATAACCAAAGAATGTCCATGCATTTCACAAACATTCAAAAGAATAAAGTTTTAAGTTTTATTACTAATATTGGAAAAATTAAAATACTATCCTTTTAAACATGCTTTAATGCGGTAGGCCTAGGTTAGTGCGTGTGTAAAAGTAAACCAGCAGCAGATGCTTAAATAAAAGAATACAAAACGATTAACATGTTTATTCGACGAATTAGTGTGCCCACACCATCTCACAAATACGAGAACATTAAGCGAAGAGTGCCTAGCATAGCCTGTATTGAAAATCCCACACTTTTGACAACGGGTGAGTGTGCTTCCTAGAAAATATTGAGACAACATTTTAATACAAATTCTAACATAGCACGTGAGATTTGCCTTCTTTGCGTATATTGAGCTTACCATATTTTATTACCGCGATAAAATATAGCTGATTGGTGACGTCACGTGTGACGTCATATACTATGACAAATGACGTAACTGTGACGGTAACGTTCCTAGGAAAGAAAGTAGTTTGACGTTAACCTGTCTTGTTGTGCTATAAATGTCAGAGCATTGGCGATGTTAGAATCGAAATAATAAATAGGAGCTGTGCTTTGTTGTGTTATAAAATATAGACACTCGTTTGAATGCGTACTCGTGATTTTATTACTACGCATCCAAACACGTGCCTATATTTTATTACGCAACAAAACATAGCTACGTATTCATTATTTCTCAACTAAACTGTTTTACACGAAGGAAAGATCAATTAATGCACATGAAAATTATATTGCAACTACACAAACACTTTGAGCGATATTGGACTTTAAATTAGGTGAGGCGTTTTAAAAGTCCTTGGGTGTATAGGAGAGATCACCGTTTTCATATGCAAAATGCCCACCGGCAATCTATTGGATGAATGAACAATAAAAACCTGCCATTCACCAATACCTAGCTGGTGGTATGAATGCCTTTGTATACAAACATGACCTCTCCTATAGCTCATCCTCAGTTTGCTGTGTGTTCGAACAAAATATCACTCGACAGGTCAATGGGGAAAATATTTTGAGATGTCACGTGAGGTGTATAGTCCGATTTCCATAATCTGACCGTTTGTTTATATACGAAGGCTATAACATAAACATATAATACAGGTGATACAGCTTTGATAACATGCATACAAACACTTTATTAGGCTACCAAAGCACAGAATTTTCAATTGCCAACATAGCGCAGATGGCAGAGCAGATAGTTACAAATACCAATAGAGGAAAAATATTTTAGGTTCAAACCCCACTGATCACTGTATTGTTGTTTGAAATAAAAACGCATATAAATAAAATGCTGCTCATTAGTTTTTGTTTTGTTTTATAGGATCAGGGTGATAAAAAGGTACTAAATTCAATTCATGAATGAAAAGACAAAAGTAAATTCAGGAAAATAGTGCAAAGTAAGAAAAAATGACGACTTCTGTAGGGCTTGAACACAAAATCAAAGATTTCAAAGAAAAAATATGTCCACGAACATATCCACTCAACCACAGAGGCTACTGAATGTGATACGTTGCTATATACTGATTTAATCCAGAAACTGGATGTAACTTTGCTCTAATCCGATTAAATTGATAACAAAACATATACCCCTATATGCTTTGAATGCGATGAACTCCGAAATCCATGTTATCGAAATCGGTTTATATGATATAATATTTGTACATTATATAACTAGCCACCGACTGACCGGATACAATACACCATGATAATTATCCAATAAACACTATAAATTGTTCGTTTGCGGGTCATTGTGCACCTCCTATGCTTTATCATGATTGTATAATTACTAATATATTTGTGGCCAACAATTTGAATTGAATTGTCAACAAGTAATACGTGCGTACCATTGGCGTGCTTAATAGAATGCCATTAACGACACGTGTTCGATATAAACACAGACCAGGTAGTGCAAAAACACATACCTATAAGCAACATAGTGGCTACTACAAGGAAATAATTAGGACGTCATCGTGACCAGCGTATTAATCTACAGCGACAACAAAATAGTTCGTAAGCGTATTGAAAATAAAAACCTCATCAGCGTAGTTTTTTCTATTATGAAATATGTCTAAATCACCAATAAATTATGTTACTAGTTGCTGTTTATCAACGAAAAGCCTTTTCCGAGTACAATAAAGCACAATCGCATGTATATGGTCCAGTATATTGCCTTTCAACACTGTTTTTGTGTAGTTTATCTAGGAATATTGACAAAAGTTTGCCAAGTAACCTCGAAGGTATCTCAGAAACAAGTGACAGTACAGAAATGACACATACATCACTAAAAAGAGTTAAAATTCCGCATAGACTGTGCTATATAACAAGTGAAAATAATAATTTTAAAAGGAGTACTTACAAAGAATAATAAAACTATCCAAATATCAAGATTTACGCGAAATATATGAGCCAGTCTCCTGGAAAACCTGCTATTTTGACAAATATATTGATTTTTTAGATTTTACATATGTTCAAAGGATAATGTTCATGCAGCAAAATGCAAAAGAAATTGTGTTAATATCTTGAGCATTAAGGAAGTTACAGCTGTTTTTGTAGAGTCCCTATTCGGAGCTTTTTGTGTGACGTCGGAAATATATATATACTGTACATATATACAAGTTAGTGCAATGACAATATTTACAACAGTACATAATTCAAATTACACAGGTACAATATTTCAAGATTTAGTATGACACCTAAATCAGATGTCCGGGTGTATTTCAGTCATAAACAACAATTTTGATATTATAAAATGTTTTAACGATAATTATGAAATTTCCACTTTAAATATTTGCTTTTAAACGAAGAAAGTGTCCTAGCAGTTTGCACTGGTTTTGGTAGATTATTCAACAGTTTTGCACCAGAGTATGAAAATGATTTTCTTGAGAATTCAATTCTTGGTTTTCGAACATGAAGTATGTTTTGCACGGATGATCTCAAATTGATATTATGTCATGAGTGTATTGAAATTTGATTCCCATGTGTTCATGAGATTGGTCATGTGATGCTTTATACACTAATACAGATTTTTTGTATTCATCTCTATCACTGAATTTTAGCCATCCAAGTTCTAAGATCTAATTCAATGTACACTTTTATCCGAAATTTTTAAGAAATTAATAAATCCGGATTTAAAGTAACTAAGCAATTTAAGCTTGGTATGGAAACAGTATTTACCTCATTTATCCATCTGCTGCTCAATCGGGTTAAACCCCTTTTCTCAACACGTTTTCAGTTATTGATGGCGACCGATTCACCAGTTAAACCAGTCTTCTTTACTGTATCCTGATTAGAACTAATTACTTACACTTTTCTATGTTGCAATGAACCGGTAACATTTCCATATGTGGAGAGAAATCGACATTGTTATATTTCAATTCCATGGAAGATTATGACCTGTCATGACGGGGATGCCGAGCCAGGAACACCAGGCTTCAAATCCAGCACATTAACCACTGGACCACGGCCTATACGTCAATTATACTAAATCTTCTTGATACACCATTGACGTCATTTGGGAGCAACCAACAAGAAAATGAAGACGAATGTGTTTTCATTGATCTTCGGTTTAGCGCCTATGAAAAGGTTTATGAGATATACCTTTGGTTTGAAATACACGTATCAAATTATTACTATCTTTCTTTTAAAAACACGATGTTCGTCAGAAAGATGTTTTGTTGAAAAATATAAAATCACATAACTGTGAAAAAGCTTTCCCGTACATGCAGCCCATAGCTTTGCATTGCACATAATTTTCGTATGACGTCAAACGTCGTATACAAACTGTGGACAACATCGAAGACCACGTTTTAAGTGTCATTGCAAACATTTTCTTTCGTTCAAAAATATTAGACACCGTACACTGCTTTTCTTTTGTGTTATCACCGTTATTGGTCAATATAGGGAATTCAATCAAGGATAAGCCGTATTGGGATCAATTGGTCATTTACATCATACGAAAAGACGTAACAATATTTGTTCATACAATCTCCGGTTTGGGTCATTCACATTCTAACACTTAAGATATCACACGGGTTTAAGCGAGGTTGTATATTTGCATTTAATGGGCTATTTTGAAGCCTATTTTCACCAAAAATATGACTTACGTCATTTGTATGAAAATTTCTATTCACACGTGTGTACAAATAACGTTGATGTTGTGTTATAAGCAGAGACGCTTGGAATAAAAGTCGTAGTTCGTCGGAGTAGTTTTGTTTTGCACATGGACGACTGGTTGAAACTAGGTCATTTAGCTTGGGCATTCAGCTTTTTGATTGCTGAAAATACATGTTGCTCGTTCAGCTTTTTGACAGCTGGGACTTGGGCGAAACATTTTCTAGTTCGGTTGTGTGTTGGCGTTGTGCCTTGTATGTGATGTTTTATGTTTTCTGTGCTCGGCTGGTTAAGTTAGGTGCTGCCAATCCTGTCCGACTTAATATTATCTTTTTTATATTCAGAAATACCATCAAATCAAACCACTATAGAAAATAAAGCATAAATACGACTTCTATTTTCTTACAACTACTCGTATTGTCCATGTCACCAACGCCACTAATAGTTTAATAATCAATGCAAAATTTCCGTTGCAGAACATGTATTTAGGAGAAGCACTGTAAAATCATTGATTTCGTAGTTGAACTCGACAACGAAATATAATCTCCACAATTAATCGACCTCTGATATTCAGACATGGGTTTACTCTTTCTTCTTCTGAAATCGACAAATTAACGACCCCTCGAAGAAAATGCATTTTTATCAAACCCACGACAATATGTGATTTTACAGTCTGCTATTTTCGAATTATGATGTACTTTATTAAATTCAGGGTGTTTGATTTGTTTGACGTACGCCCACTGTCATACGGTGAATGCTGCTACTTAGTATTTGATATTGCATTAATGGTTTCTTGCTGTAATGAGCACACGTACACGAGTAGCGTACTTCAGACATAATTAGCACGCTTACTGAACGTCTTCCTATAGCTGACCAATTGACTGCCACCTGCTGTATAGTCTCTATCTACTGTAGGTTTATCCATTAAGGTAGTAGACGTATAATGTGAAACCTCCATTCTGAAGAGTACTCAAGTTCATAAAAATACGGTACAGTTGAGGAACTAGAATGGTTTTAACTCTCTTAACTGGTGGTAAAAGTTATCATCGATAAATGTCTTAATGGGTATACCAAAAAATGGCAACGTTCAAAATACAATCCTTAACACTTAGTATTACTTACACATCTACTGCCTTAAACCAGCCACATCACGTAGGTTAAAGATGCTACTTAGTATAATTGAGTTGTTTTTGTCTAACGTTTTCTTTATCAGCATTTACGCTTCTTATCCTTTTGTCCTTTTCAGCCATATACGGCGATTTTGCAGTTGATAAAAATGGGAGGATCATAACTTGTTTAGAAGTGCATTGTACATCGTATGTTTTTGTTGTTGTTTTCTTTATCGGCTGGTTCTGGTGAGCATTGTGCCTTGTGCTCGGCTGGTAAAAATGACTGCTGCTTTCCCTGTTTGACTTAATGTTATCTTTTTATAGGATTAACTAGTTCTCTATATTTGGAAGACATATTCGTAGCCGAAGTATAATCTATGATAACCAGGTGGGCGTTCGTCAAAGGATTGTATATGTACAATTACGGAGTTGAAAAACACGCTACTTTTCAGGTTTAAGCTATTTAGCTTAATTTTTACCAATAATAGAATAGAATATTTTATTTATCCAATCAAAGGGTCAAATTTCATGACATGTGAATCACAGTATAAAAAGTTAATTAACAGTAAATCAAAATAATATGACACGAAATGAGGATGCTAAAGGCTTTATTCGAGTAACATTAACAACAGGTTAACTAAGGCAACAAGGAGACAAGAAGCAATGAACATACAACATGTACTGGTATTTTCATGAACAGCTGAATGTTGTTTTACCACACACATTAACAGCAGTGACCACATGGCCTAATCTCATTTCATTTTTTGGTGAATAAAAATATTCGAATTTTGTAAATGGTGATGCGTACACGATGCATTTACATGCCAAAAATCACAGATTCAGTTGTCCAAAAGCATTAGTTAGCATGCCATGGTTACCCGAAAATGATGTGTCTGGGTGCAAAGACATGTTTCAGACCGAAAGTAGCAACCACGCCATTTTCACACGATTCCATTGTCATTGTCATATGCGGATTTAGATTAGTGGTAACGCACTGGACTTCCAATCCAGAGGTCGTGGGTTCAATCCCCGGCGTAGGAACTTGCCATTTCTGAAATATTTATAATATATTCCGCTATATCTGACCGTGTGGTCTGCAAGGTATCTCGGTAAAGGACGAGCTATGTATCGGTGCCATACACCGGGCACATTAAAAAACCAGACTGTGGATTCGAAATAAAAGCTAGGTGAATTTCTGCAGCGCCGGACATGCCTGTATATAATCTCTCTCACTCTTCAGGGGCTTTCTCTCAGTATGTCCCTCTGGTCAGATCATACTGTATCTGCACTGTTAGAGGATGCACCTGTGTCCTTGTGGCTGCAACACTATAATGTAAAGTACCTTTGAGCGTGTCTTCGCCTGAGAAAAGGGTGCTATATAAATATGGTATATTTATTTTTATTATACGACAAATATTCGTCTACAAGAAAGTTTAATGTGAACTGATACCGTATAACGCCATATAACCCAGATGAGTCAAGTGAACACAAGCACCACCGCCGATAAAACTTGACTCTCACGAATGCTTGGCCTCCATGGGTATGCCAAATTTTACGGATTACATACAATATTAATGGCTGCTGTCGGATCAATCGTGGTTTATATATCTATGTCTGACTCTTGAGTGGATGGCTAGGCGCTGCGGTCGTTTCTGTGTGGCTTTGGATTGTCTGTATTGTCTGTGCGCTACAGTATTTATATACAATGTATAGTATTCACCGACGATTCGCATGCTGTAAAACGTTTTGTCTTATCATATCCAAGAATGTTGACAAAATGACTGCTTGGCCTTCGTAACTGAGTAAACGTTACGGTATCTTGGTTTTCCAGATTGCATATAAATGGTATACCTTGTTTTAGACTTCGTTTAGTCAGTTCATTAAATATTCATCATTTATCCTGTTTTATGCATTGTTTCTTCAAAACAGTTTGCAATACACCCTGTTTTAAAATTATTTTGGGTCATTGCGTGGATATTCTGAATCTTATTGGTTTTGTAAATTGATTATTTCTTTGATTGATGAATTATTCTCAGAAATGACACACCATTATTTCCCGCGTCGTTTCTAGCTTAAAATAGGATTGTTAGTAACCATTCACGTGACATTTTGTGCTTTCATTTGAGTTTTCCATAATGACTATTTATGGGTTTAACACGACCTACATCGACCTAAAAGTTTCTCAGTATGATAGGTGTTCGATTATTACTCAGAAAATAATCTTCAATCTTCAGAACTTGAGCAAGAGTACAGAAAGGTGGTCAGATCAAAGGTGTAATAATTAAAAGGTTATAACTTTTAATACCATTTGTATTGAGAGAACATTACAATTAGGCATTGAAAATCATGTATGTAATTATTTAGGCCTTTCGGTCAAGGATAGCCTATAAAAGTGCAATAGGGTCCTGGGTTTTTGCTGAAGAGACATCAAGTAGAAGAGAAAGAAATGTGATACAAGGAATTAATCCAGGCGCGTTGCCCTAGCTCGTACCGAAAATACTCCTTGGTTCTTTATCGTACCAGGTGTATAGCACCGATACACGCTAGACTTCCTGGGATTCCAACAAGTTCATCTCTAGTTGGGTGGGAAACACTGAAATGCCTTTCAGAAATGGCCAAGTGCCCCGGCCGAGATTTGAACCAGGGACCTTTTGAGTGGTTAAGAGCGTTATCCACTCGACCACCATGCCAACCTATGCATACTTCTCCACACGGAATCGATATTCAAGATCTTCGTATAATTTCGTTTCCGTGTAGTCAGTTTTGTTTAATTACTTAATAGCACAATATTCAAAGTTTAATTTTGTAATGAAAAGCACGATATTTGAAGTTTTTTTTCTATTCATTAATTTGCAATTATACGATGGGTGTTCGAAAAGAAATGCAATTCCATGCATATCTTGGTAGTTTTAGGGGTAATGTGTCTTTCAGCATTTTAACACTTTTATTAAATGTTTCAAAGTAGGTCAATAGCATCTGAAAGCAAACAACAAATGTGGTCAACTGAAAACAACAACAATCAGACTCAACATTGATAAAAAGTATGATATTCGTCTCAAAGCTTCAATATTAAAAGTTGGACTGTTAGCTGCTCGTACAATCTCGAGTTTAAACCAATTTCACTTCATTTGGAAGAAACTTCTTGAAGTTATCAACAGTTGTACCCACTGGATACCATGCTCATTACGTGGTGCCCAAAACGTCATATTATTGTAAATGCCAAGAAAATTTCAAAGTTATACCCTCAGTACTTTCAAGAGATGTTTTTACGTAGTATAATAGAGGAAGGGACATACGCTCACTATCATTAACTAAGAATGAAGCGGAAACATCATATATGTGCTAACAGAAATTCTAAGAAATCCGTAATTGTAAAACACACTAAGTCAATGATGGCAATGATTCATTTGATTTTCTTCATCCACAAAGGGCTTGCAATTACAAAACCAGAACCAATGGACAAATATGTTACAATAAGGTTTTATAGATATTGTGTGCATGGACATCGTCCGAAATATTTCATATAGCGTCAAATAGTTTCTCATGAAAATGCCTATTCGCACAGGGCTTCTACTGTAAAGTCGTTTTTGAACATAATACACATGATACTACTTTATCACTAAGTCTATTATGTAGACCTAATCCTATGCGAAAATTTTTAAGTTCCTAGACTTAAAGTGCATGCAGAAGACAATAGGTACGGTTCCAGGAAACATATGTGGTCTTCCATATTACAGTGCATGAGTGTAGTACCTCTTGCAGATGACAAAACATACCCTTTATCTTGATTTTAAAGGTTAGATGTGTGTGCAATGTGTAAAGGCGAGTTCATTGAAGGTTTTCTGTGAGTTTCATTGTAAATGGTTCTGTCAATAAAAAGTTATAGAGTAAATTGCATTTCTTTTCGAACACCCCTCGTACACTTTAACGATTCCATTTTACACTGTCTGAATCTCCAACTTTTATTCCAACTTTTAAATAATCACTTAAGTTATTACCGGTTATGTATTCCATTTCATAACTTATCGGAATTTGAGGAAAGTTTAAATTGTCCAAACATTGTATGTTATAGTTAGAATATATTAAGTAAATTTTAATGATTAAATGGGCGGAGCGAGCGTAGCTAATCGAGTCTAACTGGCTTAGAATATAACATTCTGCATTTTTATTTGCCGATAGATATTAGTGCCAACGCATAACGTCAAGTCTGTTAAATTTTCATTTAACCGCCTAAATGCGGCGTTTTCATGGGCTCATAATGTAGGTTATATTCTAAATGGAGGTAAATGCGGTGACCTCAGTACCCACAAACATTGTCCTTTAAAACGTGTACAGACATGTTTCTTCTCCCGATTAAACAAGTGTTAATTCTGATGTGATGAACAATACCTTCCCTGTACAAATATTATTATCGTTTTGGTTTAAATCATCTGTGTGAATGTTATGCTGCTACATAGAAACGTGCGGGTCTTTGTCTAGGTTATATATATATATGTGTATATCCTCTACAAGATGTCTGAGTGGAACATAATCAAGCATATCAGCTCTGATGAAAACTCACTTTTCTCAATCGATGGTAATATTAAGTTGCTTTCAGTTTGTCACTTATAAAGGATTTATTGTTCGATTCAATTTATTTGGACCTTAATCTTATCTTCATTGTGATGTCTAGTTACTTTCTCAATTTAAAACCGGAATATGTCTGATGGTAAAACTCATCCTCGAGTAATTGAAAAGGCAGTTTTGACGGGAGCATCCACCACAGACGCCTTAATGGTATTAAGTTTGCATCTTTTGTCTGCGTTTACTAATCACTACATTTGTATCAACCCTATTTAAGATACCACTAATTTGGCTTACGAGCAATAAACGGTATCCATTATGTATTACTACATTTAGTTAATCAACACTTGCTGTTTGTTTAATAGCTACACTTTATTTTGAGTTTGACAAATTGGTAACAAAGTAGTGCTACCTCAATATGTTTGAAATATTGTTTTTTGTTTACATAGGCCAAATTGTTATAGGCAATGCCTCATTCAGGACAATGGCTGGATAATAAGTACGACTTTGATAGTAAAGGCAAACAATTTAGTTATAGACATTAATTTTGGAAATTACAGAGGACATGTGGGTATACAGTATAATTTTTGAGAGTTTGTGCTGGCAACCGACAGAAAGGGTGAAACAATTGGAATGTAATCATTATTATGTGTCCATAAAAAGTCTGAGATCTTACTATGGGAATATTTGGAACTATGTGATAATTCTTTACTAAATGGTAGCATGAGATTGACACGACTGACTGACCCGGTGCAGTTTGTGCTAGAGGAAGTTTAAACATTGTGTTCATTTCCTTGTTTAATATCGCAGTGCCGATACCTTGCATATTTCCCCAACATTTTAAAGAAGGAAATTAACTAATTTTCAAAGAAATCCAATTGTACTTAACCGAGTTACGTAAATACTTATATCCAATTAATGGTTGTGATAATCAATACCGTTGTAAAAATTGAATGCATAGATATACTAAGATTTCTGTTTTAACTCACTATTTTGCGATGTTGGGACCGTGAAGATTTTTAATCTCATGCTCAACGTTGAGGGAGCGTAATAATTGTAGCCATAACATAAAATTAAAATACAGTTTTATGTGTTTCAGTGGGAAAATCTATCATGTAATAAAAATAATGTTGCATTTGTACGAAAGTAACGTGACTTCAATAAAGTTTTGTAGACGTTGGTTTAGTTAACGTGCTGATGGTAGTAAACGAAAGTAACGTTTTTGTGTTTCGCCGGAAAAGCTATCGTGTAATAAAAAGAATGTTGCATTTGTGACTTTCCATATTGAATTTATAAAACTTGCAGAAAACGGTATACAATTCTCGACAGAGCCTCGCTTTTTTGTATTATCTTATTCAACTGGTTAAATAAATTAGATACGAAACGACAATTCTGTAATATCGTATGTTATACACTAAAATACACGTATTGTTAGGTTTATACTGAAGTGTTAAAACATCGTTTGCTGTAGAGGATTTTTACACCAAATGAACACACTTCAAGGGACTGCCTCACATATTGCAACAATAAAATAAAATTGTCAAATATTCGCGTACTTTTGGTATAGTTGCCTGTATATTCCTTAAACAACCACACTGACATTTAAAATAACTTGAGAAACTTCGGCCTTTTGTAGTTATATAGTATTTTACATAACAAATTCTATAGGGTATTTAATACCCTATAGAATTAACACTACTATTACTTCAATTACCTGAACTGTGTTCACATTTGATGAAAACGAATCGAAAAACGAACCAAATACCTCACCGATGTTTACTCTGTAGTTTGATGATGTTACAGTTCAACCATGTGTGAATTACATAATTCACAAAGCATGTTGGAAGAAACTTAGCGATTTTTTTTCAAGAAAAAAATACTCAGTGGGCGATATTGAGAGTGGTTAAAAATGTTTATCTGCACCAAATCTTTCATAAAGCAACAGTCTAGCTTTCTATTAGATCAATACTTGGTTAGGTTGGAAAATCACGATATACAACAAATTAGCCCAATCTGTGAGGCAGCACCTTTAATGGGACTCTATTAAATGAAATAGTGCCAATAACACCAAACAAAGACATCGGAGAAGAATATAATTTTTGGTATGACGTTTAATCCTATTCATTTTCGCAATGTCTGGAGTTCTCTGCTCCTTGTAATTCATTACCGTCAAAAAGGTATAAATATGTGGCGATTGTTTAAATAGTTGTAAAAATCAGTGTATGGAGCATCGGACAGAAGATATATCGGCCAAATGGTCTGGACATTCTCATTTATAAGAAAGAAGATAGTAGATTGTTCGACACAATCCAATTGGTTATGTCATTGGTGAATGGTTAAATGCGTTTTGTATGGTTGTAAACTTGTGTGTATCAACTGTGTCAGATAAATACATGACTGTATGTTTCAAATAAACATAAATGATATTATATTGTTGTAGTATAATATTTGCGAGGGGTGATTAATATATTCGAGAACTTTCAATCTAGCAATTTTGTTTTGTTAGCAAGGGTCAAAAGCAAATAAGAATCATTCAGAGTAAGATCTCTACAACCGAATGTACTGATATCAGCTTTTTATTAATGCAAGGGTTGCTTGATGTTGGCCGTCACGTGACACTATCCTAAGCGTCCACGTTTAAGCAGCACATGGCCCCTTTTTGGATTCACATCCGGCCGTTTGTATACGATTGTTTTCGTTTCATACAGAAAAAGTCCATAGATAGCCGCCTCTGGATCATAAGGTCGAATAGAAAGAGTCTCGATGCGTTATTAGACCTTAAACTCTGACAAGGGCGGTTGGCTATACACAATTGCATTATCCCGCTGAAGCACTTTTTCTACAAGGGCACTATTTCTAAAGAATCCTTTTTAACTGGAGTCAAATATATATCAGCCAGTCTCCAGGAAAACCTGCTATTTTGACAAAAAATTTGACTTTAAGATTTTTCATAGTATTACAGGATAATGTTAAATAAGCAAATTGCAAAATAAATTATGTTACTATCTTGAGTTTTAAGGAAGTTACAGCTGTTTTTGTAGAGTCCCAATTCGGAGCTTTTTGTGTGGCGTCGCAAACGTCATTCAAACGTTATTCGACGTAACTGAAATAAGTATTTCATTATTACACCATTTGACCAATTCTTGACATAAACTGTTCAAAATAGTACCAAATTCTATAATTATGTTTCACTTTTCAAAATATATATCAAAATGGATTTTTTTGCATTCAGGGAAAGGCTACTTCTGTTTTAAACAACTAAATCCTCGTTTTTCTCAATCGGAGTACTTTTCTGTAATTGGTCACCATAGCAACGAAGTATGTATTTTCGACATAATTCATAGGAAAATTTAAAGCTAAGGTATAGTACTATATGGGTCAATTACTTAAAATAGAATCAATAGATATGTATTTTTCCTTATTTTTGAGCTTAATCAAAATCTTGTTACATATAGTAATTACATAATGTCATTATAGCAGGTTTTCCTGGAGACTGGCTCATATTGTTTTGCGGTGTATCACTGATTATAGTTTTCACAAGTAACTTAGTTCAGAACTATGTCCCTCAGCAGAAACTAAGGATGAGTGTTCTTAACGCAGTGTTAATTCTTTCATTTATCATTATTTTATCAATTAATCCGTCTGGCAGAGACCCTACAAACACATATACAATGGAATCATGTACAGAACGCTGATTTAGAGGGCAAAGATACCACATAGTTACTTTTTGGTCAAGTCATCTTTGAGATATCAAAATCTCGAATGTAATTATTATTATGGATAACTAGAGCTATCCATAGCTCTGCTGAATGCCTATAAAATGTCTGATATCTTAATATTGGAATCATCGGAATTATATGATATTCTTAACTAAACAGTAAGCATATGATTGACCTAGAGGAATTTTAAACATTGTATTCATTACCTTATGTAATGTCGCAGTGATGGTGCCTTGCATATTTCCCCAACCTTTTTAAGAAGGGCATGACTGATATACACACTTGACCGATTCATGTAAATACTTATATCCAATTAATGGCTCTAGCGAATCCATATAGAAGTCAAATTTGAACGCAAATTTATACTAAGCTTTCTGTTTTAACTCTCTATTTTGCTTTTTGGAACCGTGACTATTTTTATCTCATGCTCAACGTCTGGAATTATTTGCTCCTTGCATTTCATGACCGTCAAAAAGGTATAAATATGTTGCGATTGTTTCAATAGTTGTAAATATCAGTGTATGGAGGATCGGACTGAAGATATATTGGCTAAATTGTCTGGACATTCTCATTTATAATAAAGCAACATACGTGCAGTAGATTGTTAGACAAAATCCAATCGGTAATGTCATTTGTGAATGGCTAAATGCGTATTGTATGGTTGTAAACTTGTGTGTATCAACTGTGTAAGATAAATACATTACTGTATGTTTTAAATAAACATAAATAATATTATGTTTTTGTAGTATAACATTTACGAGGGGTGATTAATATATTCAAGAACTGTTAATCTAGCATTTTTTTGTGTTTACATGTAACTAAGCAAATAAGAATCATTCAGAGTAAAATCTCTCCAACCGAATGTACTGATAACAGCTTGTTATTAATGCAAGGGGCGCGTGATGTTGGCCGTCACGTGACACTATTCTAAGCGTCAACGTTTGAGCAGCACCTGGCCCCTTTCTGGACTCACATCCGGTCCTTTGTATACGATTTGTTTTCTTTTCATACAGAAATAGGTCATAGATAGCCACCTTCTGGAACATAAGGTCGAGTAGAAAGAGTATCGATGTGTTATTAGACCTTAACTCTGAAAAGGGCGGTTGGCTATACACGATTGCATTATCCCGTTAAAGGAGGAAGTTCTTTTTCTACAAGGGCGCTATTACAAAAGAACCCTTTTTAATTCGTGTCAAAGATATAATATATATAATGCAGTGCATCATTAATAAAAGATTTCGCCAGTAACTTGATTCAGAACTATGTCCCCTAGCAGAAACTAAGGATGAGTGTCCTTACTGCGGTGTTAACTATTTCATTTATCCTTATTTATCAATGCATCCGTTTGGCAGAAGCCCTACAATAATAATAATAATAAAGACTTTATTTAAAGAGGCAACACAGTTGGGTAATACCCAGTCTTCCCTGTGAGCCTCATTATGCATTTACATATATGTACAGATATGAAAGTTACATAAAAACAAAACAACATAAGTTTATATACACAGCTGAAAATAATCAAACATGTAGTACTGCAAAGTCAGACATTTTTGTGAGGAATTTTTTTTCACAACACTAATGCTCGTGGACATAAATTAAGGCAGTAAAACGCAGAACGTATTTCTCTTTGATGTTTAAAAATCGCGAATATTCAACTCTGCGAACTTATAACTCTCAATATCAACTTCGCGAAATATTGACATGACTTTACAGAAAATATAATTGATAAAAAAATATATACACAAAATATACAGTTGTTAGCATAAATTTATTAAAGATTCCTTGTTACTAAGGTATCTCTTCATTGAGAGAAGTTTTTTGACCACCAGAGAACCACCATGCACATTAAGTAGTTGGTTTTAAAAATATTTGCACTGGCAGATGCACATCGTATGGAAGTGAGTTCCACAATTTTGCTCCAGAGTACGCCAACGATTTTCTAAAGAATTCAAGTCGAGGTTTTGGTACTGAAATGAGACGCTGATCAAATGATCTCATGGAGCTGTTTTCGTGATATGTAAATAGATGCTCCATATGATTCGGAAGAAGGTTATTTAGAGATTTGTAAACTCGTATAGCCTTTTGTATTAAACTCTATCAGAAAATTTCATTCAATTTAGTTGCAAAAATAACTCAGTGGTTGGTGTATCAAAACCTTTATCTAAAATAATTCGAGCAGCCCGTTTCTAGAATTTGTACATTTCATTATAAAGCTCAGTGTTACAATCACACATGCAATGAAATCATGTGCAGAACGCCGATCTAGAGGGCAAAGATACCACATCGTTACATTTTGGTCAAGTCATCTTTGAGATGTCACAAGGACTTTCCGAGTTTGGCGTTAATCTTAATAACATGCCGTTGTTTTGTGATTATGGATTGTTCGACATGCTCGACTACGCGCGCTGCACCTTGGTCAAAATTATTGATATCATCAAGTACAGTGTGATGTAACACCGTAATTAATTATTTAATTAATTAATTAAATAAAACCTTGATAGATCCACAGGTAACTGTAGCATTGATAAATAATACCACTTTTACCCTAAAATGATGTGTCTGGATGCAAAGACATGTTTCAGACTGGAAGTAGCAACTACGCTATCATCGCACGATTACATTGTCATGATATCACTAATATTGGTCTGCAAGATAGTTTAATGTAAAAGTTTAACTGACACCGTCATGGATCTCCTAATAGGGATTAAAAGCCTATAACGACATATAACCCAGATGGGTAAATGCGGACGGTCCGCCGACGAAACAACTTCCGGTCAGCAACCGTGACTGTCAGACCAATGATTAGTCTCCATGAGTATGCTAAATGTCAATAATTACATGAACTATTAAAAAATTTGATTATAATTAAAACATTTACATTTAGTACAGATCACCACTTTGTGTTCAATCTTACACCCAAGACGTTATTCAACCTTTAGTACTCCACTACCCGATGTTGACCTTAGATAGCATGCGCACAACTTAAATGTATTAGTCCGGCAGAACTTGCAATGGACCGTGCAATGTCTTCTATACAAAATGTTTTTGCATTTTCATGTTCTCCTGACAATACCATAACATAATCTGGATGATGCCACCTTGTCGTCATTGAGCAATTCTCACAATGAGGCCCCGAAGGGGTACATGAACTTTCATGAATTAAGCTGTACTAGTACATTATCGTTTAGACGAAGGTAAAGCAAAACACATTAAATGTTGTTTATATAGTGTTAAATATTAAGTTGCACCAAATTATACATCATTTATAATATTAACATTTGGAAATGAGGCCCTGCTGACGTCTTAAGTCTTGTATGAGGCCCCTTTTTAGACAAACATATGAATAAAATCAGTACATGATACATGGTACCATGTTTTTCATTATATTGATACTTAACATTGAATTCAGTATCACTGGCAATCATAAACAGCCTACATTGCATTGCTAAATATTTTATTTTCTTAATTTGAGGCCCTATAAATGGTAAATCCAAATATAGAAAAAATAGTGAAATTCTCCAAAATCGATGTCAAGAAATGTTTTATTCTCTTAGACTTTAAGGAATGCAATTTTATGTGATCGAACTATTCGTGTGGTACATTTAGAAAAAGTAAAATATGGCAATGAGGCCCTGCATGCGTGTTAAACTAGAAATAAGACAAGAATGGTAAATAGTCCCTGTTCAATTAACCATTTCAACATATCAGACATTAGATTTTACTGATTAATTAAATTATAGTATTGTTAAGTATACATAACTAAATAATATATAGAAATGAAATAATCAACTGAGGCCCGGAATGAGTTGATAGACTCCGGTATTCTGTTTTATCATTGTACTTACGGATAGCTTAGACTTACGCTCAAATTTAAATTTCTTATAATGATTTTACAACTACAAATAGCGGAGACAGATTTGGTCTGTAGGAGTTCATTAACGAAAAAATTTACAGATAGTCATTTTACCAAACTATGTCAGAGATGATATGCCCTACCCATAGATAGATAGATAGATTTATTCGACATAAAATGAACACCCGGTATGTTATCCTTACCACAGCAGAGTACAACCATTTTATGCATAATGTTCATCACTGCTATTCACTGCAGACATTGCAAGCCATATCGGATTACACACAACCACGAAGTACAGCCACTGCAAGCCCTATGAGGAACTCATTATATGAGAGTGCAACCATACAATGTCCCATTGTGTACACTATAGTCACTACCGTCGTTTACTGTAAGTGAATATTGATACCAGATTATATACTGTCGTTTTCATGCGAAACACGATCAAATGCGCTTTACATGATAGTGTTGCAGCCACAAGGGCGCATGTGCATCCTCTACCAGTGCAGATACAGCAGACCGAGAGAAATCCCAACGGAAGGGAAATTGAGACGTTAGATACAGGCAGGCCCAGCGCAAGTGTATCTAGCTCTTTTTTCGAACGCACAGCCCGGTTCTTTAATTTGTCCGATGTATAGCACCAATACACAGCTTTTTGACACCCTTAATCAGATACTTTGCAGTCCATTCGGCCATATATAGCGGGAAATATTACAAATAGAATTTCAGGAATGTCCAGTTCCCATGCCGGGAATTGAACCAACGACCTCTGTATCGACAGCCCAGTGTATTAGCAGTGAGCTATCGCCGCTATATACTCGAGGCTTTACTGGGTACATAATCCCCTAAGGTCCACCATCAGCGAAATATGCCATGTCACCCATATTTATGGCGAACTCACTAACTTACCAACTTATTCCAATCCCATACGATACATCACATAAATATTCCATCCCCGATTGAATCGAGGCACTACTGAGTGCAATATTTGTAAACTGCCACACAATTATCATTAGTTAATAGGTGATGTTTATGTTGAGCACTACCTTCCCTGTCAGATTTGTTATTGCCATTTTGGGTCCCAACATGGATGGTTGTGTCGGTCAGTGTTTAGTACTTAAACGTCCCATGCATCTGTAGCTTGCAGTGATATGTAGAGCCAGGACTGTACACAGTCGGCAGTGGCAATTCCCTTTAAATACAAGTATAAGGTTTGACTGAACTAATGGTAGATGCTTTATTCAAGACTTAATATATTGTATAGCTTGACACTGTGTTGCGTACCTTATCTATGTATGAATGGTTGCACTTGGCGGTGGTGAATTGTCCATTGACATGGAATTGCAGTACATACGAAAAGTCATACTTGTAGTGGCGTAGAGAAATAGCGGCACTGCACATGGCGATCGGAATGGATTGTCATGGGAACTTGATATAGCTTGGAATGACTTAAATACAGGGGTAGTTTGTAGCTTAAAAGTGTTTCATGCTTTTTGTTTCTGACGAGTGCTGTCTTCCCTGTCCGACTAGTATTGTCCTTTTTAAATACTATAAAGGTACTCGCATAACAGTAGTCGGTGATGATGAGGACCACGTTCAGTATAATTTATAGAGACTATACTGGTAGGAAGATACCAGCCTCAGGCATTGATATCTCAAATTACCTTTATTCATCAAGCCGTATTTGAATTATTAGTAGATTTTTTAATTGCTTGATAACAAGGAAATGTTTGTTGAACTTTGTCTAAGGCGTCTTTTGTAGTTTTAAATCATTAGTAGAGACCCATGTCCTCATTGTACTATTTCGTAAATAATAACAGTTTCATTACTAGAAAGTTTTGATACATTGTAACATTTAAATTTACCCTTATCATGGCTGCAATTTCATGAAATAAAATATTAAGCCATGCAATTTAGCCATGCAGTTCAGGTTGTTTATACTTATCTATGATAAAAGCGTAATTTATAGTTCAACACCCAAGCAGGGCCTCATTTCCCTAGTTTACCAATTCAGAACATGTTACTTCTATAACTTAATTAACTTATATAACTTCAAGTTATGGTTAACGTTTCTTTTCTGAAATACAGAAGAAATAGAACATTATTTGAAAGATTGTCTCATACATTAACCCTTACCAGGGCCTCGATTTTCATTAACAAAATATTAAGCAATGTATTGCATGTTCCTTATACTTATCAAAGGCATTGAATATATTATTAATTAGCAATATAAAGAGATATTTACTCTACATGTATTCATTTATTTATTTAACTAATACGTGTGTGTAATACCGGGCCTCAGGTTATGTTTAAACCACAAATGGGGCCTCATTTCCACATTTTATTAGTATAAAAGTTGTATATATTGATGTAACGCATTATCTAACACAATACAATCGCACTTAAGGTGTTTTGATTCACATTTGATTGAATAGTAATGTATATATACCGATTAATTCGAGAGAAAAACATATACCCCTTTGGGGCCTCATTGTGAAAATTGCTCAATGATGACAAGGTGGCATCATTCGAATTATGTTATGGTATTGTCCAAAGAACATGAAAATGCAAAAACATTTTGTATAGAAGACATTGCACGCTTACCCTAAAAATTGCCGTTTATCTGCCGGACTATATTCTGTATTAAACGCTTCTGGCAGAAAACAATATTACAACTTGAGGGAATATTGCAGCTTTATCCTTAGATTTTACTCCCACTAAAACATGTGACATGCTCTTGCAACGCGTGTATCTACGGATGAGTAACGTCTTCTCGGACTTCCCGCAAGCCTGTCCAGACCTTTCTTGAAGAATGGTGGATCATTCCCGAACAGCGCGTTGAAAATATTATGTTATATATGAATAACCATTGTAACAGTTGTGATTTTACCAAGAACAAAAAGCTATGCCCAAAATTCTAAACAGTGAATTTGGTATTTGGAACCTGAACACATTGTCACATACATTACAATCTTTTGAGCATTTGTAATGAAATTTTGCTCGTTGTTTAGGTATAAAATGAGCTTTATATGAGCCACATTGTGTTGTCAATAAATACTAGTTACGATTTATATGAGTGGTTTGAATAAGTGGTTCGATTTCAGAGTCTTTGACAGATAAACTGGTTAGTTACCCAGAAGGTAGTCGCGCATGTATCGCTATACACCGGCCACGTTCAAGAACCAAGGGGTCCACTCGGAAAGAACTAGGATAGCGCATTCAGATTCCTTGTACACATTTTGTATCACAAAGTTTCTGCCTAGTCGCTGGGTGTCTTTGGCCAATTAGGCAAGACAAATGGATGACCATGCACTCACTTACGACTCTCAATTGAATGCAAATAAACAACAACCACAGAGATTTTATATTCAAACAAAATGGCTTGTGTCGGATCAAGCGTGGTTTATATACAATGTAATGTATTCACCGACGATTCAAATTCGTTCGGTCAGTTAATTAAATATTAATCGTTTATCCTGTTTGATGCATTTTTTTCTACAAAAAAATATTTGCAATACACCGAGTTGTTAAATTAATTAGGGACATTGCGTGGATATTATGTCAAAGTAAAATTCTTATTGGTTTTGTAAATTTATTATTTCTTGAATTGATGAATTATTCTCGTAAATGAAACACCATAATTTCCCGCATCGTTGCTGGCTTAATATCAATTGTTACATGCTTAATTCTTAAGCGTTAATAGTTGTTATTCCTCATTCAACCTATAGCCACACATCGAGCTAATCTAGACTGCTTTCGCTTTCGACTTATACTTTAGCTAGACTAACTCAATGATGTGATTGGCTTAAACACTTTCAATAATAATTATATTTATATACGCTCTATGCTTTCATAAGTAAGCAAAATAATGATACATGTGTCTTGTTTCATGTATATGTTTATATATGTGTAATGTACATGTATTCTATCTGATGTAATATATAATACTTACAACACTTGAAAATTATAATTATAACCTCTTATACAATTGAAGATACATTTATAATAACTATGTGAAACAACCATTACTATATACGTTCATATGTTTAAATTGACTATCTTCTCTTGTTTATTGTTCTCTCTTTTCAGCATATTATACAGTTTATGTCAAAGTAGTTCAATTACCAAATGTTAAGATAGTCTTTACAAAAGCCCTAGAGCTTGTCTGTAATTTATTTTTATGAGCTATTGAAATAAAATTTACCAAAAAGAAAAAAATAGGATTGTTAGTAACCACCTATCTGGCATTTTGTGCTTTTACTCGAGTTTCCATAATGACTTTAGCTGGGTTTTACACGACATACACCAATCTGAAATTTTCTCAGTACGAAATGTGTTCAATAAATACTCGGAAAATGCACCTAAATCTTCATTACTTGAGCAAGATTGCAGAAAGGTGGTCATATCACAGGTGTGATAATTAAATAGTTATACATTTTAATATAAGTTGTATCGACAGACAATTACAATTAAGGATTTACAATTATGCATACTTCTCCACACGGAGTAATTATTTCAACGGCATAGTATAGATACTCTTGTAGTTCCAGAGCTATACGATGTATTCTTTTGTTTAGAAGTTCGATATTCAAGATCTTTGTATAATTTTAATTTCCGTGTAGTCAGTTTTGTTCTTGTCAAATTGAAATGTTTACCTGGTATGTTTAATGACTTAATAGCACAACATTTAAAGTTTTTTCTATTAAAAAGCGCGATATTTGAAGTTTTATTTTCTATTTATTAATTTGCAATTATACACTTTAACGATTCCACTTTACACTGTCTAATTGATCAATGGGAAATCTCCCAACTTTTATTCCGTCTCTTAAATAATCACGTAAGTTATTACAGGTTATGTATTTCATTTCATTAGTTTTCGGAATTGGAGGAAAGTTAAAATTGTCCAAACATTGCATATGGCGGTAAATGCGGTGTCCTCAGTAACCAGGTCACAAACCACTAAATGAAATTGTTCTTTAGCTCAATGTAAAGTGACAATAGTCAGCCCAATAATGTATCATGTTAAAGGCTATGGCCGGTTGACACACATATATCATCGAAAAGAGGTATGTTTCAGCTACAAAATAAGACCGAAAAACAGGGGGTCATGTTTAATAAAGAAATGCTTTGTTCGTCAAAGGCGTTAGACAAATATTTACAGACGCGCGGATTGATTCGATGTTGGTTTTACCCTACTTTTCTTTCGCTTTGACAAATATGCCAAAATCTCAAAATATTCAACATAAAACAGAATTACTACTTTATCTACATAACATTTGTATACACTACCGTTGAACTCAATAAGATGAGTATTGTTCCATTTTGTCAAGGTATATCACCATTTCCAGTTAAACAGAAGTTTTGTTAAGGACTATTAGTCTGGTTCCCGTTCCCAATCTTACATTTCATTAGATTAGGTCCGGCATCATCCAATTAAAATGGATTCTACTACTGGTAAAACAAGTCGGCGGGTGTACATTAGTTTATATAGGCATGTTTAAATTATTTCCCAAAAACGTATGTTATTTTGGTGTCGTTTCGATAAGACTTCGTATATCACTTGAAAAGTGTAATTCCTTTCAAACTACACTGGTTTCATCAAAAGCATATATATATAGTGCATATAAATACCCATTTAACAATTGTCCGCTTGGCTCAATCGGTAGAGCGTTGGGCTAGTAGTCACAATGGTACAGGTTCGAATCCCGCTTGCACCGCATACCTTTTTCCAAAAACTAATTACTTGCCATAAATTTATACTTGTGTTTTAACAAATAGGACATTGCAATAAAATGTTTTTGAAAACGCGAATATAGCAAAACCACTGAAGGCCATAAAAATGTAAAATGCTATATATAGGTAAAACACAGTCAATACAGGACTCGAACCAACAGTATCGTGTTTACAAGGCAGACGCTCAACCGATTGAGCTAAACGGGCACACACTATTATATGTAATTAACATGTACTATGTGCATTGTTATAAAGTTTTTTTCATTATTTTTACTAACGAATTTTAGTGCATATCCTTTCCGCTACCATAGCGTACTAATGCAGAATCGCCGGGATGGCCATTTCGGCCTTCCGTAGTTTTCGACCTAAATGCCCAAATTCGGGAATTTTGCTGTCATGGGTACACAGGCATCCCAGACTACAGGATATTACGGGCCCAGGGTCGTGCACAGGTTTTTGGGCCCGCTAGACCCCTTTAAAGAGGGCTTTGAACGTAGATTTTACAAAACTGAAATTACTGGTCCTACCCGCCATTGCGGTACGATTTCCTGTGGAATTGCAGTAACATTTAGCGCCAAAAAGTTTTTATTTTTCTATAGCAGGAATATAAGGCTAGACAAAGGGGTCAGGACCAATGCCCTAAAGGGGCCAAAAAGTAGTCCTGTCAAGCTAAAAAAAAAGAAAAAAAAGTTTTTCGCGCAAGGGTCACCGTCACATCGTCATTTCCGGTGACCTTTAGTCGAAATGTTGACCATTTCTTCTACTTTCGGTTTGAGGTAGGTGTGTAGCATCCGGATGTATCGAGTTTTTATCAGTGATGCAAGTCAAAAGTGTCTCAGGGACGGGGTAAAGGGACCATATGAATTTCTCATAACCCCCCGAAAAATCGTAGTAGCGGAAAGGATATCAGTGGTGCCGTACCAATAATAACTATGTCCCATGAAGATCACATTTTATTTTATCTAAATACAAAGCTTTGTGGAAACGACACCAACACAACATTATGTATTCGTAAAAATAATAATCTTACTACATGTATATTCAACACTATACTTCGGCCATTTTGAATCTTACCATGGGCCGCCATCTTATTTAGATGACACCAGACACTGCGATCGTATATTGTAAAGATCGGGAACCAGACTAAAGGACTATTTGAATACTAGTATGCATTCAGTGGTTTATAACCTAACCACAAACGTTGTCCTTTAAAAACGTCTACATGTTTTTGTGTGGCGTAAACGCCACACAATGATATTACCACTTTTCAGCTTACGACCAATTTAACGCATTAGGCCTCGGCAAATAAATAGTTCTATGATTTGAACAATATTACAAGCATGCAACACAGGTTACACGTATCATTGGACCTGATTTGTTTACATTACCAACATTTACTTATATTAAGACCAACAATTATATCAGACTTTTATTTTTAGAGGATATTTATAGCAAATCATTCCGCAACGGACTATATTTTTACTACCAAAGAATGTTCTCACTGGTGGCGGGAATCTAAAATAGTTCCCACGGTTTTCAATCGTATACTGCAGACGATTACCTAATTATGTTGTATACAAACATTGATGTTATAATAGCTGGTGGGGGAAAATAGTTCTACGTACATATCGATCGGCCGATTAACAATGTTACCGCGGTAAGCGTTAAACGCACTAGTCAATTTCTACCCTGCTTTATATAAGACCTCATAATTTTCGTATCTATTATCCGATTTTGAATATTTATGTCTCTCTTTTAGGCAACATTCAACACGATACCCTAATTATTAAATCCACGGCGACGAGTAAGAATCCGTTCCGCGTAAAAGTAAGTTTAAAATATCCCGTTTTATACCAAATAAAAATTCAATCAACGGTCGAAAATCATCAATTATTAATTTAATATCCGCACCCTTGTTACCCTGATAAAACAACATGATTGGATATACCCAACATGATTGAAAAATGGCGGATGTATGTTTACATTTTCATCGCATTTTCGACCAATTCTTCAAAATCTACGGGTTTAACCACCTTCTGATGCTGTATGAAGATAAACTTGTACATTCCTTCCATGAAACTAAAACTATTTATCCGTATGTTTGTGAATGTGATACACAATACGATGAAAAATTTGAAAAATTTGTGTTGGATTTATTTGACAGTCTATAAAACATATATATTGTTGTTTATTTTGGGTTAAGATCTTTTGTTTACACAGCTCATTCATTTCACTATCAGACTTAGTTTAGAGTAAGTTATTTACATTTGCCGTTTCTACGTGATAACTATTTAAAGTAACCCATGTGTGAAAAATGGATAAAAACCAACATGATTTGAGGATAAAGATCAACATGATTTATCTTTTAAAGTGGATACTGACCAACATTGAATTTTCATTGATGCACTGCAGTGCGAATTGAATATGTAGCTTCACTATTGGAAGAATAATGGGATGACCCCAACACGTACGTAGGAGTAGATAACTCTATGAAGTATTTATTGGAAAATATGTCCCTTTTTTCAACTTCGTGCAAATTTGTAAGTTTACGTTCAAGGTATTAACCTATTACATCTAAGTGCATGTTCATATTGCTGTGATACTTTGCATACTTGTCAACCGTCTTGACCACAACATCTGCACTCTATCAAGCATGTTGTTGAATGTTATGCCCCATTTGGACTGATGTACTTAGTTGCTGCCCTACATGCTAAAGGGCATAACGGGCAATAAGTAAGTACTTAGAAATACAAAAGTTTACAGTTTATGTACACAATTTTAACCTCTTTGATACTTTGCTCACCATCATGACGCCATGACCTCCACATGAATAGGCAACTCTATCATATATATCTATATATGTTGAAATTGTGTCCCCTTTTTTAAATTAGAAATGCAATTTGGCACCATTCAAGACATGCTCACAGCGTTTAGCCTGGTCCCCATAATTCACTGTTCCTATTCCCGGTGAATGTTGCACATTTAGATACATGTGTTAAATTTACCTGTCTTGACTTATTATGAATTTTACCAACATATAGCAGAAAAAAGTATTTAACTAGAAATATGTCCACAGGACACGGATGCCCCCGCTAAAAGCTGTCATCAGACACCTAAGTATAAAGCTATGCAAATGAAATAACTTGAAACAAGTTTGTAATTGCTTAAATGTGACATTTAACAGCAGACAAGAGCTGGGTCTGTAATGTACCTATCAATGTTTTCCCCAAGGGGGGGAGCGGCGGGCATACACGGGACTTTTGACAGAAGGCTGTTCCCGATAGGTGGGAATTTGACAGACAGAATGGTGCCGAGTCCAGGGAAATTTTGACACTGGCCGAAATTTTGATCCCGGTGGGTATGTAAAGCATCTCCCAGTGAGGGGATTTTGACAAATTGCCCTTGCTCTAGGGCGGGAATTTAGACTTTGAAACAGTAAAAATGTCAAATTCCCCTGGGTCAGCCCGCCACCCCCCTCCTGGGGGAAAACATTGATAGGTGCATAAGTGTGACCTTTACATTTGAGTCAGGGTGTAAATGCAATGTAACCAAGTAATTTTAAAATCCAGAACGAAATAACAAAAAGCAGACCAGAAGCATACTTGTGCCTTTTAACTTTAAATCTCTAAGTATGACCTTGACCTTTGCGTTAGGGACCTGGGTTATGCGCATGTCACCTCGTCTTGGTGATGTGAACATTTGTGGCAAGTAATATTAATATAAAATAAGAAATGACATAGTTACAGAGCTGACATGAATCACATGCCTATTTGAGCCTTTTTACCTTCGATTTCTAAGTGTGACCTTTACCTTTGAGCAAGGGACCTAGGTCTTGCGCATAACACGTCGTCTCGATGTGGTGAACATTTGTACCAAGTGTTATAAATATCCAATAAGAAATGACATAGTTACAGAGCGGACATGAATCACATGCCTATTTGAGAATTTTAACTTTTGATCTCTACGTGTGACCTTGCCCTTTAAGTAAGGGACCTGGGTCTTGCACATGGCACATCACCTTGATGTGGTGAACATTTGTACCAAATATTATAAATATCCAATAGGAGATGACAAAATTACAGAGCGGACACGAATCACATGCCTATTTGAGCCTTTTAACCTTTGACCTCTAAGTGTGACCTTGACCTTTAAGCTAGGGACCTGGGTTTTGTGCATGGCACATCGTCTTGATGTGGTGAACATTTGTACCCATTTTTGGTAGGCGTAAGCCTCTCTATACTACCATTGCCCATTTCTTAATGCAACCTGGAACGCCTTTAGGCTGCTATGTGAATCCGCATTCAAGTAGTTCCAGAAACTATCAACATTCCCAATACTGCAACATATGTTTCTTAAAATTTTAAACTTATTTAATTCAATCAGCAACAATTGTTTATTCTACGATCAACAATTATTGTGAAACTGTTCGTTGAATCGATATTTTTGCAGATAATCACTCAGCCGGGGAGAATATGAAAATGACGTGTTCATCAAATGTCCCAGCCGTATAGCTATTTTTAGAAACTTCAGACCAGGGCCACGTGATGGTTTTATCAATGAATCGTATATAATCATGTTATGCAATCATATGGTCATTGTTGGGGACTAGGTGTCGATGTGAAAACCCTAAATAGTATGGGACTAGGTGACCCTGAGATGACCGGTGTCCAAGTAAAAAAATGGAAGGGGTCTAGGTGTCAATGTGAAAAATCTGAATTGTTGGGGAATAGGTTGCCATGTGAAAAACCTAGGGGTTTTCCTACTGACACCTAGTCTCCTACCATTTAGGTTTTTGCTACGGACTCCTAGTCCTCTATCTTTTAGGGTTTTCACATGGACACATAGTCCCCTACCATTTAGGTTTTCCACAAGGACACATAGTCCCCTACACTTTTGGTTTTTCACATGGACACCTAGTCCTCAACCATGTAGGTTTTTTCACATGAAAACTATCATTTAGGTTTTTCCTACGGACACCTGGTCCCCTACAATTTAGGTTATTCCTATGGACAACTAGTCCCCAAGCATGTAGGTATTTCACATGACAACCTATCATTCAGGTTTTTGCAACGGACACCTAATCCCCTACCATTAGGTTTTTACATGGACACCTAGTCCCTTCCCTCTTAGGTCATCTCATGGTCACCTAGTCCCATACCATTCAGGTTTTTCACATCGATACCTAGTCCCCAACCATGTAGGTTTTTCAAAAGAAAACATATCATTTAGGTTTTTCCTACTGACACCTAGTCCCCTACCATTTAGGTTTTTCAAACGGACTCTTAGTCCCCTACCGTTTAGGTTTTTCATATGGACATCTAGTCCCCTACCATTTTGGTTTTCCACATGGACACCTAGTCCCCTACAATTGTGGTTTTTTACATGGACACCTAGTCCCCAACCATGTAGGTTTTTCACATGAAAACCTATCATTTAGGTTTTTCCTACAGACACCTGGTCCCCTACAATTTAGGTATTTCCTATGGGCACCTAGTCCCCAAGCATGTAGGTTTTTCACATGACAACCTACCATTTAGGTTTTTACATGGACACCTAGTCCCCTCCGATTTAGGTCATCTCATGGTCACCTAGTTTCATACAATTCAGGTTTTTCACATCGACACCTAGTCCCCAACCCTGTTGACTTTTCAAAAGAAAACCTATCATTAGGTTTTTCCTACTAACACCTAGTCCCCTACCATTTATGTTTTTCCTACGGACTCCTAGTCCCCTACCTATTAGTTTTTTAACATGGACACTTAGTCCCTTACCATTTAGGTTTTTCACATGGACACCTAGTCCCCTACCATGTAGGTTTTTCACATGAAAACCGACCATTAAGGGATTGCCTACGGACGCCAGGTCCCCTACCATTAAGGCTTTTCACATGGCAACCCATTCCCCGAAAATTAAGATTTTTCACAAGACCACAAAGACCCCTAAAATTTTGGTTTGTCCACATGGACACCTAGTCCTAAACCATGTAGGTTTATCACATGAAATCCTATCATTTAGGTTTTTCCTACGGACACATAGTCCCCTACCATTTAAATCCCCTTCTATTTAGGATTTTCACAAGGCAAGCTAGTCCCCTACCAATCAGGGTTTTCACATGGACACCAAGTCCCCCGACATTAATGTTTTTCACATGAACACCTATCGTTTAGGTTTTTTTTGTCAAGTCCAATAACAAACTCAGAGCAGGTTTGGAATACGAGTACACAGCTAAGAGCTGCGACCAACGAGTACACATCTACGAGCTAAGAGCTGCGACCTACGAGCTAAGAGTTGCGACCTACGAGCTAAGAGCTGCGACCTACGAACTAACAGCTGGGACCAACGACCTAAGACCTGCGACCAACGAGGACACATCTACGAGCTAAGAGCTGCGACTAACGACCTAAGAGCTGCGACCAACGAGTACACATCTACGAGCTAAGAGCTGTGACCTACGAGCTAAGAGCTGCGACCTGCGACCAAAGAGTACAAATCTTCGAGCTAAGAGCTACGACCTACGAGCTAAGAGCTGCGACCAACGATCTAAGAGCTGCGACCAACCAGCTAAGAGCTGCGACCTACGAGCTAAGAGCTGGGACCAACGACCTAAGAGCTACGACTAACGACCTAAGAGCTGCGACCAACGAGTACACATCTACGAGCTAAGAGCTGCGACCTACGAGCTAAGAGCTGCGACCTACGAGCTAAGAGCTGCGACATACGAGCTAAGAGCTGGAACCAACGACCTAAGACCTGCGACCAACGAGTACACATTTACGAGCTAAGAGCTGCGACCTACGAGCTAAGAGCTGCGACTAACGATCTAAGAGCTGCGACCTACGAGCTAAGAGCTGTTTATTCATTTCAAATAAAAATGAGTAAACATCTGACTGTCGATGTACGACCTAAGGGCCAACTTCACAGACCTTTTTGATATACGCATTCAATACACGTATGACATATACATCAATATGCCCCTTTTTACAATTATATAGATACCCAACATGCCTATATAGTCACATATGCCTATTTAGACATTCAAGACAAGATCGGCAGTAAGAAAACGAACATTAAACGTGTAAAGTCGTTTAAGCTTTAGTAGCAGCAACCAGATCGCCTCCCATCAGCACTCTAAGTGCTTTGATTATTAAATGTCCTAAAAGCATGTGCTATAGACTAGGTGTGAAATCCCTTACATCGGGTATGCTCATAAACCTGCTACCACAATTCATGAGCACACTTCTTTAATGTACAATTATTTGTACCTTGAGAATCCCATTGGCAAGATTTCAATTGGTAATGTTGGCTTTTATCCACAATCATGTTGGCCAGTATCCTAATAAATTTAACAATCACGTCGGTCAGTATCCAAAAAATACTATACATGTTTGAATTATTGTTGGTGAGCGTTTATTTATCTAAGATTTTAAAAAACTGAAACGCCCAAATCATAGTTTATACAACTGCCAATACTTCCCAAATGATATTCATTACATAAAGTCAAATAAATGAGTTTTACAACGTTTTTAAGTACAAAACTCATTCTCAAATGCAAAATCCACACATTCTTTAAGGCTTTACATAGTGAAAAATAGTACCTATGTGCAAATTGTTTAGTGCAAATAGTACATTTTCTTCATATGTTGATTATGTAATATTGAAATAAACAATCTGGATAGTTTATATGGAAAATATTGCAAAAACAATGCACTTATCACATTGTTCATGTCGGCCATTTTTCAATCATGTTGGGAATATCCAATCATGTTGTTTTATCAGGGTAACAAGGGTGATCCGATCGATTTTGTTCATTAAAGCCTGTTTTAAAAGCTAATACTTTAAGGTTTTATAAAATGTAAAACTTGTTTTTAAAGCATTAATCGGCCGATCGATATGTGTGAGCGACGCCCTTTTACATACGTTAATATAGAGTGTCATATACATTTAATTAACATGCGTGGTCATACGGAGAATAAACAGTCACTTATCTTGACACTGGTCGAATTCTCCAAGTCGTTAAAATGGTATTTGTAAATATCCCTTCATTGATGCTCAGCATAGTTACTTAAGTAAGTTCCAGGTAACTGCTGGTTCTCTTGGTGTCTTTAGCAGCACAACTGTTTGAGTAAGGGTGGGCTTATCAGAACTGGGACATAAACTTATGATACAACCTGGATTCGATATTGGATTTAGTGGCATCAGTACGCCACACAACTGTACTTTCAGTGCTTTGATTTCTCCAGTTACAAATTTAGTTTTGACGTGATGAGCGATGCCCTCCCTGTCCGAATATTATTATCGTTTTGGTCTAAACCATATGTGTGAATAGTATGCTGCTACATAGAAACGTGCGTGTGTTTGTCTAGGTTATTTCCTCTTCAAGATGTCTGAGTGGAACATAATCATGCATATTAGCTTTGATGAAAACTTACTCTCTCAATCAATGATTAAATTAAGTTGCTTTCCGTTTGTCACTAATAAAGGGTTTATTGTACGATTCAATTTATTTCGATCTTACGCTTATCTTTATTGAAATGTCTAGTTTAGTTTCTCAATTTAAAACCGGAATATGTCTGATGGTAAAACTTATCTTCGAGTAATTGAAAAGGCAGTTTTGACGGGAACATCCACCACAGACGCCTTAATGGTATTTAATTTACATCTTTTGTCTGCGTTTACTTATCCGTACATTTGTATCAACCTTATTTAAGATATCCCCAATTTGGTGTACGGCAAATCTACGGTAATACCTGTCAATAGACGGTATCTATTATGTGTAACTAGTTAATCAACACGTGCAGGTTGTTTAATAGCTACACTTTATTTGGGTTTGACATTTTGGTAACAAAGGAGTGCTACCTCGATATGTGGAAACATTGCTTTTTGTATTTAATAGGCCAAATTGTTATAGGCAATGCCACATTCATGACAATGACTGGGTAAAAAGTACGACTTGAATGGTCAAGGGAAACAATTTGGTTATGGACATTTGGAAATTGCAGAGGACATGTGGGAATACAGTATAATCTGTGAGAGTTTGTGCCGGCAACCGACACAATGAGTGCAAACATTTGAATGTAAATATAATTATGAATAACCCGAGCTATTTATAGCTGCTCCGTTGAGTGCCCATAAAAGGTCTGAGATCTTAATATCGGAATCATTGGAATTATATGATAATTCTTAATTAAATAATTGCATATGATTGACATGGCTTGCTGACCCAGTGTAGTTTGTCCTAGAAGAATTTAAAACATTGTATTCATTTCCTTGTGTAATGTCGCAGTGACGGTACCTTGCATATTTCCCCAACATTTTAAAGAAGGACATTACTGATTTACACACTTGACCGATTCACGTAAATACTTATATCCAATTAATGGCTCTAGCGAATCCATATAGAAGCAAACTTTGAACTCATAATTATATATACATTTTGTACTAAGCTTTCTGTTTTAACTTACTATTTTGCTTTTTGGGACCGTGAATATTTTTATCTTATGCTCAACGTCGATTGTAGCCATAACATAAAATTAAAAAAGCATTGACGTCACTTCAATATAGTATGGTAGACGTTGGCCAGATTAAGTAAATTAAGTAAACGAAAGTAATGTTCTCGTGTTTCGGTCGGAAAAGCTATCAAGTAACATAAAGAATGTTGCGTTTGTGGTTATGTTTATACTTAAGTGTTAACACATTGTTTGCTATAGAAATGTTTTATACCAACTGAACACACGTGAAGTAATTCTTTTGAATGAAACAATGAAAAATCCATCAAACATAGGCATCCGAGAAGAATATATTGATTGGAATGTCGTTTAATATCCCATGCAATTTTCGCAATGTCTGGAATTATTTGCTCATTGTATTTCATAACAATCAATAAGGTATAAATATGTTGCGATTGCTTAAAAAGTTGTAAATATCAGTGTAAGGAGGATCGGACTGAAGACATATCGGCTAAATTGTCTGGACATTCTCATTTACAATAAAACAACGGATTAGATTGTTCGATAAATCCAATCGGTTATGTCATTTGTGAATGCGTATTTTATGGTGGTAAACGTGTGTGTATTAACCGTGTGATATAAATATGTTTCACATAGACATATATTTTTGTAGTATACCATTTACGAGGGGTGATTAATATATTTCTGAACTTTACATCTAGTAATTTTGTTTTGTTAGCAAGGGTCAAAAGCAAATAAGCATCATTCAGAGTAAAATCTCTCCGACCGAATGCACTTATCACACACCTTTTTATTAATACAAGAACGCCACCGTTTTGGCAGAACATTGCTCCTTTCTTGACTCACATCCGGTCCCTTGTATACGATTGTTTTTCTTTACATACAGAAATAGGTCATAAATAGCCAACTCTGGAAGGTAGGTCTAATAGAAATAATCTCGATGCGTTATTTGACTTTAAGCTCTGAAAAGGGTGGTTGGCTACACACGGATGTATTACCCCGTTATAGAAGGAAGCACGACAAAGCAAGTTAAGGGCGCAATTTAAAAAATATTTTTTTTAACTGGAGTCAAAGATTTATTGATTCGAAGTCCATCACTGATTATAGTTTTCGCCAGTAACATATGGTTCAGAACTATGTGCCTTAGCAGAAACGACGGATAGTGTCCTTACCGCGATGTCAATTGTTTGACTTGCTCGAATGCGCGCGCTGCACCTTTGTCAGAATACGTGACGTCATCAAGTACACTGTAACTGTGGTGAACATGCACAATATATAACAGAGATAGTCTGTGGTTTAATACGTGTTTATTCCTTAGCGTGTACAATCATCAACCCTTACTCCAAGACTCCCAGTGCGGCTCACTCATGCATGTCAGCGTGTAACCAGATACCTTCATACACTACACCTCTCCCTTGGTTTTAGAATAAAACTCACTTGAAAATATTAAGCATTTGATATAACAAACATACATTCATTATAAACATGAATCAACTATTAATTAGTAGATAGTAGCATAATGATAACATTTTATTAACATTTGTTTGATAGTCTATTTCTCTTTCTTCATGAGAAAATTGTATGATACTCAAGTGTCAAAATCTCCTGTGGTTACTGTAATGAATACAAACAATTCTAAACTAATGTTCTGACTAATTGGCACAAATTATGACTAGTGGCAGAGATATATCTTTACGACTTCAATTGACCAGTTCATGGATCCCATTAAATCCTGATTTCGTCTAGACAGATGCTCGTTCATAAACCAGCAGTGGAACATAATTAATTACACTGACATTTCATAGACATAAAACTTTCAAATTGTTCAAGTGTTAATTTAACAACTCCAGGAGGCACAGTTTATTGGGAATTCGATAGGGACCTTGTCCTTACAGCGGTCGGTTAATGTCCAATTAATGCGCTGTGGTCAGTTCTCATGGAATAATATTTACACAAAGTCTGAATACTTCCTTGGTCTCCGAATTAAACTTATGTCTCTCGAATGAAATGTTCTTCTGAGGCTTAAAGTAGTCATTTAATTTTTGGACTGCTTTTTCATAGTCCGCATCTGATCCTGTGTCCTCAAATGTTTCAAATATTCGCTGGACTTCACAGCCGACCAAATGTAACAACAGCGCTCTTTTTTGTGTTTTGTCGGTGACTCCCGACCCGGCCACAAAATACTGAAACGATTTCAGCCATCTTTCCCATTTACTAGAAAGACCCGAACAATCACCGTCCATCTTGAACGGTTCTATACTTGGAACTGTCAGTGCTTTTGCCATCTTGGCTTGTTGCTGCTGTTCGCAGAATTTAATCCACAACTATTGTTGCAATTCGCGGAATTTAATCCACACCTATTGTGGCTGTTCGCGGAATTTAATCCACAACTAGTGTTCACCACGGAATTTAATCCTTTGATCTCGTAAATAAATCCTCGGAATTTAATCCTTACACTCTGCAACCGAATTAAATCAGTTCATTAAAATATCCCTTTCTCGTCGCCAAGCTATGTGGTGAACATGCACAATATATAACAGAGATAGTCTGTGGTTTAATACGTGTTTATTCCTTAGCGTGTACAATCATCAACCCTTACTCCAAGACTCCCAGTGCGGCTCACTCATGCATGTCAGCGTGTAACCAGATACCTTCATACACTACAGTAACGTCCCACTGTAATTAATTATTTAAAACGCGGGATAATTTATATTGCTAAATCCGCTGGTAATCTTATTGTTCTAGAATTAATATTTTTAAAGTATAAAGTTTTCGTATATACTTATCACCCCTCGTATTTTCTAGATTTATCGAATGTTGCAACATAGTATTATTATATGTGCGTTATTTGTGCGTTATACGCTTCTCAACAAAGTCTCCATGAAAGGCATCTGAACTCATATCGTGTTTGCCATTTAATATAATATACATTTTTTTCTTTTGACAATAATATTATTTCGTTATAATGAAACGTTTTCAATTTTCGAAATATTATTTTCTATTTACGAAATCGCATTGAAAATGAAATCTACAATATTCAATGCCTGCAAGGATTCGTATCGTAAAGGTGATGCCTCACAGATCGGTCTAAAACTTTTGTATAACGTAATTTTCCAACCTAACCAAGAATTTATGTAATACAATGCCACCGACGGTAGCTTTTTGCAAGATTTGTTGCAAATAAGCAATTTACACCACCATCGATGTCGAGCACTCAGTTTTCCTTTAAAAAAAGCGCAGAGGTTTATTCCGAAATATTCACACGTGATCGAACTGTAACAATCAACAAACTACAGCGTTAACATCAGTGAGGTATTCGGTTCGTTTTGCAATTCGTTTTCATCGAATGCGAACAGATTTCGGGCAATTTTTGTGATAGTAATGTTATTTCTATAGGGTATTAATACCCTATACATTTGTATAATTTTGGATGCAAAATACTAAATAACTACAAAATGCCGATGTTTCGCGGTTATTTTAGATGTCAGGGTAGTTATTTATGGAATATACAGGCAACTATTTCAAAATATTATGCAAATATTTGACAATTTTTTTTTTGCAATTCACAAATACGCGAGGCACCATCGATAAAGTTTGACAGTACCGCCATGTTGTGTTAAGATTGATTAATACACTTGTTACTATATAGTAACAAAAATAATCCTATTTGCGGCTGAATATGGCCATCACGTGATTGATTATCGCCTATCCGCCCGGTCCGCAATCTCATAATCATAATCGGACCGGTTGAACGAGCGCACGTTACGTTATCCATGTAAACATGACGTCACGTTAGAGCCAAAATGACGTTACGCTGCACATATGCAATATTTCTTTGCCAATTTTATTCACACTAAGTGCATTTTATTGGTTACATCCTTAGTGTACATATACATCAGTAATATTTACATTATTTGTTATTTGTAAATCGAACAATTGTATTAAAGACTTTAATACACTTCAGAGCCTGGCCGGAAGTTGATAATCCGCCCGGTATGAATTATCACCCTCGGGCTGAAGCCCTCGAGGTGATTATTAATTTACCGGGCGAATTATCGCCTCCCTGCTCGGCTGTGTCGTGTATTAACCTCTAATTATCTACCTCTGACAAGCCAACTTTGTTCAAGGGGGTCATAGTTATGTCACATCAACATCTAAAAAAAAATTGGTGGAATTTTTGTCCGAACATCTGCAGAAAATCAATGAAACTCAAATACATGTAGACAAACTCAATGTAAATGTACTATTGTTTCAAAACCCAAGAGCCTTTAGAGAACACAACTTCTTGCGTACGTTTTCAATGAATAATCTCTATGAATCTCTGAAGTGCGTACGCATAACGTATTTTTTTAGAAGTCGCGTCTGTTTGGTAGAGACAGTTGAAGGATGACCATTATATTGGAGGACAGGGCTACAAGTGCTGGTAGTGCGTCTCTACTCGTACAGTGGAGTCACCGGTTTTCGTTAGGTTAAGGATATAACGGGCGATAAATGATCAATTCCACATCAATTTGAGATTATAAAGTTATCAAAATGAAGGCAAAATATTAAGAAAACAGTTACAAGTAGTTTCAACAACAATTGTTCAACCATTATCGCGAATGCAGCACATTTAATGACGTCACTAAAATGTGCATATAATAACACTCGTATACTTGAAATCGTGACCTTTGAACTTAGTGTCGTAAAATCACGTATGATCGAGTTTTCACCTTGAACGTAGCATAATTCGAAACTTAAAAGATTCAGTATGTCATTAAAAGTGCAATTTGCTACAAATTTCAAAGAATAATTAAGAAACTAAATAAGACCGCACTAGAAATGTGTATCACTACGCGCTTTCACATCATAGATCCGTAGTAGGCTGGGTAAATCAGGAATCTACGAACAATTTAGCAAAATAATATTAATTTTGAGTGCCGAATGACGTTCGAAAATATCTGATCTACAACTGAAATCAGCAACAACATTGTGAATTACCAAATATTTCTATGATACAAAGATTTTCCAAGGAAAAGTAATCGTGAAAATGAACTGTTCTTGGTCCGCATGGCATAAGATTACGTCATCATTTGTCTCCCTTGATTTAATTTGCATATTGAGGAACCATGCAGTCCATTTCGACCATGACCTTTAGTGGATAAACAATTAGTGCGTAAACAAACAGACGATGGCTAAAAAATTGATGCAAAATCGATCATTCGGCATGATGTGATTGTAAATCGATTGGAACTATTTGGCATTACAAAATTTGGCACATTTTTTAGTCGGATCGGTAATTATCTTATTTCTTACGTTAATGAAATGCCATTTGATTCATTTATGGATTAGAAGGTCAACTTTGACATTCCTTCATTCGGTTTTCCCGCTAATGACGTCATAACTTAACTATCAATAAAGATATTGAAAGTAGTTCTACTATAACGATTACTAGGGTATCACGATTTGAGGTTACTCGACGGTATATCATACTCATATATCAAATAAATTGTGATTATTTGTTCTAGTTTAATGTTAAGGACGAATGCCCCAGTTGTGTGTGCGCCTATTTCTGTGCCTATTGTGTCCAAGTATCATATATGGTGGCATTTAAATCTTTTGCTCGATATAACATAAACATAAGCATTAGCCCAACATGTATTTGTTTCTGATAACAACGCAAAAAAACGAAGCAACGTTTTATTGATGACGTTTATGACGTAACGCACATAACTGTTTTTTTCCAATTACGGAGTTAAGAGCTGTAATCAGTTTTACCTTTATGAATAAAATATCTTACTAAAATAAGTTGTGAAACAAAATGACATGTATTTTGTACTGGGTGGTGAACAGGTTAGCAAGCCATTTACTTTGATTTGTGTCCGGGCCAACTTCGCAGGCCTTGCAGCGACGTACATGTCACATTTCACTCTTGTTTTTTAAAAATTGTTTGCCTTCCTTGATTGAATCAGGGGATTTATACATTTATACATGTATAAGTATTTAGTTGTTGACATATAAGTAAAATACACGTATAAGTAAATGTCGCGTCAAAAATCTGAAAGATTTCCCCTTGACACAGTAAAGGCATGAATGTAATAATAATATTAATGATATTGGAGATATTATCAGGGCAGTAATGTTGCATCCAGGCACTATCATATTCTTTCCCGTATAAAATCAATGTCTCTGAAAGTCTTGCTGAATCTTATTCTAAGCCAAACAATTGATCAAACGCGTATCTAGCTTAATCCTCCTATATATAGGTATGTTGATACCATTTCCAAGTATGACGTGGATTGTACCTTAATTATATAAATGTATTACTAGTAAATTGATATCATTTGTACGACGAAGGATTAGCCACGAGCCTTTTATAGACATGTTTTAGAAACCCTAATACTCTCCAAGACTTTATGTAGACACGTGGTAGACAAAGATACAAGTGATACATCGTAAAAGTGACCCACCCCCTCTCTCTCTCCCTTCCTTCCTCTCTCCCTCTCTCCCTTCCTGTCCCCCCCCTCTCTCTCCCTCTCTATCCCTTCCTTCCTCCCTCTCTCTCTTTCCCTCTCTCTTCCTTTCTGCCTCTCTCCCTCTCTGTCTCCCTTTCTCTCTCTCTCTCTCTCTCTCTCTCTATCTCTCTCTCTCTCTCTCTCTCTCTCTCTCTCCCCCTCTCTGTCTCTCTCCCTCTCCCTCTCTCTCCCTCTCCCTCTCCCTCTCTCTCTCTCTCTCCCTCCTCTTCCCCGCTCTCTCTCTCTATTGGATTTATAAATGTTCCAAACCATTAGAATTACATGTACTAGTATAAATTAACTTTCATATATGACTTGTGTTATAATGTGATACACGAAATCAGTCCACGAATCGTGGGCTAAATGTATAAACTTACAACTAGTTGACGTTGATAACACGAACACATGGTGATGCTTTAAGGTTACATGTATTTTGTCCGCAATAATCAGTTATTTACATAATCTCCATTTCTGATACTACTCTCTCTTCTTTTATACATAACGTTTAAAATGAGTATAACCTTAGATAGCTGGGTATGTGTATATACTATCAGAAAGCGGTAGCCGAGTGGATAGCACTGTTGACTACCAATCCGGAGGTCCCTGGTTTGAATCTCGTTACGGAATTGTACAATGATAACGATATGTACTGGTTGGATAGCGTTAGGTAGTCTCGTGTGTATCAGTGCTATACACCGGATATGTTAAAAAACCAAAGAGTCTATTCGGGAACAGCTAGGGAAGCACACCCTGATTCCTTGTATCACACAACATAATGTCTCTTACCTCGAAGCCGGAAATCATTGACCAATTAGGCAGGGATGAAACCGAGAGGCCGCGCATTGCGACTGTCTCAGTCGAATGCAAACTGTAAACATGACGCATATATAAACTTCTTGTAAAAAACGCAATAACAAATGTCCATCCTTTAAGGTAAACTGTGCATTAAATTTGTGAACATTTGATGAAAACTCAGCTAACAGTATGTGTGGAGTTTGACAAACAAGATTCGCATACCTGCGGATGGACGTACGAGTCGACGGATTCGTATGTTCGTACGTACAATAGCAACGCTATATGTTTAAAGAAATAGAGGCATAATTAAAATAAGAAAAAAAGACAGTTAAGAGGGAACAAACTAATGTATTTGTAAAGCATTTTGTCAGTTAGAATTTGAAGTAATGAGTCATATGACCGGTAATTGATGCAAATCATGTACATGAAAGGGGCCAATTCAGTTATTAGGTTACCGTATGTTCGCTGGAATATTGTAGGTTTTGCTATGAAGTGTCTGAGTAACGCGAATACTTCGGTACTAATGAGGGTATGAACCAGTTATCAGAACAACATTAACACACTGAATTCACAATTTCACTAATTGACTTCCATCCCGCGTAAATTCTCTATCAGACCTTCAAACTGGACACATCACCTAACCATGCAAGTATTACTGAGTCATTATCTAATGTTTGATTTCCCAAAATGTTGTGTTTATGTAATATACGGCGGACAGCTGCTCTAAATAGATTACCTAGATTTAATGATCAACATGCACTAACTTGCTCTTCAACTTTACCACATGAAAATTTGGGCTTCTATTAACATATACTGAAAAAATAAAGTTTAGCAAGTTTTTAAGGGTACTAATATTTTTACTTGTATGACGATGTTTGCATACGTAATGTAATTAGCATATTGGTCATGACTTAAGTATCAAAAATACAGTGGTCAATTTGTGATTTCGTGGTTTTGTGAAGCCATGACGTCATTTATAGAGAAAACACGTGTAACACGTGCATGAGAAAATCTGACGCGTGTAAAGGATGAAAACAAGCACGATATTTTCAGTCTTATGCCACAACCAAATAAACCGGGGTTAAAATTGTAAAATATTCTACGATTCGAGGTCCAAGAATGACAGTGAACAACGTCAAATGGCTATTTGAATGTTGAATGATGTCACGAAGGCAAGAGGCAAAGCAATACATTTTAATGACAATTAATTGATCATTATTCGCCTATAGACTTAATATTCGCTAACAAGAGACGTCAAAGGTGGGCCGTGTTCAGACAGACTAACAATAACTACGTCACAAGAAGAGCGTTAGATTGCAGTGACGTCAATACCTAACTGATTCATGTGAAGTCACCAGCTATCTGTTCATGTCAGCAATGCAAACGGCACTATTGTTTGTTATAAAATCGACCGAAATAAACAACCCGCCGCCAGAATTTATGGACGTCATAATGACGTTGGCATATCAGTAACGCGACGTCATTGTTTGAGGTCGGTTTGCCTCGGCAATTTTAATCGCATAACGACCCGTAGGCAATAATATTACCATCTCCGTATGGATTAAACGAACACACTTGAAATTTCGCCGATTTTACAAAGTTTGGTCCTTCTTGGGAGTAGTCGAGATGAAGAACAAAATGCCGTCCAAGGTGCATGACCTTGAACAAACATTGAACAAAAATGGTATAACATGCCCCTGACCGTTGTTTTAAAGCTTCGTAACAGCAAGAGACAAACACGTTCGATTGTAATGACTCCTTAAGGAAGGCATAATCGACATCACATTTCTTGTGATTTTTCTACTTGACCCCTATCTCCTTACAAGTAACGAATTTTCGTTAGGATGAAAATTTCCTTCACTGACAGGGTTGAATTTCATCTGGAATGAAATGATCTTAAGATTGACTTTCATGCAACTTCGCGAAAACAAGTAAAAAAGTCCAACTTGCTAAACTTTTTTTTATAAGTATATATAAAAGAAAGTAACCACCGACAGAAATAGAACATAAAACAGAACCTATTCCCAACAAAAAAATCACACGGGATGTTTTTAATCATACATATGTACTTGTTTGTATGTATTTATGTATATTGACCAGCTGGCACTTGTATGTTAAGTTTATCATGTTTTGTAATTGTTTTTAGCATTTGTTTTCATTGATACATAAATTGTATGTTATACTTGTACGGTTGTTTGTGGGATGCCCTCGACCCACATACACCTATTGAAGAGTATAATAATATACCCCCCCCCCCCCCCTTAAAAAAACTTTACCTTTCGTTGAAAACACGTCCATAGATAAAGGCCTGGGCCCGACGGATTACATTTTCCGTATCATGCATGTTCATTTTTTCTGAATCTGTGCCATCTCGGACATCATTAACATTAAAAAGTTTTTGACTTTACACATTGAAATCGTGCGATTATTGAATTTAGCATCTTAGAAAAGCACAGCTTCCAGACATGATGTGTTACAGAGAGCGAAAAGCGGAAATAAAGTATTGTGCAGAGATGTTACAAGCAAGTTCTGAAGTACATAACGGTTTTGAAAACGACAAAAGGATGGTAAAATAGGCAAACATAGGGACGTTTAAGATGAAAATTCAGATGAAATATACGAGGTGTTTTAATTTTGACATACAACCATAATGTCTAGAAGAGGACAAATATGTTTTAATTAGTCAAGAATTTATATCGGATCATACTGTACAGCCAATAATTTTAAGCATAGAGCAATCATTAAGCTTCCAGCCAATTTCACCAGCTGTAAATACTAATTCTTAGGAGGACCAGACATCATTAACAACAATTGCTGATAAGTTAAGTGTGACAGCAGCTGTTTCATCTTCACTCAGTATTGATACAGCTAGCAACATTTCTAAGTCGCCATCACCAATGCCATTATGGAGTGATGGTACATGCAGAACTTCACCATGGCTTTGCCAAAATCAACATTCAAAGATACTACATCAGGAAAAGTGTAGATATATAATATAATGTTTTGAATAAAGTGTTGATTAATGCATTTACTGCTGTACTTGTATCTAAAAGTATCTAATTGAATGTGATATAGTTTCATTTTCTGTGTCATAGGATATTAGAATTTTGAACCAGGTCTACGAATGTTTTAACAACCCTCGAACAGTTGGACAACAAGTCTTTGCTCATGTGAGTTATGTTAGTAGTTCGATTGCGCTCGTGAGTTATGTTAGTAGTTTCGATTGCGCACGTGAGTTATGTTGACTTAGTAGTTTCGATTGCGCACGTGAGTTATGTTAGTAGTTTCGATTGCGCACGTGAGTTATGTTGACTTAGTAGTTTCGATTGCGCACGTGAGTTATGTTAGTAGTTTCGATTGCGCACGTGAGTTATGTTAGTAGTTTCGATTGCGCACGTGAGTTATGTTAGTAGTTTCGATTGCGCACGGGAGTTATGTTGACTTAGTAGTTTCGATTGCGCACGTGAGTTATGTTGACTTAGTAGTTTCGATTGCGCACGTGAGTTATGTTGACTTAGTAGTTTCGATTGCGCACGTGAGTTATGTTAGTAGTTTCGATTGCGAACGTGAGTTATGTTAGTAGTTTCGATTGCGCACGTGAGTTATGTTAGTAGTTTCGATTGCGCACGTGAGTTATGTTGACTTAGTAGTTTCGATTGCGCACGTGAGTTATGTTAGTAGTTTCGATTGCGCACGTGAGTTATGTTAGTAGTTTCGATTGCGCACGTGAGTTATGTTGACTTAGTAGTTTCGATTGCGCACGTGAGTTATGTTAGTAGTTTCGATTGCACACATGAGTTATGTTCGTAGTTCGATTGCACACGTGAGTTATGTAGTAGTTCGATTGCTCTTTCATGCTAATTACCAGATTATTAGTCTTTGACAATCAATATTATAGATCTTGTAGCATTTCATTACGTGCGTAATTCTGTTTTGATCAACTTGGAATGACTTAAGGACTTAAGACAATACAACAGCAGAGACGTTTATAATTCGTTGTTTTTAAATTTCATTGTTTTGAAAAATCGTTATTTCACCGAAGACGTCGAATCTAAAGTATTATCTTTCCTATACTATCAATTATCTGTGTTTGACGAGCTTTGACATTTCGTAATATTATACAACAAAATCCGCCCTGTACATGTAACTTGTATGCACGGTGTATAAACGAGTCAGCTTCCAGTTATCGCAATAATGAGTACACGTTGAATTGTATAGTCTTGCAATAAGTCGTACAGTGATAGGAAATCACCGGATGTTTCAATCACAATAGGTCATACACTTGTAAAATATAATTGAACTGTATAGTATCCCAATAAGTCGTACAGTGATTTTGGTTTATTGTATGATTCGATTTATAAGAACGATAAATATATATTTCTTGTGATGTCTCGTTTAGTTTCTCGGTCTATAACCGCAATACATCAAAATGACAAGACTTACCTTCGAGTAATTGAAAAGGCAGTTTAGACGGGAACATTCGTAACAAATAAAATAACAATTTTAAATTATCAGCCAACTAGGGTTATGTGAAACAGACATTACATCCAGACCCCGTACTTTAATACGTGGCAACAGACTGTTGGTTGCCGAGATGTGTGATTATTGCCTTTAATTCATTCTCACGCCGTATTTGGAGAAGGGCATGAATAGATCACCCTTAAATCCAACTGATAACAACCAAGTCACGTACATTACGTAACATCCAATTAAAACTTTAAGATAAATATCGAAGAAAATCGAACTCACAGTCCATTGACAGACTTTAGATATGACTAAACTTGACCTCTTGGTACTGTTTTATAAATTTTAAAGCACTTACGGAAACGTTCAAAATTAAATTCTTATATTCTTTAACAGCTACAAAGCGGGATAAATAGACTTGCGATTCTCATAATGATTCAGTTAATCAACTCCTACATACCGTATCTGTCCCAAATGTACAGTTGTGAAATTTAATAAATTATTAATTTTATATTTTAACGTAAGTTTACGATTTCCGTAAGTGCTTTGATAATATTAACTCAGATTATACAAAGTACTTTTCCAACATAATTTATGTACGTATAACCAATATTTGAGAACATGAAAATTATGACAACGTATGGATGCAATTTTGAACCAGAGTGCCACACTCAGCACTCAGATATATAAAATCACAAGTATTGCTTACAAATACACTAAATTACAATAGAAAGTAAGCCAAAACAAATATTTTGGTACCAAATTAACATTATTACACTTTTTGTTCTCAAAAGTTTTCGCTATTAACCTCAAAAGAATAATGTTCAATATTTGAGTGACAAGTGAAAGTGTTGGTTGTAATTCCAGGTCCATGCCTTACTGAATCACTCAAGGCATCTTTCTATAGAAATCTCAGTTCAAAATGAAATGTTGATCTAAGCAGAATCTGAGTGAAATCTAAAGCTCGAAATCTCATAATTCTGTAATACACTCTGGATATGATTTATGAATGTATACATATTTAAACCAAGATGTTTGAAATAATCTCAACAATATTAGCGACTATTTGTCTTTAATCACTTCTTACGTTTGAGAATCAACACTTTCATTCATTAACCGACTTTGATAGATCAATTTATTTTATCTAATGATTTAAATTGCATAAATAATCTACCTTAGCTGTAACAGACAGAATACACCCTGTATATAACAAAACATATATTCCAATAAGAAGCTGAACATGGGAGATGACCATTTTAAACATAACAATCACGATTCAATAAAATACACTAAAATGCCAACCCGCGACCTTTGATTCCGTTATCTATAATATCAATATCATGTTTTATATCAATATCATGTTTTATATGTTTTATATCAATATCATGTTTTATATCAATATCGTGTTTTATATCAATATCATGTTTTATATCAATATCATGTTTTTGATGTTCAGAAGTATGCCCACTTATTTGTCATATGGAACATTAATTTTGTAAACGAAATGATAGAATTAAAGATGCACTTTTGATCGCAAAGGTAATTTCATAAAATAATAATGACATCGGGAAAGGATATTATTTATGATGTGTCGTTTTAATATCCCATGCAATTTTCGCAATGTCTAGAACTCTCTGCTCCTTACATCTCATCATCATTAAATGCCTTAATTATACAGTTGTAATCTCAACTGACCTTCACGAAGCATTAGATCAAGACATAACAGATAAAGTGTCTGGACATTTACAATAAAGCACTAAAATTAGATTGTTAGACAAACTTCGATTGGTTATGTTAATGGTGCACGGCGTAGTTTATGATTGTAACTAACTTTGTGTATTAGTCGTGTGAAATATATATGCTGCAGGTTAATTTATTCTTCTTCCGTGCGTTCAGGAAAAGCTACAAAAATTTACGTAAAATATTCCCGATATTTGTCCCATTAATCCTTGGTACAAACAATTTGAATGTGTAAAACCCCATTTTTTTCCATTCTCAGTTCGAAAGATGTACGGACTCACAGGTTTTACTATTCACATTCCATCTATTGCCACTGTCAGCCATTTTTGTTCGATACACCAATTTAGGCGCACCACCTCAGTCTATGGTTAGCCACAATGGTTAGCGCACGTGACAAAACGCCGTTTATTTTGAACGTAGCGTGCAAAGTATCACAGCTACGAAATGTGACGAAACACATCGTCACATAATCCTTCGTTGAACGCAGGGCTGGTTGTGTATCTAACGTGATTACATGTAGAGGTTGCAAACTGATATTATTGTTTGTTCGATTTTCTCTCTGATACCTCTGAAGTCATCTGAAATTCTTCGTCCGAAACATAGTCTGGTGAACTTGACTAGTCACTGATGTATGAGGATGGTTATAATATGTTTTGCCATATTTTGCAATCAATTGCATATTATTTATTGCGTCACGAAACATTATTTCAAGATATTATTTCCTATTTACGAGTTCTAATATAAAATCACATTGCTAAAATGATGTCGGTATATCGTTATTAGGGGCCCGTAACCTGCCTACATCACAGCACTGCATGGTACTGCAGTCATAACGTTATTGATTGGCGTTTTTCAGACGTAAAGTAAGGTTTAATCATTTCAGTCTAAAGTCTTCCAAATGTATGTAATTTGAATACGGAATGAAGAGCTGTTTGATCACGTAGCAAAAGTACATATATCCACATTGTCGTGTGTGTAGTTGATTACATGTACATTAATGGCTCCTGAAGTTATTCCGTGGATGACCAATGTGTTCAAAGTGACTCCTAGATGGATTCGCGGAAGACGAGTTTTTTTTTTACTTTTATTTATTCTCGCCACCGGAAATCCATATGGGCGAGGCCCCCAGAAGAGGCTAGTCACTTCAGTTTTTGGGAATAGTGCATGATATAGAAGATGCCCCAGTTCCAGAAGCATCCCTGGTTCTTGTACGTGCCGATGTAAAGCATCATACACGGGACCTCGCTTAACGACTCGTCCAAAGACTGTTAGTAATTTTAGTTATAAGACGATGTTTTCCGAATAACAACCTATTTATTGTAAATGGCCAATACGTTCAAAGGGATCTCCCAAAGTAACTTACCAATCCCAGAAGTGTAAATTGAGGAAAATCAAATTTAAACCCCGTGAAATATACACGCTATATATATACAATAGAAGAAAAGTAGACAATAAAATTATGGTCCGAGAAAAAGGAAAACTAGTTTGTTGAACTGCTCTATAGCAAAGCATTGACACTACAGATAAAATACATATCTAATTTGCGTTGTATGAACGAAACTCCCTGATTACAAGTTGTTGGAGTTTATAAGATGTAGAAATAAAACTGATTAAACATTTTGTCGGAAAGACATGTTTGTGTGCGCTTGTGTTGATCACTTTCTGATTCTAATGCGATTTCCAGTTTGCTAAACATTTACAACCATGGCTGCGTTGGTGACTAATGACTTAAACATTCTAAATGGTTTGTGAAAATTGGTAATAAAAGGAATCTGATTTGTGAATATCTGCATCAACTACTTCGAGAATTTAGCTGGGTTTTATAATTATGTGGCTTCCTTAAAGCATTGATTATTTGTCAAGTCTGACTCTTCGAACATTGTAAGAGACTAACATGGAACGTTTCACTCTACAGTATAATTGCTCATGTGGTGAACAATTAAACCAGGCTCATATAAAGAAACGAAAGAAAGAATATAAACACTTATTGACCTTGGTACTGTTTTATCAAAGCACATACGGAAATTGTAAACTTACGTCCAAATTGGATTTCTTTATAATTCTTTAACAACTACAATTTGTTGAACATAAATCTGCAATATAAGGATTGATTCAGTTAATGAACTCTTACAAAACCATACCAGTCCCAAATTTGTAGTTGTTAAAGCAATATAAAGAGTTGAAATTTGGGCGTAAGTTTAATATTTCCGTAAGTGCTTTGATAAAACAGTGACCTTAGACATAACGCCACGTAGGCATGTACACACGTACATAGCCTCCGATCCATGACAATGTCAACAATGATATTGGAGGTTGCTTTAAAGTGGGGTTCCTTCAATTAGCTTCAGAAATAAACGTTAACGAATAGGTGGGTGCATTATATGCTGCAATGAGAACTAAGCAAGTGGATGCCATTTATTGTCGAGCCCGCTTGCAATGAGCAAGAGATAGTCACCATTATTGGTGTATGCGTGTGGATTCGTAAGTACTTGCGTACGTCCGTATCATAATTTTGACATGCATTGGTCGATTATGGAGCTTATATTTGGCATTGATGTTGACCTAAAAAGGACAAAGTGAAATGCGCAAACTCCATGAGCGTTCTTCAAATGTCAAGGTCACAGTTGGACAGTCAAAGGACAAATACCGCCTCCTACATAGCTTCATGGTAGAGCGTCCGCTTCGAGTGCTGGCAGTACCGGGTCGATCCCAGGCTGCGTCTTACCAAAGACGAAATAAAAATGGTATCATACATTCCCTTGCTAGAGGCTCAGCATAAACAGGAAACTGCTTTTTCTTATCTCATACCTCGTGGCGATGGATAACATCAGGAATGAGGTGTCGAGAGTGATTAATATAAGTTGGAAAAATTGTTTCACAACCGACCTTATAAATAAATTAGTGTAAACTAAAGGTCAAATTGAAGTTTGTCCAGACCTAAACTTTGACATGCATCGACCATTCTTGCTTATAGTTTGCATGCATGTTAACCTCAATGAGGGAATGAGGAGCGTCATGCACAAACCCCTTGGCCCCACCTCAAATGTTAAGGTTACAATTGGAGGTCAGTAGCCAAAGTGAAGTTAGAACAATTTCTTCAATATCGCAATGGTCATGATCACACTTCAAGATCAAAGGTGAAAAAAGGCCATTATTTTGCCTCCTATTCAATTGGTCTAGGCTTCAAGTTTGTTATCTTTTGTGAGATTTTGAATCGCCGGACAATGCTTGTATCGCAATATCGCGTTATTTTGTCTCCATGTGAATTTTGAGTACAGATCTATTTAGTGACGAAACAGCAAAATGTATAACTGAACACTGTAAATAGTTTTCACACAAGAAACAATCCAAATTGTATGCTTGATGTTCAATATTAAACAGATAACTGGCTTCTCTCGTCTCATACCCTCGTGGCAATAGAGAGCATCGGGAACAATATGTCAACATGGATTAATATACTAATAAGTAGTTGAACTTGTTTCAAATAAACCTACAATTGATAAACCAATTCTCTTACACACTAACCTGTCGCGTAATCAAATCAAAACGCTAAGAGGGTTTCCCTTTAAATAAGTCGTCCCGAGAACTAGTAACTTGTAGGAGTAACATGAACTTACGATGTTTTAGGTCTCCATTACAGAATTAAAGTTTCCGTCAGTATTCTATATGGCATGTCAGTTAAAAACGTATATCTTGACAAAACCCTGGCTGAACATTTCACCCTGTTACTGTTAGGGTTGGTATTTCCGCGGGAAGTGAATGTCAGACATTTAAGCTTGTGGAAATATTAGCGACTTTTTTTTCTTTGTACAGAACGCTCTTTGTACTCTTTATATTTACGCTAGAGGACATGTTTCGAAGACGCTAACGCTAATTCTGTCAGAACAGAACAGAACAGAACAGAACAGAACAGAACAGACCAGACCATAACAGAACAGAACAGAACAGAACAGAACAGAACAGAACAGAACAGAACAGAACAGAACAGAACAGAACAGAACAGAACAGAACAGAACTGAACAGACATTTATTAACTCAAATCGTAAAAGGACACATGCGTTTACAGAATACTAGTATATACAAATTAATAAATATAACCTAGTCATGGTAAACGTATAACGGATATCCTAACAAATGTTAACAAATGTTTGGCTCACTTGTTTTATTATCATTATTTCGAGCAGGGACGGGTCTTGATCATTGGCCCTGGCCACTATTTTTAACTCAAAGTTAAATTAAACAACCACCTTCATGGAGTTTTCCTCATACCTTGACCACGCGACGGGACTGTGATTAGAATATCGAACAACGGCCATAATCGTGTTATGAACACATGTGCTCCTTGATCTTCATCATTCACAATGTGGGGTATTGCATTGGCAATAGACCAGGGTACTGTCTTATTAAAACACTTACGGAAATCGCAAATTTACGTCAAAATTTTAATTCTATACTTTACCGACTGCACATTGGGGACGGTTATGAATTGAAGGAGTCCATTATTGAATCAGTACTGGTAATGCAGCTCCATTTACCACACCAAATAGGTTTATAGGAATTATAAAGAATTTAACTTTGATCGTTAGTTTACGATTTTCGTAATTGCTTTGATAAAACAGTACCACCCTGGTTACCGTCCCCGTGGTTAAAGCGTCTTACTTGTGAGCGGAAGGCTCGATGCCTGGAATGGTACAATTTGGCAATGATCGAGTGGTGAACATATAGCTAGTTGAATGATGCATGTGACTTGTATTAAAAAGTAGGATTCAGGGGGAAATGTGCTCATGTTGTTGGGTAAATAGCAAGAGGGCACACGGACAAGATTTTATTTTAGGCCTAATAAAAATCTTGGAAACAACCAACTCCCAGTGGACAATAACTTGAGCAGTCAACAACCAGCGAACAATACACTGTACAAAGAAAACAGCCAAAACCAAGATAACACTTAACCGAGAAACAATTGTCTGGCTTTTAGCCTTACCAGTTTTATGGCCATCAAGTTGTCTCATTCTGAGAAAGCCTGTAAGACAAATAAATAAATAAATAACCAATAAGACCACCTGATGGCCATAACTGATTTAATTTATGCTACATTATTTTTTCACACATGCACACTTTATTGTTAATAACGAAACCATTTAACTTTCTGTTTTGTCAATTAAAATGTTGTTTTACCATCTCCTTACTTTCCACTACCACATTCAATGACTATGTATTTTAAATAGATATAGTTTAGATGTTTCTCAGTTGGAATACCATATGCATATTACATCTTTTAGTTGTATCTATACTAGTATATGACTTGTTAATTAGTTGTACATGGGGTTCAAAGCACCCAAAATAAGACAAAACGTTTGATTGGTATTACTTAGGACTTGCTGTTTTTGAGATACACTGTACGTATTTGTTACTTTCCGAGCTATAAATGTGTTACATTAGCAATACACATTGTAACAATACACATTTTACAATGTGTTATTATAAAGCTTACATTGTGTTATTATGTTTATGACTTTTTTATCGTTTAGGTCACAACTTCAATATTAAAGAACCAAATTGTTAAACATCCAATAAAACTAAACCTTTTTAATCTACCGTCTTAGAATATACATGTACAGTATGCAACATGTTTGATGAAACGAGATTATGTAGAGATTATTTGTTGATTTGAAATATTTCGCTGTTGGAATTGGTAGCAAGTAATATTTCATACAGGTCGCCTACATTTCAGTGAAAATGGGGGGGGGGGGAAATAATTCGATCTCTCACAACAAAATCTATTTTTTTGATTATTTTTATTATAACATGCTGTAGTTCTTATCAAAATTCTATTTTGATTTATATATATGTATATAATTATATATGTCGTCATCTCGAACGTTTGTGTCTACCAAGGTTTACGCCGCATTTAAACCAGATTTCCCAACGCAAAAACTGGTAATTAGATTAGCAGCTAATTAGATTGGCGAATTCGGCGGGCGGGTGAGCATCGTCCACAATTGGTTTCCGATCGATAACGTCAGTTAAAAATGTGATATCATGATGAAATCTGCAATGCAGGTAGCTTGTATTAAAACCGTGCTTGGGGTTCAAAGTTTGGCTGGTTGAGTCAAGGTCAAAGTCACGGTTACACACATAGAAAAAAATCGTTTTCGTTCTATAACTTCTGTTATGAATGAGATTTCATGGTGAAACTCGCTGTGTATGTAGCGTATATGGAAACCTTGCTTATGATTGTTTGGACCGAATGATCAAGGTCACTGTTACAATAAAAGTAGAAAATATGTTTGCACTCTAACTCCAGTTAGGATGAGATATCATGATCAAACTTTTAGGTAGCTCATGTGAACACTTTGATTAGGATTGAAAGTGGGCCCGATGGGGCCAACGTCACTGTTACTTAATAGAAAAAAGGTCTATAACTTCAGTTAAGAATGCGATGTGATTATGCAACTCGCTGTGTAGGTAGCTTATAAGAAAAACTTACTAGGGATTGAAAGTAGGGCTGGTGGCGTCAAGGTCACTGTTACTAAAAAAGAATGTTTCCGCTCTTTAACTTCTGTTAGGAATGATATATCATGATGCAACTTGCTGTGTAGGTAGCTTATATACGAACACCGTGCTTGGAATGGAAGATGGGACCGAAGTGTCAAGGCCAATAGTATGTTAAAAACAATAGAAAAAACCTTGATTGGGATTGAAAGTGGTGCTGGTTGTCTCAAGGTCACAGTTACAAAACAGGATGTAATCATATGGCAATGCATTTCGATTTATAATTCACGCGAACACCAAATCGACCTAACGACACCTCAGACCATTCATTGCGTGAATCAACAAGTAATTAAGAATTGCAAGCAATACAGAAGTCCCCTACCGGTTTGAGGCCATTTTCAATGTTTCTGTCGCCATAGCAACCACAAAATATTGGTAGACGTGCATAATCCCCTTATTGCGCCCTATCTTCATATCAAGTTTCATTAACCTAGCTTGGAAACTGTTTGAGTTATGTCAGGATCCAGATTGTTTGACGGACGGACGGACAGACGGACTGACGGACGGAGGGCAAACCTATAGTCCCCTCCGGTCAAAAACCGGTAGGGGACTAATAACCTTATGCAAACAGGAGCAATATGTTCATTGCTTTTACAATCAAAGTTAGATCCTATTTCGGTCAACTGAATTCTAGGTTAACATCCGGGGACTATTTCATCAAAGCACTTACGAAAACCCTAAATGTACGATTACATTTCAATTCGTTATAATGTGTTCACAGTTATAAAGTGTGGTAAAGGGATCTGCAATACTAATAATTCAGTTACTGAACCCCTACAAATCCATGCAGTTGTTAAAGAATTTTAAGATTTTCGTAAGTCCTTTAATAAAACAGTACCCTACAGTAAAATCAAGTGTTCTGTTATATTATACTGTTTATTTATGTCACGCATGCCAGGCTTTGAAAGACATATTGCGTGAGGGTGCCTTTACAGACTAATTTGACTGTATTTGAAAGGATATTTTAGGCTTCGTTAGACAGATTCGTTATGCGTGACGGGGCCTTTACAGACTAATTTGACTGTATTTGAAAGGATATTTTAGGCTTTGTTAGACAGATTCGTTATGCGTGACGGGGCCTTTACAGACTAATTTGACTGTATTTGAAAGGATATTTTAGGCTTTGTTAGACAGATTCGTTATGCGTGACGGGGCCTTTACAGACTAGTTTGGACTTCATTTGACATTATATTGACATATTCGTTATATACTACGGGGCCTTTATAGAATAATTTGACTGTATTTGAAATTTTATTTTCAGGATAAGAAGTTTATTTGTGACAGTCTTGGTAGCATCGACTGTGCAAGATGGCGAGAGTGTTGTAGTGAGGCGGAAGCATGTTGTCAACGGCAACTACAAGCCGAGCAACGTCACATATCAGGTATGTTGAAACATGTTTTATATATATATATACCAGATTTATAGAGCGCCCATTTCATGCGAACGCACGTTCAAAGGCACTTTACCCATGATCTGACCAGAGGGATCGACTGAGAGAAAGCCCCTGAAGGGAGAGAGAGAGAGACATTAGATACAGGCATGTCCGGCGCTGCAGAGGTGCGCCTAGCTCTTATTTCGAATAGACAGCCTGGTTTTTTAATGTGCCCGGTATAGCACCGATACACAGCTTCCTGGCACTTCCAGATACTCTGCAGACCACACGGCCAGATATAGCGGGAAATATTATAAATATTTCAGAAATGTCAGGTTCCGATGCCAGGGATTGAACCCACGACCTCTGGATTGACAGTCCAGTGCGTTACCACTGAGCTAAATCCGCTTATTATTCGGTGCATATTTTTATACACTTGAAATAAATTTCATAAAACAACAATAAATGATTATTTTATAAAATTACTAAATATAAAATGATTTCACAAGCCCGTCCGTCTGTTAATCCGTTCGTTCGGAAATATTAACTAAAACGTTTACGTTTTTGAAACTGCAATATTTTGAAGTCCATCAAGACATTGCTTCCAAACAACTTTACATACTTGTTAACCATCATAAACACTTTGTATTGTCAAAGCCATATGACAATATCCAATATTTCAACAGGATTATGGCCCTTGATTCACTTAGCGAGTTTTGTTATGGACAAAGCTTCCACCGGGGCTTAAGCGTGTACTAAGGAGTCTTGTTTCATAATTTTTATACAGAATAACCTGGTTTATCCGGCATCCCATCGGACCAGATAAGCTTGCCGGATAAAGCAGTGTGCCGATGGAAAGAACGTTTGACCAATCCCTGATTCATAATTGACTTGGTTTACAAGATTGAAATCATGTGGAGTAGATTCACCATGTGATTTGTCACAAGTGTTCTTCATCCCGTTGTATTAAATACGCTCACTTCACTTTCATTTTATATCCAGGATTCGCTTATCTCATCAGCAAATATGCGAATCCCACCGCTGCCACCAATGAAACGCAATGAGGATTTTACAGAACGAGGAACAACACAATATCTCAAAACGTGACTATTTATTTCCAACGAACGTTACGTACAATGTACACTTAATGAAACTTTGATCAAATGTTTTGTAAGGTTAGATTACTGCTGAGCGATACAAAAACGGTCAAACCTTTCAGTAGTATATTTGTGGTTTCTCAATGATCGCCCAGTAATCAGCTGTTTTATTGATCTTTATTAAGGTAGTTTGATATCTGATGGGTGACAATGTCTAATGACCCTCTTACAATGTTCTCAAATTATTAGTTCCGTCAAAAAGTATGGTCATGACGGAGGTACATTAGCCTAATTCAGCTAAAGTGGCACTGTACTTCGCTAAGCGACCTTGTTAATGGTAGTGGTACTGTGAACTCTTAATTTGATAGCTCAACTTGTTTTGTAGGAACTCTACATGAATCAATAGCGCTATGATTTTATTGTGCTTTCAGCATAGAACAACGGACTCTAAAAGACCCTATGACAATCCATAAAATTTATTTAATTGTCATACCGTTGTAGTGCATGCAAATCATTTCCAAAGAACACTTACAATGATAATCAAAGTACGGAAGTACTGTTACTGGGGGAAACCGCAATTCTGGGTATTATAGGGTTCCACGTTTAATGGTACTGAATTTCAAAACAAATGTTAATATTGTGACAAGGTTTCTGAGACGCGATAGCAGCTGAATCATTCAAATCACACCTCAACGGACCCATCACAATACTAGAACTCATGAAGGCAATACACCTGCTGTAGTTCTAAGTAATATGTCACAATGTGTGTTCGATTTCAACGTGTTTCATCGTGTGTTTCGTTTTTCACTGACATAGCTTCATAAGATGCTCTTTAAATGAATCATCAAACATCGAATGTACATGCGGACATCAAGACGTACCAGTCGTGATATATATTTTTGCAGGTCAGACTCGCGTAATAAATACAATAAACAACATTTGATTAAACGTTTCCGTGCAAATTATTTTGATGGTAGTAAACCAAAAGAATGCAAGAAATGGGATAGGGCATCAATGGGCGCAAGAAAATATAAGCTAGCATCTAAAAACTACACAAAGTCATAATTTCACAACTCTTCAGCTGCATACTTACGTTGTAAGTAAATTATAAACCATCCGGATAGGATACGGTTCGCGAGAACGAATAAGATAGGGGTCAAAACACAAAAGACGATATGGTCTGGATTTTCGACGGGAAATTGTATACACAGCAGCGCATGGACAAGGGTTGGCCTAACGACAGACGCAAACGATTCAAGTTAGCTGATGATCTATGGCAATTCAATGGACCAAACGTCGATCATTAATACTATTAACACGGGCGCAAGAAAATAGAAAAAAACTAGAAACTAAAAATTTATTCCATAATTATACCTGGGTACGAACTGGATTTGGTACGAATAGCGCGAACGAATAAGATGGGGACGAAACATAAATAACTCATATGGTCTCGATTTTCGGCGGGAAAATTTATGTAACAGCGCTTGGAAAAGTGTTGTTCTAACGGTAGATCCAAACGATTTAGCTGAAGATCTCTGGTAAGTTAAAGGACGAAACGTTTTAATACTATCAACTATTGCAAAATATTGTAAATAGTAAAGAACAAGCACACGTTAGATTAGGAGTTTCTAGCTAAACTGTAATATGAATGTTAAAACCACGAATTGTGAAAAGTTCGTCTGCTCAACGGGTTACTTTTAACAGTGACATTTTATCGCCCCTCAAAAACCATTAGTTATTTTACAGCGCGTAGGAATTTATTCACACAAATACATTTTCTCATCTAAATAAGCTTTCAAAAAGTTCACACAGTACGAACAAATAAAAAAATATTAAATTGTTAAAAACAAATGTTCTCATAAATGGTCGAAAATTACGATATTGGTTGAGATTTGCAGGCACTTCTTTCTTGCTCGGATGAATTGGTCGTGGAGAAATTACATCGTTAAAATCGTAGTGATTTCAGGATTGTATGTAATACAAATACTGGGGTTCCCCCAGTAAAAACGACAAGACTGTCGCCATTCTCGTTCACTCGTAGTCTAAGCTGTTGTATAAATATGTGTATCGCTGGTAAAAAAATGTTTATTCGGAGGTCAAGCATTCAATTGAACTGTCTTCAGCTGGGTTCATACTCTAGCGTTTGGACCGACGTTTACCGACGTTTGCGCAAACGTTCAGCTCCGCTAGTAAAAGTTACTAAACTAAAAGTTGACGATCGTTGGTAAACGCTGAAGAACGTTGTATTCGTTGATAATTTTAAACATGCAGACACTTTTGGAAATAAACGCTGGTGTAAGTTTCGGGATATTTCGGACAGTATCCTGATGATTGGTGCGAGGAGGGACAAAACATTGACTGCTAAGCCCTTATAACTGTGTACTTTGTATGTAAAGGTTACAAATATTTATGGCATATTTAGATGATTTTAAGCTTTAAAACATGTAGATCGATGTATATTTATATCCTGCCAGAAAGCTACTCATATCTTTCAGTAATAGTACATACGAATAGGAGCTTACATCAAGACATTCAAGCATGTATTATTAAAGAGTATACGTTTGTAATAAATATACAGTCAAATAAATCATGAGAAAAATACAGTGCAGTGCGTGTTTTAGTCCATTCCAATTAATGGCCGACAAGTAGAGTTGATTAGCCAATTAAAAGATGCATATCACATCACTACAGTTTATGGATAAGTAAATTATACCTCTAATTGGATTAGCATTGCCCAGCCTACGAACAATTGGGGTAATCATTAGCTGTCTGTCTTTATTGTTACAATATACAGAGGTGTCAACACTTTTGCTCGCGGCAATTTTTTGAACAATAACAGTTTTGAAAAGTGTGATATACATTTGGTGGTCGTAATTTCGGGGTTGAAATCTGCACAAAGTGACCATTTGGTCGGCGAAACGTTGTAGCATTACGGAATAGCGGGGTGGTCGTAATTTCGGGATAAAAAGACCATTAAACAAAGAAGGGCAAATACCGTTGTTTCAAAAATTGCCCGTATTAGCGGGATGGTCGTATTTTCGGGGTGGTCGTAAGGTGGGGTTCTACTGTATTTACATCATCTTTAATTTATACTTCCCCTTTAATGCTTTCGGTGCTTTGATTTATTTGGGTTGACCACTTACATAATTTCCCAAACTGAAAACATTTTTATTTCCCTATCCTTGATAAAATCAACTTTTTGGATAATAAATTTCGAATATTTAAATATGAGCTTTGGATTCGAATACTAGTATTCGACCGGTTTCCGATTATTCGAATATTCGGATGTTCAGTCCCATCACTTAATCAAAAACATGTTTCACCGGAGGATTTCGTGCCATAAAATAATGTTATATACATGTATGTATAGCAAACTAACTGATTCTGCTAATAAGATGCATGTAGACAAATGCTAGTACGATGGCTTGAAACAATAATAAAACCTTAGAAGACAACGAAAATATTGACGTGTACCTTCCAATTCTTTATAACTACCTTAAAGGTGCCCAACATTAGACGTCCATCAGGATATGAAATGTTCTAGAATCACTGAAAGTGCTTTGAAAAAATGTTTATAAAATAAAATGTTAATAATGAAGGAAACATGCTTTCAATCTCAATGTTGTTATGCTATGTAACTATTAAACATTGTACTAGTAGACACTATTTATATAAAAACTTACAAATGTCGGTATGAAACTACCAGAATTACAGATAGTAGGTAATTAATTGACTGTTGCGCAGTCAGGACTTGTTTGCACTATAATATCTGATTGTAAGAGATTATCAAAAGTGACTTTAACATCTTCACTTCCGGAAGATATGTTAGCAATATTAACACTCAATCGATTAGTATTATATTCTGAACACTCCTAGGAACATTTATAAAGGTTTTAAGATATTTGTACTATCATCGTTAGGAGTTCAGCACTTTAACCAACTATCTAAATAATAATGCATGTCCTACATTGCAGGATATGTGTGTCCAAGAACTTGGGATGGTTGGAAGTGCTTTGATGATACACTTCCGGGACAGATGGTGACAAGTTCATGTCCTGGTTATATCAAATACGGCAGTCTGAAAGGTAACTTTGTACTTATCTCGTCCCCATCATCAACAGTTCGTTTACCATCGTACAACCTTGGGTAGCGGTGGCCTAGATGTAGGGCGCGTACTTCGGGATCGAGAGGTCCCGGGTTCGTTCCCGCTCTACGCCACTGCTTTATTTTCCTGAGCATGAATGACTCACAATGCTCCACTCGAGAGAAATATTCTCCTCAGGGAGACTCGAACGCAAGGTCTCTTAGGCAGCCAATTGAACAGGGGAATTAAAATGTCAAAGGGTGGCTGAACGACTGAATTGCTGAAAGCAGCCCTCGGAAATTGGTAACTTAGCTTAACATTCTCGCTTGGTTTGGATCACCTACTATTTGTAACATCACAGCACCTTAACATAAAAAACAAGTATAATATATTACAGTAAAAGGCGTACTATTCCTGTAAGAAGCTACGATTGTGTACACAAAACAATACATCGAGGATCATCTATAAAGTTCTTGGACAGCTCCCAAAAATTAGTTAAACATTGAATACAGTTTTAAAATTCATACCATATGTAGAACATAATCTTATGAAAAGTGATGTTGCAGATATAACATATGCGTATGCTATCGTTGCTAAGAGAACGTATGTAGCGCGTTACGGAGCAGTTAGAAACTATATTACATCGAACAGTTAATACATGTTGCCAGAAATGAATAAATATCTGATAAACAAGACAACTTTACCGACCTATAAAACTATTGAATTGCACATTGTTATGATAGTTTCCCCTCTGTCATTGATTTATTTAGATCATTAGCTACAATTTCCCAATGTTTTTACTTAATTAAAATTATTTCCTTTGGATACAAGCAGATTTATTGACGTTGTTCACTTGTAACAAACAGAGTAAATGCTTTTGTGATGTGGTTACATGCCTTCCGTCAACTCCAGTTAGTCTAATTTACATCCTTTTCACTTGAAAAGGGAAAATATATTCTATTAAATGTGATTTATGCGCCTTCTTCTAATTCTATTAAATTTGTAGACAACATGCTTGAAGTCGTTGACAATGAACCATTTGTTGCTCTGAGGATAACAATAATTTAGAAACGGTTTATTTCCACGAATAAATGTCTGTTCTTTAATATAGATGATTGTTATGTATGTATCAAATTATCTTGTTATTCAAATTTGACGTTCTAAACTCGTTATTTCATTTATTTGTGTTGATACTATATACGAGGAAAGGATGTCGTACGTTCTGCTACATGTACTAAATTAATCCATTATTTAGCATCCCTTCAAAATGCCAAGACCATGATTTTGGTGTTTTGGGATTTTTTCATAATTATACATTGTACTCATAAAGACGAGGAGCATATTTGTGCATAATGCCAAAGCGATCATCCATTAAGAAAGCGAAGAGGAGCATGTTTATGGTAGACAACACACCAAGCCTACTGCAGCTTCGGTATATTCCCGTTATAGAAAGGTGCAAGTTCGTCCTTTTGACACGTTTTTTACCTGCTACTTGTGCCATTGTTTTTTTCCCAGAAAGTACAGTACCTGTTCCTAACACCTTTGCAAGATAGTAACCTAACATATTAAAACTTTCACTGTTTAGATATCAGTATTGTACGGCAAAATTCCACACAGAAATTGAGCAAAATGTTGGGCCTGTAAACTAATATGAACCGTTTTTGCAGCTTCGGTATTTTACAGTCATTGTGATACCATCGATATGAAAGGAAGGTATTGCTTTATATTTTGATGGTATATGGTTCGACGCTAAACAGAATGTACCATCAGTATGACAGGAAGTTATTGCTTTATATTTTGATGGTATATGGTTCGACGCTAAACGGAATGTACCATCAGTATGACAGGAAGGTATTGCTTTATATTTTGATGGTATATGGTTCGACGCTAAACAGAATACCATCATAATGGATGGAAGTTACGGCTTTATTTTGTTTTGGTACATAGTTCGATGCTTAACAGAATGTACCATAAGTAGTATGAAAGGAAGTTATTGCTTTATATTTTGATGGTACATAGTTCGATGCTTAACAGAATGTACCATAAGTAGTATGAAAGGAAGTTATTGCTTTACATTTTGATGGTACATAGTTCGATGCTTAACAGAATGTACCATAAGTAGTATGAAAGGAAGTTATTGCTTTACATTTTGATGGTACATAGTCCGGTGCTTAACAGAATGTACCATCAGTATAACAGGAAGTTATTGCTTTATATTTTGATGGTACATAGTTCGATGCTTAACAGAATGTACCATAAGTAGTATGAAAGGAAGTTATTGCTTTATATGTTGATGGTACATAGTTCGATGCTTAACAGAATGTACCATAAGTAGTATGAAAGGAAGTTATTGCTGTATATTTTGATGGTATATGGTTCGACGCTAAACAGAATGTACCATCAGTATGACAGGAAGGTATTGCTTTATATTTTGATGGTATATGGTTCGACGCTAAACAGAATACCATCATTATGGATGGAAGTTACGGCTTTATTTTGTTTTGGTACATAGTTCGATGCTTAACAGAATGTACCATAAGTAGTATGAAAGGAAGTTATTGCTTTATATTTTGATGGTACATAGTTCGATGCTTAACAGAATGTACCATAAGTAGCATGAAAGGAAGTTATTGCTTTACATTTTGATGGTACATAGTTCGATGCTTAACAGAATGTACCATAAGTAGTATGAAAGGAAGTTATTGCTTTACATTTTGATGGTACATAGTCCGATGCTTAACAGAATGTACCATCAGTATAACAGGAAGTTATTGCTTTATATTGTGATGGTACATAGTTCGATGCTTAACAGAATGTACCATAAGTAGTATGAAAGGAAGTTATTGCTTTATATGTTGATGGTACATAGTTCGATGCTTAACAGAATGTACCATAAGTAGTATGAAAGGAAGTTATTGCTTTATATTTTGATGGTACATAGTTCGATGCTTAACAGAATGTACCATAAGTAGTATGAAAGGAAGTTATTGCTTTATATTTTGATGGTACATAGTTCGATGCTTAACAGAATGTACCATAAGTAGTATGAAAGGAAGATATAGCTTTACATTTTGATGGTACATAGTCCGATGCTTAACAGAATGTACCATAAGTAGTATGAAAGGAAGTTATTGCTTTATATTTTGATGGTACATAGTTCGATGCTTAATAGAATGTACCATAAGTAGTATGAAAGGAAGTTATTGCTTTATATGTTGATGGTACATAGTTCGATGCTTAACAGAATGTACCATAAGTAGTATGAAAGGAAGTTATTGCTTTATATTTTGATGGTACATAGTTCGATGCTTAACAAAATGTACCATAAGTAGTATGAAAGGAAGTTATTGCTTTATATGTTGATGGTACATAGTTCGATGCTTAACAGAATGTACCATAAGTAGTATGAAAGGAAGTTATTGCTTTATATTTTGATGGTATATGGTTCGACGCTAAACAGAATGTACCATCAGTATGACAGGAAGTTATTGCTTTATATTTTGATGGTATATGGTTCGACGCTAAACGGAATGTACCATCAGTATGACAGGAAGGTATTGCTTTATATTTTGATGGTATATGGTTCGACGCTAAACAGAATACCATCATTATGGATGGAAGTTACGGCTTTATTTTGTTTTGGTACATAGTTCGATGCTTAACAGAATGTACCATAAGTAGTATGAAAGGAAGTTATTGCTTTATATTTTGATGGTACATAGTTCGATGCTTAACAGAGTGTACCATAAGTAGTATGAAAGGAAGTTATTGCTTTATATTTTGATGGTACATAGTTCGATGCTTAACAGAATGTACCATAAGTAGTATGAAAGGAAGTTATTGCTTTATATTTTGATGGTACATAGTTCGATGCTTAATAGAATGTACCATAAGTAGTATGAAAGGAAGTTATTGCTTTATATTTTGATGGTACATAGTTCGATGCTTAATAGAATGTACCATAAGTAGTATGAAAGGAAGTTATTGCTTTATATTTTGATGGTACATAGTTCGATGCTTAACAGAATGTACCATCAGTATAACAGGAAGTTATTGCTTTATATTTTGATGGTACATAGTTCGATGCTTAACAGAATGTACCATCAGTATAACAGGAAGTTATTGCTTTATATTTTGATGGTACATAGTCCGATGCTTAACAGAATGTACCATAAGTAGTATGAAAGGAAGTTATAGCTTTACATTTTGATGGTACATAGTCCGATGCTTAACAGAATGTACCATAAGTAGTATGAAAGGAAGTTATAGCTTTACATTTTGATGGTACATAGTTCGATGCTTAACAGAATGTACCATAAGTAGTATGAAAGGAAGATATAGCTTTACATTTTGATGGTACATAGTCCGATGCTTAACAGAATGTACCATAAGTAGTATGAAAGGAAGTTATAGCTTTATATTTTGATGGTACATAGTTCGATGCTTAACAGAATGTACCATAAGTAGTTGAAAGGAAGTTATAGCTTTACATTTCGATGGTACATAGTCTGATGCTTCACAGAATGTACCATAAGTAGTATGAAAGGAAGTTATAGCTTTACATTTTGATGGTACATAGTCCGATGCTTAACAGAATGTACCATAAGTAGTATGAAAGGAAGTTATAGCTTTACATTTTGATGGTAAATAGTCGATGCTTAACAGAATGTACCATAAGTATAACAGGAAGGTATTGCTTTATATTTTGATGGTACATAGTCCGATGCTTAACAGAATGTACCATAATAGTATGAAAGGAAGGTATTGCTTTACATTTTGATGGTACATAGTTCGATGCTTAACAGAATGTACCATCAGTATAACAGGAAGTTATTGCTTTATATTTTGATGGTACATAGTCCGATGCTTAACAGAATGTACCATAAGTAGTATGAAAGGAAGGTATTGCTTTACATTTTGATGGTACATAGTCCGATGCTAAACAGAATGTACCATAAGTAGTATGAAAGGAAGGTATTGCTTTATATTTTGATAGTACATAGTCCGATGCTTATCAAAATGTACCATAAGTAGTATGACAAGAAGTTATTGCTTTACATTTTGATGGTACATAGTTCGATGCTTAACAGAATGTACCATAAGTAGTATGAAAGGAAGTTATAACTTTACATTTTGATGGTACATAGTCCGATGCTTAACAGAATGTACCATAAGTAGTATGAAAGGAAGTTATAGCTTTACATTTTGATGGTACATAGTTCGATGCTTAACAGAATGTATCATAAGTAGTATAAAAGGACGTTATAGCTTTACATTTTGATGGTACATAGTCCGATGCTTAATAGAATGTACCATAAGTAGTATGAAAGGAAGTTATAGCTTTACATTTTGAAGGTACATAGTTTGATGCTTAACAGAATGTACAATCAGTATACCAGGAAGGTATTGCAGCTTTACATTTTGATGGTACATAGTCCGATGCTTAACAGAATGTACCATAAGTAGTATGAAAGGAAGTTATTGCTTTATATTTTGATGGTACATAGTTCGATGCTTAACAGAATGTACCATCAGTATGAAAGGAAGGTATTGCTTTATATTTTGATGGTACATAGTTCGATGCTTAACAGAATGTACCATCAGTATAACAGGAAGGTATTGCAGCTTTATATTTTGATGGTACATAGTTCGATGCTTAACAGAATGTACCATAAGTAGCATGAAAGGAAGTTATTGCTTTACATTTTGATGGTACATAGTTCGATGCTTAACAGAATGTACCATAAGTAGTATGAAAGGAAGTTATTGCTTTACATTTTGATGGTACATAGTCCGATGCTTAACAGAATGTACCATCAGTATAACAGGAAGTTATTGCTTTATATTTTGATGGTACATAGTTCGATGCTTAACAGAATGTACCATAAGTAGTATGAAAGGAAGTTATTGCTTTATATGTTGATGGTACATAGTTCGATGCTTAACAGAATGTACCATAAGTAGTATGAAAGGAAGTTATTGCTTTATATTTTGATGGTACATAGTTCGATGCTTAACAGAATGTACCATAAGTAGTATGAAAGGAAGTTATTGCTTTATATTTTGATGGTACATAGTTCGATGCTTAACAGAATGTACCATGAGTAGTATGAAAGGAAGTTATTGCTTTATATTTTGATGGTACATAGTTCGATGCTTAACAGAATGTACCATAAGTAGTATGAAAGGAAGTTATTGCTTTATATTTTGATGGTACATAGTTCGATGCTTAACAGAATGTACCATAAGTAGTATGAAAGGAAGTTATTGCTTTATATTTTGATGGTACATAGTTCGATGCTTAACAGAATGTACCGTAAGTAGTATGAAAGGAAGTTATTGCTTTATATTTTGATGGTACATAGTTCGATGCTTAATAGAATGTACCATAAGTAGTATGAAAGGAAGTTATTGCTTTATATTTTCATGGTACATAGTTCGATGCTTAACAGAATGTACCATCAGTATAACAGGAAGTTATTGCTTTATATTTTGATGGTACATAGTTCGATGCTTAACAGAATGTACCATCAGTATAACAGGAAGTTATTGCTTTATATTTTGATGGTACATAGTCCGATGCTTAACAGAATGTACCATAAGTAGTATGAAAGGAAGTTATAGCTTTACATTTTGATGGTACATAGTCCGATGCTTAACAGAATGTACCATAAGTAGTATGAAAGGAAGTTATAGCTTTACATTTTGATGGTACATAGTTCGATGCTTAACAGAATGTACCATAAGTAGTATGAAAGGAAGATATAGCTTTACAATTTGATGGTACATAGTCCGATGCTTAACAGAATGTACCATAAGTAGTATGAAAGGAAGTTATAGCTTTATATTTTGATGGTACATAGTTCGATGCTTAACAGAATGTACCATAAGTAGTATGAAAGGAAGTTATAGCTTTACATTTCGATGGTACATAGTCCGATGCTTCACAGAATGTACCATAAGTAGTATGAAAGGAAGTTATAGCTTTACATTTTGATGGTACATAGTCCGATGCTTAACAGAATGTACCATAAGTAGTATGAAAGGAAGTTATAGCTTTAAATTTTGATGGTAAATAGTCCGATGCTTAACAGAATGTACCATCAGTATACCAGGAAGGTATTGCAACTTTACATTTTGATGGTACATAGTTCGATGCTTAACAGAATGTACCATAAGTATAACAGGAAGGTATTGCTTTATATTTTGATGGTACATAGTCCGATGCTTAACAGAATGTACCATAAGTAGTATGAAAGGAAGGTATTGCATTACTTTTTGATGGTACATAGTTCGATGCTTAACAGAATGTACCATCAGTATAACAGGAAGTTATTGCTTTATATTTTGATGGTACATAGTCCGATGCTTAACAGAATGTACCATAAGTAGTATGAAAGGAAGTTATAGCTTTACATTTTGATGGTACATAGTCCGATGCTTAACAGAATGTACCATAAGTAGTATGAAAGGAAGTTATTGCTTTACATTTTGATGGTACATAGTTCGATGCTTAACAGAATGTACCATAAGTAGTATGAAAGGAAGTTATTGCTTTACATTTTGATGGTACATAGTCCGATGCTTAACAGAATGTACCATCAGTATAACAGGAAGTTATTGCTTTATATTGTGATGGTACATAGTCCGATGCTTCACAAAATGTACCATAAGTAGTATGACAGGAAGTTATTGCTTTACATTTTGATGGTACATAGTTCGATGCTTAACAGAATGTACCATAAGTAGTATGAAATGAAGTTATAACTTTACATTTTGATGGTACATAGTCCGATGCTTAACAGAATGTACCATAAGTAGTATGAAAGGAAGTTATAGCTTTATATTTTGATGGTACATAGTTCGATGCTTAACAGAATGTACCATAAGTAGTATGAAAGGAAGTTATTGCTTTATATTTTGATGGTACATAGTTCGATGCTTAACAGAATGTACCATCAGTATAACAGGAAGTTATTGCTTTATATTTTGATGGTACATAGTTCGATGCTTAACAGAATGTACCATCAGTATAACAGGAAGTTATTGCTTTATATTTTGATGGTACATAGTCCGATGCTTAACAGAATGTACCATAAGTAGTATGAAAGGAAGTTATAGCTTTACATTTTGATGGTACATAGTCCGATGCTTAACAGAATGTACCATAAGTAGTATGAAAGGAAGTTATAGCTTTACATTTTGATGGTACATAGTTCGATGCTTAACAGAATGTACCATAAGTAGTATGAAAGGAAGATATAGCTTTACATTTTGATGGTACATAGTCCGATGCTTAACAGAATGTACCATAAGTAGTATGAAAGGAAGTTATAGCTTTATATTTTGATGGTACATAGTTCGATGCTTAACAGAATGTACCATAAGTAGTATGAAAGGAAGTTATAGCTTTACATTTCGATGGTACATAGTCCGATGCTTCACAGAATGTACCATAAGTAGTATGAAAGGAAGTTATAGCTTTACATTTTGATGGTACATAGTCCGATGCTTAACAGAATGTACCATAAGTAGTATGAAAGGAAGTTATAGCTTTAAATTTTGATGGTAAATAGACAGATGCTTAACAGAATGTACCATCAGTATACCAGGAAGGTATTGCAACTTTACATTTTGATGGTACATAGTTCGATGCTTAACAGAATGTACCATAAGTATAACAGGAAGGTATTGCTTTATATTTTGATGGTACATAGTCCGATGCTTAACAGAATGTACCATAAGTAGTATGAAAGGAAGGTATTGCTTTACTTTTTGATGGTACATAGTTCGATGCTTAACAGAATGTACCATCAGTATAACAGGAAGTTATTGCTTTATATTTTGATGGTACATAGTCCGATGCTTAACAGAATGTACCATAAGTAGTATGAAAGGAAGTTATAGCTTTACATTTTGATGGTACATAGTCCGATGCTTAACAGAATGTACCATAAGTAGTATGAAAGGAAGTTATTGCTTTACATTTTGATGGTACATAGTTCGATGCTTAACAGAATGTACCATAAGTAGTATGAAAGGAAGTTATTGCTTTACATTTTGATGGTACATAGTCCGATGCTTAACAGAATGTACCATCAGTATAACAGGAAGTTATTGCTTTATATTGTGATGGTACATAGTCCGATGCTTCACAAAATGTACCATAAGTAGTATGACAGGAAGTTATTGCTTTACATTTTGATGGTACATAGTTCGATGCTTAACAGAATGTACCATAAGTAGTATGAAATGAAGTTATAACTTTACATTTTGATGGTACATAGTCCGATGCTTAACAGAATGTACCATAAGTAGTATGAAAGTAAGTTATAGCTTTATATTTTGATGGTACATAGTTCGATGCTTAACAGAATGTACCATCAGTATAACAGGAAGGTATTGCAGCTTTATATTTTGATGGTACATAGTTCGATGCTTAACAGAATGTACCATCAGTATGAAAGGAAGGTATTGCTTTATATTTTGATGGTACATAGTTTGATGCTTAACAGAATGTACCATCAGTATGAAAGGAAGGTATTGCTTTATATTTTGATGGTATATGGTTCGACGCTAAACGGAATACCACCATAATGGATGGAAGTTACGGCTTTATTTCTTAATGGTACATTGTTCAACGCTAAACAGAATGTACGATAAGTAGTATGAAAGGGCGGTATAGCTTTATATTTTGATGGTACATAGTTCGATGCTTAACAGAATGTACCATCATTATAACAGGAAGGTATTGCAGCTTTATATTTTGATGGTACATAGTTCGATGCTTAACAGAATGTACCATCAGTATAACAGGAAGGTATTGCTTTATATTTTGATGGTATATGGTTCGACGCTAAACAGAATGTACCATCAGTATAACAGGAAGGTATTGCTTTATATTTTGATGGTACATAGTTCGATGCTTAACAGAATGTGCCATCAGTATGACAGGAAGGTATTGCTTTATATTTTGATGTCACATAGTTCGACGCTAAACAGAATGTACCATCAGTATAACAGGAAGGTATTGCTTTATATTTTGATGGTACATGGTTCGACGCTAAACAGAATGTACCATCCATATGAATGTACCATCAGTATGACAGGAAGTTATTGCTTCATAATTTCAACATTCCATACTAGGGTGAACTTTTTGCAACTGATTAAACAAAAGAAAAAAGAAGGCAATGTTAATCATTTGGTTATTCCGTGGTCTATACATGTTTATGCGCTACCCTGTATTTTCGAATACAACCGATGTTCTTAATAACTCCATAGCCGATCGCCGTATGTCAAAAACCTTGTTTTGCACAGAGAGTGACCTGTGCAAGCACAGACAAAGGTCCGTTATCCCATTTTTCACAGTGAGGGGTCCAATATGCATTATACACCGTGTATGAAAATAGAAACTTGCCCTACAGTGATTGTATTAGCTTACAGGTTTTGATTTTGTTTGCACATTTATTTTACTTTTCTACGAAATCTGCATTTTAACTTTATTCTGTCAAAATCTCCTTCCGGGAGGTAACGCTTTAATGCGTTGTGTTTGTTTTGGTCTCCGTGTTTTATATTATATTGATACAGGGATTCCATTTGACTCGGTGGTAGGGTTTTGACTCTCGAAATTTCCAAAAAGCACCATTTTAACCCTGAAAAGTTTGGTTTGAAAAGTCTTAAAATCATTGGTAATTTGTCTATAAATTGGGAACATTTAGTCAAAAGTATCAAAATGACCCTCAAGTTTAGAGGCTAGTGGAACACCTGTTGCTAGATGTATATCTAAAACACGAGCTTCGAATACTTTCCTGATTATTTTAATGCGAGTCTAGCTAGGAACAATTTTCAACAAAGCTCATTACCAAAGTTTCTGTAGCTTAAAAGACACCTGCTGTGGCAGACAAAATAAAAAGGCTGTTCGATACTGCAAATAGTTTTTTATTTACAACTTGTAATTTGTTTTGCCGCAAGCGTCTGATGTGATTCTCCAGATCTTGAGGGTCTCACTGCTGCAAATGTCATGAAATGATACATAACCTGTACAGTACGTTAATACATCAACCTGATGTCTAGGGGGAATGTCAAGTTGCTATACCTCTTTTATCATGCAAGAAAAGAAATAAAAAACGTGTGTCTTTTCCCTTACTAATTCTTCATTAATTGCAGAGAACTTCCATGCAGTATTTCCCTTAAAGTAAGGAATTCATTTTCACACTTTTGGATTTTGTTTAACACAAAAAACATTATATTAAGGACTGTTTTGAATGATCAAACTCTAGAAATTAACTTTTATTATATGCTATCAGTGAAAAATAAACCCGTCAAAACAGTGAAAATGACATATTATATTTCAACGTGTTTGAACTAACTTCTACATAAAGGGTATTTATCCAAAACGTTCATTACGGAATATAAGTGTGTTTGGATCGATTATGTATTTGTACGGTAGGGGGCACTTAACTGTTGTGTAAGGGGAACAGTTTGTATGTAGAAATATTCGAATTTACCGTCACATACTTGTAGCAACAATGAATCTTGTAAATTGAATTAGTAAACTAGGGAGTATGTCACATGGTACCAAATGGAAGCCCAGTTATTTGATAAATAAATTGGGTAATGAGAGAATCATTTAGCTGGGTCTAACTCGGGGGGTACGAAATACGATAAACAACCGTTAAGAAACTGAAGTACATTACTTTGTGTTGAATGCGTCAAGTGTCGGGTATAGTCTCCTGGTGCCAGTTGTTACGCAAACATATATAATATGTCTCTGCTATGTGTGTCTGCATACCTTCCTTCGTCTTTAGTAGACTATTGAAGGTCGTAGCCTATGATATCCTCTAATTTCCTGTTATATTATACAGCATTGAGAAACGCTTACTGTATATGGCATCTTAAGTATGTACATTAAAAGAGGGGAAATTGACCATACGGAAATTCAATTATTCCGTTTGGGGATAAATATGCTTGGAAACCCGTGTCTAGCGGGAATAACAATGTAAGATATTGTTAGAGGAAATCATGTGCGAATTGTTGAATTATAGGAGATGCACCAGGAAGAAGATATTAGTGACATGAGCGAATCACGCGGTTGTGTTCGACGGTTAGTTTGACTCGACTACTGTTCTGATTAGGTAATATCAAAAGATGTGTACGATACAGAATTTGGTAAAGATATGCACACCAGGCATACAGTGAGGTGTGCTCTGTATAGTTGGCAAAGTATCTGCACCATGTTTGTGTGTTTGTGCGATTGGAGATGGGTGCGTACGAGTGGGGTGCGCGTGATCGAGTGGGAATGCGTGTATGTGAGTTAGGAAGCGTGTATGTGGGCAGCGTGCGTGCGAGTGGGATGCGTACGTACGAGTGGGGATGCGTGTCCTTCAACCGTTTGCCCGATTTTGTACGGCTGTAACGTCCTACTGCATTGTAACAACACGGCATAATTGTACACTGTATTCACCACCCTGTGGCTCTTCGTGCATTGAAAGATTTCATGATGCCTTCTTGAACTCGAGAACACAACAGTAATCCGGTCAAAATAACCGTCGGTCATAACCGGAATAATTTACACTAGTCAATCATCTTTCATTATATACTTGTTTCAAAGATTCCTTTGTACGTATAATTTCTCTTGTTCATGTCTGCCACCATGTATATCCACCAAAGCATCGTAAACATTCGGTTCCGTTCATGCTGTGATTCAAACCCCAGCTATTCACGTACAACTTTACATGACACGAAGCTATTTATCTTCGACCAACGGATAGAGTCAAATACAATGTACGTTTTACGAGGACACGAAGCGTTAATTCTACGGAAGAAAATCCGCTTTGTGGTTTCGTCTGGCATCAGATGGCTCTGAGTTTCCCCAAGACATTGATTACAAAGACCTTTAATGTGTTTTAAACATTTTAACAAGCGAAGAGACGACATTTTTATGTGAGGTGACATATATTAAGGAGAAAGTATGTTGTCAGATTAACGGCATTTCGTACATGCCTCGTATTAGTTCGTTGAACTTAACCATTTATTCTAATGCTATTAATCCATTTTGATTCTTAATCACACACCCAGTCCGCCGTACTAACGGAACGGGTTCATGTGGCTATAAACTTGGACAAACAAGTTGAAAGCAGAAGGCATTTTAAAAAGTCCATGGGTTAGACGTGTGTCTAATTTAAGACACATAATTACCTTTCATTCCATATTGTAGCCACATAAAATCATTTTGTCCGTCTGTCCATCCATGTAATGTCTGTTACTTTGTGTTGCCATTGCATCATTACAAAGTGAACACTCCTTCCAGTTTCAGTTTTAGTGACATGTACGCGTAAGCACGGGTATCCCCAGATTATCGCCCATGGATTCATTGCGTTTTGTCGATTCATGAAGAAATCATGTTTAAACTACCACGTGATTTTACACGCATCTGTTATGTTTTAGCAAGCAGCGGAATTGCAACTTGTAAGTAAGTACACGTGTATTGGAAGTTGACGTACAAGGTTGTTTTGCGACCTTCCTTAATGCACCAACTCTACGTGATTCCAATCACCAAACTGCGTTAATTGATATACAGCGTTCACCAAAGAGTGATTTCTCAGGTAGTAATCGGAATATGTTATGTTCACCTAGATGGTTGTACAAACTGTGAACTACCTTTTTTTGGCGTGATGAAAATTTCGCGAAATGTTTATTGATACGTGATTTTCATTATGAAGAAACTCCGCGTTAAATGGTTGATAGACTCACGCTTCAGTAATGCTAAATGTACAGTGGTTAAATTGGTTTTAACGAAAACTACGTGATCACAATAACACCGTCATAAATAACATCAGTTTTAAGTCTAAGAAGAGTTGACATTTGATGTAGTTTAGAAAAAAAGATTCAAAATGCCATCAGTAATCCGACACTGACGTATGTAAAATGCATTAGTGTGGGACCAAATCGTTTGCTTTGTCAATACAGGTTAAATACATCATTATTCAAAATAATTCCCCATCGACTGAATGCACTTGGAACACACATTTATTCAAGTTGGTCACCCTAAACACTCCCGTTATAGCAGCATCTAGATTCTTTCTGGTGCCATATCGGGTCAGACGTAGTCGATTGTTTTATCTTTACGACATACATAAGTTTGACAAAGTGTACAATTGTTTTATCCACACTCTAATGACGAAGGAAACCAACAAGTTTAGCGCTCAGTTTTGAATTTGCCCTTGGTAACTGGACTCGAAATATTATTGCAGCCTCCTGATGAGTATGACCGTGGGTATTGTTGGAACACAAGGTTTATGATTGTATAAACCAATGATGGAATAAAAGAAGAGAATTTCTTGTCGGAACTCTAATATTGAATCAAGTTGTTAATGCCGTCCTTGTGAAGTAAACGCATGTCAAGATTCTGGTGTTTTATCATTTGAACACGACTTGTGGTGATATTGAAATGTTAAAAGCAGGTTGTTCCTCTTCTAAATTTTCTGAACCTAAATTTGAAAAAGACTTCAGATTCAGTTTGTAGCCAACACGTTTGTGCAACTTAACGATCCTTAATGACCACTTTGCCTCGGCGATGTTTCGCTCCGGATAAGTTTCCGACGTTATTCGTCGGTCCTACGTTCTCGGGAATGTACTCCCGATGACAATTAGGACTTTCGGGGCGTCGGGGACAGGTTCTGCAAAAACATCTGGAGTATCGGGAGCCGTCGGGAAAAGCTATGTATAATTCTACAACGCCGATGTAGAATTTCCTAGTGGGACCTATATATATAAGGCTTTAGCTGTGTTGTTATGCTAATACAGACTTTACTTTAGACATCTAGGTTTTTTGCGTTAAATGATCATTTTTCTATTTGTTTCGAAAGCTCAACCAATACCTCTTCCATTGGTGTTCCAGACCACGCAGCAATCATTGAAACAACTATATTCGTGCAGATCCAGACATTCTATTAAACCGTGGACTTAAAAAAAGCTGGATGTCAAGTCGTCCAATATATATCTAAAATGTATCGTCTTCTGACACGCGTAGCTCGCGTTATTCCAAAATGTAAGTCCCTAAACGACAAAAACAAAACATAAACAATGTTTACTTCCGGCACAACTGACCCTTAATACTTCATTATCACGAACATTGAAGGAACGCACGTCATGGGCACTTTGTATGTATAGTCGTTGATTTCTACTTTGATTGGCGGTGATTACATGTCCAGGCAGTGTCTACAATGTTATGACCATTGACATATATTTTGTATCATTTTGCATTTTAAAGACCTTGCGATTGAGCTTTGATTAATTACATTTTGTTGTCAATCTAAGTCATCTTTACAATTTCACAAATTGATGTGATTATGTCTGAATGCTTTCGAGATAAAAAACAACGATAGAAAATGAAAATCATATTAAAATACTCATTTGCTAAGTCATACAATTACAGGAATGATGCGTAAAATTTACTCTAATTCAACTATTATATCTAATCATACGCTAACAAGTAAGACGATACGATACAATAAATATACCACATATATGGTTTGTAAATATATATCGGCATCAACAATTGCATTAGGGTGTATGGTTTGTAAAAGATCGGCATCAACAACTGTATTAGGATGTATAGTTTGTAAAAGTTCGGCATCATCAATTGTATTAGGATGTATGGTTTGTATCAGGTCGACATCAACAATTGAATTAGGATATGTTATTTGATAAAGGTAGACATCAACAATTGAATTAGAGTTCATGTTGTGCAAAATGTCCTAACTAATGACTGTATTAGGGTGTATGGGGCACAAAAAGATCTAACTAATAACTGTATTATGGTGTATATGGTCCGAAAAAGGTCCTATCTAATAACTGTATTAGGATGTATGGTGTGCAAAAGGATCTAACTAATAACTGTATTAGGATGTATGGTGTGCAAACGGATCTAACTAATAACTGTAATGGTTTCGGATATGTGTGGCAAACAAAGGTGTGGCAAATGAGCCAAATTTCATTAAATCATTCATCAAAAGACAATAGGATATATTTTTACAAAAATGGAACGAGACTATTCAGTCAAATACAAAACTTTCTAGTTATATACTGCATAAACACAATTTTGAATTGGAGACTTACTTACATGTATTAAACATTAGAAAATTCAGACACGCATATTTAAACTTCAGAACTTCTTGCCATGATCTCGAAATAGAAACCGTAAGACATAAAAATATACCTAGACATGACAGAAACTGCAAACTTTGTTCCGCAAATTCTATTGAAACTGAATACCATTTCTTGTTATGCTGTAGTTTCTATGAGTACATACACTCCAAACAAATACACACAAAACGTCAATGTTCACAAATTAACTATACTCATGGCATCAAAACAAGAACACATCAAATCTATAGCAATATATCTAGTACACGCATTGTAACAAACGTAGAAATCATTTGAAACAAAATACATAAGTTTAACAACTGTAATTCTAATATATATGTTATATATCACTCCTAACCTGTGCACTGTAAAATGTTTTGTTATGTATTGTGCATATGTTGCATGGGCCGGGGGCCTTAAAGCAGAAATAAATATTGTCGTTGTCGTTGTCATTGTCATTGTATTAGGATGTATGGTGGGCAAAAGGATCTAACTAATAACTGTTTTAGGGTGTATGAGACACAAAAGGTACTAACTATTAACTGTTTTAGGGTGTATGAGACACAAAGGTACTAACTAATAACTGTTTTAGGTTGTATATGGTGCGCAAAAGGTCCTAAATAATAGCTGTATTAGGATGTACGAGGGGTGATCAACAAATACGCGGAAAAATGCACTGAAATATTTATTACGTGACCAATATTGAATAAACTCAACCAGATAATAGATTTCCAAATACATAATTATAAAACAAATTAACTCAATGGTCGAACAAATCTAGAATCCGCAACGTCACTATGGCTACACCGGCCCAACATCATCGCGACGTCGTTACATATTACAGTATACATACTCATTCGTGGCACAATTCATACTATATAACGCATTGAATGATTCTCAAAATATAGCTTTACAACCAGATACACATCATAGACCTGTCATCCGAAATATTTTTTTCCTTTGCAGATTGTATGTAAGTTATAAGAATTAGCTGCTGGAGAACATTAATATTGATGACGTTATTTGACGTTATTGATGTTGTATAGCTCATTCGCATGTCGGCATTGGTTTTACATGGCTATGTATGAGAGAACATGCAAGACAGACCCCTATTTTATGTGCTATTACATATTTGTTGTATTTTGCAATATTGTCATTGGTATTTTATGACATTTCATTCGCCACACGACGCCACACGTCGCCGATTTCTGTATCGCACTCATTTTCAGACAACAACTTCGAAGCAAATAGCTCTAAAACGGATTTTTAAGTTAAAACAATTTTTAGAAATAATGAATGTAATGTTATATCATTGTATATTAATAACCCAAACATTAGAAAATTATAATATTACAACCAAACGAAGGATACGTCATCGTTTGCTACGTGCAACGGTGGAAAATATGAAAATTTGGGCCGCATGACGTCGAGTGACGTTGCCATAGGAAACCACGTTCGTTCGTCTATGGTCAATTTTGATGATCAGCAGTGAATCAATTTTAAATAAATTTATCTTCATGTTTAGAAAGTTTCAACGACTTACAATGACAGGTAAAGAAACTGCAGCACTTTTCCGCGTATTTGTTGATCACCCCTCGTATATGGTGCTCAAAAGGTCTTAAATAATTACAGTATTAGGATGTATGGTGCGCAAAAAGTCCTTACCCTGAAATTGTATTAGGATGAATGGTGCGCAAAAAGTTCTTACCTAAAATCGTATTAGAGTGTATATGGTGCGCACAAGTTCCTTTCTTAAAACTGTGTACAAATACATGAGCTCTGAGGGTAAAAAGCAAAGACCCGCTATTAGAATAAATGCATATTTGTTTTATTAAGTCAATCTAATAGAAGTAGTGTTATTAGCAGAACATAATTATACTAGTACATACGGTGATAACATTGCGTTTCAAATGTCGCGTTTAACGATGGCAAGTTCTTCTAAAGGGGGAGTTTTGATGGCCCATCTCGCAATAAACCGCAATATGTTATGCCAAAAAAGAAAAAGTGTCGTGTTTTAATGTTTCATTAACTTTGCATTCCGGTTTAGAAGAACATTAAAGCTGATCTTCAGAAATAATAAACTTGAATTTTCAAAGTACCAAAGGCCGACAGTGACATTTCAAAGTAGGACAGGACGACAGTGACATTTAAATGTACACGATTTCTCTTCAAATGTTAATAATTTCACTTTAATATTTTGCAAATCACGATTTCCTTTCAATATTTTTTAAATTACCCTTTCCTTTCTATATTTTACGAATTCATTCATTTACTAGGATCTAATCATTTTATTTCAATATTTCTTGATTCAATTTCATGATTTCGCGATTTGTGATAGTGAAATTTAAATTTTGTACTACATGTAATAGTATTTAGTTAGGACCCTGTCGTACTATGGCAACAACACATGTCCAAGCCAACGAGAATTTCGCAACCACACCGGTGAACGCCGAATACGCCGAATATGCCATGCCAGTTAGGAGCATGCTGATGGACATAAGTTCGATTAATGTTGCGCATAAAGTTTGCGTATGTTTATAAACGCTAGAGCTACACAGGGTACACTAGGCCAAACACCTTTGTGTAAGTTGTGTGCGTTATGCATACGTTACGGATAAGCTAGATGTCAGTTAGTCATACGTTAGATATTAGTTATATATTCGTCCAGTATACGTCCGAATGAGGCATCAGATTGTTTGAGTTCATCTCAAGCGTATTTCTAGCGTCTCGATAAATTCCATAGCGTGTTTATCTATCACTTGGTTGATTATAACTGACGTAACCAATCAAACACGATTCATACATTTTATGATACTAATATTATAACTATAAAAATATATGATACAATGAAATCAATCACACTAAATGTGGTTACGTGTGAAACAACTCGTTAGGAACTTTTCTTATATATATGAACATCAGAGACTTGTCGGAGTAGAATTTTGCAACAATTATTTACTATATACTTATTTTTGGTGGGCACTCTATATGAAAATCAGAGACTTGTCATGGTTTGTAAGGAGTAGAACTGTTTCATTATCTATCACCGTGTGATAACGAGGTTATCTCATTACACCTAGTGAACTTCTGACAAAGTCAGCAGCTTTATCATGTACCATGTGTCATGTTATTTCGGCGTTATTTTAATATACGTGTTATTTTCGCGCAGTCTAAATTTCACGGATACATCAGCAACTTTGTTTGTGTCAAATTGAACCCATAGTGTGTCTACGTATACCTTCGTTTCTTTGTATTATCATGTTTCTACACTGGTTCAGTTATTTTTACAAATGTATATATTTTATTATTAAATTCCACATATAGTATTAGAACTGTCTGGTTAAAGCTGAAAAGCCCATGACCAGTCAAAGAATACACAATTACATAGATATTGACAGACATCTTTTACACAAATGATCAATTGCATTTACATCGAAATTTCCATTTTAGGACATATTAATATAGTTATGATAACATCGACCAATTGACCGGACAAGGGTACTGTTCTATCAAAGCACTTACCATAATTACGGAAACAGTAAAGTTATGCTCAAATTAAACCCTTTGTAATTCATTAAAAGTTGCAAATTGTGGTAAGGGGCTTGCAATATAAATACTGTTTCAGTAAATACATTCCTTCAAACCAAATATGTTCCTAAAGTGTATTTATTCCAGAATTATGAAGAATTTGAATTTGAGCATAACTTTACTGTTTCCGTAAGTGCTTTGATAAAATTATACCCATGTTTCTGTAACTTATTATCAACCTGTACTGACTAGTTCTTCAGCAAGCCACTTCTCCACATGTGGGACATATCACCGTTCTTCAGCAAACAACTTATCAACATGTACACATGACCGTAAACAATGACACGTAAAAACATAGCAAGCACCCGTATAACGTACATCCTTTCCGCTACCGAAACATACTAATGGTGAGTACATTTGTAACGCGTATATTGGACGGAATGGCATTTTGAGGCTTCCGTTGTCCCAGCAGACCTAAAGATAATTATAACGATCTAATTCAGGATATTAGTAAGTATATGAAGCAAACTCTCAATGAAATGTTTTGTCATTTCTATTGAGTTAGATAATGTTATTGAATATTTGGTGTAATTTTTACTCAGTGTGTGTTGATTGAACGAAATGTTGATTGTACGTCCACGTTTAGCACATTTCTAATTGTAGAGTAACTCTTGTTATACAAGTTAAATTAAATATTATGGAATCTAATTACGGGTTAACAACTTTATAACAGTGTTTGACATTTATTTCGGGTGGCATTTTATTTAGTTAGATGATGCAGTATTGTATTTAGAACCTAGCAATTATAATAAATTGTGAGAAAATTGTAATTATTGGCGTTCCGTTATAGATTGGTATGTTTTAAATTACAATTAATCTGAGTCGATCGATTAAGTTAAATTAATCACTTCAGACCTGGAACAAACTGTATGTCCCTGAGCAAGAATACCCCACATGTCCCGACCAAGATGTGACTTGGTACATGTTAGGGGGGTAAATGTTCTATATTCCTGGGCGTCGCAGATCGATGTTGGCTTCACACCCACTAGAAGAGAAATAGTCTCCACAGGGAGACTCGAACGCAGGTTTCCAAAGGTAGCCCAATGACCAGAGGAAGTTAAAATGGCCAAGGGTGGTTGAACGGCTGAACTGCTGAAAGCAGCCCTCGAAAATTGGTAACTTAACTTTTTATTCTTGACAACGATGTAACAAATGCTTCTTATAACTACACATATCTTGTTTATTCAAAGGAAACATAAATTGAGTTTTGTATACCAAATATGATTATAATCATACCCATAACGATATCTATGTCAGTCTTGATATGCTTAACGTAGCATATTCAAACTCGTAATCCAACCACTACGCAAATGAATGTGCCCAATTTTAAAAGACTATGTGTCTATATGTCGATTTGCCTATTTTCTATCACCGAATCTGGTTTTCCATGGGCTAAGTATAATTAGCACACATACACTGCCCGTAGGATACATTTACAGAAGCCATATAATACATTGTATTACCTCCGCTCTAGAAGATTGGTTTAGTAGTCTGACAATAAGGTCATATATATGCCCACACTTCATCAACTTCAGATCAAATGACAAATATTGTGAATAAATAAATGTAAATGACAAGTGAACGGAACAAACTGTTTACAGTGTTTAGTAATGCAATTAATTGACTAATAATTAGGCGGAGCGACCCTGGTGACTGGTCAACAGATGCATGTAAGTCTACAGTTTTCTGATCATTAAGACGAACAAGCACAACAGTCGACTTGAAGTTTATTCCTACATTTAGTACATGTACAATTATGTGATATGGGGTACAATTACACCGCCACATTTTGGTATGCAAAATATATGACGACCGTCATAATGTGTTTATGCGACTGCTGTTTTATCAATCGCACAATTATGACGGTGTAGCTCGTGGTTTTCCTAGCCAAGATATTCAATGTCATCTTAAACTGTAATAACTATGCAAACATTTTCTACCCTGTTATCAATAACGCAATCCCTCGTTGTCACCACAGGAGTTCGACAAGGTTGTTTGCAGTCACAAATGATCTTCACAATCTTTATGGGTTGGTTTCTGAAAAGGGTACATAGCCAGCAAGAGAAATGTACTATGTACATTCACAAAACACCCTGAAGACACTGACTTTACGAATGACATCGGACTCCATGCCCACCCAGGAAATGACCCAATACCTTTATAACACGTCAATGTCGACAAGGCTGAAAGTGAGCTCTTAGAAGACAAAGAGCATGCCAGTAAATGCTATCCAAGATGCTTCTGTCAGAATGGAAGGACAAGATACAGATGATGTTGATAGCTGCATATATCTTGGAAGCAGAGTACATGTAAGTAGGAAGAATGGAGCCGATGAAAATGTTAAAGTTTTGATTGGAAAAGCGAGGCATGTCCTTTTTGCTTTGAGACCAGTGTGGAATAACACCAAAATACGACTTAATACCAAACTTAAGGTGTTCAACTCAAATGTCAAGGCAGTACTCCTCTACAAATATGGCTCTGAAACCTGGAAGGACACAAAGACTCCAGGTTTTCTTCAACGTGTGCCTTAAAGTTTTCTGCGGAATCGAATGTTAGACAAGATTAGCAATCAGGAGTTGTGGAGGAAGATCAAACAGGAATTAACCATGCAAACAATCAAACAAAGGAAGTGGAAATGGTTTGGGCACATTCTGTGGAGGGACCAGTCATATATGACCCACATGCCCTGGACTAGGACGCAGAAAAAGAGGGCGACTTGTCACAAATTACATTTGAGCTATATCTCTTCCAACTTGAGAATAAAAGACCCCCACTTCAAAGCATTTGGCATGGCTCCTTCTACAGATATAAATGATAATTGTCTCCTCCACCCTAGTTACAACCATTTACTGTGGCTCCCATGTCAAAATAAAAAATATACTTCTATTATGTGTTGTTCCTTGGTCACACACTGTGGTGTATTCGTCATTTCATCAGATCTTATCCACCCGCTGGAAAATCTTAATGACTTTAATCTGCGTATTCATCTTCATTTTAAGTCAATTCAAGGTCTAAACCCCGTAATTAAATACATATTAAGCCGCATTGTGAGCTGTAAATTAGAATTTGTGAAATAAATAGAAAGAGCAATGGCAGTTCAAACGATCATGGACAAAGCAGACATTTCACAAAACCTGTTGAATTTGATTATTTTTTCTAATCGGATTTCCGGCTGAATTTGACCACCTCAGTGTCACAAACACAATCTGCTTTCGAGGAGTTCCAATTACGGATATCGTGACAGACTTCTGTAAATCAAGAATAAAATTGATAAACTAAGTCAAAGTGCGATTGGATCCAAGTGGGTCTGACGATTTAATGGATGCATGGAATGTTTGGTTGTTTATCCGTTGCCATGTGTAGCTTAACATTTTCGAAAATGATTTGAAGTCCTTTTGTGTACGAGAAAAATAATATAAATATATAACTCAAATGAAATTAAGACAGGTATGCTATTTCACAAATGCTAGTATGATACAAACATTTATTAGTGTAGTTGTACATATTAATGGTCCGGTGCATCAACGAAACCGAAAGGTGATTTTAAAGAAAGTCGATGAAAGTAACTGAAAAAGCATTTAGGAGTTAGATGGGGTTAACTTCTTAACATATAGATAAAACATATTTGCTGATTTGTAACTGATTAAACAAATGTCAACAAATCTCTATTATCTCTTTTGCCGATCGCCGTTTTGCACTGAGGTTATCTCGTGCCAGCACAGAGAAAAGTCCGTTTTATCATTTTGCACAGAGAGGGATCCGATATGCTTGCACAGCTGTATAAGCTTACAGGTTTTGATTTTTGTGTAAATATATTTTACATTTCTGCGATATCTGCGTTTTAGCATTATTTTGTCAAAATCTCCTTCCGGGAAGAAACACTGTCAGGTGTTTTATTTGTTTTGATCACCGTGTTTTATATTGTATTGCTACAGGGGTTCCATTTCAATCGGTTTTGATCACCGTGTTTCATATTGTATTGCTACATTTCACTCGGGAGTAGGGGTTTTGACTTTTGAAATTTCCAAAAAGTCACCTTTTGTCCCTACACATTTTGGTTTGAAGGGTCAACTTCTCTTTAAATCATTGGTAGTTTGTCTGTAATATGGAAATATTTATCCAAAAGTATCAAAATAACCCTTCAAATTTAGAAGCTAGTGGAACCCCTGTTGATATATGTATATCTAAAACAAGAGCTTTGGATACCTTCGTGATCATGGTAATGCGAGTCTAGCAAGAAAATTTTTACAGCAATACTCATTACCAAAGTTTCTGTAGCTGAAAAGACACCTCCTGTGGCAGACACAATAAAAAGGCTGTACGATACTGCAAATTGTTTATTATTAACAAGTTTTTAAAGATCTTGAGGGCCTAATTGCTGCACATGTCATGAAATGATACATAACCTGTACAGTACGTTAATACATCAACCTGATGTCTAGGGAATGTCATGTTGCTATACCTCGTTTATCATGCACGAACAGAAATAAAAAACGTGTGTTTTTTCCAGTATTAATTCTTCATTAATTGCAGAGAACTTCCGTGCAGTATTTCTCTTAGTAAGGAATTCTTTATCACACTTCTGAATTTTGTTTAACACAAACATCATTATATAAAGGACTGTTTTGAAATTACCAAACTCAAGAAATTAACTTTTATTATATGCTATTAGTAAAAAAAATATACCTGTCAAAACAGTGAAAATGACATATTATATTTCAACGTATTTGAACTAACTTCTACATAAAGGGTATTTATCCAACACGTTCATTACGGATTATAAGTGTGTTTGGAACGTTTATGTATTTGCACGGTAGGACACTTAGCTGTTGGGTACTAGAATAATCAATTAATCTTGTTAATTGAATTAGTAAACTAGGAAGTATGTCACATGATACCAAATGGGAGCCCGGTAATTAGATAAATAAATTGGGTAATGAGGGAATCATTGTGTGTCTGCATACCTTTCTTCGTCTTTAGTAGACTATTGAAGGTCGTGGCCTATGATATCCTCTAATTACCTGTTACAAATATACAGCATTGAGAAATGCTTACTGTATATGGCATCTAAAGTATGTACATCAAAAGAGGGGAAATTGACCATACGGAAATTCAATTATTCCGTTGGGAATATCTATGCTAGGAAACCCGTATCTAGCGGGACTAACAATGTAGGATATTGTTAAAGGAAATCATGTGCGTATTGTTGAATTATCGGAGATGCATCAGGAAGGAGATTTTAGTGACATGAGCGAATTACGCCGGTTGTGTTCGACAGTTGGTTTGACACGACTTCTCGTCAGATTTGGTGACAGTAACATATGTGTACGATATGGAATTGGGTTTGGATTTGCACATAAGGGTTGCAGTAAACTGTGCTATGTGTAGTGGGCACAGTATCTACATCATGTGTGTACGTGGGTGATTCTGGAGGTTATGTGCATGCGAGTGTGGATGCGTGTGTGCGAATGGAGTGCGTGCATGTGAGTGAGGATACGTGTGTGCGAGTGGGGATGCGTGCGTGGGAGAAGGGATGAGCACATGCGAGTGGGAATGCGTACATTCGAGTGGTGATGCGTGCAGTTCAACCGTTCGTCTGATTTTGTACCACTGTTACGTCCTACTGCACTGTTATAGCACGGAATACATTTACACTGTATTCACTATGATGTGGTCCGCGTACATTGAGGGATTTCAGCGAATTGTGTTAAGAGTTTAGCGCTACAAATACTTTACAGTTTTCATGCTTGATTTTTGCATAATATTATATCTGAACTGATGCCTACATGAATTCGAATACACAACAGTAATCCGGTCAAAATAACCGTCGGGCATAACCGGAATGATTGATACTAGTCAATCATCTTTCATTACATACTTGTTTCATGGACTCCTTTGTAAGTATAGTTTCTCTTGTTCATGTCCGCCACCACGTATGTCCCCAAAAGCAAAGTAAACATTCGACTCCGTTTATACTGTGATTCATTAACCAGCTATTCACATACAACGTTACATGACACGAAGCTATTCATATTTGACCAACGGATATAGTCAAAAACAATGTACGTTTTACGAGGACAAGTAATGTTAATGCTACTGATGGTTTCGTCTGGCATAAGATGGCTCTGGGTGTTCCTTAGACGTTGAAAACAAATACGTGATACCTTTAATGTATTATTAAAATTTAACAAGCAAAGAAACGACATTTTTATGAGGTGACATATATTTAGGACAAAGTATGTTGTCAGATTTATGGCATTTCGTATATGCCTTATATTAGTTCGTTGAACTTAACCATTTACCTCACGAGCTATTAGGTTCGGCATCAACTATTGTATAAGGATGTATGGTTTGTAAAGGTTCGACATCAACATCAATCTTCTCACAATTTATTATAATTAGATTTCTACTAGATTCCTAATTACAAAACTATCATCTAACTAAATAAAATGCCACCCAAAATAAATGTCAAACACCGTTATAAAGTTGTTAACCCGTAGTTAGAGTCGAGAATATTTAATTTAACTTGTCAAACAACAGTTACTCTACGATTATAAATGTGCTAAACGTAGACGTACAATTAACCTTTCGTTCAATCAACACCCACTGAATAGAAATTACACGAAATATTCAATAACATTATCTAACTCCATAGAAATTCATTCATTGAGTGTTTGCTTCATATACTTACTAATATCCTGAATTAGATCGTTATAATAATCTTTAGGTCTGCTGGGCCTACGGAAGCCTCAAAATGCCATTCCGTCCAATATACGCGTTACAAATGTACTCACCATTAGCATGTACCGATAGCGGAAAGGATGTACATTATACGGGTGCTTGCTATGTTTTTACGTGTCATTGTTTACGGTCATGTCTACATGTTGATAAGTTGTTTGCTGAAGAACGGTGATATGTCCCACATGTGGAGAAGTGGCTTGCTGAAGAACTAGTCAGTATTGGTTGATAATTAGTTACAGAAACCTGGGTACTGTTTATCAAAGCACTTACGGAAACAGTTAAGTTATGCACAAATTTAAATTATTCATAATTCTGGAACAAATACACTTAAGGAACATATTTGGTTTGAAGGAATGTATTTACTGAAACAGAATTTATATTGCAGACCCCCTTACCACAATTTGCAACTTTAAATGAATTTCAATGGGTTTAATTTAGAGCGTAACTTTAAGATTATCGTAAGTGCTTTGATAGAACAGTACCCTTGTCCGGTCAACTGATCGTTGTTATCATAACTATATTAATATGACCTAAAATGCAAATTCCGATGTAAATGCAATTGATCATTTTGGTAACCTTGTCTGTCAATATATATGTAATCTTTTGACTTGTCATCGGGTTTTCAGCTTAAACCAGACTGTTGTAATAATAAATGTGGAATTTAAAAAATACATTTGTAGATATAACTGAACCAGTGTTGAAACGTGATAATACAAACACACGAATGGATATGTAAACATACTATGGGTGACTGAAACAAAATGTTGGGGTATCCGTAAGATTTAGAATACGCGCAAATAACACGTAAAAACTATATATGACAATAACGCCAAAATAACATGACAAAAGCATGATATATGGTACATGATATAGCTGCTGGCTCTTTAAGAAACTCACTATGTGTAAGTTATAAAGCTAGGTCCCACTGAGCATGTTTGCCTCGGCGATGTACTCCCGATTGACATTAATATTTAATGAGTTATCAGGACATCGGGAACAGGTCCATCGTGCTCAAGGGGAAACTTCGGGGAAGTCATTAAACAATTTGTGATATATGAAGGAATCGTGATGATTCGGGTGGTATCGGAAGATATCGGGAGAACATCAACGATGAGGCATTCCTCATTGGGACATAGGCTTAATCAACCAACTGATAAATAATCACGCTGTATATTCTACGACCAAAAGGACAATACTCTCCATTATACACTAAAACGTATACCAATAACGAAAGCTGAATGTATGGAATTTATCGACAACGCTGGAAATACGCCTGAGATGAACTCAAACAATATCTAACGTATGGCTAACTGACATCTAACTCATCCGTAGCGTATGGATAACGCACACAACTTACACACAGGTGTTTGGCCTAGTGTACGCTGTGTAGCTCTAGCGTTTATAAACATGCGCAAAATTTATGCGCAACATTAATAGAACTTATGTCCATCAGCATGCTTATTAACAGATATAAAACTTGCCCATGGCGTATTCGGCGTACACCGGTGTGGTTGCAAAATTCTCATTGGCTTGGGCATTCGTTGATGCCATAGTACGACAGGGTCCTAACTAAATACTAGTAGTACAAAATTTAAATTTCACTATCACAAATCGCGAAATCATGAAATTGAATCAAGATATATTGAAGTAAAATTATTAGATCCTAGTAAATGAATGAATTCGTAAAATATAGAAAGTAACACGTAATTCGTAAAATATGGAAAGGATAGCATAATTTGTAAAATATTGAAATGAAATCTTGATTTGTAAAGTATTGAAAGATAATTGTGATTTGTATAATACTGAAGTGAAATTGTTAACATTTGAAGAGAAATCGTGTACATTTAAATGTCCTTACCCAGCAAAAATGACTAACTATAAATAGGTTTAATTTAGTTTATTTAGTTATGTTTGGCATGAAATTTTGTCATGGCTGGATATATAATATTACTGAGTACATAAAGTTATTGTTTATCTTGCCCCGTCAACGGTCGCAAGTTTGAAATGATACATATATGCCGCCTGAACTGGGTTCTGCTCTGTCAACAGTAACAGATAAAGTTTATGTGTTCTTCTTTAAGACGAAAACTTGAGTCGTCAATTGTAGATATAATACTGATTGTTCAGACATTGTCCAGCCACGACGATCCTGAAATTATACAAACAAAGCACGAGAAAAGGGGAAAGGGTGGGAGGGTTATTCTATGATTTTGTTTACTTAAGCCTAGGTTAAAAGTAGAATACATCATGTACTTGTACCTATCTCCGCTGGAATCACGGTCGAAAAGAATTAAAATTCCGGGAACGGTAGTTTATATAGGTGCTGGTCACGTGTACAATGTGAAATGGGCGGAGCGTCATTTTTTATGGGTAAAAAGTTTAACCTTTATACGGTTAAACTGAATATTACCCAGCAAAAAATGACTAACTATAAATAGGTTTAATTTAGTTTATTTATTTATGTTTGGCATGAAATTTTGTCATGGCTGGATATATAATATTACTGAGTACATAAAGTTATTGTTTATCTTGCCCCGTCAACGGTCGCAAGTTTGAAATGATACATATGCCAAAAGGTGAGTGTAACGAGCCTTCCGCCAATTAAAGCGGAGTATCATGAAAAACACTATTTAAGGACCAGTTACACCAATGGGGATAACGTATAGAACGGAAGTGATACCCCTGACGGTTTTTCGAGTGTAAATTTCGTCGCTTCGGTAAGTAAATCTTGATTTTTCTTTGTTTTGTAAGACGCTTTCAATGAAATCACCTAGCCCACCGTACCCGGCCCTATGGATACTTGCAGACCCAAGCCCATTTTCCCTTCAAATACCTGTGATTAAGGAGAACATTCGATTCTAGTGCGGTTTTGGTTACTGCACCCCTGACGACCCGTCTACATTTTTTCCAATTTCTGCCGATTTGCATGGTGTGTTGCTGTTTTATGGGGACAACTTCATTGTTTACCTTATTTTATGTATGCATTTTGCAAAATTAGTTCGATGCAGTCAGGTTATGAGGCAGAATAGACGAAAGAACCACTATGATACCCCTGACGGTTGCTGTCCCTCACTGATACCCCTGACGCCTCAAAATACTATAATGTTGTAATACGAGACGGTCGGCTCTGTACATGTTCAACCACTAAAAAGATCAAGATTCTAATCAATACAGTTATTGCGTAAATACATGAAGAACTTAATAAACAATTCCAATAGACAAAAACAGTTGCATACATAGATTTGGAATCGTACAGCAAGTCAAGTTGTGTGAGCTATAACAATTCATATCACAAATTATTATAAAGGAGTCCGTATCAATTTATTTATTAATCTTACATTTCGACGGCTCATTGTTGAATATTGGAACCACCGTAAATGGGTTGTTAAGCTGCTTTTTGCTGTGCGGGTGCCTTGATACTTCAGTAAGTACTACTTAGGAAGCTCCACCAATCTAAACGAAATGCTTGTTCATAATAGGCAATATTTGACAAGCATTTTTATAAATTAATTGTGATATATCGTTGTTTCGCATCGAATTGTGTTTAGAAAATATAACTTATGTGAATATTTAGACTTAATAATTCAGATCACCTCACGATGTGACGCGGACATTATTTTATACACGCGTTCGTTTCAATTCAAATATGACATTGTATTACTTCATGACATGTACTTGTATTACATTTCTTATTCTGACTGACATGATGTAAATTATAGAATGATGTAGTTTAACTTATACCGCAGATTAATATATTGTGATCCGAGGTACCTTGTACTGCCCTGCATTCAACGAAGCATTATGTGAGGTGTGTTACGTACCTATGTCTTACCTGCCCCGCGTTCAAGGAAAGTTACCTGTAAACATGTTAAAAATCAGGGTTTTTTGTCGCTATAATCCTTCGCTGTACGCTTCGTTTGCGGCAAACAATTTGAAAGTATAAGTCCCCGTTTTTTTCGTTCTCAGTTTTGAAATATGTACGCATGCACGGGTTATGCTATTCATATTCTTTTTTTTGCCTCTGTCCGCCATTTTGTTTAATTACACCAATACACGCACACCACCTCAGGATATGGATATTGTTCAACGAATAACAGTACGTACCAGGTAAAAACGTGCGTCACTTTATTTTTTCCTTGAACGCAGGGCTGTTATTCATTGAAAGTTATGTTAAAAAAAACCTGTTCGTCACGTGAGCGAAGTTTGGCTAACCATATCCGGAGGTGGTATACCTAAATTGGTAAAGTTTAACAAAATGGCGGACAGAGGCAAACAAAACAATGGCAATAATGCAACCCTTGCATCCGTACATATATTGAAATGCCCTGCGTTCAACGAAGAATTACATGACGCACGTTTCGACACGTTATTCTTCGTTGAACGCAGGGTGGTCGAGAAGGGAAAAAACGGGGATTTATACTTTCAATGTGTTTGTCGCAAACGAAGCGTACAACCAAGGATTGTAACGACAAAACCCTCTTTTTTAACATGTTTGCAGGTAACATTCCTTGAACGCAGGGATGTTTTGTTATGCCTGTTCAAGTGAATTACACAAGTTAATAACATTATTTAATGTTTGCTTATCGTTCGTGTAATTATATAAGCGTAAACTCGCAGGCACTATTCGGTATCATTTCCGGGTCGCGGAAACTTGTGACAGTTCACTAAATAGCCATCGATCCAGAAACAAGCAATTCAGACGTTGCAGGTATCGATGCATGTCAACAAACTCTTTAAATTGACATACCTTTCTATGTCTGAAGTATGCTTATTTACATGTGCGTTTGATTTGAACGATCAACGCTGTGTTTGCTATAAACCGGTGTAGTTGTGAACGTAATGTACATGTGTAGAATACCACCAAACTCCTGGCAGTAGCTCACTACCTTAGTCCTTACTTAAGTATAGAAAAAAATATAAATAAATCCGTAAACTAGTTCCTTGCGTACTTATAGTTCTAAATAGTAAATCGGCTTTCAAAAATAATGTTAACATTAAAAAATAAATTCAGTTTATACTTCTTCACACCACATAGCCAATTAAAATGGGTCGCTTTCGATTTCTGTTGATATTTTATATTGCTAGTCTTTGTTTTGCCTGTGTCTGATTATATTATAACGTCTATTTTATCAATAAAACAATGCGTAGGAACTTCTTTTAACGGTTTGTTCTACATTGGTAGAGAAGTGCCAGAATCATGAGTTCTTCATGTATTTACGCAATTGATTAGAATCTTGATTTTTTAGTGGTTGAACATGTACAGAGCCGACCGTCTCGTATTACAACATTATAGTATTTTGAGGCGTCAGGGGTATCAGTGAGGGACAGCAACCGTCAGGGGTATCATATTGGTTCTTTCGTCTATTCTGCCTCATAACCTGACTGCATCGAACTAATTTTGCAAAATGCATACATAAAATAAGGTAAACAATGAAGTTGTCCCCATAAAACAGCAACACACCATGCAAATCGGCAGAAATTGGAAAAAATGTAGACGGGTCGTCAGGGGTGCAGTAACCAAAACCGCACTAGAATCGAATGTTCTCCTTAATCACAGGTATTTGAAGGGAAAATGGGCTTGGGTCTGCAAGTATCCATAGGGCCGGGTACGGTGGGCTAGGTGATTTCATTGAAAGCGTCTTACAAAACAAAGAAAAATCAAGATTTACTTACCGAAGCGACGAAATTTACACTCGAAAAACCGTCAGGGGTATCACTTCCGTTCTATACGTTATCCCCATTGTACACTCAAACATTTAAATCTTTGAATGTTAAAAACATAAAGATATTAATAAATGGGATATGGAAAGATATATATGTTTGCTATTTATTCGAATTCGAAAAACTATCCATTTTAAAAACAGTAGATTAAATCGGAGAGTGCAAGTTAGACTTAAAAGTTCCAAACAGCCATGACAAAAGTGCCAACAACATAAAAAGCTGAGTTAAATGCACCAAATAGTGGGACTGAGGTTATATAAAAAGGCAAATCGACATCTGCTGCAAAATAAAACTGCAAATGTATAACAACAAGCCATCTACTGCAAAATAGACTGAAAATGTTACAACAAGCTATATGTAGCAATATAAGACTGAAATTATGTCACTGTCGGCCTTAAGAACTTTGAAAATTCAAGTTTATTATTTCTGAAGATCAGCTTTAATGTTCTTCTAAACCGAAATACAAAGGTAATGAAGCCTTAAAACACGACACTTTTTCTTTTTGGCATAACATATTGCGGTTAATTGCGAGACGGGCCATAAAAACTCCCCCTTTAGACGAACTTGCCATCGTTGAACGCGACATTTGAAACGCGATGTTATCACCGTAGGTAATAATATAATTATGTTCTGCTAATAACTACTACTTCAATTGTATGTGGATATTCACCATCATAAATAACCAAGACCTTAAATTTAAAAGCAAACATGGGAACGCTATTCAGACCAATTTGCTTAATCTAATAGCGGGTCTTTGCTTTTTTACCCTCAGCTCATATACCCGGTATCATTATACAGTTATAAGTTAGACCCATCTGTGCACAATAAACCGTAATACAGTTATAAGTTAGACCCTTCTGTACACCATATACCCTTATACAGATATAAGTTAGACACTTCTGTGCATTATACACCCTAATACAGTAATAAGTTAGACCCTTCTGTGCACCATGCACCCTAATACAATTGTCAGAAATCTTAAAACGAAGAAGTGCCCAACACAATACCGACCAAGAAAATTAAACATCCCTTGCCCCACTGTTTAAAAGCCGAATAGCCAAGATTCAGTACACAAAAGGCAGAATGCCTACGCTGAATGACCTAGTTATAATAGTAAAACCATACATCCCAATACAAGTGTTGATGCCGAACCTAATAGCACTTATAAATAGTTAAGTTCAACGAACTAATACAAGGCATATACGAAATGCCATAAATCTGACAACATACTTTCTCCTATATATATGTCACCTCATAAAAATGGTGTTTCCTAGCTAGTTAACTTGTTTAAAACACATTAAAGGTGTCACGTATTTGTATTCAATGTCTAGGGGAAACCCAGAGCCATCCGATGTCAGACGAAACCACAAAGCGGATTTTCATCAGTAGCATTAACATGTCTTGTCCTCGTAAAACGTACATTGTATTTGACTATATCCGTTGGTCGAAGATAAATAGCTTCGTGTCATGTAAAGTTGTATGTGAATAGCTTGGGTATGAATCACAGTATGAACGGAGCCGAATGTTTACGATGCTTTGGGGGATATGCATGGTGGCAAACATGAACAAGAGAAACTTTACTTATGAAGGAATCTTTGAAACAAGTATCGAATGAAAGATGATTGACTAGTGCCAATTATTCCGGTTATGCCCGACGGTTATTTTGACCGGATTACTGTTATGTATTCGAATTCATGTAGGCATCAGTTCTGATATAATATTATGCAAAAGTTAATCATGAAAGGTATTACAATGCAGTAGGACGTAACAGTCGTACAAAATCAGACTACTACACAGAGCACAGTTCACAGCAAGCCTAATGTGCAAATCCAAACCCAATTCCATATCGTACACATATGTTACTGTCACCAAATCCGAAGAGTAGTCGCGTCAAACAAAATGTCGAACACAACCGGCGTGATTAGCTCATGTCACTCACATCTCCTTCATGATGCATCAACAATACGCAATGATTTCCTCCAACAATATCCTACATTGTTAGTCCCGCTAGATACGGGTTTCCTAGCATAGAAATTCCCAACGGAATAATTGAATTTCCGTATGGTCAATTTCCCCTCTTTTAATGTACATACTTTAGTTGCCATATACAGTAAGCATTTCTCAATGCTGTATCATAATGATTGTAACAGGAAATTAGAAAATATCATTGGCCACGACCTTCAAAATTCTACTAAAGACGAAGGATGGTATGTAGACACACATAGGAGAGACATAAATGTTCGCGTAACGACAGGCACCAGGACACTTTACCCGACACTTGGCACATTCACCACAAAGTCCTTTTCTGCAGTTGCTTTATGGTTGTTTATCGTATATCGTACCTCCCCCAAGTTAGACCCAGCTGAATGATTCCCTCATTACCAAATAATCGGATTTTAGCTATGATATTTCTAAATTTACTATTTTCTAATACACTCAAATATTCGGATTTATTAAAGGACGTTTTAATTTCCCTATAAAGTACAAGCTAAGTACACGTGTCAACTCCCTGTTGCCATTCTGATATATACATGTACATGTCAAGTAATCTTTGTTTGAACAATTGAATGAATATGTTTACATTTACGGATTCTGGGAATAACCCGACAGCTGCGAATCCTGACTACTGTAATAAATGACGCATTTTAAAAAACCACGACGAAGTGTCTGTATTACTAATTACGCGTTGTAGTTCAGCCAGGGCTTTGGTTTTTAGTATTTAATTGTCAGATTTCTTAGTAAAATATTGATAAAATTTTCAACAATACGCTGATATTGGCAAATATATAATGGGAAGCGACCAACTTCTAAATCTAGTGCGAACGAGTTTGTAGAAGGTTTCAAATTTAATAACCATTTGATAAAATTACGGTGAATCCGTTCAATATTCTCAGATCTCGAACTAAACCAAATTTCGCATCCGTAATTTAAAAAAGATGCAACATATGAATCAAACAAATCAAACATTACATTACAAGGAACTTCCATATTCTTCGTATTTCTAAACAAAGAACCCATTGCACGCAGGGCTTTACCTACAAGTGTTTTTGTAGCATGCATAAAAGAACCACCACTTGATAGTACAACACCCAAATAGTTAAAACTGTTCACAATATCTATGTTAGTACAATTAAACATCCATTCGTAATTTCTGTTTACCCGACCCCGATTTTGAAAAATAAGGATTTTAGTTTTGTTTACATTAACAGTCAGTTTCCATTTAGTACAATAGGTATAACGTTTGTTAAGTGAATCTTGTCAACCTTCTCAGTTTCTGATAGTAATACAGTATCATCTGCAAACAGTAATGTGTAGATGTTTAATTGGTCAAATGTTATACACGACCCATAGTTTTGTTATTGCATTTCGATATCATTTAAAAATTGTGAAAACAAGATAGGTGATGTTATCTCCCCTTGGAATAGTCCCAGATTGGATTGAAAAAGTCAGACAAAGTATTCATGTGTTTCACGCACAAATTTACTTCATCATACATAATCCTTATAACAGCAAATAATTTACCGTCGACGCCTGTTTTTATAAGTTTAAACCATAGACTAAGTCTATCGGTCATGTCATATGCTTTATGAAAGTCCATAAAACAACAAAATAACTTATTTTTTTCTTTAAATTGTTTTTCAATTAATGAGTTTAGGATAAAATAGCATCAACTGTGCTGCAATCAGACTTAAACCCAAATTGAGCATCTGTCAAAACACTTTTTTCATGCGCCCATTTTTGAAGTCTTATGTTCAATATTACAGTAAAAAGCTTGGCAAATCAACTTACAAGCGCACATGTAATACCCCAATGATTATTAGGGCCTTTTTGTACAATGGTATTATTAAACCTGTCGACCAACAACGTGGAAAACTACGAGAGTTTAATATGTAATTAAAAAGAATATCTAATGCGTGCGCGGTCACGCCGATGCTTTTTTTAAAATATTCGTATATTATATTATCAAGTGAACATGCTTTATTCGTACCCAGCCTTTTCGTAGCCGATAAAATTTCTTCTGTCGAAATCGGTTGATCGAGTTCTTCGAACGTGCTATTGTTAATGGTATTATCTAAATTATTTAAAAAGTCGCGTATTTCCTCATCCCTAACATCGTTATTGTTTGAACTATGGTCTTTAAAATGATCGTAAAACTCGCGATTGGATATACCTTTTCCGTTATGGTTTAGCGATGGTGTTTTAAACTTTCTCCAGAATTCCCCGGGGACTTGTGCTTCTTTTTATACAGAGGTCGACAACTGATATTTATTATGGTCATAAAATCAGTTTAAGGATGAAAAGCCAATCAATAGGAATGTACAATGACCATTCACAACATAGCTTGAAGTCCTTGAATGTACGGATGTCATCGTACTCCATGCCCACCCATATGAAAAAAACCTGGAAAAGATCCAATACCTTAAAACACAGCAAGTATGACAAAGCTTAAGGTGAGCTTCAAGAAGACAAAGAGCATTCCAGTAAATGCTATATAAGATGCTCCTATCAGACTAGATACATATGATGTTGGTAGCTTCACATATCTTGAAAGCAGAGTGATTATAAAGGATGGAGCCGATGAAGATGTTAAAGTTATGATTGGAAAAGCGATGAATGTCTTTTCCGCATTGAGACCAGTATAGCATTACACTAACATACGGCATAAAACCAAACTAAAGCTTTTTAACTCAAATGTCAGGGTGGTACTCAAACAAAGATGCTAGATAAAAAACTACAGATTTTCTTCAACGTGTGCCTTAGAAGTAGACTGTGGACACGATTAGCAATTAGGTGTAAGATCAAACAGAAACCAACCATCCACACAATCACACAAAGAAAGTAGAAATGAATTTGGCTCATTCTGCGGAGAGACCAGTTATATATTTATAACCCAACATGTACTGGACCAGGACGCAGAAAAAAAGGTCGACTTGTCAAAGCCTATATCTACCAACTTAAGTATCAAAGATCTTTACATCAAAGCAATTGCAATGGACCCTACTACATATATAAATGATAATTGCCCCCCTCCACCCTCGTTACAACCATTTACTATGACTACCATATCAAAATAGAAAAATACATCTATTGTGTGTTGTTCCTTGCTCGTACACTCTGGTGTATATTTTTGTATTCGCAATTTCATCAGATCTTATCCACCCACTGGAAAATCTTAATGACTTTAACTTGCGTATTATCTCCATTTTAAGACAATTCAAGGTCTAAACCCCTTAATTAATTACACATAAAGCCTCATTGTGAGCTGTAAATTAGGATTTGTGAAATAAATCGAATGAGCAATGACAGTTCTAACGATAATGGACAAAACAGACATTTCACAAAACCTGTTGAATTCGATTATTTTTTCTAATTGGATTTCCGGCAGAATTTGACCATCTCGATGTAACAAACAGAATCTGCTTTCGAGGGAGTTCCAATTACTGACATCGTGACAGACTTCTGTAAATCAAGAATAGAATTGATCAATTGCGTCAAAGTGCGATTTGATCCAAGTGGCTCTGGCGATTTTAATGGAGGTATGCAATGTTTGCCAGCTAGGGCATTCAGTTTTTTATTGCTGAAACTAATTCATTCTACTTGTCGACAGCTTGGACTTGGGTGGATCTTTTACTTGTTTAGTTGGGCATTGTGCCTTGTACGTCTTTTATGTTTTCTGTGCTCGGTTGGTTCAGTTGGGCATTGTGCCTTGTATGTTTTTAATGTTTTCTGTGCTCGGCTTGTTAAGTTGAGTGCTGCCTTCCTTGTCCGACATAACATTAAAACTGTGTGGCTTAACATTTACGAAAATGAATTGATTGGGTACGAAAAAGTATAACTATAATGAAATTAAGACTAGTATGCTATTTCACAAATACTAATAGGGTACCAATTGTGACATTTAAAAACAGTGAAGTTGTACATATTAATTTTTAACGAATATTTTTAATAGACTAGGTGCAGTTACTTTCAAAAAATCAAAGCACTGAGAGTATTAATGGGAGGCGATCTGGTTGCTGCTATTAAAGCTTAAACCGACTTTACACGTTTAATGTTCGTTTTCTTACTGCCGATCTTGTCTTGAATGTCAAAATAGGCATATGTGACTATATAGGCATGTTGGGTATCTAAATAATTGTTAAAAGGTGCATATTAATTTATATGTAATACGTGTATTGAATGCGTATATCAAAAGCGGCTTTAAAATAATACTACGCGCCTATTTATCAGATTCTACAGTACCGTCTTGTAATCACTTCCCTCACAGCGTGAGACAGTCTATAGAAAGCGGCTACTCTACTGTTTCTGTTGAGTGCTGCCTTACCTGTCCAATTATTTATCAACTTTAGTCTTAATGAATAGAAGAGCTTATATGTTCGACCTTTCCTTGGTAGTTTATGAGGTTAAGTCTATCTTACCCGATTGAAGAGTTACGTGAGACGATTAATTCAATAAATTCAGATTTCTTTCTCTTCTTCCATGAACTGTGATTTATCTGTCTTAGCCAAAATAGCGTAGAATGAGGTATGTTTCTTAGTCATGAAATAAATGACGTTCTGATACAAAATTAAATCCGTCCTATACTTTTTTGCATAATTGACATGTGCAATGTACATGTCGCTCGTGTGTTTTTATGGGAGTGTTTTACGGCTAAATAAGTTCGATTACTCAGGTACTTGAAACTTGTGTAGTACGCCCTTCACAACTGGTGTCACACCAATATATGTCATACCAATATAATTATGCTTTATGTTACACCGCTCCCATTCTTGCTTGGCGCCACACCGCTATAACCGTTGTTTGGTTTCACACCGATATAACCAATGTTTGGTGTCACACCGATATAATATTTGATTGATGTTATACCGATACAACCTTTGCTTGGTGTCATACCGCTATTATAACCCTTGCATAGTGTGACACCTATAGAACCAATGTTTGGTGTCACACGGATAAAACATTTGATTAATGTCATACCGCTACAACCTTTGAATGGTGTCATACTAATATAACCCTTGCATGGTGTCACACCAATATCACTCTTGTTTGGTGCCACACCAATTTCACCTTTGCTTGGTGTCACACCGCTTCAAGTCTTGCTTGGTGTCACACCGATATCATCCTTGCTTGGTGTCATACCGATAAAATTATTGCTTGGTGTCACACCGCTATCATCCTTGGCAGCGATTACTTCGGAATTTAAGGGTGTATTCTTTAATTTTGAACAGTGCTGTCACTTGACACTAACAATACTGAAGAAATGTTCCTTATAAGTAATGCTTATGTTGACAAAATCATAATATTAGGTCCATTTATAGACCGTGTGTAAACCACATTGATTCGTCAAGCTTTGCAAATGGAAACTGGCTTCTCTTCCGGCTCGCGTAATCTCATAGTCATACATACAACAAGGACTAAGGTGCTGAGAGTGATAAACATCAGAAATAAATCTAATGTATTAGTCAGAGCATAAAATACCATGATTTACGCATAAAATCACTGTTAGCATTACAGAGCCATTAACACCATCTTATCTTAAGTAGGGTGGATCGATTTGAACCGATATATGAAGACAGTAATTACTTGTCCTTGTGTGTGATTATTTGTTGATGGCGTGTTTACAGCACTTAGTTAGCAAGTATCGATCATCAGTCCAGTAATCCAGACACTCTCCCATTGACCCTCCTATAGTGTTGTCTGTTTGTAAATCAAAATGCATTTCACCCTTAATGTACCGATGTAATTGTATTAACCACTCGCTCTAATGGCGTAGTGATGGTTGCTAGAGGTATATCCTTAATGTACCGATGTAATTGTATTAACCACTCGCTCTAATGGCGTAGTGATGGATGCTAGAGGTATACCCTTAATGTACCGATGTAATTGTATTAACCACTCGCTCTAATGGCGTAGTGATGGATGCTAGAGGTATATCCTTAATGTACAGATGTAATTGTATTAACCACTCGCTCTAATGGCGTAGTGATGGATGCTAGAGGTATACCCTTAATGTACCGATGTAATTCGGTTAACCACTCGCTCTAATGGCGTAGTGATGGATGCTAGAGGTATATCCTTAATGTACCGATGTAAATGCGTTAACCACTCGCACTAATAAAGTAGTGATGGCTGGTAGTGGTTGACCCTTAACGTATCGATGTAAATAGGTTAACCACTGGCTCTAATGGCGTACTGATGGCTGTTAGTGTTGGCCAGTTTCACTTTCGGTGATTTGTTTTAGAACAATACAATTTCGTTTGTTTGTAAATTCGTATATTCAAACATTACACAGGCACGCCATCTGTTATATTAGACTTAATGTCTATGTATATGTGGGAGGTAGATTAACCTAATTGGCCAAATTCATACGCGACATCGACGTAATTTGTTCCCCTTTTGCGATATAGAGTAACATACTCCAGACATATATTTCATTATGATCAGTATCGCAATTCGAATATTTTCAATGTCTCTGCTACTACATGTATATTGTAACGTATTAAATAGTCTGGTTACATGCGATTAATTTCGAACAAAAACCCTGCGATCTTGTCGGAATTTTATCTGTTTTTTGGACAACAGGTACTCAAAGTTTTTAAAATTGAAATAACTTGCGTTAATCATATTTTTCTCACAAATACACTGAATTGTGTGCACGGGTAGACAATGCAAGGATTTGCTTTTTTGCAAGTATTATATGACGAACTCTGTGCAAAAAGATAATAGAAAATCTGACACGGAAGGCAGCGCCCAACTTAAACAGCCGAGAACAGAAAAACATAAAAACATCGCATACAAAATGTACCACAATTACACGTCACAATGCCCAACACAATTGAACGAGACAATAAACCTAACCGGTGAAAGACCAGGTTTAAGCTGTCAAAAGTCGAAAGTCTAAGCCCCAGCTGTCAAAAAGCTAAAAGACATATTTTCGGCTATAAAAAGCTCGATGACCTAGTTTTTACTGTGAAAAAGCTGAATGACCTAGTATAAAAAGCTGGATGACCTAGTTTTAGCTGTGAAAAAGCTGAATGACCTAGTTTCAGCTATACGCTTGACAACCTAGTTTTAGCTATAAAAAAGCTGAATTATCTAGTTAACTTTAATTTGCTGGATGAAATAGTTTCAACTATAGAAAGCTGGATGACCTAGTTTCAGCTGTAAAAGTATTCAACAATAGATTCACTCAAGAGAAAAAATGGATTTGTGTAAAAGAAGTTGAACTTGCATGTAATATATATTTGTACTGCACACGTCACGGCAAATAGGGTATTACGCATTTTCAATGCTCGACACAGGTGACATTGTGAACGGATTTGATAATGGTTATGTTTTTTATGAGTGATATTGTATTGCTGTGACATGACAGTACAAATTGAATGATTGCATTCGGCTTGTTTAAAATATTGGACATAATGTTGAGTTGGGTATATGAGAGCCAGTTATAAAGTCAGACCTCTGTCTTTAATATTCATAGTATAGAATCTGATGTGCTAGAGATTTTACCGTGTCGAATCCCTTTGGTCCACGTGTGAACGAAAGTGACCAGAACGAATAAAACTTGGTACATAAAGGATTCATGCTTGTTCCAGTGAGAAGTGGAAAAAGTTCGATGACAATCTTATGCGTTTTTAAGTTGATTAATCTGTCTGTCCCATAGCCGCGTGACAATGGATTCCGTCAGGAATGAGGTGTCGAAAGTTGTAGGAACTTGTTTCAAAATCGACCTAAAATAAAATAAATAAGAATGAACAAAAGTTTATAAAAGACAAGAAAACGGTCAAAATCAGAACCACATTATTCTGCGGATTTTGGATATTTTCGTATTAGGCCTGTATTCCATGTCTCCGCGTCCGTGTGTCCGCGACCGTGTGTCCGCGTCCGTGTGTCCGCGACCGCCAAAAAACAAACTGATTGAAAGCTGTTAGGTCTTTTCCATATATTCGCGGTCCGCGTCCGCATGCGTTGTCCGCATAACATGTCCGCAAATTATCGCTCGGTGAGCGATTTTTAACGTATGCAGAAGCATTTTACGGAATAACACATCAATATGCATGACAAACCTAGTTTTAATTTGATGTTATCTTGATATTAAGGAGGTATTAAGGAGATCTTTATTTAAGGTTATACTGTATTTTGAAAGGAATTCGTGTGAGGAATATTTCGACACGGTAATGTTAATTGTATCCTCCATATGGGACAACCTCACTTTGTTTCAGAAGTTACTCTTTACTATCAATTATACGTGTCCATAGCAACAACCTATGTTCAACACCAGCTTTTGTGATTCAAGTGTTTCAAAACTAATATTCCTCACAAGACGTTGTATTGTACGAGTATATATGCTCATACTTGCGTATAGTAGAACACCGTTTTCAAAACTGCTAGTTAGCGGATATATGGAATAGGGTATCTGTGTCCGTATGAGGAACGCGGAAGCGGAACACGGAAGCGTACCACGGACGCGTGCACATGAAATACCGGTCTCAAAGCTACCCATCTTCCATTTCTATAATTGTTCTAAAGAATCAACCTGTCTTAATGTGTTACTTCACGTTTTGCATTATTAGTCAATGTTCTAAGTTCAATAGTTAATAATTACCAGTCGCAACTGTTTTTATTTGGTTCAAATTTAAGGGCGAGGAAGAAATGGGAAATTTAGCACTAAGTGGGAATATCACGAAACAATAATTAGGCTGTCTGAGAAGTATTCAACGATATTACTGCCGTTAGTCACGACTTTATTAGAATAACAGTAACATAACACGCTAGCAGTGTGCCTCAGACATAATCGTAACTTCTTTGCAATTTCCTTAAACCTTGTTCCGAACTGTGTGATAATGCCCTAACAGTGGGATTATGTCATTCATTGGAGGAATATCAAAACTTGGTTCACATCAGATATTTTGGTCACACGATATTTCTAACTCCCGAAAATTGAATTGAGTTACAGCCATACTACAGCCAAAAGCGCATACAACCAGCCACTAGGATGATGACGGCGGTACGCCTACAGCTGGGGACAACGTAGGCAAATATGGCTGCTTTCAAAATTGCAATATCTGGAATTTGATAGAAAAGTATAAAAAGGGCCGATATACAGTATCGATAATATTGCGACGTTGTGTATGAAGGTCTTACTCCGAAAATATGATCGCAGACATTATTTTGCATTTACAAAGCCCAATATACGTGACCGTTGAAACCAACAGGCATGCATATACAAGTATTTAGTTTTTAACTTAACATATATGCATGGTAACTTAAAATCTATAAAACGGATTTGATTAAATTAAACTTGAAAGTATCAGTGACAACTATTTCAAACGTTAATTATGCAATACTTGATGATTTTGCTAAAACAATATAAAAGTCAGCACAACAACTATGATTAAACAAATGTAAACTAATTCCAATAAAGCAAAATGAAAGAAAAAATATGTACTGTGTTATAAATGTGAAGAACGTAACTTCCCCTATAATTATTTATAAAAATATAACGTCATTTCAGAATGATATTAAATTATTTATACAAACATGTTTCTTAAGATCTCTTTATCGTAATAGCGAAGTCAAAGCCTTGTACCACGTGTACACGAGGACGTCCGTAGAGCGTTCTCAGATATACTGCACGTAAGCCCACGCAATATTCCTTTGGTGTGTTTCGTCATTCAGTTGTATTACATTGCGTGTTTGATATTCCTAGTAATTGTTATTTGCATCTGAATTCAATTAACTGAAATTCTAGTTGAGTAATGTCTGCCTGTATTTCTTGACTTATTGCTCAACAAACTCTTTGATTGAATTCATATTGTGTCAGACGATATAGCAACATTTCCTGTATGTCATCTCCTGAGACTAGGTCTTTGACTACAGTTGAATTACGGTGTTTCATGAGATTACTTGTGTTCGATATCAAATATCCGCTCATGGCGACTTACCACAGACAGCTTGAAATTATTGTTATTATTCAACGCTTACCAATCTCAACAAGTATGCAATTGAAATGATATATGGACACGCATCATGGCATGTCATGATGTTAAATTGAAACATCATCGTTCAAGGTCATATATAACATACTTCATCGTTCAATGTTAAAAAAGTTAAGTTTCCAATTTTCAAGGGTTGCTTTCAGCATTTCAGCCGTTCGGCCACCCTTCGACTTTTTACGTAACTTCCTCTGGTAATTGGTCTAGAAATATCGAACATGTACAGACACCGCCCACACAGGCACCAATTCACACCTTGGTCGATCGGAGCATGTGGGTTATTCTTGCTCAGCGAATATAAGCAAGGGTCCATACGGAGCTCTTAAAATTTTACTAATAAACTTAGAATACTGTTTCCGTTTTGCCATGTCAATTTTGAGTCCAGCCACTTTGGTCATTGACATAGATACACATAATAAAATATTAGATGAGATTTATCTCAAATTGAGATGTTTCTAGAGATCGGGTCTAGGATCGGAACATTGTGATGTTGAAGAACATGCCACTCTGAGAAGTTTTGTTTCTCATCTGACACCCACTTTAAAGAGGGTTGCTCTCAAGAACAAACTGCTTTAGGGACGCTGTATATAATAATAATAATCATAATAATAATAACGATTTTATTCATTGCGGATTACATATTGGACAGAAATATAAATTTTCAATACGGTCCACTGAAAAAGAAAAAAACAGACTACATGTTTGTATATGTGTATTTTTAATTTATGCATGTTTATGTACTTTAATGTACAGTAAATCCCCCCCGTTTAGCTACCCGAGTTGACATTTTACCTATAACAAACAATATAATAAACGACAATGAAATAGTACACACGTGGAGGTTGCTACGCCAGGGATGGCCGCTCTGAAAGGTCGTTGCTTAATGAAGGTCGCTGTACAGAGGTTGTATGTCATTAGATGGTCTCGCTGCTAATGTTGCACTGTATATACAAGGTATATCTTTTATTTCAGGACAAATAACGAAATATTGCACAGCGAATGGAACATGGGCTTTACATCCTGATACTGGCAAAGAATGGACGGACTATGGACACTGTGTAAACAAAGAGGTATGATGTATTATTTATGGATACTGTGTTAATGCTAGTCTCTCATTAGGTTAACAGACTCGGAAATGCGTTTGTGAAACCTTTTAGTGCTGAACTTTACTCTGGGTCATATTAACTACAAGCCCTCTTTCCAAAAGACAAGTTAAGCAAGTGCCACACTTAATCGGATAAAAAATCTTATGATTTTCTGGAGGTTGTGAAACTGAACGTGTACGCCTACATGTCGAATACTTCTCTGAGGTATTATGTAATACATGTATGTGTTTAAATTCTACAATAAACGGACGTGCGACTGACTGTAATATAATATGTGTACAATATCACCGAGGTTTGTGTATGTGTACACTATCACCGAGGTTTGTGTATGTGTACAATATCACCGAGGTTTGTGTATGTGTACAATATCACCCAGGTTTGTGTATGTGTACAATATCACCTAGGTTTGTGTATGTGTACACTATCACCCAGGTTTGTGTATGTGTACAATATCACCTAGGTTTGTGTATGTGTACAATATCACCAAGGTTTGTGTATGCATCACTCGTGGATTCAATAAGTTTACATATACATTCATTATCGATCCATGAAGAAATCATGCTCTAACTGTCACGTGATCTGACATTCGCACGTTTTTTTCGCAAGCAAATTTAAACTGCAACGTATACGTGTACAATTAGTTACTAGTACAGCGCTGCCCTGCCTTCTAGGAAAGATCAGGTGACGCACGTTTCGTACCTGTTACGTACCAGGTATGAAACGTTTCGTACCTGGTACGTAACAGGTACGAAACGTTTCGTATCTGGTACGTACCAGGTACGAAACGTGCGTCACGTTATTTTTCCTTGAACGCAGAGCAGATACCCGTACATGTCCCTTGCACAACCTTGTGATCTACAGCTATGGTTGCTTTAACGGCTAGCGTTCTTTAAAAGATATAAAACGGAGAATTTGATCTGATCCTGACCTTTATACATGAACATATTACAAGGTTCTTGCGTTGAATACATCAATTTCCGCGAGCAAATCGTGCAATAACAGTCCTTTAGATGTGTGTTGGTATTGCACCTCGAGCGTCTTTGTTATGCTTCTCGCCTATAAATAACATACAACCGGTATTATACATATAGACAATATATCAGCTGTAAAATTGACTTGACAAATCTGCATAAGAATAATGAAATGTGGTTTAAATGATTTTACACATGTATGTGATGTAGTGAAACTGTTTTATTTGGACATGTCGACATTCTGGCTTATCTATGAAAGTGAAAGCAGTGTTGGGGCTAACGGACATGGGATCAGTCCGTGCGTGTAATAAAATAAGTTCACCGCGTTTGACGAACCGAATGTTTCTTATATGATACGCAACCCCCTGATTTTGTTTTCATTTTCTTGAGGCTATAAGCTATTGCTATTGATAGGTGGATTTTGAGAGGTCACCATGGACAAAAACTTGACATTTGTTGGGCCTGCATTTTGTCACTTTACATTGAGTTGAAGAAAACAAATTGATAGGTTTGAACCTATTCGAGTGTTTAATATTTGCATTTGTTTTGATCTAATAAATATTAGGGAGGTTACAAAGGGGACGTGTTCGAGTAGCGGTACGTGAAGCTGACCGTACGTGTATGAGTCAATTTCAAAATTCGCAGGTTTTTTGCCTCCCCAATTTCTTAAATATTTTTTGTCAAATATAATGGTTTTAATTGTACAATGTTATTGTCCAAACTCTTCTTGGACATTTATGTATAGTTTCGACCCTTAATTAAGACAATATATATGTTTTTCAACTTCAAACTTAAGGTCACTTGAGTAAATTGTCTTTGGTGTAACAATCAGGAAATTTAACAAAAAATTCTTTTAACAAACTGAATTCAGCTGATTTTCAAGTACAGAGTAACTAAATTACTCATATCTAAATAAATTTGACTGAAATTGTAAATTGAATGAGTCGCATGAAATTGTATAGCAATACAGTTCACCAATATCAAATCTGAACATGTTCTACTACGTTGTATTGTATATATTACAAACAAAACAGTTGTGTTTATTTGTTTCTTTCATATATGTAGAATTTCCTGCAGGGTATCTTTAAGATACATCTATTGTAAAGACTGTTTTCATTGCAATTGCATCATAAAACCTGATTTACATTGTTACACCACGGACATTGTTACACCATGGACAGATATGTTACACAACAGACAGATATGTTACACCATGGACAAACACTTTAATATTAATTGATCAAATTTAGGAATAAACTTAAGATAAAAGATATTGCAGACGTGTGTGGTGTATTCAGTGCTACCCAATATCTCTATGCAAAAACAGAAAGGATGTCATGTGTTAACAGTCAGGTCAATTTCCTTAAAGAAATTGTCCATGGTGTAACAGCTATATTACATTTATTAGTTTTATTATGAAATATAAGGACATTATTATGCTTTTTGCAACACATATCTGCTTTAAAAATATGTGTCAATGAAATGCAATCCTAAGCAATTAAAAATGTCAATATATTTCTGAACTTCATAGTATATTTACTGATTTTCTCCGTGGTGTAACAAATTTAAATTGTTACACCATGGACAGTTACACCACGGACATTTTTGAGATGTTATCATCATAACATACACATCGTTTATAGCACTTCGATACTGACATTACAAAACTACTGTATACATATATCTTAAACTAAAAGTGGAACTTTTTTTAAAAATATGCTTTCGGAAGTAAAAAAAACAGCGTTACACCAGAGACAAAGAAAAAAAGTACGACAAGGATACAAACATTGAATTATCTATAGAATTCCAATTATAAATTAAATTAAAAACCATACATCGCTGTTGTGTGAAGGATGAGGAACTATTTCGAAATAAAGAAGTTGTTTTGGTATTTTAGGGGATCATGGTATAAAATAAGGTACCTAATCGATTTCGTTACACCAAGGACACAAAGCTATAATGGGACATGCATAAAACATATATTTTTTACAATATTCATTGTATGTTTTTGTTTACAATATATTTTCTGTGTATTATTAAATATTCACCATCAAAATACACATACAAGTTTTGTCTCATAACATATGACAACATGAAATACTGTTAATAAAAGCATGGCACTGCGGTACTGGGACATGCATTTGTTCCCTGTTTTAGGCAGTAAAAACACAAATACAAAAATTTACTGATGACAAATCATTTACTTTTGCAGTGTTACTATAAATATAGTATATATAGCTTTATATAATGAATGTTTTACTATCATTTATCATATTTATGTGTAAGTTATTCAATCAGGACAAGAAAACCTGCGAATTTTGAAATTGACTCATATACGTGCACGTAGGAATTTAAATTTGCTTGTGAAATAGAACATGTGCGTGTAAAATCTCGTGACAGTTGTTGCAGATTTCTTCACGGCCAATGCAACTTAGCGTTTCCCGTGGATACACATACATGTGTGATGTAATACACATTTTTAGTCTGTCACACATCCGTTAATTGTAGAAACTACACATACTTACTGGTATCGGACCAGTAGCCGAACAAAAATGGAGGTTTTCACTGAATTAGTCTCTAAAAACTGTTTGTTTACAAATATAATCGGCAATTTTATAAACTTAAGCCTGTCCCCCTTCTAGAAATGTAAACAACTCCAGCCTCGTCCCAGCGCATGCGTCCCAAAACAGGGGCTCCAAAAGGGTCACTATTTCGCTCCAATTGGTTAGTCTACAGTACCCAGTATCCGAACCGATGCTTCATCGGCCGATTAAACAACATTTCTAGCTAAAATATGAACCTTTTTTATTTTAAAGAATGTAAATAACCCTTACTAGATTTCCCGTCACTCGTCAAAATGTGTGTGGCTATCTGCCGACTCGTACAGTACAAGAACCGTACGCCATCTCGTGCACTAAATTTTCACATAGTGCAATCCATCGGAGAAGCACTTTGGTACAGTTTATCATCAGTACGAATTTTCATAATTCAAAGCAGCTACTTTATATTCACGTAAATGATTACGGCACTCCAATACGAAATTTTCTTTAATAAAGTGAGATTAATCTTACCATTTGCAAATTATAATTTTAGTGGATTATTTCCCTTGATTGACTAAAAATATGGTGAGGATCTGATACACGTTTTAAACGGTAAAATTTCTTGGTTTTGTCCATTTTTTAAGATTTCTTTATTTCAATTAAGCTATTTAATGCATAATAAACATTTTAAGAAACTTTTAAGAGGTTGTTTAGTTTAAAGGCGCCAATGGGGAAAGATTTGCGCGCGCATACGAGAGTCGTTCGGAATCCCGCAGATGTAAACAAAACAGGAAGTGGGTGGGGTAATATAGAAAGTAGAATTCATGTGTTAATACTTTTATTTGGGTAAAGAAACTTTACACGAAGCATACTCGTGTGATAGAGCTCCAAAACAAACAGTGTCCCCCTTCTGAAGAGATACAGGAGAGGAGAAATAACGATCGTTCGGATACTGGTACTGTTCGGCTACTGGTCCGATACCAGTAAATGACGAAGTACCCAAAAGTAGTATTTACGTAGACGTACGCGTTACACGTTCAATTGCGCAACCTCTCTAATATGAAGAAAAACGCCGAAAGAAAACAATGCCAACAAAGACTCTGTTAATTACAATGACTGTATCTGTCGATCCGGCTGTATGATTAACTCGCTTTAGGATCAACAAAATTAATGGCTTAATATGAACTTCAAAACAAAATTAAATGGCTGCGGGTACGAAGTGGTCGATGCATTTCGAATTTCCCATCCAGCTGTTTGACTTCAGTCTTGTTTAATAATTGTTACAGCTAGCCAAGGGCGCATATTATACCACACAAATGCCTCCGTTCCTACATGTAAATAATTTTCCTTTAGGTATTCTGTTTTCTGTGTTCGGCAGTTTCTGTTGAGTGGTGCCTTTCAAGTCAGATGTTTCATTAATTTATCTTTTTCAACAGTTCATAACTGTTAATAATGACCTACTTACAACACGCAAAATGGAAACATTTCATATTCTGCATAATGCCAGCATTTCTAACAATAGTTTGGTCTTTGAATATTCGAATGTTTTATTTTGAACAAGACCTCTGTTATTACACAGTTCAGTTCTGCGTTCGGATATCCTTTCATGAATTCAGAGAAATTGGAGCTCTCAGATTTATGGAATATTTTGCAAACACAAGAACATCAATCATATTGATAATTTCATATGCCTAGGATGTTCCGGCAACTAATATTGCATGAAAGAAAAACCCCACTTGTTTGATGCGTTTATTGACGTATTAGCTGTATCAAGTTTCGATTGCCTGGTGTTTTTAAAGCACGCATGAAAGCTTGTGTTACTCAACTCAGTTGGATTCAAGCTCAATTAAGATTAAAAACTTTGACAGCTGCTCTTATTCATGAGAACAAGTTCAATTTTAAAATAGAGGACAACCTGACATGGTTTACACAAAAGCAAATATTGTAGGAAGATCTTTCTTGATTTGATATGAGATTATAACCTATTCCGACCCCTACCTTTCGGTAATGTGGTTTTTAAGAAAGACCCTTCTATAGCGAAACCTGTCTATTAATACCATCCATGGTAACTTCAACAAGTAGTCCTTGATAGATTGCTTCTCTTAAAAGGTAATCATTGAATATTGTAAATATGTTATGTGTATATTGCTTGTGTTTATGTATGGGTCGGTGGCATTAATTTGTGCAAGTAAAGAATACAATATATACAGTAGAGCTAGCGCTCTATGGTCTGACACGAGATCAAATTAGCAGGATACTTTTTTTTATTTTCAGGGGTACAGTGGAGTTGTGTATGCTAGCGTGTCAGCTAGTACCTTCAGTATACTATTGTTGATACCAGCTGTTATCATATTCTGTTTATATAGGTATGTACCTCACCTCAACTTACCTTTCCTCTTCACACCCATTGGTGTTTAAGGCCTTAATGCGCCATCTACAATTGTGTTCGGTCTTTGGATGCAGTCCTGGCTGTTCCAATTGTTCGTTTTCTTTCTGGCTGCCATATAAGTGATATGCTGCTGCTGGTGTTTTCTCTTCTTAATGTGTGACCAGTCCATTTCTTGATTTGTTCGTTTCGCTGGTTTTGGTACGTACAGTACATACAAATCAAAATTTATCAAAAAGTTTACTTGCGTATATTTTCTTACTTTTCGATCGCTTTGAATAGTTGAAGCCAGGGCTGGTTTTCACAAAGCATTTTCAGGGAAAACTTAGAATTTCCTTAACAATCTTAAAATTTCCTTAGTGTATCAGCTAAATAGGTAATCAAGATTATCAGTAATTTAACATTGTTTGGAAGCATTATGTAAAGAGCTACACTAATCACAAAGAAAACATGGTTTAATCTAAGTTTCTTGGGCAATATGTGCAGCTTTTTCTACCCTTAAAGGGACTGCCTCACGTATTGGTGTATTGCAAAAATAAAATTTAATTGTCAAATAGTCATGTAATTTTGGTATAGTTTCCTGTATATGCCATAAACAACCACATTGACATAAAAACTAGCTTGGGAAACATCGGCATTTTTTAGTAATTTAGCATTTTTATACCCAAAATTCTATAGGGTATTAATACCCTATAGAATTAGCACTATTACCACTTAAATTGCCTGAAATTTGTTTCCATTCGATGAAAACGAATTGCGAAACAAACCGAATACCTCACAGATGTTTCGGCTTTAGTTTGTTGAAGTTACAGTTTGATCATGTGTGAATTACATAATTCCCAAAACATTTTGGAAGGAAACTTTCAAACAGAAAAATACTGAGGACCAAATATCAAGAGTGATTTAAATTGCTTATTTGCCATAAATCTTTCATAAAGCAACCACCAGTGGCTTTCTATTATATAAATACTTGGTTAGGTAGGAAAATTAGTCATACAAAAATTTAAGCCCGATCTGTGAGGCAGCACCTTTAAGTCAGAATATTTACGTTGCCCCTTAAGATGCATTGTGAATACCAGCCGTAGAACAGCTGCAGACTAGACGATTCTCATCAACCGATATCACCGGATGAATATCTGTAACTATGTTTCTATCCGTTTGATGTCCTATGGTCGATACATACAACGTCGAAAACAACCTTGCAACTGGTACATCACACAGCATAAATATTCCATTCAGTGACAATTGTGTCGACAAAGTGTTTTCCTTTTGTAAGCATGTGCTACAAATCAATGATCCCGAAAAGTTCATTTTTGAAGATCGTGCTAACAGAATAGGTCAATTTAAAACCACCAAAATTAGACCTATTGTTGCTTAGTTCAGCAATACCAGTTCAAGAATGGTAATTAAAGATTATTTAAAGTGCATTGATATAAGATCATCTAGTTTCATCTAGTTGCTACGCACTCATGATTTAATGTTTCCGCATCCGAACTCCTGCCCGTGTTTTATTCACCGACAAAATACGCGAACAGACTTTTATTTCTTATAGGGACGGAGTACTTCATTTAACTGATTTCTTTACAATTACCTGTTGTTAAAGAGATAAATATTTGATATGAATTAAGGTGCTGCCTCACAGATCGGGCTAACAGTTTTGTATTGTAATTTCTAACATAACCAAGTATTGGTGTAATAGAAAGCCACTGACGGTTGCTTTATTACAGATTTGGTGCAAATTAGCATTTTAAACCACTCTCGATATCGCGCACTGAGTATTTTTCAGTGTAGCTGTATAGCTGGGAAATTGACCCACTTAACAACAAATAAAATGTTTTATAAATATCTCCGTACTGAATGAAATACCAGAAGTTGCTTGAAGACAATATTGTATTCTTTTCACAAAAGGTTATGCGCGATTTTAAATTATTGCCTTTTTCTCTTGTGTGAAACTTATAGTACTATACTTGTCTGTCTGTTATAGGATAACTTTAGTCGTGCAGTGTATATCACAGTGTTGAACTTTATGCGATCACTTACTATCCCAGTCAAAAGGAATAGCCTAGCTATGGTAGCTAGTTACAAAGGAGGGATTCACAAATACGTCACCAATACAGTCTGCTGCTTGTTATCTCGAAGGTCGGTCAATCAATGTATACAAGTTAAAATACGCTCCCTACAGCGCTTTGATTTCCACTTAACCGTTACAATTCACTAGAAACAATGTAGTTTCGGGCGAGGCAATTGGAGAGTAAAGTTAAAAGTATTATTGTTTTGAGATGGTTTTAAACGTCTTAACCCAAAATAATTAGTTTGTTGGAAAAATGTCTGATCATATAATTATTCTGATATTGAATAAATTAACAATGTCATTATTTTGTTTCTTGTAAAACAGCATGCATAATTAGCAGTGTATGTGACCATGTTCATTAAACTTCTTGACATCAAAAGTCTCTCACAAAGTTTTTCTGCTTCGATATATTTTTGAGTGGCAGATTTACATTTTCGTTTCTAAGACTACTTAACATCATTCGCAAATGTATTGAAAAAATACGTGTAACTATCACAGTCTGTCATTTAACATAACACTGTATATCTTTTAAGGACGTTTAGGACCTTTCTCCGACGTCATCGGCAAAAAATCGACTTTTCGCCGAATCTAATGAAAATCTCCAGAGGTATGCTTTAACATGCTCTTCGTTTTATGTCGTTTTTATTTTTTTTAAATATCGCTTCGTTTCCTAGCAACACGACGTTATGTACACGCAGCGTAAAATTAAGGTTTAAAGCGTATTTCTCCGTCAAATTAAGGTCTACAATAATTGTCAAATTTCTATTTGTAAGTCCTTCATCCGTTGAATACGTATATGTAAAATTTGTAGCGGTTGCGACATACAATTTCGCAACGAAAAAGGTTTTATATAGAAAATTGACCTGTATTTTACTGCGTATTTGCGACACCCTACTTACTTCAGGGCACAATTTGGTCAATAAAAATTGATTCAATCAACTAATGAAACATACCGTGGTTATGCGGTAATCCTACAGAATAAGCACAAACAATAAAAAATGGGGGTCATCTCGCATTATTTTCGACAAAATTGAATTTTAGTGAAAAGCGGACATACGTAAAAAGCGTAACGTCGTGCCATCACACGACGTTACGAGCAATATGGCTACGTCAGCGTCATGGTCTGATGGTGTCTCTGGCGCATTAAGTACCTTGTTTCAATAAAGAAAAAAACATAAGAACACATCCCGTATGCTGAATGCAAGATGAGATTTACAATATACCCCTAAAAGTGTAGGAATTATGATTTCTAGTGATATATATGTACTATTACTTATACATTTTCCTATTAATAAAGAGATATGAACTTGCTCCTAGCAAACACTGTTTAAAACACCTACCACCTCTCACAAAGAATATCGTGCTTAACATTTTGACGAACTGACGAACTGTCTATTTTGTACGCACAGTGGGGTGGGGGTCGGGACAAAGTGTTGCAGTCCCTGGGGTTAAAATGTTTAATATAATAAATGCCGACGAACATACTTTTGTATGTACTTATATTTTCAATAAATGGTCGAAAGTAGCCCAAAACGCCGACACAATGTGTTACATTTACAAACCTTTTTAAACAGATAAAATTGTTAATGCATAGTCAAATTGATTAATCAAAGAACTTGCATTATCAAAATTAAGCATGGTTTTGTAAACAGTATTACTAGGACTGTATAGGTGGGCATGCATGCTAAAAGGTAACAAATAGAAAATATAACACATATGCATATGTAAGACTGTTCCCCAAACTCACTAAACAGCAACATAATAGCACTACAGTAAATTCCAAAAGTGGCCGAATCACGTTTCTGATGCGCCTGGCAATTGGTCCCGGTGGTCATACAGATGGTAAACCCCGCAAAATGCCCCTGACATATAATTACCTCACGGGTATACACAGGGCTGTATTTCCCCGCTATTGTTACGTCATGTTAGATGTGTATTCCAACTTAGGCACATTTATAAGCCAAAATGTCAACTTAAACCGTGAATATCGAATTAAATAATGTGAAAATAATGTGAAAAAAGTAACGTTACAAAAATTCCTGAAAAAAAAGCGTTGTTGTCCTGTCGAAGGAAATGTGTGAAGTTAAACAGGCCGAGACATACAATAACGGATCTAATAGCGGCTCAAATATATTTTAGATGTACATTAATTTATATTATCACGAAATACATGTAACCAAATTTCCTATATTTTTTGTAACACTTTATTTTAATTTGCTAGTGGTTCACCTACCGGCCGCATCAGTCTTAATCCAGCTTCAAACAGGAATCAACCGTGTTGTGTAACAGTTAAACCAAATATATAAGCTTGGTTAGAGTCAAAATTTCTAGACAAGTGCGGTACTATATTTCCAAATTTTTATACATCAAAAGTTTACTTGTATACTAAACGTTATTATTATTTGCATTACAACTATGTATGTCTGCAAAGAAACGATGTATACACATTTAAGTTATCATTATATTAAAGGGACGTAATAATTAGTTTAGAAGACTTAAGTTCATAGTCTGTATATTTAATGTCCGATCGAGTATCCTGAGTGGAATTTTAGATAATTTAAATACATAACACAGTCGTCGTTGTGTTCATAATAAAAGTACCAGTAAAGACGCATTTTGAAGAATAATGAAACCACAGTACTGATAGAACATGTAGATCTAGTACAGTTATTCCACACTCAAATCGAATTTTTTATGTAGTGACAGAGTTTGCTTTGAACAAAGCACAGGCCTAAGAAATTATATCACAAAAAAACAGAGTTTTGAAATTCCCCATCTTCCCGTCATTACTATATATAATAGACAGGTTGGCAACGCTTTTTTCCGGCCCCTACAGGAATCCACTATTTAACGCATCACCGGGCCGGGAAACGGTTGCAATCTGGTCTAGATGTATTTTACTACATGAAACAATCAATTTATCTACCATTTAACTTGTCAAAAGTTATATTTCAGGTATTTCGTTTTTAGATCGATGGTTCCGATTCCATGACTGTTATTGTTTACAACTAACAAACACGCATCGGAAATATGTTACGAATTGAACGAAAAGGAACGAAACGGAAGTATAAAAGTTAATAATATCCAATGCGCCAACTAGAGACCCTATATATACCGAGATGTATTATGTAATGGTAAAAGTAAGATTTAGGTAAATTACCTTTATACATTTGGAGATCCTAAAACTGAAAAATTACTATATAACTATTGATAAATAATAAAATGGTTACTGAACACACGGCGAATAGGCGTATTTTGAATTTAATTTCAGATACAAACGTTGTTCAAAAAATGCATTAATTAGTATGCATAAAACTATGTCTATCACGAGCAGGGATGTATTATGTAATGGTAAAAATAAGTTCCGTAAGTTGAAAAATGGCCTGTATCGTGGACTAAGAGAGTGATTAGCGTGTTGATCACACCTATTTTAACGAACGGTATTTAACTTGATTTGGATATGTTAATTCCGTCGTTACATTGAATAAAAATGAAAATCCTAAATTCATACTTTCATTTCAGTGCAATTATAATTTTTGAATCTGTTAATAATCGACATATCATTTTTGTGTCTACGATTTCGTGGGATTTTTCTATATCGACAATTCTGTATAGGACAGCTGTGATTGGTCGACAGGTTAGTCACGATTTAACGCATTGAAACACATCCTTGTGTATATATAGGGTCCCTGCGACAATGTACGATTTTTAAGGTGGAAGCGTGGTCCAGTGGTAAAGGCTTCTGACTTCTGAGTTGTGGGTTCGATCCCTAATCCAACCGGATCAAAAACAGAAATGCTTTTGAGTGTTTCCCACCTAACATAACTATTTAAAGTCTTCCGGACGGGACGTTAAGCGAGGACCCGTGTATGATGCTTTACATCGGCACGTAAAAGAACGAGTCATGCTTCTTCAACTGGGGCATCTTCTGTATCATGCACTATCCCCCAAAAACTAAAGTGTGTGATTAACCTCTTCTTGGGGGACTCGCCCATATGAATTTTCGGTGACCAGGATAAATAAAAGCATATAAATAAAAATGTACGATTTAGGAATAAAACAACTAAGTACTAGTATATTAATTGAATCGTGAATTATGATATTTTGAAATTAAACAAGTTATGTCATGTAATTACTCTAAATAGCTCGGTATATACATAATTTCCGATTCGTCGGTACATAGATAGAGAAAAGTTCCGTTTAGTAGAGAGTAAATGTCCGATTCAAAGAGAAAATTTCAGATTCGCCAATAGGTTGATGGAGAACATGTCCAACTTTGGGTCCCATGGTGTGCGACCGATAAGACGCTCAGATCTATATAGAGTTACAGAGTGGAGATTTAGACAAACGATTATAAATTAATAACCGTTATAACTATCGACTGTACGCAAACGGGGTGATTTAGTTCATCTTTTAAGCAGTCTTAATTTGGAAAAATAAAATAAAAGCATGTTGGTCCTTTTTAATGTTTTTATTGATACTACCATTCATATAGAATAAAGAAGGAATGGGAAATAGTCGTTACACTGTCAGGTCGTTTACATTTTTAATAAAAATCACATCATCCGTGTGCGAACGGCTTCGTTTATGAAAATATATTATCCGTCCAATGATGTAATGTGAAAGAATTTGCTTTAAACAGATTTTGGCCCTTTTTGATGATTTTGTAAAAAATACTATTTATTATTTCTATTTTTTACCGATACATATCGCATAATATCTCTCTGTAACCTATTTTATTACCCACTGTGAATTCCCAGCATATATTCGTCCTCTTCGCTCGGGTAATTTTATTGCCTACCAAAAACGTTGATCTTTTATAAAACCGCGATATATGCCTTGTTTGTTAGATTTTGTTCAAAGTTCGATGATATTCATGCTGACTTAATTACATATTACAAATATTATATTTGTTTTTTATGAAAGGACTTCTTATAGTACTCGCTCAAAAAATCGACTAATATTTAAATTACATGTGTTCGTGTTAATCACAGCAGCTGTGGACAGTATACATTTATATACGGGGAATGTACAATTGTTCATGTTTAATTGGCACACATGTGAAAAATATCATTGAAGAAATTATATGACATTTGTAAGTGAAAAAAATGCCAATACATTTATATAGTTACATTTATATTAGAACGATTGGAGGTAAAATGACACGTTAAACATCCCCGTCAAATTAAATAATATGGCAGGTATCATATTAGGGTTGAACCTTAGTTACTTTCATGCTATATTCAAACAGAAACAATGAAATGGCAACGCTGGACGCTTAAAACCGACGGCCGCTTAAATAATACGAATACACGATACCAGCTAGCCGTATTCTATCACTTATAGGTAAATTTTCAACTCGGGTAGCTAAGCAGGGGGATTTACTGTACAAACTATATGATTAAAGTACAACATGCATAACCTAGAAATACACCTATAGCAATATTGGACGCTTAACACGGATGGTTGACTAAAAGAGCTAACATTTTACTTTGAAACAACATTATTTATTATTACAAAATAAGTAGTTTTTAATACTTTTAATGAATACTATTCGACATGACTTAATTTGTAAATGAATTATATAAGAGACGGCTTGTTTCAAGTCAGACTTTTTAAAAATGTTGTACACAAATATAGGGACACAACAGTTATTATCCTCAGCGATGGTTGATTGTGCAGCATTGCCTGCTTCGCACCAAGCAATTTGATCCTAACATTCGAATGTCATGTGGGGGGTTCATATATAAGGCATGGTTATCGTATATATAATTATGTATTCTTTATTTCGGTCTCATTCACATTATTACACTATACAAATTGTATATTTTTAATTTCATAATTCAAATAATATACTTTGTCATTCCATTCATAAATCGTAATTTGGCGAATTGGAAACTTTTTATCTATAACTATATACCGGCGAATCGAAAATTTTAGAGTAATTAGTACAAATATACAATTTTTGTAATGTAATTTACATTACACAAATTGTATATTTGTATATTTTCTCTTTCTATTCATTATTTATTTAAATCGTATGTTGGCATATCAGAAATTCTCCGTTAACCTGATGGCGAATCGGTAATATGTACCTGCGAATCGGAAATTTTCTATGATGGTGCATCGGAGATTTTATATGTATCTTCCTATTGGCTATTTGGAGTAATTAACAAGACGCGAGAATGACTATATCGCTCCGCCCACCCGCATCACGTGACTCTGTTTTCGAATACCCCGACAACTATCGCCCGTTTCATACTGATATATGCATATGGTATAGGTTTGATTAAACGTTAAAAACGTTTAAAATGACTAAACTATGCACAGAGTATTTTGTAATTTGATAATCCGTCTGATTAGTAAATTTCTTAAATAATATGATTTTATCGCGAAATTTTGTGGGGTTTATAATTTGTGTTTTACAAGCATAACGGTAGCCGCAGTATATATCTACAGACCTGGTATAAATATCTAAATCAATTGTGAACATGTATAATTTGTCAAGAGACCATAACAGTATACAAATTGTATATTTTCTCATATATCATCATTCACAATTATCTCTACGAATCGGAAATTTACTCTGCGAATCAGAATATAAAAATCCATCATAAGATGTAGGATAAGGATATCTCACCCGAGCGAGGGGTCGAATTTTAACTAGGGACGAGGTATCATTATCCTATATCGACTGTCTCATGATTATTTTTCTCAGACGTAACTTGAGAAAATGGGACATTTGCCGTACGTTCTTATAACAATTATTAATAACAGCGTAAATAAAGCGTACGCTGTTAAGTTATAAAAATGTTTTTTAAACGGTATAGAGCCTACTGATACTCGACTAGTTAGCTTAATATCGCCAGTTACTTTTAAATCCCAGAACTAAATAGCCGCTCTATGTTGCGTGTAGGCCCATGTAAGAAAGAGCCATTATCCTGTTGTCGCGTACATCCGTGCTTCTTAACAGTATCATCGGCGCATGCGCACTCGAGTGCGCATACGAGTTCAAAATTTATCTGCAACAACTCAAAGAGCATACACAAAACAAGAACAATGTCAAAATGCTTATGAAAATTCGTAAAATTACAGCTTTTGTGTGTCTAGGTCGGTGCTCTGAATCCTGTTCACTGGTAACCATGAAATCCGTGCATCCGTATAAATAAGTCATTATTTGGGGACCATGGAGTGAAATTGTGTGTTTAAATTAAGTAAATTTGGAGTACCACTTATCATAATCTGTTTTCAGTTTAAGTGTAATAGACAGTGGTGATAAAATAAAACGCGTAATGAAAATGTTATGCAAAACAATTAAAACCAATTACGAAATAGCCGAAATGGACGGTTACGATTCAGCCTGGTTACGAAATAGCCGCATCCCATTCGTTCCATGCGTATTTTAGTGGGAATTATTTTGTCAACAAATGGCCGACAGTCATGGAATCGGAACCACCGATATAAAAACGAAATACCTGAAATATAACTTATAACAAGTTTAATGGTAGAAAATTGATTGTTTCATGTAGCAAAATACATCTAGACCAGATTGCAACCGTTTCCCGGCCCGGTGATGCGTTAAATAGTGGATTCCTGTAGAGGCCGCAAAAAAGCGTTGCCAACCTGTCTATTATATATAGTAATGACGGGAAGATGGGGAATTTCAAAACTCTGTTTTTGTGATATAATTTCTTAGGCCTGTGAACAAAGCTATATGATTTGATAAGTGAACTGATGCAGGTGAAATGCGTGAATTTTATTCTTAACATGTAAATATTGTAAATAGAACGCACGCCTGTCAATAGAACGGACCTACACACCGCGTTACGATGCGCGACGTAACGTTTTTCCGTTAGTCCGTTTTGATACTGAAATTCAATTTCGTCGAAAATATGCGAGATCACCCCCTTTTTATCGTCTGAGCTTATTCTATAGAGTTACTGAATCACCACGGTGTATTCCATAAGTATACAAAAACGGATGGAACGTTAATCGCTGGCAGTGGACTTGCATTTACTAATCTGGAAAAGATTTTCCAGAGATCTGGTCAAGACGGTTTGTATCAAATTCTTAAGACAATAGGAATAAAGAAGCCACTGGTATTAGCGAAATAACTTCAAGCAATGTATTAGCTAATACATAAGCTTATTTGAAACAACATTAGTAAGTGACGAAAAGTGTACCCTTTCGTTCCGTGCTTTGTGAATTGTTAAAATTGTATATTACTGTATATTTATAATGAGTTTGTGTTCATAATAAAAATGAAAAATACATCGATACAATAAATACACATTGTAAATAATAATAAAACCATAACAATATTGTGAGAAATGTTGTTACAAATATTACCTCGATTAAATAGAATTAATTGATTGTTAAGCAGCGAGTCATACATACTTTTCTTACGGACGTACGCCGCGTAACGTCGTGCGACGTTATGCGTTTTACACATGTCCGCTTTTCACTGTTAATCAATTTTGTCGAAAATAATGCGAGATGACCCCCTTTTTTATTGTTTGAGTCTGTTTATTAGAATTACCGCATCATCAATGTGTAATTCATTAGTTGATTGAATCACTCTTTGTTGACCAAATAGCGGCCTAAAGTGGGTAGGTTGTCGCAAATACGGCGTAAAATACTGGTCAACTTTCGATGTTAAACCTCTTGTGTTGTTAAATTGTTCGGCGCAACCACTATAAATTTTATGTATGCGTACTCAACGGATGAAGGGCTAACATATAGAGTTTTAAAATTAACGTAGACCTTAATTTGACGGAGAAATACGCTTAAAACCTCAATTTAACGCTCCGTGTACATAACGTCGCGTTGCTAGGAAACGACGCGATATTTTAAAAAAATAAAAACGACATAAAACGAAGAGCATGTTAAAGCATACCTCTGGAGATTTTCATTAGATTCGGCGAAAAGTCGATTTTTTGCCGATGACGTCGGAGAAAGGTCCTAAACGTCCTTAACTTGCCTTTCGTTTTATGTCGTTTTTATTTTTTTAAAATATCGCTTCGTTTCCTAGGCCGCTATTTGGTCAACAATGAGTGATTCAATCAACTAATGAATTACACAGTGATGATGCGGTAATCCTACAAAATAGACTCAAACAATAAAAAAGGGGGGTCATCTCGCATTATTTTCGACAAAATTGATTAACAGTGAAAAGTGGACATGCGTAAAACGCATAACGTCGCACGACGTTACGCGGCGAACGTCCGTAAGAAAAGTATGTATGACTCGCTGCTTAACAATCAATTAATTCTATTTAATCGTGGTAATATTTGTAACAACATTTCTCACAATACTGTTATGGTTTTATTATTATTTACAATGTGTATTTATTGTATCGGTGTATTTTTCATTTTACAACAATTCACAAAGCACGGAACGAAAGGGTACATTTTTCGTCACTTACTAATGCTGTTTCAAATCAGCTCATATATTAGCTAATACATTGCTTGAAGTTATTTCGCTAATACCAGTGGCTTCTTTATTGCTATTTTCTTAAGAATTTGATACAAGCCGTCTTGACCGTGGTGATGCAGTTACTCTATAGAATAAGCTTAGACGATAAAAAGGGGGTGATCTCGCATATTTTCGACGAAATTGAATTTCAGTATCAAAACGGACTTACGGAAAATCGTAACGCGCTGTGTAGGTCCGTTCTAGGCGTGCGTTATATTTACATGTTAAGAATAAAATTCACGCATTTCACCTGCATCAGTTCACTTATCAAATCATATAGCTTTGTTCAAAGCAAACTCTGCCACTACATAAAAATTTCGATTTGAGTGTGGTACTGAGTTTCTCTTGCAATAACTGTACTACATGTTCTATCAGTACTGTGGTTTTATTATTCTTCACGATGCGTCTTTACTGGTACTTGTATTATGAACACAACGACGACTGTGTTATGTATTTAAATTATCTAAAAAAAATATACTCAGGATACTCGATCGGACATTAAATATACAGACTATGAACTTAAGTCTTCAAAACTATTTATTACGTCCCTTTAATATAATGATAACTAAAATGTGTATACATCGTTTCTTTGCAGACATACATAGTTGTAATGCAAATAATAATAACGTTTAGTATACAAGTAAACTTTTGATGTATAAAAATCTGGAAAGTTAGTACCGCACTTGTCTAGAAATATTGACTCTAACCAAGCTTATATATTTGGTTTAACTGTTACACAACACGGTTGAATACTGTTGGAAGCTGGATCAAGACTGATGCGGCCGGTAGGTGAACCACTAGCAAATTAAAAGAAAGCGTTACAAAAATATAGGAAATGTGGTTACATGTATTTCGTGATAATATAAATTAATGTACATCTAAACATATTTGACCCGCTATTTGATCCGTTATTGTATGTCGCGGCCTGTTTAACTTCACACATTTCGTTTGACAGGACGACAACGCTTTTTTCAGGAATTTTTGTAACGTTAATATTTTCACATTTTTTTCAAATTATTTAATTCGATATTCACGGTTTAAGTTGACATTTTGGCTTATGTGCCTTAGTTGGAGGACACATCTAACATGACGTAACAATAGCGGGGAAATACAGCCCTGTCTATACCCGTGAGGTATAGGTCAGGGTCATTTTGCGGGGTTTACCATCTGTATGACCTTCGGGACCAATTGCCAGGCGCATCAGAAACGTGATTCGGCCACTTTTGGAATTTAATGTAGTGCTATTATGTTGCTGTTTGGTGAGTTTGGGGAAAAGTCTTACATATGCATCTGTGTTATATTTTCTATTTGTTACCTTTTAGCATGCATGACCACCTATACAGTCCTAGTAATACTGTTTACAAAACAATGCTTAATTTTGATAATGCAAGTTCTTTAATTAATCAATTTGACTATGCATTAACAATTTTATCTGTTTAAAAAGGTTTGTAAATGTAACACATTGTGACGGCGTTTTGGGCTACCATTTATTGAAAATACAAGTACATACAAAAGTATGTTCGTCGGCTTTATTACATTAAACATTTTAACCCCAGGGACTGCAACACTTTGCACCGAACCCCCCTACTGTGCGTACACAATAGACAGTTCGTCAGTTCGTCAAAATGTTAAGCACGATATTCTTTGTGAGAGGTGGTAGGTGTTTTAAACAGTGTTTGCTAGGAGCAAGTTCATATCTCTTTATTAATAGGAAAATGTATTAGTAATAATACATGTATATCACTAAAAATCAGAATTCCTACACTTTTAGGGGTATATTGTAAATCTCATCTTGCATTCAGCATAAGGGAATGTGTTCTTATGTTTTTTTCTTTATTGAACAAGGTACCAATGCGCCAAAGACACCATCAGACCATGACGGTGACGTAGCCATATTGCTCGTAACGTCGTGTGGCGGCACGACGTTACGCTAATTTACGTATGTCCGCTTTTCACTAAAATTCAATTTTGTCGAAAATAATGCGAGATGACCCCCATTTTTTATTGTTCGTGCTTATTCTGTAGGATTACCACATAACCCCGGTATGTTTCATTAGTTGATTGAATCACTTTTTGTTGACCAAATTGTTCCCTGAAGTAAGTAGGGTGTCGCAAATACGCAGTAAAATACAGGTCAATTTTCGATATAAAACCTTTTTCGTTACGAAATTGTATGTCGCAACCGCTACAAATTTTACATATACGCATTCAACGGATGAAGGACTAACAAATAGAAATTTGACAATTATTGTAGACCTTAATTTGACGGAGAAATACGCTTAAAACCTCAATTTTACGCTGCGTGTACATAACGTCATGTTGCTAGGTAACGAAGCGATATTCAAAAAAAATAAAAACGACATAAAACGAAGATCATGTTAAAGCATACCTCTGGAGATTTTCATTAGATTCGGCGAAAAGTCGATTTTTTGCCGATGACGTCGGAGAAAGGTCCTAAACGTCCTTAAAAGATAGTTCTTGTTTTATTTTAAATAAGCGCTTAGTTTCCAACCAACGTGTTGTGTGAAGTATGTAATTCACACGTGTTCGAACTGTAATATCCACAAACTACAGCGTAAACATCAGTGAGGACTCGGTTTGTTATGCAATTCGTTTTTATCGAATGTGAACAAATTTCAGGCAATTTAAGTCCTAGTAGTGTTAATTCTATAGGGTATAAATATCCTATATAATTGTGGAAGTACAAATACTAAATTACTACAAAATGCCGATGTTTTGAAAGTTATTGCGGTGTCCGTGTGTGGTTGTTTATGGGATAAACAGGGTAACTATACCAACATTTTTATTTCAATTTTGCACTACACCAATACGTGATCGGCAGCACCTTTAAAGCTAATATAGCTAAAATGGGTGGGGTTGAGTAGAGAACATCGACCTGAGCCATACAGACAGTTATCATGCCGAGTACTTACGCTAACAATACTATTAAATAAGAATAGAGAAGATGTTAACCTTCTTAAGAAGATTTGCCGAGTACATGTACTAGTAATTACAGCTATCTTATCACAATGAAAAGCCTGATGCCGTTATGTACGTTTTAACAGTTTTAAGTACATAATTATACTAGTAATTAGAACTGACTTATCATAATTAAAAGCTTGACAAGTTCCGCATTAAAAGGAGATATACAGGGTGTTAAAAAAGTTTGTTCTCAAAATTAAAACTCATATAAAGTTTTTTTTGAGCTATGTACGCAGTAGACAATGCTAATTGCTTACTCTAATAGAGTCATTTAATGCCAGAGAGATTAGAACAATGGTAGAATTATCTGGATTTGAATCCGTATTTTTATAGTCTTGTGTGGTTCAAATAAATAAAACTTTTTAACACCCTGTAAATCTTCACTAAATTACAAACAATAAAGTTAATCAGAAATGTACAATTAACACCCTGTTGTCGACGCGAGGGTGTAGTCACCACTGGCACTCGACCAGAAAAAATATGAATAGCCTTGGCCTATAATCTATATTTAGTGTAACTATATATTTAAGGCCATGGCTATTTATAAAACGGTTTCTCTGGTCGGGTGCCAGTAGGTGGACAAGGGCATAGTGGTAAGAGCTACTGATTACTGATACGTAGGATTGTTGGTTCGATCGTTTCCCCAGACCTTCAGAAATAGAAAAAGTAATGCTTTTCAGTGTTTCCCACCCAACATGACTAAAATTACTAACATTCTTTCGGGCAAGACGTTAAAGGAGGTCCCGCATATGATGCTTAACATCAGGCACGTACAAGAACAAGGGATGTTCTGGAACTGGGGCATCTTCTGTATCCAAGAACTAAAGTGACTAATCTCTTCTGGGGGCCACGCCCATATTGATTTCCGGTGAGGAGGATAAATAAAAGCAAAAAAACAAAAACGTGCCAGTGGTAGTCATATATTACCGGATATAGTTAACGGACAACTTCAATTGCAACTTAAATATTTGTTTTACGATAACATATATAATGTTTATTGCCAAAACAATACGCAATGTAGCAAGTTGAACATTTTAACAAAAACATATACACATGTACAAAAAGACAAAAAAGATTATAGTTATATACAGGTATGTAAACAACCATATATGGTAAGCATTGTTTTTTGAGAAAAGTGTAGATATTTAATGCGTATCAATTAATGTCATCAATTATGATTTAATTTTATAAGGTTTCTCATTTTGTATTTCATAAAAAGATGTATTTTGCTAGTTTTTTCATGATGTGTGTATTGAATTTCGTAGATTGCGAAAAGAGAAATAAATTTTCCTACATTAGGCTAGGAACAAAACTTTCGGGGTAAACATTGTAATGTTATACATGTATCTGTATAATACCGGCAAGTAAGAAAAAGTGATATTCGTTTTTGACATAATTTAAATTACATTTACGGCATATTCTACCTTCTCTAGCTATATTTCTCTGTCTGCCCTCTTCGATTAAAAGTTTGGGAGACGAACATCTAAATATACTTAATGCTTTCTTGTGATTGTCACATACAATTAAGATAATCTTCAAACTCAAAATTAATTTTAAATAAACGATAAGTTTCTTATTTATTTGACAAATTCAATTCACTATACAAGTTCTGTAATTACTGCGCATTCAACCTTCTGACAATCATATGATATTGAATATATGTTACTGCATCGGCGTTCCATAAGTATGAGAACCCTAAGTTATTTTATAATTTCTTAACATCCAGAGACCACTTATTGTCATGATTATCCCTTATATTATATAATTTATACATCAATGGATTTTTAGTATTTATTAGCTTCATCCAGTATTTTAAAATACGCTCATGCCTGACAATTTGTGATGGGACCCTCCCTTATTCTCCATATACAGCTACGTTACTTGTTGTTTGGCGTATACCAATAATTTGTTTCAAAAAAATTAAATGAACACGTTTAATATCCGGCGCTTTATGGAATCCCCATATTTCGGATCCATAAAACAAAATTGGCGACACCATAGAATTGAATAGTTTCAATTTCTCAGAGACATGTAGGAAAACAACATCAAACAATGAATTTAATGAAAATAATGCTCTTGAAGCTTTAGCAGATAATACTTTCTGTGCTTGATAAAACTTCCATTTGAGGTTAACGTAACACCAACATATTTATTAAGTGTGTCTTGTTAATTTTATTTACGGTCCTATTCACGGCCTCACTCATTCGCAGATGATAGTGCTACATATACAGTGTGTTAGAAAGGCTGTCTGTTCGCGCGCTTCTGTAGCGTATCTAATCTCTCTCTCTCTCTCCCCCTCCCTCTCCCTCTCCCTCTCCCCCCCTCTCTCCCCCCCCTCTCTCTCTCTCTCTCTCTCTCTCTCCCCCCCCCCTCTCTCTCTCTCTCTCTCTCATATTCAATAACTACTTTTACACCTCATAAATAGTACACAATGACAAAGTAAATGTATCAAACATTATTTTCAACATTCATTAACTTTCATATACATTTGCCTCATCTAAATGTGCAGTCTAGGACAAATAATAGCTCAATACAATACAATTTCATTATTTGAGTGTTGAGTGCTAAGTGTAAGTATTGGTTGTAATGCCGGGCCTATCTACTACCATCATTTACTGAGTGTTGAGTGCTGAGTGTAAGTATTGGTTGTAATGCCGGGCTCATCTACTACCATCATTTATTGAGTGTTGAGTGCTGAGTGTAAGTATGCGTTGTAATGCCGGGTTCATCTACTACCATCATTTACTCTTCTATTTCAGACAACTACGTGTTCAGCAGCGTATACAACTCCACCTGTGCTTATTTGTATCCTTCATCTTCACTTCGGCTATAAACATTTTCTGGTCCCTATTTGTGTATAGGGACAGATTGGAGAACCCGTGGATTGAGACGTTTATGGTCCGTCACGAGGTATGGTTCTTAATTTGGCGCTTTAAGCATAGGTCCCACTGAGCATTTTTTGCCTCGGCAATGTACTCCCGATTTAAATTAATGAGCTACGGGTTCCTCGTGGTCTAGGGGAGGTTCCGGGAAAGTCATGAGGCAGTTTGTGTAATCGGAAGGACTTGTGATCAATCGGGTGGTATCGGAAGAAATCGGGAGAACATCGCCGATGTGGAATTCATCAGTGGGACCGGGGCGTTAGATTTTACGCGACCGTTGAAGTGGTGGTGGCTTATTGGGGTCGAATCCCATCCACTAGTTGAGGGTTCACATATCACTATTAAAATAGTAATGGATAGGTACTGCCTCAGACATTCATATAAGTCAAGTGTGATATATGTCTGTGGGGCGCCTAAGTAGTTAACAAATATTAGAAACTGTTTTCTCAACTATCTTGTAAACCCTTATTACAGTTCGCCGAAGATAACACTAGTCTTTGTTTAAAAATGAAAATGTCATTATAAACACTGCACGGTTAACCTGTCGCTAGCTTCGGGTGTGGTCTGAACGTAAATATCCTTTTAAAGTGATTATGCATAACATCGAACACAAATGGACATCGAAAATGCATTAAATTGTCATTTATATTTGTAAACAAAGACTAGTATTATCCCCGGCGCACTTTTGTACTTGTTAAGAGAGAACATTTTTGTTGATTTATGACTCAAAATGAAATGTAGGTTTCAATTATCAATTTATTATATATATTTATGTGCCTTTTAATGGGTTTTAAATAACGAATTCCGGTATATGATCCGGTTTTTATCTTCGTAATACGTTATTCTTAGTATGGATATAACGAATTCGTTATAATGTTTGTCATATCAAGGAGGATGTAGTATTTCATACACAAAAACTATTTTAGAAGCTAAATGAAACCCTACATTATGAACAACAAGTTGAATGCCTCAGAATCTCTGTAACTTGTATAGGAGATTGTATATTGGAAAACTTCAATCCTTGAACATCAGACCATATTGAAAGGATGAAGTCGTACAAAATCTACTATCAGAGTTTAAAGGTGTTGCCTCTCGTATTGGTATATTGCAAAAATAAAATACAGTTGTCAAATATTCGCGTAATTTTGGTATAATAATTATTTCCTGTATACTCAATAAACACTGATATCTAAAACTAACTTGCGAAACAATGTGTGTGAAGTTGGCAAAGCAATCGACAATCGCCAATCAACATTCAATGTCTAGCTAGACAATCGACATTCATCTCGACATTGGAAATAAGGCCTGTATCGCCATAATTATAATGTATATTTCCAATGTCGAGCTGGACAATCGTCATTCATCTCGACATTCAAAAATCACACTGTACCCCGCTTACAAATATGCAAAATTCCAATGTCGAGCTGGACAATCGACATCCATCTCTACATTCGATATAGGTACTGTGTCGCCATCATAAGAATGTAAATTTCCAACGTCTAGCTAGACAATCGACGTTCATCTCGACATTGAAAAATAGACTGTACCGCACTCACAGTAATGCAAAATTCCAATGTCGATCTGGACAATCGACGTTCATCTCGACATTCAAAATACATAGTGTAATGCGCTCACTGTAATAGAAAACTCCAATGTCGAGCTGGACAATCGACGTTCATCTCGACATTCAAAAAAAAGACTACCTCGCTTACAGTTATGAAAAAATCCAATGACGATCTGGACAATCGACGTTCATCTCGACATTCAAAAAAACAGGCTGTACTGCGCCTAGAGTTATGAAAGATTTGAATGTCGAGCTGGACAATTGACGTTCATCTCGACATTAGAAAAAATACTGTACCACGCTTACCATTATGAAAAATTCCAATGTCGAGCTGGACAATCGACTTTCATCTCGACATTCAAAAACAGGCTGTATCACGCTTACAGTTATGAAAAAAATCCAATGTCGACCTGGACAATCGACATCCATCTAGACATTCAAAAACAAGACTCAACCGCGCCCACTCCTATAGAAAATTCCAATGTCGAGCTGGACAATCGACGTTCATCTCGACATTCAAAAAACAACAGACTGTGCTGCTCCTACAGTTATGAAATATTTGAATGTCCAGCTGGACAATCGACGTTCATCTCGACATTTGAAAACACACACTGAAATGCGTTTACATTTATGCAAAATTCCAATGTCGAGCTGGACAATCGACGTTCATCTCGACATTCAAAAACAGGCTGTACCACGCTTACAGTTATGAAAAAAATCCAATGTCGACCTGGACAATCGACATCCATCTAGACATTCAAAAACAAGACTCAACCGCGCCCACTCCTATAGAAAATTCCAATGTCGAGCTGGACAATCGACGTTCATCTCGACATTCAAAAAACAGACAGGCTGTGCTGCTCCTACAGTTATGAAATATATGAATGTCCAGCTGGGCAATCGACGTTCATCTCGACATTCGAAAAAATACACTGTAATGCGCTTACAGTTATGCAAAATTCCAATGTCGAGCTGGACAATCGACGTTCATCTCGACATTCAAAAAACAGACAGTACTGTGCCCACTGTTATAGAAAATTCCAATGTCGAGCTGGACAATCGACGTTCATCTCGACATTCAAAAAACAGACAGTACTGTGCCCACTGTTATAGAAAATTCCAATGTCGAGCTGGACAATCGACGTTCATCTCGACATTCAAAAAACAGGCTGTACCAAACTTACAGTTATGAAAAAATCCAATGTCTAGCTGGACAATCGACATCCATCTAGACATTCAAAAACCAGACTCTACCGCGCCCACTGTTATAGAAATTCCAATGTCGAGCTGGACAATCGACGTTCATCTCGACATTCAAAAAACAGGCTGTACCACGCTTACAGTTATGAAAAAATCCAATGTCGAGCTGGACAATCGACATCCATCTAGACATTCAAAAACAAGACTCTACCGCGCCCGCTATTATAGAAAATTCCAATGTCGAGCTGGACAATCGACGTTCATCTCGACATGAAAAAAAGGCTGTACCACGCTTACAGTTATGAAAAAATCCAATGTCGAGCAGGACAATCGACGTTCATCTCGACATTCAAAAAACAACAGGATGTGCTGCTCATACAGTTATGAAATATTTGAATGTCCAGCTGGACAATCGACGTTCATCTCGACATTCGAAAAAACACACTGAAATGCGCTTACAGTTATGCAAAACTCCAATGTCGAGCTGGACAATCGACGTTCATCTCGACATTCAAAAACAGGCTGTACCACGCTTACAGTTATGAAAATATCCAATGTCGAGCTGGACAATTGACATCCATCTAGACATTCAAAAAACAGAATGTACCGCGCCCACTCTTATAGAAAATTCCAATGTCGAGCTGGACAATCGACGTTCATTATGGCATTCAAAAAACAGACTGTACCGCAGCAGCGTGAAGTTGGCACAACATACGACATTGAACGTTATGAGAAGTAGCATTGAACATTCAAATTTTTTTTGATGTTGTTATGGGGAACAACATTGAACATTCAAATTTTTTGAATGTTGTTATGGGGAACAATATTTAACATTCAAAGTTGTGAAAAGCAACACTGAACATTCAATTATTTTGAATGTTGTTATTGGGAACAGCATTGAACATTCAAATTTTTTGAATGTTGTTATGGGGAACAACATTGAACATTCAAATTTTTTGAATATTGTTATGGGGAACAACATTGAAAATTCAAAATTTTGAATGTTGTTATGGAAAGCAACATTGAACAGTCAAATTTTTTGAATATTGTTATGGGGAACAACATTGAAAATTCAAAATTTTGAATGTTGTTATGGAAAGCAACATTGAACATTCAAATGTTTTGAATGTCGTTATGGGGAACAACATTGAACATTCAAATTTGTTGAATGTTTTTATGTTTTCTCAGAGTCAGCTCTGTCAATTCCATTTTTACACAAGGATCCAATCGGTAACAGCAAAATGCGTTCGTCATCGAAGAAACCTTTCCTTTTTAAGAAACAAAAACATCTAAAACAATATGCAACAATATTGGAGCCTTGAATTTAACAAAACAAGTCGATTTACGCAGGGTAACTCGTTCGATTATGCGTCGGTCACTAAGCTCGTACGATATCCGTACGAATTTACCGACTCGTACGAGTCCACAATATTTAAAATCCTAACGGTAATTGTACATTCGTAACGTGTGGTCACAGCTCGTACGGACCACGTACGATTTATAGAGATGCAATCGTACGATATCCGTACGGGCATCGTAATACCCATACTGACATCGTACGGGGCTCGCAAGGATCAATCAGAGCTCGCAGATAACTCGTACGCTGGCCGCACGGTGACCACAAGATGACCGTACAGTGTGCGTGCGACAGAAATTGATATATTCAGCGAATTTTAATTATCTATTTTAAGACCCTGGTCACATTGATCGTACAAGCTCCGTGCGAGTCGAATTTTAGCAAGTTCGCACGGAGTCTGTACGGACAGCGTTAACTCGTAAGCGCATCGTACGGATGTTTTTAAACTCGGTGAAAATGTTGTCTACGAGCTCGTAGAGACTTTTGAAGTAGAGAGCAGCTGTCATCGCCCATTTTTTGTATTATTTTATATTATGTAACATGATTATAGAATGATTGATATTTCATGTCATGTTTATATATGCAAGGACAATTGCACAAATGTCCCTTGACAGGCTCAGCCAATTTGGCAATTACGTTTTGAATAGTACAAGGGGTATATGTGTTTAATGTGTATCACACCAAACGTATTTTAATGAATGCAGTAGAAATCCAAGGGTATGCATACGTAGATGTATAGACACTGGTTTAAGTACTCATTAGTTCTGTGTACGAGTTCACGAAAAACAAAATTATCATACACTGAGCGTGTGTAGATCCAGATGGGGTGGGCCTGGGCCCTGGAATTGTGGTCATCTTATACCGTCAATGAGAGGAGCACGTCTTGTGTGGGAGTTTAGTGGGTACCAACTTGGCTAAAATATAGCTGGTCGGAACCCCTCCCTAGCAAAATAACCCGAATCCATTCTCCGACATACATGTATTGCCGGGTGCCTGACAGAGATGGGCCTACTGTAACACTTCGTAAATTAGCTGGTGTCTCACCAAACGACTGCATCAGTTATAACCTAACTTCCTCCGGGGTTCGAACTTTCGATCTCCCGCTCTCTATGCGGACGCCTAAATCAACCGGCCACGGTCGCGATAATATGCCATGGATCAAAGTCTGGTGCGTACCTACTTGAAGAAAGGTTGCTGGTCGGATATTACGATGCTGATAATACGACAATGATAATACGGGAATACGATAGTGATAATACGATAGAACGATGATGATAATACGATAGAACGATGATGATAATACATAGTATAATAATACAAAAATGGGCGAGGACAGCTTCCTTGCGAGCTCTCTTCATCAAAAATCTCTACGAGCTCGTAGGCAACTCTGAAACATTTTCACCGAGCTCCCGAGTCCTCTACGAGTTAAAACATCCGTACGATGCTCTTACGGGTCTACGATCTCCGTACGGCCTCCGTACGGCCTCCGTACGAACTTGCTAAAATTCGACTCGCACGGAGCCCGTACGATCAATGTGACTAGAGTCTTAAAATAGATAATAGAAATTCGCTTGAATAATATCAATTAATGTCGCACGGACACCGTACGGCCATCGAAATTGTTACTAGTATTACAAACATCTAGAACGACATGCGGAGAAACATTACTTTTTTAAGAAAAGAAAAGCAGCGGAAAATTTTGAAGCCCTCTCATAAGCGAAAAGAAGCCGGTTTACGCAGCTTATCCATTTCGATCAGAAGTTCCCTTGTGTTCAGTTCTCCCCACAATCGCTAAAATGGTCGAATCTAAAACCTGTGTGCATGTCAATCATTTGACATCCAAAAACTACCGGATGTCATTGAATTAGTACATGTATTTTAAATTGGAGCTTAAATAAAACATCAAGATCGACAGTGGAAAAATACAGCATTTTAAGAAAAAATACAGCGGGAAATTTTGAAACCTTTTCATAAGCGAAAAGAAGCCGGTTTACGCAGGGAAACTATTTCGGTCAGAAGTTCCCTTGTGTTCAGTTCACCCCACAATCACTTAAATTGTCGTTTTAAAATGGGTGGATGTCAATCATTTGACATTCAAAAACTTCCGGGAGTGATTTAATTGAAATTTAATATGGTACATTTGTATTTAAATAACACATCAAGATCGACACTGAATGTTTTTTTACTTTTTTAAGAACAAAATACAGCGGGAAATTTTGGAGCCTGGCCGTCGCAAGCGAAAAGAAGCCGATTTACGCAGTGTAACTCTATTGGTCAGATGTTCCCTTTTATACACTTCAACCCACATTTGCTTAAAATGTGAAACGAATGTGAATCTCAAAAAGCATGAAATTGAGTAATTTTATGTTATCAATTGATGGTCAGATTTTATTTAGATAATACATGACATATTTTTGTAACGTTATTTGATTATTTTGAAGCTCAAATCTATTGTTTTTCCACTCATTTATTTTAATAACATTTGAGGCTAATACGTGTTACAAAGTATAATTGGTATTGTGTAACCAACAGAAGCCGCCGAATATCTCAAAAGGTGGTACGTATAGCCAAGATGTACAGCTAAATAAATACATACAAAGTACAATCGACTCTTGTTATCTCGGATTTTTCGGGACCTTGACAATTACTACGACATAACGAGAATTCCGGATAAGTTCGAAAGTCACTTTAAATCCTGTTCTCTATGTCCCAGCTTGAAATTCAGGGAAACCGTGTCTTACCAGGGCGGCATCGAAACTCCAGACAGGATACTTGGCACATGAAGGCTCTTGCACCTAGTTTCAAATTAGTTCTCAACGACTTACAATATTAATGTATTGGTCTGTCGGTGGCGGAATACCATCCTGCACAAATTGGTTCCTGTGTCTACTATTCGTAAGTTGCTAAGGTTGACAACTGATACTGTTAATGGACTGTATGTCTTGATAAATGGGTGTAGAACGGATTTATATGGGTTGGTAGGGATTATCACGGAGTAATTATAACTAGTTAGTAATATCTAGCATCGTGTAGTTAACTGCGTTCATAACAAACTTCATCCGTAAATGTGACCGCGCTCCACAACATGCATAGTAGTTCGTAGTTAACCGAAGAAAGGGAAACCTAAGTTGAATGTAGTTGTCCGAAGTACACCGAACGCCGTGAAAGACGTAGTTCGAACTCATTATTTGTTTGTAGTCTCGTATAGTTAAAAAAAATGATCTACGACCAAGACACCACTGAGACAGAGATGCCACTACGGGTTACGGCAGATTACTACGGATTTTCCGTACAATACCGGATCGAGTCCGTAGCAATCCAAAAAGTCGATCCTTGACAGTGTGACCAGGGCATAACCTAGCGATCTGATACACTTACCACTCCCTCATACACACCTTCTGAGTGGCTAATACTATCTCAAAGTGTTCGCAACTTTTAAAATAAATGTGGTGAACGAGGGATGCTCAATGTATAACGCGAACATACTTATAATTTAGTTATAAATCTTAACATCCTCCGATTTTACTCAACCTATAGCTGGAAGTATATATCACTCCATTGACCACCGGGTTATACCGGTTTGTCACCGGTACAGGTTACATGCTTGTCGGGGAAGGGATGGGTGTTGGCTATGACCTGGACCCAAAACAAACAAACTGGCAAGGTGCGGTAATGTTTACATCAACCGAGGAAAGTGGGCAATGGTGGAAGAATATATTTTACAATCGTAACCTTATCCAACAGAAAACAAACATTAACGTCGACATTTGCCAAATAAATAATCACGTACGTTAACAATGCAATAAACCTACAGTTAACACATATAGTGGGGATTCGAACCTATATTGCACGGCATAATTGCAAAGCATTGCGGAGTACAATCTATTAGACCAATAAGCTATCGCATGAACAACTAAAAATGATGCACAATTTACCAGAATCAATGTGACTACACCACACAATACTTTGAGTCGGTTGATTTACACTTACTTGATATACGGTGTAACATTTTACGACCGTTACACACAGACATAATATCAATTGCATATATCTGTAAGCGCGGTACTGGCTGTTGTTTAAATGTCGAGATGAACGTCGATTGTCCAGCTCGACATTGGAATTTTCTATAACAGTGGGCGCGGTACAGTCTTTTTTACGAATGTCGAGATGAACGTCGATTGTCCAGCTCGACATTGGAATTTTCCATAACTGTAAGCGTGGTACAGTCTTTTCTTGGAATGTCGAGATGAACGTCGATTGTCCAGCTCGACATTGAAATTTTTCATAACTGTAGGCGCAGTACTGCTTGTTTTTTTCAATGTCGAGATGAACGTCGATTGTCCAGCTCGACATTAGAATTTTGCATAACTGTTAGCGCATTACAGTGTGATTTTCGAATGTCGAGATGAACGTCGATTGTCCAGCTCGACATTGGAATATTCTATAACAGTGGGCGCGGTACACTCTCAGTCTTATTTACGAATGTTGAGATGAACGTCGATTGTCCAGCTCGACACTCAAATTTTCTATAACAGTGGGCGCGGTACAGTCTGTTTTTTTAATGTCGAGATGAACGTCGATTGTCCAGATCGACATTGGGATTTTGCATTACTGTGAAGGCGGCATAGTCTTTTTTTCAATGTCGAGATGAACGTCGATTGTCTAGCTAGACATGTGAAATGTTCATTCTTATAATGGCGACACATTATCTATATCGAATGTATAGATGGATGTCAATTGTCCAGCTCGACATTGGAATTTTCTATAACAGTGTGCGCGGTAGTCTGTTTTTTTGAATGTCTAGATGGATGTCGATTGTCCAGCTCGACATTGGATTTTTTTCATAAATGTAAGCGTGGTACAGCCTGTTTCTTGAATGTCGAGATGAACATCGATTGTTCAGCTCGACATTGAAATTTTTCATAACTGTAGGCGCAGTACTGCCTGTTTTTTTCAATGTCGAGATGAACGTCGATTGTCCAGCTCGACATTGGATTTTTTCATAACTGTAAGCGTGGTACAGCCTTTTTTTCATGTCGAGATGAACGGCGATTGTCCAGCTCGACATTGGAATTTTCTATAACAGTGGTCGCGGTAGTCTGTTTTTTTAATGTCTAGATGGATGTCGATTGTCCAGCTCGACATTGGAATTTTCTATAACAGTGGGCACAGTACTGTCAGTTTTTTGAATGTCGAGATGAACGTCGATTGTCCAGCTCGACATTGGAATTTTCTATAACAGTGGGCACAGTACTGTCTGTTTTTTGAATGTCGAGATGAACGTCGATTGTCCAGCTCGACATTGGAATTTTCTATAATAGTGGGCGCGGTAGAGTCTGGTTTTTGAATGTCTAGATGGATGTCGATTGTCCAGCTCGACATTGGATTTTTTCATAACTGTAAGCGTGGTACAGCCTGTTTTTTGAATGTCGAGATGAACGTCGATTGTCCAGCTCGACATTGGAATTTTGCATAACTGTAAGCGCATTACAGTGTGTTTTTTCGAATGTCGAGATGAACGTCGATTGTCCAGCTGGACATTCAAATATTTCATAACTGTTGGAGCAGCACAGCCTGTCTGTTTTTTAAATGTCGAGATGAACGTCGATTGTCCAGCTCGACATTGGAATTTCTATAACAGCGGGCGCGGTAGAGTCTTGTTTTTGAAGGTCTAGATGGATGTCGATTGTCCAGCTCAGCATTGGATTTTTTCATAACGGTAAGCGTGGTACAGCCTGTTTGTTGAATGTCGAGATGAACGTCGATTGTCCAGCTCGACATTGGAATTTAGCATAACTGTAATCGCATATCAGTGTGTTTTTTTCGAATGTCGAGATGAACGTCGATTGTCCAGATCGACATTGGAATTTTCTAAAACAGTGGGCGCAGTACAGTCTTTTTGTTGAATGTCGAGATGAACGTTGATTGTCCAGCTCGACATTGAAATTTTCTATAACAGTAAGCGCGGTAGTCTGTTATTTTGAATGTCTAGATGGATGTCGATTGTCCAGCTCGACATTGGATTTTTTCATAACTGTAAGCGTGGTACAGCCTGTTTTTTGAATGTCGAGATGAACGTCGATTGTCCAGCTCGACATTGGAATTTCTATAACAGTGGGCACAGTACTGTCTGTTTTTTGAATGCCGAGATGAATGTCGATTGTCCAGCTCGACATTGGATTTTTTTCATAACTGTAAGCGTGGTACAGCCTGTTTCTTGAATGTCGAGATGAACGTCGATTGTCCAGCTCGACATTGGAATTTTCTATAAGAGTGGGCGCGGTAGAGTCTGGTTTTTGAATGTCTAGATGGATGTCGATTGTCCAGCTCGACATTGGATTTTTTCATAACTGTAAGCGTGGCACAGCCTGTTTTTTGAATGTCGAGATGAACGTCGATTGTCCAGCTCGACATTGGAATTTCTATAACAGTGGGCACAGTACTGTCTGTTTTTTGAATGTCGAGATGAACCTCGATTGTCCAGCTCGACATTGGATTTTTTCATAACTGTAAGCGTGGTACAGCCTGCTTTTTGAATGTCGAGATGAACGTCGATTGTCCAGCTCGACATTGGAATTTTCTATAACAGTGGGCGCGGTACAGTCTGTTTTTTTGAATGTCTAGATGGATGTCGATTGTCCAGCTCGACATTGGATTTTTTCATAACTGTAAGTGTGGTACAGCCTGTTTTTTGAATGTCGAGATGAACGTCGATTGTCCAGCTCGACATTGGAATTTCTATAACAGTGGGCGCGGTACAGTCTGTTTTTTGAATGTCTAGATGGATGTCGATTGTCCAGCTCGACATTGGATTTTTCATAACTGTAAGTGTGGTACAGCCTGTTTTTTGAATGTCGAGATGAACGTCGATTGTCCAGCTCGACATTGGAATTTCTATAACAGTGGGCACAGTACTGTCTGTTTTTTGAATGTCGAGATGAACGTCGATTGTCCAGCTCGACATTGGAGTTTTCTATTACAGTGGGCGCATTACACTATGTATTTTGAATGTCGAGATGAACGTCGATTGTCCAGATCGACATTGGAATTTTGCATTACTGTGAGTGCGGTACAGTCTATTTTTCAATGTCGAGATGAACGTCGATTGTCTAGCTAGACGTTGGAAATTTATATTCTTATAATGGCGACACAGTACCTATATCGAATGTAGAGATGGATGTCGATTGTCCAGCTCGACATTGGAATTTTGCATATTTGTAAGCGGGGTACAGTGTGATTTTTGAATGTCGAGATGAATGACGATTGTCCAGCTCGACATTGGAAATATACATTATAATGATGGCGATACAGGCCTTATTTCCAATGTCGAGATGAATGTCGATTGTCTAGCTAGACATTGAATGTTGATTGGCGATTGTCGATTGCTTTGCCAACTTCACACACATTGCGAAACATCAATATTTTGTAGTTATTTAGTATTTTTACACTCAAAATTATATAGGGCATACATATCCTATAGAATTAACAGGACTATCACTTAAATTGCCTGAAAGTCTTCGCATTCGATGAAAACGAATTGCAAACCGAACCGAATACCTCGCTGATGTTTACGATGTTGTTTTTTGATGTTACAGCTCGATTACGTGTGAATAACATAATTCACAAAACCTGTTGGAAGTAAACCCTGCGCTATATTTAAAAGGAAAAATACTGAGTGTGCGATTTCGAGAGTGGTTTAAATTGCTTATTTTCAATAAATCTTTAATAAAGCAATCGTCAGTGGCTTTCTGTTACATCAATACTTGGTAAGGTTGAAAAATAACGATAACAAAAATTTTGCCCGATATTTGAGGCAGCACCTTTTAATCTATTTAGAGTCGCTATGCACTTATTACAAACAACGCATGTTTTCTTCATTAAGTGACACGTTACATGGTTATGGGCTGCCAACCTGATATTTACTGTCTGTACTATAAGTACAAGCTTTTTCAAGATATACGTTAAAGTTTCGTGGGTTAATAACATTGTTATTCAATGTAATATGTATACATAAAAGGAAAAACACAGTTGAAAGCGGACATTCCAAAATTTTATTCCAAAATCGTGTCTTTAGTATGCGTCTTTGTAAAATTTCTTGTTTATACATGACTTCAATTTTGGTAAATAATGGCGTCGTCATGTTTTCTGAATTTATCTACTTAATTATTTATATTACTGTGTACAATTTAGATGATACATCGAGGAATTCTCTTTTAGTTCACACTTTCTACTCTTACACACATGCCAGTTTATATTACTCACATTCCAAATGTTTAATGGTCAGGTAACATGGGGTAACTTCAGAAAACGTGACGTCGTCGATTTTTACCAAATTGGGGGTTAAATAGAGGACATTTGTTTGTTTTGATTGAATATGGTTTATATTTCAACGTGTAGTGATAAAATTCAATATTTTCATGAGCGCTAGTTTAAAACTAGGTTGGAATATTGTATTAAGTTTTCAAATGTCCTCTTTCAACTTTGTTTTTCATTTCTTTACGTAAATTAACGAATTTATAAACCAACCAAACGGTAACATATATTTTACATACCCTGTCGTTGCACCCAGACATATCCGTTTTACTTCTTAGGCTAATATGTTTTCTCATACGACTCTCATTTGAACATTTTAACGCAAAATGGTAAAATTGCATTATCTCCGTAAAGGGGATGTTTTCTTGCAATGGGCATCACAGACCTATATATTCATCAATGCAGACGTATTTGTTTATGGTATATTCAATAATCATTATTGTTTTGATGCCGAAGGTACGGCATTGTAATCCTACATTGTTATCTTGAGTTATGAAGGCGGTTGACGCTCCAATAAATGTATTTTCTGAAAAATTACACTTTCGGTCTGTTTTAGAACTATTGATGGAAAAGTAAAATTTAGAAACAGATAAACAACATAGCTTTAATGGTGTAGCAATTGGAACACACCAAACGCATTGTTCTGTTAGGCCTCCGAAAAAAGTAAAAGACTGACAAATATGATTAGCTTGACATGTTACTGAAGATAATGTAGCATAACTTTGTGAGTTTCTTTTCAACTATGTATAATTGTACGTGTAAATTATTATGATAGGAAATACTTGGTAATTCATACCATGAAACTTATATTTGTAATCATGGAATGATCGCTAAGCGATAGCCTCGACAATGCCTAGGTCACACTGAGAGAAATCATTGACGATGTGGAATTACTGGATTTACATGTATTTTTTCCCGATGGCTCCTGATACTCCCGATGTTGTTTGCAGAACTTGTTTACGACTTCCCTCGAAGGTCCTAATTTCTATCGGGAGTACATCCGCAAAGCAGTTGGACCGAAGCATAATGTTAGCAACACATCTGTAGTTCTCCCGATACCTCCCTCTGTCCCCTGAATGATCCCCGATAAATATAGGCGAATGTCAGGGGATTAAATCCCGAGTCCGCGAATGTGTCGATCAAATATCGCCGAACATTAAAATCAAATATCTCCAAAGGTTCCTGAACTTCAGCGAAACATCGCCTCTGGGATGAATTCTGGATGCCTCCCCGTGATATTGCCGACATGTAATCGCGAACACATCGGGAACATTCTCAATTTTGCCCGATGTACTCGCGATGTCACAATATGTCTCAAATCTCACAGAAGCCTGTCCGAGACACCGGGGAGCTTCTCTGAGACATCGGGGGGGGGGGGACTTCTGATTTCCATTAGAGGACCAACGCATAAAGTATCAGGATGCCTTCTGATTCAGCGTGATTCCTCTCGATATCACAATTGACTTGCACGAAGCTTACTCCAGACCACAGGGAACCTGTTTAATTTCAGTCGGGAGTACATACCGAGGCAAAAAATAGTCAATGTGACCTAGGCTTAAGCTGTTATTAATGAATGCAAATTCGCAAATAAGTCCGCAAATTGGTTTAGATTTCTGTGTATAAACCGACCAACTTCGAAATAGTAGAACACTGTCGCGTGGGGTGCACGAGTATGTCTACTTGTCCGGATTGTAAATGCAGGAAAACTAAGTCTCGTACAATCTTTAATGTATTTAGCAACATACACGAAACCTATTTTGGAATAATGTCATTTGTAATACTCGTATTTGACATTGTCATAAAGTTTTATTTATCCCGAGGCCACCTTTCTGTGTTGATACGGGACATGGGATGGATTATCGGGTGGTGGACTTATATGGCGACTGCTGCATTCTTCTCTATCTTTTACCTGGCAAGCGATGGTACCGTACAATATAGAATCATACTGAACATGTATGTCCAAACTATTGGTTTATTTGTATTATAAACCTAAGAGAAAAACTGATTATTTCTTTAGCTTGCCAAAGTCCGCATGCATTTTTTCTGTTGGAGAAGTTTACGATAGCTTAGTGTATACCTCCGCAACACCGTTGTCATGTCTGTGTTCTTTACTGTCAAACGTAGGATGATACAGGTGGTCGGATTGAGAACCCTGTTTTCTAATATAAATCTAGATTCATACTGACCCGTCAAACAGGGGCCCTGACCTCCTCGATCTGTGCATGTACAAGGTGTCCCTAACGCGACTTAGTGGTATATGCAGCAAAATTACGATCCGGAGCCCCAAAGGTGTCCAGAATCCAGAAGCAACCCTGGTTTTTTAAGTATTATACACAAGAGCATCGATTTTAAAGACGCTAAACGGATATGTTTCTGGTTTTTTTTATCCGACTGGACGCTAGATCGAACCACAACAATCAGAAGTTTTCCCCACACGACCACTGCGCCACCTATGTTATATAAAGGTTTTATAGTAGATATATTAGGTCACGTGATACCTTATTGATCACGTGATAATGAAATATATTTCAGACAACATGTAAGATGATATACATTATGAGAAGGTATGCAACGTGCACCAACTTTTTCTGGATGTTTTGTGAAGGTTTGTTTCTACACAGACTACTGGTCCACGCCTTCCAAACAGCCAATCATATTAGACCATACCTTGCAATTGGATGGGGTATGTAATTAATTAATTAATTAATTAATTCATTCATTCATTCATTCATTCATTCATTCATTCATTCATTCATTCATTTCAATGTGTATTCTTAAATGGCAAACGCGATTTGTATTTCATGATTCTAATATATCATTAAAGTTTGAACAGTGAACTTGAAATAACATGGTCTATCGTATTTGAACTAGTGACAACCACGTGATACTGCATGAATACTATTCCATGCGTGCATGCGAACACTCACGTGTATAATTTCATTTACTATATAGCTTCACGTACAATAGCGAAAACGCACGAACCTGCTACCGAAGATTATTAATAAGAGTCGGTTAAATTGTGTTGTTGTTTTTTCAATACTAGTATTGGCCGCAGGTAACTGTATCATTGATAAAGAGTAAAAACATATTTTTTATCAAATTTATATTATCTTTGATATAATAAATAAAAAAAGTTTACTCTTTATTATTTGATACAGTTACCTGTGGTATTGGCAAGAAAAATCAACGATATTAAATACAAAATTAATTATTTTTGACATTGAGAATGTCCGTTGATACGAATTACAAGTACGTCCGTAGTGTTATTTTCATAGCACATATACAGGGTGTATTATAGTTTTGCATATTTCATACCTAAGGTATCATATAAGTTATATGTATCATTATTGTATTTGAAGTGCGAATCTTGTGAAAAGATTGCAGAATAAAAAACATGTCATACTTTTAGGTGGTCCCTCGGTACCTGTGATGATTTATTCAATATTAAGATGGAAGAATGCAAACGATACGTAAGTATTAAGTAAATCCAAGTACAACACTATATCGCTTGCTTAGAATAAGAAGGTCGTAAGTACAAAATCAATATTTTGAGAAAAACAAGAAAAAACTGTCTGAAAACTACTCTTTACTTAAGAAAAAAACAAGCTTTTTTCATGAAAATAGGCTCATAAGAAGCGCCTTGACGTATATTTCATATGCATGAGTCTTATAAGGTCGTAAGCCAACGATAAGTCACCTTGTCAATAATTCCTTAGTACGCAATGTCCCCGCTCACGAGTTTTGATATTGTATTCAACTTGTCTGTCTGCCGTATGCCTTACCGTATAATCATTCTTGTGGACGCAATGTCTCCTACAACATGACAGTTAACCGGAATACAGAGGAACACAAATTGCCTTAAATTTACGAGTTACCTCCCTTGATTTTAGGTACTTCCAGTTGAAAGGATTTTCTTCACACTTTTACAAATGAACAACATCGACATATAGGTGTGCATAAAGGAATGAATTCGTGCTGCGATCATGTTTGTTAGAATTAAGGTCCGTTGCAGTCTGGGGTATAAAAGTCTGTCGAATGGCGACAGTCTAGTTTGAAATGTTTTCAGTATTATCAAGGTGGATTTAGTATCAGCTAAATGCCTTGCGAACATAGTTTTAATAGCAGACGTTGGAAGAATAAACAGAACAATGAGCATAACCTGCCTGGCTTACACAGCCAGATACGAGGAATCTGTTAGAGCTCTTAGCAGCTAACATCAGGTTGCTGTAAAAAACTTGCATTTAACATAAAACGCACCATTCTATGTTTCATCATATTGACGGTTGTTTAAGACAAGTTGTTTACTTCATAATTCAGCCTGGTAATCTGCAGCTAAATAAAAGCATACGTATTTAACATAAAATGCACCATAAGAGATGATGTCACCATAGTGCCTAATCTGGAGATTGTTTTAGACAGGTACTGACATTTATCCATCTGTTCAATGTTGGGGAAACGCTAACTTGGCCCGTAAGGACGGGAAAGTTGCGCCATAACTACACACATAGGGGGCAAATTGTTTCGCGATAAAAGCGAAGTTTTTTTTATACAAGTGATACATGAACATTCAAAAGGTAAATGATTGAAATACACATTCATTCGTGCATTGAAGGCTTGTGAAGGTTGGAAAATTTTTTTAGAAAGGAATTTTTTTGATAAATTTGGGGAAAACATACTTTGTGGACAGGGAAGTGTCGAAATAAGCTCCTCCCAAACAAATGACCTACAAACTGATTCAGGTGAACAATGCGTTTGTCTAATACCGTCCTACCTTAAATTGCATTGTATCATATTATCAGATGCTGGATGAAGAATGCTGGGTGGTTTGAATGGGTTGTCTACTGTCCGAATCTTCTATGTATAGTGGTAAGTATAATTGGCTTCGCCCTAAATGGGTGGAGCCTTATTTCATGTTCAACTCCACCCATTCCAGAGGATAATAATCTCAATTTCGATACAACATACAGGGTGTTGCTATGAAAAGGTTTCTTTGTATACCATTCGTATTTCCATAAATTCATTTGTCGCAAAACTTCATATGAAATCCCACAAACTGATACATGTACTACCAATAAGTGATGCTTAAAGCCCCATTAGCCATAAACGGCTATTTTAAAAAAGCAATAACTTGGCGACCTATCTGCAGAATGATGCATTTTGGGCATTTGAGTTGAGTCCAAAAGGTGGAAAACACCATAAGATGGAAGAAAACGAAATACAGCCAACAATTGGTTTGAAGACAAAATAACGATATGTTAACAATAAATGCATGATTTATATTGTAAGGGAAGCAACTCTTGCAAAATTAGTATTTTGTCTTCCAAACATTTTACTTAAATTTATGTGATTTTAGCATACTATTTCAACGGATACAGTTAACATTCTGTCGTCAAAAATTGGTCATTTGTGAAAAACATCATAATGCTTTGTTTTTAGTGGAAGATCGAAAAAACGTTTTGGGAGGAATAATGGAGCTTTTATAATTATACCAGTTTCCTAAGTGGTCGTTTTATTGAGTATTTAGAGTTTGTGCTATTCACTCATTTAAATGAACGAAGACGCGGTATGGGAAATTCCTCACACGGTTATTGCTATTCTAATGATGTATTTACGGGCAACCAATTTCCTGTGTGAAAGACACGAAATTCCGTGGTAAATTGAATCCATACTTTTAGGTCATGCCGTACTGATAATGACAGTAAAGATGCATTGTAAGATATATTAACTAGTGTCGTGGTATAGTGTGAACAATGTATCGGGGTCCTCAAACAGTTGCTTGATTGTCTATACAGCTTTACTTTACGTATATGAAGCCGGAGATAAAACTAGTCTTTATTAACAAATACAACTGCCAATTAAATGCATTTCCGAAGTTCATTTTTGTTCAGTCTTGTGCTTATTCACTTATAATGATTTACTCTATAAGTCTACACTGATAACAAGCGGTCAGTGGACAGTGCATTGTGTATATCATGCATGTTTGTATATTGATCAATCTTAAGTTATAGTGTACCAAGGATAATCAGAAACGCGGAAACATTTGGTCTAGTCCACAAATGTGGATTAATCAGATGTGCACGATTTATCAGTAATGTTTTGAGTACATTACTGACCTTATCTGTTTACTTAAGTTATTTGTAAAACAAATTGTGCAACAGTTGACTAAACCGATTCATGTTTGTACATATCACATTATCCTGGGCGCACTACAAAAACATCACTAAAAAAATCGCAAATCTGATTAATCCACCTTCATTGAATATACCAATATACCACCTTTCTCATTATCGTGGGCGCACTTATAGCATTACAAATAAGTAAGAGGTGTAGTAGAAACACGTAATTCACCGACATGGCACGACTCTCTTGCGGAAACTAGTGTATTCCGCACATAAAGCTTGTAATACAAATTTATACTAGTATTCGTTCGAAAAGATCGCGAATCAGGTTTCGTACTGTATTTTGTATATGACCGCTATACGTATTCTGCGATTCATTGCAATTACTTTGAACAACATGTACTCTCATTTGCTGAACGTCATACCAGTACTGTTTTTTATAACTTTAGTATGTGGCTGCCTGGGATCAAACCCGCAAGTTGTAGCGCACTGGACTGCTAATCCAGAGATCGTGGGTTCAATCCCCGTCTTGAGAACTGGACATTTCTGAAAATCTATTCGTAATAAGTTCCCGCTATATCTGTCCGTATTGACGGTAAAGCAGCTGGTTAAAGGTACCAGGAAGCTGTTTATCGGTGCAATACACCGGGTACACTATAAAAGAACCAGACTGCCTATTCGAAATAAGAGCTAGGTGCCATCCTGCAGAGCCGGACGTGTCTGTATCCAATGTATTGCTCTCACTTCGAGGGCTTTCTCTCTGTATGTCTCCTTGGTCAGATCATGCTGTATCTGCACTGGTAGAGGATGAACCTGCGCTTATGTGGCTGCAACACTCTATGCAAAGGGTGTATGAAAAGGGCACTCTATAAATGCTAAAACCACTCGGTCACCAAGGACGATCAACGGTTCTCATACCAAGGACAATACACGGTTCAAATACCGAGGACAATACAAGGTTGTCATACCGTGGACGATCCACGGTTGCCATATCAAGGACAATACACGATTGCCAAACCGAGGACCATCAACGGTTCCAATACCAAGGACGATCCTCGATTGCCAAACCAAGGACGATCCACGGTTGCCATACCGAGGACGATCCACGGTTGCAATACCGAGGATAATACACGGTTGCCATACCGAGGACGATACACGGTTGCGATCCACGGTTGACATACCGAGGAGCATCAACGGTTCCAATACCAAGGACGATCCACGGTTGCCATACCGAGGACCATCAACGGTTCCAATACCAAGGACGATCCTCGATTGCCATACCGAGGACGATCCACGGTTGCCATACCGAGGACGATCCACGGTTGCCATACCGAGGACGATCCACGATTGCCATACCGAGGACGATCCACGGTTCCCATACCGAGGACGATACACGGTTGCCATACCAAGGACGAAGCACGGTTGCCATACCGAGGACGATACACGGTTGCCATACCGAGGACGATACACGGTTGCCATACCAAGGACGATGCACGGTTGCCATACCGAGGACGATACACGGTTGCCATACGAAGGACGATACACAGTTCCCATACCAAGGACGATGCACGGTTCAATTACCAAGGACAATACACAGTTCCCATACCAAGGACGATGCACGGTTTAATTACCGAGGACAATACACAGTTCCCATAACGAAGACAATACACGGTGTCCATACTAAACGTGAATTCAGGTTACCCCATACCCATTCAGGCGCCGTACGTCGTACGAGAGGTGCCCCACTTTTATTTGAACGTCGTTTAATATACGATATTTTCATGCTAACCCGATATAAATGAAATAACCCTTTTGAACCATGTAAAATAATGTGTCCGATAAAATATGCACTCACTGTTTGGTCTGTTTGCAATATGATTCCAGCCGAAATAAGCAAAAACTATTTTTCATTTATATCGGGTTAGCATGAAAATATCGGATATTCAACGGTGTTAAAATATAAGTAAGGCACCTCTCGTACATCGCACATTTTCAAAGGAATGTAATTATTTGTAGAACTCGGAAATAAACACTCGTTGGGATGGTCAGCCATATAATAATAATAATAATAATAATAATAATAATAAAGACTATATTTTATGAGGAAACTCATTTGACAATTAAATTAAATGGCAATCTTCCATGAGATCCTCAACAGTAAACAGTTGAACAAGAACACTAGTACATAAAAGTAAAGATAAGATAAAAGAAATGATTGGCCAAAGCACATTTCGAAGATCTACACAATATATAGTTATTCTTGATCTCATCAAAATCATCGGCACGATATACAATCCTGTTCTTCATACCTTGGTCACAAATTAAATCCGATCGCCCTCTGATAATTGAACGGTGTACTTTGGGCATAATCGGGTCGGATGGCGCCCTGGCATCGACCAAATATTAGGGCATTGCAGAGCTACGGGCGGCGACCGTAGTAATTTTATTTCTCTTATGAAATATTCATGCTACTCATGGTGTCCGCACGATGCATATATATTGGGTGCACATCAGATACACCTACATCGTCCGGCGTCCGCGCAATTAGTGACCGAGGTATTATACGCCCGCACAGCATCCGCGCAATTTGTGACGGAGGTATTATGTGCCAGCCCAGCGTCCGCATAATTTGTGACCGATGTATTATACGCCAGCCCAGCGTCCGCACAATTAGTGACCCAGATATTAAACGCCCGCACAGCGTCCGCGCAATTTCTGACCGAGGTATTAAACGCCCACACAGCGTCCGCGCAATTAGTGACCCAGATATCAAACGCCCGCACAGCTTCCGCACAATTAGTGACCCAGATAATAAACGCCCGCACAGCTTCCGCACAATTAGTGACCCAGATATCAAACGCCCGCACAGCGTCCGCGTAATTAGTGACCCAGATATTAAACGCCCGCACAGCGTCCGCGTAATTAGTGACCCAGATATTAAACGCCCGCACAGCTTCCGCACAATTAGTGACCCAGATATTAAACGCCCGCACAGCTTCCGCACAATTAGTGACCCAGATATCAAACGCCCGCACAGCGTCCGCGTAATTAGTGACCCAGATATTAAACGCCCACACAGCGTCCGCGTAATTAGTGACCCAGATATTAAACGCCCGCACAGCTTCGGCACAATTAGTGACCAAGATATCAAACGCCCGCACAGCTTCCGCACAATTAGTGACCCAGATATTAAACGCCCGCACAGCTTCCGCACAATTAGTGACCCAGATATCAAACGCCCGCATAGCGTCCGCACAATTAGTGACCCAGATATCAAACGCCCGCACAGCGTCCGCGCAATTAGTGACCCAGATATCAAACGCCCGCACAGCGTCTGCGTATTAAGTGACCCAGATATCAAACGTCCGCACAGCTTCCGCACAATTAGTGACCGAGGTATTAAACGCCCGCACAGCGTCCGCGCAATTAGTTACCCAGATATCAAACGCCCGCACAGCGTCCGCGTAATAAGTGACCCAGATATTAAACGCCCGCACAGCGTCCGCGCAATTTGTGACCGAGGTATTAAACGCCCGTACAGCGTCCGCGCAATTAGTTACCCAGATATCAAACGCCCGCACAGCGTCCGCGTAATAAGTGACCCAGATATTAAACGCCCGCACAGCGTCCGCGCAATTTGTGACCGAGGTATTAAACGCCCGCACAGCGTCCGCGCAATTAGTGACCCAGATATCAAACGCCCGCACAGCGTCCGCGTAATAAGTGACCCAGATATTAAACGCCCGCACAGCGTCCGCGCAAATTGTGACCCAGGTATTATTATACGCCCGCACAGTATCCGCGCAATTTGTGACCGAGGTATTATACGCCCGGCGTCCGCGCAATTTGTGACCCAGGTATTACACGATCTAGTCAGATTGTGGTTATTCACTCACTGGTTTATAATTTCAAAAGTTACTCTAGAAAATTACGCAATAATAATAGAAATATGTGTCATAAAGTATCTAGTAATAATAAACAATCATGTCAGGAATGACTCATAAAACAGAAAATTCAGACCCTAAACATCTCATAAAATATTTCGTTCAAAGACTATAATAATATATTGGTACAAAAACAAGTGGCCGATCAATGTCAGCTAGGATTTCTCTGTGGTTATAAATATTATATGCAAGATATAAAACAGAGTTTATGTCACATGTCTGTAAAATATCATGAAATAACATTCCTCTACACACATATACCAATCATTCTGTGACAGCTATGAATAATAACTGTGCTTTATTTTCAAAGAACTTCATATATACAAAATGAAGACTATTATTACTTTAATGTTGCTTCCATCTTGTCTATCCGTAGTCCTTTGACTTAAAACTTCACATACATACAATGCAATTGCGTTGTTATTGTGTTACATGAGCTGTGTCCAAACTTTGTGCTTACGGATTTTGAATTATAACTGTACACTGACCATACATTTATGTAGTTGTATCTTGTTGAAGTGAAAGGACCACCTGTATACGTAAGGTGGTTTTGTATTTAATGAGTTCATTATTTCTTAAAGATACTATGTCCATCAGAACAAGTGATAACAAAAATATGTTCATTCTTTTTGTCATCGTATTGGCTTAATCATCCGTAATAAGAATCAATGTGATAAAATTGCAGCTGAAAATATGTCTCAATGTGGTATTATAACGTGACACAACTTCAACTGGTCAATGAGCTATCTATACACAGAGGACTGGTCAATGAGCTATATATGTACATGGAACTGGTCAATGAACTATCTATACACGTGAACTGGTCAATGAGCTATCTATACACAGAGGACTGGTCAATATGCTATCTATACACAGATGACTGGTCAATGAGCTATCTATACACAGATGACTGGTCAATGAGCTATCTATACACGTGAACTGGTCAATGAGCTATCTATACAAAGAGGACTGGTCAATGAGCTATCTATACACAGAGGACTGGTCAATGAGCTATCTATACACAGAGGACTGGTCAATGAACTATATACGCACAGAGGACTGGTCAATGAACTATATATGCACAGAGGACTGGTCAATGAGCTTTCTATACACAGAGGACTGGTCAATGAACTATATACGCACAGAGGACTGGCCAATGAGCTATCTATCCACAGAGGACTGGTCAATGAACTATATATGCATAGAGGACTGGTCAATGAGCTATCTATACACAGAGGACTGGTCAATGAGCTATCTGTACATAGAGGACTGGTCAATGAACTATATACGCACAGAGGACTGGTCAATGAGCTATCTATACACAGAGGACTGGTCAATGAGCTATCTATACACAGAGGACTGGTCAATGAGCTATATATGTACAAAGAACTGGTCAATGAACTATCTCTACACGTGAACTGGTCAATGAGCTATCTATACACAGAGGACTGGTCAAGGAACTATCTATACACGTGAACTGGTCAATGAGCTATATATACACAGAGGACTGGTCAATGAACTATCTATACACAGAGGACTGTTAAATGAACTATCAATGCACAGAGGACTGGTCAATGAGCTATCTATACACAGAGGACTGGTCAATGAGCTATCTTTACACAGAGGACTGGTCAATGAGCTATCTATACACAGAGGACTGGTCAATGAGCTATCTATACACAGAGGACTGGTCAATGAGCTATCTATACACATGGACTGGTCAATGAACTTTCTATACACGTGAACTGGTCAATGAGCTATCTATACACAGATGACTGGTCAATGAACTATCTATACACAGAGTACTGGTCAAGGAACTGTCTATACACAGAGGACTGGTCAATGAACTATCAATGCACAGAGGACTGGTCAATGAACTATCAATGCACAGAGGACAGGTCAATAAGCTATATATGGACAGGGTACTGGTCAATGAACTATCTATACACAGAGGACTTGCCAATGAACTATCTATACACATGGACTGGTCAATGAACTATCAATTCACAGAGGACTGGTCAATGAACTATATATACACAGAGGACTGGTCAATGAACTATCTATACACAGAGGACTGGTCAATGAACTATCTATACACAGAGTACTGGTCAATGAACTATCAATGCACAGAGGACTGGTCAATGAACTATCAATGCACAGAGGACTGGTCAATAAGCTATATATGGACAGGGTACTGGTCAATGAACTATCTATACACAGAGGACTTGCCAATGAACTATCTATGGATCGTGGACTAATTAGTGAACTACCTATAAACGAGAACTGGTCAATGAGCTACCTATGCACAGATGACTGGTCAATGAGCTATATATGCACATAGGACTGGTCAATGAACTATCTATGGATCGAGGACTAGTTAGTGAACTATCTATATGGATCGAGGACTAGTTAGTGAACTACCTATAAACGAGAACTGGTCAATGAGCTACCTATGCACAGATGACTGGTCAATGAACTATCTATGCACAGAGGACTGGTCAATGAGCTATTTATACACAGATGACTGGTCAATGAACTATATATGGACAGAGGACTGGTCAATGAACTATATATGGACAGAGGACTGGTCAATGAACTATATATGGACAGAGGACTGGTAAATGAACTATTTATGCACAGAGGACAGGTCAATGAACTATATATGGACGGAGGACTGGTCAATGAACTATATATGGACAGAGGACTGGTCAATGAACTATATATGGACAGAGGACTGGTCAATGAACCATATATGCACAGAGGACTGGTCAATGAACCATATATGCACAGAGGACTGGTGAATGAACTATATATGCACAGATGACTGGTCAATGAACTATATATGCACAGAGGACTGGTCAATGAACTATATATGCACAGAGGACTGGTCAATGAACTATATATGCACAGAGGACTGTTCAATGAACTATATATGCACAGAGGACTGGTCAATGAGATATCTATGCACAGAGGACTGGTCAATGAACTATATATGCACAGAGGACTGGTCAATGAACTATATATGCACATAGGACTGGTCAATGAACTATCTATGGATCGAGGACTAGTTAGTGAACTATCTATGGATCGAGGACTAGTTAGTGAACTACCTATAAACGAGAACTGGTCAATGAGCTACCTATGCAGAGATGACTGGTCAATGAACTATCTATGCACAGAGGACTGGTCAATGAGTTATCTATACACAGATGACTGGTCAATGAACTATATATGGACAGAGGACTGGTCAATGAACTATATATGGACAGAGGACTGGTCAATGAACTATATATGGACAGAGGACTGGTCAATGAACTATATATGGACAGAGGACTGGTCAATGAACTATATATGGACAGAGGACTGGTCAATGAACTATATATGGACAGAGGACTGGTCAATGAACTATATATGCACAGAGGACTGGTCAATGAACTATATATGTACAGAGGACTGGTCAATGAACTATATATGCACAGAGGACTGGTCAATGAACTATATATTCACAGAGGACTGGTCAATGAACTATCTATACACATGGACTGGTCAATGAACTATATATGCACAGAGGACTGGTCAATGAACTATATATGCACAGAGGACTGGTCAATGAACTATATATGCACAGAGGACTGGTCAATGAACTATATATGCACAGAGGACTGGTCAATTAACTATATATGGACAGAGGACTGGTCAATGAACTATATATGCACAGAGGACTGGTCAATGAGATATCTATGCACAGAAGACTGGTCAATGAACTATCTATACACGAGGTTTGGTCACAAGGATATGACAGGACTGGCAGTAAGATGACGTACATAAAACATGTAAAGTCGCTTTGAGATTTGATAGCAGCAACAAAATCGCCCCTCCAGACTGTTCTCTCACTACACAATGTTAATGAATGTCAACACATTGCGTACGTCACTTAGTAACATACGTTTGTCACCAGTTGTCGCTATGTTATCGTGTGAGGTTAGAATTGTTTTATTTTCAATTAAAAAAACACATATAGCACTGATAATATGTGACGGTTAATCGGTTTAGTTTCATTAAGCAGTATTGCCTTCGGTAACAGTGAAATAAAATTAAAAGAAATCACATGACGAATATTGCGTATATCTAGGCGTAAACAATAGACTAAAATGCCATTGAACACCCCATGTGCGTTCAACCCCTTACACCCGTTCGTAAACTAAAAACCAATACAACATGTATAGTAAAACCAAACGCCAAATACCTCCTCAATAATACAACTTTATCAACAAGACCACCTCGAATAATCAATAATAATACCACATAAAATCACCACCTCACTCAATAACACCACCTCAACGATTAAACTAATGCAATTAAAGGGTGTAAAGAAAGTTCGTTCCGGTCAGAAAGTATGGCGTATTTTTATTTTTACAAAGCGAAACATTACGAAATTTGCTATGAAGATATACAAATGTAGTACTAAAGTTAGGATCAGTGGATTATTTTTGCTTGGATTCCGTTCTAGTGGACACCGTTGCCATGGATTTATAGAACGGGGAAAAAAGCGAACATTAACGTTACGTCGACGGCCATTTTAAAGATGAGTCGACCAACAGAAATAACTGCAAAAATGAAACATAGCCAGATTTAAGCATTTTAGACATTCATATTGTTTAACAACACCTTATGCTTAAAGATATTGATGGCTATAGGACTGGTACTCATAAAACTGGAGCACAACTATGAATTTGCAAGTACAGGGTGTAGATTTCGTCGAACGTGACGTGACGTAAACGTCAAGCGAAAATTGAGAGTAGGGTAAAGAAAATGACCGACTGTGTAAAAAATAACGGCGGAAAATTACAGGAACAACTTCTACGAACATCATAAGGCATTGGCGAAGACATGTCTCATTTTTTCAAGTAAAGAGTAACTAAATAAATCCAAAAGTAAAGAAACGTCCGAGTTGACAAAACCGCGCCATTTAGAAAAAACTATGTATATAGGAAAACAAAAGGTATTTATTTGCAAAACGAAAACTCTTACAGCTTCATAACTTGGATGATGTTTTGATCTTATATAAGGTTAATTATTAGTTTAGTTCATTACAAGTTTAAAACATACACAACGATACAGTGAGTGGACAACAAAGGGAGTATTTCAAAAATTTAATCAATGCGTTTGAAAAAATATTGCCAGTCAAATCAGCTAAAACTGTTATACATAATGATGTCGTTATACCAGGAGACTAAATGCAAAATTTGGTGCGAATATATTTAATAGTTTTGTATACAAAAGCTTTTAAAAAACCGGAACGAACTTTCTTTACACCCTTTATAAGACCACACCGATTATAAGATGACAATAATTATTCCACCTCGATAATAAGTTTACCTGATGAACAGTCCTACTCAAATTGAAAACGTTCACTCTCATTGTTTTGATCTTGTTTGTAAGTTCCAAAATTAAAACAGCTTATTAAAGTCCCATTATCTCTTTGTCCGATCATTAAAAAAATACAAGGAATTAGGATATTTTTCACACATGACCAGTAATTGACGACATAATGTTACTATATCTGTCGAAATAGTATGCTAAAAATCACATTTAAGTAAAATGTATGGTAGACAAAATACTAATATTCCTTAGAATATAACCTACATTATGAGCCAATGAAAACGCCGCATTTTCGCGGATAAATGAAAATTTAATCATTAAATTTTTCTCTTAACAGACTTGACGTCTTGCGTTGGCGCTTATTTCTATCGGCCAATCAGAATGCAGAATGTTATATTCTAAGTTAGTTAGAACATATTAAGTAAATTTTAATGACTAAAAAGGCCTCGCTTCGCTTCGCTCGCTCCGCCCTTTTTAATCATTAAAATTTACTTAATATGTTCTAACTATAACATCTTATGGTGTTTTCCGCCTTCGGGACTGAACTCCAATGCCAAACAATTCACCATTCTGCAGATAGGTTACCGAGTTATTGCTTTTTGAAAATCTGGCTTAATGGGCCTTTAAGATCGCCATTTTCCTAGAGTCCCAAAGATATAGAGGATATTTGTTGATTTTTGTGTAAGATCGTATTTTATTTCATCGAGTGATCACAGAAAATCAATATTTTCACGAGTGGCGTAGCCACGAGTGAAAATATAATTTTATGTGATCACGAGTGAAATAAAATTGATCTTTTCACAAAAAATCAACAAATTGCTGTTTATTATATGCTTTAATGTCTTTTAAAAGTGTACCGTAATTGGCTTAATTGAAAAAATCACGTCGAAATTGGAACGTCACGACGAGACAATTATGACGTCATGATGACGTAACGTACATTTTAAAGCCCGGCGCCATTGACGTTACGTTTCTTTTTCTGAACGATACTGGAACCAGCTTCTAAAACAGTTAAAATAACAAAGTGGTAATTTCACTGTTATTTTCACTGTTATTTTCACTGAAAAATCTCCGTAATCCATTGAAAGCAAATAATAAAGACTGGTTTATGGTATGCCTCTTTTGCTTGATTTTTCCAAAAAGGGTGATGCTAATTAACGAACTTACGATTTCTGATGATTAACCTAAGCACACGTAGAACATAGAACATTCCGAAAAGTAGGTGGAAACTGGATTTCAACTGGACACCAAATATGATGTATATGCAAAGAAGCCAATAGCAATCGCGCTTACAAACCTAAAATTTCCCCTTGTTCGTAGTCTCCATATGTCTTTGAGACAGAAATAGACGCTAAAACATTAAAGCGCTGGATGTATACTACTGTGGTTATGCTTCTCTAAATAACTCCGTCAGTCCCTGGAGCTGATCAGTTGTGTGCCTCCGTAACTCGGTGGTTTAAACGCTTGTCGCCTAATCTGGCGACCCGGGTTCAAATATAACTGGAAGCACTCATATGCCATATTTCAACAGAAGGCTGACTGGCAAATAAATAAAAGGCTATGCTCGGCATTTTAAAACAAAGATCATAACGCATGGTTTCACAATTGAAAAACTGTGACGAAAAGACTAGTGATGCAAATTATACTTGACCTTTCTCGTTTGAATATACTATGTATTACGATGTATTTATTATTTACTTTGATCAATATTTCAGATTAACATGATATTTTTACTTGGTATTCTACGTATCTTATTGACGCAGCTGCATCAACACCCTAATGAGCCCAGTAATTATAGGTAGGTTTTGATAACACTATATCTTCTTATGATACTCAATCTAATTAGTGGCACCTTAATTGGATCTTAACAACGTTTTGGATATATAAAACACATGCTACATATACTAGGCAACAAGGAAACAACTATATTATGTATAATTCTTATTTTCCTTCAAAATATATTATCTATTTATACTTAATTTCGTCAAATGATTATTAAAACCACAGGGTATTGACGCATGTTATTTTATGTGTGTGTCACCGCCTTATATCGCATATATTTGGCGATCGCACATAATTAAAATAATATGCGTCAATGCCCAGTGATTAAAACAGAATACATTTGAAAATGTAATCCTATACTATTTCCTTTTAACTTCCAAAGTTAATTCGATTCAACAATAAAGAGATACAGTTCGAAAGACAAAGTATGCTGTCATAATATGTTTTATGTCAATAACTGTTAAGAAATTGTTGTATGGGTGAGCTTGTCGTGATAGTTCAACTCATTATAGCGATATATTTATGTGACATTTTCTGTAGTTCATCAAAACAAGCAATCTGTAACCAGGAATTATAAAGTCACCAAATGCGGGATTAGGATTTACATTCATTCGACTTTCGTTAAGTACTATAATGCTAGTTAACACTCTATAAAACCTCGCGAACTGTGACGTTTGATGTGACGTCACAAAAATACAAAAGACCGGCGGGGACATTTTTGTGTCACAATTTCAAATCAGGAGATCATAAAGTTGAAATCGTGAAATATGGAAAAAAAGTTAAATCGGGAAATATTATGAGAATTCCGCGAATCGTGAAATTTTGACCAGAAAGCGCTATTTTACTTAAATATTTCACGATTTTAAATTCATGGTTATTTCAGCTTCATGATTTCTCCATTTCAAGTTTATCACTTCAACATTTCAACATCATTATTTCTCCATTATAACTTTACACCATTCCAAATTTATTATTTCTCATTCGCAACTTCTTGATTTCTCCATCCCAACTTCATGATTTCTCCATCCCAACTTTATGATTTCGACATCATGATATCTCCATTTCGACTTCATGATTTCCCCAACCCTTCATAATTTCTCCATTTCATCTAAAGGGATGATTTCTCCATCCCAAATTCATGATTTCTCCATCCCGACTTCATGATTTCTCCATCCCAACTTAATGATTTCTCCATCCCGACTTCATGATTTCTCCATTTCGACCTCATGATTTCCCCAACCCTTCATGATTTCTCCATCTCATCTAAAGTTATAATTTCACTTCCCAACTTCATGATTTCTCCATCCTAACTTCATGATTTCTCCATCCCAACTTCATGATTTCTCCATCCCAACTTCATGATTTCTAAATCCTAACTTCATGATTTCTCCATCCCAACTTCTTAATTCCTTCATCCAAACTTCATGATTTCTCCATTTCAACTTCATGATTTCTCCATTTCAAATTCACGATTTCTCCATTTTAACTTTATGATTTTTCCATTTCAACTTCAAATGATTTCTCCATTTTAACTTCATGATTTTTCCATTTCAACTTCATGATTTCTCCATTTCGACTTCATAATGTCCCCAACCATTCATGATTTCTCCATTTCATCTAAAGTTATGATTTCTCCATCCCGACTTCATGATTTCTCCATTCAAACTTCATAATTTCTCAATCCTAACTTCATGATTTCTCCATCCCAACTTCATGATTTATCCATTTCAACTTCATGATTTCTCCATTTCAACTTCATGATTTCTCCATTTTAACTTCATGATTTTTCCATTTCAACTTCATCATTTCTCCATTTCGACTTCATAGTTTCCCCAACCCTTCATGATTTCTCCATCTCATCTAAAGTTATAATTTTTCTTCCCAACTTCATGATTTCTCCATCCCAACTTCATGATTTCTCCATCCCCTTCATGATTTCTCCATCCCAACTTCATGATTTCTCCATCCCAACTTCATGATTTCTCCATTTCAACTTCATGATTTCTCCATTTCAACTTCATGATTTCTCCATTTTAACTTCATGATTTTTCCATTTCAACTTCATCATTTCTCCATTTCGACTTCATAGTTTCCCCAACCCTTCATGATTTCTCCATCTCATCTAAAGTTATAATTTCTCTCCCCAACTTCATGATTTCTCCATCCCAACTTCATGATTTCTCCATCCCAACTTCATGATTTCTGCATCCCAACTTCATGATTTCCCCATCCCAACTTCATGATTTCTCCATCCCAACTTCATGATTTCTCCATCCCAACTTCATGATTTCTCCATCCCAACTTCATGATTTCTCCATTTCAACTTCATGATTTCTCCATTTCAACTTCACGATTTCTCCATTTTAACCTCATGATTTTTCCATTTCAACTTCATCATTTCTCCATTTCGACTTCATAGTTTCCCCAACCCTTCATGATTTCTCCATCTCATCTAAAGTTATAATTTCTCTCCCCAACTTCATGATTTCTCCATCCCAACTTCATGATTTCTGCATCCCAACTTCATGATTTCTCCATCCCGACTTCATGATTTCTCCAGTCAAACTTCATGCTTTCCCCATCCCAACTTCTTGATTTCTCCATTTTGACTTAATGATTTCTCCATTTCAACTTCATGAATTCTCAATTTTAACTTCATGATTTCGCCATTTCAACCTTAAGAAAACTTCATTTTAACTTTATGATTTCAGCATTTTAACTTCATGATTTCTGTATTTCAACTTCGTGATTTCTGTATTTCAACTTCATGAATTCTCCATTTCAAGTTCATTATTTCTGCATTTAACTTCATGATTTTGCCATACCAACTTCATAATTTCGCCATATTTACTTCATGAATGCTCCATTTTAACTTCATGATTTTGCAATCTGAACAGTCACCGCCGGTCTTTTAATAACCAAGCTTGCTTGCATTGTACATGCATAAATAAAATAGTTCATAACAAATATTAAAATATTTGTGTTGTCTTTTACAGGCGAGCATTGAAAGCAACTTTTGTTCTGATTCCGCTTTTTGGTCTGCAATTATTTCTTGTCATATACAGACCTCCAAGTTCTGATTTCCAGAGTGTGTACGAGATAGCCTCTAAAATTATCGTCGATTCTCAGGTAGGGTTGTGTCTATTACCTATGATTTACAGTGAAGTTCTAAATTATCGTCGATTCTCAGATATGGTCGAGTGTATTACCTAACATTTACAGTAAAAATCTAAATTATCGTCGATTCTCAGATATGGTCGAATGTATTACCTAACATTTATAGTAAAGATCTAAATTATCGTCCATTCTCACATATGGTCGAATGTATTACCTAACATTTACAGTAAAGCTCTAAATTATCGTCCATTCTCACATATGGTCGAATGTATTACCTAACATTTACAGTTAAGATTTAAATTATCGTCGATTCTCACATATGGTCGAATGTTTTACCTAACATTTACAGTTAAGATTTAAATTATCGTCCATTCTCACATATGGTCGAGTGTATTACCTAACATTTACAGTAAAGCTCTAAATTATCGTCGATTCTCACATATGGTCGAATGTATTACCTAACATTTACAGTTAAGATTCAAATTATCGTCGCTTCTCAGGTATGATCGACCTTCTGTAACATATTAAGTTACACGGAAAATACTCGTCCTTGGCTTGAACGTCGAAGCTGTCTAGTTAAACCTTTCTGCTCTACATGTGACACCAAGGCAAGCATTAAGCGTCTTATAACCATCAACTATCTGGTCAAATCATATCGTTTTATTACAGGGCGGAATAATTGCACTAGTGTTTTGTTATTGCAATGGAGAGGTATTGACATTACTAAAGAATGGGTTGCGGAAAGCACGATTATTGCAACCAATGGGTAACAAACAAGGGCTGACCAACTACACGGTGGTGTCCCAAAGAATTCCTGATACGGATAAACTGAATGCTGATAAGGATAATGGATGTTCACAAACTGTTGAGATAATAAAGATGACAGAAGCAGACAAATGGAACAGCAAACGTGGGGGTAGGATGTAGAGACTGCGTAACAATCATACACGAAGTGAATGCAAACTGTGTTAGATCGCCTAAATAAGCGTTCGTTTGTTCGTTCATCGTTCCGTCGTTCGTTTGTCAGTCCGTCATCGCCAACTATTGAAGTGATGTCATTGAAAATAATTTAACATGTTGACAATGTTTTAAATTATAGACAAAGTTTGATACTTGGTCATCTATGGTAGTAAACTATGCCGCTAGGTCAAACCAGAGACACAATAATTGTTAACAATGTACATGTTACAGTTTTTGAATAAGATCTAATCTTCATGGAACATGGTCACACTGATTTAACTGTTTGTTTGCAGATTGTTGCTTGCATGCTTAGCCAAATATTTCGGCAATACCACGTGGTATGTCCACACGGGATACTGTATCGTCCGGGGAAAACAGTAAGATGTCCCAAGTCATATACTATGTTTGACCATATCCGAACTAGTTTTTCTTCGGTTACCAGGTTGAATACGGGGAAACTGTTTATGCTGTGTAGGTCATATTTTGTACTCAACATTCCTACAAAACATCTCTAGATCGATGACTGCACACGATATATGGTGTTTCAAATGTGGGATCTACGTTATTTTGTTAATGGGTCACCTGGGGTTAGAACTACTACTACCCTGGTCACAAGTTGACACAAAACAATACTACATTTTTCTAGTTGATTGGTGATACACGTAAGGGGAGTGTAACCCTCTTGTATTCTGCACTGGCGTCAAAGAACTACTAATTGTATAGGAGCTTGCTTAGTGTTATACGAGATATTGTGTTGGTAACTTGGTATACATTACGTATGTTGTAATTCATTGCCTTGTTAGGGACATTCTCGTTCACAAGAGTATTCTGCACCTGGTAGTCTGGAAACTTGACGTACCACTGATGTATGAGGATTGTTATAGATGGAAAGAGTTGTTTTTATACTGGTCATACTAGAACCAAAGTTCGAGCAGCACTCAGAATGCATCATATTATGCAGTTCCACCATGTGGCTCAATTCACTATCAACATATATTGTATGGGTGTGGATGTGCGTGTCCGTATACGTGTATATAACTGTCATTGTGTGAACAGAACTAAATAGTTACTTAAGTTAATTCAGTCTGCTATTGTACATAATTATTGACCTACTTTTTTATTATTTATTATTCTTGTGTCGCTTTTATACTCAACTGTGCTGTCAATCGGAAGACATTGAACACCTACGTCACATATCTACGTAGTATGTATCGTGCCAATTATACACAGTCCGGAGATGCCAGGCTAAACTTTTGTAGCTCCGGGTTGTACTGTACTAGTATTCTCATCCTGACGTCACATGGACAATGTTTGTATCATGCCAACAATACACAGCCCGGAGATGCCAGACTGGACTTTTTTAGCTCCGGGTTGTACTGTACTAGTATTCTGACCCTGACGTCACATGGACAATGTTTGTATCATGCCAACAATACACAGCCCGGAGATGTCAGACTGGACTTTTTGTTGATCCGGGTTGTACTGTACCAGTATTCTAATCCTGAAGTCAAGTAGACAATTTTTGTATCCTGCAAACAGTTGCCAGACTGGACTTTTGTAGTTCCGGGTTTGAGATATTATTGCAACAGTTTCTGTACTCGTATATTTGTTTTCCCTTGTCGATGCAGTTTATTTCCGTCAAAGTGAAATACACATGCAGGTTTGGAATGAAGATGTATGACATTAACATGCCTGACAATGTCAGACGATTCTTTGAAAAGTGTAATAAAATAATGTTGTCAAACTTTACAACAAATGCTTCCTCAAACTGTTGTGTAAATGGACCTTTAAATTTAATGTGTGATCTTATTTTTGAAATGTTTTTGTTTATTATTTAGTCTTTAAAAGAGATTATACTGACATAAACATTGTATGAAATCATATTATTTATTAAAGCTTCATGTCTACCGAATCCTACGCTGACATAAAGAGGACATAGGAAATAATTTTATTTATCATGTGCGCACGCGTTACTATCACGTGAGCAAGCATTAGCTATCACGTGAGCACGTGTTAGTATCACGTGAGCACGTGGTTTTAATCTGTGTGCACGTGATAACTGCAATATTGTAATAACTAACACGTGCGCATGTGATAGCTAACATGTGAGCACGTAATAACAAACACGTGAGCACGCGTAACTAAGACGATGATAGCTGATACGTTGTCACGTGGTAGTAACATAAAGAAACATTTCTTGTGTCCACTCTATGCCACCGTAATGACGAGAACTTTCTGATAACACGAAATGTGGACGATATTAAATTGTGTGCATTATTACTTACAGGGCGTTTCATAATATATGAACATTTCACGACGTTCCTGGTTGTGTAGTTTTAAAGTTATTAATAATATACAGTGTAAGCAAGATTTTCAAAACAGTTCAGTACAGCTAATTTCTTGGTGACGACAATTTAGACACAAAACAGCTGATTTCGCTCTACCGAAACAACACCACCTTCGCAACCTACAAACGAGGGATGCTCGGAAATTTTGTTATTTTTACTTCGTGATATTTTTTCAATTAAATTTCCTACAATTGTAGCTACTCGTTTCATCTACCCATTAGATATATGCATACTGATATTACATGTATTCCACTTTGACGAGTAATTCTGCTTAATTCTGCTAAAAAAAGTTACGACACTTTTCCAGAACTTTCCGAACACCGCTCGTATCTCTCACAGTGCAAATTGTCGCAGTTTCGTGAAATTTATCCCCAACATTGCAACACATGGGAAGTCAACAACTAGATTCAGTGGTTTTCACATTTATTCAGAGAAATTACATGTATATAATTATACGCTTTGAATATTTTTGTGGATGTATAGCAATAGGTCGTGTAATTCTATTGTATGAATATCACATATAATACATCCAACAAGCAGAATTGTATTGTTCTTATGTCTCTGTGAACTATAGCCAGTTTTTTCACTTATCTAAATAAATTCTTATGTTAGTTTGTCAGATAGTATTGTACATATTTAGTTATTCACATAACTTCAGACGATTAGAACAGAACAGAACAGAACAGAAAGTTAATCAAGGACAAAGTATACACAGACTATAACCTTACATAATACATTAATATAAACATTGCACATGCATATAAAAAAAGGTACAAACATCATGAACATGAAGACAGACATTAGTTGATTAGCATACTCGGTGTTAAGAGTATGCGTCAACCATCAGCTAAAATGGTAGATCGGTTGACTTCACACCGTGTCCGTTTGGAAGCAGGTAATTGTACAAATAAGTTGTTGATTAATTTTTCAACGAAAACTTTTAAATTAGTACTGTACACATTGATGTTGGTTTGTAGTCGTACACAATCACCGGTGGAGTTAACTGGCTTTCCTGCAATACACGTGTACACGATCCTAGCCAAAGTTATGAAACTGCGCTATTCGAATATTTGTGTATGATGGAAAAATGCCTTATCGGGAAGTAAAACGAAATTTGGTTTGTAATGTTGCGTTCATATTGCGGCGTTAATATAGTTGGTATCTTCCTCTCACAAATAAACCATAGGTCACGTCACTCGATACTAGGAACAATCAACATTAATAATTAAAACATACAAAATATTGGCGGAACATCATCAATACGCTCGTACAGAGTTAAAAAAAACTTATATAAGTCATCGACATATGACGAGCAGTTTAGCGATGTTAACTAGAATACAGGCTATATTAAAAGGCTTCTACAAATTAGCTTCAATAAATGATGCATATTGAACAGTTTGAACATACAGTTACAGTACATCGTTACACTAATGTATATTTCTGATTGATAAGTTTGATGTATACTTTGTTACTATATCATTACATTAACGCACCAGAAAACGTGTTCCATCTGTGACTGTCCTGGGATATCCTCGTACCACTAGATGCAGATATCACTTTAACTTGTACCTGTTGTTTATACTGCAGGACAACGATAGCGTTAGCCGAGTAACACATGTGATTGGCGTCTCCGTGGAATGTGACAACGGTAGTCTGTTCATTATCTACAACTATCGCAACGTTCACGTATTTGTCGTTGTAAGGACATAGCACGATGTCGAACATGTATGTCCCGTTAACTGGTGACGTAAACACTCCATTTGAAGAGTCATAACCGTTACCAGTGTTAAACATAACGACTGGATAACGGATGGCCTGGCCGCTTGTGAGAGCAATGTTTGAGCTGAGTCTTGCCTTGAATGCCACAGTCTGTGTTGTATCTGAAATAACACATCAATATTTTATAAAAAGTATTAATATATACCTAATCATAAATCTCTACCTCTATCATCGCCAAATTCGCATGTCCACACATTGATTTTCTCTATTATCTCCCTTTGTTTTGTTGTCGTAATATTTTCGTAAGAACATTTTATACTTGCTGTTGCCATGTTTACTATATATGTTTTGTAGTAATGTATATGTGCATATAAATCTGACAGTGTCAACATTACGTCAAATATAATACTAACATTAATGAGCTAAAAATGAAGCCGGTTTTATCCATGGCAAGGCTTCGTCTCATAGAGCTTGCCTCATGGCTTAATTATTGGATGAATATTAATTACGAAGCTTGAATCATACAGCATACTATCTTGACCTGGTAGCGTTTGATTATTATTTTTGTGTTTCTGCGACTTAAATCAGTGCTTTCTGTGAATCGTTATATGGTGCACGTACATAATGCATACTTAGGGTCAGCAATAAGTCAGCGTCTTAAAGCCATATCATTCATGACTATGAAAATGTTTCAAAATTGGATAAGAAAACTAAAACTTCGTACAGATAACCCGAGAGGACTTCGAATGATTACGCTGACTTAAATAGTGAAATACTCGACAAATAAGTACAGCTTGTGGTGCATTTCTTATCAATCATGCGTCGTAAATTTAGCAGTCCAGATAATTTGTAGTTTGACAATTTTCTTTCTGTAATACTATTAGTACAAGTTAATAATGTAAAAAAATGTTTATACCTAGTAATGTTTGTAACTTGTCCGCAATCTGCTTTTCCAATTTGGCGAATTTCTGCTCCATGTCGTTAAGAACTTTGGATGTATTGTCCGCCACCAATGCAACCCTCTCATCAACCTTTGTTTCAACTGCTTCAGCAATTTTGAGGTCATTCTCAGCAACTTTTAAGTCCATTTCATGTTTAACATTCGTGCCGAAGGATTCCATCTTCTCAAGCGTTGCTACCACGTTTGAGTTTATGCGTTCAAAGTCAACTTGTTTTTGTTTTTCATTAAACTCCATTCTAACTAATTTCTCGAGAACTTTCTCAAGAAAGTCATACTTAGAACAATGTTGCTCTTCCATTACAACTAAGTTTACAGACACTAAAACTAACAATGCCCGAATGTACGCCATTTTTCTGCTTGCTAAATACAAACTATTCTGATGACAAAATCAAGCACAACTGAAATCTACCAGGATAACTCCGGGCTTAAATATTAGCAATGGTAGCTACAGCTTGTTTTACATATGAAGGCGCTTGTAACAAATTGTGTGCTTCTCAACACCAATGTTACGTCTTTGATATAGATAGGTACGATGGTCATTCAAAATATAATGCGAAGTAACACATACATTCTTATATAGAATATTAATAAATCAAATATGGACATAATTATTTAAAGTAACCTTCTACGTGATCAATAACAGACTTCCATCATTTCGATAGACATTCTATTCGCGTTGCTAGGCAACTGTGCACATATACTCTATATTCCATGGCGGCGGTCTATTTATTCCTGTGGTAAATCAGGAAGTCGAATCCACAGTTTACTATCGTCTCATTTCCGGCGGGCATTAACGTACCTACGTTTGCCCTCCAAAATACGTGGCTTAACTGATTAAACACTTGTTTTTTATTGCAATTCCACCTATCGTATATTCATTTGATAGTCTCACCACTCCGGAATATAAAAGAGAGCATTTTAACACAAGACTCTTGTAAGGCATAAATATATATATATATATAAATAATCGGTCAACTTTTATTTCGACGGCGCTCGATTGTTATGTTAACTACGTTGGTCTTGTTAGGTTACCGGGTCGACGTTGTATTAAGTGACGTCGAAGGTAGGCGCGCGCTGATGACGTCGTTGACGTAAAGTTCCTTGAATTTTCTGAACAAAACGACAATGACTTAAATGTTTATTGTGCGAAACATCTTTTAATAACATTGACGGGTTTTAGAGATAATTGATAGTTCGCATTATATATTGAATGACCCTCCTATATGAAATGTAAAAAACTGTATAAACTGAATATGGTTTAGGTGAAACCTGATGTCAATGCCGTTTTAAGATACCAACCATGTACAACGTAGCCAGCATTCATCACCAAAATGAAGCCATTAATAATATAACATCAACCGAAAATAATATATTCCGAACAGTTCATCATGATCAAAAATGAAATTGTTTCCATATACATGTACGAGTATAAGCCTTCTCTGATGTAACCTTCAACAAATACAATGTTCCCAGGCCCTGATATCCAGAAGGATCTGAAATTGGGATTTTGCTAAATTCAAAGTCTGAATCTGAGATCAATCTGGAGTTTGAGCTCTTTGAATTTTAATGTTATATACCCAGTGTAATGTTTCTGTTATGTGATGCCAATTTTGCGTCCAGCTTTACGTGCAAATTAACTAAAAGTCACATGACAATATTTGAGTTTAAGCTCAGATTGAGATGTTTTGGGATTTAATATTAGGCATGAATCATGTAACAGATGTCCCAAACATAGATTGTCAAATATATATCTGTGTTCACAAACCTACCGAGGAAAATGTGTTTTCTTTACAGATAAGTAAAACTCTTGGGTAGAACAGTCAATTTCTATTCAAGCCCAAACGTTATACGACTATATTATGCATGTATAACAACTTGGTTAAGATCAATCGTGATACAAGTATTTATAACCTTCGATAATCACTCTCGATGCCATCTTTTATGAGCGCCACATCTCAGGAAATGTTCTTTTCCGACTTCATGTAAATTGACAGGTTGAAGAAACAAACATGGATATAAGGAAAATATAACTCGGCCTTTGAATGTTTTTCTTGAAGGAATTATCCTGCTGACGATCTAAATATAAAAAAATACAGCAAACGAATCCACATACCAGCTTACTATATAGTCATCAAAACATGTGATTAATACTAAATGCATGCTATAAACATCCTGTTCGAGGAATCGTTTTTTATTATCAGTGCGAAGCACATCTGCCTGATAGTTCAAATAACCCTTTATGTACTTTCTTGTTTATTTATGTTCGAGATCATGTCCAAAAAACATAAATACGTCACGAATAACATGCAGAATGGCATACGAGGAAAAAGTCAAGTTGAAAAAAGTGTGTTTACAGTTCACGTGTTCATGTAAAGTTTCACAATACTTCCTTATCGTTACTTTCCGTCTGTTTGAAGCATTAGTCATAAACTGACGCGCAATTGGCAGCTTCTAAGAAGAAATTCAAGGTCAAATAATTTTGTAAACGCATGTTCGGTAAAATATTCGTTTTTTGCAGTCCGGGTGTTCTTGTTTAGAACACTCTGGTTTAGGTTCAAGGATTTGATTTGGCTGAATGACCTAGTAATGTAAATTATGTATATATTGTGTTTACGTGTTTAAGTTTCACGATATTTTCTTATCGTTACTAAATCCTAGGTCCCACTGAGCATTTTTGCCTCGGGGATATACTTCCGATTGAAATTAATGAGCATTCAAGACATCGGGAACATGTTCCTCGTGGTCAAGGGGAAGCTTTGGGGAAGTCATGAGACAGTTTGTGATATCTAAAGGAATTGTGATGAATCTGGAAGAAATAGGGCGAACATCGCCGGTGTGGAATTCCTCAGAGGGACCTAGGCTTTATCGTCTGTTTGAATGACTGATTCACTAGCATGACTCAAATTATGACGTACGTTTTGCACCAATACAAGCAATCTGTGACCAGGAATTATGAAGTCACCAAATGCGGGATTCGAATTTACATTCATTGTGACTTAGATACTATCAGTTATTCTAACCTCGCGAATCATTACGTTTGGTGTGACGTCACAAAATTACTAAAGACGAATGGGGAAGTTTCTGTGTCACATGACCATGAAGTTACTATCGTGAAATATGGAAGTTACCAACAGTTAAATCGGGAAATATTATGAGAAATTCCTGACATCGTGAAATATTAGCAATTTTAAGCACTATTTCACATCAGCTTTTCACGTTTTCAACATCATAAATTTTCCCTGTCAACTTCATGATTTCGCCATTTCATCTATATGATTTTGCCATTCTAACGTTATGATTTCGCCATTTCAACTTTATGATTTTGCTATTCTAACTTTATGATTTCGCCTTTTCAACTATATGATTTCTCCATCCCAACTGCATGATTTCGGAATTTCGTCTTCATCTTTTTGCCATTTTAACGTCATGAAATATCCATTTTAACTTCATGAAAGTTCATTTTATCTTCATGGCCATTTTAACTTAAACAATCTCCATTTCCACTTGATGATTTTGCTAATTCAACTTCATGATTTCTGTATTTCCTCTTCATAAATTCGCATTTTATCTTCATGATTTTTCTTTTTCAACTTCCTGATTTTGCCATTTGAAAGGTCATCGCCGGTCTTTCGAAAACCGACCTTGATTGCATTGTACATAAATAAATAAAATAGTTGATAAAACTATTATATTCTTGTGTTGTCTTTTACGGGCGAGCATTGAAAGCAACTTTTGCTTTGATTCCGCTTTTTGGTCTGCAATTATTTCTTGTCATATACAGACCTCCAAGTTCTGATTTCCAGAGTGTGTACGAGATAGCCTCCAAAATTATCGTCGAGTCTCAGGTATGGTCGTGTCTATTACCTAACACTTACAGTAAAGCTCTAATTTATCGTCGAGTCTCAGGTATGGTCGTGTCTATTACCTAACACTTACAGTAAAGCTCTAATTTATCGTCGAATCTCAGGTATGGTCGTGTCTATTACCTAACATTTACAGTAAAGCTCTAAATTATCGTCGATTCTCAGGTTTGGTCGTGTCTATTACCTTACATTTACAGTAAAGTTATAAATTAATTTCGATTCTCAGGTATAGTTGTGTCTATTTCCTAACATTTACAGTAAAGTTATTAATTATCGTCGAATCTCAAGTACGGTTGTGTCTTTTACCTAACATTTACAGTAAAGCTCTAAATTATCGTCGATTCTCAGGTACTGTTGTGTCTATTACCTAACATTTACGGATACTGTAATGCTCCAAATTATCGTCGATTCGCAGGTATGGTATAGTCTATTACCTAACATTTACAGTAAAGCTATAAATTATCGTCGATTCGCAGGTATGGTCTAGTCCATTACCAAACATTTATCGTCGATTCTCATGTATGGTTGTGTCTATTTCCTCACATTTACAGTAAAGCTCTAAATTATCGTCGATTCTCATGTATGGTTGTGTCTATTACCTAACATTTACAGTAATGCTCTAAATTATCGTCGATTCTCAGGTACGGTTGTGTCTATTACCTCACATTTACAGTAAAGCTATAAATCATCGTCGATTCGCAGGTATGGTATAGTCTATTACCTAACATTTACAGTAAAGCTATCAATTATCGTCGATTCGCAGGTATGGTCTAGTCCATTAACAAACAATTATCGTCGATTCTCATGTATGGTTGTGTCTATTTCATAACATTTACAGTAAAGTTCTAAATTATCGTCGATTTTCAGGTATAGTTGTGTCTATTACCTAACAGTTACAGTAAAGCTCAAAATTATCGTCGATTCTCATGTATGGTTGTGTCTATTACCTAACATTTACAGTAATGCTTTAATTATCGTCGATTCTCAGGTACGGTTGTGTCTATTACCTAACATTTACAGTAACTGTATTGCTCTAAATTATGACAAATCCGTAAACAGGTGGATATCATTGAATATTGTCTCACGAGATATATTGATGGTCGACAAAATTGTAAAATTGCTATTTTCTTGCAAATTGTCAACACATGTATTACTGAATCTGTATTGACTTGACTTGTTCATTACGTCATATCTCGATTTGTTCAATTACGTCATTTTACTTATTGAAACTAGGTCACCCGGCTATGGCTTTCAGATTATTTGTTTGAAATCGGGCCTTTCAACGTTTTAATACTGTTACTTAACTTATGAGACTAAAGGCTGCTAAAACTATGTAGTTCAGCAGTTTTACTGTTGTAACTAGGGCATTCAGCGTAGGCATTCTGCCTTTTGTTTGATGAATATATTCATCTTTTAAACAGTGGGACAAGGGGAGTTTAATTTTCTTAGTCGGAGGTGTGTTGGGCACGTCTTCGTTTTAAGATTTCTTACAGCTAAAACTAGGTATTGTAGTCCTTTTGCTATGGTCATTGAGCTAGTTATAATTTATTATACGTTTCGATAGCTTGGACTTGGGCGGATCCGCGCTTGTTTCGTTGGGCTTTGTGTCTTTATGTGTTTTATGTTTCCTGTGCTCGGTTGGTTCAGTTGGGCATTGTGCTTTGTATGTTTTAATGTTTTCTGTGCTCGGCTGGTTAAGTTGAGTACTGCCTTCCCTGTCTGACTTAATATAATATTTTTGTTCCGAAATTAATAAACAATTTAGGGTAACGTGTTTTAAAGCGTCGTTACAGACAAACATTTGGCACTTATGTCCACAAAATTATTCCTGGGGCGCCAAACCTTTCTGACTCATGATCTGCATGCCCAGTATGTGATAACAAGGCAAGCATTATGACGGGCATTCAACTATCTGGTCAAATCATATCGTTTTATTACAAGGCGGAATAATTGCACTAGTGTTTTGTTACTGCAATGGAGAGGTATTGACATTACTAAAGAATGGGTTGCGGAAAGCACGATTATTGCAACCAATGGGTAACAAACAAGGGCTGACCAACTACACGGTGGTGTCCCAAAGAATTCCTGATATGGATAAACTGAATGCTGATAAGGATAATGGATGTTCACAAACTGTTGAGATAATAAAGATGACAGAAGCAGACACATGGAACAGAAAACGTGGAGGTAGGATGTAGAGACTGCGTAACAATCATACACGAAGTGAATGCAAACTGTGTTAGATCGCCTAAATAAGCGTTCGTTTGTTCGTTCATCGTTCCGTCGTTCGTTCGTCAGTCCGTCATCGACAACTATTGAACTGAGGTCATTGAAAATAATTTAACATGTTGACAATGTTTTAAATTATAGACAAAGTTTGATTCTTGGTCATCTATGGTAGGAAACTATGCCGCTAGGTCAAACCAGAGACACAATAATTGTTAATAATGTACATGTACATGTTACAGTTTTTGAACAAGATCTAATCCTCATGGAACATGGTCACACTAATTTAAATGTTTGTTGTCAGATTGTTACTTGCATGCTTAGCCAAATATTTCGTCAATACCACGTGGTATGTCCACACCGGATACTGTATCGTCTGGGGAAAACAGTAAGATGTCCCAAGTCATATATACTATGTTTGACCATATCCGAACTAGTTTTTCTTCGGTTACCAGGTTGAATACGGGGAACATGTTTATGCTGTGTAGGTCATATTTTGTAGTAAATATTCCTACAAAACATCTCAAGATCGATGACTGCACGCATGGCACACGATATATGGTGTTTCAAATGTGGGATCTACGTTATTTTGTTAATGGGTCACCTGGGGTTAGAACTACTACTACCCTGGTCACAAGGTGACACAAAACAATACTTCATTTTTCTAGTTGATTGGTGATACACGTAAGTGAACATTTAGGGGAGTGTAAAAAAATTATGTTAACCCTCATGTTTTCTGCACTGGCGTCAAAGAACTACTAATTGTATAGGAGCTTGCTTAGTGTTATACGAGATATTGTGTTGGTAACTTGGTATACATTACATCACCACATATGTTGTAACTCATTGCCTTCTAAGGGACATTCTCGTTCACAAGAGTATTCTTCACCTGGTAGTAGTCTGGGAACCTGACGTACCACCGCTGTATGAGGATTGTTATAGATGAAAAGAGTTGTTTTTTATACTGGTCACACTAGAACCAAAGTTCGAGCAACAGTCAATACAACTCGAGTGTCGACTAACATCATGCATCGGAACATTATTATGCTGTTCCACCATCTGGCTCAATTCATTATCAACACATCTTGTATTGATGTTGATGTGCGTGTCCGCATTTGTGTGAATAATACTAAATATTTATTAAGTTAATTTAGCCTGCTATTTTACATAATTATTGACCTACTTTTTTATTATTTATTACCGGTATTCTTGATTCGCTTTAATGCTCAACTGTGCTGTCAATCGGAAGACAGTGTACATCTACGTCACATATCTACGTAATATGTATCGTGCCAACTATACACATCCCGGAGATGCCAGACTGATCTTTTGTAGCTCCGGGTTGTACTGTACTGGTATTCTAACCCTGACGTCACATGGACGATGTTTGTATAATGCCAACAATACACATCCCGGAGTTGTCAGACTGGACTTTCGTTGATCCGGGTTGTACTGTTCCAGTATTCTAATCCTGAAGTCAAGTAGACAATGTTTGTATCCTGCAAACAGTTGCCAGACTGGACTTTTGTAGTTCCGGGTTGTACTGTACTAGTATTCTTATCCAGTCGTCACTTGGACAATGTTTGTATCATGCCAACAATACACATCCCGGAGTTGTCAGACTGGACTTTCGTTGATCCGGGTTGTACTGTTCCAGTATTCTTATCCTGAAGTCAAGCAGACAATGTTTGTATCCTGCAAACAGTTGCCAGACTGGACTTTTGTAGCTCCGGGTTGTTGTACTAGTATTCTGACCCTGACGTCACTTGGACAATGTTTGTATCATGCCAACAAAACACAGCCCGGAGTTTCTAGACTGGACTTGTATATTTCCGGGTTGGAGATATTATTGCAACAATTACTATACTCGTTAACCAGTATTTGTCTTCCCCTGTCGATGCAGTTCAGTTCCGTCATAGTGAAATACACATGCAGGTTTAGAGTAAAGATGTATGACATTAACATGCCTGACAAAGTCAGACGATTCATTGAAAAGTGTAATAAAATAATGTTGTCAAATTGTACAACAAATGCTTCCTCAAATTGTTGTGTAAAAGGACCTTTAAATTTAATGTGCGGTCTTATTTTTGAAATGTTTTTGTTTATTATTTAGTCTTTGAGAGAGATTTTACTGACATTAACATTGTATGAAATCATATTATTTATTAAAGCTTCATGTCTACCGAATCCTACGCTGACATAAAGAGGACATAGGAAATAATTTTATTTATCATGTGCGCACGCGTTACTATTACGTGAGCACGCATTAGCTATCACGTGAGCACGTGTTAGTATCATGTGATCACGTGGTTGTAACCTGTGTGCACGTGATAACTGCAATATTGTAATAATTAACACGTGCGCACGTTATACTAACATGTGAGCACGTAATAAATAACACGTGCGCATGTGATAGCTAACATGTTAGCACGTAATAACAAAGACGTGAGCACGCGTAACTAAGATGATGATAGCTGATACGTTCTCATGTGGTAGTAACACACGCGCAAGTGATAAAGAAACATTTCCTGTGTCCACTCTATGCCACCGTAATGACGAGAACTTTCCGATAACACGAAATGGGGACGATATTAGATTGTGTGCATTAATACTTACAGGGCGTTTCATAATATATGTACTTTTCACGACGTTCCTGGCTGTGTAATTTTAAAGTTATCAATAATATACAGTGTAAGCAAGTTTTTCAAAACGCTTCAGTACAGCAAATCTCTTGGTGACGACAATGTAGACACAAAACAGCTGATTTCGCTCTACCGAAACAACACCACATTCGCAACCTACAAACGAGGGATGCTCGGAAATTTTGATATTTTTACTTCGTGATATTTTTTCAATTAAATTTCCTACAATTGTAGCTACTCGTTCCATCTACTCTATAGATATATGCATACTGATATTACATGTATTCCACTTGGACGAGTAATTCTGCTTAATTCTGCTAAAAATAAAAAAGTTACGACACTTTTCCAGAACCCCTCGTATCTGTCACAGTGCCGCTTCTTATTGCTGTATTTTCATGAAATGTATCCCCTACATTGCAACACATGGGAAAACTAAAACGGTTCAGTGGTTTTCACATTTATTCAGTACAATTACATGTATATAATAATACGCTGTGAATATTTTTGTGGATGTATAGCAATAGGTCGTGTACTTCTAATGTATGAATATCACATATTACTACATATAATACATCTAACAATCAGAATTGTATTGTTCTTATATGTCTGTGAACTATAACCAGTTTTTTTTTCATTCATTTAAATAAATTCTTATGTCAGTTTGTCAGATAGTATTGTGCATATTTAGTTATTCACATAACCTAAGAAGATTAGAACAGAACAGAACAGAAAGTTTATTAAGGACAAAGCATACACAGACTATAATCTTACATAATACATAAATATAAACATTGCACATGCATATGAATAAAGAAACATAAATCATGAACAAGAAGACAGGCAATGGAAGATTAGCATAATCGGTGTTGACAGTATGCATCAACCATATTCGCTTTAAAATGATGGATCACTCGACTGTCCATCGTGTCAGATTGAAAATAGGTAATTATACTAAAGTCGTGGTTATAAAAATAAGTTGTTGATAGTTTTTTAACGAGCACTTTTAGATTAGTACTGTGCAACTTGTATTTGTTATCATTGTCAGCATTCAAGTATGTAGTCGTACACGATCACCGGTGGAATCAACTGAGTTTTCTAGAATCACACGTTTACACGATCTTAGTCAAAGTTATGAAACTGCGCTATCCGAATATTTGTGTATGATGAAAAAATGCCTTATCGGGAAGTCAAACGAGAATTTGGTTTGTATCGTTGCGTTCATGTTGCGGCGTTAATATAGGTGGTAGCTTCCTCTCACAAATAAACCAAAGTTCACGTCACTTGATACCAGGAACAGTCAGCATTAATAAATAAAACATACAAAATAATGGCGGAACATCATCAATACGCTCGTACAAAACTAAAAAAACTAATATAAGTCATCGTCATAAACGACCAGTTTAGCGATGTTAACTAGAATGCAGGCTATCTTCAGAGTCTTCTATAAATGATGCATTTTGAACAGTTTGGACATACAGTTACAGTACATCGTCAAACTGGTGTAGATTTCTGATTGATAAGTATGATGTATAGTTTGTTATGTTACTATATCATTACATTAACGCACCAGAAAACGTGTTCCATCTGACACTGTCCTGGGATATCATCGTACCACTAGATGCAGAACTCGCTTTAACTTGTGCCTGTTGTTTATACTGCAGGACAACGATAGCGTTTGCCGAGTAACATGAGTGATTGGCGTCTCCGTAGAATGTTACAACGGTAGTCTGTACATTATCTACAACTATAGCAACGTACACGTATTTATTGGGATATGGGCATAGTACAATGTCAAACATGTAGGTTCCGTTCACTGGTGTCGTAAACACTCCAGTTGAAGCGTCATAACCGTTACCAGTGTTAAACATAACGACCGGATAACGGATGGTCTGGCCGATTGGGAGAGCAATGTTTGAGCTTAGTCTTGCATTGAATGCCACAGTCTTTGTTGTATCTGAAATAAAACATCAATATTTTACAAAAATTATAACTATATACCTAATCATAAATCTCTCCCTCTATCCTCGCCCAATTCGCATGTCCACACATTGATTTTCTCTATTATCTCCCTTTGTTTTGTTGTCGTAATATTTTCGTAAGGACATTTTATTCTTGCCGTTGCCATGTTTACTATATATGAGCCAGTCTCCAGGAAAACCTGCTATAATGACATTATGTAATTACCATTATGTAACAAGGTTTGTAAAAGCTCTAATATAAGAAAATAATACATATCCATTGATTCTATTTTATGTAGTTTACTCATATAGTACTATACCTTAGCTTTAAATTTTCCCATGAATTATGTCGAAATCACAAATATGGTTGCTATGGTGACCAATTTCGGAAAAGTACTCATAGTGAGAAAAACGAGGAGGTAATTGTTTAAAACAATGGTAGCCTTTCTCTGAATGCGAACAATTTTGATTTTGGTAATTATCTTAAATGTACTGCTAAAATGTAAAACCATTTTAAACAATTCATGTCAATAATTGAACAAATGGTGTAATAATGAAATACGTGGTATAGTTACGTCAATTAACGTTTGAATGACGTTTGCGACGTTCCACAAAAAAGCTCCGAAAGGGTACACTACAAAAACAGCTGTAACGTCCTTAAAAGCACGATAATATGAACTAAGGCGCTGCCTATTTAGCGGATTTTATCTTAAATATTAAAGAAATGATAAGTATTACACTAGAAGGCTGTCAAGTGCACCGAAATTTCTTATTTTCAGGCATCCCTAAAACACTCAATTATAGTAGACCGATAATGTACTAGAACCATATGCCAAATGTACCCTGATTTTGGTTGCTATGGTAACCCAAATTCTGCATTATTTAGATATTGTTCGAATGAACCACCCAAAGAGTATTGTTACCAATTTGAAATGAAATCCGGCCCATACTTTTAAAGTTATTCCTTTCGGTTGCCATTTTAGATTTCAATTATTTTAGCTATTTTTAGAAAGGACCACCTAAGGAACATTCCTGTGAAGTGGTTAATATAGGAAGTCATTTGAATGAATTGTTGATGGAGGGACAACCGACGATCACTATGTAAAAGTGTTTCCAATTGCCATGATCACCAGAGTTATCAATATATTACAATTATTGTACCTATATTTAGAAAGGACCATTCCTATGAAGTTTGGATAAAATTGGCCTAGTAGTTGAAGTCTGACTAACACACACATGTATGACAGACAAAGACCGATCACCAAAGCTCATGACAGGTGAGCTTAAAAGAGCCAAATTCCGAGAAAAGAGCCTTTTTAAAGTAATTCCTGCTTTTCGTATTTCCCACCTGTCCCACTTTCAATCTTAAGAGACATATTCACATAAGCCACATATCCAGCAAGTTTTATCACAATATCTCATTCCTATCTAAAGTTATCGTCAAGAAACCAACAGACAAACTGATGGACTGACATATTTGCACTATTTAGCCAAATATTAGTGATATTGAGGCATAGCTTTAATACCATGCCCAGTTAGCACAATAACTTAGTGCCTAATGTTGTATCACAACTATGCGACAAGGCTAATCCGTCATGAACTCTGATTAACTTGTAACACAACGATGTGAAATAACCCTGACATAACCAAAGTACATCATTTTATAAGTGATAAATATGAGACAAAAATAGCATCGTATGCTTTTATTCAGGCTATAAAGAACAATATAATTGACAATTTAGTCACACTCTTCCATGAAAACAAGAAAAGGAATATTTTCTCCACATGTGGAGAAGTTGTGGACTCTGTATGGTACGGTACATTAGCACGGATACAGGATAAGTCTAGAATACTGGTTAAGTCAAATGGTACATCGCTCTGAAAAAGTAGACTGCAAAGCGGTAGAGCATAAATTCATTTGTTTTCCAACATTCAACCATGAAAACTTAATGTATAACAAAAAACTACATATTATCATTAAACGTCTTTGTTAAGCTTCAGCAAAAAGTACCGGTATCCTAAAAAAGCTTTATATTAACAATATTGTATTTTTTTCTACACCGCCGCTTCCGTATCTCGATACTGATGGCAAGAAGATATATACAGAATGTTTAAGTTTAATTTATATTGTTTTAATTTATGAAAAAAAGTGTTGGCAAGGTCATAAAAACGTTTTGTCAATGTAATCAATCAAGTAAGACTTTTCACAAATTCTTATCCTTTGGAAACATAATCACCAAAACTATACCCGTTTGCTCAATCTGACTAAATCCTTACGGGTAGATCTGATGACGACGCTTTACGAGTTTGTATTTTCAGAAATCTGAATTTTCACTATCGCTATTTATATCTATTTATAATTCAGCCAATCATATAGCTTGTGGTACTTCGGTCGTATTAATAAACGGTAAATTACAAATAAAACAGTTAATTGTCCTCAACTTTAGTAGAAGTAGAACACAAGACTTATAATATTATTGTTCTTGAATCTAAAACACACCTTGTCTAAGCGTATTTTCGAGCGTGGAGATCGAATACGACGGAGCAATGTGAGAAAAGTGGATCGAGAGGAGAGTCAAGGTAAGGTTTTGCTTCACCATTCTTTCAATTTTAAAACTATGAGATCGGGAATTGGCCGAGGATGACCTACAATAAATGTCCCTGGTTCGTGATGCATTGAAATATCAATAGCACTTGTAGGTTTTTCTAACATTCGGGAAAACCCCAGCGAAACTCGTCTGTTTTGCTACCATCCCGTTGTTTTCTCGTCGTAAATGGATCAACTATCCCAAAATAATCCTTATTTCATCGTCATACATATAAAATACATCATATTTAACAAATACCTCACTGCTCAAGCAGTTTAAAACTAATTAAACCCTCGAATACCCGGCCGTCAGCGAGACGTGTTTTTATACGACCGAGGGGCGGGATCGGAGCGTAATTTGGAGATGGTGGATTTTACGGAAAACGTTTTTCTCACGGCGTTTGAAGGTCTGACCGGGGACATAAGTCTTTTTTAACTATTTGTATGATATCATGTCGTGTTTCTTTAATGGGTACCGCCAATTTAACACTCAATCGCTTTCTTATAACGATGTATTCCTTCTTGAGGCGCATTCCTCTCGATATCATTAGCCCATTTGTAATAATCCTACAACTTCTCTTACATACCATTTCTGATGTTATGCATATCATACAATGCCTAAGGCGAAGGGGATAGGGTTATGATATGTGCCATTTCGTTCGTCCGTCGTTCCGTCCTTCCGAGTCTTTTGTCTGCAACTTCTCATACATTTCAAGGGATTTTGAAGAAATATTCACAGAATTTTGCTATAAGGTGCCCCAATCATGAAAGCTCGGCCATTTCCGTTTGTCTCCGGTACATTTATGTAACATAGGGTTTTACGTTATCATCCATTTTAATATACTCGATTCCAAATGTTGTATTGCATTTTGTATTCAGTTTAGTGTCTGAACAGTTATAAAATGTAAATATTTAATTAATATCCATAACAATTTCTGCAACTTCCAGTTCATTATTTATTCTCTGCAATCACATATCGTACAATTCATGATGTGTTAAATCCTTCTAACAATGATCAGACTAATACATAAATATAGTCCCACATATTGTTTCAACAACTCAAACATAAGTCTGCTCTCACAGGCACTTAGGTAATTACTAAAAGAAGTCCGTGGTCTTAATCTAACTGAAGCGCCCGGCGTGGCAGAATCATACATTGTACACACACCAGCCCCTCTTTGAACCTACCATATTTTGTGACATTACGTGGCAACAAACCCATATATCATGTTACCAACTCATCACCACAACTATCATACTTACTGTAAAATAACATATTTTCGTGGATATTAAATTTCGTGAAATTGGATAAAAATCCATTATCGTGGGTTCTTGACAGCGTGGATTTTACTAAGTATGGAATACATAGTGTATAACCATGTCATGTATTGGGGAGATCGATTAATCGTGGGCATTTAAGATGAGTTCGTTGTCGAGTTTGACAACGAAATCAACAAAAAATTCCACTCCCTAAAAAAATAATGATTTTACAGTAGTTTAGGACTGAAAATGTATATTTTCAAAGAAGCATTACCATTTTCTACTTTCCGTTTGCAATGTCATTGAAGTTTCGCATCCTACAATGTCAAAAGTATGTTTTATAAATATTTAGTTGCAGTTATTGTTCATTATACTTTTGACTACGCCTAGTACAACAAACATTGACTCTTAATGTAATGTTGACGTTGTTTGTAAACGAGCAAGATTTGCAATGGAATTGCAGTGTAATGCTTCGATTAATTTGCTTTTTTGATATTTAGTTTTGTCTCACCACATGAGTAAATGTAGTACATTATAATACAATGCTTGTTTTACCCAATAACTTAATTTGAAGAAAACAAGGTCCTATAAATTAGACTATATCCCTTAATGTTTGAAAATTCGATCCAATTTGACAACAAAATGAATGTCACGCCAAATACAAAATGTTAAAAGTAATTACCAATGTATGATTCAAACATACCTTATCCTATATTGATAAAACGATCCGAAGTCTGAGTTGGTAACCACTATGTCACGAATCTGTTCTGAACTATTGGTTTATCTATTATTTCAGGGAAAGTAACAGTCTACAGAATAACGAAGAACCATCAAACAATAGTCTATATTTCGAGGAAATGATAACAATGTGAGGATAACGTAAAGTAATTGATAAAAATGCTTGACAAGGTGTTCCCGTCAAAAACTATAGTGCACTATGTATTTCGATAATGCTATCATATGAACTGAATACATATGTTCTAATTATATTGACCACCCAGTTAGAATTTGATCAAATATTGTAAGTGAAGATTCAACATTACATAGAATACATCAAAATGGAAAAAATAGACACTGTCCATTGACCGCATGTTATAAGCGTAAATTAAGCTGTTGTGCGTCATACTGACATTGGCAGGCTTTCGGTTCAGGACCACCAGAGACCTTCCTTAAATAGGACGCCCAAGCTCAACTGTTTCGTAGACGGCTAGAAGTATAAATCACCATAGAATAATTAGTCCTAACCAGTTCATACATATATTACAAATCGATTGTTTTGAAGAGTTATACCCGTATGTCCAAGACGTTCAGTCGTTCGCGATGTTCTACATCAATATCATCATGTAGCATATTGTACCAGATCGAGAGGCATGTGCTCACGAAGGAATACATCGTTATAAGAAAACAATTAAGTGTTAAATTGCGGTACCCATTAAAGAAACACGACATAATATTATACAAATACTATTAGTTAAAATTGACTTTTGTCCCCGGTCCAGACCTTCAAAAGCCGTGAGAAAAACGTTTTCCGTAAAATCCACCATCTCCAAAATACGCTCCGATCCCGCCCCTCGGTCGTATAAAAACACGTTTCGCTGACGGTCGGGTATGCGAGGGTTTAATTAAGTTTTAAACTGCTTGAGCGGCGAGGTAGTTGTTAAATATGATGTATTTTATATGTATGACGACAAAATAAGGATTATTTGAGATATTTGATCCATTTACGACGAGAAAAAAACGGGACGGTAGCAAAACAGACGAGTTTCGCTGGGGTTTTCCCAAATGTTAGAAAAAACTACAAGTGTTATTGATATTTCAATGCATCACGATCAAGGGACATTTGTTGTAGGTCATCATCGGCCAATTCCTGATCTCATAGTTTTATGCTTAGACAGGGTGAAACAGAATAGAAATCACATTACTAACAATGTGGAGAGCACTCGATCCGCTATTCTCGATATCAATATTACTGGATAAAACCCGTTTTCAAGAATCGAAAATTTCACGCTCGAGGGGGATTCCGGACAATAGGCCGTATAGCGGGAGTGTATATAATTATTTTTTAAAATATTCAAACAGGAAAAACGTACAAAACAATTATTGTATATTATCAGTAAACATCTTTGTTTTTAAACTTGAGCAAGAATTATCCTAAAAATACTTTGTATTTTAAATATTGCATTTTATTCTACACAGTCGATTCGGTAGCTCGATACCGATGGCGAGAAAATAAGCTAATTTTTCAAGTTAAACATATTTAAGCAAAACATATTGTCAGTGAGATCGTAAAATAATGTTGTCATTGTTTTCAAGTATGAATTTTAAACAAATTCTTATCTTTTGGCTAAAATAATCGCGATTTTTTACCTAGTTGCTCTATACGCTATATGCAGGTGGCCCCCTGACGTACATTCGGAATATCTTGCACATTATCGCTCAATTAATTCCGTAATCCCGGATAACGGGTTTAAACCTGTAATGACGATATGGTGAATGCTAGGAAACAACTTCTTTAAATAGTGCAACATAGCGTACAAAGAGAAACATTTATATGCTACTGGCGAGTGCTCGAAGAAAGCAGATCGTTGGACAAAAGTGCTACCAAAGCGGTCCTTCGCTGCTTTGCACAAAAAAGCGTTTTCAACGGGCAAAATGCTGAGAAGTCTTATGCTATTGGCGAGCGCTGCTTGCTGGTAGCATGTCGTTTATGTAAAGTAAAGCGCTATTTGGTAGCTGTTTGTTTAGGTATCAGCTAGGCTCATGGATGATATTTGAACAGTTCACACACATATCAATAAATTTATTTAAGCTTAGAAGTAAACATCCCCCACCAATTCAAACCGTTTCGACGAGTACACGGATACCTGCAGCGGCTGGACGGTCAGAATTTAAAAACAGCCACTTGAAGACAGCTTATCTGCTTTACTTACTACGTCTATGCTATGACAGGCTACCAGCGAGCAGTGCTCGCCTGTAGCATAGCATTTCTCAGCACTTTGCAGGGTGGTAAACTGGTCAAGTAGCACGGTGGTCGAGCACATAACGCTCTCGACTACTAATCAAGTGATCTCTAGTTCGTTTCTTGGCCGAGATAGTGGTAATTTCTGAAACGCTGTTTTGTTCATGAAAATAGGACTGGTGGTTTACAAATCATCATTGATTATCCTCAATGTGACTTCGAACCATATAGGTCATAATTAATGCTATTATTTCTATAAACAGCAATGGACCATTGTCAGTTGTGCTACATTTTTAATAACAATGATAATCCAGTACAGGAAGATTATTCATGATTGACAGAAAATGTTTAGTCTACTTAAGGTACGAAGGGTAATTGGTACGAACCTGCTTCAGTTTTTATTGAAAATCAGCATCGGGAGTTGAGTTAATAGTATACCTACGTTGATTTTGTGTATAAAAGTCTTAAAAAGACGACATTCCTTGTTCAAAACAAGTACTTTCATGGTTCAGAGTCAGTGATTTCGGCAAACCATGTTTTCATCCGCCATCCATGTTGTTGTTGTTGTTCATGCTGGAGGTCAAACTCCGCTAATTTTTCCTTAGCAACGCGTTTATCTCCCTTGCTAAGTTGCTTTGAAGTTTGATAAATGTTGCTACACACTCGGATGTTTGGTAATCGAACGGCCGCTCGATAAATCCGTATTCTAAGCCTAAAACTTTCTGTGTTTTAGTTATCTTGATGACGGAAATAGCCGAGTAGTTACGATTGCGTAAGGAATAAATGCGGGCGTCGGAAATTTATGTAGACCTACCTTATTCGTTTTAGTTGTAGATCTACTGTATTGTGTATTTTTACCAAGTTTTAAAATATAAAAGAAAATTTATAAGCTACCGAATTTCGCATTTATGTGACAGTTGTTATTAGATTGACCGCCATTTTTTCTGTTCTTTATGTTACTGCGGGACCATAACACAAATTTTCATACCCATTAGCCTAGTGAAATGGACTAAAACTCCGACGGATACGCATGTTAACAGAAAGCGGAATATATTCCGGGCTGGCCCTTTTGTATTTTGCTTCATAAAGATTATTCTTTCAAGCTATGGAAAATCTCAAAATAAATATTTTTGTCAAAATAGCAGGTTTTCCTGGAGACTGGCTCATATGTTTTGTAGTAATGTATATATGCATATAAATCTGACAGTGTTAACATTGCGTCTAATATAATACTAACATTAATGGTCTAAATGTACATTATGAAGTTTGGTTTATCCATGGCCAGGCTTTGTCTCCTAGAGCTTGCCTCATGGCTGAATTATTGGATGAATATTAATTACGAAGCTTGAGTCATACAGCATATTATCTTGACCTGATATCGTTTGATTATTATTTTTGTGTTTCTGCGACTTAAATCAGTGCTTTCTGTGAATCGTTATATGGTGCACGTACGTAATGCATAATAAGGCTCAGCAATAAGTCAGCGTCTTAAAGCCATATCCATTCATGACTATAAACATGTTTCAAAATTGGATTATAAAACTAAAACTTCGTACAGATACTCCGAGAGAGTACTTCGAATGATTACGCTGACTTAAATTGTAAAATACTCGAACAATAGAAATAACAGCTGTGGTGCATTTCTTATCAACCATCGGTCGTAAATGTAGCTGTTCTAGATAATTTGTAGTTTGACAATTTTCTTTCAGTAATACTATTATTACAAGTCAATAATGTAAAACAATGTATATATACCTTGTTTTGTATGTAACTTGTCCGTAATCTGCTTTTCTAATCGGGCGAGTTTCTTCTCCAAGTCGTTCAGAACTTTGGATGTATTGTCAGCCACCAATGCAACCGTCTCATCAACCTTTGCAACCGTCTCATCAACCTTTGCAACCGTCTCAGCAATTTTGAGGTCATTCTCAGCAACTTTTAAGTCCATTTCATTTTTAGCATTCATACTGAAGGATTCCATCTTCTCTAGCGTTTCTACCACGTTTGAGTTTATGCGTTCGAAGTCAACTTGTTTTTGTTTTTCATTAAACTCCATTCTAACTAATTTCTCGAGAACTTTCTCAAGAAAGTCATACTTAGAACAATGCCGCTCTTCCGTTACAACTAAGTTTACTGACACTAAAATTAACAATGCCCGAATGTACGCCATTTTTCTGCTTGCTAAATACAAACTATTCTGATGACAAAAGCTAGCACAACTGAAATCTACCAGGATAACTCCTGGTTTAAATATTAGCAATGGAGCTACAGCTTGTTTTACATTTTGAAGGCGCTTATTACAAACTATGTGCTTCTCAACAACATTTTTGCCTCTTTGATATATATATCAAATATATCCCTGTGTTCACATCGGAACATACTGGGGATAATGTGTTTTCATTAAAGGTACTATTATGTCAAATTCTAGACAGAACAGTCAATGACTGGTCAAGCCCAAAAGCTATAGCACACATGTATACTAATTTGGTTAAGATCAATCTTCTCGTTTAAGGACCCATTTGGGTAACCCTGTTTATTTCTATATAATCATAGGTAAATGATATTGTTCACATATAATATACACAATCAGAATAAAACATAAGTTGTATCAAAATATTGTTTGGAGTGATTTACTATAGTAGTTTTACTAAATGTATGTTGAACAGGGCTGCCCAAAAAGCGACACTTTTTGGGTGAAACCTTTTTTTAATTAGATGTTGCAAAATGAATAGTGTACTAGATTGAGATAACCACAATGTTGTCTAAAAAGTTTCATTTTTACTTTCTGTGAATGTGTGTGTAAGTGTTCATGAGTAGTTTGTTAATAGAAAAAAATGAGATACAAGGTGCGAAAGAGAAGGATAGTCAAGCAGAGATAAATAAAGAATAAAAAAGAGAGGAAAGATTTCCTGATCATTTATGTTTCACTGTTGTCTATACTTATTAAATTCCATTTCTTATAGTGTGATGGTAATTTTCCATTCATGAGAGCTATATGTTTTTTTCAGTATTTTTGCTACCTTGTATGAACTGCATGAAATTAGTAAAGACTGGTATTGAGTTTCCCAGTTATCATTTGAATAAATAGTATTTTTCAAGAATAATTATATAGTTTAGAGTACTATTAAAATTGACGGTTCCGTATATCCTAAATTATATTATTTGGTAATTTAGACGTACATTTATATTATTTCGTTGAAGAAACAAAGAACACCTATTCCAAAATACTTGGACTTCGTGACATTTCCAGAACAAATGTTTAACTGTTTTCACATACATGAGCATGTACTTGATTAGGAATGGCAGCCAAATCTCCATTATCATGAGCACCAAAACAGTAGAAAGACTTGCATTATTTTTATGTCGACTTTTGCAGACACGAGTAAAACTCAGAACTCAAAGTTGACACTCTATGACTAGGCTGTCGGGGTTGTCGGGACACGCGTCCTGATCCTTGTGTACATAAATTGGTAAACTAATATATTGAAATACATTCAAGATAACAATGTATGGTATTCCAAAAAGTCCTAAAAGGACCCCATCTCAAGACAGTTTCTTTTCATACATCATGTCAATGTATAGGTTGAAGAAACAAACATGGATATATGGAAAATATAACTCGGCCTTTGAATGTTTTTCTCGAAGGAATTATCTTGCTGACGATCTAAATATAAATAACACACATTACAGCAAACGAATACACATGCCAGTTTACTATATAGTCATCAAAACGTGGCGTGAGTAATTATAAATGCATGCTATAAACATCCTGTTCGCGGAATCATTTTTTTTGTGGATTTATGTTCGTGATAATGTCCAAAAAACATAAATACGTCACGTATGACATGCAGCATGGCATGAAAGGAAAACGTGAAGTTGAAAAAGTGTGTTTACAGTACACGTGTTCATGTGAGGTTTCACGATTTTTTCTTATCGTTACTTACCGTCTGTTTGAATCACTGATTCACGAGCATGACTCATTCAATGAAGCACGATTCGCAGCCTCTCTAAAACATATAAATGGCCAAATGCATGTTCTGTGAAAACAATCGTTCATGTGCTGCGTTGTGCAATTTGATGTAGTTTCATTTTTGTTCAGAAAAACTCGGTTTGGGTTCATGGATATGGATTTAACTAAATGACCGGACAAAACTTAGATTGCTCTTAATAAATGCATCATGCTAGTACATGATGTAACAGGCCCCACTTTTCATAGATAGTTAGCGGCGCCGGTCAATTTAATGATTCGGTTAATTTATAGAACAGTGTTCAATAGCTGTCAATCAAGCACAGCTTGTTTCGTTATTTAAGCCGAGTTTTCTGATTTCAGATTTCAAATGGTAATAGTCACTGATGCTTTCATATTTGAAACTAGCAGCTATCTTCAAATCGGGTTGTAACCCTTCATAAAATACACTTTTTAGTAGTACCGGTTGTTTCCTATCAACGGCTCCCAAATTAACTGCCTGTGAAAATAATTCTTCTACACGAGAAGCAAATTAAACTACTGCTTCATTAGACTCCTGCACACAACCATGAAATTTGCGGAGTACTGTTTCGGGTGTTTCCGTATTTCCGAAAGTACATTTAAAATTTCTAATATATCTTCGATAGTGGCTTTCTCCCCAAGTCTCATTACCATATCAGCCGCTTCCCCCCTTAAAGATCTTCTGATTCCTAATAAAATTCCCTCCTGACTGTATGATTTTTCCTGTACCAAACAATTTATCTCATAACGCCAGGTTCTATAACTGTCTTCCCCCTTTCCCACCTCGCCAAAAAACAATGAAATTCTAGGAAACTTACATGATTCTTTCGGTTCTGGAGCTTTAATTTTTACAGCACCTGATGACAACAATTTATCCAACTCTGCCACAGATTCCACTTTCAATTTCTTCAACGCCTCCAACAAGTCCCAGTAGCCATTCTAAAAGCTTAATGCTCATTAGACGCTGAACAATAGTATACTAATGTAAAAATATGAAGTATATGTGCACACAATAACACAATGAAATGGCACAAAATACAATATAAAAAACACACAGTAGCAAAACAATTATAAAAAGTAATATGATCAGTGTTGAAATTGCTTACACCTACAACTACATTCTAATATATACTACTACAGTAACTAAAGTACACCAACAATACTAATACATACAACTAAAACTTTCTTAATCCACAATTGAACAACCAAGAATAAAACTAAACTGTCGGTCACACGACCTTAAATCATCAACTCACACAACAGAAAATATAACCAAATAATTGTCACACTTCCTTAACCCCACAGTTCAACAACACAACCAGGCTGTCAGTCAAACAACCTTAATTCTCCAACTTAAACAATTGTCAACAGACAATATACGAAACGTGCTGTCGCACTACCTTAACCCATAGTTCAACCACACAACAAATGTGACAAAAACAAAAATTCAGCCAAATGCTGAAGGATACCAACTACTGATACAACTAATCAACAGCAACAACTTCTAAGAAAAAGTAGAAGGAAAATGATGGAATGGGCTGTATGAAATGATTAGCAAGTTACATGATAATGAATGATATATTAACATAATGACTGAATTATTAATTACGATACTGAAACATGCGGTATTAATTAAAAAATTCCACCATCACCAGTGACTGTGCTTTACCGAACCTCTCTTAAAAACATTTTACTCACAAAACATTTCACTCACAAAATAATGTTTAAATGCTAGTATCAAACAAATAACAATGTTCAGTCAGTTCTCAAATGAAACAGAAATATGGCTGAATAATTAAATACTGAGTAACCATACCTCAAATATCTGGTGAGAACCCACATGCAGTAAATCAATACACAATTTCAATAAGAAAAAATACACTAATTTTCAATATAAAACACTAAATATTAGTCACAAGATGGCACAGTCACTTCCACAAAAGCACAAGTCTGGTGAATCCTCCAAAATTACTCAACACAATGCACACAAAAATAAATACGGTACCATGGTAGATCTATGTAGTCACGCTGGGGGCTCCAATTGTTACTTGGGGTCGAAGGGGGTAAATTCCAACAACTCTTGTCTATGGTTCGATCTTTAATTTTACACTGCCTGACTACATATAATAATTATCTTCACATTATTCGTGGAATACGTGAATCAATATACTAGCAATTGCTTCCCACAATCACAGTGCACACAAGTTCACATCCTGTAGACAACAAAATAACATTTAATAGACAGAGTTAAATTATACAGTTCTACCTGAAATAATACAATACTTCAATGCAACCACATTTACAGTGCAGAACTTAATTAACTCAAGTTAACAATTATTACACTCAATGAGAAATTACAACGTACAATTAAACACTCGTATTAAACTAAAATACAGTCACGCCCAAAACAAGTCAAAGAATGAATACTTACAGGAAAATAGTTTTCCACAATATCACCTATGATCACACTCAACTCTGACTCCCTTGTCTAACGTGCTAAAACAGAAAAGGTGAACATGCCAGTGATAAAAAAGTTATAAATTAATAATGAAATAATTCCAGCCCGAAGGAAAGAGAGAATAGACGAAATGTTGCATCTCCGAAAACCATGACAGTATTCTACAAAAATCCCGATGTACAAAACAAGACTTACCTCAACCACAAAAGAATAGAACAGTATTACACATGCCAACAACCTGCCAACAAGCTTCTCACGTTGCCACACCCTGCGAAACTGGTTTGACAACTGTCCGACACGAAAACTCGGCTTAAATAACGAAACAAGCTGTGCTTGATTGACAGCTATTGAACACTGTTCTATAAATTAACCGAATCATTAAATTGACTAACGCCGCTAACTATATATGAACAGTGGGGCCTGTTACAAGTATCTCTTACGATAGTGTCCATGCCATTTTCAATTTACTAATTCTAAAGAATTTGGAAAAAAGATACCGGTAGTAGTTAAACATATTTTCCAATGTTTTTGCGGTAGGAGTAGCAATTACTAACCGGTACTAAATCTTCTCTCTCGCAACATATCCATACCAACCAGAGATAGGATAAACATTGTTATAACTGCATGTCAGTGCTTTATTTGTACATATGTTGAGCCCTAGTTAGTAGTGTTACAAGCGGCAAAAATATATGTGATAGAAAAATGAATATATATCTGTGTTTTATCATAAAATAATTCACGGTCACGAGTTCGGATGCATGTTCATATTCATTATTTCCATTCTAACGATTCGATAGCCAATATTCCGCATTTAAACACAAATCAAGAATTATTAGTCGCATCACTATTTTCTTCTTCGGAAGTTATTTGCCGTATGTGAGCTTGATCTGTAATTAATTCACTTCTGGGTTTCCTCTATATGTATATAGGTAAAACAGTTTGCTGTGTTAGAATATAAATTCGAACACAACGAACCTGACGAACATGACAAACCGCCTTCGAAAGCAGTTTGGTCGCTATTTCTATAAACCGTTTATAGTTTAAAACCAGGTGGTGGCAAACAAAAAACACCCTTAAATTACGAGGGTATGTGTTAACATTACTAGCATTCTGCAGTGTTCTAAATAAAAGTATGTCTGTACAAAATATAAAAGTGTAGCATCATGCCTTTTGGAAATGTTTTACGTCATGAATATTCATGAATTTGTCGAGAAACGCCTATTTGTTGACATGACATATTTTAGTGGTTTGTCTGAAGGTTAAGCCGAAGATTATGTACAGCTATTAGATATATTGAACATATCTATAGCAGCATGCATTCTGTTTTAAAAAGAGTCCTTTCACAATCACCCTGCTTGATACATCGAAGATCTTCGGCATCGACGGAAAGACCCGAGGAATCACGATGCGTGTTTCTACATCTCAAGCGATTCTGAACGTTTATGCCAATAATTGGGAAGATGTTATGGTTTGCGAACAGGCCTCTCGACAAAGTAAAGGAATATCAACGAATCAAGTCACACATGCTATACAAGCCCGTGACAGTACTGGTCATTCTGGTAGAAAGAACACCAAGAAGAGCCTTCACATGCATACGTATATTTTACAACGAAGGTATCGTAAATCATTCCCGAGCCACGTTGCATATTTGTGTAAATGTGAGTAGTAAATAGTTAACATAGACAAACAATCTTTCTCACCTTTATACCCAAAGGTGGTGGTATAGTTGTGTTACAGTTCTAGTTTTAGGTAGAATACTAATTGCTCAAAATGTAAAAGTAATATACGACCACCTGTGGTTAAAAGTGGTGAGCAACTTTGTTATGGATTTGCCTCTGTGGCAGTAGAGGGCATGAGTGCAATCCTTGCAACTTATTATTTGATGCCATAGGTCAGTTTTTGCCCGAAATCGACCCAACTGCAGTCGTCGTAGTTGAGTCGGATTCGGGAAAATATGTGACCTTCTATTGAAACATATTAAGTTGCCATGAAAGGTACTCTTTCTCGGCTTGAGCGTTCAAGATGTTTCGTTATAATCGGCCAAGGAATTAATTACGGTTGTTTTTTATTTTTTGTTTACCGTTTTTGGGAGGCGTTAAGCCTCTTATTACTATCATTGTCCATTTCTTACTACAACATTAATCGCCTTTAGGCTGCTATGTGAATCCGCATTCAAGTAGTTCCAGAAACTGTCAACATTCCCAATACTGATTCATATGTTTCTCCAAATTTTAAAACTGATTTAATTCAATTAGCAACATTTGTTTATTCTAAGATCAACAATTATTGTAAAACTGTTCGTTACATCGATATTTTTGCAAAAAATCACTACGCTGAACCGATACCGAACTTGTTTCATAATATGAAAATGACGCGTTCATCAAATGTCCCGGTTGTATAGCTATTTTTAGAAACTTCAGATCACGGTCAAGTGATGGTTTTATCAATGAATCGTATACCGTATTCAAAGTACTGTTATGCAATCATATGGTGTCGCTATACTAGCTAGTCGCTTTCTAGAGACTGCCTCAAGCTGTGTGGGAAGTGATTACAAGACGGTACTGTAGAATCTGATAAATAGGCGCGTAGTATTATTTTATTAGTAAAGACACTTTTGATAAACGCATTCAATGCACGTATTACATATAAATTAATATGCACCTTTTAACAATTATTTAGATATCCAACATGCCTATATAGTCATATATGCCTATTTTGACATTCAAGACAAGATCGGCAGTAAGAAAACGAACACTAAACGTGTAAAGTCGGTTTAAGCTTTAGTAGCAGCAACCAGATCGCCTCCCATGAGCACTCTCAGTGTTTTGATTTACTAGCGTACTTATTTCGTCACATACCACGTGGTATGTCCACTCTGGATACTGTATCATCTTCGGAAAACAGTTAGATGTTTGACCATATCCGAAGCAGTTTAACTATTTACGCTCTGTATGTAGCATTTGATCTCAATATTTCTGAAACTTCTCAATATCGACAACTGCACGCACGGCACACGATCTATAGTGTTTGTTTCATATGAAGGATCTACGTTAATTTGTGAATGAGTCACCTGTCGGCTGTATCATGCAGCCCATTTATTTTCTCAGTCATAGGTGAGACAGACTGATGTAGACTGTTGTTGTGTTGATAAATCAATAATTGCTACATTATCATCACTGTATGTATATAACATTGTAATCAATCATAGCTTCATTATCATTACTACATGTATATAACATGTAATCAATTATTGCTACATTATCATTACTGCATGTATATAACATTGTAATCAATCATTGCTACATTGTCATTACTGTATATATATAACAATGTAATCAATTATTGCTACATTATCATTACTGTATGTATATAACATTGTAATCAATCATTGCTACATTATCATTACTGCATGTATATAACATTGTAATAAATTATTGCTACATTATCATTACTGCATGTATATAACATTGTAATCAATCATTGCTACATTATCATTACTGCATGTATATAACATTGTAATTGTAATTAACATGTAAATAATAATAGTATTGCATTGTACATTATATAGAATATCATCTTCTGAGGTGGAAATAAAGATATTGTATTGTAGATATAAACAGGCGATCGTCATAATTATTTTCACATTCACAAATGACGACAATGTGTATGATAATTATATGCTAAACTGCTTCATTCGACACTTATGTAATTATTTAACAAAAGGGGAGCAACTCCAAATAATTTATTGTTTGGATCGAAACACAGTTCTTTCCCCTGAAATGCACACTTGCGTCGATTTCTATATAATTCTAACTTGGACGATTAAGCTTGATATTGTCATTCGAAAAAATAGTCGCTTATGTTTTGAAAGTGTGGGATAAAACAACATGGAGTTTGAAGCAGTTTATACAAAAAGTTACAACATTTTAAAGGAAGCCTGGTACAGAGCCACATGATTAAACAGAATTACTAATAGGTCACAATTCAAAAAGCATGAGCTAACAGTGTCGTCAACATGTCTAATATAAACAATACACAAAAATGATAATTAAATAGTGCATGCATAACTTGTAGAAATAATTGGTTTTGCTAGCTGATTTATAACACTAATAAGGTGTAGCTAAACCTGAGAAAAAACGAAAACGAAAGTAGATTAGCAGCACTTCGTATAAATTTGAAGCCCACTATCAGACATCGGGCAAAAGTACACATTTTTATTATCCATATTTACATTATTTCATACAATCAAACTTATCAATTAATAATTGTGTAGTAAATTCTATACTTTATATTAATATGGGGATTGGCTAGCTTATTTATTTCCCTAATATGGGTGCAACTAATCAAGGAGGAAATGAAAGCGAAAGTAGAGTAGCTGCATCAAGTGTAGTTTTGATGGCTATAAGAAATCAAAGAAAAATTTACGTTTTATAGCCCGAAATCACATCGTTTTCATATGTTCAACTTTATTGTTAACAATTTTTATAACATAATAATACTTCATGTTGTTGAACAGTTATAAAGTGAAAGTAGAATTGCTGTTCTTGGCTTAGTTGAAACCATTTTTAAACAGATATCAGTAAAATAATATACATAGACAATATCTTATTTACATATACTATATATGCCTTATTTACAATGTAATATATTATTGCATGCCTATCACGTCATATAACACAAGACAATATGGGGAATGCACACCAACAACAGTATTGAATGAGCCTGCGTGACATGACCTTTAAACATGAGGGGAATAAGATTTTAAAAGGTACGTTTAAAGATATAAAGTGTGAAATCATAGTTCACTTAGTGTAATGACACAGTATTGGTGGGTTAGATTTCAGGGTAGACGTGAGGCTATTTCCATTACAGATATTTAAAATATACATCATTATTGAAATGATTTTGGATATTCTTCTTTCTTTTTGGTCTGTAAGTAGATTGATTTGCATCAATTTTTGTCTTTAATTAAGAATCTAAAGCCCTGAGGGATTAGAGGGTTGTAATGTTTGTGGGACAGAGTTCTAATGTTTTTTTTATCCATGTATTTTTTTGCAGATTTTATTCTTTAAATTCCAGAAAATTTGTTCTAATATTATAGTTAGTATTTATGAATTCCCTGTATGTATAAAGATCTCCTCTGGATTCACAAGGTCCCCTAAAAATACTACTAACTTGGTCACCAGGTGACACAATACAATAATACATTATGCTAGTTGATTGGTCTGAAACTTGACGTACCACTGATGTATGAGGAGTGTTATGTATGGAAAGAGTTGATTTATACTGATCACACTAGACATAAAATTCGAGCAGCAGTCAATACAACTCGAGTGTCGACTAACATCATGCATCGGAACATTATTATGCAGTTCCACCATCTGGCTCAATTCATTATCAACACATCTTGTATGGATGTGTATGTGCGTGTCCTTATACGTGTCTGTGTATAACTGTCATTGTGTGAATAATACTAAATATTTACTTAAGTTAATACAGCCTGCTATAGTACATATTTATTGACATACTTTTATATTATTAATTATTCTTGTGTCGCTTTTTACCCAAATTTGCTGTCAATCGGAACACCTTGTACAACTACGTCACATAATCTACTTAGTATATATCTAGTACGTATGACGTCACGTTTTAGTATGTATGAAGTCACGTTTCTAGGATATATGACGACGTAACGACGAACTTTTTCCAGCCAAATACATTAACAGTATTGAGGAGACAGTTGACAGATAACAAAACAACTATAAGAAAATGTGTTGTTTTAATACAATCGTACGAAAGTTGCTTTGTTTCAGCTGGTCTGGAAAGTCTATTGTCTGTAATCTGTAATGCTGACTTTCAAAATTAGTGGTTAAGATATTCATACGCCTCTTATTGCAGCCACAGTTAACTGTGTCATATTTTTTTTTTACTATGTATCTATAAAATATCAAACTTTTTAACATCATTATCGTCCGGATACATTCGATGTTATTCCGTAATTGGCCGAGGTATTCCGGTTAGTTTGCTCTTTCATTAGACTATTTCGTCATGTTAATGCTCTAGACTTAAGTGGCAGGGGATATGTTCGGCTATTTCATTCATCTATCCTTTATTGTTTTATTCTTTAAAAATATGTTAATAACAGGAACTGCATTACATTTCTGGTATACAAAGTGGTTTGTGACGTGCTTTAGCTGCCATTATAAGAATTAACGCAAGTAGAAATATGTGAACAAACAGTTAAAAACAACCGTTAGAATTTTAAACTGTACTTCGACCGTTTTATCGAGACACCCTAAATGCTCATGCCGAGTATGAGTAATATCTATGCCACTAAATATTTGTATGCAAAAGGTAACATGTTCGGTCCAAAACCGGTTTCGGACAAAAACTGTGCCATATTTGTACTATATTTGTACAAAAAATACGTCATATGTAGTATGTCCCCGCTGCATTACCTCAATATATCACTGCCACGTTAGTGTTGGTCAAAATATGTGTTGTAATCGCATTATATCGTGCAACCTCTGTATAGCAACACACTTTAAAAGCTGCAAATACTGGCCGTTGTTAAGCGGTAGTTGCTCCGAAGGGTAACGTTATAGTAAATGTCGACTTAGGAAAGTTTTGAAGATGTTGTTATAGAGAGGTTGTTGCTTTCAGAGGAGAGGTTGTACTGTAGTAGTATTCTCATCCAGACGTCGCATGGACAATGTTTGTATCATGCTAACCATACACAGCCCGGAGTTTCCAGACTGGACTTGTATAGCTCCGGGTTGGAGATAATATCGCAACAATTTCTGTACTCGTATATTAGTATTTGTGTTCCCCTGTCGATGTAGTTCATTTCCGCCATAGTGAAATACACATACATGCGTGGAATGACAATGAAAAGTAAAATACAAACACAGGTTTGAAATGAACAGGTCTGATTATTCATTGTTGAGTTTAATAAAAAAATGTTGTTAAACTATACAACAAATGCTCACTCAACTGGTGTGAAAATGCACCATAAAAATTACTGGAGACGCAAAACAGCTGATTTCGGTCTACCGAAACACAAACACCTCCGCAACCTACATAGGAGGGATGCTCGGAAAGTTTAATATTTTTACTACGTGATATCTTTCAATTGAATTTCCTACAGTTATAGCTAGATGTTGTATCTACTCTTTAGATATAAGCATACTGATATTACATGTATTCCACTTGGACGATTATTTCTGCTTAATTCTGCTAAAAATAAAAATAATACGACACTTGTCAAGAACTTTCCGAACACCCCTCGTATCTTTCACAGTGCCGCTTCTTATTGTTGTATTTTCATGCAGTGTATCCCCTACATTGCACCACATGGGAAAACTAAAACAGGATTCAGTGGTTTTCACATTTATTCAGTACAATAACATGTATATAATTTTTCGCTGTGAATATTTGTGTGGATTTATAGCAGTAGGTCGTGTACTTGTAATGTATGAATATCACATATTACTACATATAATACATCTAACAAGAATTATATTGTTCTTATGCTTCTGTGAGCTAGCCATTTTTTTCATTGATCCTAATAGATTAATATGTCAGTTTGTCAGACATCATTGTACATATTTAGGTATTCACGTAATTTCAGAAGATTAGAACAGAACAGAACAGAAAGTTTATTAAAGACAAAGTATACACAGACTTTAACCTTATATAATACATAATTATAAAGATTGCACATGCATATAAAAAGACACATACATCATGAACATGAAGACGGACAATAGAAGATTAGAATACTCGGTGTTGAGAGAATGCATCAACCTTTTTTTAATTAAAATGGATCGGTGACTGGTCATCATATCAGTTTGCAGGCAGGTAATTATGTCAAAGTCGTGGTTGTAAAAATAAGTTGTTGATTGTTTTTAAACGAGCACATTAAAATACTACTGTACAACTCGTATTTGTTATCATTGTCCGCATTAAAGTTTGTACTCGTACACAATCACCAGCGGAATAAACTGAGTTTTCTGGATTACACGTTTACACGATCCTAGCCAAAGTTACGAAACTGCGCTATCCGAATGTATTTGTGTATAATGGAAAAATGCCTTATCGGGAAATATATTTCTCTTACACATAAACCGTAGGTCACGTCACTTGATACCAGGAACGATCAACATTAAAAATCAAAACATACAAAATAATGGCGGAACATCATCAATACGCTCGTACAGAATTAAAACAAACTTATATAAGTCAGTGTCATATGATTTGCGATGTCAACTAGAATACAGGCTTTATTCAAAGTCTTCTACAAATTAGCTTCTATAAATGATACATTTTGAACAGTTTGAACATACAGTTACAGTACATCGTCACACCAATGTATATTTCTGATTGATTGGTTTGATGTATACTTTGTTACTATATTATTACATTAACGCACCAGAAAACGTGTTCCATCTGTAACTGTCCTGGTGTATCACCGTACCACTAGATGCAGTCGTCACTTTGACTTGTACCTGTTTTTTATACTGCAGTACAACGATGGCGTTAGCCGAGTAACAAGTGTTTTGGGCGTCTCCGTAAAATGTGACAACGGTAGTCTGTTCATCATCTACAACTATAGCAATGATCACGTATTTGTCGTTAAGTGGACATAGCACAATATCAAACATGTATGTCCCGTTAACTGGTGTCGTAAACACTCCATTTGAAGAGTCATAACCGTTACCAGTGTTAAACATAACGACCGGATAACGGATGGTCTGGCCGCTTGTGAGAGCAATGTTTGAGCTGAGTCTTGCCTTGAATGCCACAGTCTGTGTTGTATCTGAAATAAAAACATCAATATTTTATAAAAAGTATAACTATATACCTAATCATAAATCTCTCCCTCTATCCACGCCCAATTTACATGTCCACTCATTTAATTGCCCTATTACCTCCTTTTGTTTTGTTGTCGTAATATTTTCATGGGAATATTTTATACTTGCCGTTGCCATGTTTACTATACATTACGTCTAATATAATACTAACATTAATGAGTTAAAAATGTGAATTCTAAATTATGAAGTCTGGTTTTTCCATGGCAGGGCTTTGTCTCACAGAGCTTGCCTTATGGCTGAATTATTGGATGAATATTAATTACGAAGCTTGAATCATCCAACATATTTTCTTGACCTGGTTTCGTTCGATTATTATTTTTGTGTTTCTGCGACTTAAATCAGTGCTTTCTGTGAAACTTTATATGGCGCACGTACATAATGCATAATTAGGCTCAGCAGTAAGTCAGCGTCTTCAAGCCATATCCATTCATGACTATAAAAATGTTTCAAAATTGGATAAGAAAACTAAAACTTCGTACAGATAACCCGAGAGGACTTCGAATGATTACGCTGACTTAAATTTGGAAATACTCATAGTAACAGCTTGTGGTGTTTTCAATCATCCGTCGTAAATTTTGCAGTTCCAGATAATTTGTAGTTTGACAATTTTCTTTCTGTAATACTATTATTACAAGTTAATATTGTAAAAAAATGTTTATACCTAGTAATGTTTGTAACTTGTCCGCAATCTGCTTTTCTAATTTGGCGAATTTCTTCTCCATGTCGTTAAGAACTTTGGATGTATTGTCCGCCACCAATGCAACCGTCTCACCAACCTTTGAAACTGTCTCAGCGATTTTGAGGTCATTCTCAGCAACTTTTAAGTCCATTTCATGTTTAACATTCGTGCTGAAGGATTCCATCTTCTCCAGCGTTGCTATCACGTTTGAGTTTATGCGTTCAAAGTCGACTTGTTTTTGATTTTCTTTAAACTCCATTCTAACTAATTTCTCGAGAACTTTCTCAAGAAAGTCATACTTAGAACAATGCTGCTCTTCCATTACAACTAAGTTTACTGACACTAAAACTAACAATGCCCGAATGTACGCCATTTGTCTGCTTGCTAAATACAAACTATTCTGATGACAAAATCTAGCACAACTGAAAGTCTACCAGGATAACTCCGGGCTTAAATATTAGCAATGGTAGCTACAGCTTGTTTTAATATGAAGGCGCTTGTAACAAAGTGTGTGCTTCTCAACACCAATGTATCGTCTTTGATATAGATAGGTACGATGGTCATTGAATATATAATGCGAACTAAAACATACATTCTTGTATAGAATATTAATAATTCAATATGTACATAATTATTCAAAGTAACCTTCTACGTGATCAATAACAGACTTCCATCATTTCGATAGACATTCTTTTTGCGTTGCTAGGCAACTGTGCGCATACACTCTATACTCCATGGCGGCGGTCTATTCATTCCTGCGGTAAATCAGGAATCCCCAGGTTACTATCGTCTACTATTACTATTACTATACTCCGGCTGGTATTAACGTATCTACGTCTCATCTATATCTAATAGATTGGATATAGAGCTTTTTGCCCTTCCACAATACAGGGCTAATGCAAGCCGGTAACTCATTTGAAGCGACGTTCCGTCTTTTCTGACGCCAAAAATGTGAGCATCCACCGAGCGTAATATTTGCACATGTTTAACCAGGCCCGCAAAATCGAATGAACCGAGTCATAACTACTCTCCTTTTCCAGGAATTTTTCTTCGCATTTGAATAGTATGTCTGCTTTCACCAATTTGCTCATTTTGTGCTGTTTAATATAAGCCGTTGCATATTTATCCTGATTAAACACTGGTTTTTATTGCAATTCTACCTATCGTATATTCATTTCATAGTCTCACCACTCCAAAATAAAAGAGAGCATTTTAACACAAGCCTCTTGTAAGGTAATAAGAATCGGTGAACTTTTGTTTCGACGGCGCTAGATTATTATGTTAACTACGTTAGTCTTGTGACGTTACCGGGTCCACGTTGTATTAAGTGACGTCAAAGGTAGACGCGCGCTGATGACGTCGTTGACGTAAAGTTCCTTGAATTTTTCTGAACAAAACGACAATGACTTAAATGTTTATTATGCAAAACATCTTTAAATAACATTGACGGGTTTTAGAGATAATTGATAGTTCGCATTATATATTGAATGACCCTCCAATATGAAATGTAAAAAACTGTATAAACTGAACATGGTTTAGGTGAAACCTGACGTCAATGCCGTTTTAAGATACCAACCATGTACAACGTAGCCAGCATTCATCACCAAAATAAAGCCATTAATATTATATTCTAACATGACCGGCTATTTTTCCTTTGTATACAAAAACAAATGATAACGTTGTAAATCGGCCGATATACAATGAAAGTGACGTCATGCATGTAAACAAGTAACCTAAGCAACATATATCTCGCAAAATTATGTCTAATTCCGGGTTTAAATCATTTTAGAATCGAAATAAACTATGGAAAACCGTTGTATACCGGCTGTTATACAATGGTTTGTCGTTCTTACGCTTGTTACTAACCACTCAGGCCTACGGCCTTCGTGGTTAATTCATACGCGTCAGAACTCCAAACCATTGTATAACAGTCGGTATACAACGGTTTTTCATAATTAATTTCTTAAACATCACCCGAAAAAGAATGTTCCGAATAGTTCATCATGACCAAAAACTGTTTCCTTATACGAGTATAAGCCTTCTCTGATTTAAGCCGTCAACAAATGCAATGTTCCCAGGCCCTGATCTCCAGAAGCATCTCAAGTAGAAATCGCATCTCAAGTTAGGATTTTGCTAAATTCAGAGTCTGAATCTGAGATAAATCTGAAGTTTGAGCACTTTGAATTTTAATGTAATAAACCCAGAATAATGTTTCAGCTCTGTGATGCCATTTTGCGTCCAACTTTTCATGCAATTCAACTAAAAGACACATGACAATATTTAAGTAGAGATAAAGCTCAGATATAGGTGTTTCGGGAGATCGGGGCCTAATTTAATATTAGACATGAATCTTGTAACATATGTCCCAAACTTAGATTGTCAAATATATCTCTGTGTTCACAACTGAATCTTCAAGGGATAATGTGTTTGCTTTACAGATAAGTAAAACTCTTGGGTAGAACAGTCAATTTCTGGTCAAGCCCAAAAGATACACGACTACAGTATGCATGTATAACAATTTGGTTAAGATCAATCGTGATACAAGTTTTTATAACCTTCGATAGTCACTCTCGATGCCTTCTTTTATGAGCGCCACATCTCAGGAAATTTTCATTTCCGACATCATGTAAATTGACAGGTTGAAGAAACAAACATGGATATAAGGAAAATATAACTCGGCCTTTGAATGTTTTTCTTGAAGGAATTATCCTGCTGACGATATAAATATCAAAAAAATACAGCAAACGAATCCACATACCAGCTTACTATATAGTCATCAAAACATGTGAGTAATTCTAAATGCATGCTATAAACATCCTGTTCGAGGAATCGTTTTTTATTATCAGTACGAAGCACATCTGCCTGATAGTTCAAATAACCCTTTATGTACGTTCTTGTTTATTTATGTTCGAGATCATGTCCAAAAACATAAATATGTCAAGTATAACATGCAGAATGGAATACAAGGAAAAAGTCAAGTTGAAAAAAGTGTGTTTACAGTTCACGTGTTCATGTGAAGTTTCACAATTCTTCCTTATTGTTACTTTCCGCCTGTTTGAATGACTGAATCACAAGCATTAGTCATACACTGACTCGCAATTGGCAGCTTCTTAGAATATATTCAAGGTCAAAAATTTTGTAAACGCATGTTCGGTAAAATATTCGTTCCTGTGCAGTGTCGGTGCTCTTGTTTAGAGCAATCTGGTTTAGGTTCAAGGATTTGATTTGGCTGAATGACCTTATAATGTAAATTATGTATATATTGTGTTTACGTGTTTAAGTTTCACGATATTTTCTTATCGTTACTAAATCCTAGGTCCCACTGAGCATTTTCTGCCTCGGCGAAAAACTTCCGATTGAAATTAATGAGCGTTCAAGACATCGGGAACATGTTCCTCGTGGTCAAGGGGAAGCTTTGGGGAAGTCATGAGACAGTTTGTGATATTGTGATGAATCTGGAAGAAATAGGGAGAACATCGCCGGTGTGGAATTCCTCAGATGGACCTAGGCTTTACCGTCTGTTTGAATGACTGATTAACGAGCATGACTCAAAATATGACGTACGATTTGCACCAATACAAGCAATCTGTGACCAGGACTTATGAAGTCACCAAATGCGGGATTCGAATTAACATTCATTGTGACTTAGATACTGTCAGTTATTCTTACCTCGCGAATCATTACGTTTGGTGTGACGTCACAAAATTACTAAAGACGAATGGGGAAATTTCTGTGTCACATGATTATAAAGTTGAAATCGTGAAATATGGAAGTTACTAATAGTTAAATCGGTAAAATTTAAAATATTATGAGAAATTCCTGAATTCGTGAAATATTGACCAGCAATTTTAAGCACTATTTCACATCAGTTTTTCACGTTTTCAACATCATAAATTTTCCCTGTCAACTTCATTCTAACGTTATGATTTCGCCATTTCAACTTTATGATTTTGCTATTCTATCTTAATGATTTCGCCTTTCAACTATATGATTTCTCCATCCCAACTGCATGATTTCTGAATTCCGTCTTCATCTTTTTGCCATTTTAACGCCATGAAATATCCATTTTAACTTGAAGTTCATGAAAATTCATTTTAACTTGATGACTTTGACATTTTAACTTAAACAATCTCCAATTTTACTTCATGATTTTGCTAATTCAACTTCATGATTTCTATATTTCCTCTTCATGAATTCGCATTTTATCTTCATGATTTCTCTTTTTCAACTTCATGATTTTGCCATTTGAAAGGTCACCGCCGGTCTTTTTATAACCAAACTTGCTTGTATTGTACATGAATAAATAAAATAGTTCATAAAAAATATTAAAATATTTGTGTTGTCTTTTACAGGCGAGCATTGAAAGCAACTTTTGTTCTGATTCCTCTTTTTGGTCTGCAATTATTTCTTGTCATATACAGACCCCAAGTTCTGATTTCCAGAGTGTGAACGTGATAGCCTCTAAAATTATCGTCGATTCTCAGGTATGGTCGAGTCTATTACCTAACATTTACAGTAAAGTTCTATATGATCGTCGATTCTCAGGTAGAGTTGTGTCTATTACCTAACATTTAAAGTAAAGTTCTTAATTATCGTCGATTCTCAGGTATGGTCGAGTCTACTAGTATTAGGGGTTGTAATCGAGATGCCGAAGGCATCTCGATTAAAATCCAAGACGGCATTGTACGTGTTGCGAGTTTTTAACCCATCCGAAATTTGGTCACCCCTGTTCGATTGAGATTTGTGTGTACAGGAAGTGTTTTTTCGGGGTACTCTGAAGACGTGAATGGAATTGGCAAACTCATTAAAAAATTATTTTTGTTGTTAATAAATTATCTTTTATTTTCTAATGATGTTTAAAAATGTTCCTTGAGATAACCGAAGGCCAGCTTACACAACATTAAACGCGATAGGGGAGGTAAGAATGCTAGCGCGCGAGATAAAGGCGGTCGGTTAGCATTTTAGACTGTCCCTCGCAAACGGAAGAAGTTGTTTCATTCGACTGCCGTCAAGTAAGTACAGCCTACAATCGTTAAAATAACTGCTTATACGATTAAAGTACTTGTTTTAAACAAGGAAAACTGTCTTTTATACACATAATTGGCGTAGGTAAACAAAGAAATCAACTTTCGATGCTAATTTGCATCATAAAGTTTGATAAACGAAGCGTATCCAAATTTGTTCGTACCCAAATTGTCAACAACAAACAATCAACCATTTATTGTGAATTAATTATCAACAATCATTCTGTGTTAGATGACCATGTTAATTGATCTTATAATGTAGGACAACTGTCTACTGCTGGTTTGTCAATACAGATCTCCGTGAAAAAATATGAGAATTGACCAAAATACAAACAATGTAACTTTTCATGAGTGCTTTTATGATTATTTATAAGCAAGTTTTTTTGGAAAAAAAAGACATAACAAGACCGAAGAAGTGACAGATGTCCCAAGACCCTTCAAAGAACCCTCAGATCCAGTTAAGGTCTGTGTTGGTTGACCCACATTTAACAAAGTTTCTGTTGTGTTGATCGGTATTCATCTGTCGCTCTGCTGTGACTGTCCATTACAGTATGTAGCTGCCATGTGACCGGTGTGATGCCATCATAAGAGCTGTCATTGACCTATGCGGTATCAACAATATTTTTAACCAATCGATTATCGATTCACATTTTAGAATATTCACCATATCGACATTACCGGTTAAAACCCGTTGTCTGGGATTACGGAATTAATTGAGCGATAATGTGCGAGATATTCTGAATGTACGTCAGGGGGGAAACTGATATAGCGTATAGAGCAACTAGGTACAAAAATCGCGATTATTTTAGCCAAAAGATAAGAATTTGAATAAAGTCTTACTTGAACACATTGCCAACATTATTTTACAACCTCGCTGACAATATTTTTGCCTCAATAATATGTTTAACTTGAAAAATGCGTATATTTTCTCACCATCGGTATCGAGCTTCGAAAGCGACAAGTGTAGAATAAAATGCAATATTTCAAATATTGAACATTTTTTCAGATAATTGATTAATTCTTGCTAAAGTTTATAAAATTAAGATGTTTAATGATAATGTGCAATAATTGTTTTATATGTTTTTCATGTTTAAACGTTGAAAAAGAAAAAAAAAATACACTCCCGCTATACCGCTTATTGCTCGCTAACCCCCTGACCGTGAAATTCTGGATCCGGAAAATTGGGTTTTAATTACCGAGTAATGTCGATATCGAGAACCGATACCTGGGTAAATGAATGGAACACCGAAAATCCTCCTTTTCCTGCACAAAACAGTCCCTCTGTTAAAATGTAAGTTCACAAATTGTAAAAATGGGTCAAGTCTAAACTCTAACCAAAGGTGCTATCTCAAAGCTGAATATATACCCAACATGTACAGTGTAAAATGGCTAAAAAGGGATCATTGACTGAAAGGCCTGTTTCTTGTTCGTCTATTATATGACTCCAACATTTTGCTAAGAAGGAGTCCTGGGACTCCTACTTCAAAATCCTACCCAGAACCCTGTCTATATGTGTAACTGTATAACGATGTATCGCCGATGCTTGTCTTCCTATATATTGGAATCATCGATATGCCTTGGGTCGTATCAATGACAGCTCTAGTCGTCATTCAAGAAAGCGCTAAAAACACACTGTTCTTAAAACAATATTCTTGCTCATTATCATTTTGATTCCTTAGGGGTCTCCTAAAAGGTAGTTCAGTTATAACTGCAGAAACGGTTTGTCACTGACCATATCAACATTACAGGATAAAACCCGTTTTCCAGTATAACAGAATTAATTTAACAGCAATGTGCAAGAAATTCTGAATCTAATACTTTTTGACAGGGGGGTGGCTGCATTAAGCGAATAGAGCAACTAGGTACAATAATCGCGATTATTTTTGCAAAAAAGGAAGATTATGTGAAGTCTATATAGTTACATTGTGACTCACTGAACTTATGTAGTGCTTAACTTTTACTCCGGCACTTGGGGTAATGTGCGTGTGGACTGGCCATGCGGCTTACAAAGACGCATCGCCATCAACAGCCATTTCTCTGTAACTTGCATGTAGAATTTCATGGAACTTAATCAAAATAAATATGAACAACTAAACAGTACTTTGATGATGCCTGTCAGGTGTTTTTCCTTTGACAGTCATTTACCTTGATTTATTAAATATTTCTGTCTGTCCTTCCGTCTGCAGCCATTTTTCTACTAACTGGTACATTTTTAAGCAACTTAAAATAAAAAAGTCATGATGCCCGTCAAGTTTGTTTAAGTTGGTCAATTTTCCTTAAGAGTTATTACCCTTGATTTACAGTATAATTCACTCTGACCGTCCATTCGCATTCCTTTCTTTGTAACTAGCTTGTAGAATTTCATGAAACATAAAATGAATATGAGCACCCAATTACTGTGATGATGACTGTCAAGTTATCATTATTGGTAAATTTTCCTTAGAGTTATTGCCCTTGATTTGTTGAAAAATTTCATCCGCCAGTCCATTTGCATTCAGTTCTTTGTAATTAGCTGGAAGAATTTCATGTAACTTAAAATGAATATGAACACACATTCTGTGTGTCAATTTTCTTGAGTTGTCACCCTTGATTTATTGAAGAATTACCTCCGCCCGTCCTTTTTTTAGTCATTTCTTTGTAACTAGCCGGTAAAATTACATGAAACTTAAAACGAAAATTAATGCTCACACTAAGATGATGCCAATCAAGTTTTGTTATTGGACAATTTTCTTTAGAATTATTGCCCTTGATTTAATGAATTATTCACTCTGTCCATCCATTCACATTCATTTCTTTGTAAATAGCTGGTATGATTTCATGAAACTTAAAATGAATAGGAACGCCCATACTGTGAAGATGCCCCTCACTAATAACTGTAATGAGTTATTTTAATATAGTATCAATGGATGATTGAATCCCCTTTAGGCAATGCCTTAGTTCATATTACCTAACATTTACAGTAAAGTTCTATATGATCGTCGATTCTCAGGTAGAGTTGTGTCTATTACCTAACATTTATAGTAAAGCTCTAAATTATCGTCGATTCTCAGGTATGTTCGACCTTCTGTAACATATTAAAATGCACGGAAAGTACTCGTCCTAGGCTTGAACGTCGAAGCTGGCTAGTTAAACCTTTCTCCTCTACAATATGACACCAAGGCAAAAAGATTGTATTAAGTCAGACAGGGAAGGCAGCACTCAACTTAACCAGCCGAGCACAGAAAACATTAAAAACACACAGCGCACAATGCCCAACTGAACCAACCGAGCACATGAAACTTAAACACATAAAGACGCAATGCCCAACTAAACAAGCACAGAACCGACTAAGTGCAAGCATTAAGCGTCTTATAACCATCTACTATCTGGTCAAATCATATCGTTTTATTACAGGGCGGAATAATTGCACTAGTGTTTTGTTATTGCAATGGAGAGGTATTGACATTACTAAAGAATGGGTTGCGGAAAGCACGATTATTGCAACCAATGGGTAACAAACAAGGGCTGACCAACTACACAGTGGTGTCCCAAAGAATTCCTGATATGGATAAACTGAATGCTGATAAGGATAATCGGTGTTCACAAACTGTTGAGATAATAAAGATGACAGAAGCAGACACATGGAACAGCAAACGTGGATGTAGGGTGTAGAGACTGCGTAACAATCAGACATGAAGTGAATGCAAACTGTGTTAGATCGCCTAAATAAGTGTTCGTTCATCGTTCGGTCGTTCGTTCGTCAGTCCGTCATCGCCAACTATTGAACTGAGGTCATTGAAAATAATTAAACATGTTGACAATGTTTTAAATTATGGACAAAGTTTGATACTTGGTCATCTATGGTAGGAAACTATGCCGCTAGGTCAAACCAGAGACACACTAATTGTTAACAATGTACATGTTACAGTTTTATAATAAGATCTAATCTTCATGGAACATGGTCACACTGATTTAACTGCTTGTTGTCAGATTGTTACTTGCATGATTAGCCAAATATTTCGTCAATACCACGTGGTATGTCAACACTGGATACTGTATCGTCTGGGGAAAAGAGTAAAATGTCACAAGTCATATACTATGTTTGATCATATGCCATAGGGTCTTTTGTTGTGTTTCAGTACTTATTGAATATAACATTATTATACTTACTTAACTTACTCGTCTTTTATCAATAAACAGTCCCTTTTTAATGATATTGAATCCATGTTCCCATAGTCAAATTAGTAGCTGTAGTTAGTTAGTTAGTAATTATTGCCTATACTTTAATCCTTTAACAATCACAAGTATCCATCGCACTTACACTTAAAATCACTGAAGCATAGTCGTATCGGTCGGTTCAATCAATGATATAATCATTCAGATGTTTACCCTCTGATGTATAATACATTGATTGAACATTTATTTGTTTTCTCGTTTTTATCTATAATAATATATTTTATATATATTATCTATACAGGTAACTATGAAGTATTTATTGTCTTTTTGATCATTAGTAACATTTAAAGCATTAGGTTAAAGTATAAATTAGGTTATTGATTAGAAGTTTTTATCATGTCATATTTTCTGGTACACCGTCATCTCACAGCAGCCATATTCTACCTTTTTATGATATTTGTTTAATTGCTATGTTGTAAGTATGTATATAAATATAATGATTCAGATGTTTACCTTCGATGTATAATACATTGATTGAACATTTATTTGTTTTCTCGTTTTTATCTATAATAATATATTTTATATATATTATCTATACAGATCAACACAGACGTCTAACAGGTCATATACAACCCACATTTACCCACCTGTAACACATATCCGAACTAGTTTTTCTTCGGTTACCAGGTTGAATACGGGGAAACTGTTTACGCTGTGTAGGTCATATTTTGTACAAAACATCTCAAGATCGATGACTGCACGCATGGCACACGATATATGGTGTTTCAAATGTGGGATCTACGTTATTTTGTTAAATGATCACCTGGGGTTAGAACTACTACTACCCTGGTCACAAGGTGACACAAAACAATACTACATTTTTCTAGTTGATTGGTGATACACGTAAGTGAACATTTAGGGGAGTGTAAAAAATTATGTTAACCCTCTTGTATTCTGCACTGGCGTCAAAGAACTACTAATTGTATAGGAGCTTGCTTAGTGTTATACGAGATATTGTGTTGGTAACTTGGTATACATTACATCACCTCATATGTTGTAACTCACTGCCTTGTAAAGGACATTCTCGTTCACAAGAATATTCTTCAACTGGTAGTCTGGGAACCTGACGTACCACTGATGTATGAGGATTGTTATAGATGGAAAGAGTTGTTTTTTATACTGGTCACACTAGAACCGAAGTTCGAGCAGCACTCAATACAACTCGAGTGTCAAGTAACAGCATGCATCGGATCATATTATGCAGTCCTACCATGTGGCTCAATTCATTATCAACATATCATTCTTGTATGGGTGTGGATGTGCGTGTCCGTATATGTCAGTGTATATAACTGTCATTGTGTGAACAGAACTAAATATTTATTAAGTTAATTCAGTCTGCTATTGTACATAATTATTGACCTACTTTTTATTATTTATTATTCTGGTGTCGCTTTTATACTCAACTGTGCTGTCAATCGGAAGACATTGTGCATCTACGTCACATATCTACGTAATATGTATCGTGCCAACTATATACAGTCCGGAGATGCCAGACTAAACTTTTGTAGCTCCGGGTTGTACTGTACTAGTATTCTGACCCTGACGTCACATGGACAATGTTTGTATCATGCCTTCAATACACATCCCGGACTGTCAGACTGGACTTTCGTTGATCCGGGTTGTACTGTACAAGTATTCTAATCCTGAAGTCAAGTAGACAATGTTTGTATCCTGCAAACAGTTGTCAGACTGGACTTATGTAACTCCGGGTTGGATATATTATTGCAACAGTTTCTGTACTCATATATTTGCTTTCCCCTGTCGATGCAGTTCATTTCCGTCATAGTGAAATACACATGCAGGTTTGGAATGAAGATGTATGGCATTAACATGCCTGAAAATGTCAGACGATTCATTGAAAAGTGTAATAAAATAATGTTGTCAAATTGTACAACAAATGCTTCCTCAAACTGTTGTGTAAAAGGACCTTTAAATTTAATGTGCGGTCTTATTTTTGAAATGTTTTTGTTTATTATTTAGTCTTTGAGAGAGATTTTACTGACATAAACATTGTATTAAATCAGATCATTTATTAAGGCTTCATGTCTACCGAATCCTACGCTGACATAAAGAGGACATAGGAAATATTTTTATTTATCATGTGCGCACGCATTACTATCACGTGAGCACGCATTAGCTATCACATGAGCACGTGTTAGTATCACGTGAGCACGTGGTTGTAATCTGTGTGCACGTGATAACTGCAATATTGTAATAACTAACACGTGCGCACGTTATACTAACATGTGAGCACGTAATAAATAACACGTGCGCATATGATAGCTAATATGTGAGCATGTAATAACAAACACGTGAGCACGCGTAACTAAGACGATGAAAGCTGATACGTTATCATGTGGTAGTAACACACGTGCAAGTGATAAAGAAACATTTCTTGTGTCCGCTCTATGCCACCGTTATGACGAGAACTTTCTGATAACACGAAATGTGGACGATATTAAATCGTGTGCATGATTGCTTACAGGGCGTTTCATAATATATGTACTTTTCAGGACGTTCCTGGCTGTGTAATTTTAAAGTTGTTAATGATATACAGTGTAAGCAAGTTTTTCAAAACGCTTCAGTACAGCAAATATCTTGATGACGACAATGTAGACACAAAACAGCTGATTTCGCTCTACCGAAACAACACCACATTCGCAACCTACAAACGAGGGATGCTCGGAAATTTTGATATTTTTACTTCGTGATATTTTTTCAATTAAATTTCCTACAATTGTAGCTACTCGTTTCATCTACCCATTAGATATATGCATACTGAGATTACATGTATTCCACTTGGACGAGTAATTTTGCTTAATTCTGCTAAAATTAAAAAGTTACGACACTTTTCCAGAACTTTCCGAACACCCCTCGTATCTGTCACAGTGCCGCTTCTTATTGTCGCAGTTTCGTGAAATGTATCCCCAACATTGCAACACATGGGAAATCAACAAATAGATTCAGTGGTTTTTACATTTATTCAGAGAAATTACATGTATATAATTATACGCTGTGAATATTTTTGTGGATGTATAGCAATAGGTCGTGTAATTCTAATGTATGAATATCACATATAATACATCCAACAAGCAGAATTGTATTGTTCTTATATCTCTGTGAACTATAGCCAGTTTTTTCACTTATCTAAATAAATTCTTATGTTAGTTTGTCAGATATTATTGTACATATTTAGTTATTCACATAACTTCAGAAGATTAGAACAGAACTCAACAGAAAGTTAATCAAGGACAAAGTATACACAGACTATAACCTTACATAATATATGAATATAAACATTGCACATGCATATAAAAAAGGTACATAAATCATGAACATGAAGACAGGCATTAGTTGATTAGCATACTCGGTGTTGAAAGTATGCGTCAACCATCTTAGCTAAATTGGTAGATCGGTTGACTTCACACCGTGTCCGTTTGGAAGCAGGTAATTGTACAAATAAGTTGTTGATTAATTTTTCAACGAGAACTTTTAAATTAGTACTGTACACATTGATGTTGGTTTGTAGTCGTACACAATCACCGGTGGAGTTAACTGGTGTTCCTGCATTACTAGCCAAAGTTATGAAACTGCGCTATTCGAATATTTTTGTATGATGGAAAAATGCCTTATCGGGAAGTAAAACGAGAATTTGGTTTGTAACGTTGCGATCATATTGCGGCGTTAATATGGTGGTAGCTTTCTCACACAATCAAACCGAGGGTCACGTCACTTGAAGCCAGGGACCAAATAATGGCGGAACATCATCAATACGCTCGTACATATAACAAACTTATATAAGTCAGCGTTCGACGAGCAGTTTAGCGATGTTAGCAAAGTCTTTTACAAATTAGCTTCTATTAATGATGCATTTTGAACAGTTTGAACATATAGTTACAGTTCATCGTTACACTAATGTATATTTCTGATTGATAAGTATGATGAATACTTTGTTACTATATTATTACATTAACGCACCAGAAAACGTGTTCCACCTGTTACTGTCCTGGTCTATCACCGTACCACTATATGTAGTAATCACTTTAACTTGTACCTGTTGTTTATACTGCAAGACAACGATAGCGTTAGCCGAGTAACATTGGTGATTGGCGTCTCCGTAGAATGTGACAACGGTAGTCTGTTCATTATCTACAACTATAGCAACATTCACGTTTTTCTTGTGATGTGGACATAGCACAATGTCGAACATGTATGTCCCGGTAAGCGGTGAAGTAAACACTCCAGTTGAAGAGTCATAACCGTTACCAGTGTTAAACATAACGACCGGATAACGGATTGTCTGGCCGACTGTGAGATCAATATCTGAGCTTAGTCTTGCCTTGAATGCCACAGTCTGTGTTGTATCTGAAATAATACATCAATATTTTATATAAAGTACAAGGACGTTCAAAAATAAACAGGACTGGGACCGTCACGGGTTTAGTTTTAAATATTATATAAATATTATTACATAACATTGAGTCGGAATTTAATTGCGAAAAATTGATATCTGATTTAAAGAGTTACACTATCACGTCCGCTCATAATAGTCAATTTTGAAACGATGGTAACACGAACCCGGCGCAGCCCACCAATTACCATTGATGGCGACTACGTAATAGTGTGTATCTTAAATACTACCATATTGATAGTTTTCAAACTTCGCCATGACATTGCATGTTACATATTGGACGATGTCTGCAAAAGTAACGACATTCGGACGTTAGCTTTGGAAATAAAAATATGTTTAACTCCATGAGTGACAACGTCGTTGACGCAAAAGTAACGTCAGAAGAACGTAAGAAAAAACGGACAAACGCCAAGTTCTGTCAACAGCAAGTAACTATGTCTTCTGAATCGTATGAAATTATCGTAACTACGTTGGGAAACATTTCTTCGAGTCATTTATCCTTTATAGAATGGCATAAACGATTTTGTGATATCTGTCCAGCTTTGAAAGACAGGGAAGTAATAGGAAATCATATAACGTTTGTGACGTCAGATATTGAGACATTTGCAAAATATCAACGTCTCATGGTACGTTGCCTCGATCAGATATTCGATTGAAGATCATGAAAAATACATATGTTTCTCACCTACGCTTTACTTGAGTGGTTCACTGTGGTACAGGAATGTATTCATCACATTATATCACTATAAACATCGTATTTCATAGCCCTATGCGAAGCACGAACGCCTTGTAAAATAGCGGCGTCATTTTGTGCGCCGGGTCGGCGTTAGTGACCTTGTTTATTCATCTGTAACTTTCGGACCGCGTATTTGTTTTAGTTGATAAGTTTACTGTATATAGCAACAGGATTCCGATTTCTGATGGTATATAATTTGATTTATTTCGTTTAACCATGCGGATTTGTGACAATAGTCCTGTTTATTTTTGAACGTCCCACGTATATACCTAATCATAAATCTCTCCCTCTAACCTCGCCCAATTCGCATATCCGCTCATTGATTTTCTCTATTATCTCCTTTTGTTTTGTTGTCGTAATATTTTCGTAAGAACATACTTGCCGTTGCCATGTTTACTATACATGTTTTGTATTAATGTATATATGCATATAAATCTGACAGTGTTGACATTACGTCTAATATAATACTAACATTAATGAGCTAAAAATGTAAATTATGAAGTCTGGATTATCCATGGCGAGGCTTCGTCTTATAGCTTGCCTCATGGCTGAATTATTGAATGAATATTAATTACGAAGCAATAATCATCAAGCATGTTCTCTTGACCTGATATCGTTTGATTATTTTTGTGTTTCTGCGACTTAAATCAGTGCTTTCTGTCAAACGTTATATGGCGCACGTACATAATGCATACTTAGGATCAACAGTAAGTCAGCGTCTTAAAGCCATGTCCATTCATGACTATAAAAATGTTTCAAAATTGGATAAGAAAACTAAAACTTCGTACAGATAACCCGAGAGGACTTCGAATGATTACGCTGACTTAAATTTGGAAATACTCGAACAATAAAAGTAACAGCTTGTGGTGTTATAAATCATCCGTCGTAAATTTAGCAGTTCCAGATAATTTGTAGTTTGACAATTTTCTTTCTGTAATACTATTATTACAAGTTAATAATGTAAAAAATGTTTATACCTAGTAATGTTTGTAACTTGTCCGCAATCTGCTTTTCTAATTTGGCGAATTCCTTCTCCAAATCGTTAAGAACTTTGGATGTATTGTCCGCCAACAATGCAACCGTCTCATCAACCTTTGAAACTGTCTCAGCGATTTTGAGGTCATTCTCAGCAACTTTTAAGTCCATTTCATGTTTAACATTCGTGCTGAAGGATTCCATCTTCTCTAGCGTTGCTACCACGTTTGAGTTGATACGTTCAAAGTCAACTTGTTTTTGTTTTTCATTAAACTCCATTCTAACTAATTTCTCGAGAACTTTCTCAAGAAAGTCATACTTAGAACAATGCTGCTCTTCCGTTAAAACTAAGTTTACTGACACTAAAATTAACATGGCCCGAATGTACGCCATTTTTCTGCTTGCTAAATACAAATTATTCTGATGACAAAATCCAGCACAACTGAAAGTCTACCAGGATAACTCCTGGCTTAAATATTAGCAATGTAAGCTACAGCTTGTTTTACATTTGAAGGCGCTTGTAACAAAGTGTGTGCTTCTCAGTACCAATGTTGCGTCTTTGATATAGATAGGTACGATGTTCATTCAATATATAATGCGAACTAACACATACATTCTTATATACAATATTAATAATTCAAATATGGATATAATAATTCAAAGTCACTTTCTACGTGATCAATAACATACTTCCATCATTTCGATAGACATTTCTATTCGCGTTGCTAGGCAACTGTGCACATACACTCCATACTCCATGGCGGCGGTCTATTCATTCCTGCGGTAAATCAGGAAGTCGAATCCCCAGTTTACTATCGTCTCATTTCCGGCGGGCTTTAACGTACCTCTATATCTAATAGAATCGATATAGAGCTTTTTGCCCTTCCACAATACAGGGCTAAAGCAAGCCGGTAACTCATTTGAAGCGACGTTCCGTCTTTTCTGACGTCAAAAATCTGGGCATCCACCGAGCGTAATCTTTGCACATGTTTAACCTGGCCCGCAAAATCGAATGAACCGAGTCAAAACTACTCTCCTTTTCCAGGAATATTTCTTCGCATTTGAATAGTCTGTCTGCTTTCACTAATTCTCTCATTTTGTGCTGTTTAGTATGAGCCGTTGCATATTTATCCTGATTAAACACTGGTTTTTTTATTGCAATTCCACCTATCGTATATTTATTTGATAGTCTCACCACTCCGGAATATAAAAGAGAGCATTTTAACACAAGCCTCTTGTAAGGCAATAATAATCGGGGAACTTTTGTTTCGACGTCGCTCGATTGTTATGTTAACTACGTTGGCCATGTGACGTTACCGCGTCCACGTTGTATTAAGTGACGTCGAAGGTAGGCGCGCGCTGATTACGTTGTTGAACAAAACGACAATGACTTAAATGTTTATTGTGCGAAACATCTTTTAAATAATAACATTGACGGGTTTTGGAGATAATTGATAGTTCGCATTATATATTGAATGACCCTCCTATATGAAATGTAAAAAACTGTATAAACTGAATATGGTTTAGGTGAAACCGGACGTCAATGCCGTTGTAAGATACCAACCATGTACAACGTAGCCAGCATTCATCACCAAAATGAAGCCATTAATAATATAACATCAACCGAAAATAATATATTCCGAACAGTTCATCATGACCAAAAATAAAACTGTTTCCATATACATGTACGAGTATAAGCCTTCTCTGATTCAACCGTCAACAAATACAATGTTCCCAGGCCCTGATCTCCAGAAGCATCTGAAGTTGGGATTTTGCTCAATTCAGAGTCTGAATCTGAGATCAATCTAAAGTTTGAGCTCTTTGAATTTTAATGTTATATACCCAGTATAATGTTTCTGTTATGTGATGCCAATTTTGCGTCCAGCTTTCCGTGCAAGTTAACTAAAAGTCACATGACAATATTTGAGTTTAAGCTCAGATTGAGATGTTTCCGGATTTAATATTAGGCATGAATCATGTAACAGATGTCCCAAACTTAGATTGTCAAACATATCTCTATGTTCACAACGGAACCTACCTAGGAAAATGTGTTTTCTTTACAGAAAAGTAAAACTCTTGGGTAGAGAACAGTCAATTTCTGTTCAAGCCCAAAAGTTATACGACTATAGTATGCATGTATAACAATTTGTTTAAGATCAATCGTGATACAAGTATTTATAACCTTCGAGAATCACTCTCGATGCCATCTTTTATGAGCGCCACATCCCAGGAAATGTTCTTTTCCGACATCATGTAAATGGACAGGTTGAAGAAACAAACATGGATATAAGGAAAATATAACTCGGCCTTTGAATGTTTTTCTTGAAGGAATTATCCTGCTGACGATCTAAATATAAAAAATTATAGCAAACGAATCCACATACCAGCTTACTATATAGTCATCAAAACATGTGAGTAATTCTAAATGCATGCTATAAACATCCTGTCCGAGGAATCGTTTTTTATTATCAGTACGAAGCACATCTGCCTGATAGTTCAAATAACCCTTTTTGTACTTTCTTGTTTATTTATGTTCGAGATCATGTCCAAAAAACATCAATACGTCAAGTATAACATGCAGAATGGCATACAAGGAAAAAGTCAAGTTGAAAAAAGTGTGTTTACAGTTCACGTGTTCATGTGAAGTTTCACAATACTTCCTTATCGTTACTTTCCGTCTGTTTGAATGACTGACTCACAAGCATTAGTCATACACTGACGCGCAATTGGCAGCTTCTTAGAAGATATTCAAGGTCACATAATTTTGTAAACGCATGTTCGGTAAAGTATTCGTTCTTGTGCAGTGTCGGTGTTCTTGTCTAGAACAATCTGGTTTAGGTTCAAGAATTAGATTTGGCTGAATGACCTAGTAATGTAAATTATGTATATATTGTGTTTACGTGTTTAAGTTTCACGATATTTTCTTATCGTTACTAAATCCTAGGTCCCACTGAGCATTTTTTGCCTCGGCGATATACTTCCGATTAAAATTAATGAGCATTCAAGACATCGGGAACATGTTCCTCGTGGTCAAGGGGAAGCTTTGGGGGAAGTCATGAGACAGTTTGTGATATCTAAAGGAATTGTGATGAATCTGGAAGAAATAGGGAGAACATAGCCGGTGTGGAATTCCTCAGAGGGACCTATGCTGTTTGAATGACTGATTCACGAGCATGACTCAAATTATGACGTACGATTTGCACCAATACCAGCAATCTGTGACCAGGAAATATGAAGTCACCAAAATGCGGGATTCGAATTTACATTCATTGTGACTTAGATACTATCAGTTATTCTAACCTCGCGAATCATTACGTTTGGTGTGACGTCACAAAATTACTAAAGACGAATGGGGAAATTTCTGTGTCACATGATCATGAAGTTACTATCGTGAAATATGGAAGTTACTAATAGCGAATTGTCGTATTATTAAGGTAGTTATACAGTGAACTTAAAAACGAAAGCAGTTTCGTATCGACTATCGTCCTTCGTTACTTCGTACCCAAAAACGTCACAAATTTTCTACTGACTGTACATATATAAATCATATGATCAGCAATCATTCTGTACTGGATGATCACACGGGCGGTAATCACGTGACTTCGTTTAGTATTTTAAACGAATAATGGCGGATATTCAGCCGCGGTAAGTACCTATTTTTCTTGTTGTTATATGTCGTATATCATCTTTATGAAAACTTCACATAGCCTATCATATGCGCATTGCCTTTTTTCGAACGTTAAAACTTAGTTTTGCCCCGTAATCTGAACATATTTCGAGAACACTCATTGAATTTGATCAAAAGTTTCAGCGCAAGGCCGGTATGTCGCACGCATTGAGTAACATTTTTTTCAAATTATAGACAAATGCAGTTTTCTGGGACAAAAGAGTTATAAAATTATAGCAAAGGTTTGATTATATCGTGAATAAACACTGTACATGATTATCCTCTTAGTGTAATATTCGGAAGTATATTTCCATTTTACGTAAGAAGTATGTACAACGAACGGTTTTTTGTCATAGTATGTCGCACGTACATATCTAGGTGTGTTCCACTACGTTAAGAGGTGGCTCTGTTTTACACATTTTAGCACCCCATATTTATGGTTAACGTGTCAAAATATTTACAGAACACCAAAGTTGAATTACAATTACTGCGTTACGTGATAAACTATTAAAATAGACAAATGGTTATATTGAAGAAAAATACATCAAATGTGTGTCATTCTCGACTCGGCTATGAACTCATTTTATTGCGCCTTTCAGAATAGGTATGACGCGGTCACGGATCAAAACTGCGACCTCCCGCGCTCGAAGCGTACACTCTACTTTGCAAAGTCTAGAATTTGACAATTGAGTATCGAATATGTTATAATAATTTGAAATTATATCTATTAAAGTGTTTAATGTAATTGTGTTTATTGTGGTGTCTTACAAATGTTAGGTACAGTGCACATATATTACTTCGAACACTCAGATACATACCAATATTTTATACTGGGGTCACTGAGTAGCCAGTTCTTAAATTGAACATTATGCGATGATAAATAAAAGCAAATAAACGAAACACTTATTTCAGAACCTTTGCATACCGCACAAGTAAAACACGAGTTTACGATTTGACAGAAGGCTGTGATTCGACAGCGACACATCGTTTCTACAGGGTATGTGCTGAAAGGTATGAAGTATAACCAAGGACAATACTCCCGTGTAAGCCTGTCTATCCTCTGTTACCAACTATATGAGCCAATGGAAACAACGACCTGTTCTGGTTATACGTTATTACAATTAATCATTAAATAAATGCTTTTAGCATACGTGACGTCAAGTGTTGGCGCCACATACCATCGACCAATCAAAATGTATTTTCAACCACTAAGAATTGCCTTAATATGTCCTAATAACTATTATATTTTACATTAAAGTCATAAACACAACACCTTAGTTGAGGTGCCCCCGTAGCCGAATGGTTAGCGCGCTTGCAGTCTAAATGCTCGCCTGACGACATGGGTTAAAATACGGGTGAAAGCACTGACATTCATGCCATTTTTTAGCAGAAAGCTGACTGGCAAATAAAGGCTACAATCGGGGTGTTTTAGTTAATATCAAAATACTAGTGTTGTGTTTCAGTGATTGAACCTTTGATATGGTTCACAGAAAGAGACCAGGAAGGAAAGGGCCAAGCCAGAAACTGTCAAGGATTGCTGTCCAACGAGGTGCCATTGGGGTCTGATGTGAGCGAGTACGGACAAACGAGTCCAAATTGTTGCTTTCAGATAATTGGGTATTGAGAAAATTTAAATGTTCGATAACAATGATACGAATAAACTACATGTATACAAATTTAAGAATTGCTTAATTGTTTATTGTAACATTGATTTGATTTACAGTGCTTCATTTTGGTTTTTAATACACCAAGTCCTGGTATAAAGTATAAATCACAGAATAATAAAACAAAATTATTCATTAACAGCTGATGTAAGATTTACGTTGATACCACAGTAAATACCTATCGACAGCATAACAAACTTGACATTAAAACATGTAACTAGCATTTCTAAATTAAAATTGGATTCTTTTCACGCCCTTAAGTAATGGCACAAGTCTAGTACTGTTGCATAATGATAGTAAATTTGTGTGTCAAGATTTTTGGAATAACTTTAAGGTAAACAAATATTAAAATTCCTCCAACATCTATATGATTTACAAATGTAGTAATATACCTGAATGGAAACAATAGTAACAATGTAGTTACATTTTTGTAGTTAAAACCCAACAAGTATGTAAGTCCCAAATTTTTTTATGGTTGTCGATTGTCCACAGAGAAACTAGGATTTCACTGGTTCTACCAGTGATTTTGAAGAAAAAAGAATGAAAATGTAGCCGCACTGTTATATAATATAGAAAATAGCTTGGGTGTGTAGTCATTAAGTCACGAAAGTGTATCACGAGCGATTTTATGTAAGCATCCATTTGAGTGTAATCGGAACGGTCTGTAGAATAGAATAGGATAAAATAATTTTATTCTGCCATAAAAATGCCATAATCTGTTTTAATGCAAATACTCTTTCAATGTACGCATGCGAAACGAGTCAAATTAAAGTCACTGTTAATCCGGTTTTGTAGTAAGTATTTTGACATGTTAAACATAAATACGGGGCGGCAATATGTTTAAAAAGAGCCACCTCATGCCGTACTGAAGCAAACCGAGATATGTACGTACGACATACTATAACAAAAATTGTTCGTTGTACATACTACTTAAGTAAAATGGAAATATACTTCCGAATATTACACTAAGATGATCCGTACAGTGTTCAGTCACGATATAATCTAACATTTGCTATAATTTTATAATTATTTTGTCCCAGAAAACTGTATTTGTCTATATTTTGACTAAATGTTACTCAATGCGTGCGACATACCGGCCTTGCGCTGAAACTTTTGATAAAATTCAATGACTGTTCTCGAAATATGTTCAGATTACGAGGCAGAACTAAGTTCTAACGTTTGAAATAAGGCAATGTGTATATGATAGGCTATGTAAAGTTTTCATATAGATGATATACGACATATAACAACAGGAAAAATAGGTACTTACCGCGGCTGAATTTCCGCCATTATTCGTTTAAAATACCAGACTTGATTACCGCCCGTGGATCATATTACTAATAATTAAGGACATCTAACAAGTGTCTACTGCTGTGTTTCAATACTGACATGTAGCAGCGAGCTATGAGAATTGAACACAATTATGAAAATGAACAATTTAATATTTTGCTAAAATAGGCTGTGCCTTAGTTCATATTAGTGAAATCGGGAAATATTATGAGATATTCCTGAATTCGTGAAATATTGACCAGCAATTTTAAGCACTATTTCACATCAGTTTTTCTCGTTTTCAACATAAATTTTTTGTCAACTACATGATTTCGCCATTTCAACTATATGATTTCGCCATTCTAACTTTATGATTTCGCCATTTCAACTACAGTAGAACCTGCATTGGGCGACCACCCATGGTACCGGGATAAAACGGTCGCTTGAGTAAGTGGTCTCTTAATAGATCAGACCGAAATTATTAGTTTAAGTGCAATGCCGAGTTTCCATATCTTTATTCAGTACTGCTTCTATATAATACAGTACAGTTGCAATGTTATATGCACTGATATGGTCTTTTTATTACGATGGTGAACATGTGTAATGTTATTTTTTACGATTTATATGCTTTTATTTATACTCACCACCGGAAATCCATATGGGCAAGGTCCCAAGAAGAGGTTAGTCACTTTAGATTTTGGGGGATATTGCATAGTACAGAAGATGCCCCAATCTCAGAAGCATGTCTGGTTCTTTTACGTGCCTGACGTAAAGCATGGTACCTCGCTTAACGTCTCGTCCGAAAGACTGTTAGTAAGTTTGGTTATGTTAGGTGGGAAACACGGAAAAGCAGAGAAATGCAGGATCGGACCTTAAACCTTTGGATCAGCAGTCAGTAGCTCTTCCCACTGGACCACTTGTCCACCCATGTAATGTTAATTAACCATGATTCTTGTTTTATTTGCTTTATATCCCTCACTATTAGTTTATTTTACCACCTTTTTAGTTGATAACTACTAATCTACAACAATTATCTTTACATACGACCATTTAACGGGTTTGTTAAACTGTTTTCATAGGTGTGAATGCTCGACGAGATTAAGTGTATGTGGTCGTTAATTGGATTAAATTTTAACTCTCGGGACTGGTTTAAGGCGGTCGCTGGTCGGATAACTGAAAAGTCGCTTACAAACAGCTAAGAAATCAACATCCAGATAGCAAAATCAGTTTAGTTTACCCGGCAAAAATTATATATGGTAGAGTCTACGCTGACATGTTCCCCAAATGGAACCTCATTTTGTCGGGTAGTCGTCTACCCGTTGAAAAACCAGTGTACACTATGAGTCAGACATTCCACGCACGAGATCATAGTGAAAACAAACCAAATAACGAGCGTAGCCGGAGTAGGTCTCCACCGGACACTCACTCTCAATCACCTGCGAGATTCCCTAGACGCAAATCGCTCTCACCACGTACAGCCAGGTACAGGTCCAAACCAGTATCAAGGAGCCGTTCTACAGACCGACGTCGACCATATGCCAGTAACAACGACCACTCAATCAACTCTTCGTTCAACCGTCCTCGGGACCAAGGAACCAGACCCGATAATAGTAGATCCAATACCCAGTAGGACATACGGGGAGATCTTACGACTGTGTCGAATGATAACATTAACATTTGTTCATTAAATGTAAATTGTTTGAAAAAACGCATGGAAATCCCGATTTTATCGATTTTGTTAAAACATGTGACATTCTCTGTATCTCAGAGACGCATATGGATAGCATAGACAATGTAGACATTCCAAATTATACTTTTATCTCTAAACCTAGATATCAACGTTACAAACGCAAATCTGGAGGCATTGGCATTTACGTCATTGATAAATTACTCCCATTCATTAACATCCTAGAAAATGACTCGGAGCATGTTCTCTGGATCTCAGTCGATAACAACTTTCTTGGTCTTGACGAAAATATCGTACTGGGAGCCATTTATGTACCCCCCGAAAACTCTCGTTTCTTCAACGACGATTTGTTGTCTGATTTTGAATCGAAATAGCTGATAAATGTTCTCAATTTAAATATGTATACATAACTGGTGACACTAATGCAAGAACTGGTACCCTGCGCGATTTTATTCCCTCTGACAATCACTTCAGCGACATATTTGATATCGACGAAGACTCACAAGCCCATTTCAATAAATATAGTGTTCTTGAAAACCTATCTATCCCTCTTGAGAGACATTCACTTGATACAAGAACAAACACACTAGGTCTAAGGCTTATTGATACTTGTAGAAACAATAATTTATTTATATTAAACGGACGTCTCTCTAGTGATAGGAACATAGGTGCGTGTACTTTCAGAGATAGATCTGTTATAGACTATGTATTAGTAACTGCTGAATGTTTTGAATTTATAAAATACTTCAGCATAATCCAAACAGATACTCTGCTATCTGATGGACATAATGCACTACACTTCACCATTTCCGTCCCCATAATACAATACGCAAAGGATCAACCAAAAACCCATTCTGGATTACCCAAATGGAATAACGATCTAGTAAATAATTTCATAGATAATATTGATACTGAAAAGGTTATCTCCCTTGAACACCAGCTACGCCACTGCTCGCCTAACACACGCACTATTGAACATGTAACCGTGCAATTATCGGAAATCTTCACTAATGCCACGCGCCTTACCTTCCCTAAACAAACATCGAACCGTAGTATGAATAAACCGATTTCAAATGAAAAAAATAAACCCTGGTTCGGAAAGAAATGTCACAAAGCAAGACAAAATTATCACAGCGCCAGAGACAACTTCCAAGCTAACCCTAACGATGATAATAAAGTAAGATTACGAAACGCAAGTAAAAAATATAAGCGCACAATGAATTACTACATTAAACAACACAAACTTTCTAATAGCGATAATTTGAGAAAACTCAACACGAAAGATCCAAAAAAATATTGGAAGTTTTTAAATAACCTTAAACAAAAAAAAACTTGTCAACCGACACCATCTGTCGATGACATGTTTAAGCACTTCAAGGTCGTTAACGAAAACACAATCGATGATGACAGATTTGAAAATGTTATTCAACCACCTAATACAAACTTATTTTTGAATTCATCAATCTCCGAGGCAGAAATCCTCAAATGTATATCAAATCTAAAAATGCGAAAGCGTCAAGTCAGTACGACAACATCCTCAATGAGCATATAAAATCAACTAAAAATATATTCCTCCCTGTGTACCGATTATTGTTCAACTCTGTACTAGATACCGGCTTCATCCCTAGCTCTTGGTCCGAAGGCATAATTATACCTATTTATAAAAACAAAGGTAACCCGAATGACCCGAGCAAATATAGACCTATGACCATTTTAAGCTGTCTTGGGAAACTATTCACATCTGTCCTGAATAGAAGGCTAACGAATTTTATAGACGAGTGGAACATACTCGAAGAAAACCAAGCTGGTTTTCGACCAGGGTACTCCTGTACTGATCACATTTTTGCTCTACATGCGCTTGTCGAAATTTTAAAAAAGAAACGTCAGAAGCTTTTTTGTTGTTTTATTGACTTCTCACAGGCATTTGACAAGGTGTGGAGAGCTGGGCTATGGCATAAGCTAATCCAAAATTCTATAAATGGAAAATTCTTTAACGTTATTCAAAGTATGTACAAAAATATTAAATCATGTATCCAACATAATGGAGAATTCTCCGAATCTTTCATATCCGAAATCGGTGTCAGACAAGGCGAGAATCTATCCCCTGTTCCATTTTCTATGTTCTTAAACGATCTGCAATCGCATATGTTTAGTAATGGTTCAATCGGCGTAGAGCTTAAAGATCCATTGGATCTCACACTTTGGCTTAAACTATTGATCTTACTGTACGCTGACGACTCTATTTTACTTTCAAATTCAGAAACCGACTTCCAAACGAGCCTTGACATTTTTCATAATTATTGCACAAACTGGCACTTGAACGTTAACGGCACAAAAACAAAAGTAGTCATTTTTGGAGCTTGTCAGACAAATAGGTTTCGATTCACATTAGGCGAAACCCTTCTTGAAATAACTAATCAATATCATTACTTAGGAGTCACTTTCTCAAATAATGGCTCATTCCTGAAAGTTAGAAAGCACGTCGCCCAACAAGCAACAAAAGCAATGCACCTACTATTCTCAAAAGCAAATAATGCTAACCTACCAATTGACCTTATTATCAAGCTCTTTGATCATACCGTTCTTCCTATACTAACGTACGGAAGTGAAATGTTTGGCTTCAGCGAGAATCTAGATATTTTAGAAAAAGTGCATAACCAATTCCTCCGAAAAATCACTAAAGCGAGACGTTCAACACCTATATCCTTCCTGTATGGCAAACTAGACAGGTACCCAATATCTATCACGGTTCAGAGCAAAATTATTTCATTCTGGAACCGCCTTTTAGTAGGTAAAGAACAAAAGTTAGCTTTTCAAATTTATAAATACATGTATAATCAACCAGATAATAATTACAAGTGGTTAAATAAAGTAAAAGACATTTTATCCACAGTGGGACGACCAGACTTATGGGGAAATCAATTTTTTATTACTAACAATGATCTCCATAAGCAAATAAAACGTACCTTAGTTGACCAATTTAAGCAAAATTGGCACGCCCAGCTCTCCAACTCTAACAAAGGCAGTATCTACTTAAGTTTCAAAGATAACCCTCTCTTGGAAACATATCTACTTAAACTAACAGAATACGATTACTTTAATCTTTTTAAATTCAGAACTGCGAATCACTCTCTCCCAGTAGAATGTGGTAGATATGACGGTACACCATACAATGACAGACTGTGTCCACTATGCGACAGTGGCTCAGTGGGTACGGAAGAGCATTTTTTCCTAAATTGCCAGTTTTGTAATCAATCAAGACAAAATTGTCTCAATACTGAACTTCTCCGACACGATATATCATTTAAAACCCTTATGATGTCAACGTCTGTAACTATATTAAAGAAAATCAGTAAGTTTGCTGACATAATAATGAAACAGTTCAAGAACGATTAATTCTAGTGCCTCCATATTTGTTTCTCATGTACTGAGTATATGCTTTTTGTTAAATCACGTATTGTAAATTACCTACCCATGCCGACCTTTTATATTGTAATGATGATGTGTTCTTCTTTATCTTAATTGTATCCAGTCAATGAACATTCATACCATTGTAGTAATATTGTATATAGTGGTTATACTTCACTTGGTAACCGTGTATGAATGAAATCACGTGACCGTGCTAGCCAACACGTGCTATTGTTTGTTTAAGAAATAAAAATCTGTTCTTGTATTTTGTCGGTGAATAAAACATGGGCAGGAGTTCGGATGCGGAAAAATTAAATCACGAGTGCGTAGCACGAGTGATTTAATTTTCCGCATCCGAACGACTGCCCGTGTTTTATTCACCGACAAAATACAAGAACAGTGTTTTTATTTCGATTCTAAATACGATAATATCCCGCACTATTTAACTGCGCGCATTCCATTTTCACCCATTTGACATTGAACATGATTCCACGCTGAAATTGAGTGGCTTATTAGCTGGTACAATTACCGCCCTCGTTAATGAAAATGACCTTCGTAATTTTCTGAAGGAAAAAACACATTTTAAACATTGAAACAATTTTAATAACACGAGTATAGTGTATCTGTGTCATGAAATGAAAAATATGATTGAATTGATTATCAGAATTTTTATGAATCTTAATTTGGAGAGTATATTGGAGTTTCTAAAAATAGATGCGTCATAGCTGTAACACTGGATTCTCGTGAAACTGGCGGTCCGTTAAATTGTTTTACTATAATGTTTACGTTCATTCATTCATTAATAGGTCATGTGATACGGGCGTAAATTGTAACAGCCAATTTGTTACCATGTTTTATGGGGTTAATAATACATAGTTAGGTCCGCTCTTTGTTTAATGGATTAATCCGCGGATCGTGTTAGAATTTGTTATTTAAACGTACTGTCGATTCAATAAGTAATACTAATGAGGGATATATCCCATTCGAAAGAATAGGGGTGCTTATGTTTTATATTATAGAAGAGATACCTTCAATCGATAGTATCATACTTGAAAAACAGTATTTATATCGTCTCGTTAGTCTAGTGGGTAACCATATCGCTAAATTATATCAGATATTTTATTGAGATTTTGTTCCATTTCGCCACTGGTTCGACGCCCATCCAAGTTACATACATTTTAAAGTTGTTTTTTTTTTATCTTTTTTACAAGTACCTTATTTTGCATTTGTAAGTAATTTGATAACAAGAGACACGTAGTAGGTAAAAAAACTATATATATTTATTCGAGTGTTATGCTTTAATTTCATCTAGCAAGTTGTATCAATTCATTTTTTAATCTACAGTACAATAATCATACAATTATATTATATATTCACTGAAACAAACATAAACAATTATCATTTGAGGTATAGTGCGGCTAAGATATGATGGCACAATAACATTGTGTAAACGTCACTGGTTGGATTAGCCCATATCAAAACGCGGGTAAGTAAATAAATCACGATCATCTAAGCGCTTGTTCAGTTATTTTAACTTATTTAATTAAGGATGAAGATCGTTCTGCTTACTATATAGTCTAGTGGTAACGTTTCTAATCTCAACGCAGACGGTCTGGGTTCGAATCCTCCGAATCTTTTTTTATTTTTATTTTGTTTCGCGAATTTCCTTTCCGCACACTTTTCACAAAACTGTATTTGTGGGTGTATTTTTTACAACAAGATAAACTGTGTACGCTGCACATCATTAAATTGAATTATGGCTAAATGTATCGTTTTAACGCAGCAAGGACGATGCACTGTGTCGAATGTATTAGACTTCTGAACGCGAGAGGCATCAATAGAACTGCCAGTGATTCCGTTGTCCTGTCCAAGGAAACAAACTACCCCGATGACAGGGGTATCAAAAAGGACGATTTCACGCATATAGGCGACGAAATTGCTCAACGGTGTAAGAAAATCAAGAAGAAACAAAATTTCACTGGATGCTTTTGATGATAATGACATTGATTATGACGAGGCGGACGGTGATAGTGATTATAAGTTTGCAGATTTCTAAAATGATTCTGTCACAAACACTGATGATGAACAATGTTAATTCATATAATTTATATACACATGTATACATACAGAATATTAATTTCCAATCGATTGTTCTAGATAAATATAATAAAATAGTATATAATATTATACAGAATAGAGAAAGTATACGAATGAAAACAAATGTAACAAGATAATCAACGTGTAACGGTATATAATAAGAAAAAAGTTTACTAGAACTGAAGAATACAATTCATTACAAAAAATGCACAAGAGTGAGACTCGAACCAGTGACCTCCTTCCATAATATTGTTGTAATTCCAACGGTTTACCGACTGAGCAAGCGAGGCACATGTAAAAGCGACTCTTATATTTGCTCATATTGCGAAAACGTAATACGAGACGAGCGTTTATTGACCCTGACTGTAAATAAGCACCCCTTTCTGTTGAAAATGAACCCATCGGCTAATTAGCATGTGTAAATGTTATTGTGCCATCATATCTTGGCCGCACTATATCGATTCAGCAGAAGTATAGTATACGACTTTATAACATGGATATTTGTAATAAAAAAAAATTAAATTGTGGGATAAAACCTACAACTCAGAATAAAATTGAACCTTGTAGGAAGTGTGCGTATCCATTACGCTACAGCGCCTTTGATGTATGGGATGCGCTTTGAACACGATGTGATATCAAACCCATTGAAAGCTTACCTATCGGAAGAGTTTATGTTGATAACGATTCTCGTTTGACTTTGAACGCACTATATGTATCTGTAATATTGTACACTTGTTATTGTAATGATGAAATCTCCCCACACCCCCAACCTGTATATATGACCGGAAGCCCGTATTGTTTTATGTATATATGTTTGTTATATATTCCCATGTTGTATAATGTATACCTGGGTGTAATAAAGTTCTGTTCTGTAATAGAATCACTTTATATAGTGAAAATTCACGGGCGGGATCTTAAGTGGTCGTTTAATAGAGAAGTCGCCTAATAGAGGTGGTCGTTCGTACAGGTTCAACTGTATATGATTTTGCCATTCTAACGTTATGATTTCACCATTTCAACAATATGATTATGCTATTCTAACTTTATGATTTCGCCTTTTCAACTATATGATTTCTCCATCTCAACTGCATGATTTCTGAATTCCGTCTTCATATTTGAAAGGTCATAATCCGTCTGGCTCTCCTAAGCGGATTTAGCTCAGTGGTAACGCACTGGGCTGTCAATCTAGAGGTCGTGGGTTCAATCCCTGGCATCGGAACTTGACATATTCTGAAATATTTATAATATTTCCCGCTATATCTGGTCGTGTGGTCTGCAAAGTATCTGAAAGTGCTAATAAGCTGTGTATCGGTGCTGTACACCGAGCACATTAACGAACCAGGCGTGTACGAGATAGGCTCTAAAAGTATCGTCGATTCTCAGGTATGGTCGTGTCTATTACCTAAAATTTACAGTAAAGCTCTAAAATTATCGTCGATTCTCAGGTATGGTTGTGTCTATTATCTTACATTTACAGTAAAGTTATCAATTAACTTCGAATCTCAGGTACGGTTGTGTCTATTACCTAACATTTACAGATACTGTAATGCTCTAAATTATCGTCGATTCGCAGGTATGGTCTAGTCTATTAACTAACATTTGCAGTAAAGCTCTAAATTATCGTCGATTCTCAGGTATGGTTTTACTATTGTACCTAGGTCATTCAGCGTAGGCATTCTGCCTTTTGTTTGCTGAATCTTTTCTATTCAGCTTTTAAACAGTGGGACAAGGGGTGTTTAATTTTCTTGGTCGGTAGTGTGTTGGGCACTTCTTCGTTTTAAGATTTCTTACAGCTAAAACTAGGCATTGTAGTCCTTTTGTTGTGGAAACTTGGTCATTCAGCTGGTTATAATTTATTATACTTTTCGATAGATTGGACTTGGGCAGATCTGCGCTTGTTTAGTTGGGCTTTATGTGTTTTATGTTTCCTGTGCTCGGTTGGTTCAGTTTGGCATTGTGCTTTGTGAGCTTTATTGTTTTCTGTGCTCGGCTGATTAAGTTGAGTGCTGCCTTACCTGTCTGACTTAATATAATCTTTTTGTTCCGAAATTCATAAACATGTTAGGGTAACGTGTTATAAAGCGTCGTTACAGACAAACATTCAGCACTAAGGTTCACAAAATATCCCTGGGGAGCTAAACCCTTCTGACCCATGTTCTGTATGCCATACAATATGATACCAAGGCAAGCATTATGACGAGCATACTATCACATATCTGGTCAAACATATTCAAATCGTTTTATTACAGGGCGGAATAATTGCACTAGTGTTTTGTTATTGTAATGGAGAGGTATTGACATTACTAAAGAATGGGTTGCGGAAAGCACGATTATTGCAACCAATGGGTAACAAACACGGGATGACCAACTACACAGTGGTGTCCCAAAGAATTACTGATATGGACTAACTGAATGCTGATAAGGATATTGGATGTTCACAAACTGTTGAGATAATAAAGATGACAGAAGCAGACGAATGGAACAGCAAACGTGGAGTTAGGGTGTATAGACTGCTTAAAGGGACTGCCTCACGTATTGGTATATTGCAAAAATAAAATTAAATTGTCAAATATTCATGTAATTTTGGTATAGTTTCCTGTATATGCCATTAACGACCACATTGACATAAAATAACTTGGGAAACATCGGCATATTGTAGTAATTTATCATTTATACACCTAAAATTCTATAGGGTATTAATACCCTATAGAATTAGCACTACTATCACTTAAATTGCCTAAAATTTGTTTCCAGTCGATGAAAACGAATACCTCACATATGTTTCGGCTTTTAGTTTGTTAAAGTTACAGTTTGATCATGTGTGAATTACATAATTCACAAAACATTTTAGAAGGAAACTCTGCGATATTTTCAAACAGAAAAATACTGAGTGCCAAATATCAAGAGTGATTAAAATAGCTTATATGCCATAAATATTTCATAAAGCAACCACCAGTGACTTTCTATTATATAAAGACTTGGTTAGGTAGGAAAATGTGGTCATACAAAATTTTAAGCCCGATCTGTGAGGCAGCACCTTTAACAGACATGAAGTGAATGCAAACTGTGTTAGATCGCCTAAATAAGTGTTCGTTTGTTCGTTCATCGTTCGGTCGTCCGTCCGTCATCGCCAACAATTGAACTGAGGACATTGAAAATAATTAAACATGTTGACAATGTTTTAAAGTATAGATAAAGTTGGACACATGATCATCGGTGCTAATAGGATATGTGGGTAGGTCAAACCATAGTCACAATCACTGAACAATGAACATGTTACAGTTTTTCAATAAGATATAATCTTCATGGAGCATGGTCACACTGATGTTAAAATACAAGCAAACTTTGAAACCAGTGTTGACATTCCACGGGGTACGTTACGTAATTATTTACTAAGAACGAAAGTAAACATATGTCAACAAAAAGTTAAAATGGCCGTTAGTATTTTATTCTTTTCAATACAAATTTTAATAAGACATACTCAAGTCAAGAATGATTACCGTCCGTGCAACTTAATATTTCTATGCAATAGGCCACAGTTGTTGCCTGAAATCGTCCCAACTGTCTCGTTTGTGACCTTCTGTAATATATTAAGTTGCATGGAAAGTTCTTGTCGTCGGCTTGCTTGTCTAGTTAAAATCGGCCAAAGAATAAATCACTTACGATTGTTTTTAACAGATTGAGACTTGTGTGTTTAGGTAAACTTTTCGTCAATGCCAATTGGTATGTCCACACTGGATACTGCATCGTCTGGGGGAAATATGTCTTAAGTCATATACTATGTTTGACCATATCCGAACTAGGTCAACTTAGGTTGCCAGGTAAAATACGGGGAAACTGTTTACGCTGTGTAGGTCATATTTCTGACTCAATGTTCTTGGAAACTTGTCAATATAGGTGACTGTACGGCAATCGATCTATGGTGTGTTTCAAATGTAGGATCTACAATAAATGGGTAACCTGGTGTCAGAACCACTACATGTACACGCAAGTGAACTTTAAGGGACGTGTAACCCTCTTGTATTTCGCACGGAGTCCAAGTGTTAAAAAACTTTTAAAAAGCGGTATTGTGCCGGTAACTTAAAATACATTATATCACATGTGTTGTACTTCATTGCTTTGTTAGGGACATTCTCGTTCACAAGAGTATTCTACACCTGGTAGTCTGGGAACTTGACGTTCCGCTGAGGTATGAGGATTGTTATGGATGGAAAAGAGTTGTTTTATGCCCCATCTTTGATGAGGGGGTATATTGCTTTGCACATGTCTTTCTGTCTGTCGGTCGGTCGTATAAAATGGTTTCCGTTCAATGGCTCAAGACGTTTTGACCTAGGATCTTCAAACTTTACATTAAGGTTGGTCAGCAACAATAGATAACCCCTATCGATTTTGAGGTCAGTGGGTCAAATGTCAAGGTCATTGTGACCTTTTCCATTTCTGACTATTGGGCTGCCATGGGGGCATACGTGTTTTACAAACATCTCTTGTTTATATTGGTCACACTAGAACCAAAGTTCGAGCAGCAGTCAATACAACTCGAGTGTCGACTAACATCATGCATCGAAACATTATTATGCAGTTCCACCATGTGGCTCAATTCATTATCAACATATCTTGTACGGATGTTGATGTGCGTGTCCGTATGCGTGACTGGATATAACTGCCATTGTGTGAACAATACTAAATATTTACTTAAGTTAATTCAGTCTGCTATTGTATATATTTATTGACATACTTTTATATCATTCATTATTCTTGTGTCACTTTTTTACCCTAATTTGCTGTCAATCGGAACACCTTGTACAACTACGTCACATATTCTACGTAGTATATATCTAGTACATATGACGTCACGTTTTAGTATGTATGAACTCACGTTTCGAGGATGTATGACTACGTAAGGACGAACTTTTTCCAGTCAAATACATCAACAGTGTTGAGGACACAGTTGACAGATATCAAAACAGTTATAAGAAAACGTGTTGTTTTAATACAAACTTATAAACTTTGCTTTGTTTCATCTGGTCTGGAAGGTCTATTTTATTTTTAATGCTGGCATTCATAATTGGTAGTCAGGATACTCATACGCTTCTTATTGTAGCCACAGTTAACTGTATCATGTTTTACTTTTTACTCTGTATCTATAAAATATCAAACTTTTTGACATCAATAATCGTCCGGATACATCCGATGTTATCCCGTAATTGGCCGAGGTATTCCGATTATTTTGTATTAGACTATTTTGTCATGTTAATGCCAGTTGATAATTTAACGAGCTCTAGACTTAAGTAGCAGGGGATATGGCTAATCTTATGGCTATTTATTTATCTATCCTTTATTGCTTTTTTCTTTCAAAATATGTTATTATCAGAATTAACGCAAGTAGAAATATGTCATCAAAAAGTTGAAAACAACGTTAGAATTTTATACTGTATGCTTTGACCGTTTTAACGAGATATCCTCGATGCTCATGCCGAGAATCAGTAATATCTATGCCACTTAATATTGGTATGCAAAAGTTACCATGTTCGAATTGTTCCATATTTGTACTTGCGTTCTAAGCCAAAAAATACGTCACATGCCATGTAGTATGTCCACACAAAATTACCCTAATATATCTCTGTCACCTTAGTGTTGGTCAAAATATGTGTAGTCATTGCAACCATAATACAGTGCAACCTCTGTAGAATAACACACTTCGGGTGCTGCAAATACTGGTCGTTGTTTAGAGGTAGTTGCTCCAAAGGATAACTTTATAGTTAATGTCGACTTAGAAGTTTTGAAGACGTTGTTACAGAAAAGTTGTTGCTCTAAGGAGGACCGCTTCGGAAAGGTTGTATTGTACTAGTATGCTCATCCTGACTTCACGTGGACAATGTTTGTATCATGCCAACAATACACAGCCCGGAGTTGCCAGAATGGACTTTTATAACTCCGAGTTGGAGATACTATTGCAACAATTACTGTCAGATTATTCATTGAAAAGTGTAATAAAATAATGTTGTAAATTTATACAACAATGCTTCATCAAATTCGCGTTAAAATGGACCATAAAAATAATTGAGACGCAAAACAGCTGATTTCGGTCTACCGAAACACAAACACCTTCGCAACCTACATAGGAGGGATGCACGGAAATTTTAGTATGTTTATGTCGCGATATTTTCAATTTAATTTCCTACAATTATAGCTAGATGTATCTACTCATTACATGCATACTGATATTACATGTATTCCACTTGGACGATTCATTCTGCTTAATTCTGCTAAAAACAAAAACGTTACTGCACTTGTCCATAACTTTCCGAACAACCCTCATATTTGTTACTGTACCGCTTCATATTATCGCAGTTTCTTGAAATGTTTACCATACATTGAAACACATGGAAAAACAAAAACGGAATTCTGTATTAATCACATTAATTTTATTCAGTACAATTACATGTATATAATTTTCGATGTGAATATATTTGTGGATGTATAGTAGTAGGTGGTGTACTTCTAATGTATGAATATCACAGATTACTACATATAATACATCTAACAAGCAGAATTGTATTGTTCTAATGTTTCTGAGAGCTAGAGCAAGTTTTTCCATTGATCCTAATAAATTCTTATATCAGTTTGTCAGATATTATTGTACAGATTTAGTTATTCACACAACTTCAGAACAGAACAGTATTTTTATTAAAGACAAAACATACACAGACTATAATTTTAAATAAGTATAAACATTCCATGCATATGAAAAAAGAGACATAAATCATGAGCTGGAAGACAGACAATAGAAGATTAGCATACTCGGTGTTGAGAGTATGCATCAACCATACTCGCTAAAATGGTGGATCATTCGACTGTCCATCGTGTCAGATTGAAAATAGGTAATTATATCAAAGTCGTGGTTATATAAATAAGTTGTTAATTGTTTTTAAACGAGCACTTTTAAATTAGAGCTGTCTACTTTGAATGTGTTATCATTTTAGCATTCAAGTTTGTAGCCGTACACGAACACCGGTGGATTCAACTGGATTTCCTGGCAATACACTTCTACACGATCCTAGCCAAAGTTACGAAACTGTGCTATCCGAATATATTTTGTACATGTATAATGGAAAAATGCCTTATCGGGAAGTAAAACGAGAATTTGGTTTGTAACGTTGCGTTGCGGCGTTAATATAGTTGGTAGCTTCCTCTCACAAATAAACCGTAGGTCACGTCACTCGATACAAGGAACAATCAACATTAATAATTACAAACAAAATAATGACGGAACATCATCAATACGCTCGTACAGAATTAAAAAAAACCTTATATAAGTCATCGTCATATGACGAGCAGTTTAGCGATGTTAACTAGAATGCAGGCTAAGTTCAGAGTCTTGTATAAATGATGCATTTTGAACAGTTTGGACATAGTTACAGTACATCGTCACACTAATGTATATTTCTGATTGATAAGTTTGACGTATACTTTGTTACTATGTCATTACATTAACGCACCAGAAAACGTGTTCCATCTTATACCGTCCTGGGATATCATCGTACCACTAGATGCAGACCAAACTTTAACTTGTACCTGTTGTTTATACTGCAAGACAACGATAGCGTTAGCCGAGTAGCATGTGCCATAGGCGTCTCCGTAGAATGTTACAACGGTAGTCTGTTCATTATCTACAACTATAGCAACGTTCACGTATTTGTTGTTGTGAGGACATAGCACAATGTCGAACATGTATGTCCCGGTAAGCGGTGACGTAAACACTCCACTTGAAGAGTCATAACCGTTACCAATGTTAAACATAACGACTGGATAACGGATGGTGTGGCCACTTGTGAGAGCAATGTGTGCGCTTAGTCTTGCCTTGAATGCCACAGTCTGTGTTGTATCTGAAATAAAACATGAATATTTTATAAAATGTATAACTATATACCTAATCATAAATCTCTCCCTCTATCCTCGCCCAATTCGCATGTCCACTCATTGATTTCTCTATTATCTCCCTTTGTTTTGTTGTCGTAATATTTTCGAAAGAACATTTTATACTTGCCGTTGCCGTGTTTACTATATGTGTTTTGTAGTAATGTATATATGCATATAAATCTGACAGTGTTAACATTACGTCTTTCAACATTCAACTTTTAAGTCCATTTCATTTTTAGAATTCATACTGAAGGATTCCATCTTCTCTAGCGTTTCTACCACGTTTGAGTTTATTCGTTCAAAGACAACTTGATTTTGTTTTTCATTAAAGTCCATTCTAACTAATTTCTCGAGAACTTTCTCAAGAAAGTCATACTTAGAACAATGCTGCTCTTCCGTTAAAACCACGTTTACTGACACTAAAATTAACAATGCCCGAATGTACGCCATTTTTCTGCTAGCTAAATACAAACTTTTCTGTTGACAAAATCTAGCACAACTGAAATCTACCAGGATAACTCCTGGCTTAAATATTATCAATTGAAGCTACAGCTTATTTTACATTTGAAGGCGCTTATTACAAACTGTGTGCTTCTCAACACCAATGTTGCGTCTTTGATATAGATAGGTACGATGTTCATTCAATATATAATGCGAAATACACATACATTCTAATATACAATATTAATAATTCAAATATGAACATAATTATTCAAAGTAACCTTCTACGTGATCAATAACTGCCATAATTTCGATAGACATTCTATTTGCGTTGCTAGGCAACTGTGCACATACACTCTATACTCCATGGCGGCGGCCGATTCATTCCTGTGTAAATCAGGAAGTCGAATCCCCAGGTTACTATATTCTCATTTCCGGCTGGTATTAACGTATCAACGTCTCATCTATATCTAATAGACTGGATATAGAGCTTTTTGCCCTTCCACAATACAGGGCTAAAGCAAGCCGGTAACTCATTTGAAGCGACGTTCCGTCTTTTCTGACATCAAACATTTATGCACCCACCGAGCGTAATCTTTGCACATGTTTAACCTGGCCCGAAAAATAGAATGAACAAAGTCAAAAACCTTTTCCAGGAATTTTTCTTCGCATTTGAATAGTCTGTCTGCTTTCACCAATGTTCTCATTTTGTGCTGTTTAATATAAGCCGTTGCATATTTATCCTGATTAAACACTGGTTCTTTATTGCAATTCTACCTATCGTATATTCATTTAATACTCTCACCACTCCGGAATATAAAAGAGAGCATTTTAACACAAGCCTCTTGTAAGGCAATAATAATCGGGGAACTTTTGTTTCGACGGCGCAAGATTATTATGTTAACTACGTTGGTCTTGTGACGTTACCGGGTCCACGTTGTATTAAGTTACGTCAAAGGTAGGCGAGCGCTGATGACGTCGTTGACCTAAAGTTCCTAGAATTTTCTGAACAAAACGACAATAACTTAAATGTTTATTATGCGAAACATCTTTTAATAACATGTTGACGGGTTTAAGAGATAATTGATAGTTCGCATTATATATTGAATGACCCTCCTATATGAAATGTAAAAAACTGTATAAACTGAATATGGTTTAGGTGAAACCTGACGTCAATGCCGTTTTAAGATACCAACCATGTACAACGTAGCCACCATTCATCACCAAAATGAAGCCATTAATAATATAACATCACCAGAAAAAAGAATATTCCGAATAGTTCATCATGACCAAAAATGAAACTGTTTCCATATACATGTACGAGTATAAGCCTTCTCTGATTTAAGTCATCAACAAATACAATGTTCCCTAGTCCTGATCTCCAGAAGCATCTGAAGTTGGGATTTTGCTAAATTCAGAGTCTGAATCTGAGATCAAGTTTGAGTCTGAAGTTTGAGCTCTTTAAATTTTAATGTAATAAACCAAGTATAATGTTTTTGTTCTGTGATGCCAATTTTGCGTCCAGCATTCCGTGCAAATTAACTAAAAGTCACATGACAATATTTAAGTTTAAGCTCAGATTGAGATTTTTCGGGAGATCGGGGCCTGATTAAATATTAGGCATGAATCATGTAACAGATGTCCCAAACTTAGATTGTCAAATAGATCTCTGTGTTCACAACGGAACCTACCGGGGATAATGTGTTTTCTTTACAGATAAGTAAAACTCTTGGGTAGAACAGTCAATTTCTGGTCAGGCCCAAAAGTTATACGACTATAGTATGTATGTATAACAATTTGGTTAATTATTATATATCAATCGTGATACAAGTTTTTATAACCTTCGATAATCACTCTCGATGCCATCTCTTATGAGCGCCACATCTCAGGAAATTTTCTTTTCCGACATCATGTAAATTGATAGGTTGGAGAAACAAACATGGATATAAGGAAAATATAACTCGGCCTTTGAATGTTTTTCTTGAAGGAATTATCCTGCTGACGATCTAAATATAAACAACACAAATTACAGCAAACGTATACACATGCCAGTTTACTATATAGTCATCAAAACGTGAAATCATTTTGAAATATCGGTACGAAACACACATGCCTGATAGTTCAAATTACATTTTATGTACGTTTTTGTGGATTTATATTCGAGATTATGTCCAAAAAACATAAATACGTCACGTATGACATGCAGCATGGCATGAAAGGAAAAAGTAAAGTTGAAAAAGTGTGTTAACAGTACACGTGTTCATGTGAAGTTTCACGATATTTTCTTATCGTTACTTACCGTCTGTTTGAATCACTGATTCACAGGCATGACTCATTCAATGACGCACGATTTACAGCCTCTCTAAAACATATCAATGGTCAAATGCATGTTCTGTGAAAACATCGTTCATGTGCTGCGTTGTGCAATTTGATGACGTTGCATTTTTGTTTACTAGAAAACCCAGGTGTGGGTTCAAGGATATGGATTTAACTAAATGACCGGACAAAACTTAAATTGCTTCTTCATGCTAGTACATAATTTCTAACAATAGTGTTCATGCTATTTTCAATTTACTAATTTTAAGGAATTTGGAAAAAATCTACCGGTAATAGTTTTTTTCCAAATTTTATGCAGTAGGAGTAGCAATTTACTAACCGGTACTTAATCTTCTCTCTCGCAACATACCCATACCAAACAGAGATAGGATAAATATTGTTATAACTGCATGTCAGTGCTTTATTTAGGACATATGTTGAGCCCTAGCCAGTAGTTTTACAAACGGCCAATCTATCTGTGTTACAAAAATGAATATGTATCTGTGTTTTATTATTTCGATTCTAACATAGCCATTATTCCGCATTTAAACGCAAATCAAGAAATAATAATCGCTGCACTATTTTCTTCTTCGAAAGTTATTTGCCGTATGTGAGCTTGATTTGTAATTCATTTACTTCTGGGATTCCTCTATATGTATGTAGGCAAAACAGTTGGCTCTGTCAGAATATAAGTTCGAACACAACGACCCTGATTAACTCGACAAACCGCCTTCGAAAGCAGTTTGGTCGCTATTTCTACAAATCGTTTATAGTTCTAAACCAGGTGATGGCAAACAAAAAAGACCCGTAAATTATGAAGGTATGTGTTAATATTACTAGCATTCTGCAGTGTTCTAAATAAAAGTATGTATGTACAAAATATGAAAGTGTAGCATCTGAGTCGGCTTCGAACAAATATGTGACCTTCTGTTAAAACATAGATAGTTTATTCAAGAAAAATGCAAATATGCCTATCATTCTACAAATATATACAATTTCACATATTTTACAATGGTTAATGCTGACATTATTAGCATATTCAGGTATAATTGTACCAAATATATTGATATAATAATAAGCAATATAATCAATTTGTAAGTTTTAACTTCATCATGCAACATAATCGGTTTTATGTATAGTACATAAACACTCCAACAGTAATTGTAGTTATTCAATGACCACATATACATATATACAAAGTGAGAGAGAGTTATTAAAGTGAAATATACTACAGTACTAATTAAAAGCATACATGATTGTCTTGCGTCTTATTTCGAAACTTTTCTGTAAGTGTAGTGTAATGATTGAGGGATAGCTAATTATATAAATAAATATTAATTTCAATGCACTCTCCTATCGACCGTGCATAAATATAGATTCGTACTAAGTTATATATCTCAATAGATTTCGATGTCCATACACTAATACCAGACAGCCTAGGGCAGACACTTGTCAGTGAATTGCCGAAGTGTCTAGGCTGGTCAAATATATCATATACCATGTTAGTGGGGATTGCAAGTCAGTTCAGTCAGAGAGTTAGAGTTGAGAAGTAGAGTCGTTAGAGACCAGATGGTGTGGGCCATCAACAAGCGAGTAGCTTGGGCCATAAGCCTGGACATGATGTTTCGAGTATGAAAGTTGACTTATACTGTTGAACCTGAGAAGTACTATACTATGTTTATGAACTGTGTAACAAACTAAATGAATAAAACCATTATACGAACACGAGTGTTACGTTCTTTACCAACTCATAAGGACTACGTAACATAAGAACATAGATAGGTTTTTCTGGATAGTCTTATTATCAGATTTTAAAAGTTCAACAAATTTTGGTACATTTGGATGATTCCAGAAATATCGTTTAATATGACATTTTCTTATTTCGTGATATAGGGGACATTTTAATAAAAAGTGAAATTCGTCTTCTAGGGTATGACATGTATGTCATTTTCTTTCATCGTATGGGATTTTATGTGGCATGTGCCATCAACATATTAAGTTGCCATGAACGGTACTCGTTCTCGGCTTAAGCGTCCAAGATGTCTCGTTATAATCGGCCTTACAATAAATTACTTACGGTTGTTTTTAACTTTTTATTGACCGATATTTACAAGCGTACTTATTTCGTCACATATCACGTGGTATGTCCACTCTGGATACTGTATCGTCTAGGGAAAATAGTAAGATGTTTGACCATATCCGAGGCAGTTTAACTACTTTCGCTCTGTAGGTAACATTTGTACTCAATATTCCTGAAACTTCTCATTATCGATGACTGCACTCACGGCACACGATCTATGGTGTTTCATATGAGGATCTACGTTAATTTGTAAATGAGTCACCTGTGGTCAGAAATACGGCTAACTCTTTTTCTTAATATTTAGGCGGTATCATTCAGCCCATTTAGATTCCCCGTCATAGGTGTGGGAAGGTCGGGGAACCATACCTCGCCACACCTTACAATAATGCATATATATATATATATATATATATATATATTTACGACCGACCGGGGAGAAAACAAAACAGATGCAATATTTGAGTTGACGTGGTCATCCATGTTGTGTGGCCAACATGAATGACCTATTTAATATTAAAATAAACATACGCATAAAATGTAATATTATCAAATGGCATAAAGACATGTATGAAACATTAATCAACATGTACTATGTGAAGTAAAAAACATACAATAGATATAAACAGGCGATCGTAATATTTTCACATTTACAAATAACGACAGTGAGTATGAGAATTATACGGTGAACTGCTTTATTCGACACTCATGTAATTATTTACCAAGGGGAGCAACTCAAAAGAATTTACAGTTTTGATCAAAACGCAGTTCTTTCCCCTGAAATGCACACTTGTGTTGATTTCTATTTAATTATAACTTGGACGATTAACCTTGATATTGTCATTCGAAAAAGAGTGGCTTATTTTTTGAAAGTGAAGGATAAAACAACATGGAGGTGGAAGTAGTCTATACAAAAAGTTACAACATTTTAAAGGAAGCCTGACACAGAGCAACATAGTTAAACAGGATTACTTATAGGTCATAATTAAAAAAGCGTGAGCTAACAGTGCCGTCAACATGTCTAATATAAACAATACACTAAAATGAGAATTAAATAGTACATGTATTCTTGTAGAAATAATGTGTTTTGTTAGCTGATTTATTACACTAATAAGGTGTTGCTAATCCTGAGAAGAAACGAAAGCGAAAGTAGATTAGCAGCACTTAGTGCAAATTTGAAGGCCGCTATCAGACATCGGGCAAAGGTAGACATTTTTATAGTCCATACTTACATCATTTCTTAAAATCAAACTTATCAATTAATAATTTTGTAGTTAATTAAATACTTTATATTAATAGAGGGATTGGCTAGCTTATTTATTACCCTAATATGGGTGCAGCTAATCAAGGAGGAAATGAAATCGAAAGTAGATTAGCTGCATCAAGTGTAGTTTTGAAGGCTTTAAGAAATCAAGCAAACATTTACGTTTTAATACCCCAAAATCACATCGTTTTCATATGTTGAACTTTATTGTTAACAATTATCATAACATAATAATAGTAGTTCATGTTGTTGAATAGTTATAAAGTGAAATTAGAATTGCTGTTCTTGGCTTAATTGAAGTTATTTTAAACATATATCAGTAAAAGAATATACATAGACAATATCATATTTACATATACATGTATGCCTTATTTACAAAGTAATAGATTATTGCATGCCTATCACTTCTCATAACACAAGACAAAATGGGGAATGCACACAAATAACAGTATTGAATGAGCCTGCATGACATGATTTTTAAACATGTGGGTATACGATTTTAAAGGGCACTTTTAAAGATCTAAAGATTGAAATCATAACAGTTCACGAATCTTAAGCCCAGAGGGATTGGAGGGTTGTTAAATACTTATACGAGATAATGTGTTGGTAACTTGGTATACATTACATCACACGTATTGTCCTTCATTGACTTGTTAGGGGCATTCTAGTTCACCAGAGTTTTCTACACCTGGTAGTCTGAAACTTGACGTACCGCTGATGTATGAGGAGTTTTATGTATGAAAAAAGTTGATTTATAATGATCACACTAAACAATTTCGAGCAGCCGTCAATACATTTCGAGTGTCGACTAACAGCATGCATCGGAACATTATTATGCAGTTCCACAATTTGGCTCAATTCATCACCAACACATCTTGTATGGATGTGTATGTGCGTATCCGTATATCTGGCCGTGTATAACTGTTATTGTGTGAATAATACTAACTATTTACTTAAGTTAATTCAGTCTGCTTTTGTACATATTTATTGACATACTTTATTATTATTTACTACTCTTGTGTCACCTTTTTACCCAAATTTGCTCTCAATCGGAACACCTTGTACAACTACGTCATATAATATATATCTAGTACGTATGACGTCACGTTTTAGTATGTATGAAGGATGTATGACGACGTAACGACGAACATTTCCATCCAAATACATCAACAGTGTTGAGGACACAGTTGACAGTATCAAAACAATTATAAGAAAACGTGTTGGTTTAATACAATCTTACAAAAGTTGCTTTGTTTCAGCTTGACTGGAAGGTCTATTGTCTGTAATCTGTATTGCTGGCTTTTGAAATAAGTGATTAGGATATTAATGCACCGCTTATTGCAGCCTCAGGTACTCTATCACGTTTTATTTTGTATCTATAAAATATCAATTTTTTGTCATCATTAATCGTCCGGATTCATCTGATATTATTCCATAATTGGCCGAGGTATTCCGATTATTTTGCTCTTTCATTAGACTATGTCGTCATGTAAATGCCAGTTGATAATTTAACGAGCTCTAGACTTAAGTAGCAGGGAATATGGCTAATCTTTGGCTATTTATTTATCTATCCTTTATCGCTTTTTTCTTTGAAAATATGTTAATTACAGGAACTTCATTACAGTGTTTGTATACAACGTGGCTGGTGACATGATCTTAGCTGCTATGAATTAACGCAAGTAGAAATATGTCAACAAAAAGTTGAAAACAACCATTTGAATTTTATACTGTACTTCGTCGGTTTTAACTAGACATCCTCAATGCTCATGCCGAGAATATCTGTATGCAAAAGTAAACATGTTCGGTCCAAAACCGGTTTCGGACAAAAATTGTGCCATATTTCTACTTGCGTTCTAAGCCAAAATTACGTCACATGCTTTGTAGTATGTCTACACTTCATCACACTAATATATCTGTGTCACCTTAGTGTTGATCAAAATATGTGTTGTCATCGAAACCATTATACCGTGCAACCTCTGTTGAGTAACACACTTCGATAGCTGCAAATACTGGTCGTTGTTTAGAGGTAGTTGCTCCAAATGATAACTTTATAGTAAATGTCGACATATAAGTTTTGAAGATGTTGTTATAGAAATGGTGTTGCTCTACTGAGGACCGCTCCGAAGAGGATGTATTGTACTAGCATGCTTATCCTGACTTCTGTTGGACAATAATCGTATCATGCCAACAATACACAGCCCGGAGTTGCCAGTATGGACTTTTGTGATTCCGAGTTGGAGATATTATTGCAACAATTACTGTCAGATTATTTTATTGAAAAGTGTAATAAAATAATGTTGTCAATCTATACAACAAATGCTTCATTGAACTCACGTGAAAATGGACCATAAAAATTAATTGAGATGCAGATTCACATTTATTTAGTACAATTACATGTCTATAATTTGCGCTGTGAATATTTTTGTGGATGTATAGTAGTAGGTCGTGTACTTCTAATGTATGAATATCACATATTACTACATATAATACATCTAACAAGCAAAATTGTATTGTTCTTATATTTCTGTGAGCTAGCCAGTTTTTTCATTGATCCTAATAAATTGATATGTCAGTTTGTCAGATATTGTTGTACATATTTAGTTATTCACATAACTTTAGACGATTAGAACAGAACAGAACAGAAGAGGAAGTTAATCAAAGACAAAGTATACACAGACTATAATCTTACATAATACATGAATATAAACATTGAATGCATATAAAAAAAGAGACATAAATTATGAACATGAAGACAGGCATTAGTTGATTAGCATACTCGGTGTTGAGAGTATGCGTCAGCAACATTTGCTAAAATGGTGGATCAGTCGACTGTCCATCGTGTCAGATTGGAAATAGGTAATTATATAAAGTCGTGGTTATAAAAATAAGTTGTTGATTGTTTTTAAACGAGCACTTTTAAATTAGTACTGAACTACTTGTATTTGTTATCATTGTCATCATTAAAGTGTGTAGTCGTACACGATCACCGGTGAAATCAACCGAGTTTTCTGGAATTACACGTTTACACGATCCTAGCCAATGTTACGAAACTGCGCTATCCGAATGTATTTGTGTATAATGGAAAAATGCCTTATCGGGAAGTATCTTCCTCTTACAAATAAACCGAAGATCACGTCACTTGATACCAGGAACAATCATCATTAATACTTAAAACAAAATAATGGCGGAATACGACGACCAGTTAAGCGATGTTAACTAAAATGTAGGCTATGTTCAGAGTGCTCTACAAATGATCACCTAGAAATGTCACACTGGTCTAGATTTCTGATTGATAAGTATGGTGTATACTTTGTTACTATGTCATTATATCAACGCACCAGAAAACGTGTTCCATCTGTAAATGTCCTGGGATAGCATCGTACTACTAGATGCAGCACTCACCCTAACTTGTACATATTACCACTTGATGATGCAGACTTCACTTTGACATGTACCTGTTGTTTATACTGCAGGACAACGATAGCGTTAGCCGAGTAACAAGTATGATGGGCGTCTCCGTAGAATGTGACAACGGTAGTCTGTTCATTATCTACAACTATTGCAACGTACACGTATTGGTCGTTGTACGGACATAGCACAATGTCGAACATGTATGTCCCGGTAAGCGGTGAAGTAAACACTCCAGTTGAAGAGTCATAACCGTTACCAATGTTAAACATAACGACTGGATAACGGATTGTCGTGCCGCTTGTGAGAGCAATGGTTGAGCTTAGTCTTGCCTTGAATGCCACAGTCTGTGTTGTATCTGAAATAAAACATCAATATATAATAAAAAGTATAACTATTACCCTACTCATAAATCTCTCCATTATCCTTGCCAGATTCGCATATCCACACATTGATTTTCGCTATTATCTCCCTTTGTTTTGTTGTCATAATATTTTCGTCAGAACATTTTATACTTGCCGTTGCCATGTTTACTATATATGTTTTGTAGTAATGTACATGTGTACTTCTAACTCCTTTCTCTTTTTTTAATTTTTCGGCTGTATCATGCAGCCCATTTAGATTCCTCGTCATAGGTGTGGGAAGGTCGGCGAACCATCCCTCGCCACACCTTACAATAATGCATAATATGTCATGTACTATGTGAAGTTAACAACATACAATAGATATAAACAGGCGATCGTCATATTTTTACATTCACAAATAACGACAGTGAGTATGAGAATTATATGGTGAACTGCTTTATTCGACACTTATGTAATTATTAACTAAAGGGGAGCAACTCAAAAGAATTTACTGTTTGGCTCCAAACGCAGTTCTTTCCCCTGAAATGCACAATTGTGTCGATTTATATTTAATTCTAACTTGGACGATTAAGTTTGATATTGTCATTCGAAAAAATGGTGGTTTATATTTTGAAAGTGAAGGATAAAACAACATGGAGGTGGAAGCAGTTTATACAAAAAGTTACGACATTTTAAAGGAAGCCTGACACAGAGCCACATGATTAAACAGCATTACCTATAGGTCACAATTCAAAAAGCACGCGCTAACAGTGTCGTCAACATGTCTAATATAAACAATACACTAACATGATAATTAAGTAGTGCATGTATAACTTGTAGAAATAATGGGTTTTGCTAGCTGATTTATTACACTAATAAGGTGTTGCTAATCCTGAGAAGAAACGAAAGCGAAAGTAGATTAGCAGCACTTAGTTTAAATTTGAAGCCCGCTATCAGACATCGGGCAATAGTACACATTTTTATTATCCATAATTACATCATTTCATACAATCAAACTTATCAATTAATAATTTTGTAGTAAATTGTATACTTTATATTAATATGGGGATTGGTTAGCCTATTTATTACCCTAATATGGGTGCAGCTAATCAAGGAGGAAATGAAAGCGAAAGTAGATTAGCTGCATCCAGTGTAGTTTTGAAGGCTATAAGAAATTTATTTTTATAGCCCAAAATCACATCGTTTTCATATGTTCAACTTTATTGTTATCAATATTTATTACATAATAATAGTTCATGTTGTTGAATAGTTATAAAGTGGAAGTAGAATTGCTGTTCTTGGTTTAGTTGAAGCAATTTTACACAGATATCAGTAAAATAAGATACATACAATATACTTTAACACAATGTCATATTTACATATACATGTATGCCTTATTTACAAAGTAATAGATTATTGCATGCCTATCACTTCACATAACACAAGACAAAATGGGGAATGCACACCAATAACAGTATTGGATGAGAATGCATGACATGACCTTTAAACATGGGGGTATAAGATTTTAAAAGGTACGTTTAAAGATATAAAATGTGAAATCATAACAGTTCACTTACTGTAATGACACAGTATTGGTGGGTCTAATTTCAGGGTAGATATGAGGCTATTTCCATTACAGATATTTAAAATATCATTTTTGAAATGATTTTGAATATTCTTCTTTCTTTTTGGTCTGTAAGTAGATTGATTTGCATCCATCTTTGTCTTTAATTAAGAATCTAAAGACCTGGGGGATTGGAGGGTTGTAATGTTTGTTTCGTTTATCCATGATTGATTTGCAGCTTTTATTCCTTTAAACTCCAGAAAATTTGTTCTAATATTATAGTTAGTAATTATGAATTCCCTGTGCAGTTCCACCATCTGGCTCAATTCATTATCAACACATCTTGTATGGATGTTGATGTGCATGTCCGCATGTGTGTCTGTGTATAACTGTCATTGTGTGAATAATACTATTTAAGTTAATTCAGTCTGCTATTGTACATATTTATTGACATACTTTTTTAATATTAACTATTCTTAGGACTCTTTTTTACCCAAATTTGCTGTCAATCGGAACACCTTGTACAACTACGTCACATAATCTACGTAGTATATATCTAGTATGTATGACGTCACGTTTTAGTATGTATAAAGCCACGTTTCGAGGATGTATGACCACGTAACGACGAACTTTTTCCAGCCAAATACATCAACAGTGTTGAGGACACAGTTGGCAGATATCAAAACGTGTTGTTTTAATACAATCGCACAAAGTTTGCTTTGTTTCATCTGGTCTGGAATGTCTATTTTATTTTTATTTTAAAGCTGGCTTTCATAATTGGTAGTTAGGATATTCATACCCCTCGTATTGCAGCCACAGTTAACTGTATCGTGTTTTTCTTTTTACTATGTATATATAAAATATCAAACTTTTTAACATCAATAATCGTCGGTATTCCGTTCTTGTTTAGTTCTTGTATTAGACTATTTCGTCATGTATATGGCTAATTTTTGGCTATTTATTTATCTATCCTTTATTGCTTTTGTCTTTTAAAATATGATAATTACAGGAACTTAATTACAGTGTTGGTATATTAAGTGGTTTGTGACGTGACTTTAGAATCCATTATAAGAATTAACGCAAGTAGAAATATGTCAACAAAAAGTTGAAAACAACGTTAGAATTTTATACTGTACGCTTCGACCGTTTTAACGAGATATCCTCGATGCTCATGCCGATAATGAGTAATATCTATGCCACTTAATATTTGTATGCAAAAGTTAACATGTTCGAATTGTTCCATATTTGTACTTGCGTTCCAAGCCAAAAATTACGTCACATGCCATGTATTATGTCCACACTGTAACACCCTAATATATCTCTGTCACCTTAGTGTTGATCAAAATATGTGTTGTCATCGAAACCATAATACCGTGCAACCTCTGTAGAGCAACACACTTCGAGAGCTGCCAATACTGGTCGTTGTTTAGAGGTTGTTGTGCCAACGGATAACTTTATAGTTAATGTCGACTTAGAAGTTTTGAAGACGTTGTTATAGAAAAGTTGTTGCTCTACAGAGGACCGCTCCGGAGAGGTTGTATTGTATTAATATGCTCATCCTGACTTCACGTGGACAATATTTGTATCATGCCAACAATACACAGCCCGGAGTTGCCAGAATAGACTTTTGTGACTCCGAGTTGGCGATATTATTGCAACAATCACTGTCAGATTCTTCATTAAAAAAATTCATCAAACTCGCGTGAAAATGGACCATAGAATTTAATATATACGCAAAACAAAAAACGCATTCGCAACCTACATAGGAGGGATGCTCGGAAATTAAAAATATTTACTTCGTAATATGTTTTCATTTCCTACAATTATAGCCCGATGTTTTTAACTCATTAGACATATGCATACATATATTACATGTATTCTACTTGGACGATTATTTCTTCTTAATTCTGATAAAAATAAAAATAATACGGCACTTGTCAAGAACTTTCAGAACGACCCTCGTATCTGTCACTGTATCACTTCTTTTTGTCGCAGGTTCCCAACATTGCAACACATGGGAAAACTATAATGGGATTCAGTGGTTTTCACATTTATTTAGTACAATTACATGTATAAAATTTTCGATGTGAATATCTTTTTGGAGGTAAAGTAGTAGGACGTGTACTTCTAATGTATGAATATCACTTATTACTACACATAATACATCTAACAATCAGAATTATATTGTTCTTATATGTCTGTGAACTATAGCCAGTTGTTTCATCCTCTAATAAACTAATATGTCAGTTTGTCAGATATTATTGTACATATTTATTCACGACACTTCAGAAGATTAAAACAGAACTGTACAGAAAGTTTATTAAAGACAAAGTATACGCAGACTATAATCTTACATAATGCATGAATATAAACATTGCATGCATATGAAAAAAGAGACATAAATCATGAACATGAAGACAGGCAATCGAAGATTAGCATAATCGGTGTTGACAGTATGCATCAACCATATTCGCTTTAAATGATGGATCAGTCGTCTGTCCATCGTGTCAGATTGAAAATAGGTAATTATAACAAAGTCGTGGTTATAAAAATAAGTTGTTGATAGTTTTTTAACGAGCACTTTAAGATTAGTACTGTGCAACTTGTATTTGTTATCATTGTCAGCATTCAAGTATGTAGTCGTACACGATCACCGGTGGACTCAACTGAGTTTTCTAGAATTACACGTTTACACGATCTTAGTCAAAGTTACGAAATTGCGCTATCCGAATATATTATGGTACATGTATAATGGAAAAATGCCTTATAGGGACGTTGCCTTCATATAACGTCGTTTATATAGTTGGTAGCTTCCTCTCACAAATAAACCTAGGGTCACGTCATTTGATACCAGGAACAATCAACATTAATAATTAAAACATGCAAAATAATAGCGGAACATCATCAATACGCTCGTACAGAATTAAAACAAACTTATATAAGCAATATGGCGAGCAGTTTAGCGATGTTAACTAGAATACAGGCTGTTTTCAAAGTCTTCTATAAATTAGCTTCTATTAATGATGCATATTGATCAGTTTGACCATACAGTAACAGTACTGATGTTTGATGTATTCTTTGTTACCATATCATTACATTAACGCACCAGAAAACGTGTTCCATCTGTAATTGTCCTGGCCTATTATCGTACCACCAGATGCAGCAATCACTTTGACTTGTACCTGTTGTTTATACTGCAGGACAACGATAGCGTTAGCCGAGTAACATGTGTGATTGGCGTCTCCACGGAATGTGACGACGGTAGTCCGTTCATTATCTACAACTATAGCAACTTGAACGTATATGTCATTGTATGGACATAGCACGATGTCAAACATGTATGTCCCGGTAAGCGGTGAAGTAAACACTCCAGTTGAAGAGTCATAACCGTTACCAGTGTTAAACATAACGACTGGATAACGGATGGTCTGACCGCTTGTGAGAGCAATGTTTGAGCTGAGTCTTGCCTTGAATGCCACAGTCTGTGTTGTATCTGAAATAAAACATCAATATTTTATAAAAAGTATAACTATATACCTAATCATAAATTTCTCCCTCTATCATCGTCCAATTCGCATGTCCACACATTGATTTTCTACTTGCCGTTGCCATGTTTACTATATGTGTTTTGTAGTAATGTATATACGTGGGACGTTCAAAAATCAGCAGGACTATTGTCACAAAACGTGCATGGTTAAACGAAATAAATCAAATTATATACCATCATAAATCGGAATCCTTTTTCTACATACTGTTAAATTATCAACTAAAACAAATACGCGGTTCGAGCGTTACAGGTGACTACACAAGGTCACTAACGCTGACCCGGCGCACAAAATGACGTCGCGCTATTTTACAGGGCGTTAGTGCTTCGCATAGGGCTATGAAATACGACGTTTATAGTGATATATTGTGAAAAATTCATCCCAGTACCATAATGAGTCACACAAGTAAAGAGTTAGTGAGAATCGCATGTATTTTTCCAGATCTTACTTCGAATATCTGGGCGAGAATCCGTACCATGAAACGTTGGTATTTTGAAAATGTTTTGATAACTGACGTCACGGACGTTCTTATGATTTCCTATTACTTCCCTGTCTTACAAAGCAGAACAGTTATCATTAAAGCATTTGTGACATTCTAAAACTGATAAACGATTCGCAGAACTGTTTCCAAAATGTATTTACGATAATTTTATACGATTCAGAGGACTTAATCATCTTGCTGTTGACAGAACTTGGTGTTTGCCCGTATTTCCTTACGTGCAGATGACGTCACTTTTGCGTCACGAAATTGTCACTCTTGGAGTCCAACTTTTGTTAATTTCAATACCTAACGTCCAAATGTCGTTATTTTTGCAGACATCGTCCAACATATAACATGGACTGTTATGGCAAAGTTTTAAAACCAACGATAATATAGTATTAAAGATACACCCCATTACATAGTCGCCATATATGGTAATTGGTGGGCTGCGCCGGCTGCGTGTTACCATGGTTTCAAAATGGACTATTATGAGATGACGTGATAGTGTAACTCGATAAATCAGATATCAAATTTTCGCAATTGGATACCGAATCCATATTATCTAATAATATTCGTATACTATTGAAAACTGTACCCGTGAGAGCCCCAGTCCTGTTTATTTTTGAACGTCCCACGTATGCATATAAATCTGACAGTGTTAACATAACGTCTAACATAATACTAACATTAATGAGCTAAAAATGTAAATTATGAAGTCAGGTTTATCCATGGCGAGGCTTTGGCTCCTAGAGCTTGCCTCGTGGCTAAGCTATTGGATGAATATTAATTACGAAGCTTGAATCATCCAGCATATCGAGGGGTTATAGCCAAATCCTGCTATGTGCTATTTCCTTATGTTTTTAAGCAGAGCATTTTATGATAACCATTTGTTAAGATATGGTTATTGTTAAAGTTAAACTATTTAATTAGGTAGACAGTTGAATACTTTAAACCCTAATATGAAATATTTGTGAACATTGTAAGGAATAATGTGATTTAAATGCCAAAATATTTTTGGGTTTTCAAAGCCTCACTCAATGATACAATTTGACATTTGCCAGATCCAAATGTAATACGATATATATATGTGGCAAGCAGCTGATGATAAAATAATGGGGAACCTGTCCACACTATACCAGGCTTATTTACACTAGACCGGTAGGCAAATCCACTTTCCTCCTGATATCAAAACATTTATAATGTCAAACCATATTATTGTCATATATATGTATATGGAGTTTACGATAAACGTCCATGTGATGAAAATGTTAGAACCTTTTTATCATATTCAGTGATAAAATCCTCTGGTATCGTATAAGGTCATGTTTGTGGACTAACAAAAAACATCAAGAAAAGATTATATGGTTCATGGTCTGATTAAGTTTAAATGTCAGTGTAAATCAGAATATCATTCAATGCTCAAATTGCTTCCGTAACAGATGTAGCATTTTGGCATATAAAATGTAAAGGAAATGTGACTTGAAAACATAATAATTATGCAATTGCGATTGTAAATATATGCATATATATATAGGATAATGACCAATACGGTTATGAACTATAATTGCAGTTCACCATGGCCACAAGCCAAGAAACCTTTAAAATTAATTACGAAAGTCAGTGTTCACTGTGACATTCATCACTGTATTCATATACAATTAGAATTACATGCCGTAATTAATAGTTTGTAATGAATTTATGGGGTAAAGCCACGAAGGGTAAAAAATGGCCCCATGTCCAAATCATGTGAAAATGATAAATTTATACCATCAGTTGAAGTATTTTACAAAAACGGTATTTTTTAAGATTTTTTTTTAAAACTGTTACCATGGTAACGAGTATAATATTTTGCCAAAAAATGGAAAAAGCTTCTATTTCCAAAATAGTGAATCGAAATGTAAGTGCGCATCCATAGAGTGATATTAAGAATTGAAACTTATCTTTATTATGAATTTGGTTGTCATGGTAACAGTTTTCAAAAAATGCCCAAAATGCACATTTATGACTCCAAATTAAATAAAATGACGTTTTTATTAAAGTGGGTGGGGTTCAGTGGAGTATATCAAAACAGCAAGGCGTATGTTTTGTAAGTGATTCATGTATCATTGAAGTACAATGTCTAATGATTGTGTACAGCTTATAAAACATTGTACAATAAGTACTAAATGTATTGAGAATATGGCTAAAAGCGGAGTGAATGTCATGCCTTCGTGGCTCGATGACGAGAGGAAATAACGTTGAAGCGGTACCTAAAATCTTAAAATTTAATATGGGCACAGCTCTCGACCATCATGAATTGTGCTGTAAACAATGTATTATAAAGTACAATTTCACATTTTAGTCATCTGATTTTGGTCGAGGACTGTGCCCATATTCAAAAAATCACTTATACTGGAAAAATATGGTCAAAATATGCCATTTTTGTGAAAAATGGCCAAACATGGATACCAATTAGTGGACAGGTGACAGGTAAAAATCAAATTTGATGAAAAATGCTTCCCTATGCAAACGGATAAAGCTATCCACATTACAAAAATATACAAATGACACATAATAACATACTTTGATAATTTAATAATTTTTAGGCCAATTCAGACCTTTCGTGGATCTACTCCTTTCATGTCGTAATTAATAAAGTTTTTCATAAATTTATAAATTCATTAAAAACTTTAATATTTACGGCTTGTAAATTAAAATTTAAAATGTGTTGGTATGTTTGAATTACAAGCAGGTATGAACATTTAAAATATTAACTGGGTAATAAGAAACAGAATATGTTTAAAATGAAAATATATTTTAGGAATGGCACAGCAACTTAAATATGTACTACAGAAATTTGAAAACTTCACTATCTTTGAAATGTATGATTTATCTTTTTTGCTTTCGACAGTCAGTTGTAGTACGGTTTTATCTCTGCCTAACTGGCAAATGACCTCAAGGAGAAGAGATAGGTTGATGCTTGTGTGATACAAGGAATTCAGACGGGATGTCCTAGTCCAGTCATTCTGACTAGAATTCCTGTGTTCAGACAGAGATTCAAACCTTGGAATTCCAGATTATTAGTTGTGCGAGCTAAGCACTCGACAACCGTTCCACTCTGATATATAATATATATCACTTACAACAACTGGGCCACGTGTCATTCCATGTGGTAATTTTTATTGAGATAATACATAAAGCTATAACAATCTTTTGCATATACAGTAGTGTTGGAAGATATTGTCATAAGAGATGTATATTTTCCTGATACACGTATTTGTCTAAGAGTATAAATGAATCAACTTCCAGTTATCGCAATAAGTCATACATGTTGAATTGTATAGTCTACCAATGAATCACACAGTGACCGGAAATCACAGGTGCTTTTATTCACAATAAGGCACATACTTTGCATTGTATAGTATCCCAATAAGTCATACAGTGATTAGGTTTGTATGCTGTGATTGTGGTCATTTCTGTTTTACCTTAGGAAAGTTAATTAATAACGCTTGACCATTACCTGATACCAAGTTCATGCATACTAGCACCTTCCTTAAGTTTGCTTACGTAGTGGCTAAATAGTCTTTTAACTGAATGTCACATTCAAGTGTTTAAAAGTTTTTTTCTGTTTTTCATGTATTACAATTCTTATTTTTTCACCTTTATAATCAAACATTACACAGCTATGTTAATATCCATCTCGGCGAATGAAAATCATTAATTGATTCGTAATAAATAGTTAATTCGTTTAAATAAAACATGCACCGTTCCAAAAAATAATTCATATTAGCTGTTACAAAATTAACAAATTCAAGCACATACACGTTTACTAAGTAAGTTATACTTACTGTTATAATTAAGAATTAGCTAGTTTTATGTTCTTTATTTAAGATTATTAGAAGAGCTCCTTATTTACAAAAAGATTAAATAAATGAAAGCAATTTAATGTGTTTCTAAACGCACAACATTTAAATTCTTAAAGAATACTAGTAGTCAAAATAATTTTCGCCAAAACTACATTTTCTCTCTGTATAAGGTATTCCTGTTTCAATCACACATAGCTAAATGTACACAATCCATTTTAGTCACACTTTGACATCTTATTCGAGTGAAGCTGCTATCATTATACAGCAATATAAACAACAACTGTGGTTTGACATTGATCTTACAGCGATGAAATTGTATGTACTACAGACCAGCACCCAATGCCTTGTTGTTGACTTATATAAATTGACAAATCAAGGCTGATGTCATTTAACCAAAATGTCATTGTTTATATGGAACAGTTGAGCGGGCCAAATATTATATTAAGACACACAAATGTTATTGGTAGAGATTGATATACAGATTTGATTCATTCTAACAGATGTTAATGTTACATCTACGAAAAAATTAAGAGGCCATTGATTTAAAACTGGTTTTGCCTCCAGTCAGTTCTGTAGATACACGATAGCTCAAAATGACTATTATCCATATTTAATTAATTAAGTTCGATATTTTGAAATAATTTTGAGAATAAATAACAATGGTGATACGGAACTCATTTAACTAAAAAAGTCAACTTGGTCAAGTTGATCAGATAGAAGATTTTGGCTGTAACCCCTCGATATTCTCTTGACCTGGTAGCGTTTGATTATTATTTTTGTGTTTCTGAGACTTAAATGAGTGCTTTCTGTGAAACGTTATAAGGCGCACGTACATAATGCATAATTAGGCTCAGCAGTAAGTCAGCGTCTTAAAGCCATATCCATTCATGACCATGAAAATGTTTCAAAACTGGATAAGAAAACTAAAACTTCGTACAGATAACCCGAGAGGACTTCGAATGATTGAGCTGACTTAAATTTGGAAATACTCGAAAAATAAAAGTAACAGCTTGTGGTGCATTTCTTATCAATCATCCGTCGTAAATTTAGCAGTTCCAGATACATGTAATTTGTAGTTTGTTCTTTCTGTAATACTATTAGTACAAGTTAATAATGTAAAAAAATGTTTATACCTAGTAATGTTTGTAACTTATCCGCAATCTGCTTTTCTAATTTGGCGAATATCTTCTCCATGTCGTTAAGAACTTTGGATGTATTGTCCGCCACCAATACAACCGTCTCATCAACCTTTGCAACTGCCTCAGCAATTCTGAGGTCATTCTCAGCAACTTTTAAGTCCATTTCATTTTTAACATTCGTCCTGAAGGAGTCCATCTTCTCTAGCGTTGCTACCACGTTTGAGTTTATACGTTTAAAGTCAACTTTGTTTTGTTTTTCATTAAACTCCATTCTAACTAATTTCTCGAGAACTTTCTCAAGAAAGTCATACTTAGAACAATGCTGCTCTTCCGTTAAAACTAAATTTACTGACACTAAAACTAACAATGCCCGAATGTACGCCATTTTTCTGCTTCCTAAATACAAACTATTCTGATGACAAAATCTAGCACAACTGAAAGTCTACCAGGATAACCCCGGGCTTAAGTATTAGCAATGGTAGCTACAGCTTGTTTTACATATGAAGGCGCTTGTAACAAATTGTGTGCTTCTCAACACCAATGTTGCGTCTTTGATATAGATAGGTACGATGGACATTCAATATATAATGCGAACTAACACATACATTCTTATATATGTTATGAGGGTAGTGTACGCCTCTAACGCTGTCTGCGTGTTTGACGACCGCAAAGCCCGCTACTCAGAGAGTAGTGATGTGTGCAGGAGTCCTATTTATCGGACGCTGAAGGCTTTATCTATAATCTGTAAAAACAGATGACAAGACTTGTTAAAATTGTGATGTTTATTCTCCAATGTCCAAATTAAGAATGATGATACAAAACTTAATTATTATTGATGTGCTATATTTGAGGATATGTGAATACAGTTCAAGTCGTTTAAAACATAAATGGGGAATCTCGCTTGGCTTGTGAGTGGACAATATACCGACTTGAAAAGTAACACATTCCCATCAAATATATCACATCTTACAAATAATAATATTTCAACTTTACTAATAGTTTATAGATTTTAGTTTAAACGGAAAAACATTATATATAGTAAATTAATAAATGTGAAACTCAAATAAATAGATCTTATAAAATAAGCAATAATTACTTCTATTGAAATTTATGTAAAAATATCTCAAACAATTATTATTTAGAAATAAGTACAAATAAGGAGCAAAGTTGTCTCTAATCTGAACATTAATTAAATATACAAGTTACCAAAATAGCTCAGGCTTTCATATTTAAAATATAAGAACAAACTCATGAGAATAAAGTTAAATCTCAGCATTAGTTAAAAAATACACATTTCCTTGTAAACATAGAATAAAACAGAACTTGTAAAATATCAAATTAGAACACCTACCTATAAAAACAGATGACAAGACTTGTTAAAATTGTGATGTTTATTTTCCAATGTCCAAATTAAGAATGATGCAGGACATTGGAAATACTGTAGCTTGAAAGTTCTTGTCACAGGTGGTTTCTTAAAGTTTTACTCAGGAGTTAAGTTAAGAATCCTTTGTTAACCATAATTGCAAAGTCTACATTTGATAATAATAACTGAAATAGCCACTAGGACAAAGAAGTGATAAAAACAATCCCTTAAACAAAAGTTGGTGGCTTCATTTATGTAACTACCTAAGTTTAACATTATCTGTATCCTAAAATATGGATTCAACCATAATGAATGGTTGTTTAAATTAGAAAATGTTCAAAATAGTGAAATTAAAATGAAAATATTATACTTTAATTATTATAATTGAAATCAGCATTTCAACACCATCATTTTGGTACTAAATTTGATATGATTATGTTTTCAATAAACAAATAATGTGTTTGATAATTATGCAATAATATTGCTAATTATGTAACTAAAAATTATGCAAAAATATTAATCATAATATATACAATATCAATGATTCAAATATGGATATAATAATTCAAAGTAACCTTCTACGTGATCAATAACATACTTCCATCATTTCGATAGACATTCTATTCGCGTTTCTAGGCAACTGTGCACATACACTCTATACTCCATGGCGTCGGCCTATTCATTCCTGTGTAAATCAGGAAGTCGAATCCCCAGGTTACTATCCTCTCATTTCCGGCTGGTATTAACGTATCTACGTCTCATCCATATCTAATAGAATGGATATAGAGTTTTGTGCCCTTCCACAATACAGGGCTAAAGCAAGCCGGTAACTCATTTGAAGCACCGTTCCGTCTTTTCTGACGTCAAATATTTGGGCACCCACTGAGCGTAATCTTTACACATGTTTAACCTTGCCCGCAAAATCGAATGAACCGCGTCAAAACTACTCTCCTTTTACAGGACTTTTTCTTCGCATTGGAATAGTCTGTCTGCTTTCACCAATTCTCTCATTTTGTGCTGTTTACAATGAGCCGTTTCATAATTTTATTTATCCTGATTAAACACTGGTTTTTATTGCAATTCTACCTATCCTATATTCATTTGATAGTCTCACCACTCCGAAATATAATAGAGAGCATTTTAACACAAGCCTCTTGCAAGGTAATAAGATTCGGTAAACTTTTGTTTCGACGGCGCTCGATTGTTATGTTAATAACGTTGGTCTTGTGACGTTACCGGGTCCACATTGTATTTAGTGACGTCGAAGGTGGGCGCGCGCTGATGACGTCGTTGACGAAAAGTTCCTTGCATTTTCTATATTGAATGACCCTCCTATATGAAATGTAAAAAACTGTATAAACTGAATATGGTTTAGGTGAAACCTAACGTCAATGCCGTTTTAAGATACCAACAATGTACAACGTAGCCAGCATTCATCACCAAAATAAAGCCATTAATAATATAACATCACCCGAAAAAAGAATAATTCACCATGACCAAACATGAAACTGTTTCCATATACATGTACGAGTATAAGCCTTCTCTGATTTAAGCCGTCAACAAATACAATGATCCCAGGCCCTGATCTCCAGAATCATCTCAAGTTGGGATTTTGCTAAAATCAGAGTCTAAATATGAGATTAATCTGAAGATTGAGCTCTTTGAATTTTAATGAAATAAACCCAGTTTAATGTTTCTGTTCTGTGATGCCAATTTTGCGTCCAGCTTTCCGTGCAAATCAACTAATTAAGAAAAGACTCATGACAATATTTATCAAATGAATCATGTAACAGATGTCTCAAACTAAGATTGTCAAATATATCCATGTGGTCACAGCGGAACCTACCGGGGATAATGTGTTTTCTTTACAGATAAGTAAAACTCTTGGGTACTCCAGTCAATTTCTGGTCAAGCCCAAAAGTTATACGACAATAGTATGCATGTATAACAATTTGGTTAAGATCAATCGTGATACAAGTTTTTATTACCTTTGATAATCACTCTCGATGCCATCTTTTATGAGCGCCACATCTCAGGAAATTTTCTTTTCCGCCATCATGTAAATTGACAGGTTGAAGAAACAAACATGGATATAAGGAAAATATAACTCGGCCTTTGAATGTTTTTCTTGAAGGAATTATCCTGCTGACGATCTAAATATAAATACATTACAGCAAACGAATTCACATACCAGCCCACTATATAGTCATCAAAACATGTAATTGTAAAAGCATGCTATAAACATCCTGTTCGTGGAATCATTTTCTATTATCAGTACGAAGCACACATGCCTGAAAGTTCAAATTACATTTCATGTACGTTTTTGTGGATTGATGTTCGAGATAATGTCAAAATAAACATAAATACGTCACGTATGGCATGCAGCATGGCATGCAAAGGAAAAAGTCAATTTGAAAAAGTGTGTTTACAGTTCACGTGTTCATGTGAAGTTTCACGATATTTTCTTATCGTTACTTTTAACGTCTGTATGAATCACTGATTCATAAACATGACTCATTCAATGAAGCACGATTTGCAGCCTCAATAAAACATATCAATGGCCAAATGCATGTTCTGTGAAAGTAATCGTTCATGTGCTGCGTTGTGCAATTTGATTTAGTTTCATTTTGGTTTAGAAAAACTCGGTTTGTGTTCATGGATATGGGCTTAACTAAATGACCGGACAAAACTTAAATTGCTATTAATAAATGCACCATGCTAGAACATCATCTCTTACGATGGCGTCCATGCTATTTTCAGTTTACTTATTTTACGGAATTTGGAAAAAATATACCGGTAATAGTTACTCATATTTTCCAAAATTTTTGCTAAATCTTCTCCTTAACTACTAATTTTGAAAGTCAGCATTACAGATTACAGACAATAGACCTTCCAGGCCAGCTGAAACCTAGCAACTTTTGTACGATTGTATTAAAACAACACGTTTTCTTATAATTGTTTTGATATCTGTCAATTGTGTCCACAACACTTTTGATGTATTTGGCTGGAAAATGTTCGTCGTTACGTCGTCATGCATCCAAGAAATGTGACTACATACATGCTAAAACGTGACGTCATACGTACTAGATATATACTACGTATATTATGTGACGTAGTTGTACATGGTGTTCCGATTGACAGCAAATTCGGGTAAAAAAGCGACATAAGAATAGTAAATAATATCAAAGAATGTCAATAAATATGTTCAAAAACAGACAGAAGTAAATTAAGTATTACTATATATTTAGTATGATTCATACAATGACAGTTATACGCGGCCATGCATACGGATACGCACTTACACATCCATACAAGATGTGTTGATAATGAATTTAGCCACATTGTGGAACTGCTAATTATGTTCCGATGTATGCTGTTTGTCGACAATCGAGATGTATTGACGGCTGCTCGAACTTTATGTTTAGTGCGATCAGTATAAAATCAACTCTTTCCATACTTAACACTCCTCATACATCAGCGGTACGTCACGTTTCCAGACTACGAGGTGTAGAATACTCTGGTGAACTAGAATGCCCCTAACAAATCAATGAATTAAAATACGTGTGATGTAATGTATACCAAGTTACCAACACAATATCTTGTATAAGTGTTTAACACTTAACACACTCCTATAGATACAATTATCTGTTCATTAACTCCAGTGCGAAATACAATAGGGTTACATGCAACTTAAAGTTCACTTGCTTGTACATGTATCACCAATCAACTAGCAAAATGTACTATTGTATTGTGTCACCTGGTGACAAAGTTAGTAGTATTTTTAGAGATCATTATACATACAGGGAATTCGTAAATACTAACAATAATATTAGAACACATTTTCTGGAATTTAAAGGAATAAAAGCTGCAAAAAAATTACATGGATAAAAGAAACATTAGAACTCTGTCCCACAAACATTACAACCCTCTAATCCCCCTGGGCTTTAGATTCGTTAACTGTTATGATTTTACACTTTAGATCTTTAAAGTACCTTTTAAAATCTCATACCCCCATGTTTAAAGGTCATGTCATGCAGGATCATTCAATACTGTTATTGGTGTGCATTCCCCATTTTGTCTTGTGTTATGTGAAGTGATAGGCATGCAATAATCTATTACTTTCGTAAATAAGGCATACATGTATATGTAAATATGATATTGTGTTAAAGTATAATGTCTATATATATTCTTTTACTGATATCTGTGTGCTTCAACTAAACAAAGAACAGCAATTCTACTTTCACTTTATAACTATTCTACAACATGAACTATTATTATGTTATAAAAATTGTTAACAATGAACTTATGAAAACGATGTGATTTTGGGCTATAAGACGTAAATTTATGCTTGATTTCTTATAGCCTTCAAAACTACACTTGATACAGCTAATCTACTTTCGCTTTCATTTCCTCCTTGATTAGCTGCACCCATATTAGGGTAATAAATAAGCTAGCAAATCCCCCTATTAATATAAAGAATATAATTTACTACAAAATTATTAATTGATAAGTATGAAATGATGTAATTATGGACAATAAATATGTCTACTTTTACCCGATCTCTGATAGCGGCCTTCAAATTTACACTAAGTGCTGCTAATCTACTTTCGTTTTCGTTTCTTCTCAGGATTAGCCTCACCTTATTAGTGTAATAAATCAGCTAACAAAATCCATTTCTACAAGTTATACATGCACTATTTAATTATCATTTTAGTGTATTGTTTATATTAGACATGTTGACGACACTGTTAGCTCATGTTTTTTGAATTGTGACCTTTTAGTAATTCTGTTTAATCATGTGGCTCTGTGTCAGGCTTCCTTTAAGATGTTGTAACTTTTTGTATAAACTGCTTCCACCTCCATGTTGTTTTATCCTTCACTTTCAAAATATAAGCCACTATTTTTTTGAATGACAATATCAAGCTTAATCGTCCAAGTTAGAATTAAATATAAATCGACACAATTGTGCGTTTCAGGGGAAAGAACTGCGTTTGGATCCAAACAGTAAATTCTTTTAAGTTGCTCCCCTTTCGTGTCGAATAAAGAAGTTCACCATATAATTCTCATACTCACTGTCGTTATTTGTGAATGTAAAAATATGACGATCGCCTGTTTATATCTATTGTATGTTGTTAACTTCACATAGTACATGACGTATTATGCATTATTGTAAGGTGTGGCGAGGGATGGTTCCCCGACCTTCCCACGCCTATGACGGGGAATCTAAATGGGCTGCATGATACAGCCGAACAATTAAAAAAAGAGAAAAGCGTTAGAAGTATTTCTGACCACAAGTGACTCATTTACAAATTAACGTAGATCCCTCATATGAAACTACATAGATCGTGTGCCGTGCGTGCAGTCATCGATATTGAGAAGTTTTAGGAATATTGAGATCAAATGCTACCTACAGAACGTAAATAATTTAACTGCATCGGATATGGTCAAACATCTTACTGTTTTCCCAAGACGATACAGTATCCAGATTGGACATACCACGTGGTATGTGACGAAATAAATATGCTAGTAAATATCGGTCAATAAAAAGTTAAAAACAACCGTAAGTAATTGCAAGGATTGTACTCATGCTCTCTGCTGCCAAAGAGGCAAATCCATAACAAAGTTGCTTACCACGTTTAAGCACAGGTGGCCGTATTTTACTTTTACAATTTCAGCAATTAGTATTCTACCTAATAAAGTATTTTAAAACTTGAACTGTAACAAAACTTTACCAGCACCTTTGGGTATAAAGGTGAGAAAGACTGTACGTCTCTGTTAACTATTAACAACTCACATGCCTCGCAGACACAAACACAACGTGGCTCGGGAATGATTTACGACACCTTCTGTGTAAAACCTACGTATGTATGTGAAGGCTCTTCTTGGTGTTCTCATGCGGGACCTGATTCGTTGATATTCCTTTACTTTTTCGAGAGGCTGTTTCGCAATTTATACCATCTTCCCAATTATTGGCATAAACGTTCAGAATCGCTTGAGAACTAGAAACACCAATCGGTATTGCTCGGGTCTTTCCGTCGATGCCGAAGATCCTCTAAGTATTAAGTAGAATGATTTTGAAAGGACTCTTTTTAAAACAGAATGCATGCTCCTATAAATATATTCAATATCTCTAATAGCTGTTCATAATTTTCGGCTTAAACTACAGACAAACCACTAAAATATGTCATGTCAACAAATAGGCGTTTCTCGACAAATTCATGAAAATTAATGACGTAAAACATTTCCAAAAAGCATGATGCTACACTTTCATAAATTGTACACACATACTTTTATTTAGAACACTGCAAAATGCTAGTAATATTAACACATATCTTCGTAATTTAGGGGTCGTTTTTTGTTTTTCACCACCTGGTTTTGAACTATACACGGTTTGTAGAAATAGCGACCAAACTGCTTTCGAATGCGGTTTGTCGAGTTCGTCAGGGTCGTTGTGTTTAAATTTATATTCTAACAGAGCCAACTGTTTTACCTACATACATATAGAGGACACCCAGAAGTAAATGATTTACAAATCAAGCGCACATACGGCAAATAACTTCCGAAGAAGAAAATAGTGCAGCAATTATTATTTCTTGTTTTGTGTTCAAATGCGGAATACTGGCTATGTTAGAATCGAAATAATGAATATGTACCTGTATCCGGAATCGTGACCGTGCTTTATTTTGTGATAAAACACAGATACATATTAATTTTTGTAACACAGATAGATTGGTTGTTTATAAAACTACTGACTAGGGCTCAACATATGTCCAATGAAAGCACTGTCATGCAGTTATAACAGTGTATTTGGTTGGTATGGGTATGTTGCGAGAGAGAAAACTAAGTACCGGTTAGTAAATTGCTACTCCTACTGCAAAAATTTTGGAAAATATGACTAACTATTACCGGTATATTTTCTTCCAAATTCCTTAAAATTTGTAAATTGAAAATAGCATGGACACTATCAAAAGAGATTATGTACTAGCACGATGCATTTATTAATAGCAATTTAAGTTTTGTCCGGTCATTTAGTTAAATCCATATCCATGAACCCAACCCGAGTTTTTCTAAACAAAAATGATACTACATCAAAGTGCACAACGTAGCACATGAACGATTGTTTTCACAGAACATGCATTTGACCATCGATATGTTTTAGAGAGGCTACAAATCGTGCTTCATTGACTGAGTCAAGTTTATGAATCATTGATTCAAACAGACGGTAAGTAACGATAAAAAAATATCGTGAAACCTCACATGAACACGTGTACTGTAAACAAACTTATTCAACTTCACTTTTTCCTTTCATGCCATGCTGCATGTCATACGTGACGTATTTATGATCTTTGGACATTATCTCGAACATAAATCAACAAAAAACGTACATAAAATGTAATTTGAACTATCAGGCATGTGTGCTTCGTACCGATAATACAAAATGATTCCACGAACAGGATGTTTATAGCATGCATCTAGAATTACTCACGTCACGTTTTGATGACTATATAGTAAGCTGGTATGTGTATACGTTTGCTGTAATTTGTGTTATTTATATTTAGATCGTCAGCAGAAAAATTCATTCAAGAAAAACTTTCAATGGCCGAGTTATATTGTCCATATATCCATGTTTGTTTCTTCAACTTACACATTGACATGATGTATGAAAAGAAACTGTCTTGTGATGGGGTCCTTTTAGGACTTATAGGAATACCATACATTGTTATCTTGAATGTATTTCAACATATTAGTTTACCAATTTATGTACACAAGGATCAGGACGCGTGTCCCGACAACTCCTACAGCCTAGTCATAGAGTGCCAACTTCGAGTTCTGAGTTTTACTCGTGTCTGCAAAAGTCGACATAAAAATGATGCAAGTCTTTCTACTGTTTTGGTGCTCATAAAAATGGAGATTTGGCTGCCATTCCCTCATAGATGATCAACTCATTGCAGTGATTGTCGTATGTATCAATATTACATATATAATACCAATTAGATCAACAATTGCATCAAAACTACGAGAATTTCAGTATAAATATCTAAAACATTTGTACCAACAAACCAATTCCTTCTTAAATGTGGTTACGTGGAATCAAGTACATGCTCATTTTGTAACATGTTTGTAGAAACAATTAAAGATTTGTTCTGGACATGTCACGAAGTCCAATTATTTTGGAATAGGTTTTCTTTGTTTCTTCAACGAATAATATAAATGTACGTCTAAATTACCAAATAATATCATTAGGATATACGGAACCGTCAAGTATTAATATTACTCTTAACTGTATAATTATTCTTGAAAAATACTATTTATTCAAATGATAACTGGGAAACTCAATACCAGTCTTTACTAATTTCATGCAGTTCATACAAGGTAGCAAACAATTCTGAAAAAACATATAGCTCTCATGAAAGGAAAATTACCATCACACTATAAGAAATGGAATTTAATAAGTATAGACAACAGTGAAACATAAATGATCAGGAAATCTTTCCTCTCTTTTTTATTCTTTATTTATCTTTGCTTGACTATCCTTCTCTTTCTCACCTTGTATCTAATTTTTCTTCTACTAACAAAATGCTAATGAACACTTACACACACATTCACAGAAAGTAAAAAAGAAACTTTTTAGATAACTTTGTGGTTATCTCAATCTAGTACACTATTCATTTTGCAACATCTAATTAAAAATAAGTTTCACCCCAAAAAGTGTCGCTTTTTGGGAAGCCCTGTTCATCATACATTTAATCAAACTACTATAGTAAATCACTCCAAACAATATTTTGATACAACTTATGTTTTATTCTGATTGTGTATATTATATGTGAACAATGTCATTTACCTATGATTATATAGAAATAAACGGGGTTACCCAAATGGGTCCTCAAACGAGAAGATTGATCTTAACCAAATTAGTATACATGCAAGCAATAGCTTTTTTGCTTGACCAGTAATTGACTGTTCTGTCTAGAATTTGACATAATAGTACCTTTAATGAAAACACATTATCCCCAGTATGTTCCGATGTGAACACAGGGATATATTTGATATCTATATCAAAGAGGCAAAATGTTGTTGAGAAGCACACAATTTGTAATAAGCGCCTTCAAAATGTAAAACAAGCTGTAGCTTCCATTGCTAATATTTAAACCAGGAGTTATCCTGGTAGATTTCAGTTGTCATCAGAATAGTTTGTATTTAGCAAGCAGAAAAATGGCGTACATTCGGGCATTGTTAATTTTATTGTCAGTAAACTTAGTTGTAACGGAAGAGCAGCATTGTTCTAAGTATGACTTTCTTGAGAAAGTTCTCGAGAAATTAGTTAGAATGGAATTTAATGAAAAACAAAAACAAGTTGACTTTGAACGCATAAACTTAAACGTGGTAGAAACGCTAGAGAAGATGGAATCCTTCAGTATGAATGCTAAAAATGAAATGGACTTAGAAGTTGCTGAGAATGACCTCAAAATTGCTGAGATGGTTGCAAAGGTTGATGACACGGTTGCAAAGGTTGATGAGACGGTTGCATTGATGGCTGACAATACATTCAAAGTTCTGAACGACTTGGAGAAGAAACTCGCCCGATTAGAAAAGCAGATAACGGACAGGTTACATACAACACAAGGTATATATACATTGTTTTACATTATTGACCTGTAATAATAGTATTGCTGAAAGAAAATTGTCAAACTACAAATTATCTGGAACAGCTACATTTACAATGCACAACAGCTGTTATTTCTCTTTTTCGAGTATTTCACAATTTAAGTCAGCGTAATCATTCGAAGTACTCTCTCGGGGTATCTGTACGAATTTTTAGTTTTATAGTTTTATTATCCAATTTTGAAACATGTTTATAGTCATGAATGGATATGGCTTTAAGACGCTGACTTATTGCTGAGCCTAATTATGCATTACGTACGTGCGCCATATAACGTTTCACAGAAAGCACTGATTTAAGTCGCAGAAACACAAAAATAATAATCAAACGAAACCGGGTCAAGAGAATATTTTGGATGATTCAAGCTTCGTAATTAATATTCATCCAATAATTTAGCCATGAGGCAAACTGTATGAGACGAAGCCTGGCCATGGATAAACCAGACTTCATAATTTACATTTTTAGCTCATTAATGTTAGTATTTTATTAGACGTAATGTTGACACTGTCAGATATATATTCATATATACATTACTACAAAACATATATAGTAAACATGGCAACGGCAAGTATAAAATGTTCTTACGAAAATATTACGACAACAAAACAAAGGGAGATAATAGCGAAAATCAATGTGTGGATATGCGAATCGGGCAAGGATAATGCAGAGATTTATGACTAGGTTTATAGTTATACTTTGTATAATATGTTGATGTTTTATTTCAGATACAACACAGACTGTGGCATTCGAGGCAAGACTAAGCTCAAGCATTGCTCTCACAAGCGGCCAGACCATCCGTTATCCGGTCGTTATGTTTAACACTGGTAACGGTTATGACTCTTCAGCTGGAGTGTTTACGTCACCGGTTAATGGGACATACATGTTTGACATTGTTCTATGCCCACACCCAAATAAATACGCGCGCGTTGCTATAGTTGTAGATGATGAACGGACTACCGTTGTCACATTCTACGGAAATGGAGGTCACACATGTTACTCGGCTAACGCTATCGTTGTCCTGCAGTATAAACAACAGGTACAAGTTAAAGTGGCGTCTGCATCTAGTGGTACGATGATATCCCAGGACAGTTACAGATGGAACACGTTTTCTGGTGCGTTAATGTAATAATATAGTAACAAAGTATACATCATACTTATCAATCAGAAATATACATTAGTGTAACGATGAACTGTAACTGTATGTTCAAACTGTTCAAAATGTGACATTTCTAGGAGATCATTTGTAGAGCACTCTGAACATAGCCTACATTTTAGTTAACATCGCTTAACTGGGCGTCGTATTCCGCCATTATTTTGTTTTAATTATTAATGATGATTGTTCCTGGTATCAAGTGACGTGATCTTCGGTTTATTTGTAAGAGGAAGATATTTCCCGATAAGGCATATTTCCATTATACACAAATACATTCGGATAGCACAGTTTCGTAACTTTGGCTAGGATCGTGTAAACGTGTAATTCCAGAAAACTCAGTTGATTTCACCGGTGATCGTGTACGACTACACACTTTAATGATGACAATGATAACAAATACAAGTTGTTCAATACTACTGGAAAAGTGCTCGTTTAAAATCAATCAACAACTTATTTTTATAACCACGGCTTTGATATAATTACCTATTTTCAATCTGACACGATGGACAGTCGATTGATCCACCATTTTAAAGCGATTATGGTTGATGCATACTGTCCATACCGATTATGCTAATCTTCCATTGCCTGTCTTCATGTTCATGATTTATGTCTCTTTTTTCATATGCATTCAATGTTTATATTCATGTATTATGTAAGATTATAGTCTGTGTATGCTTTGTTTTTTATTAATATTTCTGTTCTGTTCTGTTCTAATCGTCTGAAGTTATGTGAATACGTAAATATGTACAATTATATTTGACAAACTGACATAAGAATTTATTTAGATGAGTGAAAAAACTAGCTATAGTTCACAGAAACATAAGAACAATACACTTCTGCTTGTTAGATATATAGTAATATGTGATATTCATACATTAGAAGTACACAACCTACTGCTATACATCCACAAAAATATTCACCGCGAAAAATTATATATATGTTATTTCTCTGAATAAATGTGAAAACCACTTAATCCTGTTTTAGTTTTCCCATGTGTTGCAATGTTGGGGATACATTTCATGAAAATACAACAATAAGAAGCGGCACAGTGACAGATACGAGGGAAAGCTCTTGGAAAGTGCTGAATTATTTTTTATTTTTAGCAGAATTATGCAGAAATAATCGTCCAAGTGGAATACATGTACTATCAGTATGCATATAATGAGTAGATTAAACATGTAGTTATAATTGTAAGAAATTAAATTGAAATATCACGACGTAACCATATTAAAATTTCCGAGCATCCCTCTTATGTGAGTTGCGAAGGCGCTTGTGTTTCGGTAGACCGAAACAGCTGTTTTGCGTCTCAATAAATTTTTATGGTCCATTTGCACTCGAGTTTTATGACGCATTTGTTGTATAGATTGGCAACATTATCTTATTACACTTTTCAATCAAATAATCAGTAATTGTTGCAATAATATATCCAACTTGGAGTCACAAAAGTCTATTCTGGCAACTCCGGGCTTTGTATTGTTGGCATGATACAAACATTGTCCATGTGACGTCAGGGTCAGAGTACAAGTACAGTACAACCCGGATCTACACAATTTCAGTGTGGCATCTCCGGGCTGTGTTTTGTTGGCATGATACAAATATTGTCCACGTGAAGTCAGTATGAGCATACTAGTACAATACAACCTCTCCGGAGCGGTCCTCTGTAGAGCAACAACCTCTCTATAACAACGTCTTCAAAACTTCTAAGTCGACATTTACTATAATGTTATCCTTTGGAGCAAATACCTCTAAACAACGACAAGTATGTGCAGCTCTCGAAGTGTGTTGCTCTACAGAGGTTGCACGGTATTATGGTTGCGATGACAACACATATTTTGACCAACACTAAGGTGACAGAGATATAATATGAACTAAGGCATTGCCTAAAGGGGATTCAATCATCCATTGATAATAGATGAAAATAACTCATTACAGTTATTAGTCAGGGGCATCTTCACAGTATGGTTGTTCATACATTTTATATTTATTTTACATTTCACGAAATTCAGATAGAATTTTAATAACTCATGGAAAATTGACTACTACAACAAGAGGACCATTGGCTCTAAAGCGCTCACCATATGACCAGCAGTTTAGGCAGAATCAGTGACCTGGCGACCTAGTTTTTGACCCCAGATGACCCAGTTACGAACTAGACCTAGATTTCATAAAGCTACACAAGTGTCATTAATATAACATCAAAAATGTGACCTCTAGAGCGTAAACAAGGTTTAAAATTGATGTGACCTAGTTTTTGACCCAAGATGACCCAGTTACGCACTTGACTTAGATTTCATAGCGACAAACATTGTGTCTAAGGTTCATATAGATTAGGTAAAAAATGTGACCTCTAGAGTGCTTACAAGGTTTTTTCTTTGATGTGACCTTGTGATCTAGTTTTTGACGCCAGGAGACCCAGTTACCCAGGTACCTAGATTTCATAAAGCTACACATTGTGGCCAAGTGTCATTAATATAACATAAAAAATGTGACCGCTAGAGCGTAAACAAGGTTTTAATTTGATGTGACCTAGTTTTTGACCCGAGATGACCCAGTTACGCACTTTACCTAGATTGCAAAGCGACAAACATTGTGACCAAGTTTCATATACATTAGGTAAAACATGTTCACGAGTGCTCAGGTGAGCTAAAAACTTGACGGACATCATCACAGTATGAGCGTTCCTATTCATTTTAAGTTTCATAAAATCCTACGTAATGAATGTGAATGGACGGGCAGAGTGAATTCTTCATTAAATCAAGCGCAATAACTCTAAAGAAAATTGTCCAATAACAAAACTTGACTGGCATCATCTTAGTGTGAGCATTCATATTCGTTTTAAGTTTCATGTAATTTTACTGGCTAGTTACTAAGAAATGACTAAGAAAGGACGGGCGGAGGTAATTCTTCAATAAATCAAGGGCAACAACTCAAGAAAATTGACACACAGAATGTGTGTTCATATGCATTTTAAATTACATGAAATTCTACCAGCTAATTACAAAGAACTGAATGCAAATGGACTGGCGGATGAAATTTTTCAACAAATCAAGGGAATAACTCTAAGGAAAATTTACCAAAAATGAAACTTGACAGTCATCATCACAGTAATGGGGTACTCGTATTCATTTTATGTTTCATGAAATTCTACAAGCTAGTTACAAAGAAAGGAATGCGAATATACGGTCAGAGTGAATTATACTGTAAATCAAGGGTAATAACTCTTAAGGAAAATTGACCAACTTAAACAAACTTGACGGGCATCATGACTTTTTTATTTTAAGTTGCTTAAAAATGTACCAGTTAGTAGAAAAATGGCTGCAGACGGAAGGACAGACAGAAATATTTAATAAATCAAGGTAAATGACTGTCAAAGGAAAAACACCTGACAGGCATCATCAAAGTACTGTATAGTTGTTCATATTTATTTTGATTAAGTTCCATGAAATTCTACATGCAAGTTACAGAGAAATGGCTGTTGATGGCGATGCGTCTTTGTAAGCCGTATGGCCAGTCCACACGCACATTAACCCAAGTGTCGGAGTAAAAGTTAAGCATTACATAAGTTCAGTGAGTCACAATGTAACTTTATAGACTTCACATAATCTTCCTTTTGGCAAAAATAATCGCAATTATTGTACCTAGTTGCTCTATTGGCTTAATGCAGCCACCTCCCTGTCAAAAAATATTAGATTCAGAATTTTTCGCACATTGCTGTTAAATTAATTCTGTTATACCGAGAACGGGTTTTATCCTATAATGTTGTTATGGTCAGTGACAAACCGTATCTGCAGTTATAACTTAACTACCTTTTAGGAGACCCCTAAGGTATCAAAATGATAATCAGCCAGAATATGGTTTTAAGAACAGTGTGTTTTAGCGCTTTCTTGAATGACGACTAGAGCTATCATTGATACTACCAAAGGCATATCAATGATTCCAATATATAGGAAGACAAGCATTGGCTATACATCGTTATACAGTTACACATATAGACGAACAAGAAACAGGCCTTTCAGTCAATGATCCCTTTTTAACCATTCTACACTGTACATGTTGGGTATATACATGTATTCAGCTTTGAGATAGCACCTTTGGTTAAAGTTTGGACTTTACCCATTTTTACAATTTGTGAACTTACATTTTAACAGAGCAGAGCTACAGATAAGGTTTTGGTCCATTGGGTATTTTACCCCCTACTTTCAATTTTGATTGGGTTTTGACAAGATTTAATTGGGTATTTAATAAAACTCATAGGGCAAATGATCTTTTATATACTAATTTTCACTAAAAAATCATTTTCTATTTGAGTATTTCAGATTGTCTTTGCTTTTTCTTACTCCCTCCTCTCAAAATCTATTGGGTTTTTATGAAAATTAATTGGGTAATTACCCCAATACGCAGCTTATCTGTAGCTCTGCAGAGGGACTATTTTGTGCAGGAAAAGGGGGATTTTCAGTGGTTCCATTCATTTACCCAGGTATCGGTTCTCGATATCGACATTACTCAGTAAAACCCAATTTTCCGGAACCGGAATTTCACGGTCAGGGGGTTAGCGAGCAATAAGCGGTATAGCGGGAGTGTATACTTTTTTCTTTTTTCAACGTTTAAACATGAAAAACATATTAAACAATTATTGCACATTATCATTAAACATCTTCATTTTTAAAATTTAGCAAGAATTATCTGAAAAAATGTTCAATATTTGAAATATTGCATTTTATTCTACACTGTCGCTTTCGAAGCTCGATACCGATGGTGAGTAAATATACGCATTTTTCAAGTTAAACATATTACTGAGGCAAAAATATTGTCAGCGAGGTCGTAAAATAATGTTGTCAATGTGTTCAAGTAAGACTTTATTCAAATTCTTATCTTTTGGCTAAAATAATCGCGATTTTGGTACCTTGCTAGTTGCTCTATACGCTATATCAGTTTCCCCCCGACGTACATTCGGAATATCTGGCGCTTTTTCGCTCAATTAATTACGTAATCCCAGACAACGGGTTTTAACCAGTAATGTCGATATGGTGAATATTCTAAAATGTGAATCGATAATCGATTGGTTAAAAATATTGTTGATACCGCTTAGGTCAATGACAGATCTTATGATAGCATCACACCGGTGGTCACACGGCAGCTACATACTGTCATGGACAGTCACAGCAGAGCGACAGATGAACACCAATCAACACGACAGAAACTTTGTTAAACGCGGGTCAACCAACACAGACCTTAACTGGATATGAGGGTTCTTTGAAGGGTCTTGGGACAACTTCACTTCTTCGGTCTTGTTATGTTCATACTATCCACAGACAAAAAGCACCGAGGAATTCATGTTCTTTGTTATATTTTGAGCTTTTTTCCCAAAAAACTTTCTTATAAATAATCATAAAAGCACTCATGAAAAGTTACAATGTTTGTATTTTGGTCAATGTCAATTCTCATATTTTTTCACGGAGATCTGTATTGACAAACCAGCAGTAGACAGTTGTCCTACATTATAAGATCAATTAACATGGTCATCTAACACAGAATGATTGTTGATAATTAATTCAGTTTGTTGTTGACAATTTGGGTACGAACAAATTTGGATACGCTTCGTTTATCAAACTTTGTGATGCAAATTAGCATCGAAAGTTGATTTCTTTGTTTACCTACGCTAATTATGTGTATAAAAGACAGTTTTCCTTGTTTGAAACAAGTACTTTAATCGTATAAGCAGTTATTTTAACGATTGTAGGCTGTACTTACTTGACCGAAGCGAGGATGGCAGACTTCCGTTTGCGAGGGACAGTCTAAAATCCTAACCGACCGCCTTTATCTCGCGCGCTAGCATTCTTACCTCCCCTATCGCGTTTAATGTTTTGTAAGCTAGGGCCTTCGGTTATCTCAAGGAACATTTTTAAACATCATTAAAAAATAAAAGATAATTTATTAACAACAATAATATTTTTTAAATGAGTTTGCCAATTCCATTCACGTCTTCAGAGTACCCCGAAAAAACCACTTCCTGTACACACAAATTTCACTCTGACAGGGGTGACCAAATTTTGGATGGGCTAAAAACTCGCAACACGTACAATGCCGTCTGGCGATTCTAAATCGCGATGCCTTCGGCATCGCGATTCTAGAATCCCTATTAGGGTAATGCTGTGTGGACATACTGCATGGTATGTGACGTAATTTTATGGCTTAGAACGCAAGTAGAAACATAGCACGATTTTGTCCGAAACCGGTTTCGGAACGAACATGATAACTTTTGCATACAAATATTAAGTGGCATAGATATTACTCATTATCGACATGAGCATCGAGGATGGCCAGTTAAAACGGTCGAAATACAGTTTAAAATTCTTACGGTTGTTTTAACGTTTTGTTCACATATTTCTACTTGCGTTAATTCATAGCAGCCAAGATTTACGTCACATACCACGTTATTCCTGCTATTAACATATAGTTCAAGGCAAAGCAATAAAGGATAAATAAATAGCCGAAAATTAGCCATGTCGCCTGCCAACTAAGTCTAGAGCGCGTTAAAATATCAACTGACATTAACATGACGTAATAGTCTAATAATCGGAATACCTCGTTCAATTACGGAATAACATCGGATGTATCCGGACGATAATGATGTTAAAAAGTTTGATATTTTATAGATACAAAATAAAAAGAAAAACATGATACAGTTAACTGTGGCTGCAATAAGAGGCGTATGAATATCTTAACAACTAATTTTGGTCAGCTGAAACAAAGCAACTTTGGTACGATTGTATTAAAACAACACATTTTCTTATAGTTGTTTTGTTATCTATCAACTGTGTCCTCAATACTGTTAATGTATTTGGCTGGAAAAGTTCGTCGTTACGACGTCATATATCCTAGAAACGTGACTTCATACATACTAAAACGTGACGTCATACGTACTAGATATATACTAAGTAGATTATGTGACGTAGTTTTACAAGGTATTCCGATTGACAGCAAATTTGGGTAAAAAAGCGACACAAGAATAATTAATAATATAAAAGTATGTCAATAAATATGTACTATAGCAGGCTGAATTAATTTAAGTAAATATTTAGTATTATTCACACAATGACAGTTATACACAGACAAGTATAAGGACACGCACATCCACATTCATACAAGATAATGAATTAAGCCAGATGGTGGAACTGCATAATAATGTTCCGATGCATGATGTTAGTCGACACTCGAGTTGTATTGACTGCTGCTCGAACTTTATGTCTAGTTTGATCAGTATAAATTAACTCTTTCCATACCCTCCTCATACATCAGTGGTACGTCAAGTTTCAGACCAATCAACTAGCATAATGTATTATTGTATTGTGTCACCTGGTGACCAAGCTAGTAGTATTTTTAGGGGACCTTGTGAATCCAGAGGAGATCTTTATACATACAGGGAATTCATAAATACTAACTATAATATTAGAACAAATTTTCTGGAATTTAAAGAATAAAATCTGCAAAAAAATACATGGATAAAAAAAACATTAGAACTCTGTCCCACAAACATTACAACCCTCCAATGCCTCAGGGCTTTAGATTCTTAATTAAAGACAATAATGGATGCAAATCAATCTACTTACAGACCAAAAAGAAAGAAGAATATCCAAAATCATTTAAAAAATGTGTGTTTCTACATCTCAAGCGATTCTGAACGTTTATGTCAACAATTGGGTAGATAGTATAGATTGCGAACAGGCCTCTCAACAAAGGAAAGGAGTATCCACGAATCAGGTCCCACATGCAAAAATGAAATAAATATACCTGATGTATATAGCGCCCTTTTCATGCTAACGCACGTTCAAAGGCACTTTACATTATTTTGTGTTGCAGCCACAAGGGCGCAGGTGCATCCTCTACCAGTGCAGATACAGCATCATCTGACCAGAGGGACTGACTGAGAGAAAGCCCCTGAAGGGAGAGGCATTAGATACAGGCATGTCCGGCGCTGCAGAAGTGCGCCTAGCTCTTATTTCGAATAGACAGCCTGGTTCTTTAATGTGCCCGGTGTACAGCACCGATACACAGCTTCCTGGCGCTTCCAGATACTTGCAGACCACACGGCCAGATATAGTAGGAAATATTATAAATATTTCAGAATATGTCAAGTGCCGATGCCAGGGATTGAACGAGCGACCTCTAGATTGACAGCCCAGTACGTTGCCACTGAGCTAAATCCGCTTATGCTATACAAGCTCGTGATAGTCCCGGTCATTCTGGTAGAAAGAACACCAAGAAGAGCCTTTACATACATACGTAGGTTTTACACAGAAGGTGTCGTAAATCATTCCCGAGCCACGTTGCATATTTGTCTGCGAGGCATGTGAGTAGTTAATAGTTAACAGAGACGTACAATCTTTCCCACCTTTATACCCAGAGGTGGTGGTATAGTTTTGTTACAGTTCAAGTTTTAAACTTGCTAGAATACTAATTGCTCAAATTGTAAAAGTAAAATACTGCCACCTGTGCTTAAACGATGTGAGCAACTTTGTTATGGATTTGCCTCTGTGGCAGTAGAGGTCATGAGTACAATCCTTGCAACATATTATTTTTTGACATAGGTCAGTTTTTGCCCGAAATTGAACCAACGCAACTGTTGTCGTCGCAGTTGAGTCGGCTTCGAGCAAATATGTGACCTTCTATTAAGTTGCCAGGAAAGGTACTCTTTCTCGGATTGAGCGTTATATGGTGAACTGCTTATTCGACACTAATATAATTATTTACCAAAGGGGAGCAACTCAAAAGAATTTACTATTTGGATCAAAACGCAGCTCTTTCCCCTGATATGCACAATTGTGTCGATTTATATTTAATTCTAACTTGGACGACTAAGCTTGATATTGTCATTCGGAAAAATAGTGGCTTATATTTTAAAAGTGAAGGATAAAGCAGTTTATACAAAAAGTTACAACATAATTAAAGAAAGCCTGACACAGAGCCACATGATTAAACAGCATTACTAATAGGTCACAATTCAAAAAGCACGAGCTAACAGTGTCGTCAATATGTCTAATATAAACAATAAACTAAAATGATAATTAAATAGTGCATGTAAAACTTGTAGAAATAATGGGTTTTGCTAGCTGATTTATTACACTAATAACGTGTTGCTAATCCTGAGAAGAAACGAAAGCGAAAGTAGATTAACAGCCCTTAGTATAAATTTGAAGTCCGCTATCAGACCTCGGGCAAACGTACACATTTGTATTATCCATAATTACATCATTTCATACAATCAAACTTATCAATTAATAATTTTGTAGTAAATTGTATACTTTATATTAATATGGGGATTGGCTAGCTTATTTATTACCCTAATATGGGTGCAGCTAATTAAGGAGGAAATGAAAGCGAAAGTAGATTAGCTGCATCAAGTGTAGTTTTGAAGGCTATAAGAAATTTACGTTTTTATAGCCCGAAATCACATCGTTTTCATATGTTCAACTTTATTGTTAACAATATTAATAACATAATAATAGTTCATGTTGTTGAATAGTTATAAAGTGAAAGTAGAATTGCTGTTCTTGGTTTAGTTGAAGCAATTTTACCCAGATATCAGTAAAATAATATACATACAATATACTTTAACCCAATATCATATTTACATAATTATACATGTATGCCTTATTTACAAAGTAATAGTTATTGCATGCCTATCACTTCACATAACACAAGACAAAATGGGGAATGCACACCAATAACAGTATTGAATGAGCCTGCATGTCATGACCTTTAAACATGGGGGTATAAGATTTTAAATGGTACGTTTAAAGATATAAAGTGTGAAATCATAACAGTTCACTTACTGTAATGACACAGTATTAGTGGGTCTGATTTCAGGGTAGATATGAGGCTATTTCCATTACAGATATTTAGAATATACATCATTTTTTAAATGATTTTGGATATTCTTCTTTCTTTTTGGTCTGTAAGTAGATTGATTTGCATCCATTATTGTCTTTAATTAAGAATCTAAAGCCCTGAGGCATTGGAGGGTTGTAATGTTTGTGGGACAGAGTTCTAATGTTTTTTTTATCCATGTATTTTTTTGCAGATTTTATTCTTTAAATTCCAGAAAATTTGTTCTAATATTATAGTTAGTATTTATGAATTCCCTGTATGTATAAAGATCTCCTCTTGATTCACAAGGTCCCCTAAAAATACTACTAGCTTGGTCACCAGGTGACACAATACAATAATACATTATGCTAGTTGATTGGTCTGAAACTTGACGTACCACTGATGTATGAGGAGTGTTATGTATGGAAATAGTTAATTTATACTGATCACACTAGACATAATGTTCGAGCAGCAGTCATTACTACTCGAGTGTCGACTAACATCCTGCATCGGAACATTATTATGCAGTTCCACCATCTGGCTCAATTCATTATTAACACATCTTGTATGGATGTGTATGTGCGTGTCCTTATACGTGTCTGTGTATAACTGTCATTGTGTGAATAATACTAAATATTTACTTAAATTAATTCAGCCTGCTATAGTACATATTTATTGACATACTTTTATATTATTAATTATTCTTATGTCGCTTTTTTACCCAAATTTGCTGTCAATCGGAACACCTTGTACAACTACGTCACATAATCTACTTAGTATATATCTAGTACGTATGACGTCACGTTTTAGTATGTATGAAGTCACGTTTCTAGGATATATGACGTCGTAACGACGAACTTTTTCCAGCCAAATACATTAACAGTATTGAGGACACAGTTGATAGATATCAAAACAACTATAAGAAAGTGTGTTGTTTTAATACAATCGTACAAAAGTTGCTAGGTTTCAGCTGGTCTGGAAGGTCTATTGTCTGTAATCTGTAATGCTGACTTTCAAAATTAGTGGTTAAGATATTCATACGCCTCTTATTGCAGCCACAGTTAACTGTATCATGTTTTTCTTCTTATTTTGTATCTATAAAATTTCAAACTTTTTGATATCATTAATCGTCCGGATACATCCGATGTTATTCCGTAATTGAACGAGGTATTCCGATTATTAGACTATTACGTCATATTAATGTCAGTTGATACTTTAACGCGCTCTAGACTTAGTTGGCAGGAGACATGGCTAATTTTCGGCTATTTATTTATCCTTTATTGCTTCGTTCTTGAACTATATGTTAATCGCAGGAATACCGTGGTATGTGACGTAATTTTGGCTGCTATGAATTAACGCAAGTAGAAATATGTGAACAAAAGGTTAAAAACAACCGTAAGAATTTTAAACTGTATTTCGACCGTTTTAACTAGCCATCAACGATGATCATGCCGATAATGAGTAATATCTATGCCACTTAATATTTATATGCAAAAGTTATCATGTTCGTTCCGAAACCGGTTTCGGACAAAATCGTGCCATGTTTCTACTTGCGTTCTAAGCCATAAAATTACGTCACATACCATGTAGTATGTCCATACAGCATTACCCTAATATATCTCTGTCACCTTAGTGTTGGTCAAAATATGTGTTGTCATCGCAACCATAATACCGTGCAACCTCTGTAGAGCAACACACTTCGATAGCTGCAAATACTGGCCGTTGTTTAGAGGTATTTGCTCCAAAGGATAACTTTATAGTAAATGTCGACTTAGAAGTTTTGAAGACGTTGTTATTGAAAAGTTGTTGCTCTACAGAGGACCGCTAGGGAGAGGTTGTATTGTACTAGTATGCTCATCCTGACTTCCTGTGGACAATGTTTGTATCATGTCAACAATACACAGTCCGGAGTTGCCAGAATAGACTTTTGTGACTCCGAGTTGGACATATTATTGCAACAATTACTGTCAGATTATTCATTAAATAGTGTAATTAAATAATGTTGTCAATCTATACAACAAATGCTGCATCAAACTTGCATAAAATGTAATGTATACATTTTTATTACGCAAACCACAAACGCCTTCGCAACCTACATAGGAGGGATGCTCGGAAACTTCAAAATATTTAGTTCGTAATATTTTTCAATTAAACTTCCTACAATTATAGGAAGATGTTGTATCTACTCATTAGATATATGCATACTGATATTACATGTATTCGACTTGGACGATTATGTCTGCTTAATTCTGCTAAAAATAATACGACACTTGTCAAGAACTTTCCGAACATCCCTAGTATCTGTCACAGTGCCGCTTCTTATAGTTGTATTTTCATGAAATGTATCCCCTACATTTAAATGTAACACGCGGGAAAACTAAAACGGGATTCACTGGTTTTCACATTCATTCATTACAATTACATTTATATAATTTTTCGCTGTGAATATTTGTGTGGATGTATAGCAGTAGGTTGTGTACTTCTAATGTAAGAATATCACATACATGTATTACTATACATCTAACAAGCAGAATTGTTTTTGTGAGCTAGAGCCAGTTTTTTCATTGATCATAGTAAAATGTCTTTTTGTCAGATATTATTGACATATTTAGTTATTCACATAATTTCAGAAAATTAGAACAGAACAGAGCAGAAAGTTTATTAAAGACAAAGCATACTAAGACTATAATCTTACATAATGCATAAATATAAACATCGCATGCATATGAAAAAAGAGATAAAAATCATGAACATTAAAACAGGCAGTAGAAGATAAGCATACTCGGTGTTGACAGTATGCATCAACCATCTTCGCTTTAAAATGGTGGATCGGTCAATTGCTAATCGTGCCAGATTGTAAGCAGGTAATTATATCAAACTCGTAGTTGTACAAAAAAAGTCGTTGATTGTTTTTAAACGAACACTTTTCAATTAGTACTCTTTACCTTGAATTTGTTTTCATTTTAGAATTCTGAATTGTAGTTGTACACATTCACCGGTGGAATCAACCGGCTTTCCTGGAATTCGCACGTGTACACGATCCTAACCAAAGTTACGAAACTGCTCTATCCAAATATATTAATATGTAGTGTATAATGGAAAAAATGCCTTATCGGGAAGTAAAACGAAGAAAATCTGACAGGGTGAGAATTTGGTTTGCGACGTTGCGTTCATTTTGCGGTGTTAATATAGTTGACCGCTTCCGCTCACAAATAAACCGAAGGTCACGTCACTTGTTACCAGGAACAATCAACATTAATAATTAAAACATACAAAATAATGGCGGAACATCAACAATACGCTTGTACAGAATGAAACAAATTAACGAATTAAAAAAACTATATAAGTAATCGTCATATGACGAGCAGTTTAGCGATGTTAACTAGAATACAGGCTATATTCAAAGTCTTCTACAAATTAGCTTCTGTAAATGATGCATTTTGAACAGTTTGACTATACAGTTACAGTACATGGTCACACTAATGTATATTTCTGATTGATAAGTTTGTTGTATATTTTGTTACTATATCATTACATTAATGCACCAGAAAATGTGTTCCATCTGTAACTGTCCTGGTGTATCATCGTACCACTAGTTGCAGACGTCACTTTAACTTGTACCTGTCGTTTATACTGCAAGACAACGATAGCGTTAGCCGAGTAACATGTGTGATTGGCATCTCCGTAGAATGAGACAACGGTAGTCTGCTCATCATCTACAACTATAGCAACGTACACGTATTTGTCGTTGTATGGACATAGTACAATGTCAAACATGTATGTCCCGTTAACTGGTGTCGTAAACACTCCATTTGAAGAGTCATAACCGTTACCAGTGTTAAACATAACGACTGGATAACGGATGGTCTGGCCGCTTGTGAGAGCAATGTTTGAGCTCAGTCTTGCCTTGAATGCCACAGTCTGTGTTGTATCTGAAATAAAACATCAACATATTTTACAAGTATAACTATAAACCTAGTCATACATCTCTCCATTATCCTTGCCCGATTCGCATATCCACACATTGATTTTCGCTATTATCTCCCTTTGTTTTGTTGTCGTAATATTTTCGTAAGAACATTTTATACTTGCCGTTGCCATGTTTACTATAATATGTGTTTTCTAGTAATGTATATATGCATATAAATCTGACAGTGTTAACATTACGTCAAAAATAATACTAACATCAATGAGCTAAAAATGTAAATTATGAAGTCTGGTTTATCCATGGCCAGGCTTCGTCTCATACAGCTTGCCTCATGGCTGAATTATTGGATGAATATTAATTACGAAGCTTGAATCATCCAGCATATTCTCTTGACCTGGTAACGTTTGATTATTATTTTTGTGTTACTGAGACCTCAATCAGTGCTTTCTGTGCATCGTTATATGGCGCACGTACATAATGCATAATTAGGCTAAGCAATAAGTCAGCGTCTTAAAACCATATACATTCATGAATATAAACAAGTTTCAAAGTTGAATAAGAAAACTAAAACTTCGTACAGATACCCCGGGAGAGTACTTCGAATGATTACGCTGTCTTAAATTGTGAAATGCTCGAGAAAAAAGTACAGCTTGTGGTACATTTCCTATCAATCATGCGTCGTAAATTGAGCAGTTCCAGATAATTTGTAGTTTGACAATTTTCTTTTAGTAATACTGGTATTACAAGTTAATAATGTAAAATAATGTTAATACCTAGTAGTGTTTGTAACTTGTCCGCAGTCTGCTTTTCTAATTTAGCGAATTTCTTCTCCATGTCGTTAAGAACTTTGGATGTATTGTCCGCCACCAATGCAACCGTCTCATCAACCTTTGCAACTGTCTCAGCGATTTTGAGGTCATTCTCAGCAACTTTTATGTCCATTTCATGTTTAACATTCGTGCTGAAGGATTCCATCTTCTCTAGCGTTGCTACAACGTTTGAGTTGATACGTTCAAAGTCAACTTGTTTTTGTTTTTCATTAAACTCCATTCTAACTAATTTCTCGAGAACTTTCTCAACAAAGTCATACTTAGAACAATGCTGTTCTTCCGTTAAAACTATGTTTACTGACACTAACATTAACAATACCCGAATGTACGCCATTGTTCTGCTTGCTAAATACAAACTATTCTGATGACAAAATCTAGCACAACTGAAAGTCTACCAGGATACCTACTGCCTTAAATATTAGCAAGGGAAGCTACAATTTGGTTTACATTTTGAAGGCGCTTGTAACAAATTGTGTGCTTCCCAACAACATTGTTGCCTTTTTGATATAGATAGGTATATTAAATGTAAAACTCTATATCACATGCCTTGTTATGGTTGTATGCGGGTTAGTTTAACGAGTACGTATATTCTTTTATCACATAACCTGCGATCCAGGAGTGTCGTAAAGGCGTGCCGTAAATATCGTTCGGCACTCCCAGATTGTGCAATAAATATTTAAATTAGCTTGACGTGACGTTAGCCAGTCCATGCATTGAGCCGTCAATGACGTCAGGATAATATCAACGTCGCTATGACGTCGCACTCATTGCACGGCTGAATTTTGGCTCAAGCATACGCAGCGTACATCATCCTTTTGAACAATAATGTGCATTTTTAATGTTATGTGATCAATAGAATCTTACATTCGTGCATATATACATTTTATTAAACTCGTCGACGAAAACAATGTGACACTCGGCAAAGCCTTGATGCCATAGCATTTATCGTTTGATAAAACACGTATGTAATGAGCACTCATGCACGATCCTCTATATACTACACGTGTGTCTAGTATAACGTTTATATGACGTCACATAATCTCATAAATTACGTCGTTTCATGCGGAGTTTGTTTTCAACGGAAAGTTGCGTTTTTCGTGTTATTAGAGTTGTATGATATAAAAAATCTAATACTCGTTGACAATTGATATAATCATATGTTAAACTCGTCAAGGACATATTAATGAACGTAACCAGCGTTCATAATTAAAATGAAGCAATCAATGATATAAAATCACTCGACAAAAGAATATTCCGAATAGTTCATCCTAACCAAACTGAAAACTATTTATAATATATGGTTTAGAATGAGAAGGTCGTAAGTACTAAAACGCTTTTTTGAGAAAACAAGAAATAACTGTCTCGATACTTTTCAACTTCAGTTTTGTCAACATGACCTGTGCCGATGTTCATGAAAATAACGCCTTGTGGTGCAGATTTCAAATATGTTTTAGTCTTATAAGGTCGATTTTTGCCTCCCCTGATGGAGGACGTCAACAAATACAATGTTTCCTAACTTAATGTTTGGCATGAAGCATTTTAAAGATGTTTCAAACTTATATTGTCAAATATATCCCTGTGTTCACATCTGAACCTACCGGAGACAGTGTGCTAAAGGTACTACATGTATTATGTCGAATTATTGGACAGAACAGTCAATTACTGTCAAGTCCAAAAGCTATAGCATGCACGTATACTAATTGGGTTAAGATCAATCTTGATACACACGACAATCACTGCAGTAAGTTGATCGTCTATGAGGGAATGGCAGCTAAATCTCCATTTTTTATGAGCACCAAACAGTGGAAAGACTTGCATCATTATACATCGACTTTTGCGGACAGGAGTAAAACTCAGAACTCGAAGTGGGCACTGTATGACTAGGCTATCGGGGTTGTGGTACTTAATTGAGTGATGTGGACATGCGTTCTGGTCCTTCTATACATACATTGGTATACTAATATATTGAAATCAATTCAAGACAAGTCAAATAGTTTCCTGCGGGTGATTACCTGCGGCCTCGTAATTTAGTTGTATTGTTTAGGATGTGGTTTTTGCAGTTTGGATGCAATTCAAATTTATTCCGGTGTAAGTTTAAATTAATGTTTCTGTCAAAATAATTCCAATACATGTAAAATCGGACAATACCGATTATCCTCCAACTATTTGGTTGTGTTAAATGTATGTGCCGAACGAATGAACAAATTCAAAAGAATTAGAAATTTTTTTTATCATGTATCAATACCATGCTTCTGTTAATCTAGCGATGTGTTCTCTACCGGATGTAGTGCATTGCCCACTATATTAATTACTGACTGGGAATCTTATGCAGCTGCAGACACCTGCTGTTTAGATTCGTGGTCTCGCGTTCAAAGTGAAATTTCGGAATAGTTCTGCTTTCTTTGGTAAATAAATTATTGTAATGCGATAAAAACCGATGTTATCCGCATGGAATAATGGAATTAGTCTGGTTCACGACATTCTTACAAAATGCTTCTTTTTTGGATATTTTTTTCGAAATCGTAAACCATCGAGAACATGTCACGTGCTCCTCCATGGTCATTTTACTTTTGGCAATCCAATATAACCTGCGGCTCAAATAACAATATCTGGTATTCCTATAAGTCCTATAAAAGACCATATCTCAGGAAATTTTCGTTTCCGACATCTTGTAAATTGACAGGTTGAAGAAACAAACATTGATATAAAGAAAATATAACTCGGCCTTTGAATGTTTTTCTTTAAGGAATTATCCTGATGACGATTAAAATTACGTATGGTTATCAGGCAGATGCTGTAAGGGATTGGGGCATTTCAAACAGTAAAAATATATAAACATGCACCAGTTTCACAAATTACCATAATTCTGTTGACATTTTAAGTTGATTTTCTCTTTAAGATATGTTCATCCTGTTTGATTCTGGAAATTAGTCCGCGCATCAAATATATTAACATTGCAGACATCACTTTTCAAATGTTATTGAATTTAAATAGTAATGGGTGCGTGTTTCATACAAATAACCTAACAAACAGGATGTTTACAACCCACATTTGAATCAGGACTCCAAAATACTAGTACATTCAATTAACCCTATACGTGGTATACCGTTTGATAAAAAATAATTAAATTGATTCAAAAATTAAATCAACCGATATTGTCTGTTACTGCCGGAGATCAGAGATACGGAAAGTAATTGACCGCTAGACAAATTCGAATCATCTTTATGTAAGTTCCCACTTTGTTTTAAATCAAACAATTTGGTAAAAATAAGTAAGTCAGGTCAAACCGTACACTCCTTAGGCATAGTTTCAGAGATCATTATAATATCCTGTAACCGAATCTTAGATGTTTCGCATACCAACGAGAATGTTTTCACCTAAAATCATCAACTTTTCCAGCCATGTATCATCAAAATCTAGCATGTGCATGAAAAGTTAATAAGACAAAAACCCTTTTCGAGTACAGGAGAACAAGGTCAATACCATCATGACCTCTGATGCGAAACGTTATCTCTGAACTACAAAACAGTACAAGAATTAAAACACATAGGATTAAACAATATTGTATCACACCATGTTTGAACGGGTGACACTTTGATATAGCTTTGTGTATGTCATCTTGTGTGTATGTTTTGCAGAGAAGGTGTCGAAAATCATGCCGAGCCACGTTGCGTATTGTCTGCGAGGCACATGAGTAGTTAATAGTTAACAGATACATACAATCTTTCCCACCTCATACCCTTAGGTGGCCGCATAGTTTTAAACAGTTCAAGTGATAAGTATTTTTAAATACTTATTCACGGAAAACCCAGAAAAACGCACAATTCGCGAGAATAGCTGTCATAGCGCAATTGTGTAGGGACATTATTGATAAACTTACACATAAGAAAAATAATTTTTCAGGTACAGTCACGTTTGATATATTTTTTCGACTAATTACTAAGTATTGTCACAAAATAGCAAACATACCCTGTCACAAGCTGCAGTGCTCTATTTTGTCATGTTTTATTTCACTGATACATATTCTTTTTTAATCTTTTTAGAATAGTTTTGAATAGAAATAAGGTTGCAATTTGATTTTATAATGATGCTAACATCTTCAGGAAATAAACAAACAAACAAATCGCGATTTTGTCATGTCACAGAATTCAATGTGAACTACGTTACAGTTTTCGACCGAATGCAATATAGCCCATGCATGTACTTATGACAAAACTAACAGTCCCGGAAAACATAGAATACATGTAAAAAATAATAATATATGCGGCTAATTAACAAAAGCTAAACTTAAAACTCAAAAATATTAAATAAAGTTAGAATTGCCAAAATGTACGTTTAAATGTGAACTACGTTACCATGTATTCCACTACTATAGAGTAAAAGCAGGAATATGTTTTAGTGTGAATTTGATCATACCAATGTAGTATCTATAATGAAGTTGTGAAATGTTGGTCATGTCCGATTCAAATAAAATTGTCCCATTTATAACAAGGTTCCGTGAAATACGTGACTGCAAAAGTGAAAAAGAGAGTCTTTGGCAATTTTGTACAATACTGTTCGTATCTAAAGGTAGCATTTAACATGGTTTTCATACAATACATCGTGAAATCAGTTTGCGCACTGTTATAACTATTTGTTTTATAATATTATGTATTTATTTATTTGAGTCTCATCTATATTTACAACATATATTGCACACGACATAAACACAAATCATATATAGCCACTCTTAATAAGAGTTATAAGAGACATTATCTACATTATAATAAAACATCAACTATCACAAGGTACATGTACCGTATATAAAAATCTGATATTACACATTGTTACATAGTATGTGTTTAAAACTGAAAAACAGTTGTTAATCCTTATTAAAATAAAAATTAAAAAAAATAGAAATTATTAAGATACTGAGAGTTACCGTGCACTATAGCGCATATTTAAGAAATGACTTATGAAATCTACTTAGGACCAATCAGATTGGTTCTAATTTGATAAACAACTGTTCTTCAGACGAACCTTTATGTAAGGTAAATGGTGCTTTTGTCATTCCCAAGCGAATTTCCACAAAAAAGTATATAATTCAGCACAAAAGCCATATAGATATGGTAACGTAGTTCAAAAAATGGTAACGTAGTTCAAATTATAATTAATGCCTATTTGTCTGATGTTTACAGAGTATAAATTGCTAGCAGAAACATAAATAGACAGGAAGGATGCTGATAAATAATAGGAATACAAACATAAGTATCAACAGATAAATACATATTAATACATACAGTTCAATGGATATCCGATATTTTAAATGATTTACAGTGAAGTTTCAATGTTAATAAAATGAGGGATGGATCATGGAACAATCAGTCAATACAGCTTACTAAATTGTCATATTTGAATGTATATACGCGATATGTACACGAATAATAATATATAAATAACACATGGCTGCGAGGGTGATAGTATATAAATAACACATGGCTGCGAGGATGATGGTAAACAATACCAACCCGAGAATAGTTATATCACCCGAGGCGAAGCCGAGGGTGATATGACTATTCAAGGGTTGGTATTATTTACTGTCACCCGAGCAGCCATGTGTTATTTATTTTATTATACCGAACAAAATTACAACCATTTTGCGAAATAAAATATCAACAAATGTTAGCAGAATTTAGATTGCCGTTATGATAATTTTACATGTACAATCTCGGTCCGTATAAGTTTCTAATGATTTTGTGCTATTTTTAGTAAATCTTGTCAGTTTCAACGTTTGAAATCGACCAGATTTACTAAAATTAGCATGTTAAATACAGTAAAACCTCGTTATTTCGAGGACCCATCGGGACAGGCTAAATGCTCGAGTTAAGCCAGTTGCTCGAATTATCAGAATTATATGATGAATTGTTGTTAAGACTAAGTGTAACTGTGTTTTACTCGAATTATGCCGGTTGCTCGAATAATCGCTGCTCGTATTACCGAGGTTTTACTGTATATCCAAACATATAAATAGCATACGGAGACTCTCTAGCAGGGTGTTTTCCGGACTCAAATAGTACAAATTTCTATAAATAGCCCAGCCTCGTTTTTACTAGTAGTGATCGAACAACATATCACATAGTGATCGAACAAAATATCACACGGAAGGTCTATGGGGAAAATACATTGAGAGGTCACGTGAGGTATAATAAAACAAAATATCACACGGAAGGTCTATGGGGAAAATACATTGAGAGGTCACGTGAGGTATAATAAAAGGACATACCATTATAGCGCAGATAAACCAATACAGTTTAACATTCGAAAAGAAATATAGCTCTCATATCGAAACGCATAATCAAAGACTGAAAAGGAGTCGGAATTTAAGCGAATATAAAAGTTTTGTAACTAGCAGTTCGTGGCAAAAATAACAGTGGCATGCACTTACAATTTAGTAAAACGGAATCATTCAACTAGTACATAAACTGTTGTTAAGGTGAAGATGCACAATGTACTTACGATTGTCGTGTGTCAATTTAATGTGAACTACGTTACCATGACAATAAGTGTGATATCTTCACTATCAACCCTTAAAATGTTTTAGGTTTTCAATATTGTTTGGTTATATGAGTTTGCATTGTTGGTTGTTTATGTTCAAACAAGTTTGTATAATATTTACTAGCATATTTGTTTATCGCGGAGATTAAAATTTTATGATAGATGGATTGTTATTGGCAGATCTGATATATACGTATAAATTAAATAGTAAACACACTAAAACTGTTATGAATGTTTGTTCTCTGGGCTAATTAACTAGCAATTGGTTAAAATACTTTTTTGATAATTAAACAATCAGTCGCAACATTGTTTCCTCTATAAAACATATTTTTAATTAGACTGATGACATGTGGTGAACTACGTTACCAACCAGTGACTTTACACTTCATATGAACGTGGATTCTCAATTTGACATAACTATCCACAAAGCCGCACTGACATAAGCACTTTATATGTCAGTATTTTAAAGGCAATTAAATCGATGTAGGAATCTCTATTCAGTTACACATTGAAAATGAAAATACATCTTTTTATAAACACAAAACAATTGTAAAAATGTTCAAGTGCCATGTATTTAAAGATTTTTTGTACCAAAAAGTGTATCCTGACAGCAAACTTTAACATTTGAAACATTTTTATTATGCAGTTTAATAGTTGGACAAATTGTTCATAGTTATTGGAATTTTGTTTAAGACAACCGTTGTATACCGGCTGTTATACAATGGTTTGGAGTTTTGATGCGTAGGAATTAACCACGAAGGCCGTATGCCTGAGTGGTTAATTACAAGCGTCAGAACGACAAACCATTGTATAACAGCCGGTATACAACGGTTTTCATAGTTTATTTCGATTCTAACATGATTTAAACCCGGAAAAGCCAGTGTTATTTTGCGAGATCTATGTTGCTTAGGTCACTTGTTGACGGCTGTTACGATTATCGTTATCACCCCAAGTATAACTATACTTCAAACAATAATAAAAATATGAAATAAAGAAGAAAATCTGCTCAACATCAATGGATATTTATTGAATTAAATATCATTTTTAAAAGTATTCCTTACTAACAAATAGTCTAAAATACGCAAAAACATTTACAACGATAATAATATAATACCACGTGATTTTATTCATAAATTTCCCGACGTGTAAAAAAGAACAGCCGAGTCGAAAGTAGTTCAAATTTCCATTGTATATCGGCCGATATACAACGCTATGGTTTGTTCTTTGTCTATATAGGCAAAATCGCCGGTTACGTTAGAATATCATTTATACTTAAAAAACGAACAGTCAATTTAAACATCACGTAGTTCACATGTGGAAATTAGTGAGGGATTAATTCATAACAAACAAACATGTTTCGAGATTTTTTCATTTTTGCTTGTTGAATTCATAGTCCAGAAGGTTCAAACTTTCAGAAAACGCAAACGAACGGTAAGATTTTAGCAAAAAATATCGTGCACGAATTAGAGCACTGAAATGTGCGATTTTGGGGGTTTTCAGTGTATTACTCAAATTATAAAGAAACTATACGACCACATGTGCTTAAACCTGGTGATCAGCGGCATTTGAGAAACTTTGTTTGGAGTAGCCTCTATGACTGTAGCGGTAACTTCAGTGCTAGGAGTCTTTGTGTCGTAGGGTTGAAGGTTCGTATCCCACTCATCGGCAGAAACTTCAACGACGACGTAAACTTGTATTCTGTGTTATCTGTGTTTAGCGTCATTTGAGCAACTTTGTTAAAAGATGCCTCTATGGCGGCAGCGGTAACTTCTTTGCTAAGCGTCTTTAGGCGGTGAGTTCGTATCCCGCGTATCGAGTTAACCCTCACCGACGACTCATCGAACTTGTTATCTCTGTTCATTAATTCGTCCTTCTGTATTTGACCTCGACAATGAGATAAACCATGTATATGTATTATAAATATTGTGTCCAGGTGGCGTTTCTGACCTATTTCACAAATGCATTTATTGTTGTAAATTTGGTGATAAGAAACAAATCCTGTAATTATATAGCTCGCAGACAATAAATATAGCCTTGTACTTATATAAATATAACATGATAATATGAATACTGCACGGGTAATTGGGCGATCGTTTCAAGTGTAGTCTGACAGAGAATATCCTTTAAAAGTGATAATGTCTAGATCGAATAAAATGAACCATCTCCAGAAATAAGACACCGTATTGAAAAGTTCTCTCCCTTAATATCGATCCTAATTATGTCTGGTTCAGATATTTGGATTGTTTACCTTCACCCCGTTATTATCTGTTACCGAGAGTACCGATTTTAATCCCTCTTATCTCGTTAAATCTTGAAGTGACATGTGACATTATTCAACTGTAATGTTACGCCTCGTTAACTGTAGTGTGTTTTTTTAATTTATGACCCGAGGCAATTTTTTTTCAGAAAACATAAGGTTGTATTTTTTAACTGGAGATTACAGAAATACATTTAATTGTAATTTTTATTTGTGAAACAATGGTAATCGTCGGTGGACTGTACATGGAATATGAGTGTAGATTGAATACATTCTAAAGTTCTGTAACTGAGTGCAATTTTGTATGCACTTTCAGTATAATTAAATATACAGGGTGATCCATTAATTCCGCACATTAGTAAATGCTTAAATAACTTCAACATCTTAAAAGCTATCATATTAAAGAAAACATGTATTTGCAGAGTATAATTATGTGTAAGTTTTGTTCTGCTCGAAAACGAATATTCAACAATAGCATTATTATCTAAAGCAGACGTTCAATGTGACCACACATTTTCTCTGAAACGAGTTTCAAACGTCGTTTTAAATTCTGTACATGACGCTGTTGCATGCAGCTCGGTAACCAGTCTCGTTTCCCGACGAATCGAATGTTTCATTTTATTGGACATATCCAATAATATTCCTTCTTGAAGGCACATGTGTATTTGGACACTTTTCAAGGAGGTACGCGCACCTTTGATCTAACGATCGAATTTTCCTTGAAACACCTTACAATGACAGAACACTCTACTAGAACAACGTCGAAATCATTAAAATGATATGTCACCAGATTCGTTTTCGAGATACATGGCTTTCTAATGACCTTACATTGTATTTTGTTCATTTTATCTATTTCCTTCATCCATGGTACCATTATGTTCTTTTTAAGATTTTTATTATATGAAACCACTTTTAAACAATGAATGACATTTATGTGTTCAATGGTCATTCCTATTGACATAAGTCACGATTCCGGCTGCCTGGTGAACAAATTTAGTATTTGTACATGATAAATAGTTACCCCACCTACTTGCAAAAAAGTGTGATTTTCAAATGAACGTCAAAAATATCTAACCATCGAAAACTATTTAAAATTGGACATAAGTTGATTATCAAATAGAACACCAGTTTAGTAAAATAAAAAATAGGGGTCACCAGCCTTTTTGGAGCTATTCATCAAAAAGTACTAATTATGAATAAATTTGCATAAAATTAACCTAATTTGCATATTGTAATGAAATAAAAAATCAATGTTTCAAAGTGTGGCTACTTCATATAACTAAATCATGCACTACATATTTTATATAAGCATATGCATTTGAACAATGGTAGGAACTTATTGTACACAGTTATATAAATGCAAAAAATAAAAAGTTAAATAATATCTATTTTTGCAATATTATTATGTTTATTGTCATTAATCAACATTCAGATGCGATTATTGAAACTAAAATTCATACGATTTGTAATGTCGCGCATGCGCACAAGGTAGCTCGGACCTCCTTAAACATCAGATTTGGAAATACTTTAATTTATGACGTCATCGATGACGTTATAACGTCACTTTGACGGCACAATGCCATATATATTTTTCATTTCAGCAGAAATGTATATTTATTACCTTTCAAACAATACAAAATTTATATGTGCAAAATAAGTAAAGAAATAGTGAAGTTATAGGTATTTACTAATGTGCGGAATTAATGGATCACCCTGTATATCAAACAGACAATGCTTTACTTTTATGTCACCAGGTTATATTATCACAAACTCTAAATCCAGAATGACAACTCACGACTTTAGATGTTCTTATCATCTGGTCGCATTTGCGTAGCGCGTACTGGTTTGAGATTTATTTAGGCCTACAAAAACTTCCAATGTACTAATATTTAAAGCCCCGAAAACGAGGTTTGATCAGGTGTGAGCCATTACAACCGTGGTGCCGGATGCATTCCTGATATAAACATCAAACTCCACATGAAACTGTTCTAGATCTTAACGTCACTTCAATAAAAAGCTCTTCTAGAGACGCAGTTATTGTTAGTGTATCTGAGCATGTCCCATTTTTGACATCTTTTGTTAGTTGATATCTAGTATTAAGTCGACAAATAATTCATAGTCATTAACATTGAGGTAAGGACCCACTAAATACATAAGCGGCCCAAATTGTTGATACACTCAATATGTATCTTAACTGTAAGATCAATCTTAAATCGACTATTTTTCCGATAAAATTAAGAATTTACCGTAAGATTTTCCTTAGATCTAAGATGTAAGGTAAGTGGTATTTAATATCGTTCTTATCTAAGAATACGAGCAAGATCTTTCTTAAACATAAGGAAGCTCGCTGGCTTCCTTACATTGATCTTAAAAACTAAAATGAAAGCGAATTTCATATCCGTACGCCACATTTCGGAGATTATTTTATTTGATTTTATCCATATGAAATTAACAAGTGTTGTACTGTTGATCAAAGACATAAATATTTTTGAAGAACTTTCTTTAAAAACTTCTGACTAGTACATGTTACGTACGGATATGAAATTATTATTATTTCTAAATTATTGTTTTAAACTCATCTGTTGTATATGGTGGTTCATTGTAGAATATTTACTACAAAACGGTGAATTAAAAAAAATAACTTATAACGTAAAGGAACCTTAACTCGGCAGGAACCGTAACTCGTCACTTTTTGTTTTTGTAATCTTACCTTTTATGACGTCATCAGAAAGTTTGGAGGTGAACATTTTTTAAAAGTTAAATAAATCTTTATGTCATCTGTACATACCAACCTGTAATACAACTGGGTTGTATTTGAATACTAAGCCATACAAACCCGACCTAAAACATACCTATTGATGAACACGGGCGACGACAAGTTGCAAATTTAGGAGTCTCGGGCGAAATATTATAATGCAATGTATAGATAAACCACACTCGTTCGGGCGTAACTGTACTTTTAATAATGAAATAATCCAGGTAAAAGGGGTGTATTCGGAAAAGAAATATATTCTTTGAAATTGTAGCTTACTCCGTAAATAATTTAACTTCGGATCAAGTTCAAATTGGACTTCAATTTGACATTAACGAAAAAATGACGTGTTTCAAGAATCTAAATTCCAGTGTTACATCGATAGTAGCATGGTCATGTAATGTATCGAAAAAACCTCCAAATGTTAGCTTTCCATTGGTATATGAAAACATCAGAAGACATCGAGCATTTTCTCATGGCATTCGGTTGTAATGGGGTCAGATATTATGAAACACCTTGTATTACTGTACAGTTATGTTATAAATTACAGCTCGTTTAATAAATGTTCGGTATATGCATGTTGGGTTCAGTCAGCGGGAGGGTGTTGTGCTAGGTTGTATTTGACCCCCTGCTTGATCGCACAGTTAGACCGGTATCCGTGTTCCGCTAAATCCGTGTTCCGCATCCGGACACGGATACCTTATTCCGTGTTTCCGCCAACTGACCTTTTTCAAACGCTCAAAATTAAGACCAAGTTTGTCCTCCATCTTGGTGTTATCCGTGTAATATGTCTGCATGCTCAACTTACTTTGGTGTTCAACACCATTGCGCATATTCAACACCAAATTACATTATGTACTTTCTTACAGTTTTCAGTAACGAGTCATGTAGTGATTTCTATTAGGTTCGCGTTTTGTATTTACATGTACCGATGAACCACGTCAAATTAGTTTCACTGTGACGACAGGTTACAAACTACACATTGTACTATCTGCACTGTGACGGCAGGTTAAAAACTACACATTGTGTTCTATCCACTGTAGCGACAGATTACAAACTACACATTGTGTTCTATCCACTGTGGCGACAGATTACAGACTACACATTGTGTTCTATCCACTGTAGCGACAGATTACAAACTACACATTGTGTTCTATCCACTGTGACGACAGGTTACAAACTACACATTGTGTTTTATCAACTGTGGCGACAGATTACAAACTACACATTGTGTTCTATCCACTGTGGCGGCAGATTACAGACTACACATTGTGTTCTATCCACTGTGGCGACAGATTACAAACTACACATTGTGTTCTATCCACTGTGGCGGCAGATTACAGACTACACATTGTGTTCTATCCACTGTGATGACAGGTAACAAACTACACATTGTGTTCTATCCACTGTGATGACAGATAACAAACTACACATTGTGTTCTATCCACTGTGATGACAGGTTACAAACTACACATTGTGTTCTATCCACTGTGATGATAGAATACAAACTACACAACGTGTTCTATCCACTGTGATGACAGGTTACAAACTACACATTGTGTTCTATCCACTGTGACGACAGGTTACAATTTACACATTGTGTTCTATCCACTGTAGCGACAGGTTACAAACTACACATTGTGTTCTATCCACTGTAGCGACAGGTTACAAACTACACATTGTGTTCTATCCCATGTGGCGACAGATTACAAACTACACATTGTGTTTTATCCACTGTGGCGACAGATTACAAACTACCGATTGTGTTCTATCCACTGTGGCGGCAGATTACAAACTACACATCGTGTTCTATCCACTGTGATGACAGGTTACAAACTACACATTGTGTTCTATCCACTGTGACGGACGGTTACAAACTACACATTGTGTTCTATCCACTGTGATGACAGATAGATTACAAACTACACATTGTGCTCTATCCACTGTGACGGCATGTTACAAACTACACATTGTACTCTATCCACTGTGACGACAGGTTACAAACTACACATTGTGTTCTATCCACTGTAACGACAGGTTACACACTACACATTGTGTTCTATCCACTGTGACGGCATGTTACAAACTACACACTGTACTGTATTCACTGTGACGGCATGTTACAAACTACACATTGTACTATCTGCACTGTGACGGCAGGTTAAAAACTACACATTGTGTTCTATCCACTGTGACGACAGGTTACAAACTACACATTGTGTTTTATCAACTGTTGCGACAGGTTACAAACTACACATTGAGTTCTATCCCCGGTGGCGACAGATTACAAACTACACATTGTGTTCTATCCACTGTGATGACAGGTTTCAAACTACACATTGTGTTCTATCCACTGTGGCGACAGGTTTCAAACTACACATTGTGTTCTATCCACTGTAACGACAGGTTACAAACTACACACTGTATTTATCCACTGTGATGACAGATTACAAACTACACATTGTGTTCTATCCACTGTGATGACAGATTACAAACTACACATTGTGTTCTATCCACTGTGATGACAGATAACAAACTACACATTGTGTTCTATCCACTGTGATGACAGGTTACAAACTACACATTGTGTTCTATCCACTGTGATGACAGGTTACAAACTACACATTGTGTTCTATCCACTGTGATGACAGGTTACAAACTACACATTGTGTTCTATCCACTGTGATGATAGAATACAAACTACACAACGTGTTCTATCCACTGTGATGACAGGTTACAAACTACACATTGTGTTCTATCCACTGTGACGACAGGTTACAAACTACACATTGTGTTCTATCCACTGTGACGACAGGTTACAATTTACACATTGTGTTCTATCCACTGTAGCGACAGGTTACAAACTACACATTGTGTTCTATCCCATGTGGCGACAGATTACAAACTACACATTGTGTTTTATCCACTGTTGCGACAGATTACAAACTACACATTGTGTTCTATCCACTGTGGCGGCAGATTACAAACTACACATTGTGTTCTATCCACTGTTGCGACAGGTTACAAACTACACACTGTGTTCTATCCACTGTAACGACAGGTTACAAACTACACATTGTGTTCTATCCACTGTGATGACAGGTTACAAACTACACATTGTGTTCTATCCACTGTGACGGCATGTTACAAACTACACATTATACTCTATCCACTGTGACGACAGGTTACAAACTACACATTGTGTTCTATCCACTGTAACGACAGGTTACAAACTACACACTGTATTCTATCCACTGTGACGACAGGTTACAAACTACACATTGTGTTCTATCCACTGTGACGACAGGTTACAAACTACACATTGTGAGATCCACTGTGGCGGCAAGTTACAAACTACACACTGTGTTCTATCCACTGTGACGGCAGGTTACAAACTACACACTGTATTCTATCCACTGTGACGACAGGTTACAAACTACACACTGTGTTCTATCCACTGTGACGGCATGTAACAAACTACACACTGTACTGTATTCACTGTGACGACATGTAACAAACTACACATTGTACTCTATCCACTGTGACGGCAGGTTACAAACTACACATTGTGCTCTATCCACTGTAACGGCAGGTTACAAACTACACACTGTATTCTATCCACTGTGACGACAGGTTACAAACTACACACTGTGCTCTATCCATTGTGACGGCAGGTTACAAACTACACACTGTATTCTATCCACTGTGACGACAGGTTACAAACTACACACTGTACTGTATTCACTGTGACGGCATGTTACAAACTACACATTGTGTTCTATCCACTGTGACGGCAGTTTACAAACTACACACTGTACTGTATTCACTGTGATGGCATGTTACAAACTACACATTGTGTTCTATCCACTGTGACGGCAGGTTACAAACTACACATTGTGTTCTATCCACTGTGATGACAGGTTACAAACTACACACTGACCACTGAAATATCGATACTTTCCCTACACGTTTGTTAACATTACTCGGTCGTTAGTGTCTGAATGTTCCTTGTCGTGGAACGTGGACTAAATGTAATTCCATTTTCTTACGTAAGTTAACATATCGATATCAAAAAAGACATGAGACAAATGTTGTTTAATGACAATGAATAGTGATATAAATCAGAAAGTGTGTACGCCCATTACAAAATATATCCTCTCTCTGTCTGCAGAGTTTGATAAATAGGCATCCATTGTTTGTAGAGATATAAGCAGTTTCAGATCCTCGTGTACAGCGACCCGCCGCACACAATCAACGTCAATGACGTCATGTACGTACGTATATAAACTGTTGACTATCTGAACTTTACATAACCCCCAATAAATCGCCTATGTCCATATATCTCTTGAATATTTAACATTTATCCAGTCTTAAGCGAGAACAATGTATAAATTCATCAAGAAGACTTAAGTATAGTGTTATAGTGTTTTATGTTTTAGGGCCTAACGGCAGATTGACAATTACGTCATCCCTCCATAAATAAAGTTTTATAATTATAATGTATTTTATACATGGTTATGAGTAGGCCTGGTATTCCAATGCTTCCAAAAAAAAGGGATAAATTGTTCCCATGGAAACATTAATCAAAATCAGTTGATCATTTATGAATATGGGGTGGTCTAGATTGCAAAATTGACGATATACGCCCGTGGCGTTTTAATTTATTTGTACATTTAATTAATTAGGCTATCAGTTTAATTATCTAGTCAGACAGCTCGGGTCTTTCGAGGAATCAACATGTTTAAACTGTGCGTGACATTTCTGGCAGTTATAGTTTTCTGTGGTAAGATAGGGTTTGTCAGTCATTTAGTGTTTACTTTTATATATTTCGTCCAATAATAATTATATCTTGATTATAATTAGGTCAGTCACCTTTTTACATAACATTGTGTTAATAAACAGTGTAATTGTCTTTTTAATGTCTTATTTTAATGGATATTGATGTTAAAGTATGCACCTAAGTGAATAAGGTACTGGGTTCACTGCTTTTTTCACCGAATAAAATGTTTAAACAAATAAAAATACAATGATATGATATTGCAATGATTGTAAGCCAGTGACAGACCTAAATAAACGCACTATTTACACTACTTGGTAGGATCGATATTCAAAAACTACATCGTGCAATTATATGTACATTTTGTATTACTTACATGACATTGTATTGAATGAAAGTTTATTTATAGTCTATACTTAACATGTGTTTTAGCTTTCTATGGTGACGCAAAACATCTGACTCAATTGTTATTTGTCCTACTTTTTGTGAGAGATAATTGAATCTATAACCAGAAGTCGTTTCTCTAACTTGCATAACACTGAAAATAATTTTTTAACATACATAACTTATCTGCTAGAGTGGACTTTCTGGAACGGGACAAATTTGACATTGAACGATATAATTATAAAGGACCGAGAATATATGAAACACGCCTTTCTCAGTGAATTTGATGTACGATATTCTGCACATGAACCTTGTAATGTATCTAACACCATTAATGAAGAAGTCAGGGGTGGTATTCAATGTTGATCTTACTTGACTTACGGAAAAGGACAACCAATCATATCACACCATATTAAACTCATGGTTAGTAATAGGCGATATGAATGACTATCCTTATTCTCCAATTAAATGAGATCAATATTGAATACCACCCCGGACTACGTTAATATATTCGGACAATATAATAACAACAAAGATGGAGTTAGAGTACATGACTAAGCGGTGATTGTCCAGAATATCATTCGTATGAATTCGGTCCTGATCAAGCATTTATTACCTAGGTAATGCATCTTGGATGTAAAAAGAATACCGCCATTATGCTGATATTTGATTTGAATCACGATTGGTTGAAAACATGAAAAAGAATGGAGTGCACCGAATACAGAGGTAACAGCCACACAGACTAAACATAGTGCCCATAAAATATAGGTAACACTAATCACTCAGCATAAGAGTGGTCGGTCTAACGGCGCAATATTGCTCAGATATTCGGATAAATTTATTAAGCTAAAGGCCAGTCTTCTGCATCAAATGTTGTACACATGCCCCATCCACTCCGCTAAATACACTGGCGGAAAGAGCCGAGCAGTTACGACTGTAATATCGTACCAAGCGGTCCCTATATTACACCACATAGATATGAAATAAGAATATCTCAATTAACGATACGCATTCCCTTACAGAGGCCAGGATTGATCTTGAAGGCCGCATCCTGAAATTCTTCGAGGAGGTACAAAGGAATGAAACGCTTCTGCAAATATACCAAGATCATCTGAATGAATATGAGCTAGCAAGGGTAAGTTGTTATAATACACATATAACAATGTTCACTGTAAAACAGTAAAGTGCCATACAATACAATATAATACCTTCAATGAAATGCAACGCTACCCTACGCAGCGCAAAGTTTTATACAACGCAATGCATTTTTACATTAATTTGCAATCTGCAACACTGGTAACTGTATCTTTGATAAAGAGTAAAAAAAATATTTTATAAAATTCATGTTATCTTAGATATTATAAATTTTAGAAAAAAACAAGTTTTTGTTTACTATTTATTAATGCTACAGTTACCTATGATCTGCAACGCAACGCAATTGCAAAATTTGCAATCTGCAATCTGCAACGCAACGCAACGCAACGCAACGCAATCGAACGCAATAAACTAAAACAGTTTGTTTTAATTATCTTGGTGTTTAACCTCACAGGTAATTGTATCATTGATTGAGAGTAAAAAAACATTATTATGAACTTATAAATTAACATTTGTTTACTCTTAATCAATGATACAGTTACCTGGGATTTTCCTCAGTCCAATTCTAAAAATACAAATATTCAGTTTTATATGAATGTCGACATATCAATAATGCAAAATTGCCATATTCTAAAAACAATTGAAGGTGTCCAACAATTAACAAACCCTTTGCATCTAGTCCCACAGTGACCAGAATTATTCGGTCAAAGAGGACCATACTGCAGCTTGGAGAATTTGACTTGATCCTGACCTTATGCATGAATATAATTACAAAGTTCTTGCGTTGAATATATAAAGTTCCGCGAGCAAACCGTGCAATATCGGTCCTTTAGATTTGTGTTGGTATAACACCTCGAGCATCTTCGCGATACTTCCCGCTTATGAAAACATTCATTCGGGGTTATAAATATAGACAATATATAGTCCAGCGAATTTGACACGCCTCTCGACCTTCTATTAGCATAATAAAACAGGTGATATATTGTCTATATTTATGATCCCGGTTGTATGTTTTTATAAGCGGAAAGTATTCTCTGTCACTTTTAACCTGTCGCTAATTAATTCTCGTGTGCTTTCGATATTGTACAGTAAGAATGTTTTGATTAGTAAAAATAACTACTCTGGTTGGACAACGGATACGCACGGATATTTATGGATGACATGTTAAAAGTGACAGACAATATCACGAAGACGCTCCGAGATTTAATACCAACACAAATCTAAAGGACCGATTTTGCACGATTTGCTCACGGAAATTTATATATTCAATATTTTCGTGCAGAAAGCTCTATGCTAATAGAAGGTTGAGAGTCATGTCAAATTATCCGTGCTATTCGTAGACAACAATCAATAGGCCTTTTCGACTGGGCTGTTTCGTGAAGCAAGTTTAAGCCCGGTTCCCGTCCCCACAATTACAGCACTACTACAGTAATACAACTGTAAAATTAGAACGGGAACCAGACTGTAACCTGCTCCACGAAACAGCCCAGTAAAAAGGCCTAATGATAGACTTTGATTGTTTTACTATTACAGGAGCGTTACTCAAACCATACGAGAACGAACAGACTGGTTCATGAATTCACGTGTGCGCCTCCAGAACAATCACACTTGTTACAACCTCCTGTGAATGGTATGTACAGATACAGTCCGTTCCGTAGGCGCTTATTAGATATTGTTTGTACAATCTAGAAAATATTTCGCGTTTCTTTAAATGTCTTTTGTTCGGTTTATGTTTTATTCAACGCCTATGAGACATGTACATGTATTCAATATTCTGAACATGAGAGACTGACACAGAATTCTGCCTTTTAGGCCATCACGGTAACGATAAGTCTATTGTATTCAACACTTTCAGTGTTTTGATTTTGTCTATATCGCAGAATCCTAGGGCATGTTAGACTCCTGAATTAAGCGTCATATTATTATTACAGGCAATGCAAATAATGTATTCATGAACAACTGAGTATTCTGAAAGAAGAATTATCACATGACTTAATCGCATGACTTGTGTGTTTTTCAGTCCATAGTTTAAGACCTGAACATGTCTCGGTCATAGCGGCTATGGGAGATTCACTCACGGTAAGTCTCGTGTAGTGGGGTACTGTAAAGTCATTAATTTTCGTGGGGGTAAAATTTTCGTAGATTTCGTGGTTGAACTAGACCACGAAAGATAATCCCCATTATTAATCGACCTTCCAAAACAGAGCAAATATTTCCCCTTCCATATTTTGTACTTCGCGAATTTACAACCCCATAAAATTGCATTTTATCAAAATCCATGAAATTTAAATGTCCACTTTACTTGTGATTTTACAGTATATTACGAACTTCCGGTGGTGAGATTTAAACTTCACGAAATCATTAATTCACGATATCCACTCATTTCAAGTTGATGATTCACGCTTGCAAATTCACGAGTTTAAGATTTCAAATTTATGAAAGAGTCACGAATTCACGATTACAACTACACGAAATCATTTTTTAACTTCATGGATAGGTCTTTATTATTATACAGCAGCAGTATGTATGAAATAGTACATATTATCTATTCGTGAAGTGTTTCGTAAATTGTTAAAGTTAGACTGGCATGGTGGCGCTACAATATATATTTCGTGTACTAACGGATATCAGCTGATGAAATCAAGTAAAACAACATAATTTATGAAGAGCATACAAAATCGCCTATGCCATGTATTAGTTCAATATTGAACTCAATTTTAGCCAGTTCACATTATCCTCTGTGGTGCCATTTTTGTTAATGTTGTTCAATAGCACTTAGGTATGTATCGAGGGGTGTTTCAAAACACATCAAGTCGCAATTTTATGGCATTATGGAGATAATAATTTCAAGGTCAAACATATTTATAATACGATAACCGTAAAATTAGCCGTTCAAATTCTATAAAAATAGGATTTTACAAAGGGGGTAACTTTTGTTGTCGGGTGAATTTTAAGACAAATGGAAATTTGTATTATAGCACACTTTAGTTAAATAAGCTTAAAACATAAAGTTAGACAGGTGAAGTCAATGCAAATGAAGCGACCTGGGGTCGACTCTGTCCCTGAGACACATAACTTGAGTCTCGAATGCAATGTTCAATTTTTCTGGTTATTCGATAAACTACCATATGCATTCTCTAACGCGTATGCATAAACATCGTTGATATGAGTCAAAACCGAAAAACCTGAGACCGTTTCACACCTAAATTCTGTTCAAATAATCACCTTGTTTAATATACGTCATGATATGTATGATTCGGTCAAGGCCTTGAAACTTATTACGTTTGTAATCATAATAATGTTGTATCTCATACTTGTTGACCCAACTTTGTCTAAGATAATTCAAATTGTCTCTAACTTATAGGTTAATTATACGACTTTTTGACCGTCTCCGAATTTCAACCCTTTTTCATATCTTGTTTTCCTGAAAGAAGGCAACCGGAGCTATGGGTTTCTTTTCTCCCATGCAAGGATTTTGCAAAGGAAAAAACATTTTCTTTTTCTCATGAATGGCAGATGGGAAAAGGTTATAAAGTTTTGACTCCGCATTAACGATAACCGTATGGTGATTTTATTGTTTTATAGGCAGGTAACGGCATCCTTGGTACAAACATTTTGCATTGTTTGACTGAATATCGAGGACGTTCGTGGAGGTGAGTACACCTACAACTTGTTACCGATCTTGTTATCATGTTGTGATTATCCAATCATGTTGGTTTATCTGGGTAACAAGAGTGAAGTACAACATTGTAACTTGTTACCCATCTTGTTATCATGTTGTGATTATCCAATCATGTTGGAGTATCTGGATAACAAGGATGAAGTATAACTTTGAAACTTTTTATCCATGTTGTAATCATGTTGTGATTATCCAATCATGTTGGTTTATCTGGGTAACAAGGGTGAAGTATAACCTTGTACCTTTTTATCCATATTGTAATCATGTTGGATTATCCAATCATGTTGGATTATCTGGGTATAAAGGGTGAAGTATAACCTTGTTACTTTCTATCCACGTTGTAATCATGTTGTGATAAGCCAATCATGTTGGTTTATCCGGGTAACAAGAGTGTGGTATAACCTTGTACCTTTTTATCCATGTTGTTATCATGTTGTGATTATCCAATCGTGTTGGATTATCTGGGTAACATGAGTGAAGTATAACCTTGTAACATATTTTTCACGATAACTCGAGAAATGTGTGAATCAAGTCATTGAAATTTCACCTGAACGAAGCTGGGTTCGTCTCTGAACTGCATGAAGAGCTAATTTGTTTACTTCTAGAAATAGCTCAAGTGCAATTTTGAGGGCCGTTGTAGGGGTCACCACTTCACCTCATCAAGCGTCTAATTGATTGACAACAGATGATCAAAATTAATTGCCGCAATAAAGCGTTTTTGAGGGTGTCCGGATTGGGGGTCGTCCGGATTTGGTGGTCGCCAGACAGTATACACACACAATATACTAAGCATAAGTATAAGAATCGACCAACCTTTATGTGCGTTGTATTTCAATGCACATGCACCTAACGTTATAAAGAAATCATTTACTTGAAATTTGAAACTTGCTTGTTTGCTTAAACGCCTATTTTTACATATCACTTATTCAATTGCGTTATACAATATTCATCAAATGATTAATTAATAAACATAGAATAAAATAACCATTACAACTGAATTATACTAAGTATTATATGTAGTATTAAGAATGAGTTTAAACACTGTACATACATTGTAAAACAAACAGTTAGCAACAATTAAAATCACATTACGGTATCAAAATGCATAATTGGACCACAGATAGCAATAAAATTAAATCTGTTCGTTAAATTTCTGATTAAAACAGCACATTCCATTAATACAATTCATGGAAATCTCTAAAATAGTATGCTTTGAACTTTTTCTTATATACATCTAAAGTGCTTGAAATCTGTTTATCGCTAGGCAATTCATTCCACAATCTCGCATCAAAAGTACCAAGTTATTTAATACAAACATCGTGACTTATCAATAATAATATCAAGTGCAATTTCCCCCATGCGCATTTCCCCCGATTTCTTCTGATAACAGTTTGCTTAGAATAATTCTCAGTATTCTCAGTAAGAAATGTTGTTTCAGCAAAAAATAAGTTAAAAAGATATAATGTTACAAGTTCTTAATGAGCCGTAAAACAAACGCTATGCTATAAAGTAGACTTTTTGTCTGGTATTTATAAATATTTATAGTTGAATATTTTGTCTGCGGACTCAAAATGCCTTCCGGAATCCAGAGTTGTGGGAGTCCGGTATCGCGGAAGCTTTTTTTAGATGACTTAATAAGTAGAAAATATGGGACCTAATAAGTCGTACGATTTTTACGGGGATTCCGGTTTTGAGGGAGTCCGGTTTTGAGGGAGTTTATTGTACTATTATATCATTACAGTATAGGAGGAGACATGAACTTTGAACAAGGGATCGAGACATTACCAAGTATGTGTATTGTAAATAATATAAAGTGTATAATGTCAAATGAGAAGGTCGTACGTGCGACTTACGACCTTATACGACTCATGCATATTTGAAATCTACACCACAGGGCGCTTGTTATAAGCCTATTTTCGTGAAAATCGGAACTGATTATGTTGGCCAAAAAAAAAGTTTCAAAAGCTTGTTTTTTTCATAAGTAAAAAGTAGTTTTCAAATAGTTTTTTCTTGTTTTCTCAAAATATCGATTTGTACTTACGACCTTCTCATTCTATGCCAGCGACATGTAAAGTGTATATATAAGAGGTTTACATTTATACCAGGATAAAACCAGAGAGTCCATTTCTGTGTATTAATTAATGATTCTGTGTCGGTAGTACGTATATGATTGGCCAATCTAGTTGCTCACAATATATTCTTACATGACCGACTATTTCACCTATAAAGAAAAGAACAAACATAGCATTGTATAACGTCTGATATACCGTGAATGAAAGTGACGTGACGTCGTTTTTATGCCGTCATACAGGTAAACAAGTAAAGTAAACAACATACTCTCGCAAAGTAACACTGGCTTAATATGTAATTCCGAATTTAAATCATGTTAGAATCGAAATAAAATATTCAAAAGGCGGTGTTTATCTTTGTAATGCAATGGTTTGTCGTTCTGACGCTTGTTATTAACCACTCATGAAGGCCAGGGTCTACGGCCTTCGTGGTTAGTTCCTACGCGTCAGAACTCCAAACCATTGAATATAATGAATAACAGCCGGTATACTATGGGTTTCCATGGTTTCTTTTCTTAAGTATACGTTTCACAAAAGGTTGAGAACTATTTCAAAAGTATCTGCCTGTCTGCATATGGTGATGTTAGTGTTTCAATGTAAATGCGATACCGGGGTCACATCTAGCGCATTCGATACCGGGATCCCTGCTATGTTGTCTATAAGACGGACTTCACTACCAAAAACTAACATACGCATCTGATTTAATTACATTAAATACTGGATCGCTGATAACCTGATCTTCTTTATGTTTTACATCTATATTTTATGGATATACATGTATTTTATTCTATGATTTTTTTTTCAGATATATTGAAGAAATACAACCCCCACCTTCATGGCTATTCTTTAGGAAACTGTGATACCAGTGACTATTCTTGTTCTCAACTCAATGTTGCCGTTGCTGGAGCAACATCACAGTAAGATTATTGTGTACACTGTAAAATCTGATTTTGGTGGACATTAAACTTTACTACGGTTACAAAACTCATACGATATCCGTACGAATTTATCAACTCGTACGAGTTCACAATTTTTGAAATCCTAACGGTTTTTGTATGTTCGTAGCGTCTGGTCACTGAGCTCGTACGGACCACGAACGATCTAAAATACACTCGAACGTCCGTACGGACGCCGTGCGAGTTTGCCAAAACCAACTCGTACGGAGCTCGTAAGATCTGAGCTCGTAGGGAAAATGTGACCTTAGCATAAGTGAATGGTGGTAAAGAATGCAATTTCGCAGGGACGTTAATAATTGTTGATTATAAAAAATGGAAAGATAGTCCACTGTAAAGTATATACACGTACTTAACACTGGGGTTTTCCTTAAGAGGAGTGAAACCTATTTCGGAATAGATATGCAATGAAAGAGATAACACGCGTCGATTAATATTTAATTAATTACTTCATTGAAATTTATTGTTAGTCATTCCTAGGATAAATGCACTTATATTAATTATATGCTTTCTGTTCACAAAAAAAATCAATTTGAAGAAAAACGCTTTTTGCAAAAGAAATGTGCTATCCGACTAAAGAAATTCACTATTCCTCATTAAATTTTTGAACATCCACAAACTTCAATTTTACCACATTTCATGAAACTAAACCCCCATGAAAATAATGATTTGAAAGTACGTGTATGAAGTTCAAATATTATTGAAATGTGAGCTATAAATGTATAAGTTTATCTATTGGGTCATTGGCTTTCTTGTAGTTCTTATCCGTTTATTGCTATATATGACTATACAGGTCACAATCGTGGTTGGTTTGGCCAAGTTTTTCACTCGATAATAATATAATTTGTTCAAACTTTGTATATATCTAAAGATCTCAGTACGAAGAGACTATCCGAACTTTAGAAGACAAACTTTATAAAATCAAAATCCAACGAAATATAGATGTAAATATAACAATATCATACAAATACATGTACAGGGTGATCATTAATATAATAAATAATAATTATGGTAACATAAATAACTTTAATTTACTTTGTCAGTTGTCAAGATAATATATATTGTTGTATACCTTTGATTAACATACATAAATTATGTAAGTTTTATTCTACACATAAATCATTTTCAAATGTCGCAAAACTTTTTCCACGGCATAAGTTCGAAACGTTTCCCTTTATTCTGCAAAACTACAAAAACAGCCCAAAAATACGTCTAAAATAACCAATTGAAACCTTGTATGTTACACCACCGATGCTACAAATTTCACACTGTATTGAAGTTTTCAAACAAATATTGTTTCTAGTTTTGGAGTATTCATTCCTTCCTCTGGGCATCCACATTAAAAGAAACCAGAAGGGTTTAAGTCTAGGTAATGTAGAAGCCAAGTAAATGTATGGTCTTCGGCGAAATGATACAGTGGCAAAATTTCTTGAAATCACTGAAAATGTATGGCAGCATCAAGGACGGTATGGACGTCACCTTTATATCACATGCATTTATTAGTCATATCCAAAACAAAACTTTCATTAGCTTTATAACAAGGGTCAACCACTTCTCTATCATTAAATCTGACAAAGTTATTACAGTTATTTATGTTACCATATATTAATGATCACCCCCTGTATATACAACGGAATCAGAAATTCTGTAAATATGAGATACATAGCCTAGATTATAACAAAATTATTACATTAACAAAGAGGTATATACACGCGAGTATCGCAGCTCAAAAGCGTGACGTCATTTTTGTGAAATAAAACGATCAAGACAAAAATGCCACGCGTTTGAGAAGATTCGGAAAGCCTCTCGTATTATGTTGGAAACCGAATTAATACATGTATAAAAGGCATAGGTCACCATGCTGTCGTGCGTGCAAGATTTACGTTAAATCATCACGATATTTGTGACCTTAATCCTGCGTTGGACGCTCCGTTTGGCACAAACAATTTGAACGAGTTAAACCCCCGCTATTTCCATTCTCAATTCGAAACATGTACGGATGGCATCATGCACGGTTTTACTATTCACACACCGTTGTAACCTCTGTCAGCCATTTTGGTACGATACACAAATTTAGGCGTACCACCTCGGTCTATGGTTAGCCAAAATTCGCTCACGTGATAAATCCGTTTTTTAACATAGCGTTCTACGAACCAGAGATACGAAACGTGACGAAACATTTCGTCACATGATGCTTCGATAAACGCACGGCAGCCTGGTTTATGAATGAGCTGCAGTTAAACAAGTACTTATCTTTAAATTCCTATATTTGCCATAAGCCATTTTGTCTGTTTATTTTACTAGTGATGTGCCGGCACAAGCCATTGAACTTGTACGTCGACTGAAAGATCCCAATTTTGGTGTTTCCATGGATGAATGGAAAGTGATAACATTGTTCATTGGTGGAAATGATCTGTGCGATTACTGCAATGACCAGGTATGTTAAATTCTAAATTCTAACATAGCACGTGAGATTTGCCTTCTTTGCGTATATTGAGCTTACCATATCTTATTACCGCGATAAAACATAGCTGATTGATGACGTCACGTTTGACGTCATATACTATGACAAATAACGTAACGGTGACGTAAACTTTCCTATGAAAGAAAGTAGTTTGACGTCAACCTGTCTTGTTGTGCTATAAATGGCAGAGCATTGGCGATGTTAGAATCGAAATAATAAATAGGAGCTGTGCTTTGTTGTGATATAAAATATAGGCACTCGTTTGAATGCGTACATTAAATAACTCGTGCTACGCACTCGTGATTTAATTACTACGCATCCAAACACGTGCCTATATTTTAATTACGCAACAAAACATAGCTACGAATTCATTATTTCTTAAACAGAATGTGAATTTACATATATATATATATCACTCATATTTCTTAAAAAATTTGTCCGATTTGTTACTATATCTAGACTTTTCAGTGCCACCTGGCGGAGCTAATTATAGCCCGACTGTTTTATTAACCTGCGGCAGGTTATATTGGATTGCCAAAAGTAAAATGACCATGGAGGGACACGTGACATGTTCTCGATGGTTTACGATTTCAAAAAAAATATCCAAAAAAAGAAGCATTTTGTAAGAATGTCGTGAACCAGACTAATTCCATTATTCCAAGCGGATAACATCGGTCTTTATCGCATTACAATAGTTTATTTACCAAAGAAAGCAGAACTATTCCGAAATTTCACTTTGAACGCGAGACCACGAATCTAAACAGCAGGTGTCTGCAGCTGCATTAGATTCCCAGTCAGTAATAAATATAGTGGGCAATGCACTACATCCCGTAGAGATTAACAGAAGCATGGTATTGATACATGATATTTTTTTATAATTCTTTTGAATGTGTTCATTCGTTCGGCACATACATTTAACACAACCAAATAATTGGAAGATAATCGGTATTGTCCGATTTTACATGTATTGGAATTATTTTCACAGAAACATTAATTTAAACTTACACCGGAATAAATTCGAATTGCATCCAAACTGCAAAAACACATCCTAAACAAAACAACTAAATTACAAGGCCGCAGGTAATCACCCGCAGGAAACTATTTGACTTGTATATTATATAGTATTGTGGCCACTTTTGAACAATTACGGTCCGGTATTGCTCCATCGCTAGACCGTGGTAATCAATTATTCTAAGCGTTCCATCTCTGATTTTAAAGTAAATTCCACGTCAAATTGAGCGTTTGTCGTACTACAATAACATACCGTGTGTTTGATATCGAAAGCAGAGAATGTTTTCCTGGGTTTGTCAGTTAATTATCAGATGTTGTTTTACAGAATAAGTACTCGCCGTCATCATACATAAACAACATAGAAATAGCATTGGATTATCTACATGCTAATGTTCCAAAGGCGTTTGTAAACTTGGTAGAAATCTTTGATATCACTCCGCTAGCACAAGTGTCACAAGGCTTCTTCTGTAAACTAATCACGTCGTAAGTAGTATTCATACGCTTTACAAAATAATCCGGCTGTGTTTTGTTTATTATAATATGTTGAGGGGTAATATTACGTTCGAAATTTGAAAAGTGCACTTAAGATAAATGTGGAGCGCGAGGAGTTTCCCTGACAAATGTTCTGACCACAGACGACTGCAATTTTCAAGACTCTGTCTCGTACTCAAAACATTTCGTCCTGATTCCTGGGACAGGGATTTTGTATTGTTTTATCAAATGTCAGACTTGTTATGATGTTTTTGGCTAACTTAACTTAAAATTCCAGACAGTTAATTGACATTCAACGATTTTTCTATGACAAAATAGGCAAAAATTGTATTTCAATTTTTCCAGACAATACACATTCTCATGATTTATAGGTCGGTATGAACCCTGTTTTTGTACATGAAACGCATTATTGTTTACAAACTACAAAGGTTATTTTTTAAAAATATTTTATCATCTGTGTAAAACATTATGAAGGTGTTTTTCTATTAATCACACGCAAAATCACAAAACCTTAGGTCAATTGCATACAAGAGACTGGTCAGACCCCGGATGGAATACAGTTCATCTGTCTGGTCACCCCACACAAGTACCCAGATAGAACAGATGGAGTCTGTCAAGCGCAGGGCTGTGCGCTAGACCATAAGCGACTATGGTCGCACATCAAGTGTCACAGGCATGCTTGAAACACTCAAGTGGAGACCTCTAGACCAACGACGCATCGACCAGCGTCTGGTTATGCTCCGTAACATCCTGCATAACAGGTTGCTATTCCAATACCTGACTACCTAGTCCCAAATGCATGACCCTCTCGTCACTCTCACTCCAAAGCATTCCACCACATTCATACCAAATCTGACTACTATAAATTATCCTTCTTTCCCAGAACCATTGTCCACTGGAATGCTTTACCCCTGATGTTGTCACCGTTTGTCCGGCCCTGAGTTCAGTCTGGCAGTTAGCCAGTTTGAACATGTGTCTCCTTAATCGATACCTGCTCTGTTTTTAAACCTTTTAACCTTACTTTTCTTTCTTGTATACTTTTACTCTGTTTCTTATTAATGTTCTTGTTGGTGACGCGCGTCAGGTATATGTCCCCTTGCGGGGTTTGACCTAAAGGAAGATAAATTCATTAAAACCAGTATCAGTCCCGTAGCGTCATGCAATACGCGCGCGTCCGCTAGGTCGCGCTATGACGTACGAAACAGCGTATTTATGACGAAATAAATACACCAACATAAAGAGGGGTCTTAAATGATTCTTTGTACCAAGTTTCAAGATAATCGGCCAATATTTATTTTTCCCCGAGGAACGTTAAGCTTGTAAATCGTCAATATCTTAAATGTTTTAACGACATTGAAAATGGGAGCCTGGTACATTTAACTATATTGTGATTTAGTTAAATTGGCTTTTCCTAAACTCGTGTCTAAAGCTCCGCATTGTATTTCCACAGGAGTGTTTGTGGCTGTGCAACCAATACCAACAACAACGCCATGCTCCAGGCTGCTTCGTTTGGTTATCAACAAGAGCTACGGACTTTAGTTGACACTGGGAAATATGATACCAATGATGATTTTACTGTTGTTCTTCAGCCATTCTTCAAACATACCGTACCAGTGAGAACTAGTGTGAGCATTTTATATTAAGTACATTGCAAACTTTTCACTTGCATATTTTGCTATGATTAGTAACAACTTTGCCTAGCCATCATAATGTATTTTGCCCTCACCAGTGCATAGCAGAAAAAAAAAACACTGTTCTAATTGGTCATTTTGAATACTCCAAATACGTTTAACTGTGATCATTATGTTTGATGACATTTTGCACGCAAACGTTTAATGCAATTGTTCTAACGCTGAAATCATTAAAAATAAAAAAACAAGTGCCAAAGTATGCATGGTCAGTCATGCTATCAATTTTGCATTTTCGCCATCAACTAATATGATCACAATTGAATGTATTACGGGTTCGAAAAGCGACCATTTAGAAAACTGGTTGAGTGTTTTTTGCGACCAAGCTGCCTACCCACGTCTTACACTGCATAATAATATGCAAGATATTTTGCCAGTAAAATACATGGTATTTGGAATAATATTCTACACGTACTTTCAGTTATTCTCCTTCTATCTATGCTTTTTCAACATAACAACGGAATCTTTAGTGTGAAGTATGGGCTCGTAAACTGTTTATCACAACTTTTGCTCACTGTAAGATAATGATGAATACTGTAAAATCATTATTCTTCAAGAGAGTTGAATATTCGTTGATTTCATTGTTTGAACTGGACCCCGAAATCTATAGTGCGCCCAGGATAATGTGAAAGGCGGGCAAATGTGGTATGGTCAACAAAGGTGGATAATCATTATGTGCACCAATTATCAGTGATGTTTTGAGTACAGTACTGACCTTATCTGTTTATTTAAGTGATTTGTAAAACCAATTTTGCCACAGTTGACCAAACTGATTCATGTTTGTAAATATCACATTATCCTGGGAGGACTATTATCGAACACTTTTGACCTGTCGCTAATTAATCCCTGTGTGTTTTCGTTTTTGAACAATAAGAATGCTTTGATGAGTTAAAATATAAACTCTGATTGGACAAGGCATAAGCATGAATATTCATGGGTGACATGTTAAAAGTGACAGACAATATAATCCCTACGATTAATTGACCTCTCATATCATGACATGTGTTTACCCTTTCCTGTTTTGTAATCCACGAAAGTACTACCCCACGAACATGTATGTTTATCAAAATCCACGAAATTTAATACCCTAAAAAATATGTGATTTACAGTATTACATGATCTATTTCAGTCCGGTTCCTATGACATGAATTACTTTGCACCCGACTGCTTCCACTTCAGTGATCTTGGTGCTAACGCTGCCGGAAAATCTATTTGGAATAATATGGTACTTAAGCTATTTCTTACTGTAGTACTGTTTTCTTGATTCGTCATAGAGTATGAATACGCTAAAGTTATTCTGCAAGTTGCGTCGGATGCAAATTACTACGCCTGAAAAGTAACACTCGTGAGTTCACGTCGATGTACACGCCTGGTTCCTAATACGTATTTTAAAATAGCCAGGAGAAAATGAGCAACATGCCTAATAAAATAATTTAATCATGGTTGCGAAAGCCCGATGATAGCCTATTGGTGCTGTTGCTGTTCTTGGTGGTTCAAATGAATAATTTGCTTTGAAATTCTTGCCCTTCCTAATAATATTTACGAATGAATAAAAAGTGCCATTGTGCGATGTGCGGTCGAAGTTAGCACAATTTGCGGATATTAATGGTATTTATTATGACAATAATGAACATTTAAGTGTAAATGAACTTTAACCTTACGACAACAGATACAAACACTGTCGATACGTTTGTTTGTAATAATTTATCCTAATTTCAAACTAGGTAAACATCTAAAACTATCTAAAAAGTCCAAAGTTTAAAATTGTATTAAGTATGAGTAAGAAACATAAAAGTATATCTACACAAATGACTTAACATATCTAAGTATGTTGACAACTGAGCTCAAAAGAATTCATATCAAATAAGTATTGTGGTTCCTGGTGAAATGTTGGGTTTTCATTGATGTTTATAGAGTTTATAGAGGTTGTGAAGTTGTATGCCTTGTGTATTACAGTATATAATCAATAATAGATCAGCCTTAGAGCTCGGGAATATTAAGCTGTCCTATCACTTGTAGTTTCCTCTTCGTTTGGCAGCTAGCGTTCGTCTTCGTCCGTTCACAATTTGCTTGTGTAGACACTAGATATCACAGTTTTGACCTAACCTTTACGAAACTTGGTCACAATAATCATCTCAACAAAAGCTAGATCGGGTTCGATAGTCAAAAACTATATCACTAGGTCAAACCATAGAAAAACCTTGTGTAAACACTTGTATATATCACAATGTTAGCCTTATCTTTACGTAATTTGGCCACAATGATCATCCCTAGAATATCTATGTGAAGGTCGATTGTGGGTGGTCTGGGGGTAATAAACTAGGTATTTTAGATAAAATTATCTAGACAAGCCTTGTGTTTGCTATATAGGCTGTGTTTTTCACTGAATATTCATGAACGCTGTTCGGTATGTTCATTTAGATGTATTCAAAGTTGAGTTTGAATAAGGGTCATCTGGGGTCACTAAGTAAAATGTAAATAATTATTCGAGTCGCCATAGGGGTACATGCACTAATACGACTGGGGAGCGAGCTAGGTCCCTTTGGGTCCTCTTGTATATATATAATTTGTGATACTGTGTATAGAAAACTGTAGGTAGTCTCTTAATTTTGAGCATTTCCATATTCTTTTTTAGATCGAACCGGTTGGTAACAAACGAACGGAGTGGCATCTAAATGAAAACTATCACTGTCCTCAAACATTTGGGGTGAGCTTATGATTTGTTTATGTCGATACGAGACTACATTCGTACTGTGAGGAATTTTGTAACTACTACCTTTTCATTGAAGGTAGTAAATAGTCGGACAGGGAAGGCAGCACTCAACTGAAACAGCCGAGCACAGAAAACATAAAAAATAAAAACAGACTACATTTACACGGCACTATTCTCAACACACAACTGAACGAGAAAATGAACTTAACCGCTGAAAGCCCAAGTTTCAGACGTCAAAAAGTCGAAAATTAAAGTCCCAGCAGACAAAAAGCTCAAACACCTAGTTTCAGTCTTGTTTGCTATATATGTATTGTATTAATGTGTATATATCTGACATGCCTCCGGTCTATTGATACTTGAAATAAACGTATAAAAAGCCGAATGGCCTGGTTTCAGATATAAAAAAGCCGAATGGCCTAGTTCCACCTATATAAGGTGGACTAGTGGTCTAGTGGTAAGGGCTACTGACTGCTGATCTGAAGGGTGTGGGTTCGATCCCTACTCCAGACGGTCAAAAAGTGAAATGCTTTTCAGTGTTTCCCACCTAACATAACTAAACTTACTAACAGTCTTTCGGACGAGACGTTAAGCGAGGTCCCGTGTATGATGCTTTACATCGGCACGTAAAAGAACCAGGGATGCTTCTGGAACTGGAGCATCTTCTGTATCATGCACTATCCCCCAAACACTAAAGTGACTAGCCTCTTCTGGGGGCCTCGCCCATATGGATTATCCGGTGGCGAGGATAAATAAAAGCAAAATAATAAAAATTCCACCTATAAAAACCCCGAATGACCTAGTTTCAGTTATAAAAGCTGAATGACCTAGTTTCAGCTATAAAAAGCCGAATGACCTAGTTTCAGCTATAAAAAGCCGAATGACCTAGTTTCAGCTATAAAAAGCCGAATGACCTAGTTTCAGCTATAAAAAGCTGAATGACCTAGTTTCAGCTATAAAAAGCCGAATGACCTAGTTTCAGCTATGAAAAGCTGAATGACCTAATGCATTCTAGTACAGCTACCTTTTCTGAGTAAGGTTCAGCTTTGTCACTATATAACATGTGTTTATCTGCAAATATTACATTGACTATGATCACTTACGAAGTAGATCAGTAGATTAGTAGAATGATATTCTCAGGGTTGCATTGTAAGTTATTGAAATTCTAAACACATACTTGACTTTAGTCAATAAACTGTTTCAGATACTTTTGGTATAACCAGATTATGTTTAAATACAAACTAGCCTGTATAAGTCTAATCTCCAATTTTAAAGTGAACTGTTGTTATTTTGACGAGTATATCATTGTATGTACCAATTATGCAATGTCTACGTACAACAATATCCGATATTCACTTTATATTAGTTAATACCTTTGAAACATTATAGTTATACATGTTCTATGAGAATTTTTTTTTTATTTTGCAGGCAAGTGCTGGTGCTTTCCAAACAAAATTGAATAAAGGAACATAAAAAATGTTCTGTTGTTATACGCTTACATTTGAAATAAAAAATACCCAAAACATGTGTTCGTCTTGTATTCAGTGTGGAGAAATCACGTGGTCGATGACGTCAAGAGATGCATACAGTACTTGGCATGCTAGGACATTGTGATTACACCACGGTTTTATATTCCATTCTGAACTACATGTGTATATATGTTCGGACTTCTTTTCCAAGAAGAGAGCTCTAATCTGTGGAACTCAGTTCTTATATAGTCCAGGGGTGGTATTCAATATTGATCATACTTGACTTAAGGACAAGAACAACCAATCAGATCACATCATATTAAACTCTTGGTCAGTGACAAGCGATATGATTGGCTATCCTTATTCTCCAATTAAATAAGATCAATATCGAATACTATAGTCCATGTGACAGACCGAATTTCATTACCAAAAAGGTGAACAGATCCAACAATGATTTTCGCTTAGCTTGATATCTCAGCAGTCTGAAAATGGTTGATGGACTTGCGGGTCACTTTGCCAAATGACCTTTCGGCGGCCATCTTTAATAATAGCCATTATTTTAAGCAATCAGAAGCTTTGGGAAAACTTGAATTATTCCTCACTCAATTGGGCTATCGGCTTGCAATATGTCTTAACATGTTCGTATTTCAACCCCACATATGTTTATATATACATAATAATATTATTATAAAGTTATAAGTTCGAATTTATTTATATTCTAAGAAAATCTAGATATTTTTCACTTTTTGTCATTATTTTTGTCTTGTAATTCTGATTGGGATTTGTATTTAGCATTTTTTTGTTTGTTACATTCAGTGAATAATTCTAGGCATCCAGTATATACATTACATTGATAGATTTTAACTTCGAAGTCCAAAATAGGTCAGGAATATATGACAACTGATGCCTAAACTAAATAGATGTTTTAGGGCATATGAATAGACCGTTTCCAACAATCTCAGGAAAAAAGAATTTGTTTTTTTTATTCCATGGCTACTTTGTTGATACGATGCGTATATATATGCGTAGATGTCCAGTACCATGTCACAAGGGTGTTAGTGTGGTTCCTGGTCCCTAGCTGGATGGTTTGGAGGCTCGGATCCGACCAGTTGTATAAGTTCATATGACATTATTTTCAAAACAATGGTTATTGGCAGGAAAACTTGAATAACTAATCAGCGAAACGGAAAATCTACATACAGATGATTCGAAAATAATTTGATATGAGTTTATACATTTTTATTTTTGCTTATAAAGTTCCGAATATTACAGTAAAACTTCATTATTTTTACGTTGTTTTCATAAGTTCTTCTTTAATAATAGTGAAGCATGTTAGGATTCATACCTCCCACTGTTAAATTCTGTTATTTCGCGCATTCACTAAGAAATGAAAATGTAAAAGCAGGAACGTACTCGAAGGGAAACAATAAGGGATAGAGGGGATACAAAATAAACAAAAATATGTATTGAATCAGTTGATCTTTGTCTAGTGTCTAGCTTACTACTTTTCTGACTCAGTTGGACCTTAGTAACCTTTAAATAACCGTTCTGGATAGAATTTGTAAAACAATATAGACACACACTTAAAGCCTCAACAACCCTACCACAACTTAGGTTGTAATTGGTGACACGATGGTGGCTGAGGGGTTAGTGCTCTTAACTACCAATCCGGAGATCCCTGGTTCGAAATTTCATTGACCAGTGTTCAGTATAATATTTCCCACCCAACTACAGATGAACGGGTTGTTAACCGTGTGATAGTCTCACGAGTATCGGTGCTATACACTGGGCACGTTAAAGAACCAAACATGAATATGATCGGAAAGAGCTAGGGTATCCCATCCAGATTCCTTATATCACACCACTGTCACTTCTACTTGTTGTCCCTTCAGCAAACAGAGAACCCCATATGAAATATTAAGAAGTTATCATTGACTGAAAGGTTTAACTAATTACAACTACAAATACACTAAAGTTCCGCTAATAAGACCACTTTGATTATTTTGAAATCATGCAGATTTTTGCCAGTTTAAGGTCCCAAAGTATTAAATTTAGAACAAAAAAGGTCCGCTAATAAGACCGATTCGCTATTAAGACCACCTTTTGACTGGTCTTATTAGCGGAACTTCACTGTACCACTACAAGGTGTTAACCACGGGGATATTTATCCTGGGAGTTATGAATGTTTTCAGTATCACCGCTATATCTGCCATGCCTGCAGGCACTACCGTTTGATGTGTGCATCCATAATTACATATGGGTATACTTTTCTTGTTGGGTTGCGTCATATGGTATTGCTCCGTGATGTACATCCTAAAGATGAGCATACTTATTCCTGAACTCATGGATTACTAGTATGTGTCGGCTACAGTCAAACCTGTTTTGTACATATTACGGATGGAGAGCCCCATTCCTGACTATATGGGTTATTAATGCATACCGGTACCAGATGGGTACAGTAATTTGTAACCATACAAGATACATATTACAGATAGGTTCATTCGTTCCTGACGATATTGGGTACATACTACACATGAATACAGATATTCTTGACCACATATGATACTTAATACACATACTAACCATATTAAACATGCTACATGAAGGAACATTCATTCCTGACCATATGAGGTACATTCTACTGATAGGTACAATTGTTCCTGACCATATGGAGTCTGTAGTAGATGGGGACAGCCATGCCTTACCACATACAGTGCGGTACGTACAACATATGGGTACCTAAATTCCTGGCCATATGGAGTCCACATTACAGATGGGGACAGTCATTCCTAAACATATTGGTACAGCCTACATATGGGTACATACTGTAGATTCCTGGGTGGGGCACATATTATTTATAGGTACATTTGTGTATATCAATTCCTTATCATATGGAACCCATAGTACAGATGTGTATACAACTATTCCTGACCATAACTATGTCATACATATTACATATGGGTACACCCATTACTGTCAATACAGATACATACATACAGCCTTTCATAACTGTGCAGTTGGGCACGGGCATTTCTGACCATATGGGGTACATCATACAGAGGCGTAGAATGAGTACAGCCACTCCTGACCATATGAGGTAGATACATTCTACTGATGGACACATTCATTACTGATCTTATTGGGGGTACTAGAACATAACCATATTTATATGAGGTATATACTACGGACAGATTCCTGGCCACAAGAGGTACATACTATACATAAGTGCAAATGGGAAAATCCATTCCTGACCATATGAGGTACATGTAAATGATTGTTTATACAACAGATGGTCACAGTCATTTCTGATTTAATACTAGTAGGTGAATATGCATGGTCATTCCTTACCGTATTGGACTTATTACTTTATCGGTATAGTCATTCCTGGTCCTTAAAGTACACCATATTTCTAAGTAAACCATTCTTAACCCCATGGGGAATAATTTCCACCGATTAAATCCGTCCATTTTCTTAATATATAGAAGAACCTTCCTTCAGAAATGCTTCTGTCCATTCCTGTCAATGAGGTATATTCTACTGCCCGTAGATCATTTTCTCTCTATGTGAGTAAAGTCCACCACATAGTACATCCACTTTGGTTCCTATGGGGTACATTCTGCAGTCAAGTTCAGCTATTGCATGTACTGATAAGGGATAACGACCACTGACAGGAACAACACTTCCTCTCCTAATGGGTATTCCACCCATCACTTTGTCTGTGCTTGTGTCATGGGCTATCCATATTCAACAGGCGAAGCTATACCTACAAGATCAAATGATGCGTCTTACTACCCGGTTTGATGCTATTCCTGTCTCCATGATGTACATGTAGATAGGTAATTCCACGCCCGATTGGTTCCCTACAACCAGTGGGTGCAACTACCACTGGTAACAGTTACCTAATATCATTAGGCATAGCAACTCCTAGTCCTACTGCTTTCCTACAATCAAGGGGTACGACTAACGCCGGTCATGCATACCTACAAAAACAGTGTACATCAACTCCTAGCCCTGCAATCAAGGGGTATGACTCAATATAAACACCGGCCATGAATGTAGGAACAAACGACTTGCATCTTCGATATTAAAATTATATTGTATGTAAAAAGCACCCAGTTAAAGTCAATATTTTAAGACATTCGACCGACTGTACATTTACTCATTGAGTTTCACGTAAGCTGTGACACTCGCTCGGCGCTGTTGGCTGCTGACTGCTGGCACGCTTTTAACCACCTCAAGTACCTATTTATACATTTGGGTAAGTGGGACAGGTGGATTACCTATGGAATCCTGCGTTCGGGTCTCCCTGTGAAGACTAATTCTCTCCTGGGGTTGTGCAGCCAACATCGACCTGCCCAGGACTATCGAACATGTTCAGACACAGCCCTCATATGTACCAATTCACACCTTTGCCGAGTGGAGCATGAGGGTTATTCTTGCTCAGAGAAATTTGGCAGTTGTCCAGAAGGGGATTGAACCGGGTACCTCTCGATCCGGAAGCGCGCACCCTACATCTAGCCTCCCCACAGGTATCGTTATAATTCACGCAGCAGTTGTTAATCTGTTAACTTAAACATAACGTTAGTGATGGCAATTATATAGACCAAGATGGTCAGTCTGGTGATGCCAGATACAGAACCCTTCGCTTGAGACAATAATATATTTCATTATGACCTCTCTAAAACGTCATCGAAACATACTTTTCAGAACACAACATAAAACTTAGGAACATAAAATTTGGCATACATTCGTGTTGAAAAATAAGAATGCAATTCGCTAATGATTCACTATTTGGAAAAGAAAGAATAAAATATTAAGTTATACTGAAGCAAAGGCTCATGGCGTGTATGATCCTGTACTAATAGCCGGACCCTCGCCTGCAAGACTTCTAGCTGGGGTCTGGTATCATACTCACAGCCTATTAGGCATAGGATTCGATTTCCGGATACCTACACATGTTTAACTATGTGCATATGAACAAGCAAAGTAACTTTGAAATAATAAATCAAAATAAAAGTTTGTTCCTGAGATTATTGGAAAAGATATATTCATGCATCCATTTAATATGATATCAGTTGTCATATATTCCTGACCAATTTATGACTTCAAAGTGAAAATCTATCAATGTAATATATATTATGGATGCCTCGAATTACCCTCTGAATGTAACAAACAAAAAATGGCTAAATACAAATCCCAATCAGAATTGCAAGACAAAAAATAATGACAAAAAGTGAAAAATATCAAATTTTTCTTAGAATATCATAAAATTCGAACTAATAACTTTATCATAATATTATTATGTACATATCAACATATGTGGGGTGGAAATACGAACATTTTAAGACATATTTCAAGCCAATAGCCCTATTAGGTGAGGAGTAATTAAAGTTTTCCCAAAGCTTATGATTGCTTAAAATAATGGCGACCATCTTTAAAGATGGCCGCCAAAAGGTCATTTGGCAAAGTGACTCGCAAGTCCATCAACCGTTTTCAGACTCCTGAGATATCAAGCTAACCGAAAATCGTTGTTGGATCTGTTCACCTCTTTGGTAATGAACCTTCAATTTTCAAGGCCTGTGACATAGACTACTAGCACAGAGAATTTGACACGCGCTCGACCTTTAATTAGCATAATTTAACAGCTGGTATAGTGTCTATATTTATAACCACGGCTGTATGTTTTCATAAAGGAAGGGTATCACGAAGACGCTCGAGGTGTACCAACACGAATCTAAAGAACCGATATTGCACGATTCGCTCGCGGAAATTAATATATTCAACGCAAGTACCTTGTAATGTATTCATGCATAAAGGTCAGGATCATGTCAAATTATCTGTGCTATAATTACAGTTTATCTCCCTGTAAAGCTGTAGCTTCTTCTGAAAGTTTATAGTACATGTAGTATAAAGTAGTACTAGTAGCTACAATACAATAAAATCGCGATTTTAAGACATGAGAACATGCGTACACATCCATTTTAAGTCTGTCCGTACTCTTTCATCACGATGTCCTTACTTTTTCATCACGGTAGTCAGACGCTTTCAATACGTCTTAGTTACCCCGATTTGTAAACTTTCGTTCTACTGAAAAACGGGGAATTACCTTAAAATAGCGATTTAGTTGTATCATGTTATGAAGAAAGGCAAAAGAACCTATTAGTGTGCAGGTTTATTTGTCAGCAAATGAAATCTTTGTATTTAATTTTTTTCGAGACTTCTTAATCCCGTAGAACGAACAAGGTGGTTTACTATGTAACGCTTGGTTCATAGAACGTACTATGTAACATAGTACCGTTTTATGTAACATAGTATCGCAGAAAAATAAACCTGCACACTAAGTATACAAGAAAACCATTGATGCAAAGCATCAAAGGTCGCCTCTGAATGGTGTGATTATACAAATGTATCTGAAAATAATTTTATTTAATTGTTCCAATAATGGTAACTGCTAGAATTTGAATTGTATTTGCCAATACAATTATGTTAATACTCTTTAATGTATAACATTAGAAGTAGACACCACATGTATGTCTGTAGACCAACAATAAATCTTTATTGTTAAATGTTACTTCTGACTTCAAAATATGTTAATACTCTTTAATGCATAACATTAGATGTAGACAACACATGTATGTATGTAGACCAACAATAAATCTTTAATGTTAAATGTTACTGCTGACTTCAAAATAAATGAGTCATCTACTGGTTGTATCCAACTATACTATAAAAGTTCCAAGACCATCTTAAGTTTAGGTATTAACCAAATAAATATATATACGAACCTCACTACAGCCTTGAAAATCAAACCAATAGCAGTTGCGCTGTACATGCCAAGCTTTGATCTGTTTCGAACATTGTTCTATTGTTAAAATTCATCTGTGTAATTTCAAATGACAATAACTTAGTCAATACTTGGTATGTTTTCATCAAGTAACTTCTCATTTTCTGCATATAAGATTAGTGATTATTCTAGAACCACAAAAGGGCCAGGGTGCTGTGATAAAGGGCAGGGTGAAGAAAAATTAGGGGGGTTTTGAGGCATGCTCCCCCAGAATTTTATTTTAAAAAATGGATCAATGTGGAGCATTCTATGTGTCCTGAGGAACTTAAATGATACCGAAAAATTACAGATTTTGAGGCAATAGCATCCCAAAATTTTCACCAAGTATGCCACCGCTGGCCTTCAATTAATCACAGGTATTATTATGCCATTAAACATGCCATAATAGGCAATTGTATCAAATAGATGTTGATTCGTGTACAAGTATCAGTAAAAAGATGTAATTCATGAATGTGTTGTTCATCCTTTTATACAGTTTGTCGACAGTTCCGATTATTTTTTTTTCTTTATTTTACACTATGCAACTATAAAAACAAACTTAAGTATTTTTAAGGTACTCTTAAGACAAAGAATTATTTCTCTAAGTTTTAGCAAGATAGCTGCCGTTTTATTCTTTTAGGGGCAATAAATGCTGAAAAAAGTTAACCTGAACTGGTTGAACAACTCGAGTATTGTACTAACCTTATGGAAGTAGAAGGCTTTATTATTTAAAAATAGCCTTTTTCAATATTAAAAAAGGCTATGTTTTGAAATATTCATTCAGTTTTTTATGGTTTTGTACAATTTCCCTACAGGTGAACTTTAATTGACATTTTTACCAAAAAACTGATAAGCCGTCTGGCTTAAACTGTTACAACAAGAATGAAATTGTACTCTTAATTTTTACATGTGCTGATATTGACACCAAACCCTAAAAGAAATTATTCAGATTAAGACAAATTTGCTGGGTTAATCTAAACTGGTTGACTGACTGTATACAGGCCCGGTGGTGGATACATTTTCATTCATAATTGGCATTATTTCTCTCATCATTTATGATTTAAACAGATTAATTTAAAATAAATATTTCACAAAGTATCATTCTTGAACTCCTCCATCACCTGAATACGTTTTTAAAAAGAAATTGGTTGTACATCGTTTTTTTGTTCATAATCCGGGACCGGACCGGACGGAACGGACTTTAATCTTTTATGATTTAAACATATTAATTTAACATAAATATTTCACAAACTATCATTCTTGAACTCCTCCGTCACCTGAATACGTTTTTTTGTTCATAATCCGGGTCCGGACCGGACGGAACGGACTTTAATGTCAACGTTTAACGCGTGCGTAAACATTCACGTGGAGTCACTTTCGTTTTCGATTTTTCGAAAATACACGATGAAATTTCGTCTGCTACGTTATATCAAAGTTCATACACACATCTATCGTATTCTTTGGTTATATTTATCGTAAATAAATGCATTTGGGACGCTAAATGCAGCGATGCTGCTGAAAATATTTCATTCTCAAAGCATGGGCCGTGAAAATCAAACGGTAATTGTTGTGCTATTTATAGAACATGGAACACGTTCAAGGTAAACACAACGTAAGAAAATTAATACGCTACTACGATAATAAATACGTAATTATTGATTTACACTAGTTGTCGTTATTACTTTTTAAATTTTTTATAAAAATGAGTTTTAGTGAACAATTATCATGACATGGTTTCATCTATTAAAAATGTTAATGTTAAACAAACGACGCACTACTTTTTCAACGACTAACTGCTGTGACGGTATGTACTGCTTTTAACTGAACAGAAAAAGAAGCTCCATGGCAAAAAAGAAAAGCATTCCAGTAGTAGCCTCCACTTCAGTGGAGGCGACGATTAGTATTTATCCTTACTGTTCCAGTGTAGCAATACCACGTGACTTTTGATTACAGTTACAAGAAGAAATTTGTAAACATTGGAACACAAATATAGCCATAAGTATTTTATTTCTTCATATATTTCTATAAAATATACGCCACGCTAAGGGGAAAAGTATTTGCTTTCAGTGAAGTATTTATAAGATCTATTTCAGCACCTTTACCGATTTTTCGATTACCCTGTGAAACGTACACGCTCCAAGGTTTCACAAGGTAATGGACAAAACGGCACAGTCGCTGAAAAAAATTATATAGTTCATGGAAAGCAAATAATTGTTCTCTTAGCGTTTATATTTCACAGAAATCGATGCAGAAATAAAATACTTATGGCTATTTTATTTTCCTATGTTTACAAATTTCTTCTTGTAACTGTAGTCAAACGTCATGTGGTGTTGCTACACTGTGTTCTATAAAATTAGAAACGTCGACGGGAGCGAAGCGACTGGAGACGTTTCTAATTTCTATAGAACAGTAAGGATGAACACTAATATATAAAATGTCAAACATTAATGGTATCTACGGTCCTTGTTTTATTATTTCATTATTTTATTAATGATAAGCTGGTATGATTGTATTTCACGATGAAGGCAAAATGACGAAACGTTGATAATACATGTTAATTAATTTCAACGCTTGTTTCTGTTGATATTTATCTTTAACTACATGTTTAATATTATAAAGTATATATATATAGCTAAAAGTGCATCTCGTTTTCGGTCTATATAAATGAATACACACTACAATGAATTAACAATTAAAAAAGTAAGTAAGTTTACAAAGATACTGTTACATCGACTTAAATTTGAAATTCAATTAAACTTGATCACAATACTATAATTTTGCATTGTTGACAAGTTGACAAAAATGACCCAAGGCAAAAATGATCACTGCAAATTTTATTTCAACTTCCGTAAACTGGACACATTATCCGACGAGTGTTTATCTGCCAGGGCCGGCGACTTATGTGTGGTTGATAGCTAATTACAAGGTAAGAGGGGTTTTATTATTACTTGATACGTTTGATATATTTACCATACATATATGGCTATGTAGTGTTAATAGTGATGTAAAAAATAGCAAGTGATACGCTTGTGTAAAAATATAACGTACATTCAGTTACCATCTTACCTTTTTAAAACTTAATTTTACGTTCCCTGTTACCGGAGGTTCTTTTACTTTCGGGGAAAATGGATCCGGGCACTTAGGACATGAGGTGAATGTAAAATTTGCCTTTAGTTCTTATTTGGATTATTTATCGGTGGCATTTAAACATTCTGCATTCCTTTATTTCACATATTTTTACATAATATTTCGAAAATGGAGCGAGCATCGGGTAGGAATATAGATTATAAATAATGATTACATTTTGAATATGCTTACGGCATTCTGGCTGCATTCGAAACATTACTTAAAATCAGCCCTGCGTTCATATTTACGTGATACACGTTTCTTACCTGTTTCGTAGGTACGCTACAGGTGCGAAACTTGAGTTACGTAAATAGTCGGTGAACGCAGCACAGCCCTGCGTTTTACGAAGAGCTACTTAACATTTACGTTAAATAATCACGATATTTGTCTTTTTAATCATTCATTCAACGCTCTGTTTGGCAAAAAATATTTGTACGTGTAAAACCATAGGCGGATCAAAGGGGGGGGGGGGGGCGGGCCCGGCGTACGCCCCCTCCTAAAATCGCCAAAGTAAAGTCAATTCATTTGTTGTATCACACTAAATCACATATTTAAAGTCATTTTTGTTCTGTTTTCTGCGCGCGCAGCGCGCAATTAACATTTTCCACTAACCACATACACTTCGATAGACTCTCTGCCGCCCCGTTATTCAGGTCGAACTTTGCGATTCTTATGTATCGCTCTTTTTGCACATTGATTCTCTTTTCGCTGCATTTTATCAATAAAATCGAGGAGCTACCGGGGTGATTCGCCCCCCTGGACCCCCTAGCAGGCCTTTGCCCTGCACTCACCAGGGGCCCTTGCGGCCCCCTGGACCCCAGCTCATTTTTCATTTCACGCCCCCCCCCCCCTGAAAACCCCGTTTATTTCCGTTCTCAGTTCGAAATATGTACGGATGCACGGCTGCACTGATCTTACTAAACACATTCTATTGTTTGCCTTACGATATACCAATTTAGGCACAGGTCTATGGTTAGCCAAACTTCGCTCACGTGCCATACCTGTTTTTGTAACCTATCGTTCAACGAATTACTGATACGAAACGCGACGAAATACTTCCTTCGTTCAACGAAGAATTGCGTGGTGCACGTTTCGTATCTCTTTCGTACCTATCCTGCCCTGCGTTCAGGGAAAAATAACGTGACGCACGTATCGTACCTGGACCTGGACCCGAAACGTATCGGAACTGGTACGAAACGTGCGTTACGTGATATTTCCTTGAACGCAGGGCTGATTTCAACGAAAAATTACGTGACGTAACTATTCGTTGAACGCAGGGCTGGTACGTAACAGGGGACGAAACGTGCAACACGCAATTCTTCGTTGGAGGCAGGATTATTATTTAAGGTGATTCCCAACTCTTCATTTGAGCGGAAGTTTAGAAATCGGTGTGAATAAGACGTATTGGAAGCGTCTGACTACCATGATGAAATAGTATGAAAAATGAAAAATTCATCGTCAACATAGTCTCATGTCTTAAAATCGCGATTTTACTGTATAGTTATACTATATTATACTATAATAAGCTTGCAGAATAAAGCTATCGCTGCAATTTTATGTACCATTTATTCCAAACGTTTAAATACCATCACTCGCAAATACTAGCTACAACGTATGTGAAACGTTTAATAATGCGCCCACTCAAAATTGTATCAAATTGTCCTGGAGACTGGCTCATATACATGTAACATGCATTTTCTAAAACAAACATTATCGTGTGATTCCGTATATACGAATGTTCGTGTATGCCAAGTTTCATGAAATAAAATGTCAAATATTTTCGGTAACATGCAAATATCAGTTTTTAGGGGGTTTCCCCAAAATGTAAAAATATCTTTAAAACTAGTCCAGCAAAACTGTTATGGGTTTGCACAATCACTATCATGAGTCTGTTCTTCATAAAAATCAGGTCTTGTACAGAAAAGTTAAAGAGTTGGGAATCACCTTAAGAACAAACTTGTTTTAATACGTAATTAAAAATAATGGAATTTGGAAAGGGAGCATGTAGGGTGTAATTAAATTTTTACCTACATCTGATGAAAAGATTTTCAGAAGTTAAAAATTTAGTCGATTTGTTTCGCCGCAAACGACGGCCTATAAAGATGGTTTATGAAGATATTCCAATTTTTATTCAAATCGGCATTGTACATTTCGTCGCCCGAGAACCATAGTGTTCTATCGTCATTTTTGCCAAAAATGAGTTTAATATATACCGTTGGAAAGCTCTCGATGAGAGCTATGTCACAGTGACCTTGTCCTCTTCCGGGGACATCTTCATATTTAGTTATCAACAGATTCATTTTGTTCTATTTGCAATTTTCATGTTTTTTCTTGAGAACCAAATTGTTCTATCTGCGTTTTTGACCAAAGGATTGCTCCCATTGAGTCACGTGATGTAAACTAAATTGGTTGAATAATGTTCTATCTGCAGAAGACCGATAAAAGTGCGGTATGTTTGAATCAACGATTCGTCATGATATTTGGAAGTGTTCCTGAGATCTACATAAATAAAACACATACTAATTTCTATAAGAATTCGTTCACAAACAAAAAAGTTATAAAGACTTTTAACGCCCTGAATCTTAAAACCTGATTTTCTCGAAAACAAGAAAAAGACACATAGAACACTATGGTTCTCGAGTGACGATTTTAAGATTTTTAAGGTTTATGGGGATCCAACCTGATCGCTAACAGACTATATCGCGTAAATAAACGTGAAATATCTGTTGTGAAATCGTGAGAGTTTTAATAAGGGGATGCAGCATTTTTTCATTAAAATACATTCTGATACCCAACACCTAAATAAACCAGTTGTTTGAATTTTCACTGTGTTCTCGATCTAGTGGCGTGGGAATGGTTCTTGTTTATATATCGCAGACGTCTAAGGCGTGATATGAGTTTTTTTATAACATGTTGTTCAGTTTAAGTTCTAAGACGCGATTAGAATTAAATTGTATCGCTGGAAGTCGGGCCGTTGCGACGTTGAATCTAAAAACAACATTATCGTACTTTCAAAATCGTGCAGTATAAATCAGAATTGGTATCATTATGTAGCAGAATAATTTAAACATTTGCACGTATATATCGCTGGCTTAGAATGAGAAGGTCGTAAGTGCAAGACTCATGCATATTTATAATCGGCATCACAAAGCGCTTCTTATGAGCCTATTTTCACGAAAATCGGAACTGGTGATGTTGCCCAAACAGAAGTTGAAAAACGTTTTAGTAAAGAGTAGTTTGCAGACAGTTCTTTTCTTGTTTGTTTTCTCAAAATATTGATTTTGTTTTTACGACCTTCTCATTCTTAGCCAGCGATATCACGTGATATAAACATGCTACAGGATAGCGATATCACGTGATATTAACATGCTACCAGCGATATCACGTGATATAAACATGCTACAGGATAGCGATATCACGTGATATAAACATGCTACAGGATAGCGATATCACGTGATATAAACATGCTACAGGATAGCGATATCACGTGATATAAACATGCTACAGGATAGCGACATCACGTGATATAAACATGCTACAGGATAGCGATATCACGTGATATAAACATGCTACAGGATTTACATGATGCCAGGATGGTGACGACGTTGTGCTCCGGGTTATACTTAACTGACCGAAAGCAGACAATCTCTGGGAGAAATCTAGTCATATATGCACATCGAACGTTTGACTTTTTGTTAAGAGTATGTACATACAGCCTAATCAAACATGTGTTAGTCATTTTACAACTAGTGTGCGATCTATTTAAATGTATGGATGTAGCTTTTTTTCTTTCTAATTGCAGATGAAATTACTTCAAACAGCCTTAATTCTCTACCTAAACATAAACATTATCATCTTAGCTCATGCGCAAGAGAGCTGTCACGTGGGTGATGCGGACTGCAATGTTAAAGCACGAGATCCGTTGACATTTTTAAAGAGAGATGACATTCAAGTTGAAGAAAATCTATCATGGATGACGATACTGTGGGACCAAGTAAACGCTTTGAAGGATTCAATTGTTGGAACGTCACTTCCGGTTGAAACGGAAGCGAGTGATACTTTATCAGAAGAAGATATTGCGAGAATGTTTAATTTGGAAACTGATATGGACCAAGACTCGATGATGAAATATGCTCAAAATCTTGCTTCGTCCTTTCTAGAGGGAGAACAATTAAAGGCGTTTAACGACTTAGCGGCCAATGTTTTGCCAACATTAGACGTTGATGACAATAACAACTTCAAATATCCCCCTGTTAAAAATGTAAATCCTCATGCCGTCGGACATGTTCAATACCGCGAACTTAAGGATGGAATTCAAACTAAGATTATTACAAGATCAACTAATCCTCCTATATTTGAAATTCCAAATTTCCTTTCGCCGAGCGAATGTGATCTGATAATAGAAAAATCCGAGGCAAAGGGACTGTTTGAAAGTACCATGTTTCAATCACAGAACAGGACGGAAACAGGTGTTAATAAGGGAATACAAAGGATCAGTTACTCCACAAACTTACATGGCAAAGATATCGATAGAGAGTTCTTGAATACGTTACACGATAGGGTTGCAAAGCTGTTAGATATACCAAAAGAGGTAGTACAATGGAGTGAGCATTTGACTATTGGCATGTACAAACAGGGCGGTCATTATTACGCACACTTGGACTCAAATGAAGCAAATAGAAATACACCATGTTGCTTTCAGAAGATTTGTTTCGATTCGAACCAGAAAGAGAGTGATCATTCGGACTGTTGTCGAATGTGTCGATATGCCACGCTGTTGTACTACCTTAACGACGTGGACGAAGGGGGAGAAACGGCATTTCCGATGGCTGACCTGAAACTGAATGAGATGTTACAGAAACAAGAAACCGATTGGAAAAATCTCACAGAAACATGTCATAATGCTTCTGTTGTAGTTAAACCCGAGAAAGGTAAAGCTATTTTATGGTATAATCATTTCATAGACAAACATGGTTATATAGACGGTGTTGACATAAGATCATACCACGGTGGATGTGATGTTATCAAGGGACATAAATGGATCGCTACCAATTGGATATCTACGCCTTTATATCACTATAGGTACATGGAGAGCAAATATAGAGAGGGATTCAACGAGTACATGGGACTAGCAACACCAAATGAAGATCTTGATAACCATACTGAAAGTGACATTAGAGATCATGCGAGTGTTAACCCCGCTGTGAGTGACATTGAAGATAGTTCGGTCGACGAAGATCTTAATAACCCACACGATAGTGATATTGAGGATACTACAAGTGTTAACGGAGCCGATATTGACGATGAAGATACTCCTAGTGTTTAGAAGCGCAAGAAGAACAACACACTAACAAGTTATTATAATGTTATTTCGACAATATAAAACTTGTACGCGGATTCATATCAATTCATATGTTTCAGATTTTAGAAGGAAATCCTAATAAAAAGAAGCCATCGCTCTTGGATGTTAAACAGTTTACGTCCAAGTTGGCGTATTTTAATGGTAACTTGCGAAACTAGAGACTGACTACATGTAGATGGGATTGTATATGCTTGTGTCAGTGTCCCGTTGCCTTTCTCTACTTCGTGTTGCACGCTTCTACAGACAGTGGATGAGTGGTATCACTCCTCAATTTGACATGTTGGTACAACTGCTAACTACATGTATAACAACATTTAGAAACAACGCCGTAGTTACCATAATGTAATCTTCGACCCCATATGACGGAGACAGAGTCATATCAACGAAATAACTGTTTTATATTTATTGATATTTTTATTTATTCTGTTTTTATAAATGGATGTACACAAAACTAAAAAATTCACGTATACATGTTATTATTCTGAAACAAATAATACTCGGATGATCTTTGTTCTGAAAGTAATATTTACAAATACTTTTATTTATTCTGTATTTATGTAAGGATGTACACAAAACTAATAAATATATACACACACTGTATAAACGAGTCAACTTCCGTTTATCGCAATAAGGAGTACACGTTGAAGTGTATAGTCTTGAAATAAGTTTTACGGTAATAGAAAATCACCGGATGTTTCAATCAATTAGTCATACAAGTTGAATGTATAGTATCCCAAAAAGTCGTACATTGATTTGGTTTATACGCGATGATACACGTGCATACGTTTTTAGCTAACCTGAGCACGAAGTGCTCAAGGTGAGTTATTGTGATCACCCTTTTGTCCACCGTCCGCCGTCAACAATTCACTCTAGAGGTCATAATTTTCACTTAATCTTTTTTAAACTTGGTCACAATGTTTGTCTATATGAAATCAAGGTCGCGTTCGTAAGTGGGTAATCCGGGGTCAAAAACTAGGTCACCAGGTCACATTGAAGAAAAACTTTGTAAACACTCTAGAGGTCACATTTTTGACGTAATCTTAATGAAACTTGGTCACAATTTTTGTCTCTATAATATCTAGGTCAAGTTCGTAACTGGGTCATTTTGGGTCAAAAACTAGGTCACTATGTCAAATCAAAGAAAACCATTGTAAACACTCTAGAGGTCACATTTTTACCTAATCTTTATGAAACTTGGCCACAATGTTTGTCTCTATGAAATATTTTGTCAAATTCGTAACTAAACCATCTGGGGTCAAAAACCAGATCATTATGTCACATCAAAGAAAAGTCTTGTTAACACTCTAGAGGTCATATTTTTGACATAATCTTTATGAAACTAGGTCACACTGTTTGTCTCTGTCGAATCTAGGTCGAAATTAGGTCATCTGTACTCAAGATATAGGTTACCAGGTCACATAAAAGAAAAACATTGTTTATACTTTAGTTGTCACATATTTTTCCTCATCTTTATTAAACCTGGCCACAAAGTGTGTCACTGTAAAATCTAAATAAAATATTAAGGTCATATATCATAACAAATACTGATTCTGCCTAAACTGCTAGTCATCAGGTGATCGCTTTAGGGCCAATGTACCTCTTGTTTCTTATTCTGAAAGTAGTACATTGTGTACTTTCTTGTGGTGTCCGTGTATTTGGAGGTATATCAGTGGGTAACAGGGTAATATTGATTTGCTCTCACCAGCTTGGATTCGTAGCCTTTAGTGATGTCACAGTCACGTGATACTGCTACACTGTATCAGAAAGAAGGGTTTACGTGATGTATAAAACATAGTTTTTCCAATGTAACTATTTATACCCATTTCGGTTTTACATACTTTGGCATTGATATGTAAAGTGACATTCAGCGGGTTATTGGTATATAAACTCAGTACAAAAAGAAACGTAAGTTGTAATGTAATTGGCCTTTTCTACATACAATCGGGATATAGATAACAAATTTTCGTTATTGGAACGAATTAATATCCATGAAAAAAATGTGATTTTAATGAAACATGTACACAAATGGTCAATAGTGTATAATGTCAAAACATCAAAATGAAAAATGGAGGATTTTTGTTTAAAAATTATTTTTTTCAAAATAAACGTCTTGTTCACATACCCATGGTTACCAATGGTGAGTCTAGCTCATTTGGCCGCCAACCGGAAGCGATTCCCCAGAAGTGCAACCCTAAAATAGACATCCTGTCTTTACGTAGTAACACGCAGACTATCGGGTATTGGTCATTATTTTACACCACCCGTTGCATTTTAACGTTGCAGTACACGGGATGTTGTGTCAAGACTACGGTTATACCGTCATGTGACGTCAGTTTTATTGACGCCAACACTGAGGAGACAAATAACCTGGTTACAGACATCAGACAGCCGTCCCATAGTTCCAAGTGACTTTATTGGAAGGCTGAACCTTTATTTAACTGTGGCCGTCTACTATCTACAGGGATATAATGATTTCTGCAAAGAAATTATTCATACAGACTGGTAGCACGTGAATCTAGTGTTTTTACAAGTAAGGCCAGTACCGGGCCATAAAATGCAAAAACAACATGGTTTTGTATTCACAATGTGTAGAAACAAGTTTTGATCGGTTATGCAAAATATTATGTTGATAGGTATGTAACTTTTCCTACAACATACAAAATACTATCCTAAAACCACTTACATTTCTTTTTGTACGGAGTTTACCTAGTTGCTATTGTTCATTCAGCCAATAGACTACTTGAGGGCACTTGGTATATGAATGATACGTCACACTAAAAGGTATCTATAGATATCAAGGGAAAAAACTCTCTACTACTCCCCTTACAAAAAAGATCATGTAAGATCAACCAGATTTACTTCCCTTAGATATCAATGTACAATAATTACTTCAAATCAAGAGCGATATCAAGAGTTATATCCCTTGAAATGAAGAACGACCTTACTGCATTTAAAGATCGAAGAGTTAAATCCCTTGAAATCAAGTGTGAGAACTCTAATAGCATAAGAGTTACTTACCTTTTAAATCAAGGGAGAGAACTCCAATTGATGTTAATTTATTGCAGTATGAGTATAGAACAAAGGATCTTAAGGGAAGGGTTAGAATTTTCTTAAAATCTTAAAAGTGTATCAGCTAAACAGGAAATTAAGATTATCACTTTTTACATTAAGTAAACAGCTACAAAAATCACAAAGAAAACATGGGTTATTCTTAGTTCTAGGTAAATATGTGTCAAAATATTAAGTTTCTCTTTTAAAAGATGTTTTTTGAATACCAGCCCAGATAAATTAAATAACCTTTACACGTGAATATATTACAATATTCTAGGCTAGCTTTGAATATTATTAATTTACATGAGCAAATTGTGCATTTATCAGTTTGTATAAAATGTTGACTGTATTCGCCAGATAGATCCCACTTATAAAACATACAACTAGAGTTAAATATAGACGATCAGATGTTAAATTATGCTTATAGAAGGCGAGAGGATCATGATACAATATGTGCACTATAATTCCCTTTGAAACAAATGGCAAGAATGTAGTGCAAGTGTTACTTCTTTTTAAAATCAGGTTATATTTGTGTAGTACAAGAGTAATATCCCTTTGAATTCAGCTTGAGCACAAGAGTTACTTCCCTTTCAGTCAACTGTAGTACAAGGTTTTCTACCCTTTGCAAATTCAGTATTTGAACATGATAAATAGTTACCCCACCCACTTGCAAAAAAGTGTGATTTTCAAACGATTTCAAATGAACGTCAAAAAATACCTAACGATCGAAAATGATTTAGATTTGGCCCTAAGTTTAGTATCAAATAGAACATCAGTTTAGTCAAATAAAAAATATGGGTCACCAGCCTTTTTTGTGAGCTGTGCATATAAAAGTATGAATTATGAATAAATTTGCATAAAATTAACCTAATTTGCATATTGTAATGAAATAAATTTTTATTAAAAATATTTCAAAGTGTGGCTACCTCTTATAACTAAACCATGCACTACATATTATATATAAGCATATGCATTTGAACAATTGCAGGAACTTATTGTGAACCCATATTATTCACATTTGTGCCGTTCCCCACTCACTTTTCATACATGCAAAAAATAAAAAGTTAAAAATATCTATTTTGTGCAATAATATTATGTTTATTATCATTAATCAACATTCATATGCGATCATTGAAACTAAAATTCATGTTTGTTCTTATCTAATTCGATTTTGAAAGTTCGTGCGTGCGCACAAGGCAGCTTGTACCTCCTTAAATCCAAATGTAGTACAAGAATAGCATCCCTTAGAATTCATCTCTAGTACAAAAGTTACATCCCTTTGAATTAATCTGTAGTACAATATTTACACCCCTTTGAATTGAACTGTAGTACAATAGTTACTCCTCTTGCGGAAATTAATTTCTTTCTTTCTGTGTGAATAATCAGGGAACGGGAACGTGCCGAAGATATGCGCATCTCCACTTGGTAGTGAAGCTTTCCATGAAGTTGTATTAAATCTGAGCAGTGGTTCTTGAGAAATAGCGCAGGCAATAATTTAGCATATAGTTATAGTGCAAATCTTCCAAGGGGTGTAACTGTGTGAATAATTAGCAAACCGGAGCTTGCGGACGATATGCCCATCTCCACTTGGTAGTGAAGCTACCCATGAAGTTTTATTAAAATCAGAGCAGTGGTTCTTGAGAAATAGATCGGACAAGAAACTGTGATGGACGGAGGCACAGACACTTCTGCGAATATATGCTCCCCATAATTTTTTCGTGGAGCATATAAAGAACCTAACACAAAAAATTACATTCTCGTTTATAGCCAAGAGAACAAGGGGACCGGTATCGATTATTTGTTTTTGTCTACAATATAAATTATTTTTTTAATTTCACCTTTTTGAAGTATATACTAGTATTCTACAATGAACAACTATATGCAATAGATGAGTTTAAAACAATAATTTAGAAATAAAAGAATAACAAGAGATGTTTGTAAAACATGTATGCCCCCATGGCAGCCCAATAGTCAGAAAGGGAGAAGGTCACAGTGACCTTGACCTTTGACCACAAAATCAATAGGGGTCATCTACTGTTGCTGTCCAACCTCCATGTAAAGTTTGAAGATACTAGGTCAAAGCGTTTTTGAGTTATTGAACGGAAACCATTTTAATAGTCAGAAATAGTAAAGGTCACAGTGACCATGACCTTTGACCTCAAAATCAATAGGGGTCATCTACCGTTGCTGATCATTCTCCATGTAAAGTTAGAAGATCCTAGGTCAAAGCCTTCTTGAGTTATTGAACGGAAACCATTGAAATAGTCAGAAATAGTACACAATGACCTTGACCTTTGACCTACTGACCTCAAAATCAATAGGGGTCATCTACTGTTGCTGACCAACCTCCATGTAAAGTTTAAAGATTCTAGGTCAAAGCGTTCTTGAGTTATTGAACGGAAACCATTTAAAAAGTCAGAAATAGTAAAGGTCACAATGACCTTGACCTTTGACCTACTGACCTCAAAATCAATAGGGGTCATCTACTGATGCTGACCAACCTCCATGTAAATTTTGAAGATACTAGGTCAAAGTGTTCTTGAGTTATTGAACGGAAACCATTTTATACGACCGACCGACAGACCGACCGACCGACATGTGCAAAGCAATATACCCCCTCATCAAAGATGGGGGGCATAATTATAATCAAAACACAGTCGCATGTTCACTTGGTTAGAAGCAAAACAGTATGTAAGTGATAGGTTCTTTAGTTGCCTAGCAACTGGTAACCAAAACAACTGTTATACTCAAGTTTCAAGGTTATCACAAATGGATGAATCTTTCAAATTAATATATAATTGTGCTCATAAAAACTTTAAAACTACTTATATCATGCCATACTTTACAAGCTATTTAATTTAACTTGGAAAACAAATTCAATGTGGACGTCAATTTGACATTTATCGAACAATGAAGTTTTTCAAGAATCTAAATTCTCCGGTAGCATCGATAGTAACATGGTCATGTTATATATTGAAAAAAAACTTCCAAATGTTAGCTTTCCATTGGTATATGAAAACATCAGATGAGATCACGCATTTTCTCATGGCATTTGATTGTAATGGGGTCAGATATTATGACCCACCCTTTACATTGTCAGTACCTCCATACATAGCTGTTACAAGTACATAAAGAATAAGAAATCATCATACAAGTTATATGTTTAATTGCAGTAATTCCCTTTCATAATATATCATACTACATTTAAAATGGACAAAAGATAACTAACATTAGGCCTTTTCGACTGGGCTGTTTTATGGAGCAGGTTACAGTCTTGTTTCCGTTCTAATTTTTCAGTTGTATTACTGTAGTAGTGCTGTAATTGTGGGGACGGGAACCAGGCTAAAACTTGCATCACGAAACAGCCCAGTCAAAACGGCCTATTAATACACAACGGTATGAGAAGAGAAACCAGTTTCACTTTTAAATGCGAAGTGCCAAGAAAGGAAAATTACGCCTATATTGTCTCTTACCATGGAACAGGCCCCATAACTTCCCCATTAAAGCAGTCATTTCAGGATCATAATATAATACCAGAATGGGATGCTGGTACAACTACATTTATCAAAACAAGCTAACTTCATCAAATATCAATTAATTATAAATAATAAAACCAGTTTAATTTGTAGAGCCAGTCTGTAATCAGCATTTACAACCAAGAATTGCATTAGAACAGCTACACCATGGCAACAAAGCCAAACTAAAAAACTTGACGGCAATCGATCCCACGATTCAATATAAGTCCCATTCAGACTGATACAGGCAAAAATGTTTGCCTGTCTCGGGTATAAATACCAGACAGACCAAGCAAGGTCAATCTTTGTTACTGACGAGTGCAACATAGCACGAAACTAGTCTAACGACTAAGCGCTGCGCAAAGACATTGTGTAGCCAGTACCTTTACTTCTCTCCAAGAATTGCATTACTTACAGAAACATTGAAACATGCCTTCTTCACACCACAGGTATGAGCATGCCAATGACATCTATATATACATACTGCTAGGTTAAAATATCTTTGAACAAGGCTGTCCTTAAAAAAATATTTGTTTGCGGTAACGCTACCAACCTATCGAAATGGTCCCCTACTCTATTCTTTTTCAGCCAATTCCCTTATATAACTATATAGAACCAATTGTTTTTACAGGTTCCCCAAAAATATTTCTATACAAAACTCAAACCACCTTAAAAATCTTGGGTTGTGTTACGGCAAACAAGCAATTTTTTAAGGACGGCCCAACAAAACGTTGAATATTGATGGCCTTAAGGTGAAATTTCAGACTTGTCACGTCTTAATCACTTTTTGATGATTTTTCAGCCAATTCCGTCTCTGCTTGTTTTTTCTCTTTCGAATCGATCTCCTTAAATTTCTCTTTCAGATCATCAGGTATATCAACGTCCTTCAAATTCTCACCAAATTCTTCTCTTGGTTCATCACCTAAATCATAAAAAGCTTCATGTTTTCAAATGCTTTCCAAGCACATACATGTTTTTGGTCACCTACAGCCTTATAAAGATAATTAATGCTGTAAATGCTGTAAATGCTCAAAAACAAAATGCCTATGCTCCATGCCTATGTAATCAACCTTGTTATGAATATTTAAATTTTACACACAAATTTTTTTATTTTTTTTGCTCTTAGCCTCTTAATCAATGATACAGTTACCTATGCAGGGGAAAATTAACGAGTGCAAAAGCTAAAAGGGGAATTTTCACTTATTGTTAAATTCCCCTTAAATGTCAAGTATGATTGTTTATTGGTGGTATTTAAAGCATGGGATGTCAAAACATACTATCGCTGCACAGTGATTTTTTTTGGCTATTTTTGGGGCCGAATACAGGCCCCTTCCCCTAGCAAAATAACCTCCATTTTTCCCAAAAAATCTTAATTTTTTCCCAAAAATCTTAATTTTTTCCCAAAAATAATGCATATTTCCCACTTTTGTGCTCACTGGTTTCAAAGCAACTACAGTACGAGTATAGCTGATTTAAAGTCAAAACAATGGATTTTCAAACTTGCAAAAGTCTTTGTCACATATGACTAGAGTATTATCAGTAGAAAATTGCAATTTATGAACAATTTTAACCCAAACCATTTTTTTTAATAATTCCCAAATTGCGCTAAATTTCCCAATTTTAAAGACACAGGCTGTTCAATTTTGTTCAAGAAAAATCACTGTTGCAATCCATTCTGCATTCATCTATCAACACAATTTACTTTATTTATGTGGAAAAAAATGATCAAGAATCCCAGGGGAAATTTAAGAATATTTTGGGAAAAAATATATTCAGCAGAGAATTTTAGCTAAAAAAAACACACTGTAGCATACGGTGATATGTGACTTTATCTAAACATGGGTTTGCTCAGCAGACTTAACATTACCTGCTGGATCACGGAATTGCAAGTCAGCTGTTAAAACAGCTCTGCTGACAGTCACTGCACAATGGCTTTTGACCCACTCAGGTACCCAGGCAAGGAAATGTGGAGTTTTGTGTTAATCTTAATCACAGAATTTAAGTGGAGGCCCAGGCAGTTATAAATTACTGCACCTACATAAGGACTTGTATAACGATGTAGAGATATTAAAGTTTTACCTATAAGTATGTCAATCAGATTGAGAGCTGTTATTTCATTCATGGGGTCCACCTTCCTCTCCCAGGCATAATATTCTCTCATGATTACATATGTGTTCTTCTCCTTCACAAAATGTCTTCCACTCATTGTAGCACAAAGCTGCAATATAAACAAGACTGCGTTCAATAAACGCTTATGCCCCCATGGAAGCCTTGCCCATAAAAAGCTAAGTCAATCAGGGGCCATAATTCTGTAATAACGTTGGATAGTGTTACATGGCTTTGATAATGTAAGGGGCATATGATGGTTAACAAGTATGCCAAGTTTTAAGGCAACGCCATGATGGACATGATGTAAAACGAAACTGTCAATTTGGTTTAACCAAGAATTAGACGCTTAATAAGTCTAAGTCCAAAATTAGGTCAATGTGACGGTCAAAATGAGGTTAGGTGATATAGGTGTGTAGAGAATGTTCAAATACAACAACCATGCTAGTATGAAAGCTTTGTAGAAAGCCGTATTAATGCTAGAAGAAACGGTCAATTTGGGTTAACCAGGAATTTGACCCTTCAATAAGTCTAAGTCCAAAATTAGGTCAAGGTGAAGGTCAAAATGGAGTCAGATGATACAGGCGTGTAGAGAGTGTTCATATACAACATCCATGCAAGTATGGAAGCTTTGTAGCAAGCCATAATAATGCTAGAAGAAACTGTCAATTTGGGTTAACCAGGACGGACGGACGAACGAACGGACGGACGAACGTGAATCACTTTATGCCTCCCCATCTATCGATAGGGGGGCATAAAAGTAGATTATCAACTCATTGCTCCATACATTGTGCACTAGTCCTAAGAGGGATGGGCTAGAATATGTTTATATCTTATGCAGCTTTTGTGACAAATATCAAGAATGATCTCCCTTGATAAGGTGTCTTGTACATGTTGGATTATCTCCCCTTCAGACTATTTAAAACATGAGTTAGGCCTGTATGTTTTCACGAAAAACAACTAATATCATAGCAATTAATCAGATTGGTCACTTGTTTACATAACAATGCGTACATAAACATTGCAAATTCTCTTATTGATGTATTATTTTAATATTAGATTGTGGCTTTATGAGTAAGTTTTTGGTTTACACTGCTCTTTTCTCCAACTAAAATGTCTATTATGTTTATCATAAGCAATAAAAATAAAATGTTATGATATTGCAATGTTTGTATACAAGTGACAGACCTGATTAAACAGATTATACATTAATTAGCTTGAAAAATAATAACGACAACAACAAAAGGTGTTTCACCTGTAGAATTGCCTCAGTCAACATTTTCCTGATATGAGCGTCTGGTTCCCGTTGTTTATCATCCGGTAAGTATTGTAGTAGATCCGGTAACCGGTCCATATCATCGTCATCAAACTCTTCAGGTCCCGCAAGCGGTAACAGTAACCTAGGCAACAAGTCCACTTCATCACCTAGCAACCAATCATGGTATTCTGAAAAAATTCATAAATAATTAATTAACCATAGTTTTTCTTATCCCATTATTACCTTCTTTTATTACCACATTTTTGCTAAAATTCCAGGTAGTCAAGAAAAAACGTTGTGACTGGGTTGTCTGGGCTTTTTTTCCTTTAATAGCTGGGCCGTTTACAGGTGGCTTCCCCTTAGGAAATCAAGTTTTTTCTTCCCTTTTGCAAAAATTATGACTTATTTTCCCAAAATTTAAAGAAAAGGCCCTGTCCCCAACTTGCATGACTTTGAGTGAGGGAGACTCACATGGAGGTATTGGAATAAACTCTAAGACATTGTTTTCATTTAGTGATAAAGGTTCTTTTAGCTAACACACACACTGAATCATAAGATACATTATTTGAGTTGAGATTTAGCACAGATTGAGATATTTCAAGAGGTTAGGCCCAGATCTCAGATATAATACCTTACAGTGGCTTAATTCTGCAGGTTTTTATTTCTGCATTTTCTGCGGTTCGAGGTTATCCCGCAAACACTTATCCCGCAAAATGAGTGTTTTGAGATGCAAAACATACTTTAAAAAATGAAATGACTATAATCCCGATAGATAATCTATCACATTATCTGGGCTATTGGATGTACATGTAGCAGTTAATAGAAGAGGTAAATCAAGAAATGCGAACAAAACTTATGAGTGGGACAAATAATGCCACCAATTCAAAACAGAAGACAATAGTCTACAACGATATATACATTATGAGTAATAAATCATGCTGTAGTAGATATGGTAGCTATTTGAAATGTGAAGATCTTACGTCCAGTATTCAAGAAATAAAAAATGCAAAAATAAAACCTACCCATTTTAGGCCCAAATTGAAGATTTTTCCCCCGCAGAAATAACTGCTATATGGAATAGCAAAAACATGTACAATAAAAAGAAAATATAAGTCCTGGCAGTAACACTGTTACAGAGTGACTTTATGCCAATTTCAATCATGGGTCAAATGTAACCGCAGGGCTTTTTTCATTATATAAAAGGGGCCATTATAAGACCCCTACCCCTGGAAAAGTCCTTCAAAATCATGCAGTTTTCCCCCAAAATGAATTTTACCTCAACAAAATAATTCCCCAAGTAACCAAAATACCAGTATTTTTTTTCCCTTATTAAAGGTAAGGCCCCATCCCCAAGGTTGGAAAAAAGCCCTGTAACCCCATTAATAATCTGACACATACCTGTATCAAAACAGCAATTTTTCAATGTTCCAATCACTCCTCCTCGTCGAACAGAGGATTGTTTAAACTCAGTAAAGGGAAGTAACCGTTGTATAGTACACTGTTCTTTGTCCATTATTCTACACCTCACTTCTCGAACTTGTGACAGATTGGATAACAAGGGAGCTAAGTAATGAAGATTAGCACTATCATTGTACGCAATATTGCTCATAACTAGAATTATCTTTTCTACACTGGTCTCCGCTATATCTAACACAAACTTTGAGGCACTTTTAGCACAACTCTCTGATCGTGTTAAATTTGACAACAACTGGCATACATAATCTGCATGTTTGTATTCAGAATCTAGTGCAAGTTCCAACCAATCACCAAACTTATTTTCACAGTGTTTCAATTGTAAAATTCTCTGACATGTTGGTTCATTAACTGTTAAGTTTATTAGAGCTTTAAGGGAGTTTTCTTGGACGTCAGCTCTTTTATCCTCAGTTAGACTGATTATCCCTCTCAGCAGAATGTCACTGTCTTGCAGATAAGAACAGCCTTCAGGACTACCAGTCAATCCAAGAATATTTTCAAGTGCGATTGTTTTCAATTCCTCCTTCGTAGAAGGACTCAAAAATGGAGCAAGCTCTTTTTCCAATAATTCTTTATCCATGACAGAATCTGAAAATATGGAAATGTCACAACTTGGCATCATCTAAACATGTTTGGAAATATGCAAATCAACATTAATTATTGATCGCAGGGCTTTCGATTTGGCCGTATTCCCCTATCCAAAAAAGTAAGTTTAGCCCCCTTTCCAGACGGGCATTGGCTAGCCGTCCGACACCGGACGACTAGACAGCGAAATTAGTCGTCCGGTATCAGACGACTAGCAAACGCTACGAGCATTGGTTAGGGAACCGTCATTCTATTTCTATACATTAGGCATTCAGAATTTAGTTATAAATTTTCTTGTGAGAAGTATCACGTATGTTTCTACCTTATAATAAACTACGAATTCGGCAAGACATGTCAGTGCTTTTATCTGCATCCATTTCGCTGTCTAGTCGTCCAGTGCCGGACGGCTAGCCACTGCCTTCCAGAATTTAGAATTCACCCTTTTTAGGACAAAACTAAAATATTGTTTGTTTCGTTCCCAACTCTGGCTATAAAATTCTGTACTTGCAAGGTACCAGAAACAGTAAACCACTACATATACGAATGTGCAAGATTTGCGGTAGAAAGAGATCTCCTAGAGCGTACAGTAGAGGGGTTACTGTACGGACAGCAGTTAACGTGCGGGGTTTTATCCCTATCCGTATTGGTTGGAGAGATCGACGACATTACGGACGAGGCAAGGAACAAACTCATCGGTGCTACGAGTCAATACTTAACAAGCACCAACCGACTGTAAAGAGAAACCGAAGTACCAAGAGCTGAAGCACAAAGAGAGAGCACAAAGAGAATATTACCGAAGTACAGAGAGAACATTTCGCTACGGCAATAGCGTAATAGAACTACAACAACAACAACTACTGATAATTTTAAAGTTAATCCGACGTGTAGGATAAAAACGTTTCACTATGTAGTAATAAACTAATCTTAAGTCTATTTATCAGTGTTTATTTTTGTATATTGTTTGAGTAAAGGTTTAGCTCATTATCATTTATCCGAATTACGTTGTCCGAAACACAAACACTTTAGTGCTTATTTACCACTAATCATCGAAAAAACACTTTAGAAGTATTTACCTAATGTTGATTTTTCTATCAAAGACAAAACACGCCTTAACCTAGTAACAGTAATGTGTCAGTGGCGTAGGCCTACATAAATCGTCAATTCCGTTTTTCTCTCACGTGTGCACGTTTCCTCAACAAAGGGAGGTAATTATTTTGTTTTGATTCAAGGTTGAGTTTAAATACCAGTAATACGGACTAGTCTCGCAGCAGTTACTCCCCTTTGGTTTTGATACGAGTCGACAGACACAAGGGTTTGCCAGTACCAGAATTTCACACTTTATTTAGCACTTTATATATGAATAGTTATGCTCCAGTGGGTATGGTCCTTGATTTTTAAATCGCCAATATATGTTTGATTCCTGGTCTTGCAGGGTCATACGCTTCCAAGACGACAATGCAGATTTTTCTTCACATATGAATTTGCTGGTTCCTTTGTGAAAGGGTACAGTTTATCGCATGATTAGGGTAAGTCGGTACTGTTAGAATACAACCCAGGATAACTGATTGCTCAATCTGCCGCCAGAGACAGAACAAACCCCTTAACAATAAGAATTTACTTAGTATATTCTTACGAACTAAGAATATTGCCTCCCGGCATTTTGATTTGCCGATAGCATATAGTGCCTCGGGCCTGTTTCATAGATATATCTTAGCTAAGATTTGACTTTTTCATTGGCTATCTTAAGCAAACTGAGACAGAGCATTAAAATTTCAAGCAATTGTTATGTGAACTTGAACGATCATATTAAGTAACTATTTCATTTTTACAAAAATGTAAAGTAGTATGCTCTTAAAAGTCTATGAAAAAGTCTAATTTAAATCATCTTAGCTAAGATATGCCTAAGAAACGGCCCCCAGTTTATTAGTTAAACTTGATAACTCCATTTTTAAACTTCACTATTTATGGCAGTACAATGTACAAAGTTTCAAAATAATTTGGCTGTCCAAGACTGGTCCCACACCCAGGCCCTCGATGCAATTTTACGGTCCAGAAAAAAATATTACTCTACTAGTTTTTTTTTCCGGACCATAAAATCGCATCCAGGGCCTGTGGTCCCAGATGCAAATAAGTACAATAAACCAGCCGGCAAATATTTCAATAAATGACCACATTCAATTTACATTGTACGAGGAAGGAGTACAATACATACAAATTTTTTCTTGTTTAATTTCAACAATGATGTTTATAAAATTTAATACATTGCAAGCATTCATTAAAGATGGCAACAATTCAAACACTGTGAAGGGTTCATAACCCCCATGAAATCAATGACCTTTAACTACAGTCAGATTTTTTTCGAAGTTTGTGAACAATTGACCTTTATACTACTAAAACAAGATATTTTTTTTAAAACATGTATGCCCCCATGACAGCCAAATAGTCAGAAATGGTAAAGGTCACAGTAACCTTGCAGAGCTGATAGTCTTTTATCATTAATAATTAATGAATGAAACATGCAGACAGCTGCAGGCCCTTCCCCAGAAATTTTTTAAGGCGCTCGGGTAATGCTAAGGTTTGCTATTTGGGAGATCCGTAAGAATGGCTTTAAGATTTTAAACAAGGAACCTGCATGGCTATTAATAATTTTAAGGCTTTATTAGCACTAGCTTACATATTAATCTTAGCCATATTCACTCAAATAACACAATACAAAACAAAATGTAAACACCAATAGTTGTTTAAAGGCACCACACTTGGATTTAAGGCGCTGAGGGGGAAGTTGATTCTGGCTTTTAGGCGCTGGGGTACTACAGTGCCTACTGCCCCTGGGGAAGGGCCTGAGCTGTGCAACTAACGTTGGATGAAGAGATAGTGAAAGTGATCCTTCAATTAAATATCAATCAGTGGATAACTCTTAGTTCCTAATTCCATGTACATTTTGTACAGGTATTACATTATTTACTAGACAGGTAAGTAAACAATTATTGCCCTGAATAAATGAATTCCACGAAAATTCTCCATTCTACTTCATAGATTGTATTTATCTTCTTTGAAACAATTAATAGACTTGAAAAAGTATAAAAAATACCAAAATAATGGAAATGAGTCCAATAAAAACCAGAAACACAAATAAATTTAAGTTTTTTTAACCCCAAAAAACCCATCCCCCATCCCATTCCCAGTAGTCCATTTTAAACATTCTCTCTTTTGAAGAACAGTTTAAGCCTGTCCCACTGAGCATTTTCTGCCTCGGCTATGAACTCAAGATGGAAATTAATGAGCTATCAGGACATCGGGAACTGGTTCCTCGTGGTCTAGGGGAAGCTTCAGGGAAGTCATGAGACAAATTGTGATATCAGAAGGAATTTAGATGGATCTGGAGATATCAGACTAAATCGGGAGAACATCACTGATGTGGAATTCCTCAGTGGGACCTAGGCTTCAGATGACAACCTATCAATTAATTTACAATAAATAGCGGTTTCTTAAATCTTCTATCAGTTAACAGGAATATATTCTCAGTCAGAGTCTGAACCACTGGAGTAGGAACGCCTTTTCTTTTTACTGTATCTTTCATCTCTCGAGTCTTTCAACCTGGCTCCGTATTTTTCATGTGATTTTTCTCTACGTGAGATCTCCTCAGTTCTTCTGTCTCGTCTCGTCGTAGGTTCATCTCTTCTAACCATCCTGCCGTGTTTCCGTGAACCTCTTTCCACGGAGCTATCCGAGGATGCGTTATCGGAAGAATCAACATCACGTCCTTGGTTTCTACTGTGTTTTCTTTCAGAGTCCCTATCACATTGTCTAGAGTTTCTGTCATTATGAGAACTAGCCCTATTACGATTTGAAACATTGTCACGTTTATGAGTATGTCTAGTTTCTTTCTCTGAGGATCTAGATCTGCTGCGGTATCTACTACCCTCTCTATCTCTTCCATTCCTGTCACCTCTTGCACCTCTTTCTCCTGACTGGCTTCCTCTACTTCCTTCCTGTTCCCTAACATCTTGTCGTCGTCTGTCCCTATCTCTGTCAGTACCGTTCCTTTGTCCCCGACTGTATTCCATGTTTCTATGTACTTCACCACGACCATCGTCACCACTCCTTCCATGTGGTCTTCCATCGGTCACATGTCTTCTCATTGTTCTTTCATCACCTGAATATAAACAAATCATACAAAAATCCATTAGCCATTAATATAAAACAATACAAATAAGGCCAGGGTGGTATTCACAAAGCATCTTAAGGGAAAACTTAAATATTTTGACTTAAGCTAAAATAATGAGCTGCACATATTTAAAAAAAACCAAGAATGACCAAGTTTTCTTTATGATTGTTGTAGCTCTTTACATAATGCTTTTAAATGGTGTAAAACATTGATAAGCTTGGTTTTCTTGTTTAGCTGATACACTTAAGGAAATTTAACAATTTAAGAAAATTCTAAGTTTTCCATTAAGATGCTTTGTGAATACCACCCCAGGAAAACTTTACTCCTAGACTGTCATCTCTGCCAACTCCTGATATTTTTTATCTGACTTAAAATAATACATAACCAGTTATAACATATCAAGCTTCAAAACACTAATCCTAGGAATTTGTTACATGAAGACTTTCAGTTATCCCTATATTACACTACAGACCCACAGAGCGTGTACAGTTTGACTATGAGGGTATCAGTATAGAACAATCTTGATAGAAAACCGCATGATGATGTTTCATGCAAAATATCAAAACTATACTGGTACCTGTGGTCACAGAGGAGATTTTTCAAGTTAAGACTTTAAAATCTATTTTAGTTCGGCCAAACAACGGGACCATTTAAACAAATTGGACAGAGGACAACATACGGACCTTTTCTGTGAAATTCAGTCAGATTCCATGAAGTTTTTAAGAAAGAAATGATTTTAAACTAAAGTATGTTTTTATTTCTTCGGACTACAATTTACATAAACCAATGAACTTTCAAACCATATACATTCCCAACACACATTACTGTATGTCCACATATTTACATATATACAGCAACAGGTCATACTAACCTGTGTCTGAGTTGTTACTTGATGTAGAATTCTTCCTTTGTTTCCTTTCTTGCCTTTTGCTGCTTGGCTCATCTAAAAAGAATATTGACACATTATAGAATAAAATATCTCAGCAGATAATGCCTTTTCTAATTTTACAGTTATTCCTTTAAATCTGTGGGCATAGTGCAAAACACAAGTTTTCTGAAATTAACATACAGGACAAAAACTTATTGTATGTACAATGAAACTATGTTTGTGGGTTCGTGATCGCTAACCACTTGGCCACCATGCCTATGATAAACAAGTTATTAAGAATTGCAAGCAATACAGAAGTCCCCTACCGGTTTGAAGCCATTTTCAAGGTTTCTGTTGCCATAGCAACCACAATTTTTGTCAGAATCAAAATATATGTAGACGTGCATAATCCCCTTATTGCACCTTATCCACATATCAAGTTTCATAAACCTAGCTTGGAAACTGTTTGAGTCATGGCAGGATCCAGATTTGGGCATATTTTCACTCTTTCTGTCGCCATAGCAACCACAATATTTGTCAGAATCAAAATATTTTTTGGATGTGCGTAATCCCCTTATTGCCCTCTAGCCACATACCAAGTTTCATAAACCTAGCTAAGAAACTGTTTTGAGTTATGTCAGGATCCAGATTTTTTGACGGACAGACTGACTGACTGACAGACAGACTGACGGACGGAGGGCAAACCTATAGTCCCCTCTGATCAAAAACCTGTAGGGGACTTATGAACATGAGCATGAACTGAATCATTTAAAATAAAAAAAATATCACTGAATGTGATGAATACCCCCAGAAACTGCTTGACACAGTCACTTTAATGTGCTCTGACAAACAACTAGACTTAGTTATGATCATTCATGCATTCGTTCATTGAAATCAAACCAATGGTAACAAAGGAAAAATTCATAAGTGTAAAAAAACAAAGGGCCATAACTCCCTTAAAATTAATCCTATTAATGATAGTCGAGGATATGCACAACTAGACTTAGTACTGACCATTCATGCAAAGTTTCGTTGAATCCGACCATTAATAACAGAGAAATAGCGCAGACAAAATTTATAAGTGTAAAAAAATAAAGGGCTATAACTCCCTTAAAATTTATCCGACCAATGTGTGCCAAGGATATGCACAACTAGACTTGGTACTGATCATTCATGAAAAGTTTCATTGAAATCCAACTATTGGTAACAGAGAAATAGCGCGGACAAAATTTATAAGTGTAAAAAACAAAGGGCCATAACTCCCTTAAAATTTATCCGACCAATGTGTGCCGAGGATATGCACAACTAGACTTGGTACTGATCATTCATGAAAAGTTTCATTGAAATCCAACCATTGGTAACAGAGAAATAGCGCGGACAACATTTTTAAGTGTAAAAAAACAAAGGGCCATAACTCCCTTAAAATTTATCTGACCGGCTTATGCTGACGATATGCACAACTAGACTTGGTACTAATCAATCATGAAAAGTTTCATTGAAATCCAACCATTGGTAACAGAGAAATAGCGCGGACAACATTTTTAAGTGTAAAACAAGACTGCGTTCAATAAACGCTTATGCCCCCTGTGGAAGCCTTGTCCATAAATAAGTCTAAGTCCAAAATTAGGTCAAGGTGAAGGTCAAAATGGGGTTAGGTGATACTGGCGTGTGGAGAGTGTTCATACACAACATCCATGCAAGTTTGGAAGCTTTGTAGCAAGCCATAATGATGCTAGAAGAAACGGTCAATTTGGGTTAACCAGGACGGACGGACGGACGAACGGACGAACGGACGAACGGACGGACGGACAGGTGAATCACTATATGCCTCCCGATCTATCGATACGGGGGCATAAAATTAAAAAAACAAGACTGCGTTCAATAAACGCTTATGCCCCCTGTGGAAGCCTTGTCCATAAATAAGTCTAAGTCCAAAATTAGGTCAAGGTGAAGGTCAAAATGGGGTTAGGTGATACTGGCGTGTGGAGAGTGTTCATACACAACATCCATGCAAGTTTGGAAGCTTTGAAGCAAGCCATAATGATGCTAGAAGAAACGGTCAATTTGGGTTAACCAGGACGGACGGACGGACGAACGGACGGACGGACGGACAGGTGAATCACTATATGCCTCCCGATCTATCGATACGGGGGCATAAAAACAAAGGACCATAACTCCCTTAAAATTTATCCGACCGGCTTATGCTGACGATATGCACAACTAGACTTGGTACTAATCAATCATGCAAAGTTTTGATGAAATCCGACCAATGGTTACAGAGAAATAGCGCGGACAAAATTATACGGACCAACCAACCAACCATCCTAAAGCATGACTCCAATATAGCCCACAAATACTATGTATCTGGGGGTATAATAAGAGTAAACAGGTTTTATATATTATACATGACTAGAGCTGTCATTGACAGAAGCGCTATTGATGTATCCACGATACTTTTTAGCCGATCGATTATCGATTCACATTTTGAAATATCAATTCATGTGTAAATGAATGTGGCCACCCGAATTTTCCTGCACCAAACATTTTCTTTGTTTAAATAGAAGTTCACAAAGTGTCAAAATTGGTCAATTCTAAACTCAAACCAAAGTTGCTATTTTCAAAAGCTGAATTCTATACCAAACATATACAGTGTAGAATGGCTTAATAAGTGAATCATGACTGATGGGTCTGTTTGTTGTCCATCTATATGTGTAAATCGATATGTCAATGTATCGTCGATACTTGTCTTCCAATATATCGGAATCGTCGATATGCCTCGGGTCCAATCAATGGCAGCTTTAATTATACATGACACATAGTCACAAACCGTGATAGCACTCTCATGCAGGTTGATTATCAAAATAAGGTTTCAAAATGTTCCATACTGATCTTGCCATGATTTTTTTTTTCCATTTTCAAATTATCAACTTGAAATGCCACTTTCATGCAATTACTTGAAAGACCAAGAATTTTCCAAAATCTAATTAAGTACCGTAAGTAAGAAAAGTCTTTATTTTACGAGGCTAACTTATTTCCATCTGCAGTATAGCTCTCTCTAAATGAAAAACAATACCATGGGTTCCACTAGCTTCTGAATCAGAAGTGTCATTTTGATACTTTTGACTAAGTTTAACCATTTCATAGGCAAAATACACACGAGTATAAGAGAAAATTACCCTTTAAACCAAACTCTCAAGGGTCAAAATGTGGCTTTTGGGAAATTCCAAGGGTCAAAATCCCTACTCTCGAGTCAAATGGAACCCCTAAATACTACAAACAATGCACTAATACCTTCATCACTATTACTGTCATCCGAAGAATCTTGTTTCTTCTTCTTGTTTTTCTTATCCTTCTTCTTTTTTTTCTTCTTTCTATCCACTTTACCATCAGTTTGTTTCTGCTGTAGTCTATTCAACTTCCTGCATGAAACAAACAACAGGGGTGTCAACAGAGTCAAATTTATAATCCTGAAAATCATACTCGGCTGACCATTGTTGCCAAACATTAGAGGCCTTCAACCACATTGTTTCCATATTTAACTCGGTTTGTATTGAATAAATTCTTCATAGACGATTAAATAGACCATATCTTTGCCATTTCTTGAGATATTTTCATCAATTGGAAATTACTTTGACATAACGAAAATTCGAGATAGAATTTTCGGCATTAAAGTTGCACGTTTTCTAGATTCTGTCATTTTACGCAGCCATATTGTTACAGGCGTAAGAACGACATATTCATGAGAATTGCTTGTTTTGATATTTAAGAACATGTGTTCCTCCTCGAGAAAATGCATTTTATTCATTTTCGTTTGTGTACGTTGTGTTTTGTTCAGATGATCATTGTGACCAAGTTTTTATACAGATTAGGCCAATATTGTGACCTCTAGTGACTACACAAGGTTTTTATATGATTTGACCTAATGACCTAGTTTTTGACCCCAGATAAACCAACATTGAACTTGACCTAGATTTTGTTGAGATGATCATTGTGACCAAGTTTCATACAGATTAGGCCAATATTGTGACCTCTAGCGACTACACAAAGTTTTTCTATTATTTGACCTTGTGACCTAGCTTTTGACCCCGGATGACCCAATATCGAACTTGACCTAGATTTTGTACAGATGATCATTGTGACCAAGTTTCATAAAGATAAAGTCAAAATTGTGACCTCTAGTGACTACACAAGGTTTTTCTATGATTTGACCTTGTGACCTAGTTTTTGACCCAGGATGACCCAATAATGAACTTGACCTAGATTTTGTTGAGATGATCGTTGTGACCAAGTTTCATAAAGATTAAGTCAAAATTGTGACCTCTAGTGACTACACAATGTTTTTATATGATTTGACCTAGTCACCTAGTTTTTGACCACAAATGACCCAATATCGAACTTGGCCTAGATTTTGTTGAGATTATCATTGTGACCAAGTTTCATAAAGATTAAAGGCTAAAATTGTGACCTCTAGTGTCTACACAAGCCAATTGTTGACGGACGGACGACGGACGACAAGTGATCACAAAAGCTCATTCTGTCACTTTGTGACAGGTGAGGTAAAAATTAGACGTTAGTCGAATACGGATCAGACCTCGACCCGACTTCGAGATGAACAATAGATTTAAAGTGTGAATAAGTTAATCGGGACCAAAAAATAATTCGACATAACGAAAAAATTGAGCCGAATTCGAGCTGAAACTTTGAGATAGGTCTCGAGATTTCATTTAGATAAAGAAGGAGAAAAATCGGGAATTAAAAAAAACGTTGACGTAACGGAAAATTCGACATAAGCAAGTTTGAGATAACAAAGTTGACTGAATGTGGGGAGCGGTCGCCTAGAGGTAGAGTGCAAACGATCAAGAGGTCGGGGGTTTGATCCCCGTCTGCGCCACTGCTTAATTTCTCTGAGCAAGAATAACCCACAATGCTCCAATGGACCAAGGTGTGAATTGGTACCTGTGAGGGAGGTGTCTATACATGTTCTATAATGTGAAAACTTTATTCAATTGTTTATTTTTTAACACTTACTTAAGCAACTTTTTCTTTTGCTTAGCAGAGAGTGACTTCAAAAATTTAACCTCCGGGTCATCTTCGTCATCACTAGGTAACATTTGCTGTAAAATATAAATATCATATAATTATATATACAGTGAAACCTCAATAACAAGACCATTCTAGTTATCCTTGAAATGGTGTCTTATTAATGAGTTGGTCTACAGTCAGGTGCCAAATTAAAGTTCACAAAGTACAAATTTCATTGAAAATTTGACAGATTTACTGTATTTAAATTTGCATGACAAGATTACTAGAAATTTACCAAGTTAGAATTTGATACCATATGCTAGAATAATCTAATTATGATTTGGTTCTTAACAGAAAATAATTTGTATGTATTACATTTCAGGCTGCTAGGCAATTTTAGAATGTCAATGAAAATTCATGACTTATGGGATAGCCTGGTTGCCATGGTTACAAACTTTCAGAATAGTGTTGATCTATCTGACATACAGAAACATAAAGGAATAATTGTCATTCATTTAAGTCTAGTTCATTTCTTATTAAGATATCAGATGGTCAAATGGCAAGTTTTTAAAACTGAAAGTAGTAAAACATAAAATGCGGTTCTCATTAATACATTATGTCATTTTATCGTTAGAAAATACCAAAACAAAATTCAAATGCTTGCCAATTCCATCTTAAAATTCAGACTTTCTTCTAATAAACTTTACCGAAACTTACAAACTGTTGTTGTTAAAGACAACTCTAATTTAGAAATGCTAGATGGTTTGTGTTACCATGGCAACATAATCAAGTGGACTAGGGGTAGCTTTTTAGAGGTGTTCTAAAATTGCATAGCAACCAAGAATGTACAGCTTATAGATAACTAATGCTATTAAGGTTATTTTTGGAATTGATTATTCTACATAATGATAGTTAACACCGTCAGATAAGAGTTAATATACTTTTGCTATGCTGTTTCAGCTGAGTAAATTTACCAATTATTTTTGTTAATTTTGTGTTTTGTGAACTTTAATTTGGCACATGAGTGTACATAATGAGGTTAAATAACAAGCAAAACATTTTGAATGGACCTGAAATTGTGATCTTACTTTTGAAGTGGTCTTTACTGTATCTGACTAAATAAATCAAGGAACACACAAAGAAGATCTTACACATGTCAGATCCTGATGCATTTTTATCTGTTGAATCATGTCTGCTTTAAACTTGTGGGGTTGGGAATTTATGTGTCTTGTCACATGAGAAATTAAACCACCATGATATGTTTTTTAGAGGATTTAATTAATCCAGTATGGATATCTAGTGTCATGCATGTACAGCCAATCAGTATATGATTTCACCACATATGACAGAAAAACCTGTCTGTAAAGACGACCTACTAATTGGAACAGTAAACACATGCTCTTTTACAGGTGGTCTCTCTTTATGGGTTAAAAATCAACATTGAAATTTGTCTGATGTTAGATAAACTTGTTAGTATAAGCAGACAGGCATTGTAAATGTGGTCTATATTTACAGGAGATATTTATTAACAGATGGTTTTTTTTACATGTCGAGCGTAGCCTTTATTGCTGAGCATAGCCTTTATTTGCCAGTCAGCTTTCTGAAACATAGCAGACATATGTGTGTTTCCACATGGATTTGATCCCGGGTCGCCCGATTAGACGTCAAGCATACTAACCACTGAGCTACTAAGGCCACAGACGTTTTTTTATCTTTATTTGTAGTTGGTCTTTATTAGCAGGTGGTCTTTATTTACACATTTACATATTTTTTGTTTACAGATGGTTTTTGTTTACAGGTAGTCTTTAACAGTTTTAACTGTATTTCTATCATACCTCATTGGCAGCTTTTGGGTCGGACATCTTTCCTAACATGGTGTGTTTTAATGTAAACCCATCATCTCTCATGGATTCAAGCAGGGATGAGGCACTCGTCTTTGCTAAAATATCAAATAGAAAATTAACACTAACAATAATATTGTTTGCTAATGCCTAGTGGTAAAAATATAAAACCTTGGGAAGATGCTCAAAGAAAATGTTTGTTCTTATACGGCTAGTTAGTGAGTCACCAGCTACTTCAATATTAAATGGTTACTGTGTGCCTACCTACTTGGTACCTTACATATGGAAAGAATTTAGTGTTGGGATGTAAATGTACTTAGAAAGGGCTCCAAGAAGAAAATGAAAGGGATTCTCGCTTTTTTTTCTTTGGGGTATCACCACTGTAACTTCAACACACAGAAGATGAACAAGTTCCAAATAATTACAACAAGACAATACTATCTTACGTTGAGGAGGCTCTGCTGTCAAATCACGACCAAACAGTGGACAAATCCTGTCTGTGTTAACGTGACCCCATTGTCGACATTTTATACATCGTACATTTCGTACCTCAATACCAAATGGCTGATCTCTAATTGTTTCATCATTCTTGGCATACCTGCAAAAAAGCACATAATGTCAGGATTAAACTAGATGTGTTTTTAAACTTACTGTTACATTATGTGGTGACATGTAATTACCCTAAGCATAATCATTCCTGAATTATAAAGAAGGTGACTTCGACCTCCTGATCTAAAATGGGTAGGTCTTGTAGAACTTATCATAGGCAATCCACAAATGAAGTTTGATGGAAGCTTCTTGTTATATACACCTGTATGCCTAGAAATTCATAGGATCATCTACTGCTAAGGATCCAAGGTATTATTAACCTGACCTTGACCTACTCACATTTGCTACACTTTCATATTTTATAGATACATGTCTTATAAAGAACATTGGGTTATGTAAAAATATTAAAGTGAAGCATGAGTGAACCTATTCCTTGAAATAACAAGAAATGTTATTCGAGAATTTTGTAAATCTGTGAATTTCACCTTTATTTCCACATCGCAAACATTTCCACTTATATAGCAGTATACTGATAACCAATTTACTTTCACAAGTACTTACTTATTTTGCTGATTGTCAGCATATTCGCGACTACAAATTTTCGCGTTTTTAAGTTTCCCGCAATGTCTTAACTGATATTTTTAGCACTTTCGCAGCGACTTAATTTCACAAAATTCTATCAATCCTGAACTCTGCGTAATTAAATCCCGTGAAATAATATCTTTGTTTACAGTATAGCGTTAGACACTGATGGACTTACTGTTCTCTTGGAGCGTTATATTTTCTTTGCCATTCAAATTTAAACTCCTGTTCTCCTTCTTCTTTCTGTAATAGGGAATATATAGAGGATATTTGTTGAATTTGGTGTAAGATTGTATTTTATTTCACCGAGTGATCACAGAAAATCAAAATTATCACGAGTGGCGTAGCCACGAGTGAAAATGTAATTTTCTGTGATCACGAGTGAAATAAAATTGATCTTACACCAAAAATCAACAAATTTTCTGTTTATTATATGCCTCAATTCCTCTTAAATGTGTTCCGTAATTGGCTTAATTGGAAAAATAACGTCGAAATTAGAACGTCACGACGTGAGAATTATGACGTCATGATGACGTAACGCATATTTTAAAGCCCGGCGCCGTTGACGTTTCGTTTCTTTTTCTGCATGATACTGGAACCAGCTTCTAAAACAGTGAAAATAACAAAGTGGTAATTTCACTGTTATTTTCACTGAAAAATGTCCATAATCCATTGAAAGCAAATAATAAAACACAGTCATACACTCATTCAAGGTTATAAGTAAGCCGATACTTCAAATGAGCATCTACATAAATAGTGCATTATTTTGTTTCTAGCTTGTTATATGTAACAAAATACAGTGATATTATTGTTAGTGAATCAAATTCTTTTTACATTCTAAGTGCAAATAGAATCTACACAATATGTAATATTCTATATATGTGAACTAACCACTGGACCACATCATATGAAGTAAACAAGAGTATTAACTTCAATATAATGCAATAACTGACCTCTTTCTCTGCTTTCTTAAGTCCAGGCGGAGCATCATACATGAAACTTAGACCCAATTTGGCTTTTTCGTCACCAAGCAGTGCTCTGAAATGGATAAACTATATATGTGTTATATATATATATACATTTCTGTTTGTGTTTGCAATAATTTACGCTAATGAAAACATAAAACCGGGGTTGAAAATTAACAAGACACCAGCATCCAAATATGCTTAATTACGCGTTGCCGAGAACCCTGAGCTGTTTATACAAATAGAAGGTAAGATAATAATATCTCTGCACTATAATTAGAGGAAACAGAATCATTTGACCCTTTATCACAAAAAGAAAAATTTGATGTATTTTCTTGGAAAGTTAAATAGGATTGGTGTCAATACAAATATTGCAAATTATGCTGAATATGCAGATGGAGTGTACACACAATATAATTCTACTAAAAATAAATGTAATATTATTATGTCATTATGAATTTATACTAAAGTTTGAAGTAATTGTATTCAGGGGTTCCACTAGCTTCTCAGTGTGAAGGGTCATTTTGGCACTTTTGACTGTCACTAAATTTTACCATTTTAAAGGCAAAATCCCATTTGATTGTAACAGAAAATGACCCTTCAAACCAAAGTCTAGATGGTCAAAATGTGGCCCTTTGGATACTACTCCTGAGTCAAATGGAACCCCTAAAGATATGATATGTGTATACTGATAGCAGGTAAGGGTATCATGTTCATATCTCTGCACTATAATACATGTAAGTGTAACAGAATCATTTGACCATTTATCACATAAAGACAAATTGGATGTGTTAAGTTAAGTAGGATTTGTGTCAATAACAAATCATGCTAAATATGGAGATGGAATGTGCACACAGTATACATCTACTGAATTTGCACTAAAGTTTGAAGTAATTGTTTTCACAAGAAAAGTAACGAGCGTTACATACCTGTTCTCATACATATCCTGTTCTTTTCTATACTGTGAGACCATGTCTTCCTCCTTCTTCTGTTCAAACTCTGTCTTCTGTCTGGCCATCCATACCTGATCATGTCAGCATATAAAAGTAATAAATTATAGTTCGATAAGTTGAATTACAAGGGGTGATCAATAAATTCAAGAAGTTCTAGCAATTTTGTTTTGTCAGCCAGTATCAAAGGTAAATTAGTCTTAGTTAGAGTAAGATCTCTTAAATTGAAAGCACTTACAACACATTATTATTTATTTATAATGCAAGGTGCACTTGCATACATGCCAGATCTCCTGCATCATGCGTGAGTCTCCTGCATTTGAGACTCTACTCCTGCATGATCAGAGGTCAATTTATCAAATCTCACACATTTCATGGACAGACTGGAATCTGACATTTTTTGTTTACATTATGAAAATGATGACAAATATTAGTTTAAACTGCTACATGAAGCATTCATGATATTGTCATCAAATTAAGATAAGTGAAAACAGCATATAAACTTTAATACTTTAAGTCTAAAGTTTCAGCAAAGAAAATCTCCTGCATTTTAATGAAATCTCCTGCATTTCCATCACCAATCTCACGCAAAGGGGTCTGCGAAACATGGCATGCCTTGATGTTAATATTTGCTCTGTGATTATCCTGTTTTCAGAGTGTCTCTAGTTTCCAGGTACTAAGGACAAAATAATTTTAAAAACAAATAATTAAAAAAAAAATAAGTTCTAAGAGGAAAGTATGTCTAAAAGTATGACTTAACCATTTAATCAAAACAAGCAAATAAATAAAACACAGAAATTCTAACTTGGATTGTCTATTTTTAGCATCATATCATATGACTGGATTGTACTGAATAGGAGAAGCAGGGACATGGTCTGACATACTCGACGGCGTGCACTGCACCTTGGTTACAATAAGTGACATCATCAAGTATATTGTGACGTCACAATATAATCAAATAATTAAAACTTGAGATAATTGATAGATCTCATCAATTGGTAATTCCATTGTTCTAGAATCACTATTTGAAAATGTTAGAAGATAAGTTCTCAAACATATATTGTTCAGTGATCATGCACCCCTGAGTATAATTTTTCCCAATTTGATTTGATTGGTATCTTCACAGTGACACTCAAGCATATTATAAAAATAAACCGGTATTCAACGTCACATGATTGTATACCTAAGATAAATTACGTGAGAATACAATATAACAGTATTGACACCAGAAAAAGACAAAATTAGACATGTATCCTAAACCCGCTATCCGAAAAACTACTCCAGTTCGACTTTTCCAATTACTATGAAATTGTCAAAAAATTAACAAACCCTTTTGATGTTCTCTTTGCTTGAAGGATGGAAGAACTTCTTGGTCATATAATTATTGAACCCTTTCCCCATGGTTGCGAGTTTTTCTGTACAAAAATTAAAGAGAAAAAATGAAAATTTCGGTCGTCGTCGTTTAACGTACGATTCTGTCAAACTAATATGCGGTCTTTGTATGGACTGCAGTGATTACTTTCCCTGGTGGTATCATACGTGATATAATTAACAGAACCCATTTCGTCAGATTGGTTATGAAAATGCAAGATATTTTATTAAAAAATGGGGCAAATTTTCCTTGCTCAAACATTAAACTGAAATTAATGAAGTTTATATATGCAGTTTTTACTTATTTTACTCAAATACCTTTATATACATGTCTATGTTTTACTTTTATGAAAATATATATTATATGATGCATGGTTCATGAAGCAATTTAAACAGGACCTGTTCTATAAATAAGGATACATATTTAAACTCCCTGATTTAAACTAATATTTGTGATCATTTTCATAAAGTAAATAAAAAATGTCAGGTTCCAGTATGTCCAAGAAATACACAAGATTTGATCAATTTACCTCCAATCATGCGTAAGTAGAGTCTCAAACGCGCGAGACTCACCACGAATGTTAATTAACATGCGTGGACTCATGTATGATGCAGGAGATCTGGCATGTACGTGGTATGGTTGGAAAAGACCACAAAGATCATGAAACTCCATGTACATTCAGTGGCCAGTGGATTTTTTGCATTTATACCTCTGTCTCATAAGTTCGTGCCTTCTCCTGAAATTCGTGCCTGGTTTATTTCAGCTCTAATATATGCGCTACTTTGTATTTTTACTAAAATAACCCCAAATAATATTCACACAAATGGCCTGTATCAATTGGGTAGTCATTTTGGACGACCCGTCATTGTTGCCACCTTGACGACGAGGAACAATACGGGTATAACTTATTCAAATTGGGTTTCTTTAACTGGTGTTAATTGTTTTGCATACCATTTTTATTACGCATTTTATTTAGCGTCACAGTTTATAACACTCAAAATGAAAAAAAGATTATGATGAATACTATTCCAAATTTATTTAATTTAAACACATATACAAAAATTTACTCCATGAGGCCCCAGTACAGACAATCTTTAAGGAGGCACGGAGTTCATGGTTACCCGTCAACAGGATTCAGAGCACCGACCTAGACATACAAAAGTAATAATTTTATGTATTTTCATAATCATTTTGTCATTGTTCTTGTTTTTATTAGCTCACCTGTCACAAAGTGACAAGGTGAGCTTTTGTGATCGCTCTTCGTCCGTCGTCCGTCGTCCGTCCGTCCGTCCGTCCGTTCACAATTGCTTGTGAACACACTAGAGGTCACAAATTTAGCCTAATCTTTATGAAACTTGGTCACAATGATCATCTCAACAAAATCTAGGCCAAGTTCGATATTGGGTCATCTGGGGTCAAAAACTAGGTCACTAGGTCAAATCATAGAAAAACCTTGTGAACACATTAGAGGTCACAATTTTGACTTAATCTTTATGAAACTTGATCACAATGATCATCTCTATAAAATCTAGGTCAAGTTCGATATTGGGTCATCTGGGGTCAAAAACTAGGTCACTAGGTCAAATCATAGAAAAACCTTGTGAACACATTAGAGGTCACAATTTTGACTTAATCTTTATGAAACTTGATCACAATGATCATCTCTATAAAATCTAGGTCAAGTTCGATATTGGGTTATCCGGGGTCATAAACTAGGTCACAAGGTCAAATCATAGATAAACCTTGTGTAGTCACTAGAGGTCACAATTTTGGTCTAATATTTATGAAACTTGGTCACAATGATCATCTCAACAGAATCTAGGTCAAGTTCGATATTGGATCATCAGGGGTCAAAAACTAGGTCACAAGGTCAAATCATAGAAAAACCTTGTGTAGTCACTAGAGGTCACAATTTTGACCTAGTCTTTATGAAACTTGGTCACAATGATCATCTCAACAAAATCTAGGTCAAGTTCGATATTGGGTTATCTGGGGTCAAAAACTAGGTCACAAGGTCAAATCATAGATAAACCTTGTGTAGTCACTAGAGGTCACAATTTTGTGCTAATCTTTATGAGACTTGGTCACAATGATCATCGCAATAAAATCTAGGTCAAGTTCGATAATGGGTCATCTGGGGTCAAAAACTAGGTCACAAGGTCAAATAATAGAAAAACCTTGTGTAGTCACTAGAGGTCACAGTTTTAGCATAATCTTTACGAAACTTGGTCACAATGATCTACACAACCAAATCTAGGTCAAGTTTGATATTGGGTCATCCGGGGTCAAAAACTAGGTCACAAGATCAAATCATAGAAAAACCTTGTGTAGTCACTAGAGGTCCCAGTTTTGGCCTGATCTTTACGAAACTTAGTCACAATGATCATAACAACAAAATCGAGGTCGAGTTCGATAATGGGTCATCTGGGGTCAAAAACTAGGTCACAAGGTCAAATCATAGAAATACCTTGCGTAGTCACTAGAGTCACAATTTTTGTCTAATCTTTATGAAACTCGGTCACAATGATCATCTCAAAAAAATCTAGATCAAGTTCGATATTGGGTCATCTGGGGTCAAAAACTAGGTCACAAGGTCAAATAATAGAAAAACCTTGTGTAGTCACTAGAGGTCACAGTTTTGGCCTGATCTTTACGAAACTTGGTCACAATGATCATCTCAACAAAATCTAGGTCAAGTCCGATATTGGTTTATCTGGGGTCAAAAACTAGGTCATTAGGTCAAATCATATAAAAACCTTTTGTAGTCACTAGAGGTCACAATATTTGCCTAATCTGTATAAAACTTGGTCACAATGATCATCTTAACAAAATCTAGGTTAAATTCGAAAGGTGAGCGACCTAGGGCCCTTTGGGCCCTCTTGTTTGTTAAGTTAACATTTTTTCTTCCCATATTGTTGAAGATAATTTTTGAACTTATAGGCGCAAGTGCGCATGCGCCAATGAAACTGTTAAGAGGCACGGATATACGAGACAGCAGCATACCCATCTAAAGTGACCAAAAACCTCGCAATTAGAACTACTTAATAGGGGACGGGGTGAAATCTAGAGTGGGATAATGCATGTCTTTGTTAAAGACAAAAGCTAATTTTGATAAAAAACAAGAGCCAAAATGTCACAAAATACGCCCGTCTCGGGCATGATCAATGAAAAAAAAACAATCCAAACAATTCTTAATTAAAGGACCATAACCCAAGAATTAAGGCCTTGGCTGATTTGGCCTATAATTGAACTTGTCCTAGATATAATACCTATATACGTTGTCAACAAGTTTAAAGATACTCAGACGAAAACTCTTTGCACTAGAGAACAGACAAGGTCAATTCCACATTTATTTTGGTAATTTAAAGGCCCATAGCCCAATAAGGCCTAGACCAATTTGGCCTATAATCAAACTAGGCCTAGATAATATGCCCATATTAAAGCATTGTCACAAAGTTTGAAGACGATAGGATGAAAACTGTTTGCGTTAGAATACAGATGAGACCATTTTCATACTGTTTTGGTAACTAAAGGACCATAACCCAATAAGGCCTAGGCCGATTTGGCCTATATTCGAACTTTGCCTAGATATTATGCCCATAAGCATTGTCACAAAGTTTGAAGATGATCGGATGAAAACTGTTTGTGTTAGAGTACAGACAAGGCCAAGTTCATACTTTTTCGGTAATTATGGGCGGATTTGCCCTATAATCGTACTTGGCCAAGATATTATGCCCATAAGCATTGTCACAGTTGAGTCAAAGACGATCGGATGAAAACTCTTGAGTGTTAGAGTACAAACTGCTGGAAGCCGCCATCCACCAAGGGTGATCCCATAATACGTCCCGTTTTTTAAACGGGCGTATAATTACATATTAATGTGGCCAATTTATAAAAGCTTATACTTTTCGAAACATAGTTGTTCGTTCTTAAAGTAGATAATCTAGGGTACATTGAATACATACCTGTAAATGTAATGCTACCTTGTCAGGGCCGTATCCAGTGTCACAAAGTAATGAGGCAAATATTTCAATGGTATACCTGGAGGCCGTTAACATGAGCGAGCGCTACGTAGCACTTTCCACGGGAGGTAATATTAATTGAACGGGAGGTAACTGAATAAAAGCGCTCGGTAGCGCTTTGCTTAAGCAACGGACCCCTGGGCTGGTTTTCTTTTCAAGATATGCTTATTTTGGTCATCTGGTTTCCATGTGTCTCTGCTTGTGAAGTATTGTTAGCTCTTCATCCTCTAGACTGTGCATTGTATATGGGCTCTAAAGGCGAGATCACCTATTCATACGCAAATTGCACACCAGCAGTTTACTGGATGATTAAACAATAAAATCCTGCCGTTCACCAATAGCTAGCTGGTGGGCAATTTTGCAATTGAATACTCCTCTATACAAACATGATCTCTCCTATTCTGGGAAAAAATATTATTTCTACAAAGGATCTAACAATTTAAGGTAATTCCCAACTCTTAATGTGTTCTGTACAAGAGGTATCAAACACCTGATTGTTATGAAGAACACACTCATGATAGTGATTGTGCAAACCCATAACAGTTTTGCTCGGCTAGTTTTCAAGATATCTTTAGATTTTGGGGAGCCCCCTTAAAAACTGATATTTGCATTTCACTAAAAAAGTTTGCATGGCATTTAATTACATGAAACTTGGCATGCACAAAATTTCGTATATTGTGTGTCAATGATATGTACAACTTGGCTTAAATTAAAAAGTTGAAAAAACAAAGGGCAATAACTCCTTTTAAATTGATCTGACCAAATTGCACCAACGATATGCACAACTAAACTTGGTGTTGATAAGTCATACAAAGTTTCGTTGAAATCCCACCAATGGTTACAGAAAAATAGCATGGACAAAATTATGATTGATAAAACAAAGGGCAATAACTCCCTTACAACTGATCTGACCAACATGCGTCTGTGATATGGACAACTTGACTTTGCACTGATGAGTCATGTTAAGGTTTGTTGAAATCAGACTAATTGTTACAGAGAAATGTTGCGGACAAAATTTTAAGTGTAATAAATCAAAGGGCAATAATGTACCTATCAAAATTGCTCCAGGGGTGGGGAAGCAGAGGGCAGACCCAGGGGAAAAAATGATTGTTTTGAGCGTCTAATTCCCCACCCATGAGCCTGACATTATGTCTTAATCAGTACAGTAAGAGATGCTAGTGTATATAAAAGCTCCGGGAGTCGCATGTGTCGCCTGACGACATGCACATTTGTCATGGGAAACTATCCACTATTGGGCTACATATCCGACTCACAAGAGTTCTATAGTCATCTGAACTAAAAACAACAAAGTGATGCTCTGGACAAAAAAAATGTCCTGACAAAATCAATCAAAAGGGAATCATTCAAACACTTTACAAGCTAGAGTTATGATTCTTGTGCACTGTACTTCATGTCACAACAAGGAACATGCATACTAATTTTGGAGTCATTCATACTCATGGTGACAAAGTTATGCCACGGACAAGAAATCAATCAAAGGGAAATAATTCAAAAATGGCACAAGGTAGAGTTACGGTTCTTGTGTACTGCACTTGGACTTTTGGTAAGAAACATGCATACCAAGTTTCAAGTCATTCAACCTAATGGTGACAAGTTATCCTCCGGACAAGAAATGCTCTTATTAAATCAATCTAAGGGAAATAATTCAAAAACGATGCAAGGCAGAGTTATGGTTCTTGTGCACTGCACTTCGGCTTATTGCAAGAAACATGCATACCAATTCTTGAGTCATTTGAACTCTAGGTGACAAAGTTATGCTCCGGACAAGCAATTTGTGAAGCCGCAGCCGCCGACGCCAAAGTAACACCTATATGTCGCCTTTTCAGGCGACACAAAAATGGCCCTCCATCTTTAAAAGGTTGCCTGCTTTTCTGCAGCATCTTAATTCTCCAATACGGGGATCTAAAATCCAGCCAATGTCTATTTTGACCCAGAATCATTCAGCGCGTCAAATTCCCCCCTTTAGGAAATCGTCATCTGTCTAAAGTCCTGTGTATGCCCGCCACTCCCCCTGGGGCAAAATATTGATAGGTTCATAACAAATGTGCGCAGACGATAATCATAACTACACTTGGTCTAGACCCATTAATTTTGGCTTAATTAATCATTATTTTTAATAACTTGAAAAAGTGTAATTAATTATAATTAAATTATAATTGTAATTGTACCCATCTCTGCTACCGACCAAGCAACAGACCAACCGTGACTCCAATATAGCCCTTATATACTTTGTATCTGGAGATATAATGATAGCACTATTGTGCAGACAAGAAAATTGTTAACTGGCAGACAAATGACAATCCATGGGTGATCACAAAATCTCAACTTGTCACTATTTGACAGGCCAGCTTAAAGATGAATGCAATGAAAACAATAATATTCACATTCAAGAATTTATTTACATAAATGACAACATTTCAAAGTAGCACATTGTAATCATGAATAAAGAGCATAACATACTATGAACATTGATCCACATACAACATGTCCATTGTCATAGCCATAACACGAACGTGCAACTATCCATAAATGTCTATATGACAAATTGTTCACAGCTTCATAACTGGTTGACAAAGCCGATACTAAGAGAAAGGTAGGGAATAATTATTATATCTGACCATTTGAAGCTCTTTTTGATAACATCTGACACTGTGTCAAGGTTTTTAAAATACACTCTACATGTGGGCATTTCCATGAGTGGCAGATGAAGTGTTTGATTCTCGGGAAGCTGCCAGACAAAACAGAATCATGATCACATGGAAAAGAATAACATTTTTCATATTCCAATGAATTTACTTGATAACCTTCTTTGACAGTTAAATCAAAACATGGGCAGAGTAATCCATACCTACACACTAGCATCAGTTCAAATGAATCTCAAATTCATAATATTTGTTTTAATTCCTTGTGCTTCACTATGGACACAATAATGGTGGTTGCAGTGATCTTAAATTATTATTTCTAGTATGACAGCAGTATACACAATATTACCAGTTGTCAACAAAAGTCAGTAAATACACAGTACATGTCACTGGCTTAGAATTAGAAGGTCATAAGCACTACTTACAACCTTACCTGACATCTGCATCTCAAGGCGCTTCTTGGCGCTTCTTATGAGCCTATTTTCATGAAAATCGGATGTGGTCATGTTGAACAAACTGAAGTTTAAAAAGCTTGTTTTTTCAGTAGTAAAGAGTAGTTTTCAGACAGCCTTTTCTTGTTTTCTCAAATTATTGATTTTGTACAACCTTCTAATTCTAAGCCAGCGATGTATCATACACACTATTATGTCATTTTTTCATTAAAGTTAAAATCAAAGGGCATCCAAAATCAAAGGGCATACAAGGGCATTTTGATAGCTTTTTAACTGAATTGGATCAAATCTAATAGCAATAATACTTATCGTTTAAATTAAATGTAATAAAATTATTGATACTAAAATATAGGGTTCACATTATTATTTTTGGAAGTTTGAGAAATGAATTCCATAATTACGTGGAACACCAGCCCTGCGTCTAACGAAAAATTACGTGGCGAATGTTTCGTACCTGTTACGTAACGTGCATCACATAATTCTTCGTTGAACGAAGGGCAGATGTACACAAGTGTAAGGACACAGGCTACAAATTGCATGACATAACCTTTCATATACAAACATACATAATAGAAATGGTGAATGTTCAACGGATGAAAGAAATTCAGTTTAGAGATGAGAACATGTGTTGTTGATAAGATGTCGATCTCTAGATGTCTTCATGAAGCACTTTAATTTAGAAGTAATGACTGAAATATAAAGACAATACAAAACTATAAGGAATTTTGACACAAAAAGTATGTCTCCCACAAATGGCCATAACTCTGGCAAAAATTATCCAACTTGGTAAAATTATGGTTAAGGAAAACCAGCGTGAACAACCTTTGTGACATACAGGAGGCGAGTGTTCAGATCCCTTCGATGCCACCATGTAATATCATATCGGTGAACACAAGATACAAATAAAGAGTTAGACACGGCTATTGATAATGCATTATTAGATGTTGCCAGTGCCGTAATCAAGACTAGAGTGAAGCTTATCAATGAAGTCATCATACAGTATAATAAATATTAACTGTTAAACAGGTATAGCAATCTATTAATAGACTATATAATTATGCTGATACAACATCAAGGCAGACATCCGGATGTCCTACACAAAATCACTACCATTATGTCTTCTCACTATATATGTGGGAGATAAAATTACTGTACATACTACACAACAGTAAAGTTCCGCTAAAAAGACGGCTCCAATTAGGTTAATTTTTATAGTTTAGCGCTGTTTTTGACAAATATTTCAATGTTACATGGCAGTCAGTTGGTTTAACCAGTTTTTCTGGAATAATTTTGGAATTGCTTTTCCTTAAGCAACTTAAAACTACTCCACATGTGGAGAATATGACTAAAGGTAATGTAAAAGCACAACATCTGACACAGTACTGAACCTGGATTGCCCAAGTGACATTTGGTTAGAAAAAAAACATGCACATAATAACAATAATAAATTATAGGCCATTATACATTATCCTGCAAATTTATAACCAACATTTTTAAATCTTATATAACTTAAGTTGCCACACAGTGTCAAATAACACCCTAACAACACAGCCTTGTCACAGACACCACTTTTTCTATTTTTAGTAACAGTGACCTTGACCCCACTAGTACCTTTTTTGAACTTAAGCGGCATATTCACATAAGCTACCCATATACAGCAAGTTTCATCACAATATCTCAATTCTAACTAAAGTTATCATCTGGAAACCAGAAACAGACCCACAGACAGACAACCTCACATCTATACCTGTGGGGGTATGTCGGAGTATAAATATATGAATGTATCTGAAGTCATCATGTCGCAAAATACCTCAAAATTTTACCAATCACCACATAGAAGTATGACGTTTTGCACTAAAATAACTTACATGAGAACATTAATCCATTCTGCCTTTAAGTATTCTTTTGGTCACTTTATCTTTCTCACTGAAACAGATACACAGCTTTAACAAAAAAGATAAGATCATGATTTCCAGTGAACCATAACATCTATAAAATAAGTGTTTTTTGCGTCAAAGTGTGTTACCTTTTGTGCACAAAGATAACATATTTTGATAAACATTTGTGAAATAAAAACAATTTTCAAACATTTCAATTAGAATGAATTATTTGAACATTCTTCAAATAATTTTCAATAGTTTTAAAACATGATGTTATACTAATAGTCATGAGTTGTTTAGTTGGGCATTGTGCCTTGTAGAGTGAGGAGACCAGTGCTCGGTCAGTTCCTTGGTTACCGGTATGTTAAATTAAATGAGAAATAACGATTGTAAATCATGTTTTTACAGCTTTTTTGTTTATTCTGATTCCCCTAGCACCTAATAAAACCAAAGAGCCGTCCACATACATTTTTTAAAATAATTTGCAGGCGGAAGTTGTTTGTCATCGAAATAAGACATAATGATTATCATCACATTTCTTTACTGATAAATAAAAAATATTAACATTAGGAAACTTAATTATTTCCATGTTCCTACACTTGGAAAATTCCCAATCTGACCGGACCCGAACCCTTTCCCAAAGAGGAAAAAAAAAACTGGATAAATCTGCAGACCAAGACCAACCTACCTACTAAGTTGAGGATTAGAAATTCAAGCGGGATATCTTTATCATTTAGACATGGGTTTGTCTATCAACAACAGACTTATGGAAATGTTCAATGTAATATACCCTCACTTTGCTTATTTTTTAGTGGGGGAGGTTAAAAAAACTTTGCGTCATACATTACAGCCTATATTACGTCAGTAACCAGAATTTTTAAACCAACCTGTACGCACTTGCTCTTCAACAAGACACAGTCAAACTCTATACATCTGGAGGACATGACTACAGCCAATATGTCGTAAGAACATAATTTTTCTGACCAAGTAATAAGCCCAGACGACTTGGCTGACAAGCATGACCTCTTTATTAGACTGCACTAACTGGTGTCAACTGCTTAAGTCATTAATCAGGCCTAGACACTATTATGGCCACTGGTCCAACAGGGAAAGCGCACAAAATTTGTAAATAGGACAGTTACTGGTCCTTCAGAACTTTCACTGGTCCTTCTGGATTTTCACTGGTCTCGGACCAGCGGACCAGTGTTAGTGTCGAGCACTGTTAATACTTACATTATATAGACTACACCTCCCCATCCTGAGACAGCATCTCGGTCCACTGCATTCAACAAACATTGGGATATTGTCTCAAACAAATCATCAGGTTCCTAGATAACACAAGTAATCAGAGAGAGAAAGTTAGATCAGTTGTAAACCGTTAACTATATAGACATACAATCCTAAGTATGTTAACTTACACTTAAGCTGTTATGATTCCATCAGATGCATATCAACCATATATTGATATATAGATTTGCACATAACTATTAACCAGTAACAGGTCTGTCAGTAATGATTCACTTAATAAGCCATGCTACACAGGATTAACATTCAGCTTTTGAAAATCTTCGGTTTAGACTTGACCAATTTTGACAATTCGTCAACTTCTATTTGTAACCAAGAAAAGTGTTTAGTATCATTCATTTACCCATGTATCAATATTCAAATATGTGAATCAATAATTGATAGGAAAAAAACATATTGTGCTACATCAATATTGCTTGTATAAATAGGATAAGAGCTTTAACCTAAACTGATACCTATACACTAATTCATATAATTGTTATGCTAAAATTTCTACTTCATGAGACAGTAAACATGAAGGAGATTTAGAAGGGTATTTTTACACAAAAGCATATATCTTCAACAAGGGCAAAACTCCAGCAAAAATAATCCAACCTAAAATTCCTGACAGTATGCACAACTAGCTTGGTACCTAGTATTCATGTGAAGTTTCTTCAAAAACTGACCAAAGGTTAAGGGAACAAACTCAGACAGACTCTAGACATAGAGATAGACATCCAGACATTCATCACGAAATCAATATGTCTTCAACACTATAATAATGTGGAAGACTTAACTCTCCATTTCCTACTTTTCCTAACTGTCGGGATTAAATTTTGTAGTGGAAGTCAACCACAGAATCAACAAATTTCAACCGATATAAACAATCAGGAACTTCATTAACAAAGACAGACGCATGGAGCGAACACGATTTTGTTTCAGAAGGACGGACACACGGATGGAGACCATACCTATAATCCCCTCCCACTTGTAAGGGGGAATTAACAAACACAGACGATCTTATTACCTGGTCAGATTGTTTTTTTTTCAATTTAAAACATAAATTTGTACAAAGAGATTGCATAAATACCTGGTCAGGTTTATACAATGTTTCACACATTCCATACATTTGTTCACTACATGTACCAGACACAACAAAATCTTCAGTAATCATAGGACAACCAATCAGATCCAAGCTTGCAATGAATGGTTCACTTGTTTTAGGGTCCAATCCAGCAATAACTGGTTCAACAAAGTATGGGCCAAACCTGTAAAACAAACAAAATGGTAAAACATTACCAAAATTCAAGGAATTTTCAAGATAGAATTTGTATTTTCAAGGCATATTTCCAATTATTTACCTAGGTAAAATTGTTCGATTCCGATTCTCCTTATGTAAGAATAAAGATCATAAACGTCAAACACAATAATACCTGATTATGCTTAATTCTTTACATACCAGTGACATACACATTTAATATATTACATACTCTTAATAAGTGATAAAACAACTTTTCTGTCTTCATTTTTATGCAGATAATGTGTTATTTTGACAACAACCATACACTTTTAAGGATATTCAAGGCCCTTTGCATGCATAAATTCAAGGGTTTTCAGTTAAATCCAAGTACCATTTTGACATTTTTTCAAGGCAACACTCAATTCAAGAACATTTCAAGGTTGAAACCAAATTCAAGGACTTTTCAAGGCCTGTGCGAACCTTGTTAGTGCATGGTTGAGTAAACAAATTATTTCACTTGAAAGTTAATTTGACTTTTTTTACACAATAACACCATGTTTACCTTCTACTGTAGAGGAGATTGGACACCATACTGAGAAAAGTTTTAGGTTTGATATTTCTATTCTCCTTTAATTCATAAAGATTCAGTCGGAACTTCAATCGTTGTGAACTGAAAAAAAAGAAAAACAAAATCCTTTGTAAGTTAACAGAACAAAATACTATTTACTTCATTGATGCCATTCAATGCAAACAGCATCCATTTTTTACCACCTATGGTTGAAAACTGTTTACATAATAGTAGTCCTAACAATCTCATTAAAATCAGACCCTTATTACACTTCACTTACAGTAACTTTCCGCTTACATAGGATCTGAGGACACTCTGTACGGGGTCATGTCAATGTGAACTTTATGTCATCTAATCAAATTGCTTCTTTCACAAATATGAAAGTATGGTGAGTCTGCTGAGGCTATGTGATGTCATTGTGCACCAGAGAGGTCATTTAAACATGACCACTTATGTGCACCAGAGAGGTCATTTGAACATGACCTCTTACGGAGTGTAAACAGATCTCCAACAGTGTAAAGGAATGGATCAAATATTAGTGTCTGATTTTAATGAGATTGTAGTCTTAAGTGATTTAAACATCAATTTACAATATTAAATATTACGCGTCTTTATTCCAAACTTGTGTATTCAGTTTCATCTTAAATAAAACAATCTGTAGAATTGTAGCCAAACTTAGGCGATCTGTTCATTTGACATTATATTCATTTTAGAACCCGATTCGCCATAAAATTTTCTGCTAGTAACAGTTCACGAGAAAGTAGTCACTGGTCAGCTACGAACAGCTGAACACTACTCAGGTCTCAGACAAGTATACCAGCTTTATAATGTTAAGTGCGGAGTCAGAAATGGATGATCGATAACTGTCTCAAAGGGACATAGACGTGCACAGGTCAGAAATGAACTAGAACCTCCCAGGTAACAGACTGACACTTTTCCATAGATGATTAGATCTGAGGTAATTACACGTGTCCTGAAAAATCAATTAAGACTGTTGAATTACATACACTGTCTGTACATCAGTGGCTAGTCCAGGAAGTCCCACATAAAGTCTTGGTCCCATTTCAAATATTTTCTCGAACTGTGTATTTATTGTTTGAGCTTGAATACCAAATCTTCTATCTGCAGCTATTGCCACACACTCTTTCCCCTTCATAGCCATAATGGCCGCTCCGTTATATGACATTATAGACTGAAAAACACAAATTGATGAATATTAATAATAAAATGGAAATAGTCAGGCCGTCCTTAAAAAAATATTTGTTTGCGGTAACGCCACCTACCCATTGAAATGGCACCCTACTCAATTATTTAAGCCCATTTCCTTATCAAATATAACTACATGTATATCGAGGCAATCGTTTTTACAGGTTCCCGAAAAAATATTTCCATACAAAAAAAAAGTCCACCTGCCTACCCATCTTATCTTGGTTTCGCGTTACTGCAAACAAACAATTTTTTAAAGACTGCCTCATTCAAATTAGAATGTGACAGTGAGTTAAGTTACAGGCCAACAAATCTCATCTACATTTTACATACAACGGTGCGCAAGAAAACAGGTAAAGAGTAACAGAAAAACATGAAAGTGTAAGGTAGAAGCGGTCCAGTAAAGTTAGTACTAGTAATGCAAAAGAGAAAAAAGAAAGAAATATCGGTTCAACTACTGCACTCGTCAGAGGGTTGGTGCGACCAATCCAGATCGCATAGCGCTACTAGGATTCTAGATCCCACTGGCACAGCTTGCTCACATCAGAGTGCAGCAGTTGGTGGACAGCTCATCTACCGCTAGAAGGGGCAGGTTGACAGCTCCCTCTTCAAGATTGCCAAGGAGGGAGCTCAGCTACAGGTGCTGGCAGCTTATTCCATGTTGGAATAGTCCATGGGAAGAAGCTGAACTTGAAGGAGTCGGAGGATGCAGAATACTGGCGGTACTTGAAGGAATGAGCAGCCCTTGTCCCGGAGGTAACTGGTGTTATGTAGGTGGAAGCTGGTATATCCACAAGATCATGAACTACCTAGTATAGCATAGTTAGCTGTGACTTCTCCCTTCTAAGTTCTAGACTGGAGGGATTCCCACTTCAGTTGGTCTAACATATCAGTGACGCTGCTGGTGTTTCTGTAGCGGTTCATCACAAATCGCGATGCTCTGCGCTGGACCATCTCTATCTGTTGTATGAGGTCTTTCTGATGTGGATTCCAGGCAGAACTGCAGTTGTCGAGATTGAATCTTACCATGGAATGTTATTAATTAGTTTTCTTCTTCATCATTGACATCTGTGTTTATGGTAATGTAGTATTTGTACGTCGGAACAGCGGGCTGGCTGTTCCAACCATAACAAGTGGCATCAGCCAATCGGAAGCGTCCTGGTCTGACGTATGCGCTGGGCCAGCCTTCTCAACTTGTATTCGCTCTCTGTGCTTTATGACTTGTAACTGGAAAGACGTACCTGAAGTTTCCACTTCCCTCTTAGGTGAGTTAAACTTACATACTGTCTTACTGTAGTCCATGTAGTGACAATTCACTACATTTGGCGCTGCGAGCAAGATATTATATTTGCAAGATTGATGTGGCTAAGGTCGCCCAGCAAATTAAGTCTCTAAAGGAGTTGGGTAAGGTTATCAATGGTCAAAAAGATGTTGGGCTTGTTGAAATGGTAAATAGTAGGGGTAAAATTCCGGCGGGTGTTGTGGTCACTTCTCAGTTTTAGAAGTATTTAAAGGCCTTATGTGTATCTCGTGGTTGGGAATTACCTAAGGGGGGGTTTAGTTTCTTTCCTTTAAATTCAGTGGCATGCTTATTTCATTGGAGACCAATTGTGACGTTAGTCAACATGGTTTCCAAAGAGCAAGCCACAGAGTGGAAAAGGGCTAAGTCTGACCTGGGTAGGGTTAAGTCTGTTGCATCTAAGACAGTTGCAACCGCTACCCTGTCAACCAAGGTAGCTGAAGTGTTAAAAGACCTAAGTTTTCCCTCCACTCAAGTAGTAGTAAGGCCTAAGGTTAAAACCTCTTTTTCATATAGGACTCTAAGTGCAATAGACAGTTATATGCAGGTAGATCGACTGGGGGGAAAATTGCGTGGCAAGTCAGGCATTGACTATATCTTCAATGACTCTTTGACCTCCCCAGTTCCTGTGAATCTGCTCGGTATTGTGGCTGTGTATTGCGACCCGGAAACTTTTCCAGCAGAGGTCCCTACTGATCCAAGGATTAGGATGGCAATAGGAGTGCACCCTCGCAAAATTCATGATCTCACTCGAGAGAGGGAGCTTAGGTTTCAAAATATATTGGCACACTCCGCCATGGTGTCCCTAGGGGAAGTAGGCCTGGACCTCACGGAAGACCGGGTTTCTTATGATGAACAGGTATATTTTCTGAACCACTTTCTTGGTGCGTACTGCACCATGTCTAGGACACTCGTTCTTCATTTAAGGGGAAATAACACGGTAAAGGGTTTGGCTATTTTTTCCACAGCATTTGAGATAGTTAAAAACCACTGTGGGAAACTCCAACCTATCCATTTACATTGCTTTAGCAGCAACTATTTTGACGTAGACAGTTGGAGTTCATATTTCACTAACTGTTAATTTGGCTTCACAGCATCGGTTATGTACTTTTCCCCAGACCAGGTGGCGGGTCTCAAACGGGTCCCAGATGACAGACTCTTGGTAGAAACGGATGCTCCATACCTGTCCCCAAGAGGGTCTCCTCATGTAAATCGTCCTTGCTTTATAGGGGAAGTGGCAAAAATGGTTTTGGACTGGAGGGGAGTTTCTCTCCCATCTGTCCTTAAATCCACCGTGGAAAACACCAGGAGATTGTACCGTTTCAGCCAGGAGTTGGTTTCTACCTAATGGGGGAAGTGCTTTATTCTATTTCTACACTTTGGTCAACTTACATTACTGCCCCCGAGAACATTTTCAATTTAAAGCAAGTTTTACTTAATCAATTACTGTATTCTGGGTCTGGAAAACAAGTCTTCTTATACTTGGGTTCCATTTCATTGTCCCTATGATAGGGGGGCGTGGATCATTATCCTATCTTGTGTTCAGGTGCCCATCTGGCTACCTGTTTGGCTGGGATTTTTTATGAAATTATGGTATATTAATCATGCCCACGTAGGGTGCTTTTTGGATTCTGCAACCTACTTTTTGTAAAAGATGGGGTTATCTTAATCGGGTCTTTATCCTGGGTGGGGGTTGATTTTATAAAGTTGGGGGGAATGTAGTATTTGTACGTCGGAACAGCGGGCTGGCTGTTCCAACCATAACAAGTGGCATCAGCCAATCAGAAGCGTCCTGTTCTGACGTATGCACTGGGCCAGCCTTCTCAACTTGTATTCAACTTGTGACAATTCACTACAGTACCGTAGCTAAGGCCCACATCCCCAGGAAACATCTAGTAACTTACAGCTCTAGTCTCTGACACAGGACTGAGGTGATGGGCATGGGGATATCCACATGCCAAATTATAATATGTGGTCTCCAAGTTCCACTGCCTTTGAGTTTGACAGGCTTTGTCATAAAACCGAACACAACTCAAACTGAGTCATCTACCTGTTGAGAGTGGAACAAAAAGTGCTTTGACGATGTTATGAATGAAATGCAATGATCATCGTCAAAATCAACAACCATAACCATCATGGCATGTCTGATATTTTGTGAAAATCAAATAGTCACAATGCAACACAGTATTTCACGTGTAGTAAGTCAGAGACATGGATAAACCAGATAAGTCCACCACAGTGGTTTTTATAAAAAACGAAAAACATATTACATATTTCAAATAGAGATAATTTACCATGGTTAAGGTTTATTTTGTATAAAAAGTTCCAATTTGTTGCAAGTCACTAACTCCGGATGACTAAACGCTTTTCCGGCGTCAAGCGCTTAATTTACGTTATAGCGCGACAACAAAAAGATATATACGGGCCACATAAAACTTGCAACAGTTACTTCCCTGTTTTATCATTTCTCCAGGAAAACTGGGTTAGTTACAAAATTATGAAAATCATAATATCTATAGCATTAGAACGACGATACTCTTATGAACTGTTTCTGTAAATGTGAGCTAAATATATCTGCCGTAAACATTTGAGAATTATGGTCTTATTTTAATAAAACATATTAAACTCGTGAATGATTTCTTTTAGAAAAAGGTACTGTATAGCCCGTTTTCAGCGAAAAAAATCGTCTAAATTTTAAATTTCTGTAAATCTATTCATCAGATGGTGATGAAAATTTACATACAGCCATAATTACATTCTACCTACTCCCATTTCAAATTTCATAATTTTCAATTAATTATTTAAACAAGTTTATTCTTTATTGTATATTGATATTACATGACTTTGGACACTTTAACGCAGGGAGGTAATTTGGTATTCCATTGATGTTTTACTGTCATTTATCTAACTGTTATAATCCGTGATCAGCTAAATTGACATTGCTGTGATGAAAGCGAAATGTATGAGGCCCGTATAAGTCGTTTTGTTTAGGTATGTCGCTGTTGTGTGTGTATACAGATAATGTATAATAATATCACGAAAAAGCAGTGAAAACCAAATCCTTATTCACTAAGCCACATAAGCTATATATATATCCATACATATACATATTTAATTATGTTAAATTAAGAACTTATTGGAGCATTGTAATGTTTATGTACACAAAGACATGTAGTCATATGACTGGACCAGTCCTAAATAATTGGGTTATATACATCTACCCAAACCCTAAGTAATGGTCAGAAATCGACCTTCACACTTTTGAAGCCCTAATATTAAGCAGTCAAAATCGTTCAAAGACGCTGTAAAAATCGTGTTTTTATAGTTCGAGAAGGAGGCTGCAAGACGCAAACCATTTTTACGTTTAGACCCGAAAATATGATACAAACAAACAGTACAGATGCACAGACGGGCCTCGTATATGCTATATTAAATAGGTAACAAACTCGTAAATCTACCGTTAGACGTGTCATGTGACCATAAAATTGGCTGTTGCGTGTATCGAGTCTTCTAACATGAAGTTTCATTGTAAGCTACAAATATTTTACATAGAACTTATGAACAAAACTTTTTACACACATGCCCGATGCTGCTTAAATTTAATTGTGTATTAGGTAGATACATTTCATTCACCCGTGCAAAATCTCATACTTGTAGGTGCAGTAAATACTGAGAAATCTTCATTTTAGACGATTTTTTTCGCCGCAAACGGACTATACTAACTATTGTAACCACTAACACCTCGATCGTTTTTCTCAATTTGGGTACTTTTCACAAATCGGTCACCATAGCAACGACAGAAGTCATTTGACTTAACTCATGAGAAAATATAAATCTAAGATATATCACTGTAACGAATTTGCGTTTATGCTCCTTGTGTACACGGTCCATTCGTTACTCCTTTCGCCCCATACTTCATTCATTACTCTTTTCATTTCATGTCATATTCATTACTTCTTTCATGCATACTTCTTTTATGTATTGCATCATTCTAGGAAGGAGCGCCCGAGCTACTGTGGCCTCCTTGTAGAAGCACAGCTTGCTATATATACGCATCATGTTTTGTCCTCATTTGAGAGATAGGTACGTTGGGTGGAATTTTAAAAATAGACACGTTTGGAGTTATTGTGTGTTGTTCCTCGTTCTGTAAGATTCTCATTGCGTTTCATTGAATATAACATTCTGCATTCTGATTGGCTGATAGAAATTAGCGCCAACGCATGACGTCAAGTATGTTAAGAGAAAATTTTAATGATTAAATTTTCATTTAACCGACAAAATTCGGCGTTTTCATTGGCTCATAATGTAGGTTATATTATAATTTTGTATAAAATTTACATTAAACCCACTCAGAAAGACAAAACAGCGTCTCTTAATTGACCCTGGTGTACCCTTGAAGGTTGCGAAAATGGATAAAGTTACTCACGTTACTAGCAATATCCGGTGTACGGTATACCGCAGTGTTGATGTCTCCTATTAAGTACAAGTGCGCTATACCGTATACCGGATATTGCACGTAAATTTGTATTTATTCTTACTTTCTGCGACATTGAAATGGGAACGACTGTAAGTTCAGTCACGATCTTTTCCAAACGACTGATTCATTCATGCATCTCAAATGGTTTTAAGTATCTTCGGACATTTTCATAACGATAAAGGACATCAAATTATAGCAGGTATTCGTTTAAGTGCTTCAATTTCCTTTAAATAGGCGGCTGCTCACTCTCAAATGTTGATCGTGATGCTACAAAATGTGTTTGGAATAACTCTATTACCAAGGTAAATTATTTTTAATTGAACTTTCTTTTTGTCATGAGCAAAAATATGTTTAGTCCAAATTTCAGTAAAAATGGCGAAAGTACTAACATATACATACGGAATACCACTACAGAGTGTTGATACGTTAGGCCGTATTACCCCGAGTTGCTTGTATAATGCCGTATCTGGCGAGACCGCTAGGTCGAGCGTGATGCGGCATTATAAAAGCAACGAGGGGTAATACGCCATCGTATCAACACACTGCAGTGGTATTCCTATTATTATATACCTACGAAGTAAAAATAAGCGTGTGTACGCGCTAAAACGCGTTAAATGACTTCCGGTATACTTACGGCGTGAAAAATGTCAGACATGCATGCTACGGATTCAGCCATGCATGATACGGAAACTGTAATCCGGCGTGTTGTATTTCACTATGCGAATTGGCCTGTATTTGTGGCAATACACGGATAGGTATATGATAAATGTACTTACTAAAACAGATATAAGTATTTGTACAGGGTATTGATTTTTACTGTACCGAGTATTGCCAATTATCTCTTTTGTGTACAGAGTATTGAACAACATTATGACTACATTACTCATTTACTCGCAATACCCAGGTGTATGGTAGACCGTAGTAGAGTAGCTGCTTTTTGTATTTCTGACTTTCCAGCCCCCGGATTCAGTGTTAAATTAGGGTTAGTTTATCGACTCTGTTTTGTCTTTCTGAGCCTTTATGCAAAAGTAAATACACGTACTTCGACAACCGTATAGTCCCTGAAAATCGGCAACGTAATTACAAATGGCAGTGTATTATGAGAATTGTCATACAAATAGGCTCATAAGAAGCGCCTTGAGATGCTGCTTGCAAATATGCATGAGTCTTATAAGGTCGTAAGTAGTACCTACGACATTCTAATTTTAAGCCAGCGATATATTTTGGTATTCAGGAACTGCATAGTAACATGCCGCAGAACTTTATTTAAAAGCAATTGAGTATTATTTGGTATACTGATAACGAAGGTAATGTTGACAATTGGTGATCCCGTTGTTATAGTGCAGAATTGGAAGCATGAAAAGCTAACCGTAATTTTGATTTCCATTGATAATTTCGCTTTTTGTTTTGTGTATACATAAACATGTAAGCTGTTTATTGGGGTTTATTTACATGTTTGGAAATAAATCTGGACAGTGTTGCCAGATAACTTTTAATGGTCTGTAACATTTGTTGTACCGAGTCAAGCCAGCATCATCTGGTACCGTACAGGTACCCCGAGGCATTGGTGATTTATGGCATTGGTGTAAACATGGATTGCATGTACAATGTTGTACTGGACTACTGGACTGGACTGGACTGGACAAGACTAGAATTCATGAGATTCATAAATTAAGTACACCTCAAGCACCGATTCCACGAAAAAGGGTATTGCTTAGCTAAGTCTGTGATTTTAAATTTATTATATTAGTACAATTATAATATTGCGACGTAGATTGCTTCCAGAAACACAGAATTATTTGCTAAATAAAGCCATGGATAGTAATTTTTGTATGAAATGCTCATGAAGTCCAACAATATCAATCAAAAATGAGTTTCGCACTAAATTGTAAAAACGGACTTTAGTTTTTACTTCAGATGTTTATAACTTTAAAACAGTATTTCTGTAATACTTGTAATGTATTGTTCTATTAAATTGGCATCTCACTGAGATGGAACAATTAGTATACATTTAAAGGGACTGCCTTACATATTGGTGAATTGCAAAAATAAAATTGTCAAATATTCGCGTAATTTTGATATAGATGTCTGTATATGCCATAAACAACATCACTGACATCTAAAATAACTTGAGAAACTTAGGCATTTTGTATTTTTACATCAAAAATTCAATAGGGTATTAATACCCTATAGAATTAACACTACTTTTACTTAAATTGTCTGAAATTAGTTCGCATTTGATGAATACGAATCGAAAAACGAACCAAATACCTCACCGATGATTACGCTGTAGTTTGATGATGTTATAGTGCGATCACGTGTGAATTACATAATTCACATTACCATTTATTCAAAGCAAATCGGTATATAAGCATACCTTTAGCCATTTACATAAATCAGAAAAAAATATGGCCTAGGTAAACATAGACACATAAACATGTACATACATGTATGTCAAAGTAACATACATATCAACCAAAATCAAAATTGTGATTTACAGTATTAAGATAATTATTACAAAGCAGCGATCATTGACAGTCTTTCCTGTCTCAGTTTCATAGAACGGAAAATAAAAGTCGCTGTATTGACAAGTACCTTCTTGTTTTTAGATGAAAGAATATTTGCAAATTTATTTAAAGAGACCCATGATATGTTTTTGAAGTATTGGGATCTCAATTGTCTATATAAAGAACAACATAATAAAAAGTGGTATTCTGACTCAACAACGTTTTGGCTACAAACTTTACATAATCTGTCCGCCCTATCTACATTATTATACCTTCCATTTTCAATTTCATGAGAATGTGAACTTAATCTAAATCTGGACATTTCTTGTCTATAATTTTCATTCGATACAACATCTAAATATTTTTCGTATTCAAAAATAGTTTTGAATTTTAAGTAATATTGCATTTTAGTTTGTGTAGATAAGGTATCATGCCATGATTGAATATATTGGTCTCGGAGACGTTGCCTGAGTTTAGGTAAATAGTTTGCCGAAGCATCAAAATTGTTTAGAATAAATCCAAACCCTAAGCGTTCTATATTAGATAGTATTGACATAGACCATGTCTGAGTATTCCGTATTTGTAAATTGCGTTGCTCTTCAAGCAAGCGGAACATTAAAGAGTTTGGCGATTTCATAATTTTTATCCAGTACTTCAAAGAACGTTCAATACAAATGAGAGACAACGGAAAACGACCCAATTCTCCAAGTACTGCAGCGTTTGAAGTCTGGGGACGTACACCTAATATACGCTTACAAAACTTGAGGTGGATTTTGTCGACCTCATGATAATTATATACGCCCCAGACTTCACACCCGTATAGAATAATTGGCGCTATTAAAGAATCAAAAAGCGAAAGTTTACTTTTAACATCCAGACTTACTCTGTTAAAGACGGATAGAAGATTGTGATAGGCTTTCATAGCTTGCTCATTTAAAGTTTTAACAGCACAACCCATAGAGCCAGTATATGTAAAGTTTATTCCAAGGTAACAAAAATTATCTACAATATCAATTTGTTCACCATTTACATTCCAGTTGAAATTATTTTGAGATCTACGCTTTTCAAAAACGCATACTTTGGTTTTTGATACATTAATTTTTAGACCCCATTTACAAGAGTAGGCATAAATACTATCTAGTTGTGCCTGAAGACTGACTGCATCTGTAGTGAATAACGCTATATCATCAGCAAATAGTAACATATATATATATAGATAATTAACATCATTTTCAGTAAGATTATCAAAATTAACAGAATCATATATATCATTCAAAAATAGGATAAACATCAGAGGTGAAAGTGGTTCTCCTTGTTTCAGGCCCAATGTTACATCGAAGAAGTTGGAATATGTCATTGTATTGCAATCTTTAATACATGATTTGACACTACGATATATAGACTGCATCATTGAAATGGCTTTACAACTAATACCTGATTGAACAAGTTTAATCCACAGGGCATCGTGGATGACAGTGTCGAATGCTTTTTCGTAGTCAATGAAAACACAGAATAATTTACGGTTTTTCGATAAGATATTTTGTATAATAGAATGTAGAATGAACACACAGTCAACAGTACTCCGATTATTTCTAAAGCCAAACTGGTATTCATTAAATATATATGAGTCTTCACACCATGAATTTATTCTATTACGAAGTGATAAAGAGAATATTTTTGAAATTACATTTATCAATGTTATGCCTCTGTAATTATTTGGGTTCTTCTTATCACCCTTCTTATGAATCGGGACAATTACACCTTTGTACCAAGATTCAGGGTTAGTACCGCTATCATAAATATGATTAAAGATAGTCGCAAGATATGGAGATATAAACTCCCGAGAGTCTATGAAAAAATCTGCAATATTGTTATCATAATCAGCGCTTTTGTTTCTTTTAAGGGAAGCAAGTGTTTTACTTATTTCACTTATGGTGAAAGGACGGTCTAGTTCATCAATGCTTAATTCCTCTGTTCTTTCTTCATGTTCATCAAAACGAAAATTATTTTCATTCTGTATGTCTGAAAGTTTGCTAAAATGCTCTACGAAGTCATTACTACTAACATCATGAGTGGTACTATTCAACGTATTTTTGTATTTATTAATATATTTCCAAAACTTACGAGGATTGGATTTGCTTAACTTGGAAAGTGACTGTTTCTCTTTGAAATTATATGTTCTCTTCGCTTTATTTTTTGCTTTACGAAATAATGATCTACTTTCTAAAAATAGAGTTCGCGTTTCAATAGTAGGATTGCACTTGTACCCACGTTTACATCGATAGAACTCTGATTTTGCGAGTTTACAACTTTCATCGAACCAGGGTGATCTTTTTATTATACGTTTCTTTGAATTATCAATTGTAATCGTTTTGCCATTTAACTGAAATGATACATCATATACAAGTTTTGAAAAATCATCGATAGTTTTGTTTACGTCAGATTCTCCTAATGTCAGATTCTCTGAAATTTTGTCAAAACAAGTTTTTTTCTCATGGAGAGTTTCATACAACAATTCAGTGTTATTACAATCCCAGACAATCTTATCAAAACTAGATTTAACACAGTTAAAACAAGACATATGTTCAAATGACAATGAAAAGTCTACAGCACAATGATCTGAAAATTCAGAAAGTTCATGTACATGCATATCATCAAATAGTGAAAAGTTATTGAATTCCGTTATTATATAGTCAACGACACTAGCCCCTGTGCGGTTTCTAGATCCATTGAAGCACGTGTAATGACCTGGTTCCAAACGACCATTGGTAATACACAAATTAGCTTGTTTACATAAAGATAAAAGTTTATTTCCGAAAGAGTTACTCGTAGTATCACATGATTTACGTACAGTTTTATCACGTACATCGTTATCATTATGTGGCAAATCAATAAATCTATCTAAATCAATATTCGGTACATAGTCCTGTTTTTGGCCAACTCGTGCATTAAAGTCACCTGAAAGTAAGATATCACCTTCACTACTGTATTTTAAGATATCATCTTCCAGGACTTTAAAAAAGTCATATTCAAATAGCGGTGATGATTGTTTTTTATAAACAGTAGAGTCATGTGGTGGAATGTAGCATGTACAAATATATAGATCTTTAGGAATTCCAAGATAATCTTTATTAAATTTAAACCAAATAATTCCATTAGCATTTAGCTCCACAAGATCTGTATAATTAGCATGCACATTCTTAATATAGACAATAACACCACCGCTGTGACGTTTAGCACGCTTATTACATTTAGGTCTAGGACAGGAATAACTAGTATAACCATCTAGGTTAATATTAGATATAGAGGAATGCCATGTTTCTGTCAGCAAAATCACATCATAATTATTGATATAGTTTAAAAAGTCACTGTCATTCAGTTTACTACAAAGTCCCTGTGTATTCAGGAGTATAAATTGTAGCTGCTTCGGTTGATTGTCCTATTCACGTGCCTGTTGACGATTTGTGTAGTTACGTTTCGGAAGGGGTGGAGCTGGCCAAGGGGGGAGGTTATCAGCCGTGTAGGTTGTTTGATTCATGTACAGTTTATCATATGATAGCACAGCATGATTGTTATTCGATTTTGCTTCCACAAAATACGGAATAAGTTTGCGTCGCCGTTCTCTGATGATTTCCGGGAATTGATCGCCAACACCGTATTTTGATCCAGTAAGCTTGTCCCTTGCCAGGGACTTGATTTCAGTTTTATCACCAAAATAATTAAATTTGACAACAATCGGCCTGGTCTTCGATTAATCGTATTTGCCAACACGATGAGCCCGGTCGATTCTGAACTTCGTCTGTGCGTTTTCAATTTCCAGCGAGTTTTCACAAAAATCTAATATTTTGGAGGTGCAGTTTTCATCTTTACGCTCCTGTGATGATACACATTCATCAAAATTATAAAATAATAGATTGTCTCTCATAGAGCGCGATTGAAGATCTACTATGTTCTCGTTGAGATCCTGCTTTACTTGATTCAGTGACTCGACATTTTTAGTAATGGTTTCCGTGATTTTTGCTTGTTGTTTAACTTGATGTTTCAATGATTCATTGTCCGCTTTCAGTTCATCACAGAGCTTACTATCATAAGTACGACTGTCTTCAATATCTGCAATTTTCTTTTCAGATGTAGTTGTTCTAGTTTCTAGTGATGAGATTTTGTTTTCAATATGTGTGAGCTTGTTCTTTATTGAATTGACATTTGTTTCCAGACTGTCCAGTTTGGATAACTTTGTTTGTACGTCTGCTTGAGTTACTTCAATAGCATGCAGTTTGTCCATAATTGTTTTGAACATATTTTGATTTATGCCTTGGTTAGAAGCAACGTCTGAATTAGGTGTATTAGGCGTAACTGGCGTTGAGCATTGAGGTGGATACTGGAAACTATACTGAAGGTGTGGTGGATAATACGGTCCTACGTAACTAGGCTGCGGTTGCATCGTGGGTGTATTATTACTACTAGGAGTCACTTGGCTGCTGACCACAAAGCATGTTGGTAGGAAACTCAGCTATTTTTTTTCAAGAAAAAAATACTCAGTGGGGGATATCGAGATTGGTTAAAATTGCTTATTTGCACCAAATCTTTCATAAAGCAACCACCCGAGTATCTTTCTATTACATTAATACTTGGTTAGGTTGGAAAATCACGATATCCAAATATTTAGCCCAATCTGTGAGGCAGCACCTTTAAGTCTTTTGACTAAGAAAATATGTTTTTAAAATAGCATTCGTAGCTAAGCACGTGGTGGTGTGGCGTTATTGATTCTGCATGTCTTACTGGTATAATTTATAAATCATTTGTCTCTTTATTTCGATTTAGGTGTATGGCTTATCATAATTTAAGTGCAATGTTTTATAGTTTGTGTTTTGATTTGTATGCCCCCCACCCCAATCTGTAATGAGGGGTAATATTGCTTTGCACATGGCTATCTGTCTGTCGGTCGGTCGTATAAAACGGTTTCCGTTCAATGACTCAAGAACACTTTGACTATGATTAGCAAACTTTACATGAAGGTTGGTCAGCAACAGTAGATGACCCCTATTGAATTTGAGGTCAGTAAGTTAAAGCCAATGCGACCTTCGCCCTTTCTGACTATTGGGCTGCCATGGGGGCTTACGTGTTTTACAAACATCTCTTGTTTAAAGATATTTTCAGTGTATTTCATTAACTATGAATATGTTTTAACGAAACTCTAAAATGCCATTATGATCAAGGACAGGGGTGATACTCACAAAGCATCTTAAGGGAAAACTTAGATAATTCTTAAAATCTTACACTCAGCTAAACAGCAAAAACGAAGATTATATTTTTTGTTTAGAAGCATTACGCAAAGAGCTACAATAATTACAAAGAAAACATGGGTTATTCTTAGTTTCTTGGGAAATATATGCAGCTCAAATTTTAACTAAAATATTTAAGTTTTCCTTTAAGATTCTTTGTGAATACCAGCCATGGAGAGTATTTTTCTGGTAAATAATTATTAGACATAAATAGTTGATGGTGTGCGAATAGGAACCGAAGTGTTCTCCTATTAAAACATTGGGTCTGTATATAGAGTAATAGTTGACCGGGTCATGACATTTACACATGTTGCACTAATACATGCTTGTGTAATGACATATTACAATACCACATATATTAATTAAAACTTGATCAATGTCACCAGGTATAAGCTGTGACAAGCAGGTTCCAGCATGTTACCAGAACATGTGTATAATTATGGATATAATTACCGTAAGTTTCACCAAACATCCTACACCGTTCCAGTGAACTACTCGGTAATTACAAACTAACACGCTATAAGGTACGTACATTTCTCTAGACTAGAGATAGCAATGTTTTGTATTTCAGACCCTTCAATTGACATTCCAACACAATTTGTCGGGTTTAAAAATACTTTCTTTTTTGTGACGAAATAACATTTCCTTCAAAATTAAATAATTTGATATTTCTATAGGTACTCCGAACGAAATGTGTGAATGTTAATGGTTATACTTAATCGGTTCAGATCGGCGTTTTCATTGGCTAATATGAAGATACTATTGACTTACGTTTGAAGTAACTTTGTTTTGCTCATGAAATTGTATCATTATACCCTGTGGATAATGTTTATTGTTTCATTCTTTGAATAGCTCTAGGAATTTAATTATACAATGAAAGCAAGGTGTATAGCATTGATGCATGTATTATGTATGTATGATACTTTAAAATGGCGTGTAGAATACCACTGGTAACTGTATCTTTGATAAAGAGTAAAAAAATGTTGTTTTTTAAATAAAACTTATATTATCTTAGAAAGGTTCATATACATGGGAAAATGACCACACAGTCACTGGGGTGCATTTTGTTTTGTTAAAAATTTCATTAATACTGGTGTTATTTTTAATATATATATATATATTCAATATTCAGAAACTAGAGAACTTCGTCTTTGTAATGGTGTAAAGATAAACAATATAGCAGGTAGGGATTTCGAACACATTGAAATATAATCTCACTTGGTCGTTTTGATTGAATGCACCCAAGTGATTGACTGGACACCGTGATATGCATTTCATGGCATGACTTTTTAACTAGTTGATCGGATATTGCATGGGGGTAGTTCTAACCATGCTGTGTATGAATGTGATGGCTTTAAGAAGATATCGAAAACCAATTCTTGTTTTAATACCATGAAAATCTTACCCCTTTAGTGCAAATGCACCTTTCTAAGATAATATAAGTTTTATGTAATGTTTATCAATGATACAGTTACCTGTACATGTGGCCTTACTAAATGTAGCTACATAAATCGTATGTCGGACCCGTATTTTATTACGATAGTTTTGTTTCATATGCATATGTATAACAAGTATAAAACATAGGTTAGCGCTTAAATTTTAGGATGCTGGATCGGTTGAATGCGCATGCGTCATTTGTCATAGTACGTTATGTGCCTTATAAATGTAAAAATGTGTCAAAATAATCTAAAATAAATCAAATTAAACAGTTTTGATAAGAATTATGCAATAAAATTCGAAAATACTGATCGAAATGACGGTTTCCATTCCGAGAAAAATATTACATTACATAATAGGTGGGTGGGGTAAAAAAATAAAAATATTGCTATTTATGCCAAATGGCTTTTTTGGGAGTCGGGTTCGTTTGGTAATTTTTATTTATTGTTTGTTGATGTGTTTTCGCGATATTCACATGTTCAATAAATTTTATTTTAAGCGTTTTCATTGATTTTCTCAGCATTTTAGCCACATTTAACCAAAATAAAAACAAAAATTGCGAAAAAGATACCTCGGTGACATATATTGTTATTGCATAATTTTGAAGATCTATGTCACTAGACTTATTTAACAAAATATTTAAAAAAAGTTTAAGGTTGGAAAAAAGTTATTAGGATTTTCCCTGGGTTCTTTTTTGTTGCATTAAATATTAAGTGGGTGGGGTAAAAGAGCAATATATATTAGACCAAAATTAAATATACCCTTTTTGGTATCTTGATAATGTATAACAATGTGTACCCAAACTATATGGAAAAATATTTTATTATTTAGATCACAGACATCAAATAAAAATGTCAAATTTGAACACCACCACCAATTTACCAATTTCCATGGAATTATAAAAATAATTCATACACACTTCAATCAGGGCTGATTACCCGAAAAACGATCTCCGTGACCTAGTGTTTTTCCATCATATTTTGTGTCAGTATAGATTTCTTTACTTCCTGGCAAAATTTGAGCAAATTCTGAAGGTGGGATCCCAAGCGCTCCAACATCCTTAAATATTTTTGTGAGAAATTAAACCACACCAAAATACTGTGCATGTGTACCACAGTGTACATATTTGGTCATTCGAACGATTAAAATAATCAGCACCTTTCCGTGGTCAGATTATGGCGTTTATATGCAATGTCGATATCAATAGAATACTTTTATTGGTGTAAATATATTTTCCTTTTTTCATAGCCACGAAGATGAAGAATCTACTGTCCATTGTTCTACTATGCGCATTGATATCCGCCGCCTTATGTCAACATTGGCGTAAACCACGAAAATGCTTTGGTCCGTCCCCAAGATCCGGAAACTGTTTTAGAGCCGACCATTACTGGCGATATAATGGTTCTTTCTGCATCAAGATGCCAACGCTGTGTTATAATAATGTTAGACGTAACATGAACGCATTCAAATCCAGGAGGGCTTGTGATCGCACCTGTGGAGATCGCTTTGGCCGCGACATTAAAGACGTCCGCAAGTAAAATGCGTCTACGTGCAAATGGTCTGAACATCTTAAATCGGGTTGATAAAAGAAGAACTCTTGTTGATCATGAACTAACTTGTATGAAATAAACTGCCAATACCATTAACAAATATTTTACTGTCGCTTTATGTAACAGATTCAAATGACCTCGGTACCACCGCCTGCAATTCAACAGAAGTCGAAATTGTGTATTAATATTTTTTCTCTCATACCAAATACTCATCATTTATCTTGACCAATAAATGTATTCTAATCTACGTTAAAAGAGTTGAGTTCATTATTCCACCATTGACGTATTTATGTTTTTGTGTCGTTTGGATCACCCCCAGCTTCTTACGGATCAGCCTCAGTTGCACATCGATTCGTATTTATGAAGGTTGAATTCGACTTTTGTTGAATATAGCAAATATCCCGCACTTAATAATGTCGTTTGCATCAGGTTTTCTCTCTCGTTGACTATATCATACGTAAGGTAAAATGGGAACAACGCCATGTGAGGTGCCATATTAAAGAAAAGTCGCATCATTTAAGCTTTACAAATACGGCTCGATGTTTAACTGAGCTGAGCTGAGGTGATCCAAACAAAACCGACAGTATGGCGTTTTATGGAAACCTGGTGAAAACGGTCACATATTTAAAGGTAAAATGGAATCCACGACTTCACATCTGAAATGCTAGATATTTGATGCATTCAAGGAAAGTTGTATTCAAGCTTCATAAACAGGACTCGGCGTTCTTACGAGAAAGTACCCGCGGTCAACATTCTATAGTAGTTTAAAATTATGACAACAAATAAAAACAAATAGAACAATAACAAAGCAATGATACATTCCTGCGTCAACTCGTGGTCTATTAATTTTTATGCACAAACCTGTGTTTGGGACAAAGAAGTAGTACTACCGTGAATGTAGTGAAGCTACTTACGGCATGGTGTATCTTTATTCATTGCTGGGTTTTGGCGCCAACCATGACCACCACAAAAACCACAGTGGTTAAAGTATTGCCGAACCGTCGCTTGTTCGCTTTTATTCTTGATTATTATTCTACGCGATCTTGAAACTACTCAAACGCAAAATCGTTTTTTTGCGCCTGGAAAAAACAGACTTGCGCAGACTATACATGTAGTTTGCGCTAAAACCCAGCCATGATATTGTTTACGTATGGTTAACAGACAGAAGCTGAAAGAGATTGAAGCACTTCAAACAGTAGAATTACACGCACCAGTGTTCTACAATTGCACGTGTTCAGGTATCATAATTATGTTTATATAACATCTCTTTGATGTTAAAGATGTTTGATTCTGGAAATAACTTCACATATCAATTACATTATCATTGCAGACATCACTCTTCAAATGTTATTGAATTTGAACTGTAATGGGTGCGAGTGTTTCGTACAAATATCCCAACAAATAGGATGTTTACAACCCACATTTGAATCAGGACTCCAAAATACTAGTACACTGTATTATTCAATTAACCTAATATACAGATTGGTAAAACTTGTTTTATATTTCTTTGATTGAATCACGAAAATTGCCTGTTACTGCCGTAGATCAGAGATGCAGACAGACCATTAGACAAATTCAAATCATCTTTACGTAAGTGACCATTTTGTGTTAAATCAAACAAATTAGTAAAAATAAGTACGTCAGGCCAAACCGTATACTCCTTAGGCATAGTTTCAGAGACCATTATATAACATAAACTTTAATCGAATCTTAGATGTTTCGAATACCAACGAGAAATGTTTCAGTGTAACTGTAAATTTTTGGTGAAAAATGCATGTTCGGTATTTTGCTCCAAACATGTTGTCCAGCTCGACCTTTTCACTTGTAACATGTCAAATAATGGATCAAAAGGTCTTCCTTGCACCTTTCTACAACGCTAATAGGCCGAAGCTACAGTATATTCAGTGGTTTGCTTCCACAAACATGATATTCTGATTGGACGATAGCTTCGGCATTTGGCAGAATAATGCGCCTCGCCTTTACGATTTAAATGATTAAAAACGAACAACACCAATACGTTTCTTGCAATTTTTAAATGGTGTCATCGATAACATTTCGCAGTTTCTTAAAATCTACGCGTACTTAAATATGAAAATTTCAACCACATTTTAATCATTGTACATTGATCGACTTTTACAAGAACGTTTCAGATTGAGGACAATATCTGTTTAATGGTGATAGTTGGGTCCAATTTGTATTGATATTTTCACAGAAAGGACAAGCTTCACAAATGGGTGATTTGTCAAAAAATGCATGTATGAAAAGCACACAATTTATTAGAGCGATCTTAAGATTAAGGATATTTAGTGCAGCTTCAGATACTTCTATATTAACCAGAATTGTGCTCGTTGATTCATTTCATGTTGTGTCCCGGTGTTGTTATAACCGTTCATTTGTGATACTTGGAACATTGAAAACCACAATGAAGTTCGTTCGTACACTGCTGTTTTTAGTGTTAATAAACAATGTTTTTACTGAAGAAACTCACTGTTCTAAATATGACTTTTTAGAGAAAGTACTTGAAAAATTAGTAAAAATGGAGTTTAATGAGAACCAAAAACTTGTTGAATTTGAACGCATCAAAACCGACGTGTCGGACAATCTTGAAAAGACAGAAACCTTCAACACGAATATGAAAAATGTGATAGACTTAGAAATTGCTGAGATTGACCGACACATTACTGAGTCAGTTGCAAAGGTTGATGAGACGTGATCTATAATCTTCCCAGTTGGAGTGAATGTACATTGGTTGTCAAGTCCGAAATTGTACTGAACAGAAACTAAATTGTTGTCCGTTATAAAATTTGTGAATAACCGAGATTTCAAATTTACCCTGTTGTTATCTTGGTTCAAAACTAACTGTCTATTCATATCTCCTGCAATAACCACGTTCCCAATCTGACTATAATGCGTTGCTAATGACTGCACTTCACTTAATATAGATTTATAATATTCTACGTCGTTGTTAGCAGGCATATATAAACAAAATATATACAATGGCAATTTATCAATACATTTCAATTCGATACCAAGGATGCGATAATTATCTACAATTGGTAATTCATTAATACAAAATGACAATGTTTTCTTATACATGATTGCAGTTCCGGCTTTTCCACACTTGGTCAGTAACTGATCTGGTGATACCACATTGGTCGGTAACTGATCTGGTGACACCACATTGGTCAGTAACTGATCTGGTGATATCACATTGGTCAGTAACTAATCTGGTGACAACACATTGGTCAGTAACTGATCTGGTGTCGCCACATTGGTCAGTAACTGATCTGGTGTCGCCACATTGGATAGTAACTGATCTTGTGAAACCACTCTGGTCTGTAACTGATCTGGTGACGCCACATTGGTCAGTAACTGAACTGGTGACACCACATTGGTCAGTTACTGATCTGGTGACACCACATTGGTCAGTAACTGATCTGGTGACACCATATTGGTCAGTAACTGATCTGGTGTCTTCACATTGGTCAGAAACTGATCTGGTGATACCACTTTGGTCAGTAACTGAAATGGTGATACCACATTGGTCAGTAACTGATCTGGTGACACCACTGATGATTTACCTCCTGATTTTAATATTTAAGATGTGATTGAGCTGTTTTACCTGTTTTTGGCAGGTTCATTTGACCACATTATCCGTAACTCACCGGAGAAGTCCGGTTACGGCACAAACGAAGTCATCGTAACAAATTACTCAATACTGGTGTCCGTTACGTTGTACCACCGGGCATGTAGCGAAGCTTCTGACAGCGTGGTGCATCTTTGTTATTTATTTGTTGAAACTGTAAGGAATTGGAGCACTTCAAACAGTAGCATTATATGAACATGCACAAGTTTCACCAATTACCATAATTATGTTTACATTACATTTCAAGTTTATTTTCTCTATGATGTTAATGATCTTCATGATGTTTGATTCTGGAAATAAGCTCGCATATCAAATGCATTAACATTGCAGACGTGACTCTTCAAATGTAATTGAATTTGAATTGTAATGGGTGTATGTTTCGTACAAATAACCCAACAAACAGGATGTTTACAACCCACATTTGAATCAGGACCAACAAACAGGATGTTTACAAAGCACATTTGAAGTAGGACTCCAAAATACTGGTATTATTCAATTAACCTAATATACAGTTGGTAACACTTCTTCTATATGTCTTTGATTAAATCAAGCGGAATTGCCTGTTACTGTCGGAGATCAGAGATGCAGACAGACCACTAGACAAATTCGAATCATCTTTACGTAAGTGCCCACTTTGTTTTAAATCAAACAAATTAGTAAAAATAAGTACGTCAGGCCAAACCGTATACTCCTTAGGCATAGTTTCAGAGACCATTATATAATCTATACTTTAACCGAATCTTAGATGTTTCGAATACCAGGCATCGAGAAATGTTTCCCCTAAATCCAGTTGGGAAAAGGAACTGTACTTTGTTTGGTAAAAATTGCGTGTTCGGTATTTTGCTTCAAACATTTTGTCCAGCTCGACCATTTTCAAAAGTACCACGTCAAATAACGGGTCTAAACGTATTTCTAGCATTTTTCTATAACTCCAATAAGCCCAAGATAAGTATATTCAGTGTTTTGCTTCCACAAACATGATATTCTGATTGGACGATAGCTTCGGCATTTTACAGAATGATGCGCCTCGTATTTACGATTATAATGGTTATAAAACCAAAAACACCAATACTTTTTGCAATTTTAAAATGGTGTCATCGATAACATTTCGCAGTTTCTTAAAATCTACGCGTACTTGAATATGAAAATTTCAACCACATTTTAATCATTGTACATTGATCGACATTTTTACAAGAACGTTTTAGATTGAGGACAATAACTGTTTAATGCTGATAGTTGGGTACAATTTGTATTGATGATTTCCCTTATCAGGAATTCCCTAATCAGTAAACTAATCTTTTGGCCAATTTCCTGCGGAAACCCCACATTTTGTTAGTAATGTACATAATTATGTTGATTAATGTTTCATACATGTCTTTATGCCATTTGATAGTATTACATTTGATGCGTATGTTTATTTTAATATTAAATAGGTCATTCATGTTGGCCACACAATATGGATGACCACGTCAACTCAAATATTGCATCTGTTTTGTTTTCTCCCCGGTCGGTCGTAAATACTAGCTATGTCCAGGCATAGCGTAATTTAAGACTGGTAGGGGAGATAACTGCGGTTAACCTTGTTACCATAATACGGGAAAAAGGGGACGGGTCAGTGTTTTTATCCAATCCAAAACTGACCGGAACCGGTTTTGACCAGCTCCGTCCAGTTACATTTATGTAAGCTAGCCGCCATTGCGTGTTTTTGTCAATTCATCTACGTTTGTTCCTTATTGCATGAAATTTTCCCACTACCATCCCCTTTCACCACGTTTGTTTTAATTTAGTAGTCATGTTTTAGGGGCCAATTTCCTGCGGAAACCCCACATTTTGTTAGTAATGTACATAATTATGTTGATTAATGTTTCATACATGTCTTTATGCCATTTGATAGTACAATGTATTACATTTTATGCGTATGTTTATTTTAATATTAAATAGGTCATTCATGTTGGCCACACAACATGGATGACCACGTCAACTCAAATATTGCATCTGTTTTGTTTTCTCCCCGGTCGGTCGTAAAAAGATTAAAGGACAAGCTTCACAAATTGGGGATTTGTCAAAAAATGCATGTATGAAAAGCACACAATTAATTACAGTGCCCTTAACATTAAGGCTATTTAGTGCAGCTTTAGATACTTCTATATTAACCAGAATTGTGCTCGTTGGTTCATTTCATGTTGTGTCCCGGTGTTGTTATAACGGTTCATTTGTGATACTTTGAACATTGAAAACCACAATGAAGTTCGTTCGTACACTCCTGTTTTTAGTGTTAATAAACAATGCTTTTACTGAAGAAACTCATTGTTCTAAATATGACTTTTTAGAGAAAGTACTTGAAAAATTAGTAAGAATGGAGTTTAATGAGAACCAAAAACTTGTTGAATTTGAACGCATAAAAACTGGCGTGTCGGACAATCTTGAAAAGACAGAAACCTTCAACACGAATATTAAAAATGTGATTGACTTAAAGATTGTTGAGATTGACCGACACATTACTGAGTCAGTTGCGAAGGTTGATGAGACGGTTGCATTGGTGGCTGACAATACATCTAAAGTTCTTAACGACATGGAGAAGAAATTCGCCAAATTAGAAAAGCAGATTATGGACAAGTTACATACAATACAAGGTATTCATCATCTTCGCATTATTAATTTGTACGTAATATTGAAGTCAATGTAGGCTACATATACTTTTATTCACTTATAAGTAACGCCATTGATTCATTTTGGGTATAATACATAAAATGCTGAGCACAAACTGATATGGGCAATTTAAGACAACCCATTTGGTTTACGTACAAATTAGAAAAGCAGAGTATGGACAAGTTACATTCATTACAAGGTTGGCAACGTTTTTGTGCATTATTATATTAACATGTACGTAATATATAGAAGTCAACGTAGGCTACATGTACTTTTATTTACGCTATTATTCCTTTTGGATAAAATACATATTGTGATGCACACGAACGGATATGCACAATTTAAAACCACTCATTTGTTTAACATACAATCATTCGTGTAAGTAAAATTCACACAAACATTGGTTATAAAATAATCGGTCTTTTTCAGAGACAAAACAGACTGTGGCTTTCAAGGCAAGACTAAATGCAGACGTTTCTCCCAAAAGCGGCCAGACTATCATTTATCCGGTCGTCATGATGAACATTGGTAACGGCTATGATTCTTCAAGTGGAGTGTTTACGTCACCGCTAAACGGGACATACATGTTTGATATTGTGATATGTCCATGGGACAACAATTACCTGAAAGTTGCTATAGTTGTAGATGATGAACAGACTACCGCTGTCTCATTCTACGGAAATGAAGGTCATACTTGCTTCTCTGCAAACGCCGTCGTGATCCTTAAATCGGAACAACGTGTTAACATAAGAGTGAACAGTGCAGGTGGTGGGGCGAGGATAGATCATGACTCTAACAGATGGAACACGTTTTCTGGAGTTTTGATTTAATGTCAGAAGTGGTTAAGCATAGTCACCAGTCAGAACGTACGTCAGTATGATATTGTAAAACAGTTGAAAATGTGTAAGACAAAGGGATTCACTGGAACTACTCAGTATTGTCCTTATATGTTAAGAACTGCTCTCTGGGGACATGTTTGTAACTGTCATGCTGTTGACTTTATACCATTTTCTCGTTCAGTTGTTTTTGTGCTCGGCTGTTTGAGTGCTGACTCCCCTGTCTTTGGGGCATGATGGAACTTATATATAATATAACTATATAATTTGATTGTACTAGAATGTTTTGTAAAATATTATATACGCATATACAAATGTAGATCATTTGTCGGATTATCTTTGGTTTCCAGTTGCGTTACCTCGCGTTCCAAATCCCGATGTGACACAAAATTTGTTAGGACGTTACTCAATCAGGCCATTATTTTTAGCCAGGGTTATTAACTAACTCACCAATACCATGTACATAACAAATTGGTTGTCCATTGTCTACCTCTATTTTTATTGTATGCTTAGAAATACTCTCAAATTATATCAAACTAAACCAAAATATATCTGGAATCTCTATTAATGAAGAAGAAATAAAACAAACATATTTTGCAGACGATGCAACCTTTATGTTAGACGGCACAAAAGAATCTTTTGAATCACTAGTAAAAACGTTAAGCGAATTTAGTTCAATATCTGGACTAAACCTCAACATATCTAAATCAACAGTTCTTAGAGTAGGAACTCTAAACAAAACAACTATAACATATTGTGAAAACAAACAATTTATATGGACTTCAGAACGTGCAAAAACACTTGGAATGATATTTACTACAAACATAAAGCTAAATACCGAAATCAACTTAGAACCTAAGATAAAAGAGTTCCATGCATGTCTAAAACAGTGGCAACACAGAAAATTAACCCTCATGGGCAAAATAACTGTAATAAAAACGTTTGCTTTACCTAAACTTATTTATCCTCTTACAGTATTACCAAATCCACCAAAAACAGTTATTGAAGGAATCAATAAAGCTATGTTTAGTTTTCTTTGGAACGGCAAGCCTGACAAAATTAAAAGACTCTAACTTTATCAAGCATATGAAAATGGGGGTTTGAAATTAACTAACATAGAATCTTTCATTCAAGCAATTAAATGCAATTGGGTCAAAAGATATGTCAATGAAAAAAATATAGGTAAATGGAAGATTTTCTTTGACAATAAACTAAAACAATTTGGAAATGAACTGATTTTTGAATGTCATATAGAGACAAAAGATATCCACATTCCAAATTCAAAGTTTTTGAATGATGTACTTAATGCATGGTGTATTGTCAATTCTAAATTCAAAGAAAATGATAACAAAACAACAAAATGTATAGGTAAAGAAATTCTATGGAACAACTCAAATTTGAAAATTGATTCTAAAACAGTTTTTTATAAGAACTGGCATGATAAGGGAATTAAATACTTAGAACATATATATGATTATCGCAATAGAACTTTCTATAAATTTAACCATTTACAATATCTGTATGGAATTCCGAATGTAGATCTATTCAAATATATGGCACTAGTGCATTGTATACCAAATAAGTTCAAAAATGCCCTTAAGACAGAAAACTATAAAGATAACACAAATAGACAAAAAGAATTACTTTTAATCCATAAAAAAAAGACAATGCAAGTGAATAAATTCTTATATTGTCTACAAATAGAAAAAGGAACAACACCAAAAACTGAAGTAAAATGGAACGAAAAATTTCAAAATGAGGTTGAACTGAACTGGAAAAAACTATACATGCTACCTAGGCAAAGTACTGGAGATATAACTCTTCAGGATTTCCAGTTTAAGATAAATACAAGAATAATTCCTACAAATAAACATCTTTATACATGCAAAATTGTTGACTCTAACTTGTGTGATTTCTGTAATTGTCATATAGAATCCATAGAACATTTATTCTGGGAATGCCATGTTGTTCAATATCTATGGAATCAATTCAATAATTATCTATATTCAAAATCAATAACTTTTCGAGTAAACAAATTAGATGCCATACTAGGAAATACTGAGCTAAAAGTATACACAAAGCAAATAAACTATCTACTGATATTAATGAGAAATTTTATTTACAGAATGAGGTGCAGGAAGATTATTCCAAGGTTCTCAGTATTTAAAAATTATCTTTCATGTAAATTAAAAATTGAGGCTGAAATTGCACTAAATAATAACACATATGAGTCCTACTGTCACAAATGGAACACATTTTCAATTACATAATCGTAAACTGTCATTATGGTACAATAAATAAACATTAATGCAAAGATAAACAAAAACAAGAAATAAATAAAAAAAACTCTCTGTTTCCTATTTTTAAATATCTTAGTTATGAATATGAGTATGTGTTATTTTGTACTGTCTGTAAATGTATTGTTGTTTTTTTTGTGTTTTTTGTGTTTTTTTAATGATAATAGTTAAATGTAAGTATTTGTATAGAACGTAACTGTGTATGATTGTCTGGCATGAATGAGAGTGTGAAAGAGAACGAGTGTGTGAGTAAGAAAATCTTAAAATCACTTTGTGTACATTTTTGTCAAAATTGTTATATATATGATTATGCATGAATGTATTTAAAGTAATAAAGAATGAGAAAAAAATGTACATAACAAATATTCGGCTAAGTTACAATTCTACGTAGAGTATATAGTTGTGTGTATGAAGGGTAAAATCAATACTTATATTAGTAAAGCAACTGAATTCTTCACCTTTAATGTATGTACACTGTATGTTGAAAGTGTAAATGTAGCAATAAACTGTTCATAATGTGTTTTGTTTTACGCCTGGAACATGCGATTTTCGTCATGTAAAATGCCAAAAAAGGAAATGATCACGAAATTATCATACTTTGTCCGGTATATCTTTATTGAAATAGCGTACAAATTCATATGTACAAAGCTATCATATTCACATAACTTCGGAAGTCCAAGATACATAAATATACAGAGTTGTTTTATCTATGTTTAAGGAACTTTTAAGAAAGAAATAGTCAAATCTCTTAGACCGTTCTATAGTGCGACCAAGATACATAAATATACAGAGTTGTTTTATCTATGTGTATGGAACTTTTAAGAAAAAAATAGTCAAATCTCTTAGAACGTTTTATAGTGCGACCAAGAAACGATGATACAATGTCATTGCTTTAACGTCCCTGGTTGGATCAGTCCATATCGATGAGCAGCTATGTTGGTAAATCAAAATCATCTTATAAGGAATTATAAATAGGTAACCGTGATTTATTGTAGATTTTAACACGATCTGCGGATTAATCCATTAAACATAGAGCATACATGTACAATACATGTTTTATTACCCCCATAAAACATACCTATCAAATTGGCTGTTACTATTTACGCCCCGTACCACGTGACATATTTATGAATGAATGAACGTAAACTTTATAGTAAAAACTACCACGAGTCGCCAACAAGGCGAGTTGCACGAGAATCCAGTGTTACAGCTATGACGCATCTATTTTTAGAAACTCCAATATAGTCTCCAAACTAAATTTCATTAAAACTTCTGATTAACAATTCATGAATTTATATTTTTCATTTCATGAAATAGATACCCTATCTACTCGTGTAATTAAAATTATTTCAATGTTTAAAATGTGTTATTTTCCTCAGAAAATTACGAAGGTCGTTTTCATTAACGAGGGAGGTAATTGTACTATGCACTCGTGAATTAATTTTTCCGCATCCGAACTCTTGTCCATGTTTTATTCACCGACAAAACATGCGAACAGCTTTTTATTTCTTAATTAAAGTTGATCACTTGTCCGGATCCGTAGTAATAATAGTAATTAAATCACGAGTACATAGTGCGAGTGATTCTCACATAACCAAAAGGTATCCCACCTCAGCCTAACAAGTTAAGGTTTCGATGGCCGCTTTCAGCAATTCGGCCGTTCAGCCTCCATTTAATATTTAACCTCCCTGGTAGGGCTACATGAGGAAACCTGCGTCACGTTGAGTCTCCCTGTGGTAGACTACAATGTATTTCTCTCCTGGTTGTATACAGCCAATAACGAGGTAATAGGAATATTGAACATATGCAGACACCACCCTCAAAGGTACACATGTACCAATTCACACCTTCACGGGTCGAGTGTAGTATTGTGGGGTAGTTTTGCTCCGAAACGTTAAGAAGTGACGCAGACGGGGATCGAACCCGGGACCTCTCGATCCAAAAGCGTGACCTACCTCTAGGCCACCGCTCTTATTATGCCATACACTAAGTCTTGTAAAATCCATATGAACTAGGTTTGGGGCAATTTATTTAATGCTTGTAGACACGTGCTACGTGGATTGTTATTCACCGTCATGTTACTTTTGTACTGTGTTTTTATCCAACTGTCTTAATTCTTTTTGTTTCTTATGAGATATGGGGAACTTGGGCAATTCAGCCGTTCAGCCACCACTAAATATTTAACTTCCCTGTTAGGGCTCCCTGAGGAGACTACAATGTATTTCTCTCCTGTTGTGTTCAGCCAACAACGAGATAAGGCGCCCAGGAATATTGAACATATTGAGGCATCGCCTTCACAGGTACCAATACACACGTCCATGGATCGAGTGGAGTAGTGTGGGGTTTTCCTGCTCCGTAAAGTTAAGAAGTGACGCAGACGGGGATCTAACCTGGGACATCTCGATCCAAAAGCGAGACCTACCTCTAGGCCACCGCTCTCATTATGCCATGCACTAAGTCTTGTAAAATCCATATGAACTAGGTTCGGGAGCAATTGATTTAAGGCTTTTAAACACGTGCTAACTGGATTGTTATTCACCGTCATGTTACTTTTGTACTGTGTTCTTATCAAACAGTCTTATTTCTTCTTGTTTCTTGTGAGATATGGGGAACTTGGTTCCCAATAATAGAATTTGTTCAAACTTTGTATTTATGGACAATTTATCATTATTATTGCAAACAGAAAAATGAAAAAAATCCATATAATAGTAGCTCGCTGCTATTGTATAGAAGTTATAAGCCATTGAATACGCAAATTTGGAGAAAAAAACTACATGTAGTTTCAAGGGCAGATAACTCATAAATAGTTCGGTGGCGTATGATTATTTTTGTGATTTTTCTGTTTCTGACATGATGCGGAGTTCATATACAACATTGGAACAAATTCTGTTATTAGGAATTGCTGCCCTATCCCATGCAAGAATCTGCCGTGAACGCCTCAAACCCAGAAATCAAACACTAATTGTCCCATGTGACGGCATTTTGCTTTCCCTAGCTCTTCATCCAAGATTTGACCCAACATCGATAGGGGTCAAACTTTTGTATAGACAGTTGGTCTTTGTGACAAAGTTTCATAAAGACTAGGCAGTCGTGAAAATTCGGCCATTTCAGTTTGTCTGATATGACTGAAATAGTTCAATATGGCGCCTTGTTATGTCGGAGGTCTATTCCAATGCATAAAGGCCGAGGTGATTAGAATGAAAGACTATGCTCAATCTAGTGAGTTCATAAGAGTTCCTTTGATTTGACCTAGTGACGTGGTTCTTCTCACAAGATATGACCCAATACACAAACGGACCAAGAATTTGTACAGATGGATTGTGACAATGTTTTTCTAAAGATTATGTCAACGTTGTAACCTCTAGGGTGATTGCGCTTGCAAGATTCCCAGAAAATAACGAGACACCATTTTATTACAAACTAAACTGATTTACACGTAGGAAAGATCAATTAATACACATCTAAATTTATATTGCAATAACATAAATACTTTGAGCGATATTGGGCTTTGAATTAGGTGAGGCGTTTTTAAAGTCCTTGAGTGTGTACAACATTAAGTTATATAAAGTATCGCACTAAAATATTTCCTTAGATGTGTTAGCAACATGCATGAAATATGTGATCGAATGTTACTCATAAAAAAGATCATAACATATTGGACAGAGAAGGAAGCATTCAACAGAAATTGCAGAGCATGAAGGCACCAAAAGAGAACACACGGAATATAAGCACAAGTCACAAGGACAAAATATCAACAAGAAATTAATAAAAGTACATGTATATTATGCGCGGGAAAATCGTGTTATATTGGAACGTCAAAGTTTACCGCCCGTGCGTCAATTAAAGCATAATCATTACGGGTCGTGTAATTTATTCATCATATATGAACATGTTAGATTTATTTTGCTTTCTTTTCTGAATAGTTTGTTATCTCATTTACCGATGTGTCTTCAAAAAGAAGTGCACTACTAGATTTTATGCGTGTGCACTTCACCCAATTTCCACATTAGTCGCAACATTGTGATAACGACATAGCCCAGCAGCTGTATTACATGTGTTTAATGGTTGTAATCAATGAACAATCTGACAGGGGAGAAAGAAACGTGAAAGGCACAAAAAACAACTTTTATAAATTACATTGTATTATTATATATTCTTTATTATCGTCTCATTTATGTACATGTACATGCATAAAACCTTTCACATTTGAAACAGTTCAAATGTACATAACCATTCAACATTGAATAATATGAGACATAAAAGCTCATAAAAGCATTATAATAACACCATTATCACATTACTGACTTTAAGCATTATTTACACAGATAAAACTAAGAGACTGTTGTTAATGCATTGTTTTAAAGGGTTGTTAGGAATTCATTTAAATAAGACAATGAATTTTGTAAATAGAGCACTAATGCGCAAATTAAAAAACATCTTTAAATACCAATTATCACCCCGGTCAGACCGTAGATGAACTGATTAACAAAAGCCTCTTAGGATTAGATAAAAGAAGCAAATACATTTGTATTAAGAAAGTTTGTCAAACACATATATATTTATAACACAAATGTATTAAATTATCTATTTAAAACATTTTCCCTGGATTTTAAAATCATAAAACAGGCTTTGGCACTAGCTTTAACAATATCATTGTTGGATAAAATATATATCAACTTTTCTTCGTCTATCAGTTGGGCAAAAGTTGTTTTGATAACAGAACATGAATTAAACAATTCATTTCTGATATTGCTATATGCTGAACAATATAAAAGTACATGTAATTCATTTTCGATGTTATCAGTATTGCAAATTTGACAGAGTCTGTTATTAACAGTAATGTTCTCATACCGCCTAGTTTCTTAAGGGTGCAACCCCACATCTAAATTTGGTTAATGCAGTCCTATGTGTTACCGGCACTAACATAGACAAATAGCTCTCTCTTTCAAAATCTTACTTAAACATTCTGTATGTTTTTAACTTATTACCACCTCTATCGGTTATTCCGGTATTACTATTAAGCTAAGCTCTCCAATCGTTTACAAAATTATACATGTACAGATCAACAAATTTATCACAAAATAGTAAAACATAATCTAGATGGTTCTACTATTCCAAGGTTATTCATATTCTTGATAGACTCGAACTGCCAGTTTTTACAATTATTTCCACTTTTAGACAAACAATATGCAAATATGCGAGAATTAATTATTGACTGTTCCATTTTATTTATCCTATACCACTGCTGGCACACATATTTCATTTGTTTAATATGTGGTGGCTGCCAGGCCATTTCGCCATATAGGGCTGTGTTGGGTGTGTACTTACCAACGCCCAAATAATAGCGCATGGCCCTGTTTTGGACTGCATTGATACAGGAGTATGATTTGTTGCCCCATATGGAGGAACTATATGCAATAACAGGCCACACAATTTTACATAAACATTATAAGGAACAGACCCAAAATGTTTACATTTTGCAAACAATAAACCCAGCGCCCTGTTCGCGCTTTGTGCTACACATTTGACAGTCTTATTGAAATCTAAATGTTCATCTAACAAAAGGTCAAGGTATGTATATTGATTTACGATATTTAACGGTTTTTCTCCACATGAAAAATTGAAAGCCCATCTACTGATGCAATTGGGACGAAAATGTACAATATTACTTTTTTGAGCATTCACAAACATAGAATTGTCATTACACCATTCATTCAATACATTAAGCATACATTGAAGATCATTTTCATTTCCTGCAACAAGTACAATATCATCTGCATACAATATATAAATATATATATATACAGTATATAAATATACTAAACCTAATTCTTTTCGACACTAGAGTAACCAAACAATTGAGCATTAGTGCACACAAGTACACTCAAACACTGTTCTAATTGGTAACTTTTCAAACCCTAAATACGTTTAACTGTGATCATAATTTTGACGATATGTTACACACAAACGTATTATGCTATAGTCCTAACACTCGAGTCATTTAAAAATCAAAATCACGTGCCAAAGTATGCGTGGTCATTTGTGCGATAAATTTTGCATTTTCGCCATCAAATAATATGATCATAGTGAAAGGTATTTCGGGTTTGGAAAGTGACCAATTTAAAAAGTGGTTGAGTATACTTGTGTAGACAGTGTTTAATCGTTACAGCTATATTGGACGGGTTTCGAAATCTGAAGCATAAATTTAAAGCTTACACAAGCATCTTTGCAAAGACTTGAGTTCATTATTTCATTTTGTAAAAAAATATTGATGCATAGCCCCGCATGCATTCATATATTTTCACAAAAACACTCGTAGTACATCGAAAAGAAACTTCATACACATGGCAATTATTTACTAGCTTGAATATATATAACGTCCCGTAAATCACAAATGAATCCAAGGGCAAGAATCCAATCAGAAAAACAACGACAGTCGTATTATATATTATTATTAGTATAAATGCCTTAATTTAGTTGATGTATAGTACGGAGAATTTGATGCGACTTAAATCCCGGTTGAATGTTTTCATAAGCGTGGAGTCACACGAAGAATCTCGATGTGTATATAATACTAACACAAATCTAAAGTACGGATATTTGTTCGTGGAAATTCATATATTCAACGCAAGAACCTTGCCATACATTCATGCATAAAGGCTATATGATCAAATTCTCAGTGTTAACTTATGATATTGTATGAGTTTGTGAACGCGTCAAGGGAGAGAATAACATGAAATCGTTCACACTATGGAGGCAGCGGTTATCTTACACACAATTTGGTGGCAGCGACCATACATTCCAAATGTCTTAATAAATCAAAATGTTACAGTATACATCAATCCACATAGTTTTACCAAGTTCTGAATATTTTTTTTATACTAATTTATTTAAGGTCGATTGTGAAACAAGTTTTTCCAACTGATATTTATCACTCTCGACCCCTCATTCCTGATGTTATCCATCGCCACGAGGGTATGAAAGAAGAGAAGCCAGTTTCCCTTTTATGCTGAGCGTCTAGCAAGGGAAATGTTGGTACCATTTTTATTTCGTCTTTGGTATGACGCGGCCAGGGATCGAACCCGAGACCTCCCGCACTCGAAGCGAACGCTCAACCACTAGGCTATCGAGGAGGCGGTTCTGAATAATTAAATATTAGTTAAATTTTGAGCTTCGGTTTTTTGGACATGGAGATATGAAAATCCCTTTGATTCATTTGGTTATCAAATGCGACAAAATAACGACCATTTTGTGTTTACATACCTGGGTATTCATATGCAAAGTGACACCCAGCGGATTATTGGTCAATAACTAGTTTTTATTGTTAACTCAACATATAGATCTAAGTATGGCACTTTGAATATGATTATGAATGGTCGCGCCATATTGAAATGTGTCTTTGTGATACCACATTTATCAGTAACTGATCTGGTGACACCACATTGGTCAGTAACTGATCTGGTGACACCGATTTGGTCAGTAACTGATCTTGTGATACCTCATTGGTCAGTAACTAATCTGGTATTACCACATTGGTCAGTAACTGATCTGGTGACACCATATTGGTCAGTAACTGATCTGGTGACACCACATTGGTCAGTAACTAATCTTGTGACACCATATTGGCCAGAAACTGATCTGGTGACACCACATTGGTCAGTAACTAATCTGGTGACACCACATTGGTCAGTAACTGATCTGGTGACACCACATTGGTCAGTAACTAATCTGGTGACATCACATTGGTCGGTAACAGATTGGTAACACCACATTGGTCAGTAACTGATCTGGTGATACCACATTGGTCATTAACTGATCTGGTGATACCACATTGGTCTGTTACCGACAGGTAATACCACATTTGTCAGTAACTGATCTTGTGACACCATATTGGTGTAAGTAACTGATCTGGTGATACCACATTGGTTAGTAACTGATCTGGTTATACCACATTAGTCAGTAACTGATCTTGTGACGCCACATTGGTCAGTAACTGATCTGGTGACACCACATTGGTCAGTTAACGATCTTGTGATACCACATTGGTCAGTAACTGATCTGGTGACACCACATTGGTCAGTAACTAAACTGGTGACACCACATTGGTACCACATATGTCCTTGCAAACTGTCGAAAAGATAGTTAAATCCAGTTTCTAGATTAAAAAAAGTCGACCGTTTTATGACCATAAACGAGACACTTGTTCATTTTGCCACCCATGCGACATATCCATAAACAAATATGGGCCAGCAAAGACAAAACAAAAGTATGCATTGCAAAATGCTCCGTGTGCGCCAGCCGAAATGTACACCTTTTTCGATATAAACTGAATTTCTACCATTAAAATGGATGTATAAACTGGACAATGGGTGAAAGCAAAGATTAACAAAGGTAATTCAGTCAGAAATTGAAGAAATACTCCGACAATCACTGCCAAGCCACATGTTTGAAGGATGGCATGCTATTGCAGGGCAATGGGCCTCCACCTAAAGCAGCCATTAACGCGACTTTCTGAGAAGCATGAAGGTTCGTGAACATTCCAACCATCCTTATTTGTCAAGCATTGTTCCTTGTGATATTTATTTGTTTCAAACGTCTCTTAACTTGCATTGTCGCAAGATATATCAAGTACGTTAAGATCTCGGTTTGGCTCATGTCCAGTATATGCATAGTGTACCTAGGAATAATAACAAAATCGCATTTTAAAAATGGAATTACTGAATGGCACTTCGCGTATATATCGGAAATGAGTGCTGCAATGGTGTCAACGGCTTGTTTAATTAGAATCTATAAAGGATATATTTTTATGGTCTTAGTAGCATTCTTATTTGAACAACCCTCGTATGTAGTGAAACTACTTACTGCGTGTTCGGTTCGTTTGTGATACTTTGAACATTGAAAACCACAATGAAGTTCGTTCGTACACTGCTGTTTTTAGTGTTAATAAACAATGTTTTTACTGAAGAAACTCATTGTTCTAAATATGACTTTTTAGAGAAAGTTCTTGAAAAATAATTAAGAATGGAGTTTAATGAGAACCAAAAACGTGTTGAATTTGAACGCATAAAAACTGACGTGTCGAACAATCTTGAAAAGACAGGAACTTTCAACACGAATATGAAAAATGTGATCGACTTAACAGTTGCTGAGATTGACCGACAAATTACTGAAGCGGTTGCAAAGGTTGATGAGACGGTTGCATTGGTGGCTAACAATACATCTAAAGTTCTTAATGACATGGAGAAGGAATTCGCCAAATTAGAAAAGCAGATTATGGACAAGTTACATACAAAACAAGGTATGTACCTCCTTTGCACTATTAACATGTAGTCATGTACGTAATATTGAAGTCAATGTAGGTTGCATGCTTGTACTTTTATTCACTTATAAGTTACGCCATTGATTCCTTTTTGGTAAAATATATAGTGAGATGCACACGAACTGATATGTACGATTTAAAACCACTCTGTTGGTTTGGTTTATATAATAATAATAAAAATATTTTACGAGCATACTTATTGGACAATTAATTTATACCAAGCTTCCATAAGTTCCTCAACAATGAACTAGACAAATAACTATGCATGAAGAATATTATAATATTATAACCAAAACGTATCCCACCTCAGCCTAACAAGTTAAGGTTTCGATGGCCGCTTTCAGCAATTCAGCCGTTCAGCCACCATTTGATATTTAACCTCCCTGGTAGGGCTACATGAGGAAACCGGCGTCACGTTGAGTCTCCCTGTGGTAGACTATAATGTATTTCTCTCCTGGTTGTATGCAGCCAACAACGAGATAAGGGGCCTAGGAATATTGAACATATGCAGACACCGCCCTCAAAGGTACACATGTACCAATTCACACCTTCACGGGTCGAGTGTAGTATTGTGGGGTATTTTTGCTCCGAAAAGTTAAGAAGTGACGCAGACGGGGATCGAACCCGGGACCTCTCGATCCAAAAGCGCGACCTACCTCTAGGCCACCTCTCTCATTATGCCATACACTAAGTCTTGTAAAATTCAGATGAACTAGGTTTGGGGGCAATTTATTTAATGCTTGTAAACACGTGCTACGTGGATTGTTATTCACCGTCATGTTACTTTTGTACTGTGTTTTTATCCAACTGTCTTAATTCTTCTTGTTTCTTATGAGATATGGGGAACTTGGTTCCCAATACTAGAAATTGTTCAAACTTTGTATATGGACAATTTATCATAATTATTGCAAACAGAAAAATGAACAATTCCATATACATAATCGTAGCTCGCCGCTATTGTTTAAAAGTTATATGCCATTGAAAACGCAAATTTGGAGAAAAAAACTACACGTAGTTTCAAGGGCAGATAACTCATAAATAGTTCGGGTGGCGTATGATTATTTTTGTGATCTTTCTGTTTCTGACATGATGCGGAGTTCATATACAACGTTGGAACAAATTATATTATTAGAAATTGCTGCCCCATCTCCCATGCAAGAATCTGCCGTGAACGCCTCTAACCCAGAAATCAAACACAAATTGTCCCGTGTGACGGCATTTTGCTTTCCCTAGCTCTTCATCCAAGATTTGACCCAACATCGAAAGGGATCAAAATTTTGTATAGACAGATGGTCTTTGTGACAAAGTTTCATAAATTGTGAAAGCTCGGCCATTTCCGTTTGTCTGATGTGACTGAAATAGTTAAGAAATAGTCAAAAAATAATTTTTTCTGGCAGAAGTTAACTTAGAAGTTAACTCAGAAGTTAACTCAAAAAATATGTTTCGAGTTTACTTCTGGCAGAAGTTAACTCAGAAGTTAACTCAAAAGTTAACTCAAAAAATATGTTTTCGTGTTAACTTCTGGCAGAAGTTAACTCAGCTGTTAACAACTCAGAAGTAAACTAAAAGAATGGCAGAAGTTAACTCAGAAGTTAACTCAGATGTTAACTCAAAAGGTTATTCAGAACATAGTATTTTGCTGTTTAAAACAATTGTTTATTCATGGAATCTTAACGTAACAATTCCGTAACCACAATTCCAACCCATTAGAATAACCACGGATGTTTTTATCGTTTTTTACTATGTAGTTTGATGGGAGCCTACATAATACGTCATCCAAGTATGTGCTGTTTCCACATAACAGACGAATAATATAAGACTAAATTTAAATACAGTTTTGGTTCTTTGTCACACAGGTATATGTAAGCACGGGAAAGTTGTACTTGCTTTCAACAAAGTACGTACATTAAAACACAATATACACTTACGAGATAAAGAAATGTCACATTCACAAGAGCGTAATCATCTGTTTTCCCTCTCAGAATGGCCGAGGACCTTCGACTACGAGAGATGAGACAGTTGTGTGATAAAAGGAATCTAGGTTGCGATACATTATCTTCTTGAATGGAGACATTGGTTCTGCAAGGTACCCGGTGTATAGCACATATCTATGCACACGTGACTTACAAATACATGTTCAACCTTTATTTGATGGGAAACACTGGCTGAAAATGCGATACATTATCTTCTTGAACGGAGACATTGGTTCTGCAAGGTACCCGGTGTACAGCACATATCTATGCACACGTGACTAACTAATACATGTACAACCTTTATTTGAAGAGAAACACTGACTGAAAAGCGTATAAGAAATGACGAAGCGCCACGAGATTCGAACCAATGTCGTCTCTATACACAGTCAAGAGCAATACCCACTCGACCACGATGCAACCATTTGGCTACGGTCCACTTGGACTGAGCAGCGAATACCATAGGGCCCACAGTGATGTGAACTATTTGTTAAATATTTATCATATGACATTCGAACTGGCTAATACACTTCCCAAAAGTTCGAACCGGCCACCATAATTATGTGTATAATTTTGTTAATACTGCACGTCATCTCATGAAATTATGCATACCAATACTTGAACAAGTCAAATAGTTTCCTGCGGGTGATTACCTGCGGCCTTGAAATTTAGTTGTATTGTTTAGGATGTGGTTTTTGCAGTTTGAGTGCAATTCGAATTTATTCCGGTGTAAGTTTAAATTAATGTTTCTGTCAAAATAATTCCAATACATGTAAAATCGGACAATACCGATTATTCTCCAATTATTTGGTTGTGTTAAATGTATGTGCCAAACGAATGAACAAATTCAAAAGAATTAGAAAACGAATTATCATGTATCAATACCATGCTTCTGTTAATCAAAGCGATGTGTTCTCTACGGGATGTAGTGCATTGCCCACTATATTTATTACTGACTGGAAATCTAATGCAGCTGCAGACACCTGCTGTTTAGATTCGTGGTCTCGCGTTCAAAGTGAAATTTCGGAATAGTTTTGCTTTCTTTGGTAAATAAACTATTGTAATAATTTGACATACGAAATTTATCAACAAATTTTTAAATAATTTCATGTATAACAAACCAATTTTGAAGACACTTAATTGCATATTATGACTCCCTTGTTCCATATAATATGTATATGCTTATAAATAAAACCTCGTATCAGTTCATTAAAAGGTATTATCATAAGACATGTTTTCAGTGTTCAACAATATCAAAGATCATAAACCAATGCAGCTGCAGTCACCTGCTGTTTAGATCCATGGTCTCAATATTGCCCAGCGCTCACTGAAATTTCGGACAGTTCTGATTTCTTCGGTAAATAAACTATTGCAATGCGACACAGACCGATGTTATCCGCATGGAATAATGGAATTAGTCTGGTTCACGACATTCTTACGAAATGCATCTTTTTTTGGATTTATTTTTTGAAATCGTAAACCATCGAGAACAGGTCACGTGCCCATCCATGGACTTTTTACATAAGGCAATCCAATATACCTGCTCGCTCAAGGCTCGCAGGTAATAATACTTGCATTTAATTATTGATTCATTTTGGCAGATAAACGGTCATGTTACTCGTTACATGCGCGTTACGTAATGAAGTTGATTTTACAAAGACACAACATATGTCACCCAAATTGTTCATGAATACGTACAGATTGCAACGCAACAAATACGTATTCGTTACATTTAGCACAACCGATGTCTGCCCTCCCAGAAAAACACGTAACATGCCGAGATTGACGCAAAACGAACTTTGGTGAAGTGTAAGAATCTTACAACAAAATTTCACAAAGGCTATTTCTATGAAATGTCAATTTTGCAAATTTTGCTTGTGTGTTGAGTTAAAAAATGAAGATTCCTGTGAATGAAAAAACGGAAATAATCATTAAAATAACAGTTACTAACGAAATAGAAAATCATTTTTATAATAAAAAGCAAAACTAAGGGCCGCAACTTATACAAAGTTGCCCCCAAGTCCTGCGTTAAAGGTTCAATCAATTTTATAGTGACATGGCAATATTGCTCATTGTTCACATCGTTGTTTTATTAGGTTACCTGAAAGTGAAAAGGTGAACTCTTGTGATCATTCTTCGTCTGTCGTCCGTCAGTCGTCTGTCCGTTATCCGATCTCACGAATAAAACTTGGTCACATTGATCATCTCAACGATATTGAGACCAAGTTCGATAATGGGTTACTAATACTAAATATGTTATGAGCATCAAACACTATTATGATTTGTATGCACTGTATGTTCTGAAATTGTGGATTCTTATTGTTATATTTTGTTAACCGCGGTATCAGTGTAGCAAGGCTACGTGACTTTAACATCACTTAAGGCTACAAACCGAAGACGAAAGTCTCTTCTTTTCCAAGAATAATATTCAAATTTTAATATTAATATATTTTACAGAATAATATTCCCCTTAGTGTGGCGTATATTTTATAAAAATTGATATAGAAATTCAATACTTGCGGCTATTTTTGTTTTCGATGTGAGGCAAATTTCATCTTGGATCTGTAGCCTTAAGTGATGTAAAATGTTTAAGAGTAGTATGTCTCAAATAACTCCGAGAACGAACATTTACATGTATATCAGCCGTTCACTAGGAAAACCGGACTTAGTGTCAAAATTACGGAAATCATGATATTTATGTCATTAGAAAGATAAGATCCTTTTAAACAGTGTCTGAAAATTTGAGCAAAACTTTACAAAGTATAGGCCAGTAGAAAAGGTGAAACCTGTGGAAAAAATTCTGATGTTATCAAACTCTTAGGATTTCTACTCCCCAAGTGCTCTAGAACATGCTCTTTGAAACTAGCCACTCGCGTCTACATTTTTAACGACGTCTCAAACGTCATTTAAACGTCATTTGACGTTACGTTAACAAGCATTTAAAAATCTAGTAATTGATAAATGTTTTACGTAAACCTTTCAAAATTGTTTCACATGATAGAATTATATTCCTATTTTTAGACAATATACCGAAATCGTGAATGTTTCTTTTTTTGAGAAAAATAGCTGCTATTGTTTATAACCACTAACCCCTTGTTTTTCTCAACATGGGTACTTTTCAGAAGCTGGTGACCACAGCAGCTACGGTCCAAGTTCACACTGTATCGGCAAAACGCAATGGGTACGGTTTAACGACGCGGGTTCGGCTAACGTAGCGAAAATGATCCGGCTGAAAAATGGTGGATATCAACAAAAATTAGCAGGTGAGTGTAGCATTTTTACATATTGTGTATGGTTATTCTTAAATTCTGGAGACAGGAATACTCTTACGGAATGCCCAAGTTTGTCCTGCATGCTCGTAGCTACTTGGTTTTGTCTTGCATCAATGCATATGCACGTAATGCACGTTGAAAGTTATGATTCAATCGTAAACAATGCAAAACAGACATGAAATGTGGACATTTTAGACAAATTAGACAAAGTAAGAGCTTACCGAGTCTTAACTATGTACTTGCATGTATTGTAGGGTTACATTTCTTTCCCAGATACTCTTCTTTTATTAATACTTTATTTATATAGGCCAAAATCTAACGATTTCAAAGTTGAACGAATCATGGTCCGGTTGTCGATACAGCGAAGATGGTCCGGCTCGTGTTTTACTCGCCATAACAACTATTGCAATGTCATTTTCTTGTATTACTCTGACTAATTTTAACATCATTTTCTACTTTTTGTTGCTTGTGTATAATTGAATAATTTACATGCCCTCTCATATAGCACTGACTGCTGAATTATGGGTTCGAGCCCCGGCCTAGTTGCACAAATATAGATGAAGAATAGATTGTCATAGATGAATCTTTAAAGTTGACTTGAATATTTGTCTAGATGTGTCAAGATATTTTGACATGCAGACATCGATATGAACGTGTATGTACAACCAATCAACTGATTCTTCTTTTTATTTATTTTCAGGAAAAAATCAAGGTTCCAATGTGACCTATGTGCAAAGACATTCATATTTATTTCGACCATGTCTAGGCAAAGACTAAGTCGTGGACAACATTTTGAAAGACATTAATGTACCCAGTGTTGCAAAGTTTTACCGCAAAGTCGTCTTCCTTTCCAATGTTGTTGATAGGAATGCTACTTTTCAAGGAAATGTTCCTTTTTCCTCAGACTTGCGAAAGTTTCATAGAAACTGGTATATAAATAAAATATCGCTATTTTTGCTTCCGAAGCGAAACAAAGTGCGTCTTGGATTGGTAGCTGTTGGTGATGTCAAAGTTACATTGTATTGCTACACTGCTATTGTGGGTAACTAGTTCATCATCATCAAAGTAGACATTCCACGTGGTATGTGACGCCAGTAAAAATCTAAAAAACAATCGTAGGTACTTTATTCTTTGATCGAATTTGAAGACACTCTTAATGCTCAACCCAAGAATATGTGCTATCCATGCCAATCAATATTCCGAAAACCAACACAACTGCTATCAAGTCGATTTCGAAGTCATTTCGTAGAAAAAAATTACGTCGCATGGACAGTACTCAAATTTGGCTTGAGTTTCGAGTAAATATCGTTAAATTTGTCTAAGAATAAAATAGTGACGTTACTTGCGTTAAATTCTGAACCCCCAAAATTATGCCACATACCACATGGTATGACCACATTTTTCCTGGGATAAACGTGTCGAAAAACAAATCGAACATTAACAGTTTACAGTTTATTTGAAATACATTAGGCATTATGCCGATGTGTAACAAAGATACAAAATGTACAGGAAAAAATAATTACATATACATATAAATACATGGTCAACAGTCAATTAATATTCTAATTATGTAACATATACACTAATCAGGGGCGTAGCTAGAGGTACTTGAATGTGTACGCAAGAAGGCTAGGGGCATCTGGGGGCATGCTCCCCCGAAAACATTTTGTTCGCTAGAACGTCTCTGCGTTCTGGCGTGTTTTTTGCATCATCTTTAACATTATTTTTACTGGTAAAACCAAGTTTTTTTCTGCGTATAAAGGTTTTTAAAGTGTTTCTTAGAAATGCTGAAAATACTAAATGATTACCCCCTTAGGGCATAGGCATCAGTTTTTATTGCATTTTTCGATCATTTATTTTTTCACTGTTTGAGACGCATGTGTACGCAGCTGCGTATTCTGCGTACAGGTAGCTACGCGCCTGACTAATTAAAACCTCATCACACTAAACCTGGTCTTGTTTTGTTCTATGTTCCTTATATATAGCGCTCTATCCACTTGTCAAAGTTTTCAATAATAGGGGGGGGGGGGGGGGGGTATATAGGAGAATAATACGGTCCGAATTATACTTGGATTGATTGAATTTTGGAAATTGGTTGTCAATTTCCCTCCCATGTCCCAAGAATACGATGAATGCATTGGATATTTTGTTCGTTAAAGTTGCTGAAATATAGGAACTTCGGGAATGTTTTAGATGAAGGTTTGAAAGGCTCATGTAATCTCATTTAAGTCGAATAGTTTTGTTATATCACCATTGTACTTGGTTCGCACGTATAATGGAATTATAGTATGTCAATATACAATTATGAAATATGTGCAGTGGTTTTTAAATATAGGAGTTCCAACGCATGTCACATAAGCCATGCCCCTCTGACAGTTGAAGGCGGTGTAACGGAAATTACCGTAACCTACGTTATATATGGTTGTCTCGGCTATATGGATGCCGCTTAACGATTACCGCCATGTGTCCTAAACATGGCAGCTGCGCAACCTTCTTTCTATATAGGGACCCTTTGTATTAGACAAACGTTCTTGTGTCGAAACGATATTTTAGCAGGAATTACAAACATGTACCGTTTGTTAACATACTAGTATGGTATTATATTTTATCTTCAGTGGAGAAGTGTTTATTTTACTGTGATTCTGATGTATAGTATTTAACAACTGAAGCAAGAAATGCAAAATAAATAATATGCATATTCCAACTTTGTGTTAACTAGTAGTATTCATACAGTACATGCACTTTGCACGTGATTTCTAAGTTGATATCCTGCTCGTTTTAACTAGCGGGTCAATTTTGGATTCATCACATTTAAAATATTTTTTCCGCACGGGGCTTCATCCAAATTCCTGTTCACTGTTCCAGTCTTTCTGTGTGGTTTAGTCATTCTTTTATTACACTAGCCGAAGCTGCGATCCCTACAAAATATAAACAAAAACAGGTAGAGCATTTAATTCAGCTCAATATCTTGAAAAATGTCAATACGTGTATGTATTTGGTATTATCCATGGGGTTTTGAAAGACGTTTTTATAAAAAAGAACTACCAGAGGTGTCCTTTGAATAAAATAAATAAATAAAGTAGATTTATATAGCGCCTTTTCATGCGAACGCACGTACAAAGGCGCTTCACATAGAGTGTTGCAGTCACTAGGGCACAGGTTCATCCCGGGGCCTACCGGTGCAGATACAGCATGATCGGAACAGAGGGACAGACTGAGAGAAGGCTTCCGAAAGGAGAGAGAGCTACATCAGATACAGGCATGTCCGGTGCTGCAGACATGCGCCTAGCTCTTATTTCGAACAGACAGTCTGGTTCTTTAATGTGTCCGGTGTATAGCACGGATACACAGCTTACTGGCACTTTTCACCAGACAATGTGCAGTCAAATGGTCCGATATAGCGGGGAATTACTACGAATAGAAGTTCAGAAATGTCAAGTTCAAATGCCGGGGGATTGAACCCACGACCTCTGGAAAGACAGTCCAGTGTGTTACCACTGAGCTAAGTCCTTTTAGAAGACGTTTAGTTCAAAATAATCTTACTACGTGTGAAATGAAGTGATGTACGTGTATTTCAAACATTGCTAAAATATTAATGTCCATATCTGTACATAATGCCGATGCAAATATAATTGTAAAAGCGAACCGGATCATTTGCGTTCTATCGACAACCGGACCCTGATTCGTTCAACTTAGAAAACGTTAGATTTTGGCCTATATAAATACATTATTAATAAAAAAGGAGTATCTGGGGGAAAATGTAACCCTACAATACATGCAAGTACATAGTTTAGACTCGGTAAGCTTTTACTTTGTCTAATCTGTCTAAAATGTCCACATTTCATGTCTGTTGTGCATTGTTTACGATTGAATCATAACTTTCAACGTACATTACGTGCATATGCATTGATGCAAGACAAAACCAAGTAGCTACGAGCATGCAGGACAAACGTGGGCATTCCGTAAGAGTATTCCTGTCTTCAGAATTCAAGAATAACCATACAAAATACGCGAAAATGATACACTCACCAGCGTTTTATTGTTGATATCCACCATTTTTAGCCGGATCATTTTCGCTACGTTAGCCGAAACCGCATCGTTAAACCGTACCCATTGCGTTTTGCCGATACAGTGTGAAGTTATTTTCACAAGATAAGATCATATTTCATCTGAAAAAAAAAGTCTAAGACATAGCACTGTATCAACCAATTACTAAGTATTAAATCAAAGAACATGACTTTTCCCCATTTCAGAGCCTTTTCTAAAACTTACTTCATATTTACTCATACAATGTCACTAAGCCCGAGGTGAATGACATTCAATACATACAGATGAGGCTACACACATACTAAATTGCAACACATATCATGATTATTATAAATGGAAATTGTGACATGGTATACTAGATATGACATACTTAAGTAATACATACATACATTTCATCATTAACACTTGTACCAAACAATATAATTATGGGCTTTATCGTTATCAATATAACAAAATTTTAACAAATTTAAGTAATTTCAAACATTCATCTTCGTTACTGGTACACATAAGATTTTGTAATTTAAACATATTTGGTCGCCTGTAATATTTCGGTTTCAAATAGTGTTTTCTATCATTATTAAAACGGTTACAGAAAACCCACTAACCACTCGGAGCAGAGTCCTTATTTGGCAGACGTACTTATTTCTTAATTTAATTAAGGTCATTGAAAATAACCAACCAACGCTGATTCGTTTAACATCTATTCTTTGCCCCCGCTAAAGCTTGGAGAGAGCCATATATATTTGCCCTTGTCCGTACGTCATTCCACCCGTGGTTTACAGGCTCCATGGGTCGGGCAACGCTAATATGACGCAAGTAATTTGAAAACGGGGTGGAGCTACACTCGGCAAAGGCGTATTAGTCCTCGTATACATAATAATTTCAATTCAGATTGTTACAGTATTAGAATAATTGAATTGCCGTAAATAACTTTAAAGTATTTGAAATACAGTTTATACTTCAAAGACATGTGAAGTTGCACAACTTTGAAAATACTTCAGTTTTATCATATGTAAGCCAAGTAATGACCCCTGTATATTTATCGCAACATTAAGACCATTGTGTCAGGTCCATTTTCACTAGAAGCCTCAATATTACTACAAACTCAATAATGAGACGAGTTTCATGGTTCTCAATGGTGGTCGTATTTTTTAGGTTTACTGAACCGACTTCACGGAAACAAAACGTACATTGTTAACCCAAGAAAATATCAAGGGATGATATGTACATGCCACAATTGTCATTACTGTACCTTAAAAATCAAATGGTAGGCCAGTTTGCGTACGACAATTTTGACCGCTTCACGTAATAACCTATTTCAGGCGCACGTCAGAATATTCAGACGTAGCATCGTACGACGAAGAAAGTCCTACGACAGTTGATAAAATGGTTTGGTCGTGCGTCGTTTAGACATCAATAGTACATTTGTATATAAAAAAACAAAGTATCCATTACAGGGTGCATCAACGAATGGATATAAAAACTACATGATCGGTATATAGTACTGAGACTTTGACTTTGAAATTGTCTATATTATAAATTGTTGTACAGTCCAGATAATTTAAGACGACTCTCGGTCTTCTTTTAGCCTTATTCATCAGCTGATAAAGTGTCTATATTTATAATTCCGGTTGTACGTTATCCTAAGCGGAAAGTATCAAGAAGACGCTCGGCAAGTAAAACCAACACAAATCTAAAGGACCGATATTGCACGATATGCTCGCGGAATGTATATATTCAACGCAAGAACCTCGTAAACTATCCATGCATCACGGTCAGGATCGGGTCAAATTCACGAAGTATCACGAAGACGCTCATGGTTTTAATGCGAACACAAATGATAATGACCGATATTGCAAGATTTGCTCCCGGAAATTTACATATTGAAAGCAAGAACCTAGTATTATAATATTATTCATGCATAAATATCAGGATCGCATCAAATTCTCCGTGCTATAATATCACCAGTGCGTTCTTATGACACGTCAGTGATTCCCTGAACGCTCTTTTAAAAGAACCTGGTACAACAAAAGAAACCTCATCGAAATTTAAGGTTAATTTCGTTACAAAGTGGAAACTTGGGCTAAAAGTGGAGATATACATGTACTCTGACCGACAAATTGAACAAACGAATATTCAAACGATTCTAACGTTAAGGCGGGGGCAGCGTTAGGGTATGGGCAGCCATGAACTATAGATTTAAGTCAAAACTCGTCATAATAATATGTCTGGGTAACTTCAATGTCAGGCGTTACATTGATCAGATATTGCGTCCAATGGTTATCCCTAAGTTTCGCGAACGTAAAGGCCTGGTCTTCTTAACATCTTAGTTAACTTTTGAGTTAACTTTGGCCAGAAGTTAACTCGAAATATATTTTTTTAGTTAACTTCTGAGTTAACTTCTGCACTCGAAAAATATTTTTTGAGTTAACTTCCGAGTTAACTTCTGAGTTAACTTCTGCACTCGAAAATTATTTTTTAAGTTAACTTCTGAGTAAACATCTAACAGCTAACTGCGAACCTTAGCAGCATGCATGAAATATGTGATCGAGTGTTACTCAGAAAAAAGATCATAACATATCGGACAGGGAAGGAAGCATTCAACAGAAACAGCTGAGCATAAAGGCACCAAAAGAGAACACACGGAATATAAGCACTAGTCACAAGGACAAAATATGAACAAGAAATTAATCAAATTACATGACTGTATATTATGCGCGGGAAAATCGTGTTACGTTGGAACGTCAACTTTTACCGCCCGTGCGTCAATTAACGCATAATTATTACGGATCGTGTAATTTATTCATCACAAATGAAAACGTTAAATTTATTACGCTTTCTTTTCTGAATAGTTGGATATCTTATTTACCGATGTGTCTTCAAAAATAAGTGCACTACTAGATTTTATGCGTGTGCATTTCACGTCATCTCCACATTAGTCGCAACATTGTGATAACGTCATAACCCTGCACAGCTGTATACATGTACAGGGTGATCATTAATATATGGTAACATAAATAACTTTTATTTATAACTTCGTCAGATTTTATGATAGAGAAGTTCTTTGACCCTTGTTATAAAGCTAATGAGTCCAAGTTTTTTGGATATGACTAATAAATGCATGCGAGTTACTTTCATATCGTCCTTGATGCTGCCATACATTTTCAGTGATTTCAAGAAATTTGGCCACTGTATCATTTTGCCGAAGCCATACATTTACTAGGTCTCTACACTCACCAGACTTTAACCCTTCGGTTTTCTTTTAATGTGGATGCCTAGAGGAAGGAATCGATACTTCAAAACCAGAAACAATATTAGTTCGAAAACTTCAATACAGTGTGCAATTTGTAGCATCAGTGGTGTAACATGCAATATTTCAATTGGTATTTTTTCGATGTATTTTGGGGCTAGTTTTGCAGTTTTGCAGAATAATGGGTAACGTTTCGAACATATGCTGTGAACAAAGTATGTGACATTTGAAAATGATTTATGTGTAGAATAAAACTCACATATGTAAGTTAATCAAAGGTTTATAACAATATATATTCTCTTAACAACTGACAAAGTTATTAAAGTTATTTATGTTACCATATATAAATGATCACCCTGTATGTGATTTACGGTTGTTGTCAAACTGACAATCAATAATCTGACAGGGGAGAAAGAAACGTGAAAAGCACAAAAACAACTTTTATAAATTATAAATACATTGTATATAAATATACTAAACCTAATTATATTCGACAGCCAACCAGTTTAGCATTAGTGCACACAAGTACACTCAACCACTGTTCTAATTGGTCACTTTTCAAACCCTAAATACGTTTAACTGTTATCATAATTTTGACGATATGTTACACACAAACGTATTATGCAATGGTCCTAGCACTCAAGTCATTAAAAAATCAAGATGCGACATATTGAAATGTGTCTTTGTGATACCACTCTGGGCAGTAACTGATTGGTGACATCACATTGGTCTGTAACTGATTGGTGACACCACATTGGTCAGTAACTGATATGGTGACACCACTCTGGTCAGTAAATGATATGTTGACACCACATTGGTCACTAACTGACCTGGTGACACCACGTTGGTCAGTAACTGATTGGTGACACCGAATTGGTCAGTAACTGATTGGTGACACCACATAGGTCAGTAACTGATCTGGTGACACCAAATTGGCAGGAAACTGATCTGGTGATACCACATTGGTCAGTAACTAATCTGGTGATAGCACATTGGTCAGTAACTGATCTGGTGATACCACATTGGTCAGTAACTGATCTGGTGACGCCACTCTGGTCAGTAACTGAAATGGTGATACCACATTGGTCAGTTTCTGATCTGGTGATACCACATTGGTCAGAAACTGATCTGGTGATACCACATTTGGTCAGTAACTGATTGGTGACACCACGTTGGTCAGTAACTAATCTGATGATACCACATTGGTCATTAACTGATCTGGTGATACCACATTGGTCAGTAACTTATTTGGTGATACCACATTGGTCAGTAACTGATCTGGTGATACCATTTTGGTCGGTAACTGATCTGGTGACAACACATTGGTCAGTAACTGATCTGGTGATACCATATTGGTCGGTAACTGTTCTGGTGACAACACATTGGTCAGTAACTGATCTGGTGATACCATATTGGTCGGTAACTGATCTGGTGACAACACATTGGTCAGTAACTGATCTGGTGGCACCACATTGGTCAGTAACTGATTGGTGACCCCACGTTGACCAGTTTCTAATCTGGTAATACCACATTGGTCAGTAACTGATCTGGTGATACCACATTGGTCAGTAACTGATCTGGTGACACCACCTTGGTCAGTAACTGATCTGGTGATACCACATTGGTCAGTAACTGATCTGGTGATACCACATTTGTCAGTAACAAATCTGGTGATACCACATTGGTCAGTAACTGATCTGGTGATACCACATTGGTCAGTAACTGATCTGGTGACACCACGGTGGTCAGTACTAATCTGGTGATACCACATTGGTCAGTTACTGATCTGGTGATACCACATTGGTCAGTAACTAATCTGGTGACACCACCTTGGTCAGTAACTGGTCTGGTGATACCACATTGGTCAGTAACTGATCTGGTGATACCACATTGGTCAGTAACTGATCTGGTGATACCACATTGGTCAGTAACTGATCTGGTGACAACACATTGGTCAGTAACTGATCTGGTGGCACCACATTGGTCAGTAACTGATTGGTGACCCCACGTTGATCAGTTTCTAATCTGGTAATACCACATTGGTCAGTAACTGATCTGGTGATACCACATTGGTCAGTAACTGATCTGGTGACACCACCTTAGTCAGTAACTGATCTGGTGATACCACATTGGTCAGTAACTGATCTGGTGATACCACATTGGTCAGTAACTGATCTGGTGATACCACATTGGTCAGTAACTGATCTGGTGATACCACATTGGTCAGTAACTGATCTGGTGACACCACGGTGGTCAGTACTAATCTGGTGATACCATATTGGTCAGTTACTGATCTGGTGATACCACATTGGTCAGTAACTAATCTGGTGACACCACCTTGGTCAGTAACTGGTCTGGTGATACCACATTGGTCAGTAACTGATCTTGTGATACCACATAGGTCAGTAACTGATCTGGTGATACCACATTGGTCAGTAACTGATCTGGTGGCACCACTGATGATTTATATTCTCCGATTTTAATATTTAAGAGGTGATTGTGCCGTTTTACCTGTTTTTGGCAGGTTCGTTTGACCACATTATCCGTAACTCACCGTAGAAGTGCGGTTACGGCACAAACGAAGTCATCGTAACGAATTATTTACTACTGCTGTCCGTTACGTTGTACCACCGCGCATGCAGTGAAGCCACTTACAGCGTGATGCATTTTTGTTATTTACGTATGGTTATCAGACGGAAGCTGTAAGGGATTGGAGCACTTCAAACAGTAGCATTATATGAACATGCAACAGTTTCACAAATTACCATAATTTTGTTTACATTTTAGGTTGATTATTATCTCTTTGATGTTAATGATGCTTTTGATGTTTGATTCTGGAAATTAGCCAGCGAATAAAATGCATTAACATTGCAGACATCACTCTTCAAATGTAATTGAATTTGAATAGTAACGGGTGTATGTTTCGTACAAATAACCCAACAAACAGGATGTTTACAACCCACATTTGAATCAGGACTCCTAAATACTAGTACACTGTATTATTCAATTAACCTAATATACAGTTTGGTAAAACTTTTTTTATATTTCTTTGATTGAATCAAGCGAATTGCCTGTTACTGTCGTAGATCAAAGATGCAGAAAGACCACTAGACAAATTCGAATCATCTTTACGTAAGTGCCCACTTTGTTTTAAAGTACGTCAGGCCAAACCGTATACTCCTTAGGCATAGTTTCAGACACCATTAAATAATAATATTATATACTTTAACCGAATCTTAGAACGAGAAATGTTTCACCTAAAATCAATATCTTTTCCAGTTGGGAAAAGGAACTGTACTTTGTTTTTGGTGAAAAATGCATGTTCGGTATTTTGCTCCACACATTTTGGTCCAGCTTGACCTTTTCACTTGTCACATGTCAAATAATAGATCAAAAGGTCTTCCTTGCACCTTTCTACAGCGCTAATGGGCCGAAGCTACAACATATTCAGTGGTTTGCTTCCACAAACATGATATTCTGATTGGACGATAACTCCGGCATTTTGCAGAATGATGCGCCTCGACTTTACGATTATAATGATTAAAAACGAACAACACAAATACTTTTTTGCAATTTTAAAATGGTGTCATCGATAACATTTCGCAGTTTCTTAAAATCTACGCGTACTTGAATATGAAAATTTCAACCACATTTTAATCATTGTACATTGATCGACATTTTTTACAAGAACGTTTTTAGATTGAGGACAATATATGTTTAATGCTGATAGTTGGGTACAATTTGTATTGATATTTTCACAGAAAGATTAAAGGACAAGCTTGACAAATGGGTGATTTGTAAAAAAACTGCATATATGAAAAGCACACAATTTATTAGAGCGCCCTTAATATTAAGGCTATTTAGTGCAGCTTCAGTTACTTCTATATAAACCAGAAATTGTGCTCGTTGATTCATTTCATGTTTTGTCCCGGTGTTGTTATAACAGTTCGTTTGTGATATTCGAATAATGTACACCACAATGAAGTTCGTTCGCGCACTGCTGTTTTTAGTTTTAATAAACAATGTTTTTACTGAAGAAACTCATTGTTCTAAATATGACTTTTTAGAGAAAGTACTTGAAAAACTAATTAGAATGGAGTTTAATGAGAACCAAAAACTTGTTGAATTTGAACGCATCAAAACCGACGTGTCGGACAATCTTGAAAATACAGAAACCTTCATCACGAATATGAAAAATTTGATCGACTTAAAGATTGATGAGATTGACCGACACGTTACTGAGGCGGTTGCAAAGGTTGATGAGACGGTTGCATTGGTGGCTGACAATACATCCAAAGTTCTTAACGACATGGAACAGAAAATCGCCAAATTAGAAAAGCAGATTATGGACAAGTTACATTCAATACAAGGTATGCGTCATCTTTGTATTATTAACCTGTGCGTAATATTGAAGTCAACGTAGGTTACATATACTTTTATTTACGCCATTGATTCCTTTTGGGTATAATACATAAAATGATGCGCACGAACTGACATGGGCAATTTAAAACAACCCATTTAGTTTACGTACAATCATTAATGAAAGTAAATTCATTCAAACATTGGGTATATATAGTATAGAACATGAGTAGATGTTGTATATGGGAATATAACTCCGAGTGAAACGAGGAATTATAATCCCATATCAACACATACAAGCGTTCTATCTTACTTAGACCATAGATTAAAAATCTGAGTTTGTCAGGTACACTTTGTCTATAAATCAACTAGTATAACAATAGTTGTGAGGTTGTATCTATCAAATTGAATGAACAAACAGATGAAAATAAAGCGGAAAATAAAAATAGTGGTCATAATTTTGAGGTTGTTTAGCTATTGAGGTGGTCTTAAGGTGATGTCTTTAATTGTATATTCTGGGTTGTGATAGCGTGTAAGCCATTTCCTTCAATCATAAGATATCAACGGGACCCCTAAATATTTTCATCAGGTAGTTGGTTTTAATTTCTAGATTGAATAATATTACTCTATGCAAATGGGAATAAAATTATTATTTAAGAAGAGAGGGGTGATAGAACAGCACAACCTATGTAGTGTAATACACTTTAATGGCTGCAAATATCGGTCATTTTTTCAACAGACGTTAAAATGTACATAACAAATTAAAGAAATTTTGAAGGTGTTGTTGTACAGTGGTTGTTTCACTACATATGTCCACCAGTGAAGTTAGACTGTAGTCAGAGACGCTACCACGGCCTTCACCCTCTACTGATAATGCCGTCAGCACTCAGCACAGATGTTTGCAAGACCTTAATTTGTTAATAATCTATCAAAATCACTGTCTCAAATTATGACTGTAATAGTGAATAAATGTAGTAAAGGTTTGCTACACATCAACTTTAATTTATTTACTTGTTAAAAATAATTGTGCAATAAAAATTATTGACTAAGCTGGGTATCGAACAAATTTGACATCCACATTTTCTTGCTAATGGCATGCATTATTAACTATTTTTAAATTATTTTGCTAGGCCTACTATAGTTTATATCAATCTATTGTTATATAATATATACACAACAGAAAAGTGTTGAATACGGGATTTATTCAACACTTTTTCTCCATGCTGATTGGCTAGCTACTGAGATATATGGTCTAAAAAATAATCGGTCTTTTTCAGAGACAACACAGACTGTTGCTTTCAAGGCAAGACTAAATACAGACGTGTATCCTTCAAGCGGCCAGACTATTGTTTATCCGGTCGTCATGATGAACATTGGTAACGGCTATGATTCTTCAAGTGGAGTGTTTAAGTCACCGCTAAACGGGACATACATGTTTGATATTGTGATATGTCCATGGGACAACAAGTACGTGCAAGTTGCTATAGCTGTAGATGATGAACAGACTACCGCTGTCACATTCTATGGAAATGAAGGTCATTCTTGCTTCTCTGCAAACGCCCAATCGGAACAACGTGTTAACATAAAAGTGAACTATGCAAGTAGTGGGGCGAGGATACATCATACCCCTTACAGATGGAACACGTTTTCAGGAGTTTTGATTTAATGTCAAAAGAGTTTTAGCATATTCCCCAATCAAAACTTACGTCAGTATAATACTGTCAAACCGTTGAAAATGTGTAAGACAAAGGGGTTAACTGGACATATTCAGTATTGTGGTTATATAATATGAACTAATGCATAGCGGACTATGTCAGTTGTCCTACATTATTTGTAACATGCTCATCTAGTACTGGATTTTTGGTGATGCATAACTTCACAAAAAATTCTTTGGTTACGAAGTTACGAATCTGGAGCAAGCCGTTTCCAGAAGGCTCTACCGAGCGCTTTCCTACGTCTATGCAACCTATCGAAGCGGTTCGTTGCACAAGAAAGCGCTCGATAGCGGTTTGATACGAAATAATGGGTACAAAGTAACGAAAGACGATACAAACCTGCTATCGTTTGTCAGTCCGAATGAACATTTGTCAGCCCGATCAAAATGAAAATATATCTGTCTGTGGATGTTATGCTGTTGACTTTATACTATTTTCTCGTTCATTTGTTTTCTGTGCTGGGCTATTTGGGTGCTGCCACTCCTGTCTTTGGGTCATGTTTGGAACTGATATAATATTTCTATATAATTTGCATGTACATGTACTGGAAAGTTTTGTAATAATATTATATATATATACACATATACAAATGTAGATCATTTGTTGGATAATCTATGATTTCGAGTTGCGTTACCTCACTTTCCGAATACCGATCTGACTGAAGATGTGTTAGGATGTTACTCAACGAGGTCATTATTTTCAGCCAGGGGTATTAACTACATCACCAATACCATGTACATAACAAATATTCGGCTAATTTAATTCTATGTAGAGTCTACGGTATATAAAGGGTACAATTAATACTTATATTAGTAAAGCAACTGAATTCTTCACCTTTATTGAATGTACACTGTATGTAGAAAGTGTAAATGTAGCAATAAACTGTTCATAATGTGTTTTGTTTTACGCCTAAAACAAGCGATTTTCGTCATGTAAAATGCAAAAACGGAAATGATCACAAAAGTATCATACTCTGTCCGGTATATGTTTATTGAAAAAGCGTACAATTTCATTTGTACCAAGCTATCATAAAAGATAGTACATTTATACCTTTGGAGACGGTTTCTTGTAGCAGTGGTATGTGACGCTGTTCTTGAAACACTAGTACAGTAGTATATAAATCAGGGGTCTCCTGCCTCCTTAAAGGAAGTATCACTATTCCTTTGGAGTTAGTTTCTCGTGGCAGTCGTATGTGACGCTACTCTTGAAACACCCATTTTAGTGGGTATATGAGGGCGGATTTTAGCCTTAAACTTTAACATATATAATATACATTTGTTGTTATGTTTGCATGCATATATCTATGTAAAATTGTTTTAACCATGTCTTAAAAGTGATTGTAAAGCACTTTTGAACGTGTAATTACATGATAAAAGTGCTATATAAATATGGTATAATAAAATAATAATAATCATATTCACATAACGTCGGAAGTTCCAGATACATAAATATACAGAGTTGTTTTATCTATGTTCATGGAACTTTTAAGAAAAAAATAGTCAAATCTCTTAGAACGTTCTATAGTGCGACCAAGATACGATGGAACAAGGTCATTGCTTTAACGTCCCTGGTTGGATCAGTCCATATCGATGAGCGGGTATGTTGGTAAATCATGATCATCTAAAGGAATAATAAATAAGTAACCGTGTTTTGTTGTAGAATAAAGTTGATCACTAGTTCGGATTCGTAGTAATTAAATCACTAGTACATAGTACACATAACCAAAACGTATCCCACCTCAGCCTTATAAGTTGAGTTTTCGATGGCCGCTTTCAGCAATTCAGCCGTTCAGCCACCATTTAATATCTAACTTCACTGGTAGGGCTCCCTGGGGAGACTACAGTGTATTTCTCTCCTGTTGTGTTCATCAGCCAACAAAGAGATAAGGCGCCCAGGAATATTGAACATATTGAGGCATCGCCTTCACAGGTACCAATTCACACCTCCATGGATCGAGTGGAGTAGTGTGGGGTTTTCTTGCTCCGAAAAGTTAAGAAGTGACGCAGATGGGGGTCGAACCCGGGACATCTCGATCCAAAAGCGCGACCTACCTCTAGGCCACCGCTCTCATTATGCCATGCACTAAGTCTTGTAAAATCCATATGAACTCGGTTTGGGAGCAATTTATTTAATGCTTTTAAACACATGCTACATGGATTGTTATTCCCCTTCATGTAACTTTTGTACTGTGTTCTTATCGAACTTTCTAAATTCTTCTTGTTTCATGTGAAATATGTGGATCTTGGTTCCCAATAATAGAAATTGTTCAAACTTTGTATATGGACAATTTATCATAATTATTGAAAACAGACAAATGCAAAATTCCATATAATAGTAGCTCGCCGCTATCAAACACAAATTGTCCCGTGTGACGGCATTTGCTTTCTCTAGCTTCTCATACGAGATTTGACCAAACATCGAAAGGGATCAAAACTTTGTATAGATAGATGGTCTTTGTGACAAGTTTACATAAAGACTAGGCATTCGTGAAAGCTCGGCCATTTCCGTTTGTCCGATGTGACTGAAAATAGTTCAGTACGGCGCCTTGTTATGTCGGAGGTCTATTGCAATGCATAAAGGCCAAGGTGATCAGAATGAAATTCTAGGCTAAATCTAGTGTGTTCAAAAAGAGTTCCTTTGATTTGACCTAGTGACATGGTTTTTCGCACAAGATATGACCCAATACCGAAACGGACCGAGAATTTTTACAGCTGGATTGTGACAATGTTTTCATAAAGATTATGTCAAAGTTGTAACCTCCAGGGTGTTTGCGCTTGAAAGATTCACAGAGAATAACGAGGCAACATTTTATTTCAAACTAAACCGATTTACACGTAGGAAATATCAATAAATACACATCCAAAATTATATTGCAATAACATTATAAATACTTGGAGCGATATTGGGCTTTGAATTACGTGAGGCGTTTTTAAAGTCCTTGAGTGTATACAGCATTAAGTTAATAAACATGTATATATATCGTATCGCACTAAACTATTTTCTTAGATGTGTTAGCAGCATACATGAAATATGTGATCGAATGTTACTCAGAAAAAAAGATCATAACATATCGGACAGGGAAGGAGGCTTTTAACAGAAACTGCAGTGCATAAAGGGCACACGACAGAGAACAAGTACATGTATATTATGCGCGGGAAAATCACGTTACGTTGGAACGTCAAATTTTACCACCCGTGCGTCAATTACGGATCGTGGAATTTATTCATCAAATTTGCAAACGTTAAATTCGGTATGCTTTCTTTTCTGAATAGTTTGATATCTCATTTACCGATGTGTCTTCAAAAACGAGTGCACTACTAGATTTTATGCGTGTGCAATTTCCACATTTTCGCAACATTGTGATAACAACACAGCACAACAGCTGTATTACATGTGTTTAATGGTTGTAATCAAACTGACAATGAACAATCTGACAGGGGAGAAAGAAACGTGAAAGGCACAAAAAACTTTTAAAATTATAAATACATTGAATATAAATATACTAAACCTATATTCGACACTAAAGTAACCAACCAATTTAGCATTAGTGCACACAGGTACACTCAACCACTGTTCTAATTGGTCACTTTTCAAACCCTAAATAAGTTTAACTGTGATCATAATTTTTGACGATGGCAAATTATGCGTGGTCATTCATGCGATAAATTTTACATTTTCGTCATCAAATAATATGATCATAGTTAAAGGTATTTCGGGTTTGGAAAGTGACCAATTAAAAAAGTGGTTAAGTATACTTGTGTAGACAGTGTTTAATCGTCACAGCTATATTGGACGGGTTTCGAAATCTGAAGCATCAATTTAAAGCTTACACAAGCATCTTTGCAAAAACTTGAGTTCATTATTTCATTTTGTAAAAAATATTGATGAATAGCCCCGCATGCATTCATATATTTTCACAGAAACACTCGTAGTACATCGAAAAGAAACTTCATACACATTATTTACTAGCTTGAATATATATAACGTCCCGTAAATCACAAATGAATCCACGGGCAAGAATCCAATCAGAAAAACAACGACAGTCGTATTAAATAATATATTATTAGTATAAATGCCTTAATTTAGTTGTTGTATAGTACGGAGAATTTGATGCGACTTTAATCCCGGTTGAATGTTTTCATAAGTGGTGGAGTCACACGAAAAAGCTCGATGTGTATATAATACTAACACAAATCTAAAGTACCGATATTGCACTATTTGTTCACGGAAATTCATATATTCAAAGCAAGAACCTTGTCATACATTCATGCATAATGACTATAGGATCAAATTCTCCGTGTTATGATATTGTATGTGTTTGCGAACGCGTCAAGAAGAGAACAACATGAAATCGTTCACACTATGGATGAAGCGGTTATCTTACACACAATGTGGTGGCAGCGACCATACATTCCAAATGTCTTAATAAATCAAAATGCTACAGTATACATCAATCCACATAGTTTTACCAAGTTCTGAATAATTAATTATTAGTTAAATTAGCTTCGGTTTTTTGCACATGGAGGTATGAAAATCCCTTTGATTCATTTGGTTATCAAATATGACAAAATAACGACCCATTTCGTGTTTACATACCTAGGTATTAATATGCAAAGTGACACCCAGCGGATTATTTGTCAATAACTAGTTTTTATTGTTAACTTAACATATAGATCAAAGTATGGCACTTGCATATGATTATGAATGGTCGCGCCATATTGAAATGTGTCTTTGTGATACCACATTGGTCAGTAACTGATTTGGTGAAACCACATTGGTCAGTAATTAATTGGTGACACCACATTGGTCAGTAACTGATCTGATGATACCATATTTGTCAGTAACTAATCTGGTGATACCACATTGGTCAGTAACAGATCTGCTGATACCACATTGGTCAGTAACTGATCTGGGGACACCACATTGGTCAGTAACTGATCGGGTGTCACCACATAGGTCAGTAACTGATCTGGTGACACCAAATTGGTCAGTAACTGATCTGGTGACACAAAATTGCTCAGTAACTGATCTGGTGTCGCCACATTGGTCAGTAACTGATCTGGCGATACTACTTTGGTCAGTAACTGAAATGGTGATACCACATTGGTCAGTAACTGATCTGGTGTCGCCACATTGGTCAGTAACTGATCTGGTGTCGCCACATTGGTCAGTAACTGATCTGGTGTCGCCACATTGGTCAGTAACTGATCTTGTGAAACCATTCTGGTCAGTAACTGATCTGGTGACGCCACATTGGTCAGTAACTGAGCTGGTGACACCACATTGGTCAGTAACTGATCTGGTGACACCACATTGGTCAGTAACTGATCTGGTGACACCATATTGGTCAGTAACTGATTGGTGACACCACATTGGTCAGTAACTGATCTGGTAATACCGCATTGGTCAGTAACTGATCCGGTGACACCACATTGGTCAGTGCCTGATCTGGTGACACCACTGATGATTTACCTTCTCCGATTTTAATATTTAAGAAGTGATTGAGCTGTTTTACCTGTTTTTGGCAGGTTCATTTGACCACATTATCCGTAACTCACCGGAGAAGTCCGGTTACGGCACAAACGAAGTCATCGTAACAAATTATTCAATACTGGTGTCCGTTACGTTGTACAACCGGGCATGTAGTGAAGCTTCTTACAGCGGGTGCATCTTTGTTATTAACGTATGGTTATCAGACAGAAGCTGTAAGGTATTGGAGCACTTCAAACAGTAGCATTATATGAACATGCACAAGTTTCACAAATTACCATAATTATGTTTACATTACATTTCAAGTTTATTTTCTCTTTGATGTTAATGATGTTCATGATTTTTGATTCTAAAATTAGCTCGCATATCAAATGCATTAACATTGCAGACGTTACTCTTCAAATCTAATTAAATTTGAATTGTAATGGGTGTATGTTTCGTACAAATAACTCAACAAACAGGATGTTTACAACCCACATTTAAATCAGGACCATCGTCTTTACGATTATAATGGTTAAAAAACCAAAAACACCAATATTTATTTGCAATTTTAAAATGGTGTCATCGATAACATTTCGCAGTTTCTTAAAATCTACGCGTACTTGAATATGAAAATTTCAATCAGGTTTTAATCATTGTACATTGCTCGACATTTTACAAGAACGTTTTAGATTGAGGACAATGCCTGTTTAATGATGATAGTTGGGTACAATTTGTATTGATGATCTCATAAAAAGATTAAAGGACAAGCTTCACAAATTGGAGATTTGTCAAAAAATGCATGTATGAAAAGCACACAATTTATTAGAGCGCCTTTAAGATTACGGCTATTTAGTGCAGCTTTAGATACTTCTATATAAACCAGAAACCGTGCTCGTTGATTCATTTCATGTTGTGTCCCGGTGGTGTTATAACCGTTCGTTTGTGATACTTTGAACATTGAAAACCACAATGAAGTTCGTTCGTACCTTGCTGTTTTTAGTGTTAATACACAATGTTTTTACTGATGAAACTCATTGTTCTAAATATTACTTTTTAGAGAAAGTACTTGAAAAAATAGTAAGAATGGAGTTTAATGAGAACCAAAAGCTTGTTGAATTTGAACGCATCAAAACTGGCGTGTCGGACAATCTTGAAAAGACAGAAACCTTCAACAAGAATATTAAAAATGTGATTGACTTAAAGATTGTTGAGATTGACCGACACATTACTGAGTCAGTTGCAAAGGTTGATGAGACGGTTGCATTGGTGACTGACAATACATCCAAAGTTCTTAACGACATGGAGAAGAAATTCGCCAAATTAGAAAAGCAGATTATGGACAAGTTACATACAATACAAGGTATTCGTCATCTTTGCATTATTATTTTGTACGTAATATTGAAGTCAATGTAGACTACATTTACTTTATTCACTTATAAGTTACGCCTTTGATTCATTTTGGGTATAATACATAAAATGCTGAGCACAAACTGATATGGGCAATTTAAGACAACCCATTTGGTTTACGTACAAATTAGAAAAGCAGAGTATGGACAAGTTACATTCATTACAAGATTGGCAACGTTTTTGTGCATTATTACATTAACATGTACGTAATATAGAAGTCAACGTAGGCTACATGTACTTTTATTTACGCTATTATTCCTTTTGGATAAAATACATATTGTGATGCACACGAACTGATATGCACAATTTAAAACCACTCATTTGTTTTACATACAATCATTCATGTAGGTAAAATTCACACAAACATTGGTTATAAATTAATTGGTCTTTTTCAGTCGTCATGATGAACATTGGTAACGGCTATGATTCTTCAACGGGAGTGTTTACGTCACCGGTTAACGGGACATACAGCTTTGATATTGTGATATGTCCGTCGAACAACAAGCACGCGGACGTTGCTATAGTTGTAGATGATGAACAGACTACCGCTGTCTCATTCTATGGAAATGAAGGTCATACTTGCTTCTCTGCAAACGCCCTCGTGATCCTTAATTCGGAACAACGTGTTAACATAAAAGTGATCTATGCAAGTAATGGGGCGAGTATAGATCATGACGATAAAAGGTGGAACACGTTTTCTGGAGTTTTGATTTAATATCAGACGTATTTTGGCATGTTCACCGATCAGAACTTACGTCAGTATAATACTGTCAAACAGTTGAAAATGTGTAAGACAAAGGGATTAACTGGACATACTCAGTAAATTGTGGTTACACATTAAGAACTGCTCACTGCGGACATGTTTGTAACTGTTATGCTGTTGACTTTATACCATTTTCTCGTTTAGTTGTTTTTTGTGCCCGGCTGTTTGAGTGCTGCCTCTCCTGTCTTTGGGGCATGTTTGGAACTGATATAATATTTCTATATAATTTGCTTGTACTGGAATGTTATGTAACAATATTATATACGCATATACACATGTAGATCATTTGTCGGATTATCTTTGGTTTCAAGTTGGGTTACCCGATGTGACACAAGATTTGGTAGGATGTTACTCAACAAGGCCAGTTATTTTCAGTCAGGTGTATTAACTACCAATACCAATATTAACAAATCTTCGGAATTTCCAAATACATAAATATACAGAGTTGTTTTTATCTATATCCGTGGATCTTTTAAGAAAAAATAGTCAAATCTCTTAGAACGTTCTATAGTGCGACCAAGAAACGATGGACCAATGTCATTGCTTTAACGTCCCTGGTTGGATCAGTCCATATCGATGAGCGGGTATGTTGGTAAATCATAATCATCTTAAGGAATTATAAATAAGTAACCGTGTTTTATTGTAGATTAAAGTTGATCACTAGTTCGGATGCGTAGTAATTTTATAACGAGTACATAGTACGAGTGATTCTCACATAACCAATACGTATCCCCCCTCAGCCTTATAAGTTAAGTTTGTTGTCGAGGTCCGCTTTCAGCAACTAAGCCGTTCAGCCACCATTTAATATTAATTATTCACCGTTATGTTACTTTTGTACTGTGTTTTTATCCAACTGTCTTAATTCTTCTTGTTTCTTATGAGATATGGGGAACTTGGTTCCCAATAATAGAATTTGTTCAAACTTTGTATATGGACAATTTATCATAATTATTGCAAACAGAAAAATGCAAAATTCCATATGATAGTAGCTCGCCGCTATTGTTTAGAAGTTATATGCCATTGAATACGCAAATTTGGAGAAAAAACTACATGTAGTTTCAAGGGCAGATAACTCATAAATAGTTCGGTGGCGTATGATTATTTTTTGTGATTTTTCTGTTTCTGCCATGATGCGGAGTTCATATACAACGTTGGAACAAATTATATTATTAGGAATTGCTACCCCATCACCCATGCAAGAATCTGCCGTGAACGCCTCTAACCCAAAAATTGTCCCGTGTGACGGAATTTTGCTTTCCCTAGCTTTTCATCCAAGATTTGATCAAACATCGAAAAGGATCAAAACTTTCTATAGACAGATGGTCTTTGTGACAAGGTTTCATAAAGACTAGGCAATCGTGAAAGCTCGGCCATTTCCGTTTGTCTGATGTGACTGAAAATAGTTCAATATGGCGCCTTGTTATGTCAGTGGTCTATTGCAATGCATAAAGGCCGAGGTGATCAGAATGAAAGACTAGGCTAAAGCTAGTGTGTTCACAAGAGTTCCTTTGATTTGACCTAGTGACATGGTTTTTCGCGCAAGTTACAAATGTATGACCCAATACCGAAACGGACCAAGAATTTGTACACATGGATTTTGACCATGTTTTCATAAAGATTATATCACAGTTGTAACCTCTAGGGTGATTGCGCTTGCAAGATTTCCAGTAAATAACGAGACAACATTTTATTTCAAACTAAACTGATTTACACGTAGGACAGATCAATTAATACACATCTAAATTTAAATTGCCATCACATAAATATTTTGAGCGATATATATTGGGCTTTGAATTAGGTTAGGCGTTTTAAAGTCCTGGTGTGTGTACAGCATAAAGGAATATAAAGTATCGCACTAAAATATTTCCTTAGATGTGTTAGCAGCATACATGAAATATATGATCGAATGTTACTCAGAAAAAAGATCATAACATATCTGACAGGGAAGGAAGCATTCAACAGAAACAGCAGAGCATGAAGGGCACACAACAGAGAACATACGGAATATAAGCACAAGTCACAAGGACAAAATATGAACAAGAAATTAATAAAAGTACATATATATGCGCGGGAAAATCGTGTTACGTTGGAACGTCAAATTTTACCACCCGTGCGTCAATTAAAGCATTATCAATACGGATCGTGTAATTATTTATCATATATGAACACGTTAGATTTATTTTGCTTTCTTTTCTGAATAGTTTGATATCTCATTTACCGATGTGTCTTCAAAAATAAGTGCACTACTAGAGTTTAAGCGTGTGCAATTCACATCATTTCCACATTAGTCGCAACATTGTGCTTATACTAACGTCATAACCCTGCACAGCTGTATACATGTGTTTTACGGTTGTTGTCAAACTGACAATCATCAATCTGACGGGGGAGAAAGAAACGTGAAAGGCACAAAAAACAACTTTTATAAATTATAAATACATTGTATATAAATATTCTAAACCTAATTATATTCGACACTAAAGTAACCAACCAATTTAGCATTAGTGCACACAAGTACACTCAACCACTTTTCTAATTGGTCACTTTTCAAACCCTAAATCTGTTTAACTGTGATCATAATTTTTGACGATATGTTACACACAAACGTATTATGCAATAGTCCTAACACTCAAGTCATTTAAAAATCAAAATTACGTGCCAAAGTATGCGTGGTCATTCATTCGATAAGTTTTGCATTTTCGCCATCAAATAATATGATCATAGTTAAAAGTATTTCGGGTTTGAAAGTGATCAATTAGAAAAAAGGTTTGAGTGTAGATAGAGTTTAATCGTCACAGCTATATTGGAAGGGTTTCAAAATTTGAAGCCTCAATTTATACTAACACAAGCATCTTTGCAAACCCATGAGTTCTTTATTTCATTTTGTAAAAAATATTGATGCATAGCCCCACATGCGTTCACATATTTTAACAAAAACACTTGTAGTAGATCGAACTGAAACTTCATACACATGGCAATTATTTACTAGCTTGAATATATATAACGTCCCGTAAATCACAAACGAATCCAAGGGCAAGAATCCAATCAGAAAAACAACGACAGCCGTATTATATATTATTATTAGTATAAATGCCTTAATTTAGTTGTTGTATAGTACGGAGAATTTGATGCGGCTGTAAAAAGTCTCCCCGTACTTCACTTCAGTGTAGTTATCATTAACCTGCGGCTTGAGCCGCAGGTTATATTGGATTGCCAAAAGTAAAATGACCATGGAGGGGCACGTGACATGTTCTGGATGGTTCACGATTTCAAAAAAATATATCCAAAAAAGAAGCATTTTTTAAGAATGTCGTGAACCAGACTATTCCGTTATTCCATGCGGATAACATCGGTCTTTATCTCATTACAATAGTTTATTTACCAAAGAATTATTTTGACAGAAACATAAATTTAAACTTACACCGGAATAAATTCGAATTGCATCCAAACGGCAAAAAACAATCATAAACAATACAACTAAGTTATCAGCCGCAGGAAACTATTCGACTTGTTTATAATTACCTCCCTTTATGGCTAATTATGCACAAAATTCAAAGTCCCTAGTGTGTCATTCATTGCGGAGTGAGTTTTTTTTATTTTATTTTTTTTTAGCTTGACAGGCCTACTTTTTGGCCCCTTTAGGGCATTGTTCCTGACCCCTTTGTCTAGCCTTATATTCCTGCTATAGAAAAATAAAAACGTTTTGGCGAGAAATGTTAATGCAATTCCACAGGGAATCGTACCGCAATGGCGGGTAGGACTAGTAATTTCAGTTTTGTAAAATCTACGTTGAAAGCCCTCTTTAAAGGGGTCTAGCGGGCCCAAAAACCTGTGCACGACCCTGGGCCCGTAATATCCTGTAGTCTGGGATGCCTGTGTACCCATGACAGCAAAATTCCCGAATTTGGGCATTTAGGTCGAAAACTACGGAAGGCCGAAATGGCCATCTCGGCGAGACTGCATAAGTACGCTATGGTAGCGGAAAGGATATAGGCTTGCTTGAAATATCCATTATTTTGGGGATGTGGATGGTTCGTTCGATGTCTGACTCTTGTGTGGATGGCTAGGCGCTGCCGTCGTTTCTGTGTAGCTTTGGATTGTCTGTGCACTACAGTATTTAATCCTGGTTGAATGTTTTCATAAGCGTGGAGTCACACGAAGAAGCTCGATGTGTATATAATACTAACACAAATCTAAAGTACCGATATTGCACTATTTGTTCGCGGAAATTCATATATGCAACGCAAGAACCTTGTCATACAGTCATGCATAAAGGCTATATGATCAAATTCTCAGTGTTAACTTATGATATTGTATGAGTTTGTGAACGCGTCAAGGGAGAGAATAACATGAAATCGTTCACACTATGGATGCAGCGGTTATCTTACACACAATGTGGTGGCAGCGACCATACACTCCAAATGTCTTAATAAATCAAAATGCTACAGTATACATCAATCCACATAGATTTACCAAGTTCTGAATAATTAATTATTAGTTAAATTAGCTTCGGTTTTTTGCACATGGAGGTATGAAAATCCCTTTGATTCATTTGGTTATCAAATGCGACAAAATAACGACCTATTTCGTGTTTACATACCTGGGTATTCATATGCAAAGTGACACCCAGCGGATTATTGGTCAATAACTAGTTTTTATTGTTAACTGAACATATAGATCAAAGTATGGCACTTGCATATGATTATAAATGGTCGCGCCATATTGAAATGTGTCTTTGTGATACCACTCTGGTCAGTAAGTGATTGGTGACACCACATTGGTCAGTAATTAAATGGTGACATCACATTGGTCAGATACTGATCTGGTGATACCATATTGGTCAGTAACTAATCTGGTGATACCGAATTGCTCTGTAACTGATCTGGTGACACCACATTGGTCAGTAACTGATCTGGTGACACCACATTGGTCAGTAACTGATCGGGTGACACCACATTGGTCAGTAACTGATCTGGTGATACCACATTGGTCAGTAACTGATCTGGTGACACCACATTGGTCAGTAACTGATCTGGTGACACCACATGGGTCAGTAACTGATCTGGTGTCGCCACATTGGTCAGTAACTGATCTTGTGATACCACTTTGGTCAGTAACTGAAATGGTGATACCACATTGGTCAGTAACTGATCTGGTGTCGCCACATTGGTCAGTAACTGATCTGGTGTCGCCACATTGGTCCGTAACTGATCTGGTGATACCACTTTGGTCAGTAACTGAAATGGTGATGCCATATTGGTCAGTAACTGATCTGATGTCGCCACATTGGTCAGTAACTGATTGGTGATACCACATTGGTCAGTAACTGATCTGGTGACACCACATTGGTCAGTAACTGATCTGGTGATGCCACATTGGTCAGTAACTGATCTGGTGATACCACATTGGTCAGTAACTGATCTGGTGATACCACATTGGTCAGTAACTGATATGGTGATACCACATTGGTCAGTAACTGATCTGGTGACACCACATTGGTCAGTAACTGATCTGGTGACACCACATTGGTCAGTTACTGATCTGGTGACACCACATTGGTCAGTAACTGATCTGGTGATACCACATTAGTCAGTAACTAATCTGGTGACACCACATTGGTCAGTAACTGATCTGGTGTCGCCACATTGGTCAGTAACTGATCTGGTGACACCATATTGGTCAGTAACTGATCTGGTGACACCACATTGGTCAGTAACTGATCTGGTTATACCATATTGGTCAGTAACTGATTGGTGACACCACATTTGTGAGTGACTGATCTGGTGATACCACATTGGTCAGTAGATGATCTGGTGACACCACATTGGTCAGTAACTGATCTGGTGACACCACTGATGATTTTCCTTCTCCGATTTTAATATTTAAGATGTGATTGAGCTGTTTTACCTGTTTTTGGCAGGTTCATTTGACTACATTATCCGTAACTCACCGGAGAAGTCCGGTTACGACACAAACGAAGTCATCGTAACAAATTATTCAATACTTGTGTCCGTTACGTTGTACCACCGGGCATGTAGTGAAGCTTCTTACAGCGTGGTGCATCTTTGTTATTTACGTATGGTTATCAGACAGAAGCTGTAAGATATTGGAGCACTTCAAACAGTAGCATTATATGAACATGCACCAGTTTCACATATTACCATAATTATGTTTACATTACATTTCAAGTTTATTTTCTCTTTGATGTTAATGATGTTAATGATGTTCATGATGTTTGATTCTTGAAATTAGCTCGCATATCAAATGCATTAACATTGCAGACGTTACTCTTCAAATGTAATTGAAATTGAATTGTAATGGGTGTATGTTTCGTACAAATAACCAAACAAACAGGATGTTTACAACCCACATTTGAATCAGGACCAACAAACAGGATGTTTACAACCCACATTTGAATCAGGACCAACAAACAGGACTCCAAAATACTAGTACACCGTATTATTCAATTAACCTAATATACAGTTGGTAAAACTTCTTCTATATGTCAAGCGGAATTGCCTGTTACTGTCGGAGATCAGAGACACAGAAACACCACTAGACAAATTCGAATCATCTTTACGTAAGTGCCCACTTAAATCAAACATATTAGTAAAAATAAGTACGTCAGGCCAAACCGTATACTCCTTAGGCATAGTTTCAGAGACCATTATATAATCTATACTTTAACCGAATTTTAGATGTTTCGAATATTAGGCATCGAGAAATGTTTCACCTAAATCATCAACTTTTCCAGTTGGGAAAAGGAACTGTACTTTTTTGGAAAAAATTGCGTGTTCGGTATTTTACTTCAAGCATTTTGTCCAGCTCGACCATTTTCAAAAGTACCACGTCAAATAACGGGTCTAAACGTATTTCTTGCATTTTTCTATAACTCCAATAAGCCCAAGATAAGTATATTCAGTGTTTTGCTTCCACAAACATGATATTCTGATTGGACGATAGCTTCGGCATTTTACAGAATGATGCGCCTCGTCTTTACGATTATAATGGTTGAAAAACCCAAAACACCAATACTTTTTTGCAATTTTAAAATGGTGTCATCGATAACATTTCACAGTTTCTTAAAATCTACGCGTACTTGAATATGAAAATTTCAACCACATTTTAATCATTGTACATTAATAGACATTTACAAGAACGTTTTAGATTGAGGACAATACCTGTTTAATGCTGATAGTTGGGTACAATTTATATTGATATTATCACACAAAGATTAAAGGACGAGCTTCACAAATGGGTGATTTGTCAAAAAATTCATGTATGAAAAGCACACAATTTATTACAACGCCCTTAACATTAAGGATATTTAGTGCAGCTTCAGATAGTTCTATATAAACCAGAATTGTGCTCGTTGGTTCATTTCATTTTGTGTCCCGGTGTTGTTATAACGGTTCGTTTGTGATACTTGGAACATTGAAAACCACAATGAAGTTCGTTCGTACACTGCTGTTTTTAGTGTTAATAAACAATGTTTTTACTGAAGAAACTCATTGTTCTAAATATGACTTTTTAGAGAAAGTACTTGAAAAATTAGTAAGAATGGAGTTTAATGAGAACCAAAAACTTGTTGAATTTGAACGCATCAAAACCGACGTGTCGGACAATCTTGAAAAGACAGAAACCTTCAACACGAATATTAAAAATGTGATAGACTTAAAAATTGCTGAGATTGACCGACACATTACTGAGTCAGTTGCAAAGGTTGATGAGACGGTTTCATTGGTGGCTGACAATACATCCAAAGTTCTTGACGACATAGAGAAGAAATTCGCCAAATTAGAAAAGCAGATTATGGACAAGTTACATACAATACAAGGTATGCACCCCCTTTGCACTATTAACATGTACGTAATATTCAAGTCAATGTAGGCTACATGTACTTTTATTCACTTATAAGTTACGCCATTGATTCATTTTGGGTATAATACAATGATGAGCACAAACTGATATGGGCAACTTAAAACAACCCATTTGGTTTACGTTCAAATTAAAAAAAGCAGAGTATGGACAAGTTACATTCAAAACAAGGTATTCAACGTTTTTGTGCATTATATATATCGAGGGTTGCCCGCAAAACTGTCGTAACTGCTTATTATTAAAGAAGGATATACTGCAGTCTTGCAGGCAACCCTCGATATACAAAATGTACATGTACGTAATATAGAAGTCAATGTAGGCTACATATACTTTTATTTACGCCATATATTCCATTTGGGTAATATATAATGTGATGCACACTAACTGATATGTACAATTTAAAACCACCCATTAATTTTACATACAATCATCAATGTAAGTTAATTCACACAAACATTGGTTATACAATAATCTGTCTTTTTCAGAGACAACTCAGACTGTAGCTTTCAAGGCAAGACTAAATGCAGTCGTTTATCCCACAACCGGCCAGACTATCGTTTATCCGGTCGTCATGATGAACATTGGTAACGGCTATGATTCTTCAACGGGCGTGTTTACGTCACCGTGTAACGGGACATACATGTTTGATATTGTGATATGTCCATCGGACAACAAATACGTGAAAGTTGCAATAGTTGTAGATGATGAACAGGTTACCGGTGTCTCATTCTACGGAAATGAAGGTCAAACTTGCTTCTCTGCAAACGCCATCGTGATCCTTAAATCGGAACAACGTGTTAACATAAAAGTGACCTTTACAACTACTGGGGCGAGGAAACATCAAGACTCTACCAGATGGAACACGTTTTCTGGAGTTTTGATTTAAGGTCAAAAGTGAATTAGCGTAATCCCCAATCAGAACTTACGTCAGTATAATACTGTCAAACAGTTGAACATGTGTAAGACAAAGGGATCAACTGGACATACTCAGTATTGTCGTTATATGTTAAGAACTACTCACTGGGGACATGTTTGTAACTGTTATGCTGTTGACTTTATACCATTTTTTCGTTCAGTTGTTTTCTGTGCCCGGCTGTTTGAGTGCCGCCTCCCCTGTCTTTGGGACATGTTTGGAACTGATATAATATTACTATATAATGTCCTTATACTGGAAAGTTTTGGAAGAATATTATATACGCATATACAAATGTAGATCATTTGTCGGATTATCTTTGGTTTCAAGTTGCGTTACCTTACTTTCCGAATCCCGATGTGACTCAAGATTTGTTAGGACGTTACTCAACGAGGCCATTATTTTGAGCCAGGGGTATTAACTATATCACCAATACCATGTACATAACAAATAGTCGGCTAATTTACAATTCCATGTAGAGTATATACGGTGTATAAAGGGTAAAATTAATACTTTTATTCGTAAAGCAACTGAATTCTTCACCTTTATTGTATGTACACTGTATTTAGAAAGTGTACATGTAGCAATAAACTGTTCATAATGTATTTTGTTTTATGCCTAAAACAAACGATTTTCGTCATGTAAAATTCGAAAACGGAAATGATTACAAACTTATCATATTTTTTCCGGTATAATTCTGTTTATTGAAATAGCGTACAATATCATTTCTACAAAGTTCAAGATACATAAATATGAGTTGTTTTATCTATGTCCATGGAACTTTTAAGAAGAAAAAATGTCAAATCTCTTAGAACGTTCTATAGTGCGACCAAGAAACGATGGAACAATGTCGTTGCGTTAACCTCCCTGGTTGGATCAGTCCATATCGATGAGCGGGTATGTTGGTAAATCATGATCATCTTAAGGAATATTAAATAATCAACCGTGTTTGTGTTTTATTGTAGATTAAAGTTGATCACTAGTTCGGATGCGTAGTAATAATAGTAATTAAATCACGAGTACATAGTGCGAGTGATTCTCACATAACCAAATCGTATCTCACCTCAGCTAATAAGTTCAGGTTTCGATGGCCGCTTTCAGCAATTTAGGCGTTCAGCCACCATTTGGTATTTTACCTCCCTGGTAGGGCTACCTAAGGAAACCTGTGTCACGTTGAGTCTCCCTGTGGTAGACTACAATGTATTTCTCTCCTGGTTGTATGCAGCCAATAACGAGATAAGGCGCCTAGGAATATTGAACATATGCAGACACCGCCCTCACAGGTACCAATTCATACCTTCACGGGTCGAGTGCAGTATTGTGGGTTATTATTGCTAAGAAAAGTAAAAAAATGGCGCAGACGGGGATCGAACCCGTGACCTCCCGATCCAAAAGCGCGCCCTACCTCTAGGCCACCGTTCTCATTGTGTCATACACTAAGTCTTGTAAAATCCATATGAACGAGGTTTGGGAGCAATTTATTTTATGCTTTTAAACACGTGCTACATGGATTGTTATTCACCGTCATGGTACTTTTGTACTGTGTTTTTATCCTACTGTCTTAATTCTTCTTGTTTCTTGTGAAATATGGGGAACATGGTTCCCAAAAATAGAATTTGTTCAAACTTTGTATATGGACAATTTATCATAATTATTGCAAACAGAAAAATGCAAAATTCCATATAATAGTAGCTCGTCGCTATTGTTTAGAAGTTATATGCCATTGAATACCCATATTTGGAGAAAAAACTACATGTAGTTTCAAGGGCAGATAACTCCTAAATACTTCGGTGGCGTATGGTTATTTTTATGATTTTTCTGTTTCTAACATGATGCGGAGTTCATATACGACGTTGGAACAAATTAAATTATTAGGAATTGCTGCCCCACCTCCCATGCAAGAATCTGCCGTGAACGCGTCTAACCCAGACATCAAACACTAATTGTCCCGTGTGACGGCATTTTGCCTTCCCTAGCTCTTCATGCAAGATTTGACCCAACATCGCAAGGGAATAAAACTTTGTATAGACAGATGGTCTTTGTGACAAGGTTTCATGAAGACTAGGGCATCGTGAAAGCTCAGCCATTTTCGTTTGTCTGATGTGACTGAAAATAGTTCAATATGGCGCCTTGTTATGTCGGAGGTCTATTGCAATGCATAAAGGCCGAGGTGATTAGAATGAAAGACTATGCTAAATCTAGTGTGTTCACAAGAGTTCCTTTGATTGGACCTAGTGACATGGTTTTTCGCACAAGTTATGACCCAATACACAAACGGACCACGAATGTGTACAGCTGGATTGTGGCAATGTTTTCATAAAGATTATGTCAAAGTTGTAACCTCTAGGGTGATTGCGCTTGATTTTCAGAAAATAACTAGACAACATTTTATTACAAACTTAACTGATTTACACGTAGAAAGGATCAAGTAATACACATCTAAATTTAAATTGCAATAACATAAACACGTTGAGCGATAGTGGGCTTTGAATTAGGTGAGGCGTTTTAAAGTCCTTGTATGTGTACAGCATTAAGTTATATAAAGTATCGCACTAAAATATTTCTTTAGATGTGTTTGCAGCTTACATGAAATATGTGATCGAATGTTACTCAGAAAAAAGATCATAACATATCTGACAGGGAAGGAAGCATTCAACAGAAACAGCAGAGCATGAAGGCACCAAAAGAGAACACACGGAATATAAGCACAAGTCACAAGGAAAAAATATGAACAAGAAATTAATAAAATTACATGTATATTATGCGCGGTAAAATCGTGTTACGTTGGAACGTCAAATTTTACCGCCCGTGCGTCAATTAAAGCATAATCATTACAGATCGTGTAATTTATATATCACATATGAAAACGTTAGCTTTATTGTGCTTTCTTTCCAGAAAAGAATCTTCTTTGATATCTCATTTACCGATGTGTCTTCAAAAATAAGTGCACTAATTGCTTGTATTTCCACAATAGTCGCAACATTGTGATAACGTCATAACCACCCTGCACAGTTCTTTACATGTGTTTTACGGTTGTTGTCAAACTGACAATCAATAATCTAACAGGGGAGAAAGCAACGAGAAAGGCACAAAAACAACTTTTATAAATTATAAATACATTGTATATAAATATTCTAAACCTAATTATATTCGACACTAAAGTAACCAACCAATTAAGCATATTTTTTGACGATATGTTACACACAAACGTATTATGCAATAGTCCTAACACTCAAGTCATTTAAAAATCAAAATCACGTGCCAAAGTATGCGTGGTCATTCATGCGATAAATTTTGCATTTTCGCCACCAAATAATATGATCATAGTTAAAGATATTTCGGGTTTGGAAAGTGACCAATTAAAAAGTGGTTGAGTATACTTGTGTAGACAGTGTCGTCACAGCTATATTGGACGGGTTTCGAAATCTGAAGCATCAATTTAAAGCTTACACAAGCATCTTTGCAAAAACTTCATTATTTCATTTTGTAAAAAATATTGATGAATAGCCCCACATGCATTCATATATTTTCACAAAAACACTCGTAGCTTGAATATATGTAACGTCCCGTAAATCACAAACGAATCCAAGGGCAAGAATCCAATCAGAAAATCAACGACAGTCGTATTATATATTATTGTTAGTATAAATGCCTTAATTTAGTTGTATAGTACTGAGAATTTGATGCGACTTTAATCCCGGTTGAATGTTTTCATAAGCGTGGAGTCACACGAAGAAGCTCGATGTGTATATAATACTAACACAAATCTAAAGTACCCATATTGCACTATTTGTTCGCGGAAATTCATATATGCAACGCAAGAACCTTGTCATACGTTCATGCATAAAGACTATAGGATCAAATTCTCAGTGTTAACTTATGATATTGTATGAGTTTGTGAACGCGTCAAGGGAGAGAATAACATGAAATCGTTCACACTATGGATGCAGCGGTTATCTTACACACAATTTGGTGGCAGCGATCATACATTCCAAATATCTTAATAAATCAAAATACTACAGTATACATGAATCAACATGGTTTTACCAAGTTCTGAATAATTAAATATTAGTTAAATTTCGAGCTTCGGTTTTTTGGACATGGAGATATGATTGATCTGGCTGACACCACATTGGTCAGTAACTGATCTGGTGACACCACATTGGTCAGTAACAGATTGGTAACACCACATTGGTCAGTTACTGATCTGGTGATACCACATTGGTCATTAACTGATTTGGTGATACCACATTGGTCAGTTACCGATCTGGTGATACCACATTGGTCAGTAACTGATCTGGTGACACCACCTTGGTGTCAGTAACTGATCTGGTGATACCACATTGGTTAATAACTGATCTGGTTATACCACATTAGTCAGTAACTGATCTGGTGACACCACATTGGTCAGTAACTGATTTGGTGATACCACATTGGTCAGTTACCGATCTGGTGATACCACATTGGTCAGTAACTGATCTGGTGACACCACCGTGGTGTCAGTAACTGATCTGGTGATGCCACATTGGTCAGTAACTAATCTGGTGACATCACATTGGTACCACATATGTCCTTGCAAACTGTCCAAAAGAAAGTTGAAACCAGTCGATCGTTTGTAAATGTTATGACCATAAACGAGACACTTGTTCATTTTGCCATTCATGCGACATATCCATAAACAAATATGGGCCAGCAAAGACAAAACAAAAGTATGCATTGCAAAATGCTCCGTGGGCGCCAGCAGAAATGTACACCTTTTTCGATATAAACTAAATTTCTACCATTAAAATGGATGTATAAACTGGACAATGGGAAAAAGCATAGCTTAACAAAGGTAATTCAGTCTGAAATTGAAGAAATACTCCGACAATCGCTGCCAAGCCACATGTTTGAAGGATGGCATGCTATTGCAGGGCAATGGGCCTCCACCTAAAGCAGCCATTAACGCGACTTTCTGAGAAGCATGAAGGTTCGTGAACATTCCAACCATCCTTATTTGTCAAGCATTGTTCCTTGTGATCTTTATTTGTTTCAAACGTCTCTTAACTTGCATTGTCGGAAAATATATCAGGTACGTTAAGATCACGGTTTGGCTCATGTCCAGTATATGCATAGTGTACCTAGGAATAATAACAAAATCGCATTTTAAAAATGGAATAACTGAATGACACTTCACGTATATATCGGAGATGAATGCTGCAATGGTGTCAACGGCTTGTTTAATTAGAATCTATCAATGATATATTTTTATGGTCTTAGTTGCATTCCAATTTGAACAACCCTCGTATGTAGTGAAGCTACTGACTGCGTGATGCATCTTTGTTGTTTACGTATGGTTATCAGACAGAAGCTGTAAGGGATTGGAGCACTCCAAACAGTAGCATTATATGAACATGCAACAGTTTCACATATTACCATAATTCTGTTTACATTATAGGTTGATTATTTTCTCTTTGATGTTAATGATGTTCATGATTTTGATTCTGGAAATAAGCCCTTGAATAAAATATATTAACATTGCAGAAATCTCTCTTCAAATGTAATTGAAATTGAATAGTAATGGGGGTATGTTGCGTACAAATAACCCAACAAACACACATTTGAATCAGGACTTCAAATTACTAGTACACTGTATTATTCAATTAACCTAATATACAGTTGGGTAAAACTTTCTTTTATATTTCTTTGATTGAATCAAGCGGAATTGTCTCTTACTGCTGTAGATCAGATATACAGAAAAGTGCCCACTTCGTTTTAAATCAAACAACTTAGTAAAAATAAGTACGTCAGGACAAACCGCATAGTTTCAGAGACCATTATATAATATATACTTTAACCAAAGCTTAGATGTTTCGAATACCAACGAGAAATGTTTCACATAAAATCATTATCTTTTCCAGTTGGGAAAAGTGTTTTGCTTCCACAAACATGATATTCTGATTGGACGATAGCTTCGGAATTTCGCAGAATGATGCGCCTCGCCTTTACGATTATAATGATTAAAAACACCAATACTTTTTTGCAATTTTAAAATGGTGTCAACGATAACATTTCGCAGTTTCTTAAAATCTACGCGTACTTGAATATGAAAATTTCAACCACATTTTAATCATTGTACATTGATCGACATTTTTACAAGAACGTTTTAGATTGAGGACAATACCTGTTTAATGCTGATAGTTGGGTCCAATTTGTATTGATATTTTCACAGAAAGATTAAAGGACAAGCTTCACAAATGGGTGATTTGTCAAAAAATGCATGTATGAAAAGCACACAATTTATTAGAGCGCCCTTAAGATTACGGCTATTTAGTGCAGCTTCAGATACTTCTATATTTACCAGAAATTGTGCTCGTTGATTCATTTCATTGTGTGTCCCGGTGTTGTTATAACGGTTCGTTTGTGATACTTTGAACATTGAAAACCACAATGAAATTCGTTCATACACTCCTGTTTTTAGTGTTAATAAACAATGTTTTTACTGAAGAAGCTCATTGTTCTAAATATGACTTTTTAGAGAAAGTTCTTGAAAAATTAGTAAGAATGGAGTTTAATGAGAACCAAAAACTTGTTGAATTTGAACGCATAAAAACTGACGTGTCGAACAATCTTGAGAAGACAGAAACCTTCAGCACGAATATGAAAAATGTGATAGACTTAACAGTTGCTGAGATTGACCGTCACGTTACTGAGTCAGTTGCAACTGTTGATGAGACGGTTTCATTGGTGGCTGACAATACATCCAAAGTTACCAATGACATGGAGAAGAAATTTGCCAAATTAGAAAAGCAGATTATGGACAAGTTACATTCAATACAAGGTATGCAACGTTTTTTGCATTATTATATTAAAATGTACGTAATATAAAAGTCCATGTAGGCCATTCTCGTTCACCAGATTATTCTTCGTCTGGTAGTCTGGGACCTTGACTAACCACTCATGTATGAGGATGATGTAGGCCAAATGTACTTTTATTTACGCCATTTATTCCTTTTTGGTACAATATATAATGTGATGCACACGAACTGATATGTACAATGTAAAACCACCCATTTGCTTTACATAAAATCATTAATGAAAGTAAATTCACACAAACTTTTTCAGAGACAACACAGACTGTGGCTTTCAAGGCGAGACTAAATGAAGACGTTTATCCCTCAAGCGGCCAGACTATCATTTATCCGGTCGTCATGATGAACATTGGTAACGGCTATGATTCTTCAACGGGAGTGTTTACGTCACCGGTTAACGGGACATACATCTTTGATATTGTGATATGTCCATCGAACAACAAGAACGTGAACGTTGCTATAGTTGTAGATGATGAACAGACTACCGCTGTCGCATTATACGGAAATGAAGGTCATACTTGCTTCTCTGCAAACGCCGACGTGATCCTTAAATCGGAACAACGCGTTAACATAAGAGTGAAAAGTGCAAGTAGTGGTGTGTTCATAGATCATGACTCTAACAGATGGAACACGTTTTCTGGAGTTTTGATTTAATGTCAGAAGTGTTTAAGCATAGTCACCAGTCAGAACGTACGTCAGTATGATACTGTCAAACAGCTGAACATGTGTAAGACAAAGGGATTAACTGGACATACTCAGTATTGTGGTTGTATATTAAGAACTGCTCACTGGGGACATTGTTTGTAACTGTTATGCTGTTGACTTGATACCATTTTCTCGTTCTGTTGTTTTCTGTGCTCGGCTGTTTGAGTGTTGTCTCCCCCTGTCTTTGGGGCATGATGGAACTGATATAATATTACTATATAATGTGCTTATAGTGGAATGTTTTGTAACAATATTATATACGCATATACAAATGTAGATCATTTGTCGGATTATCTTTGGTTTCCAGTTGCGTTACCTCACTTTCCAAATCCCGATGTGACACAAGATTTGTTAGGACGTTACTCAACCAGGCCATTATTTTTAGCCAGGGTTATTAACTAACTCACCAATACCATGTACATAACAAATATTCGGCTAAGTTACAATTCTACGTAGAGTATATAGTTGTGTGTATGAAGGGTAAAATCAATACTTATAATAGTAAAGCAACTGAATTCTTCACCTTTAATGTATGTACACTGTATGTAGAAAGTGTAAATGTAGCAATAAACTGTTCATAATGTGTTTTGTTTTACGTCTGGATCAAGCGATTTTCGTCATGTAAGATGCAAAAACGGAAATGATCACGAAATTATCATACTTTGTCCGGTATATGTTTATTGAAATAGCGTACAAGTTCATGTGTACAAAGCTATCATATTCACATAACATCGGAAGTTCAAGATACATAAATATAGTTGTTTTATCTATATCCATGGAACTTGTAAGAAAAAATAGTAAAATGTCTTAGAACGTTCTATAGTGTGACCAAGATACGATGGAACAATGTCATTGCTTTAACGTCCCTGGTTTGATCAGTCCATATCAATGAGCGGGTATGTTGGTAAATCATGATCATCTTAAGGAATAATAAATAAGTAACCGTGTTTTATTGTAGATTAAAGTTGATCACTAGTTCGGATGCGTAGTAATAATAGTAATTAAGTCACGAGTACATAGTGCGAGTGATTCTCTCATAACCAAAACGTAGCCCACCTCAGCCTAATAAGTTAAGGTTTCGATGACCGCTTTCAGCGATTCGGCGTTCAGCCACCATTTGATATTTAACTTCCCTAGTAGGGCTACATGAGGAAACCGGCGTCACGTTGAGTCTCCCTGTGGTAGACTACAATGTATTTCTCTCCTGGTTGTATGCAGCCAACAACGAGATAAGGCGTCTAGGAATATTGAACATATGCAGACACCGCCCTCAAAGGTACACATGTACCAATTCACACCTTCACGGGTCGAGTGTAGTATTGTGTGTTATTCTTGGTTAGAAAAGTTAAAAAGTGGCGCAGACGTGGATCGAACCCGTGACCTCTCGATCCAAAAGCGCGCCCTACCTCTAGGCTACCGCTCTCATTATGCCACACACTTTATTTATTCATCACATTTGAAAACGTTAAATTCGGTATGCTTTCTTTTCTGAATAGTTTGATATCTCATTTACCGATGTGTCTTTAAAAACGAGTGCACTACTAGATTTTATGCGTGTGCACTTCACGCAATTTCCACATTCGTCGCAACATTGGGATAACGTCATAACACTGCACAGCTGTATACATGTGTTTAATGGTTGTTGTCAAACTGACAATCAATAATCTGACAGGGGAGAAAGAAACATGAAAGGCACAAAAAACTTTTTAATTTATAAATACATTGTATAAAAATATACAAAACATAATTATATTCAACACTAAAGTAACCAACCAATTACAAAGAATCATATATTATAAAGTATGCGTGGTCATTCATGCGATAAATTTTGCATTTTCGCCCTACATCAAATAATATGATCACAGTTAAAGGTATTTCGGGTGTTAAAAGTGACCAATTGGAAAAGGGGTTGAGTGTAGACAGTGTTTAATCGTCACAGCTATATTGGATGGGTTTCAAACTGAAAAGCATCAATTTAAGCTTACACAAGCATCTTTGCAAAAACATGAGTTCACTATTTCATTTTGTAAAAATTATTGATGCGTAGTCCCACGTGCATTCATATTGTTTTTACAAAAACACTCGTAGTATATCGAAAAGAAACTTCGTACACATGGCAATTATTTACGGGCATGATTATAGATAATGTCTCATCACAGGAACCTGACGGGCCTGGATAGTGTTTGGGCCATATATTTTAAAATATCAGGTTCCTGTGTTCTCATAAATCACAAAAAAATCCAAGGGCAAGAATCCAATCAAAACAATAACGACTGTCGTATTAATACAAATGCCGAGCAAAATTGATATAAATATACATGTTAATGAAAACTGTGCATTCATTTAGTTGTAATACTATTGTATGATTTTGCGAACGCGTCAAGGGAGAGAATAACATTGGTCAGTAACTGATTGGTGACACCACATTGGTCAGTAACTGATCTGGTGACACCACATTGGTCAGTAACTGATCTGGTGACACCACATTGGTCAGTAATTGATCTGGTGACACCACATTGGTCAGTAACTCATTTGGTGAAACCACATTGGTAAGTAACTGATCTGGTGACACCACATTGGTCAGTAACTGATTGGTGACACCACATTGGTCAGTAACTGATCTGGTGACACCACATTGGTCAGTAACTGATCTGGTGATACCACTCTGGTCAGTAACTGATCTGGTGACAACACATTGGTCAGTAACTAATCTGGTGATACCACATTGGTCAGTAACATTCTCCGATTTTAATATTTAAGAAGTGATTGAGCTGTTTTTAGCAGGTTCATTTGACCACATTATCCGTAACTTACCGAAGAAGTCCAGTTACGGCACAAACGAAGTCATCGTAACGAATTATTCACTACTGGTGTCCGTTACGTTGTACCACCGGGTACGAGGGTTGTTCAAATTGGTATGCAAGTGATACTATACCTTTCTTGTATCAATGATGTTTCAAACAACAGTTCGCTGTATATCAAAGATCCGTGTATAAGCTTTAAATTGATACCTCACTTTTTAAAATCCGTTTCGTGTAGCTGTTACAATAGGTCAATTAACACTGTCTACTCGTGTATACTGATGCTTAAATTATTTGGAAAATGTCACTTTTTAAGAATCGGTGTTTTCTTAATGTGGTAGCAAAAGCAATATTTAAAATAACTTGTATGGTGAGATGGTGTCATGTAGTGTCTTATTCATCAGCTACTCGACAGGTTAAGGAATTTAAAAGTGGTGTAATATTATTTGGAAATGAACCTCTTGCACGCCATCCAAATACCGCAACATACTACCAAAGGGTTGCGAAATTTTATTTTTTTTAGAAAATGGTGGAGTAATTACAATTAGGCAAGTAGCTCAATGTGAAGGTACGTCATTAGGAGCTCATCATACAATTATCAAGCATATTACAAAAAATAGAGCGAAAAGTATCGTTTGGATACCCTTATCTGCTTTTGGACACCAGCATATATGTCCTTGTAAACTGTCCAAAAGATAGTTGAAACCAGTTTCTAGATAAAAAAAAGTCGACCGTTTGCAAATGTTATGACCATAAACGAGACACTTGTTCATTTTGTCACCCATGCGACATATCCATAAACAAATATGGGCCAGCAAAGACAAAACAAAAGTATGCATTGCAAAATGCACCGTGGGCGCCAGCAGAAATGTACACCTGTTTCGATATAAACTAAATTTCTACCATTAAAATTGATGAATTGATGTATAAACTGGACAATGGGTAAAAGCAAAGCTTAACAAAGGTAAATTCAGTCAGAAATTGAAGAAATACTCCGACAATCGCTGCCAAGCCACATGTTTGAAGGATGGCATACTATTGCAGAGCAATGGGCCTCCACCTGAAGCAGCCATTAACGCGACTTTCTGAGAAGCATGAAGGTTCGTGAACATTCCAACCATCCTTATTTGTCAAGCATTGTTCCTTGTGATCTTTATTTGTTTCAAACGTCTCTTAACTTGCATTGTCGGAAAATATATCAGGTACATTAAGATCTCGGTTTGGCTCATATCCAGTATATGCATAGTGTACCTAGGAATAATAACATAATCGCATTTTAAAAATGGAATAACTGAATGACACTTCGCGTATATATCGGAGATGAATGCTGCAATTATGGTGTCAACGGCTTGTTTAATTAGAATCTATCAAGGATATATTTTTATGGTCTTAGTTGCATTCCAATTTGAACAACCCTCGTATGTTATGAAGCTACTAACTGCGTGATGCATCTTTGTTATTTACGTATTGTTATCAGACAGAAGCTGTAAGGGATTGCAGCACTTCAAACAGTAGCATTATATAAACATGCAACAGTTTCACAAATTACCATTAATCTGTTTACATTTTAGGTTGATTATTTTCTCTTTGATGTTAATGATGTTCTTGGTGTTTGATTCTGGAAATTAACCCGCGAATAAAATATATGAGCTCTGCTGTGGGATTTCCAACCTGAGGACAAAATTTTAACTCTTTAAATGTTGATAGAATTGTGTAGTTGAATACTTAAGGTTTCCAAAAAGTTATACCTTTTCAAAATGGTCCAACTTAGAGTCATGCTATGACATGATGAAAACTAGACATGACGATCGAAATGACGTTATTGACGTCGCGTAAACACAATAATTATGATGACGTCATTTAATTAGCACATGTCCCCTTGTAAGTGCCACACTTACAAAAAGGAAATAAAATACACAGAAAACAAATTTGTTGGATCATGTAGTGTTTTGGGTGTCTCGTACAATGCTGAAATCAAGTTCCATATTGTGCGGTATTTATTTTATGGGGTAAAAAATACAAAATATTCACCATATTCCCAAAATTCGCACTTTTCCTTTATATTTTGTAATATTATAGCTCAAAAAGCTTCTCATTTAGCTCAATATTCTGGCAATTTATTTTTGATGCAATAAACTACAAGGCAATATGTACCTATCACAGTGATTAATTATCAAATAAACTTATTAATAACTTTGTATTCAATTGATTCCCAAAACTCACGGTTTTGTTTATATTTTTAAAGGTTTTGCCCCAAAATATTGCATTTTGCGCACCAACATAAAAAAGACTGTTTGATAACTTAAACTACAAGTAACAACCTACCTTTCAAAATATATCATTATCAAATAAACCCATTAATGACAAAATGATGTAAAGATTAAAAAAATTCATGCTTTGCTTATATATTTTGTAAGGTTTTACCCCAAAAAGTCGACTTTCACTAGCAAGTATGGACCTAGATTTTTAGTATGTTAAAAGACACACATTGTGTGACATGATCCTAGAAAAATACTGGTTTTGCATTTTTTTCTCCTAAAATATCTGCTTTGTACTAAATGTGATTTTCCCAAATTATGTTATTTTTTGAAGAGGTTGGAAATCGCACAGCGGAGCTCATATTAACATTGCAGACATCACTCTTCAAATGTTATTGAAATTGAATAGTAATGGGTGTATGTTTCGTACAAATAACCCAACAAACAGGATGTTTACAACCCACATTTGAATCAGGACTCCAAAATACTAGTACACTGTATTATTCAATTAACCTAATATACAGTTTGGTAAAACTTTTTTTATATTTCTTTGATTGAATCAAGGAAATTTCCTGTTACTGTCGGAGATCAGAGATGCAGAAAGACCACTAGACAAATTCGAATCATCTTTACGTAATTGCTCACTTTGTTTTAAATCAAACAATTTAGAAAAAATAAGTACGTCAGGCCAAACCGTATACTCCTTAGGCATAGTTTAAGTGACCATTATATAATATATACTTTAATTACTTTAATCGAATCTTAGATGTTTCGAATACCAACGTAAAATGTTTCACTGTAACTGTACTTTTTTGTTAAAAAATGCATGTTCGGTATTTTGCTCCAAACATGTCCAGCTCGACCTTTTCACTTGTCACATGTCAAATAATGAATCAAAAGGTCTTCCTTGCATCTTTCTACAACGCTAATAGGCCGAAGCTACAGTATATTCAGTGGTTTGCTTCCACAAACATGATATTCTGATTGGACGATAGCTTCGGCATTTGGCAGAATGATGCGCATCGCCTTTACGATTATAATGATTAAAAACGAACAACACCAATAAATTTTTTGCAATTTTAAAATGGTGTCATTGATAACATTTCGCGGTTTCTTAAAATCTACGCGTACTTGAATATGATAATTTCAACCACATTTTAATCATTGTACATTGATCGACAATTACAAGAACGTTTTAGATTGAGGACAATACCTGTTTAATGCTGATAGTTGGGTACAATTTGAATTGATATTTTCACAGAAAGATTTAAGAACAAGCGTCACAAATGGGTGATTTGTCAAAACAATGCATGTATGAAAAGCACACAATTTATTAGAGCGCCCTTAAGATTAAGGCTATTTAGTGCAGCTTCAGTTACTTCTATATAAACCAGAACTTGTGCTCGTTGATTCATTTCATGTTTTGTCTCGGTGTTGTTATAACAGTTCGTTTGTGATATTCGAATAATGTACACCACAATGAAGTTCGTTCGCGCACTGCTGTTTTTAGTATTAATAAACAATGTTTTTACGGAAGAAACTCATTGTTCTAAATATGACTTTTTAGAGAAAGTACTTGAAAAATTAGTAAGAATGGAGTTTAAAGAGAACCAAAAACTTGTTGAATTTGAACGCATCAAAACCGACGTGTCGGACAATCTTGAAAAGACAGAAACCTTCAACACGAATATTAAAAATGTGATTGACTTAAAGATTGCTGAGATTGACCGACACGTTACTGAGGCGGTTGCAAAGGTTGATGAGACGGTTGCATTGGTGGCTGACAGTACATCCAAAGTTCTTAACGACATGGAGAAGAAATTCGCCAAATTAGAAAAGCAGATTATGGACAAGTTACATACAATACAAGGTATTCATCTTCTTTGCATTATTAACTTGTACGTAATATTCAAGTCAATGTAGGCTGCATGTACTTTTATTCACTTATAAGTTACGCCATTGATTCATTTTTGGTATAATACATAAAATGATGAGCACAAACTAATATGGGCAATTTAAAACAACCCATTTGGTTAACGTTCAAATTAAAAAAAGCAGAGTATGGACAAGTTACATTCAAAACAAGGTATGCAACGTTTTGTGCATTATTATATTAAAATGTACGTAATATAGAAGTCAATGTAGTCTACATGTACTTTTATTTACGCCATTAATTCCTTATGGGTAAATTATATCATGTGATGCACACGAACTGATATGTACAATTTAAAACCATTCATTTGGTCCACATGCAATCATTAATGTAAGTAAAATTCACACAAACATTGGTTATAAAACAATCGGTCTTTTTCAGAGACAAAACAGACTGTGGCTTTCAAGGCAAGACTAAATGCAGACGTTTCTCCCAAAAGCGGCCAGACTATCATTTATCCGGTCGTCATGATGAACATTGGTAACGGCTATGATTCTTCAACGGGAGTGTTTACGTCACCGGTTAACGGGACATACATCTTTGATATTGTGATATGTCCATCGAACGACAAGAACGCGGACGTTGCTATAGTTGTAGATAATGAACAGACTACCGCTGTCTCATTCTATGGAAATGAAGGTCATACTTGCTTCTCTGCAAACGCCCTCGTGATCCTTAAATCGGAACAACGTGTTAACATAAAAGTGATCTATGCAAGTAGTGGGGCGAGTATAGATCATGCCGATAAAAGGTCGAACACGTTTTCTGGAGTTTTGATTTAATGTCAGACGTATTTTGGCATGTTCACCGATCAGAACTTACGTCAGTATAATACTGTCAAACAGTTGAACATGTGTAAGACAAAGGGATTAACTGGACATACTCAGTATTGAGGTTATATATTAAGAACTGCTCACTGGGGACATGTTTGTAACCGTTATGCTTTATACAATTTTCTCGTTCAGTTGTTTTCTGCAGTGCTGTCTCTCCTGTCTTTGGGACATGTTTGGAACTGAATATAATATAACTATATAATTTGCTTGTACCGGAAAGTTTTGTAATAATATTATATACGCATATATACAAATGTAGATCATTTGTCAGATTATCTTTGGTTTCAAGTTGCGTAACCTCACTTTCCGAATTTCGATGTAAGACAAGATTTGTTAGGATGTTACTCAACAAGGCCCTTATTTTTAGCCAGGGGTATTAACTATATCACTAATACCATGTACATAACAAATATTCGGCTAATTCACCATTCTATGTAGAGTCTATACGGTGTATAAAGGGTAAAATTAATACTTATATTAGTAAAGCAACTGAAATCTTCACCTTTATTGTATGTACACTGTATGTAGAAAGTGTACATGTAGCAATGAACTGTTCATAATGTATTTTGTTTTACGCCTAAAACAAGCGATTTTCGTCATGTAAAATGCGAAAACGGAAATAATCACAAAATTATCATACTTTGTCCGGTATAATTATATTTTTTGAAATAGCGTACAATTTCATTTGTACGAAGTTCAAAATACATAAATATGAGTTGTTTTATCTGTCCATGGAACTTTTAAGAAGAAAAAAAGTCAAATCTCTTAGAACGTTCTATAGTGCGACCCAGATACGATGGAACAATGCCATTGCTTGAACGCACTGGTTGGATCAGTCCATATCGATGAGCAGGTATGTTGGTAAATCATGATCATCTTAAGGAATAATAAATAAGTAACCGTGTTTTTTTGTAGATTAAAGTTGATCACTAGTTCGGATGCGTAGTAATTAAATCACTAGTACATAGTAAATGTACACATAACCAAAACGCATCCCACCTCAGCCTTATAATTTCAGTTTTCGATGGCCGCTTTGAGCAATTCAGCCGTTCAGCCACCACAAAATATTTAACTTCCCTGTTAGGGCTCCCTGGGGAGACTACAATGTATTTCTCTCCTGTTGTATTCAGCCAACAACGAGATAAGGCGCCCAGGAATATTGAACATATTTAGGCATCGCCTTCACAGGTACCAATTCACTCGTCAATGTATCGGGTGGAGTAGTGTGCGGTTTTCTTGCTCCGAAAAGTTAAGAAGTGACGCAGACGGGGATCGAACCCGGGAGCTCTCGACCCAAAAGCGAGAACCTTCGTCTAGGCCACCGCTCTCATTATGCCATACACTAAGTCTTGTAAAATCCATATGAACTAGGTTTGGGAGCAATTGATTTAGCGTTTTTAAACACTTGCTACGTGGATTGTTATTCCCCGACATGTTACTTTTGTACTGTGTTTATATCTAACTGTCTTAATTCTTCTTGTTTCTTGTGAAATATGGAGATCTTGGTTCCCAATAATAGAAATTGTTCAAACTTTGTATATGGAACATTTATCATAATTATTGCAAACAGAAAAATGCAAACTTCCATATAATAGTAGCTCGCCGCTATTGTTTAGGAGTAATATGCCATTGAATACGCAAATTTGGAGAAAAAACTACATGTAGTTTCAAGGCCAGATAACTCATAAATAGTTCGGTGGCGTATGATTATTTTTGTGATTTTTCTGTTTCTGACGTGATGCGGAGTTAATATACAACGTTAGAACAAATTCTATTATCAGGAATTGCTGCCCCATCTCCCATGCAAGAATCTGCCGTGAACGCCTCTAACCCAGAAATCAAACACTAATTGTCTGTGTGACGGCATTTTGCTTTCCCTAGCTTTTCAAACAAGATTTGATCAAACATCGAAAGGGATCAAAACTTTGTATAGACAGGTGGTCTTTGTGACAAGGTTTCATAAAGACTAGGCAATCGTGAAAGCTCGGCCATTTCCGTTTGTCTGATGTGACTGAAAATAGTTCAATATGGCGCCTTGTTATGTCAGAGGTCTATTGCAATGCATAAAGGCCGAGGTGCTAATCTATGAGACTATGCTAAATCTAGTGTGTTCACAAGAGTTCCTTTGATTGGACCTAGTGACATGGTTTTTCGCACAAGTCATGACCCAATACACAAACGGACCACGAATTTATACAGCTGGAAGCAGGAAAGGAAGCATTCAACAGAAACAGCAGAGCATGAAGGTACCAACAGAGAACACACGGAATATAAGCACAAGTCCAAGGACAAAATATGAACAAGAAATTAATCAAATTACATGTATATTATGCGCGGGAAAATCACGTTACGTTGGAACGTCAAATTTTACCGCCCGTGCGTCAATTAAAGCATAATCATTACGGATCGTGTAATTTATTCATCATATATGAAAACGTTAAATTTCGGTATGCTTTCTTTTCTCAAAAGAATCTTGTTTGATATCTCATTTACCGATGTGTCTTCAAAAATAAGTGCACTACTTGATTTTATTTCCACATTAGTCCCAACATTGTGATAACGTCATAACCCTGCACAGCTGTTTACATGTGTTTTACGGTTGTTGTTAAACTGACAATCAATAATCTGACAGGGGAGAAGGAAACGTGAAAGGCACAAAAAAAACTTTATAAGTTATAAATACACTGTATATAAATATACATAACATAATTACATTCGACACTAAAGTAACCAACCAATTAAGCATTAGTGCACACAAGTACACTCAACCACTGTAATAATTGGTCACTTTTCAAACCCTAAATCCGTTTAACTGTGATCATAATTCTTGACGATACAAACGTATTATGCAATAGTTCTAACACTCAAGTCATTTATAAATCAAAATCAGGTGCCAAATTATGCGTGGTCATTCGTGCGATAAATTTTGCATTTTCGCCATCAAATAATATGATCATAGTTCAAGGTATTTCGGGTTTGGAAAGTGACCAATTAAAAAAGTGGTTGAGTATACTTGTGTAGACAGTGTTTAATCGTCACAGTTTCGAAATCTGAAGCATCAATTTAAAGCTTACACAAGCATCTTTGCAAAAACATTCACTATTCACTATTTCATTTTGTAAAAAATATTGATGCATAGCCCCGCATGCATTAATATATTTTCACAAAAACACTCGTAGGACATCGAAAAGAAAATTCATACACATGGACAAACAATTCTCCGTGTTATGATATTGTATGAGTTTGCGAACGCGTCAAGGGAGAGCATTACATGAAATCGTTCACACTATGGATGCAGCGGTTATCTTACACACAATTTGGTGGCAGCGATCATACATTCCAAATGTCTTACTAAATCAAATTGCTACAGTATACATCAATCCACATAGTTTTTCCAAGTTTTGAATAATAAGATATTAGTTAAATTTCGAGCTTCGGTTTTTTGGACATGGAGATATGAAAATCCCTTTGATTCATTTGGTTATCAAATGCGACAAAAACGGCCCTTTTCGTGTTTACATACCTGGGTATTCATATGCAAAGTGACACCCAGCGGATTATTGGTCAATAACTAGTTTTTATTGTTAACTCAACATAAAGATCTAAGTATGGCACTTTGAATATGATTATGAATGGTCGCGCCATATTGAAATGTGTCTTTATGATATCACATTTATCAGTAACTGATCTGGTGATACCACATTGGTCAGTCACTGATCTGGTGACACCACATTGGTCAGTAACTGATCTTGTGACACCACATTGGTCAGTAACTACTCTGGTATTACCACATTGGTCAGTAACTGATCTGGTGACACCACATTGGTCAGTAACTAATCTGGTGACACCACATTTGTCAGTAACTGGTCTGGTGACACCACATTGGTCAGTAACTAATCCGGTGACACCACATTGGTCAGTAACTGATCTGGTGACACCACATTGGTCAGTAACTAATCTGGTGACACCACATTGGCCAGAAATTGATCTGGTGACACCACAATGGTCACTAACTGATCTGGTGACAAAACATTGGTCAGTAACTGATCTGGTGACACCACATTGGTCAGTAACTAATCTGGTGACATCACATTGGTCAGTAACAGATTGGTAACACCACATTGGTCAGTAACTGATCTGGTGATACCACATTGGTCATTAACTGATCTGGTGATACCACATTGGTCAGTTACCGATCTGGTGATACCACATTGGTCAGTAACTGATCTGGTGACACCACCTTGGTGTCAGTAACTGATCTGGTGATACCACATTGGTTAGTAACTGATCTGGTTATACCACATTAGTCAGTAACTGATCTGCTGACACCACATTGATCAGTAACTGGTTTGGTGATACCACATTGGTCAGTTACCGATCTGGTGATACCAAATTGGTCAGTAACTAATCTGGTGACATCACATTGGTACCACATATGTCCTTGCAAACTGTCCAAAAGATAGTTGAAACCAGTCGACCGTTTGTAAATGTTATGACCATAAACGAGACACTTGTTCATTTTGCCACCCATGCGACATATCCGTAAACAAATATGGGCCAGCAAAGACAAAACAAAAGTATGCATTGCAAAATGCTCCGTGGGCGCCAGCAGAAATGTACACCTTTTTCGATATAAACTAAATTTCTACCATTGAAATGGATGTATAAACTGGACAATGGGTAAAAGCATAGCTTAACAAAGGTAATTCAGTCAGAAATTGAAGAAATACTCCGACAATCGCTGCCAAGCCACATGTTTGAAGGATGGCATGCTATTGCAGGGCAATGGGCCTCCACCTAAAGCAGCCATTAACGCGACTTTCTGAGAAGCATGAAGGTTCGTGAACATTCCAACCATCCTTATTTATCAAGCATTGTTCCTTGTGATTTTTATTTGTTTCAAACGTCTCTTAACTTGCATTGTCGGAAAATATATCAGGTACGTTAAGATCACGGTTTGGCTCATGTCCAGTATATGCATAGTGTACCTAGGAATAATAACAAAATCGCATTTTAAAAATGGAATTACTGAATGGCTATTGGCGTATATATCGGAGATGAACGCTGCAATGGTGTCAACGGCTTGTTTAATTAGAATTTATCAAGGATATATTTTTATGGTCTTAGTTGCATTCTAATTTGAACAACCCTCGTATGTAGTGAAGCTACTACTGCGTGATGCATCTTTGTTATTTACGCATGGTTATCAGACAGAAGCTGTAAGGGATTGGAGCACTCCAAACAGTAGCATTATATGAACATGCAACAGTTTCACATATTACCATAATTCTGTTTACATTTTAGGTTGATTATTTTCTCTTTGATGTTAATGATGTTCATGATTTTGATTCTGGAAGCCCGCGAATAAAATATATTAACAGTGCAGACATCACTCTTCAAATGTTATTGAAATTGAATAGTAATGGGTGTATGTTTCGTACAAATAACCCAACAAGCAGGATGTTTACAACCCACATTTGAATCAGGACTCCAAAATACTAGTACACTGTATTATTCAATTAGCCTGATATATACAACTTGGTAAAACTTTTTTTATATTTCTTTGATTGAATCAAGCGAATTGCCTGTTACTGCCGTAGATCAGAGATGCAGAAAGATCACTAGATAAATTCGAATCATCTTTACGTAAGTGCCCACTTTGTTTTAATCAAACAAATAAGTAAAACTAAGTACGTCAGGCCAAACCGTATACTCCTTAGGCATAGTTTCAGAGACCATTATATAATATATATTTTAATCGAATCTTAGATGTTTCGAATACAAACGAGAAATGTTTCAGTGTGACTGTACTTTTTTGGTGAAAAATGCATGTTCGGTATTTTGCTCCAAACATGTTGTCCAGCTCGACCTTTTCACTTGTAACATGTCAAATAATGAATCAAAAGGTCTTCCTTGCACCTTTCTACAACGCTAATAGGCCGAAGCTACAGTATATTCAGTGGTTTGCTTCCATAAACATGATATTCTGATTGGACGATAGCTTCGGCATTTGGCAGAATAATGCGCCTCGCCTTTACGATTTAAATGATTAAAAACGAACAACACCAATACGTTTCTTGCAATTTTAAAATGGTGTCATCGATAACATTTCGCAGTTTCTTAAAATCTACGCGTACTTAAATATGAAAATTTCAACCACATTTTAATCATTGTACATTGATCGACATTTACAAGAACGTTTCAGATTGAGGACAATATCTGTTTAATGCTGATAGTTGGGTACAATTTATATTGATATTATCACACAAAGATTAAAGGACGAGCTTCACAAATGGGTGATTTGTCAAAAAATTAATGTATGAAAAGCACACAATTTATTACAGCGCCCTTCAGATTAAGGATATTTAGTGCAGCTTCAGATACTTCTATATTAACCAGAATTGTGCTCGTTGGTTCATTTCATGTTGTGTCCCGGTGTTGTTATAACGGTTCATTTGTGATACTTGGAACATTGAAAACCACAATGAAGTTCGTTCGTACACTGCTGTTTTTAGTGTTAATAAACAATGTTTTTACTGAAGAAACTCATTGTTCTAAATATGACTTTTTAGAGAAAGTTCTTGAAAAATTAGTAAGAATGGAGTTTAATGAGAACCAAAAACTTGTTGAATTTGAACGCATCGAAACCGACGTGTCGGACAATCTTGAAAAGACAGAAACCTTCCACACGAATATGAAAAATGTGATCGACTTAACAGTTGCTGAGATTGACCGACAAATTACTGAGGCGGTTGCAAAGGTTGATGAGACGGTTGCATTGGTGGCTGACAATACATCTAAAGTTCTTAATGACATGGAGAAGAAACTCGCCAAATTAGAAAAGCAGATTATGGACAAGTTACATGTAAAACAAGGTATGCACCTCCTTTGCACTATTAACATGTACGTAATATTGAAGTCAAAGTAGACTGCATGTTTGTACTTTTATTCACTTATAAGTTACGCCATTGATTCCTTTTGGGTAAAATATATAATGTGATACACACGAACTGATATGTACAATTTAAAACCACTTAGTTGGTTTGGTTTATATAATAATAATAAAACTATTTTACGAGGAAACTTATTGTACAATTGATTTATACCAAGCTTCCATAAGTTCCTCAACAATGAACTTGACAAATAACTATGCTTGAAGAATATTATAATATTTGATATTTCGGCCAATATGATGTGTCACAATATAACTTGAAAAAAATATAAAAGAGGTCAGTGAAAGGATATGAAAAGACTGATACACCTACAAAAACGTACTATACACATAGACATTTTATCAATACAACATCTACTAAATAAATATAATTAATCGAAAACACATTTCTCATGTGAAACACTATAACAGCCAGCATATCATACACTCAATAATGTAAGTAAATTCACTCAACTATAGGCTATTAATAATCAATCTTTTTCAGAGACAACACAGACGGTAGCTTTCAAGGCAAGACTAAATGAAGACGTTTATCCCACAAGCGGCCAGACTATCATTTATCCGGTCGTCATGATGAACATTGGTAACGGCTATGATTCTTCAACGGGAGTGTTTACGTCACCGGTTAACGGGACATACATCTTTGATATTGTGATATGTCCGTGGAACGACAAATACGTGCGAGTTGCTGTAGTTGTAGATAATGAACAGACTACCGTTGTCACATTCTATGGAAATGAAGGTCGTACTTGCTTCTCTGCAAACGCCGTCGTGATCCTTAAATCGGAACAACGTGTTAACATAAAAGTGAACAGTGCAAGTAGTGGGGCGAGGATAGATCATGACTCTTACAGATGGAACACGTTTTCTGGAGTTTTGATTTAATGTCAGACGTATTTTGGCATGTTCACCAATCAGAACTTACGTCAGTATAATACTGTCAAACAGTTGAAAATGGGTAAGACAAAGGGATTAACTGGACATACTCAGTATTGTGGTTACACATTAAGAACTGCTCACTGGGGACATGTTTGTAACTGTAATGCTGTTGACTTGATACCAATTTCTCGTTCAGTTGTTTTCTGCGCCCGGCTGTTTGAGTGATGTCTCTCCTGTCTTTGGGTCATGTTTGGAACTGATATAATATAACTATATAATTTGCATGTACTGGAAAGTTTTGTAATGATATTATATAATATACATGTATATACGCATATACAAATGTAGATCATTTGTCGGATAATCTATGATTTCGAGTTGCGTTACCTCACTTTCCGAATCCCGATGTGACACAAGATTTGTTAGGATGTTACTCAACAAGGCCAGTTATTTTCAGTCATGGGTATTAACTACATTACCAATACCATGTTCATACCAAATAGTCGGCTAATTCACAATTCTATGTAGAGTCTATACGGTGTATAAAGGGTAAAATTAATACTTATACATGTATTAGTAAACTAAATTTTTTACCTTTATTGTATGTACACTGTATGTAGAAAGTGTACATGTAGCAATGAACTGTTCATAATGTCTTTTGTTTTACGCCTGAAACAAGCAAGTTTCGTCATGTAAAATGAACGAAAATGATCACAAAATTATCATATTTTGTCCGGTATAATTATGTTTATTGAAATAGCGTACACTTCCATTTGTACAAAGCTATCATATTAAAAAAACTTCGGAAGTTCAAGATACATAAATATACAGAGTTGTTTTATCTATATCCATGGAGCTCTTGATAAAAAATAAAGTCAAATCTCTTAGAACGTTCTAAAGTGCGACCAAGATACGATGGAACAATGTCATTGCTTTAACGTCCCTGGTTGGATCAGTCCATATCGATGAGCAGGTATGTTGGTAAATCATAATCATCTTAAAGAATTATAAATAAGTAACCGTGTTTTATTGTAGATTAAAGTTGATCACTAGTTCGGATGCGTAGTAATTTAATAACGATTACATAGTACGAGTGATTTCCACATAACCAATACGTATCCCCCACAGCCTTATAAGTTGAGTTTTCGATGGCCGCTTTCAGCAATTCAGCCGTTCAACCACCATGTAATATTTAACTTCCCTGGTAGGGCTCCCTGGGGAGACTACAGTGTATTTCTCCCCCGTTGTGTTCAGCCAACAACGAGATAAGGGGCCCAGAAATATTGAACATATTGAGGCATCGCCTTCACAGGTACAATTCACACGTCCATGTATTGAGTGGAGTAGTGTGGGTTATTCTTCCTCAGAGACGTTAAGAAGTGACGCAGACGGGGATCGAACCCGGGACCTCTCGATCCAAAAGCGCGCCCCACAGAGGTAGAGGCAACCGCTCTCATTATGCCATACACTTAGTCTTGTAAAATCAATATGAACTAGGTTTGGGAGCAATTTATTAAATACTTTTAAACACGTGCTACGTGGATTGTTATTCTCCGTCATGTTACTTTTGTACTGTGTACTTATCCAACTGTCTAAATTCTTCTTGTTTCTTGTGAAATATGTGGATCTTGGTCCCAAATAACAGAAATTGTTCAAACTTTGTATATGGACAATTTATCATAATTATTGCCAACAGAAAAATGAAAAATTCCATTTTATAGTAGCTTGCCGCTATTGTATAGAAGTTATATGCCATTGTATACGCAAATTTGGAGAAAAAAACTACATGTAGTTTCAAGGGCAGATAACTCATTAGGTGGCGTATGGTTATTTTTGTGATTTTTCTGTTTCTGACATGATGCGGAGTTCATATACGACGTTTGAACAAATTATATTATTAGGAATTGCTGCCGCATCTCCCATGCAAGAATCTGCCGTGAACGCCTCTAACCCAGAAATCAAACACAAATTGTCCCGTGTGACGGCATTTTGCTTGTCCTAGCTCTTCATCCAAGATTTGATCAAACATCGAAAGGGATCAAAACTTTGTATAGACAGATGGTCTTTGTGACAAGGTTTCATAAAGACTAGGCATTCGTGAAAGCTCGGCCATTTCCGTTTGTCTGATGTGACTGAAAATAGTTCAATACGGCGCCTTGTTATGTCAGAGGTCTATTGCAATGCATAAAGGCCGAGGTGATCAGAATGAAAGACTAGGCTAAATCTAGTGTGTTTAAAAAGAGTTCCTTTGATTTGACCTAGTGACATGGTTTATCGCACAAGATATGACCCAATACACAAACGGACCCAGAATTGGTACAAATGGATTGTGACAATGTTTTCATAAAGATTATGTCAAAGTTGTAACCGCTAGGGTAATTGCGCTTGCAAGATTCCCAGAAAATAACGAGACAACATTTTATTACAAACTAAACTGATTTACACGTAGGAAAGATCAATTAATAAACATCTAAAATTATATTGCAATAACTTAATAAATACTTGGAGCGATATTGGGCTTTGAATTACGTGAGGCGTTTTTAAAGTCCTTGAGTGTGTACAACATTAAGTTATATTATATATAGTATCGCACTAAAATATTTCCTAAGATGTGTATCACGAAGTTTAATTAACGTGCGTTATGTGTTAGCAGCATGCATGAAATATGTGATCGAATGTTACTCAGAAAAAAGATCATAACATATCTGACAGGGAAGGAAGCATTCAACAGAACCAGCAGAGCATTAATGCACCAAAAGAGAACACACGGAATATAAGCACAAGTCATAAGGAAAAATATGAACAAGAAAATAATAAAAGTACATGTATATTATGCGCGGGAAAATCGTGTTACGTTGGAACGTCAAATTTTACCACCCGTGCGTCAATTAAAGCATTATCATTACGGATCGTGTAATTTATTCATCATATATGAACACGTTAGATTTATTTTGCTTTCTTTTCTGAATAGTTGGATATCTCATTTACCGATGTGTCTTCAAAAATAAGTGCACTACTAGATTTTATGCTTGTGCAATTCACATCATTTCCACATTAGTCGCAACATTGTGCTTAACGTCATAACCCTACACAGCTGTGTATACATGTGTTAATGGTTGTTGTCATGCAAACTGACACTCAACAATCTAACAGGGGAGAAAGAAACGTGAAAGGCACACCAAATTTTTTATAAATTATAAATACATTGTATATAAATATACAAAAAATTATTATATTCGACACCAACATGGACACTAAAGTGACCAACCAATTTAGCATTAGTGCTCACAAGTACACTCGACCACTTTTCTAACTGATCACTTTTCAAACCCTAATACGTTTAACTGTGATCATAATTTTTGACGATATGTTATACACACAAACGTATTTATGCATTAGTCCTAACACTCAAGTTATTTAAAAATCAAAATTACGTGCTAAAGTATGCGTGGTCATTCATGTGATAAATTTTGCACTTTCGCCATCAAATAATATAATCACAGTTAAAGGTATATCGGGTTTGAAAAGTGATCAATTAGAAAAGTGGCTGAGTGTTGACAGTGTTTAATCGTCACAGCTATATTGGACGGGTTTCGAAATGTGAGGTATTAATTTAAAGCTAACACAAGCATCTTTGCAAAACCATGAGTTCACTATTTCATTTTGTATAAAATATTGATTCATAGCCCCACATGCATTCATATACTTTAACAAAACATTCGTAGAAGATCGAACTGAAACTTCTGGAATATAGATAACGTCTCATAAATCTCAAATGAATCCAATGGCAAGAATTCAATCAGAACAGTAACGACAGTCGTATTATTAAAAATGCCGAGCAAAATACAGTCATATTGGATATAAATGAGCCGTTCTCCAGGAAAACCGTGTTAGTGACATTCTTCTTCTTCTTCTTCCGTATACAGGACAGGAATCCATCAGCTGGATTGTACTACGTCCCGGGATTAGTATAGTAATTATGTAATAATGTCTAGAAAAGGCTCCAAAATGAGAAAAAAGTAATGTTCTTTGATTTAATTTTGAGTACTTGGATAATATAGTACCATCCATTAAGTTTACTGTTTCGCGTGAAATATATCAAAATAATTTCTACCGTTGCAATGGTGACCAATTTCTGAAAAGTACCCATGTTTAGAAAAACGAGGGGTAAGTGGTTAAAAACAGTAGCTTTTTTTCTCTAAAAGCAAACATTCACGATTCTGATATGTTTTATAAAAATAAGAATATAATTCTAAAGTGGGATACTATTTTAAAAAAGTTTACGTCAAGAATAAATCAAATACTGGAATTGCGCAATGCTTGATAGCATTCAAAATGATTACGGGAGTGGTAAGTTTTAAAAGTCTGTAACTTTGTAATTGGATGTTATATTTTACTCAAATGTTCAGAAAATATTCATAAGTCTTATCTTTTTAACGCTATAATAGCATGATATTCATAATTTTGTCACTAAGCCCGGATTTCCTGGATAACGGCTCATATATAAATGAAAAGTATGCATTCATTTAATTGTTGTAATATTGTATGATTTGCGAACGCGTCAAGGGAGAGAAAAACATGAAATCGTTCACACTATGGATACAGCGGTTATCTTACTCACAATGTGGTGGCAGCGACCATACATTCAAATTGTCTTAATAAAAATATGGGAGCTCAAATTGCTACAGTATACATCAATCCACATAGGTTTACCAAGATCTGAATAACTAAATATAAGTTAAATATTGAGATTCGGTTTTTTGCACATGGAGAAATGAAAATTAAAAAATAACGACCAATTTCGTGTTTACAAACCTGGGTATTCGTATGCAGCGGATTATTGATCAATTACTAGTTTTTATTGTTAATTCAACCTATATATCACTGTATGGTACTTTGCATATGAATGGTCGCGTCATATTGAAATGTGTCTAAATCTTGGTGACACCACTTTGGTCAGTAAATTAATTAATCTGGTGACACCACATTGGTCAGTAATTTAACTGATCTGGTCACACCACTTTGGTCAGTAAATTAATTGATCTTGTGACACCACTTTGGTCAGTAAATTAATTGATCTGGTGACACCACATTGGTCAGTAACTGATCTGGTGACACCACTTTGGTCAGTAAATTAATTGATCTTATGACACCACTTTGGTCAGTAACTAATCTGGTGACACCACTTTGGTCAGTAACTGATCTGGTGACCCCACATTGGTCAGTAATTTAATTGATCTGGTCACACCACTTTGGTCAGTAAATTAATTGATCTTGTGACACCACTTTGGTCAGTTACTGATCTGATGACACCACTTTGGTCAGTAACTGATCTGGTGATACCACGTTGGTCATTACCTGATCTTGTGACACCGCTTTGGTCAGTAACTAATCTGGTGATACCACTTTGGTCAGTAACTGATCTGATGATACCACTTTGGTCAGTAACTGATCTGGTGATACCACATTGGTCAGTAACTGATCTGGCGATACCACATTGGTCATTAACTGATCTGGTGATACCACATTGGTCAGTAACTGATCTAGTGATACCACATTGGTCATTAACTGATCTGATGACACCACATTGGTCATTAACTGATCTGGCGATACCACATTGGTCATTAACTGATCTGGTGATACCACATTGGTCATTAACTGATCTGGCGATACGAAATTGGTCAGTAACTGATCTGATGACACCACTTTGGTCAGTAACTGATCTGGTGAACCCACTTTGGTCATTAACTGATCTGATGATACCACATTGGTCATTAACTGATCTGGTGATACCACATTGGTCATTAACTGATCTGGTGATACCACATTGGTCAGTAACTGATCTGGTGATACCACATTGGTCATTAACTGATCTGATGACACCACATTGGTCATTAACTGATCTGGCGATACCACATTGGTCATTAACTGATCTGGTGATACCACATTGGTCATTAACTGATCTGGCGATACCACATTGGTCATTAACTGATCTGGTGATACCACACTGGTCATTAACTGATCTGGCGATACCACTTTGGTCAGTAATTTAACTGATCTGGTGAACCCACATTGGTCAGTAACTGATCTGGCGACACCACTTTGGTCAGTAATTTAACTGATCTGGTGAAACCACTTTGGTCATTAACTGATCTGGTGAACCCACTTTGGTCATTAACTGATCTGGCGACACCACTTGGATCAGTAACTCATCAGTTTAGTACATGTACAGTAGACATGTGTTGATCATTTTAGAACAAAACAAAAGCACACTAGTTTGGACACATGAGAAAAAATGATTGTTTTTTCTCATCCGATCAAATCGTTTATTGTTTAAAAATACTGTCTGGATTAAATTGTATGCCATTTTGTGTGAGTTGCGGAAGTGGAAACAGTGCTGCGGTCTGAAGCCTCCAAGATCCTGAATAGTCTGAAACATCCAAGGTCCTGAATGGTCTGAAACCTCCGAGATCCTGAACGATAAATCGATTATATGATCCATGCACGTGGTGAAACGAAGGTCTGTAAAGTTGACAAGGCAGTATGTCTGAAAGGTTGAAAACAGAAGATAAGTTTCCATAACAAAGATGTCGATAGAGCTGCGTGACACTTGGACGAATATTTTATGTTCGACTGGAAATCTCTTCTTCAATACATTAATTTTATAAACAATTGCATTTCTAATAAAAATTTCTATTACAATCTATTTTGACCTAGTATCAAGTTTATAAATGTTCCATACTAAAAAAATGTTTGATTTTGATCGGATTCAGAGTCTATCGCAGGGGAGACCCGGGATAGTTGTTCCACTTTTCACATTTTTGGAAACACTGTCTTCGTTAATTGGAGTAATACGCTCAAACGAATACCACGTGAAAGCTCGATCTTTGCTGGTTACAACCCTTCAGAATATTTTTTTAAATCCCAAATGGTTCTTCTCGGTAACGGGGCAGTTATTCCATGCAATATCAATACGGAAGAGAAACATACTAGAACACTTTTTTTTTATTAAAGTCTAATTTCAATGGGACCAAATGTCGTGGTTTTGGTGACAAGGACCATTTCTTGGGGACGCCATTTCAAGGATTTCGGATTTCTTGAAAAATGGTAAGATCAAAATTCACACAAATTTTCAGAAATCATTAAAAAAAATCATTCAATAATTGTTTTATTACATGTTAATATCTGCAGGTACACTTCCCAAAACCCAGTCTTATACCTGACTGAACTTGAATGCTAGTATGGCAACCGTTGTATACTTGATATATTGATTGGTATAATTATTTATTGGATGGGGGGGGGGGTAATTTCGTGGTTGATTTCATCCACGAAATTAAATCCCTCATGAATATTAATGTAATTTTACAGCATTTTGTAACGAAGTCTACTTGGTTAACATGCAAAGGACAAGGTTCACTAACACAAACAACATGTCCCTTTACTGGTCAAAACTGGCCCCAACACTGCAGGCCCGGATACACCGGGTGCATAGGGGACCAGTGCCCCCCCCCCGGTTGGCCTCGTAGAGACCATTTCATACATCTCTTAAAGTGTTAAAATCCTTAAATTATCAACCTATGTGGCTTTTGGTCGATATGTCGAGCACAAATTTGTGTATATTACATATTGCGAAAGCTATTGCATAAAATGTGCCCTCTGTTGCTATCTTCCATCTTATCTAAAATGTCAGACGCTTTCACACATGTTTTAATGTGTCTAAATGATCATGATTTAGGTGACCACTGGTGTTTGTCCCATTGATCTATGTCACTACGATGTTTGGTTTTATAGATGTAAAACTCGTGGCAAGAAAGAACTTAGATTTCGACATTTTCTTGTTGATATATTAATTAATCTACTGCTATAACTGATTATGAAACACTGTAATTTTAATAAATTTACGCCTGATTTTATAAGCACAAAGGAAAAGGCTTTATTTTGATTTTTTCAAGGGGCACATTATTATGGATAATCTATTTTTTTTGTAAATTCGTGTGTCTAGCAGTATATTTTATTTGTTTAAAAAAATACGTCAGATTGCAGGAAAGCACACGGTTTTGATCAAAATAGAAAAAAAATCGATCTGAACATGTGAACAATTTCTAAAAATTTAACGATGCAGGAAATTGCACGATTTCATCATTGATGATTCTTATAACTGTAAAATCTATAACATTTGTTTATAAATGTATATAATATGTAAGTGTCTGAATGAAGTCGCCGTCTGCTCTTCAAATTTGTAGTGAAGACATTTAAATTTGAAAAAATATACATTTTATTGTTTTTTGTAATTCGTGGTATTTTGTGATGATGTTCAATTTTAATAACTTTACTTTTAATAATGAATTGAAAAGCTTCAAGTGCAGGAAATTGCATGATTTAAGTCGAAAAGCGAAAAAATCTTAGACACCCCGCACTCACCCATTTTAACATCCAAAAACTAGCTGTGACCCCCCTCCTCTCCAAATTTTCTGAAGCCGGACCTGCACTGTTTGAAGTTCACTCTAAAGTATACTTTTTTAGTTGGCTTGTTAAAATTCATTTCTTGAATGTATTTAATTATCTCACAGTAAGCACGCACGTTAATTAACGTGCGTGCAGTAAGTTTATTTTAGGCTGACAGCGTATTCAAAGTGTATGGTTGATGTATTTTACAGGACTCTGCAATAATGAAATAAACTGAAACTGAAACATTTAATAAACTTCGATACAATATATTATTAAAGATCGGCTGCTATTGCACGCGGGTTCGATATTTCGTGGGACGAATCAGAGTCAACGCCCTCTGGTGGTGCAGCTCTCACATGTAAACAAGAGGAAGGGAAACTGTGAAGAGGAAATTATCGATAATTCTGTTGCTAACGATACCAGTGGTTTCCAAGCAGAACGGGAGGTAACGAAGCTTTATAAGCACGTATCTAAAGTTTCATAACTCGCTGTCTTTGTTTGAATGTATTTCAATTCGTCTCATTTGGTATCAACTAGTGACGTGGTACTGTACTTTACGTGTAGCCGGACACGACATAGAACTCGGACATTAGTTAAATAGAGGATATTTGTTGATTTTGGTGTAAGATCGTTTTTCATTTCACCGACTGATCACAGAAAATCAATATTTTCGCGAGTGGCGTAGCCACGATTGAAAAAATTATTTTCTGTGATTACGAGTGAAATAAAATTGATCTTGCACCAAAAATCAACAAATTTTCTGTTTATTATATCCCCGTGGTATTGGAAATGGCGCAGTTAGCAGTTTACGCCGTTATTTTGTTAGAAATATAAAACGTTCATAATTAAAGTGATTGAGCAATGATAGGGCAATTCAATGGGAACATGTTGACACTAAATATCAATAGTCAATTCCATCAATGCATGTTGTATGACCATTACAATGAGGACACACTCGGCTTATTATGTCAGGTCAGCGTGATATGAAATGGCGCACCTATCCTGTAGGTCCCTAATGGTAAAAAAATAAAAGGATTCATGATGTAGTTGTTTACAATTTTATTTTATGGCTATATAGTCCATTTTATATAATAGTTAGCTTACTTTGTATACTTCTTCTTAGATAATAAATCAATAATTAGTATCGAGACAAAATTGCACTGGTTACTAATTGCCATTATACTTTTTGAGTCACCAAGACAACTTGAAGATGTCCAAACAAGTGTTAAATGATCTATTACTGTCATGTAAGAATCATGTATGGCATCTGCATAGTCTGATCTGTCACCAACTTGACTTGGGAATGCCGAAAATATCAATGACAGTTAATATTAACAAAATTTTCAAAACATATTATTTCAGATTTTGACTGGTTTTTCAGTTTTTCTTAATAAGAAAGTTCCATCCTTCTGGACACCATTTCCTGTGTTTGACAGTGTGTAGGACATTTTAATCATGTTACATGGTGTTAACATGCATGCCAGTGCTCTTTACAAAAAAAAATTTGAAGTTAAAATTTCATTTTACAAATTTGTGGGATTACGATATTTGAGGAATAAAGTGAGTTTAGTGACATAAGAAAATAATAACAAATATGGGTACAGCATACCTTTCGAGTTCTAAAAGCACCAAATTTTACTTTGAACATTGTTTATTTGCATTACAGACCAAAACCATACATCCTTCCAAAAATATACTGGAAATGTATGTCATTTTGGGTCTTAAACTCAAGAAAAGACCACTAATCTCAGGTGCGCCATTTCTGATACCGCGCCACAACCCATACCACCACGATACAGTATGCCTCAATTCCTCTTAAATATGTGCCGTAATTGGCGTAATTGGAAAAATCACGTCGAAATTAGAACATCACGACGTGAGAATTATGACGTCATGATGGCATATTTTAAAGCCTGTTGACGTTAAGTTTCGTTTTCTGCATGATACTGGAACAGCTTCTAAAACAGTGAAAATAACAAAGTGGTAATTTCACAGTTATTTTCACCGTTATTTCACTGAAATTTTTCCATAATCCATTGAAAGCAAATAATAAAAAAATGTTAATAAAACGTAACTTGCGTAATTCTTGTATTTTTTACAAAGCTTCATTGGTCTGTGAAAGAAAGTTTTTCATTTACATGTCTCATTTGCACGTTCCTGACTCAGTCTGTAGACTTGTGGAGTTGTGCAAAATAAAATATTTCACATGCATTAAAGTTCAAACTTAAAGATGTGAGTTGGTTATGCTACATTATAGTATACTGTTGTCTCTTAAGGAGGTCCAAGCTACCTTTGGCGCGTGCGCGAAATTTCAAAATCGTATTAGACAAAAACAAACATGAATTTCAGTTTCAATAATCGCATATGAATGTTGATTAATGACAATAAACATAATAATATTGCAAAAAATAGATATTTTTTAACTTTGTATGTTTTGCATGTATAAAAAGTGGGTGGGGAACGGCAAAATTGTGAATTATATGGATGTACAATAAGTCCCTACAATTGTTCAAATGCTTATGCTAATATAAAATATGTAGTGCACGATTTAGTTATAAGAAGCAGCCACACTTTAAAACATTTTTCCTAAAATTTTATTTCATTACAATATGCAAATTAGGTTAATTTTATGCAAATTTATTCACAATTAGTACTTTTTGATGAATAGCTCCCAAAAAAGGCTGGTGACCCCTATTTTTTATTGGACTAAACTGGTGTTCTAGTTGATACTCAACTTATGTCTAATTTTAAAAAAAATCGATCGTTAGATATTTTTTGACATTCATTTGAAAATGACACTTTTGTGCAAGGTGGGGTAACTATTTATCATGTACAAATACTGAATTTGTTCATCGGGCAGCAAAATTGTGACTAATGTCAATAGGAATGACCATTGAACACATAAAATATCATGCATTTTTTTAAAAGTGGTTTCATACAATAAAAATCTTAAAAAGAACATAATGGTGCCATAAATGCAGGAAATATAAAAAATAACAAAATACAATGGGAGGTCATTAGAAAGCCATGTATCTCGAAAATGAGCCTGTTGACATATCATTTTAATGATTTCAATGTTGTTCTAGAAGATTGTTCTGTCATTTTAAGATGTTTCAAGGAAAATTTGATCGTTAGATCAAAGTAGCACGTACCTCCTTAAATCTGTGCTTCTTAACAGTTTAATCAGAGCATGCGCACTGGTGTATCAATTTAGTAAAAAAATTGTCTGCACTGTTTTCGGAAGAAGCATATTTTATTTGACTTATAAAAACAAGAACAATGACAAATGTTTATCAAAAGTATGAAAAAATTACAGTTTTTTATCTCCAGGTCGAAGAGGTGCTCTGAATCCTGTTGACTGGTAACCATAAAATCCGTGCCTACATAAAAACTTATCTATAATTTGGGTTTAAATTAAGTAAATTTGGAGTAGTGGCCTCTATTCCTATAACTTTGTGCATTCCTACAAGTTTGTGCATTTTAGTAAAACGTTAATTTCTCTGTTAAAAATCTAATTTCTTTGTCCAAATTCATTTTAAGTTATTAAAAAGAAATCATCTAGCTGAATAATGCAAAAAATGCAACAAAAACAGGGTTTGTTACGTTCACAGTGAGTTTTGTCCGAGCACCAATTTTACTGTTTACATATTCACCGCTTCCGGTCGCGAATTAGGGTGACGTTTGTTTTCCTCAAATTTGCATTATAGATACGATATATCTACGATTGGAAAATGGTGCTAACTTACAGACAAATGATCAAACTTTATTTTACAAAACTTTTTAATGGCAAAATCCTTCCCGTGCGATCCTAAACTTACAGGTCACAAATGTTTATATTAAGACTGCAGACTGCATGCAACATTGAGGCCGATTTTGCAAGTTTTTGCAGTTTGACATTCAATTTTTAGTTTAAATTTGTTAATAGACAGATAATTGATATTGTTTATCACATGGATGATGCCAGTGTGTTTGTTTTTGTGCAGATGCGCCCATTTCAAATATAAGATGCACAAACTTGTAGGTGTACAGGCTACTTATCAAAATGTGTTTTCAATTTGAGTGTTATAGACTGTGGTGATGAATAAAATGCATAATGAAAATGGTATGCAAACATAATTAACACTAGTTGAAGAACAGCAAATGAAATAATACTACCCGAGTACCTGTATTGTTCATCTTCATCAAGGTGACACCAGTTACTATGATGAGTTGTCCAAAATGACTGCATGATTGCCTCAATTGATACAGACTATTTTTGATACAGACTATTTGTGTGATGATTATTTTGGTAATTTTTACTTAAATTTAATAAGATGTAGCGAAAAAATTTGAGCTTGATTATACCAAGCACAGATTTCAGGAGAAGACCCAAAATTATGAGACAGAGGTATATACATTTACGTCGCCTCACTCTTAAAGTGTCCTATCTCCATTTTTGCCAAAAATGAGATAAATACACCATTCGCAGGGGCAGATCCAGGATTTAGTGTTAGGGGGGGGCGTGAGATGAAAAATGAGCAAGGGCCCCTGGTGGGTGCAGGGCAAAGCCCTGCTAGGGGGTCCAGGGGGGTGAATTTTTGACAGGCAATTCACGATACCAAGGGAAAGTGACAATTTTATCAAATACAAATTAATGGAAATGTAAAAAGAGAATAAAATGACATTTTACCGTCTTCTCACAGCTTTAGGATAAAAGCTTGTCAAAGTCTTCTGGATTTTCGCTCGTTTTGGAGCTGGCGCATCCATCTTTCTTGTCATAAAATGCAGCGAAAAGAGAATCAATGTGCAAAAAGAGCGATACATCAGAATCGCAAAGTTCGACCTGAATAACGGGGCAACAGAGAGTCTATCGAAGTGTCTGTGGTTAGTGGAAAATGTTAATTGTGCGCGCAGAAAGCAGAACAAAAATTACTTTAAATATGTGATTTAGTGTGATACAACAAATGAATTGACTTTACTTTGGTGATTTTAGGGGGGCGTACGCCGGGTCATTTTCTTTGAACCAATGTCAGAATGAGTAAAAGATATAGTGCATTTTGAACATGTAAGTATTATTTGATGAAATATTTAATTGGAATACGTATCATAATATTAGTTCCTCTGTCGGATGTCACAATGTTCCTTTAATCAGTTTAAGGTACTTAGACATATTTTCGGATAACTATTTTTGGATAGGTTATAAATGTTTGATCTGTACAGATAGACATTGCTTATTGACACAATGTATGTCAATGGACAAGATCAAGCATAAGTATATATTTTATCATGTTTTGGTTTTCAAAATTCAGTGTTGTCATACACTGGAATCGTAGCGAATAAGTTGCGATATATGTTTATTTCTACATTCCTTACCTTCTTAAATAAAATTGCGTATTATGTCATTCATAAGTATTGAATAAAAACATCAACTACAACTTAATAATTTGTTTGCTTAATTAACCAGTACTAATTGACTAAAGTGGCCAGAACAGTCACAAAGTATTTGGATCTTATAAGCCGAATTTCGTGTCTTTGGCAAGACTGTATTGTTGCTTCCCATTGACCTTAACGACTTGTGTATTAACTAAAATTTTGAAACTCGTAGAATTTCAGGAGGTACAATCTATAATAGAATATAATAAAGAGTATGGCCTCAAGCAATATTGCAATGCTTGCTTAGGAATTGACATAAACAGTGAGGTAAGACCAGGGTGTTCCCAGTTTGTCGAATTCTGATAATAGTGATAAAGGCAATGAACGCGAAATGGTTAAAATAATGCAACATGTGTAAACGAATTGAAAAACACAGAGTTGCATTAATAAGGATGATGAACATCAATTTACAATGTCAGTCTGTTCATCCATACACATTAATAGTTATCTCAAAAGTTTAGGTTACCATACAATCATACTAGAGAATGTAGGGTTAACGCATGCTTTTTCGTGCTATAACATCTGCAGAGTCCCGAGGGACGGTTGGTGCCCAAGCCCGCCAGGGACTCTGCAGATGTTATAGCACGAAAAAGCATGCGTAAACGCTATTATAGCATGCAAAACATCAATTTACGCGTTTGTATTTCGAAATAATTACATTTTGGCGGGAAATTTTGTGGCGACGTCGTGTAAACAAACGTAACGTCGCGAAAACAAACGTTACGTCATAACAGTATTTGTTATGATCGTCGACTTCCGGGATCGGCAAATACCAAGAAAACATGGATAATGCGGGTTTGTTTAAATTTATTACTTAAATCTTATTAAAATTAATAAGTAGTTACAAATAAAATTGGAATTGCAGTTCATAAGACGCTGTAAAATCATTTATTTTCGTCGGTTAGGCCCTGGAATGTGCATACGTAAAACTGGACGTTAACAGCGCGTTCTCGCGTGAATCTTTATATTTACGCATAGGTTTCGTCCCGTTAACGTATGGACAAAATCACCGTTTTTATGCTATATGAATACAATATCAAAATCATATGTACAATAATGAGCCTTTTTTACCACCATCATACTATAATTATCATATAAATAGTATTAGCTTAAATATTAGTTTAACTTGAATTGCTTTACTGTTTTTTCAGCTTAAAGTTGCCTTATATTGTGCTATCTCCATAAACGCACTTTAAGAGTGAAAAAATATCAAAATTTCTGGAAATTTTGCTCTATCTCCAAATTAATTTTGCTTGAATTACATGAATTTGCCTTTACATATCATAAAAGTAATACCAAACTTATAATTTATTCGTACATATTGATTATGCTCTAAAATTTGTTTTAATTCAGACGGAACGTTAAAAAGATATTTGAATGTGAATCTTCAAACCTCATTTTCTCGAAAAAGTGAAATTGGTAGAAAGGACACTTTTAGACTAAAACAGCGAAATTTTGTTTATAACATCCAACATATATAAACCAGGTTGCTATTCCACTAGCTTCTGAACCTGAAGGGTCATTTTGATTTTTTTACTAAATTTTACTATTTCATATGATAGGCAAAATACCTATGATTTTAACAAAAAATTACCCTTCAAACCAAAAGGATCAGAATGACATTGTGTTGTTTTTTTTACATCAGTTTGGGTCTGCGTGAGAAATAGGGAGAGGGTGGAATAGGATGCATGATGATAAATGAGGAATTCTATTTATTCTGGCTTATTCTATGGTACTATCTGACACTGTGATGTATCCAGTGTGGGATTACTAGTATGCTACAAGAAGGGTAATATTCTGATCTGATGGACAAATTAAATTACCACATACTCCTTTGGGAGAGTGGTGCTGTAGAATAATCATATTGGGTTTTCATATGTCTCACAGATATTAATTGTATTTGGATGTAAATTGGCCACATTTTCATCAAAAGAGGCTCTTGTTAATGTAAATAAATATAGCAGCTTTCCAGATAGTGGACAGAATTTGGTATATTTGATCAGAAATCATGATATTATATCATCCCGGAAATTGATCTGTCATATTATAGTGTGACTGAACTTTTGGCTTTTGTAGTATAAATTCAACTTCAAATACAATTCTATGACCAGAGTTTTCGTTATTAAATGATTGCTCAAAGAAATCATTGTTTAAATTGTGTTTCAATTAGTTGTTTTTGTCTAAAAATAATGATTTGCTTTTATTAATGCTATAGAAAAGGCCCTGGCCCAATCGGTTGTTTTTTCTGCCAATTTGTTGTTGATATTTAGAATGAAACCCCTGATTGTCCTTGCTAAAAGTCCATCATTCTACTATTTGGATAAAATGCTTTATCAATTTGTTTACCTCAAGTGTTTTAAGCTCTGATTATCTCTATTTTAAGACAGCAAGTCAAATGGATATACTTTTATAATAGGTTCATAAGTAAAAGAAGTCTTCAAATACCTTTAATTGAAAGAAAAATGTCCCTTCTGTCAGATTGAGAATGTCTGAAGGTGACTATTTAGAATATTAGGGTTCAACACAGGTCTGTAAAATTGCATCTGCTGAAAATGGCATGATAAAATGGGATTGTGGACACAACTACGGTAAACCAAGAAATTATTTCGCGTGAAAGTGCTAAAAAATTTAATATGGACAAAAATGCGAATGTGACGATTAGTATTTGTGAAAGTGAATTGGTTAACATACTGTGATTAGTATTTGTGAAAGTGAATTGGTTTACATACTGTGATATCGGCTAGGAGTATCAGAATTACTAGTCATTATCATCCTAACTTCTCTTGAAATCGAGAGGGGAAAGGATTTCATTTCAAAATATTTTCATTTAATTATCTCGCTTTAAAAAGTTATGAACTTTATGTCTTGCAAGTTTTTCACCAAATTTGTTGTACATATTAATATTTGAAACTGGCAAAAGCATGTGCATGATTACTGGTTACTACAACAGTCTCGGGGTTTCCACTTTATCAATTTTTTTTTGCTAAAAATGAAAATGGCAAAATCAAAAAGAGTCAGTGGCATTGAAACATGTAACTAGGGGAACAACGGTCAAGATACATTATGTAGGGATTCCTTTATTGTGACCTTTACATAAGATTAAAACATTTCTTGTCTGTCTCTGAAACTACTTCAAGAACTCATTTCCTTCACTCAAGTTACAGTGTGAATTGAAAGCCCTAAGCTTTTACCATGTTCCATTTTGAAACCGATTGCCATTTTTACCATCGCTTATAAATTGTTAATGAACACCATTGGATTGATATATGATCGAAATTCTCGAATGTTCACTTTGTGTTGAATTTTTTTTTGAAAATTGAGGTGAAAACTGAGCTTTATTGCTGTTTGATGGTATGTGTTTTCTGTTGTAGCATTTTTGCTTTCTTTGTAAAGATCACAATAATTTTATAGCTTTTACGTTCTCTGAATTTACTGATGCGAGGAAAGCAAGGTTTTATTAAGACAAATAATATATTATTTCATGACAAAGTTTTTCAGAATCTAAAATTAGTTCCTGACTTTTTCAAAGCTTATATTGTTTAACTAGGTTTAAGTGAATTTGAGACATAACTCCGCCAAAGAGTTGGTCCACACATTAGCCCGCCACATGTTTATGGTCTAGGAAAAATACGAAAATGTCAGGGTAAGAAAGTAACAAAAAATCACAATGTCTTAAAATATGTTACTCCGTTAATTCTGCACACTGCTATGCATCCATTTAGGTAATCATTGTTGGCATTGACATTTAGTGTTTACCATTAATCAGGACACCCCCGACATTACTGTTGTAACATGGAAATACTGCCTATATAATGTGCCAAACAGGTCCTTGAAAAAGCTGATAAATTGAATTAATTAGGAAAAAGAGTGGGAACCCTGATTATGATCATGAATACTCTTACCTGTGCATGTGTGGGGTTCGAACCCACATTTCAAATGATCATGACGCCTAGAACTGAAGGTAACCTTTGAGGAGGCAAGTTGAAATACCACACATCGGGTGTGCTGGACAGGTGAGGGTTCCCGTCCAGGTATTAAAAGCTTCATAGAAAATTTCTGTACAACAAAAAGGAATTCAATAAGCCAAGTATACGGGCATTTTTATCTGCGAGACCATGCATTATTTGTAAAAATTAACCAAGTTGAAATTATATTCCAACAAAGTAATTATTGTTTCAAAATTTGAGACCCGTTTGTTAAAGTGCATGCTTGCTGTTCATCCAATACATTGTACATGTGAAGATATCACTAAATTATGAAACGTATGACAGTCTCTAAAAGCCTGTGTGACGTACACTCCATGGATTTTATCATCAATTTATTTACTACATGCACTGCCTAATTTTGAATTTTTAAAGGGCTACCATTTATTTTTGGTGCATAATGATATTGCACCTTGATTATTGTTGTTGTTGACGGCTATAGAGCCCGAATATCCGTTGCTAGTACAGTCTACGCAGGTAAACGGTTTCTCATAATGGCACACAAGTAGTGTTTCAATACAGTTTTTGATTATGTCTGCATTTATCGATTATCTGTTTAAATAACTCAACATATAAATTATATGTAAAAATATAATACGATGTTAAGTATGTTTACGCAAAACATAGGAATATGTAATATTTGTAGAATTCTGTTAGCAAAATATTTATACGAGGGGTGATACTTCACTATCTGGATGATCAACATGATTGAAGTTGAAATATAGAACGGAAGAAAAATCCGCCAAGTTATGCGACAATTAACGGTACCCTTGGCAACGTAACTACACGTGATTGCCGCACACCAAAATTGCTACATTTTTCATCTTTAGTTCTCCTGAAACGATGCCGTTTTTTAAGTCTTATATGTGACTAAAATTCACGCAAATATAACACATCATACGTTGACGTCATTCGTCATGAGGTCATTTCCATAAAATATAATGTTGTTTACTACATTCGCTATCAAATTAGCACTGTGTTTATCTGAACAGATAATTAAACGGAAACAACGTTATGACGTCAACAGGTGACATTGAATTGAGGCGCGTTACAGAATGTTGCGTGGAAATATGAAAAAAACACTGACTGAAACAAATGAAAAGATGAAAATGTGCGATAATTTAAAACGTACAGTCCGGCAGTTACCAACAAACAACGCAGACTATTCAAAGTGCACAGAAGATCGACTGAAGTCAACAATAGAGAAATGTTGCCGTCGACAGTGATGTGAAAAGTGCGAGGAATCATCCAAAAAGATAGAAGAAAATCCATTAGACTGATAGTCAGCGAGCTCGAGAAATCTCCTTTAACCATGTATGGGTTAAAATTGTACGAAAGAGCTAGGTATGCTGAAAATCAGACATTCGTAGCCTTGCGTTGTGACTTCGTGGGGAAGTGCTCCATACAGTGGACCTACATTGCGTTTAACGTTATGTGACGTCGTTTAGTTTTCTGGTGTGCGGCGTCTATGCAAAGTGACTGTTTAAGAATCGTCGTTACTATGTAACTGTTTGATATATTTTTCTAATTTTTATAAGAGAGTTTGATAATGCATAAAAGATTGTGATGGTATTATCTATTATTCCTTATGAGCAAAACAACTTGATTCACAACAAAATTACACAAACTTGCTGATCAACCCACGTAATACCAACAACTTATGAAAGAACTCCCACACTAACAGTGTTTTAAGCCTGATCTGGGCCGCTTGACTCTAGAAGCATATATTGTCACCCATTTCAGAAAAATATACCTTAAACAACAAGGAATAAAAAATAAATCACCACGGTTGTAAATCTTAAAGACAGGAATATTGCATTGTAGTTGTGATGATAATTAACAAATTAAGGAACGTGACAATGAATTTTATGATTTTAAATCTGTTCCCTATTTTTCTCCATGACAACTTATGATTTTCCCTCATTGATTATATGTATATATATAGGGTCTGCCATAATCCTTTTAGTGTGGAAAAACCCTCACTAGGAACCGAACCAGTTCTTCAACAAAGCAACATGAGTTTACTGGTAGCTATTTGAAGTTTGTTGTAAGGATAAAAACAAGAAGACCTAATAACTAAGGCACTAACATGGTGTTTTCTGTGGGTTATGACTGTCTGTGTCATTATTTATTCATTGCAACAAATTGGCAAACTGTCACTCAACAGTACCTGTATTTGACCATTCGTCCTGATATGGGGATAATTTGTTGCTTATAATTCATCGCCCAACTGTTTTCATTGGAAACACCCTGTATATAGTCAGCTCAGGAAAGGTGGGAAAATTTTGTATAATTAACTGGCATGCCAAATGTGTAAGTGGATAAATCGGATTATAATGCATAAATATCAGTCATTTTTTTGTATAATATATAAATACTGTAGCGCACAGACAATCCAAAGCCACACAGAACCAACGGCAGCGCCTAGGCACCCACGCAATCGTCAGACATAGAACGAATCATCCATATCCCCCAAAAAGTATGTTTCAAGCAAGCCTATATTAGGGTGGTCATACCATGTGGTATGTGATGCAAATTTTGGCTAAACAATATTACGTGGCATTGATAGTACTCATTCTTGGCATGGGTGTCGAGGATGTCTCGTTTAAATCGGACTAAGAATAAAATACTTACAATTGTTTTAAACTCTGTGTTTACATATTTTTATTTACGGCGTTGACCAAAATTTGCATCACTGATTCCATGTGGTATGTCCACTCTGCATATACTCACCCCGCAAAGGATGACATACTCAGTGTGTGAATTTTATGAATAATTAACCATTTAGGGGAGGTAAATATGACTTTAAACTAAATTTGGCTTTATTTGCGATGTTTTCGTTTTCTCTATTTAATTATTCCCAAATTGAGTTCCTAATTGCCAATTAAAAATCCTATAATTTGCTATAAACAATACTATAATGATTTATACGGTATTACCTATCCTCACAGGAACCTTTGACCATGAATTTATAAACCCTCAAAAAATGTCTATTTAACTGCATGAATTTGTGAAATAAACATTACAAAATGAATATAAAATCCACTATTTTCCAAAAAATTAAATACAAATTCTAGGCTGGAAAATAATTCTTAAGACTCAAGTCTTAAGATACATAATGTCAGTGATGACTGGTCTGTCTGGTTGGGAAGAACACAAAATCGTATGTCGTGTTCGGTCATCAAAAAAGGTTTATGTTACGTGAACAGTCTGCTTGGTTCATATAAAAGTTGTAGAATGAAAAAATATATTGTATTGACATTTATGTCATAATTTTTGTCTGCTACGGACAATACTAGACAGCTATATAACACCTTATGTAGACTATGGCGTTTGATCTACATGCTGTTTTTTTTGTCTTGAGGGACGTCAAGGTTCCATGCAGACTTCACTTTCCAGTTTCTCTTTTTGTGATGCTCAGACTTACATGTATGGTGCTCCTAATAAATTCTGAGTTTCTACATTGAAATTTATTTCTGAAATTTCAACTGTTTGACAAAGATATATGTTTTATGTTTGTGTTTGCATAAAAATTATATTGAGAAAATTCTGAATTTCTTAAGAGGTTTCAGCAGCTGACTTCAGGGCCCGAAATTACATCCAATAATTACACTCAGCACTCAAATATTGAAATTCATTCTTTTGAGGTTCTTTGCAACAATTTTTGAGAATGAGAAGTTGTAATAATGTTAAATTGGTACTAAATATTATTTTTGGTTTATTACATGTGTAATTAGTATAATTTAGTGTATTTGTAAGTTATAAATGTAATTTATCAGCCTGAGTGCTGAGTGTGGCACTCAGATTCAATAATTACATATATACGGTTTTGTACCTCATGTATAGTACACAGTGAGTGGCAAAGAACATGTATCAAATATTATTTTTAACACTCATATAACATTATTTATACATTTTCCTCATTTGGATTTGCAATCTAGGACTAATAATGGCTCATTATATTACATTTTCAATATTTGAGCGTTCAGTGCTGAGTGTAAGTGTTGGTTGTAATTTCGGGTCCTGAACTGAAGATGGTGGGATAATCAATCGCACCTTGGGGTTTATCATGATTCGCAATGCCTGGAATTATACAACATATAGCCATGAATATGTAGGTCTAATTAAATATCCTTGCCTTTTTCTTCACTGAATTATATTACAGGAAATGTCTTATTTAAATTTAATTGCTTACTGGTGGTAATCATATTTTTATTGCTAAACACACATATTGCATTATGTCTATCGGTTTTTGATGTTTATCATGTGAACCAGTAATATCAGTTAGACTTGTATACTGGTCTGGCATATACAGTATTCCCCCTAATAAACGCATGTAAATATTTTTTTAAAGACTTCAAATATATCTTGATTGGCGGGTTTATTCCATGGTAATCATATGCAAACATGATCCACTTAAAATTAAATTACATAGACCTTTTCTCGAAAATTATTCAAAGTAAGAGTTTTTTTGAAAAAGACCCTCAGATAAAAATCCCCCTTTTGCAAATTTCTCCCCCCCCCCAGGGGCGTTTATTCAAGGAAATATGGTTATTCATTTTGATCGAACTTGAATTTAATCCATACCAAGTAATTAATTTAAATTAATTACCTAGCTTTACATGAAAATAGGGATGTGTCTAACAGGGGCTTTGGCTTGCAATATCGACGTATGCATGTGCATAATATTAATTGAAAAAGTAGAAATGTTAATATGTCGATTAATGGCATTAAATTCCCTAATTTCATCAATCATGAGGACCCTCAACCATAAACATCAACTTCAAGGCTTCTGTGCATAATACCAATTCAAGTCTGGCTATGCCCCTGTCTATGTTAAATAAGTGCTTAGAGAGCCCTCTAGTACTTTGTTTATGATGGACAAACTTGAGCTTGATTTAGTATAGAGATGTCATAATGTTTGTGATTATAAGTTTCATGACAATTTAAGGTCAAAATTGTTAGCACTTGTGTCTACACCAGGTTATTCTATGATTTGGCCAATATTGAACTTTACCTAGATTTTGTTGAGACGATCACGGCCGTAAAGTTTCGTACTATAGATTAGGCTAAAAAAATTGACCTCTAGTATACAACGAGCAAACTGACGTGGATGGTGTAGGTTGACGAACGGACGAAAAGTGATTACAAAGGTTTTACTTTGTGAGATACAGTGTAGCAATACCATGTGACTTTTGACTACAGTTACAAGAAGAAACTGTAGTCAAAAGCCACGTGGTATTGCTACCCTGAGATAGCTAAGTGAGCGAAAAAATAGTTCTGTCTATAATGATAGTGGAGTTATTGTCCCTTAATTCAGGTCTGTCACTTGTATACAAACATTACAATATCATATAACATAGTATTTTTTTGCTTTTAACATTTTAATTGGAGAAAAAGGCAGTGAAAACCATGGAATACCTTATTCATTAAGCTACATACTAATACATATGATATCTATTAAAACACGACATAAATAAGAGAAATTACAATATTTATGTACACATTGTTATATAAACAAGTGACCGACCTGATTAATCGATTTATACACATTGTTATATAAACAAGTGACCGACCTGATTAATGGATTTATACACATTGTTATATAAACAAGTAACCGACCTGATTAATCGATTTATACACATTGTTATATAAACAAGTGACCGACCTGATTAATCGATTGATACACATTGTTATATAAACAAGTGACCGACCTGATTAATCGATTTATACACATTGTTATATAAACAAGTGACCGACATGATTAATCGATTTATACACATTGTTATATAAACAAGTGACCGACCTGATTAATCGATTGATACACATTGTTATGTAAACAAGTGACTGACCTGAATAATCGATTTATGCTTAACATTCTTTTTTACTCGGCGTCATCATAGTCTACCATTCGACATGAAGACAATTAAGAGACCTCACAACATTTCATTTTCCCCACTTCTTCGATCATTCCATGTCTGTGTTTTACCTTGTGAGTGTCAAAAATATTAAACAGCATATAATTTCAAGTCACTCGTTTGATGTGACAGTACTTTAAGTTTAGGTGATGCAATATACTGACAAATACATGTATAGGATCCATCATGAGTAGTCTTTGGAGGTCAACATTTCTTACATAAGTCTAGAAAACACAGGTTATTAAGCAAGCCTTTTGTGAGTTTAATAATTTGTTTTCATGACTATCTAAGGTATCCGCATGAAACTGAGTATTGAATTATTCTTCATCACTAGGGGAGTCCCTAATGACAAGGCTGGTAACTCAGTTATCTGCCCTTGGTACTCTTAGTAAAATTTTCACTCACAGATGAGCAAGGGTTACGCTTGGAGTTTGAGAAAGTCGAGAGTCCAGCACTTTTAGATGGTACTCCTGTTTTAAATGGTGTAATGTGAAACTCTTCTTTAACAATCATCATTCTGCTTCTGACAGATACAATTGACCAATAGCAATTTACTTTAAACAAAAGTACACATTCATCTAACTTGTATATTAAATTAACCATTACCTTCAAGACTAATTAGTGTTCCGTGCTACTTAAAACAATGAGGGTCTCCAATAAAAAGTCTTATTCACCAGCTAGACAAGTGGCATTTAAGTTGTAATTCAATTTGAGAACTACCAGTTGAAAGTTAAACGATAGACAGCTGAGAATTGCGATAATTATATTTACGTGAAACAGAGCGAATTTCAGACAGCCAGATCAATATGGAAGTGGACATGTTCCTTTAATTTGATAAACAACATGGTCGGAAGGTAAATACACAACATGATAATGATTTGATGTGTATTCCTTTACAAATCCTGATGAATATCTTGGTAAAATGGACATCTGTTTGTCATTTAATGGAATATCTTGGTAAAATGGATATCTGTTTGTCATTTAACGGAATATCTTGGTAAAATGGAAATCTGTATGACATTTAACGGAATATCTTGGTAAAATGGATATCTGCTTGTCATTTAACGGAATATCTTGGTAAAATGGATATCTGTTGGTCATTTAACGGAATATCTTGGTAAAAATGGACATCTGTTTGTCATTTAACGGAATATCTTGGTAAAATGGACATCTGTTTGTCATTTAACGGAATATCTTTGTAAAATGGATATCTGTTTGTCATTTGACGGAATATCTTGGTAAAATGGACATCTGTTTGACATTTAAAGGAATATCTTGGTAAAATGGACATCTGTTTGTCATTTAACGGAATATCTTTGTAAAATGGATATCTGTTTGTCATTTAACGGAATATCTTGGTAAAATGGATATCTGTTTGTCATTTAACGGAATATCTTGGTAAAATGGACATCTGTTTGTCATTTAAAGGAATATCTTGTTAAAATGGACATCTGTTTGTCATTTAACGGAATATCTTGGTAAAATGGATATCTGTTTGTCATTTAACCCTCATAATATTCTGTTTATTGTCTTATGTCCGTTGACGACATGTGCGTGGAAGGCCGGCATGTGCTTAGAGTGTGGAAGGCCAGGGTGTTTTACAAAAGACAAAATGATACAATGTCTCTTGTTTGTAACTGTACAGCAGCCTTGACATGTCTGCAATCTGTCTGGATGTGATTTAGTCTGCGACCTGAATGTTACTTTAATTTCATTTTGGGGAGTAATAGGTTGCGCAATCAAATAATCGTGCGGCTGATGTGACCCACAGGCTTAATCTGCCTTATCTCAGCAGTATTCAATTCTTGATCACTTAGTTGACACCTAGAGGTAACTGTTACAAGTTTTGACTTGATCTTTATGATACTTGGTTGCAATCTTGTCTATAAACCTCGCTAGGTTAAGTTTGGTCATCTTTGGTCTGTGTGTTGTATCAGGCCACAATCTCCCTAAGCATCTCAATCTGAGCAAGATCTCATTTCAAATATTGGCATGTCTCTATATGTTAATTTTTATGCAAGGCTTGACTCAAAATAGCATCACCAAACAGAAATGTTATTCTGAGTTTATTATAGTAAAATTTCAAGAGCTGAAGCTTCAGATTTATCTCTAATTCCAATTTGAGTTGAGATTTCTTTTTGAGATGTTTCGGGAGTTTGGGGCCAGGTCCCAGGCCCATGTAAATGTGTCATCCTAGATTTTATCTGACAAGACAACCACTCTGACCCAAGGTGAATTTTAACAGTTACCATTCAAAATGTCACACACTGCGCTGTGTGTATATGAGGTGAAACCAAACAAAGGCCACTAAGGTGTGGTCCATTGTTTAATATGTTCATAGAGTCATGCAATAATTAATGAAGTTCAACAAAAATGTAACAAAAAAGCATGTTACAGTATCAAAAAATCATTTATAAGTACTGTACATCTGTTACGGCTGGCAATGCTTTTATTTTCATAGTTTATATTAATTTGCGAATAATTTACCGAATCCATCTAGATACTGTTTTGTCAAAACACTTACAAAAATCTTAAAGTTACGCTCAAATTTAAATTCTTTATAATTCTTTAACAACTGCAAATTGGTGACAGATATGGTAGATAGGAGTTCATTAAAGTGAATCTTTATAAGTATTGCAGCTCCATTTACCACATTTTATAATTGTAAACAAATTATGAAGAATAAAAATTTGATCGTTAGTTTGTTTTTCTTAAGTGCTTTGATAAAACAGTACCCCAGTCACTACAAACTGATCATAACATTTGATTATACATGTAAGCAGTCAATATCTAACAATGAAGGTATAGAGTATGCACTTTCATATAGTAAGTTATTTGAATCGTCGATTCCAACAAATCACAAAAACAATCTTTTTGTTGATTGTGACTGACAATAAAGGTAACAAATGATACTGTATCGATCTGATTGAAAAAAAGGTAACAAATGATACTTTATAGTCTAATAGATCCTTGGCTCTCACTACACTTTTGGGACTGGGGCAAGGGGCCCTTACGTAGGGGAATTTTTTTCGTTTTGAAGAAAAAGGGGAATTTTGTCTGTTATAAATATCAATACATTATTATAAAAGTCATACATATTTAGTGAACAAAACACCAATTTCAAGCTATAACAACAGATATAGCAATGGCGGAACAGAATTTGCAAAGGCTCTTCATTGATTTAATAAAAGAAGGGGAATTTTTTTAGAAAATAAGGGAAAAATGTATATTCTTTCTTTTACACTACCCGTTGCATTTTAACATTGGAGTAGACGGGATGTTGTGTCAAGACTACGGTTAAACCGTCATGTGACGTCAGTTTTATTGATGCCAGCACTGAGGAGACAAATAACCCGGTTACAGACATCATTAGACAGCCGTCCCATAGTTCCAAGTGACTATAATTTGAAAGATGAACCTTTATGTAACTGTTGCCGTCCACTATCTACAGGGATATAATGATTTCTGCAAAGAAATTATTCCTGCAGACTGGTAGCACGTGAATCTACTGTTTTAAAAGTTAGGGCAATACCGGGCCATAAATGCAAAAACAATATTTTTTTGTGTTCGCAATGTGTAGAAACAACTTTTGATCAGTTATGCAAAATATTATGTCGATAGGTACTGAACTTTTCCCACAACATCAAAAATACTACCCTAAAACCACTTACGTTTCTTTTTCTACTGAGTTTATATCAATCTGATTAAAATATAGGAAACAAATCATTATTATACCCCCGCACAATGAGTTGTAAGGGGGTATACTGGATTAATTCAGCTTGTCCGTCTGTCTGTCCGTAGAGGCATTGTTGTGGATGCAACTCCTACAGTTTTGGCAGGATTTCGCTCAAACTTTCACAGATGAACAACTGCAACATATAGATGTGCATGAAGAAAGGAATTTGCGCTGCAATGAATTTTGGCAGAATTATGGCCCTTTGCCGGCGAGGGTATAATAATAGTCTGCCGAATGGTGACAGCTCTAAGTATTGATCTGATTGAAAATATTATTTATTTAACAATGATTCATCCAGGGACTTCTACATACTTTATTATTCGGTCCCTGAGATATACCCAATAAGCCTAGGGCTTATCTCCCTTGGTATCATCTAAAAATAAATACGATAGTGTGATCATGGGCCTTACAATACATCCAGGAAATACAGCTGTGGTTTAGGGTAACATATTCTACTCACACATTATTCATGAATTATGTATTGCATTCAACAATCGTCTCTCAGTATTTTAAACGTTATTTTATTGCAGTTTGCACACTTAATGCAGCATTTTGCATAATTAATTATTCATTTATTGTATAAATTTGCTGCAATTCATTATCATTCATTATGACGTTTTTATATCTTTTAAATTATAATATATGCTGCTCGTTCCCTGATCAACACAGGAACAACGAAGATGCATGCATGGTAATTATAATTATACGAGGAAAGTTTCAAATTATTTAATTGCAGCTGAGACGTTTAAACTACTCTAAGTATGTTGTGCGTTGATTTGACCGTTTAGCATGATTGCCATAAAATAATGTGTCGTACGGTTTTGCATAATTGCCATAAAATAATGTGTTGGACCGTTTTGCATGATTGCCATAAAATAATGTGTCGTACGGTTTTGCATGATTGCCATAAAATAATGTGTTACATAATTAATTGTGCTGATTATAGTACGCGTCAGTCTATGATACAGCCTGAATTCATATATGGCTTGTTTCCTCTCCCACATTTTCTCAATGAAATTATTTATTCTTTACCTATATATGTATACCTTACACAGCATATAAACCAAATCACTATATGAGTTATTGAGATACTATACAATTCAACTTGTATGAGTTACTGTGAGCAAAAGCATCTATGATTTCTGATCACTGTATGACTTATTGGAAGATTGTACAATTTAAAAATGTATTTCTTATTGTGATATACACTGTGCCTTAACCTGCCATGTTTTTGGATCATTTAGGAAGGGGTCCTAAATACTGCAAGTTGGGCCTTAGAGTAAAAACCTTGGGTTGCATGGGTTTATCAAAGCAGTATTAACTGTGTCAGGCTGTTGGTACATGTATCTATCACCTGCAGGGATTATGTAGCACTAAGTCTTGTCAGGATTTTATATTTGTCGTATGTATAATTAATTATCAAATAATTACGCTCAGGATCCTCAATATTAATTTGTAAGTAATTTAATAACTTGTAACTTTTCAAGATTGTCATCATGTGTCAGGACAGGTATTTAAGTTTTGTCTTGGTATACTTATCAGTATAACGTGGACAGGATATTCTGCCCTTAGGTGTTCTACTTTACAATTGGAAACTATGTTATCTATTTATAAAATGAATGTAATTCTACAATGTGGCATACGACATGACGTTTAGAATATAGCTTTCAGCACAATGTGTTGATTATTGTTACATGTAGGTGAATATTTTACTGAATTCAGCCTGTGGACTGCATCATTGTATTTCCTATTGTTCATGAAAAAATATTCATCATGATTTTATGTAATATATGAAAAAGACAAATATGGTTGAATGCTGAACAAGTCTAAGTTTGTTATTTTAACGATGAAGTATTAATCTTATTGTTCATAACAATATTGAATTTATATTGGGATAAATAAATATATACCGTATTGAATTCATATTAGGATAAATAAATATAAACAGTATATAATATTACGCTCATGAATTACTGTATAAAATATCGGTAAATACTGTCAGCTTGGATTACTTTATCTTAAGTGCCCACTTGTTTAAGGTGAGGCGAATTTGCTCCATATCTGAGAGCTGTAGATAAAAGAATTGTCAAGTTTAAGTAAAAATTCATTTGTTTGGATGTCTGTAGTTTAGCATAAATGTGTAAATGAGGAATTTAAGGAGGTTATCAGGAGGACATTTAATGGTGTAGAGTGATGTACTAGTGGGACTTACTGTGTGGCACATAATAGTATATTAGTGATTTATATACACAGTGTAATATGGTATAATATCATATAGACAATAGAAATATATAAAACTACTGGATGATTTAAGTGGTAAGTTAAGTATAGTTACTGTTTGGTTATGCTATAGATACTGTCGGTTCAATAAGTAATACTAATGAGGGAACTATCCCATTCAAAAGAATAGGGGTGCTTATGTTTCATATAGTAAAAGAGATACATTCAAGCAATAATATAATACTTGAAATTTATTTTTTCATATCGTCTCGTTAGTCAATTGGATAAGCATGCCGCTGTTATACCACTAATTTTGTTTATATTTTGTTCAATCTCGCCACTGGTTCGTCACCCATCCAAGTTACTTAAATTTTAAAGTTTCTTTTTTTCAAGTACCTTATTTGGTATTTGTAAGTAATATAATAATAACGCACGTTACAGTAAGGTATGTAGAGTTATTTGTGTGTTATGTTATCATTCTTTATCTAACAAATTGTGTCTTTTCAATTATTTAATTTCTATCTGTAGTACAACAAGCATACAATTATATAATATAGTCACTGCAACATTAAAGTGTAGCATTTGAAGAATCGATTTATTTAAGTAGTAGTATAATATGAAAATTTGTAACAAGGATACATGTAATAAAAAAAAAATTAGATTGTGGGGATAGAACCTACAACTCAAAATAAAATTGAAACGTGTAGGAAGCCTGCGTATCCACTACACTACAGACCCTGCCTTTGATGAAGGGAATGCACTTTAAACACAATTTGAAATCGGATCTATTTAAAGTTTACCTACCGGACGGGTTTATGTTTATAACGATTCTCGTTTGACTTTGAACGCACTATAATATGTCTAATAATAGCTAGGTTTACACTAAGTTGGACTAACTAAATAAACTTAAAATGTATATTATGATCATTTTGTTTGTTGTAATTTATGTCTGAGGTTGACTTTAAATAAATCATTTCTTCATCACTGTAGACTCCTCATTTCTGATGGCTCTGCTGGCGTAACCCATTGATTGCTATAACACCTCATTCCTGATTGCATCCAATGCTTACAACATATTCCTGATAGTATCCATTGCTTACACCTCATTCCTGATGGTTTCCATGCAGCACCATAAGAACAGATTTCAGCACTAAGATATGACAATCCTAAAATGGTACAGTATTTATTCTGCAGCTACCAGGACCATGAGGGTTTGAGAATAAAGCCATCGTTCCTCATTTTTAATGCTGCGCTAATATAATTTAAGTTTTGGTTCCGGTTCATTTCTTAATTATGTCACAGGTGCTAAAATGGATTTTTCCTTTAAGGTAGCACGACAGCAGAAACTTAGAACACGGAACTGCTTTGAATTATCTTAAGTCACTACAGTTTTGAAAAGGAGTTGATTAAGATTCAAGTTTTCCTAAACTATAGACCCCAGGAAAACCATATAGGGAGCGACTTGAGTTTGGGCATCTCTTTGGTAAGGGGCTTTAATTTGGGATAATATACTCCATATTGTAGAATAAATCAACAAAATTTACTGTAGCCATGAAGTTAGATTATTTAACAGCATCGTGCTTATGTTATTATACTTTTACAAGTTTTTCATCAAAGCACTCAGGAGACTCCAATGGATTCTTCTTTAAATACTTTTAATAATTTTGAAACATTTTATTCTGTTGTCTTATTTCTACCAATTTTGATTGATTAAATTGTTTTGAAACTGGAACAAAATCTTTCACATGATGAGCTAGCACATATAATGTACCGTATATACATTGTATAGGAAAATTAGGGATGATGCTCCCGCGATGCCAAACTCTAGCTCAATGTAAAAAAACTGAAAAGTTTGATTATCTTAATTCTTTAAAAACACTGACCACACCTCTGTCAAAAATCTTTACCTCTCTGAGAGACTAATAAATCAACATTACACAGTGTTTAAACAAGTCAACTTTCTGTAATCAAAAGAAGTCATACAGATTGAATTGTATAGTCTCCCAATATGTCATACAGTGACTGAAAGTTACAGCCTACAAGTGTATAAACAAGTTACCTTCCTGTAATCGCAAGAAGTTGAAAATATTGAATTGTATAGACTCCCAATAAGACAAACAGTGACTGCAGAAGTTACTTGTGTTTTTAATTTGCTTGCAATAAGTCATATAAGTTGATTTATATAGGGTCGCAAGAAATGATAAAGTGATTCAGGGTTATGATATATATATTCTGTGCATTATATTCATACAAGGTGTATAATACTGTGTGGTATCTAGGATTTAATAACATACAAATGTCTATGATATAAATATGATAATGGTGTCACAATATGGCATTGATAAGATCAGGTGTATCAGATCTACTTAATATTATTTGCCTCGAGTCATCTCTCATTGACACATGTACCTTTTTTATACGCCCAAAGGGCAGTATTATGTTATCGCCTCCGTGTCCATCAGCAATTCCCCTTCCACTCTGTAACTCTTGAACCCCTTAAAGGATTTTAAAGAAACTCTTGAACCCCTTAAAGGATTTTAAAGAAACCAGACACAAATGTTCATCACATCAAGATGACGTGCTGAGCACATGTTCTTGATTGGTCGCTTCAAGGTCAAGGTCACACTTAGGGGTTAAATGTCATATGACTTTGTTTCCCTTCCGCTCTATAACTCTTGAACCCCTTAGAGGATTTTAAAGAAACCCGACACAGATGTTCACTATATCAAGAGAACATGCAGAGCTCATGTTCTGGGTGGTTTGCTTCAAGGTCAAGGTCACACTTAGGGGTTAAAGGTCATATGACCTTCTTTCCCATTGAACCCCTTGAAAGATTTTAAAGAAACCTGTCACACATGTTCACCACATTAAGATGACGTGCAGAGCGTATGTTCTGGATGGGTCGCTTCAAGGTCAAAGTCACACGTAGGGGTTGAAGGTCATATAACTTTGTTTCCCTTCTGCTCTGTAACTCTTAACCTGATGTTCAAAATCGGTATGACATGTAGATTGCATTATCTCCAGATTATGTTCACTTCAAAGTTCTTAATATATTTCAACAGTCAAAAGTTTGCTACCTGATAAAAACGCATTGGGCGTATATTGGTTACTGGGAAATATTTTTCCGAATTATCTTGTGACTGTCTGGAAATGCTTTAATAAATATTTGTATTAATGTTTCAAACAGTCATTTTAAGCCATGAATTAGGCCAAAACAAATTAATTATGTGGTTCTTGTTACCTGACCAACCCTAATTTTTTTGCCGGACACTGAACATGTTATTGCAATTTTTTTTGCAGAATCAAAGATTTTCTGGAAAGGTATGGCATTTAGTGGTTCCAATATCGATTATTACTGATATTATTCTCACGTACCGCCATTGATGATTCTTCCACGGTTTTCGTGATAGCCTGCTTGGGGTCGACGACCGTGGTGGCTATTCCATTAAATTGCTCACAAAGTGGGTTAAATTTGCTGTAATATTGTAATAAAAGGAAAAATATAATAATTTTAAAAAATAAAATGTTTTTCCAAATTCTTTTAACCATGTTACCAGAACCTCATAATTAATTTGTTTTGGCCTTATCGATCAGCTTTCCTAAATTTCAGTTTTAAGGTGCAATTTCACGTGCTCACATATTTATAATCTTTTTATACTTCAATTTTCTTAAATGTTTCGTGACTGATTATGACAGCTTAAATGTCAGCTTGTATTTTGTAGATGGTGGTGATTTATGCTACATTGTATTCAACTTGATATTTAATATTCTCATACTGCATGTTAGATAATGATTACAGTTTCTATATATAGATAGCTTACTGTAAACAAAAAAAATTATTTCGCGCAATTTAATTTCTCGGAGTTTGCGAGTGGTAGAATTTTGCGAAATTAAGTCTATGCGAAAATGCTTAAAACATTAATATGGACATTGTGGGAAACTTAAAAACACAAAAATATGTAGTCGCAAATATGCGGAAGATCAGCATATCGTGACAGTTAGTATTTGCGAAAGTAAAATGGTTTACAGTAATTGAATTTGGACCGATTTCTGAGCAATTGAATCTTGTGTGTTTTTGACCTTGTGACTTTTGATTTCCACAATCATGCAATAAGTAAGTTGAAACATTAAAATATTTATAGAGCTTGTTGTAAATAACTGTTTATTTCATAAGCATATTAGTTTAAGCCCCAACAATTTTATAATTCACTAAAATAAACAATTTAATTTTTTTATGTCTTAATGAAAATGGCAATTGAATTAATGACTTAAATTGAAAAAGTTGCATTCTAATCATAAAATGTGTAAACATAACAATTTTGAGCCCTACATGCAGAGGCTGTGCACCCTTGAAGACCGTGTTTTGTTTACTACCTTGACCAAGCTGCATGCTATAATTTAAGTCAGAAATTAAATATTAAAATCTTAAAACAATGGAATAACAAATAAGTTAATTCTCTGATTAATTTCAGGATTTCGTTTGAAAGCTAGCATACAATTAGTATCAACATTTAATTTATAATTATATATTATGTGGAGTATTTAATCAGTGTTCCATTTTGGTGGGAGTCCCTTATATGTCCTTGACTAATAAGCTTATTAAATTTGCTTTAATGGCCATGGACTCGTTGAATTTTAGAAATACTTTATTTTTACATAGTGGGACTCTTATTGATTTTTAAGGTTAAGGACTCTGAGCTTTCAAAACCAAAATGAAACACTGTTTAATCAATATCATTCAAATTGTGTTTAAGCTACAGTATAGTGCGCCCAGGATAACGAGAATGGCGGGAAACTTTGGTATATTATAACTCCACAAAGGTGGATAAATCAGATGTACACAATTTATCAGTGATGTTTTGAGTACAATACTGACCTTATCTGATTACTTCAGTAATTTTAAAACCAATTTTGCAACAGTTTACCAAACCGACTCACGATGGTAAATATATATCACATTATCCTGGGCGGACTTATTAAGTAAAATATTAACATTGTAGTACACAAAAAATGTAAAGGATACATAATAATTTGTTGGTGGACTGCAAATTACATACTACCTGCGTGGTCATTCGTTTTTTTCCCTGCCAATGACCTTGGATGACTAATAGGTTGAAGTGCCTCTGATTGATATGCATAATTTGTTTAAGCATCAGTTTTGTTTTGTAAAAATTAATGATGTACATGTATTTTGCTGCACATATTGCAACTCTCAAGAGCAGTGAATAATTCTGTACTGCAGGGGTTTGCTGTGCTTCAGAACTTTTATAATTTATCCTTATTATATAATCATAGCATGCTGTGAGTGAGCAAACTGTTTTGTAAAAGTGTAATCTGTAATGTGTTGATAAATAATGGCAATTATCTAAGGCCAGAGTTCTTTTATATTTTGTTACTCGGTACGTCCTGCCCAATTTTTTGGCATTTTCAAAAAAAAAAAATTGAAAAAGTGAAATTGCAATTATTGGTCAAATGTTTTTATTCATTTATTATTGTAACATATGCACTTGTTTTGTTATATTATCATTCTATTATGATAAACCGGTATAGTGCTTGTTTATTTTTGTTTTCATTCACAATTGTACCACACGTACATGTAACTGCACAGGTATTGTGGAAAAAAACCGTCTACATAATCTATATTTATGAAACATGTAAATAATTTCTCAAAAAAAATATTTCAAATTCTTTATCAATAATGCAGTTACCTGTCACTGAATTAGTCTTAAGATAAATTGGCCTTTGTCTTGAAAACTATCACTGTAAATGTGGACCGTCATTGACTTTAAGTGACGTTAGTCCACCACCAACAGTGTGGTAGCTATACATTTTGGAGTTTTTATTTTTAGCTTTTGTGATCACTCTTCGTCCGTCGTCCGTCGTCAGTCCGTCCGTCCGTCAGTCCATCAACAATTTGCTTGTGTAGACACTAGAGGTCACAATTTTGACTTAATCTTTATGAAACTTGGTCACAATGATCATCTCAACAAAATCTAGGTCAAGTTCGATATTGGGTCATCCGGGGTCAAAAACTAGGTCACAAGGTCAAGTCATAGAAAAACCTTGTGTAGTCAGTAGAGGTCACAATTTTGACTTAATCTTTATGAAACTTGGTCACAATGATCATCTCTACAAAATCTAGGTCAAGTTCGATATTGGGTCATCTGGGGTCAAAAACTAGGTCACAAGGTCAAATCATAGAAAAACCTTGTGTAGACACTAGAGGTCACAATTTTGACTTAATCTTTATGAAACTTGGTCACAATGATCATCACAACAAAATCTAGGTCAAGTTCGATATTGGGTCATCCGGGGTAAAAAACTAGGTCACAAGGTCAAATCATAGAAAAACCTTGTGTAGACACTAGAGGTCACAATTTTTACTTAATCTTTATGAAACTTGGTCACAATGATCATCTCAACAAAATCTAGGTCAAGTTCGATATTGGGTCATCCGGGGTCAAAAACTAGGTCACAAGGTCAAATCATAGAAAAACCTTGTGTAGTCACTAGAGGTCACAATTTTGACCTAATCTTTATGAAACTTGGTCACAACGATCATCACAACAAAATCTAGGTCAAGTGAGATATTGCGTCATATGGGGCCAAGAACTAGGTCACTAGGTCAAATCACAGGTCTTGCATGTACTGCTATAACAGGTGAGCGACCTAGGGCCCTTTGGGCCCTCTTGTTATTTTTTTCCCTCCTCCTGCAGACTTTTTGCTCAAGAATGGCTGAGTAACAAAAAATTAAAAAACTCTGGCCTAATGGTATTAGATGAGGTGATACTGTTGATTACATCGTCTTTTAAACAAGTGAATGCATTATTAATTCATTTTTATGCCCTTGAAGAGTCCAGCCACCTATGCATCTGTTCATAGATCTGACTATCCTCACCATACGCTACTGTTGATCTGTACTGGTTGGAAAATGACTTCATTGGGTCAAACATTTTTTTTTTTAAATCTTCATGTAGGCATGGCTTATTAGACGAGCCCCCCACATTGAACATGAATTCTGATTCCCAAAAACTCGTCTAATAAGCGAAGATCTATGGTAGACAACTTTAGACATCGGGAGTGCTCAGTGATTATTTTTGCCTCTTAAGGAAAGGGTCCAGGTCCGTTCAGATCGGGAATTTTCGCGTCCTGATAACTTGAAATCGGGAAATTTCATGAAGCAGAAATGCCAAATAAACAGAATAAGAGATTACATGTGACTGTTTACTGGTTTCTTTGAACTTTATGCTTGACCTCTTTTCAAAAATGTTTATAACAATTTATAATTTTTTGTTTTAAATGTTTAGTGGGAGATTGTTCTTATGTTTTATTTTTTATTTTCAGTTTGCAATATCCTGAGTGTGTGGATGTGCGAAGTCATATAACCATTGGTATGTATAATGTATTTGTATTCATTTACATCTTAAGTTGTGTTGAGTAATTTACTTATATCAGTTACAAGAAAGGGAAAGCTAATGGCTTCTCTTCTCTTACGGGGATATAATTACCATCAGGAATGAGGTGTCATTTAGGAGAGATGATAAAATATAAGTTGTAGAACTTTATTCACGATTGACCTAAATAAATGAGTATAAACTTATATTATAATTTATCCAGTTACTTCTGGCAAAATCGGCCTGATAACAGGGTGCCTATTAAACTTAGCTTTATTGGGCCACTAGCTGTCATGTGACTAGTAATAATCCGTCACCTCACCACTTGATCTACTGGACTTCTTCTTATATGAAAGTCGCCAGTTGAAATTCCATACCTGAGGGTGAGGTTTTGCTATCCTAAATGAGCTGGCAGTTGATCGTTTATTTTCTATGTTTTACCTGCGTTTACACGACGTCAATCAAGATGTCTGAAGTCGTTGTTTATCGTGACATCACTGAAGGAACGTGACAATTTGCGCGCTAGGTAAGGAAATCATAACGATAGAGTCCCGAGTTTGATCCCCTTAATGAGTAGATTAAGTGATTGGATAAACAGAAAAATAGGTTAGTGACGTGGATGGAGTAAAGGTTTATTAGGCTCGGCTGTGGAAATTATTGGATTAGCCTACGGCTCACTCGATAAATTCCTACGCCTTGCCAGATAAACTTTTCCATCCACCAGCACTAACCTATTATTCTCTATATAGACCAATCAACAGACCATCTCGTTAACATGTTCAAAATATCCAGAGCATCATTTTTCTGTTGAAAAAGTGAATTTTAGTACTAGAGACTAAAACTGATCCTGAAAAACCAGGATCCTTTTTTAAAACCAGGATTAAATCTAATAAACTTAACATTTTAATGTCATCGGAATCGAACGATATATCATTATCTATCCACCTGCTTAAAAATATCAAGCTTAAAACACTAACAAAATTTTCTTAATTGGTTCCCTGACCCTCTCGCACCTATATCACACGAAGAATAAATGGGCTAAGCCATATAGCTGAAAAAATAATTCCATAATTTTCAAGAACATTTATCTATTTGAGCTTGATCCTTATCATTTGTGAACAGGAGACCTCAGCTCAGTTTGTTGACAACTTTGTGGTATCAGGTGAACAATTATATTTAGACTGCTTTAATTTTCTCTGTGGATGCTGTAGTTATTACTCCCCGACTGTAGTCACATATCTCACGCAGGATGTTATGTATTGTTCCTGCTAGATTGCAGACACCTTGTGTGTTATAGGCAGGTCACAAGTGGAGTTGACACCTTTTTTCAATTAAGGTCTTCCTGTGTCAGTGTGAAACAAAATACTTGAATGTCTCCTTATTGCCTTCAATATTTCATCAGTGAGTACTTTGGGAATGACACAGCAACAGATTGGATGTGATATTAGCCAATTATCTCTCTATAGTCAGCACCTGCTCGTTTTCGTTAATTGGACCCAAAGGATCAATAAGGTGATCATGGGCTCCCTTGATCAATCTATACAATATTTATTATCAATATGTTCTCCTTTATTTTCTGTGTGTGGGATTTTTATGTTGGCTTATAGGGAAAATTCCCGCTTGTTTTGTAATTAATTTCCAGCCATTACTTAACTGTTTTGCTGCCATTATTGTCTCCCATGTTTAAAATTGCTACTAATATTGAGGAAGCCAAATATCTGCCCGTTATATGTATAGGTTTAGATTACTGTCTAGGTTGATTTTCATTAATTTGGTATAAGATTTATAAATGACATCTTGACAGAGGGGATTTGGAAATAGTCTGTTTTGGCAGAGAGTATAAGTTCAATTACACCACCATAATATATCACCATGTTTAATGCCATCTGCATTTTCTAAGTACCTTCATATTACTAAGAATTAAGCTTTTGGTATTTTGTGAATTACCTAGGTTTATTGATGTAACACATGTTACATTTTCTCCATAGGTGTACATGTTAGCTTATAGGTTTATTCAAAGGTCGCACAGAACAATGAGTGTGGTGTACATTGAAGTTGTTTCGGTAGTCTGTTTCAAAATTTTACCCTTTTACCTGGCAGCCCTTTCACCTTGCAGCCCTTTCACCTTGCAGCCCTTTCACCTGGCAGCCCTTTCACCTTGCAGCCCTTTCACCTGGCAGCCCTTTCACCTTGCAGCCCTTTCACCTGGCAGCCCTTTCACCTGGCAGCCCTTTCACCTGGCAGCCCTTTCACCTGGCAGCCCTTTCACCTGGCAGCCCTTTCACCTGGCAGCCCTTTCACCTGGCAGCCCTTTCACCAGGTCAGGCAGCTGAGCCCATACACATGGCAGTCCATTGACCTACAATAACCTTATAGGAGACAACATGTAGTTGGATTATCGTGTACATGATTGCTGGCCCTATTTCAGTGACAAATTTAAACCAAGATAAAAATGTAAGGCAAAATTCTATGACAGTGTTTATAATGTTTAAGTATAATTATAAGAAAGTGGTTTGTATGGTAAATGTAAGATAAAACTAACACTAGGACATGTTGGACGATTGTCTTAATAATGCATGAAATTGGCCCCACTCCATATCTCCATACTGTATTGTACAGACTCCCAGATTGCCAATATGATAACCTCCATACTGTATTGTACAGACTCTCAGATTGCCAAGATGACAACCTCCATACTGTCTCGTACAGACTCTCAGATTGCCAAGATGATAACCTCCATACTGTCTCGTACAGACTCTCAGATTGCCAAGATGATAACCTCCATACTGTATTGTACAGACTCTCAGATTGCCAAGATGATAACCTCCATACTGTATTGTACAGACTCTCTGATTGCCAAGATGATAACCTCCATACTGTATTGTACAGACTCTCTGATTGCCAAGATCATATTTACTCCATACTGTCTCATACAGACTCTCTGATTGCCAAGATCATAACTCCATACTGTTTTGTACAGACTCTCTGATTGCCAAGATGATAACCTCCATACTGTCTTGTACAGACTCTCAGATTGCGAAGATCATATTTACTCCATACTGTCTCATACAGACTCTCTGATTGCCAAGACCATAACTCCATACTGTTTTGTACAGACTCTCTGATTGCCAAGATGAGAACCTCCATACTGTATTGTACAGACTCTCTGATTGCCAAGATCATATTTACTCCATACTGTCTCATACAGACTCTCTGATTGCCAAGCTCATAACTCCATACTGTTTTGTACAGACTCTCTGATTGCCAAGATCATAACTCCATACTGTTTTGTACAGACTCTCTGATTGCCAAAATCATATTAACCTCCCTACTGGTTATTTGAGAACAAGTGTTGACAGCAAGCAGATATTTGTACTTGATTTGGGAATGCAAAGTAGAGTGAGTCACCATGGAGTACAGGGTTAATTATCTGAGAGAATGAGGAAAAACGTACAATGTAGATGTAATGCTCTGTCCTGTCGACACAAATTGGTATAATATAAAAACTCCTGCATCTCAATAAAAGCTGCTGAAGATTTAGGTATCCTGTTACCAAGTCTATTTCCTTGGTGTAAGTTTTACTACAAACTTGATTTGAACCAAGTTAGTCCTTCCATATTACCGTATATATAGGGAGGAAAAATCTTATTTCGTCTGACAATCTCTGCAAGGGTATAATTATTGCATACTCTTTAGGCTAGCTGTCTTTGACCTTGCAGCTGTTTTTTAATTAGCTTATCTTGGTAAAGGAGACACTGGACTATCTATCGGATTTCCCCTGTAGAATTGTCCACAATCATCACCAAGGAAATAATCCACAAAGTGCCATTCTGTAAAACCACACATTATTGTAGGTATTAAATTTCAAGAACTTTTGGTGAAATTTTGTGATGTCATTATTATTAAGTTGTTTAAGAAACGTTGAATATGAAACCACTAGATTATACTGTTGCATATTTATGGGTTGGTTTACTATGGGGATTTTACTTTGTGGTTGAGTTTATCCTCAAGGGGTTTGTTTACTATTGGGGTTTGACTTTGTTTGTGGTTGAGTTTATTGTCAAGGGGTTTGTTTACTATTGGGGTTTGACTTTGTTTGTGGTTGAGTTTATTGTCAAGGGGTTTGTTTACTATTGGGGTTTGACTTTGTTTGTGGTTGAGTTTATCCTCAAGGGGTTTGTTTACTATTGGGGTTTAACTTTGTGGTTGAGTTTATCCTCAAGGGGTTTGTTTACTATTGGGGTTTGACTTTGTTTGTGGTTGAGTTTATCCTCAAGGGGTTTGTTTACTATGGGGGTTTGACTTTGTGGTTGAATTAATCCTCAAGGGTTTTTAGCTCCACTATTCGTAGAATAAGGGGAGCTATTGCAGTCACCCGAGCGTCAGCATCGGCGTTACACTTCTGTTAAAGTTTAGGTACAAGTTTTTTAGCCTCTTATATTCTCTAAGTCCTTTGAGATATTGCTTCCATACTTTGCATACTTGTTTGCCACCATGACTCCAACCTATATGCAGGAGTTGGTAACTCTATCAGGCATTTTGTTGAAATTATGCCTCCTTTTGTGATCACTCTTCATCCGTCGTCCATCCGTCCGTCAACTCAAGTGGTCACAATTTTAGCCTAATCTTTATGAAACTTGGTCACAATGATCATCTCAACAAAATCTAGGCCAAGTACGATATTGGGTCATCTAGGGTCAAAAACTAGGTCACTAGGTCAAATCGTAGAAAAACCTTGTGTAGTCACTAGAGGTCACAATTTTGACTTTATCTTTATGAAACTTGGTCACAATGATCATCTCAACATAATCTAGGTCATGTTCGATATTGGGACATTCAGGGTCAAAAACTAGGTCACAGGTCAAATCATAGAAAAACCTTGTGTAGTCACTAGAGGTCACAATTTCGACCTTATCTTTATGAAACTTGGTCACAATGATCATCTTAACAAAATCTAGGTCAAGTTTGATATTGGGTCATCCGGGGTCAAAAACTAGGTCACAAGGTCAAATCATAGAAAAACCTTGTGTAGTCACAAGAGGTCACAATTTGAATTAATCTAAATGAAACTTGGTCACAATGATCATCTTATCAAAATCTAGGTCAAGTTTGATAATGGGTCATCCAGGGTCAAAAACTAGGTCACAAGGTCAAATAATAGAAAAACCTTGTGTAGTCACTAGAGGTTATAATCTTTATGAAACTTGGTCATAATGATTATCTCAACAAACTCTAGGTCAAGTTCGATATTGGGTCATCTGGGGTTAAAGACTATGTCACAACGTCAAATCATAGAAGAACATTGTGTAGTCACTTGAGGTCACAATTTTGACTTAATCTTTATGAAACTTGGTCACAATGATCATCTCAACAAAATCTAGGTCAAAGTCAATATTGGGTCATCCGGGGTAAAAAACTAGGTCACATGGTCGAATCATATAAAAACCTTGTATTGTCACTAGAGGTAATAATTTCGACCTCATCTTTATGAAACTTGGTCACAATGATAATCTCAATAAAATCTATGTCAAGTGCGATATTGGGTCTAGAACTAGGTCAAACCACAGGGGCTTGCATGCACTACTACTACAGGTGAGCGACCTAGGGCCAAAAGGGCCCTCTTGTTCTACTTAGTGCAAATAGTGCAAATTTTAAAGTTTAGGTACAGGTTTTTTAACCTCTAATATGTTCGAAGTGCATTCATATGTTGCTTTGATACTTTGAATACTTGTTCACCATCATGACCCCAACCCCTACACAGGAGAAGATAACTATTTAGCATTTTGTTGAAATTATGCCTCCTTTTGGACTAAGAAATGCTTGTTTGTTTACCTTCATGACCAAGAGGACCTACACATGAGTAGGTAATAGTCCTGCATAGTTTGTTCAAATTATCCCCTTTTTTCAACTTAGAAGCCCCAACCTCTACACAGCAGAGGTACTTGCTGCTGTTATGAAGCATTTTGTTTTGAATATATAATGATTGTACTATCCCAGCATGGCGCTGCGAATAGTGGAGCGTGCTGTTCATGGACAGCTCTTGTTTACTATTGGGGTTTGACTTTGTTGTTGAGTTTATCCTTAAGGGGTCGGTTTACTATGGGGTTTGACTTTGTGGTTGAGTTTATCCTTAAGGGGTCAGTTTACTATGGGGTTTGACTTTGTGGTTGAGTTTATCCTTAAGGGGTCGGTTTACTATGGGGTTTGACTTTGTGGTTGAGTTTATCCTTAAGGGGTCGGTTTACTACGGGGGTTTGACTTTGTGGTTGAGTTTATCCTGAAGATCAATGAAAAATTGAATTGTCTGTGAATACTATAATGATAGAACAGTATGCATGCAGTATCGCCTAAAGTTAATCTGATGGTGGTCACTGTAGCAGTGAGTGTGTGGAATGTCTGACAGACATCCAGGTCATCTTTGGTCATGATATACTGTCTTGGGATACTGCTACTGCTACTTATTATCTAAGGCTGGATCACAGAATGATCAAGATTACCATAAAATTCATTGGTTCTAGTATTTGATTAAACGTTACTTCATTTAGAGATGGGAAGTAAATGATTGTATGGATTCACTTAGGGTGTAAATGTTAGACTCTCTCTGTCTGTCAAATATGCTAATACAGTGCCCACCAAAAATAAGTATACAGTTGCAAAATTAAATTTATGGAGAGGGCTAATATAGGCCAAGCCTGTTGCCCAATCCTATTTCATCAGAAAAAAAAAAGTTGGTTAAATTTTTCAATATCTACTTATTAGACGGTCACAATTATACCTAATATAGTTTCTGAAACTCCACTTATTAAATGAGTCAAGAGGAGATAGAAGTAAAGATGTACTGAATTAAAATTAACATGTGACCAAATATGCTGACTTTTTCCATCTTCGTATGACCGTTATTAATCTTTCAAGCTGGACAAAGAAACTTTATGTTTTGCACTTTGAAGGGGAACCGATCAATGTATGGTCCTTACACTTTATAAACAAAAAATTCTTTATCTTCAAAAATATGTTTTTTCTCTATTCTGCAAATAGTATTGATGGGGGAAATTTACCTCTGTATACTTATTTTTGGTGAGCAGTGTATGTTTAGTGACTTTCAATGAGATTTCAATGAGATTTAGACAGAATGCTGAAAGTTTAATGGTTATTCTTCACTAATTTGTTAATTTATGTCATGGAATATCCATATGGATGCAGTTAAACTTCCATTTCCGTGCAATGATAGTTTTATGCGGTAATATTTGGCCACATCATGTGTTTTAAAAAGTCTTTATGATCTAACTATTGTAGTAACGTATTCTGAATGTGAGTCTTTAAACTCTTATACTAGCCATGGGCTATTAGATATTATTCATGTATAATTCTCATTAAAATGTCTATGTTCAAGCAGGATGCATGAGATAGCATCTTAACTGATTGTTATCCGATACATTAAAGTCAACCTAATGTTGTCATATTTTCAATATTGGTAAACCCTTGTTTTTATGCCCCCGTATCGATAGATCGGGAGGCATATAGTGATTCACCTGTCCGTCTGTCCGTCCGTTCGTCCGTCCGTCCGTCCTGGTTAACCCAAATTGACCGTTTCTTCTAGCATCATTATGGCTTGCTACAAAGCTTCCAAACTTGCATGGATGTTGTATATGAACACTCTCCACACACCTGTATCACCTGACCCCATTTTGACCTTCACCTTGACCTAATTTGGACTTAGACTTATTTATGGACAAGGCTTCCACAGGGGGCATAAGCGTTTATTGAACGCAGTCTTGTTTTAAGTAATTATGCAATAATTTTGTAGCCGCGTTTTAATTGGCTTACAAAGTTTATAACATGCCATTTGATTGGCTAAGAACGTTTTAAGTATTTTGTAACGTGTGATTTGATTAGTCAAAAGCTTTTAAGATTTATTGGCATATTCGCGACTACAAAATTAAGTTTCCCGCACTTTCGCGCCAACTTAGTTTCGCCGAATTCTACCACTTAGGAACTCGGCGAAATTAAATTGTGCGAAATAATTTCTTGGTTGACAGTATTCGTTTAGGAACTAATTTATAACATAAAAGCCTTACTGGGGTATCTAATGAGCTTCACAAAAGTCTTAAAACTTAAGTTTTACTTGTCTCAAGGTTCACTGCTCCAAATTGTTAAATGTAAATTTATTATCCAGTAGAGACTGACATTTTGCTTTAATTATTTGCTTTATATGCTGTGTTTTCCTTCACTAGGAAGGAAGAGAACTTTGTTTTGCTCCTCACTGAACTTTATTATCTGTTAAAACATGCTGCCTATGGTAATTTTCCTGAAATTTATTGTTAGTTGCTAGTATGGTTTTGTACTAAGTCTATACTTGGGCATCATTTAATGATGAAAATGTGAGTTTGTAGGGGTTTAATATTTGCCAGGGTTTAAATCAATTAGTTTTAATATGTCAAGCTTTTGTCAACATTAGGTAACAAAAAAGAAGCCTTTTCCAAAGTTTTTTGTGAGCGTTTTTAGTATGAGGGCGTTAGATTTTGGTTGTCTTTGGTTAGATTTTGGTTGAATCATTCTTGGTTATAATTTGGTTGTCTATTTTGGTTATATTTTGGTTGTCTATTTTGGTTATATTTTGGTTGTCCTTTTTGGTTAGTCTATTTTGGTTATATTTTGGTTGTCCATTTTGGTTATATTTTGGTTGTCCATTTTGGTTATATTTTGGTTGTTCATTTTGGTTATATTTTGGTTGTCCATTTTGGTTATATATTGGTTGTCCATTTTGGTTATATTTTGGTTGTCCATTTTGGTTATATTTTGGTTGTTCATTTTGGTTATCCATTTTGGTTATATATTGGTTGTCTATTTTGGTTATATTTTGGTTGTCTATTTTGGTTATATTTTGGTTGTCCATTTTGGTTAGTCTATTTTGGTTGTCCATTTTGGTTATATTTTGGTTGTTCATTTTGGTTATATTTTGGTTGTCCATTTTGGTTATATATTGGTTGTCCTGATGATTTTGGTTATATATTGGTTGTCCTGATGATTTTGGTTATATATTGGTTGTATATTTTGGTTATATATTGGTTGTCTATTTTGGTTATATATTGGTTGTCCATTTCGGTTAGTCTATTTTGGTTATATTTTGGTCGCCATTTTGGTTATATATTGGTTGTCTATTTTGGTTATATATTGGTTGTCCATTTTGGTTAGATATTGGTTGTCTATTTTGGTTATATTTTGGTTGTCCATTTTGGTTATATTTTGGTTGTCTATTTTGGTTATATTTTGGTTGTCCATTTTGGTTATATATTGGTTGTCCGTTTGGTTATATTTTGGTTGTCCTGATGATTTTGGTTATATTTTGTTTGTTGTCCATTTTGGTTATACATTGGTTGTCCATTTTGGTTATATATTGGTTGTCCATTTTGGTTATATTTTGGTTGTCCTGATGATTTTGGTTATATTTTGTTTGTTGTCCTTTTTGGTTAGGTTTTGGTTCACCAGCTTCTACAGATTATATTTAATGCAGCCAATGCACAGCTTGCTACATTTCTTGCTATCATTCTCTATGTACAGCTTTCCTCTGAGCAAATATCTCATGATATAAACCAGTTTCTTAAATGTGTGGGCATAAATAGACAATTGTTTGATTGCTTGCTGAACTTGATGGCATTTTTCAGTCTGAGATGCTGTAGGTATTTGGCTTTTAGGACATAAATACTCGATGAACAGTTTTGCAATTAAAGCCAGACATTTATCTTGGATTGTATAGAAGACTTCCTTGCAACATCAGACATGGCTGAGTAACATCTTGGCTTTCACTTTCATGGTTTATTGTATAACTTTTGAGTTACTGTAAGTCAGATATTATTCGTGATAGTTCAATATTTTTGCTTTTATTCATAAACTATTCTAGAAGTTCCTCGCAAATTTATAGATATTAATCATAATAACAACTTTATTTTTGGGCAAGCCCTGTCTTCCCTGTGAGCCTGAGCAAATAAGTGTATATAATTATGTAACTTTCATAACATCCTATTCTAATTGGAATTCATAAATTTGTGAAAGAAGTCTCAGTTAATGAACTATATTTTTATTCCTCAGGCAAACTCTTTTGACACCATGTCAGGTGACTGCATGGCTGAAGTTATTTGTTTATAGAACTTCATGAGTAAAATCTGTATTTCTGGGATGAATTTTGTTGGTAATTTCATTTTTTAGAAGTTAAAAGACCAATTTGTTAAAGCTTAGCTTTGAGCTTAGAGCTTAATTCTCAGTTTTGAGCTTAAAGCTTAATATTTGGCTTACACGCCAACCTGGTGATTATAAGTTTATAATATGATATCTTGACATTGTGTTAATAAAAATGGAAATCGACAACATAGCAGAGTTACAGTCGATCCATAACTGCTAGAACTTAATTTTAGTTGAATGTAATTTAACTCATACGATGGGAAAATCAACACCATGAATTGCCATTGAGGAATTCATTGGAACTGAGAGCTCATTGTTAAAACTTGTATATAATGTTTCAATGCATATTGAAGATGATGAATTCAATTATCTAGGAAACCATAATTATTAGTAGCTGTACATGCATTAACCCTTTATCTACCATATGGGCATAATTTATTATACCCAACATCTATTTATGTATTCCTATATATCTATAGCAATTAGGACCCTGCACTTGGGTGATCCAGGTTCAAATCTTTGTTGCGACAGGTCGTAGATATAAATGGCCCTTCTAGGAAAATTTGAGGAAAATATTGATTAGAATACCTTCATTTGTGGAGAATACCAGCTCCTTGTGGAAGGGTTACAGTTAGTACAGATTAGTTTACAGTCTGTGAGTTTAGGGGTGGTATTCAATATTGATCTTATTGTACCCCCAGATACATAGTATATGGGGGCTATATTGGAGTCATGCTTGAGGATGGTTGCTTAGTCCAAATTTGTCTGCGCTATTTCTCTGTAACCATTGGTCGGATTTCAATGAAACTTTGCATGAATGATCAGTACCAAGTCTAGTTGTGCGTATTGTCAGCGCACGTTGGTCAGATCAATTTTAAGGTAGTTATGGCCCTTTGTTTTTTTACACTTATAAATTTTGTCCATGCTATTTCTCTGTAACTAATGGTCGGATTTCAATGAAACTTTGCATGAATGATCAATACCAAGTCTGGTTGTGCATATCGTCGTCACACGTTGGTCGGATCAATTTTAAGGTAGTTATGGCCCTTTTTTTCACTTATAAATTTTATCAGCGCTATTTCTCTATAACCAATGGTCGAATTTCAAAAAACCTGTGCATGAATGATTATTACTAAGTCTTTTTTTGCATATGGTCGTCACACGTTGGTCGGATCAATTTTAAGGTAGTTTTTGCCCTTGGTTTTTTTTTACTTTTAAATTTTGTCTGCGCTTTTTCTCAGCAACCAATGGTCGGATTTCAACAAAACTTTGCATGACTGATCAGTACCAAGTCTAGTTGTGCATATCTGACTGTGTCATGCAGTTTCTGGGGGTATTCATTACATTCAGTGATATTTACTGTTTAATAAGGATAGCCAATCGTATCACCTGTTACTGACCAAGAGTTTTAAATATGGTGTGATCTGATTGGTTGTCCTTATCCTTAAAATTAAGAAAGATAAATATTGAATATCACCCCAGGTTAGGTGAGTCAATAATTGTATGTCTAATATGTCTGCTGCAGAGTTAAATGCCAGATATTGATCTGTTAATTCATTACACCTGTATTAACCCATATCGTACTAGATTCCCAGTGGGCTTATCAGCTGACCAGTGCTGAATTATATTAGCAGTCTACTTGAGATAAAAATCTCATTTGATAGTGACTCTGTATAGTATCTAATTAATGGTGTTAATTATCAAAATACTGATATAAACCCTATACTTTATACAAAGAAGATGAAATAAGCTACACATTGATATAATTTTGATAATTATTGGTATTTCACAGCAGTATGTCAATGCAATGTGAAATATTTCCATGCAATTCATACATTACGCTATGCTTAATGTTATAAAGTAGGCCTAATGATAAATACCAATCGCAGAATTGAATATTCCGACTAAAACTGTCAGAATATAATGATGCATTTATTTCAATTATTAATATTTCAAATTTCATTGGAAAAAATACAGTTAATGTTAATTATCCTTATATATTCATTCTAAAACATCTTGCACATTCCTAGCCGATCGTCAGCCATTTTAGTTTCGGAATTTCCAATAAATGTTAATTTTAACGTATTTGGTAGTTGATTGGCTGATATTATTTTTAGAAATAGTTCCGTAATTTACTACTGAATAAATTATAGTTAAATTTCATTCATGAATACTACAAGCAAGGTGAAACGGGGCTTAAACGCCAAACCCACTAGCGCAACTGTATAGCGCGACTCACAGTCGCGCTTAGAAGTGGTGGAAAGTATCGTGTAGCGCGACTCTGAGTCGCGCTAAGCACGATAAGGTTTAAACAGCTACCACATGCTAAAACAATTAATGGAGCCAACAGTTACAGTCACTTTTGGTTATAACGTAGTGTAATACAACTATGCCAGTGTTAAGCAATACCACATGACCTTTTGCTACAGGTCCAAGATGAAATTAGTCAACATTGGAAAACAAAAATAGCCATAAGTATTTTATTTCTTCATCGATTTCTGTGAAGTATACACCACGCTAAGAGAAATTATTTGCTTCCTATGAAATGTAAGATCTTTCTCGGCAGCTGTGCCGTTTAGTCCAGAATCCTGTGAAACCGTGGAAAATACAGGTTTCACAGTCCTGAAAAAAAATGATCAAGCTGCTGAAAAAGATCTTTCATATTGATGGAAAACAAATCATTTCCCCCCTAGCGTGGCATATATTTCATAGACATGATTCGATGAAGAAATAAAAATTTCAGGGGTGTGGAATTCCTATGTCCGACTTGCCCGACTTGGGCTTTTTTTGCCTGCGGGCAAGTAGATTTTTCCATCCAGCTTGCCCTTGGGCAAGTGCAATATTATCACAAGAAAAATAACATTAATTGCCTTATTTTACCTTAACAATGATAAATCCCTAAATTACTGACCAAAAATGATTTACTTAACAAACTTAAATTAAATCTAGTATTCTAATCCTTCACATGATAAATAATTAAATGAAACTGAAATTTTGCTGCATTTTGTGTTTTCCTGGGCAAGTAGATTAAGTTTCGGGCAAGTGGATTATTCCGTCCAACTTGCCCATGGGCAAGAGAAAATATTTGGAATTTCCACACCCCTGTAAAATACTTTTTTCGTTTTCCAGTGTTGACAAATTTTGTCTTGGACCTGTAGCCAAAAGTCACGTAGTTATAATTGCTACACTGTATGCTAAATACACTATAGTTTGAAAGCTTTTTTTTCGTGTTTTCTAAATGCATTGATGTGAACTTTGTTCCTGATGGATGGTTATACTGCACACAATGTGTGCATCATTGTTATAATAAAATCTTTTGATGACTTAATTCTCACTAATTGTGATTGAATGCCAATAAAAAGGTTTAATTATAATGTAAATGAACACTTCCTCATGTAAGCCAATTAAGAAATTAAGGTAAGTTTGATTGATAACTACTGCTAATTAATGTGTACATGTGGGGAGGGTTAAATGCACCGATTTTAAGCCTCTTTTTGAGGTTTGGACCATTAGTCTACTTGTATAAGAGTTGTGAACAAAAACTGTCCACTTTGATTTTGTCAATATTATGTTTGTGTCTGAAGTTGATGAAGATGCTAATATAGGTGTAACATATACTTCATGGTATATTGTAGCTCGTATAATAACATGTCTCTGTCATGCTGGAGAATATTATTCCTAAACCGGTATATTAGAGGATTTAGTTACAAGGAAGCAAGTACTATAGAAGAGGACAGCGTATTGTAGAGAAGGGTCCTGTTCATGTAACCATATTGATTCTTCGACTAAAGTTGTAAATGTTGAGTTCAGACGGACCATGCGGTGATGCTTTGTTGATGGTCCGTGCACTGAGTGTGTCTGATGTGTCCACTAATATACTTCTGTCTGGTACTATAAGACTGTACAGTTGTCAACTTTAGCAGATCATTGGAAAATTGCTGTGGAAATACGAGGCTGTGTGCTGCTGACAGTAGGGACTGTGGCATGAGTCAAGTTATACTGTAACTGCTTACAGATACTGAGCGTTCTATCAATGGAATATAGTATGACATATCGAAGATTGAAACATTGACACAATAATATAATAGTACTCTCTAATAACTGGCTTTGTTCTATCGGAAAATAATTTTGGAATATAACTGAATTTGGTAAATATAAATTTCCACTTATATTTGAGGTATATATAATGATATTAAGGTTATTAACATGTTTATCTTGTTTTCCCGATATTGGATGCATGCATGTTTTACCTAATTTGCCTTGTGTAATAATTACATTGTTACAATTCCTGGAAAGTTTTGTTTCTTAATTTTGTTGTCACATCAAACTTGTAATTGTATATGCAGTACATAACTTCTATTGTCTCATAGCAATATTTCCTTATAAGGAAATTTAATTTAAGGCCACTACAATTTTTTTTTCGGGCCCCATAAGGGTAACCCTGTTTATTTTAAAAATATAATATATACATTGAATTTTATAGTTTATGATTAATAAAATATTGATGTTCAAAAAGGCATATTAAAAGATGGAAAATTTGGACATACTTAATAATTAAGGTGCAATTTATATTTAAAGTAGAGTCTGCAGTATTGAGTAAACTGGGTCCCATAGTATCTGTCACATAATAAACCAAGTTTATTATCATGCAATTGATTCTTTCTTAAAAAGGGACAAAAAGGATTTCATTTTTTTTTTCTCAAAAAATGTTTCTAATATACGTGCTGGTAAAGATGAAAGAAGTGTTATATTATGTTGTTTTGTTTTTGTTAACTGCATTAAAAATGAATATGATGTTTTGATGGTATAAATAAAGTTTGTTCTTCAAAATTAAATACAGCGGTTCATTGAACCATGAAACGTCAAAAACCGTTTAATAGCCGTGAAATTGACACGTATGTGCAAATTATTTTTATGTAAGGTAAATTTGAATTTTAGATTTATTGTCAAATTAAAGAAAACACAAAATTATTCGATTTTTCAAACAACAACGTGGTGTTTTTTTACTTTTAAAAATATTTTTTTATTGTTATGGTCAAGGGGAGTTAACCATGTCCCAAATTGGATTTTTTATCCGAAGTCGATATTTCTAAACCTAAATTGGGCTTGTTCCTATCATTGTTTTCTTTATTACTGTGTCCGTGATAGAAACATAGACCTGAAACCGTACTGAATCAGCGAAGCGGGGCCATATGTGCATTAGGAACCTGACAATCGCTCGATGAACACACGGCATTATGTGTTTTTTTAGATTCTGCTGATGTCATCATTAGTTTATTCTGTTTCTTACACTTTTAATCAAATGTTAAAAACATCGATAATATTGTAATTCTACATATCCAGTCTACATATGTTGAAATTTTCAGCATGATCAAACACGTATTGACCGAGCTATGGGCAAATAAACAAGTGTGTACTTATAAGTTTTGCAGAGTGTATGTGTTTACTGGTATAATTGTTTTATTCACTTTCTTTAAATGATGGTGTTATTGTTATTTTGAAATCTAATTGTATACTGTAAACCAAGAAATTATTTTGCGCGATTTAATTTCGCGGAGTTTGCGAGTGGTAGAATTTCGCGAAAATAAGTTGCCACGAAAGTGCTATAAAACATTAATATGGACATTAACACAAAAATTTGTAGTCGCGAATATGCCGACGATCAGCAAAAAGCGAAAGTTATTATTCGCGAAAGTAAATTGGTTTACAGTATATTTATAGGGTCCTCAGAATCACTGAAAGGTCCCAGGATCTGCGTGCATGCGAGGAACCAGGGCTTATCAGTGTGTCTGGAGCACACTTGTATTAAATATTATAGTAGTTCTGAGTCAATTATAAGTCTGTCATGCAGATACTGTCTTTATGTATATATTCAATGTTATATGTTATGAACGTTGCATTGAACATTTTGACACGACAGACTTAAGTTACCTGAGGCACGTAAATAAATGCTGTCAACCGAAAGATGTTGAATCATTCGCCGACAATATTAATATTCAGGCGTGATCAAAACTTTGGCACTCTTGAGAATTGTAATGTTTTGGCATCATAAAAAATATCGAACAGACAGATTGTTAGAAAATTTTCACAGGTGCCCAGACCAGAGAATATGGTACAAGTTTTGTCTGATTGCATTTGCCAGTCAGACAGTATGTTGCATGTACATTTCTGAAGTTCAAACTCATATTGAAAAGAAAATTATAACACCAATTTTTGACGAGGCGTTCCTTCTTCCCGTCGGCATAGAAACATATTTCAGTAATGTTGTCCAATTTTATCTTCCAGTAAAAGTAGTTTTTTTTGTTGTATTGGTTTTTTCCTTGCATTAAACAATTTCAAGATTTATATTTAATATAGCTTTCCCTAATTCAACTAAATATCATAAAGATATTGGCTTTTATTTCATAGCTTGTACTTAATTCATTAAATTATTGTGTAAAACTTAGTTATCTATTAATTCCTTAGACCAATATTTCCACAATCTTCCGAAATCATATCTCCAGGAATTTTGATTATACCCCTGATTATTGACTTGTATATATATGTCAAACCATGAAACGCTTATAATCCAACATTTTAACAGAGTTATGGCCCTTGATTGACTTAGCTTTTTTATGGACAAGGCTTCTATATTGGGGCAAAAGATTTATTGAACACAGTCATAAGTGGTTACATAATAGTGTACATAGGGAAATCTTTACGGTGAATTAACAAATTTAAATATTTTACACCTTGAACGGTCCTATTGGCACATAATGAATCTAACAAAGTCTTTGATAATTAATGTAATGGTTGTTTGAATGGCCAAATATTAAGTTTTTAATCTGCTTTATTAGTCCCCTACCGGTTATTGACCGGAGGGGACAGTCAAACAGTTTTCAAGCTAGGTTTATGAAACTTGATATGTGGATAGGGGGCAATGAGGTGATTATGCACGTCTAAACATATTTTGATTCTGACAAAAATTGTGGTTGCTATGGCAACAGAAACATTGAAAATGGCTTAAAACCGGTAGGGGACTTCTGTATTGCTTGCAATTCTTAATTACTTGTTATACATGGTCTCAATCATTATCTCAAGTTTGATATTGGGTCATCTCAGTGTCAAAAACTAGATCACGGGGCCAGTTTATGTATGATTTCTCATATTCTATGCTGCCTTAGCACAAGTTTACTGTGGTATGTCAAAGTTATTCCAATTTTTAAACATTTTATAATCATCCCCCCCCCCCCTTTACAAACTACAGATTTCGTGAAAGAAAAACCACCAATAGCTAAGTAACTTTTCGCTTGCTTTGAATGAGGTCATAATTAAGGTACAAAATCGATATTTTGAGAAAACAAGAAAAAACTATCTTATATATTATACTCTTTACTTATGAAAAAACAAGCTTTTTAAAGTTTGGTTCGGTCAACATGACCAGTTCCGATTTTCATGAAAATAGGCTCATAAGAAGCGTCTTGTGAAGCAGATTTCAAATATGCATTAGTCTTATGACTTATGACCTTTTCATTTTAAGCCAGCGATTTGGTTCATTGTAATATAATAAAGACAGTTTAGAGAAGGGGGAAATGTCTGTTTCAGTCTTGTGAGCATATATATACATGTAACGTTATTTTGGGTGACAGGCAGTAAGTGAGGGTAATCAGTGTAACTCTGTATGCCTCATTCATAAATCATGGCCCTTATCACTAATAGGGGTCTTGTTGGTTTTCCTGATTGCACTAATTATAACCCAATTGTATATGAAGGGGACACACCTACTCCACTTTGATACATTTTGACACTGAGTGCAATTATCTTTGTACACCATACTGATGTATTTTAATGCATCTACTGTACACCATACTGACATATGTTAATGCATCTATCATACTCCATACAGATGTATTTTGATGCATGTACTGTACTCCATACTGATGTATTTTGATGCATCTACCATACTCCATACTGATGTATTTTGATGCATCTACCATACTCCATACTGATGTATTTTGATGCATCTACCATACTCCATACTGATGTATTTTGATGCATCTACTGTACTCCATACTGATGTATGTTGATGCATCTACTGTACTCCATACTGATGTATTTTAATGAATCCACTGTACACCATACGGATGTATTTTGATGCATCTACCATACTCCACACTGATGTATTTTTCGATGTGGCCTCCGTAGCTCAATGGTTAGCGCGCTTGCCGTCTAATCTGGCGACCCGGGTTCAAAACCGGGTGGAGGCACACATATATGCCTGCCATATTTCAGCGGAAAGCTGACTGGCAAATAAAGGCTATGCTCGGCATTTAAAAAAATTATTTTGATGCATCTACTGTACTCCATACTGATGTATTTTAATGAATCTACTGTACACCATACGGATGTATTTTGATGCATCTACTGTACTCCATACGGATGAATTTTGATACATGTACCATACTCCATACTGATGTATTTTGATGCATCTACTGTTCTCCTTACTGATGTATTTTGATGCATCTACTTTACTCCATACTGATGTATTTTGATGCATCTACCATACTCCATACTGATGTATTTTGATGCATCTACTGTACTCCATACTGATGTATTTTGATGGATCTACTGTACTCCATACTGATGTATGTTGATGCATCTACTGTACTCCATACTGATGTATTTTGATGCATCTACTGTACTCCATACTGATGTATTTTGATGGATCTACTGTACTCCATACTGATGTATGTTGATGCATCTACTGTACTCCATACTGATGTATTTTGATGCATCTACTGTACTCCATACTGATGTATGTTGATGCATCTATCAAACTCCATACGGATAAATTTTGATACATGTACTGTTCTCCTTACTGATGTATTTTAATGCATCTACTTTACTCCATACTGATGTATTTTAATGCATCTACCATACTCCATACTGATGTATTTTAATGCATCTACTGTACTCCACACTGATGTATTTTGATGCATCTACTGTACTCCATACTGATGTATTTTGATGCATCTACTGTACTCCATACTGATGTATGTTGATGCATCTACTGTACTCCATACTGATGTATTTTGATGCATCTACTGTACACCTTACTGATGTATTTTGATGCATCTATCAAACTCCATACGGATGAATTTTGATACATGTACCATACTCCATACTGATGTATTTTGATGCATCTACTGTACACCATACTGATGTATTTTGATGCATCTACTGTACTCCATACTGATGTATTTTGATGCATCTACCATTCTCCATACTGATGTATTTTGATGCATCTACTGTACTCCATACTGATGTATTTTGATGCATCTGTCATACTCCATACTGATGTATTTTGATGCATCTGTCATACTCCATACTGATGTATTTTGATGCATCTGTCATACTCCATACTAATTTATTTTGATGCATCTACTGTACTCCATTAAACTGATGTATTTTGATGCATCTACCATTCTCCATACTGATGTATTTTGATGCATCTACCATTCTCCATACTGATGTATTTTGATGCATCTACCATTCTCCATACTGATGTATTTTGATGCATCTACCATTCTCCATACTGATGTATTTTGATGCATCTGTCATACTCCATACTGATGTATTTTGATGCATCTGTCATACTCCATACTGATGTATTTTGATGCATCTGTCATACTCCATACTGATGTATTTTGATGCATCTACTGTACTCACATAATGAGTTGGACCACCAGATATTTTTAATATTGTTTATGGAGGTGGTGCATTTGATAAAACTATACACTCTAACTAAAGATACTGTCACGGTTGAGTAATAGTGGCTTAAGGGAACTTGTTTATACTAAATTCCTCAAATATCTAAACAAGTATTTCCTCCTTTATTATTGCTCTAGTCTATTTCCTGAGTTTTCAATTTGGAACTTCATGTACTTCAAGATTTTTACTTCTTGCCCATGTTGCTTGACTTCAAAACTTGGAGAGAAATTCTAATTTAGGACCTGTCAAAATACTGAACAAGCTGGCAAATTCTTTCTACCTTCTCATAACAACTTGGATTTAATTTCAAAAAAACAAACTAGAAGGAAGCGCTTCTGAAAATCATTAGATGTCAGTAGAAATTGTGCCTGTCTTCATCACAGCATTCTAACCTTGTTAGAATTGATCTAATGTTTGCAAATATCATTTGATTGCTTTTAAAATAAAAAATGGTGTTTTACGAACTATTGCTGCAAGTGCATGTGCCATCGCAGATGTGATTATAATATTTTATTTGTTTTGAATTCATGTTTTGGTTTGATTGAAAAAATGTTTGTTTTTTGGGAATGAATATGGAATGTTACAAGAGTGTCATTAAGGCTGGTCCATTATTAATTAGCTGTTAGATTATCAGCATCCAAAGAGGGATGTTAATTTTTAATCTGACTGAATGGATTAAATTGGCCAGATTTATAGGAAATAGCTCTTGGCATGTAGAAAAAATTGGTATTAACATTAAAATACTTCTGCAATTCCAATGTAACATTTAATGATTGTATTAACTGGTTTCATAAATGAAAACAATATAACATGTTGACTATATAGTAATGAATGTTGCAATAAATTACAAAATCTGTTGAACAATATTTCTCTGACACTGTCAGAAGATGACCTGTCAGGAAATAGTTAGATAATATGGCCTTACAACCCTCCCTGAGCTTGACCCCTCTACCCCCGATCCCCCTGAGCGTGACCCCTCTACCCCCGATCCCCCGAGCTTGACCCCTCTATCCCAACCCTCTCTGAACTTGACCCCTCTACCCCAATCTCCCTGAGCTTGACCCCTCTACCCCAATCTCCCTGAGCGTGACCCCTCTACCCCCGATCCCCCGAGCTTGACCCCTCTATCCCAACCCTCCCTGAGCTTGACCCCTCTACCCCAATCTCCCTGAGCTTGACCCCTCTACCCCAATCTCCCTGAGCTTTACCCCTCTACCCCAATCTCCCTGAGCGTGACCCCTCTACCCCCGATCCCCCTGAGCGTGACCCCTCTACCCCAATCTCCCTGAGCTTTACCCCTCTACCCCAATCTCCCTGAGCGTGACCCCTCTACCCCCGATCCCCCTGAGCGTGACCCCTCTATCCCAACCCTCCCTGAGCTTGACCCCAGCCTGCACCAACTCTCCTTGAGCTTGACCCCTCTTCCCCAACCCACCCTGAGCTTGACCCCTCTACCCATACTCTCCCTAAGCTTGACTCCTCTACCCCAACCCCCCCCTGGCCCTTTAAATTGGTGCGCATGTTGATAATGCATCAAGCAGTCTATTGTTTTGTGATGGAAACTTCTGGTACCATACATATCTGCACTTACACTGTGGATTTTTGTCAAGTATGGGAATCTGCAACACTGTACAGACATTGAATGAACCACATTGAGACAAGAATTAATGCTGAAATTGATGCTTATTTCAGGCCTATGCCTACATTTAATCACTATTAGATGTGAAGTCTCTATCTATATTAGGAAAGGATAACAAATTTTTGCATAAATTATGTAGTGCTCAATGTTCTCTCTCTATTTGTGCAGTTGTTACTTGTTGTTAACACTGCTTTGTGTGCTTGGTGTGATGTTGTTCATCTTAATATAGTCTGATATATAGTCACCACTTCTAACCCGACACTTTCCATTTCTCAAACATGTTTTAAGCTTATAATGGTTTGAATGTTAAAGATGTTCTTTCGCTGCATTTAGTAGAAATACTACAGTGTTAACATTACCAGCATATAAATGCAGCTTTTTAGGGCAAATGTCGAGATCAGATCTCATGGTTTGGATACTATAGATGTTCTTTTGCTGCATTTAGTAGAAATAATGCAGTGTAAACATAACAAGCATATGAATGCAGCTTTTAATGACAAATATTGAGATGATCTCCCTTGATAGAATTTGCTGTCTTCTTGTTAAGTTAATTTTCAATAATTTCATGAATTATCTCCACTTATTTGTAGTCTTAATTGGATAATAATTTCAATGGTGAAGAACAATTGAATTATCTGTGATATGAAGCATGAATGTGAGTTATCTGTGATGTGAAGAATGTGAGTTAATGTGATGAAAGGATGCAAGTTATTGGGATGCAAAGAATATGAGTTATTGGGGTGCGAAGAACATGAGTTATTGGGATGTAAAAAATGTTAGTGATTGGGATGTGAAGAACGTGCATTTTTGGGATGTGAAGGAGGCGAGTTATTGGGATGCAAATAATATAAGTTATTGGGATGTGAAGAATGTTAGTTCTTGGGATGTGAAGAACGTGCGTTATTGGGATATAAAGAATGTGAGTTATTGGTATATAAAGAATGTGAGTTATTGGGATGTAAAGAATGTGTGTTATTGGAATATGAAGAATGTGAGTTATTGGGATGTAAAGAATGTGTGTTATTGGAATATGAAGAATGTGAGTTATTGGGATGTGAAGAATGTGAGGTATTGGGATGTGAAGAATGTAAGTTATTGGGATGTGAAGAATGTGAGGTATTGGGATGTGAAGAGTGGGAGTTATTGGGATGTGAAGAATGCGAGTTATTGGGATGTGAAGAATGTGAGTTATTGGAATATGAAGAATGTGAGTTATTGGGATGTAAAGAATGTGTGTTATTGGAATATGAAGAATGTGAGTTATTGGGATGTGAAGAATGTGAGTTATTGGGATGTGAAGAATGTGAGGTATTTGGATGTGAAGAATGTGAGGTATTGGGATGTGAAGAGTGGGAGGTATTGGGATGTGAAGAGTGGGAGTTATTGGGATGTGAAGAATGTGAGTTATTGGGATTTGAAGAGTGGGAGGTATTGAGATGTGAAGAATGTGAGGTATTGGGATGTGAAGAATGTGAAATATTTGGATGTGAAGAATTGGAGGTATTTGGATATGATTCATTGACATAATGTACATGTATATGGAGTTAAGGGTTACATTATAAAAATCATGCATGTCTATTAGGGCAGTTTTTCTGATGGCTAACCTGCAAATAGTCGCTCAATGTCCAATATAAATGACAGGTGGACTGTTGGAACTGTTTGCCTTTTATATATATATGTGACCCCTTTTTTAAGGTGACTACTGGGACAGTTAACTGTGTGCTGGTCAAAATAGCTGCAGTGAAAATAGCTTCAGTTAAAATCAAAGCGCCGATAGCACTTTAGTAGTTCGAATGAATGCAGAGAAAGTATAATTAAAGATGGTGTGCCTGTATTTTTTTACAATCTTAATTTTTCTTAAGATTTGATTGTAGATTTATTAGTACCGAAAGATATTGCTTTCTGGTATGATCATTATAATATATAGGTTTGAAACCATCTAAATAGGCCATTTTAAAAACAGTAAAATAGTAACTTTCACATACAAAGTACACAGGTATAATGGCTTATCAGTCAATGTTTTTCCCATAGCAGAACATGTGATCCAGTTAATGATACGCATGGTTTATAAAAAGTAATGGTGAAATCGTTCTATTTATTGTTTGGGTGGTAACCTTATGCAACAGAGACATAATCATTCAAAAGCATGGTCTCAATCATCTTTCGTTATTTTGGATGTTTCTGCTTACCTCGGCAAATAAAATTACGCAAGGCAGTTGAAAGAAGTGGTAATTGCTTTGTAAATACAAAAAATACTGGAAATAGGTTTAAATTATTTATTGGGATATCTGATTGTCCTATAGATTTAGAAATAGGAAGAAGCTCTGTAGTATATATGATGTCATTGATGAATTATTTTGCATGACCGGTTTACATCCGCGTCTGTAGTTACGCAATATTACTGGCTGACCAGTTTACTATTGCAAAGGTGGCGCTGCCTAGAGGCAGCGTATGAAGAAAAGTAGTTTCATCAACTTAACTAGGACCGATTATTGAAATGTATATAACTAGCAAATAACTAAAAACAGTTTATAATTTTGTGACTGCTTTTATTTCAATCTGCATAATTACTTGCTGAATTAACACTTTAAAAGAATGTTCCCTTGTGACACGATCGCAGTAACAACCTTAAATTGAAATAACGAGTAAACTTTGTTGATTCCTGCAAATTCTGAGAAAATTTAGTCTTCCCAATGGGAAACTACAGCTGTTAACTTATTATTTGTAACCAAATTGACTGCTTTTCCAATTTGCATACACCATTTTAAGTCATCTGAACTGCTGTCTTCTCAAATTAGGTACTTTGTGTCATCCTTGTCTTCTCATATACCTGTTAAAATGCTTATTAGGCATCTAATGAATAATGCATGAATGAAAGGGTGCCAGAATGTAACGGAATTAATTTGTTAGATTGAATCATTCGAGAATTGTGCCCGGTTTTTTTTCGGTCTGCATTATGTAACTCTGTAATTGTGCTGCTTTTGTTACTCGGTTTTGTTAGTTTAGGTGCTTCAAAATAATCAACCAGAATTCTTGCCACTATTGTTACCATAATATTATAGTGAGTGTTTATGATCGCTCATTGTCTGTTCACAATTGAGACGTTCCAGGGTCATACAATTCTGGAATAATGGGGAAATCTGGATTTGCATTATTAAAGGAACTTTTCTGTAGAAAATAAAAGTTATTTGATGAAAAAATTCCAAGAATTGACAAAGTTATGGTCTTTTGAAATTTCATAAGCTGGATATGAGGTCATGATGAGACTGGGGTCAAAAACTAGGTCACAAGGTCAAATCATAGAACAACCTTAAGTAGACAGTAGTACTACAGGTTACAATTATTTTGAACATATTTTTGTAACAATCATCATCTTCACAAAATCTAGGTCAAAGTCGAATTTTGGTCATCTGGATGTAAAACAAAACTAGGTCACTAGGTCAAATAATAGAAAACCATTATGCATGGTTAGGCTATAATTTTCAGTGGATCTTCAAGAAAATTAATCAGATTGTTTCTTCAGATGTAATCAAAAGTTGAATTTGAATACGGGTTATTTTGGATAAATATCTGGGTCACTAGGTCAAATCATAAGTAAAACCTTGTGTATGCTATAGAAGATGTAATTAATGTCACCATAGGGGCCTCTTAATGCGTTACTATGACAGGTGAGGGACCTTAGGGCCCTTTGGATTCTCTTGCGTTCCAAAATTTAGGTGACATACCATGTGGTATGTCCACACTGTAAGTAGTATTTAGTTTAATGAGTGTTTGGGAGTATCTCAAAGCTGCATGACAATTGTCTGTGCAAATTGATACAAACACTTTATCAACATTTGAACATGAAAATTAGGTAATTCACTATGGTGGAATTCACATCGGATTAGGTTTGAACAAACATTGTTGCATGCCAATTACGATCAGACTTGGAGTTGGACGAATGATTTCATGTGTGAATTTGTTAATTGGGACACAAATTAAGATTAATATAGTATAGACGTATTGCATTGAAAGATGACAACAGCTTGGGACATATAAAAAAGTCGGACATGAATGGAAATTCAATATAATCTAGTTGAGATAATGCTAATGTAATTTGTCATAACTTGTTTGAACTTGAAGCATGGCTGCAGTCAGTGTTCTCCTTGGGTATATTGTGTAGTGTTTGTTTTACTGTCAGGTTCTATTATCAGCTGCTAATGTAACTTATTTCTAACTACAGCACACCATTAGGACATAAAATTGTCTTTGCTTTCTCCAGTGTTTGCTAACATTCTATATCAATTCCTTCCCGAAATAAATCATTTGTTTACATTAGTTTTATATTACATTATAATGAATACTTGCTGGGAAATGGTTTGCTTGATGTCATTTTGTAAAAGAAAGTGTAGACATGACGTGAGGTGTCATATTTTAAGCTATCCTGCTTTGCGTTATGATTTAGTGTCCACCGTGCCTAATGTCATAATACTTGGTACCATGTTTGGTGTCTGATGTGATATTTGATGTCAGTGTCATGTCTGATGTCTGTGTTGTTTCTGATACCAGTGGCATATTCGATGTCAGTGTCATGTCTGATACCATTGTCATATTTGATGTCAGTGTCATGTCTGATACCATTGTCATATTTGATGTCTGTGTCATGTCTGATACCAGTGTCATATTTGGTGTCTGTGTCATGTCTGATACCAGTATCATATTTGGTGTCTGTGTCATGTCTGATACCATTGTCATATTTGGTGTCTGTGTCATGTCTGATACAAGTGCCATGTCTGATACCAGTGTCATATTTGGTGTCTGTGTCATGTCTGATACAAGTGTCATGTCTGATACCAGTGTCATATTTGGTGTCTGTGTCATGTCTGATACCATTGTCATATTTGGTGTCTGTGTCATGTCTGATACAAGTGCCATGTCTGATACCAGTGTCATATTTGGTGTCTGTGTCATGTCTGATACAAGTGTCATGTCTGATACCAGTGTCATATTTGGTGTCTGTGTCATGTCTGATACCATTGTCATATTTGGTGTCTGTGTCATGTCTGATACAAGTGTCATGTCTGATACCAGTGTCATATTTGGTGTCTGTGTCATGTCTGATACCATTGTCATATTTGGTGTCTGTGTCATGTCTGATACAAGTGTCATGTCTGATACCAGTGTCATATTTGGTGTCTGTGTCATGTCTGATACAAGTGTCATGTCTGATACCAGTGTCATATTTGGTGTCTGTGTCATGTCTGATTTCAGATTTGATGTCAGTACCATGTTTGAGTGTCATATATGATGTCATCTGCAGTGTCTTATTAGATGTTATCTTTCATGTTATAGTTATTGTTATGTCTGGTGTTGTCCTTGGTGTCATGTCAGATGTCATATTTGGTGTCATGCTTGATGTCACATTTGGTTCATGTCTCAGATGTCATATTTTGTACCATACCTGATGCCGTTTGGGTTTATGCTTGATGCCATATTTGATGTTTGATTGGTATCACTCTGTTTAGTGTCATGTTTGGTGTCATGTTTTATGTCATGTTTGATGGTTAATGGTAAGTGTCATGTTTATTATTATGACTATAGGCTTTATAGTATCATCCTGTTATATAGTTTGATATATTGCTTTGTTCATTTCGTCCGTTGTACCTTAACATATCTTCATCTCTCAAAATATCCACAGGGTCTTACTTTGGATTGACTTAAATTGTTTTTCATCGTATTTGAAGATTTTGCACTAGACTAGCTTGTTATTTTCATGGCCATGCAGTGCAATATTTATTGTGCCGAAACTCATTTTGAGAATTGTGTCATGCTATTAACTAGCGTGGATGTCCCAATACTGTGATATTGGCTGTTTGACGTCGAAACTGCTCCAGGGAAATTCTTGAAAATTGTCTTTTAATAAGGACGTTTTTTGTGACGCTGGTTTATCTTGCTTCATGCACTCGTTCAACTTTCAATTGTTTTGTTTTGAAATGTGTTTCCCATTGGCGGGTCAGGAGGGAAATGCATGGAACAAATTTAAATGCTTTTCGTCAGAATGTTAAAGTGTGTAATATTCTCATATAACACACACCGGAGATGTTATTGTACTTTAATTGTCCTGTGACAAGAGTGCTGGTGGATTATAATGTGTATCAGTGGGGTGAATTTGTTGTTATTGGCTACTACAGTTGGTATTATAAAGAGCTTGAAGACTGCTGCCAGGAGAATCTGGATTTGATTCCTTGACAGGGCAGGTTATAAAACGGTTTTCTGCAGCATTGATGCGGCTACAAGGTTTGCACAGGACTTAAAGAGTCCTTGAATTTCATTCCTATTCCTTGAAAAGTCCTTGAATTTAAAATTTCTTGAAAGTTTTGAAATGTACTTGGATTTTGAAAAAAACTTCATTTTTGGTAAGTTGGCCAATAATGTCAGTGTGCTGCTAATTATGAGAAAAGAGAAAATCATAAAAACATGTGAAAGAGTGATAAAAAAGTGAGTCTACTAAAATCAACACCCCACCTTATCAACCCATCTTTTTCGAATTGATACTAGTGGAATTGACCACAGTGACATTTGAGCATCTGATTCCTCATTATCGCTTTCTTTCATTATATCTTTTGATTATAGGACACTTATTGCATGTTTTTGCCTTTACAGACACGCTATTTTAGTCCACTTGATTATGGGGAAATGTACTTGAAATTTTTTTCAGGGAAATTCTGTATCATTATATTGTTACCATGAGCTATGATGGTCATGTAGTTGATTGCCATTATAAGTCTCTGTAATAAGAGCCATTTAACGCTTTCTATTTATGGTCTATTGGACTAGTTGTTTGACCCGGAGCAATCAAATTGACAAGTTTCATATGATTGCTTCGAGATTTATTGATTTAAATAATGCAATAACAAAGCGTTGTTCATTATGAAATTGTCGTTTGTATACCTCTGATTTTACTCTTGAATGGAATTTATCATCGTATTCACTGCGGGATGGCAGAACAATGGTGTTGATAGTAGAATATGATAGGAGACTAAAGCTCTGGAACTGAATTATTGATATAGAGGTTACCAATGTTTTATAGGGAAAGCTTAATTACCCGCTGAATATCACAGTCACGCTGAAAAATCATTCATTTGATGTCTAAACTCAATCATGAAAATGGCCCCTAATATAGCCTGAAAGGATTTTATGTAGACAAAAGTTATTCATTATTACTTTTCTATCCATCTTTCAGGTCAAGGACCTTAGTTGCGGATGGGGCCTTAAAATGTCATTTAAATTTGGGGACAACGTTTATAATCGATTGTTACTTTTGCTAGATATGTGGAACTGATTTGGTTAAAACTGCATTCCAGTATTTTAAACATTATTTTAGCAGAGTAACCTTTATACAAGCAAGTAAAGGAAAAATGCCCTATCATGATATACTGTAAGATCACATTTTTTTGTGGGTATTAGATCTTGTGGATTTTAATAAAAATGCATTTTCAAAGTGTCGTTAATTCGTGGATTATAGTACATGAAAGGGTAAACCCATGCTCTGTATTTGAGAAGTCCATTAATCGTGGGTGTTATTATTTGGTGGTCGAGCTCAACGACGAAATCAACGAAAATTCAACTCCCTCAAAAAAAGGTATTTTACAGTATAAGAAATAAACAATTCTCTTATTTGGCTACTGTTTATCTACAGTTTGCTGATTTACTTCAGTTTAAGGTATTTACGTGTGTCAGACATGATCTGTTTAAGTCACAGGTATTCGGCATGTTGGCTGTGACCACCTCCCCCCCACCCCCTGCCAGTGAACCACTCTACAACCCATACAGAGAGCTTAAACATGTTTAAATAGTGTCCGAACAACATAAAATAACATTTCATTAAATCTCTGAAAAATCCCCTTGGTGTCTTATAACATTAGTAGAAGGTAAACAAGGGGAATCACCAAAGTAAAACATAGGCTTAGAATATTCCAAGATGGTTCCATGCATGGTAAAGTTTGATAAGTACAGTCCAGTTAGGATAATGTGACAGTGACGTTGCAGTTTATGTATACGCAAAAGATAACAACCATTGTCTGAGCAGGTAGAGCGAATATAGCATGTCAGTTTAACATTGAAATTATAGTTGTTAGTACAATATAAGCCTTTATAATTGATTTTTAACCGTTATAGAGTGGACTCGACCGCTGTGTCACTGGATTTTTACCCTGACTTGACTGTATAATGTATAGTCCGCCCAGGATAATGTGATATTTACACACATGTTTCAGTTTGGTCATCTGTGGCAAAATTGGTTTTACAAATCACTTAAATTATAAAACAGATAAGGTCAGTATTGTACTAAAACATCACTGATAATTGGTGCATATAATTGTAATCCACCTTTGTGGACCATACCAAATTTTCCCGCCTTTCACATTATCCTCAGTGCACTATATTGATATCTTATTCACTGTTTACTTACTATTGGTGTTTATGAGTCATTTGTGAGTTGACAAATAAAATTTTATTGATGTTTTATTAAAGCATTTATGATGGAGCTGGAAATTGTTGGAAAGTTCTTGAATTTATCACTGTGCTCAAATCACCCACATTCTTATACTCCTGGGAGAGTTTAAACTTGGTGTAAATACACACACACAATACTAGAGTATATACTGTGCTGTATTCATACTGTGTAGGTGTGAGTTATTGCACAAGTAAATGTCCTATCAAGAATGATTGAATAATTAAATTTCAGCATTATAATTATTTTACCATATGCTATAAAGAACATGGGAATTTGTAGATTATCAAGGATCTTTGTGAAAGTTAGTTGAAATGTTTGTTTAGATGTATTATTGTATTTTTAAAATTGAGTTTTGGTGTCATTAAATTACGAGGTCCCTTAATTAGGTTAAATAATAGAAAACCCTTGTTTATTTTATAAAAAATGGGTCACATTGACCATCTTTTACACAATGTAAGTCATGTTTGATATTGGCCATCTGGGGTAAAAAACTAGGTCACAAGGTCAAATGATAGAGACCTAATGAACACACTAGATATCACAATTTTGGCCTATTATTAAATCTTTATAATACAGGTGAGTGATCCACTGTCTGCCTGCCTGCCTCCCCGCCTGCCTGCCGGCCTGTCCGTCCGTCTGTCTGTAGACACATTCTTGTGGACGCAACTCCTACAGTTTTGGCAGGATTTCGCTCAAACGTTCACAGATAACCAACCTCAACATATAGATGTGCATGAAGAAAGGAAGAAAGGAATTTGCACTTTGCCGGCGGCGGTATATTAGTCTGCCGAATGGCGACAGCTCTAGTTTTCAATTGTTTTAAAAATATCAAGATGAAAATAAGAATTTTAGTTTAAGATTACATTCATTGAAATGTTGAAAAACGATTGATGAAAATTTGATGAAGTTCTATATATGGAATTTTCAGTAAAACCATGTTAGCGAAATGACTTTTGTCATGTATCTGATGGTAGGAATATTATCATGGTGTAATTATAGTAATATTACTATAATTATTTTAGAGAACTTGTTACATTTAATTTGACTTGTCAAGCATTGATGCTATCTGTGGGATTCTGAAAAATAGTTAATAACTTCCTGGAACATAATATTAACTACTTTTAAATAACCTTAAAAATGTCAGCAAAGGTACAAACCTGATGATCGATGCACAGCATTTGAAAAATTCAAGTGTATTTAAAAATCAGGGGTGTTGATTTTCCTGATTAACCCAAATTCCTGATTTACCATACCTGAAAGAGTAGATTTTGGCTTGTGACCAAAATAAGTTATTTGTTGAAATTATATCAAGAAATGACAAAGTTATAGTGAATTTAATCTGCTCTGAAATACAAACTTACTTAATTATGCAGGGGTGTCAATTTTCCTGATTTATCCGGAATTTCGGATTTATCATTCCTGATAGAGCAATGGCTTCTGACCAAAATAAAAGTTATTTGATGAAAATATCTCAAGAAATGGCAAAGTTATGGTAAATCTAATATGTTCTGAAGGATTTTCTTTGATGCAAACTGAGTTAATTATGGAAACAATGCCATTGAAGGCCTCTTGTTGGCAAAAATGGTCGGCCTCATACGATTTTCCTGATATTCAATTTGGCCCTGTTGACACCCCTGAAAAATAGGCCAAAAACATTGGGTGTGTTTTTCTCAAGATAGTTTAACAAAAGTGCACTGTATATTTGTTTAATTGCATAATAATTGGAACTTGTTGCCTGCACATTGGTTGTTGAAATTCTCTTAAAATGCCTTTTTTGCAGACGTTGGATATATGCAAGCATATTATATAATGTTGAGTTATAGCTGGAATCTGTCATATTGATGGTCTATTCATGTACTACAGGGTCTTACTATGGTAATACTTTGCTATATTCGTTATAAGCTCTGACCAGACTGCGAGGGCTGTAAGTTAGGACTCTACTGGTTTATAGGCTATAGCTGTGATCATTAATATGTCTAGAAGATTATACAAGTTTCTTCAATTTGTTGTGTATATTTGTATCTGTGGGTCTTCCACAACACTACAGGGTGATAAAAAAGTTTGTTCTCAAAATTTGAATTCATACTAACATTTATCTGAGCTATGTACGCATTGTACAATTTTAATTTATTACTCTAATAACTTCAATGACATTTAATGTCAGAAAGATAACAACAATGGTAGAACCCTCTGGAATTCAACCTGAACATTTTACATTCTTCTTTCGTCAGAATAATAAACTATGGAGAACAAACTTTGTTAACACCCTGTATATCCCAGGAACCTGCATACTGTAAACCAATTTACCTTCGCATATACTAACTTTTGCATTTTGCCAAACGTTAGCAAATTAGCGACTTCAAAGTTTTGCATGTTTAAGTTTCCCGCAACATCCATATTAATGTTTTTAGCACTTAAGCGGAGATTTATTTTCGAGAAATTCTACAACTCGCTGACTCTGCTAAAGTAAATTGCGCGAAATTATTTCTAGGTTTACAGTATATATGAGAAATCAAGATATTGCCTGAAGCTCTGCACTGGGAAGTTGCGCTCTGCTCACTGAATGAATATCCAAGCCCTCCAGTATTAACCCCAGTGGACATCATAAATCCAGTGGTATTCCACTGGCATTCCAGTGGTAACTAATCATATTGCAGTGGACATCATAAATCCAGTGGTATTCCACTGGCATTCCAGTGGTAACTGATCATATTGCAGTGGACATCATAAATCCAGTGGTATTCCACTGGTAACTGATCATATTCCAGTGGACATCATAAATTCAGTGGTATTCCACTGGTATTTTCTTTTTCTTTTTATTAACTCCCCTTATTAAAAATTACACACATTTATTAAAAATTCCAAAATCCTCTTAAAAAAAACTTAACATATAATTATATCCACATTATCATAAAAATGGAGAGGTTTATTAAATTAAATTGACAAAATTTCAACATTACATTAATTAAGCCACAGTATAAGTACTAGAAACTTAACTCTATCATTATTTAAAACTAACGGAATGATTTTCAGTGACTTGCATGTAAGCAGCAATTTTTTTAAGCAGCAATTATTGTTGAGTACTTGCCTTTTAGTTCTAACATGGTGTCTGACCATGAGACTATAGGGTTCTAAAGTGAAATGAATGATTAATGAATATAATAAGATTTTATGGATATAAGTGAAATTTTCCTCAAACCTTCTCTAGAATTCCGGTGGTATCTGTGAAACGTTTACTAGTATACCAGTGGAATGCACTGGTATTCCAGTGGTATACCAGCAGTAAAAAATTGGTGGTATCCCGGTGAAATTTTTACTGGGGAAGGGTGTCAAAAATAATCATAATGACATTCAGACCTTTCGGAATTTATGTATTTGTACCCACAGGGTATTGACGCATATTATTTTATGCGTGTGCGACCGCCTTATGCGACCGCCTTATATCTCATGTACGAATAAAGGGAAATAACGCTACATTGTAGTGGTCTTTGATTTAAACGTAATAAACACACATAAACAAAGATATGGAGAAAATCCTCTTGCTATTCAATAGAAATATGATTTATCTGCAAGCAACACCAAACAAAATGATCGTCAGGTCTAAATTAAGCGAGAAATTAACAAAACTGTCACAGAATCACGTCAATTTTTAACGATGTCAGTTGGTCCGGCCACCGTCAAATAAAGCATGACACTCCCTCGCCCTTTTTCCTCTAATTTCAACTTGTGTTTACTATTTCTTTCGTGAAATGTTAGTCCAATGGCATATCTATGGTTAACATAGAAAACTTTTTTATTATTTCGCATTTTTGTCGCAGAATTTAAGAAAGTTGTATAAAATTAACACAATAGACACTACTGCATGCACAAGCCATGAAATATGTATTAAATTCCTGTTAAATGCCCATGAAAACTGAAAAAACCATTAATTTACCCCATTAATTCTCGTAACAACTTATTTAACAGGTTTAACAAGTTTAATGGGTATCCCATTAAAATACCATGAAAAATCTCATTCATGGCTTTGAAAGTGCCTTTAAACAAATGTTATTTCGACCTGAAAATTTAAGGCCCAGGAAAAAGCCATGAAAATTTGTAAGTTTCATTTTTAACAGTCATATTAATGGCAGTTAAATTACATTTCATGGCCATGAATACAAAAATGTATGATTGAAGTAAATTTAATGGCAGTTAAATTACATTTCATGGCCATGAATACAAAAAATTATTATCAAAGTAAAATTAATGGCAATTAAATTACATTTCATGGCCATGAATACAAAAATTTATGATCGAAGTAAAATTAATGGCAGTTACAATTTATTTCATGCCCATTAATGTCAAATATGCTATTTATGTACACCATGAAAATATTGAAAGGACATCATTTAAGACCATTAAATGACATTTAACGGGCATGAACAGATAAAAGGAGGTATTTTAGGGACAATCAAATGACATTCCATTTCAATTCTAATAACCAATTATTTTAATGTCCATCAAATAACCTGTCAGGGGGAGACTGGTTTAAGTTACTATAACTCATACAAGTTACTTTCTTCCATAATTTCCTTCAGAAATTATTCCTACAGAATATTTTTATTGTAAATATATTCATATTTCAGTTATTTTCAGTTCAAAGACCTGCATACAAGTTTTCCGACAATGCGAAAAAAATTAACAGACTTTTATATCAAGTTGGTGTTTTTTGACATTCAGGAAAATTCTTGTTTTTGTGTAAATGGGGTTCAAAAATATTTGAACTAGAGAGCTCACAAATAAGTTTCAATTGAAAACTAAATTTGAAATAACTTTATACAGTTATCAATTTGAATTTATATGAAACTTGAATTAATTGACTGAAAGATACTGAAGTACATTAAAAAGTAACTTAAATCAGTCTCACCACTGACTCATAATAGGTAAAACAGTTCATCTAGTATTGCATACTTTAAACCACAGGTATTTTTCCACTGTTCAGAAACCAAAGTAAATGTTTAGGTGTTGTCTCCTCTGCAGTCACTAATGGCTTAGATAACTTATTTACTTTGATATAGGAACACTTCCTTTTATCACCACAATTCAAGTCTGTAAACCAGAGATGTGTGTCATTATCAAACTGAACACTATCAAACCATTCAACAAAGGCAAAACAATTCTTCTCAGTTTCTAAGTGACTTTCTGAAACATGCTCAACAAAGTAACAGATCCTTCCAAATTCTAAAAATGTCCCAATGTCTAATTTTTGTCCTGGTGCACCTCTTACAAATTCACTGCACACGAAAGATGAAACTGTTTTAGCCGTTTCTTTTTCATACATCTTTGAAGTAAAAACAGTTCCTCGTTTTGTAACTGGGTGGATTTCTGTATGATACAGGTACTTATTTATTTCACAGCTATCACAAGATGGGCCTTCAAGTTGTTTATGTATTGACCGAAGGTCTCTGTTTCTCAAATGAATTAATCGTCTTTTATCTGCGCCATTAGATTTTGACACTTTTACACTGGAATTTTCCAAGTTGTTGCCTTCATCCTCTTGGATAACTGTGTCTGTTGCTACTGCATTTGTAACATTTGGTATGCGGCCTGAAGACACCATGAAATTACACCAGTCATGTATTATGAATGTCTCAATAACTGTGGACTCCGGATACCTCATGTTAAGCGCTCTTTTGCAGATCCACGAGTTGAACCTTTCGAACACATACATCCATGTTCCGTATACTGGACCGTATCTTCTAATTCCATCAGGAATGTGGTGAAGAATATGCGTAGTAATGTTTGCAAGAGACAGAGGAAAGTCTCTTTCAAGTAGGGCTAATGCTCTGTTCAGGTCCACCTCAATCTGATCAATATCTTCAACTGATACATGCTCATGGCAAAGATTGGTAAGACTGTCAAGAACTATAAACAGTGTTTTTCGACATCTTTCGGACAATGTGTTTTTGAGACAAAATTTTAAGATACCCTGTGTTGCTATTTGCTTCCAATCGTGTGATTTCAAACTTCCCGGTTTGCTGATAAATGGCGAGGGTTTCAATCCAAAATCTATTGGAACATGTATACTGTTAGCTCGTCTGTCTGCCTCACTAAGCTCATCTTTTGTTAACATAAATGGCAATGTTGATTCATTTGATTGCGACTTTCCAAGCCTTGGCTTTTTGCTTTTTGCCTGACCATCGGCCAAAACTGTTGTATCCAGTGAAGAAGATCTTTGCAAGGTGTGTAGGCGACCCATCACCTTCTCGGCACTAACTATTTTATTAATGTCAACATAATTACCTGTGACAGCTTTCATTATGTTTTGAATAACATCTTTCACTGTGTGGCAACAGTCTGGTAGGCTTTCATTAACACGATCATGTCCAGGTAACTTACAAACAGAATAACTCTGTTTACACCCAGTGGCAGATGCAACTAGTTGCGCTTGTGTCTTATTCTTTGCATTTTCATATGCTTCGCGATAAGAATGTTCCTTAACAAATACTCGCTTTTTTGGTCTTTCAGAAATGTCTCCTGACTTTGAAGCAAACATTGTTTCATCAAGACGTAGTGGGTCTTCTTTTTCTAAATATGACCTGTTTGAAAAGTAAACAACTTTGCTTAAGTGTTTGTTATATTCTCCTCGTACATAACACCAGTGACAGCCTAATAAGCTACCACTTCCATGCTGGTTAAACAGTTTTGAGAGGCCTGGATAATCCAAAACATATAATAGAAGCTTCAACTTTACATCAACTGGAGCATTGGCATATGCACTATAAGCTTTAGTCTGGGTAAGAAAAATCAGTTCATCTACTAATATTTCCATATATGGGCTCACATTTGAAGACTCTGACTTCTCCTTACCAGGTATAATACCAACAAGGTTTATATTTCCAAATGCATTTCTGATATGTCTTGGAAAATTTAAAATAGTTAACATAATTGGTGTCATAGAATAAATAGCCCCAATGTTATGAAATGGATTCACACCATCTAGTTCTAACGCAAAAGAAATGCCCATTTTATCCCCCCCAAAGTAACCATTTTCCGAATATAGTTCTTTCCATGAAGCTGAATGGTGAACATCCCACATCTCATCTCCATCATAATCGCTACCAGGATGAGACATAACTAGCTGTGGAAGATTAACTTCACCATACAATCTGGCAAGTCTAGGGCCAATTGGAATATATGTGAATCTTCTTCTTGAAACAGGCCTTTTAGTTTTACTGGAAGAATTTGTATTATATCTGTTTTCACCACAAACAGGGCACTGTAGCATGTCAGCACATTGTAATGTACCACTATTTCTAAATATAACACACTCGTTTACACAAACATCAAATACCACTTTTTTAACGACATATGGATCTAAAAGTTTTCTTGCTTCATAATAAGAAGACGGCAAAGTATTAGTTACATCACCATGAGTAACTTTCTGCACTTGAATGTTATGGGTAAATGCTGCCTTGCTTATTGCGGGGTGTGCAACAAACATGGAAAAGTTCAAAGCCAGCCATTGTAGAACTGTCGTGGTTGAGTTTGGTAAAGTTTGGATTGCTGGACCCTCTTCATATATGCTTTTATCATAACAGAATGACCATGGACGGTCAGAACTAGATGCTGAATCACTTGAACTTTCGATGTCAGACATGCTTTCACATTCCTCACTTTCATCTGTGCTTGAAATGTCACTACCTGATGTATTTTCACAAGTGGTATGTTCATCTTCAGAACTGAAAAAAATATAAGTAGAATAGAAACTAGAAATGTTTTTAAAACCTTATAAAGGATTCTAGCCTTCATATCGATGCTTCATGTCAGGTTTCATTGAAATCCGTTCAGGGATTTTGGAGATGAAGCGCAGACAAACCTTCCCTTAACAAAGGCAATTGTTGAAAGATTTAAAGGGCCTAAAATCGGCTAAAAACTAGAGCTATCACAGGAGTGATGAATCATACCCCCGCAGCACTGCCTTGACACAGGAATAAAATAATTTGTTTAAAATTAAAAGATGGCCGCCAGTTGGCCATTTTGAATTTTGTCGAACTAAAAATAATGTCACACACTACGTACTACACATCATAAGCATCAACTGTATGAAATTTCATAGAAATTGGCCACTGTAAAAAGATTAACAAATCCAAGATGGCTGCCAGTCGGGCCATCTTGAATTGCAGTGGCAAAAAATAAGTAACACACTACTACGTATCATCGCATGACTATTTATGCCTTTTAACCTTTGACCTCCATGTGTGACCTTGACCTTTGAGCTAGGGACCTGGGTCTTGCGCATGACACACTGTCTTGATGTGGTGAACATTTGTACTAAGTAATTTTAAAATCCAGTAAGAAATGACAAAGTTACAGAGCTGACACGATTTGCATGACTATATAACCTTTGACCTCTAAGTGTGACCTTTGAGCTAGGACCCTGGGTCTTGCGCATGACACATCGTCTTGATGTGGTGAAAATTTATACCAAGTAATTCTAAAATCCAGTAAGAAATGACAAAGTTACAGAGCAGACACGATTTAACAGACCAACATGGTGACTCCAGTATACCCCCTTCAAACTTTGTTTGTGGGGTATAATAACCCGATAAGAATGCGAAAATGACGTGCACAACTATCCTTCAAATTGATATTTCATACCAAGTTGCACTGAATTCTGTCAAGGTTTTTTAAATGAAGCACACACAAAACTTATGTGGCCTCATTTTTCGCTAATTCAAGGGCCGTAACTCTGGTAATACTGGTCTGCTCTAGTCCATTATCAAACTCCTCCGAGATATTATAGCCATATATATAATCTCTGCTACTGCAAGTTTGGTGATAATTGGTCAATAAATGTGGCCTCAATTGTATAAACAAGCTGAAATATAACATTTTTGCTAATTCAAGGGACATAACTCTGATATTACTTGTCCAACCTTGCCCATTATCGAACTTGTCTGAGATCTTATGGACACATACAATTATTGCAGGTTTAGTTCCAATTTTTGGTCAATAAATGTGGCCTCTATTGTGTAAACAATGTGAAATATAGCATTTTTCACTTATTCAAGGGCCGTTACTCTAGTATATACAATACTGGTCAGATCTAGTCCAGTAAAGAACTCGTCCAACATCTGATGGTCATATACAATCTCTACAAGTTGATTCTCTGCTCGAGAAATGTGGTATATATTGTGTAAACACTTAAATTGTGGACGTACGGACGCATGCACACACGACAAACATCAGGCGATCACTATAACTCACCTTAGCACTTCGTGCTCAGGGTAAAGTGCTCAGGTGAGCTAAAAAGCCATCATCGCATGCATACTTAATGTGAGAGAAAGCATTCGATAACAAGATATTTTTCGCTCACATGTGCCGTTATTAACCGTTTTACTTATCCTGGGCCCCAACAAATTCTATTTTTAAGAATTCACATGTAACTAAAATTTCGGAGAAAGTAGATGTACAAATAGGATAATGATGATAGTTTATTATGATACTGTATGGAGTGTATCCCAACAAACAGCATCTATTGTTGTAAAACTAGACATAGAATTAAAATGCAATGATGCTTAGAAGTCAATTATAAGCGTTCTTTTTTCCATATTGGGTCCAAGAAGTATGTATTAGTCCCTTTAAGTTCATAAATCTGTTTAAAGATATACCTGCTTTCGATGGCTGGGCTATCAGTCTTGGGTTCAAGAATAGATGGATCCGAATCATGCTGCTGCGTACATGTGAATAATGTTCCTGATTCTGTTTCCGAGCTATATTCATCTATGTCAGCAGGAACAAAAATGCCATACATGAGTTCGTGTCGTCTCCTAATGTGCCTTTGAACAGGTTCACCAACATTTTTGCACATTTGGCAAATACAGTTCTTTAAGGACGACATGCCCAATCACTGTTCGCACTAAATTGTTTTCAGTATGTTCCTCTCAACTGGTTAAAATGAGCTGGCAGTTACTAAACAAAATCTGAAATATAAAATGTATCATCAGGGCTCTACAAATCTTATAGTCCGACGTCCTGGACAGCTTTAAATCACTTTCGGACCGCTGACAATGCGCTAAAAAAGTAAAATTTAGTCCCGGACAACTCTATAATTTCAAATGCCGAAAATATCGGACAGCTGACCAAAAATTTGTATAATCAACATCACTTAATTAATTACGAACTACGTCCGAGATTTGGCTCTGTATACAGAAATTTATGACTTCAGGCGTGTATAGGCCTTCAGGAAATGGAAATAAACAATAAACACCAGTCGTCGGATCAACAGCCATATATCATTACTAATTTGTGCCAATTATATAGCGGTAATCAAGCATCATACATATTCTTTGACTCAATTCATTCTCTTTTGATATTCCCTACACACTCGACTATTTCCGCAGGCATTTGTATGGTGCGGAAGTTCGAAATGAAATAATTTATTACATATTATTTTTTACAGACTTTTCTCCCTGCAGTGCAGACGTTTCTCCCAGGCCTGGTATATATACACAGTATAAAAGTTCTGCTACCCATAACAATAGCTCACCATGAACACTTTGTGGTCAGGTGATCGTGAGCTAAAGACGAACAAATAAACTCGAACTGTTAACCGTCCGTGGTATAACATTCTTTGGGTCGCGAAATCTGATGTTATTTGGCATCAAACTTCAATTTTGCCCATGTTTTGACAGCATGCATAAGGAGCGCAAAAATTATTTTCTGTTGAGCAAAAGAACGTAATTCTCACAACATACCTGGTCTCTCCAATCCAAAGAAACGACAAACCGTAAAATAAATACGACATGCGCCGGATGTTTTCATTTTAAACAGACTGGTTCTTAATTCAGTGAATTTATACCACCAATTTCTATGAACTAAGCAGAGCGCAGTCTGTTGATTTCCAATACGGCGTTTATCGTTTCCGGTGTTCTTTCGGCGCGTAAAAAAGCAGCCATGGGCGAAGAGAGATTTTATACGTTCAAACAATCTTTAACTGAGGAAGGGCGACAGTCTTTCATAGGTAAGTTCGACGATTTTGGTGTGAACTCTTGAGCGATGCCCGCATTTATTTTCAGACTGTCCGGTTAAAGGAAAATCTTTAACGAATTATTCCCATATTTCGGACAGACGTAATTTCGGATGACAATGTGATTAGTCAGTAGTGTACTAAAAGAATTTGCGTCAATGCCGTTACAAATCGTTATTGATTCAAATAATACTGTAATGTTGCTACATAGCTGCTTGTGATATGAAAATAGGCGTAACCTTAGACAAACTTGCTGTCTCTCTAGTTTCTGTTTAAAATTTGTGCCACTTCGAGACAGCAAGCTTGAACGGACATGCTTCAAAACCTGAACATATGGAGGACAAACAGTTGGAACAGAAACTTATATATAATATCTATAATATTAGAACAATATCAGCCACAGACAGTAGAGGCCTTCAAGACTGGCACCCATCCAGAAATGTCCTATTGTTAGGCCAAAACAAATTAATAGTGTGGTTCTGGTAACATGCTGAAAAAAATAGGGTAGGTAGGTAGGAAAAATATTTTATTTTTTAAAATTATTTTATTAATTTTATGCACTGGAAAATTAATGATCCGCGGTGACTTCCAGTAAAATGCCAATAAAATGTTTAGGGTAGGGGCAAAAACATAGGGCAGGTATGGTTACTAGAACCACAATATCATTTTGTTTTGGCCTAACCACACAGGGGCCTACATATTTATACATTAATTATAGAATAGAGTATGAATAGGTATACAGCTGTATTATTTGTTTGTTTATATGGGTTTAACTTCACTTTTCAACAGTAATTTAGTCATATAGCGACGGTGCCTACCAAGACAATCTTGTGCTGCCACACTTGGGATACATGTTGTAGGCACCAACAAGTACCTCACCCAGTCCTGACACCGGGCCGACCAGTCGTAGAACTACACTCTAAATGCAGGGCCAAGCGAGGGAGTTACTACTTCCAATTTTTTATCGTCTGGTTTGACATGGTAATCTGTATTATTTGTGGAATTATTGTATATGTTGGAGAGACAGAGAGGCATCTGCTACTTTCGGAAATACCGTATAGCGGGTTAATTCCACGTTAAAAAAATTCTGCGATTTGGGCCTAAAATGGGTAAATTTTATTTCTGCGACCTGGCAGAAAATCGGGAATTAATTTTTGCGGTTTGCATGAACCTGAAAGTACATAAAAATGCTCACTTCGAAGTTTTGACCCGATATGTTATAACCTAGTCAAACTTTACATAATTGTGTATGCTTGTAAAGATTACACATCACATTCATTCATTGATACCTAACAAAGGCAATCAACCACAATCAATAGGGTTGCACCTTTAATGTGTGAATAACACAGCATTATACGACAAACTCGGGAGATACATGTATAGATAACGGTTTATTACCGGTATATTGAAGTATAATATCGAAGTTTAATTTTGCGTCAAAAATTACTGCTGATAGTTTAAATGTGCAGTAGATATTTCTGCGGGACAGCCTCGAACTGCAGAAATAAAAATCCGCAGAAATAACCCGCTATACGGTAATGCCACAACATAATGTAGGTTCAAGGTCACACTTAAGAGAGTTCAAAGGTCAAATTAACAATCTGGCCGGGGGTCAGTGGGAGGGATGCAAGAGTGGTGTAAATACAGGCATACTGCTCATCGGACAGGACAATGGTGGGGGGGCAGTAGCATTTCTCAAACACAATTCTTGTATTATATTTAATTATTCCCTGCCGAAGGGGATATGGTAATGGTAGGCGTCAGTCCGACCGACCAACCGACTCTTCTACATTTCTTATAATCTTAAGGAATTTTGACGAAACTTTCACAGAAGTACTGTTATCAGGTGCCCCAGTGCATATTATCAGGCTTTTGTGTTTCGACTATTTTTGTAAGAGTTATTGCCCTTGTTGATTTTATACATATACTCTTCTGTGTGCATCTCCTACATTTATCAAGCAATTTTGTCCAAACGTTCACAGAAGTACCGTTATGAGATGCCCTAGCGCATATTGTCATTTTTTTTATTTCAACCCTTTTTGACAGAATTATGGCCCTGAATTATGATGCAGTCGCATCAAGCATAATCCTACCTTATAGCGTTTCCGACCATCACAGATGCAGATCAGCCCCCACAAGATTGTGACAACAATTCAATAAAAGTAGCTTACTGATTATACTAGTGCTGAAACGATTAACCTGTTACCGTCCGTATGGTTACCGATTAACCGGTTACAACTTTTACTAACCGGTTAACCAGACTAGTTGCTTCCCTTTATAAGGTAACTATTTTGTAGCGACCATGTGTTCCTTTTATAAAAAATATCAATTTTGGAAATATTATCTGAGTTTGCGGTTTGATCATTGAAATCATTTAGTTATTTGGTTCGATCTTTATTACCGGTAACTCAATAAAATGGTTTCTAATATGGTTTTCATCACCAGTATTATACCCTATGTAATGTTGCGTGTGTTATTACATCAGCAATCCAGCATATTAATCATATATAAAGCCGATCGTCTAGTGGTTGTATCTAATGATTAACCGGTTAGTTACCAGTTAATGATACCAGTTAATTGGTTTGTAATTTCGGCTAACCGTTTCAGCACTAGATTATACTTAGTAGTGAACAGCACGTCACCTGATAATTCGGCATTTTTTGTACACTGTCCGGCTGATATGGTTCTAGGCTGGTCTCAAACACTAAAATAAGGTACTTTTAAATAATGCCTTACCTGGCTAATTTCATGGATTTTTGTCTTATTTTCAGACAATGGCATTAACATGGAGATGCTTCAGGAGTTCTCTGAAGAAGATGTAAAGGATGTATTTCAAACCTTCAGTGATCGCTTCAAGGCCCGAAAGTTTATAGCTATCCACAAAGAGTTTGCACGTGCACCTGAACTTGATTTTTCAAAGGATCTCAGTACAGTGTCTGAACCTAGCAATGACAGTGATTTAGGTGATGACAATGATCAACAGAGACACTACTTGCCAGAAAATAAATCTGTTTGTGTTGAAAAAAAACAACACTCTGTTCCATATACTGTTGATCAGATGCTGGAGAAAAAAAATCAACGAGGTAAACCAACGCCTGCTCAGTTGTACTTCCGCCAGTTACTTAGAGATGCAGCTGTCTCATCAAAAATATGGAAACGTGCACCTACGTTAGTGGATATTTCCGAAAATAAAAGAACTGCCTTCTTCACAGCATTTGAAGTTGCGCCAGGACTTCTTCAACAGAAGAAGGAACTCTGGACAAGGTTGGGAGAAAGTTTGCAAAACCGCCGTAAATATTTACTTGACAAAGGTAAAAAGGGAAAACGATCAGAATCATCACATGAAACTTCCACGTCTAATGTAAATCTAAATGAGCAGCTGAAGGTGGGCGCTCATGTAGTGATTTTATCCAAAAATAAAACACCTATAGGCGATGGCGTCCTGATTATGTACGGTTTGATGTATTCAGAAGTGGTCGTGAAAACAATTTATGATATTTGTAACAGCTTAAATGATACAGATATTGAACTGCCAAGTCCTGTGGATGACCATACCACACTAAATGCAAGACTAGTAAAACGTGTTATTACGTGGAGAAGTGTAAGATTGTGTAATAAGACCTTGTCATCTGGTGCATCGGTTAAAAAATCAAAAATCATTTCTCGGTTATCGGATCTAGATGTGGATTCTAGTGCACCGGTTAAAAAATCCAAAATCAGTTCTCGGTCATCGGATCTAGATGTGGATTCTAGTGCATCGGTTAAAAAATCCAAAATCAGTTCTCGGTCATTAGATCTAGATGTGGATTCTAGTACATCGGTTAAAAAATCCAAAATCAGTTCTCGGTCATTAGATCTAGATGTGGATTCTAGTACATCGGTTAAAAAATCCAAAATCAGTTCTCGGTCATTAGATCTAGATGTGGATTCTAGTGCATCGGTTAAAAAATCCAAAATCAGTTCTCGGTCATTAGATCTAGATGTGGATTCTAGTGTATCGGTTAAAAAATCCAAAATTAGTTCACGGTCATTAGATCTAGATGTGGATTCTAGTGCATCTGATCTAGATGTGGATTCTAGTGCTTCACTCACTAGCATTGAAACATTAAGTGAAGACGGTTATAAGGATGTGTCATGTTTTTCAAATGAATGTCAGTCAGTAGAAGATTCAGATTCGGATACAAATTCAGTCAGTCTTCTGGCAGATCTGAATTCAGAACTTGAAGACATAGGAATTTATGAATGGGCCAAGGGAGATGTCTTTTTAGGTGTTCTTGATGGACAGTCTATCGTTAACTGCCAAAAGCCGGTGGCTAGAATTATTGTGAAGCCTAAACTTGAAATGAAGATATACTTGCAGGATTGTAAAACAGACAAAGGCATAGTTACATTGAACCTTTCAGATGTGCAGAAAGATCCAGATGCAAACTATTGTGTCATGAAAGTGAAGTTACCTTTCGATAAAGCCAGGGATATGATAAAAATAAACAATGTTCCACTCTTTGTTAACAAACTGAAGAGCAAGTTTGAGCAGTATGCATTTAAAAGTTAGGCTTGTCAATTTAAATTTTAATAAAACAACTATATATGATACAAGTATAGACCTAGCTCTGTGAAAGTCGCAACATTTGGACATTGTAAATGACATCAAGAAATGATAATAAATACAGTTCAAAATGTCTTTATAATTAGAATATCAACATTAAGTTGCATATGAATGTAGAGTTGTACATGCTACATGCACTATTTATTCTCTTTTCTTGACCTCGTTTACAACGTAAAAAAATCCCAATTTTCACAGAACACAGTCTACATGTATGATCTATTAGTATTAGGCAATTGACATTTTGAAATTTAGCGAACCTGATCCAAGACATGATGTATAGATAATCGCAAGTCGTGTATTTTTTCCTGTGCCCATTTTACCGGAGATTTGGCACTTTATTAATTTTCAGTATAGTGCATTGATATGCAACTTCGTATGTGAAACTTTTTCACTCTCAATCTCATTAAAATCAGAACACAATTGACACTCCTATACTGTATGCTGATCATGGATCTGAATTGCTAAAATTCACAACATTATTACTCATTCCATAATGAATGGAATAATAAATAATTCAGCACAAATATTTACCATCAATCTGAAAATATTATATTTAGTGCATCATTCAAATGTTAATGTCATTCTTGTATGTAAAAAGACACATTTTTAAAAACTTGTTATACCCCCAGGTACAAAGTATATGGGGGCTATATTGGAGTCATGCTTGAGGTTGGTTGGTTGGTTGGTCCGTGTAAATTTTGTCCGCGCCATGTCTCTGTAACCATTTGTCATATTTCAATGAAACTTTGCTTGACTCATCAGTACCAAGCCTAGTTGTGCATATCCTTGGATCGGTTGGATCAATTTGCAGGGAGTTATTGCCCTTGATTTTTTTTTTCTGTTACCATTCGTCAAATTTGAACCAAACTTCACAACATACCAGTGGCATGTTATGCTTTGATCAATTCTTACTGGGTTATTGCCCTTTGCACTTTTTATGCCCCCGTATCGATAGATCGGGAGGCATATAGTGATTCACCTGTTTGTCCGTCCGTCCATCCCTGGTTAACCCAAATTGACCGTTTTGTCTTATATCAATATGGCTTGCTACAAAGTTTTCATACTTGCATGGATGTTGTATTGGAACACTCTCCACACACCCATATCACCCAACCCCATTTTGACCTTCACCTTGACCTAATTTTGGTCTTGGACTTACTGAAGGGCCAAATTCTTGGTTAACCCAAATTGACCGTTTCGTCTTATATCAATTGCTACAAAGCTTTCATACTTGCATGGATGTTGTACTGGAACACTCTCCACACACCCATATCACCCGACCCCATTTTGACCTTCACCTTGACCTAATTTTGGACTTAAGACTTATTGAAGGGCCAAATTCTTGGTTAACCCAAATTGACCATACACCCCTTACATTGTCAAAGCCATGTCACACTATCCAATGTTTCAACAGAATTATGGCCCCTGATTGACTTAGCTTTTTTATGGACAAGGCTTCCACGGGGGCATAAGCGTTTATTGAATGCAGTCTTGTTTTGTCCATACTATTAATTTTGCTGTAACTAACAAAGTTTCATAAGGCACAAGTTAACATACCGTAACTGTCAAGCAATATATCTGGGGGTATTCATCATCTTCAGTGATAGCTCTTGTTTATTTTAAGTAGTGCTGTGAAAATAATTTGTGCAACATATGGCCAGTCATAATTTTGTTATTATATAAGGTCATTTTGTGGTCAAAGGTCAGTTTTCATTTCCTAAATATGTATCATTTTGTAACGGATGCACTTTTTATGTGAAAGCTTGTGGTTTAGGTCAGGTATTTTAAACTCACATCTTGAAACTGCTTTTGATTTCTGTCATTTCAAGGTCACTGAACATAAAAAAGAACAGTCAAAGTGCTCTTTCCCACTTTCCTAGTACATTTTTATGCGACCCAACGGGACGTATACTATTATGTTATGGTGCTTTCGTCCGTCCGTGCTTACGAGATGGTATTTAAGTGACTAGCCACTTGCCATACAGACTCTTAACGGTCTAGGGTTAGGCACTTAATAGTGGACAATAAAGTACAAAATTGTCTTTTACATGGCTATAAATTAACATTGCCCGGCTGTACAATTTCCTAGGTTTCCTCGGAAAATATCACCAATTGTCCGAGAAAAAAACCACGGAGTATTGGTGACGAACTTTCCGAGCTGTTCTGCAACCAAGTGAAAATAAAAAAAATTGTAGGGGCATAATATTCCTAGGTCAAAGCTCGGACATTTACTCGGAAACCTTGGAAACCACGGAGTATTGGGACCGAGGTTTTTTTCTTGGAAAGCTTGGACGTCCAAGGTATTTTCCTAGGATGCTTGGATGTCCGAGGTTTTTACATGGAAGCTTGAATGTCCGAGATACTTTCCTAGGAAACCTCGGAGTATTGGGACCGAGGTTTTTTCCTTGGACATCCTTGGAAAGCTTGGACGTCCGAGGTATTTCCAAGCAATCTTGGAAGTCCAAGGTATTTTTCTCGGAATATTGGATGTCCGAGATATTTTCATCGGACATCCTCGGAAAGCTTGGACGTCCAAGGTATTTTCCTAGGAATTGTCCAAGGTTCTCTCAATTACCAAAAATTTCCTGTCCAAGGAAAAAACCTCGGACGTCTGAGGTAGAAACCTTGGACGTCCGAGGAATAAACCTTGGACATGTCCGAGGTAAAAACCTTGGACGTCCGAGGAATAACCCTTGGACGTCCGAGGAATATTCCTTGAACACCTGTCCTATGAAGACACCTGTACAAACCTTTAGTGTGCTTAAAAAGTACTAGAACAAAATTAATAAAATACTTACAATATTTAATGAGTGTAATTAACTAAGATAACAAATTTTGACATAACACAAATCACTATCATATGATCAGCCTGATGTGTTCATTTCCTACAGCATCACAATGTGCTATAGCTACATTTATCATAAATTGCAACAAATTATCGTCATAAGCCTAGTTGACAGTCGATATCTTCAATCACAATTTTGTAATACTGGGTCCAGCTTGTTCATCAAAGCTATCAACCTGTAAATTATAAATAGTAATATTAAAAAGAAAAAGTATGCTAAAATTATGAATACAAAATGTATAATTTCCCTATCATATTTATCTTTGAATGTATAAATATTTTTAAATTACAGTATTGCACTATTGATGCAATGCCATATACAGTTCCTCAACAAGATGTTCTAAGCAGTGTCTATAACATTGCAATAGAACAATATATACTGCTTCATCTTAATGATTTGTGATTATCAGCAATTTATATCATATACATGTGACATTAGATATAAAACCCTTGGTTAGAGTGCAATGCTTCCATTTATTATATATTCACTACAGCTTCTGATATCATTTTAAATGACTCATTGACAATTTAGATGGCAAATTGTTAAAAGTTGTATATTGTTATTTATATGAATGAGTTAAATTTGTACCTGGTTCATTATAAGCCTTCATCTTTGATGTGTTCACGTTCTTCTTAGCCATCTAACCTTGTGCCCAGTTTCATGCACACACACATCAAAGTACCATTATTTTGAGTTGCTTGGTTCCAAAATTATCCTCATATCTCATTTCAACCTAAATTAATATGACTGCTTGTTCCTGTAAAATGTTTTTAGAATTTAATACATATCATTTTTTGTTTGAAATTAACCTTTATTTGAACTTTTAATGTTGATTGTGTTAAAACATTAATTACTATGAAATTGTACAGATATTCAGACATGCTGTTATGTACCGGTAACTCACACAGTTGGAGGTTTTGACCTATAAATAGTAGTTATAACAATTGGTATCAAGACTATATATAAAGATTCAGGGTTGAGATTACAATTCTTGATAGCACATCCTTAACACTTCCTGAGAGTCTAGGTAATGTAATTAAATTATACTTTGACATTAACACTATCATGATGTTAATTAAGCTCAAATTCATAGCAATTTAAATAAAACGTTGTGTACATTACTTAAAAAGCTGCTGTTTAATACTAAATTACTTACCATTACAATGATTCATCAAACTTCACAGAGCTCTGTTACAGTTGTTGTTTTGAATAAATAATTCCACATTTAATAATCCTTGTACTGCAGTATATAAGTCAGATGCAGAAGTATCCTTCATTTAAGTATTAGAGGATTGATTGGTTCAAAACACTTCCCAAAATACTCAAACTAGCAATATCCCATAAACTGTTGAAAACATTGCACATTTTTGTGAGATCTTGAGACAATTAACCCCAGACAAGTTCAAACTAGCCAATCAGAAGAGAGGAAATATTTTGGGGGAAATTCAAACTAGCAATAAATCAGACTGGGAGATTCAGCTTCTCATCACCCAGGTGGTGACCACAGGAGGCTATTTGTGTGTATATAAGACATGTACAATAACTATTAGTCCAAGGGGTCCAATGTCCAAGCTAAAAATTAACTAAGTTGAGATTTCCGAGTGATGTCCAAGCTGAAAATTGTCTAAGTTCTGGATTGTACGTATTTTCCGAGCATAAAATAGACTAAGTTTCACTTTCCGAGATAATGTTCAAGCTATTCCGAGGAAAATTTTATTTGTCCATGGAAATGTCCACGGAAATGGTTTTGGCAGCTTGGACAATTCGATCAATGTCCAAGATTTCCAACGTTTTCCGAGGACAAATGCGGAAAAAGCTTGGACGTCCAAGTATTTTTCATTCATTTTCCTCGGACACCTAGGAAATTGTACAGCCGGGTGTTTAGCCACTTAAATATCGTACCGTAGAACAAGACGTCTTCAAGGATTAATGGATTTAATCTATTTTTGGTACATAAAATACAGGTCAAATTCCATTTTGGTTACAATCTGCATTCAAGACTACGGCAAATGTTCTTCGGGCGTATAATGCCCGGCCCAGTGGTGCTCTTGTTTCTGTATACTATATAGTCCCTATTCGGTTGGGGTATATCAATTCCCTGAATTCCTTGTTAGTTATATCTGTTTAGGGTTTTTCCAGAACAAAAATGAATGAGAGGCCACTCAAAAAATGTGTGGGTGGTGGGTTCTAATCAATGTTTGGAGGGGGACGGCAAATTAATTACAGGTAACAGTACGAGCAGTATCCCTAAAAAATTGCAGGCCACACACTCATTTTTTCTGGAAAAGTCCTTAAAAATGTTCCATGTGTTTTAGCAAATTTGTTTGTGTTGAAGATCTTAAGTTTTTGTTTACGAAACATTAAAAATATTAATGTATAAGAAAGAGCATTATTATATTCCTGTTTAATATTTGTTCATATTGAATTTTAGCTAACTTGATACAATCTCGGGGGTGGACTGCACTCTTGAAAAACTTGTGGGTCAGATGTGGGTGGCGGGTACTATTAAATATTTTGGGGGATAGGGCAAATTAATTACCGGTAAAATTATGTGGGTGCTATCCCTTAAAAAAGTGCAGTCCAATCCCCTCACTCATTTTTTTTTAGGAAAATTGTTTCATGAATGTTCATGTTTTTTTTAGCTCACCTGTCACACAAGATGAGCTTTTGGGAGCACTCTTCGTCCGTCGTCCGTCCACAATTTGCTTGCGTATATACTAGAGGTCACAGTTTTGGCCTAATCATTATTAAACTTGGCCACAATGATCAATTCTACAAAATCTAGGCCAAGTTCGATATTGGGTCGTATGGGGTCAAAAAAAAGGTCACTAGGTCAAATCTTAGACAAACCTTGTGTAGACAACAGAGGTCACAATTTTGGCTTAATCTTCATGAAACTTGGTCACAATGATGATCTCAACAAAATCTAGGTCAAGTTCGATATTGGGTCATATGGGGTCAAAAACTAGGTCAAACCGTAGATAAACATTGTGTAGACAATAGAAGTCACAGTTTCAGCTTAATCTTTATGAAACATGGTCACAATGATCTCAACAGAATCTGGGTCAAGTTCGATATTGGGTCAAAAACTAGGTCACTAGGTCAAACCATAGATAAACACTGTGTAGACACTACAGGTCACAATTTTGGCCTAATCTTTATGGAAGATGGTCACAATGATCATCTCTAATAAATCCAGGTCAAGTTCGATATTGCTGGATATCACTGGATCTTCGTGAAAGTTGGTCAGAATGTTTGTTTACATGTAATCAAAGTTGAGTTTGAAAATGGATCAACTGGTATCAATAACTAGGTCACTAGGTCAAATCTTGGCCTGTACTACTACGACTGGTGAGCGACCTAAACCTAGGGCCCAAAGGGCCCTCTTGTCTAGTAAATTTATTAGTGTTAAGAGTTTTTAGCTCGACTGTTCAAAAAATAAAGGGAGCTATATATTGCACTCACCCTGGTTTATCGTAGTAGCTGTTGGCGTTAGTTAACCTTATTTGGTAAGCAATAGCTAGTACCTCCGACAGCTCTTGTTCTAATTTGTCTATGAAACATTAAAGATATTATTGTATAAGAGCATTATTCTATTTTTAATCATTTGTATACATTGAATTTTAGCTAACCTGATCCAAGCGGTCTCGGAAAATTGCTTGATTTGGCAAGATTTTCAGCTAGATAATTGATATTTTCTTGGTGTTACTGGGCTAAATCTTGAATTTGGACTAAGTAATCATATATGGTGTTCCTTTTTTACAAAAAAAATGCATGCAAATGATAAAGCAGAGTGAAGTTTGCAACACGATACCTGTCCAATCGAGCAATATTCTGATGCTGCCAAAGGCTCTGTGTGAGCTTTTAGCTGGATTATTAAAATCCAGATTTATGGTTTGGCGATTTCCATCTGTCCGTCTGTCAGTCTGTCTCTCAACACGTTGAAAAATTGGTTAAAGTTTTTTTCGAACTGCTGTAACTCTTGACTGAATGGTCACAACTTTATGAAACTTTAAATTATCACCATCCCATCCAATTTTGACCTTAACCTTATTTATGGTCATGGTCACCATTATGCACTCCGGCTAAATGGATTGTGCAGATCAAAGACTATATGCAAGGTCAGTAGCTTTAATGGCCCTTAATAAAGGGCTTTGGCAAAAAACTTTAATGGCCCTTAATAGATGGCTTTGGGGAACTGGATAACTTTCATGGCCCTTAAATAAACTGACACTAAAATTTAATGACCCTTAATAAACCATTAATAAAATATCATGGCCATTAATAAAATATCATGGCCATTAATAAAATATCATGGCCATTACCTTTTAACGATTTAATGGGGTTTTCAGGCGATTTTTTAATGGCATTTTAAGGACCCATTAAATCTATGCCATTAATTATTTTTCATGGGTCTTTGCCAGTATGGGTAAAAATTTAATGGCATATTTTTAATCTGATTTTAATGACCATTAAAACTAAATTTTTAACAGCCATTGGTAACTAATTATAACAAGCTTTTAATGGACTTGTTTAAGAGGATTTTAACTATACCATTAAAATGGGGCCATTAAATCGTTAAAAGGTAATGGGGTTTTTTAATGGTGTTCCCATGAAAATGCCATTAGAATCCTTTGAAAATTTTAATGCTATTTTCATGACTGCTTTAATGGCTTGTGCATGCAGTAGTGAGAGCTTTACCAAAAAGCTTACTTCCAATATACGACTTACTAATTTATGCAAGTTAAAGTTGTTGTCACAATTGCAAAACACAAAAGACTACAAAGATGTTGGTTTATAACACAAAATATACCATTGTACTTATGTTTCACGAAATAATTACGAGTTATTAGTGGAGAAACGCCGAGGATGGGTCGTTCTTCATGTGGCCGGACCAACTGACATCGGCAAAAATTGATGTGATTTTGTGACATTTTTGTGGATTTCCGACTTATTTTAGACCTGAGGATCATTTGGACTCGTGTTGCATGCAGATAAATCATATTTCAATCGAAGAACAAGCAAGATTTTTCCATATCTTTGTAAATGCGCGTGTTCCACGTTGTAATCAAAGACCACTATCAAGGTAGCGTTATTTCCCTTTATTCGTATATGAGCTATAAGGCGGTCGCACACGCATAAAATAATATGCGTCAATACCCTGTGTTTGTACCATTATGTAGAGTAGTCATGGGTGCAAGTAAAATATTCTGAAAAACCTGGCACCCTGAAAAATTGTCAATTCATGTAGAGAATATATAGAAAATCAGTCACTTTTTGGTACATTCAAAAACCAGAAATCAGGTTATATTCCTGAAAACTTGCACCCGGCCATGAGAGTACTCTTAAGAGTACCAGTATTAAATTTATTCATCGTTTTGTCTTTGCGGTGCTGCCTGCTGCGAGACACAGCATAATTGCAACATGTTTGATAGCTGCTGGTAATTCTTAGGTTTTCCAATTTTCAGATAACATTTTTCGTCAATGCATTATTTGTGAATGTAAATTGAAATAAGACATGAGATTGCTTTGTGATTTTATCGGGTAACAAGTAATCATTGTGTTATAAGAAATGTATAAAAGTTTTCCTGGAGATGTTCTATAATGTTGAGTTATAGAATTATAGAGATGTGAAATTATTGCTCCAGAGAAAGTTTTTCTATATCTATTGTTTGTAAAACTTCAGCTGATGTATTTATCATCCAGGCAGGTTTTTGTATGATTGAAAACAATTTCAGCTTATAGAAAACAGTTGATTTAATTGTTATGTTACATTTATGGACAGATTTATTACCATGGAAATTTTAAATATTTTATCTTCACAAAATTTTGTCTTAAAAGTTTCAGGAGTCCTAATTATCAATACATTTACCTGCTATAGAAACACAACTGCTAATTTTAATGATCCCAAATTGTCCAGGCATGCATGACCAGTTTGAATTTCCCATATTGCAGTATATTGCAGGGGAGACAGTCTTTAACAAATCTTTCTCAAGGGAGATCACTCTTGATATTTGTTTTCTAAAAAGGTGCAAATGAGCTCAACATTAGCTCAACATAAGCTCAACATGAGCTCATTATAAGCACGAAATGAGCTCAATATAAGCTTGACATGAGCTCAATATAAGCTCAACATGAGCTTGTAAGCTGTACACATTCTTATTTTTTAGTTTGTCTTGTATAAGAATGGTTATATTGTGTATATGGAGTAAAGAGTTAACAGTTAAACTGTTCTTACACCCTAGACACCTCATTCCTGATGGTATCCATAATGCCATCAGAACTTATTATGGAGAAAGTGAAGATATTAACCAGTTCCTTTAACAGCGAAAGTATTATACTGTAAAATGAAGTATTTTCGTGGGTATTAAATTTCGTGGATATTGATAAAAATGCATTTCGTGGGGTTGAAAATTCATAGATTACTGAACATGGAAAGGTAAACCGGCATGTTCTGAAAATTCGGGAGGTAGATTAATTGTGGTCAAGTTAAGCAACGAAATCAACGAAATTTGAACCCCCTCGAAAAATAGTGATTTTACAGTATTCATTATTTTTCGTGTTAAAGGTGCTGCCTCACAGATTGGGCTAAAATTTTTGTATCTCGTGATTTTCCAACCTAACCAAATATTGATGTAATAGAAAGCCACTGACGGTTGTTTTATGAAAGATTTGGTGTGAATAAGCAATTTTAACCACTCGATATTGACCACTGAGTATTTTTTTTCTTGAAAAAAGTGCTAAGTTTCCTTTCAACATTCTCTGTTAATTATGTAATTAACATGTGATCGAACTGTTACATCAACAAACTACAGCATAAACATCAGTGAGTTATTTGGTTCATTTTTCGATTCGTTTTCATCAAATGCGAACAAATTTCAGGCAATTTAAGTAATAGTAGTGTTTATTAATTCTATAGGGTATTAATACCCTATAGAATTTTTGATGTAAAAATACTAAATAACTACAAATTGCCGAAGTTTCTCAAGTTCTTTTATATGTCAGTGTGGTTGTTTATGGGATATACAGACATATATATATACCAACATTTCGCGAATATTTGACAATTTATTTTTATTTTTGCAATTCGCCAATATGTGAGGCAGTCCCTTTAAGCGCGAGTCATTGCTCCAGCTTGAGATTATTTATTGTATAGATGTATTTATATTTAATATTCCGTTATAGGAATATTTCAATTAACGAGAGATTGAAGTCTTAATTGCGTATCAGTGTCGTTATAATTATGATAGCAAAATGATTGATAATGTAGTTGCTACACGAGAACTTGGGGAAATTGAAAATTTAAGTTGATTAAAACTTGGCTATATTATTACAGAAACTGATTATTTCAATAAATTTGTTGTAATTATAATAAAATCGTTTTTACTTATCTTATATTTATACTTTCACAGAGATAATATTTCATGTTTGTAACTGAACTTAATATTTAAGGTAGATTCACTGAGATAATATTTCTTGTTTGTTGGATAATGATGAAATTGAACAAGGTATTTAATATTTAAAGTAGATTCTACTGATGAGCTTAAATTGACACTGTAATATTAATTGTTAGGGAGAAAATAACGCTGTCAATTAAATTGACTTATATCAGAGCATACCATATTATGTGGCTGCTGACAGTTATATTAGATGTTATAGCGAGGTATCAAACCATATCAAACCTTTAGCCACTTAAATTAGGTGTTTGCGAGGTATCAAACCTTCGTCACTTAAATTAGGTGTTTGCGAGATATCAAACCTTCGTCACTTAAATTAGGTGTTTGCGAGGTATCAAACCTTCGTCACTTAAATTAGGTGTTTGCGAGGTATCAAACCTTCGTCACTTATATTAGGTGTTTGCGAGGTATCAAACCTTCGTCACTTATATTAGGTGCTTGCGAGGTATCAAACCTTCAGTCACTTATATTAGGTGCTTGCGAGGTATCAAACCATATCAAACCTTCGTCACTTATATTAGATATTTGCGAGGTATCAAACCTTCGTCACTTATATTAGATATTTGCGAGGTATCAAACCTTCGTCACTTATATTAGATATTTGCGAGGTATCAAACCTTCGTCACTTATATTAAGTGTTTGCGAGGTATCTAAAATAAATGGTGTTTTCAGCTAATTCAGTAAACTATCTGAGTTTGTTGTCTGGTCTGGTTGCTGTCACCTCGGGAATAATAGGTTGTGGTTAGACTATGTGCTGTCACCTTGGGATTAATAGATTGTGGTTTGACTTATTTGTGCTGTCACCTCGGGAATAATAGGTTATGGTTTGACCATGTGCTGTCACCTCGGGAATAATAGGTTATGGTTTGACGATGTGCTGTTACCTCGGGAATAATAGGTTATGGTTTGACGATGTGCTGTCACCTCGGGAATAATAGGTTATGGTTTGACGATGTGCTGTCACCTTGGGAATAATAGGTTGTGGTTTGACCATGTGCTGTTACCTCGGGATAGATTGTAGGTTGACCATGTGCTGGAAGGTGATGCAAATTTCAAAGTTACAGGATACCTTGCATCGGAATCATTAATTTTGGTATCATACATAAAATATCATACATAAATTCATCTTTATTTCTGTATGATACCAACCATACTTTTATTACGGTCTGATTATCCTGTTATTTCTCTCTTATCATCTAGGTTAGTTTCCTTGAGTATGTAATCTAGTTCTCTCCTGAGTATTGCTTTTGACAAATCACACTTGAATGGGCCGTCTTATTTATAAGTTGGGCAGAAATGAGAAATAAACATTTATGGCAGATGACAGTCTCAGGAGGTCAGTTTCTGGTTAGAATTTATCTGGATCGAAGTCTCGAACAGTATGGATCGTCGGCACTTGACACTCTCATTTCCCCAGTAGGGATTGTACCATTATGCTTTAACGATATGTAGGCATGATCCAACATTTAAACAACCTGATCAGTTATAATGTTTTATATGCCTTTATAAATTGGTTTGGATTGTGCTAATATTTTGACAATATGCTTGTTGTTTTATTGTAAATTTGTTATCAATACTTCAGGGACAGTCTAGTATTCGGCAATATGTGGTCTGGTTTTCTTTGTAAAAGAACATTATCCAGCTTATTTAGTATAGGCTGTTATAAATTTCTAGGCATGGTATAAGTTTAAATGAGTGCACACTTACGGAGTCCTCCTGGACTTGCACCTTAGAGATCTGGGTTCAATTCATGGCCACAACAGGTCATGCCCTTCCATGAAAATTCGACAAAAATGTTGATTTTGATGTTTAGAGAAGTTGATGGCTCCATGTTGACTAAGGATAAGTTGGTACTCTCAGGTCAGAATACTGTCCTTGAAAACTGGTTATGTACAGAGTTGATAGCCATATAAAAACAGAAATAACGTGGAAAAACAGACTTTTCAATAGAAGTCAGTTTCGAGATTTCATTTTGACTCTCGTTATCACAGACACTTGGGGTTAGGACCCCGCCCCCCAGCTACGCACCTGGGTATTTTTTTATCATCAACATTGTATACCCAGACCCATACATTAATCACACAAACATTATTAAACGTATCCGGACAAATGCAAAAATATTCGTAAATGCCTCTCTAGCTTTAATAACACAAAGATAAAAATGTTTGACTGAGATTACTCGCACACCTTCCTCGAATATCGGGTCGTGTTTAACTCACTGTGCAACTTTCCTGCCAATAGTTGGTGTCCTTTGGTCAAGTACACATTACTCTTCACGATTATGATAGTGACAGAAACCGATCTCGGCCCCTGCCTCAACAATTTTCGAGAAAGTTGGCAATTTTCAACTAAAAACACGACTCGCACATAATCTTTTGACGCTGGTTTCCTGCCTGATCAATACGAAAGTACGGCGCCGCGCGTTAAACATTGGAACCAGATATGTAAATAAACCATTCGGAATACCTCGTTTGGGTCCAACGTTCAACGCGCGGCACGGTTCTTATGTATCAGGCTGGGAACCACCGTTCAAATTGTCAAAAGATTATGTGCGCGGCGGAAAATGAGTTGAAAATTGCAAACTTTCTCGCATATTTTGTCGACAAAAGCGCTGATCGAGTATTGTTAGTATAGTCATCGTAAAGATTAATTTGTTATTGACCGAAAGACACCAGAAATGTACGGGAAAGTTGCAAAACAAGTTTTACACGATCAATTTTTCTAGGTCGGGGTGCGAGAAAGTTCAGCGAAACATTTTTATCTTTGTGTTATTTAAGCAGTAGAGGAATTACGTAGATTTTGGTATGAATATCAAATACATCCAACAAATGTTTGTGTGATTACTGAATGGGTCTGGATATATAAGAAATATAAAAAAAATATTTCCAGGCGCGTAGCGGGAGGGGGCGTGGTCCAGACCCCAAGTGTCTGTGCTCGTTATCTCTTGTGAATTTTAAGAATTATTTTAAGAGTTAAAAAAAGTAAAAACTGTCAGAGTGGTATCCTGGAATGTACAAATAAAGTGTTGTGGGCCAGGGGACGATATTCTAGGAATGAAAGTATATTGGCCTCATTTGTTTTCATCTTAAACAAAATGGTGATTCACTGATAAGCATAATAAACAGTTTAATAGGTGAATATGCAATATGCAAAACATTGTTTATGAGGGGCATAAAATACATTTAATAATTCTGGTATAATGATGTTATCGTATCTGTATTGTTTATGGTAATATTTTGCATTTATTGTGATGTATTTATTGACATATTCACAATTTCATTTTTTGGTAATGATCGAAACATTCACAGTTCAATGGACTGTACGAGTTCATTATTTATATATACTGGTGTCACTTAAAAGTTACCACTTATATCTCTGGCTTAGAATTATATTAATTAGAAGGTCGAAAGTACTACTTAGGATCTTGTAAGACTAATGCATGTTTGAAATCTGTATCGCGAGACGCTTCTTATGAGCCCATTTTCATGAAAATCGGAAGTGGTGATGTTGACCAAAGTGAAGTTTAAAAAGCTTGTTTTTCCATAATTAAAGAGTAATTTTCAGACAGTTTTTCTTGTTTTCTCAAAATATTGCTTTTGTACTTACGACCTTCTAATTATCGGCCAGCGATATATATCTCTGTATTTTGTATACAATATGAACTATCGGTACAAAAGTTTTAAAGTGTGTGCATTTGAATATTGTTACATATAGGATATCTGTAACTACACAGTAAGGTCAAAACATAGTCGTGTTTGGCTTTAAAAACAGTGTAACGTGAATTTTAAAATATAACAGTCAATAGGGTGGTAACTTTTCATTGACGCTGAGTATAGTTATCCATGTGAACACATAATAATGTTTGATTCTAATGATGACCATTTGTCTAGTGACTATAATCAATTGGTCCACTTGGAAGCTTTAAGTAAATCTATAGGCTGTTATATGAAAACTGTCACATTTGTCAAGTGGACTAATCAATTCTCATTTTTCATAGAAATGTATTTCTGGAATGTTTCATTAATTGCTATGCCCTTATTTAATAGAATAGGAAATATATTGCTATGCACATGGTGGTGATTGGGTAGGAAATATATTGCTATGCACATGGTGGCGATTGGGTAGGAAATATATTGCTCATAATGCACATGGTGGTGATTGGGTAGGAAATATATTGCTATGCACATAGTGGTGATTTGGTTGGTCAGTTCATCGTTATACCAATCCTTATTAAGTGAGGGCTTGAGTCCGCAATCCTCATGTAGGGTAGGGATGTCGGTCATGATTTGCATTTTTGATTGCTGAAACTAGTTCATTCAGCTTTTCGATGGCTTGAAACATTGAATTGTTCAGTTGGGCATTAATGTGCCTTGTTATCTGTTTTTAAGTTTTCTATGTTTGGCTGGTTAAGTTGACTGCTGCCTTCCCTGTATGCCTCATTATTATCTTTTTGCAGATAAACACTGTCGGTTGGTCAAAGTCACAGTGACCTTAAGCAGACTAAGTTAGAAGAGGCAACATACTTTAAAATTACAATTGCCTCTCTATTAATTCTTTGTTCAGTTTGTTTGCAATTTCAGTGATGGAATTTTGTTTTAATTCAAAAAGTACAAACTTGTTTGTAAAAATATCACTTCAAGTTAGTTATTTCTTTCCATTTCAGACTGCTTCTCAAGAAATGATAACACATCACTGACATCTTCAGCAGTAAAACAGTTGACCAGTCTACATTCCAGCTTGGACATTACAGTTATTCCCCTTTGTGATACCTTAGTGGAGTGATCTCCCTTTGTATTAAACTTCACTGAGAATCAGATCTCCCTTTACTCAATTCTACAAATATGGCTAGCTTCTTTAGAAGAAAACGCAGTCTTATATTTAAGCTCATACTAGGAATTCCAGCGCTATGGTTTGTGATAGTTATAGTTTTAAGTTTTCAGAGTACGGACAATGATAAATCTCCGGACAAGGCTCCTGACATTGTGAAACGTAACGTGCATGAAAACCGCGGTGGAGGAGGAGGCGGTGGCGGAGTATTCGAAGGATTCCAAAATCCAATTAAAAAAATTAATCAAATAGTCGAACCATTTAATCCATTTGTTAATAACAAAGTGACTAAAGGTGCACATGTGATAAATGATAGGAATAATGGAGGAAGTAATGTGGGTGAAGGAAATCCAGATGACAGAATAGTTCATGTAGACTTTGATGATTCTGGTAAACTGAGGACGTCTGATACAGGACCAGGTATGTACTGCTACATTGTATATTCAGGGCTTTTTTTCAAAGGTAGGGAAAGGGCCTTTTAAATAGCAGAATGGCCTTTTTATAGTCTATTCTTTCATAGATAGTCATCCATCTCAAGCTCTGAAACAGCTCTGTCCCACATGTTCTGGTGTATGAATACTGCTGTATGTTGTGTTGTACACTGTAGAGTCTGAGGGAGACTGTGGACTGTCAGACATGTTCTGGTGTATGTAGAGTCTGAGGGAGACTGTGGACTGTCAGACATGTTCTGGTGTATGTAGAGTATGAGGGAGACTGTGGACTGTCAGACATGTTCTGGTGTATGTAGAGTCTGAGGGAGACTGTGGAGTGTCAGACATGTTCTGGTGGATGTAGAGTCTGAGGGAGACTGTGGACTGTCAGACATGTTCTGGTGGATGTAGAGTCTGAGGGCGACTGTGGACTGTCAGACATGTTCTGGTGTATGTAGAGTCTGAGGGAGACTGTGGACTGTGGACTGTCAGACATGTTCTGGTGTATGTAGAGCCTGAGGGAGACTGTGGACTGTCAGACATGTTCTGGTGTATGTAGAGTCTGAGGGAGACTGTGGACTGTCAGACATGTTCTGGTGTATGTAGAGCCTGAGGGAGACTGTGGACTGTCAGACATGTTCTGGTGTATGTAGAGCCTGAGGGAGACTGTGGACTGTCAGACATGTTCTGGTGTATGTAGAGTCTGAGGGAGACTGTGGACTGTCAGACATGTTCTGGTGTATGTAGAGTCTGAGGGAGACTGTGGACTGTCAGACATGTTCTGGTGTATGTAGAGCCTGAGGGAGACTGTGGACTGTCAGACATGTTCTGGTGTATGTAGAGTCTGAGGGAGACTGTGGACTGTCAGACATGTTCTGGTGTATGTAGAGTCTGAGGGAGACTGTGGACTGTCAGACATGTTCTGGTGTATGTAGAGCCTGAGGGAGACTGTGGACTGTCAGACATGTTCTGGTGTATGTAGAGCCTGAGGGAGACTGTGGACTGTCAGACATGTTCTGGTGTATGTAGAGTCTGAGGGAGACTGTGGACTGTCAGACATGTTCTGGTGTATGTAGAGCCTGAGGGAGACTGTGGACTGTCAGACATGTTCTGGTGTATGAATACTGCTGTATGTTGTTGTTAACTGATGTCTAAATCACTCCTTGTATCCATCTCCCCAATGGTTACCTACATCATCATAGAACATATTGGATTGTCTACAAACTTTGTCTAGACTCAACTTTCTGACGGCATCTTTATGCAAATGAATTGATAAATAGTTACACAATAAATAAAAGTTGCTCATTTTCTTTGGTTAATTTAATGAATGTAGGTAATTTAAGGTAACTAATAAGAAACTTCATATAATGTTCAAACTATGAGAGATGTATCTGTCTGGTTGTATTTGGAGGTGAACATTTAAACTTGACAGAAGGTTTGTATAAGAGAATCATAGAGGCACTACCAGACCTTCGTCTTTTAGTAAAGTTAGCTAGAATAAACTGGTTCCCTTAAATGTTGATGATCGTCTGCTCTGGGTGGGTCTCCCTAATTTTTAATTGTTGCAGATTAAGGGGTTTAAGTAAGTAAACAAATACAGCCGGCTACGTACATAATTCTATGTGCTGTGACAACTTGTTGGCTGCAGGCACTGTGGCCTTAAGCCTTATTAAACAGCGCTTTTATTAAATAAATCCCTGAACTCCCTTGTTCAAGTTGTTTTTGCAAGAGTTTTTTTATTCGCTTATATTCGCGAGGATGTTGACATGCAAAATCCTTTTTCTCGCAAAAATTTGCAATACAAAGTTTGGAATTTGACATTGTCAAAGACATGAATTTAAAATTCACGCAACAAAAAATCTTGAAATTTTCGAGAAAATCGCCAAATGAAAATTTATTTACTGTTGTAAAAAAGTAAACCTGATTTCCAATCGTACATTTTAAGTTTATATACTTGCTTGAATGGGCTAAGAACTGTGCTTGGAATATTTTGATTATTGCCATCTGGCTCTATAATTATACTGGGCGGACCTATTACTATTTTTATCCTGTATTTTGTGACAGTGTCAGTAAAAGAAGCATTGAATTGTATGTCTGCTGGTTAAGATAAAGGTCAAAAGAGAATCATTCCCACAGGGCAACATTATGAATATTTATAGCATATTTTGGTGAAAGAAACCATACTGGTCTTTCTCTAAATTAGTTATCAAATTATTGAACTGTGTACAATTAGTTGACAAATGCAGGGCTTTTTCTTGCAGTTTTTGTATCCCCAATTTTTTTCTCAATTTCAATTTGCTTAGAATATCCGGTTATTATACCCCCTCTACTACAGTCTGTCTGTCGGTCGGTCTGTCTGTCCCAAGTTTTGTCCGGGCTGTATCTTCTGTATTCATTGAAGGATTTTTAAATAACTTGGTACATTTGTTCACCTTGATGTGTCATGAAAAAGAATAACGTCTGTATATCCAAGGTCAAGGTCACACTTGAAGTTGAAAGTTCAAAAATGGCCATAATTGTGCTTGTCCGGAGCATAACTTAGTCATTTATTGTTGGATTTGAAAATAATATGCCACAAATGTACACTACTACCATGCGGTGTGTCATACGAAACAATTACATCAATATCTCAAAGGTCAAGGTCACACTTGGAGTTCAAAGGTAAAAATTCGCCATAATTGATGTTGTCCCACCCATAACTAAGTCATTTATAATGGGATTTGAAAATAATTTGGCACAAATGTTCCCTACTACCAGACGTAGTGTCATGCGAAACAATTACGTCCATATCTCAAAGGTCAAGGTCACACTTGGAGTTCAAAGGTAAATAATGATCTTGATTTAGCTTGTCCTGGCCGTAACTATATCATTTATTGCGGGATTTGAAAATAACTGGGCACCATTGCTCACCCCTATCAATCAATGTGCTATTCAAAACAATTATTTCAATATCACAAAGGTCAAGGTCACACTTAAGAGTTCAAAGGTCAGAAATGATGGATGTAGTTTGCCATATGTCTCTGACAAAGCGGCACGTGGGGGTATCATTAGTCACTCTGTGGCAGTTCTTTGAGTTTCAACTTGCTATGTATAAAAAGATATGTAACAGTGAAAACTTAGGTTATCATGTAAAAGACACATTATTCCTAGAAAATATATTGTTTTTAAACACTGCAGTATGGACCTAATTTTTGTGTTCTCATCTTTATGAAACCTTGTCACACTGTTTGTCTCTGTAAAATCTAGGCCAAGTTCGCAACCTGGTGGTAAAAAGCTATAGCTAGGTTAAACGTACGCCATAAAAATGCACTTGTACCAATAATTATAATAATTCATGAACTGTATAAAACTGTCCATTGTGCAGGACATGTATTACTCTAAACCAATTTACTTTCGCATGTACTTATTTTTTGCGTTTTGCTGATTGGCGGCATATTCGCGACTACAAATTTTGGCGTTTTTAAGTTTCCTGCAAGTTTTTAGCACTTTCGCGGTGAATTAGTTTCGCGAAATTCTACCACTCGCGATTACCCCTGCGAAATGTAGTTCATGATTTCATGGACACTTGACTCCAATCAAGAACTGTTCATGAACAGGTACTGATAAGTTCTTGAACCTGGTTCATGAACTTTTGGACATGAACTGTTCTTAAAATGTGTTCATGAACAGTTCATGAATTTTTGATGGATACTTAAGAGTTCATTAACTGTCCTTGATCCAGCCATAAAAAGTACCTGATGAACATTTCATGAACAATTATTTCTATACTGTTCCTAAACCATTCCTGAACTGTCCATCAATTAATTCATGAAAAGTTCTTAAAGTATTCATGAAAATTGACTTCCTGTCACATGTTGACGACATCACAGATTTTCAAAATGGCTGACAGCAATGACATGTGCTGATGTTTGACAAATTTTAATGAGTGGTTTTATCTTAATATGTGATCTTATAAAAGGTAAGTTGCAGAGTTAAGCATGTCAAGTTTAAAAGTATCTTGTGTGACTTTAAATATCTAATTATAAGAATAATTGTGTGAAAAATATAGGAAAACAAGTTAGCAAGTGGGTGGGGTACGCCTAGCATGAGGTTTTAAGAATTAGTATTCATGAAGTGTTCATGAAGTGTTCAAGAAACAATGCGTCTTTTTTTGTATGTTTATTTATTTATATCATATAAGGTTACTGTATACTGTCATAGATAAATGTAATATTTATTAATTGCTGATTTTTGTAAATTGAATAGTTGGTAGTTTTAAACTCTGTTAGTGTAGTTTTTGAAAAGCTTTTGAGCATGCATGTAAATATGAAAATGAGATATACCAAATAAAATATACTCAGACTGTTCAAAACAACAATGTGAACAGAAAATCATGTTGCAAAAGGTACAAAAGGTAGCTAAACTATTAATCTGATTTAGGCAAACAATTGTAATGATAAAATAACAATGTTCCAGTAGGTTTCATCTGATATTCAGGCACGTACATCATCCTTCAGCTATGTTCCCGATTTGCAACTTTTATGAACATGAATATACATACACAATGATTCTTTTCTCATTTTTAATATCATGAGGCAATCATTGTACAAATAATATATTTACTATTTATACTTAAAACACATGTTGGACTTAGTCTTCATACACACAATAGAGCTTCATTTTATGCATTTTGATACACTTAGTTTATTTCATGGGTTGTTCATGAATACATTTATCTTCTTGATCTGTACACAAAATATGTTTGTCCTTGAAATGTTCATGAAAATTGTAATCATGAACAGTTCATGTCCAAAATATGAAGTCTAAATGAGACAATAGAGATATATAGCAAAAAGTTCATGAAATGTTCATGAACTGTACATAAAATCAGTTTGTCCTTCAACAGTTCATGATTTATTGAAGAACATCTGTGCATGATTAGTACTTAAAAAATCCTTGATGGTATGACTCATGCCCTGTTCATGAACCATGCCCAGTTCATGAATCAATATTTCATGGTCACTTCAAGAAAAGTCTCATTTAGAGTTCAAGGATTTTTATGAATTTTTCATGATATATGTAAATGAACTATTCATGTATATTTCATGAAAAATTCATGAACTGTAACAGTTCATTTCACAGGGGAACTCAGCGAAACAAAATTGCGCAAAATAATTTCTAGGTTTACAGTACATGGTACTGATGGATTAAAATATAGGATTTTTTTTGATGGCCGAACATAAAACAAGAGATTTCTTCAGTGTCTCATTTCAATATTATATACAAGTTACGGATCTATGCATTATCATGGTCTTGCATATTGCATGAAGTCAATAAAGCCAGCCAGACGTCCTGAGATCTGAATCATCCCTAGGTTGCTTGCAAATTTATCTCCATTTCATTCAAAGTGGCAATATGTCTTCAGTCAATATGGTTTTAACAAATTGATATTTAATGTTATTGCCAACAGTTCGCCTGCATGATAAGACGTTTTCTTTGATACAACTTTGGCTTTTAAGTTATTGTCTATTGATGGAGCCTGAAATTTGAAGCATGTTGATTAATCTGCGATGAATTTGTTTTCTAGAATTTGTCAAAAATCTCAAGTGTCTGTAATGTGAAATACATGTTAGCAGAGATGCAAGCTATCCTTGTGTAAGTGAGTCATTAATATCAAAACTTCTTTAAAGTGTATGGTTGTCATTGTTAGGGACAATCAGAGGTGATAGAACATGTTGTATCAATTAACACATTGACAATTTGTTTTTTATGCCCCTGACATCGCACTTCGGGGTTGAGGGTATGACAGCCCTTGTTTTTATATCTAATGAACTACAGCACAATAGCCATGCTATTGTCAACTAGTATATGTATTTTGAAGACAAACTGACAAAACAAAAGCATAGATCATCACTTGCACCTGACAATATATTCAACAAAAACAATTTAATCTGCTAAGAATTATTTTCTTAAATACAAACTTGAGTTTATTATGGAAACAATGTTATTGAAGGTCTCTTGTTTGGCAAAAATGGTCGGCCACATACAATTTTCCTGGTTTTTTATTTGGCCCAGTTCAAGTGACACCCCTGAAAAATAGAAAAAAAGGTTTTTGGTCAATAACTTGAGTTTGGATTGACACTAATCTATCTTCATCAAACTTTGGGTATAGCAAGCTAATTACATGGAGACATACCCAACACAGCATTTTGTGCCTCGTGCACAGACAACCTGGTTTCGCGGCAGTGCCGTGTCTTGATAAAGAATTAAAAAGAAATTAAAATTGAACATAAGTTTAAGGTTTCTCTGTGCTTTGATAAAACAGTAGCCACCCTGAATCCCCTGAAGACTTACATTGTCCTTATCAAAACTGTTGTCTGATCATGTGACTAGCTCACATCATCCTGGTTTTTCCATTCCATATGTCTGACAGTCTGCTGAATTTATTCACTGGATATTGTATTCTACACAGTGGTATTTATATTCCTTAATTTTGCCCGGCAGGCATTGTTGTTGTGACAATTGTTTTTCAAAAACTCATAAGTCATCAATTATATCATACGTAAGTTATAATATTTGAAATGGTCTGTGTGGCTTGTATTGGAGATTATATGAAATTATGTATAACAGTAGTTGGAGAAGTTGATGAGTTGTCGAATGATGTCTGATCTGAACAAGCCTCCTCAATGCTGTAATTATATCATGTCTACTAGAGATATAAATGTAATGTCTTGCGGGAATGCCAATCTTCAGCCAATCTGTAAAAATGTGTGGATTTCAGGCTCTGTCCGGAACATCCCTTGCATCACTGTTAATATGTTAATTGTTGAGGATAGGGGAGGGTTTCTGGCATGTTATGTCAGTATTTTCGTAGCTCAGTGGTTAGAGTGCTTGCCTTTTAATCATGCGACCCCGGTTCAAACACGAGTGGAAGCACCCCTATGTCTGCCATATTTCTTTATTTCATATGCCTTTATTTCATAAGCTGATTGATTTACCAAAGAATACTAGACCTTTATAATAAGCTGACTGATTTACCTAAGCATACTAGACCTTTATTATATAAGCTGACAGATTTACCATCCGTTTCCTATAACTGCAGCGTCAAGGATCATTATTCACCATGCACATCGATTTTGGAAATTTAATACTTAACTCAATTTTTGAATATAAAAATCATGTACATACACCAAACATAGAACTTTAATCTAATTTCTGTCTTTTACAGCTGACCAATCTCATTAAAATCCGACCCTTATTATGTTTCACTACGTTACACTGATATAGGATCTGTTGACACTCTGTGTGCACACTCTGTGTGGTGTCATGTCAATGTGAACTTTACGTCATCCAATCAAATCGCTTCTTTCACAAAGCTGAAAGTGTAGTGAAAGTATATGCAGAAGCTAATTGTGAAGTCATTGTGGCCAGAAAAGTCATTTAAACATGACCTATTACTGAGTGTAGTCAGATCTCTATCAGCTAAAGGATTGGAGCAAATGTAGGAATCTGACTTTAATTAGATTGAAAGCTGACCAACATGGCTCGGGTCTGCATTCTTAATATTCTTAGGCTTGTTTGAACTTACTTGTATTATAATTCATTGAATCATATTTCATGTAATGAAAATGAATACCTGCCTTTCTTAAGTTCATTAATTATCAGGCTATGTCAGGGCCCGATCTCCCGAAGCATCGCAAGTAGAAATCTCATCTCAAAATGAGATTTTGCTGAAATCAGAGTCTGAATTTGAGATAACTATGAAGCTTGGGCTCTCTAAATTTTACTGTAATAAACTCAGAATAATGTTTCTGTTTTGTTATACCAATTTAGAGTACAATTTCGCATGGAAACTATCTCAAACAATCAGTGACAAAATTTGAGTTGAGATCGAGCTCAGATTGAGATGTTTTAGGAGATCGGGGCCTGGTATTGAATTAGTTAACTGTAGTTTAGTTACAACAATGTATATTTATTATAACAGCCCAAGCTTATTGTTACAAGTCTGACTACCCCTTTTGTCAATTAATTATAATAACTTTATTTTCAATTTTAGCTAGATTTTATTTTGGGCTTTGAGGGTGCAAAGGGAAATAATTTCATAAAAAAATAGTAGACTGATGAGTTGTCTCCTTTAATTAAACATACGGTCTGTATAGACAGACTACACTTTTAATTGAGGAAGTATGAAATTAGCAGTTTACAATAAGTAAGCTCTGTATGAAGATTCTGCTGTATCAGCTTCCTATAGATTCCCCCTGAGTACTGATGTTCTACAGATCCAACCCAGAAAGTCAAGTAGTTGATTTATTGTTCATTTTGTTCATGTTGAAAGTTATGTTATTAGCCTGTTCACATTATAACGTAATCAATATAATTTTATAGACACAAAAGGCAGTACAATCAGTTCATTGTTGGCTTAAAAGTTTGGTAAATTAAGCAGCAATTTTCGTTGGTATGTACAGGTCTGGTATTTTTCAGGCCTGGGTGGTATTCAATATTGATCTTATTTAATAGGAGAATAAGGATAGCTAATCATACTGCCTGTTACTTACCAAGAGTTTAAGATGGTGTGATCTGATTGGTTGTCCTTATCCTTAAGTCAAGTAAGATCAATATTGAATACCACCCCTGGTCCTGATTTCTGGTTTTTAAATCCTGATTTTTCTTTCTTTGTTTATTTTGAAAACTTGAGTTTCAGGCTTTGATAAACTGGAATTTTGTAACCTTACATATAAGTAACCTTACATTAAAGGATTTTGAATTGCAAAATTCAGTTGTAAGAAATTTGTATTTTTATTGTGTGGATTTGATTTTTCTGTTCAATCTGATAATTCACCAAACTTGTCCCTGGCGAAAATTTACTGATTTTGCAGTATTCTGTATGTATTATAACGGAATAGTAATAAGTCCAATTTTATCTTTAAATTGTGCACAACAAATCTATATTGTACAAGCAATGGGAAGCAATGAAAATGTTATTTAATTCTTATTTCTGTCTACAATAAGCCATAAATTTTGAGGTCTGCTGTGAGTTTGTCATTCAATTTGCCAAATTTGTAGAGATGAAATTTTGGATTTGTTTATTGCTACATAAACTTTCTCTGTTTTGAAGTTTATTCATATTTTATACTGTATTCAAATGTTTGCTGAAGACATCCTGTTTAACGCTGTATTTTTACTGTAAAATTACTGTAAACCAATTGACATTCGCGAATACTAACTTTCAAGTTTTGTTTATCTTCGTCAAATTCGAGACTACAAATTTTCGCGTTTTTCAGTTTCCCGCAATGTCCATATTAATGTTTTTAGAACTTTTTCGAGAACTCTGCAAAATTAAAACACGCACAATAATACAGTATATATCAAGTCACAAAGCTTTTCGTCATAGTTCTGGACATAGTACCCACATGGTGTTGTGTCATTTAACTCTTGAAAGGATGACTTGATACGAGCAGGTTAGACTGCACTTTGTAGGGAAAAAAGCGCAGATTTTCACGAAAAAGTTGCTGTTTATTAATGCTTGTGGTATTCAGGCCCAGATCTCCAGAAGCATCTCAAGGAGAAATCACAGCTCAAATTGAGATTTTGCTCAAATAAGAATCTGAGTTTATGAAAAATCTTAAAATTCAGTTCTTGAAATGTTGCTGATAAATGCTCTAAACAATGTTTTTTTTTTGGTGGTACCAATTGCTAGTTTGATCTCGCAAGGAAATTTACTCAAAAGACACTCAAAAAACTTGAGCTGAGATTTACCGGTATCTCAAATTGAGATGTTTGGGGAGATCGGGGCCTGGTCGGCGCACTTCTTAGTTGAAACATATCTCTGCTTTAACTTAAAGCTTGTTCAAAATCATAGCTTTTGCTAATTTATGAGCTGTACTAAAAGCTTGCAGTATTCAGGTCTCCCTAAAACACAACTTAAGCGAATGTGTGCACTTCTGTTTGAAAAAGCATATATAATTAATGAAGCTATATTGGGTTTTTGGTAAAAGCTCACTCACTCTGCTCATTTGCTAAAGCTGTGGTTTTTGGATGCAACTCTGCTGGCTTTAATTTGACTGTTATGACAGCTGTAATGTCAGGCTTTCATCATTGCTGATCAAGCAGCTTTCACGCAACTTTTTGATATGGGTTACATAAACCTTTTTTATGAAGCTAGTTAGACCCCTTTTTAGTTGTCCACTACTTTCACAAATTCAAGTGAACAGTGCAGCAGTGTACGTTGCTGTTCTGGTGTTGATCAACCAATCGTGTGTAGTGCTGGACGTTTAAACTGTACGTCCGCAGTTGCAAGTACAATAAATGTTCCAAGATCACAAAGCCGGCTGTAGTTTACTAATTTTAATGAGTCGTAACAATAACAATCACAAAGTTTATATTCACAGAGTTCAGATATATATCACAAAGATATTAATTATTTCACTGAGTCACAAAGTAATCAAATTAAATCAAATGCACAAAGTCTATAAATCACAAAGATACTGTATTATGTATTATCGAATTATATATTATGTTATGTTCTATAGTTCTGTCTTATGTCTAAAGTTAAGTCCATGTTTATAAGGTACCCCTTAACTCTAGCAGACAGAGTAATTCACTCCATCTGAGAAGCCACTCAAGTTACTTAAACCAAACATATCAGACTAAATATGTAAAGTATTTCACACCTATGATAATTCAGTTAAAACTTGAAATAAAAGTATGATAACCATTTAAGAAATAATAACAAACAATCACAAACTGGATTGACTTAATCACCTGATTCACAAAGAACAATGCAAGATAATATACTTAGAAAGAAGTCCTATGAAAATGCATGAAGACATATGAAGACACACTGAGGCTAAATTACTAAAATAGGATAATAATCAGTTTAGAAATGGAATGAATGTATATTAATAAATTGGTAATCTGAGTTTGAATAGACAAATCAACATTTTTAAAAGCCATACAAAATAGGGTGAAATTGTTATCATAATACCTTCACTAAAGCTGTGTTTTAAGGTGATATTTGTATCATGACATTAATTATGTATAGGCTGTACTATACTAATCATCTATAATAGCTTTTATCGATTAGTAAACTGCATACTATAAAATCAACTTATTTAACTTATCTTAGATGTCCTGTGAATTTGTATCGAAACTATATTAATGACTCAATCTTTACCATTATGTAGCTATATATATTTTCATTTTTGTCCCATTCTCAAAATCAAATTGTACCAGTGACTTTATATGAATAGAATAGAATATAGTTTATTTGCATATTCAGTCCTGAAAAGGACTTTTTACAAAGCAACATTAATACAATTACATAAATACATTGTAGCATGGTGATATATGACGGGAAAATATGCGATATGATATTATACCAAATTAGAAAAAATCTTTTATATATGTAACCGAGGTATATATGTATGAGACGAATTTAGGCCCGGGTTCGGGAGAGACGGTATTTTTTTTTTTAGAAAATTTATAGTTTATGTACTGACATTATATGTTAAGCACAACCGCTCTTATTATCCGAGAGATTGTACATTACATACAATATAATTGTACAAAGAAACATAGTTTATGAAATACAAATGTATAGTGTTTCCATTATAAAGTTTACCTTGTCGAAACGAAATACAAGGCATACTTAATGGTGTAAGGTTACATTTATAAATGATTTAAATAACATATTTGAAATAAAAATGCAATACATGTATTAATGCACATGACAAAATAACAATAAAATAAATGATAATCGACAAATGACAATAAACAAACATTTAAGATACGGTATATGTACATGTTAAACGTGTTAATGATCTATCAATACAATTACGATAACATGGCATGAAGTTGTCTTCTTTCGATGAAAGCATGGTGAATAAAAGTGGCAAGGTTTCTAATATCAGATACATTTTCACTAGTAATTAATTGTATAAATTTAAACATATTTGGATGTCTCCAATAATAAGGTTTAAGTAATTTTTCACGAATCTCTGAATAAATTGGACATTGAATGATAAAATGATATTCGTCCTCTAACAAGTTGCATGCAATACATAAACGTTCATTAAAAGGAACCGGTAGGGGTTTTTTCCATCTCCCTGTTTCTACATAGAGCCTATGCGAAGACATTCTTAATTGTGACATAGATATTCTATACTTTTTAATGTTGATAATCTCAAGATATTTATTGTGAGTAAAGTTAGTGAAGGTTTTAAAGAACAACGCCCTTGATGAGTTTTCTAATCTTGAATTAAAATCCTGAATCCAGGTATCACGAATCCTCTGTTTCACCAATGCCAGAAAATATTTATCATTGACTACGCCTTGGCTTAACCAAGCATCGTGAAAGCCAAGTTTAGATAAGAGAAGCTTAACGCTTGAGACCCAGTTTACCGTGCGCGGATTTAATTCAATATCATTTTTAAGTAATACATAAGCTTGTTTAATATATTTTCTGTCTTGTGCATAGCATATTTTTAACCAATATTTAATTATGTTGTACATTCTAGAAGCTTCCATATCATATCTGCCTAGCTCACCATACACAAAGTCGTTTTGTGTCGATAATTTAACACCAAGTTGACGTTTACAGAAATGCAGGTGTGTTTTTTCAACATCAGTCGCTTTATAAAAACCCCATACTTCGGATGAATAATTTAGAATTGGGCTTATCAATTTATCAAAAAGTTCAAGTGTATGTTTTGGAGATAAATCAGTAAATTTATATAGTCGTTTATATGTATACATTCTCAATTGTTTCAGTTCTAAGTCGATGTTTCACATCAAGAGTTTTGTTTAACAGGGCTGTATATAGAGCTTTCCGAGTGTCAGTCAGTAAAATGCCATGTATTTTAATGGCTAAACAGGATTTAGTTAGTCTAAGTTATTTCCTTGACAAAGAAGGAGAAGTAATTATTGTAGTTTTTTCCAGTAAATAAATATGGCTGAGTTAATTCATCATCATTATTTTGAAGAAAAACGACTTAAATTTCCCATTATGCATAAAAAATATGGGTATTTCAACACTCATTTTAAACCTGGTAAAACATAATCTGAAGTACCAATTTAAATCCAATCTATCTTGTATCATTTTGTTTAATTAACATACATATAAATACTATTCTGAATAATGATGTTGAGAAATGTGTATTGACACATTCTTAATTAATAAAAATGAAGAAGTTTTTGCTGCATGTTTAATGTGAGTCACTCTCTAAAAATATTCTAGGCAATGGTAATTTCATAACAATTGTTGGAAAAGATTTCATGCCTTGAAGAATTTATTATGAATTTGAGGGACATTAAAATAGAGTTAGATGAAGGCATTTCATTAGATGCATGCATTTATAAACCACACAAAAATGTTTATGTCTGAGACCTTCGTTCCTTGAATCTGTTGATTTTTATTGTTCTCTGAAATTATGAAACACCATTGTCATGTTAGATCTGTATGTGCAGTTGATCACTTATGTTAATCCATGAGGATGTTGATCTTGATTTGCAAACCCTTCTGTCAGCAACATAATGATTCAGACTTTGCAACTTAGAATTACATTGTTTAATTTTTTGTGGCACATTTGAGCTCAGTCCTTAAAAGTACATGGTGCATGCATGCTCGTGCTGGATCACTTTGTGTTAGATGTCCAAAAAACTTCTCCTTGGGTGGCCCTTTTTCAAAGTTGTTCGAATGGTTCCAGAAATTCACGAAATTGGTCAATCTATATGAGCTAAAAAAGAATTTAAAGGTGCAAGCTCAAAAAACCTCCTGATACAGCATAACATCATGTAACAGAGCTTTGATATTTTACATAAAGCCTGCAGTTTGGATACTTTGCAGGGATCATCACAATTTTCGAGCTCCTCTAACAAACTTGTTTCATATAACCACAAGGACAAAACTAGCACAGTTAATTAGCGGGTCAAGTAAAAGCCCTCTCTCCTCGATATATTACATCAGTGATACGTAGAGCTAGTCATGGCATTCTGGTTAATATTTTGTCTATCATTGGTTTTGATTGTGACAGATTTTCAACGAATAATATTGCTCTTGTTGAAAGCAGTTGCTATAATGACAAGCAACTTGCATGCGGTATGGTATGGCCACTTACAGAATTAAATCTATTACCATAGTGATCCAGTGGACCATTGTGGTTCCACAACCCCAGTATGTATACATTCAGCTTTTTACATTCAGTTATTCTTGTGGATTCTACCAGGGAAGCTGAGAAGTCTGAGAACAATAACCCATTGGTAACACGTTAAATTTTCTCTCAAAAACATATGAAAGTGTATTCTAGAAATGGCTAGCTTAAAATGTTCTGCTTACAATTTGAACAGCATTGGATGGAAGACACTGATTGCCTACTGTGCCGAATGTAATATTTGGTGTGAATTATTGAAGAAAATGAACATTATGGTACAAAGTTAATAGTGCAATGCTCTTCTAGGTATTATTAAACATTCATGAAGTTGTTAAACAAATGCTAGAAGATTTCTGTCGAGGAAAAAATCCACAGGGGCATTGGACTGGTTTGGTATGGCTCTATTTGCTTGTCGAAATTAAAATTACTGTAAATTATACGAATTTTTGTGTGATTAAAATTTCATGGTTTCCCAACCAACTTTTGAGAATTGGTGTATAAAAATTAATACATTTATACCACTTAAAAATGTGTAATTCATTGATATTTCATTGAATAATTAAAATTTACTAAAATCCTGCGAACTAAATCTCAAAATTGTAGTTTAATTTTTCTCTGAAATTTCACCTGGCTCCCCAATTCTTTTCCTGATTCTTTTTCAGTAATATATTCATGTTTTGCTGATCTTTGGCATAATCGCAACTACAAATTTTCGCGTTTTTCAGTTTCCTGCAATGTCCATATTTACGTTTATGGCACTTTCGCAGCGACTTAATTTCGCGAAATTCTACCACTCGCAAACTCCGTGAAATTAAATCACGCGAAAATATTTTTTGGTTTACAATATAGTGGCTGCTCACGGTATAAGAGTAGTGTGGATGATTTTGCTTGTAAACATGTCTGTTGTTTGTATTGCATGTACTTAAATTGTATCGATTCCTGGCAAACAACCTTGTTTTATATTATTAATAAAATTTCTATGAAATTTTCATGAATTAATTTGAAATCAATATGTGCATGCATCTAATTGTTTAGCTTGCTAGAGCCACTTGCTATAATTATGTTATATTCTGGATTATTACTGCATGCATGTGCAACCTTATAATTTGGAGCCTTTGAAGTCTTGTTAAATATACGCTTCTAACATTTATGCACTTGTTTAATGTATTGTCATATTGTGCGGAGTTCCGTGTATGTGGTGAATTAGTCCATCCACTCTGTCTGCATTTGTGTGCATTTTACCGGTAATTGAGCTTAAGCCTTTATTCCAAATATAAGTAATTTCACCGCTTTGTTGGCATCACTCATTTTTTTTCCAATGGCAGCGCATAATGACATTTTCGTACAATTGAACCTTAGTGAATGTTTGGGAAAATTCCTTGAAGATACGTATATATATTCTATCTTGAAAAGTCCTTGAGTTTTGGTGTGAGAATTTTGTATGAACCTTGTATTGCCTCATGCAGCAGCTTCAATTAATTGTATATAAGCGTGTTATTACGTTCTGTGTTAAAACATAAAGCATCGAATATCTTTAAACTAATAACTACCTATGTCTTCTATTGTACATCATTGTCTCAATATGCATTGATTTTGTATCAAGAAATGTCGCCATTTCCGATCAACGCTGTAATTTTGTAAACCCCAGACAGGATATTGACAAGCCTTGCCGCTTGGCAAATACAGTGTTTGTGTGACAATAAATTGCCTGTGGTAATGTTCGGACTAAGAATTGTCGGATATAAATTGTCCGAATAATTGAATGTGATGAGGTCCATATCTGGATTTGACCGAAAAGAACATAACCTAATATTATAGACTGTAACTTAATGTTTTATTCTCAGTTGATTTATTCTAAGTGCTGTGGCTGTGTTGTGTTTGTTCTTGTCAACAACATAAAATTGTCACCTCAGTTATTTATGGCCACTGGAACAAAGGTTGATATTGTCTCCTGTGGTCTGGTAGTCATTTTCTTACACTTTAGTCTCAGCTGGTCATATATCAATTATAGTAGAAGGATAAACATGGGGTCCTGGGTACTGTTTTATCAAAGCACTTACGGAAATCTTAAACTTACGGTCAAATTAAAATTCTTTATAATACTTTTACAACAGTAACTATAAAGTGTGAAGCTTCAGTACTAATAAACATTCAGTTAATATGCTTCTACAAACAATATCTTTCCACAAATTGCAGTTGTTAAAGAAGTGTCAAGAATTTAAATCTGAACGTAAGTTTACGATTTCCGTAAGTGCTTTGATAAAACAGTACCCTGGTGCTTCCAATTTACACTGTACACAGTATAAAAAGGACAAGCTTTATTTTAACAATAAATCCATGTGGTGTTATCCACTGGTAACTGCAGTATCATTGATAAAGATTAAAAAAATATTTTTTTTAAGATAAAAATTTTTTTTATAAAAAGACAATTTTTTCAGGCAACACATAGGTGTTACTTTGGCGTCGGCTGTGGCGGCGTCACAAATTGCTTGTCCGGAGCATAACTTTGTCACCTTAAGTTCAAATGACTTAATATTTAGTATGCATGTTTCTTGCAATAAGCCGAAGTGCAGTGCGCAAGAACCATAACTCTACCTTGCATCGTTTTTTAATTATTTCCCTTTGATAGATTTTATTAGAGCATTTCTTGTCCGGAGCATAACTTTGTCACCTTTAGTTCAAATGACTTAAGATTTAGTATGCATGTTTCTTGCAATAAGCCAAAGTGCAAGAACCATAACTCTGCCTTGCATCGTTTTTGAATAATTTCCCTTAGATTGATTTAATTAGAGTATTTCTTGTCCGGATATTAACTTTGTCACCATTAGGTTGAATGACTTGAAACTTGGTATGCATGTTTCTTACCGAAAGTCCAAGTGCAGTACACAAGAACCGTAACTCTACCTTGTGCCATATTTGAATTATTTCCCTTTGATTGATTTTATAAGCATTCTTTGTCCGTGGCATAACTTTGTCACCATAAGTAAGAATGACTCCAAAATTGGTATGCATGTTTATTGCTGTGACATGAAGTGCAGTGCGCAAGGATCATAACTCTAGCTTGTGTAGTGTTTGAATGATTCCCTTTTGATTGATTTTATCAGGACATTTTTTTGTCCAGAGCATCACTTTGTCGTTTTTAGTTCAGATGACTAGAGAACTCTTGTGCGTCGGAAATGTAGCCCAATACTGGATAGTTTTCCATGACAAATGTGCATGTCGTCAGGTGACACATGCGACTCGCGGAGCTTTTATTTTACTATTTATCAATGATACAGTTACTTGTGGTATTATCTTAGTTTTCCTTTAATGATCAATGCTATAAAGTTCATTAACCTTTGAAGAAATGACTTATTTGAAGTTTTTGAATTGAAATTCATAATCAAATGCTTCAACTGTTATTAGGGTAAAATCTCTTGGTTCATGAAGTTTTAATGAGTCGTAAGTGGTCTGACATGTAACAGTCTTGCATAATTGTATTGATGGACAGTGAAAATTCCATTATAGCTGATTTCTTTCATTTTGTGAAAGGAAATTTCCTGTGCATCATCTGATGTTATTAGCTCATTAATCTTAGATGATGCATCTAACATGTTGCATCAACTTTCAAAATCCCCAGGATATATCATCTATATATGGATGCATCTAACATGATGCAATGCATCGACTTTTAAAAACACAAGGATATAATATGAGAGGTCAGTTTGTCAGAGGTCAAGTTTCCTGTTACATTGAACATGCATAAGATAATAAAATCAGAATTTATATAATAGGAAAACCTGCTATTTTGACATTATGTATTATTACTATAATATTATGTAACAAGGTTTTTTAAAAGCTCTAAAATAAGAAAAAATACATATCTATTGATTCTATTTTAAATAATTTATTTACATAGTTCTATATCTTAGCTTTAAATTTTCCCATGAATTATGTTGAAATCACATAATGCAATGCTGACCAATTTTGGAAATGTACCCGACTGAGAAAAACAAGGAGTTAGTTGTTTAAAATAGCAGTAGCCTTTCTTTGAAAGCATACAATTTCTTTTTTGATGTATACTTTAATAATTGAAACATAATTCTAAAACGTGATACTATTTTGAACATTTTTTTATGAAATTGTATAATTATGAAATACTTGTTATAGTTTCGTCAAATGACGTTTGAGACGTCACACAAAAAGCTCCAAACAGGGACTCGACAAAAACAGCTGTAACTTCCTTAATACTCAAGATATTAACAAAATTTCTTTTGAATTTCGATTCAATAACATGATTCTTTAAAACTATGGAAAATATCAAAATCAATATTTTTGTCAAAATAGCAGGATTTCCTGGAGACTGGCTCATATTATGTTAATGTGTGGGTTCATATGTGTGAGAATGATAAAACCTGAATATGTCAAAATGGATGTTTTAAAACTGAATAATTGTCAATGTAATTAAGGTGGATCGAGTGTACATGGGTGAAAATGTTAAAACTGAACATATTAAGGTAGTGGGGGTTTTATGACTCCAACTACTGAGGAAGTTAATGTTCCAAGCCTGCAGTAATTATTTTTAACAATGTATGGAGTGGTAGAGAGAATAAAATTGAGTGACATGCCAGTGTGAGAAAGGAAATTACATTCTCCAGAGCAATTATTTTGGCAAAATATTGACCTGATAGACAGGGGTGATATTTGTGTGAATGACAATCTAGTAATTGCAAGTCTACTCATCACATTGTTCTCCGAAATGCAAGATTTAAGTTGACTGCTGCTGAATTTTATGTGGTTATCTTATATATTTGGACATTAAGTTTAGGACTTATTATATAGTCTGCATGGTCAGCCCACAACTCAGACAGAACAATCAGTCATTTAAGTCCTCCTTTCTCTGGTCAGTATTATATTGTCAAGTAGTAAAAGATTTCAGTAAGATACATGTATACTACACTTATTAAACTGCATATCCTCCCTTAAAGCATCAGCATTAACACCGCAGTAGCATCCTCAAATATAGTGACATCATTAGGCACATTGCTTGCCATTATGACATCATCACATTTAGTATGTGACATTATCAGATACAAAGATTTGTTAATTGCACTAAACATGTCATAATTTTGGAAGCTCCGGGGTACTGTTTTTAGCTCACCTGTCACAAAGTGACAGGGTGAGCTTTTGTGATCACTCTTCGTCCGTCCGTCCGTCGTCCGTCCACAATTTGTTTGTGTAGACACTAGAGGTCACAATTTTGGCTTAATCTTTATGAAACTTGGTCACAATGATCACCTCAACAAAATCTAGGTCAAGTCGATATTGGGTCATTCGGGGTCAAAAACTAGGTCACAAGGTCAAATCATAGAAAAATCTTGTGTATTCACTAGAGGTCACAATTTTGACCTAATCTTTATGAAACTTGGTCACAATGATCATCTCAACAAAATCTCGGTTAAGTTCAATATTGGGTTATCCAAGGTCAAAAACTAGGTCACAAGGTCAAATCATAGAAAAACCTTGTGTAGTCTGTAGAGGTCACAATTTTGACTTAATCTTTATGAAACTTGGTCACAATGACCATGTCAACAAAATCTAGGTCAAGTTCGATATTGGGAAATCTGGGGTCAATAACTAGGTCACAATGTCAAATCATAGAAAAACCTTGTGTAGTCACTAGAGGTCACAATTTTGGCCTAATCTTTATGAAACTTGGTCACAATAATTACCTCAACAAAATCTAATTCAAGTTCGATATTGGGTCATCCGGGGTCAAAAACTAGGTCACAATGTCAAATCATAGAAAAACCTTGTGTAGTCACTAGAGGTCACAATATTGACCTAATCTTTATGAAACTTGGTCACAATAATCATCTCAACAAAATCTAATTCAAGTTCGATATTGGGTCATCCGGGGTCAAAAACTAGGTCACAAGGTCAAATCGTAGAAAAACCTTGTGTAGTCACTAGAGGTCACAATTTTGGACTTATTTGTATGAAACTTGGTCAAAATGATCATCACAACAACATCTAGGTCAAGTTTGATATTGGATCATCCGGGGTCAAAACTAGGTCACAAGGTGAAATCATAGAAAAACCTTGTATAGTCATTAGAGGTCACAATTTTGGTCTAATCTTTATGAAACTTGGTCACAATGATCATCTCAATAAAATCTAGGTCAAGTTCGATATTGGGTCATCCGGGGTCAAAAACTAGGTCACATGGTCAAATCACTTCAATATGTCATTGGGTCTAAATGTGATGTAAATTATAAAGCATAAGACAATTTGAAAACCTTGTACATGCAATAGAGGCTACTATTGGGGGTTCATGAACAACTAGGACAGGTGAGCGACCTATGGCCCTTTGGGCCCTCTTGTATCAAAGCACTTACGGATATCTTAAACTTACGACTGCAAATTAGGTACAAATCTTGTTTGTAGGAATTCATTAACTAAATCTGTATTAGTATTGCAGCTCCATTAAATACCACAATTTTCGGTTGTAAAAGTATTACAGAGCATTTAAATTTAATTGTAAGTTTACCACTTTCGAAAGTGCTTTGATAAAACAGTATCCAGGACATTTACCACTATATCTTTCAGTTATGATGCGTATGAGAGTGTTTGCCAAAATCTAATTTCGGCTTTGTGAGGCTTGAATTATTTGTTTGATAATCTATTTTTGTTAACTTAATTATTATATACCATATTAGTATATATTAAAGCTGGAATCGTGATTTTGAAACAATTATATATGTATATAGATATATAATGTTTAATTTACACATATCATAAGAAAAATGGTTGAAGTTGACTGGGCTTGGCACTTTTATTGTCGTATATTTCTTACAGAAAGATTTGTAATATAAGAATTAGAAAATTTGAAGTAAGTTTCTCGTGCAGGATCTGTTACAGGCATGATGGATGAAACTTAACTAATTTGTTGATCAGTTACATATTGGCGAGATTGTGCAATTTTGTACGTTGTTTTGCTGTAAATTAGTATGAACAGGGTAACTACCCCTTGTTCACCAGTATAATTAGTTAAGAGTAGCTGCTGCATACCAGTTTACATTTAATCCCTGAAGATACGTTAGAGGAATATAGCAGTGGCTTTTGGTGGTTTCAACTGGAACATGATTGAATAATTTTTCCACTGGAATTCCGGTGGTATCATGACTGGCATTCCACTCAGAGAGTGGTATTTAAGTGGAGGCTTAGACTCTGGTGGTCCATTGGTAATTTACTGGAGTCTAGAGGTCCATTGGCAAATCGCTGGAGTCTTAGAAGTCTATTGGCAATTCACTGGAGCCATAGAGGTCCATTGGCAAATCACTGGAGTCTTAGAGCTCTATTAGCAATTCACTGGAGTCTAGAGGTCTATTGGCAATTCACTGGAGTCTAGAGGTCTATTGGCAAATCACTGGAGTCTTAGAGGTCTATTGGCAATTCACTGGAGTCTAGAGGTCTATTGGCAATTCACTGGAGTCTAGAGCTCTATTAGCAATTCACTGGTGTCTAGAGCTCTATTAGAAATTCACTGGAGTCTAGAGCTCTATTAGCAATTCACTGGAGTCTAGAGTTCTATGGCAATTCACTGGAGTCTAGAGCTCTATTGGCAATTCACTGAAGTCTAGAGCTCTATTAGCAATAAACTGGAGTCTAGAGCTCTATTAGCAATTCACTGGAGTCTAGAGCTCTATTAGCAATTCACTGGAGTCTAGAGCTCTATTAGCAATTCACTGGAGTCTTAGAGGTCTATTGGCAATACACTGGAGTCTAGAGGTCTATTGGCAATTCACTGTAGTCTAAATGTCCATTGCAATTCACTGGAGTCTAGAGGTCTATTGGCAATTCACTGGAGTCGAGATGTCCATTGGCAATTCACTAGATCCAGTCTAGGGGTCTATTGGCAACTCACTAGAGTCTAGAGGTCTATTGGAATCCAAGTTGAATTGACCAAAGGTCACCGGTTAAGACAATTATAATGAAAACATTGACGTCACATGCAATATAGAGGCTGTATTTAGTCGGCAATTTAGAGAGATTACTCCGGTCACCATAGGGGCTTTGTTGCACTATATTATTGACAGGTGAGCAACATATGACCCCTAATAAAAATGGGCCCTCTTGTTAAATGACATGAATGATTGCACCTGACAATTTTACCACACAATGAATTTGACTTTTTTGTAATAAAGAAAAACAAATATTTCACCTTAGGATTCTTGGCTAAACTCTTCACACTTTTAGAGACCAGATAGCAGGGAATTAGTCAAAGCAAAAGTGACAGGTTTCTTCAGTTTGACGCCAAAATATGAGGCTACGTCAATCCTAATATTGCATATGTCATCTCCGCTTGATAGGTTTTTACTGGTGATTGTATCCGACGCTGATAGACTCGACTCCAGACAATTGGGAATTATTAATATAGTTTTCATCAGTAAGTGGTAATAATGATTCTTGGATGTCAGATTATTTTACTTTTTTTATGCCTTAGGGCCTGGCATCTGTAACTGATGGGGGAGGCTGCGATATAGTGATAGCCCCTTCAAAATGTTCAAGAATAGTTCAAGAATAGTTATTAATCGCTGTTCAAGAACAAAGTCCATGAACTGTACCTAAACTGCTAGGGCCTGGCATATGTAACTGAAGCTGGAAGCTGTGATACAGTTATAAATTGTCCTACACGTTCAACCATAGGTCCTGGGTTTCATCTAACGTCAATACTCATCAGTTCATTGATGTTGTGTTTGTGCACTCTAAACACACCCAGTGGTCATCACATTGACCTCTGTTCCACTGCGGTTTTGAAAACTATGAGTCCTTAATTCCTACTAAACTTAAAAAGTTAATGAATCCAGGGGCTTCTATGTAAAAAAGTATTTCCAAAATTTAATGAGGGACACAGGACTGACGCACCAAAATGAAACACTGCCTTGATATATTTTGACTGAATTTGTGATTTAAGTAATATAAGGACTCAATTGATGTATTTGACTTTTTTTTGTGACGTTTAGCTATGTCTCTGAATGTTTTCAATAAAAATAAAAGGAATACTTTGAATTAGGGCAGGGCGTATATCTGTGGAAAAGACTAGTGGTATAATATTTTCATCTATGAGCCACAAGTCTATTCTGCTTTTTTCGCAACTATTTTTTCTTCGCCAGGTGAACTGCTGTTTGTTGTCATTTAGTTTACTCCATATATCAGTTAGGTTATGATTATTAATTATATCGGTAAGCCCTTTAGAAGGATTCAGAGTATTTTTCTTAGCTCGTGTTATTCTATCAGATAGATTAAGAATTTCATTGAAATCTCCTCCAAGAATAAGTATACCTTCGGCATGTTTCAACAGGATGTCATTGATGTTCATAAAGTATTTATGACGCTTTTTCTTGTCATTATGTGCATATATATTAACTAGTGTATAGGTATTATTGTGAAATTCAATATTTATCAGGACCTACCTTCCATCAGTGTCGCTATAGTGATAAGTAAGAGTTATAGAGGTTCCAATCCTTAAGGTTAAAGGAAACGGTATCATTAACATCTGCTGTAAAGTGAGTTTCTTGTAAATATGCAATGTTTACTTTTTGTTGTAAAAGATATTGTTGAAGTCTACATTGTTTTTGATTATTTCTTAATCCTTGACAATTAAGAGAGAGCAGGTGTACTTTATCAGTTATAGGAGTATTCATTATTTAATTTAGTGAGGTTTGTAAGTATATGTATGTTTACGATAATCTGAGACATGTAGAGAGAGGTAAATGCCTTAAATACATGGTATGGAGACAAATGTGATAACAGAATAAAATTATTTCAGTTAATTACAGTTATACAACATACACTATTATAGTTATATCAACATTTAAGTATTGCTATAATAATTACATTTGCATTACTTTCTGTCTTAACAAATAAAAGGCAATATACAATTGCGTGAATGATATAGAGCATGTTATACATTGTCGATTAAACAACCAAACAGCTGAAATACAATCATAGCAAAACAATAGTACTATACTAGAATATATATCAAAATGGAACAACGCGGGGAAAGTGCTTTAATGTACATCATTATATAAAGCAGATATTACGTTTATGTGTACCATAGTTCAATATTTCATGGTTGGCAAACAACGCTAATGTAGCCAGGTTTAAAATCAATTATTGTTGGCCCGCGATGTTTTAATGTTTCAACAAAAGGAATACTAAAATGTTCCTGAAACCATCCAGATCCAATTTTATTATAAGTTAAAAAATTCAGCAGAAAAATCAACAACTTTTAAAATCAGTAAAAAGGAATGGTTTTATTATGTGTTCAGAGAGCGCAACAAATTTTCTCTCTTTTTGATCGCAACAATTTTTCTATTTCATGCATGCTCTTCAGCCACGGACTATAATTTTCATGCATGCACTTCAGCCATGGACTATAATTTATAGCGTTCTCTGATGATCATCAATTTTTACTTGGGGCTCCTAACTTCTGATGGAATCATGCTTTGAATTTTTTCACTGAGATTCTGAGGTTACTGTATCCTGGTAGTAATATGCTGTGTCTGTTAGTAAGGCCATTCCAAATTGTATTTTTTGCTCACCTGTCACAAAGTGACATAGTGAGCTTTTGTGATCACTCTTCGTCCATAGTCCGTCCGTCTGTCTGTCTGTCTGTCCGTCCGTCGTCCGTCCACAATTACTTGTGTAGACACTAGAGGTCACAGTTTTAGCTTAATCATTATGAAACTTGGTCACAATGATCATCTCAACAAAATCTAGGTCAAGTTCGATATTGGGTCATACGGGGTAAAAACTAGGTCACAAGGTCAAATCATAGAAAAACCTTGTGTAGTCACTAGAGGTCACAATTTTAACTTAATCTTTATGAAACTTGGTCTCAATGATCATATCAACAAAATCTAGGTCAAGTTCGATATCCGGTCATCCGTGGTCAAAATCTAGGTCACAAGGTCAAATTATAGAAAAACCTTGTGTAGTCAGTAGAGGTCACAAATTTGGCCTAATCTTTATGAAACTTGGTCACAATGATCATCTCAACAAAATCTAGGTCAAGTTCGATATCGGGTCATCCTGGATAAAAAACTAGGTCACAAGGTCAAATCATAGAAAAACCTTGTGTAGTCACTAGAGGTCACAATTTGAACTTAATCTTTATGAAACTTGTTCACAATAATCATATCAAGAAAATCTAGGTCAAGTGCGATATCAGGTCATCTTGGGTTAAAAAAACTAGGTTACAAGGTCAAATCATAGAAAAACCTTGTGTAGTCACTAGAGGTCACAATTTGAACTTAATCTTTTGAAACTTGGTCACAATGATCATATCAAGAAAATCTAGGTCAAATTCGATATCAGGTCATCCGGGGTCAAAAACTAGGTCACAAGGTCAGATAAAAGAAAAACCTTGTGTAGTCGCTAGAGGTCACAATTTAAGCCTAATCTCTATGAAACTTAGTCACAATGATCATCTCAACTAAATCCAGGTCATGTTCAATATTGTGTCATCCGGGGTCAAAAACTAGATCACAAGGTCAAATCATAGAAAAACCTTGTGTAGTCAGTAGAGGTCACACTTTTGGCCTAATCTTTATGAAACTTGGTCACAATGATAATCTTAACAAAATTTAGGTAAAGTTCGATATTGGGTCATCCAGAGTCAAAAACTAGGTCACAAGGTCAAATCATAGAAAAACCTTGTGTTGTCACTAGAGGTCACAGTTTTTGTCTAATATTTATGAAACTTGTTCACAATGATCATCTCAACAAAATCTAGGTCAAGGTCGATATTGGGTCATACAGGGTCAAAACTAGGTCACAAGGTCAAATCATAGAAAAACCTTGTGTTGTCACTGGAGGTCATAATTTTGGTCTAATCTTTATGAAACTTGGTCACAATGATCATCTAAAAGAAATCTAGGTCAAGTTTAATATTAGGTCATCCTGGGTTAAAAACTAGGTCACAAGGTCAAATCACTTCAATATGTCATCAGGTCTAAACAGAATTTGCAATTGGATGGCCTTATATAATATGCTGTGTCGGCCAGCATGTTTATTTGAACATATCAATCTTGCAATTATACAAGGATAGTGTCTGGGGAGTATTATGCTCGACACTTCCATTGTACTGTCAAATTGATCATAGTCTCTACTAAATTGTAATAGAAAAATACTTCATTTCTATCTCATTGTGTTGAGTAATTGTATGTTTTTTGTTCTGTTGCATGAAGCGATTATGTTTGTTTATTTTTTGTTTGTTTGAAAAATGAGATGGGATTCAATTTGTGTGTATAATACAACTGCACTCAGACATCATTGAAGATCAAATCAATTTAAGATCTAAAAAGTGATAGCTATTAATTGTTAATTTTCATATGAGTTTTGAAGTCAGCACATTTGATATCCCCAGGTTGTACAACACGGTACGTATCCTGATACACTGCTTCTCAGTTCCTTCATAGAATTATTCTGTTTTCATATGACTCTATTTGGAACTGAAAACCGATGTAACGCTCTGACGGAACTCAGATGTCATTTATTCTGAGTTCTGTCAGAGCGTTATATCGGTTTTCAGTTCCGTCAGAGCCAAATTAAAACAGAATAATTCTTTGACGGAACTCAGATGTGGTGTATCGGGATACAAACCATGTACAAGTGTACTCACAGATGATCTAACTGCCTTATAAATAGGAACTTAACAAAAGAATACATCCCTTACCATTATCTTACCTTTGGAAGTGCATTTTGGTACATTCTGAGCTAAATCTTTGGTGCAGAAAGTATGCAGTTACATCATTATTTTCAAAGCATATACACAGCCTTCTCGATAACCTGGTGGTAGAGTGTCTGCTTTGAGTGTGGGAGGTCCCAGGTTCAATCCCAGGCTGTGTCATACCAAAGACAAAATAAAAATGGTACTTGAGTATTTCCTTTGCTAGACGCTCAGTATGAAAGGGAAACTGGCTTCTATTTTCTCATACCCTCGTGGCGATGGATAACATCTGGAATGAGGTGTCGAGAGTGATTAATATAAGTTGATAAAACTTGTTTCATAATCGACCTAAAGTAAATTAGTATAAACTAAAGAATATAGTCATTAATGTTTTGTATTGTGTTATATTTACAGGTGAACGTGGAGAAGGTGTTCGTGTAGTTAAGGACATATTAACACCTGAAGAACGTAAAAAGTTTGATGATGGTTGGCAGGACAACGCCTTTAATCAATACGTTAGTGATAAAATCTCACTGCATAGAAGTCTTAAAGATGTCCGCGACGAAGAGTATGTAGATGTTTTATATCCTATCTAATCAGTACTTTATTCTGTAAAAATTGTTAAGCATGGGTGAAAGTTTTCAGACATATGCCTGAACTTCAGGGTTTTTAGCGCATCAAAAAGCCTGTTTTTCTTCATTTTCCCTGTATAAATTGTCTATTTTTGAGGTTTCAGGTTTTACTGAATTGTTAACTTTCACCCATGTGTTACGTTCTTGGCTTGATCAACTGTCACAAAGTGATATTATGTGAGCTTTTTTTATCTTTAAAATTTATCATTCATCTATCGTCCATCTACAGTTGGCTTGTGCAGACAATTTTGCCTTACACAATTTTGGCCTAATCATAAAGAAAACTGGTCACAATGATCATCTTAAGCAAATCTAAGGTCGAGTTAGACATTTGGTCAACTGGAGTAAATTAAGGTTAAATCATAATTAAAAGTTAATGAAAAATCAATCAGGGAAACATTGTGTATATGCGATATAGAGGATGCATTTTAAGGACAAATTGTGCCAGGACTTTTTGGGTAATGACCCTTTAATTATCAAAAAATGGTAAATAGGCCAAGTTGGATTGTTTTTATACGCCCGTTGAAAATGGTACGTATTATGGGAACACCCTTGGGGGGCGGGCAGGCTTACTTGGGAGACGGCATCCATTAATTTGTCTGTACTCAAACAGTTTTTCATCAGATCATCTTCAAACTTGTTCAATCTATAGGCCAAATCTTCGATGGCCTTCTTGGGATATGGCCCATTAATTAATTGTTTAAGAAAATATTAATTTCTTGATTTAATTTGGACATAATATAATTATGTGCTTTAATTCATTCAATAGTTTTTAAACACTTTAACATTCTATTGTTTGTATTGATGAAATAAAAAAAAGGGATGGTTATAGCGTACTAAATTGGATACCTTATAGTAATATAGCAATTTGTCTGTTCTTCCCTTATAGCTTACTTAAACATTCAACTCCTCATTTATCCCAGCAAATATATTCCATACATTTTCAATATTGTCGGTAGCATCATCATTGCTGGCTTCTTTACAATATGAGAAGCTTAATACACTTTCTGCCCAGAATCTTGAGTCAATGAGACAGAAATTTCGTAAGAGCTAGCGCTAGAGAAAGAAGAAATAAATAGGATTTTAATGAATGTCCCATAAGATTAAGTTTGGTTATGTTTTGTCAAGTGAAATTATCTAAATCACCTTGTGGCTTTATATGACTATCAATCTTGGCTGATGATATATAGTGTAAATGGTATAGAGAGACAGAAAGTTTCATCATTTCTTCTCAAACACGTTTTCTAGAACAAAATGTAATTTCAATTCGAACAAGAAAGATGGTATTTTGATAATAGTTTGATAGACTATTGTCGAGATATATTGAATCTCATGGATTGAAAGCGTATGCTTTACTCATCATTCCTGCAACTTACAAAGTTAAATGATAAAATAATGATAGTGAATGCATTTAAAATTAAAGCAAATGAAGAAATATAATACGAAAGAATCTATGAGGATAATAGTAATTGTTATGCAGCTTTTGCCGCAAACAAATGTAACTTATACCTTCCCATGTGAGTATTGATTGTAAAGATCTGAATCATGTCTCAGCGTATATTTATAGTATTTATATACAAGAGGGCCAACATTGGCCCAATATCGCTCACTGAGCTAGTACATTGGTCCTGTTGAACCAAAACTAAACTCAGCCAATATTTCATCAAAACATACATTCTGACCAAGATTCAGGATCATGGAATGCAAACTGGAACCAGTATTACAAAAATTTACAACCAGGTTTTTCTTCAAAATTGACCTTGTAACCTAGTTTTTGTACCAAGATAACCTGCTTGTCTTCAAACTTGACCTAGATTTCATCAATAATATGATTGTTTACATCCTGATCACACATTTGCAACTTTTAACTTGATGTCTTTTACTGCTGTTGTTTCAGTTCTCAAGGATAAATAATAAAAATAAATCCAGCTCATGAAAATTTCTGATTTTCCATTTCGTCAGTTCTGCATAGAGATATGGGTAAGGAGGGAGACAATCCATTAAGACAATTATTTAACTTGATGAAGTTTATATAAAAAATTATAATAATGCCTGACCAAGGGAGATAATTGTTGTAATTTGTCCCAGAAAGCTGTGCATGAGATGTACTATAATGTACTTGTTGACATATCATACTGTAGAGATGTACTATAATGTTCACTTGTTGACATATCATACTGTAGAGATGTACTATAATGTACTTGTTGACATATCATACTGGAGAGATGTACTATAATGTACTTGTTGACATATCATACTGTAGAGATGTACTATAATATACTTGTTGACATATCATACTGGAGATATGTACTATAATGTACTTGTTGACATATCATACTGTAGAGATGTACTTTAATGTTCACTTGTTGACATATCATACTGGAGAGATGTACTATAATGTACTTGTTGACATATCATACTGGAGAGATGTACTATAATGTACTTGTTGACATATCATACTGGAGAGATGTACTATAATGTACTTGTTGACATTTCATCCTGGAGAGATTTACTATAATGTTCACTTGTTGACATGTCATACTGGAGAGATTTACTATAATGTTCACTTGTTGACATATCATACTGGAGAGATTTACTATAATGTACTTGTTGACATATCATACTGGAGAGATGTACTATAATGTACTTGTTGACATATCATACTGTAGAGATGTACTATAATGTACTTGTTGACATATCATACTGGAGAGATGTACTATAATGTACTTGTTGACATATCATACTGGAGAGATGTACTATAATGTACTTGTTGACATATCATACTGGAGAGATGTACTATAATGTACTTGTTGACATATCATACTGGAGAGATGTACTATAATGTACTTGTTGACATTTCATACCATACTGGAGAGATGTTCTATAATGTTCACTTGTTGACATATCATACTGGAGAGATGTACTATAATGTACTTGTTGACATTTCATACTGTAGAGATGTACTATAATGTTCACTTGTTGACATATCATACTGGAGAGATTTACTATAATGTTCACTTGTTGACATATCATACTGGAATTGTAGTGTAATGTTCACTTGTTGGCATATCATACTGGGTTACCTCAGATGTCAATGTAAGATATATATATCTCAAGCATACTTCTTCCTTACCAACAATACTGGTATCATCAATTAATTATACTTAGAGGAAACACTAATTAACCCTTCCATCTTAGTCGTCATGTTCAACATCACACACATACAATCTTGCTTGATGATGAGACCTGATACATGACAATGTCAGGCATACAAACTACGAGTACGTTCTGTCTTTTGTTAAGCTCACCAGTGTCACAAAGTGATAGATTGAGCTTTTGGGATCAATCTTCGTTTCTTCGGCCATCTTCCCTCCACGATTACTTGTGCTGACACTAGAGGTCACAATTTTGACCTAATATTTATGAAACTCAGTCACAATGATCATCTCAACAAAATCTAGGTCAAGTTCGTTATTGGGTCATCCAGGATTAAAAACTAGGTCACAAGATCAAATTATAGAAAACCCTTGTGTAGTCACTTTAAGAGGTCACAATTTTGACATAATCTTAATGAAATTTGGTCACAATGATCATCTCAACAAAATCTAGGTCAAGTTGGATATTGGGTCATCTGGGGTCAAAAACTAGGTCACTAGGTTAAATCATAGAAAAACCTTTTGTTGTCACTAGAGGTCACAATTTTGGTCTAGCTTTATGAAACTTGATTCCCAAAGACCATCTCAATAAACTCTAGGTCAAGTTCAATATTGGGTCATCTAGGGGCAAAAACTAGGTCAAGTCATAGATAAATCATTTGTAAATAGTCATTAGAGGTCACACTTTTGACATTATCTTAATGAAACCTGGTCACATGGCATGTTCATCTTAACAAAATCTAGGCCAAGTTCAATATTTGCAAATACGGGGTCAAAAACTAGCTCTATTGGCCACTTTAATGTGAAAACATAGATAAACCTTGTGTAGTCCCTATAGAAGTCACAATGTTACCCTATCTTTATAAAACTTGGAGACAGTGACTATTTGGGGTTAAAAATCTAGGTCACTTAAGGTCAAATTATAGATGACCATTTTGTATGCAATAGAAAATTCATTTTTCAATGGATCATCTTGAAAGTTGGTCTGAATGTTTGTCTATATGAAATCTAGGTCAAGTTTGAATGTGGATCGTCTGGGTTTAAAAGTAGGTTACCAGTTCAAATAATATGAAAACTTTGTGCATGCATGCAATAGACTGGCTGCATTTTCATAAATCTCATGTGAATCCTCGGGTTATCTATGATAGAGGCCTTCACTTGTAACAATGACAGGTGATCACCAACCCGTAGGGCCCTTTGTTGGGGCCATCTTGTTTCCCTAGATGGAACCATACCTTAAGGTACCTGAATCATAGATTCACCTCAGATGCTTAACTTCATTAAAGCCTAAGTCCCACTGAGCATTTTTTGCTTCGGCGATGTACACAAGATTTAAATTAATGAGTTATCAGGACATCGGGAACAGGTCAACCTTGGTCTAGGGGAAGCTTTGAGGAAGTCATGAGACAATTTGTGATATAGGAAGGAATCTTGATGAATCGAGTGGTATCGGAAGAAATCAGGAGTCAGAACATCGCCGATGTGGAATTTCTTCATTGGGACCTACGCTTAACTTTTTATCACCCAAAAGTTCAATTATTTCATTCCATTATTGTCCCAATGTCTGTCATGTGTCAAAGCGTTGTCATTACTTGGGATTCATTTGCTTCCAAATAACAGCTGTCCGTGTATCAGCCAAAAAACTTGTCACATGGAGATGACAAAAAACGACTTTGAATTACTCACACAGCCCTGGAGTATTGGACAAGATTGGATGAATAATACAAGCAATGCTCATTACATTGCCTCTATAAGGCAACATTTATAGACAGTACAGTGTGATATAGTTAGTGGATGTAAGCTGTACCCTCACATACACTTTAATTAGTACTTCCCCTACGTTTAGCCAGAAAGAGCGCCGATTGTTGTCAAATTGACAAGTAATTAAAGCTCCATTTTCTTTGGCAATATTGTCGTGATTCTTGGGTCATGTGACCCACGGGTATTGTAATAACCAATGTACAAAGTCTGTTAGAGCTTACAGAAAGTAGAATTTATTCTTAACTAGATAAGACATTTTAGAAAGTAGAATTTAGCATTAAATAATTACCAATTTCCGAACACTTTAAGTAGCTACTGGATATAACTATTACCTCCTAGAATAATTATCGAAGCTCTCTAATGAATTAATGGACAGCCTCACTAATGTTTAGCAATCATGAATTCCGAAATGTCTTAGAATAATGTTTGCATGACCATGACTTGTATTTTCATAATGAAAAACAAACAGCATCATCTCCTAACAATCAGTTCTTGATCAACTATAAACAAATTTGAAAAATGTATGACATTTAACTTTCCTCCACATTTGTAGATAAACCCTTGAAATTTGTGTCATTGTAAGCTCCACTTTTTGAAGAAAAACAAGTGAAGCGTATTGACGTGATAGGATCATGTGCGTCAGCTTCAGCATGTGCGTTGGTTAAATTTATTGTCAGAGTTTTTTTCGCAAAGTCATAGACTATCAAAGGTTACATCCACTTGAAACTTAACATAGTTATTCACAATCACAAGAGGAGTCCCTACTGACAAGGCTCATAAACCTGTGACATATACTATTGAGTTATCTGCCCTTGTTTTGACTAAGTACATAGAAATAGTAGTAAATGTTACACACAAACTGAATATTCTCAAACACTACCCCAGCTTTCAACTTGAATGCCAACACACTTGTGGAATATGATGACCTTCATCTACTGACAAGAGGAAATTTATCAGAGTTATTCCCCTTTTCTGACTTAGAATTTTTACACATAAATGACAATTTGTCTAAGACTATATATCAAAGGTATCCACTTGAAACTCAAATAGTTATGCACCATCACAAGGGTAGTCCATACTGACATGGCTGGTAACTCTGAGACCAATATTTATAATAATAATAACTTAATTTAATGTGAATTAAATATTTGACAGCAATATCAATTTTCAATATGGTCCACTGGAAAGAAAACAGACAGGAGACAAAATAACAATAACAATGAAAAGCATATATAAAAGACAATGTGCATTTATAAGTTATCTGCCCTTGTTACTCTTAGAATTTTGAGCAAGGTTTCTATCAAGTGCAAGAAAGTCATACATCCAGCACTTGTAGGCAGTGCTCTTGTGTAAAAAGGCACTTGTAAATGTGCTTGTTTGAGACTAAACAAATACAGCAATCTGCATGCTAAGGCCAGAGTTTTTAATTTTTTGTTACTCGGACATTTTTGAGAAAAAAGTCCATAGGAGGAGGGAAAAAATTAAAATAAAAACTCCAAAAATGTAGTTGATAGTGGATTGTAGTCAATGACGGTCCATTATTTAAAGCAACAATGTTAGTTCTAACAGCAAATTTATCGCACATGTATATGTATCATTGATAAAGAATTTTAAAAAATCTACAGAAATTTAACTACAACATACATGTACATTTTATTTAAAAATAAATTTCAGTCAGATATTTTTTCAATGATATCTGTGGCACAGTGGTAAATCAGAGCACTATACCTACTTATCATTAGTGAAATATTGAAATACATAATGAATTTTTTGAAAATGCCAAAAAATAGGGCAGGAGGGTCCGAGTATCGAAAAATTAAAGAACTTTGGCCTAACTTACTCGGTTCATGCAATCACAACATGAATCGAATAATATAATGAAAAAAATACTTCACAGCTTTTGAGGACTCGATTGTACACTGTATATAATTATACCACTCTGAATGCAGGACAAACATTCACACATTTCAAGACAATAAATATGTTAATTATAAGCTTAAATTTACTTGCCTTAGCAATTATTTAAATTATCGAATATATTTTCTTAGATTTAAAATCTGCAAGATGTAATAATAGAATTTTTTTGGCCATTTTCTTCAACATTTTAATTATACATTATAAGTCCTTGAGAGAATGAAAATAAGATCAGTCTTTATGATGGTATTTAGAAAGTTTGATTATAAAAGCGTTTAAATAAAAGTGTTTATCATTTGTTTCTGTCTTCAGATGTAAAACGTTGAAATACAGAAGAAAACTTCCAGATACGAGTGTTGTGATATGCTTCCATAACGAGGCATGGACCGTGTTGCTTCGTACATTCCATTCCGTCATTGATCGTACTCCGCCGGAACTTCTGAGAGAAGTTATCCTGGTTGATGACTTCTCTGACAAAGGTAAAGTTATTGAGAGTTTATTTAAAGTTCATGAACTAATAATTTATGAAACCAGAAGTTCATGAACTAACAACTTGATTCTAGACTTTAAGCTAGTCTTTTAACACTTATGAACTAAGAATTCATGAACATAGGAGTTCATGAACTAACAACTTGATCCAAGACTTTACAGCTAGTCATGAACTAAGAATTCATGAAAATAGAAGTTCATGAACTAATAACTTGATCCAAGACTTTACAGCTAGTCATGAACTAAGAATTCATGAAAATAGAAGTTCATGAACTAGTAACTTGATTCAAGACTTTACAGCTAGTCTTTAATCATTCATGAAAATAGAAATTCATGAAGTAACAACTTGATTCAAGACTTTACAGCTTGTCTTTAATCATTCATGAAAATAGAAATTCATGAAGTAACAACTTGATTTAAGACTTTACTACCTGGAACTAGTGGATAAGTTCATGGAATTAGTGGAAAAGTTCATGAACTTGATGCTTCTTCTTGGTGGGGAATAATGTCAATATTATTTGCGTGGTTTTAGTTGAATTATAAGTTTTCAGGGACACATCTTTCTCTAAACATATGTTAGTTTGTACTTATAATTTCTAGAATTGACTTTACGATGTCATATTTTAGTTTCCAGGCATTCTTTAATCGGTTACTGTTTAAATAAACCGAAGTTCAGATAAATTGTTGTGCCATTATTTGCATTATTCTTATATACTCAGAAGTTAAACATGTAAATTTTCAACTATTACTTTTATGTAATGTGAACTGTTTTTAGCTCACCTGTCTCATAGTGACAGGATAAGCTTTTTTGTTCACTCTTCGTCCGACCGTCCATCCGTCACCAATTCATTCAAAAGACTTCTCCTCCTAAACCACTCAGCCAATTTCAATCAAACTTCACAGAAATGTTCCTTGTGTGGTCCTTTCTAAGTATAGGTAAAAGAATTGAAATCTATAAATAATTCTGGTTGCCATGGCAACCGATTTGAAAAACTTATAAAAATCATAAAAAAAAATCAACCACTGGCCAGGTTTCAAAATAATTGTATAGAAATAGTTGTTGGGTGACCATCTTACAAAATTGACATTTTTGTTGCGATACATCAAAAAACAAGGCCCCAGTGGGTGGGACACTGATTTTCCCTATATATGTATAGTTAAATCTTCTAAAATCTTCTCACTAGGTCACAAGGTCAAATCATAGCAAAAACTCACAAAGTCACTATTGGTCACCATTTTAATCTAATCTTTATGAAACTAGGTCACAATGATCATCCCAACAAGATCTAGGTCAAGTGTGATATTGGGTCATCCTGGGTCAAACACAATGTCAAAATATAGATAAACCTTGTGTAGTCACTAGAGGTCACAATTTTAGCCTCATCTTTATGAAACGCAGTCACAATGATCATGTCAACATAATCTAGGTCAAATTTGATATATGGTCATCAGGGGTAAAAAACTAGTTCACCTAAGGTCAAATTAAAGAAAAACCCCGTATAGTCACTAGAGGTCATTATTTTGGCCTAATCTTCATGAAACTTGGTCACAATGAATAGCTTTACAAAATCTAGGTATTTTGATATTGAGTCCTCTGGGTTCTAAAACAAGGTTACTAGGTTTGATCATAGAAAACATTACGTAGACACTTGAGAGGTCACAGTTTTTGCCTAGTCTTTATGAAACTTGGTCATAACCATCATCTCCACAAAATCAAAGTAAATTTTGACATTGGGTCATCTGTGGTAGAAACTAGGTCACAAGGTCCAATCATAAACAACACTTTCAATTAAGAGGCTGATTTTTCTGAAATCTTATTTCTAAAATGTAAATGATAACTTTGGTCACTTTAGAGGCAATGCATGCACTACTACGACAGGTGAGTGACCTAGGGCCCTTTAGGCCCTCTTGTTTTGACAGTCTTGGCCCAATATAGCAATGACAATACATTATGTTAGAATTGGCCTGGCTGAAACTTTCTGTTTCTTGGGTTGAAAATATCAATGTCACATTATGCTAGCATATTTAATTTATAATACCAACCATGTAGAGAAAGACGGGGAAGTCAATAAGAGTTCAGTCTGGCTGTATATACGGACAGTTATCAATCTGCTCAAATCTAACAATAACCAAATGACCATTCGTGTTTTAACCATCTGTGATATTGATACTTTTCAGAACAACTGATGAGCTTTTGAAAAAAATTCAAATGTCTTGTGTAGACACATTATAAGTTATGCCTTCTTTATAACAGTGAAGCGCTTAGTACAGTTTAATATCGACCGTAAGCATTGCATGAAAGTCTGGTGCCTCATGTTCTTTTACATACTGTTGTTATTCTACAAGATATCATGTTGAACTTTCAAAGCAAACAATTTACAAATAATTTGTTTTATGTCCAGAAACATTTGGGGGTAAATCATAAAATGTGACTTTTTTACAAGAGATATACATTGGATGAATGAGGACGAAACTTGAAGTTAAATTTATAACACTTAGTTTAATATTTCAAGTACACTGTAGTAGTGATAAATTAAATTATGCTCGCCATCTTTGATAAAGGGGTATAATACTTTGCACATTTCGGTCTGTCTGTTGGTAGACCAAATGGTTTCCGTTCAATAACTCAAGAACACGTCACTCTAGGATTTTCAACAACAGTAGATGACCCCTATTGATTTTTAGGTCAGTAGGTCAAAGGTCAAGATCACCATTTCTGACTATTCAAATGGTTTCTGTCCAATTAAATAATAACTTACCAACGCTTTGCCCTTAGGTCTTCTAACTTTATATGGAGGCTGGTCATCAACAGTAGATGACCCCAAATGACAATATCACTGTGACCTTTACCATTTCTGACTATTGGGCTGCCATTGGGCATACATGTTTTACAAACATATCTTGTTAACCTGCATGTTCAAATGCTGCAACAATACTTAGCCATAATTTTTTTTGGTCAAGGGGGGGGACTGCATCTACAAACATACAGATGACCCCCCTTTGCCCTCTTGTATGGTAATTAATTTACGCTGGTAAAAACATGTGCCCTTAGTGTCTGCAAGTTACTTCCTTGGAGTATTGACAGACGGTATCTGAGTTGTGAGTTGAAATGTAATATGTGTAAATTACAAGCACATTACCGACGTGCAATAACATCGTTAGAAGCATGCTGGGTTGTATCAAGTGCTATAATGATGAAGGCTTATTTCTCATTTAGAGGTTTTATTGATTTCACATTTTTTTTGCTTAAAGCGTTGTAAGCGAGCTTGTCACTATAGCTGTAACATGTCTCAGTGTTTGCATACTGAATGCACAAACAATACAGGCCCCAACTTTCCTGCACATGCTGGCTTTCCAAATAAAAGAAATTAATTAAATTGTTAAGTTGCACACAAGTCATATTGCATCAGCAGTGTTTTTCAGCTCTTCCGTAAATGGCCATGATGTTACACACACAAGCAATGTATCTAATATTCTATCATGGCAATTCTTGCTGATCTTCAGGCCATATTTTATACCATATTGCAGACACTGCTTTAATTTCCTATTTTTCAGAAGAGTATAATGTTGGCATTGATTTATTTGGATGTTGAGAACTTAAAATACAGCTTGTTGATATCACCTGCTGGCCGGGAAAAATTCATATTAACCAACAAACCTTTTCTAATTTATTGTATGAACTGTTTATGTTATTAATTAGCAAATCATTATTTGATAGTATATTGAATGGTCTCCCATTAACTGTCTGTTTATCTAATACACTGAAATAAATTTCCATTTATGTTAAAAACAAAGACTAAAAATGATGACTCATCGGATGTGGATTATGCCTAGATATAACTTGTTTATGTCCTGTTCGTTTTTATCTCGACTTTCGAAGAAAAAAAGTTGAGCTTAGTGACTGTCATGGCGGGATTTGTGATGTGCTTTGTGATGGCGCATGATGATCCCAACAAAATCTCGGTCAAGTTCGATATTGGGTTTTATTTAATGCTAACTGATGAGATATGGAGTTCTATCAGTGAAATAAAACCTATATAAGTCACTGGTTATCACCTACAATGTGACTGATATAAGCTCCGCCCCCTCACAGGGACTACTTTAATTTACCAAAATCTTAACACTAAAATGTCGGTAACTTTTTTATTACTGAACGGAAACATGTCATGTGGGGCTTTTTATTCTTAGTCAGACCATTTCCTACAAGTTGGTGTATGATTTAATGCAAAATTCTCAAAAAAATGGTTTCACCTATTCACCATAATCCAAGATGGCGGATATGGAAGTGAAAAATATGAATGGAATAACATATTCATACGTAGCCTAACCACAGTGGTAATTTGGCATAAATAGTACCAGTTTTGACACCATAAAAGCATTAAATAAATAAAATATTTATTTGTTTTGATTGAATATGGTTAATATCTCATCTTGTAGTAATAAAATTTTAATATTTTCACTCGCGCTACGTGCTCTTGAAAATATTGAATTTTATCACTACACGATGAAATATAAACCATATTCAATCAAAACAAACAAATATCCTCTATATATGGGGTAAAAAACTAGGTCACTTGGTTAAATCTTAGAAAAACCTTGCATAGTCACTAGGTCAAATGTCAATGTCTTCGTAACCTTTATCATTTCTGACTATTCAGGGCTGCCATGGGTGCATCTCTTATTATTCTTCTGCGGTTACCATTGAGCCTTCCCAAATATGGTAATCAACTCATTGTCTGACCTAAATACTGAATAAATTCCCAAATTTGGTTATCAACTCATTGTCTGACCTAAATACTGAATAAATTCCCAAATTTGGTTATCAACTCATGGTCTGACCTAAATACTGAATAAATTCCCAAATTTGGTTATCAACTCATTGTCTGACCTAAATACTGAATAAATTCCCAAATTTGGTTATCAACTCATTGTCTGACCTAAATACTGAATAAATTCCCAAATTTGGTTATCAACTCATTGTCTGACCTAAATACTGAATAAATTCCCAAATTTGGTTATCAACTCATTGTCTGACCTAAATACTGAATAAATTCCCAAATTTGGTTGTCAACTTGTTGCGGGACACAAATTCTCAATTTCCAATAGTATCAATATCATAATTGTAACACTGAAAGAAACAGATGATATTTGATCTATCATTGAATACCACAGAGAGCTGGAGATGAAATGGTATCTAACTCAGATCATATCAAATAACTATAAAGGATTGAATTCCCCAGTCTGTACTCTATTTCCATGATCAAGGTACATTTTGAATGAAAATTGCTGGATTTATATCAATAGTTCAATGAGAGAATCGGTATATTTCATGCCACGACTGGGAGTTTTATATATTACATCAATTGATGTAACCATATTATCCATTAATTCAATTTATATGCGAGTACAAATGAATTAATCTTCTATGTAGAGATGTGACATATATTGTCATGGAATTCTATGAACACATTCGTTAACAGAAGTTGATTAGTTAGAAATTCGGGCATATTTGTCACAAATTGTCATTTATCTTCCAATAAGAACATTTCTAATACATGCAGACTGTATAACTGCATTGTGTATTGTCACAGTTATTGAGAATAAACACAGATAAATCATCTGCAGAATTACAGCATTCAGGGTCTCACATTACGTGTTTTGCATTCTATACTTAAGACTTGTGTCATTAATTATACTGATGGTTTTATTTTACTAATTATTTCCAATTAAGGGTTTTTTGTAGCAGTTCTTAGAAATAGGGCCATGTTTTTAGCAGATAGCTCACCTAATTTTGAAGTGAACCATTTACTGATGATCGAGTGTACTTAGGCCCAATTAAAACACTGATTTTAAAGTGAAATTTTTCAATGTCATAAAACTTTGCAATGTCATAAAACATAAAAACTTTGCAATGTCATACAACTTAAAACTTGGCAATGTCATAAAATATAAAACTTTACAATGTCATAAAACTTTGCAATGTCATAAAACTTTGCAATGTCATAAAATATCGCATGTCTGATGATTTTCTAAAGATGAATTTACCATCTCATTTTAAACCACAAATTCATTTTTGCTTTTAATTTTGGAGAGTGTCATGCTACTTGATTTCAGGTTGGTTTTAAATAAAATCAGCCAAACTATTTTGGACAAGGATAGTAATGAGTAATGCTGTCCTAGAACTTTTTACATGACCAGAGTGATGCAGATTTCATTTTGGATAAACAGCCAAAATGGTAACGACTTGCCAATCCTAGAAGAAAGTCAATTATGCCTAAATGAATATTACCAAAGCCAATAAATAATGAAGCTGAAACTTAAGGATAAGGAAATATTAAAAAATTGTGAAATATTTTTTTTGGAGGTCTTAAAAAACTGTACATATCCTAATTGGAAAAAATCAACAACAGTGAGTGATTGATGTGCAGCTTCTTGGTACATGTGCAACAAAACATGACAACAGTGTGTACAAGCTAGAGCATCCGAGACATTCAGTCACTCCTCATAATTATTATATGCTTGAATTGAACAGACTCATTGTAATCCATACAAAATCTGGTTGTTCCATCTTTCTTTGAAACTAGAACAACACAAGATGCCCAACAACTAATCTTAACATTTAAACATTAGCTGGCCATTGCACCACATCACCATTTGGTTACTTCTGGGGTCAAAAAAATAGCTCATTATAAGCAAAACATTTTATGTATGTCCCTAAACTACAAATCCCCAGGGGATCACATTAAGTCACCAGGCTCTTTTGTTTGTAAATGGCTAAAAACGGTAGCTAAGAGGGTGACAGAGTAACAAACAATTAACAAACTCTAGCTGGCCTTTAACATAGCAATATGACGGGGGGGAGGGGTGTGAAGGTAGCTAAATTACAATCAAAATGAATCCTTTGTTGACTGCACGACTCACAGATCGTTTAACACCATACCTGTCTTTCTTGTCTAAATATTTTCAGAGTGTTTCCATTAACAAAAAGGCTCCCTTAAAAACTTGTTTCCTAAAGTGTACATTGAAATGCTGGTTTGTCAGACTCTAATACTAGGTTCTCTCTTCTATTGTCGAGTGTGTTTTGTTGATTTCAATGTTTTATTTGTCTAAACTTGTTGCCATTATGTTGCTGGTGATGAGAAGTTTTTCATCCTGGCTGTTTCGACAATGGGAGTGTATTACTATAAATTGTGAATTTTCTCGAAGTTTTAATTTTTCGATAATACCACATTCGAGAAATACTTTCATAATCGTATATGATCGACACTGATAAAGGGAGGTAAATTGTTCGGAAACATGTTTGTGTTGTTATCTGAATAATTTTTTTTAATAAAATAAAAAAAAGTTGTTTAATTGATTCATTTATCAAAATGCCAGGGTCAATGTGAATTTAAAGACTTGTAAGGTTACCTGAGGTCAAGTCAAAGGGTCACCTAAGATCAAGTCAAAGGGTCACCTGAGGTCAAGTCAAAGGGTCATCTGTCAGGTCAAGTAAAAACAAAGTTTCGAACATCTATTAAACGGCACATTTTTTCTCCGGTCTGTGTTAAATTTGAGCAATGAAACTCAGGTGAGTGATATACAAGGCTCTTTGAATTGTTCTTATAAATTATGTTTGACGTATGTGAAATATGAAATTTCTTGGCCATGGGTATATATAATCAGTGACTGTGACTTTACCGAAAACAAAAAATTGTATGCAAAGTAATATTACGGTCAGTTGTCCATGCTTTAATAGACCGTTAATGATTCTAAGACTTGCTATGGGGTGTTTTGTCAACTTGCAATTTCATTGGAGATTAGAACCAGGCAATTACTTAACTATATGGCAATCCAGGGATAAAACAATGCCATCAATCTTTGTTAAAACAGAAAGAATAGTATCACGCACATATCAATTTTAAGAACATGTAAAAAAAAGCATGTGTAATTCATCTATGTTGGAATCAAATAGGTTTTTACCAAGATGTGATTGAGTGCAGTATGTTTTTTCTGTGTAATTGGTGTTCAGAAAAGACTTCTCTTTTCCGTTCGCTGTCAATGCTGCTGTGTGCGTTCACTCCAATATCTATAATCAGTGAAGACAGTTGATGAATTCAGGATTGCTGCTACCTTGTGAAAACATCCAATTATTGCTTGTGATAAATTACTGACTAGGTAACATGTACAACAGCAAATTTGAACATCACCATCAGATATGGTGTCCCAATTTATGTGCTTGTTTTTGCATGGAGAAATGTTTCTGAATATTTTGCCTTAATTTAGGATTTTTACTGTTGATTTCAGTAAAAATACAGAATTAACCGAATCAATTGTAACTAATAGGACACTTTATTTATAAGGCTTGACTTGCCCCATCTTTGGTGCCTGATGGGTATACATACAAACTTATAATGCAAACTAATTTGTTCCTTTGATTCACGCGTTCCATTGTTGATGAGTTTAGTGTTTGCATCAATTTGTACAAACAGCTTCGAGATATGACCAAACACCAATAAACAAATCATCTCCATAAAATATGGGAAATCCCGGACACGGTAAAACCTATTTTACCCATACCATGACTTCAACCGGAGCAAAAAAAACAAAAACAAAATAATATGGCTCTTGAACATATCTCGAATTTTCTCATTTTTCAATCTGCCTTTTGCCTGAACTATGTACTCATTAAAGCTAGATAACAACAGACACACCAGAAAGCCAAATGTTAGAAGAAAAATGTTCGAGGAATTTTCTTAAAAAATACTTGGAATCCCTAACTCTATAAAATCCGTTTTAACCTGTACTATGACTTCGACTGGAGCAAAAATGGTGCTCATAATTGACTCATCTCAGATTTCTTTATGTCAAAGTAATTTTCACGGTCCCAAAAAATCGAGATAAAAGAGTTTTTAAGGGTCAACAAATTTTCCTTGTGAATATTTTGAAAATTGAATAAGATGGACTGATGGAATTTTCTTAAATGTAATGTCACATCTTCAGTATTGTAAAAGATTAAAGACTAGTTGCTTCAAAATTTGATGTCTAAGTGCCAATATAAGCCCAGCCTCACTAAAATGTTCGTGCTGTATTCAAGCCTGTGATATCAGAATAAATATACGGGCCGTTTTTGGTCACTAAATTGGGTCTTAAACAAATGAGAACATAAAAGGGACAAAATATTCATTTCATTCTTGGCACTTTGATTCCTGCCAATAGGGTTAAGTTATCTGGAAAAAGACAACATTATGTCAATGCATCAAATGCGTCACATTACATTCGAAATTTAGTAGCACATAAGATAATATTTCAATATTTGCACAAGGTTTTCTTAATCGATTTTGTTCAATTAACGTAACACAGATATGAATATTGATTTCTTGACACTTAGTATAGTATATCAACATGCTTGTGTATAATGTATTAAGGAACTGTAGATGCATTTTTAATACTGCCTGAATGAAGACTACACTATTTAGATTTATGGTTGTAGGAGAAATGTTCAGTCTCTATTGGCTTCTGGGAAGGATGTTCTCTAATAAATTGGATTACACTTCCCAGGAACATTCATTTCAGGTTCAGTTAGGGAGCTCTAAGTATACAGTAACTTTAGAGTTTTTGCACATGTCACCTTAAAATTAAGTTAGGTTTTCAGTACTTAGTTTAACGCCATGTATCATTGTGTCATAGTGTTTAACTTCAGGGAGTTAGGACTGCGTATCCTTGTCAGTATGTACAAGCTCGTTTATCTCGATTCTAACTTCTTTCAAGTTTGATTTCCAAATTTAGGTAATAAAATTATATGTATTGGGGTAAATACTCTAGATACATCTACTCCACAGTATTTTCCTTTCTGGGGTGATATTCAGTATTGATCTTACTTGTCTTAAGGATAAGGACAACCAATCAGATCATTCCATATTAAACTCTTGGTCAGTAACAGGCGATATGATTGGCCATCCTTATTCTCCAATTAAATAAGATCTGTATTTACAGTGTATGAACGAGACAACTTCCGGTTATCGCAATAATGAATTCACGTTGAATTGTATAGTCTTGCAATAAGTCGTACAGTCAGTGATGGGAAATCAACTGATGTTTCAATCACAATAAGACATACAAGTTGAATTGTGTAGTATCCCAATAAGTTGTACAGTGATTTGGCTTAATTACGCTGTGATATTGAATACCATGCACTACTAATCACACTTATATCGTCATTTGACATCTTTTGTGATCAGTGCCACGTGGTCCCTAATTGACCAGTGACTGCAATATTGCACAATCATCATCCACAATTTTACTGCAGATATAACAATAAAAAAGTCAAAAACAGTTCTTTTTAATTCTTTATGCAACTTGGTCGTAATGTTTGTCGCTGTTGTTCGAATGCAACAGTACCGCAGTCACTAGGGCAAATTATAAACACACCCATTAATAAAACTCGAGAGCCCGGGTTCACAGTTTTACCCAGTCTGCATCATGTGTCACCATTATCAGCACAGTAACTTCTCTTCTATTTCTGAATTTTCTGACATATCAAAAAAGCTTTTGTCAGAGCAAATTTTGTGTCTCTGTGCAGAAAGACTCGTCACATTATGTAGTGAATATAACACATAGAACATAGTAATGCTTGTTTATGAGCATAGAATTCACGACAAACTGCAGTAGAAACTTGCTAGTTTTTACAGATTTTATTAAATAAACATAAAACATTGATAGATATTCCACATGGGACAGTCACTTCTGAAGTGCAAGTGTACACAGTGAGCGTTCTAAAAAGTACAAAGAAACAAAAAATTCATATTGGTGTTTTCACAAGTACAAAGAAACAAAATATTTACATTGGTGTTTTCATGTGAGCGGTGTTCTAAGTAAACAATATAATTAGTTGCATTAAAAAGATAAATTGTCTAGGGAAATTATTCAAATCTAGTAATATTTTTTTAAAGGGAGGTAAGTTATATATAATTATTGGATATTTAAAGTCTAGCTATAGTTTGGAGAATTTTACACGACTCTCAACCTTCTATTAGCATGATTTAACAACTGATATATTGTCTTTATTTATAATCCTGGTTTATGTTTTCTTAAGCGGAAAGTATTACGATGATGCTCGAGGTGTAATACCAACATACATGTTTTAAAGCGGAAATTCATGTATTCAACGCAAGAACCTTGTAATATACTCATGCATGAAGGTCAGGATCATGTCAAATTCTCTGAGCTGTATAACTACCAAATATGCATTTCAAATGTGATTCATTAATGATCATGCATGTCTTTCAATTGTTAGGTGAAGGTTGTTGTTGTGTAATTTATATAGGCATTTCTTCTCAATTTCTAATGCTCTGCTGCTCCTTGCTAAAAATCTGAAACTATTATTTGTCACAAGCAGAAAAGGACTAACGTCAAAATAAGCAATAAAATATAGGTGGCCTACAAAAACTTGACACCCATATATATAGACACATATCTTGTACGACTATAGCATACAGTCAAGTCTCGATATAACGACACCCGATATACTGACAAATGCATTATACTGACATCATATTTTTGGGGAAATTTAGTATTAAAACGCTCTTTGTATCAATTCAGTATACTGACATATTTGTTACAACAATATTTTTCTTGGAAACAAACTGCATTGTTGTATCTAGACCTGACTGTATATAGATTCTAATGGACTATATATAGTCTATACTGAATTAAGTGCTGTACTTGTATGACATATTGCTGGATTAATTTGTTGTAAATGTGTGTGTGTCCTTGCTCATTATGTTTCCGAGAAGTTTTACTGTTGTGTTTATATCAAGTCACCGTTCTTGGAAGTCCCACGTTGCGGAATGACAGAAAGTGTCATACCAATGCCCGTAAAGTCATATTATAGTTATTCTGGGCTATTTTGTATGTAATGTGTTTTGGCAAATATCTTCTGGGGGTATTGAGATGAACCAAGTTTTTCTCCAATCTCTTGGTGTCATATGGGACCTTGCTTAAATCAAAGAGTGTATTGGAAGTGTGTGCTATGGTTTTGCCACCATATAATTCAGGGCCATAAATCATCGTTTATTATTAAATTTCCAATTTCGGAGATCAATATATCAAGCCATACAATATAGCGCTGAGAACAACGCTCCCAGCTGAAGCGATATTTTCAAATTGTGACTGACAAGTTAAACATTAAATTTGGTACCAACAATGATTTAAAGGTTGTACCACTAGCTAGCTATATTGTGTGGACAATGTTTTTCCTATTGTTTATTATGCCAATTATTTTGTCCCAGTTTCTGAGCGTAAGTCTGATGTGATATTGTTCATTTTTTAGTGAATTCTCGAGAAATTAAACCAATGTGTTTTGAGAAAACCCGTAGCTCAGGAAGTTATATTTGTTGTCTAATTATTCTTTGCAGAAGCAATTTAGTATAATTATCTAAGTATTGATGGATATATTCGAGTTTTGGATGAGTTTTTTACTTTATTTGAAGGTGTTTCCTGTTTATAACCATATTGTAGCTGCTATTAAACAAAATTAAATTATCTCATAATACAGTGTAGGAATACCATGTGACTATAACATCACTAAAGGCTACAAAATTTGTCAACATTTGAAAACAAACGTTATGTCTTTACTGATTTCTATGAAACATTCGCAAATCTAAGGCAAAATATGTAAGCTTTTAACCAAATGTAGGATACCTATCTTGTAACAGCCATTTTGTCTAGCACCCTGTGAAACCTTCGAAAAAGATGGCTTGAAACTGTAGTCTGACACTCTTAAGGATTCACAGGGTGTTGGAAAAAACTGCCAGGCTGATGAAAAAGATCCTATATTTCATGGAAAGCAAAGCCAAGCAAACTTTGTCTTGGATTTGTAGCACTGTGGTATTGCTACACGTATAGTACATAGAAATAGTGGCAAATCTTACACGTAAACTGAATTTTCTCAAACACTATCAAAGCTTTCAACTTGAAAGTCAGTACACTTGTGGAATGTGATGACCTACATCTTGTTATATACAGCAAAATCATTATGTAACTGTCAAAAAAGCAGGTTTTCCTGGAGACTGGCTTAAATATATATGAATAAGGTACTTCATTGATCTACAGTTTAAATATTTCATAAAATACCATAATGTTACACTGTAATGTTACATATTAAATGACTGTGTCAGGTGTCTGTCAGAGGGAGTGTCAGTACACATCAATGCAGCACAGGAGATTGCATGCACTTTCCATTCTAAGGTTCCCCTTAAATGGAATAGAGTTAAACGGAACATCATTAAACACCGCAATCTCAAATGTTTCAGAGATTATTTTCTGAATCAAATCACATACAGACTATATAATGTATAATTATAAAACCTAAAAAACTGCTTTTGAGTAAAGAGGCATTAAATCGGTGGACTTGATGATGGTGTAATAGCTGGTATGTCACTCTATCGTTTGATCCAAAATGGAGAAAATGAATACTTTAATGACCTGCGGAGTTTATGTTGATTCCGAATCATTTCATTCTATCAGGAGAGGAATTGATCGATAAGACGGAAGTCATTTCATGTTGGAAACACTAGAAAATGATTCAAGCGATCAGAATAAAAAAAAAAACATTGTTGTTTAAATTGGAACTTGATAGTTATATCAGTAAAATTGTGTTAATGATGTGATATGGTTATTCTGTTGTAAAATACTGTAGACGGGTTACATTTTGTACTATAATTTGTTTGACATTATGACCTTTAATATTTTCTTCTTCTATATCTTCACATCTATAACCCCGGTCACAGCGATGAAGGAAGCTGTCTTCTTGAGGACTCCTCCTTTTGCCATAGACTCAGCTTCATCTCTTAATGTTGTTGGTTCCAGCCATATGTCTTTTCTTGTATTTTCATGCAGGTAGCAGAGCTGCAGTATAACATAAAATACATGACATTTCTTGTTTTGTGTTTTCAGAACATTTAGGAAAGCAGTTAGAGGATTATATCAAAGATTACCCAAAGGTGAAAGTTGTTAGAACGAAGCAAAGAGAAGGATTGATTAGGGCACGATTGCTGGGATTCTCAAGTGCCAAGGGGGATGTTGCAACATTCCTTGATTCACATTGTGAATGTGCTGTTGGTAAGTATTTTCATGACTTTGTCTAGGGGATTTCTTTTACTTTCAGATAATAAATTATCACATAAATTTGTTCAGTATTGTCCTTTAACTTTGTGGAGGGGATTTCTTTTAAATTATCACATAAATACTGTGATCTTCCATGTGAGAACAAATGACAGAACTGTGTGAATGTTCTCCAACATGTGTGATAACAAATGCGTGATGTCTCGAGCTTTTTGGCTCGAAAACAAATGCGTGATGTCACAAGCTTTTTTACTCGAAAACATAACGTTGTCGGTTTAAATTTGTTATTTCTGACGTTGTTTTGACTCAGTAACTCAGGTAATTAATGTGATAAAAAGAATCCAACGCTCATTGTCTTTGGGATCAACATTTCTTAAACTCTTCACAAAAACAAAATATCAAGCGTACCAAAGGCTCGCTTAATAACCCGTTTTCTAGACTTACTTAAGAAATGTTGATCACAAAAGACAACTCACGTCGGATCCTATATTTCTCAGATTGCAATACTGCTGCTTGGAATCTTATTTTCTTCAAGAAGTACAATTTTTTGCCTGGTATAGAATTGATAAATTTACTGCGTAAGCACTTTTTCATAGATTGTAGAAACTTTCCACTGGAATTTTGCAAGAATTCTGGTAATATATAACTTGTTAAGTATTTACTATGTACATGAACTGTTAATTCAAAGAAATATTTACGAAAGTTGAAAAACAAGAGTTAAGAATTATCGTGGGTGTTCATTACCTTTAAGGAACTATTATTACCAAGTAAAGACTCATCCATATTAATTACTGTGACTGTTTGTGGTAATAAAGAAATTTTCAAGAAACAGTCAGGTTTTATATTTAGAGAGGTAATTCATTACACTTACTAATACTCTAGAGTCTACTTCTATTTCATCTCACAAACTGTGTAATAATTTCAGGCTAGAAAACATATGCTGTAGTTTTCAAGGGCTTTTTTCAGCTTTGGTGATGCCGGGCCCTATAGCCCTGTAAGTTTGAATGAAATATCTGTATTTTTGTGACACCGCTTCTCAGTTCTCTGAGAGAATTGTTCTGTTTTCATATGGCTCTGACGAAACTGAAAACTGATGTAACACTCTGAGGGAAGTCAGGATACATGACATCTGAGTTCCGTCAATGCTTTACGTCAGCTTTTAGTTCCGTCAGAGCCATATGAAAATAGAACAATTCTCTTACGGAACTCAAAAGCACTGTATCGGAATACATACTGTGATACTTTAAGGTAGGAACTCAACACACAGTCTTATTATTACTGATCTTGTGTGTATAAGCACAGTGTATAAATGAGTCAACATCCGGTTATAAATCACATTAAGTCAAACACGTTGAATTGTAAAGTCTCCCAATAAGTTATACAGTGATAGGAAATCAAAGATGCCTTTGATAGCAATAAGTCATACAAGTTGAATTGTATAGTCTCCCAATAAGGTATACGGTCTTCATATTTGGGGAGAACTGCATTATAATTTTGATGATATATTTGCCTTTTAGACACTATATTACTAATTAGTTGCCCCTGCTAATTAATGTAACTAAATCAAAGCCCTGTTAGAAGATATATGAATGAAGTTAAATTATGCGAAAGATAATCTCATGCCAATATTCACTATCAGTCAAAAAGTTGTTAAATTAATATCAATTAAAAACCTCAAGTGTGTTTATTAATATTAACAGATCTAGCTGAAATTATATTTATTGGATAAAAAAGACATGTATGTAGAAATATATGGCTAAGAAAATTCTGCCAAAAGAATGTATATAAGACTCAGTAGAGGACAGTTTGATAAAGATCTGTTTCAGTTTCAGTTTATTCAATAATTGCAAAGTTTTGTTAAATACAGGTTACATATATGCATAACAAATTTACAATAGCAATTTAGCTGTCACATTGACACTGGGTAAACGACGTTAACAGCGTTTTGGAATATTTATAGTCAGCAAAAATGGAATAATTCTTATAATCAAAGAGATAATTAATGTTAAGGTTTGAAATATTAAGTTTTTCATTACATAAGAGCATTTTGAAATGATAGAAATTAAAATTGTATTGTTTAATTACACTAACCATGTGTGGCTAATCTTGTTTGCTGTGATAAAGTGCAGAATACTGTGTACTTATATCCCAGATAAACAGTATGAGATACTATGGGCCTTCAGGGGGTGATTTATAATATGTACTATACAGACCTTACTCTGTAACAGTGTCTGGAGTAACACAGTATAAATTACAAATTGTTAGAAATAATTAACCACAATATAAAGATCATCTGTCGGGATGCCGATAACAAAATATCACCAACAAGTGTTGAGTTGTTGTTTGTTTAATTATTAGTCTTTGAAACAACAAACTTTCTTTACAACCTTATAAAATCATATAATATTGCCCTGGTCCTGCAGAAAAATAAAGAAACAATAATGATAAAGATGCTATTTATAGAGGCAACACATTTGGGTTACAAGTCTTCCCACTGCTGTGAGACTCGGTGTCTACTATCAAAATGTAAACAAATCAATAAAATAAATATGTGAAATAAACAGTAGAACAAAACATACATGATTAGAACCACCAACCACTATCAGTTGTAAAGGAACAAACTGTGTGACTGTATCGAACATCTTCATGTTAGGAGTCATGACCATTTATTGTGTCGCCTGAAAAGGCGACATATAGGTGTTACTTTGGCGGCGGCGGCGGCGGCACAAATTGCTTGTCCGGAGCATAACTTTGTCACCTTAAGTTCAAATGACTCAAGAATTGGTATGCATGTTTCTTGCAATAAGCCGGAGTGCAGTGTGCAAGAACCATAACTCTACCTGTCATAGTTTTTGAATTATTTCCCTTTGATTGATTTTATTAGAGCAACTCTTGTCCGGAGCATAACTTTGTCACCTTAAGTTCAAATGACTCTAGATATGGTATGCATGTTTCTTGCAATAAGCCGAAGTGCAGTGTGCAAGAACCATAACTCTACCTGTCATAGTTTTTGAATTATTTCCCTTTGATTGATTTTATTAGAGCATTTCTTGTCCGGAGCATAACTTTGTCACCTTACGCTCAAATGACTCAAGAATTGATAGGCATGTTTCTTGCAATAAGCCAGAGTGCAGTGCGCAAGAAACATAACTCTACCTGTCATAGTTTTTGAATTATTTCCCTTTAATTGATTTTATTAGAGCATTTCTTGTCCGGAGCATAACTTTGTCACCTTACATTCAAATGACTCAAGAATTGATAAGCATGTTTCTTGCAATAAGCCGGAGTGCAGTGCGCAAGAACCATAACTCTACCTGTCATAGTTTTTGAATTATTTCCCTTTGATTGATTTTATTAGAGCATTTCTTGTCCGGAGCATAACTTTGTCACCTTAAGTTCAAATGACTCAAGATTTTGTATATATGTTTCTTGCAATAAGCCGAAAAGCAGTGCGCAAGAACCATAACTCTGCCTTGCATCGTTTTTTAAGTATTTCCCTTAGATTGATTTAATTTGAGCATTTCTTGTCCGGAGGATAACTTTGTCACCATGAGGTTGAATGACTTGAAACTTGGTATGCATGTTTCTTTCCAAAAGTCAAAGTGCAGTACACAAGAACCGTAACTCTACCTTGTGCCATTTTTCAATTTTTTCCCTTTGATTGATTTTATAAGCATTTCTTGTCCGTGGCATAACTTTGTCACCATAACTATTAATGACTCAAAAATAGGAATGCATGTTTCTTTGCTGTGACATGAAGTGCAGTGCGCAAGAATCATAACACTAGCTTGTATAGTGTTTGAATGATTCCCTTCAGATTGATTTTATCAGGACATTTTTTTGTCCAGAGCATCGCTTTGTCGTTTTTAGTTCAGATGACTAGAGAACTCTTGTGAGTCTGATATGTAGCCCTATACTGGATAGTTTTCCATGACAACTGTGCATTTCGTCAGGCGACACATGCGACTCGCGGAGCTTTTATATTATGTAGCTTTCACTGAGAGGGATGTTTTGTATTATTCAGGTTGGATTGAACCCCTGCTGGATCGTATTGCAGAAAACAAGAGTAATGTGGTATGTCCAGTTATCGACGTGATCGAGGATGATTCCTTCAAGTACCAGTATGGTAACGCTAGATCAACCAGTATAGGAGGATTTGATTGGAATCTTCAGTTTAACTGGCACGCAATTCCTGAAAAAGAACGAAAAAGGCGCAATTATAAGGACTATATGCCAGTCAGGTAATAGTTTCTTACAAGCTAATCTGTCTGTTTTCTTCCCTCTATATTCAGAATTTCCCTCAGGGAAAGAAACACTCACTGAGCACACCCACTTGGTCCTTTAAGATCAAAAGACAATTCAAGTTTTTAGCGACACTACTCGAAGAATTTTAGGGCAGCTATATTGCAGTCTTCCAAGCGTTGGCGTCGGTGATGGCTTCAGCGTAATGCTCAATGTTAAAGTTTAGGTACAAGTTTTTTAGCCTCTAATATTTTTCAAAGTCCATTGACATTTTGCTTTGATAATTTTCTTACTTATTCACCATCATGGTCCCAACCAATACATAGGAGTAGGTAACTCTATCAAACGTTTTGTTGAAGTTATGCCCCCTTTTCGACTTAGAAATACATGACTGTTAAAGTGTAGGTATGATGTTTAGATATAACCTCAAAAAGTGCATTGACATATTGCTTTGATACTATTTACACTTGTCCACCATCATGACCACCACAGCCACCCTGCCCCTACAAAGGAGTAGGTTACTCTATCAAGCATTTTGTCCAAATTATCTGCACTTTTCGACTTAGAAATCAATGTTAAAGTTTAGATACACCCCAAGTATACTAGAAGCCACAGTTTTATTCGATGTTTGCCCTCATAAAATCATGGCCATGTTTGATACAGGATGATCCATGATGGAGTCAAAAACTATGTTGCACCATAAGTTTTTATGCCCCCTTATCGATCGATCGGGAGGCATATAGTGATTCACCTGTCCGTCCATCCTTTCATACTTGCATGGATGTTGTATATAAACACTCTCCACATGCCTGTATCACCTAACCCCATTTTGTCCTACCCCTTGACCTTATTTTGGACTTAGACTTATTGAAAGGCCAAATTCTTGGTTAACCCAAATTGACCGTTTCTTCTAGCATTAATATGGCTTGCTACAAAACTTTCATACTTGCATGGATGTTGTATTTGAACATTCTCCACACACCTATATCACTTAACCTCATTTTGACTTTCACATTAACCTAATTTTGGACTTAGACTTATTAAGCATCCAATTCTGGTTAACCCAAATTTGGTCTTACATCAAGGCGTTGTCTTCAAACTTGAAATACTTGTTTACCATCATAAGCCCCTTACATTGTCAAAGCCATGTAACCCTATACAACATTTTAACAGAATTATGGCCCCTGATTGACTTAGCTTTTTTATGGACTGGGCTGCTATGGGGGCATTAGCGTTTATTGAATGCAGTCTTGTTTACTAATTGTTCGGAAGTTACAATATGAAGTTACAATATGAGGGTGATTGCTTTAGGGCCATGATTTATGACCATCCTGTTAACTAGACTGAGTATACATATTTACTAGTACTTCTTTAATCATATTAACTTTCCTTTTTATATTGTGAGTAAACTTGGCTCAGATACCAGATACGGCTGTTGTTCAGTAATTAGGTTTTGACTTAACTAGGTTGTGTATGGCTGCAGCAGTTATAGGAGAACTCTCTCATGTGTCCTAGTTGATGTCTATTTTTCAAGCTGTGTTCTAGTTGATGTCTATTTATCAATCGTGTGCTAGTTAAGGTATATTTATCAATCGTGTGCTAGTTGATGTCTATTTATCAATCGTGTGCTAGTTAAGGTATATTCATCAATCGTGTGCTAGTTAAGGTATATTTATCAATCGTGTGCTAGTTAAGGTATATTTATCAATCGTGTGCTAGTTGATGTCTATTTTTCAAGCTGTGTTCTAGTTGATGTCTATTTTTCAATTGTGTGCTAGTTAAGGTTTATTTATCAATCGTGTGCTAGTTGATGTCTATTTTTCAAGCTGTGTGCTAGTTGATGTCTATTTTTCAAGCTGTGTGCTAGTTGATGTCTATTTTTCAAGCTGTGTGCTAGTTGATGTCTATTTTTCAAGCTGTGTGCTAGTTGATGTCTATTTTTCAATCGTGTGCTAATTAAGGTATATTTATCAATCGTGTGCTAGTTGATGTCTATTTTTCAAGCTGTGTTCTAGTTGATGTCTATTTTTCAATCGTGTGCTAGTTAAGGTATATTTATCGATCGTGTGCTATACTAGTTGATGTCTATTTTTCAAGCTGTGTGCTAGTTGAGGTCTATTTATCAATTGTGTGCTAGTTAAGGTTTATTTATCAATCGTGTGCTAGGTGAGGTCTATTTATCAAGCTCTGAAGTAATAATTGGATTTGCTTAATTATGTGTGCCCCCAGTACTGTGGCAGGGATAACATGAAGCTTTATTAAAAACATGCGTGGCTGCAAGTGGTTGATTACTTCAAATCTTGTTGTAGCTTAGCAAAAATCTTCTCTATCGATAACAGATACTGCCTAGTTTGACAAATGTGTATATAATTACCCTTTCAGTTGGACATCATGTTTTGCATTTCAGTATGTCGCCCACATTTCACATTTAGGGATTTGACAAGCCTATTGGGTTATATCTAAGGAGCCAATTTTTTATTCCACATAATATTGACTTTTATACAGTCCAGTTAGGATAATGTGAGAGGGACGTTTATGTGTACACAAAATATTACAACTATTGTCTAAACAGGTAGAGGAAATATAGTATGTTAGTATAGCATTAATATTATAGCTGTCTGTACATGTAATTGGTTTTACACTGTAATAGTGGACGCGACCTCTGCTTCACTTTTACCCTGACTGGACTATAGCTGCACCTAAGTTGGAGTTAAAATTGTTTTCTTTAAATAAGAGAAAACAAATAAACCATAGGTGTTCAATGAATGTCCAATGCTAGTTACCAGACAAACAAAACATCAGTGAAAGTCCTATAAATGTATTGTAAGTATGAAATACAAAACATCCATATCAGATCCATCAAAGGAAGTTTACAAACAAAGGGATTGTTTTAACAGATGATTTATATTATTCTGTTCAGTTAAAAGTGCTGATTCACAGTTATGGTAAAATGCTTGTATGACATAATATTCAGTATTTATGTAACAGAAAGCCACTGATGGTTGCTTTATGAAAGATAGTAAATAAGCAATTTAAACCACTCTTGATACCGTGCACTCAGTATTTTTTCGTTTAGAGTTTACTTCAAAATAGCTTTGTGAATAAAGTAATTCACATGTGATGGAACTGTAATATCATCAAACTCCAGTGAGGTATTTGGTTCGTTTTGCAATTCATTTTCATTGAATGCAAACAAAACTCAGGCAATTGAAGTGATAGTAGTGTAAATTCCCAATAGAATTTTGGATATAAAAATACTAAATGCTTGATGTATTGCAAGTTCTTTTAAATGTCAGTGTGCTGTTAACAGCATATACAGGCAACTATATACAAACATTACTGGAATATTTGACAATTTTATTTTATTATTGCAATACACCAATACGAGATGTGTGAGGCAGCACCTTTAAGACAAAGAGGACTTCCGACATGCTTTGAGCTTGATGTTAATTGATAGAAGCCTCACATAAATTATTGATTGACTGCATGTTAAAAAACATTCGGACAGGTGGAAAAAAACATGGGAAATGAAGTATGGCCATAAAACATGACCATAAACATGTCAATATTCTATTGATACAGTTTTGCATCATTAATCGTTTTATTTATAGGGACTTGATCAGTTAACCATGACGTAATATAGAAATATTGTTAATTAGAGACATTGTAAATTAATTGTTGGGTCATCGTACAAAGTTTGATTACATTTAGGCCTAACAAAAAAGGTTTTTTTACGGTTTCATGCCAAAAAAACTTTTCAGTCATCAGCCTTTAAACTTTTTGTTCCATATTGATGCTCAATACAGCTTCATCATTTTTCTATTTTTATTGCCAAATTATTTCCAAATGAAATGATGCTTTTGTGGCCCAATTACTCATAAAAGTCTGAGGGAAAGCTGCTCTTTAGTCAGGGAAAAGTCAAGGCAAACTGCTCTTTGGTCAGGGAAGCCCGGTCAGGGCAAACTGCTCTTTGGTCAGGGAGAAGTCAGGGAAAACTGCTCTTTGATCAGGGAAAAGTCAGGGAATTTTGTGTCAGAATATTTGTAGGAACCCTGTAATCTATAGTACAATAAGTAAAGTAACAAATAAGACAATAACAATCTTTCAAAAGAAGTAAAAGACAAGTAAAGATGAGAGTATTTCTGGTGTTTATTATTTGTAAGATATCATGTTTTCTATGATGCCTGTGAAATATGGTATGTCATAAAGCAGTATAAAAACTTCATTTATGAAATTGAATGGAAGTGTTGTTCTACACAATGGTGGTATGTGAGTTGACAGATTATGGCAAGAAATTGTCAAGATGTGACCTAACATCTGACAGGCAACGAATATGGTCTATGTTACAAGGTGGAAACAAGATATATAGGATATTAATGTTTCATATAATAATGAGTTGCCATGGTTGTTTCACTATACGTTCCTGTATTTATACAGTACATGAAATAAAATAAATATACCAGATTTATATTGCGCTCCTTTCATGCAAATGCACGGTCAAAGGCGCTTTATATAGAGTTGCAGCTCAGAACTAGGGCGCATGTGCATCCTCTACCAGTGCAGATACAGCATGATCTAACCAGAGGGACAGACTGAGAGAAAGCCTCCGAAGGCAAAGAGACACTCAGATATAGGCATGTCCTGCGCTGCAGAAGTGTCTCTAGCTCTTTAAATTTTGAATAGACAGCCTGGTTCTTTAATGTGCCCGGTGTATAGCACCGATACACAGCTTTGCAGTTCACAAGGTCAGATAAAGCTGGAAATTACTATGAATAGAACTTTCAAGTTCTGATGCCAGGGATTGAACCAGAAACCTCTGGATTGACAGTCCAGTGCGTTATCACTGAGGTTTCTCCGGAGTCAATGTGGTGGATCATAATTTGTATGACAAAGCCCCCCTCCCCAGATTATCTTAATCACCAACCACATATGTTTTAAAACTGGTACGTTTATAATACTTCATCAAAATTAACTTAACTTTGTTGTATTTTATTTATAATTAGCTTAATATCTTGTAAAATGATAAAGTTTTGAAGATGTATGTTAATGCATGTATTGACAACCTTGAAATGGTTTAAGTAGCTATTTTAAAAGTTGTAATATACGGTAAGTAATTATACAGAAATTTTAAACTTCAAGTTCAAAGTCTGAAAATAGATTTCAGACACCAAAATCAAATAGAAAATACTTTAGAAAAAGAACAAATGCGGGGAGCAGTAGCCTAGAGGTAGGGCACGCGCTTCGGGATTAAGTGGTCCCGGGTTCGACCCGCGTCTGCACCACTGCTTAATTTCTCTGAGCATGAATAACCCACATGCTGCACTCAACCACTTTGTGAATATGGTATCTGTGAGGGCAGGATATTACTCAGAGCGCCGCTGATCGATGTTGGCTGGACACCCATTCATAGGAGAGAAATAGTCTCCCCTGAGGGAGACTCGAACGCAGGTCGCCTAATGACCAGGGGAAGTTAAAATGTCAATGGGTGGCTGAACAGTCAGATGATTGATTTTGCTGGAAGCATCTTTAAACAATAATATGAAACCACGAGACCTAAAGACAAAAAATAAGATGTGTCACTAAAATTACAACTGCTATAAAATTGCTTGAAATATAATTTCTCTCAGCTGTCAGTCAACTCATGCGATTTATACATCATGTTTCATGTCCATGGTTTTGTGAGTGTTTAAGTATTATCTGTAAGGCCAAAAATAAAATATTGTTCGGTTCCCCTTCCCTCACCTACCCGAGCAAAAAGTCCCCCATCCAAAATATTTTATTAAATTAAATTTATTATATTTAAAAAATGAGCCCCATTCTCACTAGTCACCATACACTATGTCTGTTGGGATCTTTATACTGGCAGTAACCCCCACAGATCACCATACACAATGTGTTCACAATTAATATCAATCAAAACAGTAGAACTAGTAATAACTGTACTGTAATGTGCATAAACAAAACAAAAATTATTGACAATAAAATTTAAAAAAAAAAAATTATTTAAAAAAAATATATAATTTTTATATTTTAACTACCTACCGTAACCTAACCCTAAATGGCCAGGGTTGGAAAGGGGAAACAAACAATATATTATTTTTGGCCTAACAAGCTAATTTAAAGTAGAAGGGTTACAGTAAAACAATAACTTCCATTTTCTATTTTCAATAATTTATTTATTGTGTATATGGGACATCAAAACAAAAACGTGCCCGTGTGGTTTAATTCAAATGACAATTGGATGTTACAAATCATAAGTTGTGTACGGTGTCATAGGTGGGACACAGAAAATATGTGCACTATCACATGCATGAGCACGTATTAGCTATCATGTACGCACAACACTATTAGCTATTACGTGCATATGAAATAGCTAATATGTGCGCACGTGATAGCTAATACTAACATGTGAGCATGTAATAACTAACCTTGCGCACGTAATACAAACATGTGAGCATGTGATAGCTAATACATGAGCATGTAATAACTATCACGTGCGCACATGTTACTACCACATATGCACATAATACCTAACACATGTGCACATGATAGCTAATATGTGCTCATGTGGTAGTTACAAGTGCACATTTGATAAATAAAATAAATCTTGTATCCTCTATGGCACTGCAGTTTTGTATGGCATAGACTTGAATGAAATAAAATCTTGTTTATTTGAAAAGTTCAGTTTTAGAAGACTTGTTCAATAAATTGAAATAAAAATTCCTGCTAATATATGACATACATTTACATTGAATGAATAAATGCCAAGAATCAGAGTAATTGTATGCTGATTCCAAGAATCAGCAGAGTTATTACCCATGTTTGACAATCTGTTTTTCCTGGAAGTTCTAATACTTGCACACGGTTCATACAGACCTTGAAAACTGCTGGATTAGGGTATATTGGTTCTTGTTAAGACACAGTCCAGGAAAACTAATTAGGTGAAATAACCTGCCATAATATAATATAACTGAAAATTGTTGAGAAACTGCGCTTGCTGACGCACACCAGAATTAATAGTAAACCAACTACGAGGGTCATTCAAAAAACACGTAGACAAGTCAATTTATTAGTTTTTTTTGCAACATAAGTAAACAAATCATTAGTGCTGTAGAACGTACCATCTTAAGTCGTCTAAGTCCAAAAGTTACATAGAAATCTGCCCGATGGTTAAGCGAGGAACTCGTTGTTAAGATTGTTTCCACGGGTCAAGGCCCGACGTCAACACTAGATACAACTCTGTCACTAACCCTATTCTGTATATTAATCTAATCGCGGTGCCCTGTGGTTTCACTGACGTCATGTTTTAACAGTAGTGTCTACGTATTTTTTGAATGACCCTCGTCTAATTTATAATGTATAACAAGCTTGAGTATTTGTGCTGCAAACAAAATGATTGTACCTAATATGTTTAATGTCTAATACAGCAGCTAGTATATCCATAAAGCATTATGCAATATTCCAATATAGAGTGTTTAATTCTTTAGCAGAGAAATGCAAGCTTATAATTATGGTATGCATGCATGTTTGTGCTATTTATTTTGTTGAATCTAGACACCATTTGGCTGCCATTATAAAACAAACATCTTTTGTTTTAATTTCAGGAGTCCAACTATGGCTGGAGGACTTTTCTCGATATCCAGGGAATATTTTGAGCATCTAGGCGCATATGATCCGGGTATGGATATTTGGGGAGGTGAAAATCTAGAATTGTCATTTAGAGTAAGTTATCCGACATTTATTCATTACTTATGTATCACCCCACACCTAGCTGTCACAAGTTCTTGCAGGAAATTGTTCCCCTTGAATGAGGGAAGTTTGTGGTAGCTGTGTGCCTTTAAACTCTTTATACTGATAAGAGATGAGCTAGAATGTGTATGTAAAGCCTAGGTACCACTGAGCATTTTTATGCTCCCCGAAGAAATTCGGGGGAGTATATAGTCACCGAAGTTATGTCCGTCCATCACACTTTTTTGTCCAAGCTATTTCTCAAGAACCACTGCTCAGATTTTAATAAAACTTCATGGATAGCTTCACTACCAAGTGGAGATGCGCATATGGTCGGCACAGTCCGGTTCGTTGATTATTCACACAGTTACGCCCCTTGGAAGATTTGCACTATAAATTCTTGTCCGAGCTATTTCTCAAAACCACTGGTCAGATTTTAATAAAACTTCATGGATAGCTTCACTACCAAGTGGAGATGCGCATATCTTTGGCACGTTACAGTTCGTTGATTATTCACACAGTTACGCCCCTTGGAAGATTTGCACTATAACTATATATACTAAATTCTTGTCCACGCTATTTCTCAAGAACCACTGCTCAGATTTTGATAAAACTTCATGGATAGCTTCACTACCAAGTGGAGATGCGCATATCGTCGACACGTTCCGGTTCGTTGATAATTCACACAGTTACGCCCCTTGGAAGATTTGCACTATAACTATATACTGAATTCTTGTCCGCGCTATTTCTCAAGAACCACTGCTCAGATTTTGATAAAACTTCATGGATAGCTATACTACCAAGTGGAGATGTGCATATCGTTGACACGTTCCAGTTCGCTGATTATTCACAGAGCTATGCCCCTTGAAAGATTTGCACTATAAATATATACTAAATTCTTGTCCGCGCTATTTCTCAAGAACCACTGTTCGAACCACTCTTCAGATTTTAATAAAACTTCATGGATTGCTTCACTACCAAGTGGAGATGCGCATATCGTTGGGACATTCCGGTTCGCTGATTATTCACACAGTTATGCCCCTTGGAAGATTTGCACTATAACTATATACTAAGTTCTTGTCTGGGTCATTACTCAAACAGTGTTAGAGATATGAATTTGAAATTTCATAGGTGAATCATAAGATCTCATTGAGGGATGTGCAGTGCTGAAGAACCATAACTCTTTTATGCATATTTTTTATTCCCCATAGTATTTTTCATACTTAATTCTTGTCCCGGCCATAACTCAAACAGTATTAGAGATATCGATTTTAAACTTCATAGCTGAATAGATCTCATTGAGAGGGTGTGCAGTGCCCAAGAACCATAACTCTTTATTCCCTTTTTTGGAGTTGTTCCCCTTTGTTAATTTTCATACTTAATTCTTGTACAGTTTTGGATATATCAATTTAAAATTCATAGCTAAATAAATCTCATTAAGTTATAATGCAGTGGCAAAGAACATTTACTCTCTTTTACAAATTTTTTGAGCATTTTTCTATGACAAACATCCCATGGGGAGCATCATCCGTCTTTGACGGCTCTTGTTTGTCTCAGTGATGTTCTCCAGATGGAGCTTAATGAGCTATCATGTCATCGGGCGCAGGTTCCTTGTGGTTTACAGGAAACTTTGGGGAAGTCATGAGAACTGTTGTGATATCGGAAGGAATTGTGATGAATCGGGTGGTATCTGACAAAATCGCAAGAACATCGTACATGTGTAATTCCTCAGTGGCTTAATAAAAACAGTCTCATAAGCTGCTTTTGGGACAATGATGAAAACAGATCTCCCTTGATCACGTTTAATTTCCTCATGTTGTTTCCCCCCCCATTATTTGAAGATATATACTAGATGGTGCTTCAAATCTATGGTACTTCATTACCAGGGTTCTACTCACCCAATCTATGGTACTTCATTACCAGGGTTCTACTCACCCAATCTATGGTACTTCATTACCAGGGTTACTCACCCAATCTATGGTACTTCATTACCAGGTTCTACTCACCCAATCTATGGTAGGTACTTCATTACCAGGGTTCTACTCACCCATTCTATGGTAGGTACTTCTTTACCAGGGTTCTACTCACCTAATCTATGGTAGGTACTTCATTACTAGGTTCTACTCACCCAATCTATGGTAGGTACTTCATTACCAGGTTCTACTCACCCAATCTATGGTTGGTACTTCATTACCAGGGTTCTACTCACCCAATCTATGGTAGGTACTTCATTACCAGGGTTCTACTCACCCAATCTATGGTAGGTACTTCATTACCAGGTTCTACTGACCCAATCTACAGTAGGTACTTCATTACCAGGGTTCTACTCACCCAATCTATGGTAGGTACTTCATTACCAGGGTTCTACTCACCCAATCTATGGTACTTCATTACCAGGTTCTACTCACCCAATCTACAGTAGGTACTTCATTACCAGGGTTCTACTCACCCAATCTATGGTAGGTACTTCATTACCAGGGTTCTACTCACCCAATCTATGGTAGGTACTTCATTATCAGGTTCTACTCACCCAATCTATGGTAGGTACTTCATTACCAGGTTCTACTCACCCAATCTATGGTAGGTACTTCACTACCAGGGTTCTACTCACCCAATCTATGGTACTTCATTACCAGGGTTCTACTCACCCAATCTATGGTACTTCATTACCAGGTTCTACTCACCCAATCTATGGTATTTCATTACCAGGGATCTACTCACCCAATCTATGGTACTTCATTACCAGGTTCTACTCACCTAATCTATGGTACTTCATTACCAGGGTTCTATTCACCCAATCTATGGTACTTCATTACCAGGGTTCTATTCACCCAATCTATGGTACTTCATTACCAGGTTCTACTCACCCAATCTATGGTATTTCATTACCAGGGATCTACTCACCCAATCTATGGTACTTCATTACCAGGTTCTATTCACCTAATCTATGGTACTTCATTACCAGGGTTCTATTCACCCAATCTATGGTACTTCATTACCAGGGTTCTATTCACACAATCTATGGTACTTCATTACCAGGTTCTACTCACCCAATCTATGGTAGGTACTTCATTACCAGGTTCTACTCACCCTATCTATGGTACTTCATTACCAGGGTTCTACTCTTCCAATCTATGGTATTTCATTACCAGGGATCTACTCACCCAATCTATGGTACTTCATTACCAGGGTTCTATTCACCCAATCAATGGTAGGTATTTCATTACCAGGTTCTACTCACCCAATCTATAGTAGGTACTTCATTACCAGGGTTTTACTCACCCAATGTATGGTAGCTACTTCATTACCAGGTTCTACTCACCCAATCTATGGTAGCTACTTCATTACCAGGTTCTACTCACCCAATCTATGGTAGGTACTTCATTACCAGGTTCTACTCACCAAATCTATGGTAGCTACTTCATTACCAGGTTCTACTCACCCAATCTATGGTAGGTACTTCATTACCAGGGTTCTACTCACCAAATCTATGGTAGCTACTTCATTACCAGGTTCTACTCACCCAATCTATGGTAGGTACTTCATTACCAGGTTCTACTCGCCCAATCTATAGTAGGTACTTCATTACCAGGGTTCTACTCACCCAATCTATGGTACTTCATTACCAGGGTTCTACTCACCCAATCTATGGTACTTCATTACCAGGGTTCTACTCACCCAATCTATAGTAGGTACTTCATTACCAGGTTCTACTCACCCAATCTATGGTACTTCATTACCAGGGTTCTATTCACCCAATCTATGGTAGGTACTTCATTACCAGGGTTCTACTCACCCAATCTGTGGTACTTCATTACCAGGGTTCTACTCACCCAATCTATAGTAGGTACTTCATTACCAGGTTCTACTCACCCAATCTATGGTACTTCATTACCAGGGTTCTACTCACCCAATCTATGGTACTTCATTACCAGGGTTCTACTCACCCAATCTATGGTACTTCATTACCAGGGTTCTACTCACCCAATATATGGTACTTCATTACCAGGGTTCTACTCACCCAATCTATGGTACTTCATTACCAGGGTTCTACTCACCCAATCTATGGTACTTCATTACCAGGGTTCTACTCACCCAATCTATGGTATTTCATTACCAGGGTTCTACTCACCCAATCTATGGTACTTCATTACTAGGTTCTACTCACCCAATCTATGATACTTCATTAACAGGGTTCTACTCACCCAATCTGTGGTACTTCATTAACAGGGTTCTACTCACCCAATCTATGGTAGTTACTTCATTACCAGGGTTCTACTCACCCAATCTATGGTAGGTACTTCATTACCAGGGTTCTACTCACCAAATCTATGGTTGGTACTTCATTACCAGGGTTCTACTCACCAAATCTATGGTTGGTACTTCATTACCAGGGTTCTACTCACCAAATATATGGTAGTTACTTCATTACCAGGGTTCTACTCACCAAATCTATGGTTGGTACTTCATTACCAGGGTTCTACTCACCAAATCTATGATAGGTACTTCATTACCAGGTTCTACTCACCTAATCTATGCTATCAATATTTATGTTTCCTTGACGTGGCGTGTAAATTATTGAAGTTTGTAATTTTCTGTAAGCTTAGTAGCAACGTCACGCACACATTGTTTCATTATGTGATTTATGTATCTTTGACACTATCACTTACATTATAAGACAGTGTATTGTCTTTTCTAGGTTTTCCATTTATGTGATTGTCAATGTGTGTTTCCCTTCAAGTAAGAATGTAAGAAAAAATTGTCAGACACTATTTTATGTTTTTCCTTTTCTGTCGAAGCTTCCAATCAGCTTTTAGACAGATTCGTTATTACAGAGTTTGGAAGTTTTGTCTTCATCTGATGTAATATACAGGCTAGGCCGTCCTTTAAAAAATGTTTGTTTAAGGTAACGCTTCTTACCCATCAAAATGGCCCCTACTCAATTTTTTTCCAGCCCATTTCCTTATATTACTATATCGACCCAGTTGTTTTTACAGGTTCCCAAAAACAAAATATACAAAAAAAATAAATTCGACCTGCCTACCCACCTTAAAAGTCTGGAGTCGCGTTACCGCAAACAAACAATTGTTTAAGGACAGCCATTGCTAGATCAGCTACTCTGAATGCTAATCTTTCATTGTGACATTTCTGACAGTCTGTTACATCTTTGTCACACTCACTGTGGCATTGGTACTATAATCTGTGATACCTTAGCTAGCATTCAATGGAATGTTACCATATTAAGTTTGTATCATTTCTTTAACCGTTACTCACCCTTTACTTGATACACCCTACACTAATCTGCAGGGGCCCTACAAATCCAGAATAATCAGAAAATCTATGTTTGCTGAACTAGGAAGAATTTCTGCAGAAAATAAAAGTAATTTGATGAAAAAATTCAAAGTATTAACAAAGTTATGGTCATTTGAAGTTTTTAATGCTGAATTTAACAATAGAACAATGTTTAAAACAGTGTTTTTGTGTAGGGATGTATGTGTGCAAATTGCACTGGAAACTGACTTGTGCTCATTTTCAGTCTTATTAGGACCCCTGTAATCTGATAGGAGATGTGCAGCTAATTGGGACAAATGTCCAGAATGATCTCCCTTGATACGGTGTCTGGTTAAGTTCATTTCTATAATTGGATTGTCTCCCCTTATTGCTTATAAGTGGAAAATAATGAGAGACATTAGTGGCATATAAATTATCTCCCTTGTAAGATAAAGCCCGAGGTAGACCAATTAGCACAGTGGTCCTAACTAGTTTAGATCCTCAGACTTTATCCTTGTTTCTCACAGAAATATCCCTGATTTTAGATATGAAATTTCTCACTTCTGTATTACCTATTATGTTAAGGCCATCAAAATTTATACACCATGGTGTGTAAACAACATGTAGCCAAACTTGTTATTTAATCTGATAATTAATGTTGCAAATATTTCAGCCTAATTACTACCATGCACAACAAACAAAACAGGGATAAAAGTAGAGTAATCCGCATGACTGGACCTATGAAATTTTAGAGAGTAGTAAGGGGAGATAACTAACTAATATCTCCCATTGTTAATGTATATTCATAACGTCTTCTTGTACATCTTTTTCATTCATTTTATTCCATATCTTAAGTTGGTTTGTCTGAAAATCAGTCTATGTCTCATGGGTTTGTCGTTACACGTACGTGTAATAAATCAGAATGGTTCCACGAATTCTTCTTTATGGTCTCGTACAGACGTCTTTTATAGCTATCGTTTTCCTGCAATTTACATTATGACTGTGCGGCAATTTTCGTTTACGTTTAACTTAAGTACCATATAAGTGCCTTAAATATGTCTAGCGTAGTAAACTTATCAAAGAATAAGGTGACTGATATAGCATTAGCTTCAGTTATGTAAAACAGTCTTTGATTGGCTGTTGGTAATCACATGACATATGAATGAATATATTTTATTAAGTATGAGCAGTCTGACAGTTAAGACATTTTATCACCCTCTGTCGGATTGGATAAATGATTATTCAACATGCAAATAGTTTTGAGTGGATAAACATTACCATATGATTTAGCAAACAGTTCTGTGAAGGTACATGCACTTAGGTCTTAATCTTGCATTCTATGCAAAGAATACAATATACAACTGTTGATAACTAGAATTATTATACTCCTGTATATTAGCTTTAAAATTGTAAGTGACCGGTGCAGGTTTCAATGAATGTCCATGGATGTCTATTGGACTAACCAAGGTGGACTATGGTTTTCCATGGCCCCTGACCATCATTTTGACCATGTATTGTTAAATGGCCACTTACATGGTCAGATACCATGCCCTCTAACCAAGGTGGACTATGGTTTTCCATGGCCCCTGACCATCATGTTGACCATGTATTGTTAAATGGCTTGACTAACATGGTCAGATACCATATGGTCTGTTACCAAGGTTTATAATTTGACATGAAAAAATCAAGTTAAAAAATAAAGGATATAATTTTGAACTGAAAATTACCTTGTTCTGAAGTCAAATGATACCTCTCATTATAATAATAGCACCCAAGCAGGAGTAACCTATCATCAAGACATGAGTTTTCCATGATTTGCCTATAATGTGATATCATGCCGGCATAATGTGATCATGTTATGTAGTTACTGATATCATCTCATTTCCCGTAACCTTAATAGCCTGGAGACCACAATCCAATCAGCTTAGATTTCTGTCTTCATAATGGATATACAGCCAGGCAAGTCTAACAACTCTAGATTATGTCCAAATACTCCAGTCATGACACCCCAACCCCCCCCCTCCATACCGTGCCATTACTGTGTACAACAATTGACTGAATTTGTAACTGGGTTAATATGTTGAATAAAAAACAAGGTCAAATCTTAGAAAAAAATGTTAACAAATTAGAGGAAGCAATTATAGTCCAATCTATATGAAACTTAGTCAGAATGTTTGTCTCTGTGAAATATAGGTCATGTTTGAAATTGTGTCATGTGGGGTCAAAAACTAGGTCACTAGGTCAAATCTTAGAAAAAGCTTGTGAACACATTAGATGACACAATTATGACCCAATCTTTATGAAATTTAGTTAGAATGTTTGTTTTTGTAAAATCTAGGTCAAGTATGAAACAGGGTCATATTGGGTCAAAAAGTGGGTCACTAGGTCAAATCTTAGAATGTCTTGTTAACACATTAGAGGACACATTTTTCATGAAACATAGTCAGAATGTTTGTCTCTATTGAATCTGCGTCAATTTAGAAACTGGGCCATGTTTGCTTAGAAACTAGGTCACTAAGCTTAAAAAGTACTTCTAGTACCTATCAGATGAACTTATTTGAGTGATGTGGAACAGTCTTGCATTTGCTGCATTTGGTATGAAGCAAAAGCAATGTTTTTCAGGTGAGCGATATAGGGCCATTATGGCCCTATTGTTATAGCGTACATCTTTTGAATAGTTCGGCTCTTGGCAATGAACTTAAAATCTAACCTAACATCCATTACAAACATTTATGTTATTTGTATTCATAATCATAAGACTCCTCTTGCAGATTTTATTACAGAACTAGTCTGTCAAATCTGAAACTTCCACCAAACGAATTCAAGTGGAGAAATTCTTCCAAATTTGTCATCAACATTTTCTTTCCTATCTTAATGGGTTAGAATTATAGGACTTAATTAAAACTCAAGCTTGTGTAATTAGTGTCTGCTTCATTATATTTCTGATTTAATTAAGTTATACATGATTAATTATGAATTCTCCTTATACAAAATCTTCTGTAAAGACGTCAATTATCTGTACAGCATAGTCATCAGAAATCTATCTGCCAATTTAAAGAAGGAATTAAAATCTTCCAAACCAATTAAATTATGCATTTATGATTAATCTGTTATATAATGCAAGACAATGTTGTACAAGGTTTTTGTATGTTAGATCTCCAAGTATGATGGATATATTCGGTGTGGAGACTCTCTGTGCATGTAATTATTCTCTTTATTGACGGCAATTTGCTTCATGGTTAATCCTGCTGAATATTGTTAAATAGACATTCAGCCTTAAATGCTCTGCCATAAATTCTGTACAGATGGACGGATGTCTCAGTGGACATGACATATTTGGTCATTGTCTGTCCTGATAAATTGTTGATGAAGCCAAATGTTGAAAATTGTAGTGTGTACATTTGTATCAAGTAAATTTGGAAACATTTACCATCATTTAATTAAATTTTTATTTGTGGATCTTTGTAGACTAAATTGGAACTAAATCGGGGGGGATACAGGATTTGGTTTTTGGCGAGGGGGGGGGCGTAAATGTTGCCTTCTTGACCATCCCTCTCAGAATCCACCCATGTAAATGAATGACATTTCCATAAGGTATCTGTAACTTCTACAAGGGAAGCAGAATACTAGTTATCTAGGATGATATCTGAATATATTTCAGGTTTCCAACGGTCAGGGAAAAGTCAGGGAAATACATGGGTTTTTTAGGTCAAGGAATTTAGGAATTTTAAGTCAGGAAATCCGGATTTGCTGCACTAGGAAGAATGATCTTTTCTGCAGAAAATAAAAGTTCCTTGATGAATAAAATTCAGAGTATTAACAAAGTTATGGTCAATTTAATTTTTAAAGCTGAATTTAACAAGATAACAATGTTTGAAACAGTGTTTTGGTGTAGGGATTTTTGCAAATAGCATTCAAAACAGACTTGCGTATAATTTTCAGAATTGGGTATTATGCCTTATAGTAGGACCCCTGTCTCTATGATTATTGACATATTTTACCTTTGCAAAAAGATGCTTCGGTACAATAATGTTTGCACGAAAAAGTCACGAAAACTGCTCTGTGGTCAGGAAAAAAATCAGACAACCTGATAATGCATGTATAGTCTTGTTGTATGGTGTTTAAGATAATATTGATTTCAATGTCTCGATCTGCCAACAACTTTCTTCCACACTATCACAACTCTCACTCTGTCCATGCGCACCACTTTCTTGTCCCTGCCTACCACTTTCTTGTCTCTGCCTACCACTTTCTTGTCCCTGCCTACCATTTCTTGTCCCTGCCTACCACTTTCTTGTCTCTACCTACCACTTTCTTGTCTCTGCCTACCATTTCTTGTCCATGCCTACCACTTTCTTGTCTCTGCCTACTACTTTCTTGTCTCTGCCTACCGCTTTCTTGTCCCTGCCTACCACTTTCTTATCCCTGCCTACCACTTTCATGTCTCTGCCTACCACTTTCTTGTCCCTGCCTTCCACTTTCTTGTCCCTGCCTACTACTTTCTTGTCCCTGCCTACCACTTTCTTGTCCATGCCTACCGGTTTCTTGTCCCTGCCTACCACTGTCTGTCCCTGCCTACCACTTTCTTGTCCCTGCCTACCACTTCCTTGTCCATGTCTACCACTTTCTTGTCTCTGCCTACCACTTTCTTGTCTCTGCCTACCACTTTCTTGTCCATGCCTACCGGTTTCTTGTCCCTGCCTACCACTGTCTGTCTCTGTCTACAACTTTCTTGTCCCTGCCTACCACTTTCTTGTCTCTGCCTAGCACTTTCTTGTCTCTTCCTACCACTTTATTGTCTCTGTCTACCACTTTCTTGTCCCTGCCCACCACTTTCTTATCCCTGCCTACCACTTTCTTGTCTCTGCCTACCACTTTCTTATCCCTGCCTACCACTTTCTTGTCTCTGCCTACCACTTTCTTATCCCTGCCTACCACTTTCTTGTCTCTGCCTACCACTTTCTTATCCCTGCCTACCACTTTCTTGTCTCTGCCTACCACTTTCGTGTCCCTCGCAGCCTACCACTTTCTTATCCCTGCCTACCACTTTCTTGTCCCTGCCTACCACTTCCTTGTCCCTGTCTACCACTTTCTTGTCTCTGCCTACCACTTTCTTGTCTCTGCCTACCACTTTCTTGTCCATGCCTACCGGTTTCTTGTCCCTGCCTACCACTGTCTGTCTCTGTCTACAACTTTCTTGTCCCTGCCTACCACTTTCTTGTCTCTGCCTAGCACTTTCTTGTCTCTTCCTACCACTTTATTGTCTCTGTCTACCACTTTCTTGTCCCTGCCCACCACTTTCTTATCCCTGCCTACCACTTTCTTGTCTCTGCCTACCACTTTCTTATCCCTGCCTACCACTTTCTTGTCTCTGCCTACCACTTTCTTATCCCTGCCTACCACTTTCTTGTCTCTGCCTACCACTTTCTTATCCCTGCCTACCACTTTCTTGTCTCTGCCTACCACTTTCGTGTCCCTCGCAGCCTACCACTTTCTTATCCCTGCCTACCACTTTCTTGTCTCTGCCTACCACTTTCTTGTCTCTGCCTACCACTTTCTTGTCCATGCCTATCGGTTTCTTGTCCCTGCCTACCACTGTCTGTCCCTGCCTACTACTTTCTTGTCCCTGCTTACTTCTTTTGTTCCACTGTATCACTACTCTCACTCTCTATCTCTTCCAAAAGCTTGGAAGTAAACCATTTCTTACATCTATATTTCTTGATATTGTCATTTCATGCATTCAGTTGGAGGTCCAAAAAATTCACTGGTAATGAGTTCACAAATACAATATTGATTAAAACTTTGTGAACAGTTCCTAATTACTATTTGAAATAATAAATAATTTATTATGTTTTGTGATTTTTCAGGTCTGGATGTGTGGTGGAACCTTAGAAATCATCCCGTGTTCTCATGTAGGACATATATTCCGTAAGAGATCACCTTATAAATGGCGTGGTGGAGTCAATGTTGTCAAAAAGAATTCAGTTCGACTGGCCGAAGTTTGGATGGACGAATACAGAAACTATTACTATGAAAGATTTAACCATGATTTAGTGAGTGAATGCATTTCTACCAGTGTGATTGAGACTTGATCATGTCTTATTCTCTCACTAAGCTGTATTAGTGGAGAATCTCACTATACCTGGTCATGTGACATAACAATGCCTAGTCATGTGACATTACAATGCCTGGTCATGTGACATTACAATGCCTGGCAATGTGACATTACAATACCTGGTCATGTGACATTACAATGCCTGGTCATGTGACATTACAATGCCTGGTCATGTGACATTAGAATGCCTGGCCATGTGACATTACAATACCTGGTCATGTGACATTACAATACCTGGTCATGTGACATTACAATGCCTGGTCATGTGACATTACAATGCCTGGCAATGTGACATTACAATACCTGGTCATGTGACATTACAATGCCTGGTCATGTGACATTAGAATGCCTGTTCATGTGACATTACTATGCCTAGCAAAGTGACAATTCAATGACTGGTCATGTGACATTGTAACATTGCCTGGTCATGTGATGTTACAGTTCATGTGACAATTAAATGCCTGGTCATGTGACATTACAATGTCTGGTTAGGTGACATTACACTGCCTGGTCATGTGACAATTTACATGCCTGGTCAGGTGACAAATTGTCTGTCATGTGATATCATTTGGATGGACATAATCTTACAATAAACATCTTCTTCCCCTGTACTGTCTGCAGGCAATATGTATATTTTATGTCAACTGTCTATTCCATGTACTTGTATAGTTACCACTCAACATGACACGTTTAGCAATTGATTTTTAGGATGTCACGACAACTTACCATACATGTAGTACCATCTGAGAACCTATTTGCTTGTTTAATTATCACAATTTTATCCATTTCCAGGATAAGATGAAGTAGTTACTCAGAGTGTGCTTGTTAAAACCAGGTCTCATGTTACATTGCCATTGCTTACAACTGATTGTCTGTCTAGTATTAAGAGTACTGTTTTATAGTCACCAGCTCTTTGATTCTATGTGGTTAAAGTGCTGGTTAGAGTCATCATTTACTGTAAACCAAGAAATTATTTCAAGCGATTTAATTTCGCTTAGTTCGCGAGTAGTAGAATGTGGCAAAATTTAGTCGCCGCGAAAGTGCTAAAAACATTAATACAGACATTGCGGGAAACTTAAAAATGCGGAAAATTTGTAGTCGCAAAAAAGCTTATGATCTGCAAAACATGAAACTTAGTATTTGCAAAGTAAATTGGTTTACAGTACTGTGGAGAAAAGTCTTGATTGCATAAACCATAGTAAGGAGAAAATGTGTTTGGTAAATGATGAGTGGTACTTTTACTGTATGGTTGATATATGTATATAAGCATAGTTGGTACTAAGTTAGAGATGTAATTGTACACTTGGTAATGACTTCTGTCGTTACTAATGCCTAGTTCTATAGGGACTCGATTTTTCAACTTGTATGTTAGCGAAAATCAAGCATTAATGGGTTTAACGCAAAGCAGCAAATTTACATAGATTGATGGGGAAATATATGAGCCTGGCTGCTAGATAGAAGTAATCCATTGTTTGTACATAAATTGATGATAATCAATATCTTAATAATCAAATATCTTTAGATAGAATTAAATGCTGTAATGAACAGATGATTTCCAATTTTCTCTAATTTTCAGAAAAGCATCCCTTTTTGCTATAAAATAAACTGATTCAGTATATAATTTGGATCATTCTATTATGAAATAAGGACACAAACAGGTTTAAACAACTTAAAATTATTCATCTTACACAAATACAACAAAAGAATGTTGGTGGAATTAGTTAAAAAAGAAACCTTGTAATAGTGAAAAATGCCTACATACATATTATGCCTACATACCATTGTAACAGGCCAAATTTCCCCCCTGTCAATTTTTCAGCGTTAGCTGTCTAGCTTGGTTTTTTACCTACTTTAAAACCAATGAAATGTTTACAAAAAAAATAGAAGAAACTGAATATTTACTTGTCATTGGTCAGTATATACTATACTCATCACAAAAGATACCGCGAAAAAGTTACATTTCTGTTAAACTTGTAACCAAAGGTACCCTAGATACACACAGTTTCTCTAAGTGCGTAGTGTATTTCTTATTAATTCTATTTTTAACTGTTTGACCTTAATGTGACCCGGGTCAAGTATAAAAAGGATTTATAATAGTAATACGGCGCTTAAAAATTTAGTATCGGAATTAGCTACATAGGTAGCGCGTTCGTCTACACCATATCACTTTGTGAGCATAAGGCCTCGAGTTTTTTTTCTGATTTTTTTTTTCCCATTTTGATTTTGTCTATAATTTCGACGTTAATATGATTGAGGTAATTTAAGTCCCGTCTATAGTTTTTTCAGCCATAATGTGCACTAAATATTAAAGTCTGGGTTAAGTTTGGAATCACTATATATCGCTATAATTGCCGGATATAACGGACCGCAGAATCTAGACTAATTAATACATATACCTATATTACTATTCTTTTTTTATTTACTGACAAACAATTTACATGGATAAATATATAAATTCTAGTTTGATTAGTGTTTTCAATTTCAACGATATGAAATAACGTCCGCATCTGTATTGAAAACAAGTACACATATATGGATCACATATATGCTATATTAATGCTGTTTATCTTTTTTAAATATATTTCTTCTTTCCTTTGGTCTTTGGTTCAAAATTTCAACTCGGTAGGGGGATCTAAACATTGATGGATTGAGCTGTAATCTGGTCTAGGATTATTGTTTATACTAGAGAACAGTTGGCTTAATTATATAGGTGATCAAAGAAAAAGTTCAAAAAATGAAACACCCTAGTATGTATGTTACAATGTTCAACATGCCTCGACTGTTTGCTTCTATCATTATCCGCCTATTTGCTGAGAAATTAATGATGTCTTAAGGGGAACATTGAGTACTGTAGGATAGCTTAGATTGAAGCTGTATATATGCTTATAGGAATCTCATTAAATGTCTAGTCACAGTGTTACAACATGTAGTATAGTGTGTTTGCTCTACACAAATTGCAGAGTATAACACGATGTATATAATGTTTAATATTGAAATCTCAACCATTGTCGCAGCAAGTTGTGGAACAAATTATTGAAGAAAAATTTCTTACACGCTCAGAGTGTCCACTAAGAGACTTGACCGTTTTTTCCAGTACCCTGTGAAACATGTATTTTCCATGGTATCACCGGGTGTTGGACAAAAGGCATAGCTGCTGAAAAGATCTTATATTTCATGGAAAGCAAATGTGGCGTATATTTCAAAGACATTGATGCAGAAATAAAATTTCTACTTGGAACTGTAGCCAAAAACCATGTAGTATTGCTACACTGTATTATGTCTCCCATGTATAGTGGGGCAGACATTGATTTTGGGCTGGATAGATGGATGTCACAAATTTTGTTGGCACTTGTTCTCCTTGACTACTGGTCTGATTTAATTCAATGAGAATAGTTGGTACCAAACCTTGTTGAGCATATTGTCAGGAATTATAGGTATTAAGATGATTTTTTGCAGCCACTTGTTGGAGTCAAATGTTTTTGTGTTAGTTGATTTCAATCTTCAATTATTTTCAAAAAACTTATATGGAGTACATGCAGTCCTGAGGCACCATTGACAGTTTTAAGCGCCCTTGGACTTTATCTAATATCAATGTTTTATCATATTCCAGATAGCCAACTTGTGTATTTCTAAGATTTTCTTGAATATGTGAAGAGTGACAAAGCAATATTGTAGAGGTATAATGTGCTAATAATGTTCATTTTATTACAGGGTGACTTTGGCGATATTTCCGAAAGAAAAGCTCTTCGTGAGAATCTGCAATGTAAGAGTTTTGATTGGTTTGTGAAGAATGTCTACCCAGATCTCTTTGTTCCTGGTGAATCTGTGGCATCAGGGGAGGTAACTCACCTGTTTTATTCATTATTTATCCCCTGCCACCAAGTGAGAGGGGATTATAGGTATGGTCATTGTCCTTCCGTGCGTCTGTAACAAAGTCGAGTCCGCTCTGTAACTTTTTAACTTTTCTTGGACCGAATTCCATGAAACCTTCAGCAAATATGTAAATAATAAAGAGGACATGCAGAACCCATGTTCCAATTGTGCCGGCTCTAGGTCAAGGTCACAGTTCAAGGTCAAAGTTTGAACCTCATAATTAGTTTTGTGTCCCCTCTATAACCTTTGAACACCTGGGCCGAAGTCCATGAAACCTTCAGCAAATGTGTAACTAGTAAAGACTACATGCAGAACCCATGTTGCAATTGTCCTGGCTCAAGGTCACAGTTTAAGGTCAAAAGTTTGAACCTCACAATTCTTGTCCACTCCAAAACTTTTTAACGCCTGGGCCGAATTCCATGAAATCTTTAGCAATCTACATCTATCTATCTACATCTACTTCCGAACAATCGAACTCGATTATGATTGGGAGGCGCGTTGTCTGGAAAACAGTGTTATAAATAGTTTAAAAATTGTGTTATGTGCTCAAATTAAAGGTTAAAAAGATCAAAAGATCATAGGTGAAAGGGTGCAGGATAAAAACAGAATAGTACAGGCTAGAATGTGACCGTCGCCAGCCTGTTAGAATAGATGTCTAGGCTGGGACTCGATTTGACCTGGGATGGGAGACTGTTCCAAAGTCTTATTGTTCTCGGGAAAAAGGAGTTGATATGATATTGGGTATTTGACTGCGGTATTAGAATGTGTAACTGATCAAGACGCTGTACGTCGGTTTATCTTACGTTAATTAAAAGTCTGTGCGAGTCAGTACGTTCGAAGCAACGATGTTGCATTTAATAATTCTAGTTCTCGTATGCGTTTAAAATAAGTTCCCAATTGTTGCCTTGTTCTGAAACGCATGTGTTGTTTTAATCACGCTCTTCTACTTCGTGTTTAATGTATCGAGTCGAAAATACGGAAATCAATTTAAGTGTTAGGGATTACGGTATTGTCATAAAATGTGATTATCACGATGTGTGAAAAATACGGACCATAACAAAATTAAGTATGACATTTTGCGGAGGTGTGAAATTTTGCTCGGATGATTGCCTCGAGATAAAGTAACTAGTTATCGTTGAAAATTGTTGACTGGACCAACACCTGTGCTCGAATTAGACCGGATGCTCGTAATAACTTTACTCGAGTAAGAGGGATAAATTAATGTACAATATAGAGCAAATTCATCGGGACTTTGAAATTTGCTCGAATTAGGCCGATTGCTCGAATAATCGCTGCTCGTATTACCGAGGTTTTACTGTATATAACTATGGATATTTTGGTTTGAAACTTTATATGGTTATGTATTTTTTCAGGTTCGCAGTAAATCAAAACCAATGTGTATAGACAGTGCGGTGGATAGCCAGAACTACCATAAGCCAGTAAACATGTGGCCTTGTCATAATCAAGGGGGCAACCAGTATTGGATGCTGAGCAAGCATGGAGAGATACGGCGTGATGATGGCTGCCAGGATTACTCTGGAGGGAACAGTAATGTGATTATCTACCCTTGTCATGGCCAGAAAGGGAACCAGGAGTGGGAATATAGGGAGGTAAGTGTCAAAGCATTTCCTATTTATGTTGTTACAATTTGTTTTAGAATCTACCTCTATAAATGTTTAATTATAAAGTGCTCAATCTTTAAATTGCTCAACAACACGCACATTCTAAAATTTAATGCTGATACAGGAAGTTTCTTGGTTACCAGGATCATTGCTGAGACCAATGAAAATCTGAAGAGATCTTTTCAGAGGGAGATCGTTTAAATGTCTGTTGTCCACACACAATCTATTGGATCCATCTTTCTTAGAAACAAGAACCACATGAGATGCCAAAACTACTGCTCTTAAAATTTAAAACAGTTTGACATTGCACCACACCACCCTATTTTTTCCTGGTATATAGTCCATGTCAAAGGTCTTGAAAATTGAAGGTTCATTACCAAAAGGTGAACAGATCCAACAATGATTTTCAGTTAGCTCGATACCCCAGCAGTCCAAAATCGGTTTATGGACTTGCGGGTCACTTTGCCAAATGACCTTTTGGCGGCCATGGCCGCCTTTATTTTAAGCAATCAAAATCTTTGGGAAAACTTACGAACATTTTAAGACATCTTACAAGCCAATAGCCCTATTGAGTAAGGAATAATTCAAGTTTTCCCAAAGCTTATGATTGCTTAAAATAATGGCGGAACGATGGCTGCCAAAAGGTCATTTGGCAAAGTGACCCGCAAGTAAATCAACCATTTTCAGACTGCTGAGATATCAAGCTAACCGAAAATCATTGTTGGATCTGTTCACCTTTTTGGTAATGAAATTCGGTCTGTCACATGGACTAATAGCCCTGAACGTGCTTACCATAGTCGGTGGTGATTAGAATGAAAGTGGCTTTAAAATCACTTCAAGATATTAAAATTCTTGGTTGATTATGATTATGCCCCTATTTTAGTGGGGTATATTGCTTTGCTTCTGTTTTTTGTTTGACCAATATGAGCCCAATTGATAAACAGAGAAACAATTGCACTAACAGTATTCAAACTGGATAGGGGAGTGGGTCATGACCTCTGTGGAAGAACCCCTTTATGCAACTTGACAATTTGGCTGCCAGTTGGGAGGGGAGACAACTACCATATAATTTATGTTTTAGAAATTATTAATCCCCCGCCACGAAGTGAAAGGGGATTATAGGAATGGTCTCCGTACGTGCCTGTGTCTGTGCATCCGTCCGTAACAAAATAATGTCCGCTCTCTAACTTTTAATGCCTGGGCCGAATTGCATGAAACTGATACCAAATGTGTAACTAATAAAGACGGCGTGCAGAACCCATATCCCAACCATGCCGGTTCAAGGTCAAGGTCACAATTCAAGATCAAATGGTAGAATCTTGCAGTCCGTGTCCACTCCATAACTTTTTAATGCCAGGGCCGAATTGTATGAAACTGATACGAAATGTGTAGCTAATAATGACGACGTGCAGAACCCACATTCCAACAATGCTGGTTCAAGGTCACATTTCAAGGTCAAAAGTTAAAATCTTACATTTTATGTCCACTCTTTAACTTTTTAATGGCTGGGCGGAATTGCATGAAACTCATACCAAATGTATAACTAATAAACTGATATGCAGAACCAACATTTCAAACATGCAGGGTCAAGGTCAAATGTTTAAATCTTAAATTTTGTGTCCACTCCATAACTTTTTAACGCCTGGGCCGAATTGCATGAAACTGATACCAAAAGTGTAACTAATAAAGATTACACACAGAACCCACATTCCAACCATGTCGGTTCAAGGGCAAGGTCACAGTTAAAAGGTCAAAGATTTGAACCTTACATTTTCCATCCGCTCCTTAATTTTTTAAAGCCTGGGCCAAATTGCATGAACTCTCAGCTAATGTGTAACTTATTGGACAATTTCACTGTTCATTAATGTGGCGGGGGACTATAGCCGTCTTTTGGACTGCCTTGTTTTATTTATCTTGTGTTTGCAATGTTTTACCTTGCTTACATGTACAATTGAAAAGTAAAGTAGTTATTCAGAGGAGACTGTATGTGTGGTGATTGTATGTGTGGTGATTGAATGTGTGGTGATTGTATGTATGGTGATTGTATGTGTGGTGATTGTATGTATGGTGACTGTATGTGTGGTGATTGTATGTATGGTGACTGTATTTGTATGTATGATGACTGTATGTGTGGTGATTGTATGTATGGTGATTGTATTTGTATGTATGATGACTGTATGTGTGGTGATTGTATGGGTGGTGATTGTATGTATGGTGACTGTATTTGTATGTATGATGACTGTATGTGTGGTGATTGTATGTGTGGTGATTGTATTTGTATGTATGATGACTGTATGTGTGGTGATTGTATGGGTGGTGATTGTATGTATGGTGACTGTATTTGTATGTATGATGACTGTATGTGTGGTGATTGTATGGGTGGTGACTGTATGTATGGTGACTGTATGTGTGGTGATTGTATGTGTGGTGATTGTATGTATGGTGACTGTATGTGTGGTGATTGTATGTGTGGTGATTGTATTTGTATGTATGATGACTGTATGTGTGGTGATTGTATGGGTGGTGATTGTATGTATGGTGACTGTATGTGTGGTGATTGTATTTGTATGTATGATGACTGTATGTGTGGTGATTGTATGTGTGGTGACTGTATGTATGGTGACTGTATGTGTGGTGATTGTATTTGTATGTATGATGACTGTATGTGTGGTGATTGTATGTGTGGTGATTGTATTTGTATGTATGATGACTGTATGTGTGGTGATTGTATGGGTGGTGACTGTATGTATGGTGACTGTATGTGTGGTGATTGTATGTGTGGTGATTGTATGTATGGTGATTGTATGTGTTTTGATTGTATGTGTGGTGATTGTATGTGTGGTGATTGTATGTGTGGTGATTGTATGTGTGGTGATTTTGTTTTGTTTTTGACAAAAATTGCCTAAGTTAAATATTACCATTTAAATAATTGCAAAATTACCCCCAACCCCTCTCCCCAAATTTGTTTAGATCATGTGAGCTTAAAATTGTCCAATTCTTGGTCACATAAAAATCTGACATATTGTGTCAAACCAAGATGAGCGCTTTATGGACATAGCCCTTTTGTGTCTTAAAATGTGGATGCAGTGAATTATAATGTTTCTAGATTTGAAATAGATGGGTTGGTTAACCCTGAGTCTAGAAACATTAAAATACAGATGATTATTTTAAAGAATGAGCAGATTTGGTTGACATGCCAAATTGTGACAGGCAGGTATGACACAGGAAATTGCTTGTTTAATTCATGTGTCAATATTTTGTTTCATTTATGGTTTTTATTGTTCATTTCCAGGATAATACTATAGTCCATGTCAATACCAACAAGTGCATGACTGTTTCAATAGACGGACAGAAATTGTTGATGGAAAAATGTGCAGGCACAGATAGACAAATTTGGTTCTGGAAGCGCAAATCCCCAAATGGAATAATTAGAGCCCATTGAAAATAGGGAGTAATTTATTATCATGATGTGGCTTTTTGTGGTTATGTGATGTTTGAATGAAGTGTTTTTGATGAGAAAATGTGATTTTTGTTTTGTCAGGAAATGATTATACTCACTGACAGAACAGTATTGGTTTACAGATGTATAAGGATGTTGTCTTTGGTTGTCTCAAACATTTTGTTGATGATTGTAAATACAGTTTTATTAATTATTAGTTAAGTCCTATGGAAATGTTACTGCTGTGTGCTGTGTTTTACTATAATTTTATTATTAAGCATTTGTTGAACTGTATAAACCAGTCAAAACACCTCAAAGAATACAATTAATTATATCTCCGGTGTATGCCATGACTCTGATGTATGCTGTATCTCGGATGTATGCCGTATCTCGGCCGTATGCCATATGTGAGATGTATGTCGTATCTCAGATGTATGCCATATCTTAAATGTATGCTGTATCATGAAGATATGCCATATCTCAGAGGTATGCTGTATCTTTGATGTATGCCGTATCTCGGATGTATGCCATGCCATGCCATTTCTCAAATGTATGTTATCAGACATAATTCAGGAGAAACGACAACAAAATAACAATAATTAAAAGTGACTTGAGTTACGCAACTTGAAAAAAAGGTTGTACATTTTCTGCTGATTTGTATTAACGCTATCTGCTGAGTCTGCAGCCATCTGCAGCCACGTTTCCAAATTATCCATTGTGAAATAAATGGGGTCATTATTTACAATACAAGAAAATGCAAACATTTTGATAGCATCAAGAAGTCTGTTATTTTCAACTTGTTTCTAGAATCAAGAAGTCTGTTACCGGGTATATATATCCATGAATGGCTGTGGTGTTCTGGTTGATAAACAACACATTATTGATTGCTTGGCATACAGGGATAAACTACCAAAGACAGTATTTCACTCATATAGAGACTTAATGTTACCTGGTCACATAAGCCTGATTCTGTGCAAAACAGACCTCCATCTACTTTTATACTTTGCTGGCCAAATTGGTGTTAGACCTATTAAACCTGTAACAAAACATTTCATCTCCAATACCTATTTATGAAATAAATGTTTATTTGTTCTCAAATAACTTAACTAGTCAACACTTCCAACGCACCATTTTTAGCTCACCTGTCACAAAGTGACAGAGTGAGCTTTTGTGATCACTCTTCGTCCGTCGTCCGTCCGTCGTCCGTCCGTCGTCCGTCCGTCCGTCAACAATTGGCTTGTGTAGACACTAGAGGTCACAATTTTGGTCTAATCTTTATGAAACTTGGTCACAATGATCATCTCAACAAAATCTAGGCCAAGTTCGATATTGGGTCATCCGGGGTCAAAAACTAGGTCACTAGGTCAAATCATAGAAAAACCTTGTGTAGTCACTAGAGGTCACAATTTTGACTTAATCTTTATGAAACTTGGTCACAATGATCATCTCGACAAAATCTAGGTCAAGTTCGATATTGGGTTATTCGGGGTCAAAAACTAGGTCACAAGGTCAAATCATAGAAAAACCTTGTGTAGTCACTAGAGGTCACAATTTTGACTTAATCTTTATGAAACTTGGTCTTAATGATCATCTCGATAAAATCTAGGTCAAGTTCGATATTGGGTCATCCGGGGTCAAAAACTAGGTCACAAGGTCAAATCATAGAAAAACCTTGTGTAGTCACTAGAGGTCACAATTTTGACTTAATCTTTATGAAACTTTGTCAGAATGATCATCTCGACAAAATCTAGGTCAAGTTTGATATGGGGTCATCTGGGGTAAAAAACTAGGCCACTAGGTCAAATCATAGAAAAACCTTGTGTAGTCACTAGAGGTCACAATTTTGGTCTAAACTTTATGAAACTTGGTCACAATGATCATCTTAACAATATCTAGGTCAAGTTAGATATTGGGTCATCTTGGGTCAAAAACTAGGTCACATGGTTAAATCATAGAAAAACCTTGTGTAGTCACTAGAGGTCACAATGTCGACCTTATCTTTATGAAACTTGGTCACAATGATCATCTCAACAAAATCTAGGCCAAGTTTGATATTGGTTTATCTGGGGTCAAAACCTAGGTCATTAAGTCAAATCATATAAAAACCTTGTGTAGTCACTAGAGGTCACACTATTGGCCTTATCTGAATGAAAATTGGTCACAATGATCATCTCTACAAAATCTAGGTCAAGTTCGACAGGTGAGCGACCTAGGGCCCTTTGGGCCCTCTTGTTTTCGTTTTACTCACTTAATTTTCCACATATTCCTTTGAAATTTACACAGTAAGGTTTTATGCAATCCTTAACATGAATCCGTATTTAACTTCATAATGTTTAGTGTTCACTGCACAAATATATGTGCTAGATGGTAAAATCTTGTTATTACCTGCACGAAAAACACATGCGTATTGGATTATGTTATTCCCTCTTTTGAACAACGTTGTGTCATTGTAAACAGAAGTTGTGCTTCCGTTTTGTTGAGACTTTGAGTGTTGAAAACAGAGAATGAGCGATCAGCTGACTCCAGTCAGACTTCAACCATCATGACATCACTCGACGGCGAAGTGGTGTACATAATACTGTTGCAAGACTTTATGACAAAACACCTCAGAACATTTAGATCAAGTTTTTTATGAAAATAGATAATCAAGCATGCACGTGAAAAAACGAATTGTTATCATGAAGTGGATTTGATCACTGAACCGTGTCAAACAATCTGATTTTAACCACTGTTTCTTGTTGAGATTTGTGTTATACACCATGTGCGCTAATTTCATACAAATAAGTTGAAAAATAAGGAGGTAAAATAAAAAAAGTAAAATGGTGTGTTAAAAGCGTTGACTAATATAGTGATTGTTTTATTACGGCTGTACTTTGCATGGGTTTTACAGAGGATTTTCTTGTCGTGCAAGTAATGTGAAAATCTACTTAAGATCTGCTATATGTCCCTTAGTGTTGGTTTCAAAGGAACCAAATCAGTTGGCTAAATAGAAATGGCAAGTATGTGATTTCATATGGCCTAAAATAGTGTTATGCCAAAAATTACCATTTGTTACTCTCATAACAGCACTTTTTGATACATATATATATACACATGTGATATAAATGTGCACTTGATAATACTTACATCTCATATATTTACACACGACTTCGGTTAATATACCTCTGAAAACAAAGTTTGAAGGGATGATATATAGGAGTCACATAGGGGATTGTTGGTTGGTCAGTTTGGCCTTTGCAGATAAATTATGAATCCAACTACTTATCTGTTTAAAATGATTTTAATTAAACTATGATACACATGATCACCATCAAGTGTAGATGTGTATTACATATCTTTTAAGTATGTCAGTACTGGAGTCTCTTTTTTTTTTATGCCCCCGTATCGATAGATCGGGAGGCATATAGTGATTCACCTGTCCGTCCGTCCGTCCGTTCGTCTGTTCGTCCGTCCGTACGCCCGTCCGTCCGTCCTGGTTAACCTAAATTGACCGTTTCTTCTAGCATCATTATGGCTTGCTACAAAGCTTCCAAACTTGCATGGATGTTGTATATGAACACTCTCCACACACCTGTATCACCTGACCCCATTTTGACCTTCACCTTGACCTAATTTTGGACTTAGACTTATTTATGGACAAGGCTTCCACAGGGGGCATAAGCGTTTATTGAACGCAGTCTTGTTTTCTCTTTAACTTTGGTTAATTATGTTTGAACATTCAGTACTGCTGGGTTTTAATTACATGTGTATTCAAAGATAACCCTTTCTCTTTAACTTTGGTTAATTATGTTTGAACATTCAGTACTGCTGGGTTTTAATTACATGTGTATTCAAAGATAACCCTTGTTTATTTTGACTTCTCTCTTGGACAATTTAGTGGGGGAACACTATCATATTTAGCTCACTTGCCATACAGTGACAATGTCATCATTAGGCCTAATTTTTTTTAAACTTGGTCATAATAATCATCTTTACAAAATCTAGGTCATGTTTGATATCGGATTATTATGGGTAAAAAAACTAGATCACATGAGGTCGCAAATGTTCTGACCTAATCTTTATAAAACACGGTGGCATTGATATTGGTAACTTCTATTGATGAAAACTAGGACACTAAAGGTCTAAATTGGTGCCTAGTCCTTACGAATGGTGGTCACAATGAACATTTCTAATAATTCTAGGTCAAGTGTGATATTGTGTGATCTGGGTCCAAACCAAGGTCACTTTTTTAACATCTTGTAGACAGCTAGAGGTTACAGTTACGGCCTAATCTTTATTTTTCCATTACAGGTCAACAACGTTGGGCCCTTTCGGCCATCTTTATTTCATGGTTTGGGGTCAAAAGTGTAATTGAATTTTAGTGGCGGTGGGGTTTTTCATAATTTTATTTTTTTGATGGTGTATTTCATAAAAGAAATCACTAATCAATCAGAAACCACTTCATGTGATCGTGGTCATTTGTGGTTGTAACTGTTTATAATACAGATGGGCCAAGATGTTTCTGTGTTGATTTAAGGAAACTCAATCATGATGAAATTTAAGTCTGGTAAAATGAGAGCCTGATATAATTTTCAATAATAAATACTCATTGGTAATGTAATTGATATTCATAGTACTTCATTCAACTTTTCCTCATACTTACAAACCAAAGGATGACAAAACGTTGAAATATATGTTTTAATTTTTTTTTATATGGTGTTCATATTACATGATATTTTTGTTTAGATTGTATGGAATGATATTATGTGAAGGAGAATTTGTTATAGCTTTATTTTCGGTTTGTAACAGGTATACACTGATAGGATGTTCTGATGAATCCGTCTTATATCCATAGAGATAGAGTAAGTGAAGAACAGAATATGTTAATTGGGACTTCAAAATCAGCTATCTTTTCTTAGATGAAATTAAGAAGTATTAGTAAACTGAATAATTAGCATTTTTGTACTAACGTAAAAAATAAATGATCTTGAACTTATTTTATATGATGATATATCCAGATTGTCCTCTGCTTTCAGAAATTATAACAGATTGGTTTGAGCATCTTCTCAGTGTATAGATGGATATTGTAGTTTGTAGCTGAAATGTTATTGATATTTTTTCAGCTGTTTTTGCCTCATACAATAAAATATTCCTTAAGGTTTGTCGACATTAATTTTTTCGACATTTGGTAACAAGGCAATTTTGTGAAGGCGTGATATCGAGGATTTAGTTTTATAAGAAATACCTCTTATATACTGTTTTGACTGGATATGGATTCGATTTTGGACCTTTTATTTTCTTGTATCATAAATAAAACAATCATGGTATGAACTCTGTTTTGTTTGGTACACGTCAATATATCCAGTATTCTGGAAGATTAATTGGTATGCCGGGCCGTTTCTTTATGTACTTTACTTCATCATATGTTGATATCATTTACATATACAGTTTATTTGCGTGTCAGAAGAATACATCAATTGTGCCTGCTGGAAGGGCCACAGCATAAATCTACCACTTATCACGGAATATTGGCTTCCTTTGACTTTTGTTGCTTACTTCAACTTGGAAGAATATATACATTATATATTATACGTATTCTTGTCCCAGCTTCAACTGATCACTAACACTGGTTTGACTGTATTCCTCATTATGCATGGTTGATCTCTGATAAGACTTGCAGTATTACGGAAAAGTTGACTGTATAGTGGCAGTCTGCTCTTAATGAACGTTCATGATTTCATTTTAATTATTGACATTTTAAAGATTGGCTCTGACCGGCCTCGATACCGGATATAATGACCTGTATGATATTACAGTTATCAATACTTTGTCTTACAGAATTTGTAAACACAGTCAAAACTGTTTAAATTATTCTATTTTGTTGTTTTATTTGTGTGGGTTTTCTGGTATTCGTGTTGTTTGTTTGTTGTGCTGGGATTATGGTCGGCACAAAGATATAAAACATGTAAATAATATCATGCACTGTATAAATTGTGATAAAATATGCTGAGTGTGTAAAATATGGTCTGTGATCATAATTGTGTTATTACATGAACATTCCATAGAATCATTAATTCCTAAACTAGAGCATTGCTTATTTTTTAAACTTGTGTGTAGTGGTTTTAAATCCATTATTATAATGATTTAAACCAGTTGTTTGTCCTCGACTTTTTCCATATGTACATGTATGCATGTTTATCTGTTCTTATTGTTTAGTTTGAAGTACATGTATGTATAAATTTTGTATTTATTACATACCTTAGCTGCACATTATTATACTGGTACATGTATTATCATTTAATGAATTTGTAAAATACATTTAATTGGACATAATGAAATTCAAATGCATAATGAAAATTCTCATGAGCTGGACATAACTTTGTTAATCTTTTAGTAATTTGTTGTTGCAATATGCATTCTTATTAGTATAGGCCGACTTATATTATGGTGCAATTTTCTCCTGAGAAGTGGCTAAATCAATTGTCTATGCCATGGTGCCATTTTCCTGAAAACTTATTAAATCATTAGTCTATTATATTGTAAATAAATCGCTAGATGATCATTATAGCTTTAAAAAAGTTGAGAAATATTCTATTTTCATTTTCTTAAACATTATTTTTAATTTTTAGCAATTTTAGTAATTTTGATAGTGTTATGAAACATTAACATTAGCAATTTCAACCAGATTGATGTATTAATGTTTTCCAACTGGAAATTGAATCACTTGATTTGCTCTTTGCTCGACTATTGCTTGATCTATGCTGATTTATCTGATCACATGATTCATGTAGAGTTGGAGACAATGATAACAAGCTCATTTATTATTTTTTGTCTCGGGTATGTGAATACCGTTTGTTGAAAATGACCATGCTATAGTTCTCTTAAATTCAGAATTACAAGTGGTCTGTACTGGGACTTTATATTGAACAGAATATTTGTGTTGACTTACATTTGTGTATTGCCTATTGTATAAACACATGTTCCACCGTCAATGGGGATCAATGTGCATATAGATTTACCCTTGTTTATTTTATTAGAAATTTGAAAAATATAATCAGTCATAATAATTACATTAATTTTAAAGATGCATATTTAGAATGAGAGCTACCATACTACCCTTGGCTGTTTTCTGTTTGTCTATTTCTGACAAACCGTTTGAGGCACATCAATGACACTTGATATTGCAGATAGTGTGAAGACGCCGCTTGTGATTGAACATGGGTCAATGGGGGTCAAGGTCATTGTTACTCAAATAGAAATTCAGTGTCCTCTCAATAATTTCAATCAGGAATGCCATGTTGTGATAAAAGTATATGCATAGGTAACGTCTGTAAATACACTGCCTGGGAATGAACATGGGGCGAGAAGGGGTCAATGACTTCAGATAGGAATGTCACAAAGCGCAGTAGTCGAGCGAGGCGCTAGTCGAACGAGGCGTCTCTTTTGCGTCACTCTTTTTTCTACAGTTATGTGTTTCTGATTGTAACTATTGCTCTGTATAGATATACTCAGATGTCTGTTTGATATAATGGTGCCAAATTGAATTTTGTGCACTGTATAAATTACACTTCTTGATGTTGCTTCCAGTTAAAATAGTTTTTAGCCCACCTGTCACTAAGTGGTAGGGGAGCTTTTTTTATCACTCTTTGTTCGTCCATCCACAATTGCTTGTGTAGTCACTAGAAGTCATAATTTTGGCCTAATCATTATAAAACTTGGTCATAATGATAATCTCACTAAAACCTAGGTCAAGATCCATATTGTGTCATCTGGGGGTCAAAAGTAGGTTACTAGGTCAAACCTTAGGAAAAACCTTGTGTAGTCACTAGATATCACAATTTTGGCCTAATCATTATGAAACTAGGTCACAATGATCATCTTAACAAGATCTAGGTGATGGTAGAAATTGGGTCTTCCAGTGTCAAAAACTAGGTCACTAGGTCAAATCATAGAAAAACATTGTGCAGTCACAAGGGGTCACAATTTTGGCCTAATCTATAATGCATTTACTTGGATCTTAGAAGTTGTAAATGATTTCTTAGGTCGCCATAGGGGCCTGCATGAACTACTATGATAGGTGAGCGACCTAGGCCCCTTTGGGTCCTCTTATATATTTTTTGTTGAAAATTATTGAACACTTAATTTGGTGGTGGAGCAGATATAAAATAGTTTTTGTACTCTAGTTTGAGTATGATTAGTAAAATAAGTATATACATGTACATGTATTGCGAATTTGGCTCATAACATTATTTCACATCTATTTTAAAAAATTCGCTAGTAATATAGTTGTATTAAAATTATATAGTTAGTTAAGACAACACTTTATTTTTTGAATTATGAAATCAATGCACTTGCAAAAACTGTGTGGCGACAAATATGTTACTAATTAGTGACCACAACATTTTTTTACCATAACAAACATACCGGTAATATGTATTAAGTTTGAAATCTCTACTTATTTGAATATGTAATATTCATGTTTTGCTGATGATACCATATGCATTGTGTGAATACTGATGTATTTCCTTATGCTTTGGTTGATTAAGTTATAATGCAATTTAATTCATTTGAGTTGTCACATCATATCAGTGTCATTTGTAAAGTTAAATGTATGATACGTGTGTAGGATGTTAAATAATTCATGCATTGTCTCATTTAAACGTTGACGTGAATAAGGCCAAACAAGATAAAGACGAGTTCTTTTAAAATTTAATCCAACAACTTCAGAATGTTTTATAAAAAAATGATTTTAGAAATGAAATTGGGGGACGTTTTTCTGGCTGTTTAAGGTAATGTATGATGATACGGATACATGTATAACTGTCAAAATGAGAAATAATCAAGATGTTACGATTGCCTGTACAAGGTTGTCTAAATAATGGGAAATATGTATGAATTTAGTTTATAAGACTTTGTATTTATTTTCCATTTTCATTAAGAATAATTAAGTTCGCATTGAAACAATGGGTCTGGTGAACCACATCCTTATTTTTGTTGTTGGCCTTACTCATTCACAGTATATATTTAGATCATAGAAATCCATTGTCGTCGGCTTAGTAACGTGTTTTTTGTTGTATTATCATATATTCATAAAGCAGTTTTGATATATTTATGTAAATCATTTTCGATATATGTGCAGGTATTTGAACCCGAATTTTTAATGTTATTAATTGGAAACTGATTAACATTCGTTAATAAATTCCTGTGTCACATGTTGCCCTAAAAGTACCACTTGTTGTGAATTTAGGAGGGCATGCTTATCAGGATGTGAGACCTGGTTTTTTTTTAAATCAAGATTCATCGGAGTTCTTTGCCTTGTTTTCAAACAGTATGTATATTGATATTGACCAGCAGATGAATCGACTTGCTATTAGGTCAACAACTGAAAGTAGAGGTGCATACTGTAAATTCTAAAATAAAATAACTCTTAGTCATTCTGCTATAGTGAATATGATGGATGTAAATCACCCAACATATTTTTTACTTTTTAAGGTTCTTATTTATGACAATCCTGATGTATTTATCAAAGCATTCCATTTATATTTTGTTATAGAATACATGAATCCTTTTACCTGAACTATAGAAACCCTCGAAGTACGAGAAAGTCAAGCGTCCAGCACCCGTATACGGTACGCTTGTTGTAGGCATCTTATTTAGCATACTGGGCCATTGATATGTTACTGTTAGTACTGTACTAAAAATGGCAGTTGCATATTCTAATATTCATATTCATGCACCAAAACGTATAAAATACGAATTATAGTATTCTATTTCATTATGATGGGAAAAATGGTGAAGTGGTTTTCCTTAATATTACTAATGTCAACTTGTAGTCTGTTAGATAGCCTTAAGCTCTTGCTGTGCTGCCCTACAGGGCACTATGATGTTTCTCCAGTTGACCCAAAGGTACCCAACATGTACACATGTTCCTCTGTCAAAACTTTATCTTTAACAATAATGTCCTATAATCTGGTAAACTATTTTTGAATTCTTGCTTCTTTTGTAATTGTATCATCTTTGTATTTTTCTTCAGTGAAAATCAAGTATTGTTAGATATAAAATATTGATGATGCTTTCTCGTTTTGTCATGTATGTCTCATTTGAAATACATCACCATATCAAGGTTTTGTAAACATTTAAAATTTCGTGGGCTGGGGCCAATTGAGTAATTGTGCAAATTAAATACAGAAATCATAATAATGTTAGATATAGCTGAATGTTACTACTAGATTGTAAAAAATATTGACTACATTGTTTTTTTGTAAATTATTTCTGTGTCGCATTATTGAAATATAGAATGATATAAAAATGGCCTCTAACATCATACAGCAATGAACATTCTTTCTACGTATTCACTTGTTATTATTGTTATATTTGCGTTCATTAAGCAGACATTGTATCATTAAGTGTTTGTGTACAATGTTGTGTGTTGTTATCATCTAACATATACCATATACCTTCTATTTGTTACATTTTCTCAAACAGTGCCTTCCTTCATAAGAAATAAATAGATACTACAAAACATATCTCTTTTCTTGTCTTCTTCAAGTGTTTGTGTGTATGGGATTCGGACAGAAGCCACCACCTGACCGCCACCAAGAACAGTTGTTAGAACACTTGCAGGTTGTCTCCAAGATACAATCTGGACTACATTATAGGGCTAGACAGATTGCGTTCACTGACAGTGGTTGTGTCCTACATAAGCGGAGTAGTTGTCATTTGTTTGAAGATAGGCGAGTACTGACTATATACCAACTGATAAAAGTTCCTAAACCAGAAAAGGAACTGGTCACTCTAAAAGTTCAAGAGCTGGGCACAAAAAGAAGACATGGTAAAAGGAAACATCGCATAGAAAAGTCAAAATGACAAACACAGAAATGAGCGAGAACAAAACGAAAGTTCTTCTCTCATGTGTAGTTGAATAAAAGTGTTAAGAGTTGCAACACTGTTAATTGTATAGCACTACACTTTAATTGTTGTCAATTAAAATAGTGTAACAAATTGTGCAGGGGATAAATGGGCATATTTGGCACAAGACAGAACAGTACACAAACAAATGCTCTGTTAGTTACGCATGAAAGTGGCCTCGGTCAAAATGGCGAATACCCAGTTTTGACTACTCGATTGCTATGGTTTGATGGTATTGGGTATAACACCAGTTTCTAGTAATTTATGTTCGAATACGAAACTAGGGAGAGCACTTGACAGAAACAGCCGGGCGCAACAAAATACACAATAGGAACAGACAAAACAAAAGGCACAGAAAAGTACAGACCACGATGATAACAACAAGAGCTGGCCACATACAGCGCGCTCCACTTTTCGCAGCGCCATGCTGGGATAGTACAATCATTATATATTCAAAACAAAATGCTTCATAACAGCAGAATTACCCTTTGCTGTGTAGAGGTTGGGGCTTCTAAGTCGAAAAAGGGGGATAATTTGGACAAATTATGCAGGACCATTACCTACTCATGTGTAGGTCCTCTTGGTCATGAAGGTAAACAAATAGCATTTCTTAGTCCAAAAGGGGGCATAATTTCAACAAAATGCTAAATATTATCTTCTCCTGTGTAGGGGTTGGGGTCATGATGGTGAACAAGTATGCAAAGTATCAAAGCAACATATCAATGCACTTTGAAAATATTAGAGGTTAAAAAACCTGTACCTAAACTTTAACATTTGCACTAAGTTGAAAAAAGGGGGCATAATTTCACCAAAATGCTTAATAGAGTTACCTACCCCTGTGTATGGGTTGGGGTCATGATGGTGAACAAGTATGCAAAGTATCATAGCAATATGTCCATGCACTATGAAGATATTAGAGGTTAAAAAACCTGTACCTAAACTTTAACATTTGAATTTCTAAGTCCAACAGGGGCATAATTTCAACAAAATGCTTGATAGAGTTACCTACCCCTATGTATGGGTTGGGGTAATGATGGTGAACAAGTATGTAAAGCAATATGTGAATGCACTTTGAAAATATTAGAGGTGAAAAAACCTGTACCTAAACTTTAACATTTGCACTAAGTTGAAAAAAGGGGACATAATTTCACCAAAATGCTTAATAGAGTTGTAAGCAAAGTATCAAAGCAATATGTCCATGTACTATGAAGATATTAGAGGTTAAAAAACCTGTACCTAAACTTTAACATTTGCACTATTTGCACTAAGTAGAAAAAGGGGGCATAATTTCAACAAAATTCCTGATAGAGTTACCTACTCCTGTATATGGGTTGGGGTCATGGTGGCAAACAAGTGTGCAAAGTATGGAAGCAATATCTCAAAGGACTTAGAGAATATAAGAGGTTAAAAAACCTGTACCGAAACTTTAACAAAAATGTTACGCCGACGCTGACGCCGACGCTCGGGTGACTGCAATAGCTCCAAATACTACGAATAGTGGAGCTAAAAACGAAAGTAACAAAACACGACATCCCACTCGGACAGTCTGACTTTCCGTCAGTCAAACAAATCCGGAGCAAGAGTCAGCAAGCAAGAACGAATCACACATCCCCAAAACAAACCACTTAGTAACACCGAACGAAATCAGTATACAGTAATACCTCGTTATCACATATGTTATCATTTACTAGTACTTAAATAGTGCAAACTTTCACATGCAAATGAGGTTACATGTATTATAGTCGTCTTTGTTTTGATTACTTAATTAATTAATGAGTATAATACGAAATACACAGATGGCCGATTATAATAGTCTCTAAGTGTATTGGTAAGATTGGTAATGTCTCATTTAGAGAATCTGTAGAGACTGTGTGTATGTAGATGTAGAGCTGTATCTACAGAAAGTGTCCAGAACTTGACCTGTGTTTGATACCCTCCGATGACATTCCGTATTTTGGTGAAAATAAATGATCGAAATGACCAATACTATACACATGTTCGCACAGAAAAATGATATATTTCGAGCAAGAACCTTGTACTTTATTCATGCTAAATGTCATGTTTAGACTATATAAAACATGGAACAAATAATATTCAGGGGTGTCATTTTTCCTGATTTATCCGGAATTCCGGATTTATCATTCCTGATAGAGCAATGGCTTCTGACCAAAATAAAAGTTATTTGATGAAAATATCTCAAGAAATGGCAAAGTTATGGTAAATTGAATCTGCTATGAAGGATTTTCTTTAATACAAATTGAGTTTATTATGGAAACATGTCATTGAAGACCATGGTTGCCCGCATATAATTTTCCTGATTTTTAATTTGGCCCTGTTGACACCCCTGAATATTACAACAAGACAAAGAGATTTTCTGATGGGAATAGAAACGAAACTACATAACATATGATTCTGGATTGTGTATTCGTGACACACTACGATAATACAAACATACATATTAAATTGATAGTTTTCCAATACATTAACATATAATAAATGGTGGACATTTGAAATAACCGGTTAAATAACACACCCACCAAGACGAGCTTGCGTTCAGAGTCAGCAATCGACTAACAACTTCTCCACATGTAGAGGACATGACTATAGCCTTTGTCATAGAAGAGCATATAGCCTAACACATAGAGCTCCTGTACTTACAGGGTCTGTGGAACATCTGGGTACTAGCATCACGTACATAGCAGGTCGTACTAGCATCACATACATGACAGGTCGTACTAGCATCACGTACATAGCAGGTCGTACTAGCATCACGTACATAGCAGGTCGTACTAGCCTCATGTACATAGCAGGTCGTACTAGCATCACGTACATAGCAGGTCGTACTAGCATCACATACATAGCAGGTCGTACTAGCATCACGTACATAGCAGGTCGTACTAGCATCACGTACATAGCAGGTCGTACTAGCATCACATACATAGCAGGTCGTACTAGCATCACGTACATAGCAGGTCGTACTAGCATCACATACATAGCAGGTCGTACTAGCATCACATACATAGCAGTTCGTACTAGCATCACGTACATAGCAGGTCGTACTAGCATCACGTACATAGCAGGTCGTGCTAGCATCACATACATAGCAGGTCGTACTAGCATCACGTACATAGCAGGTCGTACTAGCATCACGTACATAGCAGGTCGTGCTAGCATCACATACATAGCAGGTCGTACTAGCATCACGTACATAGCAGGTCGTACTAGCATCACGTACATAGCAGGTCGTACTAGCATCACGTACATAGCAGGTCGTACTAGCATCACGTACATAGCAGGTCGTACTAGCATCACGTACATAGCAGGTCGTACTAGCATCACGTACATAGCAGGTCGTACTAGCATCACGTACATAGCAGGTCGTACTAGCAACACATACATAGCAGGTCGTACTAGCAACACATACATAGCAGGTCGTACTAGCATCACATACATAGCAGGTCGTACTAGCATCACATACATAGCAGGTCGTACTAGCATCACATACATAGCAGGTCGTACTAGCATCACATGCATAGCAGGTCGTACTAGCATCACGTACATAGCAGGTCGTACTAGCATCACATACATAGCAGGTCGTACTAGCATCACGTACCTAGCAGGTCGTATTAGCATCACATACATAGCAGGTCGTACTAGCATCACGTACATAGCAGGTCGTACTAGCATCACGTACATAGCAGGTCGTACTAGCATCACGTACATAGCAGGTCGTACTAGCATCACATACATAGCAGGTCGTACTAGCATCACGTACATAGCAGGTCAAGTTATAACATAGACAATACGTAAGTGGCGGAAGTGACAACACGAGATATAAAATACAATTATGTTATTATCGCAAAAGCCAAAATTTATACATGTATTAAAAATAAGGCGGGAATATTGAACTTGGCTTTCTACTAATTATGGGGTTTCATAGAGGATATATATTAGTGCTGGCTTATTATTCGGATATAGAACGAGTTGAATAAAATAATATGAAGTGAGCCTTGACATAAATAGACTTCGACTTAAATATTCTTTTATCACATTTACAAATATATGCAAATGTAACTTCACAGGAACTTGCATAATTAAAAAAATAAATTAAAAAAAAATAAAAAAAAATAAAAAAAAATCACTACTGTAGAGCCTGTATTAAAATATACAGTAGTGAATATTTCTTTTATTTAAATTATGCACGTTCTTGTGTTATCATATAGGCCTACTCCTATGTAAAAGTCTTAGTGTGCTGTGTAGCGATGGGTATTTTCCGAGTTAATTTTAAAATACACATGTATTTAAAAGTACTATGAAACAGATTTAAAATTGAGACATCGCCAACTTAAGTCATATTGAAAATGGACCATATTGAAAATTGGTCTAGGACCAAATATGTCATCCACTATAAATAAAGTCGTTTAAAATTATTATTATTATTATTATTATTATTATTATAAGTCAATTGACATTTAACAGAAACACGACACTTTTACATGTTTTTGTTTTAAATAGAGTTCTCCCACATGTAGATTCTAAATACATCATTGATGAAGAACTCTTTTTACAGAAATTGATATCTAGTTTAAAAGGTAAATCGACATTTCCACAAAAGAGGCCACCTTTTTCGAAGTATATAAAGCAGGAATTCACTATTCAGTTTGTCTCATATATGACCTTTTGTACAAACATATGAGGTGGTGTGGAGGGTTCTCATTCTTGGTATGAGTGACGAGGATGTCTTGTTAAATTCGATCAAATAATTAAACGATTGTTTTTTTGTATTGATTTGACAGATTTTCTCTTGCGGTTTAGGGCCAAACCAAAGGGATTCGACACGATAAAATAGCTACCACATCTATGCTATGAATATCTAAGACAGGGATCTGAGTTTATGACTGGCCCTCATATACCCAACTCAACAATATGTCCAATATTTTAAACAAGCAATGCAATCATTTAATTTGTACTGTACACTTCACGACAATATAATATTATACATAAAAAATACAACTTTTATCAATACACGTACACAATGGGACATGTACACAATGTCGCCTGTGTCGAGCATAGAATGTTCGCAAAATGCGTAAAACCCGGTTTGGTGACACACGTTTGAGCCGACAGAAACTAGAAATAACGGCCTTTATACTTATGCTTCAATTTTGTATGTGGTTAAAATAATGCAGACAGTAAAGGTGCCACTTGCCAACATATATATACTTACCAAGATCTTAAAACTTACACTATATGTGCGGCTAGTCTACTTTCGCTTTGAACAGACTAGCCACATAATACTAGTGTAACAAATAAACAAACCTCTATTACATGCGAATTGTATAATTTAAACCCTACAGTAATAGGAAAAATCAGCGTATTATAATTATGTTTGACTTGAAGAAATTGGACAAGGTATACAACCCATGGGAAGGAACTCTGTCTTGTCAGAAGTATAAGGCTGTTGGAGTTGTTCCCCTTGGATTATGATTTCAGTTACACTTTGGTATTTTTGACAATTTGTATATGATGCATACCAGGATCTTTTTATGGGCATATCTCTGTCATTATGAAATTTTGTTCATAAGGTAGTTATCATCAGGAGCATTTAAATGCTTCCATGGTATCATTCAGAATTCGTTGATCATGTGTGAGGAATCTAACAATTATGCATTTGTTATACTAGTAACCGCAATACATGTCACGATATGTATACTTATTATCATGCATATTCGATGGATGATCAAAAAATAAACGGTTACTAGTAACTGTACAATGCTTGAGTATGTGTGCAATATCACAAAGTACAGTTTAAATGAAATTTAGCAACCACTGCTGATTTTTCAAGTATGTTGTACGGTTGATTGTTCAGTTGCATCTTCGAGCCATAGACCATACAATTATGGAACTGGTTTTTTAATATCTTGAAAAATAAAAAAGTTATCACAATTTTAAGTTCGTGAAATAGAGCGTCTTTTTCTTGAATTAAATAGGAGAATATTCGCGCGCTTGCGGACCCGACAAAACTCAAATTTTCCCTCTAATTGTCACAAATATTTTATTTTTTCAAGATATCGGGATGAAACATTTGTTCAACTTATTTATGTTGGACAAGTGCTTTCAAAGTTATGAAGAGTTGAAAAGTTAAACAAATACTAAATCAGTTTTCATTGTTTTAATCAAATCATAACATCAATCATATAACCAACAAAGTCATATATTCATTTTCAAGTTATCACAAAATGTAGTTTGGCTATTTTGACCTGAACCTCTGACCTTTATGCAAGACTATATTACAAGGTTCTTGCTTTGAATACATGAATATCAATTTCCGCAAGCAAGTCGTGCGATATCGTTATTTCAAATTTGTGTTTCTAGATTGTCTAGACGGATTTTTTCTCACCTTTTTTACGTTTAATTTTCATTTTACAATTCGTATATATTCAATTAGGTGGTACAACGTGTCAATTAACCAGTTTATTTAACAAGTGTCATAGGACTGACATGATTCTACATTTTTATGTCTCACCTGTTCGATTATTATAATTTTAAATTATGCGTGAGCTTATGACATTTCACTTTTAATTATTTTAATGCATGTATTACTTTCCAAATCGGCAATAAAGTCAAAGTTTCAAATCTCTAAAATCATAATAAAGTATGTATACAGGAAATATAGCGGTTATAGAAATATAGCGGTTATAACCCTTCGCGCGAATGTACCACTTTTATTACCCCACATGCTGTGACAATCGCAGCGGGGCGCGTCATAAAACAATTAACAATGTGCAAATTAAATATGTGTATTACTTTTTTACTAAAAAAAATGATACCTGCTTTAAAAAACCGTAAAAAGGGGCAGATCTAATTATCACATTTCTTATTACAAAACACCAATCTGACGGGAAGAAATTAAACTATTAATCAAGTTTGCACAAAATATATTCCCCGAGAAACAAAAGGACTACGGACAAGAAAGTAACCAAGTTTGATATCAAATCCGTTCATTTCCTTCTTTGTTCAATGAGAGTGATAGTCATGTTAAAAACCTTTAAAAAGGGGGTTGATCCCATAAAGATACAACTATGAAATTTAGTGCATTATATTGTAGACATACCAAACTACAAAATATGTTTGCACATAAGAAATATCTCAAATAGTTATTATCATATGGACAATTTTACGTGGAGTCCCCATGCCTTCCAATGGTAAAAAAATTGTCACATGTGCGAATACAAATGGAACAAATAGTTGGATATGAGTCACCACGTGCAATTTTTGACGATTTTTTTTAATGTAGTCCAATCAATGTCGTATGTCGTGAGTCACGACATTGGATTTTTGATAATGTTTTGAATGTCGTCCAGTGCCGTATGTTGTGAGTCATGACTTTCGTTTTTTTATGATTTTTTGATGTCATTGAATGTCGTATGTCGTGATTCATGGCATTTGATTTTTGACGATTTTTTTAATGTCGTTATTCGAGGGTCACGACATACGATTTTTTAATGTAGTCCAATGTCGTAAACGAGAGTCACAACATTCCATCTATGACGATTTTTCAATGTCGTCCAATGTCGTGAGTCAGGACATTCGTTTTTTGATGAATTTTATAATGTTGTCCCATGTCGTATGTCCTGATTCACGATTTGTTTTAACTTCTTCCAATGTCTTATGTTGTGACTCACGACATTCATTTTTTGACGATTTTTCGAATGTCGTCGAATGTCGTATGTAGTGAGTCACGACAATCGTTTTTGATGATTTTTTTAATGTCGTCGAATGTCGTCTGTAGTGAGTCACGACATTCGATTTTTGATGATTTTTCGAAAGTCGTCCGATGTCGTCTGTTGTGATTGACGACATTTGATTTTTGATGATTTTTCGAATGTCGTCGAATGCCGTACGTCGTGAGTCACGACATTAGACTTTTGATTATGTTTTGAATGTCGTCCAATGTCGTATGTCGAGCCAACTTCACACAGTTTTTTCTTCAACAACATACTTTTTTGTAATTTCTCATGGTAACAGCCATGCCATAACTAGAGAATGCTGCATCAGATGTAGCCGTCATGTCACATAGAGAATCGTCATGCCATTTTTTAAAGATACAGACACTGTATAGTGTAGAAAGTCATGAAAACTAAACCTTTTAAAAAGCACTTTTGCAAACAGAAATACAATTTTGCATCTAAAGCATGCGGCAATTCATTTCATCGTTTAAAATGTTGGGAATGAAGGTTTTCTAAAATTAGAATATATCAATACTAGTAATCCATTTGGTCATTGTGATGCGCTTAAATGCATTTATGTTTGAACACTCTTCGCATGCGTTTAAAACTTGACATATAACTGCATTTATTTAAAGCATAGATCCCACTGAGGAATCCACATCGGCGATGTTCTCCCGATTCCTTCCGATACCACTCGATTCAGCACAATTCCTTCCAATATCACAAACTGTTGCATGACTTCCCCGAAGTTCCCCTAGACCACGAAGAACCTGTTCCCGATGTCCTGATAGCTCATTAATTTCAATCGGGAGTGCATCGCTCTGTGGGCTTAAGGAATGCATTAAACGTATATTGGCATATGATTCTGAATCCATCATATTTACATAATTAACAAATATATTGCCAAGTTTGGAAAATTATTCCCTTGAGCGTAGATACCATAAGCATGCAGGATGTCTCGACAAAGCAGTTGATGGATCCATAGTTCAAATAATTATTCAGCTTATTCTGTTCATTAGTGTTCAAGCCAGACAGTCTATAACATTTTATTAGTACTGTAAAAATATCAATATTTGCGGTGGATGCATTTACTTTTAAGTTTGCAAATGAAATAGATCGCGAGATACAATCACCTCAGAAATACGTAACAAGAGATTTTTCTTTCAAGATTTTTAATCCACAACATTTTAATTTAAAAAACCAAATTACCATAATTTATACTAAACTCCGCGAAATTAAATACCCACAAAAACCAATGGGTTTACAGTAAAAATGCATTATTATTTGCATTCGGCAGCTGCAGTATGTACATATGCATTAATGACTGGTTATTGAAAACATGGAAAGATGTCTTATGTCGGATTTAATAAATATCCGGCGCATTTGTTGCACAATCTGTCTACATTTAGTAATCTTAAGCCTAGGTTCCACTGGAGGAATTCCTCATCGGCGATGTTCTCCCGATATCTTCATATTCCGCCAGATTCATCACGATTCCTTCCTATATCACAATTGTCTTATGACTTCGTCGAAGCTTCCCGTAGTCCACGATGGAACAGTTCCCGATGTCCTGATAACTCATTAATGTACCTCAGGAGTACATCGCCGAGTAAAAAAATGATTAGCGGGACCTAGGCTTTAGAAAAATGAATCAGACAGGCAACACACCGTTCAACCCCATATCGTGTAGTCGGTTGATATCATGTAGTCTGATCACATCGAACGTCGCGCAACTTTGAGGCGGAAGTAAGTATTGCTTGTATTTATATTCATTTTGCAGGCTTCGAACAAAACGAAGTGTGAACATCTAATCGCTGTTGAAAGAGGTATATGTACACAAAATTCTGAGCAAAACTGTGTTATATTGAGGGTGAAATCACGGAAAATGTGTGCGATTTTTCAAGAAAAACGCGTTGTTTGAAACTTCCACCCACCAAAAGGCATTTTTAAACAAAACCGAACCCATTTACTTAGTCCATAACAAAAATTAATCCATTCCCCGTCTGTATGCAAAATCCCACCCTTGTATTCCTTTTTTTCGTCCAGATATTCGAGCATAAATTTCACATGGTGCAATATTTTGGATAACCTCGTAGTCAGTTGATGATGAAACAAAGATAACATCGTAGTCCGAAATAACGGTAGAGATGATATCAACGTAGTCAGACATAGTGAATTCTAATCGAACCGTTTATGAAACGCAATAACAGAAGAATAATTACACCCAGGTTGCAAATGTGTATTTGTCCGCGCAATTGATATCAGGTGAGGGATTTCGGGCAAAAACTATGACATTTGAAGAACAGTATTTTAAAGAACTAGAACTCCTTATCGGCTTTAACGTCGATGCTGTCACGTTAAAACAACCTAAGAATAAACTGTATACGGGGAACTACCTTGTATATTCCAAAATTCTCTACCCTGATACCTAATCAAGAAATGCGAAACTTTAATAACAGCAATGTAGGATCGATGCTACGAATACATATACTGCACACATTGTTTTGCCGACTATCAATTTGCATGAGTAGAACAAAAGCTTCTGCATCTTGAGCAGCATATATACATAATCCTTTCCGCTACCATAGCGTACTAATGCAGACTCGCCGGGATGGCCATTTCGGCCTTCCGTAGTTTTGGACCTAAATGCCCAAATTCGGAAATTTTGCTGTCATGGGTACACAGGCATCCCAGACTGAGGGATATTACGGGCCCAGGGTCGTGCACAGGTTTTTGGGCCCGCTGGACCCCTTTAAAGAGGGCTTTGGACGTAGATTTTCCAAAATTGAAATTACTGGTCCTACCCGCCATTGCGGTACGATTCCCTGTGGAATTGCAATAACATTTAGCGCCAAAAAGTTTTTATTTTTCTGTAGAAGGAATATGAGGCTAGACAAAGGGGCCAGTATCAGTGCCCTAAAGGTGCCCAAAAGTAGGCCTGTCAAGCTAAAAAAAAGTTTTTCGCGCAAGGGTCACCGTCACAACGTCATTTCCGGTGACCTTTAGTCGAAATATTGACAATTTTGCCTACTTTCAGTTTGGGACAGGTGTATAGCATCCGGATGTATCGAGTTTTTATCAGTACAGTGCTGCAAGTCAATAGTGTCTCAGGGACGGGGTATAGGGACCATATGAATTTCTTATAGCCCCCCCCCCAAATCGTGGTAGCGGAAAGGATATAGATGTTATGGAACATTTGTGTACTCATGGATTGTAAACGTCTATATTTTATTTGCAAATAATCTCGATATGCCTTCAGTGAAAACATGGGTGAAAACATGATTTATACCCGGTCAATATCACTGCAGTAAACAGTACACCGGATATTGCTAGTAAGGTGAGTAGTGTTATTCATTTTCGCAACCTTCAAGTGTACACTAAGGTTCTAAGATACGCTGCCTTGTCTTTCTGAGTGTGTTTAATATAACTTTTATTCAAAAGAATCTACTTCAATAATTTTCCTAATACCTGGAAACCGGCAAACGGCCGGGAATTACTTAAAAGGGTAATTTTAAGACCAAACTCATATCGATACTCACGCAAATAATAAGCTCGATCTCTTAGATAAAGCTGCTTTGTTTATTTTCTTCATTAAATTTCACAACTTGAATCGAGCAAAATGACATCCCAGTGACCATATTTATGTTTACCAGGAAAGAAATCATATATAACGGTTGATTTAAGAATAAATGAAAATGTTAGTGTACAGAGTATTGCTTTAGTGCTGCTCACTGCTGTACGGAGAATTGCTCATGGAAATACAGTAAATTCGAGGAATAACCAGTGTTATTCGGTAAATATTACTTATTTTGTCAAGATCTATATCTGTTGAAAATTTCAGACAGTAAAAACTATATTAAAACATGCTGGAATGCACAAATCCTGAGGTGGGTCCGAGCATCCCTCGACATTTTAAATGTAGTACTGTATATGTACACCATTTTGACAGGGTTTATAGTAATGATTAGTACATCTGTCTATAAGAACAATTAATAAGTCATTGAACCCACTTTTCTGGTCTGACCCCTTCCTTCGAAAAATAATTGGTCAGAGAAATTTCAGTACCCAGGCATTACCATGTTCAATAGAAATGCTCTGTCACACATTATTCTTGAAGAAGCTTTTATCGCAAGAAAATACAGAATTTTTACACAAATCAATAGAGCTGATAAATCCCCTTTCATTAAACAGCACTTCATTGTATATTCTTTATATAGAATCTTAGACCCGTAAACATTACAAACTTATTCTTATTAAGTAGAATATGTGGTGGGTAAGTCACATATTCAGGTATATGTAAGATAATCTATATTCAGTTAAAAGTTCAGTTATGTTCTATTTGGTTTGTGTTTAGACAATTCATTATTTTAACTATGATATCGACACTTTTCACCCTTGTTACCCTGATAAAACAACATGATTGGATATTCGCAACATGATTGAAAAATGGCGGATGTATGTTTACATATTCATCGCATTTTCGGCCAATTCTTCAAAATATACGGGTTTAACCACCTTCTGATGTTGTATGAAGATAAACTTGTGCATTCCTTCCATGAAACTAAAACTATTTATCCGTATGTTTGTGAATGTGATACACAATACGTTAAAAAGTTAGAAAAAGCTGTGTTGGATTTATTTGACAGTCTATAAAACATATATATTGTTGTTTATTTTGGGTTAAGATCTTTTGTTTATACAGCTCATTCATTTCACTATCAGACTTAGTTTAGAGTAAGTTATTTACATTTGCCGTTTCTACGTGATAACTATTTAAAGTAACCCATGTGTGAAAAATGGATAAAAACCAACATGATTGAGGATAAAGATCAACATGATTTATCTTTTAAAGTGGATACTGACCAACATTGAATTTTCATTGATGCACTGCAGTGCGAATTTGATATGTAGCTTCACTATTGGAAGAATAATGGGATGACCCCAACAAGTACGTAGGAGTAGATAACTCTATGAAGTATTTAGCGGAAAATATGTCCCTTTTTTCAACTTCGTGCACATTTGTAAGTTTACGTTCAAGGTATTAACCTATAATATCTAAGTGCATGTTCATATTGCTGTGATACTTTGTATACTTGTCAACCGTCTTGACCACAACATCTGCACTCTATCAAGCATGTTGTTGAATGTTATGCCCCATTTGGACTAATGTACTTAGAAATCAAAAGTTTACAGTTTATGTACACAATTTTAACCTCTAAGACATGTATCTTTGATACTTTGCATACTTTATCACCATCATGACGCCATGACCTCCACATGAATAGGCAACTCTATCAAATATATGTTGAAATGATGTCCCCTTTTTTAAATTAGAAATGCAATTTGGCACCATTCAAGACATGCTCACAGCGTTTAGTCCAGTCCCCATAATTCACTGTTCCTATTGCCGGTGAATTTTGCACATTTAGATACATGTGTTAAATTTACCTGTCTTGACTTATTATGAATTTTACCAACATATAGCAGAAAAAAGTATTTAACTAGAAATATGTCCACAGGACACGGATGCCCCCGCTAAAAGCTGGCATCAGACACCTAAGTATAAAGCTATGCAAATGGAATAACTTGAAACAAGTTTGTAATTGCTTAAATGTGACATTGAACAGCAGACAAGAGCTGGGTCTGTAAGTGTGACCTTTACATTTGAGTCAGGGTGTAAATGCGAATGTAACCAAGTAATTTTAAAATCCAGAACGAAATAACAAAAAAACAAAGCAGACCAGAAGCGTATACTTGTGCCTTTTAACTTTTAATCTCCAAGTTTGACAAAGTATGTAAAAAGAACTCTCACCAATTCTCGAAGCCATCTTCCAAAAATCACTTGATGAAGGCTGCTTGCCTTCTCAGTGGAAAACAGCAAATGTAGCTCCCATCTACAAAAAAGGGGACAGGTCAAATCCCGCCAACCACAGACCCATCTCATTGACATGTGTGCTATGCAAAACGCTTGAACACATTGTTGCCTCGTCTGTAGTAAAACACTTCACACAACACAACATCCTTTACCACCTCCAACATGGGTTTCGAGAAAAAAGGTCATGTGTTACCAAATTTATCATGCTCATTAACGACTTAATTACCGCAGTCTATCAGAAACTGCAGGTAGACCTCATACTACTAGATTTCAGCAAGGCTTTCGACAAGGTCAACCATGAGAAAGTCCTGCTGAAACTACATTCATGCGGAGTCCGAGGCCAAACACTAAAATGGGTCAAAAGCTTCTTAGATAATCGGCTCCAATCTGTAGTTTTGAATGGCACTAGCTCGGATGCTATCCCTGTTTCCTCAGGAGTGCCCCAGGGGTCAGTGCTGGGTCCTCTCCTCTTTCTAGCGTATATCAATGACCTCCTACAGAATATCAGCTCGAAAGTCCGCCTTTTTGCAGATGATACAGCAGTATACCTATCATTATCATCTGCATCTGAGTCTACAACCCTCCAGAATGACCTTAAGACACTAGAAAAGTGGGAGCTGGAGTGGGATATGGAATTCAACCCCTCCAAATGTCAGGTTGTCCAAGTCAGCTGTAGGAAACATCCTATACCAACCAGATATTATCTCCATGGAGTATTACTAGAATCAGTCACATCAGCCAAATACCTGAGCGGGGACATCTCAAATAATGTATCCTGGGGTGATCATATAAATAGGTCAACGAAAACTGCGAGCCAAATACTGGGTTTTCTTCGCAGGAACATAAAGGTCAAGTCTGAATCCCCGTATGGACATTAATGGCAGATAGATAGATGGATAGATAGATAGATAGATAGATAGATAGATAGATAGATAGATAGATAGATAGATGACCTTGACCTTTGCGTTAGGGACCTGGGTTTTGCGCATGTCACCTCGTCTTGGTGATGTGAACATTTGTGGCAAGTAATATAAATATAAAATAAGAAATGACATAGTAACAGATCTGACATGAATCACATGCCTATTTGAGAATTTTAACTTTTGATCTCTAAGTGTGACCTTGACCTTTGAGTTAGGGACCTGGGTCTTGTGCATGACACATCGTCTTGATGTGGTGAACAGTTGTACCCATTTTTGGTAGGCGTAAGCCTCTCTATACTACCATTGCCCATTTCTTAATGCAACCTGGACCGCCTTTAGGCTGCTATGTGAATCCGCATTCAAGTAGTTCCAGAAACTGTCAACATTCCCAATACTGCAACATATGTTTCTTCAAATTTTCAAACTTATTTAATTCAATTAGCAACAATTGTTTATTCTATGATCAACAATTATTGTGAAACTGTTCGTTGAATCGATATTTTTGCAGATAATCACTCAGCCGGGGAGATATCGAACTTGTTTCGTAATATGAAAATGACGTGTTCATCAAATGTCCCAGTCGTATAACTATTTTTAGAAACTTCAGACCAGGGTCACGTGATGGTTTTATCAATGAATCGTGTATCGTTATGTTATGCAAGCATATGGTGTGGCTATACTAGCCGCTTTCTAGAGATGTCTCACGCTGTGATGGAAGTGATTACAAGACGGTACTTTAGAATCTGATAAATAGGCGCGTAGTATTATTTTTAAGCGACTTATACGCATTCAATACACGTATGACATATACATCAATATGCCCCTTTTTACCATTATTTAGATACCCAACATGCCTATATAGTTACATATGCCTATTTTGACATTCAAGACAAGATCGGCAGTAACAAAAAGAACATTAAACGTGTAAAGTCGTTTAAGCTTTAGTAGCAGCAACCAGATCGCCTCCCATCAGCACTCTTAGTGCTTTGATTATTAAATGTCCTAAAAGCATGTGCTATAGACTGGGTGTGAAATGCCTTACATCGGGTATGCTCACAAACCTGCTACCACAATTCATGAGCACACTTCTTTAATGTACAATTATTTGTACCTTGAAAATCCCATTGGCAAGATTTCAATTGGTAATGTTGGTTTTTATCCACAATCATGTTGGCCAGTATCCTAATAAATTTAACAAGCACGTCGGTCAGTATCCAAAAAATACTATACGTTAATTTATCTAAGATTTTAAAAAATTGAAACGTCCAAATCATAGTTTATACATCTGCCGATACTTCCCAAATGATATTCATTACATAGAGTCCAATAAATGAGTTTTACAACGTTTTTAAGTACAAAACTCATTCTCAAATGCAAAATCCACACATTCTTTAAGGCTTTACATAGTGAAAAATATTACCTATATGCAACTTGTTTAGTGCAAATAGTTCATTTTCTTCATATGTTGATTATGTAATATTGAAATAAACAATCTGGATAGTTTATATGGAAAATATTGCAAAACAATGCACTAACCACATTTTTCATGTCGGCCATTTTTCAATCATGTTGCGAGTATCCAATCATGTTGTTTTATCAGGGCAACAAGGGTGCTTTAATGTATTGTTCTACGAATACCTGTTATTAAACGGCGTTCTATAACGTTACAAAAATATCCGAAGACGTTAAAATCTAGTTGGGATGATGTAAGTAGTCAGTAGTTCGGAAAATCTCGTATCTGAATTTATCCTGGTGTACACGAGAATGTCGCGAAAATTGATAACATTACTCACCTTTACTATCCGTGTACGGTAAATCGCAGTGAATGTGTGTGTCAAGCTTCTTTAGATGCCACACGTCATCTATCTCCTGATAAATCGCCAGTTTTATGGCTCAGTCAAAGATGAATTCTGATAGAGCTATGAGAAACGAATCTCTGGATATGGTAATTAATGGACATACCAAATTGTTTTAAATGTTCTTGTTTATGCATAAATAAGTATAATTATGACGTCGTTGACGTCAGACTACATGCGATGTCTGTTAGCATGTATAATAATGTATAAGCAAATATCTCAATACATGTAACTGTAAAATGCATTCTTTTGTGAAATTTGGCAAATATATTCATGTAAATTGTGGTGGATTATTAACATTGTATGCGATTTACTAGCATCAGTGATCACTTTTGTCTATACATGTACCTTCGTAAATACATTTTGAAAGCTGTATTGATAACCCGCTTCCACAATCTCATCAGCTTATCCTGATACATATATTGTTGGTTTATGATAATGTTCAAAAATAGTAAATTACAGAAATTTAATAATTACATTGGCCATCTGAGTATAATTATTCCTCTGTTATTGCGTTTCATACACGGTTCGATTAGAATTCACTATGTCTGACTACGTTGATATCATCTCTACCGTTATTTCAAACTACGACGTTATCTTTGTTTCATCATCAACTAACTACGAGGTTATCCAAAATATTGCACCATGTCAAGTTTATACTCGAATATCTCAGCGAAAAAAAGGAATACGAGGGTGGGATTTTGCATACAGACGGGGAATGGATTCAAACAACGCGTTTTTCTTGAAAAATCGCACACATTTTCCGTGATTTCTCCCTCAATATAACACGGTTTGCTCAGAATTTTGTGTACTGATACCTCTTTCAACAGCGATTAGATGTGCACACTTCGTTTTGTTCGAAACCTGCAAAATGAATATGTTACAAGCAATACTTACTTCCGCCTCAAAGTTGCGCGACGTTCGATGTGATCAGACTACATGATATCAACCGACTACACGATATCGGATTGAACGGTGTGGGGAAGGCATAACTTACCAGAAAGAGCAGAGAACACGAAAGGTATAAAAAGACGAGTATATTACATATTTGTTGAAACTGGGTCAATTAGCTTAATAAATAATATTTATAGCTTACACTAGGTCATTCAGATTTTTTATAACTGAAACTTAGTCTTTCAGCCTTTAGACAGCTGGGACTTGATATTTCGGTGGTGAAGTCTCGTTTAATTAATATGTGTTTGGCATTGTGCTGTGTGATGTTTTTATGTTTTCTGTGTTCGGCTGTTGAAGTTGACCGCTGCCTTCCCTGTCCGATTTTCTATTATCTTTTTGTACTATACTTATTATTTATAACAAACACTTAATAGACGTTAATTAAGTCAGACAGGGAAGGCAGTGCTTAACTCAACCAGCCGAGCACAGAAAACATTAAAAACATACAAGACGCAATGCCCAACTAAACAAGAAAAATATCCACCAAAGGCCAAGCTGTCGAAAAGTTAAATTAATTAGTTTCAGCAATCAAAAGCTGAATGCCTTAGCTGGCTTCAATGCCTATTTTAGCTGTCAGAAATCCTAAAAAAGTCAATTAAAACGTAAATGTCATCATTCGTTACCGTATGCACTTGTTTGTGTAATTGCAGACAGTGAAGCACCCTTTATCCATCAAACCCTTGAATAATTATTACCGGGGAATTCTACTTCGGCGATGTTCTCCCGATTTCTTCCAATACCACCATATTCATCACAATTCCCTCTGATATCACAAACTGTCTCAAGACTTCCCCGTAGCTTCACCTAGACCACGAGGATCATGTTCCCCGTGTCCTGATAGCTTACCTAGACCACGAGGATCATGTTCCCCGTGTCCTGATAGCTCACCTAGACCACGAGGATCATGTTCCCCGTGTCCCGATAGCTCACCTAGACCACGAGGATCATGTTCCCCGTGTCCCGATAGCTCACCTAGACCACGAGGATTATGTTCCCCGTGTCCCGATAGCTCACCTAGACCACGAGGATCATGTTCCCCGTGTCCCGATAGCTCACCTAGACCACGAGGATCACGTTCCTCGTGTCCCGATAGCTCACCTAGACCACGAGGATCATGTTCCCCGTGTCCCGATAGCTTACCTATACCACGAGGATCATGTTCCTCGTGTCCTGATAGCTCATTAATGTCCATCGGGAGTACATCGCCGGGGCAAAAAAAAGCCAAGTGGATCCTAGCGGCTTTAGATAACCAGCGACATGTGTTAAACGTAGCTCGTCAATGGCATAGCTATCCGACAGCTTCCACAGGGATAGCTTTGAGATTGAGCCGGATTTAATTCGATGTCAGCTGATACAGATATAGCAGCAGGAGGAACAAGTACATAAGGTTATTTGAGCATTTAGGGTTGACAGGAAAGTTGAACCTACTAGTATATGACTGTTTCAGTCTAACATAGAAAGAGCACAATTGCGAATCGTTGTTAGGTTCAACATTATTTGGTTGAATACAGGGTCTATGTACAGTGTCAATAACTGTACCCTTAGAGGGAGGACATGTTGCTAAGAACGCTGACGAAAGCATAAACTAATAACAGTACCTTATAATCATAACGAATGTGCACCGGGTGTGGGTAACATGTAAACAAAATGACCGGTGTCAATATAGAAAAACAACCGAGTAAAATTTCGGTCAGTGAAAAATATGATAATCTGCTTTTATAGCAAAAACATACGAGATGTTGAATTGCAAATTATAAAGTGGTATATAAATAACCTGTAAAATGGATATTATCAGGGAGTGCAAACAGTTGTTTTCACGAATTTTTTATAGAGCGAAAAAGGGAGTTTTTAGTTTCCGACGCATGCGCACGTATCACATATACATGTATATAATCAAAGTGTATGTATTTACAGTTTATTTACATTGGTATAAAACACTCTTTATTAATTGTAATGAAGCAGACCTCTAGCGTGATTGCGAATAAGCGAGACAAGTTTACGTAACAGTCCAAGCATACGATAACAAAGTTAATTCATAAAAGCCAAATTGATCACGTGACTCTATGTAATATGTTTGGGTGAAAATTGAATTAGTCTAGTCACGGCGTGCCTATAATTTGAATTCACAATCCAGACTGACGCATTAGCCAATCAGGGATTGACACGTGGTCACGTGGTGCTCCATTGTCAAATCGCTAGAAGTATCCAGTAACACTCGGCCTCTAGGCCGCGGGTAATAAACGGGGGAGGGGGTTAAGTCACAGAAAGAATTACAGTGATTCTTAGTGATCAGTAGTATTGATAGACTTTCGATTTTATATATAGCATTGTGATCCGTACAATTTAGAGATCTCGTCTTGTCAATGCAACATTGAAGTTGTGCTTTTTATTGTCATTGTATATTTTCGCTATCTAGACAACGGCGGTTGCAGATATATTTTGGCACCAGGAAATACACAAGTAACCATGGCCGCCAGACATATAGTGTTTTATGATGCCAAACATACATAACACTCAACTGCGAATATTTCTCTATTACCGCCCGCCAAACAGGCATCTGACATATCAACAGTTAAAAAAATCGTTATAACAGAAAACAGTTAAGAAAGTCGTTAATACTTGTTAATTTATTTAGACGTTAACCAATAGCCGATCTATTACTGGTGTAACACTATGATACATACTTCCACGTGTATTGCGGAATAAACTGTTTTAGTATTATTAAGTTTTCATGAGATTCTGATGTTTAACACAATCAGGTGAAACATCCTCCGATAGTTGGACATACATAAATTGTGGAGAAAATGAGAAAAAACAGATGTAATAAAATAATAATCATTTTCTCTTCTTTATCGAAGGCCGTTTTCTAGTTTCTAACTGTGCAGGGTTGTGTCGTCAAACCGGGTTTTACGCATTTTGTGAACATTCTATGCTCGACACAGGCGACATTGTGTACGTGTATTGATAAAAGTTGTATTTTTATGTATGATATTATATTGTCTTGAAGTGTGCAGTACAAATTAAATGATTGTATTCGGCTTGTTGAGTTGGGTATATGAAGACCAGTCATAAACTAAGATCCCTGTCTTAGATATTCATAGTATAGATGTGAAAGATATTTTTATCGGGTCGAATCCCTTTGCTATAGACATGATAATTGTGCAAACAGTTTTCCTTTAGCGCCAGTGGCTCAGTGGTAACGCCTCAGCCTATAGATGATCTACCATATGTGCTTATTTTGTACGCAGACCCAGTTCGAACCCATGCTTTGTTTTTATTATTTTATTACATCTGTATTTTCTCATTTTCTCAACATTTTTAAATTACAAAGTCTAGAAAAGCTCAAATGAAAAAATAAACAGAACAAACACATTATTTTCCGATAGAAACGTCAGAGATGGATACGAACTCGGAGGGAATAAAACATAGCCTACGATTGTTGCTATTGGACCTTGTGCCTCACCTACTGCGCTATTTTAACTGCTTATTAAGATGTAGTTATTACGTCTTATAAGCAAAAGGTATTAAAACAACAATGTTTATGTTCTGGTATTATTTATAGCCCGGCCAGTTTATGTTTGTCCGATTATATAGATATTATCTTACCTATGAGCTTTAGTATACATACTATTTATAGGGTGTTTAAAAGTTCGTTCTCAATGTTTAAGTTTCCATAGATTATTATTTTGACACAAGAAGAATGTAAAATGTTTAGGTTGAATTTCAGAGGGTTCTACCATTGTTGTTATCTCTCTGGCATGAACTGAAGCTATTCGAGTAATAAACTAAATTTGAACGCTACGTACATAGCTCAGACAAATGTTAGTATGAATTTGAATTTTGAGAACAAACATTTTTAACACCCTGGATATAGCTTAAAGTGCAGTCACGGCTCAATACTCGCATTCGATCTATATAATATATGTGAATATAGGTATATTTTTAACTTTGGTAATCCAAACACGGACTCGTCTTCTGAAAAGGTGAGGCATGCTTTCATGGTGGGTATCTATTACAACTGTATATCTAGTATACCTCTAATCTGACAAGTCCCTAGTAGTTTAAAGTACAACCACATGTATAACATAACAATTTACTTATATAGGTAAATTTCCAACTTTGGTAGTTTGAAACGGGGGGATTAACTGTACAAACTCTATGGTTAAAAGTATGCATATGTATCCTGTATTTTACAGGACTTTGCAATTATCGAATAAACTGAAACTGAAAGTACATAAACATGCATAAACAAGAAATACACCTATAGTACCTATGTTTAAGATTTTATATATTGGTCTGGATAAACAAAGACTCTTATTGTTCTCCATCTGACTAATATAGATCTATACAAATTACTCAGTTAAATCCAAGAGCCGGTACATGGCTATGAAACATCATTGAATAATGATACAACGAGAGTACACTTATCCTTTTTAAAAAGGCAATAGTGGGTTTTTGATACATTTAAGCTAAACAAGGTGCTTCAATTTTATTAAAACTTTACATTTAATGAATTAAATACGTTAATAAGTAATACATGAGCAAATTTGATTGTAATTCAGGTTTAAATGGCAAAACCAAATCGCAAAAAGTATTGATCGACAGTGTAAAATTTACGAAATTAATAATATATTTATACGTAGCAACCTGCTATACAAATTAGGCGTCTGTGCTTCTTATGCGGGAGAAAATGGGACTGTGAAATGTTGTTCCACACATCTATAAGGAAAATGCGTAACTCTCTAAACGATATGAAGTGTCAAGTTGATTATGCACTTCATGACGACCATCTATGTCTATCTTCAAATTTAGCTTCATCCATAAAAAAGCAATGACCCCACTGTCGTAGCATGAGCTGTCAGTAAGTTTTTACCCACCTAGCATACGCAGATTTTAAGATGGTTAAGATTATACCTTTCCTAAGTCTGTGGCACCTCAATCACACAAACGGAAGACGACAGTTAAGCTACTTTGTCAAAAAAAACGTCACATTCTGCTTAAAACATGTCAATAACACCAGCATGTTCTGTTTCCTAGAAGTCTGGCACCGTATTCAACGCACTTCAAAACTGTAATTGATGTTTTTTGGTCGAGGAACAACTTATCGGTCACATCGTCACATCGCGGGTCACGTATATATAATATAATGACGCCAATATGTAGTACTGAGTTATTGAATTGAACTATTGTTTCGTGGAAAATTATATCAGGCATACGACTATGGTCCAATTTATTGATATTTACTCCAACAAAATTTAAAACATAATTTAGACAAAAGATACCAACCATCAAATTCGTTGTGTTTTTCAATCGGTTAAGTGTACACATCAGCATTAATTTCATTTTATGAAATATCTATCGTATGGTCAACAACGTGCGGATGGCGGGTGTTGTTTTTGGCAAAACAATAAAACGAGGCAAGAAAGTCACATAATAGAGTAGTTTGCAAATTGCAGGCCGATGCGCTGTTAACCTCTAACCCAATACTGACATCCATTATATTCCGATCTTACATGCTACGATGATACAACAATCTTCATTTTACGCTATTACATGGACGAAACGGTCCGAAAGTTCATTTTGCCTGTTCAAGACCTGATTCAAGATGGAGCCTTCCATATTCGACAGCGTTCTTCTAATATAATTAATTTTGTACTATGTTTTGTAAAAAAGATAATATTGAGTCTGACAGGAAAGGCAGCACTCAACTTAACAAGCCGAGCACAGAAAACATAAAACACATATAAGGCACAATGGCCAACTGAACCAACCGTGCACAGAAAACATAAACACATACAAGGTACAATGCCCAACTTAAGTAAAAGATCCACCCTGGAAGTCCAAGCTGTCAACAAGAGGGTCATTGGCCCTTAAGCGCTCACCTGAAGACTAGCAGTTTAGGCAGAATCAGTATTTGTTATGATATATGACCTTATTATTTGATGTAGATTTTACAAATACACACTTTGTGGCCAGGTTTTATAAACTAAGATGAGGTAAAAATGAGACCTCTAGAGTAGATACAAGGTTTTTCTTTGATATGATATGGTGACCTAGTTAATGGACTCAGATGACCCAGTTACGACCTTGATCTAGATTTTATAGAGACAAATATTGTGACCAAGTTTCATAAAGATTAGGCAAAAAGCGTGACCTCTGAAGTGTTAACAACATTTTTCTTTGATGTTACCGTGTGACCTAGTTTTTGACCCCAGATGACCCAGATACGAATGCCCTAGCTGAATGACCCAGTTCCTAGAGTAAAACGGCGTCCATACCTAGTTTTAGCTGTCCGAAATCGTAACAAACAGATACTATTAAGTTAGACAAGGAAGGCAGCACTCAGCTTAACCAGCCGAGCACAGAAAACAAAAAAAGACCACACAAGGTACAATGCCCACCTGAACCAGCCGAGCACAGAAAACATAAAAAAACACACAAGGTACAATGTCCACCTGAACCAGCCGAGCACAGAAAACATAAAAAACACACAAGGTACAATGCCCACCTGAACCAGCCGAGCACAGAAGACATTAAAGACACAATGCCCAACTAAACGAGTTACATTGTATAATCCTCCCATATCCAAGCTGTCGAAATTCTAAGCGAACCAGTTTCAGCAATCAAAAAGCTGAATGCCCAAGCTGAATGACCTTGTTCCAACAGTAAAATGGCTGAAATACCTAGTTTAAGCTGTCAGAAGTACTAAAAAGTAGACAAAAGAAGAAAAAGCTCAGTGTCAAGGTTTCAGCTAAATGACCTAGTTTCAGCACTACATATGAGCAGAAGTGACCTACTTTTGTGGAACAATTAGTATTCCCAGGTAAGTTGACAATTAACCAAGCTGTCGAAAAGCAAAATGAATTAGTTTCAATAGTCAAAAAGCTGAATGCCCTAGCTGAATGACACAGTTCTAACAGTTCCTACAGTAAAAATGTCATTGAATAGATAGGACCGCCATAACAAATTCACCACTCCTAGTACATTGTACTTGAACTCGCATGTTCTATTAATGTAACGACACTCACGTTTTTATCCGGTTCTCTGTAATACCCTAGGCGATAATAATACTTTCAAACTGAATTTCCTAACTTCAGATACTTTTTTGTTTATCAGTGTTTTTCTGTGTTTTCGTTGTTATGCTATGCGGGTACGTCGTTCAACGCATTGTGCAGTAATGTTTAATTTACAGGAAAGCCTGAGAGTTCACATATCATGTCCAATTCCTGCTGCTTTTTCCATCTCAAGAGTACCTCTGTACTTCCGTTAAATTTTTTTACCTTCAATTATATCCACGAACGCCTTCTTGATGTGTTTATTACTGATTCGTCGCATACAAATTACTACATGTACTTGCATACCTAGTAGCATTTACCTCTTCCTAGTTCAATCGTTTTTGTTGTGTGATACTCGTGTGGAGCGGTGGTCTAGCGTTTCGGGATCGAGAGGTCCCTGTTTCGATCCCCGTCTGCGCCAATTCCTTATTTCTTTGAGCAAGAATAACCCACATGCTTCACTCGACCATGGTGTGAATTGGTACCTGTGAGGGCGGTGTCTGTACATGCTCGATATTCCTGGCCGCCGCAGATCAATGTTGGCTGCACATCCACCAGGAGAGAAATAGTCTCCCAAGGGAGACTCGAACGCAGGTTTCATTAGGTAGCCCAATGACTAGGGTAAATTAAAATGTCTAGGGTAAATTAAAAAGGGTGGCTGGAAGCAGCACTCGAAAATTGTTTAACTTCTTATCCAAAACTTGTATCCAAAAACGATATAATTATACAGTTTAGCAATAAGGTAAGGGGTTTCAATAAATTTTAGATAATCGAGAGGTTGCGATGCGAACGTGTACGACTTCCTGTACGTGTACCTACCCGTACATGTGTACGTACAACTTGCAAAAAGAATTTGCTCGCGAAACACAACGTGTACCTGTAAAATCGGGGTTGAAACGTGATTTCTTCGTGAATAAATGAGTGTTTATATAAACCCATTGAGGCCACGGGCGATGAAATATTGTGTGTGTGTGCGTGTGGTCTGTACGACCTGATCAGACTCATACATATATGAAATCTGCATCTCAAGGCGCTTCTTATGAGCCTATTTTCATGAAAATCGGAACTGGTCACGTTGACCAAACCGAAGTTTAAAAAGCTAGTTTTTCATAAGTAAAGAGTAGTTTTCAGACATTTTTTCTTGTTTTCTCAAAATAGCGTTTTTGTACTTACAATCTTCTTATTCTAAGCCAGCGAATTGTCTGTATCATTTGTTATTATCAAAGTATTTCGTAGTGTGCTAGACTTATAACTCCGACACGTCTGTTTTCAATATTCACCTTTGGTAGGTTAAGTTCAGCCGAGTTATATGTAAATTTTTGACCTTGGTAGTTTAAATGGACGTATTTACTATATAAACTATCTAGTAAAAGTACAATAACATTAGGGTGTTTCATTTTTTGACCTTTTTCCTTGATCGCTTAGATAATTAAACCAACTGTTCTCTAGTATAATGCACCTATCAATATTATGCCCGCCCGGGGGGGCGGCGGGCATACACGGGACTTTAGACAGAAGACCATTCCCAACAGGCGTGAATTTGACAAACTTATTGACTCCAGGTCCCGGGTAATAGACTTTGGCCGGTTTTTACATCCCGGGACTGGGAAATTTCGACACCGCAAAATAAAAAGGGGAGTAACCGCGAAAGACGACGGTGATAATATTTTTGAATATGAATTCGTGTTTTTTTCAATTGCCCGGATGTTGAGCAGACGGCATGTCTTTCCAAGAATTTTCGGTCGATAAGATCGTCAGCTGGGGCGACAAGATCGCCCCAGAATTGGGGACAATATTTAAAGGTATACAGTGATAGTATTCTCCATTTATTTTCACCCATACAGTATTATATAGTATGCATTGATTCTAGCAGTTTTCATGTGTGTCATATGTTTCCGCGATTTAGACACGTTTTCTTTCAGAGCAAGTCGCATATACCAAAGGAACCTGATATTTCAATATATATGACCCAAAACACTATCCAGGCCCCGTTTATACTGACAATCACCAATAGAGAAAATAAACAGGAGTGAAACGGATCGTATCCCACCCACCGCTAATACAAGGAACTCCTTTGCAACAAGGTGACAACTAGAAACTCCGGCTCAGACAGCCACCGGAGATGGAAATCAAACATATGCAATGCTTACCATTCACATATGACAGCGTACACACTCGATAATTTACATATTTCAAGAGGTTTCATATCTCCGTAATACCATTGCGTGACAAAAAAAACCTTGAAATATGTGAATTATCGAGTGTGTACGCTGTAATATGTTAATGGTAAGCATTTTTTTTAAATATTGTTTTAGTCCCACTGGTCAACAGTATTTCAGTCATATGGAGACTACCCCGTCATATTTAATGTGCTGACACCATGCCAACCAGCAGTTTCTTGGAACTAACTATGCTGTCGGAGCGTCAAGCAGGGAGATATACCAGTACCATTTTTAACGACTTGGGTATGTCGCGGCCTGGGATCGAACCCGGGACCTCTCGCACTTGAAGCGGACGGCTCTACCACTAGTGACTAGGCTATCAAGCTGGATAGCAGCTTTTTCTATAACGTATACACTTACTCACACTCCCAACGCAACACCTACATTTTTCATAATTTCTCATTTATTTTTCCATGGATATAGTTCAAACTTGGCATGTTAATTGATACATCTTCTTTGCATGTCTCCTAGAATTTATATGAAAATTAGTTCATTGAAAGATAAAAATTAAACAAAAAAAATGAGCATCACTGCAAAACTGAAAGTCACAAAAATTACACCATGTAAAAATACGGCATGACGTAGCTCTAGCTCACATAGCACGTGTACTTCAAGCATTTCTGCATAATCACAACATACAACAGTTGCCAATATCATCAAAGTGTTCGGATTTCATGATTATTTGGAATTTGCCGGGACCAGCTGTGTAAGCGACAAACGAGAAGACCACCAACCCCACAAAAACGACAGAAACGGGCCGTTTTCAGGAAATGGGGACCATTCCCCAGATATTGATACGAATTTTGTGCTTTCGATGGGACAGAAGAAAAAATATATCATAACATACATGGATGGACATACTAGATCCTAATTAACAAGGAACACAACGTTTTTCCTTTATTTATTTATTGTTATAAACTGTTTAGTAAAATTTACATCCATTTTTGTAATAGTTTTCATGGTGTATTTTTGTGACTTTTCAATTTGCAGTGATGGTCGTCACTTGAAATTATTTTCATCTTACAATCAATCGATTTTGATAAAATAATCATATAAACATCAGTTAAATATATATCTATAAATATGCCAAATTTTAATCAAATCACATTATAAATAGTTGAGAAATGATGAAAAGTGTAGGTGTTGCGTTGGAAGTGTGCGTAAGTGTATGCATATATAGGAATCCAATTAACGTTAAAGTACAGTTGATTGATCATTGATGACGTCACGTTTTGACATCATCTACAAAGCCAAATAACGTTAAGTTCTGAGAAAAAAATGTAGGTCGAAGACAACCATGTTTGATGAGCTATAAAATGCAGAACATTGGCTATATATATATATTAGAATCAATATTTATAATAAATATATAGCTGTGTTTATAACGCTGTTATATCTATGATAAAATATGCTGCTTGCTTGGATGTGCACATTAAATCCTCGTGCTACGCACTCGTGATTTAATTAATTCAAGATCGAGCTCATGACCACATTTTATGATATGATTAAACACAAAACATATTTATTATTTCTTAATTGAAGATCTGCTTGCATTCAAAGCTTAGGGTGGCGCAGTGTGGTTACCACAGGATACATAAAAAACAACCCCACCCACTAATATGTTTTAGGTTGATTATGAAACAAGTTCCTACAACTTAGATTAATCACTCTTGACACCTCATTCCTGATGATACCTATCGCCACAGGGTTTGAGCCAGATTTCCCTATGACGAGCATCTAGTAAGGCCGGAATTTAATGCTGGAACCATGGTGGGGAATAATATGACATGGAGACCATGTGACACGGTACCTTAAATTTAAAATTGGTGGAGGATTTTCCTAAAAAAATACAATGCTGTTTCTAATGTCAATGGCGGCTACTCAAAGTCATATCAGTTATGCATACTCTCAAGAAAATACTTTCTATTAACTAAAATAAATTGACAAGAATGTTCACATCAACACCTGAATTTGACAGATTATCAATGGCTGCAATACCATATCACGTGGTCTCCATGTCACATGTTCCCAACCATGATTGCAAGATTTGTTTATTAGACTACTCTAGCAGTTTCATGTGTTTTTAACAAAAAAAATCATTCAGTACCATTTTTGTTCCAATAAAATAAAAAACAAGTTTTATCGATCAAAATATGTCGGAAATTGTCAAGTTGTGCTACCAAAGTTATTTTTTTTTATATTAAACACCAGGCTCAAAAGGCTCAAGTTCATATCCAGGCTGCAGCTCCTATACAGGCTCCAGCTCCTATCCAGGCTCCAGCTCCTATACAGGCTCAAGCTCCTATCCAGGCTCTAGAGGAGAGTGCACCAGATTGTGAGTACACCATGCTACCCAACTTACGGAAATTTTGTCATTCCTGTTCATGGTGATCTATGATTGCTGTCTGTCCGCATGTGCATTGTCAAATCTTAGGTTGTGAACACACACATTTTTAGTCCAATCTTCATGAAACTTGATCACAATATATATCTGAAATCTCGGCAAAGTTCAAAACTGGGTCATGTGGTGTCAGAAATTAGGTCGCAAGGTCAAATCTTAAATATAATGTGGAACAAATTAGTGGCCACATGTTTGGCCCATTCTTTATGAAACTTAGTCCGAATGTTTGTCTCTATGAAATATATGTCATGTTCGAAATTGGGTCATGTGGAGTCAAAAACTAAGTTACTGGGTCAAATCTTAGAAAAAGCTTGTGTACATATTAGAGGCGACATTTTTTATCCAATTTAAATGATACTTAGTCAAGTTCGAGACCTAAAAATTAATAAATTGCCCTCTTTTTCAGGTATCGATGTGGAAGTATCTAGGTTTGGGCGCAGGAGGAGGAAGAATGTTCTTTTTAGTGATTTTTTATGTTAATTGACAATGTTACTGGAAATAAAATAAGAAATATTATCAAGTGTTGTAACTTTTTAGCTCACCTGAGCATGACGCTATTCACGGCCACAAGACACCCGCTTTTCCTCCAAATTGTGAACAGCGTAATCGAAGCGGTCGAGTTTTCCGATGCAAAGCGCGCGATGAAAATTTTGTAAACAAGAGGTGAGTGTTGTGGTTTATTTTGTTTTTCTATTTAAACTTGTCCATTATATCAAAAATCGGGGAATGCTATTCCACGTTAATATGTTCGATCTAAAAGAAGACGAAGTCTCCTTTCATTAGGTGATTCCTTGGTACCGCTAGAACTTTTGTAAGTTTCTCCGACCGGTGCAAAAATCAACACGATGTCACATTTGACTCCTTATTTTTTTATATCCACTAAATTGAAGTAACTATGCAATGCCTATAACTAAACTAAGGTCTGTTAGGTACAATTTCATTCAATTGTGTTCTTGGCTCGGTAAAATAAACAAGTTTTGGTCAAAAGTGTTAATGTGAAAAAGCGCGAGTGTAGGAGAACAAGCGGACGATAAGAGGTGCAGCGGGCGATTAATAAACTATTCTTTGGGAATTTTGAACTTTTATTTCGAATTGTAAGATCTGTAATATCTACTTGGGAAGATGTGACGTTGTTTTAATCGTTTAATTTTTATTAATATTACATACATATACCTGCGTTTGTGACATGTGAAGGTATTGTCAACACGAGGTCTAAACTAAGGGTGCCATTCTGGTTCGAGGGTTAACATATTAATGTCATGCACGCTGACGAATCATATTCATACATCACTGTGTGTATTATGGCAAGGTGCGATCTAGCAAGTGCTTTTAATTCTTGGCATTGAAACTAGCTATTTTCTGTGTTTTCAGAACTACGTCTTTGCTTTGGTGGATTTAGGAAGTGCGGGTGATCGCCATATCTACATTCAATTCGGTATATTGGGACATCTATACTGTTGCAGTCAGCATCTATGAATCTTAAAGAAAACTGGGTTTCGTCATACATTTTTGAACGAACATTTGAACAATTTATTGTTATGTTTTTAAATTCACTCAATAATATCACAGGTGCTCGACATATGGACATGACACCCTATGGTCAGATATAACAAAACTCAGATTACTAATAAGACATCTGTTTTGTTCAGTCTTATTTGTTGCAAATGCTATATACACGTACATGTTGTTTGGTGTTTAATAGAGGGTACCATGGGCTCATATCCACAAACCTAGCACCTGTGTGTTATATAATTTTGTTTAGATGAGCTTTTGAGTGTCCTGATGTTATGTGCACCACTCAAATTAAACTTTAAAATCTGCGGCAAGATTGACTCATTGTCAAAACCAGTGAACTGATTTAAGATTCACGTTTTAAACATGGTTCTTGTATATGTATATGTTCCTTTGAATAATTGTGTTGCAGTGCAGTTCAATAAAATGAAATAAAATAAGGCATTATTTCTTTGTCTTGTTACTGCATAATATGTATGTACATTTTATAACAAGTGATGATATAATGTACATCACGAGCTAGAATTCAAATGTCTATGGTTTCATTAAAAGACAATTGCAAAAATTGGTAAAATTAATGTATAAAACTCGATGCCACACAGACAAAACTTCCAGAAACAAAGATAAAACACAATATTTTAACAAAACAATATATTTAACATAACAGCTCATCAATATTACATACTTCAGAAGTTTTTTTCCAATTTCCTGGTTGTACACAATTTAATCTAACAACCGTCCATGCTACAAGAGCAACCTGTAAGCATCAGGAGGGCGATCGGTATTATCCTGTCTTAAAAAAACAACGTTACATTCCCGTTACCCGAGAAAGAGATTTTTTACTGTCAAAGACATATCCTAACTGAACTTTTTGACATGTGATCAACCGAAAGCGACTGTCAGGTCATGTAATCGATCTACCAAATTTCAATCTCGTGCATATCCAATTAAACAAATGTACATGTATATATCGTCGCTGTTCTTCGAAAACCTCGTATATCAATTTTGGCTACTTTTCAGGAGACGAAAAAAACTGAATAACTTTTTACTAAAAGTGAATATGTATTTAATTCTTTGACACGAACACAGCGTTTGTAACTCCACTTTGAATGCACGTAAATGTACGTGTCGGCTGAGCAAAGGAAAATCCATACTTTAACTTTTAACTCTATTATACGAGCTTTTCGTTCTTATTTTTTGTCAAATTTGATCCATTTGCCGTTATTCGACTTTTTCGCGGCATTATTCAGTTTTTTCGCATTACGTAATTGCGTTTTCTAAATCCTCGTATAATTGAAATTAGCCATTTATAGATATTTATATTGTTCAACGTTAAAATATTAAAGTGTTTCTACTTACCCGTTGTAATATACCATTACAGATTAATTGTTTTGCATATTTGACGTAAGCGCAACCAAAAAACAACAAAACAATTTATTCGAGATTTTCGCAGACAAAATTGTGGCCCCATGAAAAAAATCAAGAATTTTCGCACAAATACTAACTTTCTCGTTTGAGAGGCTATTTTTAGACTATCTTATCCGGCATTTTCGCAGAAGACTTGTTACTGAATGGGCTTTCCGATGTGCGTATAATCGTTTTTGAGCCAAAACATGTATACGAGGTTTTCGAAGAACAGCGACGATATACAAGATACCAGTTCCTGTTTTGCGATACATCTTTTACGCCATTGTTTATGCTGTCGGTCGGCTTCATGCTTCCCTGTCTATTCCATAGTAAAGTCCACAACCTTTCATGTATTTCATATCTAATGCCTCCGTCTGGTTTTCGTCAGTTTGATAGGGCCACTTTCGTGCAGAGGCTGCAATTTGTACGATAATATGTTTTGTCTTTTGACACAAATAAAACAACAACATTAACGACGGTTTTCTTAAGATGATGACTGCAATGGTAAACATGTCCAGTACTTCAATGTTAATATGACCGGTCACGTGCACTTTCGAAATCCATCAACGCAAATACGTAGTTCTGAAAACACAGAAAATAGCTAGTTTCAATGCCAAGAAATGACACTTTTAAAAGTTATAAATTATCAATAAATAAAGCTGAAATTTAACGTGTACCTAATTGACTTATACGCACTTGCTACAAAGGTCGCACCTTGCCAAAATACACACAGTCATGTATGAATACCATACGTCAGCGTGCATGACATTAATATGTTAATCCTCGAACCAGGATGTCACCCTTTTGGGCTCGGATGACATTTCGCCGTCGTGTTGACAACACCTTCACATGTCACAAACGCAGGTGTATGCATGTAATATGTATACAAATTAAACGATTAAAAACAACATCAGATCTTCTCAAGTAGACATTACAGATCTTAAATTCGAAATAAACGTTCTAAGTTCCCAAAGAACAGTGTATTAATCGCCCGCTGCACCTCTTATCGTCCGCTTGTTCTCCTACGCTCGCGCTTTTTCACATTAACACTTTTGACCAAAACTTGTTTATTTTACCGAGCCAAGTACACAATTGAATGAAATTGTACCTAACAGACCTAAGTTTAGTTATGGCATTGCATAGTTACTTCAATTTAGTGGATATCAAAAAATAAGGAGTCAAATGTGACATCGTGTTGATTTTTGCACCGGTCGGAGAAACTTACAAAAGTTCTAGCGGTACCAAGGAATCACCTAATGAAAGGAGACTTCGTCTTCTGTTAGATCGAACATATCAACGTGGAATAGCATTCCCCGATTTTTGATATAATGGACAAGTTTAAATAGAAAAACAAAATAAACCACAACACTCACCTCTTGTTTACAAAATTTTCATCGCGCGCTTTGCATCGGAAAACTCGACCGCTTCGATTACGCTGTTCACAATTTGGAGGAAAAGCGGGTGTCTTGTGGCCGTGCTATTGTGATCAGTCAATGTCTGTCGTTGTGAGTTGTATGACGTCCTCAACATTTAGAGTGTTTACAAACACTCTAGAGGCCACAAATAATTGTTCAATCATAATTAAACTTGGACAGCATGGTGTTTGTCTGAATGATTTTACCAAACCTTTAGAAACTAAGTTACCCCCGGGACATTTGATGCACCTAGCAGGCTCTAGGGTGGGGATTTAGACAAAAATGGTTGTCTTTAGGGTTGGGATTTAGACATCGAAAAATTTTAAATGTCAATTTCCCCTGGGTCAGCCCGCCGCCCCCCCGGGCGGGCAAAATATTGATAGGTGCATAAACAATACTCCCAGACCAAATTTCAGCTCAATCAAAAAATGTCTTGATCCCCCCCTACCGAGTTGAAATTTTGACCAAAAGACGACATGTAGGCATTTTTCACTCCAAAAAGGTTTCTTTAATAGCCAATTCCACCAACATTATTTTGTTGTATTTGTGTAAGATGAATGATTTGTGGTCGTTTGAACCCATTTATGTCCATATTTTATTATATAAGGATCCAAATTATATACTGGACCAGTTCATTCCATAGCAAAAAGGAGTGTTTTTCTGAAAATTAAAGAAAATTAGAAATTATCAGATATTCTCAATTCACAAACTTTAAGGGCCCAAATTGAGAACTGCTATGTTTTTAAACACTTTATAATGTACTAATGTGATTTTACATGACTCTATAATTAAACAAAATTAACTATATACATGTACCGTAAATAATCGGACATAAGTCGTAGGGTGACTTTTGGCTAAGAAGTCGAGATTTTTGTCGATACTGTACCCTTTCATAAGTCGCCGGTAGACTTTTCATTTTTTTGTGAAAGCTGAATGTTTGTCCCCAGGATCAATATGCATTCTTTGGACGTAAATAATTACTAGTAAATGAGATAAAAACTTAAATCCAATTCACGAACATTTTTGTTATACTTACAAGTTAGTAATAGTATGCAACAGATTACTGTTGGAACTTCAAGACGATATATACTGATTATCAATCACTCCCCGTTGAGCAACATCATTCGCCACTTTAAGGTTTGTCACAACATTTCCCATTGTTGTACTTTCGAATATTCTCCACTGATCAGGAACATTGTGATCTGGGCAACATATATTACCATAACATAAAATAGAAACCACGACTCCGGTCCAATAAGCAGATCCATTGGATGGTTCGCTGTTATTATACCAGTTAGAGGTCAGATTTTTAAAGTTTGTGGCCTCTGTGACTTATAAGTTAAGAGCCATAACTTCCTTGACATCGGGTGCCACAGACTTGCCAAGTAAGAAGAGGAAGATTAAGGGTGTCTTAGAAGGAAAGTTATGCGTGCGATAGGAGCATCAACGGGTGCACGTGTGTAGCCATCAGGTCCCATAACTCGAAGCCCAATCATGGTGGAATTGCATACATACTGGCTTGAAGGAACCATGTCCATGGAAAGAGAACTTTATTGCATTCTTTCTAGTTTGGTGTGAGAGGGATCATGATTGCTATATTGGGCAGCATAGCAAGCTTCAATAACAATCTGACAGAGTGAAACACACTAGGAGCTTTAATTACAAATGCATCCCAAAGTGCCACAGACCGGTATCTTAAGCAAGCGGTCACCTAGGTACTTGTTTTTAAATAAGTTCACATAGTTATCGGTGGTTGGTGGTTTCAACGTCAATTTGAGGTAGATGGGGCGCTAAAATGTCACTTGTATCTAGGTTATTGCTGGTGAGAGGGGGAGAAATATTCAGGCCTATTCTAATTGGTGAACACGTACCTGAGAGAACCTTTATAAATTGCTCAGACTCTGTTTAACATGTTAAGCATAGATACTATCCAATGATTTTCTCAAATCACAACATATATATAATTGATTTGTGAATGGGTCAGTAACTCTAGATGTCTCCTTGACAGTTTTACAAATATCAAATATACAAGTTGTGGACCAATATAATCAGAATGTCTAAATTGACTGACTTGAAATGGAGTTTCCCAAATGAAACACTCAGTCCAAATGCATGATTTGTGGCTACAGAGCATGGAACCAACGATGACCTAAATATTGAAATAAGTGGAGTTTATCAAAATATTTCTTGGAAAACCAAGGAAATGTGAAGATTCGGTTCCTTGAAGGTTGTATGAGAAACATGTTATAATTCGTTGAATGCACTAGCTTGACGCTTGGTCAATTATTCTGTAAGCACTGGCTGTGGGATTTTCTCTTTGGTCGCACCCTGTTCATATATGTAGGTGGCACTGTCATGATGCTGTATGAATAGAAAGTCACATTTATTAGCCTGTCACTCAACTCACCACTCAATCTATCTCCCCCCTGTCCATGTTTTATTATCATTTATAACAGTATATACTGTTATAGAAAGCATGAGTGCGTTATTGCCGTCCAAGTTTTAAGAAACATGCTAATATATGGTTAAGTTTGTATAAAACATTGATTATACCTGTAAAATCAAATTAGTTCATCATAAAGTATTCAAAAGCATGACAGTTCTTACCAAAATTAGATGACTTTTTATAAGAGCAGGGTGATTTGGACCTTGGATGTTTGTTTAGGGAAAAACTTCAAAAAATTCAAATTTTCTCTAATTTTCAGAAAATCACCACTTTTTGCTATAAAATGAACTGATCCCGTATATAATTTGGACCGTTCTATTGTAAAATATTGACATAAATGGGTTTAAACAACCTCCATTCATTCATCTTACACAAATACAACAAAATAATATTGGTGGAATTGGCTATTTAAGAAACCTTTTCGGAGTGAAAAATGCCTAAATGTCGTCTTTTGGCCAAAATTTCAACTCGGTAGGGGGGGATCAAGACATTTTTTGATTGAGCTGAAATTTGGTCTGGGAATATTGTTTATACTAGAGAACAGTTGGTTTAATTATCTAAGCGATCAAAGAAAAAGTTAAAAAAATGAAACACCCTAAATAACATACATTACCTCGAAATTTGCTATACTGGCTTCGACAATGTTTACATATTTACACATGTAGACAAAGTGTCAGTTGCATGTCCAATTGAGTACTGGTTGTTGAGTTCCTAACATGTTACGTCGACTAGGCAGAGTGCCATTTATAGGGCTTTCACACTGGGGCCCCGCTTCTACTACGATCTAAAATTGGTCAAAATCGTGGCCGATCGTGGGACAGTCGTGGTCAATCGGGAGAGGGTCTTCGTGAACGTGGTAGAGTCGTGGTGGAATCGCGTAGGTCGGGAAGCTCCCCGACCTTACTACGCCTATTTTGAACATGTTCAAAACAAGCGTAGCGGGATCTAGCGGGATCGTGGCTAAAACGAATCGGCGCAAGAACGTTGCAAGGTCGTATTAAGATCGGCATAATCGTAGAAACATCGGGGAAGCATCTTGTCGGGAATAACATCGTGGTACAATTGGCATCATATTTAACTGTGGTTTCTATTGAAACACGTAAAATCGCGTTGTAATATCGATATATAGGATAGTCATTTTCCTTTACAACAGTTGGACATAGACCAAAGCAAATAATTATGTGGAAAACATAAGTTTTCTAACCAAAAATGGTCGAGATATTAGGAAAGTACATGGGCTGATCCAAAAGTAATGTCACTGATGCTATTTAATCGTCCACAATGTAAGAAAAAACACCAAATTTTACACAAAGTTACATGAATCTATTTTAAATATTATAGCACAAATTCATGAAAATGCTCTGAACAGTTATTGAGATATTTGCATATACATGATGCATACTAACGGACATCGCCGCAAGCCAGACGTCATAATGACGTTCCTTCCGTGGCACTAACTCATCCTGAAAATTTCACCCCAGGTATTTTTCTTAAACTCCTGAATTCATGGAGCAATTTATTTGTACTTTAAAAGTGTTCAACCCAGCCGACACTCGCTATCGGCATGTTAAAATTATTTCTTAGTGTCATCTGGATAGTCCCACCAGTAAAATCTAACTCTACACACATTAGCCGCATTATCGAAACGCCGAACTGCATTTACGGCGTCAGAAACAAACTTGGTGTTCTTATCGGAGCTACTACATACCAGTCTTCCGGCCATCTGTTGACATTGATTCGATCAAGGCCATCCCTTAAAAGCTTATACTACATGTATACGAACCTATGCCGTCGCCGTGTGTATCATAAAGTTTCTAAGCTTACTATGATAACTTGTAAAAAAATGCATTACTGCGCGCAGTGTCTTTTTGACACACATCTGCAGTGTTTTCGCTTAGTAATCATTTTGTTGATCGGTTATTGCGAGTTTCATAATTGAGTGATGCCACTGAAATTTCAGCAGCAGACAGCAGACAGTTGTAAGGTTACGTCCGATAATTGTCGTCTGATTTGGCGGTTTATGTTTTATCATAATATATGAAAGAAAATTGATATGATTATGAAAAACGTATGTTATTTTTATGTGCGGCGACATGACGTCATTGATATATTTTAAATGTTTATAATATTCAATTATGATAATCAAATACCGCAGCACGTTTTATGTTAATCAGAAATGAATAACTGCACATGGTGATATCGTTTTCATGAACCTACGCCCATAAACAAGCACACAATGGGAGCAGTGACATTACTTATGGATCTACCAACGTACATGTACATTTGAACAACATGATCTCGTTCACGCATATAACAGCTATGTAGAAAAAGTTGTTCATTGTTAACATAAAACATCATCCAATGGATTCAGTGCCTCTTTCGGGCAATGAGTGAGGTGAAAAAAAATGCCCCAAACTCATTGATTTGTGTATACATCATACCAAAGCGTACTATGATCACGTCAATTTCGTAATATTGTCGGCATGAGCGGCGCAACATCGTGCTATAGTCTTTTAGGTCTGTTTACCAACGTACTAGGGTCTTGCAGAGCGTTGCGAGATCGTAGTAGAAACAGTTCATGATCGGCATTGATCGCGATGGAAACGTGGTGTAAGCGTACAAGCATCGTATCGGAAACGCTGTGGTCGTAGCGAAATCGTAGCACAAGCGTCGGTCAGACGTTCCGGTGAAGATTTTTTATAATTTGTCTTGGTTTTGACGCCGATCTCGTCCCGATTCATACTTTTAGTCAGGTCGGGACAGATCGGCATGATCGTAGTAAGAGCGTAGCCCAGTATGAACGGGGTCTTACTTTTTGACAGCTGGGACTTGGGCAGTTCATTTTCTCGTTCAGTTAAGTTCAGCGTTGGCTCGTGTACTTGTGGTTTGTGATGTTATTATGTTTTCTGTGCTCGGCTGGTTACGCGATGGTTTAGTGCCGCGCCTTCCCTGTCCGATCATCTATTATATTTTTAAATGCTCGAGCAATTAAATGTTTTCTCCATACTAATGACATGTTTATAGGTTTCTATATTTAGCTAGTTAAATAATTATTCAATGTCAACTATTTATTAAGTTCACGTCATCTGTTTGCCGTCAATGAAGATAGACGTCCTAATTAACTGACCACACGATACATTGCTATTTCCCCGGAGTTGAAACCTCACTTTTCCGTCAGCTAATCATTACATAATTAATAAGTAGGTATGTTGATGATATCGTCCCGTCCTAATGAGTTGTCCAAAATACCAGTAGGCTCCATATGTGTAAAGAAATCAAACAAGCTTCAATGTGTGATTTCCATACTATGACGTAAAAAATCGTCTCCATATTGAAATGTTTTGATAATTATTCAATGTCAGCGATCTGATTATTCTGATTTGATCTATTTGTCGTGTTTGAAGGTCAAAGTCCTAAGCAACTTGCCACGCGATACATTGCCATTTCCCTCGGGTTGAAACCTCATCTATTCTGTCAGCTAATGATTACATAATTATTTAGTAGTCAGGTTCGTGGTATCGTCCTAATGGACTGTCAAGCATATCAGTATGACTTCATAGGTCATTCAGCTTGGGCATATTCAGCTTTTGATTTTTGAAACTGTTTCATTCAGATTTTCGACGGCTTGGACTTAATTTGTTCAGGTTGGCAGTTTGCCTTGTGTGTTTAATATTTTCTGTGCTAGGCTGGTTCAGGTGGGCATTGTGCCTTGTGTGTTTTTTATGTTTTTTTGTGCTCGGTTGGTTCAAATGGGCATTGTGCTTTGTGTGTTTTTAATGTTTTCTGTTCTCTGCTGGTTCAGGTGGGCATTGTGCTTTGTGTGTTTTAATGTTTTCTGTGCTCGGTTGGTTCAGGTGGGCATTGTGCTTTGTGTGTTTTTAATGTTTTCTGTGCTCGGCTGGTCAAGCTGAGTGCTGCCTTGTGTGTCTGATTTATAATATCATCCCTTTTCATATGCATAAGGCACAAAATCAAGCATGTAGTCATTGACAAGAAGCAAAATGATTGATTGAATACTGTATGAAAGGTTTGGACCAATAATCAAAGTACGCCTACCAATCATTAACATCTTCAGAATAAATGTGAAACAATTACACATAATAAATAAATAAAGGTAAATGTCATCACCAACACGCATTTAAATTATTTAGCATGTATTATTGATCGTGGTTTTGATCTTAATCTGTTTTTTACCTAATGAATAACAAATTATATAGAGGATATTGGTTGATTTTTATCGAATTTTATTTCACCGAGTGATCACAGAAAATCAATATTTTCACGAGTGGCGTCGCCACGAGTGTAAATTTAATTTTCTGTGATCACGAGTGAAATAAAATTGATCTTACACCAAAAATCAACAAATTTTCTGTTTATTATATGCCTCAATTCCTCTTAAATATGTGCCGTAATTGGGTTAATTGGAAAAATCACGTCGAAATTAGAACGTCACGAGGTGAGAATTATGACGTCATGATGACGTAACGCATATTTTAAAGCCCGGCGCCGTTGACGTAACGTTTCTTTTTCTGCATGATACCGCGGAACCAGCCTCTAAACAGTGAAAATAACAAAGTGGTAATTTCACTGTTATTTACACTGAAAAATCTCCATAATCCATGAAAGCAAATTATAAACTCGTGTAATTAAGGATCTTCTTGCAATTAACTTGCACAACTCAATAAAAAGAGTTTCATTCGGTTCAATGTTGCATACGAACATACATTTGCATACATGGGAAATGTTCGAAATGCGCTACAAAGCTATAAAATAAACTAACAGTGTTAACCATTAATGAAACTACAGACGCATGATATGGTCGTTAGTGAGCAAACTTAAATGCAGCATAACATTCTAGATGAAATTGACAAGCATTATTTAAGGTATTATTTAACATTCTAGATGAAATTAACAAGCATAATGTGAGGTATTACTGACAGTAATATTCCGTAATGGTGAAATTGTTTTAACAACGGCTTTTAACGAACGAAAGTATGGCATGCATTTCAATGTGCTGGTTATTCCTAAGAGATATACATATGGGATATGTGCAAGTTCAACATGGATGTGTTTATAAAATGACACATTGTCATTGTCTAAATATACGCCAGGCATAGCGCATAATGCCACTACATTGTTTGTAGTTGTATTCAAAAGAGCACTTCTTAAAATGACATTTTCCATTGCAATCGACTTCATATACGTCAGACATAGCACATAATGCAGCTATATTGTTTTGTAATTTTCTCAAAACAACCGTTTTTCATATCTAGAAACCATGGTATGCTTTGCTTTTAATTACTAAATAAATACATGTACCATCATTTGTTTGTATTTTCTTAGAATGCGCGAACGTAAAGTTGATTTTCTGTGACACTAATGCGAAAGCTAAGATTGGTTCGTTGATGAAATTTAAAATACGTTTAATTCTTACAAAGTCGTGTGCTCCCATTATACAAAATATATATATATCATAAGTATGCCATTATTTATGTGTGTATGCTGATTCTATAGTTTCTTTTAGTTACTGTTAATTGACAAAAAAGTGTTAATTGTTTAGCTGTCATACATTTCTTATCTTTATAAATGCGTTGTATAGTCTGTTGTAAAAGCTGATCTGAACTTATGTTGTTTATTGTAAAGTCTTGCCGACTCAAAAAAGTATCTTATCTTATAAATACTCCAGGGTCATTGTGTTGTTGATAAGAACAGGGGGTGTACTCACACACATACTGTGGATATATTATCACACCAAACTGGTCAATGCGAGAACGAGCAAGATAATTTCACTACGTAATCAGCACTATGTAAAAACATAATATATGTGTCATGTATGTGTTTATGTATGTATGTGTGTATGTATGTTTTGTAGATGTACACTATATGATATCAAACGTATTCCTTAAAACACTTGGACAATGATAAATTATAACCACTTATATAATAATTATGTGAAACAACCATTAATATAGACGTTCTTACGCTTTAATTGACTTTTCTTGTATATTTTTTTCTATTTTCTGCATATTATATAGTTATGCCAAAGTAGTTCAATTACAAATTGTTAAGGTAATCATTGAAAAAAGCATATCAACAGACAAAAACGCATGCATAAACGGATTGTGTAGTTCATTTATTTAGGTATGTTGCTTGTTTAGTCCATTTAATCATGTCTGTCACTTGCTTACAAACATTGCAACATTTTTGGTTGGCAGTGTTTTGGGCACTTCTTCGTTTTAGGATTTCTAACAGCTACAACTAGGCATTATAGTCGTTTTACTGTGGAAATTGGGTCATTCAGCTAGTAATAATTTATTATACGTTTCGACATCTTGGACTTTGGCGGATCTTTGCTTGTTTAGTTGGACATTGTGCCTTGTATGTTTCCTGTGCTCGGTTCGTTCAGTTGGGCATTGTGCTTTGTGTGTTTTTATGTTTTCTGTGCTCGGCTGGTTAAGTTGAGTGCTGCCGTCCCTGTATGACTTAATATCATCTTATTGCAATATAATAACATCGTATTTTTATTGTTATAAATATTTTAATTGGAGAAAAAGGCAGTGAAAACCAATATACAAATCACTAAGCTACATACGAATACACACAATATTTATTAAAATAAAATATTAGTAAGAGAAATTGCAAATGTCGGACCAGATTAACTGATTTATATACGAGCAATTGTTTCAAATATTTCAATCGGATAAAAAGACAGTACAATGTAACAATCTATATCTTATCCACTAAGAAACATACACGGTTGGTTTGTTAAATAAAGAAAATAATAAGATAATGTATTTATGCAAAATTACAACATTGTATCTTAATGTTTTAAACATGTTAATTGGAGAACAAGGCAGACATTCCCTAAGCCACACATTATTACGTACACATATTAATATCTATAAAATAAGTCATTCATGAGTTAAATTGCAATGTTTATGTACACGATGTTAGGTAAACAAGTGACTGGCCTAAAAACTTGATTTATACGTTTATAATGCTATGTAAACAAATAACTGTCCTGAATAAACGAATTATACACACAAGTATTTTATCTCGCCATGGTGCTGGGTCATTGACATGTGCTCTTTTGGACTCTCTCTCTCTGTCTCTCTCTGTCTCTCTCTGTCTCTCTCTCTGTCTCTCTCTCTGTCTCTCTCTCTGTCTCTCTCTCTGTCTGTCTCTCTCTCTGTCTCTCTCTGTCTCTCTCTGTCTGTCTCTCTGTCTGTCTCTCTGTCTGTCTCTCTCTCTCTGTCTCTCTCTCTGTCTCTCTCTCTCTCTCTCTCTCTATCTTGAGGAGTAAATTGAGTACATTGAACCGTCTTTATACGTGCATTGCAAATTGTTCGCCATAATGTCTTCTTGCCTTTTGTCTTAAAGTGATTTGCATGGAAGCAGATAATAATGTATGGTCTTTTTCTTGGAATTATATTGATAAGATGCGGTATACCTCGTAATTAGAAGCAAAGGCAGCCCAGCCATATGTGGGAGTGCGCTTGTAATTCTCCTGGAATGTTCTAATGGGGTTCAATCCATTTAACAGCGGTTTTGTTGTTACAAAATGTATTTTTATCAAAATTAAATTAAAACACTCTGTAACCATCGCATCTTATAAATAATTATAAATGCATTTATAATATTTTTTGTATCATTGACATTAAAATGTGCTTCTTATGAAATAAAACTGGTGAACATTGATTAAGCATTTTTTGCAAAAGCAAATTTTCTGTAGCAGTTACAAGCAATCTATTAGATTCTAACACGAGGTAACAATTATATTCTCGTAATTTATTATTAAGTGATACAGTGAATGATAATAGATACTAATCAGTGCTTCGTTTGTCTGGATTATTGTGATTAGAACGAATAACCCTTAGATATATCGCTGGCTTATAATTAGAAGGTCGTAATTCCTTACGACCTGATAAGACTCATGCATATTTGAAATCTACATCTCAAGGCGCTTCTTATGAGTCTATTTTATTGAAAAGTGAGAAGTGTCATGTTGACCAAACTGAAGTTTAAAAGGCTTGTTATTCAATAACTTAAATGTAGTTTTCAGACAGTGTTTTATTGTTTTCTCAACATATTGATTTTGTACTTACGACCTTCTAACTATAAGCCAGCAATATGGCAACGTCACCAATAAGAACTATATTTAAAAAATCCGGAGCGTTAAGGACAAATACATTTTATTGTTGAAACTAGGTCATTCAGCTGAAACCATGGTATTCTGCTTTTATTAAGTTTATTATTAAACTTTCAAGGACTTCAGACAGCTAAATCTAGGTATTTAAGTTGAAACTATGTCATTCCACTGGCGCTTTTAGCTTTTTTATCGAAGAAACTAGGTCATTCAGTTACAACCATCGTATTCACTTTTTATTACGGTTATTCTTTAACTTTTTAGGATTTCAGACAGCTAAAACTAGGTATTTCAGCCGTTTTACTGTTGCAACTAGGACATTCAGCTTGGGCATTAGGCTTTTTTATTGCGAAAACTAGGTCGTTCAGATGAAACCATGGCCTTCAGCTTTTTATAACTGTTATTCTTTAACTTTATAGGATTTCTGACAGCTACAACTAAGTATTTCCGCCGTAACTAGGTCATTCAGCTTGGGCATTCAGCTTTGTGATTGCTTTAACTAGTTCATTCAGCTTTTTGACAGCTAGATATTTGCAGATCATTTCCTTGTTCTGTTCTGTGTTGGACATTGTGCTTTGTATGATTTTATGTTTTCTCTGCGCCGCTGGTTAAGTTGAGTGCTGCTTTCCCTGTCCGACTTAATATTATCTTTTAATACGGGATACATAAAGTGACAAGACACAAAGAAGGCAAGTGACCAATAGATGTTGTAGAGTCAAAAATAGTTGTTTCATCTACCATTTACTGTTAATATTCTTGAACTTTTTAGGACTTTTTGACATCTGAAACTAGGTCTTTCAGTTGGGACTTGGACTAACAGTGGGTAAGTTAATTTTCTGGTTCTGTCATATGTTGGGCATTAGTTCGTGTAATCGTGGTATGTGCTGTTTTTTATGTTTTTATGTGCTCGGTTAAGTGTTTAAGTTGAGTGCTGCCTTCCCTGTTCAATGTTCTATTGTCTTTTGTATTACTTTACAAGCCCCGATTTCATCAAATGAATTCTAAATAATTGAAGAGATTTTTGTACTACTGGGAAAATAGAATTTACTATATTTTACTATATAAACTATACCGGCTGTTATACAATGGTTTGGAGTTCTGACGCGTAGGAATTAATAACAAGCGTCAGAACGACAAACCATTGTATAACAGCCGGTATACAACGGCTTTTGAATATTTTATTTCGATTCTAACATGGTTTAAACTCGGAATTATATATTAAGCCAGTGTTATTTTGCGAGATCTATGTTGTTTACGTAACTTGTTTACCTGCATGACGTCATAAAAACGACATGACGTCATTTTTCATTGTATATCGACCGATATACGACGTTATGATTTGTTCTTTGTATATATAGGCGAAATCGCTGGTCATGTTAGAAATATAATTCATCCACCGACTTTCAATTAGTTATATTTAAATGACTGTAAATGAACATCTACCAACAGAATCGAAATATAAGTTTACACAGTTCCTATTAAACGCAAATATTTTTTATGCCCCCCTATCGATAGATGGGGAGGCATATAGTGATTCACCTGTCCGTTCGTCCGTTCGTTCGTCCGTTCGTCCGTCCTGGTTAACCCAAATTGACCGTTTCTTCTAGCATCATTATGGCTTGCTACAAAGCTTTCATACTTGCATGGATGTTGTATATGAACACTCCACACGCCTGTATCACCCGACTCCATTTTGACCTTCACCTTGACCTAATGTTGGACTTGGACTTGTTTATGGACAAGGCTTCCACAGGGGGCATAAGCGTTTATTGAACGCAGTCTTGTTTTTATAATTATAGAAATGCTTTTTTTATTAAGGCCGTTCTTGTCAAATAAGGACACACGATGTGATAACATCTCGTGGGCGGGGAACTGGAGCAAAAATAATTAATTATTACGTACGACAGATATCTTTCGGTGTACTAGAAGTTAAATTAAGATCGAACAAGTGCTCGTTCAAATCAACTTTATAATTCGAATCAACTGTATAACTGTATCATAGGTACCGGTAAAAATGTTACTGAAAACAGGTACTTTTAATGTTGCCGAACAGTTTACAACAAGTGCTTCTATTAACTATTTTATATTCGACATAGGCGAAAATATCGAGGAACGGAAAGCGGACTAAATTCAGGGGCCTCCTTATTTCATTGTTACATGGAGAGTTAACGAGTTTATGCTTGCAAGTTTTTGAAGTTGAAATCTGTTTAGGTAATCATTTATGAACTCGATATCTAGAATATTATCCGGGCATTCAAGAATGTATCATCTCTGTCGCCGGTCCCCTGATTGCTATCGTCCACAAATCGACCGACTCAACACGATGTCTCGCGGGTAATCCGCTGATGTGTCACCGTTATCCTGCTGATGTTCATGACTACAGTGAAGGAAGCAATCAGCTGAAACTGACGAGAACATGAAACAACACGGACCACAATCATACGGCACTATGTCCATAACACAACAGAACGAGAACATAAACTTTACCGATGAAAGTCCAAGTTTTAACCGTCAACTAGCGGAAGTCTAAGTCCCAGCTATCAAAAAGCTGAATGACCAACATAGTTTTAGCAATAAAACAGCTCATTGGCGTAGTTTCAGCTAATCAAAAGAACCGAAATACCTTTTACGGCCGTCAAAAAGATTTTAAAAATAAGGACACGACACGACACGACACGACAACCGGATGAAGTCAAAATTGGTTATAATTAATTTGCCCTTACCGGGAGGCGGCCTTGTAGGCTTCCTAAGTCAAAATTGGTTAAAATTAATATGCCCTTACATCTACCAGGAGGCTGCCTTGTAGGCTTCCTAAGTCAAAATTGGTTAAAATTAATATGCCCTTACATCTACCAGGAGGCGGCCTTGTAGGCTTCCTAAGTCAAAATTGGTTAAAATTAATTTGCCCTTACATCTACCAGGAGGCGGCCTTGTAGGCTTCCTAAGTCAAAATTGGTTAAAATTAATTTGCCCTTACCAGGAGGCGGCCTTGTAGGCTTCCTAAGTCAAAATTGGTTAAAATTAATATGCCCTTACATCTACCAGGAGGCGGCCTTGTAGGCTTCCTAAGTCAAAATTGGTTAAAATTAATATGCCCTTACATCTACCAGGAGGCGGCCTTGTAAGCTTCCTTAGTCAAAATTGGCTAAAATTAATTTGCCCTTACCAGGAGGCGGCCTTGTAGGCTTCCTAAGTCAAAATTGGTTAAAATTAATATGCCCTTACATCTACCAGGAGGCGGCCTTGTAGGCTTCCTAAGTCAAAATTGGTTAAAATTAATTTGCCCTTACATCTACCAGGAGGCGGCCTTGTAGGCTTCCTAAGTCAAAATTGGTTAAAATTAATTTGCCCTTACATCTACCAGGAGGCGGCCTTGTAGGCTTCCTAAGTCAAAATTGGTTAAAATTAATATGCCCTTACATCTACCAGGAGACGGTTTGGTCAACTTCCTAGTGCCCGTATGGTATAATAAGCTGAACAATCGGATCCATAAACTCAGGGTACGGTTTATCAAAGCACTTAGTACGAAAATACTTTACTTACGTTTAAATCATTTTACAACTACAAAGCGTGGTAAATTGATTATGTTGTAGTAAATGAACTCCTACAAACTATATCAGTTTCCAAATTGTAGTTGTTACAGGATTATAAAGAATTTACATTTGAGAGCGTAATTGTGTGCTATGATAAAACATTCCCCATTTGTATTGTAAATGTGATTTGCCTGTCTGTATTTTGTAACAAGAGTCAAAATGTCACAAAATACGCTCGTCTCGGCCATGGTGAGTCTCAGGGCAAAATAATAATAATAATAATATAAAAAAATAATATACATTATCGGCCTAGATATTATGCCCATAAGCATTGTCACAAAGTTTGAAGACGATCAGATGAAAACTGTTTGCGTTAGAGCACAGACAAGGCCAATTTAATACTTATTTGGCAATTTAAGGCCCATAACCAAACAAGACCTCGGTCGATTTGGCCTATAAACGAACTTGGCCTAGATGTTATACCAATTAGCATTCTCACAAAGTTTGAAGACGGTCAGATGAAAACTGTTTGCGTTAGAGCACAGACAATGCAAATTTAATACTTATTTGGTAATTTAAGGCCCATAACCAAATAAGGCTGTGGCCGATTTGGCCTATTATCAAACTTGGCCTAGATTTTATGCCCATAAGCATTATCACAAAGTTTTAAGACGATGGAATGAAAACTCTGAGCGTTACAGTACAGACAAACTGCTGGACGCCGCCGCCAATTTCATACTTATTTGGTAATCAAAGTCCCATAACCAAATAAGACCTATGCCGATTTGGCCTATAATAGAATTTTGCCTAAAAATTATGCCCATAAGCATTGTCACAAAGTTCGAAGACGATCGGATGAAAACTCTGAGCGTTTGAGTACAGACAAATTGCTGGACGCCGCCGCCCGCCGGCCCGCCCGCCAAGGGTGTTCTCATAATACGTCCCGTTTTTCAAACGGGCGTATAAAAAGTACTTAATGCACTAATGAACTAATTCTAACAAACGATCAAATGCTGTAAAATCTGCCTATATACAGTGATAAGCCAAGATGATTTGAACGCTAGTATATAAGGCCTCTTTAATTAACAGTAAAAGCATGAAAAACGAACAAGCAAGCATAAAATATGTGACAAATAGTCGCAATAAAAAGTAGAACATAAACTTATACACAACTGGTGTTATAAACATGTTTGATTAAAGTTCTCTGTATTGCACAGATTAACGCCAATTTTGAATATGAAGAACATCTGGAACAAGGAACAAGATTGTTGCCCTGGCATCATCATGTAAACGAATTCATCATTATTGCTTGGTATTGCGTCGCAGTGTAAGGGTGTAGGTAACGTCACAGTATACCTGTGGACAGCAGTTGTACTTAATGACGTTATGTTTGGCTTCGATTGACTCGATGTTCCACTCAGATGGAAGCATAATGTCATCACCCCCAGAGTATGAGAGCGGATTGATGTCAAGCGCGTTACAGGTAAATGACCATGACATAAACGTAAGTCTACACTCCACGCTGTTACGCAGGTAAATATCACTTTCATCAAATACGCATTTAGTCTTCAGATATATCGCCGGAATGTACGTTACGTCACCTTCGTGTGTAATAATGGCGTTAATACCTGGACTCTGAAACCCTGGTCTGATTGGCTCCACACTAAAAGAAACAAATACGAGGCCTGGGTGATTTGTACAATTATGGTCATAATACACATACAACATACACCCTTGGGGACATGGAATACCTGTTTAATGTAAAAAAGGCAGGATCTATAACAACAGTCAACGCGCATATCTAGGAAAGGTGTCGCTTCCGGTGTATATATAGTCGAGACCGGATGTAAAAATTGATCTTGTACGATAAGTATTTTTACTTTACACCTGATAAACTATGTTAATTATCCCAGTTTTCCATTGCACACGATTCTGCTTCTTTGTCATTAGGTAGCTTACACTAGCAAGTTAACTCTTAATCATGACAAACTCAAAATTACATACGGGCTTTATTAAACGAGTGGACACAACAATATGACACGAGGCTGTAATAGGCACGAATGTATGATTCGATTTATTAAATCTCTTTATCGTTTAAAATAAAGTTGTACGCTGAAAAGGTTTCAACCAACATGTAGCTGTTCAGTGAACGCGACGTCTTGATGGCGTTGAAATTAAACTGACGCCATGGGCCGATCAAAGCATGGATTGGCCAAAGTCACGTTAGGCTTATTTAAATATTTATTGCACACTCTTTAATTGAGTGCCGAACTATATTTCCGGCTCGGCTTTACGGCACTTCTAGGCCGCAGGTTATGTGATAAACTTATATATAATTTACCTTTGACGAACAGATATATCAGGTACCCATATCAATTCACTTGGTACGTGCATTTCCATAGTAGAGCCAAACCGATCGGAATCCCAACTAAGCCTCTCATCTTTCCAGAACATATTATTCCAAATAAGCAATTCTAGAACGTTGTTTTCCTGCAAGACAAGTAAAATGACGTAATAATTTCCCCTTAGCTGGCGTGTATTTCATAGAAATAGATGAAGAAATAAAATACTAAATATGTTTTTTTTCCAATTTTGACCAATTTTGACTTGGACCTGTAGCCAAAAGTCACGTGGTATTGCTACACTGGTTAAGAAATACATGTATTAACGAAAACGACTATACTTTGTGTATTGTAAATACATACTAAACTAATGACGGACGCCTGGATAGCATGGCTGACTCGTATCGTGCCATTTGTACCAGATGGTGCCACGAACTTCTGAGTATTGAATACAGTTGTTTCTAGCAGTGCTTCTCTGTGTTTGTTTGGAGTCAACTGTCCATGTCCTGAAACAATACACCTTCGTTACAAACAATAATAATGCCGCAATAATAATGCGCAAAATTTAAATGAAACTATATTATTAAAAATCATTCGCTGGCTTAGAATTAGAAGGTCGTAAGTTTAAAATCGAAAATACTCTTTACTAATGGAAAAACAAGCCTTTTAAACCCAGTAAGTATTTTTATTATCAAATATGTTACGACAATCTAATTCTAAAATTCTAAATTGTTTCATGGGTTGCTCCAAAGCATATTCTTAGGCTTTTGTTAGGACCGTGTTTGACAGTTGTGACCCTTCGTTGATTTTGTACATGTACGAGGAATCATCCGAACAGACAGGCGTAAAACCATTAGATTGATAGTCAGCGAGCTCGAGAAATCTCCTTTAACTGTGTATGGGTTCTGTATGTAAGAGCTAGGTATGCCGAAATTCAGACATTCGTAGACTTGTGTTGTAACTTCGTGGGAAAGTGCTCCATACATTGGACCTACAATAAGTTTGACGTTATGTGACGTCGATTAGTTTTCTGATGTGAGGCGTCTATGCATAGTGACTGTTTAGGATTCGGCGTAACTATGTAACTGTTTGATGTATTGTTCTCATTTTTATAAGATAATTTGATAATGCATAGAAGATTGTGATGGTATTATCTATTATTCATTATGAGCAAAATAACACGATTGACAACAAAATTATACGAACTTCCCGATCAACCCTCGTAAGTGACTTATTACAAATGTGAACGCCAAAGTTGCACCAAATATTTGAAGCAAAATATCGAATATGCAGTCTTAATTATACAAAACGTGCAGGAAAAATGTTCCCTTTCTCAAAAGCTTTACTATGTAGTATCCACACACATCATTACTGTCACTGTTTGTAAAGAGCAGTTTTGTTTGCGAAATTTAAAGTAAATGTTGCTGCTGAAACTTAGGTTTTTGTAGCTACGGGATTTTGTAGTGGTGCAAGCTTGTTATATATTTTTTATGTTATAAACTTGAAACTTGTTTATTTGATTGTTATGAGAGGCGTCAGTCCTAAAATACTATACAAAACATAAATGGGTAATGTGATATGATTAAATATATAACATTTTGCATATTATAATGGTTTAAACTATCAATATCAATCATGTTGTTCTAAATACATTTTCAGTACGTATATAACATTATTGGCAAATTTGTAAACAAACATGACAAATAACTATTAATCAAATCAATACTGCATGCATTTGTTTTACAAAACACACATCTCATTTTCAACATAACTATTTATACACTCAACCATTTTTTTAATTGGTCACCTTTCAAATCCCTAAACGTTTAACTGTGATCATAATGTTTGACGATATTTTGCACACAAACGTTTTATGCAATTGTCCTAACACTTAATTCATTAAACATGCTTACTTTCTATGTAATTTTGAATTTTTAATAATTCAGGTGTTGAGTCAATACATAAAACGTATGTGCGCAAAATGTCATCAAATAATATAATCACAGTTAAAGACATTTCGGGTTTGAAAAGTGACCAATTAGACAAGTGGTTGAGTGTATAATTGTTTAACAACATTGTTCATAATTACATTGTGCACAATGCATTAATTAAATCCATTCTGTATGCACACGTTAACATACACACAAGAACTGTCATCTAATATTTTAATGTTTACAAAATAAGTATAAAACATGTCATACTCGTTTATGAAAATACAAAATGCAACAATGCTGTTTGATAACCTTTGTGAAATACGGTGGGTATATAACCTCAAATGTATGCAGTTAGTTCAGTAAATGTATTAAAACAGTTTTAGCCAAGTGAAATTAGTGGATTGAACCAATCACAATTACCAATATTTCACGACGACGAAACAGGAACATATATAAGAGGACTTACCTGCAACAATGCCTACACACAGCAAAACAAGTGTTGGTCGAAGTACGTACATCGTTGTATTCAAATGTATCGCAAAATAGGTTGTTATGTCGACGTGTACCACTGGAAAATGCCCTCTATCAGCAGCTCTCTTCTTATTTATAGCACATTTGTCTGTGCATCTAACCAATCATTGCACACATGTAAACTAAATTTTGATAACGCTCGCATGTTGAGATTTACATACTTGTTAAAGGCATACTATGCTCATTTGAATAAGATACAACAAAAATAGTGTTTATCCTTTCTGTGGTTGCATTGACTAGTTTATCCGTAATAAGAATCAGTTTGATAAAATTGCAGCTAAAATATATGTCTATGTCGCATGTGACACTATGTGACACAACGTCAATCTGTCTTTTACAAATACAGTTTTTGCTAGTTTTGTCACTTACTATTGCGATATATAGAGGATATTTGTTTGTTTTGATTGAATATGGTTTATATCTCATCGTGTAGTGATAAAATTCAACATTTTCAAGAACGGTAGCGCGAGTGAAAATATCCAAATTTTATCACTACAAGACGAGATATTAACAATATTCAATGAAAACAAACAAATATTCTATTTTTGTAATGCTTATATGGTGTCCAAACTGGTACTTTCTAAGCCAAATTACTACTGTGGTTAAGCTGCGTATGAATATGTCATTCCATTAATATTTTTCACTTTAAAATCCGCCATCTTGGATTATGGTGAATATGTGAAAACGACTTTTTTGAGAATTTTGCATGAAATCATTCACGAACTTGTAGAAAATGATCCAACTAAGAAGATTAACCTCCACATGATATGTTTCCGTTCAGTAATAAAAAAGTTACAGACATTTAAATGTTGAGATTTTGGTAAATTAAAGTAGTCCCTGTGAGGGGCGGAGCTTATATCAGTCACATTGTAGGTGATAACCAGTGACTGATATAGGTTTTATTTCAATGATAGAACTCCACATCTCATCAGTTAGCATTAAATAAAGGAAGATATTCGCAGCTGCAGAATAATCACAATGTTTATTATTACTGATATTTTAACCAAAGTGATCACAAAAAGGATGAAATATGATTGGTTTTGTTTTACTTTTTTCAGATGAGCATAGTGTATCTTTAATATATTTCGTCTCGTAATCGGAACACAATGTGGAAAATACGTAATATCCTTATAATCTATAACTTTTTTGTATATATTTATATAAAATGTACGATATGATAATAATAATGCACAATTGCATAATTTTACAATAAACGATTGACGACACCAGTTATGATGTTTATGGCATCGGTAAGGATGTTCTATTTTACATTCCTACATTCCTAACAAATTCAGAATGTGCAATAAATGCTATATCGCTGGCTTACACTTAGAAGGTCGTAAGTACTACAAACGACCTTATAAGACCCATGCATATTTGACATCTGCATCTCAATGCGCTTGTTATGAGCCTATTTTCAAGAAAATCGGAAGTAGTCATGTTGACCAAACTGAAGTTTAAAAGCTTGTGTTTAGTAAAAGGCATTTTTTCAGACATTTTTTTCTTGTTTTCTCAAAAGATTTTGTACTTACGACCTTCTAATTCTAACCCAGCGATGTACTCTTCCGTAATGGAGGAAATAAAATACCATACCTATATTGAAGTATAAGCATTAAAATATCGATTACCAATTATTGATCATATTATTTAAATGAAACATTTAAAGTATATTCCGATTTAGATACAAACATCATTCAAGACCAATGAAAAGGCAATTGTTACATTAATCCATTGAAACATTTTTGTGTTATCCTTGAAATATAATGTTGATTTGCCAAGGCTGTTTGATTAATTCATGCTTACACATGTATTCATTTTCTGTATTTGTATGTTTTAATATTATATATAAAGTATTGCTATGTAAATGTCCATTCTATGTCGAAATATATCCATCTACATGTACATATATCTATCAGATCAGGTCAGATCAAATCAAACGAAATTGTTTATTGGCATAAACAAGCATACATTAAAGTATCGTTTATTTGTGCTTTAGTGGCAACTTTGAAAGAAATGCGCTGATGTATTTCTAATCTTGAAGTTTCCTCGAAATCCTAGGAGTACAACAGCGATAGTTGAACTATCCACAATGAGAGCGGTCGAAACGTAGCATTTCCTTTAAAAACTGTAACGGTTTTCGACGAATTTAACATGTTACCATAAGTGCGATTGTCATGCTTTACGAATTATGTATTATTTGTCTGCACAGGCGAAGTGTGATTATATAAATGGCGTGTGATTAAAAAAATTGAAATACCAAAAACACACAAATATGACAATAGCTGACAATGATACCCATAGTATTGCAACAAATGGAACAAAATAAGTTTGAAATTGGCCTAAATTATTCAAGTGGAATTTTGATTGGTTTGATAAATGTGAGAAAACGTTCACATTTAGGCTAACATGAACATTTATAGATTATATACGCATCTGAGAATTTTACATAATCTTTTTTTGTGATCACATTGGTTAAATCATCCGTACTTACAACGAGTGCCATGCACATGCAGCAAATACTATATCTACGTTGCATTGTTAGGGAATGTCCTCTTCTTGGGTATATCGACGCGTTATTTCCAGACTGTTTTGAAGTTTTGGGAAAATGAGGTTCATTGTTTTGAAAGCGTATAACTTTGTTTAAAAATTGACTGATTTATCAGGGATATATGGTAACTAGTTAAGAATTATTACAAAGAACCTAATTTTGAAATAAAGATACAATGGAGTTTAAATTCTATTACATAAATTAAAACCATTTTTATGTAGAACATTAAGTTTAGATGAGAACAATATTATTTCCAAAGTGACACATCGAGTTACGTCCGTTTGGAATGAATTTTTTCTATTTCGTCAGTTTGGAAATATCCTTTATAAAAGAACGACTACACTGATTTTGACGTAACTTAATTCCAGAAACAATACAACAGTGCACATAATAATATTACATTAACGTTTTGATATTAATTTAAAAATAAATTAATTCAGCGATGAAACCTTTTTAGTAACATTTTGTATTGAACAATTCAACACACCGAGTTAGATATCTTTACAAACTGGACTCTTTACAGTGCCTCTGTAGAAGAAGTAATCGAAAGTGCATTTACGTGTGCTGTTTGCCTTCATACTCTTGTTATCACGCTTTCTGTAGTTTGTGCATGATAACTGACTTTACCACAATCGCACAGTGTCCATAAATCTCGATGAATACTTTCGATCTGCTCTTTACAAAAATTCTGAGGGCATTTTTTGCGACAGTACCCTTGACAGTTTTTTTTAGTTTGACAATTTGTTTCGAAGTATGTTTTCTATTAGTTGATTTATTTTCTTTTCCAGCCTGTCGCCTTCTTGTTCTGATGGTTTGCTCTTACGAATACTGATCTCTTACACATTTTCTCCCATGGTTCACATTATACTGTCTTATGTCTAGATGGGCAAATTACATTATCTGATCCAATAACGCTATGAGAACTGACAATATCATTTTCATCTGTGTTTTGGTCAAAAACCGCGTTAACAAGAGCTTTGATCTTACAGTTTTGCACTATGCGGGTATTCATTACGGTTACCTTAATTGAAACTATCGTTACAGTCATTCTGTTTAATATAATTTATCATGTCACTGACAAGTATATTGTCATAAACCATAAACTGTAGTAATTGCATCAGTCTCATTAAAGTCATTAGGTTTCTTGATTGTTTGGTGATTGGTGTTCCAATAGGTTGCAATCCACATTTATTTCGTCACAAGTGTTGTCGAAGTATGTAGGCGTTATGATATCTTTGTGTATCTCTTCATACGGGTTTTCACTATTTACTAAATTGCAATATGCAACAGCATGAAGTCCACGGTGTGCATGATCTAAGTTCATGAAAACATCAATACTGTTCTCAGACACCATACAGAGATTTACACAGTTAATTTCCTCTACAAAAGATTTGGCGTATTGTATAATCAACAAAGCGTTAAAATCGGAGCTTCACTGATATTCAGTTGGTCCAAGTACGTTAACTAAGATGCAGCAAAATAAAAAAAAAATAAAAAAAAGATGCAGCAAACACTTTGTCAATTTCTGGTATTTTACATTTCAACACAGTACATGGCATACACAGATCAACAATTCTAATAGGATGTGATAGAATATTTTCCAAACTTTCGAACGTGTACCATAGTGTTGAGTGCTTCTTTATCACATCGTTGAACTTATGACACACTGTCTCTATTTACGGAATGAATGAGGTGCTGCAGGTCAATGTATATAAAAATGTGCAGTATTAGTTCATCTGAAAGCACATCGATATTGAGCCTGAAAAAAACAAAATGTCTTACAAGTAACAATGATACAAAATTAAAATTATATATAAGCATTCACTAGATATGCTAAGAAAACATATGCCTCTCAAATGGGGACACTTTATAACTACTTTACAGGTAAAATGTAAGAACAATATAACAATATATCAATAACAACATTCTACCGAAGTCTGAAAAAATTACATTACAGAAGCCATACTGTAAACCTGTACATGTATAAACAAATAATTAAATTTTAAACAATGAACATATACATTAGATACCACAAAACAGACCAATAAGTAAACAATTACATTATATTTGTGTATCGAAATTTGACGTAATTCGAAATATGTTCAGTTTCTCTATATCCGTAAACACATAACTTATATGCAAGAAGCGTTATTATACAGATAGTGTAGATTTATCTTGAAACAATGTATTAAAACTTACATCTTTGTGCAATATAACTATCACGGCTAGGTTTTTTTCTGATGAGAGGAGCTTGTTGTCAGTGTTAGCCATTGCTCCAAATCCAAGATGGCGGCAAAAAAACCCAACGCCATTGGTTGATTATTAACGTTACCTTTGAAATCAACTGAAAGCACGAACATCTGGACATGGATCTATATGAAACTGAAATTAACACATTTGTGGACGTTCTATAGAGACACAAATAGTCTTATTGTCTAGAGCTCGACGAGCTGAACAAGATGATACTAAAAACGCCATATTTATGAAAATCGTATTACCACAGTCTGGAAATAAGGCGACGATATGTATTATTCCGAGAGGTTCTATCACAGGCCGCTATTTCTAACTAACTAACTAACTAACTAAACTAACTGATTTGCCAATGTCAGGAATATACGGTGACAAGGTAGTCTCCATGTGACTGAACTATAGTTAATCAGTGGGGCTTTAACAATATTTAAAAAAAATTGTCACCTCGTTTGAGCAAAATATTGGATAAATTCTGTTAACAATATTTGATTTTTAACATTTTGAGAAATGATGCATAGACCACCTGTGCTTCCAAATGATAATACAACCAAAAAAAATAATTGATCGTTCTGACTTGACATCGTTGGCGGGTTTTTTTTGGTCGGCGAATTAGAGAAACCGTCTGTTGTTTGCTTACAAATGTCTATATAATATTCCATTGTAATCAAATGTGACTATTACCGGATATATTCTCTCTGACCAGTTCTCTCATTTTCCTCACTCCAATTTGTCTGGATCACGTAATTTGCCTCCAGATTTTCACTTATTGGTTATTCCACCTTGAACAAAATAACGCCCGTTACTGCATAATACATTGTTGAACTTCAGCTAGTTCCTTGTTACTTATATGTACGTAATAGGCCCTTTGCGATGGCATATACAGAATGTTTAATTATGTACAGTTTTTCTTCTGATCAAATAGATAGATAAAGTCACATCAAAGCTTTCCATTCATATATAAAATGTCGTATGAGATCAAGCAAAGTCTCGGTTGTAAAGGTAATACATATTATAAAACATCCTGACTATATAGTTTGCCGTATCAGATTGGCTAAACCACTTGTTGGAAGAAATATCCATAATTTCCATAGGTCTGTGCCATCTTGAAACTACTTTAACGCAAATATGGGCTTGACAACTGGAGAAATCAGACATGCGCAGACAAGCGAACTACACCAAACTATAGTCAGCGCCGAAACACAGCCTAAGTAATATCCAGTAATTCGACAGTACGATGCCAGAATGTCTGCCGAAAGTACACATATTAACCAAACCGAATAGGACTTGTAAGACTGTTAAGAGCATCGGTGCAATCGTTATTATGGTTGCAAATGGTGAAATATTCATTCATGGGTGATTTGGCGTATTAGATAAAAATTGATAGGTCATTGACTGAAATCATGGGAAACTGATTATGTCACGTTGCTTCACATGGGACTGACAATTGAAACAAATGCCTGTATCAGATCAAAATGTCTACAAGCCGTATTAGTGGTAATGCCTGAATAAAACTGCATATCACCAGGTCATTATTTAAATTAATTATGTACAACACGGAACAAAATTCAAACTGACATATACCACATTTCTCATCCGTCTTCTGTTTAACGCGTTGTCTAGATAATTGACCGATTTTTCTTGCATTGCATACATTATGTCAAAATGTATTCATAATAACTTGCATGTTACAGTTAATTTGTATAGTATGGCTCGATGATATTTGCATATGCCATACGATAAATTCATTCTAAAACAAAGTGAAATTCTCCTCCTAATTTGTTACATAATATAGCGCGTAGCCACCCACACAAGAGACAGTCACGGGGCGTACCATCGGAATCCTAAAAGGACTGCTTATTAGTATAACTTTAACATTACTGATCATACAGTCATTAAGTGCGAGATTAGTTAGCAGTTTTTGTCAATAACCCCCATACGGTAATAATATATGAACAGTCTGCGTTCGTAGACGTTTCTATTCATCAAAATATAAATATAAGACAAGCCCAATGACAAGAATCTTTCGTCATATAATTTAAGACGTTCGACTACATCTTTGCTCCCAATTAGTGTGCACAGTTGGGTATTATGTCATCATTAGGAATACTTTAATAGAAAATGATAAATCACAACTAATATTTAAGCGCGAGTAAAAATAATAACAAACCGAACTGGCAAGGCAGCACTAAAGCAAAGACAACTTAGCCGGAAAGGCAAAGGAACACGAACAATGAAGTAATACTAGTATTACTGAAGTTTGATGTAGGCTCCATTACCTTGCGTCATGGTTTTGCACCCACCACTTTTCATTACATATATCAGTGTCTTTAAACTGAAATGTGGCAGGATCATAGGAGAAGCTGTCTCATGAACGTCACATTTATACAAGTATGTAGTACATTACATTTTGTTTACAAAGATAATAATAATGGAAGTCAGACAGGGAAGGAAGCACTCAACCTAACCAGCCGAGCACAGAAAACATTAAAAACACACAAAGCACAACTAAACAAGCGCAGATCCGCTCAAGTCCAAGCTGTCGAAGACACAACGTCCAGCACACAACCGAGAAAACGACCCGTCCAAGTCAAAGCTGTCAAAACGCTGAATGTAGCAGTTTCAGCAGTCAAAAAGCTGAATGCCTAAGCTGAATGACATGAATGAACTCATACATTGATTTTTGTTGTTGCCAACCATGACATCTAATCGACTGCTGCTACTTAGTAAGTGCGCTGATCTTCTATAAGTCTATTTATCACATAAAATAGGCTCTGGGAGTTTAATAAACCCATTACATAAAAGTCATAATACACACGTGTAATAAACATGCAAATGAGGTATATACAAGGGCGAGTCACTTTTTTATGTATTCATACACGTTGTCAAAAAAGTAAAAGAATACATTTTTAGAATAGAATAAATTCTATATCCGATTATGAGCACTCTAGGGCATGTTATAATCACACAATAACAGATGTACAAGAACTTAAGAGATATGACTGTAAGTAAACATGACGGTAGGTCCGTTAAACGTGGGTACGAATAAGATCGGGACGAAATGTACATACCAAATATCTGGCATCTACACAAACACAGCATCGGATGTTGATTTCTTTGTATAAATCCGTTAATTTTGAGCATTGAAGACGATTTTCCTTGCTTACCAAGTACTTGCATCGTGTACAATCTGTCATTTTCGGCTATTCAGACGAATCGCGAATAAATTCACGCGGAAAACCTAGTTACTTCCCCTGTCCTTGGTTGTTACTAAAACCCGGAACGGAACACGGAACAGAACAGAATACGTTGTGTTGCTGCGGTCCTAGATTTAATTATTTACTTTGTTAAGCGTAGTTTTACATCTGCAGGATTTTAGATACCCTAAACATATTATTTTCAAAGGCAGAAAAATTAACATATTGGAGTATACATTGTTGCACTATTTTCTTAGCTCTTTCAATGAACCGCTTTACTCCTATGGAGTTTATTTGCTAAAGGGGAAGTGTGTGCATTCTTGACAAACTTTTACTGTGTATTTAGTTTATGTGATAAAAAGAATCTTACATTCGTGTCATTCCATATTAAATTTATTAAACTCGTTTAATGAAAGTGATAAAATGCTCGGCAGAGCCTCGTATTTTATCATTTTATCCAACTCGTTTAATAAATTCAATATAGAAAGACACTCATGTAAGATCCTCTATATATAATATATGGAAAGAAGTAGCATTTTTCTACATACTTCTTCCTTTTCTATTCTAATACCCGGTATTTTACAGTTTATTTGCAATCAGCTAAACATTTGCCTTTGAGTGTTTGGCTTTGTGCCAGGATGTTGTACATGTATGTTATATGAAGGTTGACAGCACTGTCACAATAAGATACCCCCCCCCCCCTATATATGTAACATTAAAATGGCACCAATGGACAAAATCTCAAATCACAACGTCATGATTGAAAAATACTTTCTGATTTTCACCATCAAACTTTCTGTCTTGTATGTCATTGCGTGTCAACGATTTTAGTCTTCTAGACATCGTTACAAGATGATCTCAACGTTGCAAATAATCATCTTTCTCCTTTATTTCCAATTACCAGCGTCAAATAAGCGGTGGTGAAAATGTGCACCACGCAATCATGGCTGGTTATATCCTACAATGCGTTGAACCCTTTCAAATGTCGAACATTTCTTTAACCATGATGACTGTCAATGTTTTGATTTGCACCATGTGACATTTTGTTCGACTTACTCCTATTTAGGAGAATTTGTAAATATAATTGGTGAAATCGTTCTAAGTGTTACACAGAAATAGCCAATATCTGATTAGACGGTATGAAATATTAGCGAATTATGTAGAATCGCAATATTGTCCATTGTTTCCACATCGTTAACCAAACTACCTAAAAGTGAATAGTATTCAGTTGCTATTGTCTTTTTAGGACCGTCTGAAATTGTATTTACGTATAATGTAGTCACACACGTTTGTGAATAAACATTAATCATGTACTAGTTTAATCTATACACAGGATCTGTATTACTATGCTAACGTCTTGAAAGTGCTAAGCATTTCGACCCCGAGAGCTTGCAAACTAAATACGATACATGCAAAGTTAAAAACATTTATTTAAACACATTCGCATTGCATATATGCCTAATTTATTGTACATGCACCGTAGAGCTGTTCGTATCGATTATTCATTGTGCGCACTCCATGATACGTACGAATTTCCATATTCTTATGTAATTATATTAATAAATCACACAAAAGATGCATGTTAGGATGCACAAAATTAAGTTAGCTCGAAACAACCATGTAAAAGCATGACGTCACGTCAAGATATAATATAAAGTTAATATAAAAAATACATAGCATTTACTCTATTGATGTTTTATAGACATAATGTGCAACTAATTTAAGATCAATTATCAAATGCACTTCTATATATAAGGTCGTAATATTGAGACAAAGAGTTATATAGTAACGTTCATTTATATATTGAAAATACATATTTGTATAAGACATAATTTATCTTATATAAAAATATGTTATTTCCGAGGGGCAATCCAGAATTAACCGGACTGTGTCGATAACTACAATACTATCTGTACAGCTACAATAAACAATGTCTCCTTGATATTTCCGACAGATTTCAAGTGATTTACGCAAATAACAATGGAACTATATGAAACTGCACGATAGGTGTACGCTGAGCGGGGACAGGTAAGAAGACGTCGTGTGACGTCGTTTAAAAATGTACATACACTGTCTACTTGTTTAAACAGTCATTTCTGATGCCGAAACCTTATATATACCAATAAAACAATTGGTTTTGACATAATAGACATGTCCTCATACCAAATGTGAATGTTTTGCAGTCGATATTGTCCGTCCAGTTTCACAATTTACACTTGTCAGGAGACATGTTTCTCTGGTGTTCAACGCCTGTGGTTTACAGCGTCTCCGCGCGACTCGATCAACGGTAAATACAATGTTCTATGGCGCCTTGAATGTCTCAGCACTTTCTTTAAACCTCTGATTCTACCCACTTACAATTCTGGGAAAAAATTGTCTCTGATGACACTTGTCGATTATTTTTATGAATTGTAGCTGGTGAATATCAGAGTTTGTAATCAAATTTGATAATTTTGCTAGTTTGTTTTGAATCACTCGGAACCAAGCCTAATTGTGTTCTATCATTTGTTGTGCATTAATGCATGCGCACAAGGCGATGAAATTTAGCAGGCAAACACCAATAGCACTATTGAACAAACATGCAAAGTCGCGCAAAATTCTAAAGTAAAATAGTTTCCAATTTATCGAAACGAATACCCCCTTGAAGTAATTCGTCAGTGCGTTGCTATAGAAACAAAATAAAGAGCTTTCAAACGTCTTTCAAAAGTATACTAAGTCTTGTACATAAAAATCAGTTACATGTTGACGCATATCCGTGCATAGTTCAGTCCAAAATTATGAACATGGCAAAAAATATAGCATCAGTCCGGTTATTTCTGGAATGCCTTACGTATATACACACACACACTGGACATTACTAATATTGAAAAATTATAATCACTTTCGCTTGAACTTGTCGTAAGTCCTAGTTTCTTCTGTGTGAAGAAGATTAAAAATGTACAAGGTCACTATGTCCCGACACACGACATTACTCCTGAAACTACTGGAAGCCATACAAGGGAGTGATGATCCAGTTAATGATCGTTAATATTTCCACACACTCAGTTTTCCACCAGCAGAAATATCCCCTAATGATTCAGTTCATCACTCTCCACAAATCAGGTAATTTCACTTTAAATGGCCATTAGAATAATTTTCTAAATATAATTATAATGTTCCTGGTGTAATTGACGATGAAGAGTACAATGCTTTTAAGCATAATAATGCAGGCAACGCTTTACGATTATGCGATAATTGCTAAATTTAAATCGACCATTTGCTTTCAACACTTGCTTTCATATTATCAAGTGAAACAGTTCCCACGTTTTTTTGTTCTTGTCGCTTTCGGTGCAGTCACACTTAACGTATGGCAACAACGTACGCCGAGCGAACGAGCATTACATGTACATGTATGCGTTTCTGACAGACGCTGTAAAAATGTGTTTATGCTCGTCGCAATATGCTATTTCACGCCTCGCGTACGGTAAGTCACACTACATAAATGCAATGAAATTCTTGACTCGAGACGGGCTTTTACCAAATTTATACATAACTCTTAAATGGGAGCATAAGTTCGTGACTACTGTGGACAACCCTCGTTGTATATACCAATACTTAATTAAACTCCTTTTGTGCATTTGATGTGCTAGCAGAATTTGTACGGATGTTTACTTGACCAATGCCTTAATTACCATTATACAATTATAATAGCGTGTCAGTAATGACCTTACCATCATTACCCTTAAAATTAGTCTTGCAATATTATATAACGCCATAATGTCTAAAATTAGTTTGTATATAAATGATATTAAATTATCTTAAACTATGTTTACTATGATAATAATAATAAATACTTAATTTAAAGCGGCAACACAGTTGGGCAAGTCTAATATACCCTGTTAGCCTCTATATGAAATTCTTTTAGAAAATATAAACGTTTCTGCAAAGGCAACGAATCCATTAGAATGAAGTAATAATTCGTTCAAGTCTGATGCTAATTGATAGTGATATATGCTGGAATGGACTGAATATATAGGACATCACATTTAGAAAACATATGCTCAGGAAGTCATTACGTTCTTAAAGAAGATTTAGAGACATTATGCTCTAAAGCAATATCATTCTGAACAATTACGAAGATACGCAAGACATATTCTATTTAGAACGGTCAAACCGCTAACTAGGCCATGTGATTTACTTGACGCACAAAAAGCAGACGCATGTACACAATTCAAAGCCCGTAAATACTATGTATGCAAATATTTATACTATCGAGCAGTTCTTGTAATGATTATATCTTATTTGGCAATTCCCTTAGAAAAAGAAGTGTATACAGCCCACCGAGATCTTGCTTGATATAAACAAGTGCCCTCTTTGTCTTATCCTGATAACATATAATCGTATCGTTTGATCTAACTACGTCCAGACATATATTGCATTCAGAGGGGACAGGTTCGATGCGTATTATTTATCATATTGTAGTCCCTAAATCATTTTAATGAGTTCATCACTGCGCGAATTATGATGATGTATTTATAAATTTCCTAGGATAGCAAATGCGAACTCCAGAGCCAAAGTCTACGTTATTTTTGAACATCCCTCGTATAAACATAAGCAAGAAATAAATACAATTGCACAGCGGAATAGCAAAGACTTTCACCGGGTCAGTCAAACACTATCAGAAAACAAGTCAGTAGACAACAATGAACACGGACAACCTGATATCACATAGACAACCCTTACCGTCATCCATCGGAAACAAAACAAATATGTAGCAGTGTACAAACTGCAAGCTCTGCATGAAAGTGGTCCCGGTTAAAATGACGAATACATAGTGTTGATGACTTTTGATACTCTATTTGAGTTTAATAGATAATATTAATCATACAAATTAAGGATTATTACAAGGAACACAAATTTACAGCTCATCATACAGCATCACAACAACTCATTTGCATGCACAATATTTTTATAAGTTGGTATCTCGGCAAAACGTTTTACGTAAAGGAGAAGCAAAAACTGTCGAATCGATAATTCCGTTGAAGATGACATAAAGCAGGACAACAGCGGTGAATAGGATATAAAAGGCAAGATATTAATCACGGTTATAAACGTGGTGCCAAGTAGGGGATACTAAACTAGTGTTATTACTTTTTGCAGACCTAAATGAATCAAACGAAACAGGAATAAAACCATGATGTTGAATAAATATTTTTATAGAGCTGGCGACGTTAATATATTTCATCAGTATTGACCAACAAGACACATTAGAGAGTCATATTACAAAGAGAATATACGAATATGATACTTTAGCCATTTTATATTTCCAATGCTGGTATATATTAAAATAGCTAAACTCACTTTACCAAAATAACCAAAACATCAGTTAACAGTATAAGTCATCAACACTTGTATTGAAATAAAAAATGATACTAATTTTAAAAAAGAAAAAAGACAGTACCCAACGCACGACAGAACGCGATAATGAATGAGTACTCGAGCTAAATGACATAGTTTCAACAGTTAAAATATCGGAATACCCAACTGTAGCTGTCTAGTGTACTAAACAGTTTAAACATACCATTTTTACAAATAATATCTTCGAAAGATCCTGTTTTCTATTTATGATAAATCAGGACAGGCGATGTTAGAGGAAACTTTGTGTAAAAATTGTATGTGCATTCCTATTTGCTATAAATCGGACACATTAAAGAACCAGACAGTCTATTTAAAATAAGAGCTAGGCGCACTTCTGAAGCGCTGGACATGCCTGTATCTAATGACTCTCCCTTCATTGGATTTCACTTTGTCGCTCTGGTCAGATCATGCTGTAACTGCAATGGTAGAGGATGCATCTGACCTTTGTGGCTGCAACACTATATGTAAAGTACCATTGAACATGTGTCCGCATGATTAAGGCGCTATATAAATCTGGTATATTTTTTATATATTTATTTTAGAATTACTGTTACATGTATCAGACGATACTACATAGCATTCATGAAATTCAAGGAACAATTGTCCGTACGAAAAAGGATGGTTTAACAGTAAAGTGTGACACTTTTGTGATTTGTTTGTTATTGGATATAGTGTATGCGGTAAGTCGTTTTTTTCCTTCGTTCAATTGTCTGTATCACCTAATTTGTCTACGTATTGCTTATTGCTTAGAAACCTTTAATGTTTTTGCCCAAACTTCGATTCCTATATAGAGAAAATGTAGGCAGTGGCTTGTCTCATATATAGGACGATTTGCAAAGAAATATTCAATTATTCCTAATAATTCTAACAGTATACGTCTAATCTTATGAATATGTTATTTCGCATTCAAACTAGGCAGCGATCTTTGACCCAGATGAACAAGACTGCAATTGAGGTTAACGATTCGGGAAGTACATGTTGCTTTTGCAGAATAGTGGAAACGCAATCGTTTGACATGTAACAAATGCGAAACCACATGACTGCAATCAGAGCAAACCAAGAATGACACGTTACTTCACTTGAGACAGCCATTGTCTATCCTGGAGAACCGCTCAATTAACATGAGCTGAAGCTTCAAAATCATATAGTAGTAAATGGTAGAAAAATATGATAATAAAACCGGACACGAAAGCCATTCAAGGCAGCACTCAATTTAAACAGCCGAACACAGAAACAAACACATACCACATTCCCATGGCACAATGCCCAACACAGAACTGAACGAGAAAATGAAAGCCTAAGCTTCGGCTGTTAAAAAGCTGAAAGACATTGCAACACGAGATATACAGACATTGTGTCAGTGACACCAGAACAATACGTTTGTCCAACGACTAGACCAACAGTTCTGGATTAAACAATGTATTGTTAGCAGGTTACCCGTACCAATATCATTTGTCGACATTGCTTTGATTATCGGCAAATAAGGACTTAAATGTATCATTCGGTCTGTTCTTATCCAACGATGAATTAATATTTTAGTACCTTGCATTAGCTCATGTGCATCTTCTGTCACGAATAAAGTTTTTGTTGTTTGTTACTTTATGAAATGTGTCAACGCACTAGATGACGCAATGCCAAAGGGAATAATATGGGAGATTTAAACTTAAAGTTGCTGCCTCAGGTATTGGTGTAATTTTGGTATACATGTAGTTGCCTGTATGTCCCATAAACAAACTCACTTTCATTTAAAATAACTCTCGAAACATCGGCATGTTGTAGTTTAGTATATTTACATTACAAATTATATAGGGTATTAAAATTAACACTACTATGACTTAAATTGCCTGAAATTTGTTTGCTTTCAATGAAAATACCTCACTGATGTTTACGCTGTAGTTTGTTGATGTAACAGTTCTATTATGTGTGAGTTACATAATTCACCAAGCATGTTGGAAGGAAACTCTGCGCTATTTTCAAAGGAAAAATATCAAATGCGCGCGCGATATCAAGAGTGGTTTTAATTGTTTATTTGTCATAAATCGTTTATAAAGCAACCCTCAGTGGCTTTCTATTACATAAATACTTGGTTAGGTAGGAATACGTTATACAAATAAATAAGCCCGATCTGTGAAGTAGCACCTTAAAAAGGATAACTATGAAATGAGGGAAACTTATTGACACTACAGATTGATTGTTCCTGACATATTTAATCCTCGCATGGAATATTAAAAGAAGATACCTCTTCTCCAAGCGTTTAAAAGAAAAATATGCAACTAATGTCCATTAGTGTGAGTGCGTTGTTCTAGGAACACTGCAATTTACTGTGCAATTTATGTAGTACTACTCAGTCTCTTATTGTGATGATGTTATTGACAAATTGTATAGTTTTTAAATGTATCATTCAAATTTGGAACTCGGTTGAAAGTATGATTATCTGTGATTTACGTTTAAAAAAGGCTTGTTCTTGGAAAGATGTTGAAGAATAATACGATACTTAACAGTGTCATTCAAAAGTGGAAGTATGTTGAAAGTCTGATTATCTGTGATTTGTTTTATTACTATTGGAACAGGGTCATTCAGCTAGGGCATTCAACTTTTCGATTGCTGAAACTAATTCATTCTACTTTTCGACAGCTTGTACTTGTTTAGTTGGGCATTGTGCCTTATATGTGTTTTATGCTTTCTGAGCTCGTTTGGTTTAGTTGGGCATTGTGCCTGGTATGTTTGTAATGTTTTCAAAGCTAGGCTGATTAAGTTGATTGCTGCCTACCTTGTCTGACTTAATATTATCTTTTTATTATTTCAAAGATGTTGAAGAATAATAGGGTACTTAACAGCGTCATACAAAAGTGGAACTCGGTTAAAAGTCTGATTATCTGTGAATTGCTTTTTTAAATACGAGACACATTCCTAGATATGTACCATTTGCTTTTTTTAGATACAGACTATCCTTCACATGATTGTACTGATGGATTTAAACGATACATTTGAGTTCAATAGGACAATATAAATACATACTGTAGCGCACACACAATCCAAAGCAACACAGATAATCACGACAGCGCCCGGTCATCCACGCTAGAGTCAGACATAGAACGAACCATCTATATTCTCAAAAATTGCATATTTCAAACACCTATATTCTCACTCCGAAATGAATGACACACTGTGGACATCGAACGCCGTGCATCATTAACAATAAAAGGAGGTAATGGTGAATGATAACTACACTGAAGTGAAGTACGGGGAGACGTTTTACAGCCGCAACACGGCACTTAACACCAATCCTGATGTACATAGTGAACCTTATATAAGTAAACCACAGTAAACTCAGACTCGTCAGACTTGAACCAGCAAAGGCTCAGAGCTTTTTAAAGTGGTCAGACAATACTTTATATACCCAGCTTTTGTTTTACTAAAAGTATTATGATTATGGTATAAATTATTCAATCTTTGTATTAACTTATACTACATTTAATAATACCTAATTAATGTGTTATTTTGTTGTCCTGAAAAAGGCTGTAAAAGTTGCCGAAGTGTTTAAAAGAATAAATTAAGTTGCAGCATAAACTTATTTGTTTCTAATATATCATTGTTCTATAGTTTGTTCAATGTATCACTTTCTTAGAGTCAATTGTATCATACATGTAGTAATTGAAACAGCAAAAATGGTACCAGACATTTCCTTACTAGACGCTCAGAATAAAAGGGAAACTGGCTTCTCTTCTGTCATACCCTCGTGGCAATGGATAACATAAGGAATGAGGTGTGGAGAGTGATTAATAAAAGTAAAAACTTGTTTCACAATCGACGTTAAATAAATTAGTATAAACTAATTGAAACATCGCTTTTGTTGGGGCATTTTATTTACTATCGGCAGATCTGAGATACATGAACCTGGCTTAGTGACATTATATACCTAGCGTCGAAAGTTGCGCTACCAAATTGAAAGTCCATTTTTTTAAATGCTGGCTTGAAATAACGTTTCTCTTCTACGTATCTATGAGATTACTTTTCAAACTATTGTCATTCTTTTTCGTCACGCTTGAATGATCACTCTGTCGCTAAATTATTAATTATCTATTCATTCACGTTTGAATCGGGTATTTCATTTTCCACTTAATTGTCACTTCACAAGTTATTCAAACTTGTCAGTGATAGAAAATACAACATTAGTTCTTTAATTAGGCTAGACATGTACGCTTAAAACGATTACCATAACAGATGAACATTATCGTGTATATGAGATCCTGATAGCTGTTGTTTTCTGTCGCGTTAAACTGCCATGTCTTTATCATTACTAGTCTGCGGTATCATCTCCAACAAAAAAATCGTTTATATGACATACACGTGATGGCAGGTCAAGAGTCAATACAGTCGATCTAGACAGGAAATTCTGCTATGACTTTAGCACAATATTAAACGGCATTTTTGTGGCTTAATTGTAGTCAAACATCTTGGAATTATTATAAAACTTAAATTCATATTGAGTTTTTGTGAAAAATACACTGTTTCGAAATAAATCATTATTTGAGTAAAACTATGTTACAACCACTTATCGATTATGGTCAAAGAACGACAATCATTACCTTCCCTGTACTATAAATAATAATAATTTTATAATATCCAAAAAATGCTGTCTACCTAAGTTATCGGCCAACATGCTGCTGAGTGAAGAACCGCCTTTATACATGTATGTAGGTCGCTTTTTAATTGTCAATTTGTTAATAGCATATACGCATCATTTCGTACAAGAACATTAATAAAAAGAAATGTAATATGGTACGAAACATGCACAAATATTTGCTAAGTGTAATGTGAATTATTTAATTGTCGGGTTGTGTCTTAGTCGGTGTTGATATGGATTAATACATTTCTTAAATTAGATAAATGTTATGGATTTATACTGATTAAATATAAATGTACACATGTGTAGTTGTATCGGTATAAACTCGTTTGCGATTCCAATAACAAAAGACAAAAACTGTTGATTTGAGGAAGGTTTGACGCTCAGTATACATGTATATAGTAATTACGTAATAAAGTTTACAAAATGCTCTTAAATGAGGAAAACGTCATGTTTTTTTTATCTAATTTTAAGTACCTGGACACTGTAGTACTATGCATTAGGGTTTTATTTCATGAATTGTGTTCAAATATCTTCTGGAGTTGCTATGGTGATTAATTTCTGAAAAGTACCCATATTGAGACAAACAATGTGTTGTTTGTTAATATCAGTAACTTCTTTTTTCTAAAAGCAATCATTCACGCTTTTTTACATGTTTTATTAAAATAAAAATATAATTCGAAAATGTGATACAATTTTAAATGTTTACGCCATGATTTTATCAAATACTTGATTTGTGAAATGCTTGTTCACGTTACGTCAAATTACGTTTGAATGAAGTTTACGACGTCACTCATAAAGTAAGCGGTAGTGGTTAGTTTTAAGGGTCTGTAATTTTGTAATTTTAAAAATGTTATATCATGCTGAAATTTTTAGAAGCTATTCACATGAGCCTTATCTTTTTATCGATACATGATCATGATTTTCATAATTTTTGTCACTAAGCCCGGTTTTCGTTGAGTAGGATTATCATCTTTGGTACGTTAAGGTCTTCCATCGCTTTTGCTTTGATAGTATCTAACACATAGTCAACGTCACCCAATCGTTATGCACGATATCCAGTGTCAATAATATAATTAATCAGGCTTCATCTGTTGGTCGTGTACGAAGTCGACGTCGAAATCAACTGACTAGCCAATACATTGTTATTGCATTCTAGATGAAACCTCATATATTGTGGTAGTTAATTATTGCATACACCGGCAGTTTGGTACAAAATCCTGATGAGTTGTCCAACTTATCCGTCTTGGTCAATATGTCACGGTAGGTTAGACAATATTACAACAAGTTAAGTCAAGGAAACAAACATAAATCTGAAAATTAATGAGATAGGCACATTCACGACATTTCACATTCACATGCATATGTCAATTACTTATTTTATACGTGTGCAGAAAGATTATATTAAGACAGACAGGGAAGGCAGCACTCAACTTAACCAGCCGAGCACAGAAAACCTTAAAAACACACACATCACTGAAAACACGGCATCCCGTCCTGAAAGTCTGCCGCCTCAGTCAGTCAAACTAAAACGGAACGAGAGCCATGTGACGAGAAAACAACAACCGCACACCACACGGACAATCTACAACATATATATAGTGTACAGGCAATTTTGAAAGATACGAATCAGCCTTGTGCTGGACAACGAAATTGCAGAATGGCATATACAAAATGAACAAAGTTCAACAAAAAGGCACACTGGCGAAATATTTTTGTATTTTTGTATTTTTAATATAAAATGGACAATACATACATAGAGGAAGGTTGACCAAAGGGCTTCCGCCTTGGTACGGACAGCGACAAATGTCACTGGGCGGGCTTAAACGTTTTACAGTGCACCAAACCTCACACTTACCCAATAGACAACCTTATAGCACATTACAATGTAAATAAAAGTTTCCCGCCATGTAACGCCCTCTTACAAAAAGGCCACAGTGACAGGTAATAATTAAATGAATGTAAAACATGAAACATTATATAAATAACGCCCATAGAGTAGCACAGTACTCAATGACCTCTCAGAGCAGTACTTTAATGTTGCTTTGGCTGGAATAATTTACGTTTTATCATTTACCTTTTATTAAAACACCTTGGTCACCAACCACTCATGCATACATCTTGAAACATGTGATTGAAAATCACATTATTGATACAATGTTCATTCCTTAATTATTTGTCATATTGATAATGTGATATTTATAAAATGAATAACGCTCCAATGTTTAACTTAGGTCTACGATGACCTACACTTTGAACATTGTGTTTATGGTTGAGACAAGAAATGTTGCTTTTCCTAATCTTACAATTCGTCAATCCGTTGCAATAAACTGTTCGATAAAATTCAATTCTTCTCGTCGACCGCTGTTATTGCGTAATTATACTGACTTCCTCAAGAGATTATGGTTTTGGCTGGTGTTTGAGTACTTGTATGTAGATTTTCTTTGATGTGTGCCCGTTTCTGTGCCATTCATGTTCGGTTGCATTATGTCTGATTAATTTCTCTAATTGGATTCCTTGTGGACGTGACGTTGAGGACAAGTAACATCTTAATTGTAATTATATGTTAAAGGTGGCTTTAACAACTCCCACGTGTTACATAAAGATATACATATTGAATGTTGCACAAAATCTCCTTTGCGAAAACGATAATAACACATCGGACAGGAAATGAGCCATTTAAAAAACAAACATAAATGGAAAAGCAGAAGCAAGAACACAAAAAAACATCACCGATCATGGCAAAAATAACAAAGGACAAGAAAGTAATGAAACATCACAACTACAGAAAACAAACCTACTGAACCACGAACCCAATGGACGACCACATGTAAATCACGATACCATTTCGGATTTAAGAAGAACTGCAAGACTGTTTTTTTTTGGGGGGGGGAACAACTGTCTGAAAACTACTCTTTACTTTTGAGTTTTTCTACTTCAGTTTGTTCAACATGACCTCTAATGTGTTAAATAAAAATAAATATACCAGATTTTTATAGCGACCTTTTCATTCGAACGCCCCTGAGGGGAGAGAGAGAGACATTAGATACAGGCATATCCGGCGCTGCAGAAGTGCGCGTAGCTATTATTTCGAATAGACAGCCTGGTTATTTAATGTGCCCGGTGTATAGCACCGATACACAGCTTCCTGGCACTTCCAGATACTTTGCAGACCACACGGCCAGATATAGCGGGACATATTATAAATATTTCAGAAATGTCAAGTTCCGATGCCAGGGGATTGAACCCACGACCTCTGGATTGACAGCCCATTGCGATACCACTGAGCTAAATCCGCTTATGTGTTCAGGTTCATAACATGCTCTTTGTGTTACCGATTTTGAATATCAATGGGTCTTACCTTATTCTTCTAAAGGAACGATTTGTATACGACAGATATATCGTAGACTCCCGACCGAATGTGGTCAAACGATCTCAGACATCAAAGGAAACAAACGTGTTTCTATTTTTCAATATGAGTTTGGTCACATGCTGCTGAATTCATGGTATCTATGGATATCATAATTTGGATACAATATGCTTATTTGCAGGTCGAATTCAATGCTTTAATAATCACATTCGTTATTAAGAGATAACGCGTCAGGAAAACGTTCATAATAACATTTTGATTATCGTTAACCTTAATATTTAATTACAAAGCCATTTGATGTTATCCAGTGAGTATTTGTTTATAATCCTGACGCCGAGTTATCGGTGGCATCTTCGTACATGTAACTGCCAATTGCAAGTTATTTCATAATATGTGTTCTCCCCCTTAACCTAGATATACGTACGTATATATAGTTACTGTGTCTTTATAAGCTGAATTTACATATTTATGGATCTTTGTTATTGACATCTTTATCATTTTATTTGACAATGAAGTATTTGGTTTTGACTAGACATGCACATTGTGAAAGTTTTGCAATTAACGTATGAGGCAGCAAAACAAATTTGTATATGCACGATGTGCAGATCTATGTCCCAAACGAATCATTAATAACAAAACAAATGTGGTTTATTTCCGTGTCGAGAAAAGCATAACAATATTGCATTCAGCGAGCCAAACTTTCGTCAGACAATTAAATAAATATACAAACCTATAGTCTGTTTAATCAGGTTTATCACTTGTATACAAACATGGCAATAACAGTCATAATATTGTAATTTGTTTTAAACATTTCAATTGGAGAAAAGGGCAGTGAAAACCAATATATTATTCACTAGCTACATACTAATACACATAACATCTTTTAAAATAAGACATTAATACGAGAAACTGCAATGTTTATGTACACATTGTTACATGTATGTGAAGAAGTGTCTGTCCTGAATAATCGATTTATACATGTCGATATTATAACTGCCGGATCCACTGCTTAGACAATAATACTTGATTTTTTAGTACATGTACAACATTTCTCACCCGTCTTCCGTTTAAGGCGTAGTCTAAACAATTGACATAGACCGATTTTTCTTGCATTGCATACAATATGTCAAAACTTATTCCTAATAACTTGCATATTAGAGATACTTTGTATAATATTGCTCGATGATCGTTGTCATATGGCGTTCTAATTTAAAATGAAACTCGCCTTTTAATTTGTTTAGATAATATAGCGCATAGCCGCTCATGCAAGAGACAGCCATTGGGCGTACCATCCGAATTCCAAAAAGGACTGCTCATTAGTATGGCTTTAACATAACTGATCATGCGGTAATTAAGTGCGAGGTCAGTTAGCTGTTTTGTCAAGTACCCCCATTCGGTAATAATATATCAACAGTTTCAGTTCGTAGACGTTTCTATCCATCAAATTATAAATATAAGACAAGCCCGGTCACAAGAACTTTTCCACATATAATTTAAGACGTTTGAATTCCAATTAGAGTGCACAGTTGCGAAAAATGAACTACTGAAGTTTGATGTAGGCTCCATTTCTTTGCGTGAATGGTTTTGCACTTACAACTTTTCATTACATATATTAATGCCTTTACACTAAGATGTGGAAGGATCAATAGGAGAAGCTGTCTCATGAACGTCATATTTATACAAGGCATATAGTACATTACATTTTGTTTAAAAAGATAATAATATGTCGGACATGGAAGGCAGCACTCAACTTAACTAGCCGAGTACAGAAAACATAAAACACATACAAGAAACAACGTCCAATACACAACCGAACGAGAAAATGACCCGTCAAAGTCAAAGCTGTTAAAAAGCTGAATGTACCTGTTTCACCAACCAATTACATCTAGTTGACTGCTGCTACTTAGTAAGTGCGCTGATCTTCTATAAGTCTATATATAATATATGGAAATTAGTAGCCTTTTTCTAAATACCTCTTCTTTTTCTATTCTTATAGTTTACAGTTTATTTGCAATCAGCAAAACATTTGCTTTTGAGCGGTTATTTTTGTTCTCGTTCAGTTGTGTGGTGGGCTTTGTGCCGTGCAATAGTGGTCAATGATTTGATTTCTTTTTGATGTTGTACATGTATGTTATATAAAGGTTGGCAGCACTGTCACAATAAAATACACCCCATACATGTAATAAATGGCACCAAACGACATATTCTCAAATAACAATATCATAATTGAAAACTACTTTTACATTTTTTATTCTCACAATCTAACTTTCTGTCTTGTATGTCATTGCGTGTTAACGATTTTAGTCTTCAAGGCATCATTACAAGATGTTCTCAATGTTGCAAGTTGTCATCTGTCTCCTTTATTTCCAATTTTCGGCGTCAAATAAGCGGTGGTGAAAATGTGCACCACGCAATCATGGCTGATAATATATCCTACAGTGCAGTGAAATCTTTATGACGTCGAACATCTCTTACATCATATGATTATTGTCAATATTTTGATTTGCATTCTGAGACATAAGTTCGACTTACTTATATTTAGGTGAATTTGTATATATAATTGGTGAAATCGTTCTAATGGTTGCACAGAAATAGCCAATATCTGATAAAACGGTATGAAATATGAGCGAATTATGTAGAATCGCAACATTGTCTATTGTTTCCACATCGTTAACTAAACTACCTAAAAGTAAATAGTATTCAGTTGCTATTGTCTTTTTAGGGATCATCTCAATTGTATATACATGTACGTATAATGTAGTTCACACATTTGGCGATTGGTTTTAATGTATCTTTGTTTGTGAATAAACATTAATCATGTACTAGTTTAATCTATACACCAGAATCTGTATTACTATGCTAACGTCTTGAAAGTGCTAAACATTTCGATCCTGTGAACTTTCAAACCAAATACGATACATGCAAAGTTAGAAAATTATTTAAAGACATTTGAATGGCATATACATTGTAAGCCTAATTTATTTTACATGCACCGTAGTGCTGTTCGTATCGATTATTCATTGTGCGCACTCCATGATACGTACGAATTTCCATATTCTTATGTAATTATATTAATAAATCACAGAAAAGATGCATGTTAGGATGCACAAAATTAAGTAAGCTCGAAACAACCATGTAAAAGCATGACGTCACGTCAAGATATAATATAAAAGTTAATATAAAAAATACATAGCATTTACTCTATTGATGTTTTATAGACATAATGTGCATAATAGTAACGTTCATTTATATATTGAAAATACATATTTTTATAAGACATAATTTCTCTTATATAAAAATATGTTATTTCCGAGGGGCAATCCAGAATTAACCGGACTGTGTCGATAACTACAATACTATCTGTTGGAAAGCATAAACAAACAGCTACAATAAACAATGTCTCCATGATATTTCCGACAGATTTCAAGTGATTTACGCAAATAACAATGGAACTATATGAAACTGCACGATATGTGGACGCTGAGCGGGGGCAAGTAAGAAGACGTCGTGTGAGGTCGTTTAAAAATGTACATACTTTACACTGTCTACTTGTTTAAACAGTCATTTCTGATGCCGAAACATTATATATACCAATAAAACAATTGGTTATGACATAATAGACATGTCCTCATACCAAATGTGAATGTTTTGCAGTCGATATTGTCCGTTCAGATTCACAATTTACACTTGTCAGGACACATGTTTCTCTGGTGTTCAACGCATGTGGTTTACAGCGTCTCCGCGCGACTCGATCAACGGTAAATACAATGTTCTATGGCACCTTGAATGTCTCAGCACTTTCTTTAAACCTCTGATTCTACCCACGTACAATTCTGAGAAAAAATTGTCTCTGATGACGCTTGTCGATTATTTTTATGAATTGTAGCTGGTGAATATCAGAGTTTGTAATCAAATTTGATAATGTTGCGAGTTTGTTTTGAATCACTCGGAACCAAGCCTAATTGTGTTCTATCATTTGTTGTGCATTAATACAAGCGCTCATGTCGATGAAATTTAGCATGCAAACACCAATAGCACTACCGAACAAACGTGCAAAGTCGCGCAAAATTCTAAAGTAAAATAGTTTCCAATTTACTTTTTATCGAAACGAATACCCCCTTTAGTAATTCGTCAGTGCGTTGCTATAGAAACACACATAAAGAGCTTTCAAACGTCTTTCAAAAGTATACTAAGTCTTGTACATAAAAATCAGTTACATGTTGACGCATATCCGTGCATAGTTTCAGTCCAAATTATGAACGTGGCAAAAAATATAGCATCAGTCCGGTTATTTCTGGAATGCCTTACGTATATATACACACACTGGACATTACTAATATTGAAAAATTATAATCACTTACGCTTGAACATGTCGTAAGTCCTAGTTTCTTCTGTGTGAAGTAGATTAAAAATGTACAAGGTCACTATGTCCCGACACAAGACATTACTCCTGAAACTCCTGGGAGCCATACAAGGGAGTGATGATCCAGTTAATGATCGTTAATATTTCCACACACTCAGTTTTCCACCAGCAGAAATATCCCCTAATGCATCATATCATCAATTTCCACAAATCAGGTCATTTCACTTTAAATGACCATCGGAACAATTTCTAAATATAATTATAATGTTCCTGGTGTAATTGACGATGAAGAGTACAATGCTTTTAAGCATAATAATGCAGGAAACGCTTTACGATTATGCGATAATTGCCATATTGAAATTGACCATATGCTTTCAACACTTGCTTTCATATTAATAAGTGAAACAGTTCCCGGTGCGTTCTGTTTGTTCTTGCCGCTTTCGTTGCTGTCACACGAAACGTATGACAACAACGTCACCGAGCGAACGAGCATTACATGTACATGAATGCGTTTCTGACATACGCTGTCCCTCGCCGATACCAGCTAAAATGTGTTTATGCTAGTCGCAATATGCTATTTCACGCCTCGCGTACGGTAAGTCACACTATTTAAATGCAATGCAATTCTTGACTCGTGACGGGCTTTTACAAAATTAATACATAACTCTTAAATGGGAGCCTAAGTTCGTGACTACTATGGACAACCCTCGTTGTATACACCAATACTTAATTAAACTCCTTGTGTGCATTTGATGTGCTAGCGCAATTTGTATATTTTATCAGTATTGACCAACAAGACACATTAGAGAGTCATATACAACGGAGAATATACGAATATGATACTTTAGCCATTTTATATTTCCAATGCTTGTATATATTCAAATATCTGAACTCACTTTACCAAAACAACCAAAACATGAGTTTACAGTATACGTCATCAACACTTGTATCAACACAAAGTACAAGCTGTCAAAAAGCCGAATGACCTAGTTTCAGCAATCAAAAAGCTGAGTACTCAGTGCTGAATGACCTAGTTTCAACAGTTAAAATGTCGAAACACATAGTTGTAGCAGTCTAAAGTCCTCAAAAGTTATAAACCTTCCATTTTTATAAATAATATCTTCGAAAGACGCTGTTCTCTATTCCTGTTTAATCAGGACAGGTGATGTTAGAGGAAACATCGTGTTACACATTGTCTGTGCATCAAGCTGGAAAACTGATTAGATTTGTATCATGTTGTACAATTCGCTGGCTAAGAATTAGAAGGTCGTAAGAACAAAATCAACGTTTTGAGAAAAAAAGAAAAAACTGTCTGAAAACTACTGTTTACGTATGGAAAAACAAGGTTTTTCAACTTCAGTTTGGTCAAGATTACCATTTCTGATTTTCATGAAAACATGCTCGTAAGAAGCGCATTGTGATGCAGATTTCCTATATGTATCAGTCTTAAAAGGTCGTAAGTAGCACTTACGACCTTCTTATTCTAAGCAAGCGAATTATGGAAAGACCACGGACATTTGTACTTATCATGGTTTGGCTTATGAGCGAATCGTATGTTCATTCGTTCGTTCGTTCGTCATGTATTAAGCAATTGCTAAGTAAAGCAGGTCTTGACTATTTCAGATACAGCAGAGATAATACTCATGTAAGTATCAAACTGTATAAATATATACACTGTAGCATCTGATTTCACGAACTAAGGTCCTCCCAGCTATTTTGTTTGTGTTTGCCATTGACGTATGAACAATTGACAGTCATATGATAACAAGTACGTCAGGCTAATCTGTCGCCGTATTTGATAACAGAAAGACATACATCTGTGCTATAAATCGGACACATTAAAGAACCAGACAGTCTATTTGAAATAAGAGCTAGGCGCGCTTCTGCTGTATCTAATGTCTCTCTCTCTCCCTTCATCGGATTTCTCTTAGTCTGTCTCTCTGGTCAGATCATGCTGTAACTGCAATGGTAGTGGATGCACTTGCGCCCTCGTGGCTAAAACACTATATGTAAAGTGCCCTTGAACATATGTTCGCATGATAAAGGCGATATATAAATCTGGTATATTTTTGATTTATTTATTTTAGAATTACTATTACATGTATGAGACGATACTACATAGCATCCATGCAATTCAAGGAGCAATATTCCGTTCAAATAATGATGGTTTTACAGTTAAGTGTGACACTTTTGTGATTTGTTTGTTATTGGATATAGTGTATGCGGTAAGTCGTTTCTTTTCCCTCCGTTCTAATTTGTCTACGTATTGCTAATTTTGCTTATTGCTTAAACATCTTTCATTTTTTTGCCTAAATAACTTCGATTCCTATATAGAGAAATTGCAGGCAGTGGCTTGTCACATATATAAGACGATTTGCAAAGAAATATTCAATTATTCTTAATAATTCTAACAGTATACGTCTAATTATATAAATATGCAGTTTCGCATTCAAACTAGGCAGCGATCAAGTAATATATTATATGTTATGGCCCAGATGAACAAGACTGCAAATGAGGTTAACGATTCGGGGAGTACATGTTGCTTTTGCAGAATAGTGGAATCGCAATCTTATGACGTGTAACAAATACAAAACCACATGACTGCAATCATCGCAAACCAATAATGACACGTTACTTCACTTGAGACAGCCATTGTCTATCATGGGGAACCGCTCAATATACTTGAACTGATCTTCAAAATCATATAGTAGTAAATGTTAGAAAAATATGATACCGGACAGGAAAGCCACTCAAGGCAGCACTCAACTGAAACAGCCGAACACAGAAGATAACACAGACCGCAATGTCAGTGACATCAGAACTATACGTTTGTCCAACGACTAGACCAACAGTTCTTGATTAAACAATGTATTGTTAGCAGGTTACCCGCACCAATATCATTTGTCGAAATTGCTTTGATTATCGGCAGAAAAGGACTTACAGTAAATGTATCATTCGGTCTGTTCTTATCCAATGATTTCTTTGCACCTTGCATTAGTTCATGTGCATCTGCTGTGACGAATACAGTTTTTGTGTTGCCAATGGGAATACTCTGGGAGATTTAAACTTAAAGGTGCTGCCTCACATATTGGTGTTTTGCAAAAAAACCCAAATATTCGTGTAATTTTGGTATACATGAAGTTGCCTGCATATATAGGGTATTAATTCTATAGGGAATTAACACTACTATCACTTAAATTGCCTGAAATATGTTTGCGTTAAATGAAAACCAATTGCAAAACGAACCGAATGCCTCACTGATGTTTACGCTGAAGTTTGTTGATGTTACAGATCGATTATGTGTGAGTTACATAATTCACCAAACATGTTGGAAGGAAATTCTGCTTTATTTTTAAAGACAAAATATCGAGTGCACGATATCAAGAGTGGTTTAAATTGTTTATTTGCCATAAATCGTTTTTAAAGCAACCCTCAGTGGCTTTCTATTACATAAATACTTGGTTAAATAGGAATACATTACACACAAATTTAAGCCCGATCTGTAAGGCAGCACCTTTAAAAGGATAACTATGAAATGAGGGAAAGTTAGTGACAAAAATGATTGATTGTTCCTGAAAGATTTAATCCTCGCATGGAATTTCAAAGGAAGATATCTCTCCTCACAGGTTGCTGTCAAGCGTTTAAAGAAAAAAAATGCAACTAATGACATAAGTGTGAGTGCGTTGTTCTAGGAAATCTGCGATTTACTGTGCAATTTATGTAGTACTGCTTAGTCTTGCGATGATGTTGATGATAAATTGTATAGTTTTTAACTATGTTGCAGAATAATACGGTACGTAACAGTGTCATTTAAAAGTGGAAATCGGTTGAAAGTCTGATTATCTGTGAATTGCTTTTTTATTATTGGAACTGGGTCATTCAGCTAGGGCATTCAACTTTTTGATTGCTAAAATTAATTAATTCTACTTTTCGACAGCTTGGACTTGGGCGAATATTTTACTTGTTTAGTCTTGCATTGTGCCTTATATGTGTTTTATGTTTTCTGAGCTCGTTTGGTTCAGTTGGGCATTGTGCCTTGTATGTTTTAATGTTTTCGAAGCTAGGCTGATTAAGTTGTGTGCTGCGTTCCCTGTCTGACTTAACAGTATCGTTTTAATTATTTCATGATGTTAAAGAATAATACGGTACTTTACAGTGTCATTCAAAAGTGGAACGCAGTTGAAAGTCTGATTATCTGTGAATTGCTTTTTTCAGATACAGACTATCCTGCGCATGATTGTACTGATGGATTTAAACGATCAATTTGAGTTCAGTGGGACAATTTAAATACATACTGTAGCGCACTGATAATCCAAAGCAACACAGAAATGACGACAGCGCCTAGCCATCCTCGCTAGAGTAAGAAATAGAACGAACCGTCCATATCCCCAAAAATTGCATATTTCAAGCAAGCCTATATTCTCATTCCGCAATGGATGACACACTGTTGACTTCGAATTCTGTGCATCATTAACAATTAAACGAGGTAATGGTGAATGATAACTACACTGACGTGAAGTACGGGGAGACGTTTTACAGCCGCAACACGGCACTTAACACCAGTCCTGTTGTACATAGTGAAAATTATATTAGTAAACCACATTAAACTGAGACTCGTCATACTTGAACGAGCAAAGGCTCAGAGCTTTTTAATGTGGTCAGACAATACGTAATATACCCGGTTTTTGTTTTACTAAAAGTATTATGATTATGGTATAAATAATTCAAATATTCGTATTACTGATACTACATTCAGTAAACACAATTTATGTGTTATTTTGTTGTCCTGAAAAAGGCTATAAAAGTTGCAGAAGTGTTTAAAAGAATAAATTAAGTTGCAGCATAAAATTGTTTGTTTCTACACGTTCTATATCATTGTGCTATAGTTTGTTGAATGCATCACTTTCTTAGAGTCAATTGACTTATCGCTTTTGGTGGGGCGTTTTATTTAGTGTCGGTAGATCTGAGATACATGAGTCATTTTCCAGGAAAACCTGGCTTATGGACATTATATACTAGCGTCAAAAGTTTCGCTACCAAATAAAAAATCCCATTTTTAATTGGGGGATTTCCCCCAAGTATTGTTACATACCAACTTCAGAAATCACTACGATTTTACCAATGTAATTTCTTCACGACCAATTCATCCGAGCAAAAAACGAGTTCCAGCTAATCTAAACTAAAATCATAATTTTCAATCATTTTTAAGAACATTTGTCCCTAGCAATTGAATTATTTTTTATTTATTTGTATTGCGAGACATGTTGGAATGTTTCGTCTGAGAGTTAATGTTTTTGTGTGAATAAATTCCTACGCGCTGTAAAATGACTAATGGTTTTTGAGGGTTGATAAAAATGTCGCTGTTACAGTACCTGGTTAAAGAGACGAAATTTACACTGTTTGGTTTTATAACGTTCATATAACAGTTTAGCAAAAAACTCCAGCTATAATGTATTTATTTTTACTATTTACTATAGTTTGCATTGGCAAATAGTATTGATCAACGTTTTATCGGTGTTGTTTACACATTTCGCGCCGAGATTCGAGACCATAGTGTTTCGTCTCCTCTATGAATCGTTCGCGTTATTCGTACCCTATTCGGTTCGTTTGTAGCTATAGTTATCGAATTTTGAAGTTTTAGTTGTTATTATTATTTTTTTTGCGACTATTCATCCTCAATCTAATTACTTATATTACGTATTTCAGCCCCCTTTATAGTTGAAACTAGTTCCTTTAGTTTTTTATGGTCGGATTGCCTAAATGGATTCGTTAGATGAAATTTGAATGAGTCAGCTGTCATCGATATTTCTGAAAAGTTTTCACAATATTCACACTTATAAATCCAATACCATTTAAGGTAATTTTTAATAGATTACCAAGATTTGCGTTATCCTCCAAGTAACGGTACTTCAGTACTTTGATTTTAACTGTTGACTTGAAATAACTGTTCTCTTCTACGTATCCATTAGAGTACTTTTTTAAACTATGGTCGTTATTTTTCGTCACGCTTGAATGATTACAATAACAGGTAATTATAAACATGATCGTGTATGTGTGATCCTGATAGCTGGTGTATTGATAAGGTTGCTTTCTGTCGCGTTAAACTGCAATGTCTTTATCATTACTAGGCTGTAGTATTAGCTTCTACAGACAGATCGTGTATATGATATACACGTGATGGCAGGTCAAGAGTCAATACAGCTGACCTAGACAGGCCATTCAGCTATAACTTTAGCACATTATTCAAACGAATTGTTGTGGCTTAATTGTAGTCAAATATACATTGGAAGAATTAATATAAAACTTAAATTCATATTGAGTTTTTGTGAAAAGACACTGCTTCAAAATAAATCATTATTTGAGTAAAACTATATACAACCACGTATCGATTATAGTAAAAGAACGACCCTAATTACATTTCCTGTACGTGGAAATAATAATAATGGTAGAATATCCTAAAAAATGCTGTCAAGCTAAGTTAACGGCCAAAATGTTGCTGAGTTGAGAACCGCCTTTATATGTAGGTCGCTTTCTAATTGTCGATTTGTCGATAGCATATACGCAACATTTCGTGCAGGAACATTTATATAATTTAATGAATAGAACGGTAATATGGTACCAAAACGTGTAATTTATATTTTTGAATTGCCGGGTTGTGTCTTAGTCGGTGTTGATATAGATTAATACATTTCTTAAATTAGATAATTGTTGTGAATTGATACTGATTAAATATAAATGTACACAAGTGTTGTTGTATCAGCACAAACTCGTTTGCGATTCCAATAACAAAAGACAAAAATTATTGATTTGAGGAAGGTTTGACGCTCAGTATACATGTATATAGTAATTACGTAATAAAGTTTACAAAATGCTCTTAAATGAGGAAAACGTCATGTTTATTGATTTAATTATAAGTACATGGATACTGTTGTACTATGCATTAGTTTTTTTTCATGAATTGTGTTCAAATATCTTCTGAAGTTGCTATGGTGACCAATTTATGAAAAGTACCCATATTGAGATAAACAAGGTGTTATTTCTTAATATCGGTAACTTCTGTTTTCTAAAAGCAAACATTCACGCTTTTTTATATGTTTTATTAAAATAAAAATATAATTCGAAAATGTAATACAATTTTAAATGTTTATGCCATGATTTTATCAAATGCTTGATTTGTGAAATGCTTGTTCACGTTTCATCAAATTACGTTTGAATGAAGTTTGCGACGTCACTCGTAAAGCAGGCGGTAGTGGTTGGTTTTAAAGGTCTGTAATTATGTAATTTTAAAAATGTTATATCATGCTGAAATGTTCAGAAACTGTTCACACGAGCCTTATCTTTCTATCGCTACGTGATCATGATTTTCATAATTTTTGTAAGTAATGTTTGGTAAGATTATCATCTTTGGTACGTTAAGGTCTTCTATCGCTTTGACTATGATAGTAGCTTACCCATGGTCAACGTGACACAATCGCACGATATCCAGTGTCAATAATATAATTAATCAGACTTCATCTATTTGTCGTGTACGAAGTCGACGTCGAAACCAACTGACTGGCCGATACATTGTAATTACCTCCGGGGTAAGACCTCATCTATTGTGGTAGTTAATTATTGCATACACTGGCAGTTTGGTACATATGCCTGATGAGTTGTGCAACTTATTCGTCTGGGTCAATATGTCACGGTAGGTCAGACAAAATAACATAACTGTAAGTCAAGAAAACAAACATAAATACAATGTATGAGAATTAATGAGATAGGCACATTCACGACATTTCACATTCACATGCACATGTAAGTTACATATTTTATACGTATGCAGAGCAGTACTATAATGTGGCTTTAGCTGGAATTATTTACGTTTCATCATTTACCTTTTATTAAAACCCCTTGATCACCACTTATGCATATATCCTGAAACATGTGATTGAAAGTATGGGAGGTAACTTGTGTTTTGGACTTAATAATCACATTATTGGTGCTAGTATATTGAACTTTGTTCATTCCTTAATTATTTTTCGCATTGGTAATGTGATATGGATAAAAGGCAAAACGCTGTCAATGTTTAACCTAGGTCTCCGATGTTTGGAACACTTTGTAAATTATGTTTGTGGTTGGGACCGGAAATGTTGCTTTTCCTAATCACACAATGCATCAATATGTTGCAATAAAATGTTCGATAAAAATCATTTCTTCTCCTCGACCCTGTTATTGCGTACAAATGTAATTATGCTGACCTCCTCAATAGATTATAGTTTTGGCCGGTGTTTGTGGTACATGTAAATTTTCTTTGATGTGTGCCCGTTTCTGTGCCATTCATGTTCGGTTGTACAGTGAAGTTCCGCTAATAAGACCAGTCAAAAAGGTGGTCTTAATAGCGAATCGGTCATATTAGCGGACCTTTTTTGTTCTAAATTTAATTCTTTGGGACCTTAAACTGGTAAAAATCTGCATGATTTCAAAATAATCAAAGTGGTCTTATTAGCGGAACTTTACTGTATAATGTCTGATTTATTTCTCTAATTGGATTCCTTTGGGACGTGACGTTATGGACAAGTAACATCTTAATTCTAATTATATGCTAAAGCGTGGCTTAAACAATTCTCATGTGTTACATAAAGATATACATATTGAATGTTACAAAATCTCGAATGCGAAAATGATAATAGCAAATCAAGGGGGCTGAGCCCGTTACAAAAACAACATATTTAATGGAAAAGCAGAAACAAGAAAACACAAATAAACATCACCGATCATGGCAAAAAGGACAAGAAATCAATGAAACATCACAATTACAGTAAACAAACCTACTTAAGAACGAACCAAATGAACGACCACATGTAAAGCACGATACCATTTTGGATTTTAGAAGAATAAGGTTGAACATTTTACTTGCAAAACTGTTTTTTTTAAAACAACTTTCTGAAAACTACTCTTTACTTTTGAGTTTGTGCAACATGACCTCCGATGTGTTCAGGTTCATAACATGCTCTTTGTGATGCAGTTCTCGAATACATGTTTAAATGGGTCTTACCTTATTCTTCTAAAGACGACACATATATCGTAGACTCCCGACGGAATATGGGCAAATGATGTTTAAAAATCCCAGAGATCAATGGAAATGGTTTAACACAACACAGCAGTGTTTCTATTGTTCATTATGAGTTTGGTCACATGCTGCTGAATTCATGGTATCTATAGACATGATCCGTCACGAAAACACTCATAAATAAATTTTGAGTAACGTAAACCTTACAAGCTTGTATTGCGACGCCCTGTCATGTTGTCCTGTGAGTATTTGTTTATACATCTAACGTCGAGTTGTGCTTTACCGTGATACACTTTCGGTGGCGTCTTCGTGACTGCACATTGCAAGTGGATACTCATAAATTCAGCATTTTTTTTATATAATATGTACTTAACCAAGATATACGTAAGTATATAAACATGTAGTTATCGTGTCTCTATAAGCTGAATTTTATGGATTTTCGTTATTGACATCGTTATCATTTTATTTGACAATGCCAATTGTCTGAAGTATTTGGTTTCGTTTAGACATACAGATCTTTAAGGTTGTGTAATTATCGTATTAAGCAGCCAACATATACACCAATATAATGTATTCAGACGTCCCAAAAGGATTAATAATGACAAAACATATGCGGTTTATTTCCGTGTCGAGCATAACATAACATAATTGCATTCAGCGAGCCATACTTCCGTCACAGAATGAAAAAAGTTAAACGTACATGTCGGTGTTATTATTGTCGCGTCCTGTTTTGATAATAATCATTCATTTACATTTACAAACTTGTAGTTTACATTTGTTAGATATTTGATCAATAAGATTTATCATGAGATCCACATTATTTGGTTGATATGAACCATGGATAACAAAGTACAAAATTATTTGTACATAACGTATTTGTTTTTGTACATAATGTATTGCGTTTACACAGAAATACATGTAATACAGATTACAGACTACAGAGTACAGACAATCCAAAGCCACACAGAAACGTCAGATGGTGTCATTGTCTAACCTGACAGGAAAGACAGCACTTAACATAAACAAGATACAATGAAAGGCATAATTAAACGGAACACTGTACAAGGACGACCAACAACGCAAACTAAACAAAAACAGTAGGCATGTATTGTTGACAGAAACGAAACAGCATTGTATCAAACAGCACAATTGCAGAAAGGCACATACGGAATGAACACAGTTTATTAACGATTTACAGTGACAAAGTCTTGGTTTAGCTTATTTTTAAAATCAATTTCATATTATTTTCGAACATTTCATTTCAATGCTAAAAAGGTTAGACATAGAACAAACCATTCATATCCATCAAAAATTGGATATTTCAAGCAAGCCTATAAGTATAATTGCCCTGCAATGAATGACATACTGTGGTCTGTTTATTCGTGCATACTTACCCATAAAGGAAGATAATTATGAGTGATTTAAGTTCACATACAATGTAACCGTTTATATCTATCGCATGTTGTTAGAACGTTGTGGACAAAATACACGTAATATTCAGTAAACAGATAATATTAAGTCAGACAAGGAAGGCAGCATTCACCTTAACCAGTCGAGCACAGTAAACATCAAAAAGACAAAAGGCACAATGCTCACCTGAACCAGCCGAGCACAGAAAACATCAAAAAGACAAAAGGCACAATGCGCACCTGAACCAGCCGAGCACAGAAAACATCAAAAAGACAAAAGGCACAATGCGCACATGAACCAGCGAACCAGCTGAGCACAGAAAACATAAAAAACATACAAGGCACAATGCCCAACTAAACAAGTTATCATCCTCTCATTTCCAAGCTGTCGTAATTTTAAATGAACCAGTTTCAGCAATCATAAAGTTGAATGCCGAACATATGCGACAAAATGTGGTGATAACTCTCTTGTGGTTACGCATCCTTCTTAAAACATGATTTCATACAGACTTATTTATTTCTCGTTACAGAACTGACGGCATTCTTATTATTCCCGATGATTATATTTACTTTTGGTTAAGATTTCCGTCACAAAACATCAGTACCATTGGGTGTAGGCTATGCATCAACTAAGAGAAGTTTATGCCAATGATTATGGAGTGGCAGACAAAAATGTGCGTCTCAGATATCGGTGTATTCTAATGACGTTCCAAGGAAAGACGATAAATACCGCGATAACGCCGTTTGAACAGGCAAATGCTGAGTGTCTTGTGGTGGAGGTGATAACAAACTAGCAATTAATTAATTAGTTTATTAGATTACTTTCGTGTGGATGTTATAAATACATATAGGGGGACTGTGTCAAGGATATCTATTTGTTTGATGATTCATATTTCATCAGCGATGAGATAGGTAATGGTACATTTTTGTTTGTTATAAATCATTATAAATTAGGTCATATCATTTATAAATATTAAATTTGTTCCATCATTTTCATTTTATTTACCAGACCCCAGTTGTACATAATTAAACGTCAATCGATAATTTGTTAACCAAAAAACAAAATAATTTTGATTATAAAATCATACCAATGAAGGACAAATTGCAATGCCATCTCCACATTTTAAAAACTCTAAATAGCAAAAAATTAGAAGAAGAAATTATTACTTATACGAGCAGTCTCCAGGAAAACCTACTATTTTGACATTATATACTTATTATATGTTACAAGGTTTTGATAAAGCTCTAAAATAATACAAAAATACATATTTACTGATTTCATTTTAAGTAATTGACTCATATAGTACTACATTTGTATATCTTAGCTTTCTTTTTTTTCATGAAGTATGTCGGAATCACATACTTTGTTGCTATGGTGACATATTTCGAAATTGTACTTCAATTGAGAAAAACGAAGAGTTAGTTGTTTAAAACAGCAGAAGCTTCTCTCTAATGCAAACAATTTAGTTTTTGATGTACATTTAAAAAATTAAAACATAATTATAAAAAATGATACTATTTTGAACAGTTTATGCCAAACATTCATCCAATAATGTAATTATGAAATACTAGTATGTGTGACAGTTACCTCTTATAACGTTTGAATGACGTTTGCGACGTCACACAAAAAGCTCTGAATAGGGACTCTACAAAAACAGCTGAAACTTCCTTAAAACTCATGATATCAACAAAATTTATTTCTTGGAGACTGACGCATTTATATGTGACCCACGTAGCTCAATGGGTAGCGCGCTTGCTGTCTAATCTGGAGATCCGGGTTCAAATCCGGGTGGAGGCACACATATTCCTGCAATGTGTTAGCCGAAAGCTTACTGACATATAAAGGTTATGCTCGGCATATAACCATACTAACAGTGTAACGTATGTTACTTATACTGGCATTATATAATAGTTTTAAACTAAGTTCACTCAAAACTTTGCAAATGACATATACATCGGATAGATCATTGCTTGTTTGACATTCCTTTTACCTGTCATAGTAGTCTTTGGTAATAGGGATACATGACATGGCGGGGTATTTTATTTACACTGTCCTGTTTCATAAGACTGTCTTTGTAGTAAGTGTGGGGTTTAGTGTATAGTAAACGTTTAACTCACGATGACATGTGTCGCAGTCCGTACCAATCCCTTCTTTAATGAAAGTAAGTACACTTTTTAAAACAAATAACATAACAAAAAATAGCCACGGTACTTTTTTGTCAAAATGTGTTCATTTTGTATGTGGCCTTCTGCAATATCGTTGTCGTGCATAAGGCAGAAGTCCATTCACACTATTTAGGGAGTGTTCATCTAGCAGCATCCACAAATAATACCACAATTTACAGTAACAAGCATGATTCAGATCACATTAAAGAAATAAAAGACCAGTCTCTCATTTTTATTTTGAGATAGGAAAGCGGTGCGCATGCAACTTACGCAATGTGAAAATCACTAAAGGTTAAAACCCTAAAATCTTTAGGTTCAAGACAATAAATGTTTGGCCGCCTCAAAATAAAATCACCTATCCTGAAGTGATAGCTGTCAGTACTGTGTAGATACGTTTAACTGACTGTGGCGACAGGCTGTAGGAAAGGTATGTCGTATTTTGTGTAGGTGTTCGGTATTTCGTACTCTGCTGTTTCCGATGAGTGCTACCTTCCCTATCAGTATTTTTATTATAATGAAGGCAAATAGAAGTGAGTAGTCGGTCTGCCAGTCACATTTTGTTTCCGGACAATAATTCATAAAATACTGTTAATATGTATGATTTTGTCCACTTCAAGTTATTTTTTAAAAGAAAATTACTAAACTTTAAATCAAATTGATTAACTGTGATATTTGTATGTCCCCTTCTGATGTCCAGATTAAGGCTGTTTTGTTTCATTCAAAAGGGAATGTACACTGTTTCTGTTGAGTGTTTTGTGGTTTTTTATGTGGTGTGTGGCCGTCCTTTTGATTCGTTCCGGTATGCTTGCTTTTGCCCCGGGTTTGTTTGACTGCTTTAACCATAGGCTGTCGGAGGTGGATGTCGTATTTTTGTACCTGTTTTCTTTTTTCTTTATAATTTTTGTAGTTGCCATTGCGGTCTGTGCTTTAAATATGTGTTTTTGTCTTTTACGCGATTCTGTTTTATTTGTGCACTTTGTGCACCCCATTACAACCGAATGCCATGGAAAATGCTTGATCACATCTGATGTTTTCATATACCAATCGAAAGCTAACCTTTGGGAGTTTTATTCAATACATAACATGACTCACTTACTATCGATGCAACTGGGGAATTTAGATTCTAGCAAAACGTTATTTTTATGATAAATGTCAAATAGACGTCCAAATTTAATTTGTTTCCCAAGTTAAATTAAATAGCTTGTAAAGTATGTCATGATATATGTAGTTTTAAAATGTTTATAAGCACAATTATATATTGATTTGAAAGTTTCATCCATTTGTGATAACCTTGAAACTTATGAGTATTACGGTTGCTTTGGTTATCAGTTGCCAGGCGACGAAATAACCTATCACAAAAGTACTGTTTCGCTTCTAACTAAGTAAACATGTGACTGTGTTTTGATTATTATTATTCTTTCTGAATTATTGTTTTAAACTTTTCTATTGCATATGGTTTTTATTGTAGAATATATACTTCAAAACAATGATTTCTATTGTAAAAAAATAAAATTAAAAGCTGTCTCCTTGTTTACTTGGATATAAACTAGAATGTATTTTTTTGTGTTAGGTTCGTTTGTATAACATCTTATATATTTTACATTGTTAAAACTTTTTGATTTGATATAATATTTTATGTCATAACACTATTGCCTGGTAACATTGTGCAATAGCTTACAAGCTAAATAATTGAACTCTGGAACCAATTCAATTTGGACATCAATTTTACATTTATCGCAAAAATGACGTTTTCCAAGAATCTAAATTCCTGTCTTGCATCGATAGTAACATGGTCATGTTATATACTGAATAAAACTCCCAAATTTAGCTTTCCATTGGTATTTGAAAACATCAGATGCGATTTAGCATGTTCACACGGTATTCGGTTGCTGTGTTAATTCAGACAAACGAGATAAAGCAAAACATTGCAACCAATTGCTAACCGATATATCATCCTTTATGTCGACAGAGACGTGTTTTCTTGTTCGCAATATTGTGACATTGGGCATGTACGTCGTGAACAAAATCTGACGTTACTAACATTGCTCTACTTACAAAACCCATTGTTACTGGCCTGTGTAAGCTCAGCAAGATTGTGGTAATGATTTCCGCAAAGCTATTTTTTCAAGTAGCCAAAAAAACTCAAAGTCGCACGTCGCTAAATCCGGGTTGTAAGGGGGATGCGGCAGGGTCTCCATACCAATCACATCAATGGTCAGTCTCGTTTCTCGTACCGTATGAGACGTAGCATTGCCTTGGGGTAGGATACAATGCTCAATATTATCAAACAAATATTTCTTCTTCTTCCGCAATGCAGTCATAAGATGCATTTGCATCACCTGAATACCGAATTTAGCGTTAGTTCGAATGATCTAACATTCCCTTCAAACTCTGAAATAAATACTAAATACCGGGGTATACATGAATAATATGCTAATAATAGACAGTATTTATATCTATGTTAATGGTACATACTAGTAAATCGCAATATGAATAACTTGCTTACCTTCCGGTAATGCATTTATAACCCGGCCCTTCGGTACAACACGGCACAGCACTATCCCATCCATATCGAGAAACACAATAAACATGTGTTTACGAATCATCCTCCTGACACGGGCTTTCTTGGGAGGTGGTGAATCAGTATTCTTCTACTTGCTGGACTGCATTTTCGATTCAGGATCGAAGAAATACACTCATGTCTCATCAACTGTAATTATACGCTGGAGAAACGCATCTCCCTATTTTCTTCATCGTTTCACTAATCGCTTCGACTCCTGAACTCCCTTAGCCATTTTATCTTCATTTAATAATCTGGGGACTCATCTGGCACTCACTCTTTCATATCTGAATCATTTTGAATAATCCGCTGAACTGTTCTGTAACTTAAATCAACTTCTTCACACACTGTACTTCTGTCTGCGGTTATAATGCCAGAAACAAGCCAAATGTTGCTGTCGAAACGTCCACATACCTGTCTTCCTGACCTCTGTCTATCATCTAGCGTATCATCTCCGTCCCTAAAACGTTGGAACCACCGGTATACAAGCCTTCTGTTCACTATGTTATCGCCATTTGTATCATTTATCATTTGTGTAGTGTCCGAGATTGTAACACAAATGTATAACGGCGCCCCTGACATGGTGCTGTTAAGGGATCAGAGCACCTTGTGTGTTTCTTTTTTTAAATGACGTCACTGGAATTTCGATACCAGACGTCAAAAACGTGTTACATTACGCCATGCAAGTATCGTCAGATTTGGCGCGTTATTTTAGTTACAATCAATGAATGAATCCAGAAATTATTTTGAAATAAATAAGTTAATTTCGTGTGCGGTGACATGAAGTTAGTGGTATAGTTCGAATGTCTATATCATGCTATTTTGATATTCAAACAATATGACAAAAATATATTAATCAGAATTTAATTACTTTACATTTTGAAATACATTCTATTGACGTACGCCAACAAATAAACTCACCGGCTGAACAGTGACATTACTTTTGGATCTACACACGTAGATTGGTGTTCAATGCAAAAAGAATTTCTACGATGACATTGGTGCCGTGGTTTTATATTTTCGACAATCACATACAGGGTTGCGATAATCAGTAATAGACCTCGTCTACCGAAGCATCTCGCTCTGAGCTAAATCTCATCATCTCAAATATTGGCATGTGTCTTTACGTCAATTTACATGGGAAGCTGGACTTTAAATTAGCATCAAGAAACAGAAACATTATTATGTTTTTTACAGTAAAGGACATGATTCACGAAAGGTTTTATTTTGCCCTGTGTTTTTTTAGAAAACAATAAAGATGGATATGGCCTATATTTCTAATATCTATACATTGCCATTCAAAACACTAAGTAATGCAATGCGATGTAAATCAAAATAATCGTAAGCTGCAAATAAATCAACTTCAAGTATGCCAGTATAAGCAATGAATGACATTCTTAGCTCTTTTCGTGACAATCCGTGACGAACAAAATGATGAGTTGTGCTACGCTTTGATATAAAAATGTATCCAGTGTTCTACATAAATGTACAAAATATGCATGTGTAGCAACAATGACATTACTTGATCAAAAGAGAGCATGCATTTTTAATTTTTGAAAAAAAAACAAAGGGCCAAGTTTAGCTGTGAATCTTGTCCTTTTCAAGAGCTTGACAATTAACACTTTATTATTCAGACTCGGCTTTGAGCAAAAACTCAATAATTCGAGATTTCTACTTGAGATACTTTGGTGCAATGTTCCCTAACTCCATAACCACAACAACTAGTGTAAAAGCAAATTAGACACGCCGATGCAATTTTTATACTACATTGAGTTACAACACGATGAGTATGATAATTTTCATCCTGATGCAACGCTATCTGAACAAACTGCTCACAATGTAACTGAAGCATCTATTGCAAACATAACCTCGATGCAAGTAGCAATTAAATCACTATAAATGATTACAATAAGCGATAAAAACTTCATCACAGAAATTAATATCTCGCGAATCGCATGAATCGTTCAGCGTCTTTAAGACACTTTACAACCCCGCGGTTGATTATATCCACAAAACAATGATGTAATCGATATGATTGCTTGATATCGTGTCAGGATATCCTAGAACAGGATAACCCGTGTCATAAACAAGTCCTTTAACCGTGAATTTATACTGACAGATCTTTTGTTAAGTGTGTGATATTTTCTTTACTTGCACGTTTATGTCGGTTCAATCCCATTCACGTATTCTCAAGTATTTCATCTTCGTGTTTTTTATGTAGCTTATTCAAGTCTTTCAATAGCATTGATGGATATTAAAAAACGGTTTATTTGATATTTAAGATATTGAATAATTGTTGAGAAATATTTCAGATTTGTTTACAATAATGATTTGACCAATGCATGAGGTAATAAAAACTTTCAAATGTGAAATATTACGATTATTAATGAAGTACGCGATCTAGACACCATGGAAGAGATATCTATTTGGCAATGCTATTTCTGCTGTCAATATTCGTCCCAAATTGTTTATTTTTCATAATCAAAATGTTTGGTTGTTTTGAAATAATAACATTTGTAAATGCATTTTGAGATTGGAATTAATTGAAAGAAATTCTAATCTTAATAAAATCTTTTATAACAATTCATACGACGATAAACACAGCAGATGCTGCATTCTCTAAACCTTAGTCACATATGTAGAATGAGCTTTGGCTTGTTTCTATAAACTTATTAGCAGTACGTAAATATGTGAATTTTAACCATTCATGAAGGCGTTTATTTAGTTGATTTAAATCCGCTTCATTTTCATATTAACGAGATGTAATGTCTAGACGCGAGTGAACAACATCTCTTAATGGGTCGGTTGAAGGAGTATCATATGATTTAAAATAACATTGGCTAGAATTTTCATGTAGCATCATCGTGGCCTATCATTTTGGTAAATGTTTACAATAATGGATCCGCGTCGATAGCCGTTAACTTGGAACTGGTATATCGCACTTGCTTGGCGTCTGAAATATCTGCTCGTTCACCGGTCCTTAGATAACTTGACGAAGGTAGTATCAAAACCGTTAAATTGGAACTGGTATATATCACTTGCCTGACGTCTAAAATAACTGCTCGTTCACCCGGTGCTTAGATAACTTGACGAAGGTAGTATCAAAACCGTTAAATTGGAACTGGTATATCTCACTTGCCTGACGTCTAAAATAACTGCTCGTTCACCCGGTGCTTAGATAACTTGACGAAAGTAGTATCCATATGACTGACATACTGATCCATAAATATCTTAAAATGATATTTGAAAAATATTTAATTTCAGATGTGTAACAATGACGGTTAGAATAAATACGGTTGGTTTGTCAATTGCCGAAGCAGAGTGTGCCGAAAAAATCGATAGTTATCAACCAAAGCCAGGTATGTATAACGTACTTCAAATTCTAAAACTAAAATAGTCAGACAAAAGTCATAAAAACACAGCATTCTTCGTTTTGACCGGAGCAACACACGTGCACAGCCAGCATTTTGTACTTCGCTTGATTGTGTACTCTGTTTTTTTGGTTGAATTTCTTTCACAGGTGAACAAACCGAATGTATAGATGCTGCGTCAATTTTGACCAGAGTTATTGCCCTTTGTTGAAATTTCCTTTTTTGTGTTCCGTTTTGTGCCGCTTTGTGCTCTACTGTTTCTACGTACATGAGCAAGATGATAAAACATAATAATGTTTAAGTATTCATACCTTGATAATATTTCTTCTCCATACTGTATGCTGTATCAAAGAGCCACCTTCATCAAATTGAATGTGATCTCACCTGATTATAGTGTACAAAATGTATTGACTCATATAATGATACGGGTCCATCCACTTGGTCCCTTAGCCGCCCTATCTACCTAGTACATTCTCCCTTCATCGTTCAATCCTGTTGGACCTCATGCTAGCATTGTCTTTAAAATCCCAGTACGTACATTAGTTTTGACCTTTTGACAACCAAAAATTCAGCCTTTTTGACAGCTGTAACTTGGGCATTCAGCCGTTTAGTTACACTTTCTCGTTGAGTTGTGTATTGGGCGTTCTGTCGTGTGATTGTGGTCTGTGTTATTTCTGTTTTCTGCGCTCGCCTGTTTCAGTGATGCCTTCCCAGTACGAGTTTTCATTATAATTTTGCTATAATTCGAGTTCGTCAAATGGTGAGACAGTCACTTGACAGATCTGGATTTCTGGTTAAAATATGTTCTTCCGAAACAAAAGTGGCGACTATGTTATCCACTATGTTCTCTACAAGTTGGGAAGTGTTAGATGTTTGCGAAAGAGAAAGTTAAGAGCCCGATTGAATAGTTCCATGAAAACTAGTAAATAGGTAAAAAACGGCATGTTCGGTTTGTCTAGCGTTGCTCAACATATGACTGATCCTCGTAAACTATATTTAGATTTCAATGTGAATATTGTTACTTCAGTTTTTGTATCTAGAAGTGGGAAGGATTACGCCAAGCTACAAGATGCATTAGCAATACTCCAAAGACTCGACCTTGTTGAAATTGAGTAAATTCCACACAAACAGATACTAACAAATGGGTCTCGGTAGGCTGCACGGAACAGAAACAACAGAACACGACTTAAAGGCACATAATATCCCAGACTTATAAAGAAATATATCACAAAGTAACAAAAACTAACTGAAAATGAATGAGACGTGAATGAAGTTTATCAGCTACGAAAACAGACAAAGATCTTCGACAGTCTGTCGTCGCCTTTGGCTAGTGATAACGGGAGTTATATGATTGTTAGCAGACACAATGATACGTACATGTATTACAAGGTCGACAATACATCACAAAGTAGCATCCAACAGTTCTAAAAAACAACACCCATTCAGATTCGAAACAAAGTATCAATATACAAAGCGCTAGAAATTCGGGAAATAGACACGAGCAAAATGATGTATTCTGAGTTTTGATGACTTGAAATAGTGTATCTTAATTAATTGCTATTTTGTACTGTTCCATCTTAGGCCATGGGCATATCGGCATATATTGTCGACATTTACAGTCTACATACATGCATCAAGGTCTTGATCAGGTCAATTATACTGATATATCTGTAAACATAGCATGTTTTTGTCTCATTTCCGGTTCATTTTGCTTCCGGCAATATAATGAGTATGCTAATTGCAAGTGTATAAATTTACAACGTTTGATAACGCTAATGGCATGCGTATAAACTTACGACGTTTGAGTACACGAATGACAAGCTTATAAATTTACGACGTTTGAACTCTGAACTGGGGGAGGTGTACAATGTAGTAAGACGTATGTGTGTCTGTTGATAGTTACGTATCGACGAAAATAGCTACGATATGCCAACAAGCTAATATCTACGGAATAGAAATTTACTCAGATATTCAAATCAAGCAAACATCTAATAAAAAAGTACGATTGGTTTAACAGAATCAGTCTGAGATATTAAGATAATTATTCCCTGACCTCTCTTCGTATACCATTGGTTAGTATTTTCAATAAAATAAAGAGATTGACTTGAAACATTGTGGCAACAGACAATGGTTTCACACGAAGTCCTTGCCGAAGTTCGGGAGTACATTCGATGTTTTTTGATCTACCTGTACAAGGCCTATCCATACTCCAAAATGTATAAAGAACACATTAATTTATGGTAATGACTTTGAAAGTTCTGTAACAGTGATATTCGGTTAGTTTTCAAAGATATTTGTCGACTTTAAAAACTGACATTTTCATTTTAAATACCAAAACAGTTGGACTTTGAACAACACAAAACTTTGACACACGAACTGTCGCATGTAAGGCATCATACAGAGACGTTATTTGTAGTTTCAAATATTAGTTTAAAATGTGAAGATTTTCATTAATGTATTGAGATAAGTTAAACGAAACCTTATGGTTAAACAACATGCCTTTCGTTCATGCACCAAGTAGAGTAACACTTGGAAACGTTTTATATCGAATTTCAAGGTAATACATTGGCTAGATTTTTAGAAATTAAAATTATAGTCATTTCAGAAATGATCAAATCGTTTTTCAAAAGCGTGTATAATCTCAAATTCGTACCGTTTGAGCTATATGTCCTTCTGTATTTGCTAGACGTAACAAACCACCAAATGCCTACGCGGATTAAAACCAGATACACTCAAGTAGTCCTGTAAATTTTTGATTTGACTGGAAATGATGCATTGGAATCATGAAATTGGGCTTAAATGCTTTTTACACCTGTTTGTGATGTAGTGGTACTGTTTTATTTAGAAAATGTTGACATTCTGGCTTGAATATGAAAGTGAAAGTAGTGTTCAGGGGCTAACGGACTTGGAATCAGTCCGCGCATGTTAGAAAATATGTTCATCGCGTTTGACGAACCAAATCTTTCTAATATGATAAGCATGCCCCTGATTGTTTTTCATTTGCACGAGACTATAAGCTGTTTCTATTAATAAGTGGATTTTGAGAGGTCCCCATGGACAAATGGTTGACATTTTTTGGGTCGGCAATTTGTCACTTTACATTGAATTAAAAAACAAATGTATTTAGTGGTTTGGAACCTATTTATTATTCGTATTGAATAAATGCAAAAAAAACTTTAGAATCCTCTAAAATGTAAGGGCTGTTTTTCCCCAAAAATATTAATAATTGATGTTGGCGTATAATATTACATTAATTTGTACGTTTTACATAATACGTGGAATTGGAGTATATGTTTTTTTAAAACCACTTGAAATATTTCAGCTATAGCTTCTTCTGCATTTTATATGAGTCTAGACTAGTAATTACTACATATATAGCAATACCACAATTTTAAAGCATATTAAGAAGATGCTGACACTTTAATTTGAAGTCTGCTCGCACCATTTAATCACGGTAGGCAGACGCTTTTGATACGTCTTACGTGTAGTTATCCCGAACATCCGCTCAACTGAAAACATGCGAATCACCTTAAATAAGTCTTAGGTCAAGTCTGTCAAAAAATATAACAGTCAATTTCACAGACCATGTAATATATCATGTTTTTTGTTTTGTTTTCATTACATTTCACCAGACGGTTCGAGTACAACGTCAATCTGTGATGATTGCTTAGACAATGCATTCCGTGGTCCATGAATTACTAAAGTTCTTTGCCATCGATTAAGAGACTGACAATTACCATTCAGTGAGCACAGAATAAAACATTAAGCCTGTGTTGTCAGATGTGTCAGATAAAACAAATGGGAATGCTTAGACAAAAATATATGACCAAAAACACTGCTTATCGAAGCACTTACGACGGAAGTAGTAAACTTACATTCAAATTTAATTTTTTTATGATTTTTTTATTACTACTTACGAAGTACGGTAAATGGATCTGTGATACTACTGATGATTCAGTTAACTAACTCTTACCAATAATATCTGTCCCAAGTTGTAGTTGTTAAAGAATCAAAAATAGTTTTAAAACATAAGTTTACGATTTTCGTAAGTGCTTTGATAAAACAATACCCAAGGCAATGATAACAGCCCACAGACACCTTAGCGATGAGAAAGCGTTATACGTAAGTGGTGGAAAACAATTTCTCGTCTATCGAAGTGTTGACAACCGCGTCAAAAGCCGAAGTAATATGATGATAACAGATTGCCAAACTGTACCGTATATTTTGTATGTCGCCCTCTATATTGTGCAACATTGTGTCACACCCCAATTCCTTGATAATCAATGTGTAATTCATCGTATCATTCCTAAATCCTTCAACTATCACAGCCAATAGTAAGGCCATCCAAATTGCAAATTCTGTTTAGCGACGACGGGCTGGTAGGTTTTGAGCTCATACAAGAAAAAACAACAACATTTTCACCACATTTTTCTAGTCTAAAATTGACAATTTGATATTTAACTTTGAAAACCGATCTGTTGTATAAATTTTAAACCATTTATAGGTCATTATATGTTTGATTTTTCAGTAGGGTAGATAGGCGAAAGGAGTTGACGCTAAGCAAAAATAAAATTTGGAATGGCCTAATTGAAACAAATGTTGATGTGTTTCAGGTTATTGTAATGTAACATGGGATAAGATATTGTGCTGGGATCAGGCACCGATAGGGACCATAGTCAAACAGTTCTGTCCACCCCATGTTCTCGACATAAGGACAACAGGTAAACATGTTAATGGTCATCTTTGATTATGGTCAGTGTACTAGTATTATTTGCCTTGTAACATCACTTATTTTGATATATGTTTTCAACCAATTGTATTTGTTTATTCCAATTGTTTTTTAATAAACGACCAGCTCCATTTAGGGCTGAACACTTTCATCCAATTTGGTGTTTGTTCCATTATGACATAAATAAACTTCAGAGTCCAGGATATGCAAATATAAAATTATACTTTATACAGTGAAACAATATTTATCTATTCACCAAGAAGTCATGTTCTAACTGTCACGTTGTGTTTCGAAAGCCAATTTTAATTGTAAGTTTACATGTACGGGTAGCTACACGTACAAGCAAAGGGGTTCGACACATAAACCTACAATGATTAAAAACTGTTTTCAAAAAAAAAGTTTTCCTTCTACTATATTTCATACCAAGGGCTTGAAGAAAGTCTGAACAAATAACACACCGCATCTCGTTCTAACGGCGATTTGTTCGCCATATGAGAACATAATTATATACCTATGGCTTAATGTTATCAAAATCTGAATAATTTATCTACAAAACAAGCCCAAACTTCACGTAAACAAATAACTTTTACGCCCACATGACTCCAAACACCAGCATATTCGAGTTTGCATAGGTCAACTTCACAAGAGTAAAACACATAACGTAAGCTTACTGCTTCCCCGTGAATGGCCCATTGTAACGTAGAATTGATTTTGTTAACGATTGCGAGCTTTAACTACTTCCAAATTCGTTTCTGTAACGAACAGACACCATACACGTAAATATCGTACACGTTTGCATCACAACCTCTCTAATAATAACTAAACGCCAGTTATCTGACATGGGGTAAATATAGTCTATACGTACTGACCGCCTATGAAAGGAATAATAGTACAAAAAAAGTAGATTAAATCAGACAGGGAAGGCAGCACTCAACTTAACCAGCCGAGCACAGAAAACATTAAAAACACACAAAGCACAATGCCCAACTAAACAAGTGCAGATCCGCCCAAGTCCAAGCTGTCGAAAAGTATAATAAATTATAACTAGCTGAATGACCCAGTAGAAAAGATACAGCAACCAAAAGGCGGAATGCCTACGCTGAATGACCTAGTAACAACAGTAAAACTGCTGAACTACATAGTTATAGCAGCCTTTAGTCTAAAAAGTTAAATAACAGTATTAAAACGTTGAAAGGCCCGTATAGTCGGATGACCTACTAACTAGCTGAATGACCCAGTTTCCACAGCAAAAGGACTATATTGCCCCGCTTTAGCTGTAAGAAATCGTAAAACGAAGAAGTGCCCAACACACTACCGACCAATTAAACGCCCCTAGTCTCATTGTTAAAAACTGAATAGAAAAGATTCAGCAAACAAAAGGCAGAAAGCCCACGCTGAATGACCTAGTAACAACAGTAACACTGCTGAACTACATAGTTTTAGCAGCCTACAGTCTAAAAGTTAAGTAACAGTATTAAAACGTTGAAAGGCCCGATTTCAGCTACAAAAATCTGAAAACCTTAAAACGAGTGACCCAGTTTCATTAAGTAAAATGACGTAATTGAACAAATCGAGATATGACGTACTGAATTGCAAGCAATACAGAAGTCCCCTACCGGTTTAAAGCTATTGTCAATATGTCTGTTGCCATATCAACCACAATTTCCGTCAGAAGTCAAATAGTTTCCTGCGGTTGATTACCTGCGGCCTTGTAATTTAGTTGTATTGTTTAGGATGTGGTTTTTGCAGTTTGGATGCAATTCGAATTTATTCCGGTGTAAGTTTAAATTAATGTTTCTGTCAAAATAATTCCAATACATGTAAAATCGGACAATACCGATTATCTTCCAATTATTTGGTTGTGTTAAATGTATGTGCCGAACGAATGAACAAATTCAAAAGAATTAGAAAAAAAATATCATGTATCAATACCATGCTTCTGTTAATCTAGCGATGTGTTCTCTAAGGGATGTGGTATTATTACTGACTGGGAATCTTATGCAGCTGCAGATACCTGCTGTTTAGATTCGTGGTCTCGCGTTCAAAGTGAAATTTCGGAATAGTTCTGCTTTCTTTGGTAAATAAACTATTGTAATGCGATAAAGACCGATCTTATCCGCATGGAATAATGGAATTAGTCTGGTTCACGACATTCTTACAAAATACTTCTTTTTTTGGATATTTTTTTTGAAATCGTAAACCATCGAGAACATGTCACGTGCCCCTCCATGGTCATTTTACTTTTGGTAATCCAATATAACCTGCGGGTTAATAATGTCTTATTTTTATAGATGTTATGTGTAATATATGTGTAACTTAGTCAATAAGGCACTGGTTTCACTTCCTTTGTCTCCAATTAAGATGTTTAAAACAATACAACACACTGTAATGTTATTGCATTATTTGTATACGAATATATGGCAGACATGAATAAACAAACTATATAGATAACCAATTGGTCACGTGATTCTTTGTTAGGGTTTGCATATCGAGAGTGTGGGCAGGACGCAGAGTGGATACATCCAGATCCGGGAACCAACCAAACCATAGGATGGACAAACTATTCGGAATGTTTCAGTGAAGATCCTGTGTTTGCTGACATAAAGGTAAGCAATTTCTATTTATAAACTTGTTACTATATATAGTAACACAAATGATCATATTTAAATCTCATTACTGTAAAGTCAATAATTTCATGATGGAAAAATGTCATGGAGTTCGATTGATGACAATGCGTTGGTTTAAGTCACTACAAGGTAATCTCTTTTCAGCGCATTAGATTATAATCGTAGTCATCGTTTTCGTGGTTTACATTTGTAGTTCATTTAACCCAAAATATACACAAACACACCTTATATTATCTTGTTATTTGACAACAATGTACGTGTCGTTTGTTATAGGTGGTAAGTTAGCACTTGTTAGGGAACAGTCCAGAAAAACTTTTCGTTTACTTTATTTTTTTTGTTTACTACCTTAAAAATCTGTTTTATTTTACAGCTGCAGGGTTATATTATTGATACAGTGATTCTTTAACTTGTTAAAAAATTTTGAGAGCTTAAACTAGTACTTGCAGCGGTTTATTTTCCTTTTTTCGTTCAGTTTTGTGTTGGGCATTGTTGTTTCTGTTTTACGTGCTCGGCTGCTCTTGTTCAGCGCAATTTGGTGAACCTGGCGCCGTATAATGAAAGTACAACTGAAACAAACAGTTGAGAAACGGCGTTTAACGCGATCACATGAACACATAAATATGTCGTTCTTCAGAAATATCATGTTTGTTCTATAAACAAACAGCATTGTTTAAGGAGTGTTATAGCACCGAGAATTTGACACGACTCTCGACTTTCTATTAGAATATTTTAACAACTGATATATTGTCTATATTTATAACCCCGATTGTATGTTTTCATAAGCGGGAAATATCACAAAAATGCTCGCGGTGTTATACCAACACAAATCTGTCTGCAGATAAGCTACTGCAAACCTCTTCGCAGATGACACCATGCTGGACAAATCGATCAAGAATGATCAAGACTCCGCCAGACTACAGGAGGATCTCTCAACCCTAGAAGAATGGGAATCAAGATGGCAGATGTGCTTTCACCCAGACAAGTGTACAGTGTTGAGAATCACAGCTCGCAAGGCACCAGTCCACGAGACCAACTACTATCTCCATGGACAACAGTTACAAGTAGTGGACAGTGCGAAGTACCTTGGTGTGACCATCAGCAATGACCGCCATTGAGAGAAACACACACACGCCACAACTGCTAAAGCCTACAAGCAACTTGGTTTCCTCAGACGCAACCTCGGGGATTGCAGCAGGGCAGTGAGAGATACAACATACAAGTCACTGGTCCGGCCAACTATGGAGTACACAGCAACATCTTGGGATCCCCACAGAGCGGACGACAATAACCGCGTTGACAAAGTACAACACCGAGCTGCACGTTATGTGTGCAACAACTACACTGACAGAACTCCGGGGTGTATCACATGTATGGTAAGTTCACTCGGCTGGGAGACTGGTCGACAGCCGCCGAGTCCTACGGCTGACGATGCTATTCAAGATCAGGCACTCCCTGGTGGATATCCCAACGGCGTCCAACTCTCAACGATCATCACAGACATTACAACTCTAGAGGCCTTCAGGACTGCGCTTCACAACACCATAGCAGTCCAGCCTCCGCCCCAGGAGTAGACAGCTACAGGGTGTATATAGTTTTATTTTGTAAATACTGGAACGTTTTAAATGTATATAGAACAACTCTCAAGCGGTGGCTGTCTTGCTCAACACCTCACCCGGGACGTAGTACAATCCAGCTGATGGATTCCTGTCCTATATACGGAAGAAGAAGACGATATTGGACGATTTTCATGCGGAAATGTATATAATCAATGCAAGAACCTTGTAATTGATTCCACGATAAGGTCAAATTGTCCGAGCTATAGAGTTTTGGTTGTCAGTGTCTACCTTAGTAATATGGGGATCCAAAGGGTATTCCACTGCACACATGGCGTCTATAATTTAAGTTGGTGAAACAATATCCAGTTGTTGGACATGTTTATTTTATTTTATTTCAGTATGATCTTACGCGTATTGAGCTTATGTCAAACATAGGGTACGGAGTATCACTGGTGTCTCTCATCATAGCCATACTTGTGATGGTTGTATCCAGGTAAGTTTAACTCGTTTATTCAGGCCAGTCATCTCTTTACAGAACATGATGGACATACACATTGCAATTGCTCTTAGTAATCTATTATTAGGAACGTAATTTTAACTTTAAACCTCAAACCAATTGCAACATTATTTTTTATATTTTTATATTGTGCATTTAGCTAATCTAAACCATGAAAAATGGCTAATGTACTTTTCGATATATGCTCACAATATTGAATTGTCACATGTTTTCGCGATATTTGTTTCTTTTGGAGTGTGTATGTCTTGACCTGTATGTGTATGTTACTTTTAATGCGTTTTAATTCTAAAAGATTTAACCAGGGACATTCCTGTAACATTTGTTTTCTATCAGATATTCAGTTTAGGCGAGGAAAATGTTCAATGTTTTCTATTACAACCACTACGAAAAAGTAGTCCTTAGCGACAATGTCTTTCGACGAACCTACATTGTTTTAAGGCTTTGGTAGAGAGTCATCATAGAAATATTTGAGCGAATTTATTTCGAAATCAAAATGCCGGTTCTTAAGAAAAGACTGCGAAAGTTTCAATGCTAGAACATCAATATAGGGAAAACGTTCTCCACTCCATAATATTCATGTTTTTGTACTAACCAAAATTCTTTTCAGACGTTTGGAAGAGGGTTACGGACGCCGTTCGAGTTTGCCAAAATTAACTCGTACGGAGCTCGCAAGGAGCTGGTAGGGCAAATGTGACATTAGCATTGCTTGTAAAGTAAGAAATAAAGCGCGACGTCCCCGCTCGGCTTTCGTATAAACATTATGTTCTGTGAACAGTCCAACACGCATACACGTACTACAGTCCAGTTAGGAGATTGTGACAGTGACGTTGCAGTTTATGTGTACACAAAATATAACAACCATTGTCTGAACACGTAGAGCGAATGTGGAATGTCAATTTAGCATTGAAATTATAAATGTTTGTAGTATAAACCTTTATAAATGGTTTTACACCGTTATAGTGGACCCGACTGCCTCGTCACTGGATATTTACCCTGACTGGATTATAGTATCACATATCAAACCGCTGCTAATAGCTCGTATACGAGTATACAAGTAGCTTGAAATCAATATCGTGACACTACTTCAACATTTTAAGATGTAGTTATCTCATAAGATTATATCTGCTTACAAAGCTTATGGACATTGTCATTCCAGCGTCTGATATTTGCATTTTATTGGGCTATACGTTTAGAGTTACGAGATTTGAGCACAAGAGCCGACGTAATATGTCAATTTACGCCACGAGGTCATGTCATACCACAGACAAAAACAATAGGACTAGTATTCCCCTTGTATCACCAAGGAAACTTGGATTTTCAGAAATATAAGTTCTTACGATGTCGCGGTGAATTCCTTCCATCATGAATGTGCTGTAGAGTGTGACAAGTGTAGAACTATATGACGAACAAATTTATATTCAAATTAAAACAAGTCATGTTCATTGGGAACGTCAATATACATCCGTAAATATATCCTGATTGTTACACACATTTGTGTTTTTCGAATAATGTTACGAGGGGTGTTCCATATGTATTGTCACTTGGGTCACACATAAAAAAAATTCGTTGATATCTTTAAATCTTTATACATTTCTAGAACCATCAAGATTTCCGCGATATTTCGTGAAAAAATCAATAAAATTTAATTACCGGAATGTTGTTTCTGTTGTCTTTTCAAAGGACTAGTAATAGACACTTCGAATAACTGTCGATTAAAACTTCCTTTCGGGAAATATTCTTATTCCACAACTATCATACCGTAAATATTGTAAATTCCTTCGATAAAAACATGATTTGCTGTACTTGGTTGCCATTTTTAACAAAATAAGAGCATTTCAAAGTCGCGAAAATAAGTGTCAAAATTAGTCAAAAAAGCATGCTACTTTTCAATGAAAATTTTCGATTAGTTTAATTGTTTGGAATTTGACATATCATACAGGTATGTAAGCCATTGACCATCAACATTGATTTTTGGGAAGAATTTGCGATCAAAGTACAATTGATATGAAGTTATCGGTGCGTGAAACAACAAGCATCATTTGGTATAAGTTAGAGTGATCTCCCTTGTTTTGACCGTCTTACTCGTAGACAACAAATAATTTCATTTTGATTTAAAGTTCTAATGGAAGTATAAGGGTCCAGTTATCGTATCTTATGTTGCAGTTGAAAGAATACTGACATTTACTTTTCTAAACAACTACTGCAAAGATGACACAAATTTAGCTTAAAATTAACATAAGGCCAGTGTACTCGAGCATACCCTCTTCTAAGTTCAATAAATTACTTACTTGTTGACGAAAGGCTATGTAATTTTCCAGATATAGAATAGAAACATGCACCTTTTAGACGGTCATCGTAGAATCCTTCTAAATATTGCCAAAGAAAAATGCAAAGGACAGTGACAATACATATGGAACACCCCTCGTATTGCATAAAAATTCATCTTTCTATAATGTAACGACCAAGTCAAGGTTATCACATTTATGCCATAAGTATTAAGACATTTCATCTTTGTATAATTTTATGGCATACTATTAAGACATTTCATCTTTGTATAATTTTATGGCATACTATTAAGACATTTCATCTTTGTATAATTTTATGGCATACTATTAAGACATTTCATCTTTGTATAATTTTATGGCATACTATTAAGACATTTCATCTTTGTATAATTTTATGGATACTATTAAGACATTTTATCTAAGAAGTCGTGTAATTCATTTCATACCATTAAATATAGTAAATCTTTGCATAACGCTATGACATACCATTAAAGACATTTTAACTTTGAATAATATTTATGTCATATCGTTAACACATTTCGTATTTGTATGATATTATGACATAATATTGAACAAAGATGGAAAATGTCTAACAATGGGCCTTGTTGTGTGTGCCTACTTTCAGAGGATGTCGATGTAAAAGTAACAATTTACATATCAATCTGTTTGTGTCGTTCATCTTGCGTGCTGCCGTGTCTCTCTTGAAAGACGTGTTATTTGTAGAGGGACTTGGTTTAGAGAAGGACGTCACGTGGCTCACTTCGGAAAAAGTTATATTTATTGAAGATAATGCAGTGGTATGTAATATTGTGTTGTTATGCCCCTCATCTTTGATGAGGGGGTATATTACTTTGCACCTGTCTGTCTGTCTGTCTGTCTGTCGGTCGGTCGGTTTGTCGGTCGGTCGGTCGGTCAGTCGGTCAGTCGGTCGGTCGTATCAAATGGGTTCGTTCAATAACTCAAAAACGCTCTGCCCTTGGACCTTCAAACGTTACATGGAAGTTGTTCATCAACGGTAGATTACCCCTTTTGATTTTGGGGTTAGTAGGTCAAAGGTCAAGGTCACTGTAGTCTTAATCATTTCTGACTATTCAAATGATTTCCGTTCAATAACTCAAGAACGTTTTACCCTATGATCTTCAAACTGTACATGGAGGTTGGTCAAACAGCGGTAGATGACCCCTATTGTTTGTTCGGTCAAAAGGGCAAGGTCACTGTGACCTTTATCATTTTTACTATTGAGCTGCCATGGGGGAATACGTGTTTTACAAACATATCATGTTATATTGTATTCTCGGGGAGAAAAAAGTTAATTGTTAATCAGTATTCCATTTTCAAAGGTATTGTTCTAAAAATATATTGTGGGATGCAGTGTTCATACAAACACACATTTACCAGGTACCTAAATAGAGGACATTACATATACAAGAGAGCACAATGAAGTTACTTAAAACTCATTGAAAAAAATATATAATGCCAGGTTTTGCTATTAATTGTATGAAATGTATAATACAAATGAAGGTGTCTAGTTTGAACAGTATCTAATTGGTACCTTAGTTGACGTCGGCGCCTTTAATGGAAAGCAATTTTATTATGGTTATCATGGATCGTTTTGGAATACATTACAACCTCTCCAGAGCGGCCCTCTATAGAGCAACAACTCCTTCAAAATTTCCCTTATGCGATATTTACTCTAAAGTCAATCTCTGTATAGCAACATCCTCCACACAATAGCCAATATGCGCACCTCCCTGCAGAGGCTGTTCTGTATTTCTTTTTAGAAAGGTCAATACGTTTTTGTTTTTTACGCTTAGTGTCAAAGCTTCGATTTCCATAATAGTAACATACCACAAATGGACTGGTAAAAGGCTAGTGATCTAACTCAAAGGGAGCGAAATGTGACGTCGACGTCAGAACTACACACGAAAAGGCTCAAAGTTCTGTAAGAAATTCCTATGGATGACTACTGTGAGTCTTTTTAGTCACCTACAGGTTATCAATATTTCAATATTTCCAAATGGATTCTGACATATGGAGACAGAAAAAGTGCAAATATGACGAAAATCTGTATTTTATATTTATGCAGTAATGGTACTTTCAGTACGTTGATATATTTATACAGCATTGGGAATGTAAGCTGGTGGTGGTCTTGTTTATGTACACTGTGTCAGCCAGTATGATGTGGATCTTTATGGAAGGTTTATACCTCCACATGTTAGTCAACAAAACTTTGTTCACAGAAAGGAACGGTATTCGGTCGTATGTCATATTTGGATGGGGTAAGTATGTCTCCATTGTTTGAGTTCAAAAAGATCATATTAAGTCAAATACGGAAGGCAGCACTCAACTTAACCAGCCGAACACACAAAACATTAAAAACACACAACGTACAATGCCCAACTGAACCAACCGAGCACAGGTAACATAAAACACATACAAGGCACAATACACCACTTAACAAGCAAAGATCCGCCCAAGTACAAGCTGTCGAAAACAATTAAAAGATATGTTAGTCTACAAAACTGTGCCCACATAAAGGAACGCTATTCGGTCGTATGCCATATTTGGATGACATGAATATGTTAAAGCAATTAAACGATACATGTAGGTTAGTCAACAAAACTGTGTTCACAGAAAGAAACGGTATTCGGTTGTCAAATTTGGATTGTGCCAGTGTGTCGGCATTGTTTTAAGCAAAACAATTTAAATATATGTTAATTAACGAAGCTGTGTTCACTGTTCACCGAAAGGAACGGTATTCGGTCGTTTGTCATTTGTGGGTAGTGCCAGTGTGTCGGCATTGTTTTAACTAAAACCATTAAAAAAAAAAAAAACATTGAAAGCTATGTTAAACAACAACACTTTTTCTCCTGAACGGAACGGTATTTGGTCGTACGTCATTTTTGAATGCCGTCGGTATATCTCAATTCTTTTAATTAAAACCATTAAAGGCTCTTTTAGTCAATACGATGGTAACATCCTTTTTACTGAAAGGAACGGTATTCGGTCGTACGTTATTTTTAATGACGTAAGTAAGTCTCAATAATCTGAATTAAAAAAAAACAATTAAAAGATACAAGTGTAGAATCCTGACTACGTTGCTATCAATAATATTGAGTACATAAATGTAAAGCACTAGTCTGATAGGAAAAAATCACTTAAACAGTTGAAAAATTAATTACAATGTATTTTTATTCTCAATTCTTAATTGATTTCAAACAAAAAATCTGTGTAAAAAGCTACCATCGCCTGAGCTGCAATATGTAACGTACATCGCAAATGAAAAACGAAGGAGGAGAAGCATGTCTTCGTTGATGAAATGTATTGGATTGCTAATTTTACAACCGCTATATGAGTAATACTCACGGAATGCAACGGCCGTTCAAAATCAGAAACAGGAAATTGAGCATTAAAAGCTGTATTTTTTATTATATTTTTGACTTGCATGAACCTAGTAAACAATTAGCAATTACACAATTACATTACATTTAAAATGGATGAGTGGGGTGGGAGCGCTGCAACTTCCCAACTAGTGAGAGTGTACCCTTGAGGTAAGATGCTAGCAACGTAGAAAAGTTATTTTAAAAACTGGTCTTTGGCTCATGAGGCAATACATAAAACATTATAGTAATGAAAAGAAAAACACATCTTCAGTCAATGAGCAGTCTTATTGTCTTGCAATACAAAGACGACCATTTGTAAATCTCGTTTCATCGGAAAGTAAAAAATCTGAACCTTTTGCCGAACGTCATTGACACGACGCCAGGATTCAAATACTTATTAGTAAGTTGACCATTGAAAGGATTACATTTGGTTGATAAAACTTTGAACATACTGCGCCTGTTCACATAGTTACTCCAATTGATTCACGTGATAACCACTGACATGCAACTTCGACCTTCTTTTTGCATAACTTAACAGCTGATGTATTGTCTATATTTATATTCCTGGTCGTATGTTTTCATTAGCGGGGAGTATCACGAAGGCGCTAGAGGTGTATTACCAACACAAATCTAAAGGACCGATATTGCACAATTTGCTCGCGGAAATTTATATATTCAACGCAAGAAACTTGTAATATATTCATGCATAAGGTCAGGATCATGTCAAATTCACTGGCGTCTGTTCAAATCCCTATATTGTGAATGAATTAGATGTATGAAATCTCCAATTTACTGTTTGTTTACAATTGAATGTATTTAACTTTTCGTTTACTATTGCATTTCAGTGTCCCCTGTCCTATATGTCACAGCGTGGATAATCACTAGAATTCAGTTTGACAACACTGTGTGAGTATGATGAACTTAATTGTGTTAAAAAGCATCAACTTGAAGCGTTTACCGTCTTTTTTAAAAATGCATTATTGTATTTTTTTACTTGGTTGTGAAAGAGGAAATTTGTAAGAAATGGATTTTCTTAATGTTCGGTCATATGTCCAACTGTGGTGCAAGTTTAAGAGATGGGCTCCAATTTTGAATAAATCGCCCTCAGCTCTTAGGCTATTGTGTTAATACGATTAGAAATACGATTTAAAGACTATCAAACACGCTGTTGAATAGGGTATGTAAACAACGGAATGAGAATTAATTTCTTCACGGCAATTTTCGAACAGTCGTATTCCATGTCTCAGTAAGAGAACTGAAATTAATTCTACTTTCACACGAATGGATGTTTTTGTGATATGTTTTTAAGCGCGCATATGTGCTTTATTATACTCTTAGACTTATATTAATTGCCAGTTGTTTTAGCGATAGGTTCTTCTGCAATTTTAACATATGATAAGATGATGTTACATCAACTTTAAACCAGGTGATCATGCACTTCTTTCTATTTCTTTGAAATTATAAGTATTCGCGGTTGATTAATTTTCGCTGACTTTGCTAATGAACCCGAACACGAAATTAAATCCCCTCGAATAATTGACGCAAGAATGCGCTCCAAGAGATTTTTCTTTCAGTATTTTAAGTCCACGAATTTAACCAACCACCAAATGACCATTTTGCTGACATCTGCGGATTAAATACTAGTACCCGGAAAGGTTTATATTGACAGTATATATTTTTTATTACAGTTGTTGGAATACAGACACGCACAACTTTGTATGGATCATTAAAACACCAATCTTTATTACTATACTGGTGACTAAATTTGTATCTTACGTTTATTCATTCCTGCACTTATCAAAACATCACTTAGAATAACCAGGCCCCGACCCCCCGAAGCATCTCAATTTGAGCTAACTCTCATCTCAAATATTGTCATATATTTTCGAGTTATTTTCTATTGGAGGCTGGAATTGGCACCACAAGACATTATTCTATGTTTATTACAATAAAAATTCAGGAGCTTGAACTTTAGGTTGATCTTAAATTCAGACTCTGATTTGAGTAAAATCTCCATTGAGCTGAGATTTCTGCTTCGGGAGATCTTGGCCAGGTTGGGGCCCATATGAAAGATTGCGTTATAATGTTTAAGATGATAGCTCCGTAATACGAGGGTTGTTCAAATTGGAATGCGACTAAGCCCATAAAAATGTATCCTTGATATATTATTATGAAACAAGCCTTCGATCCCATTGCAGTGTTCATCTCCGATATATATGCGAAGTTTCATTCAGTTTTTCCTTTTTTAAAATGCGATTTTGCGATCATTCCTAGGTACACTTGCATATAATGGATTTGAGCCAAACCGAGATCTTAACTTACCTGATATTTTTCCTGACAATGTAATTTAAGAGTCGTTTTAAACAAATAAAGATCACAAGGGACAATGCTTGACAAATAAGGATGGTCGGAAAGCTCAAGAACCTTCACGCTTCTCAGAAAGTCGCGTTAATGGCTTCTGCAGGTGGCGGCCCATCGCTCTGCAATAGCATGCCATCCTTCAAATATTTCTTCAATTTGTGATGAAATTTACCTTTGTTAAGCATGGCATTCGCCCATTGTCCATTTGATACATCAAATTAAATGGTAAAAACTTGGTTTATGGGGTAAAAGGTGAACATTTCTGCTGGTGTCCATGGTGCGTTTTGCAATGGAAACTTTTGTTCTGTCTTTGCTGGCCCTTATTTGTTTATGGATCTGTCGCATGGGTGACAAAATGAACCCTTGTCTCGTTTTTGGTCATTACATTTGGAAACGGTCGACTTTTTTTATCCAGAAACTGGTTTTAACTATACTTATTTTTGTAATATGCTTGATAATTGTACGAATAGTTCCCAATGATGTGTCAACACATTGAGCTACTTGCCTAATTGTAAATAATCCACCAGTTTCCAAAAAATATTTGATTTTCTCAACCCTTTTCTAGTATGTTGCGGTATTTGGAAGGCTTGAATGTGGTTCATTACCAAATAAAATTACACCACTTTTAAATTCCTTAAACTATGAAATAGTTTATGAATAAGATATTACATAAAACCATTTCACCATACACGTTAGTTTAAAATGAATATTGTATTTGCCCCCACATTAAGAAAACAATGATTCTTAAATGGTACCGATTTGGTCAGAAAAAAGTGACATTTTCCTAATCATTTAAGCATTAGTATACACGAGTAGGCAGTCTTACTTGACGTATTGTTACAGCTACACTCAAATGAATTTTTAATGTGAGGTATCAATTGAAAGCTAATACAATTATATTTGATATACAGCTCACTAATTTAAAAAAAAAATTGATACAAGAAAGATATAGCATCACATGCATTCCAATTTGAACAACCCTCGTATAAAGACTTTACTTACTGACTGACTAGATCATCATCAAGACGCTTTTCAAGCTTACAGTTTTTGTGAATATTTGACTTCAATACGATAACCAACTATATCAGAAGAGAAGTTCCATAAGACTATGTAGTTCCTTTTTCGTGTATCTTATTAATTGTGTCCTGCTCTGATTAAATGGAGGCGGGTTTTGTTCATGTGTTAGCACTTTTTCTTTTAAAGAAGGTGTACGCCATATACGAAAGTCAGATATTCTATCCAGTGTTCCAGACATTAACTATCAACCAATACTAACTAGGTCTTCTTTTACATCTGTACATAGACGTAACCTAAATATATTCGAAACCGGATTGAATTACTCTATTCTCTACACAAACTAGGTGCGCGGAGACCTGTTTTAGCTGTTATTTTATTATGCAGCACATTGCGTAATCATCAAACTTTCGTAATAAAATACGATTTTTATTTCAGATCAATTTCTTTTTCTTCATCAACATTATACGAGCATTATGTAACAGAATGAAGACACGTCGATCTCTCACTGGTCATTCATTTCGGTACGAAGCAAAGTCGTATTATACTTAAATGTATTTAAATTGACCATATACTCCAAATATTTTTATATGTAGAATCCATGTATCTTCGCGTATAGTCCAGTCAACTAACATACTATATTCGCTCTACCTGTTCAGATAATGGTTGTATCTTCTGTGTGCACATAAGCGATAATATCAAGATAATTGTTGTATCTTCTGTGTGTACATAAGCGATAATGTCACTCTTACAATATCCCAACTGGACTATATTAGTATGGCAATATCGCATCGATGTGATATTCTGCACTCTGTTTGACAATATCTATGTCAAAGACGCTGACATATCATATTTACGTATAAAATATCGATCAGTAAATAAAAAAGTATGCTCACATTGATGTTAGTTAGTTAAAGGTATACTATGCTGATCTGAACAATTTCCGAAAGCAAAATTCTTCATTGGCCATAATTTTTGTAATTAGTACCATTGTGCCAAAATTGCAGTTAAAATCTTGCTCTATGTCGCAAAAGATTTTTTAAAGAAGACTAGAGATTTTAAAGTAATATATACTGTATAGATATTTTTAACTGCAATTTCGTAACGATTTTTTTAAATACGGCTGTTTTAGTCAAAGGTAAATGAATCATTGATGTAGATTTATTTTACTGAAATTGATATTTATATAAATTTTACAATTTCTTTTTTCTTTCCTTTTTTATTCTTTTTCAATGATACTGTTACTTCTGCGTTTTGCCAATGAGATTACAAAAAGGATTACAAAAATGGTTGTAAACTGTTCTGACGGATATATTATACATGAGTTGAGTCATACATCGCGGAGAAAACAGCACCATTTATAATGTAAATGATGGTAATTATTGGATTAAGGTACTAGACGAATATCTGCTTGTCATTATACTGTTCCATTTACAGGAAATTGGCCAAGTTTTCCCTTGTGTTGATCCCGTTATTTGGTGTACAATACATTGCGACGTCTGCATATCCCGTAGGAGTAAACGTACGAGCAGACATGATCTATTTGTATTGTGAAATGTTCTACAATTCGTTCCAAGTAAGTCATTCCTGACAAAGCAAAATGCCAGCGTAACACTGTAAGATCAGAAGCGTAAGTTTCGTAAATATGAAATGTATTTTCTACCACTTTTCTTTCACAGACGAGTACAAAAGAGAATACATTGAAATTTGACAATGGTTTATATTGCTGGATTGGAGAGTTTTTGAAAGTTGTACTCATAAATATTTACCCGATTTGAACGCAATTCGAACGCAATTGGAAACATTTTGTTATACTGCTTTAAAAGAATTGTATTTACATTCACTTTTTGATTGTGTTTAAAAGTGCTGCTTCACATATCGGGCTTAACTTTTTGTATGGCGTTAATTTTCCTACCTAACCAAATATTTATATAATATAAAGCCACTGGTGGTTGCTTTATGAAATATTTTTGGCAAATAAAACACTCTTGATATCCCGCACTCGGTATTTGTCCTTTTAAAAATAGCGCACAGTTTCCTTCCAACATGGTAAAAATGTGAATAACGTTATTCACACGTAATCGAACTCAAACATCAACCTACTATGTACAGCTTAAACATCAGCGAGGTATTCCGTCGTTTTGTAATTTAGTTTTCATCGAATACAAAGAAATTTCAGGTAATTTCAGTGGTAGTAGTGTTACTTCTATAGGATATTGATAGATACACCCTGTAGAAATCTGGATGCAAAAAACTACATAACTACAAAATGCCTATGTTTCCCAAGTTATTTTAAATGTCAGTGTGGCTGTTAATGGCATATACAGGCAAATATACCAAAATTACGCGAATATTTGACAATTTTATTTTATTCAGCACCTTTAAGTGTAAATGTATAACTATAGCGCGATAAATTGCAGTACAAAAACCCCACAAATGTGCCTATATTTCTTTTATAAAAATCACGAGTCGTAACTTTTACAAAACGTTATTATGCTCAAACATTTGACACAACATATAACGTTTGGACACTCTTAAATTGCTTTACTCGTCATAACTATTTGTTTTTGCAAAAAATCGTGCTATTCATGATACAGTATTGATAGAGGCTGTATAGCATGTTTTTGTAACACTTCTTATGTTTTCTTTACAACATTACAAGTTGTTTTCATCGTTTAATTTCAGGGATTTTTACTGGCAGTATTATTTTGCTTCCTTAACGAAGAGGTAAGTTAATTATTTGTAGCAGATCTACTTATATTTCTCAGTAAGCAGACTGTATTGATCAACAGTTGTCGAGAACATGGAATAACTAGATACGAAATACAAATTCTACTTGAAATAAATTGCTTAATCAATTGAGGCACAAGGTGTGACGTGTCTATTGAAGTAATGTAATTAGAAAAAATGGCTTTCAAATCACTATAATTCAAGTTATGAGAAATGACATTATCATTGCAACACACCTATTGTGGGACGCCATAGTATGACATTTAAGCCTAGACGTGTCTATGGAAATAATGTAACGTTCAACATAATGGTGTTAAAATCACTTTAATTAAGGTTATAAGAAATGACAACACCATTGCAACACGAGTGTGATACAGACGCAATAGTGTAGCATACAATAGAGGTAAGGTTAGGTTAGACGTGCCTATGGTCATAAATTAATGCAATTGTGAAAATAATGCACTTATAGAAGCAACCAATAGGAATGGCTGCATTTAGTGACAAATCAAAGTGCAATTGAAGCTAAATAGATTAATGAAATATTTCGAGAAGTCTTGACGTGCCTTGTATGTGTTTTCAATCTTGTTATGGAACTATGTATTCAATAGGTGCTGAAATCCAGGGGCCAAATTTATAGTACCTTTAAGTTAGTAGAAACGATTTTCTACAAATCACAAAAGCGCATCATTAAAATCCAAATCATTATTTTATACAAACTCCCAAGCATTATGTGAATATCTATAACAATAACAAGGACATAATATATACTAGTAACTTATTTTCGAAGTTGTGAGAGTTAAATGTCACACAAATTGTTTACTTATGTAAGGACGAATGCCACAGTTGTTTGTGCACATATTTCTGCTCATATTCTGAGTATATTTATTTAAGTTTGTTGTTCCGTTTTATTGATGATATAGTTGTATATAACAATATGTACGTATATAGTGATGACATTTGCTTGGTATAACGAAAGTATAAGCAATATACCAACATTGTTTGTTTCTGCTTACAAGGAAATAATTTGGCGTTTTATACCTTTATAGATAATTTTTTTTTGTTTTATAGTCACAATAAATAAATTAATATTTAAATAACTATTACTTCATATAATGGTGCGTGCTTAGTTGTGATAAAGTTCTATGAATATTATATATTATTTTGTCGTTCACGTAAAATGGCATTCTTCCTATAAAGACAGGGTACTATTGACGGGTCTAGTGCATTTTCCTGGTAGCCTTGCAGTGTTGTCTTTATATTATTGGATTTTGACGACAGGTGCATAGTGAGATACATCGTTGCTGGTTTAACAGACATCGCGACGAACGACGCGTTTATACCAGAACATTCGCCGTATCATCTTTAAAAAGAAGTTCCTATGTGTCCAACTCTATCTACGGACGACAAGCAGCTGCGACGCCAATGCAAGAAAGACCCTCCATTCAGCCGGGGAGTGCTTCAGTTTGCGCAATGTCAATATGCGCCTACGTTACTGAGGCTAGAAAACCGAACAACGTTACACGTCCTATGGCGGAAGAATTTTATCAATATGAGGGAACGCAGGGCGACGACACTATGCAAATGTCAGTGTTTGAAACGTACTGAATAATTGAGGAAATAGTCCAATAATATATAACTGGGTGTGTACACAGTCAGAAGCCATTGGCCAATCTCAAACGACATCGGGTTTTTCTGGCCCCTTAACAAGGCCAAATGTGACATTTCTATTCGATGATGAGATGCAAGAATGAGACCTCGAAGTAATTTCACATTGGTCGATTCGAAATGTCAGTGTACAGAAATTTGGAATTCCAACCAGTTCAAAACAACGCTGAATATGATGTTGATCTGGTCTGTGTCTAAGCATTGATCCTGCCTTTGGTGTTGTTATCCACTAAATGTTCCGATGGCTTGCATGTACAATGGAACTCTCCATAATTATAATATTAGAATACTTAGGATTTCATTATCATAAATTGTATTGGATCATCATCTAATTATGCTAGTTTGCTATGTGATAAAATGAACTATGAATTCATGAAGGCAACGGCGTATATTTTAAAAAGGGAGTGCATATTCAATTCCCTTTATAGGCCCTGTTTTGGCATTTTTAAGGTGGAAATGTTGATAATTTTTCAATATCCACAGGTAAGAAAGAACAAAAACAGTGTGTTAGTTCATATAAAGTTCATTTTATTCAATATAACATGCAAATAAGAATTGAATTTGGTTTGCTGGCATAACATTTTGAATAAAATCATATTTCGTTTTTGAGAAATTTCTATTTAGTTTTATTCAATATTCCATGCAAGAAAGATTGTATGTTGTGCTGTCATAACATGTTAGACCCATATGGAAGATTGCATTATTGTAAATATGTTAGCCTCGTAAAATAAAGACTTTACTTACTTACTTACTATATGTTAAATTGAAGAGACATTTTCAAATTTATTTTCATTCAATAGTTCATGCTAGAAAGATTGAATGTTATGCCGCCAATCATTTTCAAATGAGAAATATTAGGTAAATTTAATAGAAATGTTCGGTCTTATATCATTAAAAATTTCATGCACAGAAAGATTGGATATGTTATGCCGGCATAATATTCAGAGACAAATAAAAACTAATAGAAATGATTTTTTGGATGTTTTCCTGTACCAATTTTGCGTTAAGTCTTAATTTGTACATGTTTTATCGTTGATGTTGTGTTTCTAAATTTTAAACAAATCGAATTGAAGATATATTTCCCCTCCGATGTAAGCGCGCACGCCAAATATTTTTTCTACAAACCATAAAGAGATAAGATACTTACGACTACTTTCGTTTTTGGATTTAATGCATTTTGTGATGTCAAAGTTACGTGCTATTACTACACTGGTTAAAATATTAGGCACTTATCAGCCCTAAGTTGCCTAAAAAGTAGAACGTAATACAATTAATGTAACGGAAATTTGCATTTATGTATGATTGTCAAAATTGGTTTTATTTTTATACCATTACATGTGTCACAAAACGTTTAACCATGATTATATGTTTAATCCACAACATAGAGAATCTGCAGATTCTTATTACCTTCATAGGTGATCGTCCGAAACTGTAAAAAGTTAAACATCACTATATTGTTAGTGATAAAAGATCAACTGCACACATTCCATACAAACGATACACGATGCTTAACATATGAGGACGTGTTCATGGAAAGCAGTTTATGATTACCTCCCTTCGTTTAAGTCAAACTTTCTGTCTATGATTATGCGAGGTAACTTATATACGGCATGTTGCGTATCATTATTCCAAAGTTTATTCATGCAAATCAATAGGGTTACGCTTACCTGTACTAGGAGTCATGCAACCTATACCGTGTTTGTGCCTTCAGTACGAACCATGGTCCGAATCCAGCTTTCTAATATGTCAGTGCATATTTAGGGAACGATTTTCAGTAAGTCGTCCAACCTTTCATTTTTCTGGTACATGTACTTCGACACGTTGGGTCGCTGTGGCAATTCATAACTGAAGTGGCAAGTATGGACAATCCAACGAGGGAGCGGTCAAGTGGAATGTTGCAATGTGCTTGTCTTCTAGGGTTCCTATGCCCTTGTTTTGTTCTTAACTAGACGGTCAATTATGTATAGGTAGTTTAAATGCTAAACGAGAAATAAAGTAATCACATATATATGGAAAGTTTGTAGAAATTCGACTGCAAAATTTCATAGCTGTATCTAAATCAAGATTTATACGCTATTATATTAAGAAAACATTGTGGCCCAATGATGATTGGAAGATTTACAATGTAATAGTTGTGTTTGCTTGTTTAGGTTCGACAGAGAGAATCATAAACTTGTTAGGGGTCGTTCGCTTTGCCTTGCAATTTTTGCCAGAGACCTCCGACTTCAGTGAAGATGCAGCTGTCTGGTATAAGGGTACGTTACCCTAGCTGTTTCCAATTTGACCCATCGGTTCTTTTACTCATTTCAATTCGTAACCCTATTGATCGGTACACAGGTATACAAAGTGACACAACCAATGCAAACACATCGTTCTTTATTCTTAATATTGAAATCCACATTATTTATAAATATACTCGTCATCACTAAGTTTTTTTGTGCTTCACTAATCAATATATATATTGTATTATAGGCCTATAGTTAAAAGCCTAACACATATGGCGTTCTCAACAATTTCTTGTGAGATTTGATTGGGAAAGTTGTTCACAATCTTATAATTATTTGTTCATACTTTGCAAATGGACAGTGTATTATTTAGGAACAGGAAAGTGCACAAATAATCACAAGTCACCCTATTTAAGTCTTGTTTCTAAGCTATCTGCCATTGCTTACGCAAATTTGAAGAAATAAACGTCAGTGTCCCGGGGTGGTGTTCAATATTTTTCTTGCTTGACTTAAGGATAAAGACAACCAATTATATCACTTCATATTTACTCTTGGTCAGTAACAGGTGGTATGATTGGCTATTCATTTTCTCCAATTAGATAAGATCAATATTGAATTCCACCCCAGGGAAGATAAGTGCGGTGAGCAATGGTAATTTTTGTATTGTTTCCGTTTGTAAAATGATACGTGTATACAATTGTTGAACAATTTGATTATTCAGATTATTGGCACTATCTTCTACACAAGAAATTGTCGCGAACGCCTTTAAATTATTTTTGTTTCAACTGTGTTTAATCGGCAGTATTTCTACTGGGATGTATTCGAAACAAAGTTAATACGCACAATTCGAGTTATATCATGTAAGTTAACAATGAACATGTTATACAAATAGTTAAATGTATGAATATTGTTTGCTAAATAATAATAAACAATTCATAAAATTTAAAGATTAAAATATAAAGAATGAAAAGAAATAAATATATATACATTGTCAATCATAGTATTGGCTAATCATGTAAATATTTATTTAATAAAATCAAACACAAATAATTTAAAATTATTGAAAAAAGAAAAATATGTGAAACACCAACCGGAATCGAACAAGTGTGAGTGTCTGACGAAGGCGAAATTAAGTTTACATTATAACTACACAATGTCTCGACAAAAATAACTGTTCATTGACACAAAAACTCCGAATAAAATGGATTGTCTAAACGTTAACGAGCAGGTGAGTTCTTGAGAATTCAGAAATGAAGCCAATACAATATATAATGTGTAGTGCATACAGCAGTCGATGGTACTGTACTAATTTCCTACTTAAAACACATATATATATAATAATTATATATATGTGTGTCTAGAAAGGTAAAGATTGCATTGACGTAAGTTCGTGGTGATGATAGGAAAGCCGATCTATTATAATATATACATCAGTACACCAGAAAATTACGTCTACTACATAGTAAAGCATTTTTGGCTTCTACAAAGAATTTAATAACGACAATATTCACGCCAAGCGTTTTCTAATGTCGGATGTTCAAGTTGAGTGCTGACTTCCCTGTCCGATTTTCTATTATCGTTTTTAGTGGAAGAGTTACTTCATTTCTCTGCCTTTTTGTCCAATTAAAATGTAAAAAAACACTGATCTATGTTCTGATACTGCATTGTTTGTACACAAGTGACCGACCTAACTAAACCTATTCTACTGGTATTCACCAAAATATAACATACAGTCAGATACTTGTGTTAAAAGAACCAAGTGTTGACATTGATGTCCGAATGGGTACTATTGTAATTAGCTCGCCTGATTCTTAGAATAATTTGTCAAGTTAAACAGTCATTAGTATAATGCTTACATGTAACGAGTTGAAATATAACTGCAGTGGGTAATACATCTGAGCTAACTACTATGCGTACAATTCACGCAAATAGCTATCACGTACTTATTGTCAATACGCCTACAAACACATCACAAAATAAGGCATCACATTACACATATTGTCAACCACATTACACATATTGTCAACCAAAGACACATATTTACAGTTTCATAAACAGTATTAAAGATAATATAGATCGTAGCTATAATATAACTGTCAATCAAATGCATGACATACATACAATTAAAATTATGTTAGTTGACACACAAGCTTAAATATACTGTGCAAATGTTCCAACTAGACCCCTTCCCTTCATTTTTCTTATATTCCAAGGATGGAAACATGTATGTGATGAAAAATTAAAATTACACAAATGTACAAAATGCAGTAAGTTGTTGCTGATATATTTGATTTAATTCAATTAATAGAAATAGAAGCAGTCACAATCAACTAAAACGTTTGAAAACATCAATGTTTACTTCGTAATACGGATTAATGAACTTGACAAAGCAGTTGCGTTTGATAAACACATACATTGAACCCAACACATAATCTAAGTTCATATTTCAGAACAAAACAAAATATAAAATACTGGGAGAAATTTAAGAATAGTCTAGTTAGAACTTATGCTCAGTATATGTATGCCAAGTACTGCCTGGTTGTTTTGCTTGGAACTCATTTATCATCATGTGTCTCTGTTATAGTACTACCGTAAAAGGTTAAATAACGTGTATAAATGACAAAACAGGCTCCAATCGTCCGAAGCATCTCAAGCTGAGATTTTGCTAAAATCTGAGTCGGAATTAGAGATAAATCTGAAGCTTCAGCTCTTGAAACTTTACTGCGATAAACTCAGAATAACAATTCTGTTTAGAGATGCTAATTTTGAGTCCAGCCTCGTATGAGAATTAACATAGGGATTCATGACAATATTTGAGATGAGCTCTTGCTCAGATTGAGATGCTTAGGAAGATCAGGCCTGTAAGTACGCCAGATACCGGTAAGCCCAAAACAAAAATTATTTCGTACAATACTGTATACTACATGTACCATAACATGTTTGCTACAAGTAGGTATAATTGTAACACGTTTTACAAGAACAACAGTATATAGGGGCAACATTGACGCATGTAACTTCGGCAAATGAATTGTCCGTGCTTATCAGTTGTCCTATCTGGTGTGTTATTCTTCCAATTCCAAAAATTATTTTGGTGCAGGTACCAAAATATACGAAGAAGGATGCGTGCTCATATTTATTTTCAGCGACAAGACAGACTTTGATGCACCGGTAAGGAAAACAAAACAATGTAGCAGTTCGCAGAGAACAGTTCGCGCCAAACCAATGCAGTTCAGTGTTGCCCCACTACATGTTTGTGTAGGTTTCTATAGCACATCGATATAGAACTATCCATTCACTGAAGTAATTTGTTTTTCTATTGTTATGTTATCGCAAATGATGTCGAGACAATCCTTAGCATCCGGTATTACATCAAAGACATTTAACATAACATTAGAATATAACAGAACAATAACATCAAAACTAGACAGTAATTACCGTAAAGAAACGGTTTATCATCGTTATTATAATAGGACAAATGGTCATTTGCTACAATCATGTTGAGAACACAACGTGCCCTATCATTATACATATCCTGTCTGTCACGACAAAATTCAGCCTTTCAATAGTATGTCTGACTATTTCCTTGTAAAAATATAAATCTCTGATTACATCGTAATTGGCTGATAAACGACGTCTGTAAAACGCATTATTATGTGCAGATAATGTTTCTAAATGCGTCTGTTGTCATGACTGTGATCTACTAATCCCTATGGATCGTCTTGTTTTATAGGCTGATAATAAAGGCTGATACTGGCACATGTAGAGATCTTCACGTTATAAATGTTAGTTTGTGTGTACTACACGTTGTCAGTCTATTTTCCTTGCCCAATTGCCGATGAACTCTGACTTTATGTGTCCATACATGGCCAATGCAATATGGAATTCCAGATGTACTAGTTCGCGAAATTAAATCCCCTAGAATTATTTACCTCATACATACAACACGAGTGATTTTTCTTTAAACCAACACATTCCAGAAACCACCAAATTACAATTTTACCATAATCATCGGCATTTATTTCCCTCGGAAGTTAATAATTTACAGTAGTACATAAACGTATTCAAGTCGATTAACATCTAGGTGCCGAACACATTTCATTTTCCCTTGTTGTAACTAGACACATGTGGACATCAAAACTCCCAAGATGACAGTCTACACGAGCCGTGTCCGTACACGTACGGTTTAACAACCTCCCGACTACCTGAGTCTAGATGTACGTATACACACATAACATTTGTTTTGGTCGAATATGTTTGAATGTTAAAGTACCGACAAATGTGTCGTCAAGGAGATGATGTAATGCCAATTGGTAATGAATTTACACACGAGCACCAGCATTTGAAATTTTACATTCAATTAATCGACGATCGGCATCGTTATCACTTTTTCGCCATGACGTCATTTTAGCTCCATTGCCTACATCACGATTGGAGCTTTTCCATGTGACGTGCTCCTGACACCCTTTGTGTACTTTACATGGCTCTCCGACATTGGTAGTGAGTTGGGCAGCATCTGTCAAACGGGTCTCCCTCGATATGGTATCCCGTGATGCGCGCGAGGATTTTCTCCATGTCGCCATGAGGATTGAACGTGAGTTAGCACGATTGAATCTGTGTTTGTACCAGAACAACCGTACTTCATTGTGAACCTACGGCAAAGATAATATGTGTAAGTTAACATGATAGGAAAACAGAATTATTTAATTTCGTACGTCTAATGTGCTGGTCGCCATATGACTGCTAAACCTCAGGCTTAAAATTTCAGAAATGATTAACTGATCTGGTTCAAATTTGATCCTGAAAATAATTTCTTATTATTTGAAAGTTTTTGGTTACTTTTCGATCATGTATAGAATACCTAAACCACTTCAAGTTAACAAGTATGAAATTCAGAACATCATTTTTCTGTTGCAAAAGTGAATATTATACTTGAGAGAGTAAAACTGATCCAGAAAAAAATCAAGATTAATTTTGCAAATCAGGATTATAGCTAGTGAACTTAACACTTATAATACATTGTATCTTAAGGCTTGAATGATATATCATTATCTGTCCACGTGTATACAATTGTAAAGCTTAACTTATAGTTCTGAAATTTAAAGGGATTTCTATTTTAGCTTGATCGTTTCATTCAGGTCCTGGAAACTAATCATATGTGAACATGGGGATTACATATGGGCTTCTCCGACTATGTTGTCTCGTTGAACAAAAATGTAGGTAATAGAATTATTATTGTGACTATCCACGTATGAAAGATTGTACAACATGACTCCAAATGGATTGAAAAAATATTTGAATAAATGAAACCATGCCCATTGAACTACGCCCATATTTGACCACTCTTATGATTTTAGTTATGTTAGGTCACTGTTTGATTTGACAGACTGACTTAATACCAAAGTAAGCACATTGACTTTCAAACTATGCACTGGCATTACAACTCTAAATCAATTAAGTATTTACATAAGGAAAAAGAGATTTCTTATCATGACATGGAGTACAGCACCTTTAACTCAGTTTCTCGTACATGTCACATTCAACCAGATACCATGTATACGTTTTACAGTCACTTTCATTCAATATAAAGACACTAAATCCTATACACTAAGTTTTAATTGCCAGAAAAAAACAGAGGCCGGCTGAATTATTGACATAGAATTATAAACAATAATTATAGTAAACAATAAAATTCAGCTGCTGCAACGAAAATGACCGTACGACTGTGCATTACATTCTCTACAAACGCGTTAATTTAACAGTTAGGAAAATGTAAGATAATTAATTTCGTTCGTAATCGGTCATGATATCACTGATTTTCGAACTAGCAACAGTGACGTCATATAACACAATACACGTGTAAGCGTCATTATATTGTTTATAAGATACCAATATATATTATTTTCAACGTTGATAAGGGTGTCAGTAATAAACATTATTAAGCAAACAAAATATGATACTGTCAGATGATTAACAAGTTACATGTGCACCATGCATTCGGGTTTCCCCACCCTTTCCATATGCCCGTCACCTAACAGGTTTCAATATTTTTTTGACATATATACACATTCATTTTAACTCATTGGTTACCGTATAAAGAGGGGGGTAAATTGCTGGGTAGTTTAGTAGAGGGTTACGCATGCAACCACAACGCAAAGCACATTAGTATATTTGTAAGGTAATAATAAATACTTTAGAAGCCGGATAAGAAAAAGAAATGACTGATACACACACAGTTTACAATACAACATCAGAGTTCAGTTAAATTAATCAGATTGCTTTGCTCGTATTTGCTGTAATTATCGGAGTGGATGCTGTTAGTTGTATTACTAAGGTAATAATTAATACTTTTGAAGCTAGATAGGAGAAATGACTGACAAACACATAGTGTATAATGCAACACAAGCGTTTAGTTAAATGAATCAGATTGCTTTGCTATGTTTTGCTTTAATCATCGGGACGTTTGCTGTTTTTTTAAAAAAATTGTACTTCTATATACGGCGACTAGTTTTGCTGAAGTCAACTATCAACCAGTACGGATTATTGTAACGCTATTTTTTGTTTACATATTTAAAGATCATACTCTTGCGTTACCATGGTTACACGTGTACGCATCCCAATACTACGCTTCTCAGTTCCGTCGGAAAATTGTACGGAATTGGGAAGCGGCGTATCGTGATAAGTACCATAATAATGTCAATTTTAGCAAGGCATTTGAGCGTACTAAACACGGTGATACATTAAAGGGTTTGCCTTAAGCAGCGTAAAGTGTAAAAGTTTTCTACAACTATGTGTATCATCACACACCTCTCGCATAATCTAGTGGTCCATGCTCTAACAGCTATAATTACCTCCTCATTTAGAAAACAGAAGAGTAACGCTAAAAGGAATCCCTGAAACGACAAAATATTTAAGTGTTATATTTAGTCTAGTAAATCAAGAAAACGAAACGCTGAATAGATTTACTCTGGCATTCAATGCCTGTGGTACAAACGATTTTAGTAATAACGTTGTTGTTCAATTAATACTCATACATGAGCATGTGAAATGGGCGATGTTTATTAACTAGTTGAAGGACACGGAGACGTCTGAAAGCCAATCATGATACAGTTTTTTTGCTAAGTAGGTAAACCTCTTTAAGTTAATCTGACTGATTGCGGTTATTGCACTCCATCCTTGTTGGTAGTAATAACACGTAGAATATTCACTTACCAACAGGGTAAATGTTTGCAAGAAACACAACAAGCCAGTAGGAATGTACATGCAGGGTATTTTATAATATATCACTAATTTAGAATTAGAAGGTCGTAAGTACAAAATCAATATTTTGAGAAAACAGGGAAAAACTGTGTGAAAACTACTCTTTACGTATTAAAAAACAAGCCCTTTCAACTTAAGTTTGGTCAACATGATTTTTTCAAGAAAATAGGCTCACAAGAAGCACTATGTGATGCAGATTTCAAATTTGTTTCAGTCTTATAACTTACGACCTTCTAATTCTAAGTCCGCGATATGTCCCCATTACAAAGGCTTGTTCTCATAAGGTATTTTTATGTACCATTGGAAAGCTAATATTTCAAAATTGTATTCAATATATCGTATGACCATGTTACCATCAATATAACCTAGGAATTAAGATTCTTGCAAAGTCTTTTTTTATAAATGTCAAAATGCCGTCTACATTGAATTTGTCTATAAAAGCCACTCACTGGAACAGAACACATTGATATAATTAAATAGGTACAGAAGAATTGCAAGTAAATAATGAAATAATAGATAATAAAAATTGTCTTTGCAGACAGGTTTAATTAAAAAGATATTGGTTCGCAGGTGGTATTCAGAACGTTTTAGAGAGACACATTGTCAATGTTATTATTTGTTGGAAAATGTTTCGTAGTTAAGTATAACAATTCTTATTTATTGAGAACATGTGTTTCTTAACTTCTAGTATTTTATCAAATATCCACCGGTATTATTACCAGTATATTACTTTGGAATACTTGTAGGCTAGAAAAAACAAGACTTAAGTAGTATTTTATAATGAAAAAAATATGTTTATTAACATCTATTGTTTTATAAAAAATCTACCGGTATTGTTATTACCAGAATATAACTTTGGTATATTTGTAGGCTAGAAAACATATAATGAAAAATATAGCGACACTTTTCGTAAAGAAATTGTTCGAAAGAAGGGGACCAATGCTATAAATTTGCTTATAGTGTCTGAAGGAAATGTAAACACAACTGTTGAACATGTTTAGAATACGTGTGGTGTCCAGGTACTCTGTTTAGATATCGAAAATGAACTGGACTGGGCGTATTCAGTTTATTTTTATGATCACGACCAAGAGATCAAATCCAATTAAAGGATCAAAACAACATCTCAAGAACGGACCAATTCTATAAACCCACTGATTATCCACCAATTGAAATTGCAAAGCTAATTACAATCCATGAAAATTAATACCCATGAATACGGTTAGTTCTAAAGTACGTTAGATCTGACTTACTTGAAATGAATTGTAGAACATTTCACAATACAAGTAGATGATATCTGCCTGCATGCTTATTCCGGGAGGATACGCCGTAAAACCGATGTAGATGACTCCAAAGAGTGGAATTAATACTAAGACAAACTTTGCGGTTTTCCTGAAAAGTACAAAAATGTTATTATTACATTATCGTACTAAAATGAACAAATAAAATAATAAATGTTTATTTGTTCTTCAAGACTGTACATACGCAATAAATACTTACATTGAATAGGTTTAGTTTTCTTGATCATTTTATATTTGTCATTCTGGCGCGTACAATAATGTAAAGTGCCTTTGAACGTGCGTTCGCATGAAAAGGGCGCTATATAAATCTGGTATATTTATTTATTTTTTATATGTGCTCTGCAATTGTGTCTTTTTCTGCTACTTATTTATATTTTTGATACTATAGAGATCTATGTTATTCATTTAAGAAATTGTTAAAAGTTAGTTGCTGTTAATTTCTTATTGCGTCTGTCTGAACACAATAGTGTACTTTTGTAGTGCCTTCCGTTGTCTGTTCTTTCTGTTGAATGCTTCCGTGTCCTATTTGTTATTATCTGTTTTCTGTGAGGAGACCTAATGTGATTGGTTTATTGACCTACATTGGTGTGGACATTATTACGTAGTAGTACATGTTTTATGTAGAAGGACGCCTACATATCATACAATCTATATAAAACGTATTAACAACGAAGTCAAGTAGGAGTGGTTTATTACAGACGTTTTAAGGACATATTCCACAGTTGGTTCCGACGGAGGAAATATTTTTTTCATTTTCCATTACTTGTACGTATATACTTTAATATAAGAATGCTCAAAATAACCCGACGGAGGAAGTGTTTTTCGTTACCACTTCTTCTATGTACTGTGATGTAATACAGCTCAAAATAAAGCATTTCTATATCCATTGGTTCGTCCATACTTGTAGTTTTTGAAAAACGGTGCGAACGATATATCTCATTTCAATCAAGAAAATTAACTTCTGCAACGAACAGTTAGGGGCGATTCCGTTATTGCAGATATACCATACCCTGTTAATGAATAATAAAATAGAGTGTGATTACTTCAAATATAATACCAAAGAAAAATAATTGTTCAAATAAAAAAGTTTCAAATCCTTAAAACATAATTTAAACAAAGATCTTTGATACAACGAATTCAATATTAAATATATAACACCCGTAGCTGTGAAACACATCATACATAATGTGATCAACAATAAATCATCTGGTCTAGACGGTTAATGTCAATGATTATAAGATAATGTAGATATGTCATAACATCCTGTAATAACATGAATATAAATAACAGTATTCTGTCTAGGTTATTATTTTATGTGTCTAAAAGTGCACGAGTACCTTTCTATAATTCCGGGGAAAGAATGATACAAGCAACTGTAGAAGTACTTCAATGTTACCAAAAATTATATCTCAAATCGTTATATATATTATATATGAATATAGTCACACAAAACCAACAGGGTTTTATGATAGAAACAGCATATGAAACATAACATGGCTTTAGAAATAAAATACAAAGGAGTTGTCCACATCTATATGATCTGGAGAGGTTGTTGTTCAAGAGAGGGCTGTTCTGGAGAGGTTGTTGTTCAAGAGAGGGCTGATCTGGAGATGTTGTTGTTCCAGAGAGGGCTGGTCTGGAGATGTTGATGTTCATGAGAGGGCTGATCTGGAGATGTTGTTGTTCAAGAGAGGGCTGTTCTGGAGAGGTTGTTGTTCAAGAGAGGGCTGATCTGGAGATGTTGTTGTTCATGAGAGGGCTATTCAGGAGATGTTGTTGTTCAAGAGAGGGCTATTCAGGAGAGGTTGTTGTTCAAGAGAGGGCTGTTCAGGAGATGTTGTTGTTCAAGAGAGGGCTATTCAGGAGAGGTTGTTGTTCAAGAGAGGGCTGTTCAGGAGATGTTGTTGTTCAAGAGAGGGCTGATCTGGAGATGTTGTTGTTCATGAGAGGGCTGATCTGGAGATGTTGTTGTTCAAGAGAGGGCTATTCAGGAGAGGTTGTTGTTTAAGAGAGGGCTGTTCAGGAGATGTTGTTGTTCAAGAGAGGGCTGTTCAGGAGATGTTGTTGTTCAAGAGAGGGCTATTCAGGAGAGGTTGTTGTTCAAGAGAGGGCTGTTCAGGAGATGTGTTTGTTCAAGAGAGGGCTATTCAGGAGATGTTGTTGTTCAAGAGAGGGCTGTTGTGGAGATGTTGTTGTTCAAGAGAGGGCTGTTCTGGAGATGTTGTTGTTCAAGAGAGGGCTATTCTGGAGATGTTGTTGTTCAAGAGAGGGCTGTTCAGGAGAGGTTGATGTTCAAGAGAGGGCTATTCTGGAGATGTTGTTGTTCAAGAGAGGGCTGTTGTGGAGATGTTGTTGTTCAAGAGAGGGCTATTCAGGAGATGTGTTTGTTCAAGAGAGGGCTGATCTGGAGATGTTGTTGTTCAAGAGAGGGCTATTCAGGAGATGTTGTTGTTCAAGAGAGGGCTGTTGTGGAGATGTTGTTGTTCAAGAGAGGGCTGTTCAGGAGAGGTTGATGTTCAAGAGAGGGCTATTCTGGAGATGTTGTTGTTCAAGAGAGGGCTGTTGTGGAGATGTTTTTGTTCAAGAGAGGGCTATTCAGGAGATGTTGTTGTTCAAGAGAGGGCTGTTGTGGAGATGTTGTTGTTCAAGAGAGGGCTGTTCAGGAGAGGTTGATGTTCAAGAGAGGGCTATTCAGGAGATGTTGTTGTTCAAGAGAGGGCTGTTGTGGAGATGTTGTTGTTCAAGAGAGGGCTGTTCAGGAGAGGTTGATGTTCAAGAGAGGGCTATTCTGGAGATGTTGTTGTTCAAGAGAGGGCTGTTGTGGAGATGTTGTTGTTCAAGAGAGGGCTATTCAGGAGATGTGTTTGTTCAAGAGAGGGCTGATCTGGAGATGTTGTTGTTCAAGAGAGGGCTATTCAGGAGATGTTGTTGTTCAAGAGAGGGCTGTTGTGGAGATGTTGTTGTTCAAGAGAGGGCTGTTCAGGAGAGGTTGATGTTCAAGAGAGGGCTGTTCAGGAGATGTTGTTGTTCAAGAGAGGGCTGTTGTGGAGAGGTTGTTGTTCAAGAGAGGGCTGATCTGGAGATGTTGTTGTTCAAGAGAGGGCTGTTCTGGAGATGTTGTTGTTCAAGAGAGGGCTATTCAGGAGATGTTGTTGTTCAAGAGAGGGCTATTCAGGAGAGGTTGTTGTTCAAGAGAGGGCTGATCTGGAGATGTTGTTGTTCAAGAGAGGGCTGTTCAGGAGATGTTGTTGTTCAAGAGAGGGCTATTCAGGAGATGTTGTTGTTCAAGAGAGGGCTATTCTGGAGATGTTGTTGTTCAAGAGAGGGCTGATCAGGAGATGTTGTTGTTCAAGAGAGGGCTATTCTGGAGATGTTGTTGTTCAAGAGAGGGCTATTCAGGAGAGGTTGTTGTTCAAGAGAGGGCTGTTCTGGAGATGTTGTTGTTCAAGAGAGGGCTGTTCTGGAGATGTTGTTGTTCAAGAGAGGTCTATTCAGGAGAGGTTGTTGTTCAAGAGAGGGCTTGTCAGGAGATGCTGTTGTTCAAGAGAGGGCTATTCAGGAGATGTGTTTGTTCAAGAGAGGGCTGATCTGGAGATGTTGTTGTTCAAGAGAGGGCTATTCAGGAGATGTTGTTGTTCAAGAGAGGGCTGTTCAGGAGAGGTTGATGTTCAAGAGAGGGCTGTTCTGGAGATGTTGTTGTTCAAGAGAGGGCTTGTCAGGAGATGCTGTTGTTCAAGAAAGGGCTATTCAGGACAGGTTGTTGTTCAAGAGAGGGCTGTTCAGGAGATGTTGTTGTTCAAGGAGGGCTATTCAGGAGAGGTTGTTGTTCAAGAGAGGGCTATTCAGGACAGGTTGTTGTTCAAGAGAGGGCTATTCAGAAGATGTTGTTGTTCAAGAGAGGGCTATTCAGGAGATGTTGTTGTTCAAGAGAGGGCTGTTGAGGAGATGTTGTTGTTCAAGGAGGGCTATTCAGGAGAGGTTGTTGTTCAAGAGAGGGCTATTCAGAAGATGTTGTTGTTCAAGAGAGGGCTATTCAGAAGATGTTGTTGTTCAAGAGAGGGCTGTTCAGGAGATGTTGTTGTTCAAGAGAGGGCTATTCAGGAGAGGTTCTTGTTCAAGAGAGGGCTGTTCAGGAGAGGTTCTTGTTCAAGAGAGGGCTGTTCAGGAGATGTTGTTGTTCAAGAGAGGGCTATTCAGGAGAGGTTGTTGTTCAAGAGAGGGCTGTTCAGGAGATGTTGTTGTTCAAGAGAGGGCTATTCAGGAGATGTTGTTGTTCAAGAGAGGGCTGTTCATGAGAGGTTGTTGTTCAAGAGAGGGCTGTTCTGGAGAGGTTGTTGTTCAAGAGAGGGCTGTTCAGGAGAGGTTGTTGTTCAAGAGAGGGCTGTTCAGGAGATGTTGTTGTTCAAGAGAGGGCTATTCAGGAGATGTTGTTGTTCAAGAGAGGGCTGTTCAGGAGAGGTTGTTGTTCAAGAGAGGGCTGTTCTGGAGATGTTGTTGTTCAAGAGAGGGCTGATCTGGAGATGTTGTTGTTCAAGAGAGGGCTGTTCTGGAGATGTTGTTGTTCAAGAGAGGGATATTCAGGAGAGGTTGTTGTTCAAGAGAGGCAGCTTAGCTCTTGAGAGGTTTTTGCTCAAAAGAGGGATGCTCTGGAGATCATATAGATCAAGTGAAACTATAAATTCTAAAATGTCCGTTGTTTTCCTTTATATGATTGTATTTCCTGATGAAGGCATAGACTAATGCCGAAGCGTTAAAAATACAAGTTTAATTAATTTCAACGCGTGTTGTTGTAGATATTTATCTTTTTTTAAAATGTGAGATGAAATAGTATTTAATTTACAAGATTAAATGACTTTATATTTGGAAAATAGTTTTTAGACTATACTGTGGTAACAACATTTGTCCCCGGGGACGGGAGGTTACATTTTGAACCATGTTCTTATAGCGGACTGTCGACTGGTTTTACATAAAAAGGGTCAGGAAGTAATTGTGATGACAATGTAAATGTGTCTCACAAGAAAAAGGGCTTGTCCTTCAAACAATGAAGACTTACCTCAAATGTTGAGCATCATTTTTCACATGACGGCTAATGTTCGCTTTCACACACAAGACGCGGACAATATTGACGAAGAAAATGAAATTAATCTGAAATATAAATAACGAAACATTATGTATTCCATGTGGAAACTTTTACAATACCTTGTACCAACACCGTTTTAGTTTGGATATGACTTTTCTACTAAATGTTTATGTTTTCAGTGCAACTATATAATAATTATCATCACATTGAGTAATTGCATCACTCAAAAATGATAACAAATGTACACTCGCAATATAGGGATCACCCAACGTAACAATACAACAGCCTTGCATTCAAGGGATTATGTGACGATATGTTTCGTCACGTTTCGTACCTAGGATTCGTTGAACGCTATGTTAAAAAGACGAGCTAACCATAGACTGAGGTGGTACGCCTAAATTGGTGTATCGTACCAAAATGGCCTAAATGTTTCGAATTGAGATCGAAAAAGGCGGGGTTTTACACGTTCAAATTGTGTCAAACAGAGCGTTCAACGAAGGATTAAAGCTTTCCATAAGCAGTCAGTGAGGGTATATACCACAAAGAGAATATTAAGACAAGTATATATCTGAATAGCACTGGCCGGTCGGGATTTAATACACACACTGTCACATTTATCGAAGATTGCTGTAGCCGGAAAATCTTTTAACTAATATTTTCGTTAAGATAATATAAATATATTGTATGAGAAACTAAGGCAACGCAGGAGAATTGATTGAAGACATCATCAAATACAAATAACATGAACAAACATATTTTATGGAATCTCCGCTAACGGCAATACAGGAATAAAATAATGATGACCGTGGGGGTTTGAAACTATTTTCAGATATATTATACTGTTACGAAATAATGCACCAAACGCCACTTAGTTAAAGGCATATTCATTAGCAAGCTTAATAACGTCATAAACTCAGCGTATGCCACGATTTGCCTAAATATGGTTAGTTCACTGAGTGGCATTCAGTTATGTGGAACGCATAAGCTAATAAACAAATTTTCAATTAATGTATGCATATTAATATGTGTCTTAAGTGGTCTCATACCATCAGAGTTTCAGATTAAACGTGTTTCTTATATCTAAGAAACAGTAAATCACATTTGGAAGTTTGAAAGGCTGTCTTGGGCTTAGACTTTCAACCGTTTGGAAACTTGGATTTTTAGCGGTTAAGTTCCTTTTCCCGTTCAATTGTGTGTTTGGCAGTATCTCGTGAACTGTGGTTTGTTTTTTATGTTTTCTGTGCTCGGCTGTTTAAGTTGACAACTGCCTTCCCAGTCTACTTTTAGTATCTTTTTGGATTGGTGGATTGGGGATCACGCATGCCATCATTCAGTTTACAGATGTCTACTGGACTTATCATGAAAAATCAACGTTAAGTATGTATGTGTTACCAAGTAGGATGAATACATACGTACAGTCCCACACGATAAGAACAACACCGAAAAGGTACGGCATCACTATTGGGCATAATGATTTGACCATGTAACAATCTAGCAATAGCAAAGCAGCTTTCTTACATTGCAACGGTTTATAGTCCTAAACTTACGCATTGAACAATTGTATACATATTTAAGTAAGATATAATAAAAAACGGACAGGTTAAAATAGAAGAACAAAAAGGACAGGGAAGGCAGCACTCACCAGAACCAGCAAAATACAAACGGCACACACAAATCAGTGTACAGTTGCTTGCTCTATATTTAATTTAATACATTTTAATGACTTTCGATTAATTATTTAAGTTATTGTTATTGGGAGGTTGTAGCTTAAGGTAAGATCTGGCACCGTTTTCAAGCAATTGATGTTGAACGTCAAATTGACCATTTTATTTTATTCAAAGTGTCGTGGAATGTGTTATGTGTTATGGGCAACCTAATTCCGTTTTTCTTTGACGGGATATGTCATGCACACCGTTTAATTCTTCTTCCTCTTCCAATTTATTTCCGTAAACAACTTAAGGCCACGTAAGCATATTCCAATTCTTCCGCCAAGAGTCTTTTGTTTTACAGTCATGTATATATGTGTTAATACCAAAATCTAATGCTTTTTATATTGCCAACAGCAGTTAATTCGCCACATCTAAAAGCCTTCCTTTCATTTTGAGGACAATTAGTATGTACCATTACCAATAAGTATTGTCACAGAATTATCTTAAGTGAACATGGATTGCCATGGATTCAACGAGTCTAGAATGTTTCTAGAATTCGTCAGGAAGTAGAAACTGTTGTAAAAGTGCAACTTCGTATTTCACTCGTGCGTTAGAGTTTACAATGTTAAAACTTGAGTATACTTTTGTACTATGAATAAACAGTTAATATACAATGTACAAGAGCTGTCCACGAACAACGCGCTCCACTACTATTCGCAGTGCCATGCTGGGATAGTATAATCATTATATATCCAAAACAAAATGCTTCATATCAGCAGCATTACCCTTTATTGTGTAGAGGTTTGGGCTTCGAAATCAATAAGGAGATAATTTGGACAAAAAGGAGGACAGAGTTACCTTCTCATATTTAGGCCTTAGAGGCACGATGGTATGCAAGTATCAAAGGAACATGACAATGCATTTTGAAGATATAAGAGGTTAAAACACTTGTACCTAAACGTTTGCATTCCTAAGTTCAAAAGGGGGCTAACATGTATGCAAAGTATGAAAGCAATATCTCCATGGACTTTGAAAATATAAGAGGTTAAAAACCTGTACCTAAACTTTAACAAGAGCATTACGCCGCCGCCAACGCCGACGCCAACGCCGACGCCAACGCCGACGCCAACCCAACGCTCGGGTGACTGCAATAGCTTCCCTTATTCTACGAATAGTGGAGCTAATAGTACCAAATGTACATTTATAGCTATCTAAAAAAGTATAAGTATGGTGTGTTGCACTTTGACCAGTCAATATAAGCTTACATTTGCTCCACATATTACCCTGCATAAATGTAACTATGTACCGAAAAAGATTTTGTGGAGATGATTGTATATTATCCTGTGTCATATCTTTAGGCTTCGAATACTCATATTACATGTATCATACGACCTTCAATCTCCTACTAGATGTTAAGCCCAATAGCAATGTCGGTTAAATCTAAAATATTTAATAATATTAAATAATATAGAAACTATTGAATGAGTGTTGGTTTATTTTTGAATTCATGGAACGAGTTGACTACTATGATATAAAGTAAGCCTTTGCGGGCTTCCTATTCGTTTTTTAAACGGCTTTCGCTTATTTTTAAGGTCGATATTATCCATCGCCACGAGGGTATGAGAGAGGAGAAGCCAATTTCCCTTTAATGCTAAGCGTCTAGCTGGGGATATTCTAGTATCATTTTTGTTTCGTCTTTGGGATAACGCGGTCTAAGATCGAACCCGCAACCTCACGCACTCGAAGCAGACGCTCTACCACTCGGATATCGGGGACGACTTTCATAAACTCAATAATATATTAACAGGAATTTAATATTCTATGTAATAAATACTATCACATACACATCAAAAATAAAACAAATAAGATAATGTAAGACATCTATTTTTGATTCCGCTTATAAAGATCGCTTCATATAAGTACGTAACGTCCGGGATGTCATCATATTAAATAATGAAAATCAAATGACGTCGTTTGCATATTTAATGCACACTCTGCATTATCACTAAGCATTACGCATTTTATGGTACTGTAGAAATGTGCACGGATGCGTGACAAAGTATAATAAATTAACGAATTACAGTAAAAATACTTACAACCACAGATAATTGAATTGGTGCTTTTATGATCCAGAAATACCCGTCAGTACGGTGCTGATTCCAGCATCTGTAATGTAATAATAATATTATTTGTTTACGCCAAACGTAACGCCATCTTTTATGACGTCATAACCAATGTTGTTGTTAATATCTTTGTTTATAGTTATTCCTGATGAAAACTTGAAAATATAATCGAAACGTTGAATAAATCTGGATGTTCTTTTGTTTTGTTTTATTTTATTTACGGATATTATTAATTTTATTAATTTATAATCCCGCAGGGTTTGTTCAATATACGCCATAAAGGCAGTTACTGTTATGTGTATTATGTATATTCGGTATGATTGTACACTGCACTTGTAAAGTGTTGTTTGTCAGGTCAGCCTTTGGGTGTGAAGTCGTCTTTTTGGTGTGGAGTCGTCTTTTTGGTGTGAAGTCGTCTGTTTGGTGTGAAGTCGTCTTTTTGGTGTGAAGTCGTCTTTTTGGTGTGAAGTCGTCTTTTTGGTGTTAAGTCGTCTGTTTGGTGTGAAGTCGTCTTTTTGGTGTGAAGTCGTCTTTTTGGTGTGAAGTCGTCTGTTTGGTGTGAAGTCGTCTTTTTGGTGTGAAGTCGTCTTTTTGGTGTGAAGTCGTCTGTTTGGTGTGAAGTCGTCTGTTTGGTGTGAAGTCGTCTTTTTGGTTCTTCAGTGTTTCGTGCACATCTGTTTTCTTGCTGACTTGTCCGACGATTTATTTTATCTTTTTTTGGAAAATGTGACCATGCACTTTGCAATCGTCTGTAAAACAACTATGTTGTGATTTGTTATGTTCTGTTCTTGAAATATAATTTATGTAGCAATAACATACATAATCATTATGTTTCAGGTATTGTTTTTCAACCGTTGTCATATTGGCTTTGTTTTAAATACAAGTGTCAAGTATGAGAACTGCATCGCCCATACGATAAAAGTACAAAATATACTGTCAAATAGCTCTTAGTTTCATGGACACATCGCTGGCTTAGAATTAGAAGGAACTATGACAGTTTTTTATGTACAATATCAATATTTTGAGAAAACAAGAACAAAACTGTCTGAAAACTACCTTTTACTTATGGAAAACAGGCTTTGGCAACTTCAGTTTGCTCAACATGACCACTTCAAATTTTCATGAAAATAGGCTCATAAGAAGGTCCTTGAGATGCAGATTTGAAATATGCATCAGTCTTATAAGGTTGTAAGTAGTACTTACGACCTTCTAATTCTAAGCCAGCGAAATGATTACTTTTTAAAGGTTTTTATGTGACCGTGTCGTTCTGCAGTATAATTTATAGTGACAACATAAACACAATTCATACCCATGCACTAGTCTAAGAAAAAAGAAGGCGCTGTAAAAGGAATTACAAGTCACGAATTAGACACCAAACATTATGCAATGCCATTAATATAAGTTTCTAAAGGATAGATGAATTCACTACAGGGATCGCTATTCTTGTATGTTACTGTCTCTAGATATGTACCAGTAAACAAATAAATCACGAGCATGTGAAACAAAGTTTAGTGAATGCCTTTAGGAAATAAACGAAGTCGCGTGATTTATGATCCAAATAAGTAATTAAGCTCGTAAAGGCGTGCTTTATAGAAGATTCAATACCTTAGGCAAAGCGTCAACTATGTGCTTTTGTGGAATAGTTTGGCTCCGATTGCATGTGCTACTTTGCTTTATGGCATATACTCAAGGGATGATATGAAAAAGAGCATTACAAGTAACTCAAATCCAGTTTGTGTCTCATTTTTAATTTTACCAAGGACGAGCGTCAGTGCAATTAGTTTTCACATTTCTTTCTTTACACTAGACTTATTTTTTTTAGGGATCAACTTATGAATATCACTTTTGGCATCCTATGTTTTCCGGTCGGTACAACAAGGGCACGGGAGCAGTTAAACAAGTTTACGTTTAAAAGGCTGGTCGCCATGCAAGGGAAAGACTAGAGCTATGTTACGCCTACTCTATTCATCTTCGGAAAATGTTGCATTTTATTTGGTTTTTATTATTGCTATGCGCCTACCGTAGACATATAAAGATTGTTATTTTGTTAATCTGTTAGCAATGGATACAAATATCTGATAACATAGCAGTAATAAAGACGATGTACGTCTAAACATAAGTCAAATATAAGATAAGTGTATATTCTCAAACTGAACATTTATGAAACAGCACCTTTTTTTTCCATAAACATTGGAAATTGAACTCTGATACAGACATTATGATACCGTAAAAAGCTTGCTTCTTTGTTGTTAAAGAAAGATAGGTTTTTGCAAAATCGTACAGAACATAATTACAATTTACCGGTAACTCTTTTATTTTTTTCTTTCGATTAAGGGACCATGTTTGTTAAAATAATGAATACATTGTGCAAAATAATTCTTAACATTTTATTTTCACAATTACGCCATTTGAGGCACTTGCCAAGATGGTAATTCAAATTAAAATGACAAAAAAGAAAGCATCGTTCTAAATTAACTCAGCGCTTATAAATAATACTACGCCGGTAGAGATTTGTCTCGGTTCGCCTTTGTCGTCATTTTCATCATAGTAAAACTCGCTTAGGAACCGTTTTTGCTTGTTACATATGTGTCAGCAAATTTGCTATTTTGTTTATATAACACAATTTGCTTTATTGAACTGTTGAACTTGGATGAAAATTTTGAAGGAGATATTCGATACAAACATTCAACAAAATTGACATAAAAATTGTGGAACTGAATTTTGATTACTGTTTTAAATTTCTACCAGAAATACGTTATTGCTACATGTATTGTGTAGTTTTATATGACCTGAAAAATAAACCTGATTATATGATAGCTGCGCACTATTTTATTACTTGTAGTGGAGATGACTTCTCTACTGTGAGCATATAATTATGTTGTTTTTCGACGAGTAAAAAACTTATCTGTACTTGGTAGAGCACAATCATACATACACTATCTGGCTTAGAATTAGTAGGTCGAAAGTACATACGACCTTATAACACTCGTGCATATTTTCATAAAATTCGGATGTGGTCTTGTTGACAAAACTGAAGTTTAAAAAGCTTGTTTTTCCATAAGTAAAGACTATTTTTCAGACAATGTTTTCTTGTTTTCTCAAAATATTGGTTTTTGTACTTGCGACCTTCTAATTCTAAGCCAGTGAAATGTTTGGCTATATCTATGTATATAGACATTCGCTTTTGTGAAAGAAGTGAATGCAATTCTTTAATTTATCTTCCAAAAATACATTGAGGCGACACATAATGTGCAGTTTTTGACATGGGAAAAAATCATGACCTGGTACACAGTAACTGCATACAATGTATTAATAGTAAGCTTCCTCTTTTTGATGATGGCTTCTGATTAGTGTGCAACTAACGTGTAGTGATGCTTTTGAACGTGTCAAACAACTATAACATACTGTAAACCAAGACATTATTTCGCGCGATCTAATTTCGCGCGATTTAATTTCGCAGAGTTCGCGAGCGCAGTTCGCGAGTGGTAGATATTTTGCGAAATTGAATCGCCGCGAATGAGCAAAAACATAATATGGACATTGTGGGAAGCTTAAAATCGCTAAAATGTGTAGTCGCGAATACGCCGACGATCGGCAAAACTCGAAAGTTAGTACCCGCGAAAGTAAATTGGTTTACAGGGGCATGTTCGTAGCGTCTGTTCCGAACATGTGCGGGATGTTCTACTCCGAACAACTTACGAACAAAACGGAACTGTCCTGCACAGTGTGCCGAATGTTCTACTCCAAACACCTTACGAACAAAACGGAACAGAAAGTAAAATGTTAAAGATGACCAAAATTGTAGTTGCAGCCGTATTATTGGAGGAAGAAATATGCATGTGGATATATTTAAGTGCGACTGTTTGCCCGCAATGGTCCATAATTGGAAAATACATTTATTATATTATATTTTATTACACAAGCGGCCATTATTCTTGCTGTAATCACGTGACTGTTCTGGCTGCACCACCTCTGTGGCGGGCACAGAAAGAACATGTTCCGAACAGCTAGTGTTCCGGTTTGTTCGTAAGTGTGTTCCACTGTCCGGGATGTGCGGAACATGTGCGGAACAGCGTTCCGAACGCGCCCCAGTACTACTTTGCACACTGAGGGACTTAATAAACGCACATTTTTAAACAATTGTTATGGTAAAATTGACAAAGATATTAAAATATTTAATTTAACACTATTGATAAATGTGATTACTGCAGAATGATCATCGACATTTGTTAACAAATAATATGTTAACGATGGTTTCATTCTGGTACATTTCAGATTTTGGTCGCATATAATGGATACTGTGACATTCTATACATCATCAACACTTATCGAAGATATATATATTTTGCAACTCACATTGTGGTGATGCCGGTGTGGTCTGCGTTTGTCAAAAACATTCTCAGTAGTAAGCAAATCTGGCTATGACACTGGTTGGTCAATCTATGACTTTTATGCTATTGGCTATAATGCGCAAAAAATTGGTTATTTTATTTAATTTGTCAATCCATTTATGGAACATAAAAAATTATATTTAAGTTTTATGAAAAGTATACTTTGTTAAAGGTTTAAAGACATGTAGCATGACTATTTCAAAGAAAGAAATGAATCACAATTATTTATACCACTGAAACATGTGTGCGTTTATCAAGTCACCGAGTGCTGATGACAATCATATATAGTTCGGAGAATTTAACAAGACTCTCCACCTTCTATTAGCATAATTTAACAGCTGTTACATTGTCTATATTTATAATCTCGGTTGAATATTTTCATAAGTAAAGTATCACGAAGACGCTCGACGAAAATATAATATATATTCAACGCTAGAAGTGTGTAGTATATCCATGCATATAGGTCAGGATCATGTCAGATCCTTCGTGCTATACACATTTTTTATATGACTAAATCATGACTTACAGCTCGTTTTCCTTATATATTCTGACTATTATCCACGGTATGAGATAAACCAAAGGAGATACTGAAAAATAAGATAAAATATTTATTAAACTTGAAGTTTTTTTGGAGTGCCTAATGAATATGGATGCTTACGTCATGGTTATAACTAAGCGGAATGCATCGGGTGCCAATACAACCCCTTGCAAAAATTGTCTTTGTTATGAGTGAAAAATATATGCGCTTTTTCTAGCTGGCTCGGATGCAAAGCACTTTTATCAGTTAATATCATCAGATCGAGAATTACGCAAATAGAAAAACATATAAAGGATTTTTGTTTAATCATTACATGGTTAGTATCAATAATGGATGTTTTTATACATGGTTAATGCCACTATCAAAGGACATTCCGCAATAATATACTGTACAAACTACAATTATATATCTAGAAATGTTTTTATTATGTAACAAATATTTTATATTGGTGAATGGTGTCTGTCGTAATTGAGTTTATCATATAAACAGCAAAATCAGTGTCGCTTTTCTACTGTTATTCTTTAACTGGTTAGGACTTCAAACAGCTAGGTATTTACTGTTGAAACAATGTCATTCGGCTTTTGGCATGCAGCTTGTGTATTGCTGAAACTAGGTCATTTAGCTTTTTGACAGTTGGGACTTTGGCAGTTCTTTTTCTCGTTCGGTCATGTGTTAGGCATTGTGCCTCGTGTGTTGTTTCATGTTTTATGTGCTCGGCTGGTTCAGTTGAGTGATGCCTTCCCTGTCCGACGTTTTATGTTTTTTTGTAAACATTAAACAGACTCTAACCACGTGGGTGATAGTATAGATATATTTAGAGCGGCATTCAATCATGTTGCTCTGACAATTAATGGTTACAGGAAACATGAATAATAACAAAATCATGTACACCCTATAAGTCTGTTGTTGTTGCATTGTAAAATAACACATACCGATCGTCCAATATAGACCATACAGCGGGGAATTTACTTGTGTTTGAAATGGTAATGCCATTTAGCTTTCAAACACAAATATGCTGTATATTAGAAAAAGGAATTGTGACAGTCTAGTAGCCAATACTGTTGTCTGTCTTTAAATGAAGCGTGCTTATGTAATTTCCCTTGTTTTCACAACGTCTATACTTGTGATTAGTTTCTTTTATGCTTCATAAATGTGTAAACAAAACGACGAAAATCGACGGTGACATTTCAATGTCAAACGTTCATGATTAACAATCACGCACTCTTGAAATCTTAAAACTTGGAAGTAAAATCGTTCAAATAGTGAACTTTAATTAAATGACATCGTGAAATTATGCAAATGCAATGCTACTGCAAGTATTTCGTACAAAAAGACAATTATTACAAATGGGACAGGAAATGGCAATATTCAACAGAATCAGTAGGGCATGATAGGCGGGAAAAGAACTGTGTACAGATGGCACATTGTAAGGTGACCCTATTTTACTGTTCAGTGAAGTATAGTTGCAATCATCCTATATGTACATGTGTATATGTCAACATTTCTCCCTTACTGAGTTTATAGAGACAGACATGCGTACCAATTTGTCAACTGTACTATTAAAATTAATGTAACATACGAATACAGCACTAAATTCGAACAGCCGAGCACAGAAATCATATAAACTTCACACACCACGCATCAGAAGTACCCGACAAAAATGCCAAACACACAATTGAACGAGAAAACGAACTTAAACCACCGCCTCAGCTGTCATAAAGCCGAAAGTTCAAGTCCCAGCTGTCAAAAAGTTGAAATATCTAGTTTCAGCTATCAAAATCGTGATCAGGGTCAACACAAACACACCAATATACATGAAAGTAGTAGTCTAGTGTAGAAAATCATGTTTATGAATTACGCTAACAGAGATGCGTCAACTCAACGAAGCTGAAACATTTTCAGAGTCAGCACTTAATTAGGCATCGCATTTGAACCAATGTTTATTTGTTAATAATTCAGCACAATTTCACGTAAAAATGTAACATTGTGTTTGCTGAAACTTTGATCAGTTCATCTTATAAAATTTGCAAAACATATGCATGTTGACCTTTGTAAAAGTTTTAGCAGAATAAATTAAAATGTGACTTCGGCGATCTATCCCTAGGACCCAACATACAAATTGTACGAATATTATAATCATACAGGAAATTGCTTTTGCAAAAGGGAAATGACCAAGTTGATATAACTTGTTGCCATATCATTATGCTCAATTTTGAACATGTTTTTGTATTTATGTTATCCTCGTATATTTTGACAATGAAATATGCAGGAACTAAAAGTGATATGAATATACATACACCACCCGATGAAAACATAATATCGTGTTCCATTTCTCTCCGTAAATAAGGTTCGGTATACTAGCATGTGAAGATATAGTCCTTCCATAAAAATCCACATCAAACTTGCAGCCACCGTGTATACAAACAGACTGACAATCAGTTTACATTCCCAATGCTGAAACAAATTAAACATTTTCTATATTAATTTGCGCAACTAATTTTAAACGATCTGTATAGTGTGCCCACGACAATGAGAAAGGCAGGAAAATCATATATACGTGTACACGAAGGTGGATTAATAAGAGGTACACGATTTATCAGTAATGTTTTAGTACCAAACTGACCATATCTGTTTATTTAAGTAATTTTAAAACCAATTTTGCCACAGTACCCCCAACCACTTGCCACAGTACCCCCGACCGATTCATGTTTGCAAACATCACATTACCTTGGCACCCTATATTTATGCATTGGCAACTGTAAATATAGTGCATTCACATGTACTTTCTAGTTAGAATACTAATTGATTGACGCAGTGGTCGAGTCCAATAATACGATGGTAAACGACTTATAAAGGCTTATCCAGACTTTTATACTTTAATGCTAAACTAAAATATATTACCTGTACAAGCACTGTTTGTAATCTATTGTGTACTCATTAATGAAACGTGACTTTCACAATATCCTAACTGGACAGTTCATGAAAGTCGAACCAAATAGCAGTATTATAATTATGTTTCGCTTAAGCGTAGGGATCAAGTTTGTTTGGTCTACATTATTTATATACGTGGGATAATCCTATAAAACCTTTTTAATAACATCTCGGATAATCAGAAATAATGAAAACTAATTTGCTATATTCATTAGTCACTGAAATTTGAGGATATCAAAGAAATTGGCTGATAAATATAAATAGTATTCAATATAACGTGTAGCATGGGGGCGGGTTGCGCCGGGATGTTATGATGGCGTCGTCTTTAAAACAAAGTATTTTATCAGAAAGACACACTAAATAGTTTTTATACGTCGCCCTGACATTCAAAACAACTCTGTTGTCACTGTTTCCATTGTTTACAACATTTAAAGTAGGATACAGTGATGTTAGAAATGGCTCTAACTGAAGCGTATTTTAGTGTACGAACGGTGTCTATCAATGTCAAACTACATGCTCTTTAATTTATATATAAATGATCTTGTGTCATATCTAAGTAACCTTGATATATGCATCAATAAAGAGGATAGGAAAGTTTGTGTTTTGTTGTGCGACGATGGTGTAGTTCTCCTAGCAGACATAGCTAAGGTCTTACATACTCTATTAGATGCATTGAGTGTTTGGTATTCACAAAATAGAATGCAAATTAATAATGATAAATCTAAGTAGCATTGTAAAGACAGATTTTGTATTCCATAATACTAGAAATCAATTAGTGATTGTATCACATTGCAATTACTTAGGTGTTGTTTTAAATGAATTTTTGAGTATCTTGAAGTAGCAAAATTTAAGTGTTGCAATGTCAGCTTCGAGATGTAAGGTCTGATTATAACCAATCCATAAGTAAGTCTTTTGGTGGTTTCCATTATTCAACTGTCACAAAACTGTATGATACCTGTGTCTGGACCATAATAAATTACCGTGTACCTGTATAGGGTGATACATCATATTCTTGTATTAGTGTCGTTCAGGTACGGGCAATACGTTTTCATCTTGGAGTTGGGAAATATACGTCAAATGCTGTAGTTTTTGGGGAGATGGGTAGGGAACCACCAATTGTTAATCAATGGTGATCCTTGTTTGGACAACATTTTAGAATTGTTAATATGAATAATAACAGTGTTAATAAGAACATGTTTGAATGGACCAAATCCTGTAATGTTAAAAATGGTTTTAAAGGAACGAAAGCCTGTATTCATGACATTGGTATGTCGAATGTAATTGATTACTGTGAAAGATTTTGAATGTAAAATATCTCATAAACAAATTGTTATTTGGAAAAAAACTTGATTAATAGAGAGACTGAATGGAAATTAATTAAGAACATTTATTAAACTTTTAAAACAAGATTTTAAAACAGAATACTATGTTGAAATAATGTTCCCTTTAAGTACAGAAGTGCCTTTGCAAATGTCAGGTGCACAGTTGCGACCATACGTCTGGAAACTGGTATATTTGAAAATATTGCTGTTTGTAATTGAACATGTCCATTGTACAAGTACAGTAGACAATGAGATGCATGTAATCTTTCATTGTCCAGTTTATGCCGATATTAGATGTCAACTATTGAGAATTTACGGCCTGGATAAGCTAAAGTATTGCCAGTTTGATATTTGAACCCCAAGTGTAACATTGACCTTTGGGGTATTGATGTAATTGTTTCGCATGGCAAATCGCTTTAAATATACTTAAACAGATCCTCAGACTTTTTAATGCAAATGAAAAGAACATGTTGGAACTTCACTTCTCAAACCGCAACATACAATTACGATGTAAGGAGTGTAACGGCACGTCATGCTTTAAAAACATACACACAAACATATTATAAACATTTAAGTTTTACTAATGCAAGCTATCATTTAAGAAATGTTTATATTTAAGTATACACATGTTTAATGACATTTATAAAGTAGTTTCCATCTAAATGTTATTTGTAACATCTTTTACTGTTTACTTAAAATGCTGTTTGATAAAACGTTTATTAGATGTTTAATCGTTGGTATATATAACGTAGCTTAAAAAACTTGACAAAAAATTGGAGTCAATGGTGTTTCTGCATTTGCTCTAAAAACTCGAAGCTCAAAACAAAATAAAATGCGTTACACTCCTTACGTGCATTTGTTGACCAATATCTGACCAAATGTTCATAAAGTGAAATCTAGAGTGTCACGTATGTATACTTTAAAACTGGTTTTACTAGGAAATAGTCATTGCTGCTCATACATTTGACTGTTTTAAAATGATCCTATCCCAACTATGAAATGTTACACTCCTTACATACTGGGGTAGGTCCTATTATTGTGATATAATCACTAAAAAGAAGTTTGAATGTCAAAGGGTGGCTGCTGAACGGCTGAACTGCTGAAAGCAGCCCTAGAAAATTGGTAACTTAACTTTTTTTTTAAAAGAAAACATTTGATTGCTATTTTATGCAAATGTCTAACACGCAGCCATATTTCTACATACAATGAACGTATCATATATCCGTTTTTGGCCAACAAGATGTATTTTATTGACATAAGCTTGTATGTTTTCGTGCAAATATATTCAGCCACCTCCTTTCCTCCTAGGTATTTATTTAATATAAAACATTGAACTAGAGACGTTTAAATAGTAGAATTAGCTAATTTATACTTTTTACTAGCAACGAAACATATAGTTCCCTAGAGGCTATTATGAATGTGATAGCGCTTATAAAATCAACGTTGTACGAACAATTCCCAAACTGTTACACTCCTTACAATTTTGACATATTTTTCGCGCACAACTTTTTTGAACAACCACCGATTCACTTAAAATTTGAGACACATACTCAAAATATATAATGACTAATAATGAATCGGACAAAATAAATAGGAACAAAAAGTGTGCTTGGTGCCATTTTTTTAAACGGCCCATAATCACCTTATTTTCCAAAATAATAGTGCTTCATTAGAACATTGATGTGTTTTCTTAAGGTTATACGAGGATCCAATTAAACATTGTTTAATAACAGAAAGTTACATAAATCTTTTGTAATATCTAAAAGTAGCATCATTGAATACACTGGCATTTTCACAGGAATAAATATAAAGTGATATATTAAAATAATATATCATTTATATAACATTTGTGTAAAGAAACAAGGTTGTAAGAGACATTTCTTCTCATTTACATTCCAACGTAGTCGTTTTTCTTCCTCAATTAATGTAAAGGCAGAAAGATTTACATCAGTCATACGTACATTTATTATCAACACAAGCAATTAACAAGAAAGAGAAAAAGAAGCAAAAGTCTAGAACTTCATCATAGTAAGCTCGTAAACTGTGTTAAATTGTACCCCGTCTTCTCATAATGTTCTTGTTTACAAGCGATTTCAGGTGCGAATTACAAGTACATGTAATCGCCAATGCGATAGTATTACCTTAAGTTACATAAATACAAAGTTGTTTTGTACTGAGTTGTGTCAGTTCAACATAGTTATGTGTTTCAATCTTGCAGTTACCTTGACCGATGACTATTCATAAAACACCGATACATGTTTACATTATACATTATAAAAATGTCTTAGTTCAAACTCCTGATTTTCTTTCGTTTTGTTTTGACTTTCGCGGTGTTCAAAACAATATGTAAGCAATCCGGTGGCCGCTAAAGTAATTTAAACTTTCTTAACGTACCAAATTAAATTGTAGAAACATTCTAAAATATAACTGGCTCTGACTAACCGAATAAACACTGTCTCAAATTACCGTTTTTGATGCCCATGCAATACACGCAGGATCCCAATGACGTATAGTGTTTACTAGCTTTATTACGCCTTGGGAGACGAGTGACGGCACTTTATGTCAATGTTCAAATATGACATGTAACAGGGCCCTGAACAGACAGATTCCGACATTTTGTATTAAGTATAATACGTTCCTCTTTCCGACTGACTTTAATGTTCGGGTTACAATAATGAATATTTACTACCGAGGGACTGAACTGTTGTTTACTTTTTTAAGGATTTCGGACTATAGGGAATTTCTTCTGTATATTTTGTTTACAATAAAACGCTTTAGTATATAGCTTAAATCGTAAAAACGAAAAAAAAACATTAACTTGGCATTCCATAACTGAGGAAAACTTAATATAGTATCTAATGGATTTAATAGCGCCACACAATAAAAATATAACTAGTACAACTTTGACACGTTGAAAATGTAGATATATCAAGCAATTCAAATAAAAAATATACCTAACTGTTTACATGTAGGTTTTGTACTTTAAACTTTAAGTCTTTTGTCCTCTACTTTGCCAACAAACATAAAAGTACGAGGCGTGTATATTTAGAGAGCATTTTATCCGTCTTATGATGTCTATATATATACTTATTATTATCTGCGAACATGATTTATTGTTACACATAACGAAGTTACTTAACGAAGTCTGACGAATAGAGGAACTTCTTTGATGTCTCACAAATTCTGACCGAACAAAACTACATACGAAGTAATTGCAATAGACACAAACGATCACAGGCGCACCCATGTCATCCATACGAACACCACGAACGGTAGACAGCGTATTCATACTAATGAGAACAATTTTAGCGATAGCCTTATTTTGGTACCAAACCACTAAATAAACGTGTTCTTTAACTCAATGTAAAGTGACAAATTGCTGACCCAAAAATGTCAAACTTTTGTCCATGGGGACCTCTCAAAATCCACCAATCAATAGGAATAGCATATGGCCTCAAGAAAATGAGAAAAAATCAGGGGGTTGCGTATCATATAAAAAAATTTGGTTCGTCAAACGCGGTGAACATATTTTCTCACACACGCGGACTGATTCGAAGTCCGTTAGCCACAACCCTACTTTCACTTTCATAGTTAAGCCAGATTATCAAAATTTTCTACAAAGCATTTAAACCAAATTACATAATTCTTATGCTGATTTGTCAAGACATACCACCATTTCCATCCAGTTTTTTACAGGACTACTTGAGTGTATCTGATTTTGGTCAGCGTAGGTATTTGGTGGTTTGTTACTTTATTTGTCAGTATTCGCACGTTGACGTCGGTGATATTCATTATGTGTGTCGGGCCATGACAGAGTTTGATCCACAAAAGGTACAAGTCATGTAATGCTGAATTACGAGGTCTATTTAAATACACTGGGGTTGTAAACAAAAGTTATACGTATAAGATTACTTACCGTGCCTTCGTCCAGAAACTTTATGGTTCCCTGTGGACCTCGAATAATGTCTTTTTCTAAACCAAGATCATCAACAAACACCGCCGTCTTAATAAAGGTCACAGACGCTCGTAGTATGAATGCCAGGAATAAATTGATGTGTAGGACATTGCTTTTACAGTGAAGACGTCTGGAAATGTAATATGACATAATAATATATTATATAATATGGTATACTTAATCTGTCAACATATGCTAGTAAATATTATTCATATCGTAGATGACATTTGATTGAGCTACTAGACGACAAGGAAAGACAGTGTGGAAAGGTGTAATACATTATCTTCAAATAAATGAGGTTGTTATATCGTTGAAAGTTGGCTACAAGACAAATGCCGAATGCTTTACGGGCGCTTGCCTTATTTTACGTATGTCATGAAATGTTTAGACCTGAGTGCGCATGCGTGCTAACTTCTCTTTATAATTATAGGTATGTATGTATATTGAATTTTAAAACAAAGAACACTGACGTATGTTGAATTACAAGTACGTCAATCATACATTCACAAAACAATAATCAATATTTTAAAGTTGAAAGTAATATCCTTGCTTCGAATTAAATCGAATATAAATGCAAATATGTACATGATTTATGACTAATTATAACAAAATAGACAATGCCCTTATTTAAACTAGACAACTTAATTAGTAATTGTATACACATTGGTATGTTCTTCAACACAATTATGTTAAACTCCGAATTGTTTCTGAATCAGCTATGGAGAATAAAACCGATCTGATGAATCGATGTTATAATAACAATGTTCGTTTCTTATCATTTTTAAAAATACTATCCAGTGAAAAATTAAATATCGTTAGTTTCACAGGGTGAATTTACTTTTTATTAACTTTAAGCATTTATAAAAGCAACTGTTCAATAATTGCAGCTTGAGCTTGTTCTCGAGTGAAAGACTTTAATACTCGAAATATTTTCTCATTTCTAAATATGGGATTAATTTAAAGACACTTCTGTGACAAAGTCTGTCTCAGCCTGAAGTTTATGGTGATGTGCTTTACAAATTTCGAAATATTCTGGGTCATAGCCACTTTCATGATGTGTTTCTTAAGATTATAAAAAGGTTTTTTGAATACAGGATATGACCTTTTAATTTTGCAACGGACTACATGCTTAGTAGTGGGTCCATTTACAGCTCGCCACTATGCCTCTTATTTCATTGTAAGATGGCCGGAAAATATACAGACTCTATGATATGCCTAACCTCAAACCTTTGTGGACGGCCGGCATTGATGCATGTCTGTTACGTTGTCTTGTCGTACCCTTTAATGTTTTGCTCTTTTGTTGCTCTGACTTCTGATAGGTCATATACACGTAGTACTTTCTGTGCTACTCGATGGACCGGGGTTTATATAATGTTTTATATCTTACATTCCTTTATTATCGGTCACTGTGGCCTTTTTGTTAGAGGGCATTACATGACGGTAGACATTTAATTACAGTGTATATCGTAAACGAAGTGAAACTTTACAAAGGTCCTTACTTTGATGCAACCATTATCAACACGGCAACGACAAGGAATACAAGTGATAAACCATATCCAATTTCTGACATCAGCTGAATTCTGGCAAGGTGATGCTGCAAAAAATGGAAGAGGGAATCTTTGCACGTGTTACAACAGACGTTGTAATAAAACAAACCTCTCATTGATATGATTATGTTATTTAAGTAATGGCGGGTTTGTGTTTGACTAGTTTATCACGATATCCAACAACGATAGACAAGATATAGATGTTAACTTAAGGGTTAACACATTATAACACTACGAGGCAAAACTTCGTATCGTAAATAATAACTTGTATAAGAAATGCCTGTCGTTAACTGCACAATTATCAAAATTATGTACATGTGTTAGGCTTTCTATGAATTGTATTATTGCATTCGTCATTTAAAAGCTATCTAAACTCAAAGCAGCGAGATTGAGAGTTAATTGGTAGCGTAGTATACATGTGCATCTTAATATTAAACGGTAAATATGTCAATAACATTTAATTAGGTAAACTAGAGCGTTGCTTTTTCAGACAGAAAACTTTGTAGAATATATGGTCAAAGAATTTGCAAAAAAGTTCAAAATATAATATATATTGGGTTTATGATACATACCGAGTAATCGATTGGAGGTTCAGGTCTTGGTCCACCCATACAGTCAGAGAAATTTGTCCAGCCATCTGTGTTGTTAATTTCAGGGTATGGTTTCCACGTTCCATTAGCAAGACATTCACGTGTAGCATTCCCTGAAAAATGTTTACTTTGTTTTAAAATGGATGTTTACAGTAACAATCAAACGTGAAAAACGAAAGGCATGGAATGGACGCATTGTTTACTTAGATCGTGTTACAGAACGCTATATTAAGAGCGCTTTACCTAGGCTCATGCGTTCCTGCTATTATATTGAACAAACTATTATAAAAGATGTTAGCTGTGTGTTTTGTTTCTGTTGAATATGACATATCTCTAATGCCAGACGGAGCAGCATAATATGATTAAGTGAACGTTGACGTTCCTATGTGAATAATGGAGACTAACGGTGCATTAGATGAATAGAGCAGAAGAACACAACTGATACAACCTAGTAATCACTACTTATTCGTCTTGATGACAGACTTGTGCATTATAAATCGTGGTAACTCAAATGTCTTCAACTTCATATTTCAATAATTGCAACACTGTGAATAATTGTATTACACCATTTCTCTTCGTTAAGATTGGTGTCGCTGAAGTTAAGTTCCAATATTAACTTCATCAGCAGCAAACATATTATAATCGGTCATCCCTATTAACATTGCATAATTCCCTGGCTTAGAATTAGCAGGTCGTAAGACTCATTTTATTTGAAACCTGCATCTCAATGCGCTTCTTATAAGCCTATGTTCATGAACATCGGAAGTGGTCGTGTTGATCAAACTGAAGTTTAAAAAGCTTGTTTTTCCATAATTAAATAGAAGTTTTCTGACACTACATGTAAATTCTTGTTTTCTCAAAATGTTGATTTTGTACTTACTAGCTTTTAATTCTAAGCCTGCAAATTATGTACAAACACATCTACTGTGTCGAGAATCAAGGTTGTGTTTTAATTCTCGTTCGACTAAGATTTGTTTTTGTTCTGTGGGGTATTGAGGGGTATGCCTTATGTCAGACGGCTTAGTCATGTAAAAAGGTCGTAGCTAATGTTATATTTACTGTACTCCTTTTGCCCTAAAACATTTGATTTTATGCAAATAGTATGCAATATTTATGCCAATCACAACCTGACTTTTCACATTTCGTCTATTATCAGGATCAGTCAGTCAATCATTTATTTAATGTAGCATCAACCAGGAAATGTTGTATCGCTTATTGGAACATTCGTCTACATCAATCGTATAAAAACTCATAATTTTTTACAAAATGTATATTATTCTGTTCCTGTCGACACTAACGAGATGGCACAATGAATGATAAAGATACATCAGGCAGAAAGGACCTTGTTAATGGTTTATCTAGTAGGAACTCTATGACTGATTTCCTTTTTGGAGACAACTGTTTTATTGCTGAATGTCATTTAGCTTTTTTGCAGCTGATACTTGGATTTAGCGGTTAAGTTAATTTTCTCGTGCAGCTTTGTGTTGGGCATTGTGCCGTATATAATTGTGATATGTGATGTTTTTCTGAGAGCAGCTGGTTCAAAATTGATTACTGCCTTCCCTGTCTGATTTCTATTTTCTATTATCTTTTGGTAGCAACTAGTAAAACTATTACGCGACGAATGAAAACAAACTAATTTGATTTGTCCAATCACTGTCAGTATCATTATGAATTTTCCAAAGGCACGATTGCATGCAGTCCAACATTTACATTACGTTATATTTATAATTCTTGTTTATGTTTAATATTAACGCGATTGTATTTACATTCAAACCAGGCAAAGTTATGTTTTACTCATGTTGTCAATCAATTACCTTTTGATTTATTTTAATTGTTATTTGTTAATGACAATCACATGATCCATTAGATTGGCTTGAAAGTCGTGAAACAACTTCGACAAACAATACGGCGGAGCGGTCTCACCTCTGGCGTTATATCAATTGTAATACTATAATAATACGCTGAAGTCACTTATGCTCAAATACATAAACAACACACTGCTGTAGGTCACCCAACTCTATAGACAATCCTTATTTTATATACTCTAATCACTTTTTCCTGGAGAATCATACGGTATAGTTCATTGCCATTGCCAATTTACGTGTTCACAAGAAATTTGTCAATCGTCAGATGGCCTAATCCTGTACATTTGTACGTATTTTATGCTTTGCTAACCAATGGATACAGTTAATATGATTGTATATATTAATCTTAATATATTTCTTACATTGACCACGTGTCGATAAGCTTAGTTAGATTAGAGACGACATGCTAGATTGACAACTTAATAGTTTCACGTACTTAATTCGTATTAAGCACGCGGTATATTAACTTGACCAAGTAATACGTAGGCGTTACCAGAGGCGATGATTCCAATGAAATTTCGTACTGGATGCTGGAATGTCAATTTATCATTAAAGACACACGCAATATTAATGCAATATAAAGCAATAGAAACGTAATATAAACTATGCTATAGTTGTAAACACCCAATTAGATATACTTTTTTTAAATTGGTAGACTCACAAAACATGCATTTTACACTGAATTGACGTCGATGAATTGTGTTAGAAAGGCTATGTCTTACTGAGACTGGTGTTATGGTGAATGAACACCGATGTTGGCGCGGACAGGTCCGATATGGTTGCAGTCACGGCAATAACTTAATACTATCTGTTTGACGTCTGAGTTGGACCGGCTGGTTGTGTCAAAACATGGTATGCAAATCATGACTACATTGGCGCCCCAACCTAAGCAATAGTTTACAAACTAAAGCAGGAATTTTAATCGCCCCGATAGCGCAATTTGTACTCGGTCTGAATAAATCGTTCACATATGTAAATCACGAAGAGCAATAACGTAGACTTACCAGCACTGGTTAGACCATGCACATAATCTGGACATGTTTGAGCGGCCACTGTTCCTGCTGTCGTATACCCCCAACACACCACATCGTCCCATGTCACATTACAGTACACACCTGAATGTAGAGAGTACAGTTTATTGTTCGGGCCACAGAAGGGTAACCCAATATATTCTTCCCTTCCCATGGTTTTATGGGGGTCGGAGAATAACCCACCACAAACCTTATAACATTGCATATAAACAAGTTCTTGTGAAGGATATAAATAAATACACCTATCGTCGTTAATGAGGTATTTGGGGATAATAAAAGGGATTGGCACCTTTTTCGTCTAAGAGTGACGAATAGAGAGAAGATAAAAATGTTGTCTTACAAAGCATAGTTGGTGTGTTCAATATACGTAATAATTTACTATCGCCATTTAAAATATATAATCATTTTGCCCATTAGAACATATTAATCTAAATAATGCTTTATCCTTTTTTGTGATCACATTGGCTATATAACATTCGTTAACAGAACAGTTTTGATGAAATTGCAGCTAAAATTCTCTCTTATCACATTGTTGCCAAAAGGATTTAAAGTTCTAAAAATGTTCAGATGTAATTTAATTTAGTATTAAAGTTGCTGCCTCACAGATCGGGCTAAAATGTTTGTATGACGTAATTGTCAATCCTAAGTAAGTATTTATGTATAAGAAAGCCACTGACGGTTGCTTTATGAAATATTTGGTGCAAATAAGCATTTAAACCACTCTCAATATCGCGCAATTAAGTATTTTTTCTTTTACAAATAGCGCAGAGTTTCCTTTCAACATGCTTTGTTAATTATGTAATTCACACGTGATTGAACTGTAACACCAACACAAAACTAAGGCATAAGCATCAGTGAGGTATTTGGTTCGTTTTGCAATTTGTTTTCATCGAATGCGAACAAATTTCAGGCAATTTGAGTGAAATAAGTGTTTATTATATAGGGTATCAATAACCCTATAAAATTTTGGATAACAAAATGCTAAATAACTACAAAATGCTGATGTTTCGCAAGTTATTTTAGATGTCAGTATGGTTGGTTATGGGGTATGCAGGCAACTATACCACAAATACGCGAATATATGACAATTTTATTTTTGCAATACACCAATACGTGGGGCATCCTTTTAAATGATGCAATGGGGTCATCTCTACTTTATAAAAGGGCAACACAGGTTTGAACAGGGGCTAAAGTGCTTGTGGGATAGCATGGGGTTGATCTTATGAACACCGCATTGTTCTGAAACTCTGCATCTAACAGTTCGAAATAATTCGATTGAAAGTTGCTATTGATACTTACAGCTTCGCCAACTTTGGGTTATTGGATTTGTCCTAGATATCAAAAGAACCAATGGGCATGGCGATTGTAGGTGTCGACACGTTTTGGTGATTTTTAATATTTGGTGCCATTACGCCAAAACAAGCATGAGATCGCATAAAATTTAATTATCTTCCTTCATATGACAAATATTACTGAATGTCTTCAATGGCATGGGTATTTCATAATCTACCAAATTTTGAACACTCTTTTATTCTTTTATAGCGGCAACTTGTCTTTAAAAAACACAACGCCATCTACAATGTGGTCGATTTTGGTTAGAAAAATATGCCAAAACGATACACAATGAATGTATATGTATATACTACTTAACACATTTTCCTACATTGCACAAAGAAGTGAATCGATTTTAATGTGTTAGTATGACACAATCCGATGTTCAGTTTTGTTCAAATATAAGTTGAACAACTCTCGTATTGATGAAACCTCACTATCACGACGATCAACTTGATTGCAGTTGAACTATAGAAAGGAATAAAAATCTGCCAACTTTTGCGACATTTAACGGTCACCCTGCCAATGCACAGTACCTGGCTGTCTTAATCCAAAATTGCTATATATTTTTCATCTTTCGTTCTCCCGAAACAATGCTATTTTTACAGTCTTTCATACAGCTAAGATTCTAGCAATCATACACATCATACATCAACATCAATGGGTCATTTCCATAAAATATATTGTTGTTCACTACATCTGCTATCAAATTAGCACTGTGTTTATCTGAACAGACAATAAAACGGAAACAGCGTCATGACGCCAACGGGTGACATCGAATTAAAAATCGTTTTCAAAATGTTGTGTGGGAATATGAAAATCAACGGCTGAAATCAATGAAATGATGAAAATGTGCAACAATTTTAAACCGTTTAGTCCGATTCAAAGTGCACAAAAGATCAATGGAAAGCAACAAAAGAGAATGGTGGTCTCGTCGACAGTGATTCCGTGTGAACGTGAAAAGTGAGACGAATCATCTGAAAAGACAGACGTAAATGTTTTAGACAGATTGTCAACGAGCTCGATATTTCTCCTTTAATTATGCATGGGATATGTACGATGAGCTATATGGTATGTCGAAAATCAGACATCCGTAGCCTTGTGTGGTAACTATGTGTGTAAAGTGCTCCATACATTTGAACTTAATTGCGTTTGGCGTTATGTGATGTCATAAAGTTTTCTGTCGTGCGGCGTGCTATGTCTAGTGACTGTTTAGGAATCGACGTACATGTAACAGTATTTTTATCATTTTTATAAGAGAGTATGATAATGTATAGAAGATCGTGATGGTATTATTTATTATTCCTTATGAGCAATATAGCACGATTCACGACATAATTATACGAACTTTCCGATCAACTCTTGTATAAATGACATTAAACACTTTGACGAGTATCTAGTTAGCGTGTATTAGGTTACAATTACAAGTTTAACGGCGCAGGCAAATTGATACTTTCTTGGACTTTCTTATCCGTCACAGACAAATAATTGCCAATAATCGTTATGTTATGTCATACACTTTTTGTACTGTGTTTTTACTACGTGTACCTGTATTAGTAGAATTAGATCATATACAAGTAATGCATTTGTTAGAACGTACTTTGGTGTTAATACCCCATTTTGTTGAATTATATTACATTTTTCAGCTAGGGTATAAAAACTCTTTCAACTTTCTATTCTGCAATGCTGGATCGTATGGTGGATCGGTATTTGAGCAATTAAGTGCGGTCGTTCGTACATGTAAAGTTTCGGAATGACACGTTTGATTGCCCAGCAACGGTTTTAAGGCACACTTTTAAGTGTTTATTCTGCAACAATGTCTAGTACGTGTTGAGTTGTTGATTACGAGTATAATTTTATGTCAGTGATAACATATCATCGTATGAAAAAAGAACAAAATAAAATAATAAAATACTGTATTTTCGCGGGTATCAAATTTCGCGGATTTTCAGTAAAATATAAAATTTAGAAGTTTCTTGATTTTATGGATTTAAAATGTTGAAAGAAAAATCGCTTGACGCGTTTGAAACCATTAATATTCACTCACGCTCAAGATATAGCGAAAACAATTAGAATACTTTACGTGAATGTATCACACACCTAAAAAACATGATTTAATGTAGATCCGCGCTTTGGCGACAATAAGTACATTTCCAACCGCGTCTAATCTACTTATATAATATTAAAATGAGCCGTGATAACTATTTATGAATTTACGAATACTTATTATTCTTAGCATTATTTAGCACCTCTCGGTTATTTTTACTGACCCTTGTATATGTATTCTTAAAACGACATTTTGAATCTTAATTGTAATTTTATTGCTATCACCACTACGCTGTACACGTTTGTATTTTGGGCGGTAGACCTTCAATAGCTCAGAGTAAACTATATGTATGGTATTAAGTTTACATTAATGACTCGACCCTTTTATTAATGCATCATGTTGTTTGGATAACAAATACTGTTTAATTTAAATGTTCAATTCGCTCATCCCCACCCAGAACAAGAATAACTGTACTGCATATAAGACAAAATAAGAAACAAACAGTGATAACTGTATAGTTTGACATTAAGAAAACCACAGTCTGGTGTTACATCGCAGACAAATATAATGAAATGAAGAGGCGTATTAAAAAAAGTATACATTATTTTAGAATTCAAGCCTTTAGGAAAAAACGTGTCAAGTTTACGAATCCAATACGTATCTTTAAGGAGCCGCTTAAAATCAGTATTTCGTACTGGATATAGAAATGTTACGAATATGGCTATGGCGAATTTGATTATTATCGGCATAATTATCTATATCCTTTCCGTTACCACGGTTTTTTGGAGGGCTATGAGAAATTCATATGGTCCCTATACCCCTTCCCTGAGACACTATTGACTTGCAGTACTGATAAAAACTCGATACATCCGGATGCTACACACCTACACCAAACCAAAAGTAGGAAACATTTTCAAGGTTTCGACTAAAGGTCACCGGAAATGACGATGTGACGGTGACCCTTGCTTAGCTTGACATGCCTACTTTTGGGTCCCTTCAGGGCATTGATCCTGACCCCTTTGTCTAGCCTTATATTCCTACTATAGAAAAATAAAAACTTTTTGGCGCTAAATGTTAATGCAATTCCACAGGGAATCGTACCGCAATGGCGGGTAGGACCAGTAATTTCAGTTTTGGCAAATTTACGTTCAAAGCCCTCTTTAAAGGGGTCCAGCGGGCCCAAAAACCTGTGCACGACCCTGGGCCGTAATATCCTTTAGACTGGGGTGCCTGTGTACTCATGACAGCAAAATCCACGAATTTGGCATTTAGGTCGAAAACTACGGAAGGCCGAAATGGCCATCCCGGCGAGTCTGCATTAGTACGCTATGGTAGCGGAAAGGATATGGGTAGACAGTAAAAGTACGCCTTGTTTCTTTTTTTAAATTCAAATCTTTTTACGTAGGGCATAAAATCATCAGAAATTACACTGCCCCGTCATTTTAACATATTAGTTCAACTCTCTTATATTGTGATATAATAAGTAAATGTAGTATAATCGGGCATACACGTATCACTGACGGGGAAATATGAGTTGCGGCAAAACAACTGTACGACTACTTGTGCCAATTATGTACCATCAAAATAGAAAGTAATGCATCACTCTTATAAATTGTACGTAATTAAAAAATAATAGGAAATCCTGTCTAGGAACTATCTTAGTACTAAAATGTCAGGTTTCATGGTTTTAGTACAACGCGGTTATGTCGTGCGGTATTGGAACATAAATGTAAGGTTTTATGGTTAGATTACAATGCGGTGATGCCGTGCGGTATTGGTATATAAATAACGTTGTGATGTGTGCGGTATTGGTACATAAATAACGCTGTGATGCCGTGCGGTATTGGTATATAAATAACGCTGTGATGTGTGCGGTATTTGTACATAAGTAACGCTGTGATGCCGTGCGGTATACCACACACATCACTGCGTTATTTATTTAGAGGTTAATACACTTCAGAGCCTGGCCGGAAGTTGATAATCCGCCCGGAATGAATAATCACCCTCGGGCTGAAGCCCTCGAGGTGATTATTAATTTTCCGGGCGGATTATCACCTCCCTGCCCGGCTGTGTCGTGTATTAACCTCTAAATAAATAACGCAGTGATGTGTGTGGTATTGGTACATAAATAACGCTGTGATGCCGTGTGGTATTGGTACATAAATAACGCTGTGATGCCGTGTGGTATTGGTACATAAATAACGCTGTGATGCCGTGTGGTATTTGTACATAAATAACGCTGTGATGTGTGTGGTATTGGTACATAAATAACGCTGTGATGCCGTGTGGTATTGGTACATAAATAACGCTGTGATGCCGTGTGGTATTGGTACATAAATAACACTGTGATGCCGTGTGGTATTGGTACATACATAGCGCTGTGATGCCGTGTGGTATTGGTACATACATAGCGCTGTGATGCCGTGTGGTATTGGTACATACATAGCGCTGTGATGCCGTGTGGTATTGGTACATAAATAACGCTGTGATGCCGTGTGGTATTGGTACATAAATAACGCTGTGATGCCGTGTGGTATTGGTACATACATAGCGCTGTGATGCCGTGTGGTATTGGTACATAAATAACGCTGTGATGCCGTGTGTTGGTACATAAATAACGCTGTGATGCCGTGTGGTATTGGTACATAAATAACGCTGTGATGCCGTGTGGTATTGGTACATACATAGCGCTGTGATGCCGTGTGGTATTGGTACATAAATAACGCTGTGATGCCGTGTGGTATTGGTACATAAATAACGCTGTGATGCCGTGTGGTATTGGTACATACATAACGCTGTGATGCCGTGTGGTATTGGTACATACATAGCGCTGTGATGCCGTGGGGTATTGGTACATAAATAACGCTGTGATACGGAGTGGTATTGGTACATAAATAACGCTGTGAAATCGGAGTGCAAAAAGGTATTCAGAGTATATACGAGGGCCACTTAAAAAGTATTAATCAGTGGCCAATAATGCGTTTAATATTCAATCAATGTGTATAAAAGTGGGCATTTTCTGAAAGATACAACCTTTGCCTAGCTAATCAATCAAACAATATTGCAATCGGTTAAATATCCATTCACCCATATTACATTGAACCAATAGGGTATGAAACACTGGAATTGCGAGAAAATAAGGTATATTAGTAGACGAAAGGGTTGATATTAATGGTCATAATTTCTATAATTTTTATCCGATTGATTTGAAATTTGCAGATTGTATGCACCGTATACTTGTTTAACTAGAGCTGAATCAACATCATTGTTAAGACAGTCTAAATGGATTTAGTTGTACAAGGAATTTGCCAAGTTCGAAATACTCCAAAAACTGCATTTTGCTGGGACTATACCCTATACGTTGTTACGTTGAGAAAGTCAAACATGTAGCTTTTTTACACAGTTAGATATGTTACTATCTTTCACATGATAAATATTTCCTGAATTATTCATAATTTGTTCTTTACTACAGCCCAAAGAACATGATCACGTGACCAAAAAATACGTATTTTAGATTTATGACGTCATATCCCTAATACAATTATACAGAAAACAAAAATAAAAACACACAATAGTAATTTTATATAAGAAGAATTACATAAATCGACAACAGGGGTGTATTTTCTTTGTTTATCATAAATAGGGGGTATAACATTACCCCACCACTTTTTTGAAGTTGGGCTCGAACATAAAATTTTGTTTTAAAAAAAAAATATGAGGTAAACATGATTAAAATCGTCCGACGAATGAAACTACGTATAATAATCTAAAAGAATTGACATATTAAGAATAAATACATGTTTATTTACCTAGTATATATCTAATATTATTTAGGGTGTAAGTGTGGTATTTTGAGTCTCGGATGTGACTTGTTTATATTGCTATAGTTTGATAATAATTTACTGTTTTCATAATTATGGATTGCCATTTAAGAGTACAATGATATATATTGCAAATGATATCAATTTAATTTCAGTAAGCCTGAATGACATTTGACAACAACGCTCAGAAATCGTATGAGCCCGAATAACACAATTTTCTTACGTATTTATGAGGTATTCGTTGATCAGTGATTTAAACCATGTCCTGTTTGAATATCAATAAAATGAAAATGCTTTTATAATAAATGATGCAAATGCCACGAATGTCTAGCTGAGGGATTGTTCTTTAAGAAAATGTTCACTTTTTATATACTCAGAGGCAATGATGTTGATTTATCGTCCACTGATTAATACCTTTTAAGTGGCCCTCGTATGTAGGACTAATTGTGCCAATTATGTGACATCAAAATAGAAAATAAGACATCACTCAGTTGTGACATTAAATATAATAAGCAGTCTTGTTTTGGAACTCACATTTTAGTACGTGAACAAATGACTTAAATGTCAGGTTTCGTTTCCTGGTTATGATGCCTTGTGGTATTGGTAAGTGATGTAATTTATTACTATTAGTACATCCGTAGATTCTCACCGAAAAGTTCACAAACAAGATGATGATGGCAGAGAATATATGACGGATCGGTTTTGGAGTTTTGTCGTTGGTACATATAAAGTTTTGGAAAAACATGTTTGGTTGCCACATAACGATTTAAGGAACATGGACAACACTGTCGTACAAAAAATGTGTCTAAGTATATTGCACATCAAGACAACCATCCAACAAAAAAAGTAAAAAACAAATCCGATAGGAATAACATTCAACAGAACATGCTAGAATAATTGTTTATGCACATACGAGGGGATGTTCGTAAGAAAATGAAAACTTTGTAGCGTTAGAAAATACGCTATGAATGTAAACATTTTAAAACATTCTAGATTGACTATGCGTTAGTTAACGGGAGTACAGGCTTGAACAGATTTATCGTTCGTTGCTACATTGCCAAGAAACAAAACATCAAGGAAGGAACAAAAAAATAACATGCACAAAACAGCTACAGAAACAAGACGCTCTATTTCGACAACCTGTCCGCTCAGGCAGTCAACTTTAACCATAGTTAGATCCAGCACTCAAACATGAATCACAACGAAGGTCAAACATCACAAGGACAACAAACATCAACACTATATGCAAAAAGTGTACATTGTATTTTTTAAAAGAAACAAAGCTGCCTTATGCAAATATAAATAATAATAATAAAGAATTTATTGAAAGAGGCAACACTGTCGGGTATACCTAGTCTTCCCTGTGAGCCTCATACATAAAATAACTAGAGTAAGAGACGGTAGACATGAACCCAATCACATGGACGAACATACAAATATACATCATAAAGACAGCCAACAAACATAATACAAGTCGGACTGGGAAAGCATAACTCATCAAAACATCACAGCACAGAGGGTACCAGGAGGAACACCTACGAAAAACCCTATGACCGGAAATACAGGACATAACAGCCACCACTAATCATAGCAGCCAGAAAGACTCACCCATGCATCAACCCAGCCAAACAAAAGCGGACACAGCATCATTAGAGCCACATTCAACTCATTCATTCTACTTTTCGACGACTTGAATTTGGGCGGAATTTTACTTGTTTAGTTGGGCATTGTGCCTTGTATGTGTTTTCTATTTTCTGTGCTCGGTTGGTTCATTTGGGCATTGTGTCTAGTATGTTGTTAATGTTTTCTGTGCTCGGGTGGTTAAGTTAGAGTGCTGCATTCCCTGTCTAACTTAATATTATCTTGTTCAAATATGACAAACCTGTTCCTGGGGGATCTTGCAGCATCCTGTCCTCACACAACAGTTTCTGGTCTCTCAGTATCCTCATTTGTTCTTCCTGCGTTTGAATCACAACCTGAAACAATGAAGACGTAAATATACAGTGGATGTTGAATATATACCTTGGTACTGTTTTATCAAATTACCTGAGGAAAAAAGAAACGGAGTATCTAATTCTAATTTATGATTCTTTCACAACTACTTGCACATGCATGCAGGGGCGTATACTAGCAAGTACAGCTAACCCAGGTTTTCGACTGACATTTATTGATACGTCAGCTATTTGTTGTAGGAATTTACTAAACTTTGGACTGAATTATAAACGATATGCGCAAACGTAGTCGGTCGAATTTCAATAAAGTATAATAATTATGCTTTTATCATGACCAAAAAACAATTTTTAAAATGTTAAATCAATTTAAAAAGGGCGGTAATCATTAAAGAGCTTTTTCACTAAAACTTAATTATATATAATATGTCTTTTAGTACTGTGATTTTCAATGCAATTGATATCTGAATCATGAAGTGTTTAATAAACAAAATGATTAAATCGATATAAAAATGATCTGTCGTATACATGGAAGCTCCGCCTTTGAGTAATCCGACTGCTTTCCGCTGCCCATGGATGACACACGCGCGATCTTTTCAACTTAAGTCGTTTTTGTTTAGGTGTAGTCGTACATTGTATACTACGGACCAAATGCAAAAGTATCAGACACTTTTTTGACCATCTCATGCAAATATGTGATTTGAACTGAAAAATTGTGATTTGAAATTATTCGCTATGGATAACTGATGTTCAATGGAATGGTGCGGTGACAAAGTGCATGCGATGTATATTCTATATCGAAAACACACATTGCAAAACTACAAGTTAACATGTTCGGTAAGCTGTTTTTTATTCAGTATATTATGGTTGGTAACAGTTTATTAACTGAACAGCTTTTAATATTAAAGATCCCTTTACGACAACTTGTAGTTGTTAAAGACTTATAAAAATGAATGTGGGCGTACCTTTAAGATTTCCGTACGTGTTTTGATTTTCTTACTCGTTTGTTAAAGGTTTATGTAAAACTTTGTACGTTTGATGAGCGTCTTTGTCACTGGATTTAATCATACCAGTAGAATGATTTTAAATTTTAAAAGTTGATCTTCATTGCGAATACGTAACAGATATTATGTGTGATATTTGTAGTTTATCTTATGTTCCTTGTCTATGTATTGTTTCGAATAACCAGTGATTTCATGTTATATACAGACTTTATGGTGAAATTGTAACATTTAAACTGAATTTCTACAAGTCCTCGAAGCATCATAAACAAAGTATTAAATGTTCACACGCAACAAGATACTACGAGGTGTGTTCAAATTGGAATGTAACTAAGCCCATAAAGATTTATCCTTCTAGTGAAACAAGCCTTTGATCCCATTGCAGTATTTATCTCCGCTATATATCCGAAGTCTTGATCTTGACGTACCCGACAATGCAATATACGAGTCGTGAATACAAATAAAGATCACAATGGATAATGCTTGACAAACAAGGATGGTCGGAAAGCTCAAGACCGTCAAGTTTTTCAGAAGCCAAGTTGATGGCTGCTGCATGTGGAGGCTCATTGATCTGCGACAACATGCCATCCTTCAAAACTGTGATTTGGCAACGATTATCGGAAGTTTCTTTTATTTTTGAAAGAATCTACCTTCGTACCCATCGTATATTTCTTACATCAAATTGAATGGTAGAATATTGGTTTATATAGAAAAAGGAAGGCATTTCTACTGGTGCCCAATGTGCGTTTTGAAATGCAAACTATTGTTCTATCTTTGTTGTCCTATTTTTGTTTACCGATCTCTCGCATGGTCGACGACATGATCCTAAGTCTCGTTTATAAATTGTCATTACAACGGTGGACTGTTTTATTTAGAAAATCGTTTCAACTGTTTTAGACAGTTACAAGGGCATGGCGTCTCAAAGCAGATAGGGGTATCCAAACTGCACTTATCGTTTTATTTTTGTAATTTGCTTTATAATTGTATGCATAGCTCTTAATAATGTGCCAACGGTTTCCAAACATAATTTTTTTTGTAACCCTTTTCAAGTGTCTTGCGATATTTGGATGGCGAGCATGAAGTTCATTTCCAAATAAACTTACACCATTTTTAAATTTCTTAAACCATTATGATAGTAGTTGATGAATAACACACCCTTTCACCATACAAGTATTTTAATAATGGTATTCGCTCCCACATTAGGAAAACAACGATTCTTAAATAAGGCCGAATTTGGTCAGAAAAAAGTGACATTTTCCCAATTTTGTAAGCATTAGTATACCCGAGTAGACAGTGTTATTTGACATATCATTACAGCTATACTGAAAGGATTTTAAAATGTGAAGTGTCAATTTAAAGTGCTGCCTCACAGATTTGGCTAACATTTTTGTATATCGTGATTTTCCAACCTAACCAAGTATTGATGTAATAGATAGCAACTGACGGTTGCTTTATGAAAGATATGGTGCAAATAAGCAACTTTAACCATTCTCGATATCACCCACTGAGTATTTTTTTGCTTGAAAAAAAGCTAAGTTTCCTTCCACCATGCTTAAAGAATTATGTAATTCACATGTAATCGAACTGTAACATCAACAAACTACAGCGTAAACATCAGTGAGGTATTTGGTTTGTTTTTCGATTCGTTTTCATCAAATGCGAACAAATTTCAGACAATTTAATATGTAATAGTAGTTTTGATGTAAAAATACTAAATAACTATAAAATGTCGAAGTTTCTCAAGTTATTTTAGATGTCAGTGTGCTTGTTTATGGGATATACAGGCAACTATACCAAAATTACGCGAATATTTGACAATTTTATTTTATTTTTGCAATTCACCAATATGTGAGAAGTTCCGGAATATGTACACATCACTCTTAGTTACATAACACAGTGGTCCCTTAGGGTCTGATTTGCCTGCAATGAATGATACATACCGTGCTTAGCTAGCATCAAAAATATATCCCTGGAGTTTGTCATAATTGAAGTATACACATGGACCATAATTATACTTCAGTCAGGTGTCGTTTTTTGTATAGTACGGAAAATGTGAAACGACTCTCGACCTTCTATTAGCATAATTTAACAGCTCATATTTTGTCTATATTCATAATGTATGTTTTCATAAGCGGGAAGTATCACGTAGACGCTCGAGATGTATTACCAACACAAATCTAAAGGACCGATATAGCACAATTTGCTTACGGACATTTATATACGAGGGATGCATATCTTAGTAGTGTTAGGGGTTACGTGCTTCAAACTTGGCATGTGTACTCATTAAATTTTGGTTGAAATCCATGCATTAGTTTGGTCATAATTTATGTTTAATAAGCACTAACTAATTTATACTAAGCTAAAAAACGTTCGAAAAAACGTATCGTCAAACTGACTGAAATTATGCCTTATATCAAAGAAAGGTCTAAACTTAATCTAAGTGATAAATTTATACATGATGAATCTGTCTTATAGCATTGTCACACTTTTATTTAATGTTTTAAAGTAGGTCAATAGCATCTGAAAGCAAACAACAAATGTGGTCAACTGAAAACAACAACAATCAGACTCAACATGGATAAGAAATTCTAAGAAATCCGTAATTGTAAAACACACTAAGTCACTGATGGAAATGATTTATTTGATTTTCTTCATCCACAAAGGGCTTGCAATTCAAAAACCAGAACCAATGGACAAATATGTTACAAGAAGGTTCTATAGATATTGTGTGCATGGAAAACTTCAGAAATATTTCATATAGCGTCAAATTGTTTATGGAATAGACCATATGCACATTTCTCATGAAAATGCCTCTTCGCACAGGGCTTCTACTGTAAAGTCGTTTTTGAACATAATACACATGAGAATACTGTATCACCAAGTCTATTATGTAGACCTTATCCTATGCGAATAATTTTAAGTTTCTAGACTTAAATTGCATGCAGAAGACCATAGGTACGGTTCCAGGAAACCTATGTGGTCAGCCATAGTACAGTGCATGAGTGCAGTACCTTTTGCAGATGACAAAACATACCTTTTATCTTGAATTTAAAGGTTAAATGTGTGTGCAATGTGTAAAGGAGAGTTCATTGAAGGTTTTCCGTGAGTGTAAATGGTTCTGTAAATAAAAAGTTATATAGTAAATTGCATTTCTTTTCGAACACCCCTCGTATTCACCGCAAGAACCGTGTAATTTATTATCGCATTAAGGCCAAGATCAACTTAAATTCTCCATGCTGTAGCAGCTGTTTTAGTATTCAAAACGTGATAATGAGTAATTCCAGATGAGTGGTTTTGACAGAAGTTAAATCATCATCATCGACAAATAAACTTGAACTCATTTTTCCTAAAACATTTAACAATTTAGCCGGTAACCATAAAACCCTGTCGTATCCATAGAAGATATACGTAAACAATTACGTTGGTACGCTATTTATGGTCCAGTTAGGATATTGTGACAGTGACGTTGCAGTTTATGTGTACGCAAAAATCACAACCATTGTCTAAACAGGTAGAGTGAAGTTGAGTTTGATAGTTTTGCATTGAAATTATAGTTGTTGTACACTATAAGCCTTATTAATTGGTTTTACACCATTATAATGGACTCGACCTCTGCGTCATTGGACTTTTATCCTGACTGGACTATAGTCACGCGTCTTCGATAGCTCAAATAGCTTTTCACGGCTTAACATTCAGACTTGTTATCGATAAGATAATTGTTATGTTACGAAAACGGAAACACGTTTTTTTTACTGTAGCGGATATTGGCTGTCACTTTCACTAGCACACCCCTGACAATATATTAATTGGAATGTTGTATAACGCATTCAAAATATTCTTCCATTAACTTTATTTCAAACAATTACATGACAGTCAGCGGAAATATTTCAATTATAAAAACATGCTGTTTATTTCACAAGGCCAGCTTTGCTTCTTACTGTATTTTATATTAAAATTACATTATTTATTTAGTTGTATTGATATCCAGATTAATACGCTATGCTATAGGGGCAACGGGCAGACAAGATCTTGATAAAATACAGTGTATAGTTTTTAACGTGACGCGGAATTAACTGAAAACAAAGAAAGTAGCACTTAAGATAAATATTTGAAATGACTGACGGATTACGGCATGCAATCGTACGTATTATACACAAAAATACGGTGCAATGTACGAACAAGGCTCAATGTCGTTCGCATAAACTGATTGCAGCACGCGCGTTATATAACACATGTACATGTAGAACTATATGCATTGGGAAGCGCTGTTTGTATGTGATCACCGTAAGATTTGGTGTAAAGGGAATAACGGAATATACTCAATGTCTCATAGAGTCTATAAAATCAAATTATTACCACATTATTTGTCACATTGCTTCTAAGTCTCTAAAGGCTAATGCAATTACCTTCCGACAGATTCGATAATTATGTTAGCTCCCCTCTTTAGCAGGAGATATATTAACACTTGGGCTTATTACCCGCCCTGGTCCTGATTTATAGCAGAATGTGATTTATAGACGAAGGCGTCTGGTTGTCTGGGTTCACCGTCTGGCGAGTTTGTAAGTTTTAGGTTCATATTTATTCGATTATTTATTCCCAAGACCGGACCAATGCGTATGTTACCTTGCCCCAATTAAAGGCGAGTTACTGATTACATGTAGTTGACAATTTTATGTTTCACACTTGCCGTTCGTCATACATTTGTGTATTATTGTGCTAAATAACGACAAATGGAAGTATGCTCTCGCGCAGATTGTAACATTCCTCATTCCGTACTAAATACGTCCATGTTGCTGCAACCAGGATAGTACAATCGTGACAGCTCTGACATTTCCGTTAATTCCGGTAAATACATAAAGGCTGAGTTGATCAGAATGCAGGAAAGTATTCATCAACTGCTTAGTACACGCACAACAATTGTAGCGGTTATTGAAGCATCGTGTGGAGCGTAGTATCAGGTGTCCGTCTGGTGGTTAAAGAGTATTTCAATCAGATCTGTCAAGAAATTACAGCATCCTGCAAACACCACAGGAACATCCGCATTGCATTAAACCACAGTTAGTGATAGTTGATACCACAGAGGATTGTCCACCTGCATTAGCAAAATTACATAACACTGCGTCATGTATCACACGCTAGAACAATCACAAGTGTAAAACAGACAATATAGCACTCAATTGTATTGTCCAGTCATGGTAAAACTCCAATGAAGCAGCGGTCGAGTCCACTATGACGGTATTAAACCAATTATAAAGGCTTGAATTGAACAAACAACCATAATTTCAATATTACTATATTCGTTCTATCTGTTCAGACATTGGTTGTTATCTTTGTGTACACATAAACTATACCGTCACTGTCATAATATCCTAACTGGAATATAACAGCCGAGCACACAAAAACAAGTTAAACAACACATAACTGAACGCGGAAATGAGTCGAAATTCCAAATCCCAGCTGTCAAAAAGATGGAATGCGTAGTTCTACCTTATGTATCAATCACTTGAACAATCACAATCGTAAACATATTCTGTGCTGCTTATTGCAATACTTACAATTATTGCAGAGTTTGTTTTTAAATTGACCAGTATATTCTATTTTAAAAAATAATTCCGAACCAGATTTATGTTTACTTATACTCTGTCGGAAATACTAGTCTCATGATTACCACCTACCTATGCCAACATTCAAACGCATTACATGACTTTTCAAAGTTCTTTTGTAGAGTATACAAACACACGTATCAGTACAATGAGCGTTAAGATTGTTTCATCCGTGTACGTGGGTATCATTGAAATAAATCGTCATTGAAAATTCGTACTCACAAAATAATAAGTACTATTATCTATGTTATAATTGCATCAATCAAATCGTACAAAAATCTAAATATGAGGATACAGTCAAATGTAAGGGATGAGCTCCGTAATGTCTCATTATTCCTGATTTTCACCAGCATCATTATCAACTGGCACATTGTACTCTATGTCTGTTATATCGAAGCGTTTGGTTACTAGCGTACTTTTAAGAATGCGTCAAATGAATAATTGGCTATTATAAATGGTTTCTTCTCTTGTGTCTCTATAAATATTGTCAACGGACCAGATTACATCTAATGTTCTGGTATATTAAATGCATCAGTTGCGTTATCTGCCAACAAATCCTTATAAATGAGTTTATATAAATCAGAGCCGTGTTTCTCTACGGAAAATCAGCTTGGACCCAGTTATGGTGTGACCTAAGTTACAACAAATGAAAAATAACATTCATGTTTCAGAGAAACATCCAATTCATGACATTCAGTAAATAAAATACTAGTCAATGCGATTAAAAAATGCAAAAAGGTAAAGGCAGCTCAGCAAATATTGTTTTTATGAATTGCAAATTTGGGAGGTTGTGGTAGATGGCAACAGTGTTTTGTTGATACATTATAATATAACTCTCACAAACACATGGCATGTTAAGCAATTACTCCTGCTCGTTCGCATCGCAGGTGTTGTTTGTATACAAATTTAAAAACGTTCGAATCAGAATTATACAACATGAAAGAGGTGTTTGTTTAAACATTGCTATTCAATTTCGGCATGTTGTATAGAAACCTAGACTCACTGGATGCAAAATTACACCCTAAACAATTAAACTATCGATGTAAAGGAAAAATATACTTACTATATAATAGAAAGTCGGACATGGATGGCGGCACAAAAATACCATAAAACATCCACAATTACACGCACCAAGCCAAACATGTACATACCCAAACGGGAAAATCAACTGCCCGAATCCAAGCTATCAAAAAGCTAAGTGACCTAGTTTCAGCAATAAAAATGATGAATGCACTAGCTCGATGATCTAATTACAGCAGTAAAACGGGATGAAACACCTAGTTTTAGCTTTCTGAAGTCCTAAGAAGTTAAAGAATTCAGACATGGAAAACGACATTATTCATATAAAACTGCAGAAGACAACGCAGAAGATCACAAGGGTTTCACAAAAAAGGGCTTACTCACACACAAGCAAGAAGAATCATATTGACTACCCTTACAGTGACCACAGTTGTAATTGTCATATTCTGTTTAACTTCATGTGTTGATAGGTGAATACATACATTAATGAAGGTTATTAATAAAAGTTTTAAGTTATTAAACATAATTCACAAAACAAGAATCCGCGGCGCGAATTCAATGCGTACGAATAATACATTCCTTCTTATTTTGTTGTGTTATTTTGTTGAAAATACATTATTTGCATTTATTATTAGCAAAACATTCAAAGAGTGATGTCTTTTGCGAACAATGGACTATTTAGCATTGGTCTGAGGTTTTAATAACACCTCTGTGTTGTTATCCTTGTGAATATCGCTTGTAATGCGTGACCTTTTGTTCGTGTTCGTGTATTCGGTTTTGTGCTCTGTTTCGTGTTTCTACCGAGTGTTGCCTTTCTAACTGTCAGATTTGTTGTTATATTTTAGCTTGCACGCTATATTTACAAGGATTTGACGCCATTTTAACCAACATGATTTGCAAATTGAGACACTCATGCGTTTAACTAAATTAGTGTTCCTTTGGAAGTAATAGATTGCTTTGCCCTACTTACTGTAAATACCCAAGTCCCCTTAGCTTTAATGTAATTTGTCAAAACTGTTAACAGTCATCAAGTATCCCGTAGGAATACTCCTCACTCGCAAATAAAATAATTTGACTGGCTAACTTGTCAACTAATTTATTTCTGTTGGCATCATATACCTGTTTGCTAATTTACTCTGACATAATTCAACGTTAACGGAACTAAATCTAGTAAACCGATAAACCAGCTTTATTTCGGACATAGACAAACGAATAACAAGGAAAGTAAATGGCGTTCAGTATGTCGCTAACCAGTTTGTGTCCTTGTGAACTAGATTCCTCTCTATAGTTTTTTATCTCATCGATAAAGGTGATCATACATACACAATATGTCCTACTAGCGTTACGTTACATTTTAATAGCAGTGAAAACATTTCTAGCTCTTCATAGTATTGGTCTCTTACAACATGACGAAAACATCGATGCAATGACTTTTAATTTATTATTTATTTATTATGAGTTTACATTATTATTGATGACGGTTATGTATAGAGAGAGCATGAAAGCAGACCAAACACTAATGTCTATAAAGTTATTTTGACATTCGAGTTTAGGTACATCACTCAACAGCAAGGTACGTGAAAACAATACTTCTCTTTAAACAACTAACACGACGTACGTAGATACTATATATATACTACGTATAGAAAGTGCCCCGTACATTGGACATAATTTGCGTTTGACTCTATGTAACGTCGTTTAGTTATCTGGTTACTGTTTTGATATCAAATTTAATTATTTATCATTATTTTACAGCTACAGATTGGGGTAAATGGAGTTGTGATACTAATAAATATTCAGTTAATCAACTCCTACAGACCGTATCTGTCCCGAATTTACAGTTGTACCATAATTATTCAGAATTTAAATTTGAACGCAAGTGCTCCAATTTTCTTAATAAACGCAGACACGGCCGCTGAATCGCTTTGATTCTGTTGTCCTACGTATACGCTGACACGCCTCGCCTCGGACAATTTGTTTTTCTACTTTGCAAAACTGTACAAAAACACTAGTAAGCAGACAATTTTAATAAAAACAACTAGTACTGCATAATATATGAACTATTCTAACACGATCTGCGGATTAATCCATTAAACATAGAGCGGCCCTGGCCATTTATTATTACCCCCATAAAACATGGTAACAATTTGGCTGTTACAATTTACGCCCCGTATCACATGACCTATTTATGAATGAATGAACGTAAACTTTATTGTAAAACTTTAACGGACCGCTAGTTTCACGAGAATCCAGTGTTACAGTTTTAGAAACTCAAATATACTCTCGAAATTAAGATTAAAAAAAATTCTGATAACCAATTCATTTATATTTTTCATTTCATGACATAGATACACTATACTCGTGTTATTAAAATTATTTCAATGTTTAATATGTGTTTTTTCCTTCAGAAAATTACGAAGGTCGTTTTCATTAACGAGGGAGGTAATTGTACCAGCTAATAAGCCACTCAATCTTAGCATGGAATTATGTTCAATGTCAAATGGGTGAAAATGGAATGCGCGCAGTTAAATAGTGCGGTATATTATCGCATTTAGAATCGAAATGAAAACCCTGTTATTGTATTTTGTCGGTGAATAAAACACGGGCACTCGTTCAGATGCGGTTAATTAAATCACCGCACTCGTGATTTAATTTTTCCGCGTCCGAACTCCTGCCCATGATTTATTCATCGACAAAATACGCGAACAGATTTTTATTTCTTAAGTATTTGCTACAATCGATTGCACTATTTAACTGTAACGCAATTTAAACTTCTGAATATAAGTCCTTGTCTGTGTAGACACTATTAGTCCATTGTTTAATCGTTTTATGCATCAACAGTTCTCGCTGAGCACTCTCTGAACTGTTAATCTCGTATAAGTATAATGAAACCAGACAATGTTCTTTGCTGCAAATCTCGTACAAGTATAATTAATTTTGACAATGTTCTTTGCTGCATGTCTGACACGTCCTTTACAAGTCAGACACAATATTCATTGTCATTGTTGTATGGTTTGTTTGTGGAACATATGAAGGCATCAACAAGTATTCGTCCTAAAATTCCCTGACTGACATGACAATAGGACGGTTCCGAATCACACGTGTACGGTTACGTATACGTTTAACTATACGTGTACATACAAGTTACGATAAGTATGTACCTGTAAACACTTAAATTGTAACGTTTATAAAATATATTTATACATGTATATTTATCATCATTTTGGATACCTTTATTAATATGATGTTATTCGCCTGTTAAGTTATGTTGCGGGCGAGTTGAATTGTCATGCACTGTTGGTTGGTGTTTTGACATTTTCAACTTGATTGCTAAATCTATCGGTACCACATGCGGATAGATACACTAACCGGTTTTGCCATTGTATATTTGGTTATCAACAAAGAGTTTAGCAACGTCTTCGCATTCATTGGTGCGTTGTTTTTTTACGTGTGGAAGCAGAGATATTGCATATTACGGAGCAATACTCGCTGTTTTTTTTAAAGAACAGGACATGATTTGCGGTCTATTAAAACTAGATGAAGATATTTACTCTCTGTGAACGGATAAAACAACTAATTAAGAACGAACAAAGAACATTTGTCCGGCTATTCAGTTGAACATTCACATCGAGCAGACATAAATACACTTAGAAATTAAATTTGAATGACGGTAATACTGAGTACCACAATGAGAATGCAACAAAAACGGTGCTATTAAAGTTATTTTTTTATTGTCAATAATGTGGCGAATATAGGTTGCTGTAAGTAAGTTGGACATTTTGTAGCTGTTACGTTTAAAGGTGCTGCCTAACAGGTCTGGCTAAAATGTTTGTATGACGTAATTTTTCAATCTAACCAAGTATACATATATATGTAATAGAAAGCCAATGACGGTTGCTTTATGAACGGTTTGATCCAAAAAAAGCAATTTAAACCACTCTCCTTATCGCGCACTTAGAATTTTACTTTTAAAAATAGCGCAGAGATTCCTTCCAACATGCTTTGCATGCTATCGAGCTGTAACATTAACAAACAGCAGCGTAAACATAAGAGAGGAGTTCGGTTGGATTCGCAATTGGTTTTCATTGAATGCGAAGAAGTGTTTTTAATGCGGGTTATTCTTGTGTTTTTTTCCCATTTGTATATATATACAAATGAAACGTAATTTCAGACTTAAAGGTATACGTTCGCCGGGGATAACTCTAGCCTTATTAATAAACAAACAAAGCAAGTTATAAACACTGCACGGTCGACTGACCACCAGTTATCAGTGTAGGTTTAAAGAGTATAGCATTTTAAGTGTATATGCTCAAGATTGAACAAAAATGAAAAATGGAAATGTATTTAATTTTTATTTGTAAACAAAAGCTAGTATTATCTTCGGCGAACTATACTTTGTTTACGGTCTTCGTAAACAATCCAATATAAAGGGAGGTTTTCTATAGTACGTAGTAAGTTAGGAATTGAAACCGATTGTGGACCATTATTCAATTACTGTAACATATTAATTCAATCTGGCATTGTACTCTGAAACATATCTAATACGTCCATTATCTGCCAATATACAGGCGAGTCGTGCCACCTTACAGCTGAATATTGGAGAGAAATTTGCAGTTAATAGGTTGCTTTGCCTAAGGTGGGTGTGAGTACTGTACTTGTGTCATTGCTAACGTTTTATTTCACTAATAAACATCTAGAGCATCGAGTATGGTTACATAAAATGATATATTGTAAAAAATGTCATTTGAGCATCCGAAGGAATGCGCGGAATTTCCTAAATAAGATTGGTACATCGATGAATAGATAGTTTTCAATATTCAATAAGGATTTAGGGATTTAAGGATACAAAACGTTGAATTTGAATTAAAGGCAAGAGGACACTGTTCAGGGGTGTCTGTATCGGAATATGTCGACTAGCTAATGTCACGATCGACAAAAGTGATTTAGATATGGTTACTAGGAACACGGCGCTGCATCATCAATCAATTGCACTGAAACAAATTTCACATCACTTCTAAAGCATTTCTTGACAAGCAAATGTATCATCAAAATATCATTAGTGGCGAAGTAGATGCAATTGAAATACTGATTGAAACTGGAGTCACAGGGAATGTCAATTGGCTCCGAAAATGTAGCAGAATGCACAGACTTTTCAATTTATATTTCATGAGTTCCACTTAATATATCAGTGTCCTCTTACTTTTCACCCGTATAATTAAACTTTCCTTCAACAACTGTCACGAAATCGTCTAATTTATGTTCCATTTCAACACGGTTTAAAAACGTGCCTCACTCGTTAGACTTAGTGAACAAGACGAGAACGCCAGATGATACGTTGTTATCTGTGACGGGTATTAACCTCTTAATACAAAGAATAAATTCATGTGTTGTGATATAATAGCGTTTACCGCATTCTTTTTCATGTTATCTAATAACATCTGCAGAGTCCCTCCGGCGTATTGTAGCCAAAGCTCGCCAGTCCCTCGGGAGTCTGCAGATGTTATAACACGAAGAGACATTGTATGCTTCAAATTGGCGGAAAATTCTGATATTGCTGGTATGGTATTTCAACTTTATCTCTAATGTTATCAATGCCACGTGCTAATGTTCAAGCTAAAAAGCATACACTAATGACATTTTACTGTTGTCACAAAAGATATTTAGTAATCGATTACTCATTGGTTTATGCGTTTTTAAGTAAATGATCGACTAATCATGACGTATGCTATTGATTTCACTTAATGTATTTCTTGATTGAAGCAGATGCATGACCTACTGTGGGGCATTATGATCTTTATCCTGCAATTATTTTGAATGAGATCGTAAATATAAGATAAATCGTTTAGAAATTATATAATATGGTTGCTTTGATTTGTTACACACATAACTATGTGCATTTATGTGTCATTAAAATGTAGCAGATCTATCGCTTATATCACATGATTGCCTTTGTACCCGGGTAAGTATAAAGGGAGTTTATTATCATACTACACTAGTGACGTCATTTTTTCTTCTAAATGACGTTATTATAACCCGAAAATGACGTTATTGTTGGCGTCGATTATATACAATTTACAGAATTATATTGGTCTGATTTTCCAGATGATACAAGATTCCTGGTACATTTGCAACAACCGTGCGCACAAATAGAAAGATACAGTCACGAAATGTAAGACAATGTCTCGTCTTGCATAAGTTTGATTGCCTAACATTAGGCATTACATTAGTTAGATATTGTCTGCATCTGAATATAACTTGTAAAAAGTAGCTTTGACCTGTACCAGTACGCTCACGCAAACGGGTAGGCGGGAAATTTCCTAGGGCAATCTATATCAATTTCAAACTTGCACGTTTATAGAATATAACTGACAGGGTTAATAGACAATACGTTATGCTACGTATAATGACGACTTTTACTTACACACGTCTCGAGGCAGTATTATATCTTACGTCAGTATATAGTGTTATGTAAGTGTATCTAAAAGCACTAAATTGTCATGTCTTGTTTTTTCACACGCAGCTGACATTTTACAAACTTGTACCAGAGATGAAGAAATAAGATGGGAGATGAAACGTGGGGTAGTATTCAATATTGATCTTATCTAATTGGAGAATATGGATAGCAAATCATATCGCCTTTTACTGACCAAGAGTGTAATCTGATTGATTGTCCTTATCCATAAGTCAAGTAAGATCAATATTGAATACCGCCCCTGCACAAAGATATGATATAGAAGGCATTGACTGTTCATGATAGGAAGCCAGCGCTACATACTAGCATTGTATAATTTTTTTGTAATTTTCTTTCCGGTAACGTTTGAAAAAACAGAATCATTGTGAACACAGAAATCAATATTTTCAGGAATAATTTAATTCTCTGTAATCAGGAGTGAAATCAAATGATTTTGAATTTTCGGTAACTTTTCTTGAACTTATATTTTATTATATGCTTCATTTGCTCGTAAAATGGTACAGTTATTGGCTTTATGGGAATTGGAACGTCTCGACGAGAAAAGAACGGCGCCATAATGACGTTACGCATCATTTGAAAACCGGTGGCATTAACGTTATGTTTACTTTTTCTATCCCAATAATCCATTTATAGCAAAGAATAATATGATATATATATTATGAACTGATTGTTAAAAATATTATATTTCGTCACCTTAATTCCATAATGTTTTAAGTCTACAAAAGATTATTTTGAGAAAATCGACTTTTAGGATTTTGACATTTCTATCTTAGTAACAAGAGATAGAACAGAATTGCACAGTCTTTTTAATATATAGATCTTGAAAAGCGCTTTCCAACGATACCAAAAACTCATTTTTTTTCAATTTACATTCTGGAATTGAGGTACGGTTTGCATAACCTTTTAGACATGGGGATGTAGTGAATGTTGCACCTTTATGGAATGTTTGATAATGTATTTGCTAAAACAAACTGAATTTTACTATATCAAGTACTGGTTATGTTATAAGTATTCCAACGTATTCCTACACGAGTACTCATGGTCACTGAAATAGCCAATGCTATAAGTGACGGATGTCTGAATAAGACTTGCTGCCAATACGACATTGTTTACTGGAAGCGTAATCGATGTACATGTATCTTAAAATTGAAAGTGAATGAAGCGCTCAACAGAAAGTATGGAGCACATAATGCATGAAAGTAGAAATATCACAGACCATCAGTACACGTCAAAATAACCAACACGAAACACAACTAAAACAAAGAACAAAAGCTGTACATAAAGACTCGGTGAACTATTAATCCTCTTCTACGAGTATTATTGACGCGTTTTATCGCATTGGGTGGTCTGATTGACACATTAGGTAAATCACCAAATAATTCCTTAAGCGGTCAACAGACTTTTACAACGAGTAATTGTATAATGGGGAAGAGAAATGAACCATAAGTCTACTTAGTTTGTATTTAAGCCCTTCCTCTCAACAAAGGACATGCTTAGTATATTTAATTTGACTTCATTGGGTGTATGCTATCAGGCAATGGTTTTGATAAAAATCGTTGGCAAGTGTATTGCCCTCCTTGGAAACCAGATTTAATGCTAAATAAGAAATCTTCGCGAGGAATTGTATTTCGCTATATTTGCGAAATCGATTCATTTGTAAGTAGATTGCGAAAATAGTATATGTTAACTATAAAAACTGCAGTGCAACACAGAAAGCAGTTATTTCTGACCATAAGAAATCGCAAAAAATTAACTTCGCGAAATATTTGAAAAACAAAATTGGCGAAATTTTGACCTCAGGAAAATTATTGATTTTACTGCTTTGTTGAAATATAAAGGTAACAAACCACCAAATAGATTTGTTCTTTAACTCAATGTAAAGTGACAAATTGCTGACCCAAAAAATGTCAAACTTTTGTCCATGGGGACCTCTCAAAATCCACCAATCAATAGAAGTAGCATATAGCCTCAAGAAAATGAAACAAAATCAGGGGTTGCGTATCATATAAGAAAAATTTGGTTCGTCAAACGCGGTGAACATATTTTTTCACGTGCGCGGACTGATTCGAAGTCCGTTAGCCACAACCCTACTTTCACTTTCATATTTAAGCCAGAATATCAAAATGTTCTAAGTAAAACAGTTTCTCTACATCACATACATGTGTAAAAAGCATTTAAACCCAATAACATGATTCTAATGCTGATTTGTCAACACATACCACCATTTCCAGCCAAATCAAAGTTTTTTACAGGACTACTTGAGTGTATCTGATTTTGGTCCGCGTAGTCATTTGGTGGTTTGTTACCTAAAGACAACCTTTTTTGCCCTTTTAAGTGGTTTTTGCTCTTTTTCCATACTACTATGTATATGCAGCACAAAACAATCAATTCCAGACCAATTAAGCATGAATTCTGAATAAAAATGACAAAGACGCCTATGCGCCTTTAATGAGAAATTTGGTCAGATTACATATAATGTACTGGTATATTAAATGCATCAGTTGCGTTATCTGCCCACAAATCCTTATAAATGAGTTTATATAAGTCAGAGCCGTGTTTCTCTACGGAAAATCAGCTTGGACCCAGTTATGGTGTGACCTAAGTTACAACAAATGAAAAATAAGTCACACAATTTAAACATGTCAAACTCGATACCTCATGTACTTGAAATCTAGTCCATTATGGTTCTAACTTATTGTGAATAGTTTCTAAATAACATTCATGTTTCAGAGAAACATCCCATTCATGACATTCAGTAAATTAAATACTAGTCAACGCGATTACGAAATGCAAACAGGTAAAGGCAGCTCAGCAAATATTGTTTTTATGAATTGCAAATTTGGGAGGTTGCGGTAGATGGCAACAGTGTTTTGTTGATACATTATAATATAACTCTCACAAACACATGGCATGTTAAGCAATTACTCCTGCTCGTTTGCATCGCAGGTGTTATTTGTATACAAATTTGAAAACGTTCCAATCAGAATTATACAACATGAAAGAGGTGTTCGTTTAAACATTGCGATTCAATTTCGGCATGTTGTATAGAAACCTAGACTCACTGGATGCAAAATTACACCCTAAACAATTAAACTATCGATGTATAGGAAAAATATACTTACTATATAATAGAAAGTCGGACATGGATGGTGGCACTCAACTTCACCAGCCGAGCACAAAAATACCATAAAACATCCACAATTTTCACGCACCAAGACAAACATGTACATACCCAATAGGGAAAATCAACTGCCCGAATCCAAGCTATCAAAAAGCTAAGTGACCTAGTTTCAGCAATCAAAATGATGAATGCACTAGCTCGATGATCTAATTACAGCAGTAAAACGGCATGAAACACCTAGTTTTAGCTTTCTCAAGTCCTAAGAAGTTAAAGAATTCGGACATGGAAAACGACATTATTCATATAAAACTGCAGAATACAACGCAGAATATCAGAAGGGTTTCACAAAAAAGGGCTTACTCACACGGAAGCAAGAAGAATCATATTGACTACCCTTACAGTGACCACAATTGTAATTATCATATTCTGTTTAACTTCATGTGTTGATAGATGAATACATACACTAATTAAGGACATTAATAACAGTTTTAAGTTATTAACATAATTCACAAAACAAGAATCCGCGGCGCGAATGCAATGCGTACCAATAATAAATTCCTTCTTATTTTGTTGTGTTATTTTGTTGAAAATACATTATTTGCATTTATTATTAGCAAAACATTCAAGGAGTGATGTCTTTTGCGAACAATGGACTATTTAGCATTGGTCTGAGGTTTTAATAACACCTCTGTGTTGTTATCCTTGTGAATATCGCTTGTAATGCGTGACCTTTTGTTCGTTTTCGTGTATTCGGTTTTGTGCTCTGTTTCGTGTTTCTACCGAGTGTTGCCTTTCTAACTGTCAGATTTGTTGTTATATTTAAGCTTGCACGCTATATTTATAAGGATTTGACGCCATTTTAAACAACACGATTTGCAAATTTAGAAACTCATGCGTTTAACTAAATTAGTGTTCCTTTGGAAGTAATAGATTGCTTTGCCCTACTTACTGTAAAAACCCAAGTCCCCTTAGCTTTAATGTAATTTGTCAAAATTGTGAACAGTGACCAAGTATCCCGTAGGAATACTCTTCACTCACAAATAAAATGATTTGGCTGGCTAACTTGTCAACTAATTTATTTCTGTTGGCATCATATACCTGTTTGCTAATTTACTCTGACATAATTCAACGTTAACGGAACTAAATCTAGTAAACCGATAAACCAGCTTTATTTCGGACATGGACAAACGAATAACAAGGAATGTAAATGGCGTTCAGTATGTCGCTAACCAGTTTGTGTCCTTGAGAACTAGATTCCTCTCTATAGTTTTTTATCTCATCGATAAAGGTGATCATACATACACAATATGTCCTACTAGCGTTACGTTACATTTTCATAGCAGTGAAAACATTTCTAGCTCTTCATAGTATTGGTCTCTTACAACATGACGAAAACATCGATGCAACGACTTTTAATTTATTATAAGTTTACATTATTATTGGTGACGGTTATATGTATAGAGAGAGCATGAAAGCAGACCAAACACTAATGTCTATAAAGTTACATTATTAAAGGGACATTACTCAACAGCTAGGTACGTGAAAACCATACTTCTCTTTAAACAACTAACACGACGTACGTAGATACTATATACACTAAGAGGCACTTATAACTGTGCACTTTTCAATTCCTAATAACTTTTTTGTTTGTCAATATTTTTTAACGACATTTTGTGTAATTGGTTGTTAGTCGACGCACAACGTAATCTAATATTTAAATATTACGGTTCAATGAATATTGCCCATTGGACTGTGAAAACAATAATTCAACGAATTGCACGAGAAAATCGTGAAACAGCGGGAAATAAAATAACACGTGGTAGTTTGCATTAAATGCATTACCCGTTAACCCAATAAAACACAAAATAAAATATGTGTCTAGAATGACGCCATGACGTCGCGTTTATCAACACATGCGTCTCAATGTTACTGTTGGAATATAATTAATTTTGGCGTTCCAAAAGTAAAATTATGTGTTATGCAACCATTAAAGCCCCTGTAGATATTTAGAGCTATATTCTACCTGACTGTCTATCCTTTCATTGGTAAAATTTGTCATCGTCATTTCTCTGCAATGGCTGGTCCAATTTCAACGTATCTGGATACGTGCGGCATGTTATGCTTGGACCAACTGTCACGGAGATTGCCCTTCAAAAATGACGTCAATGCGACAACATTGCATAACTTAAACGCCCAGAAGGACACGTTGTTAACTGTTGGAAAAATGTGCGCTTTAAACCGGAGCAGATTTCGTGAATTCACAATTTTACGCAACGCTTAATAATGTGCTAGCGTTTCCTAAATCATGTGTGTTATGAAATGAAATGTGCTAAACTATTATCACGCATCTTTTAACTACGCTTACTGCAAATTTCAACAAAATATACCCACTAAATATAGTCCGGCAGATAAACGTCAATTTTTGAGGTAACCGTGCAATGTCTTCTATACAAACTGTTTTTGCATTTTCTTGTTCTCTGGACTATACTTTAACAGAATCCGAATGATGCCACCTTGTCATCATTGAGCAATTCTCACAATGAGGCCCCAAAGGGGTACATGTTTTTTCTCGAATTAATCACTATATATACATAACTATTCAGTCAAATGTGAATCAAAACACATTAAATGCAACTTTATTGTGTTTGATAATGCGTTACATCGATATATACAAACTTTGTAAAAATAAAATCTGGACATGAGGCCCCATTAGTGGTTTAAGCCTAACATGAGGCCCGGTATTACACAAAAATATTAATTAAATAAATAAATGTAAAGTAAATATGTCTTTATATTGCTAATAAATAGTATATTCGATGGCATTGATAAGTACAAGGAACCTGCAGTGCATTGCTTAACATGTTTAATGAAAATCGAGGCCCTGGTAAGGGTTAATGCATGAAAAAGGATGTAATCTTTCAAATATGTTTTTATTTCTCTTATATTTTAAGAATGAAACTTTATAATAATCATTACTGGAAGTTATATAAGACTTGGTATATTTAAGTTATAGAAGTACCACGTTCTGAATAAGTAAAATAGGGAAATGAGGCCCTGCTTGTGTGTTGAACTATAAAAATGAGACTTTATTTAGAATAAATTGTTATCATTTCATTACACGTGTATTGACTATCAAAAATGAAGTACCTATGTGTCGTATCAAGCCTATAAGCAAGTAGCTTAGATAAGTATAAACAACTTGAATTGCATGGCATGACATTGAAGCCTGAATAACGGTAAATTCAATTACGGCTTGATGAATAAACGTTATGTGAGATATCAATGCATGTGCTGGTATATTCTTACCAGTACAATCTCTATGTACTGAAAGTGATCCTCACCATCACCAACTACTGTCATGTGAATACCTGTATGGTATTTAAAAAGGATAATACTAGTCGGACAGGGTAGACTGCACTCCTCAGAAACAAAAAAGCATGACATATTTAACAATACAGCTACAAAACACCCCTCCAATTAATTAATTAATTCCAAGCTATATCAGGTTCAAATGACGGCCTAGTGACTACGTACTGTCATTCCGATCACCATTTCAAACTCAACGCCACCACCAAGTATGACTTTTCCCAGTGTCTAGTGCAGCCATTCATGAATAGGTGGGGTACACAACACACTTGTAAAGCTATACAGTATACTAGTAGTTCTATAAGGCACCCACCATTAGTTTAGTCAAACCGTATATTTAAAGGGAATTGACACTGTCGGTTACGACCATTCCTGGCTCTACATGTAAATACCACTGCAAGCTACAGATGCATTGGACTTGAAGTACTAAACATTGACCGACACACCCATCCAAGGTTATGTTGGGACCTCAAAGACAACATATTTGTCAGGGAAGGCAGTACTCAACAGTGACATAACCCATTAATCAACGTTAGTTGTGTGGCAGTTTACAATACAATATTGCAGGCACTTGTGCTAGGATTCAATTGAGGATGGAATATGCATGTGATTTATCCTATGGGATTTGAATGAATTTACTTGATAAGTTGGTGAGTTCGCCATTAATAGAGCTCCGAGGTATATATAGGCGATCGTTTCCTGGTAATGTACTGGGCTGTCAACCCAGAGGTCGCGGGATCAATTCCCGGCATGGGAACTGGACATTTCAAAAATGCTATTTGTGGTATTTTCCGCTATGTATGACGGTATGGGATGTAATATAAAGGTGCTATACACCGGGTACATTATAGAACCAGGCTGTCTATTAGAAAAGGTAAGACGCACTCCTGCAGCACCGGACATGCCTGTATCTAATTCCGTGGGGCTTTCTCTCCCCCTGTCCCTCTGGTCAGATTATGCTGTATCTGCGCTAATAAAGGATGCACCTGCGCCCCGGTGGCTGCAACACTATGTATTGCGCCTTTGAACGCATGTAAATGGCGCCACATAAATCTGGTATTCATATTCACTTGCAGTAAACGATGGTAGTGACTAGAGAGTACTCAATGGGGCATTGGGTGGTTGCACTCTGAGATAATGAGTCCGACATGGCTTTCAGTGACTGTACTTCGCTTCGTGGTCATATGTACACATAAGAGAGTGTACAAAATATAGTAGGTTGTGATGATTTTTACCCAAAACAGCTTGAAATTATTTAACTTAATTGTGATTGGCATCCAAAAAGGATCTTGTACATCCTGATGTTGAAATGGTTGTACTTGATGATGACGAGTACATCAAAGAGATGTGCACCATTGTTGTGAGAACCCAATATGGCTGGGAATGTCTGTAGTTAATAGCGGCGAGGCATTTGGCATAAAACGGTTGTACTCTGCTTTGGTAAGGATTACATCTGGGTAGGGCATATAATCACTGACCTTGATGATGGTGATGAGTGCCTTATAGGGCCTTGTTGCCAGTAGTAATGGCATGGCAGCATATTGTGTGAAAGGAAAATGCAGATTGAATATCCAAATTGATGATAACTTCAGAAGTGAAAATATCCCGAACCTTCTTAAAATATTTTTAGATTAATCAAGCTTTGCTACCATCTGCATGATACTAGTATGCAAAATGAAAATTATCTTGTACTGTTTCATCAAAGCACTAATGGAATTCTTAAACTTACGTCCAAATTTAAATTCATTATAATTATTTAACTACTACACAGTGTGGTGCAATTTTAACGCTTTTTCGTTGATGAACTCCTACAAACAAAATCTATCCCCTATTTGTAGTTTGTAGTAAAATCATTATAAGGAATTTTAATTTGAGCGTAAGTTTCAGATATCCGTAAGTGCATTGATAAGACAGAACCCCGTATTATATCGATCCATTCCGGGCCTCAGTTGATGATTTTATTTCTATATATCATTAAGTTATGTATTCTTAACAATACTATAATTTAATTAAACATTAAGATCTATTGTTTGATATGTTGAAATGGATAATTGAACATTGAAAATTTACCATTTTTGTCTTATTTCTAGTTTAACACTCATGCAGGGCCTCATTGCTAAATTTTACTTTTTCAAAATGTGGCACACGAATATTTAGATCACACGGCCATAACAATATAAGTTACGGTTACAATTGCATTCATTAAAATATAACAGAATAAAAAATATCTTGACGTCGATTTTATAAAATTTCACTCATTTTTCTACATTTGGATTTACCCTTGATAGGGCCTCAATTTAATGAGTGAAAATATTAAGTCATGCAATGTGGGTTGTTGATAGTTGCCAGTAATACTAAATTCAATAGTAAGTATCAATATAATGAAAAATATGGTACCATGTATCATTGACTGGTTTAATTCATTCCTTTGTCTAAAAACGGGCCTCATATAAGACGTTAACAGCCAGCAGGGCCTCATTTCAACATGTAACGATTACAAAGGTTGTATATAATGACGCAACGCATTATTTAATACAATATAAATAACATTTAAGGTGTATTGCTTCACGTTTGACTAAACGATAATGTACTTATACTGCCTAATTCATGAAAATCCATGTACCCCTTCGGGGCCTCATTGTGAGAATTGCTCAATGATGACAAGGTGGCATCATCCGGATTATGTTATGGTATTGTCAGGAGAACAAGAAAATGTAAAAACATTTTGTATAGAAGACATTGCACGGTCCAGTGCAAGTTCTGCCGGACTAATACTGAGATAGTGAGATTTGAGTAAGTGCACAGTTATAAGTGCCTCTAAGTGTATATACGTATAGAAAGTGCCACGAACATTGGACATATTTGCGTTTGACTATATGTAACGTCGTTTAGCTATCTGGTTACTGTTTATATCAAAGCACTTACAGAAGTCGTAAACTTGAGATAAAATTTAATTCTTTATCATTCTTTTACAGCTACAGATTGGGGTAAATGGAGTTGTGATACTAATAATTATTCAGTTAATCAACTCCTACAGACCGTATCTGTCCCGAATTTACAGTAACTGTTGTAAAATAATTATACAGAATTTAAATTTGAACGCAAGTGCTCCAATTTTCTCAATAAACGCAGACACGGCCACTGAATCGCTTTGGTTCTGTTGTCCTACTTATACGCTGACACGCCTCGCCTCGGACAATTTGTTTTTCTACCTTGCACAACTGTACAAAAACACTAGTAAGCAGACAATTTTAATAAAAACAACTAGTACTGCATATATGAATTATTATTTGCTAAAATCGATTGCACTATTTATCTGTAACGCAATATAAAATTCTGAATATGAGTCCTTGTCTTAGTCCATTGTTTAATCGTTTTATGCATCAAAAGTTCTCGCTGAGCACTCTCTGAACTGTTAATCTCGTACAAGTATAATGAAACCAGACAATGCTTTTTGCTGCAAATCTCGTACAAGTATAATTAATTTTGACAATGTTCTTTGCTGCATGTCTGACACGTCATTTACAAGTCAGACACAATATTCATTGTCATTGTTGTATGGTAGGTTTGTGGAACATATGTAGGCATTTACAAGTATTCGTCTTCCCTGATTGACATGACAATAGGACGGTTCCGAATCACACTTGTACGGGTACGTATACGTTTAACTATACGTGTACATACAAGTTACCATAAGTATGTACCTGTAAACACTTAAATTGTAACGTTTATAAGATATATTTATACATGTATATTTATCATCATTTTGGATACCTTTATTAATATGATGTTATTCGCCTGTTAAGTAATGTTGCGGGCGAGTTGAATTGTAATGCACTGTTGGTTGGTGTTTTGACATTTTCAACTTGATTGCTAAATCTATCGGTACCACATGCGGATAGATACACTAACCGGTTTTACCATTGTATATTTGGTTATCAACAGAGAGTTTAGCAACGTCTTCGCATTCATTGATGCGTTGTTTATTTTACGTGCGGAAGCAGAGATATTGCATATTACGGAGCAATACTCGCCGTTTTCAAAGAACAGGATATGATTTGCGGTCTATTAAAACTAGATGAAGACATTTACTCACTGTTAACGGATAAAACAACTACTAGTAATTAAGAACGAGCAAAGAACATTTGTCCGGCTATTCAGTTTAACATTCACATCGAGCAGTCATAAATACACTTAAATTAAATTTGAATGACGGTAATACTGAGTACCACAATGAGAATGTAACAAAAACGGTGCTATTAAAGTTATTTTTTATTGGCAATAATGTGGAGAATATAGGTTGCTGTAAGTAAGTTGGACATTTTGTAGCTGTTACGTTTAAAGGTGCCGCCTCACAGGTCGGGCTAAAATGTTTGTATGACGTAATTTTTCAATTTAACCAAGTATACATATATATGTAATAGAAAGCCAATGACGGTTGCTTTATGAACGGTTTGATCCAAAAAAGCAATTTAAACCACTCTCCTTATCGCGCACTTAGAATTTTACTTTTAAAAATAGCGCAGAGTTTCCTTCCAACATGCTTTGCATGCTATCGAGCTGTAACATTAAAAAACAGCAGCGTAAACATAAGAGAGGTGTTCGGTTGGATTTGCAATTCGTTTTCATTGAATGCGAAGAAATGTTGTCTTTTTATTTTAGTGTTTTTAATGTGGGTCATTCTTGTGTTTTTTCCCATTTGTATATATATACAAATGAAACGTAATTTCAGAATTAAAGGTATACGTTCGCCGGGGATAACTCTAGCCTTATTAATAAACAAACAAAGCAAATTATAAACACTGCACGGTCGACTGACCGCCAATTATCAGTGTAGGTTTAAAGAGTATAGCATTTTAAGTGTACAGCCTAACTTGTATTAAGCGACCACCCTGGGGAAGGTCTGAAAACGGTCGCTTAACGGAATGGTCGTTTAACACAAATGAAAGAAACATCGAGTGTAATTAACGAATTTCCGATTTAAGGCTGTTCGAATACTATTCAACTTCAAATAATATACATTAGTGTGTAGATATGTTTTATGGTTATTCTATACGTGTATGCATCATCTTCATAAGCATTTAATTTATCATTTTAATAAACTAACTCAGATATTACACAATGCAATTAATGCAAGTCAGTTTTGCTTGCATTCGAAGAAGAAGAAAAAACGAAATAGACTAGGTTTTAGCCCAATCTACAGTAATTGGACGGTAAAAACAAGCTGATTGCAGGAAAAGATACACAACAATTAATCCGTAATAATGTGTGTAATCTGATTAAAATCACCTGGATGACATGCAAACGGACACAATGGTAATTATCAATGCTGTTAATTGAGGTCCAGGTCCAGTTAACAAATGACAAATTCCGAAGTGTGAACAAACAATTTTATGACGAGTTAAAGGTAATTAACAACCTATCACTACTGATGACCAGTGATTTACAATTTATTGGTCGCTTAAAGCAATTTTACCAATCAATTATAGTGCTTAAACAGTGGTCGCTGGTCGCGTAAGGCAAAAGTCGCTTAATACAGTTGAAATATAGAGCAAATATGGGCGGGAGGAATTGAAACCGGTCGTTAAAGACAAAGGTCGCTTAATACGCGTGGTCGCTAGTACAAGTTAGACTATATATGCTCAAGATTGAACAAAAATGAAAAACGGAAATGTATTTTATTTAATTTTTATTTGTAATTCTAACACGATTTGCGGATTAATCCATTAAATATAGAGCAGTGCTGGCCATGTTTTATTACCCCCATAAAACATGGTATCAAATTGGCTGTTACTATTTACGCCCCGTATCACGTGACATATTTATGAATGAATGAACGTTAAATTTATAGTAAATCTTCAACGAAGTGCGATGACAAGGCAAGACTCACGGGTATCCAGTGTTACAGCTATGACGCATCTATTTTTAGAAAACTCCAATATAATCTCGAAACTAAGTTTCATAAAAACTTCTGATTATCAATTCATTTATATTTTTCTATTCATTAAATAGCTACCCTATACTCAATGTTTAAAATGTGTTATTTCCTTCAGAAAATTACGAAGGTCGTTTTCATTAACGAGGGAGGTAATTGTACCAGCTAATAAGCCACTCAATTTCAGCGTGGACTTTTGTAAAATGTCAAATGGGTGAAAATGGAATTCGCGCAGTTAAATAGTGCGGTATATTATCGTATTTAGAATCGAAATAAAATCTCTGTTCTTGTATTTTGTCGGTGAATTAAACACAGGCACTCGTTCGGATGTTGAACATTAAATCACTCGTGCTACGCACTCGTGATTTAATTTTTCCGCATCCGAACTCCTGCCCATGTTTTATTCACCGACAAAATACGCGAACAGATTTTTATTTCTTAAACAAAAGCTAGTATTATCTTCGTAAACAATCCAATATAAAGGGAGGTTTTCTATAGTACGTAGTAAGTATGGAATTGAAACCGATTGTGGACCATTATTCAATTGCATATTAATTCAATATGGCATTGTACTCTGAAACATATCTAATACGTCCATTATCTGCCAATATACAGGCGAGTCGTGCCACCTTACCGCAGTTTATTGGAGAGAATTTTGCAGTTAATAGGTTGCTTTGCCTAAGGTGTGTGTGAGTACTGTATTTGTGTCATTGCTAACGTTTTATTTCACTAATAAACATCTAGAGCATCGAGTATGGTTACATAAAATGATATATTGTAAATTGTCATTTAAGCATCTGAAGTATGCGAGGAATTTCCTAAATAAATTTGGTACATCGATGAATAGATAGTTTTGAATATTCAATAAGGATTTAGGGATTCAAGGATACAAAACGTTGAATTTGAATTAAAGGCAAGAAGGACACTGCTCAGGGGTGTCTGTATCGGAATATGTCGACTAGCTAATGTCACGATCGACAAAAATGATTTAGATATGGTTACTAGGAACACGGCGATGCATCATCAATCAATTGCACTTAAAACAAATTTCACATCACTTCTAAAGCATTTCTTGACAAGCGAATGTATCATCAAAATATCATTAGTGGCGAAGTAGATGCAATTGAAATACTGATTGAAACTGGAGTCACAGGGAATGTCAATTGGCTCCGAAAATGTAGCAGAATGCACAGACTTTTCAATTTATATTTCATGAGTTCCACTTAATATATCAGTGTCCTCTTACTTTTCACCCGTACACAAAATCGTCTAATTTATGTTCCATTTCAACTCGGTTAAAACGTGCCTCACTCGTTAGACTTAGTGAACAAGACGAGAACGCCAGATGATACGTTGTTATCTGTGACGGGTATTGACCTCTTCATACAAAGAATAAATTCATGTTTTGTGATATAATAGCGTGTACCGCATTCTTATTCATGTTATCTAATAACATCTGCAGAGTCACTCGGACGTATTGTTGCCAAAGCTCGCCAGTCCCTCGGGAGTCTGCAGATGTTATAACACGAAGAGACATTGTATGCTTCAGATTGGCGGAAAGTTCTGATATTGCTGGTATGGTATTTCAACTTTATCTCTGATGTTATCAATGCCACGTGCTAATGTTCAAACTATAAAGCATACACTTATGACATTTTACTGTTGTCACAAGAGATATTTAGTAAACGATTACTCAGTGGTTTATGCGTTTTTAAATAAATGATCGACTAATCATGACGTATGCTATTGATTTCACTTAATGTATTACTTGATTGAAGCAGATGCACGACCTTCTGCGGGGCATTATGATCTTTATTCTGCAATTAGTTTGAATGAGGTCGTAAATATAAGATAAATCGTTTGGAAATTATAGAATATGGTTGCTTTGATTTGTTACACACATAACTATGTGCATTTATATGTCATTAAAATGTAGCAGATCTATCGCTTATATCACATGATTTCCTTTGTACCCGGGTAAGTATAAAGGGAGTCTATTATTATACTACACTAGTGACGTCATTTTTCTTCTAAATGACGTTATTATAACCCGAAAATGACGTTATTGTTGGTGTCGTTTATATACAATTTCCAGAATTATATTGGTCGGATTTTCCAGATGATACAAGATTCCTTGTACATTTGCAACAACCGTGCGCCTAAATTAAAAAACCTGGTCCAGCAGGTTACACTTTTGCTAATTACACGGCAACCCACAACTAAGAGTGTTTTTTCTTCCGTACCTATTTTCTACACGTGGATGAGTTGTTACGTGTGACGGATGTGCAAATAAGTATAGGTTAAGGCGTTGGTTTTAAGGTTTATCTGAATTAACTATAAACGTATTGTTAAAAACAAGCATATATAAACAAGAATACTGCAATGAAGGGATATTAATGTATACAAACATACGAGAGGTGTTCAACTTATATTTGAACAAAACTGAACATCGGACTTTGCAATACTAACACAATAAAATCGATTTATTTCTATTGAGCCATGTAAGAAAATGTGTTAAGTAGTAAATCCACTCATTTTGTTTCATATTTGCATTTTTTTTCTAACCAAAATCAACCATCTTGTAGAGGGCATTGTGTTTTGGGTTTTTTAAGACAAATTGCCCCTATAGAAGCATAAAAAATGTTGGTATATTATGAATTACCCATGTCAGTGAAGACAATCAGTAATGTTTGTCATATGAAGGGTGATACACGTTCATCTGCTTGTTTTTGGCGAAATGGCACAAAATATTAAAAATCATCAAAAATGGTCGAAACATGCACTCGCCATGTCCATTGATTATGTGATATCTAGGACAAATCCAATAACCCAAAGTTGGATGGCAGCGAAGTTGTAAGTATCAATAGCAACTTTCCTTCGAATAATTTCGAAAATGTAAGATGCAGACTTTCAGAAAAATGCGATGTTCATTAGCTCAATGCCAAGCAAAACAAAGAGCGCAAACCAAGGTCTTGGAGGCTGTATATGCGACTACGGAACAGTGATTGGAAAAAAATGTGTCGTTCCTTGGGAGTTAATGTTTTATCTTCGAGGAAATTAGTACATAGACAGAGTCTGCTATTTTAGAAAGGGTCATGATTATAGACATAAGTTGGAGTTAGTTACGCTTGGTGAATTTGCGGCCGCTTTCATAACATTGTCTTGTGTTTGATATTTTGGAAAAGCGGAACTCAAAATGATTGAAAAGGGAGCAAAAGTGAACGCATATTTTATTAATGAAAAAGGTTTAAAAGTGTTTTTTCGACAAAAATGTGACACGCTCTTTTCCTGGTAACATCCCAAAGACAGGGGTTTCCCAAATACTGAATTTCCTGTCACCCTACAAAATATGTCATTAAGTACCTTATGAATTAGACTGGGAAGTATATTATACCCAAACAGTGAATACCGAAGTCTCCTGCTGAAGTATCAATAGAATATAAATCTGGAGGATATCGAAATTAGATTAGAGAATCGAATTGTAAGCATCGGCGCTTGGAGATTTTTGGCCTTAAAACATGCAAAATCAACACACTCGATACAATAGCTGAATCTGTTCTAAGGATAGTACATATACATTCTACAATGGTTGTTTGTATCTCTTGATACATTACTATACACGATAAAATAGACACAATTTGATTTCGATGTGAAATTTATGAAAATACTCGATGTTCAATTTTGTTCAAATATAAGTTGAACACCTCTCGTATAGGCACATGATTTCAAATTATCTGAGTCAACATTATCTGAGTGTACCCTACAGAGAGAGAAGGTTAGGCAGCGGCCATCTTAAGCCGCAACGGATATGACGTTACAGGAACTGCTATCCGTGTTTGCTGTGACAACCTTAGAAAAACTGGGTACCAGTAAGTAGAGGGCAAACATGCGTTACATTGATCTGCATTACTTTAATAATTATGCACATTTGAACGGTGTACACTTTGTACATGATTACCCAGAGTCAATTTAAAGGATGCTAATCATTAGTCTTCACAATCATTATTGCGCACGCATGTCACAGCGTGAAACTGGAGGTGCCATATTCAATTAGAAAGCATTGTCTTCGCATGCTTAAACACAAATAGAAAGATACAGTCACGAAATGTAAGACAATGTCTCGTCTTGCATAAGTTTGATTGCCTAACATTAGGCATTACATTAGTTAGATATTGTCTGCATCTGAATATAACTTGTAAAAAGTAGCTTTGACCTGTACCAGTACGCTCACGCAAACGGGTAGGCGGGAAATTTCCTAGGGCAATCTATATCAATTTCAAACTTGCACGTTTATAGAATATAACTGGCAGGGTTAATAGACAATACGTTATGCTACGTATAATCGCGACTTTTACTTACATACGTCTCGAGGCAGTATTATATCTTACGTCAGTATATAGTGTTATGTAAGTGTATCTAAAAGCACTAAATTGTCATTTCTTGTTTTCTCACACGCAGCTGACATTTTACAAACTTGCACCAGAGATGAAGAAATAAGATGTGAGATGAAACGTGGGGTAGTATTTAATATTGATCTTATTTAATTGGAGAATATCGAAAGAAAATCATATAGCCTTTTACTGACCAAGAGTTTAATATAGTGTAATATGATTGGTTGTCCTTATCCATAAGTCAAGTAAGATCAATATTGAATACCGCCCCTGCACAATGATATGATATAGAAGGCATTGACTGTCCATGATAGGGAGCCAGCGCTACATACTAGCATTGTATACTTTTTTTGTCATTTTCTTTCCGGTAACGTTTGAAAAAAAAAGAATCATTGTGAACACAGAAATCAATATTTTCAGGAATAATTTAATTCTCTGTAATCAGGAGTGAAATCAAATGATTTGAATTTTCGGTAACTTTTCTGGAACTTATATTTTATTATATGCTTCATTTGCTCGTAAAATGGTACAGTAATTGGCTTTATGGGAATTAGAACGTCTCGACGAGAAAAGAACGGCGCCATAATGACGTTACGCATCATTTGAAAACCGATGGCATTGACGTTATGTTTACTTTTTCTATACCAATAATCCATTTATAGCAAATAATAATATGAGATATATATTATGGACTGATTGTTAAAAATATTATATTTCGTCACCTTAATTCCAGAATGTTTTAAGTCTACAAAAGTTCATTTTGAGAAAATCGACTTTTAAGATTTTGACTTTTATATCTTAGTAACAAGAGAGAGAACAGAATGGCACAGTCTTTTTAATATATAGATCTTGAAAAGCGCTTTCCAACGATACCAAAAACTAATTGTTTTTCAATTTACATTCTGGAATTGAGGTACGGTTTGTATAACCTTTTAGACATGGGGATGTAGTGAATGTTGCACCTTTATGGAATGTTTGGAATGTATTTGCTAAAACAAACTTAATTTAACTATATCAAATAATGGTTGTGTTAAAAGTATTCCTACGTATTCTTACATGTGTACTCATGGTCACTGTAATAGCCAATGCTATTAGTGACGGATGTCTGAATAAGACGTGCTGCCAATACGACATTGTTTACTGGAAGCGTAATCGATGTACATGTATCTTAAAATCGAAAGTGAATGAAGCGCTCAACAAAAAGTATGGAGCACATAATGCATGAAAGTAGAAATATCACAGACCATCAGTACACGCCATACTAACAAACAGGAAACACACCACGAACAAAGAACAAAAGCTATACATAAAGACTCGTTGAACTATTAATCCTCTTCTACGTGTATTTTAGACGCGTTTATCGCATTGGATGGTCTGATTGACACATTAGGTAAATCACCAAAGAATTCCTTAAGCGGTCGACAGACTTTTACAACGAGTAATTGTATAATGGGGAAGAGAAATGAACCATAAGTCTACTTAGTTTGTATTTAAGCCCTTCCTCTCAACAAAGGACATGCTTAGTATATTTAATTTGACTTCATTGGGTGTATGCTATCAGGCAATGGTTTTGATAAAAATCGTTGGCAAGTTTATTGCCCTCCTTGGAAACCAGATTTAATGCTAAATAAGAAATCTTCGCGAGGAATTGTATTTCGCTATATTTGCGAAATCGATTCATTTGTAAGTAGATTGCGAAAATAGTATATGTTAACTATAAAAACTGCAGTGCAACACAGAAAGCAGTTATTTCTGACCATAAGAAATCGCAAAAAAATACTTCGCGAAATATTTGAAAAACAAAATTGGCGAAATTTTGACCTCAGGAAAATTATTGATTTTACTGCTTTGTTGAAATATAATTCCTCATAAATAATATATGTTGTAAACAGACATCTGGTTTAGGTTGTTTATTGTTCATATCAGATATTTATCCTCGTAATTGTTTCTAATTAGTCTGATGATTTACTTTCTTATTAGAAACAGTCGGCTCAGTACTATCTTCATGTTTGTTGTTCTGTGACTGATTTTATTTGTAGTTTGTAAATTGTTTTAAACATTGCCATTGTCTGTTCATTTTGTAGTCTATGGTTTTGTCATAACTACATTTATATCATTCCGATTCCTTTGTGAAAGTTTGAAATTAACATACATCACCATAAAGGTGGCATGCTGTCAGACGTGTGACGAAAAATATAATAGCATAGCGGACATTGTAGTCAGAACACCAAAGAAAAAGCAAAACACAAATACCAAAATGTACAAGCTATGACAAACACAACAAAGACACGAGAACACGGAAACCGGTCTAACAAACAACATTGTAAATTGTATTTGAATTTCCTTCCCGACTATGTAACAAATTTGTATTTAATTTTTACTCCAGTTTGTTCTGACTCATTCCGGTTGAGTCTGCATTAGTGTGACTAGGGTATATGCATTCAGCTACCGAGAAATGATTTCCATACTGGATGACAATCCATTATCAACTCCTTAGAACCAATTCATCAATTTCATTGTTAAGGGTTATCAGCATTTATTTAGAATTATAATGTGTAAACAAATATACTGCAGCAATACATTACCTTGATTGATATAGGAGAAGACTAGATTAATACAAATATGATCATTGAGGAAATGACTGTTTTAATGAATCTATAATAATGAATAATGATACGCCGTATCATCTTATCATTGATGTTTACACATTGACTTGCATTCTAGAAAAAATCTCATTTTACCACCACAGAATATAGCTTTGGCGCTATTAAATGTATTTCAAAAGCCATACAATTGGAGAACCCGCATTCAAAATTAGTGTTTTTCCGAGGTAATGTAATCTGGAAAAAGAGTGTATTTAGCTTAAGCATATACAGCTCAACGCTATAACAAATTATACTTACATGGAAAACAAAATAAACTTTTTAAATGGAAAATTAATAATATTAGAAGTGAGAATATCACTCCTTGTGGATATTGGCAGGATCAATATATGCTATTGTTGTATTGCTTTTTGCCCTTAGGTTCAAAGTTTTGCCAGTCGCATCAAATCGTAGTTTCAGAAGCTCCAAATTATTGTAAAGACGTATGTACAGTGCTACAACTCTTCAAGATGAAACAATGGGCAACGCATTGACCTTAAGGTTATTGTCACCTTGCTATCTTATATTTCAATTAACTGACGCAAGATGAAATATTAATGTATTCTATTAGATTATCTGACTGTATTAACGTATAGCCTAAATTGATTGCGCGGTTAATCAACAAGTTCATATAACATCATACAAAGTGGGAATGAAAATGAACATTATTATGGTTTGATTACGTGCATCGTTTAGTTAATGATGGTCTATGTACTGTTCCTGCACTATTCTTCTACATTGTACTTAACTAAGTATAACTGATTCCTGATGAAGGCTTGGTAACTAGTCTGGCAATTTCATTAAAATCAGACCCTTAGTACGCATCAATTCTTTACGCTGATATAGGATCTGACGACACTCCTAATGGGTTTATGTCGATGTCCAATCAAATCTGAAAGTGTGATGATATGCGGATGAGGCTACGTGACATCATTGTGTGCCAGAGAGGTCATTTGAACATGACCTCTTACGGAGTGTAGTCAGATCTCTAACAGCGTAAAGGAATGGAGCAAATGTTAGGGTCTGATTTTATTTAGATTGCTAGTATGGCTATAGTCAGTTGATAACATTTCCGTTGTGTTGTCGTGGGTTCCACAACAATTCTCTACTATCGTTAAAGTATAACTTTAATATTAGTAAAATATTATGTTCATTGATACTTGTTTTTGCATTTGACACAGTGAAAACTTGTTAATTTAGAACATGAATTAACATACTGTTATTATATTTATGTTTGTATATTGAATGGCTTTAAAGAGCATTGAACACAAAATATGAACTTTTTTAAAACCCTTATGTAATGCATTTATGATTTAAACTTCGCAAATGTAATCTTTCAAAATATGAGACAATTCATTAGAGATTCGAATATGTCGAGTACCTGGCTTATCTCGAGCTAACGAGGTTTTACTGTATATGCATAAAACCGTATGATATGCCATTTCCTGCGCTATCTAATCATTCAATGATGTTGTTTTGTCTGTTGGTGTTGTATTATAATTCATTTTGTCATTTCCTATCGTGAGTATGACGTCCCTTTTGACACAATCCTTCCTTTTAAACGGTACAAATAATGTATTAAACCCTATCATGGCTTATGTGACTCACGTCATCAATACCAAACGATCAAATTAAGCAAATTGTCAATACATTAAGGAGTATAGTTTCAACGACTTATGTTCGTATTATATGTAGTATTTTTACATGTTTTCTGGGGGCTATTCGTTCATACAAATAATCAGATTTACATGTATTTGGCTAATACATCGGTGACTAAACTCTTTTTTATACATTTAGATTCAAAGTTGCTCAAAATTAAGTATTATTTCATTTATTATACAGCGAAAAAGACTAATACGGTAGTAGAAGGACATTTTTGTTTGACGCTCTTAAATTGAAAAAGACAAAAGAACCTAGTACATCATGTACGTTATATTTAGATAATCAAAAGCATTTGCATAAAATTGAACATTCAGGTTAACTCGGATTTTTTATGACTATCTGGTGTTCATTACCAATGTAGGGAGTGGTGACCTAGATGTTCAATAGGGCGTGCACTTCGTGATTGAGGTGTTCCAGTTCGATCCCCGACTACGCCACTGCTTAATGACCCAGAGCAAGAGTGTGTTACAATGCTCGACTCGACTAAGGTGCGAATTTGTACACGTGAGGGTGGTTTCTGAACATGTTCGATATTCCTGGGCACCGCATCTCGATGTTGGCTACACATAAACCAGGAGAGAAATACTCCAACGCGGATTTCCGTAGATAACCCAAATACAAGGGGTTGATAAAAGGCTGAATTGCTGTAAGTGGCCCTCGAAAACTGGTAAGTTTTTAAAAATAATTTTTTTGCACTATTAGTACTTTTAGCAGAACTGGAACATATAATACAATATGTACGAACGCGGTATTGCATGTAGCAACATTTGGTTTTGTATTTCAATGCTTCAGCGAGACTATGTTATTATCTTTAAGGACAAAGACACCATTAAAGTCCATTGGGAGACATTAAAACTACTAGTCTTCATTACAGCGAAGTTAACCCATATGGTGTTCTTATCATTTAATAAAATGTAATAGTCGATTGAACTTTATGGTTTCCTTCTATAACCTCTTTAACAGAAAATGGTGATCGAGAGCATTGACTGTTGGAAGTAGTACATTGATAAAAGTTTAATTATATTATACATTGTAGCAATACCACGCCACACTTGGCTACAGTTCCAAGACGAAATTTGTCCAGCACTTTGTAAAACCGTGGAAAATACAGGTTTGACTGGGTGTTGGAAACAACGGTAATTTCCCCTAAGGGCGGCGTAAATTTAGTAAAAATCGATAAAGAAGTAAAATACTTATGACTATTTTTGTTTACCAATGTTGAAAAATTTCGTCTTGAAACTGTAGCCAACAGTCACGTGGTATTGCTAAACTGTTATATGTATAACTACAATTGTTTTAGTCTACATATATCATTGCATACAATGTCAAGTTTCAAATGACTATATTATTTACGTATGGAATGGAAAGTGTATACTATACACTTGTGAATGTAAAACATAACATTATTCCTTGCAAAAATCTAATTAGGCATAAACTAAATGACTAAATATAGAATCATCGGACAACAAGGACAGAGAATTCAGTGTCGAATTCATTAAAACATTTCTTACATGTTTCGTTGTAACGGAGAAACACAAGGTTGTGCACGCCACGTTATTTTGTTACTCAATTCCACGAAAAAGTTACTGCTATTTTGAAAACATATCTTGTTGGTTAAATGACGTTCAATACTAGTACAATATATATTATACTGTTTCATCTCAGATATATTTGATAGAGCAAAACATAATAAGTCCGACTTTTACAGAAACTAGTGCTTTAAAGTTATAAACAGCTACAGTAAAATTTTAATTCTGTTATTACAAGCTCAAGTACTAAGTTCTTTATCGTTCATTACTGTTGGATTTCCATGTGCATTTCATATAAAAATCACCAACTTAATCATTATTTAGCAATAAATATACAGTTTCTGGTAGCAGTCTACACCACAATACTATAGTGGTAGTCATATAATAAATTCTCAGCTGAGCAATAACTTAGGTTTCTTTGTGGAATCAGGGTCTGGTATTGTCTTTGACACTCTATCCGCATGCGTCAGATGAATATTTCAAACAGCCGTTAACTAGCGCGTCGATAAGAATCAAAGACTAAAAATACTGAATATATCTATCAACATATGTTGTTGAAACATAGCTGTAAAATATTGTTGATTATTGATGATAATTATAGATAAGATGAAGTGTTTATCAAATTGTGAACGGGTATTGGCTTGATAACTAGATTTAATGGCACATAGACACTATAATACCGCATTAAATACTGTAGGTTGTGATTTAAACACTGGTAAAATATTTAGAAGTTCAACGAAAACACACAGTACAAAATTTCGTTCTAATAGACACTTATGTTTAATCATATCGCAGTGGTTGAAATTAGGCTTTATGACAACATGCAAGCAGATAAGGATCTTCCATTGGAGATGTTAGACGAGAATTAGCTTGAATCAGGAGAATAAACATCTACACATTCAAACTCGCCTGAACATATATTGGCGGAAATGAAAAAAACTCATGCATTACGATAATGAAACGAATCACTTCAGAAAGGGCATAGAGGCGCCAGTACATTTGCGAGAACAAACACAGGGATCAAATACCGACCAATATGCCAATGCTCTAGAAACAACCCTGGACCATCTTCGAACTAAGCAACATTGATACGGAACACTAGAGGAACTCATAACCTATTGACACCAAGCATCAACAACCACATAAGTGATACATGTATATTTATAAACCGTTTCCCCTGTGTGTACCGGTAAAAGGAACGTGTCTCCGCTAATCAAGAGTCGCAAATTTAGAACGCAAAATGTACCAAGCGGGCCACAACGGTTACGACCAGCATTACACTTCTACCATTTAATTATCAATGAAAATTTCCACTCGAGGAAAAACCATATTGACCTAAATATATTAAGTTGTTACTAAATCGGTGCAATGACCAGCGATGTACAAGTTATAATATAGGAAATGTAAGACGTGTGTTATGTCGTCATTAACCTTGATATCAGGACGATGAACTGGTGACACCAGGGATGGTATTCACAAAGAATCTTGAGTGAAAACTTAAATATTTTAACTTAAGTCAATAATTGGTGCAGCTGTTATGCCGTGCATTTTAAAAAATAATCCACGTTTTCTTAATGATTATAGTAGCTGTTTACCTAATTATTCAAAATTATGTAAAATATTATCTTGCTTAGCTGATACACTTTAGAAAAAATGAAGATTTTAAGAAATTCCTAAGTTTTCTGCCAAGATGCTTTGTGAATACCAGTCCAGGTTTCGTAAGCTCTTGTACTTTAAGTTTATATAACAGTTTTAGTATATCCTTACGTTTAGGCAATATTATTCTTAACCGCCTGCACGACTTCAAGATCAAAACGAGCTCGAAGGCAAACATGGAGTTCGGTGTAACTTGTCAACTAGTTCAATAGTCATCAGCGATAAAACTTGCACGATGCTTGTACGAGTATTCGATGTCCGCAAGAGATTCGTATAGCCGCAAAACGCGTTTGACAAAATACATTTGCCAGGAGTTCACTTGGTTAATGTTCAAGGCATAAGCGACGGCGTTGCACTCATTTGTTATCATGCACAGAATTATTACCCTGGTCATCTGGACAATTTGTTTTGAATTTCGCATTCCTTTATTATCACAATTGGTACTTCTCTCGTAATGAATCGTTCATAACAAAGCAACATGAAAATAGAATGAAACCATCATACAAGCATGCGCTCAATTGGAACTTTGGCCTACATGTACTTATTATTCAATTTTGCTTAAATAGTTTACCGTACAATATATCTTGAAAAGCCAGTCTCTAGGAAAACCTGCTACGTTGACATCGTGTAATTAGTGTATGTAATAAGGTTTTGAAAAAGCTCTAAAAAGAACAAATGACTATGTATTGATTTAGTTTTAAATAATTAAAACCGTTTAGTAATATATCATAGCTTAGAATTTTCTAATGAATTAATTAAAAATATCTTGCTTGGTTACTATGGTAACCAATTCCGGAAAGGTACTCTGATTGAGAAAAACAAACAGTAAATCGCTTAAAATAGTAGTAGTATTTTGTACATGAGAACATATTTTGAAAATTAAATACAATTCTTAAACAGTACTATTTTATGCATTTTATGTCAGGAAGTCATCAAATGGTGGTATTACGAAATACTTGTTGTAGTTAAGTCGAATACCGTTAGAATGACGATTGCTACGTAGCGCAAATAGTTCGGGATAGGATTGGGACTCTACTAAAACAAAACAGCTGCGACTTCCTTAAATCTCAAGATATCAACAAATTTTCTTTTGCATTTTGCTTGATTAACATTATTCTTTAAAACTATGGGAAATCTCAAAATAGTTTTTTGTCGTCAAAATATCAAGTTTTCATGGAGACTGGCTCAAATGTTTAATTATTTTTCGTTTTCCTGTATTATAGTGTAATGTAATTAAAATAACCTCCATCAAATCCAATCCTTGTGGTGATGGTGACTGGTGAAGCTAGTATGTTGGATACAAAACGAAACAGATTGAAGTTAAAAAAGAGATTTATTTATTAAAGCCAAGAACTTTATACGAAGTATAGGTTCTGTTGTGGTTTTTTTTGGGTATAGTATATATATGAAATGGTACACTATATGCTTATATCAGCTTCATAGGAACATTGAGCACTATTGTAGTCCTCATTGTTTGATGGCCAAAGTTTAATTGTTCCAGTGACTGCACATGTATCACCTTAATGACCTCTGCAAGAACTTTCGTCTCTTGGAACAAAAGGAGATAACATGTTGGTTGCAGGTTCCAATAAGATATATGGTGCTATACTCCCTATATGGATGCTACACTCAGTAATTTATGATGCTACACCCTTTATAAGGAAGGTGTTGAAAGAATAATTGTGCTATACCTCATATTTGGAAGGTAGGGTATATAAGTCGGAGCAAACCTTTGTTCGTGGTCAGAAGGGCCGGAAATATATTGCGTTAGGGGCAGTCGGGCCAGATTACATTGGAATTAGGATGGTCAGTAGGGCCGGAATTATACTTGAATTAGAATGTGGCGTGGCGGTAGTGTTAGAACTTAGGAATGGATTATAACGATAACTTTGGAACTTTAGAACATACTAAACAACATAAATTACAGTCATTATGTGAGAGAAATTCATCAACTTATTCAATTGGATCGTAGCTAGAATTTTGAATAGTGTAGAAATTAAATTTATTAAATCAATTTGGACTTGTGGTTTTCTGGACAGAAAGTTTTATTGTGACCACACTTTCCTCCGAGACTCAAACCCCCAGTCTACGGGTTTGTAACACTGGTGGCAGTGGTGGGATATTCTCCATTAATTCGAGACTCAGGCCTAACCCTATTCCTACAAAATTTAACAGTTCTTAAAGTCATATACTAATCGAAAGGAGGCGATGCAGAATAAAGCCTAAATACAGGATATGTCGTGAACATTTAAAGTACAACAAATATGGGCAGAAAAAAAGCGCCAAATTATTTACTATTACATGATTTTAATTTCAAATGAACTGCTCGTTATCGATAAATCAAGTGAAGATTTTTTTATCGCATGGATATTGGAATGTTTCTATTGGCGTGTGTGCAATCATTACAGTAAAAACTCTTATTGTAAATGAAGCCATTGAGTTATATTGATCACTTTTGTGTCTGAGCTAATATGTTTTCATGTTTATGTTTCGTCCTGCAGACATTTTAGAATCACGTGTTTTGGATGTTGCTAAAAATGACTCACACGATTATATTGTACAAAATTATGTAATTACTGTTATGATTACTTTTCATTTAAGGTAGAAGGGTACTGTTAGAAAATGTTACATATCCTTATGATAGTTAGTATCGTTGAAAACGTTAAGCTATATGCAATTAATTCAATGATACATCTTATATGGCGTTGGCGTCATGAATGACGTTGCCATGACTTGGCGAACGTTATCACTTCTAACTTAATTGGAAAACAATCATAAGTATTTATTCATGTCATCTACACAAACATTTCTAATTTCTATTTTACTTAAAATACCTATCAAATTGTTTTTGTTGTTGATTCATGAATATTGTCATTGGACCGTAATTGAGCGTTTATCTGAATGTGTAAAGTAACATGTTATGATTTTGTATATTTCACCTTTTGTATGGTGAATTGTGATCTATACAAACATGCTATATCATTGCTATACAACGTATATTATATAACAGCATGCATATCTAGTATACCAAATAAAAAATCACATTTGACTGTGCGCGTGGAATACAACCATATGCAACGCAACTCGCTGAACAATTATAAATATTGTATACACATAAAATGTATTCCGCTACATCATCTAGCAAATGCGACAAAGAAGCTTTCGATGTTTAGGAACGTGATTTGAAAATCAGTGTCAAATAATACCAAATAGCCATTCCATTGACAACGCAAGTAATGTGGCCGAGAGGAAAACCAATTACCACAAGACGTAATACAGTAGATGTGGAACTCAGGGAATTCGGACTAACCTGGGGGTGAAACAGAAGCCAAAACAAAACCAGCACAAATTGAAGAAATGATATGGTGACCTTACAATCCGAATCCGTAAGTAAGCATACAGTTCTACATATATCTACTACTGCAAAATTGGTGTCGATATGCTTATATTAATTATCTTGGTAAAGCGATATGCAATCACCGGATTTTTTCCGTTTCAAATAACAAACGATATACGGAATATCACTACAGTGTGTTGATCCGTTGGGCCGTATTACATCGAGTTGCTTGTGTAATGCTGTATCTCGCGAGACCGTCCGGCATATAACGAGACGTTCATTAATAAAAAGGTAAATGTTTACGTCATGACGTCATTGACGTTGACATATGTTTGACATATAACACGTCAGACAGGCATGATACGGATTCGGAAAACCAGCCATGTTTGATACGGAACATGCAATATGTCGTGTTGTATTCCACTATGCGATTTGGCCTGTATTCGTGACAATACAGTGTTAGTTATATCATAAAATGAGATATCAGACAGGGAAGACAGAACTCAACTGAAACAGCAAAACAACAATTTGATATTCGTATCCTAGATGCATCCCTGGACGACTTCCTATGTGATATTAATGTTATTTTATTGTAATTGAGGAAACGTCGCTGATATTTGAGTACGTGCTTAATCCGTTTTAGCTAATGAAAGATATGGCATGGACAAAAGAGAATAAATGCATTACTCTGAAGGGCAATGGCTTGTTGTACGATAGACGTCGGTTTTTACTTCTGAAAACCATCGAATTACAGTATGACGACAAGGGGAGAACATGCTTTAATAAAAACGGGTAACACATAAAAAGGTAATAACCAGATGGACAAGGCAGATACTATATATAACAGCGATAAGTAACTGCCTCTATATCTACACGTGTGACTTGAATTCCTCAAAATGTACCATTTCGTAACAAATACAATTTTAGTCCTACAAGCTAAGGCTTTAGTTTTTCGGAAAGCTTAACATGTGCTCTATGAATTCAATTATTTTGTCTGTAACTTATAAGAACCGAAGGTTGAAGCAACCCATTATTGAGCTAATTTCATTTTTCCGATTGATATACAAATTTTAAGGTTAAGACAATTATCAAAATGAAAATTCTCTCAGGATAATACAAAATTGTCAATATTTTTTACCTCAGCTGTAGAGGAATATTTATGCTTTCCAAAAATATACATTTAAAGTCAGCCAGACCAGTAGTTTTAGTTGTTACAAGTTAACAAACGCGTGCTATTTCAGTTCTCAGTCTAGTTGCCAGTCTCTGTAATCTATAGTCTCTGAATGAAGGTAGCACTCAACAGAAACAGCGCAGATCATGGATAGAACAATAAGGAATACACAAACAAGTCAAATTACAGCAAAGAAATACACAAACAAGTCAAATTACAGCAAAGGTATATACTAACAAGACAAATTACAGACCCAAAAGGAATACACAAACAAGAAAAAAAACAGACCAAAAAAGGAATACACGCACAAAACAAATTACAGAACAAAAAAGGAATACACACACACGACAAATTATAGACCAAAAAGGGATAACACACAAGACAAATGACAGACCAAAAAGGGAATAGACAAACAAGACAAATCACAGACCAAAAGATGAAAACACAAACAAGACAAATCACAGACCAAAAAAGGAATACACGCACAAGTCAAATTACAGACCAAAAAGGGGAAGAGACAAAAAGACAAATCACAGACCAAAAAATGAATACACAAACAATAAAAATCACATACCAAAAAAGGAATACACAAATATGAAAAATCACAGACCAAAAAAGGAATACACAAACAAGAACAATCACAGACCAAAAAGGAATACACAAATAACAAAAATCGCAGACCAAAAAAGGGAATACACACACAGGACAAATCACAGATCAAAAAAGGAATACACAAACAATAAAAGTCAAAGACAAAAAAGGAATACACAAACAATAAAAGTCACAGACAAAAAAGGAATACACAAACAAGAACAATCGCAGACCAAAAAAGGAATACACAAACAAGAACAATCACAGACCAGAAAAAAGGCATACAAACACAAGACAAATCACAGACCAAAAGCCACAATAACAAACACAAGAAGCATAACAGATACAAAAGCCTATATGCATGTGTATAATTTGGCAAACTAGGAATGGTAATTACTTCAGAAGGTGTGCCACGGTTTGTTAATAAAAAGATAATATTAAGTCAGACAGGAAAGGCAGCACTAAACGTAACCAGCCAAACACAAAATAACATACAAAGCACAATGGCACAATGGCATTTCCAACTGAACCAACCGAACACAGACGTGTTCCACGAAACAGTGGCAGTTCAACAATATTATATTTGAAAAAATGTTTTTGATATCATTTTTACAATCAATATTTATGTAAAATATATATTTTCTATATATTTGATTGAACATTTTAACCCTTTGGAGGTTTTGTCTCGTGAACTAAATTGTAACAATTAACAGGAAACTATGTGTTTCTGACGCCTGAAATAGCAGTTTTCTGTTACAATCTTAATTAAGGTCTGCTGCAAGCAAACAGTTCTATTACGTGTTCCATCGATATGAAGCAATGTAATAAAATAAGCCTGCCAATTATTTCACTTTGCTGAGCAGGCTATACAAATGGTCTACCTTATCTTAGATTTTATTTCAATACCCAGAAATAATTACGCTTCCTGCTGGCTTACAATCATTTGTTACAGTCATACATTCAAGAGGGAAATGTTTACATTTGTAGATAAGCTTGATAAACGCTCATTATAATGTAAACGTATTATGTTGTATTCGACTTATCTGATGCTGTGCAATAAAAAAACTTATTTTGTAATCGTAGAGCAAACTAAAATGATGTTTTACTTTTGGAACTGTTGGGACTGAGTCATTCAGCTAGGGCATTTAGCTTTTTGATTACTAAAACTTATTCTTTCTACTTTTCGACAGCTTGGACTTGGGTGGATATTTTATTTGTTTGGTTGGGCATTGTGCCTTGTATGTGTTTTATGTTTTCTGTGCTCAGTTGGTTGAGTGCTGTATTCTCTGTCTGACTTAATATTATCGTTTTGTTTTGTAATCGTACAGCAAACTAAAATAATTTTAGAATTTGATAGGACAATGCCACAAAATACAATGATACATAAACATCATGGTGGCTTCCTTTTAATTAATATATATACATACATATGAGCCGTTCCCCAGGAAAACCGGGCTTAGTGTCAACCTTATGAACAGAACAGAACATAACCTTTATTTTTGTAAGCACAGGCTACATTGTAATAGCATGTACACACAATATATACAAAATGATATTCATGGATAATGGCGTAATAGAATTACACAACAAATGAGAACATATTTCATGATGAAACAACATTATTTGTCATTAATACAGTAATGAATAGACACAAACAGGTGGAGAAAGTTGGTGGGGCTCACTATAGTATACAAAGTTGATTTTATGACATTAAGACAAGAACAATCTTTTTTAAATGGAATATATACCCTGTATGTTTTGGCAGGAGCGTTATGTTGTGATGGGAGTTATAAAAAGCATGATACTTATAGCATTAGAAAGTCAATACTCTAATGATCAGTTTCTAAACATTATTCGATATAGATTAAAGGTTTTCGATCAATAACAGACGTGCTTATAATTCCAACATGCACGGACCTACCATAAGGAACTCTAATATAGTAAGTTATTAAGTATTCCTTATTTTTAAGAAACACGCCACACGTACATTTATTACAAATATTAAATTTATTATCCTAATTGGTGTGCCATATACATTTTATACCAAAAAAGAAAAAGAAATCTAAATATGTCCACATAATTTAAATTTTGAAAATATTTGTTTCAATTTCGAAAAAAAGTTTGATATTACATTTACGAGGTTTCAAATTCTACTTATTGTACTTCAAATCAATTGGTATCAATAAAGAAGGAAACGTTTCTCAGCAGTATAGAACGGGCTGTATCAAAGTAATGTACGGCATACTTCGGTAAAACTAAACTTGCGTTTTATCAATTATATAATAAAAAGAAAATAACTATTTATTGTCCCCCATCTATGTTCATACACATATTATGTTTTGAAAACATTATATTTATCATGTTTATATCATGCATTTAAGCATAATAGTCATTTAAAATAAAATTAGATATTTATGTGTCTGTTTTCTTTATGCACATGTGAACTATCTATATTGTGTTGGACCAATGAAAATGATATAATATGAAAGTGAAGATTCAACATACATTTTGTCGCATAATTATATTTATTTATCTGTACATGTATTTTCACATACATGCATATTTTACACAGTGTACATCGCATAATTAAAGTGTATTATGCATTATCCATACATGTTACATTAAAACAATCATGTAAAGGAAGTCCTAGATCCATATGAACCACATTAGACGTAGCTAATAAAACATATATCTCAAAAAATTGTTTTTTATTTTATGTTTTAATAGCACGCTTGTTACCTAAATAAAATACAATAATATAATTATATTACATAATTTTTATAAGTCTTTCAACATTAATAAAGAAGCTTAAAATACCTTATATAATAGTATCCAACCAAAGCACACAGTTTTTTGTATATCTCACTTCAAGCACAGTCTATTAGAAAGTAACAGCGTATCAATAGTCTCAGATAATATATATAGACGCCGACTCTTAATCATCGGGTAACGGTAATATCGTATTTTACTCACAAGCCCTGCAATCTGACACGGATGAACTTCTTCTAGGGAAATCATGGGCGTTGTTTACGGTTTTCAAAGTACATTATCCAATTAAATTGATATGGATTTTCTGATTTGTTCCTTCTTTCATTCTATTTGATTCAATATTTCAACATCAAACATGGAACATGTAAATACATTACAACTTTCCAAGAAATGTTAATGGCATGATTCTGTTTTTGTAACCACGAAGTACTTGACAGTCTTTCATCGTATTTTATTCAATTTTGCAACATCAAATTATGGTTTGTACAAATATGATAAATACATTTCAACTATCCAAGAATCATAAATTGAATTATGCTGTTTAGTATTTATTCGTTTTAGTAACCACGAATCACTTGTCAGTCTTTCATCGTATTTTATTCAATAGTGCGACATCAAATTATGTTGTGCACAAAGATGATAAATACATTCCAACTTTCTAAGAAGTGCCAATTCTATACTTCCGTTTATTTGATAATTGCCGTTTTTTCATCACGACACAGTTATTATCTTTCTCATAGAACTGTTGCAGACAACATTCACTCCAGCAGCGTATGATAAGCAAAACATGTCTGTTCGATGTAAAGGTCTTGATTTGCATGACACGCCCTTTGGTACAAAAATGTGTGTATATTAATACGTGTGTGGCTAGGCGATGCCGCCAGTTTTTATATGGCTTTGGGTTACATTGTATCTGTTTGTACAAAACAGTATTTATCAAATGACTTATCAGCATCTATGGGTCACATCTTGATGCATTACCAATTTGTTTACACTATTTTACATTTTACGTACATATGTTTTTTGAAGCCTCATGCAGACCATCTTATGAAATTTGTAAAATATCTGCTATGGAATAATACTGTTTGACATGTATAACAATATCGCCTATCAAATTAGCGCACATCGCTCAAAATAGCCATCGTCGACATTATAAAATCTAGAGGGACCAGTGTCGTTATTTAGTCATAACGTCTTTATTGTTCAAACGATATCATTTATTCTACTGCAATTTGTTATCTTTTTATTAATGCCAAAATATTTAGATTATTTTTATGTTCAGTTGGGGGAATTAGCGTAACAAGTTACCACTCGTTTTACATTATATATAATGTAATTGGGTAAAAAATAACAAAACTGTCTTAAAGAATATGCTTGAAACCAACATATTTATTCCGCAAGAATTGAAATGAAAAATATATTATGGTTTAAAAGGTACTTTTCAATTTATTTTTATTAAAGTGGGGAATTAAGAGTTACATAAAGTCACTATCATTTTTCTTACCGCGTTCGGAGTTTTTACCGAAACGTACGGAAATTATCGATTCATTCCGCCAGCGATCGGATTACACTGGGCTGATTATGAATGGATGATTGTATAATGTTGTATATCGGATTGACATTGACTTTAGATCATTTAAATGCTTAATAAAAGTTAAACTGAAATTCATTTTGATAGTTGTAGTATTTTTACAATACAGTCACACTATGTTTTATGTCATCAGAAATAATGTATATTTGATAGAAAGGTGTGAAATAACGCATTGTTTCAAGTTATTAGAGGTTATTAGGTACATTATCATGCTAGAAACGACCTCAAAATATGAAAAAAGTGTGAAATGTCAAAGTTGGTTATAAGAGTGTCGCTGTAACAAGGACATGTACATGTATATACATTACCAGATGTAACAAAATATTGTTATAATTTGAAATTAAAACTCAATGTCACCCCGTTACAAGGACAGTTGATATTGTAAGTTGTTACAAACGAACCTGACCAAATTAACACTATTGTATTTAATTGATACCAGGAGAGTCTAAAAATGATGTTGTCAATTTTCTTTCAACATCGATCGTTTTGAACTTATAAGAAGATATCTGAAAATACAGCATTGTCATTTATGTAAATACAACTTATATACTGGCATGACATTGCACAGGCTCAAGCTGTTCGTGATTTACATGACGGAAGCAGCCTCTTTAAATATTTCTCAGCAACTTTAAACTCACTGCTAAGTGTGTGTATCTGTAATAAAAATCATTAAATGGTACTCTTTCATATAACACGTTATTATAGCAGTTGTCTATGAGAGTGATGTAATCATCCATGCCCACTATATTTATCATTGCCCGGAAAACGCTTTGTTTATGCAACATACACCTGCTGTTCAGATACATGGTCTGAATCGCCTTGCGTTCACCGTGTAATTTCAGACATTTCTGCTTTATTCGGTAAATAAACAATTGCAATGCGACAAAGACCGATGCTATCCGCGTGGAATATTTAATTAGTCTGGTTCACGACATTCTTACAAATTGCTTCCTTTATTGGGTTTTTATGGAAATCTTAAACTGTTGAGAACATGTCACGTGCCCCTCCATAGACAATTCACTTACCACGTTCAAAGGACCCGCAGGTAATTAAATCGGACATTATAAAAACTTGTGCATGTATGTGTTGCATGTATCGCCGTGCTCCAATGCTCTAATAATATGTTAGTATTAAAGGATTTATTTCCGCCTTATTTTTGTTCAGACATATGAATTGTACATCAGACAATTATGGTACATTCTCAGTAGATTCTGTGCAAATGATTCTTGAGTCAGAAAAAAGAAATACCAATTGATTAAATATAAAGCTGTTGTTTTTAATTGTTTTGTATTTGGATGTTTGTCTATAGTTCAGCCCATTTTTAACTTAGGCCATGCATATTCGTATGAGCTGCTAATTGTACTTAATATGCAAGTTTTAATTATCATGAAGTGCATTAGGTGAAATAGGATTCATTGGGGGCCTTATAAATCATTCATCTCGAAAGAATGTTCCATGTCGTAAAGATGACCATATGCGGCAGTAAAGATTAATATTTAATGGAGGGGTCTTTTATTTCGAACAGTAATAAACCTGGATAACATTTAATGTTGTAAATGAAACCATGTAATAGCGGCAGATATATTTTGTGCAAGTATACATACTAATTTGTGTATTGCGTAAAGTCGTTAACGAAAAAGACTATCGATGGTTTTATTAACTTCATTACAAGACAAAACCATTATAATAAACTCGAGAGCTGCTCTACTTAGTTTAGTAATAACACATATTCTATTTGTTTAATGCTTATCTGGTGTCAAAACTTGTACTATTTATGCCAAGTTACCACTGTGGTTATACAATGTACTGAGTATGAATATGTTATTCCATTCATATTTTTCAATTCAAAATCCGCCATCTTGGATTATGGTGAATATGTGAAAACGCATTTTTTTGAGAATTTTGCCTCAGAATATGAACCCCACATGACATGTTTCCGTTCAGTAATAGATAGCTTAGTGTTTCGTTTTTTGGTAAAATGAAAGTAGCCCCTGTGAGGGGGCGGAGCTTATATCAGTCACATTGTAGGTGATAACCAGTGAGTGATATAGGTTTTATTTCACTGAGCCTCGCATTTTATTATTCTATTCAACTCGTTTAATAAATTCAATATGAACAGACACTCATGTAATATCATCTATTTATAAATAGAACGTTGAATATAATGTGTCGCGCTATGTCGCCGCACATCAAAACGTCGTCAATTTTCGCCGTATGATACGAAAAAACATATGACTAATATCTTATTAAATATTCCTCCAACATTTGTCAAATAACCTGGACATGATGTCAAAACATTGAATAACCCTGCGTTAAAACGGTTTTGATGTAAGTTTGTCCGTTTTAAATATATGACGTATTTTATTACAACAGAAAATATTAATGTGGTTATACAAAATGAACACTCTTTCTTGCTAAATACTGAATAAATAGTAAATTTATTCAATATGTATAAAGATATGAACGATTCGTTGGAACAATGTGACGTTCGAGTAGTTTTAAAACCGTTTACGTAGATGACGTCATTGACATCAATTGTCTGCGGCGAGTCGCCGTACTCAAGGTTGCAAAATCACTGATATCTCAGTGTTTACGAATCTCAGCAGACGGAGAGAGGATATATTTTGTAATAGGCATACAACTTTTCGTATTTATATCAGTATCCATTGTCATTTTACAATGTTTGTCTAATTTCATTTTGATCATCCCACGTACATAGTAATTACTTTACTATATTATATAAATTGTGATTTGTCTGAGCATTACAATTTTACTACATACTACATAATTATTATATAGTCCGGGGAATTGGACACGACTCTCAACCTTCTGTTAGCATTATTAAACAGTTGATATAATAGGCCTTTTCGACTGGGCTGTTTCGTGGAGCAGGTTACAGTCTGGTTCCCATTCTAATTTTACAGTTGTATTACTGTAGTAGTGCTGTAATTGTGGGGACGGGACACAGCTAAAACTTACTTCACGAAACAGCCCAGTCGAATTGGCCTATTGTCTACGTATATCTATATATCTATAACACCGATTGTATGTTTTCATTATTACGAATACGCTCGAGATGTAATACCAAACCGATATTGTACGATTAGCTCGCGGAAATTTATAAATTCTACTCAAAAACATTGCTATATATTCATGCATAAAGGTCACGATCATGTCAAATTCTATGATCTAAAATGGTAGCCAAGTATTCATATGTAATTATATGTTTTCATGTACATTTTGTATCTTTGTATACTCTTGTGCATAATGCTTAATAGATTGCAAATAAACTGTAAACTGTATCAATATCGAACCGATTACAAACTAATTTGTGTTGAAATAAATATGATTTTTACTGGTAATATGTCGTTGGTGATATGTTTGTAGTAGTTGTGATTCGGTCATATTTATTTCAAGTTAAGATCTTACTTCAAATAGAAATTGTTTTCAGTCACGTATCTGACAGACGTCTGATAAAACGTCCATTAACACAGGAGAATTATTCAGTGTCATAAGTTTTTCTTGCTCATATTTGTTGTTGTCCTTATGATTTGTATTTGAAGTATGTTGGGGGATAACGTGTGCCTATCGTAGATTTCCTAAGTCATTAGCACATTGGCTCACGGCTTTAAAATATCTCGGTCATCGAAATTCAATACATTTGTAGTTCAAGTACCTAATGCATGTAGCACTCTAATGACTTGGTTCAATCCAGTGATGGGAATATATATAAGTGCAGAGAATGTAATTTCTTGAAGTCATTGATTTAAGTTGTACCGCTGCTGACGTACATGGAAATCACGCACCGAGACCAATTGAAGGAGTTGATGAGGCAAAAGCACATGCTCAATATTAAACCACTGCGCAAGTACATCATTAAGTTTACGTATTGGTTGAAGACTCATTGATGACTATCCACAACTATAAAAAATACAAGTCAGCTGTATGTGGCACCGGGCGGGAAACTGTCCCAAAATTCTACCATGACATTCATATACCGAGTGTCAAGCAAGAGGGTTTTGTCGTTAAAAAATGGCTGTATCGTATGTCAGTGACTGAGCATCAAATGTAATATCATTCACCTTAAGTTTACAAAGAACCTACAAAATGAAACGATCACCTATGATTTCAGTCCCTTTTTAGCGACCTTGATACGTCACGTTTTGAGTTTGACAAAAACATGAAGAACGAATCAGACAGAGAAAGATAACACTCAACAGAAACAGCAGAGCAAGAGCGCGAAAGGCATACAAAAGAAAGTAAAACAGTATTCGCAAGATAATTACGCCGGTCAAAATGACAAATAATGTTATTTGAGAACTTGAACGCGTTCTCAGATGGGCTAACGAGTTGGCCACCGAGAAAACTATACGGCACATGGACCAGAATTCAAGATTGGCGGTTAATATAATATTACGGATCAATGACACACCAAACCTCACAATTGCATTGTCGTCAACATGTAAGCCAACTCATAACGAAATAGTTGCACAATGTTTGCCAACGACATTTGTAATCCAGACACTTGAATACCTGGGGTAGTATTCAATAGCATATCAAGGGATAACTTAGAACCTTTTAACTGAAGGCAAAATATGTAAGTGTTCCCTTAAGATGTTTGGTAAATACCAGCCACGGTATATTACTGGCATAGAGGCGTAGACAATGCACCAACTGTTGCAGCAATGCATAAATATGTCTGCTGCTTGTGATTTATTTGAAATTTACTTACTTGACGGCTATGTGAGTTAATTCCAATACTAGCTGCTATTGTATTTCTCTAATATTCTCTATTTCAATGCATTGGAATAATATTGTATTATACATAATATTTGACAGAACAAGACAGCAGTTGATACACAATTCGGACACAATGTACACACACCTGTCATTGATTATGAAATACTTGAAATGATTGCTTTTAAATCAGATGATACAGACACAACTGCAAATTAGTGTTTAGAATAGTGGAGATAACGATAGCAAACGAACGAGGTATTTACATAATAGTGACGTTTGGACATAAATATATATTATTTATACGATTCATATTAACTAAACGATTGTTGTGGCTTTCTTTTTGTTTAAACATAACACTTAGATGTCGGTGTGTCATAAACAACACTCAGTCTAGATCTCAATCTAACACAGTCTATTATCGGTATTATACTTTTGCATTGCACCATACATTTTAAAGAGGAACAGGTTAGTGACATGCAATAACTATGGTACCAAAGTCGTTATATGTATTTTGTCGGTAGTAAACCTCAAACAAATTGGTATTGAACCCCACATAATATATGCCGCTGGCTTAGAATTAGACCTTATAAAATTCATGCATATTTATAATTTGCATCTGAAGACGCTACTTATGAGCCTATTTTCATGAAAATCGGAAGTGATCATGTTGACCAAATTGAAGTTTAAAAAGCTTGTTTTCCCATAAGTAAAGAGTAGTTTTCAGACAATTTTTGCTTGTTTTCCCAAAATATTGATTTTGTACTTACGACCTTCTACTTCTAAGCCAACTATATATATCAATATTGAAAGTGATGATAAAACCTAGTCATGTCAAGTAGACAACTGGTATAATATGCTTATGTAGTTTCGGAGCACCTGCTTAAGATATCTGCACTATACAATGAGAACGATATGACGTTTTTATACGTGCATCCTTATTGAAATGACGTTTAAGCATGCTAGACATACTTCTTAACAGGCAACATGTAAATGAAGTGAGGTGCCAATTTTCGTATCTACAAATATAACGCATCAATCATACGCAGTATTTGTACGAAATACGTGTTATAGGACATCAATCAGTATAGGCCGGCTAGACAGAGCATCATCAAAGCCATCTACACAGTCTAAATAGATTCATACAGACCGGGTGAAAACAAACTACAGAAAACCACAACTCACCACTTTGATTTATAGTACTCAGTAACAGTTCTTATTATTTGTTTTCAGAATTAATGTAATATTCACTGATTCCGTTCGTGACGTGTAATTCAGTATGCGATGCAATCTACTTGGCTCCTGTAGTCTTATATATTTGCCATCATGACCACTTTCCAGGCTTGGTTCTGATTAAATTCCCCAAGAAAGTCGAAAAATCTCTATGAAAAAAATGTACGACCGTTGTGCTTGCAAGTTGAACAATTTCTATGAAAGAATTTCACGATCTTTGTGTAATCAATTATAAAGCTTGCATGTGAAAAAGGCTTCAGTTATATTTTAACAGTTGCATATCCGATAGTTCATGATAACGCGATGTTTAAGCAAAATGGCTTAACCACGTATATTATAGTAGCGTGACAATTATACACTAACTTATTAACATACTTGCAATTTGTTTAAAAAAGACACTTCTGAATGGGCGGTGTCTCTTGGTTTATAAGTTACGAGAAATCATTATGCGCAAGCGTAGCAATTAAATTCATACATCGCAAAAAGTAGTACATGGCTAGCACGAACAAAGCAGCAAGCAACACACATTTGCTATATATGCGGGAAAACAGAGTTAACGTTATATACCTTATACGATAGGAGATAAAGTTTAATGAACGCCAAAAAGAACTAAATATAAGCGCGTATTTATTCATGTACATTGTAGCTTGTGTTGCCATTTCATCTGTTGAGGGAATCCTATAGTAAATTGTGAAAATGATATATTATTGTAAATGTAGCGTATGTAATAGTCAACAGATTGGCACAAGATACCGACACCAAATACTCTGCCTAAGTCATCATAAACCACTCGCTGTCATCGCATAAAGTGCTTTGATTTTTATAATGTAGACCGATAAGTCAAACACGGGACATGTAATTTTGTGACATTTGTATCTATAGAAGAAGTTATTTCCAAAGCTGTCTGCTGAATGTGCTTGTTCATATAATCTATGACTTACTACCCTTGAGAACATCAACAAGTTTGTATAATATTTTTGATTGCCACAATTATTCAAATATAGAATAAACAGTCAACAAATTGTCGCTGACATTTAAATAGATTTTAGAAATAGGACACGTAAGGCAGCACGCAATTAAGAGAAACGACAGAACGTGAAAGGTTCAAACAAGAACAGTGTACGACGACAAATAACAATTTAGACAGCCCAATGTTCCTGAAAAGTACATGTACTTGTGAAGATTCGAGTACATACTCTGCAGGAATTCAAATGTAAGCCAGAAAGTACATTATCTCAGTGAGACGATCACACTTAATATGTCCTTGTTTAGTTCATAAATAATAAGCAAGGCTGGACAGAAGTAGGAAATGTTTAATACCAAATGACAAATGTTCAAATTGATGCTTCGGGGAGCCGTGAAATATTTCGTGACATTGGACGGCTATTATTAGATACTCTAATGTACGAGGGCCACTTAAAAAGTATAAATCGGTGGCAAATAACACGTTTAATATCCAATTAATGCGTATAAAAGTAGACATTTTCAGAAAGAGCAAACATTTGCCTAGCTATCAAATCAAACAATATTGAAATCGGAAAATTACCGTTTCATCCATATGATATTTAACCAGTAGGGTTACGGAACACTAGAATGTCGAGAAAATAAGGTATATTAGTTGTCGAAAGGGTTGATATTAATGTTCATTATTTCCATAATTCTTATCCGATTGATTTAAGATTTGCACATTAGATGCATCGTAAACTTGTTTAATAGTGGTAACTCAACATTATTGTTTAGATAGCCTAAATGGCTTTGGTTGTACAAGAAATATGCCATGTTCCAAATACGCATGGAAACAGCACTTTCCTGGGACTATGCCCTACGCGCTGTTACCGCATTGTACTATTGGATGGCTTAAGTGGGAAAGTCATACAAGTAGCTGTTTTTAACATTTATATATTTTACTATCTCTTACATAATAAATAAACTCTGAAGTATTCATAATTTGTCCTTAACAGCAGCTCAAAAAACATGATAACGTGACCAAAAACTACGTATTTTGGATTTATGACGTCATATTCCCGATACCATATTACAGAAAACCAAAATAAAAACGCATGATGGTAATTTCATATATAAATTTAAATGAAATGGACAACAGTTGGGGTCGAATATAAAATTTTGTTGTAAAAAATAAAATTGAGGTTAAAATAATTAAAATTGTCCAACGAATGAAACTACATATCATAATCTAGAAATTTTGACTTAATATTAAGAATAAATAAGTATGTATTTAGCTAGTGTATATCTTGTATTAATTAGGATGTATGTGTGGTAAGTTGGGTCTCGGATATAATTTGTTCATATTGGTATACTTTGGTAATAGTTTAACGTTTTTCAAAATCATGGGTTGCCATTTAAGAGTACAATGATACATATTGCAAATAACATCAATTTAATTTTAATCAGCCCGAATTAAATTTTACGAAAAGAACGCCCAGAAACTGTAGGAGCCCATATAACACAATTTTCTTACACGTTTATGAGAGATTTTTTGTCCAGTGCTTTAAACCATGGCCTGTTTGAATATCAATAAAATGGAACTTATTTCATATAAAATTATATAAATACCACGAATGTCTAGCTGAAAGACACTTTTTATATAGTCAGAGGCAATGATGTTGATTTATCGCCCACTGATTAATACTTCGTCGGCTGGTTCTAATAGTGATCAAAGTGCCAAAATCATGTTTTGGAGAAAATTAGGTTTGAACATTTGACTTTGTCAAATATCTTTATGTCAACCGATTCTAAAATTTTAAAAACCTAGTAGATATAGTACTATGGCTTCATTCTTCCCATTACATTCATTATGCTGCCTTAAAATTGACGTAGAAACGTCCGTTTTGAAAAAGTGTGTTATCCCGAATTTGGACATTGAGCAACTTTGATTTATTAGTTGCACACCTGAGTTTGGACAAAATATTACCGAAATAACGCGGTTTCATTGGTTGATCTGGGCATTGGATGATATAAGAACGACTGGTAGAGGACAATGAGCAACTTAACATTGAACTTTTCAGTTAATCACGTGACAAAATAAAGTACGACAATTGGTCAACATTATTTTTTTAGTTTAAGTTGCACTTAGAGTAACCAATCTCCGGGACATTCAGCAACATGCACGCTACGTAGTGGTTCAAATACTGGACTTTGAGCAATACATTACTGACAAAAAGCACTTTGCACTTGCAATTATGACGTAATGTTTTCACAGGACATTGAGCAATGTCAAATTAGACAGAAAGTGCAAAAATCTCATTTTTTTCAAAAATGGACATTGGAGACTATTAGAGCCAGCCGACGACTTTTTAGGTGGCCCTTGTATAATATCAAATGCCAAATAGGGGCTACACGAGGTGAGTGCAAATAGATGTTTCGCCGTAGGGCAGATGACTCGGAATATACTTGATATGAGAAACGAGTACTATATACCTACATTAAGAAGTGTTAATTGCAAGTTACAAACCGCCATAATAGTCTAGGGGTAGGGAGAACGGTTAGAGTACTGGTCGTCTGGGTTTGACCGCGTTATACCAAATAAGACAAAAATGGTACCAGTTATGTCCGTTGGTTGACGATTAACTTGTTTTTTCCATTTCTACGGATACCATCCAGAATGTTGTGACGAAATTGGTGACCATAAGATGATGAACGTGTTTCTTAATTGACATTAATATAGTATCTAAATCAAGTTACAACACGAATTAAAATACAAAAAACACATTGTTTCGCTGCAACGGGCATCTACAAGACAAATGTCCTATATTGAAATGTGGATTTTGTCCGACGTGTTGACATGCTGGAATATATCTCCAGTACAAGGTCTGCAAGTGGTTTAATATTACAGACAGCAATCCATTATAGTTCATCACCTTACAGCACTTTGTAAATTACAGATCGCAGCATGGAGAATCAACATCAAGCAACGTATGCATGATATATCACAGTTAATAAAATGGTTGCATTTAATCAGAATAACTCTTCTCCAATACGTGGTGTTCTGTGTACATTGTATTATATTATTCAACCAGCCTAAGTACCTGGCATACATTTTGTAACTTGTGCGAAGGTTTGTGTCAGTACAATAGCAGTGGTTTAATATTATATAAATTGGACAATCGGAACATCGTGCGTTGACGTTTTAAGATAGATAATGGAGGCATTCGGGAAATATGTTGAATATACATGTTTATATTATATACATTCACAAGTCGTTACAGAACAAATAAACATCTCGTCATAAAGCCTTCGACCCGCTGAACAATTTTCCCCGCGGATGTACTCCCGATGGAAATTAATGAGTATCGGGAGGCGTCGGAACAGGTTCGTCATTAACTAGGGGAAGCTTTGGAGAGCCGTAGGATATATTGAGACTATAAAATACATAATATCAAATACAAAGTGGAAGATACATCAGGTTGCTGAACACAATATTTTTAGTTCAGTACTGCATCAAATTAGAAATATGAATGGGACAGTAAAGGCAAGTCATACCACTGGGCGCTACAACTATATTGCTTATTTATGACAGCATAAGATGCGAATACATACAATTATGAGCCAGTCTCAAGGAAAACCAGCTAATTTGACCAAAACGTTGATGTTGTGACTTTCCACCATTTAAAAGAAATTGGTCACTGATACAAAAGGCCCATTATGGAAATCAGGCAAGTTATTTTCAACATAATTCGTGAGAACATTTTAAGCTAAATTAAATACTATATGGATTGTGTAAATTATTTAATACTGAATAACTGGAGAGTCATTATGTCTATCATAGAACCATTTAAAAGCCTATTACGTATACTAATTACACAATTATGTCAAAATAACAGGTTTTCCTGGAGACTGGCTCATAAAGATTTATAGTGCGCATCAATCACTATTTACAATCTTACACATATTGTCAGATCAATAAGATAATGTTAAGGCCTTGTTGAAAAGAACAAAACACTGTATAAAGTATGCATTCAAAAAAGCAAAAACTAGATAGCCAATTTGCATCTGTCATAATGGTGAGAATGACGAATAATGAGTTATGATGAATGTTGTTTGATGAGTTAAGTTTGACAATTATATAATTTTTGACGGCTTTGGTAATTGAAATCGAACTTTTTCAAACGCCATTTCCTTGTAATGTTTGTTGAAATGCTAGAAGTTTAAACGGAGACCAATAAAAAGTCACAAACTAGTAACGTCTCCTGCAAAGACTGAACATGCACACAATTGCTTTATTGCATTTGAATAAAGATTCATTGGTTGTGTAATAAATAACCGAGAGAATATCAATTGACGTATGAGATACCACATTCTCAATAGCAGACAGTACCTCCCAGGAAAACATTCTAATATGTCTGTGAATATAATTATACTGTCACGAGCATGTATGTGGATACTCCGTATGTGGCATTTTTGTTGCAATCATTACTATTCATTAGCAAGCATACAACGTCTGCAATACGAATGAGTTTTTGCTTAGACACGTAAATCGGCAATGGGTACTTTGAAATGGAGCGTACTTGAATATGATGAAAAAGGCCTTTGCGAATACACTATTCCCAGAACTGTCTGTTTCATTCTTGGGTGAGAAACCTTTATAAATATGTGTGTAGTATATTATGATGAATATCTCAAGGAAGTGACACTGGGCTTTCATTGTGGTTCAGACTTCCAGAGTAAAGAGAAGTAAGACTACAATTAATTCATTTAACACAAACGAGTTAGTGCGTTTTATAAAACAACTTGGCCTGGCATTATAATTAAATAACGTCGCAAAAATTCTGTTTTTTACGCTACCAAAAAGGCAACAAAATAGTTTATATTCAAACTACAAATTATACAACTCGCACAATATACCTTGCAAGATTGTAAACATAATACCGAGTATCAAGTCTTGAGCTTATTGCAACAAGACAATGGGCATGGAAGGCTGCAGTCAACAGAAACATCCGCGCACATAAAGCAGAAGTAACACCGATCACAAGCACAAGACATAAATTAGACCCAACACAAAACTGAACGATGAAACTTAACCGCTGCAAACCCTAAATCGGCTACAAAAACTCTTTAAAGGTTTAAGAATCACTGAACATGATATGTACCTGCCAAAAAATACTTTTTGATGGTAATCAACAGCACAAAATTAAGTAAACAGATAGGGGATGATTGGGCGAAAGAAAACAGCAAAAAGCCTTCAATGATCTAGACCTTAGAAGCGAAATCACTGCAATCACTCTCCAATACAGTGGAGAACTGTCATGTGCTACAATAGAAATGAAGAGGATTGAATTTAATATATGATGATAACTAGAAAATACATGATCAAGCAACTCATACCTTTACAATATATGTAACCCTACACTCGGATATTCTGTTCGATGCACCACGCAGAGTACTAACGGTTGTCGCAAATATAAAGGCTGGACTCGTATTCGAACACAAAACGACGACAATGGCTATAAATAGTTATTTTCAGTAGTGTATATCTGACGTCCACAAATGTCCCAAAAACACAAACGGATATATAAAAGACAATCTGATGGCTGGTTGGTGTGGATACACGAACAAACACGACAATTAGCCACGAAACATTGCTTTAAATATAACAAATAATTACATTTCGCCTGGAAATCTTAATGAGGCTTCAAACAGTATTAAAACAAAAGATAATTGTACCTACATGTAAGTATAGCTACAAGCAAGTAATTTACAATGGTCAATGGTGAATAAATAATGTTCAGTGACTATAAATGCATAAATATTACACTCCAGTACGAGAGTGGTCGCGAAGATAGGTTTTTATTGTATTGTCGTCCAGTGCATTCACAATATTTGCAAACATTGTCTTTTTAAGAGATATGTTATCATCGTAATAGCACAATTTGATATTGATATCTGCGTGGCTTTATCCAATAGGCGCACACTCGACGACGTCAAACGTGACAGTTACAGTTAAGAGAGATACTCGACATGTATATTAATTTTCCGGAAATATTTTATGTGCAACAGTTTAACACATACCATGTTTAGCCTCCACATTTTACCGTCTAATGCCAGTCATAGTGAATGACGTTTATCGCTCTGTTAATTAGGACCGAGGTTTCCTTTTTGGCTCTGCAGTCTTCATTTTGACGCCAAGTTCCTTTTAAGACATTAACACCCTGTGTACACAAGAGTCCTACTTACATTCCCTCGAATATTTGTATGTTTGATTTCTGTTTTCAATAGGATGTTAGCCTATAATCCGACAGTAACTCTTTGCGCCGCACATTTCCCCGACGTCGCCATTTATGAATGACACGAAAACCGGAGTGGTGCAAATAAATTCATAGTTTTGCTGTTAATGATATTATCGACCTTAAATTTCCCACAAAAACGTTCCAAACTATGATGTCGACATCGGCATATTTTTAATGCACACATAAGAACACTTATTAAGTTATAAGCTCTTGAATGAAAGCCGATACGTTTTTACAAAATATAAAAGGGCATGCGCCGACTCCACCAAACTCGCATTAGGTAATCAAGTATAACTTCCAAAATTAAGAAGGAAATTAATTTTCAATATCCCACATAGTTATGTAAAGATATAACTATTAAATAGTACGTGAAAGATTTTCTTGACAATTATGCGTAGTATTGAAATAGGAGACAAAGTTCGCGACTTTTGCGGACAACCTGTCTCTTCTAGAGTTACTGTACCGATGTTAATGACGACACGAGCCTTGTATCTGTTTTCTTTTTTTTGCCATTCGCCCCCTGTTGTTTCTCTGTGTGTTATTTTTGTGTCATTCGCGGCCTACTGTTTCTGTTTGTGTGCTGTTTTGTGCCTTTCGCGCCCTGCTATTTCAGTTAGGTACTTGCTGTCCCTCGTTTAATTTTTCAACAAATGATTACTAGAAAAATGTTGCTCGGTCAAATTTTAATCTGCAAGTCAAAATCAATAATAGTAATTGATTGTCAAACTTAAATGAGTTAATAAGTCATTAAATTTCATTATTCGTCATTTTCTAATACGGAGCTAGTAATATGTTCGTATTACGCTTTATGTGTGCATTTAGTGCTCTGATGTTACTGTTGAGTGCTTCCTTCACTGTCCGATTTGTTAATATACTTTTTTGTGTAAAACATGCGTTATGGTTTACGTAATTTACAATGGTCAATGGTGAATAATAATGCCACGTAATGATCAGTGATTATGAATGCATAAAATATTACACGACAGTAATACGAATTGCCGCTTTTAGAGTTACTGTACTGGAAGAAATGACGGCATGTGCCTGGTATGTGCCTTATCTTGTATGTGTTTTCTTTTTGTGACTTTAGCCTGAATTGTCAAAATGGAAAATCAAAAGTCATTGACTCTCATTATTCGTCATTTGCTAAGGGTGGAGCTAGTAATATGTTCGTATAACGCTTTATTTGTGCCTGTTGTGATCTGCGGTTTCTGTTGAGTGTGTCAGATTTGTATTATTATTTTTTTGTAACACATGCGTTATCGGCATTTTGTATGTGTAGCCATATTTACTCATTCTTCAATATAGTCCGACATTAGGAGATGAATCACTCTGGACGGTTGGTTATCAATCATAATAGTGTAGAAATGTTCAGATTTGAAATTCCCAAGAATGTCTACGTACGACAAACTCTACATAATGTGAAGCTCACCACCAAAACATTTAATAGCGGACTATACGTTGGGCGAAGCCCAACGGATAAGATCCGGTTTATGGTTATATCTGTGCACGTGGTTTGGTCAGAGTTTGAATTCACTAATGGATCTAAAAATGTGTGTTAAAATCCCGCACTGAAGCAAAGATACTAGAAAATGGCCGACAATAGAATAACAAAAAAAATTAAAATGCGATATTCGGCAGCTCATAAATTTTCTTTTATTTTTTAATGATGTTTAAAAATATTCCAAAAACTAGCGTAGGCCCCTGTCTAGAAAAGAAAAGATAATAATTATCAGTCTTCCATGGTTGCACAGCAACCAATCTTTTATATGAGGAAGGCTATTTCCTAAATGTTTGGACACAAACAAGGCAGCCATTTCTTTGCCCGCTTCGGAAGGAAATGTTAACATTTTCAGTGCATAAACGATGCTACAAACTGTTATGAGACACATGATTACTCTGAGATAACGAGGTAAGTCGAGCGGGAATCGTTCATATGCGCGAAATATCAACCAATCTTAAGAAAATCTAATAAAAGACACATGTTTCGGTTATTTCCCATCGCAAAGTTTGCAATACAATTAATTAAAGTCCGTTTCGGGTATTTACGTATCTGGACCGGACGGTGATAATCCATATCGTAGTTGTAGGTTATTGTAAAGAAAGTAAAACAAATGCATTTTCGTAATTCCTCGCCGAGATATAATAAAAAATCCCTCCAAAATCGTCAAAAGATATTCGCGGGATAAAGGTCGCGAAAACTAATTACATGTTGTTGTTGTCGTTATTGGATACAATAAAACCCGTAATTTTCCGTCTAAATCTCTTTTATGTTGTGACGATTTTCAGGGTTTATTTAACAAAAAAAGGTGATTAAGATTAAAGATGTTTGATATTTAATCGTTATATGACTAATTGAAATGAAAATAGCCTTTTCTTTTGAACAAAAGTACTATCTGGTATGCTCATACAACCCATTAAATAAAGGTAAAATATCAAATTAGTTACCCCTGAATTAAGTAGACCTAGAATTAAACAAATTGAAAAAAACGTGTATTATCCACAGACAGCTATATTTTCATTGTTATCGGGCTGACAAATGTTCATTCGGACTGACAAACGATAGCAGGTTTGTATCGTCTTTCGTTACTTTGTACCCAATATTTCGTATCAAACCACTATCGAGCGCTTTCTTGTGCAACGAACCGCTTCGATAGGTTGCATAGACGTAGGAAAGCGCTCGGTATCGCCTTTGGAAACGGCTTGCTCCAGATTCGTAACTTCACAATTAAATTAACAATTTTTTGTGAAGTTATGCATCACCAAAAAAGCCAGTACTAGATAAGCATGTTACAAATAATGTAGGACAACTGACATAGTCCGCTAAAAATATGCTGTGCATTAGTTCATATTAACAGCTTAATGTGACAATATGAATAGTGTGTAAATATAATGGGATTCGACTTAATACTGTACGCCACCATCGCCAAGCCGTGAGAAGTATGAAAACACCTACATGTTCTGAATAGTTAAACAACATAAAGACAAGTCGGACAGGGAAGGTACGTCAACCAACAAAAAAGCAGAGTACGAAGGAGCGAAGAGCTTCAAAAACACGACATCTCACTCCGACAACCTAACGCTCTGGACAGTCAGTCAAACGAATCCGAAGCAATAGCCGGCAGACAAGAACGAATTAGCCAACAAGTAGAAGCTTCTAGAAAAGGACGTTATGATTATTATATATACCGATATAACCTTTACTAATTATGTCCTATTATACGACTGATAACTTGTCAATAGCGTAAAAACTAAGTACGTCTATCCTTTTAAATACGCGGTAGTACAGAATGACAGGATTCATCCACTTGAATCCAGTCAGCCAGTTACTTATACCAGCTTAGTATTTTATCGGCTTATGCTATGTTATTCTATAAAATGTAAAGTACAAGTTTCATGATGGTTATTTAACTCACTTGTCGCTAAAACATGAGCTCGTGTAGACCCGACTAATCATTACGAAATTTATTACCATTTATCGGCTTATCATCGTCAAATCTTCTGCTGCTGCGTTCCATCTGTTTACGGCCGTTTCCTAAAACGTATGCTTTCATCTACCCGTGTTATAAACTATCACTAATACAAGTGACATTGGTTGAACATTTCCTTACTGTGTTGTTACATTTGATAAAACTTCGATTTAGTCTAACTAAATACTGTAGCGCACAGACAATCCAAAGCCACACATAAACGACGGCAGCGCCTAGCCATCCACGCAAGAGTCAGACATAGAACGAATCATCCACATCCCCAAAAATGGATATTTCAATCAAGCCTATATACTCACTCCGCAATGAATGACACACTGTTGACTTCGAATTCTGTGCATAACTAGCCATAAAGGGAGGTAATTATAAATGATAACTACACTAAAGTGAAGTACGGGGATATTTTTTACAGCCGCCACACAGCACTTAACACCTGCTGTAGTGATAGGTAAATACTGTAGCACACACAAGAAGTAGGACTATCTAGCTGTTAAGTTTAATGTTTTCTTGGTTATATATATGTTTGCTTGTCGTAGTTGCTTGTACTTTGCTTTTTTCGTTTTTGTCTGTTATTTTCTGTTATGTTGATTCTGTTGAGTGCATTTTACACTGTAAACTATGGCACTTACCTGTATACGGCCCTCAGCCGCAGCGTGGATAGTTATATGTATCCAGTCACTTCCGGCAAAAACTGACAGTTAACGGGGTGCCGATTAAACTTAGCTATAACCGGTCACCTGGTCATGTGACTAGTGATAATCCGTCACATTACCACGTGATCTGACGGACTTCTTATTTGAGAGTCGCCGGTTGCAATTCCGTGTCTGAGGGTGAGGTTTTCCTATCCTAAATGAGCTGGTGGTTGATTGGTTATTTTCTTTCTGAGTCTACACGACGTCTATCAAGATGTCCGACGTCGTTGTTTATCGTAACGTCACGGAACGAACGTGACGTTGCGCGCTAGTCAATGAAAGAGTAACAATATAGTCCCGATTTTGATCCCCTCACTGAGCAGATTAAACGACTAGATAAATAGAATAATAGGTTAGTGCCGTGAATGAAGTAAAAGTTTATCAGGCTCGGCTGCGGAAATCATCGGATTCGCCTACGGCTCACCCGATAAATTCCTCTGCCTTGCCAGATAAACTTTTTCATCCACGGCACTAACCTATTATTCTTTATATAAAACCAATAAATAAATAAAGTTTCTGTGTTATTGACTATTTAAAAAGTCGTCTTGTTTCAATAAGAAGGCTTAACATATTAGCATTTACAGTGTCAATATCAATGCTTTAGGCACACAGCTGGGCACACACATTGCCGCTCTAATTAAGACGCTCTGACAAAGGCTGCGTAGATTCGAATACAAAGTTATAAGCTTTTCTTTTCAATAAAATGTTTTCATTTTGTAATTTTACAAAATTACTGCAGGTAAGGCACGCATGCTAGTATATGACGTGGATTTGTTAATGTTGTAAATGTTCTGTTGCTTGGTCTCCCCTGCTTTTTCTCAGTATATTCCCCAGGAAATATAGTTGTTATTATGTATGTTGCTTCTCCGATCGTATGACATATTCACAATATGTTCTCATTGGTGACATTTTCTGCTGAACAAAACAGTTTCATTCAATCAGTAAGCATCATATCGTTTACTAGTCTAGCATCTAGAGTTTTTAGTGTGAAAAAAAGGTCCAGAGCGTTTCTCAGTTTATTCGTGTAGAGGGATGCTTGAAGTTTAATTTTAGCGAGGGTGGACATCTGAGATCCTGTAGGTTACCATGGAAACCATGATGGCGTCAAAATTTCCCGCCAATTTTTTAGTACACACTCTGTCTTAATCTAACCTTTCTAACTAGTATGTACAAACACATATCAATTTTATTATGCGTAATATTTAAAGTACCGGTATAGAGCTCAGAAATGATATGAGAGTCAAGGTCATTTAATGTAAAGGTCAAGGTCATTTAGAGGTCAAAAGACCTAAAAATTGGTAAAAAATGTGTTTTTACCCCAAATAGTTATCATTCATATGCGCAATTTTGTCCATTTACTTCATTAGTTTATTTCAACATCGCCTGTTATCAGTTGCACTTAAAATAAAATTGATTTCGTGTTGACATGGCGAATAAAAATGAAATAAGGGGGAATGTCGTAACCCCACCCCAATTGAAGTTGTCCATATATTTTGATTATCATGACAAAACTGTATGCATTGCATTTGCTTCACCAAGTGTAAAAGTGCAAAATGTGCATACATACTACTGCATGTGCAACCTTATTACACAATGATACCTAGCTTAGCATTTAAATTGATATGTTGACCAATGTCACGAAGGTGAAGGTCATTACAAGGTGAAAGTTCAAGACAATTATTCCAGTCACATTTTTATGTTGTTAAAAGTGCAATAGCTTTGGTTTTTTGCTTCAGCGAGGAGTATTTCCTCCAATCATGTGTTGATTTTGTTTATTTATGTAGGCAGGTGTTTGAAGTTTAATACTAGAGAGGGTGGATAGCTGAAATAAAGTCAGTTACCATGGAAACCAAGATGGCGGCCAATATTACAGCTCATAACCAGTCCAAATTTCATAGTCCGGGCCGAAACCCCGAAAAATTGATCTAACCCTTTCATTGTTTTTTCTTTAATGATTTTAGTAGACAAGACCGTTAAAATGGAATTTCTGACGTGTGCCATTTTGTCACCACTGAGAATTTTGAGAAAAATTCGGTAAAACGTTCCAAAATATAAACGAAACTGCGAATTTCTGGAATCAGTGATCTACAATGTCATTTTCAATCATACCGGTATTTTGTAATAAATCACACTTAAATGTAATTATCAAGTTTCAGTTGAAGACTGTAAAATTTTAGTGTCTTGTATTTATGGAAAAGGAGTTATTTTTGGGGTTAAAACATTAAAAACTGCACATAAAAATGCGAATTTTGGAATAAGTCGTCTATAACGTCATTGACCATTTAATTTGATAAATAATCGCTGTGATAGATTCATAGTGACTTGCGATTAAGATATTAAGCATCTTAAGCCAGATATTTTTTGAGTAAAACATCGAAAATTGTAGTTTTTGGAATCGGTAGACTATGCACAATGACATCGATCATTTTATTTGGTGATTTAATATGTCAATGTAAATGGTATAAAACTATAAATAACCCTGCAGTTTAGATATCAAACATCCTAAGATAGGCTATTGTGCAAAATGTGACTATTTGGGATGAAACTAAAAATATATACATGTTTTGAGTTGTTTAAAGCAATAACAGCACCAGGCAGAAGTTTGTATCATAAACAACTTGAAATACACCTTGTATACCAGGTAGTGTATTGTCACCCTTATATACATGTAGAACCAGGAATACCTTCCATATGAGTGTTAGGTACCATAAAGAGTACAATATGGCTCTCCCATGCAGTGTTTAATATCCTAATAGTCTGGAATGACAATGGCAGTCCCTATAAAACAAGGGATAACTCAGCCAGGTAGAGTCAGAACGTCCCCATAGATCCAGGCATATCTGTTTCCAGCAGTACAGTATAAGGTTACCCATACGGTCACACCCCTGGCATTATTGTAGGCAACGGCTATTTATAGAATTGTTTTTCTTGTCGAGTACTAGTGGGTCATACATAGCAATGGCACTACCCTAGGATGTACACCCACAGAGCAACAACGAGTAGTTGCAAACTGTGTTGGGTACCATATAAGCCAGGAATGGCTGTTTCAGGCCATGCATGTGACAAAATGGAGCAATGAATAGTTACTCCATACCTTGTTTGATACATTTTAGATTTACGGATGGCTGAATCCAGCAGTATTATGTATGAAGTGAATTCAGGAATGATTCTGTCAGGCATTTATTAACAAGGGAAGACTTTAAAAGTAATTTAGAATCAATCACCGTTTACAGCAGCATTAGGGTACCAATGTATGTCATACATAGCTTACAGTGATTGCTAGCCTATAGAGCTAAGCAAGGATATGTTACATATATAACATAGAACAAGAAGGGCAGTCAGGACTGTGCATTGTTGGGTACAATATAAAGTCAGTTTTTGATATCTATCTAAAGCCTATGTTTCACTGAACATGTTTTTTCTCGGCGATGTACTCTCGATGGACATTAATGAGCTTCGCGAGGCAACTGAACCGGTTTCTCGTGGTCTAGGTGTGGCTTTGGGGAAGTCATGGGACAATTTGTGATATCGGGAGGGTTCGTGATCAATCGTGAGAAATCGGGATATCTTCCCGACGTTTTGCGTCTGTCCCACTGCCTCGGACATGTACTCCTGATGGTAATTTGGTGCTTCGAAAGGCGTCGGGAACATGTTCCCTGATGTCTCAGGGAAGCTCCCAACTTAAGTGTCAGGAACCTTAGACAACATTTCGGTGTCTCATTCGAGGTCTCGAGAGGTATTACCCGAATGTTCGCTAATACTTATCGGGGATGATTCGTGTGGTGCCAGTAGGCATCATGAGAACTTGAGGTCCTACTGCCAAGGGAATGTACTCCCGAAATTAATCGGGAGTTTGGGGCGTCGGAGAAAGGTTGAATGTGCAAAATCACCGGGGGCCATCACGAGAAACTATATGTAATTCTTCCTCGTGGATGAGGAATTCCTCAGTGGGACATAGGCTTGATCGAGCAATATAAATTATAGCGAAAAATGCATGTGCCAGAAAGTGTCAGGTGGCAAATGAGGTTCAGGGAATAGTTTATTAGTTCGATTTTGAAGCTAATTCTTAATAATAATATTTAATCTCACTCAGGGCCAAATACTTGGTGTTTCCGTCACTCCAAGGGTATGAGAGAGAAACTAGTAAGGAGCTTACTAGTTGCATTTTGAGGTATGACTGTTCTAAGCAGTACATAGTATCTCTAGCGCATGGAACGACTGTGTTATGCATTGCTAGGTATTATATAAAGCCAGAACTAGGAAAGACAATTTTAGGTACCACAATCGGTGTCGAAATTGCTGTGTCTGGCAGTGAAAGGTATGTACTCATAGGACATTGAAGGTTGGTCTCATTGGTAGTGTTCGTACCATACAGGGCCTAGCAAGTTTGTTCTCAGGGGTTGGACACGTACATTTGCTGTGTCCTAAATAGCATGCACATTTATAGTGTTCCGAGTACCCGGGTAGTCGATCGGAAGAATGACCGAGTAACCGAGTACCGATTTTAGTACTCGTTGCCATCTCTAGTTCCACTAGCTTCTGAATCACATGGAATCCCAATTACTCAAAGGCCACATGTGTGATGCCTGTATTTGGTTCTAATAGGTACTTTATATCGCTGGCTTATAATTAGATGGTCGTATGTACAAAATCAATATTCTGAGAAAACATGACAAAACTGTCTGAAAATTACTCTTTACTTTTGGAAAAACAAGCTTTTTGAACTTTTCGTGAAAATAGGCTCATAAAAAGCGCATTGAAATGCAGATGTCAAATATGCATGATTCTTATAAGGTCGACCTCCTAATTCTAAGCCAGCGATATGATCATAATATAAGACCGGAATGGCTTTATGTTTATATTCAAAACGCCACACTTATCATATATTTAGTGATGTTGACCCCCAATATATCGCATTTAGCTCAAAGCATGGTATTAGATAAAGGATAACTTGAACTACTGATGATATGGCAATATTTTAGTCTTACAGTAATTACTACCAAGTAAAATTATTTATGAGAGTGTAGTAGATCGATTCACAAAAAAGCTAACCTTTCATTTCAATTTTGAATGTTTTATCCTAAAATAACAGATACCCCGAACATATCACATTTTTTTACCATAGCCTAGCTGAAGATGTTTGATATCTTAATCGCAAGTCACTATGAAACTATCACAGTGATTATTTATCAAATTAAATGGCTAATGACGTTATAGACTACTTATTCCGAAAATTCGCACTTTTAGATGCAGTTTTTAATGTTTTAACCCAAAAATAACCCCTTTTTCATAAATACACAACACGAAAAATTTACAGTCTTCAACTGAAACTTAATAATTACATTTTAGTGTGATTTATTACGAATTATGATGGAAAGCGGCATTACAGTTCACCGATTCCAGAAATTCGCAGTTTCGTTTATATTTTGGAACGTTTACCCCAATTTTCTTAAAATTCTCAATGGTGACAAAATGTCACCCATCAGAAATTCCATTGCAACGGGCTTGTCTACTTAAATTATTAAAGAAAAAACAATGAAAGGTTAAAACAATTTTGTGGATTTTCGGCCAGGACTATGAAATTTGGACTGGTTATGAGCTGTAATATTGGCCGCCATCTTGGTTTCCATGGTAACTGACTTTATTTCAGCTATCCACCCTCTCTAGTTTTAAACTTCAAACACCTGCCTACATAAATAAACAAAAAAACACATGATTTGAGGAAATACTCCTCGCTGAAGCAAAAGAAACCAAAGCTATTGCACTTTTAACAACATAAAAATGTGACTGGAACAATTGTCTTGAACTTTCACCTTGTAATGACCTTCACCTTCGTGACATTGGGCAACATATCAAATCGAATGCTGAGCCAGGTATCATTGTGTAATAAGGTTGCACATACAGTAGTATGTATGCACATTTTGCACTTTTACACTTGGTGAAGCAAATGCAATGCATACAGTTTTGTCATGATTATCAAAATATATGGACAATTTCAATTGGGGTGGGGTTACGAAATTCCTCCTTATTTCAATATTATTCGCCATGTCAACACGAAATAAATTTTATTGTAAGTGCAACTGATAACAGGCGATGTTGAAATAAACTAATGAAGTATATGGACAAAATTGCGCATATGAATGATAACTATTTGGGGTATAAACACATTTTTTAACCATTTTTAGGTCTTTTGACCTCTAAATGACCTTGACCTTGACATTAAATGACCTTGACCCACATATCATTTCTGAGCTCTATACCGGTACTTTAAATATTACACATAATAAAATTGATATGTGTTTGTACATACTAGTTAGAAAGGTTAGATTAAGACAGAGTGTGTACTAAAAAATTGGCGGGAAATTTTGACGCCATCATGGTTTCCATGGTAACCTACAGGATCTCAACTGTCCACCCTCGCTAAAATTAAACTTCAAGCATCCCTCTACACGAATAAACTGAGAAACGCTCTGGACCTTTTTTTCACACTAAAAACTCTAGATGCTAGACTATACCTAGCCCTTCGCTAATGGAGCCGGTGACGTTATTACATGGTTGGGAAGGTTACTGGCATGTTACTGGATGATAATACACAATCGTATATTAACGGGAAAAAGCTTTACATACGGATGATGAAGCCCAGTAACAAGACTGTTCTACATTTATCGCACATAATGTAGTATACGTGTTAGGAATAACAAATACAAAGTCTGTCTGAGCATCGTAGACACATACGAGCATCATACAGATCGTTTTAACTCGTTGAGAATTCGGGAATTTCGTTATATTGTTTTCCCATAGCTCTTGAACAATACCGTTGTGGATTTGAAAACGGTGCTGCTGGTCAATGCTAGCACGACTATCGCAAAGAAGTCGCTCAAATACCATCGGTCATTTTACGGGCATTGTATGGGTGTCCTGTGAATGTCGTACGAAACTACATGCACTGTACGAGTTCCTTACAAGTTCCGAACGACGTGTCTGCAATGTTAGTACAGATATCGTTCGCTAACATACTCTGACGATCGTACTAGTCCGTACGAGTTGTCACCAGTCGCTACGATTGTACATACGCCGATATGATTCTAAAATGCATACGAGTTGTTAAAATAGAACGTGTCCTTCTGTTTCGGTTGGATGTTGCTTCTGTCTGGAGTTTCGTATTTGTTATAATTACTAAAGTATGTGATTGAATCTAAATTCAGTTTTGTTTATAGTAGAGTTTTTCAATCTTAAATAATCTACAATATGTCATAAGTATTCGTCATTTGACCGGAGGCCTTTTCGAAGCAGGAGTTATTTTATTTGCATTAACTATTCGTCCACTGTCTGTTTCGTTTGCGCTATTCGTACCCTACCCGGGCGTTTATAAGTTCATTAATATGCAGCTGTAGTGTTGTGGATGTGTTTTATGCTAGTTTTTTCGCATTTCCTCGCGTCCTTGTATCCACTGTGTTCGTGGAACGGGGTTATTCTACTTTGACATATTATTTGTTTACAGTAGGTCATTCGGCAAGGGACATTCAGCTTATTGAAGCTTGTAGGTCGTACTCAGTTACGCTCGCCTTGTTGAGGCTGGGTTATTCAAATAAGGCATTTAACTTGTTGAAACTAGGTCATCCGACTGGGGCTTTTAGCTTTTTTATTGCTGAAACTAGGTTATTCAACTGAAACCTTGGCATTCAGCGTTTAAATACTGTTATTTTACTTTTTAGAACTTTAGACGGCTAGAGCTATGCGTTGCAGCAATTACTGTTGTAACTAGGTCATGCATCGTGGGCATTCAGCCTTTTAGTTGCTGATGCTATTTCTGTCGGCTTTTTGTGACAGCTCGAACTAGAGCTGATCTTTTTCTCATTCGGCTGTGTCAATTGAAACTATGTGTTTCTAACTTATTGTTCAAAGTAGTTCCCTCGGCTGGGGGTATTCGGCTTATTATGCCCCTCATCTTTGATGAGGGGGTATATTGCTTTGCACGTGTCCCTCCGTCCCTGCCTCCCTCCGTACGCGCCCACTTGACGTTGTGTGGTGTTGAACAATAGGCTATATTCAGATTCTAATCATTCCGTTGCTTACGGGGTGCAAAATGTTGCTTATTGGGTTTTACAAACAAAAAACGTCCGTTCAGTGAGAACAAAAGAAAACCCCACAACGTCAAGTCGGTCGGTCGGTCGTTTAAAATGGTTTCCGTTCTATAACTCAAGAACGCTTTGATCTAGAATATTCAAACTTTACAGGGAGGTTGGTCATCAGTATTAAATGACACCTATTGATTTTGGGATCAGCAGGTCAAGGTGATAATGACCTTTACCATTTCTGACTATTTAAATGGTTATTTGTTCAATAACTCAAGAAAGCATCGACCTAAGATCTTCAAACTTTACATGGAGGTTGGTCAGCAGCAGTAGATGACCCCTATTGATTTTGAGGTCAGTAGGTCAAAGGTCAAGGTCATCTGCGACCTTCACCATTTCTGACTATTGGGCTGCCATGGGGGCATACATGTTTTACAAACATCTCTTGTATGTGTTTGAGAAATCCTTTTTGCTGCTTTAACGTGGTTATTAACTTGGGATTACTAATTGTTTATGGTGGGTCATTCGGCTGCCGGCATTCGGCTTATTGGAGCTGGATCGTTCTAATGTCGCGCTCGGCATATTCAGTCGTGCCATTTGACTGGTACGTTGGACTTGTTGTAACTGGGTTATCCGGCTGGGCGTTGAAAATTTTTATTGCTGAAACTATGTCCTTTAGCTGAAACCTTGACATTGAGCCTTTTTATTCGTGTTTCTTCTTTTTAGTACTTCTGACAGTTAAAACTAGATATTCCACCCATTTTACTGTTGGAACTTGGTTATTCAGCTTGGGCATTCAGCTTTTCGATTGCTGAAACTGGTTTATTTAGTATTTCGACAGCTTGGCCATGGGAGGATCATAACTTGTTTAGTTGGGCATTGTGCCTTTTATGTTTTTATGTTTCTGTGCTCGGCTGGTTCAGGTTGGCATTTTGCCTGGTGTGTTTCTTATGATTTCTGTGCTCGGCTGGTTAAGCTGAGTGCTGCCTCTCCTGTCTGACTTAATATTATCTTTTTAATTATCAGGTCTCGGTAAATTACGACGAAGATATTTTAGACGCAGTTTATGATAACATATTGTAGAAAGGATAGGCCTCCTGCAGTCCATTCCCGCAAGCTATCTCAACATAGAATATCGGAATGCAGTGATATTTTAAAACGTTATCATATAAACGGAAGTTGTTGCTAATTGTATCAGACATATTGCCGGATGGTATACTGGCAAGGGCTTTGATGTCATCATTTTATTTTTTGCATTGTCAATCATTTGATTGAAACTTTGATAGGAGCTGCAATGTTTTTAATATGTCATCAGGAAATCCTTTAATAGCTAAGGGGAAATTTGGAAACCGCTTTAAAATCTAATTAAAGAGCATTATAATTTAGATAGTAGGTGATATTCATAGTTGTTCGTATTATTTATAAGATGCTTCGTCATTTCAAAGGCAATTAAGCATTGATTAACCGTGTAATTAAACTCTCACTTCATAGTTAATTTATGCAGATAAATTAAAGATTAATCAGCAGATGTAGCTGTATTTTTCACAATCTTATGATTTAATTGTACATTTATTACTATCGTATACTCTTTATTAACGCATGCTTGAATGGCTTGATGTAAACTCCTGTCCATATATACTAGTGCTTTGAGATATAGCTTTCTGGCATGATCATATACCGGTATATATATTGATCTACAAGTTTAAATGTTTAAAATCATCTAAATATGCCAGTTTAAACACACATAATAGTAACCTTCACATACAACGTACACATGTATAATGGCGTATCAGTAAATATTTTGTCCAAAGTAATGATAACGATGAAATGTATTGATCGGGAGGTATTCTTATACAACAGAAGTATGGTATTAGTAATATTGTGTTCACCGTGAAATTGCGGATGGTACTACTTTTTGATATTTTTAAAGTCACTTACTGATTTACTGCTGTTATTTTCATCAATAGTAATATGATTAATATTTTATGGCAAATATTGAAACATACTATTTAACACACAATAAGTAAAGGTAAAAAAATAAGCATTTGTCAATAATCAAAAGATAATAATAGATCAGACATGAAAGGTTGAATCCAGCGGAAACAACAAAGCATCGAACTAAAAATAACACACATGACAAACGTAGAAATAAAAATGAAAAATAACGAAACTGAATAGCTACATGTACAAAGCCTTACTTTTATGAGTAAATTTGGTCGACATTTCGTATAAGTTTTTTGCTTATGTATTTGCATGTACAAATTTAAGTACAATATAAATGTATATGTGTCTAACAGTCAGTACAAATGTACAATACTAACTAAATACTTAAAAGTTAACGATTTACACAGCAAGAATATCTTGCGAAATACTATAATAGTTAGATCAATAGTTTTTACCAATATGAAAAGGCATTTTCAGACTTCAAGTCATCAACTCTTATTATATTGGTTGTCACCGGGACCACTTTTGTATAGAGCTAGCAATGTGTGCACTTTTGGTTTTGTTTGAACGTTTTTTGCTCTGTTGATTCCGTAAGTGTTCACATTCATGTCCGATTTGGTTGTTCTTCTAATCATATAGGAATATTCTGTCGTACTCTCAACGTAGTATTCAATTTTGATTAATAAGTCTGGAAAGAAAGAAGGCAATGCAATGGTATCTGGCTTCAGACAAACGTACTGGGTCGTAGAGGACAAATCAATATCAATTAATGGAAGAAAACTGTACAATGTATTTAGTCAAGTTATTATCTAACTGTACACATGCCATTAGAATGTCTAGACACTCACGCCAGCTCACGGAAAATCACACGTCGTACTTTTGGATATAACACACTTATCCAGTGCACTAATATGCTTCGAAAGTCCAATTAGTGTGTATTATAAGTCATATGGTGAATTATACTTGAAGGAATGATATATCAAAGCCGAACCAGACAATAGTTGCAATGTAGCAAAATTGAACACCTTATGTGTTAACGTTGATCATTAGTGTGATCAGTGATAGTCATGTAGCCACAGACACGGATACAATAAAGACTAGTGTATTTATCAAATCTGACAGGGAAGGTAGCATGCAACAGAAGCAGTAGCCAATGGAATTAAGGCAAAAGCAAAAACACACAGATAAGAAACAAAATAAATCACATAATATAGGTACATATCACACGACAACCATAAAATCAACATGAAAACTTTGACAACCAAATGACCAACAGTTAGCATTGACACAAAGTGCAATAGTATTTAGCTCATGTGATGTTAGTAACTCTTAGAGAAATAACTGGACATTTCAGAAAAAAATCAACCGAATATATTGTTTGATTCCCCCATTGACTTCAGTATAGGTTTATTTACAAGAAATACAGCCAACTTAATGACCAAGCTAAAACAATGATGCTACAGTGTAAAACGAAAAAACAAAATAGAACGTGTCGTAAATGACGCCGCTCGATTGGTTACGCGTCCTATGAAATATCAGTGCTGAGCTTCAGGAAGATATACACTGGTTTCCAGTTTAAGCTGGTTCAAACCTAAAGTACTAGGTTCATTGTGAAAGTCGTAGCAATAGCCATCAATGGTACGTACAGCTACGTATGCCTGAGGTAAATGTTTATACCTTCTTGTCAATGGGACAAACTGCAATGATGCATTCCTACAAGGATGTTAACTTCAACATATCTAGCGTACGACCAAATATGGTTGACATACCCAACGAAATAGTTGGTCCCAAACAGTTGTACTTAATGTACATTTCTCCGTAAGACCACAAACATACTAATAAAATTGCCTTTTCTCGGAAACATGACTGTACTTTCTCGGAAAATGCCTACATCAATATCAAAACAGTAATATTTATGTGTAATGGTGTTATAGTTCTAACTTTCTTACAATATGATATTTTAATATCCAGATACAATATAATTATAAGATCGCAGATACCATCGACAATAAGTGTATTGTAATATTCGTTCCATAACATGTTAATGATCAACTAATTGTTGGATACAAGAGGCAATTGAAGCTAATATGGTGTCTGATATGCGTCGATCGTGATGTCCTTTGGACCTGCCACTTTAAAGTAAATAAGTGAATTACAAAGTTCGTACTAAAATAGTTAAATGAAAGGTAAAGTTTGGAAACATATGAGCATCTTAACTTCAATTTGTTAACGACACAAACACACCAACCCCACTCTTTTTGACATTAAGAAAGTGAGAGGGAAACGAACATGATCGTTATAACAAATTAAAGTCATATAACCATAATGACATGTTGTCATTAGAATTTCTTTAACGGGGACAAGTTAGACATCAACAACATCCATGCCATTGTTTGAGCAGTTTAAAATGACGGAATTCGTCTAACTGACTTAATAATCTGGCCTCCAGCAGATCACATGCTGCTGAAACTATGTGCGATAGTAATTTGCTCTAAGTAAATAATATGCAACACTATAATCAATTCCATTGCAGTTGTTGCGTTAGTGCATTTTAAAATGAAACACTGAACAATACACAGTTCTAGTTTTTTTGGCACAGCTTGACATCATCGAAAGCACTTAAGGTACAATAAGAAATGGTTTAGTTGCCAATTACTGCCAGACCAATAAAGCTATATTACAGAGAACAAAAGCCACAAACAGACAAAGAAATGCTGCTGTTTATTGAATAGATGTCCTGGTATATTGTAACCACCAATTCATAAGGGACATGTGATACGCATTTAGTTTACTCCTTGACGAGTGTATGTTTAAATAAACATATACATGTACATTGGTTCAATGCATTTCAATTTGTCCTAAACGCATGTGCGTGATTGCATACGTCACTGACAGACGCAGCAACGAGCTAATGACTGACTTTTTACTGTAAGTAAATCACCTTAAAGGTATAAATCAGGTTCATGTAGGATCAAAGATTTAACAGAGGAGAAAACATGTTGAAGTTAAGCAATTGAAATAAAATAATCCTGTAAATGGTATAATAGCATAAAAACGGTGATTTTGCCAATACGTTAACGGGACGAAAAACCATACGTAAACATAAAGTTTCTCGCGCTGTTAAGGTGATTCCCAACTCTTAAATTATTCTGAAGAATAAACTCATGATAGTGATTGTGCAAACCCATTACAGTTTTGCTCCGCTAGTTTTCAAGGTATTTTTAGATTTGGGGAACCCCCCTAAAAACTGATATTTGCATTTCACTGAAAAAGTTAGACATTTCATTACATGAAACCTGGCATGCACGAAATTTCGTATATACGGAATCACACGATAACGTTTGTTTTATACTATGCATGTTACATGTATTTTCAAATGGTATTTTAAACAAGAGGGCCCAAAGGGCCCTAGGTCGCTCACCTGTCGTACTAGTGCATGCACACACCTATGGTGACCCTACACATTTTCTGAATAAGATTTAAGGAAATTCAGCCTCTATTGCAAGTTTATGATTTGATCATGTTACCTAGCTTTTGACCCCAGATGACTTAATTAATATCAAACTTATACTAGATTGTGTTGAGATGATCATTAGGACCAAATTTCATAAAGATTAAGTCGAAATTGTGACCTCTGGTGACTACACAGTTTTTCTATGATCTGACCTATAATTTAAACAAAATATATTGGTAAAAAATTATTTTCCTCCATATAACTGTACAAATAAATGGTATAAAGACAAAACAATACCTAAATACTTAAAAAAATAAAAATAAAAATTATGGTTCCAGTGGGGTTTGAACCCACGACCCTCAGGAAAATGTCAATTGACATTGTGACCTTGTTTTTGACCCCAGATGACCCAAAATCGAACTTGGCCTAGATTTTGTTGACATGGTCATTGTGACAAAGTTTCGTTAAGATTAAAATGAAATTGTAACCTCTGGTGACTACACAAGGTTTTTCTATGATTTGACCTATAATTTAAACAAAATATTTTGGAAAAAATATTTTTTTCCATATTACTGTACAAATACATGCTATAAAGACAAAACAATACCTAAACAGTTAAAAAAAAAAAATTATGGTTCCAGTGGGGGTTGAACCCATGGCCCTCAGGAAAATGTTGGTTGAAATTGTGATTTTTATAGTTGACATTGTGACCTTGTTTTTGATCCCAGATGACCCAAAATCGCACTGGACCTAGATTTTGTTGACATGATCATTGTGACAAAGTGTCATTAAAATTAAGTTGAAATTGTAACCTCTGGTGACTACACAAGGTTTTTCTATATTTTGACCTAGTGACCTAGTTTTTGACCTCAGATGACCCAATATCGAACTTGACGTTGATTTTGTTGAGATGATCATTGTGACCAAGTTTCATAAAGATTAGGCCAAAATTGTGACCTCTAGAGAGGACACAACCCAATTGTTGACGGACGGACAGACGGACGAACGGACGGACGGACGGACGACGGACGACGGACGAAGAGTGATCACAAAAGCTCACTCTGTCACTTTGTGACAGGTGAGCTAAAAATGTGATTTTTTATATTTAAGTTTTACGAAAAAAATAGTTGAACAACATACTGTTTTCGTACATGCAACCAGTAGAGTAACTATTATAGAGGTTTTATCCCAAATGTCATGGAAGTTGCTCGGCTAGATATTTTTAATTGACACTTAAGTGATTTCGGAAATGTCGAATACCAGGAGAGTTTACAAAATACATCAACGTTTTGAATACGTTGCATCCAGTTTTCGCGATAATTTGTTTTTTAATATTATGTTTATTTAAAGATGAGCCCATGCTCTTTTGTATTAGCTAGTCTATATTCGTACGAAATAAATGCAAAATAACCTTCCTCTAAAGTAGTCGGGATGCTTGCTAAACAAAGATTAAAACTTGGATAAAAGTTTGTGTGGGCGCATTATATTACGTTTCACATACGTTGTAGCTAGTATTCGCGAGTGTTGGTGTTTCAACGTTTGGAATAAATGGCACATAAAATTTCACCTATAGCTTTATTCTACAAGCTTATTATAGTATAATATAGTAATAACTATATAGTAAATATGCGATTTTAAGACATGAGAACATGATGACACATCAAGTATTTCGTAATATTTCGTCATGGTAGTCAGACGATTTCAATACGTCTTATTTGCACCGTTTTCTAAACTTCCTGTCAACTGAAGAGTTTGCAACCACCTTAACGTCCAGTTTTACGTTTGCTTATTTCAGGGCCGCGCCGGGGACTATTAACGTTATACAACGTCAAATGAACAGTAATTCCCATTTTATTTCTAACTACTAATTAGTTTTCTATAATATTTAAAGTATAAATTTATACAAACCCGAAGTATCCATGTTTTCTTGGTATTTGCCGATCCCGGAAGTCGACGTGCATTACAATAACTGGTATGACGTTACGTTTGTTTTCGCGACGTCGCCACAAATCTCCCGCCAAAATATCATTAATTTGAAATACAAACGTATTACATGATGTTTTGTATGTTATAATAGCGTTTAGGCATGTTTTTTTCGCGTTATAACATATGCCTGGCGGGCTTGGGCACCAACCGTCCCTCGGGACTCTGCAGATGTTATATCCCGAAAACACATGCGTTAACGCTACATAAATACACGTATTACAGTTATCAAAGTTTCTTCCGAGTATGAAGTCTCACTAATCGCTGTGACCGGGGTGAACGACAATAGGAACAAGAAGATCTCACCCTACTGTACGCAGATTTTTATCGCTCATACATCACAATTATTAGTGGACAAGGAACTACATGTATATAGTGTTCACTCTTTTATCTCCCATTAAACTTAATATATCCTATTATTTAATGCTAACTGATGAGATATGGAGTTCTATCAGTGAAATAAAACCTATATCAGTCACTGGTTATCACCTACAATGTGACTGATATAAGCTCCGCCCCCTCACAGGGACTACTTTAATTTACCAAAATCTCAACACTAAGATGTCTGTAACTTTTTTATTACTGAACGGAAACATGTCATGTGGGGGTTTTTATTCTTAGTTGGACCATTTCCTACAAGTTGGTGTACGATTTAATGCAAAATTCTCAAAAAAGTCGTTTTCACCTATTCACCATAATCCAAGATGGCGGATTTTGAAGTGAAAAATATAAATGGAAAAACATATTCATACGTAGCCTAACAACAGTGGTAATTTGGCATAAATAGTACCAGTTTTGACACCATATAAGCATTAAATAAATAGAATATTTGTTTGTTTTGATTGAATATTCAATATATTCAATCAAAAAAAACAAATATCCTCTATATATATATCGAATGGCTATCATCAAAATAGCTTCAATGGCATTTCTTTTAGATCAATTACCATAATAGCAACATGGGGTAACATAAATTAAATAAACCATTTTATTATATACCTAGCAATGTATTGTCACGAATACAGGCCAAATCGCGCAGTGCATTTTCCGTATCATACATGTCTGATTTTCCGAATCCGTATCATGCATGTCTGACGTGTTATATGCCAAACATATGCCAACGTCAATGACGTCACGACGTAAACAATTGTCTTTTTATGAATGGTCGTCGCGTTATATGCCGAAAATATGCCGACGTTCACACATCAAACGCATTTCCGCGCGTTAAAGCGCTTTTTTCACTTTTGAAGGTATATAATAAAATGAATATATATGCAGTGGTGTTAAGCCGTATTACCTACTCGTTGCTTGCGCCATACCGCATCTCAGTCTCGTGAGATACGGCATTACACAAGCAACGTGATGTAATACGGCCCAACGGATCAACACACTGCAGTGATATTCCGTATGTATAACACTAACTTTCTGTATTTCCTGGGCGTGTTAGAGGATTTGTGCCTCGAGTGTTCCTGTCTTACAAATAGCGTAGGAGGAAGAGGAAATACTATTAAGTATTTTCTGTCATTTTGCCTCAGAACGTTCTAAGATATTTGTTTAATTATATTATAACATTTTAATAGATTTTGGATATTTTCAATCAAATATTGTCGTATTCTCTTAAAACGTTCTAAGAGATTTGTTCATTTTTCTTTCCTAACAGTCAACCAGATTTGATCGTTTTTCTTAGAAAGATCTAAGAGATTTTGGTCATTTTTGACCATCAAACAAATTAAAATATATTACATTTAATGATTAAATTTCTTAGAATTTTCAAAATGAACGTGACCATAAAAATACCAAATCTCTTAGATTTTTGGTCGATGCAGGTAAAACTTTTCGAACTATGGTTTTCAATATATCTTAGAACGTTCTAAGAGATTTTACCATTTTCTCTCGAAAAACTGTAATATTTTTTTTTGTCATTTTCTCTTACAAAGTTCTAAGAGATTGGTACATACTATTGTTATAACATTCTACCATATTTGGTCATTTTCTCAAACAACGTTTTAGGAGATTTTGGCATATTTTATCATGTTCTCTTAGAACATTCTAAGAGATTCGATCAATTATGTTAAAATGTTTCAAGCTATTATATAAAGTTCTCTTAGAACGTTAGAAGAGATGTGTACATTTATCTATTATGACGGTCAACCAGATTTGGGTGTTTTCTCTTAGAACGATCTTAGAGATTTGGTCATTTTAAGCACCAAACACATTTAAATGTATCACGGAAAATGATCAAATCTCTTAGAACGCTCTAAGAGATTGTGACCAAAAACGAAGATATTTTGGATATTTTTTCTCAGAACGTTCTAAGACATTTGTAAATAATTTTGTTATAACATTCTATCAGATTTGGTCATTTTCTTTTAGAACGTTCTAAGAGATTTGCTAAATTTCTGTAAAATGGTTCAATGAACGTTTTACCCTTTCAGAATGTTCTAAGATATGTAGGCATTTTATCATGTTTCCTTGGAACGTTCTAAGAGATTTAGACACATTCTGTTAAAATGTTTCAATCTTTAACGTACAAATAAAATACAGTTACGGCAAATAACAAAGTAGCGTTCCGATGAAGAAAGTAGTGTACTGTCGGTTCAATAAGTAATACTAATGAGGTAACTGTCCCATTCAAATGAATAGGGGAGCCTTCTGTTTTATATAATAAAATAGATCCCTTTGAACAATCGATAGTATAATACTTCAAAACCAGTTTTCACAACATCTCGTTGGTCGAGTGATGCCGGTGTTATACAAGTAATTTTGTTCAAACTCGCCACTGGTTCGACACCCATCCCAGTAACTTAAATTTTAAAGTTTTTTTTATCTTTTTAAAAGTACCTTATTTTTATTTGTTACTAATATAATAACATACACGAAGTAAGGTATGCAGTACGTAGATTAATTTTTGTGTTAAATTTTCATTCTTTATCTAGTCGTATTTCAATTATTTTATTTTTATATACAGTACACCACTCATATAATCGTTTTAATATATTCACTACAACATGAAACTTTGATCACTTTGAGGTATCGATTCATTAAAACAGCAGTATGATTTAAGACTTCATAACATGCAATAAAAAAGTTGACCGAAGTGGGGATTGAACCTACAACTCAGAATAAAATAGAAACATGAAGGAAGTGAGGGTTTATCCACTACCACGCCTTTGGTATATGGAATGTGATTTGCAAACTATTTGATATCGAACCCAAATAAAGTTTACCTGTCGGGCGAGTTTATGTTTATAACTGTTCTCATTTGACTTTGAACGCACTATAGTGGTTGCTTTGTATTGATATGTCGTGAAATACGGAATATATTGTTAGGTTAGAATCGAAATAATGCATATGTCCCTGTGTTTTATCTATAATAAAGCACAGTTACTTGTCCGGATGCGTACATTATATCATCCGTGCTAGAAATCGTGATGTAATTACTACGCATCCGAACTCGTGACCGTGTTTTATTCCACGATAAAACACAGGTATAAATTCATTATTTGTAAAATAATTCCGATATTGGCACAGGAAAGGCGCATTTCAAACTAGCGGAAGTTTCCGCGTTACACCAGCTGTTTGAAAGGCTAAATACCTAATTTTAGTTACAAAAGATCTGAATGACCTGATTTAAACTTTGAATGGTGTACAACAAATGTCAGTTTGGGCCATAAGTACACCATCTTATCTTCGAGCAGACTTTATATAAAATGGTAATATGATCAAAGCGTAATCCTGACACTCAGGCACACCGGTGCGGGTGTTTGATCGCCTACATGAATTAGCACCAATTTGTATATCAAGGGAAATAATAACTCCAAGGACTAATAAAACAAGTACCAGATTGTCTTTGATTAATTTCCTATAAATGATCTTATCAAGTCACATTCAATACGGACAAATATTTCACTAGGATATATAATAAGTGGAACAAACACACCAAAGAGCTCAATGATTGCTGATTTCAGTCATTTATCTTTGTCAATTATTTGTTATAAGTTTCCATTATATGAATGACATGACAAATGATAAGTTATTGACTAAACAAACACGTATATTCGTTTGGTATTCAGTGCTCAGAAGCAATGGGTATTACATTAGCTCACGATATTTATTGTATTAATGATGTAACACAGAAAAAGGAAGCAACACAAACCACAATCACTCGGTACTGCGCCTAACCCACAACATAACGGAAAAATGAAAATAGACCACCGGAAGTCCAAGGCTCATGCACAACAAAGATAAAGTTCCAGCTTTGCAAACACTGGAATGGCCCAGTTGCAGCTATTACGATGCTGACATACATGAAACTAGTTTAAGACCTAATTTCAGCTGCTAAATAGTCCTAAAAAGTATAAGAATAACAGTAAATGTAACAAGAGGGCCATGATGGCCCATGAATCGCTCACCTGAATCACCTTGCTCATGATATTTTTATATATGAAACTGTAGCCTCTTAAAGAAGACAAACATTTGAGAAAGGACCTTATAAGGATGCTACCAACCAAATTATATGAAGATCCATCAATCGGTTCAAGAGAAGAAGTCTTTTTTAAAAAAATCTATATATCTCTTAGGTAAAATTAAGGGAGGCAGGGGGTGGGGCCAATATTGACCCAGGGGTCATGATTTGAGCAATCTCGGTAAAGGTCCACCAGACAATGCTACTAGCAAAATATCTAAGGTCTATGACTTGTGGTTCCAGAGAAGATTTTTTAAGTTTTTCTATATATTTCTTATATAACATTATGAGATGTCTGGGGTGGGGCCAATATTGGACCGGGGGTCATGATTTGAGCAATCTTGGTAAAGGTCCAATACGCAATGGTTCATGCTAAATATCTAAGCTCTATGCCTTGTGGTTTCTTAGAAGAAGATTTTTTAAAGGTTTTGTTACCTGGTTGCCATGGCAACCAGAGTTCTAGACGGATCAACTGTATTTGAGCAATTTTCAATTCCCGCTATGTCAGGAACATCCAGGCAAAATTTTATCAATATTGGTCAAACGGTTTCAGAGGAAATGTCATTTGAAAGTGTGGACGGACGTACGACGGACGGACGTACCGACGGACGACGGACGGTGAGTGATCTAAAAAGAAAACAAGTAAATAAATAAATATGTACTTTGTCTCTGATGAACACATCTTTATTAATTTTGTCCCATGTTGTGATCACATTGGTTAAACACGTTCGTTATTAGAATCATAGTAATGGAAATATCTCTCGGTGTCTCTGCTACATGTTCCAATCGTCCATGTTATTAGATTATCAAACTGTATACAAGACAAATGTGTTGACCCTATAAGTCAAATCTTGAGTAGTATATGTTTCTCTCTACTCAATACACACATTATAGCAGCAATATATGAAACGCTATAAATACACATTGAACAATCTGTGGTATTCATTGTCACAAGCACAGTGAGGTATTTCAATACCTGAGATCTGTCTTGTGTAATAATACATACACTCAAGAACCTATTCTGAATACTGATGTCAGTATATGCCAACCAGTAGCTTGTTTATGTACGTATCTGCCTGTTAATATGTCGGTAACATGCACCTAGTCTATTATAAAACTCATTCGAAATTAAGGGCCACCAAAAAAGGAAATTCGACTGTTACAGTACCCATCTATCTAATTTACACGTCAGTCGTCTAGCTCAGATTATTATGCAATGAACACATTAAAAAACATTGACATCGGGTTTTCTGCTTAATATACAGCTATGATCATAGTACATGATATACAATGTTGATGCGTTCATCCCTCGTGTTCTTTGTGAGCTAGCTAAGATATTAGTACATTACGTAGTGCGTATCATATTAAACATCATACTAACAGGGCCATTATGAAAATTGATCAGCCAGTTATGTCATCCACCGACAATAAAGTCGTTATTCAGCTAAGTTATTAGCACATTGCGTAGTGCGTATCACTATTATAATCATATTGTCGGATTATACGAGGGCAGTAGTAATTAGAAATAATGTCAATGTCAATATTTAACATAAATAAATAAGGGTACAATTCTAACATAATTTGTACATTCATGGAACATTGAACACCCCGCCTACTTGCCAATCCTATCATTATTTACAAACTCATTAACCGGCGCAGAGTTATTTAGTTTTGTATCAGGGATATTCTGTACAATAAGACTTTGGAATTCTAGATTATATTTTAAGTACATGTATGATGTTCTTCGGAAATGGATCCACTCAATGGATTGAATACTTCAAATTGGGAGCCTGCAGTAACATAAGAAACGGCTACGAACGGTTACTTTAAGCGATATTCTAATTATGAGTTTACAGCGTTTTATAGCACTATATATAATGGCCCCTATTGTCTTTGATCGTCAAAAAACGTTTGAGGCTCCCATCATCCACAATCCTGCTAACGACCATCAGCCGAGTACAGCAAACATTAAAAACACACAAGGCACAATGTACAGATAACGTTAAAACACACAAGGCACAATGTACAGATAACGTTAAAACACACAAGGCACAATGTACAGATAACGTTAAAACACACAAGGCACATTAAACCAACTGCGCACAGAAAACATAAAACACTTATAAGGCACAATGCCCGACAAAACTAGTAAGGTTCGCCCAAGTCCAAGCTGGCGAAAAAAAGAATGCAAAAGATTCAGCAAATCAAACAGCTGAATGTCCTAGCTAAATAAACAAATTCCCACATTAGAATGACTACAATGCCTAGTTTTAGCTGTCAGGAATCCTAAAAGGAAGCGCCAACACAGCCGAACAAGTGAATGATCCGTCCTAGCATCAGCTGTTAAAAGGCTCAATAGGATTGTTTCAGTAAACAAAAGGCAGAATGCCCTCGCTGAATGACCTAGTTAAAAATGTAAACGGAATATATAAATAGTGGCTACCGCACATTATGCAACATACCATCATTACCATAAGTAGAAAACATGAATACAAAGAGCATTCATTTTGTATCCTAGAATCAATGTAAGGAAACACAACTCGTCCATCATAGGCTCGTAAATGCAATGTCGACTTCCACAGAGTTGTGAAACAAATAAATCTGAGATAGAAAATGCATGATACAGTCTATGCTCGGGTGAATAATATCCACATTATGGTTTTATTGTTTTAAACATGTTTTATTTTGTCTGTTTGTATTGGAATGAAAGATAAATACAAGTACATACATGTACTGTGATATAAACACTCATTATATTTCAATGTGACGTATACTTTTTCTTCATAGGAAATTAAATACTTTTGTGTTTGCTCTTCTTTTTTGATCAATCATCGGATTGATTTCTGATTTCCTTGCAAAACGTTCTATTTTAAAAATGATTTTTCTCTAAGGAGTGGGTTGCATATATGCGCAAGTATACTCGTTGTCTCGTAAATGACAGTGCAAACTTTTTATGATAAATAGAGGATATTTGTTTGTTTTGATTAAATATGGTTTATATCTCATCGTGTAGTGATAAAATTCAGTATTTTCAAGAGCGCGTAGCGCGAGTGAAAATATTGAAATGTTATCACTACAAGATGAGATATTAACCATATTCAATCAAAACAAACACATACTATATATTTATTTAATGCTTATCTGGTGTTAAAACTTGTACTATTTATGCCAAATTACCAAATTGAATGTGGTTAGGCTGAGTGTGAATATGTTATTCCATTCATATTTTTCAATTCAAAATCCGCCATCTTGGATTATGGTGAATATGTGAAAACGTATTTTTTGAGAATGTTGCATTAAATCATACACCATGTTGAGTTTTGGGTAAACTTAAAGTAGTCCCTGTGAGGGGGCGGAGCTTATATATGTTACATTGTAGGTGATAACCAGTGACTGATATAGGTTTTATTTCACTGATAGAACTCCATATCTCACCAGTTAGCATTAAATAAAATGCTGTATATGACAGTGTAAAGAAATAAATGCCCAGTACGTTGTAATGTATCTGTACTAGGTTAACGTCTCTTAATAATGTATGTATTTGAAGTAGTGACTCATTAGTGATACTTTAATGGTAAGCAGGCATACAGCAGTACAGATATATATAATAAAAGACTAGTTTTACAACGAAGAAATCAGACAGAACAAAAACACATTTCAGCTACTCTTCAACAATGCAAGCCTCAGCATTTCATCTAATTGTTAGGAACTGAAAATAGCTATCGTGACTTAATTAGCAAGATTCTATCCCCTATATAATGTCAAGCTGTACTGTGCCAGCCGTTAACAAGAGATAAGATAACAAATGTTATCTCAACTTGCTAACTTGTTAAAAATAGAGGATTTTGCGTAAGTGCTCATTAAATACCAATTTTATTAAACGAATGGACAGCATAATATTGCTCGAGACTTTGTAGATTGTCATATACTTTTAGTCGAAAAGTATGTAATGAACACGAATGTGAGATTCAATTGATCGCATAACCATACAAACGCTCATTTTCTTTCTACGTGATATTGTAGTCTGCGTCTATTAGGTTTCAACAAAATATCGGGACAAAGACGCGTTATGTTACATTATTGCCCTTACGACGTAAGCATTTATTGACTGGAAATGAAACATTTAGTCGGCTCATTAGCATGATTGTGCAACTATAATAACTATAATTGTGCCATTGTATGATGGAAGTACTTTAATATTAACACGTTCCAGTTGCATGTTGGTGGGTATTAGACGATGGGAAACTTTTATTTGCACAGCTCATGCCATAAGGTTAGGTGTGAGTGTGACATTTAGTGCGCACCGTAAAACATTTAAGCCCCCAGTGACATTTTAGCTGTCCTCAACCAGGCGGTAGCTCTACAGAAAACGTTATGATTAGGTTTACATTGATGTCTTTATAGTTAAGAAATTCGTTCTGTAAGGATTATTATCTCCTTGTGGTGTGTGGTTGTCATTGTGGTTGTCATTGTGGTTGGCTTATTATCCGCCGTCTATGTTTGACTGACTGTTGCAGCAAACTGCCGAGCAATGACTCGAGATTATGCCATTGTTCCTATTTGATCGAGCTGTTCAAATTTCTTGTCTGCTCATTCTGCTGAGTACTGTTTCCCTATCCGAAATATTATAATCTTATCAGTCTAGTAATCTAGTACACTCTTTATTTTCCAGGCCTTAATTTCCTAGAAAAATCCATTATACTATCTTATTAAATGTACAACGTATCCGAAAAGCAAAATTGGAAACCCCTATCACTTTCTGAGTTGTACAAGAATGGAATGTGTTTTATCTGTAAGACGACATTTTCGGCTTGCAATACATTACCACGTCGATAACGAGGCATTCAATGTAGTATATCTGGTTGCACTATGCTTGGTTATGCAGGGTCGTATTTGATGTGTATACTGTATCTAAGCACGGACAGACACGCATGTTAGAATTCATGTTCCTCAGAACCGGTATAAGATCTTATTAGGAATCGTATTCGGCAACATTCTGTATTGACAATCTCTCGCAATGTGTCCCAGTGTCATGCATATAAAACATCATTGTTAATTGCCAAACGTTGGTGTAAGTGAATAATTAATTAGTTTCCAGTGAAATGTGTGTATATATGGTTGCCTTGCAATAATTTTGGACGAAATTCGTTGCTCCATATATCACGTGATGTTAGAAATGCTACACCACGTCTCACTATATGATTGATTAACTGAAGCATATAAACCGATATGACCATGTCATTACGTAGCTGCTGGGTTATAGAATGTACAGTCACTTTCATACACTTCCATTGTACCACATGGACACACACACGAAGGACTTGGTAGCTGTTAAGCGTCTTCATGTCTTGTTCATTTGTATGTTTGTCATAGTGGCTTGTATAGCAAGAATAAAGCAGCAAACAATACGCATTTGCTATATCAGCAGGAAAACATATTTAAAGTGGCATACCTTATACAATAGGAGTTAAAGTTTAATAAACGCCAAATAGAACTAAATATAAGTAAGTGCGAATATGATCATATGTACATTGTAGCTTGTGTTGCCACTTTGTTTGTCTTGTATATGCCACGTATTTAATATTCAGCTGATTGACACAAGAGACCGACATCAAATACTTTGCCTAAGTCATCATAAACCACTCGCTGTCATCACATAAAGTGTTTTGATTTTATAATGTAGACCGGTTAGTCAAACACGGATCTTGTAATTTTGTATATATAGAAGAATCTATTTTCAATTTCAACTTGTTTTTTGCCATATCCACGGATACCATCCAGAATGTTGTGACGAAACTGTTGTCCATAAGCTGATGAACGTGTTTCTTAATTGACATTAATATAGTATCTATATCAAGTTACAACACGGTATAAAATACAAAAAAACACATTGTTTGCTGCAACGGTCATCTACAAGACAAATGTCCTATATTGAAATGTTAATTTGGTCCGTTGTGTCGAGCAAGCTGGAATATATCTCCAGAACAAGGTCTGTAAGGGGTTTAATATTACAGACAGCAATCCATTATAGTTTATCACCTTACAGCACTTTGTAAATTACAGAGCGCAGCATGGACAATCGACATCAATCAACGCATGAATGATATATCACAGTTAATAAGACGATTGCATTTAATCAGAAAAGCTGTTCTCCAATACGTGGTGTTCTGTGTACATTGTATTATATTATTCAACCAGCCTAAGTACCTGGCATACATTTTGTAACTTGTGCGAAGGTTTGTGTCAGTACAATAGCAGTGGTTTAATATTATATAAATTGGACAATCGGAGCATCGTCCGTTGACGTTTTAAGATAGATAATGGAGGCATTCGGGAAATATGTTGAATATATAGGGGACGGACATCATTCCTTTCTTGTATGTTTATATTATATACATTCACAAGGCGTTACAGAACAAATAAAACATGTCGTCATAAAGCCTTGGGCCCGCTGAACAATTTTCCCGCGGATGTACTCCCGATGGAAATTAATGAGTATCGGGAGGCGTCGGGAACAGGTTCGTCATGAACTAGGGGAAGCTTTGGAGAGCCGTAGGATATATTGGGATAAAGCAGGTTGCTGAACACAACATTTTTAGTTCAGTAATGCATCAAATTAGAAATATCAATTGGACAATAAAGGCAACTATATTGCTTATTTATGAAAGAATAACAGGCAAATACACAAGTTTATGAGCCAGTCTCCAGGAAAACCAGCTAATTGGACCAAAACGTTGATGTTGTGATTTTCCACGATTTACAAGAAATTGGTCACCATAGAAATCAGGCAAACTATTTTCATCATAATTCATAAGAACATTTTAAGTTAATTACGAGTACTATATGTGTAAATTATTTAAACCTTAATCACTGGAGAGTTATTATTTTTCTCATAGAACCTTTTTAAAAGCCTACCACGTATAATAATTACAAAATTATGTCAAAATAGCAGGTTTTCCTGCAGACTGGCTCATATAGATGTGTCTGGCCATCAATCACTATCTACAAGCTTACACAAATGGTGTCAGATCAATTATATAATGTTAAGGCATAGTTAAAAAGAACAAAACACTGTATAAAGTCTGCTTTCAAAAAAGCAAAAACTAGGTCGCCAATTTCCATCTGCCATAACTTAAATGACAGCAACAAAACCAAGTTTACGTCTGTATTTTCATCAAGAAATGGTTTACATTACTCAGTTACGTTTGCTATTCCTTTTAAAATAATCTAAAAGATAATAGGAAATATGACAGACAGGGAAAACTACACTCTACATGATAGCGGAACACGAAAGGCACAAACCAGAACAGTTTGCCAATTGCTAGATCTGTATGAACGTGATTCCGGTGAACATGACGAATAATGAGTTATGATGAATGTTGTTTGATGAGTTATGGTTGACAATTATAGCTGTTGACGGCTTTGGTAATTAAGCGCCAGTTCCTAGTAATGTATGTTGAAATGCGAAGCTAGGGGTTTAAAAAGTCACAAACTAGTAACGTCTCCTGCATAGATTGCTTTATTGTATATGCATACAGATTCAGTGGTTGTGTAATAAATAACGGGGAGAATATCAATTTGACGTATGAGATACCACATCCTCAATTGCAGACAGTATACCCTATGGAAACATTCTAATACGCTGTGGACAAAAATAGTCGAGCATGTATGTGGATACTCCATATATGGCCTTTTATTGCAATCATTAGCAAACATACAACGTCTGCAATACGAATATAAGCTCTTGGTAAGACACGTTATTAGGTAATGGGTACTTTGAAATGGAAAGTACTTATATGATGAAAACGGCTTTTACGAATACACTATTCCCAGAACTTTAGTTTTAATCTTAATAGAAATGAGCCGTTCTCCAGGAAAACCGGGCTTAGTGACATTGTATTAGTATTTAATTATGTAATAAGGTTAAGAAAACCCTCTTAAATGACAAAAAAGTCATGCTCTTTGATTTAAGTTTAAGTTCTTGGACAATATAGAACTATGTCTTAGATATATTTTTTCTCATGAATCATGTTACAATATCTTCTGTTTGTGCTATGGTCCCCATTTCTGAAGAGTATCCATTTTGCAAAAACGAGGGGTTAGTGGTTGAAAACAGTAGCTACGTTCATCTAAAAGCTAAAATTCACGATTTAGATATGTTGTATTAAAAAGGGATTATAATTCTTATATGTGATACGATTGTGAATAGTTTACGTCAAGAAGTCATCAAATACTGGATTTATGAACTTCTTGTTAACATAACGTCAAATAACGTTTGAATGACGTTTGTGACGTCACTTACAAAGTAGAGGGATTGGTTGGTTTTAAAAGTCTGTAACTTTGTAATTTGATCTGAGATTTTGCTCACATTTTCAGTAACTGTTCAAAAGAGTCTTGCCTTTCTAATGCTATGCATATGTATTATCATGATTTGCATATTTTTGTCACTAAGCCCGGTTTTCCTTGAGACCAGCTCATATGTCTGTAGTATATAATGAAGAGACACTTGGATTTCAGACTTCCAGAGTCAAGAGAAGTAAGACTATAACTAACACATTTAATACAAACGCGTTAGTGCATTTTATTAAACAACTATGTACGGCATTCATTAATTTAGTTAAACAACGCCAATATTCTGTTTTTACGCTACCTAAAATGAAACGTAACCACTACAAGTCTTTAAATCAACTGTAAAAAGTCTTGAAAGGTTCCAGAATCACTGCACATGGTATGCACTTGCCGAAAAAATGTTTTTTGTTGGTAATTAACAAAAAGAAAATTAACTTAAAAACGAATACGGAATGATTGGGTGCAAGAAAAAGAAAACTGCAAGCCTTCCACGATCTAGACCAATCTGCCATCTCTCTCGAATAGAGCGGAGACCTGTCGTGAAGGCCATGTGCTCCAATAGCAGTGTGGTTTGATGACTTCAAAACACATGATCAAGCATCATGCGTAAAGAAAGTCATACCTTGTTATACATGTAACCCTACACTCAGACATTCTGTCCGATGAACCATACATTTTTTACGACATAATTTTAGCCATAATTATCCATTGTTCAATATAGTCCGACATAAGAAGATAAATCACACTGGACGGTTGAATATCAATCATAATAGTGTAGAAATGTATAGATTTAATATTCCCAAGAATGTCTACGGCAAATCTACATAATATGAAGCTTACCACCAACACTATTAATAACAGCTAAATGTGACAATATGAATAGTTTGTACATGCAAAAAAAAGCCATGTATAATAGGTTCGAATTTATACTGTACGACACCATCGCGAAGCAGTGGGCAGAATAAAAACACACACAATGTACTTGGTCTGAATAGTTAAACAACATAAAGACAAGTCGGACAGGGAAGGCACGTCAATTCAACATAATAGCAGAGTACGAAAGACTGAAGAACTTCAAAAACAAGATATCTCACTTCGTCAACCTACCGCTCCAGTCAGTCCAACAAATCCGAAGCAATAACCGGCAGATAAGAACGAATTGGCAAACAAGTAGTAGCTTCTAGACAACGACGTTAAAATATATAAACGTATAACCATTCTCTTCGAATCATCGTCGTAAATAATTATGCCCTATCATCTATCAGAAACGATACGTGATAACTGATAACGTGTCAATAGCGTAAAAACTAAGTACGTACTATATCCTTTTAAATACGCGAATAGAACAGAATGACAGGTTTATCGAATTGAATCCAGCCAGCAAGTAACTTATACCAGCTTAGTGTTTTATCGGCTTATGCTATCTTATTCTATGAAATGTAAAGTACAAGTTTCATGATGGTTATTTAACTTGTCACTCTAACCTGATCTCGTGTAGACCCGACTAATCAATGTAACGAAATTACCATTTATCGGCTTATCATCGTCAAAATCATCTGTTTACGGCCGTTTTCTAAAATTTATGCGTTCATCTACCAAAGCCCCGGTTACCAACTATACCACCAATAAAAGTGGCATTGATAGAACACTCGCAACCACTTTAATAATTGAACCTAATTAAACAACCACAAGGAGGACTTACTAGCGGTCACGTACGTGCAAATGATCAAAGTGCAGCTGAGAAACAAGAAATATGAAACTCAACAACATGAGTGTACACAAAATGTACTGTATTTGTCTAACACGTTTGTCGGACAAAAGCTATACATAGCTTATGTTATTTTGTTTACCAACTTTTCCGACAATAAATAAATTTTGACTTTGACTTTGGACTTATCGCTAAAACAAACTACTCATAAGTACATAATGCATGTACACTATATATATGTTGTAGATTGGCCTTGCAGTGTGTGGCGTCCGGTTGTTGTTTTCTCGTCACATGGCTCTCGTTCCGTTTTAGTTTGACTGACTGAGGCGGCATACTATTGGGACGACGGGATGCCGTGTTTTCAGTGCTTTGTGTGTTTTTAATGTTTCCTGTGCTCGTCTGGTTAAGTAGAGTGCTGCCTTCCCTGTCTGACTTAATATAATCTTTTTGGGGACAAGTGTTATAGTCCATGGGGCAAACTGTTACATGTAGTAAATACCGACTACCCTGAAGCTTACCTGCAAGAAACACGGACGGAAGTGAAGAGGCGAGGACGGAAAGGTTTGGAGATGGTTAAATTTGGATTGTTTGAAACCTAGTTAAATTTGTAATACTTGTCCGACCTTAGCCCCAAAAGGTCGGGGCAATGTGTTACACTTTACGAACTATTTTTAAGCGGTTGATATTGTTGATGCATATAGTTATATTGAATAATAAAGTAACTTGCTTTGTCGAAATTAAGTGTATTTTAATGTATACACCTTTACTAGGGTCGTATATGATTTCACGCTTTCTAAAATGTAAAACTTATAAAAATGTAACACTTAGCCCCGGTGACCCCTTTGTATTATCTTACACATTGCCACCAAGAACAGTTGCGTGAATAAATCGCTCTACAGTAAATACCAAAGGTAGCCAAATCCCATTTCTTATTGATACGACATGTTTGGTGTGTACTGAAACGTTGGCCCATAGCCCAAATATCAACCAAATCTTCAATATAGAATAAACTGACATTTGAAAAATTGTAAAAATGTTACAAAAAAGCTTGAAAAAGTGTTTTCACCCTGTAAACAATTTGTGAGGATTTGAACTGGTCGCGACATAGCGGATGAAATGGCGGCTCGAAAAATGATAACATAAACATGAATGATCATGTAATATAAGGACATCATAGGTTTGAAAATGCAAATACATCGAACGAGTATCCTGCAAGTGCCATACAAAACGATTTCCTTGCAAGTTATACACAACAAGTATGTGATGACAGCTGTCACCAGGCGCTACGATTGTACAGACGCAGTTAGGTTGAGTCGTACGAGTGTTTATAATAGAATGGACATAGTACGAGCTTTGTAGCAAGGCAAACATAATCACTTCTCCGTATTTCGACACAGATAGTTTAGAAGCATATTATGATAAAGAATTGTAGAAAAGATACGCCTTCTGCAGTCAATCCCCGCAAGCTATGTGAACATGGAATATCGAATTGCAGTGATACATTGAATCATAATCATTTAAACGGAAGTTGCTACTAACATTTTTAATCACATATCACCGGATGGTATAATGGCAAGGGATTAGATGTCATCAATTTATTAATGCGCATTTTCAATCATTTGATTGGAGCTTTGATAGGAACTATAATGTTTTGATGTGTCATCAGGAAATTCTTAAATAACTGGAGTAAAGTTGGAAACCACTTTGAAATCTAATTAAAGAGCATTATAAATTCAATAATATGTGCTATTCAAAGTTATTCGTATTATTTATTAGATGCTTCATCATTTCAAAGGCAATTAAGCCTTGATTACGTAGGATGAGAGCTGTAATCAAACTCTCCCTTCATAGTTAATTTATACAATTGGTAACAGTGATATATAACGTGAGCTGGTTAATCAAATATTAATTAAACTGCATAATGATATCTTTAAGGTTACTTACTGATTTACTACTATTTATTTCGCAATAGTAATATTCTTGTTATTGGATTGTCTTGGTTATTTAATGGCACATATTGAAACATACTATTTAAAACACAATAAGTAAAGGTCAAAATTAATAAGCCTTCGTCATTTATTAAGATATTATAAAAAATCAGACTTGGAAGGTTGCATTCACCCGAAACAACAGAACACCGAAAGCACAAACAACACACAGGACAAACGTAGAAATAAACAAGAAAAAAAAGAAGCCAAAATTGCTACAAAGTCTATATATATTTGCATGTACAATGTAAAAAAGTATTTTGTATTATCCTTTGAAAAAAAGACAACGCCTCTCCCAGTTCAGATTAAGCAATGAAGGTGGAAATGAATTGGCAATGTACATGTACTCCATATGGAAGGAACGGTCAGCCCTAGAGTTGCGATGCGGTGGACTCCTGGCGGACGGAGAAGAGGTTGATCCCAGGAAACTTTGAGAAGATTAGTAGAAAACGGAATGAAGACGGCAGATTAGACCTGAAGACACGTGCTAATATAAACAAAGGACATACAACATTGAAAATATCTAGTGCAATATCTACCTGTGCGAAGAGGATTAAGTAAATTAGGTGATTCGATGACCGATCCATCGGTTATAACTGAATTATCAAGTTAATATCAACGGAAAAGTCTACATGAATGTACATTATTACAACAATGGTTATGGCATATGTCTGGATTGTTTACAGTTACCTACAAAGATTTTGGCAACAATGAAAATCTAACCTTTTTTCATTTCAATTTTGCTAAAAATCATATTTACCATTATAGGCGTAAAAATCAAGATGACCATCAAAGTATGAAATCTAATAAAACCACTATATATGCGTCTAAGAGTCAGTACAAATGTACACTACTCATACTGAAGGGCGTTTGATAGGGTAACATTTTTACCTTGCAAACTAATATGGTTAGATCAATCGTTTTAATCCAACATGAAAGTCATCTAATCTCATTATATTTGACACCGTCAATGGGACCACTTTTATACAGAGCTAGCAATTTTTGCACTTTTGGTTTTGTTTGAACGTTTCTGTTGGTTCCGTAAGTGTGAGACTTTCATGTCCGATTTGGTTGGATTTTTTTCAAATCATTTACGAATATTCTGTCGGAATCTCAGCGTATTATTTAATTGTTTTTAATAAGTCTGGAAAGAAAGAAAGCGATGCGAAAGTACCTTGCTTCAGACAAATGTACTGCGACGTATATCACATAAACACTATCAAGTAATAGAAGAAAACCGTAAAGAGTATTCAGTCAAGTTTTAATCTACTTGTACCAGTGATATTAGAATGTCTAGACACCCACGCGAGTTCACTGAAACTCTAACGTCGTACTTTTGGATATAACACACTTATCCAGTTCACTAATGTGCTCCGAAAGTTCAATTATATTGTGTATCATTAGTCATATCATAAATTATACTTGAAAGACTAATGGTCGCTGAACCAGACAATAGTTGCAATGTGACAAAATCGAAAACAACATGTGTTAACGTTGATTGGTGTGATTAGTGATAGTCATGGTGCCACAGATCCGGATACAATCAATGCAAATTATACATGTATTTAGCAAATAACCGGACATAGAAGGCAGCACGCAACAGAAGCGGTAGCACATGCAAGTAAACCACATGACGAAAATACACTGAACAGAAACAAAAAATCTATCACATAATAAAGGTGCATGTCACAAGACAACGGTTAAATGAAGAAGAAAAATTTAGTTAACCATCAGTTTACATGTACACAAAGTGCCATAGTATTAAGCTCATGTGAAGTTAGTTACTCTTACAGATGTAACTGGACATCTCACAAAAATCAACCGAATGTATTTTTTGATTTCCCCAGTTACTTCAGTATAAGTTTATTTACAGGAAATACAGTCTACTAAATGACCATGTTACAACAATGATGCTACAATGTAATACTAAAAAAACAAACTAGAACGTGTCATGAATGACGCCGCTCTATTGGTTACGCGTCCTATGAAATATCAAGTGCTGAGCCTCTGGAAAATATACACTGGTTTTCAGTTTAAGCTGGGTCAAACCCAAAGTACTAGGGTCATTTTAAAAGTCGAAGCAATAGCCATCAATGGTACAGCTACATATGTCGAGGTAAATGTTTATACCTACTTGACAACGGCACCAGCTGAAAGGATGCATTCCCACAAGGATTTTAACTTAAACATATCTAGCCTACGAACAAAATTGGTTGACATACACAAGGAAATAGTTGTCCCTAACGGTTGTACACTCGGCAAAACTTATAAGTACACACTTGTTTATTTGCCCATAGCTCGGTCAACACGTGTTTGATCTTGCTGAAAATTTCAACATAATTATGTAGATTGGATGTGTGAAACGACAATACAATCGATGTTTCTAACATCTGATTAAAATTGTCACAAACAGAAAAAACTAACGATGACATCAGCAGAATCTAAACTCACACAATATTGCCGTGTGTTCATCGGGCGATTGTCAGGTTGCTAATGCCCCCCCCTGCTTTGATACAGTTCGGTTTCTAGTCTATGTTCTTATCACAGACACAGTTATAAAGAAGACAATGATAGGAACAAGCCCAATTTAGGTTTAGATATATCGACTTTGCATAGAAAAATCAATTTCGGACATAGTTAACTCCCCTTGACCATAACAATAAAACATATTTTTAAAAGTAAAACACCACCAAAATCGAATTAGTTTGTGTTTTTTTTAAACTGACGATAAATCTGAAATTCAAATGTACCATACATGAAATTAATTTGCTGCCTTCCCTGTTTGACTTAATATTATCTTTTTGCACAAACGCGTCAATTTCTTGCCTATTTTACGGTTTTTGATGTTTCATGGTTTAAAGACCGCTGTACTTAAATTTGAAGAAAACACTTTATTAATTATCAAGTCCTGTCATAGTCAATACCATGTACACAAACTTTCATGCACAAATGTTAAAAGATAAAAAAAGTTATAACGGTAAAACCACGTGTGTACTCGTACTTATAAGTTTTGCCGAGTGTACATGTACATTTCTCCATAAGACTACAAAAATTCTAAACAAATCATTTTGACCAACCTGTCATTTTCTTCGTGTAATATGTAGATCAGCCAATTTAGTGTATACTTGCTCCAAGGAATATCCGCTTTAGTACTATAACAGTTTTACATTTACCTCCTAGGAAAGTTTTTTAATGTAAGTTTTTGAAATATCCTTTTCTCAGAAAAATGCACTTTCTCTGAAAATGCCAACAACCGTTATTATCCAAACAGTTATATTTATGTGTAATGGTGTTATAATTCTAACTTTCATACGATATGGTATTTTGATATCCAGTTATAAGATAACATATGCCATTGACAATAAGTGTACTATAATATTCGTTCCACAAAAATTAATGATCAACTAGTAGTTGGATAGAAGAGGCAAATGAAACTAATATGGTGTCTAATATGCGTCTATCGTGATGTCCTTTGGACCTGCCACTTTAAAGTAAATATTTAGTGAATTACACAGTTCGTACTAAAGAATTGCGATGAAAACGTAAAGTTTGGAAACAGATGAACAACAGAACTTCAATGTGTAACAACCCAAATACTATACGCCAAACTAACTCTTTTATGACCTTCTAAGAAAGTGAGAAGGCGAACCAATATGATCGTTATAACATGTAATCATACTGCTGACAGTAGAGTTGCCCTTACGGGGACAAGTTAGACATCAACATCCATGTCATTGTTTGTACAGTTCAAAATGACGGAATTGGTCTAACTGTCATGATAATCTGGCCTCCAGCAGATCACATGCTGCTGGAAGCATGTACTATAGTAAGTTGCTCTGAGTAAATAATATACAACACTACGATCCATTTCGTCTTTAGACTACAAACATACTAAACAAATATGTTTGATCAGCCTGTCATTTTATTCGGGTAATATGTAGAGCAGTCAATTAAGTGTCTTCTTGCTCCAACGGATATCCGCTTTAATTTTATAAGTTTTACATTTGCCCCATAGTAACTTTTTGAATGTAAGTTTTTAAAATAGCCGTTTCTCAGTAAAAATGTACTGTCGCGGAAAATGTCAACAGCCATATCAAAATAACCATATTTACATGTAATGGTGTTATAGTTCTAACTTTCTTACAATATGATATTTTAATATCCAGTTATAAGATCGTAGATGCCATCGACAATAAGTGTATTGTAGTATACGTTCCACAACATGTTAATGATCACCTAATAGTTGTATAGAAGAGGCAAATGAAGCTAATATGGTGTCTGATATGTGTCTATCGTAATGTCCTTTGGACGTATTACTGTAATGTAAAAAAATGAATTACAAAGTTCGTACTAAAATAGTGGAATGAAAGGTAAAGTTTGGAAACATAGGAGCATCATAACTTCAATTTGTTAACAACACACACCCGCCAAACACACTCTTATTTGAGGTTCTAAGAAAGTGAGAAGGCGAACGAAAATGATCGTTATAAAACATGTAACCATAATGACATGTTGTCAGTAGAATATCTTTTACGGGGACAAGTTAGACACCAATGCCATTGTTTGTACAGTTTAAAATGACGGAATGAGTCTTACTGACATGATAATCTGGCCTCCAGCAGATCACATGCTTCTGGAACCATGGGATATAGTAAATAATATGCAACGCCACAATCAGTTTCATAGCAGTTTTTGCGTTAGTGCATTTTAATATGAAACCCTGAACAATACAAAGTTCTAGTTTTTTGGCACAGCTTGACATCATCGAAAGGACTTACGGTACAATAAGAAATGGTTTAGTTGCCAATTACTGCCAGACCAATAAAGCTATATTACAGACAACAAAAGCCACAAGCAGACAAAGAAATCCTGTTGTTTATTGAACAGGTGTCCTGTAATATTGTAACACCCCATTAATAATAGGCATATGATACACATTTAATTTACTCCTTGTCGAGTGTATGTACGTGGTGTGATCAAAACGAAATGAGACAAAAGCTGTAATTCATAATTTGTTATGAGTTTTGACCATAAACGTATCTTATTCGTTGGGTTGCATTTGTAAAATGAAATGTTCTACTATACATAGCGATTCATTAATAGAACGTTAAGTGTAAGGTGTCGCGCTATGTCGCCACACATCAAAAGGTCGCCCGTTTTCTCCGCATGATATGGAAACCTATATGACTAATATTTTACAAAATATTCCTCAAACATTTGTCAAATTAACTTGTCATGACGTCAAAACATTGAATTACCGTGGATTTAAACGGTTTTGATGTGAGTCTTTTTTAAATATATGACGTAAAAACTAACAGTTACAGCTTGAAAACCACGTCATATTTCGGCAAAAATCATAGCTTAGAAATACACAGTTTTATCAGAAACTAGGAGACAAGTCTAAACAATCATTTAAAATAATGAAACGGTCATCGGAAGAGAAGTATACATAGTTACCGTTCGTACAAAATGTTTTGTGACGGAAAATAATCTTAAGTATATCAAGCAGAGGCCCAACATGTATTAGATGAGCGATCAATTTTTAACGTACCTCGCCAAAACGGACGTCATACACGGAAGCCGTCTTTAGAATTAGAATGATAGAACAATTGTTTAACATATTCTTGATAATTTATTACAACTGAAATGCTTTTATACAAACGAACACTTTTTCTTGCTAGATACTGAATGCATGGTAAATTTATTAATTATGTATGGAGAAATGAGCGATTCATTGGATCAATGTGTCGTTCGAATAGTTAACCGTTAACGTACATAACGTCATCGACGAGTCGCTGTACCCTAGATTGCTAAACCGCTGATTTCTCTACAAATAATAACAAAATATTTATGAAACTCAGCAGACGGATCGAGAGAGGATATAATATTATTTTGCAATAGGCATACAACTTTTTTATTTATTTCAGTATTCATTGTCATTTTACAGCATTTAATTGTCTCATTTCTTTTAGATCATCCCACGTATATATAAACATAATTATCCATGTTCATTATTTCAGTGCATTATAATTGGTCATAGACGCATGTGCATGATTGCATACGTCACTCACAGACGCAGCAACTAGATAATTACTTACATTTTACAGTTAGTAGACCAGCTTAAATGTATAAATCAGGTTCACTTCGGATTAAAGATTTAACAGAGGTGAAAGCATGTTGAATTTTTAAAATTGAAATAAAATAATCCTGTAAATAGTATAAACACACGAATTACATTTATCAAAAACTCTTCCGAGTTTGAAGTCTCACCAACAGTTTTTTTTATTTAACTGACGTCCGAGCTACCTTGTGCGCATGCTCGAAATTTCAAAATAGTATTAGACAAGAACAAACATGAATTTTAGTTTCAATAATCGCATATAACCCCTAAACACAACAATATTGCAAAAAAATAGATAGATTTTTTTAACTTTTTATTTTTTGCATGTTTGAAAAGGGGGAGGGGAACGGCAAAATTGTGAAGTATATGGGTGTACAATAAGTCCTACAATTGTTCAAATGCATATGCCTAAATAAATTATGTAGTGCATGATTTAGTTATATGAAGTAGCCACACTTTGAAACATTTTTAATACAATTGTATTACATTACAATATGCAAATTATGTTAATTTTATGCAAATTTATTCACAATTTAATTTAGTACTTGTTGATGAATAGCTCCCAAAAAGGCTGGTGACCCCTATTTTTTTTTGGACTAAACTGGTTTTCTATTTGATACTCAACTTTTGTCCAATTTTAAATAATTTTTAATTGTTAGATATTTTTAATGTTCATTGAAAATCACACTTTTTTGCAAGTGGGTGGGGTAACTATTTATCATGTACAAATACTGAATTGTTCACAGACGGAATTGTCACTAATAGCAATAGGAATGATCATTGAACACATAAAATATCATGCATTGTTTAAAAGTGGTTTCATATAATAAAAATCTTAAAAAGAACATAATGGTGCCATAAATGCAGAAAATAGGTAAACTTAACAAAATACAATGACAGGTCATTAGAAAGCCATGTATCTCGAAAACGAGCCTGGTGACATATCATTTTAGTAATTTCAATGTTGTTCTAGAAGATTGTTCTGTCATTTTAAGATGTTTCAAGGAAACTTCGATCGTTAGATCAAAGGTACACACACACCTTTAAGCAAACACAGATATACATTGGTATACAATGGTAGCTATATCATTGCAACTAAAATTAACGACTTTGATACTGCACTGTCTCGGAACAAACCAAGCACTTACTGTCCTTAGTTAGAGGTTGCCGTTCTAATCACCCGATCCAGAACCCGGTTCGTTATCTTCCAATGAGTTTGCATTGATTAAGGTATAAATGCACAGAGACTGACTTCTTATTTTAGGTAGAATACGGATATACCCTTAAAGAATTTGAATTTGCTCACTTCGTTGTAGCAAAATGTTACTAAATTTTAGTGTTTTTTGTATTACCCCAGAGTCACTTAATTGTGATATGCTTATTTCTAAAGCTTTGCAGTGTATCATTCATTATGGGGACCACTATGTAAACTAGCTTGAAGTATCCTTTTTATAATACGGATGGTATGTTCCGTGTCTGACCCTTGCTTGTTGGGCTAGGTGCTGTTGAAGCTTCTGTATTGGTTTAAATCATCTGTTCATTACAGTTATTGAAACATTACATTAAGTCAGTACATACATATGGATCAGTTCTTGGTCTCACACTGCATGCAAAATTATAGCTGTCCCAGAACACCTACTGCAGACTTGCCACCTGCATGAACATTTAAGAAAAAGCATATGGCTAGAACCAACAACATTAGAGCAGAAGCTCTACAGTAACAGGAGGACCTCATGAAGACATCATCCTTGATCGCTGTGACCAGGGTGACAATGTAGAATCTGAGGTGAATGCAAATAAGAACAAGACGATCTCACCCTATTGTACGTAATGTAAACTGTTATCGATCGCTCATACATCACAAGTATTAGTGGAAAAGAAACTTTATGTATATAGCATGCATTCTTTTATCTCGCATTTAAAGTAATATATCTTAATATATATCTAAAGACGGTCATCAAAATAGCTCAAATGGCATTACTTGTATGTCAATTACTGTAGTAGCAACACGGGATTACATAAATTAAATAAAACCATGATTGTATTACACTAATTATTTGTATTTCCTGGTCGAGTAAGAGGATTTGTGCATCGAATTTTTTTTTCTGAGAAATACCGTAGGAGGAAGAGGAAATACTAACTAACGAAAACAAAGACTGTTACTCGTGCCGATAATTACTCAGGAAATACTCGTTTCCGCGTGACACCAGCAGTCTTAAGGCTGAAATATCTAGTTCCAGTGACACAAAAATCGAAATGACCTAGTTTAAGCGATTACAAGGTGTTAATATAAGCATAAGTCCGTTATGGTCGTATGTACAACATCTTATCTTCTAGCAGACTTTATACAAAATTGCAATATGATCAAACTTAAGCTTAATCATTACACTCTACACAATTCTACATATATAATATGTCATTTTTATATTTATGCCAATACTATATTTGATTACTTTTTTTATATATGACCTTATCAAGTCACATTCAATACGGACACATATTTCAATTAGGATATATGATTATAGGAACTAACACACCAAAGAGCTTTAGGATTGCTGAGTATTTTTCAGTCATTTATTTTTGTCAAATATATCATTAAATTAAATTTCCATTCTATGAACGCAATAACAAATGATAAGCTTTTGAATAAACATACACGTGTATTCGTTATGTATTCAGTGCTCAGAAGTCATGCTTGTATAGAGTATTACATTAGCACACGATATCTATTGTATTAATGTTGTTACACAGTAAACAGAAGGAACTTAAACACCACAATCACTCGGCACTCACAGTGCCCAACCCACAACAGAGTAAGGAAATGCAAATAAACCTCCAAAAGTCCAAGTCCAAGGCGCCAAAAGCGCTGAAGACTTAGTCTAGCCATACAAAAACTAGAATGACACAAATTCAGCTTTACAAAAGGCTGAAATACCTAGTTTTAGCTACAAATATGTTCTTGGAAGTTTAGGAAGAACAGAAAATGGCAAAACCCTACAGTTGCATAAATAATTTCTGAGAGTCGTAAACAGAAAGAAGTAAATAAATAAATATGTACTTTGTCTCCGATTTACACATTTTTATTGATTTTGTCCCTTTTTGTGATCACATTGGTTAAAGACTTTCGTTAAAAGAATCATTGTAGTGGACATATCTCTTTACGTTTCTACCACATGTAATTCTTTAAGTCCATCGTATTAGATTTGCAAACATGAATGCAAGACAAATGTTTTGACCCTATAAATAAATCAAAGCGCTGAAGGCACTACATTTGTTTGGGTTTGAATAATGAAAATGTAAAAAATCTTCAGTCCTCAATAACATGGCAATTATCTTTTGTAATGTGCCGGACAGATAGACACTGAAAAAATCCCGTCAGTGAATAATAATAATAATGTCTAAAAACGAATCAGTTTTAAGTTTTGAATGGGGCAATCTAAATTAAAGTTTTAAAATTGCCTATGTTTAGTGTTTTTTTGAGCGTTCACATGGCCAAGCCAGCATAAATGTTGTTACTAATGGGTGTTTAATCAAACTTCAAAGGGAGATAATTTCAAAACTGTGCCATATAGAGTTATGGTTCATGGTCATTGCACTTCTCCTAGTTGCCATCTATTCACCAACCAAGTTTTAAGCCAATACCTCTAATAGTTATAGTCTTATAGAGTTATGCTCTGGATGAAATACTATCAAAAATTAAACAAGAGGAGATAATTTAAAAACTGGGTATTCTAGAGTAATGGTTCTTGGTCACTGCACTTCTCCTAGTTGCCATCTATTCATATATCAAGTTTAAAGTCAATATCACGAATAGTATTAGAGTTATGCTCGGACAAAAATCTATTAAAAAATTAAACAAGGGCAGATAATCTCCTAGTTGTCATCTATTCATATGTCAAGTTTCAAATCAATATCTTAAATAATTTTCAAGTTATGCCTGGACAAAATATCGGGCAGAAGGACGGACGCATACAATTACTATTATCCCTTCGCCTTTTGCGGGGAATTATAATCATGCATGCAAAACATTGAACGATAATATGAACTAAGGCGCGGCCTTTAACGGAGAAGTTTTATGAATATTAATTAATTTAGATTCTATGTATCTACTATGTATGTGCAGCTTACATAAATAAACCAGGGATTTTTCTGTTCATTTTGGGAAGGATCCTTAGTCTCTACATTTTGGGGAAAATATTGGTGTATTCCTGATTATGGAAAAAAAGTAGGGTATAACTTTTTTGGGAAAACTGCATGATTTTAAAGAAATTTTCAATCAGGAAGGGGCCTTTTATAGGCCTCTGTTATATATTAATGCGAAAACCCCCTGAAAACATGTATGCATATTAACTACATGTATTGAACGGTTAACAGGAATCAAAGCGCTGAAAGCCCTGAGATTGTTCGATTGAATGCCATTCTGATCACCTCGGCCTTTATGCATTGCGCAATATTTACCAGAGACAAACGGAAATGTTCGATCTTTCATGATTAGAATGAATAAGAATGCATGCAGAGAAAGTACAAGTGAAACAGTTTTCTGAGGCCAGATAATTAACTAGAAATGCTTAGGATGTGTTTATCTGCAGTTAGGATGCTGATCGAATTTATACCGGTCACCAGGTGCACGTTTAAATTCATTAGTCAGAATAATTAGCAAAATAATTCAGATACGTGTAAAATCAGATACTACGGACAGGCGCATAAGCCTTGAAGTTGGTTTTTATGGTTAGGGGTCCTCAGGATTGTGAAATTTTGGACTTTAATGCCATTTTTGCCATATTATATTTCTGCTGTACAAATTAATGTTACTCATGTGCATACGTCCGTATTGCTGGCTACGCCACTGACTGATTAATCAAACCTAATAAACTATTATGTAACAGTTCATAAAGAGTAGTGCTCAATATTACCGATTTTCAACGTTTCGTAGAGTAACTAGAGAACTATTTTGCCGGTTTACATGCTTCCTTTGCATCGGCGAAAGATATGCAAATTTGCAATTGCTGGCTGACCGGTTTACTTTCCTTAATGTGGCACTGTCCATTTGTGACATAGAAAAGAAGTTTCAGGCAGTAAAAATGGGTTGCAATTGTTGATATGTATTAAAACTAGTTGTTCTTTGAACAACTTAAAACATTATATATATTGGTACAAATGTACCGGAAAGTGATCGTTTTTAGTCACAATATTTGTGACAAATACCGCGTGGAATATTATTGACATTTTGACACTGTGACTATACAACACTCAAACAATGGAATGAAACTAATACAATATGTGGGAACGTTAATAATGTAACATGGTTTGAAAAGTATGTAGTTGGACCAGGGCTCAAACCCAGAATCATCTTCTTAGAAAAGGCGAATGCTCAACTGAGCCTGCTATCTGGATACAGCTTTCTTCCTTTAATATCAATAATTGAATTCTAAACTGGCAGGCAGGGAATTTCTAAACTTTTTGGGATTATAATTTCACCTTAATGAAGCTAGTAACAAATGATTTCAAACATTTATAATCATGGTTTTTATATTTGAAATTACACATGTATTGTACTTGTCTGTGAATACTTGTCTATCTTAATCAGTCACTTGATTCAGTGGATACACCAGAGGCGTTGCGACTTGGGCGGCAGCCCAATATTTCGCGGGTAAAGGCAAAACTTTATAAAAATATGCATGAGAATTTAAAATTTTGTAGCTGAAATATTGGCTACCAATTGGAGCGGCAAAACGACGAATAAGGGTCAGTGGTTTCTAAAGACATGCATTCAATGCCATGCATCGAAGGGTAGCGTTCGATAACGATACTCGTCAATGCAGTCGGTACATAAGTGAAGGATGAATTTGAAATATCTTATATTTGAATTGTATTTACAACAACACCAAATGAATGTAATTCAGCAACTACATGCCTATAAGGCATAACTATTTGGTAATAATGATACCAAAAAATGACTAACATACACGGATAATCCAAAAATTCATCCAACGGAATACATATTGAAAGAACTGGAAATACTAATAGCCCCATTTACGCTCCGATTTCATAAAATTTCCTCATAAAAACGGAGGGGATACCCCTCCCCCGCCGCTCCAATATTCGGCAACCTGCGAAGAGCCTGTACACACCTAGTCCAAACCATGGACCTAACTTGTAAAGACTGTTGGACCTATTATCACCTAACGTAATAAAACGTTTAGTTTAGAAACGTTTGGTCTCGGTTGGGACTACACACCTAAAGTTGGTTTGACTAGGCAAGATGCCATGTTGGCCATTGACAATTTGCTTACAGAGCGAATACTGTATCGACTGAGCTATCAAGCCACTTGTTTAACATATTGGACGCATACAGTTTAAGTAAATAAGTTTACACTACTGCGGCTCAGTTGTACTGCTACAAGTTGTAGCTTTTTTTAACTGAGCCGCAGTAGTGTAAACTTATTTGTAGTACAAGCTTGTCAAGCTAGCCACCTACACAAGTTTTTCCCTTAAATCCTATACACAGTACTACTATAATCTCAAAAAGATTGCTATCAAAAGCACAATACAGACATAACATTGTCAAAGAGTCATTTTGCATTTTTTTGGGGTCGAATAGTTGCGGGTACGACATGTTATTTGTACTTACGAAACCTCTGACGGTCACACACGGCATCGGGTGTTGATTTTATTGTATAAGTACGTTAATTGTGAGTGATAAAGACGATTTTCCTTGCTTACCAAGTACTAGCGTCGTGTAATCGGAAAAAAATCTCCTATAAAATTTCTTTTCTCGCAGGAATAAAACACTGCAAAATGGCGACAGTTTTTATCATGTATAAATGCCGGTCGGACCGTTCAGATTAGGAACGAAGATGATACTCATACGCGCTATTTTTAATTAGACATACAGTTTATAGATAACTTGGATAACACAAATACTTGAAACGTTTTAAGAATATTGTATGTTTTTTTTTCATAATCACTTTTTTCAATTAAAAAATCGCATTGAAAAACGAACTACTTTTTACGAACGTAGTACTTCGGGGAAAATTTTAACCGCCGTGGCTTCATACGCTTAGAATCACTGCGCATTATAATTTTAATTTATTCATATTCTATTATTTATTTACCTTCTTTGAAATTTAACAACCTTGTTATGAGATTCAAATCATCAGCATAGTTAACTCATATGAGAAAATATATTTTGATCACACAAAAGGCACATATATGGAACTACTTTGTCTTTAATTGAATTTTCTGGACTACTTTCTCTCAGATATTAAGGACTCGCGTTTGAGATTGACTTCTGTATTTGTTTGGGAAACCCAAACAAATAAAAATGCGTATGTTTTCCCTCTGTTCCATGCACACATTGTTAACAGCAATATACGAAACGCTATAAATACATATTAAACAATGGTTGGTCTTCATTTGTACAATCATAGTGAGGTATTTCTATATCTCTGACATCTGTCTAGTGTAATAATTCATATAATAAACTATCCTGAATAATAACGCCAGTATATGCCAACCAGTACAATGTACCTTGTTTATGTAGGAAACAATGTACGATGTTGATCCGTTCATCCCTCGTGTGCTTTGTCAGCTAGCAACGTTATTAGTACATTGCGTATCAAAATACTAATCATACTCAGTCTGACAGGGCCATAATGAAAATTGGTCAGCCAATTATGTCATCCACAGACAATAAAGTCGTTATTCAGCTAAGTTATTAGCACATTATGTAGTGCGTATCACTATTATAATCAGGGTTTATAATCATAAATAATGTCATTCGCGCGAGTTTAGAGAAAGTTTGACATAAATAAATTAGGGTACCAATTTAACATCGTTGGTACATTCATGGAACATTGAACATCATGTCTCCTTGCTAATTCTTCCATTACTATAAAATCACATATTTTCGTGGGCATACACTTTCGTCGGTTTGATAAAAAAGCATTTTCGGGGGATCAAAAATTCGTGGATTACAAAACATGGAAAGGTATTCCCATCATCTGTATTCGGAGCGTTGATTAATTAATGGAACTATATTTCGTAGTCGAGATGAACAACAAAATCAAGAAATATTTAACCCCATGCTTTCAATTGGGAGCCTGTAGTAACATAGGAAACGGTTACGAACTGTTACTTTAAGCGATACTCTAAGTATGAGTTAGCAGCGTTATAGATATATAGCACAATGCGCCATATTATCTTTGATCGTCATTCCTGCTTACGACCATATGTTTCGGGGAAGTGAAGCAAATGTTTCGATCTCAAGACATTGTGATTGTTGATATGTATATTAGAACATGGTTCTCCAGCTAGACACCGAGTTTAAGTATATAAGAGAACATAAATAAATAATGGCTACTGTACCTTAAACAATATACCATCATTACCATTAGCAAAACATGAATACAGAAAGTATTTGTATCACAACTCGTCCATCATAGGCTTGTAATGCAATGTCGAATTAATATGAGATAGAAAATGCATGATGCAGTCTATGCTCGTGCAAAAAACCTGAATACAGAATGCATTCATATCCTTTAATCAAGTTTCGGAAACACAAATCGTTCATCACACATATAGCCTAATGGGTAAAACAGAGTTGTGAAACAAAGTTTTTTTGTTTAGTAATATAGTGACATCGTAAGCGAGGAATCTGAGATAGACAATGCATATTCTAACACGATCTGCGGATTAATCGTTTAAATATAGAGCGGACATAACAATGTATTATTACCCCCATAAAACATACCTATCAAATTGGCTGTTTCTATTTACGCCCAGTATCAGAATGAACGAACGTAAACTTTATAGTAAAATGTTCTACGAGTCACGATGACAAGGCGAGTTGCACGAGAATCCAGTGTTACAGCTATGACGCATCTATTTTTAGAAACTCCAATATACTCTAGAAACCAAGTTTTATTGAAGCTTCTGATAATCAATTCATTTATATTTTTCATTTTATGAAATAGATACCATATACTCGTGTTATTAAAATTGTTTCAATGTTTCAAATGTGATATTTCCTTCAGAAAATTACGAAGGTCGTTTTCATTAACGAGGGAGGTAATTGTACCAGCTAATAAGCCACTCAATTTCAGCGTGGAATTATGTTCAATGTCAAATGGGTGAAAATGGGATGCGCGCAGTTAAATAGTGCGGGATATTATCGTATTTAGAATCGAAAAAAAAACTCTGTTCTTGTATATTGTCGGTGAATAAAACACGGGCACTCGTTCGGATGCGGAAAATTAAATCACTCGTGCTACGCACTCGTGATTTAATTTTTCCGCATCCGAACTCCTGCCCGTGTTTTATTCACCGACAATAAACGCGAACAGATTTTTATTTCTTAAATAAAGTCTATGCTCGGGTGAACAATAACCACATTATGGTTTATTGTTTAGAACATGTTTATTTTGGCTGTTTGTGTTGCAATTGCATCAGAATGAATAGTTTTTGCATCTACTGTAATATGGTTGAATGTGACATCTTTATCTTCTTCATATAACGTTAAATAAATAATTTAGTGTTTTCTCTACTTTTTTACAAATCCACAGGCTTGATTTCAGATTGCAGAACGTTCCACTTTCGCAAAAATGCCTCTTCATCAGAAGACCCTTCGTATGAATAAGTTGACCGTGCATCATGAACTTTGTGGAAGTGATATAGTCCGACCGTTTGTTTATATACGAAGGCTATAACATAAACATAATACAGGTGATCCAGCTTTGATAATACGCATACAAACTCTTCGTTAGTACAAACATTTCAATTGACTACATAGCGCAGTCGGCAGGGCAGATAGTTTTAAATACCAAAGGAATAAAGTTTTAGGTTCGACCCCTACTCAATGTTTCTTTTTTTATTTTAAAAAAATCATATATAAATAACTCATTGCTAGTTGCTGTTTTGCTTTGTCCTGTGGTCTCAAGCTGATAAAAAGGTATGAAATTAATTCATGATAAGAAGAAAGTAAATTCAGGAAATCGAACCTTTTATTTCACGAAGAATGTAAAATACACACGAATATACACACTTATAAGGCAACATATTTATTATAGATCGTACCAGAAAAACCAGTTTGTGCATTGAATATTGATCAATAAACACAATTACCGGTATATCGATAAAAAATAAAATGAAATAATATACTATCTTATTTAGCAATGGCATATCAATATTGAACTTATTCATAATACGCACTTTCTATTGATCTATTTGACCTTTAAACGGAATTATTTGAGCCAAATGTCCATGCGCAGAACAATTCGGAGGTATGCATAATATGCGTTACTTGTGGTTTAAGCAATTGTTGATAAAGTAAACACTTATTCAGTTAGAGTTTAAAACGATTTCATTACGGATTATATACCCCTGTCGTCGATCAGCACTCCGTTAGGTTTAATCAACTCAAACCCTAATACGTAATGCAAAAAACAATTCAAAGTCACACAGAAGCGGCGGCCGTGTCTTCCCACTCATGTATGATACCGACACAGAACATACCATCTGTATCCTCTAAATAGATACTTCAAGCAAGCCTATATATAGTCCTGTCAGGATAAAAATCCAGAGACGCAGCGGTCGAGTCCACTATAACGGTGTAAAACTAATTATAAAGGCTTATACTGTACACACAACTATAATACCAATGCAAAACTAATATACAAAACTTCACTTTACTTGTATAGACAATGGTTGTGATATTTTGCGTACACATAAATTGCAACGTCACTGTCACAATATCCTATCTGGACTATACTAAAGTTCAGCGGAGATAACTCTAGCCTTATCAATAAACAAACAAAGTAAATTATAAACACTGCACGGTCAACTGGCCGCCAGTTATCAGTGTAGAGTTACAGAGTATATCATTAAAAGTGTATATGCACAAGATTGAACAAAAGTTTATATCGAAAATGTATTTAATTTTCATTTTTATCTGTAAACAAATGCTAGTGTTACGGCAAACTATAACTTGCCAATTATTTGTCGTAAACAGGCTCAGTACATAATACTGTCAAATTAGATACGCATTGTCTCTAGGCAGTTTCTATGAGCTACATGCCGAGCGAAATCACATAAGTGTGCTTTTGAAATGACACTCCGGATAATCAAAGAACAGAGTCATGTTATAAATAAGTGTGAATACTACGATTTTTGTTGAAAAATATCCATTGTTGTGACTCGTATTTCCAGACAATGGATTGGTAACCTGAGCTGCACCAGAATGCATTTTACATTTTACAGTATCGAAACAATCAAAAGATGGTCCTCAAAATCAGATAAAAGTATGTGTTCAAAATCTTATTAGTTCGTAATACACTATTATGTGTTTGTATCTTGTATGAGTGGCTAGGCTATTGGCTGAATAAAGCATAATTATGTGAACACTTGTTTTAGCTTCAAGGACGGGGACTATTTGCTGTCAAGAGTAAAATGAGATTTAAAATCATCAATTCAACGATAATATAGTTGTGTCCCAATATATTCTAAGACGACAGTTTGCGTTTTGGAAGAGTATTAAAGCTTTAGGTCAATGAAAATTGTTTCCGACTTCGTTACTATGTAGGCCCCTACGTATTTCATTATTTACGCGATACTTATATGAACGGCTTCTTTAAGATGAACTGAGCGCGTAGTATCTCATTAGCATTGTCCTGTATGCAGCAATTCCACTGTGCCAGTAGATATTTACTTGCTTAAGGCAGATAAAAAGACATGCACATGCAAGCTGGTACTTTCTTGATGTAGAAAGCTAAATGATGCACTTATTAAATGTCTGCGCTTGTACATTGTAAATTTACAGTAAATTGCATGATTTACCTGTTGATTCATAAACTTCTTATAATAAATATTGACGACATGTGCTTATAATGTCACCAACATATCCGACCTTCTTGATAAGAGTCACAAGAATTGAAAACGCATTTTTCTTTCTGTACATGATAATATAGAAAGTCTGGTAAAACATGCGTTCATCATATAATTTCTACATGTATAAACAAGTCATGGAGACTTTGGAGATTTATGGCAATAATTAAATCACAATCTTATCTCCTGATAATACATGTGTGGAAAACTATAAAATTAAACGTTAACAATCGGTTTTATGTAGTTGTGTTGCAGCAAATATTCCCCTCTCATTCTAACTATTAAGTTTTATAATTCTTTTTGTTCAGTTTTGGGACACTTTGGTATGCGCTGGTAGTGTGTAATTTGTCCTTTTTGTGTTCAAGCTCGTGCCTGCCATGCTCGGCTGTTTCTGTTATGTGCTGCCTTTCCTGACCGATTCACGTTTGTCTAATTGCTGTATATGACAGTGTAAAGATAAAAATGCCGAGCTTTTTATAATGTATCAGTACTAGACAAACGTCTCTTAATGATGTATGTATTTAAAGAAGCGTATCATTATTGATACTTTAAGATGGTAAGCAGGCGCACAGCAGTGCAGACATATACAGTAAAAATAGTTTTACAACGAAGAAGTCAGACAACAAAACAACGTTTTAGTTACTCTTCAACAAGGTTAGTCTCCGCATTTCATCTAATTAGTAAGAACTGAAAATAGCTATCTTGACTAAATTAGCCAGGTTTAATCCCCTATAAAATGTCAAGCTGTTCTGTGCCAGTCGTTAACAAGAGATAAGATAATCAATGTCATTTCAACTTGCTGACGTCGTTAAAAAAAGAGGATCTTGCGTAATGGCTCATTAAATACAAATTTTATTAAACGAGTGGACAACATAATATGGCACAAGACTTTGTTGATTGTCATATATTTCTTGTCGACAAGTATGTAATGAACACGAATGTAAGATTATATTTATCGCATAACCTTATAAAACACCCATTGCCCTTCTACGTAATGATGTAGTCTGCATCTATTAGGTTTCAACAAAATATCTGGACAAAGACGCGGTATGTTAAATTAATACTTAGTTATATGTGAAGTACTGTCAATCAGTATTTGGTTTTTTTTATTTTAGAGGGAAGATAATTCATTGATTTCGTGGTTCAGCTCAATTAATTAATCTAACCCACACAACTAATCGATCTAGAATATAATATAAACAAGAGTTTTCTATTCCACGTTGTGTACACAATCCACAAAATCACAACTCACACAAATGCATTATATACAAAATAACGAAAAATTAAGTCAACGGAAATAAGTGGTTTTACAGTATTTTATTGCGGGCTAAGCATAAATAATGTGATGGCATCGTCAATTGTATGCAAGTAAACGCATAAGTACCATACAAGTCTGCATTTCAACTGAATGTGGACATTTTCCTTGAAAGTTTTATGGTAATAAATTAATCCAATTCAGTTATAACTCTCCAGGTAGTCTCGATTCACAATCTGGATGAATATGTATAGTTATTCAACCACTTAATGTGTAACATAAAACATGTCAACTGACTTATACAATAAGAACGCAATGTTACATAAGGGGATAATTGCTTTCGAATATTTATTATCTATTATTAGTATTTTATTGCGGGCTAAGCATAAATAAGGTGATGGCATCGTCAGTCGTATGCAAGTAAACGCATAAGTACCATAAGAGTCTATTTCAACTGCATGTGGACATTATCCTTGAACGTTTTATTGAAATAAATTAATCTGATTCAGTTATAACTCTGGAGGTAGTCTTCTGGGTGAATAAGTATAGTTATTTAATCAGATAATGTGTAACATAAAACATGTCAACTGACTTATACAATAAGAACGCAATGTTACATAAGGGGATGCTTTCGAATATTTATACTGGCATTCGTGTTCTTTACGTGCACAGAGATAAGAACGAATCTGACAGGGAAGGAAGCCCTCACCAGAAACAACAAAGCATGGAAGATACGGACAGAGTTGAGAAAATTATAAAAAAAGCTCTGAATAAGAGTGGCCTTGGTGGTAATGACGAATCGCGAATATATTTTTTTCCTTTCATTGCTTTTAGAGTAAAAGGACAAATAAGTAGAACGCGAAACTCGTCATCTATAGCCTGTTTGCAGTATTTACAAAATATTTATACATTTTACTAATGCAATGCCGATTCTCTTTAATACCCTTGTAGTAATGGAATATGATAGCGTACGTATTAGACTGAAAATGGTTAGACACATATATGCTGCAAGCCGTTTTACAGTATTTAATCACCAACTGACAAAGAAATGGTCTACATTCAGATTATACCAGGTCCTACTTGTGAAATAAATGGACTAAATTGGAATCAAATTCGGCAAAACCGTATTGACATTCTTCTTAAAAGTGCCGCGAACATAAAACATATGCTGACGAGGTAGAAGAGCTTCCTGGTATGCTGTTAGTAAATCATGTATTTGCTTCCAGCCAAACTTTGCGAACTAGTTTCTTTCGACCATACACATTGTTTTCATTAAAATTAATATATATTTCAGTCCATGACAAATACGTTTGGCCACAGGCTTAGCTTCAAATAAGGTACGAAGGCCAGTAAAAAAACTGAAAATTGTTGATTTAATTCTTGAAAATGTATTTGCAGTTGTACTTTCTATTATTCAACGTCAAGCATTATTTCCGATGGATATTGAGAGGAATTCCGTCATCGGATATAGGCTTACAGATATACGTAGGGGCCTTGCAACTAAAGAACACCACTAAGGGTTATGCGACAGGGAGATTGGATCTGTTGTAAATTTAACGATTTAGTTAAACCTTATATAGCATGATTTTTTACAAATAACATACATGTGTATCTTGTAGAAAATCATATATCAAATAATAATTAGCAATTAAGAATTTGATACTTTCATTGGGCATTGTGTCTGTGTTGATTTTATGGTTTCTGCGCTCGGCTTTTTCAGACGAGTGCTACCTTCCCTGTCCGAAGCAGTGGTATGTGATGCCGTTCTTGAAACACTAGTACATTAGTTAACAGTGACGTACGTTATACGTGTATATGTGGTGCATAATTGTCGTAAAAGAAAAATAGTTGGTTTTCAGTGAGATGTATTGACTCATTGGACTAACTTTAATGCATAACATATAATACCGGCTGCTGGAGTAATGCGCGTGTGGACTGGCCATACAGCCTACGGAGCCAATCGGATTTGAAGCATTCAATGCTTATATTAGTTTTACTTACGAGTTGTCTGTCTCAAATTTATATTTTATCCTTAAACTTTGAACTGTATATCTTTACATTTGTTGTTATGCTTGCATGCATATATCTATGTCAACTCATGTCTTAAATGTGATTGTACAGCACTTTTGAACGTGTAATTACACGATAAAAGTCCTATATGAATAAAATAATAACAATATAATAATTTACTTTTTTTTATTTCAACATCAGCAATGTTCGCTAATGTAACTATGTATTATTTATTTTTAATTCGTTTCGAACAATAATAGTAGACTCGACCGCTGCGTCACTCTATTCGTACCCTGACTGGACTGTAGCTGATAATTGCTGATTGAATAAAAGTACAATTGAGATGGTTTTTCTATATTTGGAGAGAGCCGAATTGTCCAAATCAATGGATTTACTTCGGGAACCACTTAGCTGATTTTGTGCCATGGGGTTTGATTGGACAACGAAGTAGGGTAAAGTATAGCTATAATGACATTCATATATAAATAACAAACGAAGTTAATCTGCGAGAAACATAGAAAAGAAAACCGTTAAGGTTTTATGTTCTAATAGATCTGTTAATGGGATTGCGTGGTATATAAGGTTTCGTTTCAAGGATAAATAATTGTTCGCGACCATTCCAACCGTTAAGCTATAACCCATAAACAAATGTATATATTAGGTTAGTCAGTGGAGGAAACCATAAATATACAGCTGAATTGTCACTGCCAATACGAACAGTGGCACAATAAATTTTCTAGACAGTTATGTACAAATAAATAACAGAAACAACATCATTAGATTATACAAAATATCAAAATAACGACGTTGTGTTATTCAAATCAGAACTCGTTATTTTATATAAGTTGGGTGAACTATAGAACAGTCACAACAACGTGATAGTCAAACAGCGCATACATTATCTTTCCTTCTGAGTTCAAACAAACACTGACGCTTTGTTTCCTACCCAACTAAAAATAAACTGTTCGGTAACCCAGATATAGCGTCATGGTTCTGTGCATTTAGTACATTAGATTAGGACATAGCTAGGGTTTCACACCCGAATTCCTTGTATAACAAATTATATATCAAAAAGGTATTACGCTAAACCAAGTATATCGATGTTTAAATATTCTAAACTCGATAAAAAAACGCAGTTATATAAATTAGCTGTACATGTATATTATAAGTTTATAGTTTCAACTATATATTATACGAAGGTCGTAATAATTAGAAACTGTACATTTATATTAGATAACAGGAAGTACGAGGGTCATTCAATAAATTCAAAGACTGTGTTAATTATTTTAACATCCGATGACACAGAGAAAAACAAACCACGTCATGTTAAACAACAGCCTTTCGGAAACGCGTGCTGAAAATATTGCGAGAAATAAAGCATATTTAAAGAAATTATGGCTAAAATATAAAAAATCACCATACTGGTACCACCACACACCGCAATTTATGATCTGACGTCAGCGACGTTATTGACGTTTTGCTGATTCTCAAATGGTAACTCGAAATGAAATTATGTTATTAACCTAGAAAAAACCATACAAATTCAAATTGTATAATTATGATTTAACATATCTTCCACAGTATCTTATATAATCTTAGTTAAGGAGTTAGACTTGGCATAATGGTTGTATATCAATTTGAAAACACCTCACACATTTCGACGGACGCTACGTAAAACGTCACTACGTTTGCCTATCTGCACATCCCTGTATCGGTTTAAATACCATACTGCGTTTCAGAAATTTGCTTTTGCCACTTAAACACAAGACCACTACATGCTGTGTGTTCTCCTTTCAATCTCTGTAGCAGCTCTTGTGTGTATGTTGTGTTTTTCCAAGCCCCATGCACAATTCAATAGTCGTATGAATTTCCTTGCGTCAAGAAATAGACGTTTTGAGGTTATTGCAAACGCGACTCGCCTTGATAAAACAGTTTTTAATTCACACTCCGACGTCCAAATAACTTTATAATTTCATGAAAGCTCATGATAGTATTTTGTAATTATCTGGCAAAACATTGGAATGTACATTAATTTAATCGGAATTTATAACTAGTTGAACTAATGAAAACGGCACGTTACGTCAGCCGGGGGGGGGGGGTGGTACCGCATTACTATGGTTATACAATAGCTGATAACATGCTACTGGTTTGCATTATTGAAGATAATTTTGCATTTACCGTTGGTAATATGTTACTGTTTGTAATGCTACAAGAAATTATTGTTAAAACGCAATAATAATCCAATGAGAACGGTTGTCTACGAATATATTGAATGACCCTCGTAACAAAGTATAAGATGGTTCATCAACCACTGTAAATTTCATTACTAACAGAATATCATGTGATAAATATGTGTTTACATAAATGTAATGTTTATATGTTATTTATCAAGCTGATGTAATATGAACGAATGTGAAACAAATTCATATTCAGTTCTATTTCATAAACGTTTACTGTCTTTTCTCCAAAGTCTGAGGTCATTGTCTGATTAGACATAGACACCACCAAATGGCCAGCACTGCCAATCGTCTCAGATGAACGCAAACGAACACAGTTAACAAACAAATATAATAATAAGAGGACGATGTGACAGTCAAGCAGTGCAAACATTAGAAACCTTTCCATCGTTTTCAAACATTGACTCGTAGGTTATTTACCTCACATAAAAGCATAATTATGTCTGGAAGATATGAAATAATACACCAAACATATTTATATTGCGAAAAATATAAGTCGCTGCTTATTACATATGATGGCAAACGATTCTTAAGATAAAGTTCACTACACTAGCTGTAAGCTTTTTGTCCGAGAGCATATGGACATTTATTGTACCGAAGGAGGCAAGTTTGTACATATTTTGAAAGGTTATTTCATATACTATATGACAACCCATTTCTTAAGTGTCAAAGCTGTGCCCTTGACATTGTAACGTCACTGACGTCATTTGTGTTGCCCTGGGTGTGTGGTAGTCACTGATTTTGAGGAGAAATAATTTATTGTTACTGATAAACATAATTCGGTGTACGGATCGCAGAAAGATTCCGAATTATAATGGTGTATTTATCATTTTCGTACTTTAACAAATGGGAACTCCACAGTACAAATCTTCGTTATTTCTGAACACCCCACGTACATTCTTACAGGTTTAATACAGTTGGGGCAAAGACAAGTTAACAATGAAGAAATAATGCAGTGTCTAAAAGCCTGACAATGACATAGTGTAGATAATAAACAATGGATTACAAAGAGATACATGGCACATACAATAATATTTAAGCTTAATGTTACCGACTAATGTATTGGCATAATGTGGATTATATACTTATACCATTTACAGTGTTGCTCCTGCAAGACTACATCGGCGGAATTATGCGTAATTTTTTGTCCAATTTTCCTTAAGTTTTGGGGACGCCACTTTCGCGTTACGTACTAGTAAGACGTTATCACTCCTGGGGTTCAGGATCTTGTTATATCATCACATAGCGTTCAAATGCCTTCATTTCTACTGACAATACCCAGCATGTAACACAGTGCAATGTTTTGGCGAAGTCGATGACGTCACTCAATACGGCTCCAAACAGGATCTCTACAAAAACAACTGCAACTCACTTAAAAAATAAAGATATTGACGCAATCTCTTTTGCATTTTTCTTCATTATGATTGTTCTTTGAAATTATGGAAAATCTCAAAAAAAAAATGTTTGTCAAAATAGCAGGTTTTCCTGGAGACTGGCTCATACATAGTAATAATTTTATAATAGTTAATCTCATACATGTCCAAATGAAATCTACAACTACCATGTATAGCATGTGGTTTTGTATGTACGTTACAAATGAATGGAAGATAACTTAAGAAATAGGGAATATGTACCCGTGTTTTATCGTAAATTCTAACATAGCACGTGAGATTTGCCTTCTTTGTGTATATTGAGCTCACCATATTTTATTACCGCGATAAAATATAGCTGATTGGTGACGTCACGTTTGACGTCATATACTTTGACAAATGACGTAACGGTGATGGTAACGTTCATAGGAAAGAAAGTAGTTTGACGTCACCCTGTCTTGTTGTGCTATAAATGGCAGAGCATTTGCGATGTTAGAATCGAAATAATAAATAGGAGCCGTGCTTTGTTGTGTTATAAAATGTAGGCACTCGTGATTTAATTACTACGCATCCAAACACGTGCCTATATTTTATTACGCAACAAAACATAGCTACGTATTCATTATTTCTTAAATAAAACACAGTCACGAGTTCGGAACCAGCGACTGCGTCTTATTATAGATAAAACACAGGTTCATATTCATTATTTCGATTCTAACATAGCCACCACTATTTCACATTTGACAACACATCAATATATAGTAACCAGCACTATTTTCTTCATCGGAAGGATATTTGTAGTTCGAAGTTATTCTGCCATAACTGTGTTTTATTGGCAGATCGTGCACATCATGGTTCTAAGTGTATATAGCTGAAACCACTGATTGTGTTTGAATACGTTATAATACGACGTGCAAGCGCTTCACAGACCATGCATTGTTATCCGCCGACGTTTGTTGCGTGCAAGTATGTATAAATTATACTTTACTTATAGCACACCCGACATAGCATACTATCCAATTTTGTATAAATCGATTAATCAGGTCAGTCATTGTTTACGTTACCATGTGTATATAAACATTTCAATTTCTCTTATTAATGTTTTATTTTTATAGCCATTGTGTGTATTAGTATGTAGCTTAGTGAAAAAGGTATTGTTTTTTCCTGCCTTTTTCTTGAATTAAAAAGTTAACAACAATTAAAATACAATGTTATGATATGTATTACAATGTTTGTATACAATTAGTGATAAACCTGATCAGACTGCATATAGGTAAATGTTCAACTCGGGTAGCTAAGCGGGGGGATTTACTGTACAAACACTATGGTTAAAGTATATAAACATGCATAACCTAGAAATACACCTATATGCATACACTGCTTCACTATAGCTAATGTACTAACATTCAAAATCACAATAATTTAAACAATAATATGTATAGCCCGTTTGCAGCGAAAAAAAATTGTCTAAATTTTGAATCGTTAAAAATCTATTCATCAGTTGTTGATAAAAATTTACGTAGACTCATAATTACATTCTACCTACTCCCATTTTAAATTTCATAATTTTTAATTACTTTTTTAAACAAGCTTATTCTTTATTGTATATTGATATTACTTGCATTTGAACACTTTAACGCAGGGAGGAAATCTAGTATTCCATTGATGTTTAACTATCTTTTTATTAACTGTTATACTCCGTGATCAGCGAGCTTAACATTGCTGCGATGAAAGCGAATTTTATGAGGCCCATATAAGTCGATTTATTTAGGTATGTCGCTTACGTGTATACAGATTATGTATAAAACATGCAATATCACGGAAAAGCAGTGAAAACCAAACCCTTATTCACGAAGCTACATAAGCTATGTATATACTTGGACATACACGTATATAATAATGTTAAATTAAGAACTTAATAAAAGTATTGTTATGTTTATGGCTGCAATGACATGTAGTCTTATAATTGAACCAGTCCTAAATAATTGAGTAATATACATCTACCCAAACCTTTAGGATTAGTCTGAAATTGACATTCGTGAACACGTTTGAAGAATATTAAGCAGTCAGAAAAGTTTAAAGACGCTGTAGAATCCGTGTTTTATAGTTCGAGAAGGAGGCTGCTAGACGCAAGCCATTTTAGCTGTGTGAAGTTGGCTCAACATACGACATACGACATTCAAAAAATCGAATGTCGTGCAGCTCGACATACGACATTGGACGACATTCAAAAAATTGAATGTCGTCCAGCTCGACATACGACATTGGACGACATTCAAAAAATCGAATGTCGTCCAACTCGACATACGACATTGGACGACATTCAAAAAATCATCAAAAATCGAATGTCGTCCAGCTCGACATTGGACGACATTGGACGACATTCAAAAAATCATCTAAAATCGAATGTCGTCCAGCTCGACATTGGACGACATTGGACGACATTCAAAAAATCGTCTAAAATCGAATGTCGTCCAGATCGACATTGGACGACATTGGACGACATTCAAAAAATCGTCTAAAATCGAATGTCGTCCAGATCGACATTGGACGACATTGGACGACATTGGACGACATTCAAATAATCGTCTAAAATCGAATGTCGTCCAGATCGACATTGGACGACATTGGACGACATTCAAAAAATCATCAAAAATCGAATGTCGTCCAGATCGACATTGGACGACATTGGACGACATTCAAAAAATCATCAAAAATCGAATGTCGTCCAGATCGACATTGGACGACATTGGACGACATTCAAAAAATCATCAAAAATCGAATGTCGTCCAGCTCGACATTGGACGACATTGGACGACATTCAAAAAATCGTCTAAAATCGAATGTCGTCCAGCTCGACATTGGACGACATTGGACGACATTCAAAAAATCATCAAAAATCGAATGTCGTCCAGCTCGACATTGGACGACATTGGACGACATTCAAAAAAATCGTCTAAAATCGAATGTCGTCCAGCTCGACATTGGACGACATTGGACGACATTGGACGACATTCAAAAAAATGGTCAAAAATCGAATGTCGTCCAGATCGACATTGGACGACATTGGACGACATTCAAAAAAATGGTCAAAAATCGAATGTCGTCCAGCTCGACATTGGACGACATTGGACGACATTCAAATAATCGTCTAAAATCGAATGTCGTCCAGATCGACATTGGACGACATTGGACGACATTCAAAAAATCATCAAAAATCGAATGTCGTCCAGCTCGACATTGGACGACATTGGACGACATTCAAAAAAATGGTCAAAAATCGAATGTCGTCCAGCTCGACATTGGACGACATTGGACGACATTCAAATAATCGTCTAAAAGCGAATGTCGTCCAGATCGACATTGGACGACATTGGACGACATTCAAAAAATCATCAAAAATCGAATGTCGTCCAGATCGACATTGGACGACATTGGACGACATTCAAAAAATCATCAAAAATCGAATGTCGTCCAGATCGACATTGGACGACATTGGACGACATTCAAAAAATCATCAAAAATCGAATGTCGTCCAGCTCGACATTGGACGACATTGGACGACATTCAAAAAATCATCAAAAATCGAATGTCGTCCAGATCGACATTGGACGACATTGGACGACATTCAAAAAATCATCAAAAATCGAATGTCGTCCAGATCGACATTGGACGACATTGGACGACATTCAAAAAATCATCAAAAATCGAATGTCGTCCAGCTCGACATTGGACGACATTGGACGACATTCAAGGCGTGAATTTAATATACGATCATTATTTCTGTTATTCTATGTTAACTTTGAACGTCTCAACTGACAAAGCACATTTCTCTGTTATATTATGCTAATAATCTTACTTACATTTAGATCTAGCATATTTACCCATATCAGAACGGCCTATCTAAACGTAATCAATTTCCACGACTTTACCTTGTTTATGTGTGCATGTTTGGATTTAAAATGTTGCACTTTTTGTTCAATCATTGTAGAATGAACGAATATTGTCACTTGCTGATGTAAGGAGTCAGTCATGTAAAGTTTGTATTTGTTGATACTTTATTGTCCGCTATATTGTTTTTCTTTGTGATGAGTCACTTAGCAACCGTAGGAGTTTAAATTATTCAATGTGCGGAACAACTTATTTGGTTTTTACAATCTTTAATCTTAGCATCAGGAAACGCAATTTGAGGTTATTTTGGTTGCATGGCTATTCACAGAAGTTTAAGTGGGGCGTTTCTTTTCGTGAATTTCAACGGTACACAATGCACAAAATTTCGGAAACATAACAAAATATAGTTTTATTTACTTAATCAATTTGTTAGGGGAGTTTATAGATTCGCTAAGACTTGTGTACTTTCAGTAAATCGTGAATAGTTTGGAATATTTGCGAGTTGCTTTGCGATATTACCGGATATTTTGGTTTTACTTTATACTTTTCTTGTGTCAACTGGAATATTTGTTATAATAATAGTTCTGTTAATAAAGTCACGGACATTTAATCTAAACTTGTGTTTGTTCAATAATTACTAGTTATGTTCAGGCAGCCTGACAAGGATTTAAGATAATATTTTGAATGCTCTTGTTCGTCCGTCTGTTGTATACTAGTATCTACAGTTGCTGTCCACGGTGCCTAAGAGTCGAGTGACACTCGGCACAAAAGTAGCCTATTCATGGGTAGGTGACAACTAAAATGCAACAAGCAATGTTAAATACTAATAGAACAGTGTATAAACGAGTCAACTTCCGGTTATCACAATAAGGAGTACACGTTGACTTGTATAGTATTGCAATAAGTCGTACAGTGATGGGAAATAACCGGATATTTCAATCACAATAAGTCATAAAAGTTAAATTGTATAGTATCACAATAAGTTGTACAGTGATTTGGTTTATATATGGAATATATAACTGTCGGCATGAATTATCAACATATTGTACGAACCCGGGAATCCAAAATGACGTCAAAGATGGACGCCATATTACTTACGAATACACCTGAAATTATATGTGATGCAATTTGATATTTATGTACATATGTAGTCTCCAATGCTGGTTTGGTTATTATTCATTTCATAATGCGCATGAAATGACATAAAACAAATCGAAAAAACTTACGAGGTTTGACCGCAAAATTTGAGTAATGCTGTGTACACTTCCGTTAGTGGAAAGTGCACAGCCGAACCACAGGGTCAGAATCAGTCTAGCTATGCGTTCAACATACACTATTACATCATGATTGGTAAGCGAAACAATAGGGACGTGGATAAACACATACTAGTTCGTTACCCATGTGTATGTAGTTTTTACAGGTATCGGGCTTGCGATAGACGTAATTGATACCCCAATCATACGAATCTCGAATCAGCCGGAATGGGTCCGAATGAGTCGGAATTAATAAAAACTAAAAATTTGAAACAAATTCCGAATGATGATTCGAAATGACCAAAATTATTACAGCTTGTCTAAATGTCGTTAGAAATACTTCTAAGATAATTCGAATACAATTCAAATAAAATTCGAATATAACAATCATGCATTTCGAATCCGCCGACAGCGGAGAATGTGCACGCATATGTTTCCATAATACGGTACACACAATCATGGGACCGTTGTGAACGGGATTTCGCGCGGGTATAAATAACTACATACACTGGTTTTAATTATTGTTTTGAATGGGGTCAAAATGCTGTAACAATATTTAAAATGTAATCATCACTGCGGTATACTGTACACAGGATATTGCTAGTAAAGGTGAGTAATGTAATTAATTTTCGCGACATTCTAGTGTACACCAGAGACGATATTTTCCAAATTACTGACTACTAACATCACCTCAACTATGTTTTAACGTCTTCGAGCTGCAAGGCATTCAATTACTGACAACGTTTTGAATGTCGTCCAATGTCGTCCAATGTCGAGCTGGACGACATTCGATTTTAGACGATTTTTTGAATGTCGTCCAATGTCGTCCAATGTCGAGCTGGACGACATTCGATTTTAGATGATTTTTTGAATGTCGTCCAATGTCGTCCAATGTCGAGCTGGACGACATTCGATTTTTGACCATTTTTTTTTAATGTCGTCCAATGTCGTCCAATGTCGATCTGGACGACATTCGATTTTTGACCATTTTTTTGAATGTCGTCCAATGTCGTCCAATGTCGAGCTGGACGACATTCGATTTTAGACGATTTTTTTGAATGTCGTCCAATGTCGTCCAATGTCGATCTGGACGACATTCGATTTTTGACCATTTTTTTGAATGTCGTCCAATGTCGTCCAATGTCGATCTGGAGGACATTCGATTTTTGACCATTTTTTTGAATGTCGTCCAATGTCGTCCAATGTCGAGCTGGACGACATTCGATTTTTGATGATTTTTTGAATGTCGTCCAATGTCGTCCAATGTCGAGCTGGACGACATTCGATTTTAGACGATTTTTTGAATGTCGTCCAATGTCGTCCAATGTCGTCCAATGTCGAGCTGGACGACATTCGATTTTAGATGATTTTTTGAATGTCGTCCAATGTCGTCCAATGTCGAGCTGGACGACATTCGATTTTTGATGATTTTTTGAATGTCGTCCAATGTCGTCCAATGTCGAGCTGGACGACATTCGATTTTAGACGATTTTTTTAATGTCGTCCAATGTCGTCCAATGTCGAGCTGGACGACATTCGATTTTTGATGATTTTTTGAATGTCGTCCAATGTCGTCCAATGTCGATCTGGACGACATTCGATTTTTGATGATTTTTTGAATGTCGTCCAATGTCGTCCAATGTCGATCTGGACGACATTCGATTTTTGATGATTTTTTGAATGTCGTCCAATTTCGTCCAATGTCGATCTGGACGACATTCGATTTTTGATGATTTTTTGAATGTCGTCCAATGTCGTCCAATGACGATCTGGACGACATTCGATTTTTGATGATTTTTTGAATGTCGTCCAATGTCGTCCAATGTCGATCTGGAGGACATTCGATTTTAGACGATTTTTTGAATGTCGTCCAATGTCGTCCAATGTCGATCTGGACGACATTCGATTTTTGATGATTTTTTGAATGTCGTCCAATGTCGTCCAATGTCGATCTGGACGACATTCGATTTTTGATGATTTTTTGAATGTCGTCCAATGTCGTCCAATGTCGATCTGGACGACATTCGATTTTAGACGATTTTTTGAATGTCGTCCAATGTCGTCCAATGTCGAGCTGGACGACATTCGATTTTTGATGATATTTGAATGTCGTCCAATGTCGTCCAATGTCGAGCTGGACGACATTCGATTTTTGATGATTTTTTGAATGTCGTCCAATGTCGTATGTCGAGCTGGACGACATTCGATTTTTTGAATGTCGTCCAATGTCGTATGTCGAGCTGGACGACATTCGATTTTTTGAATGTCGTATGTCGTATGTCGTATGTTGAGCCAACTTCACACAGCTAGCCATTTTTAAGTTTAGACCCGAAAATATGATACACATAGACCGTACAGATGTACTGACGGGCCTCGTACATGCTATATTAAATAGGTTACAAATACGTAAATCTACCGTGAGGCGTGTCACGTGACCATAAAATTGGCTGTTGTGTGTATCGAGTCTTCTAACATGAAGTTTCATTGTAAACTACAAATAGTTTACATAGAACTTATGAACAGAACTTTTTCACACATTTCCGATGTTGCTTAGATTTAATTGTATATTAGGTAGATACATTTCATTTACTCGTGCAAAATTTCATACTTGTAGGTGCAGTAAATACTGAGAAATCTTCATTTTAGACGCAAACGGACTACATAGTTAGATAAGAATCCAGTGACGCAGTGGTCGAGTACACTATAACGGTGTTAAACCAATTATAAAGGCTTTTACTGTACAAACAACTATAATTTCAATGCTAAGCTAACATGTTATATCCGCTCTACCTGTTCAGACAATGGTGTTAATCTGTTTGCGTACACATAAACTGCAACGTCACTGTCACAACATCCTAACTGGACTGTATAGTTTCAAATACCGATCTTTGCGTAAGTTAAGTATAACATCATTAATGTTAATATGTTATTGAAGCAACAAATTCGATGCACCATGAAATTGCTGTAATTACAAAACGGAGAGTCTGTACTAAACGTAAAGTATGTATATTTGAAGCGCTTTGAAGACACACAGCTTCAATAGCTAAATTAATTGCCACGATTAACAACGCATATGATATGTCGTTAATACCATCAAGGTTTTAACTATGCTTTGTTAGACACAATTTAGCTTACATCGATAGTACACTTCCTTCTGAGCATGCCACATAAAAAAGGGCATTATAAATTCTGACAATACCGTATAGGCATTTGCTTGTATAGTAAGGTCAGCCAGCAACACGATCATAGAAACATAACTACTAATTGCAAACTCTCCCAGTCATAAAGGCTATTATGAGAGCCGGCTTTTTTTGTATAAAGTCATTGTCATAAAGGTATTCAGCTGAGCAATCGCCAAATGTGTTGATGAATTGGACAGGATTGCCTGGTAGGATGTATCAAGGGCGGATTTAGAGGGACGGAAGAGGTCGTACGTCCTTATAATATCGTCGAAGCTTGGGTATTTTGTATTTTGTTCTGGAAGAAAACATCTTCAAGTATGCATTTTTCACTCGCCAAAAATCGGTTAAATTTAATATTTGCAAGTGAAGAACGAGTATGTAGGTATGCTTCTAAGATCAACAATATCAGGGGGGAGGGGGTCAACATTTACGCCCCCAACACCAAATGCTGTAACCGCCCCTGTGTATGTCAGTAATTAATTTACTTCAAGTATTTTGTATGGGTAGAAATTGGTGCCATATATTACTAGTATAACAGAGTGAACGAATTACGTCTAGCCATTTATCTTGTGACCATGGAAATGACAAATATATCTCATCCCATGATTGATCAGCTGAATCACATTTAGTAAGTGTCTTTCATGTGTAGTAGAAGAAGCTTTACACAAAGGTCTTTTAACCGAAAATAAGATAATAGAAAATCGGACAGAGAAGACAGCACTCAGCAAAAACAGCTGAGCACAGCAAACACAAATAACGCAGAATATAAGCACATTAACACATAACTGAGGTAGGAAAGGAAACTAAATGACTGCAAGTCCTAGTTTAAGCTGTCATAAATTCTTCTATCAATATTTTGTAGCAGTGGACAGGCCAAGGGGGATTGTACATATTGTTTTTCCTTGGGGGGGGGGGGGGGGGGGGCTAATTCCCAACACTAAAGCTAAACAATTTATCTAAATTCCAACGGTGTATCAAATGCTTTTTGCGACGACTAAATTCGCGAATAACCTGATCTTAAATCCGGTCAAAAACTATTTACTGGGACCCGAAATCATTCGTCGTGTCAAATTCCAACCTGCCTGGAATCGTCTTCTGTCTAACACCCAGTATATGTCATCCCCGGTGCATCATGTTGACAGTTGCCTAAGTTCTGCACAGAATCCCTGTATATTGATATATAACCCTGCAGTCGCACACGTGATAGTTAATGTTTGTGTTCTTTGCCATTGGACTTTATTATATGAAATTATCAATGATAGCGTCACTGTAAACTAGTCTTATCTCTGTGAATATGTAAGTGATGAATATCAATCCTCAGACCGTGCAAACTTGAGATGCGAATTCCTGCAACAGTTTTGACGTTGCATAGGTAGTCGTCCGGTTATCGTCATATAATTCCGCGACCTGGTCTAAGAAAGTGTAACTTCGAGGTTCCCGTACAGCCAGCGACATTTTATATTACATATATGGTCTCCAGGAAAACCTGCTATATTGACATTATGTAATTACTGCATGTAACAAGGTTTTATACAAGCTTTCAAATAAGAAAAAATGACATATCTATAGATTAAATTTTAAGTCACTTATCCATATATTACTATATCTTAGCTTTAAAATGTATTATGAACTATGTCGAAACCATTTACTTCGTTGTTATGGTGACCAAATTCAGAAAAGTACTCTGATTGAGAAAAACAAGGAGTTAGTTGTTTAAAACAGTAGTAGCCTTTCTCTAAATGTGACCATCGACAATTTGGATGTATATTTTAAAACTTAAAACATCATTCTAAAACTTGATACCATTTTGACCAGTTTATGTCAAGAATTGATCAAATGCAGTATTTATAAAGTACTTGTTACAACGACGTCGAATAACGTTTGAATGACGATTGCGACGTCATGCAAAAAGGGTCTGAATAGGGCCTTAACAAAACAGCTGTTACTTCCTAAAAAATCAAGATCCTAACAAAATTGCTTATGTATTTTGCTTCATTAAGATTACTCTTTTAAATAATAAAGAATCTCAAAATCAATTTTTTGGTCAAAATAGCAGGTTTTCCTGGAGACTGACTCATATATAATTGGATTCATAGCGAGTACATTGACTTCTTTACAATGTTGTCTGACAAATGTTCTCAATATATGGTATACTGTAAAATCACGTATTTTCGTTGGGTCGTAAATTCGTGGATTACAAAACATGAAAAGGTAAACTTATGTCTGAGTTTCAGAGGTCGATTAATCGTGGGGATTAGATTTCGTGGTCGAGTTCAACAACGAAATCAACGAAAATTCAACTCCATCGAAAAACAATGATTTTACAGTATACAGCTACGTTGTCCCTACGATCCCGCAGTCTTTTTACACTTGTTATTTTCCTTTCTCGTTCTTGTCGGTTCTCGAAACTTGATCACAGTGAGATTAAATCTCACCATTTCCTGGAACTGTTCACACGATATTCGTCCATTCGAAGACATAGTCTGGATTACCTGGTACCGTCTCGAAGAGAAAGATAAGATTCGGAACCAGGAACTAGACTACCAGTCATGTTGATCAAATGCCAAGACAATGCTATTTTTTTAGGTCAAGTGGTACTTAGTATAAGTATTCTCGTTGAATGACATAATGTCTTCAGTAATGTTATTTTATATGGTTACAATACACTTCCTGGTTTCTTTGTGAAGCTTTATATTAGGTACGTGGCATTGTAACTGTTACAGGACAAAGAATTCGAGAGATTCCGAACATTAATATAATTATTTCCAGATTTCCCTCTGACCATCTGTACTGTGCTAAAAATTCCAATGTTGGCAAAAAATGTAGATATTTTATATTACATGTACATGAGCCTAATTGTTAGGGACGAATACATAAAACGTTGTATTGACCCCTCAGCAAAACAGTTGGTCGTTTAAATTTCCCCTCCCCGGTGATAAATGACTGCAACCGCGCACGAATCTTATACATTGACACATAGTTTATAATTATCTGAGGGTACCCTATATAGGAGTACTTGTTATAGGGCTGGGTACAGCGAAGAAAAATATACAAATATACAAATACCACAATATACGGTATATCACAGTATATACCAAGGCAAAGCTATTCTTTAAGAACAACGACTTCTTAAATGACTAGATTTAAAGAAATATTAAGACTATATGTAATATAATAACGTGAATTAGCAAGACACGCTTGATGCTGGACTGCACAGCAAGCAATTACGAGAAAGTAATTACTAGTATAGTAGCATTGCTATTTCAAGCATGTACGATATAGTTTGCTGTTAGCTATAGTTACAGGTAGCCTAAAAAATTAGGAGCAAAAATAATGTTAGTAAATACCGGTATTTCGGATGGTACCGCGGTATCGTACCGTGGGAAAATGATACCACAGTGACCGGTATACCGGTAATACCGTGCACCTCTAATTTGATACGTCAAAGTGTTAACAATAAGAACTTGGCAAATACCATGTGCCTATGATCTTATGAAATGTCTTTACTATACTATACTGCCTTTCGTTCCTTAGAATAACTGAAAATGAAATGAGACCGATAATATAGTATACCAAGCTTTAGAGTGATTGTTAATTTATTCATCAAGTGTACGTGCTGGTTGTTTTGCTTGTAGCTTAGAAAACTGTCAAGGACACATGCAAGTTGCGACGTACGTAATTTAACACCATAATTAAGCACATTATCGTCTCGGTATGCACGGATACGATGTCAACCGCGTAGCAGACATACGTAAAACAGTAATTTCTTACATACTTACTGCGGAGAAAAGTGAAAATGTCTGATGAGTACGTGCAATTTGCAGCACTCCATTTGAACATTATATCATTATCTGATGGACGCGAATTTTAAAGACACTACTTGTTCCTATGCATTGCGTATGATTATCATGTGTCGAGAGTGATTAATGTAATTAAGTTGTTAGAACTTCCTTCATAATTGACCATAAAAGTGACACACAAATATATTGGCTGACTTACAATTGGTTGTGGCCCATTTTTGACGACAGTGAATGTATTTTATGGAATGGGCCACAATAAATAATTCGTAAACAACCAGTGTGGCTCAGGGAGGGATGCGAAATTGAGATTTTTCATAGAAATAATAGTCTTAAAAATACCAGTTCATATAATGGCGACGTTCTATTTGCGGTCAATTTGTGCAGACCGAAAACTGTGACAATTAATAACTCGGAACGCCCTCTGATGTCACTATGATGCACCAATATGTTACTATAAAAAGGATCATATTTGAGCTGTTTTCCTCTGAGTATACAGTTTCTGGACCCTTATAACGTAACTGGCGCTCATATTGATAACAGCCCTCAGAACATAATTACTTGACGTAAAATGCCGCACAACTAATGTAACACGTTGACTTTCGCAACCTCTCTAATAGCATCATAAACAATATCAATTAGCATAAATCGAAAGTCGTTTAGATTATGTCCGTCCTGATTGAAGTGAGTAGCTATATGCCTAGAGAATGCAGGATTGGTATAGCTAGTAATGGCAAACCGATGGCTTATGTTCATACGCCTCTAAATATTAAACGTACAAACTTTATTTAGCATAGTTTTCAACTTCGTTTCATAATAATAAATTAATACACGTGTTACTATGTATGGTATACAGACAGGTAAAAACACGTATATACTAAACACGTAAAACAACTTGTACGTCGTAGCAAAAATCTGACGTCACGATGACGTTTTTATGAAACGTCACAATATAACGTAACGTCGTGATGACGTCGTACCTACGACGTCATAACACGACGTTCACGCCATAGAAACAGTCATGAAAATGATTCGCTGTTTTAAAACGGGATAAAAAGAATGATTATAACTACAAACACACAATGCCGACATCAAGTCAGTGTCTAATTTTGCAGAAGACGATAAACAACAGGCCGGTGTCAGGTCGAAGCTCGGCATGTATGTTTAAGGAGCCGGCACACTGCAATGTTGCTTCCGTGTACAACTTGGGTGGCTGTATGCCGATGTCTGGAAGCTCTGTCGCCGACCACGACGCCCAGTTGATACTGGGCCGAGAGTCTGCACAACTCTTTAAATACCACAGCTTACCGCCGGGTTTTACAAGTATTCTAAATGTTGACCAACAAAGCGCTAGTCTGCGTTGGCAAGCATTGGGTGGGGTTGATGATAAAGACAAGATCACGATGCATCGTAGCGAGATGAGGGTCACAGACCATACATCGTCCAGTCTATCCGATATACAGAAATCTCGGCCATACTCAGCATCTCCAAGAGCGTCATCAAAACTTGTCGTGGACCCCATGGCTTATAGTTCCTTAGTAAATCTAGGGTTCAGGCGCAGCGCAATAGGTTTGAGAGAAGATTGTGTCATCGATTGTGTGTCAAAGAGAAAAGGAATTGGTAGCAAACCCTTAAGAACTCCTAAAGCGACTGAGATATCTCCACCATCCCAGAATGTTGCGGAAGCAAATGATTGGTAAGTATTTGTAACTTTATGAAATATTGTCTATTAGTAGTATTGACCTTAAGCCTAGGGCCCACTGAGCATTTTTTGCCTCAATGATGTACTCCCGATGGAAAATAATGAGATATCTGGACACCGGGAACAGGTTTCTCGTGGTCTAGGAGAAGCTTTAAGGAAGTTGTGAAACAGTTTGTGGTATCGAAAGGAATTGTGATGAATCGGGTGGTATCGGAAGAAATCGGGAGAACATCGCCGATGTGGAATTCCTCAATGAACTGTATGTAGTCATATTTTCATCAAATTTCTACACTCATACGAATTATGGTAATTATATGTTAGGTGAAACATTTGGTGTTGCATCGCCCGTATGAAGTCATGAGTTCCGGGTTCGATCCTCAGTTGCTATTTTAATTTCCACCCGTTAGTTTACTTAAAAACCCGAGTGAACGTAAAAAAAACTTTCAAGTTTATCTGCGTTAGCGAACGTAAATTTAGCGTGTGTAAAACTCATTAAGATCACGAATATAATAGAAAGTCTGGAAATAATTTACGAGGTAGTCAGTATAAGTAAACTGATATCATATAATAAGATAAATACGTAATTGCTAATAGAACCGATATTTAATTTGTATGATACATGAATTAAACGATGCAATAATTGGCCAATCGCTAGTTTGTTAGACAGATACTTCTGGCATTCAGATATTTTTGTCAAACAAAATATTTTAATCACCAAGACTATGCATATATTAAGTGTTTAATTAAATAAATACACGCAAGTTTATGAGTTTTACTGTAATACTTTTGCTGCTAAGTCTGATATAAATGCAGTCCAAACACATAATCTGTGCTTAAGCCAAGTCGATGCCAATTTTATATGCTTGTTCGCGGCAAATGTCTGATAAATACAAAACAATTATTGAGTATTTATAAAACGGTATAATACGTTATTCCAAAGTCCGTCACTATTCAAGTTTATGTGAAACTGCGATAGAGGCAGATTTAGCTGCCATAAAACAAATGCTTTTCTAAAGACCACCTCGCCAACGCGACCATTTTAAATTTAACACCATTTGACTGGTCCATCCTCACTGGTTTGCTTACTCGTAAAGTCTAGGTCCCACGGAGCATTTTTTGCCTCTGTGATATACTCCCGATTTAGATTAATGAGCTATCAGGAGACTGGGAACAACTTCCCAATGTCTAGGGGAAGCTTCGGGGAAGACATGAGACAGTTTGTGATATTGGAAAGGAATTGTGATTAATCGGGTGGTGTCGGATGAAAGTGGGAGAACATCGCCGATGTGGAATTCCTCAGTGGGACACAGGCTTTAGTTTCACAACACCTCTATGATTAGTTAAATTATATTAGTAAATTATATTAAAGAAGGGAGACAACTTGTATTGACTAAGCTCAGAAACTGAAACGAGAGTTGACATTCGCCACTGTGTGTAGATATATAATAATATCAACGAATGAAATGATATCATTAATTTTGGTCTGAACGGATAAACACTGTTTTAGCTATTTATTCCACAGGTCTCTAGCATATTTACCAACACTAAATGTATTGCCATAGTGGTTAAATTGTGTACAACAACACCGTGTGTATTTATCTAATTGACACACACTCCCATAATACATTTGCACAAAAGGCCAGAGATATACACGCGTTATAAAAAGATGACAACTTATCAAAGTTTGACAATTATTGGAAATAACTATTCAAATTTGATTACAAACTAAACATAGTTTATGTGTCAAATAGGCTTACTATGGAACCAAGTTTACTCAATACTGCAGACTCTTCTCAACGGTGCCTTTATGTTAAATTTTAAATCTTTTCACCTGCACGATGTTAATAAATTATACAGCATAACTTATGAATGTATACTTTATATTTGAAATAAACGGAATTTCCCTAGAGGGTCCCGAAACAAAATAATGCCAAACTCCATACACCGATAATGCACCTATCAGTGTTTCCCCACAGAGAAATTTTGATCACGGGGGTATGTGAAGCATCTCCCAGTGAGGAGATTTTGACAAATTGCCCTTGCTCTAGGGTGGGAATTTAGACTTTGAAAAAGTAAAAATGTCAAATTCCCCTGGGTCAGCCCGCCGCCCCCTCCTGGGGGAAAACATTGATAGGTGCATAATGTTCGCGTTACTGTACTGCTGAACGTAGCGGTAAGGGAGACCACTGCGTAGGCGTCAACGCGGAAATAGATATATATTGTTGCGTTAATTAAAGAGTCAGTGATTTTTCTTGATAAAAATGAAATAGCCTGTGTACATTGGATTGGGAAATTTTAGCGCGAGAGCAATTCGCGAAATTGGGAATTTAAAAAAAAATTGTTTTGCTATAAATTGTTCATATTTTGCTATTTTGTACTGATAATACTTAAGTCATATGTAGCAACGACTTTTGCAAGTTTGAAAATATATTATTTTGACATTAAAACAGCCATATTGTTAGTTGCTTGTAAACCAGAGAGAACAATAGGGGGAAAATATGCCTTCTTTTTAGGAAACAAATAGTTTTGGGAAAAAAATAGAGGTTATTTTCGACCCTAAAAATAACCAAACTAAATCACTGAGATTTCCATATAGTAATGGGTTAAGTTTTTTATACAAATTACAACGTGTACCCCATTTCTATAAAGCAATTTAGCCTTTTCGACTGGACTGCTTTATGGCGCAGGTTATAGTCTGGATCCCGTCCCAAGATAATGGCACCACTACATTTCTACTACTGTAATATTGGGGACTAGAACCAGACTAGAACCAGTCCTGCTCAGCGAAACAGCACAGTCCAAACATGCCTAGGTCATTGTATCATGTCTTGATATATATATGCAACTATAATTGCATAAGCTTGTCCTTTAAATAATCAAATTGAAGTATATTGACACGAAATGCAGCATTTAAAACTTGTGTGCGACATTTTAAGATATATCTGTATATCATTATGTTAGGTAAGAGTATTGAAATGACTGGTGACATTGAACAGCGTTATTATAAACTCCTCTTTCTTGTGTTTGGTTGACAGTATATTTGTACAAAGGATCAAGCCTGTATTTAAAGAAGCAATTTACTAACTTAAAGGGCAGTATTTTTCAATAGATAAACGGTTTGTTTTTGAAGCGATCAAATTAGCCACGTGTTCTTTACGACAGACGCTACAATACAGGCTTAATTTTGATCTCAATTTCAAATATATTTATGAAAAATTGATACATAAAACTCGATTTCGGTAATCTATATAAATCGCTGGTTATCGACAAGGCCATCGATATACCCCAGGTGATAATTTTACCCGTTTTTATAAAAATTGTAATTCGGAATACCTTTGGTTATATCAGAGTTGAATAAGAAAAGTTCTATGTACGACTATTTTATAGTATATTAAATGGAATACTGAATTGAATACACTATAATACTAAATGGAATATACTTCGCGACAGGTAAATCACTTTGTTCTCAAACTTAAACAAACATAATTCTGTAGTAGGTTCTATGACAATTAACGTTTTTGTTCACAAACTGGAAAAACAATTCTGGCATCAATTAATGTTTCCCTTTTTTAATTGCACACTCAGGCATTTTGAATCTGTATAGTGTTTAAACAATATTGTGAATATAATTCCGTTTGAAGTTAAGACTTGGTGCATTCGAACATTTGGAATTGACATTCTAGTATCACATTTAGATTAAGGTCTTCCCATCCGTATATAACTATTGTCTAATATATCTGTATTCACTATTCACTACATTGTTACTGTAATAAAGTTCAGAAGCCTTATATAGAATAAGAAGGTCGTAAGTACAAAAACGCTATTTTGAGAAAACAAGAAAAAAAGTCTGAAAACTACACTTTACTTATTGAAAAACAAGCATTTTCAACAGTTTTACTTCAGTTTGATCAACATGACCAGTTCCTATCTTCATGGAAATAGGCTCATAAGAAGCGCCTTGTGGTGCATATTTCAAATATGTATGGGTCTCATAAGGTCACTTACGACCTTCTTATTCTACGCCAGCGATGTATGGAATTATAGGTCATGACAACGTTCCTCGGGAAAAAATAACATGTTGTAGAACAACGTTTCGAAGTAATTAATATAGTATGTACAATACAAATTACTTACGAGGGGTGATCAGTATATTCGTGGACTTTCCTTCTAACTTTTGTTATATTGATCCTAGAGTAATGAAATTACCCGGTCATGCATAGCTATTAATTATCTAGCGTTTTAATTAATTTATTTTATTGTGACGTCACAATTTACCTGATCACGTCACTTATGGTGACCCGTGTGCAGCACGCGCCGTCGAGCATGTCGGACAATACATAATCACAGAGCAACGGCATGTCAGTAAAAATTACATCAATCTTGGAAAATCCTTCTGATATCTCAAAGATGACATAACCAAAATGTAGGGAGTTTCTTTGCGCCACATATTAAGGATCTACATATGATTATATCGTATATGCGATTGTAGGCACCCTGTCAAGCAGATGCATTGATAAAATAAGGAAAACGGAAGAATTATCACCATGGTAGGGACACTCTCCTCTATTTTCTGTGCAATGAGAGGCATATTTCTTAACCATATATTACTGGCGAAAACTGCGATCAGTATTGACTACGAATATATAAACCTTTGAATCCAGATACAAAGGGTTCTTTAGAAATTGCGCCCCAAACTTGCTAGGTTGTGCTTTTTTCTCCATCGGGATAATACGACCACGTTAAGCCAACCGTCTTTTGTAGAGTGTTATGTCCAATAACGTATCAAAACTCTGTTTTTTCCATCTAACATTTCAGAGGTGATTATTTATTACTTACTTCTGTCTTAAAAGTAAAACAATCGTCCATCTGGGACCAGATATGAGTCCAAAAAGGAGCTATGTACGCTTGAAACGGGAGCGCATAGAGTGGCGTCATGTGACGGCCTACGTCACGCGCTCATTGGGTGAGTGCAATTGTGTAATAAGTGAATTCTGTCGAAAGGGTCTTACTCTAAATGATAATACATTGTTTTGGAGCCTAATTAGCAATATAAAATTGCTAGATGAAAAGTCCACGTATATATTGATCACCCCTCGTAAACAGTACATGTATTCAAATAGTTTGTGACCTAAAAGTACCCGAATAGTTAAATGTAACCTTACACCAACAACTAAACCATAGCACCAAATACAAAAGTCAACACAACTCGTTTTACAATAAGTAAAGTTTGGTTTTACTGATTTATACACCCAACGCTATCCCGAAGAAACGGGCGAAAGTTAATTGCAAGTGCAAACAAATTGTCTAAATAAAAACCACTACAGTTAAAGAAATGTAATTATTTGCATAAGTGCGTGACTTTACTGTGATTAAATTGTAAATTTAAAATATACTGCAATCACACATGCGATTAAACATTGGACACTAAATTGACTATACATGTATTTAACTTGGTAACACAATTTACATAAAACGTGTTTCAGTGTGTCCTATCCAACTAGACTCTGACTGGTAGGAGACTCTACCAGTGATAGTTTCGTATGTATCGGTGCTATACACCTGGAATGTAAAATAACCAAGGGGTATATTCGGACCGCAACCGGATTCCTCGTATCAAAAGCTGTCTCTTTCCTCTTATTCGCAGGTCATTGGCCATTTTAAGGGAAATCACGAATAACCACGCATTTACGACAGTCGAACAATGGCAATTAACATTGATGTTAACTGAACAGGTGTGGATACTTGCATGTGGATAATTGATGGTTGAGTCTAAATTTTCAAAGGAATGGATGTAACAGCTACAGTTCACCTTGCACTGAAGTTATTGCACCTCACTGAGTCCAATAGTTTATACTGATTTGTTTTAGGTCGATTGTGAAACTTATATGAATCACTCTCGACACTCATTCTTATGTTATCCATCGCCACGAGGGTAGGAGAGAAAAGAAGCCAGTTTTCTCATTTTGCTAAGCGTCTATCAAGGGAATTACTGGTACCATTTTTATTTCGACTTTGATATGACGCGGCCTGGGATTGAACCCGCGACCCCCGCACTCGAAGTCGACGCTCAACCACAAGGCTATCGAGGAGGCGGTGTCCTATCCGAGAAACAAAAGAAACATAATGCCACATTACTAAACTATGTTTTCATTCTTTTTTCATACAGTGTAAACGTCCAAGTACCACATAATTCATCTAACTCGTCAGAGGTTGGTTCAGACGAGGAGCTCGACACTACATCTACTGGTGACGAGGACAACAATGGTGACGCACCGGAAGAGCTGACCAGAATCAAACCTTCAATGTACATGCGCAGTGACTCCCCGGAAGCTAGACCACGCACAGCTGTGTTCAGCTTCCGAGACAATGAGTTCTCTTCACATACGGAGGTAAAATACCTTATAGAAAAACAAATCGGTGTTAAGGTGAAAGGTATTCAATTTGATCCACTCGATGTTCGAGTTACGCTCCCTGGAATTCACAGCCGATGGCTGGTTGACTTTTATTCAGACTGGGATATGCATGTTGCTTTAAAGAAGGGACTCGTCTGCGGTAAAGACAAATTAGTGTTTTTCAAGCACGATGATATCGCGAAGCGGGAAGTTTCATCTTTTAAGTATTTTAAGACAATCCAAGACGCAAAGAAGAAATTGAAAGGTTCGAAAAGTTTGAACAAGAAGCCATCGATTGGTACAAGCAAGAAGGAAGCAAAAAGTTCGAGCTCTTTGAAAAGCTAGTTGTAAGAAATAGTACCAAGATAATATTATTTTATTTTTTTCTACTTCCTTCATTAGTATGTTATATATTTTTGTATTAACACTATTGTTCGATGTGCCTGAATGCATAATATAATGGAATGAATTATCGTTATAATAAATTCCTAGAAAATACATACACAACTTGAGTTAGAAATTCCAGTGCGTCTTCAGTAAGTCAACACATATCACACAACAGCCTATCTGAACACAAGCACTAAAAGGTCTTGTCAACACGTTCACTTACTTTCGAGCATAAAAAAACAATATTTACCAGTCAGGTTTCTGCTGAAATATGACAGACAAATGAGTGCCACCACCCGTAATTGAACTCGGGTTGCCAGATTAGACGGCAAGCATGCTAACCATTGAGCTACGGAGACCCATAGCTAGTAACAAAACTTTACCTATATTCTTACGTTTTGGATTTTAATCAAATATTTATATTTCAAACAATATGGCTTATTGTTATCTACAATAATGCCCCAGTTATTTTAGCAAAACTTTGGAATGGATTTTGAATTGTAAAAAGGGAGACTACTCTGGCACGCCTATTAAACAAGTTTCAAGAGTTATCTCATGTACATTGTACTTCCTGTTGAGACAGGAAGTTGCATGGAATTGTCTCCCTTCTCCCTGTCTGCTATTTTCATAACAAATCTACTCAAATTTATATCTGCTTTAATCTGCTTACTTTGTAATTTGTTTGATCTAAAATCATTACAAAACGTTTATATAATGCCTGGAAGAGGGAAAGGAGCAAACAAGAAGGCTGGAAAACTTCAGGAGAAGCAGAAAAGAGATGATTTTATGGAGAAGTCAAATGACCTTCCAAATATTAGGCCCTGAGGAGTTGTGGCAATTCACAAGGTAATATTAACCAAATGCAGAGTTTGATTGGTACAAGATCAAGTAAAAATACAAGTAAAAATATTGTGATACAATCATATCTCAATAATTTAATTCATCATTGACAAAGAGGTCCAATGATCTAGTTTTTTGATAGGCCAGTCAGGTAAAGGTGGCAGGGATACACAAAAATAAAGTAAAATGATAATTCAAATTTAAGGGCGCTGTTGAGCTGGACTGGATTCCAAAATATACTGGACAAGTTCCAATTTGCTTAAATTTCAACAAAGGGTTTTGTAAATTCATAAACTGCAAGTTCCCTCATATTTGCTCAATATGCTATACTTCACATCATGGTAAATTGTCGTGTCAGGGGAGACAATCGGACATATTTAATTCATATAGTCAGAACAGCAGTCCTTTTGAGGCTTATAGTCATACAGGGCAAGTAGAGATCCATATTCCAGGCCAGTATTTACCTGGCGAGGTTCCAATCATTTTATGCAACTGGCACAGTCACCTGTTAATGTGTCTAAACACAAAGGAGGAACTTCTTGATTGTGATGAGGCAGAATCGCGATTTATTTTATGGTTTTTTATTAACATGCCCTACTAGTCAATCAGTAAACAACGACATTTACCCATCTTTCTGCACTGTCCATTAAACCAGTTTTGTTGATGCTGTTCATATGGTACAAGAACTGTGTCATAAATTTATGTGAAGTATCTCAGATGGATGTTAAAAGTGCATTTAGGTCTCTAGCCAGTGAATATGAAAGATTTTGACTCATTGGGCTTTACATTAATTTTGACGAATACTACTAGTTCCGTAAGTGTTTACCATTTGGATGAGTATTGTTGTAATGTGTTTAACAGGTTTGGTGATACGCATGTGGTAAAAAAGAAAGAAAGGTAAACCTCAATCAGGTCCGTGTTAGCGTTTAATGCAAGATTTTAGAAATGCACACAGCAGCTAGGCAATCCCAGAAAACAGAAAGCCCAGTCCACGCAATAGTCATTATAACTAAAAATTTTGGTTTAGAATTAGATTCTGATGAAATTTAATGGTGATTGCCGCAGCAAAGCTTAATGAACTATTGGTTCAATGAAACATTGTAAAAAATAAAGAAATGCAGAGTTTGATTGGTGTTCTGAATTTCGCATGATGGGCAATTATCCCAGGTCGACTCGTCCTTTCTTAGACTACTTATAAATTCTATTTGTGGTCATACTAAACCACACCATCATTAAGAGTTAAGCTGGTATTAAGCTTGGCCTTATTATGTGGAAATAATTATTCTCCCAGTTCAATTGTATTATTAAGTCTTTCATGACCGCTTTTGGTCATATAAAGATGGCGACAGTGGCGAAGGTTTCGGGCTTCGGAATATTCTTTGCAAATACATGGTTTTCTGAAAAGTGATATAATCATAAATGTTATTGTCAGTAATGAGTGACATAAAATCAGCTATTCTGAGAATATTACAGTGCTTGAACTATTTCCAATTACCATATAAATATTGACACGGGGTGAACAATTCAGAATTATGAAGATATGCTTTAGATCAGATACCTTGTGTGCCATGTCGGACATGTCATAAAAATGACCTCAAAGCCTCCTTTTATCTGGAATTGTCATGGAACTTTACATTAAAATGTTTGGACTTCAATATAGTAGTTAGAGCTGAGCATGTACTTTGAGCAAAGAGGGGGAAAAACGAATGTTTTGTCTTGCATTCTGGACAGATTCTGATTACTTGGTCCAAAAGCAAGTCCAGACCCATGCATAATAGAGTCCCAACTTTGGCAAATATTCAATGACAAGCTGCTTAAGACTGATTAAGTCAGCTGTTTCAGATTATAATGGAATATAAAATTATATGGGGGTATTTGTTTTGTCCCAAGCTTCGTTTTAATAACCCATCAATAAAAAAAAAAAAATAATAATAATAAATAAACGAAAAATTATTGATGCATATTCTGGTACATAAGAATGTAATTATTACCAAAAGATTCATGCAAGGATACCCCTATAATTTTGGGGGACAAAGTGTAACATTTAAGTGTGCTACACTTTGTTGTGGCGGAAAATCATAGGCGGCTGTGGTGGGATGGTGCCACTCTCAATTTTATACATTTATTTCGTAAATTATACAATATTTAGCATAGGTATGGATGCTTTTATCCTCTCCATAATATGGCTCAAGGAATAGCTAATTTCCTTGTGATTACCAATTTGGAAGGATATCATCTATGCTTTGCACATTTCTTAAATTTGCATTAGTATACTTTGGGTCTGCTCGGAACAGGTTGGCCTAAAGTGGAGACAATTTTATGGAGATATTTTAACTTATTTACGGAGATAGGATATTGACTGGAATCCGAGATTGGATGGAATACGTTATAGATATTTAACAGAAAGAACTTACTGGGGAATTGGGATACAGTATATTGGAGCTATAATATACTTACTGGAATTTGGGTAATATGGGATACAGTATATTGGAGCTATAATATACTTGGAGATATTGTAATACGGAGACTGGAATATGCAGATAGGCTGGAAGGCTTGTCAGTTAAGGGATACCTAATATAACATGAAAATCTAAGTAGGCGGCACCATCCTATCCTCAGCATGTGCCTTTATTCCATTAAAATTACATGAATTCCATATGGCAATTACAAACACTTAAACACTTTGTAGTTGATTACCAATGGAATTAAGCTAAGGACTTCTTCAGTGCGGTCAAACTATGCCACTTACTTATAATTTATTGATTACTGAAACATGGAAAATGATGATTGGATTAAATGCAGAAATTTGGAAATCATAACTTGTGTTGTTAAATATATAAGTTTAGTCTTAAAATAATATGGCTTATTGTTATCTACAATAATGCCCCAGTTATTTTAGCAAAACTTTGGAATGGATTTTGAATTGTAAAAAGGGAGACTACTCTGGCACGCCTATTAAACAAGTTTCAAGAGTTATCTCATGTACATTGTACTTCCTGTTGAGACAGGAAGTTGCATGGAATTGTCTCCCTTCTCCCTGTCTGCTATTTTCATAACAAATCTACTCAAATTTATCCCACCCGCCACACCCTAATAATAATGTGATCTTGTACGTTTATAAAATGCTTGTTCTATACGAACAGAAAGGACTGTTTTGCTGCTTGGAGAATTTATATTTTCAGAATGGTCGGCACGAAAGTAATCTTGATGATACACAAAATACGTCTGTTCCATGAAATGCACAGCAATGAGGGCGGGCGAAAATACTGTCAAATGGGTTCAAGTCTACACATTCGTCTAGATCTACACGTCTGCTATACATTGATACTATGTTGGGACTATACATTGATATTATGTTGGGACGACTCACTCTGCGTATAGGACGTACGTAGTCGACAAGGTTTGCACAGGCCTTGAAAAGTCTTTGAATTTGGTTTCAACCTTGAAAAGAACTTGAATTTAACTGAATATACTTGAATTCAGACAAACAGCCTAGAATATTGAAAAAAGTCAATGGATGTTGTCAAAAAGGGTACATTAGAAATTGGTGTGTATCTTTTTCTCAAAATTTGAAAGTACATTGTCATTGGATTAATGGCGTCGAGCGCAATCGGGTGTTCTTGTGTATGACTAAACTCGAAATAGTGCATAAAATGTCAGCGCATACTGGCATTTTGGAACTAAGTTACCTGGAGTGCCATTCTACCTGGAATTTTGGCGTGATAATTTCGTATGAACCATGGTCGGATTTTACAGTAAACACATGACTTTATAGTTGAATACGGTATTGGGAGTTGAATACGGTATTGGGAGTTGAATACGGTACAGGGCGCTGACATTCACGGAAAGGACATTTATATGTAACTAATTTACTCTGTGCTTATGTACATATTGACTTTATAGTTGAATATGGTATTGTGAGTTTAATATGGTACTGTGCGCTGACATTATCAGACATTTATTCTGTAACTCATTTACTCTGTGCTTTATGTACTTATTGACTTTATAGTTAAATACGGTATTGTGAGTTAAATATGGTACTGTGCGCTGACATTCTCAGACATTTATTGTGCAACTCATTTACTCTGTGCTTATGTACATATTGACTTTATAGTTGAATACGGTGTTGTGAGTTTAATATGGTAATGTGCGCTGAAATTCTCAGACATTTATTGTGTAACTCATTTATTATGTGCTTATGTACATATTGACTTTATAGGTGAATACCGTATTATGAGTTTAATATGGTACTGTGCGCTGACATTCTCAGACATTTATTGTGTAACTCATTTACTCTGTGCTTATGTACATATTGACTTTATAGTTGAATACGGTATTGTGAGTTTAATATGGTACTGTGCGCTGAAATTCTCAGACATTTATTGTGTAACTCATTTATTATGTGCTTATGTACATATATTTAAAGATCAAAACTTGAGTTAAATACTGTATTGTGTGCTAACATTGTCATACAATTTAAATAACAGTTATCATTTAGGTGCCGCATTGGAGAGTAAAAAGGCTTGAAACTATGATATTATTTGAGGGGCGGAAAATCATAGGCGGCTGTGGTGGGATGGTGCCACTCTCAATTTTATACATTTATTTCGTAAATTATACAATATTTAGCATAGGTATGGATGCTTTTATCCTCTCCATAATATGGCTCAAGGAATAGCTAATTTCCTTGTGATTACCAATTTGGAAGGATATCATCTATGCTTTGCACATTTCTTAAATTTGCATTAGTATACTTTGGGTCTGCTCGGAACAGGTGGGCCTAAAGTGGAGACAATTTTATGGAGATATTTTAACTTATTTACGGAGATAGGATATTGACTGGAATCCGAGATTGGATGGAATACGTTATAGATATTTAACAGAAATAACTTACTGGGGAATTGGGATACAGTATATTGGAGCTATAATATACTTACTGGAATTTGGGTAATATGGGATACAGTATATTGGAGCTATAATATACTTGGAGATATTGTAATACGGAGACTGGAATATGCAGATAGGCTGGAAGGCTTGTCAGTTAAGGGATACCTAATATAACATGAAAATCTAAGTAGGCGGCACCATCCTATCCTCAGCATGTGCCTTTATTCCATTAAAATTACATGAATTCCATATGGCAATTACAAACACTTAAACACTTTGTAGTTGATTACCAATGGAATTAAGCTAAGGACTTCTTCAGTGCGGTCAAACTATGCCACTTACTTATAATTTATTGATTACTGAAACATGGAAAATGATGATTGGATTAAATGCAGAAATTTGGAAATCATAACTTGTGTTGTTAAATATATAAGTTTAGTCTTAAAATAACTTGTATCGTGATTGGGTATAAGAAGTAACAAAGCGCCATACAGAGCAATTATTGAAACTGTATGTGAACTTGCTTGTGTCTTTGTGTAAAGCTGGTTAAGAAATAATAGGTTTATATTTTCGGTTTATTAAAACTATAGCACAAAGGGAGAGAACCCGTACTGTATGACCAATGTATCTCTCTGTAGTTGTCGTTCTTATTATGCAATAGCCATTTTGGAGATAACGCTCAACTCAGTCGTTACGCTTGACTTTCGCCAATACCATGTGAAATTATCATGGATACAGCATTTAACAACACTACCGAACAACATAAAATGGTAAATATGAGTGCTCGCATTACTTATGCTCCAAAACGATGATCAAATAGGGAAAAAGTGTCACATCTTAAGACCCTGTCCCACAGTGGCGAGTATGGCTTCGAGTTATGTACGAGTTCTGGCGAATTCAGGCCAATTCAGTATCAGTTATTTTTTTTCAATGCGATATTCGTTCGACATTTCTGTGACGTTGACACAACATTAGTACGAGGATTTCATATTTAACACTAGTTAAGCCGATTTATACACGATATGAGTACGACATCTTTTCGACATCAGGAGGCAAATGTCTACCAAACTCGCAACAAACTCGTGCTTTGTCGTAGATCAATTTTATTTGGCGAGATGCTACGGCATAGGTTCGAGAATGCGCGAGATTCCCTCGACACGTGTACGAGACGAAAAGTTCGGCGGGAATTTTAAACGGTTATAAAATTCTCGCCGAGCCTTGGAGAGTTATGGCGACATAAGAAGACATCACTGCGACTTCGGACGACATGCGCACAAGATCTACACGACACCCGCCGAGTTGTGACGAGTTACAAATCGCCACAACTCGTAGCTCCAACTCGCCACTGTGTGACAGGGGCTTTAGGGGCGAAAATGGCGTTACGTCACAATATTGTGACGTCGACTTGGGCCGATTCGCGTTACATAATACTACTTATAAAAACACTAATATAATGTAAACCCGCCGTCGCAACAAGTTGAATTTTGTATGTGAATTCAAGAATGGTGTGAATGTATTCCTGTAAGTTTTCACCAATATCAGTCCATTAGTTTTCCAGCAATATCGATCGTCCGGGTAATTAATGAACGACCCTCGTATGTCCACGTCGCTTATTTAACCTATTATATATATATAGTAAACATATATTTATATGAATATATTTTCAAATTGCATTGATTGCAATGATATAGCAATGTTTTTCATAGTAAAACATACGAATTGTGCAAAATTGTGATTTCTGTGCATAAAACGGCATCCATTTAGACCATACACCTTTAGCAGAACAGAACAGAAATATTAACATTGTTCCCTCCATTCTAAAGGGATGATTAAAACTTTACACCGCTTCCGAAACCATAATTACATTTTGAACATGGCAGCAAGACCAAACTCGTATTGACGGAGCTATATGCATGCACACTTATAAGATTTGTTAAGCGTATAATACTTTATACTAAGAAACAAAACATCGCATTTTCAGCGCGCAACATGTCTAAAATTAGAAATCCGCTAGCAGCTTTTATGCCCCGCGGAAATGAAATAAGAATCTGCTAGCTTTTATGCCCCGCTAAAATAAAATTAGGAAAACGTTTATGTCCTGCAGACATTTTCAGCATAGCCCAATAATCACCGTAATTTGTTAATTAATGGTCGCCTGAAACCATTTAACCGCCTGCATGTGTCTATCATGGATACTTGTGCGGAGCTTTTATGTTGTTAACCCCATTGATTTGAGACAATGTCCTTAATTAACAACGTAACTAGTTGCCTGCGAAAGCCACTCAACTTGCAGTCGGGACATGTCTAAGTATTAGCGAACGTATTCCCAAACAAACGTCTGTATAGCACAGTGTATAAACGAGTGAACTTCCCGTTATCGCAGTAAGTCATACATGCTGTATTTTATAGACTCCCAATACGTCATACAGTGGCTGATAAACACAAATGCTTTCGCTCGCAATAAGTCATACCAGTTGAATTGTATAGTCGCCAAATAAGTCACACAGTGATTAGGTTTATACGATGTGATAATTCCATTCAGTCGAGCCCAACTATTTACTAAACACTAACTCAACCCTCTGCCGACTAAGAGAACCGGTGGTCTCCTGTAGGCGTTCATTTATTCTGTAACCCCGAAACCAAAATAAATAAATTTAGAATAAAGCATATTACAACCACTGGTAACTGTATCATTGATTGAGTAAACACATAATCATTGTTTTGTTAATTTATAATATGTTTTTTTATTCTTAATCAGCAATACAGTTTTCTGTGATAACAACAGCGATAACATATGCAGTTACACAGTCACTTGTACCAATACACTTAATTGTGTATGTAATTATATTTTGAACTGGTGAGTACATATAGTCGAAAATGACGACAATTCTGGACAGCACGAATTCGGAATTATACAACATACACAAGGGAGACAATTGCTTGAGAATATAACGATATAAGGTAGGCGTAGTTATCTTTCTTTGGTGTTTACGTGATACATAGCCACACAATTTCGCTCCGCAGGCATTGCATAAATACGATGTACTCTCACGAACACTCCAAACGCAACACTTATTAGATATGTTTAATGATTTCTCCACTATAATTCGATGGATATAGTTCAAATTTTGAATGTTAATAAATAAATATTCTTTGCATGTCTCCTAAAATTTATATGCAAATCAATTTATTAAAAGATAAAAATTAAACCAGATAATGAGCATCGCTGCAAAACGAAAAGTCACAAAAATGACGCCATGTAAAAATACTGCATGACATAGCTCTGACTCACATAGCACGTGTACATCAAGCATTTTTGCATTATCACAACATGCAACAGTTGCTGCTATCATCAAAGCTTTTGGATTTCAAGATTATTATTTAGAATCTGTGGGGACGAGCTGTGCAGGCGACAAACAAGAAGACCACCAACCCCGAAAAAACGACAGAAACAGGCCGTTATTGTGGACAAGGTTTCCACCGGGGCATAAGCGTTTATTGAACGCAGTCTTGTTTTAGAATAATAAGTATATTGTTTAAAAAAATATAAACATACAGAACCAAGTAATTTACTGGTAGTTGACATTTACCTAGTTGCCAGCATGTTAGATAGTAATTTATCAGGGAACACCAAATCTAGAACCTAATGAAAACAAACCTTTGGAAACTAATTTTAACAAATGATAGTTGATTTATACTGCTGTACTGCTGGTACATACATGCAGCGTATGTGTATGTTACTAATTATTTGTTCCTAATTGTACGTTGCTAAATGTTTTAAAAGGTACTAGTAAGTTTGTTAAAATGGTATAATTACCATATATGGGTTCTCCCGGTGGCGAGGGTAAACAAACCCATTATATTCTGTATTTTTTTATTACCTCAGATACACTTGAGGTAAAATGAGCCGGTGATTTGTGGTATATTAATAACCTGGGTATTTTAAGGGCTTTCTAAATATTCTGCCTACATTCTAGTCCAGCTGACCTGCGTTTAACGAAGGATTACGTGACGCATGTTTCGTACCTGTTTCGTACCTGGTACATAATAAGTACGGAAAGTTACGTACCAGTTACGAAAAACCTACAAACGTGCGTCACGTAATCATTCGTTGAACACAGGGCAGTTTTTGTGACCAAACATTAGAAATCGTTTGAATTTGGAACATATCGAAAGGTTAGTTGATAGTATATTCCGCTGACTGTACTGAATATACACTTCGACGAATTTCTTATTGGTCACCCTATAAAATAAAACATTATGCGATATATCGCTGGCTTAGATTGCGACCTTACAAGACTCGTGCATATTTAAAATCTCCAACATGAGGCGCTCCTATGAGCTTATTTTTATGAAATCGGAACTGGTCATGCTTGTTTTTCCATTAGTAAACATTAGTTTTCAGACATTTTTTTCTTGTTTTCTCAAAATGTCGATTTTGTACTTACAACCTTCTCATTCTATGCCAGCGATATCCATCAAGAAAACCTCCTACCAAATACAAAAATCATCCAAAAAAGTAAGAACCTTGACAAATTGGACTTTCCTCCCTAAATGGTCTCGAACTTTATTAGATTTCAATTACAGCTGGTTGTGCATCATTCCTGCTGATTCGGTGTTACCGGTGCATTAGCGGTGCACTTTACATTGTATTTGCATTAAAAGACGATGATTGCATGTAGATGTTATATCAAAGCCTCCAGAAGCATTGACGAATGATATTTAGGAAGTCTGATTGCTATTTTGATTAGGTCAAATACAATTAATACGCATAATGAAATCAAATTTTAACGCGAACATTAGGTCGCAACTCAAGTTTAACCCTACATATGCATCTTGGAAATGCGACAGCAAATAATGTTGTGCGCGTCTATCGATCATTTAATGCTTCAGCGACATTCCGTGACTAAATGCAAACCTGTTATGTGACATTTTTTCATAGATTATGAATTAACTGTCATGCGGGATCTGTTCCAATGTCATTTTCATTAGCACTTGCGTGTTAATTATACTCGATGCTGTAGTACCGTCTCATTGACCGCAGGGAACAGACATGCAGTTATAATGAGTACCGTGTCATTCATCAAATAATGCTCCGTGCGTGGAAATAACTCTCATTTTGACCCGTGCTGAGGGTTTCTACGTATTAACCTTGTCAATTTGAACATGTCTTCCTTCGAATATAGCTAACCGCACTACGCTTCCGAGCTCGTGACCACATTTTATTCCAAAACAACCGCCTCGATAGCCTAGTGGTCGAGCGTCCACTTTGAGCGCAGGAAGTCCGGGTTTGATCCTAGGTCGCGTCATACCAAATGTGAATAAAACTAAAAAATGTGTCCATGAAATACGGGTACCCCTATTATAGCACATATCATTTTTAATTGGGAAGGAGAGGGGAAAAGCAGGTTGAGGTAACATCATTATTTATGATTCTATTAAAAATCACAGTAAAGTTCACTCTTTTATTACGTTTCGGCATAAAAGCCTTTTTTTAAATTATGAAAAATAGTAAAACACTACGTATTTTACGCCATCAACGTCAATTAATTCATAGGCGACGACAGAAGTAACAAATGACAAAGGTCCATAAATAAGGTAAACAATTTCCACAGAGAAAATTCCATCCTAAATGGTCATCAATTCATTGTGATTGTTAATCTGTGAAAGTTTGAAGAATTCCCACCCAAAAGTTTGTGAGGAGTTCAACACACAAAAGTTGTCACTATGGGATATTTATAGTAAAAACAACAAAGGGCCATATTTCTGGAAAAATTGACGCACCGAAGATTCCACCCTTAGCGGTCATCTATAAATTGAGGTTGTTTATCTGTGCAAGTTTTAAGAAATTCCACCCATCAGTTTATCATGGGGTTCAACACACACGATTTTTCACTATGGGGTATGTAGTAAAAGTATCAAAGTGCCATTACTCGGGTGAAAATTGACGCAGCAAAATTCCATCCTTTAAGTTTATCTATACATTTAGGTTGTTTATCTATAAAAGTTTAAAGAAATTCCACCCAACAGTTTATCAGGAGTTCAACACACAAGATTTGTGTTACGTACGACAGACGGGCGGACAGCACCAATGCTATATGCAAATGGTAAAATGATAGTTTCAGAAACCATGCAGTGGGCGGTTCATTGTTAGGGGCAGTTCAAAGGTTTACTTGAAACATCCTTTTTGAGGATAAAGGTTTTACGTTCTGTGTAATTTTTGTTTTTATGTGGGTGGCTTAGGCGCTGCAACCATTTCTGTTTTGCTTCGAATTGTCTGTGCATGAACAATATCTAATATATCTTAGAAAAACCAAAGCTCATATAAAATTCGAGCAATCTTTTGAAAACTACATCAACGCTCCACTCTGGTAAACGATACGTATATTATAGTCTCAAAAAAACAATGATTAATTCCCGTTCAGGAGGGTGAAAGTAATTTTTTTTCAGAAAAGGAAAATTAAGTAATGACAATTTCCCTGATAAATTTTGCGACCTTCTCGTGTTGTTTTTAAACAATTTGTAAATAGACAATATAGCCTAAATCTACAAAAACAGATTTTAATGTATAATACATTTAAACTTAATTACTGGATGCAAAGGCGGGCTCGGTAGTTTTATGAACAATTATGTAAGGTTTTTGCTCCTTTCTTCTTCTCGAGGAATTCATTAATTCTAGTGTTGCAGGCTCGTTATTGGATGATATACTAGTATGCAGGCTTTTAGAATGTTACAGTAACCTCTATCTGAAGAAAATTCCCGAAATTGCTGTAATGAAATATGTTAATGAAATCATAAAGTTAAACATGCACCTGTTAAAATACATATTCTAACACGATCTGCTGATTAAATATAGAGCAGACCTGGCCATGTTTTATTACCCCCATAAAATATGGTATCATATTGGCTGTTACTATTTACGCCCCATATCACGTGTCATATTTATGAATGAATGAACGTAAAATTTATAGTAAATATTCAACGAAGGGCGATGGCAAGGCAAGATACACGGTTATCCAGTGTTTGAGCTATGACGCATCTATTTTTAGAAACTCCAATATAATCTCGAAACTAAGTTTCATAAAAACTTCTGATAATCAATTCATTTATATTTTTCATTTCATTAAATAGCTACCATATACTCGTGTTATTAAAATTGTTTCAATGTTTAAAATGTGTTATTTCCTTCAGAAAATTACGAAGGTCGTTTTCATTAACGAGGGAGGAAATTTTACCAGCTAATAAGCCACTTAATTTCAGCTTGGAATTATGTTAAATGTCAAATGGGTGAAAATGGAATGCGCTCAGTTAAATAGTGCGGTATATTATCGTATTTAGAATCGAAATAAAAACTCTGTTCTTGTTCTTGCTACGTACTCGTGATTTAATTTTTCCGCATCCGAACTCCTGCCCATGTTTTATTCACCGACAAAATACGCGAACAGATTTTTATTTCTTAAATTAAGCACTATCAGTATACAAACTGTTATACATGGTTTGGAGTTTTGATGCGTATGAATTAACCAAGAAGGCAGTTAGCACTTTTTTTAAATTTAAAATCTTGTAATCATCAGGTATCAATTGAGAGAAAATGTTATAGTGGCGTCAAATACGAGTAAAACCTCTAATTACGACATGCAGCGAAATTCCTTCTTTCGAGAATCTTTCCCGAATACACAACATCATTCGAAGTAGGGATAATTGTTATAACTTTTCTTGAAATGTCTCTTGTCACGTAATCAAATTCGACAATTACACGTGTATATAAAGACAGTTGTAGAACTATCCACTGGCACATGACCAGATAAACAATGCTATAAATTGCCATGACCTATAATCAATATTCATAAACATAAATTAGTACAATTTGTTTGTCTGGTCGAGTGCCAGTGGAACTATCGAATGTTCCAGCTTTTCATTTGCAAAACGACTGGACGCTTGCTTACAAATCAACATTCGAAATTCTAATTGCTATTATACGCAAAGTGCCTACCAGGTCAGGATTTTTAATAAACAAGTCATGTGATGAACATACACTGTGGTTGGTCTATGATACAAAATATTTAGACAAACTAACAAAACTATCATATCAGACATAAATAAGCTAAGCAGTATATCAAAGATAAAAATCGGTAGCTTTTGAAACTACGCGTGCACTCAACATTTGATATTGCACAGATAAACGTTGTTTTCATAAAATATAGTAGTTATGTTTTGTTGGAATTCATGAATATTGTTCATTCTGTATAAGCAACAAAGTAGTGATAAGATCAATGGGGTAGATATATAATACAACAAAGGAACTGTTAAAAAATGACAGACACGTGTCCGCCTATCTTTACGCTGTAATATTGAAGTTCATTCATAAATAAACATGATAAAGGAGTTAGTGTTGCGCAAGTTCTTGTGGAAGGGGACTTATTGTGCATAATGATACGAGTAGTCCGGCAGATAAACGGCAATTTTTGGGGTAACCGTGCAATGTCTTCTATACAAAATGTTTTTGCATTTTCTTGTTCTCTGGACTATACTTTAACAGAATCCGAATGATGCCACCTTGTCATCATTGAGCAATTCTCACAATGAGGCCCAAAAGGGGTACATGTTTTTTCTCGAATTAAACACTATATATACATAACTATTCAATCAAATGTGAATCAAAACACATTAAATGCAGCTTATTGTGTTTGATAATGCGTTACATCGATATATACAAACTTTGTAATAATAAAATGTGTAAATGAGGCTCCATTAGTGGTTTAAGCCTAACATGAGGCCCGGTATTACACAAAAATATTAATTAAATGAATAAATGTAAAGTAAATATGTCTTTATATTGCTAATAAATAGTATATTCGATGGCATTGATAAGTATAAGGAACCTGCAGTGCATTGCTTAACATGTTTAATGAAAATCGAGGCCCTGGTAAGGGTTAATGCATGAAAAAGGATGTAATCTTTCAAATATGTTTTATTTCTCTTATATTTTAAGAAAGAAACTTTATAATAATCATTACTGGAAGTTATATAAGACTTGGTATATTTAAGTTATAGAAGTACCACGTTCTGAATAAGTAAAATAGGGAAATGAGGCCCTGCTTGTGTGTTGAACTATAAAAATGAGACTTTTTTTAGAATAAATTGTTATCATTTCATTACACGTGTATTGACAATCAAAAATGAAGTATCTGTGTGTCGTATCAAGCCTATAAGCAAGTAGCTAAGATAAGTATAAACAACTTGAATTGCATGGCATGACATTGAAGCCTGAATAACGGTAAATTCAATTACGGCTTGATGAATAAACGTTATGTGAGATATCAATGCATGTGGCTGGTATATTCTTACCAGTACAATCTCTATGTACTGAAAGTGATCCTCACCATCACCAACTACTGTCATGTGAATACCTTTATGGAATTTAAAAAGGATAATACTAGTCGGACAGGGTAGACTGCACTCCTCAGAAACAACAAAGCATGACATATTTAACAATACAGCTACAAAACACCCCTCCAATTAATTAATTCCAAGCTATATCAGGTTCAAATGACGGCCTAGTGACTACGTACTGTCATTCCGATCACCATTTCAAACTCAACGCCACCACCAAGTATGACTTCTCCCAATGTCTAGTGCAGCCATTCATGAATAGGTGGGGTACACAACACACTTGTAAAGCTATACAGTATACTAGTATTCAGTTCTGTAAGGCACCTATCATTAGTTCAGTCAAACCGTATATTTAAAGGGAATTGCCACTGTCGGTTACGAACACTCCTGGCTCTACATGTACATACCACTGCAAGCTACAGATGCATTGGACTTGAAGTACTAAACATTGACCGACACACCCATCGAAGGTTATGTTGGGACCTCAAAAGACAACATATTTGTCAGAGAAGGCAGTACTCAACAGTGACATAACCCATTAATCAACGTTAGTTGTGTGGCAGTTTACAATACAATATTGCACTCACTTGTGCTAGGATTCAATTGAGGATGGAATATGCATGTGATTTATCCTATGGGATTTGAGTGAATTTACTTGGTAAGTTGGTGAGTTCGCCATTAATAGAGCTTCGAGGTATATATAGGCGATCGTTTCCTGGTAATGTACTGGGCTGTCAACCCAGAGGTCGCGGGATCAATTCCCGGCATGGGAACTGGACATTTCAAAAATTCTATTTGTGATATTTTCCGCTATATATGACGGTATGGGATGTAATATAAAAGTGCCGGAAGCTGTGTATCGGTGCTATACACCGGGTACATTATAGAACCAGGCTGTCTATTAGAAAAAGTAAGACGCACTCCTGCAGCACCGGACATGCCTGTATCTAATTCCCGGGGGCTTTCTCTTCCTCTGTCCCTCTGGTCAGATTATGCTGTATCTGCGCTTATAGAGGATGCACCTGTGCCCCGGTGGCTGCAACACTATGCATTGCGCCTTTGAACGCATGTAAATGGCGCCACATAAATCTGGTATTCATATTCACTTGCAGTAAACGATGGTAGTGACTAGAGAGTACTCAATGGGGCATTGGGTGGTTGCACTCTGAGATAATGAGTCCGACATGGCTTTCAGTGACTGTACTTCGCTTCGTGGTCATATGTACACATAATTAAGAGAGTGTAAAAATATAGTAGGTTGTGATGATTTTTACCCAAAACAGCTTGAAATTATTTAACTTAATTGTGATTGGCATCCCAAAAGGATCTTGTACATCCTGATGTTGAAATGGTTGTACTTGATGATGACGAGTACATCAAAGAGATGTACACCATTGTTGTGAGAACCCAATATTGCTGGGAATGTCTGTAGTTAATAGCGGCGAGGCATTAGGCATAAAACGGTTGTACTCTGCTTTGGTAAGGATTACATCTGGGTAGGGCATATAATCACTGACCTTGATGATGGTGATGAGTGCCTTATAGGGCCTTGTTGCCAGTAGTAATGGCATGGCAGCATCTTGTGTGAAAGGAAAATGCAGATTGAATATCCAAATTGATGATAACTTCAGAAGTGAAAATATCCCGAACCTTCTTAAAATATGTTTTAGATTAATTAAGCTTTGCTACCATTTGCATGATACTAGTATGCAAAATGAAAATTATCTTGTACTGTTTCATCAAAGCACTAATGGAATTCTTAAACTTACGTCCAAATTTAAATTCATTATAAATATTTAACTACTACATAGTGTGGTGCAATTTTAACGCTTTTTTCGTTGATGAACGCCTACAAACAAAATCTATCCCCTATTTGTAGTTTGTAGTAAAATCATTATAAGGAATTTTAATTTGAGCGTAAGTTTCAGATATCCGTAAGTGCATTGATAAGACAGAACCCCGTATTATATCGATCCATTCCGGGCCTCAGTTGATGATTTTATTTCTATATATCATTAAGTTATGTATTCTTAACAATACTATAATTTAATTAAACATTAAGATCTATTGTTTGATATGTTGAAATGGATAATTGAACATTGAAAATTTACCATTTTTGTCTTATTTCTAGTTTAACACTCATGCAGGGCCTCATTGCTAATTTTTACTTTTTCAAAATGTGGCACACGAATATTTAGATCACACGGCCATAACAATATAAGTTACGGTTACAATTGCATTCATTAAAATATAACAGAATAAAAAATATCTTGACGTCGATTTTATAAAATTTCACTCATTTTTCTACATTTGGATTTACCCTTGATAGGGCCTCAATTTAATGAAATAAAATATTAAGTCATGCAATGTAGGTTGTTGATAGTTGCCAGTAATACTAAATTCAATAGTAAGTATCAATATAATGAAAAATATGGTACCATGTATCATTGACTGGTTTAATTCATACCTTTGTCTAATCAAAGCACTGAAAGTACTGGTGTGTGGCGTACTGATGTAACTAAATCCAATATCGAATCCAGGTTGTATCATAATTTTATGTCCCAGTTCTGATAAGCCCACCCTTACTCAAACATTTGTGCTGCTAAAGACACCAAGAGAACGAACCAGTAGTTACCTGGAACTTACTTAAGTAACTATGCTGAGCATCAATGAAGGGATATTTACAAATACCATTTTTAACGACTTGGAGAATTTGACCAGTGTCAAAATAAGTGACTGTTTATTCTCCGTATGACCACGCATGTTAATTAAATGTATATGGCACTCTATATTAACGTATGTAAATGTAATAATTAGGGTATCGTGTTGAATGTTGTCTAAAAGAGAGACATATATCTCCGCTTCATTACAAGCTTTAAATATTCAAAATCGGATAATAGATACGAAAATTATGAGGTCTTATATAAAGCAGGGTAGAAATTGACTATTGCGTTTAACGCTTACCGCGGTAACATTGTTAACCGGCCGATCGATATGTACGTAGAACTATTTCAGTTCCCCCCACCAGCTATATATAGCATCAATGTTTGTATACAACATAATTAGGTAATCGTCTGCAATGTACAGCGGTGGAGTGATTTACATACGTTACAGTATACGATTGAAAACCGTGGGAACTATTTTAGATTCCCGCCACCAGTGAGAACATTCTTTGGTAGTAAAAATATAGTCCGTTGCGGAATGATTTGCTATAAATATCCTCTAAAAATAAAAGTCTGATATAATTGTTGGTCTTAATATAAGTAAATGTTGGTAATGTAAACAAATCAGGTCCAATGATACGTGTAACCTGTGTTGCATGCTTGTAATATTGTTCAAATCATATAACTATTTATTTGCCGAGGCCTAATGCGTTAAATTGGTCGTAAGCTGAAAAGTGGTAATATCATTGTGTGGCGTTTACGCCACACAAAAACGGGCCTCATATAAGACGTAAACAGCCAGCAGGGCCTCATTTCTACATGTAACTATTACAAAGGTTGTATATAATGATGCAACGCATTATTTAATACAATATAAATAACATTTAAGGTGTATTGCTTCACGTTTGACTAATTGATAATGTACTTATACTGCCTAATTCAAGAAAATCCATGTACCCCTTCGGGGCCTCATTGTGAGAATTGCTCAATGATGACAAGGTGGCATCATCCGGATTATGTTATGGTATTGTTAGGAGAACAAGAAAATGTAAAAACATTTTGTATAGAAGACATTGCACGGTCCAGTGCAAGTTCTGCCGGACTAGAGCGAATGTCACAACCTCCGGTAAATGTCACACATCGTCCACCGATAAATGTCACATCTTTAACGTTAAATGTCGCAACAATTGGGTCGACATTGACGTTAAATGTCGCATCTAGCTTTAACGTTAAATGTTGCAAGATTTCGACCGAGGTTATAAGTCGCATCTAGAATTAACGTTAAATGTCGCAAGAATCGGCCCAAGTTTATATGTCGCATCTAGCTTTAACGTTAAATGTCGCAAGAATCGGCCCAAGTTTATATGTCGCATCTAGCTTTAACGTTAAATGTCGCATTTAGCTTTAACGTTAAATGTCGCAAGCTTCAGACCGAGGTTATAAGTCGCATCTAGCTTTAACGTTAAATGTCGCAAGAATCGGCCCAAGTTTATATGTCGCATCTAATTTTAACGTTAAATGTGGCAAGAATCGTCCCGAGGTTATATGTCACATCTAGCTTTAACGTTAAATGTCGCATCTAGCTTTAACGTTAAATGTCGCATCTAGCTTTAACGTTAAATGTCGCAAGAATCGACCCGAGGTTATATGTCACATCTAGCTTTAACGTTAAATGTCGCATCTAGCTTTAACATTAAATGTCGCAAGATTCGGACCGAGGTTATATGTCGCATCTAGCTTTAACGTTAAATGTCGCAAGAATCGGCCCAGGTTTATATGTCGCATCTAGCTTTAACGTTAAATGTCGCATCTAGCTTTAACGTTAAATGTCGCAAGAATCGACCCGAGGTTATATGTCGCATCTAGCTTTAACGTTAAATGTCGCAAGAATCGGCCCGAGGTTATATGTCGCATCTAGCTTTAACGTTAAATGTCGCAAGAATCGACCCGAGGTTATATGTCGCATCTAGCTTTAACGTTAAATGTCGCAAGAATCGGCCCGAGTTTATATGTCGCATCTAGCTTTAACGTTAAATGTCGCAAGAATCGGTCCGAGTGTAAATGGGACTCAGCAAACTAAGATAAGTTAACCATTCTTATAGGTTGGTGTTTTCGACATTAACGTCAACCCTGCGCCAATAATACATTGTTGCAGATACTCGTACGTATATTACACACCCAGTCTAAAGTTAAAACTGTTCAAATTAAATAATGTTTTGGAAATGTCAAAAAACTATTATCAATTCATCATGTCTCAATTTTCTCTAACATTTTCGTTTTTATCTCTGTGTTGAAACTAGTTCTTAGATTACCACCTTGCAATAAAAATTGAAACCTCATTTAAGTGACTAATTAAGTCATGCATTATAATTAACTTGAAGTTGCTACCATTTAGTTTAAGCTTGTGAAAATGAAAATTTGGTAGACCATTGTGTATACTTATTACACTGATGTAATCGTTTATATACCACGACTATAATGTACATTAATATCTCACATATTTTGGCAGGTTGGGCAGCGAATGTACTGGGGTATATGTATAGGTTATTACACATGACCCGCGGACATTAAGTCGATATTGGCATACTAGGTTAGGTATTGGCTCGAGGGCTTCATGAGTCCGAGTGCCAAAACCGGTCTAGTATGCCAATATCGACTTAATGCACAACGGATCTGTGTTACAACCTTTTTATCGCATATTTTCAATTCCATTTTTTTTCCAAATGTGTAATAACAAAACAAACACACATAGTTTAAGTTTTCCATACCTTTTTTAAAATGCGAAACAGTAAAACAAATGAATATGTATTCAAGCGCGCTAATGACATCACATTTTTTGTAAGTTACGTACTCGCGCCGCTTCCGAAATGACCGGATACTAAGTATAGGCACACCGGAAGATGGTCAAGTATCGATATGTTGCCTTATCGCAATGTATATCTGCTTTATACGGTTCATATAAGTTAAAATAAATCGCAATCATGTTACTATTAGTAACATATGCGATAAGTGTAGCTATCGTGTACGTACACGTTAAAATTAAAATTGGCTTACGAAACAACACACTCATGTGCGAAACTTTATAGAAACAAGTAATAGTTAAAATATGATTTCTTATGGATCGATATGAATGTTTTATTTTTAATAATAATGAGCCTACGAGCGGTACAATCTAAAGTGTCCTATGCATATACGCATACCTGTGTGATATAGAGCATACTTTATAAAAGTAATTTCGTTTGTCGAACGTCTGTTACCTGTGGAAACTACACACACATAGATGACGAAATGCTCAAAATGATTATTTACGTAGTCGAACATGTTACACGTAGGGTTTCACAACGTCACGAATGTTCCAGATAATTATTATAATGACGTGGTGCGAAAACGTATATAGCCCTATTGTAATCGAGATACAAATAAATAAAACGTATTTCACTACGGCTACAGGCAAATGAATCCAATTAAGGGAGGCACCAATAAGTTTTATACTATTTTCGAAAACATAAAACAAAGGAATTACATACGTATGAACGAAAAGACCGTATCATGCCCGAAGATTTTTATCATTTGATCACAAGTAATGACATCTCAACGAATCATGATGTATCTTGACGACAATCTATAAACTGAATACCAAAGAACTCGAATGAATGCATTTGGCGTAGATATAGGAATGAAACACGGAGATAAGTACGAATGACGAAATGAACACGACTAAACTAGAATAAACATTCATCCTTAGTGTTATACAGTAGACGTTGAACTGTCACTGTGCAAATGTGTTGCATGTCGATTGCAAATTACATTTTCCTTACGGGTGACAAATATACAATAAATATGGGAATAGAATGTCAAGATTTAATGCAAATAATAGTTGCTTATATCAATAGGTTGCTATGCAGCGTACAAAAATAGTTACATCACGTCAAATTCATTGACAAAAGTCAGGGATTCTTTATATGAGAATTAGTTTTGTCATGTGAAAGTATGAACTACGTTAGCCTGTTGTGTTTGGATGTTTGCGTCATTTGTCAATAATATTTTCGTACTGTACGTTGGCCAGAAATAATCAACATATAATTACAAACCACACAGAAAAGGCAACATGGCAGTGCACGAAATAAAAAAACATAAAGTACAAATCACAAGGACAACAAATTGAAATTGTGAACGTTAATCCAAAAGTCTCGGCACCCTACTTCGACAATGTGCTGCCTAAGTCAGTCAAACATAACCATAGTAAGAGTCAGCAGTCAACCACGAATCATAATGACAACCAACTAAATTGTCTAAGTGTACTGCCTCCCTCAAAACAGACACGATATTTTCAGTGATAACAAAAAATGTACATCACTTGCTCGACACTCACCATAGTTAGTAACAGATTACTACTGTTTGGCCCGGTATCAGGATAATGGTAATGGGCAGTTTTCATATGACTGAACTACTGATATACAATACGAGCCGCGTATGCGATTTTTATGCCTTTGTTCAAAGACATTACACAATCGGAAAAGTTACTATCTGAAGCGAATTAATATCCCAATAAGCCGAAGGGCCGTCAGAATAACCATTAATGGTATATTCTTGGATGTTTGAAGTGCTTTTCGAGTGCATTCCATATAAAAACCAATTATGATAGCACAGTAGTCACGTAATGATTTTCTCATGCTCTCGTGCTATCTTCACGGTTTTAATTAAATCTTCAGAACCGCCCACCTTTTTTTGTGTCTGTAGAGATTTTCGAAATTAAAGTAATTGAATTTCCACATGATAATTTCGATTTTTTTTGCTGTAAAATACATCATTCTAAATTGGCACAAAACTTCGTTTGTCTGTTTCACCTAATGTCGAATAAAAACTAAGGTAACGATTTAAGAGTGTATGTAGCACTTTTGCAAACCGTACTTAACTTTCTTATGTAAACCTGTTATTTTATCGTAGATCCACTACTAGTGTAATGTTTATACTTGTATAAAAACGTCATAGTATATGTTGCTAAAATGTGTGAGCTTATAATTAATAATGCTTAAAATATTGAATAATATTGTAAGGATATCATCCTTACATTTATGACAACAGTCGTCGTTTGGGTCGCGAAGTTATGTGACAATTCGATCTACAAGCTGTACGAGTGGTGTGAACGGTGGTAACATGAACTTGTAGCGTAATATGGCTAAAGTAATCACTTAACAGTATAGCAGTTTCAACGTTTTATTCAATACATACGCTCCGGTCTTACTCCGAGCTCCACTCATGACTCGGCGCTCCAATTCCAACTGATTCATAGTAATACAAAATCTCATTTATATAGGCAAAATACACCAGGAAATGGTCCAGACATTTTCAGTGCAAGTAATGATTAGGTTTCAATATATTATGAACAAGAAGACCCTAGGCCACACTAACTTGTCTAAATCATCATACTTAACATTGACCAACTACAAAATTGTCAAGTCAAGCTTACATAACTCATGGTAGCGTATGAGTTATGTTACACCTTTTATTCTTACCCAAAAAAAATCATTAAAAAAAAATTCTGAACTACCATACTTGTATAAAATTTGTTCCGTCCATTAATTTGGAATAAATGAAAATAACCTATCAACTTAACACTCAATTTCACTTTCCCCAAATATGTACTTATAATTTAGTACTCATGAAACTCTAATTATTCTTTACACCTTATAGCGAAGATGACAATTGAAATGGAGTACTTATCCATGTAATTATCACCGTCGACAACCTTGATCACATATAAACATAAAACACATACATATCTCTGGATGATCAAGATTAACAATAATTTTTTTTTTTATAACAATTCAGATACATCAGAATCTTGCTAGATAGTGTCTATAGTATCGTTTTCCTAAATAACATAATCACACATGACATTAACACAATAAAACACTTGAATTTTCTTAAAATTGCGGCTTTTACTCATACAAAATTTATACGGAACGTCTCTGAACACTGGAAGTTTTTAACGACTGTTTGTTGTTTTATGACGTCTTCCAGTTCCAGTTACAATGTGAGTCCGTGTTTATCAGCCACAGTGTCATAAGTTCCTGGAATGTATGGTATTGACATGATTAATATCTATATATAGTTCTATCTTCTATTTCAATATATGCAGTGATAACTTACTCATAAGAAATAATATATGATATGTACGTAGTTGTACTTATAAGTTGCAAATTACTTAATAATTAATAGGTTTCTAATGTCATTTTACTATATTAAACCTCCGACATGCATAACATCTTATAAGTTGCAAATTACTTCATAATTGATAGGTTTCTAATGTCATCTTACTATATTAAACCTCCGACATGCATAACATCTCTATTCATATTATAAAACTTCCATGAACTTAATCTTAACTCAACTTCATAAAACATAAACAACTGCAACATAAACATATACAACTAATTCAACATTGCCCAACACCCAATAATTAAAGTTGTTATTCGTGTAAACCACCACCGAGTTACAACAACAAAAACGTTTACATATCATAATATGACATAACCGTAACATACACAATTGGTTTACAATTTACTTTCAGTACATTCTAACAGTACAACAAAATTTATTTCCTTACGAAAACCGAAAAATACGAGAAATAAAAGTTATACTACTTAACGTAAGTATACCCAATGAAGTTAAAATCACTATGGCTATGAGTCTAATATACACTTAGACGTACACCTATTACTATATAGCAATATGCATGAAAAGGCAATATGCATGACATAATTGTAACAATGCGATTTCTACTAAGTCTTAAAATAAACTTCTTTAGAAGTTCTTTATGAAGCTATTATATTTGTTATTTTGCTAATTTACCACAACCAATAACACAACCAACCCATGCAAAGATACTTAATATATGGCATCGACAATGACTTCTTCGGATTCCAGTTGAACTTTGGCGTCCATCAGCATCCTATTTACTACCCGTTGTACTATTGCCGCAATCATCGTATAGCTGTTGACACATCATTTCTACTTCTCTACGCTGAAACTCATTGAATAGCCATCCAGCGTCGACGTGCAATAGTTGCCATGGTTGAAACTATTTCTATAATACCCATGTTAATTTCATGGATCATCAAATTACTTCCACTTGACCGATGAAGTAATCCCCATATACTCGTTGACATAGTTGATATACTATTATTCGATATTCTGATAATTCCTGGATCTATCTGGATCTGTCGTAATACACCGAGCCATCCGTGAAGTTTTAGACTTCTACCCGGAATGATGCCCTGTGCAATCGGCCTTGAAGTATTGTTTCCTCTTGAAGCACACATCTTCTGGTAGGCATATACTTGAATACTGGACTTGGGATTGTTGATAGTCTCGCATCGTTTGGAGTATTACACCATATATGACATGGTTTTGTAATTGTATTGCCCCTGCAGACAATTCTCAAAATGTATTTTTGATTTCATCTCCCATCCGTCTTATTCCCCAAACCTATATGTTTTCACCGTTGGTCTGGGCAGGTATATAGTGGTATGAATGGTAGTTTTCTATTGCTTGATCAAGTGTTTTTAATTTAATACAAATATTTTTTAAGAAAATAAAATTGCTAAGGTACCCAGTGCGGCAATGTTGATCATAATTACTACTCATAATGGAAATACATGTTGAACGCTTGTCATGGACTTCTATCAAAGTAACTATTTTGATTTATTTATTAGTTTATTCATTGGAAAGTTTCAATTCCTTCTTATGCTTTGATACGCTTACAATTAATTAATTAACTTACTACTATTGTGCTTGAACTTGAGTTCTCAAACTAATATCCTAACGTTATATAATCATTGAATGTCTCTAACTTAACGAATTGCATTATTCATTATTTTGCGTACATGACGTAATATAAGTGAAGTGTAACTTTAATACTAAATCTAAAAATATCGGTTGATAACCATTACAACATAATCGACTCTCCGTATCTATAACAATATTGATATTATCGGATAATACAGTCGTTTTATTGAATAACAAATATTCCTATGTTGCTGATTGCCTAACATGCTAATGACTTTTTACCGATTTCATCATATTCAAATATTGTATTCATAACATATGTATAATTATAGTCAAATGTTTCTACGAATAATTTCGTTTTTATATACTTTTCATAAAAATATTTTAAACAATATTTACAACATAAACCGATTATCCTTACAATGATATTATTGCTATCTTTTCTGATATTAAACGAGTCGTTTTATGAATAAAATCATAATTATATATGTGCCTTCTGATTTCCTAAAAAAAATACCGGCTATCGACTTAGCGTAACAATATCGTTAAAAATAACAATAGAACAAAGACTCCAAAGTAACCGATCTTCCTCAACTAACCGATCTTCCTCAACTTCTGATATTATAGACAGTCGTTTCCAAATACATTCATATGCCTTCTGATTTCTAATAAATACTGGCCTTCGACTTCTTATATAATATGTCTCTACTACTAATTATGTTCTCATAACATTTATCTCAACACAACAATAACACATACCGACCCTCGTATCTAAACTCCAATATTATAATAGTCGTTATAATGAATAAAATATATTCATATGCAACTTATTTGCTCTCGACTTCTATATAATACTTAATATCTCGACAATATACTCAAAAATTCTTACAAATAATTATGTTCGCATAATATCTATTTGTAGACATCGGTCAACAACCGTAAAACCATAATACACACCCGACTCTCTTAACGAATAATCATATCAACATTATTGACTATTACAACATGTTATACTCCCTATTTCAAGTCTATACATTTGATACATTAATTAAATTTCAATTTTTTATATAACAACACTGCATTAATATTTACAATTTACAACGTGATGTATATGCACTTGACAACTTGACAACATAAAATATTAATTGGTAACTATCAATTTCAGTTACGTATTTGAACTTAATACTTGAACTATTTCTTGACATTTTGACATTTTCAATTTTTCTCATTAAATTTTCTTAACTTATATTCATTTATTAGCCTAATGTAGTCTAAATAAATAACGTATCACATTTTCTATCCATTTAATCCATGACCGGTTTACATTATCCTGCATTTCCAAAAACCTATTGATTTCTGTTTTAAAAACATCCCAGGTACATGCAGGATTTTCTTTCAAATATTTATGTATAAAATCCGACACCGGTCCGGTAGCAATCTGGTATGAAACCAGTTTTTTTCTTTCATGATTTAAACCCGCCACAACTGCGTATTTCTCTATCGATTTAACCCATAATTTGAACTCCTTAGAATTGCCATTAAATTTAGGGACTAGTTGCCCAATGCACTGAGTTCCTACAGCATTTGAAACTTTTCCTAACTGAACTGACAAATTTTCGAAAATACGCTGAATATCAGCATCGGTCATTATTCGAAAATATATTTAATACTCGAAAACAAGCAAATAGAAATTTACAAACATTCACTCACCTCTCTCCTGATCGTATAAGGTTCGTACTCGCGTGTGCTGGTCACGATCACCAAAAGTTAGCCTTGTAGCGTAATATGGCTAAAGTAATCACTTAACAGTATAGCAGTTTCAACGTTTTATTCAATACATACGCTCCGGTCTTACTCCGAGCTCCACTCATGACTCGGCGCTCCAATTCCAACTGATTCATAGTAATACAAAATCTCATTTATATAGGCAAAATACACCAGGAAATGGTCCAGACATTTTCAGTGCAAGTAATGATTAGGTTTCAATATATTATGAACAAGAAGACCCTAGGCCACACTAACTTGTCTAAATCATCATACTTAACATTGACCAACTACAAAATTGTCAAGTCAAGCTTACATAACTCATGGTAGCGTATGAGTTATGTTACAAACTGAACGAACTTTTAGTCATATTGATAGTGATAACATACATAAATGAACAAACAATCGAGAGATTCATCATCAAAACAGAAAATCTACCTTGTGTATTGATGTTTACTGACAGTCAAGGTCGTGTCGTATTCTCGGAAAATGAGCTCCCATGAATCAAAGAACTGTAGATGTGTACCCTTATCATTGTCACTGTTTAACAAGTCGTGTATTATTTAATCTACGATGGTTGAATTTGTATATTTACATGTTTTGGGTTATGATTTAGTTCACATATTTTGAAGGTTCTAGCGATCGTCCGGTCTGCTCTTAGCAGACTACTTTTATTCTCATGATGTTATTTCGACTCGGCGTTTTAAGAATATTGTATATTTTGTCGTGTAACTTTCACAATATCTTAGTTATGTTAAACTTATACTATATTGCTTACGAGCCGAAGGTAAAAATCAGTATTATAAATCATGCCTTTTGGAAGTTTCGAGGGCGCTACTTTTTGAACGTGTAAGACTATTTTTTCTGAATTTCTCGTGCGCGGCGTACAAAATCGCACGGCCTTTAATCATTATTTTGTTAAAGATTCGGCTCTTTAGTGTTATCGGATGCTTTTTCTAAACGCTTTCTGTAGAATCCTCGAGCTGTATTGTAATCGTTGTATTGGTTGATTGAATCGTGTTAGTTTGTGACGACGAGTCACATTAGTCACATTAAAGCCGAAGCTCTGATTGGCTGATCGGGTCACACCTCCACCGATGCGAGGCTATATAAGTGGCGCGATCAGAACAGTTCGGCATCCTCTTGTTTCAAGCAGCCTATGCTGACGGAAAAACATCAAGCTACCAAAAGCTACCATAATTCAAAGTCTATTACACAATAATCTAACATAGATTAACCAAGTCTGTATTTATACGGAAAATATATTATATACAGGATCTATCCAGTATCCAAATCCACACTTAAGACGAACCAGAGCAGAGGTAGGCCTACAGTCTAGTTACAAACATGGCTGGCGACGTATTTTTTTGTCACCTTCTATTATAAATGATGTAAAGTAACAGCCCATTTATGGTTGCGCAGAGGATCCAAATGCATAAACTCGGTCCTTCCTTGTAAATCAGTAGATCTGGCGAGATCTACGTATTAAACCGATGTTCACCGTACCGCGACGATAGCGATGTATGGAACGCCGTAGACACATTATTATCGATGTTTTCGTAACTATGGACGCCGGGGAGCGTTTACCAAGGTTCTAAGCAATATGGAACGCCGAAGTCACTTTAATCCACCTGTTAATATATGTAGATGATTGTATACATGTGTGTTTGTACAATGCCATCTATGAAGTTGTGTTGAAGACATTGATATGAAACTGCATATGGTGTTTGTTATACCTGTTTATGTTGAGTGTGTTTTTAAGTCGGGATTTGCTTCAGTAATAGACCGTCATGCCTCCTGACAAGATCATGACGAGTAGGGTCATACAACATCAACAACATGTGCAAAAAGATACAGCAAAGAAGCAAATTGCGTCCCGTCACAATATTATGCTTCAGTTCATAATCGGGACTGACAATTAATATTGCCTTTCCGTATTTTTAACCCATATAGTATTGTATTTAGCTCAGTGGTAACGCAATTAACTGTCAATCCAGAGGTTGTGGGTTTAATCCCCGGCATCGGAACTTGGAAATTCTGAAATATGTATAATATGTCCCGCTGTATTTGACCGTGTGTAATGCACAGTATCTGGGTAAATGTGCCAGAAAGCTGTGTATCGGTGCTATACACCGGACACATTAAAGAACCTGGTTAGTTATTTGAAATAAGAGCTAGGCGCACTTCTGCAGCGCCGGACATTGCTGTATTTATTCTCTTAGTCTGTCCCTGTGGTCAAATCATGCTGTATATGCACTGGTAGATGATGCACCTGAGTCCTTGTGGCTGCAACACAATAATGTAGAGTGCCTTTGAACGTGTGTTCGCATGAAAAAGGCGCTATATAAATCTGGTATATGTATTTATATTCTTGCTTGCTGATTTTCTTCATCATATTACACACGAGTAATAAGTGTGCGATTAAATCAAAATGCCAAGCCATGACGAAATACCACTGACTAAATTCCTACATGTATACATATATTTTCACGAATATTAAAGGCAGGCTTTCATTACCAATTCCAATATATCGCAGTTGTCAGTTAAATAACCTATGTTCAGTTTAGAAGTAATTTTGCTCGTACTTCGATTATTTTAATTTTAACCAGCCAACTGATGACACGCCAAGTTTAAGACGTTACTTTTCATGCGTCTATTATTATTTCGGGTGGATTTCTGTCAAATCAAGTGAAAATTTACAATCTCGGAGACTTAAAATTTACGATATACACCTGTGAACTGACATCACCATTATCAACAAACATTTGGTGTAATGGAAAAAAATGTGTATTAATCTTTGATATATGTTCCAGAAACTAATTGTACGATTAAATTTCACATTAATTTCAACTACTGGTAGTTTGTGTTTCAGAAACATTTTTACTGTGAACAGATTTGTAAATACGGTACCTTTCACCGAAAGTAATTAAGATAAAGGGTTAACTTTGCTTTTATTAACTATAAATATAGTTTATGTAATCTTTTTAGTATAGCTTACATTTTGTAAGGTTATGTTTTTTGTTTTGATATGACGGCAGTGCAATAAGGGGTTGCATAATTATGCATTACTGTATACAGGAGGAAGGAGTCCGACTTGTGGAACGATGCTGCCCCTAGTGCATTATTTATGTCACACGATAAGTGAGTGGTATTACCAGTGTCAATCTAAATTATGTTTTTATTATATTATTATTCCTCGCCGTGTCGCAATTAAAATGAACTAATCGCTATACTCGTAAAGCAGTGATGCGTGCTGCAGACATGATTTTTATTTTCATACCATAGTTCTTTACTGCTCTCCGAAATAAGAATTGATAAAGTAAAGACTGATAGCAATTAACGTTATCACACTGATTACATTCCTGTTATGTTATCGGCATAAAAATAGACTGTGTTTATTTTGGAAGCGCCAGGATTCCAGTTATACAGCTTAAAGTACAAGGCAGATAAAGCAAGAGTCTCATCAATATGATCGGACAGATTCTATGAATACATGCTATGCTAAAATCACTTCACTTTAACCCAAAGCATGCAATTATGAAAAAGGTGTTAGAGTGTTAAAAAAGTTATAAACACTGTCTGAAAGACATGTCATGTTGTGATTTAGAGAATGTACATCTTTAATTGGCGCTTGTTAATTAAGTAATAATAATAATTATGTATAAATCGATTAATCAGGTCAGACACTTGTATACATATCATTGTGTACATAAACATTGCACTTTCTCTTACTAATATCTTAATTTTAATATTATATATTATATGCATTAGTCTGAAGCTTAGTGAATGATATGTTGGTGTTCACTGCTATTCTATCCAATTAAAGTGTTTTAAACCATTATTATTCCAATATTATAATATTGCAATGTTTGTATACAAATGACATACCTTACATCATTTCAGCTTACTTATTGCCCCTGATTGACTCAGCTAGTTAGTGTGGACAAAGCTTCCACCGGAGCATAGGCGTTTATTGAACGCAGTCTTAGAGTTCTAAGTACCTATATGATTTAAGGTGCATAAACATACAAACCATGTCATTTACTGATAGTTGACATTTTCCTAGTTGCAAGCATATTAGATAGTGATTTATCAGGGAACACCAAAACATGAGCCTAATGAAAACAAACCTTTGGAAACTAATTTTAACAAATGAGCTTTAAAGGAAGTTCTAAATTGGCGAATGTTAAATGTTAAGTAATATATACGATGTACTTGCTGGTTGTTGTTAGTTGATTTACTGCTTTACTGCTGGTACATACATGCAAAGTATGTGTCTGTTACTAATTGCTTGTTGCTAATTGTATGTTGCTAAATGTTTTAAGGTTGTGTTAATGTACTAGTATTTTGTTAAAGTGTTACACTACCTCAATTACACATGAGACAGAATGAGCCGGAGAACTGCTGGAACGCGTAAATAAATGGTATATCAATTATCCGTGTATTCAAAGGGCCTTCTAAACATTATGCCTACATTCTAGTCCATCTTTTGTGGTCGGTCTGGACGTTACCAAAGGTCGAGATGAAGTTAAAATGAATTTCTAAATGGTCACCCTATACAATAAAACATTATGCGATATGTCCAACAAGCAATTATCCCACCAAAATCATCCATGTCGTGCACGAGGACCACGTGTGTATAAGCCATTTTGCACCAACCGTTCCGTATGGATGATTTTGTACATTGTACGTGATTTATTTATGAAAATCGATAGATTTGTGCGCGGAATGACAAATTCTAACACGATCTGCGGATTAATCCATATAAACATAGAGCAGACCAGGCCATGTATTATTACCGCAATAAAACATGGTATCAAATTGGCTGTTACTATTTACGCCCCGTATCACGTGACATATTTATGAATGAATGAACGTAAACTTTATAGTAAAGACTTCAACGGACCACGAGTTGCACGAGTATCCAGTGTTACAGCTATGACGCATCTATTTTTAGAAACTCCAATATACTCTCGAAATTAAGATTCATAAAAACTTCTGATAATCAATTCATTTATACTTTTCATTTCTTGAAATAGATACACTATACTCGTGTTATTAAAACTGTTTCAATGTTTAAAATGTGTTATTTCCTTCAGAAAATTACGAAGGTCGTTTTCATTAACGAGGGAGGTAATTGTACCAGCTAATAAGCCACTTAATTTCAGCGTGGAATTATGTTCAATGTCAAATGGGTGAAAATGGAATGCGCGCAGTTAAATAGTGCGGGATATTATCGTATTTAGAATCGAAATAAAAATGCTGTTCTTGTATTTTGTCGGTGAATAAAACTCGGGCACTCGTTTGGAATCGGAAAATTAAATCACGAGTGCGTAGCACGAGTGATTTAATTTTTCCGCATCTGAACTCCTGCCCAGGTTTTTTCACCGACAAAATACGCGAACAGATTTTTATTTCTCAAATAACACACCTTTAGATTTATTGATTTAATGTATCGCATACCCTTAGATTTTATAGGGCAGCCAATTAGAAATTCGTTGTTGGATAGGTAAACAAAGAACACAAATGGTGTCGACATCAATTAGTTACTTTCACATTTTGGGTCGGCTTATTGCATTGTATATATGCATTAGAAGACTTAGATGATTCCATGTTATATCAAAGCCTCCAGAAGCATTGGCGTATCGTATTTAGACAGTCAAATTGCTATTTTGATTAGGTCAAATACAATTACTACGCATAATGAAATCAAAATATATCGCGAACATTTTGTCGCAACTCTAGTTTAATCCCATATATGCTGGTAATTACAGCTGGCTGTGCATCCTTCCTGCTGATTCAGTTTAACCGGTGTATTTGCGGGGCACTTAACATTGTATATGCATTAGAGGACTGTGATAATTACATGTTATATTAAACCTTCCAGGAGCATTGACGCATGATATTTAGGAAGTAAAATTGCTATTTTGATTAGGTCAAATACAATAACTACGCTTAATGAAATAATATTTTACCGCGAATATTTTGTCGCAATTCAAGTTTAACCCCATATAAGCATATTGAAAATGCGACAGCAAAGAATGTTGTGCGGCACCTATCGATGATTTAATGCTTCAGCGACATTCCTTGACTCAATGCAAAACTGTGACCTTTTTGTGAGACTATGAAATTAATTGTCATGCGGGATTTGTTGCAATGTCGTATTCATTAGCACTTGCGTGTTAATCATACTGGGTGCTGCAGTACCGTCTCATTGACCACAGGAAACCGACATGCAGCTATAATAAGTACCGTGCCATTCATCAAATAATGCTCCGTGCGTGAGAAATTATCTCTCATTTGACACAGGAAACTGTATCATTGATTTATGTTATCATAAAATTTATGTTATCTTAGAAAGGTGCATTTGTACGAAAGTGGTCAGATTTGCATGGTGTCAAAACAAGAATTGACTTTCGATATATTCATAAAGTAATTAGTTTCATAGATAACATTGTTAGAACTACCTCAACGAAAAATGCCATCCTAATAGATTTACTAGTTAAAAAGTTATAACATGAAATGTATACTACGGAGTCCAGTCAGTCATGGTTTTGCTCGCTTTTTGGAAAAGGGTGAGGCGCATTCAATAGAAGTGACAATGCTATTCTAAAAGTTATTTCATGCACTATGTTTTATTTTTATTTTTGGACGGATTTTAAAAAATATTGATATCAAGTTAAAGACTAAGCTCTCTAAGATTATGTAAATATATTTAAAATAACACCAGTACTATACAATGTTTATCAAAAACCAACTGCACCTCAGTGACTGTGAGGTTTATTTTCCGTGTTATGAACCTTTCTAAGACATTATAAATTTAATAAAAAACAATTTTGTTTTGTTTACTCTTTACTAATGATACAGTTACCTGTGGTATTAATCATGTCATTTTCAACATGTCTTGTATCAAATATAGCTTATCGTACTACGCTTCCGAGCTAGTCACCATTTTATTACACGATAACCGCCTCGACAGCCGTGTGGTAGATCGTCCACTTCGAGTACAGGAAGTCCGGGTTTGATCCCAGGACCCGTCATACCAAAGATGAATGAAAACATGGTAAAATGCTAGTTTAGGAAACCATGCAATGGGCGAATCATTGTTAGGGGCAGTTAACATGCTTACTTGAAACATCCTTTTTGATGATAAAGATTTTACGTTCTGTATATACGTCTTTTGCGTGGATGGCTTAGGCGCTGCAGGTATTTCTGTATTGCTTCGAAATTAAATTCTTGTTCATGAACAATATTTAATATATCTTAGAAAAACCAAAGTTCATATAAATTCCTAGTATTCTTTGGAAAAATTACATCAACGCTCCTCTCTGGCAAACGATACGTATAGTATAGTCTCAAAAAACAATGATTAATTCCCCTTTAGCATGATGAAAAGACATTTTCAATTTCCTCTCTCAGAAAAGCAAATTAAATAATTACAATTTTGTTTTTAAACAATTTGTAAATAGACAATAAAACCTAAAATCACAAAGAAAAGATTTTAATTAATATTACATTTTACTTGAAGCAAAGGCGGGCTCGGTAGTTTTATGTACAATTATGTAAGGGTTTTGTTCCTATCTTTTTCGTGGGGAATTCATGAATTCAAGTGTTGCAGGCTCGTTATTGGATGATATATGCAGGCTATTAGCATGTTACATGTACAGTAACCTGTATCCGAAGAAAATTCCCGGAATTAGTCTAAAGAAATATGTTCATAAAAATTAGAAGGTTAATGCACCTGTTAAAGTACATAACTAAACACTATCAGTATATTTAAAAACTGAAATATGAAAACCTGTTGTATACCGGCTGTTATACAATGGTTTGGAGTTTTGACGCGTAGGATTAACCACGAAGGCCGCAGACTGAGTCGTTAATAACAATCGCCAGAACAACAAACCTTTGTATAGAAAAGATATACAACTGCTTTTGAATATTTTATTTCGATTCTAACATGACTTAAACTAGGAATTACATATTGAGCAAGTGCGAAAGTATATTGTTTACTTCACTTGTTTACCTGCATGATGGCATAAAAACGACATGACGTCACTTCCATTGAATTGCAGACGTTACACAACGCTATGTTTGATCTTGGTGGCGAAATCGTCGGTAATGTTAGAATTTGTTTTAACATGTCGAAACTTAAATAACTTTATGTCTTCATCAGGTAGAAATTGAGAGAAAATGTTATAGTGGCGTCAAATACGAGTAAAATCCCCAATTTCGACATGCAGCGAAATCCCTTCGTTCGAGAATCTTTCCCGAATACACTACATCATTCCTAGTAGAGATACAAGTAATTGTAAAATTTTCTTGAAATCTCCCTGTAAGGTAATCAAATTCGACAATTATACAAAAGTCATGTACATGTATGATATAGAGAAAGTGCTAGAACTATCGCGTGTTCTGGTGTTTTAATTTGCAAAACGACTAGACGCTTGATTACAAAATCAATATTCGAAATTCTAACTGTTAGTATGCACAAAGTGCCTACCAGGTAAGGATTTTTAATAAACAAGTCAGGTAATGAACATACAATGTCATTCACCTGTGATACAGAAAAAATAGAGAAATTAACAAAACTATCGTATCAGACGTAAATAAATAAAATAAGCATTCACTATATATTATATATTGGTCTATGCTACAAAATATGTAGAAAAACTAACAAAAATATAATTTCAGACTTAAATAAGCTAATCATTGTAGACTATATTGAAAATTGGTGTAACACCAAATATGTTTTTTTCTATAAATATAGTCGTTACTTACTTACTAACTAATCAATACATTGAAGATATATTCCGTGGATAGCCTTTGATAAGCTAATCAGTACATCGAAGATAAAATCAGAAGACGTTGAAACTTCGCGTGCACTCAACATTAAATTTTGATATTGCACAGATAAACGTTGCTTTCATAAATATTGTTATGTTTTGTTGGCATTCATGACTGTTGTTCATTCTGTATAAACAACATAGTTGTGATAAGATCAATGGGGGTAGATATATAATACAACAAAGGAACTGTTATGGATTGACAGACACGTGTCCGCCTATCTAATTCTAAGTCAGCGATGTGTAGCTATCATGTACGTACACGTTGTAATTATGATCGGCTTACAAAACAACGTAATCATGTGCGAAACTTTATAGAAACAGATAAAAGTTAAAATATGACTTTTCATGAATCGATATGAGTGTTTTTTTATTATAAACATAATGAGCCCACGACGATAGATTTAAAGTGACCTATGCATATACGCATACCTGTGTGGCATTGTACATATTTGATAAAAGTTATTTCGTCTGTCCAACGTATGTTACCTGTGGAAACTACACACAACTAAATGACGAAGTGCTCAATCTTATTTTTTACGAAGTGGAGGGTTTCACAACCTCTCGAGTGTTCCATATAATTTGTTTTCCATATAATTATTACTGACGTGGTTGGAAGTCGTATATAGCTCTATTGTAATCGAGACACAAAGTAAAAAACGTGTTTCCCTAAGGCTATAGGCAATCGAATCCATTGAAGGGAGGCACCAAGAAGTGTAATAATCGAAAATAAAAAACAAAGGTTTTACATACGTATGATTGAAAAGACGTTATAACGCCCGTATAATTTTATCGTTTTATCACAAGTAATGAACTGTGAACGAATTATGATGTATCGTGGCAACACAGAACTTATAAATTGAATACGAATCAGTGGAAGGGGTTCAGAATTAACAATCTATAAACTTAATACTAAAAACGAATGAATGTTGTAACATATGTACTTGCCGTTAATATAGGAATGAAACACGATTGGAACACGACGATAAGCAGAAAAATGACGAAAATGAACACGACTAAAATAGAATAAATATTCACCCTTAGAAAAACAGTAGATGTGAAACTGTCACTTGGAAAATGTGTTGCATGTCGATTGCAAATTACATTTTCCTTCCGGGAGACAAATATGCAATAAATATGGAAATAACTAATAGAATGTTAAGATTTAATGCAAATGTTAGTTGCTTATATCAATAGGTTGCTATGCAGCGTACAAAAAAGTTACATATCGTCAAATTCATTGACAAAAGTCAGGGATTCTTTATATGAGAATAAGTTTTGTCATGTGAAAGTATGAACTACGTGAGCTTGTTTTGTTTGGATGTTTGCGTCGGTTGCCAATCAGATATTTCTGTACTGTGCGTTGGCCAGATAAAATCAATATATAATTACAAACCAGAGAGGAAAGGCAACACAGCAGTGCACGAATTGTACAAAAAAGCATCGTAAACAAAAACTACAAGTATAAATCACAAGGACAACAAATAGAAATTGTAAACGTCAATCCAAAAAATATCGACACTCTCAAGGACAGCCTGCAAGTCAAACATTACCCAAGTCAGCAGACAGCAACGAATTACAAGGACAACCAATTAAATGGTGTAATTGTAGTGTCTCCATTAAATCAGGAAACAATGTTTCAAGAGTAAAAAATGTACTTCCCTTGCTCGACTCTCAACCCTGGTGAGTAGCAGGTCATGCGATATTTAGGCATTCGGTCAAGTACAATATACCGTCAGAAAAGACAGAAAAACTATCTGAAGCTAATTATACCCCAATAAGCTAAGTGTCGTCAGAATAACCATTGATGGTATATTCTTGGATGTTTGAAGTGCATTCCGAGTGCATTCAATATTATAATAACCAATTATGATAGCACAGTAGTTACGTAATGATTTTCTCATGCTCTCGTGCTATCTTCATTGATTTAATCAAATCCACAGAACCGCCCACCTTTTTTGTGTCTGTAGAGATTTTCGAAATTAAAGTAATTGAATTCCACATGATAATTTCGATTTTTTTTGCTGTAAAATACATCATTCTAAATTGGCACATAACTTCGTTTGTCTGTTTCACGTAATGTCGAATAAAAACTAAGTTTACGATTTTAAGAGTGTATGTAGCAGCACTTTTTACAACCCGTACTTAACTTTCTTAATGTAAACCTGTGATGTTATTGTTCATCCACTACCAGTGTAACGATTATACTCGTATAAAAGACGTCATAGTATTACTATATGTTGCTTAGATTTGTGAGCTTTTAATTAATAATGCTTAAAATATTAAATAATATGATGCTTTAATTCATTATTGGAACTGACAATTAATATTGCATTTCCGTATTTGTAACCCATTTAGTATAGTATTTAGCTCAGTGGTAACGCACTGTCAATCCAGATGTCGTGGGTTCAATCCCCGGAATCGGAACTTGACATGTCTGAAATATTTATAATATTTCCCGCTATATCTGACGGTAATGTGAAGTATCCGGGTAAAGGTGCCAAGAAGCTGTGTATTGGTGCTATACACCGGGTACATTAAATACCAAGGTTGTCTATTCGAAATGAGAGCTAGGCGCACTTCTGCAGCGCCGGATATGCCTGTATCTAAGTATCTCTCCCCCTTCAGGGGCTATCTCTCAGTCTGTCCCTCTGGTCAGATCATGCTGTATATGCACTGTTAGAGGATGCACCTGCGCCCTTGTGGCTGCAACACTATAATGTAAAGTGCCTTGAACGTGTGTTCGCATGATATAAATCTGGTATATTTATTTACAGTACTGCTTGCTGATTGTCTTCATACTATTACACACGAGTAATAACTGTACGATTAAATCACAATTCCAAGCCATAACGAAATGCTACTACACTCCCTTCAAATATATTTTCACGAATATACAAGACAGTCTTTCTACACCAGTTTCAATCTTTCGCGGGTGTCAGTTAAATAAGTTGTGTTCAGTTTAGAAATAATTCTGCCAGTAAAACTTGAACCACGTTGAAAGTTATTACGTAGATTACACTTTCATAACTGCACGTACTTCGAGAGTATGTCTATACATACCCTATGTTTATTTAAAGAAGACAATTCATCAGTCTACTCTTTTTTAATGAAATAATTTGAAGTTCCCTTTGCACCCTCAAACATGATTAAATGACGAAGCTCAAAATAAAATCTAGCTATAATTGAAAAATACGTTATGATAATTGTTTGACAAAATATTATCTAGTCGGGTAGCTAGCTAAATGATTATACGCCTAGTTTTAGACTTTTTTTACAAGCATCTGTTATTCATTTGGGGGGATTTCTGTCAAATAAAGTGAAAGGAGAATTCAAATTTACGATTTACATATGTGAACTGACATCACCATTATCAACAAGAGTTCAATGTAATGGAACAAACTGTGTATTTATCTCTGATATATATTCCAGAAACTAATTGTATGATTAAATATCACATAAATATCAGTGTAAAAAATCTACTTGTAGTTTGTATTTCAGAAACGGTTTTAATGTGGACAGATTTGTAAATAAGTGTTTTTCAACTGAACGCAATTAAGATAATAGGGTTTGTATTAAGTAACTATAAATACATTTTATGAAATCGTTGTAGAATAGCTTACATTTTGTTAGACTATGTTTTATTGATAAGACAGCAGTGCAATAAACTTCTGTGAAACAATGCATTATTGTATACAGGAGGGAGTAGTCCGCCTTATAAAATGGCACGATGTTGCTCCTAGTTCATTAAATATGTCACACGATAAGTGAGTCGTATTACCCGTGTCAATCTTAATTTTGCTTGTAATATATACAAACAATAAGCACATTGTATACTAGTACTACATTTGACAGAAGTTGGTTAGTTATAGGTGTTTAAGTTTCTGAAATTGAAAACAAATTCATGAACGTCTACATACAATGTAGAGCTCGCAATTTGTCAACAACTATCTTGTTTCGAAATGACATGTGCGCAGTTCATGCTGATTGCTGTTTGGGTGTTGTTTCTGTTGTGGGTGGTCGTCCTAGTGATTCGTTCTTTGGTTAAAGATTATTCACGTTACTAACTGCGCTAAACTGTCAATCCATGAGATACATTCATGTTGATCAATTCGTATCATAGTATGGCCCTGTTTTGTTATTTTCCTGTTCATTGTTTCGTGTTGGTAATTTGGTTGTCATGGTGACTTGCATTTGGTAGCGCTACGTTGTTTTGTACCTTCCTTTTGTATAATTTCGTATTGACACTAGACACTGCGTGATTTAAATGTAAATGCGAGATACGACACTTAAAGTTAACTTATCAAACTATTCTTCCAAGTACTAATGTTAATACTTCTCGGAAAGCGATTGTGATAGAAATCATCACTATTGACATATCGCATTCATGTTATGTTTTCGCAATAAATATTTTGTGTGTTTATTTTGATAATCGCATTAAAATAATGATTATCCTCAACGTACGCGACGATGGTCTTCGGAATACCAACACGTAAATATAAAAATAATGAGTACTTTAGTCTTATTGAGCTTTTGGAAAAGTACGGTCTCCGGTGATACTGATAATAATACACAACATATAAAATGGCCCTCCTATTAAAAAGGCTAGCCAATTTGACATAAGAGGCACCTATGTTTCATGCCCACAGTACCTCACGAATCTCTTCAGTCTCTTATTACCGCGTGTCTGGTGGAAATGGGCTTACGGTAACAAGTCATTGACTAGCTGGCGGCTCTGCAGCTTGCTGTATCAGTTCTAACCCAGCTCCTACCGGGATTCGAATAAAAGGGATAAAACAAAGGCTCACAACGGTGATCAGGGAAGTAATTGCCGAATTGCGTTGCCATAAAATCTTTAAATACATTCCAACTATTATATTACAAGTACAACTAAATTCAAGGACATAAAATGCGTCAAACTGACATCGACATTGTCTATCGAAATGATTTCTCGAGAATGATAATGATTGACAATTTGTAATTAGTATAAACTAACAATAAACATTGTGTGAAGGAATTTTCGCTTCGGTATGATTTGTAGTAATTTTTGTTAAGTCGCACCAGAAAGAAAAGGAGCCCTATTAAACGTACATGTTTTATAATAACGGCGTTTTTAGATATCGCCTTTCCGCCATGACACCTGTCATAGAGACATGAGATAACTACGACATAATGCTAGATAATAACTTTTATCGTAGTGACGCGGACGCCAAACGACATAACGAGCTCGGAAGACATCAATCATTGTACTTAAAAGGATCATTCCCTGTCTGATTTTTTTATCTTTCATATGTAAGATGGTTGATATCTTCCAAGTTCGCTATGTCGTTTGGCGTCCGCGCCACAACGAAAAACAATTATAACATGATGTCCTAGTTTTGATTTGCCCTTATGGCGGATGTCGTGACTGAAAGGCGTTATCTGTAGCGATCCATATAACCTTATGGAACAAGACAATGTAATAAAAAAGTCGGAACTCCTTGCATTGCATTACATGTGCGCAAACATTTTATAAAAATTACATGGGCATACAAATAATCACCTAATTTGAAAAAAGATATCAAATGTATATATTAATGTGCCTGTGGCACAATAAAGGTAATATTTCTGGTTCCTAAAACACCGAAGTGTTATGTGGAGCCTAACAATCAAAACAGTGTAAGTTAGATAACGGCGCGTTGTAAGAAACTTAGTTTCTATGTAAAGTAACAATGATCGTTATTCTAACTGCCCTACATTTTAACCAAAGCTTCGTCTTCACACACGATACCTAAACAGAAAGTTTCATTACAACATTTTATTCCTAACTGAAGTTACTGAGCGAAAAATGATTTCCATTTCCAGTAACAGTGACCTTGACCTAGAGCCCACTGGCCTCCTTTTCAGAGCTTCATCTCCATAATTTCTCAGTAATTGACGGAACATTTATTCATCGCACCATTAACGAGAAATCTTTGAAATGACAATGTGTTAATTTGATTGGTCATGAAGACATGCAAGTTCATGGTTTGTTACTCAGCTATTTCATCTTTATTTTTATAAAACGTGTGTTAATTGATTTAACCAATGTTTCGTAATTAGCCATTTTCTCAATTTAATTTCAATTTAGCTAAAAGCAAAAAAGTAGTTCTGACAATAATTATTTGTAATAAACGGTCGTAGGAAATGATTTGTTCATAGCATATCGCGTGTGACGTCATCAATCAATCAACCGCTTTATTGAGTTTCCACATTTCCGTAATTAGAACTGCATTAAATGCGCGGAAATTCGCCCTTACCGTCAAGCGAAATGTTTAATAAGATATAACAGATTGCTGCGGCAATTCGCCATATAAGTTAGACAGTAACGGTCATATTACCTGGCCATGAAAAGTCATAATAGTTGGACAAGGGCCACATTACTTGGACAAAAACGGCCATTTTAGAAGGGGAATAACGGCCATATTAGAAGGTAAAGGACGGCCATATTAGTTGAAAATAACGGCCATTATACTCGTAGTTGTAACTTAAATAAGCTGGAAAATAACGGCGTTTTCGAACAATTTTACGAGTTCGTAAACATTATATCCCATTATGTATCAGCCGTTATTAAATACTGTATTTACCTGTTTTTGTCTGTCACACATATTTACTTAGTAACGCGATCAGACATGCAGTAAAATAAACAAGATTTCAGCAATCAGACAGGGAAGGCAGGACTCAATAGAAACAACCAGGCACAGAAAACACAATTTACTCACACCACGAGCACACGGCACTACACAGGACTTGTGTATGGCAAAGTGTAACAATGCACAAACACCGAGCCGACTACCGCCACAATCGATAGATAGCTACTGAGAACAGTTAGATTAAACAAATGGAATGGAAAGAATAAAATTATCGATGGCCTGCATATAGATAAGTCCTATATAACTGGCACCATGTTCAATGGACTATACACTGTGATATATACAGTACGCATAAAGCGATACCATGGCCTAATTGTATTGTTTTAATTGTTCTTATATCGGAGAATGGTAAAAGATAGTGATGTTGCATGACAACAATCAAGAAAATAAAACGATCCAATTAACTCCCAAATATAACGATATCATTGTGGTGTGAACATGTCAGTACACAGGATAACATTCATTTGAAAAACTGGTAATGCAACCAAGTTAATACTCGTTTAGTAATCGTTTGCTTGTCTCTGAAAAACACCATCTAGGCAACAAGTGTTGCTTGTTGCTTCTGGGTATACAAATTTGTTCTTAATTAGTCGTTTCGTCGTATGTTTTGATATTTTACATAATAGAAACAAGGTGATGCGATTTTGAAATGCAACCATTTGTAAACATGAATTGAGTAAATTAAACACATTATTAGCCAAACAAAATCGATGTAGGCAGAAATTTAAAATCCCAGACTTTTGCTTAGGGTGCGTGCGCTTGCAGGGTTCCCAGAAAATAACGAGACAATAATTTATTACAAACTAAACTGATATAAACGTAGAAAAGATCAATTAATACACATGTAAACTTATATTGCAAAAACATAAATACTTATATTGGACTTTGCATTAAGTGAGGCATTTTTAAAGTCCCTGAGAGTATTTGGCAAACTGAGGCATCAATCTTGCTGGATCAGCGACTGTTCGTAAAAAATAAAGTGCATATCCGTTAATTACTGAGAAAAACGTAGAGGATGCCCAGAAGATGCCGATTTGTCATTTGTCTTAATGAATGGACAGGCACGTGGGAGGTATTTCTCCTGTTATTCGCTGGTGCGGTTCAGGGTATGTCACACTGCTATACAGTTTTGGACGAAAAAATGGGTATACTTTGAGCAAACAAGTAAACATTAACAACAGTTGAGTACCATTTGAAGTGATAGTGGCCATCTAAAATCAGCTATGGATTGAACTAGATGTTGATGTACGCTTTATGATGGACGGTAGCTACCCAGTCCAATTATAAACCAATGCAATGTGTTGAAATCGCTTGTGCATAATATATTGAGCATATAGAAAATAGTTAATAAAAATCGGACAGTGAAAGGCAGCACTCAGCTTTAATACCCGAGCACAGGAAACATAAAAAAATTACATACAACAATCACACGGCATAATGCCCAACACACAACCGACGAGAAAACGGAAAAAAACCCACCGAAAGTCAAAGTCCCAGCCGCAAAGCGCCGAAGGCACAGTTTCAGCTACAAAATGCCGAATGCCTCAACCTCAGCCAATTTAAACCCAATAAGAAAACTGTATATACAATGTACCCAATGGTTATAGCTCAGAGGTCAGATTGCATTTATATATAAGCAGTAGACTTATTGCCTGTTAGATCAAACCAATCCATAAGTATACGTCTATAGAACAGACAATGTTGTTATTTATGATGACTTATCTCTGCGAGTGATGCCATACGGACGCAAATGGTGACAATGACAGACGACTGTTTCACGCATGATCGTGCACTTCTAGAGGTTCAGACAGTGTTAAAACACCCTTTTCTCTGACGAATAACCATTCTTGGTTTATTTACATCTGAAACCGTGGCTCCTTATTCTATAGATAGCTCACTATCATACAATTACATAACGTCTGTTGGCCATATCAAAACACATTAAATGTAATAGAACAAACTGTGTATTTATTTTTGATACATTTACGAGAGGTTACTCGTACATGTAGGATTAAATTTCACATAAATATCAATGTAAATATGTCTAATTGTAGTTTGTAACAGAAAAACTGCAAGCAATATTGGGAATGTGTTTCCGTATATTTACATTTACACATGTTGAAATTATAATAACCACAAAACATGTCAGTAAAATGCACTGATTAATTGTTCCTAATACCTTTGTAATATCAATGTTTTAATACAATTATCAATTTCTCAAATTCTTTTTTCAATACGTTATAAACCTGTATTCGAAAGATTTCGGTGTCTTTGAAATAATTGATCGTACTATGTTATTCTGCATAATTTGTTCATAAGAACACACACTAGTATAAGTACAATATATCGCCAGTTAAAACCCTCTTTTAAGACATAAACATTTACTGGTACATCCCCTTGAAGATGCAATGGTTTATTTCTAGGTTCCATAAATGCACGTTCTGCAATCTTTGGACATGTAGTAGAGCTTGCATTTTGCAAGACTATGCTGTTTTGATAAGATAGAAGTGCAATAAGGTTTTGTATAATAATGTATTACTGTATACAGGAGGGAAGAGTCCGCTTTACGGCACGCTGTTGTACCTTGTTCATTAATTATTTGTCACAGGATACCCGAGTCGCTTTCCCATATGTCATTCTAAATTATGTTTGTGTGATACAATCAGTGCGCACATGATAAAGTTATTCATGCATTTGACAGAAGTTGGTTTAATTACAGGTGTCCAGTCTTCGGAAGTTGCAAACAAATGCATGAATGACTACATTATATGAACGTTTTGATTGAATGACGATACCCGATTTTCTCGAGGTTTTCACCTTCATTCTGAGCTCGCTATTTTTACACGTACCTTGTGTCGAAGGGCATTACTCAGTTTATGTTCGGTACTGTTTTAGTGTTGTAAATGGTCGTTGATTACATTAGTTTAGACTTTATTCCCGGAAATATAGTTGCATAAATAATTATTTACAATGACGTGATAAATAATAGGGATTATACTAATATTCTTTGTTGTGTTAATACGTTTCAAAAGAGAATTTATAAAGTACACATTCTTGTAGTGATAAAAACCATCACTATTGATATTTCACATTCATGTTATGTTATCGGCATAGATATTGTCTGTGTTTATTTTGGAAACATAAGAATTGATAAAAGTACAAATCAGATAAAGCACGAGGCTCATATTGACGATCTAAACAATTTTTGTGGAAATGTGTTTCAACAGAAACTATGAATACATTTTGTATCTTAAAGCACACTTTATAAGTACATCTAAACTCAATGTCTTGCGATGGACACCATCAGGAATAAGGGTTTGAGAGTGACTGCATGTGTAACACATAAGTTGTAAGAACTTTTTTCAACCTATCAATCTAAAATAAGTTATATAAACAATGTCTGAAGGACATGACATGTTGTGGTATGGAGCATGGCCATATATAAGTGATGCTTATTAATTAATGATGTACATATAAATTTAGGATCATTATCCTGTATTTGAAACTAGATGATCATGTATACTAATAGTACGCATAATTATAACCTTTTCCAAATGATGTTGCCAAGAAACACGGGCGATAATACAACGATTTATAAGGCTTATAAAGCATAGTATGACTCATGTCAGAACAACCCTAACAAAAGTTATACGTAATTGTATCCTTTTTCTAATTCCAGTAATCACGTAGTTCCAAAATGTACACCAGGTACCTGATGGTACGCCTAACTTAATACGCTACTTTATATACATCTTATATTCAATCGGGAGGATGTGTGTCAAATGAAGTGAAATTTTACGATTTCAAAGACTTCCAATTTACGATTTACGCCTGCAAACTGACATCCCGATTATCAAAAACATGATATGGAATGAACACAACGGTGTATTTATCTTTGATATATATTCCAGAAAGTAATTGTGTAATTAATTTCACATAGATTTCAGTGTAAATAATTCAACTTGTAGTTTGTATTTCAGAAACATTTTTAATGTGGACAGAATTGTAAACACGCACTTTCTCTGAACGCAATTAGGATAATATGGTTTGTATTTAGTAACTATAAATACATTTTCTGTAATCTTTGTAGTATAGCTTACATTATGTAAGACTTTTGATAAGACGTAACAATGCAATAAAGTTTTGAGAAACAATGCGTTATTCTATACCGGAGGGAGGAGTCCGCTTTAAGTAACGATGTTGCCCCAAGTTCAGTAATTATGTCACGTGATAAGTGAGTCGTATTACCCGTGTCAATCTTAATTATATTTTTAATCACTACAAACAATAAGCGCATTGTATACTAGTACTACATTTGACAGAAGTTGGTTAATTACTTGTGTTCAAGCTTCGGAAATTGCCAATAAATTCATGAACGTCTACATTATATGTACGTTTTGATTGAGTAACGATACCCTATTTTCTCGAGGATTTCCTTTTCATTCAGAGCTCGTAATTTGTAAACAACGATCTTGTTTCTAAATTACATATGCTCAGTTCATGTTGGATCCTGTTTGTGTGTTGTCTTTGCTGTGAGTGGTCGTGCCAGTCTTATTTACCGTATTTTGAGTTAGATATCGTTGCACGTTACTAACTCTGCGCCAAACTGCCAATCGTTGAGATACATTCATGTTTATCAATTAATATTATACTATGACCCTGTTTTGTTATTTTTCTGCTATATTTTGTCATGTAGGTATTTTAGTTGTCATTGAGACTTGCATGTAGTAGCCCATTGTTTTTGCGCAATCTTTTTGTATATTTCGTATTGGAGTTACACGGTAAATACACCGCTTGATCTAAATGTAAATGCGACATGCGGGACTAACGTTAACTTATCTAACTATTCTCCTAAGTACTACATACATGTTTTAAGATTTCGCTTCGTTAATAATTCTCGAAAGGAGAATTGTGGTAGAAATCATCACTATTGACATATCGCATTCATGTTTTGATTTCGCCATAAATATTGTCTGTGTGTATTTGGCATTCGTATTAAAATCATAATTATCCTCAATATTTGCGACACTGCGCTTTGGAATACGAACACGTAACTATACAAATAAGGTGTACTTTACTCTTATTGTGCTTTTGAAAACATAAGACTTCCGGTGACATTTCCAGTAACAGTGACCTTGACCTAAAACCCACTAGCCTCCTATTTCAGAGGTTCATGTCCATTATTTCTCAGTAATTGGCGGAACATTTCTCCATTGCACCATTAACGAGCTAGTTCGATGGAATCTTTGAAATTACAATGTGTTAATTGGATTTGTCATGAAAACATGCAAGTTCATAGTTTGTGAATCAGCTATGTTATCGTCATTTTGTTAAGCCCATGTGCTAATTAAATTAACCAACGTTTCGAATTTAGCCATTTTCTAAATTTAATTGCAATTTAGCTAAAAGTAAAAAAAGGTGTTCTGACAATAATTATTCGTGAAATAAACGGTCGTAAGAAAGGATTCTTTTCCATTTAGAATTTTATGTGTGACGTCATCAATCAATCAACGGTACTTAACAAAATTGACCGTTTTTTTTAGTTTCAGCATTTCTGTAATTAGAACTGCAATAATGCGCGGAAATAAACCTTTCTGTAAATCGAAATGTTTAAAATGAGATCACAGATTGCTGCGATCTTTCGTCATATTAGTTACAATAACGGTCATATTAGTTAGACAGTAATGGCCATACTAGTTGGACAATAACGGTCGGTCATACTAGTTGGACAAAAACGGTCATACTAGTTGGATAATAACGGCCATATAAGTGCGGGAAAAGGCCACACTTATAATTATATAGTTGGAAAATAACGGCCATGGTCGTTGGAACTTAAATTGAAAAACATACTACGAGTATGTAAATTTGTATGCCATTTGTTATCAGCCGTTAATAAAATAAAATGCATTTTCACTGTCAATACCTGTTTTATCGGTCACATATATTTACGTAGTAACGTGGTCAAACATTCAGTAAAAAAGCAAATTTCGAACAATCAGACAGGGATGGCAGGATCGAACAGAAACAGCCATGCACATAAAACAAAAATAACATATACCACAAGCAAACAGCGCTACAAGGACTTGTGTATTATGGCAAAGTGTAACAATGCCGAAACATAGAACCGATTACCGCCATAATCGGTAGATAGCTACTGCCCACCGTTTATCGGACTGAGCACAGTTGAAATACAACAAGGTTAGCTTTTAAAAAACTAGAAGTGGCTCGGTTCGTACTTTTTAACAGTAGAGCTGTGGACATGATCAGAACAATGTGCATAAATGGTTACCCAATTGTGTTTGTGTTTTGGGTTTAACGCCGTTTCTGAACAATTTATCAGTTATATATGGTTTTGATTAAGTTTGGTCTAAAATATTTCATGAAAAATTTCGTACATTTATTAAGCCATTTAAAATGTCTTCACTATATAACTTTCATGTATATTTCTATGGTTAAAATAAAAAATCATTTCGTCAACATAACAATAAAGTTCAGATAATTCATGACTTATTTTGTCTATCTACACCATGGAATTATCGGCTATATGATCTTTGTCTACACGAACATATTACTTGGGTAGCTGCAGCATTTATTAGTGCACTGGCTATGCAATCCGGCCATTCGGGTTCGACACTCAACTGCAGGTCGTACCCTTCCATGTAGTAGTGTCCATTTCCTCATGTAGATAAGTTGCTGGTTCTTGCAAAGGGATTCGATCCGATAAAATATCTTTCACATCTATACTATGAATATCTAAGACAGGGATCTGAGTTAATGACTGACCCTCATATACCCAACTCAACATTATGTCAAATATGTTTAACAAGCCGAATGCACTGCACACTTCAAGACAATATAATATTATACATAAAAAATACAACTTTTATCAATACACGTACACAATGTGGCCTGTGTCGAGCATATGATGTTCACAAAATGCATAAAAAAGATTATATTAAGTCAGACAGGGAAGGCAGCACTCAACTTAAAAACTCGGTTTGACGACACAATCCTGCACAGGTAGAAACTAAAAAACGGCCTTCGATTAAGAAGAGAAATCATTATTTACGCACGATCTCAGGATATATATTTATGTATAATAGTATATAATAGTATATTAATAGACCTCGAATAAACAATATTTTTGCTCGGTGTTTTTTGTATCTCTAGATACGATTTGGCTCTACATGACCATGTTTTATCTATTATCGCATGACCAATATGATAATAGCATGTATATAATATGATATAATAACCTCTTTTTATTCATAGAATTGTTAAATTAGTTTCTTACTTGGCTGATAATTACAACGCTTATGCTAAATTAATGGAAAATGTTATCGTAATAATACCGATGGAATGCCTACATATATTGATGTCCATTAGATGTCTTGTCACGAGAGAGATCAATTATAACTTACGTTTGATCAAACATATACTAGTACAAGTATGTGCCAATGGTTATTTTTTTTTCTTCTGAGAACATTTATTTACATGTTGTCCAAAATACTATAATTCACAGACAATTCAAAGTCATCAAGAAGTGGTGACAACGCCTAGCCACCAATGCAAGAGACAGAAGCGGAACATACCCTCTGATTCCCCAAAAACGGATATTTCAAGTAAGCCCGGTGCAATACATTACGGTATATCATCGTATCTGTGGTGCCTGATCATAGTATCGCTACGATACGTGTTATGTCTGATAGAAACACATTTATTTGCGCTATGATGTAATTCCCTGTCTCAAAATGCACCATATGATATAATAGGCAAACTGATCTTGCTGTTTCCTATATCAGCGACTGTCCGTAAAAGAGAAAGAGCAAGCATCCGTTAATTACTGAGAAATAATGTAGAGGATGTCCAGAAGGTGTCGATTTGTCATTTGTCTAAATGAATGGACAGACACGTGAGATTTATTTGTCCTATTATAAATACGTACAGTTCATGGCATGTTAAACAGTTTTAAACGGTTGATTATGAGCAAACAAGTAAACATTAACAACATTTGAGTACTATTTGAAGTGATGGTGGCCATCTAAAATCAGCTTATATACAGCTTTGAATTGAGCTAGATGTTGATGTACGCTTTATGACGGACGTTAGCTATCCAGTTCAATTATAAATAAATGAAATGTGTTGAAAGCGCTTGTGCATAATATATTAAGCATATGGAAAATAGTTAAAAAGATAATACAAAATCGGACGGGGGAAGCCAGCACTCAGATTAAATACCCGAGCACAGAAAACATAAGAACATTACATATAACAATCACACGGCATAATGCCCAACACACAACCGAACGAGAAAACGAAAACAAAATATCGACAGTCCAAGTCCAAGTCCGAGCCGCAAAACGGCTAAGGCACAGTCTCAGCCACGAAAAGGCGAATGCCTCAACCTCAGCCTCTCTAAACCCAATACGAAAACTTTATATAGAGGATACCCAATGGTTATGGCTTAGAGGTAAAATTCCATCTATAAATAAGCAATAGACTTATTGCCTGTTAGATCAAACCAACACATAAGTATACGTCGATAGCACAGACACTGTTGTTATATATGAAATTATGATGACATATCTCTGCGAGTGATGCCATACGGACGCAAACGGTGACAATGACAGACGACTGTTTCACGCATGATCGTGCACTTATGATTATAAGAGAGGTTCAGACAGTGTTAAACACCTTTCTTGCTGATGAATAACTATTCCTGGTTCATTTATATCCGACACGTTGGCTCCTTATTCTATAGATAGCTCACTATTATACAATTACATTACGTCTGTTGGCCATATCAAAACACATTAAATGTAGTTTAATAGACTGTCTTAATTTTTTGATACATTAACGAGAGACTACTCGTAGGATTACATTTCACATCAATATCAATGTAAACAATGGTTTATTTTTAGGTTAAAAAAATACAAGTTCTGCAATCTTTGAACATGTAATAGAGCTTGCATTTTGCAAGACTACGTTGTTTTGATGAGATAGAAGTGCAATAAGGGTTTGTATAATAATGCAATATTGTATACCGCAGAGAGGAGTCCGCTTTACGGCACGATGTTGCTCCTAGTTAATTAAGTATGGCGCACAATAAGTGAGTCGTTTTACCCGTGTGCCAATCTAAATTATACCTTTATTATATAGAATAATTCAATACAACACAATACAATACGTGTATTAATGATTTAGGCCACCAGCTCATAACATGACATATATTTACAATACATATGTTATTTAACATTCGTAGGTACATAGGTTATCAAGAGAAGTAAAATGGCAGCAGCAAAACATAGCAATCGCATTATTATACATATATTTATAGGAATGTGGTTTTGTTGTTTGGAGTCAGTCTGAGCAAAACATTATAGATCAAGTATCATTCTTTTACTCAAATATGCAAAGTGAATATAGGAAGCAACACTTTTAATGACGTTCTCATTTCTACTCGACAATAATATATGCAGCTTGTTAATCGAAGTGTTAATATAGTACTTCTTTGGAATGTATCACTTACGTAAATCAACATAAACGGGACAAACGAGGAGAAAGTGAAATTCATCTTCAAAAGTATGCATTGAACAAACTTTACAATCATTATTTTCATACTCTGTAACAATATAATATCTTTTCCTGACTGCCTCAAGGTGAGGCAGACCAGTTCTAAGCTGAGCATAACTATGTCTAAATTTTCTTATATTCAATACTGAAAGATATAGTTCTTTTGAAAGATCTTGTTTAATATTCCTATTGACGTTATATGAGGCTGAAGATTATAATGTGCTTAACCAGGTTTGAAGGTATTTGTCTTTCAGTGTTAAAGTAAACGATTCAATAAATAGTAACTCATCTTGCACCCCTTGATTTAACCAGACATAGCCGAAACCATTGCTGCATAGGAGGTGTTCAATTCCATTCGCCCAATTAAAATACTTAGTGCAGGACGAGCTTACTAACATATTGTAACATTTTCTGACATATCTTGTGTTTGGCATTTTGAGAATTTTCAACCAATATTTGATACAACGTTTAGCATATTCAATATGTATAGGGTAGCGACCACAATCTCCAAGTACAACAGCATTTAAAGAAGTTTTTTTAATACACATAAATCGTTTACGAGCTGCACGGAGTAAAAACTCGCTACATTCTCTAGACTGGAAGCCCCACAGTTCAGAGCCATATAACACTACAGGCAAGATTTTCGTATCAAACAATTTGAAAAATACATGGTATGATAATTGTCCAAACTGATAAAGTGAAAACCGCATAGAAAATAATACTCGTTTAGCTTTCAGTGCCAGGTCACTAGCCATTAAGTGTAAGGACATCTTTGAAATAAATGTGACACCAACATATGTAAAAACATTTACAATAACTACAATGCGCACATTGTATACTAGTACTACATTTGACAGAAGTTGACTAAATTAATAAATGTAAAGTGTTCAAGCTTCGGAAAGTGCCAACAAATTAATTAACGTCTACATTATATGAACGTTTTGATTGAGGGACGATACCCGATTTTCTCGAGGCTTTCATCTTCATTTAGAGCTCGCAATTTGTAAGCTGTTACATGTACCTTGAGCCGAAATCGCATTTACGCAGTTTATGTTGGGTACTGTTTTAGGGTTGTATATGGTCGTTGATTACATTTGTTTATAATTTAGTCCCGGAAATATAGGTGCATACATAATTATTGACAATGTTGTGATAAATAATAGGGATTATACTAATATTCATTTGTTTTTATTTCATGCTATGGTCATACGTCTCAAAAGAGAATTGATAAAGTATATATGAGCTCTGCTGTGGGATTTCAAACCTGAGGTCATAATTTCAACTCTTTACATGTTGATAGAATTGTGTAGTTTAATGTTTAAGGTTTCCAAAAAGTTATTCCTTTTCAAAATGGTATAACTTAGTGACAGGCTATGACATGATGAAAACTAGACATGACGATTGAAATGACGTCATTGACGTCGCGTAAATACAATAATTATGATGACGTCATTTAATTAGCACAGGTTTCCTTGTAAGTGCCACATATACTGAAAGGGAACTTAAATACACAGAAAACAATTTTTTTGGATCAAGTACTGTCATGGATGTCTTGTACAATGCTGAAATCAAGTTCAATAATGTGCGGTTTCTATTTTATGGGGAAAAAATACAAAATAATCAACAGATTTTCAAAATTCGCACTTTTCGTTCATATTTTGCAATATTGTACCCCAAAAGACTCTCATTTAGTGCAATATGCTGGCAATTGTTTTTGATGCATTTAACTGCAAGGCACTATGTACCAATTACAGTGATTAATTATCAAATAAACTAATTAATAACTTACTATTCAACCGACTCCCAAAACTCACGGTTTTGTTTATATATTTAAATATTTTGCCCCAAAATATCGCATTTTGCACACTGACATGGAAGACGATGTTTGATATCTTAAACTACAAGTAACAACCTACCTATCACAATATATTATTATCATATAAACACATTAATGACAAAGTGATAGATCTATAGATTCCAAAAATTCATGCTATGCTTTTATATTTTGTAAGGTTTTACCCCAAAAAGGTTGACTTTCACTAGCAAGTATGGACCTAGATTTTTAGTACGTTACAAGACAAACATTATGTGACATGATCCTAGAATAATACTTCTTTTGTATTTTTTCCCTAAAAGTATCTGCTATGTACTAAATGTGAGTTTCCCCAATTGTGTTATTTTTTTAAGAGGTTGGAAATCGCACAGCGGAGCTCATATATACTTGCAGTGATAAAAATCATCACTAACATTCATGTTATGTTATCGGCATCAATATTGGCTGTGTTTATTTTGGAAAAATAAGAATTGTAAAAGTACAAATCAGATAAAACAAGAGAGGATCATATTGACGATCCCCAGATACTATGAATACACTTTGTATGTTAAAGCACACGACATAAGTACACCTAAACTCAATATCGTGCAATGGATACCATCAGGAATGAGGGATTGAGAGTGATTGCATGTGTAATATATAAGTTGTAAAAACTTGTTTCTCTATCAATCTAAAATAAGTTATATAAACAATGTCTGATGGACATGACATGTTGTGGTATGGAGCATGGTCATCTGTAATTGGTGCTAATAATTAATAATGTACATATATGTAGGATCGTTATCCTGTTTTTGAAACTAGATGATCATATATACTAATAGTACGCATAATTATAATCTTTGCATATGATGTTTCCAAGAAACACGGGCGATAATACAACGATTTATAAGGCTTATAAAGCATAGAATGACTTATGTCAGAACAACCCTAACAAACCCTAAGTTATACGTAATAGTACCCATTTTCTAATTCTACTAAATTTTACTATTTCAAATACTTCGCTATTTTTACACGTACCTTGTGTCGAAGGGCATTACGCAGTTTATGTTGAGTACTGTTGTAGGGTTGTATTATGTTCGTTGATTACATTAATTTAGAATTTAATCCCGGGAATATAGGTGCATAAATAATTATTGACAATGTTGTGATAAATAATAGGGATTATACTAATATTAATTTGTTTTTATGTTCATACTCTGTTAATACGTCTCAAAAGATAATTGATAAAGTATATACTTGCAGTGATAAAAATGATCCCTGATGACATCTCGCATTCATGTTATGTTATCGGCATAGATATTGTCTGTGTTTATTTTGGAAACATAAGAAGTGATAAAATTGCAAATCAGATAAAGCAAGAGAGGCTCATATTGACGATTCAAACAATAATTGTTGAAATGTGTTACCCCAGATACTATGAATATAATTTGTATGTCAAAGCACACTTGATAAGTACATCTCAACGATGGATACCACCAGGAATAAGGGTTTGAGGAGATTGCATGTGTTATATATAAGTTGTAAGAACTTGTTCCCCTATCAATCTACAATAAGTTATATAAACAATGTCTGACGGACATGACATGTTGTGGTATTGTGCATGGACATCTGTAATTGGTGCGTATTAATTAATTATGTACATATACACTCACGGACTTTAAAAACGCCTCACCTCATTCAAAGTCCAATATCGCTAAGTATTTCTGTTATTGTAATATAATTTTACATGTGTATGAATTAATCTTTCCTACGTGTAAATCAGTTTAGTTTGTAATGAAATGTCGTCTCGTTATTTTCTGGGAATCCTACAAGCGCACACACGCATAATTATAACCTTTGCAACATGATGTTGGCAAGAAACACGGGCGATAACACAACGATTTATAAGGCTTACATATTATAGAATGACTTATGTCAGAACAATCTTAACAAACCCTAAGTTACACGTAAGTGTATCCTTTTTCTAATTCCAGTCAGCACGTAGATCCATAATGTTAACCAGGTACCTGGTGGAACGCCTATATTAAGACCTTACTTTATATACCTCTAATAATCAATCGGGAGGAAGTGTGTCAAGTCAAGTGAAATTTTACGATTTCAGAGACTTCCAATTTACAATTTACGCCAGTAAACTGACATCCAAGTTATCAAAAACATGATTTGGAATGAAAATAACAGTGTATTTATCTTTGATATATATTCCAGAAAGTAATTATGTATTTAAATTTCACATAAATATCAGTGTAAATAATTCTACTTGTAGTTTGTATTTCAGAAACATTTTTACTGTGGACAAAATGATAAACACGCTACCTTTCTCTGAACGCAATTTAGTTAATAGGGTTTGTTTTAGTAACTATAAATACAATTTTTGTAATCTTTGTAGTATAGATAACATTTTGTAAGACTATATTTTTTTGAAAAGATAAAGCAATGAAATAAAGTTTGAGAAACAATGCATTATTGTATACAGGAGGGAGTAGTCCGCATTATAACACGATGTTGCTCCTAGTTCATTAAGTATGTCACACGATCAGTGAGTCGTATTAACCGTGTCAATCTAATTTATGTTTTATTATATACAAACAATGCGCACATTGTATACTGGTACTACGTTTGACAGAAGTTGGTTAATTACTGGTCTTCAAGTTTCTGAAATTGCAAACAAATTCATGAACGTCTACATTAAATGTTCGTTTTGATTGAGTTGAGATACCCGATTTCACCTTCATTTAGAGCTCGCAATATTATTAGTAAACAACTATCATGTTTCGAAATGACATGTGCGCAGTTCATTTTGGGTGCTGTTTGTGTGTTGTTTCTGTTGTGTGTGATCGTCCTAGTGATTCGTTCATTGGTTAGAAATCATTCACGTTACTAACTGCGCTAAACTGTCAATCCATGAGATACATTCATGTTGATCAATTAGTATCATAGTATGGCCCTGTTGTGTTACTTTTCTGCTTCATTGTGTCGTGTTGGTATTTAAGTTGTCATTGCGAATTGCATGTATTAGCTCTGTGTTGTTGTGCCTTTGTTTGTATATTGCATCTTGAAACTACACGCTACAAACACCGCTTGTTTTAAATGTAAATGCGCCATGCGACACTAACTGTTAACTTATCAAAGAACTACACACATGTTGTGTTATAGCCATAGCTATTGTATGTGTTTATTTTGGCTTTGAGATACAAACACGTACATATATGTACTTTTGTCCTATCGTTCTTTTGAAAACGTAAGATTTCTAGTGATACAAATAATAATACACAACAAATAAAATGGCTAGCCAATTTGACTTATGAGGCAACTATGTTACCTACGCACAATACCTTCCGAATCTTTTTCAACTAGCTGGCGGCTGTGCAACCGACCGCATCAGCTTCTACCGGTATTCGAATAATAGGGACAAAACATTAACTGCCGAATTGCGTTGCCATAGAATCTTAAACTACATTCCAACTGTTATAATGCAAGTACAACTAAATTCAAGGACATGCAATGCCTCAAACTGACATCGACAATGTCTATCGATGGATATACCATCAGGAATGATGTCTCGAGAATGATATTGATTCACAATTAGTGATTAATTAGTATAAAGTAACAATAAACATTGTGTGAAGGTACATGTTATACAATGACGGCGTTTTTGAGATAACTACGACATAATGCTAGATAATTACTTTATCGTAGTGACGCGGACGCCAAACGACATAACGAGCTCGGAAGAAATCAATCATTGTACATAAAAAGGATCATTCCCTGTCTGATTATTGTTATCTTTCATATGTAGAATGGGTGATTTCTTCCGAGTTCGTTATGTCGTTTGGCGTCCGCGCCACTACGGTAAAAGTTGCAATTATAACATGATGTCGTAGTTTTGATCTGCCCTTATGGCGGATGTCGTGACTGAAAGGTCTGTAACGATCTATATAACCTTATGGAACAAGACAATGTAATAAAAAGGTTTTCCCGCCAAATAAGTAATTTACCTATATTGCGTGGACAAATTGTATATTTAATACATAAAAAGCAATTATTCTAGACACTATCCAAAAATAACGATTCGCTCCTAGTCTGATACAATATTACACATGATTATAGATCTGAGGGTATAATTATAAGAATTTTAGAACCTTTTGTTGTATTCTCTCAATTATATAAGTCCAGACTACTTTATTAAAACACAATCTTTCCTAAAGGATAGGTCAATGTTTTTGTATTTCTATCAACTCTAATAAGCATATTTAATACATAGTTTATTTCTATCTTTGTGGTGTTGTGTTTTAAATCAGACGGGCGACACAACTAGTAATACACAGCAAGGAGTTCCAATCGGAACGATGTAAATTTTATTACATGTACGCAACAATATTATAAAAGAACACATGGGCATAAATAAATATAATCACATGTTTCCATGCATTGTATAACATGTACATAATTTGAAAAACAAAACAAATGTACATACTAGTGTACCTGTGGCACAACGTCACAATAAAGATAATATGTCTGGTAACAAGTTATATATATATTTATTACATAGTTTATTACTATAATTGTGGTGTTGTGTTTTAACTCATACAGGTAACACTTCTATAGTGCGTTCAAAGTCAAACAAGAATTGTTATAAACATAAACTCGCCTAACAGGTAAACTTTAAGTGGGTACGATATCAAATTGTTTTCAAAGCGCATCACATACATCCAAGGGGATGTACTCTTATGGTTATACGTACTTATGGATACGCACACTTACTACATGTTTCAATTTTATTCTGAGTTGTATGTTCGTTCCCCACAATTTCATTGTTTTGTTTATGTTGTATCCATGTTATAAAGTCTCATATTATACTACTGCTTTAATGAATCGATACTTTTTATGTGGCAGGGATTACAGTATATAATTGTATGATTATTGTACTGTAGATAAAAATAAATAATTGAAAAGCTACAATAGATTTGATAGATAAAAATGATAACATAACACACAAATAAATATGCATACTTTACTACATGTATCTTATCATTATACAAGTGACAAATACAATTATAATTATAGCAAACAGTAGTAATAAGATAAAAAAATATATGTAACTTTGATGGGTGTCGAACCAGTGGTGAGATTGAACCAAATTGCAACAAAGTCAGTGGTATAATAGAGGCATGCTTAACCACTCGACTAACTAGACGATGTGAAAAACTATTTTCAAGAATTATACTATTGATTGAAGGTATCTCTTTTATTATATAACACATAAGCCCCCCCCCCTATTTTTTGAATGGAATAGTTCCCCCATTAGTATCACTTATCGAACCGTCCAATCGGAACGATGTACATTGTATTATATGTACGCAACAATTTCATAAAAAACGCATGGGCAAAAATATAATCACATGTTTTCACGCAATGTATTACATGTCTTGTACGTAATTTAAAAAAAAACAAATGTAATACTATATGTTCATGTTGAACAACGCCACAATAAGGATATCATGCATGGTTACAAGTTATACACATATTCTAAAACACTGAGTGTCATGTTGCCTCACAGTCAAAACGGGGTTATTATACTTTTCGACAGCTTGGACTTGGGCGGATCTGCGGTTGTTTAGTTGGGCATTGTGCTTTGTGTGTTTTTAATGTTTTCCGTGCTCGGCTGGTTAAGTTGAGTGCTGCCTTCCCTGTCTGACTTAATATAATCTTTTAGTTTGATAACAGTGCATTGTCAGAAACTTAGTTTCTATGTTTAGATGCAATGGTCGAAATCCTAACTGCCCTACATCCATGTCAAAGCGTCGTCTTCACACACGAACCATAAACAGAAACTTTCATCACAAAATCTCAACTGAAGTTATTGTGCGGAAACATATTTTCATTTTATTCATTTCCAGTAACAGTGACCTTGACCTAAAACCCACTAGCCTCCTATTTCAGAGGTTCATGTCCATTATTTCTCAGTAATTTACGGAACATTTCTTAATTGCACCATTTACGAGCTAGTTCGATGGAATCTTTTAAATGACAATGTGTTAATTGGATTGGTCATTAAGACATTCAAGTTCATAGTTTGTGACTCAGCTATTTTATCTTCATTTTTTTAAACCATGTGTTAATTGAATTAACCAATGTTTCGTATTTAGTCATTTTTCTAAATTTAATTGCAATTTAGCTAAAAGTAAAAAAGGTGTTGTGACAATAATAATTCGTGAAATAAACGGCCAAAAGAAAAAAAGATCCACTCAGAATATCGTGTGTGACGTCATCAATCAATCAACGGTACTTAGCAAAATAAACCGCCTTATTGAGTTTCCACATTTCTGTAATTAGAACTGCAATAAATGCGCGGAAATAAACCTTTCTGTCAGTCGAAATGTTTAAAAAGAGATCACAGATTGCTGCGACAATTCGCCATATTAGTTACAATAACGGCCATACTAGTTGGACAATAACGGTCGGTCATATTAGTTGGACAAAAACGGTTATACGAGTGTAAAAATAACGGCCGTATTAGTGGAAAAATAACGACCACACTAGATCTAGTTGAAAAATAACGGTCATGTTCGTAGTTGGAACGTAAATTGAAAGGCATACTACGAGTTTGTAAACTTTGTATGCCATTTGTTATCAGCCGTTAATAAAATGAAATGCATTTTTACTGTCAATACCTGTTTTTGTCGGTCACATATATTTACGTAGAAACGTGATCAGACATGCAGTATAATAAGCAAGATTTGAACAATCAGTCAGGGAAGGCAGGACCCAAAAGAAACAGCCAGACACTACTAGTAAGTTTAATGGAAACCATACAAAAATGATAAAGTGTTCAGAAACGGCGTTAAACCCGCTATTTGTGTGATTATTTTTTGTTGGTAATTTCATTCTAATAACAATGTAAAACATGTGTTTTGGCTTAATTAATCACAGCACGGATTTCAGGAGAAGACACGATAATAAGAGACAAAGGTATACCAACCGGCCCCTTCTAGATTTTTTTAAAAGCTAATCTGGTAACAACAACAACAAACATGGCCGCACCCGTGGCACCCGTGAGAAATCCGGGAAATCCTAACCGCTTTTGAAAGGCCATTTTTCATTCGCGAATTTTTGTCTTGACCAATCTGTTACAATTGCTGGACATTCTGACTGTTACCTTCGTTTTGGTGATTAAGGCATAGAGAGGCCGAAGCTGGAGACCACATTTGGAAGTGTTCGGAGTTTTAAGTTGGTCTAATAGTAAATTCCTATCGTAATACGTGCTTGCTGTGGCGAGCCTGCAAAATGGAATGGCAAGAACAAACGATCGCTTTAATTAATATAGATCAGTCCTATATAACTGACACCATGTTCAATGGAATGTAAACTGTGATATATATCGGCGAATGGTAAAATACAGTGATGTTGCATGACAACAAGCAGTCTAGAAAATAAAACGATCCAATTAATTCCCAAACATAACGACAGCATTCTGGTGTAAACATGTCAGTACGCAGGATAATATCATTCGATAGACTTGTAATGCAATCAACTTAATACTTGTTAAGTAATCATTTGTTTGCTTTCTTTGAACCACACCATCTAAACAAAAGCAATGAATGCTGCTGGTGTTGCATGCTGCTCCTGTGTATTCTTAATTCCTTTTGATCAGTCCAAAGTAAGCATGTTATAAGACAAAAATGCCTCGAATAGACCCTAAACAATATATATTTTATGCCTCGGTGTTTTTGTATCTCTGGATACGGCTTGGCTCTACATGAACATGTTTTATCCATGATCACTTGACCAATATGATAATAGCATGTATATAATGTGAGCTAATCACCTCGTTCTTATTCATAGAAATCTTAAAGTAGTTTCTTACTGGGCTGATAAATACACATACGTATTATGCTAAACTAATGGAAAATGGTATCTTAATATATAATACCGATTTAGTGCTTACATATACGTCTATTGTTATTCCATTAGAGTCTTGTCACGAGAGAGAGAAAGTATAACACTTACGTTTTATCAAACAGATACTAGTACAAAAATATGTGCCAATGATTGTTTTGATATTTATTTTCTTCTGAAACTATTTATTTACATGTTGTCATAAATAATGTAATACGACAATTCAAAGTCGTAAAGAAATGGTGGTAGCGTCTAGGCACCCATGCAATATACAGAAGCTTAACATACCTTCCGTATCCCTCAGAGATATTTAAAGTAAGCCGGTATATTACGGTATATCATTATATAATAGTTGCCTGGTCATTTTATCGCTACGATAGTGTCATGTCTGGAAAAAAACATTCACTTGTGCTACATATGATGTAATTGATTTTCTCAAAGTGCACCATATGAAATGAATGGCAAACTGATGCATAAATGTTGCTGTTTCCTGGATCAGCGACTGTCTGTAGAATGGAAAGTGCAAGGATCCGTTAATTACTGAGAAATAATGTAGAGGATGTCCAGAAGGTGTCGATTTGTCATTTGTCTTAATGAATGGACAGAAACGTGAGATGTATTTTTCCTGTTATTAACTAGTGCAGTTCATGGCATGTCATAAAGTTTCGGACTGAAACATTGGTAGACTATAAGCAAACAAGTAAACATTAAGAACATTTGAGTACCACTTGAAGTGATGGTGGCCATCTAGAATCAGCAACTATATAGCTATGGTGTGAACAAGATGTTGAGGTACGCATGAAGGACGTTAGCTACCCAGTTCACGTATAACTGAATGTAATGTATTGAAAGCGCTTGTGCATATTAGAATAAGCATATGAGAAAAAGTTAAACAGATAATAGAAAATCGGACAAGGCAGTTGCACTCAGCTTAAAAAGCCGAACACAGAAAACATTAAAACTTTGCAAACCACAATCACACATTGTAATGCCAAACACTAAACCGAATGGGAAAACGAACCAATCCACCGAAATTCCAAGTCCCAGTCGACAAATGCTGGATGCACAGTTTCAGCCACGAAAAGTCGAATCCTTCAACCCCAGCCTCTCTAAACCCAATACGAAAACTTTATATAGAGGATACCCAATGGTTATGGCTTAGAGGTAAGATTCCATATATATATATATATAAGCAGTAGACTTATTGCCTATTAGATCAAACCAATCCATAAGTATACGTCTATAGAACAGACAATGTTGTTATTTATGATGACTTATCTCTGCGAGTGATGCCATACGGACGCAAACGGTGACAATGACAGACGACTGTTTCACGCATGATCGTGCACTTATGAGTTTTAGAGAGGTTCAGACAGTGTTAAACACTTTTTTCTCTGATGAATAACTACTTTTGGTTTATTTATATCTGATACTGTGGTTAGTAGTGATTCATGCACTCTAAGGTATATGAGGCAATGTCTTGTATATAATTGCAATGCGTCTGCTGACCATGTATATATAGACCAGGGCTGGCAAGCAACCCGTTCAAAAACAACTGTGAGTAGTTTATTATTAGAGCGATTTTAACGAGACATCACATGCGCTCAATCCGAGAACGAGTCAAAGAATACAAGAGATGTTAGTAAAAAACGTATACCCCATGGCAGCCCAATAGTAAAAAATGGTGAAGGTCACAGTGGCCTTGACCTTAAAATGAATAGGGGTCATCTACTGTTGTTAACCAACCCCCATGACGGACGTATGGGCGGGTGGACGTTCTCTTGGCAGGCAGGCAGGCAGGCAGGCGCAAAGCAATATACCCCTCATCAAAGATGGGGGGCATACAAAATACTGACGATTGTTGTTAATTTTTGGTTGACATATATTTACATGATTATTCTAAAGACAACATTGTATTGTTGTTTCTAATTGACTCAGAGTATGTGGGGTTAATGTATCGTGACATCCTTAGCATGTTGAACTAATAGTAAAAATATACCGATATATGCATACGTTTACCTCATTCTTATTCATAGAAATGTTAAAGTAGTTTCTAACTAAACAAAGATATATTATCCTTTGTTATGAATAATACATAAATGATATCTGAACGAATTACTGTCTTGTTAGAGGGCTTTTAGTTCTCCCGAGAGGGAAGTCATAACTTAAGCTTTATCTAACTGATATACGTCTGTTCCAATGATTGTGTTTATCTTTTCTTACTTCTGTTAATACATTACATTTTATCTTAAGTTCATACAACGCTACAACTAATTCCAATATTGTATCGACCCTACATCAGATAGATTCTGGGATTTCTCTAACAGCGTCTTTACAACTATAACTCAAGTCAAGTTATAGTGATGGTTCATTTATTGTTTATTATCTTCATAAGCATACAGTATATTTTGTACAGATTACTAGCTTCGTAAAATACCTTAACCTGACACGTGTCTTTTTTGCCTTTTTATTTATAAGACAGGCTATAACAATACAGCGATCTTCCACGTAGAACTGTGATTAACGACAACGGTGGAAGACGAGAGCTGTGTGTGTTTCGTGGACTGGTCCTGGTCAGATTAGAACAATGTATGCATGGTTCGTATTATCCAATAACTGATGTATACATAAATAGAATGACTAGAATAATTTAAGCTTAGCGTAAAATGTTTATAACGGAGCCATCATGTTTAGTAAATAACAACTGCCGGAATGACCAAGCGGAACCTAGCGTTTAGAATACCGGTCCTGTTCTGTCAACGTTTTATTTCAGAACCAGGCTCAAACTCAATTCTGATTATGCTATTTCTTGAAAGTATTTGTCAAGTAATGCAATTCTATCTTCCTTAGCATGAACTGAATACCCAAACATGTTCCGGATAACATATTGAACGCAAACATTCATTTTCTCATAAAAAGGGGTTTACTTATATTGTATCAACTCAGACTGATCTCAAATATTCAGAATCAAAATGTAAGACCCATATTGAATCTAAGTATCTCAATATTTCAAAAACTATGCGTAAAAACTTAAATATTTGTCTTTGAAACGTAAGGAAATGTCAATATTGTTTCCTCGTATAAACTAAATTATATTTCTATTAACACATAATAAAGTATGGCTTTTAATAATGTATCGCATGATCGATATTCTGTCAAAAATAACTTTAAGTGGTTTCGGAATGTGAGGTGGCTTTCGCGTCTCTAATAAATATTTGAAGCGCTGAAGACATTTCATGTTACAAGGATTTGACGTAATACAATATTACTCCAATAGTCAGAGGAAAACGTGCACAAACCAGGAAGACATTATAAGTGGGTACACATGCATGTACGTGATTTGCTCAAACGGAAGCAATAGGTATTTCGAATTTTACACCCGTTACGATAAAAGAAGATACTAACAAATCGGACAGCACTCAACGGAAACAGCAGTGCAAGGAAAGGGCTAATATAGGCAAAGCCTGTTGCCCAATTCCAATGCGTTAAAGTTAAAATATATATTGAGTTCAAAAATAGCATTGCACGAACATTAAAGACATTGCTAATTGAAACCTGAATGAAAGTGACCCCGTTGACATGTAGAATACTGAGCGTTGGTGCATTTTGATTGGCTGCCATTGTTGGTGGTTTTGGAGTCTAGATCTAGCACTACTTCATAGATAGGTAGGTAGATAAGTTTTGTTGCAATTCGAAACTAGGAGATTAGATCAGTTACTAAGATAGGACAGTGAAGACATCAATGGTAGCATTAAATACTGTTGCACACAGACAAGCCAAAGCCACACAGAAACGGCGACAGCGACTAGCCACCCACACAAGAGCCAGACTTTGAATAAAACTTCCTGGCCCCCCCATAAAATGATATTTTAAACGAGCCTTTATACTCATCCCACAATGAATGCCATACTGTGAACTTTGAATTTTGTAAATAATTAACCATAAAGGGAGGTAATTATGAATGATTACTGCATTGAATTTGTAAATAATTAACCATAAAGGGAGGTAAATATGAATAATTACTGCATTGGATTGAAGTACGAGGAGACTTGTCGCAGTGAATCCGTATAAAAATGAATTGCGACAATGACAGATAGCGTGTACACATACGAGCGCTAACTGATGAGCTTTAGTGTATATTCCTACAGTTTCCGTGTCGTTTTTATGATGAAATATTCCAGGTTTAGGTATTATAATAGATGGTTCTGAGCTTACAAATAATACTGATATATGTCGTCTAGACATAAGTGAGAAATGTTTCTGTTTTCACTGGCTATTAACCAGCATTTATGCACCTGATAGAAATCGTACAGTTGACAACACGATGCATTGTTATAACGAGTGTTGTTCCAGAAATAATAGGACTTTTGTCATAACTTCGTACTCAATACAAACATTTCAATGAAATTTTATCTCATATGTGTTACATTTTATGCTCTATATACTGGCAGCAACACATTTTCGATGCTTATTCAAAGCGTTGTCATAGAATCCATGTAACGCACAGGCGGGTCACACTGTAAATTTTCAATACTAATCATACTAAACACGTAAATATCTCAGTAATCACTGTATAAATATTATAATTGGCAAAATATGTGGCATTACCTTGATGTCACTGGCGTGTACATGTAAACTTACGAAGCAATCACTGTTTGTGTATGATCACAATTGAGTAAACAAGTGTGTATATCCAAGCGCGCCATGGTCGAAACGACGTCAACGTCAAAAGTTAGAAACCGCGCGATTGTTAAATTACAAATGTATGTTATAAATTGGAAAAAAAACAATGCAAACCATTGAAATAATTAAATAGGCAGAATGTAATGGCATCAATCATCCAATCGTGTTCTATTGGCGCAAATTGTTCACAGATGCCGTAGGTATGAACTAACAAGTGAACATATGTCAAGTCACATAAAAAGTAGTTTGACATTGATAGTCACCGTTCGTACACTGATAGACGCTTCAAGGTTTGAGCAATTTCTAACATCACAGTAACCCATTTTTGTGAACAGTGGCACAGAGACGCATTTATACAAAGGAAGCTGTAACATCAGATACGTTTGGAAAGTCAGGGTGATTATACATACATATTAATAAGGGTGTCTTTAAGTTAAAATACTGTGTTTGAATGGCGACGTCATCATTACGGCGCGACCCGCTTCCGTGGTACCTGGTATATTTAGTGCATACTATTAGTATATTTTTATTGTTCAACCAATTGCTTTGATATTTTTTGCATATTTGTCAGTGATAGATGAAAATTAATTCACAGCAAATTAGTTTCTGATTTACCGCGCTGTTATGAAAAAAATATTTTATGTATTGAACACCCCACGTATTAACAACCAATCTGTTTTTAATAGAGAACAAGTTCTGTTCCACATTCAATATGTTTCTGTGCAACAACAAACAGTTACATGGTTTCAAAATTATCAAGGTGGTCTTACATGTACATTTTAATGGCGGGGCAGGGTGTTCTTATCATCATAAATTATAAACCCTTTACTAGTGTGTAGTTCCAATGATACTCGTTATTTTCGCAACCTTTTTTGGTTTTTTTTGTTCGAACTGATGTGTCTAATAATGCATTCGTGCCTTGCTATTCTTCTTTGTGCATTTCTGATTTGTAATTAATCTTTTCCAAGGCGATGGCGCCGTACAATATGGGTTCCAATCACACACTATATGCAAACTATATACTGTCATGCAAATTTCCATTTTCCTGTCTCCTTTGTTACATTTTTACACTTACTTACAACTGTGATAGGATTGAAATATTTTGGTAAAAAACATTCAAACTCTATTCGTCGTAATTTATGCAATTTGTTTCTTGCTAATGGTATGCTCAAATGGGGCTCCCGGTGATAATGATCTTCCAGCAACAGATTCGTGTATGACAAAATATCTGAGAATTCCTTGAACAATCATGTATTTGGTTTGACATGCACAGTGAAACTTTGCATTGTAAATAAATGAAGCAACGGATTGGATGAGCATTTTGTCAACCAAATTGATACTTAATAATGTCTTGTGGTAATTAATAGTGTTACAACATGTACGAAGTGTGTTAGTGTAACAGGCATCTCCTTGAATAACAGCATTGATCACGAAACAACATACATTTACTACTGTAACAATGGATAGAATTTCACTGATAGTTTTGCTATTACTAAGAAAAACAATAACACTTTTAGATTGAATTAGAGTGGATCAAATTATCCGAAATACTAGTAATGCCATTTACAAAACACAAAAAACAGTTATCACCATTTGCATCTAGAGCTGAAAGCTATACTGATTTTCAAAACGTCATGCCATTTGTAAAATAGTTAAGTATACTACATGCACTACAGTAACATTATCACGACAAGCACACATTGTATAATCTTACAGTATACATAATAGTAGTAAATGCAAATCAACTTCAAATTCAGATTACCTTACACATTGTGTGGCATTATTCTGGAGTAATACGCTCCTGTCATACCGTTATTGCCATCTTTGACTTGGCATAATATCATTAGCAACTCTATCAGTGTTGTTATATACAATGTAAATCGCTTGCACCAGAATACACAATGTATTACCGAATGCAATACTATTAAGATTAATATTTGAGACAACTAAGGTGAGCTATAAAGATGCCGAACGTCATTTATACTTTTGGATTCAATTAAAGAGATCAAATTATCCCAAATAATGCCATTTTCATTGCGATTTAGTGCAGATTCACACAGTAGCTATGTGGTTCTTATGATGAAATATTCCTGGTCTAGGCACTATTATAGGTGGTTCTGCGATTATAAATAATACTAATAGTGATTTATGTCGACTAGACATAAGAGGGAAAAGTTCCTGTTTTCACTGGCTAGTAACATCATATTTATACACCTGGTGTTACTTATTTTGTTATTACCAAGAATCACAAGTAACAGTGGTTTCAATAAAAGAGGATCAACCAATGTAATTTCCAAGATATAAAACAGTTATCCCCATCCGTGCCTATAGCATAAAGCTATGTAAATCAAACAAATTTTCAAACATTCGTGAGATTTGTAAAAACGCTAATTAAACTACTTTTTCATCACTAACCCTACTAGCACGTCTTTATTTTACCTGGGATAAACAAAAACAGAAGTCAAACATACAAATAATCGAGGGAATGTATGTAGGACTTTTGTCTTCACCTAGTGTAAATGTTTTAAATGGCATTTGGCAACAAAACGACGACTGTCAAGCCTAAAAGAAAAACACGGCCCTAACTAACAGGGCGAAAAACGTCATCCACTAAGACTGGCGTCAAAAGGTAAAATGTGGAGGCTAAACATGGTATGTTATAAACTGTTGCACATAAAATATTTCCGGAAAATTAATATACCTGTCAAAGTATCTCTCTGAACTTTAACTGTCATGTTTGATTTACGAGAATGCGTCGAATTTATCCAAAAATCAACCAGTCAATGAAGCCAATGTGCTGAACCAAACGAAACTACATCGTTGACGTCGTTGAATGTGCGCCGATCGGACCTACTGCAGGTGCAATAAAACCACGCAGATGTTTAATACTTTAAGATATCAACATCAAATAGTGCAATCACAATGATAACATATCTCTTAAAAATACAATGTATGCAAATTGTGAATACAATGGACGACAATACAAATCAATGTTTTTGTGGACCACCTTCGTATATGCATTAAGTACATAATAATATACAAACACATTAATGAAGAAAATGAAACAGTTTTAGTTAAACTTAACAAGGTAGGATACACATGTATTGTTCAAAATATTAACATAATATACCTAGATAGCGTAGTATACATGTACATATAAACTTATTATTCAACTGTGAACAAAAGGGTTGAGATTAAGTAGTATGGCGTTTCCATTCCAAGAATTGTCTAATAAAAGAACTTATGTTCTCTGCCTGTCTGATATGTAATAGAATATTATTCCAAAAAGATGCTTCTGAATAGGGAAAATAATCCTTAAACAATTCCATGTTTGGATGTGGTACAACCAACTCTTCATTCGTTGTTGATCTTAGTCCAGGATTATATTTTAATACAAATTTATCACTTAGATATTTTGGGACTTTATTTTGCATTGGGTTATAAATTTAAACAGCTTTTTTTGTAAATAATTATTTCATGAATTGTCATCCAATTTAGTTTAATGAAGAGTTCTTCAGATGGATGGTCATGTGGTTTATCAAGAATTACTCTAGCTGCCCTTTTTTGAAAATTGTAAAGTTTATCTCTGAGTTCTTTGGCACATGACCCCCAAATTGTACAGCAATATTCGAGGTGGGGCAGGATATAAGCATTGACGAACTGTTTACGAGAATCTATATTAAGACAATGTTTGATGCGTAGTAGTAGGTATAGCAGAAAGTAACATTTTCTAAGAACATGATCAACTTGTCTTTTCCATTATAGAGTTTGATCTGCAAAGATACCAAGCAGCTTTTCTTCTTTTGAATTTGAAAGAACTTGATTGTTGAGAGTTATACTTGAATCATTATATTCAGATATGTCATTTAGCTTTTGGTGAGATGCAGCAACATACATAACTTATTTTGGGAAATTGGTATCATGGCGTTCTGTGTGCACCATGTTTCAGTGATGTTAACTTGCTCTTGTAGGGATGCATTTACGTCGCTGAATGTTCTACTTGAAGCAGACAGTATAGTGTCATCAGCGAACATGTCGATGTTTGTGTTATTATGTTGATTGAGGGAAACTGATTAATGTAGATAATGAAAAGTAAGTGTCTTAAAACTGATCCTTATGGGACACCTGCATTTATACCTTTGGCATCTAACAACTGACCTGATATGCTAACTTTTTGGAAACGGTCAGTTAAATATGATGATAACCATTTATTTGTTTTAGGGCTTAGCTTATTACACTCTAATTTCTTGAGTAGTAGTTCATGGTTGATAAGGTCACATGCTTTAGTTAGATCTACGAACATAGTTCCAACAACTTTATGATCATTTATAGTTTGTCAATCCAATTGTATATTATGATTGTGGGTGTTGTCTCACATGAGTGGAATTTTCGAAAACCCGATTGATGACTACTAATGAGATCATTTTTATCAAGAAATAGTTTTAAGTGATTTGAGACATGTCTTTCAAATATTTTTGAAAGAACTGGTAGAATAGAAATAGGTCAGTAGTTGCTTACTTCTGATTGATCCTTTTTGGAAATAGGTGTTTTTTGCCACTTTAAATATGGCTGGATATATTGATTTACAAATGCAAAGATTCATAATGTTAAGTAATGGTTTAAATAGTATGTCATGCCTTATCTTAAGAAATCTGGGCACAATACCATCAATTCTGGTGGATTTACCGGGAAGAGAGATTTTAGTTATTTTTCTAGGAACTCTATTGAGCTTTCTGATATTTCAATTTTTTCCTCACTTTTTATGTTTTTCATTTACAAATCAATTACCAGAAAGATCTTCAAGGTTTTTCCGTAGAATTTGGGGGTTATTTTTGTTTTCGTTTATTGCACTTGAATAGAAAGACATTTTTGCATCAAATAATATTATTTTACTTGGGATTACTAATTGTTCAAAGTAGGTCACTCGGCTGGGGGCATAATTCTGTTTTGCTGTTGAAACGTGGTTATTTTACCTGGGATTACTATTTGTTCAAAGTAGGCATAATTCTTTTTTCCTGTTGAAACGTGGTTATCTTACCTAGGAATACTAATTGTTTAAAGTTGGTCACTCGACTAGGGGCATAATCTTTTTGCCATTGAAAGTGGTTATTTTACCTGGGATTACTAATTGTTCAAAGTAGATCATCCGGCCGGGGCATTCGGCTCATATGTATTGCTGAAACTAGGTCATTTAGCAGAAACCTTGACCCTGAGCTTTTTCTTCTTTTGTCTACTTTTTAGTACTTCTGACAGCTTAAACTAGGTATTTCAGCCATTGTACGGCTGGAACTAGGTCGCATGAACATGGGAGGATTATAACTTGTTTAGTTAGGGAATTGTGTCTTTTATGCTTTTATGTTTTCTGTGCTCGGCTGGATCAGGTTGACTTGTACCTTGTGTAATTTTTAATTATGTTTTCTGTGCTCGGCTGGTTAAGCTGAGTGCTGCCTTTCCTGTCTGACTTAATATTATTTTTTTGTAGCATCCGACACTTTATTATATCCAAGTACATGTAATAATATGCAACTTCCGCTTACCCATTATGTTGCCCCATTCTGTTTTCAGCTGCTACGTGACAAACTATCACCAGCATCACAATATGTGTCGTTCTATACATCGCGTGTACCAGACTATTACAACATGTAAATGAGAATAATAAATGGGACAGTATCGTAACGTAAGCTATATAGATGTCGAATGTCAGTTACAATTTTAGATTCAATTAGAGAGGATAAAAAACCCAGAAACAATGCATTTCCAAAACATATAAACAGTTACGTGTATTACCATTCGTGTCTAAAGCTCTCAAGGCTACATCGAACTTCTTTTCAAAACGTCATGCAATACGATTGATAAATTAGATCACTACCGAAGTTATTAAGATGCCAAATATCAGCGTTTTAGTTAAAATACCAAGCATCACGTACGACTGACATTAATCAAGTTACTCAGTTAACGTGTGAATGAATGAAAAGAACGTCAAGGATGAAGCTAATTCTAATACATATTTCAACCGAGTGTTGATAAGATCAAATATACTTATCAAAGAACAAGTTGTGTAACGCGTTTGAGCACATAACATATAGAAAACTAATATCGTGTTGAGATAATTATCATTCCGGAAAGCGTCTGTTTGTTTAGGTATAACTAAGGATATTTCTAATTCTAAGTCATTTCATGCTCCGCATATCAAACGTTGGATTATGAACAACCCAAGCAACAATGATGTAATTCGGTAGTTGAACCGCATATAATACATACAATGGTGGTTGTCAGCTAACTTGTACGAGTACGGGTTCGTTTAGTAACCCGTACAATTTGAAATACAAATGGCTAGATCTAGCAAAACAAAATGTGTGCGTGTTAATCACTTGATAGCTGAAACACAATTTAATCGTGAGTGTGCGATGGAATCTTACGAAGAATATGCACATAACGAAATGCTCCAAAATAATATTCATATAAACGTACACCTTCAAATCCTATCTATTATGAACGGAGTTGGTGGGTTCTTCCGTAGCGCGATTGGAATATGAACTAGATCTATACGAATGTGAAAAAAAAAATTGAACACCATAGAAAAAGTCGAGCACGAAACCCACAAGAAAGAAACAAAGGCCAAGTGTACACAATCACAATGCGCAACACACTACTGAACGAGGTACTGCAATAGAAATGAAACTTAACCTCTGAAGTCTTACCGCGTTCATATACAATATATAGTATGTATGTCTTGTTTTATGAATATGTATTATACCATTATTCAATCATTAGTGTTGTCTCCTTGCTTATCACGTATTGAATATACAAAGGTCGTTCAATAGGTAATGTATTTTTGGTCACAAATGAGACGCGTCATAGATTCCTGGATGAGTTCATATTACATGTTCATATATTGACACACAAAAATATAATAAGCCGGAAGGTAAAGCAGCACTCAGTAGAACAATTATTGTCCGCAAGGCACTGAAAGGAACACAAAAAACCAAGCAAAATTACAGGTCACAAATAACATAAACTATGTCACTACATCCTCTGAACATTAAAGTAGGATGTATTAACCAGATGGGTATTGCTATTTCTTTGATTAGAATACAGTGAATTGTGAGAATACGAGACTTTCGTAATCGAGAAACAATATTTAGTACATGATTGTACATAACGTTACGCCATGAAAGGTGCAATCACGTCAACAACGAGAACATGTGTGTGATGAACCAAGCATAAAACTAAGCACGATTGTTCGATGAATATGTTCAACTTGTATCATTGGTTGAACGTTGGTACATGTATAATTTATGAGACACTATTCCCTGAGCCATCAAAATTAATTTATAAACGAACGTAATGTATTCATATGTTACGGAGTAGTTATGGGTGCCGGAACCATGAAAACATATAGTTACAAATCGGACAAGGAATGTAGCATTCAACAGAATTACATACAATTTCAATGCATACGATTTACGGTTAGGTAACGTCAATGTTTTAAATACAAGAGCGCAATTGTTTGAAATACGCTAATGCAAAGTATATGTGCCAGTCTCCAGGAAAACCTGCTATAATGACATTATGTAGTTACTATATGTAACAAGATTTCTATAAGCTCTAAAATAGGGAAAAATACATATCTATTGATTCTATTTTAAGTAATTGACCCATATAGTACTATACCTTAGCTTTAAATTTTCCTATGAATTATGTCGAAAACACATACTTCGTTGCTATGTTGACCGATGGTTTAGTTGTTTAAAACAGAAGTAGCCTTTCTCTGAATGCAAACAATTTCGATTTTGATATATATTTTAAAACGTGAAACATAATTATAGAATTTGGTACTATTTGAACAGTTTATGTCAAGAATTGATCAAATGGTGTAATAATGAAATACCTATTTCAGTTACGTCGAATATGGTTTGAATGACGTTTGCGACGTCACACAAAAAGCTCCGAATAGGGACTCTACAAAAAACAGCTGTGACTTCCTTAAAGCTCAAGATATTCACATAATTTCTTTTGCAATTTGATTATTTAACATTATCCTGTAATACTATGGAAACTCTTAAAATAAATATTTTTGTCAAAATAGTAGGTTTTCCTGGAGACTAGCTGGCTCATATCAATTGTACCATAATAAAAGGAAGACAACGATATTGTAATTTACATAATTCGTTCACCCACATCGAAGCTATATGACAATAATGACAGAAGAGTGTCTATTGTTTCATTAAAAGTGACAAGTTCAATGCCAGCTCAGAATAATACCTCCCTAATATGAATTATTCAACAGTGAATTTATAGTACATGTATATATATAACAGTAACGGATATAGTTAAAAGTCCCTCCAGAACAGAAAGACTATACTACATGTTCTATATTAAGCCTAACATACCGGCATCTTGTCTCAGAAAACATTCCTACCATGATTGCAATTTCTAATTCAGATAGACGGATTATTCTAAAATCTCATCAAATTCCCTCTTGCCTCATTTACGTTATCAATGTTAATCCATGTTAATGAACAAAGTGCCACTAATAATTGATAGGGATGGTTCCTATTACTCGTATGTGGATGGCTAGGCGCTGATGTCCTTGCTGTGTGGGTATGGATCGTCTGAACGCTACAGTATTAATTTATACATTCAGTCTTGATGTATGCCAAGTGCATGAATAGGGTGTGCATAAAACAAAGGGGATGCGTTGCCCAAGTTCGATTATCAGGGCCCGATCTCCCGAAACATCTCAAGTACAAATCTCAACTCAAATTGAGAATTTGCTAAAATCAGAATCTGAAGTTCGAACTCTTTACATTTTACTGGATTGGCCTCAGAATAATGTTTCTGTTTTGTGAAGCCAACTTTGAGCTCCACCTGTCTTGGAAATTAACTTAAAGACAATATTTGAGATGAGATTAAACTCAGATTGAGATGCTTCTGGAGATCGAGTCAAGTAATCGACTGAATATATAATTAGCATAATTACAATTATATAAACACGTTGAAGAGGTCACACTGAGGACTGTAATTATATAAGAATAATATACAGAACAATACCTGTCTTTCTCCTGGTCTCGTTCTAACGATGAATTTGTTTTCAGGATCAAGCTCTAAATATCCTTCAAAGACAAATTAATACGTTTTACCCATATTTAGCTATTGTGCTTAATAAATCGAATCTGGGTTTTAGATTTTGATCTTGAATATTTTATATCAGCCTCAGTATTTAAATACTACAATAAATTCCTTTTCCTAAGAATATGATTGTTTTGAAGAATTTCAACATGTGATCTAAAAGATATTAAGGTATTCTGTACAAGTTAAGGAACATATTAAACTTTCAAAAGAAATAGCAAACAGAGAATTAAGCTTGTGTCTGCATGCTCCTGAAATTTAATTCATAGTTATGCACCAGTCAATACTTGCCCGCCCGGTGGGGGAATAAGACATTTTCATTTTTTTATGTCGAAATCCCCTACCAAGGAGACAATGCTTACTGTCTAAATCCCCACCGTGGGACATAGTTTTTCATCCGGGTTCTTTAATAAAAAAACGAATAATAGTATCACTGTCGTCTTTCGCGGTGTCGAAATTCCCGGACGAAAGTCTATTCCCCGGGACTCGGTGTCGATAAGGTCGTCTAATTCTAAGGACCTGATTAAGATAACTGTCAATACTATATACAAAAGCTCGCCTATTGACACGTTGTACTAATGCATTTTCTGCAGAGCGATGTTAATTAGATATGACACGACAACGGCGTTTCGAAGCTAATCAAGGATTGATTACGTTGCGACAAGAATCGCCACAGTCTTGAGATATTGCATGCCCACACGGATCACACGGACATATCAGCTTGATTGAAACATGCACTACTGTGTCACATCAAATAGTACCTTGCACTACTTATGGCTTATTGAACTTTATAACCTGACAACAGAATGAGACACACAGGATTCCCTGGCCCATTTAAGAACTTCTATTCAGAAATAGTTGTGACATTTGAGTTGCAGTCGTCATAATGATAACGCTTGACTTGCCTCGAGCGTATACTTTTTTGACATCGTTCATATTCACAGACAAAACAGTTAACTCGTTTTGATAGTTGTATCAGATATGTACGATCCAATTAATAAATGTAACTGCGGGCTATTCACTTGGCAATGAATGTATGTAATCAGTTTGAAAATAATACATATTCATCGGTTTATGCTGCGTTTACAGTCAGCCACGATGGCCACGATGACCACGATTGGAAAGTATCGTGGTGGGCGTGGTGGATCGTCGGAGGTCGTGGAATCGAATCGTGATGATCGTGGGGAAATGTGGTGGAATCGCGAGCATCGTGAGCATCGTGTCAAAATTTTTGACCGTCAAAAATTTGACCACGATTGTCCCGATTCAACTTTGATCTTGAGAGACCGTGATGGAACGTGCTAAGCGTAGTGGAGCGCATTAAAACTTATCAGACCTTAACGCAGCGTGTCAGACCGTGATGCTTCATCGTAAGGGATCTTGATGGACATTGAAACACGATGCGTTAAGTTGCATTACGATTCCACCACGCTCTATCACTATCTTCTACGTTTCGTCAAGATATACTACTCAAAATTTGATAAGGGCCACGAAATTTTCCATTTGAATATTTTGCAAATTGAATGAGATTGACCGGTAGAATTTTCAAAAACATAAAGTTACATCTGCAATATTGTAATAAATAAAGATTACTTCGAAATTTAATGTCTAAGTGTTGATAAGCCCAACCCCATTAAAATGTTTGTGCTGCATTCAAGCCTTTGGAGTAACAGAATGCGGTCATTTTCTTGGCATTTTTGGTCTTACACGATATGGTAATAAAAATGGGATAAAAATTTCCATATTAATCTAGCCACTTTGGTCCCCACCAATAAGGCTTATCAGTTACCTGGAAAACGACCATATTTTGACAATGCGTATCAAATGCAAGACATCAAACTTTGAACTTGAGAAGCAGATAAGATGATATTTCATTAATTGCACAACGTTTCCTTCATCGGTGTTGAACATTTAACGGACATCAAAATCAATTTACTGGCCCTTAGCAAAGTTTGAGTAGTATATATAGGGTAGTATCAGTTATTTAATCACGATGCGGTACGTTCTGGTACGATGATCCCGATTGGCTTCCACGTTTTGTGGCGCTCTCCTACGTCTTGGTGAGTTCCGATGCGTTTCAATCATTGTGGGGCCGCTCTGTGACGTTTCGTCGCGTTTTCGACACCCTAAAATACCAGCCAAAATATCTGCTAGGAATGATCAGATTGCCTAATCGTCCTACCAACACCAATAACCATACGTTTAAATTCACGCAGCCAATGAAAAATACCATTTACCCCACCTCTACTAGAAGAACTGCCGTATCAGACTACCACTCGGTAAAACTCGGGTGATTGAAGATAGTAACTACATTCTGTGACATCAAGCAGATGATATCAGATGTCCCTGAAAGTCAACCTTTCCATCTATGAATAACACATAGTCGAAAACAAACATAAAAACCCGGACCAAGGATAGTTTGCGGTTGCACCATGCAAACATAATGGATACAGTTTGTTCATCTGACATATGACAAATGCTACTAAGTTCAAGCATCTACCAATACCGAAGTGGGACATTGACAATCCCTCGAGCTACCTGTGTGCTGGCTTTTGGGAAGTTATTATGTTGGCCATGGAAAAAACCCTATAGCATGTGATTTATTGCATCGGTTATTGAATTTGTCTGCAGTTAGTTTTCATTCTTCAAAGGTAACAAGTCAAGAGAAAATATCACCTTCATATGTTTTAACAACTGCCTTACGAACACCTTGAACAATATAGAAGAAACGACTATATATGAAGCCCTAGTATAATAAAAGATTTTGTCTTAAGTGAAAGGATGTTTGAGGATGAGTGTCAGCTTCAATCAATGTGATAGGGGCTCTCATTTGGTATATTTTCTCTCTATGTTTGGTGCTACTCTTTTTAGAATATCATCAAATAAACGTAACATCCAATTAGTTGACGAAGGAGCTAACATCACCAAGCCTGAATTCTTTGTTGGAAATATTGAACCAGTATGCTATTTCTATTTACACCCAACCATGGTCTTCACGGTAGGTCGTAAGTCATCTATTTCTTCTTCTCCTTTACTTCTCCTATATTCTTCCCCGCTCCATACCTTGTTGCCACTGTTGAAGATTGGCTATGTAGGAACACTACTGCGAATTCGACATCTTCATCTCTTGAATGCATAGCTTGTTCCTTTTTGGAATATCTAGAGAATGGGTATTTATACATTCAATCGTACTCAAAACGTGACCATCTTGTCAAGTCGTGGATATTAATCGTAAGAGAGCTCAGCATAACTTGAAGAGCGTAGGAGATCTTAACAGAGCGTAATAACACGTAATAACACATAATAACATATCGTGGTTGTCGTAAGAGAACGTTAGAGAACGTGATGGAATTCGTGGCATATCTTGACAATAATCGTGTTGGTATCGTAAGAAAGCGCATCAGGTAGTAACACAACGTAACAAAGCGTAGGATAGCGTATCATAATGAAATTTGATGCAATTAATCGTGGAGCTCCACGATATTGTCAAGTCGCGGACATCGTGGGCATCGTGGCTGACTGTAAACGCAGCATTACCGCCTCCTAGGTAGCCTAGTGGTTGAGCGTTCGCTTCAAGTGCGGGAGGTCTCGGGTTTGAACCCTGGCCGCGTCATACCAAAGACGAAATAAAAATGGTACCGGGAATTCCCTTGCTATAGACGCTCAGCAAAAAGGGAAACTGGCTTCTCTTCTCTCATACCCTCGTGGCGATGGATAACACGAGGAATGAGGTGTCGAGAGCGATTTATATAAGTTGTATTAACTAGTTTCACAATCGACCTTAAATAAATTAGTTTTTATAAACTATCAGTTAAAGTTAATCACATCCGAGCAGAAATATTTATAAACGGAGAATGACGACGACATCCGTGCAAATAATTACACATTAAAACAGACATTATGCACACATCTACTGGGATATTCCAAATAATCAATTACAGTTATTAAAATGTAATTATAATACATAATACACGATCTGTATTGTTAAAGCGTAAACGTTTCTTTGTACAGTTTGTTAAAAAGTATTCAACACTGTTGTTGTAGTCAAATGTACTATTGGTACACTGTATTTATAATGAATGCAATTTATTTACGAGTCAAATAGTTCCTGCGAGCAAATGATGTACCGACTTCATTTGACAGAGAATTGACAGGATCCTCGACCTTCTATCTGCATAATTCAACAGCTGATGTGTATAAAATCAAGCATGAAAATCTCAAAATTGTGAGAGAAAAATAAGCGCGATAGGCCGGTAGCTTTCAAATTGGGAAAACTATATGCGTGATAATTTGACATACGAAATTTATCAACAAATTGTTAAATACTTTCATGTATTACAAACCAATTTCAAGACACTTAATTGCATATTATGACTCCCTTGTTCTATATAATATTTATATGCTTATAAATAAAACCTCGTATCAGTTCATTAAAATATCATAAGACATGTTTTCAGTGTTCAACAATATCAAAGATCATAAACCAATGCAGCTGCAGTCACCTGCTGTTTAGATCCATGGTCTCAATATTGCCTAGCGCTCAATGAAATTTCGGACGGTTCTGATTTCTTCGGTAAATAAACAATTGCAATGCAACAAAGACCGATGTTATCCGTATGGAATAATGGAATTAGTCTGGTTAACGACATTCTTACAAAATGCATCTTTTTTGGATTTGTTTTTTGAAATCGTTAACCATCGAGAACAGGTCACGTGCCCCTCCATGGACTTTTTACTTTATACTATCCAATATACCTGCTCGCTCAAGGCTCGCAGGTAATAATAAGTATTTTTAAAAATAAGTACTACATCGTATATTTAACCACCCTCGATATTTCAAGTCTAGTGATATAAACATGTATGTATGACAGAAAAACAACTACATTGCCAGGCAAACGGACAATTATTATTCGTAACGCGGCTGGGAAGAAAAACATATACCTCAAAAAGCGGACGATTTAACACAAGGTTACTGAGCTTACATCTTGTAACTCGCAATTCCCGAATTACCGTTCCAGATATGTGTAAAAAGCAGTATTACTTTGAATTAGCTGTTGTTACCTAGGGCATTCAGCTAGGGCATTCAGCTTTTTGACACCTGTGCCCGGCTGGTTAAGTTGAGTGCTGCCTTCCCATTCCGACTTTATATTATCTTTTTGAACTTTTGATCCCTTTAAATGCAGTCTTTATATATAAGTCACACAATTATGTAATCAGACGGTCAGTTATAATGCTTCAGACAATGTTATTTCTATTATTGTGTATAATTTGTCTGAAAAAACAAACATAATGATGTCTACCAGAATAATGGTTTTAATTTTCTGTCATTTAGATCTGACATAATGTTTCTACGAGACACAATAATATGTATACTACATGCAGTAATTTGCGTTGTCAATAGTAATTTTCGAAGCTTAAAGGTGCTGCCTCACAGATCGGGCTAAAATGTTTGTATCTCGTGATTTTCCAACCTAACCAAGTATTGATGTAATAAAAAGCCACTGATGGTTGTTTTATGAAAGATTTGGTGCAAATAAGCAGTCTTGAAAAAAAACGCTGAGCTTCCTTCCAACATGCTTTGTTAATTATGTTAATAACACGTGATCGAACTGTCACATCAACAAAATACAGCATAAACATCAGTGAGTTATTTGGTTCATTTTTCGATTCGTTTTCATCAAATGCGAACTAATTTCAGGCAATTTAAGTAATAGTAGTGTTAATTCTTTAGGGTATTAATACCCTATAGAATTTTTTATGTAAAACTACTAAATGACTACAAAATGCCGAAGTTTCTCAAGTTATTTTATATGTCAGTGTGGTGGTTTATGGGATATATAGGCAACTATACCAACATTACGCGAATATTTGACAATTTCTTTTTTTTGCAATTCGACAATAATGTGAGGCAGTCCCTTTAAACAGACGAGATACATCACGAGATATCACCTTGATGTCTGCTGTCGTATCAATAGGATACAAGTTTAAGCCACGTAAACACCACCTGTCTAACACCATGAAGACACAACACCTAATCGAATATTCTATGTTGTAAATCCTGAGGAAACTTTCAAAGTACATTTTAAAGAAGATAGCGCTCACGTCCGTTCGTTTTATATACCGTGGTACTGTTTTATTAACATTGCGAAAATGTCACGTAAGTCAACGTATACATATTCCTCTTACGCAAATTGCTAAGTGTATTTTACTCTCATGCTGTTGCATACATTTACGTAAAAATATTGAATATTGAACGTAGGCCGGGTCACAATATCACAATAGAGTGGGAACCAGTATGAAAAATTGAGAACTTCTGATTCAATATACTAGATGAACCACGAGTTTTGAGCCGTGACGGGAGATTACACTATTTAGTCATGGTGCGTTAATATACCTGGTTGGGTTGCCTTTATTTAAAATTATTATGTATGTTCTGATCTTGTCAGTATCGCTAGCTCAATCGGTAGTGTGCTTGATTTTCAACCTAACACATGCGGGTATCAGACCTGATAAATGCACTTTTTTATCAACTACAAATTACTTTTCGTCAAGAATATGACGACATTGTTTATTTTATTTTTTTAAATAATTATTTTGACTTTTCATTCTACACGTAGATTCTAATGTTTTACTTTTTTCTCGGTTTTCATTTATTTATTTTTTCGGACCAAGTATTAATTTATCTTTGACAGAATCCAAGACATAAATACGGGTCAAAGATTTTCGACTTCATTTTTTTTACTTGGTGGGTTGGTTGACGCCCCGTCAGTTTTGCCTGTCTCTGAGTCGGACGATGCATTTGAATATTTTATTTCAAAATCTAACGCCAGTGTTTGAGTTCAACTGTCAATACAATATTCAATACAAATAGAATATTATATATATTATAATTAGAGGTAAATTTCCAACTTGGGTAGCTAAACAGGGGGATTAATTGTACAAACTCTATGGTTAAAGTACATAAACATGCATAACCTAGACATACACCTATATACCGCTACTGTTTGTATACTATAACGGTAATCGATAGGTGTATTTATAGGTTATGCATGATTATGAACTTTAGCCATAGAGTTTATACAGTTCATCCCCCATTTAGCTACCCAAGTAGGAAATTTACCTGTACCCAGGTATATTGATTTTTAATTGGTAGAGTGGCTTAACTTGTTGGTATGTACTAGTCTAGTACTCAATTAAAACATTTGTCAGTATGTTGGGTGTCGTTATATCGAGACCTGACTGTAAACGATGGATTCATGAATTCCAGGGTCGTTTCTTTTTTAAATAATATTATGTAGTCGGACAGGGAAGGCGGCACTCAATTTAACCAGCCGAGCACAGAAAACATAAACAACATCACATACCACAATTACACGGCACGACGCCCAACACATAACCAAACGAGAAAATGAATGGCCAAGTCCCAGCTGTCAAACAGCAGAATGAACTATTTTCAGGAATCAAACAGCTGAATGTCGTATACTGTAGATACTCCTACTTCCAGGGCGTAATATTTAAATATTGACTCAGACCATGTGTTACCCCCATCAAACAGCCTAATAATTCCAACCAACGGTCGATTCTCCCACTTATATTGGGTCAAATGAACACATGAAGGTAGATTGTAGCTGGGTTTTTTATTGTTCAGTTATCTGCTTGTCGTTGTGGCGTGTGTGTGTGATATGAGGTGTTTCCTTTGGTGTTCTACTGATTTCTGCGTTGCCTTCCCTGTATAATGCGTTATCATTTCACTGACTTAGAAAAGGAAGGTCGATCGTAAGTACTACCTTATTTATTTACCTCATGCATATTTGAAATCAGCATCTCAATGCGCTTCTTATGAGCCTTTGTTCATGAAAAAAGTTTCATAAAGTTTAAAAAGCTTGTTCGTTAAAGAGTAGTTCTCAGACACTTTTTCATGTTTTGTCAAAATATTGATTTTGTACGTTCGACCTTCTAATTCTAAGCCAGCGATTTGTTTTCCGTAGCGGATGCCTAACCCTTCATGCTACGGGATACGATGTAGAAGTATAGTACTTAATAACTGTATATCAGCACATCATTCCAGGGCAATGTTTGAAAGCAAACTTATTGCAAACAATCAGAGACGATTCTTTGTTTTTATTTCAGTATCAGTGGATACTATCAAGTGCACAAAACGCGTTTTTCACCGCAATTACACATACCACTTTCATCGTGATGAATGCATTGAATTCAATAACACAGTGTTTTGTTGGTTTTCTTGTTTTGTGATGAATATTTGTAAAGTAGTATTTGCAGTCATGTTATTCTAGTGACATTTTCCAGCAATGTTGTAATAAAGGAGAATATAAGCATCTTTAATATCCATAATATTTCTGTCAAACTGTATTTTAGCTTTCTTATAATGACTGCTATAATACGTCACTGTCAACGACACAAGTAAATAGCCCATTGTTTTCACCTTGTATGACGTCTTCAAACCTTCTGATGTGACTAGGAGACATCACATTCCGTTTACGTATTCCATTCCACTATGTGTAGTAGGAAATGTCGCATTTTGTATAAACTCATGAATATAGTCTGCTAATTTATATTTGTTCAAAAGTCTGTAGCTATCGGGAATAAAACCTATTGAGTGTCTGTCACCATTAACAAATCGTATTAATCTCTACACGAAAACTGACTTGGCAAGGTAATCACAAGATAGTCTACACAATTGTCCTAAGAGTTGAGGCGTCTTGAAGTATAGTGTTGTTTCTATGGTGACGAAGTATAACCATGTCAAACATATGTTCGTACTAGTGCCTTTATCAACCTGCTGCATATGTTTAATGCAGAAACGACGTACCCCCTCTAGTTTCATGACATCATTGTTGGAGTACGTTGACCACAGTTCACACCCGTAAAAGCCTTTGGTACTTTCAGCGGTTATTCTCTTTTTCTCGTTCCGTTGTATGTGTTATTGTGTTGTTTTTTTGTGTTCTGTGCTCGGCTGTTTCAGTTAAGTGCTGCCTTCTTTGTCCGATTTTAATACTACTATGTATTGTTTTCAGTTGTGAAACTAGTATTATGTGCCGAATGTGGGATTGGACATTACGAGTATGTCAGTATTTAAATCTCTAACTGAACCGACTGTTAATTATGTAGAATAACTTTATGTTAGAATTACTACATCACATAGATCTACACCATTTTAATGTAAATCCAAATCTCAACGCTGACACTGCTCATAGTTAAATTGATGGAATGTCTTTAGAGTATACTCGAGCATGCTGTACCAATTTTATGAAATTCACCGATCTAAATGTGCTGCGTTGTTTTATATCTTTGAAAAACCTTATTTCGAACATGTCAATTAGACATTATAATTTTTACCGTTACACATCGTGCTAACGACATTGATTGTTTTATGACAGTACAATCAAGGCAACTGATGCAGGCAATCGTCTGTTATAAGGATATTAACATAAACCATAATAACACACAGCTGTACCGCTTTCACAAGGTTGAATCCCGATACACCGCTTCTCAGTTCCGTCAAAGAATTGCTCTGTTTGTATATGGTTCTTACGTTATGTCAAATATCCTGAGTTCCGTCAGAGCGATACATCTGTTTCAGTTCCGCCAGAGCCGCATGAAAACGCGGAAATGAAAAGCGTTGTATTGGGATTCATACCGTGTTTCAGCAAAGTGAATCATATCCACCTTTAGTTAATAGTTTGTTTTCAAATGTTAAGTTAAAGAAAAGTACAAGTAGTTTGATGGTTGAACTTTGAACAATAGCAGTGCATAATATGCTCTCTACAAAAGAATTTAATATGTGATAAATAAGTAGGAGCAAGTGACATTATCTTGTCAAGAAGTGCACAGTTCCTGGTACAAAATCATTAAAGCATATGATATACATATATTTATAGACAGTATTATGTAGGAGCTTATTTTTTAAGATACCCATAACGTCGATATATCAATGTTAGACAGATTTATATGAGTCATATTAATCAGAACAATCGTTGCATTTGGTACATGTATATGTCCTCCTCTTTTTACACGGACACACATAAGTAACACAATGCCATTCGGAAAATACCTGCGACATATGGGCATAATAGCCTACACTTTTACATTTCATGGCTGTTCATGCAGTGTATAAATGGAAATTTTCAAAGTTGTGGAAGTAGTCCGCCTCACACATTTGCTGCACCAATAAGCCGACGACCGAACTGACTAATCAACTACATTAGGAAATACACCGAGGTCATGTTTATTAAGAGTTTGTTCGTCTGCAGAACTATGATTTTACATTTTACAAGCCATATCAATCATACATCAGACATTAATTGCATTTCATGTCACTCACGTATGTGCTTATTTGTGGAACTTTGATGTCATTTTACTAGGATCATCATGCGTACACATATTAATCATAAAACACAGTATATCCATTTCTTGTAACGTACATGATTTATTTTCGGAACTATGATAACACGTTATAAGTTTACCAGAAGCATCGTGTCAACACCTATTAATCTTAAAAAACCCACTGTGCATAACGATAATAACAAATTCAACTGGGAAGGCAACACTCAACAGAAACAGCAAAGCACACACGGAAGGCACGAAACACACAGAAAATAAATATAAATCGATAAACTAAAAATCACAAACCACAGGTACAAATTTAAGCCACAGTGACTTACAAACACAAATTAACACGAACAAATTTGCCCGGCACTTAAATGTTTTTCAATAAGCATTAACGTATGATTTATGTGTTGCTTGAATATTTGCACTTCGTTAATTGGATTGATTATACTTCCATTGTGGCGGAGTATTTCTGCACTGGTTACACACCGGTAGTTCACCAGGGTATTGTTTTATCAAAGCACTAACGGAAATCGTAAAGTTACGCTTAAATTTAAATTCTTTATTAACAACTGAACCCTTATAGGGAATTATATGGTTATGGGAACTCATTAACTGAACTTTTGTTGTTATAAAAGTTCCCTTAACAACAATTTGTAAGTATGATAGAATTATAAATAATTCAATTTTGAACGTAACTTTAAGATGTCCGTATGTGCTTTGATAAACCAGTACGTGGGTGTTCTGTACAACTTTGTTTGGGCGCTACGATAATTAAAACGCACCAGTCATGCTGAAAACAATGTATTTGGTTGTCAAGGAACAGGTTAGGCTTAATACAATGATATACTATATTATAGCTTGTGGACATTTATATATTTATAAACATCGTTATCACCGCATATAAACCAAATCACTGTATAACGCCTTATTCGGATACTATACAATTTAACTTGTTTGATTTATTGTGATTGAAATATCCGGTGATTTCCCATCACTGTACGACTTATTGCAAGACTATACAATTCAACGTGTACTCATTATTGCGATAGTCGGAAGTTGACTCGTTTATACACTGAGGTTATAGACTTGTTGAATTAAAGTTTCAGTAAGTGAATGTTATTCCGAATGATATTATTTTAATTGCTTCGTTTTGTGTGGGCATGCATTGCTCAAGTTCATGTACGATGTCTCTTGAAATACAGTTTTATCTTTCCGTTATTTTCGGTAATGCTCAGATACAAAAAATGTACCACAGACTTTGATCAGGAGTACCACCTGTAGACACAGTTGTTTTCAAGTAATAGTCAAGCGACCAATTATCAATTTCAATGAACTACAGCATGTCATGGTGAAGAATGACGAAAATATCTTCGCAAACAACTTTACAAATTTTAACACTGTAACATACTAGCAGTTTAAGTTATCATAGCTCTTAATAATGAACCATAAGCTTTATGTCTGATCAATGTGATTGAATCTACTATATCGTACAAATATTTCAGTGACCGAATAAGCAAATTTGAAAAAAAAACAGTTTCAAGGGCAGATATGATTTTTTATTGTTCTGTTTCTAACCTCGTACTGTGATCATAAACAAAGTTTGAACAAATTCTCTTAATATTTGGAATTGTTTCCCTATTTTCCATAGAAGACACTGCGGCGAACGTAAAAACTGTTTAATTATGAAGGACAAAGTGAAACAAAAAGCTGACATATTTAATTATACACCCTAACGGATGTGGACGTTTAATTTCTCGTCCCATCACAAGTCACTCCATGGCTTTGGCAGATTTAGTTAAGAGCAAAACAATACAATTGGCGTTATCTGCATTTCAGAGTATTGTATGAGTATGCAGGCGTGTGACAAGAATTGTGTCACCTTTTGACGTCATGCACATGGATACGCATATGTTAGTCGTTATCAATACTAAGCATGCAAATGAAAGCATTGTCCTTGAAGATATTAATGCAAAAATATAATCACTTCGTTATCAAAACTAAAGCATGCCAATGAAAGTAATGACATTGAAGGTATTAACGTAAAAATCGTAACCACTTGGAACGATGGACGAGGTAATTTTATTTTCTCAGAAAAAGCTTCATCTAATTAAATTTGTCGTTCCAAACGGAGAAACTATAATTACAAATCAATACTGTTATCCCAGTCGTTAAGCTATAATAATTCATACAGAGATTACTGTGGCAAATTAACCCACGAGCAAACATGCCAGGTTTTGGAGCCGACTTTGACAACAGAAGCTAACCACCAACCGTCAACCGCCAACAACGCAAAAGACTTGCACAACCCTCAACGAATATGCGCCCCACTGCCTCGTCATACCAATATAACTAAGGGAGGGAATACATAATTATAATGAATATTACAGAAATTAAAGCTTTCCTACTATTTACGAAAAGGTAATTCTTTTAGCTTGGAAATTGCAAATCGTGACAAGTATATTGGTGTAAACCTCCTAGGGCATGCGGTCATACATGTTTCACCGCCCACAAAAAAAGAAGTTAACATAATTAGAAAAGAAAGAAATAGCTATGATTGTTTATACATATTTCAGCGGGTCACAGTGATGAATACGAAGTTCGAGTATGCCCAGTGTCTACCATTGTCGCGTAAATAATACCTAGTTCAACACTTATTTAATTCCTCTATCAATGGATTAATATATTCATAGCGATATCATCACCGTAAGCTTTGTCGTGACATACCAGCTTTTTTACGCCACTGATTATGTTGTGCTATAATATATAAGCATACAATGTGATTAAAAGAAATATGTCGTCGAGCGCAGGAAAAGAGCCCTTTAGGACAAAAATTTTACGAAAATACTTTTTTACATAATCGGACGCCCACAACATTTAGCTTCGTTCAGAACTTTATTTGATGATTATAAAGATATTGCCTATTTCTTAAGTTATGACCATTTATGCATGCTGCGTGTTGCACCATTATTTGCAAAACGTCGCGACGTCAACATTAAATTATTATATAAACAGCGTCATTTCAATAAGAAAATAAAATAACCCATTCATTTATATATAGTTAGTAAATACGAACACATTATTATTATTAAAAACATTGTTTAAGGTTTTGTCATAACACATTTTGAGCTGCATTTCTCTGTATGCGCATTTTATTTCCGTTGCCTAGCAACCGTGAGGTATACGTATACATTATGTTCTTATTACATTAGATGTATTAGGACAATAATCTTACCAAAATTATAAACTCTGACTATTTTTACGAAAGTCATAGCAACCAGTACCGAAACTGTTTAGTCTTCAAGTGTAATGGTTGCTAACCAACAGTATATTTTTTATAATGAAGAGTCATTGATTTGTAACTTTTCAAATCATTTCAGTGGCGAAACAATTTCTTACAAATTAACTTTATCACGACGGTTTAATCTGTATTGTTTTTGAAGTTTCAAATATGGTTTACCTTGCAAAAATAGTTGGAAATATATAGTTAATCATACACACAGTCATAATTATACGAGTGGTATAAACACTGCAATGTTTTTGTTGCTTAGCAACAATAGAACATTTTAACGGTCAACAATAGTTAGCTTTTCAGGCTTGAAATTTTGATTAAATAATTGAGATTATACATAGATGAATTTGAAAATCAACAATTCAAGATGCATTATAACTGTTCGGTAAAAACAAAGTTGAATCGATCGAGTTATTTTGAAAATACACACATTTTGAATTTAATGAGTCATGTTCTAAATACCATCAAGTTTTGTAAATTAAATTCACTGAACAAAACTGTTTTCTTCAGTTTTGCAATGTGCACAATTGAAAAGTACTCATATATGAATATTGCTAAGCAACTATCAATACACTAATTCTATGGTTTAAATTACTAGTATTAATTTACAGTAAATCACAGTGTTTGTTGTCTAGCAACTGCAGAATGGTTAAGGTTTTCCCTTGTTTTGACTACTATTACAAGCGTCTGAATTCAATATGAAAAGACACTAATAAAATATCCTCTATATAATGCGAAATAAATTACAGTAGTTAATTAAACAGACATGTATTTTATTACAAGCGTTCATTCGCTACCAAGAGCTATGAGCAGTCCATTATTGTGCACAATGGTTATATGTGCGGTAATACATGTAAGTGGAATAAGAGTAGCTTCGATAACGACAAAAACGGGATGCGCATACTTTTGATATACTGAAAAATTGTGTGATGTGCATCAATTTGATATTTTTTATTTCTTTATTAGTTTCTAAAATGTCACATCCCGAATGCAATAATAAAATTGTATGATCTACGACCAGCACGGTAAACAAATAGAATCTACACAAGTCATGTACTTTTATATGTAATCATGCAAAAAACGTTACAAAGTTGAAACGCTTCTGATCGACAGAAATTGACAGGAACGGTAATCGACACCGCGCAAACTTTTTACCTGAAACGGCAGCATTTTCAATAAAATAAACATTTGTTTTTATATCTTCAAACAGTGTTCTAATCTGATATGTTTAAATTAGAACTAGTTATCACCCGGAATCGTCCTTCCTGCTAAGTTTAATTTTCCGCGACAAAATTGGAGAAATTTAACGTAAACTATAAACGCGGACGTTAAATGTTAAAAATTACGCGCGGTCTAGTCTAATGCATTTTATGACGCATTTTATGACGTTATCGTCGTGACGTCGTAAGGGACGTTTTCCTGCGCTCGACGCCATATAGCAATTACACTGATGTCGACTGTCATCGTTCTAAGAAATTCCGTAAACACCAGATACGGCATATATCAAGATGTTGAAGATGTGGTTACATTTATGTACAGAATGCCAAATGATACGCCAATAGCAATCAATATTCCAACTTTCATAGACAGAGCATTGATAAGTCCTGACATTTCATCTGATGCACGCATACAACCATAGAGGTAAACAAATCAAGTATCTAAGTTTTTGGTATTTAATCGTACGTATCGAAACAAGGTTATGATCACGTCATTAATCTATTTCTTGTTTTTTTTATTTATTTTTAATTTTAGGTTAATAGTTCTTTCAACTTGGATCAAATACTCAAAATATAATTCCTGATGGTATCGATAGCCATGCGGGTAAGACAGAGAAGCAAGACAGTATCCCCAGCAAGATTATTACTGGTACCCTTTTTCTTTCCTCTTGAGATCCATCCAGGATCTCAACTCGTAGATATAACTTGGAATGTTCGGAAATGGAATGAATTTTAACCATGCTCTACACTTTTTGGTTATGGACTTATTTCTCTTGCAATGTTCGGGTATTTGTGTGAAGGGTAGTGTCATCGTGTATGTGTATAATTTTATAATTGACATCAGACATACGAGAGCCTTTTGCGTGGTATTCATGAACGTGATCCACGTAAGTTAAGTGTTAGCAATATTTTGACATACATGTATATACAGCATATGTATCCACAAGCCCCACAGAAACCACTAAATATGCGCTTGCTATAACTGTTCCTGTTGAACAAGTGGCAGCCACATCTTACCGGATCGAAGATTATTAAAGTATTATGTTGCTGTTAACAGACTTGATATAATTTATCTCAGGCAACGAGGTAAGACGATATTGCTTATCATTTATTGTCACAAAGTACAATCAATCAGGGAGACAGTATATACAGCATATGTATCCACAAGCCCCACAGAAACCACTAAATATGCGCTTGCTATAACTGTTCCTGTTGAACAAGTGGCAGCCACATCTTACCGGATCGAAGATTATTAAAGTATTATGTTGCTGTTAACAGACTTGATATAATTTATCTCAGGCAACGAGGTAAGACGATATTGCTTATCATTTATTGTCACAAAGTACAATCAATCAGGGAGACAGTATAACCTATTCAACATAAATGTCTATGTTTCGGTCAGCGTTATACAAAACAAAACTTAACAAATCGGACAGGGAATGAACATAATCATAAACTTAACATAAACGGTAAAGCACGAAATGCACAGAATTCGTAGGAGACATAATCATTGCAGAAGTCGGCCAAATATAGTGCTTGTTTGTATTTGAACAAATCGTACCACTTAGACATATTCAATTCAGAAGTGGACGTGTATTTTATTTCCATGTGTGTAATAACGTCTTAATCTCGATGGCTTCATCTGTTTCAAAGTTAAGACTGTGCAAGTTGAATAACAAAGTATGTCAAAATTTTGAATAACGATTTGACAGACCGCAATTGGCATTACGCTTTCGAACTGATTTATTGGACCATGTGCTTATAATTCAGCGTAAAATGAATTCGCTGGCTTGGAATTATAGAAGGTTGTAAGTAAAAAATCAATATATTGAGAAAACAAGAAAAACCTGTCTGCAAACTACTCTTTACGTTTAGAAAAAAACAAGTTTTTTGAACTTCAGTTTGGTCAACATGACCACCTCCAATTTTCATGAAAGTGGCTCATAAGATGCAGATTTCAAATATGCAAGAGTCTTAAAAGGTCGTAAGTAGTAGTCTAAGCAAGCGAAATTAAGTGCGATCGATTGACGTAATGCCAATTTTAATTAACATTTTGACCAATACCGCATAATGACAACGTATTTTGTATTTGAAAATAGTCTGAATTTTAATTGAACAGTAGTCTCCATTAATTGTTAGATAAAGCTCGAAAGTCACATCTTAATTTAAACAATATTTATTTCTTTATAAACATAGAACAACATTCATTTACACATATTAAGGATTGAGTAGAAAGCTAAGCTTATTTAAGTCACATCTTAAGACCATTCAATTGATCAATGTAGTTCACGGAAAAATATTACAGCTTAAGTAAGAAAATGCTTTGTTCAACTCTCTTTATTATTGTCCTTGTGGCTTGTTCTTGTGGTCTGGAATTTGTCTTTTTGGTACGTTCCTTATTTTGTCTTTCGTGCTCTGCTGTATCTGTTGTCAAGTGTTGCTTTCACTGTCTGACTTGTTATTATTATCTAGGAATAACAACATCATTACAGTGAAACGTGAAACACATATAATGTTAACATTAGTACGAATTACAAAAACTAAATAAACACCACCCCTACAATCATTGTGTAATTCGCTCATTGATCGCCTCTTGCTAGATAACAACAGTATTTCCTTTTCTTGACAGAAAACATGCTTTTTACAGATATCATCCGGAAATGAGGTGTCGAGTTAGATGTTCATAAAATTGACCTACATTAAACAATGACGATATACATGGACGTGACCATATTATAGAACAGATTATATGGTTAACGGATTTAAAAACGCAACACTTTGGTATGTTAGTATATTTTAAGAAAACCAAATTTCCGTATAAGATATATTTATATATTCGTAAAGGCTTTTTCAATGCCGTCATTTTGATACCGAACTTAATCAAATTATTAACTAAATTATCGCACGAATAAGACATAAGTCCAGAAAACAAAAGTAACATGATTATCGGCGCATTGGTTTTATCGTTAAAGATGACCAGCCTGTATAACAGATCGAATGTTTACGTAAGGCTAGTCTGACTTCAATAAATGGCATATCCAACTGTTATTTAAAATGTGTCTATATATGACACGGAATCATTGTTGCAGGAAACATTCACAGGTGTCTCATAGACCTGCAAATAAATGTTTTTATGGTCAAGGGGAGGTAACCATGTAAGGGATTTTGGTCAGAATGCGACTTTTGTTTTCTGGGTCGACGTATTGATTGTACTATATATTTGTTAATACTCGGTCTCATTTTTTCATCTTAGTACCAAAATGACGCCAATACATATACCTTTAATCTGTACTATTCCAAAACCGGCATAAACTTGAATTGTCTGCTATAGAACAACATACCCAAGTGTCGCGTTTTTAAATCCGTTTAGTATATTGTCATTCGCATCCCCCGAATGAAATATCATAAACACATTTAAACATGAATATTGATTTTGAGAACAATTCGAAACAAACCGTTTATGACGATACTTTGAACATGGATATTAGAGAACAATTCAAAACAAACCAGTTATAATTATACTTTGAATATGAATGTTTGAAAACAATTCGAAACGAAACATTTAGGATGCATGTGTACTGTAAACATCAATACATGAGAATAAATCGAAGGGACGAGGAAAATAGCCTAGACTTGCACTAAATTATATACTGTAAAGCAAATACTTTATTTATTAAAAAAATGTCATTCTTAACTACTTTTCGTTCACTAGTAACTATTTATTCGTACGTTACATCATCTTCTGTATTCATGGTGAATGAATGTCTAGCAACGTCTTGCTACAGATTACTCAGTGTAAACATATCATTGACGAGTTTGTGTTGTATTACAATTTCCATTACTTTAATTAAATCAATACAACGGATTTTCTCTATTACAATTACACGCAAACAAGACAATTAAGCACACAGGCAAGATAAAGACATAACATTAAAATGTCCAATTATACTCAGTGTTCCGTTGGGCATTCCTTTTAGTTGTCTTGTTTCTATGTTGTGTTTTTTTTCAAATTGATATTTAAACACACATTGCACTGATTTTAAACCAGTGTTGTTTTACAACATTATACGCGGATACCTTTCTCTTAAATATTCATTACTTTTAAACTGGTAATTCAATTTCCCTCATCTAACTGTTACTACGATAGGACTGTCTAGCGTATTAGTCTCTTCCGTGACTGTTTTGTCCCTAGTATATTGTAATTATCGGTTAATCACATTATCCCGGTAGAAAGATTCCGCACTAACTTGTAAATGTTTACTTAACGTCAATATAATCTTCACTAGTGAGTAAACAAGGGACACAGTGCTTTGGTTTAAGTATAAATTGTTTATTTTGTTTCACTATCATCATATATCTTAAGATAAATATGCAGAAACATACAAGATACAATACATACGAGGGGTGATCCAGAATTACGTGGACCTTTGCTCTAAAAAGTTTATTTGAGGTCAGGTTGATATGAAAGTTACACATAAAGGGCCTTTATCTATTATCGACATTAATCACCAGACATATTTAAAAACAATTATTTGCATCAATAACTGTACGCTACCATAGCAACACATAAATGCTTTTGCAGATCAATACAGATTTTTAAAGTACCATTTTTACATTATTGCTGGCTGTTACTGTGTTTCTTCGTTTTAAAAACAATCAGACCTATGGCATGTCTAATATCGCATCGACCTCTTGGTGACATTTCGAGGTTCAATTCGGTGTATTCGTCATGTTATGAATATATGTGTCACTGCTGTCATATCATAATAAACGTAAACATGACGTCACATCATTTCATTTTTACTTGCGTTTTTAGCCACAATGTGTGTCATATGCAACGTGGATTGTCCACTCTGACAGGAAGAAAGATAATTCGCATACATATATACGTATTTAGAGGGCCCAACATTGCAAGTACGAGAGTTGCACCACTTATATTTGAATAGAGTTGAACATCCGATAAATTCACGCTGACTCGCTATAATCGAAATGTTGCTATGCAGCCATGTATATTAATGTGTCGATTAACATATACACTCGTTGTTTTTTAAATTTGCAATTTAGTTAGACCCCAAATCAACATTTACGTAGGGTATTGTATTGAGCTTTTTCAAGACCAAAAACTCCCATTGATGGTGTAAACATTGATCGAGTGTAATCAATGCTGATTTGTCGTTAAGATTCCAAAGTCTATGAATGGATGTTAGGTAGACTTCGGTATTTACTATTCTGGGATAATGTACTTGGAATTTGTATTCTTAAGGTATTTAATGCTGTGATTGTGGTGGGGTGTGAAGCTGAGTTTTGACCAACACATCATGTTCCAGGCATTGTCGTCAGGAAAAAGATGTGGCAAACATTTTGTCCACAAACGATTTTAAACGTTAACAGTGTAGTACTGAGCGCTACTTTTTTCCATGGTAGAATAAATATATGTTCGATTTTAGTAGTTTTAACAAACAACAACACAAGTCATGCAACCGGGCGGGAACTCATGTTGCTTAACGAGTGTAAACGTTTTGGTAGTCTCATGGCGTTTCTCAAATAGCAACATGTTCTTTTACCGTAAATATCTCAATGATAAAGCATGGTCTTATCAGATGTGACAAAGTTATCTTAATGACAGTTTTGTTGTAGCATATACAGGGGTTACAGACGATTGTCTCCCTTGTATTTTATTTGAAAAATCGCTGGTGAACAACGATTTTTTCAGAGTTTGGCATTCACCACTTTCGAAATTACTTGAGTGATAGTTCCGAAGGATACTCCTCCTTTCATTGACCATGATTTATTAATTAACACATTATTGGTGCTTCTTAAGGAGCACATGACCTTCACAACTCCAAACATCACACCCTCTACAAAATCGCTGATTTCGGCTCGAATAATATTGCAAACAAACCAAACAGTGAGTGCATATAATACTTAACACATTACTTTACGAGGTTCAAAAGAGTTATTTCATTTATATCTGGTATGCATGACAAAATCGGATATTCAACGCTGTTCAAATATACGTTGGGCACCTCTCGAATATGTCTGGTCTATTTAGATTGACATTGGTTAAAGTTGCGTTCCCTATGGACGTAAAATATACTTTCATTACAATTAATCTATGACTCTGCTAGACAGTCTGGAGTATCATGGGATATTATATTCACTCTTGATAAAAATGTGATTTAGTCCTGATATGTGTAGTAAAGAAAGTATTTGCAGAGAAACACGAACCTAGTATCTAAATTCCTAGACATTGTCTACGTCAATTCGGCTGCTCAAATTCCTAATTATATACTATAGACACGCATCCAGGGAAATTAGTTAAATTAACTGGGTAATGTATCTGTCTATCGGATAAGCCTATGTGCTTATGTATATGCGCTTCCGTTTGAAATATGTGACATACAAAGCTCTAATAGATATGTTGGTTACAGTCAAGGACAGAAGTTAAGGTGGATCGCACGCTTTTCAGTAAAAGAGATCTAAAGTTACCTCAGATATGCTTAGCGATGTTTAAAGCGCCACATGGAGGGACGTTCAAAAGAATGATATGGACCTCTGACTTCGTCATCGGTCAATATCACTTTTTTCAGGTCAACAAAACACAATATTCACCTCAACATAAGTCAAAAACAGTATATTAGACTAAGTATTCCCTCAGGACAGTTTGTATAATGTACTTAAATATCTACTATAGTCCGCCCAGGATAATGTGATATTTACAAACATTAATCGGTTTGGTCAACTATGGCAAAATTGGTTTTTCAAATCACTTAAATAAACAGATAAGGTCAGTATTGTACTTAAAACACCACTGATAATCGTGCACATAATTGTAATCCACCTTTGTGGAATATACCAAATTTTCCCGCCTTTCACATTATCCTAGGCGCACTATACAACATGATTGTTCAGCAAATCTGTCAGGTCATAGTCAAATCACACATCTACAAACAACAACGCCTAGAGGCTAGCGTGTCACCAATTTCTTAACTTAACGCTAGGAGCTGCAGAGGTACGCGTCATGCATTTAACAGGAAACCAGATCTTAAAAATGTTAATGTCGGGGGAATGTAAGCACTTTTAGAGAAATATATAAAGGGGTGCCCCAAGGTTCTATTTTAGGGCCAGTTTTATTTAACATCTTTATAAACGATATCTTCCACTTTGTCCAAAACAGTAGTCTGTACAACTATGCAGATGATAACACCCTATCTGCAGCTAACAAAGACCCAAATATAGTAAATTCTACTCTGGAACAAGATAGTCAGTCTCTTATTAAATGGTTTTCAGATAATCAAATGAAAGCAAATCCTGATAAGTTCCAGGCAATTTCCCTTGGTAAGACCAGAACAATTGGATCTATGTTTTAATTTAGGTGATATAACAATCGAAAGTGAAGATGATGCTAAACTATTAGGAGTAACAATGGATTTTCAGTTAAAGTTTGACAAGCATGTCTCAAATATGTGTAAAACATCTGCAAGACAATTAAATGCCCTATAAAGAATAGGCAGACATCTATGTAAACTTAGTAGACTTACTTTCTACCATTCTTTTATTCTGTCCAAGTTTAGTTTCTGTCCTTTAACATGGCACTTCTGTGGAGAAGTTATGACAAAAAAGATAGAAAAGATCCAAGAAAAATCACTACGTTTTGTGTTTACTGATTACAAATCTGAATATGATATTCTGCTTAAAAAATCGAAAATGCCAACATTAAAAGTTAGGCGTCTTAGAAGTATGGCCTTAGAAACTTAAACAAGCAAGGACCTACATACTTACACGATCAAGTTAAATTTAAAAATTAAGATAGATATGCTTTTCGATACACGAATACTGTGGTAGTTCCATCTGTAAGAACTAAATGGAAAGGTACCGAATCTTTCCGTTTCGCTGCTCCCAGCATTTGGAATTCTTTGCCTAAACATTTTCGGGACACTAGTAATTTCAACCACTTTAAAAGCATGTTGAATGCGTGGGACGGAAAGATTTGCTCATGTATATCATGTAATAGCTAAATTAACATGTTGACAATAGTTTTAAAGACATACCTCATACTTGCATTAAATAATTCTATTTTAACTTCATACGCTTATTATCATTCTAATTATTTGAATGCATTTTATTATTATGCCAGCGTTGATACTTGTACAAACAAGGCTCTTGTTCAATAACACCAGGAATGAGTAACGATTAGTGGTGTGTTGCATGGTTTGTCTGTCTCGAACATTTATTGATGTTATGTTCATATTTATATACATATATATGATTCCATAATATTCTAAACTAAAACAATTGTCACGGAACGAACATTTATTGATGTTATGTTCATATTTATATACATATATATGGTTCCATAATATTCCAAACTCAAAAATTCGTCACGGAACTATCAATTTTTACATCAATAATTGTTGCCATTCTGTGGTATATTTTTATAGATTTATATAGTGATTTTGAATTTTTATAGGATATAAATTCTTAGTATTACAAACTTATATTGAGTATAATTTATCTTTTAAATAATCTGAAATTTTAAAACTGTATACATGTACCTTCTTTCTTAACTGTATTTCTGTTATTATATCTTGTATATGTTCACATTTTTATGTTACATTGACTTCATAATTTGTTATACTACTTATTGTTTGTCGGACAAAAGCTATACATAGCTTATGTTATTTTGTTTGTACCAAATTTCCGACAATAAATAAATTTTGACTTGACTTGTCGTTACACGTTGACTTACAAGCTACATTGTTGTAATGCAAAGAGTTTGAGTCGAGGACTTGGGCGGATCTTAAACTTGTTTAGTTGGGTCTTGTGCCTTGTATGTGTTTTATGTTTTCTGTGCTCGGCTGGTTAAGTTCAGTGCTGCATTCCTTGTCTGACTTAATATTATCTGTTTGGTTGTTTTCGATTTTACTTTTACCGTTATTGTTTGCATATTTATTTGCGTAATGCCGTTTACTCTTTGTGCCCATAATTATAGCTAATGAAATGATTATATAATGGGTATCATCATCTTATCGTCTAGTCAACCATTGAACAGTGTGATAGCTATACTTTGATAGTTTTGATGTATATGTTTTCCTCTTCCTGCGAACGTTTCACTCACCAAGTCTGAATATCAAAAACAAAACCTCACGGCGATGACTATAATTGAAAGACCCTATCGAAACGAACTTTCTAAACTGTACCAACCACTAAGATAACCAAAACAAACAACCAACGAAAATAAATAAACCTCTTAAAATACCAAATTTATCTATCTTGACTATTTATTACACCACAGTACGGAAACATATAGCGAGTGATGGAGTTCATTTGCGGAAGTATGATATCATGTTACAGGATACGCCATTTTAACACCTATTACTCATAAAACATAAGGTGCTTGTCTCCTCAATTACCATTAACGCGATGCTGCACCAAACTATGATTTATGTGCAGCAAGAATATCTGAATATCATCAATTACAATTTTTATGTTATCGCTGAGGCTCCGTACTCGTTTGTTAATGTTCTAGGTTCGTATTCATCATTTGCGTGTAAAACATAATCAGTTTATTATATATTATATAATTGAGCTTTTTATACTTTTTTCTACTTTTTAGGACTTCTGACAGCTAAAACTATGTTTTTCATCTATTTTACCGTTGGAACTAGGTCATTCACCTTTTTAAATGCTTAAACTGGTTCTTTTAGAATTTTGACATCTTGGACATGGGAGTAACTTATTAAGTTGGACATTGTGCCTTGTATGTTTTTTATGTTTTCTGTGCTTGGTTGGTTAATACGAGAGGTGCCCTATATATTTTTTTGAACACCGTTGAAAATCAGATATTTTCATACTAACTCGATATAAATGAAATATCTCTTTTGAACCGCGTAAAATAATGTGTCAGATAAAATATGTACTCACTGTTTAGCCTTTTTGCAATATGATTCGAGCCGAAAAAAGCAATTTTGTTGGGGGCACACATGTGGCGTTTGGCTTTTTGAAGACCGAAAACCCCACTGATGGTGTTAACATTGATCGAGTGTTATCACTGCTGTTTCATAGGTAAGATTCCAAGTCTGTGAATGCAGGATTGTTAGACTTCTGCATTTACTATTCTGGTGTAATATACTCGGAATTCGTGTTCTTAAGTTATCGAATGGTGTGATTGTGGTGGGGTATAAAGCTGAGTGTTGACCAAAACACCATGTTCCAGACATTGCCGTCAGGAACGAGATGTTGCAAGATTGCTGTCCGAAAACGATTTTAAACGTTAGGAGCACACTACTGTGCGCTAATATTTCTCTTTGTAAGATAAATATGAGTTCTATATCATGTGTTTTAACAAACAACATCACAAGTCAAGCAACCGGGTGCGAACTGATGTTGCTTAACGAATGTTAATTTTTTGGTAGTCTCGTAGACATTTCTCAAATAGCAATCTGTCTTTTACCGTAAATATCTCAATGATGAAGTATTATCTCATCAGAGGTGACAAAGTGATCGAAATGACTGTTCCGTTGTAGCACATACGGGGGTTTATGACGACTGTCTCCCTTGTATGTTTTAGTAAAATCGCTGGTGTTTGGCATTCACCACTTTCGAAATTACTTAATTGGTAGTGCCGAAGGATACTCCTACCCTCATTGAAATCACCATTTTGGTTATTGGAGTTATCCTAGTTATCATATAACCAATGGGTCCAATTATTGATGGCATTTTAGTTATTAGAGCAGCAGAACGTAGAACACCTTTCTAGTGACGAGAAATACTGATATTCTTCGCAGAAACGGTATATCCATGATCTATAAACACCTTCTTGGTGCTTCTTAAGGAGTATTTGGCCTTAAAAGGCTAAACGCCATACCCTCAATAGAATTGCTAATTTCGGCTCGAATCATATTGCAAACAGAGCAAACAATGAGTGCGTATGTTACCTGACACACCATTTTACGCGGTTCAAAAGAGTTATTTCATTTATATCGGGTTATCATGAAAATATCGGATGTTCGACGGTGTTCAAATATAAGTGGGGCACCTGTCGTACCTGTCTGATTGAATATTTTGTTTTTTAAAAAAACCTATAATAACAAATCGGACAGGGAAGGTGGCATTCAATAGAAGCAACAGAGCACGAAAGGCACATCAAACTAATAGTGCACACATTGCTTGTTCTGCATGTCAGTTTGCCTCATGTTAAATACAAACGAATCAAATCATTTAGTGTTGTGTTATCATGGACTTATAATAGTTATCTTGGGAGAAATGGCAACCACTTATATTTCCCTATGTCCGGAAATTTCTCTGAACGACAAGTAATGGTAAAAAGATAATAAGTATTTAAAAAATCGAACAGGGAAAGTAGCTCATTACAGAAAGTCCAAAGCGCGAAAGGCATGAAGGGGAACAAAAGACAAAGCAAAATCACATATCACAGAAGATACAAGGACAATCATTAAAACGTGAAAGAAAAAAATCAATACATGTAGCTATAAAAACAGGTAACCTTACTGCGACAGCCTGTCAGCTTGTATGTTTGGCATTGTGTCGTGTGTTTTTGGTCTGTGTTGTTTTTCTTTGCTGTCCTAGGATTTTTCATTTGAGTGATGTCCGATATTTCATAATCAGTATTCAGTCAAACATAACCGGTTTAAGAGCCCAGTGACCCTAGTAAATTCGAACTGTTTAAATACTCAAGCCGATGTTCAGAACAGTTGGTGTTTCCAGCAATCAGCAACCCTAGGCAGCAAGTATTAGGAGATATGAAATATAGCAGTAAATGTCGACGAGTGACTGACAATACGCAGTGAAATCATTGCAGACATCATAACAACTTAATAGCAACAGAAATGGAGAAACCCAACAGAGCAATTGGTCTCATTAAGTTTGTCAATGATGACAGTTATTGCTCAAAATAAACAATTTCTGGTTTTATTGTTGTTCGATGCAGCAGCAAAAGGTAGAAACAAGTATGTTTATGAGATAATTAGATAAGGTTTTACCGCTTACGTGGATTTTCGTTCGATGCAGCAGCAAATGGTAACAAAAAGTATGTTTATATAAAACATTAGATAAGGTTTACCGCTTACTTGGTGAGGCATTGACAACAAGGCGCATTTCTGTTAATGACGTAAAGTACTAGTTCTGCATGTTTTATCTTAAATACGAAAATAGATACTGAAATAAATCGCGTATTTATTTATTGCTTTGTTGTCGTTGAAGCCCAAATGGTTTATGTTTGCACATATCAAATCATAAGATACAATCGGTGAAAATATTGTCACTTATTTCACAAAAGCCTTGAATATTTTTATACGCATCCGGGAAGGTCGATTAAAATGATAACTTGACAACGATGTAACATGTAACATGTAACAACAAATTATCGTTCAAGTTATTTGCGCTGTTTCATGCAAAGGTCCACTTAAGTTTTTGTGCTTTAGAAATGTATCACGCAGGACTTCGATCTGTTATGCATGTTTTGTTTCTGATGTCAAGATTCCATACACCCGATTCTCATATTAAACTTGATTCGATAATATATTAAGATTCATACACATAGTAGCAGCAGACTGATATTCGCACGTGGTTTCCTTTCTTAATAAGCATATAAAACAGCTTTTCGACAGCTGGGACTTGTGCAGTTCATTTCTCGTGTTATGTGTTGGGTATTGTGGTATTTGATGTACATTGTATTTATGTTTTCTTTGATCTATCTGCTTGTTGAGTGCTGCTTTTCCGGTTTGACTTCCTATTACATTTTGTATCTTTATATCGTATTAACTAAATATGTTCGACTACAAACAAATTGTATGTCATATCACCATCGTCATCTATTGAATGTCATGCGGTAAAAATATCAAACCGAATACAAAAACATGTCGCTGGCCTTGAATGTCAAAAGTACTACGTATAAGCAATCGGAAGAAGTCATGTTGACCAAACTGAGTTTAAAGAGGTTTTTTCCATACGTAAAGAGTAGTGCTTGTTTTCTTCAAATATTGATTTTGTACTTAAGACCTTCTATTGTAAGTCAGCGAAGTGTTCAGACAAACTTCAATGTGGGTGGATAATAATAAGAACTACACTATGGCGTACATAGTGCAAACAATTTCTTTTCTATCAGTTTAGACAGATTTGAAAAAAAAGTTCAATGTTTAAAATCACTTAATTAGCAACCATCGTTGCATTGTACAAAGCTGCTTCAATACGCCTGTCTGTAATAGTCATTATGTCGCCTTATCAATGTACAATACATATTTGCATATACTACTCTCATTCATTAGTCGTAATGATTGCTATAAAATGCCACTGATAGCACTGCCTTTGAAGGCATTAGATTTCATAAAAAGATGGTAATCATTTGAAATAACTGACAGGCTTACTTATATCACCAACGGACAGCAATCTGACAGTATACGTTTCTTTTTTTAGAGATATGGATGGTTAGTTCTATTTCTGACTCTCTCAGGAGTTGATGGTTAAGCGCTGCCGCCGTTTCTGTGTGGCTTCGTTCAAAACGTTGATACGGTAATCGAGGATATCTTGAACTGTCATATTCAATTTCTGAATTTAATACAGCTCAGAAAAGATTTGATGCGATAATATAAACGATAACAAATTATGACAGGTAAACACTCAACAAAAACAGCAGATCACGACACGCACAATAAGGAGCTCAAACAAGACAAACATCACATACAGCAAGTACAAGTCGTACATGTAAAATTTAATACAATGTTGTACATAAACACGAACAAAAAAAACTTAGCGATGGGACAATTTTGTATGTTTGAGCCAAATACAAACACGAGTTTGCGCCCTACATATATGCACATGTATATATCTTTTTGAATGTATATGTTCAGGTCGAAAACCACAAATCGTTTGAGTAATTTTTAAAAATTATTATCATTGCTTTAATTATTAATTTCTCATCAAGACATATGCAAATGTATTATATTGTTTAATTTCTTATAAACCAGCATACACATTTTATAACCCGAACAAATCATACAAGACAAGTAAATATTTTCGCGACACACAGCCGAGTTGGATTAAATATAGAAATCATTATCCTGATTGTGTAAAATTAAAAACTTCAATCATAAAGATGATCGCAAGAAAATTGTAAATACGATAATCTAAGGAATGTTTGTGTATATATCACATAAATAATTACATAAAAGAAAAAAAGTAGCGGACGTAGCAATCGAACTCGAATCGCAGGACTTGCAGGCGAGCAAGTATTCCTTTATGCCAAGGCGTATTTTTACATACAACCTTGGTAAAAGTGTTTTAAAAGATAGGACAAACCTCTGCTCTACCTAAATCCATGTAATGGTCAGTGATTTCTGTTTATATTGACATTGCAGATTATCGCGTTGGAGTCATACTCTTGTTCTCTGCAATCAAAACACCAAACATATCTTTTTAATAACCGTACTACGAAGCCGCTCGACAAAACTCAAATTGAATAACAACAGTCTCGAAACAACCTAAAACCATTTCTTAAGAGGTATGGAAAATGGAAATCATAAAATTTTTTATGGCATTGTACATATAAGAGGGTACATTTTGCATTGGATGCTCAACTAGTTTAGACAGCTAAAACTATGTATTTCAGTCATTTTACTGTTGGAACTAGGTCATTCAGCTTGGGCATTCAGCTTTTTGATTGTTGAAACTAGTTCATTCAGCTTTTCGACAGCCGGGACTAGGGTGGATCATTTCTCATTCGGTTAAGTTGGATGATGCTTTTTCTGTCCGACTTAATAGTATTTGTTGTGAATAAATATCAGAATATTTGTTTTGATAAGGTTTAAATCGAGTTGAATAGTTCGTCGGAGATAACACTAGCCTTTGTTTACAAATAAAAATTAAAATTGAATAAATATTCGACATTCATTTTAGTTCATTGTTGTGCATATACTCTTTAAATCTACACTGATAACTGGCGGCCATTCGACCGTGCAGTGCTTATAATTTGCTTTGTTTGTTTATTGATAAGGCTAGAGTTATCCCCGGCGAACTATAGCTCTAACGCGATAACTTGCAGTACATATGGGTCCTATTGGGACACAAACGATGCCAAATCATAGAAAAAATATGTATTTAATTGCTCATATTTGTCACTGGGTATTTGTACAAGTCTGAATATGGGTCATCTGACATCAATGTATACCCAGGTGAGCAATCATGTTGTCTAGATGTTTTGACTAGCTGACATAGATATGAACGTGAATGTAGAAACAATCAACTTATTCTTCTGTTGTTTATTTTTAGGGAAAAAACTCAAGGTTCCAATGTGATTAACTTACTTTCCAGAAAATAGTGTCCCCGGATGACGCTTCTCTTAGTGGATACATACTGTAGTCCAAATATTAGTATATCAGATGGGCACCGAATATAATTGAAATATATCATTTTAGTCGGCGCTTTTTGCCGATATATACAGTGTATTAGAATTCGTTGTTGATACAATTACCATACTCAGAAATTGTACAATAATTATAAAGAATTTAAATTTTATCTTACGAAGGATGATCCAAAATAACGTATACGTTTGCTATGATTTACGTATACATTTTGTATTTCAATTTATCATTACAGACTTATATCAACACAAATTGGAATATGTCCGGCATATTCTTACAACATTTCAAGAATAATTTCAAATAATAATTCAGTAAAATACTACATACAATAGAAAACGGCCAATAATAGTTACTACCACCCGGGCCCCGGTGCACGTCGGTGTTGGTTTATATATAATGTTAATTATAATATTTAAAACAATCTTTGACAGTACATTATGCAAGGTATCAATAAGAATTTGTCGGGTACCGTTCCATAACCATCAGCTAATTCCATACTAGGCATTCGGCGGTCAGTGTCAACGCATATTTTTAGTCGCGCCGTGCGTTCTATTTCTTTCCTTTATGCTTCCATCGTCAGAAAAATCTCGTTGCAAATTTAAAACAACAACTCGGCTAATATAATACGTTCTATCAGTCTGTTCGGCCATTTTAAGCGCCAGTGTTTGGCGTTTTTTCCGAGCCCATGGCTGATCTTTGTTATTGCAATTATTTGTTGCCGGTCTGACGACGTCATTTTAACGTTTAACGTGAAATCACGCGATAAATGATGTGTATGATAAAAACGAACGATTCCAATGACGTCATAGTATCTGCACATCCTATCGTAAGGTGGTCAGAATTTAGAGCATTTCATACTTGCCTTTCATTACGTTTTATTACATAATGTAACTTGAAACTAGTCCCAAAATTGTGCGCGGCGCATACTTGTTGCTATGATAACAAAGAAACGCGGCGTGCTTATTATATTGTCTTAATGTGAAATTTACTCTAACTATCGTACACCATTACGTTTCTGATTATAAACCTTGTGAATATTTTTTAAAAAATACGATGCTGTTAGAAGCAATTGTAAAAGTCTGCGTTATTTTAGATCTTTACTAGTAATTAAGTTTAAGATTTGCGTAAATGATCTGATAAAACGGTGCCCTGGTGTGCAAAATGATCTAACGTCAGACGGTATGAGGCAATAACCTTGTTAACTAAATCAATTGATATATTTATGTGTTTTGAACAAGCGTACCGCCCTATCACATGATATTAATTGAAGGTGTGTTCCTATGTCACTTCAAATAACTAGACTTTCATTAAATTACGACTGCAACATACCGTCTCGAATCTTTATGGGACCATTTACAGTGGTTTAATGTGATAGTGTCCATAAATTTAACAGTTAACTCGATAATTGAGACACTATTTTCAGACAAAATCTAATCACCTATCTCACTGGTAGAAATTAGCTACATTATGCTGCCTGTATTAAAATTCAAAATTGGTATTTAACACATTCATTTAGGCATTGCTTTAGTAGAACTGTGGGGAAAATGCTATCGTTACATCTTCATTGAGACAATTGCTTTTGTTTTTTGTTATATGTTTATTTGACATATGTCTTTCAACTAAAAAGAACATTTGTCAGTTTATAAGCTTAGTAGTAAATTAAATGTAATTACGTGACTGTAATAAAATACTCAGTATCAAGATAATGGCTATTTATGTGACCACTTACATACAGAGTACATCTATGTTGAAGCTAATAAACAAACCTACAAAGACACAGCGGCACAGTTTCTCAGTTTTGTCGAATTAAACAGATGCGAATGCATTATATTTTAAGCATCGAGATTAATGCTTGTATTCAACAGTACAATGCTGTTCGTTATTATTATAAATCAATTAGTCGATGCTCTTAAACGTTCCAGCATGAGCATGGCGTAAACTAATTGTATCAAAGCAAATAATATCAATTTTTGACATTAGTCATAATATTTTCCTGTACGATTTGGTTGTGTTTCGGTGTTTTGCATAGCTTTACCTTGGACTAACAAGGACGAATGCAATATGTACTCTACATGTATCTGAGGATCACAACAGGCGCATATATGCTAGTTATGTCCAGGCACGACAAGTAGGGGAGACAACTGTAACTGTGGCTTCACGGGAAAAAGGGAACGGTTAAAGGGTTTTATCTAATCTCCAACTTGCCTGAACCGGTTTTATCCGGTTTCAGCCAGTTTCTTTTGTAAAACGGAGCGCTATAATTGTGATTGTTTATTTCCAAGAAATGTCGAGCTTTTTTTGATAATTTAATGGAAGTTTAAAGTGTGGATTGACCATTTTCCTGTGGAAACGCCACATTTTGTTTGCGTTGTACATATTTACGATGATTAATGTTTTTTACAGTTTAATTTCATTTTTTCATGTATTGTGTTTTATTATTAGTGTATGTTCTTATATTAGATAGGTCATTCATGTTGGGCACTCAATATGGATGTCCACGTTCAACTTAAATTGTATCTGTTTTGTTTTCTCCCCGGTCGTTCGAACATATATTATAATTGAACTCCATTACTAAAGAATGATTCAAAAAGTCTTTTAGCTACAAGACCAATATATACAGCTATTATGGGTGTGAGTCTATTTATGAAAACCATCAAAATCATCTATGCAACTGCTGGTTTATTCCATCGACAGTGAGTTTTAAAAAGTTTGAAACACCTGAAATCGGAGCTTGCATCGGTTAAGTTTCATTTTGAAATTCGTTTTCAATTTTGTGTAGGGCTTTGTGATGCATGCTTGTTGGCTGCATTTTGTTCTGTATTCTGTGCTCGTGTGTTTTTGTTGAATTCTGCTTTCCCTGTCCACCTTTTCATTGTATTTTAACCTGTTTACTTTTCTGTTCACAATTGGTTGACATTCTTCGTATAGACGTGTTTGAGTAATATCTAAAGAGTGTTCAAGCGTACAATGTTTCAATTAAAGTTGTTCTAAGCTATCTCGTAAAACGTAGTAAGTTAGGTTACCAATTTTCGAGGGCTGTTTTCAGCAGTTCAGCCGTTCAGTCAGCCTTTGACATTTTAATTTTCCCTGGTCATCGGGTTACCTATGAAAACCTGCGTTCGCGTCTCCCTGTGGAAACTACATGTACATCGTATTTCTATCCAAGTAGGTGTGCACCCAAAATCGATCTGCGGAGCCCAGGAATATCGAACATGTTCAGGCAAAGCCCTCATGGGTACCGATTCACACGTTGGTCCAGTGGAGCATGTTGATTATTCTTGCTCAGATAATCTAAGCAGTGGCCAGACGGGGGTTGAACCCGGGACCTCTCGATCCCGAAGCGCACGCCCTACTCCTAGGTCACCGCTAAAATATTATATGCACTGTTATATGCATTCGCACAACATATGTATCGTTCCAAAGCGGATGTAATGGACAGACCTTTAAACCGAATCACTTAAACTAGATTGTTTAAATGGTCATGGTTTGACGTTCAAAAACGATATATTGCATTTGTAAAACATTTGAGCGATATTTATGGCGTATCTAAAACGCCAGTATGCAGGAAATCCAGCAACAAAAGAAGTTCGTCCATTTGAGCTCAATGTTGTTTAACTATTAAACGACGTTGTTTAATGATGCTATATGCAAATGTTCAATTTAGTTCAACATCAGTTACATTGTAAGTAGGTACTCAGACACATTAGTTGTACTTATTGTGAAAGCAATACCTTTATCCTCTGCTTTCGTTTAAGGATAAAATATGTTGTGCACAAGCTAGTAAGGTACCGGTGGTTATTTTAAGACATTCTCGTGCATAATTAAACGTTTTAATTGAGTTCCAACAGTTTGTGAAACTACATAAGTGAGTACAGTAGTACATCAGTGGTCATATAACTCAGCAACAATAGTTCAAGTTGTAATTAGCTTTTTTTTGTTCCTTGCAGTGCATTGGCATGTTCACATTTAAAGCTGTATTTCTCTATAATAGACTAGCGCTGTAACTGTGCTGAACCATTACTGTTTGAGGGAAACTTATGTTTATCTACAAGTACAGAACTCGAACGAACTGTTTATGCCAATACAAAACATAGTTTATGTTCCTTCAAGAGTCAATAGTTCAGTAGTAAATGTATGCTAAATGCAGCCACCTTGTACATTGGTTTCCCATCGTCTTCAGTATTCGTTGTAATATTTGTAATACAATACTTAAATATATCGATAATTCGTAAATTTCCAAGAGGTTTTTACATCGATTAACCATATCAGTATATAGAGGATCTTTCATAAATACTTGGTTAGGTGGGAAAATTATATCATACATAAAAGTTAGCCTGATCTGTAAGTCAGCGCCTTTAATGTCAATGAAACATCAGCAATGCATTTTACGAGGGTTTTACTGTGTGCAACAGGAAATTCATGTACGAAATGTAGTGTGTTCGACCAATCTATCATTAAAATGTAAGAAACCAAAATGTAAGAAACCAAAGTGGTGAACTCATCACCTGAGACGATATACGGCAAGTGGTTAGGAGCACAAACGGAGATCGAAAATGTTCCAATAGGCAATTAAATAAGGTCATTGTCCGATTTTGCGGGACATAAACCGAATTAACACGCTTATTACTGTTTAAGTCGATTGGAAAGCAAAGACACAACTATGAAGTCGACAGTTTTCTTCATATCAAGATTTCGTCATGAACAGTTGAGCATTATTTTAAGAATAGATTATACTTAAATGTATTTAAGTAGAACATAAATAATAAGTATTTGTCAATGTACATATCGCTGGCTTAGAATTAGAAGGTCGTACATGTAAGTGCTACTTACGACCTTACGTAAACAGTAGTTTTCAGACAGTTGTTTTATTGCTTTCTCAAAATATTGATTTGTACTTACGGCCTTCTAATTCCCAGCCAGCGATATACTTACATAGGGATCGGTATTTGTTTACCATCAGAAACGCACTTTATTGCATTCTCCATTATATCTCGTTCATATGTAGCAGTGTAGCACTTCCTGAAGTATTCCCAATTGCATCTGAGTGAAGATTAAGACGTTACTTCAGATGAACCGTCCCAGTGGCAACGATTACAAACACATTTATACCTGTATTAACGATTAAAAAACTACTTATCATTAGAATTATCAGATTATACAGATATCAATTCACCACATTTTTGTGGGAATGTGCATTACTTGTAATTGGATTTTCAACGAGTTGATCAAATCATGGTGACGAAGACGCTTATGTTTTAAGATTTTGTACGAGGGTGTATGAGTGATTCACGAGAACACACAGCAGGACATTGTTCCAAACAACTGTCTATTATTGTGGTGAATGTATATGATTGATTAAGTAAATACATATTGTGAGGCATTTTTTACTGAATGATTATTAATTATAGCTGCTTCAGTAGGGTATACATTATTGAATTGTATGTATAGGTTAGTGTTTGTGAAACGATTACTTTAAGGATTAGAACCTAAAGGAGCGACATGGGTTTCATTCAATAGCATGTGCTGTGCGTTTTACTAATTGTGTTTTTTAATGATAGCACCCGTTTATATTCCATGGTTAGAACCACACACCGTCGCTTACACGGAGGTAAAGAAGAGGAAATGTCCCACATACTCGATGGCTACGAATTACTTCTTTGGCGATGACGTATTATTTTAGAAAAATATCGTTCTTTATTGATAAGACGACGTAAATCAAGCCCACAGATAAGGTCAAACAAACAGTAAGTAATGTCAAAAATAAGTGTGAATAATAGGCGTGTCGGTAATAAATTGATCTAAATAAATAATTATGATAATCAAAATTATGTAACTATTATTGTCAATCAGATTAAAATAAAATAATGCCAAAGAGATGAATTCCACTTTAACATTAACATGTGATTCATATGTAATTGTACATGTGTATGACAATGCAAATATGAGGCGATAGAAAAATCTGATATTGGTATGTGTGAGTAAGGAGACGGCGTTATCAATGGCGTGCTTTGTATCACTTATCAATATGGCTTATCGCGTTATAGAAGTGTTTTATGTAATCACTCATATTTCTCTCCTATCTCACGAATGCAACTTATTGCAGTGTATGAAATGAAACGATCCGACAGTATGATACGAGATGAACTACAGATGATACTAACAAATCAAGTCTTATCAAGCTGGGACTAGAGTGGATATGTTTCTTGTTCGGCTGTGTGTTGTGCATAATTGTGCCTTGTATGTTTTCGTAGGTCTTCTACATGGGCAATAAGCATTTGATTGCTGAAACAAGTTCATTCAGCCGTTTGACAGTTGGGACTTTGTTGGGTCATTTTCTAGTACGGTTATTTGTTGGACATTGTGCCTTGTATGTTTTCCTGTTTTCTGTGCTCGACGGATTAAGTTGCGTGCTGTCCTCACTGTCCGACTTAATATTATCTTTTTCTAAAGACGGCATAATGCGTGTTTTAAATGCAAATAATATAAAAAGATAACACCGGGCAGATCAGACAGCCCTAAACACAAACAACGGAGTAAAGATAAACAGTTCAACCCCCAAAGACACACCTTTAATAACCCCGCGCGAAGTTATTAAACCCGTATTCATTGCTCGTCGAATTTCACTCTGCACCAAGCTGTCTGGTAACTCGGTATATTACCTAAATTACATTAATTTTATCAATAATGTGTGAGACCGAGTTTACAGTACAAACATTGGAACAAATTTATGGATGTAATTTCAAATTCCTGTGGTTAAATGAACTTAAGACTTTATTTTAGACCGACCATGTCTGAAACCATAATAAGAAATACCTAAGGTGTGTGGTATATTATATACACTTCAGCATGAGCATAATACGTATCCGTACTATGCTGATGCTAGTACATTTTTATGCCCACATATTATGCCGCGGGAGTCTTATTGAATAAATATTATAATACACGACGGTGTAAGGTATCGTTGAAAGTATGTACATGTACGATCTAGTTGATTTGACGAGGTTATAACAGTGAAGGTAAATAGAATGTTTGATGTTTCGATCCGGAAAAGCTAGAAAAAACAGTGATTAAAAATAACACTACCTTTCTGATATCAGATATTGGATTCTATAAACTAGTTTAATAAATTGGATAACATTCTCGACAAAGCTTCGCATTTTATTATTTTATAATAAATGTTATATATAAATTCAATATGAAAAGACCCGTGTTATATCCTCTATTTACAGCGTGTTGTATGTGCATTGTTTGACGTAGTCATGCAAATATTTACGTCCTTTGTCTCGGGAACCGGAAACCAGGTTGACAAGAATCACGATAGAATGGAACATTTTGACAACCTTCGTGTTGCATTCAATAGAATATTTGCGTTATTGTCAACTAAACGGAACCAAAAGCAATATTTATCACGTCAATCAATAACATGTTTGCGTAAAATTCAATATATAATGCACTAATGTAATGAGTAAAGATCAAGCACATATCAAACTGTATTGGTTTAATGTTATCTTGACGGACAGAAGCAAATATTTTGATAAACGCAACACAATTCAAAAACAGCATCGCATCTGCTACAAGTATCAGATCACAGGTTTCAAGACACTAAGAACTTTGAAATACATCAGCAAAGAATTGTGAAGATTCAAACTGAAACATATAAATATGAAAATATGAAGTATATTGACTGAGGCTCTTTCTCACATCATCTGAAATCTCTAGTCAGACAAAAAGGTCAACCGAGAGGAAATGTTAATGAAATAATAATACTAAATCAAAGCTAAAAGAAAAATATCTACGCACCAATTGTGCAGACACATTGTTTAAAACGAGCTAAAAATCTCAATAATTTAGACCTAACGTCGATCTACAATCACTGATATACCCACCCTTAGGAGTCGGAAAGGTGTAAGAGCAAGCATCGTACCGGTTGACAATGTGGAGAAAGCATTGTCTGGCTGATAATTAAAAGGGAGAAAAACCGTGTGATTCTAATGGATTGTGGTGATACGAGAATAACAATTTCAAAAGAAATTGTCGCCGCTGGTCACAGAAAAGAAATTGAAACAATCAATTGTAACTGTTTCTGCGTACCATTGGAACCAACGGCAAAATACTGCTGAAGACGTAGAAATGTTTACATTATTGATGATTGAGGTTTTCGTAGGACTATGTAAAGTCGCTGGCTTACAATTAGAAGTTCGTTAGTACTACTTACGACCTTATAAAACGCATGCATATTTTCAATCTACATCTCATGGCACTTTCATGAAAATCAGAAGTGGTCATGTTGACCAGACTGAAATTTTCAAAGCTTGTTTTTTCCATTAGTAAAGAGTAGTTTTCAGACAGTATTTTCTTTTTTTGATATAACATGTACAGGTTATTATCGCAGTCTTATAATGCAAATACAATGTTAAGTGCCCCGCTAATGCACCGGTAACACCGAATCAGCAGGAATGATGCACAACCAGCTGTAATTGAATTCTAATAAAGTTCGAGACCATTTAGGGAGGAAAGTCCAATGTGTCAAGGTTCTTACAGTTTTGGATGATTTCCGTATTTGGTAGGTGGTTTTCTTGGTGGATATCGCTGGCAAAGAATAAGAAGGTCGTAAGTAAATAATCGATATTTTGAGAAAACAAGAAAAAAATGTCTGAAAACTAATGTTTACTAATGGAAAAACAAGCATGACCAGTTCCGAATTCATAAAAATAAGCTCATAAGAAGCGCCTTGAGATGCAGATTTCAAATATGCACCAGCCTTATAAGGTCGTAAGTACTAAGACAGCGATATATTCATAACACACGCATTAATTCGCACATAACATGTTTAAATGTAGAGTAGGGGTTAACCGACCTGGGATCAATTTGCGAGATAGTGAAAATATGTTCTCAAACTTTGATGAGCAAAATCATTCTTAGAAAATGCATGACGCTCCTTTTTTATTGTATTGTATTGAAGCTTAAATATCCTTTTTTAAGATGAAATGTATGTGCCACGCGTGGCCATAGATTAAAACTTGTTGAAATTTGAGGCCGGCCATTTTCACTTTTCATTGAACTAAAGAACACATCTATTTGGTGGTTCCGAGCGTGACATAATCATCACTAATGGAATACAATATGTGATTTTTCAAAATAATGTGATCGAAAACGGAGTGAATACTTCAATAACAAAGCATCTAGCGGTACAAGCATAATCCATCTATTAAACGCTTACCGATCAAATTGTGACTGAGTGAATTTGATACAATTTAACATTCAGAAAGTTGTTATAGTTAACTATGAATGATTGTTGGGCATTAATTACTGTTACATTTTCTCTAATTCCCACATGCATAAAGAGGTGGATCTTCGAGTTAGATTTACTATAATCATTTTTTATGCAGGTCAATCTCTCATTTTACTTTGATGTATTTAATTTCAACTTTACAAAATGTCGTGTACTATTCCTCAAGGTAACGACTTGTGGAAACTTACATGGGCAATATCACAGATATCTGTACAAATTGTAATAAAGCAACGGACTTCTACCATTCAATTACATGTATTGATATTACAGATCGCATGCAATGATTCAGATAAAAGTGACACCATAGTGAGGGTTTCTACAATATTACAGTCACGTGGAAGTTTTACAAAAACCTGATGAAGTATTTTTACATAGAAAACACCGTATAGTATTGCGCATGTTACATAACACCTGTTTTTCTGGTTTTATAGTTTATATCTGAACTATACGTTACTCGCACATATTGCGTTAATATAACATGTAAAAAACCAACTATCTAAGTACATGTATGCCGTAATACCTTATAGCAGGCAAAGCGAAGATGTAAGTTCTTTTATGGAAGGTCTCATCCACATAGAAACGCGTTTCCATTGCATTAAAGGTGCTGTCTCACATATTTGCTGTCTCACATATTGGTGTATTGCAGAAATAAAATGAAATATATTCTTATAATGTTGGGCTAGTTGCTTGTATATCCCATAAACAACAACACTAACATTTAAAATAACTCGCGAAACATCGGCATTTTGTAGTTATTTAATATCTTTACATCCCAAATTCAATAGGGTATTATTACCCTATATAATTACATTGCTATCAGACACTTAAATTGCCTAAAATGTGTTCACATAATTATCAAAGCATGTTGGAAGGAAACTGTGCTTTTTTAAAAGAAAAATACCGAGTGCTTGATATGATATCGAGAGTGGTTTAAATTTATTACATGTATGTGCAACAAATATTTCGTAAAGCTACTGTCTGGTATTGTATTACATAAACACTTGGTTGGGTGGGAAAATTACGTCATACAAAAAAGCCCAGTTTGAAAGTAAGCAGCTTTAATGTCAATGGAACATCAGCAATATATTTTACGAGGGCTTTACTGTATGCAACAAGTAATTCCATGTACGAAATGTAGTGTGTTTGACCAATCTATCATAAAAATGTTAGAAACCAATGTGGTGAACTCATAGCATGGAAAGATACACGGCAAGTGGTTACGAGCACAAACGGAGATCGAAAATGTTCCAATCGACAATTAAATAAGGTCATTGTCCGATCTGGCGGGACATAAACCGAATTAATGCTTATGACTGTTTCAGTTGACTGGAAGCAAAGACACAACTAAGACGTCGACCGTTTTCTTCATACTGAACAGTTGAGAATTATTCTAAGAATAGATTATACTTGAATATGAGTGTATACATTCAAGTAGATCATAAATAATAAGTATTTGTCAATGTACATATCACTGGCTTAGAATTAGAAGGTCGTACATATAAGTGCTACTTACGACCTCTCAATATTGATACATGTTTGAAATCTACATAACAATTTACTTCTTATAAGCCTATTGTCATGGAAATCGGAAATGGTCATGTTGACCAAACTGACGTTGATAACCCTTGTTTTCATACGTAAACAGTATTTTTCAGACTGTTTTTTTCTTGTTTTCTCAAAATATTGATTTTGTACTTACGGCCTTCTAATTCCAAGCCAGCGATATACTTACATAGAAATACAAAATGTAAGTATTTGTTTACCATCAGAAACGCACTTTATTGCATTCCCAATTTTATCTCGTTCATATGTAGCAGTGTAGCACTTCCTGAAGTATTCCCGATTGCATCTGAGTGAAGATTAAGACGTTACTTCAGATGAACCGTCCCAGTGGCAACGATTACAAACACATTTATACCTGTATTAACGATTATGTGCGTTACTTGTAATTGGATTTTCAACGAGTTGATCAAATCATGGTGACGATGACGCTTATGTTTTAAGATTTTGCACGAGTGTGTATGAGTGATTCAAGAGAACACACAGCAGGAAATTGTTCCAAACAACTGTCTAGTATTGTGGTGAATGTTTATGATTGATTAAGTAAATACATATTGTGAGGCATTTTCTACTGAATAATTATAGCTGCTTCAGTAGGGTATACATAATTGAATTGTATGTATAGGTTAGTGTTTGTGAAACGATTACATTAAGGATTAGAACCTAAAGGAGCGACATGGGTTTCATTCAATATCAAGTGCTGTGCGTTTTACTAATTGTGTTTTTTAATGATAGCACCCGTTTATATTCCATGGTTAGAACCACACACCGTCGCTTACACGGAGGTAAAGAAGAGGAAATGTCACACATACTCGATGGCTACGAATTACTTCTTTGGCGATGACGTATTCTTTTAGAAAAATATCGTTCTTTATTGATAAGACGACGTAAATCAAGCCCACATATAAGGTCAAACAAACAGTAAGTAATGTCAAAAATAAGTGTGAATAATAGGCGTGTCGGTAATAAATTGATCTAAATAAATAATTATGATAATCAAAATTATGTAACTATTATTGTCAATCAGATTAAAATAAAATAATGCCAAAGAGATGAATTCCACTTTAACATTAACATGTGATTCATATGTAATTGTACATGTGTATGACAATGCAAATATGAGGCGATAGAAAAATCTGATATTGGTATGTGTGAGTAAGGAGACGGCGTTATCAATGGCGTGCTTTGTATCACTTATCAATATGGCTTATCGCGTTATAGAAGTGTTTTATGTAATCACTCATATTTCTCTCCTATCTCACGAATGCAATTTATTGCAGTGTATGAAATGAAACGATCCGACAGTATGATACGAGATGAACTACAGATGATACTAACAAATCAAGTCTTATCAAGCTGGGACTAGAGTGGATATGTTTCTTGTTCGGCTGTGTGTTGTGCATAATTGTGCCTTGTATGTTTTCGTAGGTCTTCTACATGGGCAATAAGCATTTGATTGCTGAAACAAGTTCATTCAGCCGTTTGACAGTTGGGACTTTGTTGGGTCATTTTCTAGTACGGTTATTTGTTGGACATTGTGCCTTGTATGTTTTCCTGTTTTCTGTGCTCGACGGATTAAGTTGCGTGCTGTCTTCACTGTCCGACTTAATATTGTCTTTTTCTAAAGACGGCATAATGCGTGTTTTAAATGCAAATAATATAAAAAGATAACACCGGGCAGATCAGACAGCCCTAAACACAAACAACGGAGTAAAGATAAACAGTTCAACCCCCAAAGACACACCTTTAATAACCCCGCGCGAAGTTATTAAACCCGTATTCATTGCTCGTCGATATTCACTCTGCACCAAGCTGTCTGGTAACTCGGTATATTACCTAAATTACATTAATTTTATCAATAATGTGTGAGACCGAGTTTACAGTACAAACATTGGAACAAATTTATGGATGTAATTTCAAATTCCTGTGGTTAAATGAACTTAAGACTTTATTTTAGACCGACCATGTCTGAAACCATAATAAGAAATACCTAAGGTGTGTGGTATATTATATACACTTCAGCATGAGCATAATACGTATCCGTACTATGCTGATGCTAGTACATTTTTATGCCCACATATTATGCCGCGGGAGTCTTATTGCATAAATATTATAATACACTACGGTGTAATAAAGATTTAACGTGGTATCGTTCAAAGTATATACATGTACGACCTAGTTGATTTGACGAGGTTATAATATCGAAGGTAAATAGAATGTTTTATGTTTCGTTGCAGAAAAGCTTGAACAAAGACAGTGTAGTGATTAAAATAACACTACATTTCTGATTTCAGATATTGGATTCTATAAACTAGTTTAATAAATTGGATAACATTCTCGACAAAGCTTCGCATTTTATTATTTTATAATAAATGTTATATATAAATTCAATATGAAAAGACCCGTGTTATATCCTCTATTTACAGCGTGTTGTACGTGCATTGTTTGACGTAGTCATGCAAATATTTACGTCCTTTGTCTCGGGAACCGGAAACCAGGTTGACAAGAATCACGATAGAATGGAACATTTTGACAACCTTCGTGTTGCATTCTATAGAATATTTGCGTTATTGTCAACTAAACGGAACCAAAAGCAATATTTACCACGTCAATCAATAACATGTTTGCGTAAAATTCAATATATAATGCACTAATGTAATGAGTAAAGATCAAGCACATATCAAACTGTATTGGTTTAATGTTATCTTGACAGACAGAAGCAAATATTTTGATAAACACAACACAATTAAAAAAACAGCATCGCATCTGCTACAAGTATCATATCACAGGTTTCAAGACACTAAGAACTTTGAAATTCATCAGCAAAGAATTGTGAAGATTCAAACTGAAAAATATAAATATGAAAATATGAAGTATATTGACTGAGGCTCTTTCTCACATCATCTGAATTCTCTAGTCAGACAAAAAGGTCAACCGAGAGGAAATGTTAATGAAATAATAATACTAAATCAAAGCTAAAAGAAAAATATCTACGTACCAATTGTGCAGACACATTGTTTAAAACGTCGAGCTAAAAATCACAACCACTGATATACCCACCCTTAGGAGTCGGAAAGGTGTAAGAGCAAGCATCGTACCGGTTGACAATGTGGAGAAAGCATTGTCTGGCTGATAATTAAAAGGGAGAAAAACCGTGTGATTCTAATGGATTGTGGTGATACGAGAATCACAATTTCAAAAGAAAGTGTCGCCGTTGGTCACAGAAAAGAAACAATCAATTGTAACTGTTTCTGCCAACGGCAAAATACTGCTGAAGACGTAGAAATGTTTACATGATTGATGCTTGACGTTTTGGTAGGACTATGTAACGTCGCTGGTTTAGAATTAGAAGGTGGTTATAGTACTACTTACGACCTTATAAAACTCATGCATATTTGCAATCTTCATCTCATGGCACTTTCATGAAAATGTTCAAAGCTTGTTTTTTCCATTAGTAAAGAGTAGTTTTCAGACAGTGTTTTCTTGTTTACTTTCCTGTATATCATTAAAAGTGTATATGCACAAGATTGAACAAAAATGAATATCGAAAATGTATTTAATTTTCATTTTTATTTGTAAACAAAAGCTAGTGTTATCTCCGGCGAACTATAGCATTGTGTAATTTATTAGTAAGTTTATTTAAATGCGTACAAGTATAGAATGATCATGAAACATATTTACACACTAATGTTTATCAATTGAAGTTGAATAGTATTCCGACAGCCTAAAGTCGGAAATTCATTAATTACACTCGATGTTTCTTACATTTGTGTTAAACGACCATTCCGTTAAGCGACCGTTTACAGACCTTCCCCAGGGTGGTCGCTTAATACAAGTTAGACTGTAGCTTGAATGTTTAGAGCTGTGAACTGAGATTTTTTTATGAATGAGATAGTGACTTGAAATAATTAGATACGGTAACTCAACTATATATACACTTAGAATATACTCAAACGCAAAAGAAACTGTGCATGGGGTTTCACTTATTTTTTCAGACATCCATAAAAGAAAGTATATAGTGTTTGGTATCAAATTTTAGCTTATTCAATTGCCTATAAAACAGAATACATTTCGTTCAAATAGCACAATGAAAAGAATCGTGTTTTTCGTTTAAGCGTGGTAGGGGTCAAAATAAAAAATTGCATATATTGTGATATCTGTGTTTTTGAGACTAAAGTTAAGGTGTAAGATTCTCTAAATGGTTTAATAGTGATTATTTCAATATTATCGGGTACGATCTCCATTTTGACGTACGACGTCTTATGGAATAAACGTCACGTTTTACGACATACGAGGGAATTTCATTCCATTCGACCTGAAGAGCATTCGGTAGCTCCTGCAAATTGTTGACATCATGTCGTGATTGTACCTTTCTACCGAGAAGGCCCGTGCAACATTATCAATAAAGGGACCTCTAATGAGCATCATCAACGCCTCAATTCGCTGACGTTCCGATAATAATTACATAGCAAGTTCTGATTTTACAATTTGAAACATGCACAGTTTCTTTTTCGTTTGAGTATATATAACTACACTTACAATGTGTATGGAGCTACAACTATAAATAAACTATGATGATACTGTTAATACTACAGGCATAGAGGATTCCTCACAAACGAATCGACTGACAAACAGACAATGCGTGATAAACCTTAAGCGTTTAAATTTTAACGTTTAAGATGACAAGAGGCGTATATTAGATAATTAGATATGTTCGGCTAAAACGTATGTCCTCGGTTCCACTGGGACACCAATTACTTCAATTACTCCACACCTTACAAGAGTGACGGATGGACACCAGTTAGTAAATACCTCTAGAGATAACGCTACTGGTTGTGTGGTTAATATATCTTATAAATACATCATAAGCTTATATTGAAAAATATCATATTAAGCCAGACAGGGAAGGCAGCACACTGCACACTTAACTTGACCAGCCGAGCACAGAAAACATTAAAAACACACAAGGCACAATGCCCAACTGAACCAACCGAGCACAGAAAACACCCAACCCATTCAAGGCACAATGCCAACTTAACATGTAAAGATCCACCCAAATGCAAGCTTGCGAAAAGTAGAATGAATTAGTTTCAGCGATCTTAAAGCTGAATGCCCAAGCTGAATGACCCAGTTCCCACACTAAAACGACTACAATGCCTAGTTTAATTATTCTTCATCGAATGCGATTGGCAGCACTAGAGCCAGGATTCACATTGTCGATGTGTTGCACACCAGTCTATCATATATGATTATATATAGAACACTATTGTTAATGGGTTGTCTGAAATAATTATGATGGTATATGGATACGATTTTAAATTCCTGCAATGCGTCTGACATCGGTCTGCGATATTAGAATACCATATCGCGTACAATGTGATAAGGTAATCCTTCTTTCATCTATAGATGATTTAGGTTCTATCATTTATCAATAGACCTGTGATCAGTAACGCGTGTAATAGATTCCCAAAGCACTTTAACTGCCAGACATCTGATCTCGCCAAGGCATCGTTTTGCATTTTATAAAATAATAATGACTCGAAACTTTAACATAGATCATACACAGCACATCATACTCCAGTTGGCTTCTGGTTGTAAAATAACATAATGCAAATCGTTTTCGCAGAACAAACACTATTTGAAGAATCAGTGGCGCAAGTTAGAAGTAAACGTATCTACTACCAACGACAGTTTACATAACTGTCTACCGAAATTGTAAACAGTCGTTTTGAGTAATGGCAAAAATAACAATATCAACTGGCAATATTAAGTGCAAAAGCATGTACACGAAATAACATCAAATTACACAAGTTAGATGAAGTTCACCTTCTAAAGGGTGCGCTTGGAACGTGTCATTAGAATGTAATATTCCCTTTATTAACTTTGAGGACCATTAATAACGATACAAATGCATAGTATTTTTTCCGTTCATGCTAAATCATAGTTGGTATTAGATACATGTACAAAAAAGATGCTCTTTAATGGCATACAGATAATCTGCATCCTCATGTTTATATTCAAATTACTTTGTGAAATGATTTGCCTCCCATATTGATTCTCGCAGTGAGTTCACTTGCTGAAGTCCTCATAATCGGGTATTTGAAACTGTATATTGAATGACCTTTGTATTCCGGTTATTGGGTGGCGCGACCATGAACCCGTCTTACGGAATGAGCATGTAATAATGCTAATGGGTAATGGGCACATGGACAAATACTCTTTAAACATAGGGGTATCACGATGTATCAAATACATAACACGCATAAACTGTATACTGCAGTATGCACCTTTTTCAGCAAGGTTATATAATATTGGACTGCTCCATCTTGTTCATACATTGTGACCCATTGTAGTAACAAGAATGCATGGTAATAAAGTAGTCGGTGCATGCAGCATCGTGTGTAGTGTTGGTGTAAAATCCGTCACTATCGTTATATAGCAAGATTGGCCCTGTCAGATGTTTGCAGAAGATCCACTTATCACTGACAATTGATTCCATGATTTCGTAAATTTTAGAATGTTCAATGTTATGTGCGTGTTCGACTTTTTGACCGCTGAAAGTTGGGCTTTCAGTGGTCAAGTTCACTTAATTGTTCAGTTGTGTGTTGGACATTTGCAGTGTAATTGTGGTCTATGTTTTTTTTATGTTTTCTGTGGTCGTTTATTTTAGTTGAATGTTGCCTTCCCTGTCTGATAGTTTTCTATCGTTTGCTTTAAGAGTAGATTCCTTACGTAATACGGCCTACCGCTGAGAGCCGTCATAATGCTCTGAAAAAATCGTTTTAAATAAAATTCTTTGAACATTCGGAAGATACGAATGTTAATGTATCAGATAACGTTATTAGGTCTGACTAAATGATGATTGCATTGGATACAATATAAAGTATCATCACTGAATATAGATCCATAAAGTAATATATGCAACATATGTACGCAATCTGTCCTGAGCTATCTAAATACGGAATTAGAGTAATAACTTAAAGATGAATTTAATGCCATTAGGGCAAGTGGAATTTATTCATTAAGATATATCGTCTGAGGAATGTGGTGATTCCTGAACAATGTTTTTCACCGAATGCCCATTACCCCGAAAGAGTACATTGTATACAGTGTGTAGTTATTATTTGTTTGTACACTATTACAAGAACACAGAAATGGAGCAAAAAAGATAAAATCTGTACATTTGGTACATAATTGATTCGTAAATTTCATGTTTAGTCCTTATTCTTATTTTTCTAAGGATTTTATAATAATAAAAGTGAACTAAATACTAAAATAAAACATAGGTAACCCTGCTCGTTTGTGTTATTATGACGGAATCACCCCCTTCTTTTGTATGGATTTTGCAATAAAGTCACATTCTAGATAACTAGATGACCAAGGGGGGCATGGATCGCTCACCTACATAATCTTCACAAACTGGATCAAGAGATCATTATATTAATTCCAATATATTAGTAAAAGGTTGTCAGGATGGTCTCAGGATATATAACATTATTTAATTAAACACAAGCATGCGTCGCAGTTCAATCGATGTTCTCGCAATGCTCTTATCAGTAAGTATCAAGTGTTAGAAATTCAAAATCTAAACATGTATTTAAAAGGATGATAAGCACTATAAAAAAAACGAGGTCGCATAATGTGCAAAAAGAATAGCTGTAATTAAACAGTTAACGTTTACAAATTAATAAATTATATATCATGCAGATTTACATGTCTCAACATACAGTATAATTATATAGTCAAATAACCAGAAACAGCTGCTGCCTCCGCGTAAGACATTCAGACATTCGATGAATTGATTTCATAATTCATGACAGAATGTTCATATCTTTAAAGCGAACAGACATCGCCTAATGCAATCAGTATATTAAATGTCTTACCAAATAATATTATTATATAAATGTCTAACAAATATGTTTGCTAGAGGGTAAAATAATGCCTTGTGTTTGTTTCTATAAATATTGAACAACGGGTCAAAATTGACCGAAACGTATGTCTACAATATTACGTACTATCGGTGGCAGACAGAATAAGTTTCAGTAAGATAACAATAAATCAGACAGAAGATTAAACAAGACGGATGTGTGGTCTTTGTCTCGTGTGTCTTTCGTGCTCATGTTCTTTTCTGTTGTTTAAATACCATAAATGATGCTTTTCCTGTCTGGTTTTTCATCATATTTTAGTTAAGAATAAACAACACAATAATTCATCATTTAAAGAGAAAATCAGCTCTACATAAAGACTAGACTAAGTATGTATGTAACAATTATGTTTGTTCGGTACAAATACAAACCCACAACAATCACAACATAACGAATAGAGCCATTACATGGTGTAATGTTATTAAACGAACAGACAAATAAAGTAAGGACAACCGTTTGAGAGTAACGTAATTTACTAGGAACACAGGTCAGACAAAACGGTGCACCAGGAACAATTTATGGCGTTACAGACGGCATTTGATAGATCAAACAAGTGGTTAGTGTCATGAACAATCAACTAATCATGTTCATAGTTTTAAAACATTCAGACGTTGAATGATAACAGCAATACAAGTGTCTCTTCTAGTCATGTTATGAAGTCGATTTATAACAAATGCATTTTTGTCACAGGGTTAGCTGGGACCAAAACGCATGAATAAACGGAGTTTGAACATCGACTTTAATGTAAACAACATGTAAATTCGACCAACAATGCCTTGAGCATTACAATTACTACCACACACACAGGAATTATACTAGTTTTCATCACAGTTACAATTACAATCACATGAATTGCAAGAAAGTAATTAATTAATAGCATGTAATAATTCCAATAAAATTAATTGAATTTCGACGTAATTTATAATTAGTTTCAACTACTTTAAAAGTATAACTGATTAATTAAATACTTGTATTAGTACATTAAATTTTGTATTGTACCCATCCCTGGCTGTAACAAAATGGTGATTAAATTACGTCGATGGTCATCTCACTTAATCTCCGACATCAAACACACTTCCAAAAATAGTTCAATGTCTTAAACCAATTGTAATTGTATGGTGCCATAATGTTGGTGGTAGTCTGCAATATGACATGTCGCTGGCTTAGAATTAAAAGGTCGTAAGTGCAAAATACATATTTGAATTATTTTAGACAACAAGAACAAACTGGCTGAAAAATGCTCTTTACATATTGAAAAACAAGCTGTTTAAACTTCAGTTTGGTCAACATGACCACTTCCGATTTTCATGAAAAAGACTCAATGACATATTAAGAAGCGCCTCGAGATGTAGATTTGAAATATGCATGAGTCTTAAAAGGTCGTTAGTAGTATTTACGACCTTCTAATTTGAAGCCATTGATGTACAGGTAGTGTGTTTTTGTCACAAATTGACCCCAGCATCAACGCTGTGACTATCGTATTTGTCTACATTGACCTGTTGGTTTTCAACGATTCAATGTCTTTTCTAAAATTTAATCCCCATGGCACGACTTTGACAGAACTCTCCCAAGAGTATTCATTACATATAAACTTGGTGCTTCTCGTAGATTTTCTTTTTGAATTGTATTACTACGCTACGGGTGATGCGACCAAGTAATGTCACGACGTAAGCGATTTATGGTAGAAAGTGTATTATTCAAATTGTGTTTTACCCAGAACGCTTCAGTGACAGACATTATTAGAGTACAATCATTGTTTGGCATTACCAGGTGCATATCGGTTAATGCATTCATGAGGATAAATGCATACTAATATTATTAAATAATTCCTAAGTCAGCTAATCCCTGCATTCTGATTGGCTAAGACGTGACGTTTACACTTCAGTGAACCTCCGTTTTCAGCAATCGGGACCCTCGGACATTACTGACGTAAACGTTATAGACGAATGTGTGTGGAATAAGTCAAACTGCAAAGGCCCATCACTTCTGTACAAGCTCCTATAGCTTAATTTTGACATAGCATTTTACCTACATGTATGTTCATCCCCTGATTTTGAGTTCACGTAAGTAACAAAGCATCTAAACACATTTTGTTTAGCTAACGCAATTCACCAAACGTCACGTTATGGTGACGTCACGTTTACGACGTCATTAAATCAAGCTCATTTAAAAACAAAAGCGCGGGAATAAAATCAATGTTTTCATTGATATTTATGTGATTAAGCGTCGGTTTGGAATTATAAGGATTAAACGACCATTTGTTGACGTTCACTGATGTGTAAACACCCGATCTGAAGGCACACATTTAACATTACTCAATGTGTTGCTTCAGATCGGGTGTTTACACATCAGTGAACGTCAACAAATGGTCGTTTAATCCTATAATAAATTATTAGTGTTAATATTGCTGGATAACCAGCCTGTTGGAGAAAACTGAGTTTAATAAATATATTAGGGGTAAACATAAAGTCTTTTCACATTAACTTTACAACAATACTAGTTTATGACTGTACTAGGACATCATGTTTAACTATGTATACTCCAGAGCACCAGTTGACAAGTCCAGTATACGTACGATGTTTCGAAATGAACATGTACGACAACTTGTACAGTGTAGCTACCCGTACATGTATATGTACACGTTGTAGTTCAAATTGTATTGCGATACACAACGTGTGCGTATAAAATCACGTGACAGTTGAAACATGATTTCTTTGGAACATATATTCTTTATATAAACTCAACCAGTCCACGGGCGATATAAAACATGGGTTTCCCGTGAATACGCATGCCTGTGTGACGTACTATACACGTACTATAACGCACACAGAAACTACACACACATAAACAAACATGTTCTAAAGTTAGACGTACACGTTGCCTTTCGCAACCACTCTATTATCATAATTTAGCGACTTACCAGTGACGGTATCTGGGAGCTCATCTGATAATCCTTTGCCAGCATCATTGTTTTAAAGTTACCTGCTTGTACAGCGTTCTGTGTTATATGTACATTGCAAACGAAGCAACACGTTGCTTAACCAACACTACTACTTCTCCTGTGATTTGCCAGAACAATGAAAACTATCAAACTCAGTCTATGGTGTTCAGACACATGTTTTTATCACTTATTTAAAGCCAAGAAAAAATTTAAGGAACGCTGATTAGAAGTTAAGGAGTTGTAATTTAAATATCACATAACATTAATCCACAAAAGGAAACTAAACTATCGCCATTAAATATAATAATTACCAATGACATTTGAAAACAATATAAAGGTACACACATACGAATTTCATCACAAACACAACGTTTCACGGAAGCACGAATATCACGAACTTAAGACCAGGTTCAACGTCAAAAACACACGATACAATCCAGCTGATAAACACTTAAATAATAACACTTGTAATATAATTCACCCGGATAATGTTTCGTTATAATGTTGAGAGGTAATAACATAATTAATGCTATTAATCAGTTCATATACAGGGTGTTAAAAACGTTCGTTCTCAATGTTTAAGTTTCACTGTACTGGTTTATTTTCTTGCGTCAGAAAAATGTTAAATGGGCAGGTTAAAATCCAGAGGGTTCCGCTTTTATTCTTTCTTGCATTCTTGCTTGCATTAAATGAAGCTATCAGAGTAAGAGATTGAAGTGTATACTGCATAGTATTAAATAGTTCAGATAAAATAAATTATGAAGTCAAATGTTGAGAACAAACTTCTTTAACACCCTGTAACTGTTACACATTATAATATAATTGGAACTTCTTTTAAGTATATTATAAATAAATGAAAACAGATGCAATTGAGATTTTTATGAATATTTAAGGTTTATCATCTTATTATAGCTAAAAATGTGTATTTACGTTCAACGTACGTATCTATGACCAGTGTAAATTATTGCCCCTAGGGTGTATGACAATCTTCAATTATAACACTTTAAACTATACCGAGAGCAAATGCTGCTGAGGTCAAGCATGTGATACATCAAACGAATGACATAGTACATTTAATTTGTTCAATGTAATTATAAATCCGTTTGTCGTTCAATTGTTGATCTACACTATGTTATTTATTCTTTATTAGGTCATGATACATTTGTAACAACATACAACAGAAAGTTTTACAACAAAACATGTATATGGGTTGTATCAAATCAAAATGGTATGAAAACATATAATTCGTATAATATCCATACATAATTTATACGAACAACATACTGACATTTGCATTTGCCGTAAATATACTCATATAAAAAAAGCACAAATAGCATGTAGTATATATTAAAGAATTAACATTTTGTTAAATGTTAGGTTGTCTGTTATAGGCGATTTGTTAACACGATACTTTCACCGTTCTATAACTAGTTCTATTAGATGCCACTACTAAAACTGTACGTTATCTCTAATTTTCACATGTTAACATTTGCGCTTTCTCACATCGTTTTCATACATAAACCAATAGATATACTAATACTCCATAAAATCAAACAATTATTTTTCATATCTAAGTTCAGCTGTTATTTTCATATTCAAACAGTGTTAAAACTTTCCTGATTGATAAGATGATATATATTTATTATTTATTTAGGTCTCATCTTTGTACAGCATAAATAAAATATACATATCAAGTTACACTAAATCATTGCACACAGCCATTCTAGTAAGAATTTTAAGAGACTATAAATCACAGTAACAGTAACATAAAATTGTTTCTCAACATACATTTCCTAAACAAGTATACTATAAAAGTATAATTACGATTAAGTTATTTACATATTAGAGACATGACTATATTAAAACTTAATATTATAACCTTTCTCTTAATAGAGAAGTTAATTATACACAATTAAAGATGACTTATGTACACATGTAAAACCAAGGAGCAGTTGTTAAATTAAATCTTCATTGTCAAAAGTATTAAAATTGAAGATTATAAAAAAACACTGAAATAGAAAATGAGTACCAATGCACAATTTAAAAATAGCCTAAGAAAACGATTATCACCTCGGTCAGACCGTAGATTAACTGATTAACAGCTGCTTCTTATACGGAGATAAAACATATCACAATTTAATTAATATTTAATATAAAAAATATGGAGTTTGTTTTAAACAAAAACATTGTGCTGTGCACTGGCGTAGACCATGGATCAATTAGCCCGTTATCATAATTATTATCGAACTATCGAACACAACCACGAGGTACGCATACTTACTCAAGAGGAGGCAAAACCAAAAAGCTGTGAAAAGGCATTAAAATGAAACGGATGTATGCTCTTTAATATTGAATAATTATGTTTATGGCTTCGTTAGAATAAAATTGAAAGCGTTGTTCCAAGCTCTGAAAATAATGTATCGATCCGCAAAGTAAAGTTATACTAATAATAGTATAATTATCGATTTAAGCAATGCACACAACAATACATTCAGCATCGTATGCAACAGTATTACATGCTACAACAATTAACGTGATTGAGAGCCAATGCTTTGAAGTGTTGAATTATTTTGTTTTATATCTAATCGACACTTCTGACAAGAAATTGCCATGTTATAATATATTGATGAAAGCATACAATTAGTATCAAATGGAACATTATTACGCAAGTCAGGAGTCTTTTTCCACAAGCCAAGAAGCCAGAAGGATCTCAATAGTCAATATGGTTCAAGGTTAAAAGTTTAACGGCATATTCATCAACATTACCTTTGACGATTTATCAAATTCTAGTGACAAATAAATATGACAAAGACAGATTTACAAAATGAATAGACACAGATATACAGGGTGATCCAAAAGACATGCCCCACAAATAATGCTTAATAACTTTGCGTATTTTGGAGGTACATGTATATTCATTGTTTTGGTATTGACGGAAAGAATATTTAATAAAGTTATTGTTGAATATAAAGACGACCGTCATATAATGCCAAAGTAACCATGGTAACGTCATCAGCGATGTCATCATATTTTAAGAGATCAACGATGGCTGAAAACGCAGAAGATTCAAATGTGTATTATTAAAAAGGCAAATACGAGAGATGCCCTACTTATATTTGAACACCGTTGGATATCCGATAGTTTCAAGTTTATCCGATATAAATGAAATAACACTTCTGAACCGCGTAAAGTAATGTGTCAGGTACCATGCACTCACTGTTTGATTCTGTTTGCAATATGATTTGAGCCGAAATCAACCACTTTACTTTATTTTAAAGAATCAATTAGCAAACAAATGGGTTTGATCATTCAAAACTTTCAACGTTGTCTTACGCTGGATTGGAAAAATGGGTGGTTACGTCGCGCATCTCTCGAATAAAGTTTTTTTTTTTTTTATAAAATGGTGTGTGTTTATGTTAGTGATAACAATAAAAAAATAATATATTTTGTCAAATACTGAAACAAATATTTCGGGCCCGAGAAGGATAACGTCATTCATTTTCCCGCCTAATGGTTTAATAGGAGTTAGAGAATGTTATTTTGTCTAGAAAAGCAGGAAATAGAGTTTTTAGCTATAGCTAGCTGTGTACAAAAAATGAAAATATTCTCTCCACCAGATATTTTATTATGTATAATATAAATAACAATTACTTCAATTGAAAAATTACCATTTCAGGAAAATTATATATTTGGGGTGATTATAAAATCAACCTGCTTTGGATCTAGCAACACAATTAGCCAGTTCGTTTGGGCAAAATGAAGAAACTTCCATAATCAAGAGCATAATTTCTATTTGTTTGTTTGAGCATTATATGGACCGGAAAGTAAGCCCTGTGGTATATATGGACCGAGGCAGAGCGCATTATGTCAAAATAATTCAATTGGTCTTATTAGCGTAACTAAACTTTTTAACATGTATGGTACTTACCGGTCGCTTTCTGAGGTCATATATCTCCATTCCAAATGTTATCTTGTCCAATAGAATACATACAATTATCTCCATGATAATATACAACTTCATAACTATGTAATAAAACGTGTTGATATTTCTTTGGGATTATTGAAAAGCGCTGTTGCTACGATTTTAATATGACGTCGTATCAGTCTTTAATCACAAACACGTTTGCAAGCTGTGAGTATTAGATTTGTATCACTTATTATTTCCTTTCGTTTGAATCAGTGTTTTGCAATCACTGTATCCGCAAGTAGTGTACGTGATGATTGAAATCCAGAATAGAAATTCATAAAATACTAATTATTATTCTGTCTATGATTCGAATGGATATCACACGGTGTTAATGACAAAGTACGGTGTATTTGAATTTAAATGGTTAGATCAAACTACTACAAAACATGTAGTATAAATTTACAATGTAAGAAAACAAATAGTTGGCAAATAAACAGTACTTAAGTAAAGTATATGTTACTTAATGGTTGGAGCTTGCTATTACACCTTTGGTATTTATTAGTGTAATTCAAATGTGTTGCATACTAAGTATTGTACACAAATGTATATGTCCAATAATTGTCAGAAAGCCGATGGGTAAATAAATGTATTCGAAATAAACACAAACAAAAAAGATGCAATACAACGTTTAGCCAATAAAGACTCACTGCTCACCGACACTAAACAGTGAAGTTAAATCGCCTAACGCGGTATGTACAATATTTGATCAGATTCTAAGAGTAGCATCCGATATCCGTATAGCGCAGCAGTCGGTGTTGAATGAAAACTTTTCTTACGCGTTGGTCATTGGTAAACGAAGCGAGTTTCCTTGCGTTTTAACAATTTTGTTTAAACGGATGTTTATATATACTGGACACTTGCCTCACATCACATGTGACGTATGGTTAAATGTTAGATGATAATTAAACCAAAAATATAAATATAAAAATAAGTCTAAATAGAAATGTGGGTGGAATAGGTATTAAGTTTTTTAGGTCAATTGATAATCAGGTTCTTCACCGTATATTATATTACTCTCGATGTCTCAAACCTGATGGTATCCATCTCCATGAGTGATTTAAGAGGGTAGAAACTGTCGCAATCGTATTTTACTACATTACAATTGTTTGTTACAAAATGTATGTGGCATTCCGATTATTTTTATAGGGGGAATTCACCTTTATTTATCATTACAGTTTATCGCACTATTTGAAACACAGATAACAAAATGCCGCAGGTTTTTCGTATTCAGACCTTACGTGAAGAGGTCAGGCGGGGCGGTGTCCGGTGGAACATTCGTAATATGGCTAGACAGAACCATCATACTATTGGTGGAGCAATCGTACTGATGGCGGGAGTAATCGTACACCGCACACTCTGCGACATATTACATATTTTTGAGATCATAATAAGTTTATTGTATATCAACGAACAAACCGGTATCATTTATAATCGTCAATGCACGACTCTGTCATGGTTGAAGTAAACACCGGACCTCGTACTCTTTAAAATGAATTATTTACCAAGAGGATGTCGTGTTTCATTGCGTAATTACAAATTTATGTCAACCAAAAGTTCTTATTATACATGTATATAATATTATGCTACTGTTGTACGTGGTAATTACTTGTGCTATTCAATCTAAGAATATTTTGAAATTGAAATTATACAAAGAACAGTGTGAGTGTTTTAGTGCAGGCAGCATATTGAGTGTTTATCCCAGACCCCTTACCGGAAAATAAGGGCTCCGACAATGCTTCTGGCGTATTTGCCGCAATGTTTGCGGTACATTTGCCGCCAACTACTTTACGCGCACTTTTACCATGCAAATGAGATTTGCCGCAAATTTGCGGCAAACTGTTTTGGAAGCAGATTTGTTTGCCACAAAATTGCCACAAAGAAATTTGCATATTCCAAATATGGACAAAGGACAATTCCCGCAATTTGCATGGTAAAAGTGCGCGTAAGGTTGCCGGAAACTATATTTGATTTAGGCAAACTTACCGCAAACCACATTTGCATATCGTGAAACATTCAATGTATGATTGAAAGATATTGCCGCAAATTTGCCGCAAACTAATTTGCAAGCTAAAATTGTGGCAACCTTTTGGCAAACACACTTTTTCACAAAACTAGAATTCCACAATAACCATTTTTTTCTGATTGCTATTTAAAGTCATAAAACTATAATATCCAAACTGAATCACAATCAAACTAATTCCCATCAGTTGATCTGGTTCTATTAACTGCCAATCCTTGCATAATTATATTACATATGATCTGAAAGAAAAATAATTCAAAACACATAAACAATTTATTAGTCACTGATTAATTTCTCAGAATTAACTACCCCCAAAGAATTTATATGATTTAAATATCTACTAAAAATGTATAACTGAAACAAATCATCATTATATCCCTCATATTGATCATTTACTCTCAGAGAGGTATGCACCTGGAAATTATAACAGTAATTTAAAGTACAATACATGTACAACTTTTCCAGAGTGACCCTCTGTAGAGCAATACACTCTCTACAACAAAACCTTCAAAATTTCCTTAAGCTGATATTAAAAAATAAAATTGACCTCTATATAGCAACAACCCCTAACAACAGTCAATATTTCAGCTCCCAACTGGTGTTGCTCTACAGAGGTTGTACTTTAAAATGGATACATGTTTGTTGTAGTAAACAGATGAAGCCCACAGCCCCTATTTAAAAAGTGGACACTTAAAACAATAACTTGTAGATCAAAGGGGTCAGTAATTTTCTGTAAAATGCTGTAAAAAACATGAAACAATCACTGTACATGAAGTTTTAGAAATACAGCAGAATAATTGTCCTACATAATATTCATAACATTCAGCATTTACATTTTACTTACCAGGCTATCTGTTTTATGGTATTGCAACTGTTGCCTTCCAGCGTTTGGAATTCATGAAGTTCTTTTAAACCAGGTTATACTGAAGTAGATCAATATATTGTTTTTTATGTAATATTATACTCACAGGTTTTGGTAATTGAGATGATCAACCTATATTTCAGGGATTATGATTAATAAGTGTAACAAATTACTGCTTGAACATTCATTAATGCATGAATACTTAAATTTCTATAATTTTCAATATGTCATCAATTCATATATATTTCCAGTATATTGAGGCTTCAGAATCATAATTATATAATACATTGTATCTTAATTAAGTTGTATTTCAATTCATGTGTTGATCGTATAATAATAATCTATGTTACATACCAGTGAGTTTATCCATAGATCTCAAAAATGATTCTGGAAATCAACTTCAAACAAGAATGAGTCACAACATTACAATATAAAATAATAAAGTATATGTTTTAAAACTTAAATATAGCTTCCAGTGTTATTTTCTATAGAATATGCATAAAATGCACCCTGGCTGCTATGAGAAGCTAATATACATGTAATTGTATAATGAACACCATATGAGTAGTAGTAAACACGGTGGGGAAACCACGTGACCAAAAGTGGTGTAGTGCACGATTTTCGACCCAAAACAGCGTCGACTCAGGTATGTTTTTTCACCCTAATTTCTTTGATACGTCATTGTTTTCACCCAGATATCGTGCATAAACCCCGCGATTGAAAGCTCTTTCATTGGCTTTATGGAACTTGGTGCAATTCAGCTTCGTTTTAACGTAATCCTTGCCCAACCGATTTCAACTTCGCGAAATGTTTAGGTAGCGTACACTTCTGTTCGCAATTTATGCATCTAGCACAGCTACCCAGGCTAATATAACGTACACTTTGTTATTTTACAGAAGGTAGCGTGCACGCAATATTTCAGAAGGTAACGTGCACATTCTTTTTTCTTATGATCGAAACAAATAGTTTTAAGTATAATGTATTGTGAAACCCTATTTAGAGTCATTTCAATTGTATTTACCGGCGACGTCTATAAAGACTGTAGTATCAGAAATGTTTTATCGGTTTAACAAAAGCCAATATATTAGATTTGGCTCTGGTCATTACATGATGCTTTCGATGACAATAGTTTCAAACAGTATTTCCTACCTGCGTAAATAGTCTGAGATGCAAAAAGGCAACTTGTTGATCAACGGATCATCTTGTTTAAAACATAACCGAACAACCACCAACCACATTAGTTACATGTATAATGTAAACATACAAATAAAACACCTGCTATATATTACCAAGGGATTTGATATGAAGAATATGAGGGCCATATTAGTGTCGTTTACGGTTAAGTGTTGCCTTCCCTGTCAGATTGTTCATGTTCTTGTTTTCTATCGGTTGTACCGTCAGCCACTGGACTCATTATGACGAAAGTTCACAATTAGTGTCAAACTTAGTTGTGCATATCGATGGCCCGATATTCAAATAATTTAGTAATTGTATTAATTCAATATAAAAAATATAATATATTTAAATGAGCTTATACTTTTTATGGATACAGATATATAAATTATATTTTTTATAACATCATTATCTCTGAGAATACTTCATTACAATGCAACATAAGAACAAAAACATTAACACAAACACCTCAATATTAAATATTACAATGTATGAGGTGGCCTTAATAATGAGATGGTCTTTATTTAAGATTGAAGGCCTACGGTAATTTGGGGGAAAGTTGTAGTTAGACTGGAACAAAGTCAGAATTAGAATGACCTATATATATATACTCAGTAGAGTCTCAATCTACAAATGTATAAATTTTAAAATAGGAATATATTGTAATTAATACTAGGCTAAGTATATGTCATCCAAACTTACACTTGTAAGTCATTTTTGCTTATTATCAGTCTGCTAACTAAATTTAAAAGAAATGTTGAATGTCCTCCAAATGTGGAAAAGTGAACGAGGCTCAATATTTTAGGAGTAATAATATCCAAATGAGGTGGATTGATTTTACAGTCTAAAAAGTTAATCGAGTCGAAAGCGGGGGCAAACTTTTTAAGGCGTAATATGCAATTGAGGCGGAATTATTTTTCTGGTTTAATTATTTAAGTCGATCCTTTATTGCAGTCCACTGAGACAGTGGTAGTGCGTTGTCAGTCGGTTTCATCCCTGCCTAATTGGCAAATAATCTCGAGCTTCAAGGCATGAGACAGAAAGTTTGTTTGATATGATTTGTGTGATAGGAATCGAGGTGCGCTAGCGCTATTCTAGCACTTTTCGAATAGAATCCTGGGTTCTTTAACGTTTCCGGTGTATATCCGGGTTCGAAATTAGGTTACGACACTTAAAAAAAATTACAGGTCATATCCATCGATGAAAACTTTAAAGAAATGTTGAATGTACTCCACATGTGGAAAAGTGAACAAGGTTCAATATTTTAGGAGTAATAGTATCCAAAAAAGCTGGAATTATTGTACGGTCTAAAATGTTAAGTGAGTCAAAAGCAGGGGAAAAATATTTAAGGCGTACTTATATGCAAATGAGGCGGAATTGTTTTACGGGTTTAATTAATTAAGTCCTTTTTTGCGGTCGTCTAAGACAGTGGAAGTGACCGTTGTAATTCGGTTTTATCCCTGCCGAATTGGCCATTAATCTCGGGCTTCCAGGGATGAGACAGAAAGTTTGTTTGATATGATTTGTGTGATAGGAATCCAGGTGCGCTAGCGCTATCCTAGCAACTTTCGAATAGACTCCTTGGTTCTTTTACGTTTTCGGTGTATATCAGGGTTCGAAATTAGGTTACGACACTTTAAAATTTACTAGTAAGGCAGTCCATTTTAAAAAGGGAATGTCCACTCATTCCCAAATGAATGACCAAAAATGGCAAAATAAGGTGGTGATTTTAGTGCCATTTTTCTATATTCTGAGAATTTTCAGTAAGAAAGAAATAACAAAGTCATAATTATTTTCACTTTTTTGTAATAAAATGAAAACATTGAAACCAAATAATCAATAAAACCGATAATTTAATACATATTTTACATTTCTATAGATTTATTTGTTAAGCCGGCTTAACATTTGCTGGCTGAAACTATTTAGCCTGTTCAGCAAGTGCTTGAAACATAAAAACTAAACAAAATTTATTTGTTAAGCCGGCTAACATTTCATCAATAAAATTGATAATTTAATACATATTTTACAATTCTACAGATTTATTTGTTAAGCCGGCTTAACATTTGCTGGCTGAAACAATTTAGCACGTTCAGCAAGTACTTGAAACATAAAAACTAAACAAAATTTATTTGTTAAGCCGGCTAACATTTCATCAATAAAATTGATCATTTAATACATATTTTACAATTCTACAGATTTATTTGTTAAGCCGGCTTAACATTTGCTGGCTGAAACTATTCAGCCTGTTCAGCAAGTACTTCAAACATAAAAACTAAACACAATTTATTTGTTAAGCCGGCTAACATTTCATCAATAAAATTGATCATTTAATACATATTTTACAATTATACAGATTTATTTGTTAAGCCGGCTTAACATTTGCTGGCTGAAACTATTCAGCCTGTTCAGCAAGTACTCGAAACATAAAAACTAAACACAATAAATTTGTTAAGCCGGCTAACATTTCATCAATAAAATCGATAATTTAATACATATTTTACAATTCTACAGATTTATTTGTTAAGCCGGCTTAACATTTGCTGGCTGAAACTATTTAGCCCGTTCAGCAAGTGCTTGAAACATAAAAACTAAACAAAATTTATTTGTTAAGCCGGCTAACATTTCATCAATAAAATTGATAATTTAGCACATATTTTACAATTATACAGATTTATTTGTTAAGCCGGCTTAACATTTGCTGGCTGAAAATATTCAGCCTGTTCAGCAAGTACTTGAAACATAAAAACTAAACACAATTTATTTGTTAAGCCGGCTAACATTTCATCAATAAAATTGATAATTTAATACATATTTTACAATTATACAGATTTATTTGTTAAGCCGGCTTAACATTTGCTGGCTGAAACTATTCAGCCTGTTCAGCAAGTACTTGAAACATAAAAACTAAACACAATTTATTTGTTAAGCCGGCTAACATTTCATCAATAAAATCGATAATTTAATACATATTTTACAATGCGACAGATTTATTTGTTAAGCCGGCTTAACATTTGCTGGCTGAAACTATTTAGCCCGTTCAGCAAGTGCTTGAAACATAAAAACTAAACAAAATTTATTTGTTAAGCCGGCTAACATTTCATCAATAAAATTGATAATTTAATACATATTTTACAATTCTACAGATTTATTTGTTAAGCCGGCTTAACATTTGCTGGCTGAAACTATTCAGCCTGTTCAGCAAGTACTTGAAACATAAAAACTAAACACAATTTATTTGTTAAGCCGGCTAACATTTCATCAATAAAATCGATAATTAAATACATATTTTACAATTCTACAGATATATTTGTTAAGCCGGCTTAACATTTGCTGGCTGAAACTATTTAGCCCGTTCAGCAAGTACTTGAAACATAAAAACTAAACACAATTTATTTGTTAAGCCGGCTAACATTTCATCAATAAAATTGATCATTTAATACATACTTTACAATTATACAGATTTATTTGTTAAGCCGGCTTAACATTTGCTGGCTGAAACTATTTAGCCTGTTCAGCAAGTACTTGGAACATAAAAACTAAACACAATTTATTTGTAAAGCCGGCAAACATTTCATCAATAAAATTGATAATTTAATACATATTTTACAATTATATAGAGGATATTTGTTTGTTTTGATTGAATATGGTTTATATCTCATCGTGTAGTGATAAAATTAAATATTTTCAAGAGCGCGTAGCGCGAGTGAAAATATTAAAATTTTATCACTACAAGATGAGATATTAACCATATTTAATCAAAACAAACAAATATTCTATTTATTTAATGCTTTTATGGTGTCAAAACTGGTACTATTTATGCCAAATTACCACTGTGGTTAGGCTACGTATGAATATGTTATTCCATTCATATTTTCCATACACCAACTTGTAGGAAATGGTCTAACTAAGAATAAAAACCCCCACATGACATGTTTCCGTTCAGTAATAAAAAAGTTACAGACATTTTAGTGTTGATAATTTGGTAAATTAAAGTAGTCCCTGTGAGGGGGCGGAGCTTATATCAGTCACATTGTAGGTGATAACCAGTGGCTGATATAGGTTTTATTTCACTGATAGAACTCCATATCTCATCAGTTAGCATTAAATAAACAGATTTATTTGTTAAGCTGGCTAAAATTTGCTGGCCTATCCCTATTCAGTTTGTTCAGTAAGTGCTTGGAATAAATAAATCAAACACAATTGAATTGTTAAGCCAGCTAACATTCCATCAATAAAATCAATAAATTAATGCATTATTTACAGTTCTGCAGATTTTACTAATAGCCGGCTAACATTTGCTGGCCTTTCCTTATTCAGCCTGTTCAACAAGGTGCTTGAAACAAGCAAAACCAAACACAATTCATTTGTTAAGCCAGCTAACATTTCATCAATAAAATCGATAGATTAATAATTTTTTACAATTCTACAGATTTCGTCGTTAGCCGGTAACAAGCCAGCTTGAAACAAATGTTAGCCAGTGTAGCGTTTGCAGTATTTGACTAGTTAGCCTGTACTGCAAGTGTTAGCCGGCTTAACATTTTCGGAATTTGGGACGTGTTAGTTGAGTAATTAGCCAATTTGAAACAAATGTTAGCCAGCGTAGCGTTTCCAGCATTTGACCTTTTTAGCCTGTACTGCAAGCGTTAGCCGGCATAACACTTTCTGAATTTTGAATTGGCCTGTGGAGTAGCCAAGATGAAATAAGTGTAAGCCAGAGTAGCGTTTGCAGATATTTGACTATTTAGTATGTACTTCAAGCGTTAGCCGGCTAATATTTTCTGAATTTTGAAAAGGCCTGTGGAGTAAGCAGCCAAGATGAATTAAGTAAGTGTCAGCCAGAGTAGCTTTTGCAGGTATTTGACAGTTTAGCCTGTACTGCAAGCATTAGCCGGCTAATATTTTCTGAATTTGGGATTCATCATGAGTTAGATGTATTACTATTAACCAATTTGAAATAAAAGTTAGCCAGTGTAGCGTTGCAGATATTTGATTATTTAGCCTGTACTGCAAGCGTTAGCCAACTTAACATTACTGAATTTGGAGAAGGCCTGTTGAGTAATTAGCCAGCGCAGTTTTTGCAGATATTTGAATATTTAGCATGAACTGCAAGTGTTAGCCGGCTTATCATTTTCAGAATTTTGAATGTGCAAGTTGAGTAATTAGCTAGCTTGAAACAAATGATAGCCAGCATAGCATTTCCAGTATTTGACTATTTACATGTAGCCTGTACTGCAAGCGTTAGCCGGCTAACATTTTCTGAATTTGGAATAGGCCTGTGGAGTACCGGTAATTAGCCAAGTTGATATAAATGACAGCCAGCTTTTGCAGGTATTTGACTATTTAGCCTGTAATGCAAGCATTAGCAGGCTAATAGTTTCTGAATTTTGAATAGACCTGGAGTAAGTAGCCAAGATGAGTTAGATGTATTACTATTAGCCAACTTGAAATAAAAGTTAGCCAGCAGGCTCGTAGATACCTGTATGCAGAATACGCAGCTGCGTACACATGCTTCTCAAAAAGTGAATAATTAAATGATTGAAAAATGAAACAAGAGGATCATAGATCCTGGGTCGCTCACCTGCTAAACATGGCCAAACTTCAAACGTGACCTTAAGGTCATCAAGCTAAACATTTTGACCAAAGATGATGAAGACTAAAGCAAAAATATGGCCTTTTGACCTAGTTTTTGACCCCACATGACCCAACTTCAAACTTGACCTGGATTCCATAGAGATACAACTACTGACCAAGTTTGGTGAAGATCAAAGCAAAAATGTGGCCCCAGAGTGTTAACAAGGTTTTCCTATTATTTGACCTTTTGACCTAGTTTTTCACCCCACATGAACCAACTTCTTACTTAACCATAAGGTCATTAAGATAAACATTTTGACCAAACTTCATGAAGATTAAAGCAAAAATGTGGCCGCCAGAGTGTTAACAAGGTTTTCCTATTATTTGACCTTTTGACCTAGTTTTTGACCCCACATGACCCAACTTCAAACTTGATAAGGTTACCAAGATAAACATTTTGACCAAACTTCATGAAGATTAAAGCAAAAATGTGGCCTCCAGAGTGTTAACAAAGTTATCCTAATATTTGACATTTTGACCTAGTTTTTGACCCCACATGACCCAACTTCGATCTTGACCTATATTTCATTGAGGTACAACTACTGACCAAGTTTTATGAAGATCCAAGCAAAATTGAAACTGCTAGAGTGTTAACGGTGAAAAGTCTAACAGACTGACAGACAACGGACAAAAAACAATCACAAAAGCTCACCTTGCCGCTTTGTGACAGGTGAGCTAATAAAAACTGATGCCTAAGCCCTAAGGGGGGCAATCCTTTTGTATTTTCAGCATTTCTTTGAAACGCTTTTAAAAAGCTCTATACACAAAACCTGGTTTTATCAGTAAAAATAATGTTAAAGATGATGCAAAAAAAACCCCAGAACGCACCAGAGACGTTCTAGCAAACAAAATTGTTCAGGGGGAGCATGCCCCCAGACCCCCTAGCCTTCTTGCGTACACATTCAAATACCTCTAGCTTCGCCCCTGGCCAGCGTAGCGTTTGCAGATATTTGGGGTTACCGTGCATATGCATACCAGTGTGACATAGTACAATGTACACACTATATTTTCGTCTGTCATACGTCAGTTACTTGTAGAAACTACACATACCTGGATGACGAAATGCTCAAAAGTAGTATTCACGTACACGTTACATGTTGACTTTAGGAACCTCCCTAATGTTTAGTATGACTACCAAGTCACTGTGCAATAGCATTAAGGGTAAAAAATATTGACCTTAATTAAAAAATTTAACTCCTTACAAAACAAGAGATGTTTGTAAAACATGTATGCCCCCATGACAGCCAAATAGTCAGAAATGGTGAAGGTCACTGTGGCATTGTCCTTTGACCTACTGACCGCAAAATCAATAGGGGTCATCTACTGTAGATGATCAACCACCATGTAAAGTTTGAAGATCCTAGGAAAATCGTTCTTGAGTTATCAAACGGAAACCATTTCGTCTACTAACCAACAGACAGACTGATATGTGCAAAGTAATATACTTCCTCATCAAAGATGGGGGGCATAATAATCCGAAAGATATGCCAGAACTTTGTCTAGTGGAGTTTACTAATGACAATAAATATGTGTATCAAGTTTAAATCCAATAGCATTGATAGTACAATGTACATGAACTATAAAACTTTAATAAAAAGTTTTAAACTGAATGCACAAACAAGCGGACGGACAGTTTAATTTTAATATTCCACCCTTCCGGGGCATAAAAAGCTTGCATTGATAACGTTGACATAAGATTCAGCCTAGTGATCTAGGTTTTCAATCAAAATGACCCTTAGTCTGCAAATGTAGGTACGGTACCAGGCTTATGTCCATGTTCCACCATGTTCAAAATACGAAAGCAAGCTGGCTGGACCAGTTTATTATGGTTCATGTTCATTAACGCTGATAAAAATAAAACAAGTGAAATGGTTCTCAACAAAAAGTAAAAAGCACTTGAATCAACAAATATCAAATTTCCATTTCCCAGAATCACAATCGGCCATAATGGCATTATTAGAACTATGAAAAGAATGTTATTGCTGTTATTTGCGATTTCTAAACACCAGGTCTTTAAGAAGACCGACTGTATTTTAGGTCCAATAAATTTCAATCGGATCAAGTTGAATAATTTGTTTCTTGGTTGGTTGAATATAAAGTTCTGTAAGGTAAACACTGTCACTTTCATCAGGACCAAAAATGAATATCCAAACTCTATTTTTGATTCATCAAAACAAACACTCATCAAAGAATCACAAATATCCAAATGAATGTAAAATGAAGCCCCCTATTACTGTACTTGGTTGTTTTTTTAATTTGACATAGATCTAGGAACCTAGAATTAGTCATTATTTTTGCCTGTTGAAGTTATTTTTGTACATATCTTTATACTGATCAATGTGTCTATGGTGTTTCTATGATGTGTCTATAGATGTTTCTCAAACTATAGATGTTTCTCAAACATCTTGAGTGTCTATGGGCGCATATTATATCCCTGACACTGACAACAGTCACAAGTCTCCGAGTCACTCTATGGTTAATTCAAATGTTTGCCTTAAGGTTCTTCTGCTCTTCACTACACCATGTGATGTTGATTGCAACAGCACCTCTAGTTTGCCAACACATAAATTGATTAGTGGTTTGTCAAGTTCCTAGACAACCATGATTCAGGCGAGGAATATTCATAACTAGCATAATTCCAACAGTGGGTCATGGTCAAACCAACAGACTACAACTCCGCAAGTTCTGAGTGACATGCAGTAGAAGGCACTCTAAGCATATCGAAGGCATCTATTTTAGTTTCCATTTCTTCACGACTGATGTGTTTGTGTGGTATATTTCTATTCCTCTTGCTACATGTATGTTAAGTATAAGGACAAATAAATTCACCATGTTCAGTAACGCTTATTCTGTACCATTGATGAGGTGCAGCAACTGCTTTCATAACCTGCAATATAAATCATCGAAATGTTCAATTACCTGATAAAAGACTAAATAATATTATAAAAATTTAAATTTTAAACATGTGTAGGGCAATAATTAAACTACATATACTAGCTAATGTTCCTTAAGAAAATCAAATAAGGCGAATTGATATTGCCTTCTTAAAGGTCATCGGTATTATTGCACAGTTAGGAATGCATGCTACATTGTAAATGGGTACAGGAAAATGACTGTGATAATATAACAGAGTGAGAATGCGCCCCAGAAATTATTTCCACTTAATCCGCAAGAACTCGTTCACTATATATCACTATATATTACATAGTTATATAAGTGCATTAAAGTACAAATTAAGGTCCATAATTTTAGAACAAATTAGTGCAGGGCAAATTCTTCCCATTATGCACATCTACATGTCAAGGCTGGTCATCTGTGAATGTTTGAAGGAAATCCTGTCAAAAACGTAGGGAAAGTTGTGTTTACAATAATTGTCCACCATATCTATTACGTAGTGAACAAGGTGTGAACATTCCATGAAAACCAGATTTTCAAGACAGCCAAGCATAATTTGGCACAAATGGTGCATGCTGTTGTAACAATGGCCTTGACCCCACCTGAGCCCCCATGTTCAATCCAAAGTGGTGTTTTTCACACAAGCTACAGTTTCAGTGACCTCGATACCCCCACCCGATGTCCCCACTTTCAATTCCATGTGAAGTCATCACACAAGGTACCTTCACAGCAAGTTTCATCAAATTATCTCATTCCTAACACATTTTATCATGACAACTTGTTACCAATTAACTTAATAAGTTACTGAGTATAAATTGTTTTTCTAAATTTAGTGACCATGACCTTCACCCCACCGGCCCCACTTTCAATCCAAATTGGTCATTTCACAGAAGCTGCCTACATAGCAAGTTTCATCATGATATCTCATTGCCAACTATAGTTATTGAGCGGAAATCTTTTTTTCTATTTTTAGTAACAGTGATCATGACCCTTACTACCCCCCCCCCACTTTCAATCTCAATCAGTCTTTTCACATAAGCTATAGCCCGTTTGCAGCGAAAAAACTCGTCTAAAGTTTGAATGGTTAAAAATCTATTCATCAGATGTTGATGAAAATTTATGTAGAATAATAATTACATTCTACCTACTCCCATTTTAAATTTCATAATTTTTTATTACTTATTTAAACAAGTTAATTCTTTATTGTATATTGATATTACTTGCATTTGAACACTTTAACGCAGGGAGGAAATCTGGTATTTCATTGATGTTTAACTATCTTTTTATTAACTGTTATAATCCGTGATCAGCGAGATTAACATGGCTGTGATGAACGCGAATTTTATGAGGCCCATATAAGTCGATTTATTTAGGCATGTCGCTTGTGTGTATACAGATTATGTATAAAACATGTAATTTCACGGAAAAGCAGTGAAAACCAAACCCCATATTCACTAAGCTACATAAGCTATGTATATATTTATACATGGACATACACGTATATAATAATGTTAAATTAAGAACTTTTAAGCATTGTAATGTTTATGTGCGCAATGACATGTAGTCTTATGACTGAACCAGTCCTAAATTATTGAGTAATATACATCTACCCAAACCTTTAGGATTAGTCTGAAATCATCATTCATGAACACGTTTGAAGAATGCCTAATATTAAGCAGTCGACATCGTTTAAAGATGCTGTAAAATACGTGTTTTTTATAGTTCGTGAAGGAGGCTGCTAGACGCAAGCCATTTTTACGTTTAGACCCGAAACTATGATACACATAGACAGTACAGATGTACGGACGGGCCTCGTACATGCTATATTAATTAGGTTGCATATACGTAAATGTACCGTTAGATGTGTCACGTGACCATAAAATTGGCTGTTGTGTGTATCAAGTCTTCTAACATGAAGTTTCATTGTAAACTTGAAATATTTTACATAGAACTTATGAACAAAACTTTTTTCACACATGTCCGATGCTGCTTAGATTTAATTGTATATTAGGTAGATACTTTTTATTTACTCGTGCAAAATATCATACTTGTAGGTGCAGTAAATACTGAGAAATCTTCATTTTAGAAGATTGTTTTCGCCGCAAACGGACTATACCTATACACAGCTTAGTTTCATCATGATATCTCATTCTCAACTAAAGTTATCCAACTGAATTGAATAGTGGACGTCATCAAGACCATTGGGACATCACAATATAATTAAATAATAAAAACCGTAGGTAATTGATAGATCTACATTCACTGGTAATTTCATTGTGCTAGAAACAATATTTAAAAAGTTAAAAGGAAAGTCTTCAAATATATTGATCACTCCTCGTATTTTAATCATTCTTGGCAAAGATACATGTATCTCCAAAAATTTGGCGTTCCTTTATTTTTTATCAGTGTATTATGTAGTGCATAAAAGTACAATACCTACAAAACTGTAGTAGTTGCATTCACAAGAATGTGTCTACGGACTGACAGACAGACGGCCAAGCTGGATCCAGTATACCCTCCTTACAACTTGTGGGGGGATATAATTTATCTAGAGTAACATTTGGTTGCAAACTAGTAGAAGACTATATAAATATATATAATTAAGCACACCTACCAGTACAAAAGGCAGTTATTTCTTAACCGACCAGTAAATGTTTTTTTTCAACAGTTCTCACTTTCAAACAGGCCATTGAAGAATGATCTGAAATGGAAAAGTATACAAAAATCTTACAGTTAGGTCGAAACAGATAATAACAAGCAAATTGATATCCCCCTACAGGTAATCAGTATTTCATTGCACAGTTTGGAATGTAAGCTTCCATCAGATAACAATTGTCAATAAATCAAGAGCAATAACTCAACAGAAAATTTACCAAAAAAATAACTTGACAAGCATCATCACAGTATGGTTGTTCATATTTCTTTAAAGTTTCATAAAATTCAACCCCCAAGTTAGTGTACAAAATTAGTCAATAAACCAACAGCAGTAAATCTAGGGAAAATTGACCAATAAACAAGTGGGCCAAGATGGCCCTGTATCGCTCATCTGTGAATGTTGAACTAGAATAACCATATTTAAACAGGACCTTGATTTCGGTTGCCATTGTTCAGCATGAATTTCAATTATTTAGCTATTTATAGAATGGAGCATTCCAGGAATATTGTTACCAATTTGTAATGAAATCCAGTCTGTAGATAATAAGACTTCACCATTTATGTATAGGGGTAAACAAGCCCCACCCACTGGTGGCCATGTTTGTAGACGAATCATGAAAAAAGGTCACTTTTGTAAGAGGGTCAACCAACAAATATTTCTGTAAAATTATTTTCAAATCTGGCCAGTGGTTGATTTTTTTTGATTTTTTAAAAGTTTTTCCAATCGGTTGCCATGGCAACCAGACTTTTTTTTATAGATTTCAATTATTTTAGCTATTTTTGCAGAGGATCACCAAAGAAACATTGTTAATATTTCATAATGAAATCCAACCAGTACTTTTAGAAGAATATTTTAAAAGACTAACTATTTATATAAAGGGGAAATTATTTTTTAGGCTGAGAGCTCCATCCACTGGCGGCCATGTTTTTTGACAAATCATGCTAAAAATACAAATTCTGTAAGAGGGTAACCCAAAAACTATTTCAGTGAAATTATTTTGAAATCTGGCCAAGAGTTGATTTTCTATCATTTTTAAAAAAAATTCTAATCGGTTGCCATGGCAATAAGAGTTATTTATAGATCAGAAAAAAAAACTTGACGGGCATCATCCCAGTATGCTAGTTCACATTTATGTCAAGTTTCATGAAATTCTACCAGCTAGTTAAAGAGAAATGGCTGTGGACGGACAACGCCATTTCAATACCTTACCGATTTCATCGGCGGGGATAACAAATTAGACATCATTACACTCCAGGACAGAGCATTCAACAGCATAAATCATAGACAAAAGGCATACAAGACAAGGAAATTCCACAAAAACAGGTGTTCATGTAATTTGGCAGAAATGATACATGCCTGTTTTGTAACAGTGGCATTGACCCCACTAGCCCCATGTTCCATCCCAAGTGGCGGATTTCACACAAGATCATTTGCTGCTAAATACACAGCAAGTTCCACCAATGATATATCATACCTAACTACAATTTTTTTTTAATTTTTAGTTTCAGTGACCTTGACCCCCATGGCCCATACCTATCTTCAACTTTCAATAATGTGTGTAGTCTTCACTTAAAGTACATGTACCTATGCAGCAACTTTCATCAACATACCTCATTCCTAACAACAGTTATTAAAAAGAACTACTTTGTTTTACTTTTAAGCCTTAACCAAAGTGGCCCCACTTTCAATCAAAAGAGACGTTTTCACACATTTGCTACCGAAACAGCAAGTTTCAACAGGATATACGAGGGTTGTCCCAGTAAATCGCGTACTTTGTTTATTTGTCACGGTCTGAACCTGTTCACAGTATGGGTGAGGAAGTGTGTAGACAGCCGGCTAGCTCAGTCGGTAGAGCATTCGCCATGTAAGCGAAGGGTCCCGGGTTCGAGCCCCGGTCTGGTTGCACATTTTTCTCACCCTGTGACATTTGGCGCCCAACGTTATTTTTTTCATTTGTTTTTAATCTTATTACTGGACATTGATACATTATTAATTGTAATAATGTTATTAATAATTAAATAACATTAATGATTATGTAATAAAATACAGGAAGATATTATACATGTTATTATACGTACATAGTGCGTTAGTTGATAAGTCATTGGTTTGATTTGTCATTAGTGTTTGTTACATTGAAGTAAATTCGGGACGAATTTCATTATGACGGGGTGGTATGTCACAGTCTGAATCTGTTCACAGTATGGGTGAGGAAGTGTGTAGGCAGCCGGCTAGCTCAGTCGGTAGAGCATTCGCCCTGTAAGGGAAGGGTCCCGGGTTCGAGCCCCAGTCTGGTTGCACATTTTTCTCACCCTGTGACATATTACACAAAACATATTTAAAGCATAAGCTTCAAATTTTCAAAGATATTTAATAAATATGTTCCAAGTATGTATCCGCAATTTCATAAAAATATGTCAAGTACCTACATGTACATTTGTACACAGCAAACTTGTGCTTTTCTACTGTCTCTTCAAAAAATTGTAGGCCAAAATTAAGTAGGGCACATTTTATCTAAAAGTAGGATAACGTAGGAATTTTGTACATTAATAAGTAGGGATAAAGTAGAAATTTCGACCATTTTAAGTCAATATTACCAGAAGGCAGATCTATGTAAAATACGTAAATTCCAGGGGTCGAGGACATACAAATAGCAACCTGATAATATATAATATTTTGCGAGCTGCGAGCTTGAAAAAATGCATGATTTATACGTTCAAAGAAATTACAGCCCAAAGAAGAAGCAAGTATAATTTTTACTAAATTTAATTTTTATTTTCATTTTGAGATATAGGGTTGTTTTAAAACAAAGTACACGGTGTATAACCATATATCGGTACCCTCTCGGTGCAAATTGATATATCGGTACCCAGCACCGAGAGGGTACCAATATATCATTTTGCACTGAGAGGGTACCGATATATCATTTTGCATCGAGAGGGTACAGATGTGGTTATACACCGTGAAGTAGGGCTCTGATCAAAATAGTAGGGAAAAGTAGGAACTGAGTGAGTAGGGCCCAGTTAGAGAGAGCCTGCTTATTCATTGACCCAACTTAACTTATTGATAGGAAGTTTTTTATATTTTTATGCACCTATTAATATTTTGCCCAATATATCATGGATCTATATATATAGTACATCAATTGATCATAAAAATCTACACACTTTCTTTTAATGTACAAGGGTTTAAAGCCTCTGCTACCCAGTATACCAGTGCTTCTCATTCCCAAGGAAGCAAACTTCTCATTCCCAAGGAAGCAAATAAATTAAGTCTTGCCACATAGTGGTTGATCATTATAACGTCTACGGCACATAAACTCAAAATCAGACAACCCGTCACAGTCAGGGGCGTAGCGAGGCTTGATTGGATGCTACATGTACACACTTTAATGCCCTCAAGTTGGTGATAGGGTGTGCCTCATGATGGTTGGGAGTATGGACTCTCAGGTGCGTAGCGCTAAGGTGCGTAGCGCCGATTACTCATTTACTTGATCGAGTAAAGTTGAAAATGAAAATCCCAAAAGTAACAATCGTTTAAAATTCGAAAAATGTAAGTATGCAGTATGTCATACTTAAGTACTGGTATGTTACAACATTCGACATTATAAGACTCCGGAATTTAACAACCTAGTTTCAATAAGTTAAATGCCTTATTTTAAAACCCAGCCTCAACAAGGCGAGCATAACTGAGAACAACTTATAAGCTCCAATAAGCTTGATGCCCCCAGCCAAATGACTCACTTTTAACAAATAGTAAGCGAAAGTAGAATACCCTCATTATACGAACACAGAGGAGACAAGAAAGATAGACTCAAATCATAGAGCAAACAGTTTCTATATTAATAATGTATTGTTTCTTCTAAATTCTCTAATACCGACATCAGTCAGATCTAACTTTCAAGCTTTTTGCCGGATAATTTGTAACTGGTTGACTATTTTTTAACATGATGGCTGACAAAAGTAGACCTACATCCACGCAGTCCTCATACGTATATATATAGCATTGAGCAATAACCAAAATAAGCAAATAGTGCCTATAGTATAGAATATTTGCCGTGTGTGTTGTCTCTAGTCGACTGTATACGGCCCTGCACACACCCCACCCCACCCCTACTCTTTAACGCATCTAAATTTAATCAACAAATACATGTATTAATTATACTGAATATTACCAAACAATCAAGTCGTCATAATTAAATTTTAAATAAACAGACACAAATACAGACAGAATACCTTACCTCAGCCTCATTCTATACTTCATCCAAGATCCGTGTAAAGATAGTCCTTCACCTTATCTTCTCGCGGTTAATGTCGCGCGTGTACAAAGTGACCGGTAGACATATTACGCAGTGGGGTGTCTGGACTAGTCCATTTAATGTGTAGGGACTATTCTTATAATGGCAACGTAATGTTTAATGTTTATCTACTTCTATGTCGTTTTAGTTGAAATTGTCGATCAAAAACTTTCTTTGTTTGCAACACAATACATCAGAAAGAATTAATAGTTTGCTGTAGTGTTTTAAAACGACATTTGTCAATTATGTTTTACACGCGTATCAGTAATGAATTCGTCCCGCGACAGTTAAACCGAGGATACTTACACATACATAGATCGGAGAGTTTCAACTTGGTTTGTAAGTGAATAATCTAAATTTCGATGGAAGATAAAGATTCCACTGGACATGGACAAGTTGACGAAGGTAAGTAACTTAAGTAGATCAATTAGTTAAATTATTGGGTACGTTATCTAGAAAATAAATGTTTGTTTGTCAATTAATAATGGGAACACAGTACCATTTAAAGATAGAAATTTCAACCGTAAAGTTAAAAGTAAAATAAAAGGATCATTTGCTCTTATCTTCCATGGACGCATGAACACCTAGGGGGGGGGGGGGCGTACCAAGGCCGTATCCAGAGGGGCTATTGGTGGGCACTGAAGGGGTGTCCCCTCGATCCTAGACAGATAAGCTGTCTGCAAGCGGCTGCTTTAAATTCTGACGGTCCAGCTTATACGGGCATCCCTGTATAGATTGCGTCGAAATGGTTTGACTACCCTCGATCCATGCGAATATTTCTTCAATGTTTGAATTAAAATAGATTGATACAAACATGTTATTTTTTAAAGTATGGTTTATGTAATGTGATTTCCTGCACTATATATTTCAGGGTAGCAATACCACGTGACTTTTGGCTACAGTTACAAGTAGAAATTTGTAAACATTGGAGCACAAATTTAGCCATAAGTATTTGATTTCTTTATCGATTTCTATAAATTTAAAATATACGCCACGCTAAGGGGAAAAGTATTTGCTTTCTGTGAAATATAAGATCTTTTTTAACTTATTTTTACCGATTTTTCCAATACCCTGTGAAACCTACTAGTTCCACGGTTTCACAAGGTAATGGGCAAAACGGCAGCCGCTGAAAAAGATTTCATGTAAAGCAAATAATTGTTGCCTTAGCGTAGCGTATATTTCATAAAAATCGATGAAGAAATAAAATACTTACAGTATGGCTTTTTTATTTTCAAATGTTTACAAATTTCTTCTTGTAACTAGTCAAATGTCACGTGGTATTGCTACACTGTATATTTAGCTTATAAAATATTCTGTTATATAAAATTGTTTTCCCCATGGGACCAGTGGGGGGGTATATAGGGGTATTAGACATTTTGGGAAATTGGTTGTCAATTGAAAACATTGATAAGTGCATGTATCATATATAAAGATCTAACAATAGTTTGTTAATGTCTTTGATTTAATTTATCCAATACATTTCAATGAAATGGATGTATATTTAAAATATTGTAATCATTACTTTCCATTCAAACATTTAATCTTAGTTAATCAGTTATTCACATCGACAAGAAATTTAAAAATATGTATTACTAATTTTTATCACTGTAAAGATTACATAATTTTTTTATATTCATGTTACATTTAACTACCAATTTTCCAGTCAAACATTATTTTTTTAATCAGCATGCTCTAATTTAGTGGACATTGTTACAAATGTAATCTGTGGCTGACCAGGGGATAGTCTGGAGAACTTTACTAGCCACTGATGTATGAGGATGTCTTTAATCAACCTAATCAGTTTATCAAATCACATCTTCAACAGCAGTGAGGTCCTGTTTAATGCTTGATTTGTCATACCTGTGGGGGCTATACAATCTATATACTGGATGTCATAGACTGTCCAATATACAGGTCATTATCAGTATGATAGATGCCTAGAGATATAGTTAGCCCCAATTAACTAATTCATTGGTAACCGTATATAGGTATACAGCCATCAGAGCTACAGATCAGGTTTTTGTCAATTGGGTATTTTACCCCCGAGTTTCAATTTTGATTGGGTTTTGACAAATTTTAATTGGGTATTTAATAAAACTCAAAGGGTAAATAAGCTTTTATATACTATTTTTCACTATAACATCCTTTTCTATTTGGGTATTTCAAATTGTCTTTGCTTTTTCTTACTCCCTCCTCTCAAAATCTATTAGGTTTCTAAGAAAATTAATTGGGTAATTACCCCAATACGCAGCTTATCTGTAGCTCTAAGCCATCCAATGGGGGGGGGGGGGCTTCAGCTCCAAATTCATCCATATTTTGATATGCTTTTATTTAGACGTTAATTCGGAATACCTTGCACATTGTCAGTCACACTATTAATTCTGTAATTCCGAAAAACGGGTTTAAACCTTTAATTGCTGATATAGAAGAGGCCCCTTCATGTTCCAAAACCAAGAATTGAATTCTCAAGAAAATCCTTTTCTTTAACTCTGGTACAAAACTGTGGAATAATTACCAAAATCAGTGCAAACTGCTAGGACACTTTCTTCATTCAAAAGCAAATATTTAAAGTGGTAATTTACTGGTATTTCATAATTATTGCCTATATATTTAAAAATTATAATATCAAAATTGTTGTTTATGACTGTTTACACCAAGATATCTGATTCAGGTGCTAATATGCATACTTTTACTTCTGTAATTTGAATTATAGTTCAATTTTGAACCTACTAGACTAAGTCCATTTTGGTGGGTAGAATACAATTTATTACGTTCGGAGGTGATTATTTAATGATATGATTCTTACAGATTTCTGTTCGTAATAGAACTACAGTTTAGTGCAGTGGGTAACTCTCAAAATTTTACATTCATTATTTTATTTTAAAAGATTATTTAAGTTAAAAAAATTCAGTATGTTTCCATTTTCACTTATTTCGATCGTTTGTGTGTTCCGAGCTTACTGACAACCTACGATATAATATATAGTTGATAAACAGTCATAACGTTCTACTATATACGTGTAACAATTATGGTTTGTCAAATATAATAGTATAACACAGAATTTGCAAGTAATGTGCATTTAAAAAAATAGAATAAAAATGCAAAAAGACTTTTGTGTGATTCGAACTTGCCATGGTGTGACAAATTTATTTTACAATGTAATGATCAAGCGCTTTACCGTCATGACCATTCAGACAGACGATATACGATAAAGACATTATTATTATTATATATATTATTAATATTATGTTAGTCATTTACATGTAGTTTTTGGGGGAAAGAGCTTGATACAGAAGATGCCCCTGAGTTTCATTAGGGCCCTGAAAAATGCCCTTAAATCACCTTGTCCATCTGTCTGTCCATCCACATTTTTCACGTTTTTTCTTAATAACTTGAAAGTCATTATAGTTGTGGACTTTAAACTTTAAACATTAGCTCACAACATCAGTACGCTATTGTATGGCAAGTAACATGACTCTCGCTACAATATTGGAAGTGATAATGGCCCTTTGTAAAATTAAGATTTTTATTTGAAGGGTCATTTTCTTTTAAGATCACTAATATTATGCTTAATTTAGAAGGGTAAAATAAAGTCAAAAGTATCAAAAAGACCCTTCATATTCAGACGCTAGTGAAACTCCTGCAGATAACCAATTTAATTAATATAATATTTTAAAAAGCAATTTCACGTAGAAGGCATTTCTTAAAACATTGTAATAGGTACAGAAAGTTTCACAAAATAATAAGATCAATACTGAGAACTTTACAAACGCACATACATCACAGCATGTCACTATTGCATTAAAATAGAAGTATCATGCATATTATTCATTACATCAAATTAATACTGGTCAGGTGTACATGTAATACTCTGACATTGAGCTCCTCCCTGAGTGTACAGAGCCCTTATTCAATGCATGTATTAAATTAGCTCCTCCCACAATTCACACTGTGCAATATTATCTTTGCAGTTTTTATTTAGCTCCTCCTTATTATGTCATATTACACAATCCTAGATTAAGTCCTAGAAGTGAGATCCATGTTTTGACAAGGAATTGATTATCAATTATTGAAGCTGCAGGAGACAGAAAATGGACCATAAAACTATTTGACTTGAAAAGGGTTGTACATTGGTATATTGTTAATTACTTGTTTCGGGGACAGTAGCTACAAAAATTAGGGGTCACATAGTGGTAACAAGGATCTATGTGTTTACAAGGAATTGATTATATAAAAATCAATTATTGAAATAGCATGAGACAGGAAAGAGACAATAAAACTCCCTTTGACTTGAAATGTTGTATATTGGTTTATTGTTAATTATTAGTTTGATTTAGAGACAGCTGCAGCTTTAGGGGTCATGTACTGGTATTAAAAACTTGCATAAACCTGATTTTTATTTGGAAATCAACCAACTAGAAATAAAAAAAGAGATGTTTATAACTGCAGTACATACTTATATTAAGAGGTTTGAATACTCTAGATTTTCTTGATATTGAATTATCTGGACTTAATATGTGCTGATTTGTGCAGATCTACTCTGATTTGTGAAATCATCATGTTATATATTTATGAAATATGTATTTGGAAAAAATACAAAAATAAATAATAAGGTCAATTAGGCCAGTTTTTTTACTCAATAGTTTTGAATTAATGACTTATCGGAAATAAGGACTGAGACTATACCAGTAACTGAAAATGCATTTATAACTATAAGCTTTGTAACGTCTGTCTCCTTGAACTGTAACATCAGCCCACTCAATGAATGAAATCTTTTTTTTTAAATTCTTTTTATTTAATTTAAAGTCACATTATCTCTCCCAATATTTTTTCCCCATATATATATATTTTTTGCAAATGAGCAATAATTAATGACAAAATGTCTCAGCTATATCTGTCGAAATAGTATGCCAAAATCACATTTAGTAAAATGTATGGATGACAAAATACTAATTTTGCAAGAGTTGCTCCCCTTAGACTTTAAATTACGCATTTATTGTTTACATTTCGTTATTTTGTTTACAAACCAACTAGAGGCTTTAGTTCGTTTTTGTTCCACCTTATGGTGTTCCACCTCTGGAACTGAATTAAAATGCTCTCAATGCATCATTTTTGCAGATAGGTTGCCAAGTTATTGCTTTTTGAAAATAGTAATTTAAGGCATAATGGGACTTTAATCATTTGAACGTTACTTATTTCCTTTGTCTAGACTAACAGTATATAACATTACATGACATTGTAGCAGATTAAAGAATTTAAAACATGTTTTATAGAGCTACTTTTACATTTGGAAAAAAACAAAATAAAATATTTTAAATATATAGGAAAATTGAATGTAAGAATAAAACGCCATTATATTAAAAAAATAATAATTCAATTTAAAGAACTAATCCTTTGTGTGCCTTTACATTTAACATTTAAAGACCTATTTAAAAGGACAATTGATCATAATAAAGTCAACTTAAAGGCCTGCTTTTTGGCACAGGACCATGTCTAAAGTCTCAATGAATCCACTCGTCCGCTTGTCCTGCACAATATCTTCCTTCTTTATTTATATAGCAGGACAAGTAAGATTTTGGGGTTTTCTTCTTTGTCTATATTGCAGGACGAGTGCTTTTAAAAATATTTGTTGAGGCCTGAAGAGGGATGGACAGTACATGTTTTTTGTTCCTTTATTAAAAAAGGATAAAGTTTATGTAATGATATCAATGCTTTTGTTGTGTCTAAAATAAGACTGGCACTATTCATAACTTAATATCACTCAAAGATATTTTGTTGTACTTTTTGGTAAATACAGAGGGGATACGGACGTTAAGAGATTTCCCGTGACAACAAATTTTTAATCAAAGTACATGTTTTGAAAAATACTGTTCTTCTCACTCATCAGATTTTTTTTATTTAAATCAATAATTATTCTCAGATCTGACATACGTTTTTTTTTCTTTTTTTAATATTGAAAATGTATAAATTTGTTTCAGAATTAGTGAACATGCAGATGGTAAAGAAGTGAGAAATGTGATTATACTTAAAGTAGTTAAATTATCTTCTGAAGGTAAGATTCAAACTTGCTTAGTTAATTATGTTTCATTTAACATTGTCGTTTTAGATCACCTTTCACACAAAGTGACAAGTCATGGGTGTAGGAGCAGGGGGGGGAATGGTCATGCCCCCCCCCAATGTCAGGACAAGGGGGACCAACATATTGTTTAACCCCCCCTTCCTCCCCAATCATTCAGACCATATTCATAAATTTCCACTTAAAATAGTCTTGTTATAGGTAATTTTTCTTTTATTCTTGGTTGAAAAGTACCAAAAGCTAATTTCTTGCTCCCTTCGCTTGCAAAATCATTTTAATCTATGAAAATATGTTATCACGTGGTTGTTCAGAGAGCTATGAACTACAGAAAATAATCGTATGACCAGCCCCTATATTCCTTTTACACTTTGTCATTTCTATGTTAAATAACCCTTACTAAACCCCTTAACTCTCATAATTCCGGCATTTGTGCACTAATTAGTAAGAAGGTTTACAAAATAATGGCTTAACTTTGCTTGATCTTGTAACAAAACATATACTGTTTGATTATCAAATAGAGATTAAATTTTTGCTTCAACATTCAAACCCGGTAAGTGTGGTCAAAATGTTTATCTTGATGACCTTAAGGTCTAGTTCGAAGTTGGGCCATATAAGGTCAAAAACTAGGTCACTATGACAAATAATAGAACAATCTCTAAAACACCATGGAGGCCACATTTCTGCTTCTATCTGCATGAAATATGATCAAAATGTTTATATTGATAACCTTAATGATGACCTTAAGGTCAAGTTCGAACTTGAGTCCTTTTGGGTAAAAAACAAGGTCACTTGGTCAAATAGTCTTGATAACACTCTGGAGGCCACCCGATTGCTTCAATGTTCATGAACTATGGCAGGGGTTCCACTAGTTGCTGAATCTGAAGGGTCATTTTGATACTTTTGACTGAATGTTACCATTTTATAGGTCCGTTGTCCGTCCATTATTTGCTTGCGTAGACACTAGAGTTCAGAGTTTTGACCTAATCATTATGAAACTTGGTCAAAATGATCATCTCTACAAGATCTAGGTCAAGTTCGATATTTGATCATCAGAGGCTAAAAACTAGGTCACTTAGTCAAATCATAGAAAAAACGTGCATCGTCACTCGAGGTCACAATTTTGACCTATTAAACCTTTATGAAACTAGGTTACAGTGACCATCTTAATACAATCTAGGTCAAGTTCTATATTGGGTCTACAGGGGTCAAAAACTAGGTCACAAGGCCAAATCATTGCGTAGTCACTGGAGGTCACAATTATGACCTAATCTTTATAAGACTTGGTCACAATGACCATCTCAACAAACTCTAGATCAAATTCAATAATGGGTTATCCATAGGGCTGTAACAATTCACTGGTGCACCGGTGAATTGCTATCCAAACGGCCCGTTACGATCATGTCATATCTGCAGCTAAAATAAAAGGCATATATTTCGCGATTCACCTAAAATCTATTCAATTTTTGTTTTTCCGTTCATTTTTAAAACAAAATTCTTTTTTTACCATGATTTTATGTGAAAGCCCCTGCGGTTTCTCCAATGAAAAATGTTTACAACATACACGTAAATTCAGTACTGTTGTAAATTCAGTACTCAGTTCTCTCGATAGTTTTGAATTTGCTAAACTTGTACTTAAGATTTCAATAATAGAATACATCTGCGAGATTCCTTTATTTTTCATGAATCATGTTGATATTTATATTCACGGGTCAGTTAAACTTATCTAGATACGTATTGTGAATGGCGAGAACTGTATCTAGATACGTATCGTATCTTCACTGACACTGATTTGTAGCAGTAGACCTACACTTTTAATGATGTAACGTCTAACTAGCTAGCTGTGCCCCCCCATTTGAAAATTTCTGAAACCGGGCCTGACTGCCCCTGGACAGGCGATCAACAGCCCTAGTTATCCAGTGTCTAAAAACTATCAAATCGTTGTCGCTAGAGGTCAGAATTTGGAAATAATCTGTATGAAACTTGGTCATAATGACCATCTGAACAGGATCTAGTTATTTATTTAAATCAATTTTTTGTTTCAGTTCATCTATCAGGTCTGCTGACATCAGGACACTTCTGTATCTGAGAAACCTTGATAATAATAGAAGAGATGAGTGCTGGTGCTGATAAGAACAACAGGTAATTTGAAACTGTTATTGTTCATGCATTTTCATACTATTCTTAACTTTTTAGCTCACCTGAGCATGAAGTGCTCAAGGTGAGCTTTTGTGAACACCCTTTTGTCCGTCGTGCACCGTCAACAATTGGACTGTTAACACTCCAGAGGTCATACTTTTCACTTAATCTTTTTTAAACTTGGTCACAATGTTTGTCTCTATGAAATCTAGGTCAAGTTTTGTAACTAGGTCATCTGGGGTCAAAAACTAGGTCACCAGGTCACATCAAAGAAAAACCTTGTTAACACTCTAGAGGTAATATTTTTGACATAATCTTAATAAAACTTGATCACAATGTATGTCTCCATGAAATCTAGGTCAAGTTCGTAATTGGGTCATCTTGGGTGAAAAACTAGGTCACATCAAAGAAAAACCTTGTTAACACACGAGAGGTCACATTTTTGACATAATCTGAATGAAACTTGGTCACAATGTATGTCTTTATGAAATCAAGGTCAAGTTCGTAATTGGGTCATCTGGGGTCAAAAACTAGGTCACTTGGTCACATCAAAGAAAAACATTGTTAACACTCTAGAGGTAATATTTTTGACATAATCTTAATGAAACCTGATCCCAATGTATGTCTCTATGACATCTAGGTCAAGTTCTTAATTGGGTCATCTTGGGTCAAAAACTAGGTCACATCAAAGAAAAACCTTATTAACACTTGTGAGGTCACATTTTTGACATAATCTGAATGAAACTTAGTCACAATGTATGTCTCTATCAAATCTAGGTCAATTTCATAACCAGGTCATCTGGGGTCAAAAACTAGGTCACAAGGTCACATTGAAGAAAAACCTTGTTACCATTCTGGAGGTCACAATTTTTACCTAATCTTTATGATACTTGGTCACAATGTATGTCTCTATAAAATATAGGTCTATTCGTAACTGGGTCATCTTGGGTAAAAAACTAGGTCACTAGGTAAAATCAAAGAAAAACATTGTTAACACTCTATAGGTCACATTTTTAGCTCACCTGAGCACAAAGTGCTCAAGGTGAGCTATTGTGATCACCCTTTTGTCCGTCGTGCGTCGTGCGCAGTGCGCCGTCAACAATTGGACTGTTAACACTCTAGAGGTCACAGTTTTCACTTAATCTTTCTGAAACTTGGTCACAATGTTTGTCTCTATGAAATCTAGGTCAAGTTCGTAACTGGGTCATCTGGGGTCAAAAACTAGGTCACCAGGTCACATCAAAGAAAAACCTTGTTAACACTCTAGAGGTCACATTTTTCTACATAATCTTAATGAAACTTGGTAAAAATTTATGTTCTATAAAATCTAGGTCAAGTTTGTAATTGGGTCATCTGGGTCACATTGAAGAAAAACCTTGTTAACGCTCTAGAGGTCACATTTTTACCTAATCTATATGAAACTTGGTCACAATGTGTGGCTTTATTCAATCTAGGTCAAGTTTACATCTGGGTCATCTGGGGTCAAAAACTAGGTCACAAGGTCACATTGAAGAAAAACCTTGTTAATACTCTAGAGGTCACATTTTTTACCTAATTTAAATGAAACTTGGTCACAATGTTTGTCTCTATCAAATCTAGGCCAAGTATGAAACTGGGTTATCTGGGGTCAAAATTAGGTCACCAGGTCACATCAAAGAAAGACCATATTAACCCTCTAGAAGTCACATTTTTATGTAATCTTAATAAAACTCAGGTGAGCGCTATAGGGCCAATGGCCCTCTTGTTTATATTATCTTAATGAAACTTTGCCACAATGTGTATCTCTATGAAATCTAGGCCAAGTTCGCAACTGGGTCATCTGGGGTCAAAAACTAGGTCACCAGGTCACATTGAAGAAATCTCTTGTTAACACTCTAGAGGTCACGTTTTTGATATTATCATAATGAAACTTGGCCACAATGTGTATCTCTATGAATTATAGGTCACGTTTGTAACACGGTCATCTGGGTTCAATAACTAGGTCACCTGGTCACATCAAAGAAAAACCTTTTTACAGGTCATATCATAACAAATACTGATTCTACCTAAACTGCTAGTCATCAGGTGAGCGCTTCAGGGCCAATGGTCAGTGATCAACCAAAACATTTTCCTTTCCATTGAACTCTGCCTGGTTCCATTTCATTAATTAACTCTTTGTTTATTTTCCATAACATCTCTTTCCTGCTTTTTATGCCCCCGTATCGATAGATCGGGAGGGATATAGTGATTCACCTGTCCGTCCGTTCGTCCGTCCTGGTTAACCCAAATTGACCGTTTCTTCTAGCATCATTATGGCTTGCTACAAAGCTTCCAAACTTGCATGGATGTTGTATATGAACACTCTCCACACACCTGTATCACCTAACCCCATTTTGACCTTCACCTTGACCTAATTTTGGACTAAGACTTTATGGACAAGGCTTCCACAGGGGGCATAAGCGTTTATTGAACGCAGTCTTGTTATATCTAGTCCTGTTTCTATGTAATGCCCATTAGTGGCAATCATATACGGCGGGGGATGGCCACGTGATTATGGCTCTTGTTCTATATAGTTTGTGTACACATTGTTTTACATGATCAAGATACCAAAAATGGTATATTTAATATTGGTCTAATATATGGTGTCACACCGGTAGAAAGTTCTTCCTGGTCATAGTATGCTAAAATAGTTCCTACCAAAATGTTGATTATGTTCTGTTCCAGTAGTGTTTTAATATGGAAAGTGTGAATTGTTGACCACACTTTATGTATGTATTTCAAATATGGACTGCCTGTCGACAGTTAAGAGTGTTTTATTGATATTTTTCAGGATTACTACGCATTGGTGGAGGATTAGAAATGTGTGGATGCTTCGACCGAATCAGCTCTTGTGCATTGAATAATAACAAACTGTAACCGGAAGACTTTAAATAGCATGAAAAGTAAATGTTAGGTGCCATTTTCTATGGATCATTTGGAATGACAGTGAGTGCATTTTATGGAAACGGCAATAGAAATTATCGGAATGTCAGTGCAACCCAGTGAGAGATGCGAAACTGAGTCATTTTACATAGACTTGTATGGGACAAAATTTCACCGGTGGGACACCTATATAAAAAATGTTTGAAGTTCATAAGCCCTTTACATTGTCAAAGCCATGTAACCCTATCCAACATTTTAACAGAATTATGGCCCCTGATTGACTTAGCTATTTGTATGGACTAGGCTTCCATCAGGGCATAAGTGTTTATTGAACGCAGTCTTGTTTGTTAAGTTTTGTGCATAAACTATCTTTGAAACTTTCAACACTTATTTACCATCAAATCTGGCCATGTCAAGCAAGACCCATAACTATGACCTGCATTTTTCAAGGGTTATTTCCCCTTTTTATACGCCCTTTGAAAACGGGACGTATTATGTGAACACCCTTGGTGGGCGAGCGGGCGGCGGCGTCCAGTTTTCATCCGATCATCTTCAAACTTGCTGACAATGCTTATGGACATACAGTGCTCCAGCTAGGGTTTGAAAAGGGCAGGGTGCAACTTTGTGAAAAGGGCACTTTGGGGGAGGGTTCGGGAGGGGGTGTCCCCCGCCCGGCCGAGGGGGGATTGGGGGTCCTCCCCCAAGAAAATTTTGAAGTTTTAGTGTCTGCTTATGGCATCTCCTTGGTCATGTCATAATATCTAGACCAAGTTCGATTAAAGGCAAAGTCGGCCCTGGCCTTCTTGGGTTATGGGCCTTTAATTACCAAATAAGTATGAAATTGGCCTTGTTTGTACCCTTACCCAAACAGTTTTTATCCGATCGTCTTCAAACTTGCTGACAATGCTTATGGGCATAATATCTAGGTCAAGTTCGATTATAGGTCAAATCGGCCCAGGCCTTATTGGGTTATGGGCCTTTAATTACCAAATAAGTATGAAATTGGCCTTGTCTGTACTCTAACGCATTGCCAAACAGTTTTCATCCGATTGTCTTCCAACTTTGTGACTATGCTTATGGGCATCATATCTAGGCCAAGTTCGATTATAGGCTAAATCGGCTTAGGCCTTATTGGGTTATAGGCCTTTAATTACCATATAAGTATGAATTGGCATTGTCTGTGCTCTAACGCAAACAGTTTTCATCCGCAAACAGTTTTCATCCGATCGTCTTCAAACTTTGTGACAATGCTTATGGGCATAATATCTAGGCCAAGTTTGATTATAGGCCAAATCAGCCTAGGCCAAGCCCTTATTTGGTTATGGTCCTATAATTACCAAAATAAATGTCAAATTGACCTTGTTTGTTCTCTAGTGCAAATAGTTTTCGTCTGAGTATCTTCAAACTTGGTGACAATGTTTATGGGTATACTATCTAAGACAAGTTCAATTGAAGGCCAAATCAGCATAGACCTTCTTGGGTTATGGTCCTTTAATTAGAAAAAAATGTTTGATTGTTTTTTTTTTTCATTCACCTTGCCCTGAGACTCACTATACGGGCGTATTTTGTGACATTTTGGCACTCTTGTTGGACGTGGTTAAGCTTTGTGTTGAGCTCCACTTTTTAGCTCGACTTTTTGAAGGTTATTGTCTTGACGGGATTGTGTACACCTGCTTCTGCATGTGTGTTCGTTAAGTTTTTTGTCTGAGTCATTTTCTCAAAGGCTATCAAATGTAACAAGTTGAAACTCAACATAGTTAGTCACCATCACATCATAATGTATTAATGTATCGATTTTATTGATAAAATGTTAGCCGGCTTAACAAATTAATTGTGTTTGGTTTTTATGCTTCAAGTACTTGCTGAACAGGCTGAATAGTTTCAATCAGCAAATGTAAAGCCGGCTTAACAAATAAATCTTTAGAATTGTAAAATATGTATTAAATTATCGATTTAATTAATGAAATGTTAGCCGGCTTAACAAATAAATTGCATTTAGTTTTTATGTTTCAAGTACTTGCTGAACAGGCTGAATAGTTTCAGCCAGCAAATGTTAAGCCGGCTTAACAAATAAATCTGTATAATTGTAAAATATGTATTAAATTATCAATTTTATTGATGAAATGTTAGCCGGCTTAACAAATAAATTGTGTTTAGTTTTTATGTTTCAAGTACTTGCTGAACAGGCTAAATAGTTTCAGCCAGCAAATGTTAAGCCGGCTTAACAAATAAATCTGTAGAATTGTAAAATATGTATTAAATTATCAATTTTATTGATGAAATGTTAGCCGGCTTAACAAATAAATTGCATTTAGTTTTTATGTTTCAAGTACTTGCTGAACAGGCTGAATAGTTTCAGCCAGCAAATGTTAAGCCGGCTTAACAAATAAATCTGTATAATTGTAAAATATGTATTAAATTATCAATTTTATTGATGAAATGTTAGCCGGCTTAACAAATAAATTGTGTTTAGTTTTTATGTTTCAAGTACTTGCTGAACAGGCTAAATAGTTTCAGCCAGCAAATGTTAAGCCGGCTTAACAAATAAATCTGTAGAATTGTAAAATATGTATTAAATTATCAATTTTATTGATGAAATGTTAGCCGGCTTAACAAATAAATTGTGTTTAGTTTTTATGTTTCAAGTACTTGCTGAACAGGCTAAATAGTTTCAGCCAGCAAATGTTAAGCCGGCTTAACAAATAAATCTGTAGAATTGTAAAATATGTAATATATTATCAATTTTATTGATGAAATGTTAGCCGGCTTAACAAATAAATTGAATTTAGTTTTTATGTTTCAAGTACTTGCTGAACAGGCTGAATAGTTTCAGCCAGCAAATGTTAAGCCGGCTTAACAAATAAATCTGTAGAATTGTAAAATATGTATTAAATTATCAATTTTATTGATGAAATGTTAGCCGGTTTAACAAATAAATTGTGTTTAGTTTTTATGTTTCAAGTACTTGCTGAACAGGCTAAATAGTTTCAGCCAGCAAATGTTAAGCCGGCTTAACAAATAAATCTGTAGAATTGTAAAATATGTATTAAATTATCAATTTTATTGATGAAATGTTAGCCGGCTTAACAAATAAATTGTGTTTAGTTTTTATGTTTCAAGTACTTGCTGAACAGGCTAAATAGTTTCAGCCAGCAAATGTTAAGCCGGCTTAACAAATAAATCTGTAGAATTGTAAAATATGTATTAAATTATCAATTTTATTGATGAAATGTTAGCCGGCTTAACAAAAAAATCTGTAGAATTGTAAAATATGTAATAAATTATCTATTTTATTGATGAAATGTTAGCCGGCTTAACAAATAAATTGTGTTTAGTTTTTATGTTTCAAGTACTTGCTGAACAGGCTGAATAGTTTCAGCCAGCAAATGTTAAGCCGGCTTAACAAATAAATCTGTATAATTGTAAAATATGTATTAAATTATCAATTTTATTGATGAAATGTTAGCCGGCTTAACAAATAAATTGTGTTTAGTTTTTATGTTTCAAGTACTTGCTGAACAGGCTAAATAGTTTCAGCCAGCAAATGTTAAGCCGGCTTAACAAATAAATCTGTATAATTGTAAAATATGTATTAAATTATCAATTTTATTGATGAAATGTTAGCCGGCTTAACAAATAAATTGTGTTTAGTTTTTATGTTTCAAGTACTTACTGAACAGGCTAAATAGTTTCAGCCAGCAAATGTTAAGCCGGCTTAACAAATAAATCTGTAGAATTGTAAAATATGTAATAATTTATCAATTTTATTGATGAAATGTTAGCCGGCTTAACAAATAAATTGCATTTAGTTTTTATGTTTCAAGTACTTACTGAACAGGCTAAATAGTTTCAGCCAGCAAATGTTAAGCCGGCTTAACAAATAAATCTGTAGAATTGTAAAATATGTAATAAATTATCAATTTTATTGATGAAATGTTAGCCGGCTTAACAAATAAATTGTGTTTAGTTTTTATGTTTCAAGTACTTGCTGAACAGGCTGAATAGTTTCAGCCAGCAAATGTTAAGCCGGCTTAACAAATAAATCTGTATAATTGTAAAATATGTACAATGTATTAAATTATCAATTTTATTGATGAAATGTTAGCCGGCTTAACAAATAAATTGTGTTTAGTTTTTATGTTTCAAGTACTTGCTGAACAGGCTAAATAGTTTCAGCCAGCAAATGTTAAGCCGGCTTAACAAATAAATCTGTAGAATTGTAAAATATGTATTAAATTATCAATTTTATTGATGAAATGTTAGCCGGCTTAACAAATAAATTGTGTTTAGTTTTTATGTTTCAAGTACTTACTGAACAGGCTAAATAGTTTCAGCCAGCAAATGTTAAGCCGGCTTAACAAATAAATCTGTAGAATTGTAAAATATGTAATAAATTATCAATTTTATTGATGAAATGTTAGCCGGCTTAACAAATAAATTGTGTTTAGTTTTTATGTTTCAAGTACTTGCTGAACAGGCTGAATAGTTTCAGCCAGCAAATGTTAAGCCGGCTTAACAAATAAATCTGTAGAATTGTAAAATATGTATTAAATTATCAATTTTATTGATGAAATGTTAGCCGGCTTAACAAATAAATTGTGTTTAGTTTTTATGTTTCAAGTACTTACTGAACAGGCTAAATAGTTTCAGCCAGCAAATGTTAAGCCGGCTTAACAAATAAATCTGTAGAATTGTAAAATATGTAATAAATTATCAATTTTATTGATGAAATGTTAGCCGGCTTAACAAATAAATTGCATTTAGTTTTTATGTTTCAAGTACTTACTGAACAGGCTAAATAGTTTCAGCCAGCAAATGTTAAGCCGGCTTAACAAATAAATCTGTAGAATTGTAAAATATGTAATAAATTATCAATTTTATTGATGAAATGTTAGCCGGCTTAACAAATAAATTGCATTTAGTTTTTATGTTTCAAGTACTTGCTGAACAGGCTGAATAGTTTCAGCCAGCAAATGTTAAGCCGGCTTAACAAATAAATCTGTATAATTGTAAAATATGTATTAAATTATCAATTTTATTGATGAAATGTTAGCCGGCTTAACAAATAAATTGTGTTTAGTTTTTATGTTTCAAGTACTTGCTGAACAGGCTAAATAGTTTCAGCCAGCAAATGTTAAGCCGGCTTAACAAATAAATCTGTATAATTGTAAAATATGTATTAAATTATCAATTTTATTGATGAAATGTTAGCCGGCTTAACAAATAAATTGTGTTTAGTTTTTATGTTTCAAGTACTTACTGAACAGGCTAAATAGTTTCAGCCAGCAAATGTTAAGCCGGCTTAACAAATAAATCTGTAGAATTGTAAAATATGTAATAATTTATCAATTTTATTGATGAAATGTTAGCCGGCTTAACAAATAAATTGCATTTAGTTTTTATGTTTCAAGTACTTACTGAACAGGCTAAATAGTTTCAGCCAGCAAATGTTAAGCCGGCTTAACAAATAAATCTGTAGAATTGTAAAATATGTAATAAATTATCAATTTTATTGATGAAATGTTAGCCGGCTTAACAAATAAATTGTGTTTAGTTTTTATGTTTCAAGTACTTGCTGAACAGGCTGAATAGTTTCAGCCAGCAAATGTTAAGCCGGCTTAACAAATAAATCTGTATAATTGTAAAATATGTACAATGTATTAAATTATCAATTTTATTGATGAAATGTTAGCCGGCTTAACAAATAAATTGTGTTTAGTTTTTATGTTTCAAGTACTTGCTGAACAGGCTAAATAGTTTCAGCCAGCAAATGTTAAGCCGGCTTAACAAATAAATCTGTAGAATTGTAAAATATGTATTAAATTATCAATTTTATTGATGAAATGTTAGCCGGCTTAACAAATAAATTGTGTTTAGTTTTTATGTTTCAAGTACTTACTGAACAGGCTAAATAGTTTCAGCCAGCAAATGTTAAGCCGGCTTAACAAATAAATCTGTAGAATTGTAAAATATGTAATAAATTATCAATTTTATTGATGAAATGTTAGCCGGCTTAACAAATAAATTGTGTTTAGTTTTTATGTTTCAAGTACTTGCTGAACAGGCTGAATAGTTTCAGCCAGCAAATGTTAAGCCGGCTTAACAAATAAATCTGTAGAATTGTAAAATATGTATTAAATTATCAATTTTATTGATGAAATGTTAGCCGGCTTAACAAATAAATTGTGTTTAGTTTTTATGTTTCAAGTACTTACTGAACAGGCTAAATAGTTTCAGCCAGCAAATGTTAAGCCGGCTTAACAAATAAATCTGTAGAATTGTAAAATATGTAATAAATTATCAATTTTATTGATGAAATGTTAGCCGGCTTAACAAATAAATTGCATTTAGTTTTTATGTTTCAAGTACTTACTGAACAGGCTAAATAGTTTCAGCCAGCAAATGTTAAGCCGGCTTAACAAATAAATCTGTAGAATTGTAAAATATGTAATAAATTATCAATTTTATTGATGAAATGTTAGCCGGCTTAACAAATAAATTGCATTTAGTTTTTATGTTTCAAGTACTTGCTGAACAGGCTGAATAGTTTCAGCCAGCAAATGTTAAGCCGGCTTAACAAATAAATCTGTAGAATTGTAAAATATGTATTAAATTATCAATTTTATTGATGAAATGTTAGCCGGCTTAACAAATAAATTGTGTTTAGTTTTTATGTTTCAAGTACTTGCTGAACAGGCTAAATAGTTTCAGCCAGCAAATGTTAAGCCGGCTTAACAAATAAATCTGTAGAATTGTAAAATATGTATTAAATTATCGGTTTTATTGATTATTTGGTTTCAATGTTTTCATTTTATTAAAAAAAAGTGAAAATTATTATGACTTTGTTATTTTTTTCTTACTGAAAATCCTCAGAATATAGAAAAATGGCACTAAAATCACCACCTTATTTTGCCATTTTTGGTCATTCATTTGGGAATGAGTGGACATTCCCTTTTTAAAATGGACTGCCTTTAGTCATATCCATCAATGAAAATTTGACTTCAAAGATGGATGTCGCATCATAAGAGTATTATATTTCCAATGAATAGAAGGAAGCCAAAGTGTAAATAAACACAAACGAAAAAGTGCAAAATAATGAATAGGAAATAAACACACCCGGTTAATCGACTTTACAACAGTGAAGTTAAATCGCCTAACGTGGTATATACATTATTTGTTCCGATTTTATGAGAAGCATTCAATATTCTTAGAGCGCTGTACAGTCGGTGTTGTATGACACTTTTCTTACGCAGTGGTCATTGATAAACGAAGCGAGTTTCGTGGTCTTTCAACGAACTGCCTGCCAAACGGATCTTCTTATATGTAAGTCACATGCTTCACATCATATGTGGCACATGGTACATGTAACATACGGAGTACTAATTAAACAAACGAAATGTGTGGGCGACACGCAAAACTGAAGATGCTCGTGAAAGTAGAAATGTGGGTTCAATTAGTGGTAAGTTGTGTCGGTCAATTGATAAGCAAGTACTACGGTTCATATTAATCACTCTAAACATCTCGACCCTGATTGTATCCATTTCCAGGCGTGAATTGAGGGAAGCTAGAGAAGCCATTGTACATTTTTGAGAGCTTATTGCAACAAACATACTGGTACCACTTACTGTAAAATCATTTAATTTCGGTGGGATGAAATTTCGTGGTTTTGGTGAAAAAGACCATTTCGTGGTGACGTAAATTCGTGGATTTCGTATTTCAGTAAAAAAAAATCGGGTCAAAACCTTATAAAAATCGGGTCAAAATCTTCACTAATGATCAGAATTCCACTATTAAAACATCAATCAATGCTTATTTATAATATTGTTAATAAATTATACGTAAGTCTGTCTAGCATGACACAATCATAGAGTAGACACCGGGCCTTGCCCTAGCCGAACGGATAATCTACTCAGATCGTAGCGTATTTCGCTGCGTTATTACAAATTCATGTTTGACAAAAAACCTTCTTAGATTAAAGGCATATTTGTGCCTCACTACGTACAATGTATATTATAAGTTTTCCAGGGTATGCGATAACATAAATATTTATGTAATTATGTATTAACAATGTATTAGTAAGAGACACGCCAAAGGTTTATGTAAAGAAATGTGTTGTCACTGAAATTCGTTACAGCATTATATTAAAATAAATCATAACATAGATTTCATAGCAAATTATATCTCCGATACAAAATCTGGGTGCTATTCTGTTAGCTCACCTGATCACGAAGTGCACATGGTGAGCTATTGTGATAGGCCTTTGTCCGTCGACCGTCCGTCGTCCAAAGTCAACAACGTCTTCCCCTAAACTAGATTTAATGTCGATTGCCAAAATACCAATTCCTAATTTTCCTGTTGAACCACTTAAACCAATGGCCACCAAGGGCGGGACCAATTTCCACCGTATGTCTTTTGCTGACCTTCTATCAACTTCCTAATCTTAATATTGATTGCTTAAAAATATGACCACTGGGGGCGGGGCTATCTGCCATTTATGGCTTTATAGAAAGTTTTAAAACTCTTTGTCTCGGAAACTGCTAGCTGGATTCAAATATGATTCACTGTAATGAACCTTGAGTGCCTCTCTACTAAATTCCAAATGCTTATGTTGATTTGTTAAGAAATATTTGCTGTCAATTGCGGGCTTGTACATGTTTACATAGGCAAACATGGTACTCACCACTCTGGTTAGCGATCTAGGGCCATCATTACCCTCTTGTTTAATTCTTACATACCTGGGAATGCCTATATACAATTTTGATAGTTTAATACATAACACATATTCGTTGCAGTCGACTTGTTCGATGAAAAACTGAATAAAAACAATGCACACAAAACAACGACGCCAATTTGCAGGAGATTATACGAGGGTTGACCTAGTAAATCGTGTATTTAAACGTACATTGCGTTATAATTCAGAGGCATACATGTATGTTATTCAGAGATCATTCACTACAAAATTTCCATGAGTCATGCAAACTTGCAGATCTAACACATGTGTATACACGACAGACAAACATACGTAACAGATAGGTGACCGGCTTCGATTTGAAGTGGCAAATATTTGTGTTAATGAATTTACAAAACTAGTAAGTAAGTACAACATGTAAGTAAGTAACGACTTTATTGATAGTAGATTACATATTTGGTGTTATACCAATTTTCAGTATGGTCTACATAATAAACATATATACATTAAATACATGATAATATACAAACAAATTTATAAACAAAATGAAACAGTATTAGTTAAACTTAACAATATAGGAGACTCATGTATTGTTTAAAACGTTAACCTATAATTAAATAGCCTAGTATACATACAAAATCAATAATCAACTGTGAACAAAAGTGCTATTCAATATATATTATATAAAAACGATATTAAGTCAGACAGGGAAGGCAGCACTCAGCTTAACCAGCCGGGCACAGAAAACATATAGGCGGCACAGACACTGCCCAACGTAAAAATCTAGCAACTACAAAAGCACGGCATCCCGTCCCGAAAGTATGCCGCCTGAGTTAGTCAAACTAAAACGGAACGAGAGCTAGGTGACAGGAAAATAACAACCGGACATTACACACCACAAGGACAATCTACAACATATATATAATGTACTTGCAATTTTGAAAGATACGAAGCAGCCTTGTACTGGACTACGAAATTGCAGAATTGCACATACAAAATGAACAAAGTTGGCGAACTATTTTTGTATTTTTAACATTGAGATATGTATGCATAGATTATTATGAATTATTGCGTTTCCAATTCAAGAATTGTCTAATAAAAGAACTTGTGTTCTCTGCCTGTGTAATATGTAATGGAATATCATTCCAAATAGATGCACCTGAATAGGAAAAAGATTTCTTAAAGAATTCCATGTTTGGATGTGGTACAACCAACTCTTTATTCGTTGTTGATCTTAGTCCAGAATTAGCTCTTAATACAAATTTATCACTTAGATATTTTGGGACTTTATTTTGCATCGAGTTATACATCAAAACATCTTTTCGATATGTTATTCTTTCATATATATTCTTATAGCTTAATGAAGAGTTCTTCAGATGGATGGTCATGTGGTTTATCCAGAATTACTCTAGCTGCCCTTTTTTGAAAGTTGTGAAGTTTATCTCTGGGTTCTTTGGCACATGACCCCCAAATTGTATAGCAATAGTAGAGGTGGGGCAGGATATAAGCATTGAAGAAAAGTTTACGTGAATCTATATTAAGACAATGTTTGATGCGTAGTAGTAGGTATAGTAAGGAGTTACATTTTTTAAGAAAACATGATCAACTTGACATTTCCATGTTAGAGTTTGATCTACAAAGATACCAAGCAGCTTTTCTTCTTTTGAATTTGAAAGCACTTGATTGTTAAGTATTATATTTGAATAATCACATTCAGATATGTCTTTTAACTTTTGGTGAGATGCAGCAACATACATAACTTTAGTTTTGGGCATTTGGTATCATGACATTCTGTGTGCACCAAGTGTCAGTAACGTTAACTTGCTCTTGTAGGGATGTGTTAACGTCGCTGAATGTTTTACCTGAAGCAGACAGTGTTGTGTCATCAGCGAACATGTCGATTTTTGTGTTATTATGTTGATAGAGAGGAAGATCTTTTATGTAGATAATGAAAAGTAAGGGTCCAAAAACTTATCCTTGTGGAACTCCCGCATTTATACCCTTGGCATCTGACAACTGACCTGATATGCTAACTTTTTGGAAACGGTCTGTTAAATATGATGAGAACCACTTAATTGTTTTAGGGCTTAGCTTATAACACTCCAATTTCTTGAGTAGTAGTTTATGGTTGATAAGGTCAAATGCTTTAGTTAGATCTAGGAACTCAGATCCAACAACTTCATATCATTTATAGTGTCAATCCAATTGTCTATTATATTTGTAAGTGTTGTCTCACATGAGTGGAATTTTCGAAAACCCGATTGATGACTACTTATAAGATCATTTTTATCAAGAAATATTTTTAAGTGATTTGAGACATGTCTTTCATATATTTTTGAAAGAACTGGTAGAATAGAAATAGGTATGTAGTTGCTTACATCTGATTTTGGTCCTTTTTTGAAAATATGTGTTATTTTTGCCATTTTAAATGATGCTGGATATATTGATTTACAGATGCAAAGATTTATAATGTTTTGTTATGGTTTAGATATTATGTCATACCCTATCTTAAGAAATCTGGGCCCAATACCATCAATTCCGGTAGATTTACCAGGGTCTAGTGATTTAAGTTCTTTTTCTAGGAACTGGAGTGAGATTTCTGGTATTTCAAATTCTTGCTCACTTTTTAAATTTGCATTTACAAAATCAATTATTTTATTAAAATCATAATTATTGATATCAATAGATGGGGCTTTCTTAAAAACTGCTTGTAATGACTCAGTAATTGGGTTTCCATTTTCATCTTGGATGATGTTTGATTGATGGCTTGTTTTTTTACCAGAAAGAGGTTTGTCCATAAAATTTTGAGATTATGTTTGTTTTCGTTTATTGCATTTGAATAGAAAGACTTTTTCGCCTCAAATAATAATTTCTTTACATTTTCCCTTAATTCTTTAAATAAAGTGCTACCATCTGATTGTTTTGCTTTGTCTCTAGCTTTAATGGTTTCAGATATTTTATTATTGAAACCAATCTGGCTGATTTTGATGTTTTACTCTTTTTTGTTTTTCTGGCGCGTGTTCATTTAACACGCCTAAGAGTAATTTGTTGAAACAATCAATTGCATCATCTGGGTCATCAAAGGATTCTAAAACTGACCATGGTTGTACATTGAGACTGATGCTAAAGTCATCTGCATTGAATTGTTTAAGCGATCTGTATTTAATAGTTTTGTGTTGACCATTTTGTAAACTCATTTTTAATTTTCGAGTATAACTTACAGCATAATGGTCACTTATTGACAACTTTGGTACATTTACTTCAACAATATTACATGGCATATTTGAATATAAATGGTCAATGATTGCGGCTGTGTCAGAGGTTACTCTTGTTTGTTTATCAATAAGCTGTGTTAGATTATACCTACGTAGATGTCATTCAATTTGTGTTTACAGATGCATTAATTTCAGAATAATAATTATAGTTGAAATCACCTAAAAGAAGGATTTCTTTGTTTTCATTAAATATGTAATCAAGGTTTTTTATCAAACTTATCATTCCATATTGCTAATGAGGAAGGTTGTCTATAAATGTATCCTAGTAAAAAAGATTTCTGTTTGTTAGATTTTATCTCTAACCAGATTGATTCGACTGAAGATTTATCTTCTATGTCGTTACGGCGAATACAGAAATATGAATCTCTTATATAAATTAGTTGACCACCGCCACCTGTGTTCCTATCTTTGCGAAAAATATTATAGCCATTGAGATGTATCTGATTATCTTGGTAATTTTTCACAAAAACAAAAGGCATCAATGTTATTTTGCTGGCTTGCTAGGAACTGGATTTCATGAAACTTAAAGAATATTTAATGAACGTTTAAATGCAGCACTTTAAATCCATGTTGTTTAAGGAATTTGTCACTTGAGTCAGTTCTATTACATGTAATGTCTTGGTGGTTTACTTCATTTGTTTTCTGATACGTGGTGTACCTCTCTGGTGTTTCCGTAGTAGAAATGGTGGAGGTGGGCTCATCAGGTCCCGGTGGAGGTAGGTAAGGCCCCATGCCGTGGTAGGCATGTTGGTCATGTTTGTGTTGTCCTCGTTTGCCCTGACGAAAAGGATGGATTTTTTCATGTATTTTAGAAGCTGCCAGAGGCCTTTGTTGTGTGTTGTTGTTGGTTTTCCTCAGGGTTCTGGGTGTTTCATTTCTATTAACAATTTTGTGTGGCTGATTTTCATGATGTGTTACCCTGGTGTCAGTTCTGGTTTCTTTTGATTTCAATAATTTAGTTCATCACATACTTATGATAGCTGGTTTTGTATTCTTTTCTGGTCATCAGAGTTTTTTTCTTCTTGTATCCTAACTATTTGTAATTCTGTTTTGGTCGCCTTTGTTTCATTGATTTTCTTATTTTCTGAATTTTGTAGTTGTAGGTTTGAAATTTTATCTCTCATTATATTCACATTATTTTTCATATCTGTTGAAATTTCGTCTTCTCGAGCTTTCGTTGTAGCATATTTTCGATCTTTCTGTTTTCCATTTTGCAGTTGGCTTTTCAATTTAGAAACATGTTCTTCCAATATCATACATGCAGCATTTTGTCAGCCAGTTTATTTTCTAGCACTGAGATTTGTTTTTCTTCTTCAGGCTCTCTAATGCGTCTTTCTGTTTCCCCAATTCAGTTGCTTGATTGTTGATTTGGCTTAATAGAGAGTGTTTGCTATTGAGATTTAACAAAAAAGCATTGTGGGTGTTATAATGTAGGAATAATTCTGAAGTTGATTTTATCACAGACGTTAACTGCGTTAGTGAGAACCATATTTCATGAATATGCTAATAATAAACAGGTGATATTTTATCTCAATAGATTGGTGAGAAATATTCCACTGACGAGTTTGACACGGGTGAGTGGGAACAGTTCAACTTGAGATAGACTGCATAATGAATTACAGACCCAATATATACAGCTGAAACGTCTGCTTCAATAACAGATTACTATTTACGCCAATAATACACCAATATCTGGCTTATTTTCAATAGCTATTTCTCTGTTACACTTTAATCAAAGAACAGACAACGTACTAGGATATATAGTATAAATGTAGCTAAAACGCATTGGAATAAGTGGCATCACTGAAATTAGATATTGTAAGTTTTTAGTATACATGTATGCGTTTGTACATCACAGATGGTGTTTTCCCATCGTTAAACCTATTGTATCAACGATATATTAGAATACTACCCGATGCCTTCTCCCTGATGCATGTGTTGTCATTTTCGATATTTAGAAACGAAAAGTTGCAAGCTCTGATATTGCGTCTAATTTAAATGGGATTGTCATATTTGTAATGTCAGGTTTCAAAACGAGCGTACTGATATAACAAGCGCTTTAATCCACGATAGGACAATGCGGATAAATGTTGTAGAAGTTGGTGGTAAATTCACAAATAAATGATCAAAATTGATTTCGATACCAGACAATAACTCGTTAGTTTTGAGGCAAGAATAATTATTAAATTTTGAAGAGAGGGAGGGATCGCAATTTTGCGTTGTGTATATTTTATCATCTCAGTAAATGTATATTGTAGAACAATATAAAAGGCACACATATGTACACACACAGGTCAATGAGTTGTTTTTCTACACGGATTGTACATTTTTCAATGCCAAAACCTTCACAGCTTCTTATATATATATATATATATACATCTACATAGTTCTTAAGTAAATGTACTTAGACGTGAATGTTTACTTAAAAAATAAACAAATCTCAAATCTTATCTTTGGCGAATCGAACTGTTTTCATAGCGATAACCACAGAGAACATTGATGATTAGCTTCAGGGTTAGATAATTTCGTAGAATTTTAGAATTACAAAATGTATTTTACAATTATAATTTATCATTCAAATAATCACATGCCTTGTACATGTACCCGTGGATAATACCCCAATCACACGACTCTCGGATCAGCCGGAATGGGCCCGAATGAGTCGGAATGAAGAAAGAATAAACATTCGAAACACATTCCGAATAATAACTCGAATTGACCAAAATTATTACAGCTTTGTCAAAATGCCGTTGGAATACTTCAAATACCATTCAAATACAATTCTTATATACTTTGAGTATAACTCGAATACACTTCGAGTCCGCCTGGAATGATAGCGGAGATCGTGCACGCATATGTTATCAAAATACGGTAAACACAAGCATCGGACCGTTTTGCACGGGATTATGCACGGGTTGTGCACGGGTAGTGTGTTTAATATCAGTACCTATAATGGCTTTAAGTAATGTTTCGAATATAGTCAGAATGCCGTAAGAATATTTAAAATGTAATCAGAATGTCGGAAGAATACACTTCGGTAGCCGTTCGATATTTCACCCGACTTCGAATGAATCTCGAAAGTTTTGAACATGCGCAAAACATTCGAAGTGGACACAGGAATGGGCAGGAATATATCGAATGCACTACGAATTGACTCAGCATGCAGACAGTATGTTTCGAATGCATTTCGATCATGAAGGAATACACCTCGAATTGCTATTCCTACGGCATTCCGGCTCATTCCGACGCCGTGTGATCTGGACAGTATTAATAAATACAGAGAGTTTTGAATAACAGTTTATTCATTTTTATTTAAATATGTATTTTATTTCAAACGAAATAGGTTTAGAGCATGTTAAAACATTCAAACGGATCCGAACATATGGAATGTACTCGGAATGCAATCGGAATACATTTCGAACATACAAGAATGTACCACGAATTGCTATTCCTACGGCATTCCGGCTCATTCCGACTCTCGTGTGATTGGGGTATAAGACGTTGAATATCATGTTAAATATACATCACCATCGCGTGAGACTCTCTGATTAACTTTGACAGTGACGAAACACATGCATTAGTATAGCATATGGCATTTTTGATGTAACTACATAAGAATTAGTGCTCATATACACATTCTTCAACAAATGCTTCGTTGATGATATTTTAGTAAAATGCAATAGAACCACGGGCCACGATTTCCAAAGTGATGTTCAGACACTGTATATGAAACTTGCTTTCCATTTACTTAAACATAAAGTAATCTTGCATATCAAGCATTCTATTTAACAGAAAGTTTACCATATTCTTTGGGACGTCGCATTTAGTTATTTAGTGCTGGTTCCTAGTTATGCACTTGGTTTCAATTTGTCTTCGGTACAGTGAAGGTGTTACAGCACATGAGAATAGTATGCTTTGCCTATATTATTTATCAGTTATTATGTCAGTGCTAAGTAATCGGGACTATGTGCATCATACTTTGTCCAAGTAATTCTTCACAACTACCATCGCCATCTGCGGCCATTAGCAGGAATACTATTCGAAGAGAATTGAAGTGTCATTTGGCATTACCTTAATGTCACACTTATTTTGTTTGTTCTCTTGCAAAGTATCAACTAAAATAAAACTAGAAGACTAATGAATAGTTAAAAAATGCAATTGTATACTATTAAAAGGTTTGAGTTTTATACTTTTTGATATATAGACACAGTCGCACGACTTTCCGGACAACACTTGTACATATAATGACCAATACTATGACATAATAGAGATGATGGATCTGTTTAAAATGCCGTAGTCATCAATTTAACGTGTCAAATAGTTTACAGTTTAACATGTTAATGACTGTCACATCTGCAGATCCGTACGTCATAGAACAATGATATTATATCAATTTTCCACAGTCAAACACAATAAATATAGTTCTTATGTTCATAAAGAAAACAGACACATAAATATGTGAATATGTAATTTTATTCAAATGACTATTATGCGGAAATGCATAATCTAAACATGATAAATATAGCTTTTCCAAAATATCATATATGTATGAACATAAATGGGAGACATGAACCGCCTCAATACACTCAGGGACAAAATAAACGCACACTTTATATTATAGTAAAATATATTATGTTGTTATTTTTCAAATTCGTTGAAATTGCACACACTCATGCATGAATTATCAATGAGGTTAAATTCAAAATTTCATTGATATTTGTACAGGATTGACATTTTTACAAAGGTTCAAATCTAACAGTCGAGCATGACAAAATTTACACATTTTGTCCCATTTAATATCTGGTGTTGCAGCCTTAACAACAATGCACTACGCCTCATTGATGCTATTATGGTTGTCATGCGTTGTTTTGGGACCATGTTCCACTCTTGAATGAGGGTCTGGTGAGGTTTGTCAACATTCCTCGGTAGTGGTGCACGTGCGCGGACATGATGTCCGATTTCGCCCCAGACATGCATGTTTATGAATTCGCTTGGGGACAGGCGCACAGTTTTGCCTGAAACCGACTCAACTGCTACACAGGCAACAATAAAATATGCATTTATCCAGTGTTTGTGATACTGCTGGTAAAGATGTGTATGAGTTGCGACATAAATCGGCTAAACCTTAAACGACTGTGAAAGGTATCGTTATCGTCTACAATGAAGAATGAAACAAAAAATGAATCAAAATTTTGTTACGATAATTTGAAAACGGAGTTATATTTTTCAAATAATTTGTCAATTTATTCGCCATTGGACTCCTATTATCATCCTAGCTGTGGTTGTGGCTGACCGGAAGTGATTTCTGCGATGGAGCATGCGCATAGTCCCGCCTTATCTACGAGTTGTTATCCGGGGTCTCCCATTGTAAGGGCGATCTTTTATTGTCCCAGTGACATTATATCGCTCTTTCAGCCTTGTATTTGTAGAATAGTGGCAATGGAATTGCCTGGCGACAGCAGTACGACTCATTCACATGCGAAGCATTCCAGTTTCTTCCGACCGAATGTTTTCTGGCAAATATTGCACGTTTTAACTTACTTTGTATGCTTTTATTTGATGAGTTTTTAAAAGTGTTATCGATAACCTACTATTTGTCAATACAAACGTTCCGCTTTTCGATTTCGCACGAGCGCCACGTGCAAAATATACGTTTTATGCACTTCCGGTCAAATCGGTTTTAGAACAAATATAATTGTGTGCAAAAATGTTCAGGAGCCAAGGTGTTAACCCGTGTAGCATGAATATTTTTAATAAAAACTATATATCAAAGTAACTTAGAAAATTAGGCCCCCGAAAAATTGTTGCGTTTATTTTGTCCCTGAGTGTATTTAATGTCAATGGAGATTTACAACATTATTGCCTTGTGCCCTGAGGCTTCACTGGTTTGTGTGATGTTCCAACTTTTTTATTTCCAGTGGTTTCGTTTGCCTTTTTAGAATGGTTGTGCAAACGCGTTTGTTCATTTTGCGTAGTGCTAGTAAGCGTTGTTATTAACGCTTCTACGTACGTCATTATTGTATGAATACAGAACACAACATTGTCCTAATATTAATAGTATTTTTCGAACATTCGACAATTTACGATACAAAAATGTGTACTATGATCCAGTGTTGTGCGCCAATGATTTGTTTACCCTAGAATAACTTAACGATCCAGACGTGGCGGAAGCTGGGTAAGAACTTATGCGGTCGGTTGGTGAGCCGCCAGCTAGTTAACGAATGGATGCCGTTGGTCAATCTCTGCCAGGCGCAACGGCAATACGAGAAGGGATTCGGGAAGTACTGTGCGCACGATATATAGGTGTCTCATAAGGTGTGACTCTATAATAAACAAAAGTTCTAACTTTACCATTACATGTACACGTGTATTAATAATTGATGTTCTCGATACAGATTGTCATAACAAACTACTTTTGTAAATTTCCAAAAAGTCTCAATGATATTATCTAGTACATTTGTATCTGTACCGTTACCTTGACATTTAGAGTACGTTGGTGAAAGGTCACTCACATCCTACAAAGTAGTTGTTTGATAGCTTTACATCAATCAAGATGCTCTAATACGTACAAGAGCCTGATTCGACGCATTTAGTGTGCCACTCAGACACCAGCTGGTAAGAAATGTCTTACGAATACATGTACATGCGTTGGAGTCATAGTGGTCATTAAGGATTGGTTAAGTTCGCCTGTCTATTTGACGTAGTTCGTTTTGTGTTCGTATAAGATGAGGGTGCCGAATGGGTAATGTAATTGGCAGTGCACGGTCAATTGATATTACCGAATTAGACAACTATAATGTTCTATTTAATACAGGAGGTTCAAGCTGTTCTTGGTTCATTTTAGGTAATGATATGGAGCGTGACCGAGTAAGTGATCTCATCAACAGTTATTCAATACGTAAACGGGCGGAAGTAACCTGATCTAAATTGAGTTATTGTAACAAATACTGGACAGCGATTCAAATACCAGAAGCAACGGTTTGGCAAGCACGGATCTGTTTTGGTAATACTGAGGGCAACACAAAACATTGGAATCGATTAACGATAACGAATTGTTATACTATCTTAATATCGAGTGAAGCTGTTGAAATTGGTATCGACGGAATAACGACAAGAAGCAATGGAATTTCACGCAATGATATGTTACGAGAACTGGGGACATCGTAAAAAGTTTGAATCGATGTACTATAGTAAATGATTATCATGCATGGACTTTGATAAAATAGCACTGGACGGAATCATTTATCTAATGGCAAGCTTTCCCTTGTTCGGGGTTTTTGAAATATTTTATATTGTTTATATCCATGGAATGAAATTACAAGACGTTAACACCATAGTTGTGCCGATGTGATCAATTCAATATATGAAATACGATATAATACAAATGCCGAGCATAGCCTTTATTTGCCAGTCAGCTTTCTTCTGAAATTTGGCATGCATATGGGTGCTTCCGCCCGTATTTCAACCCGAGTCGCCGCATTAAACGACAAGCGCGCTAACCATTGAACTACGGAAGCACGTTGAAGGCATCTCTCAACATAAACTACGTGACGCGAATGGCAAACGAACGCATACAAAAGACAAATCAAATACTTCAAACACAAGTTTAAAGCCAACCACACAATTTAAGAAAATAACAACGAAACCTACACCGACAGCCGCCCGTCGTCTCGGTGAGTCAATCGTAACTAAAGAAGGGGTCATCAAACATGAACGGATGTAACTATGTAAGTTGGTCGGTACATGACACTAAACAAAGCATAACACAGTCTAATCGGTATCACACAAAAAAGTCATGATAATTGTAGACATTTTATGAAATGAACTGTTACTGGAGCATTTGTTATATTTGAATGAGTGATATGTGACAATGCGAAGGTTTATAGGGACGTTAAAATGCCATCTCATTCTTTTAATAACGATGATTAACGAATAAAATGTCCGACATTGCCATGGACATGCATTAGTTTTGTCGGAACATATTATGGTGGCCAGAGTGGCGCCCATACAATTACCTAATCATTTGACGGTTGGGACATCTAAACTGTTCACGATATGACATTGCCCTTGAATTTGATGGCAGAAATCATAGTTGACATCTCCACACCCAATTGGATCGACAAAGGCAGTACACCATCTGTATAATTGTATGTACCTGTAATGGCGATACGGTTATCTAGCTGACATGGCATGGGCATCCCATTTCAATTACGGTATTACACAATAAATCAGACTGTCAACTAATACGTAGACGATGCCAGTATGCAGCGTGTATCTAACTGCAATCAATGCTAATGTATGGGTATTCTATTCGTTAAGTATTAAGTGCACCATTCCATCTATGGTGTTTCAAATCAGACGCATGCCAGTTTATTTGTTTATATATTCCTATTCAGTTTGCATTTCTAACAGTATGAAGCACTTGAAATATACAGATGATTGTAAGGATTCTGCTTATAGACAAATCACCTCGGGTATATCTGTTCATCAAGATTAAAAACACTGATTGTTTCCTATAAGTAAACCACCTGAAACTGAGATTCAGCGGACTTGAACGAGCATAAGATCGGAGTCTCATTTTAACATTGTTTAAAGTATGTTGTTGTGTTTTCGTTTTATTTATGCTATAAATACAACAACGTGCGTACAACTACATATATCGCTGGCTTAGAATTAGAAGGTCGTAAGTACAAAACAATATTTTGAGAAAACGAGAAAACATTTCTAAAAACTACACTTTACTTTTGGAAATACAAGCTTTTTAAACTTCAGTTTGGTCAACTAATTTTCATAAAAATAGGCTCATAAGAAGCGCCTTGATATGTAGATTTCAATTACGAGTCTTATAACGTCGTAGTTAGGGTAGTTGCTAACATCTAATTCTAAGCCAGCGATATGGTGACACTTTACGCACACGAATCGTATATTCTAAATTACGGAGTTAAGAGGCGTATCTATTACCTTTATGAGTAAAAGTGATATGTTTGTAATGGATATCGATTGGTTTTCGTTAAATTAGTATTTTTTCATGAAATGGTGTGTGGTTATGTTAGTGATAACAATAAAAAATAATATATTTTGTCAAATACTGAAACAAATATTTCGGGCCCGAGAAGGATAACGTCATTCATTTTCCCGCCTAATGGTTTAATAGGAGTTAGAGAATGTTATTTTGCCTAGAAAAGCAGGAAATAGAGTTTTTAGCTGTGTACAAAAAATGAAAATATTCTCTCCGCTAGATATTTTGTTGAAGTATAATATAAATAACAATGACTTCAATTGAAACATTACCCTTTGAGGAAAATTATATATTTTGGGTGATTATAAAATCAACCTGCTTTGGATCTAGCAACACAATTAGCCAGTTGGTTTGGGCAAAATGAAGAAACTTCCATAATCAAGAGATTAATTTCTATTTGTTTGTTTGAGCATTATATGGACCGGACAGTAAGACCCAGTGGTATATATGGACCGAGGCGGAGCGCATTATGTCAAAATAGTTCAATCGGTCTTATTAGCGTAACTTACTTACCGGTCGCTTTCTGAGGTCATATATCTCCATTCCAAATGTTATCTTGTCCAATAGAATACACACAATTATCTCCATGATAATAAACAACTTCATAATTATGTAATAAAACGTGTTGATGTTTCTTTGGGATTATTGAAGAGCGCTGTTGCTACAATTTTAATATGACGTCGTATCAGTCTTTAATCACAAACACTTAGGAAATTGTGAATTATTAGATTTGTATCACTTATTATTGCCTTTCGTTTCAATCAGTGTTTTTCTATCGCTGTATCCGCAAGTAATGTACGTGATGATTGAAATCCAGAATAGAAATTCATCAAATATTGGTTATTATTCCGTCTGCAATTCGAATGGATATCACACGGTTTTAATGAAAAAGTATGGTGTATTTAAAGTTCAATGGTTAGATCAAACTACTTCAAAACATGTAGTATAAATTTACAATGTAAGAAAACAAATAGTTGGCAAATAAACAGTACTGAAGTAAAGTATATGTTACTTAATGGTTGGCGCTTGCTATTACACCTTTGGCAGTTATTAGTGTAATTCAAATGTGTTGCATACTAAGTATTTTACAAAAATGTATATGTCCAATAATTGTAAGAAAGCCGATGGGTAAATAAATGTATTCGAAATAAACACAAACAAAAAAGATGCAATACAACGTTTAGCCAATAAAGACTCACTGCTCACCGACACTAAACAGTGAAGTTAAATCGCCTAACGCGGTATGTACAATATTTGATCAGATTCTAAGAGTAGCATCCGATATCCGTATAGCGCAGCAGTCGGTGTTGAATGAACACTTTTCTTACGCGTTGGTCATTGATAAACGAAGCGAGTTTCCTTGCGTTTTAACAATTTTATTTTTAAACGTATGCTTATATATACTGGACATTTGCGTCACATCACATGTAACGTATGGTAAAATGTTAGATGATAATTAAACAAGAAAGATGACAGTAGAACACGCAAACATCAGGATTCTTATGTAAGTCTAAATAGAAATGTGGGTGGAATAGGTATTAAGTTATTTACCCTAAGTTATTAAGGTCAATTGATAACCAAGTTCTTCACCGTATATTATATAACTCTCGACTTCTCAAGCCTGGTGGTATTCATTTCCATGACTGATTTAAGAGGGGAGAAGCTGTCGCAGTCTTAATTTACTACGTTACAATTGTTTGTTTAAAAATGGATATAGCAATCCGATTATTTTTTGATACTAGGTGGAATTCACCTTTATTTATCATTACAGTTTATCGCACTATTTGAAACACAGATAACCAAATGCCGCAGGTTTGTCGTATTCCGACCTTACGTCAAGAGGTCAGGCGGGGCGATGTCCGGCGGAAAATTCGTAATATGGCTACTGTTGGCGGAATAATAGTACACCGCACACTCTGCGACATATTACATATTTTTGAGATCATAATAAGTTTATTGTATATCAACGAACAAGCCGGTATCATTTATAATCGTCAATGCACGACTCTGTCATGGTTGAAGTAAACACCAGACCTCGTACTCTTTAAAATGAATTATTTACCAAGAGGGTAGCGTGTTTCATTCCGTAATTCCAAATTTATGTCAACCAAAAGTTCTTAGATAGGAATACTTCTACATCATTATACATGTATATACTATTATGCTAATGTTGAACGTGGTAATTACTTGTGTTATTTAGTCTATGATTATTTTGAAATTGGAATTTTACAAAGAACAGTGTTGGTGTTTTAGTGCAGGCAGCATACTGAGTGTTTATTTTTATCCCAGACGTTAACTGCGTTGATGATAACAACATTTCATTAATCGGCTAATAATAAACAACAGCTGATATTTTATCTCAATTGATAGGTGCAAAATATTTCCTTTATTCGTTCAACATATGTGAGTACGAAGAGTTCAACATGCGATAGACAGACATAATGAATTGCATGCGTAATTGATATATTGGGAAAATCTGATTCAATAACTGATTACTATTTACGCCAATAACCCACTCACAGGGCTATTGCTCTGTAACCCTTTAATCCCAAAATAGAAACGTAGGCGTATACGTCCACAAGATATTGACATGTATTTGGAACGAAGGAATTCAATCTAATTGTATGTTGCTTAGTCCATAGAGACCATTAACTCCGATTCGACTGCAAGAATGATTATTTACAAAATGATTTAACACATAATATCCCAACCTGTACTACATTGGATGGTAACTCAATTGTATATTAATCAATTATTAAAAGAAAACAAAATACAGATCACTACATTAGCCACAGGAAGCATGTGTCTTGTCAAAACGTTAACAATAAGGTTCAAATTACTAGCAACAATATGATGAATTGGACCATAAACAACAATCAACACAACACGCAATAACAATAATAAAAGCATACGTCTTTTGCACAATGATTGTCTGTACGAAAACATGAATTCAAGGTATCGTTATTTCTTCAAGGTTTGTTATTTTCATCATCTGTTACTGAGGCCAACATGCACTATTTGAATCGATGTACGATACAAATATATTATTATACTTTGGTTTGGGTAAAGATAAAAAATGGAAATTTAAAGAACAATTTACCCGATAGCAATCGTGTCGTTGTACGAAGTTTGTCAAATAACGTTACATAAAATGTACATACAATGTTTACTAGTTGATAACTATGGATAACTAGGTTAGTACTATCATATATTAATCATAAATATTATGTTGGGGTCCATGTATCTACTACGAACGTGCATGTAAATGTATAATAACAAATCGGAGAAGAAACTGCACGACATAAACGGCAAACAATCGCAGGTTACAAATCATGAGACCAGCAACACTTATAAACAAACAAATAACGAAACGCCTGTCGCCTCAGTCAATCAAACATGACTGAAGTAAGTCACAGGAGAAGGAATTGTATATTGGTAAGTGAATAACTCTAAATAAAGCATCTGTATAATAGCCTATTAATGCGATAGCAAATAATATTTGTCATTTCATGCTAACAAATAACTGATTCGGACATGGAATGTAACTGGAGCATATGCGAAATAGGAATACGTGCTATGTGTCAATATTGGAAGATTGGAGAGACGTAACATGTACATGTACAAAATGTAGTCGTTTTCTTTTAATAATGGTGGTTAACCAATAAAATGTCCGGCATAGCCATGAACACGCATTAGTAATATCGTAATATATGGCGGGCGCTTGGGTATCGCAATAAAATTGTCAAAGTATTTTATATTAAGGTTTCATTAACATTGTATAACTTGACTGTGTCCTTGAACTATGAATAGACATCGTTGATACCTCCAACATCCTATATCGTAATTGATAGCATGCTATTGGTTCATGAATGCATCGTTCGTCAAATCAGACATACCTGTATTGGCGACATTGTTATCGAGCTAAAATGACATGACTATCGCATTTAAATTACGGTATTACTCAATAAATCAGACTGTTAATAAATCCGTAGACGATGCCTGCAGCCTTTTCTGACTATAATCAATGCTAATGCTTGGGTAACGACGTCAACGTAATTCAATTCGAGGCTCCGCCTATGTGTCAACGTTGTAAACATCGTATTTTTAAAATTAAATAACTAAACTTTTTGATATGTTTTTTTATATTTTTTTACATGCAATAAACAGAAAAGAGAATGATCCTTTGAAATGAATCGGGTATCTCTCGAATTTATATTTATACCGCTATGTTCGGTTAATTGAAAAAGATACGATATTGACTTTTGCGTAAAAAAATCTCGAAATGAAAAAGACGACGAAAAACCCGTAGTGTAAATATTGGGTTTATACTCCGAAGGGAAGAGGTTTTTGGTATGACGTCAGCATAATTTGAGCAAACAAGATGTCTGAAAGGTTAGTTGTCAAAATCTGGTAACATTTTATTTTTTTCTTATTGCACTTAGACGACTCAATTTTGAGCGATTTTCATCGCTCGATATTATGAAAAATACGCCTTTGCAATAAGTTGCAACGTATTCTGTGGATAATACAAGGCCTTCTGAACAGATTCATGCCATTTTTGTTGCATTGTGAGATGCCGCGAATTGCCGCGAACAGTTTCAATAAAGTGGGTGGAGTAGAGCATCTGCACCGGAAAGTAAACAAATAACTGTCTCTAATTCGGATATGCTCCAGTTCGGATGTAATTTTTATCAATCATGATTTATAGGATTAATTGACATATTCTTGGAGTTTAAATAAATTGACGATTCCATTGTCATTAATTATGCATGTAAGTAATTTGCAGATTATTGTCAATTGCAGTATTTTCAGAAAATTGTATTACAATTTACCTGAGAATGATTGAATAGATCTCTAAATTTCTGCTTCATTACATACTGGTCAGTAGGGGACCTATACTTGTGTGCTTGGGCTATCAAATAGATTTGAAGGAACTATGATGCCAAGTTAATTTACAATGAGAAGAATTTACTATAATTTTCCACAATGCATGATGGCCTGACAGGTTATCTTTTAATTTCACATTTTCATGGCCTGATGCATTTTTCCATGGCATTGGCCTACAGGCCACCGTTAATTTCCCAAACTGCTGTATTGGTTTCTTTATATGTCTGTCCTGTAGAGGTTTTGTCCGAATAATTTCAATTCTTTTTTTTTTAATTTCACATTTTCGTTGTTGTTGTTGTTGTTTCATGGCCCAATGCATTTTTCCATGGCGTTGGCCATCGGGCCACCGTTAATGTCTCAAACTGCTCAGCTATATTGATTTCTTTATGTCTGTCGGTCTGTCCCGTAAAGGTGTTGACCGAATAATAAACTTTATATAGAAGTGGTTATCAATAGATGGCCTCTATTAAATTCGAGGTCAGTAGGTCAAAAGTCATAAATTATAACTCACTCATTGTGATATAAATAAACCAAATGCTATATGTTAAATACCTGACTAACTGTTGTGCCCTAGATCTTCCAATTATGCATGGAGGTTGTATATTCAACAGTAGATGACCCTAGGCCTTATTGATTTAGTAGGACGAAGGTCATTCCAACCTTTAACAAGAATATGTAGACCCAATAGATCTACCTGACGAAAACAAGAACAAACAGGCCGGGGTTCTTCAAACTTTATAGCTATGTTGGTCACCCAGCGATGTTTCCCCTTCTTTGTAATGTACCTCTAAAAGGTAGCTTCCAAATTAGAAAAAGTATCCATTTTCCCAATGTCAGAGGAAAATAATTCCCAATCTGGTGCATCTTGGCTGCGCAAGTCATGCCATGAATTAAAATGTGTGCATTTAATGAGGAAATGCATGGCATATCATGCACAAGCTTTTGTGTTAGTTTCTATCATCAATAAGATAGATGTCGGGTTTTTTAAGAATTCACAAAAAATCCCAATTTGAGACAAAAACGCCAAAAGTTTTTCCAATTCGTCTGGTACCGGTACCTTTCCCAAACAAGCAAGAAAAATCGCTGTCACCATCAGTAGCTGACCCCTATTTGATTTTGAAGTCAAGGTTGCCTTTGAAGCATACATGTTTTTGTTAATAACAAAGTAGATCTTGTCAGATAAATGCATTAGATCTACTAGTACTAGTAGGCCTACAAGGTTTTGACAAAGTCAAGTCAATGTTTATATTTTGAACAATGTGTTTTTAATATGATTAGGAATTCTACTTAATTTTATAAAAACATTTTGTAGTTTTATACATAATATATTTTTATGTAATATACATTTGCAGTGAAACCAGCGCATCAACTACTACTAGTAAAAGCTCAAGTTATTGCAACTATGGGGGACCAGTGTTTCATGCATGGACACCAATAAGCCAATGCTACCCTGAGGTATGTATATCATAAAGTCACTGTATTCCACCTTTTCACAATTATGTGAAAATAACCTGGCCGGTGTCAAACGTCACTGGTACATAATGAATTGAGCATTTGGGTGTTACTGTGTATGACACCATTGAATTTAGTGTACAAATGACAGTATCCTAGGAGAGTCCCCTGAATGTTTGTTGAAGAACGACAATGACAATCATTTTCAAGTTTATCCAACACAAAGAGTCATGACAGTGACAGTGCCTGGGTAAAGGTTTGGAAAAATGCCTTGAAAGTATAAATTTTACCTTCATGAAGTCTTTGAATTGGTGTGTGGGAATCGTGTATGAACCATGTCTCAATTCATATCTTGCAGTGATGACTGAGAGGTAGGACAGTCACCCAGTTTGCTTAGTTGGTAGAACACCATACTAGTACAATCTTGAATGTACTCGTGTTTTGTATAGCGATGTGGTGTCATGCTTTAAAATGACAATGCCATATGAGAATGTGATATGTTATATATGCGAAAACGCAATACAACATTGGAATATCATATCTCACTGCCGTGCTCAGTGAGCAATGTCATGTCGCTTTAATGTCAACAAAACACAGCCCTAATTCTGTCAAGCATAACTCTGACACTCTTTTTATTACAGGACTTCAAGCAATAAGAACTAACTATATATACCGAGTATATGGTAAAATAAAGAAGAGAACATAGACTTACTGTATTTTACTGGTAGAATGATGTGTGACAGTGTGTGATGTAATGTTTAACCATGGAAAAGAATTGATTCACTTACATCTTTACACTCAAAACAAGATTATGGATAAAACGGTAATAATACATATTTCTTGTATCTGGTTCATGTCCTTTTCTTCATTAGCATGTATACAGTACAACCTCTAAAGAGAGACCCTCTGTAGAGCAACATTCGAACAACCTCTATAACAACACCTTCAAAATTTCTCCTTGCTGATATTAACTCTAAGTTTAACCTCTGCAGAGAAACAACCTTTGTATAAAGCACTGAGAATTTGACATGAGCCTGACCTTTATGCATGAATATATTACAAGCTTCTTGCGTTGAATATATAAATTTCCGCGAGCAAATCGTGCAATATCCGTCCTTTAGATTTGTTTTGATATTACACCTAGAGCGTCTACGTGATACTGCCAGCTTATAAATATAGATATTATATCAGCTGTTAAATTATACTAATTAAAGGTTGAGAATCACATCAAATTCTCTGGACTATATAAAGGTCAATATTTGCAGCTCACTAAGGGTGTTGCTCTACAGAGGTTGTACTATATAGTTGTTAATGCATATATTCCATATAATGCTTAAAACATTGAAAAACATGAAAATATAGTCAAATTGAAATACATGTAATATTTTGCCATTTCTAGCTGTCTGCTGAGCATTGAATGAATCATTAATAATTAAATACAATCCAGGTACACTTATTTAGTTTTAAAATAGTAGCATGTATAATCAAATATAGTGCATTATACAATAATTGTAGGCTACATGTAAATTTCAACATTTTTGGTTTTATTTATCAATGTGCAGAAATTGTGAATTGTTTTATGCATATTTCAGGACCCTGGTAGTATTTGACCTGCTGGTGCATTGAATCCACATAGAAAATATATAGTGTCCTGAAGAAGCAAGATGGATGTTCACAGAACACTGGTGCTAGATTTATTTTTGTGACCAGGATAGAAAGTCAGAGATTCCAGATTCCAAGCATTCTTGTACCCCCTTACACAAATAAACAGTAAAATATGTGTTAAGAATGACAACCTGCCAAGAAAGACCACCAAAATAAAATACATGTCTTAATAAAGACCCAACATTTCTCTCACACACAAAAATAAATTGGTTATTAATTGCTCTCAATGGATTATAGAGATTTATCAGTGAAAATTACAGTGAAATTATCATTTTGTTATTTTGACTGTTTTAGAAACTATCTATTTACAGTGACTTTGTTTATTTTATAGAAGCCTAACATGCCTTTTGCATATATTACAGTACATTTTGCATAGTACATGTATTATATTGTTACTCTTAAGTATCATGTGCACATTAAATACTATATTCTCATTTATTCATTTCAAATTATCTAGATATTGTGATTATCATATTTTGTCAATGATATCTTATAAATTGTATCCAAACAGTGAACTCTCGTTTTAGCCAATCTCATAATTAATATTTTGTTATAACCCCAATATGAAGACCGACTCAATAATGAGATCATACTTCAAGGATGGTATGACTATAAGGTTCCATTGTTTAACACAAACTTAACTCTTTGTGAAGACATTCATCACTAAAGTAGAATTATGTTAATTTTTTTTGTTCTGATTTTATTAAATTATTGCTCAAATATTTATTTTTTCTTGACAAAGGGATGTGGGAATATCAATTCAGGTGTTGATGTGAACTTATTTCCTTTATTTCATAGAAAATGATGGTCAAGGGGATATCACTGATAAAAACTGTGTTTCTTGCATGTATTTTCAAACTTAAGTTTTATAGGTTAAACCATTCAATATTCCTACGCCTACTCAAGCAACTAACTGGTTATACATGTATAGTGTGAATCGACTGGTTCAATATGCTGGCTAAAGCAACTGACTGGTTATGTATCATGAACCGACTTTTTAAACCGTTCAATATGCCTACTCAAGCAAATGACTGGTTATGCATTATGAACCGACTGGTTTAATATGCCGACTAAAGCAACTGACTGGTTATGTATTATGAACTGACTGGTTTAAATATGCTGACTAAAGCAACTAACTGGTTATGTATTATGAACCGACTTGTGCAATATGCTGACTCCAGCATCTGGCTAGTTATCTATATAGGCTATATTCACGCAATTGTCTGGCTTAGAATGTCCACTTAATGAATTGACTGGTTTAATATCATGAACTGACTGGTTTTATATGTTGACTCAAGCAACCGACTGGTTTAGTTTGCAACTCAAGCTACTGATTGGCTTGGTATGTCGCCTCAATTGTCTGACTGGTTCAATACGATGAAATAACTGGTTTAATGTGTTAATTTCAGCCACTGACTGGTTTTGTATGCAGACTCAAGCTCCCAAATGTTTAAGAACGTCGACTTGATAAACTGACTGGTTTCGTATATTGACTCAATAAACTGACTGGTTTTGTATTTCGGCTCGATGAACTGACTGGTTTCGTATGTCGACTAGATAAACTGACTGGTTTTGTGTGTCGACTTGATAAACTGACTGGTTTTGCATGTCAACTCGATGAACTGACTGGTTTCGTTTTGACTCGATGAACTGACTGGTTTCATATGTCGACTCGATGAACTGACTGGTTTCGTTTTGACTCGATGAACTGACTGGTTTCGTATGTCGACTAGATAAACTGACTGGTTTTGTGTGTCGACTCAATAAACTGACTGGTTTTGCATGTCAACTCGATGGACTGACTGGTTTCATATGTCGACTCAATAAACTGACTTGTTTCGTTTTGACTTGATGAACTGACTGGTTTCGTATGCCGACTAAATTAATAGACTGGTTTAGAATGATGAAGTCATGTTTCATAATTATGTAAAATTTCAAACACATGTCATAGGTATGTGTTAAATATTCCTTGTGTATAGCCCTTTGATAAGTTTTGCGCAATAAACTTTGAAACTTTTAGTCACTGCTTTATTTTGCTGACTGACTGATATAGTACACTGGCTTGAGCAACAGACTGGTTTAATATGTGGGTTATCTACCATCTAGAAGGCCAATCTACATAGCCTGGTACAATTAGTCATGTCTGTTTTATACGGTAGATTACAGCTGTAGGCCTACATGGATGTGTTTGGTACTAAGCTACGGAAACCTGTTGGTGTCATGTTAAATGTCAATCTACTACAACACACTACTGTAGGAATTTTGATAAAACATTGCGACTGTGATACAAAATGCAACAACGATGGACAACAATGTTATATGACTGAAACATGGTCAGAAAAGTGTGCAGCCAGACTGGGGCTCAAACCCAGGACCTTTCACTTACACACTACTACATGATTTTCGAAGTTTAGTGATGTGGATGAAGTAAAAGTTTATCCAGCTTGGCAGCGGAAATCATCAGCTTCGCCTACTGTTCCACCTATAAACTCCGCCTAGCCAGATAAACATTTTGATCCAAAACAGTAACTTATTATTCTCTATTTAGCTGTTAGAACTGCAATGGTCAGCATTTGAAAACATCTTTCCATTTCTGTGATACACTTGACAGTTTTAGTAGTATTAAAATTATACCACGTCCATGGCAATCACAATTTCAGACTTCGCCTTTTCGGTAACCATAGAAACTTCAACATGGACTAACTTTTTTAACCACTGGAGTTAAAGACCTCATTACAACTGCAATGGTCAGCATATGAAAACATCTTTCCATTGATATGCAACACTAAACAGTTTTAGTAGTGATAAAATGTTATCACATTCATGGCAGTAAACACCATTTCAAACATTGCCTTTTCGGTAACCATAGAAACTTCAACATGGAATAACTGTTTAACCGTTGGAGATAAATACCTCATTTCAACTGCAGTGGTCAGCATTTGAAAACATCTTTACATTGATATGCTACACTTGACAGGTTTATTAGCAATAGAATTTTATCACATTCATGGCAGTAAACACCATTTCAAACATTGCCTTTTCGGTAACCATAGAAACTTCAACATGGAATAACTGTTTAACCGTTGGAGATAAATACCTCATTTCAACTGCAATGGTCAGCATTTAAAAACATCTTTCCATTGACATGCTACACTTGTCAGGTTTATAAGCATTAAATTATATCACATTCATGGCAGTAAACACCATTTCAGACTTCACCTTTTCGGTAACCATAGAAACTTTAACATGGAATAACTTTTTAACCGTTGGAGATAAATACCCTATTTCAACTGCAACGGTCAGCATATGAAATCATCTTTCCATTGATATGCAACACTTGGCAGTGTTATTAGTAATAAAAGTATTTTACACCCATGGCAGCAAACCCCATATTTGACTTCACCTTTTCGGTAACCATAGAAACTTCAACATGGAATAACTTTTTAACCGTTAAAGATAAAGACCTCATTTAAACTGCAATGGCATGCATTTGAAAACATCTTTCCATTGACGTATAACATGTTAAAGTTTAATTGAATGAAAAAAATGACCTGTCCTTGCTAGCTTGGGTGTTCAATTTATAAAGCATTAAGTCCATCATTCCATACAGCTAGTGTTATAAATCTAGCGCATGTCAGTTTATATGTCCAAATGATAGTAGACTTTAACTTGCATACACATAGTTAACCACATACCGATGTTATCAAAGCGTGGGAATTCAAATAACAAACAATATATTAACATTAATATCTGCTGAAAGTGTAGAATAACATATAGCATTACAAAAAAACAGCATGCAGTTCCTTGTGAGGCATTAAATATCCGTTCACACTACAGCTACTTGGTCTTTTTTGTACACACATAAATTGAAACACTATGTGACACGTGACTACGTAGTAACATGTATATACCAGACTAGAGGAAACGACTACACAAATATATATTATGTAATACTGGTGTCAATTGTTTGACTATCAGATCTCTAATGGAAAATAAAAGTATGTATATTTTAGATATTTGTTTCCTGACGAATCTAAACACCCTTTAATGCCGAGAATAATTTAACAACAGTGACAACAATATACGGCTTGCATGTCTACTGTTGGTGGAAATTTCAAGCATCATTTAATCCCGACATCATTTCGATTAAATGGTGTTTCTATTTGCCATTAAAAAAAGATTTCAATATATGGAGTAGATAGTGCATGATGAAAGGTGGAAACTAAACACTACTACGCATATATAATTATATATATCTTGCCAGGCATATTATGTACGCCATCATTATACCGGTTATTCATACGAAGATGCTGTACAATGTGTATGTATTGAATGGAAGCGAAAGGGCAATGTAAGCGTGTTGTTTGAAATAACAAAATAAAACTTCCACATGAACATTTTATGGTAGTACGTTTTACGACACATCTGTGACAACACTGACAAAACGGAGTTTTTTTATTGTGTAAAGGAATAGTAACACCCAGCAAACGCCATACTTTCAAATGCCATGGTAGAAAAGATGCACACCAGTATGGGTAATACACCGAAATATTCCTTAACCAGTTAACTGCTCGTAAGATTAAACTGTTCACAGGTTATTAAATTAAATGAATGGTACACCCCTAGTTTCATGGAAGTATAGCAGAATGCTCAAGTTGTTAACTTGGTACGTAAAGTGTACGATTAACACACATATCTGTATTATCCCTTCAAATAATTAAAGGGCACTGTTGAATAAAAAAAAGTGGTGTCTTTTTTTCTACATTATTGATATAAACAATTGATGCATTGCAAATGCACGTTAAATGCATTGCTATTCACACTTGTTTTTCTCGTTTTTTATGTATTAACATAGCGTTTTGAATGGTGAAAACAATTACAAGATACAGTAATTTTAAATGGAGTTCTAAAATGCTTGTTTTGACGAAAAGCAACCCTATGCGTCTGTAGTTTTATCTATAACTGTTATAATATTCGACTAAATCATATTGCAAACCTCAATATTGTATTTACTAATGCCAGTTGATTCAAGTACTCAGCTGAAGATTAGTCTAAACGTTAACCAAGTACATGTAGTGTAGTTTCGAACACTTATTTCAAACCAATTACGTCGAACGTTCAACTATAGACTATCACATTCTCATAATAGTTCATTTTCAAACCATGGTAAAACGCACCCGGTGCAGCCCAACAATTACCATTAATGGCGACTACGTAATGGTGTGTATCTTTAATACTATCATATCTTTTTTTAAAACTCCTCCGTAACATTACATGATACATGTTGGACGATGTCTGCAAAAATTACGTCAGTTGGAAGGATGGTACTGAAATAAACATTAGTTTAACTCCCAGAATGACAATTTCGTGACGCAAAAGTAACGTCAACAGAACGTAACGAAAAACGGACAACACCAAGTACTGTCTAGTCTACAGCAAGATGATTATGTCTTCTGAATCGTATGAAATGATCATAACTACATTTTGGAAACAGTTCTCAAGTCGTCTATCAGATTTAGAATGGCACAAAAGCTTTAGTGATAACTGTTCAGCTTTGAAAGACTGGGAAGTAATGGAAACTCATGAGAACGGTTGTGATGTCAGTTGCCGAGACAATTTCAAAAATCCATTGTTTCTTGGTACGGATTCTCGCCCAGTTATTCGATGTAAGATCAGGAAAAATATTTACGATGCTCACCAACGCTGTTCTTGTGTGGCTCAGTGTGGTACTGGAAAGTATTCATCACCCTATATCACTATAAACGATGTATTGCATAGCCCTATGCGAAGCACTAACGCCGTGTAAAATAGCGTGACGCCATTTTGTATACCAAGTCAGCGATAGTGACCTTGTTTAGTCACCTGTGACTCTCGGACCGCATATTTGATCCTATTTTTACGGTATGTAGAAAAAGGATTCCAATTTCTGATGGTATAGCATTTGATTTATTTCGTTTAAACATGCGGGTTTTGTGACAATAGTCCGGTTTATTTTTTAACATCCCACGTAAAATATTGTGTTTTATAATAGTGAATAGTATGATATTAGTAGTTTCAAAGAATAAATGAAGTTACAGGTATTTAAACTGCAATCATATGAACGTTGAGACCAAAACATGTGCGAGTACATAAATCATTAAACATTGACACATTCAAACAAAATGTGTAACTAAGTCACGTGGTCTTATTAGGGTAACTTTGCTATTTGACATGCGTGGTACTTACCGGACGCTTTCGGAGATCGTAGATCTCCATTCCCAATGTTATTTCGTCCAATAGAATACACACAATAATTTCAATGATAATAAACAGATTCATAATTATGTAATAAAACGTGTTTATTATTCTTTGATATTATTGAAAAGCGCTTCTGCTATGCTTTTAATTTGACGTCGTATTAGTCTTGAAACGTCAACTCGTTATCGGGCTACGAGTATTAAATATATGTTAGTTATTTTTTAATTATTTTATGCCCTCCGTTTGAATGGTTATATTAAATCACTCTTTCCAAAATAGTTTGACTGTGGCTTATTAAATTCCAGTATATATATTTTTATATAAAACTTCTTCTTTTATCTCCCACTCGAACTATTAACTTAATGTGCTAATAATACAGTATGTTTTACTCGAGATACAATTAGTTCAAACAACTATAATTGGGCTAACAATACAAAACACTTTGCTAAAAAGCTAACACATGTTAGTAATGTACGTGTTACTTAATGAGTACCTCCTTGGTACTTGTTATTGGAAATATTTCATCTCCCAATGTATGCTATATCCAAAGATGTCGCATCATAAGAGTATTATATTTCCAATGAATAAAAGAAAGCCAAAGTGTAAATAAAATAAACACAAACGAAATTGTGCAAAATAATGATTAGCCAATAAACACACACGGTTAACCGACACTAAAACAATGAAGTTATATCGCCTAAGGTGGTTTATACAACATTTGTCCCGATTCAAGGAGAAGTATTAGATATCCTTAGAGCGCTGTACAGTCGGTGTTGAATGAAACTTTTTCTTACGCGGTGGTCATTGATAAACGAAGCGAGTTTTGTTGCGTTTCCACACATTGCCTGCCAAACGGATCTTCTTATATGTACGTCACATGCTTCACATCATACGTGGCACATGGTAAAATACGGAGTACTAATTAATCAAAAGAAATGTGTGTGCGACACGCAAAACTGTATATGCTCGTGAAAGTAGAAAGGTGGGTTCAAGTAGTCGTACGTTATTTTAGTCAATTGATACACAAGTTCTACAGTGTATATTTGTCACTCTCACCTTCTCTATCATGATGGTATACATTTCCAAGAGTGAATTGATAAAAGCTAGAGAGGCCATGGTACATTTTGGAGAGCACATTGCAACGAGCATACTGGTACCACTCATTGTCATCTCTGGCATGACATGATCATGGAGTAAACACCGGGCCTCGCCCTATCTGAACGGATACTCTACTCACTTAAACACATTGCCAACAGGGACAGGGCTAATTTACACTATATGTTTAAATAAAAAATCTTTGAATTTTAATATAATTCGAGAGAAATGTTCCTTTGCTGACCATCTGCCACATTCCTAGATTTAATAACGATTGCCTGAAAACAAATTCCTAATTTTCCTGTTGATTCACTTAAACGCATGGCCTCCAGGGGCGGGGCTAATTTCCACTTTTTGGCTATTTAGAAAACTTTGAAAATCCTCTCGGAAATTGCCGGCCATATTTTAATAGAATTCCACAGGAATGCTTTTTGCTGACCTTCGACCAAATTCCTAATTCTAATCTTGATTGCTTAAAAACATGACCGCTAGGGGCGGGGCTTATTTCCACTTTATGGCTATATTGAAAAAATTAAAAATCTTCTTCTCGGAAACACAGGAATGTACCTTAAGTGCCCCTCTACTAAATTCCTAATGTTTATGTCGATTTGGTAAGAAATAATTGCTGTCAAGGGGCGGGCTTGTACATGTTAACATAGGTAAACATGGTACTCGGGTGAGCAATCAAGAACATCATGACTCTCTTTCTACATTTGGAAATGTCTATATACAATTTTGATAATTGAATGCAAAACACGTATTCGTTGCAGTCAATTAAGTCATGTTTATTGAATAACTAAATATGAAACAATGCTCGTAAACAACGATGCCAATTTGCATGAGATTATGCACTGTATTGTAATTTCTGAGGCATATGTTATTCAGACATCGTTCAACACAAAGTCACCACGAGTCAGGCAAAAAGATTTAGCATATTAATACACGAAACATACATACATATCAGAGATGTCACCGGCTTCGATTTGAAGCGGTAAATATTTGTGTTCACTTATTCAATTTTTAAAATTCTTGAAATTGAGATTTTATAAATAAACATTGTGCGTGTTATAACGTAGGAAGAATACTGAATTGTTTTATCCCAGACGTTAACTGCGTTAATGAGAACAATATTTCATGAATCGGATAATAATATTCAACAGGTTATATTTTATCCCAATTGATAGGTGTGAAATATTCCACTGATGAATTCGACATGGTTGCATACTTGAGATATGCTGACACAATGAATGGCAGACACAAGATTGCGATTTTGCCTTGTACGTATATACAATTTTTCTTTGAGTTTTCAAACTTAGTTTTCATTTGATAGCGTTTGTCACTAAACGTTTTGATCATCTCATTTAATGGACATTCCAGTACAATATACATGTATAAGACACACTTAGGTACACGTTATGTCAAGGGTTGAATTTGGGTCGAAGGATTGTTTTCTAATACAGATTATACAGTGTTCAGTACCAATACTTATCAGGCTTCTTAGATAGTTTATAAATAAACGTTATCGGGCGTAATTTAACATTTACAAAAATAGTATAAAATAGTTATATTTTGCGATTGTTCATTAGTAGTGTTGTTGTGTTCAATACGATAACAACGGAGAATGTTCTATATTAGCTAAAAGGTTTGATAACTTCGTAGATAACTTTAGAAATTATTGTAAAACACATCCGTAGTTTTGTCAAACACAAACTATCTAAGGATGCTTTTTGTGTGTACAGATTGAGGTTAATTGCCTCCATTTCCAAGTATCGTGAAATGTCCGCTTCTTTTTTAGTTGGAATTATTATCGTGAAGAAAATGATTGAAGTACATCTCTAAACAATCTTGCATTACACGAATTACACTTATCAGGAAGTTTACCATATTCCTTGGGACGACGTATTTAATTCTAAGTGTAAGTTACAATTTACAATGTTCTAGTCCTGCACTTGATTTCAGTTTTTCTACGGCACATAATAATAGTTTGTTTATGATTATTTTTTTTATCAGACATTACGTCAGTGCCATGTAATCGAGACTTTGTTCATCAGACTTTGTCCAAGTAATTCTTCACAACTGTCATTACCATCTGCAGCCATTAACAGCAATACTATTCGAAGGGAATTCAAGTATCATTTTGACATTACCTTCATGTCACATTTATTTTGTTTCAAGTGAAGTAACTATCAATATACTTTATTTCATATCACTATTACAGATGAGCGTGGTGGTAGAGTTAACTATAAGCACACGTAACTCTTCGAACGGTACATGCTCCTACTTAATTCAAAGGCTATGTATTCCTAATTAATACCTGAAATTAGTTTACATGTTATACCGAGGTGTCTGTTCCCTTGATAAATTACAATTCGTCACTTTTTAAGCCATCATTACATGTTTGGGACCAATAAGCCAAATATTCTGACCTCAACACTACATGACTACTAAATATGCGGATGTTGCATCACAAGAACTCGTTTGTTTTGATTTATGAATTGCACGCATGAAAAACCTATTAAATCTTGCAGACGTATTAATTATTCAGAGCTATAACCCATCTGTGTATTCTGAGTGGCACTAGCTCCTAATGATGACGGAAGGGCTGATTTTGTTTGAAATTACAAAAAAATGAATCTGGCTTTCGTGAGGTTTAGTCTTAAAACCTGTTACAATTCTGCAATTAGCACAGATCCTACACAATCGCGGCGAGTATGGAATTCCAATGCGCTTGCTATTATTCATATCTGATGTATTTCAACTGCGAAATTCTAGTGTTTTAAAACTCTACGTCCCTGTTCCATCTTATTCGACTTATTCGTACCTTCTTAACGCGTATTCACCTACAATGACTACAAAACTTCATAGCAGGCACCACTCTAAAATGTCAATGCTATGATTTTTTTAGGAACCACATTTTATCTTACAAACTATATATTTTTATATATGTACAATAGAGGGGACAATTTTTGAACAGACTACAGTATTGTTACAATATGACTTATTCCAGAGCAGGCATATATTCATGTTGTGTGGCAATCAAAGTTGTAATGATAATGTTATAATATAATATTTTCACAGACGTGTGCGAAATGCATAGTCATACACATAGTACATGTAGCATATGTTCACAAGGAACGTGATTAGAAAAAAAGATTTCCTTGAGGTCATAGTGTATTGCGCGTCAGTCTAGAGGTTTAGATAAAACTACTGAACGCATCTGAATATGCGACTAGAATATATAAGCAAGTTCTTGTCCGTTGGCTCTTGCTTCGGTCGTGTTTGACTGATTATTTAAATGTACAGTGCCATTTGCCGTGTACGTGTGTTAATATGTATGTGATGAGTTTATGTTGTCTGTTTTCGGCTGTTTAAGTTGAATGTTGCCTGAGTGTTGAGTGTTTAACATCCCTGTCCGATGTGTATTATATTTTACATGCATGCAACTCTGGCAAAGTGTACCTCAAATAGTTGCCTATTTATAAAAAAATACCGAACTATTTAGAATTGATACTATTGACTTGTACATGTACTCATGAGATTATTGATCAATTATATATACAAGTGTATCATACAAAATACTAATCAATGTATATGCCTCAATAATTGCAATACGTTATTAAGTAGGTTCATATTACTAGACACAATATGATAAATGGGACTGTAATCAACACAGCACGCAACCCTAATGATAAAACTATACGTCATTATGTACAACTGTTATCTGTACAAATAAATGAAATCAATGTCCTGTCATTTGTTATTGATGACAACATTTTATCAATGTATCTCCTATCCATTCATGATCAACATGTTAAACCGTAATTAGCGCATAAGGCGAACTATTAAGTAGACAAACATAATGCTTTTTATTACAAACTAAACTGATTGACACGTAAGCAAGATCAATTAATACAGATGTAAAATTATATTGTAATAACATACATACGTCAAGCGATATTGGAATTTGAATCAGGTGAGACGTTTTTAAAGTCCTTGAGTGTATTTGTAAGTACATAACCTTAAACAAAGCCTCTGTATAATGGTCGATTTAAGCGATAGCAAATAATATTTGTCTATTCGTGTTAACCAATAACTGATTCAGAAATGGATTGTTACATGAGCATTTGCGAAATTGGAATGCGTGCTATGTGCCATAACGGAAGATTGGAGAGACGTAACATGTAGTCGTTTTCTTTTAATAATGGTGGTTAACCAATAAAATGTCCGGCACAGCCATGAACACGCATTCGTAATGTCGTAATATATGACGGGGGCTTGAGATATGCAAAACAATTGTTAAATCATTTGATATTAGGGCTTCCTAAATATTTTATAACTTGACTGTGTCCTTGAACTATGATGAACACAGTGGCAATATCATCGTTGACACCTCCAACATCCTATATCGTAATTGATAGCATGATATTGGTCCATGAGTGCATCGTTCGTCAAATCAGTGTACATGTAATATATCTGTAATGACGACATTGTTATTGAGTTGAAATGACATGACTATCCCATTTCAATTACGGTATTTAAAGTATATTGAATAAATCAGACTGTAAATTAATCTGTAGACGATGCCTGCAGCCTGTTTTACTATAATCAATGCTAATGCTTGGGTGTTCAATTTATGAAGCATTTATTGCATCATGTTTAAAATCTAGCGAATGTCAGTTTATATGCCCAAATGATAGTAGCCTTTAACTTGTATACAAATAGTTTTCCTCCGATACCGATGCTATTAAAGCGTGGGAATTCAAATAACAGACACTATATTAACATCAATATCTGCAGAAAGTGAAGAGAGTAACATATAGCATTACTTATACGGCATGAAGTTCCTTGTGAGACATTAAATAACCGTTCACGCTACAGTTACTTTGTTTTTTTGTACACAAATAAATTTGAACACTATGTGACACGCTACTGGTTACATGTATTTACCACACACCGGGAAACGTCGACTGGACAAATATATATTATGAATACTGGTGTCAATTCTTGGCTATCAGAACTCTATTAGTAGATTAAAATTATGCATATTTTAGGTAATTTTATTTGTTTGCGGACGAAACAAAACACCTTTTAATGCCGACAATAACCTAACAACAATGGTATTACTGTCCAAGTGCATGTGTTTTAGGTTGTCTTGACATACCCCTAAAAAGAACAATATACAGGTTGCATGTCTACTGGTGGCGGAAATTTCAAGCATTATTTAATCATTACACCATTACGAATATATAGTCTTTCTAAAATAGATTTGAATAAATGGTGTAGATAGTTGGAGACAGAAGGTGGAAACTAAACACTACTACGCATATATAATTATAAATTTCTTGCCAGGCATATTAAGTACGCCATCATCATACCGGTTATTCATACGAAAATGCTGCACAATATGTATGTATTGAACGGAAGCTAATTGATAATGTAAGCGTGCTGTTTGTAGTAAAACAGTAAACATCCCACATTAACGCATTTTTAGTGTTCGTTTTACGACACGTCTGTGACAACACTGACACAACTGAGGTTTTTTTATTCTGTAAAGAAGTAGTAACAACCAACAAACGTCATACGTTACATATGTCATGGTAGGAAAGATGCACATCAGTATGGGTAATGGATCGTACTATTCCTTAACCAGTTAATCTCTCGGATGATTTAGCGGTTCACAGGTTAGCAAATGAAACGAATGATTCCCCCTTGTTTCATGGAATGTTCAAGTTGTATAACCTGGTACGTAAGGTGTACGATTAATACACATACGAGGGATATTCAGAAATAACGTAGACTTTTACTCTGCATTTTTTGTAGTAAGAAATATTTCTGCCATCTGTACACCAAATAAGGTATACCTGTAACAAGTCTGTCATAGATTATAGCTTCTCAAAACCAGTCACTACCAGGCACCCGGGGCAACACAAATGACGCCAGTGACGTTACAAAGTCGTTGTCGATGAAATAACTTCAACGATTACTTTACTAAGTCGCTAATATAACATTTGACACCCAATGCACTTATTTCTATATTTTTCTAGACTGTGCACTACGTTGTTTGTGCCTGAAACTAACACGCAATGTAAACGTCAACGCTGTGACTATATGTGTTCTTAAACGACTTCCACCTCTTTCATACAAGTTTATTATCATTTTAAAACCATATTATGACTACCAGAACTCGTCCTATGCATAGTATTGGTCATATTGGAGGTTTCAGGGGGAGTTTCCCATTATTCCTTTATAAGTTATCACTGCGCGAATTTTTGTGTTAATAAATATCGTCATGACGTACGTTATGAGTTGCAGAACTTATGCTATTCACATGTTGTGTATTTCTAACCATAACGTTTAAATGACACCAAAGCGTCTGTGTAAAGTGTTTTAACATAGCATGATATATTTGCGGAGATTTTAACCCGATGTTTAACCTGAAACTAAGCTATAAGCAGTAAACGTAATGACACAGAGTGGAAAAATTGGTTGCCCCGGGTATGCGTAACCATGGTTATTAAAATGGCGGGTTTACCTATAATATTCATAAAAATGTTTTGAAAAATATACCATCAGGTCGCCAGTAATTCTGATTTCAAAAAAACATGTTCATATATAATCTGTTTATACCATTGATCGTTTTACAGCAAATTTCTTCGTTATTTCAGAACGCCTGTCGTATTTGTATGTCCGTTCAAATTATTAAAGGGCACTGTTGAATAAACAAACGCGATATCTTTTTTTACATTATTAATATAAACAATTGATGCATTGCCAATGCTCGATAAATGCATTGCTATTCGAACATGCTTTTCTCGTTTTTTACAAAATCACCATGAGTCATGTAAATATGAATATCTAACATATGAGTATACACGACAGAAAAACATACGAACAGATTATGTGACCGACTTCGATTTGAACTGGTAAATATTTGTGTTAATGAATTGATAAAACTCTTGAAATTGAGATTGTACACATAAGCATTGCGTGTGTTTTAATGTAGGAAGAATACTGGAAGTTGATTTGATCTCAGACTTTAACTGCGTTAGTGAGAACATTATTTCATGAATCGGCTTGTAATAATCAACAGGTGATATTTATCTCAATTTATTGGTGTGAAATATTCCACTGATGAGTTTGACAAGGGTGAGTTCAACTTGAGATAGACTGACACAATGAATTACAGACACAATTGATATACTGCTGAAACGTCTGCTTCAATACCACATTACTATTTACGCCAATAATACACCAATATCTGGCTATATTTGATTGTTACACTTTAATCCGAGAACAGACAACGTACTAGGATGTATAATATACATGTAGCCAGAACGCATTGGAATAGGTGGCATCACTGAAATTAGATATAATAATTGTAAAAGTAAACGTACTAAGACGTAAATGTTTACTTAAAAAAAACAAATCTCAAATCGTTATCTTTGGCGAATCGAACTGTTTTCATAGCGATAACCACATAGAACATTCATTATTAGCTTAAGGGTTAGATAATTTCGTAGAATTTTAGAATTACAAAATGTATTGTACACATATATGTTGTTTGTTTCGATAACAAATTAACTATAATGCTTTTTGTGAATACGGGTTGAGGTTTGTCTCTATTTTCGAGTTAATCTGTGTTTCTGTATATACTCGTACATTCCTATTAATATAAGTATTTAAAGGTCAGACGGCTGTTGTCCTAAATTGTGCACATAAAACATTATAATGTGTCCATTATAAAAGAGAACCATTATACGTATGAATAATTTATCATTCAAATAATCACATGCGTTATACCCGTGGATAAGACGTTGAATATCATGTTTAAATAAACATCACCATCCCGTGAGACTCTCTGATTAACTTTGATTGTGACAAAACATATGCATTAGTATAGCATATGGCATTTTTGATGTAACTACATAAGAATTAGTGTTCACAAACACATTCTTCAACAAATGCTTCGTTGATGATATTTTAGTAAAATGCAATAGGAGCACGGGCCACGATTTCCAAATTGATGTTCAGACACTGTATATGAAATTTGCTTTCCATTTACTTAAACATGAAGTAATCTTGCATATCAAGCATTCTATTTAACAGAAAGTTTACCATATTCTTTGGGACGTCGCATTTAGTTATAAGTGCTGGTTCCTAGTTATGCACTTGGTTTCAATTTGTCTTCGGTACAGTGAATGTGTTACAGCACATGAGAATAGTATGCTATGCCTATATTATTTATCAGTTATTATGTCAGTGCTAAGTAATAGGGACTATGTGCATCATACTTTGTCCAAGTAATTCTTCACAACTATCATCGCCATCTGCAGCCATTAGCAGCAATACTATTCGAAGAGAATTGGAGTGTCATTTGGCATTACCTTAATGTCACACTTATTTTGTTTGTTCTCTTGCAAAGTATCAACTAAAATAAAACTAGAAGACTCATGAATAGTTAAAAAATGCAATTGTATACTATTAAATGGTGTGAGTTTTATACTTTTTGAGATATAGACACAGTCGCACGACTTTCCGGACAACACTCGTACATATAATGACCAATACTATGACATGATAGAGATGATGGATCTGTTTAAAATGCGGTAGTCACCAATTTAACGTGTCAAATAGTTTACAGTTTAACATGTTAATGACTTTCACATCTGCAGGTCCGTACGTCATAGAACGATGCTTGTGTTTAGGCAACTGGACGTTCCTAATCAGTTCTCGTTTTTTTAAAACAGTGTCATCTTTGTGTGTGTGTCATTATGGCTTGAATATTGTACCTGCTGTTCTTTTTCTTGTTTGTTTGTTCATGTTCGTGTCTTCATGCTCATCAGTTTTTTTGTTGAGTGCTGCCTTCTCTGACCTTTTTGTTATCATATTTTTATAACTAGTATGGCGTTTCGTGCTAACATGTTAAAAACAATACTTTTTTTCTATCTAACACCAACTATCAATACGAACGGGAGATGACGCGTTACACGAAATCTGTACAAATTCACTTTTTTGGTAACATGATATATTTTGATCTCCTTTTCATGTAACACTTTCTCTTTTTATACAATACGTATTACGCCTCGTTTAAAATAAGCGAGAACATAGGCCACCAGCAATAAGACAAAAACAAACCGGACAGGAATGACATGACTTAACAGAAACAGCCGAGTATGAAAGGCAGAAATACAGAATAATCACAGACCACAATCCCATATTTGAATCGTCACTTACATATTATATCAATTTTCCACAGTCAAACACAATAAATATAGTTCTTATGTTCATAAAGAAAACAGACACATAAATATGTGAATATGTCATTTTATTCAAATGACTATTATGCGGAAATGCATAATCTAAACATGATAAATATAGCTTTTCCAAAATATCATATAGGTATGAACATGAATGGGAGACATGAACCGCCTCAATATTTTAATGTCAATGGAGATTTACAACATTATTGCTTTGTGCCCTGCGGCTTCACTGGTTTGTGTGATGTTCCAACTTTTTTATTTCCAGTGGTTTCGTTTGCCTTTTTAGAATGGTTGTGCAAACGTGTTTGTTCATTTTGCGTAGTGCTAGTAAGCGTTGTTATTAACGCTTCTACGTACGTCATTATTGTATGAATACAGAACACAACATTGTCCTAATATTAATAGTATTTTTCGACAATTTACGATAAAAAATGTGTACTATGATCCAGTGTTGTGCGCCAATGATTTGTTTACCCTAGAATAACTTAACGATCCAGACGTGGCGGAAGCTGGGTAAGAACTTATGCGGTCGGTTGGTGAGCCGCCAGCTAGTTAACGAATGGATGCCGTTGGCCAATCTCTGCCAGGCGCAACGGCAATACGAGAAGGGATTCGGGAAGTACTGTGCGCACGATATATAGGTGTCTCATAAGGTGTGACTCTATAATAAACAAAAGTTCTAACTTTACCATTACATGTACATGTGTATTAATAATTGATGTTCTCGATACAGATTGTCATAACAAACTACTTTTGTAAATTTCCAAAAAGTCTCAATGATATTATCTAGTACATTTGTATCTGTACCGTTACCTTGACATTTAGAGTACGTTGGTGAAAGGTCACTCACATCCTACAAAGTAGTTGTTTGATAGCTTTACATCAATCAAGATGCTCTAATACGTACAAGAGCCTGATTCGACGCATTTAGTGTGCCACTCAGACACCAGCTGGTAAGAAATGTCTTACGAATACATGTACATGCGTTGGAGTCATAGTGGTCATTAAGGATTGGTTAAGTTCGTCTGTCTATTTGACGTAGTTCGTTTTGTGTTCGTATAAGATGAGGGTGCCGAATGGGTAATGTAATTGGCAGTGAACGGTCAATTGATATTACCGAATTAGACAACTATAATGTTCTATTTAATACAGGAGGTTCAAGCTGTTCTTGGTTCATTTTAGGTAATGATATGGAGCGTGACCGAGTAAGTGATCTCATCAACAGTTATTCAATACGTAAACGGGCGGAAGTAACCTGATTTAAATTGAGTTATTGTAACAAATACTGGACAGCGATTCAAATACCAGAAGCAACGGTTTGGCACGCACGGATCTGTTTTGGTAATACTGAGGACAACACAAAACATTGGAATCGATTAACGATAACGAATTGTTATACTATCTTAATATCGAGTGAAGCTGTTGAAATTGGTATCGACGGAACAACGCCAAGAAGCAATGGAATTTCACGCAATGATATGTAACGAGAACTGAGGACATCGTAAAAATTTTGAATCGATGTACTATAGTAAATGATTATCATGCATGGACTTTGATAAAATAGCACTGGACGGAATCATTTATCTAATGGCAAGCTTTCCCTTGTTCGGGGTTTTTGAAATATTTTATATTGTTTATATCCATGGAATGAAATTACAAGACGTTAACACCATAGTTGTGCCGATGTGATCAATTCAATATATGAAATACGATATAATACAAATGCCGAGCATAGCCTTTATTTGCCAGTCAGCTTTCTTCTGAAATTTGGCAGGCATATGGGTGCTTCCGCCCGTATTTCAACCCGAGTCGCCGCATTAGACGACAAGCGCGCTAACCATTGAACTACGGAAGCACATTGAAGGCATCTCTCAACACAAACTACGTGACGCGAATGGCAAACGAACGCATACAAAAGAAAAATTAAATACTTCAAACACAAGTTTAAAGCCAACCACACAATTTAAGAAAATAACAACGAAACCGACAGCCGCCCGTCGTCTCGGTGAGTCAATCGTAACTAATGAAGGATCGTCAGACATGAACGGATGTAACTATGTAAGTCGGTTGGTAAATGACACTTAACAAAGCATAACACAGTCTAATCGGTATCACACAAAAAAGTCATGATAATTGTAGACATTTTATGAAATGAACTGTTACTGGAGCATTTGTTATATTTGAATGAGTGATATGTGACAATGCGAAGGTTTATAGGGACGTTAAAATGCCATCTCATTCTTTTAATATCGATGATTAACGAATAAAATGTCCGACATTGCCATGAAAATGCATTAGTTTTGTCGGAACATACATGTATTATGGTGGCCAGAGTGGCGCCCATACAATTACCTAATCATTTGACGGTTGGGACATCTAAACTGTTCACGATATGACATTGCCCTTGAATTTGATGGCAAAAATCATAGTTGACATCTCCACACCCAAGTGGATCGACAAAGGCAGTACACCATCTGTATAATTGTATGTACCTGTAATGGCGACACGGTTATCTAGCTGACATGGCATGGGCATCCCATTTCAATTACGGTATTACACAATAAATCAACTAATACGTAGACGATGCCAGTATGCAGCGTGTATCTAACTGCAATCAATGCTAATGTATGGGTATTATATTCGTTAAGTATTAAGTGCACCATTCCATCTATGGTGTTTCAAATCAGACGCATGCCAGTTTATTTGTTTATATATTCCAATTCAGTTTGCATTTCTAACAGTATGAAGCACTTGAAATATACAGATGATTGTAAGGATTCTGCTTATAGACAAATCACCTCGGGTATATCTGTTCATTTGCTTACATCAAGATTAAAAAAACTGATTGTTTCCTATAAGTAAACCACCTGAAACTGAGATTCAGCGGACTTGAACGAGCATAAGAGCGGAGTCTCATTTTAACATTGTTTAAAGTATGTTGTTGTGTTTTCGTTTTATTTATGCTATAAATACAACAACGTGCGTACAACTACATATATCGCTGGCTTAGAATTAGAAGGTCGTAAGTACAAAACAATATTTTGAGAAAACGAGAAAACATTTCTAAAAACTACACTTTACTTTTGGAAATACAAGCTTTTTAAACTTCAGTTTGGTCAACCAATTTTCATAAAAATAAGAAGTGCCTTGATATGTAGATTTCAATTATGAGTCTTATAACGTCGTAGTTAGGGTAGTTGCTAACTTCTAATTCTAAGCCAGCGATATGGTGACACTTTACGCACATGAATCGTATATTCTAAATTACGGAGTTAAGAGGCGTATCTATTACCTAATTTCTTTGAGTAAAAGTGATATGTTTGTAATGGATATCAATTGGTTTTCGTTAAATTAGTATTTTTTCATAAAATTGTGTGTGTTTATGTTAGTGATAACAATAAAAAATAATATATTTTGTCAAATACTGAAACAAATATTTCGGGCCCGAGAAGGATAACGTCATTCATTTTCCCGCCTAATGGTTTAATAGGAGTTAGAGAATGTTATTTTGCCTAGAAGCAGGAAATAGAGTTTTTAGCTGTACGTAGCTGTGTACAAAAAATGAAAATATTCTCTCCGCTAGATATTTTGTTGAAGTATAATATAAATAACAATGACTTCAATTGAAACATTACCCTTTCAGGACAATTATATATTTGGGGTGATTATAAAATCAACCTGCTTTGGATCTAGCAACACAATTAGCCAGTTGGTTTGGGCAAAATGAAGAAACTTCCATAATCAAGAGATTAAATTCTATTTGTTTGTTTGAGCATTATATGGACCGGACAGTAAGCCCCGGTGGTATATGTGGACCGAGGCGGAGCGCACTATGTCAAAATAGTTCAATCGGTCTTATTAGCGTAACTTACTTACCGGTCGCTTTCTGAGGTCATATATCTCCATTCCAAATGTTATCTTGTCCAATAGAATACACACAATTATCTCCATGATAATAAACAACTTCATAATTATGTAATAAAACGTGTTGATATTTCTTTGGGATTATTGAAAAGCGCTGTTGCTACAATTTTAATATGACGTCGTATCAGTCTTTAATCACAAACACTTAGGAAATTGTGAATTATTAGATTTGTATCACTTATTATTGCCTTTCGTTTCAATCAGTGTTTTTCAAATGCTGTATCCGCAAGTAATGTACGTGATGATTGAAATCCAGAATAGAAATTCATCAAATAATGATTATTATTCCGTCTGCGATTCGAATGGATATCACACGGTTTTAATGAAAAAGTATGGTGTATTTAAAGTTTAATGGTTAGATCAAACTACTTCAAAACATGTAGTATAAATTTACAACGTAAGAGTACTGAAGTAAAGTATATGTTACTTAATGGTTGGCGCTTGCTATTACACCTTTGGTAGTTATTAGTGTAATTCAAATGTGTTGCATACTAAGTATTTTACAAAAATGTATATGTCCAATAATTGTAAGAAAGCCGATGGGTAAATAAATGTATTCGAAATAAACACAAACAAAAAAGATGCAATACAACGTTTAGCCAATAAAGACTCACTGCTCACCGACACTAAACAGTGAAGTTAAATCGCCTAACGCGGTATGTACAATATTTGATCAGATTCTAAGAGTAGCATCCGATATCCGTATAGCGCAGCAGTTGGTGTTGAATGAACACTTTTCTTACGCGTTGGTCATTGATAAACGAAGCGAGTTTCCTTGCGTTTTAACAATTTTATTTTTAAACGTATGCTTATATATACTGGAATTTGCCTCACATCACATGTAACGTATGGTAAAATGTTAGATGATAATTAAACAAGAAAGATGACAGTAGAACACGCAAACATCAGGATTCTTATGTAAGTCTAAATAGAAATGTGGGTGGAATAGGTATTAAGTTATTTACCCTTAGTTATTAAGGTCAATTGATAACCAAGTTCTTCACCGTATATTATATAACTCTCGACTTCTCAAGCCTGGTGGTATCCATTTCCATGACTGATTTAAGAGGGGAGAAGCTGTCGCAGTCTTAATTTACTACGTTACAATTGTTTGTTTAAAAATGGATATAGCAATCCGATTATTTTTTGATACTAGGTGGAATTCACCTTTATTTATCATTACAGTTTATCGCACTATTTGAAACACAGATAACAAAATGCCGCAGGTTTGTCGTATTCCGACCTTACGTCAAGAGGTCAGGCGGGGCGATGTCCGGCGGAAAATTCGTAATATGGCTACTGTTGGCGGAATAATAGTACACCGCACACTCTGCGACATATTACATATTTTTGAGATCATAATAAGTTTATTGTATATCAACGAACAAGCCGGTATCATTTATAATCGTCAATGCACGACTCTGTCATGGTTGAAGTAAACACCAGACCTCGTACTCTTTAAAATGAATATTATTTACCAAGAGGGTAGCGTGTTTCATTCCGTTATTCCAAATTTATGTCAACCAAAAGGTTCTTAGATAGGAATACTTCTACATCATTATACATGTATATACTATTATGCTAATGTTGTACGTGGTAATTACTTGTGTTATTTAGTCTATGATTATTTTGAAATTGGAATTATACAAAGAACAGTGTTGGTGTTTTAGTGCAGGCAGCATACTGAGTGTTTATTTTTATCCCAGACGTTAACTGCGTTGATGATAACAACATTTTATAAATCGGCTAATAATAAACAACAGCTGATATTTTATCTCAATTGATAGGTGCAAAATATTTCCTTTATTCGTTCAACATATGTGAGTACGAAGAGTTCAACATGCGATAGACAGACATAATGAATTGCATGCGTAATTGATATATTGGGAAAATCTGATTCAATAACGGATTACTATTTACACCAATAACCCACTCACAGGGTTATTGCTCTGTAACCCTTTAACCCCAATATAGAAACGTAGGCGTATACGTCCACAAGATATTGACATGTATTTGGAACGAAGGAATTCAATCTAATTGTATGTTGCTATTAACTCCGATTTGACTGCAAGAATGATTATTTACAAAATGATTTAACACATAATATCCCAACCTGTACTACATTGGATGGTAACTCAATTGTATATTAATCAATTATTAAAAGAAAACAAAATACAGATCACTACATTAGCCACAGGAAGCATGTGTCTTGTCAAAACGTTAGCAATAAGGTTCAAATTACTAGCAACAATATGATGAATTGGACCATAAACAACAATCAACACAACACGCAATAACAATAATAAAAGCATACGTCTTTTGCACAATGATTGTTTGTACGAAAACATGAATTCAAGGTATCGTTATTTCTTCAAGGTTTGTTATTTTCATCATCTGTTACTGAGGACAACATGCACTATTTGAATCGATGCACGATACAAATATATTATTATACTTTGGTTTGGGTAAAGATAAAAAATGAAAATTTAAAGAACAATTTACCCCATAGCAATCGTGTCGTTGTACGAAGTTTGTCAAATAACGTTACATAAAATGTACATACAATGTTTACTAGTTGATAACTATGGATAACTAGGTTAGTACTATCATATATTAATCATAAATATTATGTTGGGGTCCATGTATCTACTACGAACATGCATGTAAATGTATAATAACAAATCGGAGAAGAAACTGCACGACATAAACGGCAAACAATCGCAGGTTACAAATCATGAGGCCAGCAACAATTATAAACAAACAAATAACGAAACGCCTGTCGCCTCAGTCAATCAAACATGACTGAAGTAAGTCACAGGAGAAGGAATTGTATATTGGTAAGTGAATAACTCCAAATAAAGCATCTGTATATTAGCCTATTAATGCGATAGCAAATAATAGTTGTCATTTCATGCTAACAAATAAGCGATTCGGACATGGAATGTAACTGGAGCATATGCGAAATAGGAATACGTGCTATGTGTCAATGTCGGAAGATTGGTGAGACGTAACATTTACATGTAGTCGTTTTCTTTTAATATTGGTGGTTAACCAATAAAATGTCCGGCATAGCCATGAACACGCATTAGTAATATCGTAATATATGACGGGGGCTTGGGTATCGCAATAAAATTGTCAAAGTATTTTATATTAAGGTTTCATTAACATTGTATAACTTGACTGTGTCCTTGAACTATGAATAGACATCGTTGATACCTCCAACATCCTATATCGTAATTGATAGCATGCTATTGGTTCATGAATGCATCGTTCGTCAAATCAGAGTACATGTAATACCTGTATTGGCGACATTGTTATCGAGCTAAAATGACAATGACTATCGCATTTAAATTACGGTATTACTCAATAAATCAGACTGTAAATTAATCCGTAGACGATGCCTGCAGCCTTTTCTGACTATAATCAATGCTAATGTGCTAATGCATGGGTGTTCAATTTATAAAGCATTAAGTCCATCATTCCATACAGCTAGTGTTAAAAATCTAGCGCATGTCAGTTTATATGTCCAAATGATAGTAGACTTTAACTTGCATACACATAGTTAACCACATACCGATGCTATTAAAGCGTGGGAATTCAAATAACAAACAATATATTAACACAAATATCTGCTGAAAGTGTAGAGTAACTTATAGCATTACAAAGATATGTGGAAATTTCAAACATCATTTAATCCTGACATCGTTTCGATTAAATGATGTTTCTATTTGCCAGTAAACATAGATTTCAATATATGGAGTAGATAGTAAATGATGAAAGGTGGAAACTAAACACTACTACGCATATATAATTATATTTATGAGCGGCCAGGGATAATATATAACAGATGCAATGTATGTTGTAACATGGTCATCCATGTTGAATGACTCAACATGAATGACCGGTTTAATTTTTTAAAATTAACATATATCATAATACCAATAAATGACAAAACACATGATCAAAACTTTATAACATGTACATATGAAATAATCACAGCTAAAATGTGGGGTTTCCGAAGGAAAAATTGGCAATTGGGTTTTTTTTTTTTTTTTTTTATTGTTTAACAAATATTGTGGAGAAAGGGGATGGAGGAGGGAAAAAACGTTATAATGTCCAAAATACAATCTAAAATTTAACAAACAACTCGATGACTCATTTAACTGCGTAATTCTGTGGGAACCAGTTAGGAATGTATAAAGAACTGTGCGTCCGTACCAGGACGGATCAACAGTTGTCCCCCTTTCCAAACATGACAGTGGCGTGTCCGTACCGCAATTTATACGGGACGGAACGCAAACATATCCCTTATCGCTCATAAAAACAGCTGATACCATGGTATAGCTTATATTTATGAGCGGCCAGGGATAATATATAACAGATGCAATGTATGTTGTAACATGGTCATCCATGTTGAATGACTCAACATGAATGACCGGTTTAATTTTTTAAAATTAACATATATCATAATACCAATAAATGACAAAACACATGATCAAAACTTTATAACATGTACATATGAAATAATCACAGCTAAAATGTGGGGTTTCCGAAGGAAAAAATTGGCCAACAGATAGGCATCCTGGGAGATTTCCAGGATGCCTATCTCCCCACATAAACATATTTCTCAAAAAAACTGACATATTGGCAAATTACTGAACAACAATATGGCATAATAATCACCTTATGGTTGTCACTGACAAACTGGAAAAGTGGTATTTAAAACTCTTTAGTTACATCGCGTTGCACTTTTTCTCAAAAAGAACATAGTCTTGCTGTATGCGTTAGCCATGCATCTCCGGTCTATGGAAATTTTACAGTTCAGTTTACCTATAGCAATACGGATAAAAGTACAACATTGTTTGAATGGTAAATTCAAATACATAAATCCAGCATGTCCCTCAAATACCATGTTCTCACTTATAATAATGCATAATTATCATTTTCTTTTTCTTTACATTCTTGATACCAGTCTTTGTATCTTATGCCCAATCATGGCAGATATAAATAGTTGTATATACATTTCAAAGCACTGATCCGTTATGGCATTACTACATAATGTTATGTGATATTGAAATAAAACAAACATATATACAATGTTACAGCTTATTCTTAAAGTTGTTAATGTCAAATATGAAACACAATATTCAGACCCAAGCTCATTGCAGGCTAAGCCCAATCATGGAATACATTAAACATATTGTATTGAAACACGTTGTAACAGGTGTACAAATGTAAAATATGAAAACGCAATAATCAAACAAACGTCATCTTGTAGGCAAAGCCAAAGCATGGCTTACTAAAATATAGACAGCTAAGTAACAAAATATTCTCACATAGATCTACATTGTACCAATGTCTAGTATGAATCAATATCATCAACCAAGATATTATTGTACGCCAAGCCCAAGCATGACATACTTGAAATACATTGAAGCATGTTTTAAGTGTCAAAATGAAACATAATCATGAAATAAAACATTATTGTAAACCAAGCCCAAGCATGGAATACCTTAAACACATTGAATAAAATGTCATATAAATTTCCCAATGACAATGAACGTGAATATTGTATGCCAAGCCCAAGCATGGCATACTGCAAATACATTGAAGCATGTTTTCAGTGCCAAAATGAAACATAATCACTACATAAATCATTATTGTAAACCAAGCCCAAGCATGGAATACCTTAAACACATTGAATATAATGTCATATAAATTTTCCAATGGCAATGAACATGAAAACACAATATACAACAAAAGTCTCTTGTACTTCTAGCACCAGCATGAACTACTGCAGGTATAAGGCAACACTGGGAAACATACAAAATGTGATTGGAACACTTCTATGATCTAAACGTTCTATGAAGATATTTATAACAAAATTTCTAAATGGTATATTATCATTATCATGAAAAATGTACAGTTACCAAATGTCGATAGTAAACTACCAGCCCAAGCAGGCAGTATAGTATCTACAAATGAAAATTCTCATTCTTGATATAGTTATAAATTTCAAATATCTATGAGGTTAACATATTACATAAAGTATGGCCTCTAACATTGACTTGAAACACTATGCGATGTCGGTGTTTCTTATGTATTTCTGAAAAGCATTACTGTTCCATCTACCTAATAGCCTAATTTTAGCGTCTGAAAACCCTCTTAGCGCACAGTCAGTGGCTTCGCCAATTCTAAAACTGTGAGATTTATATCTGTGACTGTCAAGCCCACAAAATTTTAATGTTGCGGTTAGCTGTTTGTCAAACAGCCTGCGCATTATAGGAGTGCCTGACACGGACATGAATAATGGACCAGGCCCTGTGCCCCTCAACTTCACATACGCTTTAAGTGCGATAACTGGAGAAGTTTGTGTGTAACCATGAGAAAAGGATATGGTATGTGGCTTTCCAGTACAGTGTTTGAAAAATCTATAAGTAACCTGTACACATTCATTTTTGTCCTGATCCTGATGGAAACATGTATCAGCCAGTTGTAATATGTATTTCTGGCTGGAGGGTTTAGAATAAGTTATTTCGCTGCATCTGGAGAATGCATTGAAAGCAAACAAGAACATAGCTTTAAACATAATAGTGTGATAATGAGAATCACTGGTATATTGCAATGCATTTATCAATTTATCTAACAAGCCTACTGTAATTGGTAATCTTAAATCATAAGAAGGTGCCAAGCGTTGTGCACCTTTTAATAGTGTAGTAATTAAGAAATGGCTTGTAGGGTCCTCCATGCTTGACATTTTGTGAACATACCCTAAGCTTGAAAGGTAAGTGATGATTGTTTTTGGTGACATTGCTTTTTGATGGAGGTAAGAAACAAATAATGCTATTACAGAAACTGTTATTGGCAAACAAATTGGACCATGAATATATGATTCATAGAAAGTCTTAAATAGTGTCCAAGCCCTTTTGTATGTGACCACTGTAGATTGAGCTAGTGAAGCATTTAGGAGACTTTCAACCCCCCACATAATGTCTCCGGTAGCAGGGCTCTGTCTATCGGTGTAGGTGTATGGTTGCATTGTCCGGCCAAAGCTCTGAATTTGTCTATCTGAAAACGAGATAGTGCGTCTGCTAAAGTATTGTTTATTCCTTTCACATGTTCCGCAATGAACAATACATTGTGACGAAGGCAATACAAGACTAATTTTCTTATCAAAAACATGATGCTGTCTAATTTTGAAGTTTGGTTTATTTATGATGCTAACCAGTGCTTCGTTATCTGTATAGAAGACAATAGTGTGGTTCTCCCACAAGTGGCCCCAAGTGAATAAAGCTACCACAATGGGATATAGCTCTAAGAACGCAATGTTTGATCTATGCCATGAAGATGGAAAAGGCCCAAAGAACCATTCTTTTTTGTAAACAGCCCCGTAACCTTTACATCCCGATGCGTCTGTGTATAGACAAAGGCTTTGACTGGATATGCGATCATTGTTAATGAAGAATGATTTGCCATTATAAGATTTCAAGAACTCCAACCACATGGACATGTCTTTTTTAGCACCCTGTCTAAGTTTGACTTTATAATGAAGCTTTTTAACCCCAATAGTCAAGTTGATCAACCTCCTAAGGAAGGCTCTACCGGGCCTTACCACTGAACATGCAAAATTAAGCATTCCAACCAAAGACAGCAGACAGCGCAATGTACAACAGTTTTTTGATAGAAGTTCTTCTAGCAAATTTGTGCATTTAACAATTTTTTCATATGGCAATCTAGCTTCCATTTTGTGAGCATCAAGTGTGATGCCTAGAAATGTCATGACCTGAGCAGGTGCAAAAGTTTTATCTGCATTAAGGGGTACCCCAATGAATGCGCACATGCTACAGAAAGAATCTAATGATTGCTGAGCTTCTTGTCTGGAATTAGCCAGGAACAGGAAGTCATCTAGTATTTTTACCACATGTGTTATGCCATACTTTGTTTGTGCTATCCACTGGAGACAAGAGCTAAATTTTTCGAAAATCTGACAACTTGACGAAGCCCCCATAGGCAGGCATTTGTCATAGTAATATTTATCATCCCATTTAAAACCTAACAGCTCATAGTCTTCAGGGTTGATGGGAATGATTCTAAATGCAGAACTAATGTCCGTCTTAGACATATAGGTATATCTACCGATCGCTTTGATTAATTGAATTGCGTCATCCACATTTTGGTAGCTAACTTCAGTAAACTCTGGTGGAATTTGGCCATTAACTGATGTGCCTTTATTTCTAGGGTAAGACAAATGGTGTATCATCCTATACTGACCTTGTTCTTTTTTAGGAACAACCCCTATGGGGGAAACTTTCAAATTTTCAAAAGGTTTATTGGTGAATGGACCACAAATTCTACTTGCATCCAATTCTTTTTTAACTTTAACTGATACCACCTCATGGTGTTCTAAAGCAGACGTTAAATTTGGACTGTCTGAACCAACTCGTGGACCATGAAAATGAAGTTTAAAACCTTGTTGAAACCCTTTTATTAAGAAATCAGCTGAACTGGAGTCATATCCCTTTAACAATTGTTGTAAGTTAAGCCATACAATTGGTGTGGTCAACTTATTTATTTGATTTGTTGTTGGTTGCCTTATTGTTGTATTGGCTGTTACTGTTGGACTGACTGTTTGAAGACGCGTCGTTTCTGTACGACTTGTCTTGATTTTTCCAGCATTTGAATAGTGGGTGGGTACCACCACACTTCTTGCATTTGTGCTGGTATGTGCACCCTGTGCAATGTTCGCCTTTGTTGAATTTGTTGCATGTCTTGTTTTGTTGGCCCCTTTGACTTTGAGGGGCAGTGGTACGAAAGGGCTGCTTTTGTGTTAGAGCCTTAATGTACAATTCATTATGAATGCATGCCCATGGTAATGGGATAGACTGTCTAAGCTGTCTAAAGTTAGTATCATAAAGATACCAGTTGCCCTTAGCCCTAGCTATGGAGCGAACAGTGTTAGCATACTGGGCCAGAGAATCTGCTGCTTCTGGCCTCTTTAACCTGTACACTGAACAAAAGACAGCAAACAAATCTGTCCATTGTTCAATGTTGATGAATTTTTTTGGAGCAGACTGGCTTACTGTTGAAACACCAGTTGCTGATATTGTTAGTTGTAATGTGTCATTTGATTGAGACTTAAGTGATGAAAGCTCAACAAATTCATCAGACCAAATTTTTTCTTTAATTTTAGACGGAACGCATGCAAAAAGGGGGATAGTTGCTGAAGCATTAATAGAAACAATGGGAGTGTTCCCAGTGCTGCCAATACCTTGAACAAATGGAGAGTTATCAATGATGGCTGTTCCAGTGGTATGAGTAGAAGCCTCTGTGGATGCCGTCACACATGGACTGTCTGGCACTGGCGAACTGACCAATCCTTCGTTCTGAGACCGTTGATTGTTCATTAACTCTGCAACTTTCCTTTCTACTATATTCTCTATGTTTTTTAGTAATTTCCTGAACTATGGTGGCTGTCACAGTGTCACTAATATTGGCCTGGTCTGGCATTAAATCTGCAACTGCAGAGTCATTTGTTGGATTTAGAACCGTGGCAGTATGAGAACGTCTGGATTTTTTGGATCCCTGACCCTTGTCGTTGACCTGGCCCTTTCTCTTGGGAGGCATGTTCTCTGAAAAATAATCACGCTGTATTACTAAACATTTAAACATTTTATCATAATTAACCTGGCCCTTAATTTTTGTGCTAAGGCCATGTATGCTGATACATTATAAAATAATCTACGTTAAGCAGTCCTGCCTTAAAATTATACAGACTTGCAGTGCAGTAAAATAAACTTTAATACCCATCATTGGTCCAAAACCATATCCCTATACCTATGAAATAAACCTTAATAATCATCCTGGTTGTAAAACCATCTCAGAATTTTCCATTATATATAATATTATATATATACATTATTTTTTTATTTTATTATTATCATTTTTTTTTTTTTTTTTTTTTTATTATTCCCTTTAAAATGTATTGCATAACCCGGCAGTCTTGCTTTAAGGCCATATAGACTCATATGGAATTAATAAACTTCAAAAGGACGCCATGTGCTAAAGCCATACAAGCCATACATACACTTTGGAAAATTTAAATTAACTGCTAAATTCAGCCATGAGCTAACACCATATACACCCAAACTGCATGAATCAGCCCTGCAGTATGAAAAGCCATATACACTCTCAAAAATTAAACATCAGTAAGCAGTAATTCAACTCAATAAGCAGTGAAGCCAAATTTATATACTCTCATAAAATAAACATCAATAAACAAAATATAACAACACTGCGCTAAAGTCATAAAGACCCGCAGAAATTAAACCGCAATAAGCAGCCCTGCGCTAAAGCCATATATAGACTCGCATAAAATTAAACTGCCATAAGCAGCCTTGCGCTAAAGCCATATTGACTCGCACAAATAAACTGCAATAAACAGCCCTGCGCTAAAGCCATATAGACTCGGAGAAAATTCAACTGCCATAAGCAGCCCTGCGCTAAAGCCATATAGACTCGCAGAAATAAACTGCAATAAGCAGCCCTGCGCTAAAGCCATATAGACTCGCAGAAAATTAAACTGCCATAAGCAGTCCTGCACTAAAGCCATATAGACTCGCAGAAATAAACTGCAATAAGCAGCACTGTGCTGAAGCCATATAGACTCACAGAAAATTAAACTGCCCTTAGCAGCCCTGCGCTAAAGCCATAGAGACTCGCAGAAGAAAAACCACATTAAGCAGTCATGCACTCAAGCCATATACACTCGCATTATATTAACTGCCGTAAGCAGTCCTGCGCTTAAGCCATATAGACACACATAAATAAAATAAGATGCATTAAATGAAAAATCAGTTCTGATATGATAGACTCTCATAAAATAAACCTCAATAATAAATCAGCCTTTTACTTAGCCTTTGTAGACAGGCATAAATATGATTATGAATGCATTGAGCCATATATTATATATATACTGATTTGTCATAAATAAAACACAATATTTATCTCTGCATTTAGACGTTATGAAATGGTATGGACTTATAAAAGTATAAACTACCATACTTCCCTATCCATTAAGTTGCCTGAATGCAGTCATGATGGCATGTCTAATAGATCTGTAGAAGCGCCTCTGACCAAATGGGCCAAGGTGAACCCCGTCTGCGTGAAAAATTGGTGTTTGTGCCTCAAGTATTCGTTTGTGTTTCCAGAATCTGATATTTTGATGTTGTTCCAGCATTGTCTGAAGGATCTCGTTAGCCTCACTACGTTTATACAAGTAATTGTCCACTGATATGTGCCTTGTTCTCTGTCTGGTAAATAGTTCACAAATAAACACTTTCTCCACAGCATAGTCTTTCAGTAGCATAAGCCCTATCTCCTCCATGGCGCTGGCTATCACTAAGGCTTCAATATTGGAGTCAATGTCATTTTCGCCTAACTGCACGACCACGATTTTAGGTTTGCATCTCCGCAAAAACGAGTGAAATTTCTGTTTAAACCGCACAATACACTGGCTCATACTCTCATTCTTTCTACAAACTACCAGTCCACCCAGGCCCAAATGGTGCACCGAGCACTCCATGAGATCGTAATTTTCAGGGAAAATATCTTGAAAACAATTAGAAAGTCTGCGTATGAAACTGTGACCAATCACAGCAACACTAACTGGATTATCCATGATGTTTGTTTACCTTAGTAGGTGACAAATGTCTATCCGAAAACAGTACACTTTGTGTCGTTGTCGATTTAATCGACGCGCCAAACCAATTCCCGGTAATTTAGCGCCTAATTAAATTTAACTTCCTTTCTTCGTATATCTAAAGTATCTGCAAACACCAATGTTTGTAAATATAACACGTCAAAAAACGTTATAATGTCCAAAATACAATCTAAAATTTAACAAACAACTCGATGACTCATTTAACTGCGTAATTCTGTGGGAACCAGTTAGGAATGTATAAAGAACTGTGCGTCCGTACCAGGACGGATCAACAGTTGTCCCCCTTTCCAAACATGACAGTGGCGTGTCCGTACCGCAATTTATACGGGACGGAACGCAAACATATCCCTTATCGCTCATAAAAACAGCTGATACCATGGTATAGCTTATATATATCTTGCCAGGCATATTATGTACGCCATCATTATACCGGTTATTGATACGAAGATGCTGTACAATGTGTATGTATTGACTGGTAGCGAAAGGGCAATGTAAGCGTGCTGTTGGAAATAAAAAATAAAACTTCCACATAAACAGTTTATGGTAGTACGTTTTACGACACATCTGTGACAACACTGACTAAACGGAGGTTTTATTTTATTGTGTAAGGAATAGTAACCCCCAGCAAACGCCATACTTTCAAATGCCATGGTAGAAAAGATGCATATCAGTATGGGTGATACACCGTAATATTCCTTAACCAGTTAACCGCTCGTAAGATTAAACTGTTCACAGGTTATTAAATTAAATGCATGGTACACCCCTAGTTTCATGGAAGTATAGCAGCATGCTCAAGCTGTTAACTTGGCACGTAAAGTGTACGATTAACACACATATCTGTATTATCCCTTCAAATAATTAAAGGGCACTGTTGAATAAACAAAAGTGGTGTCTTTTTTCAACATTATTGATATAAACAATTGATGCATTTCAAATGCACGTTAAATGCATTGCTATTCACACTTGTTTTATCTCGTTTTTTATGTATTAACATTGCATTTTGAATGGTGAAAACAATTACAAGATACAGTAATTTTAAATGGAGTTCTAAAATCTTGTTTTGACGAAAAGCAACCCTGTGCGTCTGTAGTTTTATCTATAACTGTCATAATATTCGACTAAATCATATTGCAAACCTCAATATTGTATTTACTAATGCCAGTTGATTCAAGTACTCTGCTGAAGATTTGTCTAAACGTTAACCAAGTACATGTAGTGTAGTTTCGAACACTTATTTCAAACCATAGCCTTTACCAGTTACGTGGAACGTTCAAAACTATACATGACTGGGGTCCTCACGGCTACTGTTTTCGATATTATACAACTATTATTACATAATATGGAATCGGAATTCATTTGCGAAAATTAAATATTTGATTTTTTGAGTTACACTGTCACATCCTCTCATAATAGTTCATTTTCAAACCATGATAAAACGCACCAAGTGCAGCCCAACAATTACCATTAATGGCGACTACGTAATGGGGTGTATCTTTAATACTATCATATCTTTTTTTAAAACTTCTCCCTAACATTGGACGATGTCTGCAAAAATGACGTCATTTGGACGTAAGGTACTGAAATAAACATGACAATTTCGTGACGCAAAAGTAACGTCAACAGAAGGTAACGAAAAACGGACAAACACCAAGTACTGTCTAGTCTACAGCAAGATGATTATGTCTTCTGAATTGTATGAAATGATCATAACTACATTTTGGAAACAGTTCTGCAGGTCGTCTATGAGATTAAGAATGGCACAAACGCTTTAGTGATAACTGTTCAGCTTTGAAAGACAGGGAAGTAATGAGAACGGTTGTGAGGTCAGTTGCCGAGACAATTTCAAAATTCCATTGTTTCATGGTACGGATTCTCGACCAGTTATTCGATGTAAGATCAGAAAAAATATTTGCGATGCTCACCAACGCTGTTCTTGTGTGGCTCAGTGTGCTACTGGAACGTATTCATCACCCTATATCACTATAAACGATGTATTGCATAGCCCTATGCGAAGCACTAACGCCGGGTAAAATAGCGCGACGCCATTTTGTATGCCGGGTCAGCGATAGTGACATTGTTTAGTCACCTGTGACTCTCGGACCGCATATTTGATCCTATTTTAACGGTATGTAGAAAAAGGATTCCAATTGCTGATGGTATATCATTTGATTTATTTCGTTTAAACATGCGGGTTTGTGTGACAATAGTCCGGTTTATTTTTTAACGTCCCACGTAAAATATTGTGTTTTATAATAGTGATTCGTATGATGTTAGTAGTTTCGAAGACCGTTGAGACCAAAACATGTGCGACTACATAAATCATTAAACATTGACACATTGAAACAAAATGTGTAACTAAGTCACGTGGTCTTATTATGGTAACTTTGCTATTTGACATGCGTGGTACTTACCGGACGCTTTCGGAGATCATATATCTCCATTCCAAATGTTATTTCGCCCAATAGAATACACACAATAATCTCAATGATAATAAACAGATTCATATTTATGTAATAAAACGTGTTTATTATTCTTTGATATTATTGAAAAGCGCTTTTGCTATGCTGATAGTTTGACGTCGTATTAGTCTTGAAACCTGAACACGTTATCGGGCTACGAGTATTAAATATATACGAGGGTTGTTCAAATTGGAATGCAAGTGAAGCTATATCTTTCTTGTATCAATATTCTTTTAAGAAAAGTAAGCTGTATATCAAAGAACATTGAATTGGCTTTAAATTGATACCTCACATTTTAAAATCCGTTGAGTGTAGCTGTAACAATACGTCATTTAACACTGTCTACTCGTGTATACTAATGCTTAAATTATTGGAAAAATGTCACTTTTTTCTGGCCAAATACGGTCCTATTTAAGAATCGTTGTTTTTTTACTGCGGGAGCAAATACAATATTTTACATAACATGTTTGGTGAAATGGTGGTATGATATGTCTTTTTCATCAACTACTTGATAGTTTACGCAATTTAAAAGTGGTGTAATTTTATTTGGAAAGGAACCCCATGAACGCCATCCAAAAACCGCAATATACTATAAAAGGGTTTCGAAAATCATATTTTTTTGGAAACTGGTGGAATATTTACAATTAGGCAAGTAGCTCAATGTGTTGGCACATCATTAGGAGCTATTCATACAATTATCAAACATATTAAAACAATTAGGACGATAAGTACACTTTGGATACCCCTATCTGCTTAGAGACGCCAGCACACATGCCCTTGCAAACTGTCCACAAATAGTTGAAACCAGTTTCTAGATAAAAAAAGTCGACCGTTTGCAAATGTAATGACCATAAACGAGACACGGGTTGATTTTTTCACCCACGCGACATATCCTTAAACTAATATGGGCCAGCAAACACAGAACAAAAGTATGCATAGCAAAACGCACCATGGGCGTCACCAGAAATGTACACCTTTTTCTATATAAACCAAGTTTCTAATTAAATTTGATGTATAAAATAGACAATGGGTAAATGCCAAGCTTGAAAAAGGAAAATTCCTTCAGAAATTGAAGAAATACTCCGACAATCGCTCTCAAAGCACATGTTTGAAGTATGACATGCTATTGCAGAGCAATGGGCCTCCACCTGCAGCAGCCATTAACGCGACTTTCTGAGAAGCGTGAAGGTTCTTGAGCTTTTCGACCATCCTGATTGGTCAAGCAATGTCCCTTGTGATCTTTATTTGTTTCAAGCGACTCTTAAATTGCAATGTCGGAAGAAATATCAGATACGTTAAGATCTCGGTTTGGCACGTGTCCAGTATATGCACAGTGACCCTATGAATGATAATAAAATCGCATTTTAAATATGGAATATCTGAATGAAACTTCGCGTATATACCGGAGATGGATACTGCAATAGGATCAAAGGCTAGTTTCAATAGAATCTATTAAGGAAAAAAATGTATGGGCTTAGTTGCATTCCAATTTGAACAGCCCTCGTATTAGCTATTCATCAATTATTGGATGCCCTCCGTTTGAATGCTTGTATTTAATCACTCTTTCCAAAACAGTTTGACTGTGGCTTATTAAATTCCAGTATATATATATTTTGATATAAAAAGTCTTCTTTCATCTGCCACTCGAACTATTTACTTGATGTGCTGATAATACAGTATGTTTTACTCGAAATACAATTAGTTCAAACAACTATAATTGCGCTCACAATACAAAACACTTTGCTAAAAAGCTAACACATGTTAGTAATGTATGTGTTACTTAATGAGTACCTCCTTGGTACTTGTTATGGAAATATTTCATCTCCCAATGTATGCTATATCTAAAGATGTCGCATCATAAGAGTATTATATTTCCAATGAATAAAAGAAAGCCAAAGTGTAAATAAAAATATTCGAAAGGAAAATAAACACAAACGAAAAGGTGCAAAATAATGATTAGCCAATAAACACACACGGTTAACCGACACTAAAACAGTCAAGTTATATCGCCTAAGGTGGTTTATAAATATTTGTTCCGATTCTAGGAGAAGCATTCGATATCCTTAGAGCGATGTACAGTCGGTGTTGAATGAAACATTTTCTTACGCGGTGGTCATTGATAAACGAAGCGAGTTTCGTTGCGTTTCCACACATTGCCTGCCAAACGGATCTTCTTATATGTACGTCACATGCTTCACATCATACGTGGCACATGGTAAAATACGGAGTACTAATTAATCAAACGAAATGTGTGTGCGACACGCAAAACTGTATTTGCTCGTGAAAGTAGAAAGGTGGGTTCAAGTAGTCGTACGTTATTTTAGTCAATTGATACGCAAGTTCTACAGCGTATATTTGTCACTCTCATCTTCTCTATCATGATGGTATACATTTCCAAGAGTGAATTGATAAAAGCTAGAGAAGCCATGGTACATTTTGGACAGCATATTGCAACGAGCATACTGATACCACTCATAGTCATCTCTGGCATGACACCGGGCCTCGCCTTATCTGAACGGATACTCTACTCACTTAAACACATGGCCAACAGGGACAGGGCTAATTTACACTATATTTTTAAATAAAAAATCTTTGAATTTTAATATACTTCGAGAGAAATGTTTATTTGCTGACCCTCTGCCACATTCCTAGATTTAATATCGATTGCCTGAAAACAAATGCCTAATTTTCCTGTTGATTCACTTAAACGCTTGGCCTCCAGGGGCGGGGCTAATTTCCACTGTTTGGCTATTTCGAAAACTTTGAAAATCTTCTTCTCGGAAATTGCCGGCCATATTTTAATAGAATTCCACAGGAATGTTTTTTTGCTGACCTTCGACCAAATTCCTAATTCTAATCTTGATTGCTTAAAAACATGACCGCTAGGGGCGTTTATTGAATAACTGAATAAGAAACAATGCACGTAAACAACCATGCCAATTTGCATGAGATAATGCATTGTATTGTAATTTCTGAGGCATATGTTATTCAGACATCGTTCACCACAAAGTCACCACGAGTCAGGCAAAACGCAGATCTAGCATATTAATACACGAACCATACATACATATCAGAGATGTCACCGGCTTCGATTTGAAGCGGTTAATATTTGTGTTTACTTATCAATTTTTTAAAATTCTTTAAATTGAGATTTTATAAATAAACATTGTGCTTGTTATAATGTGGGAAGAATACTCTTTTTTCATATCCCAGACGTTAAAAATGTAACTGCGTTAATAAGAACAATATTTCATGAATCGGCTAATAATATTCAACATGTTATATTTTATCCCAATTGATAGGTGTGAAATATTCCACTGATGAATTCGACATGGGTGTGTACGAAGAGTTCAACTTAAGATATGCTGACACAATGAATGGCAGACACAACTGATATACTGTTGGAAAGTCTGCTTCAATAACGAATAATTATTTACGCCACCAATATGTGAAATATTCGATATAGCAGTTTCTCCAAAACACTTTAATCCCAAGATATCAACGAAGGATATATTCCCAAAAAATGATCGAAGTTGTTTTTAATACCAGACAATAACTCTGACAATTTAGATGCAAGAGTATTTATCAAATGTCGAAGGTTGCGATTTTGCCTTGTACGTACATGTATATACCATTTTTCTTTGAGTTTTCAAAATTAGTTTATTTGATAGCGTTTGTCACTAAACGTTTTGATTATCTCATTTAATGCATATTCCAGAACAATATATAAGACACACTTAGTTGAATTTGGGTCGAAGGATTGTTTTCTAATACAGATTATACAGTGTTCAGTACCAATACTTATCAGGCTTCTTAGATAGTTTATAAATAAACGTTATCGAACGTAATTTAACATTTACAAAAATAGTATAAAATAGTTATATTTTGCGATTGTTCATTAGTAGTGTTGTTGTTATCAATACGATAACAACGGAGAATATTCTATATTAGCTAAAAGGTTTGATATCTTCGTAGATAACTTTAGAAATTATTGTAAAACACATCCGTAGTTTTGTCAAACGCAAACTATCTAAGGATGCTTTTTGTGAGTACAGATTGAGGTTAATTGCTACCATTTCCAAGTATCGTGAAATGTCCGCTTTTTTTAGTTGGAATTATTATCGTGAAGAAAATGATTGAAGTACATCTCTAAACAATCTTGCATTACACGAATTACACATATCAGAAAGTTTACCATATTTACCGAAGTATTTAATGCTAAGTGTAAGTTACAACTTTCAATGTTCTAGTCCTGCACTTGATTTCAGTTTTTCTACGGCACACAAGAATAGTTTGTTTATGATTATTTTATATTATCAGACATTACGTCAGTGCCATGTAATCGAGACTCTGTGCTTCAGACTTTGTCAAAGTAATTCTTCACAACTGTCATTGCCATCTGCAGCCATTAGCAGCAATAATATTCCAAGGGAATTCAAGTATCATTTTGACATTACCTTCATGTCACATTTATTTTGTTTCAAGTGAAGTAACTATCAATATACTTTATTTCATATCACTATTACAGATGAGCGTGGTGGTAGAGTTAACTATAAGCACACGTAACACTTCGAACGGTACATGCTCCTACTTAATTCATAGACTATGTATTCCTAATTAATACCTGAAAATAGTTTACATGTTATACGGAGTTGTCTGTTCCCTTGATCAATTACAATTCGTCACTTTTTAAGCCATCATTACATGTTTGGGACCAATAAGCCAAATATTCTGACCTCAACACTATATGACTGCTAAATATGCGTATGTTGCATCACAAGAACTCGTTTGTTTTGATTTATGAATTGCACGCATGAAAACTTATTAACCCTTGCAGACGTATTAAATATTCAGAGCTATAACCCATCTGTGTATTCTGAGTGGCACTAGCTCCTAATGATGACGGAAGGGCTGATTTTGTTTCAAATTACAAAAAAATGAATCTGGCTTTCATGAGGTTTAGTATTAAAACCTGTTACAAATTCTGCAATTAGCACAGATCCTACACAATCGCGGCGAGTATGGAATTCCAATGCGCTTGCTATTATTCATATCTGATGTATTTCAACTGCGAAATTCTAGTGTTTTAAAACTCTACGTCCCTGTTCCATCTTATTCGACTTATTCGTACCTTCTTAACGCGTATTCACCTACAATGACTACAAAACGTCATAGCAGGCACCACTCTAAAATGTCTATGCTATGATTTTTTTAGGAACCACATTTTATCTTACAAACTATATATTTTTATATATGTACAATAGAGGGGACAATTTTTGAACAGACTACAGTATTGTTACAATATGACTTATTCCAGAGCAGGCATATATTCATGCTGTGTGGCAATCAAAGTTGTAATGATAATGTTATAATATAATATTTTCACAGACGTGTGCGAAATGCATAGTCATACACATAGTACATGTAGCATATGTTCACAAGGAACGTGATTAGAAAAAAAGATTTCCTTGAGGTCATAGTGTATTGCGCGTCAGTCTAGAGGTTTAGATAAAACTACTGAACGCATCTGAATATGCGACTAGAATATATAAGCAAGTTCTTGTCCGTTGGCTCTTGCTTCGGTCGTGTTTGACTGATTATTTAAATGTACAGTGCCATTTGCCGTGTACGTGTGTTAATATGTATGTGATGAGTTTATGTTGTCTGTTTTCGGCCGTTTAAGTTGAATGTTGCCTGAGTGTTGAGTGTTTAACATTCCTGTCCGATGTGTATTATATTTTACATGCATGCAATTCTGGCAAAGTGTACCTCAAATAGTTGCCTATTTATAAAAACATACCGAACTATTTAGAATAGATACTATTGACTTGTACATGTACTCATGGGATTATTGATCAATTATATATACAAGTGTATCATACAAAATACTAATTAATGTATATGCCTCAATAATTGCAATACGTTATTAAGTAGGTTACAATATGATAAATGGGACTGTAATCAACACAGCACGCAACCCTAATGATAAAACTATACGTCACTATGTACAACTGTTATCTGTACAAATAAATGAAATCAATGTCCTGTCATTTGTTATTTATGACAACATTTTATCAATGTATCTCCTATCCATTCATGATCAACATGTTAAACCGTAATTAGCGCATAAGGCGAACTATTAAGTAGACAAACATAATGCTTTTTATTACAAACTAAACTGATTGACACGTAAGCAAGATCAATTAATACAGATTATATTGCAATAACATACATACGTCAAGCGATATTGGAATTTGAATCAGGTGAGGCGTTTTTAAAGTCCTTGAGTGTATTTGTAAGTACATAACCTTAAACAAAGCCTCTGTATAATGGTCGATTTAAGCGATAGCAAATAATATTTGTCTATTCGTGTTAACCAATAACTGATTCAGAAATGGATTGTTACTTGAGCATTTGCGAAATTGGAATGCGTGCTATGTGCCATATCGGAAGATTGGAGAGACGTAACATGTAGTCGTTTTCTTTTAATAATGGTGGTTAACCAATAAAATGTCCGGCACAGCCATGAACACGCATTCGTAATGTCGTAATATATGACGGGGGCTTGAGATATGCAAAACAATTGTTAAATCATTTGATATTAGGGCTTCCTAAATATTTTATAACTTGACTGTGTCCTTGAACTATGATGAACACAGTGGCAATATCATCGTTGACACCTCCAACATCCTATATCGTAATTGATAGCATGATATTGGTCCATGAGTGCATCGTTCGTCAAATCAGTGTACATGTAATATATCTGTAATGACGACATTGTTATTGAGTTGAAATGACATGACTATCCCATTTCAATTACGGTATTTAAAGTATACTGAATAAATCAGACTGTAAATTAATCTGTAGACGATGCCTGCAGCCTGTTTTACTATAATCAATGCTAATGCTTGGGTGTTCAATTTATGAAGCATTTATTGCATCATTCCATACAGCTAGTGTTCAAAATCTAGCGAATGTCAGTTTATATGTCCAAATGATAGTAGCCTTTAACTTGTATACAAATAGTTTTCCTCCGATACCGATGCTATTAAAGCGTGGGAATTCAAATAACAGACACTATATTAACGTCAATATCTGCAGAAAGTGAAGAGAGTAACATATAGCATTACTTATACGGCATGAAGTTCCTTGTGAGACATTAAATAACCGTTCACGCTACAGTTACTTTGTTTTTTTGTACACAAATAAATTTGAACACTATGTGACACGCTACTGGTTACATGTATTTACCACACACCGGGAAACATCGACTGGACAAATATATATTATGAATACTGGTGTCAATTTTTGGCTATCAGAACTCTATTAGTAGATTAAAATTATGTATATTTTAGATAATTTTATTTGTTTGCGGACGAAACAAAACACCTTTTAATGCCGACAATAACCTAACAACAATGGTATTACTGTCCAAGTGCATGTGTTTTAGGTTGTCTTGACATACCCCTAACAAGAACAATAAACAGGTTGCATGTCTACTGGTGGCGGAAATGTCAAGCATTATTTAATCATTACACCATTACGAATATATAGTCTTTCTAAAATAGATTTGAATAAATGGTGTAGATAGTTGGAGACAGAAGGTGGAAACCAAACACTACTACGCATATATAATTATAAATTTCTTGCCAGGCATATTAAGTACGCCATCATCATACCGGTTATTCATACGAAAATGCTGCACAATATGTATGTATTGAACGGAAGCTAATTGGCAATGTAAGCGTGCTGTTTGTAGTAAAACAGAAAACATCCCACATTAACGCATTTTTGGTGTTCGTTTTACGACACGTCTGTGACAACACTAACACAACTGAGGTTTTTTTATTGTGTAAAGGAGTAGTAACATCCAACAAACGTCATACGTTACATATGTCATGGTAGGAAAGATGCACATCAGTATGGGTAATGGATCGTACTATTCCTTAACCAGTTAATCTCTCGGATGATTTAGCGGTTCACAGGTTAGCAAATGAAACGAATGATTCCCCCTTGTTTCATGGAATGTTCAAGTTGTATAACCTGGTACGTAAGGTGTACGATTAATATACATACGAGGGATATTCAGAAATAACGTAGACTTTTACTCTGCATTTTTTGTAGTAAGAAATATTTCTGCCATCTGTACACCAAATAAGGTATACCTGTAACAAGTCTGTCATAGATTATAGCTTCTCAAAACCAGTCACTACCAGGCACCCAGGGCAACGCAAATGACGTCAGTGACGTAACAATGTCAGTGTCGATGAAATAACTTCAACGATTACTTTACTAAGTCGCGAATATAACAATTGACACCCAATGCACTTATTTCTATATTTTTCTAGACTGTGCACTACGTTGTTTGTGCCTGAAACTAACACGCAATGTTAACGTCAACGCTGTGACTATATGTGTTCTTATACGACTTCCACCTCTTTCATACAAGTTTAATATCATTTTAAAAACCATATTATGACTACCAGAACTCGTCCTATGCATAGTATTGATCATATTGGAGGTTTCAGGGGGAGTTTCCCATTATTCCTTTATAAGTTATCACTGCGCGAATTTTTGTGTTAACAAATAACGTCATGACGTACGTTATGGGTTGCAGAACTTATGCTATTAACATGTTGTGTATTTCTAACCATAACGTTTAAATGTCACCAAAACGTCTGTGTAAAGTGTTTTAACATAGCATGATATATTTGCGGAGATTTAAACTGAATGTTTAACCTGAAACTATTCTATAAGCAGTAAACGTAATGCCACAGAGTGGAAAAATTGGTTTCCCGGGTATGCGTAACCATGATTATTAAAATGGCGGGTTTACCTATAATATTCATAAAAATGTTTTGAAAAATATACCATCAGGTCGCCAGTAATTCTGATTTCAAAAAACATGTTCATATATAATCTGTTTATAACATTGATCGTTTTTCTACATTATTGATATAAACAATTGATGCATTGCCAATGCTCGTTAAATGCATTGCTATTCGAACATGCTTTTCTCGTTTTTTACAAAATCACCATGAGACATGCAAATATGCAGATCTAACATATGAGTACACATGACAGAAAAACATACGTAACAGATATGTGACCGGCTTCGATTTGAAGTGATAAATATTTGTGTTAATGTATTTATAAAAATTGAGATTGTACACATTAGCATTGTGTGTGTTATGATGTAGGAAGAATACTAAAAGTTGATTTGGTCTCAGACGTTAACTGCGTTAGTGAGAACACTTATTCATGAATCGGCTTGTAATAATCAACAGGTGATATTTTATCTCAATTGATTGGTGTGAAATATTCCACTGAGGGGTTTGACATGGGTGAGTTCAACTTGAGATAGACTGACACAATGAATTACAGACACAATTGATATACTGCTGAAACGTCTGATTCAATAACAGATTACTATTTACGCCAATAACACACCAATATCTGGCTATATTTGCGATAGCTATTTCTCTGTTACACTTAAATCCAAGAACAGACAACGTACTAGGATGTATAATATAAATGTAGCCAGAGCGCATCACTGAAATTTAATATTATAGTTTTAAGTATACATGTATGCGTTTCTACATCACCGATGGTGTTTTCCCATCACTAAACCTTTTGTACCAACGATTTATTAGAATACTACCTGATGCCTTATCCCGGATGCATGTGTTGTCATTTAAGAGGTTTAGAAACGAATAGTCGCAAGCTCTGATATTGCGTCAAATTTAAATGGGATTTTCATATTTGTAATGTCAGGTTTCAAAACGAGCATACTGATATAACAATCGTTTTAATCCACGAAAGGACAATGCGGGTAAATATTGTAGACGTTGGTGGTAAATTCCCAAATAAATGATCAAAATTGATTTCGATACCAGACAATCACTCGTAAGTTTTGAGGCAAGAGTATTTATTAAATTTTGCAGAGAGGGAGGGATCACAATTTTGCGTTGCGTATACCATTTTTCTTTGATCGCGTTTGTCACCAAACTTTTTCATCATCTCAGTAAATGTATATTGTAGAACAATATAAAAGGCACACATATGTACACACACAGGTCAATGAGTTGTTTTCCTACACGGATTGTACAATTTTCAATGCCAACACCTACACAGCTTCTATATATATATATCTACATAGTTCTTAAGTAAACGTACTTAGACGTGAATGTTTACTTAAAAAATAAACAAATCTCAAATCGTTATCTTTGGCGAATCGAACTGTTTTCATAGCGATAACCCCAGAGAAAATTCATTATTAGCTTAAGGGTAAGATAATTTCGTAGAATTTTAAAATTACAAAATGTATTGTACACATATAATTATGTTGTTGGTTTCGATGACAAACTAACTAAGATGCCTTTTGTGAATACGGGTTGAGGTTTGTCTCTTTTTTCGAGTTAATCTGTGTTTGTGTATATACTCGTATATTCCTATTAATATAAGTATTTAAAGGTCAGACGGCTGTTGTCCTAAAATGTGCACATAAAACATTATAATGTGTCCATTATAAAAGAAAACTATTATACGTATGAATAATTTATAATTCAAATAATCACATGCGTTATACCCGTGGATAAGACGTTGAATATCATGTTTAAAATATACATCACCATCGCGTGAGACTCTCTGATTAACTTTGGCAGTGACGAAACACATGCATTATGTAGTATATAACAATTTTTGATGTAACTACATATGACTTATTGTCCACATACACATTCTACAGCAAATGCTTCGTTAATGATATCTTAGTAAAATCTAATGGAACCACGGGCCATGATTTCCAAAGTGATATTTAGTCACTGTATATGAAATTTGCTTCCCAGTTACTTAAACAAGTAGAAACTAAACATATTGCATATCAAGCATTCTATTTAACAGGAAGTTTACCATATTCTTTGGGACGTCGCATTTAGTTCTAAGTGCTAGTTCCTAGTCATGCACTTGGTTTCAATTTATCTACGGTACAGTGAAGGTGTTACAGCACATGAGAATATTATGTTATGTCTATATTATGTATCAGTCATTACTTCAGTGCTAAGTAATCGGGACTATGTGAATCAGACTTTGTACAAGTAATTCTTCACAACTGACTTCGCCATCTGCAGCCATTAGCAGCAATACTATTCGAAGAGAATTGAAGTGTCATTTGGCATTACCTTAATGTCACATTTATTTTGTTTGTGATCTTGCAAGGAATAAACTAAATATGTTTTTCACAGGAGACTCATGAATAGTTAATAAATGCAATTGTATACTATTAAATGGTTTGAGTCTTAAACTGTTTGAGATATAGACACAGTCGCACGCACGACTTTCCGGACAACCCTCGTAGATATAATGACAAATACTATGACATAATAGAAATTATGGATATGTTTAAAATGCGGTAGTTACCAATTTAACGTGTCAAGTAGTTTACAGTTTAACATGTTAATGACTTTCACATCTGCAGGTCCGTACGCCATAGAACGAGAATTGAAGTGTCATTTGGCATCATCTTAATGTCGTACTAATTGTGTTTGTTCTCTTGCAAAGTATCAACTAAAATAATTCTTTTTTTCATAGAAGACTAATGAACAGTTAATAAATGCAATCGTATACTATTAAATGGTTTGAGTCTTATACGTTTTGAGATATAGACACAGTCGCACGACTTTCCGGACAACCCTCGTACATATAATAACAAATACTATGACATAATAGAGATTATGGATATGTTTAAAATGCTGCAGTCACCAATTTAACGTGTCAAATAGTTTACACTTTAACATATTAATGACATATTAATTCACATCTGGGGATCCGTACGTCATAGAACGATGCTTGTGTTTTGGCAACTGGGCGTTCCTGATCAGTTCTCATTTTTGTTAAAGAGCAGTGTCATCTTTGAATGTGTGTCATTATGGCTTGGATATTGTACCTGCTGTACTTTTTCTTGTGTATTTGTTCATGTTTGTGTCTTCATGCTCATCAGGTTTTTTGTGCTGCCTTCTCTGACCTTTTTCTTATCATAGTTCTTATTACTTATATGCCGTTTCGTGCTAACATGTTATAAACAATACACAACTATCAACACGAACAGGAAATGAAGCGTTACACGAAATCTGTACAAATTCACTTTTTGGTAACATGATACATTTTGATACATTTCCTTTCCGTGTAACAATTTCTCTTTGATACAATATGTATTACGCCGCGTTTAAAATAAGCGAGAACATAGGCCACCAGCAATAAGACAATCTTCACTTTCCTTTAATCAATTCTCCATAGTCAAACACCATATAGATAGTTCTTATGTTCATAAAGAAAACAGACACATAAATATGTGAATATGTCATTTTATTCAAATGGCTATTATGCTTATTAATAAATGCATAATCTTAACATGATAAATTTTACTTCAAAATATCATATAATTATGTAATATGAACATTTTAGATGGGGGACATGAACCGCCTCAATATTTGAATGTCCACGGACATTTACAACATTATAGTGATTTGTGCCCTGCTGTTTCACGGGATTGTGTGATGTTTCAAACTTTTTTATTTCCAGTGGTTTCGTGTGCCTTTTTAGAATGGTTGAGCAAACGTGTTTGTTTATATTTACGTAGTGTCAGTAAGCGTTGTTATTAACGCTTCTACATAGTACTACATCATTATTGTACTGAATACAGAACACCACATTGTTCTAATAGTAATAGTATTTTTCGAACATTCGACAATTTATGATACAAAAATGTGTACTATGATCCAGTGTTGTGCGCCAATGATTTGTTTACCCTTGAACAACTTAACGATCCAGTCGTGGCCGAGTGGTAATAGGGCGTCCGCCTTGAAAGCGGGAGATCGAAGATTCGAATCCCGGCGGAAGCTGGGTTAGAACTGATGCCGTCGGTTGGTGAGCCGCTGCCAGTTAACGAATGGATGCCGTAGGCCCATCTCTGCCAGGCACCCGGCACGATATATGTGCGCACGATATATAGGTGTCTCATAAGTCAAATTAGCTGTCTCTTTCAATAGGTGTGACTCTATAATAAACAAAAGCTATAACTTTACCATTACATGTATTAATAATTGATGTTATCGATACAGTGTGTCATGACAAACTATTTTTGTAAATTTTTAAAAAGTCTCACTGACATTATCTAGTACATGTGTGTCCGTACCGTTCTGTACCGTTACTTTGCCATTTAGAGTAAGTTGGTGAAAAGTCACTCACATCCTAAAATGTAGTTGTTAAATTGAGGTATTGTTACAAATACTGGACAGTGATTCAAATACCAGAAGCAACGGTTTGGCACGCAATGATCTGTTTTGGTAATACAGAGGGCAACACAAAACATTGGAATCGACTAACGACAACGAGTGGTAGTACTATCTTAATATCGAGTGAAGATGATGAAATTGGTAACGACGAAACAACGCCAAGAAGCAATGGAATTTCACGCAATTACTAGAACTGAGGACATCGTACAAAGTTTGAATCGATGTACTATAGTAAATGATTATCTTGAATGGACTTTGATAAAATAGCACTGGACGGAATCATTTATCTAATGGCAAGCTTTCCCTTGTACGTATGGGGTTTTTGGAATTATTTTATATTGTTTATATCCATGGAATGAAATTTCATGACGTTAACACCATAGTTGTGCCGATGTGATCAATTTAATATCTGAGATACGATACAATGCAAATGCCGAGCATAGCCTTTATTTGACAGTCAGCTTTCTTCTGAAATTTGGCAGGCATATGGGTGCTTCCGCCTGTATTTATTTCAACCCGAGTCGCCGCATAAGAAGACAAGCGCGCTAACCATTGCACTACGGAAGCACATTGAAGGCATCTCTCAACACAAACTACGTGACGCGAATGGTAAACGAACGCATACAAAAGAAAAATTAAATACTTCAAACACAAGTCTCAAAGCCAACCACACAATTTAAGAAAAAAACAAGGAAACCTACACCGACAGCCGCCCGTCGTATCGGTGAGTCAATCGTTACTAAAAAAGGTGTCATCAGACATGAACGGATGTAATTATGTGAGTTGGTTGGTAAATGAGACTAAACAAAGCATAACACAGTTTAATCGGTATAACACAAAAAAGTCATGATAATTGTAGACATTTTATGAAATGAACTATTACTGGAGCATTTGTTATATTTTAATGCGTGATATGTGACAATGCGAAGGTTTATAGGGACGTTAAAATGCCATCTCATTCTTTTAATAACGATGATTAACGAATAAAATGTCCGATATTGCCATGGACATGCATTAGTTTTGTTGGAACTTATTATGGTGGCCTGAGTGGCGCCCATACAATTACCGAATAATTTGACAGTTGGGACATCTAAACTGTTCATGATATGACATTGCCCTTGAATTTGATGGCAAAAATCATAGTTGACATCTCCACACCCAATTGGATCGACAAAGGCAGTACACCATCTGTATAATTGTATGTACCTGTAATGTCGACACGGTTATCTAGCTGACATGGCATGGGCATCCCATTTCAATTACGGTATTACACAATTAATCAGACTGTCATCTAATACGTTGACGATGTCAGTGTCCAGCGTGTATCTAACTGCAATCAATGCTAATGTATGGGTGTTCTATTCGTGAAGCATTTCAAGTGCAGCATTCCATCCAAATGGTGTTTAAAATCAGGCGCATGTCAGTTTATATGTTTAAATATTCAAGATCAGTTTGGATTTCTAACAAGATGAAGCACTTGAAATATACAGATGATTGTAAGGATTCTACAAACAGACAAATCACCTCGGGTATATGTGTTCATTTGCTTACATCAAGATTAAAACATCGATTGTTTCTTATAAGTAAACCACATTAAAGTGAGATTCAGCGGACTTGAACGAGCATTAGATCAGATTCTCAGTTTAACATTGTTTAAAGTCTGTTGTTTTTTATTTTTTTTATTTATGCTATCAATACATACACGTGCGTACAAGTACATTTATTGCTGGCTTAGAATTAGGAGGTTGTAAGTACAAAACAATATTTTGAGAACACAAGAAAAAATGTCTAAAAACTACTCTTTATTTTTGGAAAAAAAAAGCTTTTTAAATTTCAGTTTGGTCAACATGACCACTTCAAATTTTCAGGAGAAAAGGCTCATAAGAAGCGCCTTGAGATGCAGATTTCAATTATGAGTCTTATAACGTCGTAGTTAGGGAAGTTACGACCTTCTAATCTTAAGCCAGCGATATGGTGACATTTTACGCACATAAATCGTATATTTTAAATTACGGAGGTAAGAGGCGTATTGTTATTTTGCCTAGAAAAGCAGGAAATAGAGTTGTTGTTATGTATCTAGCTGTGTACAAAAAAAATGAAAATATTCTCTCCACCAGATATTTTTTTGATTTACAATGTAAATAACGATAACGTCAATTGAAAAATTACCCTTTTAGGAAAATCATAGATTTGGGGTGAAAAATCAACCTGCTTTGGATCTAGTAACACGATTAGCCAGTTCGTTTGGGCAAAATGAAGAAACTTCCATAATCAAGAGAGTAGTTTTTATTTGTTTGTTTGAGCATTAATGGGCCGGACAGTAAGCCCAGTGGTATATATGGACCGAGGCGGAGCGCATTATGTCAAAATAATTTCATTGGTCTTATTAGCGTAACTTAACTATTTGACATGTATGGTACTTACCGGTCGCTTTCTGAGGTCATATATCTCCATTCCAAATGTTATCTTGTCCAATAGAATACATACAATTATCTCCATTATAATATACAACTTCATAACTATGTATTAAAACGTGTTGATATTTCTTTGGGATTATTGAAAAGCGCTGTTGCTACGAGTTTGATATGACGTTGTATCAGTCTTTAATCACAAACACGTTTGCAAGCTGGGAGTATTACTTATTATTTCCTTTCGTTTGAATCAGTGTTTTGCAATCACTGTATCCGCAAGTAGTGTACGTGATGATTTAAATCCAGAATAGAAATTCATAAAATAGTAATTATTATTCTGTCTGCGATTCGAATGGATATCACACGATTTTAATAAAAAATATGGTGATTTTAAATGTAAATGGTAGTATAAACTTACAATGTAAGAAAACAAATAGTTGGCAAATAAACAGTACTGAAGTATAGTATATGCTACTTAATAATTGGCGCTTGCTGATACACCTTCAGTATGTATTAGTGTCATTCAAATGTGTCGCATACTAAGTATTTTACAAAAATGTATATGTCCAATGAATGTAAGAAAGCCGATGGGTAAATAAAAGTATTCGAAATAAACACAAACAAAAAAAGTGCAATAAACACACACTTTTCACCGATACTAAACAGAGAAGTTAAATCGCCTATCGCGAAATGTACACTATTTGATCAGATTCTAAGATTAGCATCCGATATCCGTATAGCGCTGCAGTCAGTGTTGAATGAAAACTTTTCTTACGCGTTGGTCATTGATAAACGAAGCGAGTTTCTTTGCGTTTCAACAAATTTCTTTTTAAACGGATGTTTATATATTACTGGACATTTGCCTCACATCACATGTGACGTATAGTAAATTGTTAGATGCTACATTTGTAATTAAACAAGACAGATTACAGTAGAACACGCACATCCAGAATTCTTATGAAAGTCTAAATAGAAATATGGGTGGAATTAGTCCCACATGTAAGTTATTTACCCTAAGTTATTTAGGTCAATTGATGATCAAGTTCTACGGGAGGTGCCCCACTTATATTTGAACAAAATTGAACACAATGAAATCACTGTTTGGTTTATTAGCAAAATGGTTAAAACCAAAACCAACATTTGTGTAGAGTGCGTTGTGTTTGGGTTTTTGAAAGATAAACAATGACATAGAAGCATTAGGCGGTGTTGATTGAGCATGGACATTCCAATTCTGTGAAGACAATGCGTATTTTTTGTCACAAAAATATAGTTTGCGTTATGTTGCTCTTATTAGTGATTTTATGCGAACTATTACAAAATGCCATAAGGTGATGACGTTTTTCATATTATTATAAGACTCCAATGACAAATCCAACAACCATAAGAGGCACTTGTACGAAGATATTAGTATCCATCGGAACTGTTAGTCAGTTCATTTCGAATACTATTCATGCAAAACTCCGGAGAAAAGGATTTCCACGTGCTCAATACGACAAATACAATATAAGGGAGACAAAAGTCTTCAATCCGTGGATGCTTCATGAAAACGGTAATTGCAACCTCCGATGAGAATATGTTTTACCATAGAGAAATTCACCGTAAAAGAACAGACTGCTATAATGTGAAATGTTTACGAGGCTACCGATAAGTCGACATTCGTTAAGTATCATATGTTCGCGGCCGATGGCTTTAAACGTGCTGTTGTTCGTTACACATTGTACTGGTAAAATATAACTCATATTTATTCCCAATGTGAGTGCACATTACTATGTTCATGAGGTTAAAAAACATTTAGACATATGTTTGCCACACCTCTTTCTTGAGACATTAGAGGGTGCATAGTGCTTTGGGCAAGACGAAGCTTCCAAATTCAACCCAAAAGACACAATTCCATACCTTAAGGGCACGTATGTGAAGTTATTACACCAGAATAGTAAATGCCGAAGTCAATCGTTCCTTAATCGTACCTCCGAATATAGAGTCTAATAAAGCAAAAAACATTATACAATGTTCCACAAAATTGTTGATTTTTGGTGCTACATGTAACTAAAGTTCAAATATAATTATAATAGACCCTGAGTGTACATGTTGCTTGAAACATTATCATACACTGTCAAATAGAGAGACATTGTCATATTATGTCCGCGTGAACATATCGGATGTTAAAGACTGTTCAAATATAAATGGGGCACCACTCGTACACCTTATATTATATATCGACATTTCAACCCAAATGGTATCAATCTTCAATTAAAGGGAAACAAATGGACACCTGAGTGTAGCATGTTTCATAGCGTAACGTGTTTCATACGATAGGCGTCTGTCTTTACGCTATGAAGAGAGTAAAAATAAATTGCGTGAGGTATTTGACCTACAATCTAATAAAGATTGTAAACAATTGATACATACGACTATGATTTTGGACATAATCAACTACTCATTTTAAAAAGTTAAGAACAGTAAAGGAACATATCATATATAATTATATATAATATATACAATATTTAAGAATCAAATAATATTATGTAGATCGTACATACGTATTGACGACGCAAACATACATGCATATGATATACATTTGTACATGTGATCGACTTCAACTGAAAGTGGTAAATATTGAATCTATAATAATCTTGAAATTTAGACTTTAAAAAATACATTATGGGTGTTACTATGTAGGAAGGATACTGAAATGTTATTTTTATCCTAGAAGTTAACCGGGGTACAAAATGTAATGAGCAAAACATGTCATGAATCGGCGAATAATAACCAACAGGTGATATTTTATCTCAATTGACAGGTGAGAAATATGTTCTTGATAAGTTCAACATACGTGCGTTTGGAGAGTTCAATTTGAAATAGACCGACACAATGAATAGCAGACACAATCAATATACTGTTAGACGATTGCTTCAATAACAGATAAATATCTACGCCAATAACCCACCAATATCTGCTCATATTCATTAGCGCTACTCCTCTGTAACACTTTAATTCCAAGATCGAAACGTACAGCTATTCAGCCGCAACGTATTGTCGTAAAGTGACATCAACTACCAAGATTTGACGTCGTGTTCGGTTTTAACTGATTCTTTAGGACCTCTCCATTGTCATTGATACACCTACACGAATCAGGTTAGTATCAAACAAAGCAATGAACACAACTATGCGTTCAGCATCATATGCACTGGTATTGAACGCTCGGTGACTACACTAAACAGGTGTGAGCGGCATGGCTTATGACAGCTCTGATGCGTTACGTTTAGTTATTTCTTCAAAAAGATCAATCGACACTTTTGATGTGAGCATAAAAGAAGTTTATCTTGCGACGGATACAATCAACATTAGTGCGATATGTATGCATTATCAATTTATGGTTGCAGTCGTAGCCAAACGTGTCGTATAAATGTATAACAAGCTTATTAAACAAGTCAATAACCTAGAAGGACCTAATTCAATATCATAATGTAACAGTTTAAAACGGCATAGTCACGAATTAAAAACTGTTAAATAACTATAAACATTGCAATATATTGAGTTCCACACTTACAAATTCGTACCTCATCGTACGACTGTTTAGTTTTGCGAATATTTAGGCTGTTCCTTATCGGCATTTCTACTTTGTTATATTTCAAGATCACTGGGGCTATTTGTATCTCATATTCATTAATGTTCAAAATACTTAGGCCATAATTAAGCAAAACCTAAACTATCAGGTACTCGCATCGAAAAAGACAAACTTAATTTAATGTAATGCTACGTATACACGTGTAATCAGGAAAACAATATGTGATATTATAGCGGTTTGTAAAATTTGTAATTATTCTATGTTGGTGCTCTGTTCGTTAAAGAGGGTTGTACGTCTTCAAGGGCTGCGTACCTGTTTTCGAAAATCGTTGGATCAGTACAGTGTTATACTATCTTGTTGAATCTGCTTCTTTTTCAAATAAGGTTATGGTAGGGTGCGTGACCGTGTCAGTGATCTTATTAACAGTTATTCAATTCGTAAATTGACGGGAGTGACTTGATCTAAATTGTTTTATGACAACAAATACTGGACATTGATCCACATACTAGGCGTTATGATGCTGCACGCAATGTTGCGTGTTTGTTAAGGTTACTGGGTACAACATGAACAATTTGAATTGATGTACGATACCATGATATTACCATACAAGTGGTTTGTATTTAGGTGAAGTTGAAAAATGGAAATTGACAGAACAATCTACCTGATAGCAATCGTGTTGTTGTTCGGAGTTATCAAAATACGTTACATTTACGGTTTATAACCATAGACATAACTAAGAGGACAACTATATTGATATTATCGTATACTTTATAATGATACTGCCGGGATCCATTGAATGTATCTTATCCGATACATGGATGTTAAAGGATTATAACAAATCAGACAGGAACGGCAGCAATCACCGAAACTGCATGACATTAACGGCAAACCATCGCAGGTTTCAAATCATAAGGACAGACAACAGAAATTGTGAACAAACACATAACGGAGCGCATGTCGCCTCAGGCAATAAAATATAGCAGAAGTAAGTCCCAGGAGAAGGAATTGTATATTGGTAGGTGAAACTCTAAACAAAGCATCTGTATAATGGTCGATCTAAGCGACAGAAGATAATATTTGTCATTTCATGTTAACCAATAACTGATTCAGAAATGGATTGTTACTTGAGCATATGCGAAATTGGAATGAATGCGTGCTATGTGCCAATGTCGGAAGATGGGAGAGACGTAACATGTAGTCGTTTGATTTTAATGATGGTGGTTAACCAATAAAATGTCCAGCATAGCCATGAACACGCACTAGTAATGTCGTAATATATGACGGGGGATTGAGTGACGCAAATAAAATTGTCAAATCATTTGATATTAGGCTTTTCTAAACATAATAACTTGACTGTGTCTTTGAAGAATGACGAACACAGTGGCAATATCATCGTTGACGCCTACAACATCCTATATCGTAATTGATAGCATGCTGTTAGTTCATGAGTGCATCGTTCCATAAATCAGTATACATGTAATATACCTGTAATGACGACATTGTTATCGGGCTGAAATGACAAGACTATGCCATTTCAATTACGGTATTACTCAATAAACCAGACTGTAAATCAAACCGTAGACTATACCTGCAGCGTTTTTCTGACTATAATCAGTGCTAATGCATGGGTGTTGAATTGAATGAAGCATTAAGTGCAACATTTTATACAGCTAGTGATTAAAATCTAGTACATGTCAGTTTTTATGTCGAACGGATAGTATACTTTAACTTGCATCCAAATACCGATGATATTAAAGCATGGGAAATCAAATAACAGACCATATATTAACATCAATATCTGCTGAAAGTGTTGAGTAACATATAGCAATACACATGCAACATGCAGTTCCTTGTGAGACATTAAATAACCATTCACACTACCGCTATTTGTTTTTTTTGTACACACATAACTTTAAACGCTCTGTGACACGCGACTAGTTAGAGTATTTACCAGACACCAAGAAACATCGTCTACACACTATATGTTAATTCTTGGCTATCAGAACTCTTTTAGTAAATAAAACTAGGTATATTTTAGATAATTTTATTTGTTTGCGGATGGAATAAAACACCTAACAACAATGTTAGTACTGTTCAAGTGCATGCATTTAAGGTTGTTTTGTCAAAATCCTTAACCAGAACAATATACGGCCAGCATGTCTACTGTTGGCGGAACTTTCAAGCATCGTTTATTCATGACCTCATTACGAATAAATTGTCTTTCTAAAAATAGATTTAAATATATGGTATAGAAAGTGAGTGATAGAAGGTGGAAACTAAGCACTACTACGCATATATAATTATATATTTCTAGCCAGGCATATTAAGTACGCCATCATCATACCGGTTATCCATACGAAAATGCTGTACAATGTGTATGTAATGAATGGAAGCTAATGGACAATGTAAGCGTGCTGTTTGTAGTAAAACAGTAAACATCCCACATTAACGCATTTTTGGTGTTCGTTTTACGACACGTCTGTGACAACACAGACAAGACTGAGGACTATTTTATTGTGCAAAGGAGTGGTAACGTCCAACAAACGTCATACTTTACATATGTCATGATAGGAAAGATGCACATCAGTATGGGTAATGGACTATTCCTTAACCTGTTAACTGCTCGAATGATTAAGCGGTTCACGCGTTAGCAAATTAAAATGAATGATACACCCCTAGTTTCATGGACGTATTACAGAATGCTTAGTTGCATAACTTTGTACGGAAGGTGTACGATTAACAAACATATATGTATGCTCCTTTCAAATTATTAATGGACACTGCTGAACAAACAAAAGCGATGTTTTGTTTCTACATTATTGATATAAACATTTGATGCATTGCCAATGCACGTTTAATGCATTGACATTCACATTTGTTTTTCTCGTTTTTTATGTAATAACATTGCGTTTTGAATGGTGAAAAAATACAAGATACAATAATTCGATTAACAGCATTCTAAATACAGTTTTAAAATGCTTGTTTTGACGATAAGCAACCCTAGACGTCTGTAGTTTTTTCTTAAACTGGCAGAATATTCGACTAAATGATATTGCAAACTTCAATTTTGCATTTACTAAAATGCTGATTGATTTAAGTACTCTGCTGAAGATTTGTCTAAAAGTACATATTGTGAAGTTAATAAAAATATTTTGTTTTGTAATATTGATTCGTATGACAGTAGTAGTTTCGAAGAAACTGCAATCTTAAGAACGTTGAGACCAATACTTGTGCGAGTACAACTATCAATAAACATTGACACATTCAAACAAAATGTGTAACTAAGTCACGTGGCCTTATTAGGGTAACTTTGTTAATTGACATGCGTGATATACCGGACACTTTCTCATGTCATATATCTCCATTCCAAACGTTATTTTTTCCAATAGAATACACACAATAATCTCAATGATAATATACACCGTCATAATTATGTAATAAAACGTGTTTATTATTGTTTGATATTATTAAAAAGCGCTTCTGCTATACTTTTAATTTGACGTCGTATTAGTCTAGAAACGTGAAATAGTTATCAGGCTACGATGCTCGTGAAAGTAGAAATGTGGGTTCAATTAGTCGTAAGTTGTTTTGGTCAATTTATAAGCAAGTACTACGGTTCATATTAGTCACTCTCAACATCTCGACCTTGGCGCTATCCATTTCCAAGATTGAATTGAGGGGAACTAGAGAAGCCATTGTACATTTTTGAGAGCATATTGCAACAAACACACTGGTACCACTCATAATCATCTCTGGCATTACACGATCATGGCGTTAACACCGGGCCTGGCCCTAGCCGAACAGATGCTCTACTCAGATCGTAGTGTGTTTCGCTGCGTTATACCAAATACATGTCGACAAAACTATCTTAGATTAAAGGCATAATTGTGCCGCGCTACGTATATTTTAAGTTTTCCAGGGTATGCGATAACATTAATCTTTTAGTAATTATGCATTAGCAATGTATTAGTAAGAGACACGCCAAATGTTTATGAAAAAGCGTATGATGTCACAGAAATTGGTTACAACATTATATTAAAGTATATCATCACATAAATTGCATAGCAAATTATATCTCCAATACAAAATCTGAGTGCGTTTTTTTGTAGCTCATCTGAGCACGAAGTGCACATGGTGAGCTATTATGATCGACATGTGTCCGTCGGCCGTCCGTCGTCTGTCGTTAACAACTCATTCAAACAATGTCTACTTGTAAACAGCTCAGTCAATTTAAATGAATCTTTACACGAATGAAGCTATGATGGTCCACTTTCAAATTCCTAATTTTGATCATGATCATGAATGGCCGCCAATGGGCGGGGCTCATTCGCTCATTGGGCTCAATTAGAAATTTAAACATTTTCTCCTCAGACATTTGCTGGCATAATAATTACACCAATATTTTTATTGGGTGATCCTCTACCAAGTTCCTAATTTTCATGTAAATTCACTGAAGCACATGGCCACCGGGGCGGGCTTATATCCACTGTATGACAATATAGAAAACTTTGAAAATCTTCTTCTCAGCAACTGCCTGCGTGATTTCAATATAATTCCTGGGAAATGTTCCATGTGTGACCCGTTACAAAATTCATGTTGGTGGCAAAACATGTTCGCCAGGGGCGGGGCTAATTTCCACTATATGGCTGTATAGAAAACGTTAAAAATCTTCTTCCGAGAAGCTGCTTGCCCGACCCTCTACCACATTCCTAGTTTTAATATCGATTGCCTAAAAAACAATTCCTTATTTTCCTTTTGATTCATTTAAACGCATTGCCGCCAGGGGCGGGGCTAATTTCCACTCTATATGACTATATATCTTCTTCACGGAAACTGCTGGCTATAATTCCATAGGAATATTCTTCTGCTGACCCTCTTCCAAAGCCCTAACTTGAATATTAATTGTGTAAAGACATGACCGCCAGGACTCTACCAAAGTCCTATTTCTAATATTGATTGCTTAAAAACTTGTATATATTTACATAGGTAAACACGGTACTCAGGTTCGCGATCTAGGGACATCATGACCCTCTTGTTTAATTCTTACATACCTGGGAATGCCTATATACAATTTTGATAGTTGAATGCAAAACACATATTCGTTGCAGTCGACTTGTTTATTGTATAACTGAATAAGGAACAATGTACATAAAACAACGATGCCGATTTGCATGAGATTATGCATTGTATTATAATTTCTGAGGCATATCTTATCCAGACCTCGTTCACCACAAAGTCACCATGAGTCAGGCAAATATGCATATCTGGCATATTGTTACACGAAACAAACACACATAACAGAGGTATCACCGGCATCGATTTGAAGCGGTAAATATTGTGTTATTAAAGTATTAAAATTCTTGAAATTGAGATTTTATCAAAAAATGTGTGTGTGTTACATTTGTATAATGTAGAAAGAATACTAAGTTTATGTTTATCCCAGACGTTAACTGCGTTAATGAGAACACTATTTCACGAATCAACTAAAAGTAATCAACAGGTGATATTTTATCTCAATTGATAGGTGCGAAATATTCCACTGATGAGTTCGACATGGGTGTGTATGAAGAGTTCAACTTTAGATATGCTGATACAATGAATGGCAGACACAACTGATATACTGTTGGAACGTCTGCTTTAATAACGAATAACTATTTACGCCGTCAATATGTGAAATATTCGTTATAGCAGTTTGTCCAAAAACACTTTAATCCCAAAATGTTAACGTAGGGATATATTAAAATTAGTTCTCATTTGATAGCATTTGTCACTAAATGTTTAGATCATCTCATTTAATGCATATTCCAGCACAATATATAAGGCACACATAGGTACACGTCAAGGGTTGCATTTGGGTCGAAGGAAAATGTTTTCTAATACAGATTGTCAAGTGTTCAGTACCAATACTTATCACGCTTCTTAGATAGTTTATAAATAAGCGATCTCGGAAGTATTTTAACATTTACAAAATAAAAAAATATAACATAGTTGTATTTGGCGATTGTACATTAGTAGTGTTGTTGTGTTCATTACGATAACCACGGAGAATGTTCTATACTAGCTAAAAGGTTTGATAAGTTCGTAGATAACTTTAGCAAGTATTTAATGATTCCTTAGTAAAATGCAATGGAACCATGGGCCTTAACCGATTTACAAAGATATTTTCAGACACTGTCTATACAATTTGCTTCAATGTACTGCAATACTTATCGTGCAATGTCCGCTTCTCTTTTGATGGGAATTATTATCGTGAGGAAAATGATCGAAGTACGTCTCTAAACAATCTTGCATTACACGAATTCCACTTATCAGGAAGTTTACCATAATCCTTGGGACGACGTATTTAATTCTAAGTGTAAGTTACAACGTACAATGTTCTAGTCTTGCACTTGATTTCAATCTTTCTACAGTACATTAGAATAGTTTTTTACGCTTATATCATTTATCAGACGATACGTCATTGCAATGTAATCGGGACTTTGTGCATCAGACTTTGTCCAAGTAATTCTTCACAACTGTCATTGCCATCTGAAGCCATTAGCAGCAATACTTTACCAAGGGAATTCAAGTATCATTTTGACATTACCTTCATGTCACATTTACTTTGTTTCAAGTGAAGTAACTATTAATATACTTTATTTCATATCACTATTACAGATGAGCATGGTTGTAGAGATAACTATACGCACAAGTAACACTTCGAACGGAACATGCTCCTACTTAATTCATAGACTATGTATTCCTAATTAATACCTGTAATTATGTTACATGTTATAAGGAGGTGTCTGTTCCCTTGATAAAATACACTTTTTAAACCTTCATTACATGTTTGAAACTTAAAAGCGAAATCTTGGTAAATAAATGAATTTTGACCTCTATATCATAAGACTACTAAACATGCGGATATTGCATCACCATAACTCTTTTGTTTTGATTCATGAATTGCACGCAAGACAAACCAAATAAATCTTGCAGAAATATATAAATCTTACAGAAGTATTAGATATTCAGAGCTATAACCCATCTGCATATTCTGAGTGGCACTGGCTCCTAATGATGACGGAAAGGCTGATTTCGTTTCAAATTACAAAGAAATGAATCTGCCTTAAGTCTTTCTTGAGGATTTATTCTTAACGCCTGTTACAAATTCTGCAATTAGCACAGATCCTACACAATCGCGGCGAGCATGGAATTCCAATGTGCCTGCTATTATTCATATCTGATGTATTTCAACTGCGGCATTCTAGTGTTTTAAAACTCTACGTCAATGTTCCATCTTATTCGACTTATTCGTACTTTCTTAACGCTCATTCACCTATAATGACTACAAAACGTCATCGCAGGCACCACTCTAAAATGTCTATGCTATGAAGTTTTCAGGAACCACATTTAAAAAATCTTAATGATATTTTATCTTACAAAACTATTTAATATATTTACAACAGAGGGACAATTTGTCTACATACTACAGTATTGTTACAATATGACTTATTCCAGAGAAGGCATATATGCGTGGTGTGTGGCAATCAAAGTTGTAATGATAATGTTATAATACAATGTTTTCACGACGTGTGCAAAATGCATAGTCATACACATAGTACATGTAACATATGTTCACAAGGAACGTGATTGGAAAAAAATATTTCCTTGAGGTCATTACATATTGCGCATCAGTCTAGAGTATTTGATAAAACTACTGAACGCATCTGAATTCGCGACTAGAATATATAAGCTTGTTATTGTCTGTTAGCTCTTGCTTCGGCAGTGTTTGACTGAGTGTTGCCTGCCCTGTACGACTTGCCACTAACTTTATGTACTGTTTGTACAATGTGATTTTACATTTACAAGCTGATTGTTCCTTTCGTGGTATGCTGTTTATGTGGGTTTAACATTCCTGTCCGATGTGTATTATATTTTTCATGCATGCAATTCAGACAAAGTATACCTCAAATTGATGCATATTTATAAATACAACATATTTAGAATTGATACTATTGACTTGTACATTATATACTCATGAGATTATTGATCAATTATATATATACTGAATATCACTACAGGGTGTTGATCCGTTGGGCCGTATTACCTCGAGTTGCTTGTGTAATGCCGTACCTCGCGAGACCGTTAGGTCGAGCGTGATGCGGTATGGTGCAAGCAACGAGAGGTAATACGGCTTAACGGATCAACACAACTGCAGTGATATTCCCTTTTATTTTATTTCCACAAAACCAAAAAAGCGCTTTTACGAGCGAAAATGCGTTTAATGTGTAAAAATTGACGTACATGTACATTTATAAAATGCAATATATCGTGTTGTATTGCAATGTGCGATTTGGCCTGTATTCGTGACAATATAGTGTTAGTTATATAATAAACAAGTGAATCATACAAAATACTAATCAATGTATATGCCTCAAGAATCACTAAACGTTATAAAGTAGGTTCATATTACTTGACACAATATGATGAATGAGACTTTAATCAACACAGCACGCAACCCTAATGATAAAACTATACGTCATTATGTACAATTATTATCTGTACAAATAAATGAAATCAATGTCTTGTCATTTCTTCAAGGTTTGTTAAATTTGTCATTTGTTATTTATCACAACATTTTATCAATGTATCTTATATACATTCATGATCAACATGTTAAACCGTAATTAGCGCATAAGGTAAACTATCAAGTAGATAAACATAATGCTACGTGTACATGTGTATTTAATATAGCTACAACATTTGGCATATACTAGTGGCGGTTTGACACATTTGTGATTTTTCCTTTTGTGACATACATGTATTCCTCTTTGTGTTTTATCGAATGCTGTCTTTCCTCTCCAGTTTTAAGGTACTGATTTCTTGTTTAGTCTGTTCCTGGTTCAATTAATGTTATGGTATGGTGCATGAGCGAGCTAGTGATATCATCAACAGTTATTCAATTCGTAAATTTACGGGATCTTAATTGTTTTATGATAACAAATACTGGACAACGATCCACATCCTAGACGTTACAATGTTGCACGCAATGTTACGTGTCTGTTACTGAAGACAACGTGAACCGTTGGAATCGATGTACGATACCACGACATTATCCTACTTGGATTTTGGGTGACGATGAACTTGACAGAACAATCTACTTGATAGCAATCTTGTCGTTGTCCGGAGTTATCAAATTACGTTACATTTACGGTTTATAACCATATACATAACTCACAGGACAACTATGTCAATATTATCGTATACTTCATGTTTATACTGTTGGTGTCCAATGAATATAATGCATTTAAATGTATAATAACAAATCGGAGAGGAACAGCAGCAGTCATAGAAACTACACAATATGAACGTCAAACAATCGCAGATTATAAATCATGAGTACAACAGCAATTATGAACAAACAAATAACGGAACGCCAGTTGCCTTAGTCAATCAACCATGACTGATGTAAGTCCCAGGAGAATTAATTGTATATTGATAAGTGAATAACTCTAAATAAAGCATTTGTATAAAAGTCGATTTAAGCAATAGCAAATAATATTTGTCATTTCGTGTTAACCAATAACTGATTCAGAAATGGAACTATGTGCCAATATCAGAAGATTGGAGAGACGTAACATGTAATAGTTTGTTTTCTTATAATATTGGTGGTTAACCAATAAAATGTCCGGCATAGGCATGCACACGTATTAGTAATGACGTAATATATGACGGGGTCATAAGTGACGCAAATAAAATTGTCAAATCATTTGATACATGCATTAGGGTTTCCTAAACATTTTATAACTTCAATGTGCCCTTGAACTATGACGAACACAGTGGTAATATCATCGTTGACACCTCAATCATCCTATATCGTAATAGATAGCATGCTGTTAGTTCATCAGTGCATCGTTCGACAACTCAGTATACATGCAATATACCTGAATTGGCGACATTGTTATCTAGCTGAAATGACATGACTATCCATTTCAATAACGGTATTACTCATTCAATAAATCAGAATGTAATTTAATCCGTAGACGATGCCTGCAGCCTATTATGACTATAATCAATGATAGTGCATGGATGTTCAATTTGTGAAGCATTAACTGCATCATTCCATACAGCTAGTGTTAAAACTCTAGCACATGTCAGTTTATATGTCCAAATGATAGTAGACTTTAACTTGCGTACAAATATTTTCCAAATACCGATGCTATTAAAGCGTGAGAATGCAAATAACAGACAATATATTAACATCAATATTTGCTGAAAGTGTAAAGTAACATATAGCATTACATATACAGCATGCAGTTCCTTGTGAGACATTATATAACCGTTCACGCTACAACTGCTTGGTTGTTTGTACACACATAAATGTAAACACTTTTTAATGCCGAGAATAATCTAACAACAATGATATCACAAGTGCATGCATTTAAGGTTGTCTTGTCAAACCCCCTAACATGAACAATGTATCGCTTGCATGTCTACTGTTAGCGGAAATTTCAAGCATCGTTTATTCATGACCTTATTACGAATAAATTGTCTTTCTAAAAATAGATTTGAATATATGGTGTAGATAGTGAGTGATAGAAGGTGGAAACTAAACACTTTTACGCACATATAATTATATTTTTCTTGCCAGGCATTAAGTTCGCCATCATCGTACCGGTTATCCATACGAAAATGCTACACAATGTGTATGTACTGAAAGAAAGCGCAGGGTAATCTAAGCGTGCTGTTTGTTGTAAAATAGTCAAATTCTCACATTAACGCATTTTATTGGTGTACGTTTTACGACACGTCTGTGACAACACTGTCACAACTGAGGACTATTTTATTGTGCAAACGAGCGGTAACATCCAACAAACGTCACACTTTACATATGTAATGGTAGGAAAGATGCACATCAGTATGGGTAATGGACCGTACTATTCCTTAACCAGTTAACTGCTCGGATGATTATGCGGCTCAAAGATTAGCAAATGAAACGAATGATTCACCCCTAGTTTCATGGTAGTATAGCAGAATGCTCAAGTTGTATAACTTGGTACGTAAGGTGTGCGATTTTCAAACATACGAGTGATGTTCAGAAATAACGAAGACTTTTACTATGGAGTTTGCATTTTTTGTAGTATGAAAACAATTAATACACTATTATAATTCAAAATCTTTCTGCCATCTGTACACCAAATTAGGTATACCTGTAACAAGTATTTCATAAATTATAACTTTTCAAAACCAGTCACGACCACGCACCCGGTGCAACGCAAATGACGTCAGTGACGTTACAATGTCGGTGTCGATCAAAAACCCTCAACGATTACTTGACTTAGTCGCGAACATAACAATTGACACCCAATGCACTTCTCAAAAATGCCTTTATACTTATTGTAATCGTAATGTGCGATAATTTTGGTAGTAGTGTGCTGAATATTGTATAGGTTTCTTCTATTACTTTCTAGACTGTGCATTACGTTTTCTTGTGCCTGAAACACGCAATGTTAACGTCAACGATGTGACTATAGGTGTTCTAATGCGAACTTCATCTCTTTCATACAATTTTAATATCATTTTAAAACCATAAAATGAATGCCAGTGCTCGTCATGACGTACCTTATGGGTTGCAGAACTTGTGCTATTCACATGTTGTGTATTTCTATCTATAACGTTTAAATGTCACCAAAACGTCTGCGTAAAGTGTTTTGACATAGCATGATATATATGCGGAGATTTAAACCGAATGTTTAACCTGATACTATAAGCAGTGAAACAGAGTGGAAAATGGGTTGCCCAGGATATGCGTAACCATGATTATTAAAATGGCGGGTTTACCTATAATATCAATAAAAATGTTTCGTAAAATATGCCTTCACGTGGTCAGATTATTCTGATTTCAAAAATATATTCATATACAATCTGTTGATAACATTGATCGTTTTACAGCAAAAATCTACGTTATTTCTGAACGTCCCTCGTATTTGTATGTTCCGTTCAAATTATTACAGGACATTGTTGAATAAACGAAAGCGATGTATTGTTTCTACAGTATTGATATAAACAATTGATGCATTGCCAATGCACGTTAAAAGAATTGCTATTCACATGTTTTTCTTGTTTTTTATGTAATAATATTGCGTTTTGAATGGTGAAAAACAATAATAAGATACAATAATTAACAGCATTCTAAATACAGATCTAAAATGAAGCAATCCTAGACGTCTGTAAGCGTATCTTTAACTGGCAAAATATTAGACTAAATCATATTGCAAACTTCAATATTGCATTTACCAACGCCGTTTGATTTACGTACTCTGCTGAATATATGTCTATACATGTAGTGTATGTTTGTACCCTTATTTAAAACCACTATGTTTACCAATTAAAATATGGTGTTTTGTAATGACATTAGTAGATTCGAAGATTAAATGAAGTTACGAGTATTCAAACTGCAATGAAAAGGACATTTAGACCAATACATGTGCGAGTACATCTTTCAATACACATTGACACATTCAAACAAAATGCTTAACTAAGTCTCGTAGTCTTATTAGCGTAACTGTGCTATTTGACATGCGTGGTACTTACCGGTCGCTTTCGGAGGTCATATATCTCCATTCCGAATGTTATTTTGTCCAATAGAATACACACAATAACCTCAATGATAATATACAGATTATGTAATAAAACGTGTTTATTATTCTTTGATATTATTGAAATGCGCTTCTGCTATGCTTTTAATTTGACGTCGTATTAGTCTTGAAACGTGAACACGTTATCAGGCTTCGAGTGTTAAATATATATATAGTAGTATAATATATTAGTTATTTATCACTTATTTTATTCCTTCCGTTGGAATGGTTTTATTCAATCACTCTTTCCAAACTAGTTTGACTGTCGCTTATTTAATTCCAGTATATAACTTTTTTTATATAAAATTCTTCTTCCATCTGCCACTTGAACTATAAACTTGGTGTGTTAATAATACAGTATGTTTTACTCGAAATACAATTAGTTCAAACAACTATTATTGCGCTCACAATACAAAACACTTTGCTAAAAAGCTTACACATGTGAGTAATGAATATGTTACTTCATGCATACATCCTTGGTACTTGTTATTAAACATATTCCATCGCCCTATATATGCTATATGTCGCATCATAAGAATATTATATTACCAATGAATAGAAGGGAGCCAAAGTGTAAATAAACACAAACGAAAGAGTGCAAAATAACGATTAGCCAATAAACACACATGGTTAACCGACATTAAAACAGTGAAGTTTGAATCGCCTAACGTGGTATATACATTATTTGTTCCGCATATATGAGAAGCATTCGATATTCTTAGAGCGCTATGCAGTCGGTGTTGAATGAATCTTTTCTTACGCAGTGGTCATTGATAAACGAAGCGAGTTCCGTTGCCTTTCAGCACATTGCCTGCCAAACGGATCTTCTTATATGTAAGTCACATGCTTCACATCATATGTGGCACATGGTAAACTACGGAGTACTAATTAAACAAACGAAATGTGTGTGCGACACGCAAAACTGGAGATGCTCGTGATTTCAAGGAGAAATGTTGGTTCAATTGATCGTAATTATTTTGGTCAATTGATAAGCAAGTTCGCCAGCTTATATTATTCTCGCTCAACATCTCGACCTTGACGGTATCCATTTCCAAGAGTTAACTGAGGGAAGCTAGAGAAAACATTGTACATTTTTGAGGGCATATTGCAAAGAACATACTGGTACCAGTTATAACCATCTCTTGAATGACACGATCATGGAGTAAACACTGGGCCTTGCCCTGTCTGAACGGATACTCCGATCGTAGCGTATTCCGCTGCGTTATAACACATTCATGTCATCAAAATTTCTTAGATTAAAGTCATAATTGTGCCTCACTATGCTATAAGTTTCCCATATGACTCCGGTTTTGCGATAATATAAATGTTTTAGTAATTATATAAATTATCAACAATGTATTAGTAAGAGACACGCCAAACGTTTATGTAAAGGAGTATGCTATCACATAGAGTGTTTACAACATCATATTTAAATATACCATAACGTAAAACTGCTAGCAAATTATATCTTTGATGAAAGATCTGGGTGCGTTTTTTAAAATTTTGCATACCTTGGAATATTCATAAAATATATAATAATAATGAGTCATTATAAACCCAGATACAAAGTATATGGGGGCTATATTGGAATCATGCTTGAGGTCGATTTGTTGATCTGTTGGTCCGTTGGTCTGATGGTCTGTCCAATTTTGTCCGGGCTACTTCTCTGTAACCATTGGTTTGATTTCAACGAAACGAAACATGGTTTCACTCTTCTCTACCACTTCTTATATAGTTGTGCATATTGTCTGCGCACGTGGGTGGAATTATCTTTCATTGAGTTATTGCCCTTTGTTTTTGTACACTTATAAAATTTTGTACGGACTATTTCTCTGTAACCATTGGTCGGACTTCAATGACACTTGGGATGACTTTTAAGTACTTGTGCATATCGTTGGTGCTCGTCGGTCTGATTATTTTTCATTGAGTTATTGCCCTTTGTTTTAACACTTATAAATTTTGTTCGTGCTATTTCTCTGTAACAATTGGTCGGATTTCAACGAAACTTTGCAGGGCTGATCAATACCAAGCCTTGTTGTGCATATTGTTGACACACATTGGTCAGATCAATTGTAATGGAGTTATGGCCCTTTGTTTTTACGCTTTTAAATTTTGTCCGTGCTATTCATCACACCATTGCCTCCATTTTCAAGTTTTCCCCGTTTATGTATATGCCTCCTATTATAAACGTACACATAAAACATTATAATGTATGCATTTAAAATCATTTTCTTAATATACATCACCATCTCGTGAGATGTAACTTTCTGATTAGTATAGTCTTGGCATTTGTATGTAACTACAGTAGTAATGTTTTTCACATACGCTTGTGCAACAAATAAGTGTTCTTGAATATTGTAGTAAAATACAATGGCACCATGGTCCTAAAACGATTTCCAAAGAGATTTTCAGTCACGGTCTATGCAATTTGTTTCCATTTACTGCAATTCCTGTCGTACAAAAACCGCTGCACATATGGCGGGAATTATCAACGAAATGAAAATGATTCAAGTATGTCTATAAACAATCTTGCAATAAAAGAATTCCACTTAACAGGAAGTTTACCATACCCTTTGTGACGCCGCGTTTAATGCTTAGTGTAAGTAACAATTTCCAATTTATGCTCTTGGTGTCATGTTTTCTACGGTACTGTGAAGGGGCAACATAAAAATAGTGTGTTTAGGCTTATATTACTAGTATTCATCAGACATTGAGTCAGTCTTATGTAATCGGGACTATGTGCATCAGACTTTGTCCAAGTAACTCTTCACAACTGTCATTGCCATCTGCAGCCATTAGCAGCAGTACTATTTCAAGGGAATTCAAATGTCATTTTGACATTACATTCATGTCACATTTATTTTGTTTCAAGTGAAGTAACTAACAAATATACTTTATTTCATATCACTATTACAGATGAACGTGGTTGTAGACTTAACTATAAGCACAAGTAACGTCTCGATCGGTACCTGCTCCTGCTTAATTCATAGACTATGTATTCCTTATTAATACCTAAAGTTAGTTTACATGTTATACGGAGGTGTCTGTTCCTTTAAAAACTCCTCACTTTTTAAGCCATCATTACATGTTTCGGACCAATAAGCGAAATATTGGTGAATAAATGACATTCTGACCTCAACATCATATGACTTCTAAACATGCAGATATTGCATCACAAGAACTCGTTTGTTTGGATTATGAATTGCACGCATGACAAACCTATTAAATATTGCAGAAGTATTAGATATTCAGTGCTGTAATTCATCTGTGTATTCTGAGTGGCACTGGCTCCTAATGATGACGGAAAGGCTGATTTCGTTTCAAATTACAAAGAAATGAATATGGCTTAAGTATTTCTTGAGGTTTAGTCTTAAAGCCTGTCACAAATTCTTCAATTAGCACAGTTCCCACACAATCGCAGCGAATATGGAATTCCAATGCGCATGCTATTATCTATAGCTGATGTATTCCAACTGTGCCATACCAGTGTGTCAAAACTCTACGCCCATGTTCCATCTTATTCCCCTTATTCGTACTTTCTTAACCGGTCTTGCGCCTATAATGACCACAAAACGTTATCGCTTGCACAACTCTTAAATGTCGACGCTATACTAAACAAAGTTTCAGGAGCCGAATTTGAAAAAAAATACTCTTTGTGACATTTTATCGCACAAAACTCTATAATTATTATAGACATATTATATATATTTATATATATATACAATAGAGGGACCATTTGTCTGCATACTACAGTATTGTTAAACTATGTCTTATACCAGAGAAGGCACATATTCATGTTGTGTGGAGATCAAAGTAGTAATTGAGAATAATAATAAATTCAAATGATATTTTTATAAAACATAAATGATATATGCATGAGGTACAGTCAATTTAAAACACACAAGCTATGAAATCAATGAATACACAGATCCAAGTATATCCTCTAATATTTGTGCTAGTCAACTGCTTCACCAAATACATAATGAAATGGTTCTATTGCAACGCTAAATCTTGCTTGTGTCTTTCATGTACTGCTGTTTAGGAGCTGTTTTCCCTGTCCGTTTCGTTACCATCTTTTTTAACATAAGTTATCACGTATACACAATGTGTGACTTTGAAATACCGGTACTATATTAAGCACTTCACATGATTTTATGACATTCAATTATGCAAGCCAGCCAGTTAATTACACAACAATACTATCTTGCCAAGCGACTGAACATTGCAACTGCCAGCTATATCATAAAAGCAAAATTTATCACTGGCTAAACAATAAATCACGGTAATCGAACATATAACAAACGAACTCCCATTTATTATCAGCCTCAAGAGGTAGTGAGAAAATAACAAAACGGACAAGGATGGTGGCTCTCAGCAGACACAACAGAGCACAAACGGCACACAAAGGAACATATAAGGACAGTATCTCTAGTACATTAAATACATTCTTAATAGTGGTGACAATAATCACTTTTATGTATAATACCATTGTATTAATCACATACAATTCTGTATTCTAGAGATGTAGACGAACTGCTGTAGACACACGAATCTTGAAATAAGTAAATTAGAAGACCATAGGGCGCCTGTAGTGTCATTGAAAAGTCAAACGTTTTGTATGCAATACTATAATCTAAAGGTTTTTTTTCAACATATTGGCACTCATTGGCCTTTGCTCCTTTGTAAGCTCTCGATGCAACAATCGGATCAACTCCTCTATTAAACCCTTACGTTATCACCCGTTTGAATGTATTGATATATCGCTATCTCAGACCCACCTACCAGGGTCCGATGGTGTCAACATCAGTCAAACGTCTTGTAGCAGCAACTTCCGTTGGTGTTACTACCGATTTGGCGTTCTTGTTATTGCTAAATGAACATAACTCACACCGATTAAACATATTTTGGACATTTTGCTCGGGAGTAAACTTACGTAACACAATTGTTCACAGCAACGTATATGACCTATACCAAACACTCAACAAAGAAACAGTTGTTTCAAGTAAACATAACATACGAGTAGTACAAAATGTATATATGTTTTTTGTTCAGAAAGAAATTAACTGATGCATTTGATCACACTATATGTATTGTTTTGAGATGGATAATCATAACATCATGCTGTTATTTGCACCAATCTCTCTTCAGAAAACGATATCGTATGGATAGATTGCAACGAAATATTATCAACGCTGTTCGATTCCATCAATTGATAGAGAAGGCCTCGATAAATTCGTATCCTAGATACGCGGCATTATGTGTATTATCGCATTATATTAGATTAGCGTATCATTATTTCAAGTTTGCAATTTAAGGGTAACGACTTCAATCTAATACAAGATTGTATTCCCCAAAGAACTAAGCTATTCGTTTCTGACTATAATACTATTTTTACTCAATAATTCTCTTCATTTCAATTTACTTCAAATGCACCAAAGTTCATCGTAAAACACATCGTCCCGAACAAATATATTGTTATGATTTAATACAAACCAATTTTGTACTTATGAAGCAAAGTTAAAATAAATTTGAAAGCGCAATTACCTGCAAAGAATTAAAGTAAAGTTTAACACCTTTAATGCATTGTAAAAATAGAAATACATTGTAAAATTGAAAAACTAGTTTTAGTTCGAAATTAAGATTTGATAGAATGTTTCTCCAAAGTCGTTTACGGTTGATTGTTGTGTGCGATGTTAAAATAAAATTACCAGCTATTGATTTGGAATTCTTATGAACAGAACATAATGTTTTTTGCAAAGACGTGAACAAAATGCATAGTCATACACATAATATACAAACTTATTTACAATGAAAGTAATTATAACCAAGAAAGGATTGCATTAAGGTCATGTTTTATTGAATGTCGGTTATTTTTTAAATTTAAAAATCAAATACATTGTACAATAAGCATTGTGTGTGTGACATATTTTTGTGAGATCTCTGGTGTAAAAAAACCCTGAAATCAGCTGTGCTGTTAGCATGGTCAATAAATCAAATCATTTGCTTCAACATTATCGAGGAAATATAATGTGTGGACTTTCTTGTCTAAAATAAATCAGAAACGATGCGTTTGTTTTTGTAAATATATCCCAGAAATGGACTCATATAAATATCAGTAGAAGTGCCACTCTGTTTCTGAATAAAATATGAATCATTATGACATTCTTTTAGGTTGACAATGAACGATTTTAAGGCAATGCAGAACGTTTGAACCGATCGAAAATGTTTATGTTGTTTATCATATTTTTTTTATGTTATACCTAATACAGTATGTGAAAAGTGTCCTGGCATCAGACCATTATAGACAACAACGGTTTGATAATCGGTTTGTATTATAAAATATTATAAATATTTAACATTTTGCATTAGAAGCAAATTACAAAGTCTGAAAGTCACTTTGGAATCATCTTCTGTCCATGGATGATCCATTACACATTTAGGCAGAAAATGATTTATAAAATGATTTAACAGACATAGCAATTTGCTTCTATTACAAAATGTATCTGCAATATCGGTGATAGATGGATAACCCGCCTAAAATCATCTACATATTTAGCGAGCGGTAGTAACGACGCATCAATCTGCTGTATTTGCTAAACGTAAACGAATCCAAATGTACAGTCAAAGCATACGACTGTAAGCGTGTTCTTGTCTGTTGGCTCCTAATTGCTTCGGTAGGGTTTGACGGATTGAGGCAGCATGACGTCATCTGGGCAAGTTATCGATCGTGAAGCTGTTCTTGCAGTGTCATTTACCGTGTAATTATGGTAATATGTGATGTTTCTTATGTTTTCTGTGCTTGGCGGTTTAAGTTGAGTGCTGCCTTGCAGGTGGTCAGTCCGATTTTGTATTATCTTTTTGTATTGCTTGCGTATTTTTGTGGATGTTCTTGTAGCTTGAACTTATGATATGGGGTTTTCTTCTTCGTTGTTTCGTGTATTAATGGCGTTCTGCTGATTTCTACTTTTCTGTCCGGTTTGTTATTATATGTTTGATGTATGATATGTCGGCCAAGTGTACAACCGTTATTTGCAGGTTTAAAAAACATAATATATTTACAGATGTAGAACTGACACTATGGTAATATATTTCCATCAAGGAATGTTACATTAATTTTTCCGAACAAGAGCATAACATGAACTCAGTAATAAGCTAATTTTAAAAGCTACTTAGTGTGTTATTAATGTAGGGGTCTGTATAATTATAGGGGTTAGTTTAATTATAGGCTTATTTGAAGTATCATTTTAGGGAAATGGATGGCATGTTCGATGTATGCTTCGTGCGTGGGTTGCTAGGCTTTGAATTGTCCGTAGATAAGGGTATTTATTTTTATACATCGTGACATTAACGTGTGAGTAATCATTCCGTTTATTGGAAACGAGTTGTGGCTATGTTCTCAATAATCGCTGTGGTATACCGTACACCGGATATTGCACGTTAATTTGAGTAATATCATTACTTTTCGCGTCATTTGACTGGAAGCGAGTGTAAGTTCAGCCACGATATTTTCCAAACGTCTGATTTATTCACGCATTTCAACTGGTTTTAAGCATCTTCAGATATTTTTATAGCCATAGGAGACATCACACTATAGCAGGTATTCGTTTAAGTGCTTGAATTTCCTTGAAATTGGCGGTTGCTCACTCTTAAATGTTGATAGTGATGCTTTAAATGTGTTTGGAATGATTGTATTACCAAGGTATAATTGTTTTTGAATTGAGCATTCTTTTTGTGATGAGCCAAAATATGTTTAGTTTAAATTTCAGTAAAAATGACGAAAGTACAAAAAAGATACTTGCTAAAACATGTACAAGTAACTGTACAGAGTATTGGTTTTTACTGTACCGAGTATTGCCGAGTATTCCGCTTGTGTACGAAATACTGAACAGCATTATGACTACAATACTCGTTTACTCGCAATATCCAGTGTAACGGTATACCGCAGTGATAATGATATCAATCTTAAATTGCGAATGCGTTTAGAAACTACATGTACTGTAAAGTAAATAAATAAGTAAAATAAATTTCATGAATTTTGGTAAAATGGTAATTTGGTGGTTTCTTAAATGCGTGGATGTAAATGATTGTTAGAAAAATCACTTGCCTTGCATTTTAGAGGTCAATCATAGTTGTACTTGACGAGTGGATTTAATTTCGCGATCTAGTTCATCTGTAGAGTCAACGAAAATTACACCACCGCGACTGTTAATAAGTTTACAGTATTAATACTATATGCATGCTGATATTTAACTCAATAGTTTTGCTAATAAATATTACATCCAACATACTGCGATGGATTGGAATGTTCATCCGAGACAATTGATGTAAACGGAGGTTTAACGATATGTTGATTGTTGAAGATTGTTTATATTCATTCAATATGCATAGCACGCTGCTGTCAGTGTTGAATGATTACTTTTCTCTAACAGTAGTTATTTGTAAAACAATTCTGTCAAATCGACAATCTTATTTTAGGGCAACTTTAATCAGTGACAATGCCGCACTATAAGATATGAACACTCATTACCGGGACATGATCATTATGACGTTGGAAGTTGCTTTAGTGGCATTCTACTTTTCGACAGCTTGGACTTGGGCAGATCATTTACTTGTTTATTTGCCATTGTGCCTTGTATGTTTTTATGCCCCCGCCATGAAATGGCGGAAGGGCATATAGTGTTCACCCTGTCCGTGTTAGGGTGGGTGTGTGTGTTCGAAAATTGTGAAATCGTGTCCGCTCTGTAACTTTCTCATTTCCTATAGGATATTTATAATATATGGTACAGATGTTCACCACATCAAGACGATGTGTCATGCGCAAGACCTAGGTCCCTAGCTTAAAGGTCTAGGTCACATTTAGAGGTCAAAAGTAAAAAGTCTCATATAGGCATGTGATTCGTGCCCACTCTGTAACTATGTCATTTTTTATCCGATATTTATATTACTTGCTACAATTGTTTACCACATCAAGACGATATGTCATGCGCAAGACCCAGGTCCCTAGCTCAAAGGTCAAGGTCACACTTAGAGGTCAAAGGTTAAAAGTATCATATACACTTAGAGGCACTTATAACTGTGCACTTACTCAAATCTCACTATCTCAGTATTTAGTGGGTATATTTTGTTGAAATTTGCAGTAAGCGTAGTTAAAAGATGCGTGATAATAGTTTAGCATATTTCATTTCATAACACACATGATTTAGGAAACGCTAGCACATTATTAAGCGTTGCGTAAAATTGTGAATTCACGAAATCTGCTCCGGTTTAAAGCGCACGTTTTTCCAACAGTTAACAACGTGTCCTTCTGGGCGTTTAAGTTATGCAATGTTGTCGCATTGACGTCATTTTTGAAGGGCAATCTCCGTGACAGTTGGTCCAAGCATAACATGCCGCACGTATCCAGATACGTTGAAATTGGACCAGCCATTGCAGAGAAATGACGTTGACAAATTTTACCAATGAAAGGATAGACAGTCAGGTAGAATATAGCTCTAAATATCTACAGGGGCTTTAATGGTTGCATAACACATAATTTAACTTTTGGAACGCCAAAATTAATTATATTCCAACAGTAACATTGAGACGCATGTGTTGATAAACGCGACGTCATGACGTCATTCTAGACACATATTTTATGTTGTGTTTTATTGGGTTAACGGGTAATGCATTTAATGCAAACTACCACGTGTTATTTTATTTCCCGCTGTTTCACGATTTTCTCGTGCAATTCGTTGAATTGTTGTTTTCACAGTCCAATGGGCAATATTCATTGAACCGTAATATTTAAATATAAGATTACGTTGTGCGTCGACTAACAACCAATTACACAAAATGTCGTTAAAAAATATTGACAAACAAAAAAGTTATTAGGAATTGAAAAGTGCACAGTTATAAGTGCCTCTTAGTGTAGGCATGTGATTCGTGTCCACTCTGTAACAATTTCATTTCTTATTGGATATTAGTATTACTTGGTACAAATGTTCACCACATCAAGACGATGCGTCATGCACAAGACCCTGTTCCCTAGCTCAAAGGTCAAAGTCACACTTATTAATAGTTAAAAGACACAATTATACAAACAATGTCTGCTTTGTTACTTTGTTATTTCGTTCTGGATTTTATAAGACCCAGCTTTTTATACTGATCAATGTCACATTTAAGCAACTACAAACTTTATTTAAAATGATTCCATTTGCATAACCTAATACTAAGGTGTCTGATGACAGATTTTAGCGGGGGCATCCGTGTCCTGTGGACACCTTTCTAGTTAGGTGTTCCATGCCCGGTTGGTTCAGTTGGGCATTGTGTGTGTGTTATATCTGTTCTGTGCTCAATTGGTTAAAAAAGTGCTGCCTTCCCTGTCTGACTAAATGTTATCTTTATACATGCCAATATAGCTTTACATTATATCAAATCTGCTAAAACTAATTTAATATCGTTTTATAAAAGTCTCCTTAGATTAACAATGATTGATTTCGATAAGAACACATTGGACTTATTGATATAGAAATTCAGAAGTAAGGGATCAAACTTAAATGCATAAGGCGACATATATATTAAAGTTAAGCCTAGGTCCCACTGAGGAACTCTATATCGGCGATGTTCTCCAGGTTTCTTCCTATACCACCCCATTCATTACAATTCCTCCGATATCACAAACTGTCTCATGACTTGCCCCGAAGTTCCCCTAAACCAAAAGGAACCGGTTCCCGATTACCTGATAGGTCATTAATTTCCATCGCGAGAACATCGCGGAGGCACAAAATGCTCAGTAGGACCTATGCTTAAACAGTGTATACACGTACATGCATTATGCAAAGACAGACACTTACATAGGTTGGCATTGTCTCCACCCCAAAGCACGTAGTGCAAGGCAATTGCTAGATAGATCAACAATTTTACGTATGATGAAAGAGCCTCGAAAACACGAGTAGGCCGTTGTGGACTATATACTTGAAGGCGTTACACGCTTCAATGGTATTTATACATTTATGTATGTTATTTTGTTAACGTAATAATCAAATGCCATGTACAGTGCCTACCAAAAATATGTATACAGTAAATAATTGTTGCAAAATTAAACTTGATTAAATTATTCAATATCTGTTTTTATCAGACGGTCACAATTATACTAGTTTCTAAAACTACAGTATTAAATGATTCAGAATAGAGATAGAACTAAAGATGAAGATGTTCGAAACTAAAATCACCATGTGATAAAAAATGCTGACTTTTCCATCTTATTGTGACTAAGTTACCATTCAAGAAGTACAAAGAAACTTTCGAGTTTGTACCTAGAGTACCAATTAATGTATGGCCTTTCAATTTAATAATTAAAAATATTCCTTTTCTTCAAATATTTTGTTGCTTCACTGTTCTGCAAATATGATCATTACAGGCAAGTAAGTGGGCAAATAACATATTAATATATTATATTTATTTTTGGTGGGCAGTGTATAAATTGGTTTCATTTATACAATGAGAGGATGGTCTAACCGATCAGTTTTTAGTTCAAGGAGTGGAATTTTTGACACTATTAAATACATACGTACATGTACTCGACATATTGATGTCAGACTGAGTACATTTAAAGACAGTCAGTCGAATAATGTTAATCAATTTACTTTCGCGACTACAAATGTTTGCGTTTTTAAGTTTGCAGCAATGTCCATAAATTATAATGTAACTTAATTTTGCGAAATTCTACCACTTGCGAACTTCGCAAAATTAAATCGCCCGAAATAATTTATTGGTTTACAGTAATGTCATACAGTCTATATACTAAATTTGGGAAATTTGTCATGAAGAGCAAACACAATCAGAACAAATTATAACTGACCAGTTAGAACATTCTCTCAGTGTATATCGTACATCCGCAGTTAACCGAGTGAATATTGTCAACAGTTCATGAATCTCGTATTATAACCAACAGGTGATACTTTATTTATTGTGGCGAAAGTCTTGTGAAATAGTTTGAACTACATGGCAACTTCAAATGCTACAAGAAATATATACCTTTTCGACTGGGCTGATTCCCGTTAACAGGAACCTGCCTAACACCTGATCCAACAACAGCTCAGTCGAAAATGCCTGATAAATGACATACACACTTACAGTTACTGAGTGTGTTAATTCCAACTCAAAATGTTCCCGTCATAAACCGCCAATATACATGTATGTTAAAATAAAGTTGATATGGATGGTACGTCCAGTGTATGTCTCTTGTTTTGGTGGGTCGGCGCTGCTGGCGTTTCTGCATGGCTTCCGGTATTCTGTGTATAACCATATGGAAGGGCGACATACATCGTATCACAAAATGCGGATGACCTTAGAATAATGTCATGACGTTTGTGTGTTTGTGGGAAAAGACGTGCGATCTTTTATAGGTGCAACTAAATCTTTTCGGCTTTTTGACAGCTTGGACTTGAACTTTCAGTGAATAAGTTTATTTTCTCGTTCAGGTGTGAGTTGTGCCGTGTAATTATGGTATGTGATGTTTGTTTAGGTTTTCTGTGCACGGCTCTGTTAAGTTGAATGCTTACTTCCCAATTTTCTATAGAGTTTGATGTACGAACTGCCTGCTACTTTTGGCATAAATTCCCAGTGTGAAACACATTTCTATTTAGGCACCACAATTTGTTATATTGATTTAATGATATGGTACACGGCTATTACATTGTATGTGAATGTGACATAACATTTATGAACAAGCCTTTATATTTAGTTGTTTCACAATATTATTCTAAAACAACGAGGACACCCACATATTTTATACTCCTATCACACGAATCTCGAATCAACCGGAATGAATCAGAATGAAGATAATATAAAACTGCAAACACTTTGCTCCGAAAGATAGTTCAAACAGACCAAAGTTATTACAGCTTTGTCAAAATGTCGTTCGAATACTTCGCATACAGTTCGAATACCACCTCGAATGATAGTGGTGAACATGTACGGATTTGTCTTCGCATGGCAATTCACACAGTCATTGGACCGTTTTTTGCCACAGGAAAACCATTTGAAGTTGCAGCAAGCATGGGCCGGAATATATGTAATGTATCACGAATGCAAACATAATCCAGACACACTATTTAGGATGTACATCGATTGTACAGGAATACACCTCTAATTTTCTTTCGTACGAGATTCCGGCTAATTCCGACCCCGGGTATTCTGGATTATTCGAAACAATACACAATTGTTTAGAGCAGGTGAAAACCATTTCAAGTGACCAGTATATATGGTAGTCAATCGGAAAAAGACGGAATACATTTCGAACATACAAGAACGAACATCGAATTGCTATCTCTACGGCACTTTCGTTCATTCCGTCTCTCTTGTGGTATTATTATGCACTTTATTTCAACATTACTACGGAACACAGACTCGCAGATATGAGTGGAAGCTAAACAGTGTTGTATGTATATATTATTCATTTGACTTTTAGATTAGTCCTGTGCTATAATGGGACAATGTGCGTCAGACTTTGTCTAAACAATTCATCATTACTTTCTGCTACATTTGCACCCATTATCAGTAAGATTGTTCCAGGGGAATCATTGTGTCATTTTGACATTTATTTACATAATGTTAAGTTGCACGTAATCGTTTTGTGTTCTGCATGAAAGCAATATATCCAGTATAGCAATGCCACGTGATAAAGGTAGGGCGCGCTTCGGGATCGAGAGGTCCCGGGTTCAACCCCCGTCTGGACCACTGCTTAATTTCTCTGAGCACGAATAACCCACATGCTCCACTCGACCAAGGTGTGAATTGGTACCTGTGAGGGCTGTGTCTGAACATGTTCGATAGTCCTAAGCGCCGAAGATCGATGTTGGCTGCACATCCACCAGGAGAGAAATAGTCTCCCCAGGGAGACTCGAACGTAGGTTTTCATAGGTAGCCCAATGAACAGGGGAAGTATATGTCAAAGGGTGGCTGAACGGCTGAACTGCTGAAAGCAGCCCTAGAAAATTGGTAACTTTTTTTTATGTTTAGCTACAGTTCCAAGGCGAAATGTGTCGACAAAAATAGCAATAAGTATTTCATTTTCTTCATCGATTCCTATATCATCGATGAAATATACGGCGCAATATGGGGTGGATTTATTTCTTTCCATGAAATACAGGGTCTTTTTTGGCAGCATGCCCATTTTTCCGACCATCCTAAAAAAACGTGGATGTGAAACGTAAATTTTCCAAAGTTTCACAGGGTGCTGGACAAAACAGGACAGCTGCCGAAAAACATCTTACATTTCATGGAAATGAAATAATTGTTCCCTTAGCGTTACGTATATCTCATAGAAATTGATAAATACTTATGGCTATTTTTGTTTTCGAATGTTGAGAAAGTTCGTCTTGAAGCTGTAGCCAAAAGTCACGTAGTATTGCTACACTGATATCGCTGGGTTAGAATGAGAAGGTCGTAGGTGCTACTTACGACCTCACAAGACCCATGCATATTTGACATCTGCATCACAAGGCGCTTCTGATGAGCGTCTTTTCGTGATAATCGGAACAGGGCGTGTTGAACAAACTGAAGTTGAAAAGGCTTGTTTTTCCCTGAGTGGTTTTCTGCCAGTTTTAAAAACCAATTAAATGTTGTCAAAAAAATCAGGAGAATTTTTTTTTAATTAAGGTCCGGCTGGTCAGAATATTCTATACTCATCACAAAAGATACCGCGATAAAAATTACATTTCTGTTAAACTTGTAAACAAATGTACGGTAGATACACACAGAGAACTGTTATTCACGTTTATCTTGGTCATTAGTGTATTCCTTATTAATTTTATTATTAACTGTTTGAATTCAATGTTACCCGGGTCAAGTATAGAGTGGATCTATAACAGTAATACTGCGTATGAAAATATTGAACCGAAATTAGCTACATTGGTAGCTCGTTCGTCTGCGAAGAATCGTTTATTGGTGTATTGCAAAAATAAAATTGAATTGTCAAATATTTATGTAATTTTGGTATAGTTTCCTGTATATGTCATAAACAACCACATTGACATAAAAAATAACTAGGGAAACATCGGCATTTTGTAGTAATTTAGCATTTTTACACCCAAAAGTATATAGGGTATTAGAATCAGAACTACTATCACTAAAATTTCCTGAAATTTGTTTCCATTTCTTGAAAACGAATTGCGAAACGAACCGAATACCTGTCAGATATTTCGGCTTTAGTTTGTTGAAGATTTGTTTGTTTGATCATGTGTGAATTACATAATTCATAGAACATTTTGGAAGGAAATTCTGCGATATTTTCAAACAGAAAAATACTGAGTGCCAAATATCAAGAGTGGTTTAAATTGTTTATATGCCATAAATCTTTCATAAACCGACCACCAGTGACTTTCTATTATATAAATACTTGGTTAGGTAGGAAAATTACGTCATACATAAATTTAAGCCCGAACTGTGAGGCAGCACTTTAAGAGCAGAGGGCCTTGAGTTTCAAACCCCACATCAGCCTAGTTTTTTCTGATTTTCTTTTTCACAATTTGTTTCTGTCTATAATTTCGACGGTAATTTAAGCCCCGTCTACAGTTTTTCAGACATAATGCGTGCTAAATATTAAAGTCTGAGTTAAAAATTTACATTGATAAATGTATACATTCTAGTTTGATTTGTGTTGTTTTCAAGTTCAATAATATGAAATAACGTCCGCATCTTCATTGAAAACAAGTACACATATCTGCTATCTTAACGCTGTTTATCTTTTTTAAAGATATTTCTTGTTTCTTGTTTTCTCAAAATAGCGTTTTTGTACTAACGACCTTCTCATTGAAAGCCAGTGATATATAACACATCAGGGAAACAATATGTGCGTTTTCGTGTTTATTTATCTTTCATAAAGTTGTCTTCATTTCTAAGTGTTTCTTCATCATAATTCACCATCAGTATATATATATCACATGCAGCATGTAAAGAAAAGATTATCCCATGATTTAAATCTTTCCACCTTAACCTTTACTGTTTGTATACTATTAATGAATATCATGTACCATAAATGATTGTAAAGATGAAGAAATGGGTAAAATGTGTTTAAACTAAACTTTACATGAATCGATTATCACATGCCCTCACATTTTTCTAAAACCATTCGTATTTTATATTTGCAAATGCATAATAACAAACTATATAAATATCCCGTTATATCGATGCGATGTTTTTTTATTTTGTTTGTTTTATTTTATTTTAAATGTTCACCAGCTATATCAATTATTAATTATAAAGCAAAATGAACTTGTGACAAAGTGTATTTTAAGATAATGTATCAGTTTGATTCCATGCTTATGACAACGATGTAGCGAATATGTGGGAATTACCATTTGTTATTCATTGCTATATACTGTTTGTGCATTCATTCGGTCAAGGGCACTCGCTGAATAAAAAGATTGGGTCCGTTTTGAATGTCAGCGAAATAAATCTGACATTTACATGTCTGATAGTGAGGTTCAGTGTCTAAATGAGGAAATACTTCTGCAATTAGAAGTCTCAACACAGACGCAGAGAGTATGGGATTACGATGTGCATGCAATAATTCCTTTCAGATTTATAAATACTGCGTTATTAATTTGTTCTAAAACAACAGGCCCATCTTGGTTTTTTAAAAGTAATGAGTAGATTATATTGCCTGAACTACACGCATATGTTATGTTAACTACTACATAGAAGTCAATGATCGTGTAAGTAAATCTTGTTGGAACCATTCGGGTGCAAATATTCATATATGTACGAGAAGTGCCCCACTTTTAACAGTGTTAAAATGCTAACACTATATAAATCAGATAAAACTATTGATGTCCGTAGAATAAGGTGTAAGATGACCGTTGTTTGGAACCTAGATACGAAAAAATGTATGTCAAAAACAAATGTATGTGAAAAGCAAAAAAAGTTATGTAAATAAATGATGTTACAGCGTTATTCAATTTACTAGGTGTTATATATTTTCTATTTAGGTTTATTGTAACGCTGAATATATTTGTGCTATTTGCACCTCTACTATGAGTCTTTGTACATTTTATAATAGAGGTTAAACACACAAGATAGCCCTTTTAAGACATTTCATTGTGCCAGCCAGACAGTTGTTTACATAATAACTATTGCATACAAATCGTGTGATGTAACTAAAGATTGCATTACAACCGTATAAATTATCACTGGCAAACAATTATCTTACCCTGATCTAATTTAATGACGTTTCCAAAAGCTACATCTTCACTCTATTGTGATCGGTATGAATATACCAATTGGTATGACATTGGGACGTATTGATGGCTTATATACTGCAAGGGGAAATATGTCAACGCAAAGTAACTATGCAGTAATGTGTTTTTCTAGAAAACAATGTCAACTTTTAGTACCAAAATATTTAATGACATGGATAGCAGTCATTTTTGGCTTGAACTTTGAATTCTGTTAAGTTCATGTTTTCGTTTAGATATGTGTTGGGCACTGTGCCGTGAATAATTGTGGTATGTGCTGTTTCTATGCTTTCTGTGTTCGGCTGTTGAAATGTATTGTTGTCTTTAATTTTGTTTTTAACTTTAAGTTGACGGCTGTCCTCTTGAAATGCTAGCCAAATACTACACCACAGACTGGTGTTGAGACGATGAAACACAACTTGTTTGTAATACCCTCTTGTTATCTAGCAATTCGCTGGCTTAGAATGAGAAGGTCGTAAGTACAAACTCGATATTTTAAGAAAACAAGAACAAACTGTCTGAAAACTACTCATTACAGGAAAACAAGCTTTTGTAACGTTTGTTTAATCAAAATGACCACTTCCGATTTTCATGAAAATAGGCTAATACGAAGCGCATTGTGATGCAAATTTTAAATATGCATGAGTCTTATTTACTTCAATAGTACTTACGACTTTCTTAATTGTCGAGCCAGTTGTCGTCTTATGTAATGTCCTGGTATAACTCAATGTGTGTTTCATGCGGCTGCAGGATTATACCATTTACACTGAGTCTTAAAAGATTTAATTATAAGCCGTTTTAACAGCTGAACTTACAAAATGTAGGACATGCAGCGGTTAAGTTTCATTTTCTCGTTCAGTTTTGTGTTGGGCATTGTACGTTGTGGTCGTTGTCTGTGTTATTTATGTTTTCCGTGCTAAGCTGCTGCCTTTCATGTCCGATTTTTCATTACCTTTTTTTCGGAATCTGTATATTTTGTAGCCCTGTAAAGTGCATGTTTTCTTGAATTGGTTCTAAATTCGGCTGCATTATTTGCCAATATCGAACAAAATAAAGCAGTTTCACAACCAGGAATGCAACATAAAATACTGCTTTACGACTTCTTAGTTCCATAAATAAATGCCAACTCATTTCAGGCTTACCGGTTCACAGAAAACGGCGTCATATGATATAACATGTTTCATTAACTACATTGTTCAGACAGGGTATTGCATTTGCATATTAAACGGGGTAACATAATACGCAATGCATCATTTGAGAGTTGATTACAGTTATTCAATATTGGGAAGTTTAAACACGATATAACCATTGACACATTCATATAATCTTAGACAAAAAAAGAAACTTCCACGTAAAACACATTGCAATACACAGCGTTAATATTGTGACTAGGCTGTTTTACAGTTAAAGGGACTGTCTCACATATTAGTATATTGCAAATATAAAATAAAATTGTCAAATATTCGCATTATTTGGGTATAGTTGCCTGTATATCCCATAAACAACCACACTGACATCTAAAATAACTTGAGAAACTTCAGCATTTTTGTAGTTATCTAGTTTTTTTACATCAAACATTCTATAGGGTATTAATACAGACATTTTCTCAAGTGGATCCGACAAATTATTTTTCTTGGGAAGGGGTCAGACCAGCAAAGTGGGTTCAAAAACATATTGTTCTAATAAATAAAGATGTAGGCATTGGGAATGTATCTATTTATAGCTTACATATGTTTATATGTTATGTACCCCAACTAGGCATAGGCAGTATTGGATATTTTGTTTGCTAAATAATGTTCATTTCGCCATTTATATTAGACAACATAAATACATTAGACATACACTGTTTTTGTTATGTCTACGCAAACATATGAACCAGAGACATGAGGCTTTCGCATATGACCGTTGGTGAAAGCTGAGTTTTTAATGTTAACATATACGAATGATGTAATGACTAGATTAAAGTATAGAACAATTGTAGCATCGTGATTAACACATATTTGAAACATGTCTTTACTGATATCCAAACCTGGTCAATTTGCACGATCAGCCCTCGAGTTGTCGTAACCATTCGGCCATTGAACTAAGCAAACTCGTATTGCTTAAGTTCAGTGACAACACATTCAATCAAAGTCGAGATAACAATTTAAGTCACTCTCAGGAAAAACGTCTTAATTTGAGTTGTACTTAAATTAGAATGGCGACTAGATCTGTGCCTTTTCTTTTTGGATGAACTGCACTGTCTTCTGTAGGTTGTTGGCATCTCTTCACATCTTGATTTCGATGGACATGGTAACTTATCAATATATCAGACATTATCAATAGTATTAATATAAAATGATCAACTATCGTTATGATAACGCACAAAATGTCGGACCACAGCAATGATTACGTAGATCATTACAGGTTATCAAGAATGCAGCCATTGTGACAAATAAATGATAAGCCATTTAGACAAAATGTTTCATTAAACACTGTGAATCAATTGATGCGGGCTTTATGTCGTCGCTTTAGTAATGTAGTTATAGTACACTTAGAGGAACCTTGTCATACCAAGTCATATAATTCCATACAAATAAGGGTTGTCAAAACCAACAGACCAGCAATTTATTTTATCTATATCACAATTCCACTCATCTGTAGGATGGTCTAACCAACAGACTGGTCAACGCATTTATCGCTAACAATGTACGACCATTTAATTTGTTAAATGAGGCTCTACCCACGTAATTTGTCGAACATCATTATCTCATGCAAAATGATACTTTTATGATAAACATAGTTCATTCAGATATAATTGTGGCGTATCTTAAACGTACACTTTACAGTTTGCCGGATAAATACGCCCTGTTGCATTGTGTCATGCTCTGTTCTGGGGTGATATTCACAAGGTATCTTAAGTAAGTGAAATTATCTTAGAATTTTCTTAAAAATTTACTTAAGTGTATCAGCTGAACGCGGAAATCAAGATTATTGATTTTTTACATTGATTAGAAGCATTACGTAAAGAGCTTAAATAATCACTAAGATAACATAGGTTCAATTGTGTGTTGGGCATTGCGCTTGGTGATTGGAGTATGTGTTGTTTTTATATTTCCTTCGTTCGGCTGTTTAAGTTTAGTGATGTCTTCCCAGTGCGATATTTAATATCATTTTGTAAATATGTTGAACTTAATTATCACGTCAAGAGGTATCGAGTCAAACGAACGGATACTGTATTTGCAAGCAATCGATAGGAACCAGCATACAATCACAAAAGGACAAAACGAAGTTAGATGGCTACACTAGAATATAGCAACATTTTTGTGTCATGATTAATATTATCATACTGCGGGTCACAGGACGTTCTTTTTTGTCTTATTTGACTTGGGTTGCATTCAATTAAAGGGACATGCCCTGGAACTGAAATGTTCCGAATTGCAATCAAATTGGTAAAACCCTGTAAAAACATATATCCCGCTACGGCTATAGTTTGTTTTTAAAAATATTTCAAGAATAACTAAATATCGTTGTCGTTAATAACAGGCTGATAGCCGTTTATTCAAATCGTTATTCAAACTATCGAAGCGCTCGTTACAGAGTCAATTTTTAAGTCAAATTTTTCGTTGACTTTTCGGTAATAGTTGGTTTTACAAGTGATGAACGCAATTTTGTTGTATGCAAACCAAGAATCAGTTTCTGGGCATGTCCCTTTAATAACCGTAAGGTAAACAGAGTCGAACACTATCATAAAATATTTTGAGACGACTAGCTTTAGATCGTATTGTTACCATAAATACACGACAATTCATTTCATAACTCAGACAGTACATTAACTTTGCATATCGAACAGAACAGCACAATACATAATGCATCAGTTGCGTGCTGGTGATGCATGCAATGTGGTTATTCTGATCTGACCAACTGCATGATTGTATGTCTTTGAACCTTGAGAGAGTGAAATTTTATATTTTATAATTGTTCCAAATGTCAGTATAAAGTACAGTATGTTTTACTTTGGGCTCATTCAGATGGTGTTTAGGCATGTTGACTGTCAACACAACAGTTCGACATGTCAACACTACAATTGGACATGATAAACAACTGTTTAACATATTAAGATAGTTTTTAGACATAATCACACCACATTTCAACATGATAACCCATGATAGTTTTTAGACAAGTCAACATCATGATACTGTATGCTGGCAAGTCAACACGAATGTTTGGCATAATAAGACGCTTCCTAGGGAAGACAACAAAAACTCCAACAACATAAGACAATTATGGCGTTTAATTAAGAAATAAACTATGATTAACCGTTGCATACCGGCTGTTATACAATGGTTTGGAGTTCTTACGCGTAGGAATTAACCAAGAAGGCCGTCAGAACCACAACTTGTTTTTACGTCACTAATTAACCTGCATTACGTCATACAACCGACGTGACGTCATTTTCAGTGTATATTGGCCGAAATACGACGTTATGATTAGTTCTTTGTCTATATAGGCAAAGTCAGCGGTTATGTTAGAATATATGTTGAGGTCATAACTAGTGACGTTGTTTACTCATTTCTACAATAATGACGTAACGTCAAAAGTTTGGGTCACTTGAAATTAGCCAACAGATCGACTTTGTTTTTATTCATATTTCCAGCGATATGAATTTAAGATAAATGATTTTGGTATGAAAATAAAGCTAATAAAACGAACTGAACGTACATTACAGTGACTTTTATGTTTAGAAGAGAAAATGTAAATATAAAGCTAATGTTTGCGAATATTACTCAAATATCGCAATGGAATTTGTAACAAATCTTCGTCAGATAAAGTACTGCATTTTTTTGTAACATCAACAATGCTGGCGCAAATCGCGGTAAATTTTGTTGTAAGGCGTTTCGGATGTTCGGCAGTATATGGCGCAAGTTAAACCGCCAAGGCGTACAAAATAATAAAAGTGACCACCATAATGGAGATTAGTAAACTGTATAATTTTGCTAAACCTCGGCGCCTTTTGAGGTACTTATTAGTTTGGTATGTATACAATAAATATTTAAACTTCTCACAATGTTAAAATTTAAATAAGATTGAAATAGATCTACATCTAAGCCATTTTTTTATCAGATATGAAACTGATCTGACGTTATTAAACATATTTTTAAATGCGGTTTTCAATGCTGAAAAAAAATTCACTTTCGCATTTAACGTCGCGTGAAACAGCAGTGCTAAAATCTAAATACGACCATGACAATATTTGACATCTGGACTGTGCGTTTTGTGGACGTTTTCTGACAGTTTTATGCGTATGATATGGCAGAGCCGCCATTGAAGGAGTATTCTTAAGTATTATAAATGCCAACTGAAGTCATCTAAGGACAGTCGAAACTACAAAGATTTCTGCAGGACTGACACAAACAATAATGTACTATTTAACTGTAAATCAGATTTCAGGAAACCAAAGAGCTAACACAAAGGCTGATATTGACAGAAAAATGAGACAGATGGGGGAGATAATACTTAAAAGTTCAGGGAGAAATATAGATCGGTTAAAATGTATCCTCAGCAAGAAATTAGAAATTTGATGGAAAACTCGGATCCCTGCCACAAACATGTTTTAATTACATGAATAAGACTGAGCGCACAAACAACGGTATAGCATTAAAAACAAACGTTCTGTTTTCGGATTTTCAACCCTATATTGTGTGGCAAATACAATCCATATATATTATGTACTTTATGGTCCAGCCTGTGCATGTGTTTAAATGCATGTATGGACAAAGTACCGGGTATATTAATCACACTGACGAAGGAATGTGTCCCGAAACATGTATGTCATTTAAACAATACATGTAGTAAGTTGTAGCTGATTTGTTTTATTGAATTATATGGACATTAAGGGATACATGTAAAGTATGCATTCATTCAATAAATAATCAGAACGATGCAAAACGAAACATAAAGTGACACACATGTATTATTTACAAGCGGAACAGCCCCAAGCTATGTCTTGTTATTGCATTTGTTAGTGCGAACGTCTTTTATACATGTAAAATAAGTATCCTAAATTTTGTCATGGTCTTGTTACTCTTCCTACACATTGTTCCGATTTTCAAATGCATGACTGCCTGTTGAGTTGGCTGCATATTAGTTATGTCAAGTTAAAGCATACATTAATAATGTTTTCAACCAAAACTAATACCTAACACTGTAATATATAGACATGCCATTCTGCTAAAACCTTAGCACAGTATTCAACGGCAATGTCATGGCTTTATTATATTCAAACATACAGTGGAATGAAAATATAACTTGCATTCATATTGTGTTTTTGTGACAACGACATTGTTTCAAAAAATCATCATTTGGGTAAAATCATGTTACGATCACTTATCAATTATGGTCAAAGAACGACAATCATTACCTCTCCTGCACTATGGAATAGTAATTTTGGTAGAATATCCTAAAATGAAATGCTGTTAAGCTGAGTTACTAGTATTTCTACTATCAATTCAAAATCGTCTGCTAGCAAGGAAATTGTTTACGACAATATTAGGCCCATTGTACATGTATAATGCATTTTTGCGAATGGTTGCCTAATTTGTACTGGAAAGCTTTGACAAACAATTTGCGACAAAGAATTAGGTGGAACAAACCATGTATTGGTGACATGACAACTATTTGGGGCAACGTGTATGACACACACATATTACGTCAGCAAAATAATATTGAACGGTTGTGTAGTTAATGAGTTCAAGTAGTGACAGTATTAACGCGGTATATAAAATATGTTTTGTGTTGAAGTTTCTTTTTTGCCTAAGATTATATGAATGTACCAATGGTTATATCGTGTTTAAAGATCACAATAACAGTGATCAACTCACAAATGATGCATGCGTATTATGTTACTCCGTTTAATATGCAAATTCAATACCCTGTCTGAACAATGTAGTAAATGAAACATGTTGTATCATATGACGCCATTTTCTGTGAACCGGTAAGCCTAAAATGAGTTGGCATTTATTTATGGAACTAAGAAGTCGTAAAACAGTATTTTATGTTGCATTCCTGGTTGTGAAACTGCTTGTGTTCGATTTTGGCAAATAATGTAGCCGGATTTAGAACCAATTCAAGAAAACATGCACTTTACAGGGCAACAAAATATACAGATTCGGAATAAAAAAGATAATGAAAAATCGGACATGAAAGGCAGCAGCCTAGCACAGAAAACATAAATAACACAGACCACTACCACAACGTACAATGCCCAACACACAACGGAACGAGAAAATTAATCTAAACCGCTGCAAGTCCTAAGTTCAGCTATTAAAACGGCTTATAATTAAAGAGTTTAAGACTCAGTGTAAATGGTATAATCCTGCAGCCGCACAAAACACACATTGAGTTCGATCAGGACATTACATAAGACGACATCTGGTTCGACAGTTAAAAAGGTCGAAAGTACTATTTAAGTAAATATGACTCATGTATATTTAAAATTTGCATTCTTACACGATCTGCGGATTAATCCATTAAATATAGAGCAGTGTTGGCCATGCTTTATTACCCCTATAAAACATGGTATCAAATTGGCTGTTACTATTTACGCCCCGTATCACGTGACATATTTATGAATGAATGAACGTAAAATTTATAGTACATCTTCAACGAAGCGCGATGACAAGGCAAGATGCACGGGTATCCAGTGTTACAGCTATGACGCATCTATTTTTAGAAACCCCAATATAATCTCGAAACTAAGTTTCATAAAAACTTCTGATAATCAATTCATTTATATTTTTCTATTCATTAAATAGCTACCCTATACTCGTGTTATTAAAATTGTTTCAATGTTTAAAATGTGTTATTTCCTTCATAAAATTACGAAGGTCGTTTTCATTAACGAGGGAGGTAATTGTACCAGCATATAAGCCACTCAATTTCAGCGTGGAATTATATTTAATGTCAAATGGGTGAAAATGGAATGCGCGCAGTTAAATAGTGAGGTATATTATCGTATTTAGAATCGAAATAAAAACTCTGTTCTTGTATTTTGTCGGTGAATAAAACACGGGCACTCGTTCGGATGCGGACAATTATATCACTCGTGCTACGCACTCTTGATTTAATTTTTCCGCATCCGAACTCCTGCCCATGTTTTATTCACCTACAAAATTCGCGAAGATATGTTTATTTCTTAATCACAAATCGCTTCTTATGAGCCTATTTCATGAACATCGGAATGGTCATGTTGACCAAACGGAAGTTGCAAAAGCTTGTTTTCCTATAGGGTTATCCAAAAGTATTTTGTCGTCTCAACACTAGTTTGTGATGTAGTAGTTTGGCTAGCATTGCAAGAGGACAGTTGTCAACTCAAAGTTAAAAACAATAAGGAAGGAAGCAATAAATCAAAACAGCCCAACGCAGAAAGCATAGAAAAATCATAGACCACAATTATTCACGGCACAGTCCCTAACACATATCTAAACGAGAAAACGAAGTTAACCGAATTCAAAGTTCAGGCCGATAATGACAACAATCCATGTCATTAAGTATTTTGGTACAAAAACTTGACATTGTTTTCTAGAAACACACATTACTGCATAGTAACTTTGCGATGACATACTTTCCCTTGCAGTATATAAACCAACAATACGTCCCAATGTCATATCAATTGGTATATTCATACCGAACACAGTAGAGTGAAGATGTAGCTTTTCGAAACGTCATTAAATTAGATCAGGGTAAGATAATTGTTTGCCAGTGATAATTTATACGGTTGTAATGCAATCTTTAGTTACAGCACACGATTTGTATGCAATAGTTATTATGCGAACAACTGTCTGGCTGGCACAATGAAATGTCTTAAAAGGGCTATGTTGTGTGTTTAATTTCTATTATAAAGTGTACAAAGACTCATAGAAGAGGTGCAAATAGCACAAATGAGATTCATCGTTACAATAGACCTAAATAGAAAATATATAACACCTAGTAGATTGAATAACGCTGTAACACCATTTATTTTCATAGCTTTATTTGCTTTTCACATACATTTGTTTTTGACATACAATTTTCATATATAGGTTCCAAACAAGGATCACCTTATACCTTATTCTACGCACATCAATAGTTTTAACTGACTTATATAGTGTTAAGATTTTAACACTGTTAAAAGTGGGGCACTTCTCGTACATATATGAATATTTGCACCCGAATGGTTGCAAAAAGATTTACTGACACGAGCATTGACTTCTATGTAGTAGTTAACATAACATATGCGTGTAGTTCAGGCAATATAATCTACTAAATACTTTTAAAAAACCAAGACGGGCCTGTTATTTTAGAACACTTTAATGACGCAACATTTATAAATCAGAAAGGAATTATTACATGCACATCGTAATCCCATACTCTCTGCGTCTGTGTCGAGACTACTAATTGCAGAAGTTATTTCCTCAATTAGACACTGAACCTCACTATCAGACATGTTTATGTCAGATTTATTTCATTGACATTCAAAACGGACCCAATCTATCTCTTCAGCGAGTGCCTTTGGCCGAATGAATACACAAACAGTATATAGCAATGAATAACAAATGTTAATGATATATATTCAAAAGCATCGTTTCTGATTTATTCTAGACAAGAAAGTCCACACATTATATTTCCTCGATAATGTTGAAGCAAATGATTTGATTTATTTACCATGCTAACAACACTGCGGCTTATTTCAGTTTTTGACACCAGGGATGTTGTACAATGTACTATTTGATTTTAAATTAATGACCGATATGCAATACAACATGACGCTAATACAATCGTTTCTTGGTTCTAACTACTTTCATAGTGAATATGTCTGTATAGTATGTGTATGACTATGTATTTTGTACACGTCTTTGAAAAAAACATTATGTTATGTTCATAAGAATTGCAATTCAATAGCTGGTAATTGCATTTAAACATCGCATACAACAAACAACACTTGATGACTATGGAGAAAGATGCTGCCAAATCTTAATTTCAACTAACACTAGTCTTCCAATTTAACAATGTATTTCTATTTGTACAATGAATTAAATGTTTGTAAATACACATTAAGTATTTGCAATCAGTTTCATTTTTTAATGTTAAACTTTGTTTTACTTCTTTGCAGGCAAATGCGCTTTCAAATTTCTTTTAACTTTACTTTATTAGTACAAAACAGGTTTTCATTCAGTAATAATATTTTTGTTCGAGACGATGTGTTTCACGATGAACTTCGGTGCACTTGAAATAAATTGACATGAAGATAATTATTCAGTAAAAATAGTATTATAATCAGAAACGAATTGTTTAGTTCCTTGGGGAATACAATATTGTATTAAATTGAAGTCGTTACCCTTAAATTGCAAACTTGAAATAATGATACTCCAATCTAATCTAATGCGATAATACACATAATGCCGTGTATCTAGGATAAGAATTTATCGAGGACTTCTCTGTCAATTGATGGGATCGAACAGCGTTCATAATATTTCGATGCAATCTATCCATACGATATCGTTATCTGATGAGAGATTGGTGCAAACAACAACATAATGTTATGATTATACATCTCAATACATTACATATGGTGTGATAAAATGTATTACAGAACAGTTAATTTCTTTCTGAACAAAAGCCATATATTGAAACTGTACACCAAGCGAGTAAATGAGCTGATTTCACAAGATTTTATTTCATCATTATTTCATAGCGATTATCTATAAATAGAAGATAAAAACAGTCAAGTAAATACACATGAATCTTACACCATATATACATTTTGTACTACTCGTACGATCTTATATATGCTTTAAACAACTGTTTAAAACCATTCTTTGTTTGGTATAGGTCATGTACGTTGCTAAAAATAATTGTGTTACGAAAGTTTACTGCCGAGGATGTCCAAAATATGTTATGTCGGCGAGAGATTTTTCAGCAATAAAAAGAACTTCGAAAAAGTAGTAACACCAACGAAAGTTGGGTGCTACAAGACGTTTGACTGATGTTGACACCACTGGGCACTGGTACGTGGAGTCCGATATAGCGATATAACAAGAAATTCAAATGGGTGATTATGTAAGATTGTTCTAATCCACAAGGGCTTAATAGAGGACTTGACTAAAAGGGTGCATCAAGAGCTTACCAATGAGCAAAGGCCAATGAGATCAAATAGGTTGAAAAAAACTTTTAAATTGGATGATTGCATACAATACATTTAGCCGTGTGCCTACAGCATTTCGTCTACATATATGGACTTCATAATTGTATGTGGTTAATGTAATAGTATTATACATACAATTGATTAATGTCGCAACACATAATAATGTATTTAATGTACTAGAGACAATGCCCCTTTATGTTCCTTTTTGTGCCGTTCGTGCTTCGCGGTTTCGGTTGAGAGATCCCTTCCCTGACCGTTTTGTTATTATTTTTTTACCACTTGAAACTGATAATAAATGGAAATTCGTCTGATATATGTTCGATTACTGTGATTTATTGTTCAGTTATAAATTATGCTTTTATGATATATCTGGCAGTTGCAATGTTCAGTCGATTGGCAAGTTAGTATTGCTGTGTAATTCACTGTCAGGCTTGCATAATGGATCATTATACCTCCCTTTTTTCTAAAATGCTGAAGTCCCATTCCCCCAAAAGCAGATATTTTGACTGTCATTGTCAGTTCGAAACTTTTTGACACGCGATCGCCCGAAAACTTGTGGTGTGATAGACCTGACATTTTATATAGTATACAAGGGCAAGTAACTGCTTCGATTTTAGTTCATTGACTGTTGACACATACAAGATATTCTAAAAATAAAATGCCTCAAGAAGACAACTAAAACAATGTTGTGTTCAAAACGACGCGTTTCGTTTATTCAACTTCACCAGGTTAAGAACACTTCACACACAGTATATGTTTGGCGTCATGACGTCACCATTAATAACGTCATAACGTCAAAAAGTGACGTTACCTTCGATGCACTATTTAAGTAATAATATCTATACAAAATTGCAACACAAGTGCTGTATGATTTCTTTATATTAATATTAGTTAACAGAATCCGTAATATGCACCAAATGAACGTGAATATAAATAAGAATGTGAAATTGATACACTACAGGGTGTCCCAAAAACACGGGGACCTACCTACATCCTTTATAACTTTTTTAATGTTTGATGAATGTATTGTTGTTTTGTGAGAGTGAGAGTGTAAACAAGTACTCTCAAAGTTCTAAAATAGGGTTTGCTTTGAAACAGGAAGTGACGTCATCATTTCACATTATGCGGCATTTCCTTTTTTTGCTTACTTGTCTTGAAAATGTCATCATTAGATAAGACATTGCGTCTGAGTGTTCATTTTGAGAAAACAAAGTTTTAAAGTCAAAGAGGTGATAAAAATATTGTGAAAATCGAAGAATGAGAGAGGGGAGAAAGTTTACTAAATAAAAGGGAAGAAGACAACCTTCAAAATATTTATGATCGATCACCAAAGAACAAACAATATAAAAGATTCATTTGTTATTATTGTGAACAATCAACAAGAAAACTTAGTATGATAAACGTTAAAAATGTGAACTTATATCTAAATCAAAAGTTCATAGATGTATATCTGAGTTCATTTAGTAATATAATAAATAAATTGCTTGTCGAATTATGCTTTTACTGCCAGTTGCGTAATAAAGTCTGAAGTATATTACCTAGATAGCAAGGATAACCAGACTCGTAAGTAAAAAGTGTTATTAAATTAGACACCGATATTGCTTATCCAGACGTCAGGGAGTCTTGAAATAGAACATACAGTTATCAATTCAATAAAGGCTTACTCACTTTAAACTCCTCTAAAACTAATTCCTCATTAAGTACGTGTATACCATTGTGAAAACATTTATGCCCTGGTGATATTTAAGCGAAACGACGAATGGGCAGACCAACGACGACACGGTAGACACACGAATAGGAAAGAAAACTGCTTGGGTTGAACAGTTTGACCGCCACTAGAACATTTGCAACGAACCGGACATAATGGAAACAGCGCATCAATGCCTTATACATGTCACCAATTGGTATGAACAGAATAGGTGAGGCAAGTGAAGTAGGGTAGGTAATCAGTTATAACCCACGTTGTGATATACGTGAGTAATTTATCAGCATTCAGTTGATATGCAAACGGATGTTTTCAATGTTTCGATAGTCGTTGCGGACTTTGCATCTGCAGTAGTTAGCGATCTCAGCAACGTTGCTGAGTGGCAGAGGGAATGAGTCCGGGTAACATGTAAGACAACTAACTGACACTCAGCTCCTAATTGACATATAACGATTCACTCTTTCATTGTTCAGGGAGGCACATGTAGTTATAAAGATCAGAATAACCGCGTGGTACCATCAGCACGCAACTGATGCATTATGTATTTTGCTACTCTGTTTGATATTCAAATGTAATATACTGTCTGAGTAATGATGTTAATGAAATACTTTTGCATAATCATTTGACGTCAGTTGCTGTAAATTGATAAACCTGAAATGAATTGTCTTTTATTTATGGCAACAATAATATCGAACGCAAATCGTCTCAAACCGTATTACGATAGTGTTTGTCTAACAGTTATTAATGTGTTTTGTTAAGTTCTGATCAATAGATATGAAATTGTTTCTTAATGGAATGCAAAAACAAAGTGAGAAATAAAACAACATAGGAACTTCCTTTGACTTGCGGTGTAATAAAGTTAACCCTGACATTCTAGTCTAGCCATCCAACCTTCGTTGTGGGATGTCTTTTTGTGCTGTACTCGTATGCTATTTAGTATGGTTTGCTTGTGTACTCGTATGCTAATTAGTATGGTTTGCTTGCAAAATAAAATATTTGTTCGTTTCACCCAATACCTCATAACTTGATGGTTAAGTTGAACAAGTTCACAATGTTTACAAATTACCCTAACCCTGAACAAGTTTACAAAATTATCTTACCAATGGCACTGGGAAGGAAACACTCACCTTAATCAGCCGAGCAAGGAAAACTTAAAAACAACTCATACCACAATTACCCGGCACACTACCCATGCTTTGCACACGACTGAACGTGAAAAGGAACGTAATTGCCCGTCGAAAGTCCTAGTTTCAGCCGTCAAAGGTCGAAAGTCCAAGTCCCAGCTGTCAATAGACAAAATACCCAGTCCAAGCAAACACAAATGAACGACCCAGTTTCAGCCATAAAAAGCCGAATGACCCAGTTCTAGCCGCCAAAACGCCCCCAAAATTCCGAGAATAACAAACATTATTTTATGCTCCGGGTGTAACGTTGATTACTATAGCCGCGTTATACTTTTTGTCGAGTCAGACAACAATGCAAAATGAACACCGGGTTGGATGTCTAGTGAATATACAACGATTCTTTTAAGCACATTGGACAACACCTTACTAATACCTAATATATTACTAGCACCTGAGCTAAAACAATGTCGTACTAACACATTACTAACACCTTAGCTACACCTTGTACACCACGGAGCCTGCATACATTCACAACTATAACCACGTGAATATTTTGTTCCATTTCGAAGTAAATTTAATTAACTGTTATTATGATTATTATAGCTAAACCTTTGGATGAGGGAAGCGGTTGTTTAGCATAATGTACTTTTGACATATCATTGTATCAGTCAATATCTGTCGAGTGTGTAGCAATTAAACATCTAGCGTCAATGCCAGCTAATGAGGAAAGTCGTTATTACCATCAATACATTGCAAGACAGCTCAGTGTTACCAACATTAAGTTTCATTGAACATATCACAACATATTTTAATATTCATTTTCACAAAATTTAATCAAAAGTTGAGTAGAAGGACAAATCTATTTAATATTTATTGCATTGTAAATGTAAACTGATCCATTGACGTCACCATTTTGTCCTAGCGACTCTGTAAATACGCGTGCAAACAGTTGGAGGCTGTCAATACCAATAAAGTGCACACAATGCTTTTTTCATAAATTTGACCAAATTGCTTCAGTTCTGTTTCAGAATGCAAATAAAGTACAATTCATCAAAAACTTAATAAATCGGACAGGCAATACCGTAACCAACAGAAGCAGCCCAATACGAAATTCACAAAATGATCAGTATAAAATTGCTAGCTCTGCGTGGAAGTGGCACCGACCAGCATGACAAATACTGAGTTTTGATGATTTTTAATGAGTTTGGATTGACTTTTATTGTTGATAGTGTCGTTTGGTATAGTGCGCCAAGGATATTGTGATGTTACAAGCATGAATCGGTTTGGTCAATTTTTGAAAAAAGAATGGCCAGTTTTGTACTAAAACTTCATTGATTAGTTATACAATGTTCAGTAATACTATATTAATATTTATGGTTTGAAATTCAAACATTATATCAGCTCCAACAGACAGATCGTGTATATGACATACCACGTGATGACAGGTGAAGGGTCAATACAGCCGATAAAGACATCTCATTCTGCTAAAACTTGAGCACAATAGTCAACGGCAATGCTAACTTAGGGAATTTCTTTGCAAGGTGAATTCTGAATATTGAGGGAACAGGCGTACGTGTAATGTACCGAGTACCACAAATACGACGGCTTAAGGAATTACTTTACAAGGTGAATACTGAATATTGAGGGAACAGGTGTGCGTGTATTGTACCGCCATCAACACATACGACAGCTTAAGGAATTACTTTACAAGGTGAATACTGAATATTGAGTGAACAGGTGTGCGTGTATTGTAGTTCGTATGCATTGCAGTATCATAACATCACTGTATAATGCAAACACCTTTGTTGAAAGAAAGTACCAATTGTTTTGAAATATTTTCTAAATTCATTGATAGGTTCTATAGTGTGTACCGTCTTAGTAGGATAACTACTAGCACATGTGCATATCCGCGTCCTTGACAGCCTAATGGTTTATTTCGAGTGGGAGGTGTCGGGTTCGATCCCAGGTCGCGTCGTACCAAAGACGAAATAAATATGACCACAATTCATTCCTTTGCTAGACGCTCAGCAAAAAGGGAAATTATATTTCCTCTCTCATACTCTTGTGGCGATGGAAACATCAGGAATGAGGTATCGAGAGTAATTAATATAATTTGAAAAATAACGTGTTTCACAATCGACCTATATAAATTAGAACACACTAATATAGGGAATTTGTTGCTTCCATCAAGTGCAATACATTATTAACAACTTCACTACATACTGTAAATCTCAAGGGAGACATTTCATTTACAGATATTGCTTTTCTTATATTCCGATTTGCGCTTTCTTGCGACGTTGGAAAAATTCTTTATATTGTGTTAGGTTATAATGTTTGAATGTCAATCCATAAATGTTATTACAGTAATACTGTATCATTTTTTCCCTGTTGTGTGTTGTGCGAAGAAAACGCAATTTTTACGACGAGTTTATTGTTTAAATCGCATTCTAACATTGTCTGTATTTTGATGTATTTTGTTTCATTTAAACGTATAGAGTTGTAGCGTTATCTAATAAACGGTATAGCACGGTAAAATTTCGGCTATTTAATTTAACTCCCGCGTATAATTCGCGATTTTTATCAATGAAATTACGTCTTGTTTATTTCATGACGTCATGAACTGTGACGTCGCCGTAGAGCGCGACGGTTTGCGTAATTTTCTTTTCGTAGCGTTTCTGTTTATTTATTCGATTATATTGATATTCTAGTAATATTTTATTGCATGTATCACTTCATTTGCGTAAACGTGAAATACGTAATTGAAATTTGGCGTTAATTTAGCATCAGTTTGGCGACAAATAAAGACAATAGTAAAGCTAAAAAATCCAGGCGCGGACGTTACAACACATTGAACAGCGGAAGTTGTCTATAGCAACATGAAAAATAACTCATCAACTCCTCAAATAAAATTAGTCCGTATAAAATGGCACAAATTACGTGTTAAAATGCAAAAAGATCGCAGTTTTGCGTGATATACCGGTGAATAGATCACGGTTTGTCTTTCATAAGCGTAGGAATTAATCACGAAGGCTGTAGGCATATGAACTTTAAACCTTGATCTATTCACCGGTATATCACGCAAAACTGCGATCTATTTCCTAATTTTGCTCCCATGATAATGAGAAAGGCGGGAAAATTTGTTATATGCCACATAGGCGGATAAATCAAATATGCACGATAATTCAATGAAGATTTAGTACAGAACTGGCCATATCTTTTTTCAAAAGTCCACCGAACCGATTCATGCTTGTAAACATCACAAGATCCTAGGCCCACTATACCAAACGAAACTACATTATGTATCAACAATAAAAGTCAATCAAAACTCATTAAAACTCAGTATTCGTCATGCTGGTCGATGCAAGTTACAGAGCGAGCAATTTTATACTGCTCATTTAATGTCTTCCATACTGTGCAGTGTCGGTGAGGAACTGCCTTCTCTGTCCAATTTGTTATGGAGTATTTGAATAATTGTATTTAATTGGCATGCTGAAACAGAACTGAAGTAATTTGTTCGCATTTATGAAAACGATTGTGCTCTTTATTTGTATTGACAGCCTCCAACTGTTTGCATAGTCGCTATAAAAAATAGTGACGTCATGGATGTGTTTACATTTACAATGAAATTGATATTTAATAGATTTGTCTTTCTACTCAACTCTTGATTAAATTTTGTAAAAATAAATATTTGTTATGTTTTCCATGAAAAAAATAGTGGTTAAACTAAGCTGTCTTGCAATAAGACTTAATGAATCCAATTAAAATTATCGCATTAGCCTTTTATTCTGACATTGACGCATGTGAAATATGTTGCCAGATGTTTATTTGCTATACACTGGACATTAATAAACTGAAATATGATATGCCAAAAGTTCAAGTACATTATGCTAAAAGTCGCTGTCCACATCTAAATGTTTATATAATCAGCATGCCAGTACAACACAAAAGGACATCCCAAAACAAAGGGAGTAGGCTACACTAGAATGTAGCGACACTTTTGTGTCAGGGTTAACTTTATCATACCGCAAGTCAAAGAAAATTCGTATTTTGTTTTATTTCTCACTTCGTGTTTGCATTCCATTAATAACAATTTCATATCCATTGATCAGAAACTAACAAAACACGTTTAATAACTGTGAGACAAACACTATCGTAATACAGTTTGAGACGACTTGCGTTAGATCTTATTGTTGCCATAAATAAAAGGCAATTCATTTCAGGTTTACTAATTTACAGCAACTGACGTCAAATGATTATGCAAAATTGTTTTATTAACACCATTATTCAGGCAGTATATTGCATTTGCATATCAAACAGAGTAGCAAAATACATAATGCATCAGTTGCGTGGTGATGGATTAACGCGGTTATTCTTATCTTTATAAAACAAAATACATGTGCCTCCCTGAACAATGAAAGAGTGAATTAGGAGTGTCAGTTAGCTGTCTGCGTGTATCCCGGACTCATTCCCTCTGTCACTCAGATACGGTGCTGAGATCGCTAACTACATGTACTGCAGATGCAAAGTCCGCAACGACTATCGAAACATTGAAAACATCCGTTTGCATATCAACTGAATGCTGATAATTTACTCACGTATATCACAACGTGTGTTATAACTGAATACCTAACCTACTTCACTTGCCTCACTTATTCTGTTCACACCAATTGGTGACATGTATAAGGCCTTGATGCGCTGTTTCCATTATGTCCGGTTCGTTGCAAATGTTCCGGTGGCAGCCAAACTGTTCAACCCAAGCAGTTTTCTTTCCTATTCGTGTGTCTACCGTGTCGTCTTTGGTCTGCCAATTCGTCGTTTCGCTTAAATACCACCAGGGTATAAATGTTTACACAATGGTATATACGTACTTAATGAGCAATTAGTTTTATAGGAGTTTAAAGTGAGTAAGCCTTTATTGAATTGATAACGGTATGTTCTACTTCAAGACTGCCTGTCGTCTGGATAAGCAATATCGGTGTCTAATTTAATAACACTTTTTACTTACGAGTCTGGTTATCCTTGCTATCTAGATAATACACTTCAGACTTTATTACGCAACTGGCAGTAAAACCATAATTCGAAAAGCACTTTATTTATTGTATTACTAAATGAACTCTGATATACATCTATGAACTTTTGATTTAGATATAAGTTCACATTATTACCGTTTATCATACTATTAGTAAGCTTTCTTGTTGATTGTTCACAATAATAATTAATGAATCTTTATATTGTTTGTTCTTTGGTGATCGATCAAAAATATTATTTATTTAGTAAACTTGGCACTTTCTCCCATCTCTCATTCTTCGATTTTCACAATATTTTTATCACCTCTTTGACTTTAAAACTTTGTTTTCTCAAAATGAACCCTCAGACGCAATTTCTTATCTAATGATGACATTTTCAAGACAAGTAAGCAAAAAAAGGAAATGACGCAGAATGTGAAATGATGACGTCACTTCCTGTTTCAAAGCAAACCCTATTTTAGAATTTTGAGAGTACTTGTTTACACTCTCACAAAACAACAATAAATTCATCAAACATTAAAAAAGTTATAAAGGATGTAGGTAGGTCCCGTGTTTTTGGGACACCCTGTAGTATATCAATGTCACATTCTTATTTATATTCACGTTCATTTGGTGCATATTACGGATTCTGTTAACTAATATTAATATAAAGAAATCATACAGCACTTGTGTTGCAATTTTGTATAGATATTATTACTTAAATAGTGCATCGAAGGTAACGTCACTTTTTGACGTTATGACGTTATTAATGGTGACGTCATGACGCCAAACATATACTGTGTGTGAAGTGTTCTTAACCTGGTGAAGTTGAATAAACGAAACGCGTCGTTTTGAACACAACATTGTTTTAGTTGTCTTCTTGAGGCATTTTATTTTTAGAATATCTTGTATGTGTCAACAGTCAATGAACTAAAATCGAAGCAGTTACTTGCCCTTGTATACTATATAAAATGTCAGGTCACAAGTTTTCGGACGATTGCGTGTCTAAAAGTTTCGAACTGTCAATGACAGTCAAAATATCTGCTTTTGGGGGAATGGGACTTCAGCATTTTAGAAAAAAGTGAGGTATAATGATCCATTATGCAAGCCAGACAGTGAATTACACAGCAATACTAACTTGCCAATCGACTGAACATTGCAACTGCCAGATATATCATAAAAGCATAATTTATAACTGACCAAACAATAAATCACAGTAATATATAACAGACGAATTTCCATTTATTATCAGTTTCAAGTGGTACAAAAATAATAACAAAACGGTCAGGGAAGGGATCTCTCAACCGAAACCACGAAGCACGAACGACACAAAAAGGAACATAAAGGGGCATTGTCTCTAGTACATTCAATACATTATTATGTGTTGCGACATTAATCAATTGTATGTATAATACCATTACATTAACCACATACAATTATGAAGTCCATATATGTAGACGAAATGCTGTAGGCACACGGCTAAATGTATTGTATGCAATCATCTAATTTAAAAGTTTTTTCAACCTATTTGATCTCTTTGGCCTTTGCTCATTGGTAAGCTCTTGATGCACCCTTTTAGTCAAGTCCTCTATTAAGCCCTTGTGGATTAGAACAATCTTACATAATCACCCATTTGAATTTCTTGTTATATCGCTATATCGGACTCCACGTACCAGTGCCCAGTGGTGTCAACAAGTTGGTGTTACTACTTTTTCGAAGTTCTTTTTACTGCTGAAAAATCTCTCGCCGACATAATATATTTTGGACATCCTCGGTAGTAAACTTTCGTAACACAATTATTTTTAGCAACGTACATGACCTATACCAAACAAAGAATGGTTTTAAACAGTTGTTTAAAGCATATATAAGATCGTACGAGTAGTACAAAATGTATATATGGTGTAAGATTCATGTGTATTTACTTGACTGTTTTTATCTTCTATTTATAGATAATCGCTTTGAAATAATGATGAAATAAAATCTTGTGAAATCAGCTCATTTACTCGCTTGGTGTACAGTTTCAATATATGGCTTTTGTTCAGAAAAAAATTAACTGTTCTGTAATACATTTTATCACACCATATGTAATGTATTGAGATGTATAATCATAACATTATGTTGTTGTTTGCTCCAATCTTTCATCAGATAACGATATCGTATGGATAGATTGCATCGAAATATTATGAACGCTGTTCGATCCCATCAATTGACAGAGAAGTCCTCGATAAATTCTTATCCTAGATACACGGCATTATGTGTATTATCGCATTAGATTAGATTGGAGTATCATTATTTCAAGTTTGCAAGTTAAGGGTAACGACTTCAATTTAATACAATATTGTATTCCCCAAGGAACTAAACAATTCGTTTCTGATTATAATACTATTTTTACTGAATAATTATCTTCATGTCAATTTATTTCAAGTGCACCGAAGTTCATCGTGAAACACATCGTCTCGAACAAAAATATTATTACTGAATGAAAACCCGTTTTGTACTAATAAAGTAAAGTTAAAAGAGATTTGAAAGCGCATTTGCCTGCAAAGAAGTAAAACAAAGTTTAACATTAAAAAATGAAACTGATTGCAAATACTTAATGTGTATTTACAAACATTTAATTCATTGTACAAATAGAAATACATTGTTAAATTGGAAGACTAGTGTTAGTTGAAATCATAGGCAGTCAGCACGTACCCAAATACTACCCCGGCCAAATCGGATTTTACCACTGTTTACTATGTTATGACAGGTTACTTTCAATATTTCCGATTATAAAAGTGCCTGTCACATTTGTAGCCGTGTAGGTTTATTATTCATTGAAATGGTATATTACGGGTATCAACGTGTAGCTACTATATTTTACTTTCAGGATATATCAACACTTTAGTCCTTAGATACACACCCGTTTACACACCGAACGTCAGAATCAAGAATACAATTCCTTAATTAGGTCGCTAACTAAGACGTTCAGCAAAACCCAGATTTTCACGCTTGTAAACGTGAATTTTGCCTTGAAACAGAATGTATGCTTCACAAACGGGCCTAGCTAGTCATCCTTTCAGTAAGTGTAACTAAATAATTTACCTCACATGCCAATTAAACATCGCAATATTTCACTAGATCGATAATAAAAAAAAAATGTACCAAATTCGCCACCGTCAATTTCCAATTATATTTAGTATTCCGATAACCTTTCGACCTCAACAGATTTCGAAGCGATCGTTTGATTGGCTAGAGTGTGTGTCACGTCATTCATTGTTGTTCAATCGTGTAAGCTCGGCCATTTCCGTTTGTGTCCGGTGTATATACTGAACTTCTTAATTGATGACCCAAAAAAATTCGCGATTTGACTTATATTGTGTTAAGGGTGTGTATTTAAGGACTAAACTGTTTATATATCTGGAAAGTAAAATATCTTCGCTACACGATGATACCCGTAAGATAGCATTTGAGTGAATAAATAAAAGAATACAACAAGTTATGTCACGGCCACAAGACACCCGCTTTTCCTCCAAATTGTGAACAGCGTAATCGAAGCGGTCGAGTTTTCCGATACAAAGCGCGCGATGAAAAATTTGTAAACAAGAGGTGAGTGCTGTGGTTTATTTTGTTTTTCTATTTCAACTTGTCCATTATATCAAAAATCGGGGAATGCTATTCCACGTTGATATGTTCGATCTAAAAGAAGACGAAGTCTCCTTTCATTAGGTGATTCCTTGGTGCCGCTAGAACTTTTGTAAGTTTATCCGACCGGTGCAAAAATCCACACGATGTCACATTTGGCTCCTTATTTTTTGATATCCACTAAATTGAAGTAAATATGCAATACCTATGACTAAACTAAGGTCTGTTAGGTACAATTTCATTCAATTGTGTACATGGCTCGGTAAAATAAACAAGTTTTGGTCAAAAGTGTTAATGTGAAAAAACGCGAGTGTAGGAGAACAAGCGGACGATAAGAGGTGCAGCGGGCGATTAATAAACTAGTCTTTGTGAATGTAGAACTTTTATTTCGAATTGTAAGATCTGTAATATCTACTTGGGAAGATGTGACGTTGTTTTAATCGTTTAATTTATATAAATATTACATGCATATACCTGCGTTTGTGACATGTGAAGGTATTGTCAACACGACGGCGAAATGTCATTCGAGCTCTAAACTAAGGGTGACATTCTGTTTCGAGGGTTAACATATCAATGTCATGCACGCTGACGAATGATATTCATACATGACTGTGTGTATTATGGCAATGTGCGATCTAGCAAGGGCTTTTAAGTCATTTTAATACAGGTTGAAGTTCAGCTTTATTTATGAGTAATTTATAACTTAAGTGTCATTTCTTGGCATTGAACCTAGCTATTTTCTGTGTTTTCAGAACTACGTCTTTGCTTGGATGGATTTAGGAAGTGCACGTGATCGCCATATCTACATTCAATTCAGTATATTGGGACATCTATACTGTTGCAGTCAGCATCTATGAATCTTAAAGAAAACCGATGTTATTTGGTTTCGTCATACATTTTTGAACGAACATTTGGACAATTTATTGTAATGTTTTTAAATTCACTCAATAATATCACAGGTGCTCGACATATGGACATGACACCCTATGGTCAGATATAACAAAACTCAGATTACTAGTAAGACATCTGTTTTGTTCAGTCTTATTTGTTGCAAAATGCTATATACACGTACATGTTGTTTGGTGTTTAATAGAGGGTATCATGAGCTCATATCCACAAACCTAGCACCTGTGTATTATATAATTTTGTTTAGATAAGCTTTCGAGTGTCCTGATATTATGTGCACCACTCAAATTAAACTTTAAAATCTGCGGCAAGATTGACTCATTGTCAAAAACAGTAAACTGATTTTAGATTCACATTTTAAACATGATTCTTGTATTTGTATATGTTCCTTAGAATAATTGTGTTGCAGCGCAGTTCAATAAAATCAAATAAGGCATTGTTTCTTGTCTTGTCACTGCATAATATGTATGTACATTGTATAACAAGTGATGATATAATGTACATCACAGCTAGAATTCAAATATCTTTGGTTTCATTAAAAAAACAATTGCAAAAATTGATAAAATTCATGTATAAAACTCGATGCCACACAGACAAAACTTCCAGAAACAAAGATAAAACACTATACTTAAAAAAAACAGTATATTTAACAAAACAGCTCATCAATATTACATACTAGAAGGTTTTTTTTCAATTTCCGGGTTTTCAATTGTACACAATGTGATCTAACAACCGTCCATGCTACAGAGCAACATGTAAGCATCAGGAGGGCAATCGGTATTATTCTGTCTTTTTCCTACGACGTTAAATTCCCGTTACCCGAGAAAAAGATATTTTTACTGCCAAAGACATATCCAAACTTCTTGACATGTGATCAACCGAAAGTGACCGTCAGGTCATGTAATCGATCTACCAAATTTCAATCTCGTGCATATCCAATTAAACAAATGTACAATTAGATATACAAGATACCAGTTCCTGTTTTGCGATACATCTTTTACGCCATTGTTTATGCTGTCGGTCGGCTTCATGCTTCCCTGTCTAATGCCTTTCATATCTAATGCCTGTGTCTGGTTTTCGTCAGTTTGATCGGGCGACTTTCGTGCAGAGGTTTCAATTTGTACGATGATCTGTTTTGCCTTTTGACACAAATAAAACAACAACATTAACGACGATTTTCTTCAAGATGATGACAATGGTATACATTTCCAGTACTTCAATGTTAATATGACCGGTCACGTGCACTTTCGAAATCCATCAACGCAAAGACGAAGTTCTGAAAACACAGAAAATAGCTAGTTTCAATGCCAAGAAATGACACTTAAGTTATAAATTATTAATAAATAAAGCTGAAATTTAACCTGTACGTAATTGACTTATACGCACTTGCTATAAAGGCGCACCATGCCATAATACACACAGTCATGTATGAACACATACGTCAACGTGCATGACATTAATATGTTAATCCTCGAACCAGAATGTCACCCTTAGTTATGAGTTCGGATGACATTTCGCCGTCGTGTTGACAATACCTTCACATGTCACAAACGCAGGTATATGCATGTAATATTTATATAAATTAAACGATTAAAACAACGTCACATCTTCCCAAGTAGATATTACAGATCTTACAATTCGAAATAAAAGTTCTACATTCACAAAGACTAGTTTATTAATCGCCCGCAGCACCTCTTATCGTCCGCTTGTTCTCCTACACTCGCGCTTTTTCACATTAACACTTTTGACCAAAACTTGTTTATTTTACCGAGCCATGTACACAATTGAATGAAACTGTACCTAACAGACCTTAGTTTAGTCATAGGTATTGCATATTTACTTCAATTTAGTGGATATCAAAAAATAAGGAGCCAAATGTGACATCGTGTTGATTTTTGCACCGGTCGGATAAACTTACAAAAGTTCTAGCGGCACCAAGGAATCACTTAATGAAAGGAGACTTCGTCTTCTTTTAGATCGAACATATCAACGTGGAATAGCATTCCCCGATTTTTGATATAATGGACAAGTTGAAATAGAAAAACAAAATAAACCACAACACTCACCTCTTGTTTACAAAATTTTCATCGCGCGCTTTGCATCGGAAATCTCGACCGCTTCGATTACGCTGTTCACAATTTGGAGGAAAAGCGGGTGTCTTGTGGCCGTGTATGTGACAGGCACTCCATTCTTCGTGATTCACCTTTCTTATATAGGTAAACAATGAGAAAGTTGATATGACTTGTGAAGTAGTAGAGTACGTGCAGGCTGCCTATGGTTGAAATTAAGATTTGGCAGAATCTTTCTCCATAGTCATCAAGTGTTGTTTGTTGTGTGCGATGTTTAAATGCAATTACCAGCTATTGAATTGCAATTCTTATGAACATAACATAATGTTTTTTTCAAAGACGTGTACAAAATACATAGTCATACACATACTATACAAACATATTCACTATGAAAGTAGTTAGAACCAAGAAACGATTGTATTAGCGTCATGTTGTATTGCATATCGGTCATTAATTTAAAATCAAATAGTACATTGTACAACATGCATTGGGTGTGTAACATAGTTTTGAAATCCCTGGTGTCAACAACTGAAATCAACCGCAGTGTTGTTAGCATGGAAAATAAATCAAATCATTAGCTTCAACATTATCGAGGAAATATAATGTGTGGACTTTCTTGTCTAGAATAAATCAGAAACGATGCTTTTGTTTTTGTATATATATCCCAGAAATGGACTCATATAAATATCAGTAGAAGTGCCACTCTGTTTCTGAATAAAATATGAATCATCATGACATTCTTTTAGGTTGACAAAGAACGCTTTTAAGGCAATGCAGAACGTTTGAACCGATCGAAAATGAGTATGTTGTTTATCAATTGTTTTTCCTTATTTTATACAGTATGTGAAAAGTGTCCTGGCATCAAACCATTATAGAAAATAACGGTTTGATAATCGGTTTTTATTATAAAATATTATAAATATTCAACATTTTGTATTAGAAGCAAATTGCAAAGTCTGAATTTCAAAGTCACTTTGGAATCATCTTCTGTCCATGGATCCATCACACATTTAGGCAGAAAATGATTTCCAAAGTGATTTAACAGACATAGCAATTTGCTTCTATTACAAAATGTATTTGCAATATCGGTGATAGATGGATTACCCGCCTAAAATCATCTACATATTTAGCGAGCGTTAGTTACGTTGCTGCGCATCAATCTACAGTATTTGCTACAAGTGAACAAATCCAAATATACGACCAAAGCATACGAGTCGTTAGCTTGTTCTTGTCTGTTGGCTCCTAATTGCTTCGGTAGAGTTTGTCGGATTGAGGTAGCATGACATCATCTGGGGAAGTTGTCGATTGTGAAGCTGTTCATGCAGTGTCATTTACCGTGTAATATTAGTAACATGTGGTTTTTCTTATGTTTTCTGTGCTTGGCGGTTTAGGCTGAGTGCTGCTTTGTAGGAGGTCTGTCCTATTTTATATTAATTTTTGGTATTGCTTGTTTGTTGATGTTCTTGTAGCCTATATGTGTGATATGTGATGTTTCGTCTTCGTTGTTTCGTGTAAGTGTGGGGTTAGAGATGCTGATTTCTACTTTCCTGTCCGATTGGTTATTATATGTTTGATGCATGATATGTTAGTAAGTAAGTAAGTAAGTAAAGACTTTATTTAAACGAGGCTACACATTTGGTTTCCCAATCTTCCATGTGGGCCTCAACATATATACATTTACATACATAAATAAATAATATTAATAAACATCTGATAACAACATAATATACACATATTATGATTACAAGGTTATAACATATTAAAATTTGTGAAAATCCACTTAGAATGCATGGGAATAAACATTTCAAGTAATTCATCATAACAAAAAGTTTGCAAACAAGCAACATTGAAATTAATATTTAAATGAGTCAATAAGATTAAGTCAGACAGGAAAGGCAGCACTCACTTAACCAGCCGAGCACAGAAAACATTAATAACACACAAAGCGCAATGCCCAACTGAAAACACGGCATCCCGTCCCGAAAGTCTGCCGCCTCAGTCAGTAAAACTAAAACTGAACGAGAGCCCTGGTGACATGATGGCATGTTATCTAAACAGCATTATACTGTACTATTTAAATAAGAATTTATTAAGACAAATATCAATACAACAATAAAATAGGTAACAGAAGTAACAGTATTTTCCAGTCAGATATTTAAGATATTCTATAACTTAATGCTTGGTCCATTTTATATAGGACATTTGGAATTTTGATAGTGTTTCAGATTTTCTTATGTTTTAAGGGATTTTGTTCCATAGATCTGCTCCAGAGTATGTTAGTGATTTCCTGTATGATTCAAAACTTGGCTTTGGAACATACAGCCCTAGGTTTTCAACAGATCTGAGGTTGAGTGAATGTTTTTGGGATTTAAGTTGAAATTTTTCGGTCATAAATTTTGAAAATGATTTATCATTTACACTTTTGTATACCATTAGTGATTTTTTATAATTAACTCATCAAATTTCATCCAGTTTAGCTCCCGAAAGAGTGTATCTGAAGGTGTGTCATAGTCTTTATCAAGGATTATCCTTGCTGCCCGTTTTTGAACTTTATTTACATCATTTGTAACGCCAGCGTCACAGTTTCCCCGGATTGTACTACAATAATCAATGTGTGGTAGTACATATGCGTTGAAAAATAGTTTTCGTGTATGTAAGTTTAGGTATTTTCTTATTCTGAGAAGAAGATGTAGTTGTGAATTACATTTTTTGATTGTTTGTTCAACTTGTGTTTTCCATTTAAGTCTATTGTCAACAGTGACGCCTGATAATTTTTCATTTTCAGAATATGAGATTTCTTGATTTTGTAGTTGTAGACGGGGAGTTGTTGATGTAATTGGGTTAATGTTGTTTGTATATATATATACATGGCTTTTGTTTTCTGTGCATTGAGCATCATTGAATTTTTGGAGCACCATGTGTTTACATTGTCAAGGTCTGTTTGTAGATAAGTGAATACTTCTTCTACTGTATTGCCTGTTGCAGTGAGTGTTGTGTCATCAGCAAACATGTCTGTTGATGAGAATTGTACTGTCATTGGGAGATCATTTATGTAAATAAGAAAGAGGTGTGGTCCGAGGACCGAGCCTTGGGGAACCCCAGATAGAATATCAGCCGCATTTGACAGATTTCCAGAGACACATACTTTCTGTGACCTGTGTGAAAGATATGAGGTAATCCAGTTGATAGTTTGTAATGAGACGTGGGAGAATGGCAGCTTTTCAATCAGTAAATTATGATTTACTAGGTCAAACGCCTTTGACAAATCAAGAAATATTGTTCCCACAAGTTTTTCTTCATTTATTGCATCAATCCAATTATCAATTATGTTTGTTAGAGCTGTATCACATGAACAGATCGGAATCCTGATTGTGTGCGAAATATCAGATTGTTAATTTCAAGAAATTTCTTCAGGTGGTCAGTCACATGTTTTTCAAATATTTTTGCTAAAATTGGTAGTATTGATATTGGTCTGTAGTTGTTCTTGTCTGATTTTTGTCCTTTTTTGTAAATTGGTGTGACTTTGGACTGTTTGAGAGCTGTTGGAAACTTACTTGTTTTTATACTTAAGTTAATTATTTTGCACAGTAGTTTGTATATAACAGGTGATGCCGTTTTTAGAAACTTTGCGCTTACGTCATTAAGGCATGTGGACTTTGTTACATATAGAGAGTCTAATTTCTTTTTAACTGTGTTTTCATCTATCAAAGGGATTTCAAATTTAGCTTTGTCAGGTGCAATTTTCGATGCATGGTTTTCTTGTAGAGAAAGTTTAGATTCAATACTCAGTGTTGACACCATCTCTGTATTTTTGAAAATGTTTAAGAAGAAAGTATTGAATGTTTCCGCTGTTGATTTTGGGTCTGATATGGGGGTTCCATTTTCATCATTTATATAGTTTGTTTGGTGCTTTTCAGATTTTCCAGACAATTCTTTCAGATTTTTCCACATTTTTTAGGATTTTTACTGTTTGAGTTGATTTCTTGGTTAAAGAAGTCTCTTTTAGCATTGTGTGTGAGTTCTTTAACTATGTTTTTCCAATGTTTAAGAGAATCTGTGTTGTTGTGTTTTTTAGCATGGTCTCTATTTCGGATTGCATTTGCTATTTCATCATTAAACCAATCATTTTGAGTTATACGTTTCACACGCTTTTGTTTGTAAGGTGCATGCGTATCCAGAACTTGTAAGAATAATTTATATAATGTGTCAATGGCATCATCTGTGTCATCATAGATGTCCATCAGCGACCATGGTTGGTTTGATAAGTCAGTTAGGAATTTGTCAGCATCAAATGACTTCAAGTATCTGTATTTTATAGTTAAATGCATTGGGCCTTTCTTAACCTTCATAGTCGTTTTCCTGGTGAAACATATAGGGTAGTGATCACTGAATGATAGCACCGGGACTTCAGTGTATGTTATATTGAGTGGTTGGTTGGTGTATGCATGGTCAATGCTAGTTGATGTTGATGGTGTAACTATTGTGGGTTTTGTTATAATCTGTGATAAGTTAAGTGAGTTTGTCAGTTTGTTCCATTTAGCATTTGTTGAAGAGTTATTATGTTGGCCAAGTGTACATCCGTTATTTGCATGTTTAAAAAACATACATAAAATATTTTACAGATGTATAACTGACACTATGGTAATATATTTCCATCAAAGAATGTAACATTTTCCGAACAAGAGCGTAACATGAACTCAGTAATAAGCTAATTTTAAAGCTACTAAGTGTGTCATTAATGTAGGGGTTTTATAATTATAGGGGTCAGTTTAATTATAGGGGTCAGTTTAATTATAGGCTTATTGGAAGTATCATTTTGGGGACACGGATGGCACGTTCGGTGTATGTTTCGTGCGTGGGTGGCTAGGCATTGTCGCCGTTTCTGTGTGGCTTTGAATTGTCTGTACATTAGGGTATTTATGTGTATGCATCTGTATACTCGAGAGATAAACGTGTGAGTAATCATTCCGTTCATTGGAGACAAGTTGTGGGTATGATCTCAATTATGATATTTATCTTAAATTGCGAATGCGTTTAGAAACTAATGTAAATCATTAGTAGTAAGTAAGTAAATAAGTATATATCTTCTATATGGGCCTCTCGGGTATTTAATTTCGTGAATTTTGAATAAATGGTAATTTGGTGGTATCTTAAATTCGTGGATGTAAATGGTTGTAAGACAAATCACTTGCCTTGCATTTTAGAGGTCAATCATATTTGTACTCGATGAGTGGATTTAATTTCGTGATCTAGTTCATCCGTGGAGTGAAAATTAATTAACCGCGAATATTAATAAGTTTACAGTATTGATATTGTATGCATGCTTATATTTAACTCAATAGTTTTGCTTATAAATATTACATCCCACATACTGCGATGGAATGGAATGTTCATCAGAGACAAGTGATGTAAACGGACGTGTTACGATATGTTGATTGTTGAAGAATGTTTAGATTCATTCAATATGCATAGCACGCTGCTGTCAGTGTTGAATGATTACTTCTCTCATACAGTAGTTCTTTGTACAATAATCCTGTCAAATCGACAATCTTATATTATGGCAACTATAATCAGTGATAATGCCGCAGTATATAATATGAACACTCATTACCGAGAACTGATCATTTTGACGTTGGAAGTTGTTATAGTGGCATTCTACTTTTCAACAGTTTTGACTTGGGCGGATTATTTACTTGTTTATTGGCCATTGTGCCTTGTAAGTTTTTTTAGTATTTTTGTGCCCGGTTGGTTCAGTTGGGCATAGTGCATTGTATGTGTTTTATGTGCTCAACTGGTTAAGTGGAGTGCTGCCTTCTCTGTCTGACTTAATGTTATCTTTATACATGCCAATATAGCTTTACATTATTCCAAACTGTTGTACATCTGCGAAATATATATTTTATAAATATCTTCTTTGATTAACAATTGATTGATTTTTAAAAGAACACATAGGACTAATGGATATAGGAATTCAGAATTAAGGGATCAAAATTAAATGCATAAGGCGACAGATATATTAAAGTTAAGCCAAGGTCCCACTGAGGAATTCCACATCGGCGATGTTCTCCCGATTTCTTCCTATAACACTTCATTCACCACAATTCCTTTCGAAATCAGAAACTGTCTCATGACTTCACCCGAAGCTTTACCTAGACCACAAGGAAAATGTTCCGGATGTCCTGATAGCTCATTAATTTCCATCGGGAGTACATCACCGAGGCAAAAAAATGCTCAGTGAGACCTAGGCTTAAACAGTGTATACACGTACATGTATTATGCAAAGACAGACACTTACATAGGTTGATATTGTTCCCACACCACAGCACGTAGCGCAAGGCAATTTCCCGATAGATAAACACTTCTACGTATGATGAACAAGCCTCGAAAACACGAGCAGTCCGTTGTGGACTATCTACTTGAAGGCGTTACACGCTTCAATTGTATATAAATTACTATTTATCTACAAATGTATGTTATTTTGTTAACCAAATAATCAAATGCCATATACACTCAAGGCCTTTAAAAAGCATCACCTAATTCAATTCCCAATTTCGCTTGAAGTATTTATGTTTTTGAAAAATCATTTAGTATTTATTGATCTTTCCTACGTGTAAATCAGTTTAATTTGTAATAAAGTGTTGTATCGTTACTTTTTAGGAATCCTGTAAGCGCACTCACCCTAAGGAAAAATGTGAGATTTTCAATTGTCAACAGATTTACACCTTGAAAAGATGAATACACTTGTGAAATGATTTTGCAATAACATAAATACTTTAAGTGATATCAGGCCTTGAATAAGGTGAGGCGAATTTAAAGTCCTTGAGTATATATACTGGTTTCATTTATACAATGAGAAAATGCGCTAACCGATCAGTTATAATTTCAAGGAGTGGATTTTCTTGACACTATTACATACATAGTACTCGACATATTTATGTCATATAAAGTATCAGACTGAGTACATTTCAAAACAATCAGTCGAATAATGTAAACCAATTTCTTTCCGCGACTATAAATTTTTACGTTTTCAAATTTCCCGCAATGTGCATAGTACATTTTATTACATGTACAATGGTTTTAGCACTTTCGCGGCGACTTAATTTCGCGAAATTCTACCACTCACGAAATCCGCAAAATTAAATCGCGCGAAATAATTTCTTGGTTTATAGTAATGTTCGACAGTTTATAAATTAATTTGGGAAATCTGTCATGAAGAGCAATCAAAAACAGAACAATTATAACAGACCAGTTAGGACATTCTCTCGGTGTATATCGTTCATCGGCAGTTAACCGAGTTAAAATTGTCAACAGTTCATAAATCTCGTAGTTATAACCAACATGTGATATACATTTAGTATTCATTGTGGCGAAAGTTTTGGTGATTAGTTTGAAGTACATTGCAACTACAAGTACTACTACAAATATATATTGACCTTATCGACACTTACCTGACTAAAACCTGATCCAAGAACAGCCTAGTTGAAAATGCCAGATGAATGACATAGTATCATTACACACTTACAGTTACAGAGTGTGTCAATGTGTGCTAAAAGAAAAGTGATATGGATGGTACGTCCAGTATCTGTCTCTTGTGTTGGTTATCAGGCGCTGCTGGCGTTTCTGCATGATTTCGGGTTGTCTGTGTATAACCGTATGAAAGGGCGACATACATCGTATGAATAATGTCATGACATTTGTGTGTTTAGGGAAAATCTCTTTGGCATGAATTCCCAGTGCAAAACACATTTCTATTTATGCACCACAATTGGTTATATTGATTAAATGATATCGTACACGACTATTTCAATGTATTTGAATGTAACATAACATTGATTAACAAGCCTGTATATTTATTTGTTTCACAATTCTAAAATAACGAGAACACCCACATATGTTATACCACTATCACACGAATCTTGAATATACCGGAATGAATCAGAATGAAGATAATATAAATTTCGAAACACTTTCCTCCGAAAGATAGTTCAAATTGACCAAAGTTATAACAGCTTTGTTAAACTGTCGTTCGAATACTTCGCATACAATTCAAATACACACCGAATACAGTTCGAATACCGCCTGGAATGACAGTGGTGAAAATGTACGGATTTGTCTTCGCATGGCAATTCACACATTTGACCGTTTTTGCCACGAGAAAACCATTTGAAGTTGCAGCAAGCATGGGTCGGAATATATGAAATGTATTATGAATGCAAACATAATCCAGACACACTATTTAGGATGTACTTCGACTGTACAGGAATACACCTCTAATTTTCTTTCGTACGAGATTCCGGCTAATTCCGACCCCGGGTATTCTGGATTATTCGAAACAATACACAATTGTTTAGAGTATGTGAAAACCATTTGAAGTGACCAGTATATATAGAAGTCAATCGGAAACATTTCGAACATACAAGAACGAACATCGAATTGCTATCTCTACGGCACTTTGGTTCATTCTGTCTCTCTTGTGGTATTATTTTGCACTTTATTTCAACATTACTACGGAATACAGACTCGCTGATATGAATGGAAACTAAAAAGTGTTGTGTGTATATATTATTCATTTGACTTTTAGATTAGTCCTGTGCTATAATGGGACAATGTGCGTCAGACTTTGTCTAAACAATTCATCATAACTTTCTGCTACATTTGCACCCATTATCAGCAATATTGTTCCAGGGGAATCATTGTGTCATTTTGACATTTATTTACCTAATGTTAAGTTGCACGTAATCGTTTTGTGTTCTGCATGAAAGCGATATATCCAGTGTAGCAATGCCACATGATGTTTGGCTACAGTTCCAAGACGAAATGTGTCGACAAAAATAGCCATAAGTATTTCATTTTCTTCATCGATTCCTATATCATCGATGAAATATACGCCAGACTATGGGGTAGATTTATTTCTTTCCATGAAATACAAGTTCTTTTTCAGCAGCATGACCATTTCTCCGAGCATCCTAAAAAAACGTGGATGTGAAACGTATATGTTTCAAAGTTTCACAGGGTGTTTGATAAACAGCACAGCTGCCGAAAAAGAACTACATTTCATGGAAAACAAATAATTGTTCCATTAGCGTGACGTATATGTCATAGAAATTGATGACGGAATAAAATACTTATGGCTATTTTTCGAGCTGTAGCCAAAAGTAACGTAGTATTGCTCCACTGATATCGCTCGGTTAGAATCAGAAGGTCGTAGGTGCTACTTACGACCTTACAAGACCCATGCATATTTGACATCTGCATCACAAGGCGCTTCTGATGAGCGTCTTTTCGTGATAATCGGAACAGGACGTGTTGAACAAACTGAAGTTGAAATAGCTTGTTTTTCCCTGAGTGGTTTTCTGATAGTTTTTCAGCGTTAGCTGTCTAGCGTGAAATTTGACCTGCTTTTGACCGCTTTAAAAACAATTAAAAGTTGTCAAAAAAATCAGGAGAATTTTTTTATTAAGGTCCGGCTGGTCAGAATATTCTATACTCATCACAAAAGATACCGCGAAAAAAGTTACTTTTCTGTTAAACTTGTAAACAAATGTACGGTAGATACACACACATATCTGTTATTCAAGTTTATCTTGGTGCTTAGTGTATTCCTTATTAATTTGACTGTTTGACCTCAATGTGACCCTGGTCAAGTATTGAGTGGATCTATAACAGTAATACTGCGCATGAAAATGTTGAACCGAAATTAGCTACATTGGTCGCTCGTTCGTCTGCGAAGAATCATGTCTGATAGTGAGGTTCAGTGTCTAATTGAGGAAATAACTTCTGCAATTAGAAGTATCGACTCAGACGCAGAGAGTATGGGATTACGATGTGCATGCAATAATTCCTTTCTGATTTATAAATGTTGCGTCATTAAATTGTTCTAAATAACAGACCCGTCTTGGTTTTTTAAAAGTAATCAGTAGATTATATTGCATGAACTACACGCATATGTTATGTTAACTACTACATAGAAGTCAATGCGCGTGTCAGTAAATCTTGTTGAAACCATTCGGGTGCAAATATTCATATATGTACCAGAAGTGCCCCACTTTTATGTGTTAAAATGCTAACACTATATAAATCAGATAAAACTATTGATGTACGTAGAATAAGGTGTAAGGTGACCCTTGTTTGGTACCTATATATGAAAAAATATATGTCAAAAACAAATGTATGTGAAAAGCAAAAAAGGTTATGTAAATAAATGGAGTTAAAGCGTAATTCAATTTACTAGGTGTTATATATTTTCTATTTAGGTCTATTGTAACGCTGAATCTTATGTGTGCTATTTGCACCTCTTCTATGAGTCGGTGTACATTTTGTAATAGATGTTAAACACACAACACAGCCTTTTTAAGACATTTCATTGTGCCAGCCAGACAGTTGTTTGCACAATAACTATTGTACACAAATCTAGTGCTGTAACTTAAAGTGCATTACAACCGTATACTTTATCACTTGCAAACAATTATCTTACTCTTATCTAATTTGATGACGTTTCCAAGCTACATCTTCACTTTACTGTGATCGGTATGAATATACCAATTCGTATGACATTAGGCTAATAACCTCACCTCGTAAAAAAATATATTACAGAAATCAATCAACCAATTGGTATGACATTGGGACGTATTGTTGGCTTATATACTGCAAGGGGAAATATGTCAACTCCAAGTTACTATGCAGTAATGTGTGTTTCTAGAAAACAATGTCAACGTTTAGTACCAAAATATTTAATGACATGGATAGTAGTCATTATTGGCTGGAACTTTAAATTCGGTTAAGTTCATTTTCTCGTTTAGATGTGTGTTGGGAATTGTGTCGTGTAATTGTGGACTGTGTTTTTCTATGTTTTCTGCGTTCGGCTGTTTAAATTTATTGCTGCCTTCCTTGTTGTTTTTAAGTTTGAGTTGACAACTGGCCTCTTGTAATGCTAGCCAAATACTTCTTCACAGACTGGTGTTGAGACGATCAAACACAACTTGTCTGGACTACCCTCTTGTTATCTACAAATTCGTTGGCTTAGAATGAGAACGTGGTCAGTACAAAATCGATGTTTGAGAAAACAAGCACAAACTGTCTGAAAAACTACTTTTACAGAAAACAAGCGCCTTGTGATGGGTTTTGTAAGGTCGTAGGACCTTCTCAGTCTCACCCAGCGATATCAGTGTAGCAATAACACATGCCTTTTGGCTACAGCTCCAAGAAGACCGTCGAGCTTAGGTAATGTCCTGGCCGAACTCAATGTGAGTTTTGTGCTGCTACAGGGTTATACTATTTAAGACTTGAAGCGGTTTAGTTTCATTTTCTTGTTCCGTTTTGTGTTGGGCTTTGCACCTTGTGGTCGTGGTGTGTGTTATTTATGTTTTCCGTGCTAGGCTAGCTGCTGCCTTTCATGTCCGATTTTTCATTTTTTATTCTGAATCTGTATATTTTGTTGCCCTGTAAAGTGCATGTTTTCTTGATTGAGTTCTAAATTCGGCTACATTATTTGCCAATATCGAACAAAATTAAGCAGTTTCACAACCAGGAATGCAACATTAAATACTGCTTTACGACTTCTTAGTTCCATAAATAAATGCCAACTCATTTCAGGCTTACCGGTTCACAGAAAATGGCGTCATATGATATAACATGTTTCATTAACTACATTGTTCAGACAGGATATTGAATTTGCATATTAAACGGAGTAGCATTATACGCAATGCATCATTTGTGAGTTGATCACAGTTATTATGAGGTTTAAACACGATTAACCATTGACACATTCATATAATCTTATGCAAAAAAGAAACTTCAACATAAAACATATTGTAATATACCGCGTTAATACTGTCACTACTTGAACTCAATAACTACCCAACGTTTCAATATTATTTTGCTGACGTAATATGTGTGTGTCATACACGTTGCACCAAATAGTTGTCATGTCACTAATACATGGTTTGTTCCGCCTAATTATTTGTCGCAAATTGTTTGTTGAAGCTTTCGAGTACAAATTAGGCAACCATTCGCGGAAATGAATTATACAATGCGCGTAATATTGTCGTAAACAATTTCCTTGCTAGCATGCGATTTTGAATTGATAGTAGAAATACTAGTAACTCAGCTTGACAGCATTTCGTTTTAGGATGTTCTACCATTATTACTATTTCATAGTGCAGATGAGGTAATGATTGACGTTCTTTGACCATAATTGATAAGTGGTCGTAACATGATTTTACCCAAATGATGATTTTTTGAAACAATGTCGTTGTCACAAAAACACAATATGAAAGCAAGTTTTATTTTTATTTCACTGTATTTTTGAATATAACTAAGCAATGACATTTCCGTTGAGTACTGTGCTAAGGTTTTAGCAGAATGGCTTGTCTATATATTACAGTGTTAGGTATTAGTTTTGGCTGAAAACATGATTAATGTATGCCTTAACTTGACATACCTAATATGTAGCCAATTCAACAGGCGGTCATGCATTTGGTGATACCCTGTGTAAAATCGGAACAATATGTAGGAAGAGTAACAAGGCTCTGCCAAAATTTAGGATACCTATTTTATGAAAGACGTTCGCACTAACAAATGCAATTACAAGACATAGCTTGGGGCTGTTCCGCTTGTAAATAATACATGTTTGTCACTTTAGGTTTCGTTTTGCATCGATCTGATTATTTATTAATGCATACTTTACATGTATCCCTAGGCTTTCAAATGTCCATATAATTCAATAAAAATATCAGACCGCTACTAGATCTACTTACTACATGTAATGTTTAAATCACATACATGTTTCGGGACACATCCCATTGTCAGTGTGATTAGTATACTGTGTTCATGTACATGTACAGACTGGACCAAACATTGGTAACAGGGACTTGTGTGTAATATATTAGGCATTGTGCCGTGTAATTGTGTCAATTATATGATGTTTTTTATGTTTTCTGTGATCGGTTGTGTAACAACTTCATACTTCTATATATCTTTATTGTTTAATCCCTATACATATCATTATACATCAACATGCAAGTTACAAGTTACTCTAGATATACTCTCTCTGGGAGCCAGTGGGCGTGACTATCAATGAATGACATAAATACGGTATTTCCCACACTACATCCCCTCTTAACTTAGATTGAACATTAACACTACCAACTTTGATATCATAGCAATTTCATGGTTAAAGAAAACAAACATTAGTTATCACAGATAAAATGTCTCAGGCGATCCTCAGACTGGCCTGTGTTTTCTCACATTTCATAATTGTTAATCGGTTAATGACCAATTAAATTGTAATGGAATATAGTCCTTATATTCTCTTTAGCCTTAATAGCTCCATAGATAGGAACATAAATATCTGGTGTCCTGTGTAGAGTTCATAGATGTTCACATACTTGTTTCCAGACAAACACAATACACTATGATAAGATTATTGTTTTTCATAATATGATTTCACATGACTCACATTTCTATGGTAAATGACGCCACTGTCATTGATAATTTTAACAGCTGTACCTGTTTGCTTAACTACTCTGTAAATGTCATTTCCCCGGAATGTGGACAATTTGTTGTTTTTTTATGCCTACGAACCAACACCTTCTCTCCTACTTTGAATATTTTGTAACCCCTTGACTTGTTTTTGCTTGCCCAATTTTGAATTCTTTGTTTGTGTAACTTATCCCGCTGTCTAAGTTGTCTGTGTTTTTTGAAGTTTAGTTTTGATTTGCCTGTTGAACATTAAATATTCTGGTGAGAAAGTTGTTGTGCAATGTGGTGTTGCTCTGAAATGCAACAAGAATGTGTTTAACTCATCTCTCCAGTTTTATTTTGTGAATTGGCAGTTTGAACACATTTTTTTAATGACTTATTGAAATTTTCTACCAAACCATTTGAACGTGGAAAGTAGGGAGTGGACCTACAGTGTTTGATTCGATGTTCATTCAAGAAGGCTTTAAATTCCTCACTACAAAAATTCGGAGCATTGTCAGTCCGAATCGAACTCGGAATACCAAACATAGAAAACCACTTACTAAGTTGATTAATGATTGACCTGCTGGTGGTAGACCTCATGACAGCTACCAAAGGGTACCTAGTGTAATAGTCAATGACCACTAACAATGATTCTTGACCAAAAGGACCTGTAAAATCCATTGCCAAATCTTGGAAAGGACCGTTGGGTAACCTTGTCATTACAACAGGAGGTTCTTGTGGCGATGGTGTCACTAGTTGATAAGCATGACATGACCTGACCATATTTTCTACCTGTTTATCTAAAGAAGGAAACCAACATTTTTCCCTTATCAATTGCTTTGTTTTGACAACTCCCATGTGTGAAGCGTGTGCTGATTGTAAAACACGTAACTGCAATTCCTCTGGAATGCAAATTTTATTACCCTTCAAGATAAGTGATCCCTTGACCGACAAATCTTGCTTGACCTGATAATAGGGTTTTAATTGCTCAGATTTCCCCCAGGTGTTCCTTTGAACCGCTGTGCAAACTTGTTTTTAGGACAGGATCATTTTCAGAACAAAATTTCAGTTCATCTAAGGTCACAGCGACTGGAACACAGCTGTTTATTACAAAATGCACATAACTTTCTGTCTGAGTACAGATTGAATCATCTGTCTCCATTATTGGTTTGGGTGACAAAATGTCTGCCCTATTTAGGTAACCTGGCAAATATTGAACTTTGAAAGAATATGGCTGGACTTTCAGTACTAAATTCAATATATTAGGGGTAGATTCGTGTTTTCTAGTAAATATTCTTTCCAGCGCTTTGCAGTCACTAAGAACTGTAAAGTTTGTTCCCCATAAATATACATGGAACCTTAACATCATATACGTGACCGCAAGCGTATCACGTTCCGATTGGGAACAGCGACGTTCAACATCAGACAAGATCCGACTTGCATAAGCCACAGGCTTGAACGTGCCATCACTTTGCCTCTGCTCTAAAATACCAGCAACACCTACTGGGGATCCATCCACTACCAATCGTGTTGCTGCTTCTGGGTTGTAATAGGCCATAACCTCTGCACCTATAAGACATTGTTTTAACTTTTCAAAACTTGTTTGCTGTTCAACCCCCCAGACCCAAGGTTGTTTCTTTCTGGTCAGCCTACGTATGGGCTGAGACAAAGTAGCATAGTCTGGGACGAATTTTGAACAGAATGTAACCAGACCTAGGAATGACTTGACCTCTGAAACACTTTTGGGAGGGTCAGCATCCCTGACTGCCCTAACCTTTGCGTCATCAATTTTGATGCCATCTTTGGACAAAATTTGACCCATGAACTTCAGTTCTGACTTACTGAATTCACATTTCTCCTTATTCAAGGTCAAGTTCTTTTCCCGTAACCTTTGTAGGACTCAGGCCAAAGCTTGGTTGTGTTTTCCAACAGAATCTGCACAAATTATTATGTCATCGGCAATATTCTTGCAATTGGGAATATCCTGTAACAACTGTTGGATAATGCGTTGGTGTGTTTTAGGGGCCATTGAGATACCAAAAATTCAACACTTTGTAGCGATACAGACCCTTATGACATACAAATGTGGTGATATACCTTGATTTTTCATCTAACTCTATTTGATGAAAAGATTGTTTTAGGTCAAGTTTGGAGAATATAATTGACCCATTCATCTGCATTAACACATCTTCGATATTGGGCATAGGAAATCTTTCCCTAATAATAGCCTTGTTTGCATTTCGCATGTCAACACACAGTCTTACGTCATTGTTTTTCTTTGGGATTGGGACTAAATTGGAAACCCAAGGAGTCGGACCCTCAACCCGTTCTATAATATCTAATCGTTCTAACTCATCAATCTTGTTTTCAATTTGTTTTTTCATCTTAAATGGAACCCGGCGGACTGACTGGGCTACTGGTTGTACTGACTCATCGACATGCAATTTCAATGTGAAATCTTTGAGTCTATCCAAACCTTGGAACGTATCTTTATATTCTGAGACTATCTCAGATTCTAACTTCTCAGACCTTAGCAAATTTATTTTCTTATCTGGTAATGGTCCAATATGCAATAAATCCAGCCTTTTAGCAGTTTCTAGACCTATCAGTGGTTTCCCATTGCCCTTGAGAATTTGAAATTCTACACTATGAATGACATCATTTAACTGTACATCTAAATATGTCTTGCCAATGAGTGGTATTTGTTTTGTGCTACTGTATGGAAATATCTGTGAATATGAAGTTAACAGACTTGTGTGCTTTGTTTTGAGTTTGTTAAACAAATACTGATCAATGATATTTACAGAGCTCCCACTATCAATAAAGATATCTACATTTGTATTATTCAAAGAGATTTTACGAGTGGCATCATTCTTACCAGAGATAGTGAAAGTTTCCTCAGTTGAAAAACCTTCGTATTTATCCATATTAACAACGTTCACGTGTTTGGTTTTACACATTTTTGCTAAGTGATTTAGTTTTCCACACTTGTGACAAGTTAGACATTTTGTCCTTGCACATTCTCGACCATAGTGTCCTGAATCCCCACAACGATAACATTTTGCCGTACTTTGCTGTGGTGATCTTGATTGTGTGGTTGGGTTTCTTGTTTCATTGGTTGGTTGCCTTGTTTGGTTGTTTGGTTGCCTTGTTTGGTTGTTTTGTTTCCGCTGTCCACGATTCCTACGGGTATTCCCCCTCAATTTGTTCACTTCACCGTCACCAAACGATGTGTCACTGTTTTGCGACATTAGTTTGGCATGCGTAGTCGATAATTCCATAGTTCTAGCAATTTCCTGCAGACGTTCCAATGTAACGTGTTTTGTTGTCAGTAATTTCTTACGCAGGTCATCTGATCGGCATGACTCTAAAACAGGGTCACGCACCTGATCATCAGGATCCAGGAATTCGCATGACACTGCTAATTTCGACGAACGTACGATGTAATTGTCCACTGTCTCATCAGGACTTTGCCTTGACTGGTGAAACACATGACGTTTATATTGAATATTCTTCTTTGGTTTAAAATAATTTGTTAAGCAGTCAACTGCATCCTTGTATGTTGGCCCGTTTTCACTCAAACTGTCGAAAACGTCCTGAATCTCCGTTCCACCAATATGCAATAGTAACGCTCTTTTCTGACTGTCCTTAGTTATACCTGCAGCTTGCATATAAATTTCAAAACGTTTTACATATAATTCCCAAGATTTCGATAAATTTGTTTGCTCTCGAATTACTTTAAATGGTCCCGGTGTCGGTACTTCAAATTTGGCAGCCATATTGATTTATTTTATTTAAATTTCCAGAATTGTTTTTGCAATTTTACAAAATCACAATATTTAGTAAATTCGATTTAGTTCATAATTGAAACTAGTTGTTTTGTGTCAGTTGTTTTATTCCAAATAGAATATTTGTTTTGACACATTTGTTTTGTACTTGGTTTTTTCTAGCACTGATTGTTTTAAAACACCATTTGTTTAAATTCGTTTTTTTGCAGGAATTAGGATTGTTTTCCCTTATAACAATTGTTTTAACTCATCCCATCTCGTCGCCAATGTAACAACTTCATACTTCTATATATCTTTATTGTTTAATCCCTATACATACCATTATACATCAACATGCTAGTTACAAGTTACTCTAGATATACTCTCTCTGGGAGCCAGTGGGCGTGGCTATCAATGAATGGCATAGATATGGTATTTCCCACATTACAGGTTGTTTAAGTTGAGTGCGTCCTTCCCTGTCCGATTTTTTTCTTTCATTAATACAAAACAAACTCCAGGGTCTTTTCGACGTTTCGACTCTATTAAGTCTTTTTCTGGAATATTGACGTAACGTCAAGAGTTAGGGTCATGACGGTAAAACAAAGACGTTCGTTTTAACGACGTCAAAATGAACAAGGACATCCTTCGGTCAAGTGTATGTGGCAGGGAGAATTTCATTGCCGGAGTTTTTCCATCAACTTTCTATTTTTTTTTTCATTTGAGGCCCCTTTCGGGTGACCCCGTTTATTTTTTCATTTATGGTACATTTAACAACAAGATAGAAAAAACTATTTCAACTACATGCTAACATTATATCATTTTGCTGACAAATGTATATTCAACAATGTTTTTCATATATGAGTTTGTCCCATTTATTTTTCATATGTTTATGAAGTTTAAAAAAATAAGATAATGGAAGTTTTCAAAAAGGTATAAAGTAAAAAATAAAGGGGGGACGGGGTCTGACCGTACCATCTATGAAGTTATAGATGTGAAGTGTAAAAAAAAACATGTCATATGAATCGTTTCCATTTCTGTCTAAAAAAGAACAGTTTACCTTTTTTAAAAGCTATTTGTTTTTCTAATAGAATTCTATTTTCTAAATATTTTTAAGCTTTCAATTCTCTGTATTGTTTTACCCTAGACGTAAAACTAGTGATTTGTTAAAGTTAAGTTTAAGTCCTCAACTTTTCCCAGTTATTACATAGACAAGTTTTTCGAACGATTTCTTTTCACCATTATTTAAATATGTTGCATCGTCTGCGAATAGTGTTTGTTTTATTTCTATGTTTTTAATAGTAATTTCTTTTATGTTTACATCGTTTGAGAATTTATTGGATAATAATTCCATACAAAGTATGAATAAAGAAGTGAAAAGGGGACAGCCTTGTCGTACGCCCCTTTTGATACTTATCTCTTTAGATAAATGACCATTATTGATTATGACTGCTGTAATTTTGTTATAGAATGTTTTAATCCATCTAATTAAGTTGTTCCCAAGATTGAAGTGTTCGAGGCATTTATATATGAAATTATGACTTAATGTGTCAAATGCTTTTTCATAGTCGGAAAATAACAAAAGGCCATTTAGATTATTCTTTTCAATATGGTCAATTATCTCAAATATCAGTCTGGCATTTTCTCCGAAGTATCTGCCTTTCATAAAACCTGTTTGGTTTGGGTTTATTAATTTCGGAAGAATTTTGTTAAATCTGTTTGAGATGGCTTTAGTAGCATTCTAATTTCTTGCTGAGAATACATTTTAACCGATTTATTTTTCTCCATGAACTTTTTAGTATTCTCTCTCTCTGTCTCATTTTTCCTGTCGATATATCAGCCTTTGTGTTAGCTTTTTGGTTTCCTAAAATTTGATAGTCTGTTTTACAGTTAAATGGTACATTGATGTCAGTCCTGTAGTAATCTTTTTAGTTTCGACTGTCCTTAGATGACTTCATTTGGCATTTATAGTACTTAAAAATACTCCTTTAATGGTGGCTATACCATATCGTACGCATAAAACTTTCAGAAAACGTCAACAAAACGGACATGGTGGACATTTTGTCAGCTTCGATATAATGATTGTTATTTTTATAGTTTAATTGATATCAATGATACGTTTATTTTTACGAACAATTGTCCAGATGTCAAATATTGTCATGGTATTTCGTTTTTGTTTGTATTTAGATTTTAGCGAGAATGGGCATTTTTTCAGCATTAGAAATCGCATTTAAAAACCAGTTTAATAACGCCATAACAGTTTTATATCAGATAAAAATAAATAATGGCCTAGATGTATTTGAAATTAAAAATTTCAAAACATTGTGAGAAACTTAAATATGTATTTTATACATACCAAACTAATAAGTACCTCAAAAAGCGCCGAAGTTTAGCAAAATTATACAGTTTACAAATCTCCAATATGGTGGTCGCTTTTATTATTTGTGTACGCCTTGGCGTTTTATCTTGCGCCATATACTGTCGAACATCCGAGACGCCTTGCAACAAATTTTCTCGCGATTTGCGCGAGAATTGTTGATGTTAGAAAAATGCAGTACTTTATTTAATTTGTTAAAAATTACATTGCGATATATTAGTAATATTCCGCAAATATCCGCTTTAAATTTACATTTTCTCTTCTTAACATAATAGTAATTGTAATGTACGTCCAGTTCGTTTTATTAGCTTTATTTTCATACCAAAATCATTTATCAAAAATTCATATCGCTTGAAATATGAAAAAAAGTAGATATGTTGGCAAATTCTAGTGACCCCCACTTTTGACGTTACGTCATTATTGTAGAAATGAGTAAACAACGTCACTAGTTATAACGTCAACATATGTTCTAACATAACCGGTGACTTCGCCTATATAGACAAAGAACAAATTATAACGGCCGATATACAATGAAAACGACGTCACGTCGATTGTATGACGCCATGCAGGTAAACAAGTGACGAAAACAACAGTTTGTCGTTCTGACGCTTGGAATTAACAACTCAGGCCTACGGCCTTAGTGGTTAATTCCTACGCGTCAGAACTCCAAACCATTGTATAACAGCCGGTATACAACGGTTTTTCATAGTTTATTACTTAATTTCACGCCATAATTGTCTTATGTTGTTAGAGTTAATGTTGTCTTTCGAAGGAAGCGACTGATTGTACCAAACATTCGTGTTGACTTGCCAGCATACAGTATCATGATGTTGACTTGTCTAAAAACCATCATGGGCTATCATGTTTAATCATGTCCAATTGTAGTATTAACATGTCGAAATGCTGTGTTGACAGTCAACATTCATAAACACCATCTGAATGAGCCCGGAAATAAAACATACTGTACTTTAGACTGACACTTATCAAATATGAAAATTTACTCTCTCAAGATTCAAAGACATACACTCATGAATGTAGTTTGTCAAATCAGAATTACCGCGTTGCATGCATCACCAGCACGCAACTGATGCATTATGTTTTTTTGCTGTTCTGTTCGATATGTAAATTTAATATACTGTCTTAGTTATGAAATGAATTGTCGTTTATTTATGGTAACACTACTTAAGATCTAAAGCAAGTCGTTTCAAATTGTTTTATGAAAGTGTTGGACTCAGTTTACATTATGGTTATTAAAGGAGCATGCCCAGAAACTGATTCTTGGTTTACAAACAACAAAATTGCGGTTATCACATATAAAACAATTATTACAAAAAAGTCTAAAAAAGTTTGAATATCGATCTTAACAAAAGGCTATCAGCCTTTTATTGACGACAACGATATTTTGTTATTCTTGAAAAAGAAAATTTAAAAACTATAGCGGGATATTTCGTAACTTTTTGACAGGGTTTTCATTATTTGACTTGGGTATTTAAATGATACCAATTTGATTGCTATTCGAGACATTTCAGTTCCAGGGCATGGCCCTTTAATGTAATGCAACCAAAGTCAAATAAGACAAAAAAAGAACTTCGTGTGACCTACAATATGATATAATTAACCATGACAAAAAAGTGTTGCTATTTTCTATTTTAGCTATTTAACCTTCGATTTGTTCTTTTGCGATTGTATGCTGGTTCCTACGGTTTGCTTGCAAATAGAGTATCTGTTCGTTTAATTCGATAACTCGATAATTTAGTTGAACATGTTTACAAAATGATATCAAATATCGCACTGGGAAAGCAGCCCTAAACTCAATCAGCTGAACAAAGGAAATATACAAGAGGGTCCAAAGGGCCCTAGCTCTTTGGGCCCTAGGTCGCTCACCTGTCGTAGTATTGCATGCAAGCCCTGTGATTTGACCTAGTGACCCCACACTTGACCTAGATTGTTGAGATTATCATTGTGACTAATTTTCATAAAGATTAAGCTAAAATAGTGACCTCTAGTGACTACACAGGGATTTCCTATGATTTGATCTAGTGACCTAGTTTTTGACCAAGGGCGACCCATATCAAACTTGACCTAGATTGCGTTTAAATAATCATTGTGAAAAGTTTCAAAAATATTAGGCCAAAATAGTGACTTCTAGTGACTATACAATGTTTTTCTATGATTTGACCTTGTGAACTAGTTTTTGACCCTGGATGACCGAAATATAAATCTTGACATAGATCTTGCTAAGATGATCATTGTGGCCAAATTTCCTAAAGTTTAGGTCAAAATTATGACCTATAGCGACTACACAATGTTTTCCTATGATTTGACCTTGTGACCTAGTTTTTGACCCCGGATGACCCAATATCAAACTTGACCTCGATTTTGTAAACATGGTCATTCTGACCAAGTTTCATGAAGATTAGGTTAAAATTGTGACCTCTAGTGACTGCACAAGGTTTTTCTATGAATGGACCTTGTGACCTAGTTTTTGACCCCGGATGACCCAATATCGTACTTGACCTAGAGTTTGTTGAGATAATCATTGTGACCAAGTTTCATAAAGATTTGGCCAAAATTGTGACCTCTAGTGTCTACAAAAGCAAATTGTTGACTGTCGACGGACGATGGACGAAGGACGAAGGACGACAGACGACAGACGACAGACAAAGAGTGATCACAAAAGCTCACTTTGTCACTTTGTGACTACATGTACAATCACCCGGCGCAATGCCCAACACACAACTGAACCTATGTTCTCTTAGTGATTATCGTAGCTCTTTACGTAATGCTTCTAATCAATGTAAAAAATGATAATCTTGATTTTCCTGTTCAGCTGATACATTTAAGTAAAATTTTAAGACAATTCTAAAATAATTTCACTTACTTAAGAAACCTTGTGAATATCACACCAGAACAGAGCATGGCGCAATGCAACAGGACGTATTTATCCGGCAAACTGTAACGTGTACGTTTAAGATACGCCACAATTATATCTGAATGAACTATTTTTATCACGAAAGTATCATTTTGCATGAGATAATGACGATCGACAAATTACGTACGTAGAGCCTCATTTAACAATTTAAATGGTCGTACATTGTTAGCGATAAATACGTTGACCAGTATGTTGGTTAGACCATCCTACATATGTGTGGAATTGTGTTATAGACAAAACAATCGGTAGTCTGTTGGTTTTGACAACCCTTATTTGTATGGAATTATATGACTTGGTATGACAAGCTTCCTCAAAATGTACTATAGCTACATCACTTAAACGACGACATTAAGCCCGCATCAATTGATTCACAGTGTTTAATGAAACATTTTGTCTGAATGGCTTATCATTTATTTGTCACCATGGCTTGATAACCTGTAATGATCTACGCAATCATTGCTGGGATCCGACATTTTGTGAGTTATCATAACGATAGTTGACAATTTTATATTAATACTATTGATAATGTCTGATATATTGATAAGTTACCATGTCCATCGGAATCAAGATGTGGAGAGATGCCAGCAACCTACAGAAGACAGTGCAGTTCATCCAAACTGAATATATAAGCGGCCGTAAAAGATGGAGCGCAGAAGAAGAAGAAGTTAATTGACTTTTCTTCTTATAGCAGATGAATAATCATTCAATGACAGGACATGCTGGTGGATTTAATTAATTGCATGGAGTTCTCTCTGTAAATGGTTTCACTTCAGTGCAGTTATCATTCATAATAACCCTAGCATGGTTAATTATGCACGAATGTCGATATCCGCATTTTATCATTCATAATAACCTCCCTTTTCACCACAGGCCTAAGAAATTATATCACAAAATACAGAGTTTTGAAATTCCCCATCATCCGGTCATTACTATATATAAAAGAACAAGTTTGAAACGCATGTTTGTGGCCCCTACACGAATCCGCTATTTAACACATCAAAGGGCCAGGGAATGGTTGAAATCGATTATATCTCGTATATGTTGTACAGGGTGATCATTAATATATGGTAACATAAATAACTTTAATAACTTTGTCAGATTTTATGATAGAGAAGTGGTTTGACCCTTGTTATAAAGCTTTTTTAGGATATTAATAATAAATGTAGGTGATATAAAGGTGACGTCCATATTGTCCTTGATGCTGCCGTACATTTTCAGTGATTTCAATCAATTTGGCCATTGTATCATTTCGCCAAAGACCATACATTTACTTGGCCTCTACACTAACCAGACGTAAACCCTTCAGGTTTCTTCTTATGTAGATGCCTAGAGGAAGGAATGAATACTCCAAAAACCAGAAACTATATTTGTTTGAAAACTTCAATACAGCGTGAAATTTGTATCATCGGTGGTGTAACATGCAATGTTTCAATTGTTTATTTTCGACGTATTTTGGGGCTGGTTTTGCAGAATAAAGGGGAACGTTTCGAACTTATGCTGTGGAAAAAATATGTGACATTTGAACATGATTTATGTGTAAAACTTACATATGTATGTTAATCAAAGGTATATAACAATATATATTATCTTAACAACTGACAGACTTATTTAAGTTATTTATGTTACCATATATTAATGGTCACCCTGTACTACATAACACAATCAATATATCAACCATTTACCGTGTTTAAGTTCCATTTTAGGTAATATTCGCTGATCGACAGGCGTTTAGGATTCCATGACTGTCTCGTTGTTTACAAATTTAAAATCAGTATTTGTGGTACTGGTAGTAATAAGTTGTTTGTTGTTTATATACATCATTATCTCCAACCACATTTGTCAGAAACTCGGAGAACTCCCATGATACATACCAGTATTCTTTTATTTACGAATAACAGACACGGCCATGTTACTACCATAACTTTCAAACTATAATGTATTACCCGGCATGACAATGATCGCGATACAAGTGGGACATAAACCTCGAAAATAGATTAATGTTATTTGCAAACCAAGATTTATTTCCGACAAGTCGTCCGCGATGCAAGTGTGGTATAAACAGTTTTGTATCACGCGAAGCCAATCAAATTAAAGACAGGAAATACGAGATTACATTTTCCAAGTAGGATTACAAGTGTAAGAAAAGCTACTGATCTAGTTTAAGTTAAGTACTGACGTGTAAATTGACCAGGTTTGGATATCAGTAAAGACATGTTTCAGATATTTGTTGATCACGAAGCTACAATTGTTCTATACTTTAATCTAATCATTATATCATTCATATATGTTAACATTTAAAACTCAGTTTTCACCAACGGCCATATGCTAAAGCCTCATGTCTTTGGTTCATATGTTTGCGTAGACATAACTGTAAGTTATAAATATATAAATTCCCAATGCCTACATCTTTATTTATTAGAACAATCGGTTTTTGAACCCACTTTGCTGGTCTCATCCCTTCCCAAGAAAAATAGGTGGTCGGATCTACTTGAGAAAATGTCTGTATCCAGGCATTATCATGTTCAATAGAAATGCTCTGTCACACACAAAATATTCTTGAAAAAGCTTTTATGGCAGGAACATATAAAAATATTACACAAATAGAGCTGATAAAAACTTTTTCATTTAACTGCATTTTAACTTATGTGATTTGATATAGAATCTATCTTAGAGCTATAAAACATCACGTACTTATTCTTATTAAGTATAATTGTTGATGGGTATGTCACACATTAAATTATACGTAAGGTAATCTACATATCTGTTTAAAGTTCAGTTTGTGTTTAGAAAATTATCTTAACTATGACATGCTTTACAACCACTACTTACACGCAAATATTCAAATTCACTCTTTTGAGGTTCATAGCAAGCAATATTCTTGAAGGCAAAATGTTGTTATAATGTTAAATTGTTACTAATTATTATTTTTGGCTAATTTATTGTTTAATTTAGTGTACTTGGAAGCCTGAGCAAACGTGCAATACTCTGTACAGTAAACATCAATACTCCGTACACGCACTTCTATCTATTTTGGTGTGTATCTTTGTTGTACTTTGATCAATTGTTCTGAAATCCGAACCTAACACATGTAGGTTCATTACAAACAGATTGCTTATTTCAAAAAAAATATATGTCGGCAATACACTCTTTTCCAACTTATGTAAAGTTCTGTGGTCAATGTTTGCGTGTGAGCAGCAGCCAAATACTGGGTAATATGAACACTTATACGAATACCTGTTATAATATGACGTACTATAACGTTATCTTAATACCCGAAGACGTTAAAACCTAGTTGGGATGATGTAAGTAGTCTAACGTTTGGCAAATATCGTGTCTTAACTTCCCCTGGCATACACGAGAATGTCGCGAAAATTGATTATATTACTCACCTTTACTAGCTATATCCGTTGTACAGTATACCGCAGTGATTTAGCTACAACAATGTTAAAAACGTTGTAGTATCTTTTTTTCCAGTGCGAGATTATGTACCTAACGATGATTTAACATTGACGTTCTATGCGGCGTCATCATTTTTTAAAGGCCGGTGGCAGTATTTCAAAGTTAATTTCTGAAAAATCTTAGGCGATGACATATCTGTTTTTATCAATTAATCTGTTATTCGTGTCCAGAGCAAAATACTGTGAAGTTTAAAAAAAAGTTACCGCCAGGTTTTTTAGATATCTAAGGGAAAAGGCGATAAATCGAGATTTGTTGACGTTTGGGACGTCTTATGCGCGATTTCCGCATACGATATTTATTTTTGGTTAATCAAATGTAATAAAAACATATAATCAGAACGATAAATTATCGAGCGTTAATATTCAATCGGCGAATTAATGAAAACGTTATGTAATCATAATCAATGTACGGTAAGATTCTGTCAACATGTCCAAAAACGGCGCCAAATTGCGACGTCATGTGACGCCATTGTAATAAAAAAATTACCACGCAACGCAGATGGGTATAATGTACGTCCATACTAAGTTTCAAGCAAATATGTGTCAACTGTTGTATGTATGATACTCGGTACAATACACGTACGCCTGTTCTCTCAATATTCAATATTTCCAAAGTCAGCATATCCCTGCATTCTAATTGGCTAAGACGTGACGTTTACACATCAGTGAACCTCCGTTTTCACTAATCGGGACCCTCGGACATTACTGACGTTCTAGACGAATGTGTGTGGAATAAGTCAAATTGCAAAGGCCCATCACAACTGTACAAGCTCTTATAGCTTAATTTTGATATAGAATATTACCTACATGTACGGTCATCCCCTGATTTTGTGTTTACGTAAGGAACAAAGCATCTAAACACATTTTGCTTAGCTAACGAAATTCACCAAACGTCACGTTATGAGGACGTCACGTTTACGACGTCATTAAATCAAGGCCATATTTTAAAAAGCCCGGGAGTAAATGCAATGTTTTTATTGATATTTATGTGATTAAGCGTCAGTTTGGAATTATAGGGATTAAACGTCCATTTGTTGACGTTCACTGATGTGTAAACACCCGATCTGAAGCAACACATTGAGTAAAGCCCTGTTGACGTTCACTGATGTGTAAACACCCGACCTGAAGGCACACATTTAACATAAAGCCCCACCGGGGCTTTACTCAATGTGTTGCTTCAGATCGGGTGTTTACACATCAGTGAACGTCAACAAATGGGCGTTTAATCCTATAGTATTCACATTGTAAAGTAATTCACTAAGCTGTGGTATGTGCTGTTGGCGGTACAATACACATACGACTGTTCCCTCAATATTCAGTATTCACCTTGTAAAGTAATTCCTTAAGCTGTCGTACGTGTTGTGGGCGGTACAATACACGCACACCTGTTCCCTCAATATTCAGTATTCACCTTGTAAAGTAATTCCTTAAGCTGCCGAATGTGTTGTGGGTGGTACAATACACGCACACCTGTTCCCTTAATATTCAGTATTCACCTAGTAAAGTAATTCCTTAAGCCGTCGTATTTGTGGTACTCTGTAAAATACACGTACGCCTATTCCCTCAATATTGAGAATTCACCTTGGAAAGTAATTCCCTAAGCTAGCATCTTATTCCATGGCGGTGCACCCCAGCTAAAGGAACACTTCAAATAGAAAATTACTTGCAAATCCATAATGTCACTTTCCTCAGTGAAAGGCCGCTTTACAAAATATGTCCTAGACAAAAGTAAAACTATCCATTTTATCGTCCCGCATTAACGTTGCAATAAAATATGAAGCACCGATTTTGATTATGATATTTTTATTAGCCATTCAATTTTGTACGTGTGTGAGAAATGTCAAGCAGACATACAGTATATGATTCATCTAGGTTTCCTTGGGGCATTATACTAGACACAGTCATATCTATAATTGATATGCATTACTTCCTATGGTGCATTAGCAATAAAACATTTTAAAAATTTAAAGACACGTTAAAATACCAAGGGGTCTATTCGAAAATTGCTATGGTAGAGTAACTTGATTCATTGTATCACAGAAGCTTTCTGTCTCTTCCCTCGAAGTCGAAGGTCATTAGTCAATTAGGTAGGATAAAACCGAATGCCCACAAACTACGACTGTCTCAGTCGAACTAAAACAACCTTTGTTGATGACTCTTGATCGTGAAATCCATAGGTTACATTGTGTCAAACTATTTCAATATGTTGCTGGAAAATTGAAACGCAGACATTTTTGCAAAACTTAGTTTGCACCATAATAAATGTAAGTTTTAATACGAATATCAGAAATCCAATACGAATAGCGTATAGGCATGTTACAAAACGTTGCAAGTATTCAGACGCATTAAAAATTCTTCATAGGACAAACATTTGAAACCAATGTGTGATTACTCATTTCAACAATTTGAATTGAAATAAATTCCTTGAACTCAAATGCTTATGTACGAGGGTCACTTAGTATTAATCAGTGTGCGACAAATCAACGTCATTGCCTCTGACTATATAAAAAATGTGCATTTTCTTAAAGAACAATATATCAGCTAGACATTCGTGGTATTTTCATCATTTAAAATGAAAGCATTTCCATTTTATTGATATTCAAACAGGACATAGTTTAAAACACTGGACAAAGATTACCTCATAAATACGTAAGACAATTGTCTTAAATGGGCTCATATGATTTCTGAGCGTTATTGTAAAATGTCATTCAGGCTTACTGAAATTAAATTGATATCATTTGCAATATGTATCATTGTACTCTTAAATGGCAATCCATAATTTTGAAAACAGTAAATTATTATCAAACTATAGCAATTATAAACAAGTCACATCCGAGACTCAAAATACCACACATACACCCTAATTAATATTAGATATATACTAGGTAAATAAACACTAATTTATTCTTAATATGTCAATTTTTCTAGATTATGATATGTAGTTTCATTCGTCGGACGATTTTAATCATTTTTACCTCAATTTTATTTTTTACAACAAAAGTTTATGATCGAGCCCTACTTTAAAAAAGTGGGTGGGTAATGTTATACCCCCTATTTATTATAAACAAAGTAAATTCACCCCTGTTGTCCATTTCATGTTATTCTTCTTAAATAAAATTACTATAATGTGTTTTTATTTTTGTTTTCTGCATTTTTGTATTAGGGATATGACGTCATAAATCTAAAATACGTATTTTTTGGTCACGTGATCATGTTCTTTGGGATGTAGTAAAGAACATATCATGAATAATTCAGGACATATTTATCATGTGAAAGATAGTAACATACATGTATATAAATGTGTAAAAAAGCTACATGTTTGACTTTCCTACTTAAGACGTACAGTAGTACAATGCAGCAACAACGTATAGGGTATAGTCCAAGAAAAATGCAGTTTTTGGAGTCTTTCGAACGTGGCAGATTCCTTGTACAACTAAATCCATTGAGATTGTCCAAACAATAATGTTGATTCAGCACTAGTTCAACAAGTATACGGTGCATAAAATCCGCAAATGTCAAATCAATTGGATAAAAATTGTAGAAATTATGACCATTAGTATCAAGCCTTACGTCTACTTGTATACCTTATTTTCCCGCATTTCAGTGTTTCATACCCCTATTGGTTCAATGTCATATGGGTGAATGGATATTTTACTGATTGCAATATTGTTTTATTGGTTAGCTAGGCAAAGGTTGTATCTTTCAGAAAATGTCCACTTTTATAAGCATTGATTGAATATTAAACGTATTATTGGCCACTGATTAATACTTTTAAAGTGGCCCTCGTATATACGACAAACATCAGTAGAACGACTTCAACATCTTCTTACAAATGTATGTACCGGTATTAGCAGATCTACAACATTATCTGGTCAAGACAAAAATAAAAAGTCCACACCAGTTACCAAAGCGCTATCGAATTAAATCAAATTCGTATGCATTGCAGTATCATAACATCACTGTGTAATACAAACACCTTTGTTGAAAGAAAGTACCAATTGTTGTGAAATAGTTTACTAAATTCATAGATAGGTTCGAGTGTGAGGTGTCGGGTTCGATCCCAGGTCGCGTCGTACCAAAGACGAAATAAAAATGATCACAATACATTCCTTTGCTAGACGCTCGGCAAAAAGGGAAAATTAGTTTTCCTCTCTTATACCCTCGTGGCGATGGAATGATTAGGAATGAGGTATCGAGAGTAACTAATATAATTTGAAAAATCGTGTTTCACAATCGACCTAAATAAATGAGAACAAACTATTATACGGACTTTGTTGCATCCATAAAGTGCAGCACGTTATTAATACATTTCGCTGCATACTGTAAATCTCACGGGAGACATTTCCTTTACAGATATTGCTTTTCTTATAATCCGATTTGTGCTTTCATGCGATGGTTGAAAAATACTTTATAATGTATCAGGTTATAATGTTTGATTGTCAATCCATAAATATTAATACAGTAATACTATATCATTTTTTCCCGGTTGTGTGTTGTGTGAAGAAAACGCACTTTGTACGACGAGTTTATTGTTTAAATCGCATTCTAACACTGTCTGTATTTTATTTTGATGTATTTTGCTCCATGTAAACGTATAGAGCTGTAGCGTTATCTAATAAACGGTATATCACGGTAGAATTTCGGCTGTTTAATTTATCTCCCGCGTATAATTCGCGATTTTTATCAATGAAATTTACGTCTGGTTTATTTCATGACGTCATGAACTGTGACGTCGCCGTAGAGCGCGACGTATTGCGTAATTTTCTTTTCGTAGAGCTTCTGTTTATTTATTCGATCATATTGATATTCTAGTAATATTTTATTGCATGTATCACTTCATTTGCGTAAACGTGAAATACGTAATTGAAATTTGGCGTTAAATAAGGATCAGTTTGGCGACATGTAAAGATAATAGTAAAGCTTAAAAATCCAGGCGCGGACGTTACAATACTTTGAACAGCGGAAGTCTTATATAGCAACATGAAAATCAACTCTTAACCTTGATCTATTCACCGGTATATCACGCAAAACTGCGATCTATTTCCTAATTTGGCTCCCATGATAATAAGAAAGGCGGGACAATTTGTTATATGCCACAAAGGCGGATAAATCAAATATACACGATTATTCAATGAAGATTTAGTACAGAACTGACCATATCTTTTTTCAAAAGTCGACCAAACCGATTCATGCTTGTAAACATCACAAGATCCTAGGTCCACTATATCGAACGAAAGTATCAACAATAAAAGTCAATCAAAACTCATCAAAACTCAGTATTCGTCATGCTGGTCGTTGCAAGTTACAAAGCGAGCAATTTTATACTGATCTTTTAATGTCTTTCGTATTGTGCAGTTTCTGTGAGGAACTGACTTCTCTGTCCGACTTGTTATGGAGTATTTGAGTAATTGTATTTAATTGGCATGCTGAAACAGAACTGAAGTAATTTGTTCGCATTTATGAAAACGAGTGTGCTCTTTATTGGTACTGACAGCCTCCAACTGTTTGCACAGTCGCTATGAAAAATAGTGACGTCATGGATGTGTTTACATTTACAATGAAATTGATATTTAATAGTTTTGTTTTTGTACTCAACTCTTGATTAAATTTTGTAGAAATAAATATGTATTATGTATTCCATGAAAATAAATAGTGGTTAAACTAAGCTGTCTTGCAATAAGACTTAATGAATCCAATTAAAAGTATCTCATTAGCCTTTTATTCTAAAATTGACGCATTGTGAAATATGTTGCCAGATGTTTATTTGCTTTACACTGGACATAAATAAAGTGATACAATGATATGCCAAAAGTTCAAGTACATTATGCTAAAAAACCGCTGTCCGCATCTTAATGTTTATATAATCAACATACTAGTACAACACAAAAGGACATCCCAAAACAAAGGTCGTAGGCTACACTAGAATGTAGCAACACTTTTGTGTCAGGGTTAACTTTATTATACCGCAAGTCAAAGAAAATTCTTATTTTGTTTTATTTCTCACTTCGTGTTTGCATTCCATTAATAACAATTTCATATCCATTGATCAGAAACTAACAAAACACATTTAATAACTGTGAGACGAACACTATCGTAATACAGTTTGAGACGACTTGCGTTAGATCTTATTGTTGCCATAAATAAAAGGCAATTCAATTCAGGTTTACTAATTTACAGCGACTAACGTCAAATGATTATGCAAAAGTGTTTAATTAACACCATTATTCGGGCAGTATATTGCATTTGCATATCAAACAGAGTAGCAAAATACATAATGCATCAGATGCGTGGTGATAATACAAGGCGGTTATTCTGAACTTTATAACAAACTACATGTGCCTTCCTGAACAATGAAAGAGTGAATTGTTATATGTGAATTAGGAGCCGAGTGTCAGTTAGCTGTCTGCGTGTATCCCGGACTCATTCCCTCTGTCACTCAGATACGGTGCTGAGATCGCTAACTACATGTACTGCAGAGGCAAAGTCCGCAACGAATATCGAAACATTGAAAACATCCGTTTGCAAAGCAACTGAATGCTGATAAATTACTCACGTATATCACAACGTGTGTTATAATAGAATACCTACCCTACTTCACTTGCCTCACCTATTCTGTTCATACCAATTGGTGACATGTATAAGGCATTGATGCGCTGTTTCCATTATGTCCGGTTCGTTGCAAATGTTCTGGTGGCAGCTTAACTGTTGAATACAAGCAGTTTTCTTTCCTATTCGATTGTCTACCGTGTCGTCGTTGATCTGCCAATTCATCGTTTCGCTTAAATATCACCAGGGCATAAATGTTTTCTCAATGGTATAAACGTACTTAACAGAAGTGAACAAATACTATCATCGAGTTCCATCGGTGCTGCATTGATGTGGATTTCTGAAGTTCGAAATGACAGTGTCATGAAGTGCAGCGAAATGAGAAACACAACATGATTAACTTGTTTTTTCATAAAGGCACATTTCTAGACGAAGTCATAATTAGTATGATTATGTATATCAATTACTCTGTGAGTATAATGACTACTACGTGTAACTTCCGGTTAAAACTGATTACTTATTAATCCAATGTGTACTTTCGGATTTCAAATTTAATTCTGGGAACTGTTGTTTGGAAAATAATGATTTTAGTATGTTTGTCTAATACCCCGTGACTTTGATTGAATGTGTTGTCACTGAACTTCCTTTTGGCAGTACGAGTTTTGTTAGTTCAATGACCAAATGGTAACGATAATTCGATGACTATTATACCAGTACGAATTTGGCTATATCTGGATTGCAAGCTAGCTAGTCGGAGAATATATGTATAACCCTGGTCATTTTGTGTGTCACTGTGTTGTCTTGTCCCTGTGTGTATACATGATTTTGTTAGGTTGTATGAATCGCCTAACTGTGTGTAAGTCGTCTGTGAGAGAATGATTGGAATGTGTATTGTCCGGCCTGAGTGAATTAATCTGAGTGAATGTTGTAGAACTGGTATGTTTGGTGAGTAAGTGATCACGAAAGTTCCCATGCATGAAATTCCTTCCCGCTACTAATCTTTTCTTCCGTCCTGCACTTTTTTAGTCAGGCACTCCGTTCAATACTCTTGAAGGAGTCAGACACATACTTTTCAGTTATTGTCATTTATACATCATCATTAATTTATTCTACTATACTTGTAGATTATTATTCATATATTTATTCACTTTCACAAGTGATTAGGGTATTATTTTCTACTGGTCCTGGTAAGTACTTATTTAGATTATGTGAATTCATAACTTGTATTTCGTTTGTAAGATTTCGTATAGATCGCGCTGAATTATGTATTTATTATAACTTTAATTTATTTAGATTTCGCGATCTTGTATAACATTAATGGACGGTATTCTTTGTCTTGTAACTAATTATGTTGATCTTATTTTAGGTTCTTGTATTATATATAATAATTATATATGAATTAGAAGAATTGAGTTGGCGTTTTAACTACAACCCACACCCGGTTACATAAATGCAGTGACTCTTTTATACAAAGTATTCCTTACGACTGAGGGTTCGTGCCTCTTGAAAAGACTCATTCTTCCAGAAAGGCGATATCTTACAATCTGTTAAAAACTGCTCTTACTTCAGAAATAATCCACCATTACCAATAACTTACAAATTGAAATGAAGGCTTGCGAATAACCGCTGTTCATGTCACGACTTGATGATTCAGGAAGGTCTTGAGATGATGTAGAAAATATTACAGGTTTTGCCGTTATTGTTTGAATCGTAATATCTATGTGGTTAAAAAATGAATTTCATTTAAAAAAAATTGCCCCTTGTATGTCAGTTTATGACAACAATATTTCTGACTAGAATGGACAAATATAATACCATGTGAACGTACCTGAAAACAATGGAACACGATGTATGATGGAAATAATAAAGATAGTGTTTTTGTTTTAGTAAAATATATTGAAAACAGACTTATCTAACGGCGCAATACAATTGATTTTAGTGACACGTTCTAATAATGGATTCCTAAGATGATTAAATACATAAACAGTTATTCCCCGTGAAACAATGTTTCATTTATATTGAAATGGTACGTAATTACTGTTTTAGTAATTATTTTATCCATAAAACACATTATCATTTAAAATATCATACCTGCATTGCCTTTCTTACATTCCATACGTTTGTGATTATTGTTCAGTATTCATTTATTTTGACTCTATATATGTGGGATGTTATCATGCTATTTGTATTTTGGTTCGGGGGTCTTCTTGTGCAAATTCAATATTGTCATAAATATATTCTGTACTTTTATCTAATAATTATATGATTCGTATTATATATTATTGTTTTAATCTCACTTTCCACCAACGGCCATATGTTAAAGTTTGTCTCTGGTTCATATGTTTGCGTAGACACAACAAAAAAGTGTATGTGTAATATATTTATGTTGTTTAATATAAATGGCGAAATCAATATAATTGAGAGAACACAATATCCAAAACTATCCTTGCACAGGTGCGGAACATAATATTATTTGTGCGCCTTGCATGCATAGCATATAAAGTAAATTAAGAATCTCTGTTCGTACAGGCAGCCTTTTAAATGTGTAAACTGGTGTATGTGTTGTGCGCGGTACAATACCCGTACACATGTTCCATCAATAGTATTTGCACGGTAAGGTAATTCCCTAAGGAATGATGTCGTAGCGTTTTCTATTGCCTTACATTGACTTAAGCAACTAATATCACACTTCAAGTCTGAATTTGACATGTAATTGACTTTATAGTCGTCTTGCGAATATTTTAAACGCAGTGTTAAACGCATGTTTAGAAAAGAAGGAAATTGCTAATTTTCTAACCTACGAAGTGTTTTATAAAATTGTCTGGTGCGGTAATGTTACTGCGCTGTACACATACATACACTTAAAGCTTAACTAATTCATCGTGTAAAATAATTCTATGAGGAATTAGTTTTACAGGATTTTAAACTGAGTAAGCCTTTATTGAATTGATAACTGTATGTTCTACTTCAAGACTGCCTGACGTCTGGATAAGCAATATCAGTGTCTAATACAATAACACTTTTTACTTACGAGTCTGGTTATCCTTGCTATCTAGGTAATACACTTCAGACTTAATTACGCAACTGACAGTAAAACCATAATTCGACAAGCAATTTGTTTATTTTATTACTAAATGAAGAGTTGTATATAGTTGTAATTGAATGAATGCATCTCTTAAAGCAGAATCAAAGTCTCTTTTGTCTGCTCAACAAACTGCTTAATTAGAAACTGCTCGTACATAAAGACAACAGGATAAGTTATGGGTGCCTGTCTGGTGTATGTATTAAGATTATATTCTGTTAATATTGTTGTTACAGTCTGTAATTCCTTTGCAATGTCCGTTAGAAAGATATAACGTAGGGACAGTAACAATGACATCGTGCTGTAATCATTTTAGTATATGCTAATACAATTGCTCACCAACTGTCTAACGCAGCATTTCATGGCTCCATGGGTACAAATAACTGTTGAACTCAGTATTTTATAGCTCCATATGGTACCAAAAGCATTTTTATACATTGTTTGTTAAGCCAGGAAAAGTGTAAGTTGCGTAAATAGTAGATTTTGGATATCTTTTATACTTTGACCTTGAAAAGACATTGACATTTGGGACCCAAAATGTGGACTTCAATTAATAGCTTGTGTACTCAGGCATAATATAAAAACTAAACATATGCAATCATAAGTAGTTTTATAATTAATTTTTTATGTTATTTTGAGACCAAATACAATATGGTAAACATCATATTTTGCTTATGAGTATGACCTTAACCTTGAATTATTCCAACTTACCTCCCAAGGTCGGCAACTTTAGTTCACTTTTTGATAAACTTCAAAGTCTCCCGAACAGCTTGGTGTATGACTTGTGTCTTTTTATTGCAATGTTACTCCTCAAAAAGGCCACTTTTCAGGTTTTTCCTGCTCTACTATAAGGTTGTTGCGAATTTAAGGTTGTATCTTTCAGAAAATGTCCACTTGTATACACATTGATTGCATATTAAACATGATACATGTATCGTCCACTGATTAATAATTTCCGAGTGGCCCTCGTATCACTATACTATTACGAAAAAGGGGTGGTTTGATTTTCCGATTTTTTTAAAGTAATGGTAAATATAAAACTTTTAGTGACCATTGTTTTTTCACGATTAGCGATAACTTGTTTTGATGGTTAGAGAAGGAAGAATCGGTAAATTGAGGGTCGATTGAATGAAATAGATAGGTACGTTAGTTTTCTATCCTTCTATTGTCCACGTTCAGATTATATCTGGAATATGTGTAAGTACTGTAACAATCCAATATACTAAGTTAGTCGCGTAACTAAATATTAAGTATAAATAATTCACAAACCCAACCCGTATTTGAGTGTTTTATTTACATACACACGGGCAAGTATTTGTATCAGACAAACTAAAGTTTATGGTTTATCAGTTCTTGTAACGATAACAATCACATTTCGTAAGATATAGTTGGCAGTCGAAACATAAAAACATCAATGATCTATCATGCCTTTCTCTCACGGTTGCGGCTTGTTTGTATTAAATGATTTTCAAGAGATAAAATGCTATATTTGTAATATATGATATCGGGGTATCGGCAAGTCGAATTTAATTACCTGTCTTACAGCGTAATGCATGATAGAAGCGGGTATTTGAAGCGGGTGTTTATATTTGTTTGACTGTTAAAAGATGTATCAATAGCTTTTTTATGTTCACACATCTCGATTCAAGTGCGTTTTAAAATGATTTATCCAGATGCATGCATATATCAGAATAACTTGATGAATGCGACACACAAGATACGTATGTAGACGTACATGACGTATGTAGACGTACATGACGTATGTAGACGTATGTAGACGTACAATATGATATATCGATAAGCAATAAGAGTGTACGATAGTATGTTTCATGGTTAAGATGCAAGTACAATTGTAAACACAAAACACGATTAGATATGTAGATGTTATGTTAAAACGTTTTCTTTAACGACCAGTAACACAAAGGAGCCATAGCGACCGACACTCCTAACCTTGAAGAAAATGTTTTAAACTCGAACCGACTCGGTGCTTCCTCTCCATCCAAAAATCCGTGCAGTGTGCCATTCTTGTTTGTAGCACAGGAATTTGAAGTTCTACCAATAAAATATTATACAAAAATATTATATTAAGTCAGACAGGGAAGGCAGCACTCAACTTAACCAGCCGAGCACAGAAAACATTAAAAACACACAAAGCACTGAAAACACGGCATCCCGTCCTGAAAGTCTTCCGCCTCAGTCAGTCAAACTAAAACGGAACGAGAGCCATGTGACGAGAAAACAACAACCAGACATCACACACCACAAGGACAATCTACAACATAGATATAGTGTACATGCAATTTTGAAAGATACGAAGCAGCATTATACTGGACAACGAAATTGCAGAATGGCACATACAAAATGAACAAAGTTCAACAAAAAGGCGCAATGGCGAAATATTTTTGTATTTTTACTATTAAGTGGACAATATATACATAGAGGAAGATTGACCAAAGGGCATCCGCTTTGGTACGGACAGCGACAAATGTCACTGGGGGCTTAAACGTTTTACAGTGCACCAAACCTCATACTTACCCGATAGACAACCGTATAGCACATTATACAGTGTAAATAAAAGTTTTCCGCCATGTAATTCCCTCTAACAAAAAGGCCACAGTGACGGGCAATTAGAGAATGTCAAACATTAAACATTATATAAATAACGTCCATCAAGTATCACAAAAAGTACGCAATAACCTATCAGAAGTCAGAGCAATAAGAGCTTAATAATTGAGCTTATTTGTATTTGTCGAGTGCAATTAAATTTTAATTGATGGACCCTGATTGGGGCCTCAGATATAAAATATAAAGGGCCAAACACGTTATCTCTTTCACTATTCTTAACGCCAATGTACTAAACGTCATTTTGTGAAAGTTTGGAGCTTTTTTTGGTTCTTACAACCCTGAGTATAGTTACATGTACTGTCGAGATATATCCAGCTTATCACAGTACTCCAAGTCAATAATGTCTAGTGGGCGGAATCTAAGGACCATGTAATTTTTCAAGACAAATAGTAAACAAAGCCAAGTGTCCTAATTTATAAACGAATGCACTGCCTTCCCTGTTTGAGTTATTCTATTAACCTACTTCAATTAACTCAGTGCTACTTGGTGTCTGAACCAATAAGACTTTTTTATATTTTCAGTTATATTTTGAGCATTTAAATCAAGAGTTTTCATAATATGGATCTGGATGACGCAATATGTGGTATCATTCTAATTTGACTAGTGTGTGGAATTACTTTGCAGGGATCCAAACCACCAAATAAAGTTGTTCTTTAACTCGATGTAAAGTCACCAATTGCCGACCCAAAATGTTTGTTCATTGGGACCTCAAATCCACAAATCAATAAAAACAGCTTACAGCCTCAAGAGGATGTAAAATATCAGGGGGTTGCGTATCATATAAGAACAAGTTGGTTCGTCAAACGCGGTGAACATATTATCTCACGCGCGCGGACTGATTCTAGTCCGTTAGCCCTAACCCAACTTTCACTTTCATATTTAAGCCAGAATATTCTAAATAAAACATTATCACTACATCATATATATAGGTGTACAAAGCAGTCAAACCCAATAACATGATTCTAACGCACATTTGTCAAGACATACCCACCATTCCTAGCCAAATCAGAGTATGTTTACAGGACTACTTGAGTTTATCTGATTTTGGTCCGCGTAGGCATTTGGTGGTTAGTTACCTCAATAAATGCATCATTGACCGAAAAACGTTTAAAATCCAAAGTGCATTATTTGTCTGCTCGTTAAAATGCTTTAGTGTCAATCCCTTGTGGAAATAGCGATGTAATAAGCTCTAGTATATGTTCTAAGAATATAGAATTGCTGCTTCTGCAGTTATAACCTCTAAAAAAGAATTACAATTCCACATGGATTTGTTAATCAATAAATATAAACATTCGTATGTTCAAAATAACAAATAGTATCCTCTCAGGAATAGTTGATACATATGTACAACTTTAAAAAATGATCATTATCGTTTTGAATAATTCAATTGTGTCAGCAAAAACAACGAATAGCTGGGAATATGTTCCGAAATCGGGATTCAAAACGACTGTTTACTTTGGCGCTTGATTTGAATGTCATATGCAGTCTACAATGATACAAATGTCTCGATGGCCTTACTTCTAGTATTCTTGACTCTAGCATGTCTTATCTGATTACTTTTAATATTTCATTTTCTACTAAAATAAGACCGACTTATCTTTTGGGTATATAAATTATTTCGTTGCTGTATTCAAACGCGCTTCAAATCAACACGATATTCCTATCTTTCACAATCAACCCAAACATAAATATACTGCATCACACGAGTAATGCTTACTGACAAGTAATTGAAAACAAGTTATCTCGTGGTAACGGTAAATCTGTTTCGAATAAATCATTTCATCAAGATGTATTATTTTTAAACAGACAGAGTGTAGTTCATTCGTGTTTGCCTTTCTGGAATCTGGTGCAAGGAAAATAAGTAGGAATGTGATTGATTGATTGACATTCCGATATTCTTCATCTATTGGGAGAACATGTTCAACGCACACAATGCGCCCTCTCTAATAGAGATGTATACGCGACAACCGATGTGAACAAGGAGAGCGGATAAGCGGATTAAAAACGAGGGGTTGTCTCAAAAGAATTTTAAAATAAAAAATATAAAGGGACATAGCTACAAAATGTCATTTTCGCTACGATGCCTAATTTCCGTGAAAGTTGAAATTGAATATATGTTTATCAAAACTCTACCGATATAAATCAAAGCACTGAGAGTGCTGATGGGAGGCGATCTGGTTGCTGCTACCACGAAGGTTTATCACATGGATATGCGACTCACGATTGGTCTAACTAAGCTGTCGTCCGTGCGCATTACACCTGTCATTACGACAGGACGGGTGAAATAAAATCAATCAAATTACTCTATTTATCGACGTTTATCCTACGAATCGACATGGCATATTCGAGAATAAGCCATGTAGTTGTGTTTACCGTATTTTTTTGTGTTTTCGTTGTCTTTATTATTGCAAAAAAAAATTCAAAATGGCGGAATCACGTCGAAAAGCGCGTGAAACGGGCACCTGCACACCTTCCATGCGCTAATTGAAAACATATTTTTGAATGAAACTTGTTGAAATTGTGAGATTAAATACTTTTTGAGGTATTGGTTGTACTTTTTTCTGGTTTGTAATGTTAATTATAAAATGGCAATTATTTATAATATTACCTGCTATTAAATGCATATTGCGAGGTATTGGTCGTATTAAATTATGAATCATGATGCTAGCTTTTGAAAAAATCGCCTCAAAAGATGATCAATGGTCGGCGAATTTTACACCACACATTATTACGAATACGTCCATTCTGTTTTATTTCGATGGCGGTCGGCAACTCGCAAAGGCTTTAAAAATAAGTTTTACATTTTATAAATCCTCAAGTATTAGCTTTTAAAACAAGCTTTAATGAACAAAATCAATCGAAAATTAAATTAATGATTGCTGATTTTCGACCGTTGATTGAATTTTTATTTGGTAAACAACGAGAGATAAACTTACTTTTACGTGGAACGGATATTTACTCGTCGCCGTGGATTTAATAATTGTGGTATCGTACAGACATATATCTTCGCTTCATTACAAGCTTTAAATATTTAAAATCGGATGATAGATACGAACATTATGAGGTCTTATATAAAGCAGGGTGTAATTTGACTAGTGGGTTTTACGCTTAGCGCGGTAACATTGTTTATCGGTCGATCGATATGTGTGAACGACACCACGTTTACCCCTTTTACACAGTTACGTTAATATACAGTGTCTTATACATTTAATTAACGTGCGATCTTTACACATCCATGTTCGTCTTCTTACTGCAGATCTTGTCTTGAATGTCAAAATAGGCATATGTGACTATATAGGCATGTTGGGTATCTAAATAATTGTAAAAAGGGACATAATTATGAATTTATATGTAGTACGTGTATTGAATGCGTATATCAAAAGTGGCTTAAAATGATACTACGCGCCTATTTGTCAGATTATACAGTACCGTCTTGTAATCACTTCCCTCACAGCGTGAGACATCTATAAAAAGCGGCTAGTATAGCCAAACCATATGATTGCATAACAGTATTTTGCAGACGATATTATACGATTCATTGATAAAACCATCACGTGACCCTGGTCTGAAGTTTCTCCTATACGATTCATTGATAAAACCATCACGTGACCCTGGTCTGAAGTTTCTTAAAATAGCTATACAGCCAGGACATTTGATGAACACGTCATTTTCATATTACGAAACAAGTTCAAAATCGACCCGGCGTAGTGATTATCTGCAAAAATATCGATTTAACGAACAGTTTCACAATAAGTGTTGATCTTAGAATCATCAAATTTTGCTGATTGAATTAAATCATTTTTAAAATTTGGAATAACATATGAGCCAGCCTCGGGTGATATAACAATTCTCGGGTTGGTATTATTTACTGTCTCCATCGCAGCCATGTGTTATTTATATACTATAGCGATTACGAATATACTTTAGATATGAGCAGATGCTTAGATAACTTTGATCAAATTTGAATTTTGTAAGTTATTGCCTGTGTGCATGTAAGTATAACATGCGCACGTGATAAATAAAATATTTCCTGTTTCATACATGTGCACGTGATAGCTAATACGTGTCCACGTGGTAATTACACGTGCGCACGTGAACAATAAATGTTTCCTATGTTCCTCAAATGTTATACGGAAGAAACACTGACAGAAACTGATGGACATTATTGAGCATCGAGAGGCACGGGAACGGGGACCTCGTGGTCCTTGGGAAGCTTCGGGAAAGTCATAAGACAATTTGTGAAATCTATGTGTTCTGGTTTTATGCGTCACTCCACCAGTCTCGGGGATGTACTTCCGACTGAACGCATAAGATTCCCCGGTGTGTGAGGGCAGATCTCCTCCCCCTCCATGTTTCGGGTAAGCTTCGGGAAGTATTGATACATTTAGTGTCATCGCGAGTGCATCGGGAATATACGCCCGTGGTTATTAATATCGACTTGCTAATCACTCGCCCGTTTTCTTTAGTGTCGAGAAAATAAGCACGAGAACACCGTGCGCGGCGCTGTATATACATCGCGGTAAGAAATTTACTGTAAACTGGAGAAAATGGAAGTATACGCAGTTTCGAGAGAGCTCAGTCGTACCTATTGAAGACCGTTTTAACCATATATATATAAACTGACGTCAAAAAGGAACGGTGCACCTACCTATATGTTTGGATATTTGTGTATGTGTATGTGTAATTATTTAGGCCTTTCGGTCAAGGATAACCCATGAAAGTGCATGCACTTATTTCCAATGGGGTCCTGTTTTTTTGCTGAAGGGACAGCGAGTAGAAGAAAGAGTTGTGATACAAGGAATCCGGATGCGTTACCCTAGCTCGTTCCGAATAAACTCCCTGGTTCTTTAACGTGCCCGATGTATAGCACCGATACACGCGAGATTTCACACGTTAGGATAGTAACAATATAATTTCTTCTCAAAGACTAAAATTTGAAGGTGTGCTAACATATCTACAAATTCCCATTTGGTATAATCGCCATTAAGATGTTCAAAATTGCGATCCAAAAACGTTACCCTACCCAAGATGTCAGTATCGCGTATGACCTCCATGTCCTGCAACAACTGCTGACAATCTTCGCCTAGTTGATCCACACAAGCTAAACAGCACTCGTACATTGAGATAGCGTACTCACAGTGTGTAATGCCTGAACGTTTCGTAGCTGACGTTAAAACTGACGTTAACGGCGTCCCACAATTGTTTCATAGGAATGTATTCTAGGAAAAATGCTGGTTATTGTAAAACACCACAGTCGGACCACAATTACTTTTCACATGAGAAGAAGTCAATAGTGACGTTGTCAAGCGGACACACGCGGCGCATCTGAGCGAGACATATCTGATGAGCTCCTAGTGATATTTACGCGTTGAAATAATCTGGCGATAGTGGATGTTGAAGCAAAAAAACGTCCAACGACGTCAATTTGCGAAATTCCACTTTCCAGCATTCCAAAAACCCATGCTCGATTTTCCCTTTTAGTCGTGATATTGAATTGCTTTCATTTTCCAAATTTCATTTTGAATTTCACCTTATAAATTAACTTCGGCATGTAACTGCACTGTCGACTGGAAATACTCCTGGTAAAGGAGCAGGGGGCGCACGTGCGAATCATGCGTCGTACCATACCTGGGCAAATCGGGACCAGATCGGGATGTTCTCTTCGCTTCGATAGGCACGTTCTTAGCTTGATCGATGATGTGTCGATACTCACGGGAATATTGTTGAAAATAAGTTATTCACCTTTTTCAATGTAGCGTTTTTTCTTGACGTCAGTATATATAAAATGACGATATGAGATTTAATTTACAAGACGTGATTTAAAGTTCAAAATCTCATCGCAAGTTTAACGTGACACTGCGTTATTTTTACATACATGCAGTTATGTTTAGATTCGTGTTTTCACGCCGTTTCTCAGCATTGTGTAAGTTATATACGGCGGCAGATTCATCTGAGCTGTTTTATTGGACTTTATCCCAGCCAGTACTGACTAACCCTTCCAGAAGGAACCGGCAACTTCTACTCATGTGGCGGAAAGGACAATTGTTTAATATTCATGCAAGGGTATGCATATGGCCACCCGCGACCGAGACAAATGTGTAAAACGTCCGACTTTTACATATTTTCAATAAAAAGATGAAATACATTGTTACGGATATTAACTGCTTTACAGTAATGTTCTTTTGATTTTATGTTGAGAAAAACCCTCTTAATTTACTCAAACTTCACAGTTTATTTTCAAATTTAAACCTCGACCGCACAACTCTACTAGTTCCTAAATGGAATTGTATTTCATTTAACTTGTTCACATTGTTGTTGATCTTGTTCTGCAACTATGGAAAACCGGTGTTGTGTAATGTATAACTATGTGTCTGAAACTATGGAAAGCCGGTGTTGTCTTATGTATAGCTATGTAAAGATATGTCTGGTTATCACTACGACTCAGTTGTTGTATGATTAGCATTACGGATATATATTGTATTGTAACGCAGGCTATCATTTTCCAATGTGTAATATTAATGTATGTGATGTGAGCTGCAGTTATTTAAATACGTGTGACTTTGTATTCGCTTTCTTTCATACTGTGTCATTTCATCCATCATTAATTAATGTTTTACTAGATGTTTAACGAAGGTATCAGTGACTATGATCGGTGACTAAACATTGTGCACGCTATGACGTAGCATATTGTATTTGGGACCCTACGTATGGTATGGTGTACCCGGGGTTATCTCCCCTACTTATTATTATTTATGGTAGTGACCATGTATTGTATATTTTAGCTTCTCCCAGCTGATTAATACCTGGTGAAGAAAGTTACCTGGCCGTTAAAACGTCATCAGATGAACTGGATTATCTCCCGGAAGTGGTGATAGCTGGTTGTCCACCGGAAGTGTTGATAGCTGGTTGTCCACCGGAAGTACCTACCTGGTGTGAATTACTGCAGAGTGCCTACGATCCAAGTCATTTAATCCGAGGACGGACCTGTCATAAGGACAGCAAACACCCCATCTCTACAAGGGAGAACCATTCGTGGGGATTAATATCGATTGGACGTACTGCAGGATTCGTGTATACTACCTTATCTTCAGATAAGTAAATTGTCACTGATTTGGAACCACATGGAGGATTGAACTCGTGTGAAGTGATAGTGATTGTTTTCATATAATATGATTATACTATCTTTCATTCATCATAAATTTATTTGTCATTTTCTTTTTGATATATGTATATAAACTTACAACAAATTAAAGTTGTCCAAGAGTGTTGTTATTGCTTGAGTTTGACTGTTGTGTCTGTCTTTTGCCCACCCGTCTTGTTACAGTGCTAACGAAATGAAAGATACAAGCAGTGGGAAAGAAGTTCATTCGACGAAGAATATTGATATGTACCTCATGCAATCGAAAATATTCACTTTCGCCTGATATTACAAGTTATATTCCCTATTTTCGTCCCGATATGCCAATATCTAGTAGATCGTCGGTGCCATTCGTTGTCGTCACTAAACCAAGCCTTCGGGCAAACGTTAAATACATTTAAGGGGATAGGAAGGGCGAACAAGATTTACAATGAAGGAGCTGCCATGCTATGGTAAATTCGCTTTATTAATGTGTATTTGTTGATTAACTCCAAGGGTAACATTGGTATGCTATGTTTGTTATTTCCACCAAATTTCAATTTGATGATAAAACCCTTTTTAAAAATATGCCCTTTTGCACTATATAATGTCCTTAAGTGTTTATACAAAGTGTGACTTTCAATTTGATCATTTTACATTAATTTTAACTCCAACCGTTGCACGTTTTCCTCTTGGCAAATCAGTCATATTTACAAACCAGTTACATGCCTTAGCTACTCACTTTGATCGGTGCACGAGGTAATCATGCTGCATTCGTGGGCCAATGTGTTAAAATGACAAAATCAACTGACCGTAAGAGGAAAATACGGGATTTCCCAAACACAAACTCAGCTCGGAGGCGTGGTTTGTGACAAACACGAATGGCACCGACGATGTCCTAGATATTGAACTGTGTCGCAATTAAATCAGGAAAATATATTGAGTCTCGATTGGATTTTGTACATATAAGAATTCTCTGTCGAATGAGCTTACTTGACGACATGTATCTTTTATTTTGTTAGCACAGGCTACGGGATTACAATTTCGAGGGGTAAATGCGTTTCATTCCTTCAGTATTATGTATGTATATATAGCGATGTTAAATGGATGGACTGCTATAATATTTAATGGATATAATTTCAAATTCCTGTGCTGTTATGAGTTAAGTTTAATTTAGAGAATAGTAGACAATATTAAATCCATTAACATGTTTTAGCGTATTTTATCGAAGCTGACTGATAGCTGAAAAAAACCGTCGTAGATAACTAAAGAAAGCTTGATCAAATCGTATGAATGAACGCAATCTTAACAGGAAGTAAGACAATATGCCACCTTGAAGATCAAGATTGATGCATTCCAACATTAAGTATATCTCGATAAATTTCTGTCTGTAATATTTCATGTGAAAAAAACATATTGTTTTTAATAATGTGTTTTAAATGCTGATAAAAACGTCGATAGTATCGATCTAAATGCGAGGCGTAAAAAAGAAAGTTATCTTAAGAGTATAAAGTATAAATGGGAAACATTACACAATCTGATGCATTAGATGTACTAGATTGTTAAGCGTAACTAAACAGAAGATAATAGCCACAGATAAGAAAAAAACATGTTAAGGTTTTATAACTTATCTAAATTTGACATTTTATTATAAATGATTCACAAAATGTCCCATTAAATGTTTAAGATGAAAACGAGTATTTTATTTCCCAAAACGTTAGCCCATTTTAGTTCTAGTGTCCGGATTATAGAGAGGTTGCCAAACAAAACGTGTAACATGTACGTCTACGTGAATGTACATTTTTCCCATAATGCAAATCAGTGACTTTCACACAATAGTCTATTACGAGAAATACAAATAATTGAGATTTTATCACCGTTTAAAGTAATTAAGTGTTTTTATGGGTTTTGTCACCAAATGCGTTCAATGCACCGCTGTAATTGCAATGATTAGATAACATATTAAGTTTACCAAACTGAATAACAAAACATAATAATACAGTACAAATGTACGTATTTTCTTTCAATTATTTACGCATGTGCAATTCCAAAGCGTGTTGATTAGAAAACTTTTTTCTTAAATGTTTTTCTGATGCTCAAGAGAAGTGACAACTGTGAACACAACCATTTCTGTGATGCTGAAATACATACAATAACCATAAGCGACATTGAATAAAGAAAGTAGAACGTAAGTATGTAATTTGTGCGTTGTTGTAAGTAGGTGTGACTATCGAGTCCAATTTTGACTATTGCAATACTATTGCTATTGCTGAAAGTACTATTGCGATACTATTGTATTGCTGGAAACTATTGCGATACTATTGCAATAGTTATTGCCAACATTTGAAAACCAGAGATTGACTTGTAAATGCAAATTTGCACTGTGTATAGGAAAAAATAAAGTTCACGCCATTGATAAAAACAATATAGTTTAGCACGTATATTAAAGTTTTTATCGTGTCCAATGGAAGAGTGAATCCATACTTCTGATTATAAGTTGAACGATTGGGATATTGGTGTTTTGTGGCAGTTTTGATGCATGTGATCTTTTAAGATTAGTTTCTTTTAACGAGAACGGAGGTTGTTTGAATTAATTAATAAACTTTATTTATAAAAATGAAACTATCGATAGTTGAGCTAACTATCGGCGATAGTTATTGGATCGAAACTTTTACTATCGATCCACACTATCGGGACACTCGGGATCGCAATGCATCGATATTTCGATGCATCTGACCACCGCTAGTTGTAAGTGCCCTAACCCATTTAACAGTGGCTGTGGTCCTTCACCGCTATATATAATAATATACTAGCACATTTTGCAGACAAGACAGCATTCGACAACAATAGAGCACGAAAAGTGCAATAATGAACACACTATACCAAAAGCACACACCAGACCAACAAAAACTGAATAAGAGAAAGCTATGAAGTCATACTTATCTGCGTCAATTTGGCACAAAAAATGTGTGTAAACACCCTGCATTTGCATAATTATACGATTGTTAGAGGCTGTCAACAAACACATGCATTAACCGTATCAGCACACTGCAACTGATATTTAACTGAATTGAAATTAGCAACATACATAAAGTATTTCTGTCATTTTTTATATTGTTGAACTCTCTTTAAAAATTAAACACTGTGCCAAATGGGCTACATGCTTTGTGCAGACATAATATAGTAAAACACTTAACTGAAACAGCCACACACAGGATGCATAAAAACTACACAGGCCACAATTATACGACACAATGCAAAACCAAAGCAATAGTTTGAATAAATTGATTTCCTCCAAAGCTGAATACCCATGTGTTAAAGGGTTCCGAACTAAATAACGGTTCTTCCCTTAATGATATTAACCAAATTTCGATTACTATATAAGTTCAGTAATAGTTTGAATGTATTTTTTAATTGACTTGAACGTCTTCCATACTCAACACTCAGTAAATCAATCAGGTGAAACTGTTGCGGTACTGGTAACATCTCAAGTGTTTTGTGCGATGAGAAACGAATAACTTGATTACTTTGTAATGTATCACAAATATTCCATCTCATTGCAGTAAAATAACAGAACATTGGTGTACGAGGGAATGATTTTCCGTCCCAAATAAACGTGAAAAATGGGCTTTGAAATTGGATCAACATGATATATTGGGTATGGTAATTGGATAGTTTGCTTTCTTGCCTGGAACATTCGACAATTGCTACTGCTATGATCCCAAAACAAATTTCGATATCTGACAAGTTTTACATTCGCATTTTTTGTGCTTAAACACAAAATATAGCAGAATAGTGTTGTCTGTGGCGTATCTTCTGATCACTGTTGTTTCCTTCTTAATGTGGTCTGCTGTTTCTATTGAATGCTGTCTTCCCTGCCCGATATGTAAATATATACATATATGTCCTACATATTGTTTTCAAGTGTATTTCAAACTTACCGCCTTATGTATTAGAAACATGTATAGTTATGTCAAATTAAGACAGATATTAATTATATGCTCTCACACAGTATTATGTACATCGATTTTCTGGGTGGCGTATAAGAATACAGTACTTAACACAGATTTGCATGATCATCTTTCTTATACATTAGACTAAGTGTCGTTTTTAAAGTGTTAGTCGAATTTGTGTCACTTCCGTGTCCATTTGTATGACCTGGAGCGACCGTGCACGTTCTAAAGCGTCTAACAAGTACATTACAGTGTGCAAATCTCGTATATTAATTTTGGCTACTGTTCAGGAGACGATTAAAATTAAATAACGTTTTACTTAATAGTGATTTTTGTTAATTCTTTGACACGAACATAGCATTCGTAGCTCTCCCTTATATGCATTTAAATGTACGTATCGGCGGCAGATCAAAGGAAAATACACACAACAACTTTAACTCAATTCTACGAGTTATTACTTTATATATGTTGTTAAAGTTGTTCCATTTGCAGTTATCGACTTTTTCCGGTATTATATAGTATTTTCGCATTACTTATTTACGTTTTCTTGGTCTTCGTATGATTCAAATCAGTCATTAATCAATACTTATATTGTTAATCATTAGATTATTTCGACTTATCCGTTGTGATATACCATTATTGGTTACATTTCGAATATTCGACGTCAGCACAACCTAAAAATAACCACGCAAAATAATTAAAATAACCAAACAAGTTTCACGGGGTTTTCGCAGACTATCTTAATATCCGAATTGTTCGCAGAAGACGTGTCACTGAATGGGCTTTCAGGTGCGCGTATATAATCGTCTTCGCGCCAAAAATCGTTTACGAGGTTTTCGAACAACAGCGCAGATTACCGTGCTGCTGACTGATATACCTGCTTGTAGCATCCAATCTGCTCCGTTTCACTCTGCCTCTGAAAAACGCGGAATTATGAAACCTTAAGATGTCAATCGTGAATTGAAGGATCTGTTCGCCGATGTTATATTTAGCGTTAATGCTTTATCAGACACACTGTACACAAGGCACATGTGCAACAACGGCAATACTGAGATTGTCCCAAATCGAGTGATGTCCAGCATAGCGTCCTCAATCGCAACGCAATACAGCAACTAGCAACGCAATTTTGTACCAACCATACAACGCAATACAGCAACAACGCAATACTTGGTAGGTATTATCTAGTACTAGGACAATACCACCACAACGCAATACCTGGTTCCCAACAAAGAACCGCTATGTATGTACCTGATTGCAACTAGTCCCTATATATTTGATACTACCGATTGAGTTCCCGCACAGCGCGTGGGTGTCCACACGTGAACCGGACTCCGAATCGGAGTTTTAATGGTTTTTAATAATAGATATGTTAGTGGGACTAAACCTAAGCAATGTAAAACAATAACGTATGTCCGGTCACCTTCCAGTCCACTGAATTTTTTCGGCTTAAATCTATAATGATGACGGAGTTTATGTCAAAGTTGCGCGTTTATTATAGTGAAAAATACGTAGCTTTTTATGTTTTGGCCGGAAAAGGCTAACATATGATAAAGAGAAAATTATATTTGTGACTTTCCACATTGAATTTATTAAACTCATTGAAAACATCGATAAAATGCTCGGCAGAGCCTCGCATTGTATTATTTTATTCAACTCGTTTAATAAATTCAATATGGAAAGACACTCATGTAATATCCTCTATATATCATATGCACAAGTATGAAATTATGTAAAATCCCTTGAGTCCTTTATATGTAATAGATACAGTACTAGTTATTCGTCAAAAGTGTCTTCTTACGAGGGTTATTGTACAGTTTTGTGAGGACAAAGAACATAATTGTCCGAGGCGAAGCCGAGGATAATTTGTTGTTTGTCCTCACAAAACTGTACAATAACCCTCGTAAGAAGACACTTTTGACGAATAACTAGTACTATATCTGACTTATACTCCGACAAAAACAAAACGATCACCAGAGTGACAATGATTATCAAAATCAATTCTGGCACAATTCAAGAACAGAAGATGTTTTGCATTTTAGAAAATATAATGTTCAAAATAAGGTTGGCCTAATGATCCTTAGGGATTATCTAACTGTCCATTCATACAGTGCTGAGCATTTATTAGCATGTGAAAATTTACTGAGTAAACATCAAGTGTGCCCATATGTTATTACACCCACCATGCATAAGAATACACATCTATAGGTTTCCACATTAGTGACTGATGATACAGGCTTGATGCACAAAGGTACATATCTGTGCATATTATTTGTCTTTTATTTTGTATTTAAAAATAGACAATCCATGAAAATATTTTCAAACAGGTTCATATAAAAAGTTTCTAATAGATTGCTAACTGTTTTGTGAATGTTAAGACAATTTAATTGATTTATACTTGAAAAAACTGATTGTATTATATGATCCTTAACATAATGACATATTTTCTAGTTAGACATACATTTTTCACATGGATTTATTTATTGATATAGTGTTGTATTGAAGTGATACTTAATGGCATCACCAATTCTCATGAAAAAAATGGAAAAAGGGTTGATGTACTGTAGTATATAATTCCGGTTTCGTGCAATTGATTGTCAATTTGCACATAACATGTTTTAAGCTTACAAATGGTTTGTAGTTGTGTTTCAACTGCTACCGATAATAATACTGTAAAATCATTCAATTTAGAGAAGTTTTACTCTGCGGATTATAAAAAATAAGCCATTGTTGTATAGTTGTTTGGGTGTAGATAAATTGTGAGGATTGAATTTTATGATATAGTTCAACCAAGGCATTGAATATAATTTAACACCACAAACTTGATGTTTTTTACAGTAATGCAGCATATTAATCCATGCTGTGTGTTTATACAATTTCCTAGCTCCAAGTTTTATGCTTTAGGCAATCAGTTACTTTGTCGTTTATTTAACTGTTACAGATTTGTCAGTTTTCGTCTAATTTCCCGTTTATGGCAATTATTTTATGGGTGAAACAGTTTTCTTATAGCTCACAAAAGTGTCCGCTTACGAGAATAATGTCACTTTTGGAATGGAATCAGTGGGCGTGTCGGAGTATAACCTATGCACACACGTGCGTTTTAAGAGAACACTATCTCTTGAATCTGATATGTCATATGACAAGGATACGTCACATTAGAAACAATCACTTGAGTAATCTATATTCTATAAGTGTAAGCATGTATACGGTCTAAATGTTATTCCTCACCAACGGTAATTAGCTGAAGCACGAAAGTATTAACTTACACCAACGCTTGGTTATGAAACACGCACTATTCCATTGAATGAAATCCCCTTATTGTTCTTTTTATTCATTCATAACCCTGTTCGTGTCGTCCGTTGTGTTGTAATTGTACATATTTCGTTCTCCACCAATTTTCCGGCTCCGTACACCAATTTCTGAAATATAAAACTCAAACGGAAAATGAAATTGTTCTAATCTGGACATATACCTATCAACATATAACCACGACCATCGCCACGGCAAGCCAACTGGATAGGTACATGATCAATCTGGATTTCGACAAGCTGAAATATACTATTTGAAACCTGTAATAAAGAAACTATGGGATGGGTGGGCGGGGAAATTATTTCAAGTATAACAGTGTGTAGATGTTTGTTCGTACTAATTGACTGAGCACATATCACGTGGTATTCGAGTTTATATACCAACGACCAGACGACTGAGTTCCCCTATCCACATATAACACGCAATGAATGGGGAACCAGTCTAATTGTTATCTAAACTTACGCTGAAAGTAACGCCACAGTTACCTAACTTAGCCAACTCAATATCGAGACAAAAAAAAGATATTATTTTTATGGAAAAATAATCTGCCCTATATAATACATTTTAGAATTCATTAGTCATGTTCAAAAAATCGTTGGGCGTTAACTAGAGGTAATTCGTGATTTGATGGTAAACAAGACGTTCTTAATTTAGAAATATCATATGTTTGATGAAATCTTTCTACATGCATTGATATGGCCTATAAATTAAATTACCTGAAACCAATTGGAGCGGACACACTATTGAAACTGATTACAACTGCTTAATGTATATTGTTTGTTGATTGAAATAGTTTTTACAAATATTAATTTCTGAACTCATTCAAAATTTCATCCCCCCCCCCCCCCCCCCAAGTCGACAATTGTTGATTGCTTTGCATGATGCAAATATCATAAACAATTATGTACAAAGTTGTTATTACTTTACTGTGTTTCTAGTAATGACTTTCATACAAAATGTAGATGGGTATGTGTGTGTGTCAATAGAAGGTTTGGGAAGTCTCATTATATCCGAAGAACTGTAGCTATTACAGTGTAGCAATACTACGTGACTTTTGGCTACAGGTCCTAGACGAAATTTGCTTCACTTGGAAAACGAAAATAGCCTTAAGTATTTTATTTCTTTATCAATTTCTATGAAATATACGCAACGCTAAGGGGGAAACTATTTGCTTTCCATGAAATATAAGATCTTTTTCAGCAGTTGTGCCATTATATCAAGCACCCTGTAAAACCTTGGAAAAGTATAGGCTTGACACTGTAGCCCGATCGCATGTATATTCACAGGGCGAAACAAAACGACACAACTGCTGGACAAATATCTTATATTTCAAAAAAAGGAGATAATTCCCCCCTTTGCAAAATTCGTCTAAAGCCTGTACCCAAAAGTTACTTGGTTTTGCTACACTGTATTGGGGTAGTTGTTATTAAAAATGCACAAGACGTTTAGTATTATATTTTATTATATATTGTTTTATTTAATTATTCCAGTGTATTTATAATCAGAATAAATTAAGCCATCCGGTACGGATCACAAAGGCCAACAATTACACATTAATTCTCTCTCCAGGTAAAGGTAAATACATGTAATACATTAACAACTCAAATTAGTCGGGATATATCAGGGGATGACGTACATAACCACCGAGTAACGTTGGTGATAATTATAATCGTACTTCTCTGCTTTCATCAAGTGTGTTACATGTCACTGCAAACTTTCGTAAGGAGATTATTTGTTAGGGACAGGCGAAACGATTACATTTAATATGACATATCAGGCAGCATTCAATAGAAACAGCAGAGCACACTAAGAAAGAAACAACATAGATCAGAAGATACGCTACAGACAACACTATTCTGCTACATTTTGTTTTTTAAGCACGAAAAATGCGAATATGAAACTTATTTGTCAGATATCGAACATAACAGTAGCAATTGTCGAATGTTCAAGGCAGGAAAGCAAACTTTCCAATTACCATACCCAATATATCATGTTGATCCAATTTCAAAGCCCATTTTTCACGTTTATGTGTGACGGGTTAATGTTAACATGGTTAATGTGTGTGTATGTGAACTACCTTTAACAATCGTAAAATAATGCAACTGAAGGGTTTTTAATTTACAGTTTGTATGCACTTTTTCGGCCAAATTGACACAGACAAGTAGGACTTCATAGCTGTTTAATTTAACTTTCTCTTATTCAGTTTAGTGTTGGTCTGGTGGGTGCTTTTAGTCTGTGGTGTTTCATTTTTGTGAGTTAATTTTTGCACTTTTCGTGCTCTATTGTTTCGGTCGAATGCTGTCTTGTCTGCAAAATGTGCTAGTATATTATTATATATAGTGGTAAAGGAACACAGCCACTGTTAAATGTTAGTGGTAAAGGAACACAGCCACTGTTAAATGTTAGTGGTAAAGGAACTCAGTCACTGTTAAATGTTAGTGGTAAAGGAACACAGCCACTGTTCAATGTTAGTGGTAAAGGAACACAGCCACTGTTAAACGTTAGTGGTAAAGGAACACAGCCACTGTTAAATGTGTTCAAACTCTTACAACAACACAATTAATACATACGTTCTACTTTATTGATTCAATGTCACTAATGTTTATTGTATGTATTTCAGCATCACAAAATAAGTTTTGTTCACGGTTGTTACTTCTCTTGAGCATCAGAGACAACATTTAGGACATTAGGTATCTAATCAACTCGCTTTACAGTTTAACGTGCGTAAATAATTGAAGAAGCTAAGCTCATTTGTATTGTATTATTATGTTTTGTTATTCAGTTTGGTAAACTTATGTTATCTAATCATTGCAATTACAGCGGTGCATTAAACGCATTTGGTGACAAAACCTGTGATACACTGAATTACTTTAAACGATGATAAAATCTCAATTGTTTTACATTTCTCGGAATAGACTACTAGTATTGTGTGACAGCAACTGATTTTGCATCATCGTAGAAATGTGCAAACAGTACATTCACGTAGACGTACATGTTACACGTTTTGTTTGGCAACCTCTCTATAATCCGGACACTAGAACTAGAATGGGCTAACGTTTTGGAGAATAAAATATTTGTTTTCATCAAAAAAAATTTATGAGACATTTTGTGAATCGTTTACAGTAAAGTTTCAATTTTAGATAAATTATAAAACATTACAATGATTTTTTTTCTTATTTGAACGCTTCATCTGTGACTATAATCTTCGGTTTCATTAAGGATTCTATATCTAGTACATCTAATGCAACAGACTGTGTAACTGTTTCCAACTTATACTTTATAATCTAAGATAACCTTCTTTTTTACGTCTGGCATTTGTATTGGTACTATCTACGTTTACATCAGCATTTAAAACGCATTAATACAAAAAGGTTGTTTCACATCGAATGTTACAGACATAAATTTATCCCGACAAACTTAATGTTTGAATGCATCAATCTTGATCTTCAAGGTGGCATCTAGTCTTACTTACTACTGTACATCCCTTTATATTCGCGTGAGCTTTATTTCGCGATTTTCGGTTTTGAACTTATTTCGCGGATTGTTAAATTCGCGATCGAGGAACCCAAATATTAAATTCGCGAACGAATCCCGGAAAAGGTAAATAAATGTATTAAGCATGTAATAAATATAACCAAACATTGATTACTTATAATTACTAGATCTAGATCTGGCATAAGTTTTATACTGCAGTTTCTTAAATGGATTCCACACATGGTGTCATTAAATCGTGTTTTCACAGTTATTAGTTAATAGGGCGTCGTATGTTACATGTCTGTTAAACTTTATTGCTTTCTAAACAAATGTTTTAACAGTGTCCTGCTTGTGAAGATAATTATACCTTAAATCCCTTATATGGATGCACGTACGTTATACAAATATACTACATCCATACCAAAATAATATTTACGACCCAAAACGTCTTGTTCATGTTGTTTATATTTACTTTTCAAAGTATTCAGATTACGTTCGTTCATACGGTTCTATCAGATTTTCTTTAGTTATCTACGACGGGGTATTTCAGTTATCAGTTGGCTACGATAAAACACGCTAGAACATGTCAATCGATTTAATATTGCCTACTATTCTCCAAATTAAACTTAGTTCCTAACGGGTATGTCGGGTTGATTTTGTGCCTTGTGATGATGTACAGTACTTCAGTGTAGGTATCATCCAGACATACCAGTATGCTAATTTAATAAATACAGTAGGTCACAGACAATCCAAAGCCACACAGAAACGCCGACAGCACCTAGCCACCCACGCAACAGTCAGAAATACATATATAGCGAACCATCCATATCACCCAAAATGGATATTCAAGCTAGCCTATATACTCTACCCGCAATGAATGACTCACATAAGGGAGGGACTTATAAATGATACCACATTGAGGTGAAGTAGGGGGGGGGCATGCAGTGTTTCAATCGTTGTGAGGAGCAGTATATAGGCTTAATTGAAATATACTAGGGGGGTACGGATGGTATGTTCAGTGTCTGTCTCTTCCGTGGGTTGCTAGACGCTATAGCTTTGAACTATCTGCATTATAGTATGTTATTTGCATAGCGATTTATTACCAATTACCAAATGTACGATAGCTGTTTGACACATACTGGCATTGTTTATCAAGTTTAATGTATTTCACGATGCAATATACAGCTTGAACATGTTCTCCCTATAGATGAAGAAGCAACGCAATGTCAATCAATCAATCAATCCCATTTCTACTTGTTTCCTTGCATCAGATTTCAGAAAATCAAACAAAAATGAACCAATCTTTGTCTGTTTATAGATCAAACATCTTGATGTAGTCAATTTATTCGAAACAGATTTACCGTTACCTAGCGATAACTTGTTTTCAAATTACTTCTCAGTAAACATAACTCGTGGTATTAAGAATATGTGATGCTATACATTTATATTTGGGTTGATTTTGAAAGGTAAGTAGATAGTATTTGTGTGTAATCGCGTTAGAATATAACAACGAAATAAATTATATACCCAAACGATAAGTAGGTCTTATTTTATTAGATATACTACAAAAAACAGGTAAGACATACTAGAGTCAAGAACACCACAAGCAAGGCCATCGAGACATTTGTATCATTTTAGGCTGCATATAACGATGAAATCGAGAGCCAAAGTAAACATTTGTGTTGTATCCCGATTTCGGAACATATTTCCAGCTATTCGTTGTTGTTGCCGACACAATTGAAGGATTCAAGACGCTAATGATTATTTTTCAAGTTGTATAAACTATTCCTGAAATGATAATATTTGTTCTTTTGAACATACGAGTATTTACATTAAATTTTCAACAAACCCTTGCGGAATTTAAATACTTTGTTAGAGGTTATAACTGCAGCAGCAACAATTTTATATTCTTAGAACATATACAAGAGCTAATTACATTGCTTTTTACGAGGCATTGTACTAAAGCATTCGGATGAATAGAAAAATAATACACAGATACAAATGTATACAAATGTCAACAATGCATTTTTTGAACAGCAATTATATACATATTGCGTCAAAGTAATATTTCACATCCCCTTATTACAAATGAAAACCTATTGCATAGAGATCCTGGTCAATATATGAAAACTCTTTATTGAAATGCTCACTGATCTAGTCCTGTTGGTTCAGACATCATGTAGCATTCTAAGTGCCATTTAAAAGTAGGTCAACAGAAAAACTCGGGCCGGGAATGCTGTAAACTCGTTCATATCCTTGGGACACTTGGCATTGTTTACGGTTTTTCTTGAAGTTTCTCGACAGTACATGTAACTACTATTGATTTAGACATTTAGACCATACACTACGGATGCCTGAAATGTCCTTATGCTGTTCGTATACGTTTCAGAATGCTACATTTGTGCAAATGTCGTGCATCATTTTACCTTCCCTGTTCTCCATAGACTGACAGTGGCCTCAGACGACTGTTATAGACAAACTTATTTGGACCTTGGTCTTAGATGTTGATCACATGATATCATATGTATACATGTACATGTATTAATTTGGATATTTTCGAAGTACAAATACACTTAAATACATGATTTCAAACCACTTATTAATAAAGTGGCATTATTAGCGGAACTTTCCAGCATCAAAGAAGTGTCTGTGAAATAGTGAAGTATGAATCAATCTAGTTAAGTTTAAATATACTGATGGGAATATAATAAATACACAATTATTGATGATAGTTTTATCTGCTCTGCGATAATCTCGATACACGTGATACGGAGTGGTTATCGTTGGTTTCAAGGGTGCTGCTCTGGATAACAAGTTGACGTATGATATCTTTATAAGACAGCAAAATGGCATAAATGTCGTCACAATTACTAGATAAACCGCTAACACAATCTTCCAACTTGTTATTTAGAGCTACTAAATTCGTTACAACGTCATTAAATACAATTTCATAAAATGAGTTTAACTTTTTACCTCCTTCTTATCCGGCGTTATATTTACATTAGTGTTATTACACATTTTCTACAGAATAATTATCAAACGCCACATTTCAATGAAGAAATCTTGATCCATGATTCAACTATTTCAATTAAAACTCTACATGTAAATTGGTATTGACAACATGCAAATTATGGCAATGTTCACAAGGTCAAAGAATTCTTGAAGACATAGTTGATCATTCGCATTACGACATATTCTAGTTGAAAACTGATTTGCATAGAGATAGAAATATAAGATGAGGAATCATAACCTTTCAGTCTGCACTCTCATTTAATAGCATGTTACTTTTGAGAAACCCACATAGAAACTTCAATAGTCAGCAGTCCGCTTTCCACGTCCGAGTAGGTTGCAACAGTCTAATGTGATTATACGATGCCGGAGGTTTATATTTGTTTTGACTGTGAAAGATATACCAATCAATTAAAATATTTTAACGCACTGGAATCTAGACGTGGAAACACGCGTTAAAATATTTTACCTTGAAGAATGTTATAAATCTTGGATAACTTGATAAATGTGATAAGATATCATTATTGCGAGTTTCGGGTTATACATTTGTATACAGGGTGTCTCATAATACATGTTCGCTTGTTGAAGGGCTATAACTTTTCCAAAATAATTCGTATATTGATAAACACAGTATCATCTAAAATATGAATTTAAGAATTAGTTGGTGGATTATATCGTGTGTCAATACATGAGCAGTTGTTGACGTCATGTGCGTTATAATAATGCCATTGACAACGAACGTTCTAAATTGCCCGAAGAGCCAGAAACCATGATTGTACAGAAACATGAGTAAATCTTATATCTATAGTGGGAATAGTAAAAGTCAGTTGTAGTCTTTTATGTCTACACTGTCCGAGAAATTGATGAGTGTTCTTGAAAAGTTCTAGTAGGTGTAGTACGTGATGTATTCAATATGTCAGAGATGTGGTGAATGGAACCGACAAGTATCCTGCAGTTTCCATTTACTGACAGACGTACATTATACAATGTATATCAATGGCTTAGAATGAGAAGGTCGTTAGTACAAATTCGAAATTTTGAGACAATAAGAAAAAACTGTCTGAAAACAACTTTTTACTTATAGAAAAACAAGCTTCATCATTTTTTTTCAATATAACCTGTCCGATTTTCGTAAAAAATAGGCTCTTAAGAAGCGCCTTGTGATGCCGATTTCAAATATGTATGGGTCTTATTAGGTCGTAAGACCTTAATTCTGAGTCAGCGATATATTGTAGGCATGCTAAAATGTTCATGAGGTAGATGCAGCAAGATTTTATTGTCAATCAATCACATTCCGAATGCTTTTTTGCAACGGATCCAGAACAAGAAACAATATCAATGATCAATGTTTGCTCGTAGGTTAGGACATGTGTATCTTAATTGTGATGAAAGATTTATACATTTTAATGATGCTATCGCTATATCGACAACCTGGTATTAGTTCTTTCAAAATAAGATACTAACAAAATAAGGTATCGAGAGGTTAGTTCCCATTTTCGTATTTATACTATATTTACTGATACCATTTACTATACCAAACTGTGCCCCATGCTTTGTCAACCGACCCAAGTAAAACTACCTGATGAATAGCCGCACGCATTAACAATAGTTCAAATGGTCTTCTGTTGATCTATAGCAGATGAGAACACGATAAACAGACCATATAATGTTACAACAATGATTAATTATCATATCCCACACGACGATCTCGATATAAGGTGGACATTGACACTATTTGGACCTCAAACATATCGAACAATATACCGAGCTTAGATTAAGATATCAGAAATCAAGAAATATACACCCGTAGGGCTGTTACAATGTATCTTCTGTTGTGAGAAAAAACATGTAGGAAAAACTTATTGTTGAATCTGAAAATTACAGATGCAAATGTATCAGCCTTATACGTATTAACATACGTGTACACTACACATAAAGCGGGGACAAAGGCAGAGTAGACTGTGTGATACGACAAATCAAGTGTTAAAGAGGAAGGTGAAATAACTAATGCTACTCATTGCTTTCTCGTGAGTCGTATATAATTGTAATTAAATAAAAATGTCTTAGTCTTAATTCTACTGTCTCGACAAAATGCTTTAATGGAAATGTCACATGCAAAATGGCAATTAAATAAGTCATTTGCGTCTGTCTGGTTTATGTATTTAGTATTATAATTATTATATTGTTGCCACTGATGCTATAACCAGGAATATAATGGTAATGCCTACAACGACGGATCGGATAGAATGCAGGAATAACGACATATGTACAGTTATATAATTGCTGCCTTATAAGAGTAAGGTCGTAAACGAAAAACTGCCATTTTTGGAAAACAAGAAAAGCCTGTCTGGAAACTACGTACCTCAAGGAAAAAATAGGTTCATAACATGCACATCGCGAGGCAGATTTGGAATAATATTAATTTAGGTTAGGACCTTATTTAGGCAGTATGTAACGTAGCACTTATGACCTTATTTGTCTAAGGCAGCAATATTTAAGTTACATTTTAACATGATATGAATTTTATATAAACGCTTCGAAATATTCTGAAGACTGTGCATGTACTAGTATCATTATTTATTTTAATGCTATGTCAATAAGATTGGGTACATATAAGTTTTCGTCGTCAAATGAGCTAACTTGATTGTTTGAATCTTTTATTTTGTTAGCACTGGCTACGGGATTCCATTTTGGATGGGAAAAGGCGTTACGTTCCTTCTATTATGTATATCGGTAGAGTGATGTGTGATGGACCGACTGGTATGTGCGCTACAGTATTTATTTGTATAATATTTTATTGGTAGAACTTCACAATCCTGTGCAACAACCAAGAATGGCACACTGCTCGGATTTGTGGATGGAGCAAGCACCAAGTCAGTTCGAGTTTAAAACATTTTTTACAAGGTTAGGAGTGTCGGTCGCTATCGCTCCTTTTGTTACTGGTCCTTAACGAAAACGTTTTAACAAATCCTATACGCATCTATTAATTGTATGTGTTTACAAATGTACTTGCCTCTTATCATTGAAACATATTATCGTACACTCTTATTGCGTCAGCTTATCAATATATCATAGTGTACGTCTACATACGCCTTAATTCGACAAAGTGCCTGTTTATATACCATGTAACTGCAATAAGTATCTTGTTCATCATATTAATTAAGTTATTCCGATATACAGCATGCATCTAAATGAATTATTTTAAAACGCACGTGAATCGTGTGAACATGATAAAGTTATTGATACATATTTTAAAAGTCAAAATAAATATAAACACCCGCTTCAAATATTCGTTCGATTATGCATTACGCTTACAGACTGTACACGTATTTGAATTCGACTTGCCGATATCCGATATATTATATAACAGATATAGCATTTTATCTCCTTGGAATGATTACATACAAACAGACCGTACCCGTGAGAGAAAGACATGATAGATCATTGATGTCTTTATGTTTCAACTGTAAACTACATCTGACGAAAAAATGTGAATGATTAACAAGATTGTTATCGTTACAAGAACTGATAAAACATAACTTTCAGTTTGTCTGATACAAATACTTGCCCGAGTGTATGTAAATAGAACAGCTGAAGAAATGTGGGTGGTTGGATTTGTGCAATATTTATACTTAATATTTAGTTTATGCGATTAAACTTAGTACATGTACATGTATATTGGATTGTTACAGTACTAACACAGATTCTAGATATAATCTACAATACAAGGATAGGCAACTGACGTACCTATCTATTTCACTCAATCGACTCTCCATTTACCGATTGTTTTCTTCTTCAACCATCAAAGAAGGTTATCGTCAATCTTGAAAAACAATGGTCACTAAAAGCTTTATATTTACCATTACTTTAAATAATTAAACCCATCTCTTTTTCGTAATAGTATAGTGGTACGATGGCCACTCGGAAATTATTAATCAGTGGGCGATATCATGTTTAATATGCAATCAATGTGTATACAAGTGGACGTTTTCTGAAAGATACAACCTTAAATTCGCAACAAGCTTAAAAAACAATATTGCAATTGGAAAAAACTATGCATTCGCCAACACGAAATTTGACCAGCAGAGGTAATTCCGACAAAATAAGGCATATTAGTATTCTAAAGGGTTGATACTATTGCTCATAATGTATTTACCATTGCATGCTTCATATACTTGTTTAACTAGTGTTTATTCAACATTAATTTTTGGACAGTATAAATGGCTTTAGTGGTCGAGGGAATCAGCCATGTTCCAAAACTCTTGAAAACAGCATTTTACTGGAACTATTGCCCAATACGTAGTAACTGTATTGTATAACTGGATTGTATTTCTTGATTGTATTACTGGACGTGATATTAAATCGGAAAGTCCACATGTAGCTTTTTCAAGCATAAACTCTTTATATACTTTATAAACCTTACATTCTTGTAATGAGTAAGCCTGAAAACACGGGAATTTATTCGATGCTTAAACCACATGTCCTGTATATAAGCTCCCGTAATTGTTGTTGGCAGACAGATCAGAAGTTGGTTATTTTAGTATGGACCTAACGCAATATGATAGAATTAACTAAACTGAATCATATCGACTAGCTTTTTAATGCGGTGTTATGGGTCTGTGTAACTGATATAGTTATAACGATAAAATATATATATAATGCCCTTGTTATCGACTTCATGGCATGCCGATGGCCCTCGTATTTTATATTAATAATAATCTATTGCACCTATTCTAGTAAATCAATGGTTAAATAATATGAACAAATGCACTGCATCACATGGGATTCTCATTGAGGTCATTAGATAATCTGAAATTGAAAAACTGAATGACGAAGCACTTATATTGCTTCCAGAAAGCACCACATAGACAATTAATTGATTGGATACCAGCGAGTACTCACGCATAGCTGACCGTTGTGTAGCACTACCGCAGACGTCCGTCGCAAGGTCTGGGGCATTATGAACTTATTTAGATTAAGAAGTCATTCAGTTCCACAACTGTAGTATGAAAAGCTATTGCGTTCGTATTCTAGACCTAGTGTATTCAATACAGTTTTACAAGGCTAAGTAAGAATTTTTCTTGGTCCATGGTTTACAACCCTTTAAGTATAAAACAACAGACTCAAAAGGACACAGATCTAGCGAAGGAGTTTCTTAGGATTGGTTTGCATCTCCAACATTTGAACGATTCCGGCTAGATTTACTTTGTAATCTGATAGAAGTCAGGCGTCTCGTATCGTATTGAAACACCTTTGTACTGTAAATGCTAAAATTGCTTTGGGAATGGGCTGAAAAATGGCAGCAATTTTTGCCGTCGTTATAGTCATAGAAACCATGTAATACTTTTGTATATTATTTTGTATTCTTTAATGTTTTAGCATATTAGATGTCCAGTAAATGTTTAATAATACTTCTACCATCGTCAAATTTTCGCTACCAGACGTCAGAGAAGAAAATCGGTCGTCCTAATCCCTACAACGTCACTTCCGTTAACAACCAAAATCTTTACAAATGCCTTAACCAATACAAAACTACAACAACAGCAACAGACACAACAAACGCGTATTTTCGCATGTAGTCGTAGCTCGGAGTCACCGTCCCTAAACTCCATTAGAATAATTCAGCTAAATAGGTCTAGCTTTTAATATTTAAAATATAGTTATTCCAAAATACCCCCATTCAGTATAAGATAAATGGTTGCCCAGAATAACCCCTAATACATACTTTTAGAGTTGAATATGATAGGGTGGTTCCTGTAACTAATATAACAAATGAAATGACACCAACTACCTCACTGATGTTTACGCTGTAGTTTTTTGATGTTACAGTTCAATCATGTGTGAATTACATAGTTCACAAAGCATGTTGGAAGGAAACTTAGCGGTTTTTTCAAGAACAAAATACTCAGTGGGCGATATCGAGAGTGGTTCAAATTGCTTATTTGCACCAAATCTTTCATAAAGCAACCACCAGTGGCTTTCTATTACATCATTACTTGGTAAGATTGGAAAATCACGATATTCAAAGATTTTAGCCCAATCTGTGAGGCAGCACCTTTGGATTTGAAAGAGTTCACCGATGTTCCTACCATCAGATGATTTGAAATGGTGGCTGCAGGAAGGAATATGTGAGAGTTATTACACTACGTGTGCATGTATTATCAAAGAATTTTACTACAAAACCACAATTGTCTCTTCAGGAACACACTTGTTATGTAATTTATCCAATCACTTCTGGAAAAATCGACCTGACATTTCGACTACATAATTAGTTCATTTGCAAATGTGAGCAATTGTGTTAGCATGTACTAACTTGATTACAGCACGATGTCACTGTAACTGTCCCGAAGTATTATCTTTGTAACGGACATTACAAAGCAATAAGAGACTGTAACAGCAGTATTAACAGAATATAATCTTGATACATACAGCAGACTGGCGCCCAGAACTTTTCTTATTGTCTTTTTGTACGAGCAGTTTCTAATAAAGCATTTCGTTGAGCAGACAAAGAGAATTTTGATTCTGTTTTAAGAGATGCATTCATTTAATTAGAACTATATACAACTCGTTTAGTAAAACAATAAATAAATTGCTTGTCGAATTATGGTTTTACTGCCAGTTGCGTAATAAAGTCTGAAGTATATTACCTAGATAGCAAGGATAACCAGACTCGTAAGTAAAAAGTGTTATTGAATTAGACACCAATATTACTTATCCAGACCTCAGGCAGTCTTGAAGTAGAACATACAATTATCAATTCAATAAAGGCTTACTCAGTTTAAATTCCTGTAACAAAAAATCCTCATGGAATTATTTCACACATTGACTTAGTTAAGCTTTAAGTATAAGTATGTGTACAGCGTTTAACTTAATAATACCGTACCAATTTTTTTTATAAAAGACTTCGTCGGAAAGAATATTAGCCATTGCCTTCTTGTCTAAACATGCGTTTAACACGTCCGTTCAAAATATTTGCTAGGCGACTATAAAGTCAATGTCATAACAAAAGCAGAGTTAAAGTGTGATATTAGTCAATTTAAGGCAATAGAAAATGCTTTGACAGCAATCCTTAGGGGATTACCTTACCGGGCGAATATTTTGTTGATGAAACATGTGTACGTGTATTGTACCGCGCAAAACACATACGACAGCTAAGGAAAATTATTTACGAGGTGAATACTGAATATTGAGGGAACATGCGTACATGTACGTGTATTGTACCGAGTACCACACATACGACAGCTTAGGGAAATTATTTAAAAGTTGAAAACTGAATATTGAGGGAACATGCGTACGTGTATTGTACCGAGTTCCTCACATACGACAGCTTAGGGAAATTATTAACGAGGTGAATACTGAATATTGAGATAGCATGCGTACGTGTAGTGTACCGAGTTCCTCACATACAACATTTAAACGGCTGCTTGTACCAAAATATATTTTGAATTTATTTTCTAAACTATACATGCAAGACGCATGAATAATATTATGTACCCCACCTATGATAGTTCAGGATATTGAGTTTGCTAACTTTTATTGATCTCGCCATTTATATCAAACAACATAAATAAATTACACATACACTGTTTTTTGTTGTGTCTACGCAATTACATGACCCAGAGCCATGAGGCTTTAGTATATGGCCGTTAAAAAACTGAGAATCAAATAATACTATACATTGTATACGAATCACATTATTATTAGACAAAAGTATAGAACAGTTCGGAGCTTCGTGATCAATACAAATTTCAAACATGTCTTTACTTATATCCAACCCTTGTCAATTTCCACGATCAGCTTTCGAATTGTCGTAACCAATTGGCCATTGAACCAAGCAAACTCGTATTGACGAAGAGAAGTTCAGTGACAATACATTCAATCAAAGCCAAGATAACAATTAGTTACTATCATGAAAAACTCATAATTTGAGTTGTACTTTACTTAGACTGGTACCTAGATATTTAAATAATTAATTTTCTTACACTTGTAACCCTATTTGAACAATGTAATCTAGTATTCTCTGTTTCTAATTCATTGGATTCACGTGGAACAAACGAGGTCGTTGTCACGTCGGATAATAGCTCATGTTATAAAAATAAGCATTAGTCTGTTCTCGTTGTTTTATCTGTTGTTTGTTCATAAAGGAACACTGGTATGTATCATGAGATTTTCCGTGTTGAATATAAGGATGTATATAAACGTCACGCAACTTATACCAACCGATACAACCAAATATACACCCTGCAATTAACTCCCTTCGACCAACGTATATATCTTCAGTTTGTGTGTGGTGATGAACTGACTGCACCGTCGTTTGTAGGTTGCTGGCATCTCCCACAGCTTGGTCTCGAAGGATATGGTAAATCATTGATATATCAGACATTATCATAATTATCAATATAAAATTATCAACTATCGTTATGAAAACTCACACAATGTCGGACCCCAGCAATTATTGCGTGCATCCTTACAGGTTATCCAGAATGCAGCCATTGTGACAAAATAAATGATAACTCATTCAAAATGATCCGATAATGAATCAATTGATGCGTTCTTTATGTCTTCAATAGTAATAATGTAGCAATAGACAATTATTTGACACTCGTCAAATCTTATTATTCCGCACAACTGTAAGACGTTCAAACCAGCAGATGAACACACTTTATCGCTAATAATGTACGAGCACTTCGTGCGTAATTGGTTGATAGGCATTATCTCTTGCAATTAGGTTTTTTTATAATAAAACACACAGTTCAACAAGCTATAATTGTGTCATATCTTAAACAGACTCTTTACAGTTTGCTGTTATACATTGTGACATGACGGAACAATATATAGTCAATGAAAGAACCTGCTTTGGGCTAGTATTCACAAAGCATCTTATTAATCAGTGAAATCTTAGAATTTTCTTCAATCTTACAATGTCCTTAAGTGTATCAGGCAAATCAAGTGTACCTTGTTTTTCATTTTTTAGAAGCATTATGAAAAGAGCTACAATAATTTCATAAAAACATGGGTTATGCTTAGTTTCTTGAGAAAAATTCGGAGCTCAATTCTTTAACTAAAGTCAAAAGAGTTAAATTTCCATTAATATCCTTTGAACGAGGGTTGTTCAAATGGGAATGCAACAAAGCCCATAAAAATATATCCTTAAAGTTTATAGATTTAAATAAAACAAGCTTCCCCCCCCCCTTGCAGTATTCATCTCCTATATATATGCGAAATTTCAATCAGATAATCCATTTTCAAAATGTAATTTTATTATCATCCCTAGGTACACTGTGCATAATACTAGACAAGAGCCAAACCGAGATCTTTACATGCCTGATATTATTTCAGACAATGCATTTAAAGAGTCATGTGAACAAATATAGACCCAGTGATCCACAGTCTGCTACCATTTAGACCTAGTAATCTACTTCCTGCTATCATATAGACCTAGTGATCCACTTGCTGCTATCATATAGACCTAGTGATCCACTTGCTGCTACCATTTAGACCTAGTGATCCATTTGCTGCTATCATATAGACCTAGTGATCTACTTGCTGCTATCATATAGACCTAGTGATCCACTTGCTGCTATCATATAGACCTAGTGATCTACTTGCTGCTATCATATAGACCTAGTGATCCACTTTCTGCTACCATTTAGACCTAGTGATCTACTTGCTGCTATCATATAGACCTAGTGATCCACTTGCTGCTATCATATAGAACTAGTGATCCACTTGCTGCAACCATTTAGACATAGTGATCCATTTGCTGCTATCATATAGACCTAGTGATCCACTTGCTGCTACCATTTAGACCAAGTGATCCACTTTCTGCTACCATATAGACCGAGTGATCCACTTTCTGCTATCATATAGACGGAGTGATCAACGTTCTGGTTCCATTTAGACCGAGTGATCCACTTTCTGCCACCATATAGACCGAGTGATCCACTTTCTGCCACCATTTAGACACAGTGATCCACTTTCTGCCACCATTTAGACACAGTGATCCACTTTCTGCCACCATATAGACCGAGTGATCCACTTTCTGCCACCATTTAGACACAGTGATCCACTTTCTGCCACCATATAGACCGAGTGATCCACTTTCTGCTACCATATAGACCGAGTGATCCACTTTCTGCCACCATATAGACCGAGTGATCCACTTTCTGCCACCATATAGACCGAGTGATCCACTTTCTGCTACCATATAGACCGAGTGATCCACTTTCTGCCACCATTTAGACACAGTGATCCACTTTCAGCTACCGTATAGACAGAGTGATCCACTTTCTGCTACCATATAGACACAGTGAGTTACTCTCTGCTACCGTTTAGACCTAGTGATCCACTTGCAGCTACCGTATAGACAGAGTGATCCACTTTCTGCTACCATATAGACCCAGTGATCCACTTTCTGCTACCATATAGACCGAGTGATCCACTTTCTGCCACCATTTAGACACAGTGATCCACTTTCTGCCACCATATAGACCGAGTGATCCACTTTCTGCTACCATATAGACCGAGTGATCCACTTTCTGCCACCATATAGACCGAGTGATCCACTTTCTGCCACCATATAGACCGAGTGATCCACTTTCTGCTACCATATAGACCGAGTGATCCACTTTCTGCCACCATTTAGACACAGTGATCCACTTTCAGCTACCGTATAGACAGAGTGTTCCACTTTCTGCTACCATATAGACACAGTGAGTTACTCTCTGCTACCGTTTAGACCTAGTGATCCACTTTCAGCTACCGTATAGACAGAGTGATCCACTTTCTGCTACCATATAGACCCAGTGATCCACTTTCTGCTACCATATAGACCGTGTGGCCCATTTTCAGCTACCGTATAGACCGAGTGATCCACTTTTGCCACCATAGTATACAGTGATCCACTTTCTGCCTCCATATAGACCGAGTAATCCACTTTCTGCCACCATATAGATCGAGTGATACACTTTCTGCAACCATATAGACCGAGTGATCCACTTTCTGCTACCATTTAGACACAGTGATCCACTTTCTGCTTTCATATAGACCTAGTGATCCACTTTCTGCTACCATATAGACACAGTGAGTTACTCTCTGCTACCGTATAGACCGAGTGATCCACTTTCTACTACCATTTAGACACAGTGATCCACTTTCTGCTTTCATATAGACCTAGTGATCCACTTTCTGCTACCATATAGACACAGTGATCCACTTTCTACTACCATATAAACACAGTGATCCACTTTCTACTACCATTTAGACACAGTGATCCACTTTCTGCTACCATATAGACACAGTGATCCACTTTCTGCTACCATATAAACACAGTGATCCACTTTCTACTACCATTTAGACACAGTGATCCACTTTCTGCTTTCATATAGACCTAGTGATCCACTTTCTGCTACCATATAAACACAGTGATCCACTTTCTACTACCATATAGACACAGTGATGCACTTGCTGCTACCATATAAACACAGTGATCCACTTTCTAATACCATTTAGACACAGTGATCCACTTTCTGCTTTCATATAGACCTAGTGATCCACTTTCTACTACCATAGAGACACAGTGAGTTACTCTCTGCTACCGTTTAGACCTAGTGATCTACTTTCTGCTGTCATATAAACACAGTGATCCACTTTCTACTACCATTTAGACCTAGTGATCTACTTTCTGCTGTCATATAAACACAGTGATCCACTTTCAGCTACCATATGGACCAAGTGATCCACTTTCTGCTACCATATAGACCAAGCGATCCACTTTCTGCTACCATATAGACCGAGTGATCCACTTTCAGCCACCATTTAGACACAGTGATCCACTTTCTGCCACCATATAGACCGAGTGATCCACTTTCTGCTACCATATAGACCGAGTGATCCACTTTCTGCTACCATATAGACCGAGTGATCCGCTTTCTGCTACCATATAGACCCAGTGAGTTACTCTCTGCTACCGTTTAGACCTAGTGATCTACTTTCTGCTGTCATATAAACACAGTGATCCACTTTCTGCTACCATATAGACACAGTGAGTTACTCTCTGCTACCGTTTAGACCTAGTGATCTACTTTCTGCTGTCATATAAACACAGTGATCCACTTTCTACTACCATTTAGACCTAGTGATCCACTTTCTGCCACCATATAGACCCAGTGATCCACATTCTGCTACCATATAGACCGAGTGATCCACTTTCTGCCACCATATAGACCGAGTGGTCCACTTTCTGCTACTATATAGACCGAGTGATCCACTTTCTGCTACCATATAGACCGAGTGCTCCACTTTCTGCTACCATATAGACCGAGTGATCCACTTTCTGCCACCATATAGACACAGTGATCCACTTTCTGCCACCATATAGACAGAGTGATCCACTTTCTGCTACCATATAGACCGAGTGATCCACTTTCTGCTACCATATAGACCGAGTGATCCACTTTCTGCTACCATATAGACCAAGCGATCCACTTTCTGCTACCATATAGACCAAGAGATCCACTTTCCGCTACCATATAGACCAAGTGATCCACTTTCTGCTACCATATAGACCGAGTGATCCACTTTCAGCTACCATATAGACACAGTGATCCACTTTCTGCCACCATATAGACAGAGTGATCCACTTTCTGCTACCATATAGACCGAGTGATCCACTTTCTGCTACCATATAGACCGAGTGATCCACTTTCTGCTACCATATAGACCGAGTGATCCACTTTCTGCTACCATATAGACCGAGTGATCCACTTTCTGCCACCATATAGACCGAGTGATCCACTTTCTGCTACCATATAGACCGAGTGATCCACTTTCTGCTACCATATAGACCGAGTGATCCACTTTCAGCTACCATATAGACCAAGCGATCCACTTTCTGCTACCATATAGACCAAGAGATCCACTTTCCGCTACCATATAGACCAAGTGATCCACTTTCTGCTACCATATAGACCGAGTGATCCACTTTCAGCTACCATATAGACCGAGTGATCCACTTTCAGCTACCATATAGACCGAGTGATCCACTTTCAGCTACAGTATAAACCGAGTGATCCACTTTTGCCACCATAGTATACAGTGGTCGACTTTCTGCTTCGATATATTAGACCGAGTGATCCACTTTCTGCCACCATATAGACCAAGTGATCCACTTTCTGCCACCATAGTATACAGTGATCCACTTTCAGCCACCATATAGACCGAGTGATCTACTTTCTGCTACCATTTGTACTAATATTATTTGATGATGTCTTATATTTTGATATAGTTTGATTCAAAGAGGTAACGCTTCTTAAACTACGACATACATGTGTGCATATAAAATATCTAAACCTCCACGCAGTGAAGCTACGTCACCCTTGAGTTTTTACTTTTCATCGGATCAGACCTTACAAGTTGGAAAATAGACGTGCGGGTTACAGTAGAGCTGAAGTCTGCATCACAATCTAAATCTACAATGTTATTAAAGCTGTATGCATTCATATCACTGGCCACGTGGTCAACGCCATCAATTAAAGCGTTAACAATTAATTAAAGTTGTTTGGGTTTATTAGTGATGCTGAATGCTAATCAATCTGATAGAGGGTGTCTGTTTTGGATCAGCCACAGAATGGCAACTTTTACGACTTTTGCCACTTTTCAGCGTATCCACTTTCTGCTACCATTTGGTGATTCGAAATGTGCTACCATATAGCCGCAAAGATAAACATCAGGGCGCCGCCATTTTGAAACGTCATAATGTCACATTTCTCGGTATAACGTCCTTTACGATAAGGACGTTTTATGCTTGATGCGTCTCAAATGTGTTAAATAAATTGAAAGTTGTATTTATTGTGTAGGGTTAACGCATACTATATCTGAAATCCGTCAGGGCGAGGGCACCAACGCTTCCGATGGACTCTTCAGATGATATAAAACGAAATACGATGCGTAAACGTATTATAGTATGTGCACTTGTATTTCAATAAGTTTCGGCGCGAAATTTTGTAACGACATTGTGTATTTACACAAGCTTAAATGCGTTGAAACTTTCTTATCTTTTTAAGACTTTTAGAGAGATGACATTAGGACTTGCAGCAATTTAGTTTTATTTTCTTGTTCAGTTTTGCTTTGGACATTAATCTTGCGTGCGTTTGTGGTCTGTGTTTGTGTTTTCTGTGATAGGCTGTTTCTGTTGAATCCTACCTTTCCTATCCGAGTCTCTATTATCATTCTAAATTTCATTTAATGACCGTTACGTCTTGGCAGAGAATGCAGTATTAGTATTTACCATATTACTGTGTTCGCGCCCTTATGTAATAGAGGTTGCTTGTTTGAATTTGTATTTCCCTATACAAGTGCTTCCATGCAAGCTTGTACGCTTTTATTCATTCGTTTTCACATTGGTTGTGTCGGTTGATTCAAGTTTATAAACGCTAAATCCTTGTATCCATAGGTCCTAACAGATGGAAAACAGCATTTATGCTTATTATACAGGGATTTTATTTTTCGACCGACCCTCTAATACGTAACCAAACATTATGACCCCTACCTTATACAATGCTACTGCAATCATAATATTTGTATTGCACACTTAGCGTCAATTTATCAAATCACTTCCGGTTAACGGGTGCCGATTAAACTTAGCAATAATTGGTCACCTGATCATGTGACTAGTGATAATCCGTCACCTTACCACGACGTCTTTCAAGATGTCCGATCTCGTTGTTTATCGTGGCGTCACGGAACGAACGTGACGCTGCGCGCTAGTTAATGAAAGAGTTACAATATAGTCCCGAGTGTGATACCTAAGCGACTGGATAAATAGAATAATAGGTTAGTGCCGTAAATGAAGTAAAAAGTTTATCCGGGTCGGCTGCGGAAATTATCGGATTCGCCTACGGCTCACCCAATAAATTCCTCCGCCTTGCCAGATAAACTTTTTCATCCACGGCACTAACCTATTATTCTCTATATATTACCGTATTTAAAAACACAAGTTTTACCAATACCAATACACGATGTTCTGAGTGCCAAGCAAGTTGTTTGTCACCAAATTGGCCCCCATGCTTGTATCGACCAACACAACTAAAACTACCTGATGAATAGCCGCACGCATTAACACTAGTTCAAATGTTCTTTTGTTGATCTATAACAGACGGGAACACAATAAACAGACCATATAATGTTACAACCATGATTAATTATCGCTCACGACGACCTGGATACAAGGTGGACATTGACACTATTTGGACCTCAAAGAGCCCATCTCTTAGACAGACAGGAAATACAATATAACATCGTCCAAAATGGATCATAAACATATCGAACAATATACCGAGCTTAGATTAAGATATCAGAAATCAAGAAATATACACCCGTAGGGCTGCCTCAATGTATCTTCTGTTGTGAGAAAAAAAACAGGAAAGAAAAACATGGTGAAAAACTTATTGCTTAATTTAAAAATTACAGATGTAAATGTATTTTAAATGACATTTTAAAATAATATAATCGCTGCCTTATAAGAATAACGTCGTAAGTACAAAACTGCCATTTTTTAAAAAACAAAATAAGCCTGTCTGGCTGTCTGGAAACTACTCGTACATACAATGTATACCTCAAGGGAAACACAAAGGTTTATAACATGCGCATTGCGATGCAGTTTGGAATAATATTGTTTTATGTTTATGTTTGTTTATGGACCTTATTTCGGCAATATGTATCATAGCACTTATGGCCTCATTCGTCTAAGGCAGCGATATTTAATATACATTTCAACATGATATGAATTTGATATAAACTCTACGAAATATGCTGAAGACTGTAATAGTATCATTATACTATCATAATCGTAATATTTAGTTACACTTCAGCATTACGGAAGTAAGTGCGTTATATAAGAAATATGTTGCTATTACAATGTGTTAAAATAAATAGTGTATTGACAGACACTTCGCAAAGAGAAACAGCGACAGTGCCTAACCACCAAGCAAGAGACAGTCACGGAATCCGTATCCCCAAAAAGGATACTTCAAGCAGGACTGACTACTTGTATATTTGGTTGGATCATGCACCAAGTCGGTTCGAATTTAAAACATTTTCTTCCATGTTAGTAGTGTTGGTCGCGTATCGCTCCTCTATATTACTGGTCCTTGAAGAAACTGTTTTAAACTCTAACCTATACGTAACTATTCGTTTTATGTGTTTACAAATGTAATTGCCTCTTATCATGGAAACATATTATCGTTCAATTTGTTTGCGTCAGCTTATCAATACATCATATTGTACGTCTACATTCACCATGTACGCTAGCAAAATTCGACTAGGTGCCTCGTTATGTACCCTGGAACTGCAATAAGAGTATCTTGTTTGGCTCATTTATCAAGTTATTCTGATGTATGCATGCAACTAGATAAATTATTCCAAAACGCACTTGAATCGAGGCGTGTGAACATGATAAAGCGATTGATACATATTTTATCAGTCAAAACAAATACAAACACCCGCTTCAAATATTCGTTCTATCATGCATTTCGCTTACAGACCGGGAATCGAATTCGACTTGCCGGTATCTTTATATTATGTATTGCAAATATAGCATTTTATCTCTTGAGATTCATTCTATACAAACAAGCCGTAACCGTGAGAGAATGACATGATAGATCATTAACAGGATTGTTATCTTTACAAGAACTGATAAATGTAGAACATAAACTTCAGCTTGTTTAATACAAATACTTTCCCGAGTGTATGTAAATAGAACAGCTGAAGATATGTGAGTTGTGTTTGTGAATTTTGTATACTTAATATTTAGTTTATGCGACCTAAATTAGTACATTGGATTACAACAGTACTTACACATATTACAGATATAATCTGAACGTGGACAATAGATAGTAGAGCAGCATTTTGACTCAAAGTAGAGTGAACATTGCAAAAAAGTACACAAGCTGAGTCATATACCAAAATGTTCCTGAGACATTCAGGATTACTCTACTATAGGTAAAAGTTGCCGTCCTTGGGGGGAAAGTTTGAAAAGGTCAAGTGGTGCTTCAAAATAAGAAACAAACTACAGTTTACTTAACCTTTATTAATACCCCAAACTTGCATGTAATAGTAAAATGGTTCACTCACTTTGATACACCCTTACTTATTGCACAATTTTAATTCCAATTTGTAGTCCAACAGTGTCAAGGTCAAGGTCAGTTCAAGGTCAAATGGTAAAAAAGTACAAAAAATGAATGTGCACCAGAAATCATATGTCATAAATAGTACAAATGATGCTTAAACACATGCACTTGCACATGAGAGTAAATATAAGATGAAAAAGATTTGAAATATATCAATTCCAAGGGATATTCGGAGTCTGGGAGGCAATTTAGTGTATTAAACAATTACCCCACCCCCTTTCAAAACATAAAATGTAGTTGATTTACACATAAAAGCCTGTAGTATTAGAAATATCATTATTGAATGTTTGACTGAATTTAAAGTTCTAATACTGCCAATGCTAAGGGTCATTTATTGAGGTCATCGTGAATGAAGGTCAATGTTATTTCAAGGTCAAATGGTAAAAAAAGTACAAAAAATGAGTATACACTAGATATCGAATGTACCAGTTGTAGAAATGATGCTAAAACACATTCATTTACACATGGAAGTCAATTTAAAGTCAATATGATTTGAAATGTACCAATTTAAAGGGAAAATTAGAGATTTAAGTGGCAACTAGCTGTAATTAAAAATTACCGCATCCACTTTTATAACATACATTGCATCTGATTTTTTTCAAATCCCAATAGTAGTACAAAATGTAGTCATAATCAAGAAAATGTGTCAACAAATGTTTCCAATGTTTCTCTCAAGTGTAAGGAACATAAATATTTAAAGGTTGTAAAAATAGCTTTACTAATCATTGTGCAGAGTAAAAGTCCAGGTAAAGATTTCTTCATTTTGGGATACTCAACACTATCAAATACAACCATTAATAGCCACAAAAGAATAAGATTATCTACAAGTATAGCTATTCTTCGTTCCATGGGGCATCTACAACTGTCTGGCGCAGTAAACCAGTGTTCAGTGGGATATCTAATAATGTATGACACTGTCTCTCATGACAACACGGGGTACCAACAACTGTCTTGCACAGCCTTTCGTGACTCTATGGGACACAACAATGGTCTAACACAACATTTCATGGCTCTATGGGACACCAACAACTGTCTAGTACAGCATTTCATGGCTCTATGAGGTACCAACAACTGTCTATCACATCATATTTTAGCACCATGGGTACTAGTATACCAACAACTGTACGTGTTACACAGCAATTCATAGCTCCATGGGGTATCAACAACTGCCTAACACAGCATGTTATAGGTTCATGGGGTACCAACAACTGTCTAACGCAGCATTTTATAGCTCCATGGGGTACCAACAACGGTCTAACACAGCATTTCATAGCTCAAGGGGGTACCAACAACTGTCTAACGCAACATTTCATATCTTAATGAGGTGCCAACAACTGTCTAACATAGCATTTTTAGCACCATGGGGTACCAACAACTGTCTAACGCAGCATTTCATAGCTCCATAGGGTACCAAAAACTGTCTAACATAGCATTTCATAGCTCCATAGGGTACCAACAACTGTCTAACGCAGCATTTCATAGCTCCATAGGGTACCAACAACTATCTAACGCAGCATTTTTTAGCACCATGGGGTACCAACAACTGTCTAACATAGCATTTGATGTCTCCATGGGGTACCAACCTATCCTTGTACAACTGCTAGGGACCGCTTTACATTGTTCCATTGGATATCTAACTCTGCCTGAAACATCCTTAAATGGTTCCATGCGGTATCAAACATTACCTTATACTGGCTTTTATTGCAAAATGAGCTACTAAAAGCTGTATGAAACAGTCATTCATGGCTTCATTTATTAACAAGCTATGCCTGGTACATCCTTTCATAGAGCCATGGAATACCAGAAACTGCCTAGCAAACCCTTTCTTAACTACACATTGTCAGGCACTGACATTAATGGTCACCAGTGATACATTTGTATGTCCTTCTTCACACTGTCAGATAAAACTATTCTTGTGGTTGAAATGGGTGACTTAAACTGTCTAATTAAGCAATTCTTGGCACTATGGGGTACCTAACAGTTTCTGTTATCCATTTTGCCTCTATGTGGTCACTAATACTGTAAAATACAACCATTCCTGGTTCTGTGTGGTACTAAATACTGCATGATACAGCAATTCCTAGAACTATAGAATACCTAACACTGGTAGACATGATAATTCCTGGCTCTTTGGGGCCCCTGCATGACCCTTCACGATACACCAATTCCTGCCTATCGTGGTTACCTCATACTGCCTAGCAAGCAATTTCTGGCTCTATTAAATAACCTAACACTGCCAAATACAGCCATTCATGGATAGGCTCTATCGAGTACCCAACACTGCAAGGCACATGCTGACTCGATGGATAACATAATACCAGTACTACATGACAAAGCCATACCTAGCTGTATGGAGTACATAACATGGCTCGATGAAGAAATTCCTGGCTTGTTAGACATGTAGAGAGGAAATAACAATATTGTAGTACTTTTCATACAATTGACCTTGAAATGACCTTGAAATGACCTTGAACCTGGCCTCAAAGTGGTCAGTGAAGTATATCAATATTGTGTACACTATCAAATAAGTATTTTGCATGTAACCATTTAACATCCCAAATGTGTAAGAATCTGCCATAGTTGAACACACATAGAATATATGAGCAAAAAATGGTGGCCATCTTGGACGCCATCTTAGATTTCTTTGTCTGTACCTAGCATGGACAGTTTAAGCCAGCTATTTTATATACTACAGACATAGACACCCATTTTTGAATATAAAATTGCTTGTTCAACTTGTGTTACCACCTTCTTTTGAGTTGTTGTCACTGAACATGAATACCAACTGCTTTTAGAAATGCTGTACAACATAGTGGGTGGGGTAAATTAACACGATATGCATTTTTCCACACTTTTTTCATAAATAAGAAGGTAATAAGCTTAAGTCATATTGAAAATAGGTTTTTTTATATATTACAAAACACCAGTTCTATTCATCTATATAAATCTGCAAATATTATGACATTATGACAAATACCGCTTGGGATATAGGTTTGTTCGAAAAAATATGTACTGACTGAACTGTGGTTGACCACAATGTCAGATTATTATAGACATGAAATATACACTTATTTGGTATGGATTCAAAGATAATGAATAGAAGATTATGCAAAAGTGCCCTAAATACATATTTATACATTGTTAGTTAAGCCAGGAAAAGTTTAAGTTACATAAACAGTAAATTTTGGATATTTTTTATACTTTGACCTTGAAACGACCTTGACCTTGACATTTGGGAACCAAAATATGGACATCAATTAATAGCTTGAGTACTAAGGTATAATATAATAACAAACATTATGCTATAACAAGTGATTTTATAATGTTATTTTGAGACCAAATACACTATGGTCTACATCATATTTTGCTTATCAGTAGGACATTGACCTTGAATTATTCCAACTTTCCTCTCAAGGTCGGCAACTTTAATTCACTGTTTGTTTAACTTCAAAGTCTTCCGAACATTTTGGTATATGACTCAGCTTGTGTCTTTTTATTGCAATGTTGCTCCTTAAATAAGCCACTTTTCAGGCTTTTGCTGCTCTACCCTTCATTTACCAATTTTGTACTTCATTAACCATCAAAGAAGGTTAGCATCAATCGTGAAAAACAATGGTCAGCAAAAGCTTTATATTAACTATTACTTTAAATAATTCGGAAAACCAATCCATCTTTTTCGTAGTAGTATAGTGATACGAGGGCCACTCGGAAAGTATTAATCAGTGGGCGATATGTTTAATATGCAACCAAGACATGTTTTGAAAGATACAACCTTCAATTTGCAGCAACCGTAAAATACAATATTGCAAAAATGATATTTGACCAGTAGGGGTGATTCCGACAAAATAATGCATATTAGTATTTGAAAGAGTTGATATTATTGTTCATAATGTCTTTAATTTTAATCCGATATTTCTGATATTTGCAAACTTCATGCTTCATATATTTGTTTAACTAGTGCTTATTTAACATTATTGTTGGGGGAGTACAAATGGCTTTACTTGTACAGGGAATCAGCCATGTTCCAAATACTCATGAAAACAGCATTTGACTGGAAATATTGCCCTATACGAAGTTACTGTATTTTGTTCTGGATTGTATTACTGGACGTGTTAAAAAATGGAAAATTCAATTTGTAACTATTTCAAACATAGACTTAATATACTTTATAAACCGTATATTCGTGTGATGAGTGAGCCTGAAAACACGGGAATTTATTCTGATGCGTAAACAACGTGTCCTACATGTATATATAAGCTCTCGTAATTGTTGTGGCAGACAGATCTGAAGTTGGTTATTTACAATAAGATATAATTAGCAAAACTGATTCATATTGACTAGCTTTTAATGCGGTGCAATGGGTCAGTGTAACTGATATAATTATAACGATAAAATATATAATGCCCTGAGTTTTGACATTATGACATTTCGATGGGCTTCGTTTTTTATAATAATATTAATCTATTGCACCTATTCTAGTAAATCAACGGTTACACTTTTATGAACTAATGCACTGCATAACACGGGATTCCCCTTGAGGTCATTGCATAATCTGACATGGAAAAAACTGAACGAAGAAACACTTAATATGCTCCAAGAAAGCACCACATAGAAGACGAAGGGACAAATTAATTGATTTTCTACCAGCGAGTACTCACGTATAGCTGACCGTTGCACAGCACTACCACAGACGTCCGTCGCCAGATATCTGGCATTTTGAACCAATTTAGATTTAGAATAAATTAATTCCCCAACGGTTGTCTGAAAAGCATTTGCGTAAAATTGCGTTCGAATTCTAGACCTAATGTATTCAATACAGTTTTTCATGGCTAAGTAAGAATTCCTCCGACCTGGGTCCGTGGTTTACAATCCTTTGAGTATAAAACGGCGGACTCAAAATAATTAAGATTAGTTGACATCTCAAACTTTTGAACGATTCCCGCTCGATTTAATATGTAATCTTATAGTAGTCAGGCGTCTCGTACCATACTGAAACACCTTTGTACTGTATAAGATAAGATAGATAAGATAAGATAAATTTATTAACGTCTCACTCTTGTACATGTGTGTTACAAATGTACATATAAAATGATAAAAATGTAAAACTGCACAAAACCACTCAATTTGAGTTATGAGAGACAATATGAACGGTTTCAAATGTCAAGTATACATACATAAAAACAAGAAAGAATAATATCATTAAAACACAATATCATTCAGTTACAAATACAAATGGAAGTCATAATATAAAATATCATCTATACAAGTAAAAACCTTAACTGTACAATACATTTCTCCTAGTGACTAGAATTTCATGACCAGCTTTGGCACTGTATTTTACGATTTTATTATTTATTATTATTTCTAGATCATTCAGATAATTAAAATCAGGTTAATCATTTTGAATAGATTGATATAAATGACGTCTGGTGTTTTCATACAGATTACATGACATCATTACATGATATTCATTTTCGACAACATTCATACAATTAAAACAAAATCGTTCATCGATTGGTATCACCTGATATTGTCTAATCTCAATTTTAGGGGTGCTACACCACAACGGAACTTCGACAGCGCACTTCTATGAGTTCTTGGTATAATATTGTTCTTCACATAAGTTTCCGTTTCATATGAATTTGTGAATAGTCTATACGTTCTAAGTGTATTACCTCCATTTCCTCTAAACTGATCATTATTTATAGTTTGTAACCAATCGTGTTTGTACATATTAAAATGCTCCTCAATACAATTATTGGTAATAGTTTTATGCATAGAGTTACTATAATGAGTGTCAACTGATAGGTTCACTTTCGTACATACTTTATAACACCAGATTTTAGTTGCATGTCTACGTAAAAATGACCATTTAAAAACCTTAAAATTCAGTCTATCTCTTACTGTTGAGTTCAGACGAAACCACTGTGATAGTGTTGATTTCCATTGTTTAGCGAATGGGGGGTAACCAACTCATGTCACCATTCACTCCTGCATTGGGTGTATATCTACCCACTCCTAAATAAAATCTGATAGCTCTGTGCTGTACTGCATTTATACAAGTATATGCTTGCGTGCCCCAAATAGCTGCTCCATAACTGATTGTTGGCCATACTATACAGTCATATAATTTTAAATAAACTTCATACGGCATACCTCCTGTCGTTTTAAATTTAGAAATCAGTAACCATGGGGCACGTGTAGCTGATTTTGCTACATATTTAGCGGTGATATTATAGCCTAATGTATCGGGCAAAGTGAGACTTAAATATCGATATTCACTAACACAATCAAGATCATTTCCGTTACATTTAAATCTATAATCAGTTTTAGTGGTTGGCTTAGACCTAAAATGCATTACTTTGCTTTTATTTTGGTTAATCGTCATTCTGTTTTTCTTGCACCATGTAGTTAAGATATTCAAAAGTTCTTGAAGCTCACCCTCCGTTTCGGCGATGAGTACTAAATCGTCCGCATACAGCAAATGACAAATGTTAATTTCATTCATTCGTACTACTAATCCTGTCTGGTTAAGGTGAAGACTCAAATCGTTTAAGTAAAAGTTGAACATAGTTGTTGAAAGTAAACAGTCTTGCTTTAATCCAATGTTTTGGCTAAACCAGTCTGTTCTGAAATTGTTTACTTTTACAGCACATTTAACACTAATTTAAAGTGATTTGAGAGCTTGTAGAATTTTTCCTTGAACACTGATATTTGCAAGTTTTTTCCATGACATGTCTCTGTTTATTCGATCATACGCTTTAGAAAAGTCAATGTATGCTACGAATGTTGCACGCTTGCACTTTTTTTCAGTCTTCAATTATGGTTGTCAAAATCGTGTTTCGGTTACGTCGGAATCCATTTTGTTCATTGGCGATACTTTCATTGTCTTCCGCCCATTGTGTTAACCTATTGTTAAGTAACACACAATGTGCCTTGTAAATTGCACATGTAACTGCTATACCGCGATAGTTCGACGGATCTCTTTTATCTGAGGAAGAGTCTTTCAAAACCGGGGTTATAATACCATAGTTCCATTCATTTCGAAACATACACACAATAGTCTATGAAGAAAGTGAATACATGGTTTTGATTGTATTACTGAAGTGGGTATTTCACCATGTCCTGGTGATTTATTTTTATTTAGTGATTTCACAGATTTCTCTACATCAAAAATGTTTATACCACTATTTAAGGAGTCCGTACAATATGGTATAGCTGGTGTGCTTGTCGAATCCTGATCATTTTGCTCTTGATATATATTATATGCTAAAATTGCTTTCGAAGCGGGCTAAAAAAATTGCTGCCATTTTTGCCGTCGACATGTGCATAGAAACTATAAAATACTTTTGTGTATCATTTTGTATTCTTTAATGTTTTAGCATATAAGATGCCCAGTAAATGTTTAATAATAATTCTACCTTCGTCAAATGTCCACTATTAGACGTCACAGGCGAACATCGGTCTACCTAATCCTAAAAACGTCACTTCCGTTAACAAACAAAATCGTTACAAATTCCTTAGCCAATACAAAACTGCAACAACAGCAACATCCACAATACACGCGTGTTTTCACATGTAATCGTAATTTGGATTCCCCGTCCCGAAACTCCATTTGAATAATTCAGCTTAATTTGTCTAGCTTTTAAATTTAAAAACTTGTTATTCCAATATACTCCCATTCAGATAAAGTTGCAAAACATGGTTGCCCAGAATAACCCCTAATACATACTTATAGAGTTAAATATGATAGGGTGGTTCTTGTAACTAATATAACAAATGAAATGACAATATGTATGTGTACCCTTCTTTAGCGACGTGACACTTACTATGTAGGGTCTGAAAGAAGTATGGAGCAAACTACCTTTCTTCCTTAAATTTGAAAGGGTTTACCAATGTTCCTACCATCAAATGATTTGAAATTGTGTCTGCAGGTAAGAATATTTGAGAGTTAATACATTAAAATACATTACGCTAAGTGTGCATGTATTATCAAAGAAATTCACAACAAAATCACAATTGTCTCTTCAGTGACACATTTGTTACATAATTTATTCAGTCACTTCCGGAAAAATCGACCTGACATTTCGACTACATAATTAGTTCATTTCCAACTGTGAGCAATTGTATTAGCATATGTACTAAAATGAAGACAGCACGATGTCACTGTTACTGTCCCTAAGTTATATCTTTCTAACGGACATTACAAAGGAATTAGAGACTGTAACGACAATATTAACAGAATATAATCTTAATACATACACCAGACAGGCGCCCAGAACTTATCTTATTGTCATTTTGTACGAGCAGTTTCTGATAAAGCATTTTGTTGAGCAGACAAAAGAGACTTTGATTCTGCTTTAGGAGATGCATTTATTCAATTACAACTATATGCAACTCTTCATTTAGTAATATAATCAATAAATTGCTTGTCAAAGTATGCTTTTACTGCCAGTTGCGTAATGAAGTCTGAAGTGTGTTACCAAGATAGCAAGGATATGAAGACTCGTTAGAAAAAAGTGTTATTGAGTTAGACACTGATATTGCATATCTAGACATCAGTTATTCTTGAAGTAGAACATAAAATTATCAATTCAATAAAGCCTTACTCAGTTTAAAATCCTGTATAATTATTTTACACGATGAATTAGTTAAGCTTTAAGTATAAGTATGTGTACATCATCGCTTATGTTAACATTACCGCACCAAACTATCTTATAAAAGACTTCGTCGGAAAGAAAATTAGCCATAACCTTCTTTTCTAAACGTGCGTTTTACACGTCCGTTTTAAATATTCGGAGTCCGACTATAAAGTCAATGTCATGAATAGAAAACGCTACGACAGCAATCCTTAGGGAATTACCTTACTGGGCAAATACTAGTGATGGAACATGTTTACGTGTATTGTACCGCGCACAACACATACACCAGTTTGCACATTTAAACGGCTGTCTGTACGAAAGGAGATTCTAAATTTATTATAATATTTATATGCTATTCATGCAAGACGCACAAATACTATTAAGTACCGCACCTGTGCATGGGTAGTATTGGATATTATGTTTGCTCAATTATATTGATCTCGCCATTTATGTTAAACAGCATAAATATATTACACATACACTGTTTTTGTTGTGTCTACGCAAACATATGAACCAGAGACATGAGGCTTTAGCACATGGCCGTTGGTGAAAACTGAGATTAAAATAATAATATATATACGCATGATATAATTATTAGATAAAAGTACAGATCATTTGTATGACAATATTGGTTTTGCAATAAAAGACCTCCGGTCCAAAATACAAAAAGCATGATAACAGCTCACATATATATTGTCAAAATTAATGAATACTGAACAATAATTACAAATACAGCGGTTATTCGCGAGTGTTCATTTCAAGTTGTAAGTAATTGGCAATGATGGATACGTTTCTGGAGTGATAGCAGTTTGGATCAGTTTGTAAGATATCGCCTTTGGGGAATTTGTTCAGCACAAACCCTCAGTCGTAAGGATAACGTTTGTATAAAAGAGTCACTATCTCCGACCTCGTTTGCAATCAAGACATCGCCGAATCCGTACTGGTATAATAGTCATCGAATTATCGTAACCATTTGGTCATTGAACTAATCAAACTCGTATAGCCCAAGGGATGTTCAGTGACAGCAAATTCAATCAAAGCTAAGACAACCATTAGTTACTATCAGGAAAAACTGTTAATTTGAGTTGTACGTAACTTAGAATTGTATCTAGATCGGTAACAGTTTATTTTCCTACACTTGTTATCCTACTTGGACAATGAAATCTCGTATTTCTTGTCTCCGATTGATTGGCTTCGCGTGGTGCAAATCATGTTTATTCCTTACTTGTATCGAGATCATCGTGTCGGGAAATAAATCATGTTTTGAAAATAACATGGGTCTATTCCCATGGTCTGTGCCTCACAGATATCGAGTTCTTTGTCATATCAAGTAATAAATTATGCTTTGAAAAGTAGTATAGTATAATGGCATTGTCTGTTATTTGTTAATAAAAGAACACTGGCATGTATAATGGGAGTTATCCGAGTTTCTAACCGATGTGGTTGTTGATAGGGATTCTAGAATCGCGATGCCGAAGGCATCGCGATTTAGAATCGCCAGACGGCATTGTACGTGTTGCGAGTTTTTAGCCCATCCAAAATTTGGTCACCCCTGTCAGAGTGAAATTTGTGTGTACAGGAAGTGGTTTTTTCGGGGTACTCTGAAGACGTGAATGGAATTGGCAAACTCATTTAAAAAATATTATTGTTGTTAATAAATCATCTTTTATTTTTTAATGATGTTTAAAAATGTTCCTTGAGATAACCGAAGGCCCTAGCTTACAAAACATTAAACGCGATAGGGGAGGTAAGAATGCTAGCGCGCGAGATAAAGGCGGTCGGTTAGGATTTTAGACTGTCCCTAGCAAACGGAAGTCTGCCATCCTCGCTTCGGTCAAGTAAGTACAGCCTACAATCGTTAAAATAACTGCTTATACGATTAAAGTACTTGTTTCAAACAAGGAAAACTGTCTTTTATACACATAATTAGCGTAGGTAAACAAAGAAATGCTAATTTGCATCACAAAGTTTGATAAACGAAGCGTATCCAAATTTGTTCGTACCCAAATTGTCAACAACAAACAATTTATTGTGAATTAATTATCAACAATCATTCTGTGTTAGATGACCATGTTAATTGATCTTATAATGTAGGACAACTGTCTACTGCTGGTTTGTCAATACAGATCTCCGTGAAAAAATATGAGAATTGACATTGACCAAAATACAAACATTGTAACTTTTCATGAGACGATGAGTGCTTTTATGATTATTTATAAGAAAGTTTTTTGGGAAAAAAGCTCAAAATATAACAAAGAACATGAATTCCTCGTTGCTTTTTGTCTGTGGATAGTATGAACATAACAAGACCGAAGAAGTGAAGTTGTCCCAAGACCCTTCAAAGAACCCTCATATCCAGTTAAGGTCTGTGTTGGTTGACCCGCGTTTAACAAAGTTTCTGTCGTGTTGATTGGTGTTCATCTGTCGCTCTGCTGTGACTGTCCATGACAGTATGTAGCTGCCGTGTGACCACCGGTGTGATGCTATCATAAGATCTGTCATTGACCTAAGCGGTATCAACAATATTTTTAACCAATCGATTATCGATTCAGATTTTAGAATATTCACCATATCGACATTACTGGTTAAAACCCGTTGTCTGGGATTACGGAATTAATTGAGCGACAAAGCGCCAGATATTCCGAATGTACGTCGGGGGGAAACTGATATAGCGTATAGAGCAACTAGCAAGGTACCAAAATCGCGATTATTTTAGCCAAAAGATAAGAATTTGAATAAAGTCTTACTTGAACACATTGACAACATTATTTTACGATCTCGCTGACAATATTTTTGCCTCAATAATATGTTTAACTTGAAAAATGCGTATATTTACTCACCATCGGTATCGAGCTTCGAAAGCGACAGTGTAGAATAAAATGCAATATTTCAAATATTGAACATTTTTTCAGATAATTCTTGCTAAATTTTAAAAATGAAGATGTTTAATGATAATGTGCAATAATTGTTTAATATGTTTTTCATGTTTAAACGTTGAAAAAAGAAAAAAGTATACACTCCCGCTATACCGCTTATTGCTCGCTAACCCCCTGACTGTGGAATTCCGGTTCCGGAAAATTGGGTTTTACTGAGTAATGTCGATATCGAGAACCGATACCTGGGTAAATGAATGGAACCACTGAAAATCCTCCTTTTCCTGCACAAAACAGTCCCTCTGCAGAGCTACAGATAAGCTGCGTATTGGGGTAATTACCCAATTAATTTTCATAAAAACCCAATAGATTTTGAGAGGAGGGAGTAAGAAAAAGCAAAGACAATCTGAAATACTCAAATAGAAAATGATTTTTTAGTGAAAATTAGTATATAAAAGATCATTTACCCTATGAGTTTTATTAAATACCCAATTAAATCTTGTCAAAACCCAATCAAAATTGAAAGTAGGGGGTAAAATACCCAATGGACCAAAACCTTATCTGTAGCTCTGCTCTGTTAAAATGTAAGTTCACAAATTGTAAAAATGGGTAAAGTCCAAACTCTAACCAAAGGTGCTATCTCAAAGCTGAATACATGTATATACCCAACATGTACAGTGTAGAATGGTTAAAAGGGGATCATTGACTGAAAGGCCTGTTTCTTGTTCGTCTATATGTGTAACTGTATAACGATGTAAAGCCAATGCTTGTCTTCCTATATATTGGAATCATTGATATGCCTTTGGTAGTATCAATGACAGCTCTAGTCGTCATTCAAGAAAGCGCTAAAACACACTGTTCTTAAAACCATATTCTGGCTGATTATCATTTTGATTCCTTAGGGGTCTCCTAAAAGGTAGTTAAGTTATAACTGCAGATACGGTTTGTCACTGACCTTAACAGCATTATAGGATAAAACCCGTTCTCGGTATAACAGAATTAATTTAACAGCAATGTGCGAAAAATTCTGAATCTAATATTTTTTGACAGGGGGGTGGCTGCATTAAGCCAATAGAGCAACTAGGTACAATAATTGCGATTATTTTTGCCAAAAGGAAGATTATGTGAAGTCTATAAAGTTACATTGTGACTCACTGAACTTATGTATGCTTAACTTTTACTCCGACACTTGGGTTAATGTGCGTGTGGACTGGCCATACGGCTTACAAAGACGCATCGCCATCAACAGCCATTTCTCTGTAACTTGCATGTAGAATTTCATGGAACTTAATCAAAATAAATATGAACAACTATACAGTACTTTGATGATGCCTGTCAGGTGTTTTTCAATTGACAGTCATTTACCTTGATTTATTAAATATTTCTGTCTGTCCTTCCGTCTGCAGCCATTTTTCTACTAACTGGTACATTTTTAAGCAACTTAAAATAAAAAAGTCATGATGCCCGTCAAGTTTGTTTAAGTTGGTCAATTTTCCTTAAGAGTTATTACCCTTGATTTACAGTATAATTCACTCTGACCGTATATTCGCATTCCTTTCTTTGTAACTAGCTTGTAGAATTTCATGAAACATAAAATGAATATGAGTACCCCATTACTGTGATGATGACTGTCAAGTTTCATTTTTGGTAAATTTTCCTTAGAGTTATTGCCCTTGATTTGTTGAAAAATTTCATCCGCCAGTCCATTTGCATTCAGTTCTTTGTAATTAGCTGGTAGAATTTCATGTAATTTAAAATGTTTATGAACACACATTCTGTGTGTCAATTTTCTTGAGTTGTTGCCCTTGATTTATTGAAGAATTACCTCTGCCCGTCCTTTCTTAGTCATTTCTTAGTAACTAGCCAGTAAAATTACATGAAACTTAAAACGAATATGAATGCTCACACTAAGATGATGCCAGTCAAGTTTTGTTATTGGACAATTTTCTTTAGAGTTATTGCGCTTGATTTAATGAAGAATTCACTCTGCCCGTCCATTCACATTCATTACGTAGGATTTTATGAAACTTAAAATGAATAGGAACGCTCATACTGTGATGATGTCCGTCAAGTTTTTAGCTCACCTGAGCACTCGTGAACATGTTTTACCTAATCTATATGAAACTTGGTCACAATGTTTGTCGCTTTGCAATCTAGGTAAAGTGCGTAACTGGTCATCTGGGGTCAAAAACTAGGTCACATCAAATTAAAACCTTGTTTACGCTCTAGCGGTCACATTTTTTATGTTATATTAATGACACTTGGCCACAATGTGTAGCTTTATGAAATCTAGGTACCTGGGTAACTGGGTCTCCTGGCGTCAAAAACTAGATCACAAGGTCACATCAAAGAAAAAACCTTGTTAGCACTCTAGAGGTCACATTTTTTACCTAATCTATATGAAACTTGGACACAATGTTTGTCGCTATGAAATCTAAGTCAAGTGCGTAACTGGGTCATATTGGGTCAAAAACTAGGTCACATCAATTTTAAACCTTGTATACGCTCTAGAGGTCACATTTTTGATGTTATATTAATGACACTTGTGTAGCTTTATGAAATCTAGGTCTAGTTCGTAACTGGGTCATCTGGGGTCAAAAACTAGGTCGCCAGGTCACTGATTCTGCCTAAACTGCTGGTCATATGGTGAGCGCTTTAGAGCCAATGGTCCTCTTGTTGTAGTAGTCAATTTTCCATGAGTTATTAAAATTCTATCTGAATTTCGTGAAATGTAAAATAAATATAAAATGTATGAACAACCATACTGTGAAGATGCCCCTCACTAATAACTGTAATGAGTTATTTTCATCTATTATCAATGGATGATTGAATCCCCTTTAGGCAATGCCTTAGTTCATATTAAATATGATGATGTATATAAACGTCTGGCAACTTATACTAAGTGATACAACCAATTCAAAGCACTCTCTTTAACGAAAGCGTAATGAATGCAACATTGCGAAACTTCTTTTTTATTAGTTTAATGGTATAACTCCATCATATAGCTTTAAATAAAGTTATACATGCATGGTGACGACTATGTACGCACATACATAGTGACTAACATATACTCACCACGCAATGAATGACATGCTGAGGCCTTTCTAGCATAATTAACCATAAAGGGAGGTAATTAAGAATGATAACTATACTGACGAAAGACTGTCCATGCAATTAACATGTGCCATCAGCATGTCCTGTCATTGAACGTTTGTTCATCCGTTGTAATAAAAAAAGTAAATAACTACTTCCTTTGAATTTCATTTTTACGCCCGTATATCTTCAGTTTGTATGTGGTGATGAACTGACCGCACCGTCGTCTGTAGGTTGCTGGCATCTCCTCACAGCTTGGTCTCGATTGACATAGTAAATAAATATACAAAGTATCGTTATGATAACTCACACAATGTCGGACCCCAGCAATGATTGCGTATATCATTACAGGTCATCAAGAATGCAGCCATTGTGATAAATAAATGCTAACTCATTCAGACAAAATGTTCCGATAAACACTGCGAATTAATTGATGCGAGCTGTCATGTTTATAATGTAGCAATAGAAACTCGTCATATCAGCTCATATAATTCCACACAAACGTGGGTTGTCAAAACAACCAGAGCAACGATTTTTATCCATATTACAATTCCGCATACCTTAAAGGTGTCGAAACCAACAGACCAAAGCATGTTTATCGGGAACAATTTACGACCATTTAGATTGTTAAATGAGGCTGTTCTTACGTAATTGGTTCATTGGCATTTTCTCTTGAAGTATAATATTTGTATTATAAAACACACAGCTCATTAAGATATAGTAATTGCGTATCTTAAACGGACCCTTTACAGTTTGTCGTGATATGTTCAATTCCATCGTGTCATGACCGGTCAATATAACTCATGGAAAGAACCTGCTCTGGGGTGGTATTCACTAAGCATCTTAAGTGAAATCTTAGAATTTTCTCTAGTCATGTATCAGTTAAACAGGAAAATCAAGATTACCTTTTTTTTTTGGTTTAGAAGCATTATGAAAAGAGCTACAATAATCACTAAAACATGGGTTATTCTTGGTTTCTTGGGCAATAAATGTTCAGCTCAATTCTTTAACTTAAGTAAAAATTATTAAATTTCCCTTAAGATGCTTCGTAAATACAAACCTAGATACGTCACTGAGTATTTTCGGTGCTTTAGTTTAAACATATTTTATTACCCAAACAATGACATACAAATAGATCTATAAATACATATATGTGGCCGCGACTGCAACTTTTGGGCTTACGCGCAAAATGACGTCGTTGAGTAAACGTCGTAAATAAACGTGACATAAAAATACTCACATAATTTCTTGAATATTGATATTAAACGTCGCGAAATGACAAGAAAACGTGTTTTTTTAATTAATTGTTGACATGAGAAAAGAATGTTGATTTCTATCTATAGTTTAGTGAGAAGAAAGCGATAGTTTGGTGACGGAAGTGGTTTTCTGGCGATCGATCAGCAGTCATCTCCCTTGATTACTGTATAGTTCACGTCTGACACATTTCGGAAATAAAAACTGTTTATTTTACGGTCTTAACTGCACTTCGAACAGTTTAATGTCTACAACATTATCAACAAACAAGGCTAGGTAAGTCATGCAGCATTTAACACTCGCTAATTTGTCTGATTATTGAACCATATGTGTTTTTGTACCGTTTTTATTGATGTCAAACCCGGAAGTGGTGTCTTCATGTTTTTTTACCAACAAAATGGGCGCTGTAAATTCAAAATTATATTGAATCATCAACGTGTACTAACGTTCTAGACTACTGAAATGTATGTCATGTGCACGATAGACCTAGCTGTATTGACATAGTTATAAAATTTGGAGAATTGATTTATCATGTTCATCGCCAGCTATCAATGTTCGAAATTTAAGCTTTCAAGTTAAAGCATCATCGGACTGGAAATCTGATATTGATAGAAGGGGGAGGAGTGTAGTGATTATAAAGTCCCATAATGACACTCTCCACTTACAGCTTTTGGGTAAACCTTAAAATCTTCAATAACATGATTAGGAGAATCTGTTTGGCATAGTGGTCTAGGTTTAGTAGGCCCCTACTTAAAACATAATTTTATGTGCATTTTCTTATTCAATAAGTTTCCCTTGTATGCATACTGGTATGCTTCTTTGTAGCTATTAAATAGACACATACAACAGTCAACTTGTACTTATATGGAGCAAATTGAGTGCATGCCACATGTTGTTGACTTTTAGATGCACCCTTGATTTCAAAAGTGAACATGAATTATGTAAGCTATATCAAGATCCTGTGAAACCAACTAAGTGTCACAAAGAAGACACTTACCTGGGTGTATGCTATGACTCATGATACCACATTCATGTATACACTTGTAGCAATCTAGACCTATATGGCAAGGAAGCTACATACATGTATACCATTTTCTCTCTTTTGTATGACATGCCCAAGGGTCAGTCACAATATATTGCCAACACTATAGCAGAACCTCTTTAAGTGAGCTAATAGTTCTAAGTGATACTCTTGATTTAACTAGTCTACAACACTCGTAGGTTGTGGTTTCCTCAACCTTCTACTCTCAAAGTGGATAAACATTGTCTTTATTCAATTAGTTTCATTTATTTTATATAATGTTTGCACTCTTTTTTCAGAAAAATGACAGTGTTACATCTGATGATAGCAGTATTGATGCAAGTGATTGAACATAAACAGGTATTATCATCATCTGTACATATTGTATTCTTTTTAATTTCATTAGAATGACTTTTTTATAAATGAATATTAGTTTAAAATAAATATTATTAGATTCTACTTTATTGTTCTACCTATATATTTTCATTTATACTGTAAACCTTTAAAATGTTAATGATTTCTACTGTCACTTTCTTTCAGTTACCTGCTTTTGTACCCTTTTGACAGTTTATGTGACTATGCAGGGTGATAACAGTTCCATTACATGAGGAATCCTTACAGGTATACATTTGGTACATTCATTTTGTAATTATTGTTTATAGATTCTAATATTTAAAATTAACCTAATACCATATGTTGTATGCATTATGTTGTATTTGTGCTTGATTCATTATTGTGTTTTATTCAGTCTGAAATTTAAATTTCATAAACATGATTTTTGTACACCATTTATGGATTTCAATATAATATAAATCATAGATAAAAGTTTTATATAAATAACATAGGCATTGGATAAATTGTATTATGTAATATCAGATACATTATTTTCTCATTTAAGGACACCACACAGCTTCTGAGATCTCAATGGAAAACCATCATCATGACTGTAGAAGAAACAGAATGATATTCAATATGAATGTATAACACATTAATTAACTGTTCTCCTTGTGATGTAACATTATTCACATGTAATACCTAAATACCTAGTTAAACAGTGATGCTTGCACAACAAAAGATTTTGATCTGAAAATGTGTGTTTGAGCCAAATAATCACATTCACTGGCCTAACTTATATTTATGAAAAAAACAGAATGAAAATTGCTTCTCAAAACCATGACTATCTAGTAAAGAAAGAGTCAACACATGATTAGAATTGTCATACCAGTACATGGTGTGTTGTTTTTTCAATTGTTTGCACTTACATTGTATTCATGATTTGGTTTAAGTTAAAAGCACTTGCTTGTAAACATTTATGTACATGTATTTATAACCTGGGTTCTAAGAATTTGAAACAGTCTTAATAAAGACAGCTAGCATATCACAGGCCAGATTATATTCCAAAATTTCTTTTAATTTCTGCAGTCATAAATGACACCACATGTAATTTCTGGTGTTTCCTAGAAAAAAGGCATTTGTCTAAGAACCACAGTCCAAATATTACCCAACCGACAGGTAAATTAGTGTAAAATATGTACCATTAAGAACATTTTCTGACACACCAGAACATTCATTTAAAGTTTTATTCATTTTTTCCAAAATAGGTCCTAAACGGGTTCCATATTGCCCTTGACATTGGATTTGCTTATGGTGCATAAAATTCCTACATTTTATTGTTATGGCCTTAACATTTATAAAATATTTCTTATCCTGTAATAAATACACTTATATTACATAAAAGATGTTATAACAAAACTATTTAGAGAATAATGTATTAAAAACTATCTGAAAAGTACATGAAACTATTTCTTCAAATTATTTCTGTTGCTATGCAGAATATCCTATGTTGTCAAGGAAATTTATCAAAGGACAATGTTAAAATGAACACTTTAATAAAGTGTATGGTAAGGGACCAGTAAATTGTAGTAATGGGTTAAATGTTGTTGTGTCAAGCTTAAGAATTTTGCTATATGTGTTTACTACCATAAGCATGTTTAATTGGAAGATGATTGACAACCTGTCATTTAATGGAAAGCATGTATTTGATTATTCTTGAATACACATAAAATGCACACTTCAGCATGTATGTTCTCATAAATTACATGTTTAAATATTGCTCTAAACTTTACATGATGAGTTTTGCAAATTCCATACTGCTCCAGTTAATTACCACAGTATTTTGTTAAATTGTGTCAATATTTTGATTAATCTCACTGTTGCTAGGCAACCACAAAAATGTCAAATCCAAAATTATGCGTTTAAACAATAAGACACATTGGTGATGAAAATAAAAAATATCTAAAGTATATTATGTGTTGTCTGTATATTTTTAGGGCATGCTTGTTCTGTCTGAATGATTCTAGACCTAGAATAGTTATTTTGGAATAAAAACGATGTTTCTTAGTAACAGCAAAATTGCCATAACTTGGTAATTATTCAAGATATCAACATGGAATTTACATAATTTGAAATCTAAAGGTCCACTTATTACAATGATACTAACAATAAAAAGGTGGTCTCATCGTGGCATCCTTATGTGCTAATTCTTGTATTTTGGTAAATATTGAGCGGTTGCTAGGTAACCAAAATATATTCGGTCATGATTTTGAACGGTTTTACAACTAAGAATCTTTGTGACACCAAATGTACAAATCAAGTATGACATGATGTCTTGGTTAGCTGATTAAATGTGCTTAATACACAGCATAGTTGTTACAACATTTGCACCAGAAATGGTGTAATTTTGAAGGAATACAGGCATCTACAGAATCGTCATAAATCGCTCAATTTTCAGAACATCGACATGCTATTTGCAAAATTTGAAACGTTTATCTTCAAAGGTTACTGTGACATTAAAAGCTGAACAATTGCATCTTGACCAACTATCAGAGTGGCATCCACATGTGCTAAAATGTGTATTTTGTAAATATTTAGCGGTTGCTAGGCAACCAAAAAAAAGGTGACATAATTTTTTCACTGATGTGCAACTTAAAACCTTTGTGACAACAAATTAACAAATCAAATATAATATGATGCCTTGGTAAACCGTTTAAATTTGTTTAATAAACAGAATCATTGTTTCAGTTTTTACTTCTAAAACAGTGCAGTTTTGAACGAATCACGAACTACTAGGTGTCAACAAAATAGTCACAAATCACTGAATTTTCAAGATATCGACTTAAAATTTTCAGAATATGTAAATTTAAACTTCAGAGATTACGTTACATTAAAAACTGAAAATGTGAGTTTTTACCCACTAGCCCAAAAATCGCAGTCGCGGCCACAATTATATACATACATGGGTAAAAGGGTCGAGCTACAAGTTCTAAAACTTAGTTACGGCTCTCCCCTTTTCGGTGCTACCCTTTTAAGGACCGCCTACCGATATTCGAACTTAACTTCAATGCGGATCTCTTAGTGACTAGATAATGGTAACGGAATATAATAGAATTTCATTTTATGACCATGTGTGTCGATATGTTTAACCCCAGTACACTATGCCACTGACTACAGTTTGGTTTGCAAGTACTTCTATCAGAAATTCTGTTTTTACTGCAGTAAAACTATAACTCAATAACTACTCTTTGAAGCAGCCATTCTTCACAAGCAAATAACATTTACCAAATGGAAACATCCGACAAAGCATCAATGTCTTCCAGAAGTGTAAGAAAGTAATATTTTAAAATGTAGTTTTTTTGGAATATCAATAGAATATTACAAATATAAAGAGGGCTTAACAGGGAGGTAACCTTAGGTCAGTTCAATACTTGATCTAGAACAGTAATCTCCCTTGAAACTACAATCAGCTCGCCTTAAGTGAAGTATAGGGTACATTGTTCAGTGTAGCAATACCATGTACAGTTCCAAGAATCTGCTTTCCATGAAATATAAAATCTTTTTCAGTAGGTTGACCTTTTTTCCAGCACCACGTGAAACCTCAATTTTCAACAGTTTCACAGGATGCTCGGCAAAAAGGCAAAGCTGCTGAAAATGATCTTATATTTTAGGGAATGCAAATAATGTTCTCCTTAGCGTGGCGTATATGTAATAGAAATCGATGAAGAAATCAAATGCTTATGGCCACTTTGTTTTCAAATGTTGACAATATTCTTCTTGGAGCTGCAGCCCATAGTCAAGTGCGAAACAAAATTGCAAGTATGTTATATTGTTTTTATTAGTTAGCATTTCAACAACTTAACAGACACGTAAAGCTTCATGAAAACATATTGATTATATAATCATAATTATAACACTCTGTTTAATATAATTATAATAACAAGTCGTATGAGTTACAGTCACTCGCTTCGTTGTTCAGACAGGGACCGTATGCTCACAAAAGAAAGCGCTGTATAACATGGTCGTAGGCTGGACGTTCGCCTTGCTTGAGATTCTTCCGAAGCCTTCCGTAGTCCAGGAAATGATCGAGGCGCGAAGACTGGTAGGATACACGGATACATCTATCGAGAGTGATTCATAAAGGTAATACAGTTCAGGCAGGATATTGTGATAGTGACGTTGCCATTTATGTGTACACAAAATATTACAACATTGTCTAGATAGCCTTGCGTTCAAGGAAACATTACGTGGCGTACTTTTCGCACCTGGTACGCACCTGTTAGTCGTTGAACGGTATGTTTAAAAAAACATGTTTGTCACGAACGCAAAGTTTGGCTAACCATATCCGGAGGTGGTGTGCGTGTATTGATGTAATTACACACAATGGCGGACAGAGGCAAACAAAAGAATGTGAATAGTAAAACCCGTGCATCCGTACATATTTCGAACTGAAAACGGAAAAAAGGGTATTTATTGTTTGCCGCAAACGAGGCGAACAACGAAGGATTATAGCGATAAAAACCCGTGAATTTTTAACATGTTTGCATGCAGCTTTCCTGGAACGTAGGGCTGGTTAGAGCGAATATAGTATACGTTAGTTTAGCATTAAAATAATGGATGTCTGTATAAGCCTTTATCATTGGATTTACACCGTAATAGTGGTATCGACCGCTGTGCCACTCTATTCTGCACCAGGACTATACCTGTATTTACAATCGATTTTAAAATGAACGATTTAATGTCAATGATTTGACGCCGGTTTAAAACAGGGGAACACGTAACCTCGAGTCTTTTTTACATAAACTGCAAATAATATCCAGCCTAGACATATGAATGAATACGATATGATCACAAGGTATCCGAACACCTCTGGAACCGGAAGTAGTAGTACGATAGCGTATTTTAACATGTCCATAAGTTGATTTATTGCATTCTGTACTCCGGCGACTATTCCGCGCTCTGTGACGTCAACAGATTCTAAAAATAGCTGTGTGATTGTGAGGTCAGCCATCCACAAACCTGAAAGTAAAATTATCATTCATGCTGAACTAGTTTTACATTTCAACTGAAAGTCCACGAAAATGTTTCTGAAACAGATTTTGAGCGCAAAAACTATCATACAGAGTTCACGATATATACAATACGTGTGTGCCTTTTGTATTCTGTTGTTTCCGAATGATACCTAGTATGTCCGATTTGTTATTATCTTTTTAATTATGTTATTTTAATTATTTAACATATTATGTGGATTGCAAAAAGTGGTATTGTGTAGACACGGTGTCTCTCTTAACAGGTTAAATTTGAACGATACGCAATTTATGATCCTCACAAACAGGCTTTGTTGGCCAGTGGTATTTTGCACGGGCACAGCGCTACCTTGTTAAAGAAGTAGTTTCTAAATTTTATCGACAAATATCAGGTTTAAAATGAATGTTAACGATCTTGTTTCAGAATATGTGTCTTGCTTTTTATCGAGTGTGCAATGTTTCTCTGTTTAATATGAAGGGAGATAACTCCATGAAAATATATAAAAAGGACAGTTGGAGTTTAAACCCTGGTACTTACCAATCCGTGCGCCAATAATGCCAGACATCAATAAAGAAATTGACACATAAGATGACACTGAGGTTGATGACGTTAGTATTGACGTCACTGAAGGATGTGTAGTCTGATTGCTACCATTAGTATAGTTGGAACTATTGTCAAAGGTATACCGAGTGGTTGTATCATACTCAGTGTGTATACTAGAAACTGTGACGTCATCGTTGATGCTCCTAGAAAAGTACTGAGGATCGAAAGGACTTCCTGGACAAAATATTGACACTACACATAGAGTTAGACTTGTAACTTCCGCTGCTAAAGCGTACATTCCGGTTTTCTGCAGTCCGAACCTTTTTCTCACTCTGGGATAGAGAAATGTCCCGACGATGCCGGAACAAGCCGCTACTGCAAGAAGACCGCCGATAAGATCTTCACTAAGTCCTTGAGAATATGCAAAACCTGAATGGTAATAAATTAATGACTGAGTTTAACTTTATATATTTCAGCTACTAGTCTATGTACAGGGTGTTAAAAAAGTTCGATCGTAATGTTTAAATTTCATTAGGTTTATTTTCGGGCGTCAGGAGAATGTAAGATTTTCAGATTAAATTCCAAAGGGTTCTACCACTGTTTTAATATTTTGAGCATTGAATGAAATCATAAGTGTTAGAAATTAAAATTGCACACTGTGTACAAACCGCAAATGGTATTTAGTATGAATCTCAATTTTGAGAACAAACTTTTTTAACACCATGTACAACATTGCATTGTATTTTTGCATTTCAGTTATTGCATACTAGTATTTTGAATATGAAGTATTGTGTTTCTGGGTTCAACATATCAAAAGCTGCCAGTAACTGCCATAGAGTTGATCAGCCGTAAGGGATAGTTTGGAAAATACTTATTATATGTATTTCCTATTTCATATTCATTCGAGTTATTTACGGCGGCCGGTTTTCCTGGACTATATATTTCCTAGGGTGATATCATGGCTAGCCTTAGACAATACTAAAGCTTAGAGCTTTGTTACAACCCGTTTTGAAATAAGTGTTAAACGTGTTGAGAGACTGAAACCATCCAAAATCCGGGTTTTTTACACAATGATTACACTTTTGAAGTGATTCCGAAATCTTGCTCGTATATTTTGAAATTATATTACAAAACGGGTTGCAATGATTTTTCAAACTTTATTTGGCATCTCAACTCGTTTTGTAATTAATACAATTTGCAACGTTATAACAAAACGGGTTGAAATAATGGTTACCTATGGTGATGCTGTGAAACCCAAGCACTGTAAGATATAGGGAAGCCAATGCAAGTCCAGCAAAGCATACGTCATATCCTTTAAATATCTTCCAGCCACGACGTAGAGTGATAAAACTAGCACATAAACTAGTAAGAAGTGTATATTTCGGTGTCTTGCCAACATCTTGTTTGCTGTCATGTTTATTCGTATCAACAGCGAGTTCGGTTATACCATCCCCTTCATTTCGTTTGTCGTTTTGTGGACTTGATTCGCCTGCAGTATGATTAAACAGCACAATGTGATTTAATGATAAAACGTTAAACAGTATGCCTATCTGAACAATACACATTCTATATTATTGGAGACGTTTAGACGTTCAGAAAGGCCAAATCGGGACTGTAGAGAGCATGTTTAAAGCTTTGATCCCAATGAGCAATTCCACATCCACAATTCCTTCCGATATTACAAACTGTCTCAAAACTTCCCCGGAGCTTTCTCTAGAACACGAGTAACCTGTTCCCGATGTCTTGATAGCTCATTTATGTCAATTGAGAGTAACATCGTCGAGGCAAAAATGCTCAGTGGCTTTAGTCAAGAAATATCAAACACAATTACTGTATATATTACACGATGTACCGGCATTTTGTCTTGGTAAAATATTGCATCATGATTCAAGTTTGTTTTGTATTCTTCCAAGCGTCACACACATTTTAATCGAGACGCTTTGTCCCGTGGTTTTTGACGTCACGTTTTCTTAATGCTAGTAAAAAAGTGGCTTAATATGATAACCAAGATCTTCGTAATAGTGTTGAATATGACGTCATGACTTGAAACGAAGACCTACAGAAACAGCGTTGGATGGTCCGTGGAAATATGTACAACAACTCGCTGGCTTAGAATTAGAAGGTCGTAAGTACGTAAGTACTACTAACGACCTTATAAGATTTATGCATATTTGAAATTTGCATCTCATGGCGCTTCTTATGAGCCAATTTTCATGTTCACCAAACAAAAGTTTGTTGAATATGCGAAAAATCATTTCCGGAATGTAGCGTCTTTTCTATAGAATGCCATTAGTGACATAATGTATTGAATCCCCCTCGTATGAGGCTATTTTCATGCAATTCGGAAGTGGTCAAGTTGACCAAGCTGAAGTTTTAAAAGCTCTTTATTCATTTAAAAATAGTAGTTTTCAGACAGTTTTTTCTTGTTTTCTCAAAATATTTATTTTGTACTTAGGGCCTTCTTATTCTAAGCCAGCGAAATATAGTACATTTTGTTTCTTTTCTAAAACCCGAACCTTGCGTTATTATAGAAAACGAGTCTTTGTTCAAACCTTACCTTTGCTTTCAAGGTCCTGGAATTCCATGACAACATCGACACCATGCATCAAATCAATATTGTTACCTGTTTGCCAGTCACCTACAAAGTGAAATGTTTATTCAGTGGGTAGCGTTGGTCTATATAATGAGCGCGCGCTTCGGGATCTAGAGTTTTTTTTCCGGATTTAATCCCCGTCTGGTCCACTGCTTAATTTCTCTGAGCAGAATAACCCACATGCTCCACTCTACCAGGGTGTGAATTGGTACCTGTGAGAGCTTTGTCTGAACATGTTCGATAGTCCTAGGCGTCGCAGATCCATGTTGGCTGCACACCCACCAGTAGAGAAATAGTCTCCACAGGGAGACTCGAACGCTGGTTGTCATAGGTAGCCCAATGACCAGGGGAATTAAAATGTCAAAGGGTGGCTGAACGGCTGAACTTGTGCAACGACGAAAGCCATTTGATCATAGGCACATGCTTTTAAATGATCTGAGTGTACTCAATATAAAAATAAATTATATAGAGAAGATTGTGCAGCGGCCATTTTAAGCCGTAACGGATATGACGTTACAGGGACTGCCCTACCTTCAAGAGAAGCTACCTGCAAACATGTTTAAAAATCACGGGTTTTATATCGCAATAAACCTTCGTTGTACGCTTCGTTAGTGGAAAACAATTTTAAGTACAAACCCCCTTTTTGAGATATGTACGGATGCACGGGTTTTACTATTCACATTCTTTTGTTTGCCTCTGTCCACCATTTTGTTTAAAAATTAAACAATTTAGGCACACCATGGTGCACCTCCGGATATGGTTAGCCAAACTTCGCTAACGTGAAAAACATGTTTTCTAAACATACGGTTCAACCAATCATATGTCCGTACCAAGTAAGAACGTACGTCACGTAATAGTTCCTTGAACGCAAGGCTGGTATCCTTGTTTGCTATGACAACTGTAGGAAAACTGGGTACCAGCGTTTGTTACGTCATATCCGTTGCGGCTGAACATAACCGCTACACAAGCTTCTCTCACACCCTCGTGGCGATGGAAAACATCTGGAATGAGGTGTCGAGAGTGATTAATATAATAAGTTAGTCAAACCTGTTTCACAATCGACTTAGAATAAATTAGTATAAACTTTTATGGTACCAATAATAAGAACATGTTACCTCGAATCTTTTCCCGTCGCAGCTGTGGCACCTCCTGATATATCTTCCATAGTAAATAATATTCCACAAAAACAGTAAAGAAGTTCCAGCCAGCGATCACCAGTGCCCCTGTACTGTGAGAAGTCCGACTTAAAATTTGTCCAGTCACTATGGGACATATCACCATGGTCACAAGACTAATCCGCCGCATTGTTGCACTAAGTTCTATCAAATAAAAAATCATTGCTAAGCAGCCCTATCACCATAGAAAGATACCAAAATAAGCACAATTTCTTAAACATAAAATCACTGATGTAAACATAAAAACCTTGTAGAAATTATGCACCAGTCAATATTATGCCCGACCGGGGGAGGGGGCGTCGGGGATACATGGGGAGTTAGACAAAAGAATCTTCCCGACAGGCGTGAATTCGGTAACTTCATCGTCTCCAAGTCCCGGAGAATAGACTCTGGTTAAGGAATTTCGACACCGCAATACAACAGCGATACTTTTATTCGTGTTTTAATAAAAGTACCGGGATGAAAAACTGTGCTCTACGATGGGATTTTAGACATAACAAAATAATGTCTTATTCCCCCTGTGTCGCCCCCCCCCCCCCCCCCCGGGCGAACAAAATATTGACTAGTGCATAACATGTATGTTTATATGAACTAAAGTCAAATAAAAAGGGAAATACCAACAAACATGTATTCCAAGCACTTATTAATTTAAAAAGTCGCCAGTTGATAACCAAGGACACTGATCATAATCTTAGCTTGATGCAATGTTTCATGATTCAACAAAAATTCTTCCACTCGGTTGCCAAAAGACTATTAAGTATAATTATCATTTAGTTCATCGCCGAGATAAAGCCAGTTTCCCTGTGACATGTTGCCCATCAACCAATGGACACACTGATACCATTTGTACACTACAACTTCTCAAGAGCGACCCTCTGTTGTGCAACAACACTTTCAAAATTAGCCGAAGCCAATATTTACTTTAAAAGTAAAATCTGTAGAGCAAGAACCTCTAAACAACCGATCAATATTTATAGCTCCCAAATGGTGTTGCTCTACAGAGGTTGTACTTTATTTCGTCTTAGGTAATCGCGGTCTTGAAGCAAATCCCGGAACTCCCGAACGTAAAGCAGTCGCTCTACGACACGATTATTTTATACCATATCCAAATTAATATATATTAATGAAATACAAAATGTAGTATCAAACATTAACAAAACACTAATTGATTGAATACAGTCAGGTCTCGATATAACGACACCCGATATACTGACAAATTCATTATACTGACATCATATGTTGGGGCAAACGTTTTAAAACGCTCTTTGTATCAATTCAATATACTGACATATTCGTAAAAACGACATTTTTCTTGTGCACAAACAGCGACGTTGTATCGAGATCTGACTGTATAACATAATTTGTAACAACGCAGGTATGGCTATGAAATTTTAGTAGAAGTAACTCCCACCTCAGTCTTTCATAAAAATTATTTTCACACTCACTTGGATAATTGATATTTTTTAATTAAACAGTTTAAAATGATTCGCCCTCAAATATCAGGTCTGCAATATATACGCCCTAAAACCTAGAAACCTAGCACGAAGCTTTACAGAAAATGGTGGGAATGTATGAAGTATATAAGCTTACAGAACGACACTCCTCCAATTGTGGAATGAAAAGTAACATTTCAACCATTGTAGTAGGTAAACAGGTAAGGGGTTCCAATGCCAGTACATGCATATGGTATTTAATAATATATCACACTTTTCAAACGCAGCAGTTTTGATATATTGGAGTATAACCACAAATAGTTTATACATCCAAAGTACATATATTTTAAAGTTTTATATGATACAAGATATTATATACTTGCATGCATATTTTAGTCGTCAAATGATATTCAATACATATGTATTTTGTACAGGAACGAAAAGTTATACTAGTTTGAAACTGGAATAGATACTAGTATTATGAATCACCCTGCACGTAACAACAATCAGCCTTAGGGCATGTGTGAATATAAGAAACTTACGTGCAAGCATGTCCCGATCCTTGCCACATATTTCTACAATCCAGTCTCGCTCAATGGCCGTCTTTCTTGCCATGTTGGTTAGGTTGGACATAATAGCTATGATGATTATGAAAGCATAGCATGTACGCAGAAGTCCCTCGTTAGGCAGAACAGCAGCGATGGCTGATTTGTACTCCATAGATACGTATAGTAGTATACAGCAAATAATCAATGCTGAATTCTGAACAAGCACTGAAACTCGTGCGACTGAAATGTAAAGATGAATCATTAGAACAAGCTTGTGGTTGTACGGTGGTGGGAAGATAACGCCCATGACTACGGATAATGTAGACCGGGTTCGATTCTCAGTCGTGGTTCATTGGTATTTCTGAAACGCTGTTCAGTGTTTCCCAAACATTTAAAGATGAACTGGTTGGTAACCAAGAGGTAGTTACGCGTGTATCGGTGTTGTACATCGGCCACGTGAAAGATTGGAATTCCACATCGACGATGTTCTCCTGATTTCTTCTGATACCACCCGATTCGTCACAATTCCTTCCGATATAACAAACTGTCTCATGACTTCCCTGAAGTTTCCCCTAGACCACGAGTAACCTGTTCCCGATGGCCTGCGTGCTCATTAAATTCAATCGGGAGTACATTACCGAGGCAAAAAATGCTCAGAGGGACCTAGACTTAACGTAACATACTTTTATTCTGTTGAGTATCGCCTTCCCTGTCAGACTTGTTAGTATCTTTTTGTCGCACATGTAAAGAGCACTCATGCTAGATCCTCTATTTACTCAACGACAATAATTTAAACGTTTAAGTGGCAAAATTTGTTTGATTAGATTTGTGTTCACCTGTTAGTCTTGATGTCCTGTCCACCCAATCACCAACAACAGTTCCAAACAACAGTACTGCAATACCCGCCACAAGTCCATATGATGCCGTAAACTGTAAATTCTGGGGAGTAATTTCCACAAGAAATAATCCAAAAGCGAACCACCAAATGTTGTCATCCTAAAATAAATCGTACGAGTTATACTGTTTTACTTACATTGCGTGAATGTCACGTAAATCTACGTACCCACATTAATTTTCTCTTACGCAAATTCCTTAGTGCGATTTACTAATCGATAGAAATACATTTACGTAGAAATATTTAATATTGAACGTTGTAAGGCCGGGTAACAATATAACTAATATATCAGGAACCATACTGAATGTAGGCTAATGAATATCATTAATGTTAAGTAAGTTCATGTTACTAATCACGGTCTATTTATCATTTTAAAAAAATTAAAAGTCAAAATCAATCGTGTGTTTCAATGGTTTGTTAGGTTACTACTTCTTTTGAAATTAGATGGATGTTAAGTAATGTTAATTGTGTTAAGTAGAATCGTCCAAGTATGTACAGACTGCACTTAAGCCCACTCTTCGATCATTTAGTTTTAAGTCGGCTGTTAGACTCGGCATATATCATATATCATATATCACCGCGCAATAATCAAATCACTGTACGACTTAATGGGATACTATATAATTTAACTTAAATTTGACTTATTTTGATTTAAACATCCGGTGATTTCCTATCATTGTACGACTTATTGCAAGACTATACAATTCAACGATTACTCATTATTGCGATAACCGGAAGTTGACTCTTTGATACACTGTATAGAGAGTATGTAGCCACAGCACATTCAATTTGGTGTTTGACCCTCTTAGGTACATAGTCATACAAAGTGCTTCATTAAACACTTGATATAGTAAATGATACATCATTATAATGGATTAAACAGGCATATAACATATCCAGTAAGTGATTTGATTCCTTAATGTAACATTATTTATTCAGTGATGTAACAGGTTCGAACATTGGAGATAGGGTTTGGTCGCCATGCTATTCATGCATGTAATTATGTCCTTTTAACATCCATTAGTCACAAATATGGCCTTAGTGACAAACAGGTCAGAAGAGGATTAGGTAGTCACACATATCCAAGTTGGAAGAATACTTTGTTGAGTCAGTCGTTTTGAAACTTTAAAAATGCTGTATTTCCGTGATTTAACAAACTTGTTCTTTTCTCTAACAATTTCTTTCTTAAAATAATAATGAGGAGCTTCCACTCACCATGATTGTTAAATACTAGATACTCGATAATTGTGTAGGCCCTGCTGTTGTCGGTGTTCATTCTTACATGTTACGTTATTTTTTCGAGTTTCTAAATCAAACTATTGCAGTATTTTCCTTAATGTAACGAAACAAATCCTTGCTGTAACACCAGATTCCTTGATGTAACAACTGTTGTTTTACAGTTATATAAAGTAGTTAATGGTAGTTAGATGCAGCTCTTGCTCTTTAGTATTGCATCAAGATACAAGATACAAGATACAAGAAATTTTATTTAAAGTCGGTCATGGCAAACAATATAACATTAGCTCGCAGAGCTATTTTCCGACAAACAAAATATAAAAATAACAACACGGTGTATAGCAGCTATAGAATAAAAGACATGGTTAATATTATCTTACAATATCAATGTTATGATCAAGGGACATAATCTAAGATTGCTAACAGCTAAAGTTGATCAGAGTTATTCCTCTTAGAAGAAAGTAACTTGAACCAGTAAAAGCGCCAGGCACAGCTTAAGATTAAGATAAATCACAATAAAACTTACACAAAGCAAAATAAAGCACATCAAAAGAACAATAAAAGCATACATAAAGCAAAATAAAGCACATCAAAAGCACAATAAAAGCATACAAAAAGCAAAATAAAGCACATCAAAAGCACAATTAGAGCATGCATAAAGGAATATAAAGCACATAAGTAACACACAATAAAAGCATACCTTAAGCAAAATAAAGCACATATAAAGCAAGCACAACTATAAATAACTTAGACCAAATGCATTCACATAAAAAATAAAGCACACATGAGAGATAGATAATAAGACAAGGTAAAACATGTTTAGTAAGCTGTTGAGATACAGAAAGCAAGCAGTACATGCAATCTCATGCATAAGTAAGAAAAATAAATATAGACACACAAGCAGACAACAGTGACATTTACAGACACATGGAGCACTTACACCTCGGGCCAGTCCAGTCACGGATCAGTCTGCGGAACTCCTTGTAATCTGTAGTTTGTCTAAGCTCGTTCGGCAGACTGTTCCATACTCGGACTGCCTCGAAGCGGAAGGAATTCTTACCATATGTTGTTATCATTCGAAACCCAGTAAATGATGTAAACATAAATGGTTGTCCTGCTTCCCAATTTTCGTGAGAAAAAAGGCAAAAAGCCCATTTGGTTAACTACTATTCACACAGTGCGTACAAAATCAAAAATAATGTTTCTACATAATTTGGAACAAATGTTCTATTTGTAAGAACATCAAATACCAATACAAGTTTTAAAGTACCTTGCCAACAAGTTAATATGTATTTACAGGTATAACATTAATTTTAAGAATTGTTACATCAAGGAAAAGTGAACAACCTTAGTTCTAAATTATGCATCCCTGGTACATCTATGGTGAATTAAGGGTCAACGAACACTGTTTTGCACAATTAAGACATACATTTCACTACTCTATAAGGCATTTGCATAACTTATTCTTCGAAGAAAATAGCAAATCTGACATCTTAATTGTTACGAAAATATATATTGACTCATATCTTAGTAATTACTTTGATAAAACAGTACCTCTAAGATTTCAGTTAATATTGTGCTCATCGATAATATCTGTCACTTTCTGTCGTAAGTTTTTGCGTAATTCTACACAAAGTGAGGGCGACCGCATAAGATCAAATAGGAACGAGGTGAGCAGAAATTGTCACTCACGGTTGAATGTAGCCGTCACTTGTTCATATAGACTGTGATTAGTAATATTACAAAAACATTGTTAATCATAAAATAAAATGTGTATTGGTCAATTGCAGGTTTTTATTGTTCATTTATCCAATAGATTGCCGGTGGGCATTTTGCATATGAATACGGTGATCTCTCCTATCGGGTCAAAACTTATCGGAAGTTTATGTGTATTAGTTTATTCTGGTTCCCGTTATATTAGTGGCATTGTGTATTCAATATTTTTACGTAAGGTAATGCACCAACTTTCTACGGTTTAGTAAAATGCACTTAATAACTTACTTAGGTGAAAAACGCGACGTTTACGCCATGTTAGCGGTAAAACAGTACCCGGGGTCCATGCTCCCCAACGTTAGTACTGTACTACAGTTGATTTACCAATGCTCCGATTTACGCATACGCAGACTCTGAAGATGAGTTAGGGAAGTTACAACCAAACACAGCATTTGACCAGTGCAGTCACCAGCCAGTGGAGAGATTTGCTTGTCGGAGGTTTTTGTCGTAGGTTATCAATCGAAGAAATTGGAGTATGCAGACATGTGCAATTTTACAAATAGTATTGTCTTACAATTAAAATTAAAACCTCAATTCTCGATTATGTAAACATCTGACTATCAATGTGACTGATTGTCTGCCGGACCGCCATTATATAATACGTGACACCAAAAGTACTTTTAACAAAAGCTCTTCAATTTGTGAAACAATAATCATTTATCATTTCAAGTACATGATGTCCTTCAAAACGTTTGTAACGTGATAGTTGTCGGGTATACATGTTTGAAGTAGTTGAACCCAGATAACCATCAACTTATGAATACATTGTATTTCTAAATTATTTGAAACCGCTTCATATGACTTGAGAAATGTTTGAATAATAACTTCGTTAAAAGTACGTTTGATGTGTAACATGTTATGTCAGGTCAGTACTGGGAGGCTGGACCATAATCACTAATTCATATGTTTAAGCAACTTTTCGAGGGTAACAATCAATGTATGGTATTAACACTTAATGAACAAAAATATTCCCTGTCTTCAAAGATATTGTTACTTCACTGAACAGTTACCTAGTATGTATACTTTTTTTTGGTGGGCAGTGTATTTTCACAATGATCTAGAGTGTAGGACCTTCGGTTCAATCATTCCACATTGATTATACAAACAAAAAATGTTTAATTGCGTACATACCCATCCAACGATGAAATGATTCAGATACATTAGCCATTTAGCCTTCCCTTTGAACGTTTCACCTTTGTCTGTAATGTGCAATAATGTAATTATAAAACATTGCATCGTGGTAACGTAACTGCAATACTGCACTGGAAATAGTGCAATAACTAAAATACTGTGCGTGCGATAACTGTAGTACCACATTGATTGTGCTTTATTTACACCCAAGCCCACTGTTGCACTACGGTATTATACATAGTGTATATAATTCGCTGGCTTAGAATTGGAAGTACAAATTTAATATTTTGAGAAAACAAGAAAAAACTCTGAAAACTACTCTTTGCTTATGGAAAAACAAGCTTTTTAAACTTCAGTTTGGCAGCATTACCACTTTCGATGTTCATGAAAATAGGCTCAACATGCCTTGAGATGCAGATTACAAATATGCATGAGTCTTATAAGGTCGTAAAAAGTACTTACGATCTTCTAATTCTAAGCCAGCAAATTCTGGTATGAAATATACGTAGGTCAAAGCTCAATTAACCAATCAGCAGGATCACACCCAATCCGTTAGGAAAAGAACGACCACAACCAAACATGGTGTCCGGGCGACTAATACGGTGTCCCGTTAGGGCCATCGCTGTAGTGCTAGTGAAAAGTCGACAGTACGACATTAAAGAGTCGATAATACGAAAGTGACAACGCGATAGTACAATCGTATTTAATTACTATCGACTTTCACTATCGTAGTATTGTTGTTTCGTGTTATCACCATCGTGAATTGCATTTCACGATTTCGTTATTCTGACTTACTTCTGCATAGCGTTGGCAATAACGAGACACCGCAGCTTAAACACAAAGACGTTAATGCTAACAGACTTTACAATGCTAATTATTCACCTGGACCTCCTGAATATTCCGTGTTTATCCGTCTTACTACCTGGGGTCCGTTACCTAAGCAAAGCGCAACCGAGCTCCTTTATTCAGTTACCTCCCGTTCAATTAAATATAGTAGGCAAGGATTACCTCCCGTGGAAAGCGCTACGTAGCGCTCGCCCATGTTAAAAGTCTCCAGGTGGCATTATAACGGCATATACAATAACGAAAAACGATGAATGAATATCTAGTTCATACAATAGGGACAAATAGCAATGTCCGATTCCTAACGTAAACAGGAAAACATTCACTATAGATACAGAAATGTGTCATTTTTACAATTAAAAATGAATTTTGAGTTGTTAATCATACCAATTAAACCCGGTATAGTATGCATCCAACGCATCCTGTCTCGTACGTGTGAATCCAGAACAAAAATATCCATGGTATACTTTTCCGAGTTAACATATTTAAACAGCTATGCTTATTATTTATAAAACTGTAGTTAAAACAAACGATGCATGTTTGTTGTACAAATATTCGCCTTCACAATGTGTAGTAATCTGAGGTAGCGTGACGGCCTTAACTTTAGATGCTTTTGTACTATACATGTATACGAATGAACAAGTTTCAATGAGAGTTTAAAACAAAAACAAATAAAGAAATAGTCAAACGTATGATGCGGTTATTTGATTTTCTCGACAAATTAAGTCTTAAGTTCTCGTTTATACAACGCGTCTACTGTCGAATTATTCATAAGCACTGCTGATAGCGACTATAGTCGAATTATCCATTCACACTGCTGGTAGCGAATTTAGACGAATTATCCATTCACACTGTCGATAGCGACTTTAGTCGAATTATTCATTCGCACCGCTAATAGTGACTTTAGTCGAATTATCCATTCACACTGTCTATAGCGACTTTAGTCGAATTATCCATTCACACTGTCGATAGCGACTATAGTCGAATTATCCATTCACACTGTCGATAGCGACTTTGGTCGAATTATCCATTCACACTGTCGATAGCGACTTTAGTCGAATTATCCATTCACACTGCCGATAGCAACTTAAGTCGAATTATCCATTCACACTGCCGATTGCGACTTATGTCGTCTTATCCATTCACACTGCCGATTGTGACTTTAGTCAAACGTATGATGCGGTTATTTGATTTTCTCGACAAATTAAGTCTTAAGTTCTCGTTTATACAACGCGTCTACTGTCGAATTATTCATAAGCACTGCTGATAGCGACTATAGTCGAATTATCCATTCACACTGCTGGTAGCGAATTTAGACGAATTATCCATTCGCACTGCTAATAGCGACTTTGGTCGAATTATCCATTCACACTGTCGATAGCGACTTTAGTCGAATTATCCATTCACACTGCCGATAGCAACTTAAGTCGAATTATCCATTCACACTGCCGATTGCGACTTATGTCGTCTTATCCATTCACACTGCCGATTGTGACTTTAGTCGAATAATCCATTCACACTGCCGATAGCGACTTTAGTCGAATTATCCATTCACACTGCCGATTGCGACTTTAGTCGAATTATCAATTTTATAATACGTTTCTATTTAAAAAATAAATCAAACATGGTCAACAAAATTCTTACACGGGATCACAATCTCTAATTTACAATATGTAGTTTTTAAAGCGTTAAATATACAGAAATGCAAAATATTAATTTTTTGAAAGCGTAAAATATACAAAATTGCATAATTAATACTCCTGAACTTGCACACTTGACAAGTTACACTGCAGCGTCACATCGGAAATATCTCCAGTACATTTTCTTAACATCACATTATAGAGATGACGCTGATCCAAGCTAGCTAGCAGACGTGTAATATGATGGTTATTTTTAAATATTTACCCATTATTTTCACAGGGCTCACTTTAACTGTAACAAACTCAGAAGGGTATCTCTTTTATGACAGCACGCAAAACCAATACCCAAGTATCATTGAAAAGTCAGCACATCATCACGAAATCACACAAAGTCATTCATGTACGTCTATCAGTATTTGTATTCGAATCACGTTTCAAAGAGTTCAAAATCAGACTAGAACATGTGCGCAACATATCAGTTACTTATAACAATGTCGACCAAAATCTAATGATGTAAGCCCTTGCATATTTAATTTAATTTTTATCTTACTGGACACGCAACGAATTGTGATGCAAAATTTCCGCTGAATTAATGCATAAATACATTTGGTTCAAATGTCCCCACTGTCACATCCTTCCTAATCTAGCTGGGTACGCTTTATAACTGAGTCGTTCATACTAAGAACACTCTTTATCTATTCTCTAACCATTGACTGATATATTATGACGAGCAGTACACACTATCTGTCACTAGTCATTGACAGACAACCGTGGTCACTTGGTGGTACCTACTCGACTGTAGTTTACCGAAATTACCGTAGTTAGTGTAAGGGTATAGTAAGGAAACAAGGTCACATGCAATCACATAGGTAAGCCAGCACTCAACCGAATTATTAGAACTTGAAAGGCATAAAGGGATACAAACAACACAGAAATATAGTAGTCCACAAGAACATGCCACAATAACCAACATCAATATAAAAACCCTACATACGTATATAGCCGCAAAGCCTCAACCCCATGCGTCGATTTGGCCCAATAAGTGTGGATGGAAATCTATAACACATACAGGCCTGCAGCTGCGCACATGATTTAAAAACCCGTAGTTTGCGTAGTTAAACGTACTAGGTGCAGTTAAACATAAGTGGTTATCCGTAGATCACTGTAATGACAAAATGGTTCGAACTTATTTTCCGGTAGTCAACCCCCCCCCCCCCCCCCCCCAAAGTGTTATACAATTCTCTACGCACAGGTTGGATGCCAATACCCTACTGAAAACGTTATTCAAGCGTTTGTTACTCTAGCTGACGGTAGTAGTCCCTACTTAACCATAGTTAACCGTAGGTAGACTTTGTGATACTCCAATTAACCTTAACAATTGTGTGCGTACTAATCATGTTCTTGGTTAATTCATCCTACTTCTTCATAATTTCCCTTTTTTGTCAGTTTCAAAACTACTTCAAACCTAGTTCACCCTGATTTACCTTGGTGATTCTGCGGGCAACTACATTCAAAACGAACTACGGATAACTACGTGCGTGAACAGAGTACTGTTGTTTTGATGATGTTGCTTGAATTGTGAAACCTCAACAATAAGACCAGCATTGAGACCCTCAAACAACTGCCATCATTATTGAGTTGGTCTTACTCATGAGGTTATACACAAATATAAAGCCTATGTTCCACTGAGAAATTCCACATAAGCGATGTTCTCCTGATTTCTTCCGATACCACACGATTCATCACAATTCCTTTAGATATCACAAACTGTCTAATGACTTCCCCGAGGCCTCCCCTAGACCACGAGGAACCTGTTCGCGATGTAAATAATTCCATCGGGAGTACACCGCCTATGCCACAAATGCTCATTGGACCTTGGCTTTAACAGTGAAAATAGAATTAACAGTTATGATCATCATTTGATGCGGTATTGATATAAATGTGGTATTAAGGTGAGGTTTTTGTTTGATTAAAAATATTTTTTTGACGTACAGAAAGTTAATATCTTTGTTTTGTTATCTAAATAACCACAATAATAAGACCAACGCAATAATAATAGGAGAGATCACCGTATTCATATGCAAAATGCCCACCGGCAATCTATTGGATGAATGGACAATAAAACCCTGTCATTCACCAATAGCTAGCTGGTGGTATGAATACCTTTGTATACAACATGATCTCTCATATAGTGATAGGAACGTCCGACAGGCAATAAGGCGTGGCTCGTGTATCTGCACTATCGTACGGTGATTTTACAATGCAACCTTCCATTACTTTGAGAAACGTTTAAACATTCAGTACTCATGCAATGTTCCGAATTTTCATCTGTATTGTAAAATCGACAGTTGTTCTTTATGCTAAATAATTGTTCTTGAATCGTTATACAACGTACTCGCATACTATTTAATCGGGATCAATTTAAAATACAATAAGTCTACATTAAAATTTGACCGTTAAACAAAACATCACATTTTTCGCCCTTTTTAATATATGGATTTTGACAGTCAAACACGTGGCTATGTACATGTATGTATATATTTACATACATTTATGCCCCCAGATTAGAACATGTAAACTTCATATTTTTAAATGCGGCTTTAAAATAGAGTTCATGATATGATTACACATGTATTTAGTCTATTAGGGCTGACAATGAACGCATGGTTGTATATTACCTGCAGGTCATATGTACTATCTATCATAAAGAGTATTAACCATTCGGACAGGTACAGGGAACGCGGTGTTGAAAGGAAAATCAGCAGAACACGTACGTCACACAAAAGAGCACACAGATTGCAAGTACAAGTCACAAAGACAAACATAAAAAGGCAGCGTTCAAAAGAAACAGCAAAACACAAAAGGCACATAAAGAAGAAAACATTCAAATTTCAAGTAACAAAGACAAAAAAAAGAAGAAAACGGAATTGAACAGCTACAAAACTGTACTCCCACTACCTGCGGCCTTAGTCCGTCAAACATATCTCGGTTGCCAACAGCCAAGAATGAATCACATTGACGGCCACACTTCACAAGGACAACTTCAAAAGCATCATGAAAAGACTGTTAAAATGAGAGTTTGAAATACTAGTAAACAAAGCAGTTTCAATTTGTGCGAGAACTCAGCACACAAAAGCAACGTTGAGATGTGGGATTTGCTCACACAATGCAGATAATTAGAGCTTATACTACATATTTGAAATTATGTGAAACGCTATTTTATATCTGAACGAGTATGCTTTTGATATTGAACACAGTCGCTAAAATTAAGATCCAAATCGCCCTGTTTCTTGAATGTTAAAATGTATTATTACAAACTTTCTTCTTTTAACTTTTTACATTTTGTGTTATTTGTTGTACACCAATTCATAAATGAGTTGATGTAGTCATTTTAGTATACGAGTATGTTTAGTATATGTACACTGACATATTTACTGTGCTACAAAGAAGACTTCTGGATATTAGTAGTAAAGAATAACAAAAATGTTTTAGGGTAATGGAGCCTGCAATTAGATATCATTAGCTAGAACGATGCATATCGGACGCTAATAGCAATGCTTTTTGCAGGACCCACTCTTGTTATTGTTATCATGTCTGATACTTTTATGTATGAAGTCGAATATTAAACTGTTGGTCAATTTTATTACATTTCTGATATTTTCGGTATGAAAAATGGAAACTCTTGCATAATATTCATAGACTGTAAAAACTAGAATACAATGGGAAACAAACCATTGCACGTACTTACCAAGATGATTAAACGTTTTGTAAGTGGGCAGTTAATCAGTTCACCCTTTCTCGGTCGATCGGGTATTATTCAGGTGTCATGCAAATTTAATCCCAACTAAATTTAAATCAATTCGAACATACCAAATTAAGTTAATCATATAGTGGGTCGGGTAAATGCTGGATTAAAATTTTATCGTACAGGTTTAAATTAATTCTAATTTTGATTGTTATTACTAGTATATATGTAATATATTATAATTGTTCTTTGTAATATATTATAAATGTTATATGTTATCCTTTTTTGGTGTTTCCTACGTTTTTGATGTTTTTTTTGTCTTTAGTTAGGAGTAGTTGAATTTCCGAAGTGATACTTTCATGTAAATTTAACTGTAGAATCATCAGTCCTGTAGCATGGACTGAGGTTACTTTCTTCAAAGTACCCCTGCTATTAATTCGAGTCTCCCAGTCTGGTGTTATGAAAATGATGATAATTGAATTTATTATGTCGGCATTGTGTTTTTCGCCACCGTTATCGTTATACACATTAGGGTTTTACCAACGATGATGGTGTTCTTGGGTTGTTTTTTTCATGATTGTGTTTCACAAGTTCTTTTTTCATCTGACTGTCATAATTGTAATAGTCACCGAACGCAAAATAGGAATTAGGAGGTTCACACTGTGACAAAAATAGGTGCCCAATAAGCCTTATTGGCTGTCTCTGTCTCTTTCAATAGTGGTGGTAATGAGATAAGAGAACACTTTACCTTCCTGAGTGGTCCGTTAAAATAAGCCTTCTTTCAGTTAACAACAAGTATTACAGCGCTCACCCATTACAGACTAATAGCTTCTCCATGTGTGGATGACATAAGCTATCGCGCCTGGGGTCCGTTTCATAGACATATTATTAAGCTAATATTCGACTTGCTATTGCTATGTTATTTTTGAACAAACTAAGACAACTAGTACATTCAAACAAAGTCATTTGAAATAGAATGATCATGTATAACTAGTTTGACTTTACTACAATATATGGTATCACTAAGTATGCTTTCAATAATAAATTGAAAAGTCTGATCTTAGCAAAGATATGTCCATGAAACGGGCCCAGGATGCAATAATCTGGCTTTGTTACACGTTGATCCGGGTTCGAATGGGTTGCGACAGGTTATACGCTTCCATGAAACATTGACATCATGCTAATTTTCCTACAGATGTCGAGACGTTGTTGGTTCTTCGTGGCTTGATAAATAAGTACCGGTTAGGATACAGCCGATTCGGTGAATTGGCCACCGTAATTCCTGAGAAATTTAGTAAAAACCGAATAAACAAACACATACACATCAATGGTATTCATTTTCATGTTAACAGTCAACGATTGGAAAATGATGTTTTATTCATTTTCAGATTACCAGTCCACGGTCGGAAAATTAGTGTTTATCCTTTGTCTGATAAACCGTCAACTGTTCGCAAATGATTTTTTTTATTTATTTTCAGATTAAAAGTCAAGGGTTGGTAAATGACCTTTTCATTTCATTTTCAGATTAAAAGTCAACGGTTGGTAAATGACCTTTTTATTCATTTTCAGGTTAACAGTCAACGGTTATCAAATGATTTTTGCTTTAGTTCTGCTGTCATCTGCGACATTCTCAATCACAGCTGCTTCGTCTGCTGATCTACTTCGTAAGTATTTACAAGATCATTGTCGGAACTCAAGGGCTGGTATTCAGGAATAATCTTCCGGATCAAAACAACGCTATTAATAATTAATTTTAGGCGACGACGTTCCTTTTTTGCGCCAGAATAGCTTATTACGGCATTATTTGTTAGCTCACATGTTGGTGAACGGTAACGTCTATATGTACACCATTTAAGTCTACACACCATATACGTTAGGTTTGGGAGGCGGAGTTACGGGAGGTGTGGATGGGATTATGTAATAGGTCAAATACAACTAAAAGGGCTAAACTAATTGCAAAAACGTGTTTTATGTTAGTGGGATTCTGTAAAAGGTTTAAACCACTAAATATAGCGAAACAGTATCTGTTGGCTACAATAGGATATATACCTTTGTCTCTTATTTTCGTGTCTTCTCGTGAAATCCGTGCTTGGTTTAATTATGCTCAAATATATGAGCTGCATTGTTATTAGAGTACAATTATCCAAAATAATAATCAGACAAACAGTAGGCAATTGAGGCAATTATTTTGCATCATAGTTGTCAACTTGACGAGGTAAATACGGGTAGTAATTATTCCAAATTTCTGCAGACGCATCATAGCCACGCCCCCATAGTTACGGGTATTCGTTGTAACTATGCAGGTCAAGCTTTCATCAAAATGGCGTCTAATACGGAGATGCCGTATGATGCTCTTGATATTGTATTTTTATTCCACATTGCCCCTTCCGAACCTCGGCATCGATGGCGAGAAAATATACAGATTTTTCAAGTTATTTATGAAAAAAAAATGTCAGCGAGGTCGTAAAAAGTTTTGTCATTGTGTTCAAGTAAGACTTTTCACATATTTTTACCTTTTGGCAAAGCAAAACTAATCGCGATTATTGTACCTTATTGCTATATACGCTATATGCTGCAGCCCCTAACGTATATTCAGAACATCTCGCATACTGTCGCTCAATTTATTCCATAATCCCGGAATATTGGTTTTATCCTATAATGTCGATATGGTGAATAACATCACTGACTACATACACGGGACTATGTTTTACAAACACATCACAGCACAAACACCGATGTTTTGAAATATAAACAAATTTGAACCTTTTCGTACCTGTTCTACACCGCCCCATAAAGAATTAATGTAAAGTACAAACGCGTTATAATTATACCATTTAGCTATCGCAACAACATCGGTATGGTAGTATGCAGCAACCCAGGACCATCTGGCCTCCATTTTACATGTACATGTAGATCATGTTGCGTCCGCTTAACATGAACACCGTGTAATTCAGGTGACAAAGGGCAGTGTAACACAGCATGTCCCTTATTATGTACATGTACACCATTTAAGTCAGGTGACACTTTAGAGCCCAAAAGTCAATGTTCCACCCATCTTACATGCACACCATTTAAGTCATGAAGCCTAATGAGACATGCCCTAATCTTCTAACATACACACCATTTAAGTACCAAGAAGACTAACATTATACCCTGTAACAACCTTCTAACACACACACCATTTAAGTACCAAGAAGACTAACATTATACCCTGTAACAACCTTCTAACATACACACCATTTAAGTACCAAGAAGACTAATATTATACCCGGTAACAACCTTCTAACATACACACCATTTAAGTACCAAGAAGACTAACATTATACCTTGTAACAACCTTCTAACATACACACCATTTAAGTACCAAGAAGACTAATATTATACCCTGTAACATCCTTCTAACATACACACCATTTAAGTACCAAGAAGACTAACATTATACCCTGTAACAACCTTCTAACATACACACCATTTAAGTACCAAGAAGACTAATAGTATACCCTGTAACAACCTTCTAACATACACACCATTTAAGTACCAAGAAGACTTATATTATACCCTGTAACAACCTTCTAACATACACACCATTTAAGTACCAAGAAGACTAATATTATACCCTGTAACAACCTTCTAACATACACACCATTTAAGTACCAAGAAGACTAATATTATACCCTGTAACAACCTTCTAACACACACACCATTCAGGTCAGGTGACAGCTGGTAGACTTACAGACCAATATCCGACATCCTACTATCTTACATGAACATCATGTTAGTCGGGAGATTGTATAAAGACTTATAGATCCAGTACCTGCATTGTTCCATACACATCATTAAAGTCAGGTGACTGTATGTAGACTTATATTCATGTTCCAACAATCTAAGATGCAACACATTTAAGACAGGGCTTATAAAGACGTGTAGGTACTTCTATGGCGATGGTAATGTAAAGACATTTCCGTTGGTGAACAATAGTTTGATATTTATTATCACATAGAAGATAAGAATATTTATGTGAAAAAAATGCACCTGTGTAAAAGCTTTAGCGTGAAGTCATTCAAATTATAGGCGACGTCGTTGAATTGACGCGTTTGTAATAGTTAAAGAGAGAAGCTTTGTAATTTTCCACGTTTAATTTATCATACACGTTCGATAAAATTGATAACACTATTTTATTCAACTCAAAGACTCGCACATGTTATATCCTTTATGTAACTATATTTACAGAATTCGGCTACTATGGCTGTTATCAAGATAACTCCAATGAACCATTAATGTATTTCCAAAATGGAAGTCCTGGATCTATAACTTCATGTATCACCGAGTGCGAGAATGCCGGGTACCGATTTGTCGGGCTTAAGGTAAGCTTTGTAAAGATTAATTTGGTATAGACATTATCTATTTTCACAAAGGTGTATGACGTCAATTAGGCTACCATGAGTCCGTTGGTTCAGATGCAATCCTTTATAATGCTATTTAAGGACCTCTCTCGAAGTCGAATGTCATTTAAATCTAGCAGGAAAATAAACAAATGGCCAATTGCAAGCAATTTCGACTGTATCAGTCGATCGCAATCGGAATGGTCCGTACGGCATTTCTACAGGATAAAATACCTCGGGATGTATCAAGCGTATGATTCGTAAAGAAATTGTCCGAGGTGTCCCGATTGAGTCGATCGTAGTCAAACAAATACAAACAAACACTATAAGTATAATATTGTGTAGTTAATGACAATTATTACTTAACTTGGTACATAAATGGCTTTCTAATGACCTACCATTGTATTTTGTTCTTTTTAAGATTTTTACTATATGAAACCACTGATATTTTATGTGTTCAATGGTCATTCCTTTTGACATTAGTCACAATTCCGGCTGCCTGGTGAACAAATTCAGTATTTGAACATGATAAATAGTTACCCCACCAACTTGCAAAATAAGTGAAAAAAGTGTGATTTTCAAAAGAACGTCAAAAAATATATAACAATCGAAAATAATTTATAATTGGCCATAAGTTGAGTATTAAATAGAACATCAGTTTAGTCAAATAAAAAATAGGGGTCATCAGCCTTTTTTGGGAGCTATTCATCAAAAAGTACTTATTATGAATAAATTGGCATAAAATTAAGCTATAAAATTAACATAATTTGCATATTGTAATGAAATAAAATTTTATTAAAAATATTTCAAAGTGTGGCTACTTCATATAACTAAACCATGCACTACATATTATATATAAGCATATGTATTTGTACCATTGCAGGGACTTATTGTGAACCCATATTATTCACAAGTGTGCCGTTCCCCACCCACTTTTCATGCCTGCAAAAAATAAAAAGTTAAAAAATATCTATTTTGTGCAATAGTATTATGTTTATTGTCATTAATTAACATTCATATGCGATCATTGAAACTAAAATTCATGTTGGTTCTTAACTTATACGATTTTGAAATTTCGCGCATGTGCACAAGGCAGCTCGGACCTCCTTAATACAATGTATAGTTATGCTTAACGAACTATTTGAAAGTGTGTCGAATCTTTTCTAGCTAATACAGTTAGTTATGTAACCATATGTCATTACACTTATCTTACTAATGGTGAACTGAACCTTTCATTGACAAATGGGGTGCTAGTAATTGTTAATTGTCGCGAATGTTCGTTTTATGGATATAACGAATTTTTTTTAGTACAGTAGAACTTTTGGCTAGAACACGCCAGAAACGGCGCACAGGTTATTTGGTCCCGGCGAAGTTATGGAGGCTCGAACTATTTTCCTAGTCCGAATCATCAATACCAAATACAAATACAACCTCTCCAGAGCGACCATCCGTATAACAACAACCTCTATATAACAATACCTTAACATTTCCCATAGCCGATATTATATTACTATAATTTAACTTTAAAAAAAGATAATATAAGTCAGACAGGGAATGCAGCACTCAAACCTCTGAGGAGCAACCACCTTTAAACAACGGCCAATATTTGAAGCTCCTAAAGGGTGTTGCTCTACAGAGGTTGTACTGAAAATCATGTTGTTTACTACTCTAGGGTGGTGGTCACTGTTATTGTGACATGGCAATAAGACCGCATCCACTACAACCGGACTATCAATGTAACAGTAATTGCTGGCACGATTGGAACCGGATGTGCGGATCCAGCTGGACACAATCAGTCTTTGATCGTCTATGTGAGTATGTCCAAAGACCTATCTACCTTTCTATCTCTTATAGAATTCAGAAAATTATTGTTTGAATGAGTCAAATAGGGTATTTTCTAAAAATTGGAATTTCCATTGAAATGAGAGTAGGTCTGGCTCTTTGCTAAACCTATTTATTCCTTGGCTGATTTCAATTAATGAGGTATCATTTTAAAGCTGAATAATGTATATATTGCATAAACTTATAAGTTGTTGCCTATGTACATTAAAACATGTGATATAAGGTATTAATTAAGAACAAACGAAGTTTGGCGAGGCCGCGAGATAATGTGAGATTCGGTATTTATTATTTTGTTCTTGTTAATTTTTAATTTTCTATTGTAATATTTTAATTGTTGTTTTGTTTGCATGTCCTTTTTGTGCATTTCACTCATCATACATCGATGGTTAGTAAAATTTTCAGACTTTGGTATATTGTCCAGGATAACGAAAACGGTGATGCATGATAAATTTGTGCTTTTATTACTCTGCAGTTTCCGGCGTTGGGTGCTGCATTCTGTTTCCGATTTGCGAGTATCTCTTCTTATGAAACCAAGTGTAATGCTGTACATAACATTTATTTCAGCGTGTGCCAGTGAGCCATGTCAGAATGGAGGTACCTGTGTAGACATGACACTTCATACAGGGGAATACAAATGTTCATGTGCTAATGGATGGACGGGAACCACTTGTGATACATGTAAGATGCTCAGGGGTTCTATTCGACTCTGGAGTAGGGGTGGTGACCCTCGAAATTTCCAAAAAAGACACATTTTGACACTCAAGATTTTTGTTTGAAGCGTAGTTTTCTCGTACAATATCATGGGTATATACCAAGAAAATGGTAACATTTAGGAAAAATATCAAAATGAACCTTCAGTTTCAGAATCTAGTGGAACTCCTGAATACCTGACATTATTATGAATCTTTTATCACTTTAAGAAATTCAGTCTTCAAGTTTACTCGTTTAAATTTATTCTGTTCTGACGCCATTTTGGACTTTTCTTTCAGTTTTATACTGCCAGAGATTCACCTGACCAATTTTTCTGGAGTTGCCAGTACTGAATTACCCTTCAATCTGGAACCAACGATTTCTTAACATTTGGACTTCATTATATAGAACATGACGACCAACGGTTTTCTTGTCTTATTATCAAAACACATGTATACAATCACTGCAATATCATAGCATAGTATTGTTTGGGTTTTAACTTATTAATAATTAAATTATTTGGAGAAAAAAGAAGTGAAAACCAATACCTTATTACATAAGCTTTATATAAGAGTTATACGTTTATATATTTTTTTGATAAACATAGTGTGCATGTTTTATACTTTTCTATTCGTGTTTTTCAGACAGTGCCAGTGCAACAAATAATGGTAAGTTAGCTACATAGGTTTTTAATAAGAAGAGTGAACACAAGGTTATCGAAAATGGGATCGTGGTGTACATGTAGATTTAATCATATCAAGTTCTATCGATATGCGTTTAATACACAGCTCATTAAGTATATTTCAGCAAGGAATATATTCCACAATTCTACAAGAAAATTGTGTCAAGGTTTGTTAAGATGCCGCTACATGCCACATTGAGTCACTGCTTTCGGATCTAATTTTGTTTGCATAAATATGAAATGTATTCGTACACGTATGCACTTGGTAATGAAAATGTTGCCGGAAAATAAAATTTGTTTAATAAGGTATGATACGTATTCTTTAACAGCACGAGAATAAGTGATTATGTCTCACACATATAGCTGACTTAGAAGGTCGTAAGTACTTTTAATTGAAATCTGCATCTCTTGGTGCTTCTTATGAGCCTATTTTCATGTAGCCTATAGTCATGTCGGCCAAACTGAAATTTAAAAAGCTTGTTATTCCATAAGTAAAGAGTAGTTTTCAGACAGTTTTTTTGTTTTCTCAAAATATTGATTTTGTATTTACGACCTTCAAATTCTAAGTGCTAGAGACCTATAAATTTCGTGCAGCATGTCATGATGCATGCCTCTAAGTTTGCGCGTGCTTGTGCTCCTTAATCATTTGTTGCATGTCAACGACACAACGCGTGATTACTTGGCATCAAGTCTAGTTCTGCGTAGTGTCTGTAAATTCATGTTAGATGATTTTTGCCGTAGTTACGGCCCTTGGTTGGAGACATAAGTTTTTGTGTGAAAACGATTCTAATTTTGAATATAATGTGCACTCTTGCAATGTGGTTGTAATTTCAGCATGTGATGCCAACCCTTGTCAAACTGGTGCTACTTGTTATAGTAGTTTTTAATTTAACGTTCATTCTTACAAACTGATTGTTATTTCAGCATGTGATGCCAACCCTTGTCAAAATGGTGCTACTTGTTATAGTAGTTTTTAATTTAACGTTCATTCTTACAAACTGATTGTAATTTCAGCATGTGATGCCAACCCATGTCAAAATGGTGCTACTTGTTACGCTGTTGTTCCTGATGACTACGTGTGTTATTGTACAAATGGATGGGGAGGAGATGACTGTGAGATAAGTAAGAATCTGAAATGATGGCTTTAGTTTATAGTTTATACTAATTTATTTAAGGTCGGTTGGGAAACAAGTTTTTTACTTATTTTAATCACTATCGACAGCTCATTCCTGATGTTATCCATACGAGGGTATGCGAGAAGAGAAGCCAGTTTCCCTTTTATGCTGAACGTCTAGCAAGGGTAATTCTGGTACCATTTTATTCAGTATGACGCGGTCAGGGATCGAACCCGAGAACTCCCGCACTCGAAGCGAACGCCCAACCACTAGGCTATTGAGTAAATGAGGGCTTTCAACCAGTGTACAGGCATAGGTAACTGTATCATTATAAAGGAGTAAAAACAAACATTTTATAAAATTTCTGTTATCTTAGATATAAATTTTATAAAATAAATTGTTTACTCCTTATTAATGATACAGTTACCTGTGTGTACAGGGTGTTAAAAGTTTGTTCTCAATGTTTTATTTTCAATAGTTTATGTTTCCGACGTCAGAAGAATGTAAACTTCTCAGGTTATATTTAAGAGTTGTCTACCATTATTCTAATCTTTCTGGATTTAAATGTAGCAATTCCAGTTAGAAATAAAAGTGTACTCTGTTTACATAGCTCAGGTATAATTTAGTTTAAATTTAAATTTTGAGAACATATTTTTTAACACCATGTATATGACTATAATTATGTACTTGATACAGTGATAGGTTTTGCTAAAAAAGTGTCGTCTTACAAGGCTGGTAAGGACGAACAACTTATTTTCATAAGTCGAAGCAGTATTTTGTTATTTTTTTTCTCTATAGATAGTTGTTCTAGTTGCTAAACATTTTTGTTTTTATTCGGGTGGAGGCCATTCTCGTTCACCAGAGTATTCTTCACCAGTGAGTCTGGAAACTTGGCTAACCACTGATGAATGTACCACCGTTGTGTATTTATTATTGTATTACAATATATTGCGATAATTGTTATTATTCTTATTTAAGAGGGTTGACTAAAATATCTGTTATTGACATAAAAGGTTACGATGCTTTGGGTTGCTATGTGGATGAAGTTTCTGACAGGAAGTTGACACATCAGGCCCCTAATTCTCAAAGTAGGACCACACAAGAATGTATAGATTACTGCAGAGATGAAGGCTACATGTATGCAGGACTAGAGGTATTACGTTTATCTTTGGTAAAGCAATTGGTATAATATCACAATTAAAATATAAATTCAGGATTGAATATAAAAACTTGCCACATACAGCAATGAATTATTGCTCTCCATCGCTACCTAAAGTGTTAGCCATTTATGTATTATGATGCACCTACATTCTAATTTCATGCATGTCTCAATATATTTCCTAACACATCTAATTGCAGGCGCTCGCTAACCATTTAGTAAGACATGATTATATCGGGAGTGCAAACTTCCATTGGATCTCAAGCGTTCCATAAATAGAATATTGTACACATGTACATGTACAATTAACTCGAAGCCATAGGCGGCAACTAATTATTGAAAACTGCATGTGTAAATATACAGCTAACAGTACATGTAGGACTGTCGCATCAATACCATATTTAACGAATGAACTGTGTGTTTCTTATAATGTTACGAGTACTCGTATACGAGCTTCCTGTCTGTTGGCCCTTGTTCTCTTTATATGGACGGTTGAGGCGACATGATGTCGCAGGAGGGTATCAAATTTATGTAGCAGCTCAGAAGCATTCCTTTTATTGTTCATATTTATATCTGTCCTTGTACTTATACTTTGGGGAGGGGGTATTTGTATGCATTTCTAACACTGTTAAGCGCTACCTTCCCTGACCGATTTATTATTATCTTTACTTAGTACTCGAACGAATGTTTCTGTGATCATCAAATCAAATCAACAACAAAATCTCCGGACTCTGAATGTGAAATGAGATGTACGGGAAACTGGAGAGAGGTTTGTGGATCACCTGATCGGCTTACCATCTATGACACAACAGGTAAAATCTAAGTCTGACTAATGTAAACAACATTGTTTCCACCAAGTACTGATTTATTTAGCGAATTATCAGTACCTAATTTGCAGTTTAAATGGTGTCGCAACATCGACATTTAGTTGACAAAGAATTAGAAGGTTGTAAGTACAAATTCAATATTTTGAGTAGTCTGTAAACTACGCCTTACTTATGAAAAAAAGCTTTTCAACTATAGTTTGGTCAACATGACCACTTCCGATTTTCATGAAAATAGGCTCATAAGAAGCGCCTTGAGATGCAGATTGCAAACATGCATGCGTCTGATAAGGTCGTCTGATTCGAAGCCAGCGATTTGGACATCGTCATTTGGACATGGTTGTCAAATCATTGAGAAAGTCCGTGACTGAGGCATTTACCTTTTACCCGAAACTTATTTTTTATATTTTTAAATCGCGATGTTATCCCTTTGTAACGAAAGCGAAATTGTAAACTTTGCTAATTCAATTGATTAAACAATACTAGTAGTCACTTTGGTGTTTTTAAATTCATTTAAACACATATGAACATTGTGTGTGTTTAGTTTGATTTCTGTATAAAGCAAGAAGTATAGTGCGCCGGAGATAACTCTGGAGTTATCAATTACTAATCAAGCATAATATACACATTGTACGATCGACTGACCGCTTGTTATCAGTGCACACTTAAATAGTACATGACATTGTATATCATAAGCGTTTTTAGCTCAGTGGTAACGCACTGGGCTGTCAATCCAGAGGTCGTGGGTTCAATCCATGGCATCGGAACTTGACAGTTGGATGCACCTGAGCCCTTGTGGCTGCAGCACAATTATGTAAAGTGCATTTGAAAAGGTGCTATATAAATCTGGTATATTTTATTTATTAAAAGTGAATATAATTATGCCCAAGATTGAACAAAAATGAACATCGAAAATGCATTTAATTTTAATTTTTATTTGTTAACAAACTCTAGTGTTATCTCCGGTGTACTATACGAAAGTCTCTAAATAGAGGATCTTACATGAGTGTCTTTCTATATTGAATTTATTAAACGAGTTGGATAAAGTGATAAAATGCGAGGCTCTGCCGAGCATTTTATCACTTTTATTCAACGAGTTTAATAAATTTAATATGGAATGACACGAATGTAATATTCTTTTTATCACATAAACTAAGTACACAGTAAAAGTTTGTCAAGAATGCTCACACTTCCCTTTAGCAAATAAACTCCATAGGAGTAAAGCGGTTCATTGAAAGAGCTAAGAAAATAGTGCAACAATGTATACTCCAGTATGTTAATTTTTCTGCCTTTGAAAAAAATATTTTTAGGGTATCTAAAATCCTGCAGATGTAAAACTACGCTTAACAAAGTAAATAATTAAATCTAGGACCGCAGCAACACAACGTATTCTGTTCTGTTCCGTGTTCCGTTCCGGGTTTTAGTAACAACCAAGGACAGGGGAAGTAACTAGGTTTTCCGCGTGAATTTATTCGCGATTCGTCTGAATAGCCGAAAATAACTGATTGTACACGATGCAAGTACTTGGTAAGCAAGGAAAATCGTCTTTAATACTCAAAATTAACGGATTTATACAATGAAATCAACATCCGATGCTGTGTTTGTGTAGATGCCAGATATTTGGTATGTACATTTCGTCCCGATCTTATTCGTAGCCTGTACACCTACAAGTTCGTGCATCTTATATTTGAAATGGGCGCATCTGCACAAAAACAAACACACTGGCATCAACCATGTGATAAACTATATCAATTTTCTGTCTATTAACAAATTCGAACAAAAAGTTGAATGTCAAACTGCAAAAACTTGCAAAATCGGCCTCAATGTTACATGCAGTCTGCAGTTTTAATATAAACATTTGTGACCTATAAGTTCGTGCACATAAACTGATGACGTCATTAGGATCGCACGGGGAGGATATTGCCATTAAAAAGTTTTGTAAAATAAAGTTTGATCAATTGTCTGTAAGTAAGCACCATTTTCCAATCGTAGATTTATCGTATCTAATGCAAATTTTGAGGAAAACAAATGTCACCCTAATTCGCGACCGGAAGCGGTGAATATTTTAAACAGTAAAATTGGTGCTCGGACAAAACCCACCCGTGAACGTAACGAACCCGTTTTTGTGGCATCTTTTTGCATTATCCAGCTGGATAAATGTCTTTTTAATAACTTAAAATGAATTTGGACACAAAAATGAGACTTTTAGTAAAGAAATGAACGTTTTACTAAAATGCACGAACTTGTAGGAATGCACGAAGTTATAGGAATAGAGGCTACACACGTTTAACGGACCTACCGTCATGTTTACTTACAGTCCTATCTCTTAAGTTCTTGTACATCTGTTATTGTGTCATTATAACATGCCCTAGAGTGCTCATAATCGGATATAGAATTTATTCTATTCTAAAAATGTATTCTTTTACTTTTTTGACAACGTGTATGAATACATAAATAAAGTGACTCGCCCTTGTATTTACCTCATTTGCATGTTTATTACACGTGTGTATTATGACTTTTATGTAATGGGTTTATTAAACTCCCAGAGCCTATTTTATGTGATAAAGTGACTTATTGACATATTTCAACTAAAAGCACACATCCATTAGTTATCTGAAGTGGAAATGAGTTTAGAAAACCACCAACTATGACGTACGTTTGTCCTGACCAGGTGAAATGTTAAAGTGTGTCAATGTAATTAAGCCGATTAACATTTAAATCTATAAGGTGAAAAAATACGGTCGTGTAATATAATCCACTGGTGAAAACATTGTTAACATTATTCTGTTTTGTGTCAGTGTATGATTTGGGATTATATTACGAGGTTATTATATCGATCCTAGAACACGTGTGTGTGTTTGACTTTATACACACATATAAATTGAGACATGCTTCTTATAATTATACATGCATGTGTTCTAATTAAAATGCACTGCATACCCTTTATCATTTAGCAGATACGTTGATGTCATAACCATTAACAATCAGCATGTTTGGTGAGTGCTCTTTTTTGTAGCCTTTGTGAGCTGCTGTTTCTGATGAGTGCTGCCTTCCCTAGTCCAACCCAATACGAAGACATTCAAGTTGTTAGAGCCCGAACGGTGGTCCAATTACTGCATAAAGATAGTAATGAATCAGACAGGGAATGCAGCATTCAATACGAACAGCTTAGCACAAAAGGTACAAAATGGGGCACACACAAAAGAAAGAAAATACAGACACCAAGAAAGGTTACAGCGGCAAAGAAATCTGAACAAGACATAAAAAAACGAGGTCCTACCTTCTTATCTACTTGGACCATTCAAAGTTTAAGAAACATTGTAAATAGTACAGCCCCACATATTATGCCTGTTGGAACTTAGGGATGAATTAGTTTGAAATCCAGAGCAAGTTTCAATCGAGCGCAAACAAAAGTTATACCTGTTGAAGAACTACGAAGAAGTGTGTATAGCAGTCAAACCGCCATTAACGAATAAACTTTTTCTCACATACATGGTTTCCGTTACATGACAACTGGAGAGTATCAGTCAAATAAAAAGTATCCTCTAACACGATAACATCTGGTCCCGATCTCCCGAAATATCTCAATCTTAGCTAAAGTCCATCTCAAATAGTGTCATATGTTTTTTTTAGATAATTGCCATGGGATACTGGACTCCAAATCCGCATCACAAAACATTATTCTTAGTTTATTACAGTAAAATTTAAAAGCTCGAACTTCTAATGGATCTCAAATTCTGACTCTGATTTGAGCAAAATTTCAATTTGAGAGAGAAGTAGTGCAATTAACCTTAATAGGCTAAGTGACTAGAAAGCAGGTTTTATATAATAGAGGATATTTGTTTGTTTTGATTGAATATGGTTTATATCTCATCGTGTAGTGATAAAATTCAATATTTTCAAGAGCGCGTAGCGCGAGTGCAAATATTAAAATTGTATCACTACAAGACGAGATATTAACCCTACTCAATCAAAACAAACAAATATTATATTTATTTAATGCTTATCTGGTATCAAAACTGGTACTATTTATGCCCAATTACCAATGTGGTTAGGCTGAGTATGAATATGTTATTCCAATCATATTTTTCAATTCAGAATCCGCCATCTTGGATTATGGTGAATATGTGAAAACGTCTTTTTGGAGAATTTTGCATCAAATCATACACCAACTTGTAGGAAATAGTCTAACTAAGAATATGAACCCCACATGACATGTTTCCGTTCAGTAATAAAACCGTTATGGACAGTTTAGTTTTGAGTTTTGGGTAAAATTTAAGTAGTCCCTGTGAGGGGGCGGAGCTTATATCAGTCACATTGTAGGTGATAACAGTGACTGATATAGGTTTTATTTCACTGATATAACTCAATATCTCATCAGTTAGCATTAAATAAATATTAATACCCTTTTAACGACATGGTACATTGCTGTCTTGGATCCTACAAACGACCCCCTTTAACTAACAGGCTGCTGTGTACCTAGGCCGACCGAAAAAGCTTTCGGAAATACAATTGACAAGCATAATCCAATACTGAATATCTGTAAATGTCTTGATCACTTTAATATATGTACAATGGTTGTAAACCTAATTATTTTTTAATTTGAAAATTTAAAATTCGTGAACTTTGTGGATCACTGAAGGAGAAACCCACTTCGGAGGTTGGTTCATCGATTTGGTTCCATGATCGATGTCATCCGCAAGATCAACAGACATTTATCATTTACGACTGTTTTGGAGTTATATATTAATTGCAGTACTGCTTTAAGCCGTTAAATACTCACAACTACTCCAACTTAACGTACGGTGTGTAACAGACTGTGTTGTTTCTATCTTACAGATGTGTGCGCCAGTATGCCGTGTAAAAATGGTGGTAGCTGTACTATGGTACAAAACTCATATACCTGTAGGTGTGCCGGTGGTTGGACGGGAACAAATTGCGATATCGGTAAGTATGATCTTATTTATCTACATTAATACCTCGTTAAATTGTCATGGCATACGTTTCATCTTCAATGACAAATTCAAGTTTTATTAAACTGTTAGAACAAACCAGTCGACGTTCGTTGGTGTTTCCAGTGTACGATTGGACAATCGTCACAGTCCGTACTTAATATGAGGTCCTTCAGGTAACTCTCTGTTTTGAAAAAAAGTTATAATGTCTAAAGTCGGAAGGACTAAAATGTCTTGGTTTCAAATGTAATATGCGATAAGTAAAATAGAGTTCATTAAGTTAATATAATTCATTTACCATTTTTGAAAAGTATTCATCCAATACAACAGCAGTGTAATAACCTTCTCTAATTTGTATAGCTCCACCAACGACGACGACCACCACCACCACGACAACAGGTATGTATGTTAGTTTTGAACATTGCCTATTTAGTTTACTTAAATATGAAGCTGATGATTTAAAACGGAACATACAAGTCTACGAGTAGTAAAGTAAAAGTAGCATTTAACTGATTGTTCAGACAATCCTAGAAAATGCGTTCGTCCATCACAGCTTACTAAGTTGTTTTTGCAGATCAAAGCATAGGTCACACTATAACTGTTGAAAGCGCATGCCAGGTTACTGTTTTATCAAAGCACTTACGGAAATCTTAAAATTACGTTCAAGTTTGAATTAACAACTGAAAAATACGATAAATAAATTTATGATATTAACAATGAATAAGTTAGATTTAATAACGAACCCTTATAACCCATAAACATGTCCCCAGTTTTCAGTTGTCAAAACACCTAAAACAATTTAAATTTGAAATGCAAGTTTATGATTTCCGTAAGCGCTTTGATACAACAGTACTGAGCAAATGCCATACTTAGTATATATGCGTCTGCTTATATATTGATAGATCCTCATGTTAATAACATCAAAACCGCTTACAATATGTACCTTTATAATTGCAACTATCTAATGTTCGAAAATTTCACAGTTCTAGGACTGTTTGAAATTATATACGATAGTCCGAATCATATATATTATGTATAATATCAACAAAAATACACATTATGTTTAAGAAATAATGAATACGTAGCTATGTTTTGTTGCGTAATAAAATATAGGCACGTGTTTGGATACGTAGTAATTAAATCACGAGTGCGTAGTAGGAGTGATTTAATGTACGTATTCAAACGAGTGCCTATATTTTATAAAACAACAAAGCACAGCTCCTATTTATTATTTCGATTCTAACATCGCCAATGCTCTGCCATTTATAGCACAACAAGACAGGTTGACGTCAAACTACTTTCTTTCCTAGGAACGTTACCGTCATCGTTACATCATTTATCATAGTAAATGACGTCAAACGTGACGTCATCAATCAGCTATATGTTATCGCGGTAATAAAATATGGTAAGCTCAATATACGCAAAGAAGGCAAATCTCACGTGCTATGTTAGAATAGGTAATATTTTCATGGCCACAACCTGCCTTTAGACAGCTGGGGCTTGGGCGGATCATCTTCTCGTTTGGTTATGTGTTGGGCATTTTGCCTTGTATGTTTTTATGCGTTCTGTGCTCGCCTGGTTAAGTTGAGTGCTGCATTCCTAGTCCGACTTAATATTACCTTTTTTAGTTGTCTCAATATTCATCTAAAGGTCCCAATGCATTGATAAAATTATAAAACTAGTGGCATGGTATTAGTATGCAGTGGACTTCAACCGACGCATTTCGTTCAAGAAATTTAAAGTTAATGCAAACAGTTGACCAAAAATGCAACAGTAAACATTATTTTAATTCAAAGGGAGGCATGTATCAATATGTACAATGTATTAAATAGAATACATCATCTATCACCACACAAAAGCTGACATAGGTGACTTTCAGTTTTGCATTTACAGGGTGTTTCAAAATATATGTTACAATAAGAATTCGCTATAACAACTTGGGTATTTGAGCTACATCCATGATATATACATCATAAGAAAGGTATGTTTTTTTTCAGGTGCAGCAGGTTGTGGAACAGGATGTGCGGCATTACGTATGTTCACCTTTCATATTCATAAATAAAGTCAAACAAGACAAACTCCAGAATTTATCAGGACGTTTCGACTTTATTTCAAAGTCTTCTTCGGGAATATAAACAAAAAGATAAACACCGTCATGAGTGATGACGTCATAAAATATGATGTTACGTTTGGCGTAAAAACGTTACAAATGTTTTGGCGTAAAAATGCAAATTGTTACAAATATACATATAATGCCCCAAAGAATATAATATTTTATGACAAGGCATTACTCGTAAGGAAATAAACCTGAAGCAAAATGATGTATGATCGTAGTAGTAATAATAATAATGTCAATAAATATAGGATCAAAAAGATTCAGAATAACTGTATAAAATGTGAATAAGACAAAATTCCTTTTATATTCAAAATTAAATAGTTTACATTATCAGACATATTTAGTTTAATTGATTGCTCAACGATTGTAAAATTAACATAATGATACAAATTAATCATTCAATTAATACCGCTTATCTTGATATACATGCAAATGCATGAATCGCCTTAACATACCTTATTCACCAAGTACACCTTCATATGCAAGTAAAAATACGTTGCTGCAAAACAAAAACAAAACATTTAGTGAAACAGAGAAGTGCAACGACATATATCAGCTCTGGAAATGCTAGGAACTATTCTATATCGTTGACTGGTGTTCAGAATCGTTAGGACAGTCAATCACAACCTATGTAATATGTATGAATCCAATCCTTGTGCTGGACATGTGTACACTTAGCACAGTAAACACATATGTAGCGTATATATGTTTCAAAGCATTTACCAGCTCAGTATTATAACGATGCGTCTCGGTACAACAATGTGTGAGAGTGGACGTTGACCAAATATATTAGTTACATCTGAACGGATCGTTGACGTCTTGCAGTTAATCCCTTCTACTGTTCACGTAGATAACACATTCTCTAACAAATGAAATGATTGATATTTAGTTGTGCTGACAGGTCCAGGTCTACCCGGCATTGTATTGAATAATTTTATTGACTAAATACAATGTATAATAATAATCATTATATAATTTTCAAGCTCCATGTGACGCCACACAATACGCCGTCTTGCGACTTACCCCAGCACCTGGCACAGGTTGTGCACAGTTTTGTCAATGTGCCTATCAGCTTGGATCGTCTGGAACGCAACAGATATATCAATGGGTGACACAGGATTGTGGACCAGGGACATTGTTTGACGCTACTATAAAAGTATGCAATCACGCTGTCCTGGTTACTTGCAACGGTAAGTTAATGTAGATTGTTCTAGATTTCTATATTTCATTTACTGCATTTTGTTCACTTGAACTTTGGGTTTATAAAAATAAGGCAATCGTCAGTAGCTATAGGTAATACTATGTACAGTGTGACAATATCAGGAGTAGACAATACCAACAAAACGAAAAGGCTTGACACTGTAGTCTGTTTTCCAAGGTTTCACAGGGTAATTGAAAAAACGGTAAAACTACAGAGAGATATACTATATATCGCGGAAAACTTATATTTTGTCCCTTAGCGTGAAGAAATAAAATACTTACGCCTGTTTTCTTTTCCAAGTGGAGGTTTTGTTTACAAAATTCTGCTTTGGACTGTAGTATTTTGTCACGTGGTATTGCTACACTGATATACGGCCGTAATGCAATTAATTGTAAAAGGACAAAGGAACCGAAGGCATTACAGGACCTGTTTGTAAATAAGACAGGCTTACTTTTATTAACACCCGTCCCGTTCCTTAAGGTTGTCTGTGGGGTCAGGTGTGAGTGTCCGCATGGCATGGATAGCTAGAAATGTCACTGGATGTTAAACCTTTTATAATGCACGTCACACTTAGCCCTCATACAACCTTATGTGAGCATTAGTAAGGACATTAATTCACTAGTGCAAGCATATCGATGCATTACTTACGCGTTTAATGTCGTAACTATACATTCAAACTGGAATCAATTGATTGCGAAATTCGAACGTCGCCTTACTATACAAGAACATATCCATCGGTTGTTGGACTGGCGCAATCGTATGGTGTTATTTTTTCTTTAAATCACTTTTTTATTATGGTACAAGCATCCCATTATACTGTAATAAAGCCAAAGAGCCCATGATGTCATACCAGTTTACCAGTTTATTTAGAAATATGATTAGGCCACCGGCCCATACACAACATATTTAACATACATATATACCAAATGTAGTGGTTAGTGTGGTATTGACAATAAAATAAAATAAATAAATATACAATTTTATAGCAATAGCATGTGATCAACAGCATGTATACACAACAACATTTACTATACAAATGATGATTTCAAAAACTCCTCTCGTCATATCCTATCATTATTTGACGAGCAACGTTTGGTCGTTTGGACGTTTCCCTTATAATCGTTTGAAATCAACCCGACCAAGCACATTTGGAAGTCAACGGATATGGAACGCCATAGCTGTCTTTTGTTGACGCTTGTCATGTTGACTTGTCGGTAGGACATGTGAACTTCTTAGTACAATGTGTTAATATATCAAACCACATTGTTGACTTGTCAAACTATCATCTGAATATGTCAACTTGTCCTGTTATATTGTTAAAACAACGTCTTAAATTGTTAAAAGAATACAATAATATCTCAAGCCATCGTGTTATACTGTTTAACCACATCGATAAATTGTCAAATCACCATTTGTAAATGTCTACGTTACATGTTAAATTGTTGAAAAACGCTTGATAATGTTAGGAGAACGTGTTAACTTCTCAAAGCTTCGTATTATCATGTTAGACTTTAACTACAATGATGAATTGTTAAACTATCATTTGAATATGTTTATATGCGTTGTTGAATTGTTAAAACAACGTCTTACAATGTCGAATGAGCATGCGAACCTCTCAACACATCTTGTTATACTGTTAAACGGCAGTGGTAAATGGTTTAAATATCATTTGAACATGTCTATACGACGTGTTAAATTGTTACAACAACGTCTTAAATTATCGGTAGGGCATGTGAACTTCTCAGTGCAACATTATTGTATGTCAAGTCACACTGTTAAACTGTCCAAATATCATGTGAACATGTCTATATGCCATGTTTATTTGTTAAAATAGCTTCTTATCATGTCCAAAAACCATTTGAACTTCTCAACAGAACGCGTTATACTGTCATACAACAGTGGTAAGTTGTTAAATATCATTTGAAGATGTCTATATGACATGTTAAATTGTTAAGATAGCATCTTATTATGTCCAATAACCATGTGAACTTCTTAATAGAACGTGTTATATTGTTAGACAACAGTGATAAATTGTTAAAATATAATTTGAAGATGTCTGTATGACATGTTAAATTGTTAAAGTAGCTTCTTATCATGTCCAATAACCATGTGAACTTCTTAATAGAACGTGTTATATTGTTAGACAACAGTGGTAAATTGTTAAAAAATCATTTGAAGATGTCTATATGACATGTTAAATTGTTAAAATAGCTTCTTATCATGTCCATTCAGCATGTGAACTTCTTAATAGAACGTGTTATATTGTTAAACAACAGTGGTAAATTGTTAAACTATCATTTGAAGATGTCTATACGACATGTTATAGTGTTAAAACGATATTTTAACTTGTCGACGAGGCATGTTAACTTCTTAATAGACAGTGTTGTTGTTGTTCAAATTTGTATGACGTCATCAATAACGTAAGTTCCTCCCGCGTGCATATTGAACAATTTCCGCCATCTTTGTTTAATATGCACGCAGGAGGAACTTACGTTATTGATGACGTCATACAAATTTGAACAACAACAACACTGTCTATTAAGAAGTTCACATGCCTCGTTGACATGTTAACATATCGTTTTAACACTATAGCATGGCATGTAGACATTTTCAAATGATATTTTAACAATTTACCACTGTTGTTAAACAATATAACATGTTCTATAAAGAAGTTCACATGGTTATTGGACATGATAAGAAGCTATTTTAACAATTTAACATGTCATGTAGACATCTTCAAATGATATTTTAACAATTTACCACTGTTGTTTAACAATATAACACGTTCTGTTGAGAAGTTCACATTGTTATTGGACATGATAAGAAGCTATTTTGACAATTTAACATGGCTAATAGACACCTTCAAATGATTTTTAACAATTAATCACTGTCGTTTAAGAGTATTACACGTTCTGTTGAGAAGTTCACATGCCCAATGAACATGATAAGAAGCTATTTTAACAATTTAACATGGCATATAGACATGTTCACAAGATACTTGGACAGTTTAACATTGTGACTTGAGAAGTTCACATGCCCTATCGACAACTTAAGACGTTGTTGTAACACCATAACATGTCGTATAGACATGTTCAAATGATATTATTACAATTTAACATGACAAGCATCAACAAAAGACAGATATGGCGTTCCATAAACGGAAGTCACACATACATGTGTTGTCAAAACTTATAAAATAATATACTCTAGGTGTTAAACAATGGTCAATGTGAATGTTGGACAAACACACTATACAGCATGTTCCAGTTTGTGACTTATGAAACACGTCGTTGTCCAACTAAAAATACTTTAAATTAAATAATTTGATACGCATCATTATAAGAAATTCTTTACTTAACAACACATATTTACAGAAGGTTTAAATGTGATTATATTGTAAGATATTTCAAACTATATTGCTGTATACTTAGAAAAGTTGTCAGGTAAACATGTTTATATTTCAGCTGGAGCAGTCGGTAGCGGCAGTGGATGTGCTTCTGGTACAACAACAACTAGTACGACAACGTTACCGCCTGTTACAGGCATGACCACCCCACCCGTGACAGGTATGTCAATGCATCTGTCTGCCTTTGCTGTCAGATTCGTTGTTCTCTCGATACTTAGGTAATCACCGGCTAGTATTTATGTGTAATGAAATAAACGTTCCGGAGCGTTATAACAACAGACGATGTTACTCGACTTTTAAACAGTTTCAGGTCAAATCTATCAAATTAAACATGTAGTTGTTTGATGTGTGTAGTTTGGTTTGGAATATTGATTCGCTAATTAGCTTAATTAACTAATGATACGGATAACGATGCAATAACTATTTAAATATACATGTACATGATTGTATTCAAGTACATATGTTCAACGAACATCTCGATAAAACATACAACTGATCATAAGGAAGGACTATATTAGACCGAATTCGGTAGATAACACTTGTCCTGTTGTTATGACGTATTTTTACAAAAGTTTAATCACAAAAAAAGTTGATACAGTGTATAACATAAAGTAGTGCATTATAATACATAGTATGCATTGATTTATGTGAAACATTTATGTGAAACGTTGTTAATTCATTCTAAATGCAGACTCGTGTTTTGTGGTTTAATCATTATTTAAGAAATAAAAATCTGTTCGCGTTTATTGTCGGTGAATAAAACACGGGCAGGAGTTCGGATGCGGAAAAATTAAATCACGAGTGCGTAGCACGAGTGATTTAATTTTCCGCATCCGAACGAGTGCCCGTGTTTTATTCACCGACAATATACAAGAACAGAGTTTTTATTTCGATTCTAAATACGATAATATCCCGCACTATTTAACTGCGCGCATTCCATTTTCACCCATTTGACATTGAACATAATTCCACGCTGAAATTGAGTGGCTTATTAGCTGGTACAATTACCTCCCGCGTTAATGAAAACGACCTTCGTAATTTTCTGAAGGAAATACCACATTTTAAACATTGAAACAATTTTAATAACACGAGTATATGGTATCTATTTCATAAAATGAAAAATATAAATGAATTGATTATCAGAAGCTTTGATAAAACTTGGTTTCTAGAGTATATTGGAGTTTCTAAAAATAGATGCGTCATAGCTGTAACACTGGATTCTCGTGCAACTCGCCTTGTCATCGTGACTCGTAGAAAATTTTACTATAAAGTTTACGTTCATTCATTCATAAATATGTCACGTGATACTGGGCGTAAATAGAAACAGCCAATTTGATAGGTATGTTTTATGGGGGTAATAATACATTGTTAGGTCCGCTCTATATTTAAACGATTAATCCGCAGATCGTGTTAGAATTTGTAATAATTCATACAAACATTATTATTATGTAACATACAATGTACACTATGCATTTCAGGCGGAACAGGATGTGCGGCCTTAGGTTTGTTTACATTTCACATTTTGAAATATTTAAATATGATATTTATGATAACCTTTCTATAATGCTTATCTACATGTATGCACGAAATTAAAATTCCTCCGTATGTCAATCGTTGCGATGGAAATCGTTGGTTCGTTATATCTCTGACTCTCGCGTGGGTTGCCAGGCACTTTGTCGTTTCGGTGTGGCTTTATAATCGCTGTACGCTGCAGTATTCACAAATGGAATGCTTACATGAAGTAAAATATCTATGGAATACCTATACATTTTGTATTTATAGAAGTGTTATAACCTGCTTATAATAACTGTGCACTCATCGCAATATAAACATAAATATGAAGGTAGATATATAGAGTTGTATATCGCTTGTTGTGACAATATATAAGCACTTTATTTTGAAGCGCCATGTGATTCGGCCCAGTACGCATTACAACGGTATGTCCCAGCTCCGGGGACTGGATGTGCACAGTTCTGTCAGTGTGCCTATTCAGCTGGACCACTAACGTATGAATGGGTGACTAAGGACTGTGGAGTAGGGACATTGTTTGATGCTTCCATTCAAGTATGCAATCATGCCGTCTTGGTTACCTGCATTGGTAAGTATACCAGTAGTGAACCATTATTGTTTCCTTTGTAGATGCATGAACGGGTGAATATCCGATATTTAAAAGTTAATATGTATTTAATCATTGCTTCTTTCACAAGTACATCTCGTTCCTCGAAATGATAATATTCAGACAGGCAGGAAAGACAGCACTCAATTGAACCAGCCAAACACAGAAAACATCAAAAAAACATACAAGGCACAATGTCCAACTAAACAAGTAAAGGATTCGCCCAAGTCCAAGCTGTAGAAAAGTAAAATGAATTCGTTTAAACAATCAACAAGCCGAATGCCCTAACTGAATGACCCAGTTCCAACAGTAAAACGGCTTCAATACCTAGTTTTATCTGTCAGAAATTCTACAAAAAAACAATTATTAGTATTGCAAAGCTTAAAGTCAAGTTTACAACTGAATGACCTAGTTTCAGCAATAAAATAAGATGAACGCCCCGGCCGGGCGATCCAGTTTCAACAGGTCTAATGCCTGAATAAGATGTCCCGCCGGAACAAGTGGAGTGCTACAGTAGGACAACACGGCTCAAATAGTAATGTTAAGTTCAAATGTTTGAAATTGTGATATGAAGTCATTGGTTAATTCTGCAGGGAAAAACTCGGTGACCACATTCTTACCACTGGCTCACTCGAATGCAATGAAACAAACAAACAACATATATTTATCATTTCAAATATATATTTTATACTGTATATTAAAGTTCATATATCTTATGACGAGATGAGATAAGAAACTATCGTGTAAAAACCGTTATGTTGCCAGAATGGTTTGGTTGATGGTATTTGAAATATGTTTGTTTCAGAGCCATCTACGTATGGACCAACTACTGGTACGACAACAACTGCTGCTAGGACAACAACTTATCACGTAACGTTGCCAACTGTCACTGGTACGTTAAAGCATATAACTTCACAGTAGTTATAATGAAATGGTCTGACATATCGGCATATTCAATAACCTTCCTTCCATATTCACGAGTTAGTATTTTCAATATAACAATGACGTTTCCGACGCATTATAGTAATGGCAGACGATGTAACATTCGAAGGCATTGCCAAAGTAGCATATGTCAAACTAAGCCATGTAATTACCAATGTTTAATTTTGATTGGATAAAATCGATTCAATAATTAGTGTAAATCGATGAAATTTAAAACAAGATTTAATTTGTTAGATGATGTCAAATGACGACCTTAATTGATCTGTAGTAATACATGTACATGCATTGTGTATTACAGGCGGCGGAACTGGATGTGCGGCCTTAGGTTTGTTCACATTTCTTGTCACTATTTCTTGCTTAACGTAACGTTTATTACAAATCGAATACCTAACAAAGGGTAAAACATTTATTGAATAGCTATATATTTTGTATGCATTATAGTGTTATAACGAAACCAGTTTAACAGTGTCATGATAGAAATATTAACATCGAAACGAATGTAGGCATATAGTATTGTATTTATGTTTTTAACAATTATATGTTAACCTTGTATCTTTAAGCGCCATGTGATTCGGCCCAGTACGCCTTACAACGGTATATACCAGCTCCGGGGACCGGATGTGCACAGTTCTGTCAGTGTGCCTATTCAGCTGGACCTCTAACGTATGAATGGGTGACTAAGGACTGTGGAGTAGGGACATTGTTTGATGCTTCCATTCAAGTATGCAATCATGCCGTCTTAGTTACCTGCATTGGTAAGTATGTCAGTAAAAGTGTCATTGCTGTTTTCTTGGTACATGCATGACATGGTAAATATCTGATATTTTATAAAGGATATTTAAAAGTTAATATATATGTAATCCTCGCTTCCAACGTATGTACATCGCGTCCAACGAAGTATGAGGTCATTGGTGAATTCATTAGTGCAACCGTGATGTCCACACAATTACGACTTTCTTGAAGTATTCGAACTCAAATAAACAACGAAACAAACACAATAGATCTACTATCGTGTCTTAAGTTCTTTCATACTGCATAAGGTTCAGTAGTATTTTATCTATAAAGAGATGACCAGGACATTTTTGTATAAGAAGGTCTGTTGTGAGAATGTTTAAATTGATTGTATTTTAAATATGTCTGTTTCAGAGCCATCTACGTACGGACCACCTACAGGTGGTTCGACAGCATCTACTCCGATAACAACTTATCGCGTGACAATACCAACTGCTACTGGTACGTTGACTCATGTTATTGGAATATACATGCCCAGGAACTTGCATAATTTAAAAAACAATTGAAAAGCCTGTATTAAAATGCAGACAGGATTGCAATATGTTTTAATACAGGCTCTACAGAAGTGATTCTTTTTTCATTTTTTTTTAATTATGCAAGTTGATGTGATAGATGTCACTATGCTTACATCCAATCTTTAATAAAACTATACAGAGACAGGATATATCACACATACCCACGAAGTCACTGTAGATGATTAATTAGTCTCGGGTACACGTTTCGTAAAATGTGTCAAACTTTGCATGTTATTCTTAGATGCTTGTGCAAAAAATGTAAGAATTGGATAGCATTGTACAACTAACAATACATGCACAATATTATTTTTAAATTGTTGATTTCTTTATTTCTGTTAATCTTAGATGATTGTGCAAAAAATGTTAGTGTTAAAAAAATTGTGTACATGTATTATTAGTTGTACAATGTTATTTTTAAATTGTTGATTTCTTTATTTCTGTTATCAAATGCATTACGCACACTTCACTCACCGTAATAAAATCTTATTAATACCTGTAAATGCATTGTTTATTTCAGCTGGAACTGGATGTGCGGTCTTAGGTTTGTGCATATTTTATATCGCAATTTCAAATATTATTAACTTAACATTTATGTTATATCAACTTCTTACATAGAATGAAACGCTATATGCATTGTATTCGGTATAAAAACCCTGGGTTGGTATCCATAAAGCATCTTAAGATAAAACTTAAGTTTCTTAAAATGTCCTGATGTGTATCAAAATTATCAATATTTACATAGTTGTGAGGCGTTATGTACAGAGTTGTAATAATCACAACGAAAACATGGGGAATTTTTCGTTATTTGGGAAATATATGCTGCTCAATTTTATAACTTAATTCAAAATATTAAAGTTGTGCCTTAATATGCTTTGTAAATACCAGCCCTGTTCTTTTAAAGCAATATGAACCTCGAAATAAAAAAAGTAAATTGTCCATAAACATATACATATAATACTTGCAATGTACAGATATACATATCATAATGCATACCAGAAAGATAAAAGTAATAATATGAACCTCAAATAAATGTATGCAGAATTGTATATTATATACTGTCTGTATGTAAGCATTTGTATTTTGAAGCGCCATGTGATTCGGCCCAATACGCCTTACAACGACATATACCGGCTCCGGGAACCGGTTGTGCACAGTTCTGTCAGTGTGCCTATTCAGCGGGACCACTAACATACGAATGGGTGACACAAAGCTGTGGACGGGGGACATTGTTTGACGATTCCCTGAATATTTGCAATCATGCAGTATTGGTAACTTGCAGTGGTAAGTGTGTCAGCATTTTGTTCCTTTTCGTCCAACTGACTGTTCATTCTGTGTTCTTCGTCGTTCAGAGCTATTTCTGATGAGTGCTGGTTTACCTTGCCGATTTTGTTATTATATTTTTAAAAGTAATTAAAAACAATGTTTATTGTCTTGTTGGTGTAGTATGGTTCGTTTATTCAGATATGTCACTTGTATACAAATTATTCAACATGGCCTGTTTATTTTTGTCAACTTTTTAATTTGAGGCAGTGAAAATCGATACCTTTTTCACTTAGGAACATATTAAGGTACATACCAATACACGTAATATCTATTAAAATAAGACACTAATAAGAGAAATTGCCATGTTATGTGCACTATGTATTGTAAACAAGTGACTGACCTGAATAATTGATCTACATAATCAAGTTAGTATCTGGTGACAGTGACGTAGTCTTTTATGTGTACACACACGATTACAACCATTGTCTGCGTAGATAGTGCAAATATAGTACGTTTGTTTAGCATTGAAATTATGGCTGTCTGTTTAAGCCTTTATAATTGATTTTACACCGTACTAGTGGCTCGACCACTGCGTCACTGTACTCTTACACTGACTGGACTATACTTGTTGTATTTTATAAATTGTAATTAATAACAAAGTTATCGTAAAGCCACAGTATCACAACATTCACTACTCCTTGCAAGTCTATCTGCTTACCATTGTCACTCAAAATCACATTGAACGTTTCATAGATTGACGAGGCATTGTAAATTGTTTTCAGTTATAACAGCATCACCAGCGACAACAACAACAACAGGTACAATTATATATATTTACCTTTGTTTAACAGTAGCGATGAGCATATGATAAATATTCAGATTATTTTGCTAACATTACATAAGAGCCACATTCAGCCTTAAACTGCTATTTTCAAATAAGTGTAATGCCGTTGAAATATGGCGTTGGTATACAGTTTGGGGATTTGAAGTCATTTTCCATGTGTTGATGATGAGTTCCGATTGTTGTTAGACCAACAGTGTTATATCTGTTGTTTTGGGAATTAGCTCGTATGTAACAGCGTTGTGTGTGTCGGGAACTAGCTCTATGGTAGCTATCCGTTGGTCCGTGCGTTGTGTGAGCTGTCAGTTTAGCTCTGCTAACGTCGTAAGTCCAGTGCGTTTTTCCAGTATAATTTCAAATAAGATAACAAAGTCTCAACTAAATAAGTTATGACAAATCCACCGTCAGTTTTACTATTTTTATTTTTCGTCCTTTCTCAAAGTAAATAACAACTAACAAATATGGTTTTAAACACACAAAGTTCGTAAATTAACGGAGCGTAGTGGAACTCCACTTTTGCTAACTTAAAACCTACATCATAACTCTCTTAGTCCTACATGATCCTTTTTTTTCTAATTCAAATCTTACTTAATATACATTATTTTCCAATCATTGAAAATAAATGTTAAAAGCTTTTGACCAATCAAATTACACGTTACAAAATACTTAAAACGTTCTTAGTCAATCAAATGTCATGTTATATAATTTGTAAGCCAATTAAAACGTGGCTACAACATTATTGCATAATTACTTCAAAAACAAAGGGTTTACCAATATTGAAAATATGACAACATGAGGTTGACTTTAATGTATCGGATAACAATCAGTTAAGATGCTATCTCACGCATCCTGCTTTAACGTAGACATTTTAATGAGAATTATATACGAATAATATCTAATAGCCCATGGCTAGTAAAAGAGTTTAAAGACTCACATTCAGAACGCGTTACTACAATAGTTAGATCATAAAGACAATTTAAAACAAATGATGTGGCCAAATATTACCGCAACGTGGTAACCTATCTGCAGAATGATTCTTATTAAGCAATACAGACTTCAGTTGGTTTGTAAACGAAATAACGAAATGTAAACAATAAATGCATACTTTATAGTCTAAGGGAAGCAACTCTTACAGCATTAGTATTTTTTGTCTTCCATACATTTTACTGAAAATTACCTTTGGCATACTTTTTCGACAGATATAGTTAACATTTCGCCGTCATTCATTGGTCTTTTGTGAAAAACATCCATATTCCTTGTATTTAGTCTATTTACTGGATGATAGAAAAATGTTTTTGGTAGAGATAAGGGGCTTTCGATTATTATGCAGTTTACAAAACCAAAGCTATATACGAAACGTTCAATATACCAGCTGAGACTTTCCAGATTACATTTCAGTGGCGCTTTAAAGAACTTGGTATTTAAATTTAAAAAAGCTGACACACAGATTAGGCAATTTTCCTACTTTATGTAACAGAAAGCCACCCCCGGTTGCTTTATAAAAATTAATGATAAATTGCAAATAGGCAATTTGAACCACTCTCCATATCGCACACTTGTTATTTTTCCTTTTGAAAATAGCGCAGTGGTTCCTTCTAACATACGAGAATTACGTAATTCACACGTGGTCGAACTGTAACATCACCATACTACACCTTGAATATCAGTAGGGTATTCGGTTCAATTTAAAATTCTCTTCAATCGAATGCGAACAAGTATCATGCATTTTAAGTGATAGTAGTATTTATTCTATAGGGTAGTAATTATAGAATTTGGGATATAAAAATACTAAATAACTACAAAATGCTGATGCTTCGCAAGTTATTTTAAATATCAGTGTGGTTGTTTATGGGATATACAGACAATTATGCGAAATTTGCGCGAATATAGGACTATTTTCTGTTTGCAATGCATCAATACATATACGTGAGGCAGCACCTTTAAAAACTAACGATCACCATCGTCACCACAATGTAGTACGTGTAGTTGCACTCAAAAATGCATGTATTGCGTACAAAATGCATTTAATCCAGTACATACAACTGGACATTACCATTTCTGCATTATGTTGTACTGCCTTAGTATGATAAGACATAGAATGCCTAATGATTTTATGATAATGTGATGTTATGATAATGGAATTATGCATTTATGTAACGTGAATAGGTGGGCGATTAATTAATTAAATACATAATAGTCATGTACTTAATGACACAGTCTTATTTGATTTCGTACCAGACATATGGATGTCACAAAATATGTCGGCGCTTGTTTGCCAAGTCATTGATCGGATTACACATGGATAGTTGTACAAACCGGGATTGTGAGTAGTGTCAGGATTTTGAGGTTGGATGAGTTTTGCAAGAGTTATTGTCCTTTATAGGAGACAATCGGTCTGGTGTCAAACACTCTTCCTTTTAATATATAATTATAATTATATTTCAGGACAACAAACGACAACAGTACCTGCTACAATGACGACAACATTTCCACCTGGTACATTGACTCCTGTTACTGGAATGACGGGTATGTGTTTCCAAAATGATACATGTTTGTGTTCCATCCTGATTTAGAATATAACCTACATTTTGAGCCCATGAAAACGCCGATTTTTGGCGGTAAAATGTTAATTTAATCTTTACAATTTTGCTCTAAACTCAGTATGTTCTTACCATTACTTTGACATCATCAATATTAATTGTGAAAGGCATGACTAATAGGGAAAGAGTCGAAATTAAATTTTATATAATTTAATTTCATGAATTGTATTATTATATAAGTTGGGTAATATAATATGCCGAAAAAGCTAAACTATAGGCATGACTTCACCGGTGGTTGTTATGTACAATGATACTGTTCTTCGGTTATTGAATTTTTATTCTATAATTATCGAAAACTTAATTATTGTATTTCAAATAATTATATTGACAGGAAACATACACAACGCCACACTGTAACTATAAAACCGTATACAAAAGTCAGCTTCAATATCGCCGACTTAGAATTAAAAGGGCGTAAGTACAAAATCAATTCTTCATGAAAATAGGCATATAAGAAGCGCATTGAGATGCAGATTTAAAATATGCACGAATCTTATAAGGTCGTAAGTACCCTTTAATTCTAAGCCAGCGAATTGTCGTGTAAATGATACAGTTCTTCGATTGTTGAATTTTTATTCTATAATTATTGAAATGAAACATACACAACACCATAACTATAAACCATATATAGTCCGTGCAGGATAATGTGGCAGTCACGTGACACAATGTTTTCTGCTTTGGCCTATGTCAATTGATTGCATTGGGTAAACCATGGTTAAGGTTTGTGATTATAAATCACAAACCGCTAAATAGATCATAGTTCATAGCCGAGTGGTTTAGTGCGTAGATATTTCCTAACGATATCAGTATGTTTGTCTGCGGCAGTCATACTGGTCTGAAAGGTGAACAAACACTAATCCATATTAAGTCTTTATCTCGACAATTACTGCTTACATAGCATTTAATGAAACGCACGAACAACAAACAATTACATTCTTTTAAAGTTATCGGTAATCAATATCATGTATTACCTGTAGTGAAATAGACTCGACTGCCACATTATCTAGCACGTGCTATATACAAAATGTATAGTGCGCCCAGGATAACATGATGTTTATAAACATGAATCGGTTTTGTCAATTATTGGTATTGTCTGACCAGATTAAACTGAGACTCCTTGCATAATTCGGTCAAGTCCGGAAAATTCCGAAGTTATAAAAACATATAATTACATTTATCGCTATATGTGGCTTTATTGAGTTTCTACTAGATAACAATCTGTAATGGCTCAGTGGTTAAGTGTGTGGTGTGTAGACCACAAGGTATCGCGTTCGAGGCTAACTAAATATATTTTTTATTTAACATTTTTATCTTTTTATGCAAGTATGCTAGTTGTGAATTATAATCCTCCCTATGTTCACATATCCATTACACAATTCAGTCATACATTAATTAAATTTATAATGGCCAAGTCGTTGAAGCCTTTTTTGTGTACTTGGAATAAAACAATACGCAATTGAAAATATTACAAAAACCGAAAATAAAGACAAAATAATATATGAACGTACGGGGAATAGTTTTAAACATAAACCCCTTGATGCAAGGATAGATAGTTGAAATAAAAATATTAATGACAAAAGCTTGCAGTAAGTTTCGAACCTGCGACCACTGGCGATTAAGGCGCACACGTTTCCACTGCGCTACAATTCATGCTTGATTTTTCTTTCGATTTTGTTACAAATACAGAGATCACTGCACATGTAGTAAATAAACATACGAATCGAAAACAGCCGAGTACAGCCGGAGGTATACGGACTTTGATCAGAGTCTCAGTTTAATCTGATCAGACAATATGTTGGTTTACCACATTACTAATTAAGAAAACAGATAAGGTCAGTTTTGTTCTAAAAACATAACGGATAAATTATTCACACCTGATTAATCCACCTAAATGGATTATACCAAAATTGCCCGCCTTTCATGTTATCCTGGGCGCACTATAGCAGCTATATCAATACAAAATATGTTGTTTTTCAGGCGGTGGGAGTGGATGTGCAGCCTTAGGTTTGTTCACATTTTATATTACAAACTTTACCATAAGTAAAATTACTTGATATCATTCGTTTATATAATGTTTTATAGGTGAGATCATGTTTGTATACAAAGGGATTAGTATCACCAGCTAGCTATTGGTGAATAGCAGGTTGTATCGTTCATCAATCCAATATATTGCCGGTGGGTATTTTACATAAGAATACGGTGATCTCTCCTGTGTTGTAAGGAAACCACTTGTATGATAATGCGCATTGTCGGATAAGGTCATTAACAACGCAGTAACAAATGGAAGGCTGAGGACATTGGACATTTGTGAATTTAAAATAAAAAGTCGTGTCCCTTGTATACGCCTTTTTCTATATAATATAGTAATTATTATGTTGTCTTTTGAAGCACCATGTGATTCGGCCCAATACGCCTTACAGCAACACATACCGGCTCCGGGGACCGGATGTGCACAGTTCTGTCAGTGTGCCTATTCAGCGGGACCTCTAACATACGAATGGGTGACACAAAGCTGTGGACCAGGGACATTGTTTGACGATTCTCTTAATCTATGCAATCATGCAGTATTGGTGTCTTGTAGTGGTAAGTTAATGGATATTTACAAACTGCAGTGTACAGTCATTAATTATATTTTATATCGGTTATTTAAGAAATAAAAATCTGTTCGCGTTTATTGTCGGTGAATAAAACACGGGCAGGAGTTCGGATGCGGAAAAATTAAATCACGAGTGCGTAGCACGAGTGATTTAATTTTCCGCATCCGAACGACTGCCCGTGTTTTATTCACCGACAATATACAAGAACAGAGTTTTTATTTCGATTCTAAATACGATAATATCCCGCACTATTTAACTGCGCGCATTCCATTTTCAACCATTTGACATTGAACATGATTCCACGCTGAAATTGAGTGGCTTATTAGCTGGTACAATTACCGCCCTCGTTAATGAAAATGACCTTCGTAATTTTCTGAAGGAAAAAAAACACATTTTAAACATTGAAACAATTTTAATAACACGAGTCAAGTGTATCTTTGTCATGAAATGAAAAATATAAATGAATTGATTATCAGAAATTTTTATGAATCTTAATTTGGAGAGTATATTGGAGTTTCTAAAAATAGATGCGTCGTAGCTGTAACACTGGATTCTCGTGAAACTCGCGGTCGTTAATTTTTTTTACTATAATGTTTACGTTCATTCATTCATAAATAGGTCATGTGATACGGGGCGTAAATTGTAACAGCCAATTTGTTACCATGTTTTATGGGGGTAATAATAAATAGTTAGGTCCGCTCTTTGTTTAATGGATTAATCCGCGGATCGTGTTAGAATTATAAACACTATATATTAAATTTGACACCGGTTAAACCATTTTGTCTGATGCATACTTTCCTAATAACATTAATTTTAGATATTATCATAAAAAAAAAACAATTTGCATACACATTTATTAATTTATTCTTTTTAAACACCAAATCATTCCATTTACAGCTACGACAACTTCACCTCAAACAACGACCACGCCTCAAGCAACAACGACCACAACATCGACGACCACCACGCCCCAAACAACAACGACCACGCCTCAATCAACAACGACCACAACATCGACGACCACCACGCCCCAACCAACAACGACCACGCCCCAAGCAACAACGACCACAACATCGACGACCACCACGCCCCAACCAACAACGACCACGCGTCAAGCAACAACGACCACAACATCGACGACCACCACGCCCCAACCAACAACGACCACGCCTCAAGCAACAACGACCACAACATCGACGACCACCACGCCCCAACCAACAACGACCACGCCTCAAGCAACAACGACCACAACATCGACGACCACCACGCCCCAACCAACAACGACCACGCCTCAAGCAACAACGACCACAACATCGACGACCACCACGCCCCAACCAACAACGACCACGCCTCAAGCAACAACGACCACAACATCGACGACCACCACGCCCCAACCAACAACGACCACGCCTCAAGCAACAACAACGACGACCACGCCCCAGACAACAACGACCACACCCCAAGCAACAACGACGACGCCTCAAGCAACAACGACTACAACAACAACAACGACCACACCCCAAACAACAACAACAACGACCACACCCCAGACAACAACAACAACAACACCTGGCACAACGACAACAACGACTACAGCTGCACCGGGTTCGGTTGTAAATGGTAATTGGGGCGCATGGACATCATTAGGATGTAGCAAAACTTGTGGATCCGGCGATCAAATTAAAACTCGGTCATGTGACTCTCCTGCATCGAGTGGCGGTGGTAGCACTTGTTTTGGAAGTGGAGTTGATATTGTATCTTGTAATTTGGGGGCATGTCCAGGTGGCAGTCTGAATTCTGGCTATGTAAACGTGAGTACAAGTATACTGTAAATTCATTTAATGGGAAAATATTTCGTGGTTTGGGTGAAAGAGATCTATTTCGTGGGGACGTTACATATAATTTCAAGGATTATGGATTTCATGAAAATTGGCAAGTGTGGCAGCCATAAACTTGACATATTTATTGATATAACTATTCATTTGGGATTTAATTTCAATCATATTAGTTTAAATTCAAAATCATTAAAGTAATCTTAAGAACAGAACGTTTTTACTGTATAAAAATTATACCTTATAAGTGTATACGAAATGGAACTGTTCTGTGTGCTCTTGATATCACACTTAGTATGCATACTCTTTACTGGTAGAAGAAATCTAATTTATTTTATTAATGTAATTTGCAAGCGTACTAGATACTTTTTGGATAATTGAAACAAAGTTAAACCCATTCTACATATGTTTTGTATAACTGTTCAATTGGAAAGGTTACAGGGCTTTACATTAAATCATGTCTTGCTATATGTATGCATTTGTCGTTTGGTATCTATGAACATATAAAATCATGGAAGCTTTCGTACAGAGCTAGCAATGTGAACACTGTCTTTTCCTGTGCCTTTCGTAATATGCTGCATTTGTTGAATGCTTTTTTTATGGTCCGATTTGTTACAATCCTTTTTAAAACCAAAGCTACCTAGATCTAGTACTTGTAATTATTGCTAAACCATTGGGTTGGTCTTATATCATTTCAGAGATGTCCTAATGGATTTATGACATGCAGGTCTGGAAGTATCACGTGTATTCTAGAAGAGTTCCGCTGTGATTGTACGAGTGATTGCGATGATGGGAGCGACGAAAATGAGGATTGGGGAGAATGTAACATCAGACTTTGTCGATATAACGGATCAAATAGTAAGCTGTGTTTATGCCTTAATTGTATTTACATGTGTCAGCTTATTTCTCCCACATATACTTAGTGGGGGAGGCATATATATTGTGTACTGGACGTCTGGGTGTCAGTTTGGATGATGTCACAAAGTTCGTCTGTGCTTCTTTACCTTAACCATTGGTAACGATAGATTTCTATGAAACTTCAAGTGGACGTGAATCCCCAATCTAGATGTGCGTACTGTCATGAATCGTAAATATGATGTTTTCATTGGTGTTTCGGCCCCTTGTGACATTATATGCATCGTTTTGTGTCTGAAACCCTAGTTACTATTTTCGAGATACAATGCTTGTACATGTAATACCCCAATCACACGAGAGTCGGGATGAGCCGGAATGTAGTCGCAATGGCGATTCGGGACACATTCTTGTATGTTCAAAGTGTATTCCGTCTGCATTCCGAGTGCATTCTATAATTATAATAATAATGTATACTGGTCATTTTGAATGTTTTCAAATGATCTCAACAAACAATGTATATTCAATCAAATATTTCAGATCGCATGACATCGGAATAGCCGTAAAGTCGCCAAAATGTAAAAAATCGAGGTGTATTCCTGTTTAATCGTTCGAAGTGCATTCTTAAAAGATTTCGTCTTATTTTGTACATTTGTAGTACATTCCATATATTCAAGTCTATTCTTGCAGCCACTTCGAATGTTTTGCGCATGTTAAAAACGTTCGAGTTGCATTCGAAGTCAGGTGAAATTGGTATTGTTTCTACATGCTGAGTACATTTTAAATATTCTTACGGCATTCTGACCGCATTCGAAACAATAGTACTGTTATTAAATACACGACCCGTGCACACCCTTCTCCAAAAAGTGAGCAAAACCCGGGTTAAACCCGGGTTAAAACCGTGTTAAACCCTGCGGTATTGGCACCGTGCTAAAAGCGAGTCTTTTAGCTTACCGACTGGGTTTTTTCTGGGCAAAACCTGGGAAAAACACGCTTTAAACACAGTTTTAACTCGCTTTAACTCACTTAAGTTGGTTTTATGTGGGTTTTAAAACCCACTTATTTTTAGAAAGTGGGTTTATAGTGGGTTTTTTCAATAAGTTGGTTTTAAGTGTTTTTTCTGTGCTGAAAACTCGCTTATGTGGGTTTTAAAACCCACTTTTAGCTCACTTATTTCTAGAAAGTGGGTTTATAGTGTGTTTTTTCAATAAGTTGGTTTTAAGTGTGTTTTTTCTGTGCTAAAAAACTCGCTTATGTGGGTTTTAAAACTCACTTTTAGCTCACTTATTTCAAGTAAGTGTGTTTTTCTTCAATAAGTTGGTTTTAAGTGGGTTTTAAAACCCACTTCAGCCAACTTTTTCCCAGCAAGTGAGTTTTTTATGCGTCAAAAAACTCGCTTTAACACACTTCTACTAGATGGGAAGTTGGTTTATTAGTGAGCTAAAAGTGAGTTTAAAGCGAGTTTTAGCTGTGAAAAAACACGCTTTAAACTCGCATTAAACACGGTTTTAACCCGCATTTAACTCGCTTTAAACTCACATTAAGCTCACTAAGAAACCAACTTTCCACCCAGTAGAAGTGTTAAAAGCGAGTTTCAGCTGTCGATAAAACACGCTTTAAACTAGCATTAAACACGGCTTTAACCCGTATTTAGCCAGCTTTAAACACGGTTTAAACACGCTTTTAACTCACTTTTATTTAATTAAAATTAAATGGAATACCTTTTCAAAGCAATGTGATGAATCCAGGTTTAAATGTTGTTTTGGCTGTGTAAGCTCACTTTGATCAATAAAATGAAATGGCATTCCTTTTTCAAATATAATAAAGAATACAACAATAAATATCAATTAATAAAATATTTACTTGAAAAAATAAAGATATTCTCTATACTGATATACAACAATGTTTAACATATAAACAACATGAAAGACCTGGTGAACAATAATGTAGATACATACAGAAAGACATTGCATTAATATAAACTTTAGAAAGACATTGCATAAATATAATAACTTTTTTGACATTAATAAAGAAATTAAATTCATTGTTAAATACATCACAGCTTGCTACATTTTGACCAAACCACAGAACAACCTGTCTAGAGTAACTCCTTTGGGTAAACACAAAGTTTGGTTGTTGTACAGAGGTTGTGCCTAGAGTGGTAAAATATATAGAAAATGCTACTGTAAAATAGTTATGTCGCTTTAGAGAGGTTGTTGCTCTATTGAATGCTGCTCTGGAGAGGTTGAAATGAGGAAATATTTTTAGACGGACATTAAAAACAATGAGAGTTCCCTGCATGACAGAAAGTTATAAAGTACATGTGCATAATAAAAATAAATTGCTATATAAGTTGTTGCAAACAACTTTATAATCAAACATAATTATATAGAGCTGATTTAAGGTCATCAGGAAACTAATCAAAATAAGCATTGAAATGTATAGATAGAATAAAAGTAAGTAGAAATTTATTGGCCCTTAATTTAATTAAGAAATAATGATAAGTACCTGTGATTTATCGTAGAATAAAGCACAGTCACAAGTTCGGATGCATAGTAATTAAATCACGAGTGCATAGCACAAGTTTTTTAATGTACATGCATCCGAACAAGTGACCGTGCTTTATTATAGATAAAACCAAGGTACCTATTCATTATTTCGATTCTAATATTGCCAATCAGGGGTTCTACTGAGGCATAATGCCTAATCCTGAAAACTAGTTGCAAGTCTGTTTTGAATATCGATAGCACACACCCGCACACCAAAACTCAGTTCAAACATTGTTCTAGTGTTAAAATTCATATGACTTTAATATTTTATGCAGATTTTACAATTTACAAATACACATTTTATGGCCAGGTTTATAAGGATGAGATAAAAAATGCGACCTCTAGATTATAAACTGGGATTTTCTTTGATGTGATCTGCTGATTGACCCCAGTTGACCCAGTAGGGAACTTGACCTAGAGTATATAACGATACACATTGTGACCAAATTTGATTAAGATAAAAAATGTGACCTCTAGAATGTTAACAAGGATTTCTTTGATTTGACCTAGTTTTTGACCCCAGATGACCCAGTTATGAACTTGACATAGATTTCAAAGAGGCAAACATTGTGACAAAGTTACATAAATCCTGTGACAAAGTTACATAAATCCTGTTACACAGGAACATTTGGATCTCTTCCTTGTGTAGTTGCTAAAATCTTCAGGGTCAGAATCAGAGAATGTTGGAGTCGGATAACGATTGGAGACCTGTGCGGGAATACGAGCCATATATAGTGATCTTTCAGACCTGAGCTAGTAAAGTGTCTGAGTCTGTGACTATAGTCCGGCATTGGCACACCAATATCCACCAATTTTCGCGCGAAGAAAATACTCGAGCCTGAGGCATGTTCATTCATAGTTGGTGATGTAAGAGGGAACGTAACTGGTGTTTGCACTTTGCACTGGGGTAATGCCAGATAAAAGTTTGTCAATAGTATTCTTAATCTTATTCATAGAATTCGGTCTTCCTTTCTTGTTCGATGACTACTTCAAAGTTACAGTTTTGAGCACATTGAATTTCACTACAATCATGGTCTTTAGATGGTTCTATGTCCGTAGTATATTTATCATAATGATACTATGTGTATATACGTTTTCACTACTTTGGGCTGTAGCAGATGACTCCAGTACCGGTAACTCTGCTTTGTCAGCAATGAAAGCGTTCTTCTGTTCAACAACAACTTCTAGTTTTTTAACTCTATTCAAGATTGACGATAACTGGTTTTCAATAGAGGTGATAGGAGCGTCTGAGATTGGCTGGGTTATCTATATAATGTCATTGTTCACCGATTCTTTACAATTGATGACTTCCTGCTCGTTGAGCTTCAGGGATTCATTAACAGCAGTTATCTAATCTGAAAGTAGTTTTTAACGGCAATGTTTGACTGCTTTAATAGAAGCATCATGTCAGCTTGAAGACTGCTAAATGAATCCTTAAGGATGTTGATATCATGTATGCACACACACGGTGTATTTGTTTTCGATTGTGAGGTTGGAGTAGCAGTCATGTCAACAGCAGCACTCACCGAGGGACGTCCAGTACTGAGAAGATCTTTCATGGTAGAGAAATCATCACCTTCGATTACAGACAGAAACAACCGCCTCTCCCTTTTCTCTGACACATCGCTCGAGTTCGGTTTGTAGCCCAAATGGGAGGTCATCCCCTTCTCGGAGGGTACTAAATAGCATTCATCGAGTCTCTTCCAATTTAACTTCACATGAAGCGTAATCTTGCTACAAATTTGTTGGATGGTAATTCTCGGTATAGGGACAACAGGCTGTTAAATCTTGGTAAGCTGGGACGAACGCAGCTCGTTACCAATACATGATCCTAAGTTGTCTTAGGGATACCCTCATCTTCTCATCAACTTGACATCGGGCGATGCGAAACTTGTCGGATATAACATCTGCAATAATATAATATACATACTTCAGTTTCAAAACCTGATTTAACAAGAGATGTTTGTAAAACATGTATACCCCCATGGCAGCCAAATAGTCAGAAATGGTAAATGTCAGTGACCTTGACCTTTGACCTACTGACCTCAAAATCAATAGGGGTTATCTACTGTTGATGACCAATCTCCATGTAATCCTAGGTCAAAGTGTTTTTGAGTTATTGAACGGAAACAAATTAAATAGTCAGAAATGGTAAAGGTCACATTGACCTTGACCTTTGACCTACTAATCCCAAAATTAATAGGGGTCATCTACTAATACTATTAATGACCAACCTTCATGTAAAGTTTGAAGATCCTAGCTCAAAGTGTTTCTGAGTTATTGAACGGAAACCAATTAAATAGTCAGAAATGGTGAAGGTCACAGTAACCTTGACCTTTGACCTACTGACCCCAAAATCAATAGGGGTCATCTACTATTGATGACCAACCTCCATGTAAAGTTTAAAGATCCTCTAGAGGTCAAAGCCTTCTTGAGTTATTGAACGGAAACCATTTTATACGACCGACCGACCAACCAACCGACAGACATGTGCAAAGCAATATACCCCCTCATCAAAGATGGGGGGCATAATAATGTAACAGTAACTCAGCATGCCCACTGGAATTTCAGAAGTGGGTATCTGTACCAACTAGTTTTGGGTACAGGCCTAAGAAAGTGGGTACCGTAATTTTTGTATGTGGAAAGGGAGGTTAATCGTATCTGATTCGTGAACGTATTTTCGGTCTGGATACCTGTTTTTAAACATTCTTAAAAAATGACTGCCAATTTGCGCGAACTTTCCCAAATGTTTTATCCTAAATTAATGATAACACCTGCAATATTGTTTCACTTTTCCGTCGCACTCGTAGTAATATGCTGTTATGACCAAATGACGACCTCGTTCACTTGATTGATTAGTAGAAATAGTGCCTCGGCACTTGGAAATGTCACATGATACAAATGAGTCTAGTTCGTCGGGATGTTTGACGCAGGTTGTTTTAACAATTTTCAAAAAAAGCAAGCGTTTATCGGTTTTAGGTCACTGTCTGCTAAAAGTTTTGCCGAGATTGTGTATTAGTCGGCACCAACAAAATGCGTAACTGCACTCACGGATATTGAAAAAGTTGCGCGGACATAGAGTTTTCTGCGTGAAAAATACTGTAACTTAATCATTGAACTTTATCAGGTAGAGACTGAGTTTGTGTGGTAGGTGCATTTTTCTAGCTCACTGCGTTCCACAATAACTTTCTCAATATCATCAAGTAGACAAGTAGAGAATGACTTTGTGTAACATGCTGCTCAGAATATCAACGCATTTCACGTCGCTCACACAATAACTTTATCAGTGAATATTATATGCCATGTAGACAACAAGTTTGTGTGATATGCTGCTCAGATAGAAATGCAATCTTCATAGATTCTTTTTATCACATTACTAAAGTTAAGTAAACAGGCCAAAACAACATCAGAAATAACATATTTAAGCCAGCGACGTTATGTTTTGGCGCCTAAAAGCTGGTCACTACACACATGTGTTATCACACACGGAGAACATTGTTCTTGAGAAATAGCCCAGACAAGAATTTAGTATATAGTAATTGTGCGATCTTCCAAGGGGCATAACTGTGTGAATAATCAGCAAACCGGAAAGTGCCAATCATATGCGCATCTCCACTTGGTAGTGAAGCTATCCATGAAGTTTTGTTAAAATCTGAGCAGTGGTTCTTGAGAAATAGCTCGGACAAGAATTTAGTAGTGCGATCTTCCAAGGGACATAACTGTGTGAATAATCAGCGAACCAGAAAGTGCCAACTATATGCGCATCTCCACTTGGTAGTGAAGCTATCCATGAAGTTTTGTTAAAATCTGAGCAGTGGTTCTTGAGAAATAGCCCGGACAAGAATCGGACGGACGGACAGGTGAATCACTATATGCCTCCCGATCTATTGATACGGGGGCATAAAAACAAACAGAAATAACACCCTTAAAAATTGGGTTAAAATGGATTTATGACTAATAAAAACCTTCATCATAATAATCGACTTGCAGACCAGAGCTAATTAGCCAATTCCTGGCCCTTTAAAGGGTTCAAGAAACTAGAATACAACTTGTGTGCAAGTTCAGTAAAAATCATTAATAAAACTGCAAATTACCAATGATAGCTGTTCTTTCTGCAGCAGGGGATCTTGGCTGAACATTTGTTTCATGGAGCAAAGCACAAGTTGCCATATGTAAACAGCATCCAAAAATGTCATGATGGCGTTTTTCAGTCTCACCTGGTGCTGTATCTATTAAAGCTTGAATGATGTGCTGCAATAAACGGAGGAAATAATTAGAAAAAATGTACAAGCGTATATCATAACAATAGCTGTCATTGTAAGGGACATATGCCCCGAAGTGTGATGTTGATAGTATATGCAAGTACTGATGCAAAAGAAACCACTAAAATTCCTATTTTTCATGCACAAAACACTTTTCTAGGATAAAGAATAAAAAGTTGACAAACATTCAAATGGGTCAAGTCTTAACTTAAATTGCAGCTGCTATTTTCAAAAGCTGAATCTGTATCTATCAAATTTTCCCGCAGAATGATGCCACGGTACCATTCAAAATACCGGTATTTTATCAACATTATCCTTGCCTGTAAATAAATTGGTTAACGCTCTCAACTACCAATCCAGAGGTCCATGGTTCGAATCTCGATCAGGGGCGCTCTCAACTACAAATCCAAAGGTCCATGGTTCGTGTTTTGGAAATGACCAAGTGCCCCAGCCGAGATTCGACCCTGTGACAGGCCTAGACATGAACTATTTTGGCCACTGGTCCGACAGGGAAAAAACGCCCAATTTGTAAATAGGACAGTTACTGGTCCTCCAGAATTTTCACTGGGCCTTCTGGATTTTCACTGGTCTCGGACCAGCGGACCAGTGTTAGTGTTGAGCCCTGTGGTACAGTAACAGACACTTGGGGTCTGGACCACGCCCCCTCCCGCTACGCGCATGGATTTTTTTTTTATAGTTCTAATATATCCAGACCCATTCAGTAATCACACAAACATGTGTTGGATGTATATGATATTAATGCAAAAATCTACGTAATTCCTTTACTGCTTTAATAACAAAAGATAAATTTATATGTTTTTCTGAACTTTCTCGCACACCGACTTAGAAAAACTGATCGTGTAAAACTTGTTTTGCAACTTTCCCGTATATTTCTGGTATCCTTCTGTCAATAACAAGTTAATCTTTACGATGACTATACTGATAATACTCGATCAGCGCTCTTATCAACAAAATATCAGGAAAGTTTGCAATTGTCAACTCACTTTCCGCCGCGCACATAATTTTTCTACAATTGAACAGTGGTTCCCAGCCTGATACATATAAACCGTGTCGCACATTGAACGTTGTACCCAAACGAGGTATTCCGAATGGTTAATTTACATATCTGGTTCCAACGTTCAACGCAATACTTTCGTATTGATCAGGCGGGAAACCAACGTCGAAAGATTATGTGCGAAGCTTGTTGGCAGTTGAAAATTGCCAACTTTCTCGCAAATTGTGGAGGCAGGGGAGGATATCGGTTTCTGTCACTATCATCATCGCGAAGAGTAATGTGTACTTGACCAAAGGACACCAAATATAGGCAAGAAATTTGCACAGTGAGTTAAACACAAACAAATTATAAGTCCCAGATACGTTTAATAATGTGTGGGTGTGGGTATACAATATAGATGATAAAAATATATCCTGGTGCGTAGCTGGGGGTGGGGTCTAGACCCCAAGTGTCTGTGGGACCTCTTGATCAGTAGTCAAGTGCGTTACCACTCGACAACTGCGCCACCCACAGTAGCAATTATCGTGAATATAAGTATAGCACACTAACAACTGAGCTAACATGTATGGTACTAACTTAACATGAGTGCCGTCGAGTTTAAAATTAGTTAATGCTCTGGACGTGTGATGGCTGGTTCGATTCTCGGTCGAGACACTTGGCTAAAAAGAGTATAGAATCTCTACATTAAATAAAGTTATTATACAAATATATCGAGTTAGCACAAAGATATACAATAAGCATCAAAATATTCTGCCAGTCTGATCTACTGCTCTCGCGGCATTGTGATTGCAATTTTGAAATTGAATTTGAAAACACAAAGTCTCCACTTCTAAAGCAATTTAAATTTTATTCAAGCATATCCCTTGCAATAATAAAGTGTATATTCTAGACTACAAAAACAAATTCATCTAACAAGAAATTACCTCATAAAGCAACTATTTGTGTGTATAATTTCACCAGAATCATCTTCCGTCGTTCTCAATTTTCAAATATTGAGCAAAAGCGCGAAAGGGGAAGTAACTCTGGAAAAGCTTCCGAAGCTGATAAAGGCCGAATTCCGGACGGAATGCACGCGCGATTAAAGATATTTGTCAAAGTCGAACCACATATTTTCGTAGAGTGCTGTCCTAAATTCAAACTCCATGGTCCCCTAGTGGAATCAGTGTCCGAATAGCACACATAATGGCCCCGTCTGCATCCTCGCATGTTAGTGTAAAACATTAAGGCGCATTTATTTTTTATTTAAGAGGAAATCTTTTAAGTTTACACCTTAAAATATCACATACGAGACTCAGTATGAATGTGTTTTTGTACACAGCGCATTAAATTTATTATAGCACAAATAATTAGCATTTTTTCCTTCAATTTATTTAATTATTCGCTATGACAATCTACAAGATGACAAATCTTCTCATTATAAGGCATCCGAATGATTTTATCAGAAAGCCAGGTTAATAGTTTAAAGGTTTTCGAATCACGTATAAATTCCACACGATATTCACTTTCGTGATTTAAACAATTAATGACAGGTATTCATGTGTAATGGGGGACCATAATTCATATAATAACACGTGCATAAACTGCGAAGTCTAGTTTAGGTATTTATAAAAAGTCTAACGTCGTTACAATGCATGCAGTGAAATATTATATAAACTAATTTCAGTACATGTATTTGAAAATATTTTTGGTATCAATTAAGACTAAAAGGGGAAGATCTACCCCTCACAATGTATGAAAATGAATTACACCATGTCATTAATCTTAATATGAATCCAGATGAAGACAAGACAAAGCCCTGCAATCATAATTCTACTTGAACTCTATTAATTATGTTCATAAAATGTGTCCATATTGTGATCAAGCTATCACCAAAAATATATTGTTCGATGTATGTTTTATTAAAATAGAAGATGTCATATTAACAATTTCAAGGTAAATGGCCATGCAAAGTTATATATATATATATTATTTTTCATAAAGCACAATACAATGCTTATAACAAATATATACAAAATTAATAATTATATATTTTATGCTCTGGTCATAATTCACTGACCTGGTATATTGTGCATAATTTATATGAACAAATCGTGCGTGAAAACAAAAGAGTGTCAGTAGAGTACCAGATTTGGTTCTGAACAAGACCCCTAACTGTGAAACTGTCTGGAACGCGTGTCACATGGGTCATAAATCGCCGAGATATGTAGCCCTAGGCAATAAATCAAACTGGTGAGATTATAGTGTACAAATATGTACAGTATGTTATAATATTGGATTGGTTTACATTATACCGTCTGCAATTATCGATTGTTAATTGGGGATTCATTAATTCAAAATTGATAACGCTATAATACAATAATAACAACGTACTATGTGATATAGTTTATTATTTTTATTTAACAAATAGACTGATAAAAAAAATTGCAAAAATTAATTATAAGGTACACTATTGGTTTATAGATAACTACTTTCTCTTGTGTCCTTATATATAGCATGCACTAATGTATTAATTGGTTAATTATTAATGAACCTTGACGGTCATTTTTTGTATTGTAAATGGCCAAAGACATTTTTCTGTCGAGTTACCAAATAAATGTATGTATGTATACAAAGTTGTCAAGTATATTTTGTATCTTTATAACCAACCGGGTATATTCCGGGATGTTAAACTGGTCCGGATGAACATGTGACAAGGTTCTTGCGTTGAATATATCAATTTCTTCGAGCAAACCATGTAAATTCCCGATTCTTTAAAATTGTGTTTAAATTACACGTCGAACGTGTTAGTAATACCAACGCTTATGAAAAACGTACGACCGGGGTTATGCATGTATAAAGCATTAATTGTGCCAGCTATTAGATTATGCTGATAACAGGTAAGATGGTCTAGTCAATACACGTACATGCAGTAAGATGCGGAAATTCCGGAAAATGGGTTTTATCGTATAACGTCTCGAAATGAACGTTCGGTATTTTTCACAGGGAAATAAGTTTACAGCAATGACTTAAAATAAACTGTCATTTAAGATTTTGTTCTAAAAATATTTACATTCATAAACAACAACTGAAATACCAAACAAAATATGTACAAAACATAGTATGCGTTATAATTCGAAGCAATGAATAAGTGTATAGATCTAATTTCTTCGATTCAGTGATCCAGGCAACATTTCAAAACAAAAGACCAACTTCTGCCAGAAGTTGGTTTTAAGTGAGTCTTTTGCATGTGAGGCTCACAAAGCGCAAAATTATCTAAAAAGTAAAAGACCAACTTAAAACCCACTTTAACCCACTTCTGAGAATATCATTATTTAAAAGACGCACTTTAGCCAACTTATTTTCTTTAAAGACCCACTTTAACCAACTGCATTTATTAAAAGACCAACAAAAACACACTTCAGATATTAAAAGACGCACTTTAACCCACTTATTTGATCAAAAGACCCACTTCAAGATACAAAAAACTCACTTTTGCCAACAAAAAACACACTTATTTGTTAAAAACCCAGGAAAAACTCGCTTTTAGCATACTTTTGTCAAAAAACGCAGGAAAAACCCACTAATAAGTTGGTTTTAAGTGGGTTTTTGGTATAAGTGTGTTTTTCTTCGGGAAGGGCAATTCCGTGCAAAACGGTCCAATGCTTGTGTGTACCGTATTGTGAAAACCATACGTGTGCACGTTCGCCGCTATAATTCCATGCGTATTCCAGTTATGTTCTAATTTTATTTGAATTGTATTTGAAGATTTAGAAAGACATTTTGGCAAGGCTGTAAATATTTTGGTCAATTCGAATTACTATTCGAAAAGTGTTTCGAATTTTTATTATTTCTTCATTCCGACTCATTCAGGTCCATTCCGGCTGAGATCCATGTGATTGTGGTATTAACAACATTTACTACACTGTAATACTAGTTGTATTAAATACTCGAGTTCGGTGGTTTGTAAATTAATTATTGATGATGACGTTGTTGCGGCGATGTTCGTTAGGTTGGCAATGGTGTAGAAGTTGACGCTGATATTAATTATGACAGTGGATCTAACGAGACTCCATGAAATTTATTAGCAGCACGTTACGAACACGTTCTTACTGAAGCAAAATTTAAAGATATTTTCTCCACATTAGGAAAATACAACTCCACATTCATATGAACTAGTTCATGTTGGGGCGTTAGTCCTTGTGATTTGTAATTGAAATTGTGTTCTTTTGCCTTTCGTATTATGCTGTTTTTTTGTCCTCTCTAATTCCATGTCAGATTTGTTATTATCCATTTCAATGTCACAGTGATACATTACCTGACTAAGTTGACTCCGAAAAGGATATTCGAGCGCGTTACCAACAGAGCTGGTCGATTACGTAATATTTACAACGCTTGTTATGCCTTATCCTTTCTAATCACTACTGTCGTATTAATTGCACATTAATACAACTACAATATTTGTTATGTCTGCTTTTCAGAGCTTGGAAGTCTGACCACATTGGTGATAAGCAGTTTGTTGTGGAGTTTATACCAGCTGATATAGACGTGAAGAAATAAGATTTTAAACTTTGAACGTTTCACCCAAACAGAACAATCAACAAAAAGAGGTTTTGTAGTGAAATAATGCGTATTTCGTCAACCACCACTGCTATACTTGACAAAATTATCAGAACCAAAAAGAAACAATAAATATAATACGACGGCCACCGTTTTGCAGCGACGTATTTTGATCAATTCGATGTAAACATAAATGTAAACACCTAGTGAAATTTAAATGTACGTAGATGAGTCAAACAACATTTCAAATAGTCTATAATCGTATTCTGAAATAGTTTTGTTTAAATCTTAAGGCGTTCATTATAGAAACAGTACTCAATCGGTAATGTTGCATTACTTGTTTTAACTTTGCGATTTGTGTTTTATGTGAAATTAGATATACATGACATGACAGTGATTTGTGTCTGTGTTTTATTGTGTACAGTCAGACACTGTTTGTTTCCAAGAAAAATGTTGTAATAATAAAAATGTCAATATTGTGTATTGAAACAAGGAGCGTTTTAATAGTTTTATTCCCAAACATGGTGTCAGTATAATGCATTTGTAAATATATAGGGTGTCGTTATATCGAGTCCTGACTGTACCAGTTTCATATTGCATGACCAAACAAATATGGCTATGTTTTCCGCTATAATTGTACTTATATTTTCATAGGGTTATCTACTGCTATAAAATGTGTTCACAAATTGAAACAAAATTGCATCTAGGCTAGGTAAAGTAGCATCACAGGGTCTCATCTCTGTCACAAGAATATCGGGTACCTGTCAAGTATCTATAGAAGTCACACAAAGTATAAGATGCTCTTAATCAGTCAAATGTTTTACTCATGAAATATCCATTTTGTTCGTGTGACTCCCATCGATACTCGAAATACATCTAAATGTCGTGTGGCAATGATGGGACGCCGTGATATAGCACATTTATATTTTATCATATGCGAGTTGTTTAGAAGTATGGAACTAGATTTTTAGTATGTTATGAGATGCCCATGATGGAATACCATTCAACAATAATAATGTATGTGAATTGTTTTATGAACATTATTGTACATGTATCTGCCCCGTTTTGTACGTGGAAAAATATGTCGTACAATAGCCTTTCAAAACACTAAATAAACATAAAAAGGCAATTTTTATAATGGATCTCGGATTCACAACAATCTTTTCCAACTCCCAAGACATTCTGCAGTAAACAAAATAGGTTGTGAAATGTTCTACCATGGGGTGAGTTGCACCAATTTTTAAGTCTCTTTTTGAGGTGTGGCCACTAGCCTTAAAGAGGATACGTTATGAGGTGTACCTTCAGGACAGTAATGTGTATCTTTTCTATTTGTCTTATGTAAGAATATTACTACACTAAACCACTTTTCTAATTGGTCATTTTTCAACCCCCACATACGTTTAACTGTGATCATAATGTTTGATGATGTTTTGCACACAAACGTTTTATGCAATTGTCCTATAATTCGCCGGAGATAACTCTAACCTTATCAATAAACAAACAAAGCAAATTATAAACACTGCACGGTCGACTGGCCGCCAGTTATTAATGTTAATCAATGTAGATTTAAAGAGTATATCATTAAAAGTGTATATGCACAAGATTGAACAAAAACGAATATCGAAAATGTATTTAAAATCTCCTTTTTATTTGTAAACAAAAGCTAGTGTTATAAATCGATTATTCAGATCAGTCACTTGTTTACATAACATTGTGTATAAATCTAACGCGATAAATTGCTGTACACAAACAAACACAAAATTGCCAATATTTTTGTTATGGATTAAAATCAAGGACCGTAACATTTGCCTATGAAAGCATTCAAACATTTGGTACAACATGATATTAAGTTTTCATGCTCCTAAATATTCAGAAACGATACATATAGTGGATTTAGTGTTTGTTTTTGTATTGCAATTTAACGCGTTGAAGTTATACATAAACATTGCGATTTCACTTATTTATGCCTTATTTAAGAAATAAAAATCTGTTCGCGTTCGGATGCCGAAAAATTAAATCACGAGTGCGTAGCACGAGTGATTTAATTTTCCGCATCCGAACGAGTGCCCGTGTTTTATTCACCGACAATATACAAGAACAGAGTTTTTATTTCGATTCTAAATACGATAATATCCCGCACTATTTAACTGCGCGCATTCCATTTTCACCCATTTGACATTGAACATAATTCCACGCTGAAATTGAGTGGCTTATTAGCTGGTACAATTACCTCCCTCGTTAATGAAAACGACCTTCGTAATTTTCTGAAGGAAATACCACATTTTAAACATTGAAACAATTTTAATAACACGAGTATATGGTATCTATTTCATCAAATGAAAAATATAAATGAATTGATTATCAGAAGCTTTAATAAAACTTGGTTTCTAGAGTATATTGAAGTTTCTAAAAATAGATGCGTCATAGCTGTAACACTGGATTCTCGTGCAACTCGCCTTGTCATCGTGACTCGTAGAAAATTTTACTATAAAGTTTACGTTCATTCATTCATAAATATGTCACGTGATACTGGGTGTAAATAGAAACAGCCAATTTGATAGGTATGTTTTATGGGGGTAATAATACATTGTTAGGTCCGCTCTATATTTAATGGATTAATCCGCAGATCATGTTAGAATACAATATATACCATGGATATTAGTACGTCCCTCTATTGGTTTCCAATGCCCGTTTTCTCAAATTAAAACAATACAAATATAATGTTATGATATTGCAATGTTTTTATACAAGTGACAGACCTGGATAAACGGACTATATCTCCGGCCAACTATAACACTTAAATGATTAAAAATCAATATCACGTACCAAAGTATGCATGGCCAGTCATGCGATTAACGTTGAGTCATACATGAAACGTACGTGTGCAAAATATCATCAACTAATATGATCAAGTTAAACGTATTTCGGGTTAGGAAAGTGACCAATTAGAAAAGTGGTTTAGTGTATATCAAAACTGATATAACTTTATGCCCATTGACCAGATGTTTGACAACTGTTGAATCTATGACAGGCGTCCTAATGTGGTTCAGGTATTTTAGTAAAATCGGCAAATATTGAATACTCAATGACCACGTGAATAACGCATGGTGTAATTGGTTTGTCATGTTTACTGTGTTTGTTAAATTTAGCATAGTGCAAGTTGGCGACCATTGTTTAAATGTTTACGGTTAATGACAATTAGACAAAGGCTTCGTAACGCATATATTGCGTGATTAAAACAAATGTTAAACAAACAAAGGTTATATATTATATTTCGCCTTACGTTATGGTAACATAATCGCTAGGTAATTTAAAGCAAACTGAACGAGACAACCCACAAAAAGTGATAGATCATTATTATTAAATACTTTTGATTTAAACTATTCGACACTGTTGATAAACAATGACTATATTCAAATGTGGTAACCATGAGTCGTATTTCAATTGAAATTTAAAACGAGACCCTACAATCATTTTAACGCGTATTTAGGGTATATCCAAATTGGTAATCAGTAAATACAGCTCATTAACTACACACATTAAACGGCATTCGTTTTCTCGTGGTCAAATTTAATTTGTGTTTAAGTATGGAATACGTTCGGTGATATTGCAAAGTGTATGTCGTTAACAAAAAACCACTATTATATTCTATTTTGTTATCTTTGATCTGAAAGTTATGATTCACATGCAGACGTAGAAGAAAACGTATGGATAGGAGTTAGTTCTTACGGTATAAGGAAGCATTTTCTATACGTATCATTTACATCATCATATATTATACAATCATGTACATAACAATAGCCTTTGAATTATTTCATTGATTCTAAGTAGCATATACATGCTGTACTTCGTAATTGTCGGATAAATAATTTGTGAGTTTAACAATGGGGAGTGGGGTTACGAAACCTCGCCGAAAGCCTGAATTACTTCAGTGCTCTATATGTTTTAACGTCTTCAAAGTTCCCAGGATGTTGCCATGTCAACATACGTTCTGTGAGGGGTGTTTGCATACTTATATCACCAAGACTATGTCATTCGAGGAGGAGAAGACCGACTTCCCGTGTCCATTGTGCAGGGAACCAACGGTAATACCGAAAGCAGACAAACCACGTGATAAGTGGGCAAAACTGTTCCCAAAGAACAGATTGATTTTGTCATTGTTTGAAGGTGAAAGTGAACGGTCGGAAAGTTGTAGGTAGGTATACTATTTATGTTATCTTTATTTGATATATTAAACATGCTCATATAAGAGCAAATAGCAACCACACAGCAGAGGATAAAAATGACGATAATTGGCATAAATGCAACTAAGAAGAAATCACAATCCCATGACGCCAATCTCTAACGCAGTTACCACCTTGAACGCATGTCGGTCTTTGACATCCCCATGCACGATATATTGCATATATATGTTAACCGCAAGTTGAATGCTTTAGAATGCTCTAGAGTGCTCATGAAGGAATATAAAGCTATAGATGTACATCTCATGATATCAAGTATTGACATCAAACACAAAATGATAACAGAAACCCGGACAGGGAATTAGGCAGCACTAAACTTAAACAGCCGAGCATAGAAAACATAAAATACAACACATACGACATTTACACGACTCAATGCTCAACACATAACTAAACTAGAAAATGAACTAGAAAACCATGTTGTTGCCATCTTTGTATTCTGGTAATGTTTATTAAGTTATCTTTCATATATTGACGTTGTTCTCTTTTTGTTTGTGTTATTTTCTTTGTAGTGTATCTTATGCTAGTTAGTGGATTTCGTTTATGGGGACTCTGGTCGTTTGCTTTTATCATTATTTATTCTCTTAATTTGTCATTTATTTAATTATTTTACAGATTGCATCCTGGCAAACAGATTGAATTTTACTGCGAGAACCACGTGGAGATCGCGTGCAGCACGTGTTTAATCACATGTCACAAAGGATGCCAACTCGAGCAACTTCACGCTTTTATAAAAAGTGGAAAATTCAAAAGAGTTTGTCATAAGGATAACGACATGCTTCAACAATACAAGAAATTGTTCGAAGATATCATAGTTGAATCCGATAAAAATATTGACAGTTTGGAAAAGGAAAAGTCTGATATTGTGGAGAATATAACAGCAATGAGGACAAGCATCGAAACCATGCTGCAAGATCTAGAAACCAAGTTACTCACTGAAATAGGTACTGTAATTGATAGAGGTTTTAATCCGACCACTTGCAAAAATATGTAATTGCATTTCTATTGACACTATATATAATACATGAAATTTACTGAATATTTGTAAGTTTTTAATTGAAAAAGTAGCCCATTTTCTAAAAACTTACGTCTTTAAAAAAGTGTTTGAAAATCCTAAATTGTAAAGACTGGTCCTAAAATAATTTAAGCATTTCTACGGTCTCATAACCCGCAATGATAATTATCCTTCTTGGGGAAGTTAAACTACATGATGGTCACCATGCAGTGCATATCACAGCAAGTGTTGTTTAACTTTCAACTTTAATCTTATCAGATTATACAATATGGGAAAATATGTTATTATCTGATAACTCAATTTCTCTGTACATGTGCGTTACGCTCGTAAATCACCCATTCGTCATTAAAATGAAATACGAATCATAAGTATTATAAAATAACTGCATTCCTAGCTGCACATTTAATTGCTTTGGATTCCTATCTAAATATTCAGAATAATACCTCAATAATGAACAGAATAGTAAAAGTATTTGAACAATACAATGCAGTTGGTTTAACAAATCAATTGAAATAATGTTTTAAATGACATTTTGAAATCAACCCCGTAATATGACATTCACAGATATCGGTAATTAACTGATTGTAACAGATATGAGCTTTAAGTCTGATCTCCCGTCATGATTCCTAACCGGCCTAATTCTTCCAAAGGAACCGCCCATTCATTTGTTCGAACTTTTCACACCGTAAGGAACATAATACGAGTACAAAAGAAATTGATATTTGGCAGAGTTAACCTAGTGTGTTATAGTGGGTTATATGGCAACGTCAGAGTAATTGATAATTGACAGTGAAATATGGAAATCATTGAAGTAAAGTGAACTTAGGCGTGATCACGTGACCGACCGCAGAAGAACCTTTAATTAGTTCTGCATTTCAGTCCTCCGCCATCGGGCAATACACCTAGCACCATGTTCCTACATCACGCGTCTCCCGCCGATATATTAACTTCCCTAGCAAACACAGTTTATCAAAACGTAAAAACTAATTGTTTGCAATCAAAAGTGTTTTAAAGTCTGAACTATGTGTATATAATTCGCTGGCTTACAATTAGAATGTTGTAAGTACTACTAATGGCCTTATGAGACTGATACATATTTAAAATCTGCTTCACAATGCGCTTCTTGTGAACCTTTTCTGGTGAAAATGGATATGGTCATGTTGATCAAACTGAAGTTGAAAACCTTGTTTTTCCATACGTAAAGAGTAGTTTTCAGACAGTTTTTTTCTTGATTTCTCAAAATATTGTATTTGTACTTACGACGTTTTAATGCTAAGCCAGCAAATTATGGAAATAACCCAAATCCATCAGTACATTTTGCAAAATATTAGCAGATCTTCGCGTAAACGTTCACATCTCTTCAATTGGAGATGGAACAGTGATTAATATATATATATACGTACAAGAAGATAATTGATACATCAAATTTAAAATTCATCGGGGTTTTTTTAAGAATGGAAGAGAACTTGCGGTCTGTGTCACGCAGTGTAAGATTTAGTTCAATTATATGAATAAAATTCAATAAAACATTTACGTAACTGTTAATCTTAGGGAATTATGCAGAAAACATGATGTATACAATAACGCGAATCCGTTGTTAAAATAGTAGCCATATTTATATAATTTCGTTTCAGAGGAGAAATACAAGGCTGAATGCGAAGCTTTATGTGAACAAACTGCTCGGTGTAGAAAGATAGTCACCGACATCAGTAATACGATAGAGCAAATATCTGCAGCGCAGACTGATATCAATATGGTAATATTGTTTCTTATGTTTTTTTTGCGTTCGACTGAGAAAATTTAAAGTGCGTAGCCAATCGTTTTTTTCCTGTCAAATTGGTCAACCATCTCCGATTTCGAAGCTTGGGACAGTTGTGTGATACAAAGAATATGGGTAGCCCTATCAGAACACACTCATTGGCTCGTTGAATATTTTTTCAAGAACTCGTTTAATACAATGTATATCAATTAAAAACTTGTGATATAACATCTGTATATGTCACGTACATGTATACAAATACAACATTATTAAGAAATAGTTCACATCACTGATGGCCTTATGGCATTTAATGGACTGGCTGACTGAAAATCAGATTATTTTTAGAATTTTTAATCAAAACATACTTAAACTGATAGCAAATGATCTAACCAAGACAATTTTAAATACCCACATGCCATGTTTATGCTCAATAATAACAAGAAATATCTTTAAAAAAGATAAACAGCGTTAATATAGCAGATATGTGTACTTATTTTCAATGAAGATGCGGACGTTATTTCATATCGTTGAAATACAAAAACACAAATAAAACTAGAACTTATATATTTATACGTGTATATTGTTTAAAGAATAATAATATAGGTATGTACAGTTGTCTATATTCTATGGGCGGGTATATCAGGCAATTATAGCGATAATGATTCCAAACTTAACTCAGATTTTAATATTTAGCATGCATTATGTCTGAAAAAAACCTGTAGACAGGACGTACCTTAAATAAATGTAGAAATTATAGACAAAACGAAAATGGAAAAAAAGAAAATCAGAAAAAAATATGACTCATCTGAGTTTTGAACCCGAGGCCCTTTGCTCATAACGCGACTCAAGCAGACGAACGCGTATAACCAATGTAGCTAATCTCGCTTCTACATTAAGCTGCGCGGAATGATGTTCATGCATTTACTCATCACTTGACCCAAGTCACTTTAAGGTCAAACAGCTAGTGTAGTCATACTGTTCGTATCGTGAGAACCGCGAATAGCATATATGTGTGTGTAGCTATTGTAAGTTTCGTTGACATGTTTAACAAAATGTAATTTTTTGACGGTGTCTTTAGTGATGAGTATAGCATATTCCCACCTATGGGGGCATCTGTATCTCTTCACCCCTGATTTATGTCCAAACGTTTCATTGGTTTTCGAAATGGTCAAAAGAGGTCAAATATCAAGCTACGTGACGTCATTATTCGCCAGAGAGGTCTGTTACAACCCGTTTTGTAATAAAGTTGCAAAGTGTAATAATTATTACAAAACGGGTTGAGAGCTTATTACACTTTGAAAAAATGTTTGCAACCCGTTTTGTAATAAAGTTGCAAAATGTAATAATTTTTTTAAGATCACCTCAAAAGTGAGGTATTCATTTCAAAACGGGTTGAAAGAGTTATTACACCTTGAAAGTAACCTTGTAACCCGTTTCGTAATATATGTTCAAAATGTAATAAATTTTCAAAATGTAATAAATTTTCAAAATGTAATAAATTTTTAAAATCACCTCAAAAGTGAGGTATTTATTACAAAACAAGCTGGGAATGTTATTACACTTTAAAATAACTTTTCAACCCGTTTTGTAATAAATTTTCGAAATGTAATAATTTTTTGAAATCACCCCAAAAGTGAGGTATTCAATACAAAACGGGTTAAGAAGTGTTCTTTTGCTTGGAAATGACCTTGCAATCCGTTTTGTAATAATTTTTCGAAATGTAATTATTTTTTGAAATCACCTCAAAAGTGAGGTTTTCAATACAAAACGGGTTAAGAAGTGTTCTTTTGCTTGGAAATGACCTTGCAACCCGTTTTGTAACAATTTTTCGAAATGTAATAATTTTTTGAAATCACCTCAAAAGTGAGGTATTCAATACAAAACGGATTAAGAAGTGTTCTTTTGCTTGGAAATGACCTTGCAACCTGTTTTGTAATAATTTTTCGAAATGTAATAATTTTTGAAGTCACCTCAAAAGTGAGGTATTCATTACAAAAAAAGGTTTTGATGCGTTCTTTTGCTTGGAAATGACCTTGCAACCATATTGTTATAATTTTTCGAAATGTAATAATTTTTTTAAATCACCTCAAAAGTGAGGTATTTATTACAAAACGGGTTGAGAAGTGTTATTACACTTTGAAAATAACCATGCAACTCGTTTTGTAATAATTTTTCCAAATGTAAATAATTTTTGCAATCACCTCAAAAGTGAGGTATTCATAAAAAAACGGTTTGAGAGAGTTATAACACTTTGAAAATAACCATGCAACTCGTTTTGTAATAATTTTTCGAAATGTAATAAATTTTTGCAATCACCTCAAAATAAGGTATTTATTACAAAACGGGTTAAGAAAGTGTTATTACACTTTGAAAAACACATTGCAACCCGTTGTGTAATAAAGTTGCAAAATGTAATAATTATTACAAAACGGGTTGAGAGCTTATTACACTTTGAAAAAAATGTTTGCAACCCGTTTTGTAATAAAGTTGCAAAATGTAATGATTTTTTTAAGATCACCTCAAAGGTGAGGTATTCATTACAAAACGGATTGAGAGAGTTATTACACCTTGAAAATAACCTTGTAACCCGTTTCGTAATATATGTTCAAAATGTAATAAATTTTCAAAAAGTAATAAATTTTTGAAATCACCTCAAAAGTGAGGTATTTATTACAAAACAAGCTGGGAGTGTTATTACACTTTAAAATAACTTTTCAACCCGTTTTGTAATAAATTTTCGAAATGTTATAATTTTTTGAAATCACCTCAAAAGTGAGGTATTCAATACAAAACGGGTTAAGAAGTGTTCTTTTGCTTGGAAATGACCTTGCAACCCGTTTTGTAATAATTTTTCGAAATGTAATAATTTTTGAAATCACCTCAAAAGTGAGGTATGCATTACAAAACGGGTTGAGAAGTGTTATTACACTTTGAAAAAAACATGGCAACCCGTTTTGTAATAAAGTTGCTAAATCTAATAAATGTTTTCAATCACCTTAAAAGTAAGGTATTTATTACAAAACGGGTTGAGAAGTTTATTACACTTTGAAAATAACATTGCAACCCGTTTTGTAATAAAGTTGCAAAATGTAATACATTTTCAAAACGTATCGATTTTCGGCATTTCGTCAATGATTTGACATTTAATATATACCGGATGTCATTTAATTGAAATTTGATATTGGTAGTGTAAATATCTAGACTGACATTGAAAGAAACATTACTCTTTAAGAAAAAAATATTGCGGAAAAATTTGGAGCCTTGTCGTAAGCGAAAACAAGCCGATTTACGCACTGGAACACTTTCGATCAAATGTTCCCTTCTGTTCATTTCACCCCACGGTAAAAAGTTATGAATGTCAAAAATCATGAAATTGAGTATTTTTTGTGTTACCTATTTGACATAGATCTGCAATAGTGTATATTGTAATAAAGATGACTTCTAAATTTGATGTCCAAGTGCTGATAAGCTTAACCGCACTAAAATGTTTGTGCTGTGTTCATGTCTTTGTTATAGCAAATATCGGTCCATTTTTTACATTTTAGGTCTTACACAGTATGAGAATATAATTCTTGTCACTTTGTTCCCTGCCAATAATGCTTATATGCCTAGTAGTCTCCTCTACAGCCTTGTGGTTAAGCGTCCGCTTTGAGTGCAGAAGGTCCCGGGTTGGATCCTAGCCCGCGGGGACAGGACAGTCGGACAGGGAAGGCAGAACTTTTATGAAATGTTGATAGAACGAGACATTCTCTTGCTTCTTCTGCGTCAATGTAGTTAGGCTACTATTTTCATTTTTCAAGACACTTACTCAATGAGAAATATTTTTGTGATTTTACCTTCCGTTACAATGACACGATTTCCATTGACAAATTATTATTACTATTAGTAGTAGTTTTTGTTTCCTTCATGACTGTGTAGCATGAAATGACATAATGACAATGAATATAAATAAGAACGATAAGAACATCATTATAGCACTGAGAATTTGACGTGATCCTGACCTTATATGCATTAATACATGTATTTTTTCATATTTCCCGCTAATGAAAACAAACAGCCGGGATTACAAATATAGACAATATATCAGCTCCTAATTATGCTAATAGAAGGTCGAGAATCGTGTCGAATTCTCCGTACTATACCATAAAACATTAGAGGTCGATTTCGAGCATTGAATCGTAACTGTACTTTTGAGGTTTTTCTAGTTGGTATGTGAATATGCGTGAAGTAAGCAGCTAGCTGCCAGTTGCCAGTAGCCGATTCAACTACACAATCCTGCTGCCGATTCGATTTTCGCTAGCGTGTCGGCAACTGCGAACTGGGCCCGGGGGATAGCAGCCAATTCGATTTATAGTAAAGGGTCTAATAGGCAACTGCGAACTGCCAACGTCGGCATTGTACGGAACAGTATGTCGTTACCCGTAGTGCATTGTCTCAGTGGGGTCCTGTCATCCAACCTGGTCGTAGATCATTTTTAACTAACTACAGACAAATAATGAGTTCAAACTTTGTTCATCACTACGCTCGATGTACTACGAACAACTACATTCATCAACAGTTTTCCCTGACTTCGGTTTACTACCAGACCCAACTTGTACAGGATGTTCATCACAACCGTCTGACCAGGACATTAACATACGTCGTTGAACACTAGTTTGAAACTTGATGTATCAAGTATCTCCTCTGGAGTTTAGATGTACTGTTATTTGAAATAGTTCATGTGGTATTCTGAATACAGGTTAAAGGAATTTCTGTAGAACGTCTCATTCTCAAGCCTCAGTTCCTGGATGGTAACTGGCTCATACCGTTTCTATGCCTGTCTCCATCGGTACGAAACGGGGCTTTGCCGTTCTTTACCGGCCAGTGTTCACCGGTATGACATTTAGAAGGACGGTAGAGCAACGGATCTTATTCGAAAAGTCCCGGAAATCCCTGCATATAACAGGGTCCGTCGCGCTGAATATATCAATTTTCGCGAACAAATCGTGCAATATTGGTCCTTAAAATTTGTGTTGGTAGTATACACCGAGCGTCTTCGGGTTTTTTCACGCTTATGAAAACATACCACCGGAGTTATAAATATAGTCATTTTATCAGCTGTTAAATTGAGAATCACGTCAAATTTTCCGTACTTTACATTAATTTATTACTGCCGTTTTGAGCATGTCTTATTAGCAAACAATTGTTATTGTAAACATTTCATAAAATACACATCAGTATACTTGTATGTTGAGCTTTACTTCTTGGCTATACGTATACTAATTGGATATTCGGCGGTTTCTGTTGGTTACGCTTAGTCGCAAATGTTATATAGTATAATGATGGCCACCCGACACTTATATAAGTATTAGTGTAAAACAATACATTTGAGCTTCACATAAAATCAAATTTAAAAACATGGCATGTATTTTCTAAGAAGCATACGACCATTAAGAGAGGATAACACAAAAAATACTAAATTTCGTGATATTTGACATTCACAACGTTTTACCGTGGGGTGAAATGAACAGAAGGGAACATTTGATCGAAAGAGTTGCACTGCGTAAATCGGCTTGTTTTCGCTTACGACAAGGCCCCAAAGTTTTCCGCTATATTTTTTTCTTAAAAAGTAATGTTTCTTCCAATGTCAATCTAGATGTTTAGAATACCAATATCAAATTTCAATTCAATGACATCCGGTAATTGTTAAATGTCAAATCATGGACGAAGAGCAGAAAATATGTTACATTTTGAAAATTTAACACATTTCAAAAAATTATTACATTTTGCAACTTTATTAAAAAGTGTAATAACACTTCTCAACCCGTTTTGTAATAAATACCTCACTTTTGAGGTGATTTCTAAAGTTTATTACATTTTGCAACTTTATTACAAAACGGGTTGCAAACATTTTTTCAAAGTGTAATAAGCTCTCAACCCGTTTTGTAATAATTATTACATTTTGCAACTTGATTACAAAACGGGTTGCAATAATTATTTCAAAGTGTAATAACACTTCTCAACCCGTTTTGTAATAAATACCTTACTTTTGAGGTGATTGCAAAAATTTATTACATTTCGAAAAATTATTACAAAACGATTTGCATGGTTATTTTCAAAGTGTAATAACACTTCTCAACCCGTTTTGTAATAAATACCTCACTTTTGAGGTGATTTCAAAAATTTATTACATTTCGAAAAATTATAACAAAAGGGTTGCAAGGTCATTTCCAAGCAAAAGAACACCTCAAAATCCTTTTTTGTAATGAATACCTCACTTTTGAGGTGATTTCAAAAATTTATTAAATTTCGAAAAATTATTACAAAACGGGTTGCAATGTCATATCCAAGCAAAAGAACACCTCAAAACCCTTTTTTGTAATGAATACCTCGCTTTCGAGGTGATTTCAAAAAAATATTACATTTCGAAAAATTATTACAAAACGTGTTGCAAGGTCATTTCCAAGCAAAGAACACTTCTTAACCCGTTTTGTATTGAATACCTCACTTTTGAGGTGATTTCAAAAAATTATTACATTTCGAAAATTTATTACAAAACGGGTTGAAAAGTTTTTTTGTTGTTTTGTAATTAATACCTCACTTTTGAGGTGATTTCAAAAATTTATTACATTTTGAAAATTTATTACATTTTGAACATATATTACGAAACGGGTTACAAGGTTATTTTCAAGGTGTAATAACTCTCTCAATCCGTTTTGTAATGAATACCTCACTTTTGAGGTGATCTTAAAAAAATTATTACATTTTGCAACTTTATTACAAAACGGGTTGCAAACATTTTTTCAAAGTGTAATAAGCTCTCAACCCGTTTTGTAATAATTATTACATTTTGCAACTTTATTACAAAACGGGTTGCAAACATTTTTTCAAAGTGTAATAATTAAGCTCTCAACCCGTTTTGTAATAATTATTACACTTTGCAACTTTATTACAAAACGGGTTGTAACAGAGGTCTCTTACATTGTGTAGTCAGATCTCTAAGTGCGAAAATGAATAAAGCAATTTTAATGAGATTGAGGTAATAACTATAGTACTTATATTATGTAATTACAGGTGCAGAAGGCGGAGATTATAGTGACAGTAGAAGAGAAACTTAGAACGTATGGAACGAGTGTACGTTCTGAACATGATGGCTTTCGTAAAATAAGTATGACTGTAGCTTTTGACCCGCTCTTAGAAGATCTCAAATCCAAGCTAGAACAGTTTGGCAATGTGAATGTTCAAAGGTATTGTTATCCATATAACTGAATATCAATATGTTTATAATTTCCGTTTATAATCCACGTACTTTACCTGCAGTGTAATGTGTAATTATCATTTTTCCATTACCTCCCTTTCATAAGCTTATATTTTGTATTTATTTGAGTGCACCGTGTATAAAGAGAAGGTAGTACAGCGTCCATGTTTAGCCGCAACGGATATGACGTCACAGGAGCTGGTATCCGTGTTTGCAGTGACAATTGTAGATAAACTGGGTCCCAGCTTTCGTAACTTCATATTTGTTGCGGCTAAACATGGCCGCCGCACTGACGTCTCTTTGTATTGGTACTTCAACGTGTAACCATAAGGACTTGGCAAATACTGAAACCATGTACCTATGGTCGCTTTATGGTAATATGCTTTTTTCCTAATTTCCAAAGACACTTTGTGTTATTTATAGTGGGTGTCAGTATATTGGCTTACTTGGTGTATCCTATTTTGGGGGGATACGAATGGAACGTTCTGTGTATGTTTTCATTGTGTGGGTGGCTAGGCGCTGCTATCGCTTTTGTGTGTCTTTAAATTGTCAATGCATTACATTTATTTAATATGAATCGCCATAGACGATGTAAGTGCCGTGAAGCGATTGTAGGAAATATTTCCGTTTCTCAATTCAGTGTAGTTACCATTTACAATTACCGCTCTTTATGGTAATATGTTTATTTCAAAAGGCCATGCAGTGTGTTATTAATTGTGGGAGTCAGTATATTGACTAGCATGAAGTACCCATTTTGAGGGGATACGATATAACGTTCTGTGTATTTCTCCTTCGTGGATGGCTAGACGCTTCCGTCGCTTCTGTGTGACATGAATTGACTGCGCATTACTGTATATAATACTGTGTATAAGACTATTGTAACTTTGACAATCCTTTTAAAAAGAAAGCGAGCACAATGTATATAAGTTCGGAAGTGTTTGGTAAATCTGACGGCCTGAATGGCGTTCACTGATTATTGCACGAGTTGTGATGAGTTAGTACATTGCACGATCAAATTATGGCGTCGTTATTGTATTAATGTTAATATTTAATATTTATTTATTAATATTTATTTCGTTTTACTTTTGTATTTTTATATTACATATATTCATAGTAATCAAACCATATTGTATGTAAATGTATTTATTTTTAATACAGGACCGAAGTGGATCACGCTGTACCTAGCTTCGTGCCCAAAACATCAAACAAAGTAAAAGAGAGTGTAGCAATACGTCACAAAAGTAAACACGTGGTTAAAGTAAGCGAACACAGCGTTAGCGGAAGTGACGAAACATTCTTTTGTAACGTCACCAGTACTATCGTTCTTCCGGATGGGAGGATCATCTTAGCAGACGACAGTAACAGCAAACTCAAAATGCTAAACGGACGTTTTGAAGTCACCTTTGAACTTAAACTTGAATCTAATCCGCTAAATATCGCTAGCGTTTCTGAGACAGAAATTGCATTAACGTTACCTGGTGAGCGCAGGGTGGAATTTATTGAAGTAGGTTTCGAAAGTTTCACGAAAACAACAAATTTCGAAACGAGGCTAGACTGTTGGGGAATTGACGTCATCGGAAACTGTGTAGCTATAACAACCGGTCGTGACGGACATTCCATCATACTATATGACAAGACCGGGAAGGAATTAAATTCATTTTTACTCACTATTCACGCAGATGAGAATATACGATGCCCAGTAGCTGTGATTGCCGACAACAGACGGGGTATGCTCTACGTCACATGCACAGGCGGCGCGTGGAGTAAGGGGTGTGTCGTCTGCATGAATACTGATGGAGAATTGCTTAATGTTTATAGTGACCCTGATATAGACACTCCTAGAAACACAGCCATGGACAGACATGGTAAACTGTATGTATGCGGAATGGAATCCTCAACTGTCTATCAAATAAGTGTCGACAAAGGAACAATGTTTAAAATATTCCCATCCAAAACCGAACAAGTTGTTGGACCATTGCATATTAATTTTATACGAAATTACCATATACGGTTTCTGGTCACAGAAGTTGCGAGTGACAAAATGAAAGTTTACGAACTTCCTACTGCAAAATAACACTTGAATTTAACAACGACTAAACAATTATGTGTAGCATAAGTTTAAGTTTCAAACTAGACTTTCAAGACCCATCTTATCGTCAAACAAAACTCAGTAGTTCTAGTGTGAAACACAAATATAGACAGTTTGTAAAGAACCTCCTGATTTACATCATTCGTAATGTCCGAAATCATTTGACCTAAGTCGTAAATCATGTGACGTAATTTGTTAATCATGTGACGTAAGTTGTAAATCACGTGACACAAGCTGTAAATCATGTGATGCAATTCGTAAATCATGTGACGAAAGAAGTAAATCACGTGACACAAGTCATAAATCACGTGCCGTTAGTCGTTAGTCGTTAGTCACGTGACGCAAGTCGTAAATCGTGTGACGTAAGTTCTAGACCACGGGATGTAAGTTCAAAATATTGTGACGTTTGCTGCTGGGCTCATTGATTGCTGTTGATTGTCATTGCAATTTGTGATTATTCAAATCCGTCTAGAAGATCCGTGTGTTTGGCAACGTATGCCCCGGCAAGCCAATCTCCCCAGGGTGAATATTGTGGACGGGGAATGTTTGGTCTTGGTCTTGGTCTAGGTTGTGGCTTCATTCTGGCCATCATAATTTCACGCACTGAAAATAAATTGTTGATTGATAAATAAACTGATTATTGTGTACTAGAAGAGGTGCCCCACTTATTTTTGAACACCGTTGAATATGTTTTCGTGGTAACCCGATATAATTCAAATAACTCTTTTGAACCGCGTAAAGTAAAGATGATACCAGCAGCTCTGTGCAGGGGTGGTATTCAATATTGATCTAATTTAATTGTAGAATATAAGAAAAGCCAATTTGTTACTTACCAAGAGTTTGATATGATGTGACCTAATTGGTAGTCCTTATCCTTAGTCAAGAAAGATCAATATTGAATACGACCCCAGGCCCCGATCGCTCGAAGCATCTCAATCTGAGATGAATCTTACCACCAATATTGTCAGAAGCGTTTGGGTCAATTATCATGGGACACTGGACTCAGAATCGGAATTACAGAAACATTACTCTGAGCTTGTTTCACTAACAATCCAAGTGCTCAAACTTCAATTTTATCTCTAACACAGACTCTGATTTGAGCAAATTCGCGACTTGAACACTGGAAGGTTACCATTAGGAGGTGGCCGCATTCATACTTTATTACCATAGTTACTTATGAATAAGCTCAGTTCAACAGTATGAATGACAAACTCCTTCAGGTTCTACCTAAACATGCGAGCATAGAAAACACAATAACACCACAGAGCACAACTACGAGAAAATAAACTTAACCGCTGAAAGTCCAAGCCGCCATAAAAAGAAAATCTAAGTCACAGCTGCAAAAAAAGACAAAAGCCCCAGTCCCATGTACAAAAAAGCCGAATGACTGTGAGATCATGGGTACAATATTTCCTCATTCCTACCATTCAATGGCACCAGACACGCAGACACATGGATACTGTTTTATCAAAGCACTTACGGTAATTTTTAAATTAATACGCTCAAATTTTAATTCTTGATAATTCTTTAGCAACTACAAATTAATAACAAATATGGGTTGTAAGACTTCATTAACTAAACATAAGTACGTATAACTGATCCATTTACGACACTTTGGTGTCATAAAGTATTTAAATTTGAGCAAAAGCTAAATATTTCCGTAAGTGTTTTGATAAAGAAGTACGGTAACCAGAACTAAAGTAAATCTTGCCGCTCTCACCAACCGGCAATCGCGAAAGCTTGATCATTTCCGTTTGTCTCCACTTAATAGACTGCAATAAATAAAGGCGGAGATGATCAGAATGACCAACCGGACCTATAAAAACGGGAAACTCCTCAGATGTTCGGCCTTTCCACTCACACTGAAAAACTCGGATGATGTCACAAACTCAGCTCAAACTCCACGCATTAGCTAACTCTCGTTTTAGGAACTGCAAGGGAAGTAACTGCTGCGATGAGTTTGGCGACAACTTTGAATACTAGTAATACATATGATTGTAGCAATGATGACTTTGACAGCACTAAGATTAAACATTTTCAATATGAAAACTGTCAACTTTCAAGTATTTTATTTCTATATAGATTTCTAGTCTAAGAGGAGAAATGTAAGCTTTCTGTGCAATGACGGATCCTGTCAACAGTTGGGCAGTTTTTCCTAGCACCCTGTGAAACCTTCGAAGAGAAGATGACTTGAAACTGTGGTCAGATCGTATACAACCATGCCGAATGTTCAAGTGTATTTACTTATCACCGAGACAGAAATAAAGAAAACAATGATAAGAATAAAGCCAAATTTAGGTTTATGACTAATCAGTTGTTGTGTTAAAATGCAAGTTTGGAAGTGTTACCTCCCTTTAACCATAAAATTTAAACTGTATTTTAAAAGTTAACAATGGCCATTTTGTTGAGCGAAAACTTGCATAATTTTGTGTTTTATGAATGTAACAATGTATCTAAAATTGTAATTGACCGTAAATAAGAATAATTTGCACCTACGCGTAAATTTCTCGTGCATTCTACGTGTTTTGATGTTTCATGGTTTAGTGATCCGCTGTAATTAATTTTGAAGAAAAAACTATAGTAATCAAATATTGTGTTATTCAATAGCATGTACACAAAACTGCATGAAGAAATACTTATAAATAAGAAAGTTATACGGTAAAACACGTGCACACTTATAAGATTTGTTAAGTTTATATACAATGACTTGGGCGTACAATTAAATAAGGTTAAACTATTATTCACGTAACTATGCCAGAAATATCACATAAATGGGTCATTAAACCGATTATGTAGATAAAGCTACATTACCCTCTGAACTGTTGTCAACTTTCGTTGTATATAACAAATCTAGAAAGGACTTAATTACTCAAAACATGGCGTATAATATATAACAACATAATATAAAAACAAACATTAACAAAGTTGTTACACTTGAAGTGTATTTTGGGTGATATGATCAAACATGCCAACGTATAATTATACGTAATACATGTATATGTCTTTTCTCAATTAAGGATTAATTAATTAATTAATTAATTAGTATAATACGTGCGGTGATTACGTTATCTAATTAAGTGGCAGTCACATTACACGCCCTTATAGTAATGTATGTTTTAAGTGTTGAAGTTAGCTTCAAGGCAACTAGGTAAACAAATGGTCGGAGTTTAATCATATACTGTAAAAGTGATTAAGTAAACGACGTGAAAATATTGGCGAAGTTCGCGAATTTACAAAATGGGGCATTAATGTACATTTTGTATTTATATATTTCTTGTTTAGCACATATCCATATCGTGCAGTCCGTTTAATCAGGTCTGTCACATGTATACAAACATTTCAGTATTATAACATTGTATTTTTATTGTTTAAACATTTCAATTGGAAAAAAAGTCAGTGAAAACCAATACCTTATTCACTAAGCTACATACTAATACACACACTCTCTGTCAAATAATACATAAGAGAAAGTGCACTGTTTATGTTAATAATGTTATGTTAACAAGTGACGGACCTGATTAATCTATTTATACATGTGCTGAGTGTTAACAAATACTTCTTCATATAGCGTAGTATTTTGTCAACATAGAACTCTATTAAGATTTTTTAAAAACCGTCAAGTGTCTGAAATTCAGCATTCGTTAACGTTTTAACACGCGGAAATATTCATTTATACAATACATGCAATCTCCAATTAGCACAATTAGGTATTAGTTTACGATTTGGCTAAACGTTCCTAAACGTGAGATATAGTCTTCCCTGGGGTCACTTTTTTGAAGCAATACTTATATGTTCGTCTAAACACTATTTTTAAAAAACATTCAATCTAATCAGTTTTGTCATTTTAAACATCCGTACGTAGAACCATTGTGATAAAATTGTAGCTGAAAAGTGTCACGTGATAATTGACACGTAACAAAACTAGCAAAATACTGTATCTGTTAAAAATAATTTATAATAATTTAAGTTTGGTTACAAAATACTGCGACATAGAGAGATGTGTTCAGTTGCATTTTCATGTTAATGCTTGTAATTATGAAAGTTTTAGCCAATGTGATCACTAGCCTCTCCAGTAATCTACATTAAATAGAGATGTATTAGTTGTCTGTGGTGAGTAATCCAGTGATAGGCTCGTGTTGTGTATCGGTGATATATCCTGGCTTACAATTAGAAGGTCGTAAGAACAAAATCAATAATTTGAGAAACCATGAACAACAGTCTGAGAACTACTCTTTACCTATGGAAAAACAAGCCTTTTAAACTTCAGTTTGGTCAACATGACCACTTCCGATTTCATTGAAAATAGGCTCATAAGAAGCGCAATGATATGCAAATTTCATATATGCATGAGTCATAAGACCTTCTTATTCTGCCAGCGATATTGGCACGCGAAAACAGTTATTCCAAACGAGGTGATAGGAATGCCCATGACAAATCATACACCTAGTTGAAGCAGCGATACTTGTAGTATCACTTTCATTACCACGTTAGATTGTATAAAGGTTGATTGACCAGTGCTAACATTTGTATATGACCAGCATCGCGTATTAATCACAAGTAAAGATGAAACTGATAGAACTAAATTACTGCAAGAAAAACTGTTCAAATTAAAAAAACATTGGTAAACATGCGCACATTACATACACACGGTTGCATTTGTTTGACAAAATATTTAGTTATAAATATGAGAAATATGTAACAATACTTCGTGGCCATCTTTGGTACATAACCTACTCGACAAAAAGATAAAACAATTAGGACAGTGTATGTAGCTTTCAACAGCAAGTTATGTTAGCAAGTCACTGACCTGATTAATCGATTTTTATACTAATATTTTAGAAATTTTAGTTTTACCAATTGGCATCTTATTTCAGACAATACGACTATGTCGCCAATCGCTTTAAAATCAGACATTTATTATTTTAGGATCTAATTTTAATGAGATTGCTATTTCGCAAGCATGAAACCGACCATCTGTACTTACAATAGTTCATGTTTGTAAGTCGTCCCTGATTGCCGTTACCCGGCCATTGTGCTGACACGTGGCACATTGTGACCAACAATATCGCAGCTATGCAAAGGAACTTCATTGTAGTGTTGAGCCGGTTCTAAAATGTAAAAGAAAATATTACAAATACACTACAAAGTATCAAAAAAGGGCAAAACGCAATTGCGTTTCTTGCAATTAAGATTATGTCTATGATTATTTCTGAGGCAACGTTAAGATACGTCAATAAATAAGGTACGTTATTTACGAAAGGTCAATTCCAAACGCGTTGAACTTCTCGCTGGCTTAGAATTAGAAGATAGTAAGAACAAAATCGATATTTTGAGAAAACAAGAAAATACTGTCTGAAAACTACTCTTTACGTATGGAAAAACATGCGTTTTCAACTTCAGTTTGGTTAACATGACCACCTAGGATTTTCATGAAAATAGGCTCATAAAAAGCGTATTGTGATGCAGATTTTAGATAATATTATTATGTATCAGTCTTGAAAGGTCGTAAGTAGTACTTCTGACCTCCTAATTCTAAGCCAGCGATCTATTGTACGAAACATGTACGCTAATTCAAATTATCTTGTGCATCATTAGTCAAACCTATGTGGGAGGTACCACCAATGGGAACTGCAAAATGTGGTATCTGCAAAAAGGTGGCCTCTCCTTACAGGTTAAATAGCATTGCAAATGTTCGGATAGAAGATAAAATGAGCTGCGTTTGCAGAAAGGTTTTGTAATAGAGGTATATGTTCGCAGATTGTCTTGTCTATAGCTCACTGTATACCTTAAGCCTAGGTCCCACTGATGCTTCCCCTAGACCACGAGGAACCTGTTTCCGATGGCCTGCGCATTAATTTTAATCTGGAGTACATCGCCGAGGCAAAAACTGTTAAGTGGGACCTAGGTTTTACAAAACACCAAACAAGAGCACTGCATTCTAATATTGTACATGTGTATTATAGAAAGGTGTGCGATGGCTGCAATACTGCACTGGATGCGGTTATTCCAACAAGCCCTCAGTTAAACTATGATACAAAACACGCAGAGAACAAACAATCGGATATCGTATTTAATCGAGAGTGTAGCCCGAAAATAAATGCGACAAGCTGGCGTTTCAGTTCTGTTTCTATAACTAGACATTCTCCAATCGGCGTTTAAACCTTAAAAAAGTTATTAGGAATTGAAAACTGCACAGTTATAAGTGCCCCTTAGTGTATACAATGTAATGTATATTTCATATAATTATTAGACGTAAATGTAACTACATTTGTTTTTAATTGGAAATTTAATACAAATAACACAGTTACCAGGGAAACCTGCTATTTTATGCTAATTTTATATAATTATAAAGAAATTGAAACATATCAGTATAAAACGAGATACTATTTGAACAGTTCTTTTCACAAATTTGTCAAATGCTGTATTTACAAAATACTTATTATAGTTGTGTAGCATAATATTTGAATGGCGTTTGCGACGAAATGTAAAAATGCTCCATATAAGGCTTCTTTAAAAGCAGCTGTAACTTCCTTATAAATCAAGATATTAACAAAACTTTTTTGCTTTATAAAGATTACTCTTTAACAATAAATATGTTTTGCCAAAATAAAAGGTTTTCCTGAAGACTTGCTCAAATATATTTAAAGTTTAATGCACAAAATTCACATTTGTGTTTATTGTTGTTTAACAAACATACATATTTTACCTGGTAAATAATTCCTCTTGTTTCAATCTCCCGTCAACAACTGGCCATATTTCTTGTTAATTACTGACTTAATACAGGGCGCTAATTACTCGTAAGGCTAAGTTAGTAATTGTTTCTGATGCCATGTTCACACAAATTGGCTTTGTAGGTATATGAGGCAAGTTCGGTAAGTTTCGGGTCGAGTGTAATATTTTTATTTCTCGACATTTTCTATGAAATTTCTACAGTTTCAATATAAAGTGATTTCATTGTGTCTCTGTTGTCATGAGAACAGAAGTTATCTTCAGAGCGGAATACTATAATGATACATACATCCACATGTATCTACAATTGTAGAAAAATTTGATTGAAACATATCAAGAAATAAAAACATTCCGACACTTGTCCCGAAATTGTTCGAAAAACCCTCGTATAATTTGAAGAAGACCACTACATGACTGTGCAGAAAAAGTTTATTGAGCTAAACTTGACATACTTTAATGTTGTTCTTTGAGTCCGTTTAATGTTTAGGATCGGAGCTTTGAAGGGTAGGCAGGAAAATCAGAAATAAAATACTGATTATTTTTGCCTAATGTTATCAAGTGAAATACTCATCTACATTGGACACGTGCTATCTATCTCCTTGAGGGTACGTCGGAAATTTTTGTCTGGCTAAACAATCTAACCATGTGATTATCTATTACTATTTAATTACGACTGTGTGAATATATATCTCACATTATGTTTTGGGTCAGTGTGTTAGTGTTTATACACGTCATAGGTTACGTAAGGACAATCTCATACATTGATCATAACATGACATGACTCAGTTAAGTTGCCTTAAACCTGGCATGATTGTTACAAACGTATCGTGACCTCAAAGGCGTTCGCTGCAATTTCTTGTATGCGTGGTCAAATGTCGCGTTAAAGATTTCAACGAATGGTTGCAGTAATACTAATGTCTTATTCGGCGAATTGTATTATTCGACGAAATGTCTTTCGACGAAAGGTCGTGTACTGGTAGGTGGAGTGGAAGTCGCCTTAGACTAATAAACCAGACGTCGCTTGTCAGAGATATGGCTGGGGCACTAGCAATTTCTGAAACGGTGTTTAGTGTATTCTAGTGTTAGTGTATTCTACCCAACCGGGGATGAACTGGTAAGTATCCCAGAAGTTTTTTTCATGCTTACCAGTGCTATGCTATATACCAGACACGTTAAAATCCAAGGAGTATATTCGGAAAGAGCTAGTGAAACGCAGCCGGATTCCGTGCATCACGCAACAACTGTCTCTCCCCTCTAAGTGATTGGATGACGTAAAGTTCACATTAACATGACCCCATACTGAGTGTCATCAAATCCTGCATCTGCAGCGTTAAGTAGTGAAGCGTAATAAGGGTCTGATTTTAATGAGACTGGTTCTAAAAATTGTGATGAGTTATTTATTTTTAAGCACATTTCTTATGATTTATACGTTCATATAAAATATAAATAATCAATACAAAATATAAATATACGAATATATAATGATTACGGGACTATAACATATATAGAGTATTATATTAAAACTATAGAATGTAAAATGTGATAGTTAAATTATTTCTGCCGTCATTTGAAGCTTGAACGAATGCCATGAGACACAAGACCATAACTAACAAATACTCAATCTCGAACAATAAGTTAGAACGACTCAGTCAAAAACACTCAGTCACAAACAATCAGTAACAACCACTCAGTAGCAAACTCTCAATAACAAACACTCAGTCACAAACAATATATTACAAACAATCAGTAACAAACAATCAGTTACAAACACGCAGTCACAAACACTCAGTAACAAACACTAAGTCACACACAATTGATTACAAACAATTAGTAACAAACACTCAGTAACAAACAATCAGTAACAAACACTCAGTCACAAACACTCAGTCAAAAACACTCAGTCACAAACAATCAGTAACAACCACTCAGTAGCAAACTCTCAATAACAAACACTCAGTCACAAACAATATATTACAAACAATCAGTAACAAACACTCAGTCACAAACACTCAGTCAAAAACACTCAGTCACAAACAATCAGTAACAAACGCTCAGTAGCAAACACTCAGTCACAAACACTCAGTCACAAACAATCAGTAACAAACACTCAGTCACAAACACTCAGTCAAAAACACTCAGTCACAAACAATCAGTAACAAACGCTCAGTAACAAACACTCAGTCACAAACGCTCAGTAACAAACAATCAGTAACAAACGCTCAGTAACAAACACTCAGTCACTAACACTCAATAACAAACGCTCAGTAACAAACGCTCAGTAACAAACAATCAGTAACAAACGCTCAGTAACAAACGCTCAGTAACAAACAATCAGTAACAAACGCTCAGTAACAAACGCTCAGTAACAAACAATCAGTAACAAACAATCAGTAACAAACAATCAGTAACAAACGCTCAGTAGCAAACACTCAATCACAAACACTCAGTAACAAATACTCAGTAACAAACGCTCAGTAACAAACACTCAGTCACAAACGCTCAGTAACAAACAATCAGTAACAAACGCTCAGTAACAAACACTCAGTCACAAACACTCAGTAACAAACGCTCAGTCACAAACACTCAGTAACAAACGCTCAGTAACAAACAATCAGTAACAAACGCTCAGTAACAAACGCTCAGTAACAAACACTCAGTAAGAAACACTCAGTCACAAACAATCGTTTACAAACAATCAGTCATGAGCAACAATCAGTTACGAACAATCAGTAACGGTCAGTCAAATAACAATCAGTGATTTAAGTCAGTCAACAACATTTATCACAAACAATCAGTCAAAAACAACAACTCAAAACAATCAGTCAATAACAATCAGTAAATAACAACCACTTACAAACAATTAGTAAATAACAATCATTCACAAAACAATCAGTCAATAACAACAACTCACAAACAAGCAGTCAATACCAACGACTCACAAACAATTAGTTAATAACAACCACTCACAAAACAATCAGTCAATAACAACAACTCACAAACAATAGGTCAATAACAACAACTCACAAACAACCAGTCAATAACAAACACTCACAAAACAATCAGTCAATAACAACAACTCAAAAACAATAAGTCAATAACAATAACTCACAAACATTCAGTCAATAACAATCAGTCAAAAACAACAACTCAGAAACAAGCAGTCAATAACAAGCAGTCAATAACAATCACTCACAAACAATCAGTCAATAACAATCAGTCAATAACAATCACTTAATAACATTCAGGCATAACTACTAAGTATACACTCAGTCACAAACATTGCAAACTCCTATTTACTATTATTTGGGACCTGTATGTGTCTACAGGTTTGAACCGAACAACAATCTTGTATTTACACCCAGGTACACGAGCACACAGCATGCGAAAGTTACGTCATATAGTTAAACATAACTTTAATATGTCTGTTACAAGAAAGTATATCTGGCATAAACAAAAATCAGCAAGTCAAATGATAGAGATCATAGTCTATGTGTGACGGATAAGTACTACATTAAATTTTATAATTCTAGAATTTAGGTTATTGATGCTGACGACGGTTTACAGTCTACTACTTTCTACTATATTGTCTAAATCAATTGATTTATCAGACTCCACTTCATACACGTCAGCTTGGTCAACACTAAGACGACTGTGGTCCGGTGCATATACACGTATATCTGGATGTTTAACGTTCGTACGAATGTCGACTGACTCACTTCCTTTTTCAGTTCTAGGCTCCACATTGTCATACATTTGAATACTATCTAGTTCAATCGTATGAGTAACTGGATGTCCACCGTTTGACGGCGCTGAAGAGGTACTCGATGCAGAAACAGCTAACTTTCCTGAACCTTCGGTTTTGTAAGCTGTATTTTCGTACACATGTTTTTCTGACGTTTTCGTTTTGGTAGGTGAATCTTTGACTTCTTTTGGCCCAAGACCTTTTGAAGAATTTGAAGCCTCCCTCTCGCCCTTGTACAATATAAGGGAGATGAACACGCCTGTTCCTATGATGTTTATTATAATTCCACCAAATACCAGATAGAACGACCAGGAGAGCGATAAAGTCGGCCATGTAGGATAAAATTCTTGTAGCTTGCGCATATTGGCATTTGTGTGTTCAAAACTGTAGAAGGAGCCTGGAAAATAGAGTAGGCGTTTAAATGCAAACAAATCGTTTGTTCAGATCAACCACGTGTTTTTGTAAGACCAAACCAATTAAAAATGTTGTTTGTTTACATGCTGAGGTTGGTGGGTAGGTTATACGGAAACATTTTTTTAATTATTTTATTGACTGTATAATACACAGTATGCGCTGGCTGGAAAATCAACGATATGCGGCGGCTTCCAGCAAAATACCAATACAATGTTAAGGACAGGGGAAAACAATTAAACATGTAACGGTACTAGAACCAGAACATTATTTTCTTTTAGCCTAATAGGTGATAGTTCCTAACATGTTTAATATCATCACGTGTCTGTTTATATCACTGAACCTTTCGATTTGAGGAGACGGATCTATGTTCTGTTTGTTGTACGTCGTATAATTCAGTGTACGAATCTTTAATTTCTTTTGGCGCAATATCTTTCCATGAAGTATTAATTTGTTTCGGCCTTCCCAAAAACACGATTTGCTCTTCCAATGATGTTTAGTGCAATATCGACGAATACAAGACAGTACGACCAAGAGAGCTTTAATGGGGGCTCTAGAGGTTCTCGATGCAGAAATATCTAACTTTCCTGAGCCTTTTTGTATAATTCATCATCAGCATGAAGGTCCAGAAAGGATGGAAACCGGTAAATGAATACATAACAGCAAAAGTCTTGATGTGTAGCTCCTTTTAACCAATTACGTACATATCTGGTCCTACAAAAAGCCCTGATCAAGTTCTCAATACTTATTAATTGTCTGGATCATATTGAAAATTTATATTACATATACTATCAAATATGTAATCCACAATAAATAAAGTCGTTATCATTTTTCTTGTTAAATTATTAGGTCAAATTAATTATGATAATAACAGAACTTATACTTACATAATAACATCAACGTCATAATAATGAAGGACGATACTCCAACAAGGATATGAATCGCCTTGACACACAATATGAGACAGAAAAGACAGTTGACGCCGGCTATAGATATTATCAAATACTGTTCTTCTTTCAGATTCAATGAAGAGTCTAGGAAAAGAAATAATAATAATAATACTGTAAAATCACATATTTTCGTGGGTATTAAATTTCGTATAAAATGCATTTTCGAGGGGTCGAAAGTTCGTGGACTACAAAGCATGAAAGGATAAGCACATTCTCTTATATTTGAGGTCGATTAATCGTGGGAATTTTAGTTCGTGGTCAAGTTAAGGTTGCTCGGGACTTTCCGTCGCCAAAAATTTTAATTCAAAAGTTGACATTTTTACTTGAAAATTAGTACGGACGTATATCATACTCATCTGTGTTGCGTGGTAACGTTTTTATTACAATGACGTCACAAATTCAACCTCATCGACAAATAATGTATATTCATGCACATCAAGATAATGCTGTCAATTAAATCAATAAAAACAACAGACTTAATAATGCCCTCCTATTATATTGTTTTGTAAGCGAATGCTCACACGTGTCACGGTGCTGACTTGCGGTCGGTATGCAATGTTTGAAGAGTGATATTCAGTACGCAGTTTAACATAATTGAATGAACATCTCTAATGTCGATTTTAACCCAAAAAAAACAGACTTAGTCTTGTGTAAAGAGTGATGCTCGATCAGTACGTGTATAAGTTTCACATAATTTAATGAAAATCTAGTTTTTTTTATATTTAATAAGTTTGATTTCTATATCGTTCCATGTTGTCAGGTATGTGGTATTTTTTTCTGGTATGATATAAATACTTGAAAATGTATTTTCTAAACACAGGGTGTTTCTCCCTTTTATACATGTTTACATGGTTGTTCTCATATTAAATTTTTCTCATGGGAATTTTGACCGATTATTGTTATTTTTTCTCAAAAAAGGCTATTTTTCTATGGGGAGTCAAACAACCTATTGTTCATCAATGGTTGTCCTAATCTGGCTCTAAGCCCTGTCATGCTTGTGTAATATACATGTAAGTAATATACTAAATAACTACATTTTTGCCAAAATTCAAGGGTTCCGGGTCCGCGCCCACACCCTCACTCCACCTAGGGCCGCACATGCGTGAACAAAGGAAGATAACTCTGACTTAACAAAACATCCTAACAAGGGAGACAATCCCTAGTGAATATTGAAACGAGACATTAGTGACATTTAAATTATCTCCCTTGTGAAATGACGTCCGAAGTATACCAATTAGCATAATATAGTCCTTACCAATGCTTTGGAATCATCGTTATTGCTCATAGAGATATGTGAAATGCCTCACTCTAATGTCCAATCAAATGTTATATAGCTGCCACAATGTTGGATTTTATACTTTAGTATGAATAGAACATTTTACAAATATAATAGCCAAACTCGGTATTTAATCACATTGCAAATAGTTCAACCAAATTACAAACGTGCATAACAAACGAAACAGGGATAACAGCAGAGCAATCCGCACAATAGCACCAATGTGGTTTTAGAGAGTAGTAAGGGAAGATAATGTGCAACACATCAGGAATAAAAGCAGAGTAATCCGCATGATAGGACCAATGTTGTTAAGAGAGTTATAATGACGGATAGCTGGTAACAAAACAGGGATAAAAGCAGAGGTAAGCACATGATAGGACCAAATATGCATGTAGTTTAGAGAGTATTTATGGGAGACAAGTTGCAACAAAACGAATAAAAGAAGAGTACTCCGCATAATAGGACCATTCAATGCAGTTTCGAGTAATAATGAGAGATGACTTGATCATCATTAGATCTGTCAAGCCAGCAATTTATCCTTTTTACGGCGATGTACACGCTTTAGTGTATTTAATGTTGTATAAATGATTTGACCTTTTTTATAAATAGTAAGGACAGAATAAGTCCAGATGAAGCCTGATTTAGTCATTGGTTCAATGACCTCTTTGCATTATAAAATTATATACAAGACATGAACATTTTTGTATAGATTTTATTTTCAAAGTTTATATTTTCTAAAGATTGGACTGTATAGAGAATCCATTCTCGTTCACCTGTGATATCAGGTATAGTCGTGGAACTTGACTTACAACTGATGTATGAGCATGAGAGAAGCAATCATCAATAAATATTTCAAATGAAGAAGTTATTAAAGGAAATGAATCCGTATGTTTATGTTTTAAACTGCGATTTACCTACGTATAAACTACCAGTGCTTGTATTCACAAAGCATTTTAAGGATATTTTCTCTGCCAAGTTGGAGTTTTGAAGCCAAGTTTGATGCATTTTTATGTACACCAAGGGTATATTTGCAAAATCGATTATGAATTTTTTTCAAATGGTTGTCTATCTAAGGTAGTGTTGTTTATTTTATTTGCAATAACTCATGATAAGCGTTAAATCGCAAATTGGCAAAATACGGACACGTCCACTTTAAGTTTACATATTTGAAATATTCAATAAATCCAGTAAAGTAGTTCAAAGTTTTTAAGGTTAACGGCTGGTCTCTGATCTTTACTTTTCATTATAATTCACTTAATATGTTAATACGTTAAGTCCTTTAGTAATTCAGCGCTGTGGAAAATTGTACTAGTGGACACTTTTATAAATAAGATGAAAAGAAAACTTTCGTATTCCGGATTTATGAAAATTAGAAATAATCAAGATCAATGGAAGACAGGGGATGCCAAAACTTGAGTGACGTCACTAATGGTCATGGATGCATGATACTTGTGGGAGACTGGGTAGATGTGTAACACTTTGTATTGAAGAATGTACGTGTAAAATTACCGGTCTCTGATCTATACTTTTCATTATAATTTACTTAATATTTAATACTTTAAGTCCTTTAGTAATTCAACGCTGTAGTAAGTCTGTCCTTGTGGACACTTCAGTTTACAAACGTTAAAAAATGAACAGATTCTATGGAATACTGGGCAAGCCACATGCACTTGAGCGATGTCACTTTTTCATGAGTTGATGATATATGGGAGTGGGGTAACTGAGAATGACTTTGTTGTGATAAATGTACGCCAATGTATCAACGTTCGATTATGCTATAGCTCACCGAAGATAACTCTAGCCTTAAACAATTGAAACAAACATTGATCATATAAACATTGCACGGTCGACTGACCGCTTGTTATCAGCGTAGATTGAAAGAGTATTAAAAGTGACTATGCACAAATTGAACAAAATGGTCATCGAAAATGCATTTATATCACATGACACAAATTCCTGTATAAACACTGCTTACCCGTTTTAAGTTTGGTTCCATTCCCGTATTCAACAGTTTCTCCAAATAGTCCCATACGTACATTTGTCGGTAATGCATCTGAAATTATGAAAACGATAAACTATTCCAGACAAAAGTGATTTACATTGTTCTAAAGTCATCACAGTAGCGCTGGAAAAGAGTTCAATAACTTAAATATTGGACAAGAAAAGACTACGATAACTGCACTACTGCACTGGGTGTGTCTTTTACCATTACATCCCCATTCCACCAGTTGATGCACAGCAGTTAGAGGACAACTTCTCGGATATCTTATGTGGGGCCCTTTGCCTAACTAGAGCGCTCGATAGCGCTTTGCTAGGGAACAGATTGCTGCCATAAAACGCGGCGGACAAAGCGAACATTTATATTATGCTATCAGCGAGCGCTATGATGGATTTCGCGGTTGAACTATGGTAACCATAGTTGGCGCCAAAATCCAGCCATAGTATTTGTTAACGTATAATGACGTACCTGTTTCATTTCCGGTTTGGTCACGTGATCCGACGCACCAATAATCAGTCAGCATTCCAGCTATGTGAGCACCCAGCCCCAGCACGATTAGAACCATTGCGAAATTGGCAAAACATCTTACCGAACAACAGCCCATGGTGCTGTAAGAGAGAGAGAGTGTGTGTGTGTAGTATCGTTATTAATAAATAAAGTTCCAACAAATTACCTGGCCGCAATCTCCCGAAGTATCTCAAGTGGAAATCTCAGCTCAAATTGAGATTTTGCTCAAATTAAGAGTCTGGATTTGAGATAAATATGAAGTTTGAGCTCATGAAATTTTACTGTGATAAACTCAGGATAATGTTTCTGTTTTGCGATTCCAATCTTGAGTCCAGCATAAAGACACAATCATGACAATATATGAGACGCGATCTTGCTCAGATTAAGATGCTTCGAGAGATTGGGCCAGGTTTTCGACTTTCTTGTATTATTATATTACGAGATAGTACTGAGAATTTGAAGCGATCTTTGACCTTCTGTTAGCATAATTCTTCAGCTTATATCTTGTCTATATAAAAGTCCGGTTGTATGTTTTCATAAGCGGAGAGTAATACGAAGAAGCCCGAAGTATAATAATACAAACACAAATCTTAAGGACCGAAATTGCACGATTTGCTCGCGGAAATTTATATACACTTACGGACTTTGAAAACGCATCACTTTTAAGGGACCCGTATTTTTTTGTTTGAACTATTAAGCTGACTTTGTAGGAATAAAATGATGTTTCTTGTTAATAAACTTGTCAGTAGAGAACATCTGACACGTGTTTTTCCAAGCAAATTACACGTGGTAACTACGTTGCCAAATCTCATTTTTCGCTCGTGGATCTCGCGTGAATAAAAATATCCGAATTGTGTAAATGGAAATGTGTACACGATACATTGACATGCATAAAAAGCACAGTTTCAATCATCCAAAACCATTAGTTGGTGTGTCACGTTCGCCCGAAAATGATGTGCCTAGAGGTGTAGCAATGTTACATACCGGAAGTAGCAACCACGCCGTTTTCGCACGATAACATTGTCATATCATAACAAATATTAGTCCACATGAACGTTTTATGCACACTGACACCGTCACTGACCGTCCAAGGCAGGATAAAAGGCCTAACAATGTTATTTATACAGATGAATTAATGCGCATGCGCAGCCGACGAAACAGCTTCCGGTCTGCAACCATGACTGTCAGAGTAATACTTGGTCACCATGGGTATGCAAAATGATTAAATGAAATTTCAAATACGCTCGTTTTTTTTTCTAAAGGACATTTTGATTTAGTACAGTTTGACTGTTTGTGTTCCATCTTACGTCGAAGATGCTCTTCAATCTGTAGCCGTTCTATTCGTGTATCACTATTTTAGGCGACAACGATAACTTTAGACAGCATGATAATAATCATTCGCATAAATTACTGAAAATAAACATTTTTATGGACGAAAAGAATATCAACGTGATGGATACGCCAGTTTTATCCTCAGATTTTGCACTCATTGAAAAAAATGGCATGCTCTCACAAAGACGTGTCCACGGGTGAGTGCCGTTCTCGATCTGCCCGCGAGCTTCGCCAGATCTTTGTCCATGTATGGTGGAACATTCCATCAGCAGCACATTTAAAATGTGATGTTTTTTATGAGTAGCCGTTGTTGTGAATGCACCACGAACAAATCGTTATACACAAACTACTAAATTGTGAATTGGCATTTGAGACTTCAACACATCGCTGCCACGTGACTTTTCTATTTTGTTCACTTTTATCACGAACTTTTGCTAGTCGGTTAAATATGAAATAGGCTTTCTATATACCAATTTTTGTGTCAAATAAATAATGTTTACTATATATTTGGGTGCTTTGAATAAGTGGTGCGTTTTCAAAGTCTTTAAGTGTATTCAACGCAAGAACCTTTCCAATATATTCATGCATAAAGGTCAGGATCACGTCAAATTGTCCGTGCTATACATTGTCAATAAATGTGTACATGTACTGAAATATTAGTAGAAATCCAATAAGTAAGGCTGGAGTTGATGAGTAAATAAGAGAATGTTAACGAGCTGATCAACTAGTAACCACGCACATTTCTGTTATGAAAGATCGGTGATTATATTAATCGTGAAAGCTCGGCCATTTCCGTTTGTCTCCGGTGAATAATTATACAATTGCAATGCATAAAGGCCGAGTCGATCAGAATGTGGTTGCATGAATCGTTCACTACAGTATAACCTTAATGAAAATACCACACCCTTGGGACCCTAGTAAATTTAAGAACGTTAACATGGACGAGCGCTACGTCGCGCTTTCCACGGGAGGTAATCCTTGCCTTCTTTATTTAATTGAACGGGAGGTAACTGAATAAAGGCGCTCGGTAGCACTTTGCTTAGGCAACGGACCGATGGTCTCATTATTGAGAAAAATAATCAATAGCATACGGGTACAAAACACTTGTGGATGGAGGTAAAATACCTAGCGATATAGTCGAGAGTTTGTATATTAAAAACGCCCCATACAATAAATTAAATAATGTCTAATCGATAGTACATTTCTAAAACTGCTAATTCATTATTCAAAAATACTACGAAGCATTGATATTTTACGACATTTATCATAAAAGTATTAATATTCATGTCACTTTCCTTCAATACATGTAGAAATAAATTCATGAGATCGTATTTTTAAAAAAATGCATTTGTTCAAGGAAGGACCTAGTACTATAATTCATGGTCCGGAGCTTTATTTTACATCGTTAGTAGCATGGGCAGGTATAGCTGGGACAATTTGACATGATCCTGACCTTTATGCATGAATAAATTACAAGGTTTTGCGTTGAATATATAAATTTTCGCGAGCAAATCGTGCAATATCGGACATTTAGATTTTTGTTGGTATTATACCACGAGCGTCTTCGTGATACTTCCCGCTTATGAAAACATACAACTATATCACGTTAAATTTCATTACAAGACTACAAGATTGTAAGAATATTTAAGAGCATGTAATGTTTATGTTTTAATGCTTACATTGATCAATATCAAGTTCCATGCTTTTACCAAATAACAAACTATGTACACAGATGTCAGCAATGTTAAGCGGTCAGTAGACTTAAAAGTTTTCGAGATAAAGGAATTAGTTCTAACTTGCTCCAACTATACAAAAAGTAACTGCCAACTTCTCCACATGAGGGGGACATGGCGATAACCAATTACTCGAAAGAACCTGTCACAAAACTAATGATTCGAACCAAAATCGCTAATTGCTTGTCTGCCAGACGATGGCTCTACCCACCACGCTAATTGTTCGGGTTGATACATATATCTAGACATGGCAGAACCTGCCACAAAACTAACGATTTGAACCCAAACCACCCAACGCTAATCTGACAGGCGAGAGCTCTACCCACCGCGCTAACTGTTCGGGTTGAAACATATATCTAGACATGGCAGAACCTGTCACAAAACTAACGTTAGTATTCGAACCCAAATCGCTTGTCTGACAGGCGATAGCTATACCCACCGCGCTAACTGTTCGGGTTGATACATGTAACTAGACATACATACATTAGTAACATGATACTAAAACTAGTATTGCAAAATAATAGAATACCTTATATCCCATTCACTTTACTCCAAATACAGATATACAATATGATATATAAAATAAGCACATGTATTGATCGATCGATATGTGCGAGTACATGAACTTAATATGGTAGTTAGTTATGTAGCCAGCAAATATAGAATATTATTCTAGTACGTGTGTTAATATAACGAACTCCGATCTACTGTTTATTAAGTATTGAAAGCGTTTAATTTTCTACAATAAAGAGACGCACAAACCAACCTTGAGCATAAATATTATATCGGATACAGCTTCTAAAACGAGTACATACACTGATCAACGAATGTACATTTTAATAGAATGGTAGGTCTCTCGTATATATAGAAATCAAGTATTTGAAAATCTTATTTTAAAACATGTTTATAACGTTGAATACGATTAAGCTCGAAAATATTTCCTAAATCAAAATCGATATAATAAATAGTAGCGTATACAACTATACGCGATTATTCATCCGTACAGGATGACGTACATGCTATATTATGTTCCTAATTATCATCATTATTGCATTTCATCGGAACGAAAATACACGGAACTATGGAACCCTATTCGTGCCACACAATTTATTAGCCGACAGATAGTATGGAACCCAGTTTACACAATACTGCAGACTCTTCTCTTAATTCTAAATCGCACCCTTAAATTATGTCAAAATGTTCCATCTTTATCATGTTTATGCCTGCTCGAATATATAGAGAATATTTGTTGATTTTGGTGTAAGATCGTATTTTATTTCATCGAGTGATCACAGAAAATCACAGAAAATCAATATTCACTACGCCACGAGTGAAAATATGATTTTATTTGATCACGAGTGAAATAAAATTGATCTTTCACCAAAAATCAACAAATTTTCTGTTTATTATATGCTTCAATTTCTCTTAAAAGGGTACCGTAATTGGCTTAATTGGAAAAATCACGTCGAAATTGGAACGTCACGACGTGACAATTGTACATTTTAAAGCCCGGCACCGTTGACCTTACGTTTCTTTTTCTGAACGATACTGGAACCAGCTTCTAAAACAGTGAAAATAACAAAGTGGTAATTTCACTGTTATGTTCACTGTTATTTTCACTGAAAAATCTCCGTAATCCATTGAAAGCAAATAATAAAAATATATTGTCGATCTTAAACTATGAATTTATACTATATCTTTGCAATAAACGGTCTTACCCATACGGGGCCTGAAAAAAGTATTATCTGTTCTAAACTCATAATTATCATATCGAGAGAAGCTCGTTGCTAAATGTAGGAATCGCTGTCAACCTCGTTGGTTAAATATATATGTTGGTTCACATCATTCTTTTGGGGTTCATAGCAACATTTTCTAAGAACAAGAAGTTATAATGTTAAATTGGCACTTTTTTTCTCTCAAGATTTGCAATCTAGAACAATTGTCCTTTCTGCAGACGCATCGTAGCCACGCCCCCCCCCCCATAGTTATGGGGATTCGCTGTTACTATGCAAGACACACTATCTTCAAAATGGCGTAGCACATGGACATCTTGGCACGGTTCCACCAAATATTTCGCTTTAATCTAGATTTAAAAATATATATTGTAAAAAATAATTACGTGCCTCTAAAAATGAATAGATCTACGGATTTTATTCGGTTATTCGCGTAACTATTTACTGAACAGTAGCGTACTTTGTAGCTAGAATAGCAGTCTCACGAAGCATTCACTCACTGTGTATCTTTAATAATTACCCTAAAGCTTTGGAAATTATCAATGAACCTCAAGCCAATTATATTTTATATTTTGTTAATTGTTTACCAAAATTTATATGACTACCATCATGTTGTATTCTCACTCTTTCACCAAGCCCCTGTTAACCAAAATGTTGTCTTACTCACCTGTCTAAATTGCATGTATTTTGTGGCTAAAACTGTATTTTTTAATGTCGAAATAAACATATTGTATCGTATTGTATAAAGGTGATTGTAAAAAAGTATTCATGTTATGGATGAATGCATATGTAAATCTACATAATTAAGTATAGTTGATACGACACGCTACACACCAATCAATTATCCCCGCATCTTTCATCGACTGCACACATACAAGCATGTCATTATTAAGAAATACCTCATCGCTCTAACGAGTTATGGAATTAGCAATTAGATTTAAAATTGAAACAGGTTGCTGGAATAACACACTTTTGAATAACAGAGTATGCCCACATTGTAAGATACTAGAAGATGAATTTCATTGTTATTTGAATGTAACTTGTATAACACAATACGGAAGTAATACTAGTATATTGGTCAGTTTTATTATCGGAATCCGAACATGCTGAAAACGAAACAACTTTTAAATTCAGAGAACGTGAAAACTGTCAGAAATTTAGCCGTGTACATATACGTGCATTTGAAATTAGAACAAAATATACAAGTACAAATTAAAAGCAAATGCTAGCTTTCTATATTTATGACCCCGGTTGTATGTTTTCATGTTTAAGCAGGAGTATCATGAAGACGCCCGAGGTGTAATACAAACAAATTTAAAGGACCGATATTGCACGATTTGCCATGCTAAAGGTCAGGATCAGGCCAAATATTCCATACTATAAGTAATTGTAATTTGACTCACTGATCTGAAGATTAATATCCATTGATCACGAATCAAATATTCACAAGAACACTATCACTAAAAAAATCATAAAATCACATAGCACTAAATGAAGTCCGGACTTTTGGATACAACACCAACCTCTGCAATCCAAAATCTGTAGATGGGTATATTAGTCCATTTAACTGAAATAATATAGTTTTTAATACATAAAATAATTGTTGAATATGAATGCATATGATATATGATTCTATGAATACAAAAACTGGGTAAAAGAATTGTTAGGGGATAGGAACGTGTATATACAATGGTTCTACCGGCATGTCATTCCGGCTTGACATATGGCAGAAAAGTCGTCAAATAGTAAGTATCAAATGTTATACAGGCAATTTGTATTTCAGCATGACATTCAACAGAAGGTTCCCATACATGTTCTACATGCCGGACACCCCAGTATGACATTCAACGGACATTCACATACAAATGTTCTACATGCAGGACACCCCAGTATGACATTCAACGGACATTCTCATACACATGTTCTACATGCAGGACACCCCAGTATGACATTCAACGGACATTCACATACACATGTTCTACATGCAGGACGCCCCAGTATGACATTCAACGGACATTCACATACACATGTTCTACATGCAGGACACCCCAGTATGTCATTCTACGGACATTCACATACACATATTCTACATGCAGGACACCCCAGTATGTCATTCTACAGAACGTTCACATATACATACTCTACCTGCAGGACATCCCACCAGTATGACATTTTACAGAAGGTGCATATATAAATGTTCTACATGCAGGACACCCCACCAGTATGACATTCTACAGAACGTTCACGTACAAATGTTCTACATGCAGGACACCACACCAGTATGACATTCTACAGAACGTTCACATACAAACGTTCTACATGCAGGACACCACACCAGTATGACATTCTACAGAACGTTCACGTACAAATGTTCTACATGCAGGACACCCCCAGTATGACATTCTACAGAACGTTCACGTACAAATGTTCTACATGCAGGACACCCCAGTATGACATTCTACAGAACGTTCACGTACAAATGTTCTACATGCAGGACACCCCCAGTATGACATTCTACAGAACGTTCACGTACAAATGTTCTACATGCAGGACATCCCAGTATGACCAGTATGTAGAATGTCATGCCGGAGTATCCTGCATATAGAACATTCGTGTGTTTATGTGAACCTTCAACTGAATGATTTCGCGTGAAAGTCGTACCTTACCGGTCATTTAGATAATCATATTATGGTGCACTCTTCGCTTATGGAAACAATGGCAGAAATTTTAAATATAGGCAAGATATCAAATGTTAAATTCTGCTTATAGAAGGTTGGACGTTCACGCTAATTTGTTCGCAATACAATTCTCCACAATCGACACATACACATTTACACTGACTTCACAGTTTTCACAAGACTCATGCTTTTTTCGCGCCTTACATTTACTGTGCAACAATACCACGTTATTTTGGACTACAAGTCCAAGACGAAATTTGCTTCTCTTTGAAGACAAAATATAGTCGTAGGTATATTATTTCTTCATCGGGGAAATTATTAGCTGTGTGAAGTTGGCTCAACATACGACATACGACATACGACATTCAAAAAATCGAATGTCGTCCAGCTCGACATACGACATTGGACGACATTCAAAAAATCATCAAAAATCGAATGTCGTCCAGCTCGACATTGGACGACATTCAAATATCATCAAAAATCGAATGTCGTCCAGCTCGACATTGGACGACATTGGACGACATTCAAAAACTCGTCTAAAATCGAATGTCGTCCAGCTCGACATTGGACGACATTGGACGACATTCAAAAAATCATCAAAAATCCAATGTCGTCCAGCTCGACATTGGACGACATTGGACGACATTCAAAAAATCGTCTAAAATCGAATGTCGTCCAGCTCGACATTGGACGACATTGGACGACATACAAAAAATCATCTAAAATCGAATGTCGTCCAGCTCGACATTGGACGACATTGGACGACATACAAAAAATCATCAAAAATCGAATGTCGTCCAGATCGACATTGGACGACATTGGACGACATTCAAAAAATCGTCTAAAATCGAATGTCGTCCAGCTCGACATTGGACGACATTGGACGACATACAAAAAATCATCTAAAATCGAATGTCGTCCAGCTCGACATTGGACGACATTGGACGACATACAAAAAATCATCAAAAATCGAATGTCGTCCAGCTCGACATTGGACGACATTGGACGACATTCAAAAAAATCGTCTAAAATCGAATGTCGTCCAGCTCGACATTGGACGACATTGGACGACATACAAAAAATCATCAAAAATCGAATGTCGTCCAGCTCGACATTGGACGACATTGGACGACATTCAAAAAAATCGTCTAAAATCGAATGTCGTCCAGCTCGACATTGGACGACATACAAAAAATCATCAAAAATCGAATGTCGTCCAGCTCGACATTGGACGACATTGGACGACATTCAAAAAAATCGTCTAAAATCGAATGTCGTCCAGCTCGACATTGGACGACATTGGACGACATACAAAAAATCATCTAAAATCGAATGTCGTCCAGCTCGACATTGGACGACATTGGGCGACATTCAAAAAATCGTCTAAAATCGAATGTCGTCCAGCTCGACATTGGACGACATTGGTCGACATTCAAAAAATCATCTAAAATCGAATGTCGTCCAGATCGACATTGGACGACATTGGACGACATTAAAAAAAATGGTCAAAAATCGAATGTCGTCCAGCTCGACATTGGACGACATTGGACGACATTCAAAAAATCCTCTAAAATCGAATGTCGTCCAGCTCGACATTGGACGACATTGGACGACATTCAAAAAATCGTCTAAAATCGAATGTCGTCCAGCTCGACATTGGACGACATTGGACGACATTCAAAAAATCGTCTAAAATCGAATGTCGTCCAGCTCGACATTGGACGACATTGGACGACATTCAAAACGTTGTCAGTAATTAAATGCCTTGCAGCTCGAAGACGTTAAAACATAGTTGAGATGATGTTAGTAGTCAGTAATTTGGAAAATATCGTCTCTGGTGTACACTAGAATGTCGCGAACATTAATTACATTACTCACCTTTACTAGCAATATCCTGTGTACAGTATACCGCAGTGATGATTACATTTTAAATATTGTTACGGCATTTTGACCCCATTCAAAACAATAATTAAAACCAGTGTATGTAGTTATTTATACCTGCGCGAAATCCCGTTCACAACGGTCCCATGATTGTGTGTACCGTATTATGGAAACATATGCGTGCACATTCTCCGCTGTCGGCGGATTCGAAATGCATGATTGTTATATTCGAATTTTATTTGAATTGTATTCGAATTATCTTAGAAGTATTTCTAACGACATTTAGACAAGCTGTAATAATTTTGGTCATTTCGAATCATCATTCGGAATTTGTTTCAAATTTTTAGTTTTTATTAATTCCGACTCATTCGGACCCATTCCGGCTGATTCGAGATTCGTATGATGGGGGTATCAATTACGTCTATCGCAAGCCCGATACCTGTAAAAACTACATACACATGGGTAACGAACTAGTATGTGTTTATCCACGTCCCTATTGTTTCGCTTACCAATCATGATGTAATAGTGTATGTTGAACGCATAGCTAGACTGATTCTGACCCTGTGGTTCGGCTGTGCACTTTCCACTAACGGAAGTGTACACAGCATTACTCAAGTTTTGCGGTCAAACCTCGTAAGTTTTTTCGATTTGTTTTATGTCATTTCATGCGCATTATGAAATGAATAATAACCAAACCAGCATTGGAGACTACATATGTACATAAATATCAAATTGCATCACATATAATTTCAGGTGTATTCGTAAGTAATATGGCGTCCATCTTTGACGTCATTTTGGATTCCCGGGTTCGTACAATATGTTGATAATTCATGCCGACAGTTATATATTCCATATATAAACCAAATTACTGTACAACTTATTGTGATACTATACAATTTAACTTTTATGACTTATTGTGATTGAAATATCCGGTTATTTCCCATCACTGTACGACTTATTGCAATACTATACAAGTCAACGTGTACTCCTTATTGTGATAACCGGAAGTTGACTCGTTTATACACTGTTCTATTAGTATTTAACATTGCTTGTTGCATTTTAGTTGTCACCTACCCATGAATAGGCTACTTTTGTGCCGAGTGTCACTCGACTCTTAGGCACCGTGGACAGCAACTGTAGATACTAGTATACAACAGACGGACGAACAAGAGCATTCAAAATATTATCTTAAATCCTTGTCAGGCTGCCTGAACATAACTAGTAATTATTGAACAAACACAAGTTTAGATTAAATGTCCGTGACTTTATTAACAGAACTATTATTATAACAAATATTCCAGTTGACACAAGAAAAGTATAAAGTAAAACCAAAAAATCCGGTAATATCGCAAAGCAACTCGCAAATATTCCAAACTATTCACGATTTACTGAAAGTACACAAGTCTTAGCGAATCTATAAACTCCCCTAACCAAATTGATTAAGTAAATAAAACTATATTTTGTTATGTTTCCGAAATTTTGTGCATTGTGTACCGTTGAAATTCACGAAAAGAAACGCCCCACTTAAACTTCTGTGAATAGCCATGCAACCAAAATAACCTCAAATTGCGTTTCCTGATGCTAAGATTAAAGATTGTAAAAACCAAATAAGTTGTTCCGCACATTGAATAATTTAAACTCCTACGGTTGCTAAGCGACTCATCACAAAGAAAAACAATATAGCGGACAATAAAGTATCAACAAATACAAACTTTACATGACTGACTCCTTACATCAGCAAGTGACAATATTCGTTCATTCTACAATGATTGAACAAAAAGTGCAACATTTTAAATCCAAACATGCACACATAAACAAGGTAAAGTCGCGGAAATTGATTACGTTTAGATAGGCCGTTCTGATATGGGTAAATATGCCAGATCTAAATGTAAGTAAGATTATTAGCATAATATAACAGAGAAATGTGCTTTGTCAGTTGAGACGTTCAAAGTCAACATAGAATAACAGAAATAATGATCGTATATTAAATGCACGCCTTAATGTTATTATACATTCGATTTTAGACGATTTTTTGAATGTCGTCCAATGTCGTCCAATGTCGAGCTGGACGACATTCGATTTTAGACGATTTTTTGAATGTCGTCTAATGTCGTCCAATGTCGAGCTGGACGACATTCGATTTTAGATGATTTTTTGAATGTCGTCCAATGTCGTCCAATGTCGAGCTGGACGACATTCGATTTTAGACGAATTTTTTTAATGTCGTCCAATGTCGTCCAATGTCGATCTGGACGACATTCGATTTTTGATGATTTTTTGAATGTCGTCCAATGTCGTCCAATGTCGATCTGGACGACATTCGATTTTTGATGATTTTTTTAATGTCGTCCAATGTCGTCCAATGTCGATCTGGACGACATTCGATTTTAGACGATTTTTTGAATGTCGTCCAATGTCGTCCAATGTCGAGCTGGACGACATTCGATTTTAGATGATTTTTTGAATGTCGTCCAATGTCGTCCAATGTCGAGCTGGACGACATTCGATTTTAGACGATTTTTTGAATGTCGTCCAATGTCGTCCAATGTCGATCTGGACGACATTCGATTTTTGATGATTTTTTGAATGTCGTCCAATGTCGTCCAATGTCGATCTGGACGACATTCGATTTTTGATGATTTTTTGAATGTCGTCCAATGTCGTCAAATGTCGATCTGGACGACATTCGATTTTTGATGATTTTTTGAATGTCGTCCAATGTCGTCCAATGTCGATCTGGACGACATTCGATTTTAGACGATTTTTTGAATGTCGTCCAATGTCGTCCAATGTCGAGCTGGACGACATTCGATTATAGACGATTTTTTGAATGTCGTCCAATGTCGTCCAATGTCGAGCTGGACGACATTCGATTTTAGACGATTTTTTGAATGTCGTCCAATGTCGTCCAATGTCGATCTGGACGACATTCGATTTTTGATGATTTTTTGTATGTCGTCCAATGTCGTCCAATGTCGATCTGGACGACATTCGATTTTTGATGATTTTTTGAATGTCGTCCAATGTCGTATGTCGAGCTGGACGACATTCGATTTTTTGAATGTTGTCCAATGTCGTATGTCGAGCTGGACGACATTCGATTTTTTGAATGTCGTCCAATGTCGTATGTCGAGCTGCACGACATTCGATTTTTTGAATGTCGTATGTCGTATGTTGAGCCAACTTCACACAGCTGAAATTATTTGCTTTCCGAGAAATATAAGATCTTTTTTTAGCAGCTGGGCCATTTTTTACAGCACCCTGTGAAAGCTGTATGCGATCGGACTACAGTTTCAAGCCTTTTTTCATAGGTTTCACAGGGTGCTGAACAAAACGTTTAATTCATAGAAAGAACGGACTGCGCTTTACACTATTTTTGAAGTAAGGTTATAAGTAATTTGTAGCAATGGACAAAAACACGGGATTCTCTGACTTTAAAGTCCTCATACATTCATGTTGGACAGATTTGATATTATTGATGCTTCTTTGTACCTTACAGAAATGTTTTATATACACGTTTGAATAATCCACATGCGTTATAAATACATGTTTACCAATAAAATACAGTGTGATGTAATTTTGGCTCACACCGCAAGTAAAATATGTAAACACAAAGTTTTTTGCGCAAATATTATGACGTAACGTCAAAAGGTGAGGCACACAAGTGTAACGCTTTTGAAAGGCAAACAGACGTTTGCAAACATAGACACGCATAATATCGACTTCGTCGGCCATCAAAGTGACTGAATTGCATAACTATGCAAAGACAATATCACTAATGAGCACAGGGTATATAAACGAGTAAACTTCTGGTTATCGCAATAATGAGCACACACGTTGAATTGTATAGTCTTGCAATAAGTCGTATGTAGTGATTTGGTTTATACGCGGTGATAATAGCAAATATTAAAGATACATGTAAATAAAAATAATCACACTCATGATGTTTCATGATCCGCCCATGCAGCTAGTAGAATTTACATCAGGTTTTCTTTGAGTCGACCTCTACGTTTAATCCGATGTTCGCTTCTCGAAGTCCCGCGGTATTGTTCAGTGTGTTTTGGAGTGTTTGTATAGAGTAACATTCAGAATGGTTTCAGAAGGCACCACCTTTATGATACTGTTTGGTCGAAATGGGACTGGACTTTTGGTAATAAATAACTGTTTAATAGACCAAAATACAACTCTCATAAACCAGGAGGACTGGTCAGGTGACTGTCATATCGCCTATGTTATGGGCCTATTTGTCGAATATGGGCATATATTATGTCTGTTCGTCCCTGATGTGGTTGAAGTACTCGTAAGCCAGTGATGGTTTTGACTTTAAACATATATAATTCATTACGCAATTGCCTGGACCGTTGGACGAAATGTTATCTTAGATTGTTGTGCTCACCCCTGTTTCAAGCACCACATATATGATACTGTTTAGTCGAAATGGGACTGGACTTTTGGTTATAAATAATTGTTTAATATTCGAAAATAACTGTTATAGACCTGGAGGACAGGTCAGGTGACTGTCATATCGCCTATTTTATGGGCCTATTTGTCGAATATGGGCAGTAATCCCAACATGGGAAGTATTGTATATATTAATGCTAATGTACTAATAATGCTGCCCTGCCGAACTAGCTCTTTTATGCATTGGATGTGGCTGTACATCGTGAGAGGTTGCTGCTTACTTGTTAAAGGCAAAGTCAGTACTGGTTATGTTTAAGTCCAGGAAAACAACATTTAAAGTGAAAGTCAAATTGCTTGATTCTTGTTAATTGTAGTTTTTTATAATTTCAGGCTTGAGAGAAGAGGAGCACAGATATTTATTTCAAGCTGGCCTTTGATTAAGTTAAGTTAGACTTTTTATGCTTTTTGATCCATCCATTCCGTCTGTTCGACCCTGGTGTGGTTGAAGTACTGGTAAGCCAGTGATGGTTTTGACTTTAAACATATATCATTTATTACGCAATTTCCTAGACCGTTAGACGAAATGTTATCTTAGATTGTTGTGCTCACCCCTGTTTTACGCACCACATATATGATACTGTTTGGTCGAAATGGGACCGGGCTATTTGGTTACAAATAAGTGTTTAATAGTCGAAAATACACCTCTCATAGACTAGGAAGACTGGTTAGGTGACTGTCATATCGCCTACTCCATGGGCATATTTGTCGAATATGGGCAGTAATCCCAATATGGGAAGTATTGTATATATTAATGCTAATGTACTAATATTTCTGCCCTGCCAAACTCGCTCTATGTGAAATCGGACTGAAGTCCTGATTCAAATGAATGTCTCATTTGTCAGTGATATGGAAGCACATGACTCTCCATCATGGAATTGATTGTTACTCTGAAGGCAATCTGAAGTATGACATCTCGATCTTAACTAGCTGAACTTGCCAGTGGATACATTGAATTAGAGCCTGCATCCATGAATCTGCTCTCAGATATTACAACTGACATGGTATGTACAACGGACATGGTATATCTTCAGTGTGAGCTATTGTTCATAGGTACCTTAGGGGCAAAATATGAAAGTAAGCATCGCCTTGGATGTATCGTTGAAGTGAGTCTGCAGTCAGATTCTTTATGCAAGTGTTTGAGTTCTTCTTTCGATGTATCTTCCTGTCGAGGAATGTTGGCGGAGTGGTAGTTTCACCAGGCTTGTAGGATAATGGATTGAATCCTTGCTGGACTAGTTATGTTGCTCCTGTCTTTGATTAAATGACATATTTATTTGAATCGCGTCTTCAATCCAATTTCACTTGAACAAGTTTACCAGAGCAAGGATATGAAGTCCTTAGCGTCAATATATACAACACCATCATATATGGTTACACCTCGCATTTTGCATAATGCATTGGATTTGGCTGCAAATCGTGAGAGGTTGCTGCTTACTTGTAAAAGGCAAAGTCAGTACTGGTTATGTTTAATTCCAGGAAAACAACATTTAAAGTGAAAGTCAAATTGCTTGATTCTTGTTAATTGTAGTTTTTTTATAATTTCAGGCTTGGGAGAAGAGGAGCTCAGATATTCAGTTCAAGCTGGCCTTTGATTAAGCTAAGTTAGACTTTTTATGTTTCTTTGATCTATCCATTCCGTCTGTTCGACCCTGGTGTGGTTGAAGTACTTGTTAGCACGTGATGGTTGTGCTCATGCACCCCTGTTTTAAGCACCACATATATGATACTGTTTGGTCGAAATGGGACTGGACTTTTGGCAATAAATAATTGTTTAATAGTCGACAATACAACTCTCATAGACCGGGAAGACTGGTTAGGTGACTGTCTAATTGCCTATTTCATGGCCTATTTGTCGAATATGGGCAGTAATCCCAACATGGGAAGTATTGTATAAGTTGCTGCTTACTTGTAAAAGGCAAAGTTAGTACTGGTTATGTTTAAGTCCAGGAAAACAACATTTAAAGAGAAGGTCAAATCGCTTGATTCTTGTTAATTGTAGTTTTTATAATTTCAGGCTTGAGAGAAGAGGAGCGCAGATATTGCTGGCCTTTGATTAAGTGAAGTTAGACTTTTTATGTTTCTTTGATCCATTCATTCCGTCTGTTCGAGCACGTGGTGGTTTTGACTTTAAACATATATCATTTTTTACGCAATATCCTAGACCGTTAGACGAAATGTTATCTTAGATTGTTGTGCTCACCCCTGTTTTAAGCACCATATATATGATACAATTTGGTCTAAATGGGACTGGACATTTGGTAACAAATAATTGTTTAATAGTCGGAAATACAACTCTCATAGACCAGACAAGAAATTCATACATCCAGTTTTTGATGAGTTCTTGACGTAAACTTTTCAAAATTGTATCACATTTTAGAATTATATTCCTGTTTTAATAAAACTTATCTTAATCGTGAATTTTAGCTTTTATAACATAGCAGGCTATACATTGTTATTTAAAATGATTATTATTTTAATCAGTAATTCTAATTATACATGTTGAATGAGAATGTACTTGCTGACATTATGGAAATGGAAATATACCATGTTGAATGAGAGTGTACTTGCTGACATTATGGAAATGGAAATATACCATGTTGAATGAGAATGTACTTGCTGACATTATGGAAATGGAAATATTACATGTTGAATGAGAGTGTACTTGCTGACATTATGGAAATGGAAATATGCACAGCAAAGCATAGAATGCAAACTCTGCATTCGTGCATGGGTTATTATGAAAGAACATGCCAAAATTCTAAGTATCTTTTGTTTTCATCGTGCAAAGTTAATACGGAAAAATGTCGCACAACATCATATGCTAATTTACATAATACATTTTAACATTAATATTGATTGGTTATCGGAAACCTTGGAAAAGTCCATCAAATTATAATTGTCATTCCATTGGTTAACCTAAAAGTTAGGTGTACACAGCCACGTGCATAGTTCCAAGCTTATAAAATGTCATGCAAGTCCCAGAAGGATGAAAAATGTAAGATCGAGTTAGAAAGTGTTAGAACGTATGAGAAAAGCTTAAAAGAGAACAAACAGTGTGAAAAGAACTTATTGATCAACATATATTATAAAACATTAAATTTAGAAATCTGAAATTTATTTGATTTTGGGAGTTTTTCTATACGATCACAACCACTACGTCACATTTTTAGAGAAATGTAGCTAATGCTTTCAACCACTAACCCCTCGTTTTCCCAATATGGATACTCTTCAGAAATTGGTCACCATAGCAACGACAGAAGATATTTTAACATGATTCATGAGGAAATAAATCTAAGACATAGTTCTATATTATCCAAGAACTTACAATTAAATCAAAGAGCATGACTTTTTTGTCATTTAAGAGGGTTTTCTTAACCGTATTACATAAAAACTAATACAATGTCACTAAGCCCGGTTTTGCTGGAGAACGGCTCATATATGTTTGATACACCCCGAATATATACGGAGACAGTAGTCAAATTGCTTGAATCTTGTTTATGTTTCTTACTCTATTTTCAGGTTTTCAGAGAAGAGAATCCATTTGTATTGCCTTACATAGAATTATATATATCGGTGTATTGTATGTTTATGTTAGCTTTTGAAAATAAAGTTATGTATATACATACGTTCTCATGCGTTGTTATTGTGATAACACTTAAACAAGTACAGGATTTCAAGGAAAGTAACTCACTGTTTGGGACAGTCATGTTTAACCTCGCCTGTCACAGAATGACAGGGTGTGCATTGAAGATCACTCTTCGTTCGTTAGTCTTAATGACGTGTGTCGACAATAGAAGACACACTCTTTTCAAAACTTTTACAAACCCGCATCGGACACGGGTGTGTGTGTTTCGGACTGCATCTGACAAGAAGTAGCACAAACTCAGCACTAGTTAGCATTGATATCGAATATGCACAATATCACAATAACAAACACTTGGGATATATATAGCCCCCAACGATAACACTAGCCTTTGTTTACAAATATAAGTGACAATGTTTTTAATGCATTTTCGATGACCATTTGGTTCGATCTCGTACATAATGACTTTCTTTTAAGGCATATACTATTTCAATCCACACTGATAACAAGCGGCCATTCAACCATGCAGTGTTGATATTATCCATGTTTATTCAAGGCTAGTGTTATCCTTGGCGAGCTACATTCTAGTTAATGTATTAACTTGTACACACTCGCATATATCGTTGTCATCATTACGTTACATCAGTGCGTCAAATTATTTAAAGATATATATGAATACATAGAGGGAGTATGGATTATCGACTGCTATGTTATTGTATGGATAGAATTTCAAATTCCTATAAGAAACATACAAGCAATGAAAGGATAACGAAGCACACACATAATACTTCAAAAGTATTGTTTATTTTAACTACGAAGCTGACATTGAAAAACCCAGGATAAGAACTACAGTCGTACTTGTGAAAAGATCACCTGCGAATATAGACCACTATTACAAAACATGTCGCACATAGAAATAAAATAGTATTAAGTCGGGCAGGGAAGGCATCATTGAACTTAACCAGCCAATCACAGAAAACATAAAAACATACAAGGCAGTTGTCAGTGGCTTGAGAAAGAGAACGTTTGCAATAATGATCCATTTTTCTCCAAACAACGCTGGGATTCAATCACAGTCCGGTTACCGGGCAGATAGGGTATTGTTACAGTAAAATTGCAGTTAATGTGTACAAAAAATATAACAACCATTGTCTGAACAGGTAGAGCGAATATATACTACTCAAACTTTGTCTTGCATTTGACAAGCATTGTCAAAATGACGTCGTTTTCGAGGTAACTGATAAGCCCTATTTGCAGGGCCCAAAGTGGCAAGCATAACATTGAATATTTTGTCGCGTTTTTATTTGCATATCGAGTAAGACCCAAAATGTCAAGAAATGGACTACAATATGTTATAACAGAAGCTTGAATGCAACACGAATATTTTAATGGGGTAGGGCTTATCAGCACTTAGACATTACATTTTGAAGTAATTTTATTTGTTTACAATATTGCAGATGTAGCATTATGTTTCTGAAAATGTTATCAGTCAATCTTATTCAATTTGCAAAATATTCAAATGGAAAATTTCTTGACCCTTATCAAGTTTTGAGTAGTATAGAATGTTAGTTTAGCATTGAACTTATAGTTGTACAGTATAAGCCTATATAATTGGTTTTACACCGTTGTAGTGGACTCTGCGACACTGGACCGCGGCGTCACTTGATTTTTACCCTGACTGGACAATACCAGACATAGCATATCGGAAATGAGAAGGGACGATGACGTGTTACGCTATGATTTAGCAAGGCACTATTAAACACCTTGTCTTGGGATCAGTATTTACGAGTGGGGAAACTAATTGTTTCGCTCTCACCTTTTCCAAGATTGATATCCTCAATAATTAGGTGTCGAAACGGTGATTAATAAACGTTGTAGAACACATTAAATCTAATAGTATAGTTGAACAAAATCTACACGAGACTGATCACACTCCGACAAGGACTTCGTTGGTAACCATCGCCAGTTGTTATTAAGGATCGAACAATTTTACACTTAACGAAGAAACATACTTGCAACAGATGTATATTTACCGGAAACAAACGGAAATGGTCGAGCTTCCACGATGTGTAAAAGCCTGTAACAATAATTGTAATGTTGATATCATGTGTTTCCATGGTAATGACCATGGTAATCGAAGTCATGTTGTCACCAGTTTGTTTCTTGGAAACATTAAAGCAATTTGTTCTGGACTCCCGAAGGTAGCTATATAAACAGGAGCATGTTTCAGCCTCGCTAAACAAGAGACATACTTGTCGTCACAGATACCAGTCGAAACACCGTACTTCATCAGTATGAAGAATGTCCAGAATGTTGTGTGATACATTGACAATCATAGTAATATCATAGTTTTTACAGAGGGATGTTAGTCTATGGGTTGGTATGATTACGTTGCACCGCACAGTATGTCGCAATATACTTTAATATATTAATCGCTTGTTATTACTATAATAACTAATGCATTGTGCAAGGATTAATATTAAATGAACTTGATATTTGCTGGTATGTATGTTTCTGGCGACTATTAAATTGAATTGTAGATACGTGTGTAAAGCTTTTTACTCTACAGTTAATTGTATATTTGTGTAATGTCACCAGCCAAGTTGGCTTATCAGACACACACTTTCTGAGCACATGCACGACTTGTCTAACACATGCTAATACTTGGAACACAAACTTTTGTTAAACTTAGCTGGTGGCTCAACAACCGGTCCTAGCAGTACAAACCTACCGGGATTCGAACCTTCGACAACTTCCGCTCTCATGGCAAACATTTCCCACATGTTATATCCAACGTGTTAGCTAGAGTCACGATTTAAACACACTCGTGTTTAGAAGAATAAATCATTGTTTATACCTTCGAAAATGAGGCTAACAGGGAAGACTGGGTTTACCCAACTGAGTTGCCTCTTTAAATAAAGTATTATTATTATTATTATTGTTATTATAACCGGTAGTACAATAGGTCCACAAATTATATTGATTACTTTCAACACCTTGTTCATAAGCGTGTCAATTGCCACAACGCTTATCACTGTATGTTGACTCACTGAACCCCCAAACTAACAGCTGGCTGGAAATTCGAACTCAGCTGAAAATTCGACTTTTTTGTCGAGTCGAATAACGAACTCACAATTGGCTGGAAATTCGAACTCAGCTGGAAATTCGACTTGACCAAAAGTCGAATAACGAACTCATTGCTGGCTGAAAATTTTAACTCAGTTGGAAATTCGATTTTTGTCTAGTCGAATAACGAACTCTCAGCAGGCAGGAAATTCGACCTCAGCTGGAAATTCGCTCTCGTAGAAAGTTGAATAACGAACTTATTGCTGACGGGATATTGGACACCAGCTGAAAATTGGCGAAGGCAAGTCAATATCGAACTCACTGCTAGCTCGTTATTGGCGTGCAGCTAGAAATTGTTTGTCAATCAACATTGGCAGAAAGGTCAATTGATAGCTCGTTATATTGCATTTAAAATTATGCGAGTAATCAATGCTAAGCGTATTGGTTGCAATACCGGACCGTAGTAGTCAATATCTCCTAACTATAACATTTAAAAATGTTTGCTTGTAAGCACAACTGATGATGTATCCATATTACGCTGTGCTACCGGCGTATTAAATTATATTTATGTATTTTAAAAAATTAAAGTAGGCGGAAAAACTGGTCGCATTGCATTTTCATAGAAACTGCTTTTCAGTCTGCGATAGATTTTTAAGATAATATTATCTAGACACAACTAATGCCTATTTATAATACAAATTTTACAATCAATACTGCATGGTAGATGAACTAGGTATGATTTCGCGCATAAAAATGAAGTGGGAAATTCTATAATAAATAATTATCACATTTTTTTAATACAACTTGAAACATGAAACATTGTTAATGCTTTTTTTTTCGATGACGCAGCAGAAATCAACATCATTTAATACGTGTAAGACGATATAGTATTACCGTTCTACAACATCTTAAGCCTAGGTTCCACTGAGCATTTTTTGCCTCGGCGATGAACTCCCGATGGAAATTAATAAGCTATCAGGACATCGGGAAAACAGGTTCCCCGTGGTCTAGGGGAAGCTTCGGTGAAGTCATGTGACAGTTCGTGATATCGGAGTATTGGAAAAAAAATCGATAGAACAACGCCGATGGGGAATTCCTCAGTGGGACCTAGGCTTTACCAGCAGCTTGTAACATAACTTCACCAACTGTACAATAATTAACGTTCATGTGTATTAGTTTCTCATTGATTTCGTGGATGAATGAAACACATACATGTAGAAAATTATCCCCTGCGTCTGTGGTTTTCCGTCTATTTCTGCGATATCAACGATGCTATGAAATGGTCTAACGACACCACAATTAATCAACGTCTAAATAAGTATTTATTTCATGTTCTACCCATTCCCGTCAATTTCCACCCATTTCCGCAACATTTACGACCCGGCGTAATTGTCAACCGTTAACACAATCAACGAAATACAAAAGCTACGACAATAAGAGATGATACAATGTTTCACTTTGTTGGTACAGGGTGATTAATAATATCTGTCCCAGTTTCAAACTATTATAACTTTCGGAACAAGATACATTTGTATCATATAACATATGAAAGCTTATATGATAAAGTTTTTTCTTATATAAATTACAAGAATGATGTTAGCATCATGGCGTCATTATCGATAAGACGTTGCTTTCAAAGCATAATTCAAGACAGTTTAGTTTTGAGTAGCTGTATTTTGAAAGCCATTCTCGAACTATAACCATCACATCAATGCAAACACAGTATTCTGGTGAAAACGAATTGCAAAACGAACCGAATACCTCACTGGTGTTAACACTGTACTTTGTTGTTGTTACCGTTTGATCACGTGTGTATTACATAATTCACAAAGCATGTTGGAAGGAAACTCTGCGCTATTTTTAAAAGGAAACGCGCGATATCAAGAGTCCTTTAAATTGCTTATTTGCCCTGAATCTTTCATAAAGCAACCGTCAGTGGCTTTCTATTACATAAATACTGGGTTAGGTAGGATAGTTACGTCTTATAAAAAATTTAGCCCGACCTGTGACCTTTACCCGACCTTTACGCTCATATGCCGTTTAGAGTGATATTTTTCAATCTTAAATAATTTATCGATTGTCATAAATTCTCAGTATTTGTCATTTTGACCGGGGACCAGATTCTTTTCTTCGCACTCATAATACGTCCCCTATATGTTTCGTTCGCGTTCTTCGTACCCAGCTATCCGGTTCATTTAAAATTTATATATGCAGCTGTAGATTAAGGGAACAAGGACGCGTTAAATTTACATTTTCTTGTGTGATTATGGTGATCCAAAGTACTCGTCCATGTGAGTAGTTATAACTTCATAGACGGGGTGATGTTCCAAGTTTTGAAATAAGCCATTGTATAGTTAGCTTGTAATTTTAACCACATCAAAAAGCAAGTTGTATGGTGATAAGGACCATCAATATTATCTTATATAATTTCTATACTTCAAATTGTTAAAGAGGACAATTAAATCTACAAACTCCCGTTACACGTCGAATAATAAAGACGTTAAAATATAGTCGCATTCGATTACATTTGTAACAAACAATGAACCTGTGCAGATAAGACATGACTATAAACTGCATGTATGAACGAAAATGACTTTATCTCTTAATTCGTGTCAGAAAGGGAACAGAAACATGTCTTACACACAAATCCCCAATCTCACGAAATATCACAACAATAAAAACCACAGGTTACTGAAAATTCAAAAATGTGCAGTTAAACTAGTGAAAAGTATTGTAAAATAATTTGGGCAAAGCACGCGTTAAAATTTATACGATGATACTTTCCGCCATTAATCTAGCCACTATTGCGCATGCGCGGACCACATCTCATTTTCATTTCCGACAAAAATACCGTTGTTATTATAGAACTAGTTGTAGCGGTGACTTATAATTAAGCAACCACCTGTCTTAAACAGCCACACTCATTGAATGCCTTATGTAGTGGTATAGTACCGAGTGATGATCTTATATAATAACTGTTATATAACTGTGCAATTTCTAAACGTTGAATTACGTTATGCAACCAATTCACCAAAATATCACTTCGGATTGCATTTTTCCTTTTCCTAAGAAAACCTTTGGAGATGGAATGACGCCGGTATTAATCCCGATACACCGCCTCTTAGTCCCGTCGTGCGGTTGACATATTGGCATGACGAAACTGTAAACCAGCATTATAAGGCTCGGATGGAACTGAGATGTCGTGTAACGTGTGTTCAGTCCGAGCATTATGTTTGCTTTCAATTCCGTCATGGCAATATGCCTAGGTCCTACTGAGAAATTCCTCATTGGCGATGTTCACAATATTTCTTCCCATAGACCACGAGGAACCTGTTCCCGATGTCCTGATGGCTCATTATGTTCAATCGTCGAGTACATCGTCGAGGCAAAATTTCTCAAGGGACTTAGGCTTAAACCGTACAAACCTCCGGAGCCGAGAGGTGGTGTATCGGGATAAGTACCGTGGAATGGTTGTTGATAAGAGGCTAATGGTAGAGAAAAGTTATATTGACGATATTCCATGTGGTAGTCAATCTCGTATGTGACTTCACCACAATATATGGCGGTCTTGTGAAGGTGCTCTGTACCTTCTTATCATTCATATAAACTTTTCACTTTTGGCCTATCTAGATTTGGAGTTAACGAATTGCATTCATTGAATTAGTTAACGTTGAAACAACAATTATAGTTTATTCAAGTAAAACCAATACCAATGAACTATGGATATATATGTTTATGTTGTCATACTGTGTGTTAGTGGACTATGGACCTTTCAAACTGTCAATGCTGAAACTGGGGACGTGGTAAACATCTTACACGACATTCGTATTGAACTTAGCCATTTGAAATTGGCAAATGAACGCAATGAACGTAAAATAATGCACTTGGAAAGTCAAGTTGGTGAATGTCATACGAAATACACCGAATTAACGAAGCAGACATCGTCCGTAGCTAGTGTTGAAAAGCGGATAGCAGACATCGAGCTTAAAGTCGAAACGAATCATCAGGATCTTTTAAAGAGACTAGAAAAAGTAGAAAAAGGACGAGCTATCGAAATGAAAAACGACACATCTTATATAAGTGAAATAGCTGAAGAAGTTAACGATGACGCTGTTGAGGGTGAAAATGGAACCGAGCTGCCTGAGGCTAAAGGTAAGTTATTGACTTAGGAGATTCTAAATTAGAGAAATATTTAGAACGCTTGTCTTGTCGTTGAATTAGAGTGTTAACAATGCCAATATCTGGTAAGTTGTATAAAAGTTGAATTGAGCAACCACTTAATATCGAGTTCCAATTGTTTTATATACTATTGATATTTACAAGCACCTTATGTTTCACGGAGTATGGGATAACGCTATCAATAGTTTGTGGTGTTATTGCCCATTTTTAACTGAAACGATTTCTGAGTTATTGGCTTCAAACTCCACACACTTGGCCACTGTGATTTCCCCATTCGCTAGACAAGAGGTAACTCTATCGACGACTTTGAAGGACTTATTGCCGTTTTTATGCTTGCATATTTCGCCCATAGCTAAATGAGCAAGGATATTATACTATAAAGTCGAGCGTCCAGTACTCGTAGGCGATGCTCTTGTTTGTCCTTGTGACTTGCATTCTTTATGTTATGTTTGCGTCTTTCATAACCGGCTGTTTCTCTTGCATGATGCCTTTCCTGTCCGATTTGTTTGGAACACACAGAAACGAAAAAGACACAAACCACAAGTACACTCCACAATGACAAACAATGATCAACAACAAAATATTCAAAGTTCTACTTTACTGTGTCAATTTTGCCCGGTAAAGTGCACACGTGTCGTTTGTTTATTTCCAGAAAGACGAATTATTCCAGTAACCAGCTCTCCAACGTCTAACACAAGGGTAGCATTCACAGTTTACTCGAGCCCGACTGTGGTACAGAACACGCTCTCAGGAAATATACCTTTTAGTGGTGTAGAAACCAACGAAGGACACGCATTCGATCCAGCCACTCATGTATTCACATGTCCACTTAGCGGGATATACTACTTTACAAGTTATGTAACAAGTTCTGTTCTAGGTGGTACTGTTTCAAAACGTTCAGCTGCTCCACAGCCGTCGCCTCAAGTATTTTTAACAGAAATCGTCAAAGATGGAAATATACTAGTAAAAACCCATTTCAATATTCAAATGAATAGTGCAGCGTTCGCGAATCCAAGTGCGAACTCCGTGGTAACAGTATGCAATAAAGGCGAAGCAGTCTGGGTGCAATTCCGCATCGTGAATCTATCTCAATTCTATCTTGATTTTGGTGGTAAACTTACGACATTAACAGGGTTCCTTCTATGGGAATTGTAATAAACAGCATTATGTGATTCATTTTTGTGGAATTGTAACACATAATTTGGTTCCTTTTGGGTGGAATTTGTTATGCATGACATTATTAGGTTCCTTTTATGGGAATTGTAATACATGACTTTATTTGGTTCCTTTAATAAGCATTAGTTAGCTCCTTTTATGAGAATTGTAATGATTAACATTATTTGATTTTCTTTGATATCTGTTTCGAAATTATAGAATAAAGTTTATTTGCCTAGTTAGTCCTGAAGGAGTTTATACTAATTTATTTAAGGTTGATTGTGAAACAAGTTTTTCCAACTTATATTAATCACTCTCGACACCTCATTCCTGATGTTATCCATCGCCTTGAGGGTACGAGAGAAGAGAATCCAGTTTTCCTTTCATGCTGAGCGTCTACCAAGGGAATTTCTGTTACCATTTTTGTTTCGTCTTTGGTATGATGCGGCCAGGGATCGAACCCGATACCTCCCGCACTCGAAGCGAACGCTCAACAACTAGGCTATCATGAAGGAGTATTTGATCAGTTTTAATTCCAGTACACCACTGCGTCTCTGGTTTCCTGTATCATTCCCATCATTACATTTACTATGTTGTAATAACCTGCTATATTGATTGGATAAAAGTAAATCGGAATACATGAAACATTAGACAGAGACATTTACATACCGTAGCGCACAGACAATCCAAACAACACATAGAAAGTGACAGCGCCTAGCCACCCATGCGAGAGTCAGACATAGAACGAATCATCCATATCCTGTTTAAAGGATATTTCAAGCAAGCGTATATACTCATCCCGCAGTGAATGCCATACTGCGGACTTTGCAGTTCGTGCATATATAACCATAAAGGGAGGTAATTATGAATGATAACTACACTAAATTGATGTACAGTGAGAGATTAGGTTTGCATGACGATCATGACTTTCTATGTTGAAGTATACACGACGATATAATACATGTATATGCATCCAAACTAGTGTAAGGCTAGCATAAACTATGTATGTCGATATAAAGGCGTTCATGTACGTTTGTCAGCATCATATACCTTATCTTTGTATACCTTGTAAGACCTAACAGTAGTTATATACAGTCAGATTTAGATACAACGATCCTTTATTGCTTCCAAACTGTATATTGTACGAGTATCAGTATATTGAATCAATTCAAAGAACGTTGTAAAACATTTGTCCCCTGAAAATGATGTCAGTATATTGATATGTCAGTATATTGATATGTCAGTACATTGATATGTCAGTACATTGATATGTCAGTATATTGATATGTCAGTTTATTGATATGTCATTGATATGTCAGTATATTGATATGTCAGTATATTGATATGTCAGTATTTTGATATGTCAGTATATCGATATGTCAGTATATTGATATGTCAGTATATCGATATGTCATATTGATATGTCAGTATATCGATATGTCAGTATATTGATATGTCAGTATATCGATATGTCAGTATATCGATATGTCAGTATATCGGCTATCGTTGTATATGGAGAACTGACTGTTTGCATACATCTATGTATGGCAACCTCAACTGGTTGGGAATATGTTGTATAGATATCTAAATGTGTTTGTATTTTAACGACTCTTCATTTCATTGTAGTTTATCATTCACAATTACCTCCCTATATGGTTAATTATGCGCGAAATTTAAGGTCCACATTCTGCGCGGGCCGGGGATCGAGGCTTGGTTGAAATATCCATTTTGGGGGATATGGATGGTTCATTATATGCCTGACTATTGTGTGAGTGGCTAAGTACCTTCGCCGTTTCTGTTCGACTTTGGATTGTCTGTGCGATATAGTGTCTATTTGTATGATCACAACACTTTGTCTTCAGTTGTGTTTCCACAAACAAAGTATATTAGCAATTCCTTAGCATCAATGTAACAGAGGGTACCATCACACAGTATAACTTCCATGGGCCAAGTGGTGTTCCCAACTTGCAGTAATTTGTTGCCCATTAATCATTTTCACCACACCAAAAACGACAATTCATGACCATTAAGATAACATTATATCCAATGCATATGTCACACTAACCTTGCTTCAATAGCGTACTTGTCTTGTACCGTTTATGACATCTTTTAGGGATATGACAAGTGCTTTGCGAGTGTTCTACCAAATCTTAATGAAAGTCGCAAACACGATTTTAGGCAAATTGACTTTTGCTGTGATTTCCTTGCAATTTGCAAGTACGGCAATTTTCCCTATGTATTCATGCAACATAACATACGAACATCGTACAAAACACGTCATCCGGACAGCCATCACAATCCTGTGATTCTCGAACTGCTTCATATAGTCTACGTGTCACTTGAATAGAGTAGGAAAAAATCCTTACCGGCAAATTGCAATCAAAACGCAGAACAAGTCGTCGTGCCGATATTTTTTGCGAAACACTTAGAACTGTCCCTTTATCTTTGCACATATTATGCAACTAAGAGTGGTTTTGTACGATGTGTTTTTTATTATTCGTCCTTCTTGGTACTGTTTTATCAAAGTACGTACGAAATTTTTGAATTTACGCTCACATTTTAATTCTTAATTATTCTTTAAAACGTACATATTGGTGACAGATATGGTTTGTAGAAGTTCGTTAACTGAAGCAAAATTCATATTGAACAACCTTTTATCCTAATTCTGATAATTATGTTAAATAATTTAAAGAATTTAAATTTGAACGTAAGAATATTGTAAGTGCTTTGATAAAACAGTACCTTGGTGTATTGTTCTATTATTTCAACCGATTAAAGGTTCATATTGTTTGTTAGACAAACGTCGAACACTGTACACGTATTTAGCATACAGAATCCAACCCATACACACAAAGACGAAGGATATCAACACAAGAAGCCCGAACAATTCCGGTTGAGGCGCCACTATAACCATGATGAACTTTATCATATCCATCAACTGATTCAGTGCAGTCTGTACACCTAAAACAATTCCTCGTTCTTTTTCATCCACTGATTCAAGGAACAGTTGTGTGATTGTCAGATCACCCATCCACAGGCCTGAAATTAGTTAATTTCAATAATTACTCTTATGGTTTTGTACAATGCACCTTTATTATCATGTCTAAGCATTTGAAGAACCCATTGTATAATTCCTTTTTTGAAGCATTTAGTTATTTTGTACAAAAGGTTATTAAACAATTCAGCAATCCAATTAAGCATGAATGATAATTTGACTACCCTTGGGAACCATGCAAAATACCGACAAACTGTAGATTAATAAGGCGCTAATCAGTCAAAATTAACTGGGAAAATGTGCTCTTTAAAATTGAGGTTGTCTTATTGTTCTTTACGTCAGGTTTACAGTATGTATAAAGTACAGTACTTTTTGCAGTATATTTCATGACAAGAACACAACTGAGGACAATGCATTATACTAGCCGCTAAAATATAGCAGGATTCTCATCCATGTGTACAATAATGTTAGCGGCCAGTACAATGTATCTTTTTACATGCAGAACGCAACGTACCACATCTAGCTCCAATAATTCCAGCCATTAGGAGAGTAATAGATAAATAGTCGTCCCAAACGGTGGATTCATCTTTGATTAATGTAGTATTATCCGTTATGTTAACTGGATCCATCGGAGGAAATGTTTGAACAGCAGTGAAGGTCGGAGGTGGAGTAGTTGTATTCACAATGGTCACCTTGTCGACCTTATTTGCATAGTTAAGATCGAAGGGTGATCCGGGGACCCACACGCTTGCCACACACAAACTAAGGAACGCTATTTGTAAGGACAAGCCAAATGATCCAGTTCGTTGTATCCCAATCTTCTTACGCATCCAGGGATAGATAAATGTTCCAAGAATACCAACAAGTGCTCCTCCTGCCATTAACCCACCCATAACTGACTCGTTAATACCTTGTGTGTAAGCAAATCCTAAAAAGAAACATTTTTCACTTAGTATATTACCTTTTTAATCCACCTAACCTATTTAATGATACTTGTACTTTGTAAATAAAAAAACCAAACTCTTAGTATGTGATAAGTTGCTAATACGCATTGGCGCACTTTCTTCTTGTATCTCCTTCGACCAAACACACAACATTTGGAAATGAAATAAAGCAGTACGAATGTGGAAAGAAAATACGATATAAACTTGTTAATTCACTCACCAACTGTTATATTATCAAATCCTAAAACCGTCATATACACAGATGCCAAACTGAAGCCTGCAAAGGCAACATCGTATTTCATAAACGTCTTCCACCCTCGAAGCAGTATGATGAAGCTTTCAAATAACCCATACACACAACCAGCGCATTGCCCTCTCTTTGGTCGTTCGTCTGATGTTGTGATTATATATCCAGACAAAACGAAAGCAGAATAAAAGTAACTATCAGATATTTATAGCGAAAATAGTGTCTATATTTATTTTGTAACATAATCAATTATGTTTGTTGAGTTGAATTAATAGATATATGACTTGTCTTGTGTACAGATGCTATATATACAATAGTACTTCATAGTCAGGTTGTTAGGTAGATTTTACATGGAAACCAAAGGGGAAACACAAGGTAGTCCAAAAGTGTTACTCTTTATTATTGACTATTAAATGTTGTTATCAATTATTTGCTGATACATTGTATAAGCATTTATCTCACTAAATATATTATAGTATTTATGCATGTATGTCGGATTATATTCATTTCATATTCATAAAATCAAAATTATTTAATGTTGTTAAATTTGGTACGCGCTTAACTGACAAAGCAACGGCAAAGTCCCGCTATTGAGCATGAAAATGGTTGTGTTTTAGATCTACTCGTACCTCCTTTGTCGATGCGACAGTAATCTTTTCTGGCACGCAATGCTGGGACTTCGTTGTAAACCTTCCATAACAAATAATACTCAACAAATACAGACACAACATTCCATCCACCAATAAACAGTGCGCCTATTTCCGTGGAGGCATAAGCCATAATCTGACCTGTGGCTATTGTGACGAGGTCAATACTTTTTAAGATGGCGCTAGTCCCTACAATACATACACACATACATACTCTCTTGACGACACTGTTGTAGTTTGTATATATATATACTTCAGCAAGAAAAGCTAACAACCATCGACTGACTTGTCTACGTTTCGAACAACTCGAAATACCGTATAAAATAGCTTGTGACAGCTTTTAAAATTTAAACACAATGACAGCTGCTGGCAATGTATTTTACAATTCTATATACGAAGGTGATTTTGCTGGAAGAGCTTTGCATTGAGCTGCACATTTGTCCGAAGTTTTCCCAAACTCATTAAACTTAGACCCTTATTACGCTTCACTAATTTACGATGATATACGATCTGCTGACACTCCGCATAGGGTCATATCGATGTGAACTTTACTCTATCCGATCACAAATCTGAAAGTGCGGTGAAACACTGCTGAGGTTACGTGACATCATTGTGCGCCAGCGAGGTATTTTAAACATGACCTCTTACACGGAGTGTAGTCAGATCTCTTACGGCGTAAAGGAATGGAGCAAATGTTACGATCTGAATTTAATGAGATTTAAGTTTTCCCCGACTTGCACAAAATAATTTGTTGTTCACTCATGTGTTTGTCATTGTGGCGTATGTTTAAGGTATGTGCGTTTTCTTTTTTGTATGCCTATGTTCCTTTTGATGCTTTTCGGGTTCCGTTGCTTCTGTTGAGTGATGCCTTACCTGCCCGATTTGTTACTATTATTATCGGGTTTGTGCTTTTAACGACGATTATCGAAGGTAAACATATTAACACTGAGTCTCTCTGTTTAATGGACTTAATTTTGTAATACGGAAAGAATAACGGTGATGTCAATATTTTATACAATAGTTCATTCAGTTAAATAGTTACTTAAAGACGAAACAATCTTACTTGCAAGTAGGTCATTGTCATCTCCACATATTTCAACAATCCAATCTTTCTCCACAGCTATAGTGTTACCAGTGGCTGCTAACTGAGCGATAACCGCGATCAGAATAATGACACCAAAACACAGATTCAGCAACCATTTATCCGGCCATTCATTCTCTATTTCTGACTTAAAGTAGATTACGAAAAAGATGACGACAGCACAGATAGCAATGCTGAGATTCTGTAGAACTAGAGATATCCTCGCAGCTAGAAAGAAACAACATAACATTTTTGTCCTAATAATCATCATGGTGAGTGGTGAAGCTTGTATGCTAAAACAAAAATGACTATTAACGAGATTGAAACATTGTCTTGTTTGGTGAAGCTAGAGACTTTGTACACAAATATCAGGGTACTGCTTCATCACTAAATAAAACCGTAAACTTATGTTCAAATTCAAATTAGTTTTCATTATTTCATTAACTCCAAAATGTGGTAAATGGATCTGCAATCATAATAATGATTCATTTAATGAACGCCTTCAAGCAATACCTGTCCCCAACTTGCAATTATTAAACAATAATAAAGAGTTTAATTTGAACGCAACTTTACGATTTTCGTAAATGCTTTAATAAAAAAGTATAGTAACTTGTGTTCTTAAAAAGCATATCTATCAAAAGAAGGTTTAATTGAATTAAGCTTAATTACAATATATAAGTAAAAAGCGTAAAGGTAAATATATATGGGCCAAAGAAACCATGTGATACTGCATGTTAGTCTGTTTAACATCTACCGTAACTTTACATGTGCTTATAATTTATAGTTTAACAAATGTACAATGTAATATGTATTTTATTCACCAAGGGCATCAACCGGCTATCGTACAAAATTAAAACACTTGTAAATTCATACTATATCAAGATGGAATCGTACTAAATGGTTCAGTTGGTGTTGAAGTCAATTAATAATATGTTTCCCATATTGTGCGTTTACGCGTTACGTTTATAAAACTATACGCCGGGTATTAAGAATCATATAGCCCTTACGGGGTAATTACATTTCTTTAGTCTGTATATACATGTACATGCATATATAGGATTTCACAATATGAAATAAACCTGAGAGCCGTGCCGTTCTATCTACCCAATCACCGACCATCGGTCCAAACAACAGTATAGCAGCACCATTTACAAATCCATATACTGCTGTCAGCAACAAGGAGTCTGGTGCAATAATAACCAGGAACAAGCCTACCCCAAACTGCCACATACGGTCTCCCTGTAATATAATTTGGTATATAATTACAACTGTGCACCAGATGTTTATCTTTGTGCATCCATTTTGTGTCAACAAACTTAATAAAAAGTGCCTTGTCATCTAGATATACTACATGCATGTTAAAAAATGTTACATTAATGTTATAACAAATAGTCACTTACCCACGCTGATAGAAAGTGACTGATATATACGTATATACAAACTGTTCTCGTACTTCCGTCTGGACCTACAATAGTAATCATAACAAATAAATAATTTAATTCGCGTTGTTCAAACATCAAAACTTTCGAGAAAAGAACTCCAAAAATATATACTTCATCAGAGAGGGAGTGTAGCAGGGAGGGCTGCACTCAATTAAATAAAGGTATGACAAAGGACACACTAACAAGAAAAATCACAGATTGGAAGGAAGTACAAACGATTACTGAACAAAATTTTATTTCAAACAGGTACAACAATATACACCATGTATGAAGTTTAACGAGCATTTTATACAGTCATGTAATAATAACTAAACAGATGATGGCCAAGTTATAAAACAAAACTGATCACAAAATAACGAACCGGGCGATTGCTTAATGACAATACTCACCACTACTGTCATCAATAAGACTAATATGTTCTCCTGTTGCATTCCATGAACGACTGATGGATATTGACTCTTTATATGATGCATGGTGTCCTGACACTTCAATGCTCTTATCTGTTAGTCCAACATGGGAACGATTGCTTAAACACATTACAAACATCATATTACTCAAGTCAATATACATGAATTGAACATTCAACATGTATTGAAATCCTACAATAATTCAGGTAAAGTTAAGTACTCAATTGCGATTATAAAAGTATGCAACAACGTACCAACAGTTCATTTATAACTCTAACAGCATCAATCGACACTACAAAGTGGCCATTATAACTATAGAATACTTAACTAAAATTTCCTTCTTAACTTTAAACGACCCTTTGATTTTAGCTTTTGTTGAAACTCGAAATGCATTGCTTCATGTTCAAATGAATATCTTAGCGTATGGACGTCGAGAATCATACATGTACGTAGAAATTCACATAATGGGTTGTTAAGATCGACCTGTTAAAAGGTTTTAAGGGTCAGTTGTGACAAAATATTGATAATGGTGTATGAGCTTGAGCAATAAAAAACGTCATCATGATGGTGTGCATTTTGTTCCGGCCGTTGCAAATGTATAAATAATAGAAATCTTACTTACTGCATATCGGAGATGGGTTTAATTCCGTATCATTTATGTTTGTTTACAACGACTGCTTATCATCACCATGGCCACATGAACACATATATTCTTGATATTTGACAATGTAGCGCATACGTGCCGTTTTTTGTTATGTAACACAAAACAGTACAAAGACATTCAATGCATACATGTCCAAACTCACTTGAATAGTGAAATATTCATAAAAATGTAACACAAACATACATGTACTAGTTTATCTTAATGAATGAAACTATATTCACCTTCTCAAAGCTTTTGAAGTTAGTAGTACCAAGTCATTATTCGAACTAATCATGTCAACCTATATGCATGGGCATATATAACTGATTATTATATCTAGTATGCATACACTTAAGTCTTAAGTTAATTTATTCAGAAAAGAAATTTAATGTACATACCATATTATTCATTATAATAAATAACATGAAATATTTGTGTCGGTCACAATGTTACAGATGTATATGAATCATATTAAATAAGTATTACTTTACTAATTAGCATAGAAAGGGACAATGACTTCTGTTTCTCATATCGTAGTAGCGATTGGTACCAATAGAAATGAGGTATGGAGTGTGATTACTGTTAGAACAAAATAATTAAAAGAATCACACCAGTCCATCTATAGTCTGTTTAGTTTGCCCATTAGTGCCGTATTTTCCAATTCCATTAATTAGGTTTTTTTTAAGTTCAAGTTGAATATTTATTGTCTGGCCCATTTACAAATATAATAACATACATAACTAATATCTAACATATTTTTCAAATAATGTAATTGGCATGGGAACAACAGCCTTTTAGTTCTATGTGAACATTGTTTATAATTAGTGATATGTTGATAGTTTATAAGGAGCTTCAATATTTACCGTCATGGAGTAAACTAATTTGTCCCGTATGATTCAATTGTATTACTGTTTAAATAATTGTTTTGTTGAATGTAGCAAGTAATGTACACAATTGAGATACACGTTAAGAAAATTTATATTCAACTACCAATAGACAAACGTCGGTACCAGAAGGAAGAGTTTAATAACTATTTTATTGTGAGAAACAAATGTATAGTTACATTCAATTTGATACATTTACTTATAAAGTTCATGTAACGAAGGTCACAATGTCATGGCACAAGAGATGATAACATTCAACTGAGATATTCAAACGAGTTTTGCAAATTGCTCATACGCCATCTTGTCGAACCTAATGAAACAAATCAACACTATCCACCGACTGTGTATATCGAATGGTAACTATCTACTCTCAACTTTTACTGTATATAATGCAAATGTCAATAAATGCAATACATTCACAATTGCTCACCATGCGTTCATTCACATATTAACTTGTCGGTACCACGTTTCATATATCATTCCGCAAGGTCTTCTTTTGTAACACGTACTTTCGTATATTCGTCTTTCTCAGGAATTGTTCCATTCCCATCTTGGTCAAAAATTAATCTTTCCTTTTCTTGTCGATTGTACGCCGAACCCTCCGTGCTGTACACGTATTTAGCATACAGAATCCAACCCATACACACAAAGGCGAAGGATATCAATACAAGAAGCCCGAACAATTCCGGTTGAGGCGCCACTATAACCATGATGAACTTTATCATATCCATCAACTGATTCAGTGCAGTCTGTACACCTAAAACAATTCCTCGTTCTTTTTCATCCACTGATTCAAGGAACAGTTGTGTGATTGTCAGATCACCCATCCACAGGCCTGAAATTTGTTACATCATTATTTTAATATTACACGATTTAACTAATGCATCGTACACAATAAGAAAGCAACTCAAGAATCAACTTATTTAATTAAGTTAACCTAATCATTTATTTCGATTTTCATTGCGAGCTGCGTTGGATATGACTTATAGAATTCTGTCCACTATAATATATATGCAATAGAGGAGTAAATTAAATGGCGAAGACAATGGGAAGGGATTGTCGGCACTTTATCGCCAGAACACTGCAGTGAAATCATCAACGGAAACAGAGAGTTAGGCACGCAAGAAACACCTAAAGGTGAAACAAAACAACACCAATGGGTAATATAGGATATAGGTGGAACGATCAAGGGAGAAGGGCGGAGAATTTGACGAGGTTGAGGAATGTCACAAGTGGTCTATGTTCAATCCCTGAACAGAATGCATAAATAAGTATATATGTATTGGCCGTTGGCTGTTTAATGCTAGACTAACTAAGTATGTTTTCATATATTAATTGCTCTAGTGATTTAATATTTATTTAAAAGTATTACGTCGTCTGTTTTAACCTCTCACTTACCACATCTAGCTCCAATGATTCCAGCCATTAGGAGAGAAATGGATAAATAATCGTCCCAAAAAGTGGAGTCATCTTCAATAAGTGTTGCATTATCTGTTGTGTTGAATAACGGTGGGATTGTTGGAACATCTGTGAAAATCGGAGCCAGGGTAGTTGTGTTCACTATCGCCACTGAGTCGTCCTTATTAGCATAATCCAGATCAAAGGGTGAGCCAGGCGCCCACACGCTTGCCACGCACATACTAAGGAACACTATTTGTAAGGACAGACCAAATGTCCCAGTTCGCTGTATACCAATTTTCTTACGCATCCAAGGGTAGATAAATGTTCCTAGAATACCAACAAGTGCCCCTCCTGCCATTAACCCACCCATAACTGACTCGTTGATACCTTGAGTGTAAGCAAATCCTAAAATGTACAAAAATGAGCTAATAATAAAAGCAAGTGTAACAAAACTGGAATATATACAACTTTATCATACATAATTTATGACAACATTATTTTAACCAACCCAACTCCAGTTCTTTCTTTAACGCTTTCGTGATATTAATGTCGGCAGTACAACTGCATGATCTTCAGTATGCATCGCTATCTTCTAATACCTCTATACGTAGTTGAATTGAGAAGTATATAGCCTATATGCAATATTGTTTTATTTTCTATAACCAAATCAATAAACGTGAATCGAAAGGAGCAGTAGTTTTTAAAAATGTGTTTCATTGACTGACAACATGTACCACAAGGGTGTCTATAATAGTTCTTAACTAAATGAAACAGGACGATGAATGACTGCCTAAGAAAAAAAACCAGGGATGTTTCTTTCAGGAGGAGTTGTGTCACTGAAGTAACACCATAATGACTTCGTTGACATCAGGCTTGGGGCGATGTCAGTTAGCATGCATCAATTTATGTTCTGTGCATTATCATGAAATTTGCCTATGATATCTAAAAAAGATTTAGTATGTAACTTTGTGTAAAGTTGCGTTATTTTGCTATTTGCAAGTACAAGTTTGGAAATCATGCACACACTTTATAGTATGTTGTAAGGTCAGAATGCCTGATAGTTCACTGTTAGCATAGAGCTGTAGAAGCCTTCTCTACACATACCTACAGTAATGTTGTCAAATCCCAACACTGTCATATATAATGCTGCAAGACCAAGCCCGGCAAAGGCAACATCGTACTTCATAAAAGTCTTCCATCCTCGCAGTAATATGATGAAGCTTTCAAATAACCCATACACACAACCAGCGCATTTCCCTCTCTTTGGGCGTTCGTCGTCTTTTGTAATAACAAAATCAAGCAAGACAATAAATAACAAAGCGTACGATTTGGCAGTAAAACAAGCTAGCTAATAGGGGAAAGAATTTGAGTATACTGAGTTATTGACGCAACCAAATATAGGACAGTTTGATTTAACAGATGTCAGGTCACCCTTTATCAGTCAAGATTATTTTCATCATTATCATACGCTAAATGTAAATAAACACATGTCATGTAGGAAAGTTTTAAAGTGTGATATCATCATACTGACGAATCGGAGGGACGGCTTCTGTGGCTGAAATATGATTATTTTATACTAAGATGTTGACATTGTATTGCACAATGAGGAAACAAAGAACAATGTTCACGAATGGCTTAATGTTGCCCTGTGTTTTGTCAAAAAACTAAATGTGCCTGTTCCTATAAATCTGTCCTATAAGTCTATTAACCTAACATTGTATTTTAGACATGCATATCCAAATTTCCGACCACTTTACTGAAAATATGCCATAATTAGCAAATAAATGTCATTTTAGCCATTTCCATGTCATTTCATGACGCGAAACTTTCCCTAAAACCACAATTCTTGCTACAATTTCATTTTTGTACATTTATAAAAATCACACAGGGAAAGCAGCATTCAACAGAAACAGCAGATCATGAAAGGCACAGAAAAGAATAGTGTACGAATTGCTAACTCTGCATTAAAGTGGCCCCGGTATAATTGACGAATAATGAGGTATGGTGACTTTCGATTGATTCTTTTAAAGTTTGAACTTTATTATTGTTGTCGGTTGTGGAGCTTAAAATCAGATCTGGTACCATTGTAAAAAATACTGTAGTGCACAGATAATCCAAAGCCACACAGAAATGGCGGCAGCGTCTAGCCACCAACGCAAGAGTCAGACATAGAACCAACCATCCATATCCCCAAACATGAATATTTCAAGCAAACCTATTTACTCATCGCACAATGAATGACACGTTGGGGAATTTTAATTGTGTGCATGAATAACCATAAGAAGACTGTTTTACCTTCATCATCAATGCGACAGAAATCCTTCTTGGCTCTCAGTGCAGGTACCTCAGTATAAACCTTCCATAACAAATAATACTCAACAAATACAGACACAACATTCCATCCACCAATAAACAGTGCGCCTATTTCCGTGGAGGCATAAGCCATAATCTGACCTGTGGCTATTGGAGCAACGATATTCGTGACGAGGTCAATACTTTTCAGAATGGCACTTGTTGCTGTAAACAGACAAAATACGTAGTATGACAAATGTATCCAATGCCAGAAGATAAAGATCAAGTATGTTAATAAGCTCGGCCATACGCTTACATGTTAATCTTTATTATACGAAGTGTATAGGTGAGTGAAGACATATAAACGTTGCTGCATCTTGACGCCGTATAGTATGGTTTCGAAACCCAACTATCGATGAAAAATATTTATTTCGTAAATGTACTAGTTGTGCAGTGATGTGGTCGTTAAAAGTCTTTCCGTAGATATACCCGGTAGTCAGTGGTGTTGTCCACAGTCAGGCCAGCCCATTACTGATGTGATGAGATGTAGTGATAGTGATATTGGTTTTTGCGCAACCTTTTGTTGAAGTTATTACGATGACCGAGTGGTTTGATGAATGTTTTCGACTTCGCATTGCTAGATGATAGCGGCGTGCCGTACAGTATGGGTTCAAATACTATTTTAGGTGCAAACAATCTCATATTCACATTCCCTAAAACGGGTACATACTGTCATCGTTGTTACGAATACTGATGCATGAAGTACCAAAGTGATGTAAAGACTGTACTATTTATAAAACCGCAACTGAAAATGTGCATGTCTCTTACTTGCAAGCAGGTCGTTATCGTCGCCACATATTTCAACAATCCAATCTTTCTCGACAGCTATAGTGTTACCAGTGGCTGCTAATTGAGCAATCACGGCGATCAGAATAATGACACCAAAACACAGATTCAGCAACCACTGGTCCGGCCATTCATCCTCGATTTCAGTTTTGAAATAAATGACGAAGTAGATGACGACTGCACAGACAGCAATACTGAGGTTCTGTATGATCAGAGATATCCTCGCAGCTGGAAAACAAACATGTATGTAAACAATGATATACGTATTTGATTCAGTAAACTAACAAGATTTGATGCGTAAAATCAAAATATGCTCTGAACAAGATAATATAAAATTGGATAGGGACGGCAGCACTCAACAGAAATAGCAAGACACGTAAGGCACAAGGTGGTTCAAACAAAATTGAACAATCACCAACACAAAACGGAACAAGAAACGGCTAATACTCTAAAATGATTGAGACTTACTATTTATTGTCTTTATAACTTTTTTCAAACGAATTCGGAACGCATTACGTCATTAACTGCAACGTTACTAATATTATACGTTTTACGACCATTCATAGCTGTTACATAATTTAAATTTGGATGTTACTTTAAGGTTGCCGTGAGTGCTTTAATAAAACAGTACCATGTTGCGTAAGATGATATTTCATACATCGTCAAGTTCATATACAAACTGAACACTAACCCGAGAGTCGTGCAGTTCTATCTACCCAATCGCCAACCATCGGTCCAAACAACAGTATAGCAGCGCCATTTACAAATCCATATACTGCTGTCAGCAACAAGGAGTCTGGTGCAATAATAACCAGGAACAAGCCTACCCCAAACTGCCACATACGGTCTCCCTGTAATATAATTTAGTTAAGTTATGTTACCAGATTTCGAGGGTCGCTTTCAGAAATTCAACCGTTCAGTCACCCTTTAAAATTTTAACTCCCCATGGTCATTGGGCTACATAAGGGCACCTGCGTTCGAGTCTCCCAGGGGAGACTATTTCTCTCCTGGTTTTTATCAATGATCATTTTGATAAATCTGTACCGTGATTTTAACATTTTAAGAACAAATCTCATTTTTAAAAACTATGATACTTCAGTCAATTGCATGAGGGTCAAAATATTAACCAGTTACACTATTAACGACATCACACCCTTTGTGTCTGAACATGTCCCTCTGAGAGTGTTTAATAACACACCTAAAGACTGATTTCAGATTAAATTGCGTACAAAATGTATAGATACTAGTACGCGTTTTTGTTTTGATGACGATTGTTATGATGTTAACATCATCTACCTGACGTCAGATGTAAATCCAGAAAATGATTAAATTTTGTAATTTAGAATAAGTTAACTCAATAAACAGGGTTGCTTATATAATTATAGTTCAATATGTTCAAAAGAGCATTTATAAACGTGTGACAAGCAAGGTTCTACACACAATTACATAGAATAGAATAGAATAGATTGGAATAGAATAGAATAGATTGGAATAGAATAGAATAGAATAAAACAGAACATCTAATGATAGGTAATCTCTGCATTGGTGTGAGTTCGACAAAGGTATCTCAATACGAGCTGTTACTTACCCATGCCGATAGAAAATGACTAATGTATACATAAATACAAACTGTTTTAGTTTGTTTGTCCGGCCCTGAAAGAAATAAAATCATATTTCGTCGTTATATTTTGTAAAAGAAGGGTCAAAATCATGTATTTCATCACAAAATGACGAAATATAAAATCATGCTACACATAAATGCATTAATACTTGCTATATATTGCACTACAGTCAAGATAATTTGACACGGCTCTCGAACTTTAATTAGCATGGTTTCACAGATGATGTATTGTCTTTATTTAAATCCCCGTTTGAGGGAAGTATCATGCAGGAAGACACTCGAGATGTAATAAACAACACAAATTTAAAGGACGGATTGTGTACGATTTGCTCGCGAAAATTTATTAAGGGAAGGATCGTGTCGAATTCTCCGTACTATACGATCATAGGTTTCATGTCTTAACGTACGCTATACATGACAATTCGACTGAACTTGCTGGTCACAGTTAAACTAAGATTTGGTAGATTTCTGAAATAGGTGGGATTTAAAATATAGAAGAAGCTAACAAATGATGTTAAAACAAAATTCCCCTCATCAATCAATGATTATACATGTATTGTTTCTTGTAGAATCGATCTATTTATAGGACTTATGCTGGGCTTACCACTATATATTATGCTGCTGTTTTGACCCGTCAAAATAAACATCACTATAGTTCGATTTCGGGCATTGAGCCGTGACTGCACTGTTAAGGTTACAACCATTCTTCGATAAAGGTTGGTGCAGGTTTAGCCACTAAGGTAAGTATTACAATTAAGGCCAATAATTTCGTCTGTCGGAATGGTCGTGTCGGTAAAGCACTCGATACATTGTAAATTAAATTTTGTCAGACCAGGGTTCGAATCCCAGCAAAATATATTTTACATTTTCTTTTTTTTTTTAAATGCACATAACATGCAAAATCCGTGTTATACTAGTATATTTGACAAACTATATTTATAACATGTATATTGTAGAACGTTCTGACGGCCAATCAACGTAATATAGGTTGTCAGTAAGCTCGGAATACACAAACGATCGAAATAAGTAAAAATGAAAAAAAATATATCAATTGAAAACATAAAATATCACTTTCACTTATAGTCTCTTTAAATAACAAAAAATAATTATTAAAACAATTTCGAACCAGTGAATATTGGGTCAGCAATTCTGAACGTTGCCGACTGCACTAAACTGTAATTCGATAACAAACGAATATCTGTGAGAATCATTTCATTAAATTATGACCTCCGAACGTAATAAACCATGGTCTACCCTCCAAAATGGACTAGACGGAAAGGTCATGGCTCAGGGTTCAAAATTAAACTATACAAGGTACATGGACACTATAGATACATCTTCATCAGAAATGTGAGGATTACTATTAGTCTACTGTGTTCAGCTATCGTGCAATCAAGTTTATTTTGACAGGTTCCAATTAAGCCAATTAATGTATCACGATATACGAGAAGTTTATGATCAACAGAAAATGTGTTCAACTTTAGTGAAAGACCAACTTTTATTTCATTCGTGATCACAGACAATTAATTTTTCACTCTTGGCTACGTACGCTACTCGTTAAAAATATTGGCTGTTTTGATCACTCGATGAAAAAAAATCGATTTCAAACCAAAACCAACAAATGCCCTTTATTTATTAATCCCAGCGAAAAGAATGATTATTCGACTTACCGTTTCCCCCGCCAATAAGACGAGAATGTTCCCCAGGTTTCCGTATTGAGTGACTGGCATCCCTGATTGTGGTTGATCTTCTGTACGATGCATGATATCCGGATACTTCGATACTTTTATCTCTTAGTCCAACATGAATTGTCTCCCTTAAAAAGTGCGTGGAGTATTGTTAATCAATGTGATGTGATTTCGGAAATGGACATTGAAAAACGAAAGGATTTTTTTCGTGTTATGATTGACAATAATAATAATAATACACGTCTTTATGACCCTAGTAATTTGTTAACAAAACTGCCAAGAATATTCAGCCAAAAATGTCAATTTAGGCAATTTTCACGACTATCCTTCCGAAAAACCATGATGGCAGTCTTGCGACACTTTTATATTTTTACAGAACCAGTGTCTGCAGGTTTTTTTATAAATGTACAAAATACCAAAGAGTCGCAAGAATGCTATCGTGGTTTTGGGAAGGTTTTACGCCATGGAAAGCCATGAAAATGTCTCAAATGACATTTTTGCTAAACATGACATATTTTAAGAAGATATATTACGAGGGAAACTAGGAAAAGTATGCTTTGTTTGTTGAAAGAATGTCTTAGGTTATTTGAGATAAACAATTAAACATAGGGCCGATTTATAAGAACGTTTATTTCTAGTTTTCGATAGAACTCGGGCCTAATTTAGCCTTAAATGAACCTTGTGATACATTCGTTTGTATATTGAAAAATACAGCTCTAGAAGGTGGAAAGAACTTAAGGGAATCGCTCGCCAATGAAATTGCTATGCTGTGTTATTTAGTTCCGTCATACGTATAACAGTAAGCCGTCCAAATCTTGAGGAAATTCACCGATGTTTATTACTAGTATATTTGCATAAAATATAATACTATAGGTAGGTGAGTTTATCCGTCTAACCTTCACCGTTTCGGTTTTCAGTCAAACACGGTTACAACAGTTGATACCTAATAAATCCGATAGTAATTTGTAAACGAGTAATAATCCATCCTTATTAAGACTTTTAATGAGTTCCCTAACCGTTACAAGGATATTTTTTAGTAATGCGTAAATTAACAGTTATGTTTCAAGTTGTTTTTTATCAATTACATAATATCAACAATCGTTCATTGTACCAACAGCTAGTGCTTTTTATCCGTGATAGACTTAAAAACTCGAACCGGTCATGGATAAACAGATTAATGCCCCTATCCTTAATCAAAGTGCTACGTGACTAAACGTCGTAATATTGAAACTTAACTTACGCCATGCTGATGCTTGATGTAATCCAGTATCAATTAACATATGTTTACAGCAATTAACATGAATAAGATTTCGTTTGAAACCCGCATGTACACATCATCTCCTGATAACATCGTAAAATTATCTTATATCAAGATTAACGTATGTCATAAGATATGAAATATGTTCGCTTTCTCAAAACTGTCATTATCAGACCCTAGTCATTATTATTCACCTGTTTCACTATTTACTGTATGTACATGTACAATAAAACCTAGGAATCCCGGTACAACGCTTCTCAGTGTCGTTAGAAAACTGTTCTGTTTCCATATGGCTCAGACGCAACTGAAACCCGATGTAATGCATCCTGAGTTCCGTCCGAACCTTTAATCGGTTTTCAGTTCCGTTAGAGCCATATGGAACAGAACAAATCTCTGACGGAACTGATAAGCGGTGTATCGGGAATGGTCACTGTACGAAACAAGCTATCATCTGTCTAAAGCAGTCAATATTATCAATTCGATATAATATGCATTGAGCAACTGCCTGGTCAATCCATGTTAAGTATGTGTACACATTGGCTTGCTGCTTTCAGCCAACTCCTGCATGCTGCTTAAAAAGAAAAATCGGTTTTTGAATTCAGCCAACTCCTGTTAACTGCTTAAAAGATTTTTTTGCATTCAGACAACTGTTGTATGCTTCTTAAAAAGAAATATCGCGTGTGCTTTCAGTCAACTCCTGTATGCTGCTTTTAAGAAATATCGCGTGTTGGTCTTTCAGTCAACTTCTGCATGCTGCTTAAAAGAGCTATCGGTTTTTTGCTTTCAACCAAAAAAGATAACAGAAACCGGAAAGGGAAGGCACCACTCAACTTAATTAGTCGAGGACAGAAAACATAAAACATCACATTCCGCAATTACACGGTCCAATGCCTAGAACACAACTGAATGAGAAAATGTACTTCACAGCTGAAAGTCCAAGTTACAGCTGTCAAAAAGTCGATAGTCCAAGTCCCAGATGTCAAAAAGCTGATAGACCTAGTTTAAGCTATAAAAAGCAGAATGTCCTAGCTTCAGCAACGTATGCTGCTTAAAGAGCTATCGGTTTGTACATGCTTAGTTCCAAAATCTTCGTGTGTTTACGGGTTGATCGGAAAATACGAATGGAGCATCATTTTTCGGTGTTCGCCTCTGTTTCCAGTCTTTTATATCGATGTGTGATAACGTGTCCACCTGGTAATGCAATGATTTGAAAATAGATTTTTTTTTAAATGAAATAATGATAAAGCACTTCCGTTACTGGCATGCGAGGTATTACCGGACAGAAACGACATAAAAAGTATGTACAACTAGTTATCGTTGAAAATTGTTGAATGGACCGACACCTGCCTTCGGGATAGACCATATGCTCGTAATAATTTTACTCGACTTGCAGGGCCCCGGGACTTTGAAATTTGCTCGACATAGGCCGGTTGCTCGAATAATCGCTGCTCGTCTTACCGAGGTTTTACTGTATTTGCATTATGTAATCAGAAGAAGACCATTAAAGACAAAAACTAATGCATTAGATAGATTTTTTTATTCAGTATTAAATGTACATGGATATATAAAAAACATGTATAATAAAACCACTTTTACATACATGCATTTATAAATAACCATGACAGGCATGTGCACCAACACTAAGGATTACACATTATGTCTGTGTTTGATGCTTGAAGAGACCGAATTATATTTTATTAATATATAATTATTAACTTGAATTCTAAATGTCCCACCATAGCTTCCATAGTATAAATTATATAAGATATGTTGCTTTCATTAAACTATTATCTTATTATTAACTTTCAAATCAGTTCAGACCACTTGCGGACGTGATTTAGGCTACAGTAAGTATGTGAAGAATGATAATATTGAGTCACTTGTTAAGATAATGTTATTGCCACATCAATTAGTGTATGTAAAATTGTAGATATATTATAAACATAAAATTTTATTGGGCAGTCTTCTGTCGAACGTTGTCGCTATCACGATTATCGTAGATGATCCTAAACTACATTAACCTGTTTTGAAAAACCGTCTTCATTAAACAGCCATATTTGATATACAGGGTGTTAAAAAATAATGTGTTTTACCTGAGCTATATATGCAGTGTATAATTTCAATTTCTTGCTCTAATATGTATAGCTTCAATTCATACCAGACAGAGTAGAACAACATTAGAACCCGCTGAAATTTAACCTGAAAATTTTACATTCTTCTGACGGGCGAAAAATAAACTATTAATATTTAAACATTGAGAACGAACTTTTTGAACACCCTGTACAGGTACATATATTATTTTACAGGGTTTTTTTAGAATCAATTGTTAAAATATGTATGTGCCGTTCTCCAGGAAAACCGGGCTTAGTGACAAAACTATGAAAATCATGATAATATAGCATTAGAACGACAATACTCCTTTGAACAGTTCCTAAGCATTTTGAGAAATTTGAGCAAAATATAACATCAAATTACAAAGTTACAGACTTTTAAAAATATACCACTCCCCCCTACTTTGTTAGTGACGTCACAAACGTCATTCAACCGTTATTTGACGTTACGTTAACAAGAAGTTCATAAAATCTAAATTGTATCACATTTTAGAATTATATTCTTTTCTTTTAATAAAACATATCTAAATCGTGAATGTTAGCTTTCAGAGAAAGGTAGCTACTGTTTTCAACCACTAACCCCTAGTTTTCTCAATATGGATATTCTTCAGAAATGGGTCACCATAGCAACGACAGAAGATATTTTAATATGTTTCATGAGAAAAAATGCGTTGCCTCCTCGATGGCCTAGTAGTTGAGCGTCCACTTCGAGTGCGGGAGGTCTCTAGTTCGATCCCTGCGTCATACCAAAGACGAAATTAAAATAGTACCAGAAATTTCCTTGCTAGACGCTCAACATAAACGACACTGGTTTCTCTTCTCTCACACCCTCGAGGCGGTGGACAACATCAGGAATGACGTGTCGAGAGTAATTGATATAAGTTTGGAATATGTGTTAACAATCGGCCTAAAATAAATTAGTATAAACTTATGTTCTGCTATTTATTAAATAATGTTTACCTTGATATTAAATTCAACCCAATAAAGAGACCAGTTTCTGGGGACCCATTGGTGGTATAATGTTTTATGCTTGATTTCTGTCAAACCTGCGTTACTCATGGTAACACATTAATAAACCAATCATTAATTAAAAAGACGAAATTCAAGCTTCAACATGGTTCCGTAGTGTAGTGGTTATCACGCTCGCTTCACACGCGAGAGGTCCTGGGTTCGAGCCCCAGCGGAACCACATGTTTTAAATCAAAATAACTATCTTTTTTATAATTTCCACAGATCTTTATACGACGGACGATACGCGGTCAGAAATACTAAGCTAAGAACAAGGACTTCTATCACATCACAGGCCTAAGAAATTATATCACAAAATTTTTTGAAATTTTTTGAAATTCCCCATCTTCCCGTCATTATATAATAAGATGGGGAATTTCAAAACTCTGTATTTTGTGATATAATTTCTTAGGCCTGTGATCACATGTACAATAAATAATCAACACAAAAAATTTAACAGCATCATTTTTTAATTTATTTCCAAATTAACATGACAATGGAAACCATGTTTAAGGTGATGACCATTTATTCGGCATATTTACTTTTTCATTACAGCCGTCCGTATCACAACAGTATTCACAATGAAATTTATTTGCATAGATATAATTTTCATTGAATTGTATACATTTGTCATCTGAAGAATATTTCTCATACCATCCCGTTCTACATTCATCTTTGGTGCCACATCTTAAATAACCAAAGGGAGGTAATTTCAAAACTGGGTAATTATAGAGTTACCTAGAAATAAATTGTCCGTCTTGTTTTAGCCGAATGGTCTCATGCGGTAGTACTTTACATTACACGGCGATGTCGCTAATAGTAGTAACATAGGTTGGAAACCCAATATATGTGTTCACTATTATCTAAAGACCAATTTAACCATTTCGAAATTTGTTTCATTGATCATGTATTTTTAGCTCTATTTAGAGCTATTGTGATCACTCACCGTCCGTCGTCCGTCCGTACGTCCGTCCGTCCACACTTTCAAATGTTATCTCCTCTGAAACCGTTTGACCAATCTTGATGACATTTTGCCTGGATGTTCCTGATATAGGGGATTTAAAAATTGCTCAAATAAAGTGTATCCATCTAGAACTCTGGTTGCTATGGCAACCAGGTAGCAAAACCTTTAAACGTGTTATTCTAAGAAACCACAAGGTATAGAGTTTAGATATTTAGCATGAAGCATTGCGTAGTGGACCTTTACCAAGATTGCTAAAATCATGACCCCCGGGTCAATATTTGCCCAGCCCCGGGGTTCCCTTAATTTTGTAAAAGAGATATATAGAAATGTTTTTATTAAAAATCTTCTTCTTTGATATTTAGCATGTAGCATTGTCTAGTGGACCTCTACCAAGATTGCTCAAATTGTGTCAATATTGGCCACACCACAGGCTCACATAATTTTATATAAGAAATATATAGAAAAACGTTAAAAAATCTTCTTCTCTGAAACCACAAGGCATAGAGCTTAGATATTTTGCTAGTAGCATTGTCTGGTGGCCCTTTACCGAGATTGCTCAAATCATGACCACTGTCTCAATATTGGCCCACCTCGTGCCTCCCTTAATTTTACATAAGAGATACATATAATAAAAAAATCTTCTTCTCTGGAACCACAAGTCATAGAGCTTAGATATATTGCTTGTAGCATTGTCTAGTGGACCTTTACCAAGATTGCTCAAATTATGACCCCTGGGTCAATATTGGCCTCACCCAGGGCCTCCCTTAATTTTATATAAGAGACTATAGAAAAAACTTTAAAAATCTTCTTTTCTTAAACCACAAGGCATAGAGTTTAGATATTTAGCATGTAGCATTGTCTAGAGGACCTCTACTAATTGTGCTCAAATCATGACCCCTGGGTCAATATTGGCTCCGTCCCGGGCATCCCTTCATTTTACATTACGTTATAGAAAAACTTCAAAAATCTTCTTTTCTGTAATACCAAGTTCAAATTTAGGGCACTTGTCTTCTTTAAGAGGCTACAGTTTCATATATAAAAATATCATGAGCAAGGTGATTCAGATGCGCGATTCAGGGCCATCATGGCCCTCTTGTTAAAACTGGTCACCACTCACAAGTGTTCTTCAAGGCCTAGGGAAAAGATACTAAAAGTGGGACAGGAGATGCAGCACTTACCTTAAACAGCCGAGCACAGAGAACATAAACACAACACAGGCCACATTACACGGCACAATTCCCAACACACAACTGTTCGAGAAAAGGAACTTATCCGCTGAAAGTCCAAGTTTCAGCTGGCAAAAGGTCGAAAGTCCAAACTCAGTTGTCAAAAGGTCGAAAGTTCAAGTTTTAGCTGTCAAAAGGTCGAAAGTCCAAGATTCAGCTGTCAAAGACAGGAGACGTATCATCATTTTTGTAATGTAATTGAGAACTCGAGTTTGCTTACTTTCTTTGCATAGTTCTAGAAGCATCCTCATTGTTGTCTATTGTGTTGATACAGTATGGCTTGTCTGCAGGGCACTGCTGAAGTGAGTATAATCTCTCACATATAAATGGAGGTCCAGAACATAAAAAGCACGATCCTTAAAATATAAATTGTAATGTATTTTAAAAAAGTTTTGTAAATGCTTCTTGGTCATAACCCCAGCGAATGCATACTTTCACCTTTGCTTTTCTGCTGACACGTCTAGAACATTGTATAACACATCAAGGCATGGGTCCGTCTCCAGGAAAACCTGCTATTTTGACAAACAATTTGATTTGAGGTTTTCTACTACATGTATTTAAAAAAACAATCATAATGAAGCAAAATCCAAAAGAGATAGTACCAATATCTTGATTTTAATGGAGTTTCTGCTGTTTTGTAGAGACCCCATTCGGTGCCTGTTTGAGTGATTTCGCTAACGTCATTCAAACGTTTATCGACGTAATTGCCACAAGAATTTCATTATTGCAGTATCTTATCAATTCTTGACATAAACTGTTCAAAATAGTATCTTGTTTTTTTATTAAGTTTAATTTTTAAAATATGTATCAAAATCGTAGACTTTCGCATAAATTTTACAGACAGACTACAGTAACGACTGTTTAAGCGAGTTTTAAGCGAGTAAGCGACTAACTACATGTACTTGTTTATTTTTCGATCAGAGAACCTTTCCGGAATTGGTCATTTTAGTAACCAAGCAAGTTGTCTCAACATGATTCATGAGAAAATCTTAAGCTAGGATATAGTACCATATGGTTAAATTATTCAAATCTGAACCAATAGATACTAGTAGTCATTATTTCTATTACAGACACTAATTATACGTTGTCAAAATAGCAGGTCTTCCTGGAGAATGGCTCACATATATATATACATGTATATACAAAAAAAGGAATGCTGTCTGTCCCCAGAACGTATATATCAAAATAAAAAAAATGACGAAATGAGTATCAACCTCAATTATTTAATCAAAAACCCAATGCATTTCGCCTATAACAGGCTCTTCAGTGGTATCAAAATATTTCAAACGTTTGAAATATGTTGATACCCCTGAAGAGCCTGTTATAGGCGAAATGCATTGGGGTTTTGATTAAGTAATTGAGTTTTGATACTCATTTAGTCATTTTTTTTATTTTGATATACATGTATATATTTATATATATTGAGCCAGTCTCCAGGAAAACCTGCTATTTTGACAAATAAATTGATTTTGAGTTTTTTTTATTTAAAAGAGTTATCTTAATGAACCAAAATGCTAAAGAAATTGTGTAAGTACATATATCTTGATTTTTAAGGAAGTTACAGCTGTTTTGTAGAGGCCCTATTCAGAGCCTTTTTTGCGTGACGTCGCGAACGTCATTCACACATAATGAGACTTCGTTGTTAAAAGTACTTTATAAATACAGCATTTGATCAATTCTTGACATAAACGGTTCAAAATGGTATAATGGTTTAGAATGATGTTTTACGTTTTAAAATATATATTTGAATTGTAAATGTTCACATTTAGAGAAGAAAGGCTACTACTGTTTTAAACACCTAACTCCTCGTTTTTCTCAATCAGAGTACTTTCCTTAAATTGGTCACCATAGCAACGAAGTAGGTGATTTCGACATAATTCATAAGAAATTGTAAAGCTAAGATATTGTAATATATGGATATATTACTTAAAATTGAATCCATAGATATGTCATTTTTTCTTATTTTAAACCTTTGTAAAACCTGGTTACATGCAGTAGTTACATAATGTCAATATAGCAGGTTTTCCTAAGGACTGGCTCATATATAAGGGTAAACAAACTTCAACACAATTGAAAAAATTGAAAGTACACTATAACTCTATTCAGTGTCTTAAAGTCATCATCAACAGACTGCAAAAACGACTATGACGTCGTCCAACACGTACATCAAACACTTCTCGTTCAGTTGTCTGTTGGACATTGTGTCGTGTGGTTGTGGTGTGTGATGTGTTTGTATTTTCTGTGTTCTGTTGTTTAAGTTGAGTGCTGCCTTCCCTGTGTGATTTTCTAATATCTTTTTGTATGTATGGTGGCCTGTAACATTGACGATTTAAAGTTTTCGACGGCTTGAAGTAATTTATGTCTTTATGTATCTGAAATATACGTGAACGTCAAACGTGACCTCAATCACCCAATGCGTCTCAATCTGAGCTACATCTAATCTTAAATGTTGTTATGTGTCTTTTAGTTAATTTCTATTGGAGACTGGATTCCGAATTGGCACCACAAAACAGAAACATTATTCTTAGTTCATAACAGTTAAACTTCATGTGCTGGAACTTCAGGTTTATCTCAAATTCGGTCTCTGATTAGAACAAAACCTTTGAGATGAGATTTCTACTTGAGCTGCTTTGGGAGATCGGTGCCAGAAACAGCAGCAATCACGTGATATACAGACAGCACTCGCTCTTATCTAGAATTTTCCACTGATACCAAGTTCAAACTATCTTACTAATACGTACACACGTTGGAATCAAGTACATGTGACAATAGAATTGTTGACTTACTTGGTGTTACTGCGGACGCTGTCAAAAGAGAAAAAAACAACCATTACACATATCAATAACGCGATGATAAGCACATGGAAATCGTACAGTGGATACAGCTTTCAACAGAAACAGCAAATAAAATAGATAAATATACATGTAGCAGATTGATATAACGTCCTTTTCATGCGAACACACACTCAAAGGCGCTTTACATATAGTGTTGCAGCTACAAGGGCGCAGGTGCATCCTCTACCAGTGCATATACAGCATGATCTGACCAGTAGGACAGATTGAGAGAAAGCTCCTGAAGGGAGAGAGAGAGAGAGACAGTCATTAGATACAGGCATGTCCGGCGCTGCAGAATTAGTGCGCCTATATCTTATTACGAATAGACAGACTGGTTTTTTAATGTGCCTGGTGTATAGCACCGATACACAGTTTCCTGGCATCTTTAACCAGATACTTTGCATGATTACCAAGCACTTAATTACGACTGTCCCAGTGGAACGCGAATAGACAAACAAACAAGAGTTATACAATAAACGTATGTCAATAAACCCGCACTGTCGGTCAAGTTAAAGGTTATAAACTGGCCACTAAATGCGTACGCGGACCACAATCTCAAATAGTCCTTACCAAAAACTTCTTTTTGACTGGAAATAGAGTATCTTACATGAGTGTCTTTCTATATTGAGTTTATTAAACGAGTTGAATAAAATGATAAAATGCGAGGCTCTGACGAGTTTAATAATTGACAGTCCAATATTAAGAAATGTTAAAGGTCATGTTGACATTGACCTACTGACCTCAAACCCTATAGGGGTCAATTACAACCCTATAATAGTTTGATGATCCTGGACCCAACCGTTCTTAAACAGAAACCATTTGATCTACCGACCAAATGACATGAACAAAGCAATATATCGGTGGCTTAGAATTAGACGGTCGTTAGAACAAAATCAATATTTTGAGAAAACAAGAAAAAACTGTTTCAAAACTATTCTTTACTTATGCAAAAAACAAGCTTTTTAAACTTCAGTTTGGTCAACATGACCACTTCCGATTTTCATAAAAATAGGCTCATAAGAAGCGCCTTGATATGCAAAATTCAAATATGCTTGCATCTAATAAGGTACGACCTTCCAATTCTAAATCATCGATATACCCCCTCATCAAAGATTGGGGCATGATAATAGTGTAAGACAATCTTACGTGTTTGGTGAGAGCAGAGTTGTACAGCACAGTTGTCTGTCGAGCAACATTCATGACATCTTTGGTCTTGTCGGACTGTCAGTGATCTACCAACGAGTGTCGTACTATTGTGGACACATTGCTACATAATCACAAGTATTGACACGCAATTTAAATGGAGCATAGGCACTTCAAAACTGTTTAAATTTGTTCAATATTGTTCAATGTTATTGGTGAATTTATTGTCCCTAAATTGGACTTTATTCTGATATTTATAATTGTTTAAATATTCTTGACCGTCAAGTATGGAGTTTCACAGGATGGTCTTTTAGCTCCTCTGTTGTCAAATAAAGTCGGTCATAAGATTTCGATAAACAGAAAAGTAAGAATTTTTACATCTGGTTATAAAATATTGATTTTTTACAGAAATTGGTTTATTAAGAGGCATAGAAGATGTATAAATTTTACAAAAAAATGTGCTTTCATTATTTTTTCAATAATACGGTAACATGCGTGTGATTGTGCAATGAATTTCGCGTTCCATGAAATCATTAATATTTAATATGTGTAAACTTGTACATGTAAAGCCTAGGTTCCACTGAGCATTTTTTGCCTCAGCGTTGTACTCCCGATTGAAATTAATGAGCTGTCAGGACATCGGGAACAGGCGTTCCGCGCAGTCTATGGGAAGCTTCGGGAAAGTCATGTGACAATTATGATATAGAAAGCAATCGTGATGAATCGGGTGGAATCGGAAGAAATCGGGAGAACATCGCCGAGATGAAATTTCTCAGTTGGATCTAGGCTTAATGCTTTACATCGTTCTAAAAAAGCAAAGTGATTATTATGGAAACCAAATCTAGATACAAAATGTATAACCGAGAATGCACGGACACCATTTATGGAATAAAATGAAACTGTATAACCTTACCTGATTTGGCATACATCCTAAGGTGAAAAGTGTACTGCTACCCGTTGTGGTCTTTTCCATAAAACACGACTACAAAAACAAACTTTCTGATTATCTGAATTATTTTCCCGCATGCAAATGTTATTATCAGAAATGAGGTGGCATGCGTGCTTAATATGCTAAGTTATAATGGTATCGAGGGTGCTGAATTACGGATACTGTTCTCGTATTTATATGTAACATGCACTTCAAATAAGCCTAAACGTGTCAATTTCAATTTAAGTCGGCTATACCGACGAAATATCTGTATAAATTCAACGTACCTCGTCTTGTCCACATGTTCTGGTTGTTGTACATGAATTGGGGTCTGCAATACCCTTGCAATCAGAACACACCAAGCCCTCTATAAGAATATCAATAATAATATTGTTATGTAAAATAAATGTATTATTGGGAGAATTTAGCACGATTATAAATTACATTTGAAATATGACAATAATATCAGTTGATCAAACATAATGTGAAACAACTAAATTAAATGTGCGTGTGTCTGATTTTTGACTATCATATAAATGACGAATATAAAACTATACTGCCTTAGAGGACATATAAATCGATCATTCAGGTCAATTACTTGTTTACATAATATTGTGTACATAAACTTTGCAACTTCTCTTCTTCATGCCTAATTTTAATATAACTATATTATGTGTATTAGTGTATACCTTGGTGAATACGACCGGTATTGGTTTTCACTATCATTTTTTTCCAATTAAAATGTTTAAAACAATAAAAATTCATGTACAATCGGATCATTATAATTATATAACTTCTTGTAAAACATTGTAACTCTTCAGAAAATGTAGGAATGAAAGTTAAATATATACACACTGTTACAATATATAAAACGCCTTACCCGTCGGCACAACATATCCACAAAACAACAGTAGCAACGACCAGAAAGCTAAAAAATAAATAATTTTGATAGTTTCAGAATACCACAAATGTCATAGACGTGTTGCACCTAACGTGTCCATCGTTCAATGAAAATGTGGTTTTACACCGAGAACAATTAATTGAACTTGTGTGGTATGCATGTATGTAATATTACGATTAATGTGTTAATTACGTAGTCTTCCTGACAGATGCCATGTCTGTAATAGAAGCCCTTAACAACAACAAGGTTCCTCAGCTAGCAAAGAATCAGCACCAACCTAAGCGTGACCCTCCAGTGGATCCCAGCACACTGTGGAGTGGCCGGCAATGAAGAAGCTGACCAGCTAGCCAAGCAAGGTGCTCAGTCAGAACAACCTCATGTGCAAGCAACATACAAGGAGAAGGTCACCATTATCAAGTCACTAACGAGGCCTAGACAAGAGGCAGATGCCTATCATCTCCTAAGCAGGGCAGAACAGGTGATAATGGTCAGACTTCGATCCGGGCACAACCGACTGAATGCACATATGCATAAGAAATACAGACTGGCCCCGTCACCGACCTGTCCGTGTGGCACAGAAGACCAGAGAGCTGAACACGTCCTCCAAAGATGTAAACGTAACGACCAGGAGCGAGCTGCGAAGTGGCATCAAGACACAACCCTCCACCAGAAACTCTATGGAGACGTTGATGACCTGAGAAGAACCGCATCCTTCATCGCAGATACTGGCGTGGTCGTGTAGAGCGAACGCCAGTAAGTAAGTAAGTATGTGTTAATACTTGGTATTTTTTTGTATCAAATTAATTGAAGAAAAAAATGGACAGGGGAGGCAGCACTCAACTGAAACAGCCGAGCACAGAAAACCGAAACAACACAGACCACAATCACACGACACAATGCCCAACACACAACCAAACGATCAAATGAACTTAACCACCGAGAGTTCAAGTTTCAGCTGTCAAAAAGTTGGAAGTCCATGTCCCAGTTGTCAAAAGCTGAAATACCCAGTTTTAGCTATATAAAAGCTGATGATGACCTAGTTTCAGTAATAAAAAAGTTAAATGACTTAGTGTCAGTTGTAAAAAGCTGAAATACCCAGTTTTAGTTATATAAAAGCTGATGATGACCTAGTTTCAGTAATAAAAAAGTTAAATGACTTAGTGTCAGTTGTAAAAAGCTGAAATACCCAGTTTTAGCTATATAAAAGCTGATGATGACCTAGTTTCAGTAATAAAAAAGTTAAATGACTTAGTGTCAGTTGTAAAAAGCTGAAATACCCAGTTTTAGCTATATAAAAGCTGATGATGACCTAGTTTCAGTAATAAAAAAGTTAAATGACTCAGTGTCAGTTGTAAAAAGCTGAAATACTTAGTTTAAGCTTGCAAAAGACTTTGGCTGTGTTTTTGGGGGTTACGATTGTTACCATGGTTGAAAACTTCCAGTGGCTTCACTACCATGATCTGTGTTATAAACTTTGGTCTAATTTAGTATGCACCATCAACGGTGTACAGGGTGACAACTAATGTATGTCCGGATAACAAAATGTAGTATGTTCAAAATATGTTTAGAATAGTTGCAACATTTAACGTCAGTCCAATTTGTTGCGACATTTAACGTCACAGATGCGACATTTAGCGTCAGAGGGGATTGCGACATTTAGCGTCGGTTGCGACATTTAGCGTCAGCCTTGCGACATTTACATTTAGCGTCGGTGCGACATTTAACGTTGCTACAGTCGGGCATAGAATTGAAAGACGTAGGTACCTTTAACACTTATCATCGTATGTATATCCCTTATATTAAACGTGATAATATGACAAGGCGTGTCGTGTTGTGTTCATTTATAGTCAGTGAAACTCTAATATATACATAAAGTAGGGCATGGAGATAAGGTTTTATTTACATTGTTAACGATTTAATAGCACCAGTGACATTACTTTTGGATCATCCCACGTACTATCAACTATGATATTAATAATCCTAATTCCACTTACACAAGAAAAACATTTAAAAGATAATCGCTATTTGCAAGTCAATGGTATATCTTATTTGGCACGTAATGAATGACGTTTTATGACGTTGTCATGAATGCCGTTTTTATGACGTTGCAAACGTTATCACCTTGCATTCTTTTTACGTCATTTTACGGCGCCTGAAAAGATTGTAATTGACAAATATTATTAGACGTACTATACCAGATTTCCACTCACAACTGAGAATTGCGGACATGTTTATCCTAATTAAATTATTTGCTATACATTCCCCATTAATACCTGGATCAAGAATCCGTCGATCGCCGTCAGATGATCGGCTAGCGTACGTTTTGGCTTCTCGTGCCGTATGGACATCGGGACATTGTCGGACGAATTAAAGGCGTGACTAAACGGCATCAAGGGACTTTGTTGGCAGTAATCTTCCGTTGATCGGGGGTGATATTCACGCGACATCAGACCGACGATCATCAACCAATACCCGTCCTGCTCCAGCACTATTTGATCAGGTTTCAATATGCAACATCTGGCCCCGTGTTCACAAAGAATCAGTTTTCAGGATCAGGCTTAAGCTCAGTTCTGTTTGAGCTATTTTTGAAAGTATTTGTGAAGTTAAGACATCTTTTTTCCTGAGCATTTACAGAATACCTTAACATTTTCTTGATAACAGATTACGACGTTTCAAAACATTTTTTCTTGTAAAAAAGAACTGCATTGTACTTGAGACTGAAACTGATCGCAAAGATTCGGGATCACTCTCGACAACCAAGCTTCAATTTATAAAGAACAATAGTTGTGTAACAATGTATTAAAACTTATTTATTTGTCTTTGAAATCAAAGGATATACCCGACTGTTATCGTATTGATATTGCTATCTATTCAATAAAATTGCTATGGGCCTTTTATATATTCTATTATGCGTTATTTATATTTAGATCCTGACATAACCGTCAATCAGTTTTCAAGCTAGGTTTATGAAACTTGGTATTTAGATAGGGGGCAATAAGGGCATTATACAAGTTTAAATATACTTTGCTTTGGAGATGAAAATATTGAAAAATTCTTCACAATGAGAATCCTGGCATAACTCAAGCAGTTTCAACGCTAGTTGTATAAAGTTTTTATAAAACTTTGTAGTTTTTAATTAAATATTAATAATAGTCATTTTAAGCTATCATGTATCTACAGAACTCTTTGGAGGCAAAACCAGTTTTATATCAATGGCCTCTTAATATTTAAGTTTATGTAACATTTACATCTGTTAGAATGCATCAAATCTGGATATCAACCTATTCCGACAATGTTCGCGTGTCTTAATATAATATTTGCCCAGTTCAACTGTTCCAACTATGACAATGACATTTTGGTTAAACCACATCAGCCTTAATTTGTCAATTTGTATTTGACAAGAATAATACATCAGGTGCTAGTCTGTGGCACATACAATTTTCATCGCTATAAGTTAAATGTCAAACCACAGTTGTTGTTTATATTGCTGTATGGTGATAATCTTTCAGCTCTACTGGTATTTGATGTCAATTAAAGTATGACTAAAATGGAATTGTATACATTTAGCTATGTTTGATTGAATCAGGAATACCTTATACAGAGATACACAATGTAGTTTTGGGAAAATTATTCTAACTACAAGTATTCCTTGTGATTTTAAATGCTGTGCGTTTAGAAACACATTAAATTGGTTTCATTTATTTAATCGTTTTGTAAATGAGTAGTCCTTCTGATCATATTCAATATAAGCTTGCTTGCTCCTAAATATTCAGAAACGATAAATATAGCGGATTTTGTGTTTGTTTTTGTATTGCAATTAATTGCGTGGAAGTTATACGAGTACTTGTATATAACGGTTAAAAATGTGGCCGCAACTACCTCGGCCAACCCATTCCTGCTGTGGCCGCAAATAAATGACAAATGTATGCAACAAGCAACTTTAAAAGCATCAATATAAATTGTTCATAACATTAGAAAATTACTTATACAACCAAAGAAACAACAAAATATCACAATAATTGCTACAATAAATTATATATAGCCGTTAAACGTTTGGCCGCGTTTGGCTTTAATCATGTCCGTGCCTTCTTCTTCTTCTTCCTTTTACAGAGCAGGAGTCCTAACGGACTGTATTAAGCTCAGCGACTAATTACAACATACGTAAAACTAAAAACTGTCTCAGATTTTGCTCCTTAAAAACTGTTAAAACTATATACAGTACAGCCAACTAACTCAGGCTCGGAGTAGAGTCTGGAAGCTCTCCAGTGTGCTTGCTGTCGTGACCTTTGTTGGAAGCTGATTCCAGTCTCTGACAGTTCTTGGTATGAAGGAGGTTCCTAGTGTTGTGTTGTGGTGACGTTCCTGGTAAAACTTCAAGCCTCCTCTTGTCCGTGAGTCTCCTGGTTTCAGAAACTGGCTTGAGTGGATGTCCACAATTCCGCGATCGATCTTGTATAGCATCTGCAACCTGGCTTGTCTCCGACGGCTTTCAAGAGATGCCCACTGGAGGTCCTCTAACATCTTCGTGACACATCCAGGGGTCTTCCTTGAGTAGTCGTTGGTGACAAACCTTGCCGCACGCCTTTGTACTTGTTCCAGGGCTCTGATGTTGTTCTGTGTAGTGGGGTCCCAAACTGTAGCAGCATACTCCATTGTGGGCTTGGCTAATGTCTTGTAGGCGGCCGCCTTGACTTCTGGTGTACACTCCCGCAGGTTGCGACGTAGAAATCATACAGTCTGGTTACCCTTGTTGACAATGTTTCGAACATGGGTGTCCCAGCTCCATGTGTCAGATAGTGTCACCCCTAGGCACTTGCTGGCTTCGATAGTCTCCAGGGTATGACCATGTAGTTGGTATCTGGTTTCAATGAGCTTGGTCCTCTTTGGTGTGATTCGCAGGACTACACATTTCCTGGATGGAAACTCATCTGCCATCTACTTTCCCAGGACTCTAGGGCGGTCAGGTCTTCTTGAAGGAGTTTACTGTCTTCCTGGCTATGAATGGTCTTGTAAAGCAGGCTGTCGTCCGCAAACAGTTTGGATGTAGATGACTTGATGGACTGAGGGAGATCGTTTATATAATCCAGAAATAATAGTGGGCCTAAAACGGATCCCTGAGGTACTCCCGACTTCACCTTGGCACGGTCTGACCTAGCTCCATCCAATACGACCTGTTGGTTCCTGTCTAGTAGGACAGACTTGATCCAGGCGAGGGTATTGTTCCTGACGCCGTAGTGCTTCATCTTCAGGAGTAGGCGATTATGGGGCACTTTGCCTCTCTTTGCCACCTTTCGCTAATTTTAAAAATTAAACCCTAAATTCGTGTACCAGTCTAAGGGGCGAAAATTTGATGGTCTGTTGGGTTTGTTTACAAATCAACTCCACCATCTTTATTTGGTACGTTTTCATATTCAGCGTATGTCAACTACTCATTGCTTCTTTTAAATTCCACCCCTATCTTTTACATTGCTTTTTTCAACCATCACACCGTAAATGGTCCTTTTTACGCTCAGAATTTATACGTCCCGAGTTGTTTCGAACCCACTTCACAAGGACCGTGTGAATAACAAAAGTTACCTATTATTTATTGACTAGAAAATCGTTTGTTATATACATGTAGCCTATGGAATATATTTTACTGAATGTTATGTTACTTTACTATTAAAATAAATAAACTGGATTTCATCATTTATTGGCCAATTAATTCATTGCCAATTAAGAAAAAAATGCAGTTATACCGTGATATTTACAACAGTACAAATTACATTCACGAACCACAATCTGCACAATGCATACTTGCCAGACTTCTGGATCATGTATTTGAAAGTATTCTCAATATCGATATAATTTACACGGTAAAACCCGTTTTTCTGGAACCTAAATTTTACGGTCAGGGGCAAAGACCTATAAACATATTTAGGTCTTTGGTCAGGGGGTAGCGAGCAATAGGCCGTATAGCGGGAGTGTATTATGATTATTCTTTTTAAACGTTCAAACATGAAAAACATATTAAACAATTATATACATGTCTAAGATTGGACCTTTCCCTTGATTTGCACTTAAGCCATTGTTTTTCAGCTTTTCACATATCTGACCATAAAATGGTTAAGTCAGCCTGTAACCCTATCGGTCATTATATAAACGGCCTTGCGCGTGATCGCCTAGTGGTTTTTTTAAAGTACTAAAATAACACTAGAAGTACAAGCTTAGTTAATTAACACATTTTAATTAACCAACAACCATCATTAATTTAGAATTCAGCATACAATAAAATACCTCTCTAACAAGATGCACAATACTTTAAAAATGTAATACCTAACTTAATTCTATCAATAAAACAATTTACCAAATTAGAACAATTCCCACAATTAAACTAATCCGTAATTAATAAAATAAATATAATTTCAAGCAACATTTGCCAAACTGAGAACAGTCATTAAGTTAAATTAAACAAAAAACCCAAACCCTGAATACCTCTGAGAGCGTAAAATTACGCCTCCCGAAGATTCCAACATGCTAACCCATGACTACTCTGCCCAGTTCTCTCCCTAACTGTTCTGATCTTGCTTACCATAGACCCCGCTTAAATATCATATTTGCCGGATATGTCGTATCGAAACGTGGCCTTTAAAGCAAACAGTCACGTCAAATAGACAAGTTTGGAACCCTTCACATAAGATGTTCTAACCAATAAATAATGATAAGTAATATCCCTAGGGCGCATTCGTAACGCTGTTCCGCATATTCCGGACAGTGGAACACACTTACAAACAAACCGGAACACTGTTCGGAACATGTTCTTTCTGTGCCCGCCACAGAGGTGGTGCAGCCAGAACAGTCACGTGATTACAGCAAGAACAATGGTCGCTTGTGTCATAAAATATAATATAATAAATTTATTTTCCAATAATGGGGCATTGTGGGCAAACAGTCACATTCAAATATATCATTATGCATATTTTTTTCTCCAATATTACGGCTGCAACTACAATTTTGGTCGTCTTAAACATTTTACTTTCTGTTCCGTTCTGTTCGTAAGGTGTTCGGAGTAAAACATCCCGCACATGTGCGGAACAGACGCTACGAACATGCCCCTAGATATGACAAGTCACCTGACCTTATTCTCGCCTGTAAGATACAAACAGTGTACCAGCTGTATACTGTATAGTATAATAATCTGACCACCAATGTTTCTTTGTTCTTAGCCTTTTCTCGTGGTTACAAGATGTGGATAAATTTACAGGTTTATGTTTCAATTTAAAGGTCATTTCATTTTGAATGATGCATACAAAATCCTTATAAGCTTGTTTTGAGATGCCACAGAGCTTTTAAATTTCTAGCTGCTCAATTGTGTAAACAATTCTAGAATAAACATCTGATGTTGACATAAAATTATCATCAATCTTTTTAAAATCATACACTTCTATAATGGTTTTAGTACTTTTCTATCAGGCACATTTTCTTTACACCTGCTATCATTTGACAAAACATAGTTCCATTTTAAAATATGATATATCCTTATTCTAAAAATTATTAAACAAAGCATAACTTTGTAAACTACTTGACATTGTCAGAACTTCAAAATCTACAAACTTGTGCAAAGACTCATACTGTACCAAACTAAAGTCTACAACCGATGCACCTTGCGGACCAATAAATGTAAAGTTATTGCTAATTGTATTACAACCGTTCAAAATGGCAAAATTCACATTAATTTTAAAATCAGAAAAGTTTGAACTGAAACCATTTGTTGAAAAATCAACAACACTTCGATCAGGAACATTATCTACACCAGGTATGTAATCTGGATCATTTGAACATCTACTATTAAAATCCCTGCACAAAATCATACAAGTGCTTTCCTCTTGATATTAAACAATTTGACACAAATGGTTTTCATAAAATGTTTGCCCATCTATTTGTCTCGTGGAGTTTTCAGGAGGTAAATAGCAAACACATGCAATTATACTTTCATAACAATTATTTTTACACATCAATTTTATCCACAAAATACCTTCATATTCATTATCAATTACAGATACATTAAAATCTTTTAAAAAATCATTCTTTAATAAAAATGCAACAAAAAAGAGCCTTTTCTAGCATTAATATGTACATTTGTAACTTGGTTCGTTTATGTCCAATCAACGTAGAATGATCGAGAACAAGTTCTTCATTCTTCATAAGATGGGTTTCAGCAAGTCCTAAAATTTATTATATCAAAGTTATTTTCTTGTACACAAGATTTTCTAAAAATTATCACAATGTTTATCACTTTTCCACCCTTCAACGTTCCAAAACCCGCTGATGACCTATCTCCGGTAGCTTCTTGTGCCACCAGCACAATTGGCATAACTGTCATAGTCACCTCGTTCCCCTGATTAGTCAGGATTCACTCTCTGTGTGTTCCATGGTCAATTATCGCGCTTTTCTTGCGACACCTGAGGCCTATGATTGTCTTACATTATCTCTCTGTGAACTACTTGGTAATGGTATAAAGCCTCGGGCATCATGCCTATCACCAGACGCCTCACAAGATCTAAGCATGTCCACGAAAGCTGAACTACCACGAGGATAGTCCCTTTCCTTAGCATATTCACTTCATATGTGATCACAATATTAAAAATGAAAACCCTGAAAAAAATAGAAACATGTATTTGTGCATATATAATATAAAAATGTATTGATGCGGTTATACAGGTTTCGATATAACAACACCTGCATAATTATACTGACAATTTCATATACTGACGTCACTTTATGGGGACAAATGTTTCAAAACGCTCTTTGTATCAATTCAGTATACTGATATATTCGTTATAACAACATATTGTTTGGGTACAACAGAGCTACAGATAAGCTGCGTATTGGGGTAACTACGCAATTAATTTTCTTAAAAACCCAATAGATTTAGAGAGGAGGAAGTAAGAAAAAGCAAACCAATTGAAATACCCAAATATAAAAGGATGTTATAGTGAAAAAATAGTACACAAACGCTTATTTACCCTTTGAGTTTTATTAGATACCCAATTAAAATTTGTCAAAACCCAATCAAAATTGAAACTTGGGGGTAAAATACCCAATTGACTAAAACCTTATCTGTAGCTCTGGGTACAAACAGCGTCGTTGTACCGAGATCTGGCTGTAGATAAGTCGACTCTAGTTTTGTTTTGATTTCCATTTCAGATAAATGAACATAATATTATGTAAAGATCAGTAGGATGTTTTGGAGCATACTGTTAGGTATAGTGGTGCTGTACTTGTTGCTGGAGTTACTCAGACCAGATTGTCCTAAACACTTTAAACCAGGTATAAAAGTAGTTCAACTTAGCAAACACCTATACATTACACAGAATGGCAAGTAATCTAAATCTTGTGTTAAAGATACATTAAAGTAAATTTTATCTTCTAATAGAGCAAGGCACCGCCGGTTCCCTACAAAATTATATCTTGTTGATTAAAATTTGAGTACAAACAAAAAAGTACATGTACAAAGGTTCCTGCCTGAACCACATACTTTTGTACATTTTGTCATCTTCCTGCTAAGCAGCTATACCAGTAGAATTTAAGTTATAATTTCATAGAATTTTCTTAACAAATCATATTGAAAATATTTTCTTGCAACACAGAAATAACCATTCTATGAAATGGCTGAAAATTCATCAATGAGTTTTTTACACATTTTTGGTAGCTTGCAAAATTCGAAGATCTGCCGCTTGTCAAAATAGCATTTTCTACAGACTCTTATGGGAGTTTCTTATCTGTGCAATGTACAGGTCTTTGAACTTACCATAAATTTATTACACATTGGTATTTCAATGAAAAAAAATTATATTGTATTGAAACCTGCCTTTTTTATGTACCCACTAAATAAGTGGGAATACAGGCTTGTCATTGTCCGTTTGTCAGTCTGTCCATCCTAACCAGTGTATACTGTAAAATCACATATTTTCATAGGTATTAAATTTCATAGGTTTTGATGAAAATGCATTTTTGTGGAGTGGTAAGTTTGTGGATTATATAACGTGAGAGGGTAAACCTAGGTTCTGTATTCCAGGGGAGGTCAATTAATTGTCGTGATTTGATTTCATGGTCGAATTCAACATCGAAATTAAAGAAAATTCAACTCCCTAGAAAAATAATGATTTTACAGTTGCATGTTACTTGAAAAGTAATTGATCTTCTGTCATCAAAGTTCAAAGGAATGTTAATTAGCATGTGTATAACTACATGTATACATTGTTCACCAATTTTGTTCTGATTCATCCAGCCTTTAGCAGAGTTATTTCCCTTAAAATGATGAATATTTACTTGTGTCACTCATAACTCTAAAAAACTGTTATGCATAGATGTAATTTCATCTGGTTCCAAACCACCAAATAAATTTGTTCTTTAACTCAATGTAAAGTGACAAATTACCAACCCAACAAATGTCAACTTTTTGTCCATGGGGACCTCTCAAAATCCACCAATCAATAGAAATATAGTATAGTCTCAAGAAAATGAAAATATATCAAGGAGTTCCGTATTATATCAGAAAAAATTGGTTCAAATAAGAATAATTTGGTTTGTCAAACGCGGTGAACATATTTTCTCACACGCGTGGACTGATTCCAAGTCTGTTATTCACTTTCATATCGTAAGCCAGAATGTCAAAATTTTCTCTAAAACAAAAGGTTTCACTACATCACATACAGATGTACATTTAGCATTTACTACTATTCTGATTTTGGTCAGCGTAGGCTTTTGGTGCTTAGTTACCTTCTGATTCGTCCTATTTTTGCAGAGGTGTGGTCCACACTGTCCTTAGTGTAGGTATTAGATCTACTAAGGACAAACTTAAGGTAATTTTATTAAGAGATCAGTACATAAGTTTTATAATATTTTAGGTAAATTTTACTACACAAAGAAATGGCTGTTTCGTTTGATGTTATGGTTGAATTCCTACAAACAGAAGTCAATGAAGAACGATCAACAGTTAGACAGGAGAAAACGTGGGTATGGCATCAGTATTGAGAGTAATGCTGTGTTAGAATCATGCGCTACCCTTGATGATGACCCCATGGTGAGCTGTTTGTAATAGCATAATTAGTTGATGATACATTTTCTTGCAATATTTTGATGACTTTTAAAAAATTGAGAGTCAGGACTGGTGTCATTTTGTTTCTATTTGGAGAAAGGGTCGTTTTGAATGAATTGAAAGCCCTAATACTGTTGAATCAGAAATTTTTGCTAGTCACAAAATCGATATGTTTGTGAAGATTTTGTTCATGCGGCGGTAAGAATAACAAATTTACGAAATTTTGACCTCCCGAAAATTTCTGCTTCTACAGTTGTAAGATTGCAACCAGCAGAGTTAACAAGTTATCATTAATTAGTTGGCGGATATTAATTTTTAGCTCCACTTTTCGAAGAAAAAAAAGTCGAGCTGTTGTCGTGATGGGATCGTGTGCGTTGGTTAAGTTTATTGTCTAGAGTTTTTTCTTTCTGAAAGACTATCAAAGGTTTCCATTTTAAACTCAACATAGTTATTCCCCATCACAAGGGGAGGCCATACTAACAAGGATGGTAACCCTGTGACCTATATTTATGAGTTATCCCCCCTGTTACTCTCAGAACTTCACTCATAGATGAGCAAGAGTAAGTACTATCAAGTACGAGAAAGTCGAGCGTCCAGAACTCGTAGGCGGTGCTCTTAATCATCTCTTAATAATCACCCTTGCCTTTCAGGCTATAGATACGGTGTATTTTAATGGTTTCAGGCTATGGATACGGTGTATTTTAATGGTTTCAGGCTATAGATACGGTGTATTTTAATGGTTTCAGGCTATAGATACGGTGTATTTTAATGGTTTCAGGCTATAGATACGGTGTATTTTAATGGTTTCAGGCTATAGATACTATGTATTTTAATGGCTATATATAGATACAGTGTATTTTAATGGTTTCAGGCTATAGATACAGTGTATTTTAATGGTTTCGGTCAAGATGGGACATCACTTGTTCTGAGAGTTGCTAGAAGACAAAATAGGGAAGGTGAACTTTGGGTGTGGCTTAATCTACCAGGAGTGGGATTTTTCCAGCATCCTATAATGCCGGACACCTCTGTGTACAACATGGACGCTACAGGCTATCAAGCCCTCGGTGCTAAATTACAAGTTATTGAACCGATGAGAACTTGGAAAGTTACTTACAACGGTTTGCTTAGGTATGAACAGCTTTCATTTCTAAAACTACATACGAGGTAAAATAATTGTTAAAGATGAACTGCACATCAAGATCAGGGCGGTATTTTATCTGAATTTATTTGTCTACTGGTTTCAGTCTAACATAGACCATCATCAGGATAATATATTACACAAATTTAGGTATCAAGTACCCAAAAAGTGGATAATAAAAGTCACATGATTTTGCTAAATATAGAATGTTCTTGGCATATAGCCAAAACTTTCTTTTAAGTTAAATCATTAATATTGGTTGGGGAATAATTAAGTCTCTTACATATAGTGGGGAAGACTCATTGAGTTTTTGTTGGACGGTGGTCACAAAGTTTGTCTGCGCTTGTTCTTCTAAACCGCTTTGATGTCTATGAAACTTCACATGAATGCTTTGTACCAAGCTTATTGTCTGGAATTTTAGGTCAGATGATTTTTACCAGAGTTACGGCCCTTTGTTGTAATTTACAAAATTATTGTTTGTTTCCCCTTCCCTACCTACCAAAGCAAACTCCCCTACCAAAAATAATTTGTTGACCCTCTGAAAAAAAGTTGGGTATGAAAATATGAATAGTCACAATGTATTCAAAATTAATATCTATCAAAAACGCTAGAACTAGTAAAGTGCATAAGCAAAACAAAAGTTATTTAAAATAAGATATTTAAAAAAATATTTTACCGACCTTCCTACAGAACCCTTATTGGCCAGGGTCGGGAAAGGAAAACAAACTATAATTTGTATATGGCCTAAGATGGTTTTAAAGAAATTTGCTCACTGTCTATTTCAGGAAGGGTTTGTGTAACAATGTATCAGGGAAGCCTGAAGAGTATGTCAATGTTAAAATGACCTTCAAGTAAGTGCACTGATTTTATCACTCCCAAAGGTTGTTGAAAAACTTGTTTGCTTGCGTTCAACTGAGACAGTCATAAGCGTGTGGTCATTTGATTTTTTGCCCTGCCATATTGGCCAATGACCTCCAACTTTATCAATCTCAAAGGTTGTTGTTTGGTTGTTTGTGGTCAACTCAGAGTCAGTGATACATTTTTTTTCATATTGGCCAAGACCTACTTTGAGGGAAAAGACAGTTGTTTGATACAAGGAATCCCAGTGCAGTAGCCTAGCTCTTACTAAATAGACTCCTTGGTTGTATAGCATGCCTGGAATGTGGTGTATAGCAAGATACAAGTGAGACTACCTCTGAGTTACTAACCAATTCATCTCTGGTTGGGTCGAAAACACAAAGTATTAACGAACCAGGTCCTGGACCTTTCAATTAGTTACGAGGAACTTCTCATCATTACCAGGAGCCCATTGCCTAAAAAAAGCGGACAAAGCAGAAAAATTATATGCTACTGACGAGCCCTCACGGACAGCAGACCGTTGCATAGCAAAGAGCTATCAAGCGCTACCAAGCAGTTTCTTGTGCCTAGCAATGTGTTAAGAAACAGTATGCTATCAGCGAGCATTGCTAGCTCATAGTATGTCCTTGCATAGATGTAGGAAAGCACTTGACAGCGCAATTTGGAAGTGGCTTGGTTAGGCAACGAGCTCCAGCGCAGGTTACAAATATTATATGTATAATATATTCATATCTACCAGTTTCAGTCCTTTCTAGATTTTCATTAGGATAAAAAAATATACAACATCATACAAGGTTCGCACAGGCCTTGATAAGTCCTTGCATTTGGTTTCAATCTGGAAAAGTACTTGAATTTAATGCTACCATGAAAAAATTGCCAAAATGGTACATAATTTAACTAAAAATCCTTGAATTTAGGCAAACAGCCTCCAATATCTATAGAAGTGTATGAATGTTGTCAAAATGGCTCATTAATATCTGCATAATAAATTAAATAGAAACAGTCGTTTTCTCAAAAATTAAAAGCGCATAAAAGTACATGTGTGTATGAATGTCACTGGTATTTAATGAATTGAGCGCATTCGGGTATTCTTGTGTATGATGTCACTAGAAATAGTGTATAAATTGGCAGCGCATAATGGCATTTTTCATACAATTTAATCTGGGTAAATGTTTGGAAAAATGCCTTGAAAATACATTCTACCTTGAAAAGTCCTTGAGTTTGTGTGTGAGAATTTTGTATGTACAGTGTCATACACTGAAGTACTAAAAAAGTCAAAATGATTTGATTTGTGTTTCTAAAAATATCACTTGTGTTACTATTTATAGATTGATGAAAGAGGTTTAATTTTCTTACTTACAGATGGGATGCGTTCAATGATCCTTTCAACTTTGATGTAGATTTAGATAAAACCCTTCTAGCCGATGCTATAGCTCGTGAAAAATGGACCAAGGAATTTTGGGCCAAATTGAGAGGGTTTGTGGTTTATAATAGTATATTTTTTACAATAAATAAGTAAGTGGAACTAAACGACTACAACAACGGATAAGTGTATCTATTTATTTGAACCAACGTTTCGGCTTAAAATAAGCCTTCATCAGGGTAATATATTTTTTGTACAGTAAATTGGCTAAAGCAAATTTCCTACACAAAAGTCAATTTCTGTGACTGGTCATTACTCCAAAAGTAATGCGGAATATAGCAAAATTTGCTCATTATGTCTCCCACTTAATTATAGACATATTGATTTTGATCTTGACATCTCGCTGGCTTAGAATTAGAAGGTCATAAGTACCATATCAATATTTTGAGAAAACGAGAAAAAATTGTCTAAAAACTACTCTTTACTTATGGAAAAACAAGCTTTTTAAACTTCAGTTTGGTCAACATGACCCATTCTCATAAGAATCGCCTCGAGATGCTGATTTCAAATATGCATGAATCTTATAACGACCTAATTCTAAGCCAGCCATCTGTCCATCTGGATGGATGTCGCAAAGTTGTTGGCGCTTGTTCTCCTTAACCACTAATCAGATTTTAATGACACATCACATGAATAGTTGGTACCAACCCTAGTTGTGCATATTGTCAGGATTATTTTTGTTGAACAATATTTACTGGAATGAAAGCGTATGTTTGTGTGTCAAAAGCCCCTCAAGTTGCAAATCAATTTTCTATTCCCTTGAGTAAACAAACAACAGTTACTAAAAACACTATCTATTCAAGGTCATACTGAGGCATAATGTCCAATCCTGAAACTTATTGTAAGACACAAGTCCATTTCGTGTGCCTAAGGAACATATACCTACACCAATACTTGTTCAAAAATTGTTAAAATTTCAAATCACCATAACTTGGCCAGTATTTTGAAATTTTTCATCGAGTAACTTTTTCCGCGGAAAATTCAATATTTTCTAGTGCAGCAAAACCATATCTCTGGATTATTCCAGAATTGTAGGACCCTGTTTATTACAAAACCTAGCTTGATTTTGATATAACCCATCCCCATTAGACATCTTTAACAGTTACTGTAAAGTAATGTAAAGTAATATATCTATAATTATATTTTTCAGAAAGCATCAAACGCATTATGAACAAGCAGGTGAACTATCTGGGGTTATAGAGGTCGAAGGTCAGGAACCCCAACATGTTTACCTACACAGTTTTAGGGATCACACATTTGGGACCAGGAATTGGGGGATGTTTTATAGATATGCTGTTCACTATATTTGGATTGAAGAGGTATGTCCCAATTAGGAATTCCACATCGGCGATGTTCTCCCGATTTCTTCCAATACCACCCGATTCATCACTATTCCTCCGATGTCACAGACTGTCTCATGACTTCCCCGAAGCCTCCCCTAGACCACGAGGAACCTGTTCCCGATGTCCTGATTGCTCATTAATTTCAATCGGGAGAACATCGCTGAGGCAAAAAATGCTCAGTGGGACCTTGGCTTTAAGTTTGACATCTGACGATTCGGTCTCCAGCACCATTATAGTACAATATTTAGGTCCCTTGCAAACTAATGAAATAAATCAGGCACCATATTTAACTGAAAAATTGTTGGGAAACAGCATTAAGTCTGAATCCACAAATTCCTTATTAGGAATAGTCAGCCATTTTGAAGGGCAAGTTTCTTATATGTTCTTAAAAAATACTTTTAGCTGATAAGAATCATTACATAATTGCTATGTTCAATTCACATCTAAGATACGTTCGATCAGTATTGAATTTAGACAAACAGCCTTGAATATACATAGAAGTGTATGGATGTTGTCAAAATAATACATTACTGGCATGCGAGGTATTACCGGACAGAAATGGCATAAAAAGCTTCATGTCAAGTTAAAAATCGATTTTTACCCAGAATTTTTGGTGCTGACACATACCTGTGTTCAAGGCCTTCCTAAAAATAGAATTCCCGAAAAATGACGTCACCATAACATCCAAACTTAGGGGCCCAAACAGGGGCACTTTTTACGCTTTTTTCAACGACGTTCAGCAGGTATTACCGGACAGTCGGTTTCAACCATTTTTAACTTAAAATTTGGAAACTTATTACAGGAAATGATTTAAACAGGGTTCGTACTTCCTATTTATGCGAAAATATGTCACGATTTTCGTAATAACAACTCGTGACGCGCCATGTTTTCCCGCCAGGTGGCGTTCTGTGGTAGGTCAGATGCCGTAATATACCGTACATAACATACCGATCAAAAGTCGATTAAAACGATTAAAAATCAACTCAAAGTATTTCAGACTTATGGATAAGATCTTAAAAAGGGTTACTCAACTGATATCCGTTGACAAATTTCGTAATTAACAATATCCTGCTGAAATTAGAGCTGGTATAAATGGAAGAAAATAAATTTTAAAAAAAAAAGATAAAAATTTTGACGCCGCGAGGAACCGATCGCGGGTCCTCTCGCTTCATAACCTAAGACGTTAACCACTCTGCTATTCACTCTTTACATAAAATGCAGCTAATTAATTTAACCGTATAAAATCAATGACGCACGCGCTCAGCTCGTGTTATTTTGCGCATGCGCACACGATGGTGTTTTCCCCAAGCGCCGCTAACGTAAACACGCAGCCGCGTACGACATTTTGAATAAATAGACAATGTTTTGTTAATCTTGAATATTTTTTTTCTTCTAGATTTATTCAAAACACGCTTCTGAGTGATTAGGTACAAATTTCAATACATAGCTCCAGAAAATAAGCGTCTAGGACCAGTTGTCCGGTCATTACTGCTGTCCGGTAATACCTCGCATGCCAGTATATGTGTAAAAATGAGACGGATACACTTTTTCATGCAAATAAAAAGTATGTATAAATGTATAGGTTAGAGAGGGAAACATGTCGTTGTAGTGCTAAGCCGTAGTTGTGATGACAAGAATTGTCATACTTATTTAACACAGTCAAAATCATACCATTTTACCTCAGTAAATGTTAAAAAAATGCCTTGAAAATACAAATTCTACCTTAAAATAACCTTGAGAAGTCCTTGAAATTGTGTGTGAGAATTGTATATGAACGATGCTTGTGGTAGAAATATAAGAAGTACATATTATTATATATTGATACAGACTGGGATCATGGCTATGGTGACTGTACTATGGATGCCAGACTATATAACATTGTAAGTAAACATTTCACCTGTTATTATCAAGGTGGCCTTACACGTATAATTTTTATGCATACTCTGGAAAACAAGAAAAAAAGGGAAAATGCCACAAACAAATTCCCAACCAGGAATAATCAGGAAAATTCAAAATTGGGCAAAAATCAGGGAATAATCATGGAATTTTACAAAAATTTGGAGGAAAAAATGTGTCTGCTGGTAGCTTCTCTTCATGACATTATCAAATAGATGTATTTCTTCAAACAGACTGTAGAAATAATGTGTTTGGTTGTGAAGGTAGTGCTGTATTGGGAAGTTGGAGGCCATATTTTTCAGCTGTATCTGAGTGATGAGCACCACAAACAATCAGGAAAAATTGCCTTTCAGTCAGGGAAAAATCAGGGAATTTCATTCTTCATTTTCTGTGGCCACCCTGTATTATACCCCTCTGTTTAATAGTGGTGTATCGGTATACTGCGATACATGATGAACCGTTAAATTTAGCTCCTCACAGTTCACGGTACATCTAAATTTCGATAGGGTTTGGTACGAGATATTTTATTTACTAAATAATATTCTGACAACAAAAACATGCTGCAGCATACTGATTGTGTAATATAAATATTTATCACATAACATGCAGTCCAGGAGTGCTGTAAAGCCGTGACATTAATATTGTTCGGCACTCCCAGACCGTGCAATAAATATTTACATTATCTTGACGCTAGCCAATCAATGCATTGATCCGTCACTGACGTCAGGATAATATCAACGTCACCATGACGTCCCGCTCATTGTACTGCTAAATTTTGGCTGAAACGTATGCAGCGCACATCATTCTTCTGAACAATATTGAGCGTTTTTAAGGTTATGTGATAAATAGAATCTTACATTCGTGCTCATTACATACAAGTTTTATTAAACTCGTCGACAAAAACAATATGACACTCAGCAAAGTCTCGTGTCATATCATTTTGTCCACTCGTTTAATAAAACTTGTATGTAATGAGCACTCATGCAAGATCCTCTATGTATTAGTCATTTAGTATTCTAAGCTGCTGTAAGAGAATATCATATTGAACCAAAATATACCAAACTTTTGGAAAAATTGACGGAACATATTGTATCGTGAGGTTAGCGTATTGTTACACTGTTACACCCCTACTGTTCAACAGTATTTTAATCCTACAAAGACAACCTAGTCACGTTATCTTGACACTAGGCAAACCTATACTTACCATAATTAACTATGCTGAGTATCAAACAAGGGAAATATACCAGTACCAATTTTAATGAATTTGGTATGTCGCAGTCTGGGATCAAACCTGACACCTCTCACACTCAAAGCAGATGCTCTACCACTAGGCTATCAAGGCTGTTGTGTTAAATATTATGCTTCTTATCTTTGATTCATGGGTATATTGATTTGCACATGTTGGTCGGTCGGTCGGTCTGTGTTTCTGATTGTAGACCAAATGGTTTCAAGAACGCTTTGCCATAGGATCTTCAAACTTAACATGGAGCAACAGTAGATGACCTCTATTGATTTTGAGGACAGTAGGTCAAGGTCGCTGTGACCTTTAACATTAATGACTATTTGGCTGCAATGGGGGCAATACTGTTTTACAAACATCTCTAGTTATTATGTATCTTTCTATATGATTACAGGTTACGTTCAGGATACTTGGTTTATGCCATTGGTGAAACCTACCCTGTCACTGATGTAGACATGGACCTAGAAACTATAACAATGGAACAAGTGCCCCCAGAGAATTATTCATTCTCATTTATAGCTGGTAATATACTTCATACAAGAATAACCCACATCAATAATCGTATTATTTCTCAACACATGTTCATATTTCTTAGTTTGTCCGTCTGTCTTTGTGCTTCCAATGCAGAGGAATGTGGGGTTGATCCGTGGTCACAGTGAATTAATAATAACTATTAAACCCTTCTAGTTTATTTTATTCCGCAAAATTAATTAGTTTGATCTATTCCACAAATTCAAAATAGCCTTATATGTTTCACAACTTATATTTTATTCCGCAAATTAGTTTTATGCCCCTGAATCGATAGATCGGGAGGCAAATAGTGATTGACCTGTCCGTCCGTTCCTGGTTAACCCAAATTGACTGTTTCGTCTTACATCAAGTCCATCAAGGACTTGGCATACTTGTTTTACCATCATAAACCCCTTACATTGTCAAAGCCATGTAACACTATCCAACATTTTAACAGAATTATTGCCCCTGATTAACTTAGCTTTTTTTATGGACAAGGCTTCCATAGGGGCATAAGTGTTTATTGAATGCAGTCTTGTTTTTTTCCTCAAATTCAAATTAGCCTTTTATGAATCACAACTTATTTCATCACAGTTTCTTTATCATTAGGAAAATAGATGATCTCCTGTACATGTGTATTTGTTGGAACAATGTAGTTATATTTGTGTTATTTCATTTACTTTTAGGAGATGTAACATACAATGTAGATTTGGTTGCTACGGTTACACCAGAAGCTTACCATTACAGAAGTAGAACCAGTCGAGTTCTGGAGAGATTTTGTACCTATACAGTCAATGGACAGTCTGCTAGAGGTCTTACTGAATATCATTATCGGTAAATATACTACCCACCATCATTATGCCCCATCCTTCATCCCGCTAAGTTTGGGCAATTGTTCAATCTGGCAGGGAAAATATGAATGACGACGCACTTAGGACTGTCTCAGTCTAACACAAAACAACCCCACCCAATAAAGAGCTTTGCATTTTGTTAGTATACCAAATGGTCTCCAATTAATAAATTAAAGAACAATCCTTGGTCTAGGATTTTCATGCTTTGGCTGTAGATCGGTTGAGATCAGTAAATGAATGACCCTTATTGATTTTGAGGTCTAACATGAAGGCTGTCAGGCTCCGATCTCCTGAAGCATCCCAGGTAGAAATCTCATCTCAAATTGAGATTTTGCTCAAATCAGAGTCGGTGTTTGAGACAAATCTGTAGTTTAAGATCTTGAAATTTTATTATTATAAACTCAATATAGTGTATCTCATAATCTGTTTTGTGCTACCAATTTTGATTCCAGTCTCAAATGGAAATTAACTCAAAGACACATGACAAAATTTGAGATTTGATTTTTTCCAGACTGGTACGATTTGGGAGATCGGGACCAGGTTTGTCAGACTGTGCATTTCTATGCCCCCACAGAAGTGATTTGTTATTGATTTACAACATGCGGCCTTTGAAATAATTTTTGCCTGTATCACTCATAACTCTAAAAGTATTTCTTATACAGTCCTTACATTGTCTAGGAATATATGAGTCAGCATGTGTTGTTGAGTTGACATAATCAAATAAGGGCATTTATAGGCCAATGGCATCCATGACCTATGGATGCATTTCTAATTAAATTGTTTTTTGTGTACTTTTGGATTGTTCTCATATTTTGACTTGCATTTTATTTGACCTCTTCTTAAGAAATCCTGAAGGCCCAGCAATGACAGACAGTAAGCCGGAGACCGTTACATTGCTGCAGGAACCAGCCAACATTGAAGAGTATAAAGGGGAGCTCACTCTTACATTCAAAGAACCAATGTGTATGAGTAGTGCTCTAGTTGGTGGAAAAGGATCCCAGCTGGCTATGTTGACGTCTATTCAGAGCCAGGTATAATAATAATGATAAAGACTTTATTTTATGAGGTAACACAGTTGGCAAAGCCAGTCTTATAGTCCATGTGACAGACCGAATTTCATTACCAAAAAGGTGAACAGATCCAACAATGATTTTCGGTTAGCTTGATATCTCAGCAGTCTGAAAACGGTTGATGGACTTGCGGGTCACTTTGCCAAATGACCTTTTGGCGACCATCTTTAAAGATGGCCGCCATTATTTTAAGCAATCATACGCTTTGGGAAAACTTGAATTATTCCTCACTCAATAGGGCTATCGGCTTGCAATATGTCTTAAAATGTTCGTATTTCAACTCCGCATCTGTTGATATATACATATTAATATTATAATTAAGTGATTAGTTCAAATGTATTGATATTCTAAGAAAATTTGATATTTTTCACTTTTTGTCATTATTTTTTCTCTTGCAATTCTGATTGGGATTTGTATTTAGCCATTTTTTGTTTGTTACATTCAGAGAACAATTCTAGGCATCCATAATATACATTACATTGATAAATTTTCACTTCGAAGTCCAAAACTGGACAGGAATATATGACAGCTGATGCCTAAATTAAATAGATATTTTAGGACACATGAATAGACCGTTTCCAACAATCTCAGGAAAAAATTTTTTTTTGTTCCATGGCTACTTTTTTATACGATGCGTATATATATGTATAGATATCCAGTACCGTGTCCCAAGAGTGTTAGTGTGGTACCTGACCCCTAGATGGATGGATTGGAGGCTCGGATCCGACCAGTTGTATGAGTTAATATGACATTATTTTCAAAAACATGGTTACGACAGGAAAACTTGAATAACTATTCAGCGAAACGGAAAATATGCATAAACGTGACACCAAATGATTGGAAAATAATTTTATATGAGTATTTACATTTATATTTTTGTTAATAAAGTTCCGAATATTACAGTAAAAGTACATTATTTTAACGTTGTTTTCATATTCTTCTTTAATGATAGTAAACCATGTTAGGATTCATACCTTCCACTGTAAAATTCTGTTTGTTTCGCGCATTCACTAAGAAATAAAAATGTTAAAGCAGGAACGTACTCGAAGGAAAACGATAAGGGATAGAGAGGGATACAAAATAAACAAACTTTTATATTGAACGGTTGACCTTTGTCTAGTGTCTAGCTTACTACTATTCTGACTCAGATGGACCGTAGTAACCTTTAAATAACCGTTCCGGATAGAATTTGTAAAAAACACACACTTAAAGCCTCACCAACCCTACTACAACTAAGGTTGTATTTGTGATACGATGGTGGCTGAGGGGTTAATGCTCTTGACTACAAATCCGGAGGTCCCTAGTTTGAAATTTCAGTGGACCAGTGTTCCCCACCCAACTACAGACAAACTAATTGTTAACCGTGTAATAGTCTGACGAATCTGTTCGGAAAGAGCTAGGGTATCCCATCCAGATTCATTGTATCACACCACTGTCACTTCTACTTGCTGTCCCTTAAGCAAAACACAGGACCCCGTATGAAATATTAAGAAGTTATCCTTGACTGAAAGGTTTAAATAATTAGAAATACAACCACAAGGTGTCAACCACGGGGATGTTTATCCTGGAGTTATGAATGTTTTCAGTATCACCGCTATCTCTGCCATGCCAGTAGGCACTACCTTTAGATGGGTGCATCCTTAATTACATATGGGTATTATAATTTTCTTGATTGGGTTGCGTCATACGGTATTGCTCTGTGATGTACATCCTAAAGATGAGCACACTTATTCCTGAACTCATTGATTACTAGTATGGGCCCACTATAGTCACTCCTGTTTTGTACATAATTATTACGGATGGACAGTGTCATTCCTGACCATATGGGTTATTAATGCATACCGGTAAGACAGATTGGTACAGTAATTTGTAACCATACAAGATACATAATACAGATGGGTTCATTCGTTCCTGCCCGTATTTGGGTACATACTACACATGAATACAGATATTCTTGACCACATATGATACACATACTAACCATATGAGTACTAAAACATGCTACATGGAGGAACATCCATTTCTGACCATATGAGGGTTATTCTACTGATAGGTACAATTGTTCCAGACTATATGGAGTCCGTAGTAGATTGGGACAGCCATGCCTTACCATATATGTGGTATATACTACATATAGGTACCGGGTACATTAATTCCTGGCCATATGGAGTTCACAGTACAGATGGGGACAGCCATTCCCAACCATGTATGGTACAGCCTAGATTTCTGCTCATGTGGGGCACATAATTATTATTTATAGATGTATCAATTTCATATCATATGGAGTCAGTAGTACAGATGGGAATACAACTATTCCTGACCATAACTATGTCATACATATTACATATGGGTACATCCATTACTGACAATACTTGATACATGCAGATACATACAGCCGTTCGTAACCATGCAGTTGGACACGGGCATTCCTGACCATATGTGGTACATTCTGCTGATGGTAATCATGCCTGGTCATATGGATAATAGAACATGTTATTAGTAAAGACAGGAACATCCATTTATGTTTATATGAGGTACATTCTACTGATGGACACATTTATTCCTGATCTTATCGGGGGTACTAGAACATATTAACCATATTTATATGACAGAATACTGGCCACAAGAGGTACACACTATACAAAAGTGCACATGGGAACATCCATTCCTGACCATATGACGTACATGTATAAATTATGATTGTTAATACAACAGATGGTCACAGTCATTTCTGATTTAATACTAGTAGGTGAATATGCATGGTCATTCCTTACCATACTGGACTTGTTATTTTATCGGTATAGTCATTCCTGGTCCTTAAAGTACACCATATTTCTAAGTAAACTATTCTTAACCTCGTGGGAATATTCACCGATTAAAGCCATCCCTTTTCTTAATATATAGAAGAACATTCCTGTGGAAATGGTTCTGTCCATTCCTGTCCCAATGAAACATATTCTACTGCCCATATATCATTTTCTCACCATATAGTACATCCACTTTGGTTCCAGAGAATTTGACACGACTCTCGAACTTTAATTAGCATAATTTAACAGCTGATTTCTTGTCTATATTTATAATCCCGGTTGTATGTTTTTATAAGCGGAAAATATCACTAAGACGCTCGAGGTGTAATACCAACACAAATCTAAAGGACCGATATTGCACGGTTTGCTCGCGGAAATTTATATATTCAACGCAATAACCTTGTAATATATTCATGCATAGGTCAGGATCATGTCAAATTATCTGTGCTATACATTCTGCAGTCAAGTACAGCTTTTACATACACTGATAAGGGATAACGACAGCATTACTCTCCTATGGGTATCTCCCACATAACTGTGTCTGTACTGGCGTCATGGGCTTTCCTAATACAACAGGCGAAGCTATACCTGCAAGATCCTATGATGTGTACGTCTTACTACACGGTTTGTGGCTACTCCTGTTTCCATGGTGTACACGCAGATGAGTAATTCCTAGCCCTATTGGTTCCCTACTACCATTGGGTGCAACTACCACTGGTAACAGTTACCTAATATCATTAGGCATAGCAACTCCTAGTCCTATTGCTGTCCTACAATCAAGGGGTACGACTAACGCCGGTCATGAATACCTACAAAAACAGTGTACATCAACTCCTAGCCCTGCAATCAAGGGATATGACTCTTAATATAATCACCGGCCACGAATGCAGGACAAAATGATATTAAAATTATATTGTATGTCAAAATCACCCAGTTAAAGTCAATTTTCAGACATTCGACCGACTGTACATTTACTCATTGAGTCTCACGTCAGCTGTTACACTCGCTCGGCGCTGTTGGCATTTGGGTAAGTGGGACAGTTGGATTATTCTTGCTCAGAGAAATTAAGCAGTGGTCCAGAAGGGGATTGAACCGGGGACCTCTCGATCACGAAGCGCGCACCCTACATCTAGGCTCCCCACAGGTATCATTGTAATTCACGCAGCAGTTTTTTTTTCTTTTAAAACATGACCTTATTGATGACAATTAGATAAACCAAGATAGTCTGGTGATGCCAGATACAGAACCCTTCGCTTGAGACAATCATATATTTCGCTATGACCTCTCTAAAACGTCACCAAAACGACAACATAAAACTAAGGAACCTAAAATTTGGCATATATTCGTGTTGTATAAGAATGCATTTCGCTAATGATTCACTATTTGGGAAAGAATCAAAGATAAAGTTATACTAAATCACTCGGCCCATGGCGTGTATGATGCTGTACTACTAGCCGCCTTAGCCGCACCCTCGCCTCCAAGACTTCTAGCTGGGGTCCGGTATAATACCCACAGCCTATTAGGCATAGGATTCTATTTCCGGATACCTACACATGTATAAATATGTGCATATGAACAAACAAAGCAACTTTGAAATAATAAAATCAAAATTAATGGTTGTTCCTGAGATTATTGAAAAAAGATATATTCGTGCGTCTTAAAAATACCATTTAATTAGATATCAGTTGTCATAGATTCCTGACCAATTTTGGACTTCAAAGTGAAAATCTATCAATGCTATGTATATAATGGATGCCTAGAATTACCTCTAAATATAACAAACAAAAAAATGCCTAAATACAAATCCCAATCAGAATTGCAAGAGAAAAAATAATGACAAAAAGTGAAAAATATCAATTATTTCTTAGAATATCATACTTTTCGAACTAATAACTTTATTATAATATTAATATGTATACATCAACATATGTGGGGTTGAACTACGAACATTTTAAGACATATTGCAAGCCGATAGCCCTATTGAGTGAGGAATAATTCAAGTTTTCCCAAAGCTTATGATTGCTCAAAATAATGGCGGCCATCTTTAAAGATGGCCGCCAAAAGGTCATTTGGCAAAGTGACCCGCAAGTCCATCAACCGTTTTCGGACTGCTGAGATATCAAGCTTACTGAAAATCATTGTTGGATCTGTTCACGTCTTTGGTAATGAACCTTCAATTTTCAAGGCCTGGGACATGGACTATTACCTGTGAGCCTCATAACTATGTACATACAATTTACAACAAATGTGACCAAATATAACATTAATTTTAAAGAATTATATTTACATCAAATTTAACAGGAGTAAGTTGTTTTGGTTTTTTTTAAATGCCGAGCATAGCCTTTATTTGCCAGTCAGCTTTATGCTGAAATATAGCAGGCATACATGTGTGCCCCCTCTGTTGCCAGATTAGATGGCAAGCGCTCTAACCATTGAGCTACGGAGTTAATTAAGCTACTAAAACATATCAAATGAAAAGTAGACCAACAATTTCTAGAACAGTTGATTGAAGTTGATCTATAAAACAAAGAACAAAATTACATTTATATATTATTTGACAAAAGTATTTGACACGTTATCAAGTTTTACTTGAATACTAGTTATGTCGCCCACATATAGTGGGGGGAGACATGTTAATATTTGTGCTGGATGGGTGTCGCAAAGATTGTCAGCACTTTTTCTACTTAACCATTGGTCGGATTTCAATGAAACTTCACATTATTAGTTTGTACCAAGTCTAGTTACACATATTGATTCCGGCTGAGTTATGGCCCTTTTATTGTCAAAAACAAGTTTGTCCTCACTTGTTCTCCTTAACCATTTGTCAGATTTCTATGAAATTCCTCATTTCATAGTTGGTATATTGTCAAGTCAGAATTTTATAAGAGTTAATGAATGGCCTTTTGCCGTATATACATGTATTTGTGAAAAACGATTCAAGTTTAATTTGGATTTGGCTGGTAATATAAGAATTAAATTCTTTTACTAATAGTTTGTCTTACCCCCCCCCCCCCCACCCTAGTCCACAGAGAGCCATCTATTACAGTTGTTTATATTTACAGGTTGGTGCGATTGTCCCAAAAGGATTCTGTCTTACTTTGGCGGCATTTGAACTTCAAATTTCTGTAAGTACTGTTATATAATTATAAGTTTACCAAATACAGATTTGTTAAGTTTGAATGTTTTAACTTTTTTGCTTAAAATTTAGGTTATTTGATGAAAGTTTACCAAATACGGATTTGCTAAACTTGAAACTTTGTTTTTGTTTACTAAGACTTTGTACAAAAAATAAAGTTTGAACTTTACTGATGAAAATTAAAGTTATTTGATGAAAATAATAAACTTGAAAGTTTCATTTTTTTGCAGAAAATTTTAGTTATCTTTTGATGAAAAATTATCGACTAAGTTATTGTCTATTGAAATTTCCTAAGTTAAATTTTTATGTGTAGGTGTAGGAAAGTAAGTAATGGCGACAACAGATTTGCATCATATTTTTAGGATTGGGCATTATGCCCGAGTAAGATCCCTGTTATAGTGTATCTTCTAACAATTGTTGATAGTTTATTAATCCTTTACCAGTGTCTTTAAAGCCTAGGTCCCACTGAGGAATTTCACGTCAGTGATGTTCTCCTGATTTCTTCCGATATCACACGATTCATCACAATTCCTTCCGATATCACAAATTGTCTCATGACTCCCCGAAGCTTCACCTAGACCATGAGGAACCTGTTCCCGTTGTCCTGATAGCTCATTAATTTCAATCAGGAGTGCATCACTGAGGCAAAAAATGCTCAGTGGGACTTCACATGTTGATTTAAGAAATAAAAAATGAAAAAAAAACAGCTTTTATACAACGGGTTGGAGAATGACAAACTGTTGTTAAACAAAAGGTATACTAAGGCTTTTGAATATTTTATTTCGATTTCAACATGATTTAAACATTACATGCAGTTATATCTTAAGCAAGTGTTACTTTGCAAGAGTACTAATATGTTGTTAAGTTACTTGTTTACCTGCATGATGTCATAACTAGAATACCTGCAAGACATGATGTCAATATATCAAACGCTATAAAATGCTTTTTTGTTCTTCGTCTATATTTGTTGTAGAAGTCAGAAAAGATTCAGACAAGCCTTTCCAACATTGAGAATGCTATAAGGTTTGTTGTGATTTATCTTTGTCTCAAATTTGTTAGTTTAGGCAAAGTTTGCTATTGACTCATCTCTCTGTGAGCATATATTCCACTGACATATATATTAATCAGGTTTTTTATCGACTAATGTAGCAGATGCTTGTCCAGTTTGTCCCAACGAAAATGTTAACCAAAATTTTCAAGTTGTTGTAACTCTAAAGTATTTTCAAAGTCCATCGAGGCATTGCTTTCCAACTTGGCATACTGGTTTACCATCATAAACACCTTACACCATGTAACACTATCCAACATTTCAACAGAATAATAGCCCCTGATTGACTTGATTTTTATTGACAAGGCTTACCAGGGCATAGGTGTTTATTGAACGCAGTCTTGTCTTAAATTGTATTTAATAAAATAATAAATTTGTAAAAAGTATGTTTTTAGAAATTTTTACTTTGAAATCAAGTGTCTATCCTTCAGGAATTGTGATTTTGCCAGCCTTGAAGGACTGTGTGCAGATGCTGTAGAGCTATTGGCCAGTTGTGAAATAGCTCAGCCAATAAAATTGCAGCTTGCATCACAGGTTGAGGCTGTATTTGGTAAAATGTATCATGATACGAGATTGGCTGTTCGTTCATCTGCTTCAGGTAAGGTGTTTGTTTGTTTGTTTGCTTGCCAGCTTGCTTGCTTGCTATTGATGGAGACAGTCGTAAGAGCATTTCTGTTGTTTTCACCCTGCCAGATTGGTCAATTTCCTCTGATTTAAAAGGAATAGACAGTTGTGTGATACAATGAATCCAGAAGTGTTAACCTAGCTATTTCTGAATAGACTCATTGGTTCTTCAACATGCCTGGTGTACAGCACCAATACACACAAAACTACCTCTGGGTTAACTACCAACCAGTTAATCTCTAGAAACTGTTGCATTGGAAACAATGAAAAGCATTTCAGAGATTACCCAAGTACTCTGGTCAAGAGTCAAGCCAGGGACCTCTCGATCTGTAGCCAAAAGCCTTGTCCACTCAATGTGCCAGGTAAATATAGCATATGTTCGAATAAAAACTTGTTCGAAGTTTGAATTCGTTTTAACTCTATAATCCATACAAACTACACAGTTCTGCTATACAGATATTTGGACTGGTAGGTCAAAGGGCATGGTAGCTGTGATTTTAAACATGAATGTATTGACCAGATGTTTCTGATAATGAACAGTTGGGCCCAGGGCTTTTTATTGAGCTGCAATCGGGGTATGTGTACATGTTTTAGTTACATCTCTTGCTTTAGCTGTGTACATATATAATTCTAGTTTAACACATTTATGGCTCCACTCTATGCCAGGAAAATTAGAGTAATATATAGGGCTGTTGCGAGTAACCGGGTACTCAGATATCCAAGAGTTCGACTAGAGAAACAAGTCCGAGAATTCGTCATCTCCTAGTTCGATGGATCGCGATCTTTAATATTGATACCTAAACTATGCAGACATCTCTTAAATTCGTTACCTCAAGTAGTTTAAAAAACTTTTAGACTAAACACTGACAGTAAACAAGAAAACATCCTTAATTTGCAATTCGAAAGTAAACTTGTGCATGTACTATAAGTAAAGCTACCAACATCATTACATTCAAATAAATTAATCTTATTTATTAAAGTTAATAACTAGAAATGAAACATTCATGAATTCATAATTCAATTAATAAATAATTTATGTCATATCTTGAAAATGAACTGTACATTTATCATGAAAATAATATCCGATTGTCAATAAGATGACGCCATACGACGAACCATCTGCAATGGTTGAACCAACGTACTGAAATCCGCCAGACAAGTGAAGGAGTGAAAATACTTCGTTATTTCTATTAAGAATGATAAGTAGGCACTATGCAAAAGCAGTCTAAATTAATCATTAATTAGTCAATGGAGTTAGGAGACATTGTTGTTTGGTGTTATTAGAACTTGCTTCTGTCCCTATTTGATAACATATTATTCGTTTTAAATGTCTCCATGCACCCTTGTACATGTTTGTACATTAGTAATTTAGTGTTTTACAAAGTATGTGGTGTTATTAAAAGTAAAAAGTCTCTATGGCAGTCTTCGTCTTCATGAAATTTGTAAATGCTGATTTATGGTTTGATCTGTGAATCGCTCACCCCGACTCGTGATTCAAATCGGATCGGCACTTACCTGACGATCCACAGCCCTGGTAATATAGTATACAACATATTGAATGGTATTTCTGAACACTCTGTATGTGCTGTATAGAATGAACATTTTGAACAGCCTGTATTTATTATGCCCCCCCCCCCTCTTTGATGAGGTGGTATATTGCTTTGCACATGTCAGTCTGTCTGTCTATCAGTGTTTATAGACCAAATGGTTTCAAGAATGCTTTGCCCTAGGATCTTCAAACTTTATATGGAGGTTGGTCATCTATTGATTTTGAGGTCAGTAGGTCAAAGGTCAAGGTCACTGTGACCTTTACCATTTCTGTCTATTGGGCTGCCATGGGGGCAAACGTGATTTACAAACATCTGTTTTTGTATCAGGTGAAGACGGCTGTGAAGCAAGCTCTGCTGGGCAGATGGAAACATTTCTCGGTGTACGTGGAATAAACAGTTTACTGGACACAATCAGGAAATGCTGGGCCTCAGCATATGCATACCAAGCCGTGGAATATAGAAGGTACCTCCCATTTTATTCTTGATAAGCACATTTGTTATTAAAAATGATAATAGAAAATTGGACAGGTAAGGCAGCACCCAACTTAACCAGATAAGCTCAGAAATCATATAAACCTCACATACCACAATTACACGGCACAATGCCCAACACATAACTGAACAAGAAAATGAACTTAACTGCTGAAAGTCCCAGCTGTCAAAAAGCTGAAAACTTAATGAAATGGTGTGAATGCATTTCTATGAGTTTTCATCCGTGTGAAAGTTTTTTCAGAAGTATATCACTCGTCATGTGTCATTAATGTAAATCGTAGTTATTGTTTCACTATAGATCTAGAATTAATCTAAACTAAACAAATACATGGGTGAAAGTTTTCAGGCGCTTATCTGCCCCCTTTTGGAATTGGAAATGTTAAAGTTTAGGTACCGTACAGGTTTTTTAACCTCTAATATCTTCCAAGTGCATTCACATAATGCTATGCATACTTGTTCTCCATCCATAGAAAAAACCTTGTTTTAAACCTTTCAACATGTAGTCTTCATGGTCACTAAACTCTCTGCTGTAACTCTCTACTCTCTATACATACAATAAACTTTCATCAACCAATGAAAATGTGTATCAGGGTTCACAGCAGTTTTGTAAAGGTCAAATATCAAAATATTCTAGTATTTTAACCAGGGTGTGAATTGTACTGGTTAAGTGGAAATCAAAGCGCTGTAGGGAGCGTAGACATTTTCCTGAGGGTCATGGGTTCAAACCCCACTGGAACCATAATTTTTATTTTTTTAAGTGTTTAGGTATTGTTTTGTCTGTAAAGCATTTATTTGTACATTTTCCTGATGGTCGTGGTTTCAACCCCCACTGGAACCATAATTTTTTTTTTTTTTTTAAATGTTTAGGTATTGTTTTGTCTTTATAACATGTATTTGTACATTTTCCTGATGGTCGTGGGTTCAACCCCCACTGGAACCATAATTTTTATTTTTATTTTTTTTAGTGTTTAGGTATTGTTTTGTCTTTATAGCATGTATTTGTACATTTTCCTGATGGTCGTGGGTTCAACCCCCACTGGAACCATAATTTTTTTTTATATTTTTTTAAGTGTTTAGGTATTGTTTTGTCTTTATAGCATGTATTTGTACATTTTCCTGATGGTCGTGGGTTCAACCCCCACTGGAACCATAATTTTTATTTTTAAATTTTATTTTTTTAAGTGTTTAGGTATTGTTTTGTCTTTTTAGCATGTATTTGTACAGTTATATGGAGGAAAAATACCAAAATATTTTGTTTAAAATAAAGGTCAAATCATAGAAAAACCTTGTGTAGTCAGTCACCAGAGGTTACAATTTCAACTTAATCTTTATGAAACTTTGTTACAATGATCCTGTCAACAAAGTCTATGCCAAGTTCGATTTTAGGTCATCTGGCGTCAAAAACAAGGTCACAATGTCAATTGACATTTTCCTGAGGGTCGTGGGTTCAAACCCCACTGGACCATAATTATTTTTTTAAGTGTTTAGGTATTGTTCTGTCTTTATAGCATGTATTTGTACAGTTATATGGAGGAAATATTTTGTTTAAATTATAGGTCAGATCATAGAAAAACCCTGTGTAGTCACCAGAGGTTACAATTTCGACTTAATCTTTATGAAATTTGGTCCTAATAATCATCTCAACACAATCTAGGTTAAGTTTGATATTAATTAAGTCATCTGGGGTTAAACGCTAGGTCACATGGTCAAATCATACACAAACTTGCAATAGAGGCTGAATTTCCTTAAATTTTATTCAGAAAATGTGTAGGATCACCATAGGGGTGTGCATGCACTAGTACGACAGGTGAGCGACCTAGGGCCCTTTGGGCCCTCTTGTTTGACTTAGAAGCCCCAACCTCTTCACAGCAGAGGGTAATGCTGCTGTTATGAAGCATTTTGTTTGGAATATATAATGATTGTACTATCCTAGCATGGCGCTGCGAATAGTGGAGCGCGCTGTTCGTGTTTATTTTCCTTATATGAATTGTCGAATTTTGAGGATTTCAGGTTTTTAAGAATTTCAAACTTTCACCCATGCAAATACTCACAGTACGAAATCCCACCCACTGGGGGGGGGGGGGGGGGGGTGACGGTTATATACGATTTTTGAATAGATGTTATTCTCGTTATTCCTCAGACAGCATGGTCTGCCAGTTAGAACATCAATGGGTGTGGTTATACAAGAGATGGTACCCTCCTACGTGTCCGGTGTACTGTTTACTAACGATCCAATGTCTGGTAACCCTAACAAGATGGTCATAGATGCCTCATACGGATTGGGAGAGGTAAAAAACAAGCATATATAACTACATTAATATTTCAGCTGAAAGTGCAAGTCCCTTTTTTTCAAAGAGTCAAAAGACATAGTTTCAGCTGTTAAAAAGCTGAATGTCCTAGTGTCAGCTGTAAAAAAGCTGAATGCCCTAGTAGTAATTAAAAAGCTGAATACCCTAGTAGTAATTTAAAAAGCTGACTGGTCTAGTTTCAGCTTGAAAAAAGCTGAATGACCTAGTTTTAGATTTAAAAACAAGTTGAATGGCCTAGTAGTAATAAAAGACTGAATGACCTAGTTTCAGCTATAAAAATTCTGAATGGCCTAGTAGTAGTAAAAAAGCTGAATGACCTAGTTTCAGATTTAAAAAAAGCTAAAGTCCCTGGTAGTAATAAAAAAACTTAATGACCTAGTAGTATTTAAAAAAGCTGAATGACCAAGTTTCAACTATTTAACATTCAACTATTTCATGTACTGTATTATTTCAGACAGTGGTATCAGGTAAAGCCACGCCCGACACGTACTTCGTTCAGAGACATTTTGATGGTAGACTTGATATACTGGACAGGAAGATGGGAAATAAGGATATGGAAATCCAAATGAGTGGTAAATATATATGCACAGTCTGTGTTAAACTAATCCAGATTTTCATTATTTAACTCAAATAATGACACATGTCTTTTTGTTAATTAACATGCGAGGCTGGATTCAAAATTAGCATGTTTCACTAAACAGAAATGTTATAGAGTTTGTTACAGTAACATTTTAAGAACTTGAGCTTCAGATTTATCTCTAATTTCGACTCCGATTTTAGCAAAATCTCAATTTAAGTTGAGATTTCTACTTGAAATGCTTCGGAAGATGTGGGCCTGTTCTTAAGTTTGACTTTACAACGCCTTGAGTACTTGAAGGGATAGCACTGCCTTTCCGACCAAGTAAAAACTAAAGTAGAGTTATTTTCTGTAATGTTTGCCTGCCCTATGTCCAATAGTCATCATAAAATTTTGCATGGACTTGGGGTTTAAATATGGGGCTGTTTAAGAAAACAAAAATGTGCATGTTTAAATTTGTATGTTTTGAAAAGTAAGGATGTTATTATTTGAATAAGATTATAGGATACTGTTTTATCAAAGCACTTACGAAATTCTTAAAGTTACGCTAAAATTTAAATTTTTTATAATTCTTTAATAACTGCAAATTGGTGACGGATAAGGTTTGTAGGAGTTCATTACTTGAATCATTGTTAGTATTGTAGCTCAATTTACCACACTTTATAATTATAAAGGAATTATAAAGAATTTAATTTTGATCGTAAGTTAACGATTTCTGTGAGTGCTTTGATGAAACAGTACCTAGGAGTGTATTTTGCTTGTTTGACAGAGACAAATATAATTGCATGGTCATTCAGGTTTTCTCTCTGCCAGATTGGCTGATGACATCTGACATGTATGGAATTCATGTATTAATTCTATTATTTCGTACTTGTAGAATCAGATGGCGTGGTGGAGGTTAATACTAGTAACCAAGAACCAAGTGAGGCATGTCTATCTGATGAGCAAGTCTTGCAGCTGTGTGATGTGGCCATTAAGGTGAGCATAGACTGTGGTTCACATCTATCAAGGGTCATACAATTCAGGAATAATCTGGAAATCCGGATTTGCAGTTTAAGAAAGAAGGAACTTTTGTAAATAAAATATAAGTTATTTGATGAAAAAAAAAACAGAATTGACATAATTATTGTCATTTTGAAATTTCATAATCTGAGTTTTAACAATAGAACAAGGCTTGAACTGAGTATTGGTGCCGGGGTGTGTCCTAATGGCACCCGAAACACATTTGAGACTCGTTTTCAGGATTGGGCATTGTGCCTCAGTAGAACCCCTGGTTTATAGTTCACCGGAGATAGCTCTAGCCATATCTACAAACAAACATGGATACTATCTACACTGAACTAGGGGTGGGCCGATGCATCGAAATATCGATGCATTGCGATTCCAAGTGTCCCAATAGTATGGATCGATAGTAAAAGTCTCGATCCAATAACTATCGCCGATAGTTAGCTCAACTACTTATAAATAAAGTTTATTATTAATTTAAAAAAACTTCCGTTTTCGTTAAAAAAATTAATTGTAAATAACAACACGCATCAAAACAGCCACAATGGACCAATACGAGAGGTGCCCCACTTATATTTGAACACCGTTGACCATCCGATATTTTAATGCTGATACGCTGTAATCGAAATGTCTCTATACAGCCATGTATATTAATGTGTCGACTAACATATGCACTCACTGTTTTTATGCCCCCGTATCGATTGATCGGGAGGCATATAGTGATTCACCTGTCCGTTCGTCCGTTCATCCGTCCGTTCGTCCGTCCGTCCTGGTTAACCCAAATTGACCGTTTCTTCTAGCATCATTATGGCTTGCTACAAAGCTTCCAAACTTGCATGGATGTTGTATATGAACACTCTCCACACACCTGTATCACCTGACCCCATTTTGACCTTCACCTTGACCTAATTTTGGACTTAGACTTATTTATGGACAAGGCTTCCACAGGGGGCATAAGCGTTTATTGAACGCAGTCTTGTTTAATTTTGCAGTTTAGTTATACCCCAAATCAATAAGTTTGTAGGGGCATCGAATTGAGCTTTTTTAAGACAGAAAACCCCAATTGATGGTTTAAACATTGATCGAGTGTAATCACCTCTGCTTTATCATTAAGATTCCAAACTTTATGAAAACATGATTGTAAGACTTCGGCATTCATTATTCTGGTGTAATATACTAGGAATTTGTGGTCTTTAGGTATCAAATAGCGTGATTGTAGTGGGGTATGAAGCTGAGTCTTGACCAAAACACCATGTTCCAGGCATTGTCGCCAGGAACGAGATGTGGCAAACATATTTTTCAAAAACTATTTTAAACGTTAGGAGCATACTACTGTGTGCTTATTTTCCCCTTTGTAGAATAAATATGAGTCATATTTTATTAGTTTTAACAAACAACTGCACAAGTCATGCAACCGGATGGGAACTCACGTTGCTTAACGAATGTTAACTTTTTGATAGTCTCGTAGACATTTCTCAAATAGCAATCTGTTGTATTACTGTAAATATCTCAATGATAAAGCATTATCTCAACAGATGGGACAAAGATATTGAAATTACCGTTCCGTTGTAGCATGCATGGTGGTTAAAGACGATTGTCTCCCTTGGATTATTTTGGTAAAATTGCTGGTGAACACCTACCGTTTTTCAGAGCATGGTATTCGCCATTTTTGAAATAACTTAATTAATAGTTTTGAAGGATACTCCTACCTTCATTGCAATCCCCATTTTGATTATTGGATTCATCCTAGTTCTCATATAACCAATCGGTATGATTTTTGAAGGAATCATCACTTTTTGGCATTTTTTATTATTTCGTGTCATTTCACATATTAGAGCAACAGAAGGTAAAGAACCCTTCTAGGGACGAAAATTACTGAAAGTCTTCACAGAAACGGTATATCCATGTTCTAATAATGCCTTCTTAGTGCTTCTTCAGGAGCATTCGGCCTTCAAAAAGCCAAAAGCCACACCCTCTACAAAATTGCTGATTTTGGCTAGAATCATATTGCAAACAAACCAAACAGTGAGTGCACATGTTACCTGACACATTGTTTTACGCGGTACAAAAGAGTTATTTCATTTATATAGGTTTAACATGAAACTATCAGATATTCAACGGTGTTCAAATATAAGTGGGGCACCTCTCGTATAGCCTTAATTTTATTGATCTATTTCCGTCAAATTCATTTTAAATAATGTCCACAAATAGTAGATATGTATGTTGTACAACAAGTAATATCTTACACAGTGCAAATTTGCATTTACAAGTTAATCTCTGGTTTTCAAATCTTGGCAATAACTATTGCAATAGTATCGCAATAGTTTCCAGCAATACAATAGTATTGCAATAGTACTTTCAGCAATAGCAATAGTATTGCAATAGTCAAAATTGGACTCAATAGTCACCCCTACACTGAACAGTCGACTGGCGTATTGTAATCAGTTTACATTGAGAGACTACATGCATTGGAGCCATTATGCCCGAGATCCAACAAAAAGCAACATTATAGATGTATAAGATTGTCAATCTTAATTTTTAAACAAGGCTAATGTTATCATCAGTGAACTATATTTTAGTTGACATATTCCTTTGTTTATTCAGATTTGGCACCGTTTCTTAACAATTTTTCAGGTATATACGACGCCCAATTCACATAACTTTTCCTGGCCTGTATTCTAACCATTACTAACTTAACCTTCCATGAGAAACAAGCAACTTTTACACAGTCATGACTGTGTGGAAAATCAACATTGTTGTCACATTTCATTCAAGCTTATATGACCTGCCATAACCAGGAATCAAAATTAATCTAGTGCACTGACCACTGGACCATGGCCGTGTCTCTATATACAAACATTCTAATGGCGCTGAGCTTCAGGGTACTGTTTTATCAAAGTGTAGTATAAGCTAGTAATGTTTGTTGGAGCATTGTTCATTTGTACTTTCATATTATTTCAGATTGAGTCATATTTTGGCAGTAGTCGGGATATAGAATGGGCGATTCAAGATGACCAAATATACCTCCTTCAGGTAGGAGGCCATTCATCTCTGTGCTATTTTCTCAACCAATTTTTTCCCTACCTGTAAATGAAACCTCTGTTTTAAGACCACTTCAATAATATGATCACAATTAACAAGACTTAGTTAAGAACACAAATTCTAAGTACAGCTATGGCCAAAAAACTTTTAGTGTTCTGAGGTAGAAAATAGTGCAGCGGTTATATGTATTTGTATGTTATCAAATGCGGAACATTGGCTATGTTAGAATCGAAATAATGACCTATGTACCTGTGTTTTATCTTTAATAAAAGACAGTCACTTGTTTGGATGCATACATTTAATTACTCATGCCATGCATATGATTTAATTACTACGCTTCAGAACTCATGACTGTGCTTTATTCTACGATAAAACACAGGTACATGTTCATTATTTCTTAAATATCAACTTAAATACGGTATTCACCCAAGTATAGCACTTGTGGAATGTGATGACTTACATCTATTGACAAGAGGAAACAAATCTATCAAGCATTTAATATGAGTTATTCCTCTTTTCTGCTTTTGAATTTTACACAAAAATGTCAATTTCTCAAAGACTATCTAAGGTATCCACTTGAAACCCAACATAGTTTTTCACCATTACAAGGGGAGTCCATACTGACAAGGCTGGTAACCCTGTGACATATATTTCAGAGTTATTTGCCTTTGTTATTCTTAGAAATTTTACTCACAGATGAGCAAGGGTACTATCTAGTACGAGAAAGTCGAGCGTCCAGCACTCGTAGGCAGTGCTCTTGTTTTTTACAATTCTGGGCTGATAAAATTGTGGACAATGTTATTCAACACTTTTCACACACTGTACATTCAGGCTCGACCAATCACAACGACTGATCAACTTTCCGATGAGGACATTATGCATGAATTTGATTCCCCGTTGCCGACATCAGATGCCTGTATGACACTGGGAAATATTGGGTAAAATATTAATTTGTAGTATTTGCGACTGTAAAATCCGTTAATTTCAAAGTTACGAAATTTCATGGTTTTGGTGAAAAAGATTTCGGATTTCATAAAAAATGGCAAGGTTAAAAATCACACAAACGATCAGAAATCACCGAAAAATAAAACCAAATTGAATATTATAATAATAGTACAGTATAACCTCCGTAGAGCGACATCCGGCTGAGACAGAAAAAAATGCTTCTCTGAGGAGGTCGATTGTTTTAGAGACAATGTCGTTCATACACTATTGACTGTACATAATCACGGTAATCTTAAATTGATGTTGTTTGTTTGTGATTAAGTGCATAAAATTAGATCTACTCATAGCCACGCGTTTTGCAATATAATCCTGACGATTATTTAATTAACATCGTTGATTAGATACAAAAAGCGCACAATTTCGAGTCTAGTATTTATTGCTATTAAACGCAACTCTCGACATAATAAACCGAATCCACATTATTTTACGCACATGCTGTATTAAATTGAATTGTTAACCTTCAAAGTATTAAAATCTCTATTACATCATATCGCCTACTACGAAATTTGCCCGCGTGATTGGTAATTGGTTTATTTACCCCTCGTGTGTAGCTTGGTCAGTGCATATGCTGAAATTGACAGTTTTAGACGATGTGATTAACCATTAACACGACGCGTACGTGAATTTCCTTTCTTATACTGATTGATAAGCTTGTCTTGATCTTTCATTTACAATTATTAATAACGACTTTGATTTAAAAAAGTCGAGTTTTTTGCATCTCATCAAGTGCATGGAATGTACGGTGTTACTGTGTCATACTGTCGAACTGATCCCATAGACAGTCGCTATTTTACTAGCGCCCGCAGCTATAGTTAGTTACCTTAATAAGCGATAATTATTATAATCCACAAAGGTGCGAAAAATAGAAAACAACATTGTATGGAGTTATGTAAACACATGTGAATATGCCGACACACCTGTCGCTTCTCAGAGGTAAACCATACATAAGGTAAACAATTTTAACGGGCGTTTGGCGCTCTGTGGAGGTGTCGTTCTACGGAGGTTAAAATAAGAGTGAAATCGAACAGGGGAAGCTATGTTTATGAAACTTGGTATGTGGGAAGGTGGTTGCTATGGCAACAGAAACATTGAAAATAATCTAAAGGTCATGGCTTCAAATTGGTAGGGGACTTCTGTATTGCTTGCAATTCTTAGTGACTTGTTTATTGGGATTTTAAAGTACGTCAAGCTTTTACCCCCTCTTTCCCATCCACGGTTCCCATGTTCATGGAAAAGTCAGATTTGTTTTTTTCAAGATCAGGAAAAAGGGGAATTTGGATTAAATCAGAAATTTAAAACTTGGGTTAATTCAAGTCGTAGAGATTGGAAATCAGAAGTCAAGAGTGGAGAAAATCAATACTGGTTATCCAAGTTGTTTTGTTTCATTCCCTATATTATCCAAAGTTTGCCATAGTTGTGTCAGCCACATATAGTAGGGGCGACAAATTGATTTTGTGCTGGACGTCTTGATGTCTGTCTTGATGTCTGTCTGGTTGGATGTCAAGCCTAGGTCCCACTGAGGAATTCCACATCGACAATGTTCTCCCAATTTCTTCGGATACCACCAGATTCATCACAATTCCTTCCGATATCCCAAACTGTCTCATGACTTCCCCTAATCTTCCCTTAGACCACAAGGAATCTGTTCCCGATGTCCTGATAGCTCATTAATTTCCATTGGGAGTACATGGCCAAGACAAAAACTGCTAAGTGTGACCTAAGCTTTACAAAGATTGTCTGTGTTTGTTCTCCTCAACATTGTAAAAGTTTTGTTGATGTTTTGTTTCAGAGAAATGATGCCAGGTGTAGTAACACCGTTGACTGGGTCAGTATTTGGACAGGCTGTAGATAAAGCAACTATGGTATGTTATCTGCCTTCTTACATGAATAGTACTACATGTATATACTGTATAACACAGAGAATTTGATGCGATCCTTGACCTTCTATTAGCATAATTTATAACACTGGATGTATGTTTTCATTAGTGTGGAGTATCACGGAAGATGCTTGAGGTGAAATACAAGCACAAAACGACTAGTACCATTATTATACAATTTGTTCGCAGAAATTTATATAATTCATTGCAAGAACCTTGTAATATATTCATGCATAAAGGTCAGTATCAAGCCAAATTCTCTGTACTTATAATAACAGAATATCACTGCTGTGTTTTGACCCATTGGATATGTTTAGTGTTAATTGATTTTTTCAGAAGAAATATAATACAATGTACAATGCAGATAAATATTTTATTGATCACATAAACTTAGAGAACGCTCATTATTGTTCAAAATGATGATGTATGTTTTAATCATAATTTAGAATTCAATGCGCCCAATGTCTTAACAATGTTATTATTCTGATGTCATGATCAAGACATGGATTGGCTGACGTCACATTGGGCTAATTGAAATATTCATTGCACACTCTTGGAGGGCGGAACGATATTTCTGGCATGGCTTTACGGCACTGCTAGGCCTCATGTAAATACATGTGATTTTTTATGGTATACAATAACAGAAACACGCAGTTGAATTATTTTTATAGGTTGTCGGGTTAGAAATGGCAGGTGGAAATTCTGTACAGAATGCTTTCAGTGCTGTCACTTCATTCTGTGGAAGATTGTTTATTAACCTGACTGTAAGTATATACTTGCACATGTTTGTGCCACATATTTGTTTTGCATCCTCCCTATATTAGCTATAGTCATGAAAACAAAACAGTTATTTCATGAATCCTCTAACTTATGAAGAGAGCATAGGTTTTACCATACTTGCTGGCATCCTACAACCAAACACTTCTTGCTCATTTTTTATGATTACTCGGGAAATACGTAAATCTAGTCTTGAAAGGTTCTTCCCCAAACAAAAAGATTTTGGACTCCCCCCGGTGTGCTGTGCTAGTGCAGATGAAAATAAATGCAGCATTTATTGTTAAAATATTAAAGTTTAATATTTGTTACTTCGCAGTTTGTCAACGCATTTTGTCAAAATTCAACCATCTTATAGATTGCCAACAGATGATCAAAATTTATGGCCGAAATAAAGCATTTTAAGACTGTCCGGATTGGTGGTTGGCCGAATTTGATGGTTGCCTGCTAGGAACACATTTGTTCTTGCTGCTCCCATGGCAGAGCACATCGTCCAGATTTGGTGCTCACCTGCCAGTAACAATTACGCGGTATTTTCCTCGAATAGTAGAACACATTGTTGTTATTCATCTTTCAGGCTTGTGCTCAGGGATCAGCAAACTCAGTAATGTTTAATAAAAATTCTCTAGAAATGAATCTGCTAGGTGAGCTACTGGAGGATCATACATTGTCCCAGATAATGACCTACGGACACCAGAAACGTAACCAGAATATCCTATCTAAGTTGTTTGGTGTGGGTCGATTTTTCTATGTAAGTATATTTAGTAGTTATTGACTAGGATTATAAACGTTACTTATACAGTTATACAATGAGTTATATACTGGATTCAGCTTGTCTGTCCATCTATCTGTCTGTTTGTAGAAGCATTGTTGTGGACTCAATTCCTCCTACAGTTTTGCCAAGATTTCCTTCAAACTTGAATAGAGCCTGGAGTTCAGTTTGTATCAACCCAATTCTGAATTTCTTCAAACGTTTATATCATTATTAATATTTGTAAACTGCTATATTATTTAGTTTTGGCATTATGTATTTCCTAGATAAATCGATGGAAGGCACTAAGGGCTGATACTTGGCATGAGAGATTACTTACCTACTACATAGGCACTAATTGTCATTCAGCGGCAGACTTGTATCAAGAAATAGATGCTAAACTGCCTGATTATTATGAGGTAAGTGTCACAATCTGAATATGTTCACAGTATGGTTGAGGGAGTGTGTAAGCGATTGGATAGCTAAGTCAGCAGAGCATTTGCCCTGTAAGCAAAGGGTCCGGGATCAGGCTACACATTTTTCACCCTTTGACATTAGTTTTGTTTTAGTATATCTGGCCATATAATCTGATGAGGGTAGGTGTTAAAACCTCGAGCCTATTAGGCTCTATATTATATGATTTTTATAAGGATTAGAGTCTGGGAAGACATGATACTTGCCTATTAGGGCTGCGTATCAATTAGAATGATCGATACGATATTTGTATCTATACAAAATGATCGATATTCGATATATCATTTGACATACGACATGACTGTTTTCAACTTGCAGGACTCAAGTCAGGCCTGAGATGTGATAAACAACCTATTTACACATGTTTTAAATTGCATGAGTGGTTTGCAAAGCAGATTCTTGTTTGAAAATTAGGCTCACTCGGACATAAGCTGCTTCAACGTTCTGACCATTTGAGCCTAAACAAATAGACTAGTACGAAAAACTTGACTGAAAATGGGATTTTGCTGATTTATATGTGTCTTTTTGCTGATCGATTTTTTTACTGATACGGACACTTTCGATGTATCGAACGAACGCAAAATACCGGTATTCGATTTATATCGAAAACCGGTACGCAGCCCTATTGCCTATTATATATATTATCATATGCCTTAGTGTGTGACAGTGTCATTGTCAACCTCAGGCCAGAATGTCACCCTAAGTCGATAACCTTGGGTAAGATTCTCTTTCAATGGTTGACAATGATATTAATATAATGAAAACTCGGACAGGGAAGGCAACCCTCACCTGAACCAGCAGAGCAGAATAAACTGAAATAACACAGACCACAATCACACGGCACATTATGCCTAACACACTACTGAAGGAGAACATAAAACTAAACTGCTGAAAGTCCAAGTATCTGCTGTCAAAAAGCTGAAAGTCCAAGTATCTGCTGTCAAAAAGCTGAAAGTCCAAGTATCTGCTGTCAAAAAGCTGAAAGTCCAAGTATCTGCTGTCAAAAAGCTGAAAGTCCAAGTTTTTGCTGTCAAAAAGCTGAAAGTCCAGGTATCTGCTGTCAAAAAGCTGAAAGTCCAAGTATCTGCTGTCAAAAAACTGAAAGTCCAAGTAGCTGCTGTCAAAAAGCTGAAAGTCCAAGTAGCTGCTGTCAAAAAGCTGAAAGTCCAAGTTTCTGCTGTCAAAAAGCTGAAAGTCCAAAGCTGAAAGTCCAAGTTTTTGCTGTCAAAAAGCTGAAAGTCAAAGTTTTTGCTGTCAAAAAGCTGAAAGTCAAAGTTTTTGCTGTCAAAAAGCGGAAAGTCCAAGTTTTTGATGTCAAAAAGCTGAAAGTCCAAGTATCTGCTGTCAGAAAGCTGAAAGTGCTAGTTTCAGCTGTCAAAGTGCTTAAAGTGCTAGTTTCAGCTGTCAGCTGAAAGTCCAAGTTTAAGCTGTGAAAATGTCACACTTGCTACTATGTAATATTTATCTTATTATAAAAAACAACATTATATATATGAGTGACGTAACATCGCTTGCACGTCATAAAACAGGAAATGACGTCACATTGTATATATACACATTTTGTCTAAAACAAAAACACATTTACTAGCCCTTGTGTGACATTCAAAAATTGACATTCAAAAATTGAAATTGGTCACATGATCTGACAGCTGCTTTGGCTTGATCACATGCTAGAAATGTCTAGTCCAGTTGTGCATATTGTGAATTTTAGGACTGGTCATTTTTTCAGAGTCTTTTGTATACATATTTGTGTCAAAGAAAGTTTATATTCCATTTGAGATGCTCTCTTATGTTTTCTAAAGAAAAAAATGGAAAGTTCATGTCAAATTCGCTGAGCTATAGGTGCCAATAAGGAGATTATGCACATCTCGAAATTTGTGGTTGCCATGGCAACAGAAACATTAGAAATTATTTAAAGGGATGCAGCTTCAAACCGGTAGGAGACTTCTGTATTGCTTGCATTTCTTAATGACTTGTTTTCCTTGTCATGGTTGAGTGCGATTGTAATATGTTTCATTTCTCTCATTTTAGATATAATTATAATATAGTGAAAATCAATTATATGGGGTAAAAAGTTTTGTATTCGTTTTATTGAATTTAAAACTATTATATTTTATATAATCATGAATTACATGTATCTTATATTTGTTATATGTTGGTGATGTATGAACTCAACCAAGAATGTGTCATGTTTGGTGAATGATTTCCTTTAATAATAAAGTATATTCAGCATGATGGAGATTAAATAAATAATATTTTTCACTAAATGAGCTCTGACTCCGATCTCCGGAAGCTTATCAATATGCTTTATATTGTCATATTTCTGGGAGTAAATTTGAGCAACTTCTCAATTTGAGCAAGCTTTTTAGCTCACCTGTCACATAGTGACAAGGTGAGCTATTGTGATCACTCTTCGTCCGTCGTCCGTGCGTGCGTCAGTCCGTCCGTGCGTGCGTGCGTCAACAATTCATTCAAACAACTTCTCCTCCTAAACCACTTGACCAATGTCAACCAAACTTCACAGGAATGTTCCTCTGGTGGTCCTTTCTAAAAAGAGCTGAAAGAATTGTAATCTATAAATAACTCTGGTTGCCATGGCAACCAATAGGAAAATCTTTTAAAAAATCATAAAAAATCAACCGCTGGTCAGATTTCAAAATAATTTTACAGAAATAGTTGTTGGGTGACCCTCTTACAAAATTGACATTTTTGTCTTGATTCGTCAAAAACATGGCCGCTAGTGGGTGGGGCGCTGTTTTTCCCTATATATCTATAGTAAAATCTTCAAAAATCTTCTCCTCTCAAAGTACTTATTGGATTTTATTATAAATTGGTAACATTGTTCCTTGTGTGGTCCTTTCTTAAAATAGCTAAAAGAATTATAATCCATGCAGAACTCTGGTTGCCATGGCAACCAATAGGAAAATCTTTAAAAAATCATAAAAAATCAACCACTGGCCAGATTTCAAAATAAGTTTGCACAAATAGTTGTTGGTTGACCCTCTTACAAAATTGACATTTTTGTTGCCATTCATCAAAAAACATGGCTGCCAGTGGGTGGGGCTCTGTTTTTCTCTATATATCTGTAGTGAAATCTTTAAAAATCTTCTTCTCTAAAAGTCGTGGTTGGATTTCACTATAAATTGGTAAAATTGTTTCTTGGGTGGTTCTTTCTTAAAAAAGCTAAAAGAATTATAACCTATGCAGAACTCTGGTTGTCATGGCAACCAATACGAAAATCTTTTAAAAAAACGTAAAAAATCAACCGCTGGCCAGATTTCAAAATAATATTTTATAGAAATAGTTGTTGGGTGACGCTCTTACAAAATTGACATTTTTATCGTGCTTCGTCAAAAAACATTGCCGCCAGTGGGTGGGGCCCTGTTTTTTTTATATATACTATAGTAAAATCTTTTAAAATTTTCTTCTCTAAAGGTTCTGGTATTTCATGTTATATGGGTAACAATGTTCCTTGGGTTATCCTTTCTAAAAATAGCTAAAATAATTATAATCCATGCAGAACTCTGGTTGCCATTGCAACCGATAAGAAAACTTTTTAAAAAAAACCCATGGAAATATCTGGATCAATGTGCACAGGTGAGCGAACTAGGGCCCTATGGGCCCTCTTGTTTAGCAACTTCTCAGTTTGAGCAACTACTCATGATCAGTTTGAACACCTTGTCAATTAGAGCTGAGATTCGTACTTACGATTCTTCAGGAGATCAGCCGGTACTGTTTTATCAAAGCACTTACAGAAATTTTAAAATTATGCTCAATTTTTAATTCTTTATAATTCTTCAACAATTGCATATTGGTGAGAGATATGGTCTGTAGGAGTTCATGATTATAGTGCACCTAGGATAATGTGATATTTTACACACATGAATCAGTTTGGTCAACTGTTGCAAAATTGGTTTTACAAATTACTAAAGTAAACAGATTAGGTCAGTAATGTACTCAAAACATCACTGATAAATTTTGCACACCTGATTAATCCACCTTTGTGGAATATATCAAATTTTCACGCCTTTCTCATTATCCTGGGCATACTAAAACTAAACCATTATTAGTATTGCAGCTCCTTTTACCACACCTTATAATTGTAAACAAATTATAAAGAATTTAAATTTGATCATAAGTTTACGATTTCCGTAAGTGCTTTGATAAAACAGTACCGAGGGGTCTGGATAACACTAACTACGTACCTGTTGTGTGGACTTAGAACTTTAAATGAGTTTTTTCTGAAGCAGGGAATATTATGAAATTGCACACGGTGTACTGTAAACTCTACTTAAATGACCAATAAGGATCTTGTAATATATTTTATGTTTCCTGGGACTACTTATGGATCTCGAGCTGGATGCAGTGATGGATGTCACAAAGTTTGTCCGCGCTACTTTCTACTTAACCATTGGTCAGATTTCAATGAAACTTCAAATGAATACTTTGTACCAAGCCTAGTGGTTAGTGGTGCATTATTGTCAAGAATTTTCGGTCGGAAGATTTTTTTTCCAGAGTTGTGGCCATTTGTTGTAGACATACGTTTTTGTGTCAAAAACCTTTACTAAGTCATACATTAAAGTCAGAACCAAGTTAACATGTATGGACAAAACATATACCAATGGAAAGCTTTTGCCTCATGTTAAATGCATGTATTCACTGAAAACTTTTGAGTAAAGATAACTAATTTTAAAGGCTTATACTGTACCAACAACTATAATTCCAATGCTAAACTAATATACTAAACTTAGCTTTACCTGTTTAGACAATGGTTGTGATTTTTTGCGTACACATAAACTGCAACGTCACTGTCACAATATCTTAATTGGACTATACCTTCTTAATCATTGTTAATATAGAAGTGATCATGTTTGTATACAAAGGGATTAGTACCACCAGCTAGCTATTGGTGAATGGCAGGTTTTTATTGTTCATTCATCCAATAGATAGCTGGTGGGCATTTTGCATATGAATACGGTGATCTCTCCTGATCCCTGTACCACAATTTGTTTTCCATAAGTGCTTTGATAAAACAATACCTTTGAGTTTTGTTCAAGAATTACATAGATTTAAACTTTTCGAATAATCACTTTTAGATCTCCGTAAGTGCTTTGATAAAACAGTACCCCATAGTTTTGATAAAGAATTATACAGATTTTAATTTTTGTCATCACTGTAAGATTTCCATAAGTGCTTTGATAAAACAAATTTGTTCAAAAATTATGAAAAAAAAATTTTTGTCATCACTTTAAGAATCCGTAAGTGCTTTGATAAAACAGTCTTTTGCATTACTTACGTATTTACGTTAGTGCTGTGATAAAAAAGTACCCTAGAGTTTTGTTAAAGAAAAAGATTAAAATGTTTGACATCATATTAGGATTTCTGTAAGTGCTTTGATAAAATAGTATCCTCAGACTGGTATTTACATGTAGCACCTATAAGTATGAGCCTTGTATTGTATACAACAGATTTGGGAGACCAGTGTTCATTTAAGTGCACAGAGTGGAATGTCAGGTGGTATAATCATGGGGATTGTGTCCGGTGGAAAACCAGGTAAATACACTTTATATGTGGTTTAACCCTTTATTACATAGATACTTGAACTTTTACCCTTCATTCCATTATAAGACGACTAAAATATTAGCATACATTCTCATACATCAGTGGTTAGTCAAGTTCCCAGACTACTGTGATATCACAGGTGAAGAATGCTCTGGTGAACGAGAATGATTAGCATTCAGTATGGGCCCTTTATTGTCGAGTTCGGTATCAGCATGGGCTGTCTGGTGTAAAAACCAGGTTAATCCACTTTGTACATGGTTTAATCCTTTATTCCCTAGATACTTGATCTATTAACCCTTTATTCTATTCTAAGACCCCTAACATATTAGCATACAGTATGGGCCCTTTACTGTTGATTGTGGTATCATCAAGGGCATCACGTCCAGTGGAAAACTTGGTAAAATCATTAAATATATGATTTAACCCTTTATTACATAGATACTTGACCTTCTAACCGTTTATTACATTTAAACTTATGTAACAGTATTATTTCGGTATTTAATTCAAGACTGGTTATACAATTCACTATCTCCATAATAGTTTAATATTTTGAAATTACTGAAAATTACTGAAAATAACTGGAAATTACCGAAAGTAACAGAAAATTACTTAAAAAAGAAGAGACTGATGTGCATGATATATCTAAATTTGAAATAAAGTGCTAAAATGGGTCTTAAGGTACCCCAACACATTTTAAAAGCTACCCATCTGCTGGAATCAATAGTTGCATAGACTCAAGGACCCATTTAGACCCCTTTCATTATGCATGCAAGATACCATTCTGGTCCATCCCTAGGGGGTTTAAATACTTATTTGTTTCTTGTAATAGTGCCTGGCCTTATAGACTACATGATCATACTATTCCAGATTTGCTTTTCTTTAGAAAATAAAAAAGTTATTTGATAAAAAAATCAGTTTTGACAAAGTTATGGTCTTTTGAAATTTGATAAGCAGAATTTTAACAACAATATTTGAACTTAGTTTTAATATAGGGATGTGTGCTAATGGCACCTATAATAGACTTGCGAATTGTTTTCAGGGTTTTGCTTATTGCCTTAGTAGACCCCTGACACAGGTCCGTAAAAAATGACCTAGCCCAGCTATATATTACATAATTATGCTCCCCATCTTTGATGAGGGGGGTATATTGCTTTGCACGTCTGTCGGTCGGTCGGTCTGTCGGTCGTATAAAATGGTTTCCTTTCAATAACTCAAGAACGCTTTCACCTAGGATCTTAAAACTTTACATGTAGGTTGGTCAGCAACAGTAGATGACCCCTATTGATTTTGAGGTCAGTAGGTCAAAGGTCAAGGTCACAGTGACATTTACTATTTCTGACTATTCAAATTGGTTTCCGTTCAATAACTCTAAAACGCTTTGACCTAGGATCTTCAAACTTTACATGGAGGTTGGTCAGCAACAGCAGATGACCCCTATTGATTTTGAGATCAGTAGGTCAAAGGTCAAGGTCACTGTGACCTTTACTATTTCTGACTATTCAATTTGGTTTCCATTCAATAACTCTAGAACGCTTCGGCCTAGGATCTTCAAACTTTACATGAAGGTTGGTCAGCAACAGTAGATGACCCCTATTGATTTTGAGATCAGTAGGTCAAAGGTCAAGGTCACTGACCTTTACTATTTCTGACTATTCAATTTGGTTTCCATTCAATAACTCTAGAATGCTTTGACCTAGGATCTTCAAACTTTACATGGAGGTTGGACAGCAACAGTAGACTGATGACCCCTATGGATTTTGAGGTCAAAGGTGAAGGTCACTGTGACCTTCATCATTTCTGACTATTGGGCTGCCATGGGGGCATACGTGTTTTACAAACATCTCTTGTTTATATATAGGTGAGCTATGTCACTTTACACAGACCTGTGACTCCTGATACTAGTAGTTGTCATGTTGTATTGTGTTTCAGAATGGACAACAGAGAACTACAGTGATGTTGCTCTATTGTTGTCGCATTGTAACAATGTATATAGTGCTGAGGTCCCTACAGCAATGAGGGTGAGTACCAAGACTGTAGTCTTGATAATTCATCACAGTGTATAGAGTCAACTTCCAGTTGTTCTATTAACTTGTTAATGTTAAATATTGTATAATCTCCCAATAAGTCATACAGTGACCAAAATCACAGATGCTTTTGCTCACAATAAGTCATACAAGTTGAATTGTAAAGTATCCCAAAAAGTCATACAGTGATTGGGTTTATATTCTGTGTTTATTCTACATATCAAGTTTTGATTACTTTTACATACAATTTGAAGTCTGATTAACTTTACTCTAAACCTTTTATTCTACAGGATGCAAAGCCTGATAACTTATGCCTATACCCTTTATATAATCACTTTTTATGCCTCCCCCCCCCCCCCCCATCTTTGATGATGGGGTATATTGCTTGGCACATGTATTTTGGTTGGAGACTGTCTGTCAGTAGACCAAATGGCTTCTGTTCAATAACTAAAGAACACTTGACCCTGGGATGATCCTCTGACTTGGCATGATCAACAGTAGGCTAAACTGTTACAAAAGAAGATAGATTTGTTTCATTTTAAGAATTGGCAAAGTAAATTGTTACAAAAGACAAATGATTTGTTTCATTTTAGGAATTGGCAAAGTAAATTGTTACAAAAGACGAATGATTTGTTTCATTTTAGGAATTGGCAAAGTTAATTGTTACAAAAGACAAATGATTTGTTTCATTTTAGGAATTGGCAAAGTTAATTGTTACAAAAGACGATGAAAACAAGTTTTTGTCTCTGTCTGAGACTGAGGTTGTACAATACCTTACGTCGGATAGTTGTCCTGGGGAAATCAGAACAAAGTATGAAGAGTTTATGACGAGACATGGCCACAGATGTGTACGTGAAGCTGAATTCATCGAGAAATCCTGGAGGGCAGAGCCGGAGAAGTTAATCAAAGTACTCAAGGTATCATCTTGAGATATATAAAGTGTTTAGTTTTATGCACTACTTTGTTCCCGCACTGACCATAAGGCCATAACAAATCCTGTTTTTTAGTCCCCTACTGGTTTTTGACAGGAGGGGACTATAGGTTTGCCCTCAGTCAGTCAGTCAGTCAGTCAGTCAGTCAGTCAGTCAGTCAGTCAGTCAGTCAGTCAGTCAGTCAGTCAGTCAGTACGAATGCATCGGTAGTTGTGGGGTGTGGAACAATAGGCTATTTTTAGATTCTATTCATTCCGTCACTTGTGGGGTGCAAAATGCTACTTGTGGGTTGCAACCAAACAAAAGAAAGAACAAAAGAAAACCCCACAAATACCGTCTCATGAGTACGTCCGTCCGTACGTACGTCCGTCCGTCAAAAACTCTGGATCCTGACATAACTCAAACAGTTTCCAAGCTAGGTTTATGAAACTTGGTATGTGGCTAGGGGGCAATGAGGGGATTATGCACTTTTAAAAATATTTTGATTCTGACAAATATTGTGGTTGCTATGGCGACAGAAAGAGTGAAAATACGCCCAAATCTGGATCCTGCCATAACTCAAACAGTTTCCAAGCTAGGTTTATAAAACTTGATATGTGGATAAGGGTCAATAAGGGAATTATGCACGTCTACATATATTTTGATTCTGACAAAAATTGTGGTTGCTATGGCAACAGAAACATTGAAAACGGCTTCAAACCAGTAGAGGACTTCTGTATTGCTTGCAATTCTTAATTACTTGTTGTTCACCGTATAACCTAAGTTTGAAAAATCTATAATGTATCTAGCTTTTCTGAGAAAAAAATGAAGCCCTCAAAAAGTCATACCGACATCTATCCTCATTTTTATACGCCCGTTGAAAACGGGACGTATTATGTGAACACCCTTGGCGGGCGGGCGGCGGCATCCAGTAATTTGTCTGTACTCTTACGCAAACAGTTTTCATCCGATCATCTTCAAACTTGCTGACAATGCTTATAGGCATAATATCTAGGCCAAGTTCGATTATAGGCCAAATCGGCCCAGGCCTTATTGGGTTATGGTCCTTTAATTACCAAATAAGTATGAAATTGGCCTTGTCTGTACTTTTACGCACACAGTTTTCATCCGATCATCTTCAAACTTGCTGACAATGCTTATGGGCATAATATCTAGGCCAAGTTCGATTATAGGCCAAATCGGCCTAGGCCTTATTGGGTTATGGTCCTTTAATTACCATATAAGTATGAAATTGGCCTTGTCTGTACTCTTACGCAAACATTTTCATCCGATCATCTTCAAACTTTGTAACAATGCTTATCGGCATAATATCTAGGACAACTACGATTATAGGCCAAATCGGCCTAGGCATCATTTGGTTATGGGCCTTTAATTACCAAATAAGTATGAAATTGGCCTTGTCTGTGCTCTAACGCAAATAGTTTTCATTTGATCTTTAAACTTTGTGACAATGCTTATGGGCATAATATCTAGGCCAAGTTTGATTATAGGCCAAATCGACCAAGGCCTTATTTAGTTATGGTCCTATAATTACCAAAATAAATGTGAAATTGACATTGTCTGTTCTCTAGTGCAAAGAGTTTTCGTCTGAGTATCTTCAAACTTTGTGACAATTTTTATGGGTATAATATCTAAGACAAGTTCAATTGTAGGCCAAATCAGCCTGGGCCTTCTTGGGTTATGGTCCTTTGATTAAAAAAAAATGTTTGATTTTTTTTTTTCATTCACCATGCCCTGAGACTCACCATGCCCCAAGACGGGCGTATTTTGTGACATTTTGGCACTCTTGTTATATGGCTAATTAATATAGCTTCCATGCATTGTCAATAAGAAGACCTTACTGAAATAAAAGAAACCTTGTTTGTGTGAAACAATATCTAATACTGAGCTTAAATTTAGAGTCAATATTTAATTTTGCACCCAATCTTTACAAATGTCATTAAATAGGAGCTAAGGATATGTTTCTAAAACAATTCTTTCACTTACATTTAAGACTAAGATCACTGTTATTATGCAACCCCACTACATGTATACTTCTACAATTTCCTCCCCCTCTTCCGACATGCTACAACAGTGCCCTGGTCTCGACAGTCATGATCAGGGGTGTCAATTTTCCTGAATTATCCGGATTTCCGGATTTATCATTTCTGAAAGAGCAATGATTTCTGACCAAAATAAAAGTTATTTCATGAAAATATCTGAGTTAATTACGGAAACAATGTCTTTGAAGACCTCTTGTTTGGCAAAAATGGTCAGCCGCATACGATTTTCCTGATTTTTAATTTGGCCTTGTTGACACCCCTGCATGATTCTAGTTTTATTCTATCCTCTATTTTTATTTATAGACAATATTGAAAGCCAAGGCATATGAAGAAACCCAGTTATCATCTATGCCTACATTAGAAGAGGCTGTAGCCCAGCTTCAGTCACCTGTTGCATGGTTAGGAAAATTGATACTGAAGAAAGGACTCGTGAACAAAGCTAGAGTATCTGTCGGGAGACGAGAATTTGGAAAGGTATCACATTATGTTCTTTGTATCACTTTTATTTAGGCTTAGAATGTTTGTTGACCTTGGGCTTAGAACGTTTGTTGACCTTTAGCTTAGAACGTTTGTTGACCTTGGGCTTAGATCGTTTGTTGACCTTGGGCTTAGAAAGTTTGTTGACCTTGGGCTTAGAAAGATTTTGTGCTGGATACTATTTTTAGATGGATGTCACATAGTTTTCGTCAGTGTTTGATCTCCTTAACAATTGGGTGGGGGGTCAACAGGGGTCCTACAATAACAAAATAATCCGGAAATTCGGACTTTCTACACTAGAACTGAATGTCAACTGTAGAACAATGTTTGAACTGAGTAATTGATGTAAAGGTGTATACTAATGACACCCAAAGCAGTCTTGCGACTCATTCTCAGGATTGCAGGGCATTATGCCTCAGCAGGACTCATAGCTGGTTCAATGAAACTTCAAATGAATAGAAAATTACTTGGTGCCAATCCTAAATGTATCACTGTCAGGAATTTGTGGTGGGATAATAATTGCCAGAGTTATGGCCCTTTGGGGAGACATATATTTTTGTGATAAAGAACATTTTAGTTTCGAATTCTTCTTTACTCCTGTTTGTATGTATTAATTGTATGTTTGCAGTCAATTGCTATACAGTTAAGTGACAGATTCAAGCAGGCTTATTGGAGACTGGCGGATCTTCTCTACAAGGAGGTATCATTTTGTACTTCCAGTTACATATACAAAAATAAAACAGGGGTTTAGTTTTTTCTCCTTTAGGCTAATTTCCTCTTTTTTGTCGCAAAATCTTTGAAGTCAGATTCAGTCTGACCTATTCAAAAATGATGTTTTTTGTAAGGGTGAGGGGTGTTGCAGGGTTTTTCAGCCTTTTTTTGCTCTCGGAGCAATCACATACCTAAATTTACAATTCTTCATCAGCTAGTCAAGGCGTACAGTCAAAGAAAACTAGTTAGTAATACTTGTGTTGTTATTATTCCTCTGTTGCCAAGGGAAAAGACAGTTGAGTGATGAAAGGAACCTAGGTGCAATGCCCCAGCTCATTTAAAATAGACTTCTTGGATGTCCTAAGGTGAAACACCTGAGGCTACCACTTGGTTACTGACCAAATACACTGAAAAGGGTTTAAAAAGTGGCGATCTAGTGCCTGACCAGGTTTCGAACCTGGGACCTCTCAGTCTGTTGTCATGCGGGTTACCCACTTGGCTACCCTGTCATCCCAATTTACTCACTTTAATTTAATAGACAGTTATGCTTTCTTATCACTTCCTTTATACTCTAATGTTACAGGTGTGTCAATATTCCTGATTTATCCGCAATTTTGGATTTATCCATTTGGGAAGAGCTATGATTTTCGACGAAAATAAAAGTTATTTGATGAAAATATCTCAAACATGGTCAGCCTCTTATGATTTTCAGGATTCTGTTGACACCCCTAATGTTGTTTATATTAAAGGGCCGACTACCGGATAAAGAACTTCTGTTTTTCCTGACTCATCATGAGATTGGACGACTCCTGAAAACACGATCTGCTGCTCTAGTAACTAAGTATGTCCTTGTTTTAAAATTGTTTGTAAACATAAATAATGTTTATTTAAGTCCCCTACCAGTTTTCTGTCGGTCAGTCTGTCCGTCAAAAATCTGGATCCTGACATAACTCAAACAGTTTCCAAGCTAGGTCTATGGATTATGTAACTTTGTTTGTGGGTAAAAACCTGATGGGAGATTTTGCATGCCTAGATATTTTAGGTATATTGCTTTGCACTTGTAGGTCTGTCGGTAGGTCAGTCAGTCGGTAAACCAATTAGTTTCCGTTCAATAACTCAAGAACGCTTTGCCCTAGGATCTTCAAACTTTACATGAAGGTTGGCAAGCAACAGTAGATGACCCCTATTGATTTTGCAAGGGAAATACAAGTTTGACAAACATCTCCTGTTATGTTTGTGGTGGCTTAATGGAGATGGGAAAGTGAAAATTCTTCACAATTTGGATTCTGTCATAACTAAACAGTTTCCAAGCTAGGTTTATGAAACTTGGTATGTGCTTAGGGGCCAATAATGAGATTATGCATGTCTAAATCTCTTTAAATTCTGACAAAATTCAGTGACTTATTTATGATGGTTTCACTTTTCCGAATGCCTTCCTTGTTTCTTTTGCCCTTTTTCCTGGATCATTCCTCACATAATGCTTGACCAATATTTGCCTTACTGTGATCACAGAAACGATAGTTGTTTCAACTATAATGGTGTTTCAATTATAATGGTGTCATATTACTCCTGCAGGGCTTTCAGAAGAAGGAAGTTGTTACCAGTTCAAGCTGAAGTGGAGTTTCCGAGATTAAGCAAGGGAAGACCACAACCAGTATGTTAGTCTGTCTATGCCACACCCTACTTTATCACATAACCTGTGGCCCAGCAGTGCCGTAGAGACGTGCAGAAAATATCGTTGGCACTCCCAGTGTGTGCAATAAATATTGAATTAGCCTAACGTGACATAAGCCAATCCATGCCTTGATTGACCCATGACCTCATGATAATACTAGCATCTTCAAGAAGAGCTTTCAATGTACCGCTAAATATGGTTGAAACCTATACAACATACATCATCATTTCGAACGATAATGCGTGTTCTCTAAGGTTATGTGATGAATACAATATTACATTCGTGCTCATTGGATATAAAGGTTTATTAAACTCCGTCAAAAAAACAAGTTGACACGATTGATATTACTCATTCGTCACGTTTAATTATTATATAGGAGACAACTGAAGAGCCTACTTTTTTGCTGAAATTATATCCTTTTGCACCTTTAAACATAGATATAATGAAACGCCAAATAAATCTAGCTAAAATTTAATTTATTGACACATTAATATTTTTAAAGCAATTTGTATTGGTAGTTCCTATAAAAATAAATCGCAGTTTTAATATTTGTAAAAGTATGGCAACATTCATTTTACTGTTTGGTTTGTTTTAAGCTCAAAAAGACGAACAAGACATTGTCAAGTGAACGAGAAGCTACATTCAGTGCTCATGGTAATGTATTGTTTCTTACTCTCTGGAGCCCTACATTTTCCAGAATAATCTGGAAATCTGCTGCAATAGAAAGAATAACATTTTCTGAAGAACATAAAAGTTATTTGGTTAAAAAATTCATAGTATTGACAAAGCTATGGTTATTTCAAATTTAATAAGATGAATTTTAGCAATTGAACAATGTAAGAACTTTTGGTATAGGGGTGTGTGCTAATGGCACCCAAAACAGACTTAAGACTTGTTTTCAGGATTGGGCGTTATGCGTGAGTAGGATCCCTGTATTCTATACCATGTTCTGTATGCCTGCATGATGGTGTCAGCTAGTTTGTTCATACCATTTTTTACAGTAAGGCAAATTGTGTTGTGATGAAAATTTTAAATGTTGTTTTAAAAAAGATAATGGAAATTCGGACAGCACTTAACTTAAACAGCCGAGAACAGAAAACATATAAACATGACAAACCACAAATACCACGGTACAATGCCCAAGACAACTGAATGAGAAAATGAACATGACTGCTGAAAGACCAAATTTCAGCTGTCAAAAGTCCAAGTTCCAGCTTTTGACAGTCCAAGTTTCAGCTGTCAAAAGTCCAAGTTCCAGCTTTTGACAGTCCAAGTTCCAGCTTTTGACAGTCCAAGTTTCAGCTGTCAAAAGTCCAAGTTGCAGCTGTCAAAAGTCCAAGTTCCAGCTGTCAAAAAACTGAAAGACTTTGTTTCAGCTATAAAAACTGAATGACATAGTTTCAGTCATAAAAAGCAGATTGACCTAGTTTCAGTCATAAAGAGCTAAATGACCTAGTTTCAGCTGTAAAAAAGGCTGTAAGGACTAGTTTAAGAAAAACAGTAATTGGTTAATTTAAGTCCCACAACTACAACTATATTGCGTACCTTTCACGAAAAAAGAAAGATTACCTGAAGAAGCCTTCCTGGGCGAAACGTTGTAAATTAATTAATATACTGTATACATAATCTTCGTAATATAATGGCTTTGTCCTAAACAGGTATGCCAGTGAGTAGGGGTAGCGTGAAAGGGCCAGCAAAGGTTGTGAAGTCATTAGAGGAAGCCAATCAAATCAAGGTACATTTTATATGTTATTCAATAGTGTAAACCAAGAAATTATTTCGCACGATTTAATTTCGCAGAGTTCGCGAGTGGTAGAAATTTGCCAAATTAAGTCACCGCGAAAGTGTTAAAAACATTAATGTGGACATTGCATGACACTTAAAAACGCGAAAAATTTGTAGTTGCGAACATGCCAACGACCGGCGAAAGTTAGTATTCGCGAAATTAAATTGGTTTACAGTATTCAAAAATATTTTGTTATTATTCCCTCAACTCTTGTGATCATGTGCAAAGTTTTAGTCCCCTACCGGTTTTTGAACGGAGGGGACTATAGGTTTGCCGTCAGTCAGTCAGTCAGTCAGTCAGTCAGTCAGTCAGTCAGTCAGTCAGTCAGTCAGTCAGTCAGTCAGTCAGTCAGTCAGTCCGTCCGTCCGTCCATCCGTCCGTCCGTCTGTCCGTCAAAAAATCTGGATCCTGACATAACACAAACAGTTGGTATGGGGATAGGGGGCAATAAGGGGATTATGCATGTCTAAAATATTTATTCTAAAAAAAATTGTGGTTGCTATGGAAACAGAAACATTGAAAATGGATTTAAACCAGTAGGGGACTTCTGTATTGCTTGCAATTCTTAATCACTTGTTTACCAAATTATGCTTTTTTCAAACCTTTATACAATCCCCAAATACATGGAAGTCTTGAAACATCCATGCATACAGTCAGTAAGTGTGTGTATTCTTTATGTTTCTTTGTATGTGCCTCAAACAGTTTTGGCTTAAACGCCCTAGAAACCTCAAACAGGTTCTTTGGTCCCAGCAAAATGATGCTTCACTAGTATGCAGAAGTTGTTTCAAATAGATAAGAGGGCTCAAACTATTTTCTAGCTTCGAATTCAGGGGCACTATGAGCATGGGTGAAAGTTTTCAGACATATGCTTGAACTTCAGGATTTTTACTGTACCAAAACATATGTTTTTCTTATTTTCCCTGTATAAATTGTCAATTTTGGGGGTTTCAGGTTTTTAGAATTTCCAGCTTTCACCCATCACTATGAGATTCAAAGTTCTACTCTATATGTTGCTATATTTTCACTGCAGAAAGGTGATATATTGATTGTGAACTACACAGACGTTGGTTGGTCTCCGTATTTTCCTCTGATAGCCGGTCTGGTCACAGAAATGGGAGGTCTTGTTTCACATGGTATGTATACATGCAGTATCTCCCATTATAGGTATCTTTATTTCCAGTAATTTCAGTTTTCTCCCTTATATAGATTTCATGTTACTTTAATCCATTAATATATCTTCATGATTGTTCTTTCCTGTGTTTAACATTGCTTCTAAGGCCCAAGTTTTAAGCTCATCTATTCGAATAATAAGGGGAGCTACTGTAGTCACCAGAGCGTTGGTGTCGGCGTAATGCTAAGGTTTGATTACGTAATAGATAATTGATCAAAATTTTGATTATTGATTGTGTTTTCTGATGGATTATGTCACCCTAGTATTGTTGTTTCATGTTGCTATTACATTTTGTATATTCCATGTATGGGTGGTTAGGGCTTTTGACTACCAATCCTGAGGTCTCTGGTTCGAATCTCGGCCGGGTCACTGGATACTTCAAAAATAATTTCCAGTGTTTCCCATCCAACTAGAGATGAACTTGCTGTATGGGTGCTATACATCGGGCACTTTAACGAACCAAGGAGTCTATTCTGAAAGAGCTAGGCAAGCCCGTCTGGATTTCTTGTATCAAACAAACAAGCTTTCAGTCTCTTCGATCGAAGCTGGAGGTAGGGATAAAACCAAATGGCCACGCACTAGAATTGTCCATCAGACACAAAAAAATAAATGAATAAATATTCTATGAACCAGGTGCTGTTGTTGCCAGAGAGTATGGTCTTCCGTGTGTTGTTAACGTACCAGGAGTGACCACCATGTTCTCCACCGGGGACTACATTCACCTTGATGGTACCAATGGATTAATTCATCGTTTACAAGATGATACAAACAAAGAAGAGGATTAATTCTTACAGCAACATGGTTCAGTACTTTTAAATGATTAATTTTTGTTGGGGATAAATTTTCGTTGATTTTGTAGTTGAACTCTACAATAAAATCTAATCCCCATGATTAATCGACCAGCCTAATCGCTGGCTTAGAAGAAGGTCCTGAGTACAAAAGACGTATTTTGAGTAATCAAGAAAAAATTGTCTGAAAAATACGCTTTACTTATGGAAAACAACTTCAGTTTGGTCAACATGACCTGTTTTGATAAAAATAGGCTCAAAAGAAGCGCCTTGTAATGCAGATTTCAAATATGTATGAGTCTTATAAGGTCGTAAGTAGCACTTCTACTTTCTCATTCTAAGCCAGCAAATAATAGATCAGGGTTTTCCTTCTTCATGTTTTATATTATATAGTGGTTCTGATTGGCCGATTTGAGGTTTGGAAAGGTCTCAAACTGCGTAAAGGACATATCCTAGTTTTTGTTACAATTCCGGTTTGATAAAAATGCGGGCAATACTTGTATGACTACGGTATATTACAAGTTATACAGAATACATTTTGTACAATTAATTCTTTAATTTTTGCCATACAATTGTTACTATATATTTTAATGTAATAATGTTTATATGTATTGTAATGTGCATGGGCCGGTGGCCGTATATGTCGCAAATAAACTTGTAAACTTGTAATATTTTTGTACGTTTTTAATCAGTATATATATACACGTTTATTCAGTGCCATATCCAGTGGGGACAAAAAGCACCGAGGTGAAAAGATCAAATATCTTCTAGGATATAGTTGAGTCACAATGTTTCCTTTAAAAGTTATGCCTTGTTGTGCCCCAGCGTGGCAACAGGCCTGATATTCTTTGCCATAAACAAATAGATCTCTTTGCTAAATCCTTTTTAAAAAGTTTTAATGTCTCAGGGTTTTTGTTTACTTCGTTTAGGTGTTGGAGATTGTGCCATTTTAATTTTATTCGGGTAATTTTTTAAGTATTTAGTTGAGTTAACTTTTATTAGTGATCATGGGTTGTATATTTAAAGTCTGTGATAATACATGTGTACTTTTGAAGCATAATGCCATTTACTAGTTCACCTGTTCTTTGTCTTGAAAATGTACAGTAAAACCTCTAATTAAAACTAATAAGAACGCCGTTATTGAGTTGGCGTAAAGAACCTCGACCTCAGGGGTCCTACAATTGGGGAATAACCTGGAAATCTGGATTTGCTGCATTAGAGGGAGTTAACTTTTCTGCAGAAAAAAGTTATATGATGAAACAATACCAAGTTTTGGCTGAGTTATGGTCATTTGAAATTTTATTTACGGATTTAAAAATAGAACAATGTTTAAAACAGTATTCTGGTGTAGGGATATGTGCTGATGACACCTGAAACCGACTTGCATCTTACATGCAGGATTGAGCATTATGCCTCAGTAGGACCCCTATGACAGCTCTATAGACAAGGATAATAAACATATTGCTAACTTTAAAAAAAGATTGAGGTTTAATTAGAGCCAAATATTGAAAATGAACCTGAAAATTGTGGTTTTAATTTTTAGGTGGTCATTTTTGCAGTGAGCGAAACTTAGTCGCCTTTTTTGGTGTACGTGCATGCCTAAGTGCATGAGTAAGTGCCTCCGTCCGATTTTGTCCGGACAATAACTTTGTTATGCTTGGATTAATCTTGCTTATATTTGGCATGAATGTTAACCTCCATGTGGCGGAGTGTCATGCCCAACCACCAGGTTCCTATCTCAAAGGTCAAAGTCACTGTTGTAGGTCAAATTGAAGCTTGTCCGGACCATAACTTGTCATACATTGACCAATCTTTCTTATATTTGGCATGAATGTTAACCTCCATGAGATGGAGTGTCATGCTCAACCCCTAGGTTCCTATCTCAAAGGTCAAGGTCACAGTTGGAGGTCAAAGGTCAAATTGAAGCTTTGCCGGACCATAACTTTGTTGTGTATTGACCAATCTTTCTTATATTTGGCATGAATGTTAACCTCCATGAGGCACTCCTCATTCATGCCCAACCCCCAGGTTCCTATCTCAAAGGTCACAGGTGAGGTGAAGGTCGAAGGTCAAATTGAAGCTTGTCCGGACCATAACTTTGTCATGCATTGACCAATCTTGCGTATATTTGACATGAATGTTAACCTCCTTGAGACAGAATAAAATATAGAAAGAAAAAAAAAACCTCCTTGAGACAGAGTGTCATGCCCATCCCCCAGGGTCCTATCTCAAACGTCAATGTCACAGTTGGAGGTCAAAGGTCAAGTTCAAGTTTGTCCAGACCATCAATTTGGCATGCATTGACCAATCTTTCTAACCTCTATTAATCAAAGTATCATGAGCAACCCCAGGTTCCTTTCTCAAAGGTCAGTGTTGGAGGTTAAAGTTTGTGCGGATCATTTCTTCTTTATGCATGGTGGGATAGATGAAACTTGGCACATTTAAGTTGGTGCTTTTTTTCAACGTGCACCAAGGCTCTACATAATTTGCCCGAGGGCATGAATTTCTAGTATTGAAGTGGTATTTATTTGAGGTTTTACTTTACATATAGTTCATTCAGTCACTTTTCAGTTGTTGAATATTATAGGTTGTACTGATGTTAACTTACTCATTTTATTCGTAAATACTCATTGTGTTGTTCAAAAGTGCTTTCTTATATTTTTTGTCAAGGATTTTAATGTGGTACAATTACAACAATGTTTTTTCTGTTGTAACCAACCATTCATGTGCCAGTCCAGGAGGCATGAGCTAAATAGCTGGTTTGACCCCTTCTTGAGAAAAAAGTTGGTAGTGATAATACTGTTACTTGGAATATTTGCCTCTTGTATAAATACCTCATGCCATAGATAAATGTATGTTTTATATGTATTTTTGCATTATGTTCAATTGCCATGAAATATTTATTTTGTTAGATTTAGCTTTTACAATAATCAGACATGGATTTTATATTGTTTTACATATTGTGATATATTCATGTAATGTGTAGTTAGACTCATTATATGTATGTCAAGATCTAGGATTGATCTAACCTGCATTGTATGCATTGGTGAAAGTTTTCAGGCATATGCCTGAACTTAAGGTTTTTCAGTGTACCAAAATTGAAAAAGGTTGTTTTTCTTTATTTTCCCTGTACACATTGTCAATTTTTGAGGATTTCAGGTTTTTCAGAATTTTTAACATTCACCCTAGGCCTAGGATTAATTGAACCAACCACTTACCCTTCTCAAAAGACCCCTTTGGGTCTCCTGTGTGATTAGAATTACACCTCTGTCTGACTGAGGCTCTAGCATGCCTGTAAAATGTGATTAAAAAAGAGAGAAGGCTTAAACAGCTACATGTTATTTAAGTAGGGGCCAGTTTATAAAGAGATTATATACATATTTTCTGTTCATTTTGAACGTTTCCTTTTCTTCTGTGACAATTTGTCACAAAGCGTGTTAGTCGAGCATTGGCGTCCATCTTGCAGTGCTCATGTTTTGTGTACAAATCTTATTTTGTATATTCTGTTGATTCAATAAACTAGCAATTTGATACAATAATAAAAATACATAATCGTTGTTGTTGTTCTGATGTTTTTTTTGCATAACTCTTAAAATAATGCCTCCCAAAGTAAACAAAGGGCTATTATTATTCCACTGAAATGGCAAAAAACAATTAAAAGAGGGCCATAGGTCACTCACCCGTCCTAGTAGTTCATGCATGCCCCTTAATGGTAATCAAGTAAATGCAGCTTCTATTGCATTTACAAGGTTTTCATATTGTCTAACAAAGCAACCTTGTAATTTACATCACATGTGCCCATATTGAAGTTAAGCCAAGTTTTGTCTACGATTTGACCTAATTACCTAGTTTTTTACCCAAAAAATTACCTAGAATTTGTTGAGAAAATCGTTTCGACCGAGTTTCATAAAGATTAGGTCAAAATTGTGACCTTTTAGTGACTATACAAGGCTTAATTTGCTCGATTTGACCTTGTAACCTAGATGACCCAATATCGTTCTTGGCCTAGCTTTTGTTGAGATGATCATTGTGACTGAGTTTCATTAAGATTAGGTCAAAATTGTTACTTCTAATGACTACCCAAGGTTTTTTCTGTTATTTGACGAAGTGACCTAGTTTTTGACCCAATATAAAACGTGACCTAGATTTTGTTGTGATGATTATTGTGACAGAGTTTCATAAAGATTAGGTCAAAATTGTAACCTCTAGTGACTACGCAAGGTATTTCTATGTTTTGACCTTGTGACACCAGATGACCCAATATCAAACATGACATATATCTTGTTGAGATCATCATTATGACCAAGTTTCATATTGATTAGGTCCAAATTGTGATCTGTAGTTGTCCTATGATGTGACCTAGTGTTTGACCCCGGATGACTCAATATCGTTTTTGGCCTAGAATTTATTGAGATGATCATTGTGACCAAGTTTCATAAATAGTACGTCAAAATTGTGACCTTTAGTGACTGTACGAGGTATTTCTATGATTTGATCTTGTGACCTAGTGTTTTACCCCAGATGACTTAATATTGAACTTGACCTAGATTTTGTTAAGATGATCATTGTGACCTAGTTTCATAACAGAATTATTGCCCTAGATTGTCTTAGCTTGTTTTATGGACAAGGCTTTCAACGGGACATAATCGTTTATTGAACGCACTCTTGTTTTTATCATTATTTATATTATTCTGTTATGTACAAATCATTAACACAGTTTAACATCAATCGTGAGAGCTCGGCCATTTCCGTTTGTCTCCAGTAAATTATACTATTACAATGCATACAAGCCGAGGTGGTCAGAATGTAACACTTAAAGTAACATTGGTCCATCGCCTGGATTTGCAGATGGTGGAAAGAAGCATGTTGGTGGAAAACAGTTTTTCCAGAATTCATCATCCCTTCTAGCATCCTCGGTCCGCCAGCATGTCATCGGAGGACAACACGCCCCTGTGACTGTTCTGTAACATGTGTGACCTAAAAAGACAGACAAGTGTTTAAATCTATAGTCCAAACTCTGCAGAGTGGCCCTCTGTAGAGCCACAACTCTACAACACTTTCAAAATGTCCCTTATGTGATATTTACTCTAGATTTAGCCTCTGTACAGCATCAACCTCTACACAATGGCCAATACATGTATTTACAGATCCCAAAGGGTGTGGCTCTACAGAGGTTGTACTGTATTATGTTGTCTTTTCGATCGCTAAATGGTACTTTCCGGGGACATAATTTATAAAAAAAATCAAACTCAAAGCATTAATGTGTACGCTCACACGCAAAGTTCAAAAGTTTCTAACAGAAACAAGTCCCATGTTTTACTGAAACTTTTGTAATTGATGGATAGTCTAATGGAAAGCTGTCAAATACATGTTTTTCCTGATAACGCAAAGATGAATTCATTGTTGCACTATTATCATAACTGCTGAGTAGAGCATGAAAAAAGCTTTAGTTAATAATCACAAGGCCAGACCAGCCCAGTGTCAACCTGTTGTTATTGAGCATGTACGCGTTAGGACGGTTAGGTTGTCATAAAATAGTATCATGTCAAAAAAGTGATGTTTGGAAAACATCAAGTCCCACGGCAGTCAAATGATAATGCTAAAGATCATGGCGAACTTTATATACTGACTTCAAAATAAGTTGGGTGTTTACCACTGATGCGGACCAAACAGACTATAAATTTAAGTTTGAAGACACTGATGCCCAGTCGTTCTCGAGGTATTTATAAAAAAAAACATTAGGTCCATTAAATCATATCACAGATCACAGCAACAATCAATATGGGTCATCCACAGTGACTGTAGGTGAATAAAATCTCCCATTGTATATAGAAGTATATATAGATCTAGGCAGAGGACTAGAACTACTAACACAGAAATGGCTGACATGTGCAAAGGAAAACACCATCTCATCAAATATGCGGGTATAATTAACTACAAAAAATATATCTTTCACATGCCACCGATAAGCTCGTAAAACCAGGTCTGAGCAACAGACAACATCATAGAAGTACGTTCCCCATGTAGCGCTTTGATTTTCATGTAAATGAATGAGAGTACATTGAAGCAGGGGGCGCATGCGATACCGAGTCAAGTGCTAAGGAGAAAGCGCCAAACAGTTTATGTGTTAAAAGTAATCATTCATTTCAAAAAGTAAAACAAACCTACCTTCTGTACATCCACAGCCTCCACCACAAACCCCACCTGGTCCACTAGGTGTTGAAGAACATGTCCCATTGCCTACAAAAAACAACCTAAGTACATGTATATATCGCTCGCTTGGAATGAGAAGGGCGTAAGTACTACTTGCGGCTTTATATATGACTCATGTATATTTGCAATCTGCATCTCAAGGCGCTTCTTATGAGCCTATTTTCATGAAAATCGGAAGTGGTAATGTTGACCAAACTGAAGTTTTAAAAACTTGTTTTTCAATAAGTAAAGAGTAGGTTTTAGACAGTTTTTTTTCAAAATATTGATTTTGTACTTTTGACCGAATTGTAAGCCAGCGATGTATGTATTACCTCACTCATTGTTCAAGTAAGTAGAAATAGTCTCATTTGTGTAACAAATACGTTGAAGAAGAAGTTCACTTTATGCAATTATCTTGACGTGAAATGTTTGATTTGATTTGAACGTATGTCTTTATTTATTTTAGGTCAATTGTGAAATTAGTTATAATTTAAAATATTATATAAATCAATCTCGACGGCTAACTACAGTAAAGTTCCGCTAATAAGACCACTTTGATTATTTTGAAATCATGCAGATTTTTGCCAGTTTAAGGTCCCGAAGTACTAAATTTAGAACAAAAAAGGTCCGCTAATAAGACCGATTCACTATTAAGACCACATTTTTGACTGGTCTTATTAGCGGAACTTCACGGTAGTATCATTCCGGATGGTGTATGTCGCCACGTGGGTATAAGGGGAGACAAACAAGCTCCAATTCTAAATGCCGAATGCTAAGCAAGGAAAGAACACTATTTAAAACATTTTTTGTCATTTTTATTTCGTCTTTTTCATTGCGCAAACGTCAAGGAGAGAACGTCTTGTCACGTATTCACAAAGAATTAGTTTTCAGGATCAGAATCAACCTGAATTTTATTTTATAGACATGAAACATTGTTAATAGAAAGTCGATTTCTTTTACTTAGAGGCAACAGTATAGGTACCTCCTTAAATTTCAAAGACAGATAAATAAGTTTTAACGCAAAGTTCCAGAAATAGTTTGCGTAATAAATTGAAATATGGGTTTTGAGCTCAATATTTGGGGTCCAAAACCACACTATTAATTTTGTTGGCCTTATTTCCAGATATTCTGAGACGTCTTTGAGTCAGTAAAACTGATTCATTCTACTTTTCGACAGATTGGTTGTCTACGTTTTAGGATTCTGACAGCTCACACAAGCTAAAAACACTTAAAAGCTGTTTTATTGTTGGAACTAGGCGATTCAGCTAGGTCTTACAGCTTTTTGATTGCTGGAACTAATTCATTCTTCTCTTCGACAGCTTAAACTTGGGTGGATGTTTTACTTGTTTAGTTGCAATGGGCATTGTGCCTTGTATGTGTTTTTAGTGCTCGGTTGGTTAAGTTGGGCATTGTGCCTTGTGTGTTTTTAATGTTTTCTGTGCTCGGCTGATTAAGTTGAGTGCTGCCTTCCCTGTCTGGCTTAATACTATTTTTTTTAGTTAAAAGTGTTTTACCTAGGAGAGTGCTGCCAGACGATTCAGAATCTAGCTGACCAATAATTCTCCCGCTTCCATCACGACAGCATCTGCCTGCTCCACAATCCAAAGAACTCGTGCATTGTTCCTCGACTGGTAATCTCCTACCATATGTAGATCGTGCGTCTGTACCCAGTAATACCAACAGTAGTAACTGTAAAAATATGTTAACACATTACAGTTTATTTTAGAAATTAAGGCATAATGCCCATGTATCACGTTTACAATAATTATAACAACATTATATATGTATGTATAAATACGCATGCAAAGCACAAACACACACGCACGCATGTAAAGCACAAACATACACACGCACACACGCACGCACGCAGCACGCACGCGCACACACACATAATACAAATGCACATTCCAACAATTTACATGCAGAATATTACGTTTATGTTTTGTGCGAACAAATTCATGTGGTCCTCGAAGCTCATATTAACATATTAGCATAATTTAACTGTTGGTATCAAAGCACTTACAATAATCTTACAGTTACGCTCGTATTAAAACTTTGTGTAATTCATTAACAGTTGCAAATTGTGGTAGTATTAATGGTGATTCAGTAAATGTATTCATTCAAACTACATGTTCCTTATGTGTATTTGTTCAAGTATTATTAGGAATTTGAATTTTTGTGATTAACTTTACTGTTTCCGTAAGTCCTTTGATGAAACAGTACCCTGATGTATAATCGGTCTTTATCATTCATAAGCGGAAAATATAATAGGTGTAGTATCAACGCTCATCTAAGACTCCGGTAAGACACAACTTTCTCGTGGAAGTTTATATATACCACACAAGAAGCTTGTACATACATGTATAATGGTTGAGGACCAATTAGAAAGTTAGTTTGTTCGCTCTTTACATTGGAAGAAAATATATCAGCCAATCACAAACACTGTACAGCCACGGTACATTATGTTGAAACAACGCTCTACTCCACGTGACATCATTTCTGCCAATCACAAACACGGTACAGCCACGGTACATTATGTTGAAACAACGCTCTACTCCACGTGGCATCATTTCTGCCAATCACAAACACTGTACAGTCACGGTACATTATGTTGAAACAACGCTCTACTGCACGTGACATCATTTCTGCCAATCTCAAACACTGTAAACCCACGGTACATTATGTTGAAACAACGCTCTATCCCACGTGGCATCATTTCTGCCAAACACAAACACTGTACAGCCACGGTACATTATGTTGAAACAATGCTCTACTCTACGTGACATCATTTCTGCCAATCACAAACACTGTAAACCCACGGTACATTATGTTGACACAACGCTCTACTCTACGTGACATTATTTCTGCCAATCACAAACACCGTAAACCCACGATACATTATGTTGACACAACGCTCTACTCTACGTGACATTATTTCTGCCAATCACAAACACCGTAAACCCACGGTACATTATGTTGACACAACGCTCTACTCTACGTGTCATTATTTCTGCCAATCTCAAACACCGTAAACCCACGGTACATTATGTTGAAACAACGCTCTACTGCACGTGACATCATTTCTGCCAATCACAAACACTGTAAACCCAAGGTACATTATGTTGACACAACGCTCTACTCTACGTGACATTATTTCTGCCAATCACAAACACCGTAAACCCACGGTACATTATGTTGACACAACGCTCTACTCTACGTGACATTATTTCTGCCAATCACAAACACCGTAAACCCACGGTACATTATGTTGAAACAACGCTCTACTCTACGTGACATCATTTCTGCCAATCACAAACACCGTAAACCCACGGTACATTGTGTTGACACAACGCTCTACCCTTCTTGCCAGTCATTTTATGAAGGATAAACTGGAGAGCGGTGGCCTAGAGGTAGGGTGTGTGCTTCGGGATCGAGCGGATTTGGTTCAACCCCCGTCTGGACTACTGCTTAATTATCTGAGCAAGAATAATCCACATGCTCCACACGACAAAGGTGTGAATTGTGCTGTGTCTGAACATGTTCGATATTCCTGGCCGCCGCAGATCGATGTTGGCTGCACACCCACCAGGAGAGAAATAGTCTCCATAGTGAGACTCAAACGCAGGTTTCCATTGGTAAACCAATGGTCAAGAGAAGTTAAAATGTCAAAGGGTGGCTGAACTGCTGAAAGCAGCCCTCGAAAATTGGTAACTTAACTGGAACATTATACATCACCGAAATTATAGTCATTATTCCCTACGAAACTAACTTTTAAAACTAGAATTTTAAACTTTCACGTGTAAGAAACTCTTAGTGTCAAAAAATAGTTCTTACTTAGAATGTATGCTACGTACATGTTTAGCATTTATTTCTTTTAAAATGTCTTTTTGTCATAAAACGCATTCAGAGCTTCACTGAATTTTATCAATTAATTAAATAAATTAATTAGTAATTGTATGCGTTTTATCACAGATAGCAATTAATTAATTAATTAAATGATGAAATTATTGAATATTTCAAAAGAAGATGGATAAATACCGCTAGTACATATACATGTATAGTGTTTAATTCCATTTTTGCACCCACTAACGACTAGAGTCTTGCTTAATTTTAACTTGACTTTAAACTTTTATCGTAGCGAGTGTTTATGTTATAGTTAGAACATATTAAGTAAATTTTAATGATTAAAAAGGTCGGAGCGAGCGACATTCTGCATTCTGATTGGCCGATAGAAATTAGCGCCAACGCATGACGTCAAGTCTGTGAAGAGAAAATTTTAATGATTAAATTTTCATTTAACCGCGAAAATGCGGCGTTTTCATTGGCTCATAATGTAGGTTATATTCTAAATATATACACATGAATAAATCGTTTCACTTGGACACACTTACATGTATAGAGGCGAGCACATTTGACTTGTCACTAATTAATTAATCCTCGTGTGCTTTCGTTATTGTACCATAAGTATGTTTTAACTAGTAAAAATAACAACTCTGATTGGACAACGGATACGCACGGATATTCAAGGATGACATGTTAATTGTACTCGGCCTATTTGCATTGCATTTTGTATTTACCGGCGACAAACGGAAATGGCCGAGCTTTCCCGATTGCGCCTAGCTCTACCTGGGTTTTAGTATTATTTTAAAATAGTTTACGTATACTGTACTAAAGCGATGGTACAAACAAAGCGTGACGTATATATATAATTAAGTATAACTAAAAAAGTCTTATAAACCACATCGATGCGCGTTCTAACAGGTTGTCGTATTTTTCAACAACATAACACCAAAATACATCAACACAATCGCGTCGATGACTCGGGGCCAGTTCGTTCTCGGAATACAATCGCGTGAAGATCCTGTTTGTAAGTAAAACCACACGGATGTGTTAACCAGGATCCCACAACGGCTGTTACAGTAATAAAACAATAACAAATATTTTATTTTTAAATGCACGTACGGACATATATTTAAGAAATAATGAATATGTACTTGTGGTTATTGGTAGTTTTAGCACACCGTGATTTCCTCTGTGTATTCAGCTGATAGTGCTGGTTGTGTTAGAAATTCATATTTTATTTATTGTTTACGATAAAGTATATAGGAGATATTGAATAAGTGTTGGTTTATTATTGAATTTAACATATGAAACGAGTTGAATAAAATGATATGAAGCGAGTCTTTCATCAAGAGCGTATGTAATAAGCACTCATGAAAGATCTTCTATTAATAAGTCTAAGATAAATTTTGGTTCTGTTCTGTTCATGTCGACTTATCAGCTAAATGGTAAATGTGCGTGAAGTTAGCAGCCAGTTGCCAGTTGCCAGTTGCCAGTAGCCGATTCAAAGTTTTGAATCGGGAATTGGCAAATGGCAGCTAACTTCACAATCTAGCTGACAATTCGAATTTTTTTATCGAATCGGCAACTGCGAACTGGCAGCCAGCAGCCAATTCAAATTTTAATATGGGATCGAATTGGCAACTGCGAACTGGAAGCCAGCTGCCAATTCGATGTTCCTAGTGGACACGAATTGGCAACTGGCAACTGGCAGCTAGCAGCCGATTCAAATTTTTCTCAAAAAATATTTTAACTCAGAAAAATCGAATTGGCAACTGGCAACTGGCATCCAGCAGCCGATTCAATTTTTTCTCAAAATAATAGTTTAACTCAGAAAATTCAAATTGGCAACTGGCAACTGGCAGCCAGTAGCCGATTCAAATATTTTTCTTAAAAAATATTTTAACTCAGAAAAATCGAATTGGCAACTGGCAGCCAGCAGCCGATTCAAATTTTTCTCAGAAAATTAGAATTGGCAATTGGCAACTGGAAACTGGTAGCCAGCAGCCGATTCAAAATTTTCTCAAAAAATATTTTAACTCAGAAAAACCGAATTGGCAACTGGCAACTGGTAGCCAGCAGCCGATGCATTTTTTTCTCAAAATAATATTTTAAATCAGAAAATTCGAATAGGCAACTGGCAGCCAGCAGCCGATTCAAATATTTTTCTTAAAACATATTTTAACTCAGAAAAATCGAATTGGCAACTGTCAACTGGCAGCCAGCAGCGATTCAAATTTTTCTCAGAAAATTCGAATTGGCAATTGGCCACTGGAAACTGGTAGCCAGCAGCCGATTCAAAATTTTCTCAAAAAATATTTTAACTCAGAAAAATCGAATTGGCAACTGGCAACTGGCAGCCAGCAGCCGATTCAATTTTTTCTTAAAAAATCGAATTGGCAACTGGCAAATGGCAGCCATCAGCCGATTCAAAATTTTCTCAAAAAATATTTTAACTCAGAAAAATCGAATTGGCAACTGGCAACTGGCAGCCAGCAGCCGATTGAAATTTTTCTCAGAAAATTCGAATTGGCAACTGGCAACTGGCAGCCAGCAGCCGATTCAAAATTTTCTCAAAAAATATTTTAACTCAGAAAAACCGAATTGGCAACTGGCAACTGGCAGCCAGCAGCCGATGCATTTTTTTCCCAAAATAATATTTTAAATCAGAAAATTCGAAAAGGCAACTGGCAGCCAGCAGCTGATTCAAATATTTTTCTTAAAACATATTTTAACTCAGAAAAATCGAATTGGCAACTGGCAACTGGCAGCCAGCAGCGATTCAATTTTTTCTTTAAAAAATCGAATTGGCAACTTGCAACTGGCAGCCAGCAGCCGATTCAATTTTTTCTTAAAAAAATCGAATTGGCAACTGGCAACTGGCAACTGGCAGCCAGCAGCCGATTCAAATTTTCTCAAAAATATTTTTACTCTGAAAAATCGAATTGGCAAATGGCAACTGGTATCCAGCAGCCGATTCAAATTTTTCTAAAAATAATATTTTAACTCAGAAAAATCGAATTGGCAACTGGCAACTGGCAGCCAGCAGCCGATTCAAATTTTCTCAAAAATATTTTTACTCTGAAAAATTCGATTTTCTGAGTTAAAATATTTTTTTGAGAAAATTTTGAATCGGCTGCTGGCTGCCAGTTGCCAGTTGCCAATTCGATTTATCTGAGAAAAAATTGAATCGGCTGCTGGCTGCCAGTTGCCAGTTGCCAATTCGATTTTTATGAGTAAAAATATTTTTTGCGAAAAATTTGAATCAGCTGCTGGCTGCCAGTTGCCAATTCGATTTTCTGAGTTAAAATATTTTTTTGAGAAAAATTTGAATCGGCTGCTGGCTGCCAGTTGCCAATTCGATTTTTCTGAGATGCCAATTCGATATTTTTGAGAAAAAATTAAATCGGCTGCTGGCTGCCAGTTGCCAGTTGCCAATTCGATTTTTCTGAGATGCCAATTCGATATTCTTGAGAAAAAATTGAATCGGTTGCTGGCTGCCAGTTGCCAGATAGCAATTCGATTTTCTGAGTAAAAATATTTTTTTGAGAAAATTTTGAATCGGCTGCTGGCTGCCAGTTGCCAGTTGCCAATTCGATTTTTCTGAGATGCCAATTCGATATTTTTGAGAAAAAATTGAATCGGCTGCTGGCTGCTTGTTGCCAGATGCCAATTCGATTTTGCTGAGTTAAAATATTTTTTTGAGAATTTGTTTGAATCGGCTGCTGGCTGCCAGTTGCCAGTTGCCAATTTGAATTTTCTGAGAACATTTTGAATCGGCTGCTGGCTGCCAGTTGCCAGTTGCCAATTCGATTTTTCTGAGTTAAAATATTTTTGAGAAAAAAATTGAATCGGCTGCTAGCTGTCAGTTGCCAGTTGCCAATTCGTGTCCACTAGGAACATCGAATTTGCAGCTGGCTTCCAGTTCGCAGTTGCCAATTCGATCCTATATTAAACTGATTTGAATTGGCTGTTGGCTGCCAGTTCGCAGTTGCCGATTCGATAGAAAAACTCGAATTGTCAGCTAGGTTGTGAAGTTAGCTGCCATTTGCCAATTCCCGATTCAAAACTTTGAATCGGCTACTGGCAACTGGCAACTGGCTGCTAACTTCACGCACATAAATGGTAAAGCATTTTAAAATCAAAGCACTGAGAGTACAGTGGGAGGCGATCTGGTTGCTGCTACTAAAGCTTAAACCGACTTTACACGTTTAATGTTCGTTTTCTTACTGCCGATCTTGTCTTGAATGTCAAAATATGCATATGTGACTATATAGGCATGTTGGGTATCTAAATAATTGTTAAAAGGTGCATATTAATTTATATGTAATACGTGTATTGAATGCGTATATCAAAAGTGGCTTTAAAATAATACTACGCGCCTATTTATCAGATTCTACAGTACCGTCTTGTAATCACTTCCCTCACAGCGGGAGACAGTCTATAGAAAGCGGCTAGCTAGTACAGCGACACCATATGATTGCATACCAGTACTTTGCAGACCGTATACGATTCATTGATAAAACCATCACTTGACCGTAGTCTGAAGTTTCTAAAAATAGCTTTACAGCCGGGACATTTGATGGACACGTCATTTTCGTACTTTAAAACAAGTTCGGTATCAGCCGGTGTAGTGGTTTTTTTGGCCAAAATATCGATTTAACGAACAGTTTCACAATAATTTTTTATCTTAGAATAAACAAATGTTGCTGATTGGCTTAAATCAGTTAAAAAATTTGGAGAAACATATGTAGCAGTATTGGGAATGTTGACAGTTTCTGGAACTACTTGAATGCGGATTCACATAGCAGCCTAAAGGCGGTTAATTTTGTATTAAGAAATGGGCAATGGTAGTAATGAGAGGCTTAATCGCCTCCCAAAAAATGGCTTTAAAATAATACTATGCGCCTATTTATCAGATTCTACAGTACCGTCGTGTAATCACTTCCCTCACAGCGGGAGACAGTCTATAGAAAGCGGCTAGCTAGTACAGCGACACCATATGATTGCATAACAGTACTTTGCAGACCGTATACGATTCATTGATAAAACCATCACTTGACCGTAGTCTGAAGTTTCTAAAAATAGCTTTACAGCCGGGACATTTGATGGACACGTCATTTTCGTACTATAAAACAAGTTCGGTATCAGCCGGTGTAGTTATTATTTTGGCCAAAATATCGATTTAACGAACAGTTTCACCATAATTTTTTATCTTAGAATAAACATATGTGGCTGATTGGCTTAAATCAGTTAAAAAAATTGGAGAAACATATGTAGCAGTATTGGGAATGTTGACAGTTTCTGGAACTACTTGAATGCGGATTCACATAGCAGCCTAAAGGCGGTTAATTTTGTATTAAGAAATGGGCAATGGTAGTAATGAGAGGCTTAATAAATAAGCATACCTATTTAAAATTGCATATTTGTACTGTACTATATCGTCGCTTCCACTATAATATCCCGGAGCTACAAAACATCAACTTTTCAGGAGAAGCAAAAAACCTTTTTTTGCGAATAATACATATATTCAATAACTTTTTGTAACATATATACATATTGTTACAATCCTTAAAACCGCTATATTGTCAAATTGAATGCATACTTTATAATTGTTGAGAAATAAACAAAAATGTACTTTCGGTATTTTATAATAAGATATTTTAGATACGGCATTTTATAATTCAATATAAAAAAAAACCCCGAAACTACATCTATCAATTTTGAAGTTCGTGAAAGTTCGTGAAAGTTGTAGTTCCGGACCTTTATATAAGATATATTTTTACTGTTTTATATCTAGTTATATTGTTTTTACCATATTTACACTGCTCTTGTGGCGTTATGTTAACGTTCTACTCGATAACACCCAATGAGTCCTTTATAAATATGGCCTGCTAACATGACCACTGATGACTGTTCCCAACACTGGAGTACCCCAATGACACCTACAATGACTGTTGTAAACACTGGCGAGTACCAAGTAGAGTCTATGATAACTATTCCAAACACATGCAGTAAGGAGTCTTGGATTGTCCGTGCGCTACAGTATAGCTCCAATGCTGGTGTCCAAGTGCCTAGGATGACAGTTCCTTGCACTAGTGCGTCTCCTTTAATACCTAGGATGACGGTTCCGAACATTGACGAGTCCCAATAAAACCGAGGACGACTGTATCACATAGGGCATATAATTACTGTATTGGTAAGTCCCCTCAGTACCTAAGATAATCGTTGAGTCCCCCACACTACACAGGATGACTGTTCTACATAGGGATTAGGATGACTTCTCCATAGGATATAGGATGGCTGTAGCCAAGCCTGATAAGTCCTTCATATACCCTATTATTACTGCTGCCAACACTGATGCGTCCTTCATATAATACCCTAATATGATTGCTTCCAACACTGGTGAGTCTACCATTGGGCCTAAGATAACAGCTTCAAACACTGGTGAGTCCCCCATAGGGCCAACGATAACTTCTTCAAACACTGACGAGTCCCCGAGAGGACCGGGAATGACCGCCCCCTACGCTGATGAGTCATTCATAGACCCTAGTATGACTGCTGCAAATACTGATAAGTCTCCCATAGATCCGAAGACAACTGCATCAACTACTTGTGAGTCCCAATACTAGTGGGTGCCCATTAGGGCATAGGATGACAGCTCCCAACACTGGTGGGTTCCCCTTAGAGCCTATGATGACAGTTCTCAACACTGGTGGTCTCCTTATGCCTTACGATGAGTGCTCCCAACACTGGTGTGTATCCCTTAGGGCTTAGGATGACAGCTCCCAACACTGGTGGGTTCACCTTAGAGCCTAGGATGACAGCTCCCAACACTGATGGGTCCCCTTAGGGCCTACGATAAGTGCTCCCAACACTGGTGGGTTCCCCTTAGAGCCTAGGATGAAAAGTCCGAACACTGGTGGGTTTCCCTTAGAGCCTAGGATGAAAAGTCCGAACACTGGTGGGTGCCCCTTAGGGCATAGGATGCCAGCTCCTAACACTGGTGGGTTCCCCTTATGACATAGGACGATAGCTCCCGACACTGATGAGGCCCATTATGGCTATAAATTGCTGTTGCAAACATTGGTAAGTTCCCATAGGTCCTATAATGACGGTTCCTTACACTGGTGAGTCCCCAATGGAACTACAATGACTGTTTTCAACACTGGTGAGTCCCACATAGTGCCTAGGATGACTGATGCTCGCAATGTCTATGATGAAGGTTCCCTACAGTGGTGAGCCACCCATAGTACATAGGATGGCATTTCCTTACACTAGTGTATCTCTCATAGGACCTAGGATAACTGTTCCCTACACTGATGATTCCTCCATAGGGCATACGATGACTGTTATCTACACTGGTGAGTCTCGCATAGGGCCTAGATAGTTCCCAACACTGGTGAGTCCCCCATAATACGTAGGATGACTGTTCCCAACACTGGTGGGTCCCCCATAAAACGTAGAATGGCAGTTCCCAACACTGGTGAGTCCTCCATAGGACCTAGGATGACAGTTACCTACACTGGTGAGTCCCCCATAATACGTAGGATGACTGTTCCAAGCACTGGTGGGTCCCCCATAATACATAGGAAGGCAGTTCCGAGCACTGGTGAGTCCTCCATAATACCTAGGATGACAGTTCCCTACACTGGTGGGTCCCCCATAATACCTAGGATGGCAGTTCCGAGCACTGGTGAGTCCTCCATAATACCTAGGATGACAGTTCCCTACACTGGTGGGTCCCCCATAATACATAGGATGACAGTTCCCTACACTGGTGGGTCCCCCATAATACCTAGGATGACAGTTCCCTACACTGGTGGGTCCCCCATAATACCTAGGATGGCAGTTCCGAGCACTGGTGAGTCCTCCATAATACCTAGGATGACAGTTCCCTACACTGGTGGGTCCCCCATAATACGTAGGATGACTGTTCCCTACACTGTTGATTCCTCCATAGGGCATACGATGACTGTTATCTACACTGGTGAGTCTCGCATAGGGCCTAGATAGTTCCCAACACTGGTGAGTCCCCCATAATACGTAGGATGACTGTTCCCAACACTGGTGAGTCCTCCATAATACCTAGGATGGCAGTTCCGAGCACTGGTGAGTCCTCCATAATACCTAGGATGACAGTTCCCTACACTGGTGGGTCCCCCATAATACCTAGGATGACAGTTCCCTACACTGGTGGGTCCCCCATAATACCTAGGATGACAGTTCCCTACACTGGTGGGTCCCCCATAATACCTAGGATGATAGTTCCCAACACTGGTGAGTCCCCCATAATACGTAGGATGACTGTTCCCAACACTGGTGGGTCCCCCATAATACATAGGATGAAAGTTCTCTACACTGTTAGGTCCCCAAAACACAAAACAAGTTTATGTTGCATTTTGTTTTGCCTTCAATGCTAATTTGACTGGACTAATATATTAGCTCGGTAAGATAATATATGCAATGGTGTATATATGTTGTTAAATGGCCAAAAGCATATAATTTGCCAATTTTGCTTATAAAACTTGAAGCTTGTTTGAAACTCTGAAAAACTCGCTGTAGCTTCAGAGTTTACCTTTCTTTACCATAGCATTATAAAATGCCAGACATGCACTTTTTGCAACTCCGGTAATTTATAATTTTGAAATATTGACCAATGAAGATCCGGTATTTTATAAAAGTGCTAAAAAGACCGTTTCTGATTGGCTTATGGGCCTGGCTATTCTATCGAACGACGCAGAAAAGTATGAAGATACGGAAAATGAAATAAATTTTATCACAAAAGTGTAGGTCCGGGATATTATAGTGGACGCGACGATATATTCTTATGCCAGACCACAGGTAACTGTATTATTGATTAAGAGTAAAAAATAAAAATGGTTTTTAAATTTATTAATCATATAGAAGGTGTTTCAGAAGGAATGTGCATGTATCAAAAACAAGAATTGGCTTTCGATATCTTAATAAAGTAATTACAGTAAAGTTCCGCTAATAAGACCACTTTGATTATTTTGAAACCATGTAGATTTTTGCTAGTTTATGGTCCCAAAGTATTAATTTTTGAACAAAAAAGGTCCGCTAATAAGACCGATTCGCTATTAAGACCTACTTTTTGACTGGTCTTATTAGCGGAACTTCACTGTATATTCATAAAAAGCATGACTATAACGACTTCCATGCGAAATCCCATCGAAATAAATTGTTTTTAAAATTTATTAATCATATATTGGATTAATAAATTAAACTAAATTACTCTAAATCAATGATACAGTAACCTGTGTGCCTGACGGGGATCTCGTGATTAAGTGTTGGGTTGTTTCATTTAATGACGTTATTGTGGTTATTTAAACAATTAAATCAAACAGAGAAAACAAAATTATACAAGAGAGACAACCTTAATGGAAGCTGTATTTAGTTGCTGGCCGAGTTACTTCCCTTATTGAATTGCGCTCTAACACAAAACACGAACATTACGGAATCCATGCTTTTGGTCAGCGCATGGAAACTTGGCACGAAAGATATCTCGATTCGTGACCAAATGGACGATCACATTTTGTAACGTGTTTCTTACATAGAATGTGTGTATCATGTATTGTTTTATTTACTGATGCAATCCATTCATACCTCATGGTATAGTACGGAGAATTTGATACAAATCTCGACCTTATATTAGCATAATTTAACAGCTATAATAAATTGTCTATATTTATAATCCCGAGTGTATGTTTTTATAAGCGGCGAGTACCACGAGGCACGAAGACCTTGGAGGTGTAATTCCAAAGATCTAAAAATACATCTTTGCTAATACCAACACAAATCTAAAGGACCGATGTTGCACGATTTGTTCGCGGAAATTGATGTATTTGAAACGCAAAAACCTTGTAATATATTCATGCATAATGTTCAGGTTCATATCAAATTACTGGCTATAGAATCGACGTCGTCATTTGCCGCGATGCTGAAGTCCACAAAGACACTGCGCATGTGCAGTAGCTTCAAATTACTTCTTTGTAAAAGATAAGACGTTCCTCTAGGATTAGAAGACGGACATCAAGCTCGCTGATTGGTCGAATAACTCGATTAAACACCAATTAAGGTAAGTTATAGAAGTTACAATGACGCACTAATTAAGTTACTGACCAAGCATTGCGTCGAATACTAGTATAAGAGTTGTACTGTCCAGTAAGGATAATGGGAGAGTGATGTTTTAACTCATGTATACACAAACTATTTACACGAGTGCTATAAGCGATATTTGCATGATATTATTGTCGTGTCTCGCGTCTCATAAAATTCTCGAGTCGCGCCCTCTGAAGTCGAGACATGAGATTAAAACGCGATACTTAATACGAGGCACTAGAATAAGCTGCCAGCCACGATAGGATACACGAGAATAAGCTGCCAGGCACGATACGATACACGAGAATAAGCTGCCAGGCACGATACGATACACGAGAATAAGCTGCCAGGCACGATACGATACACGAGAATAAGCTGCCAGGCACGATACGATACACGAAAATAAGCTGCCAGGCACGATACGATACACGAGAATAAGCTGCCATGCACGATACGATGCACGAGAATAAGCTGCCAGGCACGATACGATACACGAAAATAAGCTGCCAGGCACGATACGATACACGAGAATAAGCTGCCAGGCACGATACGATACACGAGAATAAGCTGCCAGGCACGATACGATACACGAGAATAAGCTGCCAGGCACGATACGATACACGAGAATATTCCACGACATTTGATATTAACTTGCAAAAGTTGTGAGTCTTTTAAGGGTGAGATTAAAAGCGCGATCATTCATTTTTTCAGCGTTAGCTGTCTAGCTTGGATGTTAACCTACTTTAACAACCAGTGAAATCTTTATAAATTTCTCAGGGGTGAATGAAATTCCACAATTTGATAGAATATAATATTGTATTCTTTTCACAAAAAAAGGTTATGCTCGATGTCTGTGAAGTTGGCGCTTAGGTCGTACATCGACAGTCAGATGTTTACTCATTTTTATTTGAAATGAATAAACAGCTCTTAGCTCGTTGGTCGCAGCTCTTAGCTCGTAGGTCGCAGCTCTTAGCTCGTAGATGTGTACTCGTTGGTCGCATGTCTTAGGTCGTTGGTCCCAGCTCTTAGCTCGTAGGTCGCAGCTCTTAGCTCGTAGGTCGCAGCTCTTAGCTCGTAGGTCGCAGCTCTTAGCTCGTAGATGTGTACTCGTTGGTCGCAGCTCTTAGGTCGTTAGTCGCAGCTCTTAGGTCGTTAGTCGCAGCTCTTAGCTCGTAGGTCGCAGCTCTTAGCTCGTAGATGTGTACTCGTTGGTCGCAGCTCTTAGGTCGTTGGTTCCAGCTCTAAGCTCGTAGGTCGCAGCTTTTAGCTCGTTAGTCGCAGCTCTTAGGTCGTTGGTCGCAGCTCTTAGCTCGTAGGTCGCAGCTCTTAGATCGTTAGTCGCAGCTCTTAGCTCGTAGGTCGCAGCCCTTAGCTCGTAGGTCGCAGCTCTTAGCTCGTTGATGTGTACTCGTTGGTCACAGCTCTTAGGTCGTTGGTCCCAGCTCTTAGCTCGTAGGTTGCAGCTCTTAGCTCGTAGGTCGCAGCTCTTAGTTCGTTAGTCGCAGCTCTAAGATCGTTAGTCGCAGCTCTTAGCTCGTAGGTCGCAGCTCTTAGCTCGTAGGTCGCAGCTCTTAGCTCGTAGATGTGTACTCGTTGGTCGCAGTTGTTAGGTCGTTGGTCCCAGCTCTTAGCTCGTAGGTCGCAGCTCTTAGCTCGTAGGTCGCAGCTCTTAGCTCGTAAGTGGCAGCTCTTAGCTCGTAGATGTGTACTCGTTGGTCGCAGGTCTTAGGTCGTTGGACCCAGCTCTTAGCTCGTAGGTCGCAGCTCTTAGTTCGTAGGTCGCAGCTCCTAGCTCGTAGCTCGTAGGTCGCAGCTCTTAGCTCGTACATGTGTACTCGTTAGTCGCAGCTCTTAGGTCGTTAGTCGCAGTTCTTAGCTCGTTAGTCGCAGCTCTTAGCCCGTAGCTCGCAGCTCTTAGCTCGTAGATGTGTACTCGTTGGTCGCAGGTCTTAGGTCGTTGGTCCCAGCTCTTAGCTCGTAGGTCGCAGCTCTTAGCTCGTAGATGTGTACTGGTTGGTCGCAGCTCTTAGGTCGTTGGTCCCAGCTCTTAGGTCGTAAGTCGACGCTCTTTGTTCGTAGGTCGCAGCTCTTAGGTCGTTAGTCGCAGCTCTTAGCTCGTAAGTCGCAGCTCATAGGTCGCAGCTCTTAGGTCGTTAGTCGCAGCTTTTTGCTCGTAAGTCGCAGCTCTTAGCTCGTAGGTCGCAGCTCATAGGTCGTTAGTCGCAGCTCTTAGCTTGTAAGTCGCAAGCTCTTAGCTCGAAGGTTGTAGCTCTTAGGTCGTTAGTCGCAGCTCTTAGCTCGTAGATGTGTACTCGTTGATCGCAGGTCTTATGTCGTTTGTCCCAGCTCTTAGCTCGTAGGTCGCAGCTCTTAGCTCGTAGATCGCAGCTCTGAGCTCGTAGGTCGCAGCTCTTAGCTCGTAGATGTGTACTTGTTGGTCGCAACTCTTAGGTCGTTGGTCCAAGCTCTTAGCTCGTCGGTCGCAGCTCTTAGATCGTTAGTCGCAGCTCTTAGCTCGTATGTCGCAGCATTTATCTCGTAGGTCGCAGCTCTTAGCGCGTTGATGTGTACTCGTTGGTCGCAGGTCTTAGGTCGTTGGTCCCAGCTCTTAGCTCGTAGATCGCAGCTCTAAGCTCGTAGGTCGCAGCTCTTACCTCGTAGATGTGTACTCGTTGGTCGCAGCTCTTATGTCGTTAGTCTCAGCTCTTAGGTCGTTAGTCGCAGCTCTTATGTCGTAAGTCGCAGCTCTTGGCTCGTAGGTCTCAGCTCTTAGCTTGTAGGTCGCAGCTCTTAGGTCGTTAGTCGCAGCTCTTAGGTCGTTGGTCGCAGCTCTAAGCTCGTAGGTCCCAGCTCTTAGCTCGTAGGTCGCAGCTCTTAGCTCGTTAGTCGCAGCTCTTAGCTCGTAGGTCGCAGCTCTTAGATCGTTAGTCGCAGCTCTTAGCTCGTAGGTCGCAGCTCTTAGCTCGTAGGTCGCAGCTCTTAGCTCGTAGATGTGTACTCGTTGGTCGCAGGTCTTAGGTCGTTAGTCGCAGCTCTTAGGTCGTTGATCCCAGCTCTTAGCTCGTAGATGTGTACTCGTTGTTCGCAGCTCTTACGTCGTTAGTCACAGCTCTTAGGTCCTACCTCCCAGCTCTTAGCTCGTAGATGTGTACTCGTTTGTCACAGCTCTAAGCTCGTTGGTCGCAGCTCTTAGCTCGTAGACGTGTACTCGTATTCCCAATTTGCTCGTTATTGGATTTGACAAAAAAACCCTAAACGGTAGGTGTTCATGTGAAAAACTCTAATGTCGGAGTACTAGGTGTCCATGTGAAAACCCTGAATAGTAGGGGACTAGCTTGCCCTTTGAAAACCCTAAATAGAAGGGGATTAGGTGTCCGAAGGGAAACTTAAATGGTAGGGGACTATATGTCCGTAGGAAAAACCTAAATGATAGGATTTCATGTGAAAAACCTACATTGTTTGGGACTAGGTGTTCATGTGGACAAACCGAAATTGTAGGGGTCTTTGTGGTCTTGTGAAAGATCTGAATTGTCGGGGAATGGGTTGCCATGTGAAAAGCCTTAATGGTAGGGGACTAGGGGCCCATAGGTAAACCAAAATGGTAGTGGACCTGGCGTCCGTAGGAAAACCCTAAATGATAGGTTTTTATGTGAAAACTTACATGGTTGGGGACTAGGTGTCCATGTGAAAAAACAAAATGGTAGGGTACTAGGTGTCTATGTGAAAAACCTAAATGGTAGGGTACTAAGTGTCCATGTGAAAAACCTATAAGGTAGGGACTAGGAGTCCGTAGGAAAAACCTAAATGGTAGGGGACTAGGTGTCAGTAGGAAAAACCTAATGATAGGTTTTCTTTTGAAAAATCAACTGGGTTGGGGACTAGGTGTCGATGTGAAAAACCTGAATTGTATGGGACTAGGTGACCATGAGATGACCTAAAAGGGAGGGGACTAGGTGTCCATGTAAAAACCTAAATGATAGGTTGTCATGTGAAAAACCTACATGCTTGGGGACTAGGTGTCCATAGGAAAAACCTAAATGGTAGGGGACCAGGTATCTGTAGGAAAAACCTAAATGATAGGTTTTCATGGTAAAAACCTACATGGTTGGGGACTAGGTGTCCACATGAAAAACCACAATTGTAGGGGACTAGGTGTCCATGTGGAAAACCTAAATGGTAGGGGACTAGATGTCCATGTGAAAAACCTAAAAGGTAGGTGACTAGGAGTCCGTATGAAATACCTAAATGGTAGGGGACTAGGTGTCAGTAGGAAAAACCTAAATGATATGTTTTCTTTTGAAAAACCTACATGGTTGGGGACTAGGTGTCGATGTGAAAAGCCTGAATGGTATGGGACTAGGTGACCATGAGATGACCTAAAAGGGAGGGGACTAGGTGTCCATGTAAAACATAATGGTAGGGGATTAGGTGTCCGTTGCAAAAACCTAAATGATAGGTTGTCACGTGCAAAAACCCACATGCTTGGGGACTAGGTGTTCATAGGAAAAACCTAAATTGTAGGGGATCAGGTGTCCGTAGTAAAAACCTAAATGATAGGTTTTAATGTGAAAAACCTACATGGTTGGGGACTAGGTGTCCATGTGAAAAACCAAATTGTAGGGGACTAGATGTCCATGTGAAAAACCTAAAAGGTAGAGGACTAGGAGTCCGTAGCAAAAACCTAAATGGTAGGAGACTTGGTGTCGATGTGAAAAACCTGAATGGTAGGGGACTAGGTGTCAGTAGGAAAAACCTAAATGGTTGGGGACTAGGTGTCGATGTGAAAAACCTAAATGGTAGGGGACTAGGTGTCCATGTGAAAAACCTAAAAGGTAGGGGACTAGGAGTCCGTGGCAAAAACCTAAATGGTAGGAGACTAGGTGTCAGTAGGAAAAACTAAATGGTTGGGGACCAGGTGTCCGTAGGAAAAACCTAAATGATAGGTTTTAATGTGAAAAACCTACATGGTTGGGGACTAGGTGTCCATGTGAAAAACCAAAATTGTAGGGGACTATGTGTCCATGTGAAAAACCTAAATGGTAGGGGACTAGGTGTCCATGTGAAAAACCTAAAAGGTAGAGGACTAGGAGTCCGTAATAAAAACCTAAATGGTAGGAGACTAGGTGTCAGTAGGAAAAACCTAAATGGTTGGGGACTAGGTGTCGATGGGAAAAACCTGAATGGTAGGGGACTAGGTGTCAGTAGGAAAAACCTAAATGGTTAGGGACTAGGTGTCGATGTGAAAAACCTAAATGGTAGGGGACTAGGTGTCCATGTGAAAAACCTAAAAGGTAGGGGACTAGGAGTCCGTAGCAAAAACCTAAATGGTAGGAGACTAGGTGTCAGTAGGAAACCCCTAAATGGTTGAGGACTAGGTGTCGATGTGAAAAACCTGAATGGTATGGGACTAGGTGACCCTGAGATGACCGGTGTCAAAGTGAAAAACTAAAATGGTAGGGGTCTAGGTGTCAATGTGAAAAATCTGAATTGTCGGGGAATAGGTTGCCATGTGAAAAACCTAAAGGGTAGGGGACTATGGGACCGTATGAAAAACCTAAATGGCAGGGGACTAGATGCCCGTAGAAAAAACCCTAAATGACAGGTTTGCATGTGAAAATCCTACATTTTTGGGGACTAGGTGTCCATGTGAAAGACCAAAATGGTAGGGGACTAGGTGTCCATGTGAAAAACCTAAATGGTAGGGGAATATGTGTCCAGGTGAAAAACCTAAATGGTAGGATAATATGTGTCCAGGTGAAAAACCTAAATGGTAGGGACTAGGTGTCCGTAGGAAAACTAACCGGAACGGGACTAGGTGTCCATGTGAAAATCCTAACGGTAGGGGACTAAGTGTCCGTAGGAAAAACCTAAACGGAAGGGGACTAGGTGTCCGTAGGATTAACTTAAATGCACATGGACACCTAGTCCCCTACCATTTTGGTTTTTTATATGGACACCTAGTCCCCAACCATGTAGGTTTTTTCAAATGTTAACCTATTATTTAGGTTTTTCCTACGGCCACCAAGTCCCGTAACATTTAGGTTTTATTCTACGGACCCCTAGTCCCCTAACATTTAGGTTTTTCACAAGGGAAGCTAGTCCCCTACCATTTTTTTCACATTTTTTTGTCAAGTCCAATAACAATTTCTGGCTGGCTGGTAATTCAAACTCAGCTGGAAATTCGACTTTTTGTCTTTTCGAATAACAAACTCAGAGCTGGCTGGAAATTCGTACTCAGCTGAAATTCGACTTTTGTCATGAGGAATAACGAACTCAGAGCTGCCTGGAAATTCGAAATCAGCTGGAAATTCGACTTTTTGTCTTGTTGAATAACAAACTCAGAGCTGGCTGGAAAGTCGACGTCAGCTGGAAATTCGCACTGGTAGAAAATTGAATAAAGAACTCATAGCTGGATATTGGACACCAGCTGGAAATTCGAGATTTTTGTCAAGTCCAATAACGAACTCTCTGCTGGCTGGAAATTCGACGTCAGCTGGAAATTGGTACTGGTAGAAAACGAATAACGAACTCATAGCTGTATATTGGACACCAGCTGAAAATTGGCGTGTTAATGTGAATATCGAACTCTCTGCTAGCTTGTTATTTGCGTGCAGCTGGAAATTCAATATCTAACTACGATCTTCCAACTTCCTGCCAACTTCTCGGAGCTATGCATAATAGAAAGTACAACTGCCAACAGATTTTGAAGGCTTAAATTATCAACTCTCAGTTTTTCTTGACTGACCGTCGTACACAACATGTCAATAGCACATGTTCTACAATCCATAACGTACGCCATGACGTTATTTATTAACACGCCTTCGCGCAGTGAAACTAATAAAGGAATTAGGGGGAAATCCCACTGAAACATCCAATATGATCAATAATATGCAATAGGACGATTTCTAGCAGTCATAATTTGGTCTTAAAGGTGGAACCACACTATAAAAAAAGTTCCTAACCCATATACAAGTTTGGTATCATGGTAAACTTTGATTTATTCCCAATTAAGCTAATTACGGTACATTTTAAGAGAAATTGAGGTATATAATAAACATAAAATTTGTTGATTTTTGGTGTAAGATCAATTTTATTTCACTCGTGATCACAGAAAATTAAAATTTTTGACGAGTGGAATTTTTGCAATTAGTCGAAACGTCAGATATTTTTAAAAACACAAAAATGTCAGGCACGATGTTTTTCCCACTTTGTTACCACGTTATTAGATTAAGTGTAAATATATTTACGTGACTACATTCGCAATTACATAATGCGTCGAATGATACCAACTAATTACCTGTCGTGTAATTATGAAGCCCTGTGTGTGCTATTTCTTGCTTCCTGTGCCTTCCACGGAATGACGCCAAAACGCGTTTTCCATGGTAACTTCACGACGTCATAGCAACGTCATGGGGACGCACACGGAGATAATAAGACGCGACATTGAATTGGGAATAAATAAAAGTTTACTATGATACCAAACTTGTATATGGGTTAGGAACATTGTTATAGTGTGGTTCCACCTTAAATGGTATGAAAGAGGTGGAGGTCACACTAGAACACCTATAGTCACAGCGTTGACGTTAACGTTGCGTGTTTCAGGCACAAAAATGTAATGCACAGTCTAGAAAGAAATAGAAGAAATATATACGATATTCAGCACGCTACCACCAACAATATCGCGCATGCATTTTTACCTAATATATATCCGCACAATATTGTACTAGTTATTTTAGGTATTATCATCACTGAGAATTTTATTTCATTTATAAACACGTAAACTGGAATTTTCCAAACGTTATAATGACGTCGAAATGGCGGTATAACACAATATATTTTGAAAAAAGTATTATAAAGATTCCATTTCAAACGGTAAGAGTTTATTGAAGTAGATTTGAATACATACGCATTTACTTTATGTTAAAGAAATGGTATAAACATTAACTGCAGTGCCTGAAAATTGTGTATAAAAGAAAACAAGACTTATGCCCCATGAACGGTTTTACGTCATTTTAAAGACTAAATTACGACAATTGTCAATTGAAATTTAAGATAATCAGAATCATGTATTCGTGTGATGAAAATTGAGAAAATATGACAAAAATGGAAAAATAAAATTATGTAGTTGCTTTATGTGACATTTATTCTTAAAACTAATGCTTTCACGTACATTTTGTGTTACGCTATAATTGTCCAGTAAAATGTCCCATAAATGGGAAATACTCATTTTCGCCGTCGTTTCACGGCATAGACATTGTATAACGCTTTAGACAGAGCAAATACGCACAATTGCAAGTGTATTATTTTATTTTTGTTGTTGTATTAAATGGTAGAATATTACCTACCGTGTTGTGTGATTTGTTTTTACTTGCTATAATATTGAATACGTCATTTCAAGCGTTATATTTGTCCAGTAGAATGTCCCATACGACGTTTTTTCGGCTTTTTGTCATTTTCACAAAATTCATTTCATAACATAACGATTGACTTAACTGTATTAGCCTTAACAGAGGATTCGTGATACCTGGATTCAGGATTTTAATTCAAGATTAGAAAACTCATCAAGGGCGTTGTTCTTTAAAACCTTCTCTAACTTTACTCACAATAAATATCTTGAGATTATCAACATTAAAAAGTATAGAATATCTATGTCACAATTAAGAATGTCTTCGCATAGGCTCTATGTAGAAACAGGGAGATTGAAAAAAAACCTACCGGTACCTTTTAATGAACGTTTATGTGTTGCATGCAATTTGTTAGAGGACGAATATCATTTTATCATATATAATGTTAATAGGTATTGTATTTACTACAACTTTGGAAGTTTATTTTGTTTCGAGTTTTCATACACACTTTTATTCAATATTACCGTTGTAATTGTACGTGTTCCAATTTATACTGTATTTTCAATAAGTTTGACTTGACTCAGTGACTATACATAATTATGTACATGCGTTATTACTGTTGCCATTGACCATTTCATGTTTAAATTTGTATTGTAAATACTTGTAATGCTCATAGACTGTAAAGTCTTATGTATTGGAAAATAAACTAAAACTATATAAAAGATTTTTCTAATTTGGTATAATATCCTATCACATACTTTCCCGTCATATATCACCATGCTATTTATGTAATTGTATTAGTGTTGCTTTGTAAAAAGTCCTTTTCAGGACTAAATATGCAAATAAACTATATTCTATTCTATTCTTAATATTGCTACATGTATATTGTATAATCATAATACATAGTAGTAAATCATTATTACTAATATCATCGGCAATTTTCAACAAAAAATAAAGCTTTATTCGATACCGATTCCGATTATTTGAAATAATCTTATATATTTCTAACTAAACAGGAATTATGTAAATATTTTCACATGCAATCTGTAAAACGAAAAAGTGTCATATGCGCGCCTTATTATGATTAAAATGTGCCATACTTTAATTGGCGAAGCTGTATTCGAAAGCCTTCGAAACCGGTGACCCGCCATTACTGGCTAAACGACTGTACCAGATTTCAATCCATGACCAACACATTTAAAAGTGTGTTGTTATATAAAGGTCACTGACAAAGTTTTGTAGATATAATAATAAAAAAATGAAATCTAGTTATATTGAAATTATCCTGTTGAGGAAATTTGACAGTTGACTTGTATATGTTTAGTTCGCTATTCTGTATACTATCTGATATATATCAATGCTCAATTGACATCCAAAATGTGGTAATTACAGAATGAATCATGCAAAACAATGCATACATAGCGTCAAGTAAGCAATTTCAGTATTTACATCTACAGTCTTCAAAACAACGGTAACACGTAGTTGTTTGAAGTATTCAATGACGTTTGCATAAAATGAGTCTTGTATGCTGTTTTCAATTGTTTCGTTAGTTATAAGTGTTTGTATGAAAACATGTTTCAATGACATGATTTTAATTTGGTAATAAAGTATGCAGTGATGGAATGCAGTCGCCTCCGTAGCTCAATGGTTAGCGCGCTTGTCGTCTTATCTGGCGTCCCGGGTTCAAATCCGGGTAGAGGCACACATATATGCCTGCCATATTTCAGCTGAAAGCTGACTGGCAAAAAAAGGCTATGCTCGGCTCGGCATTTAGAAATACATCAAACTAATTATGTCAAAGTATGAACATAAAATATGTGAAAATAGAGTATAAAATAACTTAAAATAAAATTAAATTCTATCGTTGCAAATGAATGCAAACGTCCTTATTGTCTCTGGAAACATGTCATCATTCAAAGTGTCTATTAGACACGAACATTTGATGTGTCATTATTATACATTATATTGAAGTCAATACACAATGTACTTGAAATAGTTTTCACGTAAGTTTATATCAGCTAAACCCGTTTTGGCTTTAATCTTCGTGGTCTCAATTATTTATATAAAGGCAGTCTCTTAGACAGTCTCTAAGCAGTGTAGCAATACAACGTGGTTTTTGGCTACAGTTCCAAGTAGAAATTTGTAAACACAAATGTAGCCATAAGTATTTTATTTCTTCGTCGATTTCTTTGAAATAGACGCCACGCGAAGGGGATAATTATTTGCTTTCTTTGAAATATAAAATCTTTTTCAGCAGCCTTAACGATTTTCCATTATATTGTGAAACCTATACGTTCCACGAATTCAAAGGTTAGTGGACAAAACAGCACTGTCATACTCTGATAAAGAAATAAAATACTTAAAGCTATTTTATTTTCAAATAGTTACAAAATCTTTCTTGTAACTGTAGCCCAGAGTCACGTAGTACTGCTACAATGTAAGACAGACTTACCAAAGTAAATACTCACAATTTTTGTTCACTAGTATGTCCATTTCTCCCTCCTTTACAGCGATCGTTATACAACTTGTAAGAATGTTGACTTATGTCTCCGTTCGAAAAAGTTTAAAGAAATCATACAATATTGCTTAATACTTCGTGTTGTTTAAAATATTTGTTCGTTTTGTATGCTATACATAAATAACATCTTCATGATTATCTTTTTTTCTTTTTCATTGTTTTACATCCCCTTGATACCGGAATGTAAGACCTTATACGGATTAAAACGATCTAAGATACTAGCGTATAGCGAATAGCCGTGCATCTCCGGTTCAGCTAATCACAAACCAGCATAAACTGAAGGCTAAAAACTATTAAATCTGCATAATTATAATAAAGCTTCAACTAACTACCTATGAGTTGCGCCCAATGAGAAAACATCTTCGAGCTAAGACCTGCGAACAACGATCTACGAGCTGCGACTAACAACCGACGAGTGGTGACAAACGACCTACGAGCCGGGGCAAACGAATAAACATCTACGAGCTAAGAGCTGCGACTAACCACCTATTACGAACGGGGACTAGCGACCTACGAGCTGCGACCAACGAGTAAACATCTACGAGCTAATACCTGTCACAAACGACCTACGAGCTTCGCCTAACGACCTACGAGCTGCGACACACGACATACGAGCTGTCAACAACGAGTAAACATTTACGAGCTAAGACCTGCGACTAACGACCTACAAGCTGCAACTAACAACCTACGAGCTGCGACTTACGAGCGGCGACTAACGATCTACGAGCTGGGACAAACGACTAAACATCTACGGGCTAAGAGTTGCGACCAACGACCTACGAGCTGCGACTAACGACCTACGAGCAGCCGCCAACGAGCTGCCACCAACGAGTAAACATTAACAACCTAAGAGCTGCGACTAACCACCTACGAGGAGCGACTAACGACATACGAGCTGCTACCAACGACCTAAGAGCTGCGACCAACGAGTACACATCTACGAGCTAAGAGCTGGGACCAAAGAGCTAAGAGCTGCAACTTACGAGCTAAGAGCTGCGACTAACGACTTAAGAGCTGCGACCAAAGAGTGCACATCTACGAGCTAAGAGCTGCGACCTACGAGCTAAGAGCTGCGACTTTCGAGCTAAGAGCTGCGACCAACGAGCTAATAGCTGTGACCTACGAGCTAAGAGCTGCGTCTTACGACCTAAGAGCTGGGACCAACGACATAAGAGCTGCGACCAACCAGTACACATCTACTAGCTAAGAGCTGCGACCTACGAGCTAAAAGCTGCGACCTACGAGCTAAGAGCTGCGACCAATAAGCTAAGAGCTGAGACTAACGACCTAAGAGCTGCGACCAACGACCTAAGAGCTGCGACCAACCAGTGCACATCTACGAGCTAAGAGCTGCGACTAACGACCTAAGAGCTGCGACCTACGAACTAAGAGCTGCGACCAACGAGCTAAATGCCGCGCCCTACGAGCTACGAGCTGCGACCTACGAGCTTAGAGCTGGAACCAACGACATAAGAGCTGCGACCAACAAGTACACATATACGAGCTAAGAGCTGCGACCTACGAGCTAAGAACTGCGACTAACGACCTAAGAGCTGCGACCTACGAGCTAAGAGCTGTGACCTACGAGCTAAGAGCTGCGACTAACGATCTAAGAGCTGCGACCTACGAGCTAAGAGCTGCGACCAAAGACCTAAGAGCTGCCACTAACGACCTAAGAGCTGCGACCTACGAGCTAAGAGCTGTGACCTACGACCTAAGAGCTGGGACCAACGACCTAAGAGTTGCGACCAACCAGTACACATCTATGAGCTAAGAGCTGTGACCTACGAACTAAGAGCTGCAACCTACGAGCTAAGAGCTGCGACCAACGACCAACGACCTAAGAGCTGCGACCAACCAGTGCACATATACGAGCTAAGAGCTGTGACCTACGAGCTATGAGCTGCGACCAACGACCTAAGAGCTGCGACCTACGAGCTAAGAGCTGCGACTTACGAGCTAAGAGCTGCGACTAACGACCTAAGAGCTGCGACACACGAGCTAAGAGCTGCGACTTACGAGCTAAGAGCTGCGACTAACGACCTAAGAGCTGCGACCTACGAGCTAAAAGCTGCGACTTACGAGCTAAGAGCTGCGACTAACGACCTAAGAGCTGCGATCAACGACCTAAGAGCTGCGACCAACCAGTGCACATCTACGAGCTAAGAGCTGCGACTAACGACCTAAGAGCTGCGACCAAGTATGTATAAATTGGTAGAACTATTTAACTCTGAGAATAAATACCTCGTAAGACGACTTATAATATATATATATATAGTACTTACGTGTATAAAGCATTTTGTACTAGGAATAATATTATGTACACAAACTGATTCATTATTATAGACTGGTATAGACATGTTTCATGTCGTTATCATTCGAAAAACAGAACTGCCTATTTCGTTAGCATTTTTTTGTACCTCGTTCAATTTAAACCTCTTATCTGTATCTTCACAGAAAATGTACATTTTCCAAAACGGAAACGACAGATATATTAAGGAAGGATTGAAGTGTGTATTCAATGTTTAAGAATTGTTCCAAACCACGAATTAAGTCGAGAATACAATGTCAAAGGCGAAAGTTTTGAACTTTTGGCAAACATCGCATACCTAAAACCTGTTTACTCGATTAATATGGCATTTGTTGGCACATAAATTGTATATACTTATTGTTCATTCATCGCGTCAACGATATATGTAAGTGATCACTCTCAAAAGCAACGCAAAACATATATAAAATAACAAATACTTACCCCACTCTAGTGGCGTAAAACGCGTGTGTCTCTGCCTTCAACATACAGAACTGCCTTACACACAGCGGATTGTACGGTGTGCAAAAGGAACACACTCTTACTTAGTCCAAGACTGGACAATGTATACTTTAAAGATATTTAAAAAAAAAACATTACCATTTTCTACCTTCGGTTTGCAAGGTCATTGAAGTTTTGCATGCTCACAGTTCATGAATATGTTTCATAATTATTTCTTTGTAAGAGTTTTTTCATTATACTATTGACTATGTCCCCGACAAGAAATGTCATGTTTAATGTCATGTTAACTTTGTTTGAGAACGAGCAAGGTGCGCAATTAAATTGCTGTCACGCTTCAATTAATATGTTTTTGAAAATTTTGTTTCACCTCATGAGTAAAGCTAGTACATGATAATACAATGCTTACTTTATCCAACAACTTAAATTTGAAGAGAAAAACACGCTTTTGAAAGACAATTGCACGATCGCACTATATATTAGAATCTACCCCCCTTAAACAACAGCGCTTTCCACTGACTCGTAAATGAATAAAGGCGCTAAATAGCGTTTTCTTTAGGCAAATGAACCTTAGCTTATAAACAGCTTTTTATCCCACCTAATTCAAGCAGTCACCAAACACAGTGTTTCATATTCAGTGCGTCGTGAACGAGTTGAGGAGATTATGGCTTTTATATATTCAATACTTGAATTACATAGGCACACATAAAATGTATTGTCGCCGAGTATCAGACTACAAATTTATTATTAAATTATGCGATAGGTTTCACACAACGGCCATAAAAAAGACATAAATTTATAATTATGTGGCAGGCCATTATACAGTCTCTCTCACACGTGACGAAAACTTTCCGGTACTTTTCGGTATTTTTCATTTATATGTTGTCCTTTGTATAGAATACTAGATGATAATAATAACTATAATAAATGTACATGTACATGTGTGTATTATCTTGATACGGTATGTGTCCGGGCGTTGACTAGATATCATCTATTCTAATGAAAGCCCATTAATTTTGTTGACATCACGATAGGGGCGTAGCTTTCATTTGATGCATAAATTCAATAAATTAACGCAAATGACGCAAGGACTTATATATATCATATATATATGAGCCAGTCTCCAGGAAAACCTGCTATTTTGACAAAAATATTGACTTTAAGATTTTCCATAGTATTGGAGGATAATGTTATATAAGCAAATTGCAAAAGAAATTAATATGTTAATATCTTGAGTTTTAAGGAAGTTACAGCTGTTTTTGTAGAGTCCCTATTCGGAGCTTTTTGTGTGCTGTCGCAAACGTCATTCAAACGTTATTCGACGTAACTGAAATAAGTATTTCATTATTACACCATTTGATCAATTCTTGACATAAACTGTTCAAAATAGTACCAAATTCTATAATTATGTTTCACTTTTCAAAATATATATCAAAATCGAAATTTTTTGCATTCAGAGAAAGGCTACTTCTGTTTCATGTTTTCTCAATCGGAGTACTTTTCTGAAATTGGTCACCATAGCAACGAAGTATGTGTTTTCGACATAATTCAAAGGAAAATTTGAAGCTAAGGTATAGTTCTATATGGGTCAATTACTTTTTCCTTATTTTAGAGCTTTATCAAAATCTCGTTACATATAGTAATTACATAATGTCATTATAGCAGGTTTTCCTGGAGACTGGCTCATAAATATTTATAGGTATACATAGCTTTTATCAGTACAGTGCTTTTTGGATTATTTTTAGGGTTGAATACAGGCACTTTCCCCTAGCAAAATAACCTCCATTGTTTCTAAAAAGTCATACATCTTTTTGTAATTCCTTCCCCCAAAAAATGCATATTTTCAGTAAATCATAATTCCTTCCATTAAATGCACATTTTCTCCCCTATTGTTCTCGCAACTAATGATGTGGCTCTTTTAAAGTAAAAACAACAGATTTTCAAACTTGCAAAAGTCGTTGCTATATTTGACTTTAGTATTATCAGTACAAAATCGCAAACTATGAACACTTTATGACCAAAGTAATCTTTCCCAATTTCTAAAATGGTCGCGCTAAAATTTCACAATTTTATGGACACAGGCTGTTTCATTTTGTTCAAGAAAAATCACTGCAGTACCTCATTTTGTTCAATAAAAATCCCTGCAGCTAGTACCGGTTGCTCCGTTAAGACCCTGTTCAGTCTGTGATATACGTAATCAAAGCACTGAGAGTATTGCTGGGAGGCGATCGGGTTGCTGCTACTAAAGCTTAAACCGACTTTACACGTTGAATGTTCGTTTTCTTACTGCCGATCTTGTCTTGAATGTCAAAATAGGCATATGTGACTATATAGGCATGTTGGCTATCTAAATAAGTGTTAAAAGGTGCATATTAATTTATATGTAATACGTGTATTTTATGCGTATATCAAAAGGGGCTTTAAAATAATACTACGCGCCTATTTATCAGATTCTAAAGTACCGTCTTGTAATCACTTCCCTTACAGCGTGAGACAGTCTGGCAATGGTAGTAATGAGAGGCTTAAACGCCTCCCAAAAACCGTCTAACAGTAGCTCGCATCCCTTGCTCAGTCGGAATCGCAAGGCGTTTAAGCATGTTTAGTGGGACCGTAGCATTGTACATACATCATTCTAACACAACCAGTAGTTTCAGCTATATACACAGAGAAGAAACCAAGCTGTGCTAAAATAACCGATAAAACACAGTAACAACTGAATAACTTCAAACTGATGTTGATGTGGTTTTCCATACGTATGTGACAAAGCGGTAAGCGGGGGTATCATTAGTCACTGTGTGGCAGTTCTTGTTTTAAAATTATTGAAAAAAGACCCCTTTAAAAGGGTCATAGAGTTAGTCTCATTATTAAGGTTTTACTGTGTAATAAACACTGTGTTGTATAAGTTATAGCAGTACGAATATTCAACTTCTGGTGTCATCACCAATCTCGCGGCATCCCTAATCTCGCGGTAAGAGGTAGTTACCGTCGCGGCCGAGGACCAGTGATTTGTGCCCTGGATTTGTAACACGGCGACGATTCTATTTCCGGCCGCGACAGGTCATACCCTTCCATGAAAATTTGACAAAAATGTATCGGATTTTCTCCGCATGTGGTGAAGTTGCAGGTTCCATGTGGAAAGGTAAGCTAGACGCAGTCCAAGAATCGGTCGTCGTTTATAAATGAACACGTGTTCCGAAAAGGGGTAAACCAGAATAAATAAACGTAAATGTGCACAGATGTATTTTACGATATAAAGTTAACAATAAATTACATATAGTCTATTATCAAGTTTCTGATCATAAAATGAAAAAGGTAATTGCGGCCGCAGGGTAAAATTGTCTTACGTGCGAACATTTTTATGATTTTTTTTTTAAATTATGATGACCATGTTTTGGTCAAGTTAGATAGTCAGTATCAATTAATACAAAGTTAACTTACTAACTAACTCTTCTGCAGTGTCGATGTTATTACCTATATATGGACTGTATGTGTTAATACGCTTAACGCGTTTCATATGCATGGATAGTAAAAAATATAAAAAAAAATAAAAATATTGTGTTGACGTTGATCATGTAACAATCTCATGAGAATAATCATAGTTTTATTGTCACGTCATACGAACAGACCAAAAGTATGTTAAAAAATGAATAGGCTTTAGATTAACCATTTTCTTATCCATAATAAGAACGATGAAGCAAGTTTCTTTGTAAACGTGAAAATGCAAGTTTTAAAGTGATAGTTCACCAAATGTGATTTACTTAAACTTAAAACATTTCAGCGATACCACCGCGATATCAATTTTGCAAGTTGGTGTTATTTTATTTCGGAACATTTTGTATATTCTGAATTCCTGACGGACAAGTGTTTATGGATTAAAATTGACTTATTGGCTATGCGTGATAAAGTGAACATATAATCAAATCGCGATTTTTACCTTTGGAGTAGATCGGATCCCTTCATAATGGTTTCAAAACGGATGTTTTTTTTCGTTGTGTGTTTTCTTAGTCTAAACGCAACTGTGTTTTTCGTTAGAAATGCACATGTACTTGTGACCACGAAAACAGCTAAACGGATGGATATGTATCAAGATGTGAACAGTTCAGACGAGAAAACATCTGCTATAAAAGGTATAATATGGTGCTTAGATTATAAGTTACAGTTACAGTTTATTGGCAATCAGCAAAACATTTGCCTTTGGTCATTTACAAAGACATGGCAAAGACAATATTTACAAAAGCAAATATAAACAAATATAAAGAACATTAATACATATTTATACAAAGTTAAATCCCGAATAACGTTTAAACGTGCAAAATTGACATTGCTCCGCCTACCGGTTTCAAAACTATTTTTCGATATAATATGGAAAATATTTCGTACGTTTTCTCCTAATATATATATATATTAACCACCACATAAAATATGTTTTGGAAAATAACTTGTAATAGCAAAGTTATAAACATTTTCTCGTTATATATGGATCATCCCTCGTACATGGATATGACCATAAGACATTAAGGAATTCAAGGGAAATTTTACGTAACTGTTGAGCTTCTTTTACATACTTAACACGATTATATGTACATTTTTTGCTTTTTGTTAACATAATTGAAATTATTTTTGGGCACAAGGCCGGGAACAGTTTCATTAGTATTTTAGTCTTATATCTCTGTAAAGTGAGCAGCACATTACTATAATTGTTGATATACAGTCGGCTGATGATAACACTTGCACCTGTTTACAAATAAATAAAATAAATCCAAGCTTTTCTTTCTGAATAGACCCATTGGTTCTTTAACTTGCCCGGTGTATACACGTGAAACTACTTCTGGGTATCCAACCAGTTCATCTCTATTCGAGAGCGATAACCGTTCGGCCACATGTTACTATCTCCAGTCCAATAATAAGGCCATTATAAAAACACTAACCCTTGTTTACAAATAAAAATGAAAATTCGATTGCATTTTCGATGTCCATTTTTGTTTGATCATCAAGTTTTTTGCTATAACTTACACATGGGACTTTATTTTATTATACACATAGTTTATAACTTCCTGTCATAAAGGGAACTCTTATTGTTTTATTATCTACTACTAGGGCCTCTAGTCAACTAATTAACAGAGTATGCAATGTCATATAATATTATGTAATAGGGTGCAATACTGTAATATATCTTGCAAATCAGGGACCACATGCTGAGAAAATTTAGACCAAATTTAGTTGGACCATTGCCATTTTTCAGCCCTTTGACTGGTCGACCGTTTCAGGTGCATATGTAAAAATATCCTTTAAGGTGATTATGCACAGCACCAAACAAAATGAACATAGGAATTTCATTTGATCGTCATTTTTTTGTAAACAAAGTCTAGTGTTATAGCCGGCGCACAATACATCATGCTTAAACTATGTAGTTCAGCAGTTTTACTGTTGTAACTACGCCCGTATGTCATTCAGCGTAGGCATTCTGCCTTTTGTTTGCTGAATCTTTTCCATTCAGCTTTTAAACTGTTTAATTTTCTTGGTCGGTAGTGTGTTGGGCACTTCTTCGTTTTAAGATTTCTGACAGCTAAAACTAGGCATTGTAGTCCTTTTGCTGTGAAAACTGGGTCATTCAACTAGTTATAATTTATTATACTTTTCGACAGCTTGGACTTAATTGGGCGGATCTGCACTTGTTTAGTTGGGCATTGTGTCTTTGTGTTTTATGTTTCCTGTGCTCGGTTGGTTCAGTTGGGCATTGTGCTTTGCGTGTTTTTAATGTTTTCTGTGCTCGGCTGGTTAAGTTGAGTGCTGCCTAACCTGTCTGACCTAATATAATCTTTTTTTATTAGACTATTACATGTATATAGGGCCGTTTATCTAGCCACATTTTGTATAGTGTACGTTTTAAGTATAATAAGCACACAGAGTCTAATAGATAGTGAGAAGTTTATAATTTTTTTCTTGCATGTTAAGCAGGTGATTTTAACGCTCGTGTTTCAAAACATTATTGATATAATTACTTTATTTTCTCCAATATTGAAGAGCAAATATGAAGTGAACAATAGATACATTTAGCAACATTTTATGGAATTATGGATTGCAAATAATTATTCCCTTTTAGCATGGCGTATAGTTCATAGAAATCGATGAAGAAATATAATAATTACGGCTATACATGTATTAGTGTTCCAATGTTTACAAATCTCTACTTGTATAGCTCAGAGAATTTGACTTGATCCTGAGTGACCTTTATGCATTAATATATTACAAGGTTTTTGAGTTGAATATATCAATGCCTCGAGAATATCGTGCATATCGATTGTTGGTATTACATCTCAAGCGTCTTCGTGATACTTTCCGCTTATGAAAACATACAACCGGAATTATGTTATAGTTGTACCATATTAAGTAAATTTTAATGATTAAAAAGGGCGGAGCGAAGCGAAGCGAGTCCTTTTTAGTCATTAAAATTTACTTAATATGTTCTAACTAACTTAGAATATAACATTCTGCATTCTGATTGGCCGATAGAAATTAGCGCCAACGCATGACGTCAAGTCTGATAAGAAAAAAATTTAATGATTACATTTTCATTTAACGGCCAAAATTCGGCGTTTTCATTGGCTCATAATGTAGGTTATATTCTAAAAAATAGTTACAGTCAATACACCAGCTGTTAAATTATGCTAATAGAAGGTGGAGAGTCGGGTCAAATTCTCTAGATTATAATTGTAGCCAAAAGTCACGTGGTATTGCTACCCTGAAACATAGCTGCATGTTATTCAAGCGCAAGGGGACATTATATGGTATTGGTACATATCCTTGCCGCTACCACGATTTGGGGGGGATATGAGAAATTCATATGGTCCCTATACTCCGTCCCTGAGACACTATTGACTTGCAGCACTGATAAAACCTCGATACGTACATCCGCATGCTACACACCTGCCTCAAACTGAAAGTTGGAAAAATTGTCGACATTTCGACAAAAGGTCACCGGAAATGACGATTGATGGTGACCCTTGCGCGTAAAACTTCTTTTTTTTTAGCTCGACAGGCCAACTTTTGGGCCCCTTTAGGGCATTGATCCTGACCCCTTTGTCCAGCCCTATATTCCTTCTATAGAAAAATAAAACTGTTTGGCGCTAAATGTTATTGCAATTCCACAGGGCATCGTACCGTAATGGCGGGTAGGACCAGTAATTTCAGTTTTGGAAAATCTTCGTTCAAAGCCCTCTTTAAAGGGGTCCAGCGGGCCCAAAAACCTGTGAACGACCCTGGGCCAGTAATATCCAATAGTCTGGGATGCATGTGTACCCAATGACAGCAAAATTCCCGAATATGGGCATTAAGGTCGAAAACTACGGAAGGTCGAAATGGCCATCCCGGCGAGTCTACATTAGTACGCTATGGTAGCGGAAAGGATATACATACTAACATCATACATACACAAAAGCAGGATCATCTAACTGACTTATTTAATGCATTTTTTTAGTCTGGAATTTTCCCAAATGTTTGGGTACAGGGGGCCGTTTCATTAAACTTCGTACGAAAATTATTTTCGTAGCCCTACGAAGGTTTCGTACGAACTTCTTACGAAAAAGTTAAGAGCGTTTCAGCAACACCTTCGTACGAACTTTCTTACGTACGCATCACTTACGAACTTCGTAACTACTCTTCATGACGGAAGTTAAAATTACAACGTAATTTCCGGAACGCGCGGACCGCTTAGAGAGCACCTTGGCAGACGACAGATTGCAATGCCAAGAAGCGGAAAGGCAACCAACTGGGCCGATGAATCGTCGCCGTACTTGTTGAACGAGATAGTTTAAGGGATCTTCACGTCAAGCGTAACCACACAGAACAAGTCCAATCATGTAACAGACTTACAGAGTGGTAAGTAAAGTAGCTTGACTGTCTTGACTAGCTTCTAATAAAGTTCTATCAGTATCACGATTGTTTTCTTTAGAATTGAAATTGAATGTGTTCAACTTCTAGTGTTTGAATGAAACATGCCAATATGCAAATTGAATCACCTCAATACATAATAATCATTGGAAAACGAAAAGTGGACGGTGATCTGATGATGCGTCTAATCTGAATGCAATTGCAAACATGTTGAAGCGTCCCCAATATTAAACGTCCTCACCTAGATACAACGGGTCATCGTCTGCATTTACATGAAATAACACATAAAACATCCCTTGATGCAATGGTCAACTTTTCGTATTTTGTTTTCAGGTTCAATTGTCTTCATTTATTTCCTGATGATGATGAAGCAGTGTAACTGTTGTTATGGGTGATGTTGAAGCTATGAATATTATCAAGGAGCTAGGTGGAGGAAACATGAACAGGTATTGTCACTAAACAGTGTTATAGTTTGTAGATCTTAAAAATAAACAAAAAACTTGAAAGCTAGAAAAGGCTTTTAGATCTAGTTTACTTATAATACTTGTAATGCAATTGCTCATATAAATGATAGATAACTTTACTCAGTTCTGCCTGATTGAGTCAATATGATTTTAATTAAATATCTTATAAACCTGATATGTGTACATCAATGGTTAATCATGCTATTAGCACAATCATTTATCAAGTTACACTGATTTGAATAGATATATACATTGTTAAAATGTAACACCATATTGTTTTTCTTTAATTTAAGGCTCCACACAACTTTTGAGATGTCAACTATCATACACAGTTTGCAACAAGAAGCCAGATCTCGAAACCCTTGAAGATGTGATTGTCACATGATATCAAAAGTTTTGTCTAAAAAATTTACCAGTTGGGTGCTGTCAAACATTGGTGAATGGTAGTGAAAGTCAAATATCATGTACTTTATGTAACAACTGTATGTATAAATTCAAATCTGTGAAACCATTTTGGAGTTTCTGTTCAGAAATCATGATATACCAACTAGGCGATAAGCTCACTCCTATATACCCCATACTTTTTTGTAGGGAATAATAATTGAATAGTAATGCAAAACTGTCAGCTAGAATTGAAAAATTTGGTTTTCTTGCCCTGGTCTTTGGGCAGGCTAAACCCACCAGCAAAATACAGTTATCTTATGTAACAAGACTTGTATGTGAGTGCTATGATTTCAGTCCAACCATTTCTGAGAAAAATAGCATGATTCCTGCATGTATGAAAAAATCCATACCTCAGAATTGCTGTACATTTCATACTGCAACAGTTTAAATGTTGCAGATCTACATCATTTTTTAAATAATCTATGTTGCTAGTTTAAACCATGAACAAGGACTTGTATTCAGTTGATGGTTCAATGTAAATAAGACATTTTGTGGTGAAAATAAATAACTCTCAAGTGTAATATGTATTTGTTTTGTGTTAATGTGTGTTTAAGCATAATAGTTTGCACCTATTGTTGGATTAAAACCCTGTGGTTGTTTGAACCTGAAGTGGAATTCTATCCCAGGGGTTGCTTGTGTCTGTTCATGGCATTAAACCAGTAAGTATATTGAGTGGACATACTAAACCAGACGGTGGCCTGAAGGTACATTCATTTATAACCAGTCAGTTACCCGAGTCATCATATTGATCCAGTCAGTTCATCATATAGAACCAGTCAGTTGCCCGAGTCAGCATGTTGAACAAGTCCAGACGGTTCATGATACAGAACCAGTCAGTTGCCCAAGTCAGCATATTAAACCAGTCGTCGGTTCATGATACAGAACCAGTCAGTTGCCCTAGTCAGCATATTGAACCAGTCAGTTCATGATACATAAGCAGTCAGTTACCCGGGTCAGCAAATTGAACTAGTCGGTTCATGATACATAACCAGTCGGTTGCCCGAGTCAGCATGTTGAACCAGTCAGTTGCCTGAGTCATCATATTGAACCAGTTGGTTCATGATACATAATCAGTCAGTTGCCCGAGTCAGCATATTGAACCAGTCGGTTCATGATACATAACCAGTCAGTTACCCAGGTCAGCACATTGAACCAGTCAGTTCATGATATATAACCAGTCGGTTGCCCGAGTCAGCATGTTGAACCAGTCGGTTCATGATACAGAACCAGTCAGTTGCCTGAGTCATCATATTGAACCACTGGGTTCATAAACCTAACCAGTCAGTTGTCCAAGTCAGCATATTGAACCAGTCCAGTCGGTTCATGATACAGAACCAGTCAGTTGTCCAAGTCAGCATATTGAACCAGTCGGTTCATGATATATAACCAGTCAGTTACCCGGGTCAGCATATTGAACCAGTCAGTTCATGATAAATAACCAGTCGGTTGCCCGAGTCAGCATGTTGAACCAGTCGGTTCATGATACAGAACCAGTCAGTTGCCTGAGTCATCATATTGAACCAGTCAGTTCATGATACAGAATCAGTCAGTTGCCTGAGTCATCATATTGAACCACTGGGTTCATAAACCTAACCAGTCAGTTGTCCAAGTCAGCATATTGAACCAGTCCAGTCGGTTCATGATACAGAACCAGTCAGTTGTCCAAGTCAGCATATTGAACCAGTCGGTTCATGATATATAACCAGTCAGTTACCCGGGTCAGCATATTGAACCAGTCAGTTCATGATATATAACCAGTTGGTTGCCCGAGTCAGCATGTTGAACCAGTCGGTTCATGATACAGAACCAGTCAGTTGCCTGAGTCATCATATTGAACCAGTCGGTTCATGATACATAACCAGTCAGTTGCCTGAGTCAGCATATTGAACCAGTCATTTCATGATACCTTACCAGTCAGTTGTCCAAGTCAGCATATTGAACCAGTCAGTTCATGATATATAACCAGTCGGTTGCCCGAGTCAGCATGTTGAACCAGTCGGTTCATGATACAGAACCAGTCAGTTGCCTGAGTCATCATATTGAACCAGTCGGTTCATGATACATAACCAGTCAGTTGCCTGAGTCATCATATGATGTAATGGTTTAACCAGAGGGTTGTTGATACTTAACCAGTTAGTTCATTGAGTGGACATGCTAAACCAGGCTCCAATTCCATGGAAGAACTTAAGTTATTGCTTAGCTAAGACGGTTTTTATTTATTTATTGCTAAAACTTTGGTTTAGTGATGTAGATTGCTTCCAGAAATTGTATTGAGTTTGTATGAAATGCTCATGGAAATGCATCAAAATGCAACAAAAATGAATTTCCTACAACAGCCTGTTATTAAGTATAACATACTTAATTTTTACTTTAAAATACTATTTTCTATAAAATCCAGACTTTTTTTTTGTATAATTGCTCTTTTAAATTGGCACCACACTGAGTTGAAACAATATATACTAAAGTAATACTATTAGATCATTTAAAACACAAAATATTACTACATGTATACAAAAGCAGTCTTGGTTAAGTAATAACTTCTGTCAGTTGCTGGAATCAGTGTTGTCAGTTCAAATTTATGTTTGAAAATAAACAGAAGAAACAGTGTATTTATCAGTGATATCCTTTTATTTGATTGCTATTGAATCTGCAATGCATCATTTATTCAAATTCATCAACAGCATAAAAAATAGTTTATCATTCCCTCCCATTTCAAACTGTGTTTTTCGCCTTGACATTTGTTTTCTACAAAAGAAAGGTAATAAGTCTACATCAAAATCTGTAATGATCCTTTCAATTAAGAACAGATCACTAATAACTAAAAATCAGTCTTGATTATGAGCTAGGTTTTGATGAGAGTTTACTGTTGGAATACAATTTGTTAGTTATCCTCAACAAATATGAGTATCATTGAAAATAAAGATGTTTTAATTACAATATATATATATGTTTAATAGTTTATTTGTATGATTCAAAATGAATTAATGAGATTACAGCTGTGCAGAGTAAAAAACATGCAAAATGTACTGTAATGCATAATTAATACCTCCATTTCCACAGTAAAATCACATGAAGATAAATCTATACATCCACTTTAAATAGATAATTTTTGGGAATTAAAATAACAAGCTGCTACAGTCCAACACATTTATAAAAACAATTCATTGGAATAACAAAGGTGGTCTTTGGTGACAGGTAAAATACAATATACCATTACATAATTGTTTTATGCAAGAGAAAATGATTGGTCTTTATACAGACATGTTTTAAAAAAGTGGTCTTTCTTAACAGGTGATCTTTTTTTAACACATGTTTCACTGTAAATTTGTATAAGGGGGTAAATGGAGGTTTTACACCGCAATATTTAAATAAATAATATCATCAGGAATTCCTGACTTATCATAATCACAAAAATAATGTAGCACCAGTGTACACTAAATATTCATCTTATTTCTTTATGGCACTATATGTTCTATGTGTAATTCAGTGTTGACTGTTTCCATTGCACCAGCAGATCATATACAACCTGAAATATGAATAAAACAATTTTTTTTCACATCAACAAAACCAAAACTGATGTGCAATCAATTTAGCAGAATGCATGGTATTTTAATATACATATTACAATTTAAGTAATATACAGTATATATATGTATCAAATTGATAAATTAAATTACCAAATTTCATGGTTCATACAAAAATGTTACACCAAAGTTCAAGGATTATTCAAGGTAGCATTTATATTTTCTAGAGACAATTTCCATTTAACCAAATAAGCAATAGAATACCTGATTGCACTCAATTAATTATATACTGGTCAGTGACATACATCTATACATTAACATACTTTCACTTTTTTGGCATTTGTTCAAAGGAACACTTAATTTAAGTACTTTTCTAGGTTGAAATGAAATTCAAGGCATGTGCCTTGAAATTCAATGCTTGGCAGGCAGCTAGAAATGGCAAAGTATTCCATGTACATGTGTTACAATTTATCTATATTTCTATGTTTAGAGAATTTTATGGAATATACAATACACCTACATATGTATTATATGTAAATCATTCAACATAGAGAAAGTATAAGTCTGGGGTACTATTTACTATTACCCTAGCTTTATCCATATGAGTGTAAGGTTGTAAGTTAATCAATTCTGTTCCTTGATTAAACATTTTACCACACACACCTACCAGTAAAAGGCAGTATTGTCTCTTCTTTTTGTCAACTATTTGACCATATGTATGTATGAATCAACCAGTTTGTTCTTTCTGCATGAAGTTCTGTAATAAAAATTAGTAAAAATAAGTTATGTAAGACAGAATTAGTGCTAGGTAGGGCCTACATGTATCCTGTGGTCACAGTGTACAGCATTTTAGCAATACACAACATGACATTGCTGCACAACAATGGGATATGGAATGAAACCTGTATACAGTGGGTCCAGAGCACCTGCATTAAATATGAAATAACACACTTATATATATATGTACAGTGGGTCAAGAGCACCTGCATTTATATCAAATAGCACATATACTAACAATGGGTCCAGAGCATCTGCATTTACCTACATACTAGTGGGCCCACAGCATTTGTATTGATATGAAATTACACCTATACATCATGACAAGGGGTCCAGAGCACCTGCATTTATATGAGATAACACCTATATAATATATATAGATCTATATGTATATATATATTTTTTTTGTACGTAGATCTAGTTGGTCCTCGTCTGCATTTAAATGAAATGACACCTGTATACAGTTGGACCTCTCCTGCTTTGATATGAAGAAAGAAAACTATACACAGTGAGCCCTCGCCTGCTAAAACATGCTTACATTTGTATTTATTTCTCAAATGTTTAGCGAGGCAAGTACCCGTGATTACCACATCCTACATGGTTGACTTTAAAGGTTAAAATATACGCGTTAAATAAAGTGCATGCCTATTTGCTGTGTTGTAGTGAGGCTTCCATTCTCTGTTGATATTTTTTTCCCCATTTACTAAGTGGTTACGTACAAGGGTGTGTGTAGCTAGATAGGTCTACAGAAGTTAAAACGGAACGTAAATCGCTGAAAAGTTTAAGAAAACTACTGAAAGTAGAGTAAAAAGTCGTAACAGCAAGCTTATAAAAGCAGGGATTCCAGCTGACTATGAAATGGTTACAGGTTGGTCGAAAAATGATAAGATACGAATGAACAAAAGTACGAATTGACCTAAGTACGAGTGGCGCCGTTACCACGCAATTGTTTACATTAACAGCGGTGTTCACTGTAAAATCACCCTCTATGCTATCGGGCGTCATTTAGGTCGCCCTAACTAGCGAAAATGTATTAATTAACGTATACTGTACCTTCTTAGTTGCATCTAAAGGTTGTGTTCGGTTGGCAAAGGGACTAATTTCTTGCGTACGAAGTTTAATGAAACGGCCCCCAGGGGTTTATAATACTTCTACTTAAAAAAGAGGATACGTTTGACGTAAATAATTACCGTGGCATAACGCTACTAAGCAACCTTGGTAAAATTTTCACTAGTATAATATTATTAGATTCGAGAGTTGAACAATGGTATAACGACGAAGATATTATGTCTGACGCACAGACCAATTCACCAACATTTTTTTTGCCTTGTTCTTGGATGACATTGAATTGTTTATACAGAAAGACCCACAGTCTGGTCTAACATTTAGTGATGTTTGTATATAATTATCTTATTGTTTGCCGATGCCATGGTTGTTTGTGGAAATTCTATAGAAGATTTACAATCAAGCCTAGATTTACTATATACGTATTGTGAAAAATGGGGACTAGAAGTTAATACTTCGAAAACTAAAATTGTTGTTTTTCGCAAAATGGTGCGCTTAAACGTAATGAAACATGGAGATTCAATGGGGATCGGCTAGAAGTTGTCGACAATTTTAATTATCTAGATGTGGCCTTTAATTATACCGGAGCATTTGTTCTGAATACAAAATACCTTTAAAGAAAGTATCACTATTCCTTTGGAATTAGTTTCTCATGGCAGTGGTATGTGACGCTGCTCTTGAAACACCCAATTTAGGGGGGGGGGGTAATTGAGGGGGGGTTCTTTGTATTATTTGTATTATGTTTGCATGTATATATACATTTTTAATATTTGCATGCATTTATCTATGTACAATTGGTTTAACCATGTCTTAAATGTGATTGTACAGCACTTTTGAACGTGTAATTATATGATAAAAGTGCTATATAAATATGGTATAATAATAATAAAAGGTAAAGCTCTCAATGCTATGTATGTACTGCTGAGTAATATAAAGAAATATGATATACGCCTAGATACGACCTAACAACTTGTTGATGCTTTTGTTGGCTCGATCCTGAATTATGCATGGGGAATCACCAAAGCTCATGAATTTGAAAGGGTTCATTTACAATATTATAAAAGTATTCTAGGAGTAAAGCAATCCACCAGTAATGCGGCTATATATGGAGAGCTCGGGCGTTATCCGCTATATGTAAAACGTTACGTGCAGTTTGTTAAATATTGGCTGAAAGTTGTTAATTCTAACAATTTATTGATAACAACCGTCTATAATGAATCATTTTTACGATACTTAGACAGTTCCAAAAACTGGGTGTACAATATTAAGCCGATACTTGACCAGTACGGATTTAGCTATATATTTGATAATCCGCACGGTATAAATGATAAATCATTTATTCTAGTTTTCGAAAAAGTTGTAGATTGCTTTATTCAGAAATGGTATAAAGACGTTTCGAATAATAACACTTTAAACACATTGTATATGTATATTAAAACCAACTTTGGATTATCTAGTCATCTTACAAAAGTACTTACTCCAAAATTACGTAACAGCATAACGAAAATCAGAACATCGTCGCATAATTTGTTGATAGAAAGTTTAAGGTATGGTAGCAATCGTAAACCCAAAAATGAAAGAACATGTGTTCTCTGTGATCAATCCGATCTCGAAAATGAATATAATTTTATAATAATTTGTGATCAATATAAAGATTTGAGACAAAAATATATAAAAAGAAAATATTATTTCAGGCCAAGTATGGCAAAATTCGTAGACCTTATAAATACCACCAATAAAAAACTACTTGTGAATCTTGCTAACTTTATAATACTCGCCAGTAAACGTAGACAAACTTTGATGTTATATGTATGATACAGTTACAGTTACAGTTTATTTTCAAGATTTAGGCCATTGGCCCATGAATCACACACATATATACAAACAAGTTATAAAGCATTTCACAATATATGTACATAATACAAATGGTATTGTATTGCGCGAGATTATTTACTGGAGACCCACAAAAGCTACATGTTTTCCGTTGTATCTTGTTGTTTTAACAGTTTAAAATATCCTAACAATTTAATAGGAAAATAGTGGGTATCCGGTAAACAATCCCGCACCATACTACAAGTTATAATAATAAACATGATTGGTACGTTCCGGTCAGCATAATAATCAATATGATATCTGTATTATAGTTTGGTTATTCTCCTTTACCAAAAAAAACTACTATTAATGTTTGTATATTTGTATAACATATTTCACACTACAAAGTACACTACTAGGGAATAACACATTTCACACTACAAAGTACCGTACAATACTAGGGAATAACACATTTCACACTACAAAGTACAATACTAAGGAATAACACATTTCACACTACAAAGTACAATACTAAGGAATAACACATTTCACACTACAAAAAACAATACTAGGGAATAACATATTTCACACTACAAAGTACAATACTAGGGAATAACATATTTCACACTACAAAGTACAATACTAGGGAATAACACATTTCACACTACAAAATACAATACTAGGGAATAACACATTTCACACTACAAAAAACAATACTAAGGAATAACACATTTCACACTACAAAAAACAATACTAAGGAATAAGATATTTCACACTACAAAGTACAATACTAGGGAATAACATATTTCACACTACAAAAAACAATACTAGGGAATAACATATTTCACACTACAAAGTACAATACTAGGGAATAACACATTTCACACTACAAAGTACAACACTAGGGAATAACACATTTCACACTACAAAAAACAATACTAAGGAATAACACATTTCACACTACAAAAAACAATACTAGGGAATAACACATTTCACACTACAAAGTACACTACTAGGGAATAACATATTTCACACTACATAGTACAATACTAAGGAATAACACATTTCACACTACAAAGTACAATACTAGGGAATAACATATTTCAAACTACAAAGTACACTACTAGGGAATAACATATTTCACATTACAAAGTACACTACTAGGGAATAACATATTTCACATTACAAAGTACACTACTAGGGAATAACATATTTCACACTACAAAGTACACTGCTAGGGAATAACATATTTTACACTACAAAGTACACTACTAGGGAATAACACATTTCACACTACAAAGTACAACACTAGGGAATAACATATTTCACACTACAAAGTACACTACTAGGGAATAACATATTTCACACTACATAGTACAATATTTACGGTGCGGAATCACGCGGTTTGAATGAAAGGACGCACTAAAAAATGGTTGCCAATCGGCGTCGGATAAGGTAAATATATAACATCGAGTTCCGTTTAGTTCTGGACACCCTGACCAGCAAACAATTGCTTCTCCGCTGAATCTTTTGGTACCTTGCTTTCCATGATTAATTGCGTCGTTTACTCACACACTTCCAAATTGATCAATAAAACAATATTTTAGCGGGGTAGGCACCACGACAAAGACCATTTTATGACTATTGTCACCCTTTCGGACAAGGATAACTCATAAAAGTGTAAGCACTTAATTCAAATGAGGCCCTGTGTTCTTTTGGCGAAGACACAACCCGCAAGTAGAAGAGACCGTAATGTGATATAAGGGATCCGGGTGGGTAACCCTAGCTCTTTCCGAATGGACTCAATGGCTGATTATTTAACGTGCCCGGTGTATAGCACCGACAAACGCGAGACTACTCTTAGTTCTAACCAGTTCGTCTCTAGGTGGGTTGGAAGCACTGAAAAGCGTTTCTGAAATGCTCGCCTACAATCTTTTCTCCAACTCACACAATAAATACAGGCAGTATAAGCACTTACATAGTATTCTCTATTTTCTGTGCAATAAAATCAAATAAGGCGACCGAAAAGTACATTCGCAATGGTGTGAATAGCTATTAAACTATCACTACATAACCTTTATGTAGCCTCGTTCTTTGTTTTTTATATAACTTTGACTGTTATCCTCATATTTTCATGTTGTGCATGAATTGAGCGTAATAAACGGTTGTTGTTGTTGTTGAACAGGTTGCCAACTGTTAACAAGGCTACGAAAGCCCGGCGGAGACTTCAAAATTCATTGTTCACACTTTTCACTTCATAGTTCACAGCTCACACTTCATGATTCTCACTTCACGCGTCATTAACTTCATAGTTCACATTTCACACTTCATAATTCACACTTCATAGTTTACACTTACATGTAATCTCTAAATAGCTTGCTATCCAGCACGGTAAAGTCACGGACACTTGTGGTGATTTTTGTATTAATATCAAATACATCCAACAAATGTTTGTGTGATTACTGAATGGATCTGGATATACAAATGTATAATAAATATAAAAAATATTTCCAGGTGCGTAGCGGGGGGGGGGCATGGTCCAGACACCAACTGTCTGTGGGTAAAGTTTGCAAGATATTCGACATTCATTTCGACTTTTAAAAAAATCGTCTTGGATTTTTAGCTTTACGAGTACTGTGTGTTATAGAACACTCTCGATTTCATGAGTAACGTATTAAGTTTTGGTTATATGTTTTTGTTTCCGTAATTATTTCCGTAATAGATTTGTGATAGGCGTTGCTTTTATTAACCTCATTTTAGGTTATACCACTAAATGCATTCGCGACCCAAAATCTGATAGCAAATAGTCCTTACCAAAACTCCGATGTGACTGAAAATGGTGATATAATAGGCCTTGACAAAATGGAACTAGAATCATCTTAATGAGTTGAAAGGTATTGTATACATGTAGATGAAGTAGTGACATATTTGTCAAAGCGAAAGTGGAGTAGGGTAAAACCATCATCGAATCAATCCGCGCGTCTGTAAAGTTTTGTCTGCCGCTTTTGACGAACAAAATGTTTTTTATATTAAACATGGCCCCCTGTTTTTAGCCTTATTTTGTAGCTGAAACATACTTCTTTTCAATGATATAATGTGTGTCGACTTTAACATGATACAATCTTGGGCTGACTAGTGTCACTTTACATTGAGCTAAAGAACAATTTTATTTAGTGGTTTGAGACCTTTATATACTGGGATTCACTAACCGTAATTTTTACCATAATGATTTATGTATTTTTTTTATGAATGTCCTTGATGCATCTTCTTGAATTTCACCGCCCCGATTTCGCCAATTAAGTGTTGTTAGGAACGCCCTGTAAACTGAAATTTGAGGTAAACAAGTCACATAAAAGAGTATCCTATTATTCTTGCCCTCAAAAGGACAGGCAGGGTGAAAATTATGTTTGAAAAAGTTTCACAAAATAAAAGTTAGCTGTAATATTACACTGTATTCTGTGGGATGCTTTTTAGACATTTTGGTAATTTATCAAGTAAGGATTTAAGGAGATAATGCTCGCCCTCACCGCATTTAATTGCCTGGGCATAGGTATTGTGTCTTTTGTTCTAAGTGAAACACTATAAATATGTGCTTATGTGTGTGTGTTTAAAACGTGTGCATACCAAAAAAAAACCCAAATATCAGTTTATATTTTATCCTCTAATCCATAAATATTATTTTACCATGAAACTGGTTACACCTATCCCTAATGCAATACTCATTTAATGGACATTCGACGTATATAGAATTACAATAGGCGTTGTCGCATACATACATGAACATACATGAACAACATTTACATAAAATGCTCGTACACAGTGTACCCAGATATAAAATACGGACACAAACTTTTATTGCTTTTAAGGTTTTTTATGCTCATAAGCAATCAGGACGTTTTGATTGGTCGAGAGCACATCACGTGATATGCGATATTTTAAATGTTACTCTTGTAATGGCTGACAGAATAAGGACATAGTTGTATTCAGTTTCTGGGGTTGACAATATCAATACTGCACAAACTTTGACAAGGCCCAACAAATTTTGGGCAATTTACAAAAGTATTGAGCCATGACTGTACTTTTAGCTATATACTTTATATAGTATGTACCCAAAGGTTACGTTTCAGAAGTCAGATTCTATGTATAGCTTACCGTTACATAGGACAAAATCGACACATGTAGACAATTGACAATTGTACTTGTTATGTTTAATTTGATTTTTCTTGTTCCTTTTTGGTGTTTGTCATTGTTTGTGTGTGCTTTTGGTGGGTTTTTCATTTTATGCCTTTCACGCTCTGCTGTTTCTGTTGAGTGGAACTTTCCCTGTCCGATTGTTGTCGGAGTTTAGCATTTGGTAGATATTTTGCGAATTTGACCAGATGGAGTAATGGTAGGGACATAATAGTGAACATAATTTTGCATGTGAAGTATAATAAACAAAATAACGATAGCTTCAAAATGTGATGCATAATTACGAAAGAGGTAAAGAGTCTAATAATAAACGCACTCCAATATTTCAACTACATCAAACGCATTTATGTTAACATGATGTGGTCCACAGTTAAGCAATTCGGGTCTTTCACAAAACGAAAATGAAAATCGAAATATACGTAATGCATGTTATAATTGCCATGTTAGCTATAGCTGGTGGGCTTATCAGTTTCTTTGAAAACATCGGCACTGTGCCAGTGCACGAACTTTTCGAAAATTAGCAATAGAGTAGATCTAGTAGATCATGTTTTAATATTTGCATCACGTTTTCTTCCGTTACGGGTTATGGGTTATGCTTAGCTAATGTATAACGTTTATGAAGACGGGTTTGTTGACCCTTATCAAAGTTTGAGTGGTATATACTTGTATTAAGCGTGTGTCATATCGGCCGCATGATGTTTCGGTCGCTCGATTTATTGCTCCCAAAAAATAACAGTCAGGCCGCAGACAAAATCGCAGACATCCAGATTGATTGCAGATATCACAAGGCTGTCGTACGATGCTCGCATGTCCAGACTTTGGTTTGTGATGTGTGCGGCGCTAGTGATTTCACTCGACAGTCACACTTAGTGGTCGTATACAGGTGTACGGCTGTCACAAAGCTGACGAAGGCTTTAGCAGCAACTAGATCTGGCTAACTTGAATAAAAGCATAAATATATGAAATATACTGACAATAATTAAAATGCAAACCGCTAGTGCTTGTCAACGTTTTGAGATAGTATTCAAACGGTATTGACAAGTACTACAGTCCAGTTAGGATACACATAGATAGACGCAATGGTCGAATCAACTATTACGTCGTAAAACCAATTATAGAGGCTTATCCAGACATCTACAATTTTAATGCTAACTTGCAATACCTTACCTATCCAGACAATATCTGTAATCTGTTGTGTACACATGGAATAAAACGTTACTGTCACGTTATCATAACTGGACAGTAGGTAATGTTAAAACTATTTAAAGTACACAGCTATTAAGACCATCACAAGTTCTTGGGTATAATGTGTATACAAAAATTAAAACCAATCAAAAGCAACAAAGCAAAATGCATTAAAGATTCAAGTTAAATTCGGTTGTATGTAATTCAACACATAATGCTGGGTGAATTATGTTTATTATTGGTAATATTCACTTGAAGGGCAGGTTCACCATTTTGCACAATGGTAACTCTATCAATGAAAAAGAATATAAAAAATGGAAAAAATGTTTTGTATTTATATATATCTAAAAATTTTAATATATATACTATACTACTCAAACTTTGCTAAGGGTAAAAAATCGATTTCGATGCCCGTTTTACTTTAAATGAACAGTACAAATGAAGAAAATGTTGAGCCATTATTAAAATATCATCTTATCTGCTGCTAAAGTTCGCAAAATGTAGGTCTTGCATTTGATACGTATTGCAAAAATGACTTCGTTTCCCAGGTAACTGATAAGCCCTATTGGCAGGGACTAAAGTTACTTGATAAACAAGGACATTTTTATCCCGTTTTTATTAGCATTTCGTGTAAATTAAGTCCCAAAATGCCAAGAAAAGGACCGCATACTGTTACTACAGAGGCTTGAATACCACACGAACATTTGAATGGGGCTGGGCTTATTAGCACTTAGACATTACATTTTGAAGTTATTACCTGCGATAATTATATACGTGCACGTACATTATTATACGTGTACGTACAATTTCGCTTATATATACGTGCACGTATAAATTTGTACGTGCACGTATATTTTTTATACGTGCAACGTATATTTTTATACGTGCACGTATATTATTGTACGTGCACGTACATATAGCATGAACAGACTTTTGACCCAAATGGTACGCCATAATTACCTGCGAGCCTTGAGCGAGCAGGTATATTGGATAGCATAAAGTAAAAAGTCCATGGAGGGGCACGTGACCTGTTCTCGATGGTTTACTTTTCAAAATAAAATCCAAAAAGAGATGCATTTTGTAAGAATGTCGTGAACCAGACTAATTCCATTATTCCATGCGGATAACATCGGTCTTTGTCGCATTGCAATAGTTTATTTACCGAAGAAATCAGAACTGTCCGAAATGTCAGTGAGCGCTAGGCAATATTGATACCATGGATCTAAACAGCAGGTGACTGCAGTTGCATAAGCACAGCGCTTTCCAGTCAACTGTCATGGAACTATCGGAATTGGTTTATGATATTTGATATTGTTGAACACTGAAAACAGGTCTTATGATAATACCTTTTAATGAACTGATACGAGGTTTTATTTATAAGCATATAAATATTACATGGAACAAGGGAGTCATAATATGCAATTAAGTGTCTTGAAAATTGGTTTGTTTTACATGAAATTATTTAACAATTTGTTGATAAATTTCGTATGTCAAATTATCGTGCATATAGTTTTCCCAATTTGAAAGCTACCTGCCTATCGCGCTTATTCTTTTCTCACAATTTTGAGATTTTCATGCTTAATTTTATACACATCAGCTGTTGAATTATGCAGATAGAAGGTCGAGGATCCTGTCAATTCTCTGTCAAATGAAGTCGGTACATCATTAGCTCGCAGGAACTATTTGACTTGTGTAGCATTATGTTTCTGAAAAGTCTACCAGTCAATCTTATTCAAATTGCAAAATACTCAAATTGATTTCCTGACCCTTATCAAATTTTGAGTAGTATAGTGTTAATCAATATATCAATTGCTGTAAAAATATATTCATCTATGAAACATTTAACTGTGATTTTCAAAAGATAAAAGTGCATGTTCCTATAAAACTGTCCTATAATTCAAATAACCTTATATTTATCTGTGTAAAAATGAGCATACACATGCCAATTTCCCTTGTAATCGGTGACATTTTTGTGAAACTTGACATATTTTCAGTCGATTTGTCGACATTTTACTAGGGTTTCTTGGTGATGTATGCTTTAGTTTTTGAAAGACAGTGTTCGAAATATATAGGACATATTTATACGAACATGCATTTTCATGTTTTGACAAAACTCAGGTCCAAATTGAGCTATAAATGAACCTAATTGTCCGTTATGCTGAAAATATTTGCCCTTTTTGTGCTTCGACAATTTAGCTTATACATGTATTAGAAGGAAACGTGATGGTTTTTATGTTGCTCAAAAAGAATATCTTTGTTTTTCAGCGCAAATTCGGCCGAATTACTCTGGCGAAAGAAATATCACAGATGTAAATACAAGCAAGAAAACAAAGGATCCCTCGAAGGAAAAATATAAAATAGTATTATACCATTTCTATCATACTTTGCTAAAATGGAAAGCAATGGGCGTGGTTATGTCAAAATGTCACGTTAACAAAAACTGTGAAATACGTCATCAAAATGAGTGCTCGGATAAGCCAATCGACGCAGACGCTGTGGTTTTCCAAGGCAACCATATGCCTGGCGATTTACCTCGAAGATTAAATTCAGACCAAGTCTTTGTTTATGCAAATATCGAGTCGCCTCAATATTTGCAAATGGTCAGACTAACCGGAAGCAGAACCCAAAACTTTTTTAACTGGACAATGTCATACCGGTTTGATTCAGACATTCCTTATTTGTACGGATCTGTAATTCCCAGAAATGTGTCAACGGATAAAATACATAGACACAGCGAATTGACTGGTAGACCAAATAACTACCGTGAGTTCTTAAATATGACCAAACAATTGCCACAGAAAGTCGATGGAATCATAGGAAAGGATTATGGGTCCATCTTTCGAGAGAAGACAAAAGAGTCAGTATGGTTTGTAAGTCACTGCAAAACGGCGAGCCAACGGGAGAAATACGTTATGGAGATGCAGAAGGTGGCACGTGTCGACATCTTTGGGAGGTGTAGCCTAAACGCCAATATCTGTCCGAAAACACAGAAACATTGTAGCGAAGACATTCAGCACATATATAAGTTTGTATTAGCATTTGAAAATTCACTATGTGAAGACTATGTTACTGAAAAAGTATATAATCGGTACGGTATGGATATTATAACCGTGGTTTATGGTGCCCTACACTATAGTAAGTACCTCCCTAAGGGTACATACATAGACGCCAACGACTTTAATACGCCGGCTGAGCTAGCTGAATATTTGAATTATGTTGGAACCAACGAAGATGTTTATTTGGACTATCTGAAACGGAAGGACCAATACCGGACGATTCTAGAGAAAGAACAAGTGCAGATCGCGTATTGTACATTGTGTCACAGACTTAATAATTTAGAAGCATACAGGAAACAGTATGAATCACTGGCACCTTGGTGGAATGCCCCTAAAATTTGTCATAATCCGACTATATTGGATAAACTGATCGGCAAGCGGCGAATTGTGTCAGACATGGTTGTGCCAAAATAAATAAGTTACGTTACCAGTTTTTAAAGTTTTCAGCATTATAGCCTTTCGGTCACCCATAAATATTGTAACTTCCCCTCTAGGTTTTAAACCATTGAGAACGAGGGGGTATTACTGTAACGCCTTTGAGAGTGGGTGTTTAGATTGTCTCGAGAGACACATTGATAGCCGAGTAGCTTACGTCTGCTTTGAGTGTGGGGATTAGGGGCTCGTCCATGACAGTATCGATAGCCGAGCAGAAGATTGTCGGGTTTAAGCGTGGGGGTAGGGGCTTAGCTCCATAACCGCGTTTATAGCCGAGTAGTTAACGTCTGCTTTGAGTGTGGGTATGTAGGGGCTCGCTCCATGACCGTATCGCTAGCAGAGTAGTTTACGTCTGCTTTGAGTGTGGGTATATAGGGGCTCGCTCCATGACCGTATCGCTAGCAGAGTAGTTTACGTCTGCTTGAGTGTTGGAATGTAGGGGCTCGCTCCATGACCGTATCGCTAGCAGAGTAGTTTACGTCTGCTTGAGTGTTGGAATGTAGGGGCTCGCTCCATGACCGTATCGCTAGCAGAGTAGTTTACGTCTGCTTGAGTGTTGGAATGTAGGGGCTCGCTCCATGACCGTATCGCTAGCAGAGTAGTTTACGTCTGCTTGAGTGTTGGAATGTAGGGGCTCGCTCCATGACCGTATCGCTAGCAGAGTAGTTTACGTCTGCTTGAGTGTTGGAATGTAGGGGCTCGCTCCATGACCGTATCGCTAGCAGAGTAGTTTACGTCTGCTTGAGTGTGGGTATGTAGGGGCTCGCTCCATGACCGTATCGATGGCCGAGTAGTTTACGTCTGCTTGAGTGTTGAAATGTTGGGACTTGCTCCATGACCGTATCGATGGCCGAGTAGTTTACATCGGTTTTAAGTGTAAGGGGGTAGGGGCTCGTTCAATGACCACATTGATAACCTTTGAAGTGTGGAGATGTAGGGGCTAGCTCCATGATCGCGTTTATAGCCGAGTAGTTTACGTCTGTTTTAATTGTAAGATGGTAGAGGCTAGCTTAATGATCGCGTTTATAGCCGAGTAATTTACGTCTGTTTTAATTGTAAGATGGTAGAGGCTAGCTTAATGATCGCGTTTATAGCCGAGTAATTTACGTCTGTTTTAATTGTAAGATGGTAGAGGCTAGCTTAATGATCGCGTTTATAGCCGAGTAGTTTACGTCTGTTTTAAGTGTAAGAGGGTAAAGGCTAGCTTATATAGCCGAGTAGCATAGTTTTCGTCTGCTTTGAGTATGGGAATTCCATAATATTGATTGCACAAGACAAGTGTGTCTTTTGTTTAGCGAGGCTGAAATATGCTCCTGTTTATATAGCTACATTCGGGAGTCCAGAACAAATTACTTTAATGTTTCCAGGAAACAAACTGGTGACAACATGACTTCGATTATTTCTGATGGTAATTACCATGTAAACACTTGATTTCAACAATACAATTATTGTTACAGGCTTGTACAAATCGTGAAAGCTCGGTCATTTCCGTTTGTCTCCGGTAAATATACATTTATTGTAATGCATAAAGGATGAGGTGATCAGCATGCTACTTGTTGTTCGTAATGGAAATTCAATTTATCATGTTTATATAGCTTGACAGAACTCCTCTGAGACATAAGTATATTTCATACCGCTCCTTGTTAAGTTTAAAATTGTTTGACCCTTAATAACAACTGGCGATGGTTACGAACGAAGTCCTTGTCGAAGTGTGATCCGTCTCGTGTATATTTTGTTCAACTATACTATTAGATTTAATGTGTTCTACAACTTATATTAATCACGTTTCGACACCTAATTATTGAGGATATCCATCGTGGAAAAGGTGAGAGCGAATAAAAACCAGTTTCCCCACTCGTAAATACTGAGCGAAACACAAGGTGTTTAATAGTGGCTTGCTAAATCATAGTGCTAACACGTCACAATCCCTTCTTATTGCCGAGGTGCTATGTCTAATATTGTCCAGTTAGGGTAAATCCAGTATCGCAGCGGTCGAGTCTACTACAACGGTATAAATCTAATCATAAAGGCTTATATTGTACAAACAACTATAATTGCAATGCTAAACTAACATACTATATTCGCTCTACCTGTTCAGACAATGGTTGTTGTATTTTGTGTACACATCAACTGCAACATCACTGTAACAATATAGCCTAAGAGCTGAGGGCGATTTATTCAAAATTGGAGTCCATCTCTTAAACTTGCACCACAGTTGGACATATGACCGAACATTTAGAAAATCCATTTCTTACAAATTTCCTCTTTCACAACCGCTCAGCATCCAAGATGGCGTCCAAGATGGCCGCCATTTTTACGCGAAAATGGTACAGAACGCTTATTTGTGCACGAAATGAATTGTTTTCTCACAAATATGTATCAAAATGTACTTATAAGTTGAAAAATGAATGGAAGACACATTTTTATCTGTTTAAATAGTAAATTTCGACATTTTGGAAAAGCTATGACCCATATAGAGGCCCAAAATTGGCTATTTTTAGGGTATTTTTCTTAATTTTGTATTGTCAATAACTTAAAAGTACATTTATGACTGTAAATTTTACATTTAATTGGTTTCATTTATTCTATATATTTAGTGTGAAAAATATGAGGGTGTAAGATGTACAACTTTTTTAGTTTTATGCGTTCCCTAAGGGTGTGAAGTGGGTGGGGTAAATTCACATCAAAAGTGAAAAAATAAGAAACTGCCTCTTTTTAACTAATTATTTATGTATTTAGACCATATTGGGTTGACTTATATAATGTGAATGAAATTATGCATTTTGAAATCAGTTTTGGTTGCTCGTGCTCTATTTTACAAAGTGGGTGGGGTAAAATTTCATAAATACATGTAGTTTTAAAGATTTAATAACGAGATTAACCAATGATTGTTTTTAAACTCTGAGCTCTGTTTTTCTTCTGACCTATGATAAACTATTCTGAAATGTTCTTCAAGCTACTTTTGTATATAATAAATGAGAGATTGTACAAATAAACACGTTACATGACTTCGCCTGTTAAAAGTGGGTGGGGTAAAAAAATGCAAAAATGAGAATAATGACAATTTGCAGAAATTGCATTCTATGATTTATTTTGATTAATATAGACAGTACAAGTCTATTTGGTATTATAAGATATATTTATTGCAGCATTTCGCTGTTTTAAAATTGGTCATGCTTAATATTGTGAAGTGGGTGGGGTAAAATCACGTAAATTGTGAAACTTCATAATGGGCGTCATTATAAGCTAAAACCAATGGGTATGCGATCAGAAGAACTTTCATACACACCGTCATCAGTAGTACAACCGCCACAATTGACAATAAACCGAATCAAATGAGACTTAAATTTCATACATGTAAATGATGTTGAATATTTGCATTCTGGTATATCTCATGATATGCAGCAAATTGCCTTGCAACACTGACAATTTCAAGGCCAAGGTTAGGGTCAATGTAGTTATAAGGTCAAAGTACAGAAAAAGCAACTTTATAACATTTTTTCACGTTTCAGGTGATGTTTAAAATACTGATTCAATTTTATAATGCTTAATAATGAAATTATTTTAAATATAGGTCTATATATAAATAATTGTTTGTGTAAAAAGGACAATTATACACATTGTAAAACGAAATAAAAGACGCCTTTGCTCGTACTACAACTAGAAAAGTCATAATTATCCCATGTCGTGAACTCCCAACAAGCATATAAAGCCATTTCTAGCCTTCAGTAGTAGTCACCACCGGTGGATGAAGCCATTTCTAGCCTTACGGAGGAGTCACCACCTGTGGATGAAGCCATTTCTAGCCTTATGGAGTAGTCACCAAGGGCGGATGAAACCATTTCTAGCCTTATGGTGTAGTCACCACCAGTGGAAGGAGCCATTTCTAGCCTTATAGAGGAGTCACCACCAGTGGATGAAGCCATTTCTAGCCTTATGGAGTAGTCACCACCAGTGGATGGAGCCATTTCTAGCCTTATAGAGGAGTCACCACCAGTGGATGAAGCCATTTCTAGCCTTATGGAGGAGTCACCAACGGCGGATGAAGCCATTTCTAGCCTTATGGAGGAGTCACCACCAGTGAACGAAGCCATTTCAAGCCTTTTGGAGGAGTCACCACCAGTGGATGGAGCCATTTCTAGCCTTATAGAGGAGTCACCACCAGTGAATGGAGCCATTTCTAGCCTTATGGAGGAGTAACCAACGGCGGATGAAGCCATTTCTAGCCTTATGGAGGAGTCACCACCAGTGGATGAAGCCATTTCAATCCTTTTGGAGGAGTCACCAACGGCGGATGAAGCCATTTCTAGCCTTATGGAGGAGTCACCACCAGTGGACGAAGCCATTTCAAGCCTTTTGGAGGAGTCACCACCAGTGGATGGAGCCATTTCTAGCCTTATAGAGGAGTCATCACCAGTGGATGAAGCCATTTCTAGCCTTATGGAGGAGTCACCAACGGCGGGTGAAGCCATTTCTAGCCTTATGGAGGAGTCACCACCAGTGGACGAAGCCATTTCAAGCCTTTTGGAGGAGTCACCACCAGTGGATGAAGCCATTTCTAGCCTCATGGAGGAGTAACCACCAGTGAATGGAGCCATTTCTAGCCTTATGGAGGAGTAACCACCAGTGGATGAAGCCATGTCTAGCCTTATAGAGTAGTCGACAACGGCGGATAAAGCCATTTCTAGCCTTATGGAGGAGTCACCAACGGCGGATGAAGCCATTTCTTGCCTTATGGAGGAGTCACCACCAGTGGATGGAGCCATTTCTAGCCTTATAGAGGAGTCACCACCAGTGGATGGAGCCATTTCTAGCCTTATAGAGGAGTCACCACCAGTGGATGAAGCCATCTCTAGCCTTATGGAGGAGTCACCAACGGCGGATGAAGCCACTTCTAGCCTTATGGAGTAGTCACCACCAGTAGATGAAGCCATTCATAGCCTTATGGAGTAGTCACCACCAGTGGATGGAGCCATTTCTAGCCTTATGGAGGAGTCAGCACCATTGGATGAAGCCATTTCTAGCCTTATGAAGGAGTAACCACCAGTGGATGAAACCATGTCTAGCCTCATGGAGTAGTCACCAACGGCATATTAAGCCATTCCTAGCCTTATGGAGTAGTCACCACCATCGGAATGAGCCCTTCTAGCCTTATGGAGTAGTCACCACCATCGGAATGAGCCTTTCTAGCCAAATGGAGTAGTCACCACCAATGGATGCAGCCATTTCTAGCCTTATGGAGGAGTCACCACCAGTGAATGAAGCCATTTCTAGCCTTATGGAGTACTCCCCTACTGCGTATGAAGACATTTCTAGCCTTATGGAGTACTCCCGTACTGTGAATGAAGACATTTCTAGCCTTATGGAGTACTCCCCTACTGCGTATGAAGACATTTCTAGCCTTATGGAGTACTCCCCTACTGCGTATTAAGACATTTCTAGCCTTATGGAGGACTCCCCTACTGCGTATGAAGACATTTCTTGCCTTATGGACTACTCCCCTACTGCGTATGAAGACATTTCTAGCCTTATGGAGTACTCCCCTACTGCGTATGAAGACATTTCTAGCCTTATGGAGTACTCCCCTACTGAGAATGAAGACATTTCTTGCCTAATGGAGTACTCCCCTACTGCGTATGAAGACATTTCTAGCCTTATGGAGTACTCCCCTACTGCGAATGTAGACATTTCTAGCCTTATGGAGTACTCCCCTACTGGGTTTGAAGACATTTCTTGCATTATGGAGTACTCCCCTACAGCGTATGAAGACATTTCTAGCCTTACGGAGTACTCACCTACTGCGAATGAAGACATTTCATGTCTTATGGAGTACTCCCCAACTGCGTATGAAGACATGTCTTGCCTTATGGAGTACTCCCCTACTGCGTATGAAGACATTTCTTGCATTATGGAGTACTCCCCAACTGCGTATGAAGACATTACTTGCCTTATGGAGTACTCCCCTACTGCGAAAAAAGCAGTTGATAGCCTTATGGGGTACATGTACTCTCAATCAGCGGATAAAGTCCATGCCAGATAGAGTACTTGTCACAAGTGGATATGTCATTCCAAGGCCTATAAGAAACTCAATACTGCCAGTAAAAGCCATTCATATCCATTTGTAGAACTCCCAACCAGTGGTAAACTGATTCCCAGTCATGTTAGGGTATGCAACGCAACTAGAATAACCATTCCTAGCAGTATGGAGTACTGGCCAAATGTTTACTTACTACTCCTAGCAAAAGCCCTTCTTAGCCATATTAAGTATGGAGTATGTATATGAAAACGCTATACTAGTTTTACTCTTATGTTTGCCTATCTATTGGTTTTAGCCTATAAAGTCGCCACACTATACCGGTGAACGCTCCTATTATCAGATATTTTACCGCACCCACCCATAAACTAAGCATGATGGATACACACCTAGTTTAAAAACAACAATAGGTCATAACAAATAAGTCTTTTATAAAGAAAAAGATGTGTACTGTTTATATTGAGCAAAATAATACATAGAATGCAATTTCTGCATATATCCATTATTCTCATTTTTGCATTTTTTTACCCCACCCACTTTCAACAGGCAAAGTCATGTAACATACTTATTTTTAAAAACTCTCATCTATCATCTACAAAAGAAACTTATTGAACATTTCAGAATAGTTTATCATAGGTAAGAAGAAAAACAGAGGTCAGAGTTTAAACAACCATCGGTTAATCTTGTTGTTAAGTTTTTTTTATTATTTGTGAAATTTTACCCCACCCACTTCGTAAAAAAAGAGCAAGAGCAACCAAAACTAATTTCAAAAACACATCATTCCATGCACATTGTACAGCAAGTTCACCTATGATGCTCTAAATACATAAAGGGTGTCAAAAGTATGTAATTTCTTATTTTTTTCACTTTGGGGTATATTTACCCCACCCACTTCAAACCCTTAGCGATAGCATACAACTAAAAAAGTTGTAAATCTTACACCCTCATTTTCTTCATACTAAATTTACGAAATAAATAAAATCATTTAAATGTTAAATTTACAGTCATAAAATGTACTTTTAAGTTATTGACAATACAAAATATAGAAAAATACCCCAAAATAGCCAATTTTGGGCCTCTATATGGGTCATAGCTTTTCCAAAATGTCGAAATTTACTATCAAAACAGATAAAAGTGTGTCTTCCATTCATTTTTCAACTCATAAGTACATTTTGTAACATATTTGTGAGAAAACAATTCATTTCATGCACAAATAAGCGTTCAGTACCATTTTCGCGTAAAAATGGCGGCCATCTTGGACGCCATCTTGGATGCTAAGCGGTTGTGAAAGAGGAAATTTGTAAGAAATGGATTTTCTTAATGTTCGGTCATATGTCCAACTGTGGTGCAAGTTTAAGAGATGGACTCCAATTTTGAATAAATCGCCCTCAGCTCTTAGGCTAATACCCTTACTGGACTGTGATGGAACCCCAGCGTTGTTTGGAGAAAAATGGATCATTATTGCTTACGTTCTCTTTCTCAAGCCTTTGACAACTGTCTAGTGCTTTTTATGTTTTCTTTGGTCGGCTGGTTAAGTTGAGTTATGCCTTCCCTGTGCGACCTAATATCTTTTGTCTATGTGTGTCGGACACAGAGATAGCCCTATCCGAAGTGAGTTTGTGTGTATAGAGGGTTTGGAAGGAAAACCAATGGGAAGAAGCACGCGTGGTATTAGCAGACATGTTTTGTAATAGTGGTCTATGTTCGCAGGTGATATTTACACAAGTACGACTGTAGTTCTTATCCTGGGTTATTCAATGTCAGCTTCGTAGTTAAAATAAACAATACTTTTGAAGTAATGTGTGTGTTTCGTTATCCTTTCATTGCGTGTATGTTTCTTACAGGAATTTGAAAGTCTACCTATACAATGCATAGCAGTCGATACATCCATACTCACTATACGTATTTATATATACAATATCTTTAAATAATTTGACGCACTGATGTTACGTAATGTTGACGTAATGTTTACAACGATATATGTGATGCATTTATTTTTATATTCTGAATGACAGCAAATATATGCAGTAGCTCGTCAGCGAATATGGTGTGTTCAAGTAAGACATTAACTAGAATGTATCTCGCAAAGGATAACGCTAGCCTTGTATAAACATGGATAATATCAATACTGCATTGTTGAATGATCGCTTGTTATCAGTTTGGATTTAAATAGTATATACATTAAAAGAAAGTGATTATGCACGAAATCGAACAAAATGGTCATCGGAAATGCATTAAAAATCACTTATATTTGTAAACAAAGGCTAGTGTTATCGTTGGGGGCTATATATATCCAAAGTGTTACTTGTTGTTGTGTAATTGTGCAGATTTGATACCAATGATAACCAGTACTAAGTTAGTGCTACATCTAGTCAGAGAAGTGTTCAGTCTGCAGCCAGTCCAACACTCACCCACCTGTGCCAATGAGGGTTTGTAAAAGTTTTGAAGAGAGTGTATCTACTATTGTCGACACACGCCATTAAGACTAACGGGCGAAGAGTGATCTTCAAAGCACACCCTGTTATACTGTGATAGGCGTGCTTAAACGTGACTGTCCCAAACAGTGAGTTACTTTCCTTGAAATCCTGTACTCGTATAAGTGTTCTCACAATAACAACGCATGAGAACGTATGTATAAGCATAACTTTATTCCAAAAGCAACCATAAACATACAATACACCAATACCAAAAGAGTTTCTAAGTAAGGCAATACAAATGTATCCTCTTCTCTGGAAACCTGAAATTAGAGTAAGAAACATAAACAAGAATCCTGTCACAGATTATGTTCGGTGTGTATCAAACATGTATATAATAAAAGGCAACCAATTGAACCAACCCGTGTTCCTGTAATTAAACCTTACACAAGTAAACAACTTCTCACAATGTGCATTCTAGTTCTAATGTATTATGCAAAATGCGAGGTATAATCCTATATGGTGGTGGTGTATGATCCATGTGCGAGAGTCATGTGCTACCACATCATTGACAAATGAAACAATTATTTGCATCAATACTTCAGTTCGATGTCATATATCTAGATTGGTAGTGCGATTATTGCAAACATTTGACAAATAGGGGCTTGAAATAGGTGATTAGGCAGTCAATAAACAAAACCAGAATATCTGGTCTATGATTGTTGAAATTTAAAACAATTATATATTACCCAATGTACTATCCCGTTGGACCAAATAGTATCATATATGAAGTGCTTAAACAGGGTTGAGCACAACATTCTCAGATACCATTTTGTCTAACGGTCCAGGAAATTGGGTTATAAATGATGTTATAGTTAGAACATATTAAGTAAATTTTAATGATTAAAAAGGGTGGAGCGAGCGAAGTGAGTCCTATTTAGTCATTAAAATTTACTTAATATGTTCTAACTAACTTAGAATATAACATTCTACATTCTGATTGGCCGATAGAAAGTAGCGCCAACGCATGACATCAAGTCTGTGAAGAGAATATTTTAATGATGAAATTTTCATTTAACCGCCAAAATTCGGCGTTTTCATTGGCTCATATTGTAGGTTATATTCTAAAATTATGTTTAATATTCGAAAATCATTACTGGATTAAAAAACAGTCTGAATGTATGGATCAAAGAAGCATAAAAAGTCAAACTTTACTTAATCAAAGGCCAGCTTGAAATGAATATTAGCGCTCCTCTTCTCTCAAAGCCTGAAATCATAGAAACTAAAATTAACAAAAATCAATCTATTTGATTTTCACTTTCAATATTGTTTTCCTGGACTTAAACATAACCAGTACTAACTTTGCCTTCCACAAGTAAGCAGCAACTTCTCAGAATGTGCAGCCAAACCCAATGTTGCTACATTAGCATTAATATATACAATACTTCCCATATTGGGAGTACTGTCCATATTCGACAAATAGGCCCATAAAATGGGCGATATGAAAGTCACCTGACCAGTCCTCCTGGTATATGAGAGTTGTATTTTCGACTATTAAACAATTATTACCAAATGTCCAGTCCCATTTCGACCAAACAGTATGTAGTGCTTAAAACAGGGGTGAGCACAACAATCTAAGATAACATTTCGTCTAACGTTCTAGGAAATTCCGTAATAAATTATATATGTTAAAAGTCAAAACCATCACTGGCTTACCAGTACTTCAACCACACCAGGATCGAACAGACTGAATGTATGCCAATATTCGACAAATAGGCCCATAAAATAGGCGATATGACAGTCTCCTGACCAGTCCTCCTGGTCTATGAGAGTTGTATTTTAAACTATTAAACAATTATTGATTACGAAAAGTCCAATCCCATTTCGACCAAACAGTATTATATATGTAGTGCTTAAAACAGGGGTGAGCACAACAATCTAAGATAACATTTCGTCTAACGGTCCAGTAAATTGCGTAATAAATTATATATGTTTAAAGTCAAAACCATCACTGGCTTACCAGTACTTCATCCACACCAGGGTCGAACAAACTGAATGTATGCCAATATTCGACAAATAGGCCCATAAAATAGGCGAAATGACAGTCACCTGACCAGTCCTCCTGGTCTATGAGTGTTGTATATTCGACTATTAAACAATTATTTTTTACCAAAAGTCCAATCCCATTTCGACCAAACAGTATCATATATGTAGTGCTTAAAACAGGGGTGAGCACAACAATCTAAGATAACATTTCGTCTAACAGTCTAGGAAATTGTGTAATAAATTATATATGTTTAAAGTCAAAAACATCACTGGCTTACCAGTACTTCAACCACACCAGGGTCGAACAGACTGAATTTATGGAACCAAGAAGCATAAAAAGTCTAACTTAACTTAATCAAAGGCCAGCTTGAAATGAATATCTGCGCTCCTCTTCTCTCAAAGCCTGAAATTATCGAAACTAAAATTAACAAGAATCAAGCTATTTGACTTTCACTATAAATGTTGTTTTCCTGGACTAAACATAACCAGTACTAACTTTGCCTTTTACAAGTAAGCAGCAACTTCTCACGATGTGCAGCCCCAACCCAATGCATTATGCAAAATGCGAGGTGTAACCATATATGATGGTGTAGTAAATATTGACGCTAAGAAATTCATATCCCTGCTCTGGCAAAGTTGTTTAAGTAAAATTGGATTGAAGACGCGATTCAAATAAATGTGTTATTTAATCAATGACAGGAGCAACATAACTAGTCCAGCAAAGATTCAATCCATTATCCTACAAGCCTGGTGAAACTACCACTCCGCCAGCATTCCTCGACAGGAAGATACATCGAAAGAAGAACTCATACACTTGCATAAAGAATCTGACTGCAAACTCACTTCTACGATACATCCCAGGCAATGCTTACTTTCATATTTGGCCCGTTAGGTATCTATGAACAATAGCTCACACTGAAGATATACCATGTCCGTTGTACATACCATGTCAGTTGTAATATCTGAGAGCAGATTCATGGAAGCAGGCTCTAATTCAATGTATCCACTGGCAAGTTCAGCTAGTTAAGATCGAGATGTCATACTTCAGATTGCCTTCAGAGTAACAATCAATTCCATGTTGGAGAGTCATGTGCTACCATATCACTGACAAATGAGACATTCATTTGAAGCAGGACTTCAGTCCGATTTCACATAGAGCTAGTTTGGCAGGACAGAAATATTAGTATTTTAGCATTAATATATACAATACTTCCCATATTGGGATTACTGCCCATATTCGAAAAATAGGACCCATGTACGAGGCGATATGACAGTCACGTAACCAGTCTTCCTGGTCTATGAGAGTTGTATTTTCGACTAGTAAACAATCATTTATAACCAAAAGTCCAGTCCCATTTTGACCAAACAGTATCATATATGTGGTGCTTAAGACAGGGGTGAGCACAACAATCTAAGATAACATTTCGTCTAACGGTCTAGGAAATTGTGTAATAAATTATATATGTTTAAAGTCAAAACAATCACTGGCTTACCAGTACTTCAACCACACCAGGGTCGAACAGGCTGAATATATGGATCCAAGAAGCATAAAAAGTCTAACTTAACTTAACCAAGGGCCAGCTTGAAATGAATATCTGCGCTCCTCTTCTCACAAAGCCTGAAATTATAGAAACTAAAATTAACAAGAATCAAGCTATTTGACTTTCACTTTAAATGTTGTTTTCCTGGACTTAAACATAGCCAGTACTACTTGTGTATTTTACAAGTAAGCAGCAACTTCTCACAATGTGCAGCCAAACCCAATGCATTTTAGAGCTAGTTCGGCAGGGCAGAAATATTAGTACATTAGCATTAATATATACAATACTTCCCATATTGGGATTACTGCCCATATTCGACAAATAGGCCCATAAAATAGGCGATATGAAAGTCACCTGACCAGTCCTCTTGGTCGATGAGAGTTGTATTTTCGACTATTTAACAATTATTTATAACCAAACGTCCAGTCCCATTTTGACCAAACAGCATCATATGTAGTGCTTAAAACAGGGGTGAGCACTACAAGCTAAGATAACATTTCGTCTAACGGTCCAGTAAATTGCGTAATAAATTATATATGTTTAAAGTCAAAACCATCACTGGCTTACCAGTACTTCAACCACACAAGGGTCGAACAGACTGAATTTATGCCAATATTCGACAAAAAGGCCCATAAAATAGGCGATATGAAAGTCACCTGACCAGTCCTCCTGGTCTATGAGAGTTGTATATTCGACTATTAAACAATTATTCATTACTAAAAGACCAGTCCCATTTCGACCAAACAGTATCATATATGTAGTGCTTAAAACAGGGGTGAGCACTACAATGTAAGATAACATTTCGTCTAACGGTCCAGTAAATTGCGTAATAAATTATACGTGTATATGTTTAAAGTCAAAACTATCACTGGCTTACCAGTGATTCAACCACACCAGGGTCGAACAGACTGAATGTATGCCCATATTCGACAAATAGGCCCATATAATAGGCGATATGACAGTCACCTGACCAGTCCTCCTGGTCTATGAGTGTTGTATATTCGACTATTAAACAATTATTTTTTACCAAAAGTCCAATCCCATTTCGACCAAACAGTATCATATATGTAGTGCTTAAAACAGGGGTGAGCACAACAATCTAAGATAACATTTCGTCTAACGGTCTAGGAAATTGTGTAATAAATTATATATGTTTAAAGTCAAAAACATCACTGGCTTACCAGTACTTCAACCACACAAGGGTCGAACAGACTGAATTTATGGAACCAAGAAGCATAAAAAGTCTAACTTAACTTAATCAAAGGCCAGCTTGAAATACATATCTGTGCTCCTCTTCTCTCAAAGCCTGAAATTATCGAAACTAAAATTAACAAGAATCAAGCTATTTGACTTTCACTATAAATGTTGTTTTCCTGGACTAAACATAACCAGTACTAACTTTGCCTTTCACAAGTAAGCTGCAACTTCTTAAAATGTGTACTCCAGTTCCAATATATTTATGTCAATGCAAGGTGTTGCCATACATGATCCTAACAAAGGAGTTGATGTAAAATGAGAGTAGTATTTCCTACTTGAAACAATTATTTATCACCCCATGTCAAGTATCGTTAGACTAAATAGTACATAGTATAATAAAGTTCGTGCTTAAAATAGGGGTGAGCCCAACAATCTTAGACCGTCAAGAAAATTGGGTATGGATCAAAGAAGCATCAAAAGGCAAACTCAACTGGAGCATATTATTCAAAAATCTATAATAAATCGTGAACACTTTGCCATAATGAGCGATATTATCACATTCAATTAGCGACGGGTTAGCAGGAAATGTAGTGCGCGCTGATTGCTACAGTCCTTTGTGGACAATTGCTAGATGTTCCTTATCTAAATGTATCAAAAACACTTGTGCGACAATCATCAAGGCAATGGCTATTCTTATTTCAAGACAATTTATCAGACAATGTTCAAAATGCCAACTCCTTACTGACAACATAGTCATTCATAGAGCTTGCCAGTGTCATGTTTTATATGAATCACATCGTAAGCTATGGGGTCATATTATAAAACTAAAAGGACATTATTGGTTTACTGAGTTCTCTAAATTAGACAATAAGACACAGTGTTTAGAGATATTTACTCTGGCGACAGCAAATGATAATACATCCTTCCAAAATACAAACGTATCCCATGCACTTGCACATATTATGAAGTTGTCTTAAGTATGTGGTTGTTTGTGTGTTGTAATAAGTCTTAGCAGACCATTCAGTAATCATAGTTGTGATGTCCTTGTTTTTATTTCGAATAAGATAGTCACACTATGTGAGTCTGAATTTGAATTATGTTATTTATGAAAGCAGCAGTTTAACTATGCAACAATCATTCGACCTTTCTTATATTTCGCTTTCGAATAAGATGGTCACACTATGAATATGCTGCTTACAAAGCTTGTAGTGCCATATGTATTATGTGGGCTTCAACGATCCTATATAAGTATCTTGTAATACATTGTTTATATTGTATACATGCCATACCATGATCATATGCATGCATTATAATTATATTAGTGTATGGTATAATAATTGTAATATGTAGATGTATATTTGTGTTACTGTCACTGTAAATATGTTTTGTTCTCCGATTCTGGAGGAAATAAAAGCTCTATCTATGCATATTTTTGTGAATACTTCCCATGCTGCAATTACTGTCCATATTTGACAAATAGTCCCATGAAATAGGCGATATGACAGTCACCTAACCAGTCCTCCTGGTCGATGAGAGTTGTATTTTCAAACTTAAAACAATTACTTATTACCAAAAGTCCATTCTCGTTTGACCAATTGTGTCATATATGGCTTGCTTAAAACAATCTCAGATAAAGTTTTGTCTAACTTTCAAGGAAATAGGGTAAAATATATATGTTTAATGATCAAAACCACCAATGGCTTTCCAGTAGATCAACTACACCAGGTTACCCTAGCGGTCCATGCTTGTCAGCTATCTTCAGCAATATCAGGTAAACATTCCCGTCCGATACCAATTGCTTCTGCCTTCATATCTGTAACGTACATCGTATTATCACATCACCATTTTGAACTTATTTCAAAATACAAGTTGCGCACAAACAATATGACAATGCTCTTACATCTTTGATACTGGTACATGACCAATATTGCTGATGTGGCTTAGTGCATGCTTTATATACTTGTTACATAATCGTCTGGATTAAAACTAATTGGTCATCTTAAAAAACAATATTTGATTGAAATGCATGCTGTGTTGGCGATACAGAGCTATACTAACCAGTATCAATATGTGTGATGTTTGTATTCCAATGAATCAGTCATCAGCTAATGATCTAATCATAGGGTCACTTCTGTCACGACGTCTTTTACGATAACAGTAAACTGTTTCAGAGGCTTCAAACACTTCCATCTAAAGTGGTAGAATCAATCTTACAGTTGGTTTAAACAATATTTATTTGTTTATAAACACATAATAAATATTAATTTACACATATCTACGGAATCCTGTTCGGGCCACATTGAATTTCGCATGTCTAACATGTGAACAGGCGATAATTATCGTGTCGAAGGCGATAATTATCGCCTCTTCTCATGTAGAGAGACACTTGTACTAGCGAAATTTAACACCTTCGCGAAATTTTTGGGGCGATAATTATCGTCTTAATTTTCGCATGTATGACTCAATTTTGGACAAGCAAAATTTAAGGACATGCGAAATTTAACGTTAAATTTCTCGTGTTTTTAGTCCTAGGATACAATTGCTGAGCAAGTAGGGCTGTTTACCCGGGTAGGATCATTTTGACGGACTGATGATGCTGCATGTCGGAGCCGATCATGGGTGGGGCTAATTTCAAACCATTAGAATGTGTGCATATAAAATCGTGTAAAACACGGATAAATAAAGAACAAATATTTCTGCGGGGTATTATCGCTGTTTATCTAGTCACTTCCGGCAAAAGCTGCCTGTTAACGGGGTGCCGTTAAACTTAGCTATAATCGGTCACCTGGTCATGTGACTAATGATAATACATCACCTTACCACGTGCTCTGACGGACTTTTTCTTATAATTATGTGAGTCACCGGTTGCAATTCCGTGCCGAGGGTGAGGTTTTCCTATTCTAAATGAGCTGGTGGTTGATCGGTTATTTTTTCGACTTACCTGCGTCTACACGACGTCTATCAAGATGTCTGACGTCGTTGTTTATCATGAAGTCACGGAACGAACGTGACGTTGCGCGCTAGTTAATGAAAGAGTGAGAATATAGTCCTGAGTTTGATCCCCTTACTTATTGTGTACGATTAGGGTCATAACTATATGGTGTACGATTAGGGTCATAACTAATATAAACTGTCTGATACACTTTATAAACTGTCTGAGACACTTTAAAGCTGTCTGAGACAGTTTGGAACCTGTCTGAGACACTTTATAAACTGTCTCAGACACTTTGTAAACTGTCTCAGACAGTTTTCATAGTCATGACCCTTTCGTGCGTATTATTTTAAACTGTCTGAGACAGTTTTCGTCCATATGCTAATTTTGATTGGTTCTCAATAGACTAATCGGAGAGTATTTTACAAATCCCTTTACGAGGTGTGTGTATTCCCCGGTCCTTTGCTATTTTAATCAAGAAAAAAGAAGTGATTTCACGACCGCAGAATTTATTTTTTATTTATGGACGGATTTTTAAAATGTTGGTATCAAATTAAAGTTGCAACCCTATAGTTTCTAAATAATAGAAATTATTTTATTGCAAATATGAATTATATTGGTTCAAACACAGACTATTTTTCGGGGAAAAAATTTACATATGTTTGTGTTGGAAAAACACATCCGTATTGGTTAACTGTTTTGTTTATTAACATATTTTATTCAAAATAAAGATGAAGCTCTCTAGTTTTTAAATATGTAAACATATTGACAATCCGTCCATTAATTATGAAATAACGCCTCATTGAATATTGCTCAATTTCTCGGCGTGAAATTATATTTTCATTTTTTTCAATATGTTCGAATTCCACGGCCCTTACCTGTTTATTTTTTACTTTCCATTCAATTCTATATTTCTTTACATCATTATAAAGATAAAGCTCTCTAGTTTCTAAATATGTAAAATAATACCAGTATTAATGAAATGAAATTGATTAGAAAATTGCAATATTTCATGACCAACACAATAATCTGAACATAATAGCAGTATAAGCCACAATGATCTTAACATAATATATGCTGTGTTAGACCGTTGTTGGTACCCCGTGGAGCTATAAAATGCTGCGTTAGACAGTTGTAGGTACCCCATGAACCTATAACATACTGTGTTAGGCAGTAGTTGATACCCCATGAACCTATAACATACTGTGTTAGGCAGTTGTTGATACCCCATAAACCTATAACATGCTGTGTTAGGCAGTTGTTGATACCCCATGAACCTATAACATACTGTGTTAGGCAGTTGTTGATACCCCATAAACCTATAACATGCTGTGTTAGGCAGTTGTTGATACCCCATGAACATATAACATACTGTGTTAGGCAGTTGTTGATACCCCATAAACCTATAACATGCTGTGTTAGGCAGCTGTTGATACCCCATGAACCTATAACATACTGTGTTAGGCAGTTGTTGATACCCCATGAACCTATAACATGCTGTGTTAGGCAGTTGTTGATACCCCATAAACCTATAACATGCTGTGTTAGGCAGTTGTTGATACCCCATGAACCTATAACATACTGTGTTAGGCAGTTGTTGATACCCCATGAACCTATAACATGCTGTGTTAGGCAGTTGTTGATACCCCATAAACCTATAACATGCTGTGTTAGGCAGTTGTTGATACCCCATGAACCTATAACATGCTATGTTAGGCAGTTGTTGATACCCCATGAACCTATAACATGCTGTGTTAGGCAGTTGTTGATACCCCATAAACCTATAACATGCTGTGTTAGGCAGTTGTTGATACCCCATGAACCTATAACATGCTATGTTAGACAGTTGTTAGCACCCCATTGAGCTATGAAATGCTGCGTTAGACAGTTGTTGGTACCCCCTTGAGCTATGAAATGCTGTGATAGACCGTTGTTGGTACCCGTGGAGCTATAACATGCTGCGTTAGACAGTTGTTGGTACCCAATGAACCTATAGCATGCTGTGTTAGGCAGTTGTTGATACCCCATAGAGCTATGAAATGCTGCGTACAAGACTGTTGTTAGTACCCTATTCTGCTATGAAATGCAGTGTTAGGCAGTTGTTGGTACCCCTTGGAGCTATGCAATGCTGTGTTAGACAGTTGTTGGTATATCCGTGGTGCTAAAAAAGGCTGTGATTGACAGTTGTTGGTGTCCCATAGAGCCATGAAATGCTGTGATAGACAGTTGTTGGTACCCAATAGAGACATGAAATGCTGTGTTCGACAGTTGTTGGTACCTCATAGAGCCATAAAATGTTGTGTTAGACCGTTGTTGGTACCCCATAGAGTCACGAAATGCCGTGATAGACAGTTGATAGTGTCCCATAGAGCCATGAAATGCTGTGATAGACAGTTGTTGGTGTCCCATAGAGCCATGAAATGCTGTGATAGACAGTTGTTGGTACCCCATAGAGCCATAAAATGTTGTGTTAGACCGTTGTTGGTGTCCCATAGAGTCACGAAATGCCGTGATAGACAGTTGTTGGTGTCCCATAGAGCCATGAAATGCTGTAATAGACAGTCGTTGGTACCCCATAGAGCCACGAAATGCCGTGATATACAGTTGTTGGTGTCCCATAGAGTCACGAAATGCCGTGATAGACAGTTGTTGGTGTCCCATAGAGCCATGAAATGCTGTAATAGACAGTCGTTGGTACCCCATAGAGCCACGAAATGCCGTGATATACAGTTGTTGGTGTCCCATAGAGCCACGAAAGGATGTGCAAGACAGTTGTTGGTACCCTGTGTTGTCATGAGAGACAGTGTCATACATTATTAGATATCCCACTAAACACTGGTTTACTGCGCCAGACAGTTGTAGATGCCCCATGGAACGAAGATTAGCTATACTAGGTGATGATCTTATTCTTCTGTAGCTATTAATAGTTGTATTTGATAGTGTTGAGTATCCCAAAATTAAGAAATCTTTACCTGGACTTTTACTCTGCACAATGATTAGTAAAGCTTTTTTACAACCTTTAAACATTCATGTTCCTTACACTTGAGAGAAACATTGGAAACATTTGTTGACACATTTTCTTTATTATGACTACTACTATTGGGATTTACTACTATTGGGATTTAAATAAATCAGCTGCAATGTATGTTATGAAAGTGGGTGGGGTAATTTTTATTTACAGCTAGTTGCCACTTAAATCTCTAATTTTCCCTTTATATTGGTTCATTTCAAATTATATTATTGACTCGAAATCGACTTCCATGAGTAAATGAATGTGTTTAAGCATCATTTCTACAACTGGTACATTCGATATCTAGTGTATACCCGTTTTTGTACTTTTTTACCATTTGACCTTGAAATGACATTGACCTTCATTCATGATGACCTCAATCAATGACCCTTACCATTGGCAGTATTAGAACTTTATATTCAGTCAAACATTCAATAATGATAATTCAAATACTACAGGCTATTATGTGTAAATCAACTACATTTAATGTTTTGAAAGGGGGTGGGGTAATTGTTTATTACACTAAATTGCCTCTCAGACTCCGAATATCCCTTGGAATTGATATATTTCAAATCTTTTTCATCTAATATTCACTCCCATGTGCAAGTGCATGTGTTTAAGCATCATTTATACTATTTATGACATTTGATTTCTGGTGCAAATCAATTGTTTGTACTTTTTTACCATTTGACCTTGAACTGACCTTGACCTTGACACTGTTGGACTACAAATTGGAATTAAAATTGTGCAATTAGTAAGGATGTATCAAAGCGAGTGATCCATTTTACTATTACATGCAAGTTAATAGTTAATAAAGGTTAGGTAAACTGTAGTTTGTTTCTTATTTTAAAGCACCATGTGACCTTGAACTTGATCGTTTCAAACTTTCCTCCCAAGGACGGCAACTTTTACCTATATATAGTAGAGTAATCCTGAATGTCTCAGGAACATTTTGGTATATGACTCAGCTTGTGTACTTTTTTTGCAATGGTCACTCTACTTTGAGTCAAAATGCTGCTCTACTAATAGCAGTAACTGTCATTATGATCTGAACATAATAGCAGTAACCGGCATTATGATATGAATATAATAGCAGTAACCAGCATTATGATGTGGACATACTACCAGTAACCACCACAATGATCGGAACATATAGCAGTAACCGCAACAATGATCTGAACATAATAGCTGTAATTAGACGGTCTAATTACCGCAAAACACCGCAAAATACCGCAGACTACCGCAAAATACCACTAAATACCACAAAACACTTTAAAATGAGTATAAAACTCCCTAAAATACATTACAATCTGATGATATAACATAAATAAACCTTATAACGAACATTTGATTATACAATTATGGTTAAAAAAGCCGTTAAGTACAAATTCTACATATCAACCCAGGGGAAGCAACTCTGGATTACCGCAAAACACTTCCAAATGGAATAGAATTACCGCAAAACACATATAAATCACGCAAATATTACATATAAATGAATAAATTGATATTTATATAAGTATATAATTATTAGATATTCTAACACGATCTGCGGATTAATCCATATACGCATAGAGCAAACCAGGACATGTATTATTACCGCAATAAAACATACCTGTCCAATTGGCTGTTACTATTTACGCCCCGTATCTCGTGACATATTTATGAATGAATGAATGAACGTAAACTTTATAGTAAAATCTTCAACGTGTCGCTTTCAAGGCAAGTTGCACGAGTATCCAGTGTTACAGCTATGACGCATCTATTTTTAGAAACTCCAATATACTCTCGAAACTAAGTTTCATAAAAACTTCTGATAATCAATTCATTTATATTTTTCATTTCATGAAATAGATACCCTATACTTGTGTTATTAAAATTGTTTCAATGTTTAAAATATGTTATTTCCTTCAGAAAATTACGAAGGTCGTTTTCATTAACGAGGGAGGTAATTATACCAGCTAATAAGCCACTCAATTTCAGCGCGGAATTATGTTCACTGTCAAATGGGTGAAAATGGAATGCGCACGGTTAAATAGTACGGGATATTATCGTGTTAAGAATCGAAATAAAAACTATGTTCTTGTATTTGGTCGGTGGATTCATGGGCCAATGGCCTAAATCTTGAAAATAAACTGTAAAAACTGATAAAACACAGGCACTCGTTCGGATGCGGAAAAATTAAATCACGAGTGCCACCGACAAAATATAAGAACAGATTTTTATTTCTTAAACAAACAAACATAATCAACGAACGCAATATTTACTTCGATAAAACAGTACCCTGATGCGTGTAAATACACTATGCGGTCCGCGTGACAATAGATACTATTTGCAATTTTTTGTACAGAACGTTTTCCTCAATTACAGTATATCTTTCAATTGTTTTGAAATGAAATACGTTTTATTGGTTGGCTAGAGTATTTGATGTCTATCTTGTTTGTTATTATTCACTAAGGAATGTTAAATTTGGAGGAAAACTGTGTTTTCATAGAAAACTTGGCTAAAGATTATTATAAGAAAAGTAAAAAACAATTAGCTGATGGTAAAAAATTTGTTTACGGTAATCTATAAATAGTATGTTTTTAAGTATGCTATTTAGTATTCGATGCAAAGATCTTTTATTTGTTCTAGTTCAATGAATGCAGACACAGATAAAAGCAACATGACTGTGTTCTATAAATGTTTATGTCCCTTATATGTCCCTTGTCCATATAAACTAGTTAAGTCTATCAGGGGCCATAATTCTGTTGAAATGGTGGATAGTGTTACATGGCTTTGACAATGTAATGCGTTTATGATGCTAAACAAGTATGCCAAGTTTGAAAGCAATTCCTTGATGGACTTCAAAAGAAGTTGAGTTTCAACAACTTGAAGGTTTTGGTTTACATTTTCGGACGGACAATCACTATTATGCCTCCGCAACAGTAGATGTCGGGGCATATAAAATACCTTAGCACAAAGATGGATTGTTAAATATCAGTAATGCTGAACCAGGGACCGGTCACTAGCTGAACCTATGTTTGGAAAAAATGAGATAAATGAAATATTTAAAGTCCCATTATGCCTTAAATGGCTATTTTCAAAAGGCATAATTAAACTCGGCAACCTATCTGCAAATTGATGCAGTGGGCACTGTTGAGTCCCAAAGCTTGAAAACACCATAAGATGGACGAAAACGAAATAAAGCCTCCAGTTGGTTTGTAAACAAAATAACGAAATGTAAACAATAAAGGCATAATCTAAATACTAAGGGGAGCAACTCTTGCAAAATTAGTATTTTGTCATCCATACATTTTACTTAATGTGAATTTTGGCATACTACATGTATTTCAAAAGATATCTATCTGACATTCTGTCGTTAATTATAGGTCATTTGTGAAAAACATCGTAATTCTTTGTATTAAGTCAATTTACTAGATGATCGTGAATTTTGTTTGGCACAATGTCAATGAAAATGTCAATGAAAATGTCTGGCACATACTGGGTGGATCGAAGCTCAATTACATTTTCCAGCACTTAACCAATTGAGCACAGAAAACATGAAAACATCACATACCACAATTACACGACACAACGCCCAACATATAACTGAACGAGAAAATGAACTGCTGAACCCCAAGTTTTAGTTAAGAAATCATCGAATGCACAAGTCCCAGCTGACTGAACGACCTAGTTGCATCTATAAAAAAAACAGAATGTCCCAGTTTTAAGCGTTTAACGAGACTCGAGTTTAATGACCGCTTCATGTTGAAGGCATATTGCATTTTTTAGCTTCTATTATTTATCAAACCTCTGCATTCTACAAACACAACACTTGCACATGCTTAGACATAGATGTAAGTTTTTCTGGTATCAGTTTTTAGATTTTATCTCAGAAAAATGTTAAAAAATGTCAATTTTTCTAAAATTACATTATTTTGTGCGTGACGTCTACTCAATAATTCATGACGTTTCTAAGATGGCTGCCATACTTACGTTTCACTTCTTGCATTCATGCTTTGAAACTAAATGTATAATGTAGGACTCGGGTTTATAAAGAAAAGTACATGCTTTAAAACTGGCGTTCATGGCGATTATTGCAATGTAAACCTGCGCTCTGTTTTTTTCTGGCCTATATTTGGTTGCATTATCTTTCACATGGGTTACAAAATGAACCTACGCCTCATTGAAGGCCAATTGCATTCGCAATTGATCGACTTTTGTATTCAGGGCATATAAATGGGTATAACTTGTGTTGTGGCTAGATACCGTTTGCTCAGTGACCTACTTGAAACTTGAAACTTTTCTTATTAAAATACGATGATATTAGCAAAAAACGATAAACCGACTTTCCTCAATATTTAACGTATACAGTACATACGTGCACGATTTATTTGTAGACGGTGTACTTTACATAACCTACCCTTGAAATATGTTTCAAAAGAGCTGATACAATATTGAGGAAAACTTGATGTGCAGAAAATGACGAATGTTATTTTATTCGCTTCATTACTTTTAAACCAGATACCCGGGAAAACTTGACCGACATCCCGACTTTCCTCAATATTTAGCATTCCTCAGTGAACAAACAACAGGTACATAATGAACTAATTCTTAGCCTACCCTTGACATATTTTCGAAACGGTACGTTGCACAAAATTGAGGAAAATTTTCTGTTGAAAAAATGACATATGTTTAAATGAAAAAAATCAATAGCTACCCAGTCCTAAGTTTAGGTGTCAATGGACACATAAAAGTCTTTATGTCATTGGAAAGCATTTTAGTGCATTTATGACTAAGTACGGTCAGGTACAGGGGTTGTACTTTATGTCCACTACAGGGGTTGTACTTTGTGACCACTACAAGGGTTGTACTGTATGACCACTACAGGGGTTGTACTGTGTGACCACTACAGGGGTTGTACTGTATGTCCACTTCAGGGGTTGTACTATAGGACCACTTCAGGGGTTGTACTATAGGACCACTACAGGGGTTGTACTATAGGACCATTACAGGGGTTGCACTGTATGACCACTACAAGGGTTGCACTGTATGACCACTACAAGGGTTGCACTGTATGACCACTACAAGGGTTGAACTGTATGACCACTACAAGGGTTGTACTATAGGACCACTACAGGGGTTGTACTGTATGTCCACTACAGAGGTTGTACTTTATGACCACCACAGAGGTTGTACTGTATGTGAACTTTAGAGGCTGTACTGTATATCCACTACAAGGGTTGTACTAGAGGACCACTACAGGGGTTGTACTGTATGACCACAACAGATGTTGTACTGTTTGACCACTACAGAGGTTTACTGTACGACCACTACAGGGGTTATACTGTTTGACCACTACAGGGGTTGTACTGTATGACCACAACAGAGGTTGTACTGTATGACCACTACAGAGGTTTACTGTACGACCACTACAGGGGTTATACTGTTTGACCACTACAGGGGTTGTACTGTATGACCACAACAGAGGTTGTACTGTATGACCACTACAGAGGTTTACTGTACGACCACTACAGGGGTTATACTGTTTGACCACTACAGGGGTTGTACTGTATGAGAACTTTAGAGGTTGTACTGTATGACCACTACTGGCCAGTACTGGGGTTGTACTGTATGACAGCTATAGAGGTTGTACTGTGTGACCACTACAGGGGTTGTACTGTATGAGAACTTTAGAGGTTGTACTGTATGACCACTACTGGCCAGTACTGGGGTTGTACTGTATGACAGCTATAGAGGTTGTACTGTGTGACCACTACAGGGGTTGTACTGTGTTACCACTACAGGGGTTGTACTGTATGACAACTATAGAGGTTGTACTGTGTGACCACTACAAGGGTTGTACCTTAGCCACTGTAGAGGTTGTACTGTATGACCACTATAGAGGTTGTACTGTGTGGCCAATATAGTTGTGGTAATGTATGGCAACTTTAGAGGTTGTACTGTGTGACCACTACAAGGGCTGTACCTTATGACCACTGTAGAGGTTGTACTGTATGACCACTATAGAGGTTGTACTGTGTGGCCACTATAGTTGTTGTAATGTATGACAACTTTAGAGGTTGTACTGTGTGGCCACTATATTTGTTGTAATGTATGACAACTATAGAGGTTGTACTGTATGACAACTATAGTTGTTGTAATGTATGACCACTAAAGAGGATGTACTCTGTTACCACTATTGTTGTTGTAATGTATGACAACTTTAGAGGTTGTACTGTGTGACCACTACAAGGGTTGTACTGTTTGGCCACTACAAGGGTTGTTCTGTATGGCCACTACAAGGGTTGCACTGTATGACCACTACAAGGGTTACACTGTATGTCCACTTCAAGGGTTGCACTGTATGACCACTACAAGGGTTGAACTGTATGACCACTACAAGGGTTGTACTGTATGACCACTACAAGGGTTGTACTGTATGACCACTACAAGGGTTGTACTGTATGACCACTACAAGGGTTGCACTGTATGACCACTACAAGGGTTGCACTGTATGACCACTACAAGGGTTGAACTGTATGACCACTACAAGGGTTGTACTGTATGACCACTACAAGGGTTGAACTGTATGACCACTACAAGGGTTGTACTGTATGACCACTACAAGGCTTGTACTGTATGGCCACTACAAGGGTTGCACTGTATGACCACTACAAGGGTTGCACTGTATGACCACTACAAGGGTTGTACTGTATGACCACTACAGGGGTTGTACGTTATGACCACTACAAGGGTTGTACTGTATGACCACTACAAGGGTTGTACTGTATGACCACTACAAGGGTTGTACTGTATGTCCACTACACGGGTTGTACGGTATGTCCACTACCGCTATAGAGGTTGTACTGTATGACAACTATAGAGGTTGTTCTGTTTAACCGCTATAGAGGTTGTACCGTATGACAAATATAGAGGCTTACTGTATGACCACTATAGAGGCTGTACTGTATGGCCACTATAGAGGATGTAATGTATGACAACTATAGAGGTTGTACTGCATGTCAACAATAGAGGCTGTACTGTATGACAACTATAGAGGTTGTACTGTTAGGAACATATAGGAACCCATGCATTCTACTAGATTTGACATATGTCCCATATAGGAACCCATGCATTTTACTAGATTGGACGTATGTCCCATGTAGAAACCCATGCATTCTACTGGATTGGACGTATGTCCCATATAGGAACCCATGCATTCCACTAGATTGGATGTATGTCCCGTATAGGAACCCATGCATTCTATTGAATTTAAAGTATAACCCGTTACATTCTAATGGATGGGGGCGAATAACCCATGTAGGTACACATGTATTCTAAGTGATTGGGCGTATAAACCATGTTGGAGCCCATGTATTCTAGTGGATGGGACGTACAAATCATGTACAAACCCATGAAGACTAATAGATTGGCCGTATAAACCATTTTTGAACCAAACATTCTTAGGGATTTGTTATTTAAACAAGGTATGAACCCTGCTATATGCCTTTCATCAGAGACAATACGACCCGCAGATTTGTTTATTATCCGTTAGTTATACGATTCTCATGCACAAATTCTAATAGTTCGGAGTTTTTAATAAATTGTTATGGTTTGTATTTAGCCTTATCCCCATTTTGCCGGCGTAAGAAGGTAACCGGTGATGGATGGATGGATGGATGGATGGATGGATGGATGGATGGATGGATGGATGGATGGATGGATGGATGGATGGATGGATGGATGGATGGATGGATGGATGGATGGATGGATGGATGGATGGATGGATGGATGGATGGATGGATGGATGGATGGATGGATGGATGGATGGATGGATGGATGGATGGATGGATGGATGGATGGATGGATGGATGGATGGATGGATGGATGGATGGATGGATGGATGGATGGATGGATGGATGGATGGATGGATGGATGGATGGATGGATGGATGGATGGATGGATGGATGGATGGATGGATGGATGGATGGATGGATGGATGGATGGATGGATGGATGGATGGATGGATGGATGGATGGATGGATGGATGGATGGATGGATGGATGGATGGATGGATGGATGGATGGATGGATGGATGGATGGATGGATGGATGGATGGATGGATGGATGGATGGATGGATGGATGGATGGATGGATGGATGGATGGATGGATGGATGGATGGATGGATGGATGGATGGATGGATGGATGGATGGATGGATGGATGGATGGATGGATGGATGGATGGATGGATGGATGGATGGATGGATTGAAAATTAATCAGTAGTTTCAAATAAAATGGGAATTACAGTTCATATGACACTGTATGTCGTTTTCAGTCGTCGTATACATATAACTGGACACCAACAGCGCGTGCTCGCGTGAATCTTTATGTTTACGCATGGTTTTTGTCCCGTTAACGTATGGAAAAATTAACGTTTTTATGCAATAACTACTTACAATACCGTGTATAATGCATCAAAAGCTTCTTCTTAAAGTTTCGAGTCTTCAATAAAATTTTCTCAGCAAAATAAAAAAGTACCCACTTTATATGTGTTTATATGACAACGTCTATTGAAGAAACATTGTTCCTATTGATCTGCCACGGATCAAGAATTCCAAGGAAAACAAAACTGCATTACTGAACACATAAGGGAATGACATACTTTGTTCAAGCAACATTAAATCCTCTTGATTAAGGGTAGTTGGGTGGTTTTCGGACTTACTTTAATTTAGTAGGTTTCAACTTACCTCCCTTTGAATTAGAGTATGAACATATTTACTGAACATGCGTTTTTGATCAACTCTTAAATGGTTGATTTTTATCTACGGAAAATGTTAAGCCTATGTCCCACTGAGCATTTTTTGCATCGGCGATGTACTCCCGATGGAAATTAATGAGCTATCAGGACATCGGGAACAGGTTCGGAAACTTCGGGGAAGTCATGAGACAGTTTTTGATATCGGAAAGAATTGTGCTGAATCGGAAGGTATCGGAAGAAATCGGGAGAGCATCGCCGATGTGCCATCCATCAGTGGGACCTAGGCTTTAGCTATAGCTCACAACATACTGCACGTTCATTGTCCAATGTTCTCACTGCAACGACTTTAAATTTGAATATCTCTGGAACCATTGTATTAAATCAGGTGATGTTTTGAAAACATGTCCAAAGGCGATGGGCAATGTTCACTAAGATCAAATTTTATTTCACTAATGATCACAGAGAATTAAATTTATACTTGTGGCAACGACACTCGTGAAAATATTGATTTCTTTGATCAGTCGATCATTCAACAAATATTCTCTATATATTTTACATAACAGGTGTTCTATAAAATAAGTCCTTCAGATCAAGGTCAGCTGACGGTTTATTACAAGACTAAGTGTAGTATGTGTTGGCATGACAATGACGAATTTTGAACGATTTTACGTCACGAATCGTCATGAAAATGACTAAAATGTTATTTTTGGCCAATCATGTCATATTTTTGTCTGCAGATTACATGGAATACTGGGATATACATGCTTTATCACAATCATATCAGGATCTTCAACGTGGGAACAAATGACGGAACAATGTTCTGCAACGTATGTTATAACAAATGCGTTACGTCACCAGCTTTTCGTCGCGGTAATGCAGCGTCTCCAATGATACAGTTACCTGTGGTGCGTTCAGGGTATACTATAAACGTACTAAAAGGGTAAGATTCGATACGCCCACTTTACCATGCACCTGTGGTTTATCTAACGGTATGGTCAAACTTATGTGTGGAGATGCCAGCAACTTACACAAGAGGATGCATTTCATAACCACATCTAGTCTGAAGATATAACCGGTCATAAAGGATGAAGATATAACCGGTCATAAAGGATGAAACGCAGGGGAATAAGAAGACATCTTTAACCGTGACCATGGTGACGGTAACTTTTGCTCGATATGCTTCTTAAACAAACTCTTTACAGCGAGAACGGTACTCGCTGGTGTAAAGTCCAGAGAATTTGATACGACTCTCGACCTTCTATTAGCATAATTTCACAGCTGATTGATTGTCTATATTTGTAACCCTTGCTGTATGTTTTCATAAGCGGGGAGTATCACGAAGACGCTCGAGGTGATATACAAACATAAATCTAAAGGACCGATATTGCACGATTTGATCGCGGAAATTAATATATATTCAACGCAAGAACCTTGTACTATATTCATGCATGAAGGTCAGGGCTGGTATTCACAAAGCTTCTTAGATAAAAATATATCTTAAATATCCTATAAATTGCTTAGTTATGATAAAATTTGTCTTAAGTTTAATTTATTTCTAAGTCGCTATTCACAACATATCTTAAACTTAAGATCTTCTTAAATAGCCACTTTTTGTCATAAATGTCCAAATACATAGGTGTCTTACTATTTAAGACATTTCTAAGATGAAAATATTACCACTTTTCAGCTTACGACCAATTTAACGCATTAGGCCTCGGCAAATAAATAGTTCTATGATTTGAACAATATTACAAGCATGTAACACAGGTTACACGTATCATTGGACCTGATTTGTTTACATTACCAACATTTACTTATATTAAGACCAACAATTTTATCAGACATTAATTTTTAGAGGATTTTTATAGCAAATCATTCCGCAACGGACTATATTTTTACTACCAACGAATGTTCTCACTGGTGGCGGGAATCTAATAGTTCCCACGGTTTTCAATCGTATACTGTAACGTATGTAAATCACTCCGCCGCTGCACATTGCAGACGATGACCTAATTATGTTGTATACAAACATTGATGCTATATATAGCTGGTGGGGGGAACTGAAATAGTTCTACGTACATATCGATCGGCCGATTAACGATGTTATCGCGGTAAGCGTTAAACGCACTAGTCAATTTCTACCGTGCTTTATATAAGACCTCATAATTTTCGTATCTATTATCCGATTTTGAATATTTAAAGCTTGTAATGAAGCAGAGATATATGTCTCTCTTTTAGACAACATTCAACACGATACCCTAATTAGTTAATCCACGGCGACGAGTAAGAATCCATTCCGCGTAAAAGTAAGTTTAAAATATCCCGTTTTATACCAAATATCGGTCGAAAATCATCAATTATTAATTCAATATTCGATCGATTTTGTTCGTTAAAGCTTGTTTTAAAAGCTTATACTTAAAGGTTTTATAAAATGTAAAACTTGTTTTTAAAGCATTAATCGGCCGATCGATATGTGGGAGCGACGCCATGTTTACCCCTTTTACATACGTTAATATAGAGTGTCATTTAATTAACATGCGTGGTCATACGGAGAATAAACAGTCAGTTATCTTGACACTGGTCGAATTCTCCAAGTCGTTAAAAATGGTATTTGTAAATATCCCTTCATTGATGCTCAGCATAGTTACTTAAGTAAGTTCCAGGTAACTGCTGGTTCTCTTGGTGTCTTTAGCAGCACAAATGTTTGAGTAAGGGTGGGCTTATCAGAACTGTGACATAAAATTATGATACAACCTGGATTCGATATTGGATTTAATGGCATCAGTACGCCACACAATAGTACTTTCAGTGCTTTGATTTATTATGTGTTTAAAACCGGTTTTAAAGCTTGGAAATCATCAAGCAATGGGTAACAATGAAGAACCGCCCTAATATACGTATTAAATCATTCTTTTAGACCAAAAAACTTAGCAATTTATCAAAACGTCATGCAAACGCCCAGTTCAAGGGAAATAACCCGGTGTCGCATCCGCCTAAAGCGAAAGTAGAGGTTAGGTGGAAACTCCGGACACAGGTTTTCGGAATTCGGGATTATTGATGCATACATGTTTAATCATGTATAGTCTCAAATATCCACATTTTGCATTTATAACGCACAGTTAATCAGAAATAGATATGTTGCTAAATTCATCGTGCATTATATGTAATTTACAAAATGTAAATAAGTATATAAGAATAATCACGCTACAATAATAGCTGGTTAACACAAAGTAGGCCTATAGTAGATCTATAACACTAATGTTTTATTACGCATTTTAAAACACAATATCTTTCGTTGAATTATATTATCAAACATGTCAATTTTGTCAGCAAACACTTATACCTTGGTCACATTTATGCTACGAGATATACACGAGCTGACTTTTGCAAACTAGTAAGCCTACGACGTCCATAAGCCAATGTGGATATGGTAAACTACCGATCATCTTACAGTTTTCTTAATTCGTATATCAGTGAAAATGTTTCACCGAACTCCCGAGTTGTACACGTATTCGCGCGGATTTCGAAGTCGGGAACATCTCGTACGGGTCTCATACCGACATCAAACGAGCTAAGTATGATATCCGTACGGATTTGAACACTTATAGGCTTGTCGATGCTCGCATGCCTTATCGAAAAGTACTCACACGGACACTGTGTGACCACCATATGTCTAGCAAGTGCTTTACGAACCTAAAAGCTCCGGACGGGTTCCGCACACTTTGGCTGTGTTCTTGTTCGAAGGCGCGGTGGTGACTTCATAGTTCATGCTTCATGCTTCACACTTCGAACTGCATGTCTAATATTGCTTTATGGTTCATATGTTAAATGTAAACACCCGTACATAGTTCACCCTCTATATTTCATACTCCAAAGTTCATACTCCAAGTTCACACTCCACAGTTCATACTCCACAGTTCACACTCCATAGTTCGCACTCCACAGTTCACACTCCACAGTTCATACTCCATATTTCACACTCCACGCTCCACTGTTCGCACTTAATAGTTCACAGTCCTTATTTCATTGTTCACATTGCACACTTTATAGTTCACACGTCATAGCTCTCAGTTTACACTTCATAGGCAAAACTTAAAAGTTCCTTTATTCATCGTCTGTTTAAAGTTTGATTTTAATTACTTGTACTGTATAATTACATTTTTGATAATGATAAATATATCAATAATATGTGTAACATGTATAGCCCTAGGTTTAATGGGTATATCATCGGAAAATAAAGTTATTATTATTATTATTTATGATTTGTAATATCGTTGTGAATATTTATTAGTCTCTTATAATTCTGTATTACAATGGTCACATAATAATGTTTATGTGATATATAATGTGATTGATAGACATACATGGTCAAATGAGTTGCCACAATTTAATACAAGTGCCATACAAGGCTGAAATAGAAATTTTGATGACATTGTTGATGGCATCATTGGTTTTGTAGATACATTGCTTATATTCTTACATGTTTTTTTTCTGGCAGTTTTCATAAGTTTTCACAATGCACTAGATGAAGTTTATGATAACAACGTGTGATGGACGAACGATGGACGTGCGATGGTCGTGCGATTGTCGCATGTCATACGCACGGCATTCTTGCGGACATTCATTATCGTACGACAATCGCACGACGCACGTACGACGTTTGCACGACACTCGTAAAAATATGGCGTTCGACAACTGTTCATCGTAGGGATGCTGTGTGTCAACGCAGAGCCGTCGTGCGTCCGATGTACGAATATTGTGACCGCACCACAAAATTACAATTTCAAGAAATATGCCGATGAATTTCGATGTAGATTCGGAAGCGTCGGGAGATGAAGAAATTCCTACGACAATTGTGAAAGGGAGTTAAACTTTTGTAGAGAGTTATGACTGTCTCACCTATACCTTATACAGCTTAAAATACTCGCAAAACGGCTTTAACCTCTTCCTTCTAGGTACTTGTTCCTTACATTAACAGTGACATTTAAGAAGAGATCCCACATAGGATGTATGTAAAAAATTACAACTATTATACTGGCTGACATCTACAATACAACTGCATATAGCATTTGTACATTATATAAGAAATCAGAACAGTGATTCATTATTCGTCTCTATCTGAGTGGAGGCGGTGGGCGACCCAGGGGGAATTAGACATTTTCGATTTTTTTAAGTATAAATCCCCACCCTGGAGACAATGCTCACTGTCTAAATCCCCACCGTGGGGTATAGTTTTTCATCCAGGTACTTTAATAAAAACACGTATAAAAGTAGGCCTATCGATGTCGCCTTTCGTGATGTCAACATTCCCGGACCAAAGTCTGTTTCACGGGACTCTGAGTCGATAAGATTATCAAATTTCCGACTGTCGGGAAGATTCGTTTGTCTAATTCCCCCGGGGCGGGCATAATATTGACTGGTGCATAAGTAACTTTGTAAGATATTCGACTAACATTTTTCTCAGTGGGCCTATCAGCTACTATTTTTCTTAAAGCGGTGCCGTAATTACACTGACAAGATATATACAAGATACACATGACAACAACAAGTTTTGCCAAAATTCCACGAGGGTTCGGAACCCTCCGGATCCACGCATGACTTCAGTAAAAACAAACTACATGTATTCTATACACACAACTCTTCAAACACGTAATTCAAACAGAATGTACTGTACGTGAATATAATTTAGAAATTATTATTTATAATAGCCACCCGGTTTTACATTACACAAATTAATATTCATGAAACCCAACTAATTTTTTTATATACATGCATGATTTCAAATGATAATAAAAGCGGTTCGAAAATGATCGAGGACTAATCCCTCCCTTGGAAGCAGTCCTCAGTTCCGTTACTATTTTTAGAGCGAGAAAATCCCGTTTTATATAGCAACCACATTAAAATATTTCTTAGATTTAGGATAATATTTTAGCTAAGATATTTCTAAGATGCTTCTTGGATACAACTTAAGACAAAAATAAATTTTATTCTTAGCTAAAATAATTTCTTATCAGATAAGAAAATCTTACGAAAATATCTAAGAAGCTTTGTGAATACCAGCCCAGGATCATGTCAAATTCTCTGTGCTTGTATACTACAGTATACTACTGAGCGAAGTGGTAAGGGAGATCACTGCATACGAGTTTTGCTTCTTTGCTTCCTGGAATGTATGAAGTAAGGGAGATAAATGCTATATGCTTGAACTTTAAACTTATCTGTTATAGCAAGAGTTTTCCTTCCTTGTTATATCAATGAAATAAGAAATTATCATTGGTGGTCATAAAACCGCTTCAATAAAGGAAATGCAAAAAACAGAACGTCAATTTTAGGCCACTTGAGACCAGACGAGATCACAAAACCCTTTTGCAATCCGAGAAGGCTAAAAGACTACCATCCCACCCATCCGGCATACAGCTCCAAAGCTGAGCCGAACAAGAACATACTGAAACGACTAAGTCTCAACCACATAAAGTTAAAAAGTGACCAATGTCTGAGGGCTGCTTTCAGCAGTTTACTTGTTCAGCCACCCTTTGACACGTCCCCTGGCCATTGGACTACCTGCGTTCCAGTCTTTTTGGGAAGACTATTTCTATCCTGGTGGGTGTGCAGCCAACACCGATTTGCGGCGCCAAGGACTATTGAACAGCCATCACAGGTACCTATTCACACATTGGTCGAGTGGAGCATTTGCGTTATTTTTGCTCAGAGAAATTAATCAGTGGTCCAGACAGCAGTTGAAGGACCGAAGTGCGCGCCCTACCTCTAGGCCACCGCTCCCCATATCATTAAGAGGGAACCAGCAGCTCCTGATACAGAGAAGCTAGTACTTGATACATGGGTTTCAATACAAGATGCTCAAAACAAGATTGACGAACCATAAATACAAGGAAAGGGAAAACAACATCGGACTCGTCAGGAATCTCTTACACTAGTGAGATTTTTTTGTCGTTTCAGTCTGTTCTTGTTCGGCTTTGTAGTGGGTTGGATTGAAGTCAATCAATCACTATAGAATCGGCAGAAACGGTAAATTCTTTTTTTCACCAGGAATACAATTTACGAGTAGATTTACGTGTACATGTATATATAAACCACAAGCGATTTTAAGGTCTGGCAAACATTATACTCTACGCAAAGTGTAAGTATACTCTAAACACACAGTGTAAGTATACTCTAAACACACAGTGTAAGTATACTCTAAACACAGTGTAAGTATACTCTAAGTACAGTGTAAGTATACTCTAAGTACAGTGTAAGTATACTCTCAACACAGTGTAAGTACAGTGTAAGTATACTCTAAGCACAGTGTAAGTATACTCTAAGTACAGTGTAAGTATACTCTAAGCACAGTGTAAGTATACTCTAAGTACAGTGTAAGTATACTCTAAGTACAGTGTAAGTATACTCTAAACACAGTGTAAGTATACTCTAAACACAGTGTAAGTATACTCTAAGTACAATGTAAGTATACTCTAAACACAGTGTAAGTATACTCTAAACACAGTGTAAGTATACTCTAAACACAGTGTAAGTATACTCTAAACACACAGTGTAAGTATACTCTAAACACACAGTGTAAGTATACTCTAAACACAGCGTAAGTATACTCTAAACACACAGTGTAAGTATACTCTAAACACAGCGTAAGTATACTCTAAACACACAGTGTAAGTATACTCTAAACACAGCGTAAGTATACTCTAAACACACAGTGTAAGTATACTCTAAACACACAGTGTAAGTATACTCTAAACACAGTGTAAGTATACTCTAAACACAGTGTAAGTATACTCTAAGTACAGTGTAAGTATACTCTAAACACAGTGTAAGTATACTCTAAACACAGTGTAAGTATACTCTAAACACAGTGTAAGTATACTCTAAACACAGTGTAAGTATACTCTAAACACAGTGTAAGTATACTCTAAACACAGTGTAAGTATACTCTAAGTACAGTGTAAGTATACTCTAAACACAGTGTAAGTATACTCTAAGTACAGTGTAAGTATACTCTAAACACAGTGTAAGTATACTCTAAACACAGTGTAAGTATACTCTAAACACAGTGTAAGTATACTCTAAACACAGTGTAAGTATACTCTAAGTACAATGTAAGTATACTCTAAGTACAATGTAAGTATACTCTAAGTACAGTGTAAGTATACTCTAAGTACAATGTAAGTATACTCTAAGTACAATGTAAGTATACTCTAAGTACAGTGTAAGTATACTCTAAGTACAGTGTAAGTATACTCTAAACTCAGTGTAAATATACTCTAAACTCATGTCGTTCATACTAGTATTTGACACTCTTCAAGGAGTTGGATATCGCCTCACGGTTTACAATAGTGTGTCGTCAGTTGAAACAAATAACTTCCGCGTATTAAGTATTCCGTTAGAACTACCCGTTGTGTCATTATTCAAAATTACTAGTATCTTATTACGGAATATTGTATGATGTTTAGTCTACGGCATACTAGTATGGAAATAAAAAGTCACAGATTACTAGCGAATGAAGGGCGAATTTTATAGGTCTATAATAGACTATAGTGATTTTAACTTACTATAGAATCACTTATTTTCATGGGTGTTTAATTTCGTGGACTTTGGTTAAATGTAATTTCGTGGCGTCACAATTTCGTGGATTTTGGTAAAATGTAATTTCGCGGGGTCATAATTTCGTGGATTTTGGTAAAATGTAATTTCGTAGTGTTATAATTTCATAGATTTTGCTAAAATGTAATTTCGTGAGGTCATGATTTTGAAAATTTTGCTAAAATGTAATTTCGTAAAGTCTTAATTTTGTAAATATCGGTAAAAAGTAATATCATGGTGTCATAATTTCCGGAATTTTGCTAAAATATAATTCGTGGTGTCACCATTTCGTTGATTACAAAATATAGCAGAGGAAACCCTTGTTCGGAGGTCGATCAATTGTGGGGATGAGATTTCGTTATTGAGTTCAATAGCGAAATCTACGAAAATCAACTAAAATTTAACTCCCATGGAAAATAATGATTTTACAGTGTAATTATTGACTGACGTTGTCTGTAAGAGTTTTATTAGTTTATACTACATTTGTATATTATAATGATTGTATACGTGTATTGTACATTGTATTGGGTTATCAGTACTTCAACAACCAAGTTTATTTCGAGTAAGCTGTTGAATTTGTGATAACCTTGCTGATTAATTACATGTGAAAATATGTTTGACTAACGAAGTCATTATCCAGTTTTCGTGGACAATCCTTAATTCAAATGCCGGAACACGACTGTCAGCGAATTCAGCACCTAATGACGTTTCAAGGCATTAATCGCATCTAGTGGTCACCAAGTCAAACAATGCGACAAAATCAACGACGGTTAGTTGGTTAGTCCGTGTTTGGTTTTAATCAATAACGAATAGAAGTATTGTACTAATCACTGTCGTCTATACTCGCCGTTATCTCGCGGCAAGCTCGCCGCAGTCTCCGTATCAGTCACAACTAGTTGCAGCATCATGTGAGTTGACGGTGAGCATTAGGATGACAAAATTGTAAAAATCACTAATTATGGAAGAAAAACGTGATTCTTTGACGACATTTACAAGATATAGATCGGAACGATGCAGACGAAAATTGGAAATTCGGAAAATTGTTTTCGTCGTTTTATTTATGGTATATTTAGGTGTGACTTGTGTTTCACTGGTGTTAAAATCGGAATACTTACATACTAATTTTGAACAAAAGTCGGGTGCCTCAAATATACGGGTCGGTAATGATCAAGCTCACCATAGGTATAAAAGGGAAGTAGGGGACGATGCCAAACCCCTTGGTGAAGGTAAGTTATCTTTCAACTGTATACTATCTAAGTTGGTTTGTTGAATTAAAAAGTTTGCAATACATCATCACCGAGTTTTAAAGGTACTTACCTCAAGATGCTCATAAAAATATGAAATATTTTATAACCACTAAATCTGTTTGAAGAGTGTTTAATTAGCTCGTAAATGTGGTTTGGAACATGTTTGAACTCTTTGTTTTTCATCACAAATGGATGTCAACTCGTCTTACGTTAAGTCACTACTTTGTTGACATACCTACACTACAACATTCATCCCTGTGGTACAAACGCTGTGTATGAATATATTACACGATTCGTGCGTTGAATATATACATTTCCGCGAGCAAATCGGTCAATATCGGTCCTTTAGATTAGTGTTGGTATTACACCTCGAGTATCTTCATGATGCTTTCGGCGTATGAAAAATTACAATGGGGGTTATATATAGACAATATAATAAGCTGTTAAATTATGCTAATAGAAAGTCGAGAGTCGTATCAAATTCTCCGTGCTATCTCTCTTTACGTCGCAATATCACGGGAATAAATTTGAATAAATCCATTTTTAGCATAAACAACACGTTGCAGTAGTTTAATGGTTTTGTCACGTAATATTTAGTAGAATTTTCCTTTGCATTATTATATGTTACATTAGCTCTATTAACCGATGTTCTAGTCAACGTGATCATAAAAATGAAAACTGTTCAGGGGTGGTATTCAATATTGATCTTACTTGACTTAAGGATAAGGACAACCAATCAGATCACACTATATTGAATTCTTGGTCAGCAACAGGCGGTATGATTTGCTATCCTTACTCGCCAATTTAATAAGATCAAAATTGAATACTACCCCCCAGGACTGCATGGTTTTGATAAAGCATCTTAAGGGAAAACTTAAATATTTTGACTTAAGTTAAGATATTGTGCTGCACATACTAATTTCTTCCCAAAGAAACGAGGAATAACCCAATGGCATGATGTATTTGGGATTATTGTAAATTTTTTAAGTAATGTTTCTAAACTATGTGCAAAACATTGATAATCTTGATATTACTGTTTAGCTGAATCATTTAAGAAAATGTTAAGATTTTTAAAAATAATCTAAGTTTTCCTTTCAGATGCTTTGTAAATACCTACCCAGATGAGTATAATTATATAGTATATCTTTAAAACATATTTGTTCGGATGGGCATTGTATGTCTTTAAGAATGGTTCTGTTGATAGTTTGTTCTATGCATTACGCAGGGTACTTGATATAATATATAGCAGCCTGTTGTCCTGTCATTTCAATCCTCTCGACAAGTTAGTGAGTGTTTATGTAACGTAGTATTTACCTTAAAAGCAGTTAAAATTTGATTCAGGCCCGTATGTATACTTAAAGCCATAACACGCTGATAATGTCGTAAACTATTCGTGAGCACGTGACGCTGTCAATCGATTGTTTACCTTTATAATGTCAAGGACATTGACTCATATGTGAGTAACTTACGCTATACCCAGTGTGGTCACATGCATGTCCTTATATCTATGTCACGCACTAAATACTTCCATACCCCACAACAATGACTGGATTAAGTCTGGTTCCCGTCCCAAGTCTTACAGTAGTTTGGGTCCAATGTCATGCAAATGATTAAAATAGACAACACTACTGGTCAATCAATGGTGAATGTACGTTTGTTTGTATAGGCAATTTTAAATTATCTTAAATAATAAAAAAACACGTGTGTTCTTTTTGTGTCGTTTCGATGAGAACTTGTATGTTTGGGACGGAAACCATACTATGACCCGGTAGTCTCCGTATGATTGAAATACGGTTGACCAGTGGAAAATGACTCTCTTGTCCGAACGTCAATAAAATACAGTAAAACATCGGTATCACGAGTAGTGATCGGGATCAATAAAATGTTCGAGTAGGAATCAGATAACGAGATACTTGCCATTCCCGAAGTGTTTAAACGGTCGACCTTTTTATGTATATTTATGCATGCACTTGCGTTACGAAAATGTGTAAACAATATGTTTAACATAATAATTGCCTTTCTCAGCCACCGACTGTCGTGGTGAAATGTGTACTCAATCATGGGTTGGTGGTCACATTTTTTAAATATGGTGGCTGATTAATCGCGGCCATGTCTTATTGTCGCTTTTTCGCCACAAAAAATGAAAATACCAAAAAGTGAAACTACGACATGGCATGAATCAGCCACCATATTCAAGTACTGCTGCAATAGGTGTAACACAATCATGCAATATGTGAACCGCAGCGACATAATTTTTTTTGTAAACACCCCTTGACAATAGATCGAAAACAGGTATTGAGCCATGACTGCACTAACTGTAGACGCTATATACCTCAAGGTTACGGCACAATGGCCAGATTCTATATACTAGTATAACTGCAATAAACTGTGTGTATGCCCCTGTTTAATATATTGCAGTACACACTCATTCTGTATTTATATTAATATTGCCAGAGAGACCATTGTTAGTCACGTACAAGAGCAAGACTCGTACATACACTTCATCAAGCGTCAAGATAAAGCACGTACGAGGGTCGTTCATTTAATACCCGGACGATCGATATTGCCGGAAAACTAGCGTACTGATATTGATGAAAACTTACAGGACGACAGTCACACCATCCCTTAATACATATACAAAATTTCTACTGGTTCCGACGAAGGGTTTACATAATATTATTGTTTTAATAAGTACATGTAACGCGAGTCGGCCCAAGTCGACGTCAAAATATTATGACGTTATGCCATTTTTGCTCCTAAAACGTGACACTTTTTCTCTATTTGATCATCGTTTCGGAGCAATAAAGTCACGCGAGCACACACATTTACCATTTTAAGATGTTCGGTAGTGATGTTAAATGATGTATCCACTATAATTTCGCATTTTCCCGTAATTACTATCGTAGAATTCTTCAAGTTGTGTATACCCCTCCAACGGGTGTTTAACCGATGACAATTTCCTGTTTCAGACGTTAGATTGACGCTGCCTCGGACCATCGCGAGATGATCCTTGTCATCAAAGAACCGTTTGTAAGCAGAAATCCACCGATACGAATATTCCCAAAAGGCTTCTCTAAAATAGATTCTTTAGTTTGATAGGTGTATGACTAATACTTTTACGAAATTGTATCATAATCGAGGTTTCCCTAACAAATTCGATTTCATAGCGATATTAACGAAAACACACCCTTTGTCACTTAGCAACGCTTCACGCACAACAACAGTACAGAAATGACATCAAACGTTATATAACATGTCATAGATGTAGCCATAACATTATATGGTGTTTCCCGTTGAAAATAGGCAACTATATCACGCACCCTGTCATATCAACACTCTATATTTCACTGAAAACTTGGGTTGGGCCGGGTAGCCCTTAGTTGGGTTACTATAGTAACCACAGTTTGGGTTCTGGTGGATAAAATTATACCAAATTTTGTCGAATTATCAAGTTGGTGTGTACGTCTTATTGAATGAAAATTTATTACAATTGCATGTTTCAATCAAGAGCTATGGCGATCGTCCGGGTATTAAATGAACGACCCTCGTATGTCCACACATGGTGTGATGGTGGAAACCGCCAAACCTCAAACGGAACATCTCTGATATGCACGTAGTGTTATACAAGATGTTTCAAATGCGACCTTGCTTCAATGCATTAGTGCATGTTATGTTTGTGCTTGACGCTTTAATATAGCACGAAAAGGAAAACGAAAGGATTTTCCTATCTAATAACCACATGGCGATAGATATGGCGATGGATAACATCAGAAATGAGGTGTCGATATTGATTAATAATACAGTAAAAAAAACTAAAAAAATACTTTAAAAAAAACTTGACAATTAAAATATAATATTATGTTTGTAAAGTGTCGCTGCATCCACTTTAAGTTAGCAATATTTTGTATAGTATAAGGAAGCTGTATTCGTACAGATAAACATGTAGTCATGTTTTAGGTCGTAAACACACCCATTGCAAGGAGCCATAAACGTACAAATATAGGTCCCACGGCAGGTGTTTTCAAAGGGATTCCCATAAGGTGCCACAAGGATGTCGATTCAAATAAACTCAGAGCGGTACAAACAATTTTGAAAATATATCTATGCTTGTGATACTGGTGGATTTAATATAGATCTAATTAGCCCCATCGTAAAGGGGAAGCATGTAGTGGACAGTATTTTGAAAATAATGATAAGCTAGTTTGACGTCGACGTCATGACGTTATAATACTACGTATTTGTAGCGCTCCGTAACAGTGATTATGTATATTTTCACAGTAATGTAGAATTGTTAATATTTTTGCACATTATTTCGTTCACGAATATAATTATATATATATATATATAGGTTTTAGAATGGTCATGTTTATGGTTATGTTATAATGGATATTTTCACAATGATACTTGTCCTAGACCCTCGTACAGGCGTCTTTTTCTTCAGTATGGCACCATTATTTAAGGACCAAGTTATCTATGGTGTATTTAATGAAATTCAATATTCTCTGACTGTTGTTATGGTAACGACATAAATAAACACATGTACGCTACAATAATTAAAATAATAAAAAAGAATAATTACACACGCTGGGCATTATCACCACAGCAACATCTCTGTAATTTGATCATGACATTCTGTAGCAATCGGCATGCTCTATCATAACAACAAACAACAAATCATATTCAACAGGGTACTGTTTTACCAAAGCACTTACGACATTTGTAAACTTACGTTCAAATTTAAATTCTTTATAGCTCTTTAACAGATACCAATTGTGATAAAGGGTTGTTTAATACTAAATAATAATCAGTCAATGAACTCGTACAAACAATATCAGTAACCAATATGTAGGTTTTAAAGAATAATTAAGAATTTAAATTTGGACGTAAGTTTAAGTTTACCGTAAGTGCTTTGATAAAACAGTACCCTGGAATTGATATTTGATCGCCTATATTGTAAATCATCATGGTCATTATCCGAAATCATTTACATGACTTACTTACTTACTTAGCCCCTTTGGTCCGCTGTGGGAGCATGTGCCGTGGATGAATTCCCTCCATCTGACTCTGTTTCCGGGTGTTGTTCGATTGAGTTCAAGGTGTACCATTCTCTTTCATTTCTGCCTCGACGTTTCTTCGCCAGGAGTTACGTGGGCATCCCCTTTGTCTTCTACCTTGAGGGTTCCATTTTAGGGCCCGTTTTGTGATGTTAACATTTTGCTTTCGTAGCCATCCCCATTTACGTCTTCTCATCTCGATGTTGATGAGTTCTTGGTTGGTGATGCTCCAAAGGTCTTCATTACGTACTTTGTCCAATTTATGTTTAAATATTTTTCTTAAGCAGTAGTTGATGAAGCTTTGAAGTTTGGTAAGCATATTTCGATGGGTTGGCAGAAAACTATTGTAACTCCAATATAAAACATAGGGAGTTACAATAGTTTTCCGCCAACCCATCGATTTCCGATCCATATAAGAGGACAGATTTCTCATTTGACACGCATGAATATTTAGTGCTTGTCCTCGTACTAACATGTTCGTTATTTTAACATGTTGTGGTACGGAGAAGTTGACCCGCTTATCGACCTTCTATTAACATTATTTAACAGCTGATATACGTGGGACGTTCAAAAATAAACAGGACTATTGTCACACATGTGTTTGTCGGAGTTTAATATCGGAGGATATCAAGCAAATCCATTGAAATACTAGTATGCAAACAAGTGCAGTAGTTCAAAAAAATGTGTAATATTCGTTCAACCAAAATAATTATAGAACTTACACTGGTGAACTGAATGTTTGATTTGCACATCTGGTGTATGATGTTAATTTCTTAGCTCGGTATGACGTCATTGACTTGAACATTGCTCTATTTAGACAAGGCGATGTACATAATAAATTAGACAAATGTCTGCAATAAAGAAATAAATCTGATTGATGTCACTTGTGATTTGTGTAAAAATCTGTCTGTTTCCTCATCTGATACGTGAAAACTGGCTTCCTGAATAAATATCTTTACTCTAGGCTGTTCACAAAGATTAAACACTGTATAAGGGGTTAATTTCACGATGTGGAAATGTTTACAAATTTGCGAATTTACAAGAAAACGCTAAAATTTCCTCTGGCGTTGATTTTGTCTTACATAGAACTCTTATCTGCTAATACATTGAAAATGCCACTAATGTTTCAACACACCAAATTAATGAAATTTAGAATTCGCGAATTGTTTAAATCGCAGAAATATCCATTTAAACAGTAATGCTGTGACATCGTATAGGTCCCATTGGACTCGTTTTCCAGTTTTAAACACAGACTTTATTGCGATTAATAAAAATTTTCACCTTGAATGGAATCATAGAAAATCAATAGCTAGTTCAAGAATCTGGTTACATGGTAACGGTGCGAACAAATTTACGTGGTTTTCGAACATTTTATTACATAATTTAACAGTTGAATTCTTGGCTGCAAGTTAATATAAGTGTTTTGTTTTTATAAGAAGAATATTTGACGACTGTGTACGAGGTATGCTATATATAGAGAGAGAGAGTTACACTCTAATCTAAACCACCGGCAAAGTACGACTTTCTCGCGGAAATTGATCTATTCCGGTCGTACACGAAGCTTGCATATATTCATGTATAAGGTCGAGGACCAAGTTAATTGCTTCGCACTACAAATACATGTCGATATTGATCTGACTGCTGGAAGCTTGAAACACTTGAAAGACGTGTTTAACTTACTTATCATTCAATGGTATAGCCTACATATTGATATAGTCATCTTTAACAGACAATTTTGCAACCTTGCGACGTTGTACAGCAAACTTCTTACAGGGGTTATCAACATCGGTTACCAAACTCTAATCGTTACTACTCGGGTCTTTCCGTCAACGATGCCGAAGTTATATTTGCACCCGAGACATGTTGCGCCAGTAATGCCCGAAGGGTTCCGATATACCTAACTTACAACGGTTACTTCCCTTGCAGTTACAGTAATACACTGACGTCACGACATACCACGTGATGATAACAACAACACATGACATTTCCATGGAATAAACACCGTTAAAAATGCCCTACGCCTAATTCTGTTTTGACATTCTTCGGGGACTGGGTCTGCGCTCCAAAAGAATGTTCAACTTTCGTCTGAAGAAAAACTGTCCGCCATATAACTAAGTGGTTACAATTACAGAGAATATAATATAAGTATAATCAAATTTGCAGTCTACGTACACTATTTCACTGACCAACACCTTTATATAGAAGTGGGTGCTTTGATTACTTGTCTGTGACATACAGGCAGTTCTATCAAATGTGTTGCTTTCAGAATCTTAAATTGTTTTAGTCACATGATTGGTGCTAAGTGCGCAGTCCGTAGAGCAAGTGACTGTTGGAATCACGGAGTCGGTGCGCTGTGTGCTCATTGGCTGTAGACGCTCGTCGCGCGTACTGGAGTGAATGCATAGCCTGACCACCGGATGGATCCTCATGTACTAAAAGTGATACGGTATGTCTGCTTGCTCCCAATGTACGGAGGCGGTACTTACCACGTACGGGTCCCCAAATTTTGCCCTCGATTTTTGCAAGTAGACAGCAGACTCCCGCAAGTACGATAGGTTGGGACTAAAGCTTTAAGTACACATACACTAATAAATACAGTCATAAAAAATTGATATCTAATGAAATTAAAGTCTCTTGTTTATATTTGTTAATAAACGCTTTGTTTTAGAGTCAAAATATGTTTGTTTAACGGTAAGATAATCTCTATATATGGTACAGACGGATGTTTGCGTCCAGTTATATGATGTTTACTTAGCAATTGAGTTTTGGAGATCCATTTGATGGCAATATTGCGTTAATGATATTAATATCAATAAATGGTTATCGTTATCTTGTGTATACGTAAAAGTAAATTTGTTGATATCATTGTTGCTGCCGCGTGTGTGTATAACATACCTCTTGACCCCTTTTCGTGGTTGTATTTACCTATACAGTGTAGCAATACCAGGTGACTTTTGGCTACAGTTACAAGTAGAAATTTATAAACATTGGAACACACATTTAGCCTTACTAAAATCTCGGCTGTATTTTATGAAATGCAAATATATTACGCGGCGTATATTTAATAGAAATCGACGAAGAAATAAAATACTTATGGCTATATTTGTATTAATTCTACTTGTAACTGTAACCAAATGTCACGTGGTATTGCTACACTGCTATAGGCCTTGTAGTATTGGCCTTCCATACCAAACTTTCCTTTAAATGGAACAAGTATACGTTTTACGTAACTATATCCGTTCTTGTAACCAAATTGGTATGAACTGTTCACCAAATAGACTTTACGCGAGTACAATTACCTCTAAATTCAATCAACAGAAAGTTATTTTGAAACGGTCTAATTGATTAACTTGAAAAATTCGACAATCAAATAGGCGGGGTGATCTCTGACTTATTGAAATGTCAAAAATTAATGACCGTCTTGATAGCTTATTGGTGGTAGAACGACGACCACCGGTAAGCCGAGGTTCAGGCCTGTTCGGCGACGTACAATAGAAAAAAACTACTGGTAAATGTACGAGCGTTTCCTTGGCTTGTTGCTAAGCATGATAAGAGAACAACAAGATCCGATCTCACGGCTTGTTGCTAAGCATGATAAGAGAACAACAAGATCCGATCTCACGGCTTGTTGCTAAGCATGATAAGAGAACAACAAGATCCGATCTCACGGCTTGTTGCTAAGCATGATAAGAGAACAACAAGATCCGATCTCACGGCTTGTTGCTAAGCATGATAAGAGAACAACAAGATCCGATCTCACGGCTTGTTGCTAAGCATGATAAGAGAACAACAAGATCCGATCTCACGGCTTGTTGCTAAGCATGATAACAGAACAACAAGATCCGATCTCACGGCTTGTTGCAAAGCATGATAAGAGAACAACAAGATCCGATCTCACGGCTTATTGCTAAGCATGATAAGAGAACAACAAGATCCGATCTCACGGCTTGTTGCTAAGCATGATAAGAGAACAACAAGATCCGATCTCACGGCTTGTTGCTAAGCATGATAAGAGAACAACAAGATCCGATCTCACATAGAATTAGATTTCAGGATCAGGTCCAAACTCAATTGAATTTTTACTATGTTTGTCAATTTGTCAAGTTATGCAATTGTTTTCTTTTTCTTCAAAAAAACAGGTTAAAACCTTCAAAACATGCATTTTTATAAAAAATGGGATTTATTGTATTTGAGACTGAAACTGATCTCAAATATTCTACTTAAATTCGATGACAATGCATAAAACAAATTTATTTGTCTTTGTTTAAGGAAATATCAATATTGTTTCTTCTGTGTAAAATGAGAATTTGTCTTCTTTTAACATATTTTCTGTATTCGTTAGAAAACAATATTTTTAATATGTGTACCCTCGTGGTGATGGATACAACACCGAGATTTAGGTGTCGAAAGTGGGTGTTATAAGTTGTAGAACTGGTTTTTTTCTATCGACCTAAAATTAACCAACTTGAAGTTTAATTGTTAATGTAAATATTTACGACATTGACAGTAATAGCAATAATATGTCATCTTTTACTGACATAACATAATAGCTCGGGTATACTAGTATGTTAATATATTATATACTTCTCATCATGTGGCAGTGTTCATGTATATTGTTAGTCATTTCTATCGCTTTTTAGAGGGTTTGAAAAGAAAAGAAAAATCGGACAGGGAATACAGCGCTCAATTAAAACAACCGATCACATAAACATCACAAACCACAATTACACGTCACAATGTCCAACACATAACTGAGTGAGAAAGTAACTATATAACTGCTGAAAGTCCAAGTAAATGTGTTTTTTCAGATGTGATTGGGCAAATGATTATTGTTAGCTCACATGAGCACGAAGTAATCAAGGAGAGAGCTCTATTGTGATCGCCCTATGTCCGTCGTCCACCGTCCGTCGTCCGGCGTCAACAATAATTGGACTGTTAACACTTTAGAGGTCACATTTTTCACTTAATCTTTATGAAACTTTGTCACAATGTTTGTCTCTATCAAATCTAGATCGAGTTCGTAACTGGGTCATCTGGGGTCAAAAACTAGGTCACCAGATCACATCAAATAAAACCTTGTTTATACTCTAGAGGTCACATTTTTTACCTCATCTTTATAAAACATGGCCATAAAGTGTGTATTTGTAAAATCTACATAGAATATTAAGGTCATATCATCACAACTACTGATACTGCCTAAACTGCTAGTTATCAGAAGAGCGATTTAGGGTCAAATGGCCCTCTTGTTTATATTAAAATAGCTTCATACGAGAAGTGTTCAAAACGTACTGGAATTGTTTATTGACGCAAATAATTGCTGACACTTAAGTCGGGTAATAGTTATTGTGGATACTACAAATACAAAATCTAAAACATTTAGTAGTTCATAGGCTAAAAGTGAAAATTTACTTGGAAAAGACAAATGATTTTTTCGCGTACTAATTGAACACCCTACGTATTTATGAAAATATTATTTATTAGAGTGTCTTATTATCATTTGAGACCGCTCTATGAACTAGAGTCCATTTGTACAGTAGAATCAGATATATTCGTGGGCATTAAATTTCATGGATTGTTGTGAAAATTGCGATTTTGTGGGATCGTACATTCGTAAACTGCATTACATGGAAGGACAACACCTTGTTCTCTAATTGGGAGGTTGATTAATCGTGGGGTTTTAATTTCGTGATAGAGTTCAATCACGGAAACTTTACCCCTACGAACGAAAAATACTTTACAGTATCTCATTATATGAAACCTCGAGAAAAGTATGATTATAATTGAGTATCAAGTTACTCACTGATTTATGTAAACGCTGGCCAGGTACCCAGTTTTTCTACAGTTGTCACAGCAAACACAGGATACCAGTTCTTGTGACGTCATGTCCGTTGTGGCTAAACATGTGGCTGCTTCACAACCTTCATTGACAAAGGATTCACTCAGAAAAATTAAAACCATGTGCCTAAGTATTTTGTGCTCCTGGAATTTCTTACAGTGCTCGTATAGATACTTTATCTACTATATCTATGCAAGGTACATCTACGGATGTTCCTGTTGCCTGTACATATTTTAATTAAAACACAAGTCACGTGATCAGTTTATTAAATTTATTAACAGAGAAACAAAACTATATATCAACAACAATAACAACAATTTCACAAAAGTAACATATAATATTATAACAGTATGTATGATAGGCCGACAGTGACGTTGTCGTTTATGTGTACACAAAAGATTACAACCATTGTCTGAACAGGTTTTATTCTACAAACATTCTGCAAAATCTGTTTCCATAGTGACCGTTTGGTAAACATTATTTCATTAAAAATAGAAAGGTTTTAATATAAAATTACGCGTCATACTGGCCCATACGTGATGATGTATTCACATATTTTAAACGAAACAGCACAGACAATTCATGAGTATCACTTCGATATTGTCACACTGTAGTACATATAATTATAGACCGTTGAATCAGGTCTGTCACTTGTATACAAACATTGCAATATCATAACATTGTGTTTTTATTGTTTTCAACATTCAATCGAAGAAGAGGGTAGTGAAAACCAATACCTTATTCACTAAGCTACATACTGATACACATAATGTCTATTAAAATTATACAATAATAAGAAGAATTGCAATGTTTATATACACAATGTTATGTAAACAAGTGACCTACCTGATTAATTGATTTATAGCACTGTGACGGTCACACCGAATATGGCTCCCTTCGAGTTTACAGTCACCTGACATCCACAGGAGCTGTTTTCAAACGGAACCAAATTTGGTGTGACACATCATCATAATTATGTAGAATCAACATTAAAACAAGAAAGTTATCAAATTAAGATTCTTGAAATACGATATGCGCAACCACGTAGTTATAATTACTGGTGTACCTGATACTGTTCTCTCATTTTAGATGTTTATTTTTCATTGAAGGCGTATGTCATATAACAACATCGTAATAAAGGTGACACGTATGTGTCGTTTCCCTGTTAGATCAGCCAATGATCTTCGACTTTGAAGGTAAAGACAAATGCGTGATACAAGGGATCAGGTTGCAATACTCTAGCTTTTATTCAACATTTATTCCTTGATTCTTTAACGTGACAGGTAATCATGTACAGCGTCGATACATGCGGAACATTGGAAATTATTTTCTTTTAATTATAAGTCCCCTACCGGTTTTTGACCGGAGGGTACTATAGGTTTGCCGTCCGTCCGTCCGTTCGTCAGTCAGTCAGTCAGTCCGTCCGTCAAAAAATCTGGATCCTAACATTACTGAAACAGTTTCCATGCTAGGTTTATGAATCTTGGTATGTGGTCTAAAAAGGGTGGTTGCTATGGCAACAGAAACATTGAAAATGGCTTTAAACCGGTAGGGGACTTCTGTATTGCTTGCAATTCTTAATGACTTGTTTTCCATTGCTTTACCTGTCACTTGTTCATTTACAGAAAAGCGTCATCGCCGCAATGGTAGGGATTCATAGAAAGAAACCTGTTGTGGTACACAATACATAATACATTAAACTGGAGTAAAACATTATTTACTTTCAAACTATGCCTGCCTGTTGTAGATTATTTATACATGTACTCAATATTTGATTCGTTTTTGCGCGGACTTGTCTGCTGTAATAACGCAGTAATAGAAAGCTTTTGAAGCAAAAACCGCTGATAATAAATACAAAACGTCTGCGACAATTGCAATTGATGGCTGATATATTGGTTTACATGTATATTATATTTGATTCCTTTTTGCGTGATAATGTCTGCTGCAATACCACAGCATAGCATAAAACGTAAAACCACAGTTTGTTAATACAAAACGTCTGCGATAATTGCAATTGATTGCTGCTATCTTTGATGCCGTGGATTATATTACATGTACATTGTATATCATATTTGATTATACCCCCGCAAACAAAGTTTGAAGGGGGGTATACTGGAGTCACCGTGTCGGGCGGTCGGCCGATCGTCTGTTAGCAAAATCGTCGTTTCTTACTGGATTTTAAAATCGCTTTGTACAAATGTTCACCATATAAAGACGGTGTGTCATGCGCAAAATCCAGGTCCTTACCTAAAAAGTCAAGGTCATACTTAGAGGTCAAATATTAAAAGGCTCAATAGGCATGTGAATCGTGTCCACTCTGTAACTATGTCATTTCTAATTGGATATATATAATACTATATAATATCACCACAAGAAGACGGTGTGTCATGCCCAAGACCAAGGTCCATAGCTCAAAGGTCAAGGTCACGCATGGAGGTCAAAGGTTAAAAGACACAAATAGGCGTGTGATTCGTTTCCACTCTGTATCTTTGTCATTTCTTATTGGATAGTTATGATACTTAGGTAGTACAAATGTTTTACACACCAAGACGATGTGTAATGTGCAAGACCCTGGTCAAGGTCAAACTTAGAGATCAAAGATTATATAGTCTTGCGAGTCGTATCCGCTCTGTAACTTTCTGTCGTTTCTTAGTGGATTTTAAAAGTGCTTGGTACAAATGTTAACCACATCAATCAAGTTTTTCCTTATTTTTTTCTTATATTTTTTTCTTATTTTTTTTTTCAAATTTTTTTTTTTATTTCTTTATGTTATTTAATTTTGTTTTTCAGTTGATTCTTTTTCGATTTTTTTTTCTTTTTTTTCTCTTTTTTGTTTTTTTGTAGTTTTTTTGTATTCTTTTGCGCAGGACCTATGTCCCTAGCTCAAAGGTCAAGGTCACTTAGAGGTCAAAGGTTATATAGTTATGCATGTCGTGTTTCTTACTGGATTTTAAAAGAAACTATAAATTTAAATAATATTCCTGTGTCAAGCAGTGCTGCGGTGGTATGATTCATCACTCCAGTGATAAGTCGAGTTCCTTTTTGCGCGGAAGTATCTGCTGCAATACCACGGTAATGGATAGGATAGCATAAAAAGTAAAACTAAACTTTGTTAATGCTAAACGTCTGCGACAACTGCAATTGATGGATAATGTCTTTGTGCAACGGATTATTTACCGGTACTGAGTGTTAAAAAGTTCGTTCTCACAGTTTAAGTTCCAATAGTTTATATTCCTGATGTCGGAAGAATGTACAATTTTCAGATTAATTCCAGAGGGTTCTATCATGGTTTTAATTTTTTAGCAATTTGTGTAAGAAATTGACATTGTAAAATTTAGTATGAATTTAAATTTTGATAACAAGCTTTATGAACACCTTGTATATTATGTCTATGGTTATGGTTCACCTGTCAATGTCTACACTGCAAATCATTGTGTAATGGGAATAATTCTCCATGGTTTACAAAAACAACATTTTGTATTATAAACTTTATTGCTAAAATATGACAATTATTTCATGGAACAAACATTGCACTTACTTTCAACAACAAATGTCTATTACTTTGATGAAATTATAATACGTGAATTTCTCCTCCGAATGGCTAGAGTGTCCACCCAAACTCCTCACAACGATGATGTCACGCGTTTCCTTTTTGTCTCTCAGCATAGCAGCAAGGGCGTTCAGTGCGTATAAGTTTGGTATCCACTGTAGGACCAAATGGTTTAGTCTGGCTACCCGACTAGATATTTATTTTTTAATCAATTACAGTATCATAATTTCGTTTTCAATTTTAGCTAGATTTTATTTTGGGCTTGATAACCTATGTTTGAGGGTGCAAAGGGAATTAATTTCATGAAAAAGGGTAGACTGAAGAGTTGTCTCCTTTAACTAAACATAGGGTATGTATAGGCAGACTACAAAAGGTTGTATGAACGCATGTAAAAAAATTAAACAATACACTTGTATGTTATTTATAATGATCAGTTTACAAATCGGAGTACCTATAACTGTTTTACAACGAGTGTATAGTCAAGTTTGTGTTTAAGAACTATCTGCGTACAGTCAAGTTCGTGTTAAAACCCGTGTGCGTTACGGTCAAGTTTGCGTTAAAACCCGTCTGCGTACAGTCAAGTTTGTGTTAAAACCCGTCTGCGTACAGTCAAGTTTGTGTTAAAACCCGTCTGCGTACAGTCAAGTTTGTGTCAAACCCGTCTGCGCACAGTCAAGTTTGTGTTAAAGACCATTTGCACACAGTCAAGTTTGTGTTAAAACCCATTTGCGAAGTAAGACAATACTACCAAAAACAGTCAACGAATACTACCACTAATTTTATCTCCTATCATATCATTCCTGTGATATTTAACCTGTTAAGAGTCAACATGTGTCAACAAATACCACTTTCGCTTTTATGTGCACTGTGAATCGAGAAATAGCCAACGTTCAGTTATGCTAGAAAAATTGCTATCAGTGATAAGAAACAATACATCACTTAATACCATGTTTAAAAGCAAACAATAAAGCATGATGCCAGACTTATGGGAGGTCTTTATTAATAGGTTTGACTGTGTATTTATATTAAGGAAAGTATGACAATACTGTAGACCTACTCAACGGCCAAAAATAAAATAGTGTTTGTTTCTCCTTCCCAACATTCCTTTACCCAAAATATTTTTGACCATCAGAAAAATACAATTTTATTTATTAAAAATGTCGGGTATGAAAGTATGAAGCGCGAATAGTCATAATGTATTAAAAATTAATATCAATTAAAACAGTAGAACTAGTAAAGTGCATAGGCAAAACAAAAATTATTGACAATGGAATATTGAAAAAAAATATTTTTCAAATATAATATCTTGCCTTCCTACATACCCAACCCTATATAATTGGCAAGAGCCGGGAAGGGGACACAACCAATTGAATATTTTATTTTAGCCTAGGGCAAACATACTGACCGTTTACGTGATCCAGTGTTACGAACGTCCCTCGTATAATCATACATGTTTCAATTGTTTAATTAACATGTATCGTTTGATGAAATAAGTAGTTTATCTGAAAACAGCAGCTATTTATAGAAACTTGTGACGTAAATCACGTGATGTGGCTACGTAAGTTAATGGATAAATTATCATTGTGTTGTAATTACACATTGTTTTACAAGTGTACTATCATAACATACCTATATTTGGATACAAACGATGATCTCGACCGCTTTATTCACTTTTCTATACATTTTTATCAGTTAAAGTGGATGCGTCCACATTTTTGTATATATCAGAATTGGCTTTTGATCTAATAATATTAACTAGTGAAATAGTAATTACTAAATATTCTTATCAAAAAATATGGATCATTTATTACACATTTATTATAAATATAAATATAATCTCAAGACTTTGAAATTTTATCCATAAAATCGATTGGATTGGGTACATATAAAGTATTATTCGTCGAATGAGCTCATTTAATCGCTCGTGTCTTTTATTGTGCTAGCATTGGTTACGAGATTCCATTTTGGAAGGGAATGAGTCGCAATCCTTGTCAGTATAATACATTTTGATGATGACATGATATCGATGGCTTAGAATTAGAAGGTCCTAAGTACTAGTTACGACCTTATAAGACTATTGAAAACTGCATCTCAAGGCATGAGTGGTCATGTTGACCAAATTGAAGTTTAAAAAGCTTGTTTTTCTATAAGTAAAGAGTAGTTTTCGGACATTTTTTCTTGTTTTCTCAAAATGTTGATTTTGTACTTACAACCTTCTAATTCTAAGCCAGCTATATATTATGAATAGAATTTCAAATTTTAGCTATAATTCTTCTGCATTTTTGCATAATAATTTGTATGAAGACGTTTTTATATATCAAGTTCTCATGCAAACACGCAGTGTAGTAGAACATATGAAGTTTAGTCTCACTTTTAAGACTTGAACATATACGGGTGCATTGCCTTTACAATTAGAACACAATAGATAAACTATATCTAACCTACGTTAATCATCTTATCACATACAGTTGCTATCATTAACCGCTTTATAAACAAGTTACTGTATGTAATACATGTACATAGATCTACTTATTGATAGATAATTACATGTATTATATAAGGAGCTGACTTGATAGAAATATTGAAATATCACCACCTCACTTATCAAGGTGGACAAATCACGTGGGGTATGCGACGTAAATATTTCGCTAACACCGCAAGTACAAATATATAAACACAATTTTAAAACATTCATAAATATTTTATTCGTACATATATGTACTTGCGTTCTTAGCCTATAATTGCGTCACATATCACGTTGTGTGTCCACACTGCACATTGATGTACATGTATAATGTCTCAGTGCGTTCAGTCTTTTGCAAAAGTTCTGGCTGTTTCCCAACTGTTCCATCCAAGCCGTTTTCCTTCCTGTTCAGTTGTTCTCGGCAGTGAGAAAATCGGACATGGAAAGCAGCTCTCAACTTAAACATAAAAACACCACATACATGCACCACAATTACACGACACAATTGCAAATTGTAAACCTGAAACAGAGTAAATAAATTGTTCGACCAAAAATTGTACAACTGGATGTGACACATGCTTAACTTGTTAAATAGTTTGATTTTAGTCATTAAGTCTACGGAATCGGTTGCTGCTCTACTTTTTCTGCAGCTAATAGCTTCTTCACTGCCTCCTTTAGATGTCATAATTCTACCAGATGTGTGAATGTTTCTACATTTCTATGTTAGCTTCATCGTCCTTGATTGGTTTGTGAGTCCCAGCATTCAGTCTCAACACTTTTGGATTTTATTGCATTTATTTTGAGTCCGATTCTGCTTGCATTTTCCTTATGTTTATTCGTTTTTTTGTCGGAATTTGGAGAAAGGTTGAGCAAAGTCAAGGTTTTTAAGTTTTGTAGTGAAATTCCATCCTTTGGTCGCTGTTTGTAGTTATCTTCTTTTATAGGAACAGAAACCCCGTCAATGTGCATCCTTGTTTGACATTTGACCCCAGCTGTATCTCACGGTGTACCGTGTAGCTGCGTTTAATTCGTTGCTTTGTTCAATAGTGTTGCATAGTGAGAATAGTTGTTCGGTTTCGCTTTGATTGAATTCCAGGTATTTGAAACAAAGGTTAAAAGGCACCCAATGTGACATTCATTTTCGTTCGATATCTTGATAATTGTTTTGGTCCCGGTGACTTAACAGTTTATATAGTACAGTAAGGATATTGTGACAGTGACGTTGCAGTTGATGTGTACGCAAAAAATCACAACCATTGTCTAAACAGGTAGAGCGCAGTTTACTCTGTTAGTTTAGCATTTAAATTTTAGTTGTTTTTACAGTATAAGTATTTATAATTGGTTTTACACCGTTATAGTGAACTCGACCGCTGCGTCATTGGGTTTTTATCCTAACTGGACTATACATGTGATGATTGATTTCTTTGACAAGATGATCCGTATTTGTTGAGCGTTACTGCATCAAAGTTCAAGGTCACAAGGATACTGTTTTATCAAAGCAACGAAGATATTAAACTTACGCTCAAATTTAAATTCCTTATACAGTAATGCTTTTACAACAACAAATAGGGGACAGATATTGTTTGTAGGAGTTCATTAACTGAATCATAGTTAATACTGCATATCCCTTAACCACAATTTGGAGCAGTCAAATAATTATAAATAATACAAATTTGGCCGTAAATCTAGGATTTCCGTAAGTGCCTTGATAAAACAGTACCAATAACCTTAAAAGGGAGACTCGTTTCTGTGTTAAAATCATAATATATTGACTACCATATAGTAATAATAATTATTATTATATTGATAATTATAATAAAATAAAGACCTAATTTCACACGAGGACAGTCAGTTAAAATGTCAAAGGGTTGATGAATTGCTGAAAGCGGCCCTCGAAAACTGGTAACTTAACTTATTTGACAAATTGAATAAAAAAAGTTCATGCGATCTTCAGATTCCTATAACGAAATTTAATTTACTACTAGTATATTATGGGGGCAGGCACGCATTTTGTTGTTCCTTTACAAAAGCATCTTCTTGTTATATGTCCGCCATCAAATCCTTCATCAGAAGTCAAGTTCGCTGACAAGTCCTAGTGATGTGGTATTTGTAGAAACGACGTCATTGTTTTTGTTGGTAATGAGGAAAAGGGTATTATTTTACAGCAATATTGCACAACTGTTGATGTCTCAATTTTTTCTCTCAAACCCAAAGTGCAGCATGGTGGACATTTCTTCGAGTAGTTGACAACTTGTCAACATTAATCAACTAGAGAACAGACGGTTGTTACGTGTATGTGGAATACGTTTATTGCCTAGAATAAGTACAAATAACCAGTAACACGTGGAAAAACACGAAAAAGCCGGGAAAATCATTCGGGAATTTTACTTAATTCGCTGATAGATTCTACATGTTCTTAATCTTTGCCATAATACAACTCTACGAAAAAACGTTAAAAATCGCTAATATTTCTGCACGCAAAATGTCTGAAATTCAAAGATCGAATCTCCGAATATGACAGAAAACAATTGAAAAATGGGTGTGAAACCACCAGCGAATTAGTTAACTGAGATGACGCTGAGTCGCTACATTGCGCTTGTAGCAACATTCATTGCTTGTCCATATTACCTTATATCAGATCATTTGCGTGTCTCAGTGTCTCATTAAATCGTGGACGGAAAATCTACAGAAATGTAATTAAATAGCCGAGACACCATCAGCAAATATACCTTTGTTTGGTCAAAAGTCTAATTAACTTTTGTTTAATTAAGTATTAGATTAATTATTCCGTATTGAACGTATCGACCGAACAGTTTGTCAAAGTTATATTAACCGTGGAATGATGTCCGGTTAATTTACTTAACAATACGTATCGGCCAGATTACTAAAACATAGACAAACATATCCGCCTCGATAGCGCAGTGGTAGAGCATCTGACTCCAGTACGAGCGGTCTCGGGTTCGAACCCAGGCTTCGACAGACCAAAGTCATTCAAATTGTGCAGTTTTATCTCGTTTGCTTGTCGCTCAGCACAGTAAATTGCTGATTCACCCGCTGTATATATAATATGACAGTAGTCTCCGTATGACTGAAATACTGTTGATAAGTGGGACTTAAGGCAATAAACCCTAAATGCATTCAGTCAGATTATAGACTTTTGACATACGACTGTAGAAACATTAATTAAATTTATAGTGTTCACTAGTTTTTAACCTTATTCTGCGGCTGTAACGCCATGGACTTATTCTACCGCTGTTACATTATTGACTTATTCTACCGCTGTTACACGATTGACTTATTTTACCTCTGTTACGCCATGTAATTATTCATTATGCAATCTACTTATTCTATCGTTTTTATGCCATGAACTTATTCAATCGCGCTTATACCATTGACTTACTCTATCACGCTTAAAAAATTATACCATTGACTTATTCTACCGCGGGTAAACCATTGACTTATTCTACCGCGGGTAAACCATTGACTTATTCTACCGCGGGTAAACCATTGACTTATTCTACCGCGGGTAAACCATTGACTTATTCTACCGCGCTTACACCATTGACTTATTCTATCCCGCTTACACCATTGACTTATTCTATCGCGGTTACACCATTGACCTATTCTATCGCGGTTACACCATTGACTTATTCTACCACGGTTACACCATTGACTTATTCTACCACGGTTACACCATTGACTTATTCTACCACGGTTACACCATTGACCTATTCTACCACGGTTACACCATTGACCTATTCTACCACGGTTACACCATTGACTTATTCTACCACGGTTACACCATTGACTTATTCTACCGTGGTTACACTATTGACTTATTCTACCGCGGTTACACCATTGACCTATTCTATCGCGCTTACACCATTGACTTATTCTACCACGGTTACACCATTGACTTATTCTACCGCGGTTACACCATTGACTTATTCTATCGCGCTTACACCATTGACTTATTCTACCACGGTTACACCATTGACTTATTCTACCGCGCTAACACCATTGACTTATATATCGCGCTTACACCATTGACAAACTCCCCTACAATCATTGTCTGTCGCAAAGACGTCACATTTCCTACTGCCGTTACGTCACAGACTTTCCCTCGACTAAGCATACTATCGTTACGTCACGGAATTTCCTTCTTAGAAGTCTACACTCTTTCATCATGGCCTTTTTATCGATTAATACTTCTGCTGTGACGTCATTTTCTGTCATACCCTTTACTACCACATCCGCTACGTCACAGACTTTTCCTCGACTTATTCCACTTCTCTGACATCATGGATAATTCTTGCAATTCTAATAATCATGCCAGACCATGTTCTTTTCCACCTTAATGCCATTAAAGCGGATATTTTATCTGATAAGGTCGCGGTCTTTTTTAACCCACGTACTTTCGCTTATAATCTCAGTTTTATACCAGGTTACAAGGTTTGTCATTTACACACGCAGTACGTCTGATTGTGTTTGGATAATGAACCCTCATCCTCGTAGACAAACTTTGTAAATATGATTTGTACAAATTTGGCACACTCAAGACAATTTTAAATGTCAAGTCTGGATTGGACCCAAAAACCGACATATGTTACGAAACAAATATAATTACCGAAAATAAGACACAATTCCTTCAACTGTCGTTTTAGATTTATTGTCCAAGCTGTTTCAAAATGACGGTAGCATTTATTTCTATAATTCCATGCGTGTTTCCCGACACGGTTCGATTGAACAACTGAGATAAACCACTGAATAATAAGTCTGTCTGAGAAAAGTTATTTAACTACAGGCGGCTATTTAACCGATTTAACTGCACATTTTCTTTTGCCGTCTCGATAGCTTAGTGGTAGAGCGTCCGCTTTGAGTGCGGATGTTTTGGTACAAGTTGTTCACTTGCTTGTCACTCGGCATAGAATGGACAGCTGAATTATCCCTCTTTCATACCCTCGTGCCGACGGATCTCAGGAATGAGGTGTCGACATTTTTTCGTATACATTCATATTACGTAGTGAGGAACGTAGTGTTATACTAACTAACAAAGGATTAGTTTTCAGGATCAAATAGATGTCCCTTAAAATTCAGGAATTATGTGAATGTTAAATTTGAAACTCTTATACAGGTGGATAGATAATGATTTATCCTTCACTTTCAAAGGCATAACTTTTAAAACTCGTTATAAAAAATGTTAAGATTATTAGATTTAATTTTGGTTTAAAGAAATGATCCTGTTTTTTTTCAGGATCAATTTTAGTTACAAGTGCCATATTTCACCTTTTCAACAGAAATGATGTTTTGAGTATCTTGAACATGTTAACTTGAAGAGGTTGAGGTATTCTATACAAAACTTCCAAAAAATAAAATTCTATTTTCAGGATCTTTGATCCAGATCAGTTATTTTTTTGTGAAATCGGGGCCTGATGTATAAGTAATTGAGGATGATACCATCTTTTTCTATAGTAACTTCAAGCTGTCTGTTTGGAATGATCGTAGACGCTTCCATGTAAGAACATAACGTGTCATGTTCGGTAATCGAACCAAACTTATGTTTCATCTGACCGTAATATTTCACTGTGACATGCCCAGTTCGGTGATCGTTCCAAACTTTTGTTCTATCGGACCGTAATATTGCAAGAACACCTTTAGCACTTCAGAAGTGTGTTTATGGCAATTGGCTGTAATTGTTTCACTTTGTTAGGAAATATAACACGCGCCCCACTTGACTTCGAAACGCGAATGACGCAATGTTTACGTCATGTGCCTACAGTTTTTGAAGCGATCGAGTGTATTTATGTAACCAGTGATATAAGATCGTAATAATGAGGAGTCAAGAATACTTCATTTGCATACAATATCACCAGTTGCCCTTTGCTTAAAAAATTCCAATTTCATACTTATATACTCATCTGACCAGCCAGATGCTATGAAATAGATGTAGTTGATTAGTTAGACGTTGGTATAACGGGAGAACTTGTTTATAATTTATACTAATTTATTATCCTCGGCCTCTAGGCCGAGGGTATATTGGATTGCCAAAAGAAAATTGACTATGGAGGAGCACGTGACCACATGTCAATGCCTGATTGGCTAATGTGTCAGTCTGACTTAAGGTGAGTCTAGACAGTACATTTTGGTTTAAAAATGTACTGTGTAGTTACATGTAGTATATAATACTTCTACCACACAGTTTCTGGAGATGTACCATCTAGACACATCTGCTGTAAATGGTCTCAATGTTTGAATCACAACATGGGGTCTGCTTTGTTATTATTGATAGCTGTGTGAAGTTGGCTCAACATACGACATACGACATACGACATTCAAAAAATCGAATGTCGTGCAGCTCGACATACGACATTGGACGACATTCAAAAAATCGAATGTCGTCCAGCTCGACATACGACATTGGACGACATTCAAAAAATCGAATGTCGTCCAGCTCGACATACGACATTGGACGACATTCAAAAAATCGAATGTCGTCCAGCTCGACATACGACATTGGACGACATTCAAAAAAATCATCAAAAATCGAATGTCGTCCAGATCGACATTGGACGACATTGGACGACATTCAAAAAATCGTCTAAAATCGAATGTCGTCCAGATCGACATTGGACGACATTGGACGACATTCAAAAAATCGTCTAAAATCGAATGTCGTCCAGCTCGACATTGGACGACATTGGACGTCATTCAAAAAATCATCTAAAATCGAATGTCGTCCAGCTCGACATTGGACAACATTGGACGACATTCAAAAAATCGTCTAAAATCGAATGTCGTCCAGCTCGACATTGGACGACATTGGACGTCATTCAAAAAATCATCTAAAATCGAATGTCGTCCAGCTCGACATTGGACAACATTGGACGACATTCAAAAAAATGGTCAAAAATCGAATGTCGTCCAGATCGACATTGGACGACATTGGACGACATTGGACGACATTCAAAAAATCATCAAAAATCGAATGTCGTCCAGCTCGACATTGGACGACATTGGACGACATTCAAAAAATCGTCTAAAATCGAATGTATAATAACATTAAGGCGTGCATTTAATATACGATCATTATTTCTGTTATTCTATGTTAACTTTGAACGTCTCAACTGACAAAGCACATTTCTCTGTTATATTATGCTAATAATCTTACTTACATTTAGATCTAGCATATTTACCCATATCAGAACGGCCTATCTAAACGTAATCAATTTCCGCGACTTTACCTCGCTATGTGTGCATGTTTGGATTTAAAATGTTGCACTTTTTGTTCAATCATTGTAGAATGAACGAATATTGTCACTTGCAGTCATGTAAAGTTTGTATTTGTTGATACTTTATTGTCCGCTATATTGTTTTTCTTTGTGATGAGTCGCTTAGCAACCGTAGGAGTTTAAATTATTCAATGTGCGGAACAACTTATTTGGTTTTTATAATCTTTAATCTTAGCATCAGGAAACGCAATTTGAGGTTATTTTGGTTGCATGGCTATTCACAGAAGTTTAAGTGGGGCGTTTCTTTTCGTGAATTTCAACGGTACACAATGCACACAATTTCGGAAACATAACAAAATATAGTTTTATTTACTTAATCAATTTGGTTAGGGGAGTTTATAGATGCGCTAAGACTTGTGTACTTTCAGTAAATCGTGAATAGTTTGGAATATTTGCGAGTTGCTTTGCGATATTACCGGATATTTTGGTTTTACTTTATACTTTTCTTGTGTCAACTGGAATATTTGTTATAATAATAGTTCTGTTAATGAAGTCACGGACATTTAATCTAAACTTGTGTTTGTTCAATAATTACTAGTTATGTTCAGGCAGCCTGACAAGGATTTTAGATAATATTTTGAATGCTCTTGTTCGTCCGTCTGTTGTATACTAGTATCTACAGTTGCTGTACACGGTGCCTAAGAGTCGAGTGACACTCGGCACAAAAGTAGCCTATTCATGGGTAGGTGACAACTAAAATGCAACAAGCAATGTTAAATACTAATAGAACAGTGTATAAACGAGTCAACTTCCGGTTATCACAATAAGGAGTACACGTTGACTTGTATAGTATTGCAATAAGTCGTACAGTGATGGGAAATAACCGGATATTTCAATCACAATAAGTCATAAAAGTTAAATTGTATAGTATCACAATAAGTTGTACAGTGATTTGGTTTATATATGGAATATATAACTGTCGGCATGAATTATCAACATATTGTACGAACCCGGGAATCCAAAATGACGTCAAAGATGGACGCCATATTACTTACGAATACACCTGAAATTATATGTGATGCAATTTGATATTTATGTACATATGTAGTCTCCATTGCTGGTTTGGTTATTATTCATTTCATAATGCGCATGAAATGACATAAAACAAATCGAAAAAACTTACGAGGTTTGACCGCAAAACTTGAGTAATGCTGTGTACACTTCCGTTAGTGGAAAGTGCACAGCCGAACCACAGGGTCAGAATCAGTCTAGCTATGCGTTCAACATACACTATTACATCATGATTGGTAAGCGAAACAATAGGGACGTGGATAAACACATACTAGTTCGTTACCCATGTGTATGTAGTTTTTACAGGTATGGGGCTTGCGATAGACGTAATTGATACCCCAATCATACGAATCTCGAATCAGCCGGAATGGGTCCGAATGAGTCGGAATTAATAAAAACTAAAAATTTGAAACAAATTCCGAATGATGATTCGAAATGACCAAAATTATTACAGCTTGTCTAAATGTCGTTAGAAATACTTCTAAGATAATTCGAATACAATTCAAATAAAATTCGAATATAACAATCATGCAGTTCGAATCCGCCGACAGCGGAGAACGTGCACGCATATGTTTCCATAATACGGTACACACAATCATGGGACCGTTGTGAACGGGATTTCGCGCGGGTATAAATAACTACATACACTGGTTTTAATTATTGTTTTGAATGGGGTCAAAATGCCGTTTAAAATGTAATCATCACTGCGGTATACTGTACACAGGTGAGAAATGTAATTAATTTTCGCGACATTCTAGTGTACACCAGGGACGATATTTTCCAAATTACTGACTACTAACATCATCTCAACTATGTTTTAACGTCTTCGAGCTGCAAGGCATTCAATTACTGACAACGTTTTGAATGTCGTCCAATGTCGTCCAATGTCGAGCTGGACGACATTCGATTTTAGACGATTTTTTGAATGTCGTCCAATGTCGTCCAATGTCGAGCTGGACGACATTCGATTTAAGATGATTTTTTGAATGTCGTCCAATGTCGTCCAATGTCGAGCTGGACGACATTCGATTTTAGACGATTTTTTTAATGTCGTCCAATGTCGTCCAATGTCGAGCTGGACGACATTCGATTTTAGATGATTTTTTGAATGTCGTCCAATGTCGTCCAATGTCGAGCTGGACGACATTCGATTTTTGATAATTTTTTGAATGTCGTTCAATGTCGTCCAATGTTGATCTGGACGACATTCGATTTTAGACGAGTTTTTGAATGTCGTCCAATGTCGTCCAATGTCGAGCTGGACGACATTCGATTTAAGATGATTTTTTGAATGTCGTCCAATGTCGTCCAATGTCGAGCTGGACGACATTCGATTTTAGACGATTTTTTGAATGTCGTCCAATGTCGTCCAATGTCGAGCTGGACGACATTCGATTTTAGATGATTTTTTGAATGTCGTCCAATGTCGTCCAATGTCGAGCTGGACGACATTCGATTTTTGATAATTTTTTGAATGTCGTCCAATGTCGTCCAATGTCGATCTGGACGACATTCGATTTTAGACGAGTTTTTGAATGTCGTCCAATGTCGTCCAATGTCGAGCTGGACGACATTCGATTTTTGATGATATTTGAATTTCGTCCAATGTCGTCCAATGTCGAGCTGGACGACATTCGATTTTTGATGATTTTTTGAATGTCGTCCAATGTCGTCCAATGTCGAGCTGGACGACATTCGATTTTTGATAATTTTTTGAATGTCGTCCAATGTCGTCCAATGTCGATCTGGACGACATTCGATTTTAGACGAGTTTTTGAATGTCGTCCAATGTCGTCCAATGTCGAGCTGGACGACATTCGATTTTTGATGATATTTGAATGTCGTCCAATGTCGTCCAATGTCGAGCTGGACGACATTCGATTTTTGATGATTTTTTGAATGACGTCCAATGTCGTCCAATGTCGAGCTGGACGACATTCGATTTTAGACGATTTTTTGAATGTCGTCCAATGTCGTCCAATGTCGATCTGGACGACATTCGATTTTTGATGATTTTTTGAATGTCGTCCAATGTCGTCCAATGTCGATCTGGACGACATTCGATTTTAGACGAGTTTTTGAATGTCGTCCAATGTCGTCCAATGTCGAGCTGGACGACATTCGATTTTTGATGATATTTGAATGTCGTCCAATGTCGTCCAATGTCGAGCTGGACGACATTCGATTTTTGATGATTTTTTGAATGTCGTCCAATGTCGTATGTCGAGCTGGACGACATTCGATTTTTTGAATGTCGTCCAATGTCGTATGTCGAGCTGGACGACATTCGATTTTTTGAATGTCGTCCAATGTCGTATGTCGAGCTGGACGACATTCGATTTTTTGAATGTCGTATGTCGTATGTTGAGCCAACTTCACACAGCTATTATTGATGTAGAATGTTTGAAAATGGTTAGGCCAAAATAATTTATGGAGTGTTTCCACGTTGATTAGGTAGGATTAACCGGTACTCTAACCAACAAGCAGTTTCAGCCATATACACATAGAGGAAATCATGGTGTGCACGAATTATCGATAAAATACAGCTACGACTGACAACTGCAAATAAGCTGTTCGGTGAAGAATGTAGTGCTATTGTTACTACGCCTATTTGTAATATCCAAGGCGGAATATTGGCTATATTAGAATCGAATTAATAAACATGTACCTGTGTTTTATCTAAAATAAAGCTTGTTCAGGTGCGCATCTAAACTAGTGACTGTGCTTTATTCTGCGATAAAGCACATGTACACATTCATTATTTCTTCAGTAAAGTTACTGTTGTAAAAACTGGTCTGGCCGAGGAAAACTATTTGACTTGTTGGTTAATTGTGAAACAAGTTTTTTCAACTTATATATATCACTCTAGACACCTCATTTCTGATGTTATCTATCGCTAAGAGGGTATGAGAGAAAAGAAGCCAGTTTCCCTTTTTATGCTGAGCGTCTAGCAAGGGAATTTCTGGTACCGTTTTTATTTCGTCTCTGGTATGACGCGGCCAGGGATCGAACCAGGGACCTCCAGCACGCGAACCGGACGCTCTACCAATAGACTATCGAGGAGGCGACTTCAGCTCAGTGCATCAAAATATTATTACAAACATGGATAAAAAAGATAATAAAAATCCGACTGGGAAGGCAGAACTCAAAAGAAACAGCCGAGACCAGAAAACAGAAGTATCACAAACCACAATCACACGGCACAATGTCCAACACAAGTCTTAGTTTCAGCTTGCAAAAAGTCCAAAAACGTTTAAGAATTACTGTCGATTCAAAGATATCTGTCAAAACTGACAGAATGTTCCATTTCTAACTAGGTAAATGTATGTATTGACCAATCAGCGCTCTTATTTTACTCGTACCATCTTTGACCATAGCTTTATGTATCAAATTAGCATATAGTACTAGTATATTTCATTAGCCTTCTTAGCGTAGTGCGTTGAATGAATGATTTCAGCATAAATCATTGGTCAAATTCAAGTTAATGTTCGAATCCAGTCTGATACGCTTTTTCTTTGTTATGCTTTTTATAATATTGTTTTTTTTATGTCGACAACTTGATTAATGTTATCATACTTTTCTTTGCGAAAGAAGTAGCTGGCTTGATTTAGATACACTATGGTTTTTTACATAAATTTTACTAGTACATTGAATACGAAACATGATTGCAGAAATGTCCAGCTTCGTTTGATGAACACAATCCTAATGCGCTGGAATACAAATGCGAATAGATCTAGTTTATTCATTATAATGTATGTAATCGCCGGAAGGAGCAAGGCAAGAGCATTAATATAGTACGTAGTTGTAGCAAAATTAAAAAAAAAATCTAGGCATTGTTGCTGGGATTTGAACTCGCAGTAAATTGTATACATTTTCAAAATAAGACTCACAAAACCATAGCTGTTAGCCACTCGGCTATAGGGCAGTTAAAGCGAACTTAATTCTGACACACCTGTAATAATCGATCGTGTTGAATGTTGTGACAGATATAACTTTGAATCAACAGTACTGTACAGGATATAACTGACAACTGACAGCCCTGCAATGACTGCAAATAGTTGAATCACGATGTTCAACTTATTCTTGTTCTACAAAATCTTTAATTGACACATTTCTGCTATAGATGACAGTTAAGGTTGCAAACCACCATAGAATCCACTAAGTATGAATAAGAACAAAAAAATACCCGACTGCACAAACCAACGTTATTAAAGTAAAAACCATCGTGATTAAGTAATTATTCGCATTAAAGACGGCAACAATTAAATAGATATTCGTGCATGCTTTATAGCCTTTCCTCGTCATTTCTCGTGAAGTAATGACGAGAAAACCGTGCGTGTTGCTTTGTCATATAAAACTCTACTCTTCAGCTCGTTATATATAATAGGCCTTTTCGACTGGGCTGTTTCGTGAAGCAAGTTTTAGCCTGGTTCCCGTCCCCACAATTACAGCACTACTGCAGTAATGTAATACAACTGTAAAATTAGAATTAATACGGTGTTGTGATCTATTGTATCAGTCTAGCATAAGTTGTCACAAAAAGCAGCTAGAATGCGCAAGTCATTCAACGCCTGTAAATTCTCAGTGATCAAGCAGAATTGTAACTATATTTAACCCAATGACAGAATCAAAGCACTGAGAGTGCTGATGGGAGGCAATCTGGTTGCTGCTACTAAAGCTTAAACCCACTTTACACGTTTAATGTTCGTTTTCTTACTGTCGATCTTGTCTTGAATGTCAAAATAGGCATATGTGCCTATAAAGGCATGTTGGATAATATATATAATATGTGCATATCAATTTATATGTAATACGTGTATTGAATGCGTATATCAAAAGTGGCTTTAAAATAATACTACGCGCCTATTTTATCAGATTCTACAGTACCGTCTTGTAATCACTTCCCCCACAGCGTGAGCCATCTATAGAAAGCGGCTAGCATAGTCACATCATATGATTGCATAACAGTGCTTTGCAGACGATATTATACGATTCGTTGATAAAAACCATCACGTGACTCTGGTCTGAAGTTTCTAAAAATAGCTATACAGCCGGGACATTTGATGAACACGTCATTTGCATATTACGAAACAAGTTCGATATCGACCCGGCTTAGTGATTTTCTGCAAAAATATCGATTTAACGAACAGTTTTACAATAATTGTTGATCTTAGAATAAACAAATGTTGCTGATTGAATTAAATCAGTTTAAAAATTTGGAGAAACATATGTAGCAGTATTGTGAATGTTGACCGTTTCTGGAACTACTTGAATGCGGATTCACATAGCAGCCTAAAGGCGACCCAGGTTGCATTAAAAAATGGGCAATGGTAGTAATGAGAGGCTTAACGCCTCCCAACAATTGAAAATGTCAAAAATAAGAATAGCTGGACTAGGCAAGTGTAACAACGCCTCTAAATTCTCAGCGATCAAGCAGAATTGTTGCTGTATTTCACCCCATGACACAAAAGTTGAAAACGTCAAAACATAGGCATACCATAAGAAATTGTGTTGTCACAAAGCCAGTTAGAGAATACGCAAAGGATTTTACAACACCTTTAAATTCTCAGCGATCAAGCAGTTGCTGTATTTACCCTCCGTGAAACTAAAGTTGAAATCGTCAACAAATAAATCTAGCATCACAAAGAGCAGCTAGAATACGCAAGTCTTACAGTGCCTCTAAATGCTCAGCGATAAATGGAGAGATCATCGTATTCATATGCAAAATGCCCACCAGCAATCTATTGGATGAATGAACAATAAAAACCAACCATTCACCAATAGCTAGCTGGTGGCACTAATCCATTTGTATACAAACATGATCTCTCCTATACAGAACTGTTGCTTTATTTTACCCCCTCCCCCCATGACACAAAAGTTGGAAACGTCAAAAAGGAAGACCAGACGGAGAAATTACAAGGAATGTCGTGTTTCCTGGTAGTAAATATTAATATAGATTGTAAAATTGAAAACAAATATGAACATTAAATCGCCTGGAACTACTGTAATTCGTTTGGACCAGACACATTCAGTTAAACGCTATAGTTCGTGTTTCTATACCTTGGTATGCTAATGTACAGACATCTTTTTTTAACGATAGATTATTTCTTGGTTGTAATATTGCACTTTCTAGTAAAAATGACATAGCCAAGTAAAACAAATGGCATGACTTATAGCAAAACACTTTAACTACTTCCGTGACGTCATCCAATGTAGGCAATTTCCGTGGCGTTTAAGGTAGAATATTTTTTGTTACGTAAATGATTATGCTATTATGGATACTGAAAACGAAAAGTCCTCGACGTAAGTGTACGTACTAGGAAAGTTAAGTGGCTACACAGTGTATAAACGAGTCAACTTCCGGTTATCGCAATAAGTCATACAAGTTGAATAATATAGTATCCAAATAAGCCTTACAGTGATTTGTTTTATATACGCTGGGTTAGAGCCCCTATGTTTCACCTGAGCGATCCACATTTGGCTATGGTCATGTGATCTTCCCCCTGGGTACTGTTTTAATAAAGCATTTACGCTATCTTAACTCTCTAAGTTTTCCGTAAATATTGCGTACGTTAATAATATTTGCGCATATGCGTTTTACTAAGATATTTTTTCCTCATTTTCTGTTGTAAGTTTTAGCGTATTTCTACAGCATGTGAGAGCGACCTTAGGATAGCAAATATGTACGTAGTGAGGAGAAATTGACACACACTATTTATTTTGGCCTTCATTTGTTTTGTTGTGCTGTGATGAGTAAGAAAAACATGTTTCATCATAAAATAAAATGTGTTTTTGGTCAAAACACAGGAATTCTATCTATAAAATATCAAAGCAGCGACCAAGTTAGTTCAGAACAGATAGATTCTTAAATACAGACAAAAATGTTCTATTAAATTTCTAATTTGAATGAACAGTTGTTGAATAAAAGCTTCTCAAAAATTTCTAACCAAAACAATACACACGTTGTACATTATAGTATTGTGTTGTGAAACAATCAACGCCCAAGCACTCGTCCTTAAATATTAGAACCACTCTCGATATCGCACACTTGGTATTTTTCCTTTAACAAATAGCACAGAGTTTCCTTCCAACATGCTTTGTTAATTATGTAATTCACACGTGATCGAACTGTACCATCAACAAACTACAGCATAAACATCAGCGAGGCATTCGGTTCGTTTTGCAATTTGTTTTAATCTAATACGAATAAATTTCGGGCAATTTAAGTTATACATGTAGTGGTGTTATTTTTATAGGGTATTGACTATTAATATAACCCTATAGAATTTTGGATGCAAAAATACTAATTCTAACACGATCTGCGGCTTAATCCACCTGACGAATCGGCTGGTACTATTTATGCCCCACAAAAGCAAATTTGTCATATTTGTTTGTGCGTTCAAAAATGACAAAACAACTCAATAAAATACGTTATGAAAGCATTGATTGAATATACTGTTACAGTAACTGTTGTTTCTGCAAATAAACAAATTAAACTCCAAAAATATGTTTTGTTCCTTCACTAAACATCGAACATCAGCATGTGCGATTTAAAAGTAGTTCAGTGAAAATAAATTATCACGTGACATATTTATGATTGAATGAACGTAACCTTTGTAGTAAAAACTTTAACGAGTTGCGAATAAGGCAAGTTGCACGAGTATCCAGTGTTACAAGAATGACGCATCTTTTTTAGAAACGCTATTTTACTCTCGACACTAAGTTTCAAAAAAAGTTCTGATGATCAATTCATTTAAATTTTTCATTTCATGCAATAAATACCTTATACTCGTGTTATTAACTTTTTCAATGTTTAAAATGTGTTATTTCCTTCAGGAAAAGAAGCTCGTTTTCATTAACGAGGGCTGTAATTGTACCAGCTAATAGTCACTCAATTTTAGCGTGGAATTGTGTTCAATGTAAAATGGGTGAAAATGGAATGCGCGCAGTTAAATAGTACGGAATATTATCATGTTTAGAATCGAAATAAAATTCTGTACTTGTATTTTGTCGGTGAATAAAAGTGTTTTATTCACCGACCAAATGCAAGAACATATTTTTATTTCTTAAATAACTACAAAATGTCGATATTTCGTAAGTTATTATGATGTCAGTGTGGTTGTTTATGGGATATACAGGCAATTATACCCAATTTACGCGCATATTTGACACTTTTATTTTATTTTTGCAATACATAAAACGCGAGGCAGCACCTTTAAGGGGGACTTTTGAATATTACACGAATGGAATTTCCCTTTATTATTCATATTGACATTTGCAAGAACAATGAAACTTGATTTTTCTGGAAATGACAATCTACTTCCTTGAATGTAACTGAACTGTCTATAGTACATTTTCGTTTTCTAGTAAAGGTGTTTAAAAGGTTTTTATGTGTCTATGAAAATACAAATATAATATCACACTATTATATTATATTTATGACAGGGAACTATCACCCAGTCTCTGATTTGTTAAAATCGCAATCAATTCCAAAATTATAAAATGTATTGTTAGGGAAAAAAGGGTAACCTAATACGAATACAGCACTTCATTGCCGTTGTACACTTTTATTGGTTGAGGAACTACACTGGCTAATGAACGAGGGGTGATCAATATATTCAAGAACTTTCCACCTAGCAATTATGTTTTGCCAGCAAGGCCCAAACGCAAAAAATAGCATCAATCAGAGTAAGACAATATCTAACCGAATGCACTGATAACATCTTTATATTCACTCAAGGGGCACGTGACGACGTGACGTAAGCCGTCACGTGACATCATTCCAGGCGTCACCGTTTGAGCAGCACACAATCGGAACGGTCCGTATGGCATTTTTACGGGATAAAATACCTCGGATGTATCAAGCGTATGAATCCAGAAGAGTTCTTTCTTAAATCCTACGCAGATGAAAATGGGCCGAAGAAAATAGACCGTAACTTATCAGCAGCGGAAATATCAAAATATGTTTTATTGATTAAACAATACAATTTCGCTACACACATTGAGCATAACACGCAGCAACGCAGCGCTTGCTTGATGGGGCGTGTATTCCATTGAAGCACTGTTTAAATCTGTCATGATGACGTCATGGCGAAAGACGTTAAAAATGGCGACGTTCTATTTACACCCGAGAGATGATTCGTAGAGATTGTTGTCCGAGGTGTCCCGATTGAGCAGCACACAGCTCCTTTTTGGACTACTAACCGGTCCCACCGGTGTCGGTGTGACACAGCGTATTTCATAAAAGACTAGAAGTACCATGAGTGTTGTGAACATTATTTGATTCCTTATATTGTTAAATACCGGAGAAAGATGAATATCTAAATGAACTTTACCAAACCTTATTAGACAGTCTAGCTGCTTCCTTATATTAGATTATACTTTCACGGAGATGTGTTTTCTAGAAGTAGACACCGCCATGATTGCGTAAGACGCCATAAGCTTTCAATATTCAATTGTCTTCTAATACCTATACAATCACAACTACAACATAAATTCTCGTTTTCGACGTCCCAGGGCGATGGTTTATTACTGTTCCCGTCTGTAGATGACTCTCCATTGCGTATTTGTCTAGAGTATTAACACTTAGACAAAACCTTCAAGATGTTGTTAACACAATTATTCGGGAGGTAGCTCATGATGTTGATGGTGATTAAGCACTACTCTACATTTGGATATACCTGGGTCATATGATCGACCGACAATACTCTACATTTGGATATACCTGGGTCATATGATCGACCGACAATACTCTACATTTGGATATACCTGGGTCATATGATCGACCGACAATACTCTACATTTGGATATACCTGGGTCATATGATCGACCAACAATACTCTACATTTGGATATACCTAGGTCATATGATCGACCGACAATACTCTACATTTGGATATACCTGGGTCATATGATCGACCAACAATACTCTACATTTGGATATACCTGGGTCCAATGATCGACCGGTAATACTGTACATTTGGATATATCTGGGTCCGATGATCAACCGGTAATACTCTACATTTGGATATACCTGGGTCCGATGATCAACCGGTAATACTCTACATTTGGATATACCTGGGTCCGATGATCAACCGGTAATACTCTACATTTGGATATACCTGGGTCCGATGATCAACCGGCAATACTCTACATTTGGATATACCTGGGTCCGATGATCAACCGACAATACTCTACATTTGGATATACCTGGGTCCGATGATGGAACGGTAATACTCTACATTTGGATATACCTGGGTCCGATGATCAACCGACAATACTCTGCATTTGGATATACCTGGGTCCGATGATCAACCGGCAATACTCTGCATTTGGATATACGTGGGTCCGATGATCAACCGGTAATACTCTACATTTGGATATACCTGGGTCCGATGATGGAACGGTAATACTCTACATTTGGATATACCTGGGTCCGATGATCAACCGACAATACTCTACATTTGGATATACCTGGGTCCGATGATGGAACGGTAATACTCTACATTTGGATATACCTGGGTCCGATGATCAACCGGCAATACTCTGCATTTGGATATACCTTGTTCCGATGATCAACTGTCAATACTCTACATTTGGATATACTTTGATTCCATAATCAACCGGTAATACTCTACATTTGGATATACCTGGGTCCAATGATCAACCGGCAATACTCTGCATTTGGATATACCTTGTTCCGATGATCAACTGTCAATACTCTACATTTGGATATACTTTGATTCCATAATCAACCGGTAATACTCTACATTTGGATATACCTGGGTCCGATGATGGAACGGTAATACTCTACATTTGGATATACCTGGGTCCGATGATCAACCGACAATACTCTGCATTTGGATATACCTGGGTCCGATGATCAACCGGCAATACTCTGCATTCGGATATACGTGGGTCCGATGATCAACCGGTAATACTCTACATTTGGATATACCTGGGTCCGATGATGGAAAGGTAATACTCTACATTTGGATATACCTGGGTCCGATGATCAACCGACAATACTCTACATTTGGATATACCTGGGTCCGATGATGGAACGGTAATACTCTACATTTGGATATACCTGGGTCCGATGATCAACCGGCAATACTCTGCATTTGGATATACCTTGTTCCGATGATCAACTGTCAATACTCTACATTTGGATATACTTTGATTCCATAATCAACCGGTAATACTCTACATTTGGATATACCTGGGTCCAATGATCAACCGGCAATACTCTGCATTTGGATATACCTTGTTCCGATGATCAACTGTCAATACTCTACATTTGGATATACTTTGATTCCATAATCAACCGGTAATACTCTACATTTGGATATACCTGGGTCCAATGATCAACCGGTAATACACATGTTATCTATGAAAATTAAGACATTAAATGAGAAATTGCAATGTTTACGTACACAATGTTATACAAACATATTACTGACCCTGAATACTAGTAATCAATGTGTACATGTTATCGTTTATCATCGAGCTTGAAAATAATCATATTAGACTAAAGTCTGATAATCATAATTGTAGCGACCACTGTGTGGTTTTGAACAACTTTTCAACAGTATAATTATTCCGCGAACACAAACATCGGGTTTCCTTTGTAGCTTCTATGGAAAATTATAAATAACAACTCGCATTACGAGAGAAACTGTGATTTACCTTTTAATTAATGTAAAATATCCAAATGAAGAAAAAAACAGTCGCACGTACTGTGAGAATTTCGTGTAAAAATTCTTTGAAATGAAAATAAAAAAGTGATGTTAAATTATAGGAGTTTTCTCTTATATGACGTCATAGTCACGTGATACAGCAATTTTCCTGGAATACCAGTCCACTTTTACCATGGTAACGTGATACAGCAATTTTCCTGGAATACCAGTCCACTTTTACAATGGTAACGTGATACAGCAATTTTCCTGGAATACCAGTCCACTTTTACCATGGTAACGTAGTAGATACTAATGTACTTCAAACTGGTTTGGAAATAATTTTCTATGAATATTTCCTCAATCCATCTTAACAAGGCACTATAGGAATATCTCTGATAGTGTCCTGTATTTGCATAATATGAGACATGTCGAGTTCATTATCATAAAGTTTGGTCCATTATGGATAATATAATAAGCGACAAGCGTCATCCATCGCCTCATTGTCGCTAATCTTGTAAAATTCTCGAATTTCGTCACAAGTTCAATAGTTTAGGTTGTCCTGTACACTTTATATGAGTTGAGTGTCATGTGTTGGTATCTGTTCAGTTTTATTTGTTTGTCCGTTTTCATATGTATGTTTTCTGTACTCGGCTGTTATAGTTGAGCGCTGCCTTCCCTGTCAGAAGTTTAACTTTGTTTTTCCGGTTGTCCTTGTGATGTGTGGTTGTCCTCGTTATGTGTGGTTGTCCTCGTTATGTGTGGTTGTCCTTGTGATGTGTGGTTGCCCTCGTTATATGTGGTTGTCCTTGTGATGTGTGGTTGCCCTCGTTATGTGTGGTTGTCCTTGTGATGTGTGGTTGCCCTCGTTATGTGTGATTGTCCTTGTGATATGTGGTTGTCCTTGTGATGTGTGGTTGTCCTCGTTATGTGTGTTTTCCTTGTGATGTGTGGTTGCCTCGCTATGTGTGGTTGTCCTAGTGATGTGTGGTTGTCCTTGTGATGGATTGCTGTCCTTGTGATGTGCTGTTGTCCTCGTGATGTGTGGTTGTCCTTGTGATGTGTGGTTGTACTTGTGAGATGTGGTTATCCTTGTGATGTGTGGTTATCCTTGTGATGTGTGGTTGTCCTCGTTATGTGTGGTTGTCCTCGTGATGTGTGGTTGTCCTTTCGATGTGTGGTTGTACTTGTGAGATGTGGTTATCCTTGTGATATGTGGTCGACCTTGTGATGTGTGGTTGTCCTTGTGATGTGTGGTTGTCCTTGTAATATGTGGTTGTCTTTGTGATATATGGTTGTCATTGTGATGTGTGGTTGTCCTTGTGATGTGTGGTTGTCCTTGTGATGTGTGGTCGACCTTGTGATGTGTGGTTGTCCTTGTGATGTGTGGTTGTCCTTGTGATGTGTGGTTGTCCTTGTGTTGTGTGGTTGTCATTGTGAAGTGTTGTTGTCCTTGTGATGTGTGGTTGTCATTGTGATATGTGGTTGTCCTTGTGATGTGTGGTTGTCCTTGTTATGTGTGGTTCTCCTTGTTATGTGTGGTTGTTCTTGTGATTTATATTTTATTCCGGTTGTGTTTGACTGACTGAGGCGGCAGATTGACGGAGTAGGTTGACGGATATTGTATTGTTCATTTTCATGTTCGTCCTTTTCACTTGTTCTTGTTATCTGCGATTATTCATTTTTAACTCACCCGTCACATAGTGTCAAGGTGAGCTTTTGAGATCGCTCTTCGTCCGTCGTCCATCGTCCGTCGTCAGTCATGTCGTCAGTCCGCCCTCACAAATATACTTTATAAACCACATCTTTAAGAATTTCTGGGTTTATGTGGCTTTTGTCAGTTTATGTGACTTATTTAGTCACATAAATACCAAAATTATCTTCGTTGCGTTGCGTTTAGTCACATAAAACCTTTTTGTTTGAACGTGCGTCCGTGTGTCAACATTTCATTTAAACGACTTCTTTTCCTAAACCACTCTGCCAATTTAACCAAACTTCACAGGAATATTTCTTGGGTGGTCTATTCTTAAAATAGCTAAAGGAATTGTAATCTAAAAAATAACTCTGGTTGCCATGGCAACTGATAGGAAAATCATTAAAAAATCAACCGCTGTCCAGATTTCAAAATAATGCTACAGTAATAGTTGTTGGGTGACCCTCTAACAAAATTGTCATTTTTGTCGTGATTCGTCAAAAAACATGGCCGCCAATGGGTGGGTCGCTGTTTTTCCCTATACATTTTTTATATCTATAGTATTTTTTTAAAAAAATCCTTCCTCTAAAAGTACTGATTGGATTTCACTATAAATTGGTAAAGTTGTTTCTTGAGTGATCCTTTCTAATCACAGCTAAAAGAATTGTAATCCATCCAGAACTTTGGTTGCCATTACAACTGATTGGAAAACCTTTAAAAATCATAAAAATTCAACCACAGGCCACATTTCTAAATAATTATACAGAAATAGTTGCTGAGTGACCCTGTTACAAAAGTAATTTTTTGTCATAACTTGTCAAAAAACATGGCCACCAGTGAATGTTGCTCCTTATGGCCTATATAACTGTAGTAAAATCATTTTTATCTGAAAGTTCAAGCTGGATTTCATCACAAATATGTATCAATACTCCATTATTGGTCCATTCTTAAAATAACAAAATTATTGAATTCCATGCAGAACTGGTTTCCATGGCAACCGAAATCGATGTTCAGTTTAAATTTGTTTCTACTTGATCAATGTGCACAAGTGAGCGACCTAGGGCCCTATGGGTCCTCTTGTATTTTTTAGCCTTTAATGCCCTGCTGTTTCTGTTAAGTACCACCTTCCGTGTGTGATTTGTGGATATCATTTTACATACAGTCCGTGTCATTAGTTCTGTCACTTGTACAAAAACATTGTAATACATGTATCATAATAAATGTAGATTTTTCTATTCTAATTGTTTTATTCGGATACTAACAATTACTTTATCGACTAAGCTATGTATACTCAAACATACATTATATGGTGAATTCAGAAATTCATAAGAATCATTCCAATGCTTATGTGTACAATGTTATATAAACAAATGACTAACCTGAATAATCGAGTTATATAAGTTAACGTGGTTGGGTCATCGTTTGACCCACTTAAATATCATCTTGGGGGTCTGGGTACTAGTATTTACATTGTTTGGCGGTCAGCATTATAAGGAGAACCCTTCTCTCATACCTGCAATAACATCAGGAATGAGGTGTCTATGGTGATTAGTATAAGCTTTAGAACTCGTTTCACAAATAACATAAACTACATTAGTATCAGCCAAACTGTTGACAAAATGTCAGCGTACAAATCTCTAGTGCCAGAAAACAGGAAAGGAAATAACAAATATATCTATATGTGAAATTATCCTGACAAGATTTCTAGAAGATTAATCTAAGCCAAACATATAAGGTTTCAATTCCATTACAAAAATCATATCAGTTTATAAGAAGACTATTAAATGCGTAGACATGAACTCGAACCAAGACGTAAGCCATATTATATACTCGGTGAGAGACCTTATGTCTCTAGTGCAACCTTGTGCGTTTTCAATGTTTTGGCGGGTGGGGCGTTTTCAATGTTTTGGCGGTTGGTGCGTTTTCAATGTTTTGGCGGTTGGTGCGTTTTCAATGTTTTGGCGGTTGGTGCGTTTTCAATGTTTTGGCGGTTGGGGCTTGGGCTTTCATCGGTTAGGTTTATTTTCAGGTTCAGTTATGTGTTGGGCGTTGTGTGGTGTGTTTGTGGTATGTGGTGTTTCATTGTTTTCTGTGCTCAGCTGATTAAGTTGTGTGTTGGGCATTGTGTGGTGTGTTTGTGGTCTGTAGTGTTTCATTGTTTTCTGTGCTCGGCTGATTGAGTTGTGTATTGGGCATTGTGTGGTGTGTTTGTGGTATGTGGTGTTTCATTGTTTTCTGTGCTCGGCTGATTGAGTTGTGTATTGGGCATTGTGCGGTGTTTGTGGTATGTGGTGTTTCATTGTTTTCTGTGCTCGGCTGATTGAGTTGTGTATTGGGCATTGTGCGGTGTTTGTGGTATGTGGTGTTTCATTGTTTTCTGTTCTCAGCTGGTTGAGTTGAGTTCTGCCTTCCCTGTCCGATTTTCCATTATCTTTTTTCAAAGTAGGAGGAGCATAATCACGTGTATTTAGAAAACTATTTGTGCAGTGGTCCTTCTCTTGAGTGGTATTTGTTGGAGACATATTGGTTGTCGTAAAGAGGGTGTTTTTAAGGGAAGGGATTTCTTACCGATTGTTACAAAACAATAAATGGAATAATACGCGAGAAAAAATGCATTTTATCTTGTTATAAAATATCCTTAATTGGGGATCACAATAATATTACATTTTATACTTTGACCAAAACGTTTTACTCATATTATAAAAAGTAACACGACCACCTACGATTGCGTCCCTATTCTCAGACAGACGATCAACGTTTAATGACAAATTGTTAATGCATTGTTTATCTAAAGCACAGAAGCTGACCGTGAATGTATGATTTCCGTAACTTAAGTGCTAAACAAACACACATCTGATCTATTTTTGTCACCAATGACGTCATATTGAATGTAGTATTTCTGTATTGAGCAAATAAATCTCGTAGGCGGGAGTTGTATTACTACGAGATTTGAAATCTACTGCTACATGATCTCCATTTGTCACAGACTTCATGCCGCGAGTTAATTAAGGTTAACTCACTTGTGAAAGATCAGCCATTTCCGTTTGTCTCCGGTAAATAATGGATAAAAGCCGAGGTGATCAGAATAAGCGGATATTTCCGAGGATAAAACGTTCACCAATTTCGAATTTCAGACATTTGGCGTGTGAAATTATTAGCGATTTTCCGATTTCATAGAAAGAGTTCTAATTTGACAAAAAAAGTACGCTTAATTTTCAAATGCTCTTATTAGTGATGTATTTGTGGACCAAATAAAATTTAAGCTGGAGAAAATACAAGCGAATTTTGTAAATACGCAAAATTCACAAAAGGACAAGGTTCACTAATGGCTTAATTTGGTCCTGTGATTTTTAAAAAAAATAAAAATGCATATTCCTATAACTCTGTCCTATAATCAAAATAACATAACATTTCCGGTTTAAAAAATGAGCATAAATACCCCAAAATACCCCTGTAATTTGTTGACAAAACTGTCAAGAATGTGAGGTATATGTCATGTTTAGCCTAAAAATGGGCCATTTTCACGACTATTAATGACGTAAAACCTTCCGAAAAAACCACGATGGCATTCTTGCGACACTTTTATATTTTTGCATAACCAATGTTCTGCAAGTCTTTATATATTTACAAAATATCAAAGTGTCGCAAGAATGCCATCGTGGTTTTTGGGAAGGTATTACGCCATGAAAAGCTATGAAAAGGGCTAAAAATGACATTTCTTGGTAAACATAACATATTTTAAGTAGATTTGTCGACATATTACGAGGGAAATTTGGAAAAGTATGCTTAATTTTTTGAAAGACAGTATTAGGCTACTAAACATAGGACAGATTTATAGGAAGATGCATTTCTATTGCTCGATAAAACTCAAATTAATCCATAAATGAACCTTGTACTTTGCCAATATTTCCAGGTCGCGCACTTAGCCACTTATGCTGTATTCTTTGTATGTTGTGGAGTAATCGATCAGTATCAAGTACAGTGACTAAAGCAGACCTTCCTTTTATATTTCCCTTCCTGTGATTATGGCTCTAAAAGTTGTCTTTGAGCAGAGAAAGGAAAAACGATCACTGTATATGCGGTTAAATTAGCAACGTGAACATTTAGCGATTGTCACGGATTTTTTACATACAGAACAAAAGACTTCTAACGAAACTTTTTTAACATAATAAACATGTATATTGTACTTTTACCGCCACATTATATCGAGTGTTGTCATGCGATGTCTTACAATTACTGAAGAGTGAAAAGAAAGATAATTCAGATCGGCAAAAGGACCAATTTTTTTATAACTTTTATAAGGTTAAAATTAATGAAATTCGAAATTTCAATAAAAATGGAGGGGTGAATTAACAATGTGTTGCGTGTGCGCAAAACAAACGATAGAAACCAACATAATACTGACAAATTATAATTACCTAAATCAAAGAATTATCATGTTTGTTAAGGGGGTTCGCGACAGTTTCTTATGTGATATGGGGGCGTCCCAATAATTTATGTTCAAACTTTGTATACGAGCTGTGTATTATATTAGAAACAGAAAAATGATAATCATAAGTCACTGTGCTTGTGTTAAAGTACCAGAAGTGTCTTAGTAATAACGTCATGCATTACTTAACTTCAAAACCACTTAAAAGATAAGTATCTACGCTAATACTATTGAAAAGCGATCAAGCCCGGTGTGATCCGCATGAAATACTCGCTTTGTGCTATGTTTAGCGTCTTCAAAACTGTTATGCGTTCCTATGAACAGGGTTTAAACACCCCTGTTCCAAAACTGAAACCTCTTCTTCATACAACGTTTAGAGCGTAACACAAGCTGTTTAAGCCGGAGAAAAGCCTCGAGAAACACGATATGATGTTTTTCTTAACCTCCAGCTGATGATGTTTCGATGTTTCTTATATGTGAAGGAGACAATTAATGTCGCCTTTCATTTTCGTGGCAATTCATCTGGTGCACTTGTAATTGCAACGAGGAGAATGTTAGGAGTTCGTTTAATTGTATTTTAATTGTATTTACTCAGAAAAGGAAGACAGATGTGCCTGCAATTTGTCTTGTCAGCTTAAGGTGATTAGCAGCTGAAACGGCGCGGCGGGGCATATGTACTAGGAAAGTTTATGCAGGCGCCATTTAAATACATGTATAAAAGAACGTCGATGTCTCAAGCAGTTTTGCTTCGGATATTCTAAAATGCTTTCATTGTTCATTCCTTCGAACAATTGATCACTCGGGCAGTTAACACTTACACTTTTTATTTTCAGAAGAAGAGCTGAACTGTACTCCTCGCGCCATTGACGAGTTTCCGGAAAACTTTTTCAGCGTGGATGACACAAAACATGGTGGAATAGCTGCACATATTGCTATATCGTTGTACATGTTTGGAGCCCTGGCTATAGTCTGTGACGATTATTTCGTGTCTTCGTTAGAGGTTATTTGCGAACGTAAGTACAAAATTAATGTACATTTCGCTGGCTTAGAATGAGAAGGTTGTAAGTACTTTCGACCGTATAAGACCCGTACATACAGGGTATTAAAAAATTCGTGTAAAATTCCAGAGGGTTATACCATACTCTAATATTTCGAAAATAAAATTGCACCCTTGGTACAAAGCTCAGATGAAATTTAGTATGAATTTAAATATTGAGAACAAACTATGTTAACACCCTGTATATGCAATCTGCACCACATGGCACTTCCTGTTGACCAAATTGAACTTTGGTTTTCCATAAGTAAAGAGTAGTTTTCAGACAGCTTTTTCTTGTTTCATCAAAATAGAGTGCTTGTACTTTCGACCTTCTCATCTTAAGCCAGCGATTGGTACCTCCTTTTATGCGTGTATTGTCCACTTTAGTGTTAAACTAATAAAGGACATTACAAAATCATAAGTCATATTATAGCGCGTAGGAATTTATTCACAAAAACTAGCATGCCAAATTTTCACACAATAGAAACAAATAACAAATAATGCAATTGATAGTGACTCATTTTCTTTATAATGGTTGAAAAATACGATTTTTGTTTGAGATTCGCTGGCACTCGTTTTTTGCTCGGATAATTTGCCTGTGGAAAAATTACATCGTTAAAATTTTAAGGAATTCAAAATTCAGAAATACTTGCCTTACTGGGGGGGGGGGGGGGTTACTCCATTAAAAATGGTCACTGTTTAATTTGTTAAACTTTGCTCATTTTTGTAGGTGCCCATATGCTATTTCGTTATGCAACATATGACTGTTTCATTTACTTAAAAAGGACATGTACACATTTTCTGTTGAGTGTTGCTTTGTGGGTAGTGGATTGTCCTTGTGACATTTGTCCGTCATTTTGATTCTTTCTTTGTTGTTCCGGAGTTGTTTGACTGACTGAAGCAGCTGGCAGTTGCATGTACAGGGGTGTCTAGTAGTTCTTAAGTCTTTCATGCCCCGCCTCTCCGATTTGTTTTTTTTATCTTTTTTTTAAACTTCAAAAGATGACTCGTAGATTGCCGACTCAAATATGGCTTTATGTGTGTTAAGATATATTAAAAACGTTCACTTGAGCACCGATTTTTCACGATCTTACACGGACATGGACAATGTAACGATAGGTCGAATAGTGGCGAATGATAGCCTGTTCATAGCGTATAAACCAGTCAACTTGTGGTTTTCGCAATACGTTATACACGTTAAATTGTATAGTCTCCCAATAAATCATACAGTGACCGAAATCACAGATGCTTTTGCTCGAAATAAGTCATACAAGTTGAATTTTATACTGGTAGTATTCCAATAAGTCATGCAGTAATTAGTTTTATACGCTGTGACCGCGTCGTTGCAAAATCTTTATCATGCTCGTTACTGTATCGTCTTTGTTTGGTGTTAATGATAGTGTGGTACATGTACTATACTTCGTGGAATCTTCTAGGAGTGATAACATGTGTTGTTGATTGTGTGAGGTGTCATTCATTGTATGACGGTGCTAGGAGAAAGCGTTGTGGATATATCGCTGGCTTAGAACTAGAAGGTTGTAAGTACAAAATCCATAAATTGAGAAAACAAGAAAAACTGTCCTAAAACTACTCATTAATTATGGAAAAACAAGCTTTTTAAACTTCATTTTGGTCAACATGACCACTTCCGATTTTGTTGACAATAGGCTCATAAGAAGCGCCTTGAGATGCTGATTTAAAATATGCATGCGTCTTCTTATTCTAAGCCAGTGATATATGCTTTTTTATTTCTATATCCTCGCCACCGGAAATCCATATTGGCGAGCCCCCGTCACTTTAGTTTTTGGGGGATAGTGCATGCTACAGAAGATGCCCCCAGTTTCAGAAGCATCCCTGGTTCTTTTACGTGCCTGATGTAAAGCATCATACACGGGACCTCTCTTCTCGTCCGAAAGACTGTTAGTATGTATTTTAGTTATGTTAGGTGGGAAACACTGAAAAGCATTTCTATTTTAATCCGGCTGGAGGCGTGATCGAACCCATAACTATATCTACAAAATGATAATCATACAATTATATAATATATTCACTGCAACATAAAAATGTATCATTTGAAGTATCGATTCATTAAAGCAGTGGTGTAATATGGGAATTTACAAAATGGATACATGTAATAAAAAAATGTGGGGATCGAACCTACAACCTTAACTTGTAGCAAGTGTAAGTATCTACTACACTATAGCGTCTTTGGTGTATGGAAAACGCTTTAAACACAATTTGATGTCGATTCCATTTAAAAAGTACCTACCAGACGAGTTTATGTTGATAACGGTTCTCGTTTGACTTTGAACGCACTGTATCGCGAAGACGCTCGAGGTGTAATACCAACACAAATCTAAAGGACCGATATTGAACGGTTTGCTCGCGGAAATTAATATACATCCAACGCAAGAACCTTGTAATATATTCATGCAACTTATTAATATGACATTTACATGTTTAACATTATGGTATCAGTCATTTATTACACGTCTCTTGTTTCAGAACTAAATTTGCAAGAGGATGTTGCAGGTGCTACGTTCATGGCGGCAGGTAGTTCAGCACCGGAGTTCTTCACGTCAGTAATAGGTTAGTACCGGGTAATCCCGGGTACCCCAGCTATAAATCGAGTATTCAGGTCGGTCACTTGTTTACATTACATTGTGAACATAAACATTGCATTTCCTTATTTAATGTGTTATTTTAATAGACAGTAGGTATATGTTTACTAGCATGTGGCTTAGTGAATAAGGTATTGGTTTGCATTGCCTTTTCTCCACTTGAAATGTTTAAAACAATAAAACTATTGCAATATTGGTATACAAGTGACAAACCTGATTAAACGGACTGTACCGGGTAACCCCAAAAGCAATTGTGCTAAAATCAGTCATGATTTTGTAATGTTTCTTGTTATTATGTATGTATCACTATTATGATCGCGAGTGTTTACCTTAAAGTTTCTAGACTGCATTCATATATTTCCCGCCAGCAATTGTGATAACAGCATGTTTTGGAATCAAGTTATACATGTATGTGTGTGTATATGTAGGTATGATTATCAAGATCGCTTATTTAAATTTCATTTAAAATAGGTGACATGCTCAATATCCAACCAATTAGAACATGTGTTACTATGTGAGTTTGTTGACCAGTCACAAGTTTAACTTCCGATCAATAAGAACATGTAGTACTTTGTCAGACTGTTGACCAGTCACAAGTTTAACTTCCGATCAATCAGAACATGTAGTACTTTGTCAGACTGTTGACCAGTCACATGTTTAACTTCCGATCAATCAGAACATGTAGTACTTTGTCAGACTGTGGACCAGTCACATGTTTAACTTCCGATCAATCAGAACATGTAGTACTTTGTCAGACTGTGGACCAGTCACATGTTTAACTTCCGATCAATCAGAACATGTAGTACTTTGTCAGACTGTTGACCAGTCACAAGTTTAACTTCCGATCAATCCGAACATGTAGTACTTTGTCAGGCTGTGGACCAATCACATGTTTAACTTCCGATCAATCAGAACATGTAGTACTCTGCCAGGCTGTGGACCAATCACATGTTTAACTTCCGATCAATCAGAACATGTAGTACTCTGTCAGGCTGTGGACAAATCACATGTTTAACTTCCGACCAATCAGAACATGTAGTACTTTGTCAGGCTGTGGACCAATCACATGTTTAACTTCCGACCAATCAGAACATGTAGTACTCTGTCAGGCTGTGGACCAATCACATGTTTAACTTCCGACCAATCGAAACATGTACATTTATTACTTTGTCAGGCTGTGGACCAGCCACATGTTTAACTTCTAACCAATCAGAAAATGCGTTACTTGCAAGTCTCTGGACTTGTCACGTGCTCAACTTCCAACTAATCAGAACATTTGGTCCTTTGTCAGCCTGGGGAACATTCCAATTGCCATACACATTCTTCTAGTATGAATCTACATGTTTTAAAATCACATAATTTGGTTGAATGAAAACCAAATAAGACGAGACTAATTATTCATACGAAATCGAAAAGAGACAGAATGCATAATAATATTGGCTTTTCCATGAGCATTACAAATGACCGACCGCAACATGTTTACTTGTGTAAATCAAGAATTAGTTGACCCATGAAATGATTTAAGTTTGGTAATTAAAACAGTAAAACAGAGTACATTTTTGTATAATCCAGTGGATTCCTTAAATAACCTTAGACAAAAACTTTCAACAAACAAATGGGCGGTCAGGTCAGTTGTCCTAGGCGGAGTTCGAATTTATATTACATGTATTTAATATTATGTTTTTAATGTTTAGGTGTGTTTATAGCCAAAAGTGATGTTGGTGTTGGCACAATTGTTGGGTCGGCTGTATTCAACATATTGTTCATTATTGGAGCATGTTCTATATTTGCCGGAATGGTAAGTCAACTACTTTTTATAGTTGAGTCTCGTTTTCTCGAACAAATACCATCAATTATGTAGTTGACGGTTGTTTGAAGTGTATCTTGTTATTTTTGTCAAACATTGAATACACCATGGATTATGCCAATGAATATGCAGCCATAGTGACGTTGTAAATGTATGCTTTTTTTCGACCAATATTTCCACAGATTCAAGTTATGTTTTTGAAATACGTTATAATCCAAGCTAAGCTAAGCCTTAGCAGTGTGTGCCACGTGATACAGATTTCAGAACATTTTCCGGGAACCTTTTTTAACTTTTTGACCAACCTCGTACAAATCATACTAACCAATCTGAGGCATTTAGCTTTAAATTACTAGCCTTTGTCTATATGCCATTTTGACAACATTCAGTAGCCATTGGTGTGTTCGTGAAAGGTTTATCACCAAAATGGCTGTTTGTGAAGCTTTCCAATTGTTTGTTCTTAATCCCGCGCATTATTTTAACTCCGTTCTTTTGGTATTTTCAGATTATAAAATTAACGTGGTACCCTATGACAAGAGACTGTGTGTTTTACTTGATTGCGATTGCCGCCTTAGTCATTGTGATCGATGATGAACGGGTTTATTGGTAAGTGTTTTATACCCTCTCCATAGCAACACCCATTCGGAACACCTCGTATTATTCTCTTCTGGAATTGTATGATTATCCTTAATTGCCGAGGAGTTCCGAATGAGCAACACCCTTAAGCTTACAAACCACTAAATGACTACTTTGGTCAGTACCCGAACTCTCTTAAGGTACCAAAGCACTAAATGGATACGTGAGCCACTATCGATCCATCCTTAAGGGACGAATCTATACTGCAATGACCACGTGGGCCAGTACCCGACACCCATAATATACCAAAATTATAACATGGCTACACAGACGAGTACCCGAACACCATTTAGGCACTATAAGCTACTAAATGACAACGCAGGCCAGTGTCTGACACCCTTAAGGCTTCAAAGCACTCAATGGTTACGAACGCCGGTACCCGAATACACTTAAGGTTTCATGCCACTAAAATGCTACGCAGGCCAGTACCAGAACTCCTTTAAGGAATTGGGACTGCTGTTTAACAAAAAGAAAGACCGCTGATTCCGTGGAATTAGTGATGAAAGCACATAAGACAAACATTATGATTAAGCAGTTGATTTCATCAGAATAAATCTAGACGATAGTGTATATATCTAGCAAATAAATAATGTTTGTCTGAGCCGCCTTTCACGAAACTATCAAAATAACTTGCTCAGGTTATTTTAGAATTCCTGGTTCGTATAATGTACGCCGTATATAGACTCTGACGTAGGTGTGCGTCTATTTTGATTGTACATTAAGTGTCCATATTGACAATGCACATTACATACTGTATTTAATTGAAAGGAAATAGCATCTGATTTAAAGTGAAATGATGACATCGTGTGGTTTTACATTACGTATGCAACAATAACATAGTATTGCTTACTACCAGTATTTGATTGAATAAACTGTGCTGTCTACACCGCTTATAAACCAAATCACTATGAATATTCAACTTGTATGACTTATTGCGATTAAAAATATCTGTCATTTCCGATCACTGTACGACTTATTGCAATACTAACAATTCAACGTGTACTCATCATTGCGATAGCCGGAAGTTGACTCGTTTATACACAGTGTTAGTACGAGTATTTGATAGAACAAATTGTGCTCTCTATAATGGAGGTAATAAACGTTAATTACAAACATGTATCAAACTGGATTTTTACACCTCACCTCTGCGTCAACATCGCGATTAGTGTGTTTCATGTTGACATTGAGTGTATGTACGATCAGTGAGGGTTTACAAAGTTTTATTGCAGTCATTCGTGCTGTACTATTCATTCAATGGCATTTCTGGTGTCTGATATTGCTGATCAATATGGTAGGTTCTCTGAATCCGAACCTCGTAATGTCTTTTCTTTTTTTCTTGATTTATACTGATTAACGTTAGATCGATTGTGAAACAAGTTATTTTCCTTTTATGACAATGTAATCACTTTGGATGCCATAAATTCACGATGTTACCTTTTGAGGGCGGGTATCCACGGGTGCGGGTATCCACGAGCGTGGGTATCTACGAGTCCGGCTATCCACGAGTCCGGGTGTGCACAAAAATATGGTTCCGAATGATGTCCGTCCATCGAGTAGTCGAAGATGACCATGACTTCATCTAGTTAGTTGATTGTGTTCTGTGTGTCCGGAGATGACTTGTTTGGTCAATCCGGTCCCACATGTTGGACACATGTGTTCGGTGAAGTATGTTGTTGAAGCGTTTGCTGCCCTCATCTTGCGTAACGCACGTTTCCTCGTATCAACCGAAATACAGGCTGCCCCCGAGGGTCTTGTTTCGAATAAGATATATTCGGAACGCACAATTGGATGAAACGGCATTAAGTTTAAATTATATTTCTTATCACACTAATCAAGATATGAGTTCAAATGACTATCGTGACGATAAAACCTTTGACACTTCAGACACGGATCCGGTAATAGATCTATCACTAGATCCGTGCTGCGGACACTTAGAAGACACATTGTAATTAGTGAAGGTCTTCTCAGAACTATTGAAAATAGCAAGTAGACAAAATGACCACTTTTAGTGTCTGATGTAAGTGTAGTTATCTCCAATCGCATGTGGATCTATACGACATTTAAAGGTCCTGCTTCACGTATTGGGGTATTGAATAAATAATATTAAAATAGTCAAACGTTCGCGTAATGTTGGAATAGTTGCCTTTATATGCCATAAACAACCACATTGACATTCAAAATGATTTGAGAAACATCGGCATTTTGTAGTAATTTAGTATTTTACATCCAACATTCTATAGGGTATTAATACCATATAGAATTAACACTACTACATGTATCACTAAAATAGCCTGAAATTTGTTTGCATTTGATGAAAACGAATTGTAAAACAGACTGAATACCTCACTGTTTTGTTTACGCTGTAGTTGGTTGATGTTACAGTTCGATCGCATGTGAATTACATGCGTTCACAAAAGATGTTTGAAGGACAATCTGCCATATTTTTAAAAAGGAAAAATACCGAGTGCGGGATATCAAAAGTGGTTTAAGTTGCTTATTTGTCATAAATCTTTCATAAAGCAACCATCAGTGGCTTTTTATTGCATATTAAATACTTGGTAAGGAAGGAAAATTACATCGTAAAATTGATTTAGCCCTGTCTGTGAGTCAGCAACTTTAAGGTCATAAATTGTTATTAGATAAAATTGGAATAATTAAATCTTGCTTCACGGATGAAATCAATTCCTCGCAATATGATTAGTGAAAGAAAATCAAATTCATTTGAGTCAGTACTTCGTCTCGGCAAACAGATTTTGACAAGCAGCTACGACAATGACTTCTTGGACACTTCAAGCTCAAGAAATATTTAGCATTTTATATTGCACGCGCGGACCTCGAGGGCGACGGCAATTATAGCCCAGCTTCATCTAAAAATATCTGACTTGAAAACAAGAACGTTCGGACTCTGAATTGGAATAATAGTTGTCTTCGACAGCAATACAAGTGTTAATTGATGTTATGACACTAGAACATTTAATTGATCTGCTGAGATTACATGTCCCAAATGTGCAATTTACTTGTAAACTCCACAATTAACAGAATGTCATCATTTTATTAAATACTGCTTTAGCAATAATTGCATTCTCTTATTGTTCGCACTAATCTATTATCCGTCTGTGTCTCACAGGGCCATTAAATTAGAATTAACGATGTGTCCGACTTTTGTCATATCCGAAAACCAGTACAGAAAACGTCGCCCTGGGATTATCGCGAATAATTACAGAAAGTTCGGCTTTATCGGATGTATGTAAATTCCAGCCTCAAACGAGATTCATAGAGTCCCTTTGGAGATTGTCATTTTATTGCGTGACGTGGGTCAACTAGATGTCAGGATTTTAAGCGATGTTCAACTATTTGATAGGCAGTAAATCAAATAATGTCCGAGATATGCTAGTCCCGGTGGTCATGATCTGTTGATTGTATTAGTATGGTCAATATGTTGCGCTTCATCTAATAAAAATATCATTTAATTGTTTTATTAACTATCGTTTTTGGTCACGAAGTATTTTTAGAAGACACGACAACAAATGTTACATGATTATGTTGTTTTGGTATTGGTGTTTTGTTCTGTTTTTGACATTCATCTACATTTGGTGACTTTAAAAGGTCAATACCAGTAAATATGTTCTATTCTTTTCTATTTTCTTCTAAATTAGGTTAAACCTTATAATTTTCTTGAGGGTTTTAGTGTAATGTCAAAAGTCTTGAAACCTCTGAATGCATGCAGTTGGTGTTCACCAAAAATTACCACTTGTTTGTAAAGAGAGAAAAACAATGGTACTGTTTTATCAAATAACTTTCGGAAATCTTAAACTTACGTTAAAATATACATTTTTTAAAATTATTTATAATTCTCTAGCAACTGAACACTAGGAACAGACGTGGTTGTTTATTAGGAGAATTATAATGCGTTTATATATGTAGGAGTTTATTAACTGAACTGTTATTAGCATTGAGGGTCCATTTACCACAATGAATCCGTATTTGTTAAACAATGTAAAATTGTAAGGTTCATATTTCCATACGTGCTTTGATAAAACATGATCCACATGTTACGACATGCCATTAATGACTTACAGTTCTATTGGAAGGTGATATGTCAAAAGTGAAACTCGTGTTGCTATTAAGGTTAAGTGCTTATCAGAATGATATAACGCAGTCATACGCACCTGTGGTATACGCACTGTTACCGTAAAACCTGCGTCACTTTTGCTTTGCGACAGCGGTACACCTGTCAACGAACGTATTAGGATGCAGCTTTGGGGGGGGACGCTAGTGTTGTGTGCCAGTCGTAAGACATTCCTTTGACTTGCCTACGAAATGCTAACACCACAAGATACACACAACGCTGCAAACCTATTTCTCAACATGTCGACTTTTTCTACGTTCTAATCCCGATCAAGGAACCAGTTTTCAGGATCAGACTTGAGCTCAATTTGGTTTTTACGATGTTTGAAAGTATTTGTAAAGTTAAGAAACCTATTTTCCTGAGCATTCTCTTCTAGAAAACAGATTACCAACCTTGAAAAACATTTACTTTCTTATAAAAAAGTTATTTTACTTGAGACTGAAACTGATCTTAGACATTCGGGATCAAGCTCGAAAATCCATTTTTCATTTATGAAGCAAAATATTTCTGTAATAATGTATTAAAACTTGAGTGAATTTATATTTGTCTTTGAAATCAGAAGATATCATAATTGTTCCTCGGTTTAAAAGGAAATTGTGTTTCTAGTAACATTTTTTTTGTATTTAAAAACAATATATAACTAAGCTTGAGCCTGATTCTGATCCCGGAAACCAATAATTTGTGAACACAGGACCTGGAGCATCTCAATTAGAAATCACAGCTCAAATTGAGATTTTGTTAAAATGAAGGTCTGAATTAAAGATAATAAAATGTTACTGTAATAAACTCAAAATAATGTATCTGCTTTGTGATGTCAATTTTGAGTCCAGGCTCTGGTGGAACATGAAGAAACATGCCATTTATTTGGATGAATATACCCCAGATTTAGATGTTTCAGGAGATCAGATCTGCTTGTCGATTAGCTGATATTACAATTCAAATTTTCTGCTATACGATATACGTATATGTCCAAGCGACACGTGCGACAGCGGGACGAGAATCATACGAGGTACAGTGGTTTTGCGATGTCTGCGATATATCTTTACGTCTAATATACACCTTTGTCTGCGGCAAGGTTGTAATGTTTGTATTATCGGGTGATTGAGGTCATGTGACCAAACAAAGCATGTGACTGATGTGACACAGTTATGGTATTACGTGTGCTAGAGAATGAAAATAGAGTCATAGACTTGTATGAACTATGCTTAAATCACGTTTAGATGTTTTTATTTCTTGGAATTGTGAAATCGGTAAGTGTGGTGTTAATTTCCTCGTTTTTGCGATTCATATTGAATTCATAATATAACAGAAACTAGATCTACTCAACTCTCAGACACTCGTATTTCTCCCAGTAACCGAGTAATAAATATACTGGTGTACATGGTGATATTAATTTCACGCGGAAATAAGGACTACTGTCTATGACGTAGTCACCTAAGTACGGAAAAGTTAATTGTCTTGCCTTCGGATTACAGAAAACGAAACGTGCAAGAAGTTTTAACCTTTAATGTGGTTGTCTCCCATCATGTACAGTTGGTAAAAGACTGAAACACAAAAATAAGACCAATAGGTAGCTGACTAGACAGGTAAGATTACACGGTAAAACTCAACACAAATATCATCAAGAATTTAACAAAACATAAACATGATGGAATTAGTAACATATGGATCATTTAATGTAATTCCAACACAAGTCTGCTTTAAATGTTTAAACCCAGAACCTGCTTGTGTTCGTATCGGTCCTTGTCGCTAATTAGAGAGACCGAGTCTGTTCGTGTCGGCCCTTGTCGTTAATTAGAGAGACCGAGTCTGTTCGTGTCGGCCCTTGTCGGTTATTCGGGATACCGAGTATGTTCATGTCGGTCCTTGTTGGTTATTTGGGATACCGAGTATGTTCATGTCGGTCCTTGTCGGTTATTCGGGATACCGAGTATGTTCATGTCGGTCCTTGTCGGTTATTTGGGATACCGAGTATGTTCATGTCGGTCCTTGTTGGTTATTCGGGAGACCGTGGCTGTGTCGGTCCTAATGAACAGTAATAGGTAAAAACTCTTCAACGAGGAATTAGACTAGTAAAACGATATATTGTACAACAACAATCAGCAAACGATGAAGAAATTATTAAGTTATCCAAACTAATGTTACAATAGACTCAAAGTGAGCGAAAAGTTGACTAAATCAATGATACAAAACCTCACTGGTGCGAAAGACAAATCGCGAAAACATATGACATTAATTTTAATCAGATTTCTAACTGCTTTACAATATCTATAGAAAACGTACAGTGGTTTTAAAATGAAGGTAGCAAACAATTACAAATAATAAATTACTCAAACAAACAACTTACATATTGTGAGACTACAAGGCTGAATAATGCCATTGAAATGAGACATGTTGCGGAACGCAAAACTTTCTTCGATGAATCGCTAAGACACAAATGTACCGTAATACACAACATTAAAAAAGACGCGAGAAAAACTAAAGTAAAAAATGGGACCCCACTAAGGGTACCCTGGATTATAAACTTGTCTAAACATCAATTTCTTGTTCCAGTACATTAATGCAAGTACATGACTTAATGGTAAAGTTAAACGTCGGGCTAGTTTGTTATTAGTCTGGTGCCGTATCTTAAAATTAATTTAATTACCAATTTTTGTGGTAACATCATCGACACAACAGTATATATTTGTGGAAAATAATATTTTTACTATATAAACTACTATAGTTCCGCCATCTTGAATCTAAGACAGGGCACCTCAGTTTTAAGATGATGCCCTTCCTAGCTACGAAGATTGTGACGATCGGGCAACCAGGCTTTAATTTAGAATGAGGCGAAATGTGAGCTCATCACGCTGCAAATTACTGAATCTACAATTAATGACAATATTTATTGAAATTTTTATCTATATATCGCCATGGTTTTCCCAAACAGAAGAAAAACTGCAGACAAAATTCATTATTTAAACATCAATCACGTGAAAGCCTAACTCAATAATACTTTCAGTTTTTATTAAGTGCTTTCAGTACTTTGAAAGACTATGATTAAGTACTTTCAGTAGTTGTAAAAAAGCCTTTCAGTACTTTGATTAAGTCTTTAAAGAGGGCTTTGAACGTAGATTTTACAAAACTGAAATTACTGGTTCTACCCGCCATTGCGGTACGATTCCCTGTGGTATTGCATTAACATTTAGCGCCAAAAAGTTTTTATTTTTCAATAGCAGGAATATAAGGCTAGACAAAGGGGTCAGGACCTATGCCCTAAAGGGGCCAAAAAGTAGGCCTGTCAAGCTAAAAAAAAAAAGAAGAAGTTTTTCGTGCAAGGGTCACCGTCACATCGTCATTTCCGGTGACCTTTAGTCGAAATATTGACAATTTTTTCTACTTTCGGTTTGAGGTGGGTGTGTAGCATCCGGATGTATCGAGTTTTTATCAGTGCTGTAAGTCAATAGTGTCTCAGGGACGGGGTATAGGGACCATATGAATTTCTCATAACCCCCCAAAAAATCGTGGTAGCGGAAAGGATATAAACTATTAGAGCATCATACTTGTCAGAAGATTTTTCGTTATGAATCGTCATGAAAATCATGGCATTTTTACTAAGCATGACATATTAATAGGGAATTTGTCGGCAGATTACGCATGCTCATTTTTTTAAACGTTTAGGACATATTTATAGAAACATGCAATTTGTTTTGATAAACTACAGGCCAAATGAAGCAATTCGTGAGCCTTCCAGTTCTTTTTTCAGCGTTAGCTGTCTAGCTTGAATATTGACCCACTTTAAGAACCAATGAAATGTTTACAAATATTGTCATTGGTCACAATATGGTAAAGTTAACACAAAAAGTTTGATGCTGTTTTGTATGTTTTTGTATTCGTAGTGTGTTGAAAAGTATAGTGGTCTATAGAGTGACAAATGTCCGCTAGCTTTTTCCAAGCTATGTATCTCTGTTAATGTACATGCCTTACTATGACCTCGGTGACTCATCGAAAACAGCCATGCGAACACCTTCGGTTGTTATCGGCTATAACTCCAACGCGATAAATTGCAGTACAAAAACAAACACAATATTGCCTATATTTTTGTTATGGATTAAAATCAAGGACCGTAACACTTACCAATGAAAGCATTCAAACATTAAGCACAACATGTAAGGTTTTCATGCTCCTAAATATTCAGAAACGATAAATATAGCGGATTTTGTGTTTGTTTTTGTATTGCAATTTATCGCGTTGGAGTTATACCGCTTACACATGTTGACATAAACAGGGTTTTGGTTTACATTAGCAGAGCACAACAATGCGGAGTAATACGTAAACATGAATTGTTTTATAACTTTTTACTATTACATTATTTATCTAGCTTCTTTCTTTAAATACAATATCAGGACACGAATAACAAAAGCATGTAGGGTACATTTTTACTGGGGGAACCCCAGTATTTGTATTACATACAATCCTGAAATCACTACGATTTTAACGATGTAATTTCTCCACAACCAATTCATCCGAGCAAGAAAGAAGTGCCTGCAAAACTCAACCGATATCGTAATTTTCGACCATTTATGAGAACCTTTGTTTACAACAATTTAATTTTTTTTATTTGTTTGTATTGTGTGAACTTTTTGAAAGCTTATTTTGATGAGAAAATGTATTTGTGCGTATAAATTCCTACGCGCTGTAAAATGACTAATGATTTTTGAGGGGCGATAAAAATGTCACTGTTACAAGTAACTCGTTGAGCAGACGAACTTAACACAATTTATGGTTTTAACATTCATATTACAGTTAAGCTAGAAACTTCTTATCTAACGTGTGCTTGTATTTTATTATTTACGATATTTTGCATCTGTTGATAGTATTGATCCACGTTTCGTCCTTTAACTTACCAGATATCTTCAGCTAAATATTTGGATCTACCGTTAGAACAACCCTTTTCCAAGCGCTGTAACATAAATTTTCCCGCCGAAAGTCGAGACCATATGAGTTATTTATGTTTCGTCCCCATCTTATTCGTTCGCGCTATTCGCACCATATCCAGTTCGTACGCAGGTATAATTATGGAATAAGGACTCTGTGTGCGCAGTTTTTAGTTTCTAGTTTTTTTCTACATCAGGTATATTGCCTTTATGAGTTCTAGTATTGTGATGGGTCCGTTGAGGTGTGATTTGAATGATTCAGCTGCTATCGCGTCTCAGAAACCTTGTCACAATATTAACATTTGTTTTGAAATTCATTACCATTAAATGTGAAACCCTATAAATTAATACACAGAATTGCGATTTCCCCCAGTATCAGTACTTCAGTACTTTGATTACAAAACAGTACGCATATAGTATGATACTTGCCGGCCATTTGAGAACTATTTCGTTTGCGTCATAATTCATATCGATTGTATGGTTGGAATTGCGTTGAAAGAAGGCAGTGGCTAGGGAACCGGCACCGGACGACAAGACAGCGAAATTATTCGTTCGGCACCGGTTCGCTATTAAACGGTACGTGCATTGGCTAGGGAACCGTCATTTTATGCATTAGGCATCCTTAATTTTCCCGTTTCCCAGGAAACATATCATATTTGTGCTGGCCATTTCTCTGTCACGATGGATGGATGTCTCTCACAAAGTTTGTCTGCTTCGATATATTTGTGAGTGGCTGATTTACATCTTCGAGTCTAAAACCACTTGACATCTTTTGCAAATGTATTGAAAAAATATACATTTAACAATCGCAATGTGTCATTTAAACTCAACGCTGTATATCTTTTTAAAGATATGTCTTGTTAATGGTACCGTTGATTGTAAAAGTCAATGTAATACAAATGTATGGCTGTGGTCGGCGCCGAGAGTTACATCCGACTTTCTACTCGAACAAAGTGGAGCAAATGTTCAGTCGGTTAAGTGGACGTAACTAAAGTAGACTGGAATTTTGCAATTTAGTTTTTAACGAAATTCGCGGCTCTACAAGTATCATACCACGCTTTTGGAACGTATACGCTAACAACCTAAGCTTCAATCAAATAAAGAAGACGGCATGTGAAAGGTTCAGTGTTAGAACAAATCTCGCACAGTTTTCGTTCGTTATAATTATGCTCTCAACATATTTATAATGGAATAAGTCTTAGTGTAAGAGTTTCCGGTAGAACACATTTATTTAATATGAGTTTATCAAAAATTAAATTACAGATGTCTGGCCTCTGTAATGTGAGATCACACCATACGCTTTCAACGTTTTGTAATCACAGAAAATGGATTCAACGAACTTTCGTCGTAGAATATTTATGCGTGCCAAGGGGTTAACGATTCCTAAATATCAGAAATTTCGGCGTGCGGAAAATGTCGAGGATCAATCCAAATACTCCGTACATGTACTATGTACATTACGAGGCGGTGTAATGCATTTATCGATGTTTTCCCCCAGAGGGGATGCACGGGAAGTAGACGTAAAGACTTTCCCGATGTATGGGTATTTCGTAAACCATGTCGTCACATGTAGCGGGGATTAGACTTTGCCCGTATTTTATGGACCGGGGACACCCCCAAGGAATTAGACAGGACTATCTTCACATGGGAGGGAAATTTGACGGCCAATTTCCAAAAATGTACATTTCCTCTATATAATCCCGCCCCTCCCCTCTGGGAGAAATATTGACAAGTGCATAGGAATGCCTATAATATATATTATTTGGTATTTTGTTATCATCATATTGTTATTAATTGTTTTATATTGATACTTGTTATTTGATATTTTTCAGGTACGAAGCTATGGTCTTCCTGATATTATACTTAATATACATTCTTATAATGTATTTCAACCGGTTTCTCGAAAACAAGAGTATTCAAGCGGTTGAAAAGATTCTCTCACGATGTCGACATGAAGACCCTATAAGCCAACATCACCATCATCATCATGCCGACCCTGGAGTCGATGAGAAACAGCCCCTTTCCGGTAAGGATCGGTTTATCAATGGCATTAAGCTTTAAGCAAAATTTTGTTTCTGCAAACTGTTGTAGCTTCGGTCTTTTAGAGTGGTGCCCTTGATAAATAATTAGTATAAAATTCTGCAATATAACACTTTGTAATTATCTAAAGAGTCAAAACTATTAAATTATATAGAGTTAAAGTACTAGTAGATCTTGGGATATTACAGATAGGAAATTCGAGTTAAAAGTCCATGAAATATGTATATACAATAAAAAAGCGCTGACTGGGTTCATCAACCCGGTTAAAATAGTGACCTAACATTATATACATGTGACATACTTTGGCGATACTTATAAATTTCAAGCGTGTATCAACCAGAATTGATTACATTTTGTGGATTAAAACATTTTCCGAGCCATGTGCAGTTATTTTTAAATGAGTGTTGTCATATTTTTCATCAGGGTACTGTTTTATCAAAGCACTTACGAAAATCGTAAACCTACGATCAAATTTTTATAATTTGTTTACTGTTATAAAGTGTGGAAAATGGAGCTGTACTACTAATAATGATTCAGTTCATGAACTCCTACAAACCATATCCGTCCGGCACCAATTTGCATTTATAAAAGATAATAAACAACTTAAATGTGATCGTAAACTTACGATTTCCGTAAGTGCTTTGATAAAACTGTAACCAGGGTTGAGTCGCTTTAAAATTCTATTAACTAAGATTATCTGTTCTATTACTTTGAACATCCATTGCATCATATTAGCATATATGTGTTATTTATAGGTATAGTGCGGAAAATTTGACGTGTACCTCAACCTTCTATTAGCATAATTAGCATAGTTGGTTTATTGTCTATATGTATAACCCCGCATTTATGTTTTCGTCAGTGGGGAATATCGCGAAGACGCTCCAGGTGTAATACAAACACGACTCTACAGACTAGGTCCCATTGAGGAATTCCACATCGGCGATGTTCTCCCGATTTCTTCCGTTACCACCCGATTTATCACAATTCCTTCCGATATCACAAACTGTCTCATTACTTCCCCGAAGCTTCCTCAAGACCACGAGGAACCTGTTCCCGATGTCCTGATAGCTCATTTATTCCAATCGGGAGTACATCACTGAGGCAAAAATGCTCAGTGAGACCTAGGCTTAAAGGACCGATATTACACGATTTGCTGGCAGAAATTTATATCTTCACCACATGAACCTTGTTAAATAATTATACAGGCATAAAGGTCAGGAACAGGTCAAATTATCCTTACTATACCAATTCTAAGTGTATACTTGTATTCTGTCATTTGTTCAATGTTTTAGAACATTCCAAAGGTGGACAAAGTTATTCAGAAGAGAAAGAAATATCTGCCGATTCAGAGACCAGGGAAACACCTTTCAGTAGCGGAAGTTACGTTGCCGGAAATCCCCATGTAAATATAGACGGTGGGTATAAGTCCATACTATTCTGTTTTCTCTGTGTAAATTTGTGTTTGGTTATAGAAAGAGGAACATAATAGTGAACATGTTCAATGTCATGAATGTTATGTTTCTATATACAAATGAGTACATTGTATTAATCGATCAGTTCAGTCACTTGTTTACATTACATAAATATTGCAAATTTTATTATTTATGTCTTATATGTGTTAATATGTAGCTGTACGTGTGATCATACTATAATAGTTTTACACGCATTTCAGACAAAACGATTGACTCACCTTTTGACATACCCGGACCAATAATAGGCAAAATATACTGGATCGTCATGCTACCTTTAAAAATACTGATGTTTTTTACAATTCCTGATTGCCGACGTGCTGGTGTCTGGCGTAAGCTGTACATGGTGACATTTGCTCTGTCTATTGTATGGATCGCTGCATGTTCCTATATGATGGTTTGGATGGTGACGATTATAGGTAAGATGAAAATTTGAAATAACCTCCCTTCATTGTACAATGCTGGTTTAAGCAGCGGCGTTTCTGTAGACTTCGAATTGTCTGTCTGTGTACTCGGACATTATCAGGGTGACCAAGGACCCTGCAAAACAGGAAAAACAAGAAATATGCCAAAAAATATCCCTGCAGGGAAAGATCGGAGTAATTCAAAAAATCAGGGAATTATCAGGAAATTTAATAAAAATTGGAGAAAAAATGTGTCTACACCTAGTGGCTTCTCTTCATGACTTTATTATTTATTATAAGTTAGGTTTAAATTATGAATTTGGTGGTTAAGGTATGGATATAAGGGCAGGTTGGGGGCTATATTTTTTGCTGTATCTGAGTTGCGAACACACTAAACAATCATGGAAAATCACCTTTCAGTCAGGGAAAAATCTGGGATTTTTCAGGGAATTTCATTCTTTTTCTGGGGCCACCCTGATTATATTATGTATGTTACTAGAAAATTACTGTAGGCCTGTGTTAGTGGCATTACTGTGGCGACTGTATACAGTAATGTCTCCCTGTACTTCATTCCAGCGGAGTAATCATTTGCAATTATCTCTCTTTATTGTTAAATGTTAATTAAAGAGGACATGCACTGTGTCATTCATTGCATTTAAGAGGCTGTATGTTTTGTTTATGGACAAGACATAGTGGTTTAGTGCTGAGAGCTACTGACTGCTGATCCGAAGGTTACGGGCCCGAAGCCGCCTCCAGCCGGATAAAACAAAAATGCTTTTTAGTGTTTCTAACTTAACATTATCAAACGATGGAGTTCGTCATCCTGCAAAGGGAAATGACTAGTAAAGGACACATAACCAATATTCAACACATTAGCTTCCCTTCGTCAGAAACACTTAAGAAACACTAAACCGTAAGATTAAGACCGACCGACCTGACCACAGTCACAAGTATGTTGTCAAAAATTAAACGACCATTATTTTCGAAGCAGTGTTTGAATTTTGTTTTTACAACGTTCTAGGGTATTGTGTGTGTGCTTCTCAGTACTCGTTCCTAAACACACAAATTGGCAAATGTCACGATCCAAAACTCATACCATGCTTACATTATACCTCCAGGGAACAAACTCTTATTTAGTTTTTGACTGAAAAATGTATACTTTAAAAGATCGTCAAAAAACATTGCCATAATTATGTCAACTTTCAGTATGCAAGGTCATTGTAGTTTTGCATGATACAAGTTCATAAATATGTATATAAGAGTTTGTTCCTTATACTATTGACTATGTCGCCAACAACAAACTTTTACCCTTCGTGTGATGTTGACTTTGTTTGTGAACGAGCAAAATCTGCAATGAAAGTGCTGTCATGCTTCAATAAATTCACTTTACTGATATTTAATTTTTGTTTAACTTCAAGGGTAAATAAAGTGCATCATAACACTATGATTACCGTACCCAACACATTTCAATTTTGAGAATAAAATGCTTTTGAAAAAAAACATGCGCAATCTCACTATAAATTATGTACTCTGATACCTTAAAATGATTAATTTCTTTTGCTGCCACAGGGGATGCACTAGAGATACCAGATACTGTGATGGGGTTAACCATACTAGCAGCTGGTACCTCTGTGCCGGACTGTCTTAGTAGCATATTTGTGGCAAGGGATGGTAAGCAAATTATGTATTAAATTAAACATAAAAAATAATCACAACTAGAGACAAAAAATGATGGTTATTGAGACTCTATTGATGTCCACAAGTCGATTTATGCTTAATGTTTACATAATAATCTATATGAAAAATGTTGGAGTAGTTGAATTAAACGTATAGGTATGTACAAAGTCGTTGCAAATAGTTTTGTTTTGAACGTTACTACGTTATACAAAAGATAATAGTACTCTCTTTCAAGCCGTTGGTACCAACGGATACCTTCATGAGTGTGGTTTCGAGAGTGATTAATTTAACTGATAACAAGCGGTCAGTCGACCGTGCAGCGTTTATATTATCAATGTTTGTTTATTGATAAGCTAGAGTTATCTCCGGTGAGCTGTATCTGCTTGTTTTTTTCTTCAGGTTATGGTGATATGGCCGTTTCTAACTCTATAGGAAGTAATGTGTTTGATATATTAATCTGTCTCGGATTACCGTGGTTGCTGGACACTACCATAGTTAAAAAGGGCGATCCCCTATTAATTAACAGCGGAGGGATCGCATATTCGGCCCTTATACTGTTGTCGACTGTAGCATTCATGTTGGTAGCCATTAATCTTGCAAAATGGCGACTCACCAAACCGTTTGGAGGACTGTGTATGTTTGCATACGTCGCTGTTATATCGGTGTCATGTCTGTTTGAACTGAATGTATTTGGGGACTTCGTCTTACCGACGTGTGATAGAGAGACGTAACACCATGACGTCATATGTGACGTCGCCATGGCGTCATAGGTGACGTCATATAATTTATATGTTTCAGAACCACGCCTAACTAGTAAACAGGCACTGTATGATAATGTATGATATTTGTATAAAATGTTATTGCTATGTGTCTGCATTATTTGAATTTTACGAGTTGTTCGAAATGCAGGCTAATTTGACGGTTCATTTAAAGGGGCATTCCGTACATTCTAGCGTAAATCTAGGCCTATAATATTCACTATAGGCTATCTAGCACATTTATCGGGCTAAATGTAAAACAAACAAAAAAATCTTTAAAAACAAAATGTGTGGAAATAGATGTAAGGTCACAAAAATATATTCAAATTAGAGTATCAATTTATCGCTGCTAGCAAGTCACTTATAGACAAAGGGGAACAACTCATTCAAGTTTGTTGACTAATTCGACTCGTGGCAGGAATATTTTATTTATTATTTTTCCGGCAACTGTTTGGATTGTCTTTATAGCAATCGTAATTCTTATTCATGTCTTACATTTTTTAATAAATTTAAACGATCTACTAGTAGTTGTAGGGTATGCCCCTTTAAAATCACCCATCCTGTATTAGTGTACTGATTGTATTATTCATATGTTTTGTGCGTTGACAATCAAGAATGTAGATGTTTTATCAAACAAGTCGTAGGTTACTGTTGACATGTCAAAACATATCATATTCGTATAACGTTCTAAACATTGTGCGAAATTGTTTACTTGACACTCATGAATATTCCGACATGCTTTTCCGTCGCACTTTAAATTCAGAATTATTATTAAAATTTAAAAAAAAACTTCCGTACATTACAGTTACGGAAACATCCGAAGTTTAATGGTCACCAGGTAAATGATTTCGCACAATAAATATAAATCTAGTTTATTGAGGAATTATTTAAATGATAATGACTTCTACTCATGCCAAAATGATGTCAAAATATTATGTGTGCTTTACTGCATACATGTATAAATCGATTATTCAGGTCAGTCAAGTGTTCAAATAACATTGGTTACAAAGACATTGTAATTTCTCCTATACATGTCTTATTTTTTATAGACATTATGTGTATTAGAATGTAGCGTAGTGAATAAGGTATTGATTTTCACCGCCTTTTTCCAATCAAAATGTTTAAAAACAATAAAAATAGCAATGGTATAATATTATTGCAAAGTTTATAATTATACAAGTGACAGACCTGAATACACGGACAATAATTATATGTACTACAGTGTGATAATATTGACATAAATTGTCCGTGCTTTTTCGTTTAAAATATGTGAATACATCATTTCGTATGGTAATAAAATACATGGTAGGAAATAATGAGGTCAAGTTAAATATTGTCACACCATATTTTATTCCAAAATCACAGACTGCACTGCAAATGTACTTTATTAAACCGGTATGAAGCGTAATTTTATATTAAAATATTTCTATTTTTAATGAAATCATGTTTATCAAACGGAATTTTTGTAGAATAAAACCTGTTCAGACAATGGTTGTAATCTTTTGTGTCCACATAAACGACAACGTCACGGTCGGCCAGTCATACATACTGTTATAATATTATATGTTACTTTTGTGAAATTGTTGTTATTGTTGTTGATATATAGTTTTGTTTCTCTGTTAATAAATTTAATAAACTTATCACGTGACTTGTGTTTTAATTAAACTATGTACATGCAACAGGAACATCCGTAGATGTATCTTACATAGATATAGTAGATAAAGTATCTGTACGAGCACTGTAAGAAGTACCAGGAGCACAAAGTAGAGGTTAAATACTTAGGCACATGGTTATAATTTTTCGGAGTGTACCCTTTGACAATGAAGGTTGTGAAGCGGCCACATGTTTAGCCACAACGGACATGACGTCACAAGAACTGGTATCCGTGTTTGCTGTGACAACTGTAGAAAAACTGGGTACCAGCTTTCGAAACGTCATATCCGTTGCGGCTAAACATGGTCGCTGCACAACCTTCTCTATATATAGGATACACTCAGATAATTTTATATATATACATAGGTTACGCCCAGATACTTTGAAGTCATGTGCCTATGGTAAAATACACATATTTATTGTTATTGTTTTATATATGTCTACAAGTATAAGTATATATATAAGCACATCCCAAAGAACAATCAGACTCCTAAACTGAAAAAGTACACGATTTTCCATTGTTTCTTTGATTAACTTTATTTAGACTGTATATTTTATATAAAAAAAGACAACCAAAGTAAAAGATATGACTGAACTGTTGAAAACGTTTGCACAATATCTTTGGTCAACTTTGTATGTGTCCATGAGCCAATGTTTTTATTTGGATTGTCTCCCTGAGGCTCACAATTTCCAGTCCAACTGTCATTTATGGTTTCTTTGACTAAGCTTGTCTGATGCCATATCAAGACTTACATTCATAGAAGGTTGTCCTGGGCTGGTATACAGTTATATATCATCTAAGTAGTAAACTAAGAATTGTCTTGAAATCTTAAAATTACTTTTAGTGTATTATAGCTAAATAATATAAGTCAGATCATCAATTATTTACAAAGATTTTATGCAGTTTGTAGAGAGCTGCGATAATCACGTAAGGAAGTACAGTGAAGTTCCGCTAATAAGACCAGTAAAAAAGGTGGCCTCAATAGCGAATCGTTCTTATTAGCGGACCTTTTTTGTTCTAAATTTAATACTTTGGGACCTTAAACTGGCAAAAATCTGCATGATTTTAAAATAATCAAAGTGGTCTTATTAGCGGAACTTTACTGTATGGGTTATTCCTCAACTTGCGGGGAATGTGTACACCGCAATTTTTTACTTAAGTTAAAATATTTAAGTGTTCCACTAAGATGCTTTATAAATACCAGCCCTGATCGGTGTCGTAGCCCTAAGAAACCAGTGAAAATGTATAAAATAAGATAACCAAACTTTTCCCGGCAAAATTCCAGCGCATGTCATGTATACTATCCGTTTGTTTACCCTTTCTATCTTCAAATTCTTTAAAAACAATTACGTTTTGTAACCAGATCATATTTATTTGTAATTGACGAATTGATTCCTGATTTATTAAAAGTTATTAAAAGTCGTGCTGGAGTTTGTTTGTCTTGACCAATGAATAAATGTTAGACTATTAGTTTCATGGTCGAGACCATAATTGCGCATGAGTTAAAATGCTGCTGGACTGTTTACGTATGGAAATTCTGGCACTTCTGCGTACGAGTGATTTGTAATTTCAAAACGTCACGAAATTCTTTTTAAAATTATCTTAAAATTAGTACAAGTTTGACTTATGGAGATAAGACTTCCCTATTTAACCGATGGCTGCCATGGGTTCAGATTAAACTAATAGCAAAACTAGGTTCAACGTTCAACTTACTAACCAACGGAAATAAAACATTTCAATCATGCTTTCAACTATTTGTTTGGTTTTGAGTATTGTAGCGGCGCATGGTAAGTTTATTAGTTTATACTAATTTATTTAAGGTCGATCGTGAAACAAGTTTTTTTCCAACTTATATAAGTCCCTCTAGACACCTCATTCCTGGTGTTATCCATCGCCACGAGGGTTTGAGAGAAGAGAGGTCAGTTTCCATTTTTTCCTAGCAAGAAAATGTCTGGTACCATTATTTTGTCTTTGGTATGACGCGGCCTGGGATCGAAACCGGAACGTCCCGTATACTGAACGGACACTCTACCACTTGGCTAACGAGGTTTATTATTTATGTACATTATATATGGTGTCAACTAAAGGGACTGCCTCACCTATTGGAGTATTGCAAAAATAAAATAAATTTGTCAAATTTTCGCGTAATTTTGGTTTAGTTGCCTGTATATCCCATAAACAACCACCCTGACATCTAAAATAACTTGAGAAACTTCTGCATTTTGTAGTTATTTAGTATTTTTACATCAAAAATTCTGTAGGGTATTAATACCCTATAGAATTAACACTACTTTTGCTTAAATTGCCTGAAATTTGTTCGCATTTGATGAAAACGAATCGAAAAACGAACCAAATACCTCACTGATGTTTAAGCTGTAGTTTGTTGACGTTACAGTTCGATCACGTGTGAATTACATAATTCTACATAATTCACAAAGCATGTTGGAAGAAAAAAAATACTCAGTGGGCGATATCGAGAGTGGTAAAATTGCTTATTTGCACCAAATCATTCATAAAGCAATCGTCAGTGGCTTTCTATTACATCAATACTTGGTTTGGTTAGAAAATCACGATATACAAAAATTTTAGTCCAATCTGTGAGGCAGCAACTTTAAGGGGATTCCTGGGTCTTTGATTTAGCTGTACAAGAGGTATCGAACGCGCAATATTCCTGAAGAGAATTATACATTAGTAACATTACCATAATTGTACAACTTTATAACAGTTAATGTTAATTTTTCAGTATAAGATATTCTTATAGTATAGTTTATTCAAGAAAAAGGCAAATATGCCTATCATTCTACAAATATAATTATACAATTTCACATATTTTACAATGGTTAATGGTGAAACATTTAAATTCACTGTTGCAGAAAAGTATACTTGAAGTTATCGTTATTGATTACTCTTATTCAAAAGACGCTTTAATTTGCCTTTTTGTAACCCTGTTTTTTTACTTTCTCTTAAACAAAGTCCCTTGAATATCCTTAAGACTAAGAAAATATTTTGTTTGGTAACATTCTGAAGATTGCAAGAAGAAACGAAATTCAGAACACATACATCTCAAAGGTATTTTATGTACAGTGCAACTGTTACTTAAGCCTAGGTCTCACTGAGGAAGTCCACATAGGCGATGTTCTTCTGATATCTTCCCGGATACCACCCGATTCCTCACGATTCCTTCCTATATCACCAACTGTCTCATGACTTCCCCGAAGCTTCCCCTAGAACGGGAACCTGTTCCCGATGTCCTGATAACTCATTAATGTCAATCGAAGTACACCACCGGGGCAAAAATGCTCAGTGGGAAATAGGCTTTAGCTACGGAATTGTGCGTTCGACCGAGGAAGTCGTAGTGCCGGGCATCCAGGTATTTATAACTGCTTAAAAGGGTCAATTGCTACCGACACCTCAGGAAGCTACAGTCTGACGTATTTGGGCACACATATAATGAGACATGGTGGTTTTAGAGTATATATTGTTAAGGTAAATTCTTAAAACAGGGGAGGTTAATGAATACTGCTGTTAAAGATGTTCTGTAGGCGTAAATATTATTTGATGATAATTTGTATCGTTTGTTGTGAAGTGTCAGTGGGCCGGATAAGGTTGTTATTTGAAGCAAAATTCTCTCTACATTGTCAGCATTTACCGTATTGATTCCCAGTCCCGTCAGACAATTGGTCTGCTTTCATATGTCTCTGACGGAACCGAAAACCGATGTAACGCTCGGACGGAACTCAGATGTCAAGTATCCTGAGTTCCGTCAGAGCGTTACATCGGTTCCGTCAGAGCTATATCACGGTATGTATCCCGATACACCGCTGCTGAGTTCCGTCAGAGGATTGTAATGCTTTTATATTTGCCCTGACGGAACTGAAAACCGATATATTGCTCTGACAGAACTCAGAATACATGGCATTTGAGTTCCGTCAGAGCGTTACATTGGTTTTCAGTTCCGTCAGAGCCAAATGAAAACAGAACATTTCTCTCACGGAACTCAGAAGCGGTGTATACAACCGGATACGTACCGTGCATAATATATGAAAACAGAAACAATCTCTGACGGAACTGAGAAGCGGTGTATCGGCACAAATACCGTAGCATTGGTCTGACAGAAATTTGAGGTGAGCGGTTTAGTGAGGGTGCGTGTTATTGACGGGTGAACATTGGTTGTGTTTTATTTTAGCCCAGATGCAAGATTGTGAGTATGGTGGACAGATGTATAAAACTGGTGACCGTTTTCAGTCAACCGATAACTGCAACTCATGTTTCTGTTCAAACGGTGCTGTAGCTTGTACATTGAAGTTTTGTCTGCCAAGTAAGTAACACCCCTATTTTTCGTACATGTAAGTGTATTTGTCCATTGACTAACTAACATACCAGTAACTAACAATTCCATACAAAGCACAACCTCCCCATGACCGCTGTGTAATACTGAAAAGTCACTTACTTGTATTTTCGTCGGCATTAAATTTTGTGGATTTTTGTAAAAATGCCATTTTGTGGGTTAAATTGGTTAAGTTTGTTCATGTTACAGTTCGATCACGTGTTAATTACGTAACTCACATATAACATGTTGGAAGGAGACTATGTGCTATTTTTAAAAGGAAAACTACCAACTGTGCGATATGGAGAGTAGTTCAAATAGCCAATTTGCAATAAATCTTTCATAAAGCAACCATCAGTTGCTTCTATTACATAAAATGCTTGGTTAGGTAGGAAAATAACGTCATACAAAAACTTTAGCCCGATCTGCGAGTCAGCACCTTTGATGAGTAATGTCACTCTATTTCAGCGTCAACTTCAACGTGCACATATGGAATAAGCACCTATAATGACGGTGACTCGTTCAAGTCTATGGATGGTTGCAACACATGCGGATGTCAAAATGGCGCAGTGGTATGCACGGAGATGTTCTGTTTGCCTTCATCAGCCATCCCACCACCTTAAACCTGTCTGATCCCACTACCTTAAATCGGTCTGAATTGTAAAATAATTGTTTAATTGCAGAATTTATTAAATAAATGAGCAATTTGTGACTTATCATTGTTATGTAAAAAAGTTTCGCAATGCGTATACATGTAGTCTGTGTTGTTATCTATGCATGTACATGGTTTATTTCCAAAAACATTAGACGTTATGCCAATGAGTTTACATATATACGTTCAATTACATGTGTAATAATATACTCACATTCACACACACACACACACACACACACACACACACGCAAGCACGCACGCACACACGAACGCACACACGCACACACGCACGCTCACGCACGCATACACACGAACGCACGCACACACGCACGCACATATGTCAAAATCACACACATATATAATGAAGATACAAATTTTCAAAAAGTATACAGGATCATAATGTTACTCATAGTAAGTATCTCCTGTTTCTTAATTCAAAAGACATAAATAAACATGTATATCAACCGATCGAATGTGTGGTGGTATACAGTTACATCGACGCCCTTGTTATTTGCACAACCTTTTGAAGTGGTTGTTGCGACAGCCGGGTGGTCAAATGCGTTCTGACTGCGCATTGGTAGGCGTCGAAACCGTGTATCGTGTACTGTGCTAAATTTATTAGCATTGTTTAGTAGACACCTTAAGTGGTATTCACAAAACATCTTAAGGAAAAACTTAGATTTTTCTTAAAATCTTAAATTTTCCGTAAGTGTATCAGCTAAACAGGAAAATCAAGCTAGTACATGTATAAATTTTTAGTTTAGAATCATTATGTAAAGAGCTACAATAATCACAAAGAAAACATGGGTTATTTTTTATTTCTTTGGAAATATGTGCTGCTAAAATGTTTTACTCAAGTTTTCCCTTAAGATGCGTTGTGAATACTAGCCCTGTAATATTTTATCAAATCACTTGCGGAAACCATTAACTTGCGTTCGAATTTAATTTCTTAATAGTAACTTAAATCCTACAATTTTGGGGACAGATATGGTTTATTGAAGTTCATTGACTGGCTAATAATTGATATTAATCAACATTTTACCACAATTTGCATAATTATATTAAAGGGCTATAAAGAATTTAAATTTGACCGTTCGAGTTTAATATTTACTTAAGTGCTTTGATAAAACAGTACCCTGGGCAGTTGCCGGTTCAAGGTTTCAGTGTCAAGTAAGAGTTATATAGACAATGCAGCAATACCAAGTGGTTTTTGCCTACAGTTCCAAGTAGAAATTTGTAAACATTGAAACACAAATATAGCCATAAGTATTTTATTTCTTCATTGATTTGTATGAAATATACGCCACGCTAATGGGAAAATTATTTGCTTTCCATGAAATATAAGATCCTTTTCATCAGCAGTGCCGTTTTCCTGGAAAAAACGGTCAAGCTGCAGATTGATACACCAGCATCATTTCCCAGCGGGTAATAAAATCAAAGATACAATAGTGACAAATAACTGTGTAAAAGATTTCTCCGAAATTTTGGGATTGTCGCGGCCTGTGATCGAACCCGAGACCTCTCACCCTTGAAACAGACGCCTTACAAACAGAACACTTTAACAATTAGGCCATCGAGGGGGCTCCTACACGACAGATCGCCCTAATGTAAACTAAATGTTTCAGGTGCGACTTTCCCACTTTAAGATGGAATAGACCCTTTCCGAAAAAAATCGTCTGCGTCATATTTTGCATAAGTACTTGTATAGTAATAGGTGATGCCTTTCTTTTTGGTAATTTGAACGAGAAATTTTACGTTCCGTGTTCCAAAAAAGTGCCACCTAGCGGGACGTGTTTTTTGCGGGATTTTTGACGTTTATGGTCAATTTTTAAGTAAATACGCCAATGAAAAGAGAAAAAATATTTTCATGCAAGGAAATAAATGCTGAGTTAAGTGATGCAAATTATGGAATGAAATATTGAATATGATGTACATAACGCTTGTTGCTATATTCAGGCAAAATATATCATCAAAATCCGAGTTACAGAGGGGTTTTATCGAAATGAGGGTCTATTCCACCTTAAGAGATCACTCAGATCAGGTCTGAAGTCAGGACAAATGCGTGATAAGACACAAAATATGCATGTATTACCGTATATAAGAGTCGCACTTTATCTTACAATCGTTATTCATCAAATATATTAACTTGTGCAACATTCAAAATGAGAACTGTTTGGTTATTATTGTGCGCAACAACTGTGTTTGGTAAATATTGTAATTATTAATACCTGTACTGTATAATTGTATATTTTTGCGGGTCAAAACGTTTGCGATTTCTTAATTTGGCGTGTTAAAGTAATAGTGATTTTGGAAAATTTCTAAGTGGACCACGGCCGCGGCTATTTAACTCCGCACTTATAATCACTGGACCACGGCCGCGGCTATTTAACTCCGCACTAATCACTGGACCACGGCCGCGGCTATTTAATTCCTCACTTGTCACTGGACCACGGCGCGACTATTTAATTCCTCACTTGTAACTGGACCACGGCCGCGGCTATTTAACTCCGCACTTATAATCACTGGACCACGGCTGCGGCTATTTAACTCCGCACTAATCACTGGACCACGGCCGCGGCTATTTAATTCCTCACTTGTCACTGGACCACGGTGCGACTATTTAATTCCGAACTAAACACTGGACCACGACCGGGGCTATTTAATTCACATGAACACTCACATGTTTAACTGTAATTTCAAATCAAAATGATACCAAATACTATATTATGTAATGCTTCCGTTGAACAGAACATAAAACCACGTCTAAAATGGTACACCGGAAGTGCCAATGGACAGGTGGTGTACCATCATACCATACGAAGAGTAAACCTTTGATCTGGGTCATTTCATTTTAGGGGAAGGCTTTTCTGCATTAATATAAAGTAGTAATTAATATTGAATTGCAATTAATTAATATTTGTGAAAGAACGGACGCATGCACCTAATACACTGCTCAAAATAATTAAAGGAATACTTATAAGGAACAATTATTCAATGTTTTTTCATGTTTGTATATGATTTTAAGACTCATGTTGGTAAAAGGGGTATCACTTGGGCAGCGCCCTATGCTAGATGCTATGCCACCCTATCTTTCGGCTATTTTATTATTTAAAGTGTTACAATTTAATAACTCAAAAAAATAAACTTGGCAGTTATTTTTTTGTTTTTATCTTCTGTTTGGTGTAGCTATGCTAAGTACAGTTGTCAGAAAGCATTTAAGAGCCAGAATCACATCAGGGGCAGAGCAAATGGTAAACTATGGGTGTTACTACTAAAAATAGTTCAAAGGGGAGACGTTTTACTTTGTAATGTCAGGAACTGTGAAATCGCTGTAAGGTTACCGGAATATCAATAATGAAACTCTATCACGATAGAGAATGTTTCACAACCACTTATCCAACGCTGTTATTTGAGACTCATCACGTTGTGGACGCCTATGTCAACGATAAAAATCCACAATACAATAAAAAAGCAACGAATGTGTGGATTGTTGGTAATTCAGTTTTAAAAAGGCTTTAGAAAGGTGGCCTCATCATCAGAGGATCGCTGCACGTCCCACGTTGACCACAAGGCAACGCAATGAAATCAGTAGAACATGTTTGGAACTTTGTCTACAGGTGCATTAAGAAAAGTCAAGGAAAACATTTGATGGGCTGACCCTGGTAACCACTTAAGGACATTGATTGAGAACGTACCAAATCGGTGTAGACATTGCATTAACAATATAGAGGGGCATACACATTACTAGTGTAGTGCATTTTTAGTGTTAATGGAATAATCAACGAAAACCAAAAACAGTGTTATTCACACAAATGGGTTTTATCAATATGGGTTATTTTTTCAATAAGTATACGTCCGTTGCAGAATGTTGATGTTTGTTCGTGAGATAACATTCACATACTCATTCTATATATTTATTTTGCTGGTATTTATGCATTCATGGCAAAGATAACTCCAACATTTATGGTGTTCCTTTAATTTTTTTGAGCAGTGAATAATACCTGGGTCACACAATATCTCGGACATCGGACAATGTCCGTGTATCCGAAGTATACCCGTTATCTTGGCATCGTGCGGATGCCGGTCGATGTGTAGGAATACGTACATATTCCAAAACATTCGGAACTCCTCGGCAATTTACAAAATGCCATCTTGAAAGTAGTCCGATGACGTACGAGGGTAAAAGTAATATCACTGATGCTATTAAATCGTCCACAATAAATGAAAAACAAGCAAATTTTACACGAAGTTACATGAATCTATTTTAAATATGATAGACCAATTTCATAAAAATGCAACGGACCGTTATTGAGATATTAGCATATACATGATGCATACTAACGGACATCGCCGCAAGCCAGCGACGTCATAATGGTATTTCTTTCGTCCTGAAATTTCATCCCCGGTATTCTTTTTAGACTCCTGAATCCATGCAGCCATTTAATCGTCCTTTACAAATGTGCAAAGCAACCGACACTCGCTATCAGCATGTAAAAATCCGAGATTTGATTCTAGAATAGGAATTGTACGAGGTGTTCTGAATGATTTCAAAAGAGACTCCGATCCGACTAGACCATTGTACGGCATTAGGATTGTATATGTGACTAAGGTATTAATCGACTATGTACAGGACAAGTGCTGCAGAAGGATTGTGACTACGGTGGTACGATCTACAACTCGGGTCACTCGTTCCTTGATAGTGATGGTTGTAACAACTGCTTCTGTTCTGATGGTGCTGTAGCATGTACATTGAAGTGGTGCCCACCTCCAAGTAAGTTGTCCACCTTCTGGATAGCGTAGTGGTAGAGTGTCCGCGGGAGGTACCAGTCCGGGTTCGATAGCATAATAGCAGAGAATTTGCTTAGATTGCGTGAGAACCTAGGTTCGATTTTAGTCCGCAATGACAATTCAAACATTTCAAACGTGGATTATTTTTAAATCACAGCCGATGGTTTTACCCGCCTCCTCGATAGCCCTGTGGTAGGGCGTCCGCTTATTATCACATTATGATCATATTATTATTAGTATTTTATATAGAATCTACTGTTTAAGTTAAACGAAAATATGGATAAATGATTATGTCACAGATAAGACATACGTGCATAAGGTCATGTTCCACTTAAAGGTCAACCTTTAATAAATTCTGTTTGCCTTTAGATAAATAAGCAAACTTTAACAGACGGACGTAATGTGACGTCACGTGTCATGATAGTTCGAACATAGTCATACATACAGTCTAACCATTGTTAAACAGACCGTCAAAGGACATTCTGAACTCCTCGGCCTTTATGCATTCTGATTGTATATTTACCGAAGACAAACGGAATTGGCCGACCATTTACGATTGAGTCAAATGATGCATCAGATGCATACTGATCACCTCGGCCTTTATGTATTGCAATAGACTTATTTGCCGGAGACAAACGGAAATGGCCGAGCTTTCACGATTGGCATCAGATGTTGACGCTTATAGCTGGTGGCGTCATGTGAGCCATTTTCCAGGAAAACAAGACAAAACTTTGAAAATCATTATTTTATTAAATACTGGAAGCTCAGACAATCAACAGGGTATTCAAAGCATAGTATTTTTTTGTGTGTGCGATCGCCTTATATCTCATATACATTGGACTAACACAAACAATGGCGTATTAAAGACGTTAGAGAGAAAAAACCTACCTGAGGCGACGTTTTTTCGGCCGAAAATCGTGCACTGCATCACTTTTAGTCATGTGGTTTTCCCACCGGGTAACATTTCACAAAAAAACCAGTCAACACAAGTTGAAATTAAAGGTAAAACGGTGAGGGAGTGTCGTTCTTCATAGGCCCGGTGGCTGCCCAAATTGACATCGGCAAAATTGAAGTAATTTTATGACATTTTTGTGGATTTTGGACCTATTTTAGACCCGAGGATCATTTGGATTTGTGTTGCATGCAGATAAATCATCATGCTATCAAATAGCGAGTGGGTTTTTTGCCATATCTTCGTCAATGTGTGTGTAAAGACTACAATCAAGATAGCGTTATTTCCCTTTATATGTATACGAGGTATAAGGCGGTCGCACACACATAAAATAATAAGCTTCAATAGCCTGTTAGACTATCCATTCGGAAAGACAGGATTCTAATAAACAGTGTAGAAAATTATAACATCAATTTACGAAAATGCCAAACCAAGAAACCTACTACCTACGTTATTTATTTTCAATTTCAGGTACAAGTGATTGCACCTACGGTGGTGTTGATTACAAAAGTGGAGCAACTTTTAACGCGCTGGATGGTTGCAACTCTTGCGGATGTTTCCAGGGCAAGGTGTCGTGTACCGAAATGATATGTTAGTCTTCCATTCCATCACTGCACTTAACGTCAATTTATAATTCAGTGTATTCACAAAACGATTTAAGATAATAAAAGAAATTATTACTCTGAGTAGTCTTGTAGTTGTACGCACAGGTAACTGTATTATTGAAGGAGTAAAGAAAAATTGTAAAATATGACAATTATATAATTGACATGTATAAATTTTACAAATATTTTTTACTCTTCATCACTGATACAGTTACCTGTGGTTTTACACACAGGTAAATGTATTATTGATAAAGAATACATTTACATAAACTGATATGAAATTTATAGTCTATTAGATATATAAATTTTATGAAATTTCGATGATACAGTTACCTGTGGTTTTAGATACATTAGTACGCAAAAACAAGGTCACGACATACAAATGACGGCCTTAAAAATGTAACCAGTGCTTCCCCTGATGCAAAGCATTTAAAAATTGGGAACCAGCTTCAGTTCGCTCTTATCAAAAAGCTAATAATAAATCGGACATGGATGGCAGCATTGAACAGAAACAGCAGAGCACGAAAACACACAAAAATTTAGGAGAGTCGTAACTTGTGACTTACCCCTTTGATTGATGAGCTATAGTTCAATTTTGAACTCTGAGCCATGACCTATCCGACTAGTCCATTTTGGCGGGTAGACTATCATTTATTACGCTCGGAGCGCATTTTTTAATGATATGATTCTTACAGATATTATCTGTTCATAATCAGATTACAGTTTAGTGCAGTCGGCAACGTTCAGAATTTCTAACCCAGAAGTCGGTGGTTCAATTCCCTGATTCGCTCATTTTTTTAATTCGTTGTTTTGTTATTTGAAGAGATTGTAACTTAAAGATTTTGTTTATATTTTTAATTTACCCATTGAAAGGTTTCGATTCAATATATTTATCATTTTCACTCATTTCGATCGTTGGTGTATTTCGAGCTTACTAACATCCTATATTTGAGGATCTCATGGAAGATTGCCATTTAATTTAATTGTCAAATGAGTTTCCTCGTAAAATAAAGTCTTTATTATTATTATTATTATTCGGTTGATTAGCCTTCATAACGTTCTACAAATACATGTAACAAATATGGTTTGTCACATATACTAGTATTACACGGATTTTACAAGTTGTGTGCATTTAAAAAATATAATATAAATGAAAAACTATTTTGGTAGGATTCGAACTCGCCCTGATCGGACAAAAAATATTTTACAATATATCAAGCGCTTTACCGTCACGACCAACCAGACACTTGAAATAGTTGGCCTTAATTGTATTACTTATCGTACAGGTCAAACCTATACCAACCTATAACGATTAGTGGTTAAAACCTTAAAAGTGCAGTCACGGCTCAATGCTCGAAATCGAACTATATCTCATGTAATGTATACGGAATTATGCTGTTTGTACGAGGGTTGTCCGGAAAGTTTTGAGACTGTGTCTTTATGTCAAAAAGAAGCAGACACAATTCAATAATTATACATCTGTTATTATATACTTCCCATGAGTCTTCTATTCAAAAATGATATTTATTTTAGTTCATACATAGCACGAAAATGGTTATCTTGATAATTTCTTTATTTGTCGAAGGTACGTAATTGGTGGGTTCACATGCGGTTCTCTATGGAGGAAATCGCAAATATCCTCAAACAAAATGCGTTCATGACGTCGCGAGTCGTCAAATGCACCTGCCGTCCACTAGACCCCGATGATATGCGGAAGGGTAGCCGGTTACAGTTTGCTTGTTTCGGGAACCTTTCGGGATCATTTATCAATAAAAATGGGCGGATCTTTGCCATCGGGATCGTTCGGGGTGTATTCGGGGATCGTTATACGAAATGTTGCAGTATTAACGCCGAAACCTATTCGAAGAAGCCGAACGCAACGCGAATGAATGCCGACAGTTCAGGATTTAGTCCCGAATGTTTCCCGATCGTGCGGAAAGGTTGCGGTTACATTGCAGATTATGCCGAAGTGTTTACGAATCGTTGCTGATCAAATGCTGAAAGGTTGCCGATGTATATAAACGATGCCGAACTACTATCTTGTTATCAGTTGAAAGTTGAATACGATTGATTGAAGACGCCATTAATCTCGCTAGTTTCAGCTATAAAAATTAAAAGACATATTTTCAGATACACAAATGTTGAATGACTTAGTTTCAGGTATAAAAAACACTGACATATTCAGTTCATGAAAAAACTTACAGTCCTAAGTAGATAAACCGGGAGTCTCTTTCCGGTGTTTTCCTTAAATAGCTGAAGACCATGGGACACTGGTTGTGTCATCGTTTTCTATAGGGGCTGACACAACCATATTTGGTAGCCTGCCCTTGGTTTGTAGGACCATGGTGAAAACGATATATTCAAGATAAAAACTATCGGCAAACTGACCTCATCGCTTCCGCGGTCGCTCTGGTATAGTTCGGGAAATACTGCTTCGACTCGGCATCCCTTCCGTTCACAATCGACTCCTCAGGCAACTATTCGACATGTTTCTTAACATGATCGGCATATCTTCCGTGTGTATAACGGATCTGTTCGTCATATTCGGGGAGCTTTCGGCATTGCTTCAGCTTCCTTCGGGAACCGCTCGGGATGGTTAAAAAGATTACGAGACCTCGCAGAAGGCTTCCCGAATCACGATGGATTCCCGAACACACCGAACTGTTGCCGATGGGTTTCGGATTACCCCGAAGCATTTCCGAAGCACTCCCAAACAAGACCTTCGGCGTACTTTTAAAATTTGAATGCCGAATATTTTTCGGTCCCGAAGTGTCCAGAAGGCTTCCAGAAGCGTACAGGAACGACACGGAAGGGTTCCAGAACGTCGCGAAGACATGCCGAACCATCCCGATTAGGCAAATTTAGCCTTCGGGAACCCTTCGGGGTCCTAGTGGACGGCAGGTCTACTAGTTGTTACCAGTACCGTATAAGTTTTTATAATGTTTGTTGTATGTGTTCACTTCCTGCTATATTAATTTAACTTTAAGAAATAATCGGTATTGGATTAATATGTCTGCTAGTAAAACTTCAAAATAATCCTCTAAGTGATTTGTTTGATATGAATGCAGTCTCAAAACTTTCCGGACATCCCTCGTTCATATCTGACAAGAAAATACGTTCAAACTAAACTAGAAAAACTTGAGAACGAGCCACAGAAAACACGACAACCTACTTCGACATGTAACAACATATAGAAACGAAAGGGAAGTAACGATTATATGAAGGTTGACTTTTTTAAAGAACGAGTTGCTTCCCTTACCTACAACTACACAAATACGACAAGAATATCACTGCATAAATATAAAAAAAAAAAAAAAGTTCAATTTTGAACCCTGAGCCATGACCTATCCGACTAGTCCATTTTGGCGGGTAGTCTCTCATTTATTGCGTATGGAGCGCATTTTTAATGATATAATTCTTACAGATATCTGTATTAAATCAGATTACTGTTTAGTGCAGTCGGCTACGTTCAGAATTTCTAACCCAGAAGTCGGTGGTTCGAATCCGGGATTCGCTCATTTTTTTAATTCATTGTTTTATATTATTTGACGAGGTAATAAGTTAAGTTATCCGCAGAAAATAAAGACGTTATTATAAGTTAAAGATTTTGTTTATATTTTTTAATTTATCCATTTAAATGTGTCGATTCAATATATTTATCATTTACACTTATTTCGATCGTTGGTGTATTTCGAGCTTACTGACATCCTATATTCGGGTGATAAGCCTTCATAACGTTCTAAAGTATACATGTTACAGATATGGTGTGTCACATATACTAGTATTACACGGATTTTACAAGTTGTGTGCATTTAAAAAAATATAATAAAAATGAAAAACTATTTTGGTGGGATTCGAACTCGCCCTGGTCGGACAAAATGTATTTTACAATGTATCAAGCGCTTTACCGTCACGACTATCCAGACACATGAAATATTTGGCCTTAATTGTATTACTTATCGTACAGGTCAAACCTATACCAACCTATATCGATTAGTGGTTAAAACCTTAAAAGTGCAGTCACTGCTCAATGCTCGAAAACGAACTATAGTGCGTTGCTTTGACATACGCGACTGCTTTTCTCTTAGGAAGGGATCCGATCAACTTTCTTACTTAGCGGAGATCCAAACAGCTTTTGTCTTAGAGGGTCAATCTCTAAGCACTGACAAACTCGTGTAAACAACGTGTAATAACTTAAAGATAAAACAATTACATGTACATTTTTAAAAGTCGTATGTATACTAGTACATATAAATCCTCACCGGTCGGGCGGGATTCGAACCGAAGACCACACCGTCGACGGAGCGTAGCACTGAAGTAAAAGCGCCGTCGACATTATGAATAGCTACGGTGCCAGGCATTTATGAAATTATATACTTAACATGCAAAGGCAATCCGAATCCATACAGAAACGGTGACAGCGCCTCCTAGCACCCATGCAAGAGACAGACACATCTAACGTACCATCCATATATCCCAAAAATAGGATATTTCAAACAAGCCTATATAGACCCCTACAATGATTACACACTGCAAGGTCTCATAAATTAGCATATTACCATTAAGGGTCATAACTGAAATTGATTACTATAGTAAGTATCAGGATAGTTTGTCCAGTCGCCACATGGCGCTGGCACCTTCTGTAGTAATCTAACATACAGGGTGTTAAAAAAGTTTGTTTTCAAAATTTAAATTCGTACTAAATTTTATCTGAGCTTTGTACACAGTGTCCAATTTTAATTTCATACTCTAATAGCTTCATTTATTTTTAGAAAGGTAAGAACAATGGTAGAACCCTCTGGAATTTAACCTGAAAATGTTGTATCCTTCTGGCATCTGAAAAATAAGCTATTGAAACATAAACATTGAGAAAGAACTTTTTTAACACCCTATTCATACTGTACATGTACAGACAATTCGAAGTCTTACAGAAATGGCGACAAAGCCTAACAATCTACGCAAGAGACAGACACAGAAGCCAATTGAGACATGTCTGTCTGCGGGGCAACTAAGTAGTTTCAGCTGAGCATTCCCAGACTGTATTGAGAATCAAACTTTGCATCATCGCAAAATTATATATATGTCTGTAGAAAACGCCTTTGGTTTGTAAAGTATTAAAATAAATAGCCTAAAAGGTAAACTATTGAATTAGTAAAAAGATAATTATAAGTTGGACAGGAAAGCTAGCACACAACCGAGCACAGACAACATAAACATCATACAAGGCACACTATCCCAACACATAATCGAACGAGAAAATGAAATACTCAAGTCCCAGCTGTCAAAAAGCTTAATGAACCAGTTTCAGCAATCAAAAAGCTCAATGCCCTACCTGAATGACCTAATTCCAACAGTAAAATGGATGAACTACTTTAGTATGAGAGGTGATAAAGGTTCCCGGTTGGAGCTTCAAATAAAATACCAAACAAATAAATCAATGGACTGTCTGTGACTAATTTTAATTGTAAAAGGGTATCAAGGTTCAAAATAAGACATTTTGTGCAAAAATAGCAAATATTATTACTAATACAACAGAACTGTAAAATGGGTTGACCCTTATCAAAGGTAATGGTATTCACTACACATTCCATTTAAATGATCCACATGGACGGTGAACACTTCATGAAACGGGGCCCAATGATACTATCCAAAAGGCATTTAAAAACTCAAATAAATCGGCTTATAGCTTTGTAGAAATTAGACAATCAAGATGACGTCCGAGGTTTGTGCCCCGGGTTTATTCTGTTCAATTGACCATTGACCACGTTCTCATAAAGATTTCAGGACCAGGCTTAAGCTCATTTCTATTTTTGCTATTTTTTGAAAGTGCAACGTATTCGTCAAGTTTTGCAATTCTTTTAGCAAGTATACAAAATACCAAGATAATATCTAGATGCAATGTAACATGTGTACTTCCGCAGCTCAATGGTTAGCGCGCTTGCCGTCTAATCTGGCACCCGAGTTCAAGTACGCATGGTACGGGTGGAGGCACTCATATGCCTACTATACTTCAGCAGAAAAGTCGGTATTTATTTTTTAAAACCTTCACAACATTCATTTTCTTTTAAAGGGATTTATTGTATTTGATACTGAGACTGATCTCAAGTATTCGGGATCAAAATCTTAGACTAAGATTCAATTTATTTAACAAAATATTACGATAACTTTGCGTAATTTTTTTTTTATTTGTCTGGAATACAACGAAATATCAATTTTTTTCTCGGTAAAAAATTGTCTTTCTATCAAAGTATTTTCTGTATTAGTAATAAAACAAGTTTGAGCTTGTTTAATTTATGAGAACGGTGCCTGGTGATCATGTTTTACCTGTCAGGTGTCACCCCATGTACCCCAACAAGGCGTGTTAACCTGGATTCGTATGTGTACACCTACGGCAAAATGTCAACATTCTAGGGGTAAGGTATTTTGTGTCTGTTTCATTTTTTTCGTGTCTACACCAGTAAAACGACGAACCTTGGGTGTTCACAACAGCTATTACATGACATGCGTTCCACCTCTGTCAGATTCGTAAATAACAAATTAATCACATATAAATTGAAAATTGAATAGTTCATTGAATGATATGGATATTATACTTGCTTCATTGTAGTTGTAACATAGATAAGACATTATTATATTTTGTGCTAGCATTATTTCTGCGGACTCGTGTTTAATCGCAGATAATAGCAGAAATATTGTCACCGCAGAAAAAATCACGTATACGGTAATTATGTTGTGAAACGAAGATTAGAAGTAATGCATGTATACACTGTGTTTATATAAATCATCCAGAAAAGAGTGAAAACATAATTAGATATTGTCAATGAAGTCTAGCAGGCGTATTGGTGAATCCCACCACAGCTTCCCGTAACTCCGCCTCCAAAACCATAATAGATTACGCACGGTGTTTTGTTTCAAAGTTGAAAATAGCCAAAAGCTCTAGGGTTACCACGAATGCTTCGTTTCTTTTCTTAACGTAAGATAAAGCCTTCTCCTTTTCTGTGTTGTCAGCGAGCAGCTTAGCCCTCATTTCAGGGTGGATTGGGCGCCTTAGGCCGTCCAACGTAATGTCTGTCTCGTTTGGTCTTATTATCAGAGCTGTAGTATGAACTTGTATATGCTGTGCAAGCAGTAACAAACTGTTAACAAAACTTATCCAGCCATTTGCTGTAAATTGCACATTCAGTAGATTTATCCGTCGCAAGTTCGACAGGTTTTCCAACGGAACGTCGTTATCTGCGATGTTAGTCCCGTCCAAAGTGAGCCGTTGTATACCTACCCAAGTTTTCAAAGAATCTAGCAAAGTTTTGCAAACAAACGAAGGTCTGTTTGGTACAGTCTGTGTGAACGATTGGATAGTTTTAGAGTGAAGAAGACCGTCAAAGATTCGGAACTCCGAACGCGGTGACATGTTAGCAATTGCACAAGATACTAACGACGCTGCATTTAAATCACCAATAGCAACCTCGCGCCCACCAAGTTCCAATAATTCTAGATCAGCATGTTCAGTCAAGTATACAACATGTTCTTCACCTTCACATTTGTCAGCATCGCATTTTATACCAACCAATCGTAATTGTCTTAATCTGAGTTTAGTGGATATAACAGAAGCTAAATAACTAAAGTTATTATGACTCAATGTCATCTCTGCGAGTTCCAATGCTTGCAAGTGGGTCATATTCAAAAGCTGTCTGTGCACGTTTTCGGTCAACCTTAAGTACGTTTCTGGGTTTGTTCGGTTTAGTACGCAGCTTAATGTGTACAGAGACTGTGTACAATTTTGGAGCAAGGCTAGTAGAAGATCCGCGTCAGCTCGGGTCATTTTCAAGGTTGCGTCTCTTATAACAACTTTCTGCAAATTAGAATACTGTTGACCATGAAAAATGAACTTTGACAACTCATCGTAATTGCCAACTCCTTCAAAGGATATACGCATGGACTTGACTCCTTCCGGTAGAACATATTTCATGTATTTCATGTGATCTATGTCAAAGTTGAGATCACTGATGTGAACTTCTTTAATACCCTCACCAGTAACCAGAGACTCGTGTAGACAAACAAAGGTGAGCTGCTGAATGTTTCTAAGCAGTTTATCTCGTTCATCTTCAAGAAATGTTTGACGGTATTGTTGTATGCTCTCAATCTTATTTGTTGTTTCATTAATATCTTTAATAAATCGACTTGCCAATGGTGCACACATGCCACTCAAGTACACAATCATATCCGAGTTGTCAAATAGCTTATCCATGTCGTGTGTAATGCCATGTGTATGTAAATCAACAATAGCATTTATCTTACGTGAATGTTCCTTGATGTTGCCCCTATTTGAATAAGCTTCGTCTAGGCAAAGCATTGAGATATAGGTTGCAGCTAAAAACATTTGTACCGGCCTGTCCGTAATTCTAACTTTCTCCTCGTTGTCAAAGATCACGCTTTCAAAAACATCATCCCGAACTAACAATCCTGTTTGAACACATATTTCAACCAATTCTTGGGACACCCCAGATGCCTCCAGAGCACTTACGTCAAACCAAGTCACTGACTGCGCCCAAGATGAGTATGCACTTTTACTAAGTAGGTACATAATTCGTTTGTTTTCCTGACAATATTTCAAATCGTCATAATAGTTTGGCAACGCAACACTGTCTGTTTCTTTCGACAATTTCCATGCATCCATTGGTAGGTTTCTATTTCTTTTATTACGTTGTATAACGTCTTGCCACGTTTTCAACAAGTGAAACTGCGTTTCTATCAACTGACACAAAGTACTACACATGTTGTTGTTGCCATGAAACTGGTAAAGAATCCTAACAAGTGACTGTAATGTATATGGAAACCTTTCGTATTTGTCCAGATAAGTGGTACTGATCCGATTATGAATATTCCGAGCTTTTACAGGTTTCTGTTGCCGACTTGCGTTCAGATCCTTAACGACGCGTTCTACCAAACCTTTAGACGTGTTGTTGTCAATACCGTGTATACAGACTTTTAAATCATACTCCATGAGTTTATTAACTTGCTTTAATTTGGATGGCGTCATTGTCCAGACAACGGTATGCGTTGTGTGTTGATCGAAACTTGGTAATCCGTTTGATTTGACGTGTGCTTTGTACTGCCGGTTAGTGGATCTCCACTCATCGAGGTCATCTATAAGTATCAAACATTTTTCGGGTTCTTTATCAAGCACATCTCTTAGTAAATCCTCGGTATGTTCATTTTCTAATTCAAGGTGTTTTAATAGCTCCGCGTATTGCGCATAAATAACCTCACGAATATCAATTTGCCTCTTGCAATGTTTGAGTGAAATGTAAAATAAGAATTTAAATTTCAGTAATTCCCCAGAATCTTCAAATATATTGTCAGTGTGTGCTAATGTGCCGTCATCAGTCGATCGTTGTTGAAAAGTTTGGAAATATTTATAGTCAGCTGGATTTTGCTCAACACTGTGCCTAAGGGTCTCATTTAATTGGGCATCATGGTGATTTGATGGCGTTACAGTCTCTATGTCAAGTCCAGACATAGGCGTGCCAGTAATTGTTGACATACTTTGTAACCGATCCATTTCTTTCTCCATGTGCTCCTCCAACCAGCAAGTAATGATATACTTCAGAAATAGCGTTTTACCAGTCCCATGATCACCCACAAGGAATATCTTTCTTATATCATCTTCATTAAAAATATGTTTGAATGATTGAATGCGTTTATCTATCATTAAGTTATCTTTATCTTCACCAAACACGTCGGTCAGTTCTTTTAGATCGTCTTCACTCTCAACGCGCGCTCTTCTCGTCATCCAAGGTGTCATATACGTCAAATCAGATGGGGGTAGTAAGGGGAACTTTTGGACATTAAACCTATGACATCTGTACCAGTCCATCAACCCATACTTCAGTCTTGTTGTGGGATCTGGAAAAACAATATACTTACTGTAAAATCATTAATATTCGTAGGGGATTTAATTATGTGGATTTCGTGGATGACCTCAACCACGAAATTAAATCCCCAATGAATAACTATACCAATAAATATGTCAAGTTTACGGTGCTTTCATGTTCAGTCAGGTATAATATTGGATTTTTGGGAAGATTACTTGCATATATCAACATGTAATAAAACAATTATTACATCTGTTTGATTTTTGAATTATTTCTGAAAATCATTGTGAATTTTGACCTAGCCATTTTTCATAAAATCCGAAATCCTTGAAATTAAGTCTTTATCACCAAAACTTCGACTTTTTCCTATTGAAATTAAATGATCTTTTTAATTTTAACTGATACATGTACATTGTAATTAAATTTTGGTTATTAAAATTAATACATTAATTTAATACATTAGCATTTATTGTTTACTGGTGTGCGCATATGTTGTTGAATGGTGCTTTTTAGGGTACTAAAAGTCAAAACCATGTCATTCGAACACCAATGCATACATGCACATTATCAAAGTCAATTTATTTTACCCTTTTTTCATTAATTTGCACAACCTTCTATGAGGCACACTGTAAAAACGGTGTTTAGCTGAGAGACGTGTTTATACCTAAACCCGTTAAGCTTGGTGTATAATGGCTAAACGGATAACTGACGATGTTTATATGTGATACGCATACTGAATGTAAACGTCTCAGTTTAAACCAAACCGAGTGCACGCTTTGAAGTTCGAACATACATAAACAGAGAAATCAGTACTAGTATAAGATCATAAGGTCATAAGATCTGTTTTGTTTTCGTTAGCTTAAAGTAATATCACAATATTGATATGATCTGGACATTTTACGTATGTTTAAGACTATTGTAACATGATTTCGCGAGACATTGTTTTTGCAAGAAATGAATGTATGTTTGCTATTTAGTTAGGCTACCTTGTCATCATTTTCCTGTCATGGTTGAAATATCCTATGATTTGACAGAATGAACAGTTAAAAATATCTTTAAAACAGACAAACAGCGTTAAAACGTAGTATCAACGTCGGGTGTCCGTTTAAAGGGAGGTAATAAAAATATATAAAATTATTATATACAAACATTCAATTGGTGAAAATATTATTTTTATCCAACAGTATGTCATCTAAGTAATATATAAATGGTGGGGGAAAAAGAGTTAGATTATAAAATGTTACATAAATTTCAAAATATAAATTAAGATTTGGTATATCAACCGCCCATTCATTTTGAAATATGCACCAACACTTCTGCTGTTGCATTACATGTTTAGATTCTGAATGTGTTTACCACCTAAACATGTTTGTCTTTTACATGTTGAGCATGGACACGTGTTTACCTGCCTGAACAAATTATTCGATCGATTACATGTTTAGGAAAGACACATGTTAAGGGTCTAAACATGTTTAGCACCTAAACACAATTCATTGCATGTAAAAAAAGAAAACAGCTAACGCGTAATGAAAACGTTTAGGCTCTAAACACTTTTTTACAGTGCATTATCGCAAATTTGACTGACTGGTGCAGAGTAGGTATGTAGATGTTTGTTTCATTTTGTTCGATACTCTTGCTCTTTCCGAATAAACACCATGGTTCTTAAACATGCTCGGTGTACTACAGCATCGATGCACGCGAGACTAAACCTAGGTTATCCGCAACCAGATCATATCTAGTTGGTGGGAAACACAGAAAATATGTATCTGAATTTCTATTTCCCCGGTTGAGATTCAAACCGGTGACCACTGCATTGGTAGTCTTGAGTGATAACCACTAGGCTACCATGTCAACCATGCCTCCCATGATAAAATCAAGTTCACTTACCACTCAGCGTATCCGTGGAAATTATTTCGCTGTAATCGGAATAAGTAATGTCACTTGAATCACTGGTAAATAGTCTAGAATCCAGAGATGTTGATCGCAAGCTTAACGATGTGTAAACCTCTTCCTCATCATCTTTTGGAGTGACACTACTGCTATCACTCGCCTGTTTTGTAACTTCAATGTCCAATTCTGGGGTGACACTACTGCTATCACTCGCCTGTTTTGTAACTTCATTGTCCAATTTTGGAGTGACACTACTGGTATTACTCGCCAGTTTTGTTACTTCACAGGAATCACTTAGTCGTAGAGTTTCATCCGGCCCCGAATATGTTAACAAGTTATCTTCAACGCTTTCTGCTTTCGTACTCGATGCAAACAGAGTTCCGGGTTTTACCATTGGACTCATTGAGCTCGCATTTGCTGATTTTGGCTGGGACGTTATTGCCTTACGTGAAGTGAGCTCTTTAGCGCTAGCGGCCCTACCTCTTGCGTCACTGAGTTCGTTCTTTATTTTAATGTTTACTCCGGTATGCGGCCGTTCATTGGAATGAGTCGTTGACTTCTTCAATGATGGTTTTGCTGAACCGTTTTCAAATTTCTTTCTAGTGATGCTTGTCCCTGGCTTGTCAATTTGCGATCGTCTTTGTGATTTTACTGTTTGCGTTTTCAGTTGTGAAGGCTTGTTGATGTGTGTTTTATTTAAATGGTCAGACTGCTTACTTCCGTAAACATTTTTATTGCCTTTAATGTCTGAAATTGTCAGATGCAATCCATGTCTATCATTGGATATTTGTTTAAATGAACCAACTCTCACATTCTTACGTGTAGAAGCTTTAATGTTACTCTCTGGTGCGGAATTTGCCTTATGTTTTCCAAACACATTTGGAATGGTCGTGTCATTTTTAGAGTTTCTTTTACTAGCTTGCGAGGACATATCGTCTTGTCTTGGTACCGTAGTAACAAATCCATTTTGAGTCACGTTAAGTGGAGAGTTCTTACGGCTTGTCGCTGTTTTCGAATAAGGTGTTGACACATTTACCGAGCGTAGTTTCGGTTGATTGAAAGAAGATGATGTGGTCATTTCATGTGACTCAACGTCATTTGCGACAGTTTCTTCACTATCGTTATCTAAAACATGTCCTTTTGTTATCGCTTGTCTGTCTGTATATTCAACTGTATTACTTATGTTCCTGTCATATTTGTTCGACGTTATATCTTTCGTATTTGTATTACCAGTAACCGTCTCGGAGTTTCTTCCATGGACGCCAACATTCAACTTATGCACATCGTCTCCTGCGTCGTTCCTAGTTAGCTCGCGTGTTTCATCTTCGCTGATGGTTGTACTTGTAGGTACAGGCGCCTTGTTGACAGTACTTCCCATTGTTACCAGGCTCTTTTAACACACTCTGAATTTTATAATATACTACTTAAATATATCCCTTTTTACATAATTATTTTTTTAATTTCTTTAATAACTTTTTGAGATCACACTGGCTTAAGCATCCGCAATAAGAACCATTATGATGAAAATACATCTGCAAATATCTCTGTATGTCGCATTAGTACGTGACCAAACTAGCACAATACTGGTGTTTTGTCTCGTACCAAATAATGAGTTGTTTTGTTTCATCACAAGGTTTAAATAATTATAACATGCCAGATATCAAGTGTACTATGGATTTACATTGTTAATTGAACTGTTTTGCCAGTAGTCACGTGAGGTTCCGGTAGCGGTATTATTATTACATCACTGATTAAGTCATTAATTAGCGCAATTAAAATGGATGTCATAATCAATTGAGATCTCGTTACGTTCCATGGTTTCAAAATATTTGCAAGACCAATTCTCAATTACACGCATTCCATGGTGTCAAAATATCTGCAAGACTAATTCTCAATTACACGCATTACACTACCAGCGGTGTTCGAATGGTACTAAGTCTTCTTATCCATTAAAGTATGTACTGCACAAATAATGCAATACCATATAGAAGCGGTGGCAATGCCTAGCCACCCTCGCAAGAGACAGACATATAACATAACATCCGTATACACCAAAATGTTTATTTACGTATATCATAAATCACGGAATCGCGAACAACATTTAACTTGCAAATGAAATAAAACAATTGACTGATATGTATATATTATCTAAGCTATTGGAAGTCTTGAACTTTCATTCAGTACATATATTTAAAAAATCTATTGCGAACGACATTTGACGTGCTAATGGTATAAAACAATAGATATACTTGTAAGTAATACTGTATTATTTAAAACAATAGATATACATGTGTGTTACATTATCTATCTTGTAACAAAGGTACCCGGTATTTGAGGACTTTAACTTTCATTCGGTAATTTGAAAATAGAGTGTCTATTGTTTAACAATTGTACTGCTTTAAAAAGAAATGCTGTATTTAGATTGATCTCAATATTAATTACCATTGTGACTATCTCGTGTACGCGTTAGGTATATACTGTATGTTTAAGTGATCATATTTTCGCGGTTCAAAAAGTTAGCGATTTGGGTTTTATTTTCAGGCGTTTGGCGCGTGGAAATATTAGCAATTTAATGATTTCTTAGTAGAAATCATAGGCACATGGTTTTATATTATCTGAGTGTACCGTATATATAGAGAAGGTAGTGCAGCGGCCATGTTTACCCGCAACGGATATGACGTTACGAAAGCTGGTACATTTGTACCCAGTTTTTCTACAGTTGTCACAGCAAACACTGGTACCAGTCCCTGTATCGTCATATCCGTTGCGGCTTAACATGGCCGCTGCACAACCTTCTATATATATAGGGTACACTCAAGATAATTTGAAACTATCATGAGGATACGCTCAGACAATTAGAAACTATGTGCCTGTGGTAGAGATCTTTATATGCCAAATTTCACCCAAGAGGAAACGATAGTTAATTTTGTGAAGGCGCGAAAATCGCAAATAGTTCTCCGTCGCTAAATTAACCATTTATACAGTAAAGCCCCACTTAATGGTAGATCAATAACATGTTTAATTTAGCGGACAATTTATATTCGATATTGCAGTCTAAATTTATTACAGTGTATGAACTTTAGAACATAGAAGACAATTAATTACTCGCAGGCATGTATATGGTTACGTTTAACGCCGTTTGTAAACATTTTATCATACACCAGTACACGGCGGCCAATTCACCCAATTAGTTTTCCTGGACTTGTATTCACAAAGCATCTTTAGGGAAAACTTAAATACTTCGGTTTAAGTTAAAAGAAATCGCGTTCCACATGTTTCCAAAGAAACGAAGAATAACCCAAGTTTTCTTTGTAATTATGGTATCTCTTTACATAACGCTTCTAAACTATGTAAAAACTTGATAATCTTGATTTTTCAGTTTAGCTGATATACTTAAGGAAATTTTAAGATTTTAAGAAAAAATTTAAGTTTTCCCTAAGGTGCTTTATGAATACCATCCCTGGGATAGCTGTATCATAACCAGTACGAATTTACCATTTTACAAGGAACATGCAACTTCTCCATAGGTGGAGGAAAATCGACATTATGTTCACGACAAGAGCAGACCTGTCATTTCTCAGGCATTGTGCTGATATTTACCGGCAATTTGGTTCGAGTACAGGCCCAAGTTAACCGGCAATTCAGTTCAATTTGCCGGCAATTTCACAAAATTTTATAGTAATTGTGTAAATTAGTTGTGTGATCTTATTTCCACCTTTTTAGGAAGATATTTAACTTTTTATGAGATGAACTTTCATTAAAATGCACGATACGATTCAATAACAGTGTAGCAATACAATTTGACTCTGGCGTCAATAAAGGCTACACACCCAAGACGAAATTTGCTTTACTTCGAAAACAAAAATAGCTTAATTTATTTCTATACTGATTCTATTAAACATGCGCTAGTCTAAGGGAAACATTATAAGCTTTCTAAGAAATATAGGATCTTTTTAGCAGCTGGGCCGTTTTTGCCAGCACCCTGTGAAATTTCGTGTTGGATTTGTGGCCTTTAGTGACGTCATTATCACGTGGTATTGCTGCAATGTGTAGAGTGTAGAGAATATACTAAATGCACATACATTAAGACTTAGTGTACATGTGCCGTATTATTTAATTGAACACCATAGAATAACGTTTTAGGACTTGGACTTGTAGTTTCATTATGTCGTTCAGTTTTGTGTCGGGCTATGTGTCGTGTACTGCTAATGGTCTTTGTTAGTTCTGTTTCCCGAGTGAGTTCTCCCTTCCCGGTCCGATTTTTCATTTTTTATTTCGATCGCTATTCCGAATTTTAATATATTTTTCAATACATGTACTGAATTGGAGGCTCAATTGACTTATAGGGGTTTAATAGCCAGCGCTTTAGCGCTGGCTATTGTAAATACCCATACCGGTAACAGGCACGTGCCTATGTTCTTCAGAGTTTCGAGTCGGTACTAATCGTTTTAGAAAAAGTTATTTCCGGTTTAGAAAATTGCGGAGTCGAAAGAAGTGAATGGTTGAAATTAGAAGTATTCAAATTACGAAGCTTTTGAGTCCTAACATATTCTTTCATAACGTTTCGGCATATAAGCCTGATTCAAATCATGAAAATTATTTAAAAAATACATATCTTATTTAATCCAACGTAAATAAAACAATATGGCGACGTCAAAATGACGTCACATCATTAAACGCGACGTCATCGCACGTTAACGCGACGTCGTCGCACGGCATAGCGCGCTAACTTGTGGATATGTTGAATTGAAATATAAATAGCAAATAAAAGACGGGTGTAAAATTATAATAACTATTTATAGGGAATATCTGTGCAACCCGTCTCCTAGATTGGAAAACACTATTTTCGAAGTATTTGTTCGCCTGGTCTTCTATGTGGTGCTGCCTGGCAGCCAGAGGCTAGATCTATAGTCTCTGTTGAGCAAACAAATTCCATAGTCATTTTTTTCCTCGATCAGATTATCAAAAACCCTGATGGGAAATCCCCGCTGGATGCAGTGCATTTGTTCATATTACCGTTTTTGTTTCTTTTTCCACTGATTTGTCCGACTTGCGAGAAATAACGTCGCACAATGTACAAAAGTATATATAAAAATGTTTGGTTATCACAAAAACCGCGCTCCGCGTAAAGTCAAGAAACAACGTCATTTGACGCAACGTATTATATAGTGGTTCCAGTTTTGTGCGTTACGTCTATTACATTTTAATCGACATGTTTTCGAGTTCATGTACACCATCTTACTAAAGTAAAACCACAAGTATGCAGAGACATGCAATTTATGTTTCGTCAACAATCAATTACGAATCAAACGATGCGCGATCACCTACATGCAAAGTGCAATGTTATCGACTTTCTCACTGTCTGTAAATGGTGTGTCTTGTACGCAGCCATTGAAGTATGCGTGAAATGCTTTCCTAATAATTTATTGGCTAATTCGCTGGCTTATAGTTAGAAGGTCGTTAGTCATGAATATTAGAAATCTGCATCTCAAGGCGCTTCTTATGAGCCTATTTTCATGAAAATCGGACGTGGTCATGTTGACCAAACTGAAGTTTAAAAAGCTTGTTTTTACATAAGTAAAGAGTAGTTTTCAAACAGGCTTATTTTCTCAAAATATTGATTTTGTACTTGCGACCTTCTAATTCTAAGCCAGCGACTTATGCATATTTGATTGGGCAACATTGGTTTGGAAAAGTCAGTTTATACTTATTTATTTTAATTGAGGTCGATTGTGAAACAAGTTCTCAGAATTTCTTAATCACTTTCAACATCGCATACCTGGTGGAATTCATCGCCAGGCGGGGTTGAGAGAAGAGAAGCCGTGTTTCCTTTAATGTTGTGCGTCTAGATGCGTCTAGAAATGGAATTACTGGTACAATTTTATTAGTTCTTTGGAATGACGCTGTCTTGATTCGAACCCGTTACATCACACGCTCAATTCGGACGCTCTACCACTCGGCTATCGAAGCAGTTAAATTTGACCATCATTTTTGGTTAATGTATCTTAATGTCAGTCTTACAGACGCAATGTCGATACCAGGGTAGTTATTCAATGAATACCTCGCTGCTCATGTAGGTATAGCCGGAAATGATGCTGCTGACAAACTGGCGAAAACACTTAAAATTAGCAACCGAGTAAACCCAAACCCAAACTCTAACCTCAGAGAAGCAAAATGGCTGCTGAATAACAGTTACCGACCAGTGGTTGTACATATATTCACAAAGCATCTTAAGGGAAGACTTAGAATTTTCTTAAAATCTTAAAATTTCCACAAGTGTATTAGCTTAACAGGAAAATCAAGATTATCAATTGCCAAGTTTACTTAGCTTGAAGCATTATGAAAAGATCTACAATAATCATGAAGAAAGCATGGGTTATTCTTCGTTTGCTGGGAAATATTTGCAGCTCAAGTCAACTGAATATTTAATTTTCCCTTAAGATGCTTTGTGAATGCGGGCTGGAAGATCATAAACGGAAGCTTTATGTCCAAATGAAGACATCCCCCCAAACTTTAGGGGTACAGTCAGGTCCCGATACAACGAGAGTGCTTGTTCCTAAGTGAAATGTCATTGTAACGAATATGTCAGTATACAGAACTGATACAAAGAAAGAATTTCCCAGTATATGAGTTTGTCGGTATATCAAGTGTCGTTATATCGATATCTGACTGTACAGTCAACCTTTCATGTTCCGTTCGCGTACTGAACATTGTGGTATGCGGAATTATATAAATGGACTGGGTCTTGGGCAGACACCATTCCATATACTTGTAATACAAATCTGTCACAATCTCGAGGAAGCACGACAGACTGATTACCCACAGACACTTCCCTCGAAGTTCAGCTGTGGTGAGACGCCAGCAACCAACAAAAGACGGCACAGTTGATCGCCAAATCCAAACTGAATATACTAAAGTAAAGGATAAAATACAATATGGAACACAGCATAAGTTTAATAGTTTATATAGTAGTTCTAACATATTCGTTGTTTTGCATTTTATGCCACCGGTTAAGACATACATACAATATTCTCAGACTAAATGTAGATCTACAATGTGCAATTCACAACTAGACGTTTTCAATTCTACATTTTATACTGGCAAAACAGTAAAACAGTGTACACCGTTTATTAGAGTTTTCTAATAGCATCATGACAATACCCGGTGTGTTGATATGAAACAGAAAGATATACGCCATAGCCGTCGGTTCGCTGTGACTGGACTGTTTTGTAAATGATTTTACAGCTTTTAAAACTATACGTTTCCTATAATGGACAGTTTTCGGTTCAAAAATGAAATTGCAAATGTCAACGCCTATTAATAATAGATACGCTCAACGGCTTTTCGAATCCAATGTCATAGCACAGATAATTTGACATGATCCTGACCTTTATGCATGAATAAATTACAAGGTTCTTGCGTTGCATACATAAATTTCCGCGAGCAAATCGTGCAATATCGGTTCTTTAGGTTGGTGTTGGTATAACACCCCAAGCGTCTTCGTGATACTCCCCACTTATGAAAACCTACGACTGGGGTTATAAATATTGACAATATATGAGCTGTTAAATTATGCTAATTGAAGGTCGAGAGTCGTGTCAAATTCTCTGGACTATAACTACTTGGATGAAATTAGTAGCATTCACTTGAGACAAATTGCATTTATAACTCACAGCAGTCAAGCTTCGACATAAGTTACGTTACCCCAACATCGAAAAGGACTTCAAGCAAAAATAGCATACAAAACATGTAGTCTGCAATAAAACAACGGTGAGGGAGATGGGTTGATCATTTGCGACTGAAAAGGATATCTTCAACAAAATTTAATGTTCCCCCTAGTGAAGGTGGACTCCAGATGACATACGAAAGAAGGAGGATCTAATGAAACCTGGCGGAGAAAGGTGGATAGAGAGTTGAAGATATGACTCACTTTGAGGGAAGCAAGCAAGCAAGAAAGTAAGCATGCAAGTAAACAAGAAAGTAAGCAAGTTAGCAAGCGAGTAAGTAAGCAAGCAAGCAAGAAAGTAAGTAAGCAAGCAAGCAAGCAAGTAAGTAAGCAAGAAAGTAAGCATGCAAGTAAACAAGAAAGTAAGCAAGTTAGCAAGCGAGTAAGTAAGCAAGCAAGCAAGAAAGTAGGTAAGCAAGCAAGCAAGTAAGCTAGTCTGCCCGGTTGTACCTCTTTGTGTTCGTATTTACAATGCGATTAATGCAAGAATTGCTAATCAGAGATTTTTTGTGTGTTCCTATGAAGGTAATATTCCGCTAGTAAATTGCCAATCTATTCGGATAAAACCCATTTCGTGTCGTCCAGATGAAGTCAATGGTTGATTTCATTGGCCAACGTAAACAAATTTCTGCAGATGAATAGGTCCAACCATTATGCAATTACAAGCAAGTCTAGTCGGTGCACCAATGCTTGAAATACTAACTACGAGAGAAGTTTAGACGAATTCGGAAAGATTAACCATTCCACATAAACTGAAAACAAATTTGTTCTATTAAATTACTTTCTTTTCTTTTTTTTGTAAAATTTACATAAAGATAATAACAAATCGGACAGGGAATTTTAAGCAGCTTTTTGTAAAATGTAAATTTTGCGTGTCGGACTTCTTTTTTGCAACGTCTGTATTATTGCGCGTCTGTTTATCGAGTGTCATAATTCTTTGTGTTATTTTCTTATTAACTTTAGGTGTCTTATGAATTCTTAATGCCCGTTTTAGTTTGTTTTGAGACATTATTGATTGGTCGTATAATCTAGATCTATTTGCTCAAACTCTGACAGTAGCAAAAGCATTATTGGCTTGTTGTAGAGTGATAGGAATACTGAAGACATTCCATGAAAAAAATGAACGATCGGTAGCAACTTGATTCAGGTTTGAAGTCTTTTCTCTTACGAATGTCCATAATTAATTAATTGATCAAGGCGTCGGTGCTATATGAATCGGTTAATAACAGAACATTATTCTGCACGCACCTTGTAAAAAGTTCGTGACGAAATTGACAGGAAGTCCGCCCAGTCGCAGAATCCCGTGCACAGCGTCCGCGGGAAGGTAAAACTATACCGATACAAATGCACTATTAAAAATATTGGTTCTTTTGACGTCTACGCAATGAATAGATAATCAAAGACGAAGAAAAATTAATTACTAGCGTACACATGTACGTCTTCGTTGACCACATTGAACGCCGCGCCATCTATTATTGGCGGGAAATTTTAGCACGCTCTGTAGTCGCTGTGCTAGCGTATTGATTTTGTTAGCTGAGAATACATGCTATGGTGGGTTTTGTGTGTGTAGCTTCAAATCCGATAGTAACCCACACTAGTCAACATCATGGTAGAAAATACGTACTCTTTATTGTTTACACAATGGATTTGCTAGCTATAGAAGTTCGTAAGTAATGTAATGGCTGAGGCTCTCTGAAAGACGAACTTCAGGGTGCAAACAAAAAATCGCTGTTAATTGGTAAATGATCGAATGCGAAAATTGGATTTAAGCTCGCCAGGATGTGTTTTCTATGTGTTCGATTTAAATAGTATGTGCTTGAATGTACCACATTGGGCTAAGTGACATACATACACGGAAGCTGGTGTGAATATTCGAAAATGCCAGTTCGAAGGGGACATGTGGCCCCTCCAAATATATTTATTGACACAATTATAAGGAAATTCGACGGACAAAGTAAGTACCACATTATGTTTTATAATATTTTCTTAGAAAATCGCTATCTCTTGCGTAATAGTTATGTTCCCCGACCTCCCAGTGTGTCCATGGTCATGTATGTGATGTATTGTCACTGAGGAGAGGGGAGGGTCAGAAATTGCTGGGTTTTTAAGGTTGTGACGTCAACGGAAACAACAGCACACCAGACACGAACATTGGTAACACCAGTGTGTTATCTTGTTTCTTTTTTTCTGTTGCTTGATATAACATAATAACGTAATTCCAATTGATATATTCCTGCTATCTAAATGATGTTAGATGTATAGAGATTATGTAATTTCCTTAATATTGAATTTCAGAAGAGTGTTGTGTTATTTACATTATGATTCAATATAGATAACAAATTCACACTGTGGCCTTTAAAGCTGGCCATCTGTTCTCTGTGATCAAGTGTAGATATAGATAGAACTGCATGCATACAGTTTCCTGGTCAGGCCAGCTGCTTGTAATGATTGTGTTTCCTGGTCAGGCCAGGTACTATAATATTTGTGTTTCCTGGTCTAGCCAGGTATTATAATAATTGTGTTTCCTGGTCAGGCCAGGTATTATAATAATTGTGTTTCCTGGTCAGGCCAGGTACTATAATAATTGTGTTTCCTGGTCAGGCCAGGTACTATAATAATTGTGTTTCCTGGTCAGGCCAGGTATTATAATAATTGTGTTTTCTGGTCTAGCCCGGTACTATAATATTTGTGTTTCCTGGTCTAGCCAGGTATTATAATAATTGTGTTTCCTGGTCTAGCCAGGTATTATAATAATTGTGTTTCCTGGTCAGGCCAGGTACTATAATAATTGTGTTTCCTGGTCAGGCCAGGTACTATAATAATTGTGTTTCCTGGTCAGGCCAGGTACTATAATAATTGTGTTTCCTGGTCAGGCCAGGTATTATAATAATTGTGTTTTCTGGTCTAGCCCGGTACTATAATAATTGTGTTTCCTGGTCAGGCCAGGTACTTTAATAATTGTGTTTCCTGGCCTAGCCCGGTACTATAATAATTGTGTTTCCTGGTCAGGCCAGGTATTATAATAATTGTGTTTCCTGGTCTTATAATAATTGTGTTTCCTGGTCAGGCCAGGTACTTTAATAATTGTGTTTTCTGGTCTAGCCCGGTACTATAATAATTGTGTTTCCTGGTCAGGCCAGGTACTTTAATAATTGTGTTTCCTGGTCAGGCCAGGTACTATAATAATTGTGTTTCCTGGTCTAGCCCGGTACTATAATAATTGTGTTTCCTGGTCAGGCCAGGTACTATAATAATTGTGTTTCCTGGTCAGGCCAGGTACTATAATAATTGTGTTTCCTGGTCAGGCCAGGTACTATAATAATTGTTTCCTGGTCAGGCCAGGTACTATAATAATTGTGTTTCCTGGTCTAGCCCGGTACTATAATAATTGTGTTTCCTGGTCAGGCCAGGTACTATAATAATTGTTTCCTGGTCAGGCCAGGTACTATAATAATTGTGTTTCCTGGTCAGGCCAGGTACTTTAATAATTGTGTTTCCTGGTCTAGCCCGGTACTATAATAATTGTGTTTCCTGGTCAGGCCAGGTACTATAATAATTGTGTTTCCTGGTCAGGCCAGGTACTATAATAATTGTGTTTCCTGGTCAGGCCAGGTACTTTAATAATTGTGTTTCCTGGTCTAGCCCGGTACTATAATAATTGTGTTTCCTGGTCAGGCCAGGTACTATAATAATTGTGTTTCCTGGTCAGGCCAGGTACTTTAATAATTGTGTTTCCTGGTCTAGCCAGGTACTATGATAATTGTGTTTCCTGGTCAGGCCAGGTACTTTAATAATTGTGTTTTCTGGGCTGGTATTCACAAAGCATCATCGAAAACTTAAATATTGGAAAAATAATCCCTGTGGTCTTAGTGATTATTGTAGCTGTTTACATAATGCTTAAAAACTATGTAAAATATTAATCATCTTGATTTTCTTGCTTAGCTGATACACTTTAGAAAATATTAAGATTTTAAGAAATTTCTAAGTTTTCTGCTAAGATGCTTTGTGAATACCACCCCAGGTCAGACCAGCTATAATAGAGTTACATTCAGTCTGTCTGTATTTTACACAGAAATTGTGTTTTCAATGCTTATATATTAATGTATAATGTAATCACCAGTGACTCATACTGTTTTTAAACCTAATTTAAAACACCATGTATTTATTTACCTATTTCATTGACCTTAGTCTAACATCATGCCCAAATTCCTTTTTAAATAACTTTGCAAGTGCCCTTTCATTGGCCTAAGTCCTGGAGTATTCCGTAATTCCTTGAAAAATAGCTTTACATGGTCCACAAACAATATTTCATTGACCTTAATCTAATTAAGCTAAGAATATGCCCCCTATATATTCCTTGACAAATAGCACACCCCTTCAATGAGCAATTTATTGGCTTGGCCTATGTTTAAAAGATAAGGCACCAAACCCCTTCATAAATGATAAAATCTCACAATAGCATGTACATGTATTTTAACTTTCTCTAAGCTGTATCCCCTTACTAGAATTGCTCTCTTAACAGGTACAGATACTATTTTGAGAGAGCCTGGAAGTCAGAATGAAAACTTCATTTGCTGATACAGCAAAGATCTCAGGATCTCCAACTGAAACATTCATCATTATAAACTTGTCTCAACGTTGAGTTAAATCTCAATGTGAAGTTGAGATGTCAACTTGAGACCCTACTAGAGATTGTATGGGTCCAGGGTTGGTATTCAATATTGGAGAATAAGGATAGCTAATCTGATATAGCCTGTTACTGACCAAGGGTTTAATATGGTGTGATCTGATTGGTCGTCCTTATCCTTAAGTCAAGTAAGATCAATATTGCATACCATCCTAGGGGTGGTATTCAATATTGACCTTATTTAATTGGAGAATAAGGATAGCTTATCATATCACCTGTTACTGACCATATGAGTTTAAGATAAATACTGAATACCGCCCTAAGAATTGGTTTGATTATCATGGTTTGATTGAGAGAATATAAGTGTTGTAAGAATTTTTTTAAATTACAAAAGTATTAACTCATGGACTACTACAAAGGTATAATAGTTTGAATTGGGAGAATGATTAACAGAGATTTATGGACATATGACCTTATACATGCAGACCATATGGCCATCAAACTGTTTTATAATGGCCTTGACCCTTAATCACGACCCTATCCTTACAACACACGCAAGGGCCCCTATCCCTCAACCATCATCAATTTGTTTCTAGAATGAGTATGAAAGAGAACTATTGAGTAGACACTTTATCAAGGGAGATCACTCTTTATATTTGTCCCAAAACATATTTTATATGGAAGGGAGACAATTCAGTTATAGAAATTAACTCATTAAGATTCATTACCAAGGGAGGTTATTCCTGATATTTGTTTCTATTCTTAAACAATTACCATATTCATAATTAGTCCCCTACTGGTTTTCAACCAGAGGGGACTATAAGTTTTCCCTCTGTCCGTCTGTCCGTCCGTTAAAAAATCTGGATCCTGACATGACTCATACAGTTTCCAAGCTAGGTTTATGAAACTTGGTATGTGGATGGGGGCAATCAGGAGAGAAATCACATCTTAATATTTTTTAGGACTCTGAGTCAATTTCACGAGTTTAATATTTCGGCCGACGGCCTTCTTCAGAACTGAAAATTGACTCAGAGTCATTATATATTTCCCTACGGAAAACAAGCAAAGATAATATTTTTTAATCTGACAAAAATTGTAGTTGCTATGGCAACAGAAACATTGAAAATCATTTAAAGGTCATGGCTTCAAACGGGTAGGGGACTTCTGTATTGCTTGCAATTCTTGGTGACTTGTTCAATCAGTTTATACATTGACAGAGTTACATGCACCATTACTAAGAAACAAGAATGTTGAACGAAATTCTATTTATGTTATTGTATATGAATACATGTAACATTTTGATTTATTTTCTTTCTTCAAAATATTTCTCGGGAATTATATGCGCTCATTTTTCAGCAACAATATAAAACCTCTTACCCACAGGCACACAGTGTAGTCAATTTTAAAAACCTTATACTAGTATGAAATAAAATCTGAGTACCTTCATAAATACAAGAAGGTCGCTCAGCTAACATTTTTTTAAGCATCAGAAGTAGAAATATTCACCCTATTCTCGATTTTAACCGAGCGCATTCGATCATACAGTAAACAATTAAAGAAATCAACATTTTTTTAACACAATTAGGATAGAAAATTAAACCTGTGTATTTTCGATCTGTAAACATTAATCAACGGTCCTTAACTGTCAACAAATTTTGGCAGGATTTGTATATTATAGTGCCGAGAAATTTTGTTCAAAGTGTTTGGTTCCCGATGCGTAAGTGTATCGGAACGCGTAGTCTGGGTACACAGGTAACAGTCTACAATGAATATTTTTACTTCCGCTGTTTGAAAAAAGCATGTAGTATTGAATATTAACAACTTTTTTTCCTTCTGCTTCAAGTATAAAATTACGGAACAGTTTTAAAAAAATATCATAGTCATCTGAGTATTGTTTACAAACAACTATATTGGTTATGAGAATTATTACCTGGTAGCCTCGGTAACCATTTCAATATATTTCCTTGAATTCAGATAAATGCTAACAGAAAATTCCTAGCAATTATAAGTTATGTAGCATGATGAGCATGACCGCAGACGATAGGAAATATTAATTAAATTCGCTGATTAAGACAATTGTGAAGGATTTAATTAAATGTTTGATTTATAATATTTTTTTTCATACTGTAGCATATTAACGTTAGGCTAAAACTAATTAATATTGTGGTTCTAGGCAGGGATTTTTTACTGTTATATGGCCCCTTCCCCTGGAACAAATTCTTCAAAATCATGCAGTTTTCCCCGAAAATGAAGTTAACCTCAACCAAGTCATTCCACATGTTACCAAAATATCAATGTTCCCGCTCACTAAATAAAGTTTAGGCCCCATGGCCATCCCCAAGGTTCGAAAAAAAGCCCTGCTAGGCCCATAATTACAACCTATACTTGCACTCGGTACTCAACCCTCAGTCAAATATTGAAATTGTGATATACCGATCCATTATTTGTTCTAGATTGCAAATCTAGATGGGGAAAATGTATAACATAATGTTTTGAAAATAACACTTGATACATTTTCTTGCACTATTTATGAGGTATAGAAGTCACTATTGAATCTGAGTGCCACCCTCCGCACTCAGACTGATAAATTACAATCACAGGTTACTACCGGTAACACATTCAATTACACTATGAAGTAAGCCAAAAAGATTATTTAACAGTATATAAAGTACCAATTTCAGCAATATTACACCTAAAAATCTTGCTCTCAAAAAATGTCACTTTAAACGAACCTTAAAAGAGTGAATTTCAATATTTGAGTGTAAGTATATTTGTTGTAATTCCGGGCCCTGGTCACATGTTGAAATGAACAAAGAGTAGGTAAGGACAACAAAAAAGATTCTATTGTTTTAGTTATTCATTGGTTTTACGCATTGGAAAATCAGTGACCCGAAGTGACTTCCAGGAAAGTGTCAATAAAATGTTCAGGGTAGGCGCCAAAAAACAGGGTTACAGGTAGAGTAGCTAGAACCGCAATCACATTTTGTTTTGGCCTTTACTTTATTTATATGGCAAGTTGCAACAAAATAAGGCCGCACCTCTCATAGCAACATGTAACCGCGGTTGTTCGTACTTGTTAATATATATCGCATATTAATGATGCTCATTCCTCGCCTTGTCATGCAGTTCTGACGTATGTGTACATTATTCTTACATATAAGTACTGATAATTATATACGGATATCTTCACAATATAGCATCATATTGACAGGCTGTCAATGTCCAGGAAAGAAAAATCCTCCCACCACCCCCATCTTGTAGAAATATAATTATATGTTTTATATGTTACTGCTGTTTGTTAATATAAGACCAAAATAAAGTGATGATGGCTCTTAGAAATAGTAACCCTACCTACTTTATTTCTTGACCCTGTCCTAAAGGTTTGTTGGCATTTTGCTGGATTCCTTTAAGTTGCCTTGAAGTGTTAATTTGCCGGTGTGTAAAATCTAAACAATAATTTTGAAAACTGTGTTTTTTTCTTATACCTTTAGTAACCCTAATTGGAGAAAGTATAGTTACTATGTCATATGTTTAGGTAAGAGTTAGTGAAACAATTTCTTTGAGGATTATGAACCTCTAGGAACAAAGTTCGAAAGTAAAAAGTTGACTGTGGTTACATGTATTAATCCTTGAAGAAAGGTTTACAAACTCTAACCAACTTTAAGTGTTTACTCCACCCACAATTGTTAAAACTCCAAGAAACACATGGTTTAGGTGCCTGACTTCATTGTCTGCACACGGATAATTTGTGCGAAAAAGGGTATTATAATGCCAACAAGGATGTGCTAATTGATGTATTGTGCAAATTGTGTATTGTGCTAATTGAGTATTGTGCTAATTGAGTATTGCGCTAATTGATGAATTTTGCTAAAAGGTGTGCGAGTTGCTGTATAGAATATGTCAGAATAGCTAATTCAAGACACATATTGTTATGAATTATGATACGTTCACAGTGTATATACAATTCAACTTCTAGCTATCGCAATAAGGAGTACACATTGAATATATATAGTATATGTATAGTCTTGCAATAAGTTGAACAGTGATAAGAAATCATCGGATGTTTCACTCACAATAAGTCATACAAGTTGAATTGTATAGTACCCGAATACGTCATACAGTGATTTGGTTTATACGCAGTGACGTTACTAAGTTTTACCAAACTGATACTATGTGTGCTATCAATTTTAACCCAGTGCTAATGCATTGACAAATGCCTACAGAAGTCTAAAATAGACTGTCAAATTGTCTTTTAAACACAACAATGCTGTAGATAAATTTTCAAGTTTAGCCAGAAATATTGACAAATTACATAAAATTATACTGGATGTTGTGGTATTTCTGAAAATGTTACACTGGCTCTCTATCAAAAAGAAAATGAAAACTTGGACAGGGAAGGCATGCAGCACATGTTTATTCTGCTCAGCTGGATCAGAATAAACAGAAATAACACAGACCACAATCACATGTCACATTATGCAACATACAACTGAACAAGAAAATAAAACTAAACCACTGGAAGTCCAAGTTTCAGCTGTAAAAAACCTTAAATACCAATATGGAATCTTGGCTGAGACTCAATATGGGTCATCTGATGTTATAATGACGACAATTAAGGTCATTCTATAAGACAATCTGAAAAACCTTGTACATGCAATACAGGCTGCTTTTACTTGAATCTTAGTCACAAGTTGTAAAATATTACTCAGGTCACCATAATGGGCGTGCATGCTGCTTGCACTTCGCTGGCTTAGAATGAGAAGGTTGTGTGCCACTTACGACCTTATAAGACTCATATGTATTTGAAATCTGCATCACAAGTTGCTTTTTATGAGTCTATTTTCATGAAAATCGAAGCAGCTGTTGACAAATCTGAAGTTGAAAAAGCTTGATTTTCCGTGAGTAAAGAGTACCCATAACAGTAGTGTTTAGGCAGTTTTTTCTTGATTTCTCATTATTGTACTTAACGACCTTCTAATTCTAAGCCAGCAACTTGTATGACAGGTGAGCAACCCTAAGGGCCCCTAAGGTCCTCTTGTATGTTGTACTCCTCACTCTTGAGGGCTGCAGACTATAATTATTAACCTTTAGTATCAGAATTACATGAATTCGCACCTATCATATTATCATAGACTCAAGTGTCCATCATCAATCTTTTCCAAATGTTTGGGGAGGTATTTAACATTTAACTTTAATAGACACAATTATTTATCAAGGGAGATCACTCTTAATATTTGTCCAAATAGAAAGATCGAGATATTAGAAAGAAGGACATGGAAGGCAGTAAATTTGCTAATTTTGTAAAATTTATTATACATGAAATTGAAATTCCTTTGTCCTTAGGGTTTTATACATTTATTCTTGGATCATCGACTTCCCCCTCTATTTTAAAATTTAATTAAGACCAAATCAAATTAATATTGTGTTTCCAAAGTTTCACAGGGTGCTGGACAAAACTGCACAGCTGTTCAAAAAGATCTTATATATCCTGGAAAGCAAATATTGTTCCGCTTAATTTTGTCTTGGACCTGTAGCCAAAAGTCACGTTGTATTGCTAAACTGGAATTTATGCACTGGAACATCAAATATGATCTACGACGACTTCCTACAAAATTCCAATTAAATATTTAGCATTGGGGCAAACTAGGGTAGGTAAGTTACAAGAACCACAATTTTATTTTGTTTTGGCCTCAATTACAATAATGCAGATTTTGCCTCAGAAGATGCAGATTTAATTCCTCTCAATTATTTATATTAATGTAGTAATACATGTTTTAACGAACATGTTTCCTGATGGCTAGATAGATCATCATCAGTTCATCTTGAAAATTTGTGGATTTCAATTTTGTATAATCTGACCCATATTTCACTATTTGGCCACAGGGCTATTTGGCCAGTAGGGTGAATAATTTATACATGTATAGTACAACCTCTTCTGAGTAGCCCTCTGTATATCAACAACCTCTCTATACCAACCCCTTAAAATTTCCTTAAGCTGCTATTGACTAAAATTTTAATCTCTGTAGAGCAACAACTTCTACATAACGACCAATATTTGCAAATCCCAAAGGGTGTCGCTTATTAGAGGTTGTACTGTATATATGAGGGGTTCCATGTGACTCGGGAGAAGTGGTTTTGACCCTTGTAATTTTCAAATATTCACATTTTGACCCTCAATGATCATTTTCATTTAAAATCATTGATACTGTATTTTGCATATAAAACGGTAAAATTTAGTCAAAAGAATCAAAATGAGCCTTCGGATGCAGCAGCATGTGGGACTCGTGTATATACATTGTACATGTACAATCATAACTCCAATTACACCTTACACTATTTTAGTAACGGATCAGCATGAATTTATGTGTGTACATCTCATGTGCAGCTTTTTTGGACATATATCAAGAGTGATTTCCCTTGATAAGGTGTCTAATTAAGCTAGTTTCAGTAATTTGGTTGTCTCCCCTCCATACTTATATTATTGAATCAATTGATGACAGACATAACATTATTAAGGGGCAGTGAGTTTATGTATCTATGGAGTAAGTGGTTAAGGTCAGTCTGATGCTGTCTGTGGATTTCTTCTGGTTTTGTTGGCAGCAGTGGTCTAGAGGTTTTAATTTCTCGTAGCAAGAATAACCCACAATGCTCCACTCAACCAAGGTGTGAATTGGTACATGTGAGGGTGGTGTCTGTGCATGTTTGATATTCCTGCGCATCGTATCTTGATGTTGGCTGCACTCATTCTAGTCCTGAGAGAAATAGTTTCCCCAGAGAGACTCGATGAACAGGGAAATTCAGTGAAATGTTAAAGGGCTGCTGAATGGCTGAAAGCTGCCCTCGAAAACTGTTAAACTTATTATACCCCTGAGTATTATACTATAGATTGTTTCATCAATTATCATTAAACAATTCCAGCTAAGCAATCTTGTAATTACCTTGTTGTAGATAATTTAAGGCACCTGGTTGTACAGTATTGGAAAATCACATATTTTCATGGGAATTAAATTTCGTGGATTTTTATAAAAATGCATTTGTGTGCAGGGTCGTAAATTTGTTGATTACAGAACATGAAAGGGTAAACCATGTCTGACTTTGAGAGGTCGAATAATCGTGGGGATATGATTTTGTGGTCAAGCTGAACAACCAAATATCAAAAATTCAACTCCCTCGAAAAATAATGATTTTACAGTATGTAGGTCACTGGGGGAGGATTCAGGAAAACAAGCCAAAATACCAGTGTTCTCTATTAAACTCAAATCATGTACTTTCAGGGGCTACAGTACGGGGGGGGGGGGGGTATTTTTAATACATATAAAATCAACATAAGGAGTGTAGAAATGCATTATCTATAGTTCATGCGAAGAAGCTGTATCTGGAAACTTTAGAAATGCTTTTCACATTTATTGGCACATGGTTTCAAATTATCTGAGTGTACCCTATGTATACAGAATGTTGTGCAGCGGCCATACATGTTTAGCCACAACGGATATGACATTACAAATTCTGATACCCAGTTCCTGTAACGTCATATCCGTTGCGGCTATTTTTTAAGATGGCCGCTGCACAACCGTTTCTATGTATAGGGTATGGTACACACATTTGAAACCATGTTCTTATGGCTTTTCAGTGTTTTCCACCCCAAACTTGAGAAATTGAACTGGTTTAAAAGTAACCCAAATTATCAGTCGCACATGCATATCTGTATGATTCACCTGGAATGTCAAAGAACCAAGGAGCGTATGCCAGATTCCTTGTATCACACAACTGTCCCTCAAAGTTGAAGGTCATTTGCTGCTCTTGCAGGGAAAAAAACGAATGACCACAGTCTCAGTCGATCGCAAACAACATTTTGTTTGGCTTATTTTTTTATCATTCATATTGCTATTATTGGACATTAACCCTAGTCCTTGTAGTCATAATCAAATTATTCTATTATTCATCGTTAGCAATTAGTAATTAACAATTAGTTGACCTTTGGGAGTTCATTTATTAACTTAAGGATCATGAGCCACCCACATCATCTGATAGTTTGTTGTGTTATATTTATATCCCCATCTTTGATGAGGGGGTATATTGCTTTGCACATAATTATGCGTTGTTCTGTTAATCGGTCAGTAGACCAAATGGTTTCCGTTCAATAACTCAAGAACGCTTTGCCCTAGGAATTGAGGTTGGTCATCAACATTAAATGACCCATATAGATTTTGAGGTCAGCAGGTCTAAGGTCAAGGTCACTGTGACCTTTACCCTTTCTGACGTTTAGGCTGCCATGGAGGCCACCGTGCATACATGTTTTACAAACATCTCTTGTTAACTTAGGATTGTTAGAAAAACATTATATAAAATCAAACAGGGAAGGCAGTACTCAACTTAACCTGCAAAGTACAGAAAAAATAGAAACGTCACATACCACGACTACACAATGCCCAACACATAACTGAACGAGAAAATGCCCCAGTTTCAGCAATAAAAACCCTGAATGACCTAGTTTCAGCTGTAAAATGGGGCTGAAATATAAGTGTATTTCTAGGTTATGCATGTTTATGTACTTTAATCATAGAGTTTGTACAATAAATCCTCCTGTTTAGCTACCAAGTTGAAAATTTACCTATGCCTAGTTTTAGTTGTCTGACCTAGTTTCAGCTATATGAAAAAGCTGATTGCCCAAGTTTCAGTAATAATAACGCTGAATGACCTAGTTTTAGCCAAGGGATTCGTCACGGTAAATTTGAAATATTTATCACATCTATACTATGAATATCAAAGTCAGGGATCTGATTTTATGACTGGCTCTCATATACCCAGCTCAACATTATGTCCAATACTTTAAACAAGCCGAATGCAATCATTTAATTTGTACTGCACAAGTCACGCAAAAAAAAATATCAGAAACAGTGTTTTATCATTCAACCCCTTTATAATCATACAGCAATAATGTCCATACAAACCATCTTATGAAGCTCACAGTTTATAATCTCGATCTATAATTCACACAAAAATTCATGAAAACTAAAAAAATTCTAGTCTTTAAGACGACAATGATATGAATTCTTGTATTGTATCTGTGTTAGAATTCTCCTCTTCGAAAGAATTTTTCTCATGGTTTATGTAAATTTTGAATTTTTTTGTTTGACCTTATTGTTTGACCTGAATTTTGAAACTTTTGCCAACTGACTTATATGTGTTTGAAGTTCTTAACATACACTTTCGGCTCTAATTATTGGTCTCCGAACCTAATCTGTCTCAGTATACCTTAACATTTCATGGTGAAACAAACATGCAGTTGCATGTGGTATGCTGTTTTGATAAATATAATTTGCTGGCATCTCATTAGGTGCTTCTTATGAGCCTATTTTCATGAAAGTGGTCATGTTGACCAAACTGAAGTATTAAAAGCTTGTTTTTCCATAACCAATTTGCTTTTTCAGATAGTCCCATAAATAAGACTCTACGTACGTTCCACAGTACTATAGAGTCTCATAGTTTTGAACTTAGTTGTCCATAGCAAAATTTTATTTCCGAATTGAACGACTCATTCGGGATTAAACAGTTGAATCGACTGCAGTAAAGCTTATTTCAATCATAAAGTACAAAAACAGCGTTACACATACCTTTACACAACCAATATTAGATGAAATGTTTGTCTGACATCTGTCGCGATTCGCTTCCGTTTTAAAAACGAAAGTTACCTAGAGTTGACAAATTCGTCTTAAACGAAAAAATTATTCGGTACAGAGTAGTTGTTCTTGACCGACTATAATGTAGGCCTATTTTTAGTCCGGATACCGGGTTTTAGTTGTAGCCATTTTTCATCCAATCAAAATTCGTACAAATGTCAGAACAACAACATTCGGAATACATCGGCTCTGTTCGACGGTTTTAATGGCATAAATAAGGACATTTCAGTAAATTTGGAAGTGAAATGAAACAGGAATAATTTATGTATCAATGAGGTTAGTGTTCTTGCAATCATTCGTTTTCAATGATAGAAAAGGCATTAATGAAGCCATGTGTGGTGTGCCTTTACTTTGTAATGCTTTTTAGGGCTCATAATCGGTAACCAAACAACGACAAAGAATCGTGTCGCAAAGTGCTACATACTTGCGACCCAGTGAGACCTAACGTAATGTAATGAAATGAAATGATACGTTTGGTCTCGGTTGGGACTATTTCCAGACAGTTTTTTCTTGTTTTCTCAAAATATTGATTTTGTACTTACGACCTTCTAATTCTAATCCAGCGAATTATATGTTGGCAGGTAATTACAATCGCTTAATTGATCTAAGCTCGACTCATTGGTGCAAGATAATCTGGAATTATAGAAAGGGAGGTTTTAGGTTTGACCTGGGCCCCCCAATGGTGCGCATCAACAATAATTAGTTTTAGTTTGGTTTCAATTTATTCAGGTATTGTCTGACCAGATTAAACTGAGACTCCTTGCATAATTTGTTCAAGTCCGGAAATTTCCGAAGTTATAAAACATATAATTACATTTATCGCTACATGTTGCTTTATTGAGTTGCTACTAGATAACAATATGTGATGGTTCAGTGGGTAAGTTAGCGGTTTGTAGACCACAAGGTATCGGGTTCGAGGCAAACTCAATATTTTTTATTTTACTTTTTTTCTTTATATGCAAGTATGCTATTCTTGAATTATAATCATCCCTTTTTCACATATCCATTACACAATTCAGACATACTGGTACATCAAAGCTATAATGACCAAGTCGTTGAAATATGCTTCATGTACTTGAAATAAAGAAGCAGTTAAAATATTTAAAAAACCGAAATTTAAACCAGCTCATATAAGACTGTACGGGTAAAAGTTTTAAACATAAACCCCTTCATTCAAGGATAGAAAGTTGAAGTAAAAATTTTAATGTCAAAAGGTTACAGTAAGTTTTGAACCTGCAACCACTGGCGCTAAAGGTGCGAATGTTTCTACTGCACTACTAGCCATGCTTGATTTTTCTTTTGAATTTTGTTATAAATGCAGAGATTACTGCACATGTAGTAAATAAACATACGAGTCGAAAACAGCCGAGTACAGCCGGGCGTATACAGACTTTGATCAGAGTCTCAGTTTAATCTGGTCAGACATTAATACACCAATACAGGATTGGTGGTTAATTTGTGTTACCATTCGACCAATCAGCAATTAGCAGACTTGTAGGCGGAGTCATAGTTGACCAATTTCTGGTTCCAGGGGGACAGTTATTACTACATTATGTACTGGTATAATGATACAGTATATGCTGGTAACACAATGTTCATGCCCTCTTCGATATCATTAGACATAAGTAACTAAATCATATCATCAAACAGCACGAAATACGAGAAAAATCATAGAAAAAAACCGTTCCGTATTTCACATTTTATGACGTAATGTTAGGTGATAGATTGAGATAAATTGTCTGTAAAATATGATGAAAAAAAACAGTTTTATTGCTCTCTGAAAAATAACACATATCCTGGAGGGAAATTGCAAACAGAATCACTGTCGAGATCTGATTCTAGCTTTTGTTTTTGCTATCTGTTATAATGCCTGAAGAATGGGTTAACTATTAAAACGTTTGCTGCTATAATATTCCCTGGTATCATTTTACATTTTATAGACTGTTTCTTGATGTTATAAAAAAAATCAGTTTAAGTAAATCATTGGTTTCTATTTGATAGAAAGGGATAAACCTAGTGGTACTGAGCATCCACCAAAGGGGCTAGAGGTCTCCAGAAAATTAATGCTTGTTCTGAGTTTGTTACTTCCATATCGCTGGCTTAGAATTAGAATGTCGTAAGTACTACTTACAAACTTCTGCATATTTGACATCTGCATCTCAATGCGCTTCTTATGAGCCTATTTTCATGAAAATGGGAAGTGGTCATGTTTACCAAACTGAAGTTTGAAAAGCTTGTTTTTCCATAAGTAAAGGGTAGTTTTCAGACAGTTTTCTCAAAATATTGATTTTGTACTTACGACTTTCTAATTCTAAGCCAGTGATATGTCATGAATTTGCTTGCCATGAATTTTGAAAAGCTGATATTAGAAACCGATACTGTAAAATCACATATTTTCGTGGGTAGTATAAATTTCGTGGATTTTAATTGAATTCATTGGGTCGTAAATTTGTGGATTACAAAACATGAAAGGATAAACTCAGATGGTCATATTTGAAAGGTCGTTTTATTGTAGGGATTAGATTTCATGATCAAAGAAAAATAATGATTTTACAGTAGACAAAGCATCATGCATAAGGATTGCTTGATTTATATACATATACACACCAGTAATTATTTTCTCTGCCGGTGTGACAATTTGTACCTTCTTTAAACTGCAAAAAAATACTTTTTCCAAGCAAAACATTGGCAGCTAGATTTCAATTTCCAGTGAACAAGAAAAGGCTGCTGTTTATACGAAAAAGTACAACATGTGTGATTTTATTTATTGCTAAATATTCAGCATTTAGCGTTTTGTACACATACCATTATCATGAATCATATATTGAAGCAATTTATAAAGTTGGTATATTCTACGACTCTGTGTACATGTTTCCCCATTAGCGATCTGCAGCTGTACTCCGTATGCGCAAAATTCAAACAATCTTATTTTATATTGTACAGCCCCATACCCAAACATGCAATAGGGACAATTGAAAATCACTTGTTTGAATTTGGCGCGTACACACCGCGCCCGCTGAGTGTGCTTGTGGAATAAGCGGTCCACAGAGTCATGGAAAACTGGCTTTATTCTGTCAATACAATTGAGGATACAGTGCCCGGCGGTCTGTATATTGATGGCGGTCTGTATATTGATGGCGAGCATTTCAATACTTTAATGTGCAATTCTTGTTTTATTAGCTCACCTGTCACAAAGTGACAAGGTGAGCTTTTGTGATCGCTCTTCGTCCTGCGTCGTCCGTCCGTCCGTCCGTTCACAATTGCTTGTGAACACACTAGAGGTCACAAATTTAGCCTAATCTTTATGAAACTTGGTCACAATGATCATCTCAACAAAATCTAGGCGAAGTTCGATATTGGGTCATCTGGGGTCAAAAACTAGGTCACTAGGTCAAATCATAGAAAAACCTTGTGAACACATTAGAGGTCACAATTTTGACTTAATCTTTATGAAACTTGATCACAATGATCATCTCTATAAAATCTAGGTCAAGTTCGATATTGGGTCATCTGGGGTCAAAAACTAGGTCACTAGGTCAAATCATAGAAAAACCTTGTGAACACATTAGAGGTCACAATTTTGACTTAATCTTTATGAAACTTGATCACAATGATCATCTCTATAAAATCTAGGTCAAGTTCGATATTGGGTCATCCGGGGTCATAAACTAGGTCACAAGGTCAAATCATAGATAAACCTTGTGTAGTCACTAGAGGTCACAACTTTGGTCTAATATTTATGAAACTTGGTCACAATGATCATCTCAACAGAATCTAGGTCAAGTTCGATATTGGGTCATCAGGGGTCAAAAACTAGGTCACAAGGTCAAATCATAGAAAAATCTTGTGTAGTCACTAGAGGTCACAATTTTGACCTAGTCTTTATGAAACTTGGTCACAATGATCATCTCAACAAAATCGAGGTCAAGTTCGATATTGGGTCATCTGGGGTCAAAAACTAGGTCACAAGGTCAAATCATAGATAAACCTTGTGTAGTCACTAGAGGTCACAATTTTGGTCTAATCTTTATGAGACTTGGTCACAATGATCATCGCAATAAAATCTAGGTCAAGTTCGATAATGGGTCATCTGGGGTCAAAAACTAGGTCACAAGGTCAAATAATAGAAAAACCTTGTGTAGTCACTAGAGGTCACAGTTTTAGCATAATCTTTACGAAACTTGGTCACAATGATCTACACAACCAAATCTAGGTCAAGTTTGATATTGGGTCATCCGGGGTCAAAAACTAGGTCACAAGATCAAATCATAGAAAAACCTTGTGTAGTCACTAGAGGTCCCAGTTTTGGCCTGATCTTTACGAAACTTAGTCACAATGATTATAACAACAAAATCGAGGTCGAGTTCGATAATGGGTCATCTGGGGTCAAAAACTAGGTCACAAGGTCAAATCATAGAAATACCTTGCGTAGTCACTAGAGGTCACAATTTTTGTCTAATCTTTATGAAACTCGGTCACAATGATCATCTCAAAAAAATCTAGATCAAGTTCGATATTGGGTCATCTGGGGTCAAAAACTAGGTCACAAGGTCAAATAATAGAAAAACCTTGTGTAGTCACTAGAGGTCACAGTTTTGGCCTGATCTTTACGAAACTTGGTCACAATGATCATCTCAACAAAATCTAGGTCAAGTCCGATATTGGTTTATCTGGGGTCAAAAACTAGGTCATTAGGTCAAATCATATAAAAACCTTTTGTAGTCACTAGAGGTCACAATATTTGCCTAATCTGTATAAAACTTGGTCACAATGATCATCTTAACAAAATCTAGGTTAAATTCGAAAGGTGAGCGACCTAGGGCCCTTTGGGCCCTCTTGTATTTATTAATGAAGGGATTTTCAAGAAAATGTGCAATTCTTGTTTTACATTTATTAATGAATGGATTTTTCAAGAAAATGTGCAATTCTTGTTTTATATTTATTAATGAATGGATATTTCAAGAAAATGTGCAATTCTTGTTTAATATTTATTAATGAATGGATTTTTCAAGAAAATGTGCAAATTTTGTATAATATTTATTAATGAATGGATTATTCTAGAAGTTAATGATTCATTGAGACGTATTGAAGGTTATACTTTAATTAAGATGGTATGAAATATTTATGGATCGTAATGTTCTGCCACCGTTTGTATAAGATCTATAAAGCTATAATGATTTTCTTTGATAATAACAAGTTAAATAAATGAACTAAGGAAAGACCAATACTGGATACAAAAGGCCCGAGCAGAGGAATTTTATATTCAGTAAATATTAATATAGCCAATACATTATTTACACCTGGGATAATACATGACTCTCATAAAACGAGCTTTTGTTTAATTATTAATGAGGATTATTGTTTGCTGTATAAATTATTGCGTCAGCTTGTACATTATTAGTTCACTGAGTATAAGTTCAATTTGCTCATAGCAGTATATGACATACTATAGTGTACTCAAGGCTTAAAGTAAAAAACCCAAGACCCGTCACATTGAGTTTTTTTATTTCCCTATAAAAATGTTCAGGTAGGGGGTAGGTAAAGATTTGAGAATTTGACCTGATCCTGACCTATATGCATGAATATATTACAAGGTTCTTGCATTGAATCTATCAATTTCCGCGAACAAATCGTGCAATATCGGTCATTTAGATTTGTGTTGGTTACATTACACCTCGTGCATCTTGTTATACTTCCCACTTGTGAAAACATACAACCAGGGTTATAAATGTAGACAAGATATCAGCTGTTAAATTATGCTAATTGAAGGTCGAGAGTCATGTCAAATTCTCTGGACTATAATTTATGTTAGTGGAAGGTGGAAAAACAATATTTCTTTTTAGGCCTAAACGGACTTATATAATGTACAGCGCAAGCTATATATAACTGTAAACATGTGTGCACTCAAAACTTGAATATCGACTGTCTGGGCTAAAAAATAAAAACCAAAAATTGATAATTTGCAAATTCGACTACTTTTTGTACTATAAAAAGATCGAGATCAATTGCTTTATTAACTAAGTATGGATTTGTCATAAATACATCTAGAATTCAACTTGTTTTTTTTTCAAGAGCACTAAATAAACTTCTACAAAAATGTTATTGATCATTTGTTACTAACTTTAAAAAAAATCGAGACTAACTGAGTTTGGCATGACTATGATATATAGCAAAGCACGGAGAATTTGACAATACTCTCAACCTTCCATTAGCATAATTTAACAACTGATATATTGTCTTTATTAAATTTTATAACCCAACTGTTTTCATAATAGGGAAGCCATACAAAGACCCTCGAGGTGTAATACCAACACAATTCTAAAGGACCGCTATGCACGATCAGCTCGGGGAAATATATATATTCAATTGAAGAACCTTGTAATGTATTTCTGCATAAAGGTCAGGATCAGGTCAAATTCTCTGTGCTATATCTCAAAAGTTTAAACGTAGATGTGATAATGTACCTTTAACATATTGGATTATGGCATAGGCTCTTTAATCATTCTCTTTTCAAACATAGTAGCATGTGCAACTTTTCAGGGATTCACAAATATAGTGCGTAACCTAATCTCGGAAAACTAAACCGCTAGAGTTGATTGAACCCCAGAATCCCAATATTGTTGAATCAGGTTTTTTTCTAAGATTTCTGGAGTAAATTTATCTTGAATTACTTGGGATGTTGACAGGGTGGTTTAATGTTTTGTTTTAATAGAAAGAGTTGTGTGTGTCGATGAATCATTGGAGTGGAAGGGAATGGCGAGGTTTCGTAAACAATTGTTAGTTTTCTATCCTTTTGGTATTAACATGTTGCAGGAATTATTTCCCTTTTCATAATTTTGATGTAAATTTTCCCTGGGAAAAAAATTTCTTTAAAATCTTTCACTTTGATTCCCAAAAAATAAAGACTCTCAACATTGAGCTCAGCTAAATCAGTTGCTCATAGTCAATATAGCACAGAGAATTTGACCTGATCCTGACCTTTATGCATGAATATATTTCAAGGTTCTTGGGTCGAATGTATAAATTTCCACAGGCACATCGTGCAATATCGATCCTTTACATTTGTGTTGGTATTACACCTCGAGCGTCTTCCTGATAATTTCCGCTTATGAAAAAATGCAACTGGTATTATAAATATAGATACAATGTAATAATTATCAGCTGTTAAATTATGCTAATAGAAGGTCGAGAGTCATGTCAAATTCTCCGTGCTATAACAACATCTACTGGGAATTGTTTTACAATAACATATGAAAACTAAGATTATACTTATACTTAGCGAGTCCTGCTAACCTACCCACCAAGATGGCCTCCCAAAACTTTTGCTCAAGAAATCAGAAAAAATGAGGGAAGAAATTAGCGAATGCCTTTCAAAAATAACTTCCATAAAAGATGTAAAAAATAACTTTGGTAACATGACCCTACATGACTAAATGTGTAGTGTGAGTAGAAACAAACAAAATTTTATTGTAGGCCCTGAAGCTAGCTCATATCTTTTAGAAAATCTTAGAGAAGCATTTGTCACTGACGGATTTGTTTCTGCAGATTTTTGTTGGAAGTTGCACATGTCTGATTTTTCTCGAGTTTCAACATTCTACCGAACTCTCGGAACTTCTCCGGAACTCTCCTCATGACAGATAAGGTGATAGACTAATTACTTGCCTGGTTTTATATTCCTGCTTTTGAGCATTATGTCTATAATAAACATTGCTTGTTAGGTAAAGGCGAGAAGAATAAATCCTGATATATTGCTACTACCGTAGAACTTCGATGCTTTGGACTGTATTAGTAGAACTTGGATGCCTTGGGCTGTTTTAGCTTGAAAACCCTAGAAAACTCGAAATCTTGTTCTTTGGTTGATGGATGCTGCCATATTTCTTTTGATTGTAGAGGCACTCTTTATTTGTGGGGTAATAATTTGTACGGAAATAATTTGTGAGTGTGGGGGAAATTATCTGTGAGTGACATGTGAGTAATTTAAGTGCTATCTGGCATTTAGACAGTGGTTCCTGGGCTTGACTTGTTACCTTGCCATTTGGGTTCATTATTATTAACCTATCCGTGAAAAATTTACAACAATTTTAATTTTTCTCCATAATATGTGGAAAAGTTGCTATGGTTCCTTGTGGAAGGGTAAGTTAGTACTGGTTAGGATACAACCTAAGGTTTGTATGCTCCCCGAAAGTTTTTCAGGGTGGAGCATATAGTTGCCGCTTTAAATGTCCGACCGTCTGTTCGTCTAACATATTTTTGTCCAATGCCCAAGAACTGTAACTCTGTATGGAATATTTCTGGAGTCATTCCCCTTTGTAATTTTTCAAACTTAATTCTTGTCCAGACCATATCTCAAACAGTATTAGAGATATCAAGTTGAAATTTCATAGGTAAATAGATCTCATTAAGGGGAAGTGCAGTGCCCAAAAATACAACTCTCTTTTACATATGTTCAGAGTTAATGCCCTTTGTATTTTTTTATATTTACCAGCTTGACTCAAAATTACCATACCATGGCTAGTAAAAGGACTGACAAAGCCCAATTCAGGGACAATCTGCTTGTTCTACAGGACTTGTTCAAAAATGGTTAGATGATCGATCAGCTGCCATAATTATATAACCGAAAAATTGTAGAGAAACTGCGTTAAGTACGAACAAATGAACAAATTACCCAAGAAGTATGCAATCACTGAAATTGTTCCATTTATATTTTAATGATTTTGTTTCAAAACTGATGCTTTTCTGAGAATAAATGTACACTAATTAATACCCCGCACACCATAAAGTGCTGATAGAGGATGCACATTTTCTCTGAGAGATATTCTCTGACCATTTATAAGCAGACATCATATCTTGGAGAGAATATTGTTTCCATGAGAGCCAGACATTGTAATTCTGTGTACATTCAGTACTGAGTACATATACCAGGGTTCACTTTCATCCAGAGGTCGAAAGAATGTAGAGAATCTGGTGAAAACACGAAAAACGGGAAAGCAGATCTAACATATCAGGTTTGTAATACCACTGGCATATAGGTCAGTAAGGCGCTTGTTGCTGCTTGTTGTGAATAGTTATTAAGAGTCTGATACTTTGGTAATTAGCAGTGAATAAACAAGTGTAGTATTATGAGTTTATGTCAGGAATTCACACTATGATTGATGCTTCATTATTAACTTATTTGATCCACCATCTGTTTCTATTGGTTTGTAGTTGAGAATCAGTTAATATTGGAGGCCATGCATTGGTTTTAGCTTTTTTGATGCTGGGTGGCCAGCAGAGTCACACTACTGAAATATCCTTGCAAAGCCAATAAGGCCGTCATTAAAAAAATGTTTGTTTGTGGTTACGCTACCTACCAATCAAAATGGCCCCTACTCAATTTTTTCTCAGCCCATTTCCTTATATACATATATTGACCGAATTGTTTTTACAGGGACCCCAAAAAGTATTTCTATACAAAAGAAAATTCAACCTACCTTAGTAACCCACCTTAAAAATCTAGGGTCGTGTTACCGCAAACAAACAAATTTTTAAGGACGACCTAACAAGTATAAGCCCAGTAAATAAATGATTATCATGAGTGGTTCATGAGATCAGGCTAGACCTGACCTCAGTATGGTTTGAAATGTTTAGGGAGACCTGACCTCAGTATGGTTTGAAATGTTTAGGGAGACCTGACCTCAGTATGGTTTGAAATGTTTAGGGAGACCTGACCTCAGTATGGTTTGAAATGTTCATGAGATCCGGCTAGACATGACCTCTGTATGGTTTGAAATGTTTAGGCTAGACCTGACCTTAGTATGGTTCGAAATGTTCGTGAGATTTGGCTAGACATGACCCCAGTATGGTTAGAAATGTTCATGAAATGAGGGTGGAGCTGACCTCTGTACTCTGGTTGAGGCAGTTTACATAATCCATGCTGTGACACTGAGATTTCTAAACAACAGTCACATGGCACTACTTTCGAATTTTACAATAAATTTTGCTAAATGCAGCACCAAATAACTTCTGAGCTTGTCTTTACGAGTGAACTTAAGATACATCATGTTTGTAAATGCACTTTAAATGCTTTTTCATCCTATTAACAAAATATGTAAATTGATTAATTTTCTGTGACTTCATGCAAGTTGTCTTTAAAGGCCAAAGTTTTTTGTTTGATTGTTTACGGGAATGTTTTGAAAATTTTGGTATTAATTGTGCACATAGAATGTAAAAATAGCAAGAGACAAAAAGGGCTCAATGTCACTCACTTGCCATTGTGTGAGTGACCTAGAGCACCAAAAGGGCCTCTTGTAATTTTTCAATTCCTTTCTCAAGAGCAAAATTTTCAATAATTTCCTGTTAACCAAAAAATAAAAACTTTGGCCTTGGAGAATCATGTACAAAGTACAACTTCTCCAGAGTGGCCCTCTGTAAAGCAACAACCTCTCTTCAACAACACTTTCAAAATTTTCCTCAGCTGATAGTCACTATAAATTAAACTTCTGTAGAGCAACAGCCTCTAAACAACAGTCAATATTTGCAATTCCCAAAGGGTGTTGCTTTACTGAGGTTGTACTGTAATTACATTACTCATAGTTGAATTTTCCTCTTCCAACATTTATATTAAGTAATTTGTTGATTAGGCCAAACTATTTTATTATTAGGTTTAAGGGAGTTTTTTAAAATTACACTGCCGTGAGGAAGCAATGGAAAAAAAGAGGCCCCATTTAAAGGCTCCGAAAGGGCCTCCTGGTTGCTTGCACAATGGCAAGTGGGTAAAAAAAGCCTACTAAGGTTGCTGGCAGAATGGCAAGTGGGCAAAAATGGGCCTCTAGGTTGCTTGCAGAATGGCAAGTGGGCAAAAATGGGCCTCTAGGTTACTTGCACAATGGCAAGTGGGCAAAAAAAGGGCCTCTAGGTTGCTTGCACAATGGCAAGTGGGCAAAAATGGGCCTCTAGGTTGCTTGCAGAATGGCAAGTGGGCAAAAAAAGAGCCTCTAGGTTGCCTACACAATGGCAAGTGGGCAAAAAGGGCCTCTAGGTTGCTTGCACAATGGCAAGTGGGCTAAAAAGTGCCTCTAGGTTGCTTGCACAATGGCATGTAAGCAAAAAAGGGTCTCTAGGTTGCTTTCACAATGGCAAGTGGGCAAAAAAGGCCTCCTAAGGTTGCTTTCACAATGGCAAATGGGCAAAAAAAGGCCTCTAGGATGCTTGCACAATGGCAAGTGGGCAATCTTGTTTGGTCCTCACCTAAAACATTTCTGTTGCTCCAACTGCTAAATTTTCAAAAAATTTGAATAAACCTAAAAATAAAACAACTGTGGCCTAAATGGATGACAGAATATGGAAAACAGGGAGCCGAAAATTCATTTCATCAATGAAATGAAATGCAATGAAGTGGGTTTGATTTGCATATCGTTTTCGTGTTTTTAAGAAAAATTAAAATAAAGGTTTCAATTTATTTAAAACTTCTGATTCTGGGATTGTTTTAACTTAAAGCTCAATTCAATAATTCTGGACAAATTAAATAGAATTTAGCAGTGAAATATTTTAAAGATGTTTTTGCTGAATATATTTGAACTAATTTAAAACACCGAATTCTTCAATTAACTCTATGAGGACGCTTCAGATGCAGTATGTGTGTCAGTTCAGATACATTTCATGTGTTCGTTAATTCATTGATTACAAAACTTGGAAGGGCACACTGCACTCATATTCTGTATTTGGAAGATCAATTAATTATGGGGATAAGATTTCATGGTAGAGTTTAAGAATGAAATCAACGAAAGTTCAACTCCCTAAAAAAATAATGATTTTACAGTAGATTATGGACCTATTGCAAGAAAGGTTTAAATGGGCGATTACTCCTAATATTCTGCTCTCCTATTTGGAGGGCTATATGATACTAGCAATATAGATTTTTGATGTGGCTGTTATTATATATCGTAATTACTGTATTATTACCGACATAATAACTCGGCGTTTAAATGAACATGCTGGCAACAGGTTGCAATTCATAGTTATCCAATAATAGATAAGTTGTAGGTGATAGGTTTTATAGAGAGGATATGCAAACATTGCATGTATGGTGAATTTGATTGTTTGTGTGTTTTGCTTGTATGGTGTTTTTTTAAGTGCTGTTTGTTAACCAATTTCAGTCATATATGGTGGTGAGTAAGACTTGGTGATCTAACCCGTTGTATGAATTCCGATACACCACTTCCAGTTCCGTCAAAGAATTGTTCTATTTTTATATGGCTCTGACGGAACTGAAAACCGATGTAACGCTCGGACGGAACTCAGATTTCATGTATCCTAAGTGTTACGTATGTTTTCAGTTCTGTTAGAGCCATATGAAAACAGAACAATGCTCTCACGGAACTGAAAAGCGGTGTATCAGGATTTATGCCGTGAAACCAGTTGTCAGGAAAATTTATCAACCACAAGCCTGTAGCCACGCTAAGGCACACGAGGCGATTGTGTAGGTGAAAATTTGAGAAATTATCAAAAATAAGCATGTTTTTGAAGAAAGAAATGCCTCAAATAGACCCTAGAAAACATTTGCCTCTAGCTAGCTGTGCTTTTTTTGTTTCTGGATACGGCCCTGAATCAGTTCTATAACTTTGAATAATTAGCAACTCAGGCTCTTAAGATGTAATTCAAGAAACATCTTATGACTGTTCTAGATACAACATGTTTTTGTCTCAAATCTTCCTGAAACTTTTATTTGGTCTGAATGGTGTTTCCTTAGTTCTCTTAGATCCTTCACATTATTCTTAGATCTGTCCCCTAGTCCAGTGGTTATTACACTGTATTAATGTAACCTTGCAATTTGACCGTCGGACTAATGGTTTTCCAGAAGTCTGCTTTGTGGCGGATGTAGAGTAAGTTAGTACGCATGTAGGGATACCGTCAAGGAAAACTGGTTAGGTGAATCATCCACAGTATATAACTAAAAAAGCATTAAACCAGAGTAAAGTACAAAGTAAATAAAATTTAGTTATCTACCCTCCCATGGGTGGTTTTGTCATTAATGGAAATATAGATATCAATAACATATCCCTGTTTTAAGTTGGTCTTCATTCCAGCTTGAGTGACAATCCATAGTCATAATGTTCTATATAAATATTCTTCATACTTGCTGAGCCTCACACGACTCCCTGGGGGCCTTTATTCAAAGATGATGCTTCTAGCTGTTTAAAGCTGCATGATTATAATGTTTTATTAGGCCACAGTTGTTAAATGTTTTTGTTTACGGGAACATTTTTTAAATGGAAGAAATGAAAATATATCAAGAGAGTCCAAAGGAACACACAAAGGCAGGTGAGGGGCCGAGAACCCTCTCGGTCCTCTGGGTAATCCATACTTTTTTGCTAATCGTGCCCAATGGTCATCTGCTGGTCATCAGGGAATTGTCAATAAAATTAAGGTGTGGCTTATTAAAGAGATTTGTCAGTGACCTTCCAATGAACGGGTGATGTCCCTCAGTCATAATACTATTATATCATTGACAATGGAATTATGCCCTTCCAGCACCCTTGGTTCAGGATTCAGTGCCGACCATTGTCTTGCCTCCAGTGATTTCTGAGCCAGGTATAAGCAAGATGGTGTTTTGTCATTGTACATTAACAATGCCTTTCCACAGTCTGCGAAATTAGCACTTGTAGGGTAATTGTTGGTTCAGGCAGGTAACTTCTGAAGTAATTATGCATAGAGTATATCAAGGGCTCAGTGCAAAACTATTGTACATGCCTATATATAAATTGATGTAGTGACCATAGTTTTGCACCGAGCCCTTGAAATTTAATTTATTATTATTATAGGAAAACTGTTCAGTTTTGCCGATTCGGGCAAGCAGCTAGACTGCTTCCAGCACACTTGGTCCAGGATTCACCGTCCAGCACCTTTGGTCCTGGACTCAATGTTGATTATCATGTTAATTGCCTTCAGTATTTTGTGAGCCGAATTTAAGCTAGAAGGTGTTTCACCAAAGGGCGACATCAAGTTCTATGGAAATAACATTCATCCTTTGAAAAATTCCTATGCTAGTATAATTCTTGTTTTATACACGTATTAATTAATTTCGTATGAAATTTGGATGCGCATCCATCATAAACAAACAGCCTTTGTACCTTCATACATAGAATTATGATTGATGGATTCACAGGAAGAATTATATGATTATGCTGATGCTAGCTATCAATATATAATACCTGCCCTCAGAAACATGAAAAAACACCTTAAGTAATTGTTTATTCTGTGAATAATTGCCTTCTTACACTTAGAAACAGGTGTTTGATGGAAGGCAGACACGCTAGTATATACCTAAGGTAATAGAACTGTTGCCCCAACACAATTGGTATGTTTCAGACTGGAATTGTTGCCCAGTTCAATTAGTATGAATCAGACTGATTCCTCAGGAATTGTTGCCCCAACACAATTTGCATGTTTGAGACTGCTTCGTGGAATTGTTGCCCGGCACAATTGGTACACAGCAGACTGATTCCTCGGGAATTGTTGCCTGGCACAATAAGTATGAAGTGGACTGGTTTCTGGAATTGTTGCCCCGCACAATTTATATGTAGTGGGCTGGTTCCTGGAATTGTCGCCCGACACAATTGGTATGAAGTGGACTGGTTTCTAGAATTGTCGCCCGGCACTTTTGGTATGAGATAGACTGGCCTCCTTGAATTGTTGCCCAGCGCAATTGGTATGAAGTTGACTGGTTCCAGGAATTGTTGCCCGCCACAATTGGTATAAAGTGGACTGGTTCCAGGAATTGTTGCCCGGCACAATTGGTATGAAGTGGACTGGTTTCTAGAATTGTCGCCCGGCACTTTTGAGATAGACTGGCCTCCTTGAATTGTTGCCCAGCGCAATTGGTATGAAGTTGACTGGTTCCAGGAATTGTTGCCCTGCACAATTGGTATAAAGTGGACTGGTTCCAGGAATTGTTGCCCGGCACAATTGGTATGAAGCAGACTGGATCCAGGAATTGTTGCCCTGCACAATTGGTATAAAGTGGACTGGTTCCAGGAATTGTTGCCCGGCACAATTGGTATAAAGTGGACTGGTTCCAGGAATTGTTGCCCTGCACAATTGGTATGAAGCAGACTGGTTCCAGGAATTGTTGCCCTGCACAATTGGTATAAAGTGGACTGGTTCCAGGAATTGTTGCCCTGCACAATTGGTATGAAGCAGACTGGATCCAGGAATTGTTGCCCTGCACAATTGGAATGAAGCAGACTGGTTCCAGGAATTGTTGCCCTGCACAATTGGTATGAAGCAGACTGGATCCAGGAATTGTTGCCCTGCACAATTGGTATGAAGCAGACTGGTTCCAGGAATTGTTGCCCTGCACAATTGGTATGAAGCAGACTGGTTCCAGGAATTGTTGCCCTGCACAATTGGTATAAAGTGGACTGGTTCCAGGAATTGTTGCCCGGCACAATTGGTATGAAGCAGACTGGATCCAGGAATTGTTGCCCTGCACAATTGGAGTGAAGCAGACTGGCTTCTGGAATTTTTCCACAGCACAATTGGTATGAAGTGGACTGGTTCCTGGAATTCAGCACAATTTGTATATTTTTTTCAGCAGGCTGGGTTCGATAATTTTCTACAACAATTTAGAACATATCATAAGACTTGTTCCTGGAATTAATTGTTACCCCTCCCCCCAGCTATGAAGCAGACTGGTTACTGTTATTTCCTACAATAACAACATGACAAGTGTGGACTGGTTTATAATGTTGTTACAGTTTAGTGTTGATATTTTAATGTTCTAAATGCTTACATCATTGTAAAAACATCATTAGAAACAGTATAAAAACACGGCTAAGGATTTTGATGTCTGGTTTTTGTAAGCTTCCAGAATTGGAGAATTTACTTTCGCGAATACCAACTTTCGGGTTTTGCTGACCGTCAGCATATTGGCGACTACAAAGTTTCGCATTTTTAAGTTTCTTGCAATGTCTGTATTAATTTTTTTAACACTTTTGTGGTGACTTAATTTTGCGAAATTTTACCAGTCGCAAACTTATAGAAATTAAATTGCACGAAATAATTTCTAGGTTTAGAGAGATCTAACCACACTTGATACTGGTGCTTTCTTCATGCTTTTAAATCAAAAGCTTGATTTAATTAGACCAGCATGCTATAAATGTAAGATAACTAAGTATTGCTGGAGCTTTTCAGGTTTTAATCTTTATATTCCTTTCTAGGCTGATATCAGTACTAAATTTAATGATGTACTATTAGATCTAATGAAATTTTATACTGCTCTGTGCTGGTGATGGAGCATCTAAGTTGGAAAAAGCATCTTAGTGGAAAACTTAAATATTTTGGCTTTAAATTTTAGTCAAAAATTTGCCATGCACATTTTTCCAGCAAATTGAAGAATAGCTTATATTTGTTTCCTTAGTGATTATAGTAATTAACTCTCTACAAAATGTGTAAAATCTATGTAAAGAATAAATAATCTGGTTTGTATTATTTAGCTTATACACTTAAGGAAATTTTCAGATTTTAAGAAAATTCTTAATTTTCTACTTAGATGCTTTTTAATACCGGTTCTGCAGGACTGGTGGGGTTATGACTTGTCTGCAAAGAAGTGAGGGCTGATTCACCCAGAACTTCGTACTTCTGTCAACATCTTTGTACGAAATTTCATGATCGGAGATCGCTTCATGGTTAGAACACTTCTAGTAGTGTTACTTACATTAGGCCATTTAGTAGTTTACTAAGGCCTACGCATCATTTTCCAAGTGAATAGTATTTTCTGATAGATTCTTTGAATTTTTAGTACATGTTTGAAGACAGAAAGCTTAACTTTTGAAATGACCAAATATACGCCAAAACTCAGCACAGGTCATCTACGGTTTACAAAATTTCCGAAAGGGGTATAAGACAGACAAACTGGATCCCCCTGTGTTTTGGGCCTTAACATTTCAAAATATCTCATCGTACTTCTGTAGATTTTAATTATTATACAATTTATGTTTTATATACGGTACAACCTCTGTAGACCAACACACTTTTTGAGCTGCAAATATTGGCTTTTGTAAAGAAGTTGTTTTGTCTACAGAGTTTAGATTTAGAATAAGTATCAGCTAAGGGAAATTTTGAAGGTGTGTATAGAGAGGTTATTGCTAGATCTTCAGAGGGCCACTCTGGAAAGGTTGCATGGTACATTCAATTTAGTATTGTTGGTCATGGGAAGAATATAAATGCTACAGGTTATTGAGTACCAATAAAATGTATGACTTCGAAATCAATTGCATCTTTAAAAGCAAGTCCAATTTACATGCGTGAAGCCTGCACTAATAGCTTGCTTTTAACGTTCATGAACTGTTCCTGAATTAAAATGATATCTAGCATGCGAACAATCTATCACAATAATTGATTTAATCCCTGGATAGTCCTGGGATAGTGAAAGTGTTCTTTATAAAACTATCCGAAATATGTAATTATCCGATTTGGTGTCACTTAGGGCTACTCTTCATTGATGATCATCTCATTTAGTCAATAATTGCGATGAGTTGGTTCTGTGATGAGTAAGGGCATTATAAGTTATAGTTATATAGAAGTAATAGAAATTGTGTAATGATATCTCTTCAAATGATTATTCTGCTTTTACTCCATCAGATTTCAATACCTGGGTAACAAATCCAATTTGATTGCCGTCTGATGATCGGACAGCATACTTTTGTCCTATATCCCGCACGGGGCTGGGCTGTCATTGGATGGTGGCGGGAATACTTTAATTAAGTCTCTTTTGAAATATGCAATTACTCAACAGCTGGCGTCCACATGATCTCTTAAAATAGTGGCACACTGGATTCATGCTCATTATCTAGTGTCCAGGGCGATTTGTGGCCCAGGTATGATATGACAGATAATGGAATTTCCTAAGGGCCCAATTGTAGTCATGTAGTACTGACACTGTTTCTGCTTTTAGATCAGTGCTGCGTAGTTATTTTGAGTTGCCGTTGTCTGGTGGTTAGTTTGATGGATTTGTAACCCAGCGATCAAGATTCGATTTGTAATGGCCAGCGATCAGGGTTCGATTTGTAATTGACAGCGATCAGGGTTTGATTGTAACCTAGCGATCAGGGTTCAATTTGTAACCCAGTGATCTGGATTGGATTTGTAACCCAGCAATCAGGTTCAATTTGTAACCCAGTGATCTGGGTTGGATTTGTATCCCAGCAATTAGGGTTGGATTTGTAACCTAGCGATCAGGGTTTGATTTGTAATCCAGTGATCCTGGTTTGACAACCAAAACAATGTGCAAGAAAAAATAAAACTAAACAGCTTCAAAAAAGTCACTTGAGTAGTTTGTCTATCTGACTTACCATAATGTAGTTCATTGACCATATTGTGAAGTTCCAGAAATTGGTGATGTACCTGAGTATAGGGGTAAGTGTAGCTATTTCTGGCCAGGTACATCTAAATGCCAACTACAACATCCATGTATTGTTTTGCCTTACAGATTGTTTACACCCTTGTGGCACATTACCATGGTAACATCAGGAAATATATAGAGTTAATTATAGAACCCTAGATTTCAATTAATTATCACTTCCAAGGTATAAAATATGCTGGGTTTAATATGTGGTGCTAATAAGGTGCTACTTAAAGGTCTTTGGTTATATCGACATTTATGCAACTTAGTTATCTGAGCATAAAATATTTGTTGTTTCTGGTTTAACCATGTTTTACAACTATTTTTCAGTTATGGTGGTTGGTCCACTTAAACCAGTTTTCTAGGACTATTAATTATAGCCAGTACTAACTTACCCTTCCAACAGGAACCAGCAACTTCTCCACATGTGGAGGAAAATCAACGTAGATTTGGCAATCTATTTAGTAAAGGCCTAGCTTTCACAAGAAAAAGAGCAAGTTCTCCACATGTGGAGGAAAATCGACATAGATTTGGCGATCTATGGAGTAAAACCTTCATATTGTGAAGACAGCCTGCCATGATGCAACATCTCAACGTACCACAATGGGTCAATTTTATCGTCGATATGACATTTCGGAGACCGATCAGGGACGCCCTTACTCTGCAATTTTTGTCCACAAACGTAATTCTGTTGCCTTCCCTTGCCTGTCCATTACTAGTTTATTAAGATAGTTATTTTTTCCTGTATTGTTAATTTGGCAGAATTTGGGATTAATCAGCTTTAGTCCACTGGACCGGACATTGTATTAGTCGCCATTGATTATTTGTTACGCATAATATGTAGATTGCAAAGGGAAAAATTTGTTGATAAAACCGTCCTGGGTTCGTCTTTGTTGTTACTGGTTCTGTTATTGTAATTGGATACATTGTGCAAATATGATTATGCCGAAAAATGATGAGTTATTAACTGTAACTTTGCTGTACTGGGTTCTTAGCCCGTCTTTTCATAGTAAAATATTACTGAATTCTTATTGTCCACAAAGTATTGTTGAAGTCATGTATGGCCCCAAAGCATTCTTGAAATCATGTTGGCCCAAATGTGTTCTTAAAGTCACGTGTTGCCCCAAAGCGTTCTTGAAGCTATTGTACTCAGCTTTTCTTGAAATCCTGAGTTGTTTTTTCTTCCCTTCATTGCATTTTTCTTTCTTTTATTTTGATCCAATGACACATACTGAAATTGCATTCAAATGATGATATGTAAAACCAAAAGCCGCAGCTGTCAGTCTTAAATCTTCAATTTACTGCTTTAAACTACAGCCTGTCAATGGCAAGAGAATTTCAACATTTTAACACCATTTCGTATTTTGAGCTTCGTGCTATATGTTTTATATCAGTCAATATATAAAATAGAACCAGGATGGAGAGTGATTACTTAACTGCTTTACAGGGGATGTAGGCCATATTTTGATATATTTGTAGATTGATTTGATGTTTGTCTTGATTACTTAAAAAGTTCCATTCCAAAGTGCTTTAATATCGAGTGATTGCTTAACTGCTGTTGTATGCTGCTTATTATATAATATATTGTAGTCTGGAGAATTTGACACGACTCTTGACCTTCTATTAGCATAATTAAATAGCTGATATAGTGTTTATATTTATAACCCCGGTTGTATGTTTTCATAAGCGGAAAGTATCATGGAGACACTCGGGGTGTAATACCACTACAAATCCAAAGGACCGATATTGCACGATTTGCTGGTGGAAATTTATATATTCAACGCTATATTCATGCATAAAGGTCAGGATCATGTCAAATTCTGTGTGTTATAGATGTTTCTGTTTTGCCTAGTATATTTGTGGATTTGATGTTCGTCAAGTCTTTTTGCCTAAAAAGTTCTAATATTGCTTGGGCATACTTTCTAAAATGTTTGCCGAGACTTGTTTGTCTTTTAAGTTTTATATCATATACATATATTTGCTTACGCCTATCTGCCTATCTTGTCATAGCAGTATAGTATATAAATGTTTAAATTACAGATTTTCGGGAAGCTGAACTTTGTTTGATTAAAACCCAGATTTCGAGTCTTTGAATATTTAATGACATCAGTTTTGCTTAATTACTGCGGGTATCTAATTGATTTCGGCTGGAAAGTAATTCTTCAGACAATTGTTGCCTTGATTGTTGTATTTAAAAAAATCAAGGTCAAGGGATTTTTGTCAGAGTTATGGCCCTTTGTGGGAGACACGTTTCTGTGTTAAGAGCCCTGCGTGCCTTGTTGATTGCTGTTATAGATTTGGAGGGCGTGTTGACATTTGTTACGCTAAGCTATTTATTAATCTAATATTGTCAGACTGTTTTGAATCTGTTCAGAATTCCAAATGAATTAACGAAATGGTATGATTGCACTAAATTTATTCTGTATGTCTCACTAAATTTATTCTGTATGTATAAGGTCAGAGAGGACTAAATTTATTCCGTAAAAGGTCTGAGACCCATAAATATTCTAATTTGGTTAGATTCACCAAACAATTTACAGTATGTGATACTAATTGGTTTGTTATAAGTCCAGACTTCTCTATATTAATTAACTACAAACTTGTTACATAGTTAATTAGCAGGTCAAATGACAATAAAATGACACAAAATTAACAAGTATCGTAAGCCTCTTGCTAACCTTTTACTTTATAGATGATGGGTGTTTTGAGTACAGTATTTTAGCAGTGTTGTCTTCCTTTGATTTAGGACACCTAATGCACCAGTCAATATTTTGCCCGTTGGGTGAGCGGCGGCCACCCAGTACAGGGGGAATTAGACATTCTCAATTTTTTTATGTCTAAATCCCCACCCTGGAGACAATGCTTACTGTCTATATCCCAACCCTGGAGACAATACTTACTGTCTAAATCCCCACCCTGGAGACAATGCTTACTGTCTATATCCCAACCCTGGTGACAATACTTACTGTCTAAATCCCCATTGACATATTGCTTTGATACCCCTCCTACAAGTCTACACCCCATGACTCGGAGTTGATAATTCCCACCTGTTGTGAAGATTCGTCTGTCTAATTCCCCCTGTATCCCCGCCACCCCGTGAGCGGGCATAATAGTGACGGGTGCATTATCAAGGGAGATCATTCTTGATATTTGTTAAAAAAAGCTGCACATGAGCTTTGTACACATTTTAGCTCATCTATGCTCAGAAGAATAAAGGGAGTACTGTGTGGAGTAAAGGGTATTAATTATATGTTTGTGTTTCACCAAGACAGTTGTTAATGCTTGGTCATACAGTTTTACTTGTGACAGATTGACCATGCAATGTCTTCTGACTTTGAGGAAGAAGGTTTTAACAGTCTTATAATTTGTAAATTAACCAAGGCTTACCATCGTAGATGGGAAGGTGAAGGTTGATTATAATTTCATCTACTGCAAACTCCTTAAGGGCTCACACAGAGAGATAATGCAGCTACCACAGCCAAACAAATCAGTTTTTAGAGTCCACAGGCAATATCGGTACATGTCCGTTACTGCCTGCCTAAATTTACAGAATTCTATCCATTGAATTTAAAGGTGGGAAGGGTAATGGGTGTGTGAGCCCTTTAGGAGTTTGCAGTAGATGAAATTATAATCAACCTTCACCTTCCCATCTACGACAGTAAGTCTTGGTTAATTTACAAAATTAATTTCATCTCCTGCATAACTCCTTAATGGGCCCCACAGAGACTTTAGAGTTATAGCAATTCCGTAAATAAAATTAATTACAATAATGAACAACAAAGTATACATCAATTGAAATACTGTAATTATTTACACTAAAAAGCACGTGCAACATGTAATGAACAAAAATTCTGTCTGTTTCAATATCAACATGTATATACATATGTCATGCTTGAATTAAATGGGTATAATTGCATTTTGAAAAGTGTCAGCTGCGCTTATTGTTTTATTGTAGAACTTTGCAAATGTATTTGCATTGGACCACCCTGCAGTCTTTATTATTGTTAGTATAGGCAATGCTGCATTCTGATTGGATGAAACGGTCATGTGACCTGTCGTTCATATCCCGATGAAGCAGCTCCGTTTGCAAATCAGTTGACGGACTACTTTTTCATTCATTCTAAATCTAGCTTTGTTCATCAGCTGGGACATGTTAATGTTCTTCTGCGTCAAATGAACTGTAATTCCCATTTTATTCGTAACAACTAAATAATTTTCAATAAGATTTAAATGATAAATTTTAACAAACCCGCATTATCCATGTTTTCGTGGTATTTGCCGATCCCGGAAGTCGACGCTCATAACAAAATCTTGTAAGACGTAACGTTTGTTTTTCGCGACGTATTATACGCAACGTCGCCTTAAAATTCCCGCCAAAATGTAATTAGTTTGAAATACAAACGTATTTACGGAAGTTATATTCTAAAATAGGGTTATAATGCATGTTTTTCGTGTTTTAACATCTGCAGAGTCCCTCGGGAGCATCGCTGCCCCCGCGCTGATTGGTTTTGTTACTTAATTTAGCTTCGTTCATCTCCGGGGACAACGGATTCCTACGCCACGACTAAACATAACACGATGGTAACAGTTGAGTCCCTAGGAGACTTTTTATTTTTTATTGTAATTATAAGAATTGAATACACATTTTCTGCAGTTCATCAGTGTATGAACTGTCGGGAAAATCACGCCTAGTTTAAATAAACGCCATAGGCGTTTATGTAAAAAATTAGGCGTGGTTTTCCCCGACAGTTCATACACTGATGAACTGCAGAAAATGTGTATTCAATTCTTAACACAGTCTTTCCTTGATTTTCAAACTTTCTAGATGCTCAGAACAATGGGTAAAAATAGGATCATAGAAAATATAAACATAAGATAAAAGACATGTTACTTGATTGATATCATATGTGTGAATTTAGATATTTGTTATTTGTCTGGATATTTGAGGAAAATTGTTTATTTATTCATAATACTATAAAATCATAAAATTTCAAGAGGGATCAATTTTTCGCTATATTCATGAAATCAGTAAATGATATTTGTAACTTTTAAACGGCGGTATTACACTGGTTTTACACTGACTTCAGACTGGATAAAACGAATTCCCACCTATTGTCAGTCTATTACCAGCTATTGTCAGTCTATAACCAGTGTATCGTCAGTCTTTTTGTAATGCCAGTGTATTGCCAGTGTGAAGTCAGTCTGTTGTCATATTTTTTCCAAAACAAAGTGTGGTTGCTTTCGTTTTTCATAGTAGGTGAAAATTATTCATCTGCTTTAATGCTTAAGTATTTTACTGTTGTCAGTGTGAAGCCAGTGTATGTCCAGTGTGTTGTCAGAACTGGCATCAAACTGGTTACACACTGGTTTTAAGCTGACAATAAGCTGGCATTAATTAATCAGGTCTGGCAATAGGCGACTAATAGACTGGTAAGACACTGGAAACAAACTGGCAACAAACTGGCAATACAATGGTAATGCACTGGCAATACAGTAAAATTTCATAAGGGTACCGTATAGTAAGCCCAGGATAATGTGTTATTTACAAACATAATTGGTTTGGTCAACTGTTGCAAAATTGGTTTTACATATTACTAAAGTAAACAAATAAGGTCAGTATTGTACTCAAAACATTATTGATAAATCGTGCACATCTGATTAATCCACCTTGACAAAATATACCAAATTTGCCGTCTTTCTCATTTACTATAGAAGAAACAATAATTGTTCCCTATTTTGTTGGGTCAATTAAATTGTGGAGAATAGATTTTGTGATTCGAGTTTATACATGAAATTAATGAAAATATCGATTTTATGGTAGATTATAATGAATTCATAAAATAAATTGCTTGTGTTCATCAATGAGTATGGAATGATTGATTTTGGTTCAGTTGTTAAACAAATATAGACTAAGATCCACTTGATTATAAAGTAAATATAAAAATCTTCAGTACAATTATTATTTTACTGCTTGTGAATTGAATAATACAATTTTTTTTTTAAACTTGTCCATGCGGGCTTTTGTAACATTGTCGTAAGATCAAAGAACTATAGATCGACCACTGCTGACTAAATGTTATTTTCAGCTGTTGAAGAGTTGTTGAGGTTGTATTTTTAGAACTAGTACTCTAGTTCTATAGTGCGGAGATATGAACCTGATCCATGGCCCTCTATTAGCGTAATTTAACAGCTGATATCTTGTCTTAATTATCATAATTATTAGATTATAAATCCGGTTTGTTTGTTTCCATGAAGTGTTATACACACACACATCTGAAGGACCAATATTGAACAAATTGGTCACGGAAATTGATGTATTTAACACAAGAATCTTGTAATATATTAATGCATAATGGTTGGGATCACGTTAATATCAATTTTCTACACTGTACATTGTACATAATGTGTCGATCTGTTGTCGACCTAATCTCACTAGCAAACCAGGATTATAATGCCTTTCATAAAAAGTAGCTTTCGTGGAATACATATCAGTCAGTAACATGCACCAACTTGCTCTCCCATTAGCAAATGACAACTTCTCCACATGTGGAGGACAGACCAACAATTTCTCCACATGTGGAGGACAGACCAGCAATTTCTCCTCATGTGGAGGACAGATCGGCAATTTCTCCACACCTGATAGCAAACTGTAAAGAAAAATTGGGAGGCTCTTTACTATTAACTGTTATAACATAAATATATCATATTTGATATGTTTTGGAATTGGCACACTTCAGAGCGCTCTGCATGAATTGAGTCTGACAATGATTTTATGATACGTCTCACAGGTATTTATAGGCTGTATAACATTAATATAATTGTTGTATAATTTTATATTTTAAATCTTCACTTATATTATATCTCCCTGTATCGTGTAATAAGCAAACATCTAAAGCAATAAATTATTGAACTTTAATGCCAAAAAAGTTATCAAAAATATTAAATATTTACCATTTTCCGTAGCTTACAAAATTGACTTTCTAAATTGAATGTGTGAATTTCCTACACACCACATGGGATAGAATGTAATCTTAATTATTTAATGGCAAGTTGATGTCGAGTTTGATTCCAAGTCACGGCAAGTTATACCAGTATGAAAATTTGACCACCATGTTTGATTTTTCTACAAATGAACAGGGTTTTCCCTATGAATTTTCATACAGGGGTCCCAGGACCCTTTGGGTTTACATTTTGGGAGTCCCAAATAACGATATGAAGATATGCATTTTGGCTGTTGATATTTAGAAAACCTAAAAATTGATAAAACTAAAGCTCTAAGGCTTGAGTAAAGTCTGCTGCATCCAAGTAGATCAAGTTTATAAATAAAATAACACAAATCTCATGTACTATTGTTTTCAATATTTGTATGATGTACCATAGACTAGTGAGTTTGTAAACTACAAAGATGTGCCTACCCTAACATTTTGGTGCCAATTATTTTGTTCACAAACGGTATGAATTTGGCAGAGCACGAATTGTTTCAGCGGAAAGAACAATGTCTATTTGACGGATCCGATTGCGGGTCCCGAGGAAGCACAGTACCGCAGAAATGCGGGTCCCAGGTCACAAAGTTGTGTCAGCGGCGCAGGTTTTGTGCGTCGGGGAAATCCCTGCACGAAGCAAAGTGGCCATTTCCTAGTGGAAGGGTCAGTTAGTACATGTAATATATAATTATAGGATACAGTGCTGGAAAACCGGTTTGCCGAATCAGCTGCCATTTATTACTGAAAAATTGTGGAGAAACACTGTTAAAACCTCATTAAACATAATCAATTGAATTTAGATTTGATGAAGTCCTAATCATTAATCAGTATCTGTCCTGTAACCAAGTAATTGAGTTGTGGTTCAAATTAATTCTATGCAGCGCTTTTTGGATACTTTACATCAATGTTTTCTTGCATTTTTTTATATCTCAAAGTCCACAGACATTTGACTGGTTGACATAGTTGGCAGTGAATAGTTGCGGTTCAAATTAATTCTTTGCGGCACTTTTTGGATACTTTGAATCAATGTTTTCTTGTAATTTCTAATATCTCAAAGTAAACAGACATTTGATTGGTTGAAAGTAAACAGACATTTGATTGGTTAACAGAGTTGGCAGTGAATAGTTGTAAAAATAATGAATAATTTGTAGTAATGGTAGTGGATAGTTATTGATATAACAAGTTTACAAGTAGACTTAATTTGAGAAGTGTGGTCCTGAGAGTGGATAAAAGTTGTTGGACATCCATAAATTAGCCGGCCACATGATTGATTTATATAGGGTGGAGGGTATTGGGTAATAAATATGATATTAATTGGGATATTAGTATCTTCTATCGACACACTCGGATCTCTAGATTTATCATCGGATATTTTGCCATCAGGATTCTCTTGTAACAATAGATGGTTAGATTATTGTTTGTATATGTAGATTTTTAATAATTGCTGGGTTTAATTACTGTGCGAAATTATTTACTTTGAACTTGTGAATATTTTGTGCTTGTCTGATGTACCATCAGATCTGTAATATTGTAACAAGTTAAACCATTCTTACAGTATACTGTAAAATCACATATTTTCGTTGGTACAGTCTAACTTGTATTAAGCGACCACCCTGGGGAAGGTCTGAAAACGGTCGCTTAACGGAATGGTCGTTTAACACAAATGTACGAAACTTGAGTGTAATTAACGAATTTCGGATTTAAGGCTGTCCGATTACTATTCAACTTCAATTGATAAACTTTAGTGTGTAAATTAGTTTTATGATGATTCTTACTTGTATGCATCGTCTTCAAAAGCATTTCAATTTATCATTTAAATAAACTTACTTATATTACACAATACAATTAATGTAAGTCAGTTTTGTTGCACTCGAAGAAAAATACCGGAACAGACCGGGTTTTAGCCCAATCTAAATGGACGGTATCAACAAGCTGATTGCAGCAAAGGATACAACACTTAATCTGTAATAATGTGTGTAATCGGATTAAGATCATCTGAATGACATGCCCTACGGACACAATTGTGATTATCAATGCTGTTAATTGGGGCCCAGTTAACAAAAAACAAACTCTGAAGTGTGAACAAACAATGATTTATGACGATGTATTATGTAATTAACAAACTGTCACTACAGACGACCAGTGATTTACAATTTTTGGTCGCTTAATGCAATTTTACTTATCAATTATAGTGCTTTAACAGTGGTCGCTGGTCGCGTAAGACAAAAGTCGCTTAATGCAATAGACAAAAAGAGCAAATATGGTCGGGAGGAATTGAAACCGGTCGTTTAAGACAAAGGTCGCTTAATACGCGTGGTCGCTAGTACAAGTTAGACTGTATTTAATTTCGTGGATTTTGATAAAAATGCATGTTTGTGGGGTCGTAAATTCGTGGATTACAAAACATGGGATGGTAAACCAATGTTATGTATTTGGGATATAGTTAAATCGTGGGCAGTAAATTTCGTAGTTGAGTTTAACAACGAAATCAACGAAAATTCAACTCCCTCGAAAAATAATGATTTTTATACCATAATAAGAAGTCCCTGTTTATTCAGGTTTGTCACTTATGTTTACAAACTAGGTAATATCAAAACAAAGCATTTTTAATCAGATAAAACGGCAGTGAAAATCAACACTTTATTAACTAAGCTACATACTAATACACATAATATCTATCAAATAAGACTTTAATAAGAGAAATTACAGTCCAGTTAGGATATTGTGACAGTGACATTGCAGTTTATGTGTACACAGAAGATAACAATCATTGTCTGAACAGATAGAGAAATATATAGTCCAGTTAGGATATTGTGACAGTGACGTTGCAGTTTATGTGTACGCAAAAAATCACAACCATTGTCTTAACAGGTAGAGCGAGGTTAAGTATGTTAGTTTAGCATTGAAATTATAGTTGTTTGTACGGTGTAAGTCTTTATAATTGGTTTTACACCGTTATAGTGGACTCGACCGTTGCGTCACTGGATTCTTATCCTGACTTGACTATAGTATATTCGTTTAGCATTGAAATCATAGCTGTTTGTGTATTACAAGCCTTTATAATTGGTTTTGCACTGTTATAGTGGACTCGACTAATGCGTCACTGGATTTTTACCCCGACTGGACTATACAAAGTTCATGTACACAATGTTATGTAAACAAGTGGCCAACCTGAATAATTGATTTATGTATGTTAAATTGATAAATTAATAAAAGAAACGGCATAGTTTACACAATGTTATGTAAACAGGTGACTGACCTGATTAAATGAGTTATAACTTCAGCCAGTATAATCAAGTTTAGGATCTGGTGACGGTGACGTAGCTGTTTATGTGTACACAGAAGATTAAAACCATTGTCTGAATAGGTAGTGCCAATATAGTTTCTTAATTTAGCATTGAAATCATGGCTGTCTGTTTAAGCCTTTATAATTGGTTTTACACCGTAATAGTGGATGGGACCGCTGCGTCACTGTATTCTTACCCTGACTGGACTATAATTACATTTTATGTTGATAATGGAATAACACTCACATTTACCCCCCCCCCCCACCGGGAATTGATTTGACCTATTTATCTTAGCGCTTATACATGCATGTTGTGATTAATAATGGCATCTCCACTGACTGATTAATAATGGCATCTCCACTGACAACCTGACTAATCTGTCCAAAATCCTGAGCATACTAGAGAACAGCAACACAGGTGCATCCTAACCAACGAATCAGTGCAGATGAATTAATTACATGCCTAATTAATTTCTGACTGCCAATTAATGGTACAAAATAGGTATGCAAGGTTAGCACTATCATACAAACTACAGGCTCTCTGCACGAGTTTAGGGGCTTAAGAGTACTTTTTACCAGACCCTAAAATTTCACTGACAGCTAGTGTTACAAACTAAGTGAATAATTATATGCCTAATAGTTTACAAAATGGGATTTAATGTGAATACTTGAACATACAAAATGTGAATACTCAATTTTAGTAAAAAATGTGAATATTTAAAAGAACAAAATTTGAATACTCAATTAGTATCAAAAATAACAATTAACAGTACCAGGTACTTGTATATGAATATTTAATAGAATAAAACAGTAATATGAATATTCAATTAATAGAATAAATTGTGCACATTCAGTGGTTTGAAATTTGAATAATCAATAGTAGCAAAAATATGAATTACTAATAAATCAATTATATGAATATTCAATAGCACAAAATTTGAATATTGAATGTTGTACAGATAATTGCTACAAAACGTGTGAATATTCATTATATTAGTACTTAATTTAATTAACCTGTCTGACATCTGAAGACACTCCTATAAAGCACAACAAAAATGGAAAATTGGATATAACCTATAGCTTGCCAAAGATAACTCTAGCCTTATTAATAGATAAACATAAATGAAATAAACACTACTGATGATCGACTGACTGCTTGTTATCAGTGTAGATTGAAAAAGTATATGCATTAAAAGTGATTATTCACAAGATTGAAGAAAAATGGATAAGAAAATGCTTGTAATTTTTATTTACATTTGTAAACAAGGCTAGTATTATCATCAGTGAAATAAACAGTCTACCATTTACCAATGGTGCTGTAGACAGGAGTTGTTCATCTACCATTTACCAATGGTGCTGTAGACAGGAGTTGTTCATCTACCATTTACCAATGGTGCTGTAGACAGGAGTTGTTCATCTACAATTTACCAATGGTGCTGTAGACAGGAGTTGTTCATCTACCATTTACCAATGGTGCTGTAGACAGGAGTTGTTCATCTACCATTTACCAATGGTGCTGTAGACAGTAGTTGTTCATCTACCATTTACCAATGGTGCTGTAGACAGGAGTTGTTCATCTACCATTTACCAATGGTGCTGTAGACAGTAGTTGTTCATCTACCATTTACCAATGGTGCTGTAGACAGGAGTTGTTCATCTACCATTTACCTATGGTGCTGTAGACAGGAGTTGTTCATCTACCATTTACCAATGGTGCTGTAGACAGGAGTTGTTCATCTACCATTTACCAATGGTGCTGTAGACAGGAGTTGTTCATCTACCATTTACCTATGGTGCTGTAGACAGTAGTTGTTCATCTACCATTTACCAATTGTGCTGTAGACAGTAGTTGTTCATCTACCATTTACCTATGGTGCTGTAGACAGGAGTTGTTCATCTACCATTTACCAATGGTGCTGTAGACAGTAGTAGTTCATCTACCATTTACCAATGGTGCTGTAGACAGGAGTTGTTCATCTACCATTTACCAATGGTGCTGTAGACAGGGTTGTTCATCTACCATTTACCAATGGTGCTGTAGACAGGAGTTGTTCATCTACCATTTACCAATGGTGCTGTAGACAGGAGTTGTTCATCTACCATTTACCAATGGTGCTGTAGACAGGAGTTGTTCATCTACCATTTACCAATGGTGCTGTAGACAGGAGTTGTTCATCTACCATTTACCAATGGTGCTGTAGACAGGAGTTGTTCATCTACCATTTACCTATGGTGCTGTAGACAGGAGTTGTTCATCTACCATTTACCAATGGTGCTGTAGACAGGAGTTGTTCATCTACCATTTACCAATGGTGCTGTAGACAGGAGTTGTTCATCTACCATTTGCCAATGGTGCTGTACACAGGAGTTGTTCATCTACCATTTGCCAATGGTGCTGTAGACAGGAGTTGTTCATCTACCATTTACCAATGGTGCTGTAGACAGGAGTTGTTCATCTACCATTTACCAATGGTGCTGTAGACAGGAGTTGTTCATCTACCATTTACCAATGGTGCTGTAGACAGGAGTTGTTCATCTACCATTTACCAATGGTGCTGTAGACAGGAGTTGTTCATCTACCATTTACCTATGGTGCTGTAGACAGGAGTTGTTCATCTACCATTTACCAATGGTGCTGTAGACAGGAGTTGTTCATCTACCATTTACCAATGGTGCTGTAGACAGGAGTTGTTCATCTACCATTTACCAATGGTGCTGTAGACAGGAGTTGTTCATCTACCATTTACCAATGGTGCTGTAGACAGGAGTTGTTCATCTACCATTTACCAATGGTGCTGTAGACAGTAGTTGTTCATCTACCATTTACCAATGGTGCTGTAGACAGTAGTAGTTCATCTACCATTTACCAATGGTGCTGTAGACAGTAGTTGTTCATCTACCATTTACCAATGGTGCTGTAGACAGTAGTTGTTCATCTACCATTTACCAATGGTGCTGTAGACAGTAGTAGTTCATCAACCATTTACCAATGGTGCTGTAGACAGTAGTTGTTCATCTACCATTTACCAATGGTGCTGTAGACAGGAGTTGTTCATCTACCATTTACCAATGGTGCTGTAGACAGTAGTTGTTCATCTACCATTTACCAATGGTGCTGTAGACAGTAGTAGTTCATCTACCATTTACCAATGGTGCTGTAGACAGTAGTTGTTCATCTACCATTTACCAATGGTGCTGTAGACAGTAGTTGTTCATCTACCATTTACCAATGGTGCTGTAGACAGGAGTTGTTCATCTACCATTTACCAATGGTGCTGTAGACAGTAGTTGTTCATCTACCATTTACCAATGGTGCTGTAGACAGGAGTTGTTCATCTACTATGTAGTATCTAGGTCAGTGTTAGAGATATATGTTCTTAGAATGTCAATGGGTCTTACAATGTAAGCATCACAAATTCTAAGGGAAGTTTTTCATGGACTATTCAAGTCTTTTCCTGGCAATTCAGTATTATTGCATTGTATACTATAATACCAATAAATGGCTACTGAGTATAAATGTTATGTGTATAATTTAGTCAGCTCCATATCTTGATTAATTTAGTGTGTTCTGGTACCTTCATATGTGTGTCCTATAGTACGGAGAATTTGACCCGATCCTTGACCTAATTTAACAGCTGATTTCTTGTCTATATTTAAAGCCTCGGTTTTATATGACATTGAGGTCTACTACAAACACGATCAGGTCAGTTTCTCTGTGCTATACCATAAAAGTAAACTTAAAAATTTAAAAATGTTATTTTCATAAAAACTGGGGTCCATAATTGCCTCCCTTGGTCTATGGTCTAAAGGAAAAACACCTTTTGGCTTGCTTTGAATTCCTCATGGCCAAAGGCAAAGAATGGAAGTCGTGCATTTTGGAATTTCATTAACAAACAATAGAATGTTGGCTCTCATGGTTGTCATGACTATATTAGTTTTAATGTCATTGAGAGAAAGGTGATTTTAACTTTCTTGCAGATTCGCGTCGCAGCACTCGATTAAATACTTGTTTTTGCGCATGTAATGATCCCTCCATGATGGTATGATTTTTACCTTCAGAGTGAAGAGTCTCATGAAATGCATCACTGTATGATTAAATGTACCTTCCCGTGTAAAGCATCTCAGAAAATGTGTCAGGTGACACAGACTGGTTATAATTGGACAAAAAATACTCTGAATAGCAAGAATAGAGTAAAATTGTCTTTGTTAGTGGGTGTTGAAAATTTGAATGACTAAATTTAAAAGAATTGGAACTTGCATGTGAATTGCTGGAAAACAAGTTCTAAATTGGCTCACTGTCAATGTTAAGCTTTCTTATATGTGGAATGTCATGAAGTATATTAGTACGGAATATATGAAGTTAAATAAAATGCACATGGAATTGAGTGTCTGAGTGCTTTAACAACTGCCAATTGCAGTTCATGAATCGGACAAACTAGTACAGTCTAAGAAACTCCCTAACCTGAAATCCTCCTTAATCTGAAAAAATCTCATGGTCCCACTTTTTTCTTCGTGATCTGACACCTCTCCAATCAGAGGGATCCTCCTTCTGTGATTAAGATAACGCTCCTACATAAAATTATGCTGTTATTCCAAATTGTGTCACCTAAATTGTGAAGGCGACACATAATTTGTCACAAAATGCTTGAAAATCAGACATGTCTTCTGTTATAACAGCATTACATTTTAATGATTCCATGGCTGCGATCCAGAGTGATTTCTGGCTTTTAGGGATATTTCTGGTTTCATTGGAACCAAATGTAGTGTAATTGAATAATGTGAACATTGAGCTCTCTAAAAAATATTACATAATTAAATTGATTTTAATGGGAATTTGTGTCAACTGCTGAATCTGTATGACAGGGAGGTGGAATAATACAGAACTTGTGTTTTTTCCTGCATGTTTATTATACCTCTCAAATAATTTTTAGGTAGAATGCTCCTGTCTGGCTTGGTGTTCTATGTTGAATGCTCCAATCTGACTTAGGTGTTCTAGGTAGAATGCACCTGTCTAGCTTGGTGTTCTATGTTGAATGCTCCAATCTGACTTAGGTGTTCTAGGAAAAATGCTCCTGTCTGACTTAGGTGTTCTAGGTAGAATGCTCCTGTCTGGTTTAGGTGTTCAAGGTAGAATGCTCCTGTCTGGCTTATAGGTGTTCTAGGTAGAATGCTCCTGTCTGGCTTTCTAGGTAGAATGCTCCTGTCTGGCTTTCTAGGTAGAATGCTCCTGTCTGGCTTATAGGTGTTCTAGGTAGAATGCTCCAGTCTAGCTTTCTAGGTAGAATGCTCCAGTCTGGCTTTCTAGGTAGAATGCTTCTGTCTGGCTTATGTGTTCTAGGTAGAATGCTCCTGTCTGGCTTAGATGTTCTGTGTAGAATGCTCCTGTCTGGCTTAGGTGTTCAAGGTAGAATGCTCCTGTCTGGCTTATAGGTGTTCTAGGTAGAATGCTCCAGTCTGGCTTTCTAGGTAGAATGCTCCTGTCTGGCTTATAGGTGTTCTAGGTAGAATGCTCGAGTCTAGCTTTCTAGGTAGAATGCTCCAGTCTGGCTTTCTAGGTAGAATGCTCCTGTCTGGCTTAGATGTTCTGTGTAGAATGCTCCTGTCTGGCTTTCTAGGTAGAATGCTCCTGTCTGGCTTATAGGTGTTCTAGGTAGAATGCTCCTGTCTGGCTTAGGTGTTCCAGGTAGAATGCTCCTGTCTGGCTTATAGGTGTTCTAGGTAGAATGCTCCAGTCTAGCTTTCTAGGTAGAATGCTCCAGTCTAGCTTTCTAGGTAGAATGCTCCAGTCTAGCTTTCTAGGTAGAATGCTCCTGTCTGGCTTATGTGTTCTATGTAGAATGCTCCTGTCTGGCTTAGGTGTTCGGTGTAGAATGCTCCTGTCTGGCTTAGGCGTTCTGTGTAGAATGCTCCTGTCTGGCTTATGTGTTCTGTGTAGAATGCTCCTGTCTGGCTTAGGCGTTCTGTGTAGAATGCTCCTGTCTGGCTTAGGCGTTCTGTGTAGAATGCTCCTGTCTGGCTTAGGCGTTCTGTGTAGAATGCTCCTGTCTGGCTTATGTGTTCTGTGTAGAATGCTCCTGTCTGGCTTAGGCGTTCTGTGTAGAATGCTCCTGTCTAGCTTAGGTGTTCTGTGTAGAATGCTCCTGTCTGGCTTAGGCGTTCTGTGTAGAATGCTCCTGTCTGGCTTATGTGTTCTAGGTAGAATGCTCCTGTCTGGCTTAGGCGTTCTGTGTAGAATGCTCCTGTATGGCTTAGGTGTTCCAGGTAGAATGCTCCTGTCTGGCTTAGGTGTTCTATGTTGAATGCTCCAATCTGACTTAGGTGTTCTAGGAAGAATGCTCCTGTCTGGCTTAGGCATTCTGTGTAGAATGCTCCTGTCTGGCTTAGGTGTTCTATGTTGAATGCTCCAATCTGACTTAGGTGTTCTAGGAAGAATGCTCCTGTCTGGCTTAGGCGTTCTGTGTAGAATGCTCCTGTATGGCTTAGGTGTTCCAGGTAGAATGCTCCTGTCTTGCTTAGGTGTTCTATGTTGAATGCTCCAGTCTAGCTTTCTAGGTAGAATGCTCCAGTCTGGCTTTCTAGGTAGAATGCACCAGTCTGGCTTTCTAGGTAGAATGCTCCTGTCTGGCTTATGTGTTCTATGTTGAATGCTCCAGTCTAGCTTTCTAGGTAGAATGCTCCAGTCTGGCTTTCTAGGTAGAATGCTCCTGTTTGGCTTATGTGTTCTAGGTAGAATATTTCTGTCTGGCTTAGGTGTTCCAGGTAGAATGCTCCTGTCTGGCTTAGGTGTTCTGGGTAGAATGCTCCAGTCTGGCTTTCTAGGTAGAATGCTCCTGTCTGGCTTAGGCGTTCTGTGTAGAATGCTCCAGTCTGGCTTTCTAGGTAGAATGCTCCAGTCTAGCTTTCTAGGTAGAATGCTCCAGTCTAGCTTTCTAGGTAGAATGCTCCAGTCTGGCTTTCTAGGTAGAATACTCCAGTCTGGCTTTCTAGGTAGAATGCTCCTGTCTGGCTTAGGTGCTCTTGGTAGAATGCTTCTGTCTGGCTAGTGCTCTTGGTAGAATACTTCTGTCTGGGTAGTGTTTTTGGTATAGATTCTGCTGGACTGTCACCCAGTTGGTCTTTGCTTGATTACTCAGAGCTGGACCGGCTAAGTATATATTGGGTGGCATGGTGGCTGAGTGGTTATTGCGTTCTCGACTACCATCCGGAGGTTCCTGGTTCAAATATCGGCCGGGCACTGGAAATTTTACAAACGCTGTTTATTCACTCAACCGTTTTCACCGAAATAGAGAATGATGAACTCTTTGGGAATCCAAGGCTGTCTCACATGTTTCAGTGCTATATATACACCCGGCATGTTTAAGAACCAAGGTGTCTATTAGGAAAGAGCTAGGGAAGCACATGAAGATTTTTTGTATCACACAAACATACTGTCTCTTCACTTCAAGCCGGAGGTCATTGACTGATTCTGTGTGGCTTTGCATGGTCTGTGCGCTACAGTATTTAGTATCTCTTACCTTCTCCGAGCCTTTATGTTACTAAGTATGAACAAGTTATTATTTTGGTCTCGAAAAATGACAATATTGTCAGGAAAATGATGCCACATATTATATCTAGATGGGTAAGGACATAAATAATGGCTGCTGCTGTATCAGCATGAGGAAATAACAGAGATACATAAATTATGTGTCTACAATATCACACAATGTATATACCTAATCACTGTATGACTTATTGGGAGACTATACAATTCAAGTGTATAAACTAAATCACTGTATGACTTATTGGGATACTGTACAATTCAAGTGTATAAACTAAATCACTGTATGACTTATTGGGAGACTATACAATTAAAGTGTATAAACTTCATCACTGTATGACTTATTGAGAGACCATATAATTCAGGTGTATAAACTAAATCACTATGACTTATTGCGAGACTATACATGCTGATAATCAGTGTATAAACTCCTGGTTATCACAAGAAGACATACACATTTAATTGTATACACTCCCAATTAGTCATACAGTGACCGTATATATTCTCAAAATGTTGTACAGTGAGGGAAGTTACAGTTGCTTTTGTTTGCAATAAGTCATTCAAGTTGTTTTATATAGCATCACAAGTTATGATTCAGGTGTATTTGCTGTAATTATGTAGGTGAGAAGAATAAAAATGGTTGGGCCTAAAATAAAATGTTGTGTATTTCACCTCCCTCGATCAGCCCAAAGTTGGCTTTTAGTCTAGGTACTTAAATTATAGACCTCTGGTCTCTTGTTCATAGTTGCATTAGCTGCTCAAAAGTCTAAATGAGTACCAATAGTTATTAATCATTAAAAACTGTATCCCATTGTCATATAGTAATCATAGAGCCGTTCATGGTTGCATATACTGCTCAATACTGTAGATTAATTTACTTTCGCGAAATACTAACTTTCGCGTTTTGCTGATCGTCCGCAAATTTTTGCATTTTTAAGTTTCCTTCAATGCCCATATTAATGTTTTAGCACTTTCGTGGCAACTTAATTTCGTGAAATTCTACCACTCGCAAATTCCGTGAAACTAAATCACGCAAAATAATTTCTTGGTTTACAGTAGTTAAAATGAGTACTAATGGTTATTCATCATTAAAAACTGTATTCCATTGTCATAAAGTAATCATAATGCAGGGCATATTAGAACTGCTGATGTGATTCATCATTAAAAACTGTTTCCTTATTGTCATATAGTTATCATAGAGCGGGGAGGGGAGGAACTACAGCTGATAGCATTGGTGTTTACACTGCGACTTTATGGTATTTCGTATTAATCTGTTATTTTTTGCCTATGTAATTAAAGCTTGCCTCAGAAGTACCCACAGGGAAATCAGAATAATGGTGTTGCCTCCTCTACTATTGTATGTATTCAGTTTTATCCCAGAGAAAGGAAGCCATGTGTTAGTGAAGATAGGGACTATAACAATGATACTAGATCCCATGTCTTATCAACATATGTACTCTGGGATGCTGGGTTTTATTGTTGTTGTTTTTTTCTGTACCATTGCTTTACACTTTACACAGCATGTTGTCTGTGAGTGTCTGGTATTTTGCATCTAAATGTGACTGAACTCAACTGGTATTCATTGCATGTTAAAGTAAATAAGTAAAAAGAAATATTGGCAAACAGTTGACGAGGGGGGGGGGGAGAGGGGCATAGTTGAGAGGCATTAACTTGACAGGGGCATTGTTGATAACTTGACAGGTGCATTGTTGATAGCTTGACAGGAGCATTGTCAATAACTTGACAGGGGCATTGTTGATAACTTGACTGAGGACATTGTTGATAACTTGACAGGGGCATTGGCGATAAAACTTAACAGGGCATTGTTGATACCTTGACAGGTGCATTGTTGATAGCTTGACAGGAGCATTGTCGATAACTTGACAGGGACATTGTCAAAAACTTGACTGGGACATTGTTGATAACTTGACTGGGACACTGTCAATAACTTGACTGGGACATTTTCAATAACTTGACAGGGGCATTGATGATAACTTAACAGGGGCATTGATAATCTCACAGGGGGCATGGATAAATTGACAGGGACATTGTCAATAACTTGGTAGGGGACTTTGTCAATAACTTGACAGGGGGCATTGTCAATAACTTGACAGGGCATTGATGATAACTTGACAGGGGCATTGTTGATAACTTGGCAGGGGCATTGTCAATAACTTACAGCGAGCATTGTTATTAACTTGACAGGGGGCATTGTCAATAACTTACAGCGAGCATTGTTGATAACTTGGCAGGGAAATTGTCAATAACTTACAGCGAGCATTGTTGATAACTTGGCAGGGGGCATTGTCAATAACTTACATCGAGCATTGTTGATAACTTGACAGGGGGCATTGTCAATAACTTACGGCGAGCATTGTTGATAACTTGACAGGGGGCATTGTCAATAATTTAACTTACAGCGAGCATTGTTGATAACTTGGCAGGGACATTGTCCTGTTGAGACATATTATATGATTATTTAGTCCTATATTCTCTAGGGTTCAGCAGTTCGATATTATATGATTATTTAGTCCTATATTCTCTAGGGTTCAGCAGTTCGATATTATATGATTATTTAGTCCTATATTCTCTAGGGTTCAGCAGTTCGATATTATATGATTATTTAGTCCTATATTCTCTAGGGTTCAGCAGTTCGATATTATATGATTATTTAGTCCTATATTCTCTAGGGTTCAGCTGTTCGATTATGGCTACCTTAGTAATATATTTAGGAAGTGTGCAGTAGAATAATATGGAATATTATATGCAAGGGTTGGTATATATGCAAAGGAGCAATTACTAATACTTCTATGCTCGGATTTGGATCACACTAAGATTTCTCCATTCACGCAGTATAGCACTGGAGCGCATATACTGATATGTATCATTGACCCTTTATTCCATAAATCCTTGATCTATATTTACCTACATCCATCGGTATTGTCTGCAAGCCAGATAGACTTGATGATTTAACATGAAGTATATGTCAGATATTGTTCATCGCAAATCTCTGATTTATCCTAAACATCTGATTAATGTTCGATTATGTGCGATTATTTGGCAGACTTCCTGGTACAAGATCAAATAAGTACAAAATTAAAACTCGGATATGTAGTTAAGGTCAGACTGACCATTGTATATAACAGGCATACTGTCCAAACAATGTCTCCTGCTCCCCCACTTCTCCAAATTTGTTCTCATCAATCATATATTTCAGGGCATCTGCAGATCCAGAGGGGGGACCCAGACAGGCCCTCTGGAATTTTGATAAAAATCTGGTTATTTTAAATATTAACACTGGTTTGTCAGGACTGAGAGTCTGATGAGGACGTCCTCCTAAAACTGTATGTAGCTCAGATAGTATTGGTCACCCCCTCTAATAGCTGGTTCCTGAGACAAATAGCTGGTTGGACCTGTTCCGGAGGAAAAATAGCTGGTTGGACCCGTTCCTGAGACAAATAGCTGGTTGGACCCGTTCCTGAGACAAATAGCTGGTTGAACCCATTCCTGAGACAAATAGCTGGTTGAACCCATTCCTGAGACAAATAGCTGGTTGGACCCGTTCCTGAGACAAATAGCTGGTTGGACCCGTTCCTGAGACAAATAGCTGGTTGGACCCGTTCCTGAGACAAATAGCTGGTTGGACCCGTTCCTGAGACAAATAGCTGGTTGAACCCGTTCCTGAGACAAAAAGCTGGTTGGACCTGTTCCTGAGACAAATAGCTGGTTGGACCCGTTCCTGAGACAAATAGCTGGTTGGACCCGTTCCTGAGACAAATAGCTGGTTGGACCCGTTCCTGAGACAAATAGCTGGTTGGACCCGTTCCTGAGACAAATAGCTGGTTGAACCCGTTCCTGAGACAAATAGCTGGTTGGACCCGTTCCTGAGACAAATAGCTGGTTGGACCCGTTCCTGAGACAAATAGCTGGTTGGACCCGTTCCTGAGACAAATAGCTGGGTGGACCCATTCCTGAGACAAATAGCTGGGTGGACCCGTTCCTGAGACAAAAAGCTGGTTGGACCCATTCCTGAGACAAATTATAACTGGGTGGACCCGTTTCTGAGACAAATAGCTGGGTGAACCCGTTCCTGAGACAAATAGCTGGGTGGACCCGTTCCTGAGACAAATAGCTGGGTGGACCCGTTCCTGAGACAAATAGCTGGTTGGACCCGTTCTTAGACAAATAGCTGGTTGGACCCTTTCCTGAGAAAAAAATAGCAAATAGCTGGTTGGACCCTTCATATAAAAAATAGCTGGGTGGACCCGTTCATGAGAAAAAATAGCTGGTTGGACCCTTCATATGAAAAATAGCTGGTTGGAAGCGTTCCTGATAAAAAATAGCTGGTTTTATTAAATGGACCCTTCCTGTGCAAAATGGCTGGTAACTATGACACACTCCTGAGAAAAAATAGCTTGTTGGACCCACTCCTGAGAAAAAATAGCTTGTTGGACCCATTCCTGAGAAAAAATTGCTGGTTTGACCCATTCCTGAGAAAAATTTCTGGTTTGACCCGTTCCTGTAAAATTCTGTAGATTGCATGAAGATTCATCATTGTTGCAGCATTGCATTTGTCTAACAATTTACCTATAATTAGAAACAAGACTATTGATGAAATTATCAATTCTATGTCACTGACGAAAAAATTCTGTTCAATTATTCATAGATTGATTTGAATGGTGCATTTTAGAACGCAATGTTTGATTAAGCCAAATGTACCAGGCACTGGGAAAACTACATGGACTCCGTCAATGGTCATATTTATAGTTGCATGCAGGCCATTTCCTGCACGCAAGTCAAGTGCTTTCCTTCTGGTGTAAATTTAATCAACATGATGGAATCTAAGCATGTCACATGACATGTTACGTAACAAGTTGACATGTAAATTCATCGACTTGGCATGCTATATCTGTAACCTTTCCGGGGTATAGTTGATAATACATCATGCAAAGAAACGTTTTCCCCACACCAGAAGTAACGGATGTAATCAAGGTGGCCCGAATTAAGCTGTTTCTCATGATTTATTCAAAACAGCAAAAGAATGTGAAACACGCGGTTACACCAATCCAGCACGTTTGATATATACGTCTGCTTCAAGTAAATAGCGATATAATCACATTGTTTGATAGGGATCTGAGTGCTGGTTTTATTGTCAGCGTGTTCGCAAATTACCTTGTACAGAAAATCGCATAGTTTGCACCTAATATATTGATGTATTATAGTGATTTAGTGCTTTATCTTTAGAAGTATTAATTTACCTTACGGCTATTTTGAAATTGATGACTATATTGATTAGATTATGTAGGATTTTAACATATTAAAAGTCCATTGACTTCCTAGAACTGATCTCAGACTGATATTCCTAGGCCTGTTTCCAAAATAGATTTGACTTGTGAAGTATTTCTGCGGACACAAAAGTCAACTCCTTGGCTGAGGTGTTTTTAATTGTGAGCTGAGGCGCGAGCCTTCATATCCGCAAGATCACAAATCAGTAAATTTTGATTTAGAATAAAATGTATTGACTCTGAAACCATACCCCCACGTACATAAATCAGCCATTTTCATATGTTTATGAGCTATTCAACACATACATTAAATTAGTACAAAAATAGTTTCTATTTCCAGTCTATATTTTGTATTGAATGACAACTATAACTAACACTTTACCCAAAAATAAACCCAAAATTTTATTTAAAGTTGGTGACCCTATGATCAGACCGTCGTCAGTGGTGAGAAACCTTGATGCCATGTTAGATTCACACCTGAACATGTAAACTCTGTCTTGTTTCATGCAGATCCGACAAATGGGTCAAATCAGACAATATTTGACTGTTGTTGCAACAAAATCCCTTATCAATTATTTAGTAACATCAAGCAACTCATTGCTATTCAGCTCCCCAAAAACCATTCTGAACAAACTACAAACTATTCAAAATACAGCTGCCCACTTCATCACAGCCTCATCACATGGATACCATGATACAATCACATCACTCCAGTGCTGAAGGATCTTCACTGGTTACCTGTACCATACAGAGTAGAGTACAAGGTCTTGACTCATGTTTACAAAGCACTACATGGATTTAAGTCCCCAGGCTACATCAAAAGTATGTTGGAAATATATACTCCACAAAGACAGCTTAAGTCACACTTCTAGTTGTGCCGAGGACCATCACGTACGGTAATCGATGTTTCATGGCTGCAGCACCGAAGCTCTGGAATGCACTGGCAACAGCACTCAGAGATAGTAGCACATTACCGTCATTCAAGAAAGCGCTAAAAACACACTGTTTTACAAAAGTTTATTCTGGGGGATTTTTAGTTTGACGTCAGAAGGTAGTACATATATACCTTAAGGGACGGTTTCTCATAGCAGTGGTATGTGACGCTGTTCTTGAAACACTAGTACATTAGTAAACAGTGTCTTACGTTATATAACACCAGATACAGGTAGTGGTCATATGATGGACCAGGTGTCATTGTCAAAAATTGAGGAATCTCCTTTCGCCCTTCTCCTAGGGAAATCTCCTTTTCGTATTTTAGTCATACCCTTGATTTATAAATTTGTCCATAGTTGTATAATTTATGCATATTGTTTTAACCATGTCCTAATCGAATTGTACAGCACTTTTTTAAGTTTGTATGTCCCTTTTTATGCCCCCATATCGATAGATCGGGAGGCATATAGTGATTCACCTGTCTGTCTGTTCGTCCGTCCGTCAACAATTGTTCAGTAATATACAGTGCCCACCAAAAATAAGTTTACAGTTGCAAAATCAAAGTTGGTAAAATTAATCAATGTTGTTTATCAGACAGTCACAATTATACAAGTTTCTGAAACTATACAGTTATTTCATGAGGCAAAAAGGAGATAGAAGTAAAGATAAAGATGTTCTGAATAAAAAATAAACCATGGCTGAAATTTTCCATCTTTTTATGTCAAAGTTACCTTTCAAGCCGGACAAAGAAGCTTTATATTTAGCATCTCGGATACCAATCAATGCATGGTCTTTACACTTAATAAACGAAACTATTCCTTGTCTTCAAAAATCTTGTTGCTTTACTGGTCTGCAAACAGTGGAAATAACCTATGTATACTTATTTTTGGTAGGTAGTGTAATTATGCGCTGGCTGATTTACCTAACCTGTGTTTTTCTGGACTGTATCCTAACCTACAAGCTTATAAGCCAAAATAGTGTTATGTCCTGTAAGCTTATAAGCAAAAATAATTTTATGTCCTGTAAGCTTATAAGCCAAAATAGTGTTATGTTTGTAATAGCAGGCATTATGAGGATGAAATTCATTTCATGAATAATTTTGATTAATTAACACTAATGTTTATTGCATTGAGAGTATTATTGGAAAACCATAGGAAATTAATGATTTAATTAAAACGAATTGCATATTAATCATTAGTATGCTTTCAATAACAAAAGCGAATATTCAAACAAGCGTTCCGCCACTAGAGGCGAATATGCATTGAATTGATCAAACAAAACTGAGCTGATTCTGAAATTTCAGACGCTTTTGTGGGAAAAACTATCATCCTTTATGTGCAAAAAAATCCAGTTTCTGTAGAATTTGCAGCATACTCGATTCACTTGCAAATAAATTATCCTCACAATACTAAGAGGACAAACAGTCGACTTTTTAGCAAATCATTAAACCGAGAATTTGTATCGGGCATGTTTTTTAATAGCTACAATGTATCATTCGAGAAGTTGTGTTGTGAGTATTCATAAGATCAGTGAGTTGTATGTATTGTTATTGAAATATGGTTTATTTAAATAGAGGATTCACATTCATGCTAGACTGATATCATGAATAAGACTTAATAATGCATGCACACATACACACAGACACACTCATACAAATAAGATTACAATCTCTACAAATTGGTGGCTTACAATTAGAAAGTCGTAAGTACGACTGACATTGGAAATTTGTATCTCAAAGCGCTTCTTATGAGCCTATTTTCATGAAAATAGGAAGTGGTCATGTTGACCAAACTGAAGTTTAAAAAGCAAATAAGTAGAGAGTAATTTTCAGACAGTTTTTTCTTGTTTTCTCAAAATATTGATTTTGTACTTATGACCTTCTAATTGTAAGCCAGCGTCATACAGGAGTATAATGTAAGTAATTCACCATCCATTGCCAATTTCTTTATCTGCTAAATCAATTATGTTCTAATTACATAAAACATCTGATCATGTCAGCTAAGTGTTCTTAGTATTAATATACAATTATGAATGCAGGCTCTTGTGGTCTAATGGTCCGAGATCTAAGCAGCGTTTGTGAGCTGACAGTCTCTGTCAGAATGTGTACATATCTCATGTACAGTTTTTTGGGCAAACAGAATGATGTCCATTTCTATAAATGAATTGTCTCCCTTCTTGTCATAAGTCCATTTCTATGAAGGGATTGTCTCCCTTCCTGACTCATTTATGGACATAATTCCTATACATGAATTGTCTCCCTTCTTGTCATAAGTCCATTTCTATGAAGGGATTGTCTCCCTTCCTGACTCATTTATGGACATAATTCCTATAAATGAATTGTCTCCCTTCTTGTCATAAGTCCATTTCTATGAAGGGATTGTCTCCCTTGCTGACTCATTTATGGACATAATTTCTATAAATGAATCGTCTCCCTTCCCGACTTTTTAATGGCTTTTAACTAGTGATGGACTGGGGAGGGTCAGGAAATTGATTGGAGATATCTATGGATAAAAGGATTAACTTGAATTATAATTTTGAAGAGTCCCATGGGGTTTAAAAAACTGATATACCCGGTTAAATACAGAAAAACCTCTGAATAAGCAATACATGCACTCTTACATTAATGTTTGCAGGGCAGTAGCTTTAAGCTTTCATCACCCTCAATCTTGTTTCAAGGATTATTTGACATTGATGTTGAAGAATAATATTTGTATGTTTTTGCTAGACATTTACAAGTTATCTTACTTGATTATTGGACATGGGAATCTGTTTAAATGGCAATAGAATGAGAAATTAATTAAAGACTTTCTCTGGCTGACATTTTGTAAACACGCACAGTGAGGGAGGGGATGTGGTAAAGATGTACCAGGAATTATTGCTTGTCTGACTTAAACATTAATCAATAAGGACAAGTTTTTCCTTCCTTAAGACTTATGTCCTCATCGGGAGATAGAGTTAATGATACGTATTATAGCGCTGTTAGACGATACATACAGACCCTTAAAATATCAGTGTATCTGTGTTTATAGCTTGTGCAAGCTCCTAATCAATGCTGGAGCTTACTGCTCCTAATCAATGCTGGAGCTTGCTGTTCCTAATCAATGCTGGAGCTTGCTGTTCCCAATGCTAGAGCTTACTGCTCCTAATCAATGCTGGAGCTTGCTGTTCCTAATCAATGCTAGAGCTTGCTGTTCCCAATGCTAGAGCTTACTGCTCCTAATCAATGCTGGAGCTTGCTGTTCCTAATCAATGCTAGAGCTTGCTGTTCCAAATCAATGCTAGAGCTTGCTGTTCCCAATCAATGCTGGAGTTTGCTGTTCCCAGTCAATGCTGGAGCTTGCTTTAAAATTATGCTGTTTTGGTTTAAACTAAAAAATGCATTTATTGATTCTTTATTTTAGTGTACCAGTGCGCATGCGGAAATAAATTTAATTTGACATGTCCCCCATTTATTATTAAGTAAATGCATGATATCGTTCTTTGTCTGACTCTCGTGTGATGGCTACTATATGCGCTGCCCCCGTTTTTGTGTGGCTTTGGATTGTCTGTGCTCTGTAATTTTTTCTGTAGGGTACGAGTTTCCAAGCACAGCTTTAGAGGTAGTGCATCATTTATGTGGAGCTGTACTAGACTATGAGAGTACACTCACTAGGCCTTTTTAAGGTCACCAGTCCTGTCACATAGTGACAGTGTTAGCGTTTTTGTGAGTGTTCTTCATCTGTCATTGATAGTCATGTCTGTTCACAATAGAGGTCATAATTTTGGCCCAATCTGACACTTTTACGACACTCATCATCTTCACAAAATCTAGGCCAAGTTAGATATTGGGTCATTTGAGGTAAAAAAACTAGGTCACAAGGTCACAATCATGATAAAAAACCTTTTCACACACTAGAGTAGTCTCAGGTCACAATTTTTTACTAATCTTTATGAAACTTAGTCACATGTCAGTGATACATGTCAGTGATACATGTCAGTGATACATGTCAGTTGTTTGAGGGAAATTTAGTAGTTTGAGTATGTTGTTCTTCAATATGGAGATAGTTTGAGTTGTTGCTCTTCATTATGGAAATAATTTTAGTCATTGCTCTTCAATATTGAAAACTTCAGTCCTAGTCTACTGACTAACTTGTCGATCACTCTTCTACACAAATCATTAGAAAGTTTTTTTTTGTAAACCTGCTATATTGAAATATTTCAGTATGAATTGTGTGTTATTTGGCCACCCAATATTCTACTGTCAGTTCACCATCTATTTTCTGTAAGTCCCTAGAGAACATCAGTAGAGTAGATTAGATCGAGAATGAATAGTCACTGATTTATGGAAAAAAATACTGTAAAATTATTAATATTCACAGCAGATTTATTCTTTTTAAATTTTGCTGAGGAACTAGATTGCAAAATTTATTATCACAGATAAATTTTTCTTCAACTTTCCAGATTTTTTTTTTGAGGTTTGTATTATCGCAAATTGATTTTTCTTTAATTTCCAAAGTAACAAGATAGCAAAATTCATTATCCCTTGAACAACTGACCTGAAATATAATGGTACTAGGGATTTTTCTTTCAATATTTTATATCCACAAATTTAAGAGACCACCAAATTACCATTTTACCAATATTCGCGAAATCTAATAACCACGGAAATTAGTGAAATTGCAGTATTCAATTAATTCATTACAATAGGTCTGCAAATCATTAATTGTTAAACTTAAAAAAGGCGCCAATGTATATCCAGAGGAGCCCTATTACCAACAATGTCTCGCAGGATGTGAGTGCTTTTATAATAGAATTTAGCAATCTATAATTATGAGGATTATTTGTTATGAATGTGTGTCATCAAATTGTTTGCCGAACAGAAATTGTAAAACAAAGATGGCCGCTTTAATAGGTTTTAATATAATGGCTTAACAGGCTTTTGTAAAGATCGTAACATTTTGTCGCCACCAATCTAATTAACAGTCAGCTAACTCTCTGAGTCAGATCAAGCCATATTATTTAATGTCTCCAACAAATAGTGGGAGATGTCTCCCGAATGTAGTGGGGGAGACATGAAGTGGGGGAGACATATTGATTTTGTGATGCCTGCCTCGGTGTGGATGTCCCCAGTATGGATCAATGTCACAACATTTGTCTAAACTTCTCTTTAGCCATTGGTCGGATTTAAATGAAACTGCACATTAATGCTCGAGTACCATTATAAGCCTAGCTGAGCATATTATCAGGAATCTTAGGTCTGATGATTTTTGCTGGAGTTACGGTCCTTGATGAGAGACATACTTTTTTTTATTGCAAAATCCTTTCTAGTTGCAATAATAGAGCTGTTGTTGTAGAAACCAGAGTGAATATACGGGACCAGGTTTAAATCTTGCTCCAAGTCATTGGAAAAGTACATGGAATTATATCTCACACAAGGAATGGAAACGGGCTAAATGAACCTGCTTTTACTATGTGGTCGCGCGACAGCATAAAGTTCATATTGAACTATAACAATCAGTAATGATAAAAAATACTTAGTACCAGTTACAAAAATACTATATCCAGAATGGTTTTAAAATGTAATGGTCATCACTTCAAAATTTGTTTCAAAACGTAACACACTGTACAATGTAAGATGTTTATTTCTCTTCGATGTGTGGTAGTAAAATCGCGCCGTATTATATATATATCTCGCAAGACGGCTATGAAAATCTAGATCTAGACTGCGTGTCATATCTGTGTGATTTAAGTCTGTGGTTATATATATAGTACTAATATAATACATGCCAAATTCAAATTGCTTGGCATAGATTTAGATTGAGCTAGAAATAGTGAATGATTGATCTAGAAATATAGTGAAGGCTTCAATCAATGAAATTAATTACTCTGAATCTTGGACAGTTTTTGTGAATAAATTCTGGGACAATATATTTTGGTATTAATGAGTTCTAAGCAGTTTTTAGGCCGCACAGTTACAGAATGATGGCATTAACCTATCGGTCAATAAGGTTCCCTGGTAGTTTGTAAGGCTGAAATATTTTTAGCTCACCTGTCACATAGTGACAAGGTGAGCTATTGTGATCACTCTTTGTCCGTCATCAGTCTGTGCGTACGTACCCACTTGTAGTTGTGAGGTGTGGAACAATAGGCTATATTTAGATTCTATTCATTCCGTTGCTTGCGGGGTGCAAAATGTTGCTGATGGGGTTTTACAAACAAAAGAAAGAACAAAAGAAAACCCCACAACGTCAAGTTAGTGTGAACGTATGTCTGTGCGTCTGTCAACAATTCATTCAAACAACTTCTCCTCTAATACCACTTGACCAATTTCAACCATACTTCACAGGAATGTTCTTTGGGTGGTCCTTTCTAAAAATAGCTAAAGAATTGTAATCTATAAATAACTCTGGTTGCCATGGCAACCAATAGGAAAATCTTTTAAAAAATCATAAAAAATCAACCGCTGGCCAGATTTCAAATTTTTTTTACAGATATAGTTGTTGGGTGACCATCTTACTAAAATGACATTTTGTCTTGATTCGTCAAAAAGCATGGCCGCCAGTGGGTGGGGCCCTGTTTTCTCTATATATCTATAGAAAAATCTTTAAAAATTTGCTATCTGGAAAAGCATGGAAAAATAACAAGAGGCTGGCCCTTTTTGGGGCTCTAGGTCGCTCACACAGTGGCTGGTGAGAGGAGTGACCTAGGTCCCTTTCTTTAATATGGCCACAATTTATGGATTGCATTTAACTCTGTCAATAGATCAAAGATCACAATATTAAACCTGAGCATGCTGGAGATATAATGATTAAATTCAGCGGTTGGGGGGGATTCAACAGATTCCAGTAATCATAACTAGAGTATTGCTAAATCTGAAATTTTCGTGAGGTAATTTTATTTTATTCACAAACTCGATAAGTTCGCGAAATCTATCTTTGTGCACTTCAAACATGTCAGTGAAACACTATAGAAAGTAGTTTCTTTCTGAACTAAAACATCACAAACATATAACCCCACAAACTACTATCTGCAAAACGTGAAAGTTAGTATTCCAGAAAGTAAATTGGTTTACAGTACTCAAGTATACCAAATCCGCGAAATTTTGACCTCATGAGAATTTCTGATTTTCCAGTATTGCAAAATTGATTATAATTATTCCAATCTTTTGCTAGGCTTCAAAAGAGTTTTCACATGATTTCAATACAAAAATGGCAATAAAAAATAATCGCCTAAACATAAAGAATATAGATTAGGCCAAAAAAGAAATGTTCAAGTTCACAGGAATTTTTTGAAAATTTTGCTATTGTTAGCTGGGAACAGAAAAATAAGAGGGCTAAAAAGGCCCTGTGGGTTCACTTGCCTTACCTGCGTCAGCCACCTAGAGCCCTGAATGAGCCTCTTGTTATTTGTATATTCCTTTTTCAAGATACCAAATGTTTTCAAACATTTCCTATAAACCAAGCAGGTAAAAAACATTTGGCCTGAATTCTCCCACATTTCATTGACTGTGCAGGGAAAACCATTCATCCTGTCATTTTTTAAGAAAAAAAAGAAAATAATTAGAACAGCAAGAATAGAAGGGCAAAGGGATAAGGCAACAATTAATTAATACAATTTGTAATGGTTTAAAATTACTCAAATCCTGGCTTTGCAAATAAGAGATTCCAAAACTGTTACACAGGGATTGCAATCTCATTGATATGGAAATTTCTGTGGAAAATGATTATTGAAATCACATAAATTGAGCATTTTTCTAGCGCAACCACAAGGGTTTTTTAATCCCACAACAGCATGTTTGGATGATGAAAAAAATGTGCTTAAATGGAACTTTTCACCTTGAAGCTCATGTTCAAAGCAAGGAGGCTGATTTTGAGCGCATGGGACAATCATTATATTTTTTTAGCTCACCTGTCACAAAGTGACAAGGTGAGCTTTTGTGATCGCTCTTCGTCCGTCGTCCGTCCGTCCGTCCGTTCACAATTGCTTGTGAACACACTATAGGTCACAAATTTAGCCTGATCAATATGAAACTTGATCACAATGATCATCTTCATACAATCTAGGTCAAGTTCGATATTGGGTCATCTGGGGTCAAAAACTAGGTCACTAGGCCAAATCAAAGGAAAACCTTGTGAACACATTAGAGGTCACAATTTGAGCCTAATCTTTATGAAACTTGATTACAATGATCATCTCTATAAAATCTAGGTCAAGTTCGATATTGGGTCATCTGGGGTTAAAAACTAGGTCACGAGGCCAAATCATTGAAAAAGCTTGTGAACACACTAGAGGTCGCAATTTGAGCCTAATCTTTATGAAACTTAATCACAATGATCATCACAACAAAATTTAGGTCAAGTTCAATATTGGGTCATCCGGGGTCAAAAACTAGGTCACAAGGTCAAATCATTGAAAAACCTTGTGTAGACACTAGATGTCACAATTTTGACTTAATATCTATGAAACTTGGTCACAATGATCATCTCAACAAAATCTAGGTCAAGTTCGAAATTCGGTCATCCGGGGTCAAAAACTAGGTCACAAGGTCAAATCATAGAAAAACCTTGTGTAGACACTAGAGGTCACAATTTTGACTTAATCTCTATGAAACTTGGTCACAATGATCATCTCAACAAAATCTAGGTCAAGTTCAATATTGGGTCATCTGGGGTCAAAAACTAGGTCACAAGGTCAAATCATAGAAAAACTTGTGTAGTCACTAGAGGTCACAATTTTGACCTAATCTTTATGAAACTTGGTCACAATGATCATCACAACAAAATCTAGGTCAAGTTTGATATTGGGTCATCTTGGGTCAAAAACTAGGTCACAAGGTCAAATCATAGAAAAACCTTGTGTAGACACTAGAGGTCACAATTTTGACTTAATCTTTATGAAACTTGGTCACAATGATGTCATGTACATCTTGGTCATGTACTGCTATAACAGGTGAGCGACCTAGGGCCCTTTGGGCCCTCTTGTTTACTTTATTTTGTTTTTACTTTTCACCTTGAAACGTCTGTTCGAAGCAAGGAGGCTGATTTTGAACATTAATAAAGTCAGGGACACAGATGATTATGTTGCATGCATTCAATGCAAATGTCAGGAATTAATGCTGTCAAGATCTAATTGCGTAATTCCATGAGAAAATTCACTTTTTTTCACGATTTTTTTTCAACTATATAAATGAAAAAGGCTGTGTTGCGTTCTGGCATCCCAGACTTAGCCAATCATTGTGATTAATTTACTTTGGTCACCATTAAAACAAGATCATGGAAATTCATTATTTCACATTCTGTTCAATTACCAATTACTGTAAAATCACATACAGTATAACCTCCCGAAACGGCACCTCTGAGAAGCGGCAACCTCCGAGAAGCGGCACTTTTATTTCCCCCCATTCGTTTTCACTCTTATTTTAACCTCCATAGAACGACACCTCCGCAGAGCGGCAAACGGCCGTTAAAATTGTTTACCTTTTGTATGGATTACCTCTGAGAAGCGGCAGGTGTGTTTTTACAACGGCATATTCATACGTGTTTACATAACTCCATACGATGTTGTTTTCTATTTTTCGCACCTTCGTGGATTATAACAATTATCGCTCATCTAGTAGGTAACAATAGCCGATAGCCGCGGCGCTAGTAAATTAGCGATTGTCTTTTGGGATCAGTTCGACAATATGACACAGTAGGCCTAACACCGTGCATACCATGCACTTGATGGGTTGCTTTAAACTCGATTTTTTAAAAATTAAAGTTGTTATTTATAATTGTAAATGAAATATCAATACGCGCTTATCAATCAGTATAAGAAAGGAAATTCAGGTCGTGTTAATGGTTAATCACGTCGTCTAAAACTGTCAATTTCAGCATATGCACTGACCAAGTTACACGTGAGAGGTAAACAAATTACCGATCACGTGTGCAAATTGTGTAGTGAGCAATATGATGTAATAGAGATTTTAACACTTCGAAGGTAAACAATTCAATTGAATACGGCATGTGCGTAAAATAATATGGATTTGGTTAATTATGTCGGGAGTTGCGTTTAATAGCAATAAATACTAGACCCGTGTATTGTACGCATTTTTGTATCTAATCAACGATCTTAATTAAATAATCGTCAGAATTATGTAGCAAAACGCGCGGCTACGAGTAGATCTAATTTTATGCACTCAATCACAAACAAAGGACATCAATTTAAACTTACCGTGATTATGTACACTCAATAGTCTATGAACGACATTCTAAAACAATCGACCTCTACAGAGCGACACCTCCGCAGAGCGGCAGTTTTTTCTGTCTCCGCCGGATGTCGCTATACGGAGGTTATACTGTATTTTAGAGGGTATTAAATTTCACGGATTTTGATGAAAATACATTTTCGTGGGGTCATAAGTTCGTGGATTACAAAAGATGGAAGGGTAACCTATGCTCTGTATTGGGGATGTCGATTTATCGTGAGGATTAGATTTCATGGTAGAGTTCAACAACGAAATCAACGAAAATTCAACTCCATCGAAAAATAATGATTTTACAGTAATATCAATACTCAATTTATTGAGCGTGTGGGAGAGTAGGACATACAGCATATTAAACCTAATCACTGTACGACTTATTGGGAGACTATACAATTCAACGTGTATGACTTATTAGGATATTATACAATTCAATTTGTTTGACTTATTGCGAGCAAAAGCACCTGTAACTGCAGGTCGCTGTATAACTTATTTGGAGACCATACAATTCAGCGTGTCATGACTTATTTTGATTACTGGAAATTAACTCGTTTATACGCTGTGACACTAAGATAACATATTAAGGGTTGCAAATGTCATGTCAAATTCATTGCAAGTCAGTTAACAAAATATAAATACAAACTTGGAGGTTTACATATAAATGCATTGAAATTTCTAAAAAATATTATACAAACAATTGTAATTTATTGATCCATTGCCTGGCAGCCCGTTAATTTGACCCAAGAGGCCACAGTATGCTGAAATTATTGTGCACATAAATACATCAAACAATAACATCTGACGAATATTGTACAGTAATAAACAACAACGCATCAACTTTTTATTTCACCTTACGCAATCTATATTTTATTTGACAAATGAAATTCCTTTCGGTAAAAGCATGGTGATGGATCGCAAACATTGGTGAATTATACATATAAATACCACCGCGTATAAACCAAATCACTGTACGACTTATTGGGATACTATATAATTCAACGTGTACTCCTTATTGCGATAATCGGAAGTTGACTTGTTTATACACTGTGAATACAGTAACACACAGACAATCCAGAGCCATGCAGAAACGGTGGCAGCCCCTTGCCACCCATGCAAGATTTACAGGAAGAGTTGGACATGGAACATACCATCTGTATCCCTCGAATAAGGATATTTCAAGCATTAGCCTACAATATACCCAACCCACAATGAATGACAATTACTACAGACATTGAATTTGTTGCTGCAATGCAGCCGAATGTTTACTTTATTGAAAAGATTAGCCGGTGGTTAAAGAAAGGAATTGTGAACCTCACAAAATGCAAATATCTCAGACCATTTCTGTCAAACTGCATTTACACATGTCAAAACATTGAAACAGTACATTATGACAAAAACTCACAAAGATAAATATGTCCCAGTTATTGTGCACTTTATATGATTACTTGCCTATTAAAGTCTGATTAATTCAACGTTACCGTTGAGTGCATGTTCCTGGCACTGCTAAGTTTATGTATGTTGTCTAAAGTGCGTAAAGCTAAGCTATATCGGCTAAACCTATTGCTCTGGATTAATTAAGGTGCATTATGGGAAAACGTCCCCTCTAAATGTAATATTTACTGCATACTTACGGCTACTTATTATTAGCTTCAGATTTAATAGCATGGCCAATACTGTAATTACCATTGTCTACTTGCTGTGATCAGCTTGAAAGCAATCTTGCATTCTTACCGTGATTACATGTTTTTAGGGTTGCGTGGTTGGTTACACCACAGGAATTTGAAGTTCTTTCAATAATATATTATACAAGTCGGTCCATCTCACATCCCTCATTCAGTATATCGGGACCTGACTGTACAAATGTCTTGCGATGATGTCCACAAGCAAATCATGCGATACCTGTCCTTTAGATTTGTGTTGATACTACCCTTCGAGTATTTTCATGATACCCCCACTTATGAAAACATACAACCAGGGTTATAAATAGACACAATACATCAGCTGTAATATTATGCTAATAGAAGGTTGAGGTTAACATCTCCATATTATAGTATGGTTTGCTTATAGTGTGCCCTTTACAGATTATTAAGGGTGGGTTTTGGCACTAACATGGTCACCATAATTCAACAAGATACACCTTCAAAACTTCCAGGGGTTAAACTAGGGTCGAATCAACACTTCAGGTTGCTTATAGTCTAATTTAGTCTGTGCCATCTTGAAACTACATATGTAAACATAGGTTTGACATGCACAGATAATGAACCACACCCAACTATAGGTAGCGCCAAGACTCTTCCCGTCTATTTCCCGGTCTCGGCAGGTGTCTATTTCTTTAGTCTGGGCTCGGCAGGTGTCTTATTCCTAGTCACGGCTCGGCAGTTGTCTATTTCTTAGTCTCTGCTCGCCAGGTGTCTATTTCCTAGTCTCCGCAGGTGTCTTATTTCCCAGTCTCCGCAGGTGTCTATTTCCTAGTCTCGGCAGGTGTCTATTTCCCAGTCTCCGCAGGTGTCTATTTCCCAGTCTCCACAGGTGTCTATTTCCTAGTCTCCGCAGGTGTCTATTTCCTAGTCTCCGCAGGTGTCTATTTCTTATCCTAGTCTCTGCAGGTGTCTATTTCCCATCCTAGTCTCCGCAGGTGTCTATTTCCCATCCTAGTCTCCGCAGGTGTCTATTTCCTAGTCTCCGCAGGTGTCTATTTCCCATCCTAGTCTCCGCAGGTGTCTATTTCCCAGTCTCAGCAAGTCGTATACTAGTATTAATACTCTTTCATTTTGTCATCAATCCGGATTTTCTTCCATATGTGGAGAAGTTGCTAAAACTTCTGATGCTTCTTTGATCATGCTTTGAATTTATCAATTTGTATAAGAAAGTCTTTTATACTTCATCTCCCATACATATTCATAGCACTCCCAGCTTATAAAACAAAGGTTATGCTAATAGAATGTTGGAGGACAGGGGTGGTATTTAATATTGATCTCATTTAATTGGAGAATAAGGATAGCCAATCATATCGCCTGTTACTGACCATGAGTTTAATATGATGTGATCTGATCCTTAAGTCAAGTAAGATCAATATTTAATACCACTCCAAAACAGGTTAATTTGTTCGCACATACGATTAAGGTATAAATTTTGGTTTTTATTCTGAATGATTTGCATTTTGTCTAGTGCCGAATGTGATACCATTGGAATGTATTTCTGTGAGAGAATATAAATTGCTCAATTTGATAAAATTTGGTGAAGTTCTTAAAACTAATGTACCCTAGCAGCAAGCAGTCACTTTATATGATTGTGTCATATTGGTCTGATATGGCTGTAAAATGAACACGTATTTTAATGCTGAAATTATTTTACTGTTGAGCTTTGAATAATTAAAGCCATATTTGAACTAGGTGTCCTAGATGAACTAGATGTCCAAATCTGCAAATCTGGATTAGCTGCACTTGAAAGAATGAACATTTCTGTAGATAACAAAAGTAATTTGATAAAAAATTGTGCTAATTATACCAGGAACCCAAAACAGACGTGCAACTCATTTTCAGGATTGGACATTATACGTCAGTAGGTCACTCCTGTATTTCTCAACTAATATACTCGGCTTAAGCATGCTAAAAGTCTTACACTCCCTGACATCTTAATTAAGTTGTACCTTTTGGCACATCCGTCACAGAAATGTACACAGCTATAACACTTCGTAGCTTCCCTATGGCTGCTATCGTTTATTTGTTGGTGCTCTAATCGTTAGAAGCTTGGGCATATTGCAAAGCCTTGTATGTCATTGACTGATAATATTGGCAAATTCTATTGAATATTATTAATAATTCATCCTATATCGTGTAGGGAAAACATTCTTTATTTACAGTTCATTATGTTGACGGGATTGTTAGATCAAAATTTGCATGTTTTTGATTTATTATTGTAAAATTTGAATATTGGATCGGGTGTTGTAGAATGAAGCTCTTATTACTAATAGTGTAAAGTGGATCAGACGTCTCACATTTTATGCTAATGAAACTTGGTAGCCATTGTCACCAATATGATGTTAAGTGAAACTGTTTTGAAACCAATAAAGCTGAATTGAATTTTATAATTAGTTATTCCTTTGTCATGCAGCCATATTTGCATAGTGTACCATCTTTGAGCTTACCTTTAGAATCAGTCTATTTACAGTACATACAACATGTGTTTCTGCTTACACTTCTACTCCGGTCATTTAGGAGCTTGTCAGCTGACTGTTAGGGAGCATGTACATTGGTCATTGAGGAGCAATGGCAATTAACTGACTGTTAGGGAGCATGTCAATTGGCCATTGAGGAGCTTGTCAGCTGACTGTTAGGGAGCATGTCAATTGGCCATTGAGGAGCAAAGGCAACTGACTGTTAGGGAGCATGTCAATTGGCCATTGAGGAGCAAAGGCAACTGACTGTTAGGGAGCATGTCAATTGGCCATTGAGGAGCAAAGGCAACTGACTGTTAGGGGGCATGTCAATTGGCCATTGAGGAGCAAAGGCAACTGGCTGTTGAGGAGCATGTGGCAAATGGCTGTTGAGAACATTTCATTGAGGAGCATGGCAACAGGCTGTTAGGGAGTATCCCATGAGCATGGCAACTAGCAGAACATTATGAAGAGCATGTAAACTGACTGTTGAAGGTCATTGGCCATTGAGAAGCATGCAGGATTTTAAGAAAACTTGTTATGTGTATACTTTATCAAATCTCCACAATACTAACATGGGCAGACAGGAGTTCCAAAAGTCTGCTTGCAATTTCAATGAATTCTTTCCAATTATTCTGACCAATATTATACAGACAATCTTTATTCCTTATTTGTCTGATCTTATTCTTGTACTATACAATAAGATTGGTTGTAATTTCTACGTTCTTTGGTATTGTATGAGGGACGTCTTTAGCATGGTGTGAGTTACACTATTTAATTAGACTGAAACTGTAGGCTGGCTTGTCAATTCGAGATGTCTGGCCTTTGATTAGTTGTCCAGTTAGTCGTCTTTTCTTTCTTATTCTTCCTTATTCCTATTCAATATCAATATGAATATTTACTTTTCCGCTGACATGTCTTCTGGGTTTGTATTTCCTTTTGTGTGTAAGATTATCTGATATTAACATGATTACTGGGGTTTATACCAGAGACAGATATAGGATACTCTCCATAAATGGTTGCCTAAATTTTTCAGTGATTTATTCGCAAGCTAAAGTTTCCTCTTATTCAATATTAGGGTATGGGTTGAAGGCCCTATTTTTAAGCCAATGGCCCTTTATCATTGAATTTTGAAAAAAAAACAAGAGGTGTTTGTAAAACACATGCCCCCAAGGCAGCCCAATAGTCAGAAATATCGAAGGTCAATGCGACCTTGACCTACTGATCTCAAAATCAATAGGGTTCATCTGCTGTTGATGACCAACCAGTCAATGTATTATTTAAGATCCTGGATCCAACGGCACATGAGTTATTGATCGAAAACCATTAATTTTGGTCTATTTTTTTCAAGTTGAAGGTCACAGCAACCTTGACCTCAAAATCAATAACAACAATCTAACCAATCTCAATGTGAAGTGAAGATCTTGGGCCAAACTGTTCTTAAATTATTGATTGGAAACTATTTCGTCTATCTGTTCATGTAAAAGGTCACAGTGACCTTGACCTTTGACCTACTGACATCAAATCAATTGGGCTCATCTGAGCTTTAGGATCTTACAGTTAAGTGTTTCTGAGTTATTGAATATAAACCATTTGGTCTATCGACATGTGTGAAGCAATATTATTTTCCCCTCATCAAATAATAATCTGTGTATAATATTAATAATTGTCTACAGGTGCTAATATAACCTTTGTTGTTTCCACATTGGGTTATAAAACATTAAGCTGATGAGTTAAGCTGATTGTAATATAAACAGTTTATGAATGGATCAAATACATAAATGTTTGGGTGGGGTTATTTGCATGCTTTGATGTGGAACAACGTATGTACCTTTGCCTCCAGGAACTAAATATACTGTTGTATTAAAGAGAGGCATATGGTTGACTTTGTCCTGATAACAGCTTCTTTATGTCTGTGGACTGTTTTGATATGTGTTATGGTTTCCAGTGTGTTAGACTATGATGTCATAATTTATTGAACTCTATAAACTGCTCAGCTTCAGGCATGCAGTGCAATGAAATATTGTTCGTCTGAACTGGTTGGATCTATATAATGTGATGCAGGGTGCTTGAACCCTATGGCTGAAAAACTCAGATGGTGAGACTTGAGCCCAGTTCTCCATACTGCTTCTTAGAATGTATATACAGATCATGTGCAGCTTTTTGTAAAACAAAACTCAAGAGTCATCTCCCTTGATAAGATATCTTGTTAAGTCCATTTCTTTAATTGGATTGCCTCCCCTCCATACTTTATAAGGAAAACGATTAAGTGAATTACAAGGGATAAGGGGCATGCCTTGATGTCTTTATTGAGCAAACGGTTAATTGGTTAGTCCAAAATCTAAAATAGTCAAAGCTACTTCTGAAACTTTCCTTTTACTACAATTATAGTGTTAGGTGGGGTTTCATGGGAATAATAAATAAGCTATTAACTATTTTTTGGCCTGACAGAAGTCTCTACTGATTGGTTAACTAAGTGTCCTGAAAAGTTCTACAAATTTGTTTTGAAATAATATTGCCAAAGGGGTAATGGTTTTGTTTTAGTGTACCATTTTTTGCTGCTTTTTTTGTCGCCTGCAGTTGAGTTTCTGTCGGAAAACTTCTGTTTTGTCAGGTGAATGGACTTGGATGAAACCATTTTCAAACACTTGAGTTCAAAGTATAATTTAGCTTTGAAATCACATTGTACACTTTTGTCATTTATATTACAGGGCCCTCTACATTTTCTGTCGTTTGAAACACAATATTCATGTTTTTTACCAACGACACACAGACTCATTTGTATGTGCTAAGCAATATACCTGTCATCAAAGATGAATGGGGAGCGGTTGCCTAGAGATAGGGCGTGCACTTTGGGATTGAGAGACCCCCGTTGTCTGTGCCACTGCTTAATTTCTCTGAGCAAGAATTAAACCCACAATATATAAGTTGACCAATGTATGAATGGGTATAGCTGTGTATGTACATGTTCTATATTGCTGGGTGAGGTATCTCTATGTTGACTGCTCATCAACCAGGAAAGAAATAGTCTTCTCAGGGAGACTGGAACGCAAGTTTCCTTTGGTAGCCCAATGACCAGGGGAAGTTAAATGCCAAAGGGTGGCTTAACAGCTGAATTGCTGAAAGCGGCCCTTGAAAACTGGTAACTTAACTTTTAACTTAAAGGTGGGAGCATTAACAACAGACAGTAATCTTAAACCTCTGTAAGTCAGTCAGATAGCAGAATATCATAGAATATGCCATGAAAAACACTCAAAACATAGAACAGAGAACAGAACATGATGTAGATATGTTTCTGTTGATTCTCATAATCTTAAACAAAACATCACTGGGTACTGGCATTTGTATAGTTATTCGTCTGTAATAACAAAACATGACTGGTACTGGCATTTGTTACCTATTTGTCTGTAATAACAATCAACAATAAATGGTGTATTACATCACTTAACATCAACTTAACATCATAATGTATGCTTTCACCTGTCAGGTTAATATTCCATCAGGCAATTGTAGATGTCTGATGTTGGATCGTAAGTCATTCTAACACATTGTATGAATATATGTGCCCCGTCAGAATGAATTTTGATGGGTAATTATTATTTGTTATTATTATTTGTTAAGCAGGTGAATGCTCTTGCTAAATGCATTCTGTGGTATTCAGCCGTATTATAAGCACTGTAGCAATTTGTTGACGAATGATATATTATCACTTTTGATAAGTGGGTTTAAAAGCACGATTTTTATAGGTGGTACGTTGGTCGAGCCACGCTTTTGAAGGCCAATGTTCAAATCTTAGTTGAGAAACTTGGTCATTTCTGAAACGCTTTATGACTGTATCAGTCGAATGCAGAAAAACAGTCTAAAATGTTTTAGTTTACCTACTTTAGGACTTCGCAATGCCAACATCTCTGATACTGTTATGTATTATATAATACATCTTGCAAAGTGAAAGTAAATACTCCAATATTATCTTGATGGCCTATATATTTAATATTCTTACTGTATCCAAGTACTGGGTGTGCTGTTGGGGGAAAGACAGAATGCATTATGAGTTACTGACTTTGTTCAAAATTATATTTTTATGCCTGAATAATAAAGTAATAAAGATAATGCTCTGAATAAAATTATATGATTTCCGTGTCCATTCGATGAAAGTTCTGACTGGGTTGGTTTAATTTTTCATTCTGTGAATTTGGAATTTACAGTACCCCATTTGATGTTTTTACCTGCAACTTCTCCACAAGTGGAGGAAACATTTTCACATAAGGGTTACATGAACTGCTGTGATCAGGAATCAAACACAGGTTGCTGGGTTACAAATTCAACATACTTAAACCACTGAACCACGGTCGCAGCTACAACCCCGAACCCCTCTCATCACCCTTGAAGTGAATTGTGATCTACACATACATAATTCCTGCACATATTATGTGTCCCAAACAATTATAACAAGAGATGTTTGTAAAACACATATGCCCAAATAGTCAGAAATGGTTAAGGTTTTAGTGACCTTTAACCTACTAACCTTATCTACTGTTCATGACCAACCTCCATGTAAAGTTTGAAGATCCTAGGGCAAAGTGTTCTTGAGTTATTGAATGAAAATCATTTGGTCAACCGACCAACCTACCAACAGACCAACAGACTGACGTCAAGTTCAAGGCAGCGCAATATACCCTCTCATCAAAGATGGGGGGCATAATTACTTGTCCTAGACAATCAGACATATTTAACGCTAATTTTGCTGACTCAGTCTTTGCTTTTTGGATGTATTTCCTTGGCATTTTCTGTCTGCTTAGTACTAAGTTGATTACACTGCATTTTAAGCTCACCTGTCCCATAAATACAATGTCTGTTAATTTTATTAATTAATAAGAGAAATGGCCATATTTATATACGCAATGGTATGTTAAACAGGGGACTAACCTTACTTAACAAATCATAGCTAATATAATGCATGCATTAGTCATAAAAAAGATTTAATTTAAGCTCCTGCTAAAATTGCTTATCTGACCACAGGAAGATAAATTAGTCTAAATGTTAAAGGGTGGCTGAATTGCTGAAAGCAGCCATCGAAAACTGGTACCTTCCTAACTTTTTTCTGTCAAAATCGCATATGTGGCTTTAACCTTCTGACTGTTAAACTACATTTTATCACCCATTCTGTAACAGTGTATGTTTAACTACCTTAAGTCTCTGTTTTATCACCAATCAATTCTGTAACAGTGTATGTTAAACTACCTTAAGTCTCTGTTTTAATAACAATTCTGTAAAAGCTTTAACAGCATTGCAAAAGAATCCAGATATTTTTTCCTGTCAAAAGAATGGACTAGAAATAGGTCATAGCGGGTATTGTTAGAATATTTTTTCTAATTATAGTCTGCCTTTAGCAAAGTCTTTTTTTCCGTCAAAGAATGAAGTAAAATTAGGTCTGGAATTGTTAGATTATTTATTTCTAATTATAGTCTGCATTTAGCGAAGTCTTTTTTTCCTGTCAAAAAATGGACTAAAAATAGGTCACAAATTGTTAGAATATTTATTTCTAATTATTGTCTGCAGTTAGCGAAGTCTCAGACGCAAATCAAGTCTGTAAATTTGGCAGTTGGAATATCACGCTGTCTGTCAGTTTTTAACGGATTTAATGGAAGTGGTTATTATCTTGGGGATATCTTCAGATTAAACACATTTCATTCATTTTGTAGAACAAAGTTGTTAAAATTGTCAAATCTTATTTCAAAATCTTTACGCTGATATAAGACCATTATGTACTTGGGTATATTTCATATATTATAACTTGTCATCATTTTTAACTAGCTGCCAGAACAATTGCTCAAACCAATCAAAGAGTGCAAATGATTAAGAAAAAAAACATCATTAAGTATTTACATTGTATTCTGACTCTTAGTATTTTAGTCTTCAACCGATTTTAACGAGATACCCTTGACGCTGAAGCCAAGAATGAGTACTTATATCCACGCAAGTTTATTAATATTTTTCAACAAAATGTCACATTTTTGTCCAAACCAACTCAATGCCTGGATAACTGTTGAGTTCAGGTTCAGGTAAAAACTGTAAACTTTTTCACAAAAATTAATATTAAGTGGCATGGTTAGTACCCATTCTCGGCTTGAGCGTCAAGGATGTCTTGTTGGTCGAAGTATAAAATACATAAACAAATTATTTGTAGCGCTGTTTACAATTACTGCTAATACAGTGGATTGCATAATTTCTTTTACAGTCAATAGAAATACATTATTCCATTCACAGTTCCTCTTTTCTTAGCTTGAAATACGATGTTATTAATGAGATAATATCAGTATACATGTCGTATGGTTTCTGGTGTGCCTTAAAGCCACTATAACTTCCCATTCAAAATAGAGGGTTTTTAGCAGCAGCGTGCAATATTCTATAGATTGTTCCGAAAGAGCTGCTGTGTAATTTATTGGTAGAGAAAGCCTTAACATACGATTGACATGTTATAGCTACTGTTGAGACACTACCCGAGGCTCTATCTCTGTTTTACTGCATTTGTACTTGAAGTTATTGGCCAAATTAGTGGTTATTACAAGCCATGCAGGTTATTGTAATGCTGTCTATATAGTTAACCAGTCACCGCAGACTTGTGTATTCCACTGAAGGCATTCTTATGATAGTTGTAACTGATTGCAATGTGAGGTCGATATATGCTGATTGCAATGTGAGGGCGATATATGCTGATTGCAATGTGAGGGCGATATATGCTGATTGCAATGTGAGGGCGATATGCTGATTGCAATGTGAGGGCGATATATGCTGATTGCAATGTGAGGGCGATATGCAATGTGAGGGCGATATATGCTGATTGCAATGTGAGGGCGATATGCTGATTGCAATGTGAGGGCGATATGCTGATTGCAATGTGAGGGCGATATGCTGATTGCAATGTGAGGGCGATATGCTGATTGCAATGTGAGGGCGATATGCTGATTGCAATGTGAGGGCGATATGCTGATTGCAATGTGAGGGCGATAATGCTGATTGCAATGTGAGGGCAATATGCTGATTGCAATGTGAGGGCGATATGCTGATTGCAATGTGAGGGCGATATGCTGATTGCAATGTGAGGGCGATATGCTGATTGCAATGTGAGGGCGATATGCTGATTGCAATGTGAGGGCGATAATGCTGATTGCAATGTGAGGGCGATATGCTGATTGCAATGTGAGGGCGATATGCTGATTGCAATGTGAGGGCGATATATGCGGATTGCAATGTGTGGGCGATATGAGGGTGATATGCTGATTGCAATGTGAGGGCCATATACTGATTGCAATGTGAGGGCTATATGCTGTGATAGTGCTCCTGTGATATATATGCTATATATGGTAAGGTTACGGCACAGAGGTGACAGATCCTATCTATAAAGGCACTTGTTACATCAGGGAATGCATTTTAAAGGCCCAAAACAAACTAATACTGTGCTTCTGGTAACATGCTGAAAAGTAACATAGGTAGGTAGATAGAAAAAACATTTAATTTTTTAAAATTATTTCATTGATTTTATGCTCAAAGATCAAAGATTAGCAGAGAATTTCAGCAAAATGCTAACGAAATGGTTTAGTTAGAGTACAGGCAAGAACAGGGAAGCTACAGGGTTACCAGAACCACAAGATCTCTTTGTTTTGGCCTTATTTTAAGTGGTAAAAAGTTGCCATATATTGTGCTAGCAATCAGAGATTTTGAAAGCCATTTTATCAGAAGAGATATTAGAGTTTTTTGTGATAGTGTGATAGTTTTATCAGAATGAAACAGGAGGATTTCACAGTGATGCTTGTTTTAATCGCATTACTGATTTCTGCTGTTAATGACTTATGTTTTAGATGTTTTTATTAGAGGTCAATTCAAAGAAAAAGCTTGTAAACACTTACAATCCCTTTTTTTACTCACAGTCCTAACACTTTATCAAATTTGCTTTACTTTAAAAAAAAATACTGACTTCAAAACAGAAATATTTTCATGTAGTTGGAATTAATTGAATCAGTCTGAAAGGACAAGGTTCACTTATGGCTTAATTTGGCCCTGTGATTTTTCAAAATATAAAAATGCATGTTCCTATAAATCTGTCCTATAGTTCAAATGATTTAACATTTTCTGTGTAAAAATGAGCATATACAAATGTATATCCTCAGGGCCAAATTAAGCCATAAAAGAACCTTGTCCTTTGAAGATGCCATTGGACCAGTCTGAAATTTGAAGAAGTTGGTAGACCAGTCAGCAATTTGAAGAAGTCGGTAGACCAGTCTGAAATTTGAAGAAGTTGGTAGACAAAGTCTGAAATTTGAAGAATGCAGAAGACAAACTTTGTCTGAAATTTGAAGAAGGCAGAGGTGTATTGGTGACTAAAATGCAATCAAGAGTAAATTCCAATTTGAAAATATGCATTTCTTTAATAAAAAAAACCCACTGACTTCAAAACAAAAATATTTTCATCTAGTTGGAAGTATATTGAATCAGTCTTGAATTTGATGAAGTTGGTGACTTGCAATCAAGAGTAGATTCCAATTTGTAGAAATGTGAGAAAATGATTGACATTGATTAGATTGTGTGATCTTGACTGTACGCTCAGGATCACCAATGATCAGTCATTAATGACAACGGAAAATACATCAATTTTGTTTACTATACATGCAAGCGTACACCGAATCATTTTATGGAAGTTGTTCAAATTCTATTTCAAAATGTACAATAAATAAATTAATAAAATTTATGGGTTGTCCGCAAAACTGTTGTACATCTTTCTTTAATAATAAGCAGTTACGACAGACTTTGCGGGCAACCCTCAAATTATAACTGTCTTGTACATGAACTTTTTTTGTTTGGCTGTTAGCAATTGACTGAAACAGTTATATATGGGTGGTCAAGTTACTTAAATCACATGACTTAACACATGACTTAAACGCATGACTTAAACACATGACTTAGTCACATGACTTAATCACATGACTTAGTCACATGACTTAATCACATGACTCTGTCCGGTTAAACTTTTACTAATTACTATATTTAGTTCTGTTATCTCTCATTTTTCATGCTACAAGATGTCATGTTTTTTACGTGAATGATGTATCGACTGACAAGATGATGTCCTCTGTGTGGTAATCAATTTTGACTTGTTCTTCAATCTTTACGCTTCAAGGGGAGGCGTACAGCAATTCCACTGTCCAACTGGATGTTTAATTGTCCACATTGTGTCCATGGCATTGAGTGGTAATTTTGTCATGCTTGGGGGGGGGACTTTTAAATAGCATTAATTATTATGTCACACAAAACGTGAAGATTTGAAGAAAACTGTGATGATGTTACAACTCAAAGCAGGGGAGGGAGGGCTCAACCCTTTACCCTGTAAGATACGTCAAAATCACAACAATATCCAATGTCAATCATTAATTATTTTATATAGAAGGGAGACAATGCAGTTACAGAACTGGACCCTCTGTATATTTGTCTCAAAACATATTTTATATGGAATGGAGACAATCCAGTTACAGCAATTGACTAGAAACACGATGCTTTATCAAGGGAGATCACTCTTTCTATTGACAAAAGATATTTTATATGAAAGGGAGACAATCCAGTAACAGAAATGGACTAGAAATAAGACACCTATCAAGGGAGATCACTCTTTGGTATTTATCCCAAATATATTTCATAAGAAAGGGAGACAATCCAGTAACAGAAATGGACTAGAAATAAGACACCTTATCAAGGGAGATCACTCTTTGGTATTTATCCCAAATATATTTCATAAGAAAGGGAGACAATCCAGTAACAGAAATGGACTAGAAATAAGACACCTTATCAAGGGAGATCACTCTTTGGTATTTATCCCAAATATATTTCATAAGAAAGGGAGACAATCCAGTAACAGAAATGGACTAGAAATAAGACACTTTATCTAGGGAGATCACACTTTATATTTGTCCTAAAACATTTTATACAAAAGGAAGACACTCTAGTTACAGAAATGGTCTTGAAAACATGACACTTTATCAAGGGAGATAACCCTCTATATTTGTCCCAGAAAGCTGTATGTATGATATATTCTCCACCTAACTCCTCTCTTATTGTAACAGTATATTGTTTAGGCCACACAGTGGGACCTAGTACATTACATTACTGTCTAATGTTGTTAAAATTAATCTCAGAGTTCTAGTTTTTTCAGTATATTGGTGCCGAAAAAACACCATACAATGAATTTGAAAAAAAATATCAACGGGTTATAACCATTATGCAGACTAATAAAAAGAACCAAGCTACCTTAAATTTGTGAAAGTCAAATCAAATAGTTGTCTGACAGGGTGTCAAATGTGAGCAATATAATTTTTCTTACAGTCTGCCATGTTATTATTTGTCCGCTTGTATCCATGTTGTGTTGGGAGTGTTTGTAGTTCGTATCAAATCAGTTGCATGTATTTGTATACTGATGAGGACATTGATAGTCCTTGTATTCAGGTCTGTCATTTGTATACAAACATTGCAATATCATAACATTGTATTTTCATTGTTTTAAACATTTTAATTCTAGAAATAGGTGTATAACTTGCCGGAGATAACTCTAGCCTTATCAATACACAAACATGTATAATATAAACACTGCACGGTCGACTGGCCGCTTGTTATCAGTGTAGATTGAAAGATTATATGCATTAAATGTGATTATGCGCATGTTTGAACAAAAATAAACAATTACTAGGTGTCCATAATGTAATGTTTTACCCGGTTAGTAATCATTTGATAGCTACCATCATGAAAGGGTAAAAATCGATATTCACAGCTACCTCATGCCGTTCTGTCTATAACAGTTGGTCATGACATGCTCAATTAATGCTTCCATGAATGAACACTGCACGGCTGGTGTTAGGACGTAATATGGTATTCTGTCCGTATAGTGCGGAGATATTGACCTGTGATGGTATTCAATATTGATCTTACTGGACTCAAGGATGAGGACAACCAATCAGATCACACCATATTCAATTCTAGGTCAGTAACAGGCGATATGATTTGCTAACTTTATTCTATAGTTAAATTAGATCAATATGGAATACAACCCCTGATCCTAACCTTTGTGCATGAATATATTACAAGGTTTTTGTGTTGAATATATAATTTCCACCAACAGGTGTTTTTTGTTACACTCAAGCGTCTTTGTGATACTCCACGCTTATGAAAACATACAACCAGGGTTATAATATAGACAAGAAATCATCTGTTAAATTATGCTAATAGAATGTCAAGGATCAAGTTAAAATCTTTGCACTGTATCCATGGAAACCATGATACATTTCTCAGTAACTGTGATACTCCATGCTTATAAAAACATACAACTGACACTACAAATATAGACAAGAAATCATCTGTTAAATTATGCTAATAGAATGTGAAAATCAGGTTAAAATCTTCGCACTGTATCTATGGAAACCCATGATACAATTCTTTTATTTATTACATAGGTATTGTCTGACATTTGTCATAATGGTGGTTAATTTACAACTTGTTAGTGTCTCGACCAACGCCTCCATTTTGTCTAATTTAGAGTAACATTTCACATTATGTCTGACAATAGTTTCTGAGGAAATTCTATCTAATTGAGTTGTTCCAGTTCGCATCTGAATTTATTATAAGCGAGGCAACTCTGATTATAAGACTCACGCTCCGTGTCATATACTGTAAATGAGTTTTTTTCCTTTTATTAATTAAGCAGATCATGTATAAGGTATTATCAAACAGAATAAATATATTCTTAGGTACCCAAGGCACAAACTATATACACTGGTAAACTTTTAAGTTTGCTCATACTAGTTCTCCATGATTATAACCTTTTGTTGGATTTTAAGGAAACTGCACATGAATACTTGATATTATGTTGTGCATATTGTCAGGAATTTAAGGTTGTAAGAATTTTGCTATGTATGTTATGGCCCTTTGTGTGATGCATAAGTAAACTTTGTGTCAATTTAAAAAAAAGTTCTAATTCAACAGTATTTCGATGTTTTGCGTCATATAAACATATGTAAAACATATCTGTTGAGAAATATCGAGATATTTCGCCATGTTCTGTAGGAATCAAATGTAGTGTACCCAGAGAATGCTGTAACTTGCAGACATGTTAAATCTGACATTTACTTAAGTTATTATTACATCTCAGACACTGAATACTTTTTATGTGTCCCACTGGAGGGGGAGGGGGGATACGAAGATAAATAGCTGTTGCTCCAAATTCCCCACTTTCAGACTGTATGGTCTTAGATTTGTATGTAATGCATGTGGCTTTTGATAGTTCAGGCCATTTAGTTCATAAGAGTATGTTCCAGTCCCATGTGACCCTTAAAGTTAACTCATGTTTTATCAGTGTAGCAATGCCATGTGACTTTTGCATCCCTAAAGGCTACAAATCCAAGACAAAATTTGTTTTGCTTCGAATACAAAAATAGCCGGAAGTATTTACTTCACATGGTATTGCTACACTATTATGGTTCATTATATTCTTCAAATTATTATACAGTAAAACCTCGGTAATACGAGCAGCGATTATTCGAGCAACCGGCCTAATTCGAGCAAATTTCAAAGTCCCGACGAATTTGCTCTATATTGTACATTAATTTATCCCTGTAACTCGAGTAAAGTTATTACGAGCATCCAGTCTAATTCGAGCGCAGGTGTCGGTCCAATCAACAATTTTCAACGATAATTAATTACCTTATCTCGAGGCAATCATCCGAGCGCAATTTCACACCTCCGAAAAATGTCAAACTAAATTTTGTTACGGTCCGTATTTTTCACACATCGTGATAATCACAGTTTATGACAATAGTGTAATCCCTTACACTTAAATTGATGTCCGTATTTTCGATCCGTTACATTAAACACGAAGTAGAAGATATTTAATTAATGAGCGTGATTTAAACTACACATACGTTTCAGAACAAGTTCAATAGGCAACAATTGGGAACATTAACTCATACGAGAACTAGAATTATTAAATGCAACATCGTTGCTTCGAACGTACTGACTCGCACAGACTTTTAAATTATCGTAAGATAAACCGACGTCCATGTAGAATCTTAAATATTTAGGCTCCGATCGTTATAAAACTGCAAGTAAAAATCATTTCAAAAACTTTTCATTTCCCGTATTTCATGAAAACCTGCGAATGTAAGCTTTAAGTACAGTACAATTTCACGTGTCTGATACTGAATAAGTGAAGTAGATCAAGTCCGCGATTAAATCCAATTCTTATCAAACAACCCTGAAGAATAAAAAATGTGTCGACTTTGTTCAGTAGAAAATTAAATGTCAATTGAATCTAAACTATGCACCGATTGGCGAATTCATACCGCGGTATGGAACTCTGACTAAACACTACTCCCAACTGTACCGGCAATTTCTTTGATGTGCGGCGCGTTTGAAGTCAGTCGAAAGACCGCCGCGATTGATGTCTCCAAATTGTCGCGCGCGTTTCAATTGGAAACCACAGGGATATAACTCATTCAGCTAAACATCATGTCCTAAATAAATTATCATAAATAATATAGTGCATGTTTTTTACTCAATGAGCCGTATCCCTGTGCTGGAAACTGGATCGACTTTGCATCCGGGTTTTATTTATCACGTGCGATTTTTGTGCGTGGGTGTTTGTTCAAACATGTAGGATCTATCGTGCGCTTTGGGTAATGTTATCTTTTTGCCGATGCGAACTTTTATTACAATTTTACCGTTAAATGGAGTTTGATATTTAATGTAAAAAGATTCATTACGACTTTCATATGCAATTTGTTCAATTCGGCAAGTGTCCACACGATTCAAATTGCGTATAGACTTGATAAACAATGACAGTATTCGTAGTTACAACCAAATACATGTATCATACGTGTTTTCATTATAAACACAGTTACACTTAGTCATAACAACAATTCATCATATACTTCGGATATTTCGAGCACCTGGCTTAACTCGAGCATTTGGCTTGTCCCGATGGGTCCTCGAGATAACGAGGTTTTCCTGTATTTATTATATAATAAATGCTACCAGTAGCTGTAAGCGACTGTTGATAGCTTATGCCAGTTACAGCTACTGCAGTTCTGTGATTCTTCCTCCTTTTGGTTGATTCCCTCCTATTTGTCTTATAAAATCTTTGAAACAAAATGGTTCAGATTCAGTCTTTTCTACTCAAAACCATGTTCTTACAATGACAGGTAGGTGGTAGTGACAGCGGCTATTAGTATTAATTGGTTAACTTATACATACATAGCTGTTACCAATTATCAGAAACTTCTTGTTACAGATGTTCTTGCATCAAATATGGTAGCTGCTACATTTGTTAGTACAGTACAGCCTCTGTAGAACAACACCCTTTGGCAGCTGCAAATATTGGCAGTTGGACAGAGGTTGTTGCTCTACAGAAGTTAAATGTATAGTAAATATCAGCTATGAGGAATTTAATTTTGAAGGTGTTGTTATTGAGAGGTGGTTGCTCTACAGAGGTTCTGGAGAGGTTGTACTGTATAATCGTATGTAACACTCGGAACTTCTTTCTATTTTCAGATCGGAAGTTTGTGATCGCTAACGCTCAGATAGAAACCAACCCTATAATATTCTGTAATGATGGATTTTGTGAACTCAGTGGATATTCACGTGCCGAGGTCATGCAAAAAACGTGCATCTGTGATTTTATGCATGGTCCTCTCACGAGCGCTATGGCAATGTTACTTATTAAGGATGCTTTACAAGGTTCTGAAGAAAAACAAGTGGAAATACTATATTACAAAAAAGATGGTGAGTTATATTCATTTATATACGGACATGCCCACCGCTTGGACACACCCACCACTCCGAAATGCCCACCATTCCAACGTGCCCACTACTCTGATATGCCCACCACTCTGACACACCCACCATTCCAACATGCCCACCACTCCCACACGCCCACCACTTTGACATGCCTACCATTTTGACATGCACCCTACTGTGAAACACCCAACGTTCCAACACGCCAGATGTCACATGCTGACTGTTCCGACACGCCCACCACTCGGACATCCCCACTGGCTATTCAGTAAGTGTTGGATATTTCTGTAAATAGATACTTAATTTTGTAAGGTGGAACAAGAATGTTTGTACAAAACATTACTTCCACAGTATTATCGGCCTAGCCTCGAACTGTTTGTTCTTCCTTTTTACAAAAACGTTCTGTACTGTACCCCTTATGTAAGCAGATGCTTAAATACTGTATCTTCGTATGGCTTTCAATTTTTGTGTTAATATGTTTCGGAAATTTTTCTTCTGACTTGTCACAGGTTTTTTTTTATGTGTGTAAAAAGATTAATTTTGTTCCTGTCATGTTCTAGCAGTTTGATCGCACTCATTTCTTGTTATTATGCACAATTGAAGTAAAACTTTTGACTCCTAATCGATGATAGCAAACGTTGAGTATTCTATGATAAATGGCTTATTGTTTTAATGAATTGTGGATCTTTGTGTATTCTCAGTGTATTTTCTCTTCTTTTCTGTGGGGAATTTTGATGATTGGCAGAAATAATTTATTGTGTAAAACTGTACTCTATTATAAGCTATGGGGGAAATGGCATGGATACAACTAAACATGCATGGTATTAATGGCCATTCAGACATTCGTTGCTGTCCTAAATTGTATCACAGAAAGTTTTTTCCCAACTTTGGGTACGAAGCTGTTGGTTCAGATGCCCTAACAACTTCAGCGGATCGAAATATTAATTTACGGTATATTCGGTAAAATATGGAACTGATTCGATTAGAGTTTACAAGGAGGTCTTCATTTTTGTGTCGCCTGAAAAGGCGACATATAGGTGTTACTTTGGCGGCGGCGGCGGCGGTGGCGGCGGCGGTGGCGGCTGCGTCACAAATTGCTTGTCCGGAGCATAACTTTGTCACCTTAAGTTCAAATGACTCAAGAATTGGTATGCATGTTTCCTGCAATAAGCCGGAGTGCAGTGCGCAAGAACCATAACTCTACCTGTCATAGTTTTTGAATTATTTCCCTTTGATTGATTTTATTTGAGCATTTCTTGTCCGGAGCATAACTTTGTCACCTTAAGTTCAAATGACTCTAGATTTGGTATGCATGTTTCTTGCAATGAGCTGAAGTGCAGTGCGCAAGAACCATAACTCTACCTGTCATAGTTTTTGAATTATTTCCCTTTGATTGATTTTATTACAGCATTTCTTGTCCGGAGCATAACTTTGTCACCTAACGTTCAAATGACTCAAGAATTGATAGGCATGTTTCTTGCAATAAGCCGGAGTGCAGTGCGCAAGAACCATAACTCTACCTGTCATAGTTTTTGAATTATTTCCCTTAGATTGATTTTATTTGAGCATTTCTTGTCCGGAGCATAACTTTGTCACCTTAAGTTCAAATGACTCTAGATTTGGTATGCATGTTTCTTGCAATTAGCCGAAGTGCAGTGTGCAAGAACCATAACTCTACCTGTCATAGTTTTTGAATTATTTCCCTTTGATTGATTTTATTACAGCATTTCTTGTCCGGAGCATAACTTTGTCACCTAACGTTCAAATGACTCAAGAACTGATAGGCATGTTTCTTGCAATAAGCCGGAGTGTAGTGCGCAAGAACCATAACTCTACCTGTCATAGTTTTTGAATTATTTCCCTTAGATTGATTTAATTTGAGCATTTCTTGTCCGGAGGATAACTTTGTCACCATGAGGTTGAATGACTTGAAACTTGGTATGCATGTTTCTTACCAAAAGTCCAAGTGCAGTACACAAGAAACGTAACTCTACCTTGTGCCATTTTTCAATTTTTTCCCTTTGATTGATTTTATAAGCATTTCTTGTCCGTGGCATAACTTTGTCACCATAACTATTAATGACTCAAAAATAGGAATGCATGTTTCTTTGCTGTGACATGAAGTGCAGTGCGCAAGGATCATAACTCTAGTTTTGTTCAGAGCATCGCTTTGTCGTTTTTAGTTCAGATGACTAGAGAGCTCTTGTGAGTCTGATATGTAGCCCAATACTGGATAGTTTTCCATGACAAATTTGCATTTCGTCAGGCGACACTTGCGACTCGCGGAGCTTTTATTTTGGGAAAACATTATTTCCAGGAAAAGATACTGTAATCATGATGACCCTATAGGGTGAATGTTTCATAAAAATACCAGTAAATCTGAAATTAAAATCACTAAGTAAACATAATAAAGTTTGCTAGTGTATTCTGCATCGAAAAATTATTAAATTGTATTCAGAAAAAAACTTTGATAAAGTAAAGTCAAGTCATGAGTGTCAAGCTATTAAGCCATTTACATTAAAATCAGATTTCAAAAACTCGGAAAAAGATGAAATATTTTAAGGTCATTGCATTATAGCAGTTTGCTTCTAAAAGGTCTTAAGAAATTGATGTTTGATGCTAAAATTTTTAGAATCAATCATTTATGCAAGTAATTACTTCACATAATTTAATATAGTATCAAGGGAGATCACTCCGGATATTTGTCACAAAAAGCTTCACACCCATTCTGGCTCAACTCTGACTGCAATAGGTATAGCTTGTATGGAAGAACAGGTTGAACATGATTGTAACATACATAGCATAGTGCAAAATGATGTGGTCCTCGACCTTAATGCATGAATTTATTACATTAGCTTTATCGTGGACTATATCAATTTTGCAAAAAAGTCAAGCCATGACTTTGATTTAGATTATGATTTGCTCATACTATGCTTCATACATATTTGTAATGCTCTAAGCTTATGAAAACAAAGGCTGAAGATAAATTACAGATCTTAAATCAATTGTTAAAAGTATGATAAAAGAAGATTAGAGTATAATCCAGTTAGGATCTGGTGATAGTGACGTAGCCGTATATGTGTACACAGAAGATTACAACCATTGTCTGAATAGGTAGTACAAACATAGTTTGTTAGTTTAGGATTGAAATTATGGCTGTCTGTTTAAGCCTAATATTTGGTTTTACACCGTAATAGTGGACCTGACCGCTGCATCTCTATATTCTTACCCTGACTGGACTATATCAGGCAAATTTGTTTGCACGTGTATGCAAAAAGTTCAACTGCATATTATATGTACGAGGTGTGTCCATAAAGTTTTCAAGTTTCTAACCGTGAACATTGTAACAGACTATAATTCAATATACTATAAAATCATCAATATTTGTGGGGGATTTAATTTGGTGGATGACCTTAACCACGAAATCAAATTCCCAATGAATAATTATACTAATAAATATATCAAGTTTGCAGTAGCTGCCTTACTTGCTTAGTCGGGTATTATAAGACTGGGTTTTGGGGAAATTTAATTACATATATCAACGTGTAATAAAAACAATTTTTATGTATATATGTTTGATTTTTAAATGATTTCTAATAATTTGTGTGAATTTTGATCTTCCCATTTTTCATGAAATCGAAATCCCCACGAAATGGTCTTTTCCACAAAACAACAAATTTTCACATTGCCTCAGCCGAGTTTCACAGCACTTTCAAATTTGTGGAAGAAGCAATTTGATTGGATAAAGTAAAGTTCACATCAACATGACCCCAAACAGAGTGTCTTCAGATCCTGTACCAGCGTAAGGTCGTGGAGTATAATAGGGTCTTGTTTTAATCAGATTGTAAGGCCTATAGTATGCCTTTTCCATTGCATCCTTCGATTTGCTACGGTTCTGGCTGTTGCAGAACTAAATAGTTGCCCATTGCAAAAAACTAGCTACTACAAAAACACGACATCCGACTCCACCAAAAGTTAGCTGCCTCAGTCAGTCAAATTAACGGAATCAAGAACCAGGTGACAAGAACATACCAAATGGACGACACACATCACAAGGACAACCCACACAAGAACAAACCACAACAGATACAGTGTGTATGCAATTTTGAAAGATATAAAGCAGCCTAATGCTGGACAACGAAATTGCAGAAGGGCTCATACAAAATGAACACAGTTTCACAAAAAGGCACAGTGGTAAATTATTTATATCTTTTCCTGTTGATTTGACCTTCTTGGTCAGCCAACTTTTCTTCTGCCTTCATACTGCCATATTACTGCTATCTGCTGATAGCGTTTTCTCTCCTTAATTTTTTTTCTGAATGTGATTGTTTCACTGGCTTGGTAGTTTTAGCTCTTTTATTTGAATCTTCATTTATAGTTTTGTTAGACCATCTTGATCTGAATACAAAGTTTGGGAATAGTTTTCTTCAGAAATTGGGAAAATGGATCATTTTTTCAAATTTGGAAGGTATCTTTTACGGGCACCTTTCAAAGAAGGGGAAAATTGGTTGCCTTAAATTGTTTGATGGCTCATTGCTGAAAGTCACTGTGATCATCGCTATTCCAGTTCATAAAATAAATAAATTATAATTTGACGAGGTGAGCTTTTGAGATCACTCTTTGTTTGTCGTCAGTCTGTCATCTGTTCGTTCACAATTTGCTACACTAGGGAAGTGAGTAACCTGGCTAGGGCTCAATTCACCGTGTTACCAGAACCGCAATATTAATTTGCTTTGGTCTAACACTAAGACATGGCAGCCTAGTATGTGTGGAATACATGAGCTGTCAATACTCTATAATTACACCCTACCCTCGCCACCAAGATGTTGGCGCGACTATATAAGAAAGGAGAGAAAAGAAAAAAAACTAATTACTATTCTGTCACTCTATTATTAATGTCACTGAATGAACAAATGTTAGAATGTCCATGTCTTGTCGAAAGTACGAAATACTTTCTCTATACCGTATTCCCTCAAATAAACGCCCCTGGGGCAATGCAAATTGTAAGGGGGGGGGGATATTCGAGGGCCTTCATCGAAAAATCTTTAAAAAAAAAATTTCTTTAAAAATAGTAGGAGGACGTTTATGACGGGTAGGGGGGAGTGTTTATTCGTGGGAATACGGTATGCATTATTGTCTGAATGAATAATGCATAGTTATTGAACAATATTGTCTCCTGTACGGGTATTGCTATATGATATTAGAAACGTAAGGAACAGTGCTAAGATGGCCTCCAGGTTTTGGCATCGGTCACTAATTCCGTGGTCAAATGATTATAAATATGTATTAGAACTTGAGCTTGTCTGTAACTTTCAGAGAACCAATAATCTTAGCATTTCCTCCCTTTGGCGCAACAATGGATGAATTTAGTGGTATTATTTGACTGATGAATTGAGTTAACTTTATGGCATAAATCACATTGGTATTATGATTGGGTAACTAAAGTTTGTTGCTGTTAGTTGAGGAGATGTCAAATCAAAGATAATTAAACCTTGTGTGAGTCACTAGAGGTCACAATTTTTTCCTTATATTTGTGAAATTTGGCCACAATGATCATCTCCACAAACAAATTCAATATGGATGTCATTTTGACAAAAAAATGACTTTTTGCAAGAATCTTTATTTCTGGGTTGCATTGTATTATGATTAGCTTATATTAAATAAAAAAATAAAAGTTAGCTTTCCATTGATATAATGTGACATGAGTACAAGCCTTAGATCTTTCTCAATATCCAGGTAATACAGGTTTATTTTCATGAATTGGGAATATTTTAACGACAAGAAGCTCAATTCCATGTAGTCTATATTGTATTCCAAGCAATGTTTTGGTCTGTAAAGTGTGGAATTACTTGTGTGTAGTTGATAAACAATGAAATGACTGATGATTCAACTTCATATATGTCCACATATCAAACAAGAGGGACCAAAGGGCACTAGGTTGCTCAACGGTCATAGTAGTGCATGCAAGCCCTGTGATTTGACCTAGTGACCTAGTTCTTGGCCCCAGATGACCCAATATTACATGTGACCTAGATTTTGTTAAGATGATCATTGTGACCAAGTTTCATAAAGATTAGGCTAAAATGGTAACCTCTAGTTACTACACAAGGTTTTCCTATGATTTAACCTTATGACCAAGTTTTTTACCCCAAATAATCCAATATCAAACAAGACCTAGATTTTGTTGACATGATCATCGTGACTAAGTTTCAAAAAGATTTGGCCAAAATTGTGACCTCTAGTGTCTACGCAAGCAAATTGTTGATGGAGAGACAGACGATGGCGGACGAAGAGTGATCAGAAAAGCTCACTCTGTCACTTTGAGACAGGTGAGCTAAAAAGTGTGACATGAATATTTATGTAATTGGGAAAAACTGGATGATACTTTCCATTGGGAATGGGTCCTTTTGCTTTTGGAATGGGTCTGTTTTAAGGACCTATAGTAATAGATGTTGCAAGAAAACCCCTACATTCGGTGGTTATGGTTACATATATTATGAACACACCCTGTTTATCAATTCATACCAGAGATAAATGCTAAAAGTCATGATTGCTCTCTCAGTCTTTGAGGAAAATTATTATTAAAAAGTATGGGCTAAAGAAAATCCAATACCACTTCAGCATAGACTAATTTTTATCACAGACAGAAAAAAATGGGAACAGCATCATCTCCTCTTATTTTCCACTTTTCTCCCAGTTTGCAGGCCATATAACACATCACGTCTTTCAGTTCTGAATTACTGCACACTGGGCAAGGAAATATGGTGTTTTATAAGAAATCTGCCATCCATCAAGCTGCAGATACTCATGATTTATGTTTGCAGAGAAATGTGTCCTAGTGTGCGTGTGTCTGAAAGATGTATTTTATTGTGACCACACCTACTGTTTTGCATGATTGCCTTAAGTGCTAGAGCGTCTCCTTGAGTGTGGGAGGCCTGGTTCACTCTGGCTGCGTCATAGCAAAGACAAAATAAAAATGGTCTACATGCTACATTAGTGCCAAGGATGTAATGTGCTGTATATGAAACATAATTCAAGTTAAAGCTTCAAGCTGTTGCTATAAAAGGACCGACCAAGAATGGCATGTGCTCTATGCCAAACATAATTCCATGTAAAGCTTCAAGGTGTTGCTATAAAAGGACCGACCAAGGATGGCATGTGCTCTATGCCAAACATAATTCCATGTAAAGCTTCAAGGTGTTGCTACATTAGGACCAAGGATGGCATGTGCTCTATGCCAAACACAATTCAATCTAAAGCTTTGTGTTGTTACAACAATAGGGTCAAGGATGTAATGTGCTGTTTGCCAAACACACTTCAAGTTACAGCCTCAAGCCATGTGCTCTATACCAAACACAATTCAATGTAAAACATGCCATGTGCTCTATACCAAACACAATTCAATGTAAAACATGCCATGTGCTCTATGCCAAACACATATCAAGTTAAAACTTGCCAAACACACTTCAAGTTAGAGCTTCAAGGTGTTGCTACATTAGGATCAAGGATGCCATGTGCTCTATGCCAAATACAATTCAATGTAAAGCTTCAAGGCGTTGCTACAATAGGACCAAGGATGCCATGTGCTATATACCAAACACAATTCAAAGTAAAGCGTAGCATGTGCTGTATACCAAACACAATTCAATGTAAAGCGTAGCATGTGCTGTATACCAAACACAATTCAATGTAAAGCGTAGCATGTGCTGTATACCAAACACAATTCAATGTAAAGCGTAGCATGTGCTGTATACCAAACACAATTCAAAGTAAAGCGTAGCATGTGCTGTATACCAAACACAATTCAATGTAAAGCGTAGCATGTGCTGTATACCAAACACAATTCAATGTAAAGCGTAGCATGTGCTGTATACCAAACACAATTCAATGTAAAGCGTAGCATGTGCTGTATACCAAACACAATTCAATGTAAAGCGTAGCATGTGCTGTATACCAAACACAATTCAATGTAAAGCTTCAAGTTGTTACTACATTAGGACCAAGGATGCTATGTGCTCTATACCAAACACAGTTCAATATAAAGCATGTCATGTGCTCGATATCAAACACAATATATAAGAATAGAGTGAATATAGAACCCATTTCATCATCATCTATTTATAATGCACTTAAATACTCGCACCCTACTATATGTCAGTTTTATCAAAATGTAGCCATTAATCTAGTAACTGGAGGTTTGTCGTATAGATTTTCTTCATAATTGATGTGTCTACATATACGTCTTCAAATTGCACTGTTTGAATGAAAAGACATTTTTCTGCAAAGTTATTGGAAAGTATGTTAGAAGATTGTCTGTTATCGATAACCCCTTGATTTGCTGTCCGTAAGATATACACATTGCCAGTGATCAGCTTTGTGTATATAGAACCTAATGTACCATTCATACCATTCAGGTTCTATGTAAGCACCTACATGTATATACAACTTTTTATAGCCCCTATCTTTGATGAGGGGGTATATTGCTTTGTACATGTCTGTTGGTCAGTCTGTCAGTAGACCAAATGGTATTCGTTCAATAACTCAAGAGTGCTTTGCCCTGGGGTCTTTTTACTTTACATGGAGGTTGGTCATCAATAGCAGATGACCCCTATTGATTTGGAGGTCAGTAGTTCAAAGGTCAAGGTCACTGTGACCTTTACCAATTCTTACTATTTGGCTGCCATGGAACATATCTATAAGACTCCTTTCAAACTTTTGGTGAGGACAAGGGCAAATCTATAAGACTCCTTACCAACTTTGTGAGGGCAAGGGCAAATCTATAAGACTCCTTTCAAACTTTTGGTGAGGACAAACAAGGGCAACTCTATAAGACTCCTTTCCAACGTGTGGTAAGGACACGGGCAAATCTATAAGACTCCTTTCCAACTTTTAGTGAGGGCAAGGGCAAATCTATATGCTCCTTTCCAACTTGTGGTGGGTGACAAGGGCAAATCTTTATGCTCATTTCCAACTTGTGGTGGGTGACAAGGGCAAATCTATATGCTCCTTTCCAACTTGTGGTTGGTGACAAGGGCAAATCTTTATGCTCATTTCCAACTTGTGGTTGGTGACAAGGGCAAATCTATATGCTCCTTTCCAACTTGTGATGGGGTTAAGGGCAAATCTGTATGCTCTTTCCAGCTTTTGTTTGGGACAAAGGCAAATCTGTATGCTCTTCCCAACTTTTGGTGGGGGCAAGGTCAAATCTGTATGCTCTTTCCAACTTTTGGTGGGGACAAGGGCAAATGTATAAGACTCCTTTCCAACTTTAGTTATGGTACAAGGGCAATTCTGTATCCTCCTTTCCAACTCATGGTGATTGACCAATGGCTTGTTCGTAACGTTTGTTCAAAACAGTGTGCGGGATTTTCCATGCTGAACAACTTACAAACAAAAAAGAACTGTCCTAGACAGTGTGCTGAATGTTCTACTCCAAACAATCCAAACAATGCAAACAATACGGAACAAAAAGTATAATGTAAAGATGACCAAAATTATAGTTGCAGCCGTAATATTAGAGGAAGAAATATGCATGTGGATATATTTAAATGTGACTGTTTGCCTGCAACGGCCCATAATTGGAAAATAAAATTATTATATTCTATTTTATGACACAAGCGGCAACTGTTACTGTTGTAATTACGTGATTGTTCTGACTGCACCACCTCTGCAGCGGGCACAGAAAGAACATGTTCCGAACAGTGTTCTGGTTTGTTCATAAGTGTGTTTCATTGTTCGGAACATGCAGAACAGCGTTATGGCACACCCAAGGGCAAAATTATATGCTTCTTTCAAACTTTTGATAAGGGACACTGGCAAATCTATATGCCCCCTCCCTACTAGTTGTGGTTGAGGCATAAAGACAAGAGGAATCCTGAATAAGATACTCTTCAGTCTGAAAGATAGAAAAATGATGAGATTCAATGTAGGTATAAATATATAAATTCATGGAAACGACACAGGCTAATACAGAAGACATAAGATTAATATGTTTTGTATTCACAAAGATATAGAATTAACAGAAAGATGTCTGCGTAGAGTGCAGAAATACGCTCATATCTGAACAAAACGGTTTGCACAATTCATGCATTTATCAATTTTACTCCCGCATCATAATTCAGCTGTCAGTTCGATTGGATTTCTGACGAGAAAATGTAAGATCCATCAATAAAATATGAGATACCAGTGTCTAATATATCACAAGCCAAGCATTATAAAACATTGGGCATTCATAAAACATGGAAATCTCGTCCATTTTAATGCTATTCTCAATTTTTTTCCCCGCACAGATGTGATTGAGGACATAAAAAGTGAATTTATATTCTAAACAAATAAAAAATCGGTTTTGTGAAGATAAGATTTTTATTGTTTCTACAAAAAAGAGACAAAATGGTTCTTAAAAAGTACTCATACGGAGGTATGATACTGTAAAATAACTTAATTTCAATGGGACAAAATTTCTTTGTTTTGGTGAAAAAGACCATTTTGTAGGGATGCGCGCACGTAATTTCAAGGATTTCAGACTTCATGAAAAAATGGCATGGTCAAAATTCACACAAATTATCAGAAATCATTCAAACATCAAATGTATATAATGGTTGTTTTATTACATTTTATTGATTGCAAGTTAACTTTACAAAAACCCAGTCTTATGAAAGTAAGTATGGCAGACACAGCAAACTGGGCATATTTATTGGTATAATTATTTATTGGAGATTTTGTGGTGAAGGTTATCCATGTAATCCACGAAATTAAATCCCCATGAATATGAATGATTTTACTGTAATGAAAGTACATACAGAAGTATGACAGTAGACAATAGAATCACAGCAGTGTATCAGTGGTTCATCATTTGTGCAGGTTATGTAAACAAAGCATACAATGGCTGCTCATTTATGTTCCTTAAAGCCTGTCTCCAGACAATAAACATTGTCAATTTAGGAGCATTTTCAGAGGTTTTATCAATTAGAAGAACATTTGGATTGGATGTTGCTATGAGACAAATGCCTAGTAACAGCACGACATCTGAGTGGTAGCTTGAGGACAAGAGAATATCTTGCCATAAGTGCTTCATAATAGCTCAAAAGTTGCTGAGACCGAGTGACACTTGCCTAAAGAACTTCCGTTTTTACAAAAGCACCTAATTTTTGACTGATTAAGGGCATGGGCACTCAGATTCATACATTGTGTATTGAACTTTAGTATGAGTTAAGGCACCTATATATAACCTATGGACACATCATTTCATTAGTGAACTCAGCAGGCATGGGTCACTGTCATATCATCATTTCTGATGCCATTTGGTTGCCATGTTTACATTCTTGACTACTTTCAAGTGCTGCAAGTCATGAATGTCTAGGGGACAGAATATATACTATCTTAGACCATGTGAATTCTAAGAAAAGTTCTAAACTGCCGCAGCTATGTGCTGATAATAAGGATATCAAATCAGGGCTCAAATCTTGTCCTGAAAGAGAGCATGAGCACATATAGAACATGAGCAGCTAGGTGCTGCATAAACTACGACAGCTAGGTGCCGATCATAAGGATATAAAATCAGGACTCAAGGGTGGTATTCAATATTGATCTTATTTAATTGGAGATATAATAAGGATAGCCAATCATATGGCCTGTTACTGACCAAGTGTTATAATTATAAGTATGGTGTGATCTGATTGGTTGTCCTTATCCTTAAGTCAAGTAAGATCAATATTGAATACCTTCCCAGACCTCTTCCTGGAAGATTTTCCAGCTATCTGATGCTGTGTTCATTTATCGAATGTGTGTTTTTTAGGTTCATCAAGTTAGGCTATAATCCTGTTTGGATCTTTTTGCTCATTTAAGGACCATTCAAGTAATTGGCTGTCTGCATGTAATTTCAATCAATTTAAGAGGCATTTCTGTGCCCCCCATCAAATGTAATTAAGTGGATTATTATTGATGATGTGCAAAGCATGCTTTTAGTTCTATTAAGGACCAAGGCATGCTTTTAAGACAATTAATTAGTGTGCCCACTATAATGAGAGGCCGGGGGAATTAGTATATTCCAAAAAGTGGAATAATCCGATTTGCAAGATTTATCAGTGATGATTTTAGTATAAAGCTGACCATATTTGTTTACTTTAATAATTTATAAAACCAATTTTGCAACATTTGACTAAACTGATTCCTTTTTCTAAACATCCCATTATCCTGGGCACACTATAATACAATGGTAGAGCCTGAGACTTTTCAAAGTCTTGATCAGCCATCAGTATATGAATATTTACATACTAAACCAGTTTATAGTCTGATTTACTGGAAATTTATCCAACAAAATACTTACTCATTTCTCATGGTATCAGCATAACAACCCCACCATACAGCCTCTCCATTAACTAAATTTATATCTCTTGCTACTTTGTCTTAGGCCCAATTTAGGTTTATCGTAATCTTTTTGAAAAAAATATCTATTGTCTAAGGGAACAGAAACATATTAAGAGGGTTAAAAGGGTACTTGGTGGCTTAAACAATGACTGGTGACCCTTTAGACCCTCTTATCATGTTTCGTTCCTTTGGTGCAACAAGGTTGTATCTCACACATAGCGTATACAGAGAGATACAACCTTTTTGTGCCAAAGGGACAAATTCCATTTAATCCCTTCAACCTCAACAGCAACATTTTCCAAAAAAAACTTCAAAACTTCAAAAAAACCTAACGTTAAAATGTCATTTAACAGCTTCATTACAGGCTTGTTTCTACCTCTACTTCAAGCCCTAATCAGATTTCTGCTGTGATTTAAAAAAAAACAGATACCAGTTAGAGACAAGAGATTATTTGCTGTCAGAAATGCCCAATAAACAACCACTTTTTGGGGGTACAAATTGACTTCTAGTATCAATTCATGTTGGGTACTCCTTGTACAGTAGATCCATGCTGGCAGAGAAATGGTCACTGCACTAATACATGTGGGTTGTAAGTTGTATTATGACAAATGAGTGTGTTGTGGATGAGACTCGAAATCTGTAGTAACCTCTTTGACCTTACTTGGCATTGACCTTGGCACCAAGCTCTTTGACGTTGGCCTTAATCTAAATGACCTTTATTATTTGCATTAACCTCTTATTCTTTGACAATAACCTCTTTGACCTTGGCATTGACCTCTATGGCCATGGCATTAATCTACTCTTGACTTCGGCATTAACTTATTTGCCCTTGGCATTAACTTCTTTGACCTTGGCATTAACCTCATTGACATTACTAATTGGCATTAACCTTTTTGACCATGTTTGGCATTAACCTCTTTGACCTTGCTTGGAATTAACAGCTTTGACATTGCTTGGCATTAACAATTTTGACCTTGCTTGGCATTAATCTTTTTGACCTTGTTAGGCATTAACCTCTTTGACCTTGCTTGGCACCAACGATTTTTACCTTGGCAACCTCTTTGACCTTGCTTTGCATTTACATCTATGACCTTGCCACTTTGACCTTGCTTGGCATTAATCACTTTGACCTTGGCACCAACCTCTTTGACCTTGGTAGAAACCTCTTTCACCTTGGCCTTAACCCTTTTGACCTTGGCATTAGGCTAGTAGTTAAGTATGATGACTTAATAGGATTGATACCGATAATGGAAGCATTGCTGGATGTCCATGGAATGTTGAATATTAAACTCCTTGCACTATGAAAATTCTTGCTTAAAATATTAATGTCAGGGAAACATTCATTGACAGAGCTATAACTCTAAAACAATAAATTGCAGTACAAAAACAAACACAATATTGCCTATATTTTTTTGTAAGAGATTAAAATAAAGGACTGTAACATTTGTCTATGAAAGCATTTAAACATTTGACACAACATATAAAGTTTGCTTGCTCCTAAATATTTAGAAAGGACAAATATGACTGATTTTGTGTTTGGTTTTGTATTGCAATTTATCAGCTAGAGTTATAAATGAATTACTTTATACAAACAACTAAAGCCATGATCTCCCAAAACATCTCAATCTGAGCTCAATCTCAACTCAAATTCTGTCACCTATTGTTTGATATAATTTCCATGTGAAAGTGTACTCTAAATTGGTTTAACAAAACAGAAACATTAATCTGAGTTTATTACAGTAACATTTCTAGAGCTCAGGCTTCATATTTATCTTAAATTCAGACTCTGATTTGAGCAAAATCTCAATTTGAGTTGAGATTTCTACTTGAGATGCTTCAGAAGATCAGGGCCTCAGGTCTAACTCCAAATATTATTCAAGTATGTTATCTTGAAAGTCAATTTCAGTATAGTGTGGAGATTTTGACATGATCCTTGACCTTCTACTGGCATGATTTAACTGCTGATATCCTTTCTATATTTATAACACAGTTTGTATGTGTTCATAAGTTGGGAATACTAGTACCATGAAGACACTGAGATGTAATACAAACACAAATTTAACGGACCAAAGTTGCATGATTTGCTCGCGGAAAATGATTCATTCAACACAAGAACCTGGTAGTATATGCATAAAGGTCAGGATCCGAGGAGGAATATCTCCACACTTATATAGTATAATATTAGCCAAAACGTTGGAACACGCATGCATGAATATGTTACAAGGTTCTTGCGTTTGAATACATCCATTTCCGCAAGCAAATTGTGCAATATCTGTCCTTTAGATTCATGTTTGTATTACACTACAAACGTCTTTGTGATGTAACTTGCCACCTTAGTATGTTTCTAATGGAATGAAAACAGTTCTTGTCTACTGTTACAAGTATTGGCTTACACTGGCCACTTGGGAATAACAATGTCTAGTATAATAGCTTGTTTTACTGCTATCCTATCCGTCCATTAACCAGTTCACTTGCCTCATCTAACAAATTCCATTTCATCATTGCCTTTCTTATACCATCAACCTAAAGACCACAAAAATGGGGAGAGTCGTAACTAAGATTTGGAACTTGTGGCTCGACCCTTTTACCAATGTATATCATATATATATGAGCCAGTCTCCAGGAAAACCTGCTATAATGACATTATGTAATTACTATATGTAACAAGAGTTTGAAAAAGCTCTAAAATAAGGAAAAATACAGCTATATTGATTCTATTTTAAGTAATTGACCCATATAATACTATACCTTAGCTTTACATTTTCCTATGAATTATGTCGAAAACACATACTTCGTTGCTATGGTGACCAATTTCAGAAAAGTACTCCGATTGAGAAAAACGAGGATGCAGTTGTTTAAAACAGAAGTAGCCTTTCTCTGAATGCAAACCATTTCGATTTCGATATATATTTTGAAAAGTGAAACATAATTATAGAATTTGGTACTATTTTGAACAGTTTATGTCAAGAATTGATCAAATGGTGTAAAAATGAAAAACTTATTTCAGTTACGTCGAATAACATTTGAATGACAATTGCGACGTCACACAAAAAGCTCCGAATAGGGACTCTACAAAAACAGCTGTAACTTCCTAAAAACTCAAGATATTAACATAATTTCTTTTGTAATTTGCTTATTTAACATTATCCTGTAATACTATGGAAAATCTTAAAGTCAATATTTTTGTCAAAATAGTAGGTTTTCCTGGAGACTGGCTCATATATATATATATTTGTATGACAGTAATTGTTAATATTATTTGGGTAAATTGAAACTAAGGACCACAATGGAAATTCTGATTGACCAACTTTCATTTCATTGTTGCCTGTCATGCCCATCAAACCACAATTAAAATAAGGGTCTACTCTTGTTTAAAATTGTTGGCCTTGGCATTCCTGTGTATCATGGTTGCTGGGGAAGACGCCTTAAAACAGCCCTTTACCACCAGTTTATAGGTTGTTTGTTTTCGATATTGAGTTACTTAAAACTGTTTTTTCTTGTTTTTCAGGAGCTAAGTTTCTTTGTAGTGTACTTGTAGCACCTGTGAAAAATGAGCATGGCGAAATCATCTTATTCATTATCAACTACGAGGACATCACAGACGCTCCGAATAAAGTTCCGACACTGCCAGACATTCGTAATTTGCGTAATAGCAAGCTGGATAATTTCCGTAACAGTAAGTGTAACTTGGGCCTCTTATAATACATTTATCATTATGATAGGTCTGTTGTCATTGGATATATTGTATTAATCATAGTCTACTTCATTGGCATATTTTGGCCATTAATTTCCATCAACTTAAATTAAATGCAACAAGTTAGACCAGTCCAGTCGGCATTGCTTTTTTCCCTCCTTATTTTGCTCTGTGGTCGCATCATACCAAAAAACGAAATATAAAAATGGTTCAAGTATTATATTCCCCTTGTTTGACATGCAGCATTTAAAATCAAGGGAAACTGGCTAATGTCTTCACTCAAATGTTCCATTCTAACGCATTTGGTTTCTTCACTTTTGTGTCTTCACAACTAAAGAGTAAATACATGACAGTAAAAACTAATACCTTATTCACTAAGTCACATACTAATACATGACAGTAAAAACTAATACCTTATTCACTAGGCCACATACTAATACAAGACTCACATACTAATACATATATAATATCTATTAAAATAAAACATTAATAAGAGAATTTGTAATGTTTTTGTGCACAATGTTATGTAAACAAATGACTAACCTGAATAATTGAGTTATACCTTTATAGTGACGCATATGCCATCTGGAATGAGGCGTTGAGATTAATTCAGTCATGTAAGCTGTAAGAATTTGTTTTACAGTCACCTTAAAATAAATCAATACTAATCAAATGATTCAGGCATTTCATAATCACAGCATATAATCACTGTATGACTTATTGGGAGACTATACAGTTCAACTTGTATGACTTATTATGAGCAAAAGCACCTGTAACTTCCGGTCACTGTATGACTAATTGGGAGACTATACAATTCAACCTTATTGTGATAACGGGAAGTTGAATAGTTTATACACTGTGATTATAATGAGAAGGTCGTAAGTACAAAATCGGTATTTTTAGAAAACAAGAAAAACTGTCTGAAAACTACTCTTTACTTATGGAAAAACAAGCTTTTTAGACTTCGGTTTGGTCAACATGACCAGTTCTGGTTTTAATATAATCTTTTTTCATGAAAATAGGCTCAACAGAAGCGCCTTTTAATGCAGATGTCAAATATGCATTAGTCTTATAAATAAGTCAGCAATATGGCATGATATATCAAATACATTTATATATTTAGAATCTTATTTCTTGTGACTTGAGTGAATTCCAGTTTGTGCTCTAGCCATTTTGGATTATATGGCTAAGTTTTGATACTACTGGTGAGACAAAACCTGGAATGGTTGAAGATTAGACTGAGCACCATATTTATAGGAGTTTTAATCGTTCCTGAGTGCAAGGCAATTTATTTCAATTGATTTTGTCTGTACTTGGAAGAAAAGCCTATTTTTTTAATGCCCACTATGCCAATATGTTAAGCTTTCACAAATGACTTAAAGATTTTTTTGTACAGACCTTTCTTGGGAATGAAACTTTAAGTTTCAATAATTTTAAATATTCATAACGTTACTTGGTCATGCTCACAGCCCGGCTCAATTAACATGATGCAGACTCTTACAGAAGTTTATTACAAATAGGTGGTTAAGGCACATGCACTCCCTAGATTTTTCCACGGAGGTCCCATGACTAGAAAAACCTGTAGCACACAGACAAACCAAAGCACACAGAGATGATGGCAACAGCGCCTAGCCACCAACATAAGAGTCAGAAACAGAACGAACCATCTACATTTCATGCAACCCCTGCGAAATGTAGTTCATGATTTCATGGACACTTAACTCCAATCAAGAACTGTTCATAAACAGGTACTGATAAGTTCTTGAACCTGGTTCATGAACTTTTGGACATGAACTGTTCTTAAAATGTGTTCATGAACAGTTCATGAATTTTTGATGGATACTTAAGAGTTCATTAACTGTCCTTGACCCAGCCATAAAAAGTACCTGATGAACATTTCATGAACAATTATTTCTAGCCTGTTCTTAAACCATTCCTGAACTGTCCATCAATTAATTCATGAAAAGTTATTAAAGTATTCATGAAAATTGACTTCCTGTCACATGTTGACGACATCACAGATTTTCAAAATGGCTGACAGCAATGACATGTGCTGATGTTTGACAAATTTTAATGGGTGGTTTTATCTTAATATGTGATCTTATAAAAGGTAAGTTGCAGAGTTAAGCATGTCAAGTTTAAACGTATCTTGTGTGACTTTAAATATCTAATTTTAAAAATAATTGTGTGAAAAATATAGGAAAACAAATTAGCAAGTGGGTGGGGTACGCCTAGCATGTGGTTTTAAGAATTAGTATTCATGAAGTGTTCATGAAGTGTTCAAGAAACAATGCGTCTTTTTTGTATGTTTATTTATTTATATCATATAAGGTTACAGTATATTGTCATAGATAAATGTAATATTTATTAATTGCTGATTTTTGTAAATTGAATAGTTGGTAGTTTTAAACTCTGTTAGTGTAGTCTTTGAAAAGCTATTGAGCATGCATGTAAATATGAAAATGAGATATACCAAATAAAATATACTCAAACTGTTCAAAACAACAATGTGAACAGAAAATCATGTTGCAAAAGGTACAAAAGGTAGCTAAACTATTAATCTGATTGAGGCAAACAATTGTGATGATAAAATAACAATGTTCCATTAGGTTTTATCTGATATTCAGGCACGTACATCATCCTTCAGCTATGTTCCCGATTTGCAACTTTTATGAACATGAATATACTTACACAATGATTCTTTTCTTATTTTTAATATCATGAGGCAATCATTGTACCAATAATATATTTACTATTTATACTTAAAACACATGTTGGACTTAGTCTTCATACACACAATAGAGTTTCATTTTATGCATTTTGATACACTTAGTTTATTGCATTGGTTGTTCATGAATACATTTATCTTCTTGAACTGTACATAAAATATGTTTGTCCTTGAAATTTTCATGAAATTTGTAATCATGAACAGTTCATGTCCAAAATATGAAGTCTAAATGAGACAATAGAGATATATAGCAAAAAGTTCATGAACTGTTCATGAACATTTATTTTCATGAACTGTACATAAAATCAGTTTGTCCTTCAACAGTTCATGATTTATTGAAGAACATCTGTGCATGATTAGTACTTAAAAAATCCTTGATGGTATGACTCATGTCCTGTTCATGAACCATGCCCAGTTCATGAATCAATATTTCATGGTCACTTCAAGAAAAGTCTCATTTAGAGTTCAAGGATTTTTATGAATTTTTCATGATATATGGAAATGAACTATTCATGTATATTTCATGAAAAATTCATGAACTGTAACAGTTCATTTCACAGGGGAAGCCAGCAATGAATGACACACTGCAGACTTTGAATTTGGTGCATAATTAACCCTAAAGGGAGGTAATTATGAATAATACACTAAAATGAAGCATTATTTGTAGTGCATCTTAATGTTTAGGTATAGGTTAGCATCTGCGGATTTGGAAACTTCTACTTGGGTAAAGACTATATAAATACCTTTTGTACAGTGTTTGGTCTTCCTACATTGAACGTTTGTCAGAGAACGTTGATTTTGCCACGGCCATGATCAAGCAGTGGTTTAGTGTGCTGAATATGTAACTTTGCGATCCGGGTTCAATTCCTGGTCATGACAGGTCACACCTTTTCTAGAAAATTTGACAACTATGTTGCAATACGCATGTTTGATTCCTTGTTGCAACAGGTCATACCCTTCACATGTGAAGTAGTAATTGCTGCTTCCTAATGGTAGGGTAAGTTGGCACTGATTAGGATACAGTCAAGGAAAATTGGTTTCGTGAATATGCAGCTGTAAAGAACTGAAAAATTGAATAGAATATTCGTTGGTTAAGACTCAGCTACATACGTCCTTGGGATGAAGTTAGAACGTCAGATAATGTTAAATGTAGCGCTCACAGAAATTCTCAATTACAACTGTAAAAGAGAAATTATGCAAATTAGATCTTCGAGATCTAGCATCTTTTAAGTTTAGGAATCAAGGATGATCATAACATAATGCACTTTGCTGTTGGTGAGATGATGTACGATGAATGTGAGGCTTTGTGCCTGTGTGATGGAAAGTTTAGAAATTTGGTTCTGATGTCCGATATTGTATTATTGCACGTTTCTGCCTCATTTCGATGGATACTGAGTGAGGGCGATCAATTTCCAAACAAATTAGCCGTGTCAGTTTCGGCGGGGAAAACAATAGCCAATTTAGGCTGTAGAAGAGTTGAACTATGGAATATTTCCTTTGATGACCTTGTGGTCATTATTCTTATTTGGCAATATTTGTCTGCTGCGGCAGCTTTAAGTAAATGCAGGAACTGTGTGATGAAAGCGCCAATGATTGGTTTGATAACCAGGTTGGCTTTATTTTCAGCCTATTGCAAGTACTTAGTACATTTGGTGTCCGGATTAGTTAATTTTCTGTCCATTGCAAATGCTTTAGTTAGATATAAACTGGTGTGCTATTCAGGTAAATTTGTTATTGAAAGTTCAGCTTCTGAAATTCCAGTAAAACTTATCTTGAAAAGAAACCTTAAATCAGTACCAATCGATTTTCATGCTTTATTTATATATCTAATTAAATACTGCAACTGCTATTGTAATGTTTCCCTGGAATGTGATATAATTATACGTTATTAAATATTAGAGCAGCGCCTCTAAAATAATTATGCCCAAAATTTTTCATCTTAATCATACAGCACAACAGTGTAAGTTTGCCGGCGTAATTATATAAAGTATGTTTTAATATTGCAGCAACATACACCACAACACACCAAATCTGTGATATTGCATGCAGCCACAAACAATAACCAACTCTGCTGGTAATTAAAGGTCCCTAGTTAAGCGTTATTGACTACCAGATCGCATGTTTCACTTCTTTTTAATCATTGTCGGAATTTCGCAATACCCCTCAAAAATATGACTTTCAATCAATGGCAGCATGTTTAATTGTCAGCTGATGTGTTAATTACGTCGGAGCTGAGACACGATTTAATGTTACTTTCTGATTCAAAGCTATCATGTTACTTTCCATGCTGTTGCTGCTTGTATGATGTTGCCTGGGCAGATGCCTCCCCCCTCCTAAAATTCCCAGAGCGTAGGTAATTTGTCTTTTATTCTAGGCAAATATCTATGAATATGCATTTTTTCATGCTCTTTTTTCATGCTCGCTTTGGTCATATTTACTTCTAAGCCATGCTGCATGCATAAACAATCCATATTTAGCTCACCTGAGCACGAAGTGCTCAAGGTGAGCTATTGTGATCACCCTTTTGTCCGTCGGGCGCCGTGAACCGTCCACCGTCACGATTGGACTGTTAACACTCAACACAGTTTTCACTTAATCTTTATAAAACTTGATCACAATGTTCGTCTCTATGAAAACTAGGTAAAGTTCATAACTGGGTTATCTGGGGTCAAAAACTACGTCACTAGGTCACATCCAAGAAAAACCTTGTTAACACTCTAGAGGTCACATTTTTGATATAATCATAATGAAACTTGGTCACTATGTGTATCTCTATGAAATCTAGGCCAATTACGCAACTGGGTCACCTGGGGTCAAAAACTAGGTCACCAGGTCACATTGAAGGAAAACCTTGTTAACACTCTAAAGGTCACATTTTTTTTACCCAATCTTTATGAAACTTGGTGACAATGTTTGTCTCTATGAAATCTAGGTCAAGTTTGTTACTGGGTCATCTGGGGTCAAAAACTAGGTCACTTTGTCAAATCAAAGAAAAACCTTGTTAACACACTAGAGGTCACATTTTTGATCTTAATGAAACTGAGCCACACTGTGTATTCTTATGAAATCTAGGTCAAGGTCAAACACTAGGTCACCAGGTCACATTGAAGAAAACCCTTGTTTGAAATCTAGGTCAAGTTTGTAACTTGGTCATCTGGGGTCAAAAAATAGGTCACAAGGTCACATCAAAGAAAAATATTGTTAACACTCCAGTGGTCACGCTTTTTGCCTAATCTTTATGAAATTTGGTCACAATGTTTGTCGCTATGAAATCTAGGGCAAGTTGGTAACTAGGTCATCTGGGTCACCAGATCACATCAAAGAAAAACCTTGTTTATAGAGGTCACATTTTTACCTCATCTTTATAAAACCTGGCCACAAAGTGTGTATAGTTCGATTTCGAGCATTGAGCCGTGACTGCATTTTTAAGGTTTTAACCACTAATCGATATAGGTTGGTATAGTTTTTGACCAGTACGATAAGTAATACAATTAAGGCCATATATTTCATGTGTCTGGATAGTCTAGACGGTAAAGCGCTTGATACATTGTAAAATACATTTTGTCCGACCAGGGCGAGTTCGAATCCCGACAAAATAGTTTTTCATTTTTATGCCCCCCGTATCGATAGATCGGGAGGCATATAGTGATTCACCTGTCCGTCTGTTCGTCTGTTCGTCCGTTTGTCCGTCCTGGTTAACCCAAATTAACCGTTTCTTCTAGCATCATTATGGCTTGCTACAAAGCTTCCAAACTTGCATGGATGTTGTATATGAACACTCTCCACACATCTGTATCACCTGACCCCATTTTGACCTTCACCTTGACCTAATTTTGGACTTAGACTTATTTATGGACAAGGCTTCCACAGGGGGCATAAGCGTTTATGTTATTATATTTTTTTAAATGCACACAACTTGTAAAATCATCTGTGTAATACTAGTATATGTGACACACCATATCTGTAACATGTATACTTTAGAACGTTATGAAGGCTTATCACCCGAATATAGGATGTCAGTAAGCTCGAAATACACCAACGATCGAAATGAGTGAAAATGATAAATATATTGAATTGACGCATTTAAATGGATAAATTAAAAAATATAAACAAAATCTTTAACTTATAATAACGTCTTTATTTTCTGCGGATAACATAAACTTATAATCTCGTTAAATAATATAAAACAATGAATTAAAAAAATGAGCGAATCCGGGATTCGAACCACCGACTTCTGGGTTAGAAATTCTGAACGTAGCCGACTGCACTAAACAGTAATCTGATTTAATACAGATATCTGTAAGAATTATATCATTAAAAATGCGCTCCATACGTAATAAATGAGAGACTACCCGCCAAAATGGACTAGTCGGATAGGTCATGGCTCAGGGTTCAAAATTGAACTATACTTGTAAAATCTACATCAAATATTAAGGTCATGTCATAACAAATACTGATTCTACCTAAACTGCTTGACATCAGGTGAGCGCTTTAGGGCCAATGGCCCTCTTGTTTCTAGCCAGCTTTGCTCACTCAATTTTACTAGTTAGTATGGGTGGGGGCTTTTCAATACTTGCTCACCCCAAGTTTGTTTGCTCAATTGTCCTAGTATGGGTGGGGGCTTGTCAATACTTGCTCACCCCAAGCTTGTTCGCTCAATTTTCCTAGTATGTGTGGAGGCTGGTCAATACTTGCTCACCCCAACTTTGCTTGCTCAATTTTACTAGTATGGGTGGGGGCTTTTCAATACTTGCTCACCCCAAGCTTGTTTGCTCAATTGTCCTAGTATGTGTGGGGACTTTCCAATACTTGCTCACCCAAAGTTTGTTTGCTCAATTGTCCTAGTATGGGTGGGGGCTTTTCAATACTTGCTCACCCCAAGTTTGTTTGCTCAATTGTCCTAGTATGGGTGGGGGCTTTTCAATACTTGCTCACCCCAAGTTTGTTTGCTCAATTGTCCTAGTATTGGTGGGGGCTGGTCAATACTTGCTCACCCCAACTTTGCTTGCTCAATTTCCCTAGTATTAGTGGGGGCTGGTCAATACTTGCTCACCCCAACTTTGCTTCCTCAATTTTCCTAGTATGGGGGGGGGGGGGCTGGTCAATGCTTGCTCACCCAAACTTTGCTTGCTCAAACACCAAATCATGAATCTTCGTCTAGTTGTTAATGTTACTTTCCATGATGTTGTTGTTACATGATGTTGTTGATGAATGATTGGATGGCAATCTCTGTTGGTGGTAAGGACAAAAACCTGTCTATTTAATTAGAATAGATTACTCAGTATGAGAACCGATCCTTCATCATTCCATGGATTTATGTCCATATCTGTCATTTATGTTGTCCTAATGTGGTTAAAGCTGTGTTGAAATATGTTATTTGTTTGTAGTGTTGGGGATTCCACCTAGGCCAAAAATGAAATATTGTTTGTTTCCCCTTCCCTACCTACCTGAGAAAAAAATAACTTGCACAAAATATTTTTTGACTTTTCCTGAAAAATAGTTTTATTTATAAAAAAAAGTTGGGTATGAATCAAAGAGAGACTTATAAAACACATCAATAATAATGTTTGACTATCCCTTCAGACAGGCAAAGTTGTCCACAAAGTCACAATGTGTTCAAAATTAACATCAATCAATACAGTACAGAGTGATCACTCTTCGTCTGCCGTTTGTCCGTCCACAAATTGCTTGCATAGACACTAGAGGTCACAGTTTCGGCCTAATCATTATGAAACTTGGGCACAATGATTATCTCAACAAAACCTAGGTCAAGTTTGATATTGGTAATCCGGGGTAAGAAACTAGATCACAACGTCAAATCAATGATCATCTCAACAAAATCTAGGTCAAGTTTGATATTTGTAATCCAGGGTAAAAAACTAGGTCACAAGGTCAAATCAATGATCATCTCAACAAAATCTAGGTCAAGTTTGATATTGGTAATCCGGGGTAAAAAACTAGATCACAAGGTCAAATCAATGATCATCTCAACAACATCTAGGTCAAGTTTGATATTGGGTCAGCTGGGGTCAAAAAGTAGGTCACGAGTTCAAATCATAGAAAAGCCTTGTGTAGTCACTAGAGGTCACAATTTTGACCTAATCTTTTTGAAACTCTGTCATAATGATCAAATTAAAATAAATCTAGGTCAAGTCCAATATCGGGTCATCTGGAGTTGAAAACTAGGTCACAAGGTCAAATCATAGAAAAGAATTGTGTATTCACTAGGGGTCCCAATTTTGACCTAATTGTTATCAAACTTAAATAAGCTTGTACATGCACAAGAGGCTGCATTTACCATTTAGGAGCCTGCATGAACTACCACAACAGGTGAGCGACCTAGGACCCTTTGGGCCCTCTTGTTGGCTTTGTTTTGTGATATATAACTATTAGCCAACAGGTTCATAATGTTGAGATTGGGTTATCTTGAGTCTAGAACAACAATTCTTTGTTCAAGTTACAGTCACCCAACATATAAATGCTTTAGATTTGATATTGGGAATCTTTATAATAAATTAGAACTTTTCATTCCACTATATTTGCTAGACTTGTTATTGCGTCTGACTTATTGACAATTCTGGTCCTGACAATTTTTATATATTGACAATCTCTGGAGTAGTCTTACAAAGAACACTGGTTAAGGCCAAAAAAGTATTTTTTTAATTTTAGGTTGACAGGATTCATTTTGAAAGTTTGCTGAATAGGGGGGGGGGGGGGAGGATGGAAATGTTATAAGAGGGTCCAAGGGGCCACACAATGGCATGTGTGGTACAAAGGTCCCTTTCATCCCTCTCATTATTTTTTAATTTCCTCCTCTTTTCAAAAATTTCCCATAAACCAAAGATAAAATAACTTTGGCCTTTAGGTAAGGTCAGAATCACATTAACACTAAGATGTATGTTTATATGGACAACATTCGACAACTTAGCGCCTTGTATTGATGTCTCTTGTTCATGTTTGGCTATGTATTTCCTCAGTAATTACGGTGCTTTGTCGACTTTTATTTGGTGTTTGTTACTGAATAATGCTTTGTAGACATAGAAATAACGTCAGTTGCCCGAAATTTCATCGGCCAGATTAGCGAGTATAGCGATATAATGAATGTGAGATTTCCACTTCACTAAATTGCCTACATTTGCAAGACACTTGATCTAGCTGTCTCGATATATCGGGGTCCTACAATTCTGGAAATTAATGATTTGCTGCAGTAAAATAAATGGAGTTTTCTGCAGAAAATAAAAGTTGTTTGATGAAAAAGTACCAAATATTGACTGAGTTATGGTCATTTGAAGTTTCATATGCTAAATTTTAACAAAAGATGTTTGTTACAGGGTTTTGGTGTAACACAAAGGGATGCAAGGGATTGGCATCCGAAACAGACTTGCTTCATATTTTCAGGATTGGGCATTATGCCTCAGTAAGGACCCCTGATATATATAGCCTATATTGGTAGAGTAACTGCTTCTCATGCAAGAAGTCTTAGGTTTGATCCTTGGCAACAACATACTCGAGTCTTTAAAAATGTTACTGGTATGGCTCTCTTGCTTGATTCACAGTGTATTAACGTCAACTTTCAGTTATTGCAATAAGTTATACACATTGAAATGTACAGTCTTCCAATAAGTCATACAGTGATCGGAAATCATAGTTGCTTTTGCTTGCAATAGGTCATACAAGTTGAATTGTATAGTATCCCAATAAATCATACAGTGATTCAGTTTATATGCTGTGTGATCATGCTCTAGCATGTTTAGTTCCAGGTAAATGCTGTTTCACTAAGTATCATAGGATTAAATAAGATAATCTCCATTATGACTGAAATATTGTTGACCAATGGGACTTAAACAATATTTAAAAAAAAAAAAATTGCATCACACTTATTGGGTTCCGTATGTTTCCAGTTATAATTGTCGTTGTCTCAGTCCCCAAATGTATACAGATTAATCAAAGCATGTTATTTATAATGGACTCGAAACATTCTAAGTCCTGAAATAATGTAGCCGATGTCTCATAGTTCTATCCTTTTCTATTCTACTTCCTTCATACAAATAGAGAAACCAATATTTCATACTTGAGAATTTTATAACCTCAGATGGAAGCAAAATTGCATGGATGATATTTGGGATTTGGTTTAATAGGTTTGGTATAACAGGTTGTTTTGGTGCTTGCTGGCTTTTGCACTTTCAACAGGGCAGAGGTACTTATAAAGTATTTAATTTCAATGGGATGAAATTTCGTGGTTTTGGTGAAAAAGACCCATTTCTTGGGGACATACTTTCAAGGATTTTGGCAAGGTCAAATTCCCAAAAATTATCAGAATTATGCATATTGTCAGAAAACATTGGAGTGACTGTTTCAAGCAGTATCTGGGGGTATTCATCACATTAAGTGATATTTCTTGTTTATGGCGACTCTAATGTGCTCATTTGGATTTTTTTGGCACCTGTAGTTTGGTCTTGTGGCCATTTGGCTTCGTTTTCTAATTTGGTTTTGTGTTGGTCATTGTTGAGTGTACTTTTCATTTTCATTATCTTTTTTGCTTACCTGTCAAAAGTGACAGGGTGAGCTTTTATGATCACTCTTTGTCAATCCTTCTGTTCAAAATTTCTTGTGAACAAACTAGAGGCAACACATATGGCCTAATCTTCATGAAACTTGGTCAGAATATATGAAATCTAGGCCAAGTTCGAAACTGGGTCATGTGGGGTCGAAAACTAGGTCACTAGGTCGAATTTCAGAAAAAGCTTGTGAACACAGAGGACACACTTAAGACCCAATCTTCATGAAACTGGACAATTCAGCCTCTATGAAATCGAGGCCAAGTTTGTAACTGGGTCATCTGGGGTCAAAAACTAGGTCACAAGGTCAAATCATACTAAAGCTTCTAATAGAGGCTGAATTTGCCTGAATCTTATTCATAAATATAAATGTTTACTTAGGTCAACATAGGCGCTTACATGTACTTCTATGACAGGTGAGTGACCTAGGGCCCTTTGGGCCCTCTTGTTTAGTGAGTTTTGTAATTACAATTTCGTCCAGTAACTACTATTATTATAAAGGAAGGAAAACAATTCAAAATAACTTTGTGCTGATTGAGCCTAGAGATATAGGTCTTTAATCCCTCGTAAATATTTCTTATTTTACTGTAATAACTGGCATGGCTTGTATTATGATGTATATAATGTATATAATGTTGCTGTCGATATGTGTGGTCTGATCTATTAGACCTTGAAACATGTTTATCAAAAAAACATCTCCTGGATGTTTGGATATAATAGATCCCATTACATGATTGGTACAGTTCAAACATGCATGCTGATTCATTATGGAGATTAGGATCAGAGTTTGGCACACTTTGTTGTTGTTGTAAGTCAGTAAGTACCTTGTAGTGTTAGCTACAGGTACTTGACTTCTAAATCTTTAATTGCTAGTATTTTGTTAATATTATATCTCAGAATCAATAATGAAGTGAAGAAATGTAAAAATGCCATATTCAAAGAGTCCTTGCATGCATCCCCCCAAAAGTGTACTCATTTGGGCTATGTCCTTGCAAGCACATTAGAATCAGTCTATTATAAGTCTTTGCACAGGTATTACGGGGCTGCTGGCTGCATCATTAAAGATGGCTTTCCATGCAGTTTTGCCAAAAACAGTATGTTCTGGTTATACCACCTATAGTGTTGCCTGCCCAGACGTTGAAATTGCATTTAGATTTGGTTTTGCAAAGAATGATATAAAAATAGACTAAGACAATAGGGTTTAATTGCAGTGTTTAAAACAACTGCATTCAAGTATAGCAGAGCATGCAAAACGGAACAACTTCACAACTGCTAACCGCTGTGCAGAGGTGTCGTTCTACAGAGGTTAAAGCAAAAGTAAAACGAACAGGGGAAATAAAAGTGCCTCTTCTTGGAGGTTGCCGCTGCTCAGAGGTGCCGTTTTGGGAGGTTATACTGTGGAAGGAAAAATCTTCCTGACTTCCTGCCCAATCCAGGAGGACATTGCTCCTTTATTGATTCTACAAGCTATAAATAGAACGGCAATTCACGTTTTATAATAGCAATTTGAAATCAAACGATATAATTTTCCGGGAAAATGATTAAAATTGCCTTGAGTTAACTGAAACAGATTGAAATCTTTGTGCTATGGTAAAATACGGATTACCATTCGTGTAGGTGTGCGTTTCTGTCTGGAACATGGTGCTTAATCTGTAAATGCTTTGATCCTCGAAAAATTTTATTAACAGATTTCATGTTATTTTGAGTACTTCCTAGTGTATTCGGTGTCAATTTCGAATTGATCGCAATTTAGATTTGTAATAACCGGTAATAACCAGTGTTATTTTACCAGATTTTCAACAGGTGTTAATATTACTATACATTATTTTGAAGAGTAATGATAAGCTTTTCGCAGAGTTATAGATTTTTGATGCCAACTTTTAAATGATCATAATTTAGATTATTGCTTCTGATATGTCTTCAATGATGTCTTCACTTTCTGCTTCGGTATCTATCTAATTGTTGTGGTGATTCTTATCTTCTGCGGTCTGTCTTCGTGTTTTATGAGCAAGACCAGCTTGAAGTTGCTTTTCTAGGTGGCTGAAGTGGAAAAAGGTTATATAAAGTTCAGTTTATACTTTTGTCTGGTTTCAAAGTTAAAGATTACTGGCAATTGGTTGACATACAGTTGATTTCATTGCCCCCTCCCCTTCCCTGGATGAAAAATTGTTATTAAAACTGCATTTTTAAACCTTGATGAAAACACACTTATGTGAATCCAAGGAAGCAAGCATTGAGTAATTATACTAAAGATGTTGAGAGGATATGATCCAGATTGATCCCTGTCTTCGCCACTGCTTGATTTCTCTGAACAAGAATAATTAACCCAAAATGCCCAATTCTACCCAGCCCCAGGTATATGAATGGGTACCTGAGAGCGGAGAGTAAAAAGCCAATGTGATGTGGCTGCCATAGGCGCTGTTGTGTGACAGCCGACTTGTGACTCAATTGGAGCATTGAACAATTATCTAATATCTCCTTGGTCCTGGACAGAGCTAATCTATGAGTTTGTGATTAAATATCCAATTAGAATTTGTCAAAACCCAAACAAAATTGAAACTCGGGGGGGGGAGGGTAAAGTACCCAATGGACTAAAACTTTATCTGTAGCTCTGGGTCCAGCTCATTGTTCTTCTTTTAATGTATCTCAATTATGTTACATTCCCTTCTCAAAGTGCTTTGGTTTCCTCTGCATCATCATTGAGCTCTATATTAAGGGACAAATAGATCGGACAATGATCTGTGGAAGAGTACTCAATAGTTTGCATGTTGTGAGGATATTCCATTATGGAGAATGTGTTTCCTAATGACAATCACTCATTAATTTCTATAATGCTTCAGTGAATTGGTTACTTGCATCATACATGGCCGTTAATTAGCGGCTGTGTCATTACTCTACAGTGCTATACTAGTAATATGCACTCCCCTTTTCTGTGCTTCTACCTAATGTGTGGACACCACTGATGTTAAAATGTCATGCCAACATGCCAAAGTGTTTACACGTCTGATGTTATAAAGTAATGCCAACATGCCATAGTGTTTACCTGTCTGATGTTATAAAGTAATGCAAACATGCCACTGTGTTTACCTGTCTGATGTTATAAAGTAATGCCAACATGCCATAGTGTTTACACGTCTGATGTTATAAAGTAATGCCAACATGCCATAGTGTTTACACGTCTGATGTTATAAAGTAATGCCAACATGCCATAGTGTTTACATGTCTGATGTTATAAAGTAATGTCAACATGCTATAGTGTTTACATGTCTGATGTTATAAAGTAATGCTGACTTGCTGTAGTATTTACACGTCTGATGTTATTAAGTAATGCTGACATGCTGTAGTATTTACATGTCTGATGTTATAAAGTAATGCCAACATGCCACTGTGTTTACCTGTCTGATGTTATAAAGTAATGCAAACATGCCATAGTGTTTACACGTCTGATGTTATAAAGTAATGCCAACATGCCATAGTGTTTACATGTCTGATGTTATAAAGTAATGCCAACATGCCATAGTGTTTACATGTCTGATGTTAAAAAGTAATACCCACATGCCATAGTGTTTACATGTCTGATGTTATAAAGTAATGCTGACACGCCAAAGTGTTTACTCGTCTAATGTTAAAAAGTAATGCCCACATGCTGTAGTATTTACACCCCTGATGTTAAAAAGTAATGCCCACATGCAATAGTGTTTACATGTCTGATGTTAAAAAGTAATACCCACATGCCATAGTGTTTACATGTCTGATGTTATAAAGTAATGCCAACATGCCATAGTGTTTACATGTCTGATGTTAAAAAGTAATACCCACATGCCATAGTGTTTACATGTCTGATGTTATAAAGTAATGCTGACATGCCAAAGTGTTTACTCGTCTAATGTTAAAAAGTAATGCCGACATGCTGCAGTGTTTACACCCCTGATGTTAAAAAGTAATGCCGACATGCTGTAGTGTTTACATGTCTGATGTTAAAAAGTAATACCCACATGCCATACTGTTTACATGTCTGATGTTATTGTCTGACCAGATTAAACTGAGACTCCTTGCATAATTCGTTCTAGTCCGGAAATTTCCGAAGTTATAAAAACATAAAATAACATTTATCGCTATATGTGGCTTTACTGAGTTACTACTAGATAACAATATGTGATGGCCCAGTGGGTAAGTGTGCTGTTTGAAGACCACAAGGTATCGGGTTCGAGGCTAGATAAATATATTTTTTATTTAACATTTTTATCTTTTTATGCAAGTATGCTATTTGTGAATTATAATCATATTCACATATCCATTACAGAATTCAGTCATACATTAAATTTATAATGGCCAAGTCGTTGAAGCCTTTTTCATGTACTTGAAATAAAACAATATGCAATTGAAAAAAATACAAAAACCGAAAATAAAGACAAAATAATATAAGAACGTACGGGGTAAAGTTTTAAACACAAACCCCTTGATTTACGGATAGAAAGTTGAAATACAAATATTAATGACCAAAGCTTGCAGTAAGTTTCGAACCTGCGACCACTGGCGTTAAAGGCGCAAACGTTTCCACTGCGCTACAATGCATGTTTAGTTTTGCTTTCGATTTTGTTACAAATGCAGAGATTACTGCACATGTAGTAAATAAACATACGAATCGAAAACAGCCGAGTACAGCCGGGGGTATACGGACTGATCAGATTCTCAGTTTAATCTGGTCAGACAATATAAAGTAATGTCAACATGCCATAGTGTTTACATGTCTGATGTTATAAAGTAATGCTGACATGCCATAGTGTTTACATGTCTGAAGTTATAAATTAATGCTGACATGCTGTAGTGTTTACATGTCTGATGTTATAAAGTAATGCCAACATGCCAAAGTGTTTACTCGTCTGATGTTGAAAAGTAATGCCAACATGCTGTAGTATTTACATGTCTGATGTTTTAAAGTAATGCTGACAGGCCACAGTGTTAACATGTCTGAAGTTAAAAAGTAATTCCGACATGCAGTAGTGTTTACATGTCTGATGTTTAAAAGTAATTCCGACATGCAGTAGTGTTTACATGTCTGATGTTAAAAAGTAATGCCGACTTGCCACAGTGTTTACACGTCTGATGATATAAAGTAATGCCGACATGAAGTTGTGTTTTACACCTATAAAGTAAAAATAATACCAGGTGTAAATGAACTCAATTGAAATAGATTCGAATCAAACATCTCTTGTTTCAATGCCTGTTCATGGATCACTCAAGCATACTCCAGCAGCTGTTTCCATCATATATTGTGATACTATTCATTTAATATTTAATACTGTTCAATTCATATACAATATGTTATTCAAACACTTTTGTAACACAAGCTATTCCATTGTTTGTCTTGTAATTAATATTCAGTTATATCAGTCGGATAATGATGTATTAGTACATTTTGATGTATTTTATATTAACTATTAATTGAGTGATTTTGTAACCATTTGCTAATTTGTTGTGTCATATAAATTATTCCCACAGATGTCCAAAGTATGTTGAATATTGTATTGTTATTTTATAGTGTAGATAAATCAAACTAGATCCTTTGTACACATTTAATTTTCTAATATTTTGTTTTACTTAATTGAAGTAATTAATTAGAATCTGTTTGAAAATAAAATAATTAATGTATTCCAGTGTTATTGCAGTAACCTCCAGGGGAAAATTGGCAACCTCATTCTTATACTTTGGATAGTAAAAAAGCTAGGCCAATTCTTATTCTGTAACAATCTGCCATGCCAAATTTTAAAAAAGTTACAACACCATGTACAGTAGTCTTGTTAAAGTTGGTTGTTTAGCATCAATAACGCTTGAAATGCTCACAGTGGCTGGGCAAACACGTTCTTGCCATTGTGTTTCATTATCAGAGAAATTGATATGTCTCGATCGCATGCTAGACTCCTTAAGTGACACTGTTATATTTCAAGGTATTAAAAAACTCCCAATCCCCCTGTAATTTTGTGCCACATCAATATATTGCACAATGATATTTGAGAAATTATTGAGCACTTCAAAGGCCTAAAATAGTTATATATTCAAGAATTTTTTATGGATAACTTCAAAAGCCTGAAACAGTTAAATTTTTGAGAATTGTTTTATGGATAACTTCAAAAGCCTAAAATAGTTATTCAATAACATATGATGGAAAATTTTCAGAGAGTTAAGAAAATATTATTTCTCTGGATTGCATTTGAAGAGCATATCAGGGATAATAATGTTACTATTAATTTAAAATAGTGGTTGTAATGTTAAGACTAGGGAGCACTAACTTGTTGCTGTTTGAGGAATGTAACTGCACGTCCAATAGGTTATATAGTAGTTTGCTTTTATTATCACTATATGTTTTATGGATTGCTTGCGTTATTATAGTTTTACATCCCCGTATGTTCGGTTTGCATGATAAGTTACAATATATCATATGAACAAATGGATTGCCTGTCAGACGAAAAAGCCCCCTTATGGTACGTGTTTTTCATTACATCCAATATAGATTTCATACGCAATTCTTCACAATGAAGAAACCCGTAAACATGACCAAATTGTTCATTTATAGCGTTAAGATGGAAGCCATGCAGGGTTTGTAACTTGCTTTTTGTCTAGCAAGTTTGTGTGTGAATGTATTTTGATTGAAAACATACGAGCTGAGACGACAATTAATGCCAAGCAATATGAGTTACTCCAAAGGCTATTCAACTGCTGGATAATTTCAAATTTCATTAGTGTTCATTGATACAGCTGCATATTGATTTGATGTATTTAATCAATCTGGTTGTTTCCCATTACTTTGCCCGAGCTACCCGGGAGGAACACTGGATGACAAATCCAACACCCTGGGTGTAACTCGAGAGTTGATGTTAAAGGTCAAGAGAATTGATTGTCAGAAAAACTTAGGGTTTCTAGAGACTTATGGTTGCATTAAAACTATGAGTTGTGAAATCAACTTAAAAAAAAACATGATTTTTTAAAGTTATTTTTCATAATAAATAAGAATTTTTTAGGAAATATGCCCTCATGAATAATTGTATGCAGAATTTTAATTCTTTATTCTTTTATTGACAACAACATTCATTGTACCAAACATGTATCGTAAATCATATATTTCAGAACAAATCTAAACAATAAAATACTGGGAGAAATTTAAATAAAGTCAAGTTGAACAATTTTGCTGAGTATATTTACCAAATTTGTATTCCTAACATTGTGTGGTATAAATCTCTCCCTGATTTACAGTTTTATTGTCTATATCTACATATAAAACTTGCTTCAAGACCCTCCTTGTAATTTTATTTTATTTCAAAGATTCTCTGGAGTGTCTACATGTACAGTTAGTTTGTAAATCTATTGCATGAATGCTAAAGCTCTCCAGAGATAACTCTAGCCTTGTATATAAACAAAAATAGATAATATCAACACTCCACGGTCGAATGGCCGATTGTTATCAGTGTAGATTAAAAAAAGTAATTATGCATGAGATTGAACAAAAATGACTCAGAATATAACCTACATTTTGAGCCACTGAAAGTGGCAATTTTGGCAGTTAAATGAAAAAATTTGATCATTAAAAATTTGCTCTCCGAACAGACATGACGTCATGTGTTGCCGCAAATTTCTATCGGCCTATGCAGGTTGTTATATTGTAAGCAAGTTAGAACATATTTAGTAAAAACTTAATGACTAAAAAGGACTTGCTTCGCTTAGCTCACTCCCCCCTTTTTAACCATTAAAAATTTACTTAATATTTTCTAACTATTACATAGAAAATACATTTAATGGACATTTTTATCTGTAAACAAAGACTTAGTAGTGTTATTATTGGCAGGCTATGTGTTAGTGAATTCACTGACTGATGTCTATAATTCTGAACGAATGCATGTCTGAGAGAGTAGACCATAAATTGATACTCAACTTGAAGAAATAATCAAAAAGGCTACCAATTTGGGGGGACAGTGAAATATATAGTGCATTTTTTGAGCTACAAATTGAAAATTGTTGAATACAATCATGAGCAAAGCATTATGGTGAAGTACATTTACCCTTGGAGTTATAAAACAAATATTATGGCAAGTTTATTGTAGCATGATGGTACTTTCATTGCATATCTTGCTTGTTGATACAAACTACCTGCTCTATCTCTTTATATTAATTGCTTGCTTGTCTAATTATGCCCCCCCATATATATTGCTTTGCACTTGTCTGTTGGTAGACCAAATGGTTTCCATTCAATAACTCTAGAACACTTTGCCCTAAGATCTTCCAACTTTACATGGAGGTTGGTTATCAACAGTAGATGCATCCTATCGATTTTGAGGTCAGCATGTCAAAGTAACTGTGACCTTTGCCATTTCTGACTATTTAAATGGTTTCATTCAATAACTCGAGAACGCTTTGTCCTAAGGATCTTCAAACTTAACATGGAGGTTGGTCATCAAAAGTAGATGTCCCCTATTGATTAACCATTTCTGACTATTGGGCTGCCATGGGGGCATACATGTTTTATTTTACCCTCTGTCTCACTATTTCAGATCGACACAGAAGCTTCAAACTCAAATTGCCATCTTTACGGAAAGAACTGCGTTATAAAACGAAAGGTTCCGAGAACCAACCGGACCCGGAGAATCCGCCGATTCCGGAAGAAGCGGTACCGCTGAATCAAATCAGCGGATCCAGAGATACAATGCCTCAGACCAATTCAATTCATGCATCTACCAACATTCATGTGACACAAACTTTGGACCAATCAGAAACTGTGAACGAAGGAAATACTCAGAATGATAATTTATTAAATCCAAGCGGTGGCGTTTTACGTAGAGCGTCCTCATTGGAAGGGCTGGACATGCAGAAAAATCAAGATAAATATGATAAATTAGGCGAAGCAGGTTAGTACTATCTTCCATATGGAAGTTGTTGGGGTTAATCCGGTACTATCTTCCATATAGAAGTTATTGGGGTTAAAATCCATTGCAGTCAAGTTAGGTAACTCTTCTTCTTCCTGGTTGCATAAAAAGCAACAAGCCGAAAACAGGCCTCATGATCATAAAAATTTTCTCATGCTCAACGCAATTTAAACATGAAAGTTTATTTGTCCATTTTCAATGCATCAATTAAACCATCTTTACTTTAATAATCAGAAAATATTACTTTAATTTTTGTAGGCTATTTCATCTAATATAAAATTTTCTATAAAACATGAGGCTGTTTACTGATAGAATGATTTGAAGTTTGAGTATGAATTTGAGTTGAGCATGATAAAAGTTTTACAATCATGGGTCCTGTTACTCATATTGCATTATAAGCAACCTGTAGCATTTGGTAGCAAATTTGATAAGTACTGTGCAACAGAATGCTACAAAAAATTCAGCGCTAGTCTATAGTGGCATGTCAAATAGATGTTGTATAGTGTAAACTACCCGTAATGTATTCACTCCAAGTATTGCACACAGCTTTGTATTTGTCGCAGGTTACAATAAATGGGAGAATGGGGATATAATTGTGAGGATATGATTGATGCTGATTCACACATTGGAGACTTGAAAAATATCTAAAACGGTGAAAAGGACGCAAAAAATACTTGGTTACAAGCAATACTTGGAAGAATGCAGTATTTTGTATGCAACAGGCCCATCAGGTTCCACGATGGGAGAGGATTATGGGGGTTCATGGGGTATATGTCATTTTCTGCCACTCTTTGATTTTTATAAATTTGTTTTAGTCATCATCATTTTGTTGTGATGTATAGTATTTGTAGTATGTTGTTGTATTAGTGTGTTAAAATGCTGGCTATTTGTGAAATCTAGACAGTACAGCTTCAATCTGTCAAAAACTGTGTATCGGTGCTATACACCGGGCACATTAAAGAACCAGGCTGTCTATTCGAAATAAAAGCTAGGCGCACTTCAGCAGCGCCGGACATGCCTGTATCTAAAGTCTCTCTCTCCCTTCAGGGGCTTTCTCTCAGTCCATCCCTCTTGTCAGATAATGCTGTATCTGCATTGGTAGAGGATGCACCTGCGCCCTTGGGGCTGCAACAAAATAATGTAAAGTGCCTTTGAACGTGCGTTAGCATGAAAAAGGCGCTATATAAATCTGTTATATTTATATTTAAAAACTTGGAATGAAGTATAAAGTCAGACTGGTTGATTATAATGACCATGGATCCTATAGGGAAATTAAGGGCGTATCATAAGTACTACCGTTATTCTGCAGGTTTTTATTTCCGCTTTTTTCTGTGGTTTGAGGCTGTCCCGCAGAATTAACCCGCTATTCTATATTTTCAAAAGGGTTTGTTCTACTGATACTGTCTGTTTAGGGGTATACCTAGACACTTGCAGATTTAACCTGTTGCAAATACAGTTCACCAGGCATCATTCGGTGAACAATTTCTTCTGTATGTTGTTGTTGCTTTTGATGTTGTGTGTTGATCCCAAACCCTCGTTCATTATCATCATTCTTTTCATTGTATCAAAATGCTATAAATGATTTAATTCTATACCAGTGTAGCAATACCATGTGATAAAATAGTTCAGAGAATCATAATTTTGGCCTCACAGTTGACAACTGTTTATAAATAACTGAAGTACTCTTTGAGACCTAGCCATTGGTCCAGGGGTAAGTGAGCTTGATTTGTTCTATTCCCAGTCACTGCTGGTCATAGTCGTTTCAATGAAAATTTGACAACAATTTCCACCAATTTAGAAGTTACTATATATTGTTCCTTATGGAAAGTTAAGTTAGTACTGGTAACGATTCAGAAAAACTTGTTACACATCCTCTTCCGTATAAAAATGAAATGAATTTTTTTTTAAAATGTCGAGCATACTCGCTGCCTTTTTGCCAGTCAGCTTTCTGCTGAAATATGGCCGACACATGAGTGCCACCACCTTTATTTGAACCTTGGTTGCTAGATTAGATGACAAGCGCTCTAACCATTGAGCTAAGTGAGGCACACATGAAAAATTGTTGAGAAATGGCGTTAAACCCCAATAAACAACACATGAGCAAACCTAACAGATATTGATGTACTAAATTGATGTTGAGTATCTAATAGATTGTGAGTATTGATGTTAGGTCACTATGGCTACATGTGTCTCTGCATTGTATTCCAATATTTGATACGTATTCCAATATTTGATACGCTGAAAAAAGGCATTACTTTATTACCATAATGTATTGAATTATTGGGTAGAGTACTGACAAAAAGTAATGAGTTGTTTTTTTATATTTTTCTAATGGTTGTTTTGTAGAAGACATCAACAGCTATGTTAGTCAGATAGGTTTGGTGCCAGGGAAACAATTACATTAAATATGTTTTGATGTGGTCTTTCTCATTGCAAATAACATCAAACGGTTAGGAGCAAATTTAATGTTTTGTGAACGATTTTGTATATCAGCTGGGCTATGAAAATTATATTAAAGCCACAGTAGGCCTTAAACGGCTATTTTCGAAAAGCAATAACTTGGTAACCTGTTTGAAGAGCTATGGATTTTGAGCGCTTCAGTTGAGTCCCAAAGTGGGAAAACACCATAAGATGGAAGAAAACAAAATGCAACATCCAATTGGTTTGTTTACAAAATAATGAATTGTAAACAAAATATGCACAATTTATAACCTAAGGGAAGCAACTCTTGCAAAATTAGTATTTTGTCATCCATACATTTTACTTAAATGTGATTTTTGGCATACTATTTTGACAGATACATTTAACATTCTGTAATCAATTATTGGTCATTTGTGAAAAATATCCTAATTCCTTGTAATTAGTCTATTTACTGGATGATCGGAAAAAAGGTCTTGGGAGAGATAATAAACCGGACAGGGAAACCAGCACTCAGCAGATAACAGCAGAGCTCAAAAAGTGCTAAAAGAAATTGTGAAGGAAATTAATGTACATACTTGCAATAAGCGATAATATATATAACAAGTATTGACTAAATTGAAGTAATGTGCCACTTTAGTCGAAGTTAAATAAGTGGTCTGCAACAGTAATTGCTTGATAATAACATGTTTGACTCTTGCCTTCTATTTGGTATTTATAAACATCTTTCCCTCATACTGACTGTTAAGCTATAGATTTTATTTAGGTTTTAGGATGTTAAGTTTGTCAGGCCTCCCTTGTACTTAAACGATATCTTTCAATGCTTGTCCATTAATAATGTCTTTAAATGTTATCTCTTGAACTACTGATGCACCCCCCCCCCCTCCTTAAAATTACTAAATCAGCCCTCCCATTCCTTCTGACAGCAAAGATTTGAAAAAATAGTCCTGAGAACCACTAGATAAGACAAACTGTGGCCTTACATTGACAACATATAAACGTGCCCAGTACACTTGCTGTCATACTTAAAGCTGTGTAGAAACACCCGGAAACTCGGTGCATGAAAATTCTTTCACGTAAAAAGATGAAGAAAACTGTTCAGCGTAGCATGAAAACCTGTCTTTAAAATTATTTCCGCAAACTTTGTTCAAGCTCCGACGTTAATGAGATTGCTAAAAATCAATAGCAATGTAAATCAGTATTAGAATAAGAAATTTGATGACAATTTCGCAGGAAAATAATGAAAGCTTGCTGACAATTCTGTAAAGTGGAAGAGATGTTGGCATGAACGGAACGTGATTGCACTATATCTTGGAGACTCTAACACTCACTTACTAGTTGAATATATAGGGAAAGAAATACAGCATTCTGTTGCTTGCTGCTGTATGTTATATTGGCGGTTTTTACGAGCCTGTTTAACGAGCCTGTTTTACGCTCCCACTTGACACACTGATTGATCATGTACGTGATAAAATATCAGCTACAATAATCATCTCCCTTTGCAGCGTTGACTTTTATGCATTTCCTATGCTACAAGGTGGCTTTTTTAGGGTGCAATTTTATGTATTACACTTTATTGTTCAGAGTTGGTGCTTAAGAAACATATGCTTACAGTATACACTTATTTCATGTCTGTTTGGTTAACAGTCAAAACTGTTGTCCCGAGGTATCGGGGAAGACTTTTGAACTGTTGCACGAGGCCAATAGGCCGAGGGCAACAGTTCAAAATGTCTTCCCCGATACCCCAAAACAGACATGAAATAACTGTTTTATTACCTAATACTCTATATAACTACAGTAAAGTTCTACTTATACAACAAACAAAAAGGATATTTCTAAGACATTTTGTCATACTAATAGCGGATATTTTTTGTTATAAATTCAAGACTGTCATTATCCCCATGATTTTATTATCAAACAAATAAAATTGGCGTGTAATAAAGCAAAAAGGGACAAAACATTGTTCAAGAGTTATATTAAAAGTACTCTATAGATCTAGCAGGGTGTTTTTGCAGGCATTTATATTGCGCATCGTAGTGCGCAGGTAACAGTTCATCCAGGGGTGTAACAGTCAAAACTGTTGCCCTCCTGGCAATGAACTGTTTCATGCCTGAATCTAAAAATAAACATTAAGACATGAAACAGTCAAAAATAACGAATTACTCGTTATATAGAGTGCTAGGTAATAATAGAACTATGATGCCTCCAACAACCTTCGGACCCGGGTACTGTTTTATCAAATCACTTATGGAAATCTTAAACTCAAATTTAAAGTTCTTAATAATAATGCTTTTGCATCTACAAATAGGGGGCAGACATGATTTACAGAAGTTTATTAATTGAAAAATTGTTGCAGATCCTTTTACCATAATGTTGAGTTGTTGAATAATTATAATTTAAATTTGGACATAAGTTTAAGATTTGTGTAAGTTCTTTGATAAAACAGTACCCTGGAAACTAGTTTGAGCCATCTACCTGTGTGAGGCATGACTTTAATTTGCTTGAGTTAGTACAGCATCATTTTGATGGGACTCAAGAAAGGTAAAAACTGTTAACAGTCACAATAAAGCTCTTACCAAACTACCTGTTGATTCAGCACTAAGTCTTGCAGGGTTCACATAATAAAAGGAATTTGTAAAATTGTGCTAGATTTAGTCAGTAACACACCACCATTCTTTCTTACCGATGAGATATATTTGTCAGTCTGTCTGGATGGATTGTTACAAAGTTTGTCCATGCTTGATCTCCTGAACCAAAGGTCAGATTTCAATGAAACTTCACATAAATAGTTGGTATCAAGACTAATTGTGCACAATGTCAGGAATTTAAGATTAGATGAACGTTGCCAGAATTATGGCTTGTCGTTGGAGACTAGGTCTAATAAATAGTCTTGGTCTTATTATTTTGAGATAGCCCGTCTTTGATTAACCCATATCTCCATAGGTATGTGTATTCCCTATCGCATGTCAATTTTCAGTCATTAAAAAGTTGCAATAATGAGTATGGAGGACCAGGTATATTTAAATTTTTGACAAACTGGTCAGACATTTCTTGTCTAAGCTTTGATACTGACCAAGTCAGAACGCTCAGGGCGCCATTAGAAAATTAAAATGCTCTGTAAAGATCTACCGAGCAATATGAAGACATCATGGCAAGACATAGACTGATTTTGGTATTTTTTCCCTAAGTTCGATGTCTTTTGATAAGCAAATATATGTTGGCAGGAGTTCTAGACGATACAACAAAGAAGCTGACAACCCCTTAATGCGTCAGGTATTGTTGGTATACAAAGGACGTGTCAAACTGACGGCATGTCAAACACACAGAAAAAAATGGAGGATTTGGTTTTTCGAGATATTCTCCACTTCACAGAATTGGTTGCCGTGGTAGTGACAGGTTAGAAAGATGAGATAAATATATATGTATATTATGTATATATGTACCAATGCCAAATATAAAGCTAATACATTCGTTTTATTCAGTATCTGTATGTATAGAATCTCTGTGGTTTGAAAGCTATCAGTCGATCTATAAATATCACCGCATATTAACCAAATCACTGTACAACTTATTGGGATACTATAAAATTCAACTTGTATGACTCATTGTGATTGAAACATCTGGTGATTTCCTATCACTGTTTGACTTATTGCAAGACTATAAAATTCAATGTGTACTCATTATTGCGATAACCAGAAGTTGACTCGTTTATACACTGTGAATACATTCAGGCAGCCGCAGCCATATATGTGTGCTAGTGCTAGTTTAGTGTGCTAGATAAATGTAACCCAGTATTCTAGGTCATGGCAGGTCATAACCTTTCATAAAAATTTGACAACAATTGAAGTTGTTTTCATTTGTGACATTTGAATCAATTATCCATTTAATTCTGAGACAATTACAATTTCTGACAGAAAGTTCTTCACCCAGACCCTGGGTACTGTTTTATCAAAGCACTTATGAAATTCGTAAATTTGCAAACAAATTTAAATTCTTATTTGTTCTTCAAAACCTACAAATTGGTGACAGATATTGAACTATCGTTTATCACAATTTACATATGTTAAAGAATTATAAAAAAATGTAAATTTGAACGTATATGTTAAAGAATTTCCTTTGCAGTAACTTGGACCTTTTCATGGATATGTTGCTTGTATCATAAGAAGTATATAATAAAACTTAGATGATCAAACATGTTTCTTGATCATAATAAGCCAACATGATCACTGTTACAAAAACTTGTTTAAACATGTTAAGACTCATGTAATCATCATCAAACAGGATCTGGTTTTCGCTAGTGTGGCAAAATGATGCAAATGAACTAGTATATATAGCTGATGACTCTAATAGGTTGATGGCTTCAACTTAGATATTTTCCTAGTCTGAAGGCAGTTCAAGGCATCATTTTCTACTGTATGTACCCTAGCTATTCCCTCAATGCAATTTGCAAAGGGGGGGGGGGGGGGGGGGCGTTAACTTGAGGGCCTTTTTCCAAATAAAATGTATGTACAATAATTTCAGTGAATCATGTGTGCATATGAGATTACCACCAATCAATACATATTTGTAGTCTTTCAATACATAATTGAAGTATTTGAACAAATTATTTTTTTTCTTTAAAAATAATAGGGGGGCATTTATTGGGGGGGGGGGGAGTATTTATACGAGGGAATACGGTAAATTGCCATTTGAAAATTTTTAAAACTTGAGCAGTTAAAATTGTGGTAAACAACATTCAAGAAAACATTTTGTATTTTAAAAGCAAAAACGTTTTGACACTGGAAACTAATTTAAAGATATGAATATCAGAAACCCTTCAGAAACCTGTATTTATCAACTGCTTGCAGTTCGTTCAAGCACAAATCAAATTAGGAAGCCTCCATTTCCTTCAGCGGAGAGAAAAAATATGTTTCTATGCCAATCTCTGGACTCCACCGTTACCTTGAACTTTACTTTTGTTGTAAAAAGTTCTAAGAAATTGCACTTTCTAGGGATTTTAATTTCAAATAAATTTCAATTGTTCCAAAATAGACATAAGGTCTACTTTTGTGCTGATGATTTATAAAGTTGTTTGAGTTCAACACAATGGAACCTAGGCCTCGAGTCTAGAACAAACAAGAAGAAGTAAAATAATGGACACTTCCAACATATTACAATCATCGAGCCAAATAATTGAAAAAGTTTAGTCTAGAGTTATTATTTTCAGAACTCGAAATTAATATGTTCCAGACATTTCATTACTACTTTTTATGTTGTTATCTTTTCACACAATTCATGTTAATCAGGAGTTATTTAGTTTTAAAAGTTTATCGGAAAAATTACCTCCCTTATAATAAATTTATAGTTGCTTACCTTTATGATACATAATATGAATACTGCATACAGACTTTCATTACTTGCTAAAAAATATTATGTTTAATTATTATGGTTACTGCTGCTTATAAAAGTGATTGTTTTATTTTTTTTATGCTATAACTGTTAAACATCTTAGTTTCATTAATACATCAGACCAAATACCAAGTATTATGTATATAACCTCCCTTTAATTATGGCTGAACACTAGTAACAAACGCAGAAAGTTGGAATAACATCTTAGAGTACATAGACCTGCATAATGTCTTGCCATGCAGCCCTGCATTGTATATAGTTATAAGGGAACCAACTCAGCATTTCTAAGTTATAAGGGAAACTACTCTGCATTATTTAACTGTGGGAGAAACGACTCTGCTGTACTTAACTGTAAGGGAAACAACTCTGCAGTACTAAGTTATAAGGCAAACACCGCAGTACTAAGTTATAAGGCAAACACCGCAGTACTAAGTTATAAGGGAACCAACTCTGCTGTACTTAACTGTAAGGAAAGTAACTCTGCTGTACCTAACTGTAAGGAAAATAACTCTGCTGTACCTAACTGTAAGGAAAGTAACGCTGCTGTACCTAACTGTAAGGAAAGCAACTCTGCAGTACTGAACTGTAAGGGAAACAACTCTGCAGTACTGAACTGTAAGGGCAGTAACTCTGCAGTACTGAACTGTAAGGGAAACAACTCTGCAGTACTGAACTGTAAGGGAAACAACTATGCAGTACTGAACTGTAAGGGAAACAACTCTGCAGTACTGAACTGTAAGGGAAACAACTCTGCAGTACTGAACTGTAAGGGAAACAACTCTGCAGTACTGAACTGTAAGGGCAGTAACTCTGCAGTACTATACTGTAAGGGAAACAACTTTGCAGTACTGAACTGTAAGGGAAACAACTCTGCAGTACTGAACTGTAAGGGAAACAACTCTGCAGTACTGAACTGTAAGGGAAGTAACTCTGCAGTACTATACTGTAAGGGAAACAACTCTGCAGTACTGAACTGTAAGGGAAACAACTATGCAGTACTGAACTGTAAGGGAAACAACTCTGCAGTACTGAACTGTAAGGGAAGTAACTCTGCAGTACTGAACTGTAAGGGAAACAACTCTGCAGTACTGAACTGTAAGGGAAACAACTCTGCAGTACTGAACTGTAATGGAAGTAACTCTGCAGTACTGAACTGTAAGGGAAACAACTCTGCAGTACTGAACTGTAAGGGAAACAACTCTGCAGTACTGAACTGTAAGGGAAACAACTCTGCAGTACTGAACTGTAAGGGAAACAACTCTGCAGTACTGAACTGTAAGGGAAGCAACTCTGCAGTACTGAACTGTAAGGGAAACAACTCTGCAGTACTGAACTGTAAGGGAAGTAACTCTGCAGTACTGAACTGTAAGGGAAACAACTCTGCAGTACTGAACTGTAAGGGAAGTAACTCTGCAGTACTATACTGTAAGGGAAACAACTCTGCAGTACTGAACTGTAAGTGAAGCAACTATGCAGTACTGAACTGTAAGGGAAACAACTCTGCAGTACTGAACTGTAAGGGAAACAACTCTGCAGTACTGAACTGTAAGGGAAGTAACTCTGCAGTACTGAACTGTAAGGAAAACAACTGCAGTACTGAACTGTAAGGAAAACAACTCTGCAGTACTGAACTGTAAGGGAAACAACTCTGCAGTACTGAACTGTAAGGGCAGTAACTCTGCAGTACTATACTGTAAGGGAAACAACTCTGCAGTACTGAACTGTAAGGGAAACAACTATGCAGTACTGAACTGTAAGGGAAACAACTCTGCAGTACTGAACTGTAAGGGAAGCAACTCTGCAGTACTGAACTGTAAGGGAAACAACTTTGCAGTACTGAACTGTAAGGGAAACAACTCTGCAGTACTGAACTGTAAGGGAAACAACTCTGCAGTACCGAACTGTTAGGGAAACAACTCTGCAGTCTGAGCTGTAAGGGAAGTAACTGCAGTACTGAACTGTAAGGGAAACAACTCTGCAGTACTGAACTGTAAGGGAAGTAACTCTGCAGTACTGAACTGTAAGGGAAACAACTTTGCAGTACTGAACTGTAAGGGAAACAACTTTGCAGTACTGAACTGTAAGGGAAGTAACTCTGCAGTACTGAACTGTAAGGGAAACAACTCTGCAGTACTGAACTGTAAGGGAAACAACTCTGCAGTCTGAGCTGTAAGGGAAGTAACTGCAGTACTGAACTGTAAGGGAAACAACTCTGCAGTACTGAACTGTAAGGGAAGTAACTCTGCAGTACTGAACTGTAAGGGAAACAACTTTGCAGTACTGAACTGTAAGGGAAACAACTCTGCAGTACTGAACTGTAAGGGAAACAACTTTGCAGTACTGAACTGTAAGGGAAACAACTCTGCAGTACTGAACTGTAAGGGAAACAACTCTGCAGTACTGAACTGTAAGGGAAACAACTCTGCAGTATTTAACTGTAAGGGAAACAACTCTGCAGTACTAAGTTGTAAGGGAAGCAACTCTGCAGTACTAAGTTGTAAGTGAAGCAACTCTGCAGTACTAAGTTGTAAGGGAAGCAACTCTGCAGTACTAAGCTGTAAGTGAAGCAACTCTGCAGTACTGAACTGTAAGGGAAGCAACTCTGCAGTACTAAGCTGTAAGTGAAGCAACTCTGCAGTACTGAACTGTAAGGGAAGTAACTCTGCAGTACTGAACTGTAAGTGAAGCAACTCTGCAGTACTAAGTTGTAAGGGAAGCAACTCTGCAGTACTAAGTTGTAAGGGAAGCAACTCTGTAGTACTAAGCTGTAAGTGAAGCAACTCTGCAGTACTGAACTGTAAGGGAAGTAACTCTGCAGTACTGAACTGTAAGTGAAGCAACTCTGTAGTACTAAGTTGTAAGTGAAGTAACTCTGCAGTACTCTGCTGTAAGGGAAGCAACTCTGCAGTACTAAGCTGTAAGGGAAGCAACTCTGCAGTACTGAACTGTAAGGGAAGCAACTCTGCAGTACTAAGTTGTAAGTGAAGCAACTCTGCAGTACTAAGCTGTAAGTGAAGCAACTCTGCAGTACTCTGCTGTAAGGGAAGCAACTCTGCAGTACTAAGCTGTAAGGGAAGCAACTCTGCAGTACTCTGCTGTAAGGGAAGGAACTCGGTAGTACTCAGGAAAGCAACTCTTATTAGAAACAGTTACTTTCCCTGACTACTAATACAGTTTGTAAAAGTGAAATACCGTATATCGGGTAATTTTCGCGTACTGCAAATTTCGCGATTTTCGGCAAAATTAAATTTTAGGGAAGCTAATTTTAGCGATTTCTAACCTCTGTTTGTTTTTCGCGTTTTCAATCTTGTAAGGGGAGATTAATCCAACATGATTGTTTTAGCGCAGCTAAAAGCCAGTATGGACCGGTTGGTACCGGCGTGCTTATTTTGTTGTCAACAGCGGGATCGCATATTATTAAAAACCAGTAGGTACCGCGTTGTCATATGTATAAAAGATATTTTCACAGGTGAAATAGATCTACAGAGATATGTATTTCACACCTCTTCATTTATTTTCAATTGTTTCATACAATAGACGGGAAAATTCTTTTGTTAAATTGGCCCTTGTTTGTTTACATTCAAGACTGATGAATAAGTGATAATACGCTTGTTGGTGTAATAGCATCTTAAACAACATAATTGTTTAAACTTTGAACTTTATAGGTGGTTTAGTTAAATTAGTTTTACTAAAAGCTTATGTATGATTTATACGGATTTTGTTATCGTATAGTACTAGACATTAGTATAAACTATCGATTTTCATCACGCGTTAATATTACGACGCCGGTAGACGAAAACGAAAGTAGAAACATTCATCTTCTGACAATCGCGAAATTCTGGTATGCATTTTTCGCTGTTTTCAATTTTAGCGAATTGGTTTGGATGCGAATAAAGCGAAAATTAGGTACGCGCGAAAATTACCCGATATACGGTAATTGACACCCTTATACAGATCATGTTAAACATGGAGAAATGGTCTTCCTTTACCTGATTGGCAATTTAAATATAGGGAAATCATTTCACTTGCGCATGTAATACACTATATGGCAATTCAAATATAGGGAAATCATTTTACTTGTGCATGTAATACACTATATGGCAATTCAAATATAGGGAAATCATTTTACTTGCGCATGTAATACACTATATGGCAATTTAAATATAGGGAAATAATTTCACTTGCGCATGTAATACACTATATGGCAATTCAAATATAGGGAAATCATTTTACTTGTGCATGTAATACACTGTATGGCAATTCAAATATAGGGAAATCATTTTACTTGCGCATGTAATACACTATATGGCAATTCAAATATAGAGAAATCATTTTACTTGTGCATGTAATACACCATATGAACTTGAACCCACACCATTGTGTACAACGGAAACTTGTAATTAATCATCTGAAACAACCTACAACCATGCCAATACTACACCCTAATGCAATTGCAAACATAATTACAGCAGATACTCTTCTCGAAATTTACCAATACTCAATCCCATTCAATTCTATTCTGTTCCCTCGGTTCAATTTTAAATGGAAAGGCGGCAATCAGCGTAACCATATCAACCTGACAGTTCAACATTAATCAAATAATTCACACAAAATTACGAAGTACCGCGAAATGCCGCCCTATCTATTCTTTTGTCTGAATCAATAGCTAGATTGTTAGCCAAAATATATTAGATTGTTATTCAAAATATACCAAATTCAATTTGATGAGCAATTATTCAGTGATCTTCAAATCATTCTAGGCTGTGTTACCAGGTTATCTCGAGTCAGGTCATGCCCAGCATGTCTCCAGACCTGGGTAAATTAGATTCCTAGACACAAAGTTGCCGATACATAATTTTAAAATATGATATAAGTACAACTGATGGTGATATATACGTGACTCCCTAAAGTGTGTTCAAAATCATCAAAGGGGAACAATATGTGCATATTTACGTGGTTGTGAAACTTCCATATCTAGAATTTTGGTTTCGTTGAATTGCACTTCATGTTTGCTGAGACAGACAGCATTGGAACTGAATGCTAATTAGACACATAGACGAACATAATTATGACCATATTGTTTGTTTGTTTCTGACTGAAGGTTAGTAGAAAGTGGAGGTCTTTCGGGTTTGTCCCTTAGAGACTGGTCAATGATCTTTTGACTTCGATTCTGTCCCTGTCAGATTGGCCAATGACCTTTGACTTTAGTTTTGTATCTGCCAGATTGGCCATTATGACCTCTGACTTAGGTTTTGTTCCTGCCAGATTGGCCATTATGACCTCTGACTTAGGTTTTGTTCCTGCCAGATTGGCCATTATGACCTCTGACTTAGGTTTTGTTCCTGCCAGATTGGCCATTATGACCTCTGACTTAGGTTTTGTTCCTGCCAGATTGGCCATTATGACCTCTGACTTAGGTTTTGTTCCTGCCAGATTGGCCATTATGACCTCTGACTTAGGTTTTGTTCCTGCCAGATTGGCCATTATGACCTCTGACTTAGGTTTTGTTTCTGCCAGATTGGCCATTATGACCTTTGACTTAGGTTTTATTCCTGCCAGATTGGCCATTATGACCTCTGACTTAGGTTTTGTTTCTGCCAGATTGGCCATTATGACCTTTGACTTTAGATTTGTTTCTGCCATATTGGCCATTATGACCTCTGACTTAGGTTTTGTTCCTGCCAGATTGGCCATTATGACCTCTGACTTAGGTTTTGTTCCTGCCTGATTGGCCATTATGCCCTCTAACTTAGGTTTTGTTCCTGCCAGATTGGCCATTATGACCTCTGATTATGAGGGAATGACCAATGACCTCTGAGATTGAGGGAATGACCATAAGAAACTAACAAAAAGAACCTGGGAGGAATGTTAAAAGGACTAATAAAGTTGTATGTTCACATCTGTTTAAACATAAAGTCACCAAGGGTTCAAGCCATTTAAGTATATCATTAGGGTCATACAACAAGGTCAACAGTCTTATATCTAGTGGCTGTTAACCTATAACTAGATTTGAGACAGCACATGGCCACTGTTAGATTGGCCAATGTCCTTCGACTTCAAGGTAACAGACTGCGTGTGATACACTTTAGGAACAATACCCTACGGGGCCAATTAGGCAAGGAAAGCCCAGATGGTCACACACTTCAGACTGCCTTAGTCAAATGCAAACAAATAAAACATGAATGAAAATACCTCTAACAAAATTTGAAATTCATGCACTGACTATTGTGTGCATACAAATCAGACTCTCTATATGGTATGAGATTTTAATGGCACTCCTACTTTAAAATTGACTTTCCTGAATTATTGCTTGATTTCTTTTACAGTCTGTCAATTTATTTATCCTGACATTGCTAGAGTTTACAGTGCATTGACCAATAATGTACTGCACTTCTGTCGTATTCACTCAGATGACGCAGACGTGGCTTGTTGTATCAATAGATTCATTATCTTCATTATCATTAATAATAGTTTTTATACGCCCGTTGAAAACGGGACGTATTATGTGAACACCCTTGGCGGGCGGGCGGCGGCGTCCAGTAATTTGTCTGTACTCTAGCGCAAAAGTTTTCATCCGATCATCTTCAAACTTGCTGACAATGCTTATGGGCACAATATCTAGGCCAAGTTTGATTATAGGCCAAATCGGCCTAGGCCTTATTGGGTTATGGTCCTTTTATTACCAAATAAGTATGAAATTGGCCTTGTCTGTACTCTTACGCTAACAGTTTTCATCTGATCATCTTCAAACTTGCTGACAATGCTTATGGGCATAATATCTAGGCAAATTTTGATTAAAGGCCAAATCGGCCTAGGCCTTATTGGGTTATGGTCCTTTAATTACCAAATAAGAAATTAATTACCAAATAAGTATGAAATTGGTTGTCTGTGCTCTAACGCAAACAGTTTTCATCCAATCGTCTTCAAACTTCGTGACAATGCTTATGGGCATAATATCTATGCCAAGTTTGATTATAGGCCAAATCGGCATAGGCCTTATTTGATTATGATCCTATAATTACAAAAATAAATGTGAAATTGACCTTGTCTGTTCTCTAGTGCAAAGAGTTTTCATCTGAGTATCTTCAAACTTGGTGACAATGTTCATGGATATAATATCTCAGACAAGTGCAATTGTAGGCCAACTCAGCCTAGGCCTTCTTGGGTTATGGTCCTTTAATTAAAAAAAATGTTGCATTGTTTTTTTCATTCACCATGCCCTGAGACTCACCATGCCCCAAGACGGGCGTATTTTGTGACATTTTGGCACTCTTGTTATCTTATGGAAAGAAAAATATACATTAAACATTAGACTACTAATGACGTTTTACTCTAAATAGTACAATAACTAATATTACAAGGACTTCATATATTAATCTTAATAATTATTTTATCTTTTGCTTCAAGTAAAAATAGCCTGTAGGCCTTGTTAGGTGAAATCATAGGTAAGGCTGTATACTGGAACCACAAGTTAGTGGGACACTATAGGAGTAGAGATCATGACTTTATTGATGGTGTCAAATTCTGAGCTCTTGAAGATTTGTCTCATTATATAATGGGTGGGTGGGTTGTACGGAGGCTTGTATCGAGGGTTGTATCGAGGGTGGTATCTGGCTGTGTTTATGTGTTGTGATGCCAGAAAAGTTAATATACGAGGTATTGAAAATTAATAATCAATCAATATTTCATTAAAATTAATTAAATTAGACTGTTGTTGTCGGTATTTGTTTATCACCAATATATTTTCAATTAATGTATTGCAAATTAATCTTATCTTTTACGTTCTTTAATTCTACAAAATTGAATAATCAATGAAAGCTGTGTCATTAATTCTAAGAAATGGTTAAGGAAAGTTTGTTCATTATTGGAAAGGAACAACAAACGACTTAAACAACTGCAACATTATTTAATATTAAGCAATAAAACATTATTTCAAAATACAGATGCTGTACTTGATGATTAAATATGTCAAATACAGTATAACCTCTGTAGAACAACACAGGCTTTTGGAGCTGCAAATATTGGCCATTGTTTAGAGGTTGTTGCTCTACAGAGGTTAAAGTTATAGTAAATATCAGCTAAGGGAAATGTTTCAGGTGTTCTTACAGAGAGGTTGTTGCTCTGGAGAGGTGTTGTACTGTAGATAAAATATATGTCAATGGTCCAGTGGTAACATTCCTTGGTTGTTACAAAATTCAGGGTCCCTGCTTGATCATCTTCTTCTAAATTTGCTATTCTTCAGTCTTTTCTGATGAGACTTGAAACAATTGTGGAATGTATGAAATCTATATATCAGCTTCTGAAACTCTGGGACATCTTTTATATCATGCATTGTCCTCCGAAAATAAAATGACTAATATTTCACTTGGGGTGGGGGCTTCGCCCATATGGAGCTGAAACCAGTGCATCTTCATCTGGGGGCATTGCCCTCATGAAGCTGTAACTGGAACTTTTCAAGAGTTGCCCATATGGAGCTGAAAGAATTGCATCTTCATCTGGGTGTGGAGGGGCGGTCTGTGAGGGTCGGGGCTTTGTCCACGTGGAGCGGTAACTGGTACTTTTCAAGTGTTGCCAATATGGATCGAGCTACTTGGTGCCAATTATCAATATAATAGAGTAATAAACAAAAGTATTTGATAAAATAGGATCATTATTAAACAAAATTAAAAGAAAGGACCATCCTGATAAGAAGCTAAGAAAAAGAAAATTGTGTGCCTCTGTAGCTTAAAGGTTAGCATGCTTGCTGTCTAACCTAGCGACCCTGGTTCAAATACAAGTGGAGGCACTTATATGCCTGCCATATTTCAGCAGAATAAAGGCTATGCTTGGCAGTTTGAAGAATAAAAAAAATATTTTGAAAAAGGGATCCCATTTACCCAAAAAAAATGTTTTTCTATTACATGAAAGCCACAGATTGTGGTGTGTTCAGCATTCACAATGTATTATTGAAGTACATTGCCATTTCAAAATCATTAATCTTCTCTAGTTGTCAAGTAATTGTGAAATTGCTGGTTATAATTCTAGCATACTAGACACTGTGGGAAGACAGTTACAGGGGGTCGATCTAGTGATATTATCTATATTTTGTCTTCTCACTGAATATTTATACCCCCCATCTTTGATGAGGGGGTATATATATTGCTTTGCACATGTCTGTTGGTCCATCGGTTGACCAAATGGTTTCCATTCAATAACTCAAGAACCCTTTGTCCTAGGATGTTTAAACTTTCCATGGTGGTTGGCCATCAACATTAGATGACCCATATTGATTTTGAGGTCAGTAGGTCAAAGGTCAAGGTCACTGTGACCTTTACTATTTCTGACTATTGGGCTGCCATGGGGGCATACATGTTTTACAAAGATCTCTTGTTCAAGTTTCTGTTAATTCTAATACTCTTGGCAGGCTTGATTTTTTGTTGATTTCTTATGCCCCTGCAACTACTGATGCGGGAGGCATATGGTTATTGTCCTGTCTGTTAGTCTGTTCCTTTGTCTGTCCGTCCCATTGAAAATATTAACCAAAACTTTCAAATTGTCCATCAAGGCATTGCTTTTGAACTTGGCATACATGTACTTACAGTTAACCGTAATAAACACCTTACATTGTCAACGCCCTGTAACACTGTCCTACATTTCAACAGAATTGTGGCCCCTGATTGACTTAGCTAGTTATTATGGACAAGGCTTCCACTGAGGCATAAGCATCTAAAAGTTGTCTTGTTCCCCATGTGGAGAAGTTACTGGTTCCCTGTGGAAGGGTTAGCTAGTCCAGAAAAACATTGCTAGGTGAAACAGTTGCTGTGCATATCTTAAAAATTGCTAAGAAAAGGTAGTTTAAACAGGATCAGCTCCGCTTACGGACTATATTTTAATTATATGAGAAAGCAGAGGATGAACAACAAAAGAAGCAACTAATTTCATCCTTTCAAATGTTAACAAGTTCAGAACAAATGGGAGAAAGATTCAAATTCCTTGCTGTTTGAAATAAGAGTCAAACACATACTCCTGTAGGCTTTGATCCATTGCCTGAGTCAGAGGATAGTTAATCTGATTTTGTTTGCTGTTAAATAATAAAATGGGCAAAAAAAGGATTAGCTCCGAGATTATGGTAACCTTAAATTGTTCTCTAGAAATGCCTGCATGAATTTCAATATGAGAGGGGGGTATGTCACAGTCTGAACCTGTTAAAAATATGGTTGATGGAGTGTAATAGCTCAGACAGAGGAGCAATATTAACCCTGTAAGTGAAGGGTCCCGGGTTAGGGCCACAGTCATACTGCACAATAACAACCTTCAAAGATCTTTGACAAACTGGACCCTGCTTAGATATTATATTTGAAATTAACAGACATCACAGAAAAGAACCAGTTGGATTAAATACTAGCAGAGTAGAACATTCATGGATTTTCTATTAGATCTTCTTTTGAAAGTTTTAATAGGGATATTATTTAAAACAATTCGACTTCATACTACTCAATTTAAGACTGAATAGTAATTGATCAGGGTAATAAGGAAATGTTAACAGACGTAACGATTAACCTAAACCAAGTAGTCGCTTTCTAATCAAAGGGAGACAACTCTGACTATCATGATATATATAGTCATAAAGAGTTGTCTTTCTTATATTGAAATTGATAGATCTTATTGAAATGATAGATTGAAATTGATAGATTTAGTCATGCAAAGGTGTCTTTCTTATTGAAAATTTGTATTTAAACATGAAACTGAAGTTTGCTGATAGAATCTTCGTCATTCTTACACTAAATTTCTTGATTATAAATAAAACATCTGTATATTTTTAATGGCATGTTTGAATAGTGTTAACTTATTGACTCACAGGTCCCTTTGTGACTTCTTCTAGGTTCCTTTGTGATTTCTTCTGACTATTCCAATATTAGCCCTGACATCTGCATTGAAACTACCAGGCCCTGACAACAGCTTAAACATACGGGCCCTAACATCAGCATTAAAACATACCGAGGCCCTGGCATCAGCATTGAACCCAACCCAGGCCTGGCATCAGCATTTAAACTACTAGGCCCTGACAACAACTTAAACATACCAGGCCCTGACATCAGCATTAAAGCATACTGAGGCCCTGGCATCAGCATTAAAACCAATCAGGCCCTGACATCAGCGTTAAAACATACTGCGCATCAGCATTGAAATATGTCAGTGTTTGATATTTCTAAAAGAATGTGCTATAGTCTTGAGTTTGAGCATGTGTTTTTACAAATACAAGTATAAAAATGTCATACTATATGTATATTATATATCTTGCTACTCTTTCACTATACTTTGTATTGCTACACTACTATAGTTTTATTATTCTATGAATATTCATAGAAATATAATATATATACATTATAATATATATGTCATGAGATACTATATCTTACACATCTTTTTGCAGACATTACATCGTATTCATATATTATCATCCAGCATATAATTCATTATTATCAAGCTTACGTTTTATTTCAGATTTGTATAGTAGATTTATTGTACGCCCGAGATCGCATACTGTTAATACATGTGAGTAGAGCCCCCCCCCCAACACTGTATGCACTGTATTATATTCACAATATTTTACATATGAATGCAGTTTGATTATAATCTCCCTGTCAGAGGAACTTTGGCTTCGTAACATGTCCATGAAATTAATGTTTCGGCTTACCTGAGTAGATGTGCCCAACTTCGAGCTACTGTGATGTCTCGGAGCATGGACATGTCTGCATGGGCTGGACATGTTTGAGTCTGGACATGTTTGAGCCTGGTCATGTTTGAGCCTGGTCATGATGGAGGTTTCGGTTGAATGAATGTTTGTCCATCTGTCTTGATTTTGTCAGGGCTGTAATTTCCTCAAACACTAACATATGAATAATGGCCAGCATGTCGCATGCAATTCCTTGTTCCCTAACTCAAAGGTCAATGTCCAAATTAATGATTGAAGGTCAAAACATGTACAGGAGTCTATGTCAGATTTGTTAAAATTAAGACATGAGCTTCCATGTCTGACACATATCCTAGATTTATAGCACAAAGGTCAAGGGCACATCCATAGCCCAAAGGTCAAGGTCACATCCATAGCCCAAAGATCATGGTCACATCCATAGCCCTATGATCATGGTCACATCCATAGTCTAAAGGTCAAGGTCACATCCATAGCCCAAAGATCAAGGTCACATCCATAGCCTAAAGGTCAAGGTCACATCCATAGCCCAAAGATCATGGTCACATCCATAACCCTATGATCAAGGTAACATCCATAGTCTAAAGGTCAAGGTCACATCCATAGCCCAAAGATCAAGGTCACATCCATAGCCTAAAGGTCAAGGTCACATCCATAGCCCAAAGATAAAGGTCACATCCATAGCCTAAAGGTCAAGGTCACATCCATAGCCAAAATGTCAAGGTCACATCCATAGCCCAAAGATCAAGGTCACATCCATAGCCCAAAGATCAAGGTCACATCCATAGCCTAAAGGTCAAGGTCACATTCATATTCCAAAGATAAAGGTCACATCCATAGCCTAAAGGTCAAGGTCACATCCATAGCCAAAATGTCAAGGTCACATCCATAGCCCAAAGATCAAGGTCACATCCATAGCCCAAAGATCAAGGTCAGATACATAGCCTAAAGGTCAAGGTCACACTTCAAGGTTATATGTCAAAAACAGAGAAAGACTTATTTACATATAGATTAAAATGATTACCCCCTTTTCTTCACTTTTATGTCTTAACTGGTTTATTTCATCTCTGTATTTCATCACATGTCAGATTAGGTTGATTGGCTGGTCACTAACTGAATGTTTTAATTGCATGTCACTAAATTAATATCATCTTTCCTAATATGTATATGTCATCTTTCCTAGTACTTGTTCTAACTTTGGTATTTATTGTATGTTTTTAACAACTAAATATTATGCACAGATTTATCACGCTGTTGTAGTATTATTTATATGAAAAGATATTTTAAGCTCACCTGAGCACAAAGTACTCAAGGTGAGCTATTGTGATCACCCTATGTTCGGCGTGCGACGTCCAGCGTCAACATTTAGACAGTTAACATTCTAGAAGTCACAGTTTTCACTTAATCTTTATCAAACTTGGTCACAATGACATCTAGGTCAAGTTTGTAACTGGGTCATCTGCTGTCAAAAACTAGGTCACATCAAAGAAAAACATTGTTAACCCTCTAGAGGTCACATTTTTCATATAATCTTAATGAAACTTGGTCACACGTATGTCTCTATGAAATTTAGGTCACGTTCGTAATTGGATTGTCTGGGATAAAAAACTAGGTCACTAGGTCACATCAAAGAAAAACTTTGTTAACACTCTAGAGGTCACATTTTTTACATAATCCTAATGAAACTTGGTCACAATGTATGTCTCTATGAGATCTAGGTCAAGTTCACAACTTGGTCAACTTAGGTTAAAAACTAGGCCACCGGGTCACATTGAAGAAAAACCTTGTTAACACTCTAGAGGTCACAATTTTTACCTAATCTTTATGAAACTTGGTCACAATGCTAGTCTCTGTAGAATCTAAATCAAGTATTAAGGTCATATCACAATAAATACTGATTCTGCCTAAACAGCTATCCATCAGGTGAGCGCTTTAGGGCCATTATGGCCCTCTTGTTCTTCATAATGTCAGATTTTTTAAAGCGCAGCGTCTTCTTGGTCAACTCTTTATCATATTTTTTTCAAATTATTGCTACTGTATAATATGCAAATACATATAAATTAAATGTTGTTTATAAATAGATGTTGGGATTATTAATATTGATTAGTTTATTTGGATTAATTAATTTATGTTTTGATGAATGTATAGCACAAAGAATTTGACTTGATCCTGACCTGTATGCATGAATATATTACAAGGTTCTTGCGCTGAATACAGTAGAACCTGCACGAGCGACCATCTCTATTAAGCGACTTATCTATTAAACGACCACTTAAAAATCCGCCCGTGGATTTTCACTATATAAAGTGATTCTATTAAGCGACTTTTGAGTTATCCGACCAGCGACCGCCTTAAACTGGTCCCGAGAGTTAAAATTTAATCCATTCAACGACCATATACACTTAATCTCGTCAAAAATTCACACCTATGAAAACAGTTGGTCGTTTAACCAACCCATTACGAGGTCGTGTGTAAAGATAATTGGTGTAGATTAGTGATTATCAACTAAAAAGGTGAGAAAAAATAAATTTATAGTGAGCGATATAAAGCTAATAAAAACAAAAATAATGGTCAATTAACATTAAAATGTTCAACATCGTAATAAAAAAGTCCATATCAGTGCATATAATGTTGCCTCTGTACTGTATTTCATATAATTTTAGTAGATAGTAACAGTACTGAATAAAGATATGAAAACTCGACATTGTACTTATAACTTATAATTTTGGCCTGATCTATTAAGAGACCACTTTCTTAAGCGACCGTTTTTTCTCGGTCCCGAAGGTGGTCGCTTAATACAAGTTCTACTGTATATGAATTTACACAAACAAATCGTGCAATATCAGTCCTTTACATGTAGATTTGTGTTAGTATTACACCTCGAGCGTCTTCATGATACTTCCAGCTTATGAAAACATACAACGGATTTATAAATACAGACAATATATCAGCTGTTAAATTATGCTAATAGAAGGCCAAGAGTCATGTCAAATACTCTGTACTGTATTATGTTCATTACAGAACTTCATAATACAATATAAGAGAGCTTACTCTGGTTATGCATGAAATATTGACATTTGAATTACCTCCCCTGATCACATTTTATCTATTTACCCACCCTCTACAAGCGATTAAGCTGGTATTGGCTTTTAAAGCTCTTTCTCTATGAATTCATTTTATCACATAAAATAGGCTCTGTGAGTTTAATAAACCCATTACATAAAAGTCATAATACACACGTGTAATAAACATGCAAATGAAGTATTTACGAGGGCGAGTCACTTTATTTATGTATTCATACACGTTGTCAAAAAAGTAAAAGAATACATTTTTAGAATAGAATAAATTTTATATCCGATTATGAGCACTCTAGGGCATGTTATAATCACACAATAACTGATGTACAAGAACTTAAGAGATATAACTGTAAGTAAACATGACGGTAGGTCCGTTAAACGTGGGTACGAATAAGATCGGGGCGAAATATACATAATATCTGGCATCTACACAAACGCACGGCATCGGATGTTGATTTCATTGTATAAATCCGTTAATTTTGAGTATTAAAGACGATTTTCCTTGCTTACCAAGTACTTGCATCGTGTACAATCAGTTATCTTCGGCTATTCAGACGAATCGCGAATAAATTCACGCGGAAAACCTAGTTACTTCCCCTGTCCTTGGTTGTTACTAACACCCGGAACGGAACACGGAACAGAACAGAATACGTTGTGTTACTGCGGTCCTAGATTTAATTATTTATTTTGTTAAGGGTAATTTTACATCTGCAGGATTTTTGATACCCTAACAATATTATTTTCAAAGGCAGAAAAATTAAAATATTGGAGTATACATTGTTGCACTATTTTCTTAGTTTTTCAATGAACCGCTTTACTCCTATGGAGTTTATTTGCTATAGGGGAAGTGTGTGCATTCTTGACAAACTTTTACTGTGTATTTAGTTTATGTGATAAAAAGAATCTTACATTCGTGTCATTCCATATTAAATTTATTAAACTCGTTGAATAAAAATGATAAAATGCTCGGCAGAGCCTCGCATTTTATCATTTTATCCAACTCGTTTAATAAATTCAATATAGAAAGACACTCATGTAAGATCCTCTATTTACATCATCATTGTCTTAACACGCCTCATAGAACTAACAATCTGCATGTATCAGCCTGACTAATTTTTAAAACAACTACAGTATAACCTCTGTAGAGCAACACCCTTTTTGTCTGCAAATAATAGCTGTTGTTTAGAGATTGTTTAATGCTCTACAGAGGTTAAATCGATAGCGAAAATCTGCTTAGGGAAATTTAGAAGGTGTTGTAATACTTAAGTATCCATGGCAACATTTGTAACAAACAGAAAGTTTATTTTGGCAATTTACAATGTAACCTCCCTTTCATGATATTTTAAAACTTGTTAAATGATATGCTTCTTATAATCATTAAGAATAAACCCGTAAGACACATGATGTAATATTTTGGAAGTTATGTATCACAACTATTTAGAAATGCTAGCAAGAAGAAATATTTTAACATTGTGAATTTGTTATCTTATTAGAGTTTCTTAAGGAATAAATTAGAACTTTTTGTCCATTTTGGTTCAGAACTTAGATATCATACGAAACTGGTTTTGTTGAGGTATGTCATCATCTTTGGGAAACTGTATGATTATTGTTCGGGGGGAAGATACTGGTGTACCTTGAATCAACAACTACTATATAAGGAAAAAAGCCATGTAGTATTAAATAAAGAGATTAAAATAATATTGTTCTAATGTACTTTTTGAAAACACCGAGAGCATTATTTTATGTTTCAGATGTTATGGCCAATCATGTTAAAGCCAATCAAATGAACCAAGCATCTAGCGACTCAGAGTTGACCAAATTCCGTACCAAATCCCGACAAGATAGTCAAGTGGACTTATCCGAGGCTGAAAAACTGAAAGCCCTCGATGGATTACAACCTAATGCCAAGGGACTGTTTCTGCCGGGTGTACAAAACATGAAACATAATGTATCCGAAAAAGTTGCTCAGGTAAGCCATCACGTGATTGTGTCATGTACGGACATTGCATGGTGACATAGTAACTGTGGTACCGAATGAATGTTTGATGTTTAAATGTTTAGATAGATTTATATACAGAATTGCTAAGTTTTTTTCAGGGTAAATTAAAAACAAAAATAGCATGAGAGGGCTGAAAGCAACAAAAAAAAGTTTGGTACCAGTTCTACTCGGTTTTTTTTTCAAGGTAAAAACAATCATAAAATTATGAAATAGCAAAATTTGGAGAGAGAAAAATTACAGAAATTAAGGAAGAATTTTTTAGGGGGAGCAGTGACTCATTGATAAAACTTGTGTTATAACAAGAGTTGTGTCTTTGGGATGTTACGAGAGTTGTATGTCAATGCCACCTAAATTGCAACTGTTGGGACAATGCTACTTTTGTAACGTCCTATAGAGATGTCGTTCAGACACAACTCAAGTTGCAACAGAGTTTTGCCAAGTTGGGGGAGGAAGATTGACAAAAGGTAGATTTTCTCTCTTTTTTTTAAGACCCCAAATTAACACGAAATTGACAGCACCCGTATGTAGACAGTTGTCCAGTGTAGTTCAGTCCTATCAATATTGACAAAACGGTAGGTAAAACCAAAATATCGAATCCATTAAAATAGATTTTTTCACTGGCCTGCAAACTACTGTGCCGATAAAATTAATAAAGATGTTCTTTAGAAGATTTTTAAAACCAAAAAATCGAATCTGTTAAAAAAAAAGATTTTTTCTCCAGCCTGCGCCTCCTGTGCCGATAAAATAATAAGAAAGATTTTCTTTAGAATTGGATTTTGAGAGAATTAAAAAGAAAACATTAGAAAGCTAACAAAAAAAGATATTCTTTATCTTTAGATTCAATCTTAAAGAGAAAAGGAAACAAAAATGCGTATAAGGTTGGAGATTGGAGATTATAAAAAAATGTGTATAGTCTGCCATAGATGATATGTAGCTAATGCTTTAATCACATGGTTGATGCACCTACTGTCTTCAATTGTGTCGGATTATCTCTGATTAGGCCAGAAATAATTAATTATGCGGTTCTTGTAATACGGTGAAAAAAATTAGGGTTGGTTGGTAGGAGAAACATTTTATTTTTAAAAATTATTTTATTTTTCTGACCTGAGCAGGCCTTCGCAAAAACTGTGGAAGAATCATTAATGGTGATACATGAGAACCAAACAGCCATAAAAATCGATATTGGAACCACTAAATGCTGTAGATTTTGTAATGTTCTGGAAAATCGCCGATTCCGCAAAAAAATATTTTTTTAGTGTCGGTTGGGTTACTAGAATCACATAATTTATTTGTTTTGGCCTAATGGCGAATGTCACAGGTCTTACTGTCTGAGATGATTGCTTCACTAGCACATAAAAACAACATTACAAAGACTTGTTGGTGATATTCTGATGACATAATCATATTACCTACAATATTTACTATAAAGTTTGTTTGCTTCATTGTTTAAATATAATCATCCAGTTCAAGAAATTCTTACAAAATGAAAAAAAAAATTATGATAAAAAAGCTTTAGCTCGGGGGAGATAACTCTAGCATTACCAATAAACAAACATGGATAATATCAACACTGCATGGTCGATGGATCGCTTGTAATCAGTATTATATTGGTATGACTATCATGCATTTAGAGCGATAATGCACATGATCAAATCAACTTCGGAAATGTATTAACTAGCCATTTTTATAAGATATTTGGCCATTATATAGTAATCGCTTCATTTATCATTCAAATTTTAGCTCACCTAACTTTACAACCACAGGGTGTTGACAAGCGAATCTACAACAATTATAGTCTGCCCAGGATAATGTGATATTTACAAACATGAATCAGTTTGGTCAACTATGGCCAAATTAGTTTTACAAATCATTTAAATAAACAGATAAGGTCAGTATTGTACTCAAAACATCACTGATAATTGGTGCAAATAATTGTAATCCACCTTGGTGGACTATACCAAATTTGCCTGCCTTTCACATTATCCTGGACGCACCATAAATACACTTGGATTTTTTCGGGGACATTTCAAAAGTCCTGTTAGGAGCGTAATTATTATTTGTTTACATAAAAGTTGGGTTTATTAGATAAATGATTTGGCTTTCCATAACACTAATACTGTATGTTGTAATTTGCAGGGTTCCCATGGTCGGGGAAAAACATGATTTTTTCAAGGTCAGGGAAAAGTCAGGGAATTTTGAAATTTGTCTGGGAAATCTGAAAATAGTGCAAGTCAGGGAATTTTTAGCTCACCTGAGCACGAAGTGCTCAAGGTGAGCTTTTGTGATCACCCTTTTGACCGTCGTCCGTCGTGCGCCGTCCACCGTGCGCCGTCCACCGTCAACAATTTGACTTTTAACACTCTACAGGTCACAGTTTTGACTTAATCCTTATGAAACTTGGTCACAATGTTTGTCTCTATGAAATCTAGGTCAAGTTCGTAACTGGGTCATATGGGGTGAAAAACTAGGTCACCAGGTCACATCAAAGAAAAACCTTGTTAACACTCTAGAGGTCATATTTTTTACATAATCTTAATGAAACTTGGTCACAATGTATGTCTCTATGAAATCTTGGTCAAGTTCGTAATTAGGTCATCTGGGGTCAAAAACTAGGTCACTAAGTCACATCAAAGAAAAACCTTGCTAACACTCTAGAGGTCACATTTTTGACATAATCTTTATGACACTTGGTCACAATGTTTGTGGCTATCAAATCTAGGTCAAGTTTGTAACTGGGTCATGTGTAGCTTTATGAAATCTAGGTCCAGTTCGCAACTAGGTCATCTGGGGTCAAAAACTAGGTCACCAGGTCACTGATTCTGCCTAAACTGCTAGTCATCAGGTGAGCGCTATAGGGCCATTATGGCCCTCTTGTTTATTTTAGCTGTCAATAAGTGCCAATTTCTATTTTGTGGGAAAGTAATTTGAAGGATTTCGGCTTTCATGACAAATAGCAAGGTCAAAATTCACACAAATTGTCAGACATCATTCAAACATCAAACAGATATAATAATTGTTTTATTACATGTTGATATATGCAGTAAACTTATAATAATTGTTTTATTACATGTTGATATATGCAGTAAACTTATAATAATTGTTTTATTACATGTTGATATATGCAGTAAACTTTTAATAATTGTTTTATTACATGTTGATACATGCAGTAAACTTATAATAATTGTTTTATTACATGTTGATACATGCAGTAAACTTATAATAGTAAACTTTAAAGAAAACAGTCTAATACCCGACTTAACTTAAAAGCAAGTAATTGGCAGCCACTGTAAACTTGGCATATTTATTGGTATAATTATTCATTGGGGATTTAAATTCGTGGTTGAGGTCAAGCCACAAAAGTTCACGAAATTAAATCCCCGACGAATATTTATGATTTGACAGTATTTTAAAGAAAATTAAACACAGTGTTACGATATCATAAACAACAATGCCAATGTCTGTGTAATATAATTACAGGTCCTTTGCCTTTAAACACATTATCTTAAATTGTTGTTTATTATTTCCATATTTCTCCAAGAATATTACAATTAATGGCGTTAATTATATATAGTTCATGTTTTACTATAGAAAACGTTATCATGAAGAATTTAATCAATTATGAATACTGTATTGGAAGCGTGGATCAGTGGCTGCCTGGATCAGCTTACTGTATTGGCTGTGTGGATCAGCCCAATCAATCATAAATGAAAAGCTGAGATGAAAAAAAAAACCGACTTAATTCTTGACAGACTTTCTAATTTAGAGCCGTGGACAAAGTCTATTATCTGATTAGCTGGCTGGCTGCGAAGCCTTATTTAATGCGAAGATAATTGCTAGAACAATATTTGAAAGACTTTATACAGGAAATGCTTGATTTCAACTTCCATAACGGCTATGGTGTTATTAATGCTAATACAATTTGTTTACATCACGTCGTCATGGTGATCTGCAGCGTCACAAGACGACAGCACGACAGACAGTGTCCCGTTACATATACTACAAAGAAACTCAGGTGTCTCTATGACACGAACATGTTAACGACACAAATACAAATACTACCTCTGTTTCTCTATATGGAAGCACAAGTTTTCTCGTATCTTGAATAATGGACTACGACTCTGGCATTTTCCATTACCGCTTTCGAACTGAGAAGTCATGACTGTAGCTACATTTTCTTTGGAATTTTATTAGTTCTATCAATACAAAAGCATTGTCATATGTTTCTGGTCTGTTTATTTCCGTTCGTTAGTGGATTGGATTGCAAGATAAGATGACTAGATTAATTAGAATAACAAGGACAATGTTCCATATAAGGATATTTAAAGTGAATGTGAAAAGTTACATTTTTGTTGGTGATTTTTCGAAAAAAATACATTTTTGTTGATGATTTATTCGAAAAAGTTACATTTTAGTTGATGTTCTTTTGGATTGTTTTGATTTCAGTCGACTGCGAGATGTTATCTGTGGAAATTAAATGCTAAATTAATTAATTAATTTCATAATACTTCCATTTCCCTGGAGGATGGGAAAATTGACAAAACTGTGTTGAACAAAATTGGGTACTTAAGTCTAAAAGCCAAAATTTGTCTTGCATTTTAAGCGAATAACTGAACGTAAGTACAGACTGACTTTCGAGATGACAAATTTTTGTAATATGTTAATTATGGTTTATTAGGATTAACTGCAACAAATATATGTTATGTTAATTATGGTTTATTAGGATTAACTGCAATAAATATATGTATTAATTTATATGGGTTAATATAAGTCATTGAATTCATTCTACATTAATTGAAAAAAGGTTTTGAAATTTTTATTTCGGAAATAGAATGAAGAAAAATAAAGAATTAGTAAAGAATGTTATGTGGAGTTACTTTAAATGTTTCAGTGTTTGGAATTTATGTAGAATTTGAAACGTCCGGACAATTTATTTATATGACATACAATTGGTGTAGTAAGGTTATACATGTATATAAATGATATAGAGAATTTGTGAATGTCATAGATGCAATGGGTACACCCCAATGCATACATCAACTATAGCCGTAACTGTAAAATCAGGTGACTATTTAATTCATGCCAGGTATACTATTTAATATTACAACATTATTGGGTGCTTAATTGAGGTGACTACTGTGTACAATTGTTTAACTTTAAAGCTGCAATGTATAATCATGGATAAGGAGTTAAATCTGGAAGTTAATCTTCTGTGAAATCATTAATTTTCGTGGTTATTAAATTTTGTAAATTATGGTAAAATGGTGATTTTGTGGTTTCTTTAATTCACGGATTTTAAAAATTGAAAGAAAAGCTCTTATTACGTACTTTTGAGGTCATTTATTTGAGGGGGTTTAATTTTGCTATCAAGTTCATCTGCAAAATCAATGAAAATAAATTAACCGCAAACGTTAATAACTTACAGTAATTGAGGAAACTAGGACAAGTTAAGCATTAGCTAATATGGAGGTAATTACTTAATCTTGGCTAGCTAGGTCAAACGATGTATGGATTTATTGCATTGAATTGGAATCAATTATGAAGTAGAAATACATTAAGATGTGATAGCGATGTCAGAATCAACATTTCCTTTTAAACAGAATATTAATTGGTACTAATTGATTCTTAACGAGATCATTGTATGACGTGATTTAATTTGTCGAACAAAATATGACACATAGGCTTTAAACAATTCCGGTACATAGCAAGTGACAAATCTTAAAATTTGCTTTAATTAAGTTTGAACATAGAAAGTGACAGATCATAAATTGGGTTTTAATTTTGTGAAATAAATTGAATATGACATTGTGGTAAATTATTAATGACAGTAATTTCAAATTCATAATTTAGAAAATTTAATAGCACTCGTTTGCATTGTTTTGCAATATGAAATTGTATGTGTAAATATGTGTGAAGTGACTATTGGAAGTCTGATGTCAGTTTAACAATGTAGAAGTCGCTTCCAGACGTGTAGGGATATTGAACAGTAAATCTGCGGGTAATTGGTTTACGATTCGTGTCAATAGAAATATGGGGATTCGTTATTTGCTTGGAAATAAGTTGGAGAAAAATGTGAGCAAGATTAAAGAGGTAAGATAATGCCACAATTGGGTTAAACTAATATCTTCATACTGCTAATACTGGCGGCTTCAATTGTTCTCAACATTTTGGTATTTTGTCCTCGTCTAATTTGGGAATATGTCTGAGTCCATTTTGGGAATATGTCCGAGTCTATTTTAGGAATATGTCCAAGTTCGTTTTGGGAGTGTATCTGAATCCATTTTGGGAATACCCCGGTATGTCCGAGTCTATTTTAAGAATATGTCCAAGTTCGTTTTGGGAGTGTGTCTGAATCCATTATGGGAATATGTCCGAGTTCATTTTGGGAATATGTCTGAATCCATTTTGGAATGTGTCCGAGTCCATTTTGGGAATGTGTCCGAGTCTTATTTGGGAATGTTTTCTCAAGTCCATTTTGGGAATATGTCCAGGTTCAATTTGGGAATTTGCCCAAGTTCATTTTGGGAATGTGTCCTTAGTCCAATTTGGGAACTATGTCAATTTCTCCGCAGTAACTAGTCAACTTTTGCTGTCATGAGATATTATAATCCATAGTGATTAAAACCTGAAGCTTTGTTGGATTGGTATTTACAACCTGTATATGAATACTCCACATGAAAGATAAAGGCATTGATAGGGTAGAGATCGTCGAGACGACCAAAACACAGTACCAAACACTCATATATCGTCTAGACGACCAAAACACAGTACCAAACACTCATATATCGTCTAGACGACCAAAACACAGTACCAAACACTCATATATCGTCTAGACGACCAAAACACAGTACCAAACACTCATATATCGTCTAGACAACCAAAACAGTACCAAACACTCATATATCGTCTAGACAACCAAAACACAGTACCAAACACTCATATATCGTCTAGACAACCAAAACACAGTACCAAACACTCATATATCGTCTAGACGACCAAAACACAGTACCAAACACTCATATATCGTCTAGACAACCAAAACAGTACCAAACACTCATATATCGTCTAGACAACCAAAACACAGTACCAAACACTCATATATCGTCTAGACAACCAAAACACAGTACCAAACACTCATATATCGTCTAGACGACCAAAACACAGTACCAAACACTCATATATCGTCTAGACGACCAAAACACAGTACCAAACACTCATATATCGTCTAGACGACCAAAACACAGTACCAAACACTCATATATCGTCTAGACGACCAAAACACAGTACCAAACACTCATATATCGTCTAGACAACCAAAACAGTACCAAACACTCCTATATCGTCTAGACAACCAAAACACAGTACCAAACACTCATATATCGTCTAGACGACCAAAACACAGTACCAAACACTCATATATCGTCTAGACGACCAAAACACAGTACCAAACACTCATATATTGTCTAGACAACCAAAACACAGTACCAAACACTCATATATCGTCTAGACAACCAAAACAGTACCAAACACTCATATATCGTCTAGACGACCAAAACAGTACCAAACACTCATATATCGTCTAGACGACCAAAACAGTACCAAACACTCATATATCGTCTAGACGACCAAAAACAGTACCAAACACTCATATATCGTCTAGACAACCAAAACAGTACCAAACACTCATATATCGTCTAGACGACCAAAACACAGTACCAAACACTCATATATCGTCTAGACGACCAAAACAGTACCAAACACTCATATATCGTCTAGACGACCAAAAACAGTACCAAACACTCATATATCGTCTAGACAACCAAAACAGTACCAAACACTCATATATCGTCTAGACGACCAAAACACAGTACCAAACACTCATATATCGTCTAGACGACCAAAACAGTACCAAACACTCATATATCGTCTAGACGACCAAAATAGTACCAAACACTCATATATCGTCTAGACGACCAAAACAGTACCAAACACTCATATATCGTCTAGACGACCAAAACAGTACCAAACACTCATATATCGTCTAGACGACCAAAACAGTACCAAACACTCATATATCGTCTAGACGACCAAAACAGTACCAAACACTCATATATGCCAAAAATAAACTGTTAAGAAGTCAGCCAACTTAATATTTGGGTGTGCGTATACATGCTTTAATTAGGTTACATTATATCTGTTCCAAAAGATATTCTTATATTCCAATTGTGACTTTTCGAGGTAATAACATTATATATTACAACGATATTTAGGGAAAACTTAAGAGTTTGCTAGCGTATATGCTTTGATAAAACATTATCTCCGTACTAATTATTATACCCCCAGATACATAGTATAATATGGGGGCTATATTGGAGTCTAATGCTTGAGGTGGGTCTGTTGGTTGTTGGTTCATCAGTTGGTCGGTTGGTCCGTACAAATTTTGTCCGCGCTATTTCTCTGCAACCATTGGTTGGATTTCAATGAAACTTAGCATGACTTATCAGTACTAAGTCTAGTTGTGCATATCATCAGCGGACGTCGGTCAGATTAATTTTAAGGGAGTTACGGCCCTTTGTTCTTTACACTTTAAATTTTGTCTGGGCTGTATCTCTGTAACTGAGGGTCGTATTTGATTGAAACTTGGCACGACTGATCAGCACCAAGTCTAGTTGTGCATATATGCAAATCATCATAATTTAGATGTCTCATACTTAGTAACGTCACTGTGTCCAGCAGTATCTGGGGATATTCATCACATTCAGTGATATTTCTTGTTATATAATTATATAATCATGTGCAAATCATGAATTCATTCCACCAATGAAATAAATATATCAAATATTGGTTGTAAAAAGCATTGGAATTCTTGCACAATTGTTCCATTAGTATAATCCCTGGACTCGGTTGCCTAATTATTACAAAGCGTTACCAATCGCCTTTATTCAGTAACTCCCGTTCAACTAAGTATAGAAGGCATGAATTACCTCCCGTTGAAAGCGCTACGCAGCGCTTGCCCATTTTAATGGTCTTCTGATGTATTCACTTGAGTAAACCTAAACTTATAATTTCCAGCAAACGACAATATCTCTGCTCTGTGAAGAGTAAGGTCAATTTTGTTGACTTTTCTTCTGGAAACATGTGTTACACTAATATAGTATTGTGATAGAAATTTGATATAATGGCAAACAATTTCTTTTATCATAAATAATGTTATATGATGATAATTATAGATGTGAACTAGGAGTTATGCATTGATCAAGGCCTGTAATCCTATCTTGTCCTGTTGTGAGCAAGACCACTCAGCAAGGCCCCTCAGGGTGGGGGGGAAACAGTTTCTTTTATCATTAATTACGTTATATAGTAATATTTATAGATGTAAATTTTGAGTTATGCATTTGTCAAGAACTGTTATCCTATCTAGTTGTGTTACGAGCTACAACATTCGGCGTAGGATGGCCATTGCACATGGCTCATGGTCTTATTAATTTTTAATTGTAACAGTGTACAAATTTATAAAAAAGATAATAGGAAAATCGGACAGGAAAGGCATGAGCTTGCCACTGCCTATACGAAAGGTCAGTGATGGAATATTGTTTGTCAATGTCTGGAAGCCTGTCACAATTATTGTGTTTAATGCATGGATATTAGACACTAAGGGGTTATATAACTGTATTACGTTGCATAATGTACGCACATTAAATTTAATTATGTATCAGTAATGTGCGTACCGTATATGTGCTAGACAAGTTAAGGGCTTGTCTTCAAACATGACTTCTAACTTCTGCAGCAAAACGTTTGTTACTTAATACAAATTGTTGGGATGAAAAACCAAGTTAATTCTGTTGTTTGAACAATAATTGGAATTATGATCGTGAAATGACATTTCTGAAACAAATGAAATATTTGTCTCATGCTTTTATCCCCCTTTTACTTGGATTCAAATAATAATAACGACTTTATCTAAAGAGGCAAACCAGTGGGGCATGATGCAAGCCCAGTCTTCCATGTGAGTCTCAATGATGCATTATTTATAAATGTAGTCATTTTATTGATGTTATATTTTAATTGTAAGCTATCATTGTGATTGGCATGCTATATGTTTAATATTGTACATTATATATAATGACAACATTCCAAGGTACTGTTTTATCAATGCATTTATGGAAATCTTAAACTAATTCAACTGCAAAATGGGAACAGATATGGTTAGTAGGACTGCATTGGTTGGAAGATAATTAATATTGCACTTGTGAATTGGTTAAAGAATGATAAAGAATAAGTTTCCTGGGTACTGTTTTATCAAAGCACTTACGAAACCTGTAAACTTACGATCAAATTTATATTCTTTATGATTTGTTTACATAAATGGAGTCGCAAAGCTAATATTGATTCAGTTAATGAACACTAATACTAACCATGTCCGTTTCCAATTTGCAGTTGTTAAAGAATTATAAAGATTTTTAATTTGAGCCTAATTTAAGTTTTCTGTAAGTGCTTTGATAAAACAGCATCCTGGTGACTCTAGATCCATTCAACGGGAGTTTGTTATATTAATCCTTCTATCTGAGTGTGGATACGGTTATTTAATGATAACCATGCTTGTGTATATTGCTGGCTTAGAATAAGAAGGTTGCAAGTACAAAATCAATTTTGGAAAAAACAAGAAAAATCTGTCTGAAAGCTACTCTTTACTTATTTTAAAACTTCAGTTTGGTCAACATGACCACTTTCATGAAAATTGGCTCATAAGAAGCGCCTTGAGATGCAGATTTCAAATACGCATGAGTCTTATAAGGTTATAAGTGATACTTACAACTTTCTAATTCTTAATATAAGCCAGCAATATATGTTTATGTTTGTTATAAGCATAATGTATTATGCTTTATACAAAATAAACTTTCGTATTCGTTATTTGTTACAGAATTACAACGTTATACATGTATACTTATATTTATTCCAGGATAATATTTTTGTTATTTGAGTACACTAAACTCTTTGTCATACGTAAAAATGACACAAGACTGGCTTCTTTGTGATTGGCACATTGTATACATTTGACCTTATAATTATTTATGAAATAAATGTTTTACAATGTCAAAATAAAACCAAGTTAATAAGCATCGATTTTCTTACTTTATATAATTTATTGGGGCATATTTGGAATGCTATTTTATTTGACTATGCATTTGCTAAATCATGGAAGTATTATATTTTATTTTTCTGTTCATTAAATGACACTGATATTGGGCAATATGATGGCTGATATTGGGCAATATGATGGCTAATATTGGGCAATATGATGGCTGATATTTGGCAATATGATGGCTGATATTGGGCAATGTGTTGGCTGATATTGGGCAATATGATGGCTGATATTGGGACAATATGATGGCTGATATTGGGACAATATGTTGGCTGATATTGGGACAATATGATGGCTGATATTGGGCAATATGTTGGCTGATATTGGGACAATCTGATGGCTGATATTGGGCAATATGTTGGCTGATATTGGGCAATATGATGGCTGATATTGGGCAATATGTTGGCTGATATTGGGCAATATGTTGGCTGATATTGGGCAATATGATGGCTGATATTGGGACAATATGTTGGCTGATATTGGGCAATATGATGGCTGATATTGGGCAATATGTTGGCTGATATTGGGCAATATGATGGCTGATATTGGGCAATATGTTGGCTGATATTGGGCAATATGTTGGCTGATATTGGGCAATATGTTGGCTGAATTTTTACAATTTGTTGGCTGATGTTTGGCTAAAATGCTGGCTGATATTTGGCGGCAATATTATGCTGGCTGATATTGGCAATATGTTGGATGATGATATTTAGAAAAATGTTAGTGGAGGTTGGCAATATGCTGGCTGATATTAGAAAAATGTTTAAACATATCTAAATAAAAAATTCAAGATAAACACTCTACATAGAAGGCAGTTCATCGAAATCAACTTACAAATATACATATACTATTTATGAGTTCCAAGTTAATATTGCTGCATTTATCTACCAAAGCCAGTGTGCAATAACATAAATATTGTATATATTCAGCCAGTATAGTACCAGCCAAATGGTGAAATATTTGTACAGTTAGACATGTTTATTTTTGCATTATGTTGTATCGGAAAAATGTGTAGATGTAATAAATATGTTATAAATTGGTATCTTATAAATATATAACAGAAACATTATTTAATTGATATGTTATAAATTGGTATGTTATAAATTTAATGAAATGTTATTTAATTGGTATGTTATAAATTGGTATGTTATTTGTTATAAATTTAACGGAACATTATTTAATTGGTATGTTATAAATTTAACCAAACATTATCTTGCAGGAAAGATCCGTGAAGGATGAAATAGAAAAACTGGTAAGATAACATGCTCCAGTCACGGGAATATTTTTATTGCACGAAAAACAGACTAAATTACCGGAACCATAAATTAAGTAACTTCAGTATTCATGAATTATATTAACTTCAATAACGTCAATAACTTGTGTATGACTGTAACCTTAAGATTCAAGTATTGCCATGTTTTCAGTATGTCCAATTATTTAATTAAGTATTATAATTTTAATATAACTCATGTGTGAGACAACCTTAAGAGTCAATAACTTGTGTGTGACTACCTTAAGAGTCAAATCAAGTTTTCTGTATGTACACATTTGTACAACATTGTATGTCTTTCAGGAATTGTATCAGCTCAAAGCATCCATGTCCATTATTATCTATTGTATGTATCCCAGAGCTTAAATCTTCTAATTATGCCATAAATTGAAAGTTACAAATAATGAAAAAATCTTAATTTTATATGTAGTTTCAGTAACATTGTAACACCCCTATTTTGAAAAGCATATTTGTCCATAGACAAACTAAAACTAACATACCCAATCCATATAAAACGCTGTGAGCTTCTCAGGATTGCAGCGAGCTCCTGATCGCTGCACAATAACAGTAAGCTGACAGCCTCACTGTGGCTTTACAAAGAAGATACTGCTCCTTTGTTCCAGTGAAAGAAACTTGCATGCAATTGTTGCTTAGCATACAATCTGAAGCATTCATATCATTAGATGATAAAATTCAGATGTTTGAATTGCCTAATGTAATAGTTACAAATTGAAGCAGAGTCAACAGTATGTCACAATCTTATATTCAGGCTGCCATTATGGTGTTACCAAACATTCCTGGGGTAAGTTAGAACTTTGCCAAAAGTTTCCCTTAATGCTTTGCTACCATTAATAACCCCCACAAGGTTTTTCGCTGCCTTTTAACCTCCCCTTATAACCAAATGCCAACCAAGTGGATTGCTGCAGTACTGCAGGTTCTATTTGTGTCAAAACTAACAAATATACATATGAGTTTTGCAGTTTTTGCTTAATTATAACACAGTATTATTTTGTGTGGTAACCCCTACAGAGGCCTGTGCTTGCTGCCTTCCTTCAATGGCTGCGTCCATCTTACAATGGCTGTGTCCATCCTGCAATGGCTGCTTCTATCCTACAATGGCTTCGTCCAGCCTGCAATGGCTGCTTCTATCCTACAATGGCTTCGTCCAGCCTGCAATGGCTGCTTCTATCCTACAATGGCTTCGTCCAGCCTGCAATGGCTGCTTCTATCCTACAATGGCTTCGTCCAGCCTGCAATGGCTGCTTCAGTCTATCAATGGCTGTGTCCAGTCTGCAATAGCTGCGTCCTTCCTGCAATGGATGCGTCCTCCTGCAATGGCTGCGTCCATCCTTCAAAGTCTGCGCAAGTCCTGCATTGGTTGCATCCTTCCTGCAACAACTGCATAGGTCCATAATTGGTTGCATCAATCTTGCAATGGCTGCATCAATCTTGCAATGACTGTGTCAATCTTGCAATGGCTGTGTCAATCTTGCAATGGCTGCATCAGTCCTGCATTTATAAAATGCTTCTACAGATTTAATGCAGTCTCATGGTTCTTGAAACTTTGATATACTGTATCTTATTTCACTTGCATGCCAGCTACTGTGGCATATATTTAATTGGAAGGTTGTATTTATTTCATTCTTTGGCAGTGTCATACTTCAGGCTCCATGTCTGGTGATTCGCTTTCTGCCATTCCAGGGACTTAGATTTCTTCAAATTGGGGATATGATACGTATGTTTTCACTTTTTAATTTTGAATCCTCCTAGAGTCCAGTTAGGATATGTGGGTGTCGGTGACGGTGTTGTTTATGTGAACACAAAAGTTTACAACCATTGTCTGAACAGGTAAAGAAAATATAGTATGTTATTTTATTGTTGAAACTATAGCTGTCTATAAGCCTTTATAATTGGTTATACACCGTTACAAATAGTGGACTCGACTGCTGCATCACTCTATTCTTACCCTGACAGGACTATACAGCAGCTATATATGTTTTCATGCGTGGAAGAGTTATTATTTTAAGAAAGAAAAATTATGACTGAAAAAAGTCAATCAAAAGTCATCAATACTCAATATTCGTCCTTTTGGCTTGGGCCCAGCTAGCAAATATTATACTTTCTTTTTCTGTGTCTTTCATTCTTGAATGTTTCTGCTGAGTGTTGCGTACCCTGTCAGATTTGTTGTTAACTTTTGGACATAGTATGCTGTGGTATGTTTTTACTTTCACATGAATTGCTTGAATTCAGAAAGAAATACTTATCAATTGATCTTGGCTTCCGATATCTGTTTTGTTCGGTTTTCAACCTTGCACAATGTGACCTCATGTGGTCCTAATTGATTGTATTTCATTGATTGGAGCAGGTGTCCATTGGAACAGTATTATCACCCTATGTTGTTCAATTATTGGAGTTAACAGAAATGTCACACTTGGAAATGGGATAATACTCAAATAATATCACATTATCGGGATAAAAGTCAGTGTGAGAAAGATCCTCACAGCTGCAAGCACGATTTGCTTTTTGTTTATCGTTTTTTTTTATGAAAAATAATTAAAACAAGTTTTTTACCTGGTTTTTCTTTGAAAGTGAAGTCATCACCATCGTGGGACCCCACGTTTTCTCACGTATTCTATGTTACTGATCAAGTGGAAGACCCCTTAGTCCTTGTTGTCCATACAGTGTATGGTCTATTGTTGGTCATCCTGTTGGTCTGTTCTCCTCATCTCACTCTTGCTGTGGGTTTGATTGACTGACTGAGCTTATAGGTGGCAGGCTGTCCAAGTGGGATGTTGTGTTTTTGAAGCTCTTCAGTATTTCATGCTCTGCTGTGTTCTGCTGTTTCTGATGAGTGCTGCCTTCCCTGGTTGATTTTCTTTATACATTTGAGTAATAGAAATATATAATACTGCGCCATGGGTTCCAGTGATAATTGAGTCACCACAAACCATAATGAAATAAATAGAATATTTATGTTTTAAGATTTAAAAATTGTCCTGGAAAGATTTTGTTTATTTCTTTTACAAGTGCATAATTTCATACAATTAGGCAAACAATTAAAAGTTATATTTTGTGATCACGTAAGTGTTGTTATTGGCAAAAGGAATTTGCCAATTTTGCTAATAAAACTTGAAAAAATATTTTTTACAACTTTTTAGGTTGGCAATAATTGGTTATCTAAATAAATTTGGTAACCCATTTAAAGGTTCCAGGAATTTAGTCTGTGTTTCCTCAAATGATTTATTTTTCAGCTTATTTATTACATATATAATCACTCAAGATTTCTCATATGCAAAATGTGTAATGTTTATCTTCACTGTTATTTTCATTGGTAATTATTTGTGTTTTTCATAAATTTTAGGGAGATTTTATATATATTTTACTTGCACAAAATTTCATGCACACTTTTATTGCCACAATTCATTTATACACAGCTTTAAAAATGTATTGATTTAGTACTTATACAAAATATATTGTATATAACACACAAAACATTTTCAAATCACATGTGGACATTATTAATCTCTAAATTTAATTTTAAAAAATCGAATAATTTCACTTTGGTAAGTCGTATTTTGCATATTTGAGGTCATTTTTTTGTAAATTTGAGTACTTGTACAGTTTTTCTTTATATTATGCATTCTAGATATACTTTGCTTTGTGCATGAGATTTTGTGCACATGTTTAACATGCATTTAGCATGTCTTTATATTCCTTATTCAGCCAACTTTAAATCTGGATGTCAGCCTTGTTTTGCCTATTATAACTTTGTCAAATTTGATTTTATACTATTTCATAATAAGTTTTTATTGTTTTTTTTCTATGAATTTTTTATTCACCAAAATTCCTCTCTAGATGATTTTACAGCTGGCTTTTAAAGTGTTTATAATACTGTTGTTTCCTCCCTATGTGGATTGCTCTAAAATGTCCTGTTGATTATTCACATTGAGTCAACAATTGTAAAACTTGCAGCATGACTATATGACTGATGCCATAATATATATGATCTTTTCTGAAATAACTATTTCAGTATTTAGTATACAGATATTCCTCATAAAATTTATTTTTCAAAATGATTTAAAAATCTATTTCATTACCAATTTAATGAAATTTAATATCTGATCTTTTACCTTGATATTCTAAATAGAACATAGTTATTAATGTGTTTATCAAATACTGTATGTAAAATTGTGTTGTGGAACTTGATTAATTAATTGTTGAAAACACTAACAATCCAGATTAATTTGGGTATTTAATTGATCATGTTCTTGGGTAAGTATTATACCTCTTTTGGGGTTTCAAAATCTCTGACTTTCAATTGCAACTTTGTTGACTTGTTAAGATATGGTCTTGATATCTGGAATGAAAATCAGAAAATGTGTTCTCAATAGTTCATGCATACATTGTAAGGTGATTCTTGACTATCATGTATTATTTACATTAATTTTGTTCTAGACAGCAAGTCAGCATTTTATTTTTATTTCCAGGAATATATAGTATGAAATGTTATAATCAATGAAAATGCCTACTTAAAATGTTATAACCATTGAAAATGCCTACTTAAAAAGTTATAACCATTGAAAATGTCTTCTTAAAATGTTATAACCATTGAAAATGCCTACTTAAAACATTAATGCCTACTTAAAATGTTATAACCATTGAAAATGCCTACTTAAAATGTTATAACCATTACAAATGCCTACTTAAAATGTTATAACCATTACAAATGCCTACTTAAAATGTTATAACCATTGAAAATGCCTACTTAAAATGTTATAACCATTGAAAATGCCTACTTAAAATGTTATAACCATTGAAAATGCCTACTTAAAACATTAATGCCTACTTAAAATGTTATAACCATTAAAAATTCTTACGTCCCTTTTAGTTATTCTGTTGATACTTGTTGTGGTATAGACTGTCCAGTGTTAGAAAATATTATAGTTATGATAATGTTCCTAAACTTAACCATGGATTATGAATAATGTTATTCCCTTGTTATTTGTCCTCATATTTCATAGTTATTCCTCATGTAGTTTCTATGTAATTTTCTATTTATTACAGTACAGTATTTTAATTTTTATGAAATAATTTTCCATTATGAAAGTACTTTGTTAATCCAGTCACAGTGGAAAAGAACCATATGGAGGTACCATTCTAATTCAAGCTATCCAGCTGTTGATGGCTATTATTAATGGTGTTGTAAAATATTATACCATTACTTAAAGGTGTACAAAAGATTTGCAAATATATACTGAAAATTGTAAGAAAGTGAATAATCTTAGTCTGTGTTGGCAATACACTCAAATTATAGGATAAAAAGATGATAACAAATTGGAACAGAGAAGGCACACTCAATGGAAACAGCAGAGCGCAAAAGGCGCAAAGCGGAACAGTGTTCCAGGACATCACACATCACAAGGACGACCACACATCACATCACAATGACGACCACACATCACATCACAATGACGACCACACATCACATCACAATGAGGACCACACATCACATCACAATGACGACCACACATCACATCACAATGACGATCACACATCACAAGGACAACCACACATCACAATGATGACCACACATCACAAGGACAAACACACATCACAATGACGACCACACATCACATCACAATGACAACATCACATCACAATGACGACATCACATCACAATGACGACCACACGTCACATCACAATGACGACCACACATCACATCACAATGACGACCACACATCACAAGGACGACCACACATCATAAGGACGACCACACATCACAATGACAACCACACATCACAATGACGACCACACATCACAAGGACGACCACACATCACATCACAATGATGACCACACATAACAAGGACAACCACACATCACAATGACGACCACACATCACAAGGACAACCAAATATCACAATGACGACCACACATCACAAGGACAACCACACATCACAATGACGACCACACATCACAAGGACAACCACACATCACAATGATGACCACACATCACAAGGACAACCACACATCACAATGATGACCACACATCACATCACAATGACGACCACACATCACAAGGACAACCACACATCACAAGGACGACCACGAATCACAAGGACAACCACACATCACAAGGATGACCACACATCACAAGGACAACCACACATCACAAGGACAACCACACATCACAAGGGGAACCCACAAAGCAATAATGGACAGAAAATGTCACATGCTTTTCTGAAAGAAACGAATCAGCCTTATGCTGAAGAACACATTTGTAGAAGGGCACATACAGAATTGACACAGTTTACAAAAAGTCACAGTGACAAAGGTGTTCCATATATTTGCAATATTAACTTAATTGACTATTCATTTATTCTCGGGTAGATGATATGGCGGCCATTTTGTTCAGTTTGTAATTTGTTCAATGCGTCATGTATCCATACAGAGATCGACACTAATGCTGAAATGAATACTGCAGCATTATAACAATGATCAGTTATTTGAGAGTTTTATCATTCTGTAATAAATAGTTATCCCCTCATCTTTGATGAGGGGGTATATTGATTTGCACATGTCAGTGTGTTGGTTGGTATGTAGGTCGGTCAGTCAGAAAGTAGACTGAATGCTTGCCGTTCATTAACTCAAGTATTTTTTAGCTTTGCCCTGGGATGTTCAAACCTTACATGGAGGTTGGTCAGCAACAGCAGATGACCAAAATCATGACCTGTATTGATTTTGACTTCAGTAGGTAAAAGGTCAAGGTCGCTGTGACCTTTATACTTAATGACTATTTGGCTGCAATGGGAGGGCAAACATGTTTTATAAACATCTTGTTTTATGTTCACATGCAGAATGATTTGTAAAAAAGGCATCATGAGTAATTGAAAGTTTGCTGATTTTGTTAAGTATCATGGGATTCGTTTATCTAAGATTTAGTGTACAATATTGCCTGAATTTCCCTCATTACACAGTTCCACCTATTTTAATTACATTGAACCTATTTCAGCTGGAGTGTTAAATAATTATACCCAATTAACCGGCATCATTAACTTCTCGCCAGGTTTTGTCAGCTTTCTATATAGAAATACAATGAGCGCTTTGTAATTAGTATTTATCTGAGGAATTTAAAGCCCTTAGCTTGAAATTTCAAGTAATTTAAAGTAAATAGACATCATTTCTAATTGAAATACTGAAAGTTTTCTTAACTTTTGGCAGGTTTAAAGATGATTCTAAATCTGGGTTCTCAATCTTTTGACAGCTGGATAATTCTTTTGGCATATTGATCAGGAAATTATTTTCTAAAAAATGCTCATCGCATTTTCTGAGTTTAAATAAAATGTAACATGTCAGTGCTGTAACTAAATAGATGTTTAAGGATCATGGCAGGAAAACTGTCTCTTGTTATGTTTTGTTTGAGACTTAAACATTTTTATAAGAGTTGTGGTTGCTAATTATGAGCAAAAGTCTGGGAATTTTGTTATTATAGCTGTCAATAAGTGTTACTTCCTATGAAGAAAATACCAAAGATTGAAAAAAATCCTTTGATCGCAATGCTGGCTTATGATTATTCCAAATTATAATAACATTATGTCAAGCATTAGCCTTAAAATGCTACCTCAAATGTTTTGGTTTCATCAAGCAATTATAGCAAGTACCGGTATATACCAATTTTTTATTGTAATATTTTTATTGCTGTAAAAAAAGGATGCAGATGGTGCCCGGTTGCTCTAAAATGTCAACGAAAACTGCTCTGTTGTCAAGGAATACTGTTCTGTGGTCAGGTCAGGGAAAAATCAGGAAAAAGTTGGGGAATTTTGTCTTAGAGTATTTGTCAGAACCCTGAATTCTCTTCAACAAAACTGAAATGGCATATTACCCAAATAAGCATCGTAACAAATGAACAAATTTGAGGTTAATTGACCTCATGCTAAAATTACAAATGTTAGGCATGGCTTCACGCTAAAATAGCAAATGTTATGCATGGCTTCATACTAAAATAGAATGGCTTCATACTAAAGTAGCTATTGTGAGACATGGCTTCATACTAAAGTAGCTATTGTGAGACATGGCTTCATACTAAAATAGCTATTGTGAGACATGGCTTCATACTTAAGTAGCTATTGTGAGACATGGCTTCATACTAAAATAGCTATTGTGAGACATGGCTTCATACTTAAGTAGCTATTGTGAGACATGGCTTCATACTAAAATAGCTATTGTGAGACATGGCTTCATACTAAAATAGAATGGCTTCATACTAAAGTAGCTATTGTGAGACATGGCTTCATACTAAAGTAGCTATTGTGAGACATGGCTTCATACTAAAGTAGCTATTGTGAGACATGGCTTCATACTAAAGTAGCTATTGTGAAGCATGGCTTCATACTAAAGTAGCTATTGTGAGGCATGGCTTCATACTAAAATAGCTATTGTGAGACATGGCTTCATACTAAAGTAGCTATTGTGAGGCATGGCTTCATACTAAAATAGCCAATGTGAGGCATGGCTTCATACTAAAATAGCTATTGTGAGGCATGGCTTCATACTAAAATAGCCAATGTGAGGCATGGCTTCATACTAAAATAGCTATTGTGAGGCATGGCTTCATACTAAAATAGCTATTGTGAGACATGGCTTCATACTAAAATAGCCAATGTGAGGCATGGCTTCATACTAAAATAGCTATTGTGAGGCATGGCTTCATACTAAAATAGCTATTGTGAGACATGGCTTCATACTAAAATAGCTATTGTGCGACTTCATGCTGATATAACATAATCTACAGCTTCTCAAATAATTCACTGATCATCTTACATTTTATTCTGGTTCATTTGTGGAAAAACGTTAACAACTTGAGCCTCGCAATGTTGATTGTGCTCTTCCCAGCCTCAGAATCTTGCTATCGAATTTATTACGATTGCGCACTCAATTGACATAAAGAATTCTTTTACAAATAACCCATGTAAAATGCCTCAAACAACACTGTTTGCCAATCCATGTTGACTTAAAGGCTGATTTACAAGCAATAAAATACCCGTTTTTTGTGGTGACAACGACGGATTGGTACTTATTACCAATCGTTACTAGAATCATTACGGACACACTAGCTAATGATGATTGGACGTTTGGATATTTATTGATGCTGGATTAGTTCTACTTCATTTGAATGGCTGTCAGGCGATGTATTTATTTTCTGTTTGCCGAGTTTTAATTAATCCACTTTATTGTGCTTGTGTGTTTCAGAGGCCTTGTATGGTTGCTGTTATAATTAGTTTTCCATGAAATTCACAGCTCTTAAGTTGGTTTTAAGTTTACTTTGGTTTTTAAGATGTACTTTTTGAGTACATGGTATAAGCTGCCTTAATATATGGAGGAACATTATTTTGGTTTCATATGTTCTTTCATGCCTTATTTTGTGTTGGGACCGTGTTTTCATGCCGTATTTGTATTTTGTGTTGGGACCGTGTTTTCATGCCTTATTTGTATTTTGTGTTGGGACCGTGTTTTCATGCCATATTTTGTGTTGGGACCGTGTTTTTATGCCTTATCTTGTGTTGGGACCGCTTTATAGTAACCCGAATTACCATATTCCCCTAGAACAGAATAAAACTGAATTGAACTGAATAGAACTGAATAAAACAGAACAGAACAGAACAGAACAGAACAGAACAGAACAGAGCAGAGCAGAACAGAACAGAACAGAACAGAACAGAAGTTATTTCACCTAGGTTTTTACAGTACAACATGAGGTTAGATTACACACAGCTGTTTAATGGATGTAGGCAAATAATTGAAAATGATTCTAAGAAAAGGTCAGATACAAAAATAATCATCAAACTAACGGTCACCAAACTTGTTATCTGCCCTTGAAACTAATGTGTTCTCCATATTTTTCGTATCCCAGTGCAGAACAGGGCAGAAACAAGAACAGACAGACCTATGATTGATAGATCGAAAGGCATATAGTGATTCACCTGTCCGTCCGTTCCTCCAGTTAACCCAAATTGACCGTTTCTTCTAGCATCATTATGGCTTGCTACAAAGCTTCCATACTTGCATGGATGTTGTATATGAACACTCTCCACATGCCTGTTTAACCTGACCCCATTTTGACCTTCACCTGGACCTAATTTTGGACTTAGACTTATTGAAGGGCCAAATTCTTGGTTAACCCAAATTGACCGTGTCTTCTAGCATTGATATGGCTTGCTACAAAGCTTTCATACTTGCATGGATGTTGTGTATGAACACTCTCCACATGCCTGTATCACCTAACCCCATTTTGACCTTGACCTAATTTTGGACATAAGACTTATTTATGGACAAGGCTTCCACAGGGGGCATAAGCGTTTATTGAACGCAGTCTTGTTGCATTGCTTTCTAACATAATTCTCTGTCCATAAACACAGTTTAAACAAATTATATTAATGGAGACAGTTTTTTCCCCATGGCATCCCACAAGAAACTGTCATGAATGGCCTCAAAACTTGATGGAACACTGATACATAATTACATTATTTTCTATTCACCGTATGACTATAACATATGATACTCTCAGTGCTTTGATAGATGTTTGGCGATTATAACATGATCAGCATTTGTCATTTCCCCTTCTGAAAAAATAAGTATTATGTTTTCTGGTTTGGAGTGAAAATTTGCAAAATTTGCCCTTGGTCAACTATACAGACTGGGTAATATCTGTCTTTGTGGCAGAATAAAGTGTGTTGAGGAAATTGTTCAGGAAATGATTAGTATCCCAAAGTGCTTGTAGAGACATTGTAAAGTATTGGTAACATCTGGTATATTGGCACAGACAGTCAGTTTATATGTTGTTGTTCTGTTGAGTTACTTTAAGACAATGTAGTAGCAGAAAAGAGGGTTCTTGTAGATTCACTCTACAGATATATTCGCTTGTTCACTTATGTTTGGAGTATTAAAGTGACGTAACCACTTGTCAGCTCTTAGCCAGGAAAATTATTGTTGAATTGGCAAAAAGAAGATAACAGTTTGGACTGGGAAGGCAGCACTCAACAGTTTGGACTGGGAAGGCAGCACTCAACAGTTTGGACTGGGAAGGCAGCACTCAACAGTTTGGACTGGGAAGGCAGCACTCAACAGTTTTGACTGGGAAGACAGCACTCAACAGAAACAGCTGAGCATTTCAAAGGCACAAAAAATATCACACTTGAAAAAGAAAAATCCCAGATAACAAGTCACTACTTTCAAAGGACGACAACAACAAAAAATTGTGACAACATACTCTGACTGCCTGCTGTCTGCTGCCTCGGTTAGTCAAGCACAGCCAGAGTAAGAGCCAGCAGACATGAACACCACACAATGATGACCGCACATCACAAGGACGATGCAAAGCAACACCAAGCAGAAACACTATGCATGCCTTTTTGAAAGAGACAAAGCTGACAAGAATGAAACAACAATGACATTATCACCCACCAATAAAGCAACATCCAACAGAAAGATTTGATTGTGTCTTCTTTGATAACATTATACAGAACTTAAATCAAGTTACAAACTTCAGATCAAAGCCTTCAGATTTTAGCTGTCACTTTCTGGTGTTATAAAATATCTCAAATTGAGAATTTGTTTCTATATAATGCACGTTATGGAACAACATGTCTAGCCATTGATAGTGCCATGATGGTTGTGTAACCTAATCTAATTTCTATATTAACCGTTTTCTTCCCACTCATTTTGTGCACGTTCTTAAACATCTATCGAGACATATTACCATCAAAGACATTTCATATAGTACTGGTATGCTTTACCTCCTTAATACTTTGAGCTCAGCATGATTATAAGGGTTAGTGGGAAGGTAGTCAAGTGGGTGATACAGATCGAGAGGTCCCTGGTTCGACCCTCGGCCAAGGCACTAGTAGGTCATTTCTTAAATGCTCTTCCCCCATCTGGAGATGAACTAGTAGGTAACTCAGAATCAGTCTTGCATGTCATTGTATAAGTGCAATACACCGGGCACTTTAAAGAACCAAGGAGTCAATTTGGAAATATCTAGGGATTCCTTGTATCACACAACTGTTTATTCCCTTGAAACAAGATGTCATCGGCCAATTAGGCAAGGATTATAACCGGATGACCACACACTTATATTAACAGTCAGTCTCCAGTTGTTCTCATTGAACCATTAGTTGGATTTCAATGAAACTTCACATGAAAACTTGGTACCAAGCAGACTTGTGCATGTTGTCAGAAATTTTAGATCAGATAATTTTACAGAGTTATGGCCCCTTGTGTCAAAAACCCTTCTAGTTCAATAAAGAAATGTATGCAGGAAGTTGTACCAATATATTTCTACTGCTGTATATGGTAGATTTTCTAAAGTTATGAACTCGCTAATTTCTGTAACCTTTTCTACTTAACCATTTCGTTAATTAGTTTACTGATCAGATACAATGTTTGTATATTTCCAATAAAGCCAAGAGCTTGAGATTTCATTTCAAGATTCTGTAGCCATTATACCAATAATGTTCATAGCTTTGTAACTTACCAATGTTTTCCTCCCCGATGATGCTCACAGTGTTAGTCTAAGTTTGTGCCCTTTTAATTGTTTCTTTTACTACTGCTGGAATTATTACTGATGTATAATTACAAAGAACCTGGCTCTTTAGCACATTAATCTTACAACAAAGCAGCTGGATTTGTTCATATTATTGGCAATATGGCCTAATTTGAGTAAGATGATGCCCAGTTTCCTTACTCTTCTAATCTGGTTTTCTGCTCTCCAGGGTACTGTTTTATCAAAGCATTAACGCAAGCGTAACGCTAAGTTTTCCGTAAATATTGCGTACATCAATAATATTTGCGCAATGCGTTTTACTAAGATATTTTTTCTCATGTTCTGTCATAAGTATTGGCGTAAGTCTACGCAAGGTCTGAATAAGCTTAAATAGTAAATATGAACGTAGTGAGGAGTTTTTGCCACGCACTGTTGATTTTTGACTGTCACTTGTTGTTATAGACCGTGATTAGTAATATAAACATGTTTAATCATCAAAGCTTATCGAACTTTTATGTATATCTATTAACTCTGGTTCCCGTTATATTGGTAATATTGTGGCCCGGTCTGAGTTCAATATTCAATATTTTTACGTAAATGTATGCAACAACTTGCGATCGATTAGTAAAACACACTTAAGGATTTGCGTAAGTGACAAATATATGTGTAAACTTATGCGACATTTACGCAATGTTAGTAAAACAGTACCCTGATGACCAGTTTCATGCTCTCCTCATGGAAGGTTTCATGCTCTCATCATGCAAGGTTTCCTGCTCTCCTCATGCAAGGTTTCATGCTCTCATTATGCAAGGTTTCATGCTCTCATCATGCAAGGTTTCCTGCTTTCCTCGTGCAAGGTTTCCTGCTCTCCTTATGCAAGGTTTCATGCTCTCATCATGGAAGGTTTCATGCTCTCATCATGCAATATTTTATGCTCTCATCATGCAAGGTTTTCTGCTCTCCTCATGCAAGGTTTCCTGCTCTCCTTATGCAAGGTTTCATGCTCTCATCATGGAAGGTTTCCTGCTCTCATCATGCAAGGTTTCCTGCTTTACTCATGCAAGATTTCCTGCTCTCTGTTTATGCCTGTTCATGCTCTCCTCGAACAAGGTTTCCTGCTCTCCTGATGCCAAGTTTCATGCTCTCATCGTGCAAGGTTTTCTGCTCTCCTCATGCAAGTTTTCTGCTCTCCTCATATTAGGTTTAATGCCCTCCTCATACCCGTTTTCCTGCTCTCATCATGCAAGGTTTCCTGCTCTCTTCATGGAAGGTTTCCTGCTCTCCTCATGCAAGGTTTTCTGCTCTCCTCATGCAAGGTTTCATGCTCTCATCATGCAAGGTTTCCTGCTCTCCTCATGCAAGATTTCCTGCCATCTGTTTATGCCCAGTTTCATGCTCTTCTCAAACAAGGTTTCCTGCTCTCCTGATGCCCAGTTTCATGCTCTCATCATGCAAGTTTTCTGCTCTCCTCATATTAGGTTTCATGCCCTCCTCACACCCAGTTTCCTGCTCTCCTGATGCAAGGTTTCCTGCTCTTCTTATGCCCGATTTTCTGCTCAGCTGACATGCCCAGTTTCCTGCTGTCCTGTCCTGTATTTTTAATTCCTCACATTTGGTGTGCAGAAATTTTTTTAGTGTTTTTTATTTCATAGTAGAGCTTTGTGTATTAAGCGTACAATACAGGAAATTTTAGCAAATTCACAAATATTTTCAAGTCTCTTTCTTAACCCGCTGGTATAGTATATACACTGAGTATAATTGTTCATCTAATTTCTTGATCTCTCTTATTAAGATTTTCCTTTTCTGGTACAAGATTTATATTGCTTATATAATAAAAGTTGGAGAACTCTGAGGTACTTGAATTACAAATGTATTACCAATTACGCTTGTACAGTTGACAATAACATAAAAGGTCAAAAGTAGGATTTCAATCTCACTTAACATTTTACTAAATTGAGACACATAATTTGATGCTTCACCCAATCGGCACAAGTTTTTATGGTTATTTTTGTGCCTAATAAGGGCATGCACTGTGATTTTGTATGGCTATTTTTTATGCTATATATGGGCTGTTTCCACAAGCAAAATAACCACCAATTTTCCCCTACAAATCAACATTTTCCCCCATAAAATGTAGCATATCTCCCTCCTCCTTTGTTCCTGCAGGTTTAAGTAAAGCTATTGGTCTAAACAATGCCTTGTTTTTAATTAGAGCTTTTCAACTGGCTTAAGTTATTGCTACATGGCTTAACTCTTGAGCAAGTCCAGTATAAGATCAGATCTGTTGATAAAAGCAAATATTAATTACAATCAGTAAAACAATTATTTCCTATTTAGTGATTGTATCGCTTTATTTTCCAATTTTAAGGAAAGTCTTTGCTAAATTGATGCATATTCTTGGTTACATAGCTATGTGGGGGAGACATATTGATTTTGTGCTGGATCTCTGTCTGTCTGGATGTTTTCCGCTCTAGTTCTTCTTAACCACTGGCTCAATTTCAATGAAACTTCACATGAATACTTGGTACCTGGAGCCTAGTTTTGCATTTTGTCAGGAATTTAGGATCAGATTGTTTTTGCTATCATAAGTTTGTTGGAGACACGCGTTTTGTGTCAAAAACTTAAAACTGCTCTAGTCTTACTTGCAATGCATGCACCTGAATGCTCCTCCCAGCGTAGTTAAGTTGTCCTATTGTGTACAACTGTTGTCATGGTTTTTCTGTGACTTGATCTTGCATTGTCCTTGGAGTGTAATTGAATTACTATAGTCTGCTGATAGAACAGTTTTATGGTAGTGGATGTCGGGGAATGTAATTTACTTTATGTCATTTATAGTTTGTGTTCTCTTCCCATGATGATCCTGACTTTGCATGATACAAGGCTGAAATGGTGGCTGATTTATGCCATGTTGTATTTTCACTTTTCCACCGTAACAACGCGAAAATATAACAATGCGAAAGAAAAAGTCGACTTTTTTGGTGTTGTATTGTCCCCTTCATCTGTCATATTATCGACAATGTCTAGATACGACCAAGTTGACCTTTTCGCATTGTTACATTTTTAGCTCACCTGCCACAAAGTGGCAAGGTGAGCTTTTGTGATTGTTTTATGTCCGTCGTCCGTCCGTCCGTTAGACATTTCACCGTTAACACTCTAGCACTTTCAATTTTGCTTTGATCGTCATTAAACTTGGTCAGTAGTTGTATCTCAATGAAATATAGGTCAAGTTCGAAGTTGGGTCATGTGGGGTCAAAAACTAGGTCAAAAGGTCAAATAATAGGATAACCTTGTTAACACTCTGGTGCCCACATTTTTGCTTTAATCTTCATCAAGTTTAGTCAAAATGTTCATCTTGATGACCTTACGGTCAAGTTCAAAGTTTGGCCATGTTTAGCTGGTGAGCGCTCCAGGATCTATGATCCTCTTGTTACATTTTTGCTTTGTTGTGGCAAAAAAAGCGATTAAATACGACTTGGCATTAATCAGCCACCATACAAGGTATGAATTGATGTTGACAGAAAATGAGCCGTAGATATGGTTTGGTTAGAATTGTATTCTTGCATTCTTTTAATCCTGTTGACTAATTTGGTTGGTTGAGCATGTGGTCCATCTCGCTGGTCAAGTGAAAGAGCGTCCACATCAAATGTGAGAGGTCATTCAAGAGATACTGGTATGTCTCCAGCTCAGTTCGTTCCAGGTAACTGCAGGTTCGTAAGGTGTCTGGATAATGTGACTGGGTAGTCTCCATATGATTGAAATACTGTTGCAATGACCAGTTGGACTTCAACTAATATTAACAAATTAAGCACAAGTTTATGTTGTGTAGACTTAAAAGATAATTGAAAACTGTTGTTGAGAATAATAAAAGCACTACCTCACAGAAGCATTATAAATATATACTATGCACATATGTGTAGTATTTTATATTTGCTTCTTGGGATTCAAATAAATAGGCATATGTTTCAGTTCTATTACAAGGCCATCCTGTCTCGCTTTTTATAATAATTAAATTTTCTTCCAAAGTTTTTTTGAGAAACACAGTTTGGTGTTAATGTCACACTATATTGTTTTGTTATCGTTAAACAAATACCCAATGCATGCTGTGAATTATTCACCATCTCACTGTATAATTGGAAGTGATTATCAGACTTGCCTTGGGTTCTTAGATTGCGTTATTCATTATTTCTTTAAGACATTATGAAACAAATCCAGTTAAGTACATGTTCATTCATGTTCAAGTGCTACTCTTGATGTTTTGAGACATATGGACATTAACTACAAGCCTAGCTTTTAAGAACACATTCATGATCATTCATGTTCAGTCCTGTGGCACACAACATTTTGTGTGAACACATATAGTCCAGAGTAGTAAGTTTTGTCAACTACCAAAGAGTCTATGATGAAGCAACTCTCAAAGGCTTTGCAAAGAAGCCACAGCCAAAGGCTCTACAATGAAGCAACAACCAAAGGCTCTACAGTGAAGCAACAACCAAAGGTTCTACTATAAAGCAACAACCAAAGGCTCAGCAATAAAGCAACAACCAAAGGCTGTACAATGAAGCAACAACCAAAGGTTCTACAAAGAAGCCACAACCAAAGGCTGTACAATGAAGCAACAACCAAAGGTTCTACAAAGAAGCCACAGCCAAAGGCTCTTCAATGAAGCAACAACCAAAGGTTCAGCAATAAAGCAACAACCAAAGGTTCTACTATAAAGCATCAACCAAAGGCTCAGCAATAAAGCAACAACCAAAGGTTCCACTATAAAGCAACAACCAAAGGCTCAGCACTGAAGCAACAACCAAAGGCTCTACAATGAAGCAACAACCAAAGGATCAGCACTGAAGCAACAACCAAAGGTTCTACTATAAAGCAACAACCAAAGGCTGTACAATCAAGCAACAACCAATGGTTCTACAAAGAAGCCACAACCAAAGGCTGTACAAAGAAGCAACAACCAAATGTTTTACAATAAAGCAACAACCAAAGGGTCTACAACGAAACAACAACCAAAGGCTCAGCAATGAAGCAAATACCAAAGGCTCTACAATGAAGCAACAACCAAAGGCTCAGCACTGAAGCAACAACCAAAGGCTCTACAATGAAGCAACAACCAAAGGCTCTACAATGAAGCAACAACCATTAAGTTACGACTCTACAATGAAGACTCCATTGTTTGTAGAAAACTGGTTGCTGATTATTTGTGCAGTTATTTTGGGAACAGATGCTAAGTGTTTTGAAGAACTGTCTGTATGTTGATGGATGTTGATGTTCACTATCAAAGCAATCACATAAATCTAACAAACATGCTCTCGGCTAATGGACTCATAAATTTCAGAGTTTGAAGAAAGAATTCAAAATTTTAAAATTCTGACTGGTTTTATATATTTGGTTTGCCCTGTACTGTCACTTTAATTCCATTTATGACGACCTGTTGGCATGGTACTTTCTCTCCATATATTGTATTTGTTACAATGAAAGTTATCTGTTTTCTAGAGAAGTAAAAAAGGGAGGTAATTACAAATAAGGTAGCATACAACAGAAACAGCAAAGCACAAAAGGCAGAACATTATTTTGGAACTCACAGAAAAGGAAAGGCACAAACTACAAGCACACAAACAATGACAAACACAAAAGTTAACAAGAAAAAAATTAAACTTTATAATTCTTCAACAAATGCAAACTGGTGAAGGATTTGGTTTGTAGGAGTTCAGTAACTGAATCATTATTAGTATTGCAGATCAATTGACCTCACTTTATAATTATAAACAAATTATAAAGAATTTAAATTTGATCATAAGTTTATTATTTCCATAAGTGCTTAAAACAGTACCCAAGTGTGTTCCCTACTAGAAAGAGTTACTGTGTGACCCTCACCGTTTAAGTGACTGAAAACCATCATACAAAATTGAATAATAAAACATACGTAAGTAAACCATTCTTAGTTAATGAAACTGACTAAGCTAGCTGGTATGACAAGGCCATACCAATCTGTGTTTTATGTTTAATGTTGTCGTGCACCTAGGTTTTGAAGTTGATTTTCGGTGGGGGGAATGATTTGGAAAACAATAAATGTTACTAAGAATACATTTACTGAGTTGTTCAATGCATAAAGTTTTGAAAACACACTAAAAAATAAACCTGCTGAGTGTCTCAAAGACCCTTCAACATTTGGGGCGGATGTTGAGAATGTATTAAGGGGTAGCTTGAAGTGGAAAAATGTGTAAATGCCAATAGTATGGATCCAAGTTTTGAAAATGCTTTGTTTGTTTTTTGGAACAGGTAGCGAGGTTTCAGAAAGCCAAACCTGACGCTAACATAAAAGTGATTCAGTATGGCCTATTATTGTTGTTAACAATATTATTGCTCGTTACTATTGATTTTGGAAGTAATTTAGTCAACCATTGCCCTATAACTGGTGTTACTAAGATATATTACACTGGCTATCCCAGAAAAAAATGGATCATCAAAAGTTGTTAATTATGTTAGTATTTCTCTAGAGATCCCCTGTCTGATTGCTGTCCTTGTCAGGAGTATCCTGAAAACATAACATTGTCAAAGCTAACTCTGATAAATAGCTCATATGAAAAGATCAGTAATGGTAACATATACTGTAAACCAATTTACTTTCGTCAATACTAACTTTCGCGTTTTGCTGATTGTCAACATATTCAAGACTACAAATTTTCTTGTCAACATATTCAAGACTACAAATTTTCTTGTCAACATATTCAAGACTACAAATGTTCGCATTTAAGTTTCCTGCAATGTCCATATTAATGTTTTTAGCACTTTTGCAGCTTCTTAATTTCGCAAAAAATTCTACTACTCGCAAAACTAGATCACGTGAAATAATTTCTTGCTTTACAGTAATAATTGAATATTTGCTATTGTTTCTCAACAATTCTTCAGTTCTCACATATACTACCGCTCAAGTTTCTATTTGAATATACATTTATTACATTTCATCTATGGTGACACTTACTGGCGCGGATAGTATGGTTTCTAGGTCAATAATATTCACGCTAAAAGGTTAATGACAAATGGAGGACTCAGTGTAAAACCGTTGTAACTACATATGACTTTAGAAAGAGTTACAACTGTTTTGCACTAAGCCCTCGAAATCGTCTCTTTGGCATAACAAGGTTGTATCTTAGTATTACTATAACTATATAGTGAGATATGACCTTGATGCGTCAAATGGACAATTAATATCAACATTTTTCAGGGCACTACTATGTGTGCTTTGTGTCACGTGTAATTATACTCATCTTGAAAACGAACTCCATTTACTATTATATTCTCCTTACCAGATTTGACTGGTACAAAAATATAACAAAGTAACAAACAACCTGAATTGTATATATCGCTGGCAAATAGAATGAGAAGGTTGTAAGTATAGTCCAGTTAGGATATTGTGACAGTGACGTTGCAGTTTATGTGTACGCAAAAAATCACAACCATTGTCTAAACAGGTAGAGCGAAGTTTAGTATGTTAGTTTAGCATTGAAATTATAGTTGTTTGTACAGTTAAGCCTTTATAATTGGTTTTACACCGTTATAGTGGACTCGACCGCTGCGTCACTGGATTTTTATCCTAACTGGACTATACAGAATCGATATTTTGAGAAAACAAGAAAATCAAAGCACTGAGAGTACAGATGGGAGGCGATCTGGTTGCTGCTACTAAAGCTTAAACCGACTTTACACGTTTAATGTTTGTTTTCTTACTGCCGATCTTGTCTTGAATGTCAAAATAGGCATATGTGACTATATAGGCATGTTGGGTATCTAAATAATTGTTAAAAGGTGCATATTAATTTATATGTAATACGTGTATTGAATGCGTATATCAAAAGTGGCTTTAAAATAATACTACGCGCCTATTTATCAGATTCTACAGTACCGTCTTGTAATCACTTCCCTCACAGCGGGAGACAGTCTATAGAAAGCGGCTAGCTAGTACAGCGACACCATATGATTGCATAACAGTACTTTGCAGACCGTATACGATTCATTGATAAAACCATCACTTGACCGTAGTCTGAAGTTTCTAAAAATAGCTTTACAGCCAGGACATTTGATGGACACGTCATTTTCGTACTATGGAACAAGTTCGGTATCAGCCGGTGTAGTGATTTTTTTGGCCAAAATATCGATTTAACGAACAGTTTCACAATAATTTTTGATCTTAGAATAAACAAATGTTGCTGATTGGCTTAAATCAGTTAAAAAATTTGGAGAAACATAAGTAGCAGTATTGGGAATGTTGACAGTTTCTGGAACTACTTGAATGCGGATTCACATAGCAGCCTAAAGGCGGTTAATTTTGTATTAAGAAATGGGCAATGGTAGTAATGAGAGGCTTAATCGCCTCCCAAAACTGCTGAAAACTACTCTTTACTTTGGTTGGTTCAACATGACCAGTTCCGATTTTCGTGAAAATAGGCTCATCAGAAGCGTCTTGTGGTGCAGATTTCAAATATGCGTTAGTCTTATAAGGTCATAAGTAATTATTACCTTCTCATTCTAAGCCAGCGATACTGAATTTCCAGACTGTCTAAAGCAATACAGAAATGGCTGCAGGGCGTAGCCACCCACAAGACAGTCAGAACATACCGTCTGTATCCGCAAAAAAGGATACTTGAAATAAGCCCACATACTGACCCCCTCATTGAATGACACACTGCACTCACTGTTTGTGAAATAAGAATATTACGATATAGGGAGATAATTGCAAATGATAGTGAAGTACTGGGAGTCTTTCTAAAGTCGCAAAAATTGGCTAAACTGATGATTCAATGTTAAGGCTGTGCCCTGCGGTTGTGTTGTATTAAAAATAATTTGTCTTCTAGATCTAAATCATGTAGGGAATTTCTCCATTACATATGGAATATCTGAGGAATAATGGTGTAAAAAAGGTCAACTCACAGTCTGAGTGTGTACCTTTCTAAAAATAAGGTTAAATTGCCTTACACAGAGTTCTGGCCCTGTGATTATATAGAGGATATTTGTTGATTTTGGTGTAAGATCAAATTTTATTTCACTGAGTGATCACAGAAAATTAATATTTTCACTTGAATGTAATGACGTAGGTGAAAACTTATGCCTCAATTTCTCTTAAATGTGCCGTTATTGGCTTAATTGGAAAAAATCACGCCAAAATTGGAACGTCACGACGTGAGAACTATGACGTCATGATGACGTAACGCATATTGAAGCCCGGTGCCATTGACGTTACAAAGTGGTAATTTCACTGTTATTTTCACTGAAAAAACTCCATAATCCACTGAAAGCAAATAATAAATTAACTCAACTTGAGTATGAAACATGATTTGCTCCTGCACTGTGCAACAGTTGAATTATCCTTATTTTATCAGGACATATTACAGTGTTTTCTTTAAGTTTATCCCTCTAATATTATAATCACCAGGGTACTGTTTTATCAAAGCACTTACGGAAATCGTAAATTTACGTTCAAATTTAAATTCTTAATTATTCTTTAAAACCTACACATTGGGGACAAATATTGTTTGTAGAGGTTCATTGACTTAATAGTTATTAATACCGAACGGCTCTTTGTCACAATTTGTAGCTATCATGAAGTTATAAAGAATTTAAATCCGAGCGTAAGTTTAAGATTTTCGTAAGTGCTTTGATAAAACAGTACCCTGACATTTAACTGCTTCAAGCATTCATAGTTTGAATTGAGCATGAAAAAGTTTTATTGTCACAGGGCCTGGGTACTGTTTTATCAAAGCACTTACGAAAATTGTAAAGTTGCATTCAAATTTAAATTCTTTGTAATTCTTTCAGAACTTTTAGTGTGGTACATGCTCCACCCACAATGGTTCAAACCATTATAAAGGCTGCTATTGCTTACATAAAGTTTATAAAGAGGCATGGTTTACTTGCTCAAGGGCAGTCACCAGGTCACGGGCAGTCACCAGGTCACGGGCAGTCACCAGGTCACGGGCAGTCACCAGGTCACGGGCAGTCACCAGGTCACGGGCAGTCACCAGGTCACGGGCAGTCACCAGGTCACGGGCAGTCACCAGGTCACGGGCAGTCACCAGGTCACGGGCAGTCACCAGGTCACGGGCAGTCACCAGGTCACGGGCAGTCACCAGGTCACGGGCAGTCACCAGGTCACGGGCAGTCACCAGGCTGCTGCTTCAAATTACTTCTCGATGAAGAAGCGTTTTTGTGAAAAATAATATGTCCTTCAAAAGTAAGCCAACGAAAAGCAAATTCGCTGTTTGGTCGAAAAGAAAGAAAAGTGCAAACACTAAACTGTATTAGGCATTGATTTCTACCATTCTGGCAATATTCAAATCATATCCCTGTAATATGAAAATATCTATACTAGATATAATGTTGTTTCTTATACTGTAAACCAATTTACTTTCGCGAATAATAACTTTCACGTTTTGCTGATCATCGGCAAATTCACCACTACAATTTTTTTAAGTTTTCCACAATGTCCATGTTAATGCTGTAATGAAATTCTACCACTCGCGAACTCTGCAAAACTAGCATGAAATAATTTGTAGGTTTACAGTATATTTCCAAGTTAATTATAGTGAAATTTTGCATATGTGAGGACGGCTCTGTGATGGTTATATTGATAGTGGTATTATGATATAAGCTCTAATTGTAATCACTTCTATATTCAGGCTTTAAGGTTGTCTATTTGCATTGATAAAGGATTGTGCCTGTCACAACAGGGTTGAAAGTTGACAACAAGTGACATGAGACACACTCTAGAGGTCATGAGGTCACACTTGAGAGGCCATGAGATCATATACAATCTTGACCGAAACTTTACAAAATCTGCTCACAGTACTTGTCTCCATAAGATTATATTAAGTCAGACAGGGAAGGCAGCACTCAACTTAACCAGCCGAGCAAAGAAAACATTAAAAACACACAAAACACAGTGCCCAACTGATCCAACCGATCACAGAAAACATTAAAAACACACGAAGCACTGAAAACACGGCATCCCGTCCCGAAAGTCTCCTGCCTCAGTCAGTCAAACGGAATGAGAGCCATGTGACGAGAAAGCAACAACTGGACACCACATATCCACTGGTTTGATTCTTTAATGTCATCAAAAATACAAACATTTTAACTTTGTCACTACCTAAAATCAAGAAACATTTCATTTAATAAAATCCTCTACAGTTTTGCCATGATCCTCATAAAACCTCAGGCCACCATCTTGGTCTCTGTAATATCTAGGCCTCGATTGACTGGAAGATTATACTGGGTGTCACTGAAAAGTTACCACTTATATACCTCTCTGTTTTGCATACAATATGACCTATCAGTACAAAAGTTTTATAGCTTGTGCATTTGAATATTGTTAAATAGGATAGCTGTGACTACACAGTTTGGTCAAAACATAGTTGTGTTCAGCTTTTAATACAGTGTAACTTGAATTTGAAAATATAAGAGTCAATAGTCAACTTTTCATTGATGCTGAGTATTAGGTGAGGCTTAAAATGTTGCTGAATCTCTCATACATATGGCCATATTGCAAGCATTTGTAACTGTACATATATTTGTATGCCCTTCTAGTCAAATTCAGTTGCAGTCCTGAAGAGTTAGCACAGTGTATAAACCAGTCAACTTCCGGTTATCGCAATAATGAGTACATGTTGAATCGTATTATAAGTCTTGCAATAAGTCGTACAGTGATAGGAAATCACTGGACATTTCAATCACAATAAGTCATACGTGTTGAATTGTATAGTATCCCAATAAGTCATACTGTGATTTGGTTTATACGCGGTTGTTTAAGATATTGTGAGAGTGACATTGCAGTTAATGTGTACACAAAAGATTACAACCATTGTCTGAACAGGTAGAGCAAATATGGTATGTAGTTTAGCATTGAAATTAAAGCTGTTTGTGTAAGCGGCTTTATAATTGGTTTTACATCGTAACAGTGGACTCGACTGCTGTGTCACTGTATTCTTACCCTGACTGGACTATAAACTCAGTGAAAAGTCCGGGAATTCTATATCTGTTCTTCAGGGTAACCCTAGCCAGATTTGTGATACACGTTTATCTAATTTGTATATTTTAGTGCCTTATAATGATGTTCACATGATACATGGCCTTCATAAAATATCTCCCTTATGTGATCATCACCCTAACAGTGAGTGTCATCTTTCACGATTAGCATCAGTTGTCGTCACCGTCAGATGTTGAGGGCAAGATTGGAAATATATAAGTTGATCTTGTTGTTGCAGAGATTGCGATATAAAATTACTGATGTTGACGACATCAGACAGTCAAGTACATGATTCTGGCAGCAGCCATCTTGAATCATAAAAAGACATACCATATGAATAATGTGATACAGTCTAGCAACATTCAACTGGCACTTACTAATAGTCTGTGCTTTTCTGTTGTCCTATCAGGTTTGATATTTTACAAAGTCAAAACATTGTTATAACAATGGTTAGCTTGTCGTCTAATCTGGCAACCAGGGTTACAATAGGGGTGGAGGAACTCATATGCCTGCCATATTTCATCAGAAAGCTGGCTGGCAAATAAAGGCTATGCTCGGCACAGAATTGTTACAGTAATGAGTGCCAGATAAATGTCATAAAAGTATTTGTATTGCAGTAATTAAAACATGAATCAAAACGTTCATTTGCATATGAATAAAACCATCCAAGTTCTGTGTCACACATGTACATAAAATAACCTTAGTGAGGTTTTTTGTCCTAGAATCAAGACATATATCATGGAATATTCAGGTCAACATGTTTGGTTTTGCATGCTAAGAATTGCTTGTTTTTGCTTTGCTAATGCTAAAGTTTTAGTGCTTTAATTGTCCTGTAGACACATTTCTTATAATTAAAAATTGTTACCAGTTATACAAGCTTTCATCATGTTGTCCTCATTGAATTAATGCTCATTATTTCCCCGTAGACAAAGTTTGAAGGGGTTGTACTATAGTTACCATGTTGGTTGGTTGGTCTGTCAGTCTGTTAGCAAAATTGTGTCTGCTCTTTTACTTTGTCGTTTCTAACTGGGTGATACAAATGTTCACCACATCAAGACGGTGTGCCATGCTTAAGACTCAGGTCCCCTAGCTCAAAGGTCAATGTCACACTTAGAGGTCAAAGGTTGAAAGGTTTATTTAGACATGTGATTCCTGTCTGCTCTGTAACTTTGTAAGTGTTGGGTATGACAATGTTTTGTGTGAAAGGTGAGGCAGGGAAATTATTAATATGTAGATAAATGTAGCACCATATGCTTTCATAATGATCACTGAGTTTAATTATTCAAGTTTCAATTCAATGATACACTTCATGTTATTATCATTATAGATAGCACAGTGCCTCTTTTCTAGATCTAGTTGAAGCAGGATCCTGTAAGCTAGATCAAACTTACTGATAGTAATTACGTAATTTTCATGTCTTTGAAAAGGATGTAATTGAAACACCTTGGTGCAGTTATACAAATGATGTTCTATATTGAAATGTTACCAGACTTAGAATGCAATTAAATGTGAGATGTGTGGTTGGAAGAATTAATTAATTGCATAGAAATTTGAAATTGGAGAGAATCTTATTATATTATTGAAACTATAAAATCTCATAGAAAATAACAGTTTTTTTTATTTTTCATTAAAGCTGATAAACAAATCATGGTTGACTCATGAAGGTTGTTATGTTATTACCTGCGAGCCTTGAGCGAGCAGGTATATTGGATAGCATAAAGTAAAAAGTCCATGGAGGAGTACATGACCTGTTCTCGATGGTTTACGATTTCAAAAAAAAAAAGCAAAAAAAGATGCATTTTGTAAGAATGTCGTGAACCAGACTAATTCCATTATACCATGCGGATAACATTGGTCTTTGTCGCATTGCAATAGTTTATTTACCGAAGAAATCAGAACTGTCCGAAATTTCAGTGAGTGCTAGGCAATATTGAGACCATGGATCTAAACAGCAGGTGACTGCAGCTGCATAAGCACAACGCTTCCCAGTCAATTGTCAATTATCGGAATTGGTTGATGATCTTTGAACTGAAAACATGTCTTATGATAATACCTTTTAATGAACTGATACTAGGTTTTATTCATAAGCATATAAATATTATAATGGAACAAGGGAGTCATAATATGCAATTAAGTGTCTTGAAAATTGGTTTGTTATACATGAAAATATTTAACAATTTGTTGATAAATTTCGTATGTCAAATTATCGTGCATATAGTTTTCCCAATTTGAAAGCTACCGGCCTATCGGGCTTATTTTTTTCTCACAATTTTGAGATTTTCATGTTTATTTTTATACACTTCAGCTGTTGAATTATGCAGATAGAAGGTCGAGGATCCTGTCAATTCTCTGTCAAATGAAGTCGGTACATGATTTGCTCGCAGGAACTTTTTGACTTGTATATGTATTACTTGCATTTGGTAAATTCTCTGGTCGAGCAGCTGCTGTGTAAATTGATTATTTGTGTTTTTATGTAGGTAAACAAAATTAACTTGCAGGTATTAGAGCGAGTTTCAAGTGTGAATCTATACAGACAGTGTGCACGCTATCTGAATTATGGACTCTGCATTTCGCGCAGTGATCAAGTTTTAAGCTTTTTAACATTTTGAAAAATCGATAGACTAAGTGGTTGTATCGTTTATTTATCTTATAGCTTGGGTTATTTATTTCATTACATGTTTTATTTATTTTATTACATGGATCAAGGAATAAATTATATAAATCACAAATGGTGTCATGTTTCTTTGCATTTAGTTCAGTAATTTTCAAGCTACAATCATAAGTTTGTCATGACAAATAGAAATAATGTAATATACTTTTTCATAAGAAACTTGAGCTTTAAAAAATACATATCTATCTATAAGTTCTTTATTATGTTTCCCTCATTTAGTGGGGACATATACATTTTTGTGCTGGATGGATAGATTGGTGTCACAAAGTTTTCCTTGCTTGTTATCCTAAATCATTGGCTGGATTGAATTTCCTTAAAAGTTCTGCGTATCATCAGGAATTATAGGTTGAATGATTATAGCAGGAGTTACGGTCCTTTGTATGAGACAAACATTGCTGTGTCAAAAAATCTTTTAGTTATATAAAAATATATATGGATTATCTGAAAATTTGTGCAATGTTATACAATTTGGCTGATCTCAGAAAGGGAGAACATAGTTTAATAATGTATAAATATATCATGGCTAATCTAAATGCCCACAATGAAACATTTGAAACTTGAAATTTAAAAGTTAGATAATTGGATTATCAAAAATGGAAGAATTTGGAAGATTATTGATAGCAAAAACAATATGGAGGGGGAGAATTTTAGATGAACAGTTAAAGGAAGAAGCTATTAGTACGGAGAGGTATAACAAACGACGGTCTGCCGTCCATGAGGTAAAATGTTCCTTTAACTGTAACTCCGAATCTCCATTATAGGCAGTGCCTTAAAGTTCTTACATTAAGTCGAGACTCATAACAAATGACAATCTGCCGTACATGATGTAAAATGTTCCTTTAATTGTAACTCCGAATCTCCATTATAGGCAGTGCCTTAAAGTTCTTGTATTAAAAGTTCTTATATTGAGTTAGAGAGTCATTACAAAATCCAAATGGCAGTCCATGATGTAAAATTGTAATCCAATTTGGTTACACATGTTGCATTCCATGTATATTATTGTTTGTCACAGTTGTTAGTCAAAGGCTTTCAAGCAAATTCATTGGCCCATATACGCTGATTATTATTACCCACAGCCTAGAAGCCATGGGTATTATTGAATACATTATTAAGCAACTTGGTTTAATAATGGAGGAGTATGTGACCATTTATCAATGCCTGATTGGCTAATGTGTCAGTCTGGCTTACAAATTCAAATTTTAAAGGAAGGATTTTGTGAGAATGTTGTGACACAGACTAATTAAATTTTCAACCAGACCATATTGCACTGAGTCATGTGACCAATTTACTTTTATGAATGAACAGTGTTTTAATCGTCTCCTTGGACTGTTATGTAAACTATTCTCGCTTTTTCGGAATCACGCTAGGGGGTCTGCTTCATTACAATTAATATAGAGTGTCTTATACCACTGTAAATAAACTGTTACATACACGTTGAGCCTTAGGTAAGATTAGCTGGTAATAAAGTTGGTAACTCTGGTCCGTAAATTATCTGGCCGCGGAAAACTATTGGACTTGTTTACCATTAAAATGTATTTAAAGGTATTTTATTTGACAACTAGCATAATCTCAACTCGCGTAATCTCAACTAGTATAATGTCAATTGCCTTATCTTTGAATTGTACATTTGAGAACATAAAAAGGGTTTCGGTATCATTTTACATTTTGCCTTATATAATAATGTAGGGCAATGACAGTTAATTTACTGATCTGATCCTGATTGCTATATCTGAGTATTAATTATTTTCTGTAATCATGAGGGGGTTGATTGAACTTTAAATTACCTTAATCTTCCGTTGCCTAATGAATTGTCCGAAATTTCATTGAAAACACGAATCTATCATAGTTTTTTTAAAGTGAATGTTGCTGTAGTTTTACATTTTAAAATTGCAATTACACTTTTTTTTACGATAACAGAAAGAGTGAGGTTTTACATGTTTAAATTGTTCTGTTTGCCAAACTGCATTCAACAACTGATTTAAGTGACAAAAATTGCAAATTTCCGGCAATTCAATTGTTGTTGGCTTTCCCTGAACGTATTGCAAGAGTCAAAACAACATTTCAAAATATTTGAAAGTTTATTTTTGGATAATTGAAACATGCACACGTTCACACACCATGTAGCCAGTATTAGCATCTCATGTTATGACTGTATAATGTTGATTAGGCGTCAGCTTTTCTCACATCTGATCTGTTAATCTGCAATAAGATAGCTCCTTTATTACTCAAACAAAACATTATCAATATTGCAGCACATGCATTCACATCGGGTGTTCAAGGGAACAAATGCATCATTATTATATCATAATATTAAGACAAAAATCCATTCTGCGAATTAATAGCGGGATATTATGAGAAATTTAACGTGCAGTAGGATTTCATCTTTGGAATTAGGTGTGTGTTTTTCTGTCCTCATTAATTACACATGTTTTTTACTGCCAAGCTCTTGATTCAGTTGCTCTATACACGCCATATTTGGTGATTTGTTTGAGTGATTTCATGTTACTAAAAAAAAAAAAATGTTGTAACATCACTCTTTATAACAATTTTCTGCATTCAATTTTGAGCTGCAGAGTCTTTAGGATCTGAGTGTGAGATCTTGAAACAGCTACTATATGTTCTTGTTATTTAAGTGACCGCATATCGCTGGCTTAGAATTAAAAAGTCGTACATACTACTTACGACCTTATGAGACTCATGCATATTTGAAATCAATGTGTCCAAGTTTAAAAAGTGTACAATTACCTCATGTGCAGCTTTTTGTGACAAATATCAAGAGTGATCACCCTTGGTAAGGCATTGTGATCATTTCCTTAATAGAATTACCTCCCTTTCATATCCATTATTGGAAAATCATCGATAATGGACATGTGTGATAGCAGCAGGAATTGACAAACCTTTGGATTATAGGGGTTTAACTACTGGCACTAATATGTAATGGTGTGTTAAATTTAACTTAAAATTTTCTGTTGTGATTGGTCCAATACAATGCCAGGATATTGGTTGAAACAAATCCATAAGGACTAAAATACTTTGGATGCCACTCCTTCCCTTACAACCAACTCTATCAAAAACAAAACATTAGAACTACATTTGTATTAAAATGAATCTATTTTAACTCTAGCAACATTTTTTGGTTTAGTTCAAATAGATTGATTTTCATTTTATGAATTATTTATTGCCTCTCTGGTAATTATTTTTAGCTTGCAAAATTCTCAATAGATCTGTGATGTTTGGGAAAATCTCAAATATTGTAATGATTAAATCACACTGATCTTAACGAGATTTGACACTTTCTGAAGAAATTTTTGGCATTATATTCTTTGATCATGTTTGGTTCAATTGCAAATGAATTTCTGTCTTATTTTGCTAACACTAAAGGTGTATCATTATACACTCAGTTTTGTAAGTTTTCTTTGATGTTTGTAGTGCTAATTGCAATGTCTAAAAATACTGGATGAAAGTGTTAATTGAAGTTACTTTAAAGGTCGTTGGCTGCAGTTTCTTGAATTTTCTTTCCCAAGTATAGAATTTGATCAAACTCTGTATAATGAATGCAGTATTGTATAAGAAACTAAAAAATACAAAATTAGTCATACGTCACCAAACTCATGAGTTATCTGCCCTTGGAACTAGTGTTTTCTCCAAATTCTGCCTATACTATTCAAGGGCAGGTAACTCCTAAACAAGCATGACTAAACTAAACAATGCATTACACAGAGTACAATGGTAGGCGTCAATTAAGTGTAATTTGGATAAGCTATTTATTGTAGCTATTTAACATTAAAGTTTATATATCTGTGTCCTTGTATTCCACAAACAATTTAAGAACAAAACTCGGACTTACAAAATTAATGTTAAATGTTTTTTCACTTTTATGATGTAATTAATGTATAGATTTTAATTTAAATTGGCATATGCATACAATAGATGACCCCAATTATACAGGACACAATTTCATTGGTTTAGATATATTAGTAAAGAAATTCTAGACAAATTTCATTTGAATATTTAAGTCTGAGCTTAAGTCTTAAAATGTTTGTGATTAATTAAGGACACTGTCTATGATGATTATGAGTTTTATTTTTACAGATCTCTGACTCTGGCTGATGTCTCCTGGAATTCTTGTTTATTATTATTTTTCGCAACAAACTACCTTATGTACTCGTCCATAAGTCTGATGATAAAAAGACCCCAAAATTTTGTCTAAAAGTTGCTTAATATTTTGTCCCATATTTTGATATTGACAAAATAAGTTATGAGTTTCATTTCTTGTATAGTATGTTTATTCAGGCCTTGCATATGTATACAAACTTTGCAATATCATAACATTGTAGTTTTAATGTTTTGAACATTTAATTTGAGAAAAAGACATTGAAAATCAATACCTTTTCACGAAGTTACATACTTATACACGTAACATCTATAAAGATAAGACATTAATAAGAGAAATTGCAATTTATTTACACAATATTATGTAAACAAGTGACTGACCTAAATAATTGATTTATAGCAACTTTTGTGATTGGTTTAAGTCGGGTTGACTTTTTGGAATTTGACTACCCGACTTATGGGCGAATATGTAGGGTAATCTTTATCATAATATCATGCTCATTATGCATGCTTAATTAATTGATATATGTGAACCGATCTGCATGCACACTTATTAACTTTGATGTAAATGTATATTTTTCTATACTTCAGGTACTATCTCTTGGAGCAGATGTGCTACCCGAGTATAAACTACAGTCGCCAAGAATTCACAAATGTACGATTCTACATTATTCTCCGTTCAAGGCAGTGTGGGACTGGATTATACTTCTACTAGTTATATATACTGCGGTCTTTACGCCATACATGGCAGCGTTTCTGCTTAGTGAACAGCGACGTGACAAGAACGTTAGCCGCTACCAGGATCCATTGACTATAACTGACTTACTTGTTGATGTCATGTTTATTATTGATATTTTGATAAATTTCCGGACTACCTATGTAAATAAGAACGATGAGGTGGTCAGCCATCCGGGTAAAATTGCTATACATTACTTCAAGGGATGGTTCCTCATAGACGTGGTTGCTGCCATTCCATTTGATTTACTATTATTCGGATCTGAAACTGACGAGGTTAGTATAATTATGTTTTAACCCTTTCATCCATAGAGACTTGGTCCATTCACATACAATAGCCTAATATCTCGAGACCATCAAAGATGATGTCAAAGTCACGTGGTATTGCTACACTGTATAGTCACATTCAAACTTATACAGAATGAAGTATGAAACTTGTTACAAATGTTAAGCAAATAGAGATATTGGTTCACATGAATCTGCGTCATTCCTTCATAGGTTACATGTTGCATGACATTTGTCTTGTAACTTACTTGGTGTCGTCTGCTGTCACATGACGTTTGTCTTGTGACTTACTTGGTATCGTCTGCTGTCACATGACATTTGTCTTGTGACTTACTTGGTGCCGTCTGCTGTCACATGACATTTGTCTTGTGACTTACTTGGTGTTGTCTGCTGTCATATGACATTTGTCTTGTGACTTACGTGATGTCGTCTGCTGTCACATGACATTTATCTTGTTACTCACTTGATGTCTCTGGTTCTGCTCAAAGTTTTGCAAAGCAAGATATCTGTTTAGTTTAATCTTGTTGCACACCATCGATTGTGTTGCACCCTTAGAATTGCATCATATATCCATCACTCTGTGATCATCTGCTTTTCCTAGATAACTGTTTAACCAGGGTATTGTACAGAGAATTTTAACACGACACTCAACCTTCTATTAGCATTATTTCACAGCTGATTTAATGTCTATATTTATAACCCGGGTTGTATGTTTTCAAAAGCAGTGAAATACCAACACAAATCTAAAAGACCAATATTGCTCGATTTGCTGGCGGAAATTTATATACTCAATGCAAGAACCTTGTAATATTCATGCATAAAGGTCAGGATCATGTCAAATTCTCCGTGCTATACTGCTGTTTGGTTATATAAGTGTTAATGGCACCCAAAATTGGATTCTATTCCACAACCTTCTTCAAGGCAAATCTGATTGGGAAGGCAACACTCAACAGAAATAGCAGAACATGAAGAACACACAAAAAAGAAAAAAAACACAAGTACAAGTACAATTCAAATGACAATTAAACATAAAAAAGTTAGGAATCAGCAGACTTGTTATTGTGAAGTTCAAAAGATTCAGTCTCATCCAAAATGTGACTAGATAGCCCTTGTCGTGACATTTATTATGTCTCCTGTATATTGTGGTGGACTAGACTTATTGATTTTGTGATGGATGCCTGAATGGGTGTCACAAAGTTTGTCAGTGCTTGTTGAATGTTCTCCTTAACCATTTGTTAGATTCAATGAAACTCTGTTTTCAGGTACACATGGTATATACCTGATTTCAGGTTTTTGAGTGTACAAACAAGTCTACTTTTCTCTATTTTCTCTATATAATTAAATTGGCAACTTTTTAGGATATCAGGTTTTTCAGAATTTTATACTTGGACCCATGAAATTGTGTATATTGTCATGAATCTTAGATAAGATGAGTTATGGACTTAAGTTGGAGACATACATTTTTGTGTCAAAAATTTTCTTACTGGTAGCCAATACATTTATTGTTCGCTTCATCTTCTATTTTGTGCTTTCTGGGAGCAAACAAACTTCTTGGTCATTGCGTTGTTTCCCTGTCAAATTATCCAAACAATTCAAGGGAAATCTCCGCTTTAGGCAGTGCATTTGTTCATATTATGTTATACTTTAAGTCCCCTCTGTTATTCAGGGTAGCAATACCACATGACTTTTGGCTACAGTTCCAAGTAGAAACTTGTAAACATTGGAACACAAATATAGCCATAAGTATTTAATTTCTTCAAAGATTTCTATAAAATATATGCCTAGCTCAGGGGAAAATAATTTGCTTTCCATGAAATACATGATCTTTATCAGCAGCTTGACCGTTTTTTCCAGTACCCTGTGAAACCTGTATTTTCCTTTGACAAAATGGCACAAGTGCTGAAAGGGATCTTGTATTTCATGGATAGCAAATATTTTTCCCCTTTCATAGAACTCGATGAAGAAATAAAATACGTATGGCTATATTTGTGTTCCGATGTTTACAAATCTCTACTAAACTGAGTTAACTTCCCAGTCATCTATGAAATCCACGAAATTAAATCCCCAATGAATAATAATGATTTTACAGTATATGGAATAAACACAAGAAATAACAGAAGAAGAAAATGTCTCTTCAACCACCATTAGGTTTTATATACAGTATACTGATAGTCTGCTTCCATGTTTGGCAAACTAACAGAATTGTTCAAATTGTATCCGGAGATTTCCCTAAAATCATAGTGTTTAGATAGTTAAGTATACTTCATTACCATTATGTACAAGCTATATGCTGTCTAAGTACCCAGTGGTAGCCGCTGATTTACTGACCTTTCTCCTTCCGCTACAGAAACAATGATACATTAATGATATATACTTGTAATGGAACATGACTGTTGTATACATGTACAAGTAATTATGTTTTCTGTAGGACTTCCGTCCATGTAATTTACATTAAAACCTCACTTCAGACTCCCTTGAAATATAGACCCTTATTATTAACCAAAATGTTACACTTACATGCTTAATATCATATGCAATATGATACAAAGTGACAGGGTGAGCTTTTGTAATCACTTTTCGTCGGTTTTCTGTCCGTCATCCATCCACATCCACATTTGCTTGTGTAGTCACTAGAGGTCACAATTTTGGCCTAATCTTCATGAAACTATGTCACAATGATCATCTCAACAAAATCCAGGTCATATTCGCTTTGGATTATTTTGGGTCAAAAACTTAGTCACTAGGTCAAGTCATAGAAAAATCTGGAGTAGTCACTAGATCTTTATGAAACTTTGTTACAATGATCATGCAGAGTATCTAGTTTTCTCCCTTATGGAGGACTGCGCTACCTTGTGCACATGCTCGGAAATTTAAAAGGTGCGCATACCACCTCAATGAATGAAGGAGATCAATTTAGTTAAAAGAATCACTAATAAATTTTTAAAAAGTGTACTCCGGATCTAATTATGGCTGAAAATTTATCCCCAGACTGACAGTTACAAGTCGTGACCATCTAGACTGTTTACGAGAAGTTTACACGCAAGTTACCTAGTTTTCTTGATCACGTTACACCAAATGTCCAGTATTTTCTATATAATCAGCATTTTCCTAATGGTTTCAATTTCTGTATGTGACGGTTGTACTCTCTGGGGAAAGTGGACCTGGCTGATGATGATTAAAAATGTCATACCACTCTATACAGTTACATTGCATGGCTCCTAATGCCTTTGTTAAGCGGGTTTTCCCCCGATGGAAAAAAAGTTTATTAGAAATATAGATAGACAAATTTGGCAAGTATGGTATACACTCTTCCAGAAGTCAAGTTAAACATATTCCAAAATGTCAACCTCACTTTGACCAATGACAAAAATTAGCTGCAAGAAATATTACTTATGACTAATAAATGTGTTGATTTCAAAGTCTGGGTCAAAGTAAATAAATAACTTTTGGAAAAAATTTGAATTCTATTCCCTGACTTGACTTATTTGCGAGTGTATTATGTACATATACATCTGTAAGTCGGGTAAAATCAAGTTATACAAATTCCAAAAAGTCAACCAGACTTTGACCAGTGCCAAAAGTTAGCTACAAGAAATGAACTTCCCTTGACTAATCACTTAGTCGCTATCAAAGTCAGGGTTATGAATAGTGAATTTGTGAAATTTTCTCTGAGTCTTTTCACCTGACTTATGGACGAGTATAAACGGTACATGTATTAAAATCAATGAAATATATTTCTTGCTGAATATTCCACCAGAAACAACATCCAATGTTTCTAGACACATAAATTCTTACACTCAATGAATAAGTGGAATAATAAACTCAAATACTTGACATGGTATTTATGCGTAAACAATAAGCCAGTTACAAGATTTACTTGTTTAGTGGCCACTGACACAATAAACTTCCAAAAGTATATGTCTGAATAGATCTACGAATACTGCATTTTCAAAATGGGATATTTATTCATATTTTAATAATTCCCTGATGGGCAATTTGTAACATACTTGTTCCGTAAATCCAAGTGAACAAAAGGGGGAAAAATGCACATTGTTTAAACATGATGGAAAAGTTCTCCACTTTTCTTATGGACAAAAAGAAAAATGTTTGGAGTTGCAATATTTTATCATAGTATAAGGACCCATAGCCAGACTGAGGCAAACCAAGGTGAATATCTCGATAAACATTTGAGGAATTACCTAAATAAGCATTTTTAAAGAAAAAATGTCTCAAATAGACCCTAGGAGATTTTTGTCTCACTGTGCTTTTTTGTCGCTGAACACGGCCCTGTGAACAAAGAATTTGCTTTTTTGAAAAAAATGCATACTGAATAAACATGACAGAAAAATTGTTTGAAGTTGCAGTATGTATTTAATCATAGTATCTTGTTGCAAACGAGGAATAAAATATCAGACAAGAAAATGTTAAATTGTTCTGTTTACAAATAAATATATCACACAAATCCACTGCAGACTGAGTTGGTATTATTTCACTTGATTGTTTGACATTCTGTCGGAGATATTTACAATCATTGTCTGGCTTTAACGAACTTTGTGTAATATTTTATACGCGATTTAAATGCATTTACTCGAAGCATTTTAGCTTGCCTAGTTAGTTTGTCAGAAGCTTTGCAAGTCTGAAATTTGTTTCCATTGAAGCATTATAGCAAGTTTGAAATTTGTTTGCATTTAAGTATTTTAAATTGCCAGCTATTTGGCCAAGAGCTTTGCTAGTTTGAAATTTGTTGGCATTGAAGTAAACTTACCAGCTATTTGGCCAAGAGCTTTGCTAGTTTGAAATTTGTTGGCATTGAAGTAAACTTACCAGCTATTTGGCCAAGAGCTTTGCTAGTTTGAAATTTGTTGGCATTGAAGTAAACTTACCAGCTATTTGGCCAAGAGCTTTGCTAGTTTGAAATTTGTTGGCATTGAAGTAAACTTACCAGCTATTTGGCCAAGAGCTTTGCTAGTTTGAAATTTGTTGGCATTAAAGTAAACTTACCAGCTATTTGGCCAAGAATTAAATTGCAAGTTTGAAATTTGTTGGCATTGAAGCATTTTAACTGTACCAGCTATATATTTGGCCAAGAACCTTGCAAGTTTGAAATTTGTTCGTTTAATAGGGTTTTGTGGATTATATAGTACGGAGAATTTGACACGACTCTCGCCCTTCTATTAGCATAATTTAACAGTATATATATAACACAGGGTGTATGTTTTCAATAGTGGGAAGTATCATGAAGACGCTCAAGGCGTAATACCAACACAAATCTGAAGGACTGAAATTGCACATTTTGCTCGTGGAAATTTATTTAATTTATTCAACTCGAGAACTTTGTAACATATTCATGCATAAAGGTCAGGATCAGGTAAAATTCTCAGTGCTATATTTTCAGGCTAAAAAGATGCGATAATTTAACATTACTAAACAGCAAATGACTTCTCAAAAAAGTACAATTTCTACCGACATACTGCAATTCGCAAGTTTGAAGTTTGTTCGTTTTATAGGGTTTAGTGTATTTTATATCCAGGCTGAAAATATGAAATAGTTAACCATCACCCGATACTAAATGGCAAACATATAAGTACAATATCTACCGACATACTGCAATTTGTCGGTCAATATTGACAGAACAGCTGTGGCTTTTGTCATTCTTATTGTTTCAATATCAGAAAATATTATATTTCTCAAGTGAGATCAGATCAAGTTGTTCATCGGACAATTTGACAAAACTTGGCAATATCCGTTCAGACAATAACATATCTAAAATAATAAATCAAGAATATTTTGACATGCCCGTCTATCATTCAAACTGCACGAGGGAAATTAACACAGATAGTTGCTTATCTCGTACAAAGTATGTTAAATATTCTATCTGGATCAAGCTTGCTGGCAACACGATTGACACAGAAACCAATAGAATCAACAAAGAAGTTGCAATTTAATTAATCTAAGCAGGAAAACATCGACAAAACTATGCAGTGTAGCAATACCACGTGACTTTTGGCTACAGTTACAAGAAGAAATTTGTAAACATTGGAAAATAAAATAGCCATAAGTAAACTGCTTCAATTTGTATTCCATCGCGCTAATGACGTCACATGTTTGTGTAGTCACAATATGTACGAGCGTCGCTTCCGAAATGACTTTTTAGCCTCCATACGGAGTTTTGGCACACCGGAAGAGGGCCATATATCGATATTTGGCACACTAGACACACATATCAGTTACAATAACAGCGCAATTTTGTTACTATATTTAGTAACACATGCGATAACTAGTAATATTATACCTATCCCTAATTTCATTCAACTGTTTCTTTGTTATTCCAATCAGTCAATATAGCCAGCGATAGACTGATTGATTTACATGTTCCGAACACAGCAGCCGGTCAATATTATAAAAAATATGGACCGGCAAAAAATATGGACCGGCTGCTGAAATTAACGTCTTGTTTATTGCATGACGTCATGGTTACTGTGACGCTACCATAGGGCGTGACGTTGCGCGTACTTTTCTTTTTGTAGCGTTTTTTATTTAAATTAGATTATGTCCTGCCAAGAGTAATTGCATAGATCAATTCATGTGCGTTTACGATACAAAGTTCAGTATGAACTCTATAGACGCATTAGTTTGCATAGAAATTAACAAAAAGACGAAATTCTAGGGATGGTGATTTATACTTGAAACAACTTAAGTGGTCTATAGATTTATTATAGCAATTAACCCGGTTTTTCACATTTCTGGGTTATTTCGCTGGATATGCAGACAGATCAAAAAGGTTAGGCCTCCCTATAATGATATGTAGTTCTTTAGCACATAAACAAGTTAAACCCGAATGTATGTAATGTTTTCTTATTAGAATCTAGATCTAGTTACAAAAGTAGGCCTATAATATCGAAATTGAATGTTCGGTATAATATTTTTTTATTATTCCTGATGAAGACAATATAGTCGAAACGTAGAACAATCCTGGAGATTGTCTTGATTTACTTTATTTACGGTATAATATAAGAAATAGTTCCCATCACTTCAGGCCCAATGGCATTATATGGACTGGCTAGTCAGCCCGCGTAGTGTATATAGACCTCAGCTTCGCTTCGGTCCATATACACAACTTGGGCTGACTAGCCAGTCCATATAATGCCATAGGGCCCTCAGTGATGTGAACTATTTCTTAAATATAGGTATGCAATAACTAGTAATATAGGTATGCAATAACTAGTAATATAGGTGTGCAATAACTAGTAATATAGGTGTGCAATAACTAGTAATATATGTATGCAATAACTAGTAATATAGGTATGCAATAACTAGTAATATAGGTGTGCAATAACTAGTAATATAGGTATGCAATAACTAGTAATATATGTATGCAATAACTGATAATTTAGGTGTTCAATAACAGTTTATATATTTCTATTTCAGACGACAACATTGATAGGGTTACTGAAAACAGCTAGATTACTCAGACTGGTCCGAGTCTGTCGGAAGCTTGATAGATACTCGGAATATGGTGCGGCCATGTTGTTGTTACTAATGGCAACCTTTGCTCTCATTGCCCATTGGCTTGCGTGCATCTGGTACGCCATTGGAAACTATGAACGACCTCATTTGTCGTATCCAAAGATCGGCTGGTTAGATGAATTAGCTCGTCAGACTCATCAAGACTACAAGAACGAGACCCTCGGCGGACCATCGATGAAATCGAAATATGTGACAGCATTATATTTTACATTTAGTAGCTTAACAAGTGTGGGCTTTGGGAATGTTTCACCAAATACGAACTCCGAGAAAATATTCAGCATTTTGATTATGTTAATAGGATGTAAGTTTTTCCTATCTTATAGTTACAATATTATCAGTACTGCAATGTGTCTTTTACAATATTATCAGTACTGCAATGTGTCTTTTACAATATTATCAGTACTGCAATGTATCTTTTTCAATATTATCAGTACTGCAATGTGTCTTTTACAATATTATCAGTACTGCAATGTGTCTTTCGTAATATTATCAGTATTGCAATGTGTCTTTTACAATGTTATCAGTGTTGCAATGTGTCTTTTACATATTATCAGTATTGCAATGTGTCTTTTACAATGTTATCAGTATTGCAATGTGTCTTTTACAATGTTATCAGTGTTGCAATGTGTCTTTTACATATTATCAGTATTGCAATGTGTCTTTTACATATTATTAGTACTGCAATTGTTATTTCACGTGAGAATATGTAGATTTCTATGTAATAAGCATGTACGGTCATGTTGACATAAATGTATCAGGGTGAGCTATTGTGATCATCCTATGTCCATTGTATGTTGTCAAGAATTTGAGCATTCTCCCGTAGTCGAATCTTCAACCTCCACCATAATATATTCTCCCCTTCATTCATGAAGAGTAGCTATGTTAACCTAATTCAATCAAACAGTACCAATATGCTTGGAAGTTGCATGAAGCCAAAGCACTTCTCATGTCTTCAACTCTTCAACCTCCCATATAATTTCTCCCTCCATCCTTGAAGAGGAAGCCAAAGCACTTCTCATGTATGACTCTTCAACCTCCAATATAATGTTTCCCCTTCATCCTTGAAGAGTTCCTATCATTTCTGTTACTTGGTAACTGATTCTTTTATACAAAAACAATTTCCTCTGATGTATGGTATCTGTCAGGCTCACTTCATATCCAATCATAACGAAATGGAAGAACTAACATATGACCTTCAAGCTCGCCTCTAATGGGACCTGATTTACAGACTTGGTGTTAACCAAGGGTACTTGAGGTGTTTTTGACAATCATATCCCATGTTCATATACATTTGTAGTTCTGGGTTAAATCTGTAAAATCAATGGGAGGAAATTTATATAATGTCTAACTCACAATAACTTGGAAGGAGATTGTGTCTAACTCACAATAACTTTATGTCCCCTATGTAATTCTTGTAATATGATGATAAATACCATTTCAAAATTACTAAATTATACCTTGTAACCAGTAAAGCGATCAATTTGCTAGGGATTTTTGCCGAAATTGAGTCAGCTGTTTTACGTAATTGAGTGTTTTGCCAGGAAACTAACAAGTTTTCAAAATGAATGTTTTCCTTCTACTAAGAGTATTTTCCAGTCTTTAAGAGGAAAATTACTGTATTATGAATGTCGGATAGTTGTTTAAGTCATTCAATTTCATTTGTTTTAAGATTTGTTTTTTCCCTGGTAATTGAAATCTGAAAAGACGATATTTTATTGTTAAAAATGTCAAGAAAAAACTAGTGACATTCATCATTTAATTTTTTTTCTTTGAAAATTTCATGTTTTTTTTGTCCGAGGTTTGAAACCATTGTTATCAGTTAATTGGTTGTCTTTAGGGTGTGGTTCTCTATGAAAGATGTTTGAATGTTTCTTCGGTTCATTGCAGTACAAGGTCACTGAGGGTCCAAGTTTTAGTTATATGTTTAAACTAAAACTAGGTCACTAAGGAGCTAAAAACGAAAACTTCACCATTAATATGTTTGAACAAAAATTTTAAAAATTGTGCTCAGCTAAGCAAATGTTTGAGAAAGTCCCTTAGGTAATACGACCTGCGGATGAAGTGTCCTTCTCTCCTTATGGTCATTTTGGCACCAGTTGGAAGTGTGTTTAGGAATGTAATAACACTTATCATGCCAGAATATCTGGCTTCAGTGATCGTGGGTTGGTCAGATTTAATGATATTCTTCTTTGACAAAGGGTATGGTCATGTTCCCAGGAAAATTTCATTTGCTTAAGATGAGAGCAAATAAATACTGGTTTTGTCATAATCAATTACAGGTTAAGCCATTGTTACTGACTGAAAATGATTGAAATGATTGAAATGATTGAAATATGGCGCAAGATAAAATATGATAACCTGTAAAAAAGTAAATTATAAATCTGACAAGGAAGTCAGTATATGACAGAATTAAACAGCTGAGCATGAAGAGCACATAAAGGAACAGTGTATAAATTGCCAAATCTGTGGATTAAACTTCGCCAAGTAAATACTTTTAAACATGCTGTTTTATTAATTTGTTTATTTTAATTCTTTAGCTCTGATGTACGCCAGTATCTTCGGTAATGTGAGCGCCATTATACAACGTTTGTATTCCGGTACGTCAAGATACCATACACAGATGTTACGCATAAAGGAATTTATACGATTTCATCAAATTCCGAACCCCTTACGTCAACGACTAGAGGAATATTTCCAGCATGCATGGTCATACACCAATGGTATAGATATGAACATGGTAAGATGACATTGTTTATTGCAGTATGTTATCATTGCTGAAGTGGTGGCACGGTGGTCAAGTGGTTCACACTCTTGAGTACCTATCTAGAGGTCCCTGATCTGAATTTCAGACAGAGCACTTGGTCTGTTCTGAAATCCTTTTCGGTGTTTCCCGCCCAACTTAGAGATAAACTGGTTAGTAACCCAGAGGTGGTCTTGCATGTATATGTGCTATATACCGGGCACTTGTAAACAGCTACTGTAATGCACCTTGATTCCCTGTATCACACAACTGTCTAAGTTTGAGGCCATTGGCCAATCTGGCAGGGAAAAGCCGAATGACCACGTACTTATGATTGTCTCAGTTGAACGCAACAAACATTGTAGCTGAGATGTGCTATCAGTTGTGTATAGAAAATACTTGTGCTGCACAAGAGGAGTGAAGGTGACATCTACTACTGATGGAGTAGTATGATGTAAAGGTAGATAATATACATGTACATCTTTTGTTCCAGGTGCTGAAGAGTTTTCCAGAATGTCTTCAGGCCGATATATGCTTTCATTTGAACAGAACGTTGCTCAGTAATTGTTCAGCATTTAGAGGTAAATATTCCAACATAACTGATTAAAAACATATCCTGAGTAAGGGTATGTTCTCCTTTACAACTTGACTGAAGATTGTACATTCAAGGACATTTGTACTCCATGTTTTATTCATGTTAGCTTCAGTTGAGGACCACTGTCAGTTGCATGCAGAGGAGCATTATTTAGTACTGCTTTAGCAAAATGCCACAGTAGATTATGTCAACAGACTGTCATACATTACACAAACATTTGTGAAAGCTTTGCGATACATTTCACTGACCAGTTTGGGTAATACTTGCGTCTATCCTGTATATCTTATGTCAACACGTTTTCTACTGCACTAGTTGTACTTATAAATGGAGTTTATATGTCCAGTCATTAAAATGGATGGGTATTCCCTCCCTGGCTGTTATAATTACCGAGCAGACATTGTCAGATACAAAACTGCAATAAAGTTAAGAACAGGTCAATAAAAGACTCCCGTTGGTCATATTGGACTTTGCCTATAGGGTCAAATTTCGTCTGATTGCATTCATTCTGTGACGTTTTTGATACTAATGTTCCCTTCCAGTAAGCTTTAGTACCTTATACTACCAATAAGTGCACCTATGTTAGACAGCTCATTATGTCATAAATATTCTACAAGTATAATAAGTGCACTCATACTCGACAGCTTGTTAAGTCATAAATATTGTAATATTTGGTGCATAAGTGCACCTGTACTCGACAGCTTGTTAAGTAGTGAATATTGTAATATTTGGTGCATTATAACTGTACCTGTACTAGACAGCTTGTTAAGTCATAAGTATTGTAATATTTGGTGTCTCCAAAATCTGCAGTGTTTAGTGCCCCTGATACTTCAGTGTTAAGGTCATATGGCCGGTTAGTAGTAGAAGTTACATGGAACTAACTATACTGAATGCCAAGCAAAGGAGACATTACCAGTATCATATTTTACAACTTTGCCCGAGACCTCATGCACTCAAAGTTGACATTGTACTAATAGTTGGATAGTATGAGTCATAAGCATTGGGAGTTGTTCGGTATTGAATAGATTATATCATTGAAATACAAAGTGAGGTACATAGAAATAAAAAGTTGACATAACACCAGTGTAGAAATTGCTCCTCCAATTTGTTTATCAAAGGTTTTTGTCAAATGCTATCAAGCGAATCTATTGAATTACACAAACATGTGAAATATTTTCTATATTTTTACCACCGAAATTAAATCCTTTTTCATTGAGGAACCACAATCTCAATATACATAATTATGTAAACATCTCAAGCCTGTTGACTATAACTAAAGTGGTACCTAGCTCTTGATAGAACTATGCTAGGAAACGGCTTGCTTCAAAAAAGTGCTACATAGCGGACTAGGCGACAAATTTAAATCATATGTTACCTGCCAGTGCTTGTTGGTAGCGGTCCGTTGCACTGCAAAGCTCTATTGAGCACTACAATAGAGGTCTGTTGCATAAGAAAGAACTCTATAACGCTCGCCTAGCAAAGTGCTGTGAATCTGCATACTCTCTGGCAGCACGGCTTGCTGCCCTAACAGTGGTAGCGTGTCTTTGCATAGAAGTAGTTAAGTGCTCAATAGCGCTATTTAGTAGTGGTTAGGCAATGGTCTCCATAATTGTGATTACATGTATGAAGTATCTAATTTTTCTTTCATATCCCGCAATGTGTTGTAAGTAGTTGAAAATGTGTTTATACATGTTCAACATACTAAATATTCCTCTGATACTTCTTAAATACAAATGATGCATTCTTTATTACAGGAGCAAGTCCAGGTTGTTTACGAGCTTTGTCGATGAAGTTTAAAACTACTCATGTTCCACCTGGCGACACGCTGGTACATCGTGGAGATATTCTCACAGCTTTGTACTTCGTCTCTCGCGGCTCTATAGAAATCCTGAAAGATGATATAGTAGTGGCGATTTTAGGTTAGTGAAGTAAAGCAAAAATTATTTTCATTTTTTAAGCTGCTGACGTTATGTTCAAATTAATACTTACATTGTATCAATTTTAGGTTTGTGAAGTCAAGGAAATAGGAGAGTTAAGTGTTAAGCTTACTTGAAATGTGCTCCATTTTGATTTCTCCCACATACAGTGTTAGTTATGCCTCTCAAATAAAGTGGATGGGGAGTTATTAGTTTTGTGCTGGATGGATTTCTGTCTGAATGTCCAGGTGGATGTCATAAATTTTGTCTGCACTTGTTCTCCTTGACCATTGGTTGGATTTCAATGAAACTTCATATGAATAGTCTTGATATTAAGCCTGACAGTAGGTGCCCATATATTGTCAGGAATTAACAATTAGAAAAATTCTTGGTTATATTGTATTGAATAATTGATTGCTTATACAATAAGTCTACTGGTACATGCCACATTATTATGACTGTATTCTGCTTGTGCCATATAATTTTCTCTATCTTAGTATTTGATGTTTTTCTCAATTTGAAATTGATGTTTAGAATTTGTGTTTTTTTTTGTAATTTGCATTTGTGCAGTTAATTTGTGCATTTAATATGTTATATTCCATGCATTTCTGGGCTGGTATTCACAAAACATGTTAATGGAAAATATTTTTTCTTATTAAGTTAAAACATTTAGCTACCAAAGAAACTAAGAATAACTCATATTTTCTTTGTCATTATTGTAACATTGTACACAATGCTTCTAAACAATGTAAATATTTAAAAAAAACTTGATTTTCCTGTTTAGGTGATACTCTTTTATTTACTAAAAAATATTTTAAAATATTTAAAAAATTCTAGTTTTTCCCTTAAAATGCTTTGTGAATACCACCCCTGTCCATCACGTCTTATGTTGTTCATGTCAAGCTTACAACTGATTTCTCTTTCTTGCTTATCTGTCAATCTTCTTTAAATTTGTTTCATCAAATGTTTTTAAGATTGGGTGGCAGATGGTTTAACTTAAAGGAGATAAAAGCATTGTTATGCCCCCCCCCTTTGATGAGACGGTAAATTGCTAAGCTCATGACGGTTGGTGTTTATGACTGTCGGTTGGTAGACCAAACCATTCCATTCAATAACTCAAGAACGCTTAACCCTAGGATTCTCAAACTTAACATGGCGGTTGGTCATCAACAGTAGATAACTTCAAATGATTTTGAGGTCAGTAGGTCAAAGGTAAAGGTCACAGTTGACCTTTCACATGAATGAATAAATAAAATGGGTTCTGATCAATAACTCTAGAACGGTTGGTTACCATCAGTAGTGATCACCCCATCTATTGATTTTGAGGTTAGTAGGTGAAAGGTCAAGGTCACCATGACATTTAACAAAGGTCAAAGTCGCTATAACCTTTAACCAAGGTTAATTTCACCTTGACCTTTAACATAACTGACTATTGGGCTACCATGGGGCATACATGTTGTACAAACATCTATCATTTAACCATTTATTGGTAGATTCTTATGATCATCGATTGTTTGTTTGAAAACTTGTCATTATCAAAGACCCAAAATACAGTGTTGGTGGTTTGTGGGTTGTCACGTCATATCTTTTTACGATTTATCATTGAATTGTTTCAACTGAAAAAACACTGTAACACTGATCCATCTATACTGTTGCTATGTCACAATGTGTCATTTATCCTGTTGCTATGTAACAGTGTTCCATCCATCTATCCTGTTGCTACATGACAGTCACTGTTCTATCTATCCTGTTGCTATGTAACAGCATTATACCTATCCCGTTGCTATGTATACATGTATCCTGTTTCTTAACTATTGGTCGTCTTTCCTTCAAAGTGCTTTTGTCTCTGTTGAAACTTTGAACTCGGACGATTTCTAATAAAATATAAACCAGATGTTAGGATTTTATATAAATCACAAAAATACAGATTTCTATAAAATTTTCTAGAAACCTGATATTTTATATGAAACTGACTAAATACATAGCATAATGTTATATGTGCATTTGTTACTCTTTGCTGATAAAAAATAAATGTTAAATTGATGAAAAATTAAATGATAAATTTATGAAATCTGAGCATTTTAAGCTTGTCCTTAGTTCAAAGTTACATGTAGTACTCATGTATTATTTGTTTACATTTAGCTGTAACCTTTGGACCAAAATTGAAATGCATTTGTTGCTGCCCTTCCTCCTACCTTACAAAACTGCCTTAAAATTCTGTTGACTTCTCTGAATTCAGAAAGTCAAAATCATAGGCTTTTCCGTAAAATCATAAAAAGAGCCATAACTACCGCTCCAAAATTTAGTATTCAGGATAAATACGGTACTCATGTGAACTTCAATACAAATTGCAGTACACTAGATTTGGGAGGAGTTGTGGCCCTTTATTATGTTTTACTGTTATGCCTATAGTGCAGACATAGGTGTCCTTTTGACATGAATTTATGTTGTTAAATTAAAAAAATATATCGGTCATAGGCAGTGTACAGAGTCAGGAAGCAGCAAATTAGGATTTTTTGAATTTGGTCTTATCTTGAACATGTGTGCCAACAAATAAGATTTCTATATTATACTATACTTGTTGCCCTGTCACTTTTTCAGAAGCTGACATGATAAAATAAACACCAGATTTAGTGCAGTCTTGCCTTAATGGAGACCATATTTAGTGCAGTCTTGCCATAATAAAGACCAGATTCAGTGCAGCCTTGCCTTAATAAATACCATATTTAGTGCAGTCTTGCCTTAAAAAACACCAGATTTAGTGCAGTCTTGCCTGATTTAACTTATTTTTGGGTCTAAATTGAGCATCCTGATACATCAGTGGTAATTTAAGTTCTCAGGTGATGAAATGCTGGATATTACTATATATAGCTTAAAAATGTTTGGGGTGTCAATAGTGGAGCTGAATTTGTTTTGAAAAGCTTTGGCTTAAATAGCGAGCTTGACATAACAAGATTGACTGTTGGATTGCGATTGGGTCTTCCTGGCAATGACTCTACGGTAACCAGTGTGTTTTATTGTTATCATTCAGCTAATGCAGTTTGTACCCTTCTCACTCTGGAAAACCCACATGACCTGAGAAGCCAAGGTTCTGAGCTGAATTTGTCAGCAAAAGGCCTCGACCCAGGGTAACATTTTTGCTTGTAACTTTCTTAATAATTTATGGATTTTGAAAGAATAAAGACCATCGCCTTCCTCTGACGATGGCTAACTCCGGACTTTCATACAGAGATGAACATATTTAGCGCTATTAACAAACAGTACACTTGCTCTGTTACCATTTTGTGATTAAATGTGGAAAGTGCCATTGCACTTTGATAAGAAAAACATAATGATTTTGTCTCTTTAAGAATGCTGAACAATTGTCTTATGTTAGAAGAAGGTGCTTGTCAAATTTTATTAAAATCCATTAATTATTAAGAAAGTTAAAAGCAAAAGTCTTACTGGTGTCAAGGACTATCGTTCACAAATACAGCTCCGAACCTTAGGGCAAGTTTGGATGGAAACTCTAGGGTAGGGTATGCTATTACAGAAATGATGTTTACTCCCACCAATACAGGTCTCTAAATTTATCAACCAATCAAAAGCTTGGCCCTGGTAATATCTAAAACAGCTTTTGCCCCGCTCATTTGCGTACCGTACAGAGACAGGGAATCAGTCACAACCCTGGCAGGAGTTTGTGTTACTGGAGTTGGACTCTTCAGTGGTGAGAACACAATAAGTGTAGAGGCCAAATGGAACCCAAGTCTACCTAGATCGAACTCGCGTTCCATCTGAACTCGCCCTTAGCTTCCGGTCACATGGTTTGTCTTGGTGCTTCTTCTATGTACACTGTATGGTTGCTATGTTTGTATAGACTGGTTGCTATGTATATGTATAGATTGTCAATGTTTGTTGTAGCTGGTCAGGAAGATGACTCTAAAGGTATTTATAATTTGTATCTGCATGGAACTTGTTATTATATATACATATTAGCACCTCCAATCAACTGGATAGGTTTTTTATCTCATCAGAGATGATTTTAAATTTAACCTAGAGTTTTGCCTCATAGGAAATTATTTTAAATTTTACCTAGAGTTTTACCTCATCGGAGATGATTTTTTAAAATTTTACCTAGAGTTTTACCTTGGAGGTGGTTTGATCAGCATACAATTCAAATCTGTCATAGTTTTGAATGAGTTAGATTCTGTCGAGACTTTGACCAGTTCATTTTTTGTCCTACAACATTCTAAGATCCCAACTATTTCCCTTAAAATATGTCTATTAAAGTGTCATAGGATGATTGATACTGAATATTTCTTCACTAAACCCAGCTACCAACAGTTTATAGCCCCTGGTCTTCCCCTAATGACCCCTTTACCCATGTAAATATTTTATTTTTATTCTGCCCCGGCATCTACTGATGCAGACAGCATAAAGTGATTGTCCTGTCCGTCCGTCCGTCCGTCCGTCCGTCCGTCCGTCTGTGCCTCAGTTGGATACATTAAAAATGTTACCAAAACTTTCAAGTTCTTGAAACGCAAATAAGTCCCTTAAGACATTGCTTTCAAACTTGGCATACCTGTTTACCATCATAAACACCTTACATTGTCAAAGCCATGCAACACTATCAAATATTTCAATCAATGGAATTATGGCCCCTGATGGACTTTTAGACAATGCTTCCATGGGGGGATAAGCGTTTACTGAACGCAGTCTTGTTATGAAATGTTTCCCTCTGTGTTTACAATGTATCAGTAACTGTTGTACCATAAACAAAAGCCGAGGTTAAATATAGACAAGAACTTTACCGATAGCTAGAAATGGTTGATCGTAATTTTGAATTACCAGTAATACTTGAATTTTCGATAGTTTGTTAATAATCTAAAGCTTTAAGTTAATTAAATTTCTCTGTAATAAACGAGGAAAACTATAATTTGACTTCTGGTACGTGAAAAATTGTAACAAACCATTTGTATGAATGATTTAACTGCATTTCAACATCTTGATACTAGTATATAAATTCTGGAAATTGTTGTATTATATTCTAAGACTGGTTGAATTATTACTATGCATGTTTAGTGAAGTTATTACTGCTTCTGGTTACCCTGGAACATGCATTGTTTATTTTGGAACATCTTGTGACAGTTCTGTATTTTATGCCTCATACAGCCTTTGAACTGATCCACTGGATTTAGAGGACCTTAACTATATTTTATTAAATTTTATTACTAATATTTTATTATTTAATAAAATTTTATTAAATTATTCAAGAAGACAAAACTTTAAAATATTTCTCACACATTAATTAACTATATATTATTGTCTTTGAGAACAAGCAAAATTTGCCCATGTTGACTTGTATGAGACAAACTTAAAGCAAAAACTGATTGAAAGACGGCCAATACTAGAAAAGCAGGGTCAATATGAGAATCTTGGGTCAATAAGAAATGTACGCCTTCTGATTGGTTAAGGAAGGGACATGCAAATATTGGCAAATTTTGCAAAATTTGAGCTGGGGTAATTTTTTCCAACATTGAACTCTACCACAAAACTTTCAAATTCACAAAAAAAATTGCACGCCAAATGTGTCAAATTCTATATTCACTAACTTTTGATCCATAGAATATCCACTTCAACATGTCTACAGCAGTTTGTGTTATTTGAAGAAATTTATTAATTAAAGGCTGAAAGGATTTGTATCATTAAAAACACCTTGGCATTGGCCTTGTGAAATGGGTAACACCAGGAATGAGGTGTCGAGAATGATTAATATAAGTTGAAAAAACTTCTTTCAAAATCGACCTAAAATAAATTTAAATACAATTTTTAAAAAATGTGTAAAAAAACAAAAAAAACTAAAACAATAAAAAAGTGTATCTCAGGTTTAAAATCCAGTATTGTCCTCGATGTTTCAAACTGTATATATGTCTCCATGTTGTTCATCTGCTGTATATTTCATGAATGCCTTATTCTTATTACCTTTATTGAAGACAACGTGGGTTCAACTGGCAAAAGTATTTATGACAATGAAAATCACTTATATATTCATGTCTATATAAAAGGGTCAATTTTATTGAGAATTGAAATTTTACTAAATCGGAATTTAGTATTATCGAAATTTCTGTTTATTCTGCATTTGAAGTCTAATTTGAAAAAGAATGTTGGCCTACCTCTGGCTTACCTCTCAAAAAAAAAACTATTAAAAGATTGACAAAAAGACAAAAGAGCTAAAAAAAATGAATTATATTAACCAGACATTGTCATGCATTTAAAATGTGTATATTGAATTAAGGAAAGTTGTATCTATTGAATCTTGGTAAATGTATGAAAGTTGGCCAGGCACTGTTTATGTCTAGCATTGTATGAACTGACATATAGAAAACAAATAGACAGAAAGTGTTTTAGTTTAGATTTCTCTATAAAATTTCTGAATTGAATTTCTCAAAATAGAATGTCGATTAGTATTTCTCAATTAAATTTCTCTATGAAATTTCTCAATTGAATTTCTCAATAGAATTTCTCAATTGAATTTCTCAATAGAATTTCTCTATCAAATTTCTCAATTGAATTTCTCAATTGAATTTCTCAAAATAGAATGTCGATTAGTATTTCTCAATTAAATTTCTCTATGAAATTTCTCAATAGAATTTCTCAATTGAATTACTCAATTGAATTTCTCAAAATAGAATGTCGAATAGTATTTCTCAATTAAATTTCTCTATGAAATTTCTCAATTGAATTTCTCAATTGAATTACTCAAATGAATTTCTCAAAATAGAATGTCGAATAGTATTTCTCAATTAAATTTCTCTATGAAATTTCTCAATAAAATGGATCCACTTAGTAGACAATTTTGCACACCACCTTACATTAACCAGTAGTTAGATTTCTCACTATTATATACAGTCAACACTCGTTATCTCGAATTTCACGGGACCGTGGAAATTACTTCGACATAACGAAAATTCGAGATAGAATTTTCGGCATCGAAGTTGCAATTTTTCCAGTTTCTGTCATTTTACGCCGCCATATTGTACGGTCGTAAGAACGACATATTCGTGAGAATTGCTTGTTGTGATATTTATGTACATGTATTCCTCCTCGAGAAAATGCATTTTATTTTAATTATTATTTTTACAAACAATTGTTCGAGATGACATGTTTATTGATGTTAGTACGTAACCCGAAGCTTTATGACATGTTTGCGCAAATTGTTGCAAACAAATATTTGTTCAACAATGGAAGGCGTGAAAATTACAGGTAAATCGAAGATTTTAGACTGGCGAAGTGTGAAAAACATTCGACGCTAGTCGAATACGATCAGACTTCGACCCGACTTCGAGATGAACAATAGATTTAAAGTGCAAATTGGTTAATCGGGACCAAAAAAATAATTCGACATAACGAAAAATTCGAGCCGAATTCGAGCCGAAACTTCGAGATGGGTCTCGAGATTTCATATAGACAAAGAAGGAGAAAAATCGGGACTTGAACAAAACTTCGACATAACGGAAAATTCGATATAAGCGAGTTCGAGATAACGAGAGTTGACTGTATACCGTAATGTATACAGCATTTTGTATTATCAACTTCATGTGAATGGAACATTATTATTATATTTTTGCTTATTATACATGTATAAAATTTTGTTTTGTACAAAAACATTTTTTATATAAAATTATGTTTTATATAAAATTATGTTTTTATTATAAAATTATGTTTTTATTATAAAATTATGTTTTTATTATAAAATTATGTTTGATATAAAATTATGTTTTTATATGTTTTATAAAATTACTTTTATAAGTTTGTTGTACAGCGCCTCCTACCTGGCTCTCAGTAATCTCTGATAGTATGAAGTCCTACCGACTTGATTTTCATGTTATTTGGGAAAAGGACTTTTTGTGAAAGTTAATAATTGTCAGCATTGCCCATGCTTGTATAGTGTGTATCTACTGGTTCTATCACTGTGCATGGATACATATGCATGATCTTGTTTGTGCATGTGCTTCATAAAAAAGTCAAATATATTATATATACTATTGTTCTTTTGTCAATCCTCAAGCATTATTTGTTATTATTTATATTTTTACTTAATCATTACATTACTTTCATGCAAAAAGCCTCTGTCTGCAATAATATTCATTTAAGAACTGTGTCTAATTGGCTTTATTATAAAATCTTATTAAGAACATGCTTTCCTTCTCATGACTTGTGCTGAAAAAGTATTTGCATGCAATATCTGGCATTTAAGACACAAAAAATAGCCTCAAACATAAATTTATGCTAAGGTTGTCATGTCTTGACCATAAAAGCACTAAGTTTATGATGTCTCAACCATAACAACATTGTGTTTATAATGTATAGCGACCATACATACACTTAGTTTATCATGTCTCAACCATAAATACGCTTAGGTTATGATGTAGCGACGATAAATACGCTTAGTTTATGATGTAGCGACCATAACTACACTTAGTTTATGATGTAGCGACCATAACTACACTAAGGTTATGATGTAGCGACCATAACTACACTTAGTTTATGATGTAGCGACCATAACTACACTTAGTTTATGATGTAGCGACCATAACTACACTTAGTTTATGATGTAGCGACCATAACTACACTCAGTTTATGATGTAGCGACCATAAATACGCTTAGGTTATGATGTAGCTACCATAACTACACTTAGTTTATGATGTAGCGACCATAACTACACTTGGTTTATGATGTAGCGACCATAACTACACTTGGTTTATGATGTAGCGACCATAACTACATTCCGTTTATGATGTAGTGACCATAACTACACTTGGTTTATGATGTAGCGACCATAACTACATTCCGTTTATGATGTAGTGACCATAACTACACTCAGTTTATGATGTCTCGACCATAACTACACTTAGATTATGATGTAGGGACCATAACTACTCTTACTTTATGATGTCTTGACCATAACTACACTGAGTTTATGATGTCTTGACCATAACTACACTTAGTTTATGATGTCTTGACCATAACTACACTTAGTTTATGATATCTTGACCATAACTACACTTAGTTAATGATTTCTTGACCATTACTACACTTAGATTATGATATCTTGACCATAACTACACTTAGTTTATGATATCTTGACCATAACTACACTTAGTTTATGATATCTTGACCATAACTACACTTAGTTTATGATGTATTGACCAAAACTACACTTAGTTTATGATATCTTGACCATTACTACACTTAGATTATGATATCTTGACCATAACTACACTTAGTTTATGATGTCTTGACCATAACTACACTTAGATTATGATATCTTGACCATAACTACACTTAGTTTATGATATCTTGACCATTACAACACTTATTATACTGTGCTGACTAGCTATAGATCATATAAATACACTTAGTTAGATTTACTAGTTAAATAATTATATAGTTAAATAATTATGCTGTCTTGACCATAACTGTACCATGTACATACTGATGATGCATCTTGTTGGCTCTACATAGAAGCAAATTTAAATACATGTTGAGCTGAATCTTTGTTAATTAATACCAATTTGAGGTTTATACTAAGCTGTGATGGCGAAATATCTTTAATAATGAGGAAATAAATTCTTCAAAAATTGGCATTGGCATTTTATTTCATGATAATTTTCATGTTTTGCTTTGCATGATACAAACGTGAAGTATTTTTCTAAAAAATTGTTTAACTTATTTTCTAACCATCGTATTATAATTAAAATTATGTTTTTGAAAAATTTGAACATGTTCACTTAGCACTGTATAATTTATAATCACTGTGACATAGTGTTGTCCATATACAGTATAGTACTAATAAAATGTTTTAATACTAAATAAGGATTAATATTTTCGACAAACAAGCTCAAAATTTATGATGATTTATGATCAATATTATCTTACAAAGATCTTAGACATTCAATGATGTTTTATATGAAATTTCATTTACTACTGTATGTTTATATGTATACTATTGTCTTTAAGTTTTTATATTATAATCAATTTAACTTTCTATACTTGGATACCAAATTAAATGAAGTATTTTTATGGAATGATATGAATTTTTGACTTTTTGTTGAAAACATATATTATTGATGAAGCCACTTGTTACGTGACTTACTGAATAATTGAAATGTTTATTATTTAAAATGTATTATCAGATAACATGAGGTTTTATAGACATTTTGATAAAATTTTAAAATATTAAACAAGACTTACCTTGGTTAAGTTGAGGTTTGATTTCAATTCTTTGAGAAATAATTGAGTGAGGGTCGCAGGTAAGCCTTAAAGGAAATTCTTAAACAAAAAAGAATTATATTCATTGTTTTTATCTAGAGGCCTTGTATTTGTATTGTATTGTTGGCATAGTAACATGAACCAGATCCAAAGTGTCCATTTTTGTATGAATTCTAAAAACTAGCAAGCTGGTCAAGGAATTTAGTCACCAAACCCCATCTCAAATTGTCACAAATGTTTACATCTACCCCTTCACCATAGGTATAGTAATGGCCATAAAGTTTGCAAGAATAAATCAAGACACTTCACCCAACTAAGGTCCATGGTATGAATCCCGATACACCGCTTCTCATTTCCTTCAGAGAATTGCTCTGTTTTCATTTGGCTCTGACGGAACTGTAAACCAATGTAATGCTCAGATGGAACTCAAATGTCATGTATCCTGAGTTCCGTCAAAACTTTATGTTGGTTTTCAGTTCTGTTAGAGCCATATGAAAACAGAACAATTCTCTGACGAACTGGGAAGTGGTGTATCGGGATACATACTGTGAGGCCCTGTTGAGGAAATGTTGCAAAACTTTCATAGTTTAATGACCCTTCAATGCATATCATTGTTTTCGAAGGTACAATTATTGTATTATCTATTGGCTTACCTTCTACATGTATTGCCTCTATAGGTTCCAAACCACCAAATAAATTTGATCTTTAACTCGATGTAAAGTGACAAATTGCCGACCCAAAAAATGTCCACTTTTCGTCCTTGGGGACCTCTCAAAATCCACCAATCAATAGAAATAGCCTATTACCTCAAGAAAATGGAAAACAAATAAGGGGGTTGCGTATCATATAAGAAAAATTTGGTTAGTCAAACGCGGTGAACATTTTCTTACATGCGCAGACTGATTCCAAGTCTGTTTGCCCCAACCCTACTTTCACTTTCACATTTAAGCCAGAATGTAAAAATATTTTAAATAAAACAGTCACTACATCACATACAGGTGTACAAAGCATTTAAACCCTATTTCATGATTCTAATGCAGATTTGTTAAGACAAACCACCATTTCCAGCCAAATCAAAGCTTTTTACAGGACTACTTGAGTGTATCTGATTTTGGTCCAGCTAGGGATTTGGTGGTTGCAAACCTTAATAAATGGATGACAGTTTCTGCTTGAGTCACAATTTCTGACGTCTTATTTCTATCTGTATAATATCTGCAGCTGCTGCTTTAAATATCTCTTACTCCAATATTTGACTTTTCTGAGAAAATACAAGTTTAGATCAATCCTAAACTATAACTGTTTGTTTTCCCCCTCTTATGATCATGCTTGCTTATATTGGTCAAGATCTTTGGCTTTGTGCTTCGTGCATCTGGGGTGGTATTCAATATTAATCTTACTTAATTGGAGAATAAGGATAGCTAATCATATCTCCTGTTAATGACCAATGGTTTAATATGGTGTTATCTGATTGGTTGTCCTTATCTTTTAGTCAAGTAAGATCAAATTGAATACCACCCCTAGACAATTTGTTGTGCTCTTTTTCTTACTGTTCTCTTAAACTCCCTGTTCCTACCTACACTATAGGGGAAACCAAATAATTTTATGATGACATCATTCTTGCTTCTGCACCTACTAGTAAATTCATATGCATTCGTTTATTAAACCGTCCAGAGTCATAATTTTTATGGTATATTTTGAGTGTTAATTTCCTCCAAGATGTTGGAAATTGTATGGTTTCTCCTCATTATGTAGTTTGAGTTTTAATTGGTATTGGTCTGTTCTATGCCATGTTTGTTACACCATACTTTTGATTCTATCTGATTCTTCAATGACCTATATCTCGTGTGTTATCGCACCATCTGACCCCTACCTCTTCAGCTTGATCCTTTTGTCCATAGACCCCAGAATCTGTTAAACTTCAGGAGCCCTTTTCATAGACATACCGTAGCTTTAAGATTCAACATTTTTATATACGCTGTTTTGAGCAAACTAAGACAGCTAGTATAGACTCAAGCAAAGTCGTGTGAACTGAAATAATCATAAATATCTATCTTAATTTTATACAAAAATATGGGCTCACTTGGTATGCTGTCAATAGTCTTAAAGCCTAGGTCCCACTGAGGAATTCCACATCGGCCATGTTGTCTCGATTTCTTCAGATACCACCCTATTTATCACAGTTCCTTCCGATATCACAAACTTTTTCATGAATTCCCCGAAGCCTCCCCTAGACCACGAGGAACCTGTTAACGATGACCTGAATGCTAATTAATTTCAATCGGGGTACATCGCAAAAAATGCTCAGTGGGACCTAGGCATAAGGAAATGTCCACTCTTAGCTAAGATCTATCTATGAAAGGGGTCCCTGTATCATAGTTTTGTCGTGTACACCTTTTGGGTGCAACAAGGTGTTGATAATAATGTTGTCAAGTTCTTTAAATTGATCTCTGATTTATCTTACAGGTAAAGATGACGTATTCGGTGAAAATATCTGCAAATACAACACTGTAGGCAAGTCAAGCTGCAATGTTAGGGCTTTAACATATTGTGATCTCCATAAAATACATCGAGATGATCTGCTCGAAATCCTGGATATGTATCCCGAATTTGCCGAGCAGTTTGTGAAGAATCTGGAAGTGACATTTGACCTTAGAGACGTAAGTGTTGAATTTACTAGTATCAAAATGGGGTAAAACTTATGTACAAATGACATTACGTCATTTGTCAGTGAATAACCAATACATCAGTTTTAAAGGTGCTGCCTCATGTATTGATGTATTGCAAAAATAAAATAAAATTGTCAAATATTCACATACTTTTGGTATAGTTGCCTGTATATCCCATAAACAACCAATAGGTAACAATGCTCTATTATTGGTCCATTCTTAAAATAGCTAAATAATTGAAATTCATGCACATGGGAACCAAAATCAAGGTTCTGCTTGATCAATGTGCACAGGTGAGCCACATATAGGGCCCTCTTGTACAGTTTATTATGTCTTCCACATGTAGTAGGGAAGACATATTAATTTTGTGCTGGATGCCTGTCAGGATTGAATTATCAACATTTGTCCTCAAATGTTTTCCTAAGCCAATTGTCAGATATCATGAAACTTCACATGAACTTGGTCAGTAGTTGTATCGCAATGAAATCTAGGTCAAGTTTGAAGTTGGGTCATGTAGGGTAAAAAACTAGGTCAATAGGTCAAACAATAAGAAAACCTTGTTAACACTCTGGAGACCACATTTTTGCTTCAATCTTCATGAAGTTTGGTCAAAATGTTTATCTTGATCACCTTAAGGTCAATTTCACAGTTTGACCATGTTTAGCAGGTGAACGACACAGGATCTATGATCCTCTTGTTGTGTATATTGTCAGGAATTTAATTTCGGATGAATTTTTTTGCCAGAGTTAATGCCCCTTTTGGGAAGTGTACAATTTTGTGTCAAAAACTTTATGTACCATGCTATTGCAGAAAACATTGGCCGGCGACGATGAAGGAGGAGGCCCGGGCGGGTCAGCATTCTGGATCGGGAAAGCATCGGACGAGGAGGATGTTGAAACGAAACCAAAAAATCTTCGTAAACGTCGAGCGAAGACAAAATCAAATATAGAAGTTGCAGGTATGTCATGAAGGAAGTACATGTAGGTTTAAGTCTATTTCAGACATAATATTATGTCCGTTCAACTAAATGTACATTTACCCCCCCCCCTCATTGTATAGACACCTTTTATTGCCATGCAGCAGTTCAAGTATACACCAGATTGTGTCTGTACTATAAAGCCAAAACAAATTAATTATGTAGTTCTTGTAACCAGACTGACCCTAACTTTTTAGCCCAACCCTAAACATTTTATTGCAAAAAAACATTTTTGCGGAATTGGCGATTTTCCAGAACAGTACGAAAACTACAACATTTAGTGGTTCTAATATCGTTTTTACAAATGTATTATTCTCGCTAGCAGCAAAATGTGAAAGTTAGTATTTGCAAAAGTAAATTTGTTTACAGTATTAGACTAAATGGATGATTGTATGACTAATGTGTTGTGTGTCAGTAGGATCATGATAATGTGTATATATATTTCAGCTGATGATGAAAATTACCGTTTTCGTCCTCGGCGTGTACGAAACCGAGCACGAAACAATGTAACAGAACCAGGTCCAACCGTATCCATGTCCTTTGAGGACTCTTCAGAGGAGGAAATACGGGCGAGTGGTGTGGGAATATTAGAGTTCTCTCCCCTGAAAGCGGGGCAGGATGTGACCCCGGCTAATTTGAACTTTGGCCAATATGGTGGTGATAAAGAAAGGAAACGATCGTCAGGTTTTGCTACAATCACAGGTTTGTTAATATTTGTTGATGACACTTGTTAATATTTTGACTGATGTGTAATAGTATATAAATATCCTGCGACTGTAAGGTTGACGTGAATATTGTCATCCTAACCACTTTGTGACATTTATTTTATTATACCGACAAATTTGTGGGTAATATTTTGAATGTTAAGGGTTACATTCCATTAGGAGGGTACTATTTAGGATATCATATATCACACATTGTGCTCTCAGCCAATCAAATTGTTTAGATTGCTCATGAATAATAATGATGATCACATGGTGTGCTCTCAGACAATCAAAATGTCTGGAATGCTTATGAATAACAATACTAACATTCAGAAAATCACATGGTGTGTTTTTATCCAATCATAATGTCTCAATTGCTCATGAATAGTAATGAGGTTTGATAATTATTGGTAACACATGTTTACATTCTAACATTATGCTGTGTGTATTTTCAGGTGCTTTGAATAGTGTGAATCACATTGTAAATTTCTCCAGTTGTCGAGATCCCAGTAAGGATACAGATACCGCACCGTTACTACGGGATTCAGTCACGCCAGATATTCAGGTAAGTCTAGATCCCAGTAAGGATACAGATACCGCCCGTTACTACGTGAATCAGTCACGCCAGATATTAAGGTAAGTCTAGATCCCAGTTAGGATACAGATACCGCCCCGTTACTACGGAATCAGTCATGCCAGATATTCAGGTAAGTCTAGATCCCAGTTAGGATACAGATACCGCCCCGTTATTACGGGAATCAGTCACGCCAGATATTCAGGTAAGTCTAGATCCCAGTTAGGATACAGATACCGCCCCGTTACTACGGAATCAGTCATGCCAGATATTCAGGTAAGTCGAGATCCCAGTTAGGATACAGATACCGCCCCGTTACTACGGAATCAGTCACGCCAGATATTCAGGTAAGTCTAGATCCCAGTTAGGATACAGATACCGCCCCGTTACTATGGAATCAGTCATGCCAGATATTCAGGTAAGTCTAGATCCCAGTTAGGATACAGATACCGCCCCGTTATTACGGGAATCAGTCACGCCAGATATTCAGGTAAGTCTAGATCCCAGTTAGGATACAGATACCGCCCCGTTACTACGGAATCAGTCATGCCAGATATTCAGGTAAGTCGAGATCCCAGTTAGGATACAGATACCGCCCCGTTACTACGGAATCAGTCACGCCAGATATTCAGGTAAGTCTAGATCCCAGTTAGGATACAGATACCGCCCCGTTACTACGGAATCAGTCACGCCAGATATTCAGGTAAGTCTAGATCCCAGTTAGGATACAGATACTGCCCCGTTACTACGGGAATCAGTCACGCCAGATATTCAGGTAAGTCTAGTTCCCAGTTAGGATACAGATACCGCCCCGTTACTACGGGAATCAGTCACGCCAAATATTCAGGTAAGTCCAGATCCCAGTTAGGATACAGATACCGCCCCGTTTCTAGGGGAATCAGTCACGCCAGATATTCAGGTAAGTCTAGATCCCAGTTAGGATACAGATACCATTCTGTTACTACGGGAATCATTCACGCCAGATATTCAGGTAAGTCAAGATCCCAGTTAGGATACAGATACCGCCCCGTTACTATGGGAATCAGTCACGCCAAATATTCAGGTAAGTCTAGATCCCAGTTAGGATACAGGTACGGAACTGTTACTACGGGAATCAGTCACGCCAGATATTCAGGTAAGTCTAGATCCCAGTTAGGATACAGATACCGCCCCGTTACTACGGGAATCAGTCACGCCAGATATTCAGGTAATTAACTTAAGTTACAAACCTATAATTCTAAGTGTATGGTAAATAATACCAATTTAAAGTCTGCTTTCAGACATACGTGCGTTAGCCCACTTTACATTTACCCCCTGATCATGTAGTCCCAATGTGGCTGTTACACTCAGTACTGAACGGTAGCCACAGCGTAATGCTTTGGACCCTCTTGAGTACCTTTTCATATCCCTGGGTAAAGTGGACCATTGTGGGTTATTCTTGCTCAGAGAAATCAAGCAGTGGCACTGACTGGGATCAAAACTCTCAATCCCAAAGTGTTTGTCCTACCTCTTGACGTCTGCTCCTCACAATTGTATCATAACCTAATGCAGTCAGCAGAGTACTGAGCTGTCCCTTGGTCAATCTGTAAAAACGTTTTATCATGTTATGATCTTTCCTCCTGGTCCAGTGTTAATGCCCAGGATTTGTAACCCGGTGATTAGGGTTCAATTCCTGGTTGTGGCATTGATGATTTTGACAAAAATGTTAAATTTTCCTCCACGTATGCAGAAATTGCTGGTTCCTTGTGGAAGGGTAGGTTAGTACTAGTTAGAATACAGTTAAAAAAACTGATGAGGTGACTTGGTTGCCGTATTTAACTGAAAATTGTTCAAGAACTGCATTACCGGTAAATCGGAATTAAAACCAAACCAAATTATCTTCGAGCTTTCCAGTTGGTTTACAGAAGGTCCATAGTTTCACTCAGCTATTTTATATTATTATGTTGCTTTGTGAACTAAATTGTATTGAATCAACTGGTAGATATTTCTGCAGATTGCATTCTTATCATGCTTGCAGCCAAAGGCCACATCGAGTTCAAGTGTGCCAAAATCAACGTCCAGTATGACACTGCCCCTGTCTACTCCCTCCAGCCACTCCCAGTTTGAGGACGGGGTACCAGGAGCACGGGCATCCATCCATTCCACAGAAACAGCGCATCCAGCCTCTATGTCTGGTGATGTAGAGAAACGAATCGAGTCAATGTCCAGGTATATACAAATGATTTTAGCTTATTTTTAGGAAAGTAAAAAATGCATCAATCACTCAGTTTTCTCCCCTTTTAACAACTGTTACTGTCTAACCTATGAACTATAATATTTGCTCAATGCTATTCTGGCCCAATGACTATGAAACTTTTTTCATGCTAGACTCAATTTCGTGCTCACACTTTAACTGATTTAAACAGTCAAATATTCCATGTTAGGGCCAGAATAGCATTGAGTAAATTCATGACTTGTTTAGAGGTTAGTCAGTTAACTGTTTGGAAGATTAAACGGTTAGGATACAGTCCAGGGCCCTGAATCACAACTAAAACTTACACTCTGCACTCAAATATTGAAAATGTCATACAATGAGCTAATATTTGTCCTACATAGCAAATCTATATGAGGAAAATCTATAAAATTGTTATGTGAGTGTTGATAATAGCATTTGATACATATGTTTTGCCATTGTGTGCTATTTATGAGGTATATATGTAATTACTGAATCTGAGTGTGGTGCCACACTCAGCACTCTGACTGATAAATTACATTTATAGCTTTCAAATACGCTAAATTACACTATGAAAAAAGCCAAAAATAGTATTTAGTACCTATTTAACATTATTACAACTTCTTATTCTAAAATAAAGTTCCTTCAAACCTCAAAAGAATGAATTTCAATATTTGAGTGCTGAGTGTAAGTATTGGTTGTACTTTCAGGCCCAGGAAATCTGGTTTGGTAAATCAGCCACCGTATTTCACTGACAAATTGTTGAGAAAAGGCGTTAAACCCGAAAGAACAATCAAAGATTAAGATCAGATTATTTCTTACTTAATTACCTCCCTTTACATTATTAATTGTGATATAAAAATAAATTTCAGGCAATTGACTCGTCTTGAAAACAAGCTTAGTTCCGACATTACAATGATACTGTCCATTCTTCAATATCAAGCTCAACACAGTTTGCATGGGTCCTCAATGGAGGGTTCAGCCATTGGCTCCGATTTCAGGGGCCACTACGGTGCAGGGGACAGTTCGGAACCATTATATAGTAACTGTGACGGAGACGATGAAACTTGTGATACATCCTCGGTGCAGGTTTGTTTATTTTGTTACGAAAGATTTGATTGGATGACTAACATTGATCGACCAATTACAATCATTATCACAAAAATCACTTTGTCTTTCAATTTTAATTTCTGTATTGAGATATTTGCTCAATTTTCACCGACATACATTGAATTATCTGTGAAAAAAACCTTATATTTAGTTGATGGCGTCATCCAGCGCTGATAATGATTTTTGCAGGAGTTAAGTCCCTTTGTGGGAGAAACTCTCGTAAAGTTGGCCATGTAGGCTACTTCTTTTTAATATTTAATATGAATGTTGACATTTTCTTTCTTGGGTATAGAATAGTTTATAAAACACTAAAGGACTGTACCCAAAGTCAAGAAAGCACTGGGCCTGCAGTATATGTAGAATGTTGTATGTAATCTAATACATGTTGTGTTTCATGTTTTGCAGACGAGAATTGCACCCGAGGAATTATTGAGTTGTGAATCACCGTGGCAACGGAGATCTGGCGGAACTGTTCCAGCTCTTGTTCCAGCATCTGTCGTTGGCAGTGCAAGGCATAGTAGCCAATCAAAAATGCCATTCCTTTATCTTAACCAATCAGAACTCTCCTCTCTTAAGGACAAGGACCAATCAGAAACGCAGAAACAAAAGACTGCTCTTCATTCTGTGGAGACTCCAAACTTTGAAGATGATACTCAACTCACCTCTTTATCTGAAGATCAAACTTATGACGATAATACGCAAAGTTTGCCATGTGATCATATTTCTGAAAATTTGGGGTCACAAGTTGACCTTGAAAGTGTGTCACATGACCCATGTCCTTCACCCAGTGACTATTACCATGACACTGTACAGTACGATTCAAATGATGAACTTCTGGGTAACGAGGAAACGGAAATGGTCCGGTCACGTAATCAGTCACATGACCGACCTTCACGATCACATGACCAGTCATATGATGATGAACAAATGTCACATGATATTATTGACCAATCAGCAAACATATCTGTAGAAATAGCGGGAACTGGTGAAAAAACTGATACAAGAAACACAGCTGTATAGCAGTATTGTTGCACCTAGATAATTGACTGTGTACTTCCCTAGTAGAGGGAACTAATATCTTGTAAAATTCTCATCAGTACATTATTCTTATCATTGATTGATTTGTATGTTTATATGGAAGTTGATATGTTATACTACAATGTATCATAAACAATCGGACTAGGATACAGTCACATTTTCCTTCGTCCGAGTGTACAGTGCTATCTCATCATAGCAACCCATCTGATTGCAACAACCTCTGCTGAGCAGCCCTCCCTTGAGCAACAACCTCTCCAAAACAGCATCAGAAGAGCAACAACCTCTCCAAAACAGCCCTAAAAAGATTGACAACCTCTCTTTAACAACATTATCATTTATTTGTTTCAGAAAGAGCTAATTTACTATCAATTTTTTGCTGTTTTTCTGTTTAACAACCAAACTTTATGTATCCCAAAGGGTGTTGCTCTGATGAGATAGTACTGTATTTGTCCTGGTGCATACATGACCTCGACGATCAACTTAAACATGTTTTCATTGGCAATTTAATTACCTAAAAATGTTTTGATTGGCTGATCATATAAAACGTGTTTTGATTGGCTGATGACCTAAAACATGTTTTCATTGGTTGGAGCTGGTTGTGTCGACATCCGGATATGTTGGTGCCAAAAATGTTGACATTACAAGTTCTGACTGTTATTATAAATCGGACAGGGAAGGTAGCACTAAGTAGAAACTTCAAAGCTCAAAAAGCACAAATAAAGGTAAAAAAGAAAAGACATCACATGCTATTGTAGATTTTTATATGATTTATGTAAATGCTAGCTGTACTCTCTCATACACCGTGAGAAATTGTAACATTTCAGTTTTTTGGTACAAAATTATAACAAATGTTTGTTACAAAAGCTATTTAAATTTATGATATACATTTCCCTTAAGAAATAAGTATGATTATGTTGCCCTAATGGGACCCATTGTTCTAGGAAATGACATTTAGATAGTTTTGTGTAGTATTCCCAGTGGGCTCATTTGATTTATTTTACAAGTTTATAAAATTCTAACTTGGAACAATATTCTCATTGTTTTAAGGCTGCTTGATTTATGTGCTGAATATAATTGTAAACCAAGATTATTAAATATAATCTTGTACTATCATTTCAATATGTTAAGTCTTCATAGTTTCTTTGCTTGTTTCCTAGACTATTGGATTAAAATACATACTAATTTCATTGGTTTTAGAAAGTTGTGCAAGAAATGAGGAAAATTGGAAATTACAATTATCTAGTTTTGCTAGAATATTAGACAATATTTCATTGAGATAGGTTGGCATAGATCTTTCGTAGATATTACGTAGAAATAAAACACTAAAAGTTGTACTTTACTTAACATGACATACCCTACCTAACCTAACTATTTTGGCTCAGATCACTCAGCAGACATGGGGTGAATTACTTGTAAATGTAATTCATTACATTACAATTACACTTAATAAACATTTCCCAAAAACTTAGTAGTACATTTAATTACAATTACTTTGATTTTACATGAGTAATGTATTACATTACAAATTCTTTTTCAAATGATGGTCTTCAATTTCATTGAATTACTTACATTTTTGCATTACCCCATGTCTGTGACACCCAGTATGTAAAAGGTGCCAATTCCAAGTTCACTTAGAAATGCTGTATTTTGCTAGTGTTTGTCACATAATAATGTGAAGCCTAGGTCCCACTGAGCATTTTTTGCCTTGGCGATGTACTCCCGATTGAAATTAATGAGCTATCAGGACACAGAGAACAGGTTCCTCATGGTCTAGGGGAAGCTTCGGGGAAGTCATGAGGCAGTTTGTGATATGGGAAGGAATTGTGATAAATTAGGTGGTATCGGAAGAAATCAGAACATCGCGATGTGGAATTCCTCAGTGGGACCTAGGCTTGATGTGACATAGAGAGTTACATTTAGCTGCAATTCCGTTACAATTGTTCTAATTATACCGCACAAAATAAAATTTGGGGGTATATACAGGGGCGTCGCAGCAAGTGCGGTGATCGTCGCCCCAATATATCGACCAGCAACGGCAAGACTTTATGAAAATATGCAAGAGAATTTTAAATTTTCTAGCTGAAATATTGGCTACCAATTGGAGCGGCAAAAAGGCGAATAAGGGTGGGAGCTTTCTACGGCGATGGTAACACCTTGTTAAAGTTACCTCAGTCAAATGTGAAAATGTGTGGTATACGATTTAATTGACACTTGGCATTTGTTAATTTTGAATGACCGACAAACGTATTTGTTTGTATTTTGTAATTTTCAATAAAGGCTGTTAGCTTGTAGCCATAATATTTTCTTTGTTTGTTCTGAATTGAAAAAAAAATGAAGTAAATTGAATTATTCCTTTCAGTTATATGTAAACATAATACGCCTCATGAGTTTAATTTTATCATGCATTATTTTGTTAAAATTCTCTTGAACTGCGTTCATTTCCATGACCTTTATATAGTATATCTCGATTCCTTGCATTCAATGCCATGCATCGAAGGGTAGCGTTCGATAACCAAACTCATCAATGGAGTCAATATATGAGTGAAGGATGCACTTGAACGACTTATTATGCCCCCATCTTTGATGAGGGGATATATTGCTTTGCACATGTCTGTCGGTCGGTCTGTCTGTGGGCCGGTAGACCAAATGGTTTCCGTTCAATAACTCAAGAACGCTTTGCCCTAGGATCTTCAAACTTTACATGGAGGTAAGTCATCAACAGTAGATGACCCTATTGATTTGGAGGTCAGTAGGTCAAAGGTCACTGTGACCTTTTCCATTTAAGGTGGCTCGGGACTCTCCGAGCTTGAAATCAAAAGTATATAGGCCGATAAGTCATAACTTCATGTTTTTGGTAAAAGATACCAACCAATGACTAACATACGCTGAAGATCCAAAAATTCATCAGACAGAATACTTATTAAAAGTACTGGAAATAGCCGTATTTACGCTTTGATTTCATAAAAATTTCTCCTATAAAGGGAGGGGATACCCCTCCCTGCCGCTCCAATGTTCGGTACCCTGCGACGAGCCTGATACAGAAGTGAGGTTGTCTGTCGGTCTGTCTGTCGTCCGTTTTTGGTTTCCAGACAATAATTTTAGTTAGAAATGAGATATTGTGATGAAACTTGCTGTATAGGTAGCTTATGTGAAATTACAGCCAGTGGGGTTAAGGTCACTATTAGAAATAGAAAATGAGTTTCCAGACAATAACTTAAGTAAATTAAATAGGAATGAGAAATTGTGATGAAACTTGCTATATAGGTAGCTTATGTAAATACCATGCTCAAGTTTTGATAGTGGGACTGTTGGGGTCAAGGTCTCCGTTACTAAAAATTGAAAATCAGTTTACATGAAAACATGGTTTCTGTGACAAGGGAGTGTTGTGGGGATACTGTTCGTCACCATATGGAAATTCTAGTTATGGATGTTTTAGCTTATGTGATTTCAATGTTCAGAGGAACTGTTTTTCCAGTACAATGAAGTCCACAATAAGGACTTACGAATATCTTAAAATTACGCTCAAATTTAAATCCTTATTACTTCTTAAACAACTACCGGGTACGTATTGGTGACGGATATGGTTTGTAGGAGTTCCTTGACTGAAGCATTTATTAGTATTGCAGCTCTAGTTACCACACTTTATAATTGTAAACAAATCACATAGAATTTAAATTTGATCGTAAGTTTATGATTTTCGAAAGTGCTTTGATAAAACAGTACCCTGATATCAGGTTCAGTGTGTAACAAATCTAAAGTCTGTGGATCAATCTCATTATTCTAGCATCTGATTGGTTGATTTTCTTAGCTCAGTCATGAATTGACCAATAGCAGGGCAGTATTCTGTGAATGTCCCAGAACTCAGTTGTGTGACCCTGATACAACTGGGCGAGCCCTGGCCCTTTTGTGGCATCGTGTTTATGAATTAGAAATGTAAATATATAAACATACAATGTATGTCACATCTTTGAGAATATCATATTGAATCATAGACCTTCACATGGTTGTAGTTTTAGCTCACCTGTCACAAAAGTGACAGTGAAGCTTTTGTGATCACTCTTCGTCTGTCCGTCCACAATTTGCTTGTGAAGACACTAGAGGTCACAATTTTGCCTGATCTTTATGAAACTTGGTCACAATGACCATCTCAACAAAATCTAGGTTGAGTTCGATATTGGGTCATCAGGGGTCAAAAACAAGGTCACTTGGTCAAATCATAGAAAAACCTTGTGTAGTCACTAGAGGCCACATTTTCGGCCTTATCTTTATGAAACTTGGTCACAATTATTGTCATCTGAACAAAATCTACTCTAGGCAAAGTGCAATTTGGATAAAAACTAGGTCACTAACTCAAATCATAGAAAAACCTTGTGTTGTCACTACAGGTCACAATTTGTGTCTATTCTTTAAGAAACTTGGTTACAATGAGCATCTTAACAAAATCAAGGTTAAGAAGATATAGGGTCATCTGTAGTTAAAAATTAGGTTACAGGGTCAAATCAGGGGCAAACGCTAGGTCACTGGGTGAAATCTTAGAAATCCCTTGTGAGTGCATAGGGGCTGTATTTTTTCATCAGATTTTAGTAATAATTGGTCAAAATATTTGTGTTGAAACCATCTAGGTAGGGATTGTATATGGGTCATCTGGTGTCAAAAAATAGGTCACAGGGTCAAATCTTTGAATAAGTTTAAGATGCGAGAATGGTTCTTCAAAGTTTTCCATATATATGGCACAACAGAGTACAGATTGATAGCTTGTGTGCTATAAGGTTAATAATAGGTCCTAAAGTACTAATATTCAATATGAAAGCTGGTACAAGTACCGGTACTCAGGTGAGCGATATAGGGCCACTTGGCCCTCTTGGTAAACATAATTATGAGTTAAAAATATTAATAAGTGTTTGTGATTGAATTATTTTCCGTCATCTATTGAGTGAATTTTGTAACTTTATTGTTAAAGAGTTTATTTCTTTTTGCCCCTACCTCATTTCTGGATAGAGCATCATGTGACTATAAAAAATGTTAGGCCACAAATTTTTGGTTTACAGGATTTTTTTGGAAAAAAATTTGAAGTGAGAATAAGGGATGGAAATACACCAAGGTGTTCCAAATGGTCTTTTAGGTCACTGGCAGGTAAGGGACTTCGGACCCTTTGGACCCTCTTGTTATAAATTTGAATGTCCGATCCTTCCTCTCAAGAGAATTTTTTTATATTTTTTAAAATACTGTAAACCTAAAAATAAAAGACTGGCCTTACTCATGTGTTTATGTTTTGTGTGTATGTAAATAATGATTTTTGTATAACTCCAACGCGATAAATTGCAGTACAAAAACGAACACAATATTGCCTATATTTTTGTTATGGATTAAAATCAAGGACCGTAACACTTACCAAAGAAAGCATTCAAACATTTAGCACAATATGTAAAGTTTTCATGCTCCTAAATATTCAGAAACGATAAATATAGCGGATTTTGTGTTTGTTTTTGTATTGCAATTTATCGCGTTGGAGTTATAGCACTGTCCCGTAAAACGAGATGAAGCTGGCAGGAGATAACTCTAGCCTTTTCTATAAACATTGATAATATAAACACTGCATGGTCGACTGACTGCTTCTTATCAGTGTAGATAGAAAGAGTATATACATTGAAAGTCAATATGCACAAGATTGAACAAAAATGGACATCGAAAATGCATTTCATTTTCTTTTTATTTGTAAACAAAGGCTAGTGTTATCCTCGACAGACTGTATGTCTCTATTGTTTTATGGGGTAGCAGAGTTTGAATATTTTGTTCCATTTAATATCATAAAAAGCTGTGTGATTTAATGTTAATTATTAATTAATTATGTTTTGATAATTATAAATAACAATGATTTTCAGAGAGAGTTTATCACTATATATTAAGTTCCAATATGTTTCATAAATTCATGATGATCATATAATATGGATAGTTGATTTAATAATAAAACAATTAGAAATTAATTAACTGTTCGTCTTTTAAGTAATACTATGTACTTCTGTTATTTAATAATTTTGGTATTTCAAGGACCGTGATCCAAGAAGGCTTGTGGTGATTTGGGTGAGATATTATAACCATTAATGTGATGGTGGGGTAGTTGAGTGGGTAACGCTCATGATTACAGATCGAGAGGTCCCTGGTTGGAACCTATACACACTTCCATATACTGCAAATCAGCTCTAATCTGGAGGAAGACAACAGCAAGTTTGGACCACAGACACAGCCTTTGAGACAAAGCTTTGGGGAGATGCCAGCAACCTACAGTTGTACATAGTGCAGTTCATCACCATATACAAACTGTAGATATAAACGGTCATAGATGATGGAAAGCAGAGGACTAATTGATCTACTTGAGCACAGAAAAAGTTGGCCAACAGAACAATAGAATTCTGTGCAACTTTCTCTGCAGTTCTTGTGTCAGATTTGTCTCCCTTTGACAAAAAGATCCAAGGTGGTATTCAATATAGATCTTATTTAATTGGAGAATAAGAATAGCCAATCATATCACCTGTTACTGACCAATAGTTTAATATGGTGTGATCTGATTGGTTGTCCTTATCTTTAAGTCAAGTAAGATCAATATTGAATACCACCCTAGATCTAAAGATTAAATCAAGGTGCTGACAAATTTATCTGTTTGGAATAGAATCCCATGTCTAACAACATTTGATAGAATTAACAAAACCTGGACAAAACATAAGATATATTATATTTAGACATATATAGTACATTATTTTTACAACAATTCACATACATTGTACATACACGACTACCATCCCCTCACAATGATATTTATATGAATAAAACTACCATTGCCCACACCAAAACTCTTGTTTTGTTTATGCTCTTCAATATTGGAGGAAATAACAGTAATACACATTGTTCTATTGGCCATCTTGTTATTTTTCCATTCCAGGCTCCACTAAATAGCAAATTTTTGATAAATTCCTATAACCCTAAAAATAAAAATGAACTTTGACCATAACAATACAACACATGTATTATTCACACTATATGTTTGATAATCACATATTTTACATACTTGATACAATAAACAACATACAACAAATTAACACTTTCCTAAATACATTTGATTGACCAAACAATAGAAAGCATTTGTTCAAAAGCCTTTACCTAACCAGCTTTACATTGTGTATCACAGGTAACAAAGAATTATATACAAATAAATATTTTTATACCCAGAGCATGACAGAACTTTGTATTTTTTTACCCAAATATGCCATATATTACACAGAAATATTTATAAACCACAGCACTGTAAAATGAAAGTTTATTTGTATGTATACATTATACTTAAAGTGATGATATAGCAATGGACAATTGTGATTCAATAAAGGTATGTTGCTAATTTTTTTCTTTCTCTTTTTTCAAGTTTGACAAAGTTCAGATTCAGCTTGGGTGGTATTCTCAAAACATATTAATAGGAAACTTAAGATTTTCTGAAATTGTATCATCAAAACAAGAATATCAAGATTTGTCAATTATTTGACATTATTTTAAAGCATTAAGTAAAGAGCTACTATAATAACTAAGAAATTATGCTTTATTGAAAATATGGGCCTCACAAGTTTTTAACTAAAGTCAAAGTTTTCCACTAAGATGCTTTGTGAATACTAGCCTAGGTTTGGACATTTAAATAAAGCATACATTCTGTCCTTTTCAAGTTACACAAAAAAGCAACATTAGTTTGCACCTATCATGGGATTAGAAGATATACAATGTACAGATGTATTATCAAGGGAGATCATTCTTGATATTTGTCTCAGAAAGCTGTACATGAACAGTGTACACATTATTGCTCATCTCCTACACAGGAAAACTTCCACGCATCTTTAACATGCATTTCTTACACTGTATCGTGTTATTCAAGTAATAAAGCATTGTGAAAAATAATTAGCAAACTACAGTGAACATAGTGTATTATTTCGAAGAGGAACAAAAGCAAAAATGACTTTGAATCCTCAATTTACAATACCACTAGAAAATAGATTCGAAACGCTAAGTGCGCGGGAAAATGGCTTTCATGAACAAAGGAACACTTTATCAAGTCGCGAATTTATGGATAGTTCTATGGATAATAAACTGTTATTGATGTTTGAGGAGCTTAAAGTTATAAGACATGAACAGGTTAATTGCAACAGAGGTATGTTTTTACTCCACAATTCAGTGGCCCGATTAGACAGTAAAGTAACGGAAGTTACACATGTAACAAACGCACAAACAGCGTTACTGAAATCCATTGCATACAAATCGATTGATCAAGAAGCCAGAATGCGCCGGAACAATTTGATATTTCGATGGTTTGTAGAACATGACCATGATGACTGCCGAGAAATAATTCTAGACTTTCTATACAACAGGCTAGACATAACCCATTCAGAGGTATTCATCGCACGGATCCATAGACTAGGTGCACGACGTAACGATAGAATGTATCAGAAACGGCCTATTATAGTAAATTTTAGAGATTTTACTAATGTTGAACTTATAATGAGTCGTGTTAACAGGCTGAAAGATACTAAATGTGGAATCTCTGTAGATTATGACTTCCCAAAGGAGATCCAAGAAGCTCGATCTCGACTATGGCCCCGTTACAAAGACTGTAAAAAAATGAACCCACGCTCTAAAGTTGGTATAGTATACCCAGCGAAATTAATTATAGATCGCAAATTGATATGGGACGAACTACCAGAGTGGAATGATCACGTTAATGGTAACAGACTCACTATACTGAGAAATGTCAACCCAAACACCTGCATGATGCATGAGAATACCGGACTAATCAACCAAAATGTGCATATAAACAATCATCAAATGACAAATATGAACGATCATAATCATACTGAACAAATGGAAGTGCAACAGAACATGGGTTACAACGAGAACAGATATACACAACAAAGACACTTACCTGTGAATACGTCAAATGCTACAAATAACAACACTTATCCAACAAATCCAACAAATGTGTATCGCCAATCGGCATCCACATCCACCCAGGAAATCCCGGTACAGCAAAACGATGTCAGCGTTAACGTATCGCAAGAAACAACACACAATAATACTACAAGTGCATACAACGAGGTTATTGTGCACAACACAGCCGCAACTAATGAATCGCCCATCAGCGAGGTACTTGCAGCCGTACGAGAGTCCTTGATAGAGAGTGAAATAACACATATTCCTAACAGTTCTGTGAACAAGGATATAAATTCGTCGACTAGTGAAACTGTGTTAGTTATAAATCCTGTTGCGTCAGTGTCAAATCCACAACACATAAACGTGAACACAAATACAAAGTGCACAACAACATCACAAACGTCCAAAGATGAACATGACATCAGCCAGAACACAATAACACAAAGTTCAACCAGCACACAAAATAACTTCCATAACACGAATACATTCAACACTTCATCACATGTCAACAGTGACACAAATGTCAACACAGATAACCATAACATATATAGCAATACACAAAATACACAATCAAACATCATTACAGATGACAATATAATCACACGCAAATCCCGTGCGATGAACAGGTCCGTACAACGGTCTTATTCAGCTAGCCCATACTTCCGTAGTACGTCTAGAAATAGAATCCAGAATTCCCCCGTTTCTATAAATAGACATCAAATTACCACAAATGAGGGTCATCAAAAGTCTGACTGTTAGGAAAACGTGGAGAAGATTAAAATAAAATGTGCGTTATTGAACGTTCAAGGTCTACAAACAAAACGCACGAACAAATTAGAATCGGCATATTTAAAACAAATTTTTGCTGAAAACGATGTAATACTGTTTACCGAGACATGGGCGAATGAATTCACTGAGTTTGATTTTGACGGTTTTGATTATTTTCACCTGAACAGAAAATTAATGAAACGATCATGTAAACGCAGTTCTGGTGGAGTAGTGATTTATATTAAAAGTAGCCTAGTGTCACGTGATACACTTATCCTAACTAGCGAGGACGATATTGTCTGGATTAGACTATCCAAAGACAAACTATGTTGTGATAAAGATTTATATATTGGATTGTGTTATGTGCTACCGAGCGATAGTAGTAGACAATCATTGGTTGAAAACAATATCTATGACAGATTAATACAATCATTTATTTCTGTGGAAAATATTTGTAATGATAATGCAAATATATGTATTTTTGGGGATTTTAATAGCAGGACCTCTGAATTAGCTGATTTTGTACAATATGATGACTTTAATCATATGGATATTTTACCAGATGATTACGAGAGTGATATAATCTCCAAACGTGTATCCCAAGATAAAGGCCATGTTAACAGTAACGGTAGATTATTGTTAGATTTTTGTAAGCAAACTGGTTTTAGAATAGTAAATGGAAGACTTTGTGATGATAAACAGTTAGGGCGATATACGTTTGTAAATAACAGAGGTAGTAGTGTGATAGACTACATGCTTTGTAAAGATAGTTTATTTGATTGTATTAGTTCGTTTAATATACATGACCCTAATATCATAACTGATCATTGTTTGATAACATGTACTTTGTCTTTTAGAAAATTGAATGATGAATGCCATGAATATACTAAACCAATTAATTACGAAAAAATAGACTCTACATTTAAGTGGGACAATACCAAAAAGTCACACTACCTTGAAAACTTATCTAATCAATACAATACTACGTCACTTTCAGACATAGTGCAAAGTTTGGATTCATGTACGTCAAATAATGACATAGACAATTGCATTCAAAATCTGAACGAAGTTATATATTCAGCAGCCGATCCTTTTAAAAAAAGGGTCGTTTCTAATAACAACACATCAAAAAATATTAATAATAACAATCAGTGGTTCAACCATGATTGCTTTGATAAGAGAGTCTGTTTTTTCAATATGTTAGATGTTTATCGTAATAACCCAACAGATTGTAATAGAAAAAATATGGCTAGTGCAAGAAGCGAATATAAGAATATGTTAAGAAAAGCTAGATATACTTACGATAAAAATAAAACTGACACACTTATAAGTGCAAGATTTGATAATGCTCGATTGTATTGGAAACTTCTAAAGCAATCTGCCGGTATTAAATCGAGCGATATGCCATTGTCATTGTTTGAAAGTTATTTTAAAGCAGTAAATAATCCCGATGATAGATTTTTCTCACCAGATGAAGATATTTTATATTTCAACGAAAGATACGAAAGAGATGAGTTTAGTATAATGTTTGCAGAATTAAACTCAGATTTGTCAGTTTCAGAAATAAATAAAGCAATTTCACAATTAAACGGAAACAGAAGTGGAGGCCCGGATTTACTGATTAATGAATTTTTTATTGTTGGGAAACAAATCCTCGCGCCTGTTTTACATAAATTGTTTAACAAAATATTTAAAAACGGATATTTTCCGGAAAAATGGTCTGAAGGTTACGTCATTCCATTACATAAAAAGGGTAGTATAAACAACGTTGAAAACTATAGAGGCATAACCCTACTGAGTTGCATAGGCAAATTGTTCACTCGAGTCATCAACAACAGATTAACAGAATGGGCTGAAACTTATAATGTTTATGTTGAGGCCCAGGCAGGGTTTAGAGCCAAAATGAGTACCATAGATAATATTTTTGTACTACACGGATTAATTAAGCATGTCATTGGTCAAGGAAAAAAACTTTTTACAGCCTTCGTTGATTTCACTAAGGCGTTTGATTACATAGTTAGAGATAATTTATGGTATAAATTAATACAAATGGGATTAAGAGGAAATATATTAAATATTATGAAATCTATGTATGATTCAGTAAAGTCACGAATTAAGTATCTTAACCAATTAAGTGAGGAATATTCATGCACACTCGGAGTCCGTCAAGGCGAATGTTGTTCACCCTTCTTATTCTCTATGTTCATTAATGATTTAGAAAATGAATATTTAAAACATGGTCTGAAAGGCATCGACGCGAATACGTTTAAGATATACTTATTGCTCTATGCTGATGACATTGTTTTATTTGCGGATTCTGCAGAACAATTACAACTTAGTCTGGATATTTTGTACGAATATTGCAATGTTTGGAAATTAAAAGTCAATATTGGTAAAACAAAAGTAATGGTTTTTAGGAAAAGCGGATCTTTATCAAATAATTTAAAATTTTATTACGCTGATCAAGAAATTGAAATTGTAAAAACATTTAAATACCTTGGTATCGTATTCACATCAGGTGGAGCATTTAGTACGGCTCAAAACACGTTATCCACACAAGCCAATAAGGCAATTTTCAAACTTAACAAGTATTTGTATAAGTTTACATATATTACCCCTAAGCATAAGTTAGAATTATTTGATAAACTTGTTTCTCCTATTCTTAGTTACGGTAGCGAAGTTTTGGGTACATCAACCGACATATCTATAGAGAGGGTACATTTACAGTTTTGCAAATCATTATTGGGGGTTAAAAAGAACACACAGAACGACTTTATTTACGGAGAATTGGGACGAATATCTTTTACCACAATTCACTTATATAATGTCATAAAATATTGGACCAAAATTATACAAATGCCACACAATAAATATGTTTTTATTATATACAGTCTTCTGAAGTCTGACCTTGAGTTAAATCAAAACTGCATGAATTGGTGTTATTGTGTAAAGAATTTATTGGCTGAACTTGGATTTTATTATACTTGGTTAAATCAAGGTGTTGGAGATTTTAAATTGTTCCTATCTTCAGTTAAACAAAGACTTACAGACAATTTTGTTCAAAATTGGCACCATCGATTAGAAGAATCAAGCAGAGCCTTATTTTATAACAATATTTTGCATTTCAAATTGCAACCCTATTTAGAAATTAATTTATCAGACAAAATCCGCCAATCTCTCTCAAGACTTAGAACTTCTTCTCATAGATTGTGTATTGAATCAGGCAGGTGGGAGAAACCAATAGCCATCCCATTGAATGAGAGAAAATGTCAAACATGCAATATTTTGGAAGATGAGTATCACTTTGTGTTAGAATGTCAGTTATACCATGATTTAAGAAAAACATATATACCATTAGAATACCGACGCCACCCAAGTATGTTGAAATTTATTCAATTAATGAAAAATGAAAATGAAACTGTTTTGAAAAAGTTAAGCCTGTTTACATACCATGCATTTAATCTCAGGAATGAATTGTTATATTTAAACTGATGACGTAATATACTTATGTCAACTACAGTATCAATAAGTATTATTGTGTGCTTTATTTATCATGTATTGTTGTGTATGCATGTACTCATATATATATATATTGATTTGATGTGAATAATTATATTGATTCATTAGATACGTAGATATTTATAGTCGAATTATGCTGTATCATTTAAATCTTCTCCACATAGTTGTGAGCATGCTTGATTATTAGTTAGTATTTATTTTGCTTACTGTACCACTGTTCTGTCATAAATGCATTGTATTGTCCTCATAGGCTATCAGCCTAATGGAATTGAAATAAACTATCTACAATGTTTTTTATATGAATATCCTATGTTAGAGAAAACATTTAGAATATTGGCAGTTTTTCCTGTGTGTATGAAAGGGAGGTAACTTGAACAAAGGGAGGTTATAACATTTCAGGGATACAGACTTCTTTTGTCAATTACACATAAACCAAACACCAACTTAGATTAATAAAACATACTTAAAGTAATAGTATGCACATCTGCTGTGTTGGTTTTCACAAAGCATCTTAGTTGAAAACTTAAATATGTTGACTAAATTAAAAAAAAAATTGCAGCTATTGTTTTCCAAAATTTCAAGAATAATTCATTTCTTATGTGATTATAGTAGCTGTTTACATGACGCTGTAAAACTATGTAAAATATTAATCATCTTGAGTTTCGTGTTCAGCTGACACACTTATGAAATTTCTGCTAAGATGCTTTGTGAATACCACCCCTGAACCATATTTTTTAAATTTATTAATCCCTTTTGTGAACACATTGGCCAAAACTTTTGTAATGCAACTGAAAATACCTCTCTATACTGCATTATTATGTGGCAAAACTTCAATGCATTAAAAAAAGATTATAAAACAACCTTTCATTTTTCTTTACAAATACAGTATGTAGCTAGTTTGGTCACATACTAATGTGACGTATAGAGATATTTTCGGCTGCAATTTTAAATTTTATCCAATGCTGCAATAGCCAATGTGACCATGGCTCCATGGAACAGCCTCCCTGCATCTGTCGCAGAGACCCCCGACTAAGTATCCTTTAAGTGGAGGCTCTCCGATCTTTCCATTTAAATAATGTTTAGGGCCCAGCTGTAATTAAATAGTCGATGATCGCTAAGGCTGTATCAGCAGTGGCCACCATTACTGGAGAGGCTCGGGGTGAGAAAGGCAAAAACGCAGCTGGGAAAACTTTCTTTTTCTTCTTTCTTTGAACATTTTACTTATTTCTTACTTTTCTATTTATATCCATTCAGTTCTTTTTTACTTTGACCAGTAACCATCCATCACATAATAGTCAAGTGTGACTGAGTTGATGTAAACTATAGATGTAGATAGATCACAGAACGAACACGTTTTTTTTGACGAAAAAAAGTTCAGATGGGCATAGTGTATCAGTAATTCTCAACACATTCAATAATTTATCCTGATAATAATAATTTATTTTGACATCATTTTTACACTGTTGATATTAAATGTGTGTTTTTTGGGAGGCAATTGCCTCTCAAATGCATCATTGCCTATTTCTTAATACAAACTTAACGCCTATAGGCTAAACAACGTGAACCCGCATTTTCAATACTGCTACATATGTTTTTCCAAAATTTTAAACTGCATTACTTAAATCAGCAAAATTTGTTCATACTAAGATCAACAATTATTGAAAAACTGTTCATTAGATGGATATTTTTGCAGATAGTCACTCCACTAGAGCAATATCGAACTTGTTTCGCATGATTATAATACAATGTCAATACATGTAAAGTGCTATATCTGGAATGTTTTGAACCATAACAACAACAAGAGGACTAGAGTCACAATGAGACAATATAGATCAATAGCACAATGTTACACAACATTATACATCATAGTAATCAATATGTTTCCCAGATTCAAAGTCATTTTTCTCCAAAACTGACATCATTTTATCAACGGAATCTTCACATTTCAATAACTTCCCATTCTTGTGCATATCTGAAATATTTAGAACAAAATATGCAAAGTTAAATAATAGAATTACAAAGTCATAGGCATTTTATGGTGCCACGATTGTTGATTGGGCAGCGCTCTTGAGTACAGATCAAGGTTTGATTCTCAGCGGGAGCATTTAATCATTTTTGAAATGCTTTTCAGTGTTTCTCAAACAACTACAAATGAGCTGGTTGACAACCTGTGGGTAGGTCTAGCGTGTATTAGTACTGTACACTTGGTATGTTTAAGAACCAAGGAGTCTATTCGGAAAGAGCTAGGGAATCATACCTAAATTCTTTGTATCACACAACTGTCTCATCCCTATATAAGACTTCATGTCCTCATTCAACTTATTGAACTAAAAGAGTGTAAAACTGAAAATTCTGTTAACAAATTAAACCAGTCACAAAGAATTGCAAGCAATACCGAAGTCCCCTACCAGTTTGAAGCCATGACCTTTAAATTATTTTCAATGTTTCTGTTGCCATAGAAACCACAATTTTTGTCATAATCTCCATATTGTCACCTACCCACATACCAAGTGTCATAAACATAACTTGGAAACTGTTTGAATTATGGTCGGTCCAGATTTGGGCATATTTTCACTCTTTCTGCCTCCATAGCAACCACAGTTTTCGTCAGAATCAAACTATTTTTAGACATGCATTATCCCCTTATAGACCCCTATCCACATAAACCTAGCTTGAAAACTGTTTGAGTTATGTCAGGATCCAGATTTTTTTATTGATGGACGGACAGACAGACTGACGGCATACCTTTAGTCTCCTCCTGTTGAAAACCGGTAATAAGAAGTGACTACTGGCAAATCATAAAATAATTGAATATCAAGTATTTTGCTATTTTTTCTTTTAATAAAGCGAAACAAAGAGATGTTTTCAAATGAGGATGTAATGTTAAATGTAATCACCATTGAAGATTTCTCTTAACTTGGGATCCGCACACTGTCGTGTCTGCATTTGCATATCAGTATCCAGTGGTCCAGGGGCCCAATTTAACACTCTCAGTGTCGTATCTTCCTTCGCCAATGTACTGAAAAACATGTCTCTTGCTGCTTTGCCTACAATGAAAATAAAGTGCATGTAGAATAGTAACTACAAAAAAGCCCTCTGTAGAGCAACAACCTCTCTATAACAACACATTTGAAATTTCCCTAAGCTGATATTTACCCTAAATTTAACGTCTGCAGAGTCTCTATACAACGGCCAATATTTGTAGCTCCCAAAGGGTGTAACTCTACAAAGTTTGTCCTGTATATGCATAACATAACAAACTGAGGTTTTATTAATATATGTAACAATCCAAACTATATAAAATAATATGTATCAATTAAATTAAATTAATTAACATATTTATATAGCGCTCTTTTTATTCAAAACGCACATTCAAAGTAACACACACACATAATAAAGCACAGTCACTTGTTCAGATGCGTACATTAAATCACTCGTGCTATGCACTTGTGATTTAATTACTACGCATCCAAACTCGTGACTGTGCTTTATTCAAGGATAAAACACAGGAACATATTCATTCTTTTCTAAATTAAGATGCAATGACAACAAGTTATGCTGTGTAAGTGGTTAAGTTAGCGCTTATGTTTCCTCGCGCTAGTGTAAACTTCCGCCTACAAAGAACTCTAGTCAATAATAACAAATAAAAAATAATAGCTAATTTTTTTGAATGCCAAATTGCTGGCTTAAAATTATAAGACTCATGCATATTTGAAATCTGCATTTCAAGGTGCTTCTTATGAGCCTATTTTCATGTTGACCAAACTAAAGTTTAAAAAGCTTGTTTTTCCATAAATAAAGAGTTACGTTTTCAGACAGTTTTTTCTTGTTTTCTCAAAATATTGATTTTGTACTTACGACCTTCTATTTCTAAGCCAGCGAAATTTTTTTACCAATGGTAATATTAATGTACATGTAGAAAGTATTATTTACCTGCACAATAAAGGGACCAAGAAGAAAATGCTTGTATGGCAGCCAGTGAACTTATATTGATCACAACCTTTGACGGTACACCAGAATTTCTTGCTTCCGTCAACAATGCAGCATTCAACACAATGGTCCCAGTTACATTTACGTTCATTGCGGCCTCAACAACACTGGAATCTGTGAACTCCCACGCAAACTTAGTAAGGTCACCAACCGATCCAGAATTATGTATGATCATAATTTGATCAAAATTGTCCATTTTCACACTATGTTTGCTTAGAATGGTTTTAATGTTCTCCTGTGAGCAGTCACTCAAATTTGCTTGATCAAATTTTTCAAACGCAACTTTCACACATGCATTTGAGCTACTTAAGTTTGATGTCAAGTCAGCCAGCTGGTCCGTGTTCCTGGCTAAAAGAAGCAGCATGGAATCATTAGGGAGTGCTGTAGCCAGTTTCTCAGCAATACATCGACCGTACCCTCTACTAGCTCCAGTTATTATGCCAAGCGTTTTTGCTTTTAACAAATTAGTTTCTGCCATCTTGAGTCTGTGTTAAAATGTCCAAGGCTTGTAAATTTGTTGTTCAAAACTAGTATTAACTATTAGCAACTGAAATGAATAAATAAAACATACAGAATATGAGATAGTGATACATCTTCCACAGCCATACCCTCAGTAATAAGACCACTCTTGGACTCAAATATTAGGTGCACTTGATTGTACATGCCATGTGCTTGGTCCAACATAATGTGTCTATTAGGTTGGTACCACCTGTCTCAGTTTTGATAATAAGATGCATAGGAGCTGTATAACCTTCATGGCTACAGGCATGTCATGATGATGTACCAATTGATGTGCGCATACCTCACTCTGCTGATCAATACAAACCCAGGGCTAATCAAATCAGCATGATGGGAAATTTTTTTATGTTACTCTGCAAAATTACACATACTCTTGGGGTTTGGACCATGCCCCCTCCCGCTACATGCCTGGATATAGTTTCATTATATTGATTATATATCCAGACCTATACACTAATCACACAAACATTTGTTCAATGTATTTGATATAATTCCACAATAATAATTACTTTTTATTTACTTAGTACCTCAAATACATTAAATGATTGTTTGTGTGATAAATGTATGGGTCAGGATAAACAAGGATGATGATAAAAGTATATTCAAGCGTAAGGGGAGGGGGTGTGGTCCAAACCCCAAGTATCTGTGCAAAAATCCATATTGCTGTGAAAAGAAGACCTCAATTGGCTCCAATGTGTTTATCATGGTTCCAAACTCTAAGCTCAAGGAATGACTAGCAGAGTATTGTTTATTGCATAAACTACTATTTTCCTATAAACTGATAAATTATGTAGGATTCCTTACTTTCAGTTGTATGCTTTGCCCATTCTGCGCAATTAGCATGTCAAATTATTGATTTTAATCAATTTAATTGAGCGGTTTCATCATACATGTGCAGCTATTTACATGGATATGATCATAATATTAATGAATACTTAAACTTAAAATGTAAACTATAACATGTTCAATGTTTAATTTAACAAATACACCAAATCTACTTTCACTTTCACTCTAGAGGGCAAATTTCGATTTAGTAGTGTTAGACCTAACCAAAAGGTTAGCCGACGTACAGTTAAAAATCTAAAAAACAAGAAATGTGCATCAGGACAAATTGTGGCAAACAATAATTTACGTCAAAATTACTTTAATTCAAGTTTAATAGGCGAAAGCTTTAGAGAATATTAGTCAATAAAGGAACTTACTAATTGGAGTATTCTTACTATTACACCGGCTACAATCGGCAATATCCGCCAGGCTTCGGGAAATTCCGGAATCAGTAGACGGGTATACACTTTCAAAATCAAACCTGTCTAATGAAGCGCTTGATCTAAACTATCGATAACCAGTCGAGCACTTGTCAATCGAGAAATGTCGCGAATTTCGAAACAAGATCCTTTGTTATTGTGCTAAGAAATCCTTCAAATGCACTCAACAAATATGTTGCGTACATTTTATTTCTTATTTTAGAAAGACAAACTATTTTAACAGGTAATGCGCAGAAAAATGTCACCATAAAAGCGAAATCGACGTGAATAATTAATGAATTTGCTATTTTGCATTCGTTTCGTCACCAGCCGTTTCGACCCTTTGCGTCTTGAAAAATCATATGCTCTCACATATTCAAAATGTTCTCAAATTTTATACGAATAACTTTGAATTGTTAAATGTTAAAAATGTCACATTTGCTGTTAATTTGATTTCTTACAGAATAAATCAATAGTTTCAAAATTGGGAATTTTAATAATTTTTATTCAACAACATTTGTAGAGCCAGAGGTTTTAATTTAGACAATAATCCATGTTGAAGTGGTGGACCAGTGGTAAGCACCGTTGACTACCAGTCCGAAGATCTTTAGTTCGAATCTCATACCGGGCTCTAGATAAAGTTTCAGAAATTTATGCTTTTCATTGTTTCAATTTATTTCCAAATGGCAGTGGCTAGACGTCCGGCACCGGACGACTAGACAGCGAAATTAGTCGTCCGGCATTAGAAATAGAAGTAGTAATGGAACATAGAAAGTTTCAATTACAGTATTATGAGGATGGGGATAGTATATGACTTCACTTCATGCTGAAAAAATGAAATTGCTGTGTTAGGTAATTGACAGTTTGGAATGTCACTGGTTATAATAGCGTGAAAACAATGTTACCGTTTATGAATCGTATCATGGTAGGTCCTATTCTAAACTCCCCGATTGTATATTGTATTTAAAATTTACCAAAAAATACAATTGTAATTGTATTGTTTGTATATATGTGCTATTATAACTGCGAATGAAAAGTATAATTAATTGCCTTAGCTTTGTTTGTGTTACTTCGGCAAATTAACGTGCATACTTAGTTTGTTTTCCAATATGGCGGACATTATACGGAGATACACGGCCGGTCACAAAATGGATGCAGATAAATGCACTAACTTGTCTTGCTTATTTCGTAGTTTATTACAAGGTAGAAACATATGTGATACTTATCACAAGAAAATAACTGAAATTATGGATGCCTTATGCATAGAAATAGAATGACAGTTACCTAGCCAATGCATGTATCGTTTGCTAGTCGTCCGATGACGGACGACTAATTTCGCTGTCTAGTCGTCCGGTGCCGGACGGCTAGCCACTGCCTTCCAAATAGAGACAAACTGCTCAGAAACCTAGAGATCTTCCCGTGTGGTTCAGTGTTGTACACATGACACATTAAAGAACTCAGTAGTCTATTCAGAAAGAACTAGGGCATCGAGCCCGGATTCCTTGTACTACACAAACTTTCTATCTCTTCCCTCGAAGCGGTAAGTTATTGGGCAGGAATAAAATCAATTGGCCTTGCACTACAATTATCTCAGTCAAATGCAAAAAAACTATCCAATCTGTTGACATAACCCCCCTGAGTAGCAAGTGTAACCAGGTGAGAAAAATGAAAGAGGTGGCAAAGTTCGAGTCATGTTAACAATAACATAATCCTAGCACCTTAAAAAAGTTCTGGAGGTAGGCCCTGCAGAAGTGCTAGACAGTCTTAAGCCTTACCTTCTTCTGTTCTCCATATCCGTGATTAATAGTCAGGACTCGGGCTGTTTGGTTCCTCAGCACTTCAGTATATATTGGAAGTTTCTAATTAATTTAATGCAAAACTCTCATACCCTCGTGGTGATGGATACCACTAGGAATAAGGTATTTAGAGTGATGAATATGATAAGTTAAATGGTCAATATACCTCAAATAAATTAATTAGTCTAAATAACGGTATTTGCTATATTTTCAGATAATGGCAAGTCGAGACGCAAAACATGCAAAAGGTTTTTCAAAGCGCCTCCTGTCAAGTTTTCGTAAAGGGAAGAAGAGTTCTATTCTCGAAGGGAAAATATTGTTGAACGACCCACAAGACAATGCTGGAGTACTCAACACTGATACTGCAAATATTGAAAATGCTGTGGGTCTTGAGGCAGAGCCAACAGTTGCATTGCAGAGTCCTAACGAATGCGGTAATGTCCGATCCAGCGATGCTCCTGTGACGCCCAAAAGAAATTTAAGACATTTGTCAGGAATCGATTCTGGTATATCCAGTACCTCATCTACACCGAGAGCTCCTAGGTTTGAACTCGGAGGAACCATGAGTGCTAGCACAGACAGTGGTATAGACTGTAGTATTTTAATGTCAGAAAAAAGCAGTCCCGAACAATTTGTGGCCTTTACGCGACGTGAGGCTGAAAGGCTGCGACAAGAACAGGCACTTAATGGATCAATGTTAGAAACATTAACTGAAGTTGATAGGAGCTTAAGTGACAGCGATTCTGAAAGAGTTGTGAATGACAATGAAGGTAAAAACAATGGTGATAATAGTAGGGTTAATGTGGAACCAAGCGACATGAGTGCAAATAAAACTTTGTGTGTCGTTAAAAGTGAAATAGACAAACCAATGTGCAGTGATGAAAAGGCTGTGCAATTGTGTGGGAAAAGTGATCGAGTGGACGGTGATTATGTTTTACTAACCGGTGAAGATAACACTGCTGGTACATGTTCACCAATAGTCGATGTTACGAAGGTAGTGAAGGCTAACAACAGTGTGCAGAAAGAGACTGTGATTGAAAGTGAATCGGATATTGATGGAACTGAAGTCACTGAGCTACCATCAGGGGAAACTACGACTAGTCATGAAGAGGAACAAGTATTTCCTGCTCGTTCAGTGGAAGATTGTTATATGTTGTACTATGCTAACAGAACTGATGAAATAAAATCTGCTGAAGCGAGATTAAGAAACGAGGAATCAGAAACAACAGTTCCACTGTTGAACACTACACACAGTATTGTTAATCCGATCCCAGTGTCATCAAGCAGTGTTGCCTCACATCGAGTCTTGCCATCAACAACAACAGTCAATCAAACCCATCATTTTGTGAATGAAAACAGTGCCTTTGCTAAATGTAAATCTATCAAACGAAGTGTCAGTGATGTTAGTAAAGGATTTTTCGATAAGTTAAGACCTCATACTAAGGACTTCCCTGTCTCCAGTAATGATCAATCTCATGTGGAAGAAAAATCATTTAGTCTAAAAAAGTCTGCTTTTTCTAAACTTAAAAAGTTAGGAGTGAAGAAACACAAAGCTAGCTCAAGGAAACGACATCCGAGTGATCAAGCTATTAAGCTATTCAACCATTTAGATGTCGGTAATCTGCTGATGGAAGAAGATGAACCAACGGAAGTAAACCACCGACGGAAGACCAAGGTCAATGATAATGACATTTCTATGACAACCAGATCACCAGTGTACAAAGAAGTGTTAACAGAAGGTGTAAGAAATGAATTAGAGGCGAGTATTCAACGTCGACGTTCACCAGTAGGACAGGATACGACTATTGAAGAACTTACCAGTAGTATAAGTCAGATGACTTCAGCATTGTGTTCTAGCTCTGCTGAGAGTATTGTGTGTATCTGTGACTGTAAGAACAGACTGTCTGACCCAGAATGTTGTGATAAAAAGAAAGCACCCTCCCCACCATGTTGCATAGTTGACTGTGTAGAAAATCAAAACGAATGTGATCAAAATAAAGTTTCAAAATGTAAGGATTTGCGACGAACTCCGTCCCCGAAAGCGTTTAGTGGGTGTATAGAGTTGTCTTGTACTCCAACTCCTGTAGATAGCAATACTAACTCGTTATCTCATTCAAAATTAATAAATCACTCAAGTTTTGTGCTCAGTGATAAAGTTTCTAGCCAGTCTCCGTGTAATGAAGCTAGCTCTAGTCAGTGGCCAGAAATCAAAAGTAACAATACATTAGATTCTCATGAATATTCATCTAAAAATTTAAACCAATCAAGTAACAGTAAATCAAATTCTAATGAATCTTCATGTAAAGATTTGAACCAATCGGTGGATAGCTGTGATGATGACTCATGTGGCGAATGCTGTGATTGTGAAGATAGTGAGTGCTCGTGCGAGGAGTGCACAGATCTTGACGATGTCGATTGTTCTAATTGTTGTAATGTGTCACCGAATACGGGCAATGTAGATTTATTGAGTAGTAGTTCAGATTCAGGTTCAGAATGTAGTGTTGGAGGATCGTATGAAGATCTCACTACTGGAGGTAATAAAATGCTCAAGGACAATAAGGTCAATGGGTCAAGGTCTTCCAGGTCATCGGCTCATTCTTCATCGTCACCTAGCGCGTGTGTCACTCCAGATAAATCAAGTTCAGCATTTATAGAGAAAGGGGACTCGCCATTTTCTGTTAGCTTCCATGAAGTGGTTTGTGAGAACGGGGACGTGATGTATGTCGAGAATAGTTTCAGTGATTATGTAAAAACTTGCTGGAATGACGATTTGCAGACTTCGCCCAGTTGTTCTGCTCCCCCGGGAAGTCCGTGTGTGAAACTGAACCAGTCTGGGTCAAATATACAGTCTACACTAAACCAGTCTATAAGTGAACAGTCTACACTAAACCAGTCTATAAGTAGACAATCTACACTTAACCAGTCTATCAGTAGACAATCTACACTTAACCAGTCTATAAGTAGACAGTCTACACTAAACCAGTCTGTAAGCAGACAATCTACACTGAACCAGTCTACACTAAATGAGTCAATCGGTAGACGACCCGATTCTAGAAGAAAGGTACGTAATCGAACAAACCCTCGAGCTATGTCGTCTCCCAATATGAACGAACGTTCCAATACGCTAAATCTCAGTGCTGACTCTTCATTTACCAATGTAAGTTTTGAGGGAAGTTTTGCCGATGCGAGTTTTACTGTTAGAAATCGCCCCGATGAACAGTTGAGTGAAACTTCAGTTTATTCTAGTCAAGAGGGGTCTCATTTGGACAGAAATACTCGAACGAAATCCCGACATAGAAAGACGACGCCCACTTTACTAAACGCTTCCTGCAACGAGGATATGAACACAAGTTCAGTTGGTGAAATGTCTTTGAGTTGCAGCTACTTAGAAAAATATCATCAAACTCGCCTCCTTTGTGGACTTAATGATTCCCAGTTCTTAAACCTCGGACGGATCAATCCAAATCATAATTTAAATGACTCTGTAGCTTTGAACTTGTCTAAACGAGGTAAAAGTAAACACAGTGCATGTGATCTTAATAGTTCGGCATCTTTTGTCGGTGCCACAGACCTTAATGTTGATCCGCGATTGAACAGGTCGATGCCTTTCATGACATCTCCGACCAAACGTTTTAACAGACATACTAAACTAAACAGAAGTTTTCATGGTACTTCGCCAGCATCGTCACCTCTAGATTTATCTATGAGTCGACAGAAGTCGCCGCTGAAGTCCGGAACGTCTGGAGCAGATAATAACTGGGTCGAGAGGCATGTGGGACAGGTTTATTCTCCGGCGAAGCGCGTGCTTCACAAAAACCGAGGTTTAAGTGAAAACGATCTCTGTAAGCAAATCTTAGATTTGTATGTAAGTGATGCGGACGAATCCGGTTTTGAGGCCCCTGACTTAGATAGTACTTTGAATAATTCATCGTATCTGAACGCCAGTGCTGACTGTAGCAGTACTTCGGAGAGAAGCGTGAAATCGAAGATCAGTGAATCTGGGACCGGTGAATCGTCGGGTAGCGAGGGTGAGCAGTCATGTTTACAGTACGGAACATATGTAGCACCTAGAAATGTTGTTAAGGAGACAAATGTGGATGACTTTACAACTACGACTGTGTGGACATGTTACAGTGGAGAGGCTCGAACTAGAAGACTGCAAGGTAATATGCCTGTATTACGCTGGTTTTTGTCAGTTTTGTAGCAATCTTTAACACCAACAATACAATGTTGAAATAATTATATTTGTAAACTAGTATTCTCACATTCTACCTCAATGGTATGTAATATAATTAATGTTAAGCAAAAATAATTTATTGACCATTTATTTTTAAACTTCACTTATTTCTCAACTAAGGCTTAAATTTTTTATGTATAAAATTTGTTCCTAAATTTGTTTACGTTTTAGTGATATTAACTTATAGTACTTAGTCCTTTTGGGATCACCCCTTGTACGTTCAAATGATGTTTTAATGTCGTTACAACTTGCATGACGTGATCAACCTGTGTACAGAAAGTTTGGGTCACCCGATTAACAGAAATACAGCTAAATGCCCGCAATATATTGAGTCTGTTGTAGGGTTTGCGAGACTCGGAATAAAATCCTGACAAGTTTTTGTTTAACCAATTCTAGAAGTATCTTACTGAGCATGCTGAATGTACAGTATGACAATACAGGATAACATACATGTACCTTTCTTTAAATATTGAATTTTGATATAATATATGAATTATGATATTTTGTGTTGACAGGTCGTGATGGTAGTTCTATACGAGCTGAGGATAGACGAAGAGCAGCTTATAAAGAACTGAATAACTCATCTTTAACAAAAAAGGTATGTTTATTAGGCTTAAATTTATTAAAAAGCCAATTATCAATTACTTACAATGTAGCAGAGGTAGCCTCCTCGATAGCCTAGTGGTAGAGCGTTCGCTTTGAGTTTGGGAGGTTTGGGTTCGATCCCTGGTCGCGTCATAAAAAAGACGAAATAAAAATGCTACCAGAATATCCCTTGCTAAAGCTCAGCATAAAAGGAAAACTGGCTTCTCTTTTCTCATACCCTTGTGGCGATGGATAACATCAGGAATGAGGTGTCGAGAGCAGGGGTGTCAATTTTCCTGATTTATCCGGAATTCCGGATTTATACTTCCTGAAAGAGCACTGGCTTCTGACCAAAATAAAAGTTATTTGATGAAAATATCTCAAGAAATGGCAAAGTTATTGTACATTTTAATCTGCTCTGAAGGATTTTCTTTTACAAGGCCTCTTGTTTGGCAACAATGGTTGGCTGCGAGTGATTTTCCTGATTTTAAATTTGGACCTGTTGACACCCCTGCGAGAGTGATTAATTTAAGTTGGAAAACTTGTTTCACAATCGACCTTAAATAAATTAGTATAAACTAATAGCAGAGGTAGCCTCGCTTCATTGCATGTTGGACATTGTTTGATTGCCATTTAAAGTTAATAATTTGGACTATGCAAACATATGCAATATCTTAAATCTACAACCGGACTTAGATCTCATCATCTACACCTATTGTAGGTACACAAGTACTTAAAGTTTATTGTGTTGTCTTCAATACAAAGTCAGTTATCAGGGGTTCAATAAGCTTATGAATCTAAAGGGTCGTTTTGATACTTTTGACTAAGTTTTACCATTTTATAGGCAAAATATCCATGATTTTACGAGAAAATGATCCTTCAAACCAAAATTATTATTGGAAATTTCAAGGGTCAAAACCCCTACTCCCAAGTCAAATGGAACCGCCAATTATAAGTTTGCTCTGCTGACTTCACTGTCTGATTTGTTATTCACATATTATCTTTTTCTATAATTGAATAAAATATTTTAATCCATTCCAGAGAAATAGAAGGAAGGGAGACAACTCTTTAAATGAAGACTCATTCTCAGACTCTGTGTTATCTGAACGTCAAGCCCTCTCTGATCGTACCAACACAACTCCAAGATTGTCACAGCTTGACATGCCGGTTTGTACATGTACTCTAGATAATTATGTCTCCTGGCGATGTCTTTCAGTGTCACTGTGGGGGGGGGGGGCATATTAATTTTGTGCTGGGAGTCTGTCTGGACAGATCAATGTCTCAATGTTTGTTCATACTTCTTCTCCTGAACCATTGGTCGGATTTAAATGAAACTTCTCATAAGTTACTATCTTCCATAAAAATGCTTTAATAATGAGGGGTGTGATGATTTATATACAATTGTATACAGTACAACCTCTTTAGAGCACCACCCTTTGGGAGCTGCAAATATTGTTCGTTGTTTAGAGGTTGTTGTTCTACAGAGGTTTAATTTATAGTAAATATCTGCTTAGGGAAATTTTGAAAGTGTTTTTATAGATAGATTGTTGCTCTATAAAGAGCCAGTCTGAAGAGGTTGTACTGAAGTGTCAAAAATTATTTACATATATATAATACTAACTGTATGTGTTTACTGATTGCCAACCTACCTACCTTTGGTCAATAAGAGTAGAAATGTAGTCTGAACTACTGATGACCCTCTGTGTTATGTCCCTGTGGCACAATAAGGTTGTATCTTACTACTTATACTGCATAGTGAGAACCTTGTTGCACCAAACGGACAAGTTATGAAATAATTTAAACCAGTGTTAACGTTTCTAAGACTCTCGACAAAGTAATCGTGACCTAAAAAATGGCATAAAACGTCCAACGCTTTTAACATGTCATCACATGATGGGTCCTAAAATTCCTGAATAATTTGGATACCCGCACTAGGAAAATTGAACTTTTCTGCAAAAAGAAGTTTATTTCATGAAAAAAATCAAAATATAGACAAAGTTATGGACATTTGAAATTTCAACATTGAATAGAACAATATTTGAACTAAGTTTTGGTGTAGGGATGTGTGTTCATGGCGCCCCAAAATAGGTGCGTGTCTTATTTTCAGGATTAGGCATTATGCCTCAGTAGGACCCCTGTGATAAGTGCCTATGGTTTCATCATTGTTCCTAGGATAGACTTTGATCCTAAATCTAATTATAAGTCCTAAATGCACTTCATCAAAATTCCCAAAATTGCTCCTAAGACAAATCTTAAGAGTGCTCCTGCAATATGATCCTAGGAATGACGATGCAACGCATCCTCTGGTTCTTAAACATGTAGCTAACGTAATGAAGTTCATCTGGCTTTGTGTATTTTCAGACAAGTTTAGACGCTAGTTTAAATGAGAGTGTGTGTTCTACTGGTGAAGATCTAGATGAAGCGGAAGAAGTTGTTGAAGAACCAAGACTAGACCCTAGAAAACTGGTAAGGATTTCATTTACTGGTATTGCATTATCAAGTGGATGCATGGTTATTTATATTTTTTGTAGGTGTGCTGAGTTGGCTGGCTGTGTTAATCAGCGACCCGGGTTCAACTCTTGGTCGAACAAGTGTGTGGTCCCATTAGGGCAGTGGGAATTGCATGTCTTCAGGGGTGCAGTTCCTTTGTTACTTTAAGTGAGATTTCAAACCAGCTGCCTACTAAGATTAACTGGCTACATGAAAACATTTCTACACCCCTGAGTCTTCCACATGTGGAGAAGTTGTCAGTTACTTAAAAGCCAGTTAGTACTGGTTGATAATTTAACATTCCAGAAAACAGGTTAGGCAAACAGTTGTATATGATTGAGGAATTGCTGAAAAATGGTGCTCAACGTGATCAAAACAAATATCAATGTCTAGTAAATAAATAATAAAATCTCAAATGGCAACAATTTATTTATCACAACCCTATTACATTGACAACAACAATAATATAACATTTTATTATATGTAGGGGTTCCACTCGCTTCTGAATCTAAAGGGGGATTTTGATACTTTTGGTTTTTATCATTTTATAGACAAAATACCCATGAATTTAAGAGAAAATGTCCCTTCAAACCAAATTCTTGAAGGTCAAAATTTGGCTTTTTTGAATTTTCAAGGGTTAAAACCCCTACATCCGATTCAAATGGAACCCCTGATATTATGCTATCAATGGATTATAGAGATTGTTTTGGGAAAATAACAATGAAAATAACAGAGTATTAAGTTATCAATCATAAATTACTTATAATATATCAATTAGTAGTGCATAATGTGTTAACATACAATTAATCTCAGTAATTCTATGTATAATATAAGGCCAAAATGTTTTTATTTCAAGGCTTTAAGGGATTTTTTTGAAAATTTTGCTGGCTTAGTAGAGAAAGGAATGGAAAAATAAGAAGACGTTCTTATGGGGTTCTAGGTCACTGACCTAGGGCCCTTTCAGCCCTCTTGTTATTTTTCTATTCCCTCATCACAATAGTAAATTTTTCAAAAATTCCCATGAATCTAAAAATAAAACAAAAACATTGGCCTTATAGACTTTAGAGTAATGTGAAAAACATGCTACATATATTATTATGATAATTGATATGTTCTTAACCCTTTTCTCCATGGACCCCTTATGCTTTCACCTTGGGTGTTGGGTGCATAACCCTTTTCTCCATAGGTCCTTAATTCCGATCACCTTGGGTATCCTTTGTATAACCCTTTATTCAATAGATCATCTCTACTAAATCTTATTATTGTTGATACATTCTTAACTATTTTCTTCATTGATCTCAAATCCATTCACATACCGTACACAATCATTTACCCCCTAATAACCCTTTATCCCACGGACCCCTTTACCCCACGACCCCTAATAACCCTTTACCCCACAAACCCCTAATGCTTTTACAGATATTACCCTAATATCGACCCCAAATACTGAATGATAGCCTTACTATCATAAGTCTAGATACCCGTAATATTTTATATCAGTTTTAGATATATTGAATATATAACTCGGTGAATCATCATACTCGAAGAAATCAAAGTCATTCTTATAGGATAATTTTAACTGGTTTAGATCTGCTGCATCGACGGTGCTGTAGATTTCTATCAATGCTTCGTCTCTCTGCTGCTTACGATCTTCATACGAAGTTAATTTTTGTGTTTCGTGGATTAATTCAAGAAATTCAGTTTGAGTAATAAGTTCAGCTTGTTCAGAGGTTAAGGGAAGTGGTTGCTTTCCGATCACACCTCGAATTTGTAATTTTTTCCATATTCTGTTTAGAGCTTCGTGCCAAGGGATGCAACGTTTGATATCTGCCTTCCAAGAAAAAGGGGAAGTAACTGTGTCATTCAAAGCATCATCATCAGCTAGTTGTTTCCCTTGTGTACGTAAAGTGTCAACAGAACGGTATAATTTAAACTTTTGGTACAGGTGTTTCGAATCAGCTGCAAAGTTTTCCATTTTTCCGATATAATCGTACTGTACCTCACATGGATGACACGCCCCCATGAAGGTAGTGTCGTGACAATCGACACAACCGGTCTCAAACGGTTTACGATGAGCCGCGTTTATTGCACGAACATATTCACTGAATTTCAAATCAGAGCCGCAGACTGAGTCAAAACGGCCTCGCACTTTATAAATAATTTTTTTGCACATGCTTCTCCAAAATGTTGGATTTGGTGCGAAGAGTTTGTCTACATATGCAGATAAAATTCTGGCATAAGGATTTCGAACAAAAACAAATTTATAATGGTCATTAAAGTTGGAATTCTTCTGTCCCCTTGTAAGTCGTAACCTTTCTTTCGTTGGCTTGGCGATTTTTATTGGAATGTCATATGGAGTTGAAAAATTCTCGTTTTCGTCATAGAATTCCAGCAATTTGAAAAATCTTGTCCAATACGTTGATGCAAGTTTACACATTGGGCAAAACATGATCTTATAAAACTTGTTGGTAGTCACTGGAAAGGTAGCAACATTATGTGGAAGTTTATGTAAATATCCTGAGCATTTTTCACGCAGCCTGGCCGCTAATTTTTCTCCGTTGCTTGGATTTATAGTTGTATTTTCCTGGGAATTCAAAACCTGAATTTAAAAATATAAATTTAATGTATACTTCAACATAAAGATCAATAGTACATAAATAACACAGCCAAGGGTAATAGTACTTCCAGAGGGCTGACATTTTTCCTGTTACTCTCAAAGCTATGTTTTATTAATTTTATTACAGCACACTTTTAAAAAAAAATACTGTTATAAATTTACTATCACTCAATGTTCAGTCACATGGTACCATAGACGTGACAGTAAAAATGTTCCCTGTTTGTCTATGGGAAATTAACATTATGAAAAAAGTGAGAGGTAATACTATTAATTATCCTACACAAAATTTAGTCAAATCATAGAAGATTGCAGTAAAACTTCAAAGCTATCTTATACCACAGCAAAGCAAATACTGCAAAATCATTAAATTTCACAGGTATTTAATTTTACAGATTTACAAAATGGGAATTTAATGGTGTCTTTTATTTGTGGCTTTATAGCTTACTATAGCACTACCGAGCGATGCACAACAAACCGCTAGGTAGGGCTTGCCAAGCAAAGTGCTTAGTTAGAATCAGTATGCTTTTCTGCGAGCACTGCTGGCTGGTAGCGTGTCGTTGTCTAGACAGGAAAGCGCTTGAAAGTGCCATTTTGTAGCAGCTTGGTTTGGCGACTGGCACTTAAGGTCATTTGAAATTTCATAAGCTGATTTTTTATGATAGACCAATGATTAAACCATGAGTTTTGAAATTTTGGTGTAGGGATCTGTGCTAATGGTACCTGATATAGATGTTCATCTTATTTACATGATTGCAGGGGATTCTAAGGATCCCTGCTTTATGTTAGCTGGTTTTCTACAGTAACACTATAGAAAGCAATTCAATTACTCATCCTCGATAACCTTGTGGCAGAGTCTGCTTTGAATGATGAAAGATGAAATAAAAATGGTACTAGAAATTCCTTTGCTAGATGCTCAGCATAAAAGGGAAACTGGCTTCTCTTCTCCAATACCCTTGTGGCGATATTATAACATCAGGAATGAGGTGTCGAGAGTGATAAATATAACTTGGAAAAACTTGCTTCATAATTGACTTGAAATAAATGAGTATAAACTAATTACCTGTTGATCTGGCTGTTGAGCATTGTGTGTTATGGATTGTAGAGGTACCTGGTTATCTAGGTGATATAAGCCACCCTGTATATCTGAAAATATACATAATATTATAAATTACAATTTAAGCTTTTAACTTGTACAGTTATCATCATAATCATACTGGCATAAACAGTGGTTAGTGGAAATCACAGACCTTCATTATTCTGGTGTAGAATAAACTCTCGGACGAGAATGACTTACCATGTACAATGCAACCTCTCCAGAGCTGCCCTCTATAGAGCAACCAACAACGGTTTCGTCTTTTAAGCAACATTTTAATGATTTTAATAACCGCAAAATGCCATAAAATGTTTAGGATAGGGGCAAAAATTGGATAGGTTACAGGTTACCAAAACCACGATATAATTATACCCCCAGATACATAGTATATTATATATGGGGGCTATATTGGAGTGATGCTTGAGGTTGGTCGGTTGGTCAGTCGGTTGGTCCGTGCAAATTTTGTCCAGGCTAGTTCACTGTAACCATTGGTCAGGTTTTACCGAAACTTTGCACGACTCATCAGTGCCAAGTCTAGTTGTGCATATATCGGCACATGCTGATCGGATCAATTTTAAGGGAGTTATGGCCCTTTATTTTTTTGCACTTATATTAAATTATTTTGTTTAGCCTAAGAGAAGTTGTCTAGTATGATGTTCAGTAGTACAGACCATCTTATTGTCCTTGTATGACCTTATCAATACCAACATTCCTAACTACAGACAAAGTCTCCATACTGGGGCTGCTAGTACTATCATTATACATACTGGAATTGATTTGTTTAGAAATCTGCTGATGAAGTAGTTTTGTTTCTAGGCTGAGAAATAAACTGAATTTCTTGATTGCCATGTTTGTATAAAGTGAATATGAAAGTGCATGGCGACAATTTGACTTGAGCCTCAACCTTCTTTTAGCATGATTTAACGGCTGATTTCTTGTCTATATTTATAACGGTTATTAACCCTGGTTTCATGTGTTTGCAGATCCTTGTAATATATTCACACATAAAGGTAAGGATCGTGTCTATATCACATTGATGGCACTGGAAGATTTTATTTATAATCTTCTAAGGCTGACTGTGATAAATAATTTGTTTGTAGTTACCACCATGCCTACTCACAAAAATACAAACTCAACATTTTTTGGCCTTATAAATTACAGTGATGAGAAGGAAGTGATTAGATAGTTGGAATGTTACCCCCCCCCCCATTTATGAAAACAGGCTGTAGTTAAATATGTCAATTAATCAACTACTAAATTATGCTAATTGATAGAAAGTATAGTTAGGTTAATTTGTTTAATATAGTAATATATTATTATTGTCACTTGTGTCAATGGCCAATTAGCATAAAAAACTAACTTTTATTCATTATTTTGTTATTTAGTTATGCCCGTTTTTTATTGTTAATTGTTTAAACGGTGTGATACAACTAAAAACCCAAATCAGATGTTTATATTTATCAGTGGTGTCAATATTCCTGATTTATCCGGAATTTCGGATTCATCTTTCCTAAAAAAAAACAATTTCTGACCAAAATAAAAGTTATTTGATGAAAATATCTCTAGAAATGGCAAAGTTATGGTCATTTTATAATCTGCTCTGAAAGATTTTATTCAATACAAACTGAGTTGTATATAGAAACAATGAGGTAAAAGGCCTATTGTTTGGCAAAATTAGTCGGCTGCATATGACTCAGGATTTTTAATTTGACTCTGTTGACACTCCTTATTCATAATGGCCCATTGTTAATCTGCCTGATGTATTATTTTCCTGATAGTATTCAGCAAATGGTAACTTAACTCAAGTGGTCCTACAACTTGGGAATAATCTGAAAATCTGGATTTGCTGCAGCAGGATGCATGAACTTTTCTGCAGAAAATCGAAAGTTAGTTGATGAAAAAAATCAAAGAATTGACAAAGTTATGGTCATTTGAAATTTTGTTACCTGCTTTTTAACAATGAATGGCACCTTAAAATTGACTTGGGATACATTTTCAGGTTTGAGCGTTATAGCCTCAGTAGGCGCCCCTGAGAATATATAATTGTTTAATTTATTAATTACAATTGTAGTAAGGGGAATTATATACATAGGCAATTGAACTGTAGTTGCTAAGGGGAATTATAGATAATTTATTGCATAATTCTATAGACTATTATATGTATCATTGCATGTGTATTTTGTTTCTTTTTCATGCTAAACTTTAATTAAAGGCCTACTTTGGCCGCATTCCAAACAATACAAAATTGTGAATATTTTCCTTAACTGACCGTGAAATCTCTTCAAATTTTGAAAACAAGTGTCAAATATGATGTATATTAAAATGAAATCATGATTGAATACATTTTCAAAAGTGTCCATTAGTGTGTGAAATCCTTAATAGACGATGAGTTTGAGAGATCTTTATTATTGACTATGATTATGTTGTTGTGTAGTTTAATGTTAACAACCTTTATATTAATAATTATTATGCTATATGCCGACATGCCTTGGACAATTTGTTGTTTGTCCTTATAAAACTGTACTATAAATTAGCCCTTGACTTGGGTGGCACAGTGGTCTAGTGGTAACGCGCTTGACTACTGATCGAGAGGTTCCTCCGGGGCACTTGGTCATTTATGAAACGCTTTTCAGTGTTTCCCACCTAACTTAGAGTCGAAACTGGTTGGAAACCCAGAGGTAGTCTCGCATGTATCGGTGTATACACTGAGCACATTAAAGAACCAAGGAGTCTATTCGAAATGAGCTAGGGTAACGCACTCGGATTCCTTGTATCACACCTCTTTCTCTTGATTTTAAGTCTACCTAGACAATTTATGTCTATGTCCTCGTTAGGGGTTTGACATTAATGGAAGATAGATAGATAGAGACTTGTAAGCAGAATTTATACTGTTGATCCAAAACTAGTACTGTATCTATTTCATATTGTACATGTAGTCTACAGAAAACCCCTTGATATAGGCTTTTTTTCATGCTCACCTCAACTTGAGTATGAAATTTGATTAGCTGCTAGAAAGTCCAACAACTAATAAAATCTTTACCATACCAGAAAATATTGCACTGCTTTCTTCAAGGTTATCCAAGTAATATAAAAGTTTCAGTAAATTAGGAGACATTTTACTGTTTTAAAGGTTTAAAGATTGAGCAAGAAATTGAGTTAAGCATGGAAAAAGCTTTTTAATCTGATTGGGCCTGGAATATCATAGATCATTAAAAGACATGTTTATTCGGGTTAAAGCCGTTTCTCTACAAATTTTCAGTTATGTACAAGATAGGCCATGAGTATCGCTGGTTATGAGATTAGATGCGAGCTTCCAGCATCTAATCTCATAACCAGTGATATGAGATGTCTATCTGACTTAGACCACTTGACTGACATGTACCGTTATTCACACACATTAAAGAAGTTGTACATTGTATTTCTGACCAGATTAAGCAATTTGCTCCCAGCAATAGGATTAAATTCTGCAACACTGCACTGTGATCCGCTATTTGCGTCTTAAAGTGGTCTAAATAGTATATATACTATACGGTGGTCACAAAAAAAGTGAAGTTACCATAATTAAAGATTAATGTGTAACTAGCTGTGTCCCTTTATGATAAAACATACAAAAAGTAATAAATGTGCTAATTTAATTGCAACAGGTCTAAAATAAATGACTTTATTATTGAAATTTAGCATATGTGCTATGTTGGAATATTAAGAAGACAGTTTAAATACCTCTCTAGTGTTTTAATGTCACTTTTCATTTATTTTTTGATTTTATATATTTTTTCCATGAAATTCATGAATAGTGTCATTGATTTATAAAAATGGTAGTTGGTGAAAGCTGTGAATATATTTGTACCAAGTTGAGTTATCTTTATCCCATGTTGATGCCCTTTGACCCTTTAATCCATAAACCCAAGGGGTCCTTAAACTGATTTGCTGTACTATAGAAATTATTAAGAAGGAACTTTTCTACAGAAGTTTTTGATGAAGAAATTTTAAAGGCTGAATTTTAACAATCAAACAATTCGCTGGCTTAGAATTAGAAGGTTGTTAGTACAAAATCAATATTTTAAGTAAACAAGATTAAAATCTGTCTGAAAACTACTCTTTTAACTTATGGAAAAACAAGCTTTTTAAACTTCAGTTTGGTCAACGTGACCAGTCCTGATTTTCATAATAATAGGCTCATTAGAAGCGTCTTGTGGTGTAGATTTAAACACGACCTTCAAATTCTAAGCTAGCGATTTAATGTTTGAAACAGCATTTTGGGGTAGGGATGTGTGCTTATAATTGTACCACCATAAACAGACTTGCATCTTATTTACATGATCAGGCAGGACCCCGTATATTATATGATACAAATGTACATTGTTACTACTCCTATTTATTTATTTAACCTGGATTTTTAACTTAAGATCTTTTTATACTTAAGATTAACATTATAATGATTGTCCACTTAACATTAAAATCAACATAATCTCTCATATTTGTCTTCCCTCTTAGACTTGGTAAGCTGAAATTTAAATCATAAGTGTGTAACCGTGTCACAAAATAAATTGATTTTTCAAGTCTGCAACCTTTTTTTTACCAAAATTATTATCCTTAAATTGAAATTACAGTTTAACCGCCGTAGAGCGACATCCGATGGAGACAGAAAAACTGCTGCTCTGCTGAGGTGTCGCTCTGTGGAGGTCGGTTGTTTTAGAATGTTGTTTATAGACTGTTGACTGTACATAATCAAGGTGCTCTTAAATTGCTGTCATTTGTTTTTAATTAAGATCATTGATTAGATACAAAAATAATTACAAGACGAGTCTAATATTTATTGCTATCAAACCCAAGCAAGATTTGCAATGAAGTGCTGGCATGCTACAATAAATTCACTTTATTAAAATTTATTTTTGTTTAACTTAAAAGGCAAAGTGTAGTACATCATAATACCGTGCTTACTGTAAGTGTATCCAACAAATTTCAATTTGAAGAATAAAATGCTTGTGAAAATACATGCACAGTCTCACTATAGGTTATATTCTTTGTCCTTAATGTGTGTGGGTATATTTATTGGTTTAGCTAACAATCAGGGCACCAAAGACTGTGGAAAATAGTTTAACAAAGACTTGTTTTGATTGCAACTAATCCCATGACTGCCATGAATAGAAAGTTTTTACACAAATGCCAATTTCAAATGTGTTATAAAATAAAAAACAGATTTTTAAGGTTTATGTAAAAATTATAATTTATGTTCATGTACTATTATTCTAATATTTATCACCTGGAGACCGTTAACATGGGCGAGCACTACGTAGCGCTTTCCACGGGAGGTAATCCTTGCCTTCTATATTTAATCGAACGGGAGGTAACTGAATAAAGGCGCTCGGTAGCGCTTTGGTTAGGCAACGGACCCCTGGATTATAGATTGGAGATCATAGCAATGTGATTGAAATTGAATTTGACCAAGTACTTATTGCATGATTTTTACAAAAAAATTGGCAATTTTCAATCCGTGATAAAAACACTTGCAAATTGCATCTTCATTTTTTGAACAAATATTCTTTATATTATAATGTATATAATATAATAAATTATTTTAATGTATCATGATATTTTCAGCAGAAAGTTATATTTTAGACTTGAAAAATCAAGTTGTTTTCTAATACAGTTTAACACTGATGATTTCAATTTCAGCTTAGCAAATTGCCTTAAATTGTAAAATATTAATATATCCTTCAAGACTTCATCATCACCAGAGAGCTAAATGACCTTAGCTGTCAATAAATCGATGCATCTTAAAACACCATTTAGACTATTCAAAATAAATCATATACATGTACATGAAACAAAATGTAAACGAAGTTAATAACTTACTGAAATAGCTCTGTGCTTGTTTCGTTTGCTCGTCGAGAAATATTGTAATTTGTGATTGAAGCGTGATCCATGTAATAATACACAATATACCGCTCACTGCAACTATTTTCCATTTTCTCCTCTTATAGAAACTAACCATGGCCTGGCTGTCTGTATACTGGTAGATCTGTCTGTTTGCACAATGATCTATAAAATGAAAGCCTCCACTATGATATAGTATAAGTAACTACTACACTTGGGTGAACACAGTCACAAGACTTGATCATACAGGTTACTAACTATATATTCCTCCTAATTTCTTAATTGAACCAGTCTGGTCATGCTTAGGTTAGTACTAGTATTGGGTGCATTTCTAGGCTTGATCTAGGCTGTTTATGTTGGTCCCCAGTTCTTAAGCTAGCTAGCTAGGCTATGTTGGCGTTAGTTCCGAATCTCAGATATGTTGGTAATGAATCAGATTCCTGTCTAGGCTTATGTGTGTGATGAGTTGGTTCCAAGGTCTTGACTAAAGTTATACAGGTGGCGAGTTGGTCCCCGGGCAGGTCCTGGCTATGTTGGTAATGTCCTAGTTCGGAGTCCTGGTTATGTATTTGATTGCCCAGCCTTTGATGTAGAGGATGGATATAATCAAACCTCCATAAATTATTAACTTATTATCATCTATCAGTATAAGTGTATTCACTCAATGTCATCCTTCATCATTTGTTTGTCACTTTGGTAAATTTTCAGCATATTTTCCTTATTCAATTTCTGGAAATATGAAAAAAAATTATTAACAAATATTTGACACACGTAGTTATGAAGATATTTTCATATTTTCACCATTATGTCAATTACTGGAAATACAAGCAAATATGAAGTACATACAAGTTTTCCGAGTGCCATACTATACCTTTATTTCACTCAATACATTTACATGTAAATATGAGGTAAATAACATCAAATACAAACTGATGAGGCTAAACACATATTATGTAAATTGCAGCCATATCATTATAAATCATTATAAATGAAAAGTGAGGCATGTTATAATATGAAATATATAGAGGATATTACATGAGTGTCTTTTCTTATTGAATTTATTAAACGAGTTGAATAAAATAATAAAATGCGAGGCTCTGCCGAGCATTTTATCGATTTTATTCAAAGAGTTTAATAAATCCAATGTGGAAAGTCACAAATGTAATGTTCTTTTTATCATATGTTAGCAATTTATGGCCGAAATATAAAATAACTACTTATTTTCACTATAATAAACGCGCAACTTTGACGACGTCGCGTATCCTTTGCATGACGTCGCGTGATAGCTTTATTACACTAGTGTATTATCAAAAATAAATAATGGCTTTATTACGCTGCCGCGGCATCAAACATGTGATAATTAGATAGAGTATAGTGATGAAAATATTTCCTATGATCTGGAAGTATATTATTACAATTTAAATCCTCTCCAACCATACACTAGTTTAATTTTGTACCACACCAATTTAAATTTAACAATGTAATAGTATAATTCCAGGTAGTAACTAGTATACTGCAACAATTGTTTGTACCATGCCACTATTGTGTTACCGTTTTAGATTTTCAACAAGACAACAAACTTTGGCAATGTTATTATTGATAAAATCTTTAAGATACATTATATTTAATTATTTCACACAAATAAAACATTATTTTGTTAAACAAATTTGACCTGGCTTGAGGCAATTAATTATGAATTCATTGTTGCTCTACAGGCTGTAAAGTCATAACTTTTCAAGGGAGTTGAACTTTCGTTGATTTCATTGTTTAACTCGACCACAAAATCTGATGCCCACAATTAATCCACCTCCCACACAGAACATGGGTTTTACCCTTTCATATTTTGTAATCCATGAAAATGCAATTATTTATCAAAATCCACGAAATTCACTACCCGTGAAATATGTGATTTTACGGTATATAAAATATTATATTGCTTAACCCTGTATCCATTATTATTTCGTTTTGGCCTTAGATAAAAAAAATTGTTTAATTCTGCAAAGTCTGCACTTGATCACTGTGATTATTTTTGTTAACATTTGTGTATTTATAATTCATTATTGCATTTCCCCATGTCAAATTGTTTTCTACCTATTTTCACAGTTTGTACTATCCTCTTGCCATCTAAACATTGTTAACATAGAGACTCATTTAAATGTGCTATAAACAATGTTATTACTATGCTTAATCATGAATTCATAATACTTTCATGTCAGTACATTGTTCTATTTGCTTGTTTCAAACTGTTTCAATGACAATTTGTCATGTGTATTCTAGGGAACCCTAATGGTTTTACTGTAATTATTTATAACATGGTACGTGTGCATCAATTCTTGCTGCAAACACTATACCCCCCATTGACGATTGTGACAAATACTTTGTTTTCTACCAGTCATTTTCAGGTTAGAACGTTGTGGAAAGTAAGAAAGTTGAAGTTGAATGACTAGACAAAATATTAATACTATAAAATCATGTATAACGATTAGGGTATTAAATTTTGTCGATTTTGATAAAAATACATTTTCGTGGGGTTTTGAATTCGTGGACTACAATACATGGAAGCTGGGTACACTATCCTCTGTATATGGGAGATGGATTAACAACGAAATCAACAAAAATTCAACTCCTTTGAATAATAATGATTTTACAGTACTTTAAATAATTGTACACATTTCACTATTATTTTACCATTATTAATTGCTGTAATCTAACTACCCCCTGGCTGCATCATCGTAATCCTTGGTGACATTCAACTGAAAAAATATCCAACATTATACAAAAACTATCCAATTAATGTCCACTAAGAGATGAGTGACCGGTGACAGGTATCTGAAATAACTTTGTTACAAGTTCAATCCCAAATATTGTCCACAAAGTCCTTCTTTGAGTTGGATGACAGTTGACAGGTATCCGAAAATAAATCCCAACTTTATTACAAGTTCAATCCCAAATATTGTCCACAAAGTCCTTCTTTAAGATGGGTGACAGTGTTATCCTTATAAAATCCAAATTCAATCCAATTATGTGCACTAAATCCTTATGAAATAGGTGAAAGTATCCAAAAAATTCAAATTGTGTGATGTATGTTGTGACTGCAAATTCTGTCAATTCAAAATTAATTCTGTCCACGCACACAAACAAGTTGATTCAATGAGATATCAGTTGTTGTTGCTTTTATATCACTCCAAAAGAACCCCAATTTTTGTCAACAAAACACACTATGAATTAGCGGCTACAGTATTTATATATGTAAAGGTATCTTCAGTGTTGTATTCTGATGCTGTAGCTTTAACATCATTCCAAAAATCCAATTTTTGTCCACAAAAACTAGCATACAATCAGTTTAAGCAGCCACAGCATAATGTATAAGTGTCTTCATTGTTGTAAACTTCTATGATTTCAAAAATCCATTGTTTTTAACAAACACAAAACAGATTTATATTGCGTTTGATGTCAAACGAGAACCGTTATAAACATAAACTCATCTGTTCGGTGAACTTTAAATGGGTTCGATATCAAAACGTGTGCAAATCTCATTCCATATACATGTATCAAAGGCGCTGTAGTGTAGTGGATTAGCTCCTACTTTCTACAAGTTTCAATTTTATTCAGAGTTGTAGGTTCGATCCTCAGATCAATTTTCATTGCATGAATCCATGTTATAAAGTCTTATATTATACTGCTGCTTTAATGAACCCCATATTTCAAATGATCAAATTTTCATGTTGTAGTGAATATATTATATACAATTGCATGATTATTGTACAGTAGGCTAGATAACAATGAGATAATGAAATAGATACGACTTGATAAAGAATGAAAATATAACACACAAAATTATCTACATGCCTTACTTTGTGTATTTTATTAGCTCACCTGTCACAAAGTGACAGAGTGAGCTTTTGTGATCACACTTCGTCCGTCGTCCGTCCGTCCGTCTGTCCGTCCGTCAACAATTGGGTTGTGTCCTCTCTAGAGGTCACAATTTTGGCCTAATCTTTATGAAACTTGGTCACAATGATCATCTCAACAAAATCTAGGTCAAGTTCGATATTGGGTCATCTGAGGTCAAAAACTAGCTCACTAGGTCAAATTATAGAAAAAAACCTTGTTTTAAACCTTTCAACATGTAGTCTTCATAGTCACTAAACTCTCTGCAGTAACTCTCTACTCTCTATACATACAATAAACTTTCATCAACCAATGAAAATGTGTATCAGGGTTCACAGCAGTTTTGTAAAGGTCAAATATCAAAATATTCTAGTATTTAAACCAGGGTGTGAATTGTACTGGTTAAGTGGAAATCAAAGCGCTGTAGGGAGCGTAGACATTTTCCTGAGGGTCGTGGGTTCAAACCCCACTGGAACCATAATTTTTATTTTTTTATTTTTATTTTTTTAAGTGTTTAGGTATTGTTTTGTCTGTAAAACATTTATTTGTACATTTTCCTGATGGTCGTGGGTTCAACCCCCACTGGAAACACAATTTTTTTTTTTTTTTTTTTTAAATGTTTAGGCATTGTTTTGTCTTTATAACATGTATTTGTACATTTTCCTGATGGTCGTGGGTTCAACCCCCACTGGAACCATAATTTTTTTTTTTTTTTTTTTTTTTTTTAAATTTTAGGCATTGTTTTGTCTTTATAAAATGTATTTGTACATTTTCCTGATGGTCGTGGGTTCAACCCCCACTGGAACCATAATTTTTTTTTTTTTTTTTTTTTTTTTAGTGTTTAGGTATTGTTTTGTCTGTAAAACATTTATTTGTACATTTTCCATTTTCCTGATGGTCGTGGGTTCAACCCCCACTGGAACCATAATTTTTTTTTTTTTTTTTTTTTAAATGTTTAGGCATTGTCTTGTCTTTATAGCATGTATTTGTACAGTTATATGGAGGAAAAATACCAAAATATTTTGTTTAAAATAAAGGTCAAATCATAGAAAAACCTTGTGTAGTCAGTCACCAGAGGTTACAATTTCAACTTAATCTTTTTGAAACTTTGTCACAATGATCCTGTCAACAAAATCTAGGCCAAGTTCGATTTTGGGTCATCTGGTGTCAAAAAGAAGGTCACAATGTCAATTGACATTTTCCTGAGGGTCGTGGGTTTAAACCCCACTGGAACCATAATTATTTTTTTGAGTGTTTAGGTATTGTTCTGTCTTTATAGCATGTATTTGTACAGTTATATGGAGGAAATATTTTGTTTAAATTATAGGTCAGATCATAGAAAAACCCTGTGTAGTCACCAGAGGTTACAATTTCGACTTAATCTTTATGAAATTTGGTCCTAATAATCATCTCAACACAATCTAGGTTAAGTTTGATATTAATTAAGTCATCTGGGGTCAAACGCTAGGTCACATGGTCAAATCATACACAAACTTGCAATAGAGGCTGAATTTCCTTAAATTTTATTCAGAAAATGTGTAGGATCACCATAGGGGTGTGCATGCACTAGTACGACAGGTGAGCGACCTAGGGCCCTTTGGGCCCTCTTGTTATATAAGTTACGAATAAAAAACTTTAAATTTACTTAACTTTGGTGTGAGTGTCGAACCAGTGGAGAGATTGAACAAATCTCAACAAAATTACTGGTATAGTAGCGGCATGCTTATCCACTCGACTAAAGAGACGATATTTCAAGTATTTTACTAATGATTGAAGGTATCTACTTTATTACAGGAAACACCCCCCCCCCCCCCTATTATTTTGAATGGGAAAGTTCCCTCATTAGTATATTACTTATTGAACCTACAATATGGTCAGTTAGCGGCTGTAGTGTTATGTATAGGTACATTTTGTATCATCATTGATGTATTCACAATCTGTTGTTTTTACATTATTCTGAAAATCCAATTTTTGTCAACATACAACTCATTTACTACAAGTTAATTAGCGGCTGCAGTATTTATTATGACTTAATAACACTATGTTTACCTGCTGTGGCTTTTAAATCATTCCAAAAAATCCAATTTTTGTCCACAAAAAACTTGCATACCATCTGTTTAAGCAGCCACTATATACCATATAGGTGTCTTCATTGAAATGTTGTGTACACAAGTCATGCTGTTGTTTTTCTATGTTTCCAAAAATCCAACTTTTTACAACAGACACAAAACACACGATGAGTTAGCAACACTACAGTGTTATGTACAGGTATTGTCAATGATGTATTCACAAGCTGTTGCTTAAATCCAACTCTTTTCAAGAGACAAAACACTTTTCCGATGAGTTAGTGGCTAACTGTGAGTGTGTTTTACCGGTGTCTGTCTATAGGTATCTTCTGACTTCATGGCAGTGTAATAGTATTGATTATAGCAGTTTGGTTCTACTATCAGCTTTCTGATGAGTTTTCTGGTTAACTCTGTAACTCTGTGCATACATATACTGCTAATACTACTAGGTATATCCTGGTTTTTCTGTGAGGCTAAAAATAAAATACTGTTGGTTAATCCCCTCCCACTACCCATGCTATTCAGGAATGGCTCAAGTAGGTAGCAGAGGTTTCATTTGACTTGGGAGTTTTTACACTTAAAATTTTCAAAAAGCCACATTTTGACCCACTAGATTTTGATTTGAAGGGCTGTATCTCTTAAATTATTGGGTATTTTGTCTATAAAATGTTAACATTTAGTCAGAAGTATCAAAATGACCCTTCAGAAAATCAGATTCAGAAGCTAGTGGAACCTTGAGGTAGCAAAATGTTTGTATGTACAATCAAACTTTGGTGCGTCAAACTGCTTTTGGACAGGGACAATAGTTTGAGCGATCTACCTTTTTTAAGCGTCGTACCTTTAAACTAGTACATACATCATTCTGGGCCTCTACTACTTCCTGCAAATTTCACCGTTTAAGATTTACGAATCTTGCAAAAACTTTGCTAATCAGCGAAAATGTTCAACGATATAAGAGGCGCAGTCTAGTTTGTAATTTGTGTACACACGCGCCTCGTTAAAAGCGTGAAAATCGATAAAAAGTCAAGACATCATTTTACCGAAGAACCTGTTTGAGGCATCTGTGTTCTACAGTATTTTGTATCATAATATTGAACAATTTTATTTATCAATAAAAAATTTCAAGTATAAATAGATTCTGACCTCTGAGCCGTAACCTTTGTGTGTCTACTATATAAAGTCTTTAGCTAAAAGTGCAGTCACAGCTCAATACTACGAAACTCGTTTTTGGCAGGTTGATAGCGGAAGGAGAAACAAGCAATATTTTATTTTAGGCCTGAGGGTCTGTGAGAAATATAGAACATAGAATGATAACTGTCAAAGTTACGGAGATTTATGCTGTATATTTCATACAAAAAAGCAGTGAATATATCAGGGAAATCTGTGTGTAATCAACATCTGTACAGCAGCTTTATTTAAGCCCCCCCCCCCCTCCCCCCCTTAAATTCTTAATTGATTTTAGAATTCTGCTGTGTTGTTGCAGCTTTCGTGAAAAAAAATTACAAATTGAAGTTCAACTTTATTTGTACTCACCAATTAGGCATAACATACAGTACAACTTCTCTAGAGCGACACACCATGGGACACTCCATAGATACGGTATGCCTTCTCTAGAGCGACACACCATGGGACACTCCATAGATTCGGTATGCCTTCTCTAGAGCGACACACCATGGGACACTCCATAGTGGTTTGCTCTACAGAGGTTGTTGCTCTGGAGAGATAAAATGTATTGTATAAAAATGGTTACTTCTGGAACAAAATGATTATGTTGTTTAAGAGAGGTTTGTTGCTCTATAGAAGACTGCTCCTTAGAGGTTGCACTGTAGTTAATAAGCCAAACTGTTTTAACCATAACAAAGCAAATGACAGAGAGGAGGATTGATTCCCCAGATAAACATTGGCAAAGTCTCAGAAATTATCTTCTAACAGAGAATCAATAGCAATAGTATAATAAGCTTGCCTCTTATAGCATCCCCAATCTACACGGATCAATACCCAACTTTGTTCTCTCTTAAAATTTGAACTGACAGTTCGGTGTCAGTCAAAAACTGTTGCTAGAATTGCTGGTTCAGTAACAAGCAAATATTTTCTTGATTTGAAATAATTAAAAAAAATGACAACAAAAACATGAAACTCACATGACTTTTAGATAGGGCTTTAAGCCTGTAATTTGGTGAATTTCAGAAAATATTTGTAATTTTGATACCTGGGAAATTGATTTTGAAATAGTAGTCATCATTTCATTTTGTAAGAAAACTAAGATTTTAAAAAAGATCTTTTCAGCTAAAATGCCTTATAATGGCACCGACTATATGTGTATAAAGATACAAGATTGATGCCTTTACTCTGTATATCCTACACTGTTCTTGCAAGAGATGAGCTAGGATCTGTACACATAATTACATACATATCTCACATGCAGCTTTTTCAGACAAATATCAAGAGTGATTTCCCTTGATCATTTGTTTTGTTTAAGCTTATTCTTATGATGGGTTCTCTCCCCTGCATACACATAGGAAACTGATTGATGATGGACATTGGATAGGAGAGTAAATAATGACATAATGATATCTATGGAGTAAAGGGCTTAAGCATATATTTAATTAAGGCTTTGAACGCCTTGGGTCTCCATTATTGATTAATGTATGATTTTGTATTTTATTTACAGAATGAGAAGGGCTTTGATCAACTTACCATGATGCACACTGTACGTAATGGTAGAAGAAAAGTTAGATGTCTTAGCATGGACGAGTCACAAAATGTCGTCAAATTTTATCCCCGTAAGTTGGTTAATACTTATTAATTTTATCTTCATAAATATGGCTATTTATCCAGTATGTTTCAGCAAAATCTGCCAGATAACAGGGTGCCTAACTTAGCTTTATTCGGTCACCTGGTCATGTGACTAGTGATAATCTCTCACCTTACCAAGTGATCTGACAGACTTCTTCTTATATGAGAGTTGCCGGTTGGAATTCCGTACCCGAGGTTGAGGTATTCCTATCCTAAATGAGCTGGTCACAGGTTGATCGAATATTTTCTTCGACTTACCTGCGTTGACACGACGTCTAAAAAGATGTTTGACGTCGTTGTTAATCGCGACGTCACGGAACGAACGTGACGTTGCGCGCTATTTAATGAAGGAGTAACAATAAAGTCCCAAGTTTGATCCCCTTACTGAGCAGATTAAGCGACTGGATAAATAGAATAATAAGTTAGTGAAAATAACAAAAATAATGCTTACCTTGTGTAGATTGGAATTAAATCTTATTTATCTGCCTGCAGTGAACACAGCTGCCTTTAATTTAACACACCTAATTCGACGTGTGAACAAGATCTACATCAACATTTAAGATTTGCAGTCAGTTTCACAGATATAGTCTCATAATGATATTTCTATTCTGAACATACATCCTGGTCCTGTACAGATAAGGCCGGCCTTAAAAAATGTTTGTTGCGGTAATGCTACCTACCCATCAAAATAGCCCCTAACTCAATTTTGGGTCGCGTTACGGCAAACAAACAATTTTTTAGGAAGGCCTTATGGTTCAACATCTGTTATTAAATCAAAATATTTTCCTATATTAGTATATTATAAGTGCTTTGTTTTACATGCTAATTGCTATTAAATTTGTATATGCGTATTGATAACCATGCATGAATCTTGCTATGCATAAATTCAATCATATCTCAGATATGTACAGTACAACCTCTGTAGAGCAACGCCCACTGAAAGTATTAGCCATTGTTTAGAGGTTGTTGCTCTACAAAGGTTAAATTTATAGTTAACATTGTCTTATGGAAATTTTGAATGTGTTGTTATAGAGAGGTTGTTGATCTTCAGGGGGCTGCTTCTTCCATTTTTGAAAATCCAATGTATATTAAATATTTTAAATTAATTCATTTTTAGCTCACCAGGGTGAGCTTTTGTAATCGTTCTGCGTTTGTATACAATTTCTTATGAACTCATTAGAGGACACAATTATGACTTTATCTTCATATAACTTGGTCAGAATGTTTGTCTCTTTGAAATCTAGGTCAAGTTTGAAAATGGTTCATGTGGGGTAAAAAACTAGGTCATTAGGTCAAATCTTAGAAAAAGCTTGTGAACTCATGAGAGGACACAATTATGGTTCCTATACATTGTTGAAAACTAAATTTCAGTAGAAATAAGATTTATTTATATAAGGTTTAGGCCAAAACAAATTAATTATATGGTTCTAGTAACCCGACAGACCCTTTTCTTTTGGCCTGACTATAAACATTTTATTGCAAAATAAAAAACTTTTTGCGGAATCGGCGACTTTCCAGAACGGCACAAAAAACCACTTAATTAAGTGGTTCCAATATAGATATTCATTGATGTTTTATTCTCACGCACTGCCATTGATGATTCTTCCAAGGTTTTCGCGATGTCTGTTTCGGGTCGGAAATATAAAATAATGTAAAAAAATGTTTTCTACCTACCTACCCTAATTTTTTTCATCATGTTACTAAAACCACATAATTGAATTGTTTTGGCCTTATCGCTAACCATGAAATTGTTTACAGTGCATCGAGGGGTAATTGCGAAAACGGTCTAAGTGACATTTTTTCACAAAGTCACTTTTTTGCATTAATCAATTCAAAACACTAATACACATCTTCTGTGAAAAAATTGTTTCCATAAAATATCAAATTTAGAATATATTGCAAAAATATTCAAAAGGTCTAAGTGAAATGGCAAATATTTTTAATGCGAAAACGGTCCAAGTGCAGTGCTGCACTTGGACCGTTTTCGCAATTATTTTATAGATTTTTTTTAACTCAGTTAATATGGTCTAAGTAAAAAAATATTATTTTTTCTGTCCTAAAATAGTGCTTTATTGATAACAATTGTATAAATAGCAAATTGAAGTATTTTTGCACCATTTGTAATCAAGTAAACAAAATATTGTCACTTAGACCGTTTTCGCAATTATTTTATAGATTTTTAAACTCAGTTTATATGGTCTAAGTGACATTTTTTTATAAATATTCTTTTTCTTGTCTAAAATAGTGTTTCATTGATAACAATTGTATAAATGAAGTATTTTTGCACTCTTTGCAATCATATAAACAAAATATTTTTTCACTTAGACCGTTTTCGCAATTATTTCATAGATTTTTAAACTCAGTTAATATGGTCTAAGTGACATTATTTTTATAAATATTATTTTTCTGTCCTTATTAAAATAGTTTTTCAATAAACTAAAACTTCCCAGATAATGAGACAGAAGATTTTTCATTCTTACTGGAATTTAGATGTATGAATAGGCAGCGTCAGTTTTTGCTGAAATTTTCTCAAGTAAACATCTGAAAGCTAATGGCAGTCCAAGTTCCAATCGTAAATATTCTTTCACTTTCCTCCTACCACATTTAGACTCAAATACTTAAAAGCATGTGTTCACAAAGTCATGTTTCTTTCTCAACACACTCTTGATATCCCATTCTAGTGTAGATGTGGTACACAAGAATGTATACTTGCCTGGAGTAGCAGCTCCAGATGGTAGGGGTAAGTCCTCAGGAAGTAGGAGCAATGTTGTTTCTGAGAACTGACTGAGTCTCTACTGTTAGAACCCGCATAAAGTCCTTTCCTGCAGTAGATTCACACTACTGCAGGAAGGACAGTGTCAGACAATACTAAGACCCTTCCTTAAATCTCAAGGCTATGAACAAACTGTACTGACAGTATTGTGATAGCCATGGTTTAGAACAGGGAAAAATTCATATATATAGAAAGTTTTCAACACAGAGTTCAATTTTAGTTTCCATAGACCTATTAAAGATCAATGTGATCTTTGTATGTCATACAAATTGGCCTCTGAGGAAGAAAGAATTAAGCTGGATAACAAATATTAAAGTCATATAAGAAACAGTAAAAGAGCCCGCCAAAATAAAGAAAAAGATAAAGTTTTTGCAAAAGAAAATCTTGACATTTTTACTGTGGCATGCTTTGATTTGGAAAAGGTGTTAATAACCCCAAAAGGCTTTGCCTTTTCTTTTTATTTTAAGAGGAGACCTAACACATATAAATTTACCATTTACTATCTTGGAAATAGTCAAGCTGACTCATTTGTGTTGAACCAAGTTTGAACTATGCTTACATTTCAACTGATCATGGTTGCAGGTTGGGTAAATTATTGTATCCACAGTTAACCATTGTCAACCATGGGCACATGTGTAGGCAACCACAGTTGAACAAGGTTGTCTACACATGTGACCATGATTACCATAGTTGACTGTGAATAAAATATTTTACCATACTGTCAACCATTGTCAACCATGGTTAACCATGGTTTGGTAGTTATTATCTCCCGTTAACAAAACATCATATTTATATTAAACAAAACAAGGTGAAACCTAATTATACCAATATTGTAATAAAATTGAATATATTAATAAAATTAAATTGACGTAATAAAACAATTACAATGTTCACATGGTAGAAATAAGGTTTTCCTTTAAATCATAAAGCCATCCATGGTAATTTCTATAAATTGAAATGATTCTTCAGTAATTTCCTCTAAAACCAAAATTCTTTAATTGTTTCAAATAAGCATTCAGGTTTGTTGAATAATTATTTTAGACACAGGATTAACACTAAGGCTTTTCTGAGTAAAAATCTGTTTAAATCACATCTTCTAAACCACTTAACACACATTGAACAAACAATACAAAAATGCTACCTGAATTGATCTATCATTGTGAAATGGCACCTTGATTGAAGAGGTAAACCATGGATAACCATGTAAAAAGCATGGTTAACCATAGTTGAACCATGCTTACATTCCAACTGATCATGGTTGGGTAAAATATTGTATTCATGGTTAACCATGTTTGGTAGTTATTATCTCCTTTTAACAAACATCATGATATATATAAATTTTATTTTAAACCAAACAATAGGAAACCTTATTATACCATTATTGTAATGAAATTAAATACATAATGGAAATTAAAGTAACATAATAGAACATAAACAATGTTCACATGGTAGTACTTTGAAACTCCATTACCAGCAATTCTAACACGATCTGCGGATAAATCCATATATACATAGAGCAGACCGAGCCATTTATAACCGCAATAAAACATGGTATCAAATTGGCTGTTACTATTTACGCCCCGTATCACGTGACATATTTATGAATGAATGAACGTAAACTTTATAGTAAAAACTTCAACGGATCGCGAATTCCACGAGTATCCAGTGTTACAGCTATGACGCATCTATTTTTAGAAACACCAATATACTCTCGAAATTAAGATTCATAAAAACTTATGATAATCAATTCATTTATATTTTTCATTTCATGAAATAGATACACTACAGGCCTATTCGTGTTATTAAAATTTGTTTCAATGTTTAAAATGTGTTATTTCCTTCAGAAAATTACGAAGGTCGTTTTCATTAACGAGGGAGGTAATTGTACCAGCTAATAAGCCACTCAATTTCAGCGTGGAATTATGTTAAATGTCAAATAGGTGAAAATGGAATGCGCACAGTTAAATAGTGCGGTATATTATAGTATTTAGAATCGAAATAAAAACTCTGTTCTTGTATTTTGTCAGTGAATAAAACACGGGCACTCGTTCGGATGCGGAAAATGAAATCACTCGTGCTACGCACTCGTGATTTAATTTTTCTGCATCCGAACTCCTGCCCATGTTTTATTCACTGACAAAATACGCTAACAGATTTTTATTTCTTAAACAAAAGATTCAATCAACATGCCATACCTCTGAAAGCAACGCTAACACTCCATATCTTTGTTTACAATTTTAAGTATATTCATTTAAATGTCGGAAAAATAAATTGCAACAGCATACAAAAAGGTATTTTTGATCACTGTCCCAGAACCACGCTAGTTCAGCAGGTTTTTTTTTATTTTATATGCTGAAATAGGTTACAATTTGTTTACTTACTTCAACTTAACAACATTAAATTACATCTGCAAACTGTGAATACATTTAAACAATGGTTAGAAACAGAAGTAGACTAAGTTTCACGGTCAAGTAACAACCTTTCAATTTTAAAAGCATCGACGCAAACAGGGATGTCAGCTAAACCATCATATTTAAGATAGAATATAGAGCAACCCAAATCGGGGATTTGAAAGTTAGTATGTCGACATAACCTAACATAAGTTTCGTTACAGCCGATGTCGACACAACACGTTTCTACTGTATATAAATATGTTTTAAAACCATCTCATTATATGGCCGTAATTTGTTGTGGTCATTACCCAAAAAGGGCTAAGGATTGCTGCACTAAGTGTGAGTGAGTATTCCATATGGCTTGGTATGGCTTCAATAAGTGATGTGGGTACACAATAGGGCCTGGGATGGCTGAAATCAGTGATGATGGGAACCCAATAGGGCCTGGGATGGCTGAAATCTGTGATTGTTAGTACACAATAGGGCCTGAGATGGTTAAAATCAGTGATTGTTAGTACACAATAGGGCCTGAGATGGCTGAAATCTGTGATTGTTAGTACACAATAGGGCCTGGGATGGTTGAAATCAGTGATTGTTAGTACACAATAGGGCCTGGGATGGTTGAAATCAGTGATTGTTAGTACACAATAGGGCGTGGGATGGCTGAAATTAGTGATGGTGGGTACTCACTAGGGCCTAGGATAGCTGAAATTTGTGACGGTGGGTACACAATGAGGCCTGGGATGGCTGAAATCAGAGATGATGGGTACTCAATAGGGCCTGGGGTGGCTGAAATCAGTGATGGTGGGTACCCAATAGGGTTGGGGTGGCTGGAATCAGTGATGGTTGGTACACAATATGGCTTTAGATGGCTGAAATCTATGATTGTTAGTACACAAGAGGGCCTGAGATGGCTGAAATCTGTGATGGTGGGTACACAATAGGGCCTGGGAAGGCTGAAATCAGTGATGGTGGGTACTCAATAGGGCCTGGGATGGTTGAAATCTATGATTGTTAGTACACAAGAGGGCCTGAGATGGCTGAAATCTGTGATGGTGGGTACACAATAGGGCCTGGGATGGCTGAAATCTGTGATTGTTAGTTCACAGTAGGGCCTGTGATGGCTGAAATCAGAGATGGTGGGTACACAATAGGGCCTGGGATGGTTGAAATCAGTGATTGTTAGTACACAATAGGGCCTGGGATGGCTGAAATAAGTGATTGTTAGTACACAATAGGGCCTGGGATGGTTGAAATCATTGATTGTTAGTACACAATAGGGCCTGGGATGGTTGAAATCTGTGATGATGGGTACACAATAGGGCATGAGATGGCTGAAATCTGTGATGATGGGTACACAAGAGGGCCTGGAATGGCTGAAATCAGTGATTGTTAGTACACAATAGGGCATGGGATGGTTAAAATCTGTGATGATGGGTACACAATAGGGCATGAAATGGCTGAAATCTGTGATGATGGGTACACAATAGGGCCTGGAATGGCTGAAATCAGTGATTGTTAGTACACAATAGGGCCTGGGATGGTTGAAATCTGTGATGATGGGAACACAATAGGGCATGAGATGGCTGAAATCTGTGATTATGGGTACACAATAGGGCCTGGAATGGCTGAAATCAGTGATTGTTAGTACACATTAGGGCCTGGGATGGTTGAAATCTGTGATGATGGGTACACAAGAGGGCCTGAGATGGCTGAAATCTGTGATGATGGGTACACAATAGGGCCTGGGATGGCTGAAATCAGTGATTGTTAGTACACAATAGGGCCTGGGATGGTTGAAATCAGTGATTGTTAGTACACAATAGGGCCTGGGATGGTTGAAATTAGTGATGATTGGTACTCAATATGGTCTGGGATGGCTTAAATCTGTGATGATGGGTACACAATAGGGGTCTGGGATGACTGAAATACTGTAAATCCGGTATTATTTGTGGTAGTTTTTTTTAATTTTCACGATTCATACTCATCGCTAATACATCATTCCGCATAAATATACTTCTGTAACATAAGACATATCTGGGCAATTTCAAAAGTAGATATTAACCACATGAACATGACGTTTTGGGTCGTAAACTTTTTGTGGATTTTCTCGCGAATTTAATATTTGTGTTCCTCGATTGCAAATTCATCAATTTGCGAATTTCAAGTTCAAAACCGAAAACCGTGAAATAAAGCTCACGCGAATAAAAAGTATGTACAGTATGTGATGGTGTGTACACAATAGGGCCTGGGATGGCTGAAATCTGTGATGACGGGTACACAAGAGGGCCTGAGATGGCTGAAATCTGTGATGATGTGTACACAATAGGGCCTGGGATGGCTGAAATCTGTGATGATGTGTACACAATAGGGCCTGGGATGGCTGAAATCAGTGATAGTTAGAGTACACAATAGGGCCTGGGATGGCTTAATTTTGTAATGATGGGTAGACATTATTATGGGGCCTGGGAATTCTGAAATCTGTGATTGTTAGTACACAATAGGGCCTGGGACGTCTGAAATCCGTGATGATTGGTACTCAATAGGGCCTGGGTAAGCTGAAATCAGTGATGATGGGTACACAATAGGGCCTGGGATGGCTGAAATATGTGATGATGGGTACACAATGGGGCCTGGGATGGCTGAAATCTGTGATGATGGGTACACAATGGGGCCTGGGATGGCTGAAATCTGTGATTGTTAGTACACAATAGGGCCTGGGATGGCTGAAATCAGTGATGATGGGTACACAATAGGGCTTGGGTTGGCTGAAATCAGTGATGATGGGTACACAATGGGGCCTGGTATGGCTGAAATCAGTGATGATGGGTACACAATAGGACCTGGGATGGCTGAAATCTGTGATGATGGGTACACAATAGGGCTTGGGATGGCTGAAATCTGTGATGGTGTGTACCTTGAATAGGGCCTTGGATGGCTGAAATCTGTAATGGTGGGTACACAATAGGGCCTGGAATGGCTGAAATCTGTGGTTATGGGTACACAATATGGTCTGGGATGACTGAAATAATTATGTGATGGTGTGTACCTTAAATAGGGCCTGTGATGGCTGTAATCTGTGATGGTGAGTACACAATAGGGCCTGGATTTGCTGCTTCAAGCAGAGTTCACTCCACAATGGGGCAAGTCATTATTATTCCTAACACCCAATAAGTCCTTTTTAAATATTGCCTGCTAACTTTACTGTTCCCATCACTGGTGAGTCCCCAATGGAACCTGCAATGACGAGTCCAAAGTAGCGTCTGTTCCCAACAAATGTGAGTTGCACTGCACTGATGAGTCTTGGATTGTCTGTGTGCTATAGTATTTCCATAGGGCCTACATTAATAGCTCCAACGCTGATGGGTGCCCGATGGCCTATGATGACTGTTCCCTGCACTTATGAGTCCCCTCAGTTAGTAGGATCACAATTTCCAACAGATTTCAGTCCCCCATATTAGGGTGTTTCATTTTTTGAACTTTTTCTCTGATCACTTAGATAATTAAACCAACTGTTCTCTAGTATAAACAATATTCCTAGACCAAATTTCAGCTCAATCCAACAATGTCTTGATCCCCCCCTACCGAGTTGAAATTTTTACCCAAAGACCGCATGTAGGCATTTTTCACTCCAAAAAGGTTTCTTTTATAGCCAATTCCACCAACATTCTTTTGTTGTATTTGTGTAAGATGACTGATTTGAGGTTGTTTGAACCCATTTATGTCCATATTTTATAATATAAGGATCCGAATTATATACTGGACCAGTTCATTTCATAGCAAAAAGGGGTGTTTTTCTGAAAATTAGAGAAAATTTGAAATTATCGGATATTCTCAATTTACAAACTTTAAGGGCCCAAATTGAGAACTGCTATGTTTTAAACACTTTACAATGTACTACTGTGATTTTACATGACTCTATAATTAAACAAAATTAACTATATACATGTACCGTAAATAATCGGCCATAAGCCGTAGAATGACTTTTGGCAAAAAAGTCGAGATTTTTGTACTGTACCCTTTCATAAGTCGCCGGAAGACTTTCAATTTTTGTGAAAGCTGAATGTCTGTCCCCAGGATCAATGTGCATTATTTTAACATAAATAATTACTAGTAACTGAGATAAATAATTAAATCCAATTCATAAACATTTTTGTTATATTTACAAGTTATGTCCGAATAGTAATAGCATGCAACAGATTGTTTTGTCTCAATGTTGGAACTTCAAGACGATTTATACTGTTTATCAATCACTCCCCGTTCAGCAACAAACAAGAAGAGGAATATCACGGTCGTCTTAGAAGGAAAGTTATGCGTGCGATTGGAGCATCAACGGGCGTGTAGCCATCAGGTCCCATAACTCGAAGCCAAGTCATGGTGGAATTGCATACATACTGGCTTGAAGGAACCATGTCCATCGAAAGAGAAATTTATTGCATTCTTTCTAGTTAGGTGTGAGAAGGCTCATGATTGCTATATTGGGCAGCATAGCAAGCTTCAATAACAACTGATCGAGTGTAACACACTAGGAGCTTTAATTACAAATGCATTTCAAAGGGCCACAGACCGGTATCTTAAGCAATTGGTCACCCAGGTACTTGTTTTAAAATAAGTTCACATAGTTATCGGTGGTTGGTGGTTTCAACATCAATTTGAGGTAGATGGTGCGCTAAAATGTCACTTGTATCTAGGCTCTTGCTGGTGAGAGGGGAAGAAACATTCAGGCATATTCTTATGGGTGAACATGTACCTGAGAGAACCTTTTTTTAAATTGCTCAGACTCTGATGGACATGTTAAGCATAGATACTATACAATGATTTTCTCAAATCACACCTTATATATAATCGATTTGTGAATGGGTCAGTAACTCTAGATGTCTCATTGACAGTTTTACAAATATCAAATATACAAGTTGTGGACCAATATAATCAGAATGTCTAAATTGACTGACTTGAAATGGAAAATACAGAGTTCCCCAAATGAAACACTCAGCCCAAATGCATGCTTTGTCGCTACAGAGCATGGAACCAACGATGACCTAAATATTGAAATATGGGGAGTTTATCATAAATATTTCTTGGAAAACCAAGGAAATGTGAAGATTCGGGTCCCTGAAGGTTGTATGAGAAACATGTTTTAATTCATTGAATGCACTAGCTTGACGCTTGGGTCAATCTGTAAGCACTGGCTTTGGGATTTTCTCTTTGGTCGCACCCTGCCCATATATGTAGGTGGTACTGTCAGAATGATGTATGAATAGAAACTGACATTTATGTGCATGTCACTCAACTCATCACTCAATCTATCCCCCCTGTCCATTTTTTATTATCATTTATAACAGTATTATGTATACTGTTATAGAAAGCATGTGTGCATCATTGCCGTCCAAGTTTTAAGAAACATTCTAAGATATGGTTAATTTTGTATAATACATTGATTATACCTGTAAAATCAAATTAGTTCATCATAAAGTATTAAAGCATGACAGTTCTGACCAAAATTAGATTAGACTTTTTATAAGAGCATGGTGATTTGGACCTGTGATGTTAGCAAAGGGAAAAACTTCGAAAATTTCAAAATTTTCTCTAATTTCAGAAAATCACCATTTTTTGCTATAAAATGAACTGATCCAGTGTATAATTTGGACCATTCTTTTGTAAAATATTGACATAAATGGGTTTAAACAATCTCAATCCATTCATCTTACACAAATACAACAAAAGAATATTGTTGGAATTAGCTATAAAAGAAACCTTGTTGGAGAGAAAAATGTCTACTTGCAGTCTTCTGGTCCAAATTTCACCTTGGTAGGGGGGGATCAAGACATTGATATATTGAGCTGAAATTTGGTCTGGGAATATTGTTTATACTAGAGAACAGTTGGTTTAATTATCTAGGCAATCAAAGAAAAAGTTCAAAAAATGAAACACCCTACCCCATATACCTAGGATGACTGTACCACATAGGGCATATGATGATAGGGTGACTGCTCCATGCACTAATAAGTCCTCCATAGGACATATGAATGCGAGTTCCCATAAGGCTAGGATGATTGTTCCCAACTCTGATGAGTCCCTCATATGACATAGGATGGCTGTAGCCAACACTGACAAGTCCTTCATAGACCCTTAAATATGATTGCTTCCAACAGTGATAAATCCCCCAGAGGACCTTAGAGAATGACTGCTTCCAATACTGATAAGTCCCCCAGAGGACCTTGGATGACTGTTTTCAACACAGATAAGTCCCATAAAGAACCTTGGATGACTGCTTTCAACACAGTTAAATCCCCTAGAGGACCTTGTATGACTGCTTCCTACACTGATGAGTCCCCAGAGGACATTGGATGACTGCTTCCAACACTGATGAGTCCCACATAGAGCAAAACACAACTGCTTCAAACACTGGTGATTCCCAGAGGGCATTGGATGATTTCTCCCAGCAATGATGAGTCCCCTATGAGGCCATCATTGATTGTCCCCAACACTAGTGAGTCAACATATGGCCTTGAATTACTGGTCCCCTTAGGGCCTAAGATGAGTGCTCCCAACACTGATAGGTCTCCCATATGGCCTAGGATGACATTTCCTTACACTGGTTGGTCCCCATAGGGCCTAGGATGATAGCTCCCAACACTTGTGAGTCCCCCTTAGGGCTTAGGATGACATCTCCCAACACTGGAGAACCCCTTAGAGCCTAGGATGATATCTTCCAACACTGGTGGGTCCCCATATGGCTTTAACAGGCTGTTGCCAACACTGGTGAGTTACATAGGTCCTATAATGACTGTTCCTAACATTGGCGAGTCCCCAATGAAACTACAATGACTGTTTCCAACACTGGTGAGCCCACCAATAAAGTCTATGGTGACTATTTTCAACATAGGGCCTAGGTTGACTGATGCCATAATGAGTCCCCATAGGGCCTGCCGGTATAATGACAGTACCCTACAGTACTTGTGAGTGCTCCTTAGAGCTAAATAGGATGACATCTCCCAACACTGGAGAGCCCCTCAGAGCTCCCAACACTGGTGGGTCCCCATATGGCTGTTCCCAACACTGTTGAGTTCCATAGGTCCTATAATGACTGTTCCTAACAATAGTGAGTCCCCAATGAAACTACAATGACTTTCCAACACTGGTGAGCCCCCCTATAAAGTCTATGATGACTATTTTCAACACTGGGCCTACATGTAGGTTGACCGATGCTAGCAATAATGATTACCCATAGGGCCTATTATGAGAGTACCCTACAGAAGTGAGTCCCCCATAGTACCTAGGATGGCATTATCTCTTGACATTGCTAATGTAAGATAGGCCTGTTACTAATGTAAGATAGCTCTAAATCACGTCGCAGAAAAATAATCCAATGAGACAGTCAATGTAGGATAAGGATATCCTCGGCAAGCCTCGTCCCTTGTTAAAATCCGACACCTCGGGTGAGATATCCTTATCCTACATAGAAGCTCATCATGGATTCTTATATTCCAACCCTAGTGTGTCTTCCATAAGAACTACAATAACCGTTCCCTACACTGATAAGTTCTCCATAAGGCCTAGGATGACAGTTCATCAGACCGATTAGTCCCCCATAGTACATAGGATAAGAGTTCAACATTGGAGAGTCTCCAATTACCGGTATACCTAGGATGACTGTTCCCAACACAAGTGGGTCTACCATAGCGCCTAGGATGACAATTCCCTACACTGGCGAGTCCCACATACTACATAAGATAACTGTTCCCTACACTATTGAGTCCCCTATAGTCCATAGGATGACAGTGTCCTACACTGGTGGGTCTCCCTAGGGACAAGGATGACAGTTCCCTTCACTGATCAGTCCTCCATAGGGACTAGGATGACAGTTCCCTACACTAGTGGGTCCCCTATAGTGCCTAAGATGTCAGTTTTCTACACTGTAGAGTTTCCAACATGGACTAGGATGTAGGAGCTCTCGAGTGTCTGCTGTGTTTGTCCAAGCCCCTTTGCACAATATAATAGTCACATGAATTTCCTTGCGTAAAGTCATTGACATTTTGGCGGAATGTAAATTTATTAAATCGGAATTTATAACTAGTTGAACTACTGAAAATGTATTGGCTGTAGGTAATTAGTTAATACTTGTTATGATTTAAGAAATAATTATTTAAACGCAATTATAATTAAATGAGAATGATGGTCTATAAATATATTGAATGACCCTCATACCAAAAAATCAGTCCAGTTCCCCCCCCCCCCCCCATTTAATTTTTCCCCCTAGTCAGGTCCCCCCCCCCCCTACAATTATATATTTATGATGTTGGAAAAAACTAGTCAATTTTTTTCTCAGGGAAGAAACTGACTATAGATAAACTACAATCGTTCTGGTGTAACTGTACTTTTAATTAGCTACTTTATCTGGGGGTAAGAAATTGACCAGTCAATTGTTTCCCCCTACCCTACTTGTTAATGACTCATCTCATTCTGAGGGGGGGGGAGAAATTGACTAGCCCACCCAACTTGTTTGGAATTAGGACTCATCTGAGATGGGAAGAAATTGACTAGTTTAATATGTCCCCTCCCTACTTGTTCATGAATCATCAAAGGGGGGGGGGAATTCACAAGTCAATTCTTACCCTCATTCAACTTGTTTAAGACTTATCTGATGGGCGGAATTGACTAGTTGAATCTTCCCCCCCCCCCCCCCCTACCCAAATAGTTTATGACTCATCTGAGGGGGGGGGGGGAGAAATTGTCTAGTCAATCATTTCCCCCATTCAACTTGTTTAGGACTCGTCTGAGGGGAGGAGAATTTGACAAACAATTATTTCCCCCTCCCAACTTTGTTTTCAAAAACAAGACTGGGGGAGAACTGACTAGTCAATTTAATTCTTGCCCCGCCAATAAATCATGATTAACAACGGGTAAAAGAATGGACAAGCAACATTATTTAACCTCATATAAGCCACGAACAAAACTGGAAAGAATGGGCAAGTCAATTTTTATCCCTTCCGATCACTCAAAAACAAATAGTGGGAAAAGAACTGACTCAAAGCACCAATTATTTAACCTAGTATTAGTCATAAACAAAATGGGGAAAGAATGAACAAGTTAATTGTCAATTTCTTCCCCCTCCAATAAATTATAACAAAGGGGTGAAAGAATGGACAAGCACCAATTATTTAACCTCCTATTAGCCCTAAACAAAACAGGGGGGAAGAATGAAGAATGAACAAGTCAATGTTCTCCCTTCCAATCAGTCAAAAACAAGTCGGGGGGGGGGGGGGGGGAGGGAGGACGTGACTAGTTAATTTATTCCCCCTCTGGTAAATCAATTCTTCTGAACCAGAGAGAACAATTTCATAGGGGGGAAATGTCTGAGGGGGGGAAATGACTGAGGGGGGAAAAAGACTGAGGGGGGAAAAACTGACTGCTATACCGGCTCATTTCTACTCTACTGATATATTAATTGCGAAAACGGTCTAAGTGCATTTTACTTGTTAACATTGTTTCCTCCCATTGTTTTCTACAATTATCAACACTGACAATAAGAATGAGTTATTTTGCTTATATAAGCAATGTTTTTTTTAATTTAAAAATCACTTTGACCATTTTTGCATTACCTGGACCATTTTCACATTTAACAGATATTGACAATCATTAATTGCGAAAACGGACCAAGTGCATTTTTCTGTTTAAAATCTTCTTTTTCTACTTTTTCTGCTCATATTAAACATTGATAATAAAACATGAGTTATTCAATTGTATAACCTATGTTTTTGAATTGCCTATTTTTACTTAGACCTTTTTCATATTTAACAGATCTTGAAGATCATTAATTGCGAAAACGGTCTAAGTGCATTTTTTCACAAAAAAAGGCTTTTTCTTTGTTTTCCCCCTACATTTTCCACTTTGACAATAAAACATGACTTATTTTGATTATGTAACTTGTGTTTTTCAAACAAATTTTTTACTTGGACTGTTTTCACATTTAACAGGTCTTGACAAATATTAATTGCGAAAACAGTCTAAGTGCATTATTCCATATAAAATCTTTCATCGTCATTTTTTCTAAAATATTCAACACTGTATATAAGTAGCGAGTTATTCTTATTATACACTATAAAGATTAACATCAAAAATCATGTTTTAGTAAAATAAGACAGTTTTTTCCTTCTCCTGAACAATTTACAAAATGTCACTTAGACCGTTTTCGCAATTACCCCTCGGCATGTACAGTGAAAATGACACCATGCATTTGACAATTGTTATCCCTCGCCGATGAAATCTGTAGGGGGGTATTGAAACAAGCTGGTAGAATTTCATGAAACTTAAACTAAATGTGAACTTGCATACTGGGATGATGCCCGTCAAGTTTTTTTTCTGATCAATAAATAACTCTGGTTGCCATGGCAACCGATTGGAAAAACTTAAAAAAATCATAAAAAATCAACCATTGGCGAGATTTCAAAATAATTTTACAGATATAGTTGTTGGGTGACCTTCTTACAAAATTGACATTTTTATCATGATTTGTCAAAAAACATGGCCGCCAGTGGGTGGGGCTCATTTTCCCCTATATATAAATAGTAGTCTTTAAAAATCTTCTTCTAAAACTACTGGTTGAATTTCATTATGAATTATTAACAATGTTCATTTGCTAATCCTCTATAAAAATAGCTAAAAGAATTGAAATCTATAAATAACTGGTTCCCATGGAAACCGATTGGAAAAACTTCAAAACCCATATAAAATCAACCACTCGCCAGATTTCAAAATAATTTTACAGAAATACTTGTTAGGTGACCCTCTTACAAAACTGACATTTTTGTCATGATTCGTCCAAAAACATGGCCGTCAGTGGGTGGGGCTCGTTTACCCCTATATATAAATAGTGAAGACTTTTATCTGCAGACTGGATTTCATCACAACTTTATAACAATATTTCTTGAGTGCTCCATTCTATGAATAGCTAAATAATTGAAATTCATGCAGAACCATGGCAACACAATCAAGGTCCTGTTTGAATATGGTTCTTCTAGTTCAATGTGCACAGGTGAGGGATACAGGGCCATCTTAGCACACTTGTTTATTCAATTTGGTCAATTTTCCTTAGAGTTACTGCCCTTGTACTGCCCTTGGTTTATTGACTAATTTCATCTAATAACTAGCGGGTAGAATTTCATGAAACTTAAAATAAATATGAACAACTATACTGTGATGATGCCGGTCAAGTTATTTTTATTGGTCAATTTTCTGTTGAGTTATTGCCATTAATTTATTGACAATTGTTGTCTGATGGAAGCTTACATTCCAAACTGTGCCATGAAATACTGATAACCTGTAGGCGGGGGATATTAATTCAACGAATTTGCTTGTTGTATTTTCTATGATGTCAGGAAGTATTATGTTACTTATGTAAGGATTTATGCATTTTGTTCCTTATTTATCACAATTGTGTCGGGTATGTGATAAAATAGAATTTCATATTTGTGTCCTGTAGTATTAAATTTATGGAACTCGTTAAATAAATCAAATTGAAGCTCGCCAATTGTAATGCTCGCATCATATTTTATTCAACTGGTTCCATAAATTCAATACTTAATCAACACACATTCGATCCTATATATAATAATACTGACACTCATATTGAAAAACTCTTTCATAATTGATAAACGTGCAAATATTAGACTACAGTTTACCCCTATCACAAAAGAAATGTTTTGATAAATAAATATTGATAGATCTTTTACAGTGAATAGAAACTGATTCTGTTTAAATATTTGTATTAAGGCTTTAAAATCAATTCTACATAATGTATTGGGTCCTATCTGAGATATATTATAACAATATTTTGTCTAAAATAAATTTTATCCTTTGTAAGAATAGCTTAGAAAACACGCATTCAATTCACCCCTTTACAAATATTTTTCTTTTACTAAACAATTTTAAGTTGTTGCTCTACAGAGAGACACTCTGGAGAGGTTGTTGCTCTATGGAGGGCCACTCTGGAGAGGTTGTTGCTCTATGGAGGGTCACTCTGGAGAGGTTGTTGCTCTATGGAGGGCCACTCTGGAGAGGTTGTTGCTCTATGGAGGGCCACTCTGGAGAGGTTGTTGCTCTATGGATGGCCACTCTGGAGAGGTTGTTGCTCTATGGAGGGCCACTCTGGAGAGGTTGTTGCTCTACAGAGGGTCACTCTGGAGAGGTTGTTGCTCTATGGATGGCCACTCTGGAGAGGTTGTTGCTCTACAGAGGGTCACTCTGGAGAGGTTGTTGCTCTACAGAGGGTCACTCTGGAGAGGTTGTTGCTCTCTGTAGAGGGTAACTCTGGAGAGGTTGTTGCTCTACAGAGGGTCACTCTGGAGAGGTTGTTGCTCTACAGAGGGTCACTCTGGAGCGGTTGTTGCTCTACAGAGGGCCACTCTGGAGAGGTTGTACTGTACTATCACAGCTGTACTCTGTCTGTCACCATGTTGTCAGGCATACATACTATAAAGTGTACATGTACTTTCAAAATGCCATACTTAAAAATGTATGCAACATTATAGCTAAATTCCAAATTGTTCATAAAGGAAAGCAGTATTAAACTGTTGCCAATTAAATAGGTAAAATAGTAAAAATACTACTATAATGCTCTTAGGTTAACATTTTGAATTGTGATTGTTTTTTTACCAATTGTAGCCTATTTCCTGCACTCACAGTCTTGTTTTTATACGCCCGTTGAAAACGGGACGTATTATTTGCATTTAACAATGGTTGCTTCATTCAGGTGACTAGTAACATAGGTTATACTGTATTTTCTTGCACATGTTGGTGGGTTGACCCAATGGTTTCCGAACATTCAAAGGTCCAAAATGACTTTATTCTGCGAATGGAACAATTTGTTACTGGTCAATAAGGGTTAGGCCTAGAATTTTCTAACTTTGTAGGGAGGTTGGTGACCCCTATTGATTTTGAGGGCACTAGGTCAAAGGTTACGGTCACTGTGACCTTTAACATTAATGATTATTTGGCAGCCATGGGGGCATACTTGTCTAACAAACCTCTCTTGTTAGATACACATGGCAACCTCTGTAGAGCAACACCTTTTGGAAGCTGCAAATATTGGCCATTGGTTAAAGGTTTTTGCTCTACAGAGGTTAAATTTAAAGTAAATATAGGCTTAGGGAAATTTTGATGGTGTTGTTATAGAGAGGTTGTTGCTTTATAGAGGGCCGCTCTGGAGAGGTTGTACTGTAGTGGAAAATCATTTTCATGGTTTTGTGATACAGATCCGCCTTGGGATATCGTGATGAACATGTGGTTTACATCTGCAGAGACATATTACAAGAGAATTATTCACATGTGAAATTAGTAATTTATAAAATTTGTGCAGTGGCCACGAACATGGAATGATAAATAATTACAAAGATAAAATAACTCGACTACTATTTTTGGGGACTGGTTACTTCAATGTATTTATCCATGATGTAGTAAGCATTTGTGAGAATTAATTCATTGTTAAGTTTGGAGAAGGTCCTCTCTGCAGACTGCTACTGTGGAGGAGCAAAGGGGTCAGCAGCAGATCCTTGACCTCATATATAGTATACCGGTAATACAATCTACTAAAACAAGCGATTTTTGTAAAACATTTATGCCCCATGGCAGCCCAATTGTCAGAAATGGTAAAGGGCACAGTGACCTTCGACCTCAAAATCAATAGGGGTCATCTACTGTTGATGACCAACTACCATTGAAAGTTTGAGGATCCTAGTGTCAAGAGCTCTTAAGTTAAAGAACGGAAACCGACTACCGACCAGCAGACAGATAGACGGATGGACATGTGCAAAGCAATATCATCAAACATGAAAGGGCATAAACAGTAAGAGGGTCATGTATCCACTACTGACCCCTTTGCAGTAAAGAGGGTCCCCTCTGCAAGATCTGTTGTATATTCATGTTTTATGTTATACCTTTCAGCCCCTAAGGAAGCATCAAGAATAAGTTGGGGCCAGACTATCAGCGAGATGGACCTTTACCGTCATTCTCCAAGAAAGACCCCAGTAAAGACTAGACCTATCCTCGCTCAGGTATGTTTAGATTTTATTTGCATTGGAACGATTGCCTTGTAGAACAACAATTTCTACAAACAGTGGTTAGTGCGCTGGATTTGTAACAGAGTGATCCGGGTTCAATTCTTAGACATGGCAGACCATACCCTTCCTTGAAAATTTGACAACAATGTCGGTTTTCTTCCACATGTGAAGTTGCTGGTTCCTTGTGGAAGGGTAACTTAGTACCTAATAGGATACATCAAGGAAAACTAGTTTGATGAATTATTCAAATAGGCTAATGTATATTAACTGAAAAATTATTGAAAAAAAGCCGTTCAACTAAAAAAAAAAAAACAGTTCCAAACAGTTTTCACGCTGAAGTTTTTATCAAGGTTACTGAAGTGCTTGCAAATAACTTAGTTAACTAATAACTGTCGATTGTATTTTCATGATTCGTTAAAGAAAATTAGTTTTGACTAAATGAGAAAATCACCACAGCTACCGGTGTGTATGAGAATGTGAATGCAATGCATTTTGTAAGAAGTTTTAAATTTTTAACTGAGTGACTTCTGTTGTTGGTACATTATTTGTCGCTTGTTCATGTGGAAAAGTATTTAGTAGTTTTGAACTGGTATAAAATGCTATCTTTCCAATATTTTAGTGATTATGTCTCCCACATATACCAGTAGTAGGGTAGACATATTGGTTTTGTGCTGGATTTCTCAGTTTGCCTGCGCTTGTTTATCCAAACCATTGGTAGGTTCACATGAATACTTAATACCAAGCCTAGAGTAATTGTGCATATTTCAGGAATTTTATGTCAGATGATTCTTGTCATGGTAATGGCCCTTTAAGGGAGACATATATTCATGTGTCAAAACCCCTCTTGTTTCTATATGAAACTGAAGTAATAATAATAATAATAATAATAATAATAATAAAGTATTACTATCATTACCTCCCGCACCCTCCCCCAAACTGCCATTTTGGCAAAGTTGCACCCTGCCCTTTACAAATCCGGGCTGGAGCTCTGATAATAATAAATTATGATAATATTAGCATCTTTATTTTACAAAGGTTACAAATAAAATATACAGAGTTATTAATCAAATAATTATACTGTACTTGCAGAAAGAGAACAACTACCCATACAAGGATGACACGCCTTCTCCAATCGTGCTGACGAGGATGCGTAGACCCAAGTCAATGGCAAAACGATACAAGAATTGGCCATGGTCTTGAAAAAATTAGCTATAATGAAATCATGACATTGCTTATATTCCCTCGAATATTTGATGCAGCATAGATACTCCAAGTCATGGATGTGTTGGCAACATTTCTGGTTCACTTAGAATGGATTCGGCTACCGTTAGTGATTAATGCATTGAATATCAACAAGAAGGGTATAATCGAAAAGTGACCACCTTACGACTATTGCTGGCGAGGCATGTTAAAAAACAATCAAAAGTTTGATTTCATATAATACTGCTATCTTTATTAGCACAGGGTTTTTTGACGTCAGTTTTTTGGCAGCTTTAATTTTTGAAATAATGTCCCTTTTTACCTGACTTTGTGCCATGTCTTTTACGTACAATAACTTGTGTAGTTCATGTTATCTTTATGTTAGTTCATGTTATCTTTATGTTCACACCATCCACATATAGTATTCAGGTTTTAGACAACAATTTCTGGAAGGTATTTGATCCATGTGTTGGTAAATTATACTTAATGAAGTAATATGTCAATTTCCAGCTGTAATTTACTGGTATTTTTGCATAGAAATGCCTTTCATTATACAATTCTCTGGCTTAGAATTAGAAGGTTGTAAGTACAAAATTGATATTTTGAGGAAACAAGAAAAAAAACTGTCTGAAAACTACTCTTTACGTATGGAAAAACAAGCTTTTCAACTTCATTTTGGTCAACATGACCATTTCCGATTTTCATAAAAATAGGCTCATAAAAAGCACATTGTGATGCCGATTTCAAATATGCATGAGCCTTATAAGGTCGTAAGTAGCTCTTACGACCTATATCTAAGCCAGCGAAATATGTTCTTTGAATTTCTGGTAACTGTTACACATAAACATTATGCCCTTCCGATACACATTGATAAGATTGTTTCGTATTTTTCGACTGCAAAGTCTCTGTGGACCAAACAGTTACATCACCTTGATTTAATATACAGTCTGTCTTGACCTAAACAGTCGGTCCTTGGGTTGTCAACATTCCTGATTTATCTGGAATTCTGGATTTGTCTATCCTAAAAGAGCTAAGAGTTTTGACTTAAATAAAAGTTATTTGATGGTTGAGTGGGTTTCGCTCCTGACTATGGATCGAGGTCTTTGGTTTGAATCTATGCCAGGGCACTTGCTCATTTCTGAAACGCTTTTTAGTGATTCTCTTCCAACTAGAGATGAATTTATTGTTTACCTAGAGGTCTCACATTTATCCAGGATTCCTTTAATCTTGATTTGCCAAACTAAATGACGGAAATTTTCTGCTGAAAATAGAAGTTATTTAAAGAAAATATACCAATAATTGACTGAGTTACAGTTGTTTAAAATTTTATATGTTAAATTGTAACAATAGAACAATGTTTGAAACAGAGTTTTGGTGTTAGGATGTGTGCTAACGGCACTTGAAACAAATTTGCGTCAATTTTTTAGGATTATGCATTATGCCTCAGTAAACCCCTGTTTATCGTGCCGTTCACTGGGTATTTTAGGAACAAATGAGTCTTTTCAGAAAGTGCTAGGGTATTAAACCCTGAGTTCATATATCACACAACTGTCTCTCCCTCAGGGGTCATTGGTCAATGTTGAATGTCTAGACACAAATGTTTACATAGTTCAGGGTGACCATTAGTATAGGTTTAAATGTGTATGATACCATCTTACCGGTCATCCTGACTTGTTGTTTGATTGGTCTGTATTCTGTTGACTAAAATTAATCGTCAGGTTTTCTGTAACAGTTTATTTGTAGCTGTTATTGAAGGGATATTTGATTCAATATTACACAAGAAGCCCGTTATTTATTGAGGGAAAATGATATTGTTTTAATCAGAGAATACGTCTTGAGAAATATATGGCTTCATGGTGTGTCAGGTTTCTAAATTCTCTCGTTTTCCTTGTTGCTATGGAAACAAAAAAAAAACTGTTATATTAAGATTTGTCAATTTGATGTTCGTGAGACAGGGTAAAATTGGCAGTATTGAAGCACAACAGATTCACATTGTTTCCAGTAATAGCACAGACGTCAATTGGATAATCGACTTGAATGATTGATAGTCGTCTGAATTAGATAAATATAAGGCTGCTTAAGGAATTGATTTCTATAAATGGGTGCAATTTGGCAGAATCTTTGATAACAATACTGTGTAGTAGACTCTGGGTACAGTCTAAAGTATTAATGACTGTACAGAATCAATTTCTGTAAATAGATGCAATTTGACTGAATATTCGATAACAATGGTATACTGTAAACTTAGTAATATTTTTGGGGATTAGTTTCGTTAATTTGCAGATGAACTATTTCGTCAAATTAAATCCCTTCGAAAAAAATTGACCTCAAAAATACACATCCGATTTTTAATTCAATATTTTAAATCCACAAATTTTAGAAAACCATCAAAAAACCATTTTACCAAAATGCGTGAAATTTTAAACCAGCGAAAATTAACAATTCTACAGTACTGGGTGAATGACTTAAACTATTAATGGCTGTACTTAGGCGACTGTTCTGTCTGGTTCCACTTGGGATATAGTCCAGATAATTTGACATGACTCTCGACCTTCTATTACCATAATTTAACAGCTGATATATTGTCTATATTTATAATCCTGGCTGTATGTGTTCTTAAGCGGGAAGAATCACGAAGACGCTCGAATTGTAATACCAACACTATTCTAAAGCACCGATGTTGCACGATTTGCTTGCGAAAATTTATATATTCAACATAACAACCTTGTAATATATTCATGCATAAAGGTCAGGATCAAGTCAAATTCTCAGTGCTATAGCAGATGTTTATATCTATCAATGTGTAAAATTAGATGAAAAGGGATTTAATCATGTTATTACAACACAGTGTAACAATTAAAGATAACTTGGTTGTTTTATTTTATTTTCATTATGTTTTAATTAGATTTTAATTAACTTTTTATTTTTAAAATGCGAGTTGTTATTTTAGTTTGTTTCTCCACAACTGGCTACAGTTGAGTAAATAACTAGGTAATTCAAATGTTTTCAAAATTAGAAAAATGCATATAAGTTTAGTGAATGACAAAAAGACGGTATTGTTGGGGTGTCATTGTGAGACAATTTTAGTTTAGAAATTGGAATGAATTATAGAAATATTTTATTCTGTTCTACACATTACTTAATTTTACACATATCAACTCCATATATATTTTATGCTCATTTGTATCAAATAATGAAGTTGTGTATTTTTTAAAACATTTTTATATGAATTCATATTTTTATTTTACCAGTTTATTTTTATCAAACGTATCAAGGACTGTGTCTCTTAATATTAATACATGTAATATTTATTGTGGTATCTTTAGTATATTCATTATATTGATGTCACAAATTTTTGACCTATGAATTAATCTGGAACAGATTGCACAGGGTATTGTCTCTTGTCACATGATAATTGGAAGCTTGTTACGGTAACCCTTAATGGGAGCCACATGAAGGTTTGATGCCTGTTGAGCCAAAATGTTGACTCAACAGGCATCCATTTCTTCTTGTGACCCCCATGTTAAACTAAGATTCTTCAGAGAATGAGCTTGAGATTGGAATCTCAGTCTAATGTGGATACAGTCAGAACTCGATACAACGACGCTGTTCGTTTCCAAGAAAAATGTCGTTGTAACGAATATGTCAGTATACTGAATTGATACAAAGAGCGTTTTAATACTTTTGTCCCCAAATATGATGTCAGTATAATGAATTTGTCAGTATATCGGATGTCGTTATATCGAGTCCTGACTGTATATACAAATTGAATATAGTTCGTTGACAATAACACTATCCTTGTTAACAAATAAAAAGTGACTATTAAAAGCATTTCTGATGTAGAAATTTTGTTGATCCTGAGCATAACCATTTTAAACAATCTTTCTGACCACACTTTTCAATACAATAAACCTGTGGTGATCTGGGTGTAGTTTTATTTTATTACATGCATACTTTATCTAATCTTTCCTGTTCGTGTATTTATTTTCATTTGACCAATTTCTCATTTGGGGATTTTTTTATCAAAATTATCATCTGTACTAAATCAACACCTTTCATCAAAATAAAACTTGGAAAATGTTTGCCAATTATGTTATCTGAAAAATAAAGACTATATTATTATATGCTTGCAAATTATAAATAATAAATTTTGAATATTTTTTTCTCCCGGAGATTATATACATTTTTGTATAGACATACCGTATATTGAACAGCATAAAAAATGACCAGTTGACATGTGTAATGATTGACAGACTGTAACATTATGTGAAAATTATTTATTGATTTTTTGATGAAACACTGGCAAGTGTAGTGTATTTTTGCTATCAATTTTGTGTTTTTTAACATTTTATTATATTCATGTGACATTTTTTTGTAAGTTGTTTTTACTGTTGTTTGGTTTTGTTATGAGATTTTGCTCTAGGCTATTAAATACTTCGGCTTTAACTCTATATACATTTTGTATATGTTCTTGGTTATGTTGTATTAATTTAATATTGTATGGAGTGTAAAATGGTTTCAAGTCATATACTGATAATGGCATTATTCTATTGTAAGTTTTTGTTACACTAGATAGTAGGATTAATCAAAAGATGTGATTTTTTTGTACAAAAATTAGAATTGAATTAGAATACCCCTTGTGTAAAAATGTATATATTAGATGTTGTGGCTTTTCCACGTGGCAAATTTCAGTATTTTAATAATGTCTTTGTGTTGATTCAAATAAAGCCTAGAGTTGCAGGAAACGTATTTCATTAAACTGTTCTAGTGTTCAGAAATGTCTGTTCTGTAATAAAATTGTTTTTTATTGGGTTATAAATAATTTTTTCTGTGTGATCAATTCCCGTTACATTTTGTGAAACCAGTCATGTTGCTAAATAATGCTATAATTTAGATGCTAATATTTTCTAGGTAATTAGCTTTTGTAAATCTTGTCTGGTTGTCCGCTTTGATAGAAAAGCTTGGTTTATCGTAAAATAATATTTTTGTTTGTTGAAAGGCACTTGTTCACAATTTCATTGTATAAATCTGGTTTAGCAGTTAATTTGAATTAAAAGTGGAAAAATGTTGTTGCATCTTTTAGGAATGCTTCAATATTGAAATTTTCTGACATTTTGAGATAAAATTGAATCTCAAATTTTCAGTAAGCTTGTAATACTAGTATGGTAGTTAAGATTTAAAGTTTAGGATTTTGTTTCGCAAGGATCAAATCTTGCCAAACAATGAACGTACCATTATGAGATTTTTTTGTTTATTTTTTTTCAGGTAGGCTTTAGTGCAATAAAAATGTCAATTAAACATGTTTGCTTTGAGTCTTTCTTCTACCTATTCCTAGACGATTTTCTTGGGCCTTTGTCCAGTGGTTAATGTGCTGGGTTTTGTAACCAGGAATTCAAGGTTTGATTCCCTGTTTCGGCATGTCATTTTATTCTCTTTCATGAAAAATTTTACTTCTATGTCGATTTTGCTCCACATGTAGAGAAGTTGTTGGTTCCTATAGGAAAGGTAAGTTAACACTGGTTAAAATACAGTCCAGGAAAACTGGTTTATAACTGAAAACCTGCTGAGAAATGGTGTTGCACCTGAATGAACGTATAATACTATGCTCTCCTTTAATTGAGCACCATGCGTAGTAAGCTTAGTTGAACCAGTACTCCAATAATTGGAAGGTTTGAACAGTTCTTCCATGGCACTGAAATGCATGTGGAAAAGTGAGCTGCTTGACAAAAGTTATTATGGCTCCCTGTTGTATACAGTGTGTGGGGGGGATGTTTGTCTGTGCTTGTTCTCCTTTACCACTGGTTGGATGTCGATGAAACTTCACATGAATGGTTGGTATCAAGCCTAGTTGTGTACATTTAAGGTCAGCTGAATATTTCCTGAGTTATTGCCCTTTATGGGAGACATGTATTTTTGTGTCAAAAAATAATTCTGGTTTCTTCCATGACAACTGGCTAGGTGATCTATGACTGTCAAGTATAAGTCCTATAAATAATGGATTGTGTTACACAAATAAACAATTTCAGAATCAAGCCGGAAGTTTGAATCATGGCTTGAACATATGGGTACTGTTTTATCAAAGCACTTACGAAAATCTTAAAAGTTACGCTCAAATTTAAATTCTTTATATTTCTTTAACAACTGCAAATTGTAGACGGATAAAGTGTAGGAGTTCATTAACTGAATCATTATTAGTATTGGAGCTCTATTTACCACACTTTATAGTTGTAAACAAATGATAAAGAATTTAAATTTGATCTTAAGTTTACGATTTTCCGTAAGTACTTTGATAAAACAGTACCATGGTGTCCAATTCTAGAACACATACTAGGTCTCCTGCACCATGCACATGTTCCACACATTTGAGACTCTACTCGTGCATGATTGGAGGCAAATTGATCAAATCTCATGCATTTCTTTGACATACTGGAACCTGACATTTTTTGTTACATTATGAAAATCATAAATATTAGTTTTAACTGCTTTATGAAGCATTCATGGTATTGTCATGAAAGTAAAATGTGAAAACTGCATATAAACTTCATTAATTTAAGTTTAAAGTTTGATCAAGGAAAATCTCCCTCATTTTAATGAAATCTCCTGCATTTCCATCAGCAATCTATCACCAAGGAGTCTGCGAAACATGGCATGTATGAATTCTAGTTTTCAGCATAAAACCCAAAATCATATTTGGCAATTTTTTACAATTTTATTTAAAAAATATTATGACAATCACATAGTAAAAACAATAAGTAATAGCATATTTTTATACAAAACTTAACAATCATGAGGAATATAACAAGTTTGAGTGTTAGTAAGTAAATTCACACAGCATTACATACATGTATAAGTGAATTAGTAAAGTGGAATTATGGGCAACTTTCTTGAATTTAGAAAATTCACTTTTGTATATTTGCTCCAGCGTTACGACAGAAAAAATGCTAATATTTCTGCACGCCAAATGCCAGATAATCATAATTTGCATATTTTTCAAACCGTTGAAATTATCACATGTAAGGTAAATCTTGTAACACTAAACAAGTGTCACTGTCGCCAAATTCATCAGCAATGATTTGAAAATGGAAAAAACACTCGCCTGATAAGCTATAACAGGCTTCTTATAATTTTCGAGAAAAATAATATGGCAGAAAAAATACGTAGGTATGTGTAATAATGTAGAAAGTATTTTTTCTGGCCTATGTTAAAATATACTCAAAAACATGGAAGGATATTCTAGGCGCTACTAGTGCTGTTGTTAAAGATGATAGCAAATTAACACTATGGTTGTCTAGAATGTTAGAACCACTGATATGTTCCACTGTCGACCCCGGACCATTTACAACACATTGTTTCATTGTATCGTAACCTGAAAGTAGAAAAGTTTATTGTTACTATCATGTGACCACAGTTATCATGTGACCTATATTACCATGTGACCAATGTAGCAGGGGTCCTAATGAACTTTAGAAAATGAAAGTTGATTGGTGAGAAAATTGTTATGGTAATTTGAAATTTCATCAGCTGAATTTTAACAATAGAATGATGTTTGAACTGAGTTTTGGTGTAGGGGTGTGTGCTAATTACACTTGAAAAAGACTTGCAACTCGTTTTCATGATTGGGCATTATGCCTCAGTAGAACTCCTGCAGCCTTACGTGCCAGTGGGCACAAAGAGGTTAAGCGTATGTGAAGAACCCCTGATGTTGTCATGTAACCAATATTACAATGCAGTCAGTGTTGTCATGTGACGACAGATGTCATGTGACGACAGATGTCAAGTGACCAGAGATTTCATGTGACCAATGTCATCATGTGAAAATGTGAAACTATGTGAAAAATATAATTTCAGGGCCAGTCAGGCATTACTTGCATTAAAATAAATACAAAATAAAATTAACATCAACCATATTAAATATTTATATAAATTTGTGAAACTAAAAATAACAATCAGAAAAGCAACAAATGATTACCTGAGAATTGTAAAGTGGCACCTAGCACCGAATCGACGATAGACCCAACAAGTCCCAGGAGGCCCCCTATTGGTATAAGGGGCCATTGAGGCGGTGAGCTTGATAAGTAATCTTCATTAACTAGTAAAATCAATGTAACGTAATAAGCCAACCCAACAAGGATGCCGCCGACTATACTTGCCAGCGTGCCTGCCAGAGATACACCACCATTTGTACCTGTAGAAAAAGAAACAATATTAACATCACATGATTCATACTTGTATATTTTGTATAATTATTAAATTTGTATATTTTCAAGGTATTTACCCGAAAAATTACCCAGGTAATAATGTACGATTAAGACTCTTTTTTTATGTCAGATAAACGTCATTCACTTGAATACCTGATTGCGCTCAATTCATCATGAAGCAGTGACATACACCCATACATTTACAAAAATGTACATACTTCTTAATTGCGAAGACTTAGTGTTTCTCTATTAATTTTAAGCAGATCATGTGCTATTTTGACAAGTTAAATTTTCAGTTAAATTCAAATTAAGCGGCTACTTTTGAAGATTAACTGGCTACATGAAAACATTTCTACTCCCCTGGTATGGTTCTAATCTTAAGACTACAGGAGCAAGGGGGACAACTTCTGCTTGACACTCACCTTGGTAATCAATAGGTTGTCTCCCCTGTCTAACTGCTGTGCTTTTTGTTAGCTTGATGCCAAACATTCACGAGATGTCTCATTAAAATCTGACCAATGATTAATGAGAACAAGCATGACCAGCTCTGTAACATCGGATCCAGACAGACATAAAGCACAAAATCAATATGTCTCCCTGACTCTATGTGAGAGACATAAATATGTGTCCTACGTAAAACTCACCTTTTGGTACATATGAAAAATTTGTTATCAAGATTGCCTCCCTTGATTTACCAACGACAGATCCGATCTCCGACGAGAACGTATCGCCACAACTACAACACAGTGCTCCCAGTACTGCTAAACTGAACCATGATGCCGTATAGTTTGATTCAAAATCTATCAACTTTTCGGCACAGCCGACATCAATAAGGTATAGGAACGCAAACTCTGCAGCCACGCCGCTGTTACATAAAACTTGAACCCAGTTTCTCATTCCACCTGTGTATAATAATCATAAACTAAATGCAGGGTAAAATCTTACATTATTTAGTGCTACAACATACAATATTTGTCATCAATTTACAAAACAATTCGCTGCTTTGAATTAGAAGGTCGTAAGTACAAAATCAATATTTTAAGAAAACAAGAAAAAACTGTCTGAAAACTACTCATTACTTATGGAAAAACAAGCTTTTTAAATTTCGGTTTGGTTAATATGACCACTTTCGATTTTCATGGAAAAAGGCTCAAATTAAGCGCCTTGAGATGCAGATTTCAAATATGCATGAGTCTTATACTTACGACCTTCTAATTCTAAGCCAGCATATTCCAACAGTAAATTGTTGTGTTAAAGTCTTTGCCAAGACTAGGTGAGTCAAGTCAAACATTATAAGAATGTAAATACTTCCTTAAGGTTACAACTTACTCAGTGTAACATTACCATGTGACTTTTGACTACAGTTTCAAGAAGACATTTGTAAACATTGGAAAATACCGATTTTCATTACCCGGTTTCACAGGGTAATGGACAAAACGGCACAGTCTCTGAAAAAGATTTTATATTTCATGGAAAACAAATAATTTTCCCCTTTACGTGGCATATATTTCATAGAAATCGATGAAGAAATAAAATACTTATGGCTATTTTATTTTCCAATGTTTACAAATTTCTTCTTGTAACTGTAGCCTAAAGGCACATGGTATTGCTACACTGTTACTGTAATGTTATAAGTGGTGTTATGCATAATTAACCACAATATTAATATTTGAAGATGATATATATTTATTGACTGTACAATATGGTGTTAACGTATGACTGTAAAACTCATATGTTCTGCTACATTGTAGCAATAGCATGTGACTTTGATATCACTAAAGGCTACAAATCCAAGACGAAATTTGTCAACATTTGAAAACAAAAATATCTGTAAGTATTTAATTTTCATACCGAATAAGTGAGAAATTGTTCTTCATACCTTGACCATTACTGATTTGTCAAAATAAGGAGGAAACATACAAATGAGAAAATACCTTCAGTGATTTTTCTTGGAAAAAATTTAACAGCCTGTGCCTTTTTAGTTGGGAAGATTTAGCGCTACAAAAAGCAAAATTGGGAATTATTAAAAAAGATTGCATGTTTTGAGTATTAATTTGATAATGTTTTGCTTTTTCTACTGAATATACTCGACTTATATGTAGCAAAGACTTTGACTAGCTTAAAATCTACTGTCTTGATTTAAAAACAGCCATACCAATGAATTGCTTTTATACCAGCAGGAATCAAATAGGGAATGTATGCATTCTTTTTGGGAAAAAATGATGACTTTTTGGGAAAAATGGAGGTTATTTTGCTAGGGGAAAGTGCCTGTATTCTGTCATAAAAATAGCCCCACAAAAATCACTAACCTTCCTTGTGGTCGTCCTCTAGTTTCTTTTTCTGATATGATCTGAACTTTGTGACCTTGGACCCCGACACAAAAAATGTCAAAAGAGCAGAGAAAAAGCACAAATTGCTAATGGTTAGCAGAAATCCAACCAATAAGCCTACAATATAGAAAAGGATGAGTTATGCCATTTAAGTAATACATAAAAAAACTATATAAATACATACAGAGTCTAGTATACAGAATATATTCATGTGTATGAACACATTAATAGAAATTCTTACATGACTGAACAGAAGTGTATGAAAGATGATAGTTTGTTTCATAAAATTGCAATTCCATTTTATATTCATTCCTAGAGAAGAACCTATAGCTAAAATATATGGATATTTAATGATTTCAAAATAGTTAATTTCAAGGATAGATTCATATTATGTTCTATATATCATATGTAAAGCCTTCAATGAGAAAACTCCAAGGGAAATCTGTTTATATAACAAGGGCTCGGTGCTAAACTATGGTAACTACATCAATTTATATAGACATGAACCATAGTTTTGCACTGAGCCCTCGATTATTAAGTTTTTTACCAGCAACTGCTCCAGATTTGTCAAGACTTCTTCTGTTGATTCCCCAGTGTGCTATCATCATTGGCGCCAATATCGCAATCAGAAATCTCACTGGAGAGATAATTTCTACATCTACAAAACACAAACAGGAATGTTAAAGTAACTTAGTTCACTCCAACCCACAACCCCTGGTATTACTAGTCCATACATTCCTACCTTCTAAGCTAGTCAGAACCTGTTGCCTAACCAAACCGCTTCGAAATTGTAATATCGAGCAATTTCCTATGTCTATGCTCCTACGAACAAGCAGTGTTCGCCGAAAGCATATCGTTTCTTAACACTTTGCTAGGCTTTCTTGTGCAACAGACTGCTTCTGTACCGTACGATAGTGTGTAGCTACGCAATGGTCTGCTATCTGTAAGTGCTTGTCGGAAGCATATAATTTTTTCACTTTGTCCCCTACATAGCGCTTTTTTTAAGCAAGCGCTATCGAGTGCTCAGTACTGTTTTAGTTAGTCAAAGCGCTTCAGGCGTCAACAATGTTGTGAATCAGTCAAAACACACACAAACTACAGGTATCAAAAATAGTTGTACGTTGATTCCTCCTTACATCTTAGGTCACTGTTAAGTGTTCATAGTTTATCATAATCAGATTTAGGATCCGGAATTCCGGAAAAGTGGTTTTATCCCAACCACTGATTTGTCGCGAAATCTAGTTTCAATTCACAAGGACATTGTTTATAAAACGTGTCATGCATTGTTTTTATCAGAGTTAGTTACCTTGTTTGTAAATATGGAAAATACATGTTACAATCCAAAATAAAAGACTGAGAGGAATCAGAATTGCTAATGAAATCACAAGTTTCATTTTGTCAAATTCCAGCTAAGCAAATTAAAAGGGGAAGTAACTGCAGCAGCGCGAGGACCGAGCCGTCCCGAGTGAAGGAGTTTATCCAATCGGTGAAGAGAGCGCCTTGTGACGAATTCCCGCGAAAGATGGAGGAAATATTGGTGCAATAACTTGTAGAACTTTCTCTACGATACGATTGTCACTGATCTTGTCAGGTGAGAGCAAATTTTGTTTTACTATTGTGAATGGAATTGTGTTATGTTTCTTGATTTGTACTCCGTGGGTATGTCCCAGAGAATTCAGGTCACGAATGAAGACCAGAAACATAGAGGAGTGGGTGGGGTACGATAACAAACACAATTCCACTACTTTCCATGCTCTAGCACCGACGAACTTAGCACTAATGACAGGTTGAAATATTGCTACAGCTTCAAATATTAAAGTTTTTGGAAGTTAGTAGCATTTTCTTTAAGCTGGAAGTCAATCGGATGTTTGACAAATTAGTTGTGAAAATCTTTGGCAAGTGTTCCTTGCAGCAAACGGCAAAAGGCCCTTCTATGTCATTTAAGTAAACTAGGGGAGAAAAAAACCTCAAGGAATGATGTCATTTAAGCCATTGGCTAATCCGTTGGAGAAAAATAAAATGACAAGGCACTTACGAATTGTCTCAGTCGATCGGAAACAAACAAGCAGACACTCGAACAAGTTGGTTAAATGAACTTAATCAGATATGATTTGTTTATAACATTTAACTGGTTGGCACCAAAGTGACTAATTTGGACTTGACAGTCTGTCAAACATGTTTTGCAAATCTGATTTGTGCCGTCAGTCGGAATGTCTCGCATATTTTGTCTATTTATAAATCTTCTTTTGGGTCTGACCGGTTTTGTCAGTGTCCCGAAGGTTTGACACATTAAACTATTCATAAGTTCTTTTTTTTTGTGCAGATTCCGAAGATGGCAAACCAAGTGAGCCCAGATGCCAGTCTGGCAGATATACTTAGATCATTGGAGTCAAAGACAACTGTCAACACTGAAAGATGTGATGCTTATACCAAATTCTCTAGGTAACGTAAACCAAGTTATTTTGCTTTAAATACAAAGCGGGATATGTATGTAAACAATCTGTTTCAGTGGTTTCTTGGCTCTTTTGGGAAAAGAAAGGGCCAAGCCTTGAATTTGGATTTTTTTTTAATTTAGGCCAAAAAAAAATTGTTTCCGCTAACCCGACCGACCCTATTTTTTTGCCGCCGACCCGAAAAAAAAATCGAAATTGTGCCGAGTTTTTAACCGCTCCGTCCGTTTCGCGATTGGTTACCATTTCGTTTTTTACGGCGAAACGCTTTATCAAGCGTCTAGCTGATACGATGAAAACACATGTCGTCAAGCATTTTCCAAATTGAAATCGGTAAATGTTGCCATTTCGGTGGTGTGAGGAAGGTGCTACCGTTTTCTAACGATCAGAAAATATACGAAATATTGACGAATTCCACGGAATTATAAACAGTGATTTCAGTGAAAATTTCAAAAAAACAACCGGGAGGCCATGCACTGTAGTTGGATCTTCGTTGTTGGTCGCATCCAGAAAAGATCCAGAAATTAACTTAGACTTGTCCATATGCTCTTTTTAATCATGTTCATGCTATAGTAGCCTTATCATACTGACAGGGGATATTTACAACAACCTTTAAGAAGGGCTCACATGGTCTGATGCTCAACTTAAAAAAAAAAAGTTTTACCTACCTACCTACCCTATTTTTTTCAGAGACAGCGGAAACAAGTAATTTATTTTTTTTTGCCTTATAAGCTTAAATGTGGGTCATCTCAAGCAATGCTATGTTCTGTTAAGTGTGGTAATAGTACAGGCTTCGCGAAAGTGAGAAAAAAAGGCCGGACTTCAGGCATAAAATAAATTTGGCCGGACCGAACAATATTAATAGGAAACAGTTAAAAAACCAAATGTCTTTTTTTGTTGAGATTTGTATTCACAAAATGTGTTTCGGAAAATAACATACTGAAGACAGAGTACAATATAAGTATTCGTCAAATCAGCATCTTTTTGCAAATTAGTTCTCTTTCCGTCCTTAAAACAACCATGCGCATCGTTAAATTACCGGAAATAATGCTTCGTACCGATAAATTTCGTACCAGACGATACGAAAATTTTGACGGACATTCCGACCGGCGAGCGATAATTTTTGTCGGACCAAACTGATTTTCACCGGTCATGAATGGCGGTCCGGCGACTTTCGCGAAGCCTGATAGTAAATACTCTTGGAAGTCGGAGCTACAGATAAGCTGCGTATTGGGGTAATTACCCAATTAATTTTCTTAAAAACCCAATAGATTTTGAGAGGAGGGGGTAAGAAAAAGCAAATAGAAAATGATGTTATACTGAAAAATAGTACATAAAAGACCGATTAGTGAATTACCCAATTAGTTTTTGTGTCGCCTGAAAAGGCGACATATAGGACTGTGTTACTTTGGCGGTGACGGCGGCTGCTGCGGCGTCACAAATTGCTTGTCCGGAGCATAACTTTGTCACCTTAAGTTCAAATGACTCAAGAATTGGTATGCATGTTTCTTGCAATAAGCCGGAGTGCAGTGCGCAAGAACCATAACTCTACCTGTCATAGTTTTTGAATTATTTCCCTTTGATTGATTTTATTAGAGCATTTCTTGTCCGGAGCCTAACTTTGTCACCTTAAGTTCAAATGACTCAAGAATTGATAGGCATGTTTCTTGCAATAAGCCGGAGTGCAGTGCGCAAGAACCATAACTCTACCTGTCATAGTTTTTGAATTATTTCCCTTTGATTGATTTTATTAGAGCATTTCTTGTCCGGAGCATAACTTTGTCACCTTAAGTTCAAATGACTCAAGAATTGATAGGCATGTTTCTTGCAATAAGCCGAAATGCAGTGCGCAAGAACCATAACTCTGCCTTGCATTGTTTTTTAATTATTTCCCTTAGATTGATTTAATTTGAGCATTTCTTGTCCGGACGATAACTTTGTCACCATGAGGTTGAATGACTTGAAACTTGGTATGCATGTTTCTTACCAAAAGTCCAAGTGCAGTACACAAGAACCGTAACTCTACCTTGTGCCATTTTTCAATTTTTTCCCTTTGATTGATTTTATAAGCATTTCTTGTCCGTGGCATAACTTTGTCACCATAACTATTAATGACTCAAAAATAGGAATGCATGTTTCTTTGCTGTGACATGAAGTGCAGTGCGCAAGAATCATAACACTAGCTTGTATAGTGTTTGAATGATTCCCTTCAGATTGATTTTATCAGGACATTTTTTTGTCCAGAGCATCGCTTTGTCGTTTTTAGTTCAGATGACTAGAGAACTCTTGTGAGTCTGATATGTAGCCCTATACTGGATAGTTTTCCATGACAAATGTGCATTTCGTCAGGCGACACATGCGACTCGCGGAGCTTTTATATTAAATAGTAAATACCCAATTAAAATTTGTCAAACCCAAATAAAATAGAAACTTGGGGGTATAATACCCAATTGCCTCAAACCTTGTATGTTCCCCTGAGAAGTTGAAAAAACCCTCATGATTTAGATTCAAATCTGTCTATGTAAAAAATATAACATGAATATTCATGTAATTCGGGGAAATGGAAAAATGGATGAAATTCCCATTGGGTATGGGTCATTTGTTTTCAGGACCTGTAGGTGTAGATAAACAATGTATACTGTATCATATTATTTATGGGACTATTTAATACAAGAATACTGGTACTGGTTATTATGACACAAACAATACTGGTCAAGATATCCATGGTTTATAATAACTATAAAATAGCTGTGTAAGGCCGAACTTAAAATATTCTTTGTTTCCCCATCCCGACCCTAGCAGATTTAGAATGAGTAGGTAGGTAGGGTAAATATTTTTTTTAATTGTTTCAGTATGATAGTTATTGGTTAAAGCATAAAAATAATGAAATTTAGAATTAACTCAAAGGTGAAAATCAACAATCCTAAATTTAGTCGTAAGAAAGAAGCCAGTAAACAAAAAATAAAATTTTCACTTCCAATTTTAATAAAAGAATTTTTATTTTAATTTGGGCAATAAAATATTTTGGGTAGGGCCCTTTTTAATCGGGTAGGTAGGGGATGGGGAAACAAACAATATTTTATTTTAGGCCTAATAGTAATTAAATACTAACTAGTAAAAAATAATGGAAACAATTTATTCTACTTCAGGCATTTCAGAGAAAATGATGTTAACCTGTTTGGATTAGATGTTGCTAAAGATATTAGTCGCATACTTGCTGTGATCAAGACTGATGCTTCCTCTACAAGTCTGGATGTTGCCAATAGTTCTCTGCAGGTGCTGGGGACGTGTTTAAATGACACGGATATTGTAAAGTAAGTATCCAATAGTTGTGTCTAAGATTAAATTTTTTTTATAGGCATAAACAATTTTTTCAGTCTCCCACATGTAGTGGAAGAGAACATGTGGTAGAGACATACTGATTTTGTGCTGGACATCTGTCTCAGTGTCTGGATGGATGTTACAAAGTTTGTCTGCTCTGGTTTTTTATGCCCACCTGTCCGTTCGTCCGTCCGTCCTGGTTAACCCAAATTGACCGTTTCTTCTAACATCATTATGGCTTGCTACAAAGCTTCCAAACTTGCATGGATGTTGTATATGAACACTCTCCACACACCTGTATCACCTGACCCCTTTTGACCTTCACCTTGACCTAATTTTGGACTTAGACTTATTTATGGACAAGGCTTCCACAGGGGGCATAAGCGTTTATTGAACGCAGTCTTGTCTTAACCATTAGTTGGATTTCAACAAAACTTCGAACGGAAGACTTGCTTCAAAGCCTAGTTGTGAATATTGTCAGTATTTTAAGGTCAGATTAATTAATTAATATTTATCAGAACTCTCCACTAGCCCCAGCAGTCAGCAATTTGGCTGACTACTTAAGAGATTTACTACTGACTACATTTCTCAGACTGAACCAGTTTGAACAAATTTCTTGTTAGAAAATTATAAATTAATGGTGGAATGAAATGTAAACAAAAGTCACATTTTATGCACCTAAGTTCCACTGACTACTGTCTCAATCACTGACTACATCACAATTTATGGAGAGCCATGTTTTATGTGAGATACAAGTCAAAAACTCATCAATTTCAAACACAAACCTTATTTTACAGCTCCATGAGTGGAGAAGAAGGCAGGGAGGTGATAAGCATGCTTTGTTCAATCATTCTAAAGACAGAAGATAAAGGGGTGTGTTCCTGTGCTTTATGGTGTCTGAAGTACCAGAATCTAAGTGCTGATGTTATCACTGAACAGGTATTCTACTTAAAATATGTGGCATCAAATATAATTCTGATTATAAACTTAAATATTCAAGAAAGTATATACTATTGTTTATCAATTAAAACTTAAAAGCACATGCGCCTAATGAGTTAACTATTTCTGTTTATACTCAAACATATCAAAACTGTTTCATTTTAAAAGTGTGACAGATATTAGGAATCACCCTGTCCCACTGTCTGGGGTGGTAGCGGTGGGGTATATACTACCATGATCCAAGAAGTTCTTTTGCATTGATATTATATTGTTACATATATTATGAGAATGCTTGTTTCATTTTAGGCTGATTTTATTGTGGGCAGTATTGACACAGCTTTTGAGAAATGGTTGGGAGCGTCCTTATCAGTGATACATGAAGGCATCAATGCTTTAGATAGGTAAGGTCCTTGTTCATGTCTAAATCAGTGATTCCATTGGGCCCCTGAAATGACTGTTTAATCCCTGACAATTTAACAATTACCAAACTGACCCTTATGAATTAATGCCACCTTGGTAGCCTTGTGGTAGAGTGTCTGCTTCACAAGCATGAGAGGTCTCTGTTTCATTCCCAGGCTCCGACATATATTGTTAGTCCCCTACCGGTTTTTGACCGGAGTGGACTATAGGTTTGCCCTCCGTCCGTCAGTCCGTCCGTCAAAAAATCTGGATCCTGACATGACTCAAACAGTTTCCAAGCTAGGTTTATGAAACTTGGTATGTGGATAGGGGGCAATAATACACGCCCAAAAATATTTTGATTCCGACCAAAATTGTGGTTGCTATGGCAACAGAAACATTGAAATTGGCTTAAAACCGGTAGGGGACTTCTGTATTGCCTGCAATTCTTAATGACTTGTTATAACTGGTACTGGTAGTTTGTCCATTGTCAGTATGATGTGACTGGGTAGTGTTTATATGACTGGAATTATACTGTCAGGGTTCCCAAGAAAATCAAGGTCAGGGAAAGTCGGGGAATTTGGGAATTAGTCAGGGAAATCTGAAAATTGAGCAAAAGTCGAGGAATTCTTTATTATAGCTGTCAATAAGTGTCAATTCCTGTGAAGGAAATACCAAAGACATAAAAAAAACAAATCTGCTCTGCTCGCTCCGGACAATGCTAAATTGACAATAACTTATTGTTAATTGTCAATTTGTCAGTCCTAAAACTGTTGCTTTAAAAATCATTTTCCCGTAAGCTAGTGGACCATATTGTAAATTGGCTCTGTCAAATATGTTATCCACTATAAATAAAGTTGTTACTTACTTACTAACTAACTTCCTCTTCCCCATTTTATTGCCATTTTTTGCCCAAACTAAAAGATGCTTTGGTGTCTGATTGCTCTAAAAAGTCGGGAAAAAACTGCTCTTTCGTCAGTGAAATGTCAGTGAATTTTTTGTCAGAATATTTGTTGGAACCCTGACTGTTGACCTGTGAGACTAAAAACAAATTTAAACAAAATAAAGATGGTATCTCCTAAACTTGTGTTAAGAAAGGATGTAAATAACCATACCATTCATATGACCTTCCTTAACACAGATTGATCTCTCAAGCACCTAAAGAAATGAAGACAATGGCAAGCAGATGGGGTAAACTGTTGATTCCGTTGGTTGCACACAATGCAGTGAGGGTTCGGGAGAGAGCTCTGGCAGTGATCGAGTCATCTATGGCATCATTGAAAGAAGCAAATAAAACACTAGCCAGTGCATTGAAACAACAAGTTAAACAGGTTTGTACTTTAATATATCATGGCTATGGTGAATATAAAGAGGCTCTTTCACAAGTTAATATTGTACAGAGATTATGACTTGATCCTGACTTTCATGTATGAATGTATCGTAAGGTTGTGTTAAGGTTAGCACAGGCCTTGAAAAATCATAGAATTTAGTTTGAACCTTGAAAAGTACTTGAATTAAGTGCTGCCTTGAAACCTCTCCAAAATGGTACTTGAATTTTAGGCAAAAAGCCTTGAATATACACGAAGAAGTGTATGGATGTTGTCAAAATGACACATTATTTGCTTAAAAAATGAAACAGAAACGGTCATACTTGCAAATTAAAAGTAGGTAAATGTATAGGCGCGAGGGTGAGACGTGTAGTGCTAAGCAGTAGTTATAATGCCAATAATTGTCATCATGTTTATCCAGCACAAAGAGTCAAAATCATACCATTTTACATAAGTAAATATTCGAGGAAAATGGCTTGAAAATACAAATTATACCTTGAAAAAACCTTGAAAAGTCCTTGAATTGGGTTTTGAATATTGTGTATAAACCATGTTTATGTATATTGTAGAAAGTGATGCCAGGACTGAAGACACTGTTCAAAGATAACCATGAATGTTATGTACTGAAATGTTGGGGTGTTCTAGTTCATCTGTATGCAGAGGTATGTATAGATAACAGGAGTGTCAACAGGGGTTCCATTTGACTCGGGAGTAGGGGTTTTGACCCTTGAAATTTCGAAAGACTGACCCTAAAGATTTTGGTTTGAAAGGTCATTTTCTATAAAATCATGAGTATTTTGCTTTTAAAATGGTAAAATCAAGTAAAGTGTCAAAATGACCCTTCACATTCAGAAGCTAGTGGAACCCCTGTGTCAATGTCCCGGATTTATAGAGAATTCCAGAATAATCTATCCTGAACGTGCCATGATTTTTTACCAAAATGAAAAAATATCTGATGAAAATTGGTCAAGAAATTGCAGTTATGGTCGATAGAACTGCTCTGGAAGGATTTAATTTTCTATAATCCAGACAATTCAGATGGAGGCCGTAGAACAGAGACATAATTTTCCTTCCATATTCCCCCCCCCCCCCAAAAAGGATCTAGAAAACCTAACTGGTATGATACAATACTTTTATTTTCCAGGAACTCCATCACACTGGTTATATTAATGAATTCCTTCTTGTTGTGGAATTAGGATTTAAAAGTACCGATCCTCAAGTTAAGATAGCAGCCTTTCAAGCTTGGCAACAACTGATCAACAACTTTGCTATCAATCAAGGTAGGTTTCTATTGTCTAACATACAGTTTGATTGTTATAAACAGCCAGTAGGAAATAAACATGATTCCTTTAGAGGTCACAGTTTGGCCTAATCTTTAGTATACTTTGTCACGCTGATCACAGCTATAAAATTTGTTGTCAATTTCAATATTGGGTCAAATGAGGTAAAAACTAGACCACTAGGTGAAATCAAAGGGAAACCTTACCTTTATGAATCTTAGTCACAATGATTATCTCTATAAAGTTCTTATATTGATGTGTAGTTGTCTGATTATCTGGGATAAAAAAAGTTTCAATATTTTTCTCTATGATAATGAGCCATATGTGTTAAATTTAGCAGAAATAAACGGAAAAAAACCCAAAATCTTTATAAAGAACATAATGTAGTTTCCACTGCTGCATTGATTTTACTGTGAGCTGGCATAGCTTCTTTAAGTTTCTAAATCCGATATTTTTCAGCTGTTCTTCAAGATCCCAAGCGTATAAAGTTGATTATGCAAGTTTTTAAACACAATAATGCCCGAAATGAAAGTGTTGCCATGGAGAAGTTGTCATGCTGGTGGCATTTTATCTGGTTGCTAGGCAACAAAGTTTCGCCAAATTTTGATATGGTACGTATTTTGTACAACAGATTCATAATAGGTCGTATATTTAGGGGCATGTAGATTGGCCGGTTGTCCGTCCATCCCAAAATGTGTCGCATGTTAATTTGGTAACATGAAAAGTAATTGAACTACAGTCATCATACTTCATAAGAATAATGGTCAACATGAGTTGTGATAAAAGTTGTGGCGATATTATTGAAGCATTTGTGAATCTTGATGTTTGCTTTAAAATACAGTATTGAGATACAATGATTGGGTTTCGATACAAGACGATAATTGACTACATATTCTAAAAAAAAACAATATATTAGTCAGCATGTTTAGTCATACGTCGGGGTATATTGATTCAGATCCATCTATTATTAGCGAATTTTTGCTTTGGGCCCGAATAAATTTCGCAATAAGTCAACGTGTCACGTGGTTTGGTCAGAGTTTGAATTCACTAATGGTTCTGAAAATTTGTGTTACCGTCTCGCAGTGACAGGAATATACTGAAAAATGGCTGCCAATAGAATAACAAAAGTTACCTAAAATGCGTTATTCTGTAGCTCATAAATTTTCTTTTATATTTTAATGATGTTTGAAAATATTCCAAAAACTCAGTAGGCCCATCTAGAACACATTTTAATAAGGGAGATAAATACTCTGTTGCTTAGTATAGCACTTTGATTGACCGCCATCTTGGAACGCTGGGAAAACAGAGAGAAAACACAGAATGTGACAGCCTGCATAGAATCAGTAATTGATCAACTGATTATGCCATTAAAGTACTTGTTCTAAACAAGGAAAGTCGTATTATTATACACTTACTAAGGTAGTTATACAGTGAACTTAAAAACGAAAGCAGGTTCGTATCGACTAACGTCCTTTGTTACTTCGTATTATTCTACTGACTGTACATATATGAATCGTATGATCAGCAATCATTCTGTACTGGATGATCATGTTACTAATAATTAAGGACATCTGACAAGTGTCTAGTTGCTGTGTTTCAATACTGACATGTAGCAGCGAGCTATGCGAATTTAACAAAATTATGAAAATGAACAATTTAATATTTAAGATAAAATTCGCTAAAATAGGCTGTGCCTTAGTTCATATTAGCAGAATTGTAGCACTTGAATTAACATGTGTTGCTCATATTTGCATGACTTTATACAGTCTTTGAGCCACAGTTGTCAAACTTCATAGGAATATTAGTCAAAATGTGTAGTTGTTGGACACCTAGGTATTTTGCTGCCGATACATGCAGTTACTGTTCTTTCCAACTGTTTTATGTGTGGCTAGAACAGGATTTAGACTACAGGTAATTTTGCTGTTCACAATATTTCAGGTGGCTGCTCCATTATTACATTTCTGTGTTGGTGGCAAGTCCACAGATCATGGAGGTCCTGGTACGCCAAGTAAGTTTCCTCAACTATTTGAATGTTTTACCATGATGGTATTCCTCGGACCTTAATGTGAGGGAAATATTGGGTGAATATTGCAAGACTTTGTATTTGATGGTAAATATTTCTGCATGTATAACAAAATTGTTAACTTTTCAACCATCATAAATATCTGTTTATACAACACTATAACCTGCTTTGATTGTGTCGCTACATTTACACTCCGGTGTCTTAGTTGGACACTATAAAATGATTCTTCATTACTGTTCTTTGTTTCCACTATCATTATTTGCATTCTTCAAAATATACTTTCAGAAATTATGAAGCCAGGTGCCAGCCCAGTTACACCCCATTTAAAGTTGACCAGTGCTGGTACCCAGCAGTATCCAGTATTCACATCACTACAGCTTCGTGGATGCGAAGTATTGTCACATTTCCTTGGCAACGCTGTAAACGAACAAGTGACTTATGATTTTCACATGGGTACTTATTACTTCTTCTGCTGTTTTAAATAGTTTGCACTTATCAGGGGTGTCAATATTCCTGATTAATCTGAAATTCCGGATTTATCTATCCTGAAAGAGCTACAATTTCTGACCAAAATAAAAGTAATTTGGTGAAAATATCTCTTTGAATCCATATTGAATGACCCAAGCTAAATCTCACATCATATATTGTCAAGTTTGAGCTAATTTCCATGCAAGACCAGACTATTTGATATAGCAGTGTTCTAAGTTCATAACAGTCAAATTTCTAGAACCTCATTGATAGCCTAGTGGTTGAACATCTGCTTCAACTGCGGGAGGTCTTAGGTTTGATCCCAGGCCGCATCATGTATCAAGATGAAATAATAAAATACTAAGAAGGGAAACTGGCTTCTTTTCTCTCATGCTCTAGTGGCAATGGATAAACATCAGGAATGAGGTGTCGAGAGTGATTAATGCAAGTTGATAAAAATTGTTTCACAATCGACCAAAAATAAATTAGTATAAACTATAAATTTTCTTCGAAATGTTTTGTTAATGCTATTGCCTACTGACTTAACAATTATAAATCAAAATTGAAAATTAAACAAGACAAAAATCATATTTATTTCAGATGCGTTACGACATGATACGGTGACTGGGCCTGCGTTTTTCATCAAGCATTGTTCGCTGTTTGTCAGTTCAACCACTGAATTATGCAGTACACTCGGGAAAGATATTCCAGGTTAGTCTTTAATCTCCTATTTCTGGTGTTTCCTGCTGGACGAACAAGGCCTACTTTTGAATTTTTCAATGGCTTCAATTGATCTTTGGACTCCATGGATTTTGACCAAGGGTACATGTTTTCTTTTAATTATAGGTATTTATGACTCCCGCATAAAGTGCGGAAAGCGTACTGTTCTTGTACTGGACGTCTTCATCTATTCCACGCTTGTTCTCCTTAACCATTTGTCAGAATTCAAGGAAACTCCATATTCATGTATACTTGGTATCAAGTCTAGTTGCGCATTTTGTCAGGAATTTTAGGTCAGATATTTTGTGCCAAAGTTATGGCATACATTTTTGTGTCAAAAATCCCTCTAGTCAGATATTTGTGTTGTAGGCTCGTAAAATACAGTTGATCAAGGACATTGTGGGGTGAGTTGTCAATCAATTGTCTTTAAATCAATTTAAGCAGTAAATTATAATAACCACATGTTCAAATGGCTTTATATCAATTAATATGTAAATACAAATTCTGAATATTCTACTTTCAGAAGCATTAATACTACACATATGGCAGATGTTGATCTCTCACATGAAGAATGCTATAGAGAGTCCGGCCAAGCTAGATGTGCGTGATTCATTGAACACCCTCCTACAACAGTTTCAGATCCTGGTTCTCAGTAGAAATATATCAGATCATGTTATCTTGGTGAGTATGATCCTATGTTAGTATTTTAAATTAATACTACAGTGATAAAAAGGGTCAGTTTTGTATCCCTTGCTCTTGCAAGCACTTTAAGTATTAATAAGGGATGTTACGAAGGCCTTAAATAGATTATTGTTTGTTTTTATGCCCCCTATCGATAGATGGGGAGGCATATAGTGATTCACCTGTCCGTCTGTCCATTCGTCCGTCCGTCCTGGTTAACCAAAATTGACAGTTTCTTCTACCATTATTATGGCTTGCTACAAAGCTTCGATATTTGCATGGATGTTGTATATGAACACTCTCCACATGCCTGTATCACATGACCTCATTTTGACCTTCACCTTGACCTAATTTTGGACTTAGACTTATTGAAGGCCAAATTCTTGGTTAACCCAAATTGACCGTTTCTTCTAGTATTAATATGGCTTGCTACAAAGCTTTCATACTTGCATGGATGTTGTATATGAACACTCTCTACACGCCTGTATCACCTGACCCCATTTTGACCTTCACCTTGACCTAATTTTGGACTTAGACTTATTGAAGGGTCAAATTCCTGGTTAACCCAAATTGACCGTTTCTTCTAGCATTTTTATGGCTTGCTACAAAGCTGTCATACTTGCATCGATGTTGTATATGAACACTCTCTTCACGCCTGTATCACCTGACCCCATTTTGACCTTCACCTTGACCTAATTTTGGACTTAGACTTATTAAAGGGTCAAATTCCTGGTTAACCCAAATTGACCATTTCTTCTAGCATTTTTATGGCTTGCTACAAAGCTTCCATACTTGCATGGATGTTGTATATGAACACTCTCCACACACCTGTATCATTTGATACCATTTCGACCTTCACCTTGACCTAATTTGGACTTAGACTTATTGGAGGACCAAATTCTTGGTTAACCCAAGTTGACCGTTTCTTCTATCATTAATATGGCTTGCTACAAAGCTTTCATACTTGCATTGTTGTTGCATTTGAACATTCCCTACACACCTATATCACCTAACCTCATTTTGACCATCACATTGACCTAATTTGGACTTAGACTTATTCAGCGTCTAATTCTTGGTTAAACCAAATTGACAGTTTCGTTTTACATCATGTCGTTCATGGCGTTGCCTTAAAACTTGGCATACTTGTTTACCATCATAAGCCCCTTACATTATCAAAGCCATGTAACACTATCCAACATTATTACAGAATTATGGCCCCTGATTGACAGCTTTTTATGGGCAAGGCTTCCATGGGGGCATAAGCGTTTATTGAACGCAGTCTTGTTCATCCTGCTATCTGCCATAATTGCTCTTCCCAAAAAATTTTATCAAGGAATTTTTGTAGAGCTGTCATTGATAGAAGTCATTGATTCTGAAGTCATTGATTTGTAAGCCAATCGCTTATCAATTCACATTTTGAAATATCAATACATGGGAAAATGAATGGAACCTCCCCAAATTCTTCTTTTTCCAGCGCAAAATACTTTCCTAGGTTAAAAGGAAGTTATTTAATTGTCAAAATGAGTCAAGTCTAAACTGAAACCCAAGCTGCTACTTTCAAAATCTGAATCTATACCTAACATACACTGTGCAGAATGAAAAAAATGAGTGAATCATGACTGATGGGCCTGTAACATATTCATCTATATCGCTGGCTTAGAACGAGAAGGTCGTAAGTGACCTTATATGACTGATACATATTTGAAATCTTCTAATGAGCCTATGTTCATAAAAATCTGAACAGGTCATGTTGACCAAACTGAAGTTGAAAAGCTTGTTTTTCAAACATAAAGACTTGTTTTCAGACAATTTTTCTTGTTTTGTCAAAACATCAATTTTGTACTTGAGACCTTCTCATTCTACGTAAGCGATATGTGCAAATTGACATATCAATGTATCGTTGATACTTGTCTTACAATTTATAGGAATCGTTGATATGTCTCGGAACGAATCAATGACAGTTCTATGTAATGTATATTGTTTACTTTCAGAAAATGTTAATGAGGATGAGTAGTTTACCAAAGAAAGTATTATGTTCCAGTGCCTACAGTGTGGCAGGTTGTGAAATGGTGAATGTAAGTTGGTTAGAATCTCTCATTTAGTTTTTGCCAGAATAAAAAATCCCTAGATTATCATCCCCGTTTGATTGAATATAAGTAGCATGGGGCTGATATGTCATATATTTGTAACATGGTGATTTCGGGTTTGATTTCCAGTTAAAGCAGGTCTTACATACCCTTCCATGAAAGTTTGTCTACAAAGACTATTTTCCTCCACATGTGGAGAAGTTGCTGGCTCCTTGTGGAATGGTAAGTGAGTAAGAGTCATTAATGACTCCTGTCTCTCAATTTCCATGTGTCATCGACATTCTGCAAGATTTGTTAAGTATATTTTACTCTTCAGCTTTAATTTTCAAGAGTTAATTTTCGTTAAATTCAAGAGTTAAGATACAGTTTCGTGAGTCAAATGAAAGTCCTGCATTCCTTATCTTGTTTATCCCCTTTTCTTCAAATTGATGCAAAATTCCCCTACCTGAGGGACCCTTGCCCCCGTCCCAAAAGGTGTAGTTAGGACCCTGCAGATAATTGTTATTTGATAAAACAGGTTATGGTTTACGATACTTTTATTTCAGGGAACACCTGCTTTGTATCTGACCAGTTTATTACTTACTCCGAACCTACTACAGTCGTGTGGTGACATGGAGACGTACCATATCATCTTTCAGTCTTTGTTAAACAATAGTGTTGGATATTCCACGTGTACCCTCGAGTTTCTTCAGTCAGTCATGGATATGTTAAATGATAACGCTCAATTTGTGGAGAACTCAGAGATTTTAGGGCGCCTCTGGAGCGCAGTAGCTGCTCCGTTCTTGGAGTACGTAAATAAGGTTTGTACCATTTCGTAACTTAGAGGGGTTCCACAATTCTGGAATTATGGATTTGCTGAACTAGAAAGAATTAAAATTTCTGCAGAAAATAAATTTTAAGTTATTTGATGAAAGTATTCAAAGAATTGGCTAAGTTATGGTCATTTGAAAAAATTGAAATTTTAAACAGTAAAAAAATAATTGTAGGGATATGGCACCCAAACAGACATTCAACTTGTTTTCAGGATTGGACATTATACATAAAGCCTAGGTCCCTCTGAGCATTTTGTGCTTCGGCAATGTACTCCTGATGTACATTATGAGCTATCAGGAACAGGTCCATCATGTTCTAGGGGAAGCTTCGGGAAAGACATGAGACAATTGTGATATAGGAAGGAATCATGATAAATCAGGTGGTATAGGAAGATATCAGGAGAACATCACCAATGAGGAATTCCTCAGTGGGACCTAGGCTTTAGTCAAACCCCTGAAGTCTAGTATAAATAGAGAGACAGTCTGCAGGGCATAAAAGATATTGGTATACAAGACAAATATTTTCAAATTTATTTTGTGTAAATTATAAAGTCATTTCTATTTTTTCAGAGCAATGAAATAAACCAGGGTGATTCATTGGAACATAACTTTCAGTGTTCTGTACAGATTCTGTCATTTCCAGTGGTTCACAAACTGCATCGTATACAACAGGTAGGTAGCCTTGGCAGTGGTTAGTGCGCTGGATTTGTGGTCCCGGTTCGATCCTGGTTGCAGCAGGTCATACCATAACCCTTCCATGAAAATCTGGTTACTGTGTCAATTTCCCTCCACATGTGGGGAAGTTCTGGTTCCTTGTGGAACGTTATGTTAGTATTGGTTAGGTTAAACAGCTGGCATAATTATATAATGAAAAATGTTGAGAAACCGTGTTACCCCGAATAAACATATATAAAAACTTGTAATTCATATATTTATGAACTGTAACATTCATCATACTGTAGGCGGCAGAAGTAGTGATCCTTGGGTTTCATGTACCGGGTGTTCAGGTGCAGAGGTAATTGTTACAGGTCTTGTGTTGAAGATGCACCTGTCGTTCTGTATTTGCAGACCTTCTGATGAGTCTTAAAGTGCTCAGGAACAAAAACATGGTTCACACAGGCCTTGAAAAGTCCTTGAATTTGGTTTCAACCTTAAGTACTGCCTTAAAAAAATGGTACTTGAATTTAACTTAAATCCTTGAATTGCAATAAGATGGTGTTTTATTTCAGCATTCTGAGAAGACATTGATTAAGACGTGGACAGAGTTATACAGAACAGTTAATCGTCTGGCTGCCATGGTAACAAATGCTGATGGTAATGTGATTTGTGAAGAAGTTTGCTCAAAGATTCTACATGAAGTCAAAGATGATAATTTGAAGGCAAGTTTTAAGCTTATGTCTGGTATATGGTTTGTATATCATGTAAGCATTTAGTTCAGAGGTCATTGATGTGGTTTAGTTAAAAAACGTCTGAAGGAAATGTTTCAACGGTTGTTGGCGCTCTCGACTAACAATCTGGATGTCCCTGGTTACTATCTTGGCAGGGCCATTGGAAATTTCAGAAACACTTTTCAGTTGCTTATCAGTGCTATACACCGGGCTCGCGTAAAGAAGCAAAGAATCTATTCGGAAAGAGCTAGGACACACAAGGCGAATGGCTTAACCACTAGGCCATGAGAAACAGTAATAATAATGAGTGCTAATACTGCCTGTCTGACGCAGTATGTTTCCATATGTAAAAGCATTTATTTTCACAAGGCTAAATGTTTGCGAATTTCTAATTTGGAAGTGGTTCGCGAGGGTTAATGTTTGCGAATTTCAAATTTCAGAAAAAAATATTTCTACTGTCTCGGTCGAATCAAAACAAGCTGTGTTATGTTAAGTTTAAAAATGATATTTGTTCTACAGGAAGCAGAGATGGTTTGGTTGTCATCACAGATGTGTAATGTTATTACTTCATGTCTGGAGTTTTCATCCATTGGCAATCAGTCAGCGTTCAATCTAGGTACGTTATCATTGTTTTAAATCCTGGAACACCCTTTTACTATGCAATGTCTTGGTCACTTATGACTCTCTCAGTCGTTCGCAAACAAACAACTGTTTCAAACTACCACAGTAAGTCATTGATGAAGCTAAGGGGATTATCAACTGATGAAAAACAGGGGTCGTACAATTCCGAAAAAATGCAGAAATCAGGATTTGGTGCATGAGAAAGAATTAACTTTTCTGCAGAAAATAAAAGTAATTTGATGAAAAATATGAAAGTACATGTATTTACAAAGTTAGGGTCATTTAAAGTTTCATAAGCTGAATTTTAACAATAACTCATTTTCAAGATTGGACATTATGCCTCAGTAGGACCCCTGGGGAAAAAATCCAATATTGATTCAGCCTTTTGAAATATTATTGATCATAAATTTTGACGTTAAATCGTTTTCCTATCAATAACTCAACAAGGCTTGGCTGTAGTCTTCTCAAACATTACATGGAGGATAGTCAGCAACAGTAAATACATGTCATTCCTATCAGTTAAGCGGTCATAAATATCAATAACTTAAAAATAGGTAGGCATGGGATCTTCAAACTTTATAGGAATGTTGGTCCTATTACAAAATAGTTGTTGGGTGACCCTCTTACAAAATTGACATTTTTAGTTGTGATTTGTCAAAAACGTAGCTGCTGGGTGGGGTGCTGTTTTTATTCCCCTACCTGTTTTTGACCGGAGGGGACTATAGGTTTGCCCTCCGTCCGTCAGTCAGTCCGTCCGTCAAAAAATCTGGATCCTGACATAAGTCAAACAGTTTCCAAGCTAGGTTTATGAAACTTGGTATGTGGATAGGGGACAATAAGGGGATAATGCATGTCTAAAAATATTTTGATTTTGACAAATATTGTGGTTGCTATGGCGACAGAAAGAGTGAAAATATGCCCAAATCTGGATCCTGCCATAACTCAAACAGTTTCCAAGCCAGGTTTATCAAACTTGATACAATGAATGTGGATAAGGGCCAATAAGGGGATTATGCACGTCTAAAGATATTTTGATTCTGACAAAAATTGAGGTTGCTATGGCAACAGAAACATTGAAAATGACTTCAAACCGGTAGGGGACTTCTGTATTGCTTGCAATTCTTAATTACTTGTTCTCTATATATCTACAGTAAAATCTTTTAAAATATTCTCTAAAAGTACTGGTTGGATTTCACTAGGTAATAATGTTTCTTGGGTTATCCTTTCTAAAAAAAGCTAAAAGTATGATAATCCATACAAAACTATGGTTGCCATGGCAACTGATTGGAAAAACCCTTTTTAAAAACAAATTGATGAATGTACACAGGTGAGCGACTCAGGGCCCAAAGGGCCTCTTGTTTAGGTAAGTAGGTCAAGGTCGCCATTGGAGGCGTACATGTTTTATAAACATCTCTTTTTATTTTCCAGGTGCTAGTCCAAAGAAATGGTCAAAGAAGAAACATCGTCCGTTAGAGAACATTCACTCTCTGGTTCACCTATTGGAACTACTGGTGCAACGTATTGTTAAATTGGTTGACGAATCAGAAAACAAAAAGGTAAAACTTTATTATATTCAACTTGTATGAATAAACTTTTCTGCAGAAAATAAAAGTTATTTGATGAAATAATTCAAAGTACTGACAAAGTCTTGGTCATTTGAAATTTCATAAATCGGAATTTTAAGTATTGAATAAGGTTTTGGTGTAAGGGGTGTGTGCTAATGTCACCCTGAACAAATTTGTAACTCATTGTCAGGATTGGGCATTTTGCCTCAGTAGGACCCTTGTGTATATTACTAGATTAAGATATCACAATTTGTTATATGTTTCCTATTGTTGTTCAATTTCAGAAATCCAACTCTGTATCGCTTCAAGCAGTGTTGAATTCATTAACTGATACATTGTGTATTTTCTTTACACATGTTTCGTCATCAGATGTTATCTCTAATCTGATTGGTCAGTTGGCTCGTCCAATAGGAAACCTGTTTGCAGAGGCTGGCAAGAAATCGACTGTCAAAGTGTATAGTAATGCTTTTCTTCAAAAGGTAAATAAATACACATACAGTAGCCAGTATTATGAAATAATATAATTTTGGATTTTTCAAATTTTTATAAAATTATGTATTCCATAAATTGTGGTGGAGACATAATCTATTTTGTGTTGGGTAAATGTTACAATGTTAGTCCGCACTTGAATAAGGCACATGTTTATTGGGGTTCAACACTGTTACTCAATCCTTTTTCAATTATTATATCCTCAATGTCAGATTCATCTAACCAGATTTCCAAGACTGTTTCCTAACCAGTACTCACTTGTCCTTACAAATGGCCCCAACAACTTCTCCACATGTGGAGGAAAATCAACATTGTTGTCAAATATTCATGGCATTGAAAGTGTCAGACCTTGGAACTGAACCCCAGTTGCAGGATTACTTTTCCCTGGCATGTGATACTTTGGCTGACTGTGTCAAGGTCATACTACTGTAAACCAAGAAATTTTTTCATGCAATTTAATTTCGCAAGTGGTTGAATTTTGCGAAATTAAGTCGCTGCAAAAGTGCTAAATACATTACTATGGACTAAAACGCAAAAGTAAGTACAGTGCCCACCAAAAATAAGTATACAGTGAATAATTGTTGCAAAATTAAACTTGGTTAAATTATTCAATATCTGTTTATCAGACGGTCACAATTATACTAGTTTCTGAAACTACAGTTACTAAATGAGTCAAAATAGAAATAAAAATGATTATGTTCGGAACTAAAATAACCATGTGATCAAAAAGGCTGAATTTTCCATCTTTTTGTGACAAAGTTACTATTCAAGAGGGACAAAAAAACCTTTAGATTTTGCACCTAGGGTACCAATTAATGTATGTCCTTTCCATTTAATAAACAAAAATATTCAGTTTCTTCAAATATATTGTTGCTTCACTGTTCTGCAAATAGTATTATTACAGGCAAGTAAGTGGGCAAATAACACCTGTATACTTATTTTTGGTGGGCAGTGTATTTCCGAAAATAAATTTGTTTACAGTGTCATGTTATCATGTTTTGTTCTATTTCTGTTCCAGTTAGAGAAGCTTTGGTCAGATATTTGTACGTGCTTACAGAGTAGATATACTTCAATGTTTGACAGCGAATTGTTACACAAGTTATCTCCCTTGCTAGAGTCCACATTTCTTCATTCACGACGACAAATCAAGAATCAGACCTTATCCCTGTGGTCCTCGACCTTCAGCAAGGCTGCTTCCTTACACTACCCTGAGTCTATCAAGTAAGCTGGTCATAACTCTTACCAAATAAATACTGTAAATCACTTTTGATTTGTATAATCTTTATTTTGCAAATTTCAGTAAAGACTTTGGATTCATGAATTCCAAGTTGAAGGTTCCATTATAAGTTTTGATGCTGTGAAAGTATATTTACAGGGATTAATAAGTTCATGAGAAACTCTCTTTTGTGAAAGATAGCAGAACTAAAAACATGGCAATTATTAACACATGTACAGTAGAGAATATTTAATGAATATTCACAATAAAAGTAAAAATAGTTAAATGGTGAGAAACAAGTTTGATTTTCCTTCTTCTAAGATCCAAATAATAATTCTCAAATTGATCAATTGAATCAACTTCCACTTGCTCTTTTCAGGCCAGTATTAGAGAGAGTAAAGACCAAGTCTGTGATACAGCTACCTGGTTGGGTTGCCATGGATACACCTGTTATAGAAGACACACCTGTTAGTCAGATGACACAAACCCAGGCCCCAGAACCTGTTATTCCGGGTATGCCGTCCCCGCACAAGATTCATGGTAGTTTCCTTCACAAGCCAGTGTCCCCTCGTGTCAATATATCACCTATGAAATCTCCTCAACCAGTAGGATCTGCTAAGAAGAAAGTTTTCAAATTAGATAACTTCAATGATGACGGGGTAAGAGCTCATTATTGTCTGTAGTTTAAACCTAACTAAACAATATTTTCAGAATTGTTTGCCACATAATTATAATGGGGGAGACATATTGATTTTATGCTGTCGGTCCGGACAGATGGATGTCACAAAGTTCGTCTCCGCTAGTTCTGCGGTTGAAACTTAATGAACCAAATTTTGAGAATTTATTGTGAATTCTCTTATCCTATGTCGTCATGCACACGTTCCGATAGGTTATGTGGTCCCCTTCCAGGTTGGATAAACAGTTCCGCTGCACATTTTAATTAATTCAGAATGTTGATGAATTCTGTAGAGCCTCTCTTGACACTCTGGTTGTAGCTTACTATTTCACAAGGTTCGCACAGGCATTGAAAAGTCCTTGAATTTGGTTTCAACCTTGAAAAGTTCTTGAATTAAGTGTTGCCTTGAAAAAATACCAAAATGGTATTTGAATTTAACTGAAATTTCTTGAAATTAGGTAAACAGCCTTGATCGAATATCCATCAAAGTGTATGAATGTTGTATAAATAACACAATGTCTGCACAAAGATGAAAACAGAAACATAAAAAAAGTTATGTAAAATGTATGCAACTGGTACTTAACGAATGTCAATGAATGAACCAAGCGCAATTGGGGTATGCTTGAGTACGATATTTCATGTTTATCTTACATAAAGGGAGTCGTAATAGTACAATTACCTGGGAAAATGTTCTGAAAATTGCCTTGAAAATACAAATTCTGCCTTGAGAAGTCTTTGAAAAGTCATTGAATTTTGGTGTGAGAATTTTGTATGAGTCATGTTTCTAGGGGTGGGCCTATGCATTGAAATATCGATGCATTGCGATTCTGAGTGTCCCGATAGTACGGATTGATAGTAAAAGTCTCTATTCAATAAAAGTTTATTAAAATTTAAAACAACTTCCGTTTTCGTTAAAAAAACTAATAGTAAATAACTACATGCAATAACACAGCCACAATGGACCAATATCGCAATAATTTTATAAATCTATTTCTGTCAAATTCATTTTAAATCATTTCCACAAATAGTAGATTTGTATGTTGTACAACAAAGTGATATCTTACACAGTGCAAATTTGCATTTACAAGTTAATCTCTGGTTTTCAAATCTTGGCAATAACTATTGCAATAGTATCGCAATAGGCTCCAGCAATACAATAGTATCGCAATAGTACTTTCTGCAATAGCAATAGTATTGCAATAGTCAAAATTGGACTCAATAGTCACCCCTACATGTTTCATGGCTTTTTGCTACGTAGAACATTGCAGCTGGCCACTTGCCTCTGTATATGAGATTTAAAGTGCAAATAAATGAAGTTGGTCTTGACCTTTACGCATGAATATATTACAAGCTTCTTGAGCAAATATATCCATTTCTGCACGAAAGTCGTGTCTTGTCGGGGATTTTGATTAGGTTTTAAAGAACACTTGGTACAATACTTATAATACTTTCTGCTTAGTAAATATGATAAAGAAATGCTGAAATAAAATCACAGAAAGAAATCAACTTGTTAAATTATGCTTATAGAATGTTCGAGGACCAGGTTTATTTTTTTGCACTATACAAACTTTGAGCATTAAAGCTTTAAGCAATTATTACTAAATCTTGAGCTGTTGATCAGACAATGTTAAATGTTTATTTCAGGACTTTGTTGTGATAAAACATTCCCCTAAGAAGAAAATGTTGTTGACCGATCACCAGAAAGAAATGATGAAAGAGAAAAGGTAACTGATTACATACCTCACACAATCAGGGTTCTTACAATTTCAAAAATAATCCGGAGATCTCGATTTACTGCATTAGAAAGCATGATCTTTTCTGCCGGAAATAATATTTATTTGATGAAAAATCAAAGTTGCCTATTATAAAATTCATTTAATGAAAAACTTAAAGTATTAACTACATTGTGTATCATAAAAAAGATAATAGAAAATCGGATAGGGAAGGCAGCACTCAACTTATACAGCCGGGCAAAGAAAACATAAAAACATCAAAATTTAATACCACAATTACACAGCACAATAAAGTTATGTCATTTGAAATTTCATAAGCTGCATTTTAACAATCAAACCATGTTTGAAACAAAGTTATGTTGTAGCTATGCAAACTAATGGGTACTAATGCCACCCTGAAACAGATGTGCATCTTATTTTCAGGATTGGGTAGTTTGTCTCCATAGGGCACCTGTTTGGGCCAATAACTATAGTTCAGTTTTTGTTTTAGAACGATGCCAGCAATGTACAACAGTCTGGAACAATCAATGGATAGCTCACTTATGGCAGCACATTTCACGACAGATACACAAATGGAGTGAGTTTAACTTTGTGTTCTATACCTACTTTTATCACACAACTACGTCGACAATAAAAAATCAGTGATATGCGCATTGTATGCATATAGCGCAAATAATGTTATTTGGCGTTCTTAAAAAAGGCTTTGTATGTAGATCACTAGATTTGTTTGATCTTGGTAATATCAGGGGTAGGATTTGTACCCTTGAAGTTTCCAAAAAAGCCACATTTTTCACCTTGAGAAATTGTGGGTTGAAGCGTCATTTTCCCTAAAAATCATGGGCATTTTTCCTGTAAAATGGTAAAATTTATCAGAAGTATCAAAATGACGGTTCAGATTCAGCAGCTAAAGGAACCCCTAGGTATAATACCAAGGCTTCTCAGGCTCTATGGTATTGACTATGATCACGCCCTGTGCATGTGGAGAAGTTATCTCTAATAGAAAGTAGGAAAGAGCGAGTGTGCAATATGACAATTACTTTATTATCTTAATGGCAATAATTGATGATTCATGACAATTGAATTCTGTAGATTTTATATGTCAGATTGACAAACTGTTTAAAAAAATAATGTTAACTCAAATTTGTATGGAAACACATGAACAAAACATTTTATGTACGTAGTAGATAATAACAAAATGTTAATAACAAGATTTGAATATTTTCAGTGGATCTCTGAGTGGTACACCTACACCAACAACACAGCCATCTCAACCTTTCTCCTTGTTTGGTTCTATTATACCACCTACTGGACAGAACAAGGTTAGATGTCGTTTTTTTCTTCACACGATTTTGTACTAGGAGCATTCTAAAACAATCTCATGAAACCAGACCCTAACGTTTGCTCCATTCCTTTACGTTGATAAGAGATCTGACTATACTCATGTTCAAATGACCTCTGGCGCACAGTGACGTCACATAGCCTCAGCAGTCTTTCACTGCACTTTCAGATTTGTGAAAGCAGCGACTTGATCGGATGACGTAAAGTTCACATCGACTTGACCCCATAAGGAGTGTCGTCAGATCCTATATCAGCGTAAAGTAGTGAAAGGTAATAAGGGTCTGATTTTAATGGGATTGCTTTTAAAAGTTCAGCCATAGTGTCGCTGGTTTAATATGCACTTAATGTGTATAAAAGTTAACATTTTCTTAAGATACAACCTTACTTAAGCAATACAAAAAAATAGAAACTCTTGTACTTATTACAACAATTTACTACCAATGCCTCCTCATTCAATAATGTTCAATGGAACTTGCTATACTTATTGACAGTGACATTACGCCTACACATCTGTAGCCAAGGGTAACAGATTGAGCTTTCATTTATTTTGCAGGGGTTCTACAATTCCGGAATTCCGGATTTGTTGCATTAGAAAAAATTATCTTTTCTGCACAAAATAAAAGTTATTTGATGAAAAAATTCAAAGAATTGACAAAGTTATGGTCATTTGAAGTTTCATCATCTGAATTTTAACAATAAAACAATGTTTGCTACCTAGTTAAGGTGTAGGGATGTGTGCTAATAGCACCCGAAACATACTTGCGACTCGTTTTCAGGATTGGGTATTATGCCTCAGTAGGACCCCTGATTTTGATAATGCTGCTTTTACCACTTCGAAACATTTAACATTGGTTACATATGGCTAGTTCAAGATAAGATTCATATGAAACTTGCTGCACTTATTGACTAACAATATGCACATTTTTAACAAAAGGTAACAACCTCTAGCATAAATTTTGACTTGTGCCTCTAGACACCTGTGCGAAAAAAAAAATTAATGTAGTTTTGTTTTGTTTTTTCGATCTTGGACAATCGAAAGTTAATCAATCAGGTCAATATAAGAACAGTCCGGGGTCCTAAAATTCTGGAATAATCTGGTAATCCAGATTTGGTGCACTAGAAAGAATGAACTTCTCTGCACAAAATAAAAGTTATTTGATAAAAAAAATTTAGCTTAGTTTTGGTATGGGGATGTGTGTTTTTGGCAGCTGAAAAGGACCATTCTGCCTCAGTAGAACCCCTGAACAGTGTTTTAAAATAAAAACAACAGGACCAACTATTGTATCATAGAATAAATTATACATGAAATTCTACTAATATGTTTACAGAGTCCAACAGACAAGAACAAAGATACTGCTCAGAAGTCTCCTAAGTCGAGTGAAATTAACGGCGCAACTGTTGATAATGAGGACAGTTCTGGTCCAAGACGCTCCGCTCGTAGCAGACAGAAAAAGGTTAACAATGCTGACAAGAATGACAAAGAAAGCAAGAAAGATGTCGGATGTAGCAAGACGTCTCCAAAGAATCGTAGTGAGACGTCTCCGAGGAATCGTAGTGAAACAAAAACTGATAAACGCGTGCCTGATATACCTTTAGCTGATTCTGTTGTTAATACCATTGCAGAAAGTGAGCCAATGGACGTTGAAAGTGACGGTGATGCTAATGAACTGTGTGATAATTTAGTTGAAGAAAATACTACTGATGGGAAATCTGAGAAATCTAATACAGAAATAGACCCGTGTAAATCTCAGTCAGATGCCCCAACAAGTGTTAAGTCTGATTTGGGTGTTCATGAAAGTAGTTCCAGTGAGTTTGTTGCGAGCTCTGTCCCTCAAAATATTCTTGGTGCTATCGGTTTCACACCATCGTCATCTTCTAAATCTAGTGGTGAAGAGGATAAAACTGGTGCGGTTCAGGATAAACCTGTTGCGGTTGATGCTAATATGGAGATCACAGAAGATGCAAAAGATATGGAGGAGGCTGAGAAGGCGTCCTCAGAGCCGTTGCTAAGCTGGACACAGAAGCTGAATGAGTTAAGTCAATCTCCTCGACCGGTCAGTCCAGTTAAAAAATGGTCTTCACAAGATTCTGCCAAATCTCCACAAAGAAGAACGAGGTCACCGTTTAAATCGCCCAAAAGAAATCGAAAGAAGCCAATCGATGAAAATGATGGGAAAGGAATGTTAGATAAGTGGGTCATTCGATCTCCCGCAAAGGCTGGTATCATTGAGAACATAAACACTAACCTTGTCGTAGCTAATGTCTCCCAGACGCTTGTAGAGGAAACTCAATCGCCCACAAAGTTTAACAAAAAACTGAAACCAGAAGATGCAAATTCGCCGTCCATCATGGAAACTCCACCTAAGAATGTTCTGGAAACGATAAGTGTGAATCATTCAAACAGTAGCAGGAAGTTGTTTGGTTCCCAGGAAGTTGACACTTTCACTAATATAACGGAGGATTCGAACATGGTACCAGCTTCGCCAAATTCCAAATCTTTCACTGTCAACACTGGTACCCCTGTAATTAAGCTTAAAAAACTAACTGATGATGACATTATCAAACACAGTCCATCCAGAAGGAATGCGACCGGTATTAATAACAATACTTCTGAAAGTGGCAGTGGCGAAAAGGGTACTGGCTCGGTTAAAAAGGTGATTTTATATACTGTGGATGCCCCAGACAATCAGGACAGTGAATCGTCACATGCTCACGATGACTTCTCAGTATTCACGCCTCTAGATTCTGAACCAAATGCAACAGAAAGTGATGAAGTTAAAGCTAAAACTATTGAACCGAGTACGGATATTACCAAAAATGTGGAAAACTTTGATGAATTGTCGGGATCAGAAAATCTCTTCAGCCAAGAAGATGCTGAAAAGCTGTCAGCTGATCATTCAGATGGTAAAAACGAAACTCCGGAGGAAAATATATCAGTTAAGACAGCAGAGGAGTCTCAGACAGAAGCTTCTAGCCAGGAGAGTCAGGAAGACACTGATGTGAGCCAGGTGTCACAACGTAGCACTCCAAGACGTGGTAGAAAAAGGAAACAAATCACGCCAAAGAAAATGACCCCAGAAGATATCAAGAGAAAGAAGAAGGATAAAGCCCCTGAAGGGTCGCAAAAGAAGAATAAAACTCCTGAAGGGTCGCAAAAGAAGGATAAGGCTCCTGAAGGCTCACATCAAACTAGGAGTAAGAAAAGCGTTAAGGATCATGGCATTCCCACTGACTCTGAAGAAAAGTCTGATGACAACAGCGAACAGAGTAAAAAAGATGAACAGAGTAATACTGAGGAGGATAGAAGTGTATCTAATGCTTTAAGTAATTCAACTACTAAGTTAAGGGGTAGAAGAAAGGCCGCTAATAAAGGGGGTAGTGAGACTAATGCTTCCGAAAGTGAGGAGAAAGTCAAAGACAAGTTGGCAGTTGTTGCTGATGTTACTGATTCCCAAACAGGGACTGGAGATTCTGGTGATTTTGTGAATGTTGTCGGTAACAGTAGTAATAAGAAAGAAAGAAGGAAATTGAAAGGGAAAAGTAAGGCAAGAATAAACTCTACTGAAAATACTAAAGGGAGTAAAAAGATCGATGAAATTGATGGAAATGTTTGTTCAAGTTCCAAGGACAAAAAGGAGTCAGAAGAAAAGGGGATTGGAGAAAATGAACATATTTCAATGGATGTGGATACTAAATCAGAGGTTCTTGTTGATGAGTTGCCTAGCGAAGTTGAAATTGTTGGACAGAAAACTCCTGAAGGTCATAAAAGTATGGTGAAGGAACCAGAAAGGAGAAGCACTCAGAAGCACAAAAAGGCAGTAGTGCAGAAAATGAACTTGAGGAGATCTAAAGATGTATTAATCAATGATAGTGATTCAAATTTAGATGCTGAAGATGATGTGTTTAAAAACGTTAATGACAATGGTAAAGATATTGAAAAGAAAGTTGATGATCAGAACAATAAGAAAACTGATATAGAAGCTGTTAGTGAGAAATCTAGTGATAACAAGACGGCTACTAAAAAGACCGACACTTCAGACTCTGATGATGACATTCCACTTTTACAGATGCACGAAACTCTTAAAAACAAGGGTAAAGACTTAGCGGATCGCAGTGATAGTAAAAATAAAAAAGGTTCGCCCAAAGTAACGAGACAAAGTAAGAGTAATACAAGGTTAAGGTCAGGAAAAAACATTAAAATGTCTCCTCAAGCCAAGAAGTCAATAAATTTAGCCATTAAGAGATCAAATAAGAAGAATTCAGATAATAAGAAAACTGAAGACCTTGATGATTCTGTAGAGAAGTCAAATATTAAAACTGAGGGTTCTGACTCTACTGGAACTTGTGGTAAAGAGACAGAAGTAGTTGCTGATGATATTACTGGGAAGGTCAAGGCTGAGAATAGTGATATGAAAACCTCTGAAGATTTAGTGAAAGAGACGGGAACTACCACTGCTGAAGAATTAGAAGAAACGCCAAGGAAAGGTACAGCTAGTGCTAAAAGTGTGCTTGCTTCAATGCTTATGATGCGTAACTCGGACAGTAAACTTGTAGTAGGCTCTAGGAAATTTGAAAAACGGAAAGGTGTAGCGAGGAGAAGTATTTTAAAACCATCAGCAAGCGAGTCCACTGACGTATCAAGTTCTCCACAGAGAATGTTTCATCCAATCGAGGTAGCGAGAATCTATTCGCCGACTGCTTCACCAAGCGCAAGCATACTTAAAAGACGCAGACTAAGCGAGGATCCTGGATCGGATACAAATTCTCCGCCAGCAAAGGTTAGTTAAGACTTATTAAGCCATTAAATTTGCAAAAATTAATTTTCGCAATTTTTCACGAAAATTTACTTTCACTTCTCTTCATGAAGAGATGATGCGGCTAAAATTTCAATGCCAGATGAATTACAAGTTCTAGATGATTTTCAATTGACAATGAGACGAGTTAACTGAAATCATAATCAGAGAATTTGTGAAATAAAGCTCTTGTATAATAATATAAATAATGGTGTTCAACAGTACTGTACAGCTGCCACCATGGTCCAGTGGGGTTATTGTGCTGGAATTGTAACCAGGATATCAGGGTTAGATTCTTGGTTGTGACAGGTTATACCCTTTCCATGAAAATTAAACCTCTATGTTGATTTACCTCCACATGCGGAGGAGTTGCTCATTCCTGGTTGAAGGGTGTTAGTACTGGTTAGGATACAGTCCAGGAAAACTGTTCAGGTGAATCTGCTGCAATATAAATCAGAAAATTTGTTGAAAAACTGTTTTAAACACGAATAAACAAATTAACAAACATACAAACTTGTTCAACCTATAATAACGCCTACAGAATAAGAGAATTGTTTCATATTTTTGCAGCAAAGACGCGTGTCCTTCGCCTCACCGTTAGATGATAGCCATTGTGAAATGCCTAATATCTGCACAGAAAGACCTTGTTCACCACTGACACTTGGAAATAAACAAGTACCTGATATTGCTAACGAGAAGGTAACTGGATTTACTTTGTGTAATAGCAATACTGTAGTTAAAACATATTTTATTACTCAAATAATACAAAAAATTCTATCACACAAATTATACATAAGATATGCATGGTTAAAGGGTCTAATCACAACTTCCAATTTAACGTAAGTACTGCTTTCCCTTATACCATTATCAATTCTATTTAATCTCATTAAAATCAGATACTTATTACGCTTCACTACTTTACGCTAATATACGATCTGACAGCACTTCGTATTGGGTCATGTCAATGTGAACTTGACGTCATCCAATCAAATCACTTCTTTCACAAATCTGAAAGTGCGGTGAAAGTCCGTTGAGGCTAAAGGAATGGAGCAAATGTTAAGATCTGATTTTAATGGGATTGAATTCTATTATAATCTGCAGATATTTACGTGTATGTTTATTAAATACATACTTGATGTTATAAAGTGGTTATTACAGTAATGCACCTATCAATGTTTTCCCCCAGGGGGGGGGGGGGGAGCGGTGGGCTGACCCAAGGGAATTTGATATTTTTACTTCTTCGAAGTCTAAATCCCCACCCTAGAGCAAGGGCAATTTGTCAAATTCCCCCTCACTTGGAGATGCTTTACATACCCCCAGGGATCAAAATTTCGGCCAAAGTCAAAATTTCCCGGGACTCGGCACCATTCTATCTGTCAAATTCCCACCTATGGGGGGCAGCCTTCTGTCAAAAGTCCCATGTATCTTGCGTCTAGCGTAAAGTTTGGCCTACAAGAACTAAAAATTTAAAAAACTTGGTAGTTGACAGTGGCCGGTAAGGAGGTTATGCATGTTCAATGTGAAATTGGTTCTGACCAAAATTGTGGTTAATATAGAAATGGAAAACTGGTATAGGGGACGTTTCTATAGATTGCACATAATTCAGAGACTGGTTTTAAATGATACTTTTACTGACTTTTCAAAATAGACTGGTACCACTGTTGGAAATGAAATAAATGATGTGACACAGTCAGATAAAACAGCAGAGACACAGTCTACACAAGGAAGCCCCAGTCAGAAGAATTATGAAAGCAGTCAGGGTACACAGATGAGTACTAATGAACCAGTCTATCCAGAGTTGATGGGTTGTAGTCAGGGTGTAGAGAAAATTCTACCTCAGCTTACCTCCTCAATCTGGTAAATATAATGCTTTAGTATCTGTATTCTTCCTAATATTTTAGAGCATACTAAGAGAATCTATGCATTTTCGTAAGGTTAAGATAGCTTCTATGTATTAGCTGCCTTAGTTTAATCAAAATAGCATACAATAAAGTCGAAACTTCGCTAAGATATGTCTATGAAACGGGCCCCAGAATTGTAAATCAGAAATAGTTGTGTCCTTTACACAGCTTTAGACATTAGAAGTCTCCAATGGGCAGATTTTATTGTATTTTCACAATGTGTTGCATCAAGACTTTTCTAGTATAATCCTTCTCCCATGTTTAACATAGGTCCACTATGGTAATACAGGTTCATACTTTAGTTGTTTCTCCCATGTTTAACCTGTGTCCACTATGGTAATACAGGTTAATACTTAAGTTATAGTATTCTAGTTAGTTGGTTGATTTTGGGCGTGATTTTAAATACCCTTAATACAAAAGTTATCTGTTTCTCTGAAACCAAGGAAGATTTAAGTCCGTTCCAGGAAAAAAGGAACTGTGTTGAAACAGTCCACCATCATTTGTATCTGAAAAATTCTTGAGAAACAGTGTTGAACTCCAATTAAGAAACCATGTGTATATTTGCCCAGGTGTCGAGGATTAGGTCAGCTTGTACGTGCCAGGAACATACATACTATCGGTGACCTGTCTTCATTGTCAGAAAGTGATGTACATAGTTTACCTATACGATCTCCGAAAGTGGTCACAGTGAAAAAAGTACTGAAGGAGTATGGGAAAAATCTGGAATCAACGAGAAATAAAATGTGGAATGCTCCGAAGTTACGACTTGAATCAAAGTTAAAGTCAGGTATGTTACCACAGTTATCACAGACACTTCTGCCACTTGGCTTTAAATTGTCTGTGCATAACGGTAATAAATAACTCATCAGTTGATTAAAGTCAATTGTTTCTTTTCCCAGGGTTCTACATATCTGAAAATCTGGGTTTTCTGCACTAGAAAGAATTAACTTTTCTTTTGAAAATGAGTTATTTGATGAATGTATTAAAATCAATGACAAAATTTACATTCATTTGAAATGTCATTGACAGCTAATTTCAACAAAAAAAACAATGTTTTGAAGAGATTTTGGTGTAGAGATGTGTGCTAATGGCACCTGAAACAGACTTGCTACTTTTTTCAAGATTGAGTATGATGCCTTATTTGGACCTCTGCCTACCTTATAAAAATGTGTCCAAAAAAATCAGCAAGCTACTATCACTTCAAGTATGCCCCTACACAAATAAATTACATTATTTTAAAAAAAATGACTGATTCACAAAAACTAATTCCGATATGCAGTATTACATTTAATACTTTCATTTCATGATTTATGCTTGCCTGATGAAATATATATATTATACATTCTTTAAAATTGAATAATGTTTTATTCAGAAGAAGTAAAAATGAAGGAAGACTCGACTCTCCAGAAAAGTCAGGACACCATTGACACTGGTATGTACAAAATATAGATGACCCCTAATATTATGACCCTATGTGGGAACAGTGATTTGTGTTTGTCAGTAGACCGGGCTTTATTTCACTATATACGAGGGGCCTATATTAGGCCCCTTCACAATTTGCTATAGGCTCTTATACAAACCTAAAAAGCCCCTTAATTCACAATAAGAAGTTGCGTCATGGTTTTTGTAAAATCAACTTCACAAAGCACCAAACAAACAAATCACAGATAACAGTCATATATTCCTGTTCAGGACTTGATATAAAGTATTATCACATAACCCGCGGTCCAGCAGTGCCGTAAAGCCGTGCCGTAAATATCGTTCGGCACTCCCAGACCGTGCAATAAATATTTAAATTAGTCTGACGCGACGTAAGCCAATCCATGCCTTGATCGGCCCATGACGTCAGGATAATAACAACGTCGCCATGACGTCGCGCTCTTTGTACCGCTTATTTATGTCTGAAACCTATGCAGCGTACATCATCATTTTGAATGATAACGAGCGTTCTCTAAGGTTATGTGATAAATAGAATCCTACATTCGTGCTCATTACATACGAGTTTTATTAAACTCGTCGACAAAAAGAATATGACACTCGGCAAAGCCTCGTGTCATATCATTTTGTCCACTCGTTTAATAAAATTCGTATGTAATGAGCACTCATGCAAGATCCTCTATTTATATCATAGATACTTGCATGTTAGGGAAAAGTTGACAAAAAATGAACTAACATCTGAAAAATTTTGTATCATAATTTGATGATTTATCACGTTAAGTTTTTCACAATTTGAAAAGTTTCCGCGCCTACCTTTTCACAATTTTGAGAATGTTCGCACTAAATTTTCACAAAACAAAAGTGCTTGGGCCTCTTCACAATTCAGCAAAAAAAGCCCTGGTAGACCAATTGATTACCAAACATAACAAATAACTAAATGACAAACTAACATATAGCTCTGCACCACATGGAGACATAATGGGATTTTGAGAGGTCCTCATGGACAAAAAGTTGACATTTTTGGCATCGGCAATTTGTCACTTTACATTGAGTTTAAGAACAAATTTATTTGGTGGTTTTGAACCTGAAAAGGGGGGGGGGGGTGTTTATGACCTACTGATGAACTTTAATGCAAAATGTTTAATTGACTGCCACTACATGCACATTTATGTTTTACAAATATTTCAGTAGTTTCTGTATCAGTATATTACCTTTAGTTCCTGTTTATAAAGATTTTATGAAGGTTAGTATCTATAATTCATGATTCCTTTTGTTTAATTTCATAACGCCTTTGTTTTGTTCATTTCGTAGGTGATAAATTGAATTCAACAGATGTGGAATCGATGCTTGCAAGCAGTGGTGACCTTCTGGATGAGGTCAAAAGATTATCACAATGTGTGGACCAATCAGATGACAAGTTAATGTCATGTGATCAGGAAGATAGCCAATCAGGTGACCTGGCTAACAGCCAATCAGGATCTACGTCTGGAAATAAAAATTTAAATATTGTTGAAACACTTACCAGACTTAGTGAAACTTGTACAAACGATATTAAAGGTCTTAGTGCCAATGAACTTGTGAAAGTTAATAAACAATTGACACAAATGTTGACTGATGTCAACAAAGCTATTGAGAACATTGTTAGCACTAGGTGCTCCTCACCTAACAGATAGACAGCAAGAAAATTCAACCACGACCAGGCTGTGTTCATATCTTGTTTATATGTATCACGGTATGAATCCCGCGATACACTGCTTCTCAGTTCTGAACTGAAAACTGATGTAACTCTTCGACGGAACTCAGGATACATGACATTTGAGTTCCGTCAGAGCGTTACATCAGTTTTCAGTTCCGTCAGAGCCTTATTAAAACAGAACAATTCTCTGACGGAACTGAGAAGCAGTGTTACAGGATTCATACCGTTGTGTATGATGGATGATAAACTTACTGTATGTAATGTATTATGTCTGATGGGAGAGACATGCTGATTGTGTGCTTGATAGATATCAGAAAGTTTGCCTCGCTTGTTCTCTTTATCTACTGGTCTGGTTTCAATAAAACTTCACATGAATGCTTGGTACTAAGCTTTGTTGTGCATTTTGTCAGGAATTTTAGGTCAGATTATATTTGTCAGAGTTGTTGCCCCTTTGTGAGAGACAGATTTTGGTGTCAAAAACTCTTCTAGCAGACATTGAATTTCCACAGTATATGTGCCTTAAACAACTGTTTACTTATTTTATTATTGTTAACAATATTCAACCAATTACTCCATAGACTAGCCGTGAACGTTGTCCAGTGGTTAGTGCACTTGATTTGTAACCTGGCGTTCAGGGTTTGATTCCCAGTTCATGAGTTGCAGCAGGTCATTCCCTTCCATTTGGCTGCTGTATGTATCTGAAAATTGTTGAGAAATCTGAAATGGCTTAAAACTTGAATAAACAAGCAAATACTTTAAAGACCCCCCCCCCCTTATCCCGTTTTACACATGTACATTCAGGAAATGTTTATATGTATGCATTGTTGTACAATTAGGGTTTGATTTTGCTAGGTTTAGGGGATGTGTAGCCCTTGTTTCCGAAAAAAGTTTTCCAGTTTTCGTATGGATATAATATTTCTACATATTGCATATTTAAATTTTTACTGATTTTGTTTATAATCATGTGATGTCTAGATCGTCTGGACATAATGTCCTACAAACAGTAAGGCCAAAACAAATTAATAGTGTGCTTCTAGTAACCTGACTAACGTTAGTTTTTTGCCCCTACCCTAAATACTTTATTCATGTTTTGCTGCATGTCACTGTGAATCATTGATTTTCCAGTGCATACCAATAAAATAATTTTAAAAAATAAAGTTTTTCCTACCTACCCCATTTTATTTCAGCATGTTACTAGAACCATACTATTTGTTTTGGCCTGATTTAGAATTGTGTGAATGTAATTTGAGAAATCATGTTTAATATTTAAAACCATAGTAAATTAAGTTTTATATGAATACTGCTCTTGATTGATAACGGGCATAATACCAATTGTTTTAGGCTTGTGCAGGATGGCCACAGATTTAAGAAAACAGAGAAAAGGAAAATACCAATAACAAATTCCCTGCAGGGAAAAGTCAGGAAATTTCAAAATTGGGAAAAAATCAGGGAATTGTCAGGAAATTTTACAAAAATTGGAGAGAAAAAAATGTGTATACTGGTAGCTTATCTTCATGACTATTAAATAAGTGTTTGTCTTCCGACAGACTGTTAGCAACATGTTTTAATTATAAGATAGGTATAAATGCGGAGTTTGGTGGTATATATTGATATGAGGGGAGGTTGGGAGGCCGTATTTTCAGCTCTGAGTTGCGAACAAGAAAAATCAGGGAAAATCACCTTTCAGTCAGGGACATTCAGGGAATTTCATTTTCTGTGGCCACTCTATTGTGGGTATTGTGTATAATTATTGTGGAAGCATAAAAATCTGGAGCAGAAAATGATTGACCAGACACCAATGTATTTATATGTTGGAGGTTATTGCGTTAATTCATTGGATTATGAGATATGTATATGTGGCGTGTCTGGTCAGTAGTCAGTTGTCAAATTACTTCAGTTAGTTACAGGGGTTTCACATTTACAGGAATCCAGATTTGCTGCACAAGAAGGAATGAACTTGTCTGCAGAAAATAAAAACATATGATGAAAATATTCAAAGTATTAACCAAGTTATGATCATTTGAAATTTCACTATCTATAAAATCTTACCTCTTACCTGTAACCTTGGGGTATACACTATATTAAGTCTATAGCTAAAGCAGTCACTGCTCAATACTCATTTTCAATATATAGCTGAATTTTAACAATAAAACAATGTTTGAACAGTTTTGTTGTTGGCTTGTGTACCAATGGCAACGAAACAGACTGGCATATTATTTTCAGGATTTGGCATTATGTCTCAGGAGAACCCATGTATATCTGAGGAGAAAATGAGTAGTATAAATGTAACTTTGCTTTTCATGTAAATGTTTGCTATCATGCTGATTAATTTTGTAATAAATATAAGATTTTTAGGTAAAATATTTTGTTCTTGTTTATATTATCCCCATTGTGATGTAGTTTGGTGAATGATTATGTCTTGGAGATATTGGTTCTGTGTTGGTTGTATGGATGCACCTTTCAATATTTGCCGACAGGCTGGAATTTGACATGATAAATGGTTTCGGGAAATAGACTGGCCAGATTTTAGATCCCGAAATTTGGGAATTTAGATGCCACAAAAAAGCAGACGACCATTTAAACATGTCGGCCATTTAATAAACCAAACATCTCGCACTGTCTTCGCACACAGTTCTACGTCTTGGGAATCAAACCTTCAAGCAGTGGGAGTCACGATTAGTAGACCACAACCATTGAAATGATATATCTTTGGAGTATTATTTTGGTGTTATTCAATTATAACAAAGATCATATGACTATTCTGATAATTCCATGATTATAAACGTATAGACATTAGTAAAAATAATTGATGGTTCTCGTTTTGTGTTGCTAATAATTGTTTACTACATGCCTTGCTTACAATGAAAAGGTCGTAAGTGCTACTTACGACTTTAAAGACCCATACATATTTGAAATCTGCACCACGAGGCGCTTCTTATGAGCCTATTTTAATGAAAATCGGAACAGGTCATGTGAGCCAAACTGAAGTTTTCCATAAGTACTCACGACCTTCTCATTCTAAGCCAACGATATGACTGAAGAGAAACGTGTATTTATTCGGGATAACGAACATTGGTTTACAAATTTAACCATGGATCTGAGTGTAGAGTGAGAACACTCGTGTCTTGGACTTGATTATAATAATATGGATGATAATGAAGCGGAGACTAATCCAAACGGAGGGTACACATGGGTGTGTTCATAACGCTGTTCTGAACATCCCGGACAATGGAACACACATGTACGAACAAACCGGAACACTGTTGGGAACATGTTCTTTCTGTGCCTGTCACAGAGGAGGTGCAGCTAGAACAGTCACGTGATTACAGCAACAACAATGGCCGCTTGTGCCATAAACTAGAGTATAAAAATTATATTTCCAATTATGGGCCATTGCCGGCAAACAGTCACATTTAAATATATCCACATGCATATTTCTTCCTCCAATATGATGGTACAGCTGCAACTACACTTGGTCATCTTACACATTTTACTCGGAGTAGAATATTCGGCACACTATCCAGGACAGTTCCGTTTTGTTCGTAGATGTTCGGAGTGGAACATCCCGCACACTGTTCGGAACGTTACAAACACACCCCGTGAATTTGCTGATGATTAACAGACTCAAACACGGGTTCACTAGATACACACCAGTTGATATTCCATTCCTGTTTTGTCAAACATACATCCACGAGGGTCAGTCAAAAATAACAGAGGGTTGCTAAATAATGCTTAGGAAAATAAGTGATCGTATATTTTCTATACGTTATTCTGAAATATGGTATCTAACTGATATTATGGCGAAATGACAATTTGATCATTGTTGCCAGGCAACCAAAGAAGACAACCCGAGTCATGCGTTCACGCTGTCAGTACAACAAAGTGCTGCGTTGCTATGGAAACATAAATTTATATCTGACATTTGCAAAACCTATTCTTTATTTCGTAATACATTTATTACAAGTTTTTACAATTTATCAGATAAACTTAATTATAATGATTTGTTCCATCAATATAGAAAATATACTTGTTGACGGAATTATAAATTGTCATTTTATTTTATGGGAATACAAGCACAATTTTACCCCACCCAAGAAGAACGAATCATTTTTTTCCAAAGCGAAGTTATACATTTTATTTCTATTATGGTTACTGGACTCCTTGAGATGTATTCATAATCTTATTGAAAAGAAATAATTGTGAATCGGTTATTAGTTTCAGAACACCATGGCAGCGGAAAGAACACATGCCGATTAAATTGGTAAAATGTGGGTAAAATTGTTGATAGGCAACAAAATAACACAGCGTTCGTGACCATTCTGAAATAATTACTCATTATTTTTTTACATATGCTATTGTACAAGATACACATGTTAGTTGATATAAATCAGCTATGTAAGCTAAACTAGGCATTATAGTCGTTTTGCTGTGGAAACTGGGTCATTCAGCTAGTAATAATGTTTTATACTTTTTGACAGCTTGGACTTGGGCGGATCTTTGTTTGTTCAGTTGGACATTGTGCCTTGTGTGTGTTTTATGTTCCTGTGCTTGGTTGGTTCAGTTGGGCATTGTGCTTTGTGTGTTTTTAATGTTTTCTGTGCTCGGCTGGTTAAGTTAAGTGCTGCCTTCCCTGTCTGACTTAATATTATCTTTTTGAACTAAACCATTGAATTTACATCACATTCAATCTAAATGTCGCTGACACGAACGCATACTTATTAATAGTTGACAATGATTAGTTGAAGCACCTAATTAGTTACACTTTGAACAGTCTTCATTATAATGATGGTCAGTCCAAAGTTGTCAAACCTTTCGAGAACTGGTTTAGAGGTTGCTTCATCGTCCGCTCTGAGTTGGCCGAGGACACAGCCCTGTGTGTAAGTATAGGAAGCACTTTTAGACTCCGGTTGAGGTATGACTCCAAGTGTTCCAATTCATTAAGATGGTCTCCCATAGATCGGTTTAAGTCAAAGGGAGACAATCCAAATAGACAATATGAAAAATATGCTGTAAAAAAGTTTGCCCAGAATTCTATTGTTTCTCAGGTCATCTTTTTATGTATACACCGGCCAGTATTTTGGTTGTTTCCCTTTGATTTAAATGATCTGATGGCTATTAGTGTTTCCTTCGCAAACCGTTTCTGTTAATGTATCAAGAATTGAACACATACGATTTGAATTCATTTGCTGTTGTGTATTAATCAACATAATACTAGTACATTTATAGCTGGTTGAGTGTCCCGATGGAATTCAATGACCAATCTCCATCTGTGAGTAATACAAGGATACAGAGGCTTCTTTTGTGTCAGGACAGCGTACACACTGCCTTCCGACCTTGTTTGTTTACCTCAAAATGAAAGCACACCATAGGCGCTTATTTGATGTTTATTGTCTTAGATAGGTCGTTATTATTTGGACAAATTATGCTATGGTCTAAATGACACAATCCTTACACCTTTTAAAGTTCAGAACATTATTTAGTTAACCACTCAAAACAAAGCGTCATTTTGAAACGACGTTATGACGTTCACTTGTGGCACGACTCTGTAAGTAAACTGTATGGATGACAAAATACTAATTTCGCAAGGGTTGCTCCCCTTAGATTATTAATTGTGCACTTTTTTGTTTACAATCCATTATTTTGTAAACAAACCAACTGAAGGCTGTACTAAATTTTCTTCCATCTTACGGTGTTTCCACCCTTGAGACTCAACTAAAGTACTCAAAATCCATGGCTCTTCAAATAGGTTACCAAGTAGCAGCTTTTTGAAATAGCCGTTTAAGGCATAATGTGGCTTTAAATATAACATTTAGACATCGTTAATTTATTTATTATAAAAAAAACACATAAATTTATACATTATCACAGTTTCAATGTAGACGTTATCACATTCCTCTGCATCATAAAGGTTTCAGTTCACAGTTCTTATCATTTTCTATACCGAGTCGTATGTATTCAGTATTTCCACTTTTAATACTGACACAAACACATTTCTGTCTGACCAAAGATCTAAACACAAGTTGTATTTTTAGATCTTTGGTCTGACAGAGGCATGCATGTTTACAAACAAGACTGCGTTCAATAAACGCTTATGCCCCCTGTGGAAGCCTTGTCCATAAACAAGTCTAAGTCCAAAATTAGGTCAAGGTGAAGGTCAAAATGGGGTTAGGTGATACAGGCATGTGGAGAGTGTTCATATACAACATCCATGCAAGTATGGAAGCTTTGTAGCAAGCCATATTAATGCTAGAAGAAACGGTCAATTTGGGTTAACCGGACGGACGAACGGACGGACGGACGAACGGACGAACGAACGGACAGGTGACTCACTATATGCCTCCCGATCTATCGATACGGGGGCATAAAACTATATCACAGGTACCTAAGTAATAGTTAACATGTATTTAAAATATGCATTTTCCCCTGGACTTCAATACAATGTTCAAACATACTGTTGTAAAATAATGTTGAAATTTATACATAGATAATTGTACCACTATAACTCGGTCACTCAGTATTTCGACCAAAAGGTCTTTATCAAGAGCTTAGAACATTTTTTATATTTACATTTTGTAATTGTTTTAAAGAAACTGTTCAAAGCTCTTGTTAAATACCTTTTGAGCGAATATTGAGTATTGGAGTGGTACTTGCACTATCTAAAAAAACTAAGATCCGACGAAGCTGTTAAGTGCAGAATAGCTAGATCTAATCCACATACAAAGTTTCGAGTTCCGACTTACGAATCAGATCAACACCAGGCAAAAGTGGAAATTCAGAAAAGTGGACATCGTTCAGTTCATTATGGTAAGAAGTCACAACTTTACGCATGTCGTTCCAATCAAAGGGGTTAGTAAGTGATTCATGTGTATTAGGGTTATGTATCTGCCACTGACCCCTTTGCTTCCAATGCTCCAAATTCCAAAGGAGCAAATAGAAGACTGGGCTAACCCAACTGTAATGCCTCTTAAAATAAATTTATTATTCTTATTCTTATTCGATCTTTTATAAAAGGAACTGCTATGTCAGCCTTAATTTCCTTGACACCGATGGCGGTTACACTTAGCACAGGAAATGCATCACTGGTTTGTTTAAATGCTCTAAATAACAATATAACTTTCATTAGCAGAACTTCTATGTTAACCTGAATTTCCTTGACACCGATGACGGCTACCTACCGACTCATAGCACAGAACATACATCGCTGGTTTGTTTAAATGCTCCACATAACTTTTATGTCAACCTGAATTTCTTTGATACCGATGACGGCTACCTACTGACTCCGAGTACAGAAAATGCATCACTGGTTTGTTTAAATCCACATGTTGTTTTAGTTACTTAGTAAACATGTCCTCGTCCTGACGATAGTCGGATGATTTTAAGATCTGCTGCACAACTACACGTGATTTATGTACCCTATCGAATTCTGGTAAGGAGTGTACCATTTTATATCGAATATGTTTATGGTCCTTGACCGCGTATTTACTATCGTTGAACTTGCACAGTTGTTTCTTGACCCATACTTTTCCACCTGGCTTTGGTCGCTCAGAATACGGGCGTTCATCGGCCTGCAAACAGATTTTTTATTTAAAAAATCATGACATTGTTGCCGCAGAATATAAAATAATACGGTCCCAGAATTGTGAAGGATAAAATTTCATAGTAAAAAATCAACACACCAAATTCACATGTATATGCTACAAAGTTTTCCATCAAGTACTACAATGTAGGTTACGGCTATTGCCTTCGGATGGTGAAAGGTTGCAGGCTGCTTGCGAAAAGGCAAGTACGTACTGCTTAATTCTTGTAATTAATTCCAGAAAAGATTATTGGATCAACGGACCGGTGTATATAACTGAAAACTTTTTGAAAAACTTGAAATGAAAAGCGGTGCTTCACACGATAAAAACAAATAACCTAAATAGTAGTACGGAAGCCGATGCTGTCCCCTTTGATCTGCGCTTGCGTTGACGCCATTTTGGAATGACGTCATTATCTGAGTCGTTAAGTTAAATCTTCTACGTATTTAATTATATATAATAAAGTACAGCTATTTATTCATACAATGTATTTAAAGACTAATCGAATAGGTCATTCCAAGATGGCGTCCACGCATGTGCAGATCATGTCTCCAAACGACCCGTAGACCCTGCAGAGAAAATATAAAGCTATTTACATCCAGTTTGTATCTTTTTAACGGCGGCAGGTTCTTTGTCTTGTCTCCTTTACCATATTTGATATGGAAAGCTTGTATCTTATGTTCCAAGAAACTTAGTGAAGGTTCGCTCGTTTCAAAGTCCTTATAGTCAGTTTCCTCTTCCAGTAATGCCTGCAGAATATGAAATACGACGATATTAATTTATTAATTAATCAATTGATTAATTAGTTAAGGAATTAAATTAATAATCTATTTTCTATTTATGAATTAACTACTTTATTTATTATAATAAAATCAAATCTAAATGATTTAAAGGCAACCACTGGACTCAAAGAAAACTGGTCATCTCAGTAAGACTAGTTGCTTTTTATTCTGGTGTCTTTGTGACCTGTGGTGCTTGTGGTATTAAGTATTAGGGTTTTCTTCTTGTTTTCTGGCTGAGCCTTTATTGCTCTCTTCCATGTCCAGTTTGTTATTTATTTTGTTCTTGGAATTGAGTATTGCAAAAGGGAACACTAAAAAAGGGGCTTTAACAATGTGATCTTAATTTGATTAGATGACTCGCAGCATCATTCACAGCATCGACATACCCAAGTTTTCATCCCATGGCTGTATTACAGTATTTTTGCATCAACTAGCGATAGGCGGTTATGCCATAACTGTAACAGTATATTTGCGGGTGTTTTATTGCTATATGACTCTCCGCCCAGCATGACACTGATTGACTGATAAGATAGTGCAGTCTATAATGATCGATAATACATTTTGTACATACATGTATAAAATTATTTGTATACATATTTAGGGATTTGTGGAAATTATATAGTGAACTGGTATATGTTGAAAGATTGAACTTTAAATGGTAATGTTTGTAATTAAATTTGATAAAACGTCATAAAGATCATTTAAATGATGTTATGATTTCGAAATACGCGATTATATAATTGTTTTATAAATTAAGTCAGGCCTAATTCTATTTTTTTAGTACATTTGTATTAGTATTTACTTTAAAAATAGTTGTTTTATAGTAATAAAGGATGTTGTTTCAAAGTGTAATGTGAGCGCTTTTAGACGACGCGAAAACTGCATGTCACATACATGTATTACATATTTATATGTTGAATCTGGATTGTTAAAATAACCCGATAACTATTTTAAGTTATCGATTTTACATTTAAAAATGTCTGGATTTAACTTTGATAATCATAATTTGATCATATAAAAACTAACACAATTTAGTACCCACTTCTGCCATTCATGTTTGTTACTAATTGATTGAATAAAGCTGGATGAACCCATGTATCCGTATTAAGCAACCAACTGTTTTAAGCGTCAATTGTTGTAAATTGGCTGAAAACAGTCAGATGGACCCGTGTACCCGTATAAAGCAACCACCTGTTTTAAGCGTCAGTTGATGCTAAATGATTGAATACAGCCAGCTGAACCCGTGTATCCGTATTAAGCAACCACTGTTTTAAGCGTCAATTGTTTCTAAGTGATTGAATACAGCCAGATGGACCCGTGTATCCGTATCAAGCAACCACTGTTTTAAGCGTCAATTGTTGCTAAGTGATTGAATACAGCCAGTTGAACCCGTGTATCCGTATCAAGCAACCATCTGTTTTAAGCGACCAATGTTGTTAAGTGATTGAATACAGCCAGCTTGAACCGTGATCAAAAAACTGTTCTCGTGCTACACTCAATGTGTAACTTGATTTACTGATTTACATTGCAACAATTAAAAATATAGTTTAAACTTTCACAAAAATGCATGGATCAATTTATTACAGTGTACTTCCAGCAAATAGCAAAAGATTATTTATTTTTCACGATAACACCTTATGTTTCAATGCTTGCCATTTTTCTTCAATAAAATTAATAGAATAGAATGTGAATTCAATTTGTGTTTTATTAATAACAATATGTCATTTACTTGTAATCGGAAAAGGCAGATATTGGCAATTTTCAAGAAAAGTGTAAATCTTATACTCTGACAAATGTTGGACTTCTTCATTGTTATTTTTTCACCTGCGCGAATTATAATTAATTAACAGTGACATTCCCCAATATCGTGTATGTATACGTATTTTATTATTCAATTCCACATAATTTATATTACTACAACAGTCTGGTTTAAACTGAAAAGCCCTCGACCAGTTAAAAGATACACAATTACATAGATATTGACAGACAAGGTATACAAAAATGATCAATTTCATTTACATCGACATTTATAAGTCATATGGATTTAGTTAGGTTCTTGTTAATTTTACTACAATATACACTGGGTAGAATAACTCAAGACTTATTAAATGCAGTTATTCAACAAATGATACATCTACATATACAATTACTTATTAGTCAATATAAACGGCAATTCAATTGTACTTAAACATATCATTAATAAAAATAATAGTATATACATGTACATGAATATTGTCCGCAGCTGTTACCATTTTTAATTAATGCGAATTAAACCAACCCATATAATACAAAATCTTCGATCTAAAAATCATAATCTATCAAACATGAAATATATAGCAATTTTATAACCCCTCAGGCGAATGTATAATTACGCCGCATGCTGAGACGATCGCAGCGGGAAGGGTAATAAAACAATTAACCGGGTTATTACGTATTCTGTATCGGTGAAAAACGGAAAGAAAAAATGTTTTTTTCCCAAAAACATCAAAAAGGACCAAAATCTTTTTAAAATATTTTTTTACAAAGATAATCTATTTTCCTAAACGAAGCCGTTCGCATACAGATGATGTGATTTTTATTAAAATAGTAAGCGACCTGACAGTGTAACGACAATTTCCAATTCCTTCTTTATTCTATATGAGTAATAGTGACTATAAAAAACATTGAAAAGGACCAAAATGTTTTTATTTTATTTTTTCCAAATTAAGACTGTTTGAAAGATGAATAATTAAACTAAATCACCCCGTTCGCATACGGTCGATTGTTATAACGGTTATAATTTTATAAGCGTTTTTCTAAATCTCCCCTGTATAACTCTATATAGATCTGAGCGTCTTATCGGTCGCTGTTCATGGGACCCAAAGTTGGACACGATTCTAAATTTTGTCACAAGTAGTTTCCCCTAAGGTATTTCGTCACAAAAATGATCTAACGTTACTAGTACACGTAGTTCTAATCTAATAAGACAAACTAAGACATTCTCGTCATGTGTCCTACCGTAGTATAACAAGCTTGTAAATAAACAAAATAAATTAACACTTACACTTGTCATTCGTTCTTGTACTCTTTGGTTTACAAACGTAATTGCTGTTTCCCAATGTGAAGATACAGAACTATCCTCTGTACGAGTTGTACCCTGCCCTTGATTCAGACTAACTTGGCTGTTGCTAAGCATTGGAAGTTTTGGCACTGGTCCATCTGGCGAAGCTTCATTTGTTTCTTCTTTGTGTACATCTGGTGTCAATGTATTACTAATATTATTATCTATCGGTGGCAGAAATGTGTCTTTAGGACTTGGTGTTCGCTTAGATGCTTTCTTAGGAGTATTGCCATTAGATCGGTCAGAATGTGGTTCTGATTTTTTACTCATTTTACTACTTCTATCCGTTCTACTACTCCGATCAGTAGTCGCCGCAACAACATTATTGTCTTTAGCAACGTCATGTTTGTTGCTATTTACGGAGTATGTATTAGCAGTATTTAATAAATCATCTTGAGTATTTTCCTCACGAATAGCTGGAAGCTTGAGCTCTGATTCTTTCGCTACTTCGGTTACAAAAACAGGCGGTGTGGACTTCGGAAGATTTTGAATTGAACCTAAACTGTTATGTTGAGATCCCGTACTATTTGTTTCACCATTGTCTGATTTGTCACCAACCGAACCAACTACTGATATTTGGTCGATATTAGAGTCACTACCATACGGTGTCCCTTTGTTCATTTCTACTAGTGTCCTTGGAGATTTAGGCTTTGCTTTTTCTCTAGCCTTTTCTGCTTTAGAAGATTTTGATCTCTTTTTCATACTCTTTGGTCGTTTCCTCCTAAATCTTTTGGCTTCCATTTCTTGTAAGCATAAAGAAAATAATGCAATAAAATAATAACAATTACATCAATCAGAACACTATCATTTTCAACAGAACTAATCTTCCCTTATACCAGTATACTGTATATTTCTTTATATTTTGTAAACTTTACATTTTGTGTTTTGACAGCTGGGACTCGGACTTTTGACTTATTATTTTCTCGTTCAGTTGTGTGTTGGGCATTGTGTCGCCTAATTGTGGCCTGCGTTATTTTTATGTTTTCTGTGCTGGGCTGTTTCAGTTAAGTGATGCCTTTTACAAAACTAGGTTTGACTTGTCTTATACCAGTGGCGTTTCAAGTTAGCATATAAATGTCCGAGTGGAAGAGAATTCAAGACTTGACTACAAACAAAATACTCCATCAATACATTAGTCATTAATACATTATTCAGACGTTGATATAAGAAGGGACCATTGTCCTTGTATTGCCCTTGTATGGGTGCTCACTTTTAAGAAGGCAAACGGAATTCTCTTTCTTCGTGTGTAGTGAAATTTGGGGAAGTTTAAATATGAGTAGCAACTTATAAAAAATATTCAAAGAGAGATATTACACTACTAAAGATACTAAATTATTTGATTACTTTCCGTGACTGTAATAAAACATAAGAATATAAAGTTTCTGAAATATGTGTGAGGCGTATCTAAATAATTTATTATGCTACATATAATGCCAGTGTCGGAGAACAGTGTGGATATCCACTTGTGGTCGATGCTAGTTGCAATACTGTGAAATACTTCCAACGACTGCGTGTAGGTAACGTCAGTTCATTGTTGATAGAAACAATACACCTACCCACATGGTTTCATAAACAACAAATACAGATTTTTTTATATATTTTTACCTATAACTTCCGCTTCCATCATCTGTTTGAGGGACTCCCGTATTTGTAACATACTTTTTGGCTGTCTTTTCTGTCTAGATTTATACACTGACCCTAATTTTATTTCCCCACCAACTTTGCTAGATTTTCTCTGTAAAGCTCGCTGTTTGGCCTTCTCCTGCATTAACTCATGGTAGTAAACAACACCTGTAAGATGGTAGACACAAGTATACGTTATATTATTTTATAAACATTATGCATATTCACAAAGGTTTTTGCATTGTGCCTTGTACGTGTTTTATGTCTTCTGTGCTCGGTTGGTTCAGTTGGGCATTGTGCCTTGTATGAATTTAATGTTTTCTTTGCTCGGCTGGTTAAGTTGAGTGCTGCCTTCCACGTCTGTCTTAATTTTATCTTTTTACTTACAAGAATAAAAAAGCATTTTGCAACATTAAAGTCCAGCAAAAGGCTGTTTCGTTTATTTCAAAAATGTATATACATGTATACTGTTTCTGTTGTGTGTTGCTTTGTGGGTTATCATTGTTATGTGCGGTCGTCCTTGTAATTCGTAGTTGTTGTCTGCTAGCTCATGCTCCGGTCATGTTTGACTGACTGATTTGGCAGGCTGTTGGGAGTATGACCAGGTTAATTATTCAGGTTAACTTAATGTCATTCAGCTTTTTTATAGGTATTTCAGCTTTTTATAGCTAAAACTAAGTATTTCAGTTTTTTGACAGCTTGAATGGACTTTCAGCGGTAAAGTTCATTTTCATCGCAATGTTGTGTGTTGTGCATTGTTTGGTGTAATTGGGGTATGCGATGTTTTAAATATGTTATGTGTACTCGACTGTTTAAGTTGGGTGCTTCCTTCCCTGTCCGAACTTTTTACTGCTGATAATAATACATCATTGGCGAGAAAAGTCGTTGACCTGTCAATACTGCGGCGCACAGACGATTCAAAGTTACACAGAAACGACGACAGCGCTTACCCAATAGTAACCATCCACGCAAGAGTCAGACATAGAACGAACCATCCACATCCCCAAAAATGGATATTCGAAGCAAGCCTATATGCTCACCCCGCAATGAATGACACACCGTGGACTTTGAACTCCGTGAATGATTAACTATAAAGGGAGGTAATTATGAATGATAACTAGACTTACCCGGAACACATGGTCTAATAAGTACAACTTCCTTTCCATCCCGGAAGTACTGGAGTAAATGCTGCATTTCTTCTTCTACATCCGGCAGCGTCTTCGATGTTTTACTAAACGGCTCAATCTGAAATACACGTCACACGATATTTACTATTCGGCACTAAGTGCATGTATACTAACAAGTCTAAAAAGCTACAGCAAAGCAGTCGACGCATTAGCCCTTATTTGGTCGTATGAAAGCTACATATGTATACATGTAGTATCAAAGCCCAGCTGCTAAAGCCTAGGTCCCACAGCATTTTTTGCCTCGACGATGAGACAATTTGTGATATCAGAAGGAATCGTGATGAATCGGGTGGTAGAACATCGCACAATGACGACCTAGGCTTAAGGGAGATTATTTGATCATTAATAACGATATTGTACGAGGATACACGGTTTTAACATCGCTAGAAAAAGAAAGAGGTCATATCCCATGTCTTATCATAACCAAATCAAAATGCATCCCATGTAGACCTCTCTATAATGGGTGGTATCAATTATAATAGATAAAACGATGTATCAGTCGCCATTATCGCCATTTGCGATAATTTTAATTTAATTGCAATAGACGTGTATTTACTGGAGACAAACGGAAATGACCGAGGTTTCACGATTGACTATTTATCATCCAATCAGCTTACTCGTTTCCTCGGAGGAATGGACTGTTCCGTTAACTGTTGATGTAGGTAACCTAGCAACGGTATGAGGTCAGCGTTCCTCATCTGCATCCGGGTATATAGTTTACTTTTCAGATATTCTCTCATAATGTCCATTGTCTGGAGATTGTTTTTTTTGCCTATCAAGCGTTCAAAGTTTTTCGTATCCAGAACAAAACAATGAGTGTCTGACGTGCATCGTACCGTCTGTACATAGGTCCTGAAATATAGCATAATGTACTGCAATATAGCGAAATAAACTGGAATATAGCGTAATAAACTGGAATATAGCGTAATGTACTGGAATATAGCATAATGTACTACAATATAACATAATATACTGCAATATAGCGTAATGAACTGCAATATAACATAATGTACTTCAATATAGCGTAATGAACTGCAATATAACATAATGTACTTCAATATAGCTAATGAACTGCAATATAACATAATGAACTGCAAAATAGCGTGATGAACTGCAATATAGCAGAATGTACTACAATATAGCAGAATGTACTGCAATATATCGTAATGAACTGTAATATAACGTAATGAACTGTAATATATCGTAATGAACTGGAATATAACGCAATGAACTGTAATACCACTCAATGTCCTGCAATATATCGAAATGTACTGCAATATAGCGCAATCAACTGCATAATGTACTGCAATATAGTGTAACAAACTGGAATATAGCGTAATGTACTGCAATATAGCGTAAGGAACTGTAATATAGCGTTATGAACTGTAATAACAGAAGATGACAACAGAAGATGGTTACACACTTAGCTGTTGTCGAAGTTTCATAAGCCTCCGTTCAATTCTGCCAACATATACCAGGCAAAATGAAAATATTGCAAGTACAATCAAATGTAGAAAAACATAAAACCACATACGGTTTCTCAAAGTGATGTATACATTTGTCTTGTCATAAGAATAATTGTTCAAAACATTCAGTGGTATTTAATAAACACTTACCCTAAATTGCAAAGCATTTCCAAATCTCCTAAGACCTCTCTGTTTTGAACAGAACATAAATTAATGTGATTTTCTTTCATCTTTTTCTCAATGGCAGCATATCCCTGTTCCCGACGGATTACAAGCTCTTCCGGTTTAGTTTCCCATACCGACGGATCTTCGTACTTCCTGAGTATAGCAGCTTTTCTCATTTCCCTGCCAATTTAGAATTTAGAACAACTTTATAATAACAATCCATTACATAACCTTAAATCAGCGTAGTAATCTCTAAAGCGATTTGAACTATATTATTCAGTGTAGAACTACACTTACTTTACTCGTGAGTGATAGGGGAAACCATTTGTAACTATTTTTAGAATAATTCAGCGTACATTTGTAGTAATCTCTAAACGGTGGGAACGATATTATTCAACGTAGAATTTCAACCACTTTCCTCGTGAATGATAGGGGAAACCTTTTGCAACTATTTTTAGAATAATTTAGCGTAGTAATCTCTAAACGATTTGAGCTATATTATTGAGCGTAGAACTACAATTACTAAATACGAGTGTGACTGTAGAATCCTTTTATTACTATTTTTAGAATGATTCAAAACTGAGAGCATCAAAAACTGGTTATAGTTACAGTTACAACAGCGCTGTTGAAAACTGTATAACCAATTTGACTGATATTTGTTTCTATTTTTAGATTTCGGGAGAAATGCGTCTAACAAAGAATAGCGTTGCAAACAACACGTTCAATTTTCATATTTACATTACACGGACTCTTAGAAACATTTGCGATAGTTTTATTTCAAAAACAACATAATAATTTTTTCGTCGTCTGATATTCAGCGAAAGTTTAAAAAAGCATATATGATCTGGTTAGTTATTATTGGTATCCAGGGTACTATTTTATCAAAGCACATACGGAAATCGTAAATTTAAGTACAATATTAATTTCTTTTGAATTCTTTAACAACAGTGAATCGGGGACAGACACGATTTGAAGGAGTTCATTAACTGAATCCTCAGCGTATTGAAGATTTTTTCACACACTTCGTAGTTGTAAAGGAAATTTGAATGAAATTTGAACGTTAAGTTGAAGATTTCCGTAAGTGATTTGATAAAACAGTACCCTGGTGAAGGGAAAATGATGACAATAATGAACGACGTAACATTCAATGGAGTTTCTTTTCATATTTGATTATAAACAGCGGTGAAGAGGCATCAAATCCAAGCAATTTTTATTTGTTTTCGTTTTTTATTACAAACAAAGAGAGACAAATCATGAAAAGGATACCATCTGTTACGATTCACAATCCAAATAATATTTCTACGAAAACAAACACAGCATACACAAAGCATCAACATATAGCAACATTGATAACAACAGAAACCAGCCAATAAATATCAATGAATAAAATAGTCGTACAAGAGGGTCATCCTATAAATAATGACGAGGCCAAAAATAAAATAATGTTTTGTCCCGTCCCGACCCAGGCCCAATTAGTTTTTTTTAAAACAATATTTTAGTGTCAATCTGTTTTCGTACTCTTATGCCTGGCTTTTTTATGAAATGAAATTAGAGGATCAAAACTATTATGGGTAGGGGACTTTTCCTTAGGTCGGAAGGGAAGGGGAAACAAACACTACTTTTTTGGCCCAATTGTCAAGCTTTCATAGAAGTTTGACACGCAAGGCACCCAATACACGTTTTACATGGCGAATACACGCATGCCTCCTTGGAAATCCTGTCAAATATTTTTGGCATTTCAAACTTCCACGGAAGTGCACCATTGTCATTATTTATAAAAATAGAATGACCCTCCTATATTTCTATATAACAATGTACAATTCCAAATAAAATCTACATGTACATATATAAAGGGGAAAATAATATATTACTTCAAAATATCACAATAAATAAAATCTAAATAAAACAAATAAAATGACAAAAATATAAAAGTTTATAGTACCGGTATATAACTCTATAAAAAAATATCGAATACATTTGTATGAGCATAAAATACATGATTCCAAATAATAATATTTGTCAATGAAACCAACAAAATGATAGGTTTCTATATAAAATAAACAAAACGAAAATAATATACGCCGTGTACACTGTCCATTTAAATACAAACCTCAAAGCCCTGTTAGAAATATGGAAAAAACAAACATGCATAAAGACGAAGGTGTTTTATTAAATCATGCCCAACTTTCTGTCCCAACTCGTATATATAATGTGCGATAATCCCGTGTAAAGTGAAATTAGTAACATGGCAGCAGTCAGGTTACTTCTGCCAACAGGTTATTCAGGTCTGTCACTTGTACAGGGTGTCCAAAAAGAAAGTATACAGTTTCAGTGCCTATGTATCAAACATCTTCATTCTGCTCTCGAAAAGAAAATTTGTACATTTGTAGACAAAATATGTATGTTTTTTCAGTTTAAAGAACATAACTTGGATAATTTTTAAACGTGTATTCAAACAGGGCAATGCAACACTGTATTTTTATTGTTTTAAATATTTTAATTGAAGAAAAGGGCAGTGAAAACCAATACCTTATTCATACATATAATATATATAAAAATAAGACATTAATAAGAGCAATTGTGATGTCTATGTATACAATGTTATGTAAACAAATGACGGACCGGAATAATCGAGTTATACATGTATTTATAAGTTGTGCAAGATAAAAACATCAGGGGCCCGTATTCACAAAGTATCTTGGATCTCTTTTTTGTAAAAATCTTAGATGAAAGCTTTTCATTTATGGAAATAATATTTAATCTTAAATTTCATCTTTCACAATTATCACTTGTTTTACAATGAAAACATACAGAAGTATCTATCTTACCAAATTTCTGTTAAAATCTTAGACAATTTGTTTTTTCTTAGACAAAAAATGTCTTTGACGTTTTGTGAAAATGGGCCAAGGGGATTAATATAAGTCACAAAACTGTTATATATCGTATATAATAATATCGTTCTGACGGTAAATACAACACGTAGTGATGGAAAGTGTTAAAGATAATACAAAGTGACTTAGTTATCACAGGGTCCTATCTCTGTCACACGAGAATTGGATGCATGTTGAACTTTAGTGTTGGCTCAATGGGCATCATATTTAGTCGTGTGACACCTAGAGACAATGGCAAGGCTTCCAATTGTAGTGGTATATAGATGGGACGCCATGGTTATGTTAAAATTATTTTCTTCAACGAACGAAATATCACATGGTACTTTACAAGTTTTACTACAAATTATATGAGCTAATAGCTAATGGCTGTATTCATTTTGAGTAAACATCTTCAGGACTGACGAGCTACGATCTAAGTGCCAACTTCACCGACCTACCAATATTGCTCTAATGGTTTGCGACAGCCCTATATAATTTTATTGACAATGCAATGGCAATTATATACCATTCTAAATATTTCTGTCAGAAAACATGTAACAATACCACATACTGGTTGTTTTCGTTCAGGCCTGTTCATATCTAATAACAACGTCACATACCTTAAATGTTCGAACTCGATGGCAATCTGGTCCACTCCCGCTTCAAATGGCCATAAATGAGGAAATTGAGTAACATGTTTCTTGGGCTGTATGCTGATATTTGCACTCCCACTGAAATTTAAATATATCCAGATTAATCTTATGTCCAGGTTTCTCCCATCTCTTTGATGAGCCGGTCTCCAATGATATTGATGTTGAGTTTTTTCTCCATAATTTAAGATAGTAATCATAATGAGGCAAATTGCAAACGTTAAAGAAATTATGTTCACATCCTAATGTTTAAGGAAGTTACAGCTGCTTATCTTTCAGAGACCATGTTCGAAGCCATTTTGTGTGACACGTCACATACGTCATTCAAACGTTATTTGCCGCGACTGTAACATGCATTTCATGGATACAGTTTTTGGTAAATTCTTCAAAAATTGGTCGGCATGGTAGTGAAGTAAGTTATTTTAACATGATTAATGCGAAATTTTAAATCTAAGATGTAGTACTAAATTGGTAAATAATCAAAACAATATATATGTTATTTCTTATATAAGTGTTTTAAGCGTTATTACATTCAGCTATTGCATAACATGTTTTCATGGAGACTGGCTCGTAAACACTTATAAATATTGAACTGTTTACGTTGACAATCCGTCAAGCTTAAACAATATAACAACGTCGTTTCCAAGCACGTTTGAGTACTAATTTCCAACCTGAACGATTTGAAGCACTTTGATTTCGATTTCTAATAAAATACTAATAATGTATTTTCAGTGCTTTCATTTTTAAACGAACTACTTTCAGTGCTTTGATTTTTACCTGATTATGAAATGCAGTCCTATCACCGGGTCTCCTTGACGTATGATGTTGGTATCAAATATGTATCTTTCTTTCCTTACACTCATTTCTAGTAACTTCTTGAACCTGGTGTTCATGTCTTTAAAGAATGGATGTATGTCTATGAAGGACCGAATTTCTGCGTATCTCGCTTCTTGCTCACCCTATATACATACAAAAACATTACACATAGCATAAAATGGTTTAAAATCTTGCCCGAAGCTGCCAGGGTTACACAATTCAAGGCTTCCGCTGGCGCTCGCCATTGTCGCCGTTTGCGAAGAAATAAAAAGAATTGCGACACAAAAATCAATTGTCAATTTACATTGTTTTAACACTAATATACACTTTTGTTGAACCAAATGAACACTGAAGCTGTTATGTTTCATTTTAGTTTCATGTGCATGTTTATGTTTGTCATAAATGGTAGAAAACGTCGACATGTCAAGAATTGGTTTGTGACGTTGCTTTCCTTTGGGGTGCTTGTATTTTGTACGGCAGAAGTTGGATGGCCTTACAGCTGCCGGACCAAACACCAGCGATTTTCTTACCCCAGAATGGAACTTAAAAATTGAACGTAGACAGGCATACTGCTCACGGTTGCACACAAGGCTGGGGAGACATGGGCTATACAAAGTAGTTCTAACTTTTTGCCCATTTGGATTCATTAACTCACCTGCAGTGATCTTTCAAACAGTTCACGGTCAACCACAATCATATCCGTGTCTTCATCGGCAATAATAGAAGCATTCCGGTATGAGTCTTGATTCACGAGCGCAAGTTCTCCAAAAGATCCTCCGACACCTAAACAAGAAACAGACGACACCTTTAATTATTATTTACCGTCACATAGTTGATATATATATTATCATTCTAAGGTTTCAACACAAGGGCAAAGGATGATCTAGTAGGATCTAAAGCCATGAGAGTTACTCTTTGTGGTGAAAAGTTGCGCTATAGGTTGCATTTCAATGTTATGGCTGAGGCACGACTATTTCGGACAGAAGAATAATGACATGATATCCATAACCAGAAGAACTTTAGAACATCTATGTATATTATACGTGGCCAAGAGCACAGCGATTACTTCAAACATGTGTAGATGTTCCGGCAATTAGGTTTTTAAAGGTACAGGGTGACCATTAATATATGGTAACATAAATAACTTTAATAACTTTGTCAGTTGTTAAGATAATATATAGAGTCGTGCACCTTTGATTAACATACATATGTAAGTTTTATTCTACACATAAATCATTTTCAATTGTCGCATACTTTTTTCACAGCATAAGTTCGAAACGTTCCCCTTTATTCTGCAAAACTGCAAAACCAGCCCCAAAATACGTCGAAAATAACCAATTGAAACATTTCATGTTACACCACCGTTGCTACAAATTTCACACTGTAATGAAGTTATCAAACAAATATTGTTTCTGGTTTTTGGAGAATTCATTCCTTCCTCTAGACATTCACATTAAAAGAAACCCGAAGGGGTTTAAGTCTGGTGAGTGTATAGGCCAAGTAAATGTATGGTCTTCTGCGAAATGATACAGTGGCTAAATTGCTTGAAATCACTGAAAATGTATGGCAGCATCAAGGACGATATGGACATTACCTTTATATCACATGCATTTATTAGTCATATCCAAAAACATTTGGGCTCATTAGCTTTATAACAAGGGTCAAACCACTTCTCTATTATAAAATCTGACAAATTTATTAAAGTTTTTATGTTACGTATATTATACAGTATGTATTTACATGTACATACCATAACTAGATATCAATTTTCCGAATTTGTTTCTGTCTACCGGAGCTAAAGGTTTTATTGGCTTTTTTATCATTTGAGTTCCATCTTCATCTCCTTCCGGTAGCTCTCCATTCTCAGCCTCGTTTTCATTTTCGCCTTCCGGTTTCTCGTCTGCATCGTCGGATGGTTTAGTTTCCATACCACTTAGCACCGATGCCTCTGATTCTGGTGCATTTGGTTTCTTTTTGTTCTTCTTCCTGTCGGATTTTCTGGAAGGTGTCCCCTCGCTGACTGCCGTTCCTTCCCCCGTCATTTTGGGGTCGATATAAATGGACGCAGAGCCTCGAAGGATCACATAGAAGCTGGGTAGAGAAAATGTTAAAACATAAATACTATTTAAATGAAAATCAAAACTGTTTCCTCTCTTTCTATTCATTTGCACACGTACTACATTATCATACAGAATAAGGTTGCTTCCAATTTTGTAAAACGCTTTTAGAATATAATTATGTTATAGGTATAATATATTATAGTTAGGTGGAGAAGAAAACAATTTCAATACACCGCGAATATTAATAGTTTTACAGTATTAGATTTCCTGCGGATAAAACATATTTACAACTGACATGTACCGCATTTTTGGATTACCCAAACGATCTTAATGTTAAAATGATTGTTTGAATACAAAATCAAGAGTTGACATAGAGCCTTCAATTAATAAACAAGCAGATTAAAACCAAACAGAGGTCACCGCTCAACACACACCAGTAAGCGTTATAAATGACAACCAAGCGACAGTTCAAATCCTTTTCGCATTTTTACGAGATGCGTTGTTTTTGGTATTTTTCGATATTATAAATCTAAATTAAACAGTATACAATGACAATAACGTTACTGTTTCCCCGAATATAAACTGTCTTATAACAATTTTCTTGAGCGACTAGCGTTTGGTTTTTTAAATCTGAAATCGGCTAAACCTATCATACACTAAAGTATTATGCCATGAATTTAAAATACATATTTTCTTTGTTCAAAGTAATCTAAATATTATAATTTTGATTTTAAACTAATCACGAGTCTATCACAGGATAGAAATTTTTCGAGCGCCATTTATTTGTTCGGGCTTAATTGCGTTTCTCAACATAATTCTTTCGAGAGCCATGAGACAATAAATTTTCAGCAAATAAAACTATGTGGCTATATCATTTTTTTACAATCTGAGAAATAATTTGAATACTTCTTACTACTCATATTGTAAAGGAAACGACACGAGTATTATACGAGTTACTGCAATAGAATTATTTTTCGACCACGGAATCTTTTTGTCCACGATTAGTCGACCTTCTAAATGCATAACAAGGGTTTAGCCTTCCATGTTTTACAATCCACGAATTTAAGACTCCACGAAAATGCATTTTTATAAAAAATCAACGGAATTTAATACCCACGTAAATATGTGATTTTATAGTACTAAAATTACAAAGCACGATATGGCCATTTTTTATTCAACACTGTAACAAATGAATATGAAACGCTGATGATGTTTTATCAAATTTTGCACATACATTGTACTAGTATGCGACTTTGATAAAAACTTGACAGAAAAAGTCGAACAATGAATACGATATTCGAAAGAAAAATTAAAGCAAAACACTTCAAAACTATATAGAGTGAAATACGAAAGATTCCTTACAGGTTAAAACTCATTTTCAGTCGTAGAAACAAATTCAAACAAATGTACAAGACATATGTAGGTGATATGATGATGCGTATATAGTAGCACTTTCCCCGTCATTAAAACCTGCTAAGGCCAAAACAAATTAATAGTATGGTTTTAGTAACCAGACCAACACGTTCTTTTGTTCGACACTAAACTTTTAATTGGCATTTTGCTGGAAGTCGTTGAATTCCAGTAAATAAAATTATTAAAAAATAGCATTCTAAAAAATAAAATGTTTTTCCTACCTACATTCCCTAATTATTTCAGCATGTTACTAGAACCACATTCCCTAATTATTTCAGCATGTTACTAGAACCACAATATTAACTTGTTTTTGCTTAACAGCCAACTATTGCATATTACATGTACTAGTATGTATGTGTGACTAAATACATAAACAAAACATCTTATCAAAAAGCATGTATTTAAAGCCACATTATCTCTCCCAAGACATTTTTTTCGACCATCCGGTAAATAGACGAATTACAATGAATTAGAATACATTCACAAATTACCAATAATTGATGACAGAACGTTAAATGTATCTGTCGAAATAGTATGCCAAAATCACATATAAGTAAAATGTACGGATGCCAAAATACTAATTTTGCAAGATTTGCTTCCCTTAGATTATAAATTGTGCATTTTTTGTTTATAATCCGTTATTTTGTAAACAAACCAACTGGAGGTTGTATATCGTTTTCTTCCATCTTATTGTGTTTTCCACCTTTGGGCTCAACTTAAGTGCTCAAAATACATGGCTCTTCAAATAGGTTATCAAGTTATTGCTTTTTGAAAATAGCCGTTTAAGAGGTTAGAACAAGAGCACCGCCTACGAGTGCTGGACGCTTGACTTTCTCGTACTTGATAGTACCCTTGCTCATCTGTGAGGGAAGATTCTACGAGTAACAAGGGCAGATGACTCATAAATATAGGTCACAGGGTTACCAGCATTGTCGGTATGGACTCCCCTTGTGATGTTGAATAACTCAGTTGAGTTTCAAGAGGATACATTTGATAGTCATTTTTGTGTAAACATTCAAAGTCAGAAAAGGGGAATAACTCTTATAAAATACTGGATAGGATTTTCCTTTTGTCAGTAGATGTAAGTTACCACATTCCACAAGTGTACTGACTTTCAGGTTCAAAGCTTTATTAGTGTTAGAGAAATTCAGTTTTTGTGCAAAATTGCACTATTTCAAAGTACCAAGTCGAAAACAAAGGCAGACAACTCCATAAATATAGGTTACAGGGTTACCAGCCTTATCAGTATGGACTTGTGATGGTAAGTAAATATGTTGAGTTTCAAGTGGATACCTTTGCTAGTCTTTGAGAAAATAACTCGGACAATAAACTTAACGCAGACGCAGACGATCCCGTCACGACAATAGCTCAATTTTTTTTCTTCGAAAAGTCGAGCTTAAAAGGGGACCTCAACTTTGACATTTGCATTTCTAATTCCAAAAGGGGCATACTTTCAAAATATGTTAGATAGAGTTACCTACATATGGGTTGGGGTTATGATGGTGAAGACGTATACAAAGTATCAAATCAATATGTCAATGCACTGTGAAGATATAAGAGTTTAAAAACTTGTACCTCGACTTTAACATTTGCATTTCCAAGTCCAAAAGGGGGCATACTTTCAATACAATGCTTGATAGAGTTACCTACCCCTATGTAGGGGTTTGGGTCATGATGGTGAACAAGTATGCAAAGTTTCAAAGCTATATGTCAATGCACTTTGAAGATATTAGAGGCTCAAAAACCTGTAACTACACTTTAACATTTGTACTAAGTTGAAAAAGGGGGCATACTTTCAACAAAATGCTTGATAGAGTTACCTACTCTACTCCTGCAAATAGTTTGGGGTCATGAAGGTGAACAAGTATGCAAAGTATCAAAGCAATATGTCAGTGGACTTTGAAAATATAAGAGGTTAAAAACTTTAACATAAGCATTACGCCGATGCCAACGCCAACGCCCGATGCTCGTGTGACTGCACTAGCTCTTCTTATTCTACGAATAGTGGAGCTAATAACGAACACATTTTTTTAGCATTTGTAAAGAAAATATTGACCGTCTGAAAAGATTCTGTGACTCTCAAGGTTCGTTCTCTGGAAGACTAATGGTGGTGATCGTGCCTCCATTAAAACATTCCTAACCAACATATTCCATTACATTTAAAACGCCAGCATTATCATGATGCATACAAGCTTGTAAAATAGAAATTGTATACAGTATTTGGGTAATAAAATATCTTTAAACTAAACTATACATACACGATGATTTTTGTTAATATTTCCTAAAAGCAACAAGTACAAAACGGTAGATCCTATTTGTGCTTACACACATTTTAAATATTTACAATATCCTATGTCTAAAAAGCAACATTGTATTAGTAGTAAGTTAAGCAATGTCGATACAGTTTAACACAGTTACGTTTTTAGATAAAACTTACAGTATTAATGGTTCGTTTATTCGGGATTTAACGCCATCTCGCAAAATGTTTTTAGTTATATACGGCGATCGATTTTCCTGGACTTTATTCTGACCAGTACTAATTTAATCTTCCACAATGAACCAGCAGCTTGTGGAAGTAAATCGAGATTGTTGTCAAATTGTTATGAAAGAGTATGACCTGCAGCGACCGAGAATCAGAACAATATTGATAAAAGCAACAATACATTGCCATACAAGATCATGGTACCGTAAAACAATGCCAACTGATTGAACATTATAACAAACCAAATTACATGCACGAAGTTTGATTATCCAATCGACCAAACAAAAAACTACAGTAAAACCTCAACGATAAGACCACTACAGGGATTATTGCTGGCGTTTGTTTGCGTGCGACTGAGACAGTCGTTATAAGTATGTAGTGTTGTCCTTGTCATATTGGCCGATGACCTCAGACTTTGGGGGAAGAGACGAAATTTAGTTTGATACAAGGAATCCGTGTGCATTACCCTAGAGCTCTTTCCGAATGGATCCATTAATTCCTTGAGTTGACTGGTGTACACCACAAATACACGCGAGACTAAGTTCTTGAACTTTGTATTCTTGATATAAAGGTCATTTTTTACTGGATTGGATTGGTCTTGTAGTGAGATTTTACTGTATGTACATACATTAGTCTATATTTGCCAGCATGCTCTTTTCTTAGGTACATGCCGACTGTTTAAAAAATATATATACTCATAGTGTTAGTAGTAACAATGAATGCACTAAGTGTTAACTACACTTGTATCAACTATTTTAAAACATGATTAGACAACACAAAACGTAAGTTAGCAAGTGGACTCGAAAAACATATATTAGTGACAAACGTAATTTACATAGGCATGTTTTCGTGCCTTTCCACTTACCAAAAATCTTCAAAATAACTATATAAAATATATGGTTGTAAGTCATTAAACCTATCTATAGCATATCCAGTTTGAAACGCCGACAAATCTGACTCTAATGAATCCGCTCCCTCCTCTTTAATGTGGGAGTCAGTACATGGATTTGCACAGGTCGCCATGACCTTCAACATTACCATTGTGCTGCCATGTGGGCATAATTATGTGTTTTACATAAATTTCATGTTTTTCGAAGTCTAGTCCGCTGACAACACATGGGATTTATCTGAAAACCGGATTTCCATGACAACAGTGTTTCTATGCAGAAACCGGATTTCCATGACAACAGTGTTTCTATGCTGAAACCAGATTTCCATGGCAACAATGTTTCTATGCAGAAACCGGATTTCCATGACAACAGTGTTTCTATGCTGAAACCGGATTTCCATGACAACAGTGTTTCTATGCTGAACCCGGATTTCCACGGCCACAGTGTTTCTATGCTGAAACCGGATTTCCACGGCAACAGTGTTTCTATGCTGAAACCGGATTTCCATGACAACAGTGTTTCTATGCAGAAACCGGATTTCCATGACAACAGTGTTTCTATGCTGAAACCGGATTTCCATGACAACAGTGTTTCTATGCTGAACCCGGATTTCCACGGCAACAGTGTTTCTATGCTGAAACCGGATTTCCATGACAACAGTGTTTCTATGCTGAACCCGGATTTCCACGGCAACAGTGTTTCTATGCTGAAACCGGATTTACATGACAACAGTGTTTCGATGACAACCATAATAGAGGACCAGACTAAGAGGTAGGACAGATATGACATTGTTTTCGTAAACAATAATTATACTTAATCAGCTTAATGTTAAGCAACAAGTGACTGTGACTGGGGGGTCGCACTGCATTTCATGTGATGTGGAATATGTGTTAAATGTTCCATACCACTTACCAAGCGTCTTCGTAAAAACTATACACACATATGTAAATTATATATAAACAAATATACATAAATTGGTGTAGCCATCGGCTCATCACACATAATAACAATGGTAGTAATGAGAGGCTTAATCGCCTCCCAATAAAACCACCACATAGTGCAGTTTCGGCGTTCCATAATGACAAGTTTTGTTGCATTTTGAAATGAGATACGAGTATACACGCAATACGTGTTTGTTTTCGTATGTTTACAATTCTTATAATTAGTTTTATAAATGACACTTCGATTAATTTAAAACAAAATCAACACAATGTCACTACTCATAATATATAATTTTAATAATAACATTATATTAAAAACAAATTTGACTATAAAAAATAGATTTGAAAATTTTCTGTCGCGTAAAATGCAATGGAGCAACTTCACGGCATTTATTACCGTTAACTGTGTCCATTGTGTCTTTACGATAGGTACATGTTTCTGTTTCTTAATTTAGACATTTTTAAAATCCATTAACCTAGGAAATACGAGGGGCGGTCAGAAATTAGTCGGACTTTTGGATTGTTCTAAAAAGCATTCTTATTAATCTTTTTACGCAGTACCTAAAACATAGGTCTATACGTCACGGTTCTCATAAGGAACACAATCACACGAAGATAGCAATGGTGTGAAGTCGCTATTAGAGAATATTTAGTAAATGATTAGAAAAAAAGACTTCAAGGTCAGGATACTAGGATTTTCTGACCACCCCGCGAATATCTCTATAAAGTACGAGTATAAGAGTCAAAATTGGTCAAGAATGTAATAAGACGAGGGGTGATCAATAAATGCACTCACCAGTCTCCCCTGTCACCTTGTTTGATGATGACGTCATCTTTGTAACAGCTGAGAAATGTACAATTCTTCACAACATCCACTAACACACCTAGAAATAAAGGAGGCAATAATAATAATAACAAAAATAATAAAGACTTTATTTATAGAGGCAACACAGTTAGGCAATTGCACAATCTTCCATGTGAGCCTCTTGATGCGTTATCAAAAAACTATTTATAACAAATGACATTTTAACCAGACAAAACCAGTGGATACCTGAACACTGCGGTGTTCCTGGAAATCAACAAGCAGACACACTTGCAAAGAAAGGTGCCCAAGCAGCGCAACTAGATGCTAATGTAAGCTACCATGACAAGATCACCATTATTAAAGCACTGATGAAGCCGAGTTCGGAAAAGATATGTTTGTAAAACACGTATGCCCCATGGCAGCCAAATAGTAAAAAAGGTGATGGTCACAGTGACCATTGACCTTAAAATCAATAGGGTCATCGCTATTGATGACCAACCTCCATGTAAAGTTTGGAGATCCTAGGGCAAAGCATTCTTGAGCTATTGAACGGAAACCATTTGGTACGACCAACCGACAGACAGACAGGTGCAAACCAATATACCCCCTCGTCAAAGATGGGGTGCATAAAAAGGACATGTGCTTACCACCTCCTTAGTAGGCCCGACCAAGTAATAATGGTGAGATTAAGAACAGGGCACAATCGGCTAAATGCTCACATGCACAAAAAGCTGAAAATGATACCAACAGCTGCCTTGCCTTGTGAGAAGGACAATCAAACATCAGAGCATGTGCTCCAATACTATAAACGACACAATCAGGAAAGAACTGCAACATGGCCCACTGAGACAACACTACATCAGAAACTACATGGTGGTGTGGAAGACGTCGGGCGGACAACTAAGCTCTTCTTTGACACTGGACTGACTGCGTAATAGCGAACGAGTAGAAGAAGAAGTAACCAGATAAAAAAACGTCACTGTCCGCCTTTTGGAAGTTGGGACCGACAGCTCTTGCAATTGGTCTTCGGCCAAATACAAAACTCCTTTGTGTAATAAGTACAAACAGCAAGGCAGTTATTTGTAATAAATGAAATAAATGAATTATAAAAAAATGTACATGAGTGTCCAGAGAAAATGCTAAAACTTTGAAACAGTACCCAAATATCGATGGCTTAGAAGGAGAAAGTCGTGAGTACAAGAATGCTTTTTTAGGAAACATGAAAAAACTGCCTTAAAACTACCCATTATACATGAAAAAAAGCCTTTTATACTTAAGTTTGGTCAACATTGCCTGTTCCGAATTCCATTAAAATAGGTTCATAAGATATGTCTTGTGGTGCAGAAATACGGGTATATATGGTCTAATTCTTCTAAGCCATCGATATACGTAGGTACAAAATTTTGTTGAAGACAAGTGATGAGTTGCAGCCATATGAACACCATACTTTTATCTGAACATTCACAATTATATTGTCAAAAACGTCTTTCAACAAGTCTCAGACTACTTACATTTAGTTTCGTATTTTATTAGGTTTTATCTTACATATAAGTGCTTTCGCACTTACAAATTTAGTAAGAGCAATCTTAAAGGAGTGCAATCTTTATGACAGTTTATATACTGTAAAATATTTATTTTTCGTGAGGGTAAATTTTTCTTTGATTTCGTGGTTGAACTGTAACCACGAAATTCAAGCCCCACCAATATTCGACCTTCCAAATATGAAACGGATTCCTCTTCAAAGTTTTGTAAACCACGAATTTACGATCCCAGAAATTAATTTATGTGTAATCATGGTCTATATCCACATACTGTAGGCTTAAAGGTTAAAAGTTAAAATACCAATTTCCGAAAGCTGCTTTCAGCAGTTCAGCAGTTCAGCCGTTCAACCACTCGTTGACATTTTAAGTTCCCGTGTTCATTGGGCTACGTAAGGAAACCTGCGTTCCATGGGGAGACTATTTCTCTCCTGGTTGGTGTGCAGCCAACATCGAGGTACGGCGCCCCGAAATATCGAGCATGTTCAGACGTCGCCCTCATAGGTACCAATTCACACCTTGGTCGAGTGGAGCATTGTGTGTTATTCTTGCTCAGAGAAATTAAGTAGTGGCGCAAACGGGTTCGAACCCGGGACCTCTCGATTACAAAGCGCGCACCCTACTTCTAGGACACCACTCGACACAGCTTGAGAGGATAACATAGTCTTGGTGATAATGCAGGCTTGAGAACTGAGTAAACAGCGATGGTAATGAACCACACAATTTAATGCCAACGAATATAAAGATTTTACAGATGGAATGAAGATTTATCTTCCGTGGTTATCACATTTATACTCTAATAACAAGTATACCTAACATTTCAAGTCGGATCTTCAAGCCAATTATACGGTTTTTAAATTTCTAAACATTCTAATAACACCCCATTTAACTTAATCCTACTTCTGACGCATTGACACGATGTGCATTTGACATTTTAGATTCAATATCCTATAATATCCTATCTCAATAGACAGACAATCTATACGAAAGCTATCTCTTTACTTCACTTCTGTTTAAAGCAAATATTTACAATTATTACGATTGAAATGACGTTGTGTCGGGTTTTAGACCAAACTTTATTCGGCAAACGGGAATTTAAACACAACCCACGTGAATTGATTTATAAACCCAAAGTGGAAGCACGAATAGTAGATTGTAATCACGAAAACAAACAGTACAGTCAAATAAAGCTAACAATTTGTTAATGCTACGTTTACTCTCCTAATGGTACAAATATGGAAGACGATTTTGGCCAAACCAAAATAATCGCAGTTATAGTAACCTACTAGTGGACCATATTGTAAAGTGGCTCTGCCAAATATGTTATCCACTATAAATAAAGTCGTAACTTACTTACTTACTTACTACTGACCTTATTTGCGCAGTTATAGTAACCTATTCGGACCTAATTGTTGCCCCTATCCTTAACATTTAAGTGGCATTAAGATGGAAGTCACTGCAGATTGTTGATTTTCCAGTGCATAAAAATCAATAAAATATTTTTTATAAAATAAAATATTTTTCCTAAATACCAGCACTGTTTGTTTTACATGTAACCAGAGCCACAATATTAATTTGTTTCGTTTTATTGTAAACTAAATCAGAATTAAAGTGTAGCCCTAACAGTACGCATGTGCTTTCATGTAGATAATTCAAAATTAATGCAACCTCCTGAAAAGCCAATGTAGAAGCTAGCCAATGCATACATTATAATAAATAATATTAATAATAAAGACTTTATTTTACGAGGAAACTCATTTGACAATTAAATTAAATGCCAATCTTCCATGAGATCCAAAATTTAGGCCTTTCCGATTTGGCTGTTTCGTGCAGCATGTCACTGTATAGTCTGGTTCCTGTTCCAACCTTATACAGTGCTACTATAGTACTACTACTGTAGTATTGACGACGAGAACCAGACTATAAACTGCTTCACGAAACAGCCGAGAAAGGCCCATTGTATCAATACAAAAATCAATGTCATAATTTAACAACCGCAACTGACATCTCCAAAAGTTTGTGCGATAACTTTGAATCAATAAATATGCCATGCACCCTGTACAAGCCGCCCCTTGTGTGGATGATGCATATTTCGTTTGTTGGTGACAGGTGGCTGCTCCTATAAGGTTAAATATGCAGTGCAGTTGTACAAACAGTATAACTTCGTTATTACGAACATCGTTATTACGAGCACCGGCGTATTTCGAGCAAATTTATAAAACATTATATAAGATTTTGTATAAAATAACATTACTTTTTGAGTAGAGGTCGTTGCTCAAGGGAGGGCCCGGGACGATTAAGATAGGTTAGGCTTTACTTTATCCGTCACCTTATTAGGGGACAAACTGCTAGGTAAGTTCATTGATTTCCATCGGGAGTACATCGCCGCGGCAAAAAAATGCTCAGTGGGACCTAGGCTTAAGCTAAGTTGTTCTTCGGTCCCTAATTTATTCCTTTAATCTTGTTATTTCAAAGTGACAGTTTTGTTAGATCGTGAAAACAAAGACGCACTGGAATCCATGTTTTGTGGTTTATTTGAGTGTATGTAAATTGCAGTGCATTTTTAAGACAAAGACACCGATGGTGGTATCCATAAGATTCGTACATTAAAACGTGTGAATTTGCGAATACTAGATCATAGCGTACTTGAAAGTTTGATCGTCGTATTATGGCCCGATTAAAATGGTCAAATTCTTCACAACCAGGACGGTACATTATTTATTAGGAATTTGTAGGAAGTGAACGTCATACTTAATACAATAAACAATGTTGTCGCTCATTTCATCGATGTAGTAGGGTGTATCTTAAATTATTAATTAGCCCTTAATGTACTCCAGATCGATGCACATTCATTATTCTTCTATAGTTTAGGCGAGTTCAAAAAGATAATAGAAAATCGGGCATGGTTTGAGGGAAGGCAGCACACAACAGAAGCAGCAGGGCACAAACGGCACACAAATAGACACACGAATAGAAATATCATCATAAATTACAAGTATATTAAGGAATAATTTCACAGTACAGTAAAATCTCGTTATCCCGAGTGCCTTTCGGGACAAGCCAAATGCTCGAGATAAGCCAGTTGCTCGACATATCCGAAGTCTATTAATTAATATACAACATAGAGCAAATTCGCCGGGACTTTGAAATTAACTCGACATAGGCCGGATTCTCGTAACAACGATGCTTGTCTTATCGAGGTTTACTGTATATTGTTTCGAAATGATTAATTTACAATTTTTGAAATTCAAAAAATGTAATAAAATTTCGTACCTGATAGACTGTCAGTCCTTCAAATATTATATAATTGTATATCCTATTATTATGTATATCCTAAGTGTTTAGTTCTCATAATTATGTTATGAACTTATGACTTAAAGAAACGTGTGTGCCATCATTGTCCGATTTTATATTGTCTTTTACGCTGTTAACAAAATCATTGATTTGCACGAATCACTCACAAAAATACATGTAGTAATAACTGATTTACCTAGTTACATGTACGACGGTATAGATCTATATACGCGAGATACTTTAACTTTCCATAAATATAAAGTGCAGTATGCAACTCAAATAGTTGTAATAAAATGCACTAATCTTTTTAAATGCAAATTTATGACTTCAAACATTTCTTTTTTGTGTTGTAATTCATTAGACTTTTTTTTATCTTTTTGAAAACACAAAAATGTATTAATATCAACCTCGCGTCTCACAATACCGACTGTGGGTTGTATTAATAAGTTGAAGTGCAACTCAATAAATGCATAAATTAGTATATAAGTTTGTGCATTTCTTTTCATTTATTAAGTTGATAGAAGCAGTTTAAAGTTGGGGCCACTGAACTGTAAAACATGTATAATTTATAAGCCTTGTCGTCGTAAAGACGGTTATGATTGACCGACTGAGGCGGCATGTAAATATAGTGCCGAGACGTGGTTTGTAGAACCATGTAGCTGTTCGGTGTTTTTATTGGTTCATTTTTATGTTCGTCCTCATGACTTGAAGTTGGAACATGTGGCTATTACTTTTGTGTGTTTTCCTTGTACATTTCGTGCCCTGTTGTATCTGTTGAGTGTTGTCTTCCCTGTCCGGTTTATTAGTGTCTCTTTTTATACATATACGTACTAAAGAGATCTCCTGACTTAGTTTAGCTGGATTCTAATCACAGGCATGGTACATAGTTTGGCACTTTGCGGGAAAATGAAATACTTTCGCTTGTAATACACCCTGTTGTGCCGAATATGACATATACCGAAGATGGTTTACATATAAGCATATTCGTATAGGGTGAAAAAATGCGCCGATTATGGCTTACGGTAAGCCAAGCCATTTTCGGCGCTAAGCAAAGATGCTTACCATAAACCATATTCGTCGAGACAGTGCCTTATCACCGAATGTGGCTTACCATATACAAACGCCCCATATTCGGCGTAAGCCATGTTCGGCACAACACACACCAACTGATGGAATAAAAAGTTGCACATCCTTATATGATGCTTAATGATAACAACCATGCAATGGTTGACAATATGTACGTCCCTGACAATAAATTTTGACAAAACTCTAAGAAGCTTTGGTGTGTCGTTCTTTAGTATACTCGGATTGAAACATTTACAATGTATAACTAGTATAACTACAGTAAAACCTCGATAAGACGAGCATCGTTATTACGAGAATCCGGCCTATGTCGAGTTAATTTCAAAGTCCCGGCGAATTTGCTCTATGTTGTATATTAATTAATAGACTTCGGATATGTCGAGCAACTGGCTTATCTCGAGCATTCGGCTTGTCCCGATAGGCACTCGGGATAACGAGATTTTACTGTATATGGTAAATGCTCGTACAATTCTAATCATACAGTACTCGCCGACTATAAATTTTTTGTAAGGTCTAAGTAGTTGTCTAAACAAATCATAAGAAATCCAAACTTATCAGCTTGTCTAACAAGTCTAACATTATTCAAGGCGGTTCAAATTTAGTTCGATTTCTATCATTTAAAAAGGAACATTTAGAAATTGACACCACGATAGGTTTCCCATAACACGTTCGTTTTTATGATACTTAGAGAAACGTTTTTCTTTCTTTTTTATATCGAATAATAGGACGTTTTTATTGAGCTCATATCAATCCATTTCGACTAATATGATTTAAACGGGACCGTTCTTTCAATTAAGGAATCGTAAATTCAATACGCACAAAGCACAGGGGGCTGTATCATTCAAATTTTCAAACATAACATCAATTAAATTGAGATATTGCTGAACAATTCTATTGTCGTTTCAACAATTGGGTCTATTAGAAAACTGTACACGTTTATACAGAAGCGAATTAAGCCGACGACTTGAATGTAAAAAAATAAAATGTATTTCATTTATATTGCCGGGTTCCTAGAGCAACTACATATTTAATGTTTTTTGTTACAAAGGATGTAATGTCAATTTCTGTATTTGAGACGAGAAAATATCGTGTTGAGAGCCATAAGCGCAGTCTGGTCTTGAGTGTGAAATCTATTTTAAAGGTGCTGCCTCACGTATTGGTGTATTGCAAAAATAAAATAAAATTGTCAAATATTCGCGTAATTTTAGTACAGTTACCTGTATATCCCATAATTAACCACACAGACATCTAAAATAATTTGCGAAATATCGGCATTTTGTATGTTATTTAGTATGTTTACATCCAAATTTCTCTACATTCACTTAAATTGCCTAAAATGTGTTTGCATTCGATGAAAACGAATTGCAAAACGAACCAACTACCTCACTGATGGTTACGCGGTACATGTAGTTTGTTGATGTTACAGTTCTATCACATGTGAATTACATGGTTTGAATATCTTATTTACCATACATATGTCATAAGGCAACCGTCAGTGACTCTCTATTACATCAATACTTGGTAAGGTAGGAAAATCACATCATTCAAAAAATTTAGCCCGATCTGTGAGTCAGCACCTTTAAAAGATAGCATAAACTGTCAGTGAACGGATAACAATAAAACAAACCCGTTCGCCTGCGTTTATGTCCGTTTCTTTTCCGGCAAATCATTTACTTTTCAGGCGATGTCCGTTCAAACCGGGGAAGGTTTTGGAAAAGTTTTGAACCGTGATTTGAGATTCACAAAATGCATGGTTATCATCCGTTCGTTTCCGTAACGCAATTCGGTGATGTCTGGCTACATACAGCCTAGGTCCCACTGAGGAATTCCATATCGGTGATGTTCTCCCGATTTCTTCCGAAACCACCCGATTTATTACAATTCATTCCGATATCACGTTTATAGTCTCATGACTTCTCCAAAGCTTCTCCTAGACCACAAGAAACCTGTTCCCGATGTCCTGATAGCTCATTAATTCAAATCGGGAGTACTTCGCTGAGACAAAAAATGTTCTGTGGGACCTAGGCTTACACACGTATCGAACTTGTTCTGAACTAGCCTGTAATAATCGTCTTCATGGCTGGGTTGTGAAAGCGTAGTCCACATTAGATCGGCGATTACATGCAGTTCACATGCCTGCGATCACTATTTTGGCAACTTTTTGATGAACATATTTTTCGACAACAGAAAGGCGGCCATACGAAATCATCAGGCGCGCGATCTTAACGCTGTTCCGCACATCTCGGACAGTGGAACACACTTACGAACAAACCGAAACATGGCCTTTCTGTGCCCACTACAGAGGTGGTGCAGCCAGAACAGTCACGTGATTACAATAACAACAATGACCGCTTGTTTCATCAAATAGAATATAATACATTTATTTTCTAATTATGGGACATTGCGGGCAAACTGTCACATTTAAATATCCACATGCACATTTCTTTCTCCAATACTATGACTGCAACTACAATTTAGGTTATCTTAAACAGTTTACTTTCTGTTCTGTTTTGTTCGTAAGGTGTTCGGAGTAGAACATCCCGCACAGTGTGCGGAACACACGTTACGAACATACCCGGCTTTAGGCTGCAAGATAGACGCCACATAGCAAACATAGTTCTCTATATGTCTAGAAGGTTTTCTTATATTACATGATATAGTCCAAGAGCTAAGGGTGGCAATTTATTTACAATTCTTGTCCAAATCTTAAATTGACTTCTTTTTAGGATTTCTGACAGCTAAAACTAGGCATTATAGTCGTTTTGCTGTGGAAGCTGGGTCATTCAGCTAGGGCATTCAGTCTTTTGGTTGCAGAATGTAATAATTCACTATACTTTTCGTCAGGTTGGACTTGGGGGGATCTTTGCTTGTTTAGATGGACATTGTGCTTTGTATTCGGTTTATGTTTCTTGTGCTGGGTTGGTTCAGTTGGACATAGTGCTTTGTGTGTTTTTAATGTTTTCTTTGCTCGGCTGGTTAAGTTGAGTGCTGCCTTCCCTGCCTGACTTAATATAATCTTTTTTATTAGAATGGAAAGTAAAAAGTGTGCAGAATACAAAAAAAACATTTGTTACAAAAATCTGCTTTCACAACGCTGATAAATCCAAGACGGTCGCCAAGATGGCCGCCAATATGGCCACCAAGATGGCCGCCACTGAGATGACCACCAAGATGGCCGCCAAGATGGCCGCCAAGATGACCGCCAATATGGCCACCAAGATGGCCGCCACTGAGATGACCACCAATATGGCCGCTAAGATGACCACCAAGATGGTCACCAAATGGCCGCCAATATGGTCGCTATTTCGAAAACATCAGCTCTGTGACACAATACTTGTCTATGTACTAAAAGCAACGTTTGTGACTTAAGTACTCGGGCTATCACTCAATGTCACAACGCGTCAATTTACTTAATCTCTAAATAATGAATAGCATACGCTTCTCTGCGTTTGTGTATCATGCCTATCAACGGCAGGCGCCTATTTCTGAAGCTATCAACCAGTAGCGAGCATAGATATGTTGTTAATTGAACATTGATTGAACCAACACTGGGACACCGGACATTGCTTGTTGGATGTAAAAGGCTACTGGTTATTTAAATGGAATCTGAATAACCGCTCCATTGTATTCTTGCTTTCAATCGTTTTAACACGTAAATGCAATAAAATATTTTAAAAGCTATTTTATTGAACACAATTAACGCCTCATAAGGTTGGATATTACGGCGGCCGTTTGATGTCTGGATAATGGTTATATTGGCTTCGCTTAGACATCAATGGATCTGACAGCAATCAGTTACTAGTAGTTTAGTTTATAGTTTATACTTATTCATTTTAAGTCGATTGTGAAACAAGTTCCCAGCCGCAGCCGTCATTTCTGTGCATGTCGCGAAGCCTTAAAAATCTGGCTTCAATTCTCTCCTATCCTAGTTGCGATTGATACATCCACCATCAGGAATGAGGTGTTGAAAGTAATTACTATAAAATATGTCACTTTACTTAATTGGAAGCCATGGTATGACAATCAATAAGTTCTTACGTGTAAGTAAGTTCAATGTCAATACACAGTTTTTAAAAGAGAATGAGGATTTTAAAGTAAAGGATTTTAATGAATGGTTTGAATGAATTGAATCAGGTTTGAGTACACATGCGTATATTTAGAAGATGATACCACCTAACATTTCTTAAAATATAAATAATTGCACATTTTTGAAGTTTGACCCAAGCTATGTTGGAAATAACTTAAACCAAATCAGTTACAACTTCAAATACCGAATGGAATGAAAGATAACATACTCTTGATCTTTAGCTTGACTTTATTTTGATACAAACTTGACACGATTCGGATAGCGATGGTGAACTATCACCGAATTATATTGCATACGATAAAAACCCAGGTCTAGTATAATAAACCTGTCAGTAAGAAACGGTACAAAAGTAATCGCATAAAAAGGGACACAGTTCCACTATAATGTGAAGTCTTTATTGTGAAATCGGTAATAATGAATACCCCCCAAAAAGGCTGATCATATTCAGCGTTGATTCAACATGCCGATCAACCTGATTCATTTTCCGAAAGCTTAGCCTAGGTTCCACTGAGGAATTGGCGATTCCTCTCGATATATCAAACTGTCTCATGACTTCCCTGAAGCTACCTCTAGACCACAAGGAACCTGTTCCCGATGACCTGATAGCTCATTAATTTCCATCGGGAGTACTAGCACTAGTACATCGCCGAGGCAAAAAATGCTCAGTGGAACCTAGGCTTTAACTAATAGCTTATCCATGCGATAATTTCATTTTTACTTATATCCGATTTCAAATATTTTGGTATCAAAATGACGGCATTAAGTTGACCTTCAGCATCCACTTGTACAATATTATATGATATTGAAACATATCATATTATTCCTGGTACAAGTCAACTTTCCCCAGTGTCGCGTTTTTAAACCCGTTAACCATGTTATCTCACACGCACGAACACACAAAACCTTTGAAGCATGTTGATTCAATATTTTCGGCTCAACATGCATCCAATTCTCGTGTGGCACAGACGGGTCCCTATCATTATTCTTGGGCCATATGTATAGAGCATCTTAGTAGAAAACTTAAGATTTTCCTTAAATCGAAATACCTCCTTAAGTCAGTCTATCACCGAATTAAGAAAATCAAGATTACTATTTGTTTCATACGGTTCTCAGTCATTATTAGGAAACACGGGATATTCTTCAATTTGTAAGAAATATGTGCTGTACAAATGTTTAATTCAAGTCAAAATATTTAAGATTTCCAGTAACGGATGCCTTATAAACACCGGCCCTGGATAATAGTGTATATATATTTCCGACAACGAAACAAATCTCAAAAGTAAAACTAGGATATACACTTACTTTTCTACAAAAATAAACTCCGAGTAATTTTTTTTATAATTATAAACAGACGAAAATTCCCAAGTGCTTTAATTCCAATCGAATTTAAAAACATGAATAAATAAACACTTTAACAAACTAGGATACTCCACTTCCACTATACACGTGCTGGTAAATAGTTGATTTAATTGATGCAAATACGTATACAGTATAACACCCGTCAATACCGTTCAATCATAAAAAATAAGAAATAGTATTTTGGATAACAACATTCGGAAACCTTCGGATTCTTAAGTCCGTTTTTTCTAATTTTTATCATCGAGCAGAGATTAACGAGAGGTTGAAACTCTGTGATACGGTTCAGTGTATTTATTTAAGAGTTCCCGTATCAGAAAAACGCTCCGTGACACAACCAATACCCTGATAGTATCTCTGAAATTAGGTTTCTATTCGATAATTGACATAAAGTCATATGATTTCGCGTAGTAATTTTTTTTAAATGAATTAATTCATCTACGTTAGCACGCGGATTTTATGTGTAATATTATCAATTTTATTGAACTAATCAAGACGAACACGACTTTATGCGAGGGCGTTTACATGTATGTTAAACACAGTATGATAAAAAAGTTATACTTTTTATGCGTGCTTTATTAACAAAATTCTTTTGTCGCGAAAACTAATGATTTATAGGTAAAATCAATTGTCTTTGCTATCAATTTCACTTCTACGAATAAATGAACAAATAAAAGCGCGTCTAGAAGGCAGCCGTCACTGATGTATTCAATATTTTTTATCAATATTAGTATGTTTTTTTCTCTCTCTCTCTCCCTGTTTGTTCCCAAAGTATTATTGTTATAATTTGCAAATGAACAAATAAAAGCGCGTCTAGAAGGCAGCCGTCACTGATGTATTCAATATTTTTTATCAATATTAGTATGTTTTTTTCTCTCTCCAAAGTATTATTGTTATAATTTGCAAATGGCGTCGTACAAATAATCCTAGTATACGAACAGAATCGCATCAAACACTTCAACATAAAATGAGTTTCAAATAAAATACAATACTCGCTGTTGTGTCTCGATAATTCGAATACAATAACTAAAAATAGTTCGATATAGCGGAAGTTCGAAATAAACGAATAAAACGAAGTAGAGTTCGTAAACGTGTAAGTGGGGACATAAAACGCGATCTATAAATAGAAATAGAAATGATAAACTTTTAAGTCATCAAATTTAAGATAGATTTAAAGTATACTGACTAAGTTCATTAAATGCTGTATTAAATTTACTGATGAAATAAGATCAGTACATATCAATTAAATTTCATCTAGGATTTATACGACTTTCATTCAGATATTTGCAGAATCATTAAGCATGGCATTATAAATGTCAAATATGACAGCCTAATACTTTATGCAATGATAGAATGAATTCAATGACATACGTTTTAATAACTAGCCTAGATCCCTGAAATATGACACACGCCTCAATGGAAATTTATTATTATTTCAAGTGATGATCGAACTGCAAAAAACGCGGTTAATTTTACTGAGAACTCTCATAAACAATGAACAAGACATCTCATCTTTAATAATGTACTCAGAGTCTTGTAGTTTCGAAATTACGAACAACTAATTTTTTGGCGTAACTGTTTGAAATTGAAACTGACATACTTAATCGACCAATGAAATGCTTGTAAACATATCTGAATGAAATAACCCATCCTCAGTGTGGACATACCACGTGGTAAGAGACGTAAGTTTTGCCTAAGAACCCTCTGTCAACACAAAGTTAGAAACAATCGTAAGTAGGCCCCTATTTTATTCTTTGACCGATTTTAACGCGTCATACTCGACACTCAAGCCTGGAATGAAAACTATTTAAGCAACTGGATATTTTGGTAAATAGTCACAGTTTTTGCCCAAAAACCGACTAAACTGCTATCAAGGCACGGACAGATTTTTACTTGCGTTCTTAGCAAACAATTACGTCACATACCACGTGGTATGTCAACACTGATTAAAAGTTGCGCACTTAATTGAACGTGTGTTGTTTAAAGAGTGTTGTTGTGTCGAATATGACTTACGCCGAATATGGCTCACTTTGTAGGGTGAAAAAGAGCGCACTTACAAAATTGAATTAAAAGGAATCATGTTTTATTGATCCAGAATATTAGCAAGGGTATTGTTGATAAATATAATCCGGGTATTTAATGTACGGATCTCCCCCGTTGTTTGAGGGAATCCTGGGTTTTAGTCGTTATCTATGAAAATTGACACATATAAGTATTAAACCCACTTTGGGTATCAAGGTCAAAGTAGCCTACACCTATTAAATAAAATTGAGGTGATCATACATCTAGGCATTGGGTACACACGTAGTCCATGGCATGGTGAGTTACTGACTCGGCTGTTTCGAATGTTGTGGGTTCCCGCCTCTAGCCTGATTAAAACAGAAATGCATTTCAGTGTTTCCCACCGAACAGTCTTTCGGACGAGACTTTAAAACCCAGGTCCCGTGTATGATGCTTTAAATCAGGTACGCCAGTAAAAGAACCAGGGATACTTCTGGAACTGGGACATCTTCTGCACCATGCACTATCCCCCCAAAACTGTGACTAACCACTTCCTCGCCCATATGGGTTTCCGGTGGCGAGGATAAGTATAACGTCGCTGTTCTTCGAAATCCTCGTATATCAATTGTGGCTTCTTTTCAGGAGACGAAAAAAAACTGAATAACTTTTTACTAAAAGTGAATATTTATTTAATTCTTTGACACGAACATAGCGTTTGTGACTCCACTTTGAATGCACGTAAATGCGTTCGTTCTTATTTTTTGTCAAATTTGTTCCATTTGCCGTTATTCGACTTTTTCGCGGCATTATTCAGTTTTTTCGCATTACGTAATTGCGTTTTCTAAATCCTCGTATAATTTAAATTAGCCATTTATAGATATTTATATTGTTCAGCGTTAAAATATTAAAGTGTTTCTACTTATCCGTTGTAATATACCATTACAGGTTAATTGTTTTGCATATTTGACGTAAGCGCAACCAAAAAACAACAAAACAATTTATTCGAGATTTTCGCAGCCAAAATGTGGCCCCATGAAAAAAATCAAGAATTTTTGCACAAGTACTAACTTTCTCGTTTGAGAGGCTATTTTTAGACTATCTTATCTGGCATTTTCGCAGAAGACTTGTTACTGAATAGGCTTTCCGATGTGCGTATAATCGTTTTTGAGCCAAAACATGTATACGAGGTTTTCGAAGAACAGCGACGATAAGCATACAAATAAAAATCTAGGCAAATGAGAAAATATATTTTGATCATATCCTCATCCGTTCATCGGTATAGTTGTTCGCGACAACATGATAACAACTCGGACAGGGAAGTCAGCATCAGAAACAGCTGAGCACGAAAAACACTCAGCTAACAATCGCAGGCTTAGAATTAGAGGATCGTTAGTACAAAACCGATATTTTGAGAAAACAAGAAAAAACTACAGACATCTGAAAACTACTCTTTACTTATGGAAAAACAAGCTTTTTTTCGACTTCAGTTTGGTCAACATAACATCGATTTTCATGAAAATAGACTATTAGTAATTAGAAGCGCCTTGTGATGCAGATTTAAAATATGCATGAGTCTTATTATTCTAATTATTAAGTCGTAAGCACATTCTTCTAATTCTAAGCCAGCGTAGTGTATAAACCGTTACCTCGGCATGAAAGTGGTCCCTGGTGAAAATGACGAATAATGAGATTTGATGACTTTTGTTTTACTATTTAAGTTTGAAAATTATATTATTACTGTTGTCGGTTTTGCCATTAAGGGAATCGTTTGATGAAGACATATATATTTTTCTGAAATCTAAGTCTAATATTGTTTCCCCTAAGTGGGACCACCAATCGGAAAGTTGGAAGTTGGAACCACGGTATTTAGGATATAATCATCAGTACAAAATTAATAAATTAATTGGAGCACAAACTAGTATTTAAATCCGAATGTTCGACTTTTTTAGAAGTTAACGTTGAAATAAAGAACTATTATAGACACATTTTGGGATTAAATACTACAAACTACAAACGTTCTCAAAAAGATCGGTGCCAATATCCTAAACTCAACTATCTAGCTTTGATTTAATTTAATCATCGATTTACATCGATACCTCTATAAATATGATTCATAAGTAACAAAATATTTGGTTAAATAATTGTATAGATTTTCATAGACGTTCTGTGAGTGGTTCAGAAGCCCTTAAGTACCGATATCTTTACAAATGCATTATTTTCACTTTTGACTATATCAGCAATTGATCTAATATCGAGTGTACACTTTAAACACCCAGTAACCTGACACTTTTATCAATGCACATAATTCCGTTTCTAAAAAGCATTCAGCCGATATTTTTTTTATTTCAAAATTTATACTCGAGATTTATTACTCGTCTAATGATTTATTTCAAATAGCGTTTGTTAACATATGTTAATTGAAGTTTAACCCACGACGTTTATATAACGGAAGGTATTATATACTTCTGATTAAATATTGGTTCTATTCTATTCAATTCTATTCAATGCATGAGAACATAAATCGAAAAATGTGAAACTACAGAACGATCGGGACAAATTAACTGATTTGCTATTTGAAGTGTAGATTCAAAATATTTTTTTATATTCTTCCAACCGCGCATTATGTCAACAAATTGCCTGCACAAAGAAATAAATAATTTTTATTGATGAAGGAAACTAATATGCAGTAATAACACATAATGGATGTCATTGAAGAACTGACTAAACTTTTTAAAACGCTTACTTTTAAAAACAGGCGTTTAAATTCGTATTTATCAGCGCTAATTCAGCGAACTCTGAAATAACATGACAGGAATAAGAAACCAGAGGGGTTGGATACGTAGCCGTCTAACTAGGATCGTTGACCGGAATAAACGGGTTTTAACATCGCTCGAAAAGACAGAGGTGATTCGAATGTATTACAAATTCTAGACTGGTACGACTTGTCTCATTTTCCGACACAGTCTTCTATATATTGATAGTTGGATCATGGAACCAGTCTAATCATAGCCAAGCATGATACCGATACATTACAGACGACTCGTTCAGCGCGGGCGCCAACCATCACTAGACGTCAATAACGACAATTTCTATACACATACTATGAATGCATATGGTTGGTGGCTACGTTACTGCCATATGAACATGTCCACTGAGGACTATGAAACACACCTACTTACGTACGTACAGGCGGACATATAGGAAGGACACCACACGTACGCCGCCCCGCCATCTTAGGTGGTATGTGTGCGGACGTACGAAACGGACGAACGTGTCGGTGCTTACATCAGTGACCACAATACCTATGTGGCTACTGAATACAGACAAAACTACTTGAAAACAATAAAAAAAGGAAGCAGACTTCATTCAATCAATGTGTTTTATTGTGGCTATTTTCTTTTACGTGGCTGTAAATTAGACACATAAATAAATCTTCGTGGCGTACAATAACCACATAAATAAAACGGACGGACATAATAACGGACTCGGATGATATAAGCAACTTTGTGACAGGAGAGTAATAAAATATCCCATAGAAACCCCGTCTCACTTCTTATTCGAGCTAATCAAATATACAGGGAACTAATCTACTATATGAATTTATTGTGTGTACCATTGAAAACACTGAATGGATGTTTTGGTGTATATAAATATGTATTTCTATTACTGACATAAATTTCCTATATATTGGCACAATTTAACGAACCAATATAACTGTATCAGATATTTACACAAACAAGTTGACAAGAAGGGGGTCTCATAATTTATGGTGGTAATAAGTTAACACTCTTTTAAATTGTTAGAAAAACTCACACATGGACTAAATCTTTTGAAGTGTATTTAGCATGTAAAGTTGTGAAGTAAGTCGTATTTCATTGGAGAATGCAGATAAGTGTTCAGCAAAAGGAAAGTAGCTGAACGCATTCATAAATAAAGGCAAAACTAAAATAATTATTTCGCAATTGTGACAATGACATTTCTGACTGCATCATCTAACAAGCGGAGATTGCGGGCCAAAATATTTGTTTGTATTCCAATCTAACAGGGTTAAACGAGGACCACCTCGCATTCTGTCCCGGCAGTTAGTCAAGGCATTCTTTCACAGTCAGTTCTTTCGGTCACGGTCAGTTCTTTCGGTCACAGTCAGTTCTTTCCGACACAGTCAGTTCTTTCGGTCGAAGTCAGTTCTTTCCGTCACAGTCAGTTCTTTCCAGTCAGTTCTTTCAATTATACATTTAAGTGTACTCTTTGATATTGCACTGTAGGGGGATGGGCGTTCAATAAATATATGGAAAATGTGTTGATGTAAGAACGAGCGTTGTTTCTTAACACTAATAAAAGACGAGATGGCACATTTTTCTTATATACAAACACAAATAATATCATTCTAATTCATTCGTTTGATTATAACCATGTGTTATTATTATTTAATGCTATTGAAGATGAAATAAAGACCAGTATATTTTATAAAAAATGTTCAACACTATTAATTTAGTTTCGTAAAAAAGATTTCAGACCATGTGCTTGTATATTCAGTAAAGTCTCAATTTTTAGACTTAGGGAATATTGAATGAGATATGTGATATCATATTAAGTTTTTATTTTATAGCGAAGATCATACACAAATAATTCCATATTATAGTATTTCCGTAGAAATATTCCATTGTTATTAAATTGCTGATTAATGGACTTCTATAATAGTATAAATATACCCAAGGGAAGTAACTCTCAATTCAGAACCGCGACTCACGGACATAGTTACCTACCTTGTCAAGATATCGTATTCCGGTTAAATGTAGTCAATAATTCATTTTGATATGTTATAAGTATCATTTATTAACTACAACCGACATAATGGTTCTATTTTAGACCGGAAATAGATCTATTAAACACTTAAAGTACGGACCGGAAGTGGAGCTATTATACATGTCAGAAAAACACACATAACACGCTCGCATTTTGTATTCATATCAATTTATCTGAAAACTAAGTTATTATGTCAGTAAATAAGTGTACAAAAATAGCAAATCTGATACATAGGTCTCTAATGTACTAGCATTGAACGGATTCCGTTATGAACTACCGTTTCGATTGAATAATCGATGCCGCTTCTTTACCGTTTCTGAATTGATCATTTCGTGACAAAGTGCAGTATTTTGTTATTTGACAGAATATTATTCTTAATAATTAGTTTGTACATTTAAGCATTGATGTGTTTAACCGATATTACCATTATTCTGCTTAAATACGTGTACATGTCAAGCAGACTATTTATTAATAATTTGGTACAAAATACAAGCATTACTCCAATCACAAATAAAACATCATGCAGTTAATAGTATGGCCGTAATATTCACCTAAAAAATCCCCGGAACAAAACATGGACTACATTTCTACCGTTGACGTTTGCAAACTTAATTTATTGATGATATCATTAAGTTAAGTTATGCTTAGTAATAAAGGATGTTTCTACTTATCAGCAAACAATAAATTGATAATATGGTACATGTATAGTTCTAGCTGATGCAAAATAAATACTATACTTATAGCAAAGCAAAATATGTTATCATTTTTATAGCTTAAATGCTAACAGCATGATTGTACTCGATTTATAAAATGCATCTTACATTATGTTCTTGATACGATTTTGTTTTGTTTGATTTTTGTTTTCTTTAGCATATACTAATTAAAACATGTAAAGTCGTTTACTGATATATTGAAGGTATATTTGCATATGTTACTACTACACAAACCCGGAGTGTGGCTTATTGGTGCAACTAATAGTACATATCACGGCTGAAGTATATCTTGAATGAAACACGAACACTGAGGATACGTCCTCATGTCGCTAACATCGAATATTTGACCATATCAAACGATGATTGGAAGCTGTTTTCTTTCACAATGTATTGTCCGAACTGTATTATAGACGGTACAATGACTGTGAAAATGAACTTTCCGAACCCGGAGAAAATTTCACAATTTGCCCGAACCAACTTTTGGATATTTGCCAGAACAGTATGGTTTGGATTTTATATTAATGACCCTTAACCTTGCGCCCGTTTGTTCACTTTGACTCTGTCAGGAGGGACTACTTGGCTTCTTAAAATATCAATTTGGATTGACTATTTACATAAAATTTGAATATTTGCAATACACTACACAATACGCTATACATCATCATATTGGCAAGTTCCGTCACTGAAATTACATATCAGTACGTAAAAGTCCTCCCGAAGCATCTCGAGTAGAAATCTCATCTCAAATTGAGATTTTGCTAAAATTAGAGCCGGAATTATAGATAAATCTGAAGCGCCAGCTCTTGAAATTTAACTGTAACAATTATGTTTAGTGATGCTTATTTTGCGATCAGCCTCGAATGGAAATTAACTTAAAGACACATACCAATATTTGAGATGAGATCTTGCACATATTGAGATGCTTAGGGAGATCGCTGCCAGATAAAGTACAGACCGAAAGTGAGGCGAATAAAAAGCAAATTACTTACTTTTCTTTTGGTTTGAGAGCAACTGGCTCCTCTTGCACAGCCATGGCAGTACGCGTTCGATCTCTAGATTTTCTCGCTTGAATGTTGGTTTTGAGATGACCCCTATCAAGTCCTGCACTACATCACCAGATACCCCCTTCATGGCTGCCACTTCCGGTATCAATTCTCACTTAATCTGCAAGAAGAAACATGTATTTGTTTTATTATTATGATGATTTATAACTACATTGTATTATTGTAGAGACGATGGATGAAAAATGCATGTCATCTTTTTTATTATTACTTATACCTTATTACTGTTTATCACATGTTTGACGTCGCGGTAGCGTAATAAAGCCATTATTTATTTTTGATAATACACTAGTGTAATAAAGCAATCACGCGACGCCATTGAAAGGATAGGCGACGTCGTCAAAGTTGCGCGTTTATTATAGTGAAAAATAAGTAGCTTTTATGTTTCGGCCGGAAAAGACTAACATGTGATAAAAAGAACATTACATTTGTGACTTTCCACATTGAATTTATTAAACTCGATGAAAAAAATCGATAAAATGCTCGGCAGAGCCTCGCATTTTATTATTTTATTCAACTCGTTTAATAAATTCAATATCGAAAGACACTCATGTAATATCCTCTATATATTAGCTTTAATTTAAAAAACTCATCAGAATACCCCAAGATAGATAAGCCTAAAGTCGTCTAGGTCCCACTGCTGAGTATATTTTGCCTCGGCGTATACTCCAGATTGAAATTAATGAGCTATCTGGAGATCGGAAACAGGTTCCTCGTTGTCTAGGAGAAGTTTCGGGGAAGTCATGAGACTGTTTGTGATATCGGAAGGAATTGTGATGAATCGGGTGGTATCGGAAGAATTCGGGATAAAATCGCCGATGTGAAATTCCTCAGTGGTACCTAGGTTTTAATGATTTAATAGCGATATATTATTCAGCATTTGTTTTCATTAGAGTGTACACTAGTTATTGCTATACAATTAAATCACAATTTTAAGTTATGAAAAACGTACGAAGCATTTCCTAAAAATTTATACCATTCATTTTTTTTGTAAAATATAAATTCCAATACATGTACAATATTCCGTATTACACAATAAATCCATAATTTTTAACCGACACACGCATAAGCCCGTGCATTCACAGAGATGGTAATTACAACTAAACGCTTTCTATTCCAATGGCATGTACAAAGTCACTTATATGTACATAAGTATATTACATATCTATGTTCTCTTTCATTTGCTTGTTCAAACATACAACGTTTGCGTTTGGAATTACACAAACGATTTCAGAACGCAATCAAAATGACTATTCACCTGATCATAATAAAAATTGAGAGCAAATATCGAACGTCTAATGTCGCATGTCGTATAATGCGAACAATTTAACCTGATCCTCAACTCCTTTATGCATCAATATAATCAAGCTCCTTATGCGAATTGTATCAATTTCCGCGAGAAAATCGTGCCCTTTCGGAGATTTAGATCAAAAGTGTTTGAAGTACACCACGTAAATAATCGTATAGCTCGCTGGAGATAACTCTAGCCTTATCAATAAATAAACATATATAATATAAACACTTCATGGTGATTATGAACAAGATTGAAAAAAATGGACATCGGAAATGCATTTAATTGTTCTTTTTATTTGTAAACAAAGGCTAGTGTTATCATCGGCGGACTATATGTCTCTTAGCTTACGAAAAAGGGCCGAAATTAAATAATTGACAAGAATTTAACTGGCCGATTATGTTAATAGAAGGCTTGAGGATCATGTTATTTTGTTGGCACTACATCTATACTTTTACTTTCACACGACTTTTTGCCAAATTATGTTGAATGCATATTACGTTCACCTTGTCAGCAGGTGCCGAGTGCAAATGTGGACACTATTTTATAATTCGCGTTATGACCTTCTTAATTAGATTAACAGTAAATCTCTCCAACGGTGTGCGATAAGCCATATTTTGTTTAAATTCTATTCTACGTAAACATTTCACCAATCAAGGAAAACGGACTTGTATTTCTTCGAAGGTCATCGTTCCTTGTAGACCATCACTGCCGTAACCAGAGGAAGATTTAAGCCGAGACAGTTCGATGGGTCCGAGGAGATGCTCCCTCCTGACTTTTCTACCTAAAACATCTCTGATGCCACATGTTGTGCAATTGGTTTTTGCAACAAGTTCAAAAAAGATTCAGACCCCAGGGGCAAACACTGGATTAGGTGTTAGGGCCTTCAATGCATTGTTTATCTGAACAGTATTTCACAGAAACTCTTTATATATTTTTTGATCTTTGTATGTAAATATGTTGTCCTCATAGGTCTACGACCTTCTGGATTTTGGAAATAAACTACTATATATTTTTTTGATGAAAACGATACTATGCTATTATTAAGTTCATCTCTTGTTAGGTGGGAAACACTGAACACAAAGAAAGACAGCTCTGTTTGATTTCTTTTAATATAAAGTACAAGCTTGACCTCCACTGATATCAGAGGATGAAACTATGTTGACTTATTCTAAGTCAGTAAGAGTCACTCCCCCTTAACACCATGGGATGGATTTTAGTAGTGCAAGAGTTACTTTCCTAGCAATAATGGGAGGGTAAGTAAGTCAGTAAGATTGACTTCCCCTTAAATCAGGGGAGTGAACTATATTTGACTTATTTTATAGAACATTTGTCATTAGCAATTTAATTATTTTTTATTTCGTTTTGTTATGACGATGTCACGAAGGTCTTTGTCTGAAACTCATTAATTTGACCACCTTTAGAATTCTGATATTTTCTGAAGAAATGATGGCCTTCGTTTTGCGGTACAGAGAACCTCGATAATACGACCAGCAATTAGGAACAAGTAAGTGCTTCTAACATCAGAAATGACCCAGGAAATTGTGTTTTTATTTTCAAAGTGATGTTATTATTGACGTAGTCTTTAATGTGGTTTAACTGTAAACCATAATTTTATGACGTATTTGATAATGGATTCTAGCTATTTTTGACCAGGTGGCAGAGAAAGAACTATAGACGGTCTATCGGTAAATAGTAGTCAACGAATTGCGTATTATTATTTACTCAGTAACTTTACTTAATTAATGGGTTTGTGTATATTAATATTTGTACTAATAAAACATTCACCTGGTTAGTTTACTTATAAAATTTGACAAAAAGAAGTGTAAATATGTATGATATCGAACAACTTTTTCTAAGACTATTTCCATTATTAACTCAATATGTTTGTTTTATATTATATTCCAAAAACCTGTTCATCTATTTGCTATGCAACGAAACACCCACTTTTCGACGCTTAATTGCCGAATTGAACAAGTACTTTTCGATGTAAGAAAACACATTTCTGTTTTAAGTGCAACAAGTTAAAAAATATTATTTTCACTGACTACTAGTATATAGGATTTGTTCAACTGTTTATAGAACCAGTTAAGATGACAGATTTAGAATATAAAGTTAAATATTTATAAACTGTTGTATGTGTTTATTAATTTATATTTTTGTGTTTGGAGATAGAGCAATTTTGTCAAGATATTTCATTTTTTCTTAAAGGTGAACTGCTCTATCTCCTGATACCGGGGATAGAGCAGTTCTGTATTGAACGTTAAGGAGATAGAGCAAATAATTACTGACGCACTAAGAGTCACATGTACAAATAACTAGATTTGATTGGCTAGATGTATTGTTTACAGGCGAACTGCTCCAACTCCTGGAGTTGAAACAGTATAATAGTCAACTTTAGATTTATTTTCTGGAGATGGAGCAAATCATTACTGAGTATCTTCGTTTATGTACAGCTCGATGAGACGATTTCAGTGATATAAAAATTTCAATTTTAACAAAAATGGAGATAGAACACTTCTTTACTCAGGCGTAAATGTTGACATACCCCCCCCCCCCCCCCCCCTGAGAAAAAATTGTGCAAGCGAAACAAGCTAAAAAATTCATTATCTGAGAAGAATGCCTACTAACTCGTTCTTGACTTGATATTATTCATTTAAACCTATCGGTATTTTGGGCGAGCGAAGCGAGCTAGAAAAACCAGCAGCATGCTTCAGCAAGTAGGCGCTCAATGCCCATGCTCCCTTTATTGTTTTGAAATCAATGGATCCATCTGGTGCGATGTGAGGAAAGGTAGATGGAAAGGGTAAAAGCTTTATTACAGAATCAAGCCAATCATAGTCCCCATTTATGAGTTATGAATCTAATTAATATTGCGCATGTATATCTGTATTTTTAAATCCGATTTCTGGGCACTTTCATGGGGAGGGGTTTATAGCAGAGCAATTAGAGTCATAGTAAATTTTTATCTGAGCAGCATGCCAGACCAATTCGCTCTTTAGAAGAGCATAGATGTTTTCCATTATCTCCGTAATACTTTATTTTTAATGATTAAAGTTATTTTGCGAGCGCGAAAATTGCATTTTTCATGTTTGTTTCACATAGAACAAAAGACAAACTTTCCATGCGATTTTAGGGGGGGGGGGCGTACGCCCTCTTCCGCCGCATCCTTAAATCCCCCTACAGCAACATAAAATGTCTTCTTATTATAAAGTTATTATATCAGAGCACTTAGGGTAATTATTTACGATTTCTGGTCAGTGCCAAAGACCGTCGGGTTACATGCTGTACAAGCGATTAATAGATAAGCTAGAATAATACACCCATAGTCATTATCTTAACAATAGACACGAGTGTGTAACTTATCTGAAATCAATTTTTATAAAATGTTGTAATCAATAATTAATTCAAATATGAATCTCCATTGTCCTTCCGAGTTATTTTTGAACTATCATTAAAGTACCGTGCAGTATTTCTAGAACGGCTATCCTTGGAGCGGCCTTTGTAATAACATCTTTAGACTGCCAAATTTAAAGTGGGGTATCATATTTGTTTCTCCTAAACACTTAAGACTAAACACTGCACATACTGGGATTGTATTCACAAAGTATCTTAAGGGAAAACTTAAATATTTTAATAACCATGTTTTCTTTGTGATTATGCTAGCTTTTTACATATTGCTTCTAAACAATGTAAAATATGATAATGTTTATGTTCCTGTTTAGCCGAACAAGTTAAGAAAAGTTTAAGAAAATTCTATGTTTTTCCTTAAGATGCTTTGTGAATACCACTCCTGACTTACAAGTTATTTGCAATTAGGGCGCTTAATTAATAAAGCAAATACTCCGAGGAAGAATAAGTATTTCAAAATATCTATAGACCAGATGCCCACCAGACGTGCCGTCCCGGGCAGAATATGACACCAAGGGTTTCCGAAACTAGCATCATGTTATCGGCAACCAATCCTCAAAACATCGGGGCTTACAGCAGCTCCGAGAGCTAAATACACTTTACTACAACATACGTAGCAAGCATGGCAACAACAAATATAAATGTTCATACGAAAACATAATGACAACAAATAGGAAAGGATAGAGAAAAACAATGTGTCAACACTTGAAGATCCTGAACGGAGACCGCTATGCCCAGTGAAGACAGTCTACACACACTTACTAGACACAGTCAAACTATCATTTTCGGTCTACGTACAAGACACGTGTAGGGAGACATTTAAAAACACTGGATCTTGCGGAGTCAGCTGGATTTCATTGCGGGACAGAGAAGCAGACACCATTCCATTCACCACAATCTAGAAGCACCACATAAATCTTGGCCTACAAACATGGCCTAGTTGTGGAGAACAAGCAACTTACAGAAGACAAGACGATGCAGTTTATCACCACATCCAAACTAAAGACATTAACTGCCTTAGAAGACAGAACAGAGCAGCAACAGTGGCAGACACAGCAGCAGCAGGAGAAGGGCGAAGAAGATGGGCGAAACAGAAGAAGAAGATCAAAGAATAAGCGGTAGAAGAAAAGGGAGAAGAAGTAGGAGAAGAAGATGTAGAAAGGCGAAGAAGACAAAGAAGAAGAAGGAGAATAAGAGGGGAGGGCGACGAAGAAGTAGAAGAGGTAGAGGAAAGAAGAAGACGAAGGGCGAAGAAGAAGACGAAGAAGAGAAAGAGGAGAGAAGAAGGAGAAGAAGGAGAAGAAGAAGAGGTAAGAAGTTGAAGGAAGAAGAAGAAGGATAAAAAGAGGCGAAGTAAAAGATGAAGAAGAGGTAGAAGAAAGAGGAAGAAGAAAGAAGGAGAAGAGGTAGAAGGGTGAAGAAGAGGCAGAAGAAAAAGGAAAAGAAGAGGTAGAAGGAGAAATGCGAAGAAGAAGGAGGAAGAAAAAGGAGAAGAATAGGCGGAAGAAGGAGAAAGGCGAAGAAGTAGAAGTGGAAAGAGAAGGGCGAAGAAGAAGGAGAAGGGCGAAGAAGAAGAAGAAGGGCGAAGAAGAAGAAGGGCGAAGAAGAAGAAGAAGGGCGAAGAAGAAGAAGGGCGAAGAAGAAGAAGAAGGAGAAGGGCGAAGAAGAAGAAGGAGAAAGAAAAAGGAGAAGAATAAGTAGAAGAATAGGCGGAAGAAGGAGAAAGGCGAAGAAGTGGAAGTGGAAAGAGAAGGGCGAAGAAGAAGGAGAAGGGCGAAGAAGAAGAAGGGCGAAGAAGAAGAAGAAGGAGGAGAAGGGCGAAGAAAAAGAAGAAGAAGAAGGAGAGGAAGAAGGAGAAGGGCGAAGAAGAAGAAGGGCGAAGAAGAAGAATAAGAAGGGCGAAGAAGAAGAAAGAGAAGGGCGAAGAAGAAGGAGAAGGGCGAAGAAGAAGGAGAAGGGCGAAGAAGAAGGGCGAAGAAGACGGAGAAGGGCGAAGAAGAGGAGAAGGGCGAGGAAGAAGAAGAGGGCAAAGAAGAAGAGGGAGAAGAGATGGAAGAAGAAGAGGGCGAAGAAGAAGAGGGAGAAGAGGTGGAAGAAAAAGGTTTAATGTTTATTTTTGTAATTATATATATATAACTATAACATGAGATTAAAACCAGATGTCTCTTTAACTACATTAACAAAATACTCTATTTAAATGATGATTGTCATTGACGTATTACAGTATGGCGTTGGATAAACGTTGAGGTTATGAGAATTGATCATTTGTTATTCTCAACGTAATCTGACAAACTGCTCAAAACATGACACCCTTTTCAAACGGTTGTGATTGATTCAAATAAAAACTATAAAACGGTATATCGAAAGACAGTGCAATATAACTACTATCGTAAAGCAAAATACAAGTTCATTGTTTAGGATGGATAGACTCGGTCTTTTTCGTCATGCCAACACGGATACAATTTGAGTATGACCAACTTAAGGAAGCAATAATAAAAGAAAAGCAGCAACAGTAAGAACAGCGACATGACCAAAAGCAGCAACAGTAAGAACAGCGACATGACCAAAAGCAGCAACAGTAAGAAAAGCGACATGACCAAAAGCAGCAACAGTAAGAACAGCGACATGACCAAAAGCAGCAACAGTAAGAAAAGCGACATGACCAAAAGCAGCAACAGTAAGAAAAGCGACATGACCAAAAGCAGCAACAGTAAGAACAGCGACATGACCAAAAGCAGCAACAGTAAGAAAAGCGACATGACCAAAAGCAGCAACAGTAAGAAAAGCGACATGACCAAAAGCAGCAACAGTAAGAAAAGCGACATGACCAAAAGCAGCAACAGTAAGAAAAGCGACATGACCAAAAGCAGCAACAGTAAGAACAGCGACATGACCAAAAGCAGCAACAGTAAGAAAAGCGACATGACCAAAAGCAGCAACAGTAAGAACAGCGACATGACCAAAAGCAGCAACAGTAAGAACAGCGACATGACCAAAAGCAGCAACAGTAAGAAAAGCGACATGACCAAAAGCAGCAACAGTAAGAAAAGCGACATGACCAAAAGCAGCAACAGTAAGAACAGCGACATGACCAAAAGCAGCAACAGTAAGAAAAGCGACATGACCAAAAGCAGCAACAGTAAGAAAAGCGACATGACCAAAAGCAGCAACAGTAAGAACAGCGACATGACCAAAAGCAGCAACAGTAAGAACAGCGACATGACCAAAAGCAGCAACAGTAAGAACAGCGACATGACCAAAAGCAGCAACAGTAAGAACAGCGACATGACCAAAAGCAGCAACAGTAAGAACAGCGACATGACCAAAAGCAGCAACAGTAAGAACAGCGACATGACCAAAAGCAGCAACAGTAAGAACAGCGACATGACCAAAAGCAGCAACAGTAAGAACAGCGACATGACCAAAAGCAGCAACAGTAAGAACAGCGACATGACCAAAAGCAGCAACAGTAAGAACAGCGACATGACCAAAAGCAGCAACAGTAAGAACAGCGACATGACCAAAAGCAGCAACAGTAAGAACAGCGACATGACCAAAAGCAGCAACAGTAAGAACAGCGACATGACCAAAAGCAGCAACAGTAAGAACAGCGACATGACCAAAAGCAGCAACAGTAAGAACAGCGACATGATCAAAAGCAGCAACAGTAAGAACAGCGACATGACCAAAAGCAGCAACAGTAAGAACAGCGACATGACCAAAAGCAGCAACAGTAAGAACAGCGACATGACCAAAAGCAGCAACAACAACAGCATCACGACTTACATAAGATCTAACATTAGCAGAAACAATTAAAGCAAAAGAAACAACAATGACTACGATAAAACTAACAACAATGGTAACAAAAACAACAATGCCATCTGTGACAACAATAACAAAAGCAGCAGCAACAACATCATCATGACGTTAATAAGATGTAATAACAACAAACAGCAACACTAAACATAGCAGAAACAGCAACAACGACGACAAGAACACACACTATTTGTAACAAAAACAGATGTGACAGCAACACTAGATACAACATCTCAACAGGGACGGCCGGCCGGCAGCGACAACAGTTTCATGGGCAACAGCAAGGACCTCGAGGTCAAAAAGTAACAACTACACACAAAAGACCTTTTTGACTGGGAAATGTTGGCTATTCCTTTAATTATGTACTCTCCCACGCGCTAGAATTTAACCAATCAGATTAAAGTTAATGGATTATGTTTGTCTGCTATCACTCAACGAACACACCGAATGATTTTGAAGGTGTAGCATCGCGTTTATCGTGAAGCATCCTGAGACGTCATATTCACGGATATAAGCAATATCATACATTTGCATATGATTGTTGGTGGAAACTGAGATGCAAATAATGACAAGGAAACGATCCGGGGGAATAGGCATAAAGTCATGTAAATTTCGTAAACCTCGCTATCAGTGTGGACATACCACGTTGTATTTTACGTAATTTTTGGCTAAGAACGCAAGTAAAAATATGTAAGAACAAAGTTAAAAACAACCGTATTTTATTTTTTTGTCAATCTAAACAATATTTCCTCAACGCCCAAGCCGAGAATGAGAACTACTTGCGTTCTTAGCCAAAAATTACGTCACATACCACCTGGTATGTCCACAGTGGCTATACCACATGAGAACTTTACAAAAAAGTCCACAATGTCACCAGTATCAGCCAAACAATGTGGGAAATTTTAAAAACTCTCAGCAATCTATCATTCCGATACCGAATATATTCTCAAAATGACAAATATTGAAATGTTATTAAATCATAACTCTGACAGTAGAAAGGTAAGTTAAGATGTTTACACAAGTGTGGTGTATTGAAAAATGCTACCACAGACTTGTATAGATTGAAGCTAAAAAACAAATAATCTTGCTGAGCAGAGGGCAAAAGATTAGACTCATTGAAATGGTACTCCACATAGTAATAGCCTTGTATTATATTATTTGAATTAATATTTTATTATAAATGACGGCTACGAGCTCATATACTCGTATAACAAACACATTGATTTTGAATGAAAAAAACCACACTTGAAACCCGTCTGCTGCGAAGATAAATAGAGCATCATTGTCACGAAATATTTGGTTGGTATTTTTCTTATTCAACTAAACATACTTCATTAGATGTGTCTGCCTTATGTGAAAGAGCCAGATTTTTTCTAATATTATTTGAGAACTAGGCCCAACATAGTATGTTGATACTCAATGTTGCACTCAAAGTACCCAAGATATTTAAATTGTATTTCATTCATCAAAAGGACCATATCCACAAATGGCCTAATTCGGCCTGTATTTAAAAAAAATGCTTGTTCCTAAAAATATGTCCTTTAATTCAAATAACTAAACATTTTCTGTGTACAAATGAGCGCATACTAATCCAAATTTTCATTGCAAAACAAACTGCGAAGTCTACATGTATGCCATGTTAGCCAAGCCTATAATCTACTGAAGGAGTAAAATCTTCCAAAAATCCACGATGGCAGTTGTGTTATACTTTTATATTTTTTAAAAAGCCAGTGTTCAGGACCCGATCTCACAGAAGATCTCAATTTGAGATAAATCTCATCTCACATATTGTCAATCATCGTTGAAGTTATGTCCATTCGGGGATGGACTCAAAATTTGTTTCACAAAACATATACTATTATATTATTTACAGTAAAATGTAAAGATCACGAACTTTTGATGTATCTAAAATTTAGACTCTGATTTGCGTAAAATCTCAATTTGAGCTTAGATTTCTACTGGAGATGCTTCGGGAGATCGGGCTTGTATTTGTATGTAACATTGTCCAGGAATTGTCAAAAATGTTCAGACAACAATACATTCCCAGAATACCAATAATGTGCTAAAGTTTCAAGTCGATTGGATTCTTGATGTGTGTTTACTTGAGAACGGCATGTCTTAGTATAACGTAAACATTTACAGACAATGCCCTACATACGCGTTCCACGGTATCCAAGGTTACCCTACTGGGAATTTAACGTTATAATATGATACACACCAAAACTCGCCAACCTTAGTTTAAAAGTTTTGGACTGACGGGGAATCCCCATTAACGATTACATACGAAAACACACACGAGTGTTGTTGTTGTTGTTGTGGTTTTGCAAATGGCTAACGTCGATTAGTTGTTGTTGTGGTTTTGCAAATGGCTAACGGTTAAAAAATGGAACCGTATGGTGATTTGGTAGACGGACTCTCGCTTCCGACTTCCCGTCGCTGGAATTGGATACTGAAAAATTGATGATCTTCTCGATTCTATGATATAGCAAAGGTCAGGGAACCTACAGGACATTCCTCGTATGTGTTTTATCACTGGAATTTGAAATTCGATGGATAGAATTTCAAATTCCTGTGGCTTTGTTTACAAGAAACTCAGACAATGCTTTTAAACTTTTGAAATATTTTGGTGTATTACTTTTACAATGATTTGCCTAAATACATCTAACATATCGCTGGTTTTGAATTAGAAGGTCGTAAGTACAAAATCAATTCTAAGTTTTGAGAAACTGTGGCAAGAAAAAACTGTCTGGAAACTCATCTTTACTTATGGAAAAACAAGCTTTTTAAACTTTAGTGTGGTCAATATGACCACTTCCGATTTTCATGAGGCTCATAAGAAGCGCATTGAGCTGTTTTTTAGGCATGGGTCTTCTAATTCTCAGCCAGCGATATGACGTAGATGCTTTAAATATTTTGTCACAGAAAATACAAAATAATTAAATTACCTGTTTAATATTGATCCAAAAATTATTCCATAAAGAACAAATCCAACTACAAACACAGAAAATCACATGATTCTCATGCGAACTCCGGGATGAATTTCATGTGTAACATACTAATTAATATCCTAATTTATGCTCTCATGCGAACTTCGGTTTGTGTATAAATAACATTTTATCACGACAGCCAAATAATAAATGAACAAAAAACAATAATCTTTATTAAACCAAATTAAAAAAATCGGGTCAATATTATTCATTCAGTAGAGGTAATCCCGCGGTGATTATGTTAAGCGTTTTGGAATCAGTTTTCGCGACTCAATTACCAAACGCATTGTATACCGTATAGCCATTTAAATCGCCATAATGTTATAAAAACAAACGATATTTTTATAGGTAATCCAGCTACGACAGTAATCCGCTAAGGGGTGAATTATTAATCCGGTTAAGATCCGTAAAAAGCCAGTCCGTCTTTTAATAATATTGGTTTACAATTTGATATATATTATATTATTCTCCGGTCGGTTAAGATTAGATTGATCTTATATTTATAACAATGGACTGTAGTTATAATTCAAACTCTATGAAAACAATAGATGCATTATGGAATCCACAAGTCAGTCAAATAGAATAATAAAAATCTATTATTTCCACATGGATCTTTATAATTTAAATGTCTCATTTTTCCGTGTATTGTGTTTTATGGTTTAAGGGAATGATGTTCAAGTTGCTCTATCAATGATTAAGCAGAAATTTGTCAATAAACGAAGGTACACAATTGTCTTATCGTTTAATGTCAATCTGACTTGTATACGATTATAAACAATTGATAACAGTTGCAGGCTTTTTATTAATAAAGTATGGTTTATCACACTATGTTACTTATAATCGGGCAAACTGTGCCGCACGCACGCACCGTTTCGGCCTTGGGTAACAGTACTTTCCACAGGCTGACATTTTTACTGTTACCCAGTACCCACAAAGCTATGTGTCAGTTGCAAATACTTGATAAACTTCGCTTCATTATTAAATGGTTTCTTTGTGAGATTATATTCAGTCCAGATTCAATTAACGGTGCATATTTTATATAATTAATAAGTGAATCGGAGTATTTCAATAGTTCATACCTTTCCGTAATAGTAAACCGAAAATGAGCTTTAAATTGCAATTGTCGTTATCAAAGCCAGTTTAAATTCCCATTCAGTGTTACAATGACGGTAGAGCATTGTAGCAGTTACATGTACTTCATTTGGTTGTAGACGATATAATGTTGTAACAGTTACTTCCCTTTGTTTATAGACTGTATAGTATTTTCACAGTTACTTCCCTTTGTTTATAGATGATAGTGTTGTCAAAGTTACTTCCCTTTGTTTATAGATGGTACATTGTTGTCAAAGTTACTTCCCTTTGTCTATAGATGATACAGTGTTGTCTCAGTTACTTCCCTTTATTTATAGTTGTCAAAGTTACTTCCCTTTGTTTATAGATGATACAGTGTTGATACAGTTACTTCCCTTTGGTTAATTGATTGATTGATTAATATTTTGTTTGTACAGGATTGATTGATCGATTGATCGATTGATTGATTGATTGATTGACCGACCGACCGACCGACCGACCGACCGACCGACCGACCGACCGACCGACCGACCGACCGACCGACCGACCGACCGACCGACCGACCGACCGACCGACCGACCGACCGACCGACCGACCGACCGACCGACCGACCGACCGGACCGACCGACCGACCGGACCGACCGACCGACCGACCGGACCGACCGGACCGACCGGACCGACCGACCGGACCGACCGACCGACCGACCGACCGACCGACCGACCGACCGACCGACCGACCGACCGACCGACCGACCGACCGACCGACCGACCGACCGACCTGTCATTTGTCAGCGAAGGTTTGATCATTAATTCTTTAAATTAATTCTCATTTTTTCAAATATTTAAACGACATGACCACTAGAACGATAGAACTTGCGTCAATAAAAATCGATTATATTGTTACCAGATACGGCAGTTTTCTCGACAGAACGTTGATATTTTTTGTGATCAATGTGTTTTAAAACTGACTCGTTAACACCGTCGCCATGCGCAGGGTGGCTCGAGTCCTCTTTAATACGCAACACTCTTTACAAAATGGTATTAAAATTATTAGCAAGTGACCGGGTCGTATAATTAAGTTACAATAAAAAGTCGGCTGGGTTTATACAATAGTTCGAACGGATTAGGAATTAATACGCCGGAAAAAAAGATCGCAGGGTGAAACATATAAGTAGCTTTATTACCTACATTCGTCCGATTGATTTTTCTTTACTTCCGATCATTTTTGTGTTAATCTGGTAGCATTTAGTAACTACTTCATATTTTTTTAATAATGGCGTACAATTAGATATTTTGTCAAATCTCGGACCGTATTTTTACAACTAAGTATGGAAATCTTGTTTATAATAAATGAATAACAACGCGCTGTTGAATTACTTAGTACTACGGATTGAGACGTCGGACTAACCACATGGATACCTCTTTTTAAACTTTTTTTGTGATGTGGTAACATAATTGGAATTTTGTAAAATATTGTTTTGAATAAAAAATCATGATGTGTACTCCGTTCTGGAAAAAGTAAGTATAACTACAATACACATACGTACTGGTCCCGTATTCACGAAGAATATTAGAACAGGATCAGACTCGAGCTCAAAATTGGTTTTATTTCAAATTCAGAAAATAACTTAACTTCGGGTAGTTTCTTTTACGCATGTTATTTCCTTAAATTTACAAGTTATTTAAAGATATCAAAATTAGCGTTCAATGAAGTTTTTCTGTGTTATCGAACTTCGATTCTCAATGTTTGATAACTATTTAAGCTTTATGTACAGTAACCTGAAATAAATCACTTTTCGTAGGAGATAAATGTTTTTTTGTAATGTTGTCGTCATGTTAACTAGATGTTTAGGTATAGTGTACGTGGTAAAAAGTTGTTAGAATAGCCCATCATAACAAATAATTTCAAAAATGGCTAAACACAAAGAGCCTAAAGCCTAGGTCCCACTGAGCATTTTTTGCCTCGGCGATGTACTCCCGATTGAAATTAATGAGCTATCAGGACATCGGGAACAGGCTCCTAGTGTTCTAGGGGAAGATTCGGGGGAAGTCATGAGACAGTTTGTGATATCGGAAAGATTGTGATGAATCAGGTGATATCGGAAAGATTGTGATGAATCAGGTGGTATCGGAAGAAATCGGGAGAACATTACCGATGTGGAATTCCTCAGTGGAACCTATGCGTTATAGCCATTTCTAACCCGACATGTACGGTATATTATCTGGTGTATATTTAATAGGATTATAATGATTTCGTTCAAATTTGGATTACAAATAAATTAAAAAATCGTATGTACTTCCTACAAACTAATTGGCAATTGATTTAGACAAATATATGGAAGTTTCACTCGACAGCCTATTGGTAGAGTGTCCGCTTCGAATGCGAGAGGTGTCGGGGTTGATCAGAGGCCACGACATACCAAAGTTGTTAAAACTGGTACTGATATATCTCTCTTGCTTGATACTTAAAGCATTGTTAGTTTCAGGTAATTGCTGGTTCGCCCCGTGTTGGTAAATATAATATGACAGCAGTCTCCATATGACTGAAATTGTGTTGACCAGTGCGCCTTGAACAGTATTTAAATAAAATGTATATAACTTAACAAAATCTTCCTGAGGGACTGACCTGCCAGCACCTTGTCAAATGCACTATCACAATCATAATCATATAGATCTAATCAAACTTCTGTTTCGTATGTGTAAATTTAGTTCTTTCATTTTATAATCGTTCAGCAGTATTTTCTCGTGCAAATGGTGAAATAGTACATGTCTCACGTGAAAAAGTGACCGACCGTCACAAGCAAATTATTTTATGTATAAAAAATTTCTAATCAAAAGCTTGAAAAAAAGCAAAAACAATAACAAACAATTTGACTTTTTATATATTTTGCGTTTTTGATTGTATTTTCAAGTATACAAGTCTCGCAGTATTCCTAGGTACATATGACACTGATGTACCCCTTTTCTGGTGCACTTATGCATATTTGAAATCTGCATCTCAAGGCGCTTCTGATGAGCCTATTTTAATGAAAATCGGAAGCAGTGACGAAACTCTAGCTGAACTCTAGCTCAAAAAGCTTGTTTTTCTATAAGTAAAGAGTAGTTTTTAGACAGCTTTACTTGTTTTCTCAAAATATTGATTTTGTACTTACGACCTTCTAATTCTAAGCCAGCAATATGTAGGTAGTTACATGTAGCTAGTTCAGGATAATGCGACTGGATAAATAGTCTCCATAAAGTTATGACTGAAATACTGTTGACTAGCCGGACTTTACACAATAGTTCAAAACAATAAGTCTCGCGTGATCTTACGAGAGTGCCAAAATTGATTGTTTACACGCTGTCTATAACATCGGTAAGATATGGTCGACTTAATTGACATTAGAATAATTTTTTTTACAGTTCTTAATGTTTATAAATGTATTTTTAAAAACTCCCAGTTAACAGTGTTTGTACTTACCAACATGGCGTCCCTGAAATGGAAAACAGCATAGAACACCAGAGGAAGTGACGTATAAAGTGACGTATTAATATAAATTACGTCATCTACATCACGTGACTAATCATCCTCACATACCCGGATGTGTACAATATGGCGACTGCTGCGGGTAAATCAACAGTACGAGGTAGTGACGCGGACCGGAAGCCACCTCCACAAATTATATTTACAAGTCTCCGAAGAAAGGATCCGAAGAGCTTATGGAAGAAAGCAAAGCATTTCAGGTAGACTAAACCACATCTATAACAATGTGACCCAAAATAAAACGAGATTGGGGAAAATTTTGGGTTGTATGCGATTGAACGTCAACCATTGTGCGCATGCGCAAACACCAACAAAATTGAAATAATATTGATAAGATTTTAGCTTTCTAATATTCTGAAAGAAATATTAAGACATTTTTCTCATCCGTAAAACACGACAGCTTGGGGCACAATGGTTTACGAATTCGCAAACTACTCATTTGTTTCGCCATGTCACACATTTTATCGTTATTTGCTTTGAATATTTCACTTGTCTATAAATTTGTCAATTCAGACAAGCGCAGGCTTCCATGGAGGACCTGGCAGAGTTTGAACGACAAAAATCTGCCAAATCAGTCAAGAAGAGGTATTTCGTCGTATTGCTGTGATTGTCCTGTCTGTGTTCTGATTGGCTGATTAATGTCACGTGATTTTGTTTTCTGTGTTCTAATAGGCTGTTGAATGCCACATCAATTTTGTTCCTGTGATCTGATTGGCTGTTGAATGTGATTTGTATTTTATTCACATTATGTGTATTTTCACGTTTTAACATCTGTGTTCGGTTTGCTTTTTGACCTTTTGTTGTGAAATAAGCCCGCAATCTCACATTTGTGAACAAAGCAATTGCACAAGTTTTGTCTGTGTAACAGAATGATATTTTAAGATCGATTTCAAGGGAAGTAACTCTTGCACTACATATATACGTCTCTCATTTGATTTCCAAGGGAAATACTATATTGTTTAATAAGTTTATTCGCAAATTTTTAAAACAATTATTTTCTTTTTGATAACAGTTGAAATAGTGGGTTCGTGCCAAGCTCTGACAACGAAATTCTTTATATGAAAAGGTTTGCATTATCTTGCAGGACTGGTGTAATTAAGCCAGGGTACCTCGTTCTAAACCTGATGTACCTTGGTCCCATTTCATAGACATATCTCAGTTAATATTCGACTTTTCTAGTTTAAGAAAAGTAAGACAGCCAATAGAGTACATTCCAGCAAAATTGTATGAACTATAATAATCACAAATAACTATTTGAACTTTACGAAAATATATGGCTCTAAATAATCTACGGAAAGCTTCCGATCTTAGCTAAGATATGTCTATGAAACAGGCCCTGTTGAACCGAATAGGGCTCGCACCGAATATGGCGAGGGGTGAAAAAATATTGCACCGAATACGGCTCGCCGCAATTTGGTTCAAGAAGGCCCCCTTGCAATGTAAGACATTTGTCTAGGATTTTAATGTCGACCTCTATTAAATGCGCTTCTAAGGCTTGATATATATATATATATATATATATATATATATATATATATATATATATATATATATATATATATATATATATATATATATATATATATATATATATATATATATATATATACATATATATATATAATATTTCTCATTATTTGTTCTAACATGAAGTGTGGTGACGAACGCTGCGAAGAAGCCAAACCTGATTAAGATGAGGATGGAGGTGGACCGATTGTGGGAATCAAGTCAACTTCTCGTCAAGAAAGATGGGTAAATATAATATACCGCGACATTGCACACAGCCAAAAAATAGTCAAAGTATAAACACATTAATATTTAAAACCAATTTTTAATAAATTATCCATAAAAAGCGATAAGTTCTTATGATCTTTTTTTTATAATAATATAAACTAGTACTAGTAATTGGTATAATATTCAATCGCATTTTGAATATTTGTAAAAATACTGCTACATCCGCTTTAAAGTTAATATCAAGGTAGATTCTATAGTACGGAGATATTGACTTGTTCCTTACCTTCGTGCTTGAATATGTTACAAGGCTCTTACGTCGAATACAAGTACGATATATCAATTTTCGCGAGCAGACCGTGCAATACCGGGTCATTTAGGTTTATGTTTGTATTACACATCAAGTGTCTTCGTGATACTCTCCGCATATGATCACATACAACGGTGTTATAAATATAGACACTATATCAGCTGTAAAATCACGCTATTCCAAGGTCGCGGATCAGGTTAAACTCTCCATACTTTAAACTCTTGTTTTCAGTGATATCTCTGAAGATGATATAGAAAAGCTACGGAAGATTATAAAAGAAGCTGTTGATCTGAGCAGTCGTATACGTGTTCTAATCAGAGAGAAAGATGTGTGAGTATGGAATAAAACCTCGTAAACTGTATTGGTCCGGAGTGTATAAAGTGTCTTCCTTTATAGGAAGTGTTAACATTAATGATACGTTGCAGGGAATTTGCTATAAAACAAGAAATAAAACAAAATGCATCATTTTACTTATCACATTCGATCGGACTTCTAGAATTCGAACTACGCACTTTGTATATAGAATAAAGAGATCGGGAAGTGCATTTGATTTCGGATGATCATAATAATAATAATAATAAAGACTTTATTTTACGAGGAAACTCATTTGACAATTATATTAAATGGCAATCTTTCATGAGACCCTCAACAATAAACAGTTGAACAATAACATAAGTACATAAAAGAAAAGAGCATAATATTTAGCAATTTCGGCCCATATGACGTCCACAATATCATAATTTCATATATAATTGGGGAATTTCATAAAAGAAATGAAACGGGGTATTCGGATAGGCAATTCTCGAATTAATGAAGTCTGGAAATAATAAGTGTCCTTGCATAATCATTTTCCTCAATCGTAGATGATGGGTTTATTGCTTTGTACATTACGGTCGGGTCGGGCGGTAAGTAACAGTTTAAGATTCAGAACTCTAGACTGACGATTGGGCTTAGCGTCCTCAAATGTTTTGGGAGGTTACTCAGGTTAGTCATCATAAGTAGATGATCCCTTTTTGAATATGAAGTCAGTAGGTTCAATGTCGCTATGACTTAAACATAAATGACTATCTGGCTGCCATTTGGACATGCACACACACATACATGTCATCGTAATTTGATATCGTATAGTCATTTGGGTTCATCCCAAGTTGAAAAGTCATGCATTTTATAATTCCAAATAAATTCCATTAAACGGCAACAAATGCAGATTTTTAATACATGTAGCTCCTTAAATCAAATATGTTTTTATAATTTTAGATACGCAGACGAGGACGTGATAAACCATGCTAAAGATATTAACAATCTACAACTGTTTCTACACAATGTCGTGGAAATATGGACTAAAACGTGCGCACATATTAAAGAAAAGTATGTCAATTTTAAACCTATCAAAGTATAATTATATAGATACGACTTAATATCATTACTTGTATGGCCTGTGCCTTAAGCGTAGGTCCCACTGAGCATTTTATGCTTCGGCGATGTACTCCCGTTTGAAATTAATGAGCACTCAGGACACCGAGAACAGGTTCCTCGTGGTCTAGAGGAAGCTTCGGGGGAAATCACGAGACAGTTTTCGATATAGGAAAGTATTATGATAAATCGGTGTGGTATCGGAAGAAATCGGGAGACTATCGCCGGTGTGGAATTCCTCAGTGGGACCTAGGCTTTAGATACACCAGCTCAAATGGAAGACAGCTATTTTCAAGAATTTTTCCAAATGTTGCCCATATTTTAACATAATACTCAAGCCATATAATCAATAAGATTGTGAGTTGGTATAAGTATTTGTTAATTGATATCAATGGATGAAAACTATCGACGAAAGTCTCTCTATAGGTTTGGATATCATAACTTAATAGTCTTAATCTACATTGACGTACATGCACTAGTATATTTATATTTGTATACGTACATGTTTCTTATAGAATATAAACTTTCTTTACAACACAGGTTTGGTCACCAAGTCATGGGCGAAATGATGGAGTTAGCAACCGATGTATGTTCTGTGTATGGCGAGGTCATGTCCATATTTCTTCAAAGGTATGTTCTTTCATGACACCACTCGTGCTAAGTACTTTCCGGACATCCCTCATGCTAAGTATTTTCCGGACATCCCTCATGCTAAGTACTTTCCGGACATCCCTCGTGGAATATACTTTCTGGATATCCCTCGTGATATGTACTTTCCGGACATCCCTCGTGGTAAGTACTTTCCGGACATCCCTCGTGATATGTACTTTTCGGACATCCCTCGTGATAATATAATGTACTTTCCGGACATCCCTCGTACTACTTGTCACTGAATTTCATTTCGTCCAAAACTTATTAGATGACTATAATGAGATACCAGTAGTGCGCATGAGTCAATCGTTTCATTCCTCATGTGTCATTACTGTCATTGAATCATAGAAACACTCCTTGTGCAAATTGATGGGTTTTGCAGTCGGCGTTGGACCAGAGAGTAGGCCAGAAAATTATTCCTCCAAAACAGTATTGTTTAAAACCCAACAAAACATTTTGGTCACGGTCATTTCAGATTTGGACTGGACATTGTACCTATGATGCGACCTGTTCACGGATTGTTCTACAGTATAAGCATACATTGTCGTTATCACTGCCCAGACCTTGCAGAAGATGACGTCATAGAAATGAAGTCAGTGTACAGCAGCTTCCTGACCGCCATGTTGAATCTGATGAAGAGTACCAAAGTTCTGTTGAAGAGATTACGGTACATATACACATAATTAACCGTTTTACTGACAAGATTGCGGTGAATATGTAGAATATTATGTACCGTAGCACGACGTGTAGTACGAACAAATTAACCATTTTGCTGAAGATATTGTGGTGGATATGTAGAATATTATGTACCGTAGCACGACGTGTAGTACGAACAAATTAACCATTTTGCTGAAGATATTGTGGTGGATATGTAGAAGATATTTTTTTAGTAATACGAAGTATAGTGCCAAACAAATAACTCTGTCCTCATGACACAAATAGCGCTGTTGTGAAATAAACAGTATAGTGGGATTCGAACCTATATTGCTCGGCGCCATCGCCTAACAATGCGAAGTACACTCAGCAATCACTACCGCCCCCGGAATTGTTCAGCAAATAACAAGTAGCAATGACAACATCACACCAGACCAGGTATAAACTTTCAACACAGATTTCACTGTATCTCTATATTTCAGGTTTGAGACTGAGGTTATAACACAGAGGAGACGTTTAGTCCAGTCTAATATATCCTCAGTGATTGACGTCATGCATTCTATGATAAAAGATGGACGTCTGTAAGTATAACACGATCGTGACGTCATCTTATCCTATTGTGAAAACATTTGTTAAAAGGCAATGATAGTAAGATTATGAAATCGAATTCATAGACATTGTTAAACAAAAGTAAATTTATTACATGTATTGTTTTATCATGTATTTGACGTCTTTGAATGTAAAGTAAGTTTAATAGACATTGTTAAACAAACAAACAAAAGTTAAACAAATGTATTGTTTTATCATATATTTGACTTCGTTGGAACGTAATAACTTAAAAGTCATTACAAAAAATGATAATTTTCTAGTGTTATAAAGCTTTGATGTGACATCATTTAAAAGTATAGAAGACGTTCGTCAAATTGACGCGTTAATACCGAATAGTTAAAGAAAATAGCACTGTTTGATGCTTTGGTGGGATATGCTATCGTGTGATAAAATAATATTACATGTTGTCATTTTCTAGTTGTACTGCCTCGGAGTACGTAGACACGATAGAAAGAATTGGTAGTTTGTGTACAGATATCTTCTTTGTGATTGGAAAGACGTCCGGGTAAGTCACCAAGACTATCCTATATCACTGGCTTAGAATTAGAAGGTCGTAAGTACAAAATCAATATTTTGAGAAAACAAGAACAAGCTGTCTGAAAACTACTCTTTACTTATGGAAAAAACAAGATGCAGATTTCAAGTATGCATGATTCTTATAAGATCGTAGGTAGTACTTTCGACCTTCTAATTCTAAGCCAGCGAAATGTCAGTACTACACTCTCTGATACCCTGTTGGTCGTTTGAATAAATACTGTAGTGCACAGGCAACCCAAAGCCACACAGAAATGGCGGCAGCGTCTAGCCACCTACACAAATGTCAGATATAGAACCAACCATCCACAAGGTCTGGATATATTATCTTGAAAAAAACCATATCTGTATCTCATCTTCATATCAGCTCAATAGTGTCTTGTTATGTTATTTTCAATGTGGTTCTGATACAATGTGTGTCCTAAGAGCGACATTCTCCAGAACCAAGTGTGCCTTCCTTCTTCTTCTGAGCTGCTGTTTATATCTTCAGATTCAGTTTGTATGTGGTAATGAACTGCACCATCTTCTGTATGTTGCTGACATCCCACAGTCTCGTCTCAAAGGACATATCAATTAACTGTTACGCATCTAATTTATTATTCTGTGGTCCAAAATATTCTGTCGTACTTTCTTCACATTTGTGCAGACAGTGTGTCTACCAAAACACCGCACAATTTAGACACATGGAATGAGTGACTGAATATTGATTTAACAAGATAAAATACCAAGGAAGGTTATTCTAAATATCCGTTCCTAAAAACTGCGCAAGGCTGTTATAGTTTATTGACTATTTCGACAGTTTATAATTTCCTTGATATTTCAATGATGATGTTATGTTTGTTTGTATGTCCGTACTAGCATGGTCATTCGTTTTTCCTGCCAGTTTGCCAATGACTTCCGAGTTCCAGAGATACATGCACACGATTTGAATTAAGGATATTTATTAACAAAATAATTATAAACAACATATTGGGATACTTAGTATATACCTTTCTTTTCCCTTAAATCAGTATCGCTGAGTTGTTAGAACTTGGAGAAGGAATTATTGCTCTAGAACCAGCAGAAGTCCTCGGTGAAATATGTCATTCTGATATAAAAAGATGTCCCATCGAACAGCGACCAGTTATCATGAAGAACTTAGAGTTAGACGAAGGTTCATCTTTTATATCGGACGTGTTTATAGTTACAGGAGCTACCTTCAACCCATCACAGAAGGTAAGGTTAAAGTATGGACGGTAGTTGATTATCAGATATAATAATTAGTATATGCAAGAGAAGTTACCCTCAACGATAATATGACGTCATAAAAGGGAGATAATCGTTATAACCAAATGTTTACACGCCGTGCGACATCCGAGAGGTTGTTAAACACATGTGGGTATAAAGACTGTATGACAGAAATACAGAAATTAGATTTGTAGATGTTTGTTAACAAACGCATGCGCAGACACGGGCAACTCAAACTTTTTATCGCCATTCGCTATATTTATCCCAATTTCAAGAACATTAACCTCATGTTTAATACTGAGTATACGCCATATGTTGTATGTACAATACAGGCATCCTCATGCATCAGTGGTAAGTCATGTTCCAACTATGATATCACAGGTGAAGAATACTCTGGTGAACGAGAATGAGAACAGGAAGCAGAGGAAGAAAAGGAAGAAAAGGAAGAAAGGAGAAGAAGATGAAGAAATTTCGCATTTTCAAAATACAAATGTAACACTAAATTAAAATTAACATTCATTTTCGTGTTATAACGTAGCTTAATGATCTTTCTGACTTTTGACCAAATACCGTATGACGTTATTTCAGGTGAGCCTAAGGATGCCATTTTCATCATTCGCCTACCCACCAGGGGCTGTGATCAAAATAAAATTGAAAGTAGGGGATGAATGGTACGATACCACGGGAACTCGCGTGGTAAGTATTACATGTACTTTTGTATTATGGAATTTATCAAATAACATAAGCCTTTTCTATGTACATATGTACAAATATAATATGGTGTAAAAAGAATAGGACATTATTCAGTGTAGTAAACCATTATGAGGCTTCCGCATGTGCGACCGAGCAAGCAAGCAAGCAAGCAAGCAAGCAAGCAAGCAAGCAAGCAAGCAAGCAAGCAAGCAAGCAAGCAAGCAAGCAAGCAAGCAAGCAAGCAAGCAAGCAAGCAAGCAAGCAAGCAAGCAAGCAAGCAAGCAAGCAAGCAAGCAAGCAAGCAAGCAAGCAAGCAAGCAAGCAAGCAAGCAAGCAAGCAATCAAGCAATCAAACAAGCAAGCAAACAAGCGAGTTTTATAAGGGTATATTGTTTTGTACAAGTTGGGTAGGGCTGTGCGTTGGTCGGTCGGTAGACCAAACGGTCCCCATTGAACAACTAAACAACGCTTGGATCAACAAAGGTTCCTCAAAATTACATGGATGGTAGTCAGCAATAGATGCTTACAACAGATTCGGGGCTAAGTAGGTCAATGTTGCTATGACATTTAACATAACTACATGTATTAGGCTACCATGGGCCACACATGTTTTACAAACATCTCTTGTTTGAAGCACACTTCAGAAAGCAAAAGCGTCATCTTTATTTCAACGAAAGGTAAATGCTATACTAGTATAAAACTCGCACAATTATGTAATAGTTATTGTCATGATCATTGTTTGGTTCACTTATGATGCGGATATCCGGATATTCGTCGGATATCGATCCCAGTATACGGATACCAATTTTGGTGTCCGTTGTCATCTCTGCTAGTATATTTACTGTAAGAATAGAGTCGATGACCGTTTGACACGTGACGACTGTCTTTACAGGAGAAATTACCGGACGGATCTGAAGACATGTTACCAGAAGGTGTGCTGAAGGTCAATATGAAGGGAGTCAAGAAGGATAAGGATAAACCACCACCACCTCCAGTTGTGGTAAGTTGGACACTAATCACAGAAAACCAATTTTGTATAAAGCCTAGGTCCCACTGAGGAATTCCACATCGGCGATGTTCTCCCGATTTCTACCGATACCACACGATTAATCACAATTCATTCCGATATCTCAAACAGTCTCATGACTTCCCCAAAGTTTCCCTTAGACCACGAGGAACCTGTTCCCGATGTCCGGATAGCTTATTAATTTAAATAGGGAGTACATCTCCGAGGTAAAAAATGAATTATACTACCTTCATTGTGACGTGTGGTAGTAGTCTGTGATTTTCTTTTTTGTGTGTGTGTTCCTTTGAGTACATTCTGTACTCGGCTGCTTCTGTTGAGTGGTGCATTCCCTGTCCAAATATATTGCATATTATAAGATATATGAATTTTTACCTGCTCGGTAGTACGTATATACAGTGTGTTAAAAAAGTTCGTTCTCAATATTTTAGTTTCAATCATTTAATTTGTCTGACCTCAGAAGAATGTAAAATTTCAGATTGAAATCCAGAGGAGACTACCATTGCTCTTATCTGTTTGGCAATTAATGAAGCTATTAGAGTAAAAAAATTAGCATTGTCTACTGCGTACATAGCTCAAATAAAACTATACGAATTTAATTTTTGAGAACAAACTTTTTTAACACCCTGTAGATATCACTGACTTGAAATTAATTTGTAATGTTTCATGTAGAACGAATGGTTTGCAAAATATATTACAATAACAATAAATATACATGTATTACCACTTTGATTACAATAATTATATTATACCACAAATTCCAAAAACATAGTTTTATCTAAGGCACTTGCATTAACATGTTCCGCTTTCGACAGCTTGGACTTGGGCGGATCTTTTACTTGTTTAGTTGGGCATTGTGCCTTCTTTGTGATTTATGTTTTCTGTGCTCGGTTGGTTCAGTTGGACATTGCGCCTTGCATGTGTGTAATGTTTTCTGTGCTCGGTTGCTTCAGTTGGACATTGCGCCTTGCATGTGTGTAATGTTTTCTGTGCTTGGTTGCTTCAGTTGGACATTGCGCCTTGCATGTGTGTAATGTTTTCTGTGCTCGGTTGCTTCAGTTGGACATTGCGCCTTGCATGTGTGTAATGTTTTCTGTGCTCGGTTGGTTCAATTGGACATTGCGCCTTGCATGTTTGTAATGTTTTCTGTGATCGGCTGGTAAAGTTTAGTGCTGCCTTCCCTGTCTGACTTAATATTATCTTTTTTAAAGCTTACGGAAACGAAATATAAGGAAAACCCTAAACAAGTGATGCAATGTCTTTACTAGGTCTGAGTACATGCATTATTTAAATGTATTGTTGTTTTTCCTCAGGAGGACATGATTGAATTCAAGACAAAGTTTGTTCAGGCATTTGTCGCAACTATCGAATACATGTCGCTAATGAAGGAATTGACGCCGCAAGAATATTGTTACATCTGTCCGGAAGACGATCGAGTCCGTCTTCACTTCCCTGAAGATTGTATACAAAACGCTACATCCCTGGCATTCAAGGTAAGAGCTCAAAGTGACGAAAAATCGGGGTTTTCACTACCGGGTCTCTGAAAGGGGATTAGGTTATTTATTGCAATATTTTCAGTTATTTCGAAGTTCTGAATTATTGCAAGTGCATAAAAGTCAGTTTTACATTATAATAACATCAAGGTTCCATTTTTAAAGAATACATCATCAAATACCAATGTAATCGTTGACACGTTTAAGTAAAACGAAAGTAGAAAACGCCGCAAAATCTGGTCTCTCACCGGCTTGTGTATGTCACGTGATTCGTCACACTGTATCATAACTCGATCACCTCGATGCATTGAAGATGAGAGTTACAAAACATTTTATATGAGTTTCCATGCTCTGATTTACAATATTTTGGACAAACGTTGATCTTGATTGCTTATGAATGTCATGAAAACAGGACACATATTGATTTTGATTGGCTAAGAATAAACGCGCGAGCAAAACTTGAAATTGATTGGGTTGGACTGAAAACGTGATAAATATTGCTTTTCATTGGCTAACAGAGAACACGAGACGGGGGCATTGAATTTATAGAGAATATTTCATGAATGTCTTTTCTACTGAACTTATTTATTCAACGAGTTTGATATTTTTAATGTGGAATGTCATAAAATAATGTAATATTCTTTTACGACACGGTCGCTTTTCTGACCGAAACATAAATATCACTTTCTTTACCCATCATAAACAAGTAAACTTAAATTGTATCTCATAACCGAAACATAAACCAAAAAATACGAGCATCTAAATTAATATCCAAATTGATTTCATTAACATGTTGTTGTTTGTAAATAAGGCATCTACTTGAAGTTAAGCCTTGGTTTTACAAAGTAATAGTGGACTACCAACGAGTTACTATTATTAACAGCACCGGAAGTGATGGAATATGTTCGTTTGTTTCAGTTGATCCAGATTAATCGAGCGAGAATGTTTGATTACAAAGAACAATGTCCGAATCTGTGCAAAAACATTTTGGCCCTCTCGGATATTCTCAAAGTCTATCACGAAGAAGACGTCATATTTACCAAACCAGTCATGGTACACCTTCCGATTCCAAACGATATTGACGACCCGGAATCGGAAATCGTCATCTTCCGGTCACGTGACGACGGAGAGGTTGAGCTAATACCCAAAAGAACCGCAATGTTGTGTCCGTCTACACAGAATTGCTACACGTTCCAAGTGCAAAGCTTCAGTGGGTAAGTGAAATTTGGAAAGGTGACGTCATCATTTCTGTTGTAAGTGATATACCGATTTTGGCTCCTGAACATTCAGGAGTTTATACTCTGGGTATTCCGTTTCTAACAAAAACTGTTAAATGAGACATTGTTGTACCTGTGTATTGTCCTTTTTAAATTTGGGTGTTTCCCCGAATGGGCCGGGAGTCATGTTGTTATCCACATGTTAACCAATTACCGGTGTGATGTGGTGTATTTACAATACCGGTTATTATTTTGTTCACGACCGTTTTGGGGTTGTTGCGATGGCTGAGTGGTGTAATGCTTTCGTACTTCACATTGCTGGGCGATGACTCAATACAATATGGGTTCGAAACCCGCATTAAGTGCAAACTAATGCATGTAATAACAATATCATCCACAATAATCATTGAATTACTTAAAAGTAGATAATTAAATAATTGTTTGGGCTATAATGGCAGATTTAAAATGTACATGGTCTAAAAAAAGTGCCTCATAAATAAAGTATTTATTATCTTTATTATATTATTATTAACTAACCACAGGTATATCGTTACTTACAGAATTGCTATAGGAAAAGTTAAGAAGAAGCATTTAAGAAAGAATCGAGCGGCCGTTGTGGAGGAGTACGAACTTTATGTAGAGAGTGCTTATATATGTAACATTCTCACCTTCTTGGACAAGAGCTTACTTCACGTGGGGCTGGTCAAAGTTTTTGTCGAGGTTGTCGAAAGGAGATTTGTTAAGAAAGCCCTTAGACGAAGGGTAAAAGAAGGTCTGTTTGAGGTGCCCGGCAGCCGATCCCCAAGTATTAGACTATGTAATGAGGATATTATCTGTATTGAAATGGAAGGGAACATTCAGAGAATCAAAGAAGTTCCGTTACAGAACTACTTCATAGTTTTTCTAAACAGTGCTAGAGACAATTTCAGGAATTTTTCGGTGGAACCAAGAAAAGATCCTGACAATCGTGCCTATGGTACGTTTAGAGTATATTCTTAGATACAGTACACTCACTCTAGAGCACATTTACAGCATCATAAAGTTGAGAGGGTATGGCTATAAAAGACAAACATGAGCCGAGCCATACAAAAATTATTGAACCTTTTTTTAGAATTGCTTTACTACATTTTGCAATTACAATACAAATCTTTTTTAGGACTGCTTAACTAATACCGGTTCAAAGACAAATATATTTTAAGAACTCCTTTACTAACACAAAGACAAATCTATTTTCGGGATTACTTAACTACCACAAAGACGAATATATTTTTAGGATCGCTGAACTACGACGAAAACAAATATTATTTTAGGGTTGCTTAAATACTACAAAGACTAATCTCTTTTAGGATTGTTTAACTGCTACAAAGACTAATCTATTTTTATAATGGCTTAACTGCTACAAAGACTAACTTTTTTAGGATAAAGAATAATCTTTTTTAGGATTGCTTAACTGCTTCAAAGATTAATATTTTTTAGGATTGCTTTACTGCTACAAAGGCTAATCTTTTTTAGGATTGCTTAACTGCTACAAAGACTAATCTTTTTTAGGATTGCTTAACTGCTACAAAGACTAATTTATTTTAGGATTGCTTAACTACTACAAAGACTAATCTATTTTAGGATTGCTTTTAACTACTACAAAGACTAATCTATTTTAGGATTGCTTAACTGCTACAAAGACTAATTTATTTTAGGATTGCTTTTAACTACTACAAAGACTAATCTATTTTAGGATTGCTTAACTGCTACAAAGACTAATTTATTTTAGGATTGCTTTTAACTACTACAAAGACTAATCTATTTTAGGATTGCTTAACTGCTACAAAGACTAATTTATTTTAGGATTGCTTAACTACTACAAAGACTAATCTATTTTAGGATTGCTTTACTGCTACAAAGGCTAATCTTTTTTAGGATTGCTTAACTGCTACAAAGACTAATCTATTTTAGGATTGCTTTACTGCTACAAAGGCTAATCTTTTTTAGGATTGCTTTACTACTACAAAGACTAATCTATTTTAGGATTGCTTTTAACTACTACAAAGACTAATCTATTTTAGGATTGCTTACAGCTACAAAGACTAATCTATTTTAGGATTGCTTAACTGCTACAAAGATTAATCTATTTTAGGATTGCTTAACTGCTACAAAGACTAATTTATTTTAGGATTGCTTTTAACTACTACAAAGACTAATCTTTTTTAGGATTGCTTAACTGCTACAAAGACTAATTTATTTTAGGATTGCTTAACTACTACAAAGACTAATCTATTTTAGGATTGCTTTACTGCTACAAAGGCTAATCTTTTTTAGGATTGCTTAACTGCTACAAAGACTAATCTCTTTTAGGATTGCTTTACTGCTACAAAGGCTAATCTTTTTTAGGATTGCTTAACTACTACAAAGACTAATCTATTTTAGGATTGCTTTTAACTACTACAAAGACTAATCTTTTTTAGAATTGCTTAACTACTACAAAGGCTTATCTATTTTAGGATTGCTTAACTACTACAAAGACTAATCTTTTTTAGAATTGCTTAACTACTACAAAGACTTATCTATTTTTAGGATTGCTTAACTACTACAAAGACTAATCTTTTTTAGGATTGTTTAACAGCTACAAAAACAAATCTATTTTAGGATTGCTTAACTACTACAAAAACAAATCTATTTTAGGATTGCTTAACTACTACAAGGACAGTGATGATGAGCAGCAACCATTCTTACATAGCGCCCATATAGACGCCAACAAATACATGCTGAATGTGTTAGATAGGGTCAAAACAGCCCCGCCCCGAGGTAAGACAATAGCCGCAACAATCCTACTTTTAGTGTTGGTAAAGCCTAGGTCCCACTGAGGAATTCCACATCGGCGATGTTCTCCCGATTTCTTCCTATACCACCCGATTCGTCACAATTCCTTCAGATATCACAAACTGCCTCATGACTTCCCCGAAGCTTCCCCTATACCACGAGGAACCTGTTCCCAATGTCCTGATAGCACATTAGTTTCAATCGTGATTACATCGCGGATGCAAAAAATGCTCAGTGGGACCTAAGCTTAAGAAAGGTTGTCGTAGATTTAAGGTGATTGTGTGTGTTATAGTCCTAGGTCTAGAAAATCGAAGGTTCATCACCAAATTGGTGAACAGATACAACAATGATTAACTTGATATCTAATCAGTCATAAATCATTTGATGCAATTGCGGGTCACTTTGCCAAATGACATTTTGGCGGCCATCTTTATAAAGCTCCAATGTGCCAAATAGATGACATTTTGAAAACCTACTTCTTTCAAACGCTCGTGGTGGTGGACACCGTCAAATTTGAAATGTCGAGAGTGGCTTTAACAATTTGTCTTGACTTACTTTTCTGATGAGTGCTCCATTGCCTGTGTTGCACAACTATAAACAAAGCAAAACTTTCTAACTGTTCTAGATGAATTTATCTACATATTAATATAACATTAAAAATTATTCTACGTCTAACTACATTGCAACCACTCTTCTCTCCGGCCGGCACACGACTCTCTCAATAATATGAATGTTACAGGTATTTACCTATGTAACCAGAACGAGGCTTCATCGAGCAGCTCGTGTACGCCTCTATTGAAACTAGTACCAAATTAGGCATCATCGACAGGTAACCTAGGTGGCGCTTCTCTACGCTAAGTATAACCTAGCCCAGTTTGGCGGTGTGCCATCCACCTGAACGGGAGAGTTACTCACCGTCATAAAATACATCACCTGAACCTTATATTGTTGCACCTGTCAGATTTGTTACGGTATCATCTTTTTGTTTAACAATCGACAGAAATCATGTTAATACCATAGTACGCTACACGTAGATCTGCAGTATACATTTTTTCCAGGTAATTTTGTCAACTTTCAAGCATATAATTAGTGCTTCTGGTTTTAATTTGGACAGAGTTTTAACCTCATTTAATTTTTTTAGACTTTATTGTTGTATGAGTTAATGACTTAATTGCTAAACCCATTGTCCACAATAGGTATGTATAATGAATCGGGTAAATCTTATTTTAGGAGTTATGACGCCGAAATCTTTAGGTGGTTCATGGACATCTAGACCACAGACACGGTCCGCACGGGAGACATTCAGATATAGAGCAGTATTCGGTGTGTATATCGTTCTAATTCATATTGGGTACGAATGCATTCGGCCGGTTCGAGTGGCAGTGGTTGGGTCTTATTTCATCTTTTTACGGGTTCAATCACTTCGTTTGGTTGTTCTATGGCATATTATAATTTTAGAGGTAAATAGTGTAATCACCTTATAAAATGAATGCTTAAGTAGCGCAAATCAGGGGAGATCACTGGGTAGCGTTTTTCTACTAACTATATGCATATACTGCAGTTGCTCCCCTTTGACAGTTACAGTAAACTGTATACTTTTGGTGTGAAGTACATAGGACGTATTTATAGTTCCACCATCGCCTATTTTACCGGTCTGAGAGGATATGGCATTCGCTTGGGAGAGGGGATATTATGTTAAAATCCCGGTATTGACCCATTCAGATGGTTGGCAAGTCACTTGTTAAATGACGATCACCGCGTGCATGGCTGCCTACAGGCTGAAGGAAATGTTAGGAATCGGAAAATAGGTGTGCTCAGAGAGTCTGAGTCAAAAACCAGGTGCCCGTTTCAAAGATATATCTTAGCTAAGATAGACTTTTCCTTAGCTCATTTAGAGCGTACAAACTGAATCCATAATATAAAAGTATAATAAAGTTAAAATAGTTATTTATGCTGATTGTGGTTCACATAACTTTGCTGGAATGTACTAGCTGTCTAACATTTATGCACATGTACAAGCACATCTAAAAGTCGAATCTTAACTAAGATATGCATATGAAACGGGCCAAGGGATGGTACTCAGTAAGTACCTTAGTGGAAAACTTTAAAAGCTCCTTAAAATCTTATTATTTTATTAAGTGTATCAGCGTAAAAAAATTAAGGTGTTTTTTACATATATATGTTTTGAAGAATAATGTTTAAAGCTACAATAATCACTGACAAAAAACGTTATGTCTATAGATAGAATCTGTCCTCTGAGCCGTAACCTTTGGGTATCCACTATATAAGGTTTATACATCAAGGTGCAGTCGAGATTCCATACTTGTTTTTATCTATATTATACGCATTGTTTATGCTTGTATTTTGATTAGATGATGTACCAGTTTTGAGTCACCAAAGTCTATTGGCGTTGGCCTCCTACATCAAGATAGACACTGTCCAAAATGTAGCTTATGAGCTTGGAGTACACTACGATGACGTCATGGAGGCAAAAACCTCGGGTATAACAATAATGAATACTAGTATTCACTTCAGATACATATAACACCCATTTTTAGCTCAGCTTTTTGAAGAAAAAATTCGATCTATTGTGGTGACGGGGTCGTCTGCGTCTACGTTGGTTAACTTCATTGTCCCAGTCATTTTCTCAAAGACTATCAAAGGTATCCACTTGAATCTCAACATAGTTATTCACCATCACAAGGGGATTCCATACTGACATGGCTGATAACACTGTGACACAGATGAGCAAGGGTACTGTCCAGCACTCGTATGTCGTGCTCTTGTAAAAGTACAGTAATTGTTGTCCTTACTCAAATAACCTAGTTCATTCCATAGAAATTGCTTCGACCTCTTCGGTCGCGGCACAATGAACAATATAACGCCGACCGTTGGTAAAGCACGATTCTGAAACCGGGTTTGAATCTACGGTTGGGCAGAGTACGTGTTTTAATGACATTAGTACAATCATGCCATCTAAATGTGCCAGGAGAATTTGCTAATTGTTTGAGCTATTACTTGTTGTTAATTGACATTACACTAATTGGCAATTACGAGGGATGATCAATATATTCGAAGAATTTCCTTCTAACTTTTTATGCCCCCGCCATGAAATGGTGGAAGGGCATATAGTGTTCACCCTGTCCGTGTGTGCGTGGGTTAGTGGGTGTGGGTGTGTGTTCGAAAATTGAGAAATCGTGTCCGCTCTGTAACTTCGTCATTTCTTATTGGATATTTATAATACATAGTACAAATGTTCACCTCACCAAGACAATGTGCCATGCGTAAAACCCAGGTCCCTAGCTCAAAGGTCAAGGTCACACTTAGAGGTCAAAGGCTAAAAGAATCAAATAGGCATGTTATTTGTGTCCACTCTGTAACTATGTCATTTATTATTGGATAATTAGAATACTTGGTACAAATGTTCACCACATCAAGACAATGTGTTATGCGCAAGACCCAGGTCCCTTACTCAAAAGTCAAGGTCACACTAAGTGGTCAAAGGTTGAAAGGTTCAAATAGGCATGTGATTTGTGTCCGCTCTGTAACTATGTCATTTCTTGTCGGATATTGATATAACTTGGCACAAATGTTCATCACATCAAGACGATGTGTCATGAGGGAGACACAGGTCCCTAACTCAAAGGTCAAAGTCACACTAAGTGGTCAAATGTTAAAAGGTTCAAAACAGTCATTCAAATCGTGCCCACTCTGTAGCTTTGTCATATCTAATTGGATATTTCAATCATTTTGTAACAATTTTCACCACATCAAGACAATGTGTCATGCGCAAAACCTAGAGCCCTAGCTCATAGGTCAAGGTCATACAGATTAAAAGTTAAAAAGCACAAAGTATACAAATTTTGTCTGCTTTGTTACTTTGTTTTTTGATGACTTGGTAACATTCACATTCACACCCTGAGATCCCTAGCTCAAATGTGAAGGTCACACTTACAGAGCCAGCTCTTGTCTTCAGGTCAATGTCACATTTAAGCAATTACAAACTTTATTTCAAATTATTCCATTTGCATAACTTTATACTTAGGTGTCTGATGACTGCTTTTAGCGGGGGCATCCGTGTCCTGTGGACATTTCTAGTTAAATATTGATTCTAGAGCAATGGAATCACGCGGGAATGTAGATATATCAATTACCTACGGTTTTAATTATTTAAATATATTGTGACGGCACAATGGTCTTGATGACGTCACTGATTGTGACCAATGTGCATTGTGAGCCGTCTAGCATGACGGACAAAAGATAATCACAAAACAACGGCATGTCATAAAGATTAACGCCAAACTTGGAAAATCCTTGCGATTTCTCATGGTTGACTTGACCAAAATGTATAAGGATTCTTTGCGCTCTAAATCAGTGAACTACACATGATTCCACTGTTTATGTGATTGTAGGGACTCTGCCAAACGGATGCCTTTGTTATATAAAAACAGACAGAATAAATTAACCGCGGTAGGGACGCTCCTCCTTAATTTATAAGAAATAAGACGCATAGATCCGAACCATATGTTAGTGGCGAAATCTACAAGCAGTGTAGACTAAAATACAATAAATATTTGATTCTAGCTCTTTAGAAATTTCGCCCTAAACTTGTTAGATCTTGCTTTCTTCATCCGTGTAAAGCCAACCGCATAGTTCAAAAGGCATCGGTACTATTTCTATACCATCTTACATTCTAGTGTTGGCTATTTCTGACTTATTTCCATATTAAAAGTAAATCAAGCGTATACTTGGACCCGGATATGGGTTAAGAAAGAAGCTAGGTGCTGCTCAAACGGTGACGCTTAGAATGGCATCACGTGACGTCTAACACCACGCGCCCTTTATATGAATAACAATATTTTTCAAGCGCATTCGGTCCAAAATATCTTACTCTGAATTATACTGATTTGCTTTTGAGCCTTGACAAAACACAATTGCTAGATGAAAAGTCTTCGAATTGATCACCCTCGTACTTAACTGCTATATAGTATCATCATTATAATGGCAAATTATTGCACATGGTCTCGATGAATTAACTTGAAAATCTCCGACAAGCGACCTCTGTCCAGCAACCTCCGACAAGCAACGTTCGACAAGCGACCTTTGACCAGCAACCTCCGACAAGCAACGTTCGACAAGCGCCCTTTGAGCAGCAACCTCCGACAAGCAACGTTCGACAAGCGACCTTTGACCAGCAACCTCCGACAAGCAACGTTCGACAAGCGACCTTTGATCAGCAACCTCCGACAAGCAACGCTCGACAAGCAACGTTCGACAAGCGACCTTTGACCAGCAACGTTCGACAAGCAACATTCGACAAACAACGTTCGACAAGCGACCTTTGACCAGCAACCTCCGACAAGCAACGTTCGACAAGCAACGTTCGACAAGCGACCTTTGACCAGCAACCTCCGACAAGCAACTTCCGACAGACAACCTTCGACAAACAATAAGGCGGAGCAATCTCTGTTCTGGCGTAATGCCATATGACAATTGACCCAGTCGACAGAATGTTACACATAAAATATGACTCGAAAATACCCCGGTGCAAAACTTGTTTAAAACAAACAAACTAATTTTAAAATATTTTAATATTATCTTAATTTTGATAATTCGTGTGCTGTGTCAGTTCATCGGTATATAGAGATACATAGATCATTAATTGTTTTTCTACAGGTTTGCCGGTGGTAATGATGAACTTTAACATTTTATGGAAGTGGAGAGCTGAGAAACCGTCTAGAGAAAAGGTGCAACAGTTGATTAATGCGTTCAGAATTTGTGGCTACGCTCATATAGGAGAACGGATCATGATTGCAGGCAACGAAAAGCGGGCACTGAACAAGGAAGAATTCAAATGAAACAGAAATTGTTAAAAAAACGTCTTGCAATCGTCATAATTTACTTTTAGTGGGGAGGGGGGGGGGGGGGGGGGTCAACCGTTATTCAGTTTTGAAATCATTTTCTGACGGAAATTATTTCCGAGTTTTTTTTCTTCAATAATGACACTTGTATATAGGGATAAGGTAGTAAAACCAGTTTGTCAGGAGATGCCAACCAGTTCTTACATGTTTGTTTGTTTGTTTGTTTCCAAGCATCTCACAAAATGTTTTTGAATTAGTCGAATCTACTTTATTCTGCGTTAGTGTCGATTTTCTTCCACACGTGGAGAAGCTGTTGTTTCCACATGTGGAGAAGTTGCTGGTTCCTAGTGGAAGGGGAAGCTAGTATTGGTTAGAATAAAACTGGGCTCAGGAAAACTTGTAAGCTGCATCAGCCGCTATACACGTATAACTGCAAAACTGCTGAGAAACGGCTTTAAACCCGTATAAACAATAAAACCATATGCTGTCTAATGACCGCGCCTGGCCGGGCTTTGAATCAGTAACCTCGAGTTCAAAAGTCACGTGTTCTATCGATTGTAACTGGTTGAGCATTGAACCGGGTTGTCATAACGAGCATTTCCTTAGTAAAGTATTTATTTCAAGTTGTGGATTCAGAATTTCATATGACTACATGGATAGTTGTCATGTTCTTGATTTTGTATCAATTTTATGCCAATGTGACTGCTTAGTTTTTCTTTTACAATTTATGTACATGACTGTGTCTCGAGATCTTATATTTTTTTGTATATTTGCATATTTACACTTTGCTCTTAAATAACGGAGGATAAATATAATTGTATTTTCTAAAGTTCTAAATAAACTTTATTGGTATTAATGAATTGTGTTCACTTTTTAATAATAGCCTATTTTTTTTCTCCGAAAATTGTTCGCGGATACATAGATGTTTCGCTATATATAGCTGTATAACCCAAATATAATGCATACCCTAAAACAGCCTGGTGCTTAATACAATGCATAATGTCATGTGCATGTTTTGCCTTTTTATTAAAACATCATTTGGGTGTTGATAAGTCAGTGCCGTAGCCAGGAGGTCGAAATGTAAGGGGGGGGGGGGCTGAAATGATGTGGGTACAGGAGGGGTGTTCTCTCCCGGAAGAAGTTTCAACATATAAATTAAAATGATGCAATTTCCTGCACTATAAAATCCGACATAACATATTTAATATCACTAATGGTGTTCACCAATTTGGCTGGTGATATGACACTCATATACATTATAGAGATAAAAGCTTTACTAACTAATCTAAACTTCAATAAAATAATCACCAGAAACATACATACCAGCAAATATCAAGTTCATTTAATATAAATCCTATCAGGATGCATTAACTACCACTATTATAATAGTAACTCGCAGGAATCCCAGCAAATAATGAGACAACATTTTATTACAAAATAAACTGATTTACACTTAGGACAGATCAATTAATACACATGTAAAATTATATTGCAATAACATAAATACTTGAATTAGGTGAGGAGTTTTTAAAGTCCTTGAGTGTATATGTATATTGCGACATACAGTACGATACAACGTGATTAATCATACCAACATATTTACTAACATCCCTCTGTAAAACTATGAGAATACTATGATTGTCAATGTATCTAACAAACATTCTGGACATTCTTTATACTGATGAAGTACGGTGTTTCGACTGGCATCTGTAACGACAAGTGTGTCTCTTGTTTAGCGAGGCTGAAACATGCTCCTGTTTATGTAGCTATCTTCGGGAGTCCAGAACAAATTGCTTTAATGTTTCTAAGAAACAAACTGGTGACAACATGACTTCGATTATTTCTGGTGGTCATTACCATGGAAACACGTATCATCATTACAACGTGTACACATCGTGTAAGCTCGACCATTTCCGTTTGTCTCCGGTCAATATACATCTATTGCAATGCATAAAGGCCGAGGTGATCAGCATGATACTTGTAGTTCGCGTAATGGAAATTCAATTTATATAGCTTGACAGAACTCGTCTGAGACATAAGTATATTTTATAATGTTGCTTCGTTAAGTTTAAAATTGCCCGACCCTTAATAACAACTGGCAATGGTTACCAAAGAAGTCCTTGTCGGAGTGTGATCAGTCTCGTGTAGATTTTGTTAAACTATACTTTTAGATTTAATGTGTTCTACAACTTTCATTAATCACTTTTCGACACCTCATTATTGATGATATACATCTTGCAGAAGATGTTAGTGAATAGAAATTAGCGATAGCCATATGCGAAAGTATTTCGTGTGTATGAAGGTTTTGGAAGGAAAACACGTGGTAATTAGCACACGTGGTATTGGCAGACATGTTTTGTAATAGTGGTCTATGTTTGCAGGTGATCTTTACATAAGTACGACTGTAGTTCTTATCCTGGGTTATTCAATGTCAGCTTCGTAGTTAAAATAAACAATACTTAAGTAATGTGTGTGCTTCGTTATGCTTTCATTGCTTGTATGTTTCTTACAGGAATTTGAATGTCTATCAGCAGTCGATACATCCATACTCACTCTATGTATTTAGATATATCTTTAAATAATTTAACGAACTGATGTAACGTAATGTTGACAATGATGTATGTGATGAATTAATTGTTTATGTTCTGAATGACAGCAAATAGATGCTGTAGTTCGTCAGCGAAAATGATGTGTGTTCAGGTAAGACATTACCTAGAATGTAGCTCGCCATGGATAACGCTAGCCTTGTATAAACATGGATACTATCAACACTGCATGGTTGAATGGCCGCTTGTTATCAGTGTGGATTGAAATATTATATACATTAAAAGAAAGTGATTATGCGCGAGATCGAACAAAATGGTCATCGGAAATGCATTAAAAATCACTTATATTTGTAAACAAAGGCTAGTGTTATCGTTGGGGGCTATATATATCCCAAGTGTCTGTTGTTGTGTAATTGTGCATATTCGATATCAATGCTACCTAGTACTGAGTTTGTGCTACATCTTGCCAGAGAAGTGTTCAGTCTGCAGCCAGCTGTAATCCAAAACACACCCACCCGTGTCCGATGCGGGTTTGTTAAAGTTTTGAAAAGAGTGTGTCTTCTATTGTCGACACACGTCAATAAGACTAACGGACAAAGAGTGATCTTCAAAGCATACCTTGTCATTCTGTGACATGCGAGCTTAAACGTGACTGTCCCAAACAGTAAGTTACTTTCCTTGAAATCCTGTTCTCAAAATAACAACGCATGAGTACGTATGCATATACATAACTTTATTTCAAAAGCAAACATAAACATACAATACACCAAAGAGTTTCTAAGTAAGGCCCTCTCCTCTGGAAACTTGAAAATAGAGTAAGAAACATAAACAACAATCAAGCAATTTGACTACTGTCGCAGTATATGTTCGGGGTGTATCAAACATATATATAATAAAAGGCAGCCAATTGAACCAACCAGTGTCCCTGTACTTAAACCTTACCAGTACTAACTTTCACAAGTAAACATCAACTTCTCACAATTTGCAGACTAGTTCCAATGTATTATGCAAAATGCGAGGTATGTTGGAGAGTCATGTGCTACCACATCATGTACAAATGAAACAATTATTTGCATCAAGACTTCAGTTTGATGTCATATATCTAGATTGGTAGTGCAGCAATACGAGTATTTGTACAGTAGACTCTAAATATTGCGATTGTAGCCAACATTTGACAAATAGGGTCTTGAAATAGGTGATTTGGCAGTCAATAAACAAAACCAGAATACCTCGTATATGAGAGTTGTATTTTAGAACGATTACTTATTACCCAATGTACTATCCCGTTGGACCAAATAGTATCATATATGAAGTGCTTAAAACAGGGGTAAGCACAACTTTCTTAGATACCATTTCGTCTAACGGTCCAGGAAATTGGGTAATAAATTATAATTACATGAATGTTTAATATACAAAAATCATTACTGGATTAAAAAATACTTCAAACACACCAGGGTCGAACAATCTATATGTATGGATCTAAGAAGCATAAAAAGTCAAAGGCCAGCTTGAAATGAATATCTGCTCTCCTTCTTCTTCTCAAAACCTGAAAATATAGAAACTAAAATAAACAAGAATCAAGCAATTTGACTTTCACTTTAAATGTTGTTTTCCTGGACTTAAACATAACCAGTACTGACATTGCCTTTTACAAGTAAGCAGCAATTTCTCACGATGTGCAGCCCAAATCCAATGCATTATGCAAAATACGAGGTGTAATAGGCGATATGACAGTCACCTAACCAGTCCTCCTGGTCTATGAGAGTAGTATTTTCGACTATTAAACAATTATTTATTACCAAAAGTCCAGTCCCATTTTGACCAAACAGTATCATATATGTGGTGCTTAAGACAGGGTGAGCACAACAATCTAAGATAACATTACGTCTCAGGATCTAGGAAATTGGGTAGTAAATTATATATGTTTAAAGTCAAAAACGTCACTGGCTTACCAGTACTTCAACCACACCAGGGTCGAACAGGCTCACTATATGGATCCAAGAAGCATAAAAAGTCTAACTTAACTTAAACAAAGGCCGGCTTGAAATGAATATCTGCGCTCCTCTTCTCTCAAAGCCTGAAATTATAGAAACTAAAATTAACAAGAATCAAGCAATTTGACTTTCACGTTAAATGTTGTTTTCCTGGATTTAAACATAACAAGTACTAACTTTGCCTTTTACTAGTAAGCAGCACGATGTGTAGCCCAAAACCAATGCATTATGCAAAATGCAAGGTGTAACCATATATGATGGTGCTGTATATATTGACGCTAAGAAATTCATATCCCTGCTCTGGCAAACTTGTTCAAGTAAAATAGGATCGAAGACGCGATTCAAATAAATGGGTTATTTAATCAAAGACAGGAGCAACATAACTAGTCCAGCAAGGATTCAATCCATTATCCTACAAGCCTGGTGAAACTACCACTCCGCCAACATTCCTCGACAGGAAGATACATCGAAAGAAGAACTCATACACTTGCATAAAGAATCTGACTGCAGACTCACTTCCACGATACATCCCAGGCGATGCTTACCTCCATATAGGGCCCCTAAGGTACCTATGAATAATAGCTCACACTGAAGACATACCATGTCAGTTGTACATACCATGTCAGTTGTAATATCTGAGAGCAGATTCATGGAAGCAGGCTCTAATTCAATGTATCCACTGGCAAGTTCAGCTAGTTAAGATCGAGATGTCATACTTCAGATTGCCTTCAGAGTAACAATCAATTCCATGATGGAGTGTCATGTGCTTCCATATCACTGACAAATGAGACATTCGTTTGAATCAGGATTTCAGTCCGATTTCACATAAAGCGAGTTTGGCAGGGCAGAAATATTAGTACATTAGTATTAATGTATACAACACTTCCCATATTTGGTTTACTGCCCATATTCGACAAATAGGCCCATAAAATGGGCGATATGAAAGTCACCTGACCAGTCCTCCTGGTATATGAGAGTTGTATTTTCGACTATTAAACAATTATTACCAAATGTCCAGTCCCATTTCGACCAAACAGTATGTAGTGCTTAAAACAGGGGTGAGCACAACAATCTAAGATAACATTTCGTCTAACAGTCTAGGAAATTGTGTAATAAATTATATATGTTTAAAGTCAAAAACATCACTGGCTTACCAGTACTTCAACCACACCAGGGTCGAACAGACTGAATTTATGGAACCAAGAAGCATAAAAAGTCTAACTTAACTTAATCAAAGGCCAGCTTGAAATGAATATCTGCGCTCCTCTTCTCTCAAAGCCTGAAATTATCGAAACTAAAATTAACAAGAATCAAGCTATTTGACTTTCACTATAAATGTTGTTTTCCTGGACTAAACATAACCAGTACTAACTTTGCCTTTTACAAGTAAGCAGCAACTTCTCACGATGTGCAGCCCCAACCCAATGCATTATGCAAAATGCGAGGTGTAACCATATATGATGGTGTAGTAAATATTGACGCTAAGAAATTCATATCCCTGCTCTGGCAAAGTTGTTCAAGTAAAATTGGATTGAAGACGCGATTCAAATAAATGTGTTATTTAATCAATGACAGGAGCAACATAACTAGTCCAGCAAAGATTCAATCCATTATCCTACAAGCCTGGTGAAACTACCACTCCGCCAGCATTCCTCGACAGGAAGATACATCGAAAGAAGAACTCATACACTTGCATAAAGAATCTGACTGCAAACTCACTTCTACGATACATCCCAGGCAATGCTTACTTTCATATTTGACCCGTTAGGTACCTATGAACAATAGCTCACACTGAAGATATACCATGTCCGTTGTACATACCATGTCAGTTGTAATATCTGAGAGCAGATTCATGGAAGCAGGCTCTAATTCAATGTATCCACTGGCAAGTTCAGCTAGTTAAGATCGAGATGTCATACTTCAGATTGCCTTCAGAGTAACAATCAATTCCATGTTGGAGAGTCATGTGCTACCATATCACTGACAAATGAGACATTCATTTGAATCAGGACTTCAGTCCGATTTCACATAGAGCTAGTTTGGCAGGACAGAAATATTAGTATTTTAGCATTAATATATACAATACTTCCCATATTGGGATTACTGCCCATATTCGAAAAATAGGACCCATGTACGAGGCGATATGACAGTCACGTAACCAGTCTTCCTGGTCTATGAGAGTTGTATTTTCGACTAGTAAACAATCATTTATAACCAAAAGTCCAGTCCCATTTTGACCAAACAGTATCATATATGTGGTGCTTAAGACAGGGGTGAGCACAACAATCTAAGATAACATTTCGTCTAACGGTCTAGGAAATTGTGTAATAAATTATATATGTTTAAAGTCAAAACAATCACTGGCTTACCAGTACTTCAACCACACCAGGGTCGAACAGGCTGAATATATGGATCCAAGAAGCATAAAAAGTCTAACTTAACTTAACCAAGGGCCAGCTTGAAATGAATATCTGCGCTCCTCTTCTCTCAAGCCTGAAATTACAAAAACTACAATTAACAAGAATCAAGCAATTTGACTTTCGCTTTAAATGTTGTTTTCCTGGACTTAAACATAACCAGTACTAACTTTGCCTTTTACAAGTAAGCAGCAACTTCTCACGATATACAGCCAAATCCTATGCATTATAGAGCTTGTTCGGCAGGGCAGAAATATTAGTACATTAGCATTAATATATACAATACTTCCCGCATTGGGATTACTGCCCATATTCGACAAATAGGCCCATAAAATAGGCGAAAGGACAGTCACCTGACCTGTCCTCCAGGTCTATGAGAGTTGTAGTTTCGAATATTAAACAATTATTTATAACCAAAAGTCCAGTCCCATTTCAACCAAACGGTATCATAAATGTGGTGCTTAAAACAGGGATGAGCACAACAATCTAAAATAACATTTCGTCTAACGGTCAAGGAAATTGCGTAATAAATGATATATGTTTAAAGTCAAAATCATCACTGGCTTACCAGTAATTCAACCACATCAGGGACGAACAGACATAATTATGCCCATATTCGACAGTTAGGCCCATAACATAGGCGATATGACAATCACCTGACCAGTCCTCCTGGTCTATGAGAGTTGTATTTTGGTCTATTAAACAATTATTTATCACCAAAAGTCCAGTCCCATTTCGACCAAACAGTATCATATATGGGGTGCTTAAAACGGGGTGAGCACAACCATCTAAGATAACATTTCGTCTAACGGTCCCGGAAATTGCGTAATAAATGATATATGTTTAAAGTCAAAACCATCACTGGCTTACCAGTACTTCAACCACACCAGGGTCGAACAGACTGAAAGTAGGCCCATATTCGACAAATAGGCCCATAAAATAGGCGATATGACAGTCACCTGACCAGTCCTCCTGGTCTATGAGAGTTGTATTTTGGTCTATTAAACAATTATTTATTACCAAAAGTCCAGTCCCATTTCGACCAAACAGTATCATAAATGTTGTGCTTAAAACAGGGGTGAGCACAACAATCTAAGATAACATTTCGTCTAACGGTCAAGGAAATTGCGTAATAAATTATATATGTTTAAAGTCAAAACCATCACTGGCTTATCAGTACTTCAACCACATCAGGGACGAACAGACATAATGTACGTCCCCTTATCGACAAATAGGCCCATAACGTAGGCGATATGACAGTCACCTGACCAGTCCTCCTGGTCTATGAGAGTTGTATTTTGGTCTATTAAACAATTATTTATTACCAAAAGTCCAGTCCCATTTCGACCAAACAGTATCATATATGTGGTGCTTAAAACAGGGGTGAGCACAACAATCTAAGATAACATTTCGTCTAACGGTCCAGGAAATTGCGTAATAAATTATACATGTTTAAAGTAAAAACCATCACTGGCTTACCAGTACTTCAACCACACCAGGGTCGAACAGACAGATGGATAAAAAAGCATAAAAAGTTTAACTTAACTTAATCAAAGGCCCGCTTGAAATGAATATCTGCACTCCTCTTCTCTCAAGTCTGAAATTATAAAAACTACAATTAACAAGAATCAAGCAATTTGACTATCACTTTAAATATTGTTTTCCTGGACTTAAACATAACCAGTACTAACTTTGCCTTTTACAAGTAAGCAGCAACTTTTCACGATGTACAGCCAAATCCTATGCATTATAGAGCTAGTTTGGCAGGGCAGAAATATTAGTACATCAGCATTAATATATACAAAAATGTACAATACTTTCCATATTGGGAGTACTGCCCATATTCGACAAATAGGCCCAACAAATAGGCGATATGACAGTCACCTGACCAGTCCTCCAGGTCTTTAAGAGTTGTATTTTCGACTATTAAAGTCTAACGGTCCAGGAAATTGCGTAATAAATTATATATGAGCCAGTCTCCAGGAAAACCTGCTATAATGACAGTATGTAATTACTACATGTATATGTAACAAGATTTTGATAAAGCTCTAAAATAAGGAAAAATACAAAATAAGTAATTGACCCATATAGTGCTATACATTAGCTTTAAATTTTCCTATGAATTATTTGGAAAAAAACACATACTTCGTTGCATGTTACATACGAATATCGTAACATGTAATAGGGGAGGGGGCGGTCAGGAAAGCAGTAAGTCATATTTTATAAGTAGTACAGGTACTAACCAGTATCAATATGTGTGATGTTTGTACTCCAATGGATCTCTAATGATCTAATCGTAGGGTGACTTCTGTCACGACGTCTTTTTCGATAACAATAAACTGTTCCAGAGGCTTCAAACACTGTGATCTAAAGTGAAAACAATCAATCGTACAGTTGCTTTTTATGCATATTGGCAACACAAAACATCGATTCCTTATTTCAAATTATTATGTGCCATGATTCATGTTAAACAGTAATAATCTGTAAACAAGTCTAGCAATTTGTTCGATGTACAGATTATCCGTAAATGTTAATGTTTAATTAAAAAAAACAAAGAAAGGCATACCATCGAAAGAATATCATTATTCAAGGCAGGAAATTGGCAATTCTTTGGTATTTTAGAATTTTTCATAGATCTTTATATGAAACTTCATATTTGTATCTTTTTGGATTAGTTACATGATATGCCCAATATAAGACAATCCTATTTCAATGTTTATATTCTAAAATATACAATGTTGATTTACAGATCTACAACTTTACAGATATTTATTTAGCAATGTTACAGATGATCGGGTAAATGTAAACTGGTAGTTCTGAGTTTGTACCTCCTTAGCTCAGTGGTAAGCACGTTTGCCGTCTGATCTGGCGATCCAGATCCGATTGGAGGTACACATATTCCCGTCATGTTTCAACAAAAAGCTGACTGCCAAAATAAACAGGTTGGGGGCAAGTCTAAATTTAGAAACCACTGCGTAACAAAATTTTAGAAATGTCGACAAAACTGCATGGATTGTAGTGATTTGATAATTTAACTCGATTATTGCAAGAAATTGACTGGGCGGTTTTCTAAAGTACTATCTATAACATTGAAAACTTACACACACAAAATTCGGGATTGCGTCTATAACAGTATAACATTGAAAACTTACAAAAAAATAACCGTTGCGTTTTTACGACCGATTTCAATAAGATAAACTGCCCAACATATTAGTTTATTCATTGCAACATCATACAAAGCAATTACTGATAACATATTTTGACTTTGAATGGTAATATCACTTTTTACAAGCGTTACTAAATCTAGCATTGTACCCAACCTGATAGTGATAAACTGATAAAGGCTATTATATATAAAATACAGATCTAACGAGCAAATACAGAAGTGTAGATAATTATGCTTACGTCACTAATTAGCTGGCATAAATGCACCAAGTTCATCAAAAATCATCTTTGCTTCCTTTCACATAGACAGCAGGAATGGTAATGGCGTGATTTTCTTCAAAAACGCGCCTTGTATTTTAGTCTGGTAACTTGTTCCACGCTTCAGTAGTTGGCCACTATTGTAAATTAGCTTGATACGGGAACCAGAGACTATTACTCGCTCGAAGCATTTGCTCACATTATGTATACATAAAGCGTTTTCGACACAATGGCAATTTTTCACGATATTTACGAGTACGTTATCATAACATGTGTTCACCTGTGACACATATCACACCACAAAATAGTGATTTTTGAAATTATAGCCTTGTTAAGATAATTCAGGGGTGTAGCTTGGTAAAATTAATGTAAATGCATTCTTATGTACATGTGTGTGCATCATTATATACATGTAGGAGGCATGCTCCCTTCCGAAACCATTCTGAATGTTACTCTATACAAACACCCCAAAACACACTGAACAATACCGCGGGACTTCGAGAAGCGAACATCGGATTAAACGTAGAGGTCGACTCAAAGAAAACCTGATGTAAATTCTACTAGCTGCATGGGCGGGTCATGAAACACCATGGGTGTGATTGTTTTTATTTACCTTTAATACATGTATTTGCTATTATCACCGCGTATAAACCAAATCACTACATACGACCTATTGGGATACTATACAATTCAACTGGTATGACTTATTGTGATTGAAACATCCCGTGATTTATTATCACTGTACGACTTATTGCAAGATTATACAATTCAACGTGTACTCATTATTGCGATAACCAGAAGTTGGCTCGTTTATATACACTGTGATCTTTAGTAATAATGTCTTTGCATAGCTATGCAGTTCAGTCAGTTTGATGGCCGACGAAGTCGATATTATGCGTGTCTATGTTTGCAAACGTCTGTTTGTCTTTTAAAAGTGTTACACATGTGTGCCTTACCTTTTGGCGTTACGTCATAATATTTGCGCAAAAAAAGACTTGTTTATAACTTTGTTTTACATATTTTTACTTGCGGTGTTAGCCAAAATTTACACCACACTGTATTTTATTGGTATACATGTATTTATAACGCATGTGGTTATTTCAAACGTGTATATAAAACGTTTCTGTTAGGTACAAAGAAGCATCAATAATATCAAATCTGTCCACCATGAATGTATGAGGAATTTAAAGTTACAGAATCCTGTGTTTTTGTCCATTGCTGCAAATTACTTATTACATATACTTTACTTCCAAAATGGTGTAAAGCGCAGTCCCGTCTTTCAATGAATTAAACGTTTTGTTCAGCACCCTGTGAAACCCAGGGGAAAAGGCTTGAAACTGTAGACCGACCACTAACATGTTACACAGGGTGCTGAAAAAATGGCCCAGCTGCTAAAAAGGTCCTATATTGGGTGGAAAGCAAATAATTTCCCTTAGCGTGGCGTATATTTCATAGAAATCGATAAAGAAATAAAATACTTATGGCTTTTTTGTTTTCAAGGTGAAGCAAATTTCGTCTTTGACATGTAGCCCAAAATAACATGGTATTGATATAACTCAAGAGGTCTGTGAAGTTAGCGCATATGTCGTACATCGACAGTCAGATATTTACTCACTTTTATTTGAAATGAATCAGCTCGTTACTCGTAGCACGTTAGTCGCAGCTCGTAGGTCTTGGTCACAGCTCTTATGTCGTAGCTGTTTACTCGTTGGTCGCAACTTGTAGGTCGTTGGTCGCAGCTCGTAGGTCGTTAGTCGCAGCTCGAAGATCGCTAGTCGCAGCACTTAGGTCGTGTATCGCAGCTCTTAGCTCGTAGATGTTACTCGTTGGAGGCAGCTCGTAGGTCTTTGGTCGCAGCTCGTAGGTCATTAGTCGAAGATCGTTTGTCGCAGCTCTTAGCTCGTAGGTCGTTAGTCGCAGCTCGAAAGGTCGTTGATGGCAGCTCGTAGCTCGTACATGTTTACTCGTTTGTCGCAGCTCGTAAGTCTTTTTTCGCAGCTCGTAGGTCGTTAGTCGTAGGTCGTTAGTCGCAGCTCATAGATCGTTAGTCGTAGCACGTAGGTCGTTGATCGCAGCTCGTAGGTAGTTGATGACAGCTCTTAGCTCGTAGATGTTAACTCGTTGGTCGCTGGTCGAAGCTCGTAGGTCGTAAGTCGCAGCTCGTAGTTTTAATGGGCTTTCCATGTCTTGTCTTTTGACTTTAAATAAATGTTGTACCTGGTTGCTCTATACCCTATATGCAGCCACCCCTGACGTATATTCGGAATATATCGCACAGTGTTGCTCAATGAATTCCGTAATCCCGGTAACAGGTTTTATCCTGTCATGTCGATGTGGTGAATAGTCCAGGCCTACACCACTAAGGGTTAGGGTTCAGGATAAGTGAGTGGGCGTCGCCAACTTCTTTGGTTACTTTACGTGTGCGACATCACTGCAGCATTTATGCTTTTGTTATTATCGAGCATGAAACGAAATTTATGTTTTTGAAGAAGAACTTTAAAGAATGTATGGTAAATGAAAAAGTGAACCTAAAGGTGACACCCGTTTGCCAAACTAGGTGAGGTCTTATTGATATTCGTGAGGTTTTGAACTTTTCTTACCTAACCTCCAATGTGGTGCTTTCAGGGAGTAACAAAGCAAAGTGCTTGGTCATTTAGTTTTGCCTGCCAGATTATCCGAAATCACCGCTACATGCAGCGCATTTGCTTATATTATATATTAAATAGCTTGTCCCAGACACCCAGTTGTTACATATAGGTCTCATTTAGACCCGGTGTTTGCACACTTAAGTCACGGAGAGGAGGCTCTAATTCTTTAAAACAGCTTTCTTATCACCGGGATACACATGGGTAGGACTACACAAGGGTGTAAAAAGTGAAGTCAATGTTAAACTATATCTCGTTTAATCAGTCCCCAATCTCCCGAAGCATCTCAAACTGAGTCGAGATTATTCTCAAATACTGTCATGCGTCTTTGAGATTTTTTCCTGGGGAGGCCAGACTTAAAGTTGGCACCACAAATATATACATTGTTCTGAGTTTTTTACAGTAAAACGTTTTGAGCAAAACCTTAAGAATTATCTCAAATTTAACTTTTGAAATCTCCATTTGAGTTGAGATTTCTACTTGAGATTCTTCGGGAGATCGGGACCTGGTCGATCACCTCGCTGGCTTAGAATGAGAAGGTCCTAAGTATAAAATCGATATTTTTAGAAAGCAAGAAAAAACTGTCTGAAACCACTCTTGAACGTAGGTTTACAATTTATGTTAAGTGCATTGATAAACAAGTGCACAGGGAGGGTACTGTTTTATCAAAGCATTACGGAAATCGTAAACTTACGATTAAATTTAAATTTCAATTAATTTGTTTACAATTATAAAGTGTGGTAAATGGAGCTGCAATACTAATAACGATTCCGTTAATGAACTCCTACAAACCAAATCCATCACCAATTTTCAGTTGTTAAAGAATTATAAAGAATTTAAATTTGAGCGTAACGTTAAGATTGTCGTAAGTGCTTTGATAAAACACTACCCTGGTCCCTATCAACTCCCTCATTTATTTGTACCATGCAGAGTTCAGGATATTAACTATTTTACATCCACATCGCCTCACGCGGTTCACTGTGGCTAAAGCGACCCCCCGAATTATATTCAAAGAATACTAGATTGTGTACACAATATACCCAAACATAAGGGAGAGTACTGTGTCATTCTTATTCAGTAAGAATCTCGAGTTACTCCCCTTCCATTGATCAACCGCCCTGTGATCATAGTCGCGAAATAGTATGACAATCTGAAAGTCGTCTGCTATATCTTATATATGTTTGTATTCTCAGTACATTTAAAAACGCACACTCTGTGTCATTCTCAATGTTTGTAAAATGTTGTTTTCATTTTATTCTGACAAAAGTTTATGAAAGTAGAATCTATTATCTATAATTTATTATGAAAATTCCAAATTTTACAAATGTAAAAAAAGTGTATTAAATCCATTTGGAGTATTTCTATGCGAGTCAACAAACTGAAAGAAAATCAGTAGTGAACGTTTTTTAATGTACTGAGTATACAATATCAGATAAACAACAAAAGTTAGGTATTAGATTTAAATTCTAATTTAACCGTATAATTTTACTTGTTTGAAGTTTATACTTTAATGGAACTAAGTTACAACTTGCAGATAGCAATACAATGGCCAAAAACGAACCTGGCTATGTACAGTTCGTAGTTCAAATGTGTGTAAACCTATCTAGTTTATTAAAATAAAATAAAAACAAAGGCCTTCCTAACCTTGATATTCGTTTTTTACTTTTTTTTATATTTCAGTCTTTGGCATCGATACTATTAAATGTGTTCTGAATGTAATGCGAATATTCGGATAAAGCGATGTTTGGGTAAAGCGAGTACGGCTAAAACGATATTTGGATAAAGCGATATTCAGATTAGGCCAAGTTCGGATAAATCGATTGTGAAACACAAACTAATAGATGTGGTTACAGACGTTTTCCTATTAAAGCCTAGGTCCCACTGAGCATTTTTGCCTCGGCGATGTACTCCCGATTAAAACAAATGAGCTATCAGGACATCGGGAACAGGTTCCTCGTGGTCTAGGGGAAGCGTCGGGGAAGTTAAGAGACAGTTTGTGATATCGGAAGGAATTGTGATGAATCGGGAGAAAATTTATTTAATTTTGCAGTTAATTAATCTACAAAGAAAAATATATAGTTATAGTTAGCCTGTCACCCCTATTGAAAGGACCAGTCAAGTTTACTTATGATACAACCATCTTTCGTGCGTACAGTTACTTACGATTCCGTTCTTTTATTGTCGGGGTGCGCGCAGTACCTTACGAATCCCTTCTTTTATTGTCGGGGTGCGCACAGTACCTTACGAAACCCATCTCTTATTGTCGGGGTGCGCACAGTACCTTACGAATCCCTTCTCTTATTGTCAGGGTGCCCACGGTACCTTACGAATCCCATCTCTTACTGTCGGGGTGCGCATAGTACCTTACGAATCCCATCTCTTATTGTCGGGGTGCGCATAGTACCTTACGAATCCCTTCTTTTATTGGCGGGTGCCCACGGTACCTTACGAATCCCTTCTCTTATTGTCGGGGTGCGCACAGTACCTTACGAATCCCATCTCTTATTGTCGGGCGCCTGGCAGAGATTGGTCTATGGTAACCATTCTTTAACTAACTGCCGGTTTACCATCCGACCGCATCAGTTATAACCCAGCTTCCACCGGGTTCGAACCTTCGATCTCCCACTTGGGCGCCGTAAACACTCGGTCATATCTAGTACGCTTGCATGTAGGCTAATGTACGTTAACTCGATTTCACGTTTGGAGCGCAACATATCTGAAGTTCTACCACTGGTCAACAAGTTATTAATCATTTGTTGCTACCAAAATATTAGAAAAGCATGCTGTAACACTCGCTTCAACAATTTTATTGTGACATATTGATAAACATGAATATAGAACTTTGTAGCTACTCACTTTCATTTTTTCATTGTTCATTGTCATTGTGACAAGTGCTTATGGTCAGACTCTATGAATTTTGCTTTCTCGTGTGTAACTTTTGTACCTTTCGTGCTATGTTGTTTGAATTCTTATTGCAACGCTGGAATATACGCGTTGCGAGAAATCAAACAAAGAAGTAAGAACACTTATTTGAGTTCATTTTTTCTTTTAAAATTTGAATGAATTGCAATTATCAATTTAATTATCTATGCACTACTAGAGGCGACAACAAAGTTAAACATTGTCTGCAGGCAATTATCATTTCGCATCAAAAGTTTGGAAAAAATAAATGTTGATATTTACGATCGCCCGATTACGATCAGAAAGGAACGCACGACAATGTCCGTATCATTGATGCAATTATCGCAAATGATATGTAATTAGTGTATCTGCTTTGCTCCCTTTTTGAAATCGGAAACCAATTGGCAGGCAACTAGCGCCTGTCCCTTTATAGACATCCCTAAACGACGATATAACAATTGTAAGCCGATTGATACAGTCGCTGATATGCTAAATAGGGGCCGTCATGATATTGTTAAAATATATGATGAATTAGTTTCAAATCTGATCTCATTTATATCTAAAGTTTGAATACAATAATTTAAGTGAAATAATTGTGCATCAAACGTACGCTAGATGTACAAAAAGATGCTCCCGACTTAATGCAGCGTAACTTCTGATAACTGAAAAGGATACCATCTAACACAGGCGGAAGAAATAAGCAAACGCTTGACCACGCATCCGACAGAAATTCAAAAATTTCAAAAGAATATATACAAGCGATGAATACGAATGTAAAATATGTCTGAATAACTTATGAAATTGTTCAGAAAAGCATAAATTCAAAATTGCCGGAAACATTTATGCAGAAGCGCCATGATGACGATGTAGTTTTCAGTAAGTTTAACGTTCTGTATCAGTGTCTACGATACTATACAATATGTGAAGGTTATTGTATAAATTTTTTTAAAAAATATGACATGCGCACGTTAATATCGAAATTAACTCATTGTTGGGGGCAATTACAGGCGTGCGTTAGGTACACATGTTTTTATATAACATTTGTACATAATACATGATATTCAAGATCATAAATGGTTCTATTCTATGAGGTAACACAATATGGAAAACATGTTTCATGCCTTTAAGTTCATGTACATGTACAATTATGTTGGTATGTATTGAGATTGTAGTTTTAAACCTTAAACAAATTATATGACATATTATTTTTTTATAATTTCATTATATATCCATACGCTTGCTATTTTGTGCATGGTCTTTAGATTTATTGATGTCATGTTTCTGTTATTATAATGTTTTTACTGTTGAGGGCCTTACGGCAGATTGACAGTTGTGTCAAGTATGTTCCCTCTATAAATAAAGTCTTTATTATTATTATAATTATTATAATCAATATTATAAATAGACTTAATCTTGGGTTTGGTTAAAGGTTGTTGTTGTAGAGGTCAAAAGTAATACTAACGAATTGGACAGGGAATGCAGCACTCACCAAAAACAACAGAGCACGAAAAACACAAACAAGTAGGAAATCTAGCTCTGCATGAAAGTAAGTCAAAATGACCAATAATGAGATTTGCTGACTTTTGATAGGTTAAATTAAAAAATAATAGACATCGTTAAATTAACGAATTGAAAGTGACTTTTATATAGATAGCGGAGTAAATCACTAACATTAAAGGGAAAACCATTCAATCGTCATTTACATACACAAAAAGCAATTATTGCAAATTCAAAAGGTCCATTTAGTTAATCTATCTGTACTTTTTGAGAAAGATATTAAACTAGATCGTTGCATACGTCAAAGAATGAACACTTCAAGAATAGTAATATCTTTACAATTTTGTGTTGATTCGAAGACAAAAAAAGATAATAAAAAATCGGACAGTGAAGGAGCACTCAACAGTAAGGGCGGGGCACGGAAGGCACATAAAGGAACACACACAAACAGAAAAGAAAAAAAGCACAGACCGCAAGAACACACCACACTGCCCAACACAAAATCGAATAAGAAAATGAAACTAAACCGCTTAAATCCTAATTTCAGGTGACAAAAATGTCCTATAAACTACCGTGAGACAGAATGGTGAAAGCTAGCGAAAAAATCATCACCGTGAATGATTTCGGGAACTGATGATCTGGAAAATGTCTGCTTCAAGAAATTACCTGTTTTACAATTTTACAATTAAGAAGATCAGTATGGTCGTCCGCATTCTTCAATCAGCCACACAAGTTTTCAATTTTTAAAAAAAAATCTAAAAAAAAAACAACAGAAAAAAACAGGTTGCAGTAATGATCAAGGCGTGAAAACGCAACCTTGCGTTATACCGCGAAGAAATCGAAACTCACAATACGGGATTTATCTTATTCTAGCCTCGGAGAAAATGCTTCATTTGCTGTTCACAAAAAGCGTAACTGAGACGTCAGAGTAATATTAAATCGGAAAGCCTCAGATCAGAAAATTTGTTATTCATAAAAATTCGTTTCGTCTCCTGTTGGATGGGTTAATTCCCCGATTATGACTGGACCCGGAGGTCGTTAAAGTGCAATTTGTATTTTATATTCCTTCCACAATAGTGCTTGTTTGTATTTTGACAAACACACGACTTAAGTATCCCTTTTGTCGCCGCACGTGGGCCGGTTTTATCCACGGTAAACGCATTGTAAAACATGCAGAAACTAATAAAGTCATTAGCTGTTGCTAAGATATGTCCTCAACACCACTATGCTCCCTGAATATGAAATAAAAACGCGATATTAAATTATTATAAGAAATAGAATCACTCGGGTTTGGAGATTTAAACCCCATTTTATTACCGATGTTATTGGGCGTTATCTATCCAGGGGTATCATAGGCGTGTGTCTGACTTTACTAGGTCAACGACTTTGTCTATATCAATGTTGTTTTCGAGAACGTTCCTATCATCGTCAGCTACAACAATGCCTAGGGTTACAAAGCTTGTACGATTTTAACAACTTATACGAGTAGACAAAGGACAAGGGTCCATAATGGCTTAAGTTGGCCCTGTGATTTTTCAAAAAAATAAAAATGCATTTTCTTATAAATCTGTCCTATGTTTCTAATAAATTAAATCTAATACTGTCTTTCAAAAATTCCAAATTCCCTTGTAAGTATGTCAAAAATTTACTTAAAATATGCCATAATTAGCAAAAGATGTCATATTTAGCTATTTCATGGCTTTTCATGTCTTAAACCCTTCCCAAAAAACAAGTTGGCATTCTTGCGACACTTTGATATTTTGTACATACATGTATATATAAACTTGAAGAACACTGGTTTTATAAAAATATGAAAGTGTCGCAAGACTGCCATCATGGTTTTTCAGAAGGTTTTACGTCATTAATAGTCGTGAAAATGGCCAAAAATGACATTTTTGGCTAAACAAGACATGTTCTTCATATTCTTGGCAGTTTTGTCAACAAGATACAAGAGAAATTGTAATATGTATGCTCATTTTTTACACAGGAAATGTTAAGTTATTTGACTTATGGGATAGATTTAAAGGACGTGCAGTTTTATTTTATGAAAAATCACAGGGCCAAATTAAGCCATCAGTGGACCCTTGTCCCTGTAGATTCCTGATCCTACTTGTCAGTACAATCGAAGCGCTTTGGCCGCAGCTCGTACTTTAACCACACGGGGACAGGTATGTAGCAGTTTAATAGTTTTTGTAAAAAAAGTTTATTTCAGTCTCATCCATACAGCATGTACTTGTAGTCTGTCGACCCCTTTTGTGGATATGCCGTTCATGTTTATTACTTACACTGTTTTGGGTCGGTAATAAAATATAATTATGTCTAAAATTACTATAAATCGAGCGCGTTGTTAGTGAACCGAGACTCCGCGCCTCAGTATACGTTTTTTTATTTTATACCACGGTGCATCTTCTATAAAAGCGCCTCTTTACGTGTCCCTTTATTAGCATTATACTACATCCTCTCATATTGAGTAACATACCTTTTGTTGAAAGTTTGAACTTTCTGATGCGCTATGTCATTAATACCCGACTTAAATACTTCATTTAGTAGGTCGATCTCCGCAACGTTCCACAACAAGTAGGTTAAACGCTGTCTTAATTATACGCTTCCGCATTTAAAATCATTAGACTTTAACTAATACATAAAAAGAAATCATAATCAGTTTTCCGTAGAAGATATTATGTAACGAGCTCACCCCCAGAAACTGAAAAAATTCTCACAGTTTTTCGTCTCTGTCACACGACAAATGGATACCTGTTGAGTCAGCATTCATGCTCAACATGCATCAAAAATGTTCATGTGACTTCCAGAGACACTCGACATTCGTCCAATCGCCGTAATACAGAAATGGGACAATGTGAAACTGCTAGGTAACAATCGCATGTTTATTTGCTCTGTAAAAGATGATTGTATCTACATGTTCAATGGTACTGACGCTCCGTTTTGTTTTAATGGATTTTAGACAACGTTTCATTCGGGTAAGGTAGTCCGATGTACTCACCAGTTTATCAATCAGCAACTTCGCCACCGTGATGTAGTGCACATGCTGAAGCTACTGGCACCAAAGAGCATAACATGCTTAGCTCGGAAGAGCCCGGATGGCTTCTAATTACAACTGGTCTAGCTAGGCGGGCACTGAGCCCCTGAAATACATGTAACCCTTTTTACCTTCTTAACGACATGCGGAGAAAATCTGCGGCCTTAACTCTTTGAACTCTTTTCACTACCAAGTTTTGTCGTCATGGTGTATTTGGAATAACGATAGTATTGCCGTTATGAACTAAACTTCCACAAGGCTAACCAAAGAGGACAAACGCTTTCCCTTGATATGAAACCACGAAATAGTTTCAATTGAAAGCCGATTAAATACTTAGAATAAGCAATTCGTTTAAATTCGCTCAACCGAGTTCCAAACTCGCACAAGGTGATTCTGAAAACATTTTATACGCTTTGACGAGATAATTAAGCGTAATGATGATTATTAAATTGCTAATAAATCGTGGTCCTAATGAGAAACACGTGACCCTTGACACCGGGCCGGGTACAAACAGATCTGGTCACGTGATGATAAACTTGTCATGCTTAATTCAAATTCTGGCTCATATTTCAAATGTTTTAAAAAGTCAAATTCTTTACGGTTTACTGAACATTTATAGTAGATTGATAGCCTTAAAAGAGGGTGTTATTGTACGGAGATAATGACCTGATACTAACCTTTGTGTATTTACACCTCGTGTGTATTTTTGATAATCCCTGTCTATGAAAACATACAACCGGGGTTATAAATATAGACAAGATATTAGCTGTTAAATTATGCTAATAAAGGGTAAAGGAATCACGAATTGTCCGTTCTATATCATTTCTGGAAGGCCGACTACTTATCACAACTTCACCTAATTAATACCGTATCTTTTATTCAAAACTCAACAACAAATAAGGTTGAAAAAAAATATCAACAAAATATCATTCATAAATTTGAGCAAGGTCTGTACATAATATCCACATACATCAGTGATTATATATTATCGATGGTGAGTCAATTTTCCAAAAATAAAAAAAGTGAAGAATACGCTGGTTAACGAGAATGGTAAAGCCTAGGTCCCACTGAGCATGTTTTGCCTTGCCGATCTACTCCCGATAGAAATTAATGAGTTATCAGGACATCGGGAACGGGTTCCTCGTTTTCTAGGACAGTTTGTGATATCGGAAGGAATCGTGATAAATCGGGTGGTTTCGAAAGAAATCGGGAAAGCATATTATATGCATCGCCGATGTGAAATTCCTCCGTGGGACCTAAGCTTAAATAGAAGCTAAATCCACGTGTTTATGTGTGCTAGGTTTGATCTAATTATTCGGACTATCATTCATAGTGCACAGCTGGTGAGCTTGTTCTATCGTATGTGTATACATATATTATCTTTTGCTAGGTTTATGATCGTATATGATCAATAACAACGGGATTACCAACGTTATTCTCGGTATGTTTATAATCAATAAATACTTGGTAGAATTTCCTAACGAGCATTATAATAATTTGCATCTACAGTAGTGGTATTCGATAAATTTATAGTTTAAATTCCTTACAGAATAAAATGCGCGTTTTAATAAATGGTTTGTATCTATGGTGGAATTCGAGTCTGTTATAGACCGCGCCATCGTTTAGCAATGCAAAGTACAAAACCATAAGACCACTCAGCTATCGTAACCACAGCGTATAAACGAGCCAACTTCAGGTTATCGCAATAAGTCATACACGTTGAATTGTTCAGTCTCCCAATAATACATAGAGTGACCGGAAGTTACAGGTGATTTTGCTCGCAATAAATCATACAAGATGAATAATATAGTCTCCCAATAACTTACACATTGACAGGAAGTTACTGGTGCCTTTGCTCGTAATAAGTCATACAACTTTTTTTAATTTATAATTATTCTCTCAATAAGTCATACAGTGATTGGGTTTATATGCTGAGGTAACAATTCACCCACAAATGTTGTGCAAAAAACAGTACCAATGTGATTACATCACACCATCGGTTGATATGTGATAACAACATGTACGTGTGTGAAGTTGGCAGGTTAGCAGCCTAGCAGCCTGGTAGCGTGATGACAACACTAACTATTCTTCAAAAGTATTTTCGTGTATGGCTCTGTTCATTGACCTATCCCTATGTTCATTGGTCAGCATCCAATACTCACTGGTGCTACGTGCTCACATCAGCCAAAAGTGATTGACACCTCCAATCCGATTCAGTATCCAATCAAATAAATTATCATTGAGGATGTTTTGCGTCATTCATGTTCCTATATAACGACCGAGTCTCCCAACTATGACCGTAAAATTTCTTATTACAGAGGTCTGGGAACGAAATACAATAAAGCAATGCAAATGCACAAGACAAGAGAAATGTTGCCCCAATTCCGCGGTTATACAGGCTGCTGACATTACGGCACAACTGCTGAAAAGATACTATATTTCATGGAGAGCAAATCATTTCCCCTTAGAGTGTCGTATATTTCATAGAAATTGATGAAGAAATAAAAAAAACTCATTGCTATTTCGTCTTGAACATGAAGCCAAAAGTCACGTGGTATTGCTACATTGTAACAGAATGATACAGAAAAATCGGGTCTATTTATTGTGAGACGTAGGTACCAACAACATCGCGTGAAGCTGTCATAAACACCAGCAGTGACACGCGTATGTTTAAATCTACTAAGCAAATAAAATAACAACCCAACTCATTTCACGTTCCATTGTAATTCATATTTCGTCGCGTGTCTAATTTTTCACATTCTTAATAAATGCTTTCATAGATATTTTCATACATGATGAAAATCATAGTTTCGCTATTAATCGCACGATCTTAATACAGTACATAATGACCATGGTCCGGCATGTAATATTGCGCGCGTGTGGCCGTATTGTAGATATAAAATCACCATGAAAGTTATGAATATATAATGAAAGGGGGGACTTAATCGTGTTCAGGTGTCACTGAGCAGGGTGAAGAAATTGATCATCGTTAGCAATGGTGCATGCAAAATTAGCATAACGTTCTTAAAATCAAAGTGACTAACGAGACTATGATGCACAAGAAACTCCTTAAAATAGGGATTAAATGATGTCGGAGCCCCTTTCAAGTAACAGCTCAGTACTTCTGAGTTCGTGGACCCTTTGTAGGTACTTTAACGAGCATTAAGTGCTATATATCCTATAAATAAATTAGGATGCAGGCGGGGACCAAACAACCGCACTGCGCATGTCCGTACTTCTTTGACCGCTAAGCTACCGGTATATTCACTAATTCGTGTTTGCCAATATCTTTGTTGCATTTTTACCGTTGGGAATTATTTGAATTGCTATTTTAATAACTTTTGGATTACAAACTGGTATTCAATAATTGAAGTTATTCCCGGTGTGGGTAAAGGCCACACGATACATTTGGAATAAAATTCCTTTCACGATAATTCCTATTGCATTGTGGACTTTTAATTTCTCCCTTGGATCGCTGTTTGATGTTGCGTTTTAATTTTTAAAGCTCACAGCAATTTATTCAAATAGAAGAATTTGTTTCGATATTTTTTGGGTTGTTGTCAGGTAATACAGAGAACATGTTTATAAAATCACATACTTTGTTACAAATGATACTGAACCACAAATATAAGAAGATTTATGATTTTTATCTGTTGAATTTAAAGTTATCTTTATCAAACAAAGGGAGACTGCAACCTCCAGTTCTGCATGGTTGCAACCTCCAGTTCCATCGGACTGCGACCTTCAGTTCCGCCTGACTGGAAACTTCCAATTACGCCGGACTGCAACCCCATGTTCCGCGTGCTGCAACCCCAAGTTCCACCAGACTGCAACCCCATGTTCCGCGTGCTGCAACCCCAAGTTCCACCAGACTGCAACCCCATGTTCCACCGTACCACAACCTCCAGTTCCATCAGACTTCAACCTCCAGTTCCACCGGACTTCAACCTCCAGTTCAACCGGACTTCAACCTCCAGTTCCACCGGACTTCAACCTCCAGTTCCACCGGACTTCAACCTCCAGTTCCACCGTTCCACCGGACTTCAACCTCCAGTTCCACCGGACTGCAACGCCGAGGTCCCGAATCTAGGCAACAGTGAAACCTTATTATTAATTTCTTATTTATTATATGAATATGTCTTTCCTTTTGTTACTGCATCAAAATGTTTAAATTTATTATTAATGCATATCGTATTGTTTACAGTGCATTAAATAGCTATTTCCCATTATATTTTCATTTTTGATCGAAACGGTTATATGTGTATTTGATAGTTTTGTCTTTTTCGCATACCCTAAGGGCCTTGTTTGTGAAGGCCTTGCTATAAAAATAAGATGTATATTGTATAACTTTAATATTAACCAAAATTACATAATGATAATAATAAAATAGTTATTAGTTTAAGGCGACATATGATAGTTACATGTATATGCAATTCTCGTGTGTCGCCTTAAACTAATAAAGATTTTGTGGTATAATTATTATTATTGGGGTATTGCTGTATATCATTAAATCTATACATTTTGGTCTCATCTCGCGTCATAGTTTGTATACCCATAACGGTAAACATACCTAATATACTAGTATAACTGTAATAATTCAGTAGGTATAGCACTGTCAAGTTTTGACAAGATACATTTGTCTTAATCATTTGTTTAAATACACGACCTAACGTGTTTGACAAGTGCGTAGCCAGACAGACTCCGTACCAGGACACTGTGCTTGATTTATAGCATGCAGCTTCATACACAAACTATTCTACACTGATTTATAGCATTACAGATTTACAAGTTTATTCAGTTTAAGCACAACGTAAGATTAAAGATAGTTAATTTGATTTCAATAAAAAAGTTAAAATACCGATAAGTGTAAATTCTCGAATTCGTGTTCATTCTAACCTGTTCTTTCATTATGCGCAATTAAAATATTCAAGAACGCTCAAATTCTATCAAAATATGCTAGTTTTCAAGTCAAAATCAGACGAAATACCTGCAATATTAGTTCCTTGTTAGGTAAACTTGAAAATGATGATGACACATAAATGAACAACAATAAACGGTAGTAACTTTATAGCTCAAAGTGAACAATATTAGGATGGGTAGGTTTATAAGTCAATTTATCACATTAATTGTCAGTATTAGAACAGATTAAAAGTGGAATTGTTTGAAGTCTGATTGTCCATAATTATTTCTAAGATCATTATAAGTCACAAGGCTGCTTAATATTATGTTTAAGCATTTGAATACATTTTAATGAAGTTATATAATACTTAAAACCTTGTATATATTCAGTCAGAAGCACATGCAATAATTTAGCAATAAATTGGACGCAGAAGAACAACTAAGAAAAAATCGTTAAACATTTCGCGAAATGTTCGAAATGACCGAAACGCATAAATTATCTATTTTTCTTTTAAAATTATTCTTATTCAATTATTTGATTCTTGTATGAAAATATCGTGAGAGTTATTTTTACTTAAAATAAGTTGTTAATTGTAACTATATACATGTAGGTAAAACAGTCTGGATTGATACTGAACATTTCGAAGAGGCATTTTATGGGCAAAGGTTATTAATGTTTTTAAACTTTAGTTAAGCTGCTTTAAGCAATGTCACGTTTGATATAGCAACAATATCTAAACATATAACTCATATAATTCTATAGTGAGTTAAATTCCCAAATATATTTTTTTGTATTCGTATTAAAATAAATTGAAACAAATATTTGGCATAATTTTATATCTATTATTTGGAATCGTCCGTGAACACTACGCTGCGTTTCTTTTACGCTTTTTGGTATAACGGTATATGTGCTTAACGGTATGTGAGGCTTTTTATTCTTATTAATACTAGTGTTGGATCCCATGATGATAATCATAAATAAACCCAAAGTGTACTAAATCACGGAAAGGACCACTGGTGGAGACATAAAGACTACCCAGCCGTCAAATTTGAAGCGTGCGGCATCCAAGGACATTATCGTGACAAAATACTTATGTCAGAAAGCGCTCGAGTATGTGACGGAATTCCGTTAGATATCATAGTCGCTCATGAATTGATAAAATGCTCCTTGCATGCATTAAATCAGCTGATATGTCACCATGGAGACTGGACGTCTGTCCATCTTGTCAATTTTGATGCGTGTGTATCGCCTAGCAATAATCACGACATATGATGCTAAATGCCCGTTTGATTAATGACACGTACATGGTCCGGACGGTCCGAACAAACGAAGGCAACATGTTTTACCTACAATCATGATATAAATACACTAAAATATAATAATTTATTGTCAGGTCAGTTTACACGTTGATTGTGTTTTTGTTATGGCATTATGAGTTGAAACAATATATAGACGACACCGGTCCAATGGGTCTATGTGTCAGAGCATCCGCCTAAGGAACAATGGGTTACTGGTTAGATCGTAGTCTACGACATACAGGTAACAAACCACTAAATAAAATTGTTCTTCAGCTCAATGTAAAGTGACAATAGCCAGCCCAAAATTGTATCATGTTAAAGTCTATGGTCAGCTACAAAAATACCAAAGGCGGAAGACCAATGTTTACAGACGCGCGGACTGATTCGATGTTGGTTTTACCCTACTCTACTTTCGCTTTGACAAATATGCCAAAATCTCAAAATATTCAGATTCCCTATTTCATCTACATGTATACAGTACCTTTAAACTCAATAAGATGATTCTAGTTCCATTTTGTCAAGGCATATCACCATTTCCAGTCTAACAGAAGTTTTGGTAAGGACTATTTGTTTCGCGTCTGCATTTAACGTATTTGAGGTACTAAAACGTAAAAAATCTGGTCTAATAGCGACTCGGTCGGAATATCGGACCTTAATTGTTCTAAAAAATTAAGACTTTCAGACCTTCAAATCGCAAAAATCTGTATGATTTCAACATAATTGAAGTGTTATTATTAGCGTAACTCTACTTAACGCTAGCTACTTGTTATGAGTCCCAGTGCTTGATCTGTGTCAGATTGATCGCATTGTGAGCTGTTGTCATGTGACTAACCACCGTCAGGTGAGCTGATGACGTCACATTATGTGGAGTATGTCACATCCAGCACGTGTAATGTCAATTATAGTATATTGTTACGTAACACGGACACCGGTCGTTTTGCGTGTTGCACGAGTGGAGGATGTGTAACACATATACATGGCCCGAGAACACGTGAAAAATTAGTTTCAAATGCATTCATATCTATTTATATCTAAATATCATGTTACTGCAACTGATACATTTCTCAATACTAATCGTCATTAATGGCCATTGACTGTCAGACATTATCGAGTGCTGTGGTATAAAGTATCATGACGCACACTACGCATGCGGAGTTACAATTTCGCGCAGTTTTAACCGAAAAAACGCATGAAAAGTATTAATTTACACGATTTATGTGAGATAATAATCCTATGTTAAACGGCGACACATGTGTTTAAGATCACTGATTTTAATTAAAACGAGTAGTTTCAAGGGCGTCGAAGTTGAAGCGACAAAGGTGTCGGTTACTGAAGCCCCTTGACATGTACTAGTTTCAAATAGGCCTACCAATATTTCGAAACTCATCTGTAGCGCTTAGTTGTTTATACACCGACGAACCCGCAATGATTTCACCCAGAAAACAAGTTTCAATCAGCCTGAATGAAGGGACTCCCAGCTTCCGCTAAATAGACGCTGCATAGTACATACACCATGCGTCAGAGGGACGCCCTTTCCCCTACCACCAGAGGATCACACTTTATCCATCCACGCATTCGTCAGCTGTACATAATGTCCACCTGCTATGGACGCCAATGTGTTTTTTTGTCCCTTTAGGTTTCTAAATTAATTCCAAAATCCATTTGTTCTAAAGAATTTTCATGACAACGGAATTGTTTCAGACAAACTATTTTAATAAAAAATACAGCATTATTGAAATAAAGAATCAGCATATTTCTGGTTAGTTTAACTGTTTTAATATCAACGTTTCATTCTTTTGTGTGTTTTGTTATTTCATTATTTTCGAGTTTTTATTATTTCTCAACTTAGATTGAATTATGGCGTTCCGAAGAGTAAAAAAAAGGGCCTACGAAGGAGATATTATATGCTTTCCATATATGTTTAAATATTTTAGCGACTGTGCCGTTTTGTCCAGCACTCTGCGTAACCATGGAACGTGTAGGTTTCATGGGGTAATGGAAAAATCGGTCAGGCTGCTGAAAAAAGATCTATACTTCATAGAAACAAATAGTTTCCCTCTTAGCATGGCGCATATTTCATAGAAATCGACGAAGGAATAAGATATTTATGGCTTTTTCATTTTGGAATTGTTTACAAATTTCTTCTTGGAACTGTAGCCAAAAGTCACGTGGTATTGCTACACTGAAATAACGGTGACTGTACTCGTGGCGCCACAAACAAAAAACACGATTATGATAAATACATAAACGTCGGAAGATGTTGCAGTATACATTAGCAGTGTGCATGCCCTTAAGTTGAAACAATGAAATGCAGAATGTTTTTTTATTTTATATTCCGCTTTTATAAACACACCGCAAATGGATAAATACAGCTCGATTATTTATAGCCAAGAGCGGGGAAACATTCGGTAGGGAATCGGTAAATATTTGTTCAACCATTTTGAAACTACTGTGCCGACTCCTGAACAGCCATCCATGTTTGTACATTTCGTTAATTGAATCACAAAAACTACCGGCACCACGATTTATATCCAAAAACATGCACAATTTAACGCCATGCACACACCTGCGTGTATGGTTGGTGTTTTTGTAACCATGGATTTCCCGTAGCACTGGCACGGTAGCTTCTGATAACGGTTTCACGGGCCTACGTGTCGTCCTATTTGCAGAAGTACTCAACATTCAAAATTTAAGACACTGTCATCGGCATCTCAAACCCGTTAAACACGACGTCTTCGAGTGCCAAATAATCAGAAATGTAATTTGTTGATCTTGAGCGATATACCGTTTAATCAAGCACGTGTTGATGTGCTAGGGCTGTCATATACGGTGGTCTTACGATGCAATATTGCGCATGCATGCATAAGGTTCCAAATGAAATAAAATATCCATTTGCAAGTGTCTGTATTGACATAGCATTACTGCAGATGAGCGGTTTAAGATTATTTCGTGTTTTAATCTGAAGACAACATAAAAGCTTCACGTCATGATAAACAGTTAACTAACTCAAAACCAGAGTGTTTAAGGTTGTCTGCGTGTTCCGGGTTTCTGAGATTGAATGCTCTGACGGACCTCAGCGTACATGGCATCTGACTTGCGTCCAAGCGTTACATCGGTGTTCAGTTCTATCAGAGCCATAAGAAAACAGTACTTTTATCTGACGGAACTGAGAAGTGGTGTATCGGGATTAATATGTATGCATGTTTGAATATGTTTGAATATATGTTTGAATGGTTTTATTAAAATGTATAAATGTTAATAAGTAGACCAAATTGTTAAAATGATAATCATATTATATTGTATGATTGGTAAAATCTCAACGTACACTCTTCGTTAAATAAAGATATTATTATTATAACTTCCCACGAAGAGGACGTGACCGCATCCAATTTCACCAAAGCATTGCCTTCTAAACCAGTAAATCGGACCAGAATTTGCCGCTAAGCTACGTCTTGATTTTGTCCAATCGACTAATGTCCCCGATTAGCTAAAAATAAATCCGGCCGTTCAGCCGGTGATCAGATTAGATTCGTGACACAGGTAATGCTTGCATATCGTTTCCATTGAAATGAATATTGTTCTGGACAATAATTTTATTAATTTTATATCAGTATTTTAGTGAAGTCGACACACCTTAAGGTTTGAGGTATTTTGCATCATTATTTTCGACTACTTAAGCTTTATACATGTGTGTTTTTATTCTTCCGATATGGAAGGTTACCGAATTGGACACCAGGCTCGTGAACAGTGGTGAAAATGATATATGAGCATAACATTTTTTTATTTCCAAATTTGCATGTTCGGTAATTAATTATAACGGTGCCTCGTTTAAGATCACAGATACCGACAATTTAAATGGCCACCTATTCTCGCTAATTGTGCGATTTGGCGTGATCTATTCTTAACATTTGTGATTGATTTAATACGTAATAACATGCACCTAATTAATGGACTTGGGTATAATTAATTGCTGGACTAAATCTGTCAAATTCTACTCCGCTAAATGGACGCAGACATTAAAATTGGTTTAGACATTTTTAGAATTTAGTGTTAACTTCAGATTTCCTTTTGTTTAAAAATGGTCTTCAGAACTGATTAGAAACTTCTGTCACGGATAGTCGAGATATTTAGATTATTCGATAAGCATTTCAGAAATGTTCGTGCCATCTTTCCCAGTCGCTTCTTTTGTCTTGAAAAACCTCCTAATGGGCAAATTTACGTTTGAATGACGTACACTAATCGACCTGGGGAACTCAAAATATAGTTCGAAATTAAAATATGTCTACTTTCTTCTCATTAGACTTATTCCCTGTATCTGATTAAAGCTAATGCTAGCCGAGGGTCCAGACTATAACCGGCTCCACGAATCAGCCCACTCGAACTTGAAGACCAATTGCCCTAAAATCCCTTCCATTTATTTTCGAGACGAGTGAACTAATAATCAAGCGATAAGATGACAAACTACTTCACCAAGAACTGTCAAATTATAGTGTAGATTTAAGAACATGTTTAGGAAGAAAAAATATCTGTCCGACAACTGGAACATCCGAAAATTAGATATTCTACTGTCGTGAAAACTCATGAAAAAATCGACAAGATACGAACTTTCACCACGAAAAATGAAACTTGTTAATCGTTTACCAAATGTAATTAAGCGGCTGTGTATGTTGATCAGAGAGGCAACAGTAAAGGTGTTGTATACTGTCATTCTTCGCATTCAGTTGGAGTTAACGTATAACCTCCTTTTCAATTTCCGGGGCCGAACGTTGAAAAGTTAATTTGTCTGCAAACAGGTTCGTATTTTTAGTATTCAGACGCTATTGCGTGATCTGAATAAATTTATATCCAGTATTCAAATTTATTTCATTCATAAGATGTTGAATCACCCGTTTGTTTGCCTCGCGTTATCCAATCACCGTCAGTCAGAGTCGGTGACACCCGAAGGCAAAAGTTTGCATAGAATCTGTGTGTTTTTGTCAATGGTCGGTTTTATGTTTTATCTTCAGTGCTTCACATCTCTCGATCTACATGCGAAGTGCTGAATAGTGGTGAATATTCTCAATAGATTAATCACTCTAGTTCTTAATTAGACCTCAAATTATCCTTTGGACCGCAATAAGGTGAATAGGTTCAATTAGTAAACCGTTTGTTTTCTTTGCTGCACCTGAGGGTGATTAAACGCGGACTGGCAAAAAACCGCACCGTCTAATTGAATTCAGACTTGTGGTGAAAACAGCGGATTATTTCTTATTTGTATCATGTGTTTAATAAAAATATAAAAAGTCGGGTGCATGTTAACAGCCAGCTAATCGTTCGAAAACACAAATTGCCATTCAAGATGAAGTTTAAACACTGTACGGTTTCCGGTCCTTTATTTGCCCTTTTCTCACATTTTTTGGGAAAGTTTTTTGTACCGGAATATTGACTCTAGTTGAATGATACATCATGTGTCAGGACTACGGCAAGGAAATACTGAATTTGTTTACAGCTACGGACGATTGTAACGATGAGATAAAGCAAGAATAATCTGAATAAAGTTAGTCGCCTTCCCGATAGCCTAGTGAATGAGCGTCCGCGTCGTACCAAAGAAATAAAAATGGTACCAATACGCTCAGCAGAAACAGGAAACAGGCTTCCATCCTCGCATACCCTTGTGGTGATGGATAACATCAGAAAGGCGGTGTCGAGAGTGTTTAATATAAGTTGAAAAAACTTGTTTGAATATAAACCTAAAATAAACTACCTTATAAACTATTAGTTGCTAACCGTCCAAATGAACATACACCAATAAATCAAACCCAAACTATGTTAACTCAAAAATCTAAAGCCTAGGTCCCATTGAGCATTTTTTGCCTCGGTGATGTACTCCCGATGGACATTAATGAGTTATCATGACATCGGGAACAGGTCCATCGTGTTTTATGAGAAGCTTCGGGGAAGTCATGAGACAATTGTGATATAGGAAGGAATCGTGATTAATCGGATCGTATCGGAAGATATCGGGAGAACAATGGCGATGAGGAATTCCTCAGTAGGCTTTAAACAGTTTTCTTACACGGAGATGAAACATTGAGATTCACCTTAGAAGTTGACCCAGACATTGGAGATTATCAACTAGTGTCTTACGTAAATCCTCTAAATAAAGACTTAAATTTGTCCGTAAAGAAAAGTCCACCACGAACGCCTTTGCTACTCTGGAGCAACAGTTTTATAGACATATCTTTTCCATAAAATTTATTGAGAACATGCTTAGTGAACCCATACATTTTCGTAAAGTTGAAACAGTTATTAAAAATAATACTAGTCCACATAACTTTGCTGGAATGTAGCATTCTCATTGTGCTTAAATATCATATGAAAATGCCGAATCTTAGCTAAAATATGTGTATGAAATGGGTACCATGACTATTCAACAATCCATCAAGCTCAGACTGCTGAAATCTTACGACAAAACTGTCATTCTGTATGGAACCGAAACCTGGATGTGCACAAGTAAGATCAGATGCTACAGCTGTTTGTCAACTGTCAGAGATAAATCATCCTCTATCATGCTCTGTATCTGAAGACTGCAAGTCTTTCCAACCATGACCTATGGGTTAGAAGTCTAAGAACAAAACAACAGCCGGTCATTATGCCTTTTCGACTGGTCTGTTTGGTGGAGCATGTTATAGACTGGTTCTCGTCCCCTATATTACAGTAGTAGTACTATAGTAGTGCTGTAAGCTTGGGACGGGAACCAGACTATAACCTGCTCAAAGAAACAGCCCAGTCGAAAAGGCCAATTGACTCCATTTTGCAGAAGAGGTGGGGAAGGATAGAAGGGGTTTACCACATCTTGAGAAGACGGCAAACTCTTTACTGAAATCCACATACCAATATAAAATGAAGGAATACTTAAAAATAACCTGTTGAAGAACCCTGGGAGTTGAAACAAGCAAGCTAAAGATGTGATGGGTCAGTGAAGACAAAGCGAATGCCATTTACCAGGTTAGTGGAGTGAAGGTCATATGCTCAAGCCGGAATGAAGAGGGTTAAGTAGGTAAGTTAGAAAGTAATCTCCAAGGTGTTCACGTCTCTGGATAGATCATACATGTACATAATAGACAGCCTTGTGCTTTGTCGAGTCCCTTTCACGTTTTCATTTTACGCTTTACGCAAACTGTACTTTTACGTTGTCGAGGGCAACAACCACTACCTGCTTCTTAAACTCCAAATGTCACCGTCATCATTGCTTCCCGGCCTAATACGGTGTTTGATCCAAATGTCAGATCTTTTGATGTGTTATATACAGGTAATCTGACACACGATACGATAAGCATGGCTTCCGGGTAAAGTTTTCTGAATTGACGACCGAACGCTTGCACAAAATTGAACTTGATGTGAACATTTCAAAGCGTGCAACAAATTAGATCACGTGACACAAAGAAGTCTTGGTTGTGAAGGACTTTCAACAAACGTAACGACTGCGTTAGTTATGTTCGTTCTCTAAATGTACAAAATACGTGAGGGGTGTTAAGGGGCCACAGATTGGTAGAAAAACCCTAGTTCAGATGTTTCCTTAACCAGGGCAAGGATATTGTGTATTTCAAAACAATCGTAGGCGAAACGGATTAATTTTCACGTACATTTAAACATTTAAAGACTTAAGTCTGCCAGGCTGTGTTGCGTTTTTTCACGGAACCAGTCGTGGAAAATACGCAAAGAATTTACATCCGGGATACAGTGTTTTTAACACGAATTTGTCCACCACCGGAACAAAATCAACTGGTGTCTGCACGCGACGTTTGTTCGTTAAATAATACCGCACGCGACAATCGGTAAACAGAAAGTGCGGTCTCGCTCGCCACGTGAGTCGGTGAGATTTTGTCGCGGGCTGAATGAAATTTCAATTTTTGTGGTTTTCAATTTGTCAATAAGAAACAGTGTATTCAATTCTTGGTTTGAAAGAACTTGATATGTTAAAACGTAAAATGCTAACATTTAAACGCCTGTAAACTCACAGAATAAGGGACAAGCGTGCTAGTCACGTGCGTAAACATTTGATTTGTTGCGCAAACAATATTTAAACGAGATAATAAAGGGACGTTTTTGCCTCAATAAATTGATACTCAAACAGTGATGTTAATCCTGACTTCAATTATCCAACAGCTATAACCAGTTAATACTTCCGATGGTTTCCGTCTAATTATTCTATTATTTATTTTATTTTAAATTTTAAGATAAAAAACAATTAGTAAAAATCGGACAGGGAAACAGCCGAGTACCGAAAACATAAAAAAACAAAGACCACAATTACACGATACAATGCGCAACACACAACTGAACGAGAATTGCCCACTGGTCAACAATATTTCAGTCGTATGGAGACTACCCAGCCACCCTATCCTGACACCGGACCAGCACTTACCTGCAACTAATTATGCTGATCGTAAAGCAAAGGAGATATACCAGTACCGTAGCCTGGGATCAAACCCGTGACCTCTCGGACTCGAAGTGATCGCTTAGCATAGGTACTTCCCACAGTGTATAAACGAGTCAACTTCTTGTTATCGCAATAAGTCATACAGTGACTGGAATCACAGATGTATTTGCTCGCAACAAGTCATACAAGTTGAATGATATAGTATCACAATAAGTCATACAGTGATTAGTTTAATACGTTGTGTTTCAATGTAATGCAAGAACAATGTAATTGAAATACTGATGGCGAGTCGGACTTGAAAAAATACATTAAGGGATTAAAATGATATTTTAAAAACAAAACGTTCGGACGGGCAGGACACAACTATAAGCTTACAAGTACACTTCTCTCGACCACGTGTTCGCTTATTAAGGCTAGAAATATTCCGTTATATATATGCCTATTGATTGCCATGGCAACAGATGGTGGAAAAAATGAAACGCACAAAATGTCAACAATGTGTACATTACAAAGTATTGAATAAACGAGAATTGTATGTGAACCTCAATACATTTTTTTTGTAATTTGACCACACCCTTTATATACTACTCAACGTTTGATAAGGGTCAAGGAATCAATAGCCATATCTGTATTTCGTTAACTGAACAAAACCGACTAAGAAAACTGTGTACACATATTAAACTAGCATTCAATCTGCTACTAAATTAGGAATACTTCATGTAATGCATTTGATATACATTGACCTAATATTGTCTTTCTCGTGGTAACCGATATGTCCTATTAGCAGGGACCGAAATTGCAAGAATACTATGGAAACACGTATATCTCAATAACAAATAATTGCATTGTAATGAAATTTGGCGATTATATTGGAAATAGATTAACGTAGCTGTGTGTAAAATTGCGTTGTTTTATTTAAATTATGCATGATTTTACAGCACCAGTGACATTACTTTTGGATCTGCCCACGTATATATCTTTTTAATTATAATATTGTGTAAGATCTAAAATGACAAACGGGCTGCATTTTGTTTTACCAGAGGCTTAAATGCAGCATCAAGACTTTACTGAGGTTGTGCTTATCAGCACTTTTTGATCAAATTTTGAGGGACAGTTTATTCGTTTGCAATGTTGCAGATGTACCAGTATATTTTATGAAAATTCAATCAGTCCTCCTTATTCAATTTGCAAAATATTCACAAGGAAAATGTGTTAACCCTTTTCATTTTGAGTTGTATATAGTAAGTAAGTAACGTCTTTATTTAACGAGGCTGACACATTCGGTTTTCTGATCTTCCATGTGGGCCTCAAATATGACCTACTTGTTGCAACCAAGTACGGCCAGTATGCATTTGCGAAAATTCAAAATTCGATTTGTCAATGATAAATAAGCAAAACTTGTTTTCCGCGATAATATAAAATAACGAATGTAAAATTTTAATTAATTGTAATAAACATCGTAGTAACCAATGTTCATATTTATTTTATTATACATGTAGTTGTTTGTATGATCTTCTCATTAAGATGAATCAGAATATCGTGGTTGAATTAAGGGTTTTAGGGCTTTTTCACCAGTAAATATATGAAAGTGAAAGTAGGGTAGGGGCTAATCCACGCATGTGTGAAAATATGTTCAACTCGTGGTTGTGAACCGGCAGTCCTATAACGCTCTATCACCTTCTAGACTTACTACGAATTAACTTTTTTGCTAATCAGCTCCTTGGAACAGACTATATCACCTTCCGGTTCTATTCTACATATTATTCGTCACCTCACACTTCGCCCTTTGCTCTACCGGTCAGACATTACTCGCTCTCATGATATTTTAATCATTATATATTTTGATCGATGGTACCATGATTGTTTTGTTCCAAGAATACTGACGACCTTATAAGACTCATGCATATTTTAAATCTGCATCTCAAGGCGCTTCTTATGAGCCTTTTTTCATGAATATCGGAAGTGGTCATGTTGACCAAACAGAAGTTGAAAAAGGCTTGTTTTTCCATAAGTAAAGAGTAGTTTTAAGATATTTTTTCTTCTTTTCTCAAAATACTGATTTTGTACTTACGACCTTCGAATTCTAAGCCAGCGAATTAGCCGTTTCACTCAGGGTGACACAAAAGGGCGATCGTTTATTTCAGAAAATGAGCACTGCAAAGCACAAACGTTCACAAACGCACATCTTTAATCTTGCTTAACTTGCATAATCGCAAAGCATTTTATTTGATGTTTTGCAATATTTATACAATACCAATAACCGGATTTCATCACCGTTAATAGATCACTAAGCAGATTTATAAATGCAGCGCTAAATGCATATGTTTACAGGGGGTATGAAAGCGGATTTTGTCGTTACAGGCGGATAAATTAAACAGGAATAAACTTTAACATGCAATAGTCTTTGAGGATTTCTTATCCTATCATCAGTGCACGAGATAATCAGAACAATACAAGCGTTTAGACGACCACACATGTCTTTTGTCGTATTATATTGTCACATAGATTTCGCCCACGTCATCCGGTTTTCATCGCGTTTCCACGAACTGTTAAGAAGAGATAACGATGTTTATGTTTTCTGTGGTCGGCTGTTTCAGTTGAGTCCTGCCTTTCTTGTCCGAAATTTTACAATCTTTGTAAATAATAAATGTAAAATAATTATATAAATACCAGATTAATATAGCCGCCATTTTCGTACGACAACACGTTCAAATGCACTTTACATAGTGTCGTAGTAAGAAGGGCACACGCACCAGTGCAGATACAGCATCACGCAACATTTGATATTTGTTTTTATAAATTAAATAATTGTTTGGTTTTTATGCTAGACGCCTAAACAAATCGCGCTTGCGGTCTTATCGGGCGACCCGGGTGCAAATCCGGGCGGAGGCACACATATGCCCGCCATGTTTCAGCAGAACGCTGACTGGCAATTAAAGACTATGCTCGTCATCATAGTATTTTTCTTTATAAATTGTGTCTTACAAAATCCAATAACGCTTTAAATTGATATAATTTGTTTGTGTTGACATTTAGAAATCAAATTTATCATGCACTGGTGCACGCGCTGCATGACGTGCATGTTTGTCCTTCTTAAATCAGCCGTTTTTTTACCAATTTACCACAGGGTTTTGTTACCCACTTGTCACATGAGAGTTTGTGACAATAATACTGGTATTAAAGTTGTAAAAGTTCATAATACTAGTGATTTGTTAATTTTAATTAACTTGCCCTGTTACAAATATGGATGAAAAGGACAAGGTTAAAATAAGGCTTCATTTGGCCCTGTATTTTGTAAAAAAATATGTCTGTTCCTATAAATATGTCTATGAAAACTCACAGGGCCAAAATAAAAATAAACCATTATGTGAACCTTGTCCTTTGACAACAGTCTGAATGTCGAGTTTCTTCCACATGTGGAGAAGTGGTTGTGTCCTTGTGGAATGGTAGTTAGTACTGCTTAGGTTATTGTGTTTGAACTTCTAGTTCATGCTAAGGTTACATTTGCCCTACGAGCTCCGTGGGAGTTGATTTTTGCAAACTCGCACGCCGTCCGTACGGAGCCCGAACGGACACGGAAGACTCGTACGAACATCGTATGGATTTTCTTAACTCGTACGAGCATCGTACGTTTCCATATCGTACGAGTGCATCTCTATAGATCGTTTGGGACCGTACGAGCTGTGACTAGACGCTACGAACATACACAAATCGGTAGGCATGATTTCGCAACTTGTGGACTCGTTGATAAATTCGTACGAATACCGTACGAGCTTTGTGACCGTAGCATTAGGTGATTCGGTCGCTGATTATACTAACTGAAAAATCGTTGATAAACATCGTTTAACCCAAATAATTTTTTTATACAATACACAAAGTCAACTGCACTATGAGTACAGGATACATCATAATTATATAGTTTACGAGTCAATTCAATTCGTACGATACGTGTTTAACTTGCGACGTCGGTACGGACTCACGGTACGATCGTCGTTAGAGCTCGTACGGAGATTGTAGGGCAAATGTGACCGAGGTATTATATATATATTGCGTATATGCTCCCTTAAATGTTAAAAGTTTATTCCTTGTTATTTTCTTCTATATTCAACGTACATTTCAACATACAAAATTCAAAGACTCGTATTCGCAAGTAGTTCTTAGATCAGAACTGTATAACGGAAATAAACACAAAATGAAGTAAACTTTTTTTTAAATATTTTTCCGAGTAATTAACGGATTTCAGTTAATTTGCCCACGTGCGTGATGAATACTTCTATATTTCCACAGAATAAACCGTTGATAACATGTTCAGTGCGTATACATGTATTTATGATTTACCGTTAGATACGGTAACACGTTGTCTGGTGACAGCTGATGATATAGCCTGGATCCGGGTAAAAAACGTATTTATTGAATTTCTCAAATCATCTTATTTGCAAATTAGCAATACCTGTTGCTCGCCATAAACATGCGTTACAAATCAGTCTGGTTCGAATTCTACAGGTTATTTGTGCGATTTTTTCACTTAAATAAACTTTGAACAATCACTGAAGATATTCAACATTCTAACGCTTTCATCGCTGAGTGTAACCAAAGTGGTGACGCATTGAAGTATTCGCTGTTCTAGTGGACTGTTAAATGCTTGTGTCTCTTTTACGTAAATAGAACTTTAAAATTTACATGGTATTATAAATCCAGTAACCATTTCTGTTCCGTTCTTATTCTAACAGTTCCGTTTTTGCTAAAACCGTTCCGTTCTTATTCAAACCGTTCCGTTCCCGTCTTACTCAACCCGTTTCGTTCTTACTCAAACCGTTCCGTTCCGTTCTTACTTAAACCGTTCGGTTCTTACCCAAACCGTTCCGTTCTTACTCAAACCGTTCCGTTCTTACTCAAACCGATCCGTTCCGTTCTTACTCAAACCGTTCCGTTCTTACTCATACCGTTCCGTTCTTACTCAAACCGTTCCGTTCCGTTCTTACTCAAACCGTTCCGTTTCGTTCTTTTTCAAACCGTTACTTTCTTACTTAAATCGTTCCGTTCCGTTCTTACTCAAACCGTTATTTTCCTTTCTTAGTCAAACCGTTCCGTTCTTACCGTAAAACCGTTCCGTTCCTTTCTTACTCAAACCGTTCCGTTCCTTTCTTACTCAAACCGTTCCGTTCTTACCATCAATCCGTTCCGTTCCGCTCTTACTCAAACCGTTCCGATCTTACCATCAAACTGTTCCGTTCTTACCATCAAACCGTTCCGCTCTTACTCAAACCGTTCCGTTCCGCTCTTACTCAAACCGTTGCGTTCTTACTCAAACCGCTCCGTTCGTAATTAATTAAACCGTTGCGTTACAAGTTTGAGTGTACCGGAAGTAATGTTACTGAATAATTCAACCAACGACCACACGACCCTCGATGCCTGATGTTACCTGTGTGAAGCATGTAACTGTCGTAAGCTAGTATTGTGTGGCTAATGAGTGATTAGGTTAACTGATAGGAATAATTAACAAACATCAATTTTGTTCCCTTACAGTTTGTGATGTCATAGTTGATTTTGTCAGAAAGCTCGCGGTGAGCATAATTCATTTATGGAAATGAAATTTTATCCTTTTTTTTCAAATACCGGATAATGTTACTTAAACTTCAGAAAAATATGAAAATTAATATATTTTACGCTCGTGCGTCGCGTGCCGTTGCAATAAACTCAACCATAGCACAGGTTAAATTAATTGTTCTTTTGTGTATAGTTTATGAATCATTCACTATGAATTATGCTCCACGTACGATTGATATATTAGTTACACCACCTCTTGAATAATCGTACGAATATTTCGAATGCATTCGGAATATCTCGTATTTTAACGGGCTATCTGTTGAATCGGCACGCGCCGCGTATCAATTTCCTTTCATTCGCGCGTGCCCGTACGTGTCGTCTGCCTAAAACATCGCGAAAAGAGATTGTTGGGGTATGAGTTTTTGACATGGCACTTGATTTGGATCGTGACCTTTCCAAAAATATTTTATACAAGAGAACAAATTCAGTGGCTTTTTGACGTCATATAAGGGGGCATGCGATAACCGATACTGCAAGGGACGCTTTGGCAAAATTACAATACCGAGCACCTGACAGTGACATACTTCTGTTATCGGCTAAATCAACATTAAAAAACTGCGCGTGCATTGTCTCCCGCTTGGATTTCATTTTTTACATCACCCACTAACGTTTTATTCCTGGGCGCCGTACCTCGATGATGGCTGCACCCCACCAGGAGAGAAATAGTCTCCCCAGGGAGACTCGAACGAAGGTTAGCTTAGGTAGCCCAATTACCAGGGGAAGTTAAAATGTCAAAGGGTAGCTGAACTGCTGAAAGCAGCCCTCGAAAATTGGTAACTTAACTTAATTTTAACTTTAATAGAGCGGAACGGAACGGTTTGAGTAAGAGCGGAACGGAACGGTTTGAGTAAGAACGGAACAGTTTGATGGTAAGATCGGAACGGTTTGAGTAAGAAAGGAACGGAACTGTTTTACGGTAAGATTCAATATCTTCGATGTAACTGTACAAGAGGTGACGTACGTGTCTTATATTCATAAAGGCAACGCTCATGCTAATACTTGTAGAAATTTATTACAGTTTTACTCGGCTAGTTATTAACCTATCATTATATTTCTGGGAACCCCTGTTGTACTGTAACAGTACACTACGACTAAATCATACTTCGACTTAAGCATACTACGACTGAAGCATACTACGACTGAAGCATACTTCGACTGAAGCATACTTCGACTTAAGCATACTACGACTGAAGCATACTTCGACTGAAGCATACTACGACTGAAGCATACTACGACTAAAGCATACTTCGACTGAAGCATACTTCGACTTAAGCATACTACGACTTAAGCATACTTTGACTTAAGCATACTACGACTTAAGCATACTACGACTGAAGCATACTTCGACTGAAGCATACTTCGACTTAAGCATACTACGACTGAAGCATACTTCGACTTAAGCATACTACGACTGAAGCATAATTCGACTTAAGCATACTACGACTTAAGCATACTACGACTTAAGCATACTACGACTGAAGCATACTTCGACTGAAGCATCTGCAATAATACACAGAAAGCTTCCGAATTATGATGCTGCATTTATAGATTTCGTACTATAACGAATATGAACTTTAGAGCAAAAGTCTACGTTATGTTTGAACATCCCTCGCATAAGGACCATGTAATGATAATAAAAGTTAATCTAGACCTACAATATTAGGTTGTACAAAAGTTATGACCGAAGATAGTGCATTAATCAATTTTATTTCACTCAGCATAGTAAGTTTAAGCCTAGCTTCGGGTCCGCCTCGTACCAGGGTAGTATCACAGAGTAGTCGCCAGGGAGGTCTGTGAAGTAGGCGCGTAGGTCGTACATCGACAGTCAGATGTTTTTATTTGAAATGAATAAATAGCTATTAGCTCGTTACTCGTAGCACGTTGGCCTTCGTCAGGGTACTGTTTTATCAAAGCACTAACGGAAATAGTAAAGTTACGCACAATTTTAAATTCGTCATAATTTGGTTTGAAAGAATTAATTTACTGAACCATCCTTTATATTACAGACCCCCTTACCACAATTTGCAACTCTTTATGATTTACACTGGGATTAAATTTGAGCATAACTTTCTGATTACCGTAAGTCCCTTGATAAAACAGAACCCATGTGACTAAAATACTGTTGACTAGTACTTAAAGTTTTGACAAAATTCTATGTACCATTAAGTCTAAAAAACTAGGACAAAACCTCGGTAAACAGGTTAGTAAAACGGGCCCAAGAAATCAGGTAACATACCATGGGACCGCCTCTCAAAATACATTTGTCATAACTCATAATTATTCAGTAGTTAGTAGACACATTAATTCGCATAATTTATTGACATGATACAATGTATATAAAAAACAAAGTGGTGTCATATTAAACGTATTAACATAAAATGACAGCCCCCCCCCCCTCGCACGGAATGTGACATAAACAATAATATTATTATGCATTTATCAATTATTGTGCGAAATTATTTACGTTGGGCTCATTTATATTCAATGCTAATCTGTCGACCTATCAGGTTAGAGTTTAACACAAGTCCAAACATGCTTATGGTACAATAACGAAAACACACGAATATTAATAAAGTCCAAGTAAATACAACCAGAAATATTAAAATGTTGAATAAATACCGGGTACTTGTCCCGAAACTTTCAGTACACCCCTCGTATATGTAACTTGTTATTCTGATGGTGGACGAGGGTCATTCAATATATTCGTAGACTATCGTTTTCTTTTGGTTATTATTTCGTTAGTATGTACAAGTCTGAAATAAAATGTCTGTTCTGTTCTGTTCTAACGGAAGTACAAATTATTCTAAATTATGTATTATCTTTGACACGAACATTTTCATAATGAATTAAAGCCTTTATCAAATTTGCAAAGTACAGGTAGCTTTGGTTTAAGCATATTGTACATGACGCGTATTACTTTAGTTCCTAATACAGTGTATTTAGTTATTTACTCTTCCTAGAAAGAAAAAAAACGCATAAAAAGGCAATATATCAAAATGCAAAGACATGTTACCCGATACATAGGAAACTAGGGTAGAGCCACAAATTTAAGGTAGACCTTGATTACGACGCTCCCCTTATACATGTACATTGTATTTTAAAATAAGTTTCCTCGTAAAATAAAGTATTTATATAGCATTGTGTATGTGCAGGTGTGCGTGTGTATGTCATTGCAACATGATTTTTTTTTACCAAACAATGGCGACAATAGAGATATATATGGCTGACTTAGAATGAGAAGGCCGTAAGTACAAAAACGCTATTTTGAGAAAACAAGAAAAACAATTATCGGAAGACTACTCTTTACTTATGGAAAAACAAACTTTTTAAACTTCAGTTTGGTTACCATGACATGTTCCGATTTTCAGAAGAAGCGCCCTGTGATGAAGATTTCAAATATGCCGGTATGAGTCTTATAATGTCGCAAGTAGCATCTGCGACCTTCTCATTCTAAGCCAGCGAAATATATTATAATCATAATAAGTATTATTAGTAGTCATTATTATTATATCGCTTGAAAAATACAGTGAATTAAATGCCAACGGGTGGCGCTTCATGTATGTGCGACTAGACCATTCACTTGAATGTTTGCAGACCCTACAATTGAGTGTAGAAACCAACTTCCACATCGGGGGGTTTGGAACCAATAGCCCACATAAGTTTGCAGTTGAAGCACCAACGAAACCTTCAGGGTGGTATTAACAAAGCATCTTAAGGGAGAACTTTAACATTTCTTAAAAAAATCCTTAAGTGTATCGGCTGAACTGGAAAATCAAGATTATATTTTTTACATAGTTCAGAACCGTTACATGTAAATTAGCTACAATATTTAGGCCCTGATATAATAAAATTAATCAGAGGTCGATTAAAAAATATATTCTTTTAAAATTTGCATCCGACAGCAGATTGTGACGAAATTAGCCGACATCATCAGCAACAAGCGACAAGATAAAATATGCGGTCGATGGCGCAGACATTGCGGGTTCTATCCGACAATGGATCCAATTTACCGCTCGCTTATTGACTTCGATCTGACTTTGTATTCTTATAGGTTATAAAAAATATCGCGTAATCTGGACAAGATGTCGTCGTTCATCAAAGATCTCAATATCCATCAAAGGCCAAAATAAATGAAAACTGTGTTTGGTTAACGGTATAAGTGCAACACGTTTTTTGGTAACAGCTGATTAAGTTAGAGACTTAGCAATGATCGGAAATTTTCCTAATCAACTAGAGGGAGTACGGGAGTTAGGGATTGTAGGAAGCGGGCATATATCAAGTTAATAACTTCTATGACAGAAACACCTGAAACCTGTGCCTGATTTTATTACCTTATTATTGACGGTCATGTCTTCACCGGTCGATATAAATGTAATGCTGAATGTGCCAGTCTGTGTTGGACTGCAACTGGTACAACTAGTAGCGTTAGTTCATGTCACAGTTCTTGAAAATTAAAGGTTCATTACCAAATTGGTGAACAGATCCAACAATAATTTTCTGTTAATTTGTTATCTAAGCAGTCCAAAATCGGTTGATGGACTTGTGGGTCACTTTGCAAAATGGCCTTTTGGTGACCGTCATAATTTTAAGCTTTGAGAAAACTTGAAGTATCCCTCTCTCACAAGAGCTATTGGCTCGTAATATGTTCATGATTCAAAAACCCGCATCTCTTGATATATACATGTACTTATTACTAATATAATAAATTTGTTAGTTCAACGTTATTGATACTCTATCTTTTTAGTACTATTTACGATTTTTGATCAGTAAAAGTTAATAGTGAAGGCAGATTTACAAGAACAAAACAGTTAATGGCATGTCTACAGATATATGTCCCTGATATTGAGCTCCACTAAGTCTGTTCAAAGAAGTTTCATTCCATGCCGAATCCTGGTTGCCATGGCAACCAAGTGGAAACTCTTTAAAAATCGTCTTCTCAAGAACCAGTTGACGTAGAGGTTAGATATATATGGTATGTACCATCGCCTGGTGGACCGCTACCAAATTTGTTCAAATCATGACCCGGGTCAAAATTTACCCCAGGCCCGGTGTCACATGGTTTTGCATATATGGTTACAATAATATATGAAAAACCAGAGGACCTTGAGCTTAGAGATTAGGTGTGTAGCATCGTCTAATGGACCTTTACAGTACAAGGGTTGTTCAAATCATTACCGGCATCGCCCGACGGGTCACTTTACTTTACATAGCAGCAGCAACAATAGCACCAACAGCAGTAGCAACAGCCCCGACAGCAGTAGCAACAACCCCGACAGCAGTAGCAACAGCCCCGACAGCAGTAGCAACAGCCCCGACAGCAGTAGCAACAGCCCCGACAGCAGTAGCAACAGCCCCGACAGCAGTAGCAACAGCCCCGACAGCAGTAGCAACAGCCCCTATCCGTGTCTTCTTGTCGGCTTAATTCTGTTTAATAAACACATAAATAATAATATAGATATCAAATAATACAATGTTATGATTCATAGATAAACACAAAATATTTGTTTTGTGGGCGAAAAAGGAATCTGAACAACTTCAAGTTTGAGCGATGTGTGGTCTTTCAACGGATGTGAAGTTAACAAATAGATTAGACATAATGTAGTTAACGCTCAACAATTTTGTAAAAGTCAACAAACCATGACACAGCAGCCATTGAACTTGTGTTGACATAAATTTTGACAATTTTGACTCTGGTAAAAAGTTATAAATTTTCTTAAATTACCTCATAATGTGATAGAGACTTTAAGCGGCACGCGACACTTGTTCAGCGCTTTCCTAATGCGAGCGCGTACTAGTATTTCAATTGCGTTAAAAGTGATTTAGATATTTTTCGAATTGAGCGTAATGGTATTTTAATCGTTGTAATTAGGCGGGCTCATTTTGTGTTAAGAAACACCCTACTAATTGGCATACCATTTGGCCATCTATACAGCATTGTACATTCGTATCTCTAAAAATTTTTCAACCACAGGTAAATGATTTATAGTTGAATAGTTGACTATTGGATATATAAATCTATAAAAATAATTAATGATACAGTTACGTGTGGGTTCAACTAGCTATTTTTACTGTCCGTAAATTTCTAATAACGGCATGGACCACAAATAGACACCAACTTTAAAAATTACAACGGATACAAAAACGTTGTTAATCATGTGTTCCGATAAAACAATGTTGCTGCTAAACGGTCAGTATGTCACAAAACGTGTACTAGTATAGTCTCAAAGAAACATCTACTCAAGTCCAGATTGTGTTTCCATTAGTAAAGGGTAGTTTCCAACCAGTTTTTTCTTGTTTTCTCTAAACAGCATTTTTGTACTTACTACCTTATACTTAAACATCGATGTATCGGGTGTCGTTCTATCGAGTTTTGTCCGTACTGACTCAAGGAAATATTTACAAAAGTTGAAGTGTTTTTTTTAAATGATGGAGATTTTATTTTCTTGACTTTAGGTAAATGGTGACAATCACACAAAGAGTTCAAAGGTGCTGAAGAGAAGATAATAAAGTATTTTTTTTTTAAAAACTGGACTTTTGTAAATACAAATGTATTTCTTTGTGGCATAGTCACCTGCCTGGTGCTCTTATAACTCCAATTACCACAAACATGTATTGCATTATAAAAGGCAATGTCCGGTCAATTCACGTGTAATGTTTGTCTTAGAGCCGGCATTGAAGTGTACAGTAAATATTTTATGGTATTCTATCAGTGAATAATGTTGTTTTTTAATAATTTCAATGACGTCCAGCTGGTATTATTCAGAGCATTTTGAGAAGCTCAAGATTTTGTCCAAAATGGTCACAAAACCCTCAGAAAAAATTCCAATAGTGCAAGAAATAAGATACTATTTGCTATAGTTTATACTAATTCATTTTAAGTCGAATGTGAGACAAGTTTTTTCCGACTTATATTAATCACTCCCCGGCCGTGTCATGCCAAAGACGAAATAAAAATGGTAAGGTACCAGTAATTCCCTGGCTAGACGTACAGCAAAACAGTGAAACTGGCTTCTCTTCACTCATACACGTCCATTTTAGGGGTGGTTTAAAAATTTAAAATATCTTAAAACTAGCCGAACCTGCAAAACTGTTAAGAACTTCAAAAGTCATTATAATAAATGTGTTCTTCATGAATAAAAAAGGTTTGATATACAATGTACCTTGTTCAGGTAGATCAAATCGATCGAATATCATTCTTTTATGACATCGTCAGAGTGAAAATATTTAACTTTTATAAGTCTAATTCTGACTATTGGTTATAAATTGTTTGTTAAAAGGTCACACGAGCTATACAGTTAGAGGACCGTTGATTCTGGAAGCACAGAGAAGCAGACGTCCTTCGGCCACCACCTGATTGAAGGTTATAAATCGCCACCTCTGTCGAATAGCCACTTACCTTACCAGTTTGACGTCTGTATATCAACATTATATGGTATACTTTTACAACAACATTGTATGGTATACTTTTACAACAACATTATATGGTATACTTTTACAACAACATTATATGGTATACTTTTACAACAACATTATATGGTATACTTTTACAGACATTGGTGCTAAAACCATCATGATGCGTTGTACGTGTAAACATGGTCTATTTTCCAGACTATTTTCATAAAATCTCGCCTGCAGCATGTTTCGAAATTTAATCCAAATCAAGCAATGTGTTGACAACATTTTCATGCTAGAATATCAGAAAAATGCAACGGGTCCAGAATTTGTGTCTACTTAATAATTGTAATATTCCTGTCGAAAAAATTTAATATCTTGTATCTAGCATGTGCGAAAGAAATCTATTTTGCGTAACCATTGAGTCAAACATTCCGTTTGTATTTTCATTACATAATACCCACTTTAATGACATGAAAGTCACTCGCGAGTTTAAATAGCGCATCGAGAGGATCCTTTTATTTGTATTCATAAAATTTACCAAGTAGGGTCAAATTTCAATATGAAAGATACACGCTTAATATTGTTAGGGGACGTTGAAACCCTTTTTAAAAGAATGCCGGCAGATTTTAGGGCTCATTCTGATTCCTTTCAGAGAGACAAGTATTAAAGTGTTTAGTGGATATTTTTCAGGTAATATCGTTCATTTTATTGCCTTAGATTACACGATAAAAACCCTCTATGACCATTAAAAGGGTCAGCTGAAACAACCCTTGTTAGAAGATATAGCAACCGAGGTTCGAAAATGATACAATATCAAAAGATCACAGATATCATAAAATTGCGCAAATCTAACATGATGCGTTTTGTTCTTTTATACAGCTTATTCAAATGCAAAAATCATCCGGAACCCTTTGTTTTCATCTTGTCAGTTGGCAAGGCAATACATGTATTGAAACGCTATATGTTTCATAATATATATCACAGTGATGTTAACTTTGCAGTTTAAAAAAAAATTAAAAAGTTTCGATCGTTTTCATTTTGTTTTGACAGTACATTTTTCGTTCCCTGTTTTTTTGTATCAAAATAAAAATGAAGGGTTTTAGTGGACGGTGAACATGCATTTTGTGATAAAACATTTGATGTATGTTATGGCAAAGACTTAAATATACAAAGTCTTGAAAAATCTACCAAAAATCTCACAATATCTCGCGTCAGTTTTCTGAAATATCGCGAAGTCTCGTTTGTCTTTAATACCTTATATCTCCTGTTTTAATATACATAGGAAAAAACAAATATGTTCATGCAATATATTTATTATTCAGCTTTATAATGATACCTTATTTATTGAAATCAGTCAAGGAATAAAACATAGACCTCAAATAGCCAGACCTACTCTCATTTTAATGGAAATTTCAATTTTCTCAGATAATACCCCAGTTGCCTCATTCAAACATTAATTTTCTGAATTCTATAAGAGATGGAAAAAAATAAGTTACATCATGCAGTAGAAGAAGCCTAGCTCTTTAAAATGAGATGTTGTTCATTAAAAAAGGATGATGAACAGAAGTATTCATGCAAAATATCAGAATCTGCTGCATGCTATTTTGCATTTTCTCTTCGTTGTCAATTACTTAGTAAGTGTCCAATCTGTGTATATTTAGGTCTTTGGTTATGGTTGCACCTTATGCTTTTGGGCTGTCGGACACTTAACTTATTCACATTTCTACGGAGGCCACTTTCATGCAGGGCTGCCAATTTGTACAATGTAATTGTTGGTGTCTTTCGTCGCTACTGGCAGCCACAGCACATTGGCGTTTGACTCTTTCAGGTTCCAATTTAATATACATGTACATGTTTAATACCCCTCACTTCTTTCATCCTATTAATTTCCCATAGGCAAACAGGGTACAGTTTTACTGTAACGTTCATGGTACCACGTGACTGAACATTTTTAACAGTATTTATTTGAAAAATGTTCGGGGGGAATAAAACAAATTACACATAGCTTTGTGGGTAACATGTTCGCCCTCGGAAAGTACTGTTACCCTCGACCTCCGACCTTGGGTAACAGTACTTTCCCCAGATGACAATTTAACTGTTACCCACGAAGCTATGTGTTGTTTATATAATATGATTATGAACAAGGCAGCAGTGACATTCAGTGTAATGTGTCACGTGGTGGTCATCACTTGGTGGTTTAGTGATAAGGGCATCCTTTTCGGCGATACTGAAAGGTCATTGACAGAGACATAACAAGAACTTGGTAGCTTATACGTGCATTGCTGCTTCAATTTTGAGGTGCACGTGTATTGGTAGCATACTAGTATTATAACGAGAGACTGTGAAAGCTTTCAGTGGTTAACTTATGGTCGAACCGACGCTGTATTGTACATTGTTACCACTGCCATGATACCTTCACATAAAATTCCACCTCAACACCCTCCCCAATCCGCTCGAATAATTGACCTCACAAATACACTAAAAGTTCTTCTTTTTCACTATTTTAAATCCACGAATTTAATTATCCCACAAAATACCATTTTACCATAATCCGCGATAAGGACAACATTAAATGTACAGTTATTAATGCTCTGCTCTGCTCTGCTCTGCTCTGCTCTGCTCTGCTCTGCTCTGCTCTGCTCTGCTCTGCTCTGCTCTGCTCTGCTCTGCTCTGCTCTGCTCTTTGAATGTGATGCGTTCTTATTGTTTAACAAACCAGTACAGTAAAATAACCAACTTGGAAACAACGAGGTCAATATCAGTCCCATCCTGTCCAACTGTTCATAAATCAGACTTAAGGTGGTCATATGATTTAAACACATTTCATCGTTTAAAAAAGCAAATAAAATTACTGACAGCGAACTCAAAAGTCAGGTACCCTTTAAGTTCGTTGTAACCGAGTTTTCCTGTACATGTGGTTAGTTGTTGCGGTTTGTAGTTCGAACCCACGATCATAAGGTCATGCGTCGAGATCCCTGTCCCTTTGATCAGTAAGCCATCGTCAATTAATGTTTTAATTACTCGAATGTGAGGCTATCAATCTACATAATCGGTTAGTTGGGGGTCCATCACTAAAGCGGTATCAAAGGCTTATGACGTCGACTCCCACTATAGGTGCAAACTATTTATTTCACAACAGCGTTATCTGTGCCGTGTAACCGCCGTAGAATTTCCCCCAGTACATACAGTACGTATAGTCCGTGTTGTTATCCTTATTATCGATTACTGGTATCAGTGTAGCAATACCACGTGACTTTTGGCTACAGGACCAAGACGAAATTTGTCAACTTTGGGAAACAAAAATAGCCATAAGTATTTTATGTCCTCATCGATTTCTATGAAATTTACGCCACGCTAAGAGGAAAATTATTTGCTTCCACGAAATATACTATGACACCGTAGAAAATACAGGTTTCACAGGGTGCTGGAAAAAATTGTCCAGCTGCTGAAAATATCCTGTTTTTCCCTGTGGTATTGCTACACTGTGGTGTGGTGTGGTGTGGTGTGGTGTGCCGGGCTGTGGTGTGCCGGGCTGTGGTGTGGTGTGCCGGGCTGTGGTGTGGTGTGGTGTGCCGGGCTGTGGTGTGGTGTGGTGTGTAGTGGTGTGTAGTGGTGTGGTGTGCCGGGCTGTGGTGTGGTGTGGTGTGTAGTGGTGTGGTGTGCCGGGCTGTGGTGTTGTGTAGTGTGGTGTGCCGGGCTGTGGTGTGGTGTGTAGTGGTGTGGTGTGTCGGGCTGTGGTGTGGTGTGGTGTGGTGTGCCGGGCTGTGGTGTGGTGTGGTGTGCCGGGCTGTGGTGTGGTGTGGTGTGGTGTGCCGGGCTGTGGTGTGGTGTGGTGTGGTGTGCCGGGCTGTGGTGTGGTGTGGTGTGGTGTGGTGTGCCGGGCTGTGGTGTGGTGTGGTGTGCCGGGCTGTGGTGTGGTGTGGTGTGCCGGGCTGTGGTGTGGTGTGGTGTGGTGTGCCGGGCTGTGGTGTGGTGTGGTGTGGTGTGCCGGGATGTGGTGTGGTGTGGTGTGGTGTGCCGGGCTGTGGTGTGGTGTGGTGTGGTGTGGTGTGCCGGGCTGTGGTGTGGTGTGGTGTGCCGGGCTGTGGTGTGGTGTGGTGTGCCGGGCTGTGGTGTGGTGTGGTGTGGTGTGGTGTGGTGTGCCGGGCTGTGGTGTGGTGTGGTGTGGTGTGGTGTGCCGGGCTGTGGTGTGGTGTGGTGTGGTGTGGTGTGCCGGGCTGTGGTGTGGTGTGGTGTGGTGTGCCGGGCTGTGGTGTGGTGTGGTGTGGTGTGCCGGGCTGTGGTGTGGTGTGGTGTGGTGTGCCGGGCTGTGGTGTGGTGTGGTGTGGTGTGCCGGGCTGTGGTGTGGTGTGGTGTGGTGTGCCGGGCTGTGGTGTGGTGTACCGGGCTGTGGTGTGCCGGGCTGTGGTGTGGTGTGGTGTGGTGTGGTTACATTGATACTGGTTATTTGCGCAATACTGGTTGATGCGAAGACCGAGTGATCTCAAGCATTCATACTTCGCATTGCTCTAGGCGATGGTGGCTTACAGTATAGGTCCGAATCCCATTATAGGTGCAAACTATCTCAACAGCAAATACTAGTATATACCACATCGGCAACATGAGTACATGTAGTGTCATGCACACACAAGCCCCTAATTTGAACTAAATGTTTCTTCTATGATCTGTTTAGTTCTATTGAACGACTACATGTACACTGGACAAACTTGAAACCGACATTTAATAAAGTTATAGTTCTTGGCAATTATTTTTCTGAAGCCTAGTACCAACTGAGGAATTTTACATTGGCGATGTTCTCCCGATTACTTCCGATAGCACCCGATTCATCACAATTCCTTCCGATATCACAAACTGTCTCATGACTTCCCAGAAGCTTCCCCTAGATCATGATGGACCTGTTCCTGATAGCTCATTAATTTCAATCGGGAGTACATCGCCTAGGCAAGAAATGCTCAGTTGGACCTAAGCTTGAACGTCCATAATCGCCTCAAGACCGTTGGCCATCCGATCGCCGAGGAAATAGGTAACTGTTAGTGTACAATAAGACCTGACAGTTTTTATTTTTTTTTATTTTATCATCAAATTGCCATCATGAATCATATTGTAAAGTGTAGGTCTATATGTTTAGTTCAGTGAACGGTACTAGTATTCCAGGTTTCAAACGTGTATCTTTGAGGGTATTGAGAACTGTTGTCTCACAAATAGCACAGTGGCACGGCGTATTAACCAAATCACTGTATGACTCATAGGGAGACTATACAAATTTAACTTGTATGACTTTTTGCGAGCAAAACCACCTGTAACTTCTGGTCATAGTACGAGTTATTAGGAGACTTATACAAATCAACTTGTATGACTTTTTGCGAGCAAAACCACGTGTAACTTCTGGTCATAGTACGAGTTATTAGGAGACTATACAATTCAACTTGTATGACTTTTTGCGAGCAAAACCACGTGTAACTTCTGGTCATAGTACGAGTTATTAGGAGACTATACAAATCAACTTGTATGGCTTATTACGTGACCGTAAGTTACATGTGCTTTTGTTTGCAATAAGTCATACAAGTTGAATTTGAAAGTCTCCCAATGAGTCGTACAGTGACTCGTTTATACACTATGAGAGGTAGACGCAGACGACTCGAGTAACGACAATCATAAGGTCGACTTTTTTCTTCGAAAAGTCGAGCTAAGACGATTCCCATGGTATAATTTGAACCTCCCAATATCAATTCTGATAAAGAGGTTGCAACACATCATAAACAAGAGAAAACACTCACATAAAGTTTTGAACATATTTTTAATGCCATTATTTTTAACTCGGAAGACATATAACCAAATACAGTGTAATCTCTCCAGATACCTCACATGGCTCTCTACAACGACCTATATAAATATTTATCCGTCTAATAATATGTTACTTAATTTAACAGCAGTGGAATAATAACGTCTACATGATGTAGCAGTCGTAATGTCTACCACGTGATCTACCACGTGATCTAACGTGATCTACCACGTGTCTACCACGTGATCTGGAGAAGTTACAAAGTATTTTTTAATTGCATATTAAGATAAATGTATATCATATAATAATGTGACATAATAAATAGCTTCAACATATAGTACAATATGCATTATTACACAAATTCTAATAATGAAGAATGATATAAAAAGACGATACTTATTCTTTAATTCTGAAGAGCGACAAATAGAATTGATAATTGAATATGTTTACCTAGGCCATATTTTTTCTGATTTATGTAAATGGCTAAAGGTATGGTTAGATGCCGATTTGCTTTAAATAAATCGTAAAATGGTAAACGATAAGCCCATGTTTTATTCTGTGTATATGTAATATAGTAGTCGCATGATTACCGTTATGTTCTGTTCTGTTCAGTTCAATTTTGTTTTCTATCGCACTTCCGAACGTATTTTAATCTCTACGAAATTTCACAGTCTAGAACCGTAGACAATAGTTGTCTGCTTAAACCCCGTCTTTCAGAAAAGTTTTATATAATTATACTATTGTTCAAAATATTAATAAAACTATTAGATGTTTTGGTACAATCTGAATTGTGTATACTAATGTGTTAATTCAAATTCGGTAAAATAAATTAATAGAAATAAATAATATATGTACACAATGTTCATATTTCAGAAAATAAATATGTCAAGGCACTTGAAAAAAACCACATTTAAATATTTTATATTGTTCAACGATCCAATGGATAGCTATCAATAATATTTAATGAAATATAAAACCACAAGATTAGAACCCGGTACAGATAACAATGACATTGTTAAAAACGTTCTTTACACAGAAATACAGAAAAATGCAAACTCAGCAAATAGATTGAGATAATCTGCGTTTCACCTAAAAGAATTGAAAGTAACGTTTCACGCGCATTTAACGCAAGGTGGTTTTTAATAACACAAAATCTAAACGTCGCTGCAATAACCACAAGGATCTGTGAAATCCCTTAACCGATAGATAAGAATACGAATTACCAATAACTCCCTATTCAAGGATTTATCGAGGACTTACGATAGAGTAAATAAACTATCTGGTCGTATGGCTTAAAAGGATACACCGACAAAAAAAACTTCGAACGGAAAGGTAGAATTTGAATTTTTTTGTAACGACCGGAAATGATTTGTTCTGCATAGACGCAAACTCTTAAAAAAACTCAGGGGTTAGAAAAAACTACACTTTGACAGAAAAAAATAGAAATATAAATGATCTCAAATCTTAGCATGTCTTGTTTAGTGTTGACACAAATCATTGAAATCCAACAGGTGTAACAGTTCTATAGATTTATTTATTAAATAAATAAAAACTGACATTTTCGAGCCTCCCGCCCACTAACCTCAAACAAAATACCCAAAATACACAAAGTTTGCATTGAGCAATAATTTATAAATATGAGCGAATTGTCAACAAACTGAACACGACGCATTGAATGATCATAATAATTCAATACTTGGAAAAATGAAAACAAATATTTACAGATTACATATTATATTAACAAACAAGTCAAGGTGTTTGAACACAATCATTTTATCACATTGCACATTTCATTACGTCCGACCAAACCTAGCACATTATCAGATACGAAATTTTGTAAAATAAAAACACCGTACATTTTGCATCAGTCCGAATCACTGTCCATATCTTCGTCTAAAAACGCCTGCTCTGACTTTCTCTGAATTTCAATTAATCTTACATGGTCAGGTTCCTTACCGTCCGAAACGTCTTTCATAAATGCTATATACGTCATCGCCAAACGAAGAGTTTCGATCCTAGATAGTCGTTTTTCGTAGTTAAAGGCAGGAAGGCGTTTCCTCAGCTCATCGAACGCTTCGTTTAAATGAAACATTCGTCTTCTTTCGCGCACATTCGCCGCTTTCCGTTGAACAACCGATTGCACACGTTTTCTCTTCGGCTTCTGTCCGTTACTTTCGGAACCACACGAACCAGTTGATCCGTTACTGCTCGTTGGAGATACGGAGCTGTATGTTTGATGATAAAAGTTTTCCCCTGGATAGGGCATATGCGAAAGTGGCGTCGAGAACGACATTTCCGCTGCAGGAATGTACGTAGGTGTCGTCATTAACGTGACGTCATTATGTGGTAAATTCGAATAACTCACTAATTGTCCGTATTGTGGATCCATCGCTTCTTGCGTCATGTGATACAGGGAACGGTTCCCGTGTCCAGTGTCTGGTCCCTGTGTCCAATCGTAGTCCTGGTACCCGCCAACACTTCCGTTTACTAGACTGTCCGTGGCGGAACCAGTATAAGCTGTGAAGCCCATGTCGTACCGGAGATCCGGTGTATGTTCATGTTGAGCTACCTCAAATGCCGACATCGTTTTGAAATATGTAGTGTCTACCATTTGAAGCGAAATAACCGCCTGTAAGCTACAGTAACTGTCGCTTAACCTCTTCTTACTTAAATGTCTTAACTTCTCTGGCATAAAACGTAAGTTTCTATGTCACAAAATGCGAACTAATCACACGAGTATATTTCCCCTTGATAAATAGAATCAGACCTTCGTCGTTCGAGTGTTTGACAATGTCAGATGAATATAGAAATAACACCATCGGATTTATACAGATCCTGTGGCGTACGACGAATATGGATTTGAAAGGCTGACAGCCAGCATCACACCTAGGCGACAGGTAACTTATCGCTGATTGGTTGCTCTTAACAATCGGTCATGCGCATTAATTGTCAAGTCGCGTGTAGTAGGCGGAGCTACGGATCGACGCACGCCTGACTCGTGACCAGCGCGAGAACGTCGCGTTGTCAAATAAATGGGTAAATATTAGAAAATTACAAGCTATTTGAGAAGGCTGTTTGGTTTACCAGTCAATTTTACGCCCTCCATTAAAAAATTATTTTCTTGATATCTTACGCCAGTTTAACGAAGCAATATTTTTGAATCAAATTTGCGAACAGATAACAATAGCGAATACACTTAACTTCAACAGCTCGGCTTAAGGGAAGTTTATTTAGTCACAATGAGACATTTTAACTTCACTAATTGAATTCCATTGAAGTATTTATTACATAGAAAGAAAACCTCATTCAAAATAATGAATATTTTCATAACTTTACAAATTAGACCGTTTAAACTCGACTGTCATTTAGTGATTCTGAAACAAGAAATACAATATCTAGGAATTAAACATCTACGCGCATATTAAGAATTCTATAAAAATAGAAATTATCAAAAAAAAACTTCAGAACTATGATATGTTTGGGGGGAAAGCGTTAGCAATATCGTACGCGTCATAACCGTAGTTCAGAAGCATTTGAAAGCACAATTGTACCAATTTGTCCGAGTATAAAAAATGACGTTTTATTCTTCTATTGTGTCATATTTTGCTAATCAATTTTAATTTAAAGCAAATAAATAAATATAGGTTTGCAAAAAAGTAATTATTATGAATAATCGTATTTTTTTATTATGACCTATTTTTTTCATTCAGGCGACCTTGATCTCTTTCAAATTAATGATTCAGTTTGGCTTTGTTGTGAAACATTTAAAAAAACGTTTAGCTAGATCTAATAAAATAAAAACATACAGAAATAAATAATTGATTAAATAATCTAGCTAATTATAACAAAATAAAAATAAATATGGAAATAAACAATTGTTTACAAGCGTAGAAGAGACGCGTGCATTTCCAAGCACAAATCTGTTGCAAAATTTGTCTTTTGATTAATTAATTAATTTTATGAAGGAATATATAATTATTTATTTATCAATTCATTACCTTAAACAAGCAAAAAGCACACCTTTACATTTAATTAAAGTATTAATTTTAGTTGAATAAACCGAATGAATCGACTCATAAAAACGCGTTTATTCCTATTTGTCACAAATAACGGCAATATTCGTTTATACTATGCTCGTCTAAACATTTTTTATGTATAAATTTATGTTATGATTGCATATCCTGGACTCCGTAGTTCATTTATGTCAACATAAAAACAAATGGATGCTGGACGTTTAATTTCTAAAAGTTAGCTAAATACATAGTTTTGTCGATTTTGCGATCAGAGTGGCTAAAATCTTCCGCTATATTAAAATCATGGAAGTTAAATACTATTTCTGAAGTAGCGTTTTAATTACAATTACTCTAATAACGGAAGATTTCAAACGGTTAAAATGGTCCATTTTTTATCAACCAGGTAAATTTAAAACTATTTTATTAGTTTGAAATGAATGAGTTGTATATTTTAAACTGACTATATATTTTCAATCGACTGTGTCTATTCCTTGATCTTCATGTACAAAGTGTATGGCATTAAGTTTTTTTTATTCTATTAAGACTGAGAAGGGGCAACTGCCTGCCATAAAGGACTAAAAATTACAGACGAAAAGGGATTTTCTTGGATAATGTGGACATCTTGAAAAAACACTGAATTGCGGACCATTTAAGCATAATAATAAGATATGATTTATAAAGTCAGTTATGCTGTAGATCAAATCATCTGATATGCCGATAATATTTAAACTATTAAAATCAATCATTGATAACAACGTTACTATTTATTTTACTTCCAGTCAAACAAACACCGCGTGGAATAACAATTTAACTAGTTGCATGCCAAACCTGTTAGAAATATTGTATTTAACACGGATGTGGACCCTTTTGTTCCAATTTTGTTTATACAAATGTCTCCGTTTCTAAGTAAATCATCGTATACAAATGCATTTATGAGCGTTTATGTGCACTTTGCGGCTTTAAATCCCTTTATTTAAATAAACTGCACCACAGACGGGATCATCACGTTTTGCGTATGTGGACCCAGACGACACAACTGTCAACTCTATCCAGTAAAAAACAAACAATGGTGGTATACATCGCAGTGTGGTTCTCAAAGTATTAGATATGATAGCAGAAGTACATGACATGTGCACAGTTCAATGTCAAATAAGGGAATGCTCATTCATTCCGTGCCTTTCCGTACATTTCCGTCTTTTCCCGTTCATTTCTGTTCCACTCAGTTCAAATACTTTAAAATTCCTATGATTCCTACCTGCGTCTGTAATACATGCAAGATTAATTAAGGGCGCGCGAATGAGTGTATGTGCGTGCGCAGGATCGAGGTTGCTTAAGGAAGAGCATGCAAGAGCGATGGTCAAGAAACCGATTGAAATTAATGAGCTAACAGAACATCGGGATCAGGTTCCTCGTGGTCTAGGGGAAGTTCCGGGGAAGTCATGGAAAGTTTGTGATACTGTAAGGAATTGTGATCAATCGGGTGGTATCGGAAGAAATCAGGAGAACATCGCCGATGTGGAATTCCTCAGCGGGACCTAGACTTACGTTGGTATGAAAGTCATGAACATAACAGCCAGGAAACAGTACTAAAATAACCAAAGACTGATCCGGCAATTCCCTTGTAGATACCTTGAAATTTTATGATTCAAGCCAATTATTTTAAGCCTGGAACTGATCAGTACAGGAAAATAGCTACTATACGTGACGGTACTATATACATAGCTCATTCAATTGTTTGTAAAGTGGTAACTTATTATCATATTATCATTCTGGTTCAATACTAGAATATTGTTTACTGTATTACGTGTTAATTAATGTTATCTTATATTTTAAGAGCATTTTATCCCAGCCCTACAGGGACCGTAAATAACAGTATTCCATGTATATACCGTATATCGGGTTATTTTCGCGTACTGCGAATTTCGCGAAGCTAATTTTAGCGATTTCTACCCTCGGCTTTTTTCTCGTTTTCGGTATTTAACTTTGGTAGTCCAAACACGGACTCGTCTTCAGAAAAGGGGAGGCATACTTTCTTGTTGGGTATCTATCACAACTGAAAAAACCAACGTGCTTATTTAGTATATCTCTAATCGGATTAGCCCACAGTTTCAAGTACTGGGATAGCCGTACCTAAGGAGAGAGTCGTAACTAAGGGGAGAGCCGTAACTAAGTTTTGGAACTTGTGGCTCGACCCTTTTACCCATGTATATGAAATGCATTTATATAAATATTTGTATGACATTGTTTGGGTAATAAAATATGTTTAAATTTAACTAAAGTACACAATATGCATACCTAGATATTCACTCAAGTACATATATACGTTCCTGCCCAGCATAAACATGAAGACTTCGTTTATTTTACGAGAAAACATATTTGACAATTTAAATTCAGTGACAATCTTCCATAATATAAGACCATATTTCAAAAAGTCCAATAATTCTGCTCTTGTTTGTGTACTTTAAAGGTTAAGACCTCGGCATTTTTATCAAAGCACTTACTGAAATCTTACAAACCTTCGTATTTGGGAAAGATATGCAATAACGAGTGACGTTCAAAAATAAACAGGACTTGGGGCCCTCACGGATATAGTTTTAAATATTGTACAACTATTGTTAAATAATCGTAAATGTGAGATTGAAAATAAATAACATAAAGAAACATGACTTTGTAATAAATGTCGCTAATAATGGAAACAATTTGTATGTAATCAGTTTCAATTTAATGGTATAATCATCATTAATTTGACAATTAAAAATGTACTATTAAACAAGATGGTCAAGAACATTAAACACGCATAATGGAAATGCAATGCAAACTATACGTAGCAACACGGGAACATGATATTTTAATATACATGTCCCAAAACACTATCCAGGCCCCGTTACTGACCAGCACTCGAATAGAAAATAGATCTATTTTTAATACGGGTGCTGGTTAATTAAATTAATACTTCTACTCGAAGGTTAGGATCGAATTGACACTGTACATCAGTAAAACATGTCGTCTGTTTACATTAATTTGCATATTTGCATATTTAATGTCATATTCAACGACAGTAAATTAGTGTCATTTACCCAACCCCCAACTGTCAGCCAGAAAGTTGAAGGCTTATGCCTCCACATTTATCCTCATGGCGACGTAAAAAGATGAGAATGTAAAGTATTTAAATTTTACTTGTTTATATTATTTTTAAAAGGCGAGGAAAGGGTACAGGGGACAGGGAGCATTGAGCAGGAGGACATGGCAGGGGACAGGGTGCAGATTACGCTGCATCCTTTGGCCATACTGTAAAATAATTATTTTTCGAGGGAGTTGAATTTTCATTGATTTCGTTGAAATCTAATCCCCACGATTACCCGAGCTCTCAAATACACAGAACATGGGGTTACCCTTACATGTTTTGAAATCCATAAATTTACCACCCAACAAAACTGAATTCTGTATCAAAATCCACGAAATTTAGTACCCTCGAAATATGACTGTATAGTGCTCGATATTATAGTGCTCGATACTATTGTTAAGTCGTAACATCATCAGCAAGTCATCCTCGTACATCAGTAGATAGTCAATTTCACAGACTTCACCCTGATTCATTTCCCTTTCATTCTCGTTCACCAGAGTATTCTTCACCTGTGATATCATAGTAGTCTGGGAACTTGACTAACCACTGATGTATTAGGATGTTTCCCTTCATACCGAGCGTAAACCTAAAAATAGCTAATGTCGTAAATATCTGGGGATTCCGTCAATCGTCCAATCAGAACGCTCGAGATGTAATACCAACATCAAATTCGATATTGCACGATTTGCTCGTGGAAATTTTTATATTCAACACAAGAACCTTGTAATATATTCATGCGTACGGATCAGGATCAAGTCAAATTCTCCGTGCTACAGTATTGCGTATATCAGTTACCATGCCCTTTATATGACACCTTTTATAGGACACCCAGGTCAAAAATTGTATTTCGAATCAGTCACGACTTCAGGTACGTTCTCAAACTGCATTTCAATTTTTCAAGTGGACTTTTAGTTGAAGTTAAACTGAGAGAAATCTACGTCAATGAATGTGAGTAGCTTCAGCCCCAAACGTCTTGTCTTGTATGTCCGAACTGTATTCCAACTACAATCGCTCTGCATTCCATATATTCTGGCACATTCTTATGTTCAAAACTTTCGAGATGCGCTTAAAGTCGGATGAATTATCGAACAGGATTTGAAGTGTACTCTAACTACACAAGAAAGGTTGACCTCAAAGACAAAGAGTGACGGATTCTTTTTATCATTGCTATAGCTACCGGGTCAAAATACGCCAGAAGTAACGAATTTAAGCCGGAGACATTACGTTTTCGCGCCGAAAAGCTGATGACGTCGAGCATTTGTTTTCACACACGTTGGAGAATTGTTCCATCATTTGTTTTCACATGAATGTCTAAGGTAGACAAGTAGTCCAGTGGTTAGAGCTACTGACTGCTGATCTGAAAGTTGTGGGTTTGATCTCTACTTCAGCCGGGTCAAAAAAAGAAATGCGTTTTAGTCACCAGTGATTCCCATCTTCTTAAACATAACTAAAATTACTTACAACGTTAAGAGAGGTCCCGTGTATGATGCTTTACATCGGCACATAAAAGAACGAGGGAGGCTTCTGGAACTGGGGCATCTTCTGTATCATGCACTATCCCCCAAAAACTAAAGTGAATAACCTTTTTTTGGGACCTTGCTCATATGGATTTTCAGTGGCGAGGATAAATAAAAGCATATAAATGGAAACATGGAAGATCACCGTGATTATCTATGTAATAAAAAGTTGTACTCTTGCAGTATCAATATTGTAGGGTTAACGCATGCTTTTTCGTGCACCAACGCTCCCGAGGGACTTTGCAGATGTTATAGCACGAAAAAGCATGCGTAAACGCTATTATAGCATACAAAACATCAATTTATGCGTTTTTATTCTGAAATAATTAGATTTTGGCGGGAGATTTTGTGGCGACGTCGCGTAAATAAACGTAACGTCGCAAAAACAAACGTTACTTCATAACAGTTTTTGTTATGAGCGTCGACTTCCGGGATCGGCAAATACCAGGAAAACATGAATATTATTATTTAAATCTTATAGAAAAGTAATTAGATGTTACAAATAAAATAAGAATTGCAGTTCATAAGACGCTGAAAATCGTTTATTTTCATCGGTGAGGCCCTGAAATGAGCATACGTAAAACTGGACGTTATCACCGTTTTTATGCTATAATGTACGTTAGCACATACATGTAGTATTTTGTTTTATTATATACCTATCCGTGTATTGGCAACAAATACGGGCCAATTCGCATAGTGGAATACAACACGCCGGATTACATTTTCCGTATCCAGGAATTACTTAAAAGAGTTATTAAAAGACCAAACTCGTATCGTTACTCCCGCAAAAAATAAGCTCGGTCGGTCAAATAAAGATGTTTTTGTTTATATTCTATATTAAACTACACAACTTGAATCGAGCAAAATGACATTTCAGTGACCAAGTATATATTGTAAATGCTTTACATGTACCAGGAAAGGAATCATAGATAACGGCGCATTTTGAGAATAAATAAACATGTTAGTGTACAGAGTATTGCTTTATTGGTGCTCAATGGTGTACGGAGTATTGCTGTTCAGTGTACGGAGTATTGCTCGCGGAAATTGAGTAAATGCGAGATAAAGGCAACTTGTTACTTGGTTAATATTACTTATATTGTCTAGATCTATATCTGTTGAAAACAGTTTGGCAGGGTTTAGAGTATGATTAGTACATCCTTCTATAAGACAATATGTTACTGTGCTGGTCTGACCCCTTCTAAGAAAAAAAAATTGGTCGGATCCTCTTGCATGCATGCCATGTTTCACAGGCCCCTCAACATGAGATTGTTGATGGAAATGCATGATCTTTTTTTAAAATGTGGGAGATTTTCCTTGCTCAAACTTTAAAACTCAAATTAATGAAGTTTATATACAATTTTCACTTATTTTAATTTTATGACAATACCATGCATGCTTGTGATCATTTTATAATGTAAACAAAAATGTCAGGTTCCAGTATGTCCAAGAAATGTGTGAGATTTGATAAATTGGCCTCCAATCATGCGTGAGTAGAGTCTCAAATGCGTGAGACTCACGCATGATGCAGGAGAGCTGGCATGTATGCCCTTGAGAAAATTTCTGTATCCAGTTCATGCTCAATAGAAAAGCTCTGTCACACACATTATTCTTGAAGAAGGTTTTATTACAAGACAATATACAAACATATTTCACAAATCAACAGAGTTGATAAATCCCCTTTCATTTAACAGCACTTTATTGTATATGATTTGATATATAATCTATCTTAGAGCTTCAAAACATTACTTACATCAAATAAAAACAAGACAAATTCCAGATTTATTCACACATTACATACGTATTCTTATTAAGTAAAATGGGTGGTGGGTAAGTCACATATTAAGATATATGTAAAGTTCTATGTATTCGGTAAAAAATCAGTTTAGTTTGTCTTTAGAAAATTAATTAATTATGATATGGACACGTTTATGTACTGTTCAAAATTGCAATCAATACTTATTTACAATTAGCACTCAAATATTCAAATTCACTCTTGTGAGGTTCATAGCAAGCAACATTTTTTAGATCAAAATTTGTTATAATGTTAAATCGTGTCTAAATATTATTTTTTGATATTTTCTAGTTGAATTTAGTGTATTTGTAAGCGTGGGCTAGTGCGCAATACTCTGTTCACTATACATCAATACTCCGTACACGAACTTATATATATTTTGTTGTGTATCTTTGTTGTACTTCAATCAATTTTTCTGAAATTTGGACTTAAGACATTTAGGTTCGATACAAACAGAATGTTCAGTTTAAAAAATATATATCTGGTTAATACAGTCATTCCAAACGCATGTAAAGTGCAGTGGTCAATATTTACGAGTGAGCAGCTGTCCAATACTGAGTAATTTGAACAATTCTACGAATACCTGATATACTATGTCGTACTGTAAAGTTATAAAAATATCCGAATACGTAAATACCTGGTTGGGATGGTGTAAGTAGTCAGTAGGTTAGAAAATATCGTCTCTTAACTAACCCTTGTGTACACTAGAATGTCGCGGAAATTGATAACAATACTCACTATTACAAGCAATATCCGGTGTACGGTATATCGCAGTGTAGATTCTATATCTTAATGCGGTATTATAAGCAACCATATCAAAATTAACATAAGTACGTAGATCGAGTAATATATAGATCTTTTGTGTTGAAATTTGAGGCCGAGAGAGAATAACTCAATAAAGTTGAGTAGCTCTTTAGAGTAGAAATTTAAAGATATAAGATTTAAAGAAAAGTTTATATTTTCTACTCAGATACTTTTTAAATACCCCCCTCTCCCCCGGAAAGATAGAATATGTGGGACCTCATGTCGTGTAGACTTATTCGACTTCCGCTCATTTAACTACATATTCGACCCGTACCCGTTACTAAGTAACACTTCTGCTGATAGTCTGACACCAAGGTGGTGATAATCAATCCACCGTGCACCACAGTCACCGGAAATATGTATAATAATCTATCAGTCCAGTGTGCTTCACAGTGCCGGAAATTGTGCCGACTTTAAGCTAATAACGTATAAGCAATTTAATTAAGCAGAATCGTTACTGCTGTGTTAGTTTAACGGTCTGCAAGATTATGTTTTTGGATCAATTATGAACCAATATGAGACTCTTCAGAAAATGGAGGAATAAAAGTTATATACTTGGCGATAGTGAAAGGTAACAGTTATTATTAAAAGCGGGTATCAATCATTTGTAATTAGATGGTTTTAAATTAATTGCGCCGTAATATTCAATCAACTGATACTAATAAATTTGTTCATAGTTTTCAATTATTCTGAAAGAAACCAACGATAATTTTGACAAATCGTTTCCTGACGTGACGAAGTTTTATAACGATCTCGCTATCAGGGCCGCACATTGTGACCGACGTAGTCGCACAATAGACCGCTGCTTATTCGCGGTTTTAGACCGAGAAAGAACGTGTTGAATTGTTCGATCCCATATTACATAACAATACTAACCACTCGTTTATTGTTTGATTAATATATCAAGCGCCAAATGTCTTATTATAATAGCTTTAGTCCGACTTCGATACTCAATTTCTTTCGTCATCAAGCGCATTCGACCCGGTTATTTTATTTTCAAAAATATTTAATAAAACCACACTTTATCCACATATCATTAGAAATTTGATATTACAGATGTAAACAGCATTCGAGCAGATGACACAATGTCTTAATAAATTCAATAAAATATGCAATTTAGCCCGACTGAGCAAGTCTACTTAGAAACGATATTTCATTCGTCATCAATCAAATTTGAACAAGTTGCAAGCGACCAAAACTGTAACAAAAATAAAACTTTGATTTAGCAAACGAATGGTTCATGTATGTTACAAACGTAAGCAGACGACAGACAAATCTGTAACATGAGAATACGTGTAATAATGTATGAGTAGCTTGCGATTTTCATTCAGATAGCCAACGCATTATATCTCATTTCATTGAAAAAACATTTCATATTCTAAACGATTTAACGATTTTGCATAAAGAGGTAACATTTTAAACGCTTAAAGGTACTGACTCGCAGATCGGGCGAAATTTTTTTGTATGACGTAATTTTCCTACCTAACCAAGCATTTATATATGTAATAGGAAGCCACTGTCGGTTGTTTATGAAAGATTTGTTGCAAATAAGCAGTTTAAACCACTCTCGATATCGCACACTCGGTGTTTTTCCTTTAAAAATAGAGCAGAGTTTCCTTCCAACATGCTTTGTGAATTATGTAATTCACACGTACGTTATCGAACTGTAACATCAACAAACTACAACGCATACACGACAAATACTAAATAACTACAAAATGCCTATGTTTCGCAAATTATTTTAAATGTCAGTGTAATTGTTTATCGGATATACAGGCAACTATACCAAAATTACGCGATTATTTAACAATTTTATTTTATTTATGCAATACAACAATACGAGAGGCAGCACCTTTAAGCTCTTACCCGTGTCATCAGCAGTCAAGTAATGAGGCCATTTTTTCTGAAGAATTATAACCGCTTGTTATATTAACGTGCATATTAAATGCTAATTCCAGCGTTAAGGTTAAACCCTTAGACAAGATGTAACAATGAGATATCATTCAATTAACAAGATATGAATTATAAAGCCTATGTTACAGCTGATTATAATAGTTGGTGGAAAAGTCTTATCTTAGTTAATTCACCAAATTTAACTAGATTTACTGGATTGATTTCACGACCAGGGACGTGACACAAACTTGCAACTCTCTGTTATTTAATGCCTTAATATCCTATTTCAATTTGCTATAAGAATAGTATCTTGCTAACAGTGTGATATCCACACCAAAACATTCAAAAGAAAATGCAAATACATTTAATGGAGACCAAATTCTAATAAGCAATTAGTCGCCACGAAAGTACATCAAGTTATTACACTGTAGTTTTATCAATAATAATTTTGAGCGTGATTAATGTTTAACGTTGTTTAATTAAGAAATAGAGCAAGAAAATAAAAAAAATTGGCTTGTGAATAATTAGTTTCGCCTGAAAAGGGCACCTCCCTTCTCCAAAAGTGAGCAAAACCCGGGTTAAACGCGGGTTAAAACCGTGTTAAACCCTGCGGTATTGGCACCGTGCTAAAAGTGCGTCTTTTAGCTTACCGACTGGGGTTTTTCTGAGCAAAACCCGGGCAAAACACGCTTTAAACACAGTTTTAACTCGCTTTAACTCACTTAAGTTGGTTTTATGTGGGTTTTAAAACCCACTTATTTTTAGAAAGTGGGTTTATAGTGTGTTTTTTCAGTAAGTTGGTTTTAAGTGTGTTTTTTCTGTGCTGAAAAACTCGCTTATGTGGGTTTTAAAACCCGCTTTTAGCTCACTTATTTCTAGAAAGTGGGTTTATAGTGTGTTTTTTCAATAAGTTGGTTTTAAGTGTGTTTTTTCTGTGCTGAAAAACTCGCTTATATAAATGTGGGTTTTAAAACTCACTTTTAGCTCACTTATTTCAAGTAAGTGTGTTTTTTTCTCAATAAGTTGGTTTTAAGTGTGTTTTTTATGCGTCAAAAAACTCGCTTTAACACACTTCTACTAGATGGGAAGTTGGTTTCTTAGTGAGCTAAAAGTGAGTTTAAAGCGAGTTAAAAGCGAGTTTTAGCTGTGAAAAAACACGCTTTAAACTCGCATTAAACACGGTTTTAACCCGCATTTAACTCGCTTTAAACTCACGTTTAGCTCACTAAGAAACCAACTTTCCACCCGCATTTATTCAATTTAAACTAGAGCAGTCGCCATTCCGCAGACTAATATACCCCCACCGGCAAAGGGCCATAATTATGCCAAAATTCATGGCAGCGCAAATTCCTTTCTTCATGCACATCTATATGTTGAGGTTGTTTATCTGTGAAAGTTTGAGCGAAATCCTGCCAAAACTGAATGGAGGAGTTGCGTCCACAAGATTGTGTCTACGGACAGACAGACAGAGAAACTGAATCCAGTACACCCCCCTTACAACTCGTTGTGCGGGGTATAATTAAATGGAATACCTTTTCAAAGCAATGTGAGGAGTCCAGGTTTAAATGCTGTTTCAGTTGTGTAAACTCACTTTGATCAATTAAAATGAAATGACATACCTTTTCAAATTTAATAAAGAATACAACAATAAATATCAATTAATAAAATATTTACTTGAAAAAATAAAGATGTTCTTACTGATATAGAACAATACAATCAAAACACAAAACAATGTTTTACATATAAACAACATGAAAGACCTGGTGAACAATAATGTAGATACATACAGAAAGACATTGCATTAATAAAAAGATATAGCATAAATAGATAAATATAATAACTTTTTTGACATAAATAAGCAAATTAAATTCATTGTTATAAACATCAAAGCTTGCTACATTTTGACTAAACTACAGAACAAACTGTCCAGAGCAACTCCCGTTGGTAAACACAAAGTTTGGTTGTTGTACAGAGGTTGTGTCTGGTGAGGTATAATATGTAGTAAAATGTTACTATTTAACAAAATGATTACCGGGCATGTCTTTTAAGCAGGTTGTTGCTGAATGGAAAACCGCTCTGGAGAGGTTGCAATAGATAACATTGTTAGACGGACATTAAAATCAACAAGAGATGTTTGTAAAACATGTATGCCCCCATGGCAGCCTAATAGTCAGAAATGGCAAAGGTCACTGTGACCTTGACCTACTGACCTCAAAATGTTGATGATCAACCTCTATATAAAGTTTGAATATCCTAGGGCAAAGTGTCCTTGAGTTATTGAACAGAAACTATTTGAATAGTCAGAAATGGTTAAGGTCAAAATCAATAGGGGTCATCTACTGTTGATGACCAACCATCATATAAAGTTTGAAGATCCTAGGGCAAAGCGTTCTCGAGTAATTGAATGGAAGCCATTTTGTCTACCGACAGACCGACCGACATGTGCCAAAACCCACTCATCGAAGATGGGGAGCATAATGAGAGTTCCCTTCATGACAGTTAGTTATGAAGTATGTGCATGATAAAAATAAATTGCAAACAACTTTATAATCAAACATATATAGAGCTGATATAATGTAATCAGGAAAAACATAAAATGTATAGACAAGAGGGCCCAAAGGGCCATAGGTCGCTCACCTGTCCTAGTAGTTCATGCACCACTTATGGTAGCCTCTATTCCATGTACAAGGTTTTCATATTGCCTTATGCTTTATAATTTACATCACATTTAGACCCAATGACATATTGAAGTGATTTGACCTTGTGACCCAGTTATTGACCCTGGATGAACCAATATCGAACTTGACCTAGATTTTGTCGAGATGATCATTGTGACCAAGTTTCATAAAGATTAGGCCAAAATAGTGACATCTAGTGACTACACAAGGTTTTTCTATGATTTGACCTTGTGACCTATTTTTTGACCCCGGATGACCCAATATCGAACTTGACCTAGATTTTGTTGAGATGATCATTGTGACCAAGTTTTATAATGATTAGGCTAAAACTGTGACCTCTAGTGTCTACACAAGTAATTGTTGACGGACGACGGACGGCGGCGGACGAAGAGTGATCACAAAAGCTCACTCTGTCACTTTGTGACAGGTGAGCTAATAAAATAAAAGTAAGTAGACATTTTTGGCCCCTAATTTAATTAAGAAATAATGAAAATGTACCTGTGTTTTATTGTAGAATAAAGCACAGTCACAAGTTCGGATGAGTAGTAATTAAATCATGAGTGCGTAGAACTAGTGATTTAATGTATGCATTCAAACAAGTGTCTGTGCTTTATTATAGATAAAACACAGACCTGTACATATTCATTATTTCGATTCTAATAAAGCCAATATTCCGCATTTGACAACAGATCAATGCATTATCCGCTGCACTATTTTCTTCCTCGGAAGGCTTATTTGCAGTTTGAAGTTATTCAGCCGTACCTGTGTTTTATTGGCAGTTCATGCGCACCGTGATTTCCTCTATGTGTATATAGCTGAATCCGCTGGTTGTATTAGAATAGATAAAAAGCCTTAAGTAAAAGATAATATTCTACTACACATGTTTTAATTGATGTACCACAGGGGCGACACTTATTATAACCACTGCACTTGTGACTCTCCTGTTGGAAACATGTGGTTCCTTCTATAACATTCTGGTCCAGAAAAAAGAAGGACGAAAGCAGGTCTTTACTGAAACATGATCCTAAGTCGTCTTAGCTATCCCCGCATCTTCTCCTTGACTTGACATCGGGCAATGTCAAACTTGTCAGAAATAACATCTGCAATAATATAATACACATATTTTAGTTTTGAAATAACCAGTACAAAACCGGATTTAATCATGTAACGGTAACTTAATCATGATTGAACGTTATCAAGTAGAGATCGAGTTTGTGTGGTAAGCCTATATTGCTAAGAAAAACCATGCATTTTTTCTAGCTCGCTTCGCTCCACAATAACTTTCTCAATATCATCAAGCAGAGAATGACTTTGTGCGACATGCTGCTCAGAAAATCAACGCATTTTACCTCGCTCCCACAATAATTTTATCAGTGAATATCATTATGCCAAGTAGACAACAAGATTGTGCGATATGCTGCTCAGATAGAAATGCAATCTTTATCACTGTGACCCGTAACTATAGTTAAGTAACCAGGCCAAAACAACATCAGAAATAACATATTTAAGCCAGCGACGTTACGTTTTGGCGTCTAAAATCTTGAGATGTCACACACATTTGTTATCACACACGATATATATTGTTCCATAATTTGCTGTCACATAAAATAACGTGGATATAATTATAAGAGCAAAAAACAAACAGAAATAACACCCTTAAAATTGGGTTAAAATGGATTTGTGATAAAAACCTTCATCATAATAATTGACACACACACCAGACCAAATTAGCCAATTCCTGGCCCCTTAAAGGGTCGTTTCTATGTAAGCCATCATGGGATACACCCAGTTCAAGAAACTTGAATACAACTTGTGTGCAAGTTCAGTTAAAATCACATTATTAATAAACTGCAAATTACCAATGATAGCTGTTCTTTCTGCAGCAGGGATTCTTCGTTCAACTTTTGTATCTATAGTAGGTCCTGTCTATAGGATTCACATTTCATGGAGCAGACCACAAGTTGCCTGACGTAAACAGCATCCCCAATAATGTCATGATACATGGCTTTTTTAGTCTCACCTGATGCTGTTATCTATTAAAGCTTGAATGATGTGCTGCAAGAATAAGAGGAAATGATTAGACATGTACAAGCATATGTCATAACAAAAGCTGTCACTGTAATGGACATATGCTCTGAAGTGTGATGTTGATAGTACTGTAAACACAAATACTTTTAAGTAACCAAAATGTCTAAGTTACAAAAGGGCCGTAACTCCTTACAAAATAATCCGATAGTTCTATGACATGATGTGAAGGTGTTCTGATTGACCTGGAAGTTACCTCAGGGGATGGCAGTATATAACAGAAAGAGCGAACGGGTAAATTTATTTTGCAGACTTCTGTATTTACTAAAGATATTAAGAATAATTAATATGTTTAACATGAAAAAATAAAATGTGTCAGTGATTTTTTGGGCTATTTTTAAGGCATAATACAGGCACTTTCCTCCAGGAAAATAACCTCCATTTTTCCCAAAAAGAATGCATACATTCCCCATTTGGTTCCCGCTGGTATAAAAGCAACTTATTGGTATGGTTGTTTTTAAGTCAAGACAATAGATTTTTAAATCTAGTTAAAGTCTTTGCTACATATAAGTTGAGTATAATCAGAAGAAAAAGCAAGCATGAACAGTTAATACTCAAAACAATATTTTTTAATAATTCCCAATTTTTCGACGCTAAATTTTCCCAACATTAAAGGCCCAGCCAGTTAAATTTTTTTTCAAGAATAAAAGCTCCGCGAGTCGCATGTGTCGCCTGACGACATGCACATTTGTAAATGTAAAATTTTCAGGTTAAATTCCAGAAGGTTTTACATTGCTCTAATCTTCCGAGCATTAAATGAAGCTATGAGTGTAAGAAATTAAAATTGTACACTCTGTACATGGTTGAGATAAAACTTAGTATGAATTTAAATTTTGAGAACAAACTTTTTTAACATCCTGTATATACAATGATTTTACAAATTACATGTATGCTGAATGAAGTCAGAACCCACCTATACTGAGCCACAAGCACCCTCCTGTAAGGGTCACTCTATCAACATTCTCCGCATATATCTCCAATGCATCCTTGCATGACTTCTTAACTGAAAAAGATGGTACAGCTTGTCATATTCCTAATTGATTCTAAACAATCGTCATTAAATTTTCGAAATATTGAGTCCGACCTGTTGCCAGTCAGGTCTGTTGGTTCAACAGATTTTCAGGAGCTCCAACTGCCTAACCAAACCGCTCAATAGCACTGCTTGGAAACAGCTTGCTTCATAACAGCGAACAAAATGGAAAATACATATATATGCTACTGGCTAGCGTTTGCAGATATCGGACTGTTGCACAGCAAAGCGCTATTGAGCGTTACCGATGCAGTGAACTATATAAAAATGAATTTATAAGAAACTTAAAGAAAGCAATGGTCTGGAGCAGTGCTGAGAGGAGTTGGATATATTTGATATTCAATACAAAAATCTACGTAATTCCTCTACTGCTTAAAAAACACAAAGATAAAAATGTTTCGCTGAACTTTCTCGCACACTGACCTAGAAAAACTAATCGTGTAAAACTAGTTTTGCAACTTTCCCGTATATTTCTGGTATCTTTCGTCAATAACAAATTAATCTTTACGATGACTATACTGACAATACTCCATTGGCACTCTAGTCTTCAAAATATGCGAGAAAGTTTACAATTGTCAACTAATTTTCCGCTGCGCACATAATCTTTCGATAAATTGAACGGTGGTTCCCACCCCAGTACATAAGAATTACATCGCGCGTTGAACATTGGACCCAAACAAGGTATTCCAAAAGGTTTATTTAAATATCTCGTTCCAACGTTCAACGCCATTCTTTCGTATTGATCGGACCACAGGCCCTCTATGCGATTTTATTGCCGGAAAAAATATTACTCTTATTTAACCTCAAGGTAAATTTGTCCGGCCGGAATTCTCCGAGGGTAGGGAATACAATCGTGCCCATAAATCCATCATTTATTCACCGATCTTATCAATCTTGGTGTCAATTGTTAGAGGAATTATTTCTCTTTAAGGAAAAATCGCTGTCAAAACATATGTGAACACATTAGAAGGTCATATCTGACCACAAACTGTCACAAATTGTGACAAAACGGCTCTAAGAAAACATCTGATTGCATGATTCTCAGATTGATCAACTATCAACGATTAAAACACAGTCAAATCGTAATGATGGAACAAATTCCTTCAGTAGTTCATTCTAGTACATCAAATAGAATAACGCGGTACCCTTAAAGTCTCGATAAATTGATTAAACGTAACAAATCAAACTTTTTTTCTTCACGATACGTTTTCAATCGTACGTAAACATCCATGACCGGCCAACGCGCATGCGCACAGAATTATCTAAGAGATCGTCTCATTAGTCAGCGACAGACACACCTCCGTCGGTGCTCGTCGCTGGCTAATGAAAGTACGTCTTACAAAACTTCGTGAGCGTGCGCATTGCACTCATGGCCGTTGAAAGCGAAACTACAGCAAAGAACGTGAAGAAAAAGGTTCGTTTTATTAGGTTTACACTATTTATCGAGACTTTAAGGGTACAACGTTATTCTATTTGATGTACTGGAAAGAACTACCGAAGGAATTTGTTCAATCATTACGATATCGTCAATAGTTGAACAATCTGAGAATTTCTGCAATCAGATGTTTTCGGAATGGCCTTTTATGTTATGTTTTAAGTTTTATGACCCTTTGCGGTCAGATATTACTTGCTGTGTGCAGGCTTCGCGAAAGTGAGAAAAAAAGGCCGGACATCCGGTCCGGCATAAAATAAATTTGGCCGGACCGAATCAATTTTGGCCGGACCGAACAATATTAATAGGAAACAGTTTTTTGTTGAGATTTGTATTCACAAAATGTGTTTCAGGAAATAACATACTGAAGACAGAGTACAGTATAAGTATTCGTCAAATCAGCGTCTTTTTGAAAATTAGTTCCCTTTCCGTCCTTTAAACATTACCCGTCCCTAGATTTGCCACCTATTGCCACCCTTGCAGTAGGTGGAGTATTTAGACAATTTTCCACCTAAATTTCCACCAAAATGCCACCTATATAAAATTTCCACCAAAAAATAGAAAGGGTGGCAGAGTAAGCAGAGTAGGTGGAGTATTTAGACATTTTTCCACCTAATGCCACTCTAATGGTGGAAAATTGGTTTTCCACTAGATGCCACCTATTTCCACCAATTGCCACCTTTAGGTGGCAGAGTATGGCAGAGTAGGTGGAGTATTTAGACATTTTTCCACCTAAAGCCACTTAAATGGTGGCATATTTATTTTTCACCTATTCAGATATTTTCCACCTAATAGGTGGCAATAGCTGGCATTAGGTGGCATTAGGTGGAAATTTGTGGCATTAGGTGGAAATTGGTGGCATCAGGTGGAAATTGGGTGGCATTAGGTGGAAATTGGGTGGCATTAGGTGGAAATTGGGTGGCATCTGCTGGAAAATCCTGGCGTCCCTTAAAAGGCATAAAAAAGCATATTATTTGAAAAGGTCCTTTTATTTTTCTAATATTATAATCCAAACAGAAGTTCAAAATCCAAGTATCAATTTTTTGTTGATGTCCTCAATGGCTTCAATAGGTGCCTTAGAACCCTCCATGTATCGGTTTTCTTCGTAGAAGGCCACTTCTCTAGCAAACAATCTGTTAAAACAAATGATTTTTATACAAATATGAAATTTTCAGAAAAAAAAACTGAATAACTAATTCCCATGATGCACTGTTGTATAGTAAAAAAATAGTACTTGGTGAAGTGTTAGAGCGTTGGACTTTTAACCCAGAGGTTACAGGTTCAAATATTGGCAAACAATCTCACCGTGACCAGTTTAAGGAAAATAAATAACAAAATTAAGTAAAATAAAATTACTAAAATCCAGTATTTTAATTACTTGAATTAAATAATTACTTAAGGTAATTCATATTACTATAAGTAATGAATTACTAAGTATTACTTGTTCAGTAAACTTCAAATACTTACAGTTTTTAAACTATAAGTAATACTTATTTTAAGTAAGGTTTTACTCATTTTAATGCACAGTCAATATTATGCCCGCCAGGGGGATTGGCGTGGATACAGGGGGGGTTTAGACAGATAAGGTGGGAATGAGACGACCTTATTGACTCTGAGTCCCGGGGTATAGACTTTAGTCCGGGAATTTCTTCACCGCGAAAGACAACAGTGATACTTTTATTCGTCTTTTTCATTAAATTACCCGGATGAAAAACTATGCCCCACGGTGGGGATATAGAAAGTAAGCATTGTCTCCAGGGTGGGAATTTAGACATCAAAAAAAAGAATTGTCTAATTCCCCCTGGGTCGCCCGCCGCTCCCCCGGATGGGCACAATATTGACTGTTGCATAAGTATTACTTTAAGTTAGTGTGTATGATTTGTAGCAATAAAATTAGTGAAAATTACCTGTAGTACTAATAAAAGAGCGATACCTTATGAACCAGACAATTCATATTAAGAAAAGATCAAATTAGTACAAAACTTTAAAACTTACCATACACTGAAGATAGTTCCATTGTATTGTTTCTACACTCTCCCTGAAGTGTTTGAAATCATCTAAATTTCCCAAGTTATGCTTAATTAAAAACACTGAAACTCCTCACAGTAAGCAATGAAATATGAAAGTCTTTTTATAAACTTAACTTTACAAGTAAATTGATAAAACACTGCAAAACAATCATTGAAACCAGATTATTTATCACTGATCTTCACTCACAGTCTTGAAAATATTTGAATTTGTAGGTCAGACTATGACTGTAAGGCTCACACTAGATGAGTCCATTATCTTTAGCTTTCACCCATGATTCTGAAATAGATTTACCCTTTCTTTGTGTAGTCAAAGGCTGAAAGGTCAGTTACAGTATTTGAGAACAGCCAGCTGGTTTGTTTACTTCCGTTTCGCTTCTGGTATGCCCTGAGTAATTTTGTTATTCAATTTTTCCACTCATTTGCCACCCTTTTTCCACCATGAACATAAAAAGTCCCCATCCTTCACAGCCTAAAATTGTCTAAGTTTTTTTCCACCTATTTGCCACTCAGAAAATAGTCTAAGTTCCTTTTTTCCACCCTTTTCCTTATAAATGCCATACATTTTCCACCATAAAAATTAACTGAGTTCATTTTACACTAGATTCCAACTATTTGCCACCATGAAAAAATTCTATGTTCAAATTTCCACCAAATGCCACTTAAATGCCACTCAAATAGGTGGCATTAACTGGCATATTTTCCACTATAGTGCAAAAAAATCATAAAAAGAGTGGAATTTCTTCATTTTCCATCTAATGCCACTTATTTCCACCTAATGCCACCCTTTTTTGGTGGAAATAAGTGGAAAACAGCGGGATTAGTGGCAAATCTAGGGACGGGAACCAACCTGCGCATGCGCATCGTTAAATTACCGGAAATAATGCTTCGTACCGATAAATTTCGAACCAGACGATACGAAAATTTTGACGGACATTCGGACCGGCGAGCTATAATTTTTGTCGGACCAAACTGATTTTCACCGGTCATGACCGGCGGTCCGGCGACTTTCGCGAAGCCTGCTGTGTGTAAACATATGTTATGACAGCGATTTTTCCTTAAAGAGAAATCATTCCTCTAACGATTGACACCAAGATTGATATTAAAGATCGGTGAATAAATGATGGATTTATGGGCACGATTGTATTCCCTACCCTCGGAGAATTCCGGCCGGACAAATTTACCTTGAGGTTAAATAAGAGTAATACTTTTTCCGGCAATAAAATCGCATAGAGGGCCTGTGGATCGGACGGGAAACCATTGTCGAAAGATTATGTGCATGGCGCATTTTGAGTTGAAAATTACCAACTTTCTTGCAAAATGTGGAGGCAGGGGCGAATATCGGTTTCTGTCACTATCATCGTCGTGTAGAGTAATGTGTGCTTGACCGAAGGACACCAAATATAGACGGGACAGTTGCACAGTCAGTTAAACATGACGCGATTATACTCAAGGAAGGTTTGCGAGAAATTTCAGTCAAACATTTTTATCTTTGTGTTATTTAAGCTAGAGAGGCATTTACGAATATTTTTTATATGTCCCAGATACGTTTAATAATGTTTGTGTGTGTGGGGGGGGGGGAGCCAGACCCAGAAGTGTATGTGGTCTAAAAAATAAAATTTAAATTATTATCACTATTAGTGAATGTTCAAACCCAATGCATGGACAACAAAATCACAGAAGTCAGTATTTTATACAAGCCTGTGATTGCTCAGAGCATAAACTTTGATAAAGTCTGGAAAACATTACCCCACCCACTTGAAAAAATAATTACTTCGGAGTAGGCCACATTGTAGTGAAACCATCTCGACGTGTTAAAGTACACTTGCTGGACTGTCAGAAATAAAAATGCAGCACACTTAGAAACAGTTTGGCTGTCTGGTCACACTGAAAGTCTGAATCTGAACCATTTTGTTTCGAAGATTTGAGACAAAAACTTTGAAAATAGAATCAGTCTGAAGGAGAAAGAATCACAGGCCTGTTTATAGTTGGAGGGTGCCAAAATATGTGTAGTTCTTAATTTGTGATAAAACAATACATAAATACCACAACAAATTGATTATTACCTGATAAAACATTGAATTTCGATTTGTTCGATTCAAATTTTCCGCCGGAAACGATAACAAAGCAAGTGGAGATGCTAAAACCCGTAATTCCGGACCGTGTATCGCTACTTCGATTTACAGTCAACTCACCCCCCTACCAACTCACCCCCTGACCAACTCACCCTGGATTTGGATAACTCGCCCTACGCAATGACCAACTCATCCCCCCTTAAAAAAATAACATACCAACTCACCCCCCTAAAGATATTTTTATTAAATTTAATAGATTTGTTGGAAAAAATAACTTTTAATTGGTAATAGTTTATTATGAAATTATTAATATGTTCAATTATGTGATATTGGAGGCGTTTTTTTGTAAAATTAACAGTATTTTCAAACAGTGGCCATTTTGAAAACGCTGTAATGACAGTGAAAAAAGCGAAAAACAAAGGAAAAAAATAAAACAATTTGTCAAAAAACATTACGATTGAAAAAATTAGGACTATAATTAGATCTATTATATCAATTGTCAATAGTCAAATACCTTGTTTAAAAACATTGGAAAATTAGATAACTTGCATAGAAAATCATAGTTTCCGAACGATCAAGTTTTGAAAATAAAGAAGGTAAATAACTAACAAACTCGCAAGTATTCGAGAAAGCAGAGATCTGTTAATTTATTTGTGTATAAATACACTTTATTATCATGAATTAACACTAAGTTAAAAAATAAATATAATATTCTACATATAAAATTGATGGGGGGGGGGGGTGAGTTGGACATTTCGAAATTGACATCGGGCGAGTTGTCCAAATCCAGGATGAGTTGGTAGGGGGGTGAGTTGGTAGGGGGGTGAGTTGGTCGGATACCGCTACTTCGGTTCCAGCATCATAGATAAAATCTCCGATCGGTATTCGCGAATGCTTATGAAAAATTAATAGTTATTCTGTTTTCCCCTAGGTTAATTAATGTGAGTGATTTATATATTGTATACAAATTCTAGTTTCAGTATTTAGTGTAGGTTAGTCAGTGTAGGCTATTATATATACAATACTTCTTTTAATTCTCTGGCCAAGTAAGTTTTTATCAAATTCTATATCATTCATAATGAATAAGGAGACGCCAACACATATTGAAAATGTAGCACACTGCATAAATCATAATATAAACCGCGAAGTCGAAAAAAATAACGTGCGAGAATAAACCAGAATAAATAGGCCTACTTCGTGACTTTAAATGTCAATTTGTGAACAAAGATTTACGGAAGTCATATCGTGTATAATAAAAAAAAAAAAATTCCAGATTATTTTCAACGTAGCTTTCATTGATTACAACCAATTTACTCGATCAATTTAAGTCAAAGCATTGTGTACAGGACCACTCGCTGTTTTCTGTATTGTCGCAAGTGACCAACAAGCTATATCATATGGATACAAACATGTCACGTGGTCATTTTTTTAATCTAGCTACCACCCTTATCTATATTTTAATTGGACAGTTGATTAAGCCTGGACCGATTATTGTGTAATTATCTTAATGTTTTATCTATAGCCCCACGTGACATACAGTTCGGAATGTGTAAATCACTGTTCAAAGATGCCGTGTTTTATAGCCATAGGCAAATTAAACAGACCACACGCTGGGAAATTGTCTGGATTTTGTGCAACACGTGATCAATTATATCATAATGTATATATTACACATGCCACGTTGTCAAAAATATAATCTACCACCCATATCTATTTTACCTGGACCGCTTACTGTGTAATATATCAGTGTTTTATTTATACATGTAGTACCGCGTGAAATACAGTCGCGACTGTAACACAGGCAGATAAGAAAGCCTATGTAATACATTCGGATTCAGCCCAATCAGTTTAAACTGAGTGAAACATTATAAATGCGTTTGCAGGACTTTGCATTTATATGAATAAGCTAAACTGAAGCTTATTGATAAGCTTTTCACCCCTCGGTAATCATATACATATAGTTCGATATGTTGAATTCGTCATTACCAATATAATTTATATTAATTTTAATGTTATTATGGGTTGTTGTATATTTACATGATGCTGTCAAATACACTAGACAGTGAATTTGGCGACCGGGTTCAAATCCGGGCGGAGGCACACATATGCCAGCCATATTTCAACTGCGCGCGGCGGCATTAAAAAAATAAGGTCCGATGTTTTTAGCACAGGATATTTAATTTACATGAAGGACTTTAAATAACATGTCCTTTGTGAAAATTAAAAAACATATTACCATGCATAAACACCAATTGAAATACCAAATGAGAATATATGTACGTGATAGATCATGCGTTACATTCGAACTATGAGACATATGAGTAGATCTAAGATCTTGTGTTCAGTGAATGTCAACATTTAAAAAAAACAAAAGACCAACTTCCTTCAGAAGTGGGTTTTAAGTGAGTCTTTTTAATGCGAAGCTCAACTAACGAAAAATTATCAAAAATGTAAAAGACCAACTTAAAACCCACTTTAACCCACTTCTGAGAATACCATTATTCAAAAGACGCACTTTAGCCAACTTATTTTCGTTTAAGACCCACTTTAACCAACTTCATTTATGAAAAGACCAACAAAAACACACTTCCTGTACTAAAAGACGCACTTAAACCAACTTATTTGATAAAAAGACCCACTTTAGCCAACAAAAAACACACTTATTGTCAAAAAACCCAAGAAAAACTCGCTTTTAGCATACTTTTGTCAAAAAACGCAGGAAAAACCCACTAATAAGTTGGTTTTAAGTGAGTTTTTGGTAAAAGTGTGTTTTTCTTCGGGAAGGGTGCAACCCCATAACAAAACTACGGAGGTTTATTCGTGACAGTGAAGGCATCGTGACATTTATCATGCAACCGCCATGGCAAATGCACGCAACCCAGCCGGGTAACATTGTAAAACCGGACAATGGTTATTACTCCTCTGCCCTGAATTATTTCTATGCACCACCGCCTCCTGGATAGTCTAGTGGTAGGGAGTCTGCTTCAAGTGCGGGGTCCCAGGTTCGACCCCATGCCGCAAATCCGTACCAAAGACGAAATAAAAATGGTACCAGAACCAGAAATACCATGGCTAGACACTCGACGTCCAATCTCAGGCCAAATCATACCAAAGACAAAATAAAAATGGTACCAAATGTTCCCTTGCTAGACGCTCAGCATAAAAGGGAAACTGGCCATTCTTCTCTCATACCCTCGTGGCAATGAATAGGATCAGGAATGAGGTGTCGAGAGTGATTAATATAAGTTGGAAAAACTGGTTTCACAATCGATTTTAAATATAGTATAAACTATAATTCTCTATTCATGACTTGCACGTATAGTATCGAGAATTTGATACGACTCTCGACCTTCTTTTAGCATAATTAAACAGCGGATCTATTATCTTGTTTTCATAAGCGGAAAGTATCACGACTACGCACGAGGTGTAATACCAACACAAATCTTAAGGACCGATAATGCACGATTTGCTCGAGCAAATTTACATATTCATTGCAAGAACCTTGTAATACATTCATAAATAAAGGTCGGGATCAGGTCAAATTCTCCGAGCTATAGCAAGAAGAGAACTTCTTCGCGTCTGATTTTTGGACTGCGTCCTAGGTTCAGTATATTTGTGTGGCAAACATTAGGACTACTTTCACCATCTGTTTGATATTATATATAATACTATAACAACTATATATTTGACAAATCATGTTGTTTAATCATGAAATCTGGCATCGGTCTTTCGAAGCATAACAAGTAGAAATCTCAGCTCAAATTGAGATTTTGCTCAAATCAGAGTCTTAATTTTAGATAAATTTGAAGTTCAAGCTTTTGAAACTGTACAGTAATGATCTCAAAAATAATGTTGCTGTTATGTGCTGCCATTTGTTAGCCCGGTCTCACATGAAAATTAACTCAAAAATACATGACAATATTCAGTCTGATGAGATTTAGCTCAGATTGAGATGCTTTAGGACATCGGGGCCTTTCTCATTTGTTGTTTAATTCTATTAACGTCATTATCCATGTACAGTAAAACTTCGTTATGACGAGCATCGTTATTACAAGCACGTTACCGGCTTATGTCGAGCACATTTCAAAGTTCCGGTGAATGTGTTCTATATTTTATATATGAAATAGAGTTACACCTAAATATCGATGCTCGAAATAACGAAGTTTTACTGTATATCATTTTTGTATATATTTTGTACACTTGCTATTACTGTGCAATCTGAGCAAAAATAAAGGTTCTGTTCTGTTCTGTTCTGTTCTGTTCGTTCTGTTCTGTTCTGTTCTGTTCTGTTCTGTTCTGTTCTGCTTGAGTTCGGTCATATAACAAAAGCAGTTTAATATAAGAGGAGGTTGCGGGAGTCTTATGGTTTTAGGTGCGATGTCTGTTATTTTTATAATGGTTTCTCAAGAAATAAACATTATCTTTAACCCAAGTCATGACATGTTGCCTGCATCGCTTTGTTCGGTGATTTTATATTTTTGGCGGTGGCCCATTGCTCGTCGTACAGTAGTGTCAACTCCATCAGTTTGCGCCTCATTGTACCATATGGTGTCAATCGAACCTAGCTTCTACATAGAAGATGTTACCATATCTTTTGCATTTAAACGATGCTGGCTCTCGATTTACAGCATCAGCATCACCTAAAAATGTTGAAAAAGAATTAGTAATGTGTGTGATGTATATAAATATAAACAGAAGGGTTTGCCTTACCTTATTGCTCTGTGTGATGACCCGGTTTTCCAGAAGGTTTTCAACATAAGACGAGAACAGGCAGTTGCGCCCCTATTTACCAAAACACTTAATTTAGGACAACAACAACAACAACAACAACAACATCAACATTAATAATCGCATTATTTACAGAAGGTAACTCATTAAGATGACAAATCAATATTAATACATGAAAATACAAACACATATGATAATAAACATCTTATTTACAACGAGGCATTATTTAACAAGTTAAAAACAACAACAACAACAAACATTAAGAACATTGTATAGATCTACCATGAATGCATGGCAGCCATAAAGGACACGGTTCGCAAATGGCTTAATTTGGCCCAGTGTTTTAATTATAAAAAATAAAAAATGCATGTTCCTATAAATCTGTATAAATTCCGATAACATAACACTTCCTGTGTAAAATATGAGCATACATATCCCAATTTCCCTCGTAATATGTTGACAAAACTGCGAAGACTTAAGCCAAACATGTCATTCAGTTAGGCCATTTTTGACGACGTAAAACCTTCCGAAACACCACGAAGACAGTCGTGCCTACATTTTTATATTTTACATAACAAGTGTTCGGCAATTTTTTATAAACGTACAAAATATCAAAGTGTAGCAAGAATGCCATCGTGGCTTTTGGCAGGGACAGTACAAGAGAATTTATTCTTCCCAGCTTTTGGGAAGGTTTTACGTCATGAAAAGGCATGCAAATGGCTAAAAATGACATTTTTAGCTAACCATGACATATTTTTAGTAGATATGAAGACATATTTCAAGGAACATTGGGATAAGTATGCTTATTTTTTTAAAGACAGTGTTCGGTTATCAGAAAAATAAGACAGATTTATAGGAAAAAGCAATTTTATTTTTTGACAAAACTCAAGGCAGAATTAAGCCATAAATGAACCTTGTTTTTATATGCCAAATATATATTGCGGACGACCCGACATCTCGTCGATCATACACCTATTCTGCGATCTGAGCAAACCATGATTAATCGCCAAAATAACATCTTTCTTAAAATTCTGTTAACAACTTTTTAAACATTTTTTTTATTTTCATACAATTTCGCGATCAAAGGTTACCAGCGCTATAATTAGCATTAATGTTGGTGCTGAAATTAAACGGAAAATTATACAATTTAATTAACACCGATGACACAGTCATTTAGATGACGATTATATTTGCAACATTAATGAAGACACTAACAGTCTTGTCTCGGATATAGATAGATATTTAAAAAAGTTTGATAATGAGTACGAAGTACATAAAAGTCATGTAAATTTTAAATTAAAACATTAAGTTAAGACCACTCATAGTGTTATTCAAAGGAAAACTTGAAAGTATAAACTATGAGTTGTGTTAATTCACAATTCCTATGGAATGAAGTCAGAGTTATAAAGTTAAGAGTTCAGATTTAGAAAAAGTTATTCATGTATTTGCAGTAATCGGATTTCGTTTGTAACTAAACTTTCCTTTTACGATATAGTCCGAATAAAAAAACCTGGTCCTCGACACGTTTAATGAGTGAATATTACAAGCTTCTTGTGCGAAATGAATCAATTTCCGAGAAAAAAGTTATGCATGAATCGCTGGCTTAGAATTAGAAGGTCGTAAGTACAAATCAATATTTTGAGAAAGCAAGAAAAAAATGTCTGAAAACTACTCTTGACTTATGGAAAACCAAGCTTTTTAAACTTCGGTTTGGTCAACATGACCACTTCCGATTTTCATGAAAATAGGCTCATAAGAATCGCCTTGAGATGCAGATTTCAAATATACATGAGTCTTACAAGGTCATAAGTACTTCTAATTCTAAGCCAGCAAAGTGTTGAAGTATACTCATACATATTCGTAATTCTCTTCTCTTGTGAAAACACAGGTCGAAATTAAATTCTCGTCATATTTCAGCTGTTAAATTACTCACTGAGTATGCTAAAAGAAGGGCCGAAATTGATCGTACTATATAATATACAATAAAGAAAACCCTTCTTGGAATTTATTCATCCGTCATGATGATTCTTGCGCCGAGCAATGTTGGTAATTAAAATGATAATTTAAGAATTACGATACATTTGAAAAAGGGGAATATCAGCTTTCATTTTTTTATTACAAAGCGCTTCGACAAAAGTTACACATATAACGAACTACTGTACACGTGGTTAAGTTAGCGACGAGGAAATATTGGCGATTTTCGTCGCGCGAAACTTACTAAATTAACCGTAATATTTCAGTGTGTAGCAACGTTAAATGTCGCATCGACGCTAAATGTCGCACTTGACGTTAAATGTCGCAAGGCTGACGCTAAATGTCGCAACCGACGCTAAATGTCGCAATCCACCCTGACGCTAAATGTCGCATCTGTGACGTTAAATGTCGCAACAAACTGGCCTGACGTTAAATGTCGCAACATTAACGCTAAATGTCGCAATCCTTTGTAAACACTCTTTTATAGTGTTACTGTTCTAGTTTTAGTCCAGACGTATCCACAGTTATTAGGGGTTTATCCAAAGGGGTTCGACACATAAGTCTGCAGTGATTAAAAACTGTTTTCAAAAAAAATATTTTTTTTTACTTCTACTAAGTACATGTATATTGTATAAAATATACACAGTAGAAATAAAAAAATATTTTTTTGAAAACAATTTTTATTCACTGCAAGTTTATGTGTCGAACCCCTTTAGGTTTAACGGGATGAACCCGAATCTTACTCGGTATACCCGGTTCAGTGAACCGTCGACACTGGATCGGCAAGACGAACCGCAGTGAACCGTGATACTCTTATCAAACTGGCAAAAGAGGCCCGGTTGTTTTAAAATGTTTAAAGCCTCATGTAGTCATCAGGAGCTACCGGGAGGAATGGTCAAGATTTCAACAGAATCGAAATATGGAGTCAAAACTGGATTACAACCGGGGCTACACCTTAGCTCTACCGCAATGTTGCATTCCGGTCTCAGTACGGATTATCCCGCTGTATCCACGGTGTATCCCGGTTCTGAGCTGACAGCAGACATTGTGTCGGTTTGGCACCCCTTCTTAGTCGATTCGGACTAACCGTGACGAACAGTGTTGTTCCGACCGTATGACGTCGTACAGTATGGGTTCGATTTCCACTATAGGTGCAAACCAATTCTGGTATTTTCTATTTTATTTATTTATAAACCGTGGTATACCGGCATTATTTGGACTGCGCTTAACACTGACTCTACACCGGTTGAGTCCCAGTAAAGTGCGTTTCATACCGATGGAGGCAGGGAGGAACATAGCGGCATATACCCGAATTATGGTTATATACGGTATGCCCGGTAGAAACCCGTTTCGTTACGGATTATTCTTAATTATACTGGTTTCATCACGACCAAGGTCTGTGTAGTTGCAGCTACCGAGTATTTGTCGAACAATACAAAATACACTAAACAAATAATTATGTAAATCATAATTGAAATTCTGTTACGAAAAGTAGTATTCAAACCCGCACGATGAGTTACTTAGAGGATAATGCACGGCTGTGTAGGACGGGGTCTAGATAATCGGCTTTAGCCGTTTGACAGTCATAAACCTGCAGTGATTAATTTTTTTTCAATTTTTTTATTTTTTATTTCTGGTGTGTAAATTTCATACAATATAATTATATACATTTACATAGTACTTGTAGAAGTAAAAAAAAAATTTTTTTTTTTGAAACAGTTTTTTATCACTAAATGCTTATGTGTCGAACCCCTTTGGGTAAACCCCTAATAACTGTGGATACGTCTGGACTAAAACTAGAACAGTAACACTATAAAAGAGTGTTTATAAAGGATTGCGACATTTAGCGTTAATGTTGCGACATTTAACGTCAGGCCAGTTTGTTGCGACATTTAACGTCACAGATGCGACATTTAGCGTCAGGGTGGATTGCGACATTTAGCGTCGGTTGCGACATTTAGCGTCAGCCTTGCGACATTTAACGTCAAGTGCGACATTTAGCGTCGATGCGACATTTAACGTTGCTACACAGTGCACCAAGCGTATTTATTTCACGGCACAGAACTTTAGCTACTTTTATAAAACACGCTAATATTTCCGCACGCCAAATGTCTGAAGTTCAGAATTCGCTAACATTTTGACCCGCGGAAATTTTCACTTATTACCTGCGGGTATATCGGATAGCATAAAGTAAAAAGTCCATGGAGGGGCACGTGACCTGTTCTCGATGGTTTACGATTTCAAAAAAAAATCCAAAATAAGATGCATTTTGTAAGAATGTCGTGAACCAGACTAATTCCATTATTCCATGCGGATAACATTGATCTTTGTCGCATTGCAATAGTTTATTTACCGAAGAAATCAGAACTGTCCGAAATTTCAGTGAGCGCTAGGCAATATTGAGACCATGGATCTAAATAGCAGGTGACTGCAGCTGCATAAGCACAGCGCTACCCAGTCAGGAGAATTACCATCAAGTGTTAATGTCTATTCAGAGACTTAAAATTCTAAATGTCTCTAGTCTATTGTCATGGAATTATCGGAATTGGTTTATGATCTTTGATATTGTTGAACACTGAAAACATGTCTTATGATAATACCTTTTAATGAACTGATACGAGGTTTTATTTATAAGCATATAAATATTATATGGAACAAGGGAGTCATAATATGCAATTAAATGTCTTGAAAATTGGTTTGTTATACACGAAATTCTTTAACAATTTGTTGATAAATTTCGTACGTCAAATTATCGTGCATATAGTTTTCCCAGTTTGAAAGCTACCGGCCTATCGCGCTTATTTTTTCTCTCACAATTTTGAGATTTTCATGCTTAATTTTATACACATCAGCTGTTGAATTATGCAAATAGAAGTTCGAGGATCCTGTCAATTTTCTGTCAAATGAAGTCGGTACATCATTTGCTCGCAGGAACTATTTGACTTGTACCGTATTTGTTTTTGTTTAGAAGAAAGACTGGGTGAAACAGGCAACTAAGAAGTCTAAATCGACACAACATGCAGTACACGTCACAGGTGTAAACTACTTCTGAAAAGTTGCAAGTACGGCGAGTCATGGGCTCATATTGTCGTTGATCGTTAAATGTGCATTGCATAGATTTTCATCAACTGAAGTGCGCACTTCCAGTTTCGAGTGTCAAGTATAAAAAATCGAAGCACGCCTACCACGGGACGATTTTAAATACACAATATTTCATTTTATTTTTCTTTTGCAACTTTTTTGTATAATTTAAGAACCGCAGCGTTGTTCAAGAATCGAATTACACAATTTTTGGCCTACACCATTTGATTTCCATTTAAACTACGTCATTTGTTGACGAGACACTCCTCTACGTTTATAACACTCTCGCAAACAAGCTGTCGAATTTTACCTGTTAATGATATAAATTGCACACAGTGTGTCTATTAGAGTTGGTTGACAATTCAGCTACATGGGATGTAATTATTGGACAGCTCTGGGCAGGTAGGTTTTTGTCATTGACCGCACACACGGCGTTATTTATGATAATGTTTCCCGCGAAACGACACGCGCAAATCAGACAAATTGTCTCCGTGCGTCGCGCGCAATTATTCATAAATTCATAGAATAAATTCGTATAATATGAACCTCATATTAGGTGCATGCGCGTGCTTCTATTCGGTGAAAATGCCGTGGGGAAAATGAAACCCAGCGTTCGGGTATTGACCACGTGTTCCAAGCAATGGTGTTAACATAGGCGTTTATGTTTCTCTGCCGACTGACCAGATCCTATCTAAAGGGAATCCAAAATCTAACGATGCTTTGGACTTACAATGTAGGTCTCATTAATAGGAACAACTTCCTCCACAAACGAAGAATAATCATATACAGTTGTATATATTACTCTGACTGACGGTCTTATCCTTTGAGCTACATACGTGTTATGACTTACTGGAGCGTTCAGATAATCCAAAGGCACATAGAAACGATGGCAGCGGCTAGCCACCGACTCAGGAGTCAGAAATAAAACGAACTATCCATATCCCCCCAAAATATTTTTTTTATATATTTCAAGAAAGCCTATATGCCTCCCAACAATGAATGGCATACTGCGGACTTCGTTTTTCTGAATTAACCATAAAGGGAGGGAATTATAAATGATAACTTCATTGTCGTGTCCATAGAAGCCGACAAACAGTAAATATGTGAAATCAGCCACCTAAGTCCTCGTGGAGGTTAACCCCATAAAATATCCATTGGCATTGTTGGACGGAACACTAGTAGTACGATTAACTACGGGTCCGGCCCGTCGTACCCACCTCTTCTGATTTATTAGAGTATCTTAAAGACCGATGTAAAACCGTAACGATTTTGCTTAAAATTAAACATGCAGGATGGTTATACCAAATTGCACAATACTAATGAAGTCAATTAGTGGTATGCTCGGTAACAGTTCCTATGTTTCTATTTTAAAACTAATTCAACCAATGCGGCATAAATAAGGGACGTACGTCACATGACAATCGAACGGTGCTTGATATTACTGTGATTAGACTGGTACACGTTCGTATATTGAAAATACGTATTTTGCGATCGCCGAAATTCGGACTGAGGTACCAGACTAGTGTTTGGTTAATTATAGCAGAACTTTGTTGTTCAAAATGTGATTTAAACCATGTGGCATGCTCTCTTAGACTACACACAAAGTCTAAGCTAAAGTGTAAATTCGCAACGGTCATATTTCATCCAACTCATTAGCGTTCAATTTTAGAAGCGCGTGTTTGCTTGAATTATTTCAATTGATAAACACAATTCATCTAACTGTTTCATTTCATTGGATGGCTTTTGAACATCAAACAATAACTCTTCAAAAATACAAGACAAATAAAACAAATTGTACATCGAAAACCAATATTGATACTTGTTTTAACTTTTAAATATTTAATATTTGTCGAAATCCGTCTTCGATACAAGGCGCGCGTTTTTATCGTCTGCCTAGATTATTTCCGGAGTGCGTAGTATACGTCGGGTATTTATTTATACTTTAAGGGACTTCAAAAGGGTTATTTTAATGATACACGATTAATGGTGGCCCTTTATGGCCCTTTATTTACTCCAGGTAAATATGCACTCAGTTACTGCAAACAGGGATATGTTTGTTTGTAATCGAAAGTTCCGTTCGCTTATTTGTTATTAAATAAGAAACAATGAATTGAAACACAATTATTTTGTTTAATATCAATTAAATAAGTGTACATCAGTCGCGGCAGTCAAGCCTCGTTCTCGTTTGTACCATCCTACGTAACCGTTCGTTCCCAATCGTAACTCCTCGGTTGTATCCGGTAAAACTCGGAATGCACACGTAAGTGTATAAATACACTGTAAAAGAGATGAGTCAAAGTAGTCCATTGCATTAAATTCATTTTCAAGTTGTTTGTTCGGGTCCATCGTAGGCTCTGTACCTTTGTTTGTAAATTAACCGTTCACCACCTACGCATATTTTATCGGGATTCAATGAGTGATACTTAGAGTTTTTTAAAACGTCGTATTAAGTTCCCACAAATACTTTCATAAAACTACTTTTAACGAAATAAAAACAAGTGAGTAAAAAATTAAAACCCACATCCGTTTAGCCGAGTGTACATTTTACCCCCAACCCTCTCGAGCATTAAGTCGCAATTCGGCTGTTACACTTGGTGCAGACGGCAGCCACAGCACATGGGCTTTTGAACTTCCACAAACTCTCAACTCAATTCATGAATTCTCATAATAAGACCACTAGATGGCCATAAATAACAACAAACGTGTGTGCGATATTCTATAGTATTATTGTCACCGTTCGTGCTGTGCACCGGAAGCGTTCCTCACCGTGTTGCATCGAAACACACCGGATATAGCTATACAACATTAACACTTATTATTGATCTTAACGATGTATTATAACGCCACCTAGTGGTGATGAAGGTTCAAGGTGAAGGTAGCCGCTGGGCTGAACTGACCTTTTATTACCATTTATAATTGATATTTCATGATTAGGTACCTGACGAATTGTACGCATTTCTGCATTGAACATGTACAATACATCGGTCGAAAAATTAACGTAAGAAATAATAAAAAATATACAATACAAAAAATAATTCGGGAAAAATATTGGTCAAAGCTGGAATTATAATTAAGGTGGAAGTATCATTTCATTGAAACTATCGATCATTCGCAATGAATATTATAATAATATTTATGTACATGAACATGCAAGTGAATACGTATCGACATCAATCTGGTTATACATGAAGCATGCAGTGTTTGTTCGCCCATTTATTCACAATGACTTAATTTAATCCCCATATTACACAATGCGATGGTAACGTTGTTGTGCCGAATATGGCTCACGCCGAATACTGCTAGATGGTATATGGAGAGCCATATTCGGTAATGAGGCACACTCTCGACGAATATTGCTCACGGTGAGCCAAATTCGTTGCACACGGCGCCAAATATGCCTTACCGTAAGCCATATTCGGCGCCATATATTGTTCATCCTACGAATTGAGCTTATTATTTATAATAAAATCCATATTTGGCGCAATATATTGTTCATCCTACGAATTGAGCTTATTATTTATAATAAAATCCATATTTGGCGCAATATGTTGTTCATCTTACGAATTGAGCTTATTATTTTTAATAAAATCCATATTTGGCGCAATTATGTCGTCTTTAATTTATGCTGAAGACAATTTCTCGTTATCAAAGTCAGACACAATCAGCGATGACAGACGCTTCGCGATGTTTTCATCTGATTATTTTATTAAAATACAATTTAGAACTAGTTAAGATATATGCGTGAAAGATCCCATCTATGCGATGAGATTATCATCGGTAGTTTCACACTTGTAAGGTAATATTATATCGAGATTAAAGGATGGAAGAAATTAACAAAGTAAGTATCATTTTACCAAAACTGCCGCCTCACTGCGTTATAGGCAAAAGTAAACACGACTTTGTAATGAATTACTTTTGCAATTCATAAATATCAATAAATAGCAAACATTTAGTGGAGTTTGATTGTTTAATTTGGCCTTTGTGTCTGTGGTTTTCGTTAATTAACAGTTACTCGCCTTTTAATGAAACACCGCACAGGGAAAGATTAAAACCCGTTCCTTTTCCGGTGTTTTCCGGGTTACGTTACATCAATAACGCCTCTATTTACATTCAATAGACACACAAAAGAAAACAGAATTCGAACAACATTAGCTAATTAATTCGGTGAGGTAGCTACAATTGTCACTTCAAAGAGACGATGAATCTAAACCGACCAATTGTTAAATACTTCGTTTGCTTACTACAATTTAAGTAAGCGAACACAGAGGTTGGGGTGAAATTCGACACCGTCCGTTACTTCATCAATACGGAACTGTAGTTTTGTCATTGAATACTCTAACCGAACGTTCAGGTGTGTAAATCAAAGATAAGGTGTCGGAGTCAAACAGTGACGACGGAAAAATAAACAGAGGTGTCTCTCTATTTATATATTTGTTCTATTGTATACCTACGGAGACCTATTCAAGCCATCACCAAACGTCAATTAGTCTACTTGTATATCGTTAGGTTTATATTAATTCATTTTGGGTCGATTGTGTAACACAATCTTACAACTTATATTAATCAACCTCATCTTTTCTGGTGGTATCCATCACAACGAGGGCAAGAGAGAAGAGAAGCCAGTTTTCCGTTTGTCTGATGAACGTCAAACAATGAACACTGGTGACATTTTTCGTCTTTTGTGTTATGTGGCCAATGGAGCGAACCCTTATCAAGGACCACAAGAGAAACTCTACCAATGAATATTTGAGGTGTAAAACTATACGACCGACATATAAGTTCGACTCCTGAAGCGAACCTATAACCACCGAACCACTGCGCTAACTTAGCCAAATTGGAAAGGCCGTAATCAGTATCATAACCAGTAAAAATATGCCGAATTTCAAAAGTTAAGACCATTTTTTGAAAATGACACTGTTTCAAAATGATAAAAGTCGGGCGAAAGCTAACTGTATATTATATTTGATGAACAGAAGATTTAATTCGTCGAATGATACATACCAAATTTACAGTAGAAACGCATACACCTTGGTCAAATGACAAAACATGATCATAAGTTTTGCTTTTATCTGGAATGCCAAAAATTGGAACTCGGTATAAGACAAGAAAACCTGAAGCTAATCTAATCAACAAACCCCCTGTGACCCATCTCAGTCACAGAAGAATTGGATGCATGACGAGTATCTATGGGAGGCACACGCAAAATGGATACCTGTGGAGCGAAACTTTTCTCAAAGGGTACCAAATTATTGGTGTTTATCCCAGAGACAATCGTCGGGAATACATAGCTCGTGTGGCAGAGATGAGACCCCGTTGATTTAACTTATGCGAAATTAAGAATTTTAAAACAAGTTTAGGATTAATAACTAGAAGGTTCGGGTGGTGATCAACTGCATGCATACACTTAATCATATAATTTATACTACCCTTACTAACTTTGTTTTAATCAAAATACAATATCATCACCAGTGTTTATTTATTAGGATCAATATTAAGAGCAAACAAATAAGATTAAACTAACTGATTTCGTCAATTACGCATGTTAAGCCAAGGTCCCACTGAGCACTTTTTGCCTCGGCGATGCAATCCCGATGGAAATTAATGAGTTATAGGGATATCGGGAACAGGTTCATCGTGGTCGAGAGAAAGCTTCGGGGAAGTCATGAGACAATTTGTGATATAGGAAGGAATCTTGATCAATCGGGTGGTGTCAGAAGATATCGGGAGAGCATCGCCGATGAGGAATTCCTCAGTGGGACCTAGGCTTTAATGCGTCTTTTGTGACATAATTTATAGTTAGACTGCACTTATTATATTTATTACTGTTTGCCAGTCAAGTGTTCGCGCCGTACGGACGAGCACTTGTCAGTACTTTTTTTCGTTTTAACCGTTTGTATAAAACAAACAAAGACGGTAAAAATCAAAACCGCCTCAATTTAGTTTCAATCCTGTTGCCAATACAACCAAGTCAAAAATAAGTTAAGAGTCACCATGAATGAATTACGTGTGACTGGTATAGTGTGTACATGCCCCTTTGAACCAAACAAACTACATAAAGGCTCTACATCTGATTTAAAGCTTCAAAACGATCAACAATAATAATTTTCAAACTAAAGTAATCAATCCAAAATTATTCGTCATTTTGAACGGGGTTACTTGAATGCAGAGCTAGCAAGTACGGTAACTACTGTATACTGTCCTAGTTGTGCCTTTCCATCCTCATACATCAGTGGTTAGTCAAGTACCCCGATGTGAAGCATACTCTGGTGAACGAGAATGGTGCCTTTCCATCCTCATACATCAGTGGTTAGTCAAGTTCCCCGATGTGAAGCATACTATGGTGAACGAGAATGGTGCCTTTCGTGCTACCGACTGTTTCTGTTGAATGCAACCTTCCTTCTCCGATTTGCTTTTATCTTTAAGTACGTCATTAAATAAGCCTTATCAATTACTGTAAAAAGGGGCTGGCATCTAAATCCAAACCCGTTCGTGATGATATCCTCAAACCATAGCGGTCTTCGATGGCAGAAACACTGTTCCGTAGTTTGTTTTATTTGCCTCCTTCAATGTCAAATTAAACCATTCAGAAGCCGGAGCGTTAAATGACAGACAAATAAATAAATAAATACAAACACATTAATGTAGTTTACTCGACTTTCTGCCAGAGGGAGTCAATTGCAATTAAACATTTTGACGGTATATGAAAGGAGGGGGTGTTACCTCGAAGACCTTTTTTGGAATTGATGATAAACCCGTCTGTTGTACACAAGACTTAAATAGTTTATAATTACAATAATTAGGTAACTTAGAAATTCGGAAGATATTTTTATTGTAAGAAATCTGCTAAAAAATATTTACAACTGGGTTATTTATGAATGTGAGCGCAAATCCGTGACTCAATAGAGAAACTACATATGGACCGCATAATTTGTGATATTGCGCCGCGCAATACGTTTTGTCAAAGAGAAACGGAACACTCACATTTTGCGACAAAACATTTACTGCTTATTTAGAAGCGAAAAAATGAAGCTAATTGAACATTGGGATATTTCATTGAGTTGAAAACTATGTAGAACATCGATGCCAAGGACAGTTAAGCCCCAAACACTCTGGGTGTCTTTGTATCATTTCGTTTTCTTTTTGTAACTATCGGATTGTTAGAAAACTGTCATCTGGAGTAATTAGCCAAAAACGAATCTCATTTAAAATTAAGTGTAAGCCATGTATATTATAACCAGGCTAGATTCGCAATTGCATCAATGCATATTGTAACATGCGTCAAATGGTACTAACCACGTACATGAAGTGCAAATATTAAGCCCTGAATGCGCTTTTTCTTGGTACCTTTGCCTTCAACGCGTTTTCCATGGTAACTTTACGACGTCATAGTGATGTCATGGGAATACGCACGGATATAAGATGCGAGATTTAAATGGAATAAGATCAAAGTTTACAATGAAACTAAATTATTAAATGGATCTAGAAATGTTTTATAGTGTGGTTCAACATTCTTAAATGCCGCATCACCGTGCGACATTCAACGAAAGCCATTTTTGCAACATTTAACTTTAATAGTATACGTATATCTTTATTTACTAGTGCGACATTTTGCGGCAGCCGAATTTGTGATATCAAGTGGAGGTGGTGACATTTAACGGCAACCTTGCGACATTAACGGTAGTTGGTACATTTAATATTTGTAATAAGTTTTTATTTCCTTATACAAGAAGCAGTTGTTTAGCAGTTCATCTATGGTCTGACCGAGGTGATAATCGTTTTCATAAGCCATTTTTTAATTGTGCATTAGTACTCGTTTTCTATTTCAGTTTTTTATAATCTTTTTACTACAAATTTACTATAAAGATTGACAGCTGCTCCTTGGTATTACATGTGTTAAGTCTAGGTCCCACTGAGGAATTCCACATCGGCGATGTTCTCCCGATTTCTTCCGATACCACCCGAGTCAACACAATTCCTTCCGATATCACAAACTGTCTCATGACTTTCCCGAAGCTTCCCCTAGACCACGAGGAACCTGTTTCCGATGTCCTGATAGTGTATGTATTTCAACCGACACTACATCGCCGAGGCAAAAAGTTCTCAGTTGGACATAGGCTTAAATAAGTCAATGTTAGTTTCGAAAAACTTCTCGATTAAGAAAAGGATAAATCGCAAACTGACTGCGCTTGTTGTCGCTCCGAATTAATCAAATACATGTAACATAAATAATGCATTGAATTATATTCAGAACTACACCGTTTGTACTAACAAAACATAAACTGGTGTATATTAACGCATTGACATTAATTACAGTAGTCAAGACAGAGTCAACGTTAAATGAGCATACTCGAACTAATCATACGAAGGCACGAACTTCAATTAAAAAGACAATGTCGTGTATAAATTTTGAACTCCGCACGTTTTTCCACTTTCGTGGGGGCTTATCATATTTGATACGGATTATTGTTATAGTACGATCTATTATAATGTTTGCAATTAGCGTTTCCAATTAACAGTGTCCCAACTTAGTCGCAGTTCCGGTTTTTTGAATGTGCACGTGACACTTCGATTCCATTTTTCTGTTTCGACTCGTCAAACTTACGTCACTTTAATAAGTTCATAAAGTTAATCAAATGATAAATTAGTATTAATATAAAACATGATATTTTTATCGGATTATCTCATGTGAGTCCTTTTTTGCCTTAGTTTAATTTTATACATGTCACTAGCGTTCAGGTTGCTGAAATCAAATGTAAACGCCTAACATGTGGTTACGTTTTCAAACCAAGCTGACAACCCTCGCCCCTGTTCAAGGGCTGTCGTATCAAATTATGACAATGAAAACAAATGTAGTGACAACCATAGTATAAAGGGAATTCTCTGATTAGAAAGCGATGTTAACGTGAAATTATCATATTAAGAAATAAGTTTTTTTATCTGTTTTTATAATCAAAGCCAACGTGTTTGGTTTCAAGACAGCACAAAGTGGGTGGCCACTATTAAATGAGCCAGTCTCCAGGAAAACCTGCTATTTTGACATTATGTAATTACTATTATGTAACAAGGTTTTGAAAAAGCTCCAATATAAGAAAAACACATATCTCAGTTAGTAATGATTATATTTTATGTAATTTACCCATATAGTACTATATCTTAGCTTTAAATATTCCACTGAAATATGTCGAAATCACATACTTCGTTGCTACGGTGACCAATTTCGGAAAATTACTCAAAGTGAGAAAAACGAGGAGTTGGTTGCGTAAAACAGTAATATCCTTTCTCTAAATGCATACGATTTCGATTTTGAAAAAGTATTTGAAAAATTAAAAAATAATGCTAAATGTGATACCATTTTGAACAATTTATGTCAATAAATGATCAAATGGTGTAATTATGAAATAGACGTTATAGTTACGTCGAATAAGGGTTTGAAGACGTTTGTGACGTCACACAAAAAAGCACCGGAAAGGGACACTACAAAAACAGCTGTAAGTACCTTAAAAATATAATTAAAAGATATTAACACAGTTTCTTGTATGTGTTGCTTCATTGAGGCTATTTCAAGTTTTAAAACTATGGAAAATCTTTAAATTATCATTTTTATTTCAAAATATCAGGTTTTCCTAGTGAATGGCTCAAATGTATGTGACGTTTGTGTATGTGTTGCAAAATAAGCCGCAACAGTTTGTTTTCTGAGGTTTTGAATCTGAAAACAGATGCTTTTAGCAACTTCGTAGGCTGGAGTACCTTGTTCTATTAATATGATAACGGCAATATTTTGATTGAGCGACAGAATGACATTTATGTATCTGCATAAAATATCTGCAGACTCTTTGACACTAGATGAACTGTTTAATCATTTCAAAGATATGTTCGACTAAAACCCCTAAATAATACTCACCACGAAATTGGAGATACTCCAGATTTGTACAATGAAGAATTAGACAATGAAATTTAAGTCATGTTTCGATATTTAGATAGAATATTTATAAATAACGAGTATCCCGCTTCATGGGGACAAGGTATTATCCCGCCAATATTCAAAAAAGGCGATCCGAATATTGCTAGTAACTATCGTGGCATTACACTTATAAACATACTTGCAAAGATTAATTCACAGCTTTTCTAAATAGATTGAATAAGTGGAGTATAAAATATGATAAACTTTCAAGCATCAATAAATCAATTTGGTTTCCAGAAAGGACAATCTATCTCGGATTGTATTTTTATTTTACAGGCAATTGTATCTAAAGTATTCAGTCAAAACATTTTGCGTATTCGATCGACTATCAACGCTGTTTTGACTCAATCGATATGCAACACTTATAGTCTATTATAGCAAAAATTATTGCATTAAAAATGTGAGTGGAGAATATGCCAAATCATTGCGTGCATCATTGACAGTCATATCATGTGTCAAATACACATCTACTGTCTCAGATTTTTTCAACTCAGAGATATGTTTGAAACAAGGAGATCCGAGCTCCCCATTACTATTCATGTTCATAGCTCTAGATCTGCGACCGTTTATTATCCGTTATTTCAAGACCCTTCAGAAAACTATGTTAGGATATCACCCTGTCACAATATTTAAATATCTTTCAGACTTTCCATATTTTCTCTTTCTAGTATATTTTATGATTGTTTGAATATCAATTACATATTATTTCAATTTTTTGTCAATAAACAATACGCTATGTTTTTAGTTAGTTTATTTAAAAAATGTTTTAAAGTCCCACTGGTCAACAGTATTTCAGACATATATCGCAGGCTTAGAATTAAAAGGTTGTAAGTACAAAATCAATATTTTGAGAAAATAAAAAAAAGCTGTCTTACAACTTCTCTTTACTTATGTTAAACTTCAGTTTGGTCAACATTACCACTTCCGATTTTCATGAAAATAGGCTAAAAAACGCCTTGTGATGCAGATATCAAATTTGCATGAGTATTATGGAACTTGCTATGCTAAGTGCCAAACAAGGGAGTTATACCAGTGCCATTTTACATTCGACTTTGGTGTCGTGGCCTGGGATCGAGTCCGAGGGACCTGTGAAACATCGTGTATAGCACGTAATCAATTGTAGTCGTTAATTGCAAATATGTTTTGGATTCCGTCAAACAATCAATCTCGAAACCCAGAACCCAATAAATTGCATTTTGATAATTGTGAACTTTATTTCTACAAACTGTGTAATGTAGCAGTTGACTACATTTGGAACTCCTCGGCAATTTACAAAAAACCTCCTATGATTCTACGAATTGTACAAGGTGTTTCGAATGAGTTGACTATACAGCGAACATTATTAAAGGTGGTGCACCCGTATGTTTTCATTTCGCTGTCAAAATACACTTTTAATATTTGGAAAAAACGATAACATCCACTTTAAAAAGTATTGCTTTAAGTTTATGCTATTTTATTTTAGGTCGACTGTGAAACAAGTTTTTTCAACGTCTATTTATCACCCTCAACACATCATTCCTGCTGTTAGCCATCCCCTCGAGGGTGTGATAGAAGAGAATCCAAATTCCCTTTTGTGTTGAGCGTCTGGTATTTTTTATTTCGTCTTTGGTAAGACGCGATAGTACGATGGTGAACAGTCGATAGTACGCTACTGAAAAGTCGATAGTACGATAGTGAAACGTCGATAATACGATAATGAAAAGTCGATAGTATGATAGTGAACAGTCGATAGTACGATAGTGAAGAGTCGGTAATACGATAATGAAAAGTCGATAGTTCGATAGTGAAAAGTCGATAGTACGAAACAACGATAGTACGATAATGAAAATACGATACGGTAGTGATAAGAACGATAGTTAAAACTCGAAAAATTACTCGTACTTTCGTTGTATCGTGTCTTAATAATCGTACTAGCGTGTTATCACTATCGTACTATCGACTTTTCACTATCGTATTGTCGTCGTTTCGTACTATCGACTTTTCACTATCGTATTATCGACTTTCACTATCGTACTATCGCGTTTTCATCATCGTACTATCGACTTTTAACTTTCGTAGTAGCGACCTTTTATAGCTACGCAGCGATGGCCCTAACATGACACCGTGGAAATGCACAACACTATTTCTGAAAGCTAGGCGAAACAAACAGGGCAACAGTACCACGTGGCTTTTGGCTACAGTTACAAGTAGAAATTTGTAAACATTGGAACACAAATATAGCCATAAGTATTTTATTTCTTCATCGATTTCTATAAAATATACGCCACGCTACGGGGAAAAGTATTTGCTTTCCGTGAAATATAATATCTTTTTCAGCAGTTTTACCGATTTTTCCATTACCCTGTGAAGCCTACACGATCCACGGTTTCACAAGGTAATGGACAAAACGGCACTCATGCATATTTTTATAAAGTTTTGCCTTTACCCGCGAAATATTGGGCTGCCGCCAAGTCGCAACGCCTCTGGTGTATCCACTGAATCAAGTGACTGATTAAGACAGACAAGTATTCACAGACAAGTACAATACATGTGTAATTTCAAATATAAAAACCATAATTATAAATGTTTGAAATCATTTGTTACTAGCTTCATTAAGGTGAAATTATAATCCCAAAAAGTTTAGAAATTCCCTGCCTGCCAGTTTAGAATTCAATTATTGATATTGAAGGAAGAAAGCTGTGTCCAGATAGCAGGCTCAGTGGAGCATTCGCCTTTTCTAAGCAGATGATTCTGGGTTTGAGCCAACTACATACTTTTCAAACCATGTTCCATTATTAACGTTCCCACAGATTGTATTAGTTTCATTCCATTGTTTGAGTGTTGTATAGTCACAGTGTCAAAATGTCAATAATATTCCACGCGGTATTTGTCACAAATATTGTGACTAAAAACGGTCACTTTCCGGTACATTTGTACCAATATATATAATGTTTTAAGTTGTTCAAAGAACAACTAGTTTTAATACATATCAACAATTGCAACCAATTTTTCACTGCCTGAAACTTCTTTTCTATGCCACAAATGGACAGTGCCACATTAAGGAAAGTAAACCGGTCAGCCAGCAATTGCAAATTTGCATATCTTTCGTCGATGCAAAGGAAGCATGTAAACCGGCAAAATAGTTCTCTAGTTACTCTACGAAACGTTGAAAATCTGTAATATTGAGCACTACTCTTTATGAACTGTTACATAATAGTTTATTAGGTTTGATTAATCAGTCAGTAGCGTAGCCAGCAATACGGACGTATGCACATGAGTAACATTAATTTGTACAGCAGAAATATAATATGGCAAAAATGGCATTAAAGTCCAAAATTTCACAATCCTGAGGATCCCTAACCATAAGAACCAACTTCAAGGCTTATGCGCCTGTCCGTAGTATCTGATTTTACACGTATCTGAATTATTTGGCTAATTATTCTGACTAATGAATTTAAACGTGCACCCGGTGACCGGTATTTTCCCAAAATGTAGAGACTAAGGATCCTTCCCAAAATGAACAGAAAAATCCCTGGTTTCTTTATGTAAGCTGCACATACATAGTAGATACATAGAATCTAAATTAATTAATATTCATAAAACTTTTCCGTTAAAGGCCGCGCCTTAGTTCATATTATCGTTCAATGTTTTGCATGCATGATTATAATTCCCCGCAAAAGGCGAAGGGATAATAGTAATTGTATGCGTCCGTCCTTCTGTCCGATATTTGGTCCAGGCATAACTTGAAAATTATTTAAGATATTGATTTGAAACTTGACATATGAATAGATGACAACTAGGAGATTATCTGCCCTTGTTTAATTTTTTAATAGATTTTTGTCCAGAGCATAACTCTAATACTATTCGTGATATTGACTTTAAACTTGATATATGAATAGATGGCAACTAGGAGAAGTGCAGTGACCAAGAACCATTACTCTAGAATACCCAGTTTTTAAATTATCTCATCTTGGTTAATTTTTAATAGTATTTCATTCAGAGCATAACTCTATAAGACTATAACTATTTGAGGTATTGACTTAAAACTTGGTTGGTGAATAGATGGCAACTAGGAGGAGTACAATGACCAAGAACCATAACTCTATATGGCCCAGTTTTGAAATAATCTCCCTTTGAAGTTTGATTAAACACCCATTAGTAACAACATTTATGCTGGGTTGGCCATGTGAACGTGAGTCTTGTTAAAGTTTGCAATAACACCCTCTAATGGTCAGAGATTCATGAATATTGCATTGAACCGATTGTGTCACGTGTGAAGAAAACATACTCTACACTAGTCTATCAGTCTCTAATTACTGTCTATTGCCTATTCTGCGCTTTCACACACAACCGCACTGTCCAACAGCCAAACTAGAAGAGATCCACCACTCAACTCACCGAATAACATGGCATTTCAGACTTGATAAAACCTGTACCCAGCTGTACTGTACACAGACCGGAATCCCAGAATCACTACACTCCCTCCGACTTTGTCTGAAAGCGCTGGGATTACAACTGAATTAAGAAATTTAGTCCCAAATGCTCAAAAAGCACTAAACATAGGCAATTTTAAAACTTTAATTTAGATTGCCCCATTCAAAACTGAAAACTGATTCGTTTTTAGACATTATTATTATTATTCACTGATGGGATTTTTTCAGTGTCTATCTGTCCGGCACGTTACAAAAGAGAATTGCCATGTTATTGAGGACTGATGATTTTTTACATTTTCATTATTCAAACCCAAACAAATCCTGTGCCTTCAGCGCTTTGATTTAAACATGGATGCATATATCGTTCCTTATTTAATAGTGGCAGTTTCATTTTTTATTTATGCCTCATCTATATAACATCATCATATAATTAAAACAGATACACCTGAGGTCATTCTCACTAGAAATTCAGAATTATAAGAAACTAGAAACCTTTAATACAGCTTTAAGAACAACTAGATATAATCAAATTGACTATAATATGAAACTACTTAAATACAAAGACCTAAATATATTTAGATCTTTGTTAAATACAAGTAGGGTAGAGCGACCAATTATTGAATGAAGTTTTACCTTTTATTTGGATAATAATACTGTGTAAACTTTTGATTACTTCGGTGACTTGAAAACGTATATAAAAAGGCGACTTTTACAACTCAGACAAATCCTAAACTCAGAATCACGTTGCAGTGTTTTATTGATTTGGACTGAGCAACCACCTGTTTTGAACAGCCATTATCATACAATTAAAAATTGTCCCAATATTAAAATCGCTGGAAAGTCACTTAAATGTCAAAATGCCTATTTGTGTGACATTTCGGTTTAAATCTTTTATACCACGGATATACACTACACACTCCCGTATTCTTTGATTATACATAACATAACATTTATACAGTTAATTTCATAACCCACGGAATATAGACGATACACATGTCATCACACGAACGCATAGTTAAGTGTATTTCCCAATGTACATTGTAACAACACACACAATCAACTAAGTCTTAATCATACATGGTCTAAAAAACTAAACTATTTCATAAAGACAGAGACAAGTACCTTTCGCATACATGTACAAAATGTCTAAATATAAAATGTATAATTATTATTGCTGTGAGGGCAAAACCCCCTTAGACAAATGATAGGCATTAATTACATTCCGAATACCCGTGGAGTTTGCGCAGCGTGATTACGCAATCAAGATAAGATCGATCAGATTAAAACTGGTATAGCCCCCAAATAAAGAAGATAAGTGTTGTTACTTGTTAGTTAAGGAAAATGGGAATATTGCCGTGATACAAATTGTTGGACATGCAGCTGCTGAAAAAGATGTTATATTTCATGGAAGGCAAATAATTGTCCCCTTAGCGTGGCGTATATTACATAGAAATCGATGAAGAAATAAAATACTTAAGGCTTTTCTTACTTTCATATGTTTACATATTTCTTCTTGTAACTGTAGTCAAAAGTCACGTGGTATTGCTACACGATAAAATTCACATTTCTCTCAGCTACAATGGGAAGCAAATGCTGGAAGAAATTTCGCAAAATCCAAGCAGCTGTTACCTCCCTTTGTGTTGTCACAAAAATGTCGAATTGTTAACGCCGCTAGCCGGCCGTTAGCATTTAAAAACGAACAAATTAGAATCACTAGTAAGTGTCGTTTATTACTTTGTAACGCATAATAATTGAAATTGAGTTTCAGTTTTGACGTGATCAACTTGGCTGACGTAAAATTAACGATTCTTTGTTTAATCAGATACATTAAAAAAGTTATCAATGTCTCTGGTTTAATTTTAATTTCGATCATTTAAGGAATGCTATATTTGTTAAAGTTTGATATTTATATGATGTTTGGTAAAGGTCTACTTGCCATGTGACATTTCATACATGTGTAGGTCATGTGTTTTTTTATGGTTCCAACTACGTGTAGATAGTAGGCATAGGGCAATGATACAGGCTCTGTCCCGATGAGCGGTCGAAATCTATCACAGTCAATATAAGTATTAAAAAAACATAATCTATAGAGTTTGCATGCCACTAAGTTACGTATTTTGGACAGGCCAATAACAACCATTTAATTATCGAGGTTTTCTCCTCGTTTTGGTATTCAAGTTCGAAGCGTTATACATTGTAGCTACATGTATAAAACAATGCATATATCATACGGTGTACCATTAGGGTCATAACTAATATAAACTGTCTGAGACACTTTATAAACTGTCTGAGACACTTTATAAACTGTCTCAGACAGTTTTCATAGTTATGACCCTTTCGTGCGCATTTTTTAAAACTGTCTTTTTTTTCGTCCATAGGCCAATTTTGATTGGTTCTCAATGGACCAATCGGATAGTATTTTACAAATCCCTAAACGAGGTGTGTGTATTCCCCGGCCCTATGCTTTTTTAATCAAGAAAAAAGAAGTGATTTCACGACCGCTGAGTTTATTTTTTTATTTATTGACGGATTTTTAAAATGTTGGTATCAAATTAAAGTTTCAACCCTATAGTTTCTAAATAATAGAAATTATTTTATTGCAAATATGAATTATATTGGTTCAAACCCAGACTATATTTCGGGGGGAAAATCTACATACGTTTGTGTTGGAAAAACATAGCCGTATGGGTTAACTTTTTTGTTTATTAACATATTTTATTCAAAATAAAGACGAAGCTCTCTAGTTTTTAAATATGTTAACATATTGACAATCCGTCCATGAATTATGAAATAACGCCTCATTGAATATTGCTCAATTTTCTCGGTATGAAATTATATTTTCAATATGTTCGAATTCCACGGCCCTACCTGTTTATTTTATACTTTCCATTCAATTATATATTTCTTTACATCATTATAAAGATAAAGCTCTCATGTAAAATAACACCAGTATTAATGAAATGAAATTGATTAGAAAATTGCAATATTTCATGGCCAACACAATAATCTGAACATAATAGCAGTAACCGCCACAATGATCTGAATACAATAGCAGTAACTGTCATTATGATCTGAACATAATAGCAGTAATCGGCCTTATGATGTGAATATAATAGCAGTAACCAGCATTATGATGTGAACATACTAGCAGTAACCACCACAATGATCTGAACATATAGCAGTAACCGCAACAATGATGTGAACATAATAGCTGTAACGAGACGGTCTAATTACCGCAAAACATCGCAAAATACCACAGACTGCCGCAAAATACCACAGACTGCCGCAAAATACCACTGAATACCACAAAACACTTTAAAATGAGTATAAAACTCCCTAAAATGCATTACAATCTGATGAAATAACATAAATAAACCTTATAACGAACATTTGATTATATAATTATGGTTAAAAAGCCGTTAAGTACAAATTCTACATATCAACCAAGGGGAAGCAACTCTGAATTACCGTAAAACACTTCCAAATGGAATAGAATTACCGCAAAACACTTCCAAATGGAATATTATTACCGCAAAACACATATAAATCACGCAAATATTACATATAAATGAATGAATTGATATTTATATAAGTATATAATTATTCGATATTCTAACACGATCTGCGGATTAATCCGTAAACGCATAGAGCAAACCAGGGCATGTATTATTACCGCAATAAAACATACCTGTCAAATTGGCTGTTACTATTTACGCCCCGTATCACGTGACATTTTTAAATAAATTTATAGTAAAAACTTCAACGAGTCCCTTACAAGGCAAGTTGCACGAGTATCCAGTGTTACAGCTATGACACATCTATTTTTAAAAACTCCAATATACTCTCGAAACCAAGTTTCATAAAAACTTCTGATAATCAACTAATTTATATTTTTCATTTCATGAAATAGATACCTTATACTTGTGTTATTTAAATTGTTTCAATGTTTAAAATGTGTTCCTTCCTTCAGAAAATTACGAAGGTCGTTTTCATTAACGAAGGAGGTAATTATACCAGCTAATAAGCCACTCAAATGATTGTGCGATGCGTAACTGTGTGTGTGTTGTTCTTCTGTGCTTGTCACTCTCGCTTTCAGCCTCACCACTGGATAGCAGCTTGCTGCGAAAAGGAAGCCGAGTGCGTAAGCCTTCCCTGCCAGTTATAGCCTATCACACAATAAGACCTATGTGGCCAAGAAATGGGATCCTCCTAGAGGTGACAGACGGTAACTTGGTACCCTGCGGCCCCAGGCTGAACCACAAGGACTCGGAGGAGGTTTGGCCCCCAGATGTATTGCAAACTAGACCCACCGGCGAGTGGATATGCCCTAAATGCCTTACAAACCAAACCCCCAGCTATGGGTTAAATAGCCGGACAAAACGGGTTTGTTAACTGTGGTGAAAGTAACCGATCTATGAGAGATAACTCGAACCAAACATGGGTGGATCATTACTTATTAGCTCTGAAAGGCAACTGATCTAGAGGATGGGAACCTCAAACAAACTTCCCCTGGTCCTCCAAGTTGGGGGTTGAGCGTAAGGCTAATAACATCACCTCGTAAAAAACTATATTACAGAAATCAATACAAGAAATCAACAAACAACCGGGTCCCATGGGATATCGGGCTGCCCAGACAGCAGTATGAATTATCAAGGTCAAAGCCCATTTCGGGAAGCCTTAACCAGGAGCCGAAATCTCATGGACCCCAAAAAGACTATCAAGATTGGAGCTTGGAATGTGAGGACTATGTACCAGGTCTCAAAAACAGCGCAAGTTATAAAGGAGATGACCAGATACCAACTTGGAATTCTCGGCGTAAGTGAATGCAGATGGACACAGTCTGGTAGAACAACTACACAGGGTCATACCAACATATACAGAAATGATGACAAACATTCAGAAGGAGTTGCAATCATAATAACCAAAGAGTGCGGCAAGAGCTTGATAGAATGGGAACCCATCAATGAGAGATTGATAAGAGCTCGCTTTAATTCCAGCTATGCCAAGACAACCATCATTCAATGCTATACACCAACAAACGACGCTGAAGAGGTAGACAAAGATGCTTACTATGAAGCTCTTCAAGCCCAGATCAGTCGTACACCCCAACATGACGTCCTTCTCATTATAGGAGACCAGAATGCCAAGGTTGGGAAGGACAACAGTGAGCATGAAAGAGCAATGGGATGTGAAGGATATGGCGTAATGAATGAAAATGGAGAAAGACTGGCAAATTTGTGTTCAACCAACGGATTGGTCATCGGAGGAACCATATTCAAACACAAAGACATCCACAAGGTAACTTGGAACTCTCCGAATGGTCGAGATAAAAACCAGATAGACCATATTATTATCAACGGTAAATGGCGACGCTCCCTGCAAGACACAAGAGCATATAGAGGAGTAGATGTCTATAGTGATCACCATCTTAATGCTGCTAGAATCAAACTGAAGCTAAAAAAGGTGGATACTATCAATAAACCTGGAAGAAAAATATTTAATGTAAACGCCTCAAAGAACCTGAAGTTAAACGTAAATTCACCATTGAACTTAGAAACAGATTCAAAGCTTTAGAAGACATAGATTCAAGTGAAAACAATCAAATTGAACACAAATGGGAAAACATCAAAAAGGTATACCAAGAAACAAGTGAAAAGACAATAGGATTTCAAAAGAAAAGTAACAAAGAATAGTTAACAGCAACAACAATGACAGTCATATAAGAAAGAGGGAAGCTCAAAGAAAAGTTACTTCGCACAAAATCACCAAGACTGAGAGAACAAATGCAATACCTCTACAATGAAAAGGACAAAGAAGTTAAGAAGAGTGCAAGAAAGGACAAACGCAAATACCTTGAAGATCAAGCTGAAGAGGCAGAAAAGGCAGCATTAAAGGGAGACCTAAACACAGTATACAAAATCACAACAACACTGTGTGGAAAAACACAACAATCTCCCCCAGTGAAGGACAAACATGGAAGAATTATTACAACAGAAAAAGAACAGGCAGAGCGCTGGGTTGAGCATTTCAAGGAAGTATTAAATAGACCAGATCCGACAGTTTTATTTGAAGGAACAACTCAAAAATGACACCCTAGATATAAACACCAATCCTCCCTCAAAAGAAGAAATAACTAAAGCCATAAAATCATTGAAAACAGGGAAAGCTGCAGGTTTAGATGGAATTCAAGCGGAACTACTAAAAGCAGACATTGAAACAGCAACTTCAGAACTACATGGTCTCCTCAACAACATTTGGGAAGGAACTAACATACCAAATGACTGGTCAAAAGGTCTCATTGTAAAACTGGCAAAGAAGGGTGATCTTGGAAACTGTGACAACTGGAGAGGGATTACTCTACTGTCAGTCCCAAGTAAAGTCCTTTGTCGAATACTCCTTAACTGAATTTCTGAAGAATTAGATAAAACACTGAGACAAGAACAAGCTGGATTTAGGAGAGGAAAAGGATACATAGATCAGATATTTACCCTCAAAAACATCATAGAACAGTGCATAGAATGGAAAACTCCTTTATACCTAAATGTCATCGATTTCAAGAAAGCCTTTGCCAGTATTAATAGAGAGACACTCTGGACAATCCTTCAATCATATGGAGTGCCAGAAAAGATAATGACCCTCATCAAGTGCTTTTATACCAATTTTGAATGTGCTGTACTACTAAACAACAACGCTACTGATTGGTTTGAAGTCACATCTGGAGTGAGACAGGGTTGCATCATTTCACCTCTCCTATTTTTGGTGGCCATTGATTGGGTAATGAGAAAGACAAACAACCAGAAAAGAGGCATAACATGGTCCATGTTCACAACACTAGAGGACCTTGACTTTGCTGACGACATAGCTCTTCTGTCATCAAAACACGACCATATGCAAGAAAAAACAAGCCGACTCAGCCATTTTGCAAACCAAGTTGGACTTCAAATCAATGCAAAAAAGACACAAGAAATGCGTCTCAACACAACATCCGATGCCAGACTAGTTGCTTACAATGTAGAGATTGAAAAGGTAGAACATTTCATGTACCTTGGCTCAGTTGTTAGCACTGCAGACCCTACTCAGAAGGACATCAAGAACAGACTAGCAAAAGCAAGATCAGCATTCTATCGACTAAGACCAATATGGAAGTCCAAACAATACAGCCGGAAAACAAAGTTGTGAATCTTCAACAGCAACGTTAAATCCATACTATTATATGGAAGTGAAAGCTGGAGAGTGACAAAAGTCGACATGAAATCACTATCAACCTTCCACCATAGCTGCCTCAGACAGATCTGCAGAATATTTTGGCCTAACAGAATATCCAACAAAAACCTACTCAACATAACCAATTCCACCTGTATCATCCAACAAATCAAACTGAGACGTTTTCGATGGCTAGGACATGTCCTCAGAATGCCAGTATCAAACAACACCAAAATAGCTCTTCGGTGGACACCTCAGGGTAAGAGACCAAGAGGAAGACCAAAGACCACCTGGCGCCGAACAGTAGAAGCAGAACTGAGAGAATTGGGACTAACCTGGGGCGAGACAGAAGCCAAAGCTAAGGACAGAGCTGGATGGAGAAATCTTGTGGCGACCTTACGATCCGGCACGGATCCAGGAGATTAAGTAAGTAAGTAATAAGCCACTCAATTTCAGCGTGGAATTATGTTCAATGGAATACGCACGGTTAAAAAGTACGGAATATTATCGTGTTTAGAATCGAAATAAAAACTGTGTTATCGTATTTTGTCGGTGAATAAAACACAGGCACTCGTTCGGATGCGGAAAAATTAAATCACGAGTGCCACCGACAAAATACAAGAACAGATTTTTATTTCTTAAACAAACAAACATAATCAACGAATGCAATATTTACTTTGATAAAACAGTACCCTGATGCGTGTAAATACATTATGTAGTCCGCGTGATAATAGATACTATTTGCATTTTTTGTACAGAACGTTTTCCTCAATTACAGTATATCTTTAATTGTTTTGAAAGGAAATACGTTTTATTGGGTTAAGAGTATTTGATGTCTATCTTGTTTGTTATTATTCACTAAGGAATGTTAAATTTTGAGGAAAACTGTGTTTTCAAAGAAAACTTGGCTAAAGGTTATTATAAGAAAAGTAAAAAACAATTAGCTGATCGTAAAAAAATGTTTCATGGTAATCTATTAATAGTATGTTTTTAAGTATGTTATTTAGCAGGCGATGCGCAATCTGTTAACCTTTAATGTACCGATACCATATAAGGATATATTAATGTACTGATACCATATAAGGATACATGGTATCATATAACGGGTAGATGTAAGATTTTTAAATAGCAACTAACAATTATTTTAACTATAACACCAGTCATCTGAATACATCAGTGCGAACATATCACTCGGTTAACAGTTTTTGCCCGAAACTGATATCCATGTAGTTAGGTCTGTTTCGTGCAAAAACTGTGACATTTTGTTGAAACATATTAAGTTGCATTGAAAGACTTTACATTACGCTGTTTATGATTTAAAGCGTCAAAAACTACAGATATTCTGTTAGGTCTGTGAAGTTGGCGCTAAGGTCGTACATCGACAGTCAGATGTTTACTCATTTTTATTTGAAATGAATAAACAGCTCTTAGCTCGTAGGTCGCAGCTCTTAGATCGTTAGTCGCAGCTCTTAGTTCGTAGGTCGCAGTTCTTAGCTCGTAGATGTGTACTCGTCAGTCACAGGTCTTAGGTCGTTGGTCCCAACTCTTAGCTCGTAGGTCGCAGCTCTTAGCTCGTAGGTCGCAGCTCTTAGCTCGTAGATGTGTACTGGTTGGTTGCAGCTCTTAGGTAGTTGGTCGCAGCTCTTAGGTCGTAAGTCGCAGCTCTTAGCTCGTATGTCACAGCTCTTAGCTCGTAGGTCGCAGCTCTTAGGTCGTAAGTCGCAGCTCTTAGCTCGTAAGTCGCAGCTCTTAGCTCGTTGGTCGCAGTTCTTAGCTCGTAGGTCGCAGATCTTAGCTCATAGATGTGTACTCGTTGGTCGCAGGTCTTAGGTCGTTGGTCCCAGCTCTTAGCTCGTAGGTCGCAGCTCGTAGGTCGCAGCTGTTAGCTCGTAGATGTGTATTCGTTGGTCGCAGGTCTTAGGTCGTATGTCACAGCTCTTAGCTCGTAGGTCGCAGCTCTGAGGTCGTTAGTCGCAGCTCTTAGGTCGTTGGTCGCAGCTCTTAGCTCGTTGGTCGCAGCTCTTAGATCGTTAGTCGCAGCTCTTTGCTCGTAGGTCACAGCTCTTAGCTCGTAGATGTGTACTCGTTGGTCGCAGCTCTTATGTCGTTAGTCGCAGCTCTTAGCTCGTAGGTCGCAGCTCGTAACTCGTAGGGCGCAGCATTTAGGTTGTTAGTCGCAGCTCTTAGCTCGTAAGTCGCAGCTCTTAGCTCGTAGGTCGCAGCTCTTAGGTCGTTGGTCGCAGCTCTTAGTTCGTAGGTCGCAGCTCTTAGCTCGTAGGTCGCAGCTCTTAGCTCTTAGGTAGCAGCTCTTAGCTCGTAGGTTGCAGCTCTTAGCTCGTAAGTCGCAGCTCGTAGGTCGTTTGTCTCAGCTCTTAGCCCGTAGGTCGCAGCTCTTAGCTCGTAGGTCGCAGCTCTTAGCTCGTAGATGTGTACTCGTTGGTCGCAGCTCATAGGTCGTTGGTCCCAGCTCTTAGCTCGTAGGTCGCAGCTCTTAGCTCGTAGGTCGCAGCTCTTAGGTCGTTAATCCTAGCTCTTAGCTCGTAAGTCGCAGCTCTAAGCTCGTAGATGTGTACTCGTTGGTCGCAGCTCTTAGCGCGTTGGTCGCAGCTCTTAGCTCGTAGATATGTACTCGTATTCCCAACCAGCTCTGAGTTCGTTATTGGACTTGACAAAAAAAACTAAACGGTAGGTGTTCATTTGAAAACCCCTAATGTCGGGGGACTAGGTGTCCATGTGAAAAACCTTAATGTCAGGGGACTAGCTTGCCTTGTGAAAAACCTAAATAGAAGGGGATTAGGTGTCCGAATGGAAACTTAAATGGCAGGGGACTATGCGTCCGTAGGAAAAACCTAAATGATAGGATTTCATGTGAAAAACCTACATGGTTTGGGACTAGGTGTCCATGTGAACAAACCAACATGGTAGGGGTCTGGGTGGTCATGTGAAAAGTCTAAACTCTAGGGGAATAGGTTACCATGTGAAAAACCTAAATGGTAGGGACTAGGGGCCCATAGGAAAAACCTAAATGGTAGGGGACCAGGTGTCCGTAGGAAAAACCTAAATGATAGGTTTTCATGTGAAAAACCTACATGGTTGGGGACTCGGTGTCCATGTGAAAAACCTACATGGTTGGGGACTCGGTGTCAATGTGAAAAACCTAAATGGTAGGGGCCAGGTGTCCGTAGGAAAAACCTAAATGATAGATTTTCATGTGAAAAACCTGCATGGGTGGGGACTCGGTGTCCATGTGAAAAACCCAAATGGTAGGAGACTAGGTGTCCATGTGAAAAACCTAAATGGTCGGGGACTAGGTGTCCATGTGAAAACCCTAAAAGGTAGGGGACTACGAGTCCGTAGGTAAAACCTAAATGATAGGGGACTAGGTGTCAGTAGGAAAAACCTAAATGATAGGTTTTCTTTAGACTAGGTGTCGATGTGAAAAACCTGAATGTTATGGAACTAGGTGATCATTAGATGACCTAAAAGGTAGGGGACTAGGTGTCCATTTAAAAACCTAATCGTAGGGGATTATGTGTCCGTTGTAAAAACCTAAATGATAGGTTGTTATGTGAAAAACCTACATGCTTGGGAACTAGGTGTTCATAGGAAAACCCTAAATGGTAGGGGGCCAGGTATTCGTAGGAAAAACCTAAATGATAGGTTTTCATGTGAAAAACCTACATGGTTGGGGACTAGTTTTGATTGGTTTTCATGTGAAAATCTAAATGGTAGGGGACTAGGTGCCCATGTGAAAAACTTCAAAGGCAGGGGAATAGGAGTCCGTAGCAAAACCTAAATGGTAGGGGACTAGGTGTCAGTTGAAAAAACGTAAATGAAATGTTTTCTTTTGAAATACCTACATGGTTGGGGACTAGGTGTCGATGTGAAAAAACCTGAATGGTAGGGGACTAGGTGTCCATGCAAATACCTAATGGTAGGGGATTAGGTGTCAGTTGCAAAAACCTAAATGATAGGTTGTCATGTGAAAAACCTACATGCTTGGGGACTAGGTGTTCAAGTGAAAAACCAAAATGGTAGGGGTCTAGGTGTCAATGTGAAAATCTGAATTGTAGGGGAATAGGTTTCCATGTGAAAAACCTAAAGGGTAGAGGAATAGGGGTCCGTAGGAAAAACCTAAATTGTAGGGGACTAGGTGTCCATGTGAAAAACGTAAAAGGTAGGGGACTAGGTGTCCGTAAGAAAAACAAAATGATAGGGGACTAGGAGTCCGTAGCAAAAACCTAAATGGTAGGGGATTAGGTGTCAGTTGCAAAAACCTAAATGATAGGTTGTCATGTGAAAAACCTACATGCTTGGGGAATAGGTGTTCCGGTGAAAAACCAAAATGGTAGGGGTCTAGGTGTCAATGTGAAAATCTGAATTGTAGAGGAATAGGTTGCCATGTGAAAAACCTAAAGGGTAGAGGACTAGGGGTCCGTAGGATTAACTTAAATGCACATGGACACCTAGTCCCCTACCATTGTGGTTTTTCATATGGACACCTAGTCCCCAACCATGTAGGATTTTCAAATGTAAAGATTCAATTTCAAACGGTAAAAGTTTATTGAAGTAGATTTTGAATACATATGCATTTACTTTGTGTTAAAGAAATGGTATAAACATTAACTGTAGTGCCTGAAAATTGTGTATTAAAGAAAACAAGACTTATGCCCAATGAACGTTTTTACGTCAATGTAAAGACTAAAATACGACAATTGTCAATTGAAATTTTAGATAATCAGAATCATGTATTCGTGTGATGAAAATTGAGAAAATATAACAAAATGGAAAAATATGTAGTTGCTTTATTTGACATTTATTCCTAAAACTAATGCGTTCACATACATTGTGTGTTACGCTATAATTGTCCAGTAAAATGTACCATAAATGGGAAATACTCATTTTCGCCGTCGTTTCACGACATAGACATTGTATTACGCTGCAGACAGTGCAATACGCACAAGTGTATTATTTTATTTTTGTTGTTGTATTAAATGGTAGAATATTACCTACAGTGTTGTGTGATTTGTTTTTACTTGCTGTAAAAGTGAATACGTCATTTCAAGCGTTATATTTGTCCAGTAGAATGTCCCATACGACGTGTTTTTTTTTTGGCTTTTTGTCATTTTCACAAAATTCATTTCAAAACATATTATAACGATTGACTTAACTGCATTAGCCTTAATATTGCTACACGTATATTGTATAATCATAATAAATAGTAGTAAATTATTATTACTAATATCATCGGCAATTTTCAACAAAAAATAAAGCTTTATTCGATACCGATTCCGATTATTTGAAGTTAATCTTGTATATTTCTAACTAAACAGGAATTATGTGAATATTTTCACATGCAATCTGTAAAAAGAAAAAGGGGCATATATTCGCCTTATTATGCTTAAAATGTGCCATACTTTAATTGGCGAAGCTGTATTCGAAATCCTTCAAAACCGGTGACCCGCCATTACCGGCTAAACGACAGTACCAGATTTCAATCCATGACCAAAATATTTAAAAGTGTGTTGTTAGGTCACTGACAAAGTTTTGCAGATGTAATAATAAGAAAATGAAATCTAGTTCAAATAATTATATTGAAATTATCCTGTTGAGGTAATTTGACAGTTGACTTGTATATGTTTAGTTCGGTGTTCTGTATACTATCTGATATATACCTATATACGTGGGACGTTCAAAAATAAACAGGACTATTGTCACATAACCCGCGTGGTTAAACAAAAGAAATCAAATTATATATCATTAGAAATCGGAATCCTTTTTCTACATACTGTTAAGATATGACCTAAAACAAATACGCGGTCCGAGAGTTACAGGTGACTAAACAATGTCACTAACGTTAACCCGGCGCACAAAATGACGTCGCGCTATTTTACACGGCGTTAGTGCTTCGCATAGGGCAATGAAATACCATGTTTATAGTGATAAGAGTGATGAATACATTCCAGTACCACACTGAGCCACGCAAGTAATGCGTTGGTGAGAGTCACATGTATTTTTCCGGATCTTACATCGCATATCTATGCGAGAATCCGTACCATGAAACATTGGTATTTTTAAAAGTCTCGGTAACTAACGTCACAAACGTTCTTATTATTCCTATTACTTCCCTGTCTTTCAAAGCTGAACAATCAACACTAAAGCATTTGTGCCATTCTAAAACTGATAAACGACTTGCAGAACTGTTTCCAAAATGTAGTTACGATAATTTCATACGATTCAGGGGACATAATCATCTTGCTGTTGACAGAACTTTGTGTTTGTCAGTTTTTCCTTACGTTCTTGTGACGTCACTTTTGCGTCACGACTTTGTCACACTTGATAGTTCAACTTCTATTTATTTCAGTACCTAACGTCCAAATACCGTCATTTTTGCAGACATTGTCGTCCAGCATGTAACATGTAATGACACGGCGAAGTTTGGAAACAAACGATATGATAGTATTAAAGATACATCCCATTGCGTAGTCGCAATTAATGGTAATTGTTGGGCTGCGCCGGGTACGTGTTACAATGGTTTCAATATGGACTATTATGAGAGGACGTGATTGTGTAACTCGATGAACCAGATATCGAATTCTCGCAATTGAATTCCGCTCCATATTATGTAATAATATTTGTATAATATTGAAAACTGTAGCCGTGAGGGCCCCAGTCCTGTTTATTTTTGAACGTCCCACGTATGTGTTCATTGAATAAATACAATTACAGTAGGAGTGTATGTATCATACATTCAAACCGATTATAAGTTTTCAAAAACTTGTTTTCCAATCCAATAATTATTCCATGTTTGTATTATTAAATATATGTACTAATATTGAAATAAATACAGTTTAAACCAAACCGATTATGTTGTTTGCTAAAGTTAAAATTTAAAAATTGATTATATTGTTTATTATTATATAAATATATTTGATAAGATTAGAAATGAATATGGTAACAATGTCACCATTAACCATTGTAAAATATGTGAAATTGTATATACTTGTAGAATGGTAGGCATATTTGCCTTTTTCTTGAATAAACTATTACTATATCAATGCTCAATTGACATTCAAAAAAATGTTGTAATTACAGAATGAATTATGCAAAACAATGCATACATAGCGTCAAGTAAGCAATTTCAGTATTTACACCTACAGTCTTCAAAACAACGGTAACACGTAGTTGTTTGAAGTATTCAATGACGTTTGCATAAAATGAGTCTTTTATGATGTTTTCAATTGTTTCGTTAATTATAAGTGTTTGTATGAAAACATGTTACAATGACATGATTTTAATTTGGTAATAAAGTATGCAATGATGGAAATACATCAAACTAATTATGTCAAAGTATGAACATAAAATATGTGAAAATAAAGTATAAAATAGCTTCAAGTTTTCTAAAATTTTATCGATGCAAATGAATGCCATCGTTCTTATTGTCTCTGGAAACATGTCATCATTCCAAGTGTCTACTAGACACTAACATTTGATGTGTCATTATTATATATTAGATTGAAGTCAATACGCAATATACTTGAAATAGTTTTCACGTAAGTTTAACTCAGCTAAAGCCGTTTTGGTCGTCTTCGTGGTCTCAATTATTTATATAAAGGTAGTCTCTTAGACAGTCTCTAAGCAGTGTAGCAATACAACGTGGTTTTTGGCTACAGTTCCAAGTAGAAATTTGTAAACACAAATGTAGCCAAAAGTATTTTATTTCTTCGTCGATTTCTATGATATATACGCTACGCTAAGGGGAAAATTATTTCCTTTCCATGAAATATAAATCTTTAAATCTAAGCATGTGCCGTTTTGTCCACTAACCTGTGAATTCGTGGAACGTGTAGGTTTCACAATATAATGGAAAATCGGTAAAGCTGCTGAAAAAGAGTTTATTTTTCAAAGAAAGCAAATAATTATCCCCTCCGCGTGGCGTATATTTCAAAGAAATTGATAAAGAAATAAAACACTTAAAGCTATTTTATTTTCAAATGTTTACAAATTTCTTCTTGTAACTGTAGCCGAAAGTCACGTAGTACTGCTACAATGTAAGACAGACCAACCAAAGTAAATTGCACAATTTTTGTTCACCAGTAGACCCATTTCTCCCTCCTTTACAGCCATCGTTATACAACTTGTAAGAATGTTGACCACAAACGACCTACGAGCTGCGACTTACGACCTACGAGCTGCCAGACACGACCTACGAGCTGTCACCAACTAGTAAACATTTACAAGCTAAGACCTGCGACCAACGACCTACGAGCGGCGACTCACGAGCGGCGACTTACGACCTACGAGCTGGGACAACATCTACGGGCTAAGAGCTGCGACCAACGACCTACGAGCTGCGATTAACGACCTACGAGCTGCAACCAACGACATACGAGCTGCCACCAACGAGTAAACGTCTACGAGCTAAGAGCTGCCACCAACGATCTACGAGCTGCGACTAACAACATACGAGCTGCGACTATCCACCTACGAGGAGCGACTAACGACATTAGAGCTGCCATCAACGACCTAAGAGCTGCGACCAACGAGTACACATCTACGAGCTAAGAGCTGGGACCAACGACCTAAGAGCTGCGTCTAACGAACTAAGAGCTGCGACTAACGAGTACATATCTACGATATAAGAGCTGCAATCAACGACATAAGAGCTGCGACTTACGACATCAGAGCTGCGACCAACGAGTACATATCTATATATATATCTTATATGTGAAATCATGGGCATATTGCCTTATTTTCGAAATAAACTATCTATCTATCTATCTAAGAGCTAAGAGCTGCGACCAACGACATAAGAACTGTGTCTTACGAGTACACATCTACGAGGTAAGAGCTGCATCTGCGAGCTAAGAGCTGCGACCTACAAGCTAAGAGCTGCGACCAACTACATAAGAGCTGCGACTTACGAGCTAAGAGCTGCGACTTACCACATAAGAGCTGAGACCTACGAACTAAGAGCTGCGACTAACGACCTGAGAGCTGCGACCTACGAGCTAAGAGCTGCGACTTACGACCTAAGAGCTGCGACTAACGACCTAAGAGCTGCTACCTACGAGCTAAGAGCTGCGACCTACGAGCTAAGAACTGCGACTAACAACCTAAGAGCTGCAACCTACGAGGTAAGAGCTGCGACATACGAGCTAAGAGCTGCGACTTACGAGCTAAGAGCTGCGACCTACGAGATAAGGGCTGCGACCTACGAGCTGTCACCAACTAGTAAACATTTACAAGCTAAGACCTGCGATTAACGAGTACACATCTACGAGCTAAGAGCTGCGACGTACGAGCTAAGAGCTGCGACTAACGATCTAAGAGTTGCGACCTACGAGCTAAGAGCTGCGACTTACGAGTTAAGAGCTGCGACTAACGACCTAAGAGCAGCGACCAACCAGTGCACATCTACGAGCTTAGAGCTGTGACCTACGAGCTAAGAGCTGCTACTTACGAGCTAAGAGCAGCGACTAACGACCTAAGAGTTGAGACCTACGAACTAAGAGCTGCGACTTACGAGCTAAAAGCTGCGACTAACGACCAAAGAGTTGCGACCTACGAGCTAAGAGCTGCGACTTACGAGTAAAGAGCTGCGACTAACGACTTAAGAGCTGCGACCTACGAGCTTAGAGCTGCGACTTACGAGCTAAGAGCTGCGACTAACGAGCTACGAGCTGCGACCTACGAGTTAAGAGCTGCAACTTACGAGCTAAGAGCTGCGACCTACGAGCTAAGAACTGCGACTAACAACCTAAGAGCTGCAACCTACGAGGTAAGAGCTGCGACATACGAGCTAAGAGCTGCGACTTACGAGCTAAGAGCTGCGACCTACGAGATAAGGGCTGCGACCTACGAGCTGTCACCAACTAGTAAACATTTACAAGCTAAGACCTGCGATTAACGAGTACACATCTACGAGCTAAGAGCTGCGACGTACGAGCTAAGAGCTGCGACTAACGATCTAAGAGTTGCGACCTACGAGCTAAGAGCTGCGACTTACGAGTAAAGAGCTGCGACTAACGACTTAAGAGCAGCGACCAACCTGTGCACATCTACGAGCTTAGAGCTGTGACCTACGAGCTAAGAGCTGCTACTTACGAGCTAAGAGCAGCGACTAACGACCTAAGAGTTGAGACCTACGAACTAAGAGCTGCGACTTACGAGCTAAAAGCTGCGACTAACGACCAAAGAGTTGCGACCTACGAGCTAAGAGCTGCGACTTACGAGTAAATTTTTGTTCACCAGTAGACCCATTTCTCCCTCCTTTACAGCCATCGTTATACAACTTGTAAGAATGTTGACCACAAACGACCTACGAGCTGCGACTTACGACCTACGAGCTGCCAGACACGACCTACGAGCTGTCACCAACTAGTAAACATTTACAAGCTAAGACCTGCGACCAACGACCTACGAGCGGCGACTCACGAGCGGCGACTTACGACCTACGAGCTGGGACAACATCTACGGGCTAAGAGCTGCGACCAACGACCTACGAGCTGCGATTAACGACCTACGAGCTGCAACCAACGACATACGAGCTGCCACCAACGAGTAAACGTCTACGAGCTAAGAGCTGCCACCAACGATCTACGAGCTGCGACTAACAACATACGAGCTGCGACTATCCACCTACGAGGAGCGACTAACGACATTAGAGCTGCCATCAACGACATAAGAGCTGCGACCAACGAGTACACATCTACGAGCTAAGAGCTGGGACCAACGACCTAAGAGCTGCGTCTAACGAACTAAGAGCTGCGACTAACGAGTACATATCTACGATATAAGAGCTGCAATCAACGACATAAGAGCTGCGACTTACGACATCAGAGCTGCGACCAACGAGTACATATCTATATATATATCTTATATGTGAAATCATGGGCATATTGCCTTATTTTCGAAATAAACTATCTATCTATCTATCTAAGAGCTAAGAGCTGCGACCAACGACATAAGAACTGTGTCTTACGAGTACACATCTACGAGGTAAGAGCTGCATCTGCGAGCTAAGAGCTGCGACCTACAAGCTAAGAGCTGCGACCAACTACATAAGAGCTGCGACTTACGAGCTAAGAGCTGCGACTTACCACATAAGAGCTGAGACCTACGAACTAAGAGCTGCGACTAACGACCTAAGAGCTGCGACCTACGAGCTAAGAGCTGCGACTTACGACCTAAGAGCTGCGACTAACGACCTAAGAGCTGCTACCTACGAGCTAAGAGCTGCGACCTATGTGATCACGGAGTATTTCAAACGCGAGCGTATATAGTGCGAATGAACCGGCCTGCTCGGTCTTCTGACATGAATCCGATAGAGCATGCATGCGACATACTCCGGTGACGGTTAAGTTCACGACTTGTCAAACCACAGACCCAGTGGGAACTGACACATGCACTCATAGAGGAATGGAAAAAAACCTCGTCATGCAATCAGAACGTTGATTAGCAGCTTAATACTCAGGTGTAGGGTTGTTATGGAAGCTCGAACGGGTCATCTGTGGCATTGGCGTAAGTTATGTCATTGCATTTTATGTGTTTCGAAACTGATTGAAAAACATAATAATCCACCCACCACTAAGCGAACGTTGACATTTTGGTAGCGACATCACCTAACACGTCTTTACTACTGTCATTTAGCATTACCCACGTTAACATGTGTCTATATGACATATTGAACATTTGATATCAATTATTGTTCAGTTGTTAGTAATTTCAGTGATTGAAAATTAACCATTGCATTTTGTGGTCCTTAATTTTTTTGAGGAGTATAGAATATTGATGTCTTAACCGGGTTTCGATGCACTTTCGCAATATACTGTATACTAAAAAAGTCAACCTACAATTTTGATGATTTTTATGCTACATTCTTTGTATTTATTTGAACTCACTCAAATAAAACCTTCATTCGAATAATCACAAATAGAGAGTATGATTATTGTAAAGATAATAGGAGATTTTTTTCAAAACCGAAGGTTTTGAAAAAACATCTCCGAGACGTCTGAGTTTGGCTTTTTTCCTAAATTAGCAGCCTATAAATGTCGTAGAGGCCGTACCAATTGTCTTCCCGGCAATCGTAACTACTCGGGTCTTTCCGTCATCGGCCGAAGTTTCGCCCCACTAATAGCTGAAAAGGTATGGATTTCCGGTCTCATCGAAGATCCGCAGTGACGTACGAGAGTAGTTATGATTGGTACGAGGATTCAACCATTATTGTAATCTCAAATTAGTTGAAAACTGACAATTCGTAGCTGAACTTCTATATTTTTTAGGTTTTCTGAACATCTGCAGATTTCAAATTACGCTATACAAAATAAATAAATATTCCCGGGTCCGGAGCGATAGCCAGGTAACAGGGGAAGTAACTCAACATTCTACGTGATTGCATTCGTCTGAGACGCCGACCATCGATTACACGATGCAAGTACTTGTTAAGCAAGGAAAATCGTCTTTAATACTCGCAATTAGCATACTTATACAATAAAATCAACATCCGATGACGTATGTTGTTATTAAAGGTTTGGTAAGTACAACTTTCTACAAATTCCTGTCGTACCCGTTCCTATTCGTACCTACGACCGAAATTATTCGTCCAAGTTTCATTAGTTTGTACCAAAACAAAATGTAAAATGACTCTTTGACAATGTTCCGTCTGTATCATGTGTATTGTGCTTTGGATAGCAATGTTTATGAGATAATTGTAGTACTGTGTACAGGATTAAATTACTGATAGGGGAGAAATGTATTTGGCCAGCTTGACCAGTTTTCAATTTTTCAACTGAGCCGCTACAGTGTATACTGTACGCGTCCAATACGTTTGACTAATGCCTGGATAGCTCAGTTGGTAAAGTGTTCGCTCTGTTAGCATCTTGCCTATAGTCTAACCAACATGATGTGTGTATGCCTTCACAATAACATTGTTAAAACCACAATTGTTTTGTGCATGGTTTTCAGAAGTGGAGGTTGGTGAGTCGGGCTTCGTCATCAGTGCCGATTTAGTTTGGTAGGAATTTCACGTGCCCCGGCAGAGATTCAAACCAGGGACCTCTGGATCGGTACTAAGTTGAGAGCGCTTATCACTCGACAACTGTTCCACCAAAATGTCTGCCATGAAAAGTGAAATTTGAAGACTGCATCGGCAAAGTTATGATCTACTTATTCCAATTCATATTCACCTTATCGACATTACCGGATAAACATGCGTAATTTCAAAATATATAGGAGCCATGACTAAAACCCCTTTCACAATTGTCGTAGGAATGTTTTCGTTGCACGAGGCTTATGGGTCTACATGGAAATGTACCAATTTGCGCCTGGAAAGGGTGCGACAGCTCAACGATGCATTTTTGGGAACTATCGTGCGTCCGCCACACGACAGACAGACGTATGATGGTCATGCGATGGTCGCAGGTCATAACAATTGACGCGCGAAAGCCTTAAGATGAACAGTTGTAGCACGTCCGTCGTACGATAAAAGCATTGTCAAACTATTAGCTGGTTTAAAAAATAAGTTTCAGCAGCTGGGTATAATTAATCAAAACGTCCAACCAAACTCTTTATTTTCAAATAATAATAAATATTTGCAAATAGGAACTTGCTAAATGCTAGTATTAAACTGAAATACATGTATGCATGATCAATTTAATTATAAAAATGCATTTTGTGGTCCGATGGTGTCAAACGCGACAAAATTTCTTAAGTTTGTTGTACGACGGACATAGGATATTCCTCAAATTTACATCTAAGACTCGTCGTATGACAATTGTGAAAGGGGTTTAACTTTGATTTTAAAATGTTTGGAAAAATTTATTTGTTACAAGCTTCATTTAAATGAGAGTTAAGAATTTCCCTGAAAAATATGCTAAAAGTGTCTGTCTGTAGGATGCCTGGAGCTAGTATAGGATTTAATTACTGATAAGGAAGAGAACTTTGTAGTAATCCACTTAGCTCACTCAGTAGAGCATTGAACCTTCTTAATATATAGCAAATGGTTCCAGGTTTGAGCCCTGGTCCGGCTACATACTTTTTTAACCTTGTTTCATTATTAACGTTCCCGTAGATGATACCATGTACTATTCTGTATAAACTGTTATATATAGTCGGTTATGTTACTGATGTACGCACGTGCGTAACATTAAATATAAATATAAGTCTCAAATTTTCACGAATCGTGAGGACCCCCAACCATAACCACCAACTTCAAGGCTTATGAGTCAATTCAAGTCTGGGCTACGCCCCTGTCGTAGTATTCGATATTACACATTTCTGATTATTTGGCTTATTATTCTGACTAATAAATTTAAACATACACCGGAATGGTCATGTAGCGTTGTTGCTCATTTTGGCATACTAATTGGTTAAATTGGGTTGTTTAAATTGGGTCATTCAGCTTGGGCTGTTAAGCTTATTGGAGCTAGGTCATTCTTGGTGACACTCGACTAAGGCTTGTTGCTTGTTGAAACTAAGTCATCCGGCCGGGGCTTTCGGTGTTTATTTATTATTGTATCTTTCCGCCGTTTTACATTTTAAACTAGGTCGTTCTGAGTGGGCATTCAGCCTTTTGATTGCTGAAACTGTTTCATTCAGATTTTTGACAGCTGGGATTTGGGCGGATCATTTTTCTCGCTCGGCTGGGTGTTGGGCATTGTGCCTTGTATATTTTTATGATTTCGGTGCTCGACTGGTTAAGTAGAGTGTAGCCATCCCTGTCCGACTTAATGTTATCTTTTTGCTCAGCATCCTAACTGCAAAAAAACACATCCTAAGCAATACCAGTAAATTTTCTGGCTGCAGAAAACTATTCAACTTCAATTCAACTTCAATATTTTATTTGATGTAAACATATAAAATGTTTATTGCCAATGCAATAATAATAATGTGGCATAATTTGATTTGTTCTTTCCCTGCATGCATTAATTCTAATCGTGAAAGTACGGCCATCTCAGTTTGTCTACTAAATATTGCAATGCATAAAGTCGGGGTGATCAGAATTACATACATTTGAACAACCTCAGGCTTTCAGCTCTTTGATTCCTGTTTACCCTTAAGTTCATGACTGTAGTTAAAATGCATACATGTTTCTTTATGTAAACTGTACATACATAGATACATACAATCTACATTAATTTATTAATTAAGATGTATACATGATTCTTTATGTAAACTGTACATACATAGATACATACAATCTACATTAATTTATTAATTAAGAAAGAAAAAATCTCCGTTAAAGGCCATGCCTTAGTTCATAATAATAAGAATAAATAAGCCAAATAATCAGAAATGTGTAAATATCGAATACTACGACAGGGGCGTACATATAGCCCAGACTTGAATTGACTCATAAGCCTTGAAGTTGGTGGTTATGGTTGGGGGGTCCTCACGATTCGTGAAAATTTGAGACTTATATTTATATTTAATGTTACGCACGTGCGTACATCAGTAACATAACCGACTATATATAACAGTTTATACAGAATAGTACATGGTATCATCTACGGGAACGTTAATAATGAAACAAGGTTAAAAAAGTATGTAGCCGGACCAGGGCTCAAACCTGGAACCATTTGCTATATATTAAGAAGGTTCAATGCTCTACTGAGTGAGCTAAGTGGATTACTACAAAGTTCTCTTCCTTATCAGTAATTAAATCCTATACTAGCTCCAGGCATCCTACAGACAGACACTTTTAGCATATTTTTCAGGGAAATTCTTAACTCTCATTTAAATGAAGCTTGTAACAAATAAATTTTTCCAAACATTTTAAAATCAAAGTTAAACCCCTTTCACAATTGTCATACGACGAGTCTTAGATGTAAATTTGAGGAATATCCTATGTCCGTCGTACAACAAACTTAAGAAATTTTGTCGCGTTTGACACCATCGGACCACAAAATGCATTTTTATAATTAAATTGATCATGCATACATGTATTTCAGTTTAATACTAGCATTTAGCAAGTTCCTATTTGCAAATATTTATTATTATTTGAAAATAAAGAGTTTGGTTGGACGTTTTGATTAATTATACCCAGCTGCTGAAACTTATTTTTTAAACCAGCTAATAGTTTGACAATGCTTTTATCGTACGACGGACGTGCTACAACTGTTCATCTTAAGGCTTTCGCGCGTCAATTGTTATGACCTGCGACCATCGCATGACCATCATACGTCTGTCTGTCGTGTGGCGGACGCACGATAGTTCCCAAAAATGCATCGTTGAGCTGTCGCACCCTTTCCAGGCGCAAATTGGTACATTTCCATGTAGACCCATAAGCCTCGTGCAACGAAAACATTCCTACGACAATTGTGAAAAGGGTTTTAGTCATGGCTCCTATATATTTTGAAATTACGCATGTTTATCCGGTAATGTCGATAAGGTGAATATGAATTGGAATAAGTAGATCATAACTTTGCCGATGCAGTCTTCAAATTTCACTTTTCATGGCAGACATTTTGGTGGAACAGTTGTCGAGTGATAAGCGCTCTCAACTTAGTACCGATCCAGAGGTCCCTGGTTTGAATCTCTGCCGGGGCACGGGAAATTCCTACCAAACTAAATCGGCACTGATGACGAAGCCCGACTCACCAACCTCCACTTCTGAAAACCATGCACAAAACAATTGTGGTTTTAACAATGTTATTGTGAAGGCATACAGTAAACACACATCATGTTGGTTAGACTATAGGCAAGATGCTAACAGAGCGAACACTTTACCAACTGAGCTATCCAGGCATTAGTCAAACGTATTGGACGCGTACAGTATACACTGTAGCGGCTCAGTTGAAAAATTGAAAACTGGTCAAGCTGGCCAAATACATTTCTCCCCTATCAGTAATTTAATCCTGTACACAGTACTACAATTATCTTATAAACATTGCTATCCAAAGCACAATACACATGATACAGACGGAACATTGTCAAAGAGTCATTTTACATTTTGTTTTGGTACAAACTAATGAAACTTGGACGAATAATTTCGGTCGTAGGTACGAATAGGAACGGGTACGACAGGAATTTGTAGAAAGTTGTACTTACCAAACCTTTAATAACAACATACGTCATCGGATGTTGATTTTATTGTATAAGTATGCTAATTGCGAGTATTAAAGACGATTTTCCTTGCTTAACAAGTACTTGCATCGTGTAATCGATGGTCGGCGTCTCAGACGAATGCAATCACGTAGAATGTTGAGTTACTTCCCCTGTTACCTGGCTATCGCTCCGGACCCGGGAATATTTATTTATTTTGTATAGCGTAATTTGAAATCTGCAGATGTTAAGAAAACCTAAAAAATATAGAAGTTCAGCTACGAATTGTCAGTTTTCAACTAATTTGAGATAACAATAATGGTTGAATGCTCGTACCAATCATAACTACTCTCGTACGTCACTGCGGATCTTCGATGAGACCGGAAATCCATACCTTTTCAGCTATTAGTGGGGCGAAACTTCGGCCGATGACGGAAAGACCCGAGTAGTTACGATTGCCGGGAAGACAATTGGTACGGCCTCTACGACATTTATAGGCTGCTAATTTAGGAAAAAAGCCAAACTCAGACGTCTCGGAGATGTTTTTTCAAAACCTTCGGTTTTGAAAAAAATCTCCTAATAGTGGATCAGTGAACATAAAACTTCGATGATATTAACGTTAAATGAACGTATATATTTAAAACAAAACATTTATGCAAGACAATGTGTACGAGTTTTAAATGAATAAAGGATGCGCATATCGAAGTAGACACCGTACCCTATGCATTTTGTTTTCGGCGTGGACTCAATATTAAATATCATATCACGTCAATATGAATTCCACCGACCGCCAAGCAGGTAATGTCATGTTGATAATTTAGAAGTCAGAGGAGATGAACTCAGTTTACTTTTATAAGCAGCTTCACTGTGAGATGATTTTGTAAACTAATTACTACACATACATCGTACAGATTGTGCGGGGATGTCCGACAACTAGAAAGCCATACTTCTTAGAATGTCATTTAATGAGCGACATGTATAAAAAATAGTACATATTATAGCTTATGCATGAACTTCTTGGTTTTAGGTTGATTATGAAACAGGTTGCTACAACCTTGAAATAATATTAACGATTCTCGACACCTCATGCCCGATTTTATCCATCGTCATAAAGGTATCGATATACATTTATAAGAGAAGCCAGTATGCTTATTATGCTGGACATCTTGCAAGGGAAATACTAATAGCATTTCGTTTTTAGCATGAATTACGCAGATCGAACCTGGGGCTTCCCGCAATTGAAGCAGACGCTCTGACAGTACGCTTTCGAGGCGGTACTTTGACTCATGGATGATTGCAAATAAGAAAAAATAATGCACATCTTCGGTATGTGTTGCAAATTAGCACGTTTTTTTATTTAAATATTTCAGCCATCTTCATATCAACATTGGACGGAATTAAAAATAATGATATGGCAAAGAATGAAAGCAAAGGAATTTCATATTTCATGCTCCATATATAAATAGCATGCAATCTCTACGAATCATCTCTCGGGTGTAAATAGAACGTCGCCATTTTAACGTCTTTCGCCATGACGTCATCATGACAGATTTAAACAGTGCTTCAATGGAATACACGCCCATCAAACAGGCGCTGCGTAGCTGCGTGTTATGCTCAAGGAGTGTAGCGAAATTGTATTGTTTAATCAATAAAACATCTTTTGATATTTCCGCTGCTGATAACTTACGGTCTATTTTCTTCGGCCAATTTTCTTCTGCGTAGGATTTAAGAAAGAACGCTGCTGGATTCATACGCTTGATACATCCGAGGTATTTTATCCAGTAAAAATGCCGTACGGACCGTTCCGATTGCCACACGACGAGTTCCCTTATTTATCAAAACCGAATGTAATGATTGCGTTACAAACAACGTGCATCATGCACATAGTCTGATCAAAATGCCTCGTACGACATGCGGATACACCAGAGGAACGTCTCTACTGTGAGAAGGTAAAGTTCTACTTATGTTTGGCCTGGATCTTTTCAATTTGATGGCTTTCTTTTACCAGGTCGTGAACCTCGCTTACCTCAGGTTGACGTTTTAAGAGTAACGGGAAAAGCGTTAAGTTATATTTTACACTGTATATTGAGTTGGTATTGACAAAGTTTGTCATAACCCCTCTACACCTGCTGTACGCGCCAAAAATGCGCATGGTTGTCGTAAGTTTGAATTTTTGTAGAATCCAGACCCCCCTCTTTAAAATTTTGCAAATGTGGTTAATATTTATGTATGTACATGCCAGCGTCAAGGGCAGCCCTTCGTAAAAAAGATTAGAGCCACCCCTGAACAAAGTCGATGGTCGCCTGTCACGGGTCGGACTCCTATATGTCAAAAGAAGGGGATTCGTTGACAAATGTTGGTTGGGACTGGATGAGGCTGCTCCATCAGAATTTGTCACGACATTTTAAGCAAACATTTGAAGATTGTCTTTTTTTTCACTGAAAACCACCCACCCTCATAGCACAACCACCAATCGCCTCACTTGAGCCATTGGATTTTTTAAGGGGATATGTTAAGGTCATGGTTAATACATATAATGGTAAACAAACCACAAAATAATAACATAATTATTGAAATCTTCCATTCATCGAAAAATGCGAAGAGTTGATTTTGCAGTGTGCAACGACGTGAATAGGAATTGTTGGCGTCGCTTTCAGCTTTTTTTTTTAAAAAAATAAGAGGTGTTATGCTAAGCACTTATTTCAGACAATTCAAGTGATCAATCTTGGAACTTAATACGTAAAACTAAATTTGCGCATGTGCTTTTAATGAATATGCACTGATAAGCTTAATATCGTTAACTGTTTTGAACATAATACATTTTGTTTTCCGGACACATATTAATGGTCACCCTGTATATAGAAACAATTGGCTACTGTTTTATCAAAGCACTTACAGAAATCGTAAACTTACGTACAAATTTAAATTCGTTATAGTTATCATAGTACACCTACAATTTTGGAGACAGATATGCTTTGTACGAGTTCTTAATTGAATGATTTTTAGAATTGCAAATCCATTTACCACAAATTGTAGCCGTAAATTATTTATAAAGAATTTAAATTTGAACGTAAGTTTAAGATTTCCGTAAGTGCTTTGATAAAACAGTACCCTGGTCATTGAGATCATTTGAACTTCTTTTGGTATCAAAACCTACACTTGTGTTTTGCAGTAATCATTGGACATATCAAGTGCAAAAGTATGGAATTCGCTTTTTTATGATATAAGAGTATTTGAAAGTGTAACACATTCAAAAGCAAAGACCGATAATAAAACGTTTCTCTCAATTGAAAGATAATAATATGGTTAGAACTTCCTGGAGATCTAGTTTGTCCATTTGTTTTATTAAAACGTATTCATTCACTATTTTTGCGAACGTACATCTTAAATATAATATTCTCTCAACAATGTACTATTTTAATTGTTGTTGTTGTTGATTATGTAAAGTGTTGTTGTTACTCGCTGTTATAAAATTAATGCACATAATATGTGAATGTGTTTATGAGGCTCATAGGGAAGACTGGATATACCCAACTTGGTTGCCTCTTTAAATATAGCCTTTAGTATACTTATTATGTGGGAGCGGCTGCTTAGAGGTAGGGTGCGCGCTTGGGATCGAGAGGTCCCGGGTTCGATCCCTGTCTGCGCCACTGCTTAACTCATAGCAAGAATAACCCACATGCTCCGCTCGAATGAGGTGTGATATAGTACCTGTGAGGGCTGTGTCTGTACACGTTTGATATTCCTGGGTGCCTTATTGGCTGCACACCAACCAGGAGATATAGTATCCCCAGGGAGACTCGAACGCAGGTTTCCTTAGGTAGCTCAATGACATGGGGAAGTTAAAATGTCAAACTGTGGCTGAACGGCTAATTTGCTGAAAGCCGCCCTCGAAAATTGGTATCTAAACTTTTTCTTCTTATTATTATTACATGTATTATCTTCCTGAGAACAAAAGCTGGTCGGACCCCACTCAAATAAATATTACTGGCATGTTGATGACATAATTAACATTATAATTAAACCTGTGATAACAGACAGGTACCTTCTTTTCATCAGAACGATTACCGGTTTTGAAAAAAACTAAACTCGATTTCAAGAACAAATCGAATCGGATCAAATTAACCGGTTGATCGTGACTGCCATACTTGAAATCACAGACACTTGGGGTCTGGACTACACCCCTCCCACTACGATAAAAATGAAATTCGACTGAAAATCTACTCGCGCGGAGCTCGTACCATCAATGTGACCAGGGGTGGTATTCAATATTGATCTTACTTGACTTAAAGATAAGAAAAACCAATCAGATCACACCATATTAAACTCTTGGTCAGTAACAGTAACATACACCGGGACAAACCGGGGATGCCAAACCGGCACAGTGAGACTAGGGCTCTGCTCTCAGTCAAGAACCTGGATACCCCGTGTTTATACAGGGATACTCCGTATTGATCCTGCATGGGATGCAGCAAGCTGTAGCACCGCTTATAACCCAGTTTTGACTCCATATTTAGATTCTGTTGAAATCTAGACCATTTCTCCCGGTAGCTCCTGGCGACTCCACGAGGCTTTAATCATTTTAAAACAACCGGGTCTCATTTGCCATTTTGATAAGAGTAAAACGGTTCACCACGGTTCGTCTTGGCGATCCATTGTTGTTACGGTTGTACGCCGGTTCACTGAACCGGGTATACCGGGTAAGATTCGGTTCATCTTGGTAAACCCAAAGGGATTCGACACATAAACCTGCAGTGATTAAAAACTATTTTCAAAATTATTTTTTTACTTCTGCTGTGTATATTTCATACAATATACACAGTAGAAGTAAAAAAAATATTTTTTTGAAAACAGTTTTTAATCACTGCAGGCTTATGTGTCGAACCCCTTTAGGTAAACCCCTAATAACTGTTTTTGGATACGTCTGTACTAAAACTAGTACAGTAATACTACAAAAGAGTGTTTATAAAGGATTGCGACATTTAGCGTTGATGCTGCGACATTTAACGTCAGTCCAATTTGTTGCGACATTTAACGTCACAGATGCGACATGTAGCGTCAGGGGGGATTGCGACATTAAAAAAATTTTTAGCGTCTGTTGCGACATTTATTGTCAGTCTTGCGACATTTAACGTCAAGTGTGACATTTAGCGTCGATGCGACATGGAACGTTGCTACAGAGTCAACTCCAGCTACACCGAGGCTTACCGTTGTGAACACCAATTTCTAGTTAGGTCGAGTTCACACTCAAACGCACGGACGAAACAATAATTAAAATTGGATTGACTCAGTGAGTGAGAGTGGAGGAGAGGATGTGAATCATGATGGCCCCCCCAAATGTTAAATTATGCTAATAGAAGGTTGGACGTTCAGGTTAATTTGTTCGCACTTCTATTTACAAACCTCCACAATCGACACATACCCTGACTTCACAGTTTTCACAAGATTCATGCTTTTTTCGCGCCTTACATAATTATACAGTGCAACAATACCACGTTATTTTGGACTACAAGTCCAAGACGAATTTTGTTTCACTTCGAAAACAAAAAATAGCCGTATGTATGTTATTTCTTCATCGGGGAAATTATTTGCTTTCCACGAAATATAAGATCTTTTTCAGCAGCTGGGCCATTTTTGTCAGCATCTTGTGAAACCTGTATGCGATCGGACTACAGTTTCAAGCCTTTTTTCACAGGGTGCTGAACACAACGATCAATTCATAGAAAGACCGGACTGCACTTTTACACCATTTTTAAAGTAAGGTAATAAGTAATTTGAGCAATGGACAAAAAACATGGGATTCTCTGACTTTAAATTCCTCATACATTACTGGTGGACTGATTTGATATTATTGTTGCTTCTTTGTACCTTAAAGACACGCGTTTATATACACGTTTGAAAAAAACGTTTGCAAACATAGATACGCATTATATCGACTTCGTCGGTCATCAAAGTGACTGAACTGCATAACTATGCAAAGACAGTGTATATAAACGAGTCAACTTCCGGTTATCGCAATAATGAGTACACGTTGAATTGTTTACTCTTGCAATAAGTCGTACAGTGATAAAACAACCACCGGATGTTTCATTCACAATAAGTCATACAAGTTGAATTGTATAGTATCCCAAAAAGTCGTACAGTGATTTGGTTCATAGGCGGTGATACTAGCAAATATTAAAGATACTTAGAAATAATCACACCCATGGTGTTTCTTGATCCGTCCATGCAGCTAGTAGAATTGACACCAGGTTTTCTTTGAGTCGACCTCTACGTTTAATCCGATGTTCGCGGTATTGTTCAGTGTGTATTTGGGTGCTTGTATAGAGTAAGATTCAGAATGGTTTCAGAAGGGAGCATGCCTCCAACGTGTACATATTGATGCATACTCATTTATTTTGACCAAGCTACGCCCCTGAATTGTATATCTTAACAAGGCTAAAATTTCAAAAATCACGATTTTTTGATGTGATATGTGTCACAGGTGAACACATGTTATGACAATGTACTTGTAAATATCGTGAAAATTGCTTTTTTGTCGAAAACGCTTCAATGTATACATAACGTGAGCAATTGCTTCGAGCGAGTAAATAGACTCTAAGCTTATTTACAATAGGTGGCCAATTACTGAAGATTTGGCGCGTATTTGGAGAAAAGCACATGCCATTACAATTTCTGCTGTCTATGTGAAAGGAAGCAAGGATGATTTTTTCTTACGTTTTCTGTTGGAATTTGATAACTTGGTGCGTTTATGCCAGCTAATTAGTGACGTAAGCATAATTATCTACACTTCTGTATTTGCTCGTTAGATCTATATTTTTATAATAGCCTTCAGGTTGGGTTCAATTCTAGATTTAGTAACTGCTTGTAAAAAAGTGATATTACCGTTCATAGTGAAAATATTTTTTTAGTAATTGCTTTGTATGGTGTTGCAATGAATAAATTAATATGTTTTGCAATTTATCTTATTGAAATCGGTCGTAAAACTACGAAGTAATTGCCTTAATAAAATTCTCCCTTTTAATTAAAATAATATGTTGCAGAAAACGCAATCCCGAATTTTGTGTGTGTAAGTTTTCAATGTTATAGACATTACTTAGAAAACCACCCAGTCAATTTCTTGCAATTATCGAGTTAAATTATCAAATCACTGCAATTCATGCAGTTTTGTCACCATTTCTTACTAAATTTTGTTACGCAAAGTGGTTCCTAAATTTAGACTTGCCACAACCTGATTATTTTGCCAGTCAGCTTCTGCTGAATCATGACGGGCATATGTGTACCTCTAACAGGATTTGAACCTGGGTCGTCCAGATTAGACGGCACGCGTGCTTACCACTGAGCTAAGGAGGTGCAAAATCAGAACTACCAGTTTATATTTACCAGATCATCAGTAACGTTGCTAAATAAATATCTGTAAAGTTGTAGATTTTGTAAATCAACATTGTATATTTTAGAATATAAACATTGAAATAAGGTTGTCTTGTAGTGTGCATATCATGTAACTAATCCCAATAATGCATATATGAAGTTTCATTTAAAGATCTATGAAAAAATCCAAAATGCCAAATATTTGTCAATTTCCTGCATTCAATAATGATATTCTTTCGATGGTATGCCTTACTTTGTTTTTTTTTAATTCAAGCATTCAAATTTATGGATAATCTGTACATCGAACACATTGCTAGGCTTGTTTACCGATTATTACTGTTTAACATGAATCATGGCACATAATAATTTGAAATAAGAAATCGATGTTTTGTGTTGCCAATATGTATAAAAGGCAACTGTACGATTCAGAGTGCCCGATATCGAGTGTGGTTAAAATTACTTATTTGCCATAAATCTTGCACAACGCAACTCTCCTCTCCATTCTTTTCCCTCCCCAAGCAAATAAGAAACGGGTTTATAAATAAGCTTAGCTTTTTACTCAATCCTTGATATGTGTAAATTAATATTTATTATGTGTTTATAAATAAATAAATATTGTTTAAACTAACTGTACGATTGATTCTACCACTTTAGATGACAGTGTTTGAAGCCTCTGGAACAGTTTACTGTTGTCGCAAAAGACGCCGTGACAGAAGTGACCCTATGATTAGATCATTGAAGTACAAACATCACACATATTGATACTGGTTAGTACCTGTACTACATGTACTTATAAAACATGACTTACTATTTTTCTGACCGCGTCCCCCTATTACATGTACAAACTGTGTATTCGTAAACAAATGGAAAGAAATGTAAACGTACATGGCGGTTTCATTGTCAAGAATTTTCATAAATCATAAACATGTATCTATTGGAAATATAATGCTAATAGCCGATACCGCTTCCAGAAACATGTTTTATTCTATATTATAATCCGTTCGATTCGTCATTGCAAGCAACTAACATTATTAAAACGTAATACATGGTCATGTTGAGTTCAAAAAGCTTGTTTTTCTATAGAAAAGAGTAGTATGTTTTGTATTCTCAAAATATTGATTTTGTATTTATGACCTTTTAATTCTACGTCAACGATAGTCAACTTTACGCATATTTAAGTCCAGGATGATTCTTGTATGTCGATTGTGAAAGAAGTATAATATTATATATACTCACTCTTGACATTTAATGCTCAATGGTATCTATCACCACGAGGGAATCAATTACGTGTTGCTGGTGGAAGGGTAAGGTAGTTCTGGTTCAATAAATAATGTATATGTTAGCATTTGATCTCGTTGTGTTTTACAGGATATCCAGGTGAAGATGGACATCAAGGAATGTTTGGATAAATTGGACTCCCAGGATTATATTAGTTTCCAGTTGCATTCGGAGAGCAAGGTTTTACAAAGAATGGACATGAGACAGAGGAGAATATGGTGGGTTGTCTTTTATGTTATATATTGATTTATCATGCTAAAACTCCGATGTGCTATATACATACCGTTACCCTATCGGCTTAGTGGATAGAGTGCTGAATTATATTCACCGATGCATTGGCAACACATGTGAATGGTTGCAGAAGAACAACTTAGTAATGGTTGACAATTAATGTTTATTTATAGGCTGTATATACATTGCATTTTAATAGTCTAGTGTGACCATTATTTATTGAGTTTAGTATAGCTCCGTATCGCCAACACAGCATGTATTTCAATCAAATATTGTTTTTTAAGATGACCAAATAGTTTTAATCAAGACGATTATGTAACAAGTATATAAAGCATGTACTAAGCTACATCAGCAATATTGGTCATGTACAGGTATCAAAGATGTAAGGGCATTGTCCACATGTTTGTGCGCCCCTTGTATTATGCAATAAGTTCAAAAATGGTGATGTGATAATACGATGTACGTTACAGATATGAAGACAGAAGCAATTGGTATCGGACGGGAATGTTTACCTGATATTGCTGCATATGGCTGACAATCCTGGACAGCTAGGGCAACCTGATGTTGTTGAACTACAGGTAAGCCATTGATGGATTTGGAATTTAAACATATATTTTTACCCTATTTCCTTGAAAGTTAGACAAAACTTTATCTAAGATTGTTTATGAACGGCAGATATGATACATTTGGTAATAAACAATTGTTATAAGTTTGAAAATACAACTCTCATCGACCAGGAGAACTGGTTAGGTCAGGTGACTGTTATATCGCCTATTTCATGGGCCTATTTGTCAAATATGGACAGTAATTGCAGCATGGGGAGTATTCGCAAAAATATTCACACTTATGCTCCATTTGAGTTTGCCTTTTGATGCTTCTTTGATCCATACCCAATTTTCTTGACGGTCTGACGAAATTGTATCAACCCTGTTTTAAGCACGAACTTTATTATACTATGTACTATTTAGTCTAACGATACTTGACATGGGGTGATAAATGATTGTTTCAAGTAGGAAATACTATTCTCACTTTACATCAACTCCTTTGTTAGGATCATGTATGGTAACACCTCGCATTTGGCATAAATATATTGGAACTGGAGTTCACATTTTGAGAAATTGCTGCTTACTTGTGAAAGGCAAAGTTAGTACTGGTTATGTTTAAGTGCAGGAAAACAACATTTAAAATGAAACTCAACTTGCTTGAGTCTTATAATTGTAGTTTTTATAATTTCAGGCTTTGAGAGAAGAGGAGCGCAGATATTCATTTCAAGCTGGCCTTTGATTAAGTTAAGTTAGAATTTTTATGCTTCTTGGATCCATATGTTCAGCCTGTTCGACCCTGGTGTGGTTGAAGTACTGGTAAGCCAGTGATGCTTTTGACTTTAAACATGTATAATTTAATACCCAATTTCCTAGATCCTTAGACGAAATGTTATCTTAGATTGTTGTGCTCACCCCTGTTTTAAGCACTACATATATGATACTGTTTGGTCGAAATGGGATTGGACTTTTGGTAAAAAATAATTGTTTAATAGTCGAAAATACATCTCTCATAGACCAGGAGGACTGGTCAGGTGACTTTCATATCGCCTATTTTTGGGGTCTGTTTGTCGAATATTGGCATATATTCAGTATGTTCGACTCTGGTGTGGTTGAAGTACTGGTAAGCCAATGGTGGTTTTGACTTTAAACATATATTATTTATTACGCAATTTCCTGGTCCGTTAGACGAAATGTTGTCTTAGATTGTTGTGCTCACCCCTGTTTTAAGCACTACAACTATGACACTGTTTGGTCGAAATGGGACTGGACTTTTCGTAATAAATAATTGTTTAATAGTCGAAAATACAACTTTCATAGACCAGGAGAACTTGTCAGGTGACTGTCATATCGCCTATTTGATGGGCCTATTTGTCGAATATGGGCATACATTCAGTCTGTTCGACCCTGGTGTGGTTGAAGTACTGGTAAGCCAATGGTGGTTTTGACTTTAAACATACATAATTTATTACGCAATATCCTGGTCCGCTAGACGAAATGTTATCTTAGATTGTTGTGCTCACCCCTGTTTAAAGCACCAGATATATGATACTGCTTGGTCGAAATGGTACTGGACTTTTGGTAATAAATAATTGTTTAATAGTCGAAATACACCTCTCATAGACCAGGAGGACTGGTCAGGTGACTTTGATATCGCCTATTTTTGGGGCCTGTTTGTCGAATATGGGCATACATTCAGTCTGTTCGACCCTGGTGTGGTTGAAGTACTGGTAAGCCAGGGATGGTTTTGACTTTAAACATATATAATTGATTACGCAACTTCCTGGACCGTTAGACGAAATGTTATTTTAGATTGTTGTGCTCACCCCTGTTTTAAGCACCACATATATGATACTGTTTGGTCGAAATGGGACTGGACTTTTGGTAATAATTAATTGTTTAAAAGTCGAAAATACAACTCTCATAGACCTGGAGGACTGGTCAGGTGACTTTCACATCGCCTATCTTTGGGGCCTATTTGTCGAATATTGGCATACATTCAGTCTGTTCGACCCTGGTGTGGTTGAAGTACTGATAAGCCAGTGATGGTTTTGACTTTAAACATATATAATCTATTACGCAATAGACTGGACCGTCAGACGAAATGTTATCTTAGATTGTTGTGCTCACCCCGGTTTTAAGCACTAAATTGATGATACTGTTTGGTCGAAATGGGACTGGACTTTTGGTAATAAATAATTGTTTAATAGTCGAAAATACAACTCTCATATACCTGGAGGACTGGTCAGGTGACTGTCATATCGCCTTTTTCACGGACCTATTTGTCGAATATTGGCAGTAATCCCAATATGGGAAGTATTGTATATATCAATGCTACTGAACTAATATTTCTGCCCTGCCAAACTAGCTCTATAATGTATTGGGTGTGGCTGCACATCGTGAGAAGTTGCTGCTTACTTGTTAAAGGCAAAGTTAGTACTGGTTATGTTGAAGTCCAGGAAAACAATATTTAAGGTGACAGTCAAATAGCTTGATTCTTGTTAATTTTAGTTTCTATAATTTCAGGCTTTGAGAGAAGAGGAGCGCAGATATCCATTTCAAGCTGGCCTTTGATTAAGTTAAGTTATACTTTTTATGCTTCTTGGATCCATATATTCAGCCTGTTCAACCCTGGTGTGGTTGAAGTACTGGTAAGCCAGTATGGTTTTGACTTTAAACATATATAATTTATTACAAAATTTCCTGGACCGTTAGACGAAATGTTATCTTAGATTGTTGTGCTCACCCTGTCTTAAGCACAACATATAAGATACTGTTTGGTCAAAATGGGACTGGACTTTTGGTTATAAATAATTGTTTAATAGTCGGAAATACAACTCTCATAGACCAGGAGGACTGGTCAGGTGACTGTCATATCACCAATTTTTTGGGCCTATTTTTCGAATATGGGCATACATCCAGTCTATTCGACCCTGGTGTGGTTGAAGTACTGGAAAGCCAGTGATGGTTTTGACTTTAAACACATATAATTTATGACGCAATTTCCTAGACCGTTAGACAAAATGTTATCTTAGATTGTTGTGCTCACCCCTGTTTTAAGCACTACATATATGATACTGTTTGGTCGACCTGGGATTGGACTTTTGGTAAAAAATAATTGTTTAATAGTCGAAAATACATCTCTCATAGACCAGGAGGACTGGTCAGGTGACTTTCATATCGCCTATTTTTGGGGCCTGTTTGTCGAATATTGGCATATATTCAGTATGTTCGACTCTGGTGTGGTTGAAGTACTGGTAAGCCAATGGTGGTTTTGACTTTAAACATATATTATTTATTACGCAATTTCCTGGTCCGTTAGACGAAATGTTATCTTAGATTGTTGTGCTCACCCCTGTTTTAAGCACTACAACTATGACACTGTTTGGTCGAAATGGGACTGGACTTTTCGTAATAGATAATTGTTTAATAGTCGAAAATACACCTCTCATAGACCAGGAGAACTTGTCAGGTGACTGTCATATCGCCTATTTGATGGGCCTATTTGTCGAATATGGGCATACATTCAGTCTGTTCGACCCTGGTGTGGTTGATGTACTGGTAAGCCAATGATGGTTTTGTCTTTAAACATACCGTATAGCGGGTAATTTCTGCGGGGTTTTATTTCTGCGTTTTTTGCGGTTTGAGGCTGTCCCGTAAAATTAAATTCCGCAAAATTAAACATCCGTAAAAATTTTGTTCGCAAAATTTAACTTCCATATTTTGCTTCAATATACTGGTAATATACATTTAATCTATATCTTTCTAGTGTGTTGTTACTGTCGTATTTTTCACACGTATAGTGATCGACTGTCTTTGTTTGCTTGTTTGTTTAACAATTAATGAATGGTATGTGTTATATCAGTATTGACCCTCAATACACGTTGATGTAAGTTTGACAACTGGTTCAATTTGCAACACTGTAGTTTGTGTATAATTGTATAAACGATATAGCAATACCCGGTTTCTGAAATCCGCAGAAATTAATTCCCGATTTTCTGGTAGGTCGCAGAAATAAAAACCGCAGAAATAAAACCTACCCATTTTAGGCCTAAATCGCAAAATTTTCTACCCGCAGAAATAACCCGCTATACGGTATATAATTTATTACGCAATATCCTGGTCCGCTAGACGAAATGTTATCTTAGATTGTTGTGCTCACCCCTGTTTTAAGCACCAGATATATGATACTGTTTGGTCGAAATGGTACTGGACTTTTGGTAATAAATTATTGTTTAATAGTCGAAATACACCTCTCATAGACCAGGAGGACTGGTCAGGTGACTTTCATATCGCCTATTTTGGGGGCCTGTTTGTCGAATATGGGCATACATTCAGTCTGTTCGACCCTGGTGTGGTTGAAGTACTGGTAAGCCAGGGATGGTTTTGACTTTAAACATATATAATTGATTACGCAATTTCATGGACCGTTGGACGAAATGTTATCTTAGATTGTTGTGCTCACCCCTGTTTTAAGCACCACATATATGATACTGTTTGGTCGAAATGGGACTGGACTTTTGGTAATAATTAATTGTTTAAAAGTCGAAAATACAACTCTCATAGACCTGGAGGACTGGTCAGGTGACTTTCACATCGCCTATCTTTGGGGCCTATTTGTCGAATATTGGCATACATTCAGTCTGTTCGACCCTGGTGTGGTTGAAGTACTGATAAGCCAGTGATGGTTTTGACTTTAAACATATATAATCTATTACGCAATAGACTGGACCGTCAGACGAAATGTTATCTTAGATTGTTGTGCTCGCCCCGGTTTTAAGCACTAAATTGATGATACTGTTTGGTCGAAATGGGACTGGACTTTTGGTAATAAATAATTGTTTAATAGTCGAAAATACAACTCTCATATACCTGGAGGACTGGTCAGGTGACTGTCATATCGCCTTTTTCACGGACCTATTTGTCGAATATTGGCAGTAATCCCAATATGGGAAGTATTGTATATATCAATGCTACTGAACTAATATTTCTGCCCTGCCAAACTAGCTCTATAATGTATTGGGTGTGGCTGCACATCGTGAGAAGTTGCTGCTTACTTGTTAAAGGCAAAGTTAGTACTGGTTATGTTGAAGTCCAGGAAAACAATATTTAAGGTGACAGTCAAATAGCTTGATTCTTGTTAATTTTAGTTTCTATAATTTCAGGCTTTGAGAGAAGAGGAGCGCAGATATCCATTTCAAGCTGGCCTTTGATTAAGTTAAGTTATACTTTTTATGCTTCTTGGATCCATATATTCAGCCTGTTCAACCCTGGTGTGGTTGAAGTACTGGTAAGCCAGTATGGTTTTGACTTTAAACATATATAATTTATTACAAAATTTCCTGGACCGTTAGACGAAATGTTATCTTAGATTGTTGTGCTCACCCTGTCTTAAGCACAACATATAAGATACTGTTTGGTCAAAATGGGACTGGACTTTTGGTTATAAATAATTGTTTAATAGTCGGAAATACAACTCTCATAGACCAGGAGGACTGGTCAGGTGACTGTCATATCACCAATTTTTTGGGCCTATTTTTCGAATATGGGCATACATCCAGTCTATTCGACCCTGGTGTGGTTGAAGTACTGGAAAGCCAGTGATGGTTTTGACTTTAAACACATATAATTTATGACGCAATTTCCTAGACCGTTAGACAAAATGTTATCTTAGATTGTTGTGCTCACCCCTGTTTTAAGCACTACATATATGATACTGTTTGGTCGACCTGGGATTGGACTTTTGGTAAAAAATAATTGTTTAATAGTCGAAAATACATCTCTCATAGACCAGGAGGACTGGTCAGGTGACTTTCATATCGCCTATTTTTGGGGCCTGTTTGTCGAATATTGGCATATATTCAGTATGTTCGACTCTGGTGTGGTTGAAGTACTGGTAAGCCAATGGTGGTTTTGACTTTAAACATATATTATTTATTACGCAATTTCCTGGTCTGTTAGACGAAATGTTATCTTAGATTGTTGTGCTCACCCCTGTTTTAAGCACTACAACTATGACACTGTTTGGTCGAAATGGGACTGGACTTTTCGTAATAGATAATTGTTTAATAGTCGAAAATACACCTCTCATAGACCAGGAGAACTTGTCAGGTGACTGTCATATCGCCTATTTGATGGGCCTATTTGTCGAATATGGGCATACATTCAGTCTGTTCGACCCTGGTGTGGTTGATGTACTGGTAAGCCAATGATGGTTTTGACTTTAAACATACCGGTATATAATTTATTACGCAATATCCTGGTCCGCTAGACGAAATGTTATCTTAGATTGTTGTGCTCACCCCTGTTTTAAGCACCAGATATATGATACTGTTTGGTCGAAATGGTACTGGACTTTTGGTAATAAATTATTGTTTAATAGTCGAAATACACCTCTCATAGACCAGGAGGACTGGTCAGGTGACTTTCATATCGCCTATTTTGGGGGCCTGTTTGTCGAATATGGGCATACATTCAGTCTGTTCGACCCTGGTGTGGTTGAAGTACTGGTAAGCCAGGGATGGTTTTGACTTTAAACATATATAATTTATTACGCAATTTCATGGACCGTTGGACGAAATGTTATCTTAGATTGTTGTGCTCACCCCTATTTTAAGCACCACATATATGATACTGTTTGGTCGAAATGGTACTGGACTTTTGGGAATAAATTATTGTTGAAAAGTCGAAAATACAACTCTCATAGACCAGGAGGACTGGTCAGGTGACTTTCATATCGCCTATTTTTTGGGCCTATTTGTCTAATATGGACATACATTCAGTCTGTTCGACCCTGGTGTGGTTGAAGTACTGGTAAGCCAGTGATGGTTTTGACTTTAAACATATATAATTTATTACGCAACTTCCTGGACCGTTAGACGAAATGTTATCTTAGATTGTTGTGCTCACCCCTATTTTAAGCACCACATATATGATACTGTTTGGTCGAAATGGGACTGGACTTTTGGTAATAAATAATTGTTGAAAAGTCGAAAATACAACTCTCATAGACCAGGAGGACTGGTCAGGTGACTTTCATATCGCCTATTTTTTGGGCCTATTTGTCTAATATGGACATACATTCAGTCTGTTCGACCCTGGTGTGGTTGAAGTACTGGTAAGCCAGTGATGGTTTTGACTTTAAACATATATAATCTATTACGCAATAGACTGGACCGTCAGACGAAATGTTATCTTAGATTGTTGTGCTCACCCCGGTTTTAAGCACTAAATTGATGATACTGTTTGGTCGAAATGGAACTGGACTTTTGGTAATAAATAATTGTTTAATAGTCGAAAATACAACTCTCATATACCTGGAGGACTGGTCAGGTGACTGTCATATCGCCTTTTTCACGGACCTATTTGTCGAATATTGGCAGTAATCCCAATATGGAAAGTATTGTATATATCAATGCTACTGTACTAATATTTCTGCCCTGCCAAACTAGCTCTATAATGTATTGGGTGTGGCTGCACATCGTGAGAAGTTGCTGCTTACTTGTTAAAGGCAAAGTTAGTACTGGTTATGTTGAAGTCCAGGAAAACAATTTTTAAGGTGACAGTCAAATAGCTTGATTCTTGTTAATTTTAGTTTCTATAATTTCAGGCTTTGAGAGAAGAGGAGCGCAGATATCCATTTCAAGCTGGCCTTTGATTAAGTTAAGTTATACTTTTTATGCTTCTTGGATCCATATATTCAGCCTGTTCAACCCTGGTGTGGTTGAAGTACTGGTAAGCCAGTATGGTTTTGACTTTAAACATATATAATTTATTACAAAATTTCCTGGACCGTTAGACGAAATGTTATCTTAGATTGTTGTGCTCACCCTGTCTTAAGCACAACATATAAGATACTGTTTGGTCAAAATGGGACTGGACTTTTGGTTATAAATAATTGTTTAATAGTCGAAAATACAACTCTCATAGACCCGGAAGACTGGTTAGGTGACTTTCATATCGCCTATTGCATGGTCCTAGTTGTCGAATGTGGGCAGTAATCCCAATATGGGAAGTATTGTATATGATAATGCTAAAATACTATTATTTCTGCCCTGCCAAACTAGCTCTATGTGAAATCGGACTGAAGTCCTGATTCAAATGAATGTCTCATTTGTCAGTGATATGGTAGCACATGACTCTCCAACATGGAATTGATTGTTACTCTGAAGGCAATCTGAAGTATGACATCTCGATCTTAACTAGCTGAACTTGCCAGTGGATACATTGAATTAGAGCCTGCTTCCATGAATCTGCTCTCAGATATTACAACTGACATGGTATGTACAACGGACATGGTATGTCTTCAGTGTGAGCTATTGTTCATAGGTACCTTAGGGGCCAAATATGAAAGTAAGCATTGCCTGGGATGTATCGTGGAAGTGAGTTTGCAGTCAGATTCTTTATGCAAGTGTATGAGTTCTTCTTTCGATGTATCTTCCTGTCGAGGAATGTTGGCGGAGTGGTAGTTTCACCAGGCTTGTAGGATAATGGATTGAATCCTTGCTGGACTAGTTATGTTGCTCCTGTCTTTGATTAAATAACACATTTATTTGAATCGCGTCTTCAATCCAATTTTACTTGAACAAGTTTGCCAGAGCAGGGATATAAATTTCTTAGCGTCAATATATATACAACACTATCATATAAGGTTACAAATCGCATTTTGCATAATGCGTTGGATTTGGGCTGTACATCGTGAGAAATTGCTGCTTACTTGTAAAAGGCAAAGTTAGTACTGGTTATGTTGAAGTCCAGGAAAACAACATTTAAAGTGAAAGTCAAATAGCTTGATTCTTGTTAATTTTAGTTTCTATAATTTCAGGCTTTGAGAGAAGAGGAGCGCAGATATCCATTTCAAGCTGGCCTTTGACTAAGTTAAGTTATACTTTTTATGCTTCTTGGATCCATATATTCAGCCTGTTCAACCCTGGTGTGGTTGAAGTACTGGTAAGCCAGTATGGTTTTGACTTTAAACATATATAATTTATTACAAAATTTCCTGGACCGTTAGACGAAATGTTATCTTAGATTGTTGTGCTCACCCTGTCTTAAGCACAACATATAAGATACTGTTTGGTCAAAATGGGACTGGACTTTTGGTTATAAATAATTGTTTAATAGTCGAAAATACAACTCTCATAGACCCGGAAGACTGGTTAGGTGACTTTCATATCGCCTATTGCATGGTCCTAGTTGTCGAATGTGGGCAGTAATCCCAATATGGGAAGTATTGTATATGATAATGCTAAAATACTATTATTTCTGCCCTGCCAAACTAGCTCTATGTGAAATCGGACTGAAGTCCTGATTCAAATGAATGTCTCATTTGTCAGTGATATGGTAGCACATGACTCTCCAACATGGAATTGATTGTTACTCTGAAGGCAATCTGAAGTATGACATCTCGATCTTAACTAGCTGAACTTGCCAGTGGATACATTGAATTAGAGCCTGCTTCCATGAATCTGCTCTCAGATATTACAACTGACATGGTATGTACAACGGACATGGTATGTCTTCAGTGTGAGCTATTGTTCATAGGTACCTTAGGGGCCAAATATGAAAGTAAGCATTGCCTGGGATGTATCGTGGAAGTGAGTTTGCAGTCAGATTCTTTATGCAAGTGTATGAGTTCTTCTTTCGATGTATCTTCCTGTCGAGGAATGTTGGCGGAGTGGTAGTTTCACCAGGCTTGTAGGATAATGGATTGAATCCTTGCTGGACTAGTTATGTTGCTCCTGTCTTTGATTAAATAACACATTTATTTGAATCGCGTCTTCAATCCAATTTTACTTGAACAAGTTTGCCAGAGCAGGGATATGAATTTCTTAGCGTCAATATATATACAACACTATCATATAAGGTTACAAATCGCATTTTGCATAATGCATTGGATTTGGGCTGTACATCGTGAGAAATTGCTGCTTACTTGTAAAAGGCAAAGTTAGTACTGGTTATGTTTAAGTCCAGGAAAACAACATTTAAAGTGAAAGTCAAATAGCTTGATTCTTGTTAATTTTAGTTTCTATAATTTCAGGCTTTGAGAGAAGAGGAGCGCAGATATCCATTTCAAGCTGGCCTTTGATTAAGTTAAGTTATACTTTTTATGCTTCTTGGATCCATATATTCAGCCTGTTCAACCCTGGTGTGGTTGAAGTACTGGTAAGCCAGTATGGTTTTGACTTTAAACATATATAATTTATTACAAAATTTCCTGGACCGTTAGACGAAATGTTATCTTAGATTGTTGTGCTCACCCTGTCTTAAGCACAACATATAAGATACTGTTTGGTCAAAATGGGACTGGACTTTTGGTTATAAATAATTGTTTAATAGTCGAAAATACAACTCTCATAGACCCGGAAGACTGGTTAGGTGACTTTCATATCGCCTATTGCATGGTCCTAGTTGTCGAATGTGGGCAGTAATCCCAATATGGGAAGTATTGTATATGATAATGCTAAAATACTATTATTTCTGCCCTGCCAAACTAGCTCTATGTGAAATCGGACTGAAGTCCTGATTCAAATGAATGTCTCATTTGTCAGTGATATGGTAGCACATGACTCTCCAACATGGAATTGATTGTTACTCTGAAGGCAATCTGAAGTATGACATCTCGATCTTAACTAGCTGAACTTGCCAGTGGATACATTGAATTAGAGCCTGCTTCCATGAATCTGCTCTCAGATATTACAACTGACATGGTATGTACAACGGACATGGTATGTCTTCAGTGTGAGCTATTGTTCATAGGTACCTTAGGGGCCAAATATGAAAGTAAGCATTGCCTGGGATGTATCGTGGAAGTGAGTTTGCAGTCAGATTCTTTATGCAAGTGTATGAGTTCTTCTTTCGATGTATCTTCCTGTCGAGGAATGTTGGCGGAGTGGTAGTTTCACCAGGCTTGTAGGATAATGGATTGAATCCTTGCTGGACTAGTTATGTTGCTCCTGTCTTTGATTAAATAACACATTTATTTGAATCGCGTCTTCAATCCAATTTTACTTGAACAAGTTTGCCAGAGCAGGGATATGAATTTCTTAGCGTCAATATATACAACACCATCATATAAGGTTACAAATCGCATTTTGCATAATGCATTGGATTTGTGCTGTACATCGTGAGAAGTTGCTGCTTACTTGTAAAGTTAGTACTGGTTATGTTTAAGTCCAGGAAAACAACATTTAAAGTGAAAGTCAAATAGCTTGATTCTTGTTAATTTTAGTTTCTATAATTTCAGGCTTTGAGAGAAGAGGTGCGCTGATATTCATTTCAAGCTGGCCTTTGATAAGTAAGTTTGACTTTTTATGCTTCTTGGATCCATACATTCAAGATTGTTTTTTAATCCAGTAATGATTTTTGAATATTAAATATAATTATAATTTATTACCCAATTTCGTTAACCGTTAGACGAAATGATATCTAAGAATGTTTTGCTCACCCCTGTTTAAGCACTTCATATATAATACTAAATTTAAATTTTAAAATTCAACTATCATAGACCAGGTATTCTGGTTTTGTTTATTGACTGCCTAATCACATATTTCAAGCCCCTATTTGTCAAATGTTTGCAATAATCGCAATATTTAGAGTCTACTGTGCAAATACTCGTATTGCTGCACTACCAATCTAGATATATGACATCGAACTGAAGTCTTGATGCAAATAATTGTTTCATTTGTCAATGATGTGGTAGCACATGACTCTCCAACATTGATCATACAACACCATCGTATAGGGTTATACCTCACATTTTGCATAATACAATTGTACAATGGAATTAGACTGTCATTGTGAGAAGTTGCTGTTTACTTGTGAAAGGCTAAGTTAGTACTGGTAAGGTTTAATTACAGGAACACTGGTTGGTTCAATTGGCTGCCTTTTATTATATACATGTTTGATACACCCGAACATAATCTGTGACAGTAGTCAAATTGGTTGATTCTTATTTATGTTTCTTACTCTAATTTCAGGTTTTGAGAGAAGAGGATCCATTTGTATTGCCTTACTTAGAAACGCTTATAGTATTGGTGTATTGTATGATTATGTTTGCTTTTGAAATAAAGTTGTGTATATACATACGTACTCATGTGTTGTTATTGTGAGAACACTTATACGAGTACAGGATTTCAAGGAAAGTAACTCACTGTTTGGGACAGTCACGTTTAAGCTCGCCTGTCACAGTATGACAGGGTGTGCTTTGAAGATCACTCTTCGCCCGTTAGTCTCAATGGCGTGTGTCGACAATAGAAGACACTCTCTTCAAAACTTTTACAAACCCTCATTGACACAGGTGGGTGTGTTTTGGACTGCAGCTGGCTGCAGACTGAACACTTCTCTGACAAGATGTAGCACTAACTCAGTACTAGTTAGCATTGATATCGACTATGCACAATTACACAACAATAAACACTTTGGATATATAAAGCCCCAACGATAACACTAGCCTTTGTTTACAAATATAAGTGATTTTTAATGCATTTCCGATGACCATTCTGTTTGATTTCGTGCATAATCACTTTCTTTTAATGTATATACTATTTAAATCCAAACTGATAACAAGTGGCCATTCAACCATTCAGTATTGATATTATCCATGTTTATATAAGGCTACTGTTATCCTTGGCGAGCTATATTCCAGTTAATGTCTTACCTGAACACACATCGTTATCGCTGACGAACTACTGCATCTATTTGCTGTCATTCAGAATATAAAAAATAAATGCATCACATATCATCATTACGTCAACATTACGTAACATCAGTGCGTCAAATTATTTATAGATATTGTATATATAAATACATATAGAGAGTATGGATGTTTCGACTGCTATGCTATTGTATGGATAGAATTTCCAATTCTTGTAAGAAACATACAATCAATGAAATGATAAAAAAGCACACACATTACTTCAAAAGTATTGTTTATTTTAACTACGAAGCTGACATTGAATAACCCAGGATAAGAACTACAGTCGTACTTGTGTAAAGATCACCTGCAAACATAGACCACTGTTACAAAACATGTCGTTGTCATCATTACGTCAACATTACGTAACATCAGTGCGTCAAATTATTTATAGATATTGTATATATAAATACATATAGAGAGTATGGATGTTTCGACTGCTATGCTATTGTATGGATAGAATTTCCAATTCTTGTAAGAAACATACAATCAATGAAATGATAAAAAGCACACACATTACTTCAAAAGTATTGTTTATTTTAACTACGAAGCTGACATTGAATAACCCAGGATAAGAACTACAGTCGTACTTGTGTAAAGATCACCTGCAAACATAGACCACTGTTACAAAACATGTCTGCTAATTAATACCACGTGTGCTACTTCCCATCGGTTTTCCTTCCAAAACCTTCATAACACAAACTCACTTTGGATAGGGCTATCTCTGTGTCCGGCACACATAGAAAAAAGATAATATAGGTCGCGCACGGAATGCATAACTCAACTTAACCAGCCGATCACAGAAAACATACAAGGCAGTTGCCAAAGGCTTGAGAAAGAGAACGTAAGCAGTAATGATCCATTTTTCTCCAAACAACGCTGGGATTCCACCACAGTCCAGTTAGGGTATTGCTACAGTGACGTTGCAGTTGATGTGTACACAAAATACAACAACCATTGTCTGAACAGGTAGAGCGAATATAGTATGTTAGTTTAGCATTGAAATTATAGTTGTTTGTACAATTAAAGCCTTTATAATTGGTTTTACACCGTTGTAGTGGACTCGACCGCTGCGATACTGGATTTTTACCCTGACTGGACACTATTAGACATAGCACCTCGGCAATGAGAAGGGACGGTGACGTGTTAGCACAATGATTTAGCAAGGCACTATTAAACACCTTGTCTTGGGCTCAGTATTTACGAGTGGGGAAACTGGTTTCTATTCGCTCTCACCTTCTCCACGATGTATATCCTCAATAATTAGGTGTCGAAACGTGATTATTATAAGTTGTAGAACACATTAAATCTAATAGTATAGTTGAACAAAATAGTTTGTGTATATAATGCATTGGAAATGTATAGTGTGTTTAGACTAAATGTGTTGTGCTTGAATTGCGCAATAGTTTGTAAACGAAAAAGAACATTGATGATTTCAAAGTATTGTAATAGAACAATCTCATCCATATTCGTTCTATTTTGTCCAGACATACAACTAATTATACACAAGCAGAGGCTATCGTCTCGGTAGGCATTGAATGTCAGGTCAAATTAAGTAGTTTTTATTTAGATGTTATTTAGTCTAATGTTTGCGGCTACACGTACACGTACGTTATCAGCCGTGGTAATACAAATTAGCATGACATATTAAAATACCATGTATTGAAGTTATACATGTATCATAGTGTGTCTATATAATGCATTGCAAATGTGTTTCGAAAAATGTGTAGTGTGTGGGCACTTCTTCGTTTTAAGATTTCTGACAGCTAGAACAAGGCATTGTAGTCCTTTTGCTGTGGAAACTGGGTCATTCAGCTAGTTATAATTTATTATACTTTTCGACGGCTTGGACTTGGGCGGATCTGCGCTTGTTTAGTTGGGCATTGTGTCTTTATTTTTTTTATATGTTTCCTGTGCTCGGTTGGTTCAGTTGGGCATTGTGCTGTGTGTTTTTAATGTTTTTTTGTGCTCGGCTGGTTAAGTTGAGTGCTGCCTAACCTGTCTGACTTGATATAATTTTTTTGTTGTAAAACAATTGTGTTTTGTGTAAAGCCCCTTACATTTTCAAAGCGATGTAACAGTATCCAACATTTTAACAGAATGATGGCCCCTGATTGACTTAGCTTTTTATGACCAAGGCTTCCATGGGGACATAAGCATTTATTGATCGCAGTCTTTTATGTTGCTGTTTTTGCTTGGCAGTCTTATTGCTTCATAAACAATTTGTGTTAGTCTCTGCATTAGTTATTTTTTTATTCTGAAATGAAATACGCGTATGTATTGTCATTAGATAACATCTACTAGAAGGCTACAGTGAACGTGCAAGTACAATCAATATTGCGTGTTGTGTAATAACGAATTTCGTTATATCAATAGAACAAGTGATGGTCGTAACGAACTAAAACGTCATGTTCCATAGAATTCGCTGAAAGTAGATGTAGTCCGGCAGATAAACGGCAATTTTTAGGGTAACCGTGCAATGTCTTCTATACAAAATGTTTTTACATTTTTTTGTTCTCTGGACAATACTATAACAGAATCCGGGTGATGCCACCTTGTCATCATTGAGCAATTCTCACAATGAGGCCCCAAGGGGTACATGTTATTCCCCGAATAAATCAGTATATATACATTACTATTCAACCAAATGTGAATCAAAACACCGTAAATGCAATGTTAATGTGTTAGATAATACGTTACATCAATATATACAGCCTTTGTAATAATAACATGTGGAAATGAGGCCCCATTTAGGGTATTACACAAAAACGTTAATTAAATAAATAAATGAATACAGTCATGTAAAGTAAAAATGTATTTATATTGCTAATAAATAATGTATTCAATGGCATTGAAAATAATAAGGAACCAGCAATACATTGCTTAATAGTTTTGTTAATGAAAATCGAGGCCCTGATAAGGGTTAATATATGAAAAAGGATGTAATCTTTCAAATATATTTTTTATTTCTCTTATGTTTTAGGAATGAAAATTTAATCATAACTGGACGTTATATAAGTGTAATTAAGTGATAGTATTACCACGTTCTGAATAAGTAAAATATAGATGAGGCTCTGCGTGTGTGTTGAAATATAAATGAGGCTTTTATCAGAATAAATTGTTATCATTTCTTTACACTTGTATTGACAATCAAAAATGAAGTGTCTATGTGTCGTTACAGGCCTATGAGTGAGTGACATCGATAAATATAAACAACCTGAATTGCATGGTTTAATATTACATTTCATGAAATTGAATTCCTTTGTAAGGGTAAATTCAAATGTTAAAATGTATCAAAAATCTCTAGTAATCAAACAATAATTATTTATGAAATAGTAAAACGAGGACGTGGGTCTCTGCTAGAGATTTAAACTACAAAAGAGGTCTAAGACCAAGTTCAACAAACCATTTCATTGTTATCAAACATTTTAGAAATCTAATAATAATTCAATTACGGCTTGATGAATAAAGGTTATGCGAGATATTAATGCCTGTCGCTTCATACCAGTACAGTCTCTATATACTGAATGTGGTCCTATTCATCACCGACTATTGTCATGCTAGAACCTTTATGGTATTCAAAAGGATAACACCAGTCCGACAGGGAAGACACCACTCATAAGAAACTACAAAGCATGAAATACTTAACAGCTACAAAACACCTCTCCGATTAAGTAATTCCAAGCTATATCAGGTTCACATGACGACCGACTACGTACTGTCATTCCGATCGCCATTTCTAACTCTACACCACCAGCAAGTACCGTATGACTTTTGCGTATGTACTGCAATAACTCGCCACCGCCTAGAGCAGCCATTCTTGAATAGACAAAACACATTATCAAGCTATACAACACATTTAGTAATGTAAGGCACCCACCATTAGTTCAATAAAACCTTATGTTATGTGCATGCCTGGCTCTACTACTAATAATTACTGCAAGCTACATATTCACGGGACTTTTAAGTACTAAACACTGATCAACACACACATCCAAGATAATGTTGGGACCCCAAAAGACAATAACAAAGCTGACAGGGAAGGCAGTACTCAACAGTAACATCACCCATTAACTAATGATACTTGTGTGGCAGTTTACATTCAAATATTGCTTTCAGTAGTGCTTGGATTCAATCGCGGATGGAATATTTCTGTGATGTATGGAATTTGAATATATTTACTTTGTAAGTTGGCGAGTTCGCCATAAATATGGTTGATATGACATATTTCGCTGATGGAGGCCCTTAGAAGGTTAAGTACCCAGTAGAGCCTCACGTTATATAGCGGCGAAAGCTACATGGTAATGCACTGGGCTGTCAATACAGAGGTCGGGGATTCAATTCCCGGCATGGGAACGGGGCATTTCTGAAATTATATTGATAGTGTTTCCCGCTATATATGACCATATGGACGTTAACGTATCTAGTTAAAGGTGCCTGGAAGCTATGTATCGGACACATTAAAGAACTAGGCTGTCTATTCGAAAAAAAGAGCTAGACGCACTCCTGCAGCGCCGGACAAATCGGTATCTAATGTCTCTCTCTCTTATTCCGTGGGGCTTTCTCCCGGTCTGTCCCGCTGTACATGCACTGGTAGAGGAAGCACCTGCGTCCTTGTGGTTGCAACACTACGCATAGCGCCTTGAACGTGTGTCGCAAGAAATGAAGCTATATAAATCTGGTATTCATATTCAATTACAGTAAACGATGGTTGTGACTAGAGAGTACACAAAGGGGCCTTTGGTGGTCACACTCTAAGATAATGAGTTCCTCATAGGTCTTGGAGTGACTGTACTGTGTGATCATGTGTATACATTAGGGAGTGTAGTGGGTCGTGGTTTGTACTCAAAAGAGCTTATTTTTTTTTAACTTAATTGACATACACTAGTTGAATGTAGTAAGTACACACGTTGTATTTTTCATTTAACTGAAAAAATATTAGACCTATCTGTGAATCGAATATACCATTGGAATCAGGAAACTATTTTCTATCACGTTGACTTAATTACCATTCTAAAACATAATAACAACATATTAGAAAACGACCATTTAGTTCACTGCTTAAAACAACGAAGTCGCACATCAATATCGTGTATGACCACAGTCTGCCCTGTTGATAGCCTGACATCTCTGAGGCTTTGAATTGATAAAGATGTGTACCAATTGCTGCGGGAGTGCATTCAGTTCAAGTAAAGGGTGCGTTATGAGTTCCTATACGGTCTGGTGTTGTCGTCGTGCTCGGATGCGACGCCCAAACTCATCGCAGACGTATTCTATCGGATTTAGGTCCGGGCTACAAGGCGGCCATACCATCGTGCAACCTAATTAAAAAATTGCATTGAAATCAAAGTCCATGTGTTGAGAATGTGTTCGTATCTTACAAAAGACATGATTGATAGAAAAAAGTGAGTTTTGTTAAACTGTAGTAGTAATTCGGATGATAAATGCCTATTGAAAGTTACTTCCATGCTCAAACTCAAATTGCTCCATACAAATAAATGGACATATTCTGTTCAATTCAACGATTCCACCTTATTTCGCGATCTTAAAGTGATACAACTATCAGTCAGATGTTGTCATAATCATGTTTTGACGCATTCAACGACTAAATATAAATGACGTCATGTAACGTCTCAATTTTTAATCGAGTCAATATAAACATGCATTTTTTTCGTGAGTTCGCATGAGTTAAGAACCCCAAAACAGACAATAAATGGATTAAATCGTACTCGTCTTATTGACATGCCGGTTTCAAGCATTCCTATCGCACTTGCGCACTCCTCAATCGTCATTTACGTCATATAATACGAAATAATTTTATGGCTTTATGTTTGGGGGTCGAACGTTGGTCGTGTATTAAATGCTTTGAACAAATTTACACATATTTGAGATGTGTGCACGAGAAAAATGTAATTTTATCATTTTCGTCACATATCAATGATTTTTACGTAGATCTTGATTTTTCTTCTTCTGTATTAAAGACAATCACCCACATATGATATCTATACAGTTTTAGTGAGCTAAGATAATTGTGTTCCTGATTTATTCTAGTTCTAAAAGTGTGTACTTAGAACATTCGTCAAGTGTAGGTATCCTCGAGGGATCTTTCACATACTGAGCTGGAAATGGCTGCACTCGAAGATGGCGATACACCGAAGGGCTGTACGTGTGTACACCATTCAGATGAGAAGCCAATATGTGTCGAAATGTCTGTGGTTAATAGCGGTGAGGACCATCAGGCATAGAATGGTTGTACTCTGCTGTGGTGAGGATTATATACCGGATGGGGCATATACTCACTGACATTGATGGTGGTGAGTGTCTTATAGGGACTTATGTCCGGTGGCAACAGCATGGTAGCATCTTGTGTGAAAGAATAAAATAGATGACTATCTAAATTGATAACTTCAGAAGTTAAAATAACCTAAACCTTCATAAAATATTTGTCTGATTAATCAATCTTTGCTGTTATACATGAATGCTTGATATGCAAAATAAGCTGGTACTGTTTTATTAAAGCACCTACGAAATTCTTAAACTTACGTAAACATTTTAAATCTTCAGAATAATTTATCAACTACACAGTGTGGTAAAATAAACTGTCTGCAATTTTAACAATTATTTGTTAATGGACTCATACACAACCAAATATGTCCTCTACTTGTAGTTGTAAAATCGTTATAAGGAATTTAATATTTAGCGTTTGTTTAAGATATCCGTAAGTGCTTTGATAAAACAGAACCCCAGAGTCTAACGACCAATTCCGGGCCTCAGTTGGTTATTTCATTTCTATAATATATTTCCAAAAATATTAATATCTTAAGCGGAAAGACAACATGTGCCTATCAAAGAGATTTATTATAAAAAAACATGAATAATGGCATTGCTGTAAACCGATTCGAAAAATCACTATTTTAGTTTCTATTTTGTATGATTTTACCCCAAAAGGTCGTATCTTGAACAAAAGCTTATAAAATCTTATGATCCATTATACTACAAGTTACTGCTGTCCTATTGCAATGATTTTTGATAAAATACGATTATAAATTACATTGTGGTCGGCTGATTCCAAAAATCCTTACTTTTGTTTATATTTTGTTATGTTTAACCCAAAAATTACAGACCTTACATGTTAGTATGGAACTCCATATTAAGTAAGTTACATGGCAACAGTAACGAGACGGGTTTCAACATTTGTGTGCATTTTTTGCCCTGTACTGAAATGCACAGAAAATGATGACGTAACTTTAAACTGCATTTTCTCAATTTCTTGTCAATGTCATTAAGGGCCCTTTTCTCAGATCGCGGCTTATATATTATTAAGTTATGTATACTTAACAATCAGTACTATAATTTAATTAATCAGTAATATCTAATGTTTGATATGTTACAATGGTTATGGACTATTTACCATTCTTGTCTTATTTCTAGTTTAACACGCATGCAGGGCCTCATCGCCAAATTTTACTTTTCAAAAGGTGGCACACGGTCATAACAATATAGGTTAAGATTAAAATTGCTTTCCTTTAAGTATAAGAGAATAACAAAATTCTTGACGTCGAGTTTGTAGAAGTTCACTCTTTTTTCTACATTTGAATTTACCCTTAATCGGGCCTCAATTTAATGGAATAAATTATTTAACCTTGCAATGTAGGTTGTTTATGATTGCCAGTGACACTGAATTCAATATTACGTATCAATATAATGAAACATATGGTAACATGTATCATTAATTCATATGTTTGTCTAAAAACGGGCCTCATATAAGAAGTAAACCGCCAGCAGGGCCTTATTTCCACATGTTACTATTACAAATGTTGTATTTACTGATGCAACGCATTATTCAACACAATATTAACAACATTTAAGGTATCTTGCTTTGCCTTTGACTAAACGATAATATACTTATACTGCATTATTCATGAAAATTAATGTGCCCCTTCCGGGCCTCATTGTGAGAATTGCTCAATGATGACAAGGTGGCATCATCCGGATTATGTTATGGTATTGTCAGGAGAACAAGAAAATGCAAAAACATTTTGTATAGAAGACATTGCACGGTCCATTGCAAGTTCTGCCGGACTAATGTGCTATAATAACTATTGCTACTGCATGACTTCTTGCACTTGCTGCGGGAAACTCATTTTACACATTTTATTTAACAAATTTCCATTTTTATTTAAATTAATACGAACACATGTTTGTATCAAATATCCTTGGCGCATGTTACCATTGTTAAAATCACTATTATAATCATGCATATAGCATAAACTCCTGTTAATTTTAAACATATGGCAAAAAAACAGCGCTTGGCGATATATTATTTCGTACTTGAATAATGTTTTTTGTCCCATGCACTTGGCTTATCAGGTCGTATCATCGCCATTTTTGTAGCTTTCTTCAACTACTCGACTTGTCAGGTGCGAATATTTGACGATAATGTACTGGTTGTATTATAAATGTATTTTTCTTCGTACATAACCATGAATTGTTAAGATTATTACTACAAATGCAAGTAGATTGTATGTGTTGGCTAGGTCACCGGTGTAAATCATTTATCCTATCGTTCAGAAAGGAAATTGTCTAGCTATATGCTTTACATTAAATTACGTGTAGGGATGTGAAAAAGCTTTTCTACCACTTTCAACTAGCTTGTTGATTTTATGACATAACAGCATAACCACTCGAGCACACAGTGGCATACTTTGACCAAAATGAGTTTCGCTATAGCTGGCAACTATATAATTGATATGTTTCGGTATATACCTCCTGTTGGCTGTCAGATCGCTGGAATATCGTACACACACGGTCAGATGATTTGAAAGCGGAACCAGACGGTTACGTTATGTATACTTTGTGAACTTTATGAATACTATGTTATTAATGACGACCTAGTAATACTATATTTGTACATACCATGTACAACATTGCGATACGGTATTGTAGTACGCAGATGTTTAGTTTATTCCAGTACAGTGGGTTAAGTTCTTTTACCGGAAAAATGTAACTAGGAGATAGGAGCACTACATGGCCCCTTGTTGCTACAGACCCCTTTCAGGAATACGTCATTATAGGGGATTAAGCCATCACATACCACGGAGAGTTTACCTAACATTCAGTTTTTTTCTGGAAATACTTATTAACAAGTACTAAATTGTCAATTCACAAACAGTTGAAAGTTTTTCCAGATGTGGAGGCCACGCACGAATGGAAAGGGAAGGCAACACTCAACATAAACAGCAGAGCACGAAATACACAATAAGCACATGCAAAAGAAAGCACACACAGATTTATCACAACTACATGACACAAAGACAACTTCAAATATAAAACTGAACAGCTACAAAAAGACAACAATCTAACCCCGACAGCCTGTTACCTCAGAAGGTCAAATATAACAGATGTAAGACACGTCAATCTACCCCGACAGCCTGTTACCTCAGCAAGTCAAATATAACCGATGTAAGACACGACAATCTACCCCCCGACAGCCTGTTACCTCAGCAAGTCAAATTTAACCGATGTAAAACACGACAATCTACCCCCGACAGCCTGTTACCTCAGCAAGTCAAATATAACCGATATAAGACCCAACAATCTAACCCCGACAGCCTGTTACCCCAGCAAGTCAAATATAACCGATGTAAAACAAGACAATCTACCCCCAACAGCCTGTTACCTCAGCAAGTCAAATATAACCGATGTAAGACCCGTCAATCTACCCCGACAGCCTGTTACCTCAGCAAGTCAAATATAACCGATATAAGACCCAACAATCTAACCCCGACAGCCTGTTACCTCAGCAAGTCAAATATAACCGATATAAGACCCAACAATCTAACCCCGACAGCCTGTTACCTCAGCAAGTCAAATATAACCGATGTAAGACCCAACAATCTAACCCCGACAGCCTGTTACCTCAGCAAGTCAAATATAACCGATATAAGACCCGTCAATCTACCCCGACAGCCTGTTACCTCAGCAGGACAAATATAACCGATGTAAGACCCGACAATCTACCACCGACAGCCTGTTACCTCAGCAAGTCAAATATAACCGATGTAAGACCCGTCAATCTACCCCGACAGCCTGTTACCCAAGCAAGTCAAATATAACCAATGTAAAACAGGACAATCTACCCCCAACAGCCTGTTACCTCAGCAAGTCAAATATAACCAATGTAAGACCCGTCAATCTACCCCCGACAGCCTGTTACCTCAGCAAGTCAAATATAACCAATGTAAGACCCGTCAATCTACCCCGACAGCCTGTTACCCCAGCAAGTCAAATATAACCGATATAAGACCCAACAATCTACCCCGACAGCCTGTTACCTCAGCTAGTCAAATATAACCGATGTAAGACCCGTCAATCTACCCCGACAGCCTGTTTCCTCAGCAAGTCAAATAAAACCGATGTAAGACCCGTCAATCTACCCCCGACAGCCTGTTACCTCAGCAAGTCAAATATAACCGATGTAAGACCCGTCAATCTACCCCCGACAACCTGTTACCTCAGCAAGGCAAATATAACCAATGTAAGACCCGTCAATCTAGCCCCGACAGCCTGTTACCTCAGCAAGTCAAATATAACCAATGTAAGACCCGTCAATCTACCCCGACAGCCTGTTACCTCAGCAAGTCAAATGTAACCGATGTAAGACCCGTCAATCTACCCCGACAGCCTGTTACCTCAGCAAGTCAAATATAACCAATGTAAAACACGACAATCTACCCCCGACAGCCTGTTACCTCAGCAAGTCAAATGTAACCAATGTAAGACCCGTCAATCTACCCCGACAGCCTGTTACCCCAGCAAGTCAAATATAACCGATGTAAGACCCGTCAATCTACCCCGACAGCCTGTTACCCCAGCAAGTCAAATATAACCGATGTAAGACCCGTCAATCTACCCCGACAGCCTGTTACCCCAGCAAGTCAAATGTAACCGATGTAAGACCCGTCAATCTACCCCGACAGCCTGTTACCCCAGCAAGTCAAATATAACCGATGTAAGACCCGTCAATCTACCCCGACAGCCTGTTACCCCAGCAAGTCAAATATAACCGATGTAAGATCCGTCAATCTACCACCGACAGCCTGTTACCTCAGCAAGACAAATATAACCGATGTAAGACACGACAATCTACCCCGACAGCCTGTTCCCAGCAAGTAAAATATAACCAATGTAAAATAGGATAATCTACCCCCGACAGCCTGTTACCTCAGCAAGTAAAATATAACCAATGTAAAATAGGATAATCTACCCCCGACAGCCTGTTACCTCAGCAAGTCAAATTTAACCAATGTAAAACAGGACAATCTACGCCCGACAGCCTGTTACCTCAGCAAGTCAAATATAACCAATGTAAGACACGACAATCTACCCCCGACAGCCTGTTACCTCAGCAAGTCAAATATAACCGATGTAAGACACGTCAATCTACCCCCGACAGCCTGTTACCTCAGAAAGTCAAATATAACCAATGTAAACACGACAATCTTCCCCCGACAGCCTATTACCTCAGCAAGACAAATATAACCGATGTAAGACACGGCAATCTACCCTCGTCAGCCTGTTACCCCAGCAAGTCAAATATAACCGATGTAAGACCCAACAGATAACAAATCACACATCACAAGCACAAACCACATAGACAAAAAGATTATATTAAGTCAGACAGGGAAGGCAGCACTCAACTTAACCAGCCGAGCACAGAAAACATTAAAAACACACAAAGCACTGAAAACACGACATCCCGTCCCGAAAGTCTGCCGCCTCAGTCAGTCAAACTAAAACGGAACGAGAGCCAGGTAACGAAAAAAATAACAACTGGACATAACACATCACAAGGACAATCTACAACATAAATATAGTGTACGTGCAATTTTGAAAGATACGAAGCAGCCTTGTGCTGGCCAACGAAATGGCAGAATGGCACATACAAAATCAACAAAGTTTAACAAAAAGGCACAATGGCGAAATATTTTGTATATTTGTATTTTTGCTATAAAACCTACAGAAACAGTATATAATTAAGCAGCATTTTTGGAAGAAATAAGGCAGCCCTTCGCCGGACCCAAAAAACTAACCCGTAGAAAATGTATACAGTTTAACAAAATTGAGCGGTGGCAATAAACTAATGCTGATGTCAAGGAACCACATAACCTGCTACTTTCCGGCATTCAACCCATAACTCCATGTGACAGTCTAGAACTTTACCAGCTAAGCCAACCATACGGTCACTTGCATCGTCTGTATTAAATACTACCAATAACTAGTGATTACGAACTCTTGCTTTTCGATAAGAATCATCAATCTTCAAATATGTTTGATTACAACTTATGTTAGTTTCCATTGCAAAATCGACATAACGATCATTATACCATTGGCAACGGCCAACATTAAAACATTGCATCAGAGACCCGACAGATACCAGTGACCATTTCGCAACTACATCACATTAACATTGATTATAATAAAACATAGCAATAAGCTATTGGCCAACATCAGCTGACAATTCGTCAATCAAGCACACCAATACGGACCTCTACCGGGATTTGAATCTTCAACCTTCCGGTCCAAAGTTGGATACCTTACAAACGATGTGGACATAATTATGCGAGTATGATAGAATAACCAATGCGGTATATTGTGTTCAATATTTGCGGCAGTTTCCTCCCTTGTTCTGACAGAAAACGTATGAAGAAGCGTGTTTTAGTATCTCTCGATGATGTTTTAAGTAACATCGACAACTAGAGCCATTCAAGCTAAATGGAAACATATCACATGGAGATAACTGAAGAAATGGGAAATATAAAATACAGATTCGGAAACGATTGATTTTGCTATATAGTATAGCACAGAGAATTTGACATGATCCTGACTTTTATGCATGAATATATTACAAGGTAATTGCGTTGAATATATCAATTTCCGCGAGCAAATCGTGCAATATCGGTTCTTTAGATTTGTTTTGGTATTACAGCTCGAGCGTCTTCGTAATACTCTCCGCTTATGAAAACATATAGCCGGGGTTATAAATATAGACAATATATCAGCTGTTTAATTATGCAAATTTAAAGGTCGAGAGTCTTGTCAAATTCTCTGGACTACTAGTATCACTTATCTATTAATCAAAGGATATTTCAAACTGACGTAGTTTTTACGTATTCACGTATAGCAAAAGAGTTTCCACTTAAGGTGTGTCATAGCGTCATTTTCTGAGCTATAGTTATCATTTAAAATGTCGTTTCATTATGAATCGGAGGGTTAATGCTGAGACACATACTATCAAATACAAACCATGGGCACTCATCTGATTATAAATTCTGTGCTAACTGCACGACCACTAGTGTAGGTCCGACAGCCAAGAACGCTAATCAACCGACAAGCCCAAGCAACGCATGCGCTGAGAACGTTACAGTCAATTGTACCAGATCTGAACTGGACGGAAACTTGTCTAACTTAAAAGTGTCTGAGAAGTTCAGCAATCCGAGCAGATTGTTACGAGGGTTTATTGCAGGGTCTGTTTTTCTAGTCATTGTGGGTATTGTTGCCCTGGTCAAGTCTTACAGACACAAGCATGTACACTATAGATAGCAGTTCAGATACAGAAGGCAATCTGACCATATATACATGGTCGAAAATGACGAAACATTGTTGACATATGACTCTTGCAACACTGATTCTGTTCGTATAGGAGAAATGAATGAAGATCTGGACGTGTGATTATCTCAGAAGGAAACAAACCAGTGAACGCCTACGCGGTCCAGAATAGGATACACTCAAATAGTCCTTACAAAATCTTGTGTTTGTGTGTAAAGGACGGTATGCCTTGCCAAGATGCAACAGGATCTATCTAATTGAGTTTGAAGGCATTGCATACAGATATGTTATCCAGTGAAACTGTTTGGTCATGACTATCGTATGACAGTCTAACCTACATACCAAAGTGAAAGTAGGGTAGGCTAAATACGGCATTAAATCAGTACGCGCGCCTGTCAAAATATGTTTGCCGGGTTTGGCGAAGGTTTTGTCTTGTATGAGATGTGACCGCCAATTTGTAGTTATGCTGAATGCATGTTATACTGAAATAACTATCGAATATGTACGTTATATCTAAATACATGCAATGAGGTACATGTTTTACTTTCAACTATAGGGCCATATCTGTCTGACTATGTTTACATCATGCGGACAAAGGGAGGTAAGTAGTACCAATGTGAATTGCCCACGGGACAGACACCTGTCACAATTTATTCAATAATGTATGACGTTCTCCACAGATTAAACGTGCGTACAAACGTGTCAAATTTGTAAATATTTTATTAATTAATATTAAAAATGTCTTTAAAGCACGACGATAAAATATACAGGAAGATATACTGACTTCATGTATTTGGAATGAATAATAAAAATAGAAAAATATTGACATAAATTCAAAAGTCCAATTAGCGAGATGTGCTATCGGCAGGGAGTTGTGGCGTGCTCCTGTAATCTAGCTACTTGGAGGCCGGGGTCTGAGGACGGTTTGAGGGCGGGAGTCCTACTGTCAGCCTGTATATGTAGATCGGGCGTCCGCGCTAAGCCCGGCATCAATATGGTTCACTCGGGGGAGCCCAGGTGATCCAGGTTGTCTAATGAGGAACGTACCGGCCCAGGGTGGTGACACAGCAGGCAAAAGTTTCCGTGTCGGGCAGTAGTGGGATAGCGTCTGTGAATGTACAACTGATGGTAGCCCGTCCAATATAACTGGACTCGATCCTTTTTATTATTTTTAGGAGTTATTGTTTTCATGCATGCTATATAACAAATCAGACAAACACTATTATCATATATATATAATAAATATTTTACACATGTAATATACATATAGAATCAATGCATCAAATGAGTCTGGACGAGCGTCCGCTGTGAGTGCGACATGCCGGAGTTCGCACTATACCCTCATCATACTTGAGATGAAATAGAAATGGTACGCATTTTGCTTTCCTTACTTGACGCTCTACATGTAAAGTGAAAACTGGCTTCTCTTCTCTCCTAGCGTTCATGGAAAGAGTTGTCAAGAGGGATCAATTCAAGTTCTAGAACTTGTATAACTACCCGTGTAAAATAAATTTGCATTTAATGAATCAAACGTATTCATAAAATACACACCTTATTACTAGTATACAACAGCCGGACTGAGTTAAGACCCTTGGCTTAGAAATCATAGAAAGTGCCTGTTTCCAACATGTTTACTGAGTGAACGCATCATTTATTGTGTTGGGTATTTGATCATTCTACCCTATATAAGGCCCACACTCGGGCTAGCATACACACAGGTGAGTCTGTTGAAAAATCTACCAGAAAAACGTTTGAGGAACTACATCTATAAACCGGTCTATTCTTCAATTAAGTAACCATGGTAACAAGGAACAATTAATTTCTACCAAAAAACATGGCATTGAGGAAAGAACATAAAAAGACAAAAATTTGTAACCATCTCAGGGTTTGAATCTATGCAGGAAAAATGTCGGTAGCCGCAGCTGAGTTTGATGAGTGGGCGCTTAATTTAGCGCAGTCGGTAGAGCAGGAGACTCTTAATCTCGGTATCGTGGGTTCGAGCCCCTCGTTGGGCGTTATCTTCTATTATTTATTAATAATATCATTGATTTATGTAACTATTACGCAGCCTTAATATTTTTTATTTATGTTCTAACTGGCTTAGAATGCCATGCATTTTCATTTAACCGTTTTCATTGTCTCAAAATGTAGGTTATATTATAGCATCTAGTAATGAACAATTCTGTATTCCCTCGGAGTTCGAGAGATCGGGGCTCGCTCACAGACCGTCTCATACCAAACGGAGAATGGGAAAAATGCCTGCATTAAAATTGAGCATTGAAGCTAGCATCAGTCTGGCATGAAACAGCAATTCATACACTTATGAATGAGGTGTTGAAAGTGATAAATATAATGTGTAGACCTACTAGTATTGTACTATAGGTAAATTTCCAACTTGGGTAGCTAAACGGGGGGATTAACTGTATAAACTCTATGGTTAAAGTACATAAATATGCATAACCTAGAAATACACCACGGTGTATTTCTAGGTTATGCATATTTATGTACTTTAATATCCCCCCGTTTAACCACCCAAGTTGGAAATTTACCTATACCGGTAATACATTGTAATAACAATACTAATTGACAAAGACTTTATTTAAAGAGGCAACACAGTTTGATAAACCCAGTCTTCCCTGTGAGCCTCATTTTCGAAGGTAACTCTTAAATCGTGACTCTAGCTAACACGTTGGATATAACAGGAAATGTATGTCAAACAATAGTTACATTGCGTGCATAACATTATAACCATATTATGTACGCCAAATCGTACAGGTACTCAGAAAGCAGGTGTCTGATAAGCCAATTTGGCTGGTGACTTTACACTAATAAACAAAGTCATTGTAGAGATAAAAGCTTTACAAACTAATCTACACTTCAATAAAATAATCACCAGAAACATACATGCCATCAAATATCAAGTTCAATCCTTGCACAATGTATTTAACTATTATAGTAGTAACTAGCGATTAACATATTAAGTATATTGCGATGCAACGTGATTAATCATACCAAAATATTAACTAACATCCCTCTGTAAAAACTATGCGAATACTATGATTGTCAATGTATCTTCTTCATACTGATGAAGTATGGTGTAACGGCAAGTGTGTCTTGTTTAGCGAGGCTGAAACATGCTCCTGTTCATATAGCTACATTCGGGAGTCCAAACTAAATTGCTTTAATTTTGGCAAGAATCAAACTGGTGACAACATGACTTCGATTATTTCTGATGGTCATTACCATGGAAACACGTGATATCAACATTACAATTGTACCAATCGTGTAAGCTCGGCAATTTCCGTTTGTCTCCGGTAAATATACATCTATTGCAATGCATAAACACAGCGTATAAACGACTGTATGCCAAACTAGGATGTTGTGACTGGATTTAAATGATTGGAGTAAAAAACACAACAAAGTTAGTAGAATAATGTAAACTACTAAGGTTATATACAAAAACATAATGGCAAGTTGTACATATTTATTATTACGATTAACTTTCCTTGCGTTCGCATACACTGTATTGCCAAATGTTTGCCCATATTATCTAAAATCAAAGAACATCGTTTGATTTTTGTGAGAAAAACATACACCGACTACTTTTACACATCACTTATATCATGATCGTGCACATTTCAGTTTAATAATTGTACACATTATAACAGATATAACATTAACATATAATTTGCGTGTTTTCAAATATTTTCAAACTGTGTTTTTACTGAGATAGAGGCCAAAAGTGATATAGCTATGTAGTCTCCTTACTGTATGTTTACTGATAATTTAGAAAAAATGATTTGTATGTTTATTGTGATAGAGATGTATGTTTATTGTGATTGAAATACAGTGATTTGCGTTGTTTCTTAGGACTCTTCAGTGTGTTTCAGTAAATTATTTGGTCAAATACTTTCTAAATATTGTACCTAATCATTTTCAAAACGAAATTTATATTTATGTATCGACTGTGAAACCGTAAACAACACACCCAAGATTACTTTTTATTGAGCCGTGTTATGAAACAACCTTGATGTGCCAATTATCCATATCTATGTCTTAGAATAAGTTTTATTTTATAGAGGTCGTAACTACAAAAAGCCATTCTGAGAAAAAGTATTTTTAACTTCGGTCGATCTGGTCAACATGACCAGTACCAAGTTTCACAAAAATAGGTTCATAAGATGCGCCAAGTGGTGCTGATTTCGAATGTGCAAGGGTCTTATAAGGTTGTTATTGTTGTAAGCCGGCGATATTTACTTCTCTATTAACATTTATTTAATTAATCGTTTACTCTGTGAGAATGTCATTTGATGGCATTGACCCGTATCGGTTTTGGGTGTAATGTATATGGTATTCCTCCAAAATATCTGTCCCCATTACAACCGAATGTCATCTTGATCACACCTGACAATTTCATATACCAAAGGAAAGCTTACATTTCAAAGTTTTACTGAATATATAGCATGACTATGTTACTTTAAATGCAACCAAGGAATTAAGATTCCTGAAAGTGACGTCCATATTGAATTTGTTTTCCATGTTCAATTATATAACTTGTAATGTATTGAAGTTTTAAAGTGTTTAGAAACAAAAAATATATCGATTGGAAAGTTTTACCCATTTGTGATAACCTAAAACCTACGAGAGCTACAGTTGCTTTGGTTACCAGTTGCTAGGCGACGAAACTTTAACACAAACTATAGTTGCTGGCTTTTTACCAAGTAAACAGGCGGCTGGTTTTTAATTGTTTTCTTTCTAAATTATTGTTTTAAATCCATCCATTGCTTAAGTTGGTTTAGTGTATGCTTCTAGTGGTGAATTTAAAACGATCATTTGAAAATAATGATAGTCGAAAAACAGTCATGCGAGAACGTTATGTTTATGTCAGGTTCTGTCGTTGCCTAGAAACGGGTAACCATAGTACACGTTTTGTTTCAGAATTGTAATGCAAAATTTTGATTTTCGAATTGAGCTTTTCATGGACTTCAGTGTAATGTATCATGCAGGTACCGAAGATTTCTGGTGAAAATGTGCAGTATAAGCACTTGCATTCGTGCGTTGTACCTGAAAGTTTGACTCAAATCGCGATAAAAAATTGCAATAAGTCGTACACATTAAATTTTAATAATCGCAATAAACATACATAATCAATGCAGTAAAAATACAGTAGCGGCACAACATAGCCGGTTTGTTTTTCACCTCTATCGCAATAAAAACACATTTTGAAAATATTTGAAAATATGCAAATTATATGTTAATGTTATGTCTGTTATAATATGTACAATTATTGAAACGAAACGTGCCCAATCACCATGTAAATGATGTTTAAAAGTAGCCAGTGTACATTTTTCTTACAAAAAGTCAAACGATGTTCAATGATTTTATGTAACAAGGGCAAACATTTCGGAATGAAGTCTATGCAAACGATAAGAAAGTTAATCGTTATAATAAATATGTACAACTTGTCATTATGTTTTCGTATATAAGCTTAGTATTTCAAATTATTCAACCAATCTTGTTGTGTTTTTTACTCCAACCATCTAAATCCAATTACAACATCCTACTTTACATACAGTCGTTTATACGCTGTGATAAAGGCCGAGGTGATCAGCATGATACTTGTAGTTTGCGTAATGGAAATTCAATTTATATAGCTTTACAGAACTCGTCTGAGACATAAGTATATTTCTTAACGTTGCTTCGTTAAGTTTAAAATTGTTTGACCCTTAATAACAACTGACGATGCTTGTCGAAGTGTGATCCGTCTCGTGTAGATTTTGTTAAACTATACTATTAGATTACATGTGTTCTACAACTTTTATTAATCCATTTTCGACACCTCATTATTGATCATATCCATCGTGAAGATGTGAGTGAATAGAAACCAGTTACCCCACTCGTAAATACTGAGCGCAAGACAAGGGGTAATTATTATCTATTGGTGCCTTCCTAAATCATAGTGCTAACTCGCCATCCTCCCTTCTCATTGCCGAGGTGATATATGTCTGATACCTTCATTGTGATGGAATCCCAGCGTTGTTTGGCGAATAGGGGATCATTATTGCTAACGACTGCCATGTATATTTTTTATGTTTTCTGTGCTTGGCTGGTTAAGTTGAGTGCTGCCTTCCCTGTCCGACTTAATGTTATCTGTTGTCTACGTGTATCGTACACATAGATAGCCTTATCCGAAATGAGTTGTGTATGGAGGTTTTGGAAGGAAACCCGATTGGAAGAAGCACACGTGGTATAAGCAGACATGTTTTGTAACAGTGGTCTATGTTCACAGGTGATCTTTACACAAGTACGACTGTAGTTCTTATCCTGGGTTAATCAATGTCAGCTTCGTAGTTGAAATAAACAATACTTTTGAAGTAATGTGTGTGCTTCGTTATCCTTTCATTGCTTGTATGTTTCTTACAGAATTTTGAAATTCTATCCATACAATAGACTAGCAGTAAATACACCCAGCTTCATAAATTTATATATGCATTTATTGTTATTCTGAATGTGAGCAAATAGATGCAGTAGTTCATCAGCGAAAATGATGTGTGTTCAGGTAAAACATTAACTAGAATATAGCTCGCCAAGGATTACACTAGTCCTGTATAAACATGGATAATATCAACACTGCATGGTTGAATGGCCGCTTGTGATCAGTGTGGATTGAAATAGTATATATATTAAAAGAAAGTAATTACGCAAGAGATCGAACAAAATGGCCATCGGAAATGCATTAAAATAATGTGGCTAGAGCTATCGTTTGGGGCTATATATATAATCCAAAGTGTTTGTTGTTGTGATATTGTGCACATCCGATATCAATGCTAACTATAATCGGACAAAGATAAATTGGCCGGGCTATAAATAGTACCAAAACATAAACATTCTTGTTTACCTTTTGCACCTGAAGTAAACTAATAAGGCGTATTGTTGTTTGTCCATCAGAGTACGATGGGGACCATAACTTCCTTCTATGACTGGGTTATGTGCGTCCGGAGATGGCTGATGAGTCCAATCCGGGAGCGGAAATATCGGTTACAGGTGTCACACTTGTGTTCAGTAGATGGTTCTGTTGAGATGCTGGCTGATCTGGCTTTGCGGATGGCACGTTTCTCCTTCGCAGTCTGTAGGCGTGCTTGTTCTGAGCTATTTGGTCCAACACTAAAGAGATGGCGCCAGTGAGGACGATCAAGAGCAGAGATTTCCCAATTTCCACAATCAATGTTGAGTGCTTTGAGGGCAGATTTGAGGTTGTATTTAAATATTTTCCTCTGTCCACCTACAGCTCTCTTTCCAGACGTTAGCTCACCATAGAGAAGCTGTTTTTTGGATCCTGGTGTCAGGCATCCTGTTCACATGTCCAGCCCATCGTAGTTGACTCTTTTGAAGAAGTGTATGGATTGAGGGTAGGTTAGCTCTTTCCAATACTTCTGTGTCAGGAACTTTGTCCCTCCAGATGATTTTAAGGATATTGCGAAGGCTAGTTGTGTGAAAGTGCTGAAGTTTGCGGGCATGTCTACTATACACAGTCCATGTTTCACATGCTTATAGGAGTGTGGTGATAACAACCGCTTTATAAACTTTGAGTTAGTTGCTTGTGAGATGCCTCTTCTTTCCCAGACAGTGGGCTGCAATCTTTCGAACGCTGCACTGGCTTTGGCAATTCTACTGCTCACATCATCGATGTGCACACAACGTGATAATATACTACCCAGGTATGTGAATGTGTCCACTGCCTGAAGTGAGGTGTCCTTTATGTTGATTGTGGGTTCCTTGTAGGCAGAGCCTGGCGAGGGCTGGAACATTACTTCAGTCTTCTTGGTGCTTATGGTAAGACCAAAATTGTCAGAGAACTTGTCCATGCTTTGTTTCATCTGAGCTTCTGTGTTTGCATTCAAAGCACAATCATCAGCAAACAGTAGGTCGCGAATGGTAGATTGGCATACTTTGGTCTGTGCTTTCAGCCGTCTGGGGTTGTACAGTTTTCCGTCAGTTCTGTGTCGGATTTCTAAACCAGGATCTTCCGGAGTGAAGGCATCTGTGAGCATTGCAGAGAACATTATCGAGGGCAGTGTCGGTGCTAGGACACAGCCCTGCTTGATCCCATTGCTAACAGGAAAGTTCTTGGAAGCCTCATCATTATCTAGAACATGTGCCACCATCCCATCATGGAACTGTTGAATCATGGTGATAAAGACTTGAGGGCAGCCATACTTCACCATGATCTTCCATAGACCCTCACGACTGACAGTGTCAAACGCTTTTGTTAAGTCAACGAACGTGGTGTACATACTTTGATGTTGTTCTTGGCACTTTTCTTGAAGTTGACGAGCTGCAAAAATCATGTCAGTCGTGCCTCTACCAGCTCTGAATCCACCTTGAGTTTCAGGTAGTAGACCTTGCTCCAGATGATTGATTAGGCGATTCAGTAGAATTCTAGCTAATATCTTGCCAGCTATAGACAAAAGTGAGATTCCTCTGTGGTTGGCACATGCTTGTCTGTTTCCCTTTCGTTTGTAGAGGTGCACAGTAGAGGCATCTTTGAAATCTTGCGGAAGTTCTTGTTTGCTCCAGCATGATGACAATCGTTCAGTCAAATTTCTGGATTAGCATTGGTCCACCTGATCTGTAGATCGCCAAAGGGATGGTGTCTGCACCTGGAGCTTTACCACAGGAGAACTGTTTGATGGCTTTTGATGTTTCTTGGGTGGATGTTGGTTCATCCAGTGTCACATTGATTGGGATTTGTGGGAGACGGTTGATTGCTGCTTCATTTATTGATGAATGGCGATTTAAGACGTTGTCGAAGTGCTCAGCCCATCTTTCGAGTATTTGTGATCGGTCTGTTAGGAGATCTTCACCGTTTGCAGATAGAATCGGTGAGGTGCCATAGGCGTATTAAATACAACACAATAAGCAATGGGTAAATAGCTCAGTCGGTAAAGCGCAAGGTCCAGTCGCAACAAAAGTATGTTCTTATTAAGTTCGAATCCAACTCAACTTTTCTAAAAGAAAATATTTTGTTTATTCAGTTTTTTAAGTTTGTTTTTCGTTTGACTTTGTAATTTAAAAGTGTTGAGAAAATGATAAAAGAAAAAAAATATGATAAAAATAGACAATAAATGGATTCGAACCTGAGCACTAAAATAGCATACCTGGTAAATCATCAGCCACTGAGCCACGGGGCTATTAGAGTAATGATTGCCCCCATAATCATGTCTACCAAATTTTCCGGTGAATTAGGTGTGAAGGTCACTGTTGTGTTTATTTACTATTGCTAAATTTAGCCCGGCCAATTTATGTTTGTCCAACTATAGGAGACATGCTACCTTCTGAATCTAATTACTCTATACAAATGTAGGGTTAACGCATGCTTTTCATGCTATAACATCTGCAGAGTCCCGAGGGACGGTTGGTGCCCAAGCCCGTTAGGGCGAGGGCACCAACGCTCCCGAGGGACTCTGCAGATGTTATAGCACGAAAAAGCATGCGTAAACGCTATTATAGCATACAAAACATCAATTTATGCGTTTTTATTCTGAAATAATTAGATTTTGGCGGGAGATTTCGTGGCGACGTCGCGTAAATAAACGTAACGTCGCGAAAACAAACGTTACGTCATAACAGTTTTTGTTATGAGCGTCGACTTCCGGGATCGGCAAATACCAAGAAAACATGGATAATGCGGGTTAGTTTACATTTATTATTTAGATCTTATAGAAAATTAATTAGAAGTTACAAATGAAATAAGAATTGCAGTTCATAAGACGCTGAAAATCGTTTATTTCCATCGGTGAGGCCCTGAAATGAGCATACGTAAAACTGGACGTTAACAGCGCGTTCTCGCGTGAATCTTTATGTTTACGCATGGTTTTCGTCCCGTTAACGTATGGGCAAAATCGCCGTTTTTATGCTATAATAATCATTTTTACCTAAATTTATTTTTTTACAACAAAAGTTTATGTTGGATCCCAACTTTTAAAAAGTGGGTGGGGTAATGTTATACCCCCTATTTACGATAAAAAAGAAAATTTACTCCTGTTGTCCATTCCATGTAATTCTTCTTATATGAAATAACTATCATGTGTTTTTATTTTTGTTTTCTGTATTTTTGTATTAAGGATATGACGTCATAAATCTAAAATACGTATTTTTTGGTCACGTGATCATGTTCTTTGAGCAGATTGTAAAGAACAAATTATGAATAATTCAGGACATATTTATCATGTGAAAGATAGTAACATCAATAAATGTGTAAAAAAGCTACATGTTTGACTTTCCCACTTAAGACGTACAGTAGGACAATACAGCAACAACGTATAGGGTATAGTCCCAGCAAAATGCAGTTTTTGGAGTATTTCGAACATGACAGATTCCTTGTACAAGTAAATCCATTTTGACTGTCCAAACAGTAATGTTGATTCACCACTAGTTAAACAAGTATACGGTGCATGAATTCTGCAAATTTCAAATCAGTCTGATAACTATTATAGAAATTATGACCATTAATATCAACCCTTACGTCTACTAAAATACTTTATTTTCTCGCAATTCCAGTGTTTCATACCCCTATTGGTTCAATGTCAAATGGATGGATGAATATTTTACCGATTGCAGTACTGTTTTATTGGTTAGCAAAGGTTGTATCTTTCAGAAAATGTCCACTTTTATACACATTGATTGAATATTAAACGTATTATTTGCCACTGATTAATACTTTTGAAGTAGCCCTCGTATATATGCTGCTACGAAATATTTACATAATTTAATTAACGTTATTTAGTACATATTTGTGGTGTCGTTTTGATGAAACCTGTGTAGTTGAATAGGTTGTACATTTTTCAAGTGATATACGAAGTCTTATCGAAACGACACCAAAAGAACATACGTTTTGGGGAGATTATTTAAAAATGCCTATATAAACTAATGTACACCCGCCATCTTGTTTTACCAGTAGTAGAATCCATCTTAGTTGGATGATGCCGGACCTAATCTAATGAAATGTAAGATTGGGGAACGGGAACCAGACTAGGATCTGTATTGCTTTGTTTCAACTATTTAGCTGACTTTGTACCTGAAATGATGTTCCTGGTTAATAACCTTGTCAGTAAAGAACATTTGACACTTGTTTTACGACGCAAATTACACGTGGTAACCACGTGGTCAAATCTCATTTTTCGCTTGTTGATCTCGCGTAAATGAAAACATCCGAATTGTGTAAATTGTTATGTGTGCACGATACATAAAAATGCAAATAAATCAAAGTTTCAATTATCCAAAAGCATTAGTTAGCATGACGAGTTCACCTGAAAATGATGTGTAGTGTCAAGGTGTAGAAATGTTACATTACGGAAGTAGCAACCACGCCGTTTTCGCACGATTCCATTGTCATGAAATAACAAATATACGTTAAAAAGAACGTTTTATGCACACTGACACTGTCACTGACCGTCCAAGGTAGGGTTAAAGGTATAAAAGGCTATCTAGATAGAACGGATGAATTAATGCGCATGTGCAACCGATAAAACAGCTTCCGGTCTGTAATCATGACAGTCAGATTTTGGTCACCATGGGTATGTAAAATGAATAAATGAAAGAACTTCAATACGTTCAATTGTTTTCTAAAAGTCATTTTCATTTAGTACGTCTTGCCAGTTTGTGTTCAATCTTATGTCGAAGACATTCTTCAATCTGTAGCTATTCCCTTCTTGTATCACTATTTTCAGCGACAACGATGTTAACTTTATACAGCATGATAATAATCATTCGAATTAATTGGATACCTTTGATAGTCTTTGAAACTATGACTCTGACAAAAAGCTTAACCAACGCCCACGCACACGTCCACACAGACGCTGACACAGACGATCCGTCACAAACTGTTATCATTTTATGATTCACACAGTGTTTGCCCTAACCGACAGAAAGGTCCTCCAATTGTCGGAGCCAACGTTTGTTCAAGTCTGCTGCGCAACTGATCAAATTGGTATTAGAAACGGATTATTTTATTGTGCATTCTGATGATGATGTCCGCCGTTCTGATGATGATGTCCGCCGTTCTGATGATGATGTCCGCCGTTCTGATGATAATGTCCGCCGTTCTGATGATGATGTCCGCCGTTCTGATGATGATGTCCGCCGTTCTGATGATGATGTCCGCCGTTCTGATGATAATGTCCGCCGTTCTGATGATGATGTCCGCCGTTCTGATGATTGGTGATGTATCTTTATAGCCCCATTAAGCCCTTAACGGCTAGATGATAGATATTGAGGCTTTAAAGGTTTACACTCGAACTTGATTTGTATTCTGATGCAACCGCCGCCTCCTCGATAGCTTAGTGCAAGAGTGTCCGCTTCGAGTGCGGGAGGTTCCGGGTTCGATCTCAGGACGCGTCAAAGCAAATACGACGTAAAATGGCACAACAAATTCCCTTGATAGACACTCGGCATAAAAGGGAAACTGGTTTCTCTTCTCTAATGCCCTCGCGGCGATGGATAATATCATGAATGAGGTGTCGAGACTAATTATAAATAATACAAGTTACAAAAACTTGTTTCACAATCGATCTTTTCTGGTGCAAATGCCGAAAAAAAGTGGTTAACGTATATTGTGTGGCCATCGTTTTTCGGTTGGAAAGTAATTCTTATACCGACCATGGAATTAATACTTACACGATTTTTCTTCCCTCTAGCAGATACATGATATTCTTAGTACTAGTATACCGGAAAATATAGAATGTTAGTAAGCATGCATTTATATAGTAGCCACGTTATACTACTTACCAGGGTTAAAATATTTTTTTCTGTTTAAAAAAGGCAGGCGACGATACAGTCGAAACTCGATAACGAAATATGCATACATGTACTAAATAGGTCAAAAAGACTTTTGTGAAACAGAACATCAGAGAAAAGACCACAGTAGCTACTAGTATATATTATGCAGTGTATTAATGCAGTAATGTGTAGTAATGATTCGTCATATATTATAATAATATGAACTAAGGCATGGCCTTTAACGGAGATTTTTTCTTTCTTAATTAATAAATTAATGTAGATTGTATGTATCTATGTATGTACAGTTTACATAAAGAATCACGTATACATCTTAATTAATAAATTAATGTAGATTGTATGTATCTATGTATGTACAGTTTACATAAAGAAACATGTATGCATTTTAACTACAGTCATGTACTTAAGGGTAAACAGGAATCAAAGAGCTGAAAGACCTGAGGTTGTTCAAATGTATGTAATTCTGATCACCCCGGCTTTATGCATTGCAATATTTAGTAGACAAACTGAGATGGCCGTACTTTCACGATTAGAATTAATGCATGCAGGGAAAGAACAAATCAAATTATGCCACATTATTATTATTGCATTGGCAATAAACATTTTATATGTTTACATCAAATAAAATATTGAAGTTGAATAGTTTTCTGCAGCCAGAAAATTTACTGGTATTGCTTAGGATGTGTTTTTTTGCAGTTAGGATGCTGAGCAAAAAGATAACATTAAGTCGGACAGGGATGGCTACACTCTACTTAACCAGTCGAGCACCGAAATCATAAAAATATACAAGGCACAATGCCCAACACCCAGCCGAGCGAGAAAAATGATCCGCCCAAATCCCAGCTGTCAAAAATCTGAATGAAACAGTTTCAGCAATCAAAAGGCTGAATGCCCACTCAGAACGACCTAGTTTCAAATGTAAAACGGCGGAAAGATACAATAATAAATAAACACCGAAAGCCCCGGCCGGATGACTTAGTTTCAACAAGCAACAAGCCTTAGTCGAGTGTCACCAAGAATGACCTAGCTCCAATAAGCTTAACAGCCCAAGCTGAATGACCCAATTTAAACAACCCAATTTAACCAATTAGTATGCCAAAATGAGCAACAACGCTACATGACCATTCCGGTGTATGTTTAAATTTATTAGTCAGAATAATAAGCCAAATAATCAGAAATGTGTAATATCGAATACTACGACAGGGGCGTAGCCAGACTTGAATTGACTCATAAGCCTTGAAGTTGGTGGTTATGGTTGGGGGTCCTCACGATTCGTGAAAATTTGAGACTTATATTTATATTTAATGTTACGCGCGTGCGTACATCAGTAACATAACCGACTATATATAACAGTTTATACAGAATAGTACATGGTATCATCTACGGGAACGTTAATAATGAAACAAGGTTAAAAAAGTATGTAGTCGGACCAGGGCTCAAACCTGGAACCATTTGCTATATATTAAGAAGGTTCAATGCTCTACTGTGTGAGCTAAGTGGATTACTACAAAGTTCTCTTCCTTATCAGTAATTAAATCCTATACTAGCTCCAGGCATCCTACAGACAGACACTTTTAGCATATTTTTCAGGGAAATTCTTAACTCTCATTTAAATGAAGCTTGTAACAAATAAATTTTTCCAAACATTTTAAAATCAAAGTTAAACCCCTTTCACAATTGTCATACGACGAGTCTTAGATGTAAATTTGAGGAATATCCTATGTCCGTCGTACAACAAACTTAAGAAATTTTGTCGCGTTTGACACCATCGGACCACAAAATGCATTTTTATAATTAAATTGATCATGCGTACATGTATTTCAGTTTAATACTAGCATTTAGCAAGTTCCTATTTGCATATATTTATTATTATTTGAAAATAAAGAGTTTGGTTGGACGTTTTGATTAATTATACCCAGCTGCTGAAACTTATTTTTTAAACCAGCTAATAGTTTGACAATGCTTTTATCGTACGACGGACGTGCTACAACTGTTCATCTTAAGGCTTTCGCGCGTCAATTGTTATGTCCTGCGACCATCGCATGACCATCATACGTCTGTCTGTCGTGTGGCGGACGCACGATAGTTCCCAAAAATGCATCGTAGAGCTGTCGCACCCTTTCCAGGCGCAAATTGGTACATTTCCATGTAGACCCATAAGCCTCGTGCAACGAAAACATTCCTACGACAATTGTGAAAGGGGTTTTAGTCATGGCTCCTATATATTTTGAAATTACGCATGTTTATCCGGTAATGTCGATAAGGTGAATATGAATTGGAATAAGTAGATCATAACTTTGCCGATGCAGTCTTCAAATTTCACTTTTCATGGCAGACATTTTGGTGGAACAGTTGTCGAGTGATAAGCGCTCTCAACTTAGTACCGATCCAGAGGTCCCTGGTTTGAATCTCTGCCGGGGCACGGGAAATTCCTACCAAACTACATCTGCACTGATGACGAAGACCGACTCACCAACCTCCACTTCTGAAAACCATGCACAAAACAATTGTGGTTTTAACAATGTTATTGTGAAGGCATACACACATCATGTTGGTTAGACTATAGGCAAGATGCTAACAGAGTGAACACTTTACCAACTGAGCTATCCAGGCATTAGTCAAACGTATTGAACGCGTACAGTATACACTGTAGCGGCTCAGTTGAAAAATTGAAAACTGGTCAAGCTGGCCAAATACATTTCTCCCCTATCAGTAATTTAATCCTGTACACAGTACTACAATTATCTAATAAACATTGCTATCCAAAGCACAATACACATGATACAGACGGAACATTGTCAAAGAGTCATTTTACATTTTGTTTTGGTACAAACTAATGAAACTTGGACGAATAATTTCGGTCGTAGGTACGAATAGGAACGGGTACGACAGGAATTTGTAGAAAGTTGTACTTACCAAACCTTTAATAACAACATACGTCATCGGATGTTGATTTTATTGTATAAGTTTGCTAATTGTGAGTCTTAAAGACGATTTTCCTTGCTTAACAAGTACTTACATCGTGTAATCGATGGTCGGCGTCTCAGACGAATGCAATCACGTAGAATGTTGAGTTACTTCCCCTGTTACCTGGCTATCGCTCCGGACCCGGGATTATTTATTTATTTTGTATAGCGTAATTTGAAATCTGCAGATGTTCAGAAAATCTAAAAAATATAGAAGTTCAGCTACGAATTGTCAGTTTTCAACTAATTTGAGATTACAATAATGGTTGAATCCTCGTACCAATCATAACTACTCTCGTACGTCACTGCGGATCTTCGATGAGACCGGAAATCCATACCTTTTCAGCTATTAGTGGGGCGAAACTTCGGCCGATGACGGAAAGACCCGAGTAGTTACGATTGCCGGGAAGACAATTGGTACGGCCTCTACGACATTTATAGGCTGCTGATTTAGGAAAAAAGCCAAACTCAGACGTCTCGGAGATGTTTTTTCAAAACCTTCGGTTTTGAAAAAAATCTCCTATTATTCAATTAATGGGTGTCATGTAATGCATTTAGAGCGAAGTCTTTACAATTTTGTATTTGTATCCTTCAATTGGGCTTCAATAACACTAGCTGGGTGTTTCAGACCGTCCAACTTAGATTCGCCATCATGCATGTCTACCTCCGCGTCCTCGTTCCAAAAGTAGCCGCCATTTTGTTTTTCTAGTTTCGATTTGTCATTAGTGTGGACATTCTCGCGTCTCGATTTCATGAATGACGGACAACAAGGAATATATCTGAAACAATTTATCCCGTCCAACCAGTTCTGAATTAGTGGAAAGTCGTATAATTTCATTCTAGAGTTGTTTGCACTACTTTCGTCACCACCGCTTAACCGTCTCCAGGATTTTATGCCGCGTTCTTCATCCGCTCCTGCATAAAATAGTTCCGAGTTTAGCTTACATCAATGTGAACATGCACTATATTACAAATACAAAACAAGAGATATTTATGAATCACGAATGCTCCATGGCAGCCCAATGTTAAATGTTATGGTGACCTCGACCTTTGACCTACTGACCGCACAATAATCAAAATAATAGTCCACACTAGTCCAGTAAACAACCACTGACGATAACCAACGCCGGTATTTTATAACGTTTGAACATCATAAGTCCAACGGTTCATTAGTTATTGATCGGAAACATTCATGTTAAAGGTCACACTTACCTTGACCTACTGATCTCAAAATCAATAGGGGTCGTCTATTGTTGATGACCAAGCTCCATGTTAGAGTATGATCGTACGGTCATGGTTAAACAGTGAAAATAACACCACTAACGAAATTGGTTATAAATGTACCAGTTAGGTACTGTATGAAACAAAAGTGAATCTTTAATTTCGAATTTTCTAACAATTTGCTGATAACGAACTATTCCATACACTATTATTATTCATACGTACCTGGTATTGTATTGTCAAGCACAAATCCAATCGCCCCTGCTACGAACATGCTAGTGCTGAGCAAGACAGAGAAAATCTGGTCAACAATGTCACTTCCTGAAATATGCGCATCACAGAACATTACAACAATTTATTCTAGCTCTTACGGCTTTTTGAGAGCTGAAACTTGGACTTTCAGCGGTTAAGTTCATTTTTGTAGGACATTGTGCCGGGTAAATGTGGTCTGCGTTGTTTTTTATGCTTTCTGTGATCGGATGTTTAAGTTGAGTGTCGCCTTCCCTGTCCGATTTTATTATTGTTTGGAGTTATTATTATCTAAATTGATATATATATATATATATATTTATAGATATTGATGCTTGTAAGAGCAACAATCAATAATGAACGAAATAAAAACGACGCATTGAACTAACACATGCAATGTCGTCGGGAAACGTATATAAACGAAAGTTGATCGTCTCGGAACGTAGGAATCTTATCATTATTAATACGAGTTTGCCCAATTTGTGTTTCATAAAGTCATGAAGCCTTTCAAATAAACCGATCGAACAACCTACTGATCCCTTCACACATACCTTTAATTTTAGACAAAAAATAAAGCAAATTGTTTAATATTAGATGTTTAGAATGCTTGTTAAAATGCGTCAAATAACGTTTCAACGACTTTGTGAGTTTGAAAGGTCTCTAACTTTTTAAATGGACGCTACATTTGGCTCAAACTTGCCGAAACTGTGAATAAGAGTCTTGAATTTCATAATTGTGTCACTAAGTCTGGCCCCGATCTCCAGAAGCATGTCAATCTGAGCCAAATCTCATCTCAAGTATTGCCATGTGTCCTGATGTTAATTTCAACGGTTAACTGGACTCTTACTAATTTCTACTTGAGATGCTTCGGGGGATCGGGGCCTGTTTTTCTTGGAAACTGGCTCATATGTATCTGCATGGTGATGTTTTAGTTATTGAGGTAACATTGTGATGCACAGACAATTCAACACAGAAGTAGCGGTAGTACTGAGTCACCCATGCAAGAGAATGTTGTATCGAGTAAATTCCGGGTTTTAGTGCCGAATTACGGGGGGTCCCGGGGAACGGTCTTTAGAACGTCCGCTTTACCCAGAATGAGAAGCTCGATGGCAGACGATTCCAGGCAGCTGCGTAGATGGACGTTCCTACGAGAGTTCCATGACGAATAATAGATGTATGCACGGCGTACCGACCACAGGACATCGGTGAATATATTCTCTTGTGAATTGTGCTTTTAATTACCACCGGACAACAGTTCAAGACAGAGGCAGATTGTACCATCCGTATCTACAAAAAGAATACGGAAAGCAACCTAATATACTGACACCAACAATGAACGACACCCAGTATGGCTATTAGGATTAGCATACATCTTTTGTATACTAGTAACCATAAAGGGAGGTAATTCAAAATGATAACTTTACCGAAGTGAAACAATACCTGTATCTATAGAGCTTGGATTGGCCGCCATCCAGTTAGGCATACTAAGCCCAAAGAACAAGGAAACACCCAGGATGAAAATATTTCTGGGAGAATTCAGATCAATATACTGAAGATTCGTCAAGCCAACAGAGGTGACCATACCTGTGAAACGTAAAATATATACATGTATAGTCTGTACAAATTAACTAGACCCTTAAACCTTCTATTAGCATAATTGTACAGTTCATTTCTGGTCTATAATTTAATTTCGGTCTATATTTTCATAAGCGGAGAGTACGGTGAATTTGTAAGAGTTGTACTATAAACACTAAAGGTGCGTCTACACGGTCAATCTTTGTGTATACATCTTGACTATAAGTCAAAATTTACCGTGTAGTAACGTGTAGAACACTTACACAAATTTTCGGGAGATGTACGAATTCATTGTTAACAAGAGATGTTTGTAAAACACGTATGCCCCCATGGCAGCCCAATAGTCAGAAATGGTGAAGGTCACAGTGACCTTGACCTTTGACCTCAAAATCAAAAGGGGGTCATCTACTGTTGCTGTCCAACCTCCATGTAAAGTTTGAAGATACTAGGTCAAAGCGTTCTTGAGTTATTGAACGGAAACCATTTGAATAGTCAGAAATAGTAAAGGTCACAGGGACCATGACCTTTGACCTACTGACCTCAAAATCAATGGGGGTCATCTACTGTTGCTGACCATCCTTCACCTAAAGTTTGAAGATCATAGGTCAAAGCGTTCTTTAGTTATTGAACGAAAACCATTTAAATGGTCGGAAATTGAAAAGGTCACAGTGACCTTTGACCTACTGACCCAAAAATCAATAGGGGTCATCTACTGTTGCTGACCAACCCCCATGTAAAGTTTTAAGATCCTAGGTCAAAGCGTTCATGAATTATTGAACGGAAACCATTTAAATAGTCAGAAAAAGTAAAGGTCACAATGTCCTTGACCTTTGACCTACTGACCTCAAAATCAATAGGGGTCATCTACCATTGCTGACCAACCTCCATGTAAAGTTTGAAGATCCTTGGTCAAAGCGTTCTTGAGTTATTGAACGGAAACCATTTAAATAGTCCGAAAAAGTACGACCTACAGACCGACAGACATGTGCAAAGCAATATACCCCCTCATCAAAGATGGGGGGCATAACAAGTGTTTGGAGAGAAATAACGTGGGATTTATAAGTCATGACTAACTGAGTAGTTAGGGGAGATGTACATCTTGTGAAGTGTACATCTTCGACTTATACACCAAAACTTACCGTCTAGACGTACCTTTATCTAAAGGTGCATCTACACGGTAAGTCTTGGTATAAAGTCGAAGATGTACACTTCACAAGACGTATATCTACCCTAACTACACGGTACATCATGACTTATATATCACACGTTATTTCTCTTCAAACACTTGTTAACAATGGTGTCCGTTGAGGGAGACCTATTGATAGGACTGTGTGTAGTGTATAATCCTATGAGCACTTCCGTTTCGGTGTTACACCCAAGTCATTTCTGTACTATGGCGACTATGAATGTGTCGCACATCTCCCGAAAATGTGTGGTAGAAGTGTACTACTCGTTACTACACGGTACATTTTTTACTTATAGGTGAAGATGTATACACCAAAAGCTTACCGTGTAGATGCACCTTAACTCAACGGTAAGGCACACCCTTATCGTGAACATTGACTTATTTAACACAAGAACCTTGAAATACATTATTTATTATTATACCATATTTATATAGCACTTTTATCATGTAATTACACGTTCAAAAGTGCTTTACAATCACATTTAAGACATGGTTAAAACAATTTTACATAGATACATGCATGCAAACATAACAACAAATGTATATAATTATATATATATTAAAGTTTAAGGCTAAAATCCTCCCTCAAATACCCCCTAAAATGGATGTTTCAAGAGCAGCGTCACATACCACTGCCACGAGAAACTAACTCCAAAGGAATAGTGATACTTCCTTTAAGGAGGCAGGATGCATGGGTGTTCCAAGAGCAGCGTCACATACCACTGCCACGTGAAACTAACTCCTAAGGAATAGTGATACTTCCTTTAAGGAGGCAGGAGACCCCCGATTTATAAGACGCTATTTACTACTGTACTAGTGTTTCAAGAACAGCGTCACATACCACTGCTACGAGAAACCGTCTCCAAAGGTATAAATGTACTACCTTTTAGGCGACCCTTAAAAAGTCAAACTAATAATCAGCCAGAATATGCTTTAGTAAAACAGTGCGTGTTTAGCGCTTTCTTGAATGATGGTAGTGTTTTACTATCTCTGAGGGCTGTTGGCAGTGCATTCCAGAGCTTCGGTGCTGCAGCCATGAAACATCGATCACCGTACGATACAGTCCTCATCCTCGGCACAACTAGAAGAATAGAGTCATTTTGTGACCTAAGCTGTCTTTGTGGAGTATATATTTCCAACATACTTCTGATGTAGCCTGGGGACTTTCCATGTAGTGCTTTGTAAACATGAGTCAATACCTTGTACTCCACTCTGTATTGTACAGGTAACCAGTGAAGATCCTTCAGTACAGGAGTGATGTGGTTGTATCGCGGTATCCGTGCGATGAGGCGGGCAGCTGTATTTTGAATAGTTTGTAGTTTGTTCAGAATGGTTTTTGGGGAGCCGCACAGTAATGAGTTGCAATAATCCAGTCTTGATGTTACTAAAGAATTTATGAGGGATTTTGTTGCATCAACTGTCAAATATTGTCTGATTTGACCTATTTGTCGGATCTGCATGAAACAAGACCTGGAGACAGAGTTTACATGTTTATCCATATTCAGGTGTGAATCCAACATGGCACCAAGGTTTCTCACCACTGATGATGGGCTGATCACAGCGTCACCAACTTTCACTGTGATATTCTCGACAGCATTGGTATTCCGTTTCGGCACAAACAGGATTACCTCTGTTTTGTCTGCATTAAGTTTCAACAAATTGTTCTTCATCCAGAGCAAGATATCCTTCAGACATGCTTCAATTCGTTGCAGTGTCTCATCGCGTGAAACGCAATCTTTCGGTTGGAATGCCATATACAACTGGGAGTCATCAGCATAGAAATGATGTTGCAGTTGATGCTTTCTGCAGATTGCACCCACTGGTTTTGTATACATGATGTAGATTTTAGGACCAAGCACAGAGCCCTGATGTACGCTATAATTCATCAGTACTGGTTCCGAAAGTTCACCATCAATACAAACAGTCTGGTAACGGTCACACAGATAGGATTTCATCCACTCCAATGGTTTGCCTACTATACCAAAATGATTTTCAAGTCGGCGTAGGAGGGTGGTGTGATCAATGGTGTCGAATGCTGCTGATAAATCAAGCATTACGAGGACAGTAGCTTTATTCTGGTCTAGAGAACAAAGGATGTCATTTTGCACACGAAGTAAAGCAGTTTCAGTAGAATGGAATTTTCTATAAAATACATAACCATATAAAGGTCGAGGACCAAGACAATTTGTTTGCCCTACAAAATCTATCAGTTTTTACTAATATTCAAAATGCATTTATCAAGGCTAAACATTACATGCAATGTATTCATGTATAAAGGTCGAGAACCAAGTTAATTTGTTTGTCCTATAGAATCTTTCAGTTTTTACTTACATTCAAGATACATTTATCAAGGCTAAACTTTACATACAATTTGCTTACACATACACAATTATGTATTCATGCAGTAAGGTCAAGAACCAAGCTAATTTGTTTGCCCTATAGAATATATCAGAGTTTATTTATATTCAAGATACAAGTACATGTACATCTTTACATTCAAACGCATTGCATTGAGGATGAGAACCACGTTAATTTGTTTAGACATTCATATAACTGAAATGTTAATTACCCAACCAATGTTCTATACACAGGTTTTACTTATATTCAAACAACATTTATTAAGGCTATTAAGGATTGTATTCATGCATTAAGGTCGAGGACCAGACTAATTTGTTCGGATAATTGAAATAGCTGACACGTCACTCACCGAATGTCACCATGAACATGCCACCAATGACGGGTGCCGGTATTGTAGCAAAGAGAGCACCAAACTTGCCCAAACAACCCAGCAACAACATGATAATACCTCCGACTTGTACGACACGTAAACTCCCGACCTGCACACAAGAAGTAATATAATGCTTTACAGTAAAATCAGTGTTTAAGAACATCACTGTCAGGCCCGCAGCCACAATGACAAACATCGATTCACTTGCATCGGTGAAAAAATGAGAAAATACTAAAAAGCATGACTTTTGAAGTAAAAAGTGCTTTATTCACTAGAAGATATTGGTATCTATGCTTAGATACGGATTTTACTGTATAGGAATAAATACAATATAGTTTACTTAAAGAAGATAACAAATGGATCAGACAAAGCACCACTCAACAGAAACAGCAGAAAAGGAAAGCACACAAAGGAACAGACACACGATACAAACCACATATCACAATCCTACGTTACAATGCCCAACAAAAAAAAACTGATCAAGAAAATATAACTAAACCTTTACGTACAAAACTTAATTTCAGGCGCCAAAACGCTCTAAAACGTTTAAGAACATCACTTAATGACTGTCCAAATCAATCGTTATTAACTTCTTGCAACGTCTTACGTCATTACATATAGTCTGTTAATAAATCAATTTTCGATGATCCAACCTATCGAGTTACGTGCTACTACCGACTACTATGAGTACAGGAGACTGATCCATACCTGGAGCGGTTGAATGTGTGAATGCACCATTTGTACATAATGTTTGTCCAATTTCTTGTTCTAGTTACCTCCCTTTAGCTGCAATTGTCTCATGTGGTCATCTTACTTGTGCGCTTTGTGTTGTTTAGTCATGTCTTTAAATGTTTATATGTAACATGATAGTCTGTATTGCTGTCTTAATTTAGTCATCACATAGTGCTGCTCTAATCATGTGTTACACTCTGCCTTATTGCTATCTTTTATGTCTTCGTTTGTCATTGAAAATACACGTATACAAACACTGTCAATCTGTTCATTTCATATCTGATATGAGGTGATACGCTTTTTTAGCACGCTTTTAATCGTCGGCTTTTGCTTCACATTTCCTCTCATTTATTTATTTATTGTTTTGCTTTAACAAACTCTTAGCATGAGTGTCATCCATTTGACTGACACTGGTTGTATGCGCTTTTATGTTTTTTTTTTTTCTTTTTTTCTTTGCTTTCATGTATGCCCTCAATTTCAATGAATGCCTCTTTTTCTGCATCTTGTTGCTTTGTGTGCATGTTTAGTTTCATTAAGCTAAAATCAGTCTTATTCAGTACTGCTTACTGTTTAACCCGAAACGTGTCCCTATATATGCTGCTCATGTCTGTTTTATGTATGTACATATGATTTAACCCTGATGCATATTGTATTTTATTTTCTTAAATATATTAAACATGCGATTCTATTTATGCTTCTCATGAATGTTATATTTATATAAATGTGCTTTAATTTCTGGCTGCTTGTATATCTATATATATATAGTTATATCTGATCTCTTTGTTTTATAGGTATTGTACAAATTATATTTCTCTTAACTTTTTATACTGCTTTGCATGTGTTTAACTGTTTATACCTGTATTAGCTTATAAGTACTCATGTCTTTCCGCTGTTATTAAAACTTTTCTTTTATGCATTGAATGTGATAATGTTGCTTACTCTGTATAATTATGATTACATGATACTTCTTTTATTATATAGATTGTTAGTTTGCATGTTACTAGATAGTCAATGCTTATGTCGGATACAAGCTTTAAGCTTAATATGTTATATGTGTTAACTCATAACCGACTTTAAATAAAGATTATCTTACCTTCCATAGGTAGATTAATGACCAGTGGAAGTTCAAATGTCAAAGGGTGGCTGAAAGCAGCACTCGAAAATTGATAACTTAACTTAAAGCTTTCTACACAGGACATTACATCAGCTGTCCATCAATCACAATCACATGGTCAAAGGATGGGCTTTAAAGCACTCACCAATCGACTTCGACAAGCAATACGGTGGGGCTAGCAGTGTCTGCTCAGGCGTAATGTCAATTATTGAGTTGGTAAATTTGAAACATTGCGCATGTACAAGTACCAGCATCAACTCACCTTTGTAATTCCTATTGTCCCAATATTTTCACTATAAGATGTTGTACCATTTCCAGAGCCCCATGCCCCTGCTAGAATACATCCTATCCCTTCAACCCCAATGCCTCGATTAATTGCGTGTGTTGGTGGGGGCGGAGCTCCAGACAGTCTCGCGCATGCGTAGTAATCACCCACTGATTCAATCATGGACGCCAGAACTCCAGCTAACATACCAAACACACTTGCTGTACTAACTGTTGGAATTCCCCATTGGCCTAAAAACAACAACAAACATTTATATATAACATAAAGGTAGTAAATAATCATAAAAGTGTGCCAATACCTACATGAAACATCAAAATGTTAGGTTAAGGAAAACAACAAATCGGACAGCGTGTGAGGCAGCACGCAACAGAGCACAAAAGGCACATCACTAAATACATAAATCACATATCACAAGAACAAGTCACAATGACAAATATATTGAAGCATTAAATAAATCGCTAGTTGACCATGAAAGAATAGATAACAGAGACAAGTTTATCATGTCAACCCTGAGACCACTTTACTATGATACCAAATTTAATTCCACCACGAAAAAGGAGTATCAACAAAAACACATCATCAGGCTAGTAGTGTTCCTCTGTTACCTTGGCAACGGTTACGCCCTCTACATTATGAGGCTCACAGGGAAGACTGGGTATACCCAACTGTGTTGCCTCTATAAATAAAGTCTTTATTATTATTATTATTATTATTACATATGGAGAAGTTGTCATTTGCTTGTCAACACGACGTTAATGCTGGTTGACATTTAATTCCAGTAAAACACAATTAATGATGTTCGCATAATTATGACCGAAACATTGTGTGAAACCACTACAGAACATGGTGTAAACGAACACTGCTGTACAGTTCTTTTATTTAGGTCTGTCACTTGTATTGTCACTTGAAAACAAACTAATGATATGAAAAATTGCCTATTTATTGTTTCCAACATTTTAATCGGATAAAAAAGGCAGAGCAAATATAACCCATTAAACCACATTCTACTACTCAAGAGTGAAATGAAAAAATTAACAAGAGAAATGGCAATGTTTAGGTCCACAGTGTTATTTTATCACATCACCTGCGACCCAGCGTTGCCGTAAAGCAGTGTCGGAAATATCGTCCGACACTCAAAAAGTGTGCAATAAACATTTAAATTAGCCTGGCGGGACGTTAGCCAATCCATGCCTTGATCGGCCAATGATCTGGCACTTTTGCAGTAAGAAAAACACCACTAAACTTGAAAGACTACAATTTAGAGCCTTAAAATTAGTATTTAACGATTTCGAATCAAACTATGAAACACTTCTGGATAAAGTAAATATGCCAACACTACATGTTAGTCGTCTTCGCCAAATAGCCATTGAAGTATTTAAGGAACTAAATAATATTTCACCAGTGTATATACATGAACTAATAAATGTTAAATCCAACAACTATAATTTCAGGAAAACAAACACTTTTGAAGTGCCAGCAGTCAATAGCACTACTTATGGTAAGAAAAGCTTCCACTTTGCTGCCACCCAGGTGTGGAACAGCCTACCTAACGGTTACGTGCAACTACCGACTATAATGAGTTCAGGAGACTGATCCATACCTGGAGCGGTTCAAAGTGGGAATGCACCATGTGTACATAATGTTTGTCCAATTTCTTGTTCTAGTTACCTCCCTTTAGCTGCAATTGTCTCATGTGGTCATCTTACTTGTGTGAATTGTGTCGTTTTAGTTATGTCTTTAAATGCTTATATGTAACATGATAGTCTGTATTGCTGTCTTGTTAGTCAGCATAAAGTGCTGCTCTAGTCATGTGTTACACTCTACCTTATTGACATAGCTTTATGTCTTCATTTGACATTGAAAATACACGTATACAAACACTGTCAATCTGTTCATTTCATATCTGATATGAGGTGATACGCTTTTTAGCACGCTTTTAATCGTCGGCTTTTGTTTCACATTTCCTCTCAGTTAGCCAATCCATGCCTTGATCGGTCAATGACGTCAGGATAAAACCAACGCCGACTGACCTCAATACACAAGTTATACCTGGGTAGGGAAAACGGAACCACTGAGCTTTATCCAAGACATCTATACTCTTATCCGTCCTTGCAGCATATCCCCATTTGACAGGATCATCCGGTAAAACGTCGGTGAAGGTGAGAATATAACATACACCCCATGCTATTCCCATCGACAGCAGCACCTGCAAGGATAAAACAACAACATCAACAACAATGAAACGATAAAACGAGTATTACTCTTTGTACAACCAGAAACGCAAATAATCGAACCATCTGCCCGAGTTAAATTAAGTTGGTTTCAATATAGTAATGAAATAACGCAATTCCAGTATGTTCCTAGAAATGATCTGAATAAGCTTAAACCTTTCGATCAAATCTAATTTCTGTATTACATTGTACATTGTTTGTAAATAATATATTGTGAATTGATGCGAAATAAACGAGAGATGTTTTTAAACATGTAAGCCCTGGTAATGGTCACAGTGACCTTGACATTTACCCTACTGACCTCAAAATCAATAGGGGTCATCTGCTGTTGAGGACCACCATCCAAGCGTTCCTGAGGTATTGAACGGAAACCATTTGAATACTATGGTGAAGGTCAGTGACCTTGATCTTTGTCTACTGACCTCAAAATCAATAGGGGCCATCTACTGTTATTGACCAACCTCCATGTGAAGTTTGAAGATCATAGGACAAAGCATTCTTGTGGTATTGAACGAAAACCGTTTGGTCATCCGACCGACAGAACGACGGACCGACAGACATGTACAAAGCAATATACCCCCTAATCAGATGAGGGGCATAAATAAATAAATTAAACCATTATGTTACTATAAATAGACTAGGCCACGTGACTTACTGGAAAAAGGTTAAATATTGGCAGCATTACTACTGTACATCCCTTGCCTATACACGGTATGTTGATGTTTTTCATATACTGACTGAATAACGTTATCAGGAACATTGTCCTGAAAATACATACGCAAACTCCTAAAATTCATACGTAAACTCCTGAAAATGCATGTTGAGTCATAGAACAGTTTTTATTTATAAAATGGGGTTTCTCTAACCGTGATCCGTAATCACCAAACTTTGAGGTTGCCAACCAATGAACTTATATTTACAAACAATTGGCAACTGAGCATTCCGCATCGGCCAATGAAAACATGTTTTACAAACGATTGGCAACTAGGCATTCTGTTTCAGCCAGTGACAATATGTTTACAAACGATTGACCAATATGCTTTGCATATTAGCCAATGAAAATGTGTTTTACAAACGATCGGCAACTAAGTATTCCATGTTTACAAACAATAGATCAATATGCATTCCGTATGAGCCAATAAAAACATGTTTTACAAGCGATTGGCAAATATGCACTATGTATTAGCCAAGGAAAACATGTTTTACAAGCGGTTGACCACTAGTCATTGTATATTAGTCAATGAAAACATGGTTTACAAACGATTGGGCAATAAACATTCAGTGTCAGCCTATGAAAACATGTTTTACAAACAATTGGCAAATCGGAATAGAACTTACATTAAAGCTATCCACCAGTGTTGAGATGCGAAGGAAGACCCAGCACCGAACAGAGAGAGCCCTATCATAGTTATGGTTGGCGTGATTGACAAGGGGCCTATGTACCGAAGTACGAACCCCATGATACCACTGAACCCTATGACAACCTGGAACACTGATGACACCATAATCGCCCCCTGAATCTAAAAATAGAAAACAGTTTTTAAGCATGAAAAGCATCAGCACAAAATTAACACAAGAGCGAAAAATCACAGATTGCAAGTACTTTTAGTATCAACAAAATGAAAATCAAAAATGAAACTAAACCATACCTTACAATATTCCTTATTTGGCCAGGTTACATTTGTAACAACAGACAATACAACATTTAAAAAACAAAACACATGTACTTGGGTAACAACAACAAGGTAGCAGTAGTATAAAGTTTATAATATATTTTGTAATCTTGCTGGACATTGTGAGTAAATTACTTACATGTTTTTGTATTTGGTATAAATTAAATATTGGACGGGGACAGCTACCGGGTATATTCACTGTCATATTTATGGACTATGTAATGTCCATATTTTGCTTTTCGATAGATTTGCACGAGAAACGAGTGATAATTTAACTACATGTAGTACATAAACAGCTACATAGTTATTCTTTTCTTCTTACGAATTAAATGTATACTCTTTCTGCAATACATCTTTATTTACAGATTCGTGTTTTGAATTTTCACTTGGTTATAAGTTTTTTTAAAACAGTTACCTCTCGAATTCTCGCCATCCAAATCTCGCGATGTTCGTCACTTCCCAAATCCGGTAAACCATGTGACGTGAAATTCACAGCATCTCCATCTGAAACATCAAGAACAAGACTGCCTTCAATAAACCCTTATGCCCCAATGGAAGCCTTGTCCATAAAAACGCTAAGTCAATCTGGGACCACAATTATGTTAAAGCATGAAAGCTTTGTAGCAAGCCATATTGATGTAAGACGAAACGGTCAATTTGGGTTAATCAGGGAAGGACAGACAGCCATTCTCACTGACTTGACGTTGTGGGGTTTTCTTTTGTTCATTCTTTTGTTTGTAAAACCCCATAAGCAACATGTTGCACCCCGTAAGCAACGGAATGAATATAATCTAAATATAGCCTATTGTTCCACATCCCACAATTAGAAGTGTGTTAGCACGGACGGACTCACTGACTTGACGTTGTGGTGTTTTCTTTTGTTCTTTCTTTTGTTTGCAAAACCCCATAAACAACATATTGCACCCCGTAAGCAACGGAATGAATATAATCTAAATATAGCCTATTGTTCCACATCCCACAAATGCTTAAAAACTTGTTTCTATTTATCGATACGGGGACATAAAACAGTTTGAGGAATTAAAATACTTTACCAGCCACGAACATTGCACGTTTGTTTTCATTATACGATATGTATTCCATCTACGTGTTTTATATAAGTGTACGGCGAGGGCATTGCCATTACCTTAGAACAATGATTGTACCGTATCATTGAATGTTGAAGTTGTTCGTCGAAGGTTTCCAAGCGAATCCATTGGCCTATGTACTAAAAATTTACAGTTAAAATACATTTATAACTTACAGATAATTTGACACGACTCTCGACCTTCAATTAGCATACCTTAACAGTGGATATATTGTCTATATTTATAATCCCGATTGTATGTTTTCGCAAGCGGAAAGTATCAGGAAGAAGCTCGCTGTGTAATAGACACATCTAAAGGACCGATATTGCACGATTTGCTCGCGTAAATTTATATATTCAACGCGAGAACCTTGTGATATATTCATGCATAAAGGTCAGGATCATGTCAAATTATCTGTGCTATAAAAGGACTTGGTTGACCACTGGCGTAATACAATTACTAAATTCAAACTTATTACGCTGATTAAACAAGAGATTTGATTCTATCTATCTTTCCTACGTCCGGTTTGTGTAAATACGTGAATTCAACAAACATGCAGGGACGATAGACAGACTCAGACTTCTGACGAAACAATTTTGCCGAGTTATTTTATATTTCTCTATCGAATACCTGTAAAGTTAAGTTATAAACAAGATATTTTTGTAAAACACGTATATCCCCCATGGAAGCACAAAGTAATGCTAAAAGCCATGACAACCTGCACATTTTACCTACTGACCTCATAATCAACTAGATCAACTACTGGTGCCTGATGGTCCCTTTTTAAGTTTTTATTGCAGGAGTGGTGGCCTGGGAGCTTTTGGAGTGTGAGGTGAGAGCGAGAGGTCCTGGGTTCGATCCCCGTATGTGCCACTGCTCAATTTCTGTGAACAAGAATAGCCCTTAATGCTCAACGTTACCAATGTTTATGAATGGGTACCCGAGGGGGCAATGTGTTGTGGCTGCCAGTCGCACCGAGTTTAACAGCCGACTAGTGATTGTGAATGGTCGGAGAGTAAATGTACAGTCGGACGCATGTCGGATAATAGAATTTCATTTTCTCGTTAAGTAATGCGTTAAGCACTGTGCCGTGTAATTGTGGTATGTGATATTTTCATGTTTTCTGTGCTCGGTTGGTTAAGTTGGGTGCTGCCTTCCATGTCCGACTTTCTATTATCTTTTTAAGTGGGTACTGTACGATCACTATATTAGTATATATATAATATGATTTACCAAAATATAAACAACAATCATACCTGCAAGTCTTGCATCTGTGTACGGACAATTCCACTGAGGTTGTGACAGTATTGCAATCGTAGGAACAACAAATGAGAACGTACCTCCTTGAACTATAGGTAACCTGTTCAAAGTACAAACAAGTAACAAATGTGTAAATAGTAAAAGACGAAAACAAAAAACAGTATAACCTCTCCAGAACGTCCATCTGTCGAGCAACAACCTCTCTATAACAACACCTTCAAAATTGCCATAATCTGATATTTACTATAAATGTAATCTTTGTAGAGAAACAACCTCTGTACAAGGGTCAACATTGGCAGCTCCAAATAGGTGTTGCTCTACAGAGGTTGTACAATAATGTGAAATCACGTATTTTCATGGGCATAACATGTTGTGGGTTTCTGTTAAAATGAAATTTCGCGAGGTTGTAAGTCCGTTTTTACAAATGGAAGGGAAACCCTTGTACACTAATCGGTAGGTCGATGAGACGTGAGGATTCGATATCGTTGTGGAGTTCAGCCTTGAACTCAAGGAAAGTCTAACCCCACGCCGAAAACTAATCATGTTTACAGTATCATACAATTCAATATTTGCCGCCTTAAATCGATTGCTAATACATTAAGAAACAAAATCAACCGTCGTAAACTAGCATATTGGGCTTGCCGAACTGTGTTGCCTCTTTAAATAAAGTCGTTATTATTATTATTATTGTATTATTATTATTAGTAGTAGTATTATTATCATAATTATTATATTGGTTCAAGCTCTGTAACATTTCTATGTTGAAACAATAGCTTTGATGCTGCTCAGAAGTAGTGATGTTGAAGTTTCCCGTGTGTACCTTACGCCGAATGTAGATTGCAGAATTGTGGCAACTCCACTCACGAAGAAAATAGTTCCAATCAGTTCGCTGATGCCGACCGTGTCCTGATCCATACAGAAGAATCCACTCAGTAGATACGGTACGGATATTAATGCGCCGACCGCCGTCAAATAGTGCTGAAGTGAAAAACGCCGAACGTCAAAAGAATGAGAAGAAAAACAAACATTAAAAATAGCAAATTATAACTTGTACAAATCTTGGTTCTTGTGAATTAATTTCAGAAATCATGAATATGTCTTTTATCGTAGAATAAAGAACGCTCCCGAGTTCGGGAACGTAGTAATTAAATCACAAGTACGAACAAGTGGCCGTGCTTTATTAAAGATTAAACACAGGTACATATTTATTATTTCAATTCTAACATAGCCAACATTCCACATTTGACAACACTTCAAGACCGCTGCACTATGTTTCTTCCGTAGCTGTGGTTTATCGGTAATTCATGCACATCTTGGTTTGCTCTATGTATATATAGGTGAATCTGCTTGTTGTGTTAGAATGTATTAAAAACCACATACTAACCTGAAATGCTAGGAGGATACACAGATACCAAGGGGGCGTTTCTTCCACAGTGTATAGCACCGCCCCTGAATGAGTTGTCCGGGAACGCCTTCCGGGAGATTCAACGTCATATCCGGTGTCAATAGCGCAATTTGAACGGTCGGTACCCATAGCTTTAAAAGACGAACGAACGAAAGTTATAGCCCAGTCAGGGTAACAATAGATTGACGCAGCGGTCAAGTTCACAGGTTACGGTTTGAGACCTAGTATAAAGAGGGTTGTACAGAGAGCTATAATTTCAATACTAAACTAAAATATTATATTCGCAATACCTGTACAGACAATAGTTGTAATATTTTGTGTTGACATAAACGGCTACGTTACATACAAGGCACAACGCCCAACTGAATCAACCGAGCACAGAAAACATTAAAAACATACAAGATACAATGCCCAACTAAACACGTAAAGATCCGCCCAAGTCCAAGCTGTCGAAAAGAAGCATTAATCAGTTTCAGCAATCAAAAAGCTGAATGACCTAGCTGAATGACCCAGTTTTAGCTGTCAGAAATCTTAAAAAGTAGAAAATGAACAGTTTTACAAAGCTAAAAGTCAATTTTACGGCTGAATGACCTTGTGTCAGCAATAAAATGGCTGAACGCCCCAGCCGGATGAACCAGTTTCAAAAAGTTTAATGCTTTAGCTAGATGGCCCGCCTGAACAAGTCGAGCGCGACAGTAGAATGACTCAGCTCAATATTGCGAATGCCCCGAGCCGATGACCTACTTTAAACAATTAGTTGATATCAACGATCTTTTCTCCAGGAGTGACTTAACAAATTATTAGTTAATGTGTTTATAAAATTAATGTTTAGCGTTTAGTTGGTGGGGGATTAACATAAAATAACACGTATATGCATTATATCAACAAATCGGACAGGTCCAGTCCGTAGCTCATGGCAACAGGTCGTACGACCCCATACGGGATGATTTCGTATGATATCCGTCGGAAGATCGCATTCACAGACCGTGACAGCACTCAACAGAAACAGTAGAGCACGAAAGGCAAAGAGAACAAGTACGTTCCTCACGGTATGAATCCCGATACTTCATCAGAGAATTGGTCTGTTTTCATATGTCTCTAACGGAAATGAAAACCGATGTAACGCTCAGACGGAACTCAGATGTTATGTATCATGAGTTCCGTCCGAGCGTTACATCGGTTTTCATTTCCGTCAAGAACCATATGAAAACAGAACATTTATCTGACGAAACTGTGAAGCGGTGTATCGGGATTCATACTGTGTTCCTATACTCAGTACGATGTAAGTTATTGTAAAGATTTGACAATACAGTTGACAATACAACCTCTGCATAGCAACACCCTTTGAGAGCTGCAAATATTGGCTGATGTGTAGAGGTTGTTGCTTAACAGAGGTTAAATTTATTGCAAATATCACCTAAGGGAAATTGTGAGTGTTGTTGTAGAGAGGTTGTTGCTCTACAGAGAGACACTCTGGAGAGGTTGTACTGTATTTGGCGATGTTATGGAGATGACAAGGAAATAGAGGCGAAACTAACAGTTGAATGAGTTGACTTCGTGTCTACATTTCCATCATAATACTACCACTAATTGATATTTGTAAGATAATCACCGTAATGGGTGATATATAGTTGTCATTAAGGAGGTGGCAAATCGAACGTGTGCGAGTAGCTGAATGTGTAACTAGTCGTACATGTATATGTACGGGTTACAATCCAAATTTGCTTGTGAAAGAAAAACGTTTGTGCGTGAAAAATCGCTTGACACGCGCGATCAAATCATGCTTTTCTCGTGCAATACGTGCATACGAGTCAACTTCCGGTTATCGCAAGTCGTACATATTGAATCGTGTAGTCTCTCTATAAGTCATACAGTTACAGGAAGTTCCAAGTGCTTTTGCTCGCAATAAGTCGTACAGGTTTATTTACATAGACGTAACGTCAAAAGGTGAGGCATACAAGCGTAATATTAACGTTTTTGACGTCAAACAGTATATCGTTAACAAATATCAGCGTCAGTACTAAATGCTATGGATAAGGGTCAACATTTAAGTAAAATATTAAGTGCTCATTTGTTACAAATAAATACAGGACACACAATATGTTATGCGTTTTTTTACCGTGGTTATTTTTTAACTCAAGAATTTATACGAGTAAATATATGAGAAAACTATGACCGGAACAACCGTCGACGTCATCATTTGCGGTTACGGGACACTTATGTACATGCAAGAAAAAAGTTATTATCTTTTTTATTTATTATTCAATCGACTTGAAATTCGCTATGCTTGTACTACAGTTACATGTACATAAATTCACATGGAACAATTTTCTATATGTTCATGATTTTTTAAAATTAATTTTATTTCAGTATTTTTGAACATTTTTGTACATGCTACCTAATTTTCAAGAAAACAGCCAATATTTATGATATTGAAACAATTTTTGTGCAAACAAATCTTCGGAAAAAACGTATTTTTTTAGTTAAAATTGACTCACATACGCACACAAATAATTTAGCAAGTCGACTTTAAACAAAAGAAAATGGAAATTTACGTTAGAAAAATACAAAAGTCTCGCTTTTTTAACTTAATTATTTTCGTATACATGTGTATATTGCAAAATGTGCAATTTGTTTCCGCGTTTAATGATATAATTTATATTTTTCTACGCCGAGTTTTGCCGATTTTGAGTGTGCCTCACCTTTTGACGTTACGTCATAGCGTCCGCGGCAAGAAATGATACAGTACATTGATTAGGTTTATAAATAAAAACTCAATGAACTAGTTTCAACTATAAAGGGGGCTGAAATACGTAGTTTTAGCTGAGAAAAAGTATCAAAAAGACTAAGAATAACAGTAAATGGTAATTTCATGAATATGCATAAATAATGTTTGACGGTAGTAAACAAAAATAATATAAGTAATTGGATAGGGGATGAATAGTCGTAAAAAAATAATAAGGGTGCGAATAGCGCGAACGATTCATAAAGGGGACGAAACACTATGGTCTCGAATCTCGCCGCGAAATGTGTAAACAACACCGATTGGAAAAGGGTTGTTCTTAAGATAGACGCAAAATATTAAGCCGAAGATCTGGGGTAAATTTAATGGATGAAACGTCGATCAATACTATTTATCAATGCAAAATATTGTAAATAGTGAAAATAAATACATTATAGCAGGAGTCTGTTGCTAAACTGTAATATAAACGTTATGAAACCAAACAGTGTAAATTTCGTCTGCTTAACAAGGTACTGTAACAGCGACATTTTTATCAACCCTCAAAAATCATTAGTCATTTTACAGCGCATAGGATTTATTCGCACAAAAACATTAACTGACAGAAGAAACATTCCAAAATTTCTCGCAATACAAAGAAATAAAAAAAGAATTCAATTGCTAGGGACAAATGTTCTTTAAAATGATTGAAAAGTATGATTTTGGTTTAGATAAGCTGGAACTCGTTTTTTGCTCGGATGAATTGGTCGTGGAGAAATTACATTGGTAAAATCGTAGTGATTTCTGAAGTTGGTATGTAACAATACTTGGGGGAATCCCCCAAGTAAAAACGCTGTGTTTTATGCTACGTTAGGTTATACACTTGTAAACCATGTTTTTATTTTCAATACATTTATAGGTCGAGTCGCATTACATTGGCTGATTGATGGACAAGATCAAATTTATTTTTTTAAATGATACACGAGTTTTGTTCACTGTATAAATTCACTGAATAGATATTTGTCTTTACATGAAGTTTTAAGTAGTTCAATGTCCTTATTTGTTTATTTAAGCAACGAAACTGAACAAAAACCGCCTCCTCGATAGCCTAGTGGTAGAGCGTCCGCTTCGAGTGCGGATGGTCCAGGGTTTGACCCCTGGCCGCGTCATATCAAAGACGAAATAAAAATGGTATCAGAAATTCCCTTGCTTGACTCTAAGCATAAAAGGGAAACTGTCTTCTCTTCTCTCATACCCTCGTGGCGATGGATGAGGCGTCAAGAGTGATGAATATAAGTTGGAAAAGCTTGTTCACAATCGAGTATAAAAAAACTAATAAAAAAACTGACCAAATGCACCATATCGTCCAAGGAAGCTTACAGAACGTCCCACGTAAGTGTAGAATTCGTTATTGTGCCAATGTCAGTGTGGACATGCCACGTAGTCTAGTAGGTGACAAGTTTTGGCTAAGAACGCAAGAAATCTGTCAACATAAAGTAAAAACAGCTGTCAGTATTTTATTCGTTTACCTATTTAAACGAGACGTCATCGACGCTTAACTCAGCCGAGAATGAATACTATCCATGCCAGTCTATATTTTTGCTCAAAAGTTCATATTTTATTCAAACCAACTCAACTGCAATCCAGACAGTTTGTCGGCTTCGGGCTTTCACTGTGATCTTTGTTGAAAATATTAAGTTGCGTGGATTGGACTCATTCTCGGCGAGGAAAACTCAAAGAATGAAATATCTACGGTAGTTTTTAACTTTGTGTTAAAATATTCTTTCTTGCGTTCTTAGCCTAAAATTACGTCAAATACCAAGTGATATGTCAGCTGCACTTTCCATCAAAATTGTAATTAACAAGAGCACCGTCTACGAGTGCTGGGCGCTCGACTTTCTCGTACTTGATAGTACCCTTGCTCATCTGTGAGTGAAAATTGTTAAAGTAACAAGGGCAGACAACTAATAAATACAGGCCACAAAAGAAGAATAACTCTAATACAATGTTGGATAGAATTGATTCCTCGTGTCAGTAGATGTAGGTTATCACATTCCACAAGTATATTGACTTTCAAGTTGAAAGCTTTTACGGGTCTGCCTCTCATCATTGGTGTATTGCAAAAATAAAATAAATTTGTCAAATATTCGCCTAATTTCGGTATAGTTGACAGTATATCCCATTAACAACCACACTGACATCTAAAATGATATGAGAAACTTCAGCATTTTGTAGTTATTTAGTATTTTTACATAGGGTATTAATACCCTATAGAATTAACACTACCATTACTTAAATTGCCTGAAATTTGCTCGCATTTGATGAAAACGAATCGAAAAACAAACCAAATACCTCACTGATGTTTACGCTGTAGTTTGTTGATGTTACAGTTCGATCACGTGTGAATTACATAATTCACAAAGCATGTTGGAAGGAACTTAGCGCTTTTTTCTAGAAAAAATACTCAATGGGCAATACCAAGAGTGGTTAAAATTGCTTATTTGCACCAAATCTTTCATAAAGCAACTGTCAGTGGCTTTCTATTACACCAATACTTGGTAAGTTGGAAAATCACGATATACAACAATTTTAGCCCAATCTGTGAGGCAGCACCGTTAATAGTGTTTGAGAAAATTCATTTTATGTGTAAAATTTGACATGGTTTCTATATACTAAGTCCAAACAAGAGCAGATAACTCCATAAATATAGATCACAGAGTCACCAACCTTGTCAGTATGGACTACCATTGTGATGTTAAGTTTCAAGGGGATAACTTTGATAGCCTTTGAGAAAATGACTCTGACAATATACTTAACCAACGCACAAGCACAAGCTCACGTACACGCAGACGATCCCGTCACGACAATAGCTCTACTTGTTTTCTTCGAAAAGTCGAGCCAAAAATGTTAAGCCCGGGCATTTTTACCAGCCTGATAAATTTAGTAAAGAAGTGAAAAAATATCATATTTTGTCTCGAGCACCTGTAACATAACTCGTATACTTATACAAGTTATGTAAGTAAGTTTCGACTTGACAAGTTGGTAGCGGGTCAATGTTAAGTATACTATTTAGACACGTTAATGTAGCCTAGGGTGTACTAGTTCATATAACATACGGAAGCTAACTATAACTTTCATCAAATATGTCTGTATCATGTCATTGTACTCTCTATATAAAAAATGTGAATCATTATATAGATTAGTTGAAATTGGAGCGCCGAGTGAGGCTCGGAGTTATGACTTGTATGTACCCCTGAACACTGAATAAACTATAGAACTGAAAAGGTGTCTTTGAGTCTTAGCCCATTATGCTACACACCTTTGGGTTATATTTGAGAACTTAGCAATGCATTTTACATTGAATTTGAGCGACTACTGGTACACAAACGGACAAAAATCTTCAATGTTTGATGCAAGATAAAAAGATCACTTTTTAGATGCTTATTATGCATAATCTTTCTGCATTACGTAAAACTTCCTTTAGAAATTTACCTTACATCCTTGAAACGTTTTCTGACTCAGTTACACCCTGACGAGCTTATGAATTCAATTTGAGCGACCCAGATAATTAAAATAGCTTGCGAGGTCTTATTATTCAATAAGTTGTACAGTTATAGTACAGTGTGTATAGTGCAAAGTATTTAAAATTCATTTTGCAATCTGAGTATGTTACCTTAAATGCATTGAATAATATGGCATACGGACGATGATATCGTTAACAGCTAGTACAGGGGTACTGTTTTATCAAAGCACTAACGGTAATCTTAAGATTACTTTCAAATTTATATTATTAATAATTTTTTTAGAACTACAAATTACGATAAATGACGATGTAATATTAATAATGAATCAGTTTATTAATTCATTAAACACTATATCTGTCCCCAGCGTGCAGTGGTCAAAATTCTAGACGCAATGGATACTGAGTTAGTTTGTTGTTAGTCCCACTAAGGAGACCCAACGTATAATTCTTTACTGTCCCACAAATGAGACCCAAAGTATAATACTTAACTGTCCCACAAATGAGACCCAATGTATAATTCTTTACTGTCCCACAAATGAGACTAGTTTTTGATCGGCAGTATCCAAACGACAATGGGTTTGACTGACGATTATCCAAATGTTATAATAATACCGAGTCAAATGTCATGTTCATTGATGTGAACAAGTAACAGAATTTTATCAAAATATCTTACCTTTTAGAACTTAAAATGTAATGTTGCGTATCGTCTTGATATACCGTATATACGTATATAGTTAAGTGTTGGTGTAATCCAGAAAAAGAATGCCATTTCATTGCCTACGAGTCATTGCGCGATAAAAAAAATGCCGAGACCAGCCAATCCTGTCACTGACGTCGCATTAACGTTATACCAACGTCAGCATGGCGTCCATACATGTTTGCAACGCAACTAATAATCATTTCGTTATCATTGAAATGTATTGCTTCACCACTTGCTTTCATGTCAGCATTCAACATTCCAATAGTCATTTGACGTCGTTTCGACGTCATTCTTTGACCTCAAACCGTTGAATAATTTGCAATGTTTACGCCGGTTTGTTGTGTTATAAGGCTTACAATATTATGCGTGTGATCATCTTGTACACGGGTCAAACTTCCTCATGCACGAGTTGTCGTGTTCTCTTTAAATGATGTAATCGCTTCACTCAATCACCAACATAATATTGAGCCGTACGCGTTCTGCAGGAAAAACGGGCTTAGTGACATAATTATAAAAATACTGATAATATAGCTTTAGAAAGACAAGACTCTTTTAAACAGTTTCTGAAAGTTTGAGCAAAATATAAAATCAAATTACAAAGTTACAGACTTTTAAAACTAACCACTCTCGCCTACTTTGTTAGTGACGTCGCAAACGTCATTCAAACGTTATTTGACGTTATGTTAACAAGAACTTCATAAATCCAGTATTTGATGAGTTCTTGACGTAAACTTTTCAAAATTGTATCACAATTTAGAATTATATTCCTTTTTTAATAAAACATATCTAAATCGTGAATTTTAACTTTTAGAGAAATGTAGCTACGTTTTTAACCACTAACCCCTCGTTTTCTCAATATTGATACTCTTCAGAAATTGGTCACCGTAGCAACAACAGAAGATATTTTAACATGATTCATGAGAAAAAAGACCATCTAAAACATGGTTCAATATTATCCAAGAACTTAAACTTAAAACAAAGAGCATGGCTTTTTTCTCATTTAAGAGGATTTCTTAACCTTATTACATAAAAACTAAAACAATGTCACTAAGCCCGGTTTTCCTGCAGAACGGCTCAAAATAATTATTATAAATTCACCACTGAAATTTTGATAGGTAAGTCATGGTCAACGTTATAACCACATCACACTGATGCATACATCGACATACACGTATAAATAGAGAGGTCGCGATGCGAACGTGTACGACTACGTGTATGTGTGGCTACCCGTATACATGTATACGTAAGCGTTGCAATTAAAATTGGCTTGCGAAAGACAACGCGTGCGTGTAAAATCACATTACTGCACCAGGTGTAGCATGATTTCTTCGTGAATCGATAATGAGTGTTTACATAAACTCAATGAAATCACGGGCGATGAATTCTCGGGTTTCCCGTGCATACGCATACCTGTGTGACATAGTGCACACTTATATTTTCGTCTGTCACACGTCGATTACTTGTAGAAACTACACATACATGGATAACGAAATACTCAAAAGCAGTATTCACGTACACGTACACGTTACACGTTGACTTTCGCAACCTCTCTATTATTAGTACCCTGAAAACTTGCTAAACTTTGTTTTATCAGTACATGTATATAACAGTATAATATAAATATGTACAAGTTATTACATTTGATCACAAACTTTTACTTTTCAGAATATAGTTCAAATACAAACTGACCAATGTAACATCGCGTATCGTGCACTGTGTGCATTGGTGCAATATACATAATAGTCCGGCCCCAAACCCAAGATACCTTGCATTGGAGTATAAAGTTTTTTTCTTTGCTGATTTCAGTAGACAAGACCTTTCGAATGGAATTCCTGACGGGTGACATTGTGAGAAAATTGGGATAAAAGTTCCAAAATATAAACGAAACTGCGAATTTTTGGAATCGGTGTACTACATTGTTATTTATCATAATATTTTATAATAAATCACATTTATATGTAGTTATTAAGTTGCAGTTGAAGACTGCAATATTTTATTGCCGTGCATTTATGCAAAAGGAGGTGTTTTTGGGGTAAAACGTTAAAAAGTGCGTGAAAAAGTGCGAATATTTGGAATCGGCGAACTATAACGTCATAAACCGTTATATTTGGTAAATAACCGTTGTGGTAGTTTAATAGTGTCTTGCGATGACGATATTAAAAGGTGTGTGAAGTTGGCTCTGAGATCGTTAATCGAAGATCGACATTCAATACAGACCTAGGTGCTAATACAGATCCAGCTCTGAAATCGACATTGGCAATTTAAGGTGAGCTAATACAGACCCAGTGGCCAATACAGATCCAGCTCTGATTCGCAAAAAAAGGCCTGTGAATACAGATCTGAGTTTGAATACAGAGCCAGGTCTGACATCGTCATTCGATGTACACCGACGGCGAATACAGACCTAGGACCGAATACCGACCCAGCTCTGAGATCGACATTCGCAAAATAATGCCTATGAATACAGATCTGAGTTTGAATACAGAGCCAGGTCTGACATCGTCATTCGATGTACACCGACGGCGAATACAGACCTAGGACCGAATACCGACCCAGCTCTGAGATCGACATTCGCAAAATAATGCCTATGAATACAGATCTGAGTTTGAATACAGAGCCAGGTCTGACATCGTCATTCGATGTACACCGACGGCGAATACAGACCTAGGACCGAATACCGACCCAGCTCTGAGATCGACATTCGCAAAATAAGGCCTGTGAATACAGATCTGAGTTTGAATACAGAGCCAGGTCTGACATCGTCATTCGATGTACAACTATGGCGAATACAGACATAGGATCGAATACCGACCCAGCTCTGACATCGACATTCGATGTATAGCGACGGCGAATACAGACCTAGAATCGAATACCGACCCAGCTCTGAGATCGACATTCGATGTACAGCGACGGCGAATACAGACCTAGGATCGAATACCGACCCAGCTCTGAGATCGACATTCGCAAAATAATGCCTATGAATACAGATCTGAGTTTGAATACAGAGCCAGGTCTGACATCGTCATTCGATGTACACCGACGGCGAATACAGACCTAGGACCGAATACCGACCCAGCTCTGAGATCGACATTCGCAAAATAATGCCTATGAATACAGATCTGAGTTTGAATACAGAGCCAGGTCTGACATCGTCATTCGATGTACACCGACGGCGAATACAGACCTAGGACCGAATACCGACCCAGCTCTGAGATCGACATTCGCAAAATAAGGCCTGTGAATACAGATCTGAGTTTGAATACAGAGCCAGGTCTGACATCGTCATTCGATGTACAACTATGGCGAATACAGACATAGGATCGAATACCGACCCAGCTCTGACATCGACATTCGATGTATAGCGACGGCGAATACAGACCTAGAATCGAATACCGACCCAGCTCTGAGATCGACATTCGATGTACAGCGACGGCGAATACAGACCTAGGATCGAATAGCGACCCAGCTCTGAGATCGACATTCGCAAAATAATGCCTATGAATACAGATCTGAGTTTGAATACAGAGCCAGGTCTGACATCGTCATTCGATGTACACCGACGGCGAATACAGACCTAGGACCGAATACCGACCCAGCTCTGAGATCGACATTCGCAAAATAATGCCTATGAATACAGATCTGAGTTTGAATACAGAGCCAGGTCTGACATCGTCATTCGATGTACACCGACGGCGAATACAGACCTAGGACCGAATACCGACCCAGCTCTGAGATCGACATTGGCAAAATAATGCCTGTGAATACAGATCTGAGTTTGAATACAGAGCCAGGTCTGACATCGTCATTCAATGTACACCTACGGCGAATACAGACCTAGGACCGAATACCGACCCAGCTCTGAGATCGATATTCGCAAAATAAGGCCTGTGAATAAAGATCCGAGTTTGAATACAGAGCCAGGTCTGACATCGACATTCGATGTACAACTATGGCGAATACAGACATAGGATCGAATACCGACCCAGCTCTGACATCGACATTCCATGTAAAGCGACGGCGAATACAGACCTAGGATCCAATACCGACCCAGCTCTGACATCGACATTCGATGTATAGCGACGGCGAATACAGACCTAGGATGGAATACCGACCAAGCTCTGACATCAACATTCGCAAAATAAGGCCTGTGAATACAGACCTAAGTTTGAATACAGACCCAGGTCTGACATCGTCATTCGATGTACACCTACGGCGAATACAGACCTAGGACCGAATACCGACCCAGCTCTGAGATCGACATTCGCAAAATAAGGCCTGTGAATACAGACCTAAGTTTGAATACAGACCCAGGTCTGACATCGTCATTCGATGTACACCTAAGGCGAATACAGACCTAGGACCGAATACCGACCCAGCTCTGAGATCGACATTCGCAAAATAATGCCTATGAATACAGATCTGAGTTTGAATACAGAGCCAGGTCTGACATCGTCATTCGATGTACACCGACGGCGAATACAGACCTAGGACCGAATACCGACCCAGCTCTGAGATCGACATTCGCAAAATAATGCCTATGAATACAGATCTGAGTTTGAATACAGAGCCAGGTCTGACATCGTCATTCGATGTACACCGACGGCGAATACAGACCTAGGACCGAATACCGACCCAGCTCTGAGATCGACATTCGCAAAATAATGCCTATGAATACAGATCTGAGTTTGAATACAGAGCCAGGTCTGACATCGTCATTCGATGTACACCGACGGCGAATACAGACCTAGGACCGAATACCGACCCAGCTCTGAGATCGACATTCGCAAAATAAGGCCTGTGAATACAGATCTGAGTTTGAATACAGAGCCAGGTCTGACATCGTCATTCGATGTACAACTATGGCGAATACAGACATAGGATCGAATACCGACCCAGCTCTGACATCGACATTCGATGTATAGCGACGGCGAATACAGACCTAGAATCGAATACCGACCCAGCTCTGAGATCGACATTCGATGTACAGCGACGGCGAATACAGACCTAGGATCGAATAGCGACCCAGCTCTGAGATCGACATTCGCAAAATAATGCCTATGAATACAGATCTGAGTTTGAATACAGAGCCAGGTCTGACATCGTCATTCGATGTACACCGACGGCGAATACAGACCTAGGACCGAATACCGACCCAGCTCTGAGATCGACATTCGCAAAATAATGCCTATGAATACAGATCTGAGTTTGAATACAGAGCCAGGTCTGACATCGTCATTCGATGTACACCGACGGCGAATACAGACCTAGGACCGAATACCGACCCAGCTCTGAGATCGACATTCGCAAAATAATGCCTGTGAATACAGATCTGAGTTTGAATACAGAGCCAGGTCTGACATCGTCATTCAATGTACACCTACGGCGAATACAGACCTAGGACCGAATACCGACCCAGCTCTGAGATCGATATTCGCAAAATAAGGCCTGTGAATAAAGATCCGAGTTTGAATACAGAGCCAGGTCTGACATCGACATTCGATGTACAACTATGGCGAATACAGACATAGGATCGAATACCGACCCAGCTCTGACATCGACATTCCATGTAAAGCGACGGCGAATACAGACCTAGGATCCAATACCGACCCAGCTCTGACATCGACATTCGATGTATAGCGACGGCGAATACAGACCTAGGATGGAATACCGACCCAGCTCTGACATCAACATTCGCAAAATAAGGCCTGTGAATACAGACCTAAGTTTGAATACAGACCCAGGTCTGACATCGTCATTCGATGTACACCTACGGCGAATACAGACCTAGGACCGAATACCGACCCAGCTCTGAGATCGACATTCGCAAAATAAGGCCTGTGAATACAGACCTAAGTTTGAATACAGACCCAGGTCTGACATCGTCATTCGATGTACACCTAAGGCGAATGCAGACCTAGGACCGAATACCGACCCAGCTCTGAGATCGACATTAGCAAAATAAGGCCTGTGAATACAGATCTGAGTTTGAATACAGAGCCAGGTCTGACATCGACATTCGATGTACAACTATGGCGAATACAGACATAGGATCGAATACCGACCCAGCTCTGACATCGACATTCGATGTATAGCGACGGCGAATACAGACCTAGGATCGAATACCGACCCAGCTCTGAGATCGACATTCGATGTACAGCGACGGCGAATACAGACCTAGGATCGAATACCGACCCAGCTCTGAGATCGACATTCGCAAAATAATGCCTATGAATACAGATCTGAGTTTGAATACAGAGCCAGGTCTGACATCGTCATTCGATGTACACCGACGGCGAATACAGACCTAGGACCGAATACCGACCCAGCTCTGAGATCGACATTGGCAAAATAATGCCTGTGAATACAGATCTGAGTTTGAATACAGAGCCAGGTCTGACATCGTCATTCAATGTACACCTACGGCGAATACAGACCTAGGACCGAATACCGACCCAGCTCTGAGATCGATATTCGCAAAATAAGGCCTGTGAATACAGATCCGAGTTTGAATACAGAGCCAGGTCTGACATCGACATTCGATGTACAACTATGGCGAATACAGACATAGGATCGAATACAGACCCAGCTCTGACATCGACAACCAATGTGTTCCGACGGCGAATACAGACCTAGGATCGAATACCGACCTGGCTCTGACATCGACATTCGATGTATACCGACGGCGAATACAGACCTAGGATCGAATACCGACCCAGCTCTGAGATCGACATTCACAACATAATGTGGGCGAATACAGATATGAGTTTGAATACAGAGCCAGGTCTGACATCGTTATTCGATGTTAACCGACGGCGAATACAGACCTCGGATTCAATACCGACCCAACTATGACTTCGACAATCATTATTTACCGTCGGCGAATACAGACCCAAGTGTGAATACAGATCCATCTCTGAGTTCGTCATTCGCAAAATACGTTGAGGGGAATACCGAGCTGGGATGCAATATTATTGACAGCCAGAAACCAAGAAAACAATGTATTTTACATGCTTTATATTTGTTGTTCAATGCATGAAATCTGTAAAAGCAACATCAATACATACCGTTTTATTTATTTCTTATTTATAAACTAATAGTGAATGACCAATATAAATGAGTTCTAATTAAATACATTGCAAATTTACCATAGTTTTCATTGATTATTTAAAATTTATTTTAAAGGGAAGTAATAAAGCCTTAACAATAAACGTCACTGCTACGTATCCACAGTTTAATGCATAGACCGATGACGAATACAGACCTAGGATCGAATACCGACCCAGCTCTGAGATCGACATTCACAAAATGTGGTTGGTGAATACAGATCTGAGTTTGAATACAGAGCCAGGTCTGACATCGACATTCGATATGAAACGACAGCGTATACAGACCTAGAATCGAATACCGATCAAGCTCTGACATCGACATTCGCGAAATGTGGTTGGTGAATACAGATCTGAGTTTGAATACAGAGCCAGCTCTGACATCGGCATTCGATATGAACCGACAGCGAATGCAGACCTAGGATCGAATACCGACCCAGCTCTGACATCGACATTCGATGTATACCCACGGCGAATACAGACCTAGGATCCAATACCGACCCAGCTCTGAGATCGACATTCGCGAAATATGGTTGGTGAATACAGGTCTGAGTTTGAATACAGAGCCAGGTCTGACATCGACGTTCGATGTAAACCGAGGGCGAATACAGACCTAGGACCCAATACATACCCAGCTCTGAGATCGACATTAGCAATATAAGGTGGGTGAATACATATCTGAGTTTGAATACAGAGCCAGGTCTGACATCGACATTCGATGTATACCCACGGCGAATACAGCCCTAGGATCCAATACCGACCCAGCTCTGAGATCGACATTAGCAATATAAGGTGGGTGAATACAGATCTGAGTTTGAATACAGAGCCAGCTCTGACATCGGCATTCGATATGAACCGACAGCGAATACAGACCTAGGATCGAATACCGACCCAGCTCTGACATCAACATTCGCAAAATAAGGCGGGTGAATACAGGTCTGAGTTTGAATACAGAGCCAGCTCTGACATAGACATTCGACGTTTACCGAAGGCGAATACAGACCTAGGGTCGAATACCGATCCAGCTCTGAGATCGACACTCGATGTATACCTACGGCGAATACAGACCTAGGATCGAATACCGACCCAGCCCTGACATCGACAATCGATGTATACCGACGGCGAATACAGACCTATGATCGAATACCGACTCAACTGACAGCGACATTCAATGTATACCCACGGCGAATACAGACCTAGGTTCCAATACAGTGTTAGGTCTGACATAGACATTCAATGTATACGCACGGCGAATACAGGCCTAGGTTCCAATACCGACCGAGCTCTGAGATCGACATTCGCAAATTAAGGCCTGTGACTACCGAGCTTGAATACAGATCAAGGTCTGACATCGAATTTCGATGTGAGCCGACAGCCAATACAGACCTATGATCGAATACCAACCCAACTGTGAGATCGATATTCGCGGAATTAGCTGGGTCAATGCATATCTAAGCTTGAATATAGAGCCAGCTTGACATTCTACGAATACCGACGGCGAATACAGACATAGGGTCGATTACCGATCTAGCTCTGAGATCGTCATTCGTGAAATGAGCTTAGTGAATACAGATCTGAGTTTGAATACAGATCCAAGTCTGACATCGACATTCGATGTAACCCGACAGCGAATACAGACCTAGAATCGAATACCGATTCAGCTCTGAGATCGATGTTCGCAATATACGACTTCAAATACCGACCCAACTCTGACATCGACATTCGCAAATAAGGTGTGCGAATACTGATCTGAGTTTAAATACAAAGCCAGCTCTGACATCAACATTAGATTTAGGATTTCATGGCATCAGTCTGCGACTATATCTGGCACCCTCGCAGACGTTCAGGAATTTTGGTGCCATTTGATTGTTTTATATGTGTGACCTTTAAGCTCTGTTAGGAGTCAATTGCATCGGTCTGCGACTGTTTTTTACACTATCGCAGACTTTCATGAATTTTGGTGCCAATTCAGAAAATGATATTTTTGACATCTAGAGGCCCTAAGGTATCCATTGTATCGGTCTGCGAATGTTTCTGACATGTTCACAGACTTCAGGTATGTTGGTGCCAATTAAACAAATCACAGTTTTGGCATCTAGGGACCCTTACGAGTCCATTACATCGGTCTGCGACTGTTTCTGACACACTCATCGACTTTCAGGAATGTTCGTGCCTTTTTAGAAAATGGTATTTTTGACATTTAGGGACCTTCATGAGTCCATTCAATCGGTCTGCGACTGTTTCGGACACCCATCGCAGTCTCTCCTGAATGTTGGTGCAAATTGACAAAAATGACACTTTTGTTCTCCATAGGAGTCCTTTGCATCGGTCTGCGACTGTTTCTGACACTCTCGCATACTTTCAGGAACTTTGTTGCCAATTGATAAAATGACATTTTTGGCCTCTAGGAACACTTAGGAGCTCACTGCATCTGTCTGCGACTGTTAATGACACACTTGAGGACTTTCAGGAATTTCGGTGCCAATGGAGAAAATGATAGTTTTGGCCTCTAGGAACTCTTAGGAGTCCATTGCATATGTCTGCGTCTGTTTATGGCACACTCGCAGACTTTCAGGTATATTATTATTATCACAATTACTCTAAGATAGCCAACTTCTGCTTGTTATGTGGATGGATGTGCGTGATTCAAGCCTTGCTTTGAAACATTTAAATATAGTATCACGGTGTTCAAATTATCATATAATATAACTAAGATGAGTTTTGTATTAATCAAGACTATATCTGTAGTCTTTTTATTAACATAATACCTTGTCGTTATTCAGGGTGGTTCTTTTGGGATTGGCTGGAATACTCCGTCCGGATACACAGTTCTCTTTCTTGACAAGATAACAAAAGTTCTCTTAATTTCTTTTTGTATACCTCGTAAAATAACAAATATACAAAGTACTATTTTTAGATCAGTAGACATAGGGCAGTCAGAAAATAATTGTCAGCAAAATTCCCTAATACGGGGGACATAAGGACCCCCTTTGGTCTCATAGCCTAAGTTTGCTGTGGGTGGATTGTGGATTGTTACTAAAGGTTCCTTTAGTGTACTATATATGCAGCGACGCAGACGTGAAAACATTATATGTATAACACCATAACTCATGTGACGTTTGAAACAATTTAAAATTGTAACTTTGTGCATATAGACAAAGGTGATTTTTGTAATTGTTTAAACACATGTACTTTTTCAATGATTACTTTATTGACTTAATTTTAATGACCCATGTGTGAGATGATATTCATTACAAGGGTTTACTACCCTCAGCTAGACATTTGTCAATATCAATGAGATGGAAACGGTTTCGTAAAAAATGAATGCGTTTTCAGTTCATTGATATTCAAACAGGACATGTTTTATTGCACTGGACAATACTTGTCTCATAATTACGCAATACAATTATGTTATATGGGCTCATACGGTTTCTGAGCGTTGTTTTCAAATGTCATTCATGCGGATTGGATTTAAATTCATTTTATTCGAATATGTACCATTGTACTCATAAATGACAATCTGAAATTTTGAAACCGCTAAATTATTATCAAACTATAGCTATACAAATGAATCAAACGCGAAACCCAAAATACCACACATACATCCTAATGAATACTGGATGCATACTAACGAATTATACACTAATTTATTCTGAATATGTCAACATTTCTAGAATGTGACATGATGGTTCTTTCGTCGGAGGATTTTAATCCTTTTTGCCTCATGTATATTTTTACAAGACTTTTTATGTTCGACACTAACTTTTAAAAAGTGGATGGGGTAATGTTATACCCTCATTATAAACAAAAAAAGAAAACTCACACATGTTGTCCTTTTCATGTAATTCTGCTTACATGAAATTACCACCATTGTTTTATTTTTGTTGTTCGTATTATAGTATCAGGGATATGACGTCATACATCTAAAATACATAGTTTTAAACGACAAATGATGAATTATTCTGAATTTATTTGTTCTGTGAAAAAACAACATATTTAGATATTTAAAATAGCTACATATTTGACTTTCCCACTTAACACGTCCAACAGCAAAATTCAGTAACACTGTATAGGGCATAGTACCAGTAAAATGCCCTCTTCAAGAGTATTTGGAACATGGCAGATTTCCTGTACAGCTAAAGCCATTCAGACTTTTCAAACATCAGTGTTGATATATCACTAGTTAAACAAGTATAAAATGCATACAAATGTGCAAATTTGAAATCAATCGGATTACTTTTGTATATTTTATGAACATGTATATCAATCCTTTCGATTACTAATCTGCCTTATTTTGTTCCAAGTCCAGTCATAGCGCTGGTACCGCCGGTGATCCGCTTCCATCGGTTAAGGTCATACCTTACTATACCATAACAATTGCTAGCCAAAATTGTTATTTTTATTTCACCTAGAACAAAATGCAGTAGCTTTTACGAATTTTATAATATGTATCATACTCTACATTTGCTAGCATGTATTATGCAAAGGTTATTTGCAATTTGGTGAATGACCATCTAGTTGTTATGTACGTACATATTGTGTATATATTATATACGATATGGGCCAGGTACTATATAGTTTGTCTTCATTAAGACAGGTTTGCCGCGAAATGAATGCACCAAGTAAACCACAGTTATAGTCCAACCAAATGAACTTAGTTCTCACATTTTATGCATCGATATATTGCACGACAAGTATCAATTTCCTCGAGATAATCGTGTCTTGTTGGATATTTAGATTTGTGTTTATAGTATACCGTGTACATAATCGCAATACTTTCTGCTGATGGAAACAAATATCATTTTAAGTTATTGACAATTAGTAAACGGTTAAATGATGCTTTAACGAATGTTCGATTACAAGGGTAATGTGTTTGCACTATAATTGCGACCTTGAATTTCGACACCAACGCCTAGTAGAGCGCAAACAATATGCATATACAAAGAGGACTGTTCAATTATGTGTATGGTTCTTATTATCTTAACCATAGATTTCCTTAATTAGCTTCTGATTGCGCTGTGAAATTGCGCTGAAAATTGCATATTGCGCTGTGTTTTGGCAGATAATTGGGTTATTACGACATGTTATGAGTTAGAAAATTAGCTTATACCTTGGTCACACTGGCTGGCTGGTGTCCGTATACCATAACTATTTAACCTGTGTATAGGCATAGTGTACACACTGAGCGTCGGCCGCTGGTTAACATTTGCTCCTTGGTAAAGGATGGCGGACGGGAACGGTTGAGGGACATAAAAACACATTGAATCATCACGGAAATATCACTTTGACCCTACGTCACGTTCTGATTTAATCCGACAATTCCACGAAGACCAGCCGATGTCCGTCCGGCCTCCGGTCCACTTAGGTAATGGGTATGCCGATCGATTATCGGATGACGAATAGATGTGTGCCCCATTTATAAGCGATGTACTAACAGAACATTTTGCAAATGTCATGATACTTGTATACTAGGCCTACAAGACTAAAATAAGAAGTAGTCAATACACTATGTAGATATGAGATATGTTATGAGGAATAATAGTGTACTAGCACAAAATTGTCCTCATGGAATGGAACATGAGTTGTTGTTATTTTAGCTAAATATTTTTGACATTAAAGTTGATCCTCATCCATCCGAAAATGTACCAGTGCATGGTGTTGTGATCGGCAAGGTTCGAGTAATCACTCCCGGTGGTGTGTGTAAAATGGACGACAACCACAAAGTACAAAATGGGTTTGAAATTATTTAAAGCAATTATGACGCCTTGTAGTTTTTTATGATCACTGTAAAATTGTATATTGAACATCCCTCGTAGAAGTTTTGGCACCCTATCAAGAAAGACATCATACGACCAAAAAAGGTGTCAAGTGCGTCTAGTTCAAACCGGTCAGAGAAGAAAAACGTAAACTGTTGTTTTAAGCTCTGTGTTGTTCAAACGGAACACAAAGATTCAAAGTAAGTTCTGCCTACTGCTTAAGTCGCAGCTATATTCAACATAGGGCCTGTTTGTACAGAAGGTATATATCGAATGTCAATGTAAGAGCTAGGTCTGCATTCGGACCTGGTTTTGCATTCGATATAGGTATATATCGAATTATTGTTTCCGAGGTTTAGTGGTTAAAGCACTTTTCTTCTAATCTGGCGACCCGGGTAAAGGCACTCATTTGTACTCCATATTTCAACAGAACGCAGACTGGCAAATAGAGGCTATGCCCGATGTAAAAAAATGTCGCTCTCAGAGCTGATTTGCATTCGGTCTGCACTAGGTCTGCACTCTGACTGCATTCGGACCTTGGTGTGCATTAGATATCGGAATATATTGAATGTCGATCTCAGAGCGGGATCATTATTCAAACATTGGTCTGCATTAGCCTTCGAGATAAATGGAATGTCGATGTCAGGCCTAGTTCTGTATTCAAACTCAGCTCGGTATTCAACGGCCATATATTGCGAATGTCGATGTCAGAGCCGGGTCTGTATTCAAACGCAGCTGAGTATTCAACGGTCTGATATTGCGAATGACGATCTCAGAACTGGGTCGGTATTCGATAGTAGGTCTGTACTCGCCGTCGGTATACAACAAATGTCGATCTCAGACTCTGTATTCAACCCGAGACCTGCATTCACCGGCCCTATATTGGGAATGTCGATCTCGGAGCTGGATCGACTTTCGACCCTTGGTCTTGATTAGCCGGCTGTATACACCGAATGTCGATGTCATAGCTGGATCTGTATTCCAACTAAGATCTGTATTCACCATCCTTATTTAGCAAAGTTGATCTCATATCTGGACCGGTATTCGACCGCAGGTCTGTATTCGACGTCAGTATGCATCGAATGTCAGAGCTGGCTCTTTATACAAACGCAGCTCGGTATTCACCAACCTTATTTAGCGAATGTCGATCTCAGAGCCGGATCGGTATTCGATCCTAGGTCTGTATTCGATGTCGGTTTACATCGAATGTCGATGTAAGACTTGGATCAGTATTCAAACTCAAATCTGTATTCACCAACCACAATTCGCGAATGTCGATCTCAGAGCTGGGTCGGTATTGGATCCTAGGTCTGTATTCACCGTGGGTATACCTCGAATGTCCATGTCAGACCTGGCTCTGTATTCAAACTCAGATATGTATTCACGCACCTTATATTGCGAATGTCGATGTGAGAGCTTGATCGGTATTCGATTCTAGGTCTGTATACGCTGTCGGTTCATATCGAATGCCGATATCAGAGCTGGCTCTGTATTCAAACTCAGATCTGTATTCACCAACCACATTTCGCGAATGTCGATCTCAGAGCTGGGTCGGTATTCGGTCCTAGGTCTGTATTCGCCGCGGGTATACATCGAATGTCGATGTCAGACCTGGCTCTGTATTCAAACTCATATATGTATTCACGCACCTTATATTGCGAATGTCGATCTCAGAGCTGGGTCGGTATTTGATCCTAGGTCTGTATTCGCCGTCCGTATACATCGAATGCCGATGTCAGACCTGGCTCTGTATTCAAACTCAGATATGTATTCACGCACCTTATATTGCGAATGTCGATCTCAGAGCTGGGTCGGTATTGGATCCTAGGTCTGTATTCGCCCTCGGTTTACATCGAACGTCGATGTCAGACCTGGCTCTGTATTCAAACCCAGATATGTATTCACTTACCTTATATTGCAAATGTCGATCTCAGAGCTGGGTCGGTATTCGATCCTAGGTCTGTATTCGCCGTGGGTATACATTGAATGTCGATGTCAGACCTGGGTCTGTATTCAAACTCAGGTCTGTATTCACAGGCCTTATTTTGCGATTGTTGATGTCAGAGCTGGGTCGGTATTCGATCCTAGGTCTGTATTCGCCGTGGGTATACATTGAATGTCGATGTCAGACCTAGGACTGTATTCAAACTCAGGTCTGTATTCACAGGCCTTATTTTGCGAATGTTGATATCAGAGCTGGGTCGGTATTCGATCCTAGGTCTGTATTCGCCAGCGGTATACGTCGATTGTCGATGTCAGAGCTGGGTCGGTATTCGATCCTAGGTCTGTATTCGCCGTCGGAATTCATTGATTGTCGATGTCAGAGCTGGGTCGGTATTCGGTCCTTGGTCTGTATTGGCCCTCGGTTTACATCGAACGTCGATGTCAGACCTAGCTCTGTATTCAAACTCAGATCTGTATTCACTTACCTTATATTGCGAATGTCGATCTCGGAGCTGGGTCGGTATTCGATCCTAGGTCTGTATTCGCCCTCGGTTTACATCGAATGTCGATGTCAGACCTGGCTCTGTATTCAAACTCAGATCTGTATTCACCCACCTAATTTTGTGAATGTCGATGTCAGAGCTGAGTCGGTATTCGATCCTAGGTCTGTATTCGCCCTCGGTTTACATTGAATGTCGATGTCAGACCTGGCTCTGTATTCAAACTCAGATCTGTATTCACCAACCACATTTTGTGAATGTCGATCTCAGAGCTGGGTCGGTATTCGATCCTAGGTCTGTATTCGTCATCGGTCTATGCATTAAACTGTGGATACGTAGCAGTGACGTTTATTGTTAAGGCTTTATTACTTCCCTTTAAAATAAATTTTAAATAATCAATGAAAACTATGGTAAATTTGCAATGTATTTAATTAGAACTCATTTATATTGGTCATTCACTATTAGTTTATAAATAAGAAATAAATAAAACGGTATGTATTGATGTTGCTTTTACAGATTTCATGCATTTAACAACAAATATAAAGCATGTAAAATATATTGTCTTCTTGGTTTCTGGCTGTCAATAATATTGCATCCCAGCTCGGTATTCCCCTCAACGTATTTTGCGAATGACGAACTCAGAGATGGATCTGTATTCACACTTGGGTCTGTATTCGCCGTCGGTAAATAATGATTGTCGAAGTCATAGTTGGGTCGGTATTGAATCCGAGGTCTGTATTCGCCGTCGGTTAACATCGAATAACGATGTCAGACCTGGCTCTGTATTCAAACTCATATCTGTATTCGCCCACATTATGTTGTGAATGTCGATCTCAGAGCTGGGTCGGTATTCGATCCTAGGTCTGTATTCGCCGTCGGTATACATCGAATGTCGATGTCAGAGCTAGGTCGGTATTCGATCCTAGGTCTGTATTCGCCGTCGGAACACATTGATTGTCGATGTCAGAGCTGGGTCGGTATTCGATCCTATGTCTGTATTCGCCATAGTTGTACATCGAATGTCGATGTCAGACCTGGCTCTGTATTCAAACTCGGATCTGTATTCACAGGCCTTATTTTGCGAATATCGATCTCAGAGCTGGGTCGGTATTCGGTCCTAGGTCTGTATTCGCCGTAGGTGTACATTGAATGACGATGTCAGACCTGGCTCTGTATTCAAACTCAGATCTGTATTCACAGGCATTATTTTGCCAATGTCGATCTCAGAGCTGGGTCGGTATTCGATCATAGGTCTGTATTCGCCGTCGGTGTACATCGAATGACGATGTCAGACCTGGCTCTGTATTCAAACTCAGATCTGTATTCATAGGCATTATTTTGCGAATGTCGATCTCAGAGCTGGGTCGGTATTCGATCCTAGGTCTGTATTCGCCGTCGCTGTACATCGAATGTCGATCTCAGAGCTGGGTCGGTATTCGATCCTAGGTCTGTATTCGCCGTCGCTATACATCGAATGTCGATGTCAGAGCTGGGTCGGTATTCGATCCTATGTCTGTATTCGCCATAGTTGTACATCGAATGTCGATGTCAGACCTGGGTCTGTATTCAAACTCGGATCTGTATTCACAGGCCTTATTTTGCGAATATCGATCTCAGAGCTGGGTCGGTATTCGGTCCTAGGTCTGTATTCGCCGTAGGTGTACATCGAATGACGATGTCAGACCTGGGTCTGTATTCAAACTTAGGTCTGTATTCACAGGCCTTATTTTGCGAATGTCGATCTCAGAGCTGGGTCGGTATTCGGTCCTAGGTCTGTATTCGCCGTAGGTGTACATCGAATGACGATGTCAGACCTGGGTCTGTATTCAAACTTAGGTCTGTATTCACAGGCCTTATTTTGCGAATGTTGATGTCAGAGCAGGGTCGGTATTCGATCCTAGGTCTGTATTCGCCGTCGCTATACATCGAATGTCGATGTCAGAGCTGGGTCGGTATTGGATCCTAGGTCTGTATTCGCCGTCGCTTTACATGGAATGTCGATGTCAGAGCTGGGTCGGTATTCGATCCTATGTCTGTATTCGCCATAGTTGTACATCGAATGTCGATGTCAGACCTGGCTCTGTATTCAAACTCGGATCTGTATTCACAGGCCTTATTTTGCGAATATCGATCTCAGAGCTGGGTCTGTATTCGGTCCTAGGTCTGTATTCGCCGTAGGTGTACATTGAATGACGATGTCAGACCTGGCTCTGTATTCAAACTCAGATCTGTATTCACAGGCATTATTTTGCCAATGTCGATCTCAGAGCTGGGTCGGTATTCGGTCCTAGGTCTGTATTCGCCGTCGGTGTACATCGAATGACGATGTCAGACCTGGCTCTGTATTCAAACTCAGATCTGTATTCATAGGCATTATTTTGCGAATGTCGATCTCAGAGCTGGGTCGGTATTCGGTCCTAGGTCTGTATTCGCCGTCGGTGTACATCGAATGACGATGTCAGACCTGGCTCTGTATTCAAACTCAGATCTGTATTCATAGGCATTATTTTGCGAATGTCGATCTCAGAGCTGGGTCGGTATTCGATCCTAGGTCTGTATTCGCCGTCGCTGTACATCGAATGTCGATCTCAGAGCTGGGTCGGTATTCGATTCTAGGTCTGTATTCGCCGTCGCTATACATCGAATGTCGATGTCAGAGCTGGGTCGGTATTCGATCCTATGTCTGTATTCGCCATAGTTGTACATCGAATGACGATGTCAGACCTGGCTCTGTATTCAAACTCAGATCTGTATTCACAGGCCTTATTTTGCGAATGTCGATCTTAGAGCTGGGTCGGAATTCGGTCCTAGGTCTGTATTCGCCGTAGGTGTACATCGAATGACAATGTCAGACCTGGGTCTGTTTTCAAACTTAGGTCTGTATTCACAGGCCTTATTTTGCGAATGTCGATCTCAGAGCTGGGTCGGTATTCGGTCCTAGGTCTGTATTCGCCGTAGGTGTACATCGAATGACGATGTCAGACCTGGGTCTGTATTCAAACTTAGGTCTGTATTCACAGGCCTTATTTTGCGAATGTTGATGTCAGAGCTGGGTCGGTATTCGATCCTAGGTCTGTATTCGCCGTCGCTATACATCGAATGTCGATGTCAGAGCTGGGTCGGTATTCGGTCCTAGGTCTGTATTCGCCGTCGGTGTACATCGAATGACAATGTCAGACCTGGCTCTGTATTCAAACTCAGATCTGTATTCATAGGCATTATTTTGCGAATGTCGATCTCAGAGCTGGGTCGGTATTCGGTCCTAGGTCTGTATTCGCCGTCGGTGTACATCGAATGACGATGTCAGACCTGGCTCTGTATTCAAACTCAGATCTGTATTCACAGGCCTTTTTTTGCGAATGTCGATCTCAGAGCTGGATCTGTATTGGCCACTGGGTCTGTATTAGCTCACCTTATATTGCCAATGTCGATTTCAGAGCTGGATCTGTATTAGCACCTAGGTCTGTATTGAATGTCGATCTTCGATTAACGATCTCAGAGCCAACTTCACACACCTGATATTAAACATCTTAAGCAAGGCTTTGGTACAAAATGTGGAATTTTGGGGGTAAACACTAAAGAATATAACGGAAAGTGCGAATTTTCGGAACTGATAGACTTTAATGTCATGGATCATTTTATTTGGTCATTACAATTGTAATTACTATAATATAATCTATAGTAATGTGTTATTATTTATAAACTTATTAATGATAACAATCATCTTCAATCATGGTATGGTGCAAAATATATAATCTTAGGATAGAACATACACAATTGTCACGAAAAGTATGATTTTTGGGAATATGTTTACTACGCTTTTATAATTAATTTAACTTGATAGTAAATCCCTGTGAGAGGTACATATCACCATGCAGTTCAAGTTACCTATCATCTAATGCCATGCTTTAAGCTAAATGCGATGTATTTGAGTAAAACATCACTAAACTTGTATGAACATTTTAATCTACGGACAAGTAAGATTTTATTACATAAATCCATTTCCGGTCTTATCATTATTTTGTATTACTCATCAACACTAAGTCTACCATTATTGAACATACGAGGTACCCATTAGAACCAGATAAATGTATCACAAGTCATGTCCTATAGAGTACCCACCACCACTGAGTACAAGCTTGCTAGGCCGAGTAGGGTATTAAAACCAACAGTGAGTCCACCATTCAATGTCCTATGAGTACAAACATCTAAGACCTACTGTAGAGCACTGACCACCATTTAATAAAAGCATGCCAGAAAACCTACACATAACCATATAAAGTACTCACCACCACCAGCCATTACTCATCTAATTGGGTACAGGCCACTGCTGCTTATCTTATGGTATTGGATACATGTTTTTGTACCTTCAATTTACGTACGTAACCTTGCATGACAGTCATCTCTAACGCTATCGGTACTACATGTATATACTGCTGTGTACAGTCATTCCTCGATAGCCTAGTAGTGGTAGAGTGTTCGCTTCGATTGCGGGATGTCCCAGGCTCAATTCCAGGCTCGTCATACCAAAGACGATATAAAAGGCTACCATGGAGTAATTCCCTTGCATAGATATATATATATACTTAGCATAAATACGAAGCTGGTTTCTCTCTCATACCACCGTAGCGATGAATAACATCAATAATTAGTCGCCAAGCGTGATTAATTCATATGAGTTGAAAGAACTTGTTTCACAATCAACCTAACATAATGTTTTTATGCCCCCGTATCGATAGATCGGGAGGCATATAGTGATGCACCTGTCCGTTCGTTCGTCCGTTCGTTCGTTCGTTCGTCCGTCCGTCCTGGTTAACCCAAATTGACCGTTTCTTCTAGCATTAATATGGCTTGCTACAAAGCTTTTATACTGGCATGGATGTTGTATATGACCACTCTCCACACACCTGTATCACCTGACCCCATTTTGATCTTCACCTTGACCTAATTTTGGACTTAGACTTATTTATGGACAAGGCTTCCACAGGGGGCATAAGCGTTTATTGAACGCAGTCTTGTTTTGTATAAAGAGTCTATTCCTGGAACTCACGGGCCACCTGACACTGTTTGGCACATGCCTTCTGTGGTACCTAGCACTGCTCTATTAGATAGCAAATACTATCAGACACAGTCATTCATGGCTTTATATGCTACATTATATAACACTGCAACATCGCAATTTATGACCTAAAAGGGTTACCTAATACTGTTGGAAGCATGGCAATGATTATTCCTGAATGTATAAGGATTATACATTACCTGTCAAGCCATCCCTGGTTGAATATTGCCTGACAGAGTCATTCCTGACTTTATTTGAAAGTTGAAACACAATATTACTGGACGCAGCCATTTGTAAATCTATAGGGCATCAAACAGTACATTTGACATTTAAAGTTAAAACGTTACAGAGTTTTGGAGGGCCACTTTCAGAAATTCAGCCGTTCAGCCACCCTTTTACATTCATTGGGCTACCTAAGGATAATTGCATTCCAGTCTCCCTGTGGAGACTTGTTCTCCTCTGGAATGTGTGCTGCCAAAATCGAGATAGGGCGTCCAGAAATATCGAACATGCACATCATCAAAAGCACCAATTCACACTTGTGTCGAGTGGGCATTGTAGGTTATTCTTGCTCGGAGAAATTATGCAATGGTGCAGAGTGCGATCGAACCCGGAACCCATTGATCCCAAAGCGTGCGCCCTACCTCTAGGGTTGTTCTGACTCTACCTGGTACAGTTTCGCCTTGTTTTGTGATGTCTAAAACTGTCATTTCAGACTTTATATGGAATTGAACACTGCATAGAATAGCCATACTATGCTCTATATGATACCTAACATTGCTGTGAACAGGTATTCCTGGTTAGGGTGACAAAAACACTGCCTGGTATATCAGTATAGTTATTCCTAGCGGGATAGGATATCAACTACGGCGCCTGACGCTGCTATTGATTTGATTACTGTTTCGGGTACTCAGCACTATGGAGAAGTCATTACTGGCTCTATTAAAATCTATATTTGCCTTGCACGGCAACATCTCCTAGTCTATATGGGATAACACATACTAGGTTTGTTGGGCATTGCTAGTAATAGTTATATGATGTAACTTACACACAGCTAGAATAGTCATTTCTATGACCTTGAAAACATATCATAAAAATATCTAAGGGCAACAAAGTCTACGGATTCCAAAAATCACTTTTTTCGTTTATATTTTATAGCATTTTATCCCAATATATTATATTTATCTTAATGACATTACACATAGGTTTGATATCTTAAACTCTACATGTTAATAACTACATGTTACATTGATTTACGATGAAATAAAAAGAAAAGATACATGACACTGTACCTGGTCTACCAATTCCAAAAAAAATTGCAGTTTTTCTCCATACATGTACTACTTAATGTTTTACCCCAGAAATACCACATTTTGTACCATAGCTTAGCTTAAAATGTTTGATATCTTAATGACAAGTCACTACAAAATTACCACAGTGATTATTTACAAAATATAATGGCCAGTGACGTTAAATTTCATCGATTCAAAAATTCGCATTTTTAAATGCACTTCTTAACGTTTTACCCCCAAAATACCACATTTGGTACCATAGCATAGCTTAATGTGTTTAATATCTTCATCGCAAGTCACTATAAAACTATCACAGCGATTATTTACCAAATAAATGGCTAATGACGTTAATGTCCTACGATTCCGAAAATTCGCACTTTTTCCATGCGCATTTTAACGTTTTACCCCAAAAATACCTCCTTTTGCATAAATGCACGGCAATAAAATATTGCAGTCTTCAACTGAAACTTAATAACTACATATAAATGTGATTTATTATAAAATATTATGATAAATAACAATGTAGTTCACCGATTCCAAAAATTCGCAGTTTCGTTAATATTTTGGAACTTTTACCCCAATTTTCTCAAAATGCTCAAGGGTGACACAATGTCACCCGTCAGGAATTCTATTCGAAAGGTCTTGTCTACTGAAATCAGCAAAGAAAAAAACTTTATACTCCAATGCAAGGTTCAGTCAAATTTCGGGGATTTCGGGCCGGACTATAAGTACCATAATTATGTACATTTATTATTTGCTTTCAATGGATTATGGAGATTTTTCAGTGAAATAAACAGTGGAAATAACAGTGAAATTACCACTTTGTTATTTTCACTGTTTTAGAAGCTGGTTCCAGTATCATGCAGAAAAAGAAACGTAACGTCAACGGCGCCGGGCTTTAAAATATGCGTTACGTCATCGTGACGTCATAATTATCACGTCGTGACGTTCTAATTTCGACGTGATTTTTCCAATTAAGCCAATTACGGCACATATTTAAGAGGAATTGAGGCATATAATAAACAGAATATTTGTTGATATTTGGTGTAAGATATTTTATTTCACTCGTGATCACAGAAAATTACATTTTCACTCGTGGCTATGCCACTCGTGAAAATATTGATTTTCAGTGATCACTCGGTGAAATAAAATTCGATCTTACACCAAAATCAACAAATATCCTCTATGTAACTAAATTTTATCAAATACGTTTAACTTTCAGAATTTATTTAAAACACAAACTGACAAATGTAGTGTTGCGTATCATACACTCTGTGCATTTATATAATCTACATTTGTACAAGTATTTTTTTTTTATTAAAATCTAATAAAAACTTACCTTTCAAAATGATGACAGAAAAGTCATTGTACTCTCCTCGATGACTAAACCAATATAACTATGTACACTTTAAAAGTACATCTCTCGTAATAACAACACAATCACGTGATTTGTGTGCAAAAAGGTTTCTCTAAGGCCAAGCACAATCTTTTGTTCGAGTGAATGGTCACATGTCAATCTGATCACCTCGGCCTTTTAGCATTGCAAGAGACCATTTTTACCGGAGGAAACGTAAATTGCCGATATTTTACTATTTGTCCAGCATAATTATATTAAACATGTAATGTTGTTATATTTGCTAAAATTAGTGACGACCTTATACTAATAAAACAGTTGGTTACGCTTGAGCAATTATGTTATTTAACCATGTGTTTTAGGGTCCTATGTGTGTAATCAAATATAAACCTGGTGCATTTGTACCGTAGTGATCAACATGATATGAAAACACAAAACACAATTTTCCATAAAATGTCGGTTACTACACAAACCCGGAAGTAGAATCCCCGACGTCGCGCAAGAGTACCACGTGACCATACCACCGATCCACGTATTAGTCTTCCTGAACGGTTCAGCGCCCCGAGACGTGTGATGAATTGACCTCAGCAATTTCAACCAGGCCTCGACAGGATGTCTAGGGTGAGCTACCAAGCCTTTTTTGCCCCTTATAGCGCCAATTGGCTTGCTTTCTCAAGCCTTGATTCAGGAGAAGAATGATGTTTCCGCACAGCAAATATTGTGCTGTCGATTAGGTAGAGATGAACTGCTTGTATGGTTTGTATTGAAAGGTACACCAGGCCTGCGTATAGGGAAAGCTCCAACATTTGTACGTTAAAAAACCTCGATATTATAGGTATATTTTTAAGTTAGGCAATCCAAACACGGACTTGTCTTCTGAAAAGAGGAGGCATATAGTCCGTGCAGGATAATGTGGCAGTCACGTGACACAATGTTTTCTGCTTTGGACAATATCAATTCATTGAATTAGGTAAACCATGGTTAAGGTTTGTGATTATAAATCATTTTAACCATCCACCAATTAAAACATACTTCATAGCCGAGTGGTTTAGTGCGTAGATACTTCCTAACGATATCGATATTTCTGGCCGCGAGTTCGAAACCTTGTCAAGTTGTATGTATTTTTTATTTCTTTTTCTCATCTTTATAAATTTAAAAGCTAAGAATTGTACAGAAAATGGCTTAAATAATCAATTCTATCCAATAGTGATACAAACATGTAATTAAAGCTATTAAGGCTATTATTAAAGAGTGTATAGCCTAAATATACATGTACACAATCAACGTGGTGTGTACATGTATTATAATTAAAGCACAAGAATTTCGATTACTTAGGTATTGTAACTACCAACACGAAGCAACAGATACAGCATCTGAATGTGACTGTAACTGAGTGTAACTCAGACCATGATACAGCAGATGAAGTGATGTAAACTTCTTTTGTATTGTAATGATTGTGTGTTCTTGTCATAAAAATTGAATTGAATTAAAATTTTATAATGACCATAATAAAACAAGAAAAATATATAATTAACAAAATATAAATTCTCTCAAAAAGAATATGAAAATAACATTAACAATATTGTGATGAATTCAAAAAATACTAAAGACTTCTTTGATGGGTTGAACTTGAATCGCTCAGTTACAATTCCCGTGCGTTACCATCTGAGCTATTACAGCATACATAACTACTTGCAATTATTTAGTGCTTGTATTACATTGCAATTAGTCAAGCATGACGATAAGGCCAAGCAATTTAACTGCCTGGATAACTGTCTATGTTGAATGTTAAATTTCGTCGTTGAATGGATGGTAAAGGATAAGCTGTACAAGGCAGTCATACTGGTCTGAAAGTTAAACAAACACTAGTCCATATCAAGTCTGTATTTCAACAGTTACTGCTTACATAGTATCTAATGAAACACACAAACAACAAACAATTACATTTTTTTAAAAGTTATCTGTAATCAATATTATGTATTACCTGTCGTGAAATAGACTCGACTGCCACATTATCTAGCACGAACTATACTATCATGTTGGGTATATATTACCATTGTAAAAACAAATGTGTTTATATAGTACACCTCAAATCGGATCAGTTCATAGTTTACTAGTTAACAGTACAAAAACATGCATAACCTAAAAATTTACTGATAGTCCGTTGAACGCTCTGTTTGGCACAAACAATTTGATCGTGTATAGTGCGTTCAAAGTCAAACGAGAACCGTTATCCACATAAACTCGTCTGCCAGGTAAACTTTAAATCGGTTTGATATCAAATCGTGTTCAAAGCGCGTTCCATACATCAAAGGCGCTGTTGTGTAGAGGATACGCACACTTCCTGCAAGTTTAAATTTTTATTCCTCGTTGTAGGTTCGATCCCCACAATTGATTATTTTCTATTACACGTATCCATGTTATCAAGTCTTATACATGTATTAGACTACTTCGTTAATGTATCGATACTTCAAATGATAACTTTTTTTATGATGCTGCCGTGAATAGATTATAAAATTCTGTGATTATTGTACTGTAGATAAAAATAAAATCATTGAAAATATACAACTTGCTAGATAATGAATAAAAACATAACACACAAATAAGTCAACATACCTTACTGCGTGTATTATATTAGTTAAAAATAAAAAATAAGGTATTTGGCGAGATTTCAAGAACAAAATATCAACAAAATCACTAGTATAATATCGACATGCTTGTCCATTCGACTAACGAGACGAAATGAAAAACTACTTTTCAAGTATTAGACTATTGATTGAAGGTATCTTTATTTCGACTCTAACATGATTAAACTTAGGTAACTTGTTTACCTGGCATGGCGTCACTTTCATTGTATATCGGCCGATATACAACGTTATGATTTATTCTTTGTCTATATAGGCAAAATCGCCGGCCATGTTAGAATAATTATATAAAACATAAACCCCTCTATTCTTTTGAATGGGATAGTTCCCTCATTAGTATAACTTATTGAAACGACAGTAAGACCCCGCTTTTTCCGTTCTCAGTCCGAGACATGTACGGATATACGGGTTCTACTGTTCACACTCCATTGTTTGCCTCAGTCAGCCATTTTGGTACGAAATACTTACAAAGCATTCAACGAATCACAGGTACGAAACGTGACGTAACATTATGTCACATAATCTTTAGTTGAACGCATGGCTGTAATTATTACTTTGTTGATTATCTATAAATGTTTCGCCTCGCTGAGATTTATTAACATATACAATGCTATTTAATCGTTAAATGACTGCTGTGTTTTAAAGGTGCTGACTCACAGATCGGGCAACAATAATTATGTGATAGAAAGCCACTGATGGTTGCTTTATGGAACATTTGTTGCATATAAGAAGTTTAAGCTTTTTTCAAGCAATCATCTTTCACTTCACTAAAAGAATATGACAATAATCGGTCACAAAATGTGTCTAGAGTTTCGTTTTCGTCAAGGCGCATTTTCATGTGAAAAAAAATTTATTTTAAGTAACAGACACACAACAAGACTTTATGTATTACCATCTTCTGTAAATTGGTACATACATAGAGGATCTTGCATGATTGCTCATTACATACGAGTTTTATTAAACGAGTGGACAAAACAATATGACACGAGGCTTTGTCGAGTGTCATAATGCTTTTGTCGTCGTGTTTGATAAAATCGTATGTTATGAGCACGAATGTACGATTCTATTTATCACTTAACCTTATAGAACGCTATTTTTCTGACAAAATGATAATGTATTCTGCATGCATGTTTTAGCAGCACAATAAGCGCGGCGTCTTGACGACGTAAGTATTTTCCTGACGTCACAGGCCGATCGAAGCTTACGATTGGCTAACGTCACGTCAGGCTCATTTAAATATTTATCGCATGTGTTACTAAATACGGTAACATAATTACGCTGTTTTGTAACTTATATGAGTGCCAAGTGTGCCAAATATCGATATATGACCCTCTTCCGGTGTGCCGAATATCCGTATGGATGCTATATCCGGTCATTTCGGAAACGATGCGCGCGTAAGTAACGTACACACACATGTGACATCATTAGCGCGATGGAATACAAATTTAAGATTCTGACTGTTTTGCAGTTTAAAAAAGTTAAATCTGGGCTTGTTTTGTTATTTCGTGTTTAGAGAAATCAGTGAAGTTGAACATATGCGATAAAAAGCCGGTTATAAAACAGGGCCGTTGTGCATTAAGTTATGAGATAAACGCTCGTTTGAAATGTTTGATTGCATATATATTATCTATACCATTGTCACTGTTTGTTCAGCTCTCCAAATTTGGAGAAAGTAAAAGTATCTATCTATCTAACTCTCAATATCGCTCACATGGGTATTTTTCCTTGTAAAAAGGTGCAGAGCTTCCTTCCAATGTGTAATTCCCACGTGATCGAACCGTAACATACAAAAAATACAGCGTAAACATCAGTGAGGTATTCGGTTCATTTTGCAGTTCGTTTTCACCGAATGCGAACAAATTTCAGGCAATTTAAGTTAAAGTAGTGTTTTTGGATGTAAAAACACTAAATAACTACATAATGCCCATGTTTCACAAGTTATTTTAAATGTCAGTATGGTTGTTTATGGCATGTACAGGCAACTATACTAATATTACGCAAATATTTTTACAATTTTTATTTTGTTTTTGCAATACACCAATACATGAGGCAGCACCTTTAAAGTATTCCGCCCATGGACACATTTAGTAAGTAAACCGCCCATGGACACATTTAGTAAGTAAAACTATGTTTTTGGCTACATAAACAATACAATACAACATTTATTTCGTCAAGGTTACATGAGTAACAACAGACATATATGGGTTAGCGTAGTAACATACATAGTACAATGTTAATTATATTTCATAGCAACTTATTTGTAGTTCAGTATAACTTAAAATATTCGTAGAATTCATGTAAGGTTGGTGTTTTATTACGTTTGAACTTGTTAAGAAAATTCCAGTAGGATTTGGGATTTTTTGATTTTATGTTCCGCAGTTTAGACTGGTTATGGAAGCGGTGCGTCTGTATGTGAGAATTCATTGTTTGTTTATAGTCGTGGCTCGCACGCTTCAATACATCTTGAGCACGTGGAGTTTTAGTCAACCGGTATAGTTCGATTTCGAGCATTGAGCCGTGACTGCACTTTTAATGTTTCAACCATTAATCGATATAGGTTGGTATAGGTTTGATGGGAAAGATAAGTGATACAATTAGGGCCGAGTATGTCGTCTGTCTGAATGGTCGTAACGGTAAAGCGCTTCTTACATTGTAAAAAAACTTTTGTCTGACCAGGGCAAGTTCGAATCCCATCAATATCAAATCTAGTTTTTCTTTTTTTAATTTATATTTTTTAAATGCACATAACTTGCAATATCTGTGTTATAACAGTATGTGACAAAGCGTATTTGTTACATGCTTCAAAGATCTAAAAATGTATATTTAGATCTTTGCAAGTGTATTGCAGAACGTTACATGACGGCTGATCAACGTAATACAGGGTGTCACGAAAACGATCGCTATTTGTGAAAATTAAAAATATATTGAGTTGACTCATTTTCGTGCATAAACTTTAATTAATAATCTCTTTAAATAGCACAAAATAATGAATTAAAAAGATATGAGCGAACTGAGGATTTGAACCACCGAATTTTGGGTTAGAACCCCTGAAAGTTGCCGACTGCACTAAACTGCAATTCGATAACAAACATATATCTGTAAGAATTATATCATTAAATAATGACCGACCTCCGAACGTAATTAACTACGGTCTACCCGCCAAAATGGACTAGTCCGATAGGTCATGGCTCAGGGTTCAAAATTGAACTATACTGTTTACGAGCACGATTATAAATTACTCGTTTATTGCGACATTGAGGCCCGTACCACGGCTGATTTGTACGTTTGTTAGCGTTTTTATTTAATGAATAGTTCGAATTGCGTTCTGCAAAAGTTTTAGCGCTAGAGTCAAAAAATATTTTTGAAATAGAATTGACAATGTCATTTATCTTTTCTTCGCGCTGTATATTGTTTACTGCGATACTGTCAAGCTCCAGTTCAACGGAGGCTACAAGGTCGAGATCAATATTTTGTAAAAACACAGACCCCTTGTCTTGTCGCCATGGGGGTTTATTGCTTATATGGGGTATGTTATTAATACCTTGGGATTCTTGGTTGGGAAAATTTAGTTTACATGATACTAATGAGTGTCCATCAGAAAATAAGTGGTCAAGTTCGGTAATCTCAAAGTCAGAGATTAGTTTCAAGACTGACAATGAACAAATAATGTAATCTATAACGGATACGTTTTTAAATGTAAAATTTCCTATTGTCTTATCTGACCCAACTCTACCGTTTAAGATACATAAATTATTATTTTTACAGATATTGAGGAGTGAATTACCAATCGTATTACTTTTATGATCCAGCGATGTGCGTTTAACATTTATTAACTAGAATGAATATAATTATGCAGTCACGGCTCAATACTCGTTTCGGTCTATATAATGACTGCACTTATATACTACACACGACCCAGAGTTCAGATTCTATCGATATCATGAATTGTTTGTAACCACGGGATGTCAAAGTATAGATCCTATCACTGGCTTAGAATTAGAAGGTCGTCCTTATAAGACGCGTGCATATTTGCAATCTGCATCTCAATGCGCTTCTTATGCGCCTATTTTCACGAAAATCGGAAATGGTCATGTTGACCAAACTGAAGTTTAAAAAGCTTATTTTTCATAAGTAAAGATTAGTTTTCAGACAGTTTTTTCTTGTTTTCTCAAAATATTGATTTTGTACTTCTTATTCTTAACAGCGATATATATAGTAATGCACAAGCAATCCAAAGCCTTACAAGAGATGCTGTAGCGCCTAGCCGCCCACGTATGAGGCATCCTTATCACAAAACAAGGGGCCTTTAGGGAGCCCAAAGGGCTCTAAGTCGCTCGCCGTAGCAGTAGTGCATGCAGGTCACTGTGGTGACTTGTGTGATCATTTACAACTTTTGACTTAGATTCAGTAAATGCAGCCTCCATTGCAAGTACCGTGAATGTTTTCATATTGTCATAGCCAGCGATCTTGATATTTACATCAGATGACCCACAGGTAACTGTATCATTAATGAAGAGTAAACCAAGACATTTTTTTATAAAGTTTATGATATCTAAGATAATATAAATTTTATAAAAAAATTATCTTTATCAATGATACAGTTACCTGTGAGATGACCCGACTAAAACTCAACCTTGATTCTGTAGACCAATTTTCATAAAGATCCAGTGAAACAGCCTCAATATCATACACACATTTTATGACTTCCCCTACTGACTTAGTTGTTGCCCTCCGATGACCCAATATTAAAATTGGCTAAGTTTGTAGTTAAGATGATCAAAGTTTCAGCACTAATTGTGCCATCTAGTGACTGCACAAGGTTTTCTATGATTTGACCTAATGACCCAGATATTGACCCCGGATGACCCAATTTCTAACTTGACCTAGATTGTGTTGAGATGATCATTGTGACCAATTTCATAAAGATTAGAAAGTATTTGTCGGAAATACAATCGATCGGAAAACATTTATAGCTATTATACAAAATACAAATACAATATAAAGGTTGAGATGACATGGATCATTTGGGTTGGGTTGGGGACATTACATAAGGTATCAGTTTCGTTGACCTAAAATATATAGTTCGTGTATACACGCATTTGGTGGCAAAGTGTGGATGTAAAGATGAAGTATGACCCAAAGAGCATCCCATTCTTGAAGTATCATATAAACCCAACACGAAAAATAATAATGAAAACGTTATGATGTATTGTGAACATCAAATCAATTGTTTATAGCTTACGTAGAATTTGACTTGATCCTGACCTTTATGCATGAATATACTATTACAAGCGTTGAATTAATGAGTTTCCGCGGGCACATCGTGCAGTCTCAATCCCTTAGATTTGTGTTGGTATTACACATAGAGCGTCTTCATGATACTCCACGCTCATGAAAATTAACAACCGGGGTTATAAATATAGACAATGTATCAGCACATAGAATGTCGAGGGTCGGGTCAAATTATCCGTACTATGTATCCAACCGAGAGTCGTGTCAAATTATCCGTACTATGTATCCAACCGAGAGTCGGGTCAAATTATCCGTACTATGTATCCAACATGGAAAGTTTGTGTTTGAAACGAATTATGAACATAGTTGTAAATGAACATCACATTGTTTATAATTGTTTATAATAATACACATTGGTGCGTCGTCTGAGTAATGAAATTATAAAAACAAATTATACATCTTAAACGAGTAATGAGCCGTGACTGCACTTTTAACTACATACTCTTTATACAATATATCATACCTAACAAAGGTTACGGCTTATAGGTAAGATTACATCTATACACTACAACAAACCTCTCCATACGTGAAGTAAAATCGACATTGTTATCAAATTTTCATGAAAAAGCATGTTTTGCCGCAACCGCGATTCGAACTCAGATGGCCGGATTGCAAATCCAACGCACCTACCGTTGGAACACTGTCGCAGCTACCAGATAAATGAGATGACGGAAACTGTAAATTTGATGTCGGAATATTATGTAAGCGCTCCAGCGATGTACTTGTAACTGACACTCTTATACAAACATGGTACTGGTTTGAAATTGGTTGTGTGTGTTATGTTTTTAGAAAGTTTTGTTTGACTCTGTACCGAGTCATGCTCGTTGTGTGTACTGTTTAAAACATGCGCACACTTTTCTAACGTTCATATTTGGTGTGCTTGGCCATGGAAGAATCTTCGTTATAGAATCGGTTTTCAGGATTAGACTTAAGCTCAATTCTGTTTTTGCTTCTTTTAAAAAATTTTATAACGGGGGCAAATAGGTCTAACCCAGCTCGAACGACACTGTCGCAGTAACAACCAGGGGCTATAGCCTGACCCTCAGACGCGTGGATAAACAAGTCTAAATATTATACTAGTATAACATACGACAAACTGCTCCGACGTTAGTAGGTTACTTGTCAGGATAGCTATCGATGGGCAGCGGACGGGGGTAGACAACAAACAATGTCACATATACAGTACAAACGAGATTCATTTATTTAACACGAAACAGATCAAGAGCATAATATAGTATATAGTATCCGTAATAGTATTGGAATAGTTCAGATTAAAGGTAAATGTATTGGTGTCATTTTGGTACTAAGATGATAAAAATGAGATGAGTATTAACAAATATTAATATTATAGTACAATCAATACATCGATTCAGAAAACAAAAGTCGCATTTTGTCCAAAACCATCTTACATGGTTACCTCCCCTTGACCATAAAAACATTATGCAGGTCTATGAGACAAAGGTGTATGTTTCCTGCAACAATGTTTCCGTGTCATAGAGACACATTTTAAATAAAAGTTGACAATACAATTTATTATATTCAATTTAATTTAGATTTTGTTTATATAAGTTAGACCAGCCTTACGTAAATATTCTATCCGTTATACAGGCTGGTCAGCTTCAACGATTAACCAATGCACCAATAGGCATGTCACTTTTTGGTAGGGTGACTATTGCCAAAAAAGTCCTCTATTTTAGGAGTAGGTAGGACCTCTCTGTTAACAAGACATGTCATATACCAAAATGTTCGGGTAAGTCCATAGTATCTGAGACTGCCGGCATAAATTGCCAAAAGTGGTGGCGTTCCGAGAAATCCAAGATGGCGTCCAAGATGGCCGCCTTTTTGACAGTATTAGCCTAATATTAATGTTATGAAAATATCAGGAATATGATGCAACTTTTTGAAATAACTTTGCTTAATTTTTATAGACACAGCATAACTCTTTTTAACTAAAAGATTTTGAGAATCTTCAAAGGTCAATATCAAGGTCATTTACAGGTAAAACCAATGTAAAAATGACTAAAAACGCGTTTTCACCTGGTATCTTCTTTGTTTGTTTGTATAGCATTTATTTACAAAAACTATCCAAATTGATCATTTAAATGAAGGTTTACATTCAACAGTTTAAATAAAACTACTTTGGAACACATTGACATTCAAATAATGGAGATATACAGTATATCTTGTACTATGTGCTTTTCTTACCCCACCCACCATTTTTATACAAGAAATATGCACTCATGTATTCTGAAATGTTTACAAAAGGTGTCTGTGATAAAAATGTTTATTATTATGATACATCTATATTGGCATTCAAAAAAATATTATTCATGTCTAAAATTCACCAGATAAATCCAAGATGGCGTCCAAGATGGCCGCCGTAATATATAATGTCCCTTGTATAGCATTAAGCAGGATTTAAGCAGTTGTTTTTCAGGTGAGGTGGCAACAAAAGTAGATCAAGAACTGATTCATACCAAAATGTCCTTATGTGACTATAAATTAGTGTATAGACCTGCTGTCATACATTGTAAAAGGGTGGTGAGGACCAGGAAACCAAGATTGCCGCCATAAATGGTCAATCCATATAAAGTATGTTCAAATTACTATGAGACAGTATCATACATGGGTGTAAAGATACATGTTAGCATGCAAAAGACTCATTTGCTACTGTGCATCAAATAAGCATACTACATTGACCACTTTGAAAAAAGTTCAAGGTCATGTCAAGGTCAAAGTATGAAAAATAAATGAAAAATACGATTCCTGGTGGTAATTTGTACCACATACCAGTAGATCATTGAATGGGTGTACGCGTATTTGGTGGTGGTGAATATATACATTGGTCATTGAATAGATGGATTTTGTCGGTTCCATATATGACATTAAATTGGTGGATTTGGTAGTGGTGGGTACCAATTAAGTCTTGAACTTGGCATATTAGATGGTGGTGTGTACCATATTGGTCATTGGGATTATTAGATGGTAAAGAATACCTCATAATATTATGACACTGAATCTGTGTATTGTTTGGTGGTTGTGTCCCATATAACCTAAAATGAATGTATCAGGTGGTGGTGCATACCACATAGGACACTTTATATGTATTTTTGATGGTGGTGGTGGGTACCCCATTTTGAAATTAGCGTATTCGATGGTGGTGAGTATGACATAAGGCATTGAATGGTGTATTGGGTCATGTGATGAATACCCCGTACTGCACTGAATTAGTATATTTTTGGTAGAGAGTGCTCCGTGCTCCGTGTGGCCATTGAGGCCGTGTAAGGTGGTGGTGCATACCCCCTTGGACTTTGAATGGGTGTGTCTGGTGGTGGTGAGTACCCGATGGGACATGTGTGGGTGTACTTTGTGGTTTGGAGTAACCCATAATTATGACATTGAATGAGTGAGTTCCTATAAGGACCTTGAGTGGGTTTATCAACTTTACTTAGTGAATGATGATTACCCCATAGGACATTGGATGTGTGTATTTTGGTGTTGGTGGGTACCCCAAATAGCCTTAAGTTGTGTATTAGGTGGTGGTGAGATCACTATAGGGCCTTGAATAAGTGTATTTGGTTGTGATGAGTGCTCCATAGGGCATTTGTTTGGTGTTTGTTGTAACCCTACATTGTCTGACATGGGTGTACTAGATGGTGGCGAGTACCACATACGGCATTGAATTGGTGTAATGGGTGGTAATAAATACCCTATATGGCACTGAAATGTGGGGATTCTTAGAGGTTAGAGCCCTATGTTGCGTGAAATGGGTGTATTATATAGTCGTTCGTACCACAAAAGACTTTGAACGGGTGTATTTGGTGGTGGTGAGTACCCAATATGTCTTCACACTGTGTTACATGGGGTGTACTTGGTGGTTTAGAGTACAACACAAGACATTAAGTTGGGTGTATTTTGTGGTGGTGCGTACCCAATAGGGCATTGAATTGGTGTTTTGGGTGGTGGTGAGTATCCCAAAGGGAACTGAATGGGTGTATATTGTTGTATTTGTTTTTAGTGGGTAGCCAAAATGGCCTGAAATGGGTGTCTTAGGTGGTGAAAATTTCACTATAGTACCTTGATTGGGTACATTGGTTTAAAATCTTACCATGGCAAGTTCCCCATAGGACATTGAATGGGTGTATTAGGTGGTGACGAGTACCCCATAGGATATTGAATGAGTGTATTAGGTGGTGGCAAGTACCCCATAGGACATTGAATGAGTGTATTAGGTGGTGGTGAGTACCCCATAGGACATTGAATGAGTGTATTAGGTGGTGGGGAGTATCCCATAGGACATTGAATGAGTATATTAGGTGGTGGCGAGTACCCCATAGGGCATTGAATGAGTATATAAGGTGATGACGAGTACCCCATAGGGCATTAAATGAGTGTATTAGGTGGTGGTGAGTACCCCATAGGGCATTGAATGAGTGTATTAGGTGGTGGGGAGTATCCCATAGTACATTGAATGAGTGTATTAGGTGGTGGCGAGTACCCCATAGGTCATTGAATGAGTGTATTAGGTGGTGGCAAGTACCCCATAGGACATTGAATGAGTGTATTAGGTGGTGGTGAGTACCCCATAGGACATTGAATGAGTGTATTAGGTGGTGGGGAGTATCCCATAGGACATTGAATGAGTATATTAGGTGGTGGCGAGTACCCCAAAGGGCATTGAATGAGTATATAAGGTGATGACGAGTACCCCATAGGGCATTGAATGAGTGTATTAGGTGGTGGTGAGTACCCCATAGGGCATTGAATGAGTGTATTAGGTGGTGGGGAGTATCCCATAGTACATTGAATGAGTATATTAGGTGGTGACGAGTATCACATAGGGCATTGAATGAGTGTATTAGAAGGTGGCGTGTATCGCATAGGGCATTGAATGGCTGTATAAGGGGGATGTAAGTACCCAATAGGACATTGAATGGGAGTATCAGGTGCTTATGAGTACCCAATAGGGCATTGATTGGGTTTATTTTGTGGTGGTGAGAATCCGTTAGTGCATTGGATTGGTGTATTTGGTGTTGGAGGGTACACCAAATGGCCTGAAATGGGTGTATTATTTAGTGGTTAGGTCACTATAGGGACGTGTGTGACTTGATGGGTTATGAGAATGTCGTATGGGTGTATTTGGTGATGATACATACCCAAATGGCCTGAACTGAATTCCACAAATACCATTGATTGGGTGTATTAATTGGTAAAGAAAACCCAATATGATATTGAATGTGTAAATTTGGTTGTGTTGAGTACTAGTATCCCATTGTAGGTACTAAATGTGTTTATTTGGTGGTAGTGATTATGCGAAAGGCCTTGATTTGGTTAATTTAATCACGGTGAATATCCCATATGTCACTGAATAGGTGTATTTCTTAGTGGTTGGTGCCCCAAAAGGCCTAAAATGGGCGTTTTAGGTGGTGGTGCCTATCCTACAGTGCATTGAATGAGTGTACAATGTATTTGACATGGATGGGTATCTCAGCACCACCAAATACATCCCTAAGAGCTCTACCTCTTCTCCGATTACACTGGTTTAAGGCCATATGACATACTCACAACCCAAATATTTACCCATTTAAGACAATATAAGAGTGCTAACCACCATATAATACACCAATTCAATGCCCTATGGGATAACAACCTGCACCAAACGCACTCAATCACTAAGTTCCCCCTACACGTACATTATGCCACATTAGGTACTGATCACCACCACATAATAAATTATACCCTTTAAAGAAGTATTTGGTACTCCTCACCACCACCAAATGCACTCATTCAAATTCCTGTGGAATAAACTCATCCACATAATACACTCATTTCAGGCTGTATAGGGCACCAAGCACCAAACAATACACAAATTCAATGTCCTATGGGGTATTCATCATCACCCAATAAACCCACTGCCCTATGACATTGTCTTACTCGCCTCTATCTCATACACCCATTTCAGGAGTAGTGGGGTACCCACATCCAACAATTACACTAATGCAATGCCATTATGGTGTTCTAAACAACCTCCAAGTACATCTATTCTAGACCAAAAGAGGTATTCAACACCACCAATTTATACGTGTACACCTTATCAATGACCTACTGGTATGTGGTACTAATCACCACCAGAAATTGTGTTTTTCATTTATTTTTCATACTTTGACCTTGACATGACCTTGAACTTTGCTCCAAAGTGGTCAATGTAGTATGCTTATTTGATGCACAGTAGCAAATGAGTAATTTGTATGCAAACATGTATCTTTACACCCATGTATGATACTGTCTCGTAGTAATTTGAACATACTTTATATGGATTGACCATTAATGGCGGCCATCTTGGATTTCCTGGTCCTCACCACCCTTTTACAATGTATGACAGCAGGTCTATACACTAATTTATAGTCACATAAGGACATTTCGGTATGAATCAGTTCTTGTTCTACTTGTGTGGCCACCTCACTTGAAAAACAACTGTTTTAATCCTGCTTAATGCTATACAAGGGACATTATATATTACGGCGGCCATCTTGGACGCCATCTTGGATTTATCTGGTGAATTTTAGACATGAATAATATTTTTTGAATGCCAATATAGATGTATCATGATAATAAACATTTTTATCACAGACACCTTTTGTAAACATTTCAGAATACATGAGTGCATATTTCTTGTATAAAAATGGTGGGTGGGGTAAGAAAAGCACATAATACAAGATATACTGTATATCTCAATTATTTGAATGCCAATGCGTTCCAAATTAGTTTTATTTAAACTGTTGAATGTAAACCTTCATTTAAATGATCAATTTGGATAGTTTTTGTAAACAAATGCTATACAAACAAAGAAGATACCAGGTGAAAACGCATTTTTAGTCATTTTTACATTGGTTTTACCTGTAAATGACCTTGACATTGACCTTTGAAGATTCTCAAAATCTTGTAGTTAAAAAAAGTTATGCGGTGTCTATAAAAATTAAGCAAAGTTATTTCAAAAAGTTGCATCATATTCCTGATATTTTCATAACATTAATATTAAGCTAAAACTGTCAAATAGGCGGCCATCTTGGACGCCATCTTGGATTTCTCGAAACGCCACCACTTTTGGCAATTTATGCCGGCGGTCTCAGATACTACAGACTTTTCCGAACATTTTGGTATATGACATGTCTTGTTAACAGAGAGGTCCTACCCCAACTTTTTTTTCTTGAGATTGTCACCCTACCATTTGTTTTCTTGACCAATGTCTTATTCGTGCGAAAATTTAGTTAACACAAGTTAAATTTTATTAAATTTGGTATCAAAACGACGACATTGAATAAGCCTTTACGAATATACAAAAACATTTTATATGGGAATTTGTTTTCCAGAAATATACCAACACACCCAAGTGCCTCGTTTTTAAATCCGTTAACCATATTTGAACACCGTTAAATATGCGATATTTTCGTGCTAACCCGATATAAATCAAATAACTCTTTTCAACCGCGTAAAGTAATGTGTTAGGTAACATATGCATTCATTCTATAAAACTATTTTATTGAGTTATGCACTGGAAAATCAACAATCCACGGCAACTTCCAGCAAAATGCCAATACAATGTTTAAAGTGGGGGTGCTAAAATGGGGTAGGAATTAGCGTACATGTACTTTAAAGCATTACACGTATACAAAATAATAAGTCATGTGATTACTTATGGATGGAAAATAGGGATGCTTTATGTAATATGAATATAGATCTAATTTTAAAACTTTGTATTACTTTTGCCATCATCTACAACAACTGCTGGGTTATCAACACCGTACGGTTTACTGCGGCCATCTTGTTTTTCAAGTTCTGTTGCGTCATCAATGTAGGCGGATCTTTGCCTCTTTTTCAAAAATGACGGACAACAGGGCAAGAAAGTGAAACACCTAATCCTGTCTAAATAGTTTTGGAATGGTAAGTCATATATTTTCATTCTAGAACTGTCTGAATTTATTCCATCGTTGTCATTGAGTTTTCTCCATGACTTTATTCCACGTTCTTCGTCCGTTCCTGTTTGAAGACAAAATCATATACACATACGAGGGTTGTTCGAATTGTAATGCAACCAAGCCCATAAAAATGTATCCTTGATAAATTCTAATGAAACACGCCTTTGATCCCATAGGAGTATTCATCTCCGATATATATGCGAAGTTTCATTTAGTTATTCCATTTTTAACATTTTTATGCGATTTTGTTATCATTCCTAGGTACACCGTGCATATACTGGACATGAACCAAACCGAGATCTTAACGAACCATATATTTTTTCCGACAATGTAATATACATATGAGTCAGTCTCCAGAAAAACCTGCTATATTGACATTATGTAATTACTATTATGTAACAAGGTTTTGTTTTAAGCTCTAATTTAAGAAAAAATACATATCCATTAATTATATTTTATGTAGTTTACTCATATAGTACTATACCTTAGCTTTAAATTTTCACATGATTTATGTCGAAATCACATACTTCGTTGCTATGGTGACCAATTTCGGAAAAGTACTCAAAGTGAGAAAAACGAAGAGTTAGTTGATTAAAACAGCAGTAGCCTTTTCGAAATGCGAACATTTTCAATTTTGATAAAAAAATTAAAGATTGAAAGATAATACTAAAATGTGTTACCATTTTGAACAATTTATGTCAATAATTGATCAAATAGTGTAATTATGAAATACGTGTTATAGTTACGTCGAATAACATTTGAATGACGTTTGCGACGTCACACAAAAAGCTCCGAAATGGGACACTACAAACACAGCTGTAACTTCCTTAAAAATCAAGATATTAACAAAATTTCTTTTGTAGTTTGGTTCAATAGGATTATTCTTTCAAGCTATGGAAAATCTCAAAATCAGTATTTTTGTCAAAATAGCAGGTTTTCCTCGAGACTGGCTCATATGTAAGCGTCGTTTAAACACATATAAACCACAATGGACAATGCTTGACAAATAAGGTTGGTCGGAAAGCTCAAGAACCTTCACGCTTCTCAGAAAGTCACGTTAATGGCTGCTGCAGGTGGAGGCCCATTGCTCTGCAATAGTACACCATCCTTCAAACACGTGGCTTGCCAGCGATCGTCGAAGTGTTTTTTTTTCAAGTTTTGAAGGCATTTACCTTTCTTTAACTTGGCATTTACCCATTGTCCATTTTATGCATCAAATTGAATTGTATAAACTTAGTTTATATCGAAAAACGTGTACATTTCTTCTGGCGCCCATTGTGCGTTTTGCAATTCATACTTTTGTTCTGTGTTTGCTGGCCAATATTTGTTTATGGATCTGTCGCATGGGTGACAAAATGAACCGTGTCTAGTTTAGTCATTACATTTGTAAACGGTCGACTTTTTTGTCTAGAAATTGGTTTCAACTATTTTTTGGACTGTTTGCAGTGACATGTGTGCTGGCGTCTCAAAGGAGATAGAGTATCCAAACAACCCTTATCGTCCTAATGTTTGTAATATGCTTGATAAGTGTATGAATAGCTCCTAATGATGTGCCAACACATTGAACTACTTGCCTAATTGTAAATACTTCACCAGTTTCCAAAAGATATTTGATTTTCGCAACCCTTGTATTGTACGTTGCGGTATTTGGATGGTATGCATATGGTTCATTTCCAAATAAAATTGCACCACTTTAAACTTCTTTAACTATCAAGTAGTTGATGAATAAGACATAACATGACACCATTTCACCATACAAGTTATTTTAAATATTGTATTTGCTCCCGCATTAAGAAAACAACGATTCTTAAATGTGACAGAATTTGTTTAGAAAAAAGTGACGTTTTCTCAATCATTTAATCATTAGTATACACGAGTAGACAGTGTTAATTGACCTATTGTTTCTGCTACACTGAACGGATTTTAAAATTATCTTTGATATACAGCTCACTATGTTTAAAAAATAATTGATACATGATAGATATACCATCACTTGCATTCCAATTTGAACAACCCTCGTAGTAATAGATACAAACATGTAGTATGAACAATTTCAAACCTAAATACTTTTTTGCATTTCGTTGCGACAGAAAACAAAATACACTTTAAAAACTACTAAATCACCAGCAGGATTTGTTTTTATGTCAAGAGTATTCCATTTAATTTAGAGAGTAATAAGGGGAGACAACACATTAATTGAATTTAAAGAGTAGTAAGGGGAGAAAACACAATTTAGAGAAGAATATGGAAACACACTTTACTATTGTATGTGATTCAAAGCATGTGCCAGAAACTATATTTGATCAAACGTAATTATGTCTACGTGCAAACTGTGTGGTCGAATGCCAAGAGCCCGTTGTCTAACTAAACCGCTACCTAATAGCGCTATCGAGCGCTTTCCTACGTCGATGCAACGAAACCTTGCCGTTTCTTAGCATCGTGCTAGGCAATCGCTCCCGAGCGCTTTCTTGTGCAATAGACCCTATCGGTAGTTATTGATTGCACTTTGCTGTGCAACTGTCTACAATCAGCGAGCGCTCGCAGGTAGCATACAAAGATTTGACATCTTCCGCTACGTAGCGCTTTTTTGAAGTAAACCATTTCCAAGCAATGCGCTATTGAGCGCTCGCTTGTGCTATAGTTTGGCAACAGTCTCCAATGTGATACTAGTATTTATTTTTATATATTGTATATATTTACCAGGTATTGTATTGTCAAGCACAAATCCAATCAGGCCCCCTACGAACATGCTAGTGCTGAGCAAGACTGTGAAAATCTGGTCAACAATGTCACTTCCTGAAATATGCACATGTGCAAAACATATAATTATTGTAATAACTTTTTACAGAATTTTATAGAATTATTTAAAAATTTCATGACCCATGGAAAAAGATTGTACATGTATTGACATTTTTACGAAAACACAGAAGTGGCGTATTCACACATGTTCAAGTATGTAACACAACACACACACCTTGGACGTAAGTTCTTCCAATCAAAACTTTCATGTAATAAAGTACAAATGTAGTTTATATCTTTAGCATAAATATCAAACTTTATGTCAATGATAGTCCCATTCTACTTTATAGCAACACCTCTCAGCATTCTCGCAATGTCATTCGAAAATTTAAAACAACGCATACCTGTATTTATTGAGTTTGTATTTGCCGCCATCCAGTTAGGCATGCTGAGTCCAAAGAACATGGAAATACCGAGGATGAAAATATTTCTTGGAGAATTGAGATCAACATACTGCAAATTGGACAATCCTACTGCGGTGACCATACCTTGATCAAAACAACAATTTGATAATAGCAAATAGGATAACATAGGCAGCACTCAGTAGCTACACCAGGGCCGGTATTTTAACAGAATCTTAGTAGAATATCTTCAAATTTTAGTGTCAGCTAAACAATACACTCCAGATAATTTTATAATTATTTATTTAGTTTGTATGCAAAATCACGAAAAAACATTGGTAACTCTTCCATTTACGGAAACTATCTGCATCATACATTTTAACTTAGGTCAAACTTTTTGGGTTTTCCACTAAGATGCTTTATAAATACTGAGCAGGGCAAGAATGACACGCTAAAGAAAAATAGGACCATGAAAAAACAAAGTTCAAAATGTACAGGGACAACCTCAAAACGAACAAGAAAAAAAATTACTGGACAGCTACAAAAACACGACAACGTACTCCGAGAGCCAGAATTCACAATCGGCTTCGATGCGTGTTATCTCAAAATTGACGTCACTCCTCATCATAAAAAAGGTTGATAACGTATTGATTTATTAATTAATCAACGATAAAACTCTATAAATAGAGCCTAGAGTATCAATCAACGATAAAACTATGAATAGGACCTAGAGTAATAATCAAGATAAAACTCTATAAATAGAACCTAGTGTATTAATCAACGATACAATCTATTAATAGAACCTAGTGTATTAATCAACGGTCAAATCTATAAATAGAACCTCATGTAACTCACCAAATGTGATATTAAACATTCCACCGATCACTGGAGCCGGTATTGTAACAAACAGAGCTCCAAATTTCCCGAAACATCCAAGCAGCACCATCAGTACACCTCCAACTTGTACGACACGGCGGCTACCTACCTATACCAAAACACAATATTTAACAATATCAATGGTGAAACACCATGGATGTTTATCTAATATAGTATTTTATATATTCTGCTCGATTAAGAATAATAAAATTAAAAATTTAAAACTTTTGAGAAAAAAAAGTTTTAACACACAGTAGACACATGTGTATGTTACCAGCATCAACTCACCTTTGTAATTCCTATTGTCCCAATGTTTTCACTATAAGATGTTGTACCATTTCCAGAGCCCCATGCCCCTGCTAGAATACATCCTATCCCTTCAATTCCAATGCCTCGGTTAATTGCGTGTGTTGGTGGGGGCGGAGCTCCAGACAGTCTCGCGCATGCGTAGTAGTCGCCCACTGATTCAATCATGGACGCCAGAACTCCAGCAAGCATACCAAACACACTTGCTGCACTAACTGTTGGAAGTCCCCATTGGCCTAAAAGCAAGAATATCCGCTTACATAATTTTGTAACGGTGTTAGTATAAACTCACGGGGTCCCATTACAGGAGAATTTGATGCGTATCCAGTGTCTATGTGAATCCAGAAAGAAATGGATGCATGTCGAGTGTTTATTGCAGTCAGACGAGCATTGGATGCGTGTCTATGTGAGCCACACGAGAATTGAATATCTGACGAGTGTTTATGTGCCTCACACGAGCATTGGATGCATAGCGAGTGTCTATGTGAGTCACACAAATAAAAGGATGCATGTCGAGTGTCTATTGCAGTCACACAAACATTTGATGGGTATCGAGTGTCTATGTTAGTCACGCAAAGAAATGGATGCATGTTGATTGTCTATTGCAGTCACACGAACATTGGATGCGTGTCTGTCAAGTGTCTGGAGAGCCACACAAGAATTAAATGCATGACGAGTATCTATGTCACACGACGAATAGGAAGCCTGTCAAGTTTCTATGGGAGTCACATGAGAATAGGATGCCTGTCAAGTTTCTATGGGAGTCACATGAGAATAGGATGCCTGTCAAGTTTCTATGGGAGTCACATGAGAATAGGAAGCCTGTCAAGTTTCTATGGGAGTCACATGAGAATAGGATGCCTGTTAAGTTTCTATGGGAGTCACATGAGAATAGGATGCCTGTCAAGTTTCTATGGGAGTCACATGAGAATAGGATGCCTGTCAAGTTTCTATGGGAGTCACATGAGAATAGGATGTTTGTCGAGTGTCTGTTGGAGTCACTCGAAAAAATAGATGCCTGTCGAGTCAACTTTTTGGCTCAGCGCGAATTCAATTATTTGTATAACTTCCATAGTCACTCGTCAAGTATGTAATGCTCATATGACACAGTTGGCACACTGTAACTCATCGCACGCAAATGCTTAACTATATATTGGCGCATTCATTTCACCTGGCCAACGCTTCACCATACGCAAATGGTTAACCAATATAATTATTGATGTATCCAATTCAACTGGCAAACGCCTCACCGTACCAAATGTTTAACCAATATATCGGCGTTTCGAACTAAGGCGGCTATTGAATAACTATGACTACAAAAAAATACATTCATGACAAACAAGCAATAATTTACAATACACTAGTACCTGGGTATGGAAAACGGAACCATTTAGCCTTTTCTAGGACCTCTATCTTTATGTCTGTACGTGCTGCGTATCCCCATTCAGTAGAGACTTCCGGTAATACATTGGTGGCAGTGAGGATAGCACATACAGACCACGATATACCCATCGCTAATAGGACCTGATAGGATTAAAATACATGGACCAATTAATAGTATGCACAATTAAATACAGTGTACAAAACATACAAAACAAAGTCTGTGGTAACTATTGTAACTACATCAATATATATACTTTAGGCATGTACCATAATTTTGCACCGAACCCTCGATATACAGAAGCGGCGGCATCACCTAGCAACCCAGACATGTGACAGACACAGAACGTACCGTCCTACCAAAAGGTATCCCCAAATGTTGAAATGTTCAACAATTCAGAAAATTGAGTAATTTACACCTAATCAACGCGCTATTACTTCATTCGAGGCATTCTTTTTTCATCGACTCGCTATTAGGCCCGATGTACGTGTTGTATGTAAATGTGGACAATATACATGTATCAGCTGTTACATTAAGGTAATAGAAGGCCAAGAAACACGCCAAATTATCTGTGCTATACTTACCGGAAAGAGGCTAAATATCGGCAGTTTAACGACTGAACATCCCTTGTCTTTCTCTGTTGTAAAACACGGAATGTTTATATTCGTCATATACTGACTGAATAATGTTATGAGAAACATTGTCCTGCAACAGAAATTCCATTTATTGTTAATCCTCAAGTTTAATGGACTTTTTGTCAGTTAAGACAAGATCTTTCAGCCTTTATTACAGCTTAAAATCGGCTAGTCAGTTTTTTATAACTGAAACTAGGTATTACAGCCTGTAATACTGCTGAAACTAGGTCATTTAGTTTTTTATAGGTGAAACTACATGTAGGTATTTCAGCTTTCATCACAGCTGAAACTAAGTCAAGCAGTTTTTTAGCTGTTTTGTTTTAATTGAATGACAAATTCTTGTGAACTTACATTAGAGCTATCCACCACTGCTGTGACGCGAAACCAGACCCAGCCCCGAACAGGGATAGTCCAATCAATGATATGGTCGGGGTGATAGCCAGCGGACCAATGAACCGAAGTACAAATCCCATAACACCACTGAAGCCAATGACCACCTGAAACACTGACGCCACCATGATAGCGCCCTGAATCTAAAAATAGAAACATAATTGCCATGAAGATGAAATACCACCACAATAGCACACTGGATCTAAAAATAGAAACACTATTATTGATATTGAGATGAAATACTACCATGATAGCACCTTGGATCTAAAAATAGAAACATAATTGCTATGGAGATGAAATACCACCATAATAGCACCCTGAATCTAAAAATAGAAACATAATTGCTATGGAGATGAAATTCCACCATAATAACACACTGGATCTAAAAATAGAAACATAATTGCTATGGAGATGAAATACCGCCATAATAGCACACTTGATCTAAAAATAGAAACATTATTGATATTGAGATGAAATACCACCATGATATCACCCTGGATCTAAAAATAGAAACATGATTGCTATGGAGTTGGAATACTACCATGATAGCATGACTTAAGGATAAGGACAATCAATCAGATCACACCATATTAAACTCTTGGGCAGTAACAGGCGATATGATTGGCTATCCCTATTCTCCAATTAAATAAGAGCAATATTGAATACCACCCCTGGAGTAGTTTTTTAAACTTCAAAATGAACTACTTGTACTTAATATGTTGTTTTACTAGATCTACCGTTGTTTAAGGCATCGATTTCGGGAATATAAAAATAGATAAATTGTTCCAAAACTCTTTCTTTTATCGACTTGGTCGATTGAATGCATCAAAATGAATAAGTTGAAACTATTTAATATTTATTGACATGTATCGTCATTTTGCCATGTAGATACACATAACACACTTATTATTCAAAGAGCTTATGTCCTCTAAATATGTCTCAGAATAATAAATTTGTCGGTATATCGGGTATCGTTATATCGAGACATTACTGTACTCACTTCTCGCATTCTCTTCATCCAAATCTCGCGGTGTCCGTCACTTCCTACATCCGGTAAACCATGTGACGTAAAGTTAACTAAATCACCATCTGAAAAATTGACAATAAGATATACTTCGACGCCTCCGTTAGCTACATGATTTTGACCAATCTATAGCCAGAATTTCGAGTAGTTCTATAAGCATAGGTCCCACTGAGCAATGTTTGCAACTGCGATGTGCTCCCGATGGAAAAAATGAGCTACCAGGACACCGGGAACAGGTTCCTCGTGGTCTAGGGAAGCTTTGGGGAATTCATGAGACTGTTTGTGATATCGGAAGGAATTGTGATGAATCGGGTAGTTTCGGAAGAAATCTGGAAAATATCGCCGATGTGGGATCTAGGCTTAAGAGTCTGAGACATTGACCATTCAGCCAGGAATCAGGATGGTCTAAATGACTTTCAATTTCAAAACTCTAGCTGTTTTATATTATTGCTTTTTACAAGCAAGTTTCGGGCAAACTGCATGCTTTTTACATGCAAGTTTCGGGCAAACTGCATGCTTTTTACATGCAAGGCAAGTTTCGGACAAACTGTATGCTTTTTACATGCAGGTTTAGGACAAACTGCATCACATGAGGTATAGCACAATTCACCAGTGTAGATAATGTTCTGTCCATTTGTTCGTCGAAGGATTATGCCGAAGGTTATCAAATGAAAGTAACGGTGATTAAAATTAGTGTTTTCCTGTATAGTACGCCTCATTCTCTCTACTGATGTGGCCGAGATAAATTATTATACTGTACAAGTGTTTAAATTATGCTAATAGAAGTTTGAGGACCAGGTAAATTTGTTTGCACTTACGTCATATCTGTATTGAAAAACGGAAACATTATTAACTTCTGAATATGACTTTTCTATTAAAAGATCGGAGTTGAAATGAATCCTTATTATACATGTACCTGCAAGCCTTGCATCTTTGTAAGGGCAGTTCCATTGAGGTTGTAGTAAAATCGCAATTGTTGGGGCAACGAATGTGAAAGTTCCACCCTGAACAATGGCTAACCTGTTGAAATGTAACACTATAATGAATACGCACAAAACTAGTATAGTGCGCCCAAGATAATGTGGTATAGTCCAGTCAGGGTAAGAATACAGTGACGCTGCGGTCGGGTCCACTATTACGGTGGAAAAACCAATTATAAAAGCTTAAACAGACTGCTATAATTTCAAGGCTAAACTAACAAACTATATTCGCACTACCTATTCAGACAAAGGTTGTAATCTTCTGTGTTCACATAAACGGCTACATCACTGTCACCAGCTCCTAACTGGATTATATTTACAAACATGAATCGGTTTGATCAACTGTTGCAAAATTGGTTTACAAATTACTAAAATAAACAGATAAGGTTAGTATTGTACTCAAAACATCACTGATAAATCGTGCGCATCTGGTTAATACACCTTTGTAGAATATACCAATTTTCCCGCCTTTCTCATTATCCCGGGCGCACGGTACCTTGTTCGAATTTCGGGTTATTACTGAGTTTGTGTGTAACGGATCATTGACGATACAACCATGGGTGAAATAGTAATTATACTGTCGGTTCAATTAGTAATACTAATGAGGGAACTATCCCATTCAAAAGAATAGGGGTGCTTATGTTTCAAGTATATAGTAAAAGAGATACCTTGAATCAATAGTATAATACTTGAAACTTAGTTTTTCATATCGTCTCGTTAGTCGAGTGGATAAGCATGCCGCTATTATACCACTGATTATGTTGAGATTGTGTTCAATATGATATTGATACTGGTTCGACACCCATCCAAGTTACATACATTTTAAAGTTTTTTTTATATCTTATTTCAAGTACCTTATTTTGTTTTTGTAAGTAATATGATAATAACGCACGTAGTAAGGTATGTAGATTTATTTGTGTGTTATGTTGTCATTTTTTTCTATCAAACTGTATCTTTTCTATTATTTAATTTTTATCTACAGTATGTAATAATCATACAATTATATAATAATTATATTCACTGCAACATAAAAAATGTAGCATTTGAAGTATCGATTCATTAAAGCAGTAGTATAATATGAAAAATTATAACATGGATACATGTTGTAAAAAATAAATGAAATTGTGCGGATCGAACCTACTACTCAAATTAAAATTGAAACTTGTAGATAGCGTGCGTATCCACTATACTACAGCGCTTTTGATGAAAGGAATGCGCTTTGAACACAATTCGATATCGAATCTATTTAAAGTTTACCTACCAAACGAGTTTGACTTTGAACGCACTATAGCTCTATCAGTTTAGTTAACATAACAACTTACATCAACTCTCAAACAAAATTCAACTTTTACTAGCGGAGTCGGGCATCGTCGATATAAACGTGGCTCCAAAACACCGAATTGTGAACACACATTTAGTGATTATGTATACATATTATTGAGAAAAACCGACTTTAAACTTATAGCAAACTAGATAATGCACTTATCAATGTTTTCCCCCAGAGGGGTGATGTACGGGAAATAAGACATAAAGACTTTCCCGATGTACGAGAATTTGATAACCCTGTCGTCACAATTAGCGGGAATTAGACTTGCCCGTATTTTATGGACCGGGGACAACCCCAAGGAATTAGACAGGACTATACGCACATGCACATGGGAGGGAAATTTGACAAACAATTTCCAAAAATGTATCATTCCCCTATGTAACCCCCCCCCATGCATGCACCGCTTCAATTGGAAAATTAATTACTTAAGTAGAAGTAAGGTACACAACACGTACGTACTTTTGTCGGTCGGTAAGTCACAGTGCGTTACAGATCATTGCAGACTTAATCCTTTGTGAGGCGAGATAAAAAATACTCGAAATGAACTACATATTAGTGCATTTGATTCGATTGAGTACCCGTGCCTTTCTCCCGTTCACCCAATTCGTCATAAAAAGAATAATATTAAATGGATTCTAGATCTAATTTATCCTAAATCTGAATTACCAAGATACACCACAAGCTAGTAAAACATTTTTATGAAATAAAATATATTTATTTCACTGGAACATGACGGTTGAATGGATGTGATTATTTGGCTGAATAGAAATTTAAATTGATATGGTAGCAAGATCTCTGTGCACGAGTTCGGATGGAAATTCTAGCGTAGGGTATGCTATTACAGGAATGGCGTTTACTCCCACCATCCAATTCAGGTCTCTGAATGTATCAACCAAGCTTGGCCTTGTTAATATCTAAAACAGCTTTTGCCCCGCTCATTTTGCGTACCGTACAGAAACAGGGAATCAGTTAACCCTGCCTGGAGTTGATGTTACTGTAGTTCGACTCTTCAGTGGTGAAGGCACAAAAAGTGTAGAAACCAAGTACATACGAATAGAACCCGAGTCTACCTAGATCAAACTCGCGTGCCGTCCGAACTCACCCATAGTATAGTGTTGTATACATCTGTGACATTGTTCTTGGTATTTTTTTATTATGCTGCCTCGATAATCAGGTAGTAGAGTGTCCGCTTCAAGCGAGAAGACTCTGGTTCGATACCAGGCCGCGACATCCGAAAGTCGGGGAAATGGTTTAAGTGGTGACGTCATTTGTTCGTATGTGACGTTTCGGTGAAATAAATGACAAGAAAGTAGGAATTTACCTCACACCGAACGTTGTCTGCAGAAGTGTTGCAATTCCACACACGAAGAAAATAGTCCCAATAAGCTCACTCACACCGACCGTATCACTATCCATACACATGAAGTCGCTGAGCAAAAGAGGTACTGATATTATTGCGCCGACGGCTGTCAAGTAGTGCTGAAAAATATAAGTAGTGCATGAAACATTAGAATTCTAATATATCGCTGGCTTAGAATTAGAAGGTCGTAAGTACAAAATCAATATTATAAGGAAACAAGTAAAAACTGTCTGAAAACTACTCTTTACTTACGGAAAGACAAGTTTTTCAAACTTCAGTTTGGTCAACATGACCACTTCCGATATTCATGAAAACAGGCTCATAAGAAGCGCATTGAGATGCAGATTTCAAATATGCATGAGTCTTATGACCTTTTAATATGCATTGATATTATACCTCACCCAAATTTCATTTAACTGTTTCTTTGTTATTCTAATCGGTCCATATATCCAGCGATAGACTGACTGACTTGCATGTTCCAAATACAACAGCCGGTCGATATTATAAAAAATATGGACCGGCAAAATAATATTGACCGGCAGCTGAAATAAACGTCTTGTTTATTGCATGACGTCATGGATACTGTGACGCTACAGCGTGACGTTGCGCGAACTTTTCTTTTCGTAACGTTTTTTTGTTTAAATTAGACTTATTTTCTGCGGACAGTAATTGCATGGATCAACTCGAAATTCCAGGGATGGAGATTTATAATTGAAACAACTTAAAAGTTGTCTATAGATTTATTATAGCAACACGGGTTTTTACATTTCTGGGTTATTTCGGTGGATATGCAAACAGACCAAAATAGATGTAAGGTCTCCCTATAATGATATGTAGTTCTTTAGCACATAAACAACTTAAACCCAAATGTATGTAATGTTTTCTTATTAGTATCTAGATCTAGTTACAAAAGTAGGCCTATAATATCGATATTAAATGTTCGGTATAATATAAGAAATAGTTCACATCACTTCGGGCCCAATGACATTATATGGACTGGCTAGTCAGCCCGCGTTGTGTATATGGACCTCAGCTTCGCTTCGGTCCATATACACAACTTGGGCTGACTAGCCAGTCCATATAATGCCATAGGGCCCTCAGTGATGTGAACTATTTCTTAAATATACAACCTAATTGTTTACACCATCAGTTGGATTTTTCGGTCTTATAATAGCTCAAAATAATGCCCCTACAAAACTGTTGATTTGTGTTCTAAATAATTGTAAATATAAAAAAAATAGTGAGTGTATATGTTACTTAACATATTATTTTAGAATAAATTAAGTACGACAACCCCCAAACAATCCCTATACAATAGTCAAAGCTGGGGGAAATAAGACCAGTGGGTACCTCAATCTCAGGTTCGGCACTCCAAAATCACGTGTTTCAGTTCTGTATTTATAACTTGGTAAATTTGTTGATCTTGCATAAAATTAACAGCGCGAGTTACTGGCTTATGATCCTTGTATAATTGTATACGGAATACAACAAAAGTCATACTGCAAGTCGGAGAACCAGAACAGAACGAGATATTTCGTTCAAAGCGAATTCGTATTATTAAAAATATTTACCTGAAATGCCAGGAGTATACAAAGGTTCCAAGGGGGCGTATCCTCCACACTGTATAAGACGGCATTGGAACCAGGTGGACGGGGACGTCTTCCGGTAGATCCCTGCTCATATCCGGCGTCAATATCGCTATTTCCATTGTCGTTTTCCATAATAGAATTTCACCTGTTGCGGTCACGGTAATCTAAATTTGTGAACGTGCACGAATCGCTTGTATTTACATTTTACTTAAGCTATAAAATGTTCACGGTTGAACCTCAAAATTCACAATCCCGTGTTAAAAGCTTGGTCCATGGTTCGTAAACATTGGTAATGGGTCGATATCTATTTGTAATATATAATAAGTTGTAATATGTCGTTTTTTATTTGATGTGATGTAAAATAAGTTAAACAGAAAATCGTATTTCCTAATAAAGCTTAACTTTACTTGTATCTTTGGGTTAATGTATAACTATGTCACCTGAGTGACAATTATTTAAAGGTAATCACCCTTATTTCACCGCGTTGAAAGTTATACATCCAACTGTTACCGGCATGTAAGCATTTGAGTCACTAGTCAATAATAACCGAGAATTGCAAAATAATGCTAAAGGAAAATAATTTTTCGTATATTTTTTAACATAATTGTGAACTATGGTATCTCCCTAGCGTATGGCGAATACCAGTCTCGGTTATGACAATTTCATTCTTGGCGCCCAGTAACCAAAGAAGACAACACGAAAACATTCAAAATAAGAAGATAACCCGAGGACATTCTATCAATGAAGACAGCCCAAGGACATTCTACCAATGAAGACAACCCGAGGACATTCTACCAAAGAAGACATCCCGAGGACATTCTACCAAAGAAGACAACTCGAGGACATTCTACATAAGAAGACAACCCGAGGACATTCTACATAAGAAGATACCTCGAGGACATTCTACATAAGAAGACAACTCGAGTACATTCTACCAAAGAAGACAACCCGAGTACATTCTACCAAAGAAGACAACTCGAGTACATTCTACCAAAGAAGACAACCCGAGGACATTCTACCAAAGAAGACAACCCGAGGACATTCTACCAAAGAAGACAACACGATGACATTTTACCAAAGAAGACAACCCGAGAACATTCTACCAAAGAAGACAACCCGAGGACATTGGTCCAAAGGATACAGCCCGAGGACAGTCTACCAAAGAAGACAACCCGAGGACATTCTATCAAAGAAGACAACCCGAGGACATTCTACCAAAGAAGACAACCCGAGGACATTCTACCAAAGAAGACAAACCGAGGACATTCTTCCAAAGAAGACAACCCTAGGACATTCTATCAAAGAAGACAACCCGAGGACATTCTACCAAAGAAGACAACCCGAGGACATTCTACCAAAGAAGACAACTCGAGGACATTCTACATAAGAAGACAACCCGAGGACATTCTACATAAGAAGATACCTCGAGGACATTCTACATAAGAAGACAACTCGAGTACATTCTACCAAAGAAGACAACCCGAGGACATTCTACCAAAGAAGACAACTCGAGGACATTCTACCAAAGAAGACAACCCGATGACATTCTACCAAAGAAGACACCCCGAGGACATTCTACCAAAGAAGACAACACAATGACATTTTACCAAAGAAGACAACTCGAGGACATTCTACCAAAGAAGACAACTAGAGGACATTGGTCCAAAGGATACAGCCCGAGGACATTCTACCAAAAAAGACAACCCTAGGACATTCTATCAAAGAAGACAACCCGAGGACATTCTACCAAAGAAGACAACCCGAGGACATTCTACCAAAAAAGACAAGCCGATGACATTCTACCAAAGAAGACAACCCGATGACATTCTACCAAAGAAGACAACCCGAGGACATTCTACCAAAGAAGACATCCCGAGGACATTCTACCAAAGAAGACAACTCGAGGACATTCTACATAAGAAGATACCTTGAGGACATTCTACATACTAGTAAGAAAACAACTCGAGTACATTCTACCAAAGAAGACAACCCGAGGACATTCTACCAAAGAAGACAACCCGAGGACATTCTACCAAAGAAGACAACCCGAGGACATTCTACCAAAGAAGACAACTCGAGGACATTCTACATAAGAAGACAACCCGAGGACATTCTACGTAAGAAGATACCTCGAGGACATTCTACATAAGAAGACAACCCGGAGACATTCTACCAAAGAAGAAAATCCGAGGACATTCTACCAAAGAAGACAACTCGAGGACATTCTACCAAAGAAGACAACTCGAGGACATTCTACATAAGAAGACAACCCGAGGACATTCTACATAAGAAGATACCTCGAGGACATTCTACATAAGAAGACAACCCGGAGACATTCTACCAAAGAAGAAAATCCGAGGACATTCTACCAAAGAAGACAACTCGAGGACATTCTACCAAAGAAGACAACTCGAGGACATTCTACCAAAAAAGACAACCCGAGGACATTCAAAGCCGAAGTTATACATTTTATTTCTTCAACAGTTATACTGGACTCCATGAGATATTCTCATAAACTTATTAAAATAAATTGTGAAATCAGTTTAAGAAGATCATAACAACGAAAGGAACAAATGCTGAGAAAATTGATAAAACGTAGGTAAAATTGTTTCTAGGGAACAAAATAACACAGCATTAGTGATCAGTCTGAAATAAGTGGGCATTATTGTTTGAGATATGCTATTTTACAAGATGCTATTAGTTGTAATTAATCACTGAACGGACAGCATATGCAATGTCCCTTTCGCTTGCGCGAACGCATACCCCTAAGTGATGTTCTTTGCTTGCTTGGCTTCTATATTTATTAGTCTATATCCGGCAACGGAATTCATCAGAAGATCCGAAGTGCATAATATTTGACGCTTTATGTTGAAGATTTAAATTAACAACTCTCAGTTATTTTCGACTGATCCTCGTAATTTCTAATTCAGCATGATCCCTGTATTCTGGCTTAGACGAATCCCTTAATTCGGATTGGCTCAGACGAGGCGTTGACACATGCGCGTCCGTAATGCATCGGATGCAAGCTAGCATACATGTACGTGTATTTAGTGAACGAACATGGGAATTCATCCACCTTCTACATAAAACAATCCATTTGATCAATCAAAATTGCCATTTAAAATTAACTATACGTATGCATTAAATAGTCTGCTTTCATACATTTTCAAGCTAGCTCTTTGAAATTAACAGACGTATTCACGTGTGTCCTTTGAAATTGATCATGGTTTAATATCAGTACATTGTAAGTTTAACTTTAAGATTTACAGATATCTGATAGAAAACATGTTACTGAACGTCCAAATTCCTTTATAATAGTCTTGGCCAGATAGACTTGGACCTGGATTTTTAGTATATAGTTTTTCTTTCTTTTGAGTATGATTTAGCACATATTCACTGTATAAATCAGGTGGGTGCATCGGGCTTACCCTTGGGCAACTTTTTTGTTGGCGAGTATTGATATAATGGTCAAACGACTTAAATGCCTGAAATATAACACAGCTTAAACGCGAAAACTCATAATTTATAATCACTGTATCATACATTTATGTTTATTTTTTGTACAAATAGATAGACAATGATATATTAAAGTACTTGTTTGCAACAAAGCAATAACTGTAGATTATGTTTCTCTTACTAGTTGTGGTATTTTACGTTACCAAAGTGCATTTTGTAACATGGCATATTTGTATTTTCTCATTATTAATCTGTTAAACTGTTTAAACTTATCTGTTTGTGTTTTATATACACATTGTGTACTTCTTTACAACATTTTGGTACATGTGCATAAAAGAAACATGCGTTACCACCCTGAGAAGTTTCATAAAACAACCGAATAACAAATGACACAACTATTTGTTGTAATCTGAAAAACTTAATGTTATTTCCAGAAGGGAAACGCACACATAACTAATTTTGACAATTATGAATATTTAAATACATTTATACTGAAACATTATGATGGGATTCAGACATTGACTCAATATTCAAATGTATTTGGCAACAACCAGCCCAAGCACATTTGCTACTTTCCTCAAATTCAGTATCTGGTTCTCCAACACATTAATGGCATAGTCTTGCATTTCTCCACTTCCAACATTGTTTCATCTCCAAATCCAAAAATGTAACTCGGCAAAAGTACATCATGACTGTGCATGAGCTCGCAACAGAAAAGTTTTATACCATTGAATGTTTCGATGTTTAATGTCAATTGAATAACGTTCTACAAGCTCAGACCCACCCAACATATATTTAGATGCAGTTAGGTTTTCACAAAATACTCATATGTTAGTGATGCACCAAGTTTATAGATTATAGTATAAGGTGCAGGTGTAGTCTATCTAAACTAACTTGTGCATTGGTATTGGCTTGCCGCTGCTTGTTCTCTGTAGCAGTAACGAAAATATTTTATACGTGTGATTTCCATATTACACAATGTTTAAGAAACAAATCTATTGTTTCAAAATGAAATAATAATGCGCTAGTTGTTATTAGCATGTGTTTAATAAGAATGGTAACGGAGGTTTTGTTATGACTGGATGCATCGGTAGTACTCCTGATGTGTTCCCGATATAATATGTCTGTCCCACTGTCTCAGTGATGTACTCCTGATTGTAATTAGGAGCTTCTGAAGGCGTTAGTAACACGTTCCCCAATGTCTCAGGTAGCTCCACAATGTTTGTCGGGGAGGCTTCGGGAAGTCTTGAGACATCACGATTAATTCGGGATACTTCAATGCATGTATTGAACTTTGCCTGATGAGCTCGCAATGTCATAACGGGAATATCCTATGGAGGATTCCGCAGATTATGGAATAAACTTATACTTGTGGAAGACAATCGTTTGTTGAAAAGAGTGTTTACGATGGATTATGAACGATGTACAAAGAATTGGTGCATTGATGTGAAGTCAATATTGGCTAAACTTAAACTATCGAACTTTTATGATACCAAAACCGTTATAAGTACATGTATTAGTTTAGTGAAGGAACATGTAAGACAATTTTATTCAAATATGTGGAATGACAGTATCCGAAATGTGTCAAAATTGAGGACCTATGTTATTTCTAAAGATTCTTTCCTTACCGAACAATATGTCAAATTGAACATTTTCAAATATGAGCGGTCCATATAAGCACAACTTAGGTGCGGAATTCTTCCGCTTAGAGAAGAGACTGTGCGTTTTGTAGGGGAAACACCCGCTCAGAGATGCAAGACGAAACACACATTTTAATCGTCTGTCCGTTTTACAATCAATTACGAAACGATTCATTCCATGACATTTTTAATGAAATTTATTATGATATGTCTGATGAAAACAAATTCAAAACACTTAATGAATGAATACCCAAGAAAGGTTGCCAAATATTTAAATTAAAGCCTAGGTTAAACGAAAAATACTTACTGTTGACAGCTGTCCAAAATGAAAATGAAACTGAACGCCTAGTTATGTGGCAATTGACACCTTATGGACGAGGTTATGAGAGTGGTCAATATAATTTGTAAACCTATTGTACTACCGGTAATAATAACAATAATAAATACTTTATTTAACGTAGTTGGGTAAACACAGTCTTCCCTGTTAGCCTCTTTTTAGAAGGTAACAATGATTAAATCGTCTTAAAACGGGTGTGTTTAAATCATGACTCTAGCTAACACGTTGGATATAACATGTGGGAAGAGTATGCCACGAGAGCGGAAGTTTTGAATGTTCGAATCCCGGTATGTTCGTACTGCTAGGATCGGTTGAGCCACCAGCTAAGTTTAACAATAGTTTGTTATCCTAGCATGACCAAATGTATGACAAGTCGTGCATTTGCTCAGAAAGTGTGTGTCTGATACGCCAACTTGGCTGTTGACATTACACTAATATACACTTTACTGTAGAATAAAAAGCTTTACAAACATTTCTACAATTCAATAAAATAATCACCAGAAACATACATACCAACAAATTATTAAGTTCATTTGATATTAATCCTTCCACAATGCATTAATTATTACAGTAAAAACTAATTAATATATTAAAGTATATTGCGACATACTGTGCGATGCAACGTAATCATACAAACATATAAACTAACATCCCTCTGTAAAAACTATGAGAATACTATGATTGTCAATGTATCACACAAACATTCTGGACATTCTTCATACTGATGAAGTATGGTGTTTCGACTGGTATCTGTAACGACAAATGTGTCTCTTGTTTAGTGAGGCTGAACATGCTCCTGTTTATGTAGCTATCTTCGGGAGTCCAGAACAGATTGCTTTAATGTTTCCAAGAAACAAACTGATGGCAACATGACTTCGTATTTCTGGTGGTCAGTACCATGGAAATACATGATATGAACATTACAATTATATTTACAGGCTTGTACACATCGTGAAAGCTCGGCCATTTCCGTTTGTCTCCGGTAAATATACATCTATTGCAATGCATAAAGGCCGAGGTGATCAGCATGATACTTGTAGTTCGCGTAATGGAAATCCAATTTATATAGCTTGACAGAACTCGTCTGAGACATAAGTTTATTTCATAACGTTGCTTCGTTAAGTTAAAATTGTTTGACCCTTAATAACAACTGGCGATGGTTACCAACGAAGTCCTTGTCGAAGTGTGATCAGTCTCGTGTAGATTTTGTTCAACTATACTTTTAGATTTGATGTGTTCTACAACTTATAATAATCACGTTTCCACCCCTAACTATTGAGGATATCCATCGCGGAGAAGGTGAGAGCGAATAGAAACAGGGGTTCTACTGAGGCATAATGCCGAATCTTGAATATAAGACGCAAGTCTGTTTCGAATGCAATTAGCACACATATCTACACCAAAACTCGGGTTCAAACATAGTTCTATTGCATAATTATAATATTTCGAATGACCATTACTTTGTCAATACTTGGTATTTTTTTATCAAATAACTTTTATTTTCTGCAGAACAGTTCATTCTTTCTATTGCTACAAATCCGGAACTCCGGACTTATCCGGAATAATAGGACCCCTGATAGAAACCAGTTTCCCCACTCGTAAATACTGAGCGAAACACAAGGTGTTTAATAGTGTCTTGCTAAATCATAGTGCTAACACGTCACCGTCACTTCTCATTGCCGAGGTGCTATGTCTAATAGTGTCCAGTCAGGATAAAAATCCAGTGACGCAGCGGTCGAGTCCACTACAATGGTGTAAAACCAATTATAAAGGCTTATATTGTACAAAAAATTGTACAATGCTAAACTAACATACTATATTCACTCTACCTGTTCAGACAATGGTTGTTGTATTTTGTGTACACATCAACTGCAACATCACTGTATAACTCTAGCGCGATAAATTGCAATACAAAAACAAACACAAAATCCGCTATATTTATCGTTTCTGAATATTTAGGAGCATGAAAACTTTATATGTTGTGCCGAATGTTTGAATGCTTTCATTTGTAAGCGTTACGGTCCTTGATCTTAATCCATAACAAAAATATAGGCAATATTGTGTTTGTTTTTGTACTGCAATTTATCGCGTTGGTTTTATAACAATACCGTAACTGGACTGTGATGGAATCCCAGCGTTGTTTGGAGAAAAATGGATCATTATTGCTTACTGTCGATTCAAAGATATCTGTCAAAACCGCCAGAATGATCCATTTCTGAATAGGTAAATATCTAGATTGACCAATCAGTCCTCTTATTTTACTCATACCATATTTGACCATAGTTTAATGTATTAAAATAAGCATTGAATCGTTCATGAGCGTAAATAGCGTAGTCCGCTAAATGCACGGTTTCAGCATATTGGAGATATTCATACTTCTATACATGGGTTCGAATCTAGCATGATGCGCTTTTCTTTTTTGTATTTTTGTTTGCTTTTTATATATTTTTTCTGTTGTTTTATATCGACGAATTGATTGAATAATTTCGTTGCGATCAAAGAAGATGGCTTAATATAGAGATGCTATATTTTTTGTTGGCATGTACTAGTATATTGAATGCAAACATTATTTGTTAATTTTCCACTTCATAGGATGAACTCAATCATGGTGTGTTTGATTACAAACGCGAAGAGTTTATTCATTATATTATACATGTATTTAATGACCGGAATGAGCATTGATAAAGTTACATATTTTAAGCAAAATTAAAAAAATCTAGGCAAAGTTGGGATTGGAACTCACAGTGAACTGTATATGTTTCAAAATAATATTCACAAAACCACAGCAGTTAACCACTCGGCTATAGAGCAGTTAAAGTCTTGACCATCTAAATGTATTGATGATTTTAGGATATTGTCCTGACACACCTGTAATAATCGATCGACTTGAATGTTTGTTTACGCGGTTGTGACAGATAACTTTGAACCAACTTTACGTTCTCTTTCTCAAGCCTTTGACATCTGCCTTGTATGCTTTTTACGTTTTCTGTGATCGGCTGGTTAAGTTGAGTTATGCGTTCCCTGTGCGACCTAATATTACCTTTTTTCTATGTGTGCTGGACACAGAGATAGCTCTATCCGAAGTGAGTTTTGTGTTATGAAGATTTTGGAAGGAAAACCGATGGGAAGTAGCACACGTGGTATTAGCAGACATGTTTTGTAACAGTGGTCTATGTTCGCGGGTGATCTTTACACAAATACAACTGTAGTTCTTATCCTGGGTTATTCAATGTCAGCTTCGTAGTTAAAATAAACAAAAACAAAACAGTAATGTGTGTGCTTCGTTATCGAACAAAATGGTCATCGGAAATGCATTTAAAAATCACTTATATTTGTGTTATCGTTGGGGCTTTATATATCCAAAGTGTATATTGTTGTGTAATTGTGCATATTCGATATCAATGCTAACTAGTATAACTCTAACGCAATAAATTGCTGTACAAAAACAAACACAAAATTGCCTATATTTTTGTTATGGATTAAAATCAGGACCGTAACATTTGCCTATGAAAGCATCATTCAAACATTTGGCACAACATATAAAGTTTGCATGCTCCTAAATATTCAGAAACGATAAATATAGCGGATTTTGTGTTTGTTTTTGTATTGCAATTTATCGCGTTGAAGTTATACTGAGTTAGTGCTACATCTTGTCAGAGAATGTTCAGTCTGCAGTCAGCTGCAGTCCAAAACACACCCACCTGCGTCAAAGAGGGTTTGTAAAAGATTGGAGAGAGTGTGTCTTCTATTGTCGACACACGCCATTAAGACTAACGGGCGGAGAGTGATCTTCAAAGCACACCCTGTCATACTGTGACAGGCGAGCTTAAACGTAAACTGCCACAAACACTGAGTTACTTTCCTTGAAATCATGTACTCGTATAAGTGTTCTCACAATAACAACGCATGAGTACGTATGTATATACATAACTTTATTCAAAAAGCAAACATAAACATACAATACACCAATACTATAAGAGTTTCTAAGTAAGGCAATACAAATAGATCCTCTTCTCTGGAAACCTGAAATTAAAGTAAGAAACATCAACAAGAATCAACCAATTTGACTACTGTCACAGATTATGTTAGGGGTGTATCAAACATGTATATAATAAAAGGCAGCCATTTGAACCAACCAGTGTTTCTGTACTTAAACCTTACACAAGTAAACAACAACTTCTCACAATGTTTATTCTAGTTCCAATGTATTATGCAAAATGCGAGGTAAAATCCGATATAGTGGTGGTGTATGGTCCATGTTGGAGAATCATGTGCTACCACATCATTGACAAATGAAACAATTATTTGCATCAAGACTTCAGTTCGATGTCATATATCTAGATTGGTAGTGCAGCAATACGAGTATTTGCACAGTAGACTCTAGATATTGCGATTATTGCAAACATTTGACAAAAAAGCGGCCTGAAATAGATGATTAGGCAGTCAATAAACACAACTAGAATATCTGGTACATGAGAGTTGAATTTTAAAACAATTATTTATTACCCAATGTACTATCCCGTTGGACCAAATAGTATCGTATATGAAGTGCTTAAACAGTGGTGAGCACAACCTTCTGAGATACCATTTCGTCTAACGTTCAAGGAAATTGGGTAATAAATTATAATTATGTTTAATATTCAAAACTCATTACTGGATTAGAAAACAGTCTGAATGGATGTATCAAAGAATCAAACTTTACCTAATTAAAGGCCAGCTTGAAATGAATATCTGCGCTCCTCTTCTCTCAAAGCCTGAAATTATAGAAACTAAAATTAACAAGAATCAAGCTATTTGACTTTCACTTTAAATGTTGTTTTCCTGGATTTAAACATAACCAGTACTAACTTTGCCTTTTACAAGTAAGCAGCAATTTCTCACTATGTGCAGCGCAAAAACCAATGCATTGTGCAAAATGCGAGGTGTAACCATATATGATGGTGCTGTATATATTGACGCTAAGAAATTCATATCCCTGCTCTGGCAAACTTGTTCCAAGTAAAATTGGATTGAAGACGCGATTCAAATAAATGGGTTATTTAATCAAAGACAGGTAGCAACATAACTAGTCCAGCAAGGATTCAATCCATTATCCTACAAGCCTGGTGAAACTACCACTCCGCCAACATTCCTCGACAGGAAGATACATCGAAAGAAGAACGCATACACTTGCATAAAGAATCTGACTGCAGACTCACTTCCACGATATATCCCAGGCAATGCTTACTTTCATATTTGGCCCCGGAGGTACCTATGAACAATAGCTCACACTGAAGATATACCATGTCCGTTGTACATACCATGTCAGTTGTAATATCTGAGAGCAGATTCATGGAAGCAGGCTCTAATTCAATGTATCCACTGGCAAGTTCAGCTGGTTAAGATCGAGATGTCATACTTCAGATTGCCTTCAGAGTAACAATCAATTCCATGTTGGAGAGTCATGTGCTACCATATCACTGACAAATGAGACATTCATTTGAATCAGGACTTCAGTCCGATTTCACATAGAGCTAGTTTGGCAGGGCAGAAATGTTAGTAATTTAGCATTAACATACACAATACTTCCCATATTGTGATTACTGCCCATATTCGACAAATAGGCCCATACAATAGGCGATATGACAGTCACCTAACCAGTCTTCCTGGTCTATGAGAGTTGTATTTTCGACTATTAAACAATTATTTATTACCAAAAGTCCAGTCCCATTTTGACCAAACAGTATCATATATGTGGTGCTTAAGACAGGGTGAGCACAACAATCTAAGATAACATTTCGTCTCAGGATCTAGGAAATTGGGTAGTAAATTAAATATGTTTAAAGTCAAAAGCGTCACTGGCTTACCAGTACTTCAACCACACCAGGGTCGAACAGGCTCAATATATGGATCCAAGAAGCATAAAAAGTCTAACTTAACTTAAACAAAGGCCAGCTTGAAATGAATATCTGCGCTCCTCTTCTCTCAAAGCCTGAAATTATAGAAACTAAAATTAACAAGAATCAAGCTATTTGACTTTCACTTTAAATGTTGTTTTCCTGGATTTAAACATAACCAGTACTAACTTTGCCTTTTACAAGTAAGCAGTAATTTCTCACGATGTGCAGCGCAAAAACCAATGCATTATGCAAAATGCGAGTTGTAACCATATATGATGGTGCTGTATATATTGACGCTAAGAAATTCATATCCCTGCTCTGGCAAACTTGTTCAAGTAAAATTGGATTGAAGACGCAATTCAAATAAATGGGTTATTTAATCAAAGACAGGAGCAACATAACTAGTCCAGCAAGGATTCAATCCATTATCCTACAAGCCTGGTGAAACTACCACTCCGCCAACATTCCTCGACAGGAAGATACATCGAAAGAAGAACGCATACACTTGCATAAAGAATCTGACTGCAGACTCACTTCCACGATATATCCCAGGCAATGCTTACTTTCATATTTGGCCCCGAAGGTACCTATGAACAATAGCTCACACTGAAGATATACCATGTCCGTTGTACATACCATGTCAGTTGTAATATCTGAGAGCAGATTCATGGAAGCAGGCTCTAATTCAATGTATCCACTGGCAAGTTCAGCTGGTTAAGATCGAGATGTCATACTTCAGATTGCCTTCAGAGTAACAATCAATTCCATGTTGGAGAGTCATGTGCTACCATATCACTGACAAATGAGACATTCATTTGAATCAGGACTTCAGTCCGATTTCACATAGAGCTAGTTTGGCAGGGCAGAAATGTTAGTAATTTAGCATTAACATACACAATACTTCCCATATTGTGATTACTGCCCATATTCGACAAATAGGCCCATACAATAGGCGATATGACAGTCACCTAACCAGTCTTCCTGGTCTATGAGAGTTGTATTTTCGACTATTAAACAATTATTTATTACCAAAAGTCCAGTCCCATTTTGACCAAACAGTATCATATATGTGGTGCTTAAGACAGGGTGAGCACAACAATCTAAGATAACATTTCGTCTCAGGATCTAGGAAATTGGGTAGTAAATTAAATATGTTTAAAGTCAAAAGCGTCACTGGCTTACCAGTACTTCAACCACACCAGGGTCGAACAGGCTCAATATATGGATCCAAGAAGCATAAAAAGTCTAACTTAACTTAAACAAAGGCCAGCTTGAAATGAATATCTGCGCTCCTCTTCTCTCAAAGCCTGAAATTATAGAAACTAAAATTAACAAGAATCAAGCTATTTGACTTTCACTTTAAATGTTGTTTTCCTGGATTTAAACATAACCAGTACTAACTTTGCCTTTTACAAGTAAGCAGTAATTTCTCACGATGTGCAGCGCAAAAACCAATGCATTATGCAAAATGCGAGTTGTAACCATATATGATGGTGCTGTATATATTGACGCTAAGAAATTCATATCCCTGCTCTGGCAAACTTGTTCAAGTAAAATTGGATTGAAGACGCAATTCAAATAAATGGGTTATTTAATCAAAGACAGGAGCAACATAACTAGTCCAGCAAGGATTCAATCCATTATCCTACAAGCCTGGTGAAACTACCACTCCGCCAACATTCCTCGACAGGAAGATACATCGAAAGAAGAACGCATACACTTGCATAAAGAATCTGACTGCAGACTCACTTCCACGATATATCCCAGGCAATGCTTACTTTCATATTTGGCCCCGAAGGTACCTATGAACAATAGCTCACACTGAAGATATACCATGTCCGTTGTACATACCATGTCAGTTGTAATATCTGAGAGCAGATTCATGGAAGCAGGCTCTAATTCAATGTATCCACTGGCAAGTTCAGCTGGTTAAGATCGAGATGTCATACTTCAGATTGCCTTCAGAGTAACAATCAATTCCATGTTGGAGAGTCATGTGCTACCATATCACTGACAAATGAGACATTCATTTGAATCAGGACTTCAGTCCGATTTCACATAGAGCTAGTTTGGCAGGGCAGAAATGTTAGTAATTTAGCATTAACATACACAATACTTCCCATATTGTGATTACTGCCCATATTCGACAAATAGGCCCATACAATAGGCGATATGACAGTCACCTAACCAGTCTTCCTGGTCTATGAGAGTTGTATTTTCGACTATTAAACAATTATTTATTACCAAAAGTCCAGTCCCATTTTGACCAAACAGTATCATATATGTGGTGCTTAAGACAGGGTGAGCACAACAATCTAAGATAACATTTCGTCTCAGGATCTAGGAAATTGGGTAGTAAATTATATATGTTTAAAGTCAAAAGCGTCACTGGCTTACCAGTACTTCAACCACACCAGGGTCGAACAGGCTCAATATATGGATCCAAGAAGCATAAAAAGTCTAACTTAACTTAAACAAAGGCCAGCTTGAAATGAATATCTGCGCTCCTCTTCTCTCAAAGCCTGAAATTATAGAAACTAAAATTAACAAGAATCAAGCTATTTGACTTTCACTTTAAATGTTGTTTTCCTGGATTTAAACATAACCAGTACTAACTTTGCCTTTTACAAGTAAGCAGTAATTTCTCACGATGTGCAGTGCAAAAACCAATGCATTATGCAAAATGCGAGTTGTAACCATATATGATGGTGCTGTATATATTGACGCTAAGAAATTCATATCCCTGCTCTGGCAAACTTGTTCAAGTAAAATTGGATTGAAGACGCAATTCAAATAAATGGGTTATTTAATCAACGACAGGAGCAACATAACTAGTCCAGCAAGGATTCAATCCATTATCCTACAAGCCTGGTGAAACTACCACTCCGCCAACATTCCTCGACAGGAAGATACATCGAAAGAAGAACGCATACACTTGCATAAAGAATCTGACTGCAGACTCACTTCCACGATATATCCCAGGCAATGCTTACTTTCATATTTGGCCCCGAAGGTACCTATGAACAATAGCTCACACTGAAGATATACCATGTCCGTTGTACATACCATGTCAGTTGTAATATCTGAGAGCAGATTCATGGAAGCAGGCTCTAATTCAATGTATCCACTGGCAAGTTCAGCTGGTTAAGATCGAGATGTCATACTTCAGATTGCCTTCAGAGTAACAATCAATTCCATGTTGGAGAGTCATGTGCTACCATATCACTGACAAATGAGACATTCATTTGAATCAGGACTTCAGTCCGATTTCACATAGAGCTAGTTTGGCAGGGCAGAAATGTTAGTAATTTAGCATTAACATACACAATACTTCCCATATTGTGATTACTGCCCATATTCGACAAATAGGCCCATACAATAGGCGATATGACAGTCACCTAACCAGTCTTCCTGGTCTATGAGAGTTGTATTTTCGACTATTAAACAATTATTTATTACCAAAAGTCCAGTCCCATTTTGACCAAACAGTATCATATATGTGGTGCTTAAGACAGGGTGAGCACAACAATCTAAGATAACATTTCGTCTCAGGATCTAGGAAATTGGGTAGTAAATTATATATGTTTAAAGTCAAAAGCGTCACTGGCTTACCAGTACTTCAACCACACCAGGGTCGAACAGGCTCAATATATGGATCCAAGAAGCATAAAAAGTCTAACTTAACTTAAACAATGGCCAGCTTGAAATGAATATCTGCGCTCCTCTTCTCTCAAAGCCTGAAATTATAGAAACTAAAATTAACAAGAATCAAGCTATTTGACTTTCACTTTAAATGTTGTTTTCCTGGATTTAAACATAACCAGTACTAACTTTGCCTTTTACAAGTAAGCAGTAATTTCTCACGATGTGCAGCCAAACCCAATGCATTATAGAGCTAGTTTGGCAGGGCAGAAATATTTGGACATTAGCATTAGTATACCCAATACTTTCCATGTTGGGATTACTGCCCATATTCGACAAATAGGCCCTTGAAAAAGGCGATATGACAGTCACCTGACCAGTCCTCCAGGTCTATGAGAATTGTATTTTCGACTATTAAACAATTATCTATTACCAAAGGTACAGTCCCATTTCGACCAAACAGCATCATATTTGTAGTGCTTAAAACAGGGGTGAGCACAACAATCTAAGATAACATTTCGTCTAACGGTCCAGTAAATTGCGTAATAAATTATATATGCTTAAAGCCAAAATCATCACTGGCGTACCAGTACTTCAACCACACCAGGGTCGAACAGACTGAATGTATGCCCATATTCGACAAATAGGCCAATAAAATTAGGCGATATGAAAGTCACCTGACCAGTCCTCCTGGTCTATGAGAGTTATATTTTCGACTATTAAACAATTATTTATTACCAAAAGTCCAATCCCAGTTCGACCAAACAGTATCATATATGTAGTGCTTAAGACAGGGTGAGCACAACACTCTAAGATAACATTTCGTCTAACGGTCTAGGAAATTGGGTAGTAAATTATATATGTTTAAAGTCTAAACCATCACTGGCTTACCAGTTTCAACCACACCAGGGTCGAACAGACGGAATGGATGAATCAAAGAAGCATAAAAAGTCAAACTTAACTTAATGCAATGCCAGGTTGAAATGAATAACTGCGATCCTCTTCTCTCAAAGCCTGAAATTATAAAAACTATAATTAACAAGAATCAAGCAATTTGACTTTTACTTTAAATGTTTTCCTGGACTTAAACATAACCAGTACTAACTTTGCCTTTCACAAGTAAGCAGCAACTTCTCAAAATGTGTACTCCAGTTCCAATTTATTTATGCCAAATGCGAGGTGTTACCATACATGATCCTAACAAAGGAGTTGATGTAAAATGAGAGTAGTATTTCCTACTGGAAAGAATCATTTATCACCCCATGTAGTATCGTTAGACTAAATAGTACATAGTATAATAAAAGTTCGTGCTTAAAACAGGGTTGAGCACAACAATCATAGACACAATTTCATCAGACCGTCAAGAACGTTGGATATGGATCAAAGAAGCATCAAAAGGCAAACTCAATTGGAGCATAAGTATGAATATTTTTTCGAATAGTCCCCATGCTGCAATTACTGTCCACATTTGACAAATAGGCACATGAAATAGACCATATAACAGTCACCTAACCAGTCTTCCTGGTCGATGAGAGTTGTATTTTCGAACTTAAAACAATTATTTATTACAAAAAGTCCATTCTCGTTTGACCAAATGTATCATATATACCGTGCTTAAAACAATCTTAGATAAAGTGTCGTCTAACTTTCAAAGAAATAGGGTAAAATATATGTTTAAAGTCCAAAACCATCAATGGATTTCCAGTAGTTCAACCACACCAGGTTGCCCTAGCGGCCCAGGTTTGTCAGCTATCTTCAGCAATACCAGATATACCTTCCCGTCCGATACCAATTGCTTTTGCTTTCATATCTGTAACGTACATCGTATTATCACATCACCATTTTTGAACTTATTTCAAAATACAAGGGGCGCACAAACATGTGAACAATGCCCTTACATCTTTGATACCTGTACATGACCAATATTGCTGATGTGGCTTAGTTCATGCTTTATATACTTGTTACATAATCGTCTGGATTAAAACTAATTGGTCATCTTAAAAAACAATATTTGATGCATGCTGTGTTGGCGATACAGAGCTATACTAAACTCAATTAATAATGGTCACACTATACTATGGAAATATCTACGGCCTGTAAATAAACGTTAATTGTCAACCATTACTAAGTTGTTCTTCTGCAACCATTCACATGTGTTGCCAATGCCTCGGTAATATAATTCAGCACTCGATCCACTAAGCCGATAGGGTAACCGTATGTCTATAGCTCATCAGAGTTTTAGCATGATAAATCAATATATAACATAAAAGACAACCCACCATGTTCTCCTCTGTCTCGTGTCCTCTCTTTGTAAAGCATTGTTCTTCGAATGCAACTGGAAACTAATATAATCCTTGGAGTCCAACTTATCTAAACAATCCTTGATACCCGGTTTCACCTGGATATTCTGTAAAACACAACGAGATCAAATGCTAACATATACATTATTTATTGAACCAGAACTACCTTACCCTTCCACCAGCAACAAGTAATTCATACCTTCGTCGTGAAAGATACCATTGAGCATTAAATGTCAAGAGTGAATACAAATGTGTATACTTCTTTCACAATCGACATACAAGAATCATCCTGGACTTAAATATGCGCAAAGTTGACAATATCGTTGCAACTTAGAATTAAAAGGTCGTAAATACGAAATCAATATTTTGAGAATACAAAAAATACTATCTTTTCTAATAGAAAAACAAGCTTTTTGAACTCAACATGACCATGTATTACGTTTTCATAATGTTGTTTGCTTGCAATTACGAATCGAACGGATTATAATATAGAATAAAACATGTTTCTGGAAGCAATACCGGCTATTTACATTATATTTGCAATAGATACATGTTTATGATTTATGAAAATTCTTACTTCAAAACAATGAAACTGCCATCCAAGTTTACATGTCTCTCCAAACACTTAAAATCATTTGTTTACGAATATGCATTTTGTACATGTAATAGGAGGAGGGTGGTCAGGAAAACAGTAAGTCATATTTTATAAGTAGTGCAGGTACTAACCAGTATCAATATGTTTGATGTTTGTAGTCCAATGGATCTCTTATGATCTTAATCATAGGGTCACTTCTGTCACGACGTCTTTAACAACAGTAAACTGTTCCAGAGGCTTCAAACACTGTCATCTAAAGTGGAAGAATCAATCGTACAGTTAGTTTAAACACTATTTATTTGTTTATAAACACATAACTAGAATTATCACTGTCGTGAACAGGGCCCCGTGGTAACATGTCATAAGAGGGGGAGAGGAGAAGTGTAGAAGTATAGTGGGGTTGCATAATTATCAGTGCTATAAGTTTCTGTACTAAGACACGATAACAAAGTCATATCTCAAACTTTCATATAATGATATCTGAAATAAAGTAATTCACTCCCTTCTAAAATTCAATAAAAGTTGTTTGACGAGCACATGTTTAATTTCCTACATAGAAACCATGATGGACTTTGACTTTTATAAAGTTTGAAATTATCTTTAACAGACTAAATTTGCACATTGAATTCATGAAATCATGACATTGGTTTCATTGACATAGTCCTGTTCCTGATTGGTCAATATTGATTGCAAGGTGGAAATGCACAAAACATAATTACAATAATGAGTTGTCGCCCTTTGCTTAAAATGAGTGTATTGTTTTTGCTCCACATACACATACTTATTGTCGTACTCAATACCAGTAAGTATAGCAAGTTTCATTTGAATATCTTAAATCATTTTTGAACTATGACCAATGTTAAAGTTTTTGAAGCTGAAAAAGGGGCATAAGTCAAAATTCATCATGCTTGAGTCGTTGCCCTTTGCTAAAGATATGCGTTTTATCACTGGCAATAAGTATAGCAAGTTTCATTTGAAAATATACTATGGTTTTGAAGTTACGAAGAAAAAAGATTAAAAATTAGTAAATTAGAATTTAACAAATTTTTCCAATATTGTAGCTAGAGTTATGTAACTTGCTATAAAGTAGCATTTTATTTTTGTGAGCTTATGTTTAAAATTTAAAGTTGATATCTTCAATGGTTTTCAAGTTATCAAGAAAAAAGATGAAAATTGATGAATATTTGAATTTTACAAAGGGCCATAACTCTTCCAATATTGTAGCGAAAGTAATGTGACTTGCCATCAAATAGCGTACTGTTGTTGTGAGCTTATATTTGAAGTTTAAAGTCAATACCTATAACGGTTTTCAAGTTATTAAGAAAAAACTTGAAAAATGTGGACGGACAGACGGACGGACAGGGTGATTACTATAGGGCACGCAAAACATTTTTTGCGGGGCCCTATTAATTAACACATATCAAGGATTAAGTAGAAAGCTAAGGTTATTTATAAACTCGTTTCTTATTTGTTTGGGGAGGGAACAGAATGGATAAGAGAGTTTGACAGATTGATAGCGCGAAGAAGGAGATATAAGAGATATAGAGATATAGAGATATAGAGACATAGAGAGGTATGATCACATATGCCAACGGGACATGTGGTTGGTTTTAAAGTAGTGAGCATGCCTATACGTTGATGTAGGTTGATATTTAGAAATTCATTCATTTACATGTATCGCATTTAAGGTGCTGCCTCACAGATCGCATGATGTAATTTTCCTACCTAGCCAAGTATTTATGTTATAAAAAGCCACTGATGGTTGCGTTGTGCAAGATTTATGGCAAATAAGTAATTTTAACCACTCTCGATATCGGACACTCTGAATCGTACAGTTGCCTTTTATACATTGGCAACACAAAACATCGATTTCTTATTTCAAATTAGTATGTGCCATGATTCATGTTAAACAGTAATAATCTGTAATGTGTTCGATGTACAGATTGTCCATACATTTGAATGCTTGAATTAAAAAAAACAACAGAAAGGCATACCATCGAAAGAATATCATTATTGAATGCAGGGAATTGACAAATATTTGGCATTTTGGATTTTTTCATAGATCTTTAAATGAAACTTCATATATGCATTTTTAGGATTAGGTTCATTATATGCACAATACAAGACAACCTTATTTCAATGTTTATAATTATTCTAAAATGATCTGGTAAATATAAACTGGTAGTTCTGATTTTGCAAGCTTGCCGTCTAATCTGGCGACCCAGGTTCAAATCCGGTTAGAGGTATAGTAAATAGTACAGAAATTTGGTATGGTACACTGAATTAACTTTACCAATTCTGTGTTTAAATTTCAGAATTTTTTACGAACTCATTAAGTTTCCCCCTTTGTGTCTAATGTATTAAATTTTGTATTTTAATCAAGAAGTGGACAGGGAGTAAAATAAGCCATTCCAATCAGTTAGTAATGCTTTTGTATTTGTAATTACTGTAACGGGACATACATGTATATGGATAACTTTGATCTACAATTGACTGGTCATCAATGTGTATATAGTTGAGGCCCACCTTCTGATTGTAATGATCATTTGTATAAACAAAAGTGTGAGTCTTGAGGTGAGCTTAAACATAAAACACAAGCACTTTGATGTATGGGCCTCATTATATATTTTCAATCATCACTGGTGTTACTTAATGTACAGTTATATGGAACAAATTTGCTGTTCCAGTCACTTCAATCACCCATACGTACGTGGGACGTTCAAAAATAAACAGGACTATTGTCACAAAACGTGCATGGTTAAACGAAATAAATCAAATTATGTACCATCGTAAATCGGAATCGTTTTTCTACATACTGTAAAAATATCAACTTTAACAAATACGCGGTCCGAGAGTTACAGGTGACTAAACAAGGTCACTAACGCTGATCCGGCGCACAAATAACGTCGCGCTATTTTACACGGCGTTAGTGCTTCGCATAGGGCTACGAAATACGACGTTTATAGTGATATAGGGTGATGAATACATTTCAGAATTACAATAGGTCACACAAGTAAAGCATTGGTGAGAATCGCATGTATTTTTCCGGATCTTACATCGAAAATCTGGGCAATAATCCGTACCGTGACACGTTGGTATTTTGAAAATGTCTCGGTAACTGACGTCACAGACGTTCTTATGATTTCCTATTACTTCCCTGTCTAACAAAGCTGAACAGTTATCATTAAAGCATTTGTGCCATTCTAAAACTGATAAACGACTCACAGAACTGTTTTCAAATGGTAGTTACTATAATTCCATACGATTCAGAGGACTTAATCATCTTGCTTTTGACAAAACTTGGTGTTTGTCCGTTTTCACTTACGTTCTGGCGACGTCACTTTTGCGTCACGAAGTTGTCACTCTTGGAGTTCAACTTCTGTTTATTTCAATACCTAACGTCCAAATGTCGTCATTTGTGCAGACATCGTCCAACATGTAACATGTAATGTTATGGCAAAGTTTGAAAACCAACGATATGATAGTATTGAAGATACACTCCATCACATAGTCGCATTTTATGGTAATTGGTGGGCTGCGCCGGGTGCGTGTTACCATGGTTTCAAAATGGTCTATTATGAGAGGACGTGATAGTGTATCTCGATAAATCAGTTATCGAATTTTCGCAATTGAATTCCGATTCCACATTATGTAATAATAGTTGTATAATATTGAAAACTGTACCCGTGAGAGCCTCAGTCCTGTTTATTTTTGAACGTCCCACGTATTTACCCTGTTTTAGACTTAAAATTTTACATTGGAAGTAAATGCAAAGTACACTTTTCTGTGGACCAAAATTCTGTTTAAATTATGAGAGTTGGTAAGGTTGATTTATGAAGATATACCAATTTTTATTCTAACTGGCTTTGTACTTTTTAAGATATTTAATATTATGGGGGTCCAGCCTAGTTGCTAACGGACTATACACATATGCCCGTCGTGTTTCAGCAGAAAGCTGACTGGCAAAATAAACAGGTTGGGACAAGTTTAAAATTAGAAACCACTTTGCGTAACAAAATTGAGTCAGAAATGGTGACAAAACTGCATGAATTGTAGTGATTTGGTAATTTAACTCGATAATTGCAAGAAATTGACTGGGTGGTTTTCTAAGTGAATATCTATAACATTGAAAACTTATACACACAAAAATCAGGGTTGCGTTTTCTGCAACATATTATTTTAATTAAAAGGGAGAATTTTATTAAGTCAATTACTTCGTTGTTTTACGACCGATTTCAATAAGATAAATTGTAAAACATATTAATTTATTCATTGCAACACCATACAAAGCAATTACTAAAAGATAGTTTAACTATGAACGGTAATATCACTGTTTACAAGCAGTTACCTGGTTACTTAATCTAGCATTGTACCCAACCTGAAGGCTATTATAAAAAATATAGATTCAACGAGCAAATACAGAAGTGTAGATAATTATGCTTACGTCACTAATTAGCTGTCATAAACGCACCAAGTTATCAAATTCCAACAGAAAACGTAAGAAAAAGTCATCCTTGCTTCCTTTCACATAGACAGCAGAAATTGTAATGGCGTGTGCTTTTCTCCAAATACGCGCCAAAGCTTCAGTAATTGACCACCTATTGTAAATTAGCTTATAGTCTATTTACTCGCTCGAAGCAATTGCTCACGTTATGTATACATTGAAGATTTTTCGACACAAAGGCAATGTTCACGATATTTACAAGTACATTGTCATAACATGTGTTCACCTGTGACACATATCACATCACAAAATCGTGATTTGTGAAATTATAGCCTTGTTAAGATCTAATTCAGGGGCGTAGCTTGGTCAAAATAAATGTGTATTCATCATTACACGACTGTTTCTTTGTTTGACCCAGGTTAATAACCCACATATATGTACACGTTGGAGGCATGCTCCCTTCTGAAACCATTCTGAATCTTACTCTATACAAACAACCGCGCAAATACACACTGAACAATACCGCGGGACTTCGAGAAGCGAACATCGGATAAAACGTAGAGGTCGACTCAAAGAAAACCTGACGTAAATTCTATAAGCTGCATGGACGGATCAAGAAACACCATGGGTGTGGTTATTTTTAAGTATCTTTAATATTTGCTATTATCATCGCGTATAAACCAAATCACTACATACGACTTTTTGGAATACTATATACAATTCAACTTGTATGACTTATTGTGAATGAAACATCCGGTGGTGGTTTTATCACTGTACGACGTATTGCAATACTAAACAATTCAATGTGTACTCATTATTGCGATGACCGTAAGTTGACTCGTTTATATACACTGTGGTCATTAGTAATAATGTCCTTGCATAGTTATGCAGTTCAGTCACTTTGATGGCCGACGAAGTCGATATAATGCGTATCAATCTTTGCAAACGTTTTTTTTTCAAATGTGTATATAAACGTGTACAAAGGTACAAAGAAGCATCAATAATATCAAATCAGTCCACCAGGAATGTATGAGGAATTTAAAGTCAGAGAATCCCACGTTTTTGTCCTTTGCTTACCTTAGGCCTACTTTAAAAATGGTGTAAAAGCGTAGTCCGGTCTTTCTATGAATTGATCGTTTTGTTCAGCACCCTGTGAAAAAAAGGCGTGAAACTGTAGACCGATCGCATACAGGTTTCACAGGGTGCTGAAAAAAATGGCCCAGCTGCTGAAAAAGACCTTAAATTTCGTGGAAAGCAAATAATTTCCCCGATGAAGAAATAACATACCTACGGCTATTTTTTGTTTCCGAAGTGAAGAAATTTCGTCTTGGACTTGTAGTCCAAAATAACGTGGTATTGCAGCACTGTATAATTATGTAAGGCGCGAAAAAGCATGACTCTTGTGAAAACTGTGAAGTCAGGGTATGTGTCGAGTGTGGAGGATTGTACATAGATTTGCGAACAAATTAACATGAACGTCCAACCTTCTATTAACATAATTTAACATTTGGGACCATATCCACATCCTCTCCTCCACTCTCACTCACTGAGTCAATCCAATTTTAATTATTGTTTCGTCCGTGCGTTTGAGTGTGAACTCGACCTAACTAGAAATTGGTGTTCACAACGGTAAGCCTCAGTGTAGCTGGAGTTGACTCTGTAGCAACGTTCTATGTCGCATCCTCGCTAAATGTCGCACTTGACATTGAATGTGGCAAGGCTGACGCTAAATGTCGCAACCGACGCTAAATGTCGCAATCCCCCTGACGCTAAATGTCGCATCTGTGACGTTAAATGTCGCAACAAACATCAACGCTAATTATAGCATAAAAACGTTGATTTTGCCCATACTTTAACGGGACGAAAACCATGCGTAAACATAAAGATTCACGCGCTGTTAACGTCCAGTTTTACTTATGCTTATTTCAGGGCCGCGCCGGCGACTATTAATGTTACACAGCGTCAAATGAACAGCAATTCCCATTTTATTTCTAACTACTTATTAGTTTTCTTCTAATTAGTTTTCTATAATATTTAAATTACAAATTTATCCGTGTTTTCTTGGTATTTGCCAATCCCGGAAGTCGACGTGCATAACAATAACTGGTATGACGTTACGTTTGTTTTCGCGACGTCGCCACAAATCTCCCGCCAAAATATCATTATTTTGAAATACAAACGTATAAATTGATGTTGTGTATGCTATAATAGCGTTTACGCATGTATTTTGCGTTATAACATATGCAGAGTCCATCGGGAGCGTTGGTGCCCTCGCCCTGGCGGGCTTGAGCACCAACCGTCCCTCGGGACTCTGCAGATGTTATAGCCCGAAAAAGCATGCGTTAACAATCCTTTATAAAACACTCTTTTGTATAATTACTGTACTAGTTTTAGTCCAGACGTATCCAAAAACAGTTATTAGGGGTTAACCTAAAGGGGTTCGACACATAAGCCTGCAGTGATAATATTTTTAATCATTCCAAACCCAATATCTTTTCGTCTACATACAAGTCCAGCAATAGTTTTAACTTTGCGTGCTAGAAGCGACCTGGAATGTCGCCACATAGTCCAAAATAGTCGGATTCAGAGGGAGAAGTCCCCGTTCCAGCAAATGCAGGTAGTTTTGGTTAACATAATTATCAGAGATAATGAATTACATCATTGACTAAAAATTCATATTATTTATGTATGTACTTATAAGCGCCGCCAGACGGTAGGACAGTAACATCAACCGATGTCGGTCTCAATATAGTCATAATTGTCTCTTGATGAATTTATTATTTTTATTTGTGTCAATTTCGCCCAATATTTAATGCACTTTCCTATGTAGGTAACCGAGAGGGGAAATCTTCCACATTCGGATAAGGCGAACACGTTGGGCACGTTTTGATGTATGCCCGCAATTCGCTTGCAGAAACGAGTGTGGATGGTTTCTATCTCATTGTATATTTTATAGCCCCAAATGTCGGCTGAGTATGTCAATATGGGTAAAACAAGCGCGTCGAACAGTTTAGATAAGTCCTTGTATGTAAAGTATCCAAAGTACGTCTGGTATCTAAAGATCACGTTCACAGCTTTCGATGCTTGTAGAGATAGAGAATTAACTGTTCCATACCATGATAATTTAGGCGTAAAGAACACACCTAAGTATTTGTACATGGAGACAACTTCAATCAGTTCGCCTTTATAATTCCACTTCTCATATGACCTTATGTTTTGCGAACATTCGGCGATATTTCGGTGACATATTCCCGGTCTCGGAATTTATTCCCTGATTATTCGCTGATATTTATCAGGGATAATTCGCGGTAGGGGGGAGATTTAGTACTGAGAGGCATTGGGACAACTCCCGACGTATTCTCGATGATGTACGTGGGTGCCATTACCTCAGGCATGTACTCCCTATGACAATTATGAGATTCCGGGAAGTTTGAGCAAAACATCGGAAGCCATTGGGAGAAAGTGTAGTTCCACATTGCTGATGAGGACTTCTTTAGTTGGACATAGGCTTAAAAACGTAAAATTTATATTCAAAGGATTATAATACAAAACACAAAGATAAATTGTAAATGTCAAACGAGAAAATTCAAATCTAGTTGTACATAAAAAATGATTACATCAATGTTTTGCAAGCAAGTACTGAATATAATAAGTATATCAAATCAGCGATTTTGTTTGCTTGTTTGGGAAAGGTACCGGTACCGGACAAATTGGGAAAACTTGCGGCGTTTTTACTCAAATTGGGATTTTTTAACACAGTTGTGAATTCTTAGAAACAACGACATCTATCTTATTTATCATAGAAATTAGCATAAAATAGCTTGTGCATGATATGTCATGCATTTTCTCATATGAAATGCACAAATTTTAATTTATGGCATGACTTGCGCGGCCAGGAAATTGGGAAAATGTATAATTTTCTAATTGGGAAGCTACCTTTTAGGGGTACCTTTCAAAGAAGGGGAAATATCGCTGCAAATTTCTTTGTATAATAAATAGTCTGTTCTTGTTATGGAGGTATTGTCTGTCTGTACTAGGGAGAAGTCAATGTCAGTATTCATGTTGTAACCATTCATTGAAAATAGTGCAACATAAAGAGACACATTTTGATTATTATAGAATAATTATTACAGTAACGGACATTACAAATCAGTGTACAAAACTGTAAATGTACTAGAATATTCTTATTTGCTTGAGGTCTGTATGGTATTACTTTTGGAAAACAACTTTAGTTTTTTATTTAGAATACAGCAACATTATTTGTGTCGTTTCGTATTTGGTAGTTTTAAAGACATTTTAGGGTGGTGATGGAGGTTTCTTTTATTATAGTAATGTCCGAAACGTGATCATGCACCAATATGTTCTAAAGGATAGCATGTATATAAAATTTAATAGTAAAACAGATTGGTAATGAGAAAATATAAATTTGCACTTTGGTAACGTAAAATACCACAACTAGTAAGATAAACATAGATTACAGTAATAAATTGGTTGCACGCAAGTACTTTATATCCTTGTATCTATTTGTACAGTCAAAAAACATAACTATATGATATAGTGATGATAAATTATGAGTTTCATTTATAAAATGTGTTATATTTCAGGCATTTCAGGTTTGACCATTATATCAATTAACGTTAATAAAACAAGTTGCCAAAGGGTTAGCCCGATGCATCCACCTGATTTTAGTCAGTGGAATATGTGCTGAATCATAATCAAAAGAGAAAAAAACTATATACCACAAAACACGGTTCATCAAAAAATTGCCACTTCTAGTCCAGACTATAACTACCGGTATATGCCTTTAAAATACACTCATATTTGACGGAAATTAACAAAGCGTAAAATGTAAAATATACCATGCTTGTAAAGTGTGTCATGTCGGTACAGTGAGTTTAATAAACCCATTACATAATCAAAGCACTGAGAGTACTAGTAGGAGGCGATCTGGTTGCTGCTACTAAAGCTTAAACCGACTTTACACGTTTAATGTTCGTTCTTGTCTTGAATGTCAAAATAGGCATATGTGACTATATAGGCATGTTGGGTATCTAAATAATTGTTAAAAGGTGCATATTAATTTATATGTAATACGTGTATTGAATGCGTATATCAATAGTGGCTTTAAAATAATACTACGCGCCTATTTATCAGATTCTACAGTACCGTCTTATAATCACTACCCTCACAGCGGGAGACAGTCTATAGAAAGCGGCTAGCTAGTACAGCGACACCATATGATTGCATAACAGTACTTTGCAGACCGTATACGATTCATTGATAAAACCATCACATGACCGTAGTCAGAAGTTTCTAAAAATAGCTTTATAGCCGGGACATTTGATGAACACGTCATTTTCGTACTATGAAACAAGTTCGGTATCAGCCGGTGTAGTGATTTTTTGGCCAAAATATCGATTTAACGAACAGTTTCACAATAATTTTTGATCTTAGAATAAACAAATGATGCTGATTGGCTTAAATCAGTTAAAACTTTTTGGAGAAACATATGTAGCAGTATTGGGAATGTTGACAGTTTCTGGAACTTGAATGCGGATTCACATAGCAGCCTAAAGGCGGTTAATTTTGTATTAAGAGATGGGCAATGGTAGTAATGAGAGGCTTAATCGCCTCCCAAAAACCATAATACACACGTGTAATAAACATACAATTTAAGGTAAATAAACAATGTTTTTTTAGCCTTGACTAATTTATGCAGCAAAGTTGATTCATCCGGACCTAGATTTATTTATTCATTTATTTTGTAAAGCTTAATTTTAGACCGGCAGAATTTTAGAGATCCTAAAAATACTATTCTCAAAAGCAGACAAATTAACATAGTGGGGTATATGCTTAGTTGCACTTTTTTCTTAGCTCATTCAAGGAACCGCTTTACTCACGTGGTGTCTGTTTCCTAAAGTGGAAGTGTGTGCATTCTTGACACACTTTTACTGTGTATTTAGTTTATGTGATTTATATGAATCTTACATTCGTGTCATTCCATATTGAATTTATTAAACTCGTATTTTATCATTTTATGCAACTCGTTTAATTCAATATGGAAAGACACTCATGTAATATCATCTATACATGTATAATGGTTGATAAACACCATGTCGTATTTTAGCCACGATAAAGCAACAATGCGACAAGGCGAACATACTATGTCTCTCCTGGTTAACCGTTTAAGTGCAGCAAACATCGAGATAAGCCGCCTAGGAATATCGAACATGTACAGACACCGTCCTCACAGGTACCAATTCACACATTGGCCAAGTGGAGCATTGTATGTTATTCTTGCTCAGAGAAATTAAGCAGTAGCGCAGACGGGATCGAACCCGGAACCTCTCAATCAAAACCGCGTGCATATACCTTTAGGCCGCCGCTCCACCCTCGGATGTGTTTTGTATGTAATAACACGTAGACACAAAATCATTCAGATGGAATAGTACATTATACCTTAACCAATACAACAACATGTGGTTGAAACCAGGTATGTCGTCTTTTTGTCAGCTGAAACGTCGACCCACAGCGGTTAAGTTCATTTTCTCGCTCAGTTATGTGTTGGGCATTATAACGTGGAATTGTGTTGTGTTGTTTTATATATTTTCTGTGCTCGGCTGTTGAGTACTGCCTTTCTCGTCCGATTTTCTGTATCGTTTTCATTGATTGGTTCATCTGAGTCCAGTTGTCAAAAAGACAGTGTTTTATCTCTATAATGAAGTGCAAAATGTTGCGGAAATATTTTTGTAATACCGGTACCTGGGTCTCGAATCATACGGATCTGGAAGATGTCTGTGTATTCGGTATGTGTCCGATGTCTAGGCAGCTTGCAAGTCGCTGGGTAGTAATGAATATTCCGAACGATACTTAAAATTACCCTAGCCTCCAGCCGACGCTATATACAATGTCCCATATCGTTTCCGCTACCACGATTTTTTGGGGGGCTATGAGAAATTCATATACCCCGTCCCTGAGACACTATTCACTTGCAGCACTGATAAAAACTCGATACATCCGGATGCTACACACCTGCCCCAAAGTGAAAGTAGAAAAAATTGTCAACATTTCGACTAAAGGTCACCGAAAATGACGATGAAAAATCATAACTTTTTGCGCTATATGTTAATGCAATCCCACAGGAAATCGTACCGCAATGGCGGGTAGGACCAGTTTTTTTAGTTTTGGAAAATCTACGTTCAACGCCCTCTTTAAAGGGGACCAACGGGCCAAAAAACCTGTGCACGACCTTGGGCCCGTAATATCCTTTAGTCTGGGATGCCTGTGTACCCATTTAGGTCGAAAACTAAGGAAGGCCGAAATGGCCCTCCCCACCAGTCTGCATTAGTACGCAATGGTAGCGGGAAGGATATGGTCGGTGGATGTCTGTCCAGATTTCGGTCTGACTAGGCTAAAGTATATGTACGATCGGATTTGATTCGTATTGTAAAAACAGACAAACAGCCTTAATACAATCTTTACATAACGGCAACACTGTGTATTTACTATTTGGATTAAATAAGTTGCATTCAGCTTGCACTGAAAGGACGTAGAAAATGTTACAAAGAATAGCCTACTGAAGTAACCTTGGAGGTGTAATCCATTCATCTTTGTTTATCAACTAAGTAAAATCTTTGTCCAGTAAGTGTTAGCTATAACTTCCTTGTTCTTATCAGAATTTAGGCAAACATACCCCAGTTGACTGGCAAATAAAGTGTGGAGATATGAACATGATCCTCTAGCCTTGTTTTAAAATGATTTAACAGCTGGTTTCTTGTCTGTTTCCAATCCTGGTTTAATGTTTTCATAAGCTCGATGTGTAATACAAACACTCATCTAAAGAACTTGCTCTCGGAGGAAATTGATATCTTTAACGCACAAACTTTGATACATACGTATTCGCCTTAGGTTAGGATCACGTAAATATCTCCTCACTATACTTTAAACAAACACGTTTTTGTCAACAGAAACGCGCAATTGCCTTTAAGAGCAAGGTCCATTGAATAATACCATAATATCGTGTTACGTTATTTTGTGTTGAGTGTGTTTTATATAACTTTGAAAAAATAATGATAAAGACTTTATTTATTGAGGGAATGTACTTGAAATCGTCTTCGAATATCGTCCAAAAAACGACATTCGTATGAAACATTTAAAGTAAAATCTGAGAAATAATATAAGAATAGGAAGTTTTGTAACGTTAGCATCGGGTGAATAAATATCGGAAAATAAAGATGAAACAATATGAAGAAAGCGATGGTCACGTGATTCAGAATGGACGGCGGGTTGGTGCGAGGATGAATCAAGCAGTCTTGTACACCGTGGAAGATACGCCACCATGGTACTTATGTATACTGCTTGGATTTCAGGTAGTCAATTAATACTAGTATTATATACAATAATGCCTATGTACATCATTGTATACTTTCCATGTCTCCAAGTGTTCAAGGATTTTAAGCATTGTTGCCACAGGTAACTGTATAATTGAGTATAATAGAGTAAACAATATCTTTGTTGTTTTGTTTTATAAAGTTTATGTAACCTTGCATATCTGAGATAAAATAAAGTTTATAAATAATATAGTTACATGTGATCATTGACTGTAATCTTGTAAGATATACATTGTAGTCTGTACTTAATCTAAGAATTCAGGGGTAGTATTCATTATTGATCTTATTTAATTTGAGAATAAAGAAAGACACTAATATCGTCTGTATAACCGGAAAATTGTTGAGAAAAGGCGTTAAACCGAATAACCATATCTATTTTAAACACGAAAATCTATGCTAAATACAGTATCGCAAAGCTATTTTATTTAACAATAAAAATTAAGGTTCCGCTGGGGCTCGAACCCAGGACCTTCTGCGTGTAAAGCAGACGTGATAACCACTACACTACGGAACCAGTTCAAACACACAGGTCATGAAATATTTATATGTACTGAGTTACCTTTAATACTCTCCTCATTCCACCACATCAATAGATACGGACATGAATAATTGATAAATAATTGTATAAGTTGATATTGAGCTTAGTCATCTGTTGCCATAACATTGTGTACATAAACGTTTCAATTTCTATTACTAATGTCATACTTTAATATATATTTTATATGTAAGTATATTTATTCTTTGTTAATGTCTCATCAATGTACATTATACAATTATTATAAAACATCATATACATCAGTGTAGTTATATATACACTGCCATTCTATACATATTTATAAGAGACAGTATCATACATAACATATCTTATATTATTATCACATTTTAACTTAATCATATTTGTGCCAAAAGGTCAAAATTCTAGCTCACTGTCAAATCATTTAATTCAATGGAACAAAATTCCGTGGTTTCGGCGAAAAAGAACATGCATGTCTTGTGGACGTAATGTCAAGGATTTCAGATTTCATGAAACATAGCAAGGTCGAAATTCACACACATTATCAGAAATCATTAAAAATCAAACATAATTATATCATAAGTGATATCATACATGTTTATATATGCAAGTAACCTTCCCCAAAAAACAAGTCATAATATACCTTCAAGTATGACAGCCACGGTAAACTTGACAAATTTATTGGTAAAATTATTTATTAGGGAGTTAAAATTAAATCCCCAATCTTATCAGATACGGGTGCATTTCAATCTGAACCAGGTTTTGAGTGCATAACTGTTTATGCTTGTCGGCGTATCATGTGATTAAAATGCACATTTGTATATGGTCGACTCAAATTAACAAGGCCGCTGACCCAGAGACGTTAAAGAATAAACTAAGGCTCTGAGTTACAAAAGTATTTGCGATAATGTTTTATCGTCTTGTGTGTTTATATTCATCCTCTGCATGTCAATTAGTCTAACTTATGTCTAATTGAAAACTAGCAGTCTAAGTTGGACAGCCGATATGTACGTAACAAGCACATACAGTGAAACACCTATAAGCTGATCACCTTCCCATTGTATCGCAACAAAACATGAAAATGCAAACATGTATCTGTATTACTATATAGTATATACATGTAGTCTGGTTTCCGTCCCAAATCTTACATTACATTAGTTTTTACTACGAAGATAGTAAGGATCGGGAACCAGACTAACCATGCCTGTGGCGAAATAGTTCGAACCCAATAACACCGTGAATATGGAAGGTACGTTAAAATATAGAGTAAAATATAGTGCATTTCTGTTACTATATTTAGTAACACATGAGAACAGCCAAATTAACAGCTACTGTGATTCTTACGCCACATATAACGTCATCTTAATTATTTTACAGCATTACTTAACGGCAGTTGGCGGAATAATCTCAGTACCGATTTTACTCAGCCCATATTTCTGCATGGATCAAGACACTGTAGGTCTGAGTGAGCTTATTGGGACTATTTTCTTTGTTAGTGGTATCGCTACGCTGCTGCAGACGACATTTGGGGTTAGGTAAGAATACAATTTCAATTTCAGATTTGTTTGTCAAGAAAATGACGGAACAACAGAACTTGATGAGTATTAACTTTAGACCCATGTTTTCTAACACATGTATACGAGATATGCTTTCGAAAAAAAGCCTGAAGCGCTTAAAAGATTGAATAAAATTGACTGAATACACCAGCTTGAAAGCCATTTATACGAACGTACATGTATCTACACATTGACATCTCCTAGCTAGATTGTTTAGTTACAGAGCAAGCACTTGTCACGACTTCATATGACCGGAATACTTTCCCGGTGTAATTTGCCATTATTTCCTGAATGTTTAAATACGAAAATAGTCCTATTTCGCTGTAGTTTGATACTCTACATACGATTTTCAGGTTACCGATTGTACAAGGTGGAACATTTACGTTCGTGTCGCCGACAATCGCTCTTATGTTACAACAACAGTGGGCGTGTCCTTATAAGGAGGCTAGAGACAGGGGTAAGATAAGTTAGAAATAGGAAAAGGCTAGATAAAGGGTCAAGATAAATAAAATTAAATATACAAAATGTAAACGACTATGCTTCGCGCGCGTTTGTTTGTAAATAAGGCATATTACTAGGTCTGTCTATTGTTAACTTGTTTGTGTCGAGGTTTTTTAGAACCAATACCGGTCTACATTTAGGGAAATCGTCAACCGTCGAGAGCATCGATGTAGGCCAACCACACTATGCCAGTATCGTTACAGGTAGGTCATTCCGAACCTAATTACTTATAGCGAACAGAATATGGTGCCAACATACCGGTATCCCGAATACCCTGAGGTGTTCCAAACTGTCAGCATAACTTTAAATGTTTCATTTACAGATGGCGCCAATGTTAATTTTACGGCACTCGGTTTACCGGAAGTGGGCAGTGACGAACACAGGGATATATGGATGTCCCGGATAAGAGAGGTATTGTGTTGACCATTTGTTTATAAAAAACGAACCCTGTTGATTTACAAACATACATTCAATTAACAGTCTAACCTGTCTAATACTGGGTCACAAATCATCCGGAAGCCGGACGATGTTCGTGTACCCGATGTCTAGGCATCGCGCGGGCGCCGGTCGATGAGTAGCAATGAATATTTAGAAAGAGGCTTAAAATAACAACGGTCGCCACTCGGCGCTCTGCAGTGCTGCGATGACTGGCTGGCATGTCTCCAGTCTGATTAGACCAACAGTACGTTGTACATGTTTAAATAAAAAGAGTTTTGATTAGAAATACTGCAAATGTTAAAATACTAAGCAGTCCAATGTATTCGTTTGATAATTTTCGACAAATACATCGACAAACAAATGGACGGAGCATGTAGAGAACGGAGCATTTCTCTATACTCGCGTATTGTCAATACGGTATACACGCCATATCGTTTACCTGTGCAAAGTGAACTCATTGTTTTAGCTTCTAAACATTTGAAAATGTATATCCATTGATGTATGTCTCATTATTGGTGCAGGATGGACTGGTTTTCATGCGTTCTGTTTAAAATTAATTCCAGATTCAGGGCGCAGTCATGGTAGCGTCGGTGTTTCAAGTCGTCATCGGGTTTAGTGGAATTATGGGATTCGTACTCAGATTTATCGGCCCACTGTCTATCGCACCGACAATTTCACTCATTGGTTTATCGTTATTTGATACTGGTTCATCTATGGCGTCTCAACATTGGTGGATAGCGATCATGTAAGATAATGTACCAACACGATAATATTTAGTCAGACAGGGAATGCAGCACTCTACCAGCCGAGCACAGCAAACATTAAAAACATACAAGGCAGAAAGCCAAACTGAACCAGTCCGAGCACAGAAACACATACAAGGCACAATGCCCAACTAAACAAGTAAAGCTCCGCCCAAGTCCAAGCTGCCGAAAAGTAGAATGAACTATTAAAAAGCTGAATGCCATAACTGAATGACCTAGTTCCAACAGTAAAACGGCTATAATGCCTAGTTTTAGCTGTCAGAAATTCAAAAATTTAGACAATTAATCAGAAGCAAAGCGTTTACTTAATTAAATCAAAAAATGGATTGGCCAATGAAAGGGTTTAATTTGATAGTAAAAAATTGGGGAAAATGCACTTGATAAGCTTCGACAAACACCTCCAACAAACAAATGGGCGGGGAGTTCTCTACAAAGGCGTCTGGTCAATTATCATAAGTTCCAAAACGATCGATAGAGTATCAATGTTAAATAATACTTTTGAACTGCTAATAACGTTAGATGTAAGCCGTTCTCCAGAAAAAACGTGTTATCGGTGATTTTGAACTCGACCGCGAAATCTAATCCCCACGAATAGTTGACCACACAGATACAAACAAAATTATTTATTTCAACGTAATTCATGAGAAATTATTGTGCCATGGTGTGTTTCAGGACGATGCTTCTGATCACTATATTCAGCCAATATCTACGCAATGTTAACATCCCATGTTTTACTGTGGAGAAAGGAAAGGGTTGTACAAAAACTACCTTGCCGTTTTTCAATCTTTTCCCAGTAAGTACGTATATATAATCATTCTGATCACCTCGGTCTTAATCCATTGCAAGTGTATTTGTCTCGAAAACAGAACTAACCTCTTTTTTCACGAATGTGTACAAAATCATTTTAAATACCTTCGGCCTTTATCCATTGAATGATGTAACGGTGAGAAAAAATGGAAATATCCTATGTTTCACGATTGTAAACGAAATAAGATACGTTAGGACCCTTAATTTTTCACCAATAATGTTTATTCGTTAAAATACAAAGTCAATGCTCATGTTTCGTAATTCATCCATGGTAATAAACGCATGTCGGAAAAAATAATTAATTTGACCAAAAAACACTCCTTTTAAAAAAAAAATGCTGATTCGACTAATGCTGAACTACGACACGGTAACGATGACGTGTATTCAGATTAAACGGTATATGACGTAAACCCGACAACATGTAGCCTATATGTAATTGCAGGTATTGTTAGCTATGATTTTGTCCTGGATTGTTTGTACTATACTGACAAGCACTGACGTGTTGCCTAGCAACCCGGCTAAATGGGGATATGCTGCACGGACAGACACGAGCATTGATGTCCTGGAAAAAGCAAAATGGTTCCGATTCCCCTATCCAGGTACGCTCCCTACAGCGCTTTGATTTCCACTTAACCGTTACCATTCACACGCTGCTTAAACTACTAGAATATTTTGATATTTGACCTTTACAAAACTGCTGTGAACCCTGATACACATTTTTATTGGCTGATGAAAGTTTACTTGTTTGTATAGACAGTAGAGAGTTATAGCAGAGTTTATAGTGAATATGAAGGCTACGTGTTGAAAGGTTTAAACGAGTACACACTGTATGAGGTTTAAATATTTCATGGTTCTATTGACTACTGGTCATTATTTATTTGTTTCAATCAATATGATAAATTGATAGTGCGAGAGTTTTAATTTATAATACAAGTCATTCTTTTAACACACGAGCGTTTTATATACAATGCATTTAAAAACCCGTTTACATTATCACATTTGCCTCGCTGTACGCTGGTTTTGGATTCTCCTGTCTAAAAATAGCAATAGCGCTAATACACCAGCAATAATGCAGAGCCTAGAAACGATGTAGTTTCGGGCGAGGCAATTGGAGAGTACTATCCAGGTAGTAGCACGAATTTCGTCAACTTTTATATGACGTCAAAACTCATGACGTTATTCATTTATTTCTACAATGGTATTCCTGAAGATGACTTAATCAATTAATCACGTAGTTAATTAATAAAGTCGAAATGTCGTATAGAGACTGGAGTTTGTTTTGTGTAAATCAACAGTATACAGGTAACAGCTCCGAGCTAGACTCTACATTATCTCTTCAACAAGTGTACAAGTTTCGTTTAGCATAGTCAGGCTTTACTATAAAAATGTACATGTACTATCAAAATCTACTACAATTTGAACATTTAACATACTTTTCAAAACATGGAGGAATTGATTTTTCTCCAAAAGTATATTGTTGTGAAAAGGTCCCCATGAACCCATGCTCATCACGATTCAACTAAAAATGCAGTTAAAGTAGCACACTTTTTGTTATTAAAAATATTAATTATAACGTACAGGGAAAGCAGCATTCAACAGAAGCACGGAAGGCACATAAAGGGACTAACAAAAATAAAATCACAGAGCACAAACAACGACCATTACCAGGAAATTGTTATATTCTAGGTCAATGGGGAACGCCAACCGTCAGCACTGCCGGTGTGTTTGGAATATTAGCAGGTGTTTTGGCATCTATGGTTGAATCAGTTGGAGACTACTACGCATGCGCCAGATTGTCTGGAGCCCCGCCTCCTCCGACACACGCTGTCAACAGGGGTATAGGCATAGAAGGAATTGGATGCGTTCTTGCTGGGGCGTGGGGTACCGGAAATGGAACTACGTCATACAGTGAAAACATTGGAGCAATAGGAATTACCAAGGTAACATCGCGTGTAAGAACTAAGAAGGAGACACTAAGCATATTAAAGGAAACACTTTTGACTTAAGTTAAACAATTTAGCTGCACACGAAGAAACTAAGAATAACCCATGTTTGCTTTGTGCTTATTGTAGCTCTTTACATAATGTTTCTAAGCAATGTCAACAAACGGTAATCTTGATTTAACTGTTTAGCTAATACATAAAAAATTAAGAAAATTGACCCCCCCCCCCCCCCCCCTCCCCGAACACAGTTACGTCAGAACTTCTATTAGGCAACAGACACGTAGATACAAGATTACTTGAGTATTTAAAAAGTGGCAGCCACCTCAGCGATCATCTTATATCATGGCCACCATTTGATTTTTGGGATGGAGTCTTATTGCAAAAACATGTGCTTGTAATGTAGAAATAGTAACAAAAATAGTAAAAATGTTATGCCATGACTAAACACCCTTACAAAGGTATCGGTATGCAAAATAGTCTATTAAGAAGACATGTGTTTGATATACATGTATTTCTGAGCTTACAGGTAGGCAGTCGACGTGTCGTACAGGTTGGTGGTCTCCTCATGTTGCTGCTAGGTTGTTTCGGCAAGTTTGGAGCTCTTTTTGCTACAATACCGACACCAGTGATTGGTGGCATGTTTATGGTGACATTTGGTGAGTAACATTTTGTCTGATATTTACGGAGTGCTATAAGTACCGTTATACATCGCCAAACTACACCGCCTGTTTGACTGTAGTTGCGCATAGCGTTTAGTTTAACTTGACATATTTTATTACCCAAACAATGACATACAAATAGATCTATAAATACATAATTATATATACATACATGGGTAAAAGGGTCGAGCCCAAAGTTCTAAAACTAAGTTACGGCTCTTCCCTTATACCAATATCAATTACATTATAATAATTCAAGTTACTATGTTAATATAGCATAGCGTTAGAGGCTTCGTGGTGTTCAATGTACATGTAGAAACTTTCTGCTGAATTCAATATATTTTTGATAGTACGTATGTACAAATATGACATAGTCGACTCTGTGTTTCGTCAACAGAAAAAACCATATGTTCAACTTCCAAAGCTTATATTTTTTATATATCGCCTAACTACACCGCCTGTCTGACATGTAGTTGCGCATTGCGTTAGAGGCTCCGTGGAGTTCAAAGTTGTATCTTTCTGCTGAATTCAATATATTTTTGAAAGTACGTATGTATAAATATGAGTCGACATAGTAGACTCAGTGTTTCATATGTTCAACTTCCAAAGCTCATATGTTCCCAAGCCCCACCCCACCCCCTACGATCAATAATATTGGTAGCTTTATCAGTTCTCTCCGTCTGTAGTTTTATTATATTCTGTAAACACTGTCTTATACGGTCTTACATTCTGAAATGATGCTTTCATATTCACGGTATAATATATTACATGTAGTTTCGATGACATTTGTTTTCGAATTGAACGTATACAAGCATTCATTGATTATTTAGACGTTGCATTTATTCTCCAAGTTACAAGCCATGTACAATATTTCAGGCATGGTTACCGCAGTAGGGATATCCAATCTACAATATGTAGATCTGAATTCTTCAAGAAATATTTTCATCCTTGGTGTTTCCATGTTCTTTGGACTCAGCATGCCTAACTGGATGGCAGCAAATCCAAGTGCTGTGGACACAGGTATGTTATGTGGACTACTTCAAAGTGCAAGTGGCTGGTGGGTGTGTGATCCCAATCTAACAAACATGTGACATAAACCCAACAAACATAATTGTGGTCAATAAACATTTTCTCCTTGCTTTTTTACTAATTTGGCTAGTCTGAATTAATTATGTTCCCTTTCCCGTTTTGGCAACTTTCTAAACGGGAAAGTGAACACAATACACAAACTATCTCAAAATCTGGACAATTCGACAAGTCAGTAAAAAAATCTGAATTGCAGGATTTTATATGATACTCTTTGTGATGAACGATTAGTGTCAATCCGTCAAAACGTGTTTCCCATGGAGTAAAGGGTTACATTGAGGCCATCCACCTTACCTTGTTGAATAATCAAATACAATGGTAAACTACATGTATTATATTTCAGGCAATGATATCGTGGACCAGATATTCTCTGTGTTGCTAAGCACCAGTATGTTTGTTGGCGGGGCTATCGGGTTTATTTTAGACAATACAATACCAGGTACGTGTTTGACCTAATATATCATACGGTAAAACTTCGTTATCTCGAGGACCCATCGGGACAAGCTAAGCCAGGTGCTCGACATATCCGCAGTCTATGAAGAATTATTGTTATGACTGGTCAATTTTCGATATAAAACCTTTTTCGTTGAGAAATTGTACGTCGCAACCGCTATATAAAGTTTACATAAATTATACGTATTCAACGTATGAAGGGCTAACAAAATAGAGTTTTTAAAAGTTTTGTACATGGCGTCACGTTGCTAGGAAACGAAGCGATATTTAGAAAATAAAAATAAACGACATAATATGGCATGTTAAAGCATATTTCTGGAGATTTTCATTAGATTCGGCAAAACTTTGAGACGATTTTAGACCGATGACGTCGGAGAAAGGTCCTAAGCGTCCTTAAAACATTGTATGTTTCAGGCACAGACGAGGAAAGAGGCATCTTATCGTGGAGAAAACTTACCAAAGATGAGAAAAATAATGCCGGCGAATCTAGAATGCACATTTATGATTTTCCTTTAATTCAAAAACATCTGGATACAATCCGATTATTCAAATACATTCCATGTTGCCCGGCGTTCCTGAAAACGAGGCTGAATGATACAGAGATCGGAAGTGAATCAAACGAAATGAACGGACTTGATAATCCAGCCGCGCAGACGAATGATGACGAAAAGAAGAATGAGTCTGAAATCGTGCAACTTGATGTGAAAATGTAAAAAAAGACTTAGATATCATTAAGCATATCATTTAGCTTTAGGAAGTTCTAAGATGCTGAAAATCGGTTACTGTTAGAACAGTAGGGGAAATGGCTCGATCAACTTGCCCAATTGCGAAGTCATGCTCCAAAAATGGCCAGATCCGTCCTCCCACTGTAGGAAGTGTCTGATAATTCATTACAGCAAATCACGCATGTTAATTTAATCAACATGCGTGAGCAAATGTACGAACTTTTAGCGTAGTGGTGGCATGATTTATGTACCTAGCTTGAATCTCTCTCTAATGGTGTTGGTTTTATGAAGTTATTGAAGATGCATAGCCATGTTTGCAAAACATTTCTGATATTGCTACCGGTGTAGGTTCACAGTGTTCTGTTTAACTCTAGCGCGGTATTTGGACCTGTGCCACTAAATGTAAACATGTAGACCAGGTAGGGTATGGATATATTTACAATAAAACGCTCTAGTGCGATTGATTTATTTGATAAAATTGATCATCTATCGCATCAGACAAAATACATTGTGGTTTATGACGTCATTTTTGGCTATGACCGCAAGAGAAAACCTGTCAACTCAAAGTATTCAATAGTTGACCGTTTTAAATTGATGAGGCATCCTCGATGCCCAACCCGAGAATTAGTGCTATCCACGCAACGTCATATATTTGTGCAAAACATAACAGTTTTTTGCGCGAAACAGACTAAACAAGCAATTTGGTCGGTTTCGGGCAAAATTGTGAACTTTCGCGCAAACTTTAGAAGTTGCGTGGATAGTACTCATTCTCGGCTTGATCGTCGAGGATGTCTTACTATAATAATTACGGTTAATTTTTTAATGAGTTGACAGATTTTCTGTTGTGGTCTTAAAGCCTAAAGAAATACGTCAACAATCACGAGGTATGTCCACTCTTAAGTAGGTGTCAGATTTAAAGTTCGAATTCATTTAACCATGATAGGCATGAGTTCGACCCTTACACTGGTATACATGTTTTTAGTTGGGGGGGGGGGGGTGGTCAGATCGTTAATTTAACATGTTCAAAACACAATATATGTATTTATCGAATTCGTATGTGTTCAATTCTTGCAATGTGTTATAAGAGAAAATGTTTGCCAAAGAAGTTTTAGGTCAAAGGGAGTCAATCCAAAGAAAAATTCTGACTCGAACACAGAAAAAGTTGACCAAGGAAACAATATAATTATCTGCAAACTTTTTACAGCATAAGAGTCAGGTTTTTCAATTTGGATTTTCTCCTTTTGACTTAACCGATTTAAGGGTACAATCTAAATTTAATAATCTGACCCTTGAGCTCTGAAACAATGGAAACCGAAAACACTTTATGCCCAGGAGTCAATTTTTTGTGTGTTTTGATTGTGAGCATATACATACTTGCAGTCAGACCCTAACCATTTTATAGTGCTATAAAGCGTCTAAACTCGTGGACAAACTAGATGCAATGCATATGTCTTGTTCTCCTACCGGTGTGTCTGGTACTCCTATGTATGTAGACATACTATTATATCTAGGTATGGTACCTCGGCAGGTACCGGTGCTCCTAGTACTCATAACACTGCTGATATACTTGTAGTCATACTATATACATGTATGCTACCTCGACTGCTGTTCCTGGTCCTTTTAACAGTGCTACTAAGTTATACATAATAGTAAAGGTTCCATGAGCAACATTGTTTTGGAGTAGTTGTAATAGCCAAGTGGTCTAATGCGCTTATACTTCACATTGCTAGATGATGGAATAATTCAGTATATGTTTGAATCCAACTATAGTTGCAATTCATTTTTCAGTGTATAATGCCTATTGATATAATAAAGTCTTACTGCGTTTCTAACAAGGACTTGCCTGTCCAGACGTCGATTCTATGAATACTGATTAAGTCAACCAGCAACTGATACTTTTTTAATCTGCATAATTAAGCCAGCATAGATGTGCCAGACATCTACAGGTATTTTCGCAATATGAGACATATGGCTATGACCTTAGGGTAAACAAAACACAGCCAAAACGATTAACAACTTTATTTTTCAAACATATATACAACAACAAAATGTCAAACAGTATTGCCGACATTGACTAAAAACACTATAACTACACATATATACATACATTCATTTACAGATCATTCATAACACATGAACAATGATAGTGTGTCAACACGGTGTAGCTGTTGTAAGGCACTCTTGTTGGTCCCTATATATCCAATACTTCACCCAACAGAGCCCCTAATCAAACATAGGCCCCAGGCCTGTCTACTACATTAATACCAATGTAGTTAGTTGTCTGAGCCTAAACTTCAACCAGGAAACACGTTGTTTAACAGGAGTCAAACTAATAATCTAAGTTTCAATCTCTGTGGCAGAAAGTTAGAGAAATTGTGAAATCGTCAAACATTGATAACTTATATAGTGAAAATGAAGCAGAAATCCTCAAAAATCAACAACATTTCGCTGGCTTAGAATAAGAAGGTTGTAAATACAAAATCAATATTTTGAGAAAAACTCTCTGAAAACTACTCGTTATTTATGGTAAAACAAGCTTTTTAAACATGACCACTTCCAATTTTCATGACAACAGACTCATAAGAAGCGCCATGAGACGCAGATTTCAAATATGCATGAGTCTTATAAGGTCGTAAGTAGTACTTACAACTTTCTAATTCTAAGCCAGCGATATAGAGTGAAATTAAAGAAAAAGACTTTGGTACACTCAAAACCTCACATGAATCTTGTAAAACTTAGTTTACAAACATGTTTTATTTTCCATCGGTAAACCGATTATTTTTGTTACATATAACTGAATGCTGTCTTATATCCCACATGAACGAAATACAGGATGATTTCATTAATAGAAAATTGATTATTAAATTGAATCTGGTAAAACGTGTAACCCCCTTTTTGCAACCTTTAAACGTGTAACCGCTTTCTTTAAATGTGTAAGTGTTTCTTAACTGCATTCAACAGCAGTAAAAGCAACTGGCATACATAAGTTTAAACAAATCTATGAACACTAATTAATGATGACATTATGACCTGCTTGTAGCTTCTGTGATATCTAGGATGTTAGAAATGAAATAGAATTCGACTCTTGAACCATGCAATATAAAAGAAAATTAAAAGTTTAAACATAAATAGCAGAGGCTGTATCGTTCATTATTCATATAGGAAAAGGAAAAACCTAGTCATTCCAAAAATTTCATCTTAATGGAAAATTTGACTTAAACGAGTTTAATATTTTATATATGACAAAACTGTGACAGGACAATTTGTGCCTGGATAAAAAGTCAACAAATTTAGTTTGATGGTGAAAATGAAATAACTGCAATTTAACCCACATATATTCTTCTATACCAGGCCCCAATCTCCCAAAGCATCTAGAATAGAAATCACGACTCAATTCGAGATTTTGCTCAAATAAGAATTTAAACCCACATGACAATATTTGATATGAGATTTAGCTAGGATTGAGATGCTCTGGGAGATCGGGGCAAGAACTGTTCAGAGCACTGACAACAGTATCCTCTAGCACCACTGTTATAAACAACAGTATCCAACAACAGTAATATCTACCAACCATCAATACAATACTGTAACAACATCAGGGGTTTCACTTGTCTCAGGAGCAGGGGTTTTGACCCTTAAAATTTCAAAAAAGCAAAATAAGCCATGAAGTTTGGTTTGAGGGGTCATTTTCTCTTAAAATCAAGGGTATTTTGCCTAGAATAAAATGGTAAAAATTTAGTCAAAAGTATCGAAATGACCCTTTAGAATCAGAAGTTAGTGGAACACCTAAATATGCTTCAATACAGTAACATACTGTAACACTGAATAAGTGGTTATAAGTTAAGGGAAATATTGTGAAGTTCGCGAATTTACAAAATTGCCGTCCGGTAGTTCCTCTATATTTGTGAATATAAAGGCCCCTGTTGATAAATAAACAAAACCAGTCCAGTAATTCCTTTTCAACAACATTTACAATTGTCCAGCATGAACAGTGTTGCACTTAGCCCTATATATTTGAGCAAAACGTTGACAATTTTAAGCAAAACGACCAACATTGAAAAAATATATATACGTCACTAAAGCCAAGGTCCCACTGAGCATTTTTTGCCTCGGCAATGTTCTCCAATTTGAAATTAATGAGCATTCAGCTTCGGAGAAGTCATAAGACAGTTTGTGATATCAGAAGGAATTGTGTTGAATCGGATGGTATCGGGAGAACATCGCCGATGTGGAATTCCTCAGTGGGACCTAGGCTTAAGCAATCAGTATTACTTAGTTTATACTAACACAACAATCAAACATGTCGGCATGTTTATACACTGTACACTACACAGTTAAACACAACAAACAAAATAAAAGTTTAATGAATGCAACTAAAAATTTAAAGCATGTTTGCAGATCATGCAATAATGCAATATTTAAATTTATATAAAACAAATCTTTAATATAAGAATTCGGCAAACTCAGCATTAATTTAAAATATCTGATATTTTTAGCTGATTTACACTTTGTAAATGATATTCTGAATCGACATGCCTGCAACTGTCACTACATATCAATCTGATTGACTAATGAGTTACGACAGATTTTCCTATTGTTCAGAACAGGTGCTTGTACTTAAACTAGTATTACATATTTATATACAAATTAAATATGCCTCAAAGACATTGTTATAATCTATAGAGACATGATATTATACCATGGATCTAAGGACCTAGTTTCCTAATCCTTTTCAGTTTCCTTAAGCAGGACAAGACCAGACAAGAACATGAACTCCAGAAACAAAATTAGACTTTTAGATACTGATAGTTTTGTGAATTACATGTACGTTTGAAGGCTGCATAATCGAATGTGTACTGAATATACAGAAATGCATACAACCATATAGCATATGTCCACAAGTGATATGAGGAAGGCTGTTACAACATAAATACCCATTCATAAAACAAGTTATCAAACATTAACACACAAGCAGGCTAACGCAGTACAAAAATGTTTTATCATACACTCTTCTTATGATACATTTACACAACTTCAACACAGAACAAATTTAAATGATACCTAAACTTGTAAAAAATAATTAAATCTTCGGTTTGATAGTTAGAGAAATAATTGTCATAAGATGAATACCAAACGAACAGAAATTATATAAAAATGTATAAATTAGTGATTTTCTTGTTAAGGTGCTGTCACACGTATTGGTGTATTGCAAAAATAAAATTGTCTATTATTCACGTAATTTTGGTATAGTTGCCTGTATATCCCATAAACAACCACACTAACATCTAAAATTACTTGCGAAACATCAGCATTTTGTAGTTATTTAGTATTTTTACATCCAAAATGAGCACTAATATCACTTAAATTGCATGAAATTTGATTGTATTCGATAAAAATAATTGCAAAACGAACTGAATACCTCACTGATGTTTATACTGTAGTTTGTTGATGTTACAGTTCGATCACATGTGAATTACATCATTCACAAATTATGAAGGATGGAAACCCTGCGCTATTTTTAAAAGGAAAAATACTAAGTGCACAATATCAAGAGTGGTTTAAATTCCGTATTTGCAACAAATCTTTCATTAAACAATCGTCAGTGGCTTTCTATTATATACTAACGTAAATACTTGGTTAGGTCGGAAAATTACGCCATACAAATATTTTAGCCCAATCTGTGAGTCAGCACCTTAAACAATATCAAAGATGTTGAATTTCGTAATAATAATATAATTGGCATCCAACAAACGTAGAAACTGATAAATATATAAATTTAATTTTTTGGCCTCACAATGCATTGAATATTTGTATAAATGTTTACAATAAAATCTAGCTGCTACTTCTGTCGATGACGTTGTGAAGATGAGGAGGAACGAAGTCTTGGACTCCAAGGTAATGAAAATGATCTGAAAATAAATAATAATAATTATAAATAGAAAACAAAAACTAGGAGATTTTGGAACAAAAACGCATGTCACCCACAAAGGGCCATAACTCTGACAAAAATAATCCGACCTCAAATTCCAGACAAGCTTTGTACTTGAACATTCATGCTAAGTTGCATTGAAATCCAACCAATGGTTAAGAAGAACAAGCACAGACAAACTATGTGATATCCAGGCAGACAAACTATGTGATATCCAGGCAGACATACTATGTGATATCCAGGCAGACATACTATGTGATATCCAGGCAGACAAACTATGTGATATCCAGGCAGACAAACTATGTGATATCCAGGCAGACAAACTATGTGATATCCAGGCAGACAAACTATGTGATATCCAGGCAGACAAACTATGTGATATCCAGGCAGACAAACTATGTGATATCCAGGCAGACAAACTATGTGATATCCAGGCAGACAAACTATGTGATATCCAGGCAGACAAACTATGTGATATCCAGGCAGACAAACTATGTGATATCCAGGCAGACAAACTATGTGATATCCAGGCAGACAAACTATGTGATATCCAGGCAGACAAACTATGTGATATCCAGGCAGACAAACTATGTGATATCCAGGCAGACAAATTATGTGATATCCAGGCAGACAAACTATGTGATATCCAGGCAGACAAACTATGTGATATCCAGGCAGACAAACTATGTGATATCCAGGCAGACAAACTATGTGATATCCAGGCAGACAAACTATGTGATATCCACGCAGACAAACTATGTGATATCCAGACAGACAAACTATGTGATATCCAGGCAGACAAACTATGTGATATCCAGGCAGACAAACTATGTGATATCCAGACAGACGTCCAGCACAGTGTGGCAACACTTGATGTAAGAGACATAATTATTATGATAATAAGATTTTTGAAAACCAGCCGAATACAGAAACTATAATAGACTATATGTATCTGAAGAAATTTCAGCATGAAATAATGAACAGCATTCAATATATCATCAAATTAATGTAAGCATTTAATTCTGCAGCAATGTGACTTACTCGTGTTTAGAGAAAGGTATTGGTTGACCAAATGCTGTAACAGGAACCTTGTCTAACACTTCAATATGTGAAACTGAAATATAGAATGGAAAACATGAAAATTCAAAATACACTCACTGGTAGTCAGGTATATTGCATAAGCCATAACTAATCAATGCATCGCATGACTAGGAATAAGATAGGGCTTTTTCCAAACTTAGTAATGCCGTTAGGTCGAGCAAGATGCGGTATATTGCAAGCAATCAGAGGCAATACGGCCCAACTTATTAACACAACTGCAGTAATATACCTTTTAATATAAACTCACAAAAGTGAAGAGCCCTTTTACGTGCAAAAACATGTTTAATGTGTATACATTGACGTCATGAATGTCAGTATATAAACCGATGTTCATTCAAAAGCTTGATGTTTACGTCATGACGCCATTGATGTTGGCATAATGTTAGGCATATAATATAACACATTGTACTTCAATGTGCGATTTGGCCTGTATTTAGTGAAATACATTGTAAGGTGTATAACAAATTTTGGTAACAAGATTGGTAAAGCATGGTAATACTAGTACTAAGAAGAAGTGAATCTCATAGTGAAGAACATACTATCATCTAAGCAAGGGAAGAAAGACTCTACAGGATCCTCAGGTTTTCTGTGTTTATGTTTCGAGTCTTGTTTCTCTCGAAGTCTTTCTAACATTTTTTCCTCCCTTAGTCTCTGATCATCCCATCTGTAAAACAACAAGTATAGTGTAACGTGGTTCATAGTTCATACAGAACTTCCCTTAAGAAATTCAAGTATTTATCAAGGACATAAATTTCACCTTTTTTCAAGGATTAAAAAATTGATTTTTCCTGGCAAAAACATGCAGTAAGTGTCTTTCAATCTATTTATTTAGATCTTTAACTAATGCAGGCCTGGTTTTTGCAACCATTCACAGGCCTGAAAAGTGCAGGTTCAAACCCTGAAATCCTATTTTTCAATATAAACAAAGAAGGAAAATTCAGGATTCAAAAACCTGAAATCAGACTTAGGCCTGAAAAATACCAGGTGTGATAATGGTTAAAGCTTAAGCACTCAGAAGCTCAATGTCCCCGTGATCATTAGTACTAGTAATTGTTAAGAATGAAGATGACAAAATAAGGACTATATTGGTAATGTGTTTTGATTTAAGTCGACCCCCTGTCAATTTTTCACTATTTGGCTATATTCATTCAGACCAGAGAATGAGGTTCAATAACCCATCATACTACGAAATCTTACCTTTTTCTTCTTTTTTCTTCAATTTCAGGTTTTTGGTGACGTCGTACAAAGGTATCATCCTCGTGATCCTAAAATATTAAACACAAAATCAAAGTCAGTTTCAGAATCAAAAAGATGCTCTTAGTCTAACTTTAAAAAGAGTTTTTGACATAAAAATGTATGACTCCCATAAAAGTTTTGCTTTTGGTCCGGCAGTTTTTAAGACCTTACCGAATATCCAATTATCCCTGCTGACTTTCGGGATGTCTGGTAAGAAAGATTCTGTTCATTTCATGGTACATATCATATCATGAGCGTATTTTATTTCACCTCTATTATGTGCATGTAAAACAGTATAATAACCCAGGCCGTTCCCCAGCAAAGTTTTAAGCCGCCGGGGCAATGCTGCGATTTGTGCTAAAGGAAATCAACAAAAAATTGAAGAATGGCTCAAATGTTTTAGAAGAGAAAACTGCATAATTTAAAGGCTGGCTTAAGCACTTTTTACATAGTAAAGGCCACAATCTCTCAAATATCATAATACTGACCCAAAATATTAACACCCAGTTGTTTCAAGACATTATACTATGATTTAAGGGGCTGGTGGTTAGCAAGAATTGGCTTTAAGGGGCTGGGGTACCACAGCACCGTCTGTCCCTGGTACCAAAACTTAGGCTAGAAATGAAAGACTAGAGCTTGAAAGGTTATAGAAAGATCAAATCACTACATAATTTTAAACCTACTATTTTACTCACCTCAGTTCCTTCTATAGAATAACGATTGGCATACTGCTTCACTCTAAATGTAGGAACTTCAACTGTAACATCAAAGAACACATTTAACAATGGTCATGCATAATCATTAATTCTTATTAAAGTAAGATCTTGTATTAACTTAAGACAGTCAGATATTACATCTTTTTAAGAATTTGGCTTGTTTTGAGTGTTATTTTTAAGAAATTTTGCGGATACTTTAAAAAGTTAGGAATTTAAGGACCACTTTAAGTTGAAAGACTGAAATCACATCCCTAGCGTACTTTCTTTGTCCCAACTCTTTTCCTATACTAAGTATGGAGGGGAGACAATCCAAATAATTGAATTGCAGAAATGGACTTATCAAGATAACTAAGACGTTTTTTAAAGCTTACCCATGATCCAACTGAACAGAAATAAAAACGGAAACTTCCCAACAAGCAATGAAAGCAATAGTTTCAAACATGTACATGTTAACAAGGGTATTTAACTCTTATGCTGTAGGATTTTAATAGTAGGTAAAGGACAGGGCCCTCGTTTCACCATATTTGGGGCTGAAATTTTGCCACATTCCCCTCCTAAATGAATATACATTTCCCCCTATTTTCTGAAAAATTCTCCACCAATTTTTTCAAGTCAATAAAGAACCTCTTCATGTGTAAATGCTGGGAAGCAGTTGTTTAAGATGTTATTAAAGCTTGAAATTGGCTGTTTGTACAGTAAATATATATTACTCTTATAATAGTATTGAAATAAATTCATAAATGACAAAAGTCCCCCTTTTCTTCAAAACAACATGAAAATCCTGTACCTGAGGGCCCCTGGCACCAGTCCCCAAAAGTGTAGTTAGAGCCTTGGAGATTTTCACACAAAGAAATTACAAAGTTCATCCATACCTTCCAATTGAGACTGTGCTCCTCGACTTAGTATATCTGAATGTGAGTCCACTTCCACATCTTCTGTGACCGGCTCATAATATGACACGTAATACAGATGGTTTGTTTCTAAAGTTTTATTGTCACTAGCGATACTGTCACTTTCAGCTGAGGTAAGTTTACGTTTTCTATGAGATTCCTTACACTTAGTCTTATATAAATCCACAGGGGAAGTAGGTGTCTTTGACTGACTTTGTCTAGATATTTCAGATATCCTCTTTAGAATAGGATTGGTGGGGGTGGTTGTGGCTAAAGGGGTCTCAATTTTCCTGAAAATAAGAATACATCATGTAATTGCAGTGTTAAACATCAGCATACAGTCGCAGTTCTATTAAGTTCTATTCAGCCTTTTGTAAAGCTGAAACTAGGTCTTTCAGTCTTTTGTAAAGCTGAAACTAGGTCAATCGTTTTTATGTTTCCTGTGCTCGGCAGTTTAAGTTGAGTGCTGCCTTCCCTGTCCGATTTTTATGCTGCATTCCCTGTGCGATTTTTATTATATAAATCTTTTTACCTGTAAAATGCAATTTATTATTTTAAAAAAATATATATAAAGGTCTGTCATTAATAAAATATGAGACAGAATATTATTTATTATAAATGTATGAATCATGAACAAGTGTATCCATCAGTGCTTGAACTGCAATTTTTAATAGTGATTTTTTTGGCCCCTTTCGGGAAAGGGTCCGGGTCCGTTCAGATTGGGAATTTTCTCGTCGTGACAACTTGAAATTGGGATTTTTCATGAAGCAGAAAGGCCAAAATAAAACAGAAAAAGAGATTACATGTGACTGTTTACTGGTTTCTGTTAACTTTTATGCTTGACCTCTTTTCAAAAATGTTCATAACTTCATCATTTTATGTCCGATTTTGAATTTTTTTTTTTTAAATGTTCATTGGGAATTTCTCCCTTCAAATTTGGGAAAATAATAGCCTTATTCGAATTGTGAAGGTACCGTTTACCGGTAGCAAACAAAGAAGGAAAAAAATCACTGTTTAATCGTAATTATAATGTACATAATAATTCATATACTACATCATAACATGTCATGAATCTAAGTGTGAAAAAAAACAAGAGGGTCCCTGCACCTAAAGTGCTCACTTGAGGACTGGCAATTAAGGCACACTGACTGACTAAGACCTTCAAAATTGAAAAAAGTGAAAAACGTATTGCGACTTGAGCTTTTGAAAAATGAAATGAATAATAAGTATAGGCATACTTCTTGTGAGATTGTTTCTCAAAAGGGCTGACAATGGGTTCAGTATAACTCATGGTACCAGGCTTTGGTGGAGGTGAGGTGACTATGTGTGTGGATCCTGCCATTTCTTCTTTTTGTTTCAGCAGCGCCATACGGCGTTCCATTCTTTGTAAGCGACATTGTAACTGAAAATTACATAAAGAAGAGATAGTTTATAACAAAACATATTTCTTTACATATATATGTAACAGGGTGAGAAAAATTTGCATCCAGACCAGGGCTTGAACCAAGTCTGGACTCTTCGCTAACAAAACAAATGTTCTACTGATTGAGCTAGCCGACTGCCTACACAAGTTTCTCCCCTATTACTCTAATTTATTAGTACATGTAAATAAATTTTATACACACTAAGTACTCAGTGATTTTTTGGGGCTATTTTTAGGGCCGAATACAGGCACCTTCCCCTAGCTAAATAACCTTCATTTTTCCCAAATAATCATACTTTTTTCCCAAAAAGTATGCATATTTCCCCCTTTTGTGCATGCTGGTTTCAAAGCAACTACAGAATAGCTGTTTTAAAGTCAAAATAGATTTTCAAACTTGCAAAAGTCGTTTTCCACATATATGTATGACTAGAGTAGAAAATAGCAAAATATGAACACTTTAAACCAAAACAATCCTTTTTAATAATTCCCTATTTCGCGTATTGTTGCGCTAAAATTTCCCAATTTAAAAGGCACAGGCTGTTCAATTTTGTTCACGAAACATCACTGGTACTACATATTTAATTTTATTTTTAGCAGATTTTATTATCACAATTTACAAATTACATTGTTACTGGTAATGTACATTTTAAACATGGTCATTTTTCAGGAACTGATTTTTCAGGAAAGCTGCATCATTCCAATGAAAGTTAGAGGCATTATACTGTATGTATATTACAATATCAGGCGCGTAGCTACCTGTACGCAGAATACGCAGCAGCGTACACATGCTTCTCAAAAAGTGAAAAATTAAATGATCGAAAAATGAAATAAAAACTGATGCCTAAGTTCTAAGGGGGGTAATCCTTTAGTATTTTCAGCATTTCTTAGAAACACTTTTGAAAAGCTCTATACACAAAAAAACTGGTTTTATCAGTAAAAATAATGTTAAAGATGATGCAAAAAAACACCTCAGAACGCACCAGAGACGTTCTAGCGAACAAAAATTTTCAGGGGGACCATGCCCCCATACCCCTAGCCTTCTTGCGTACACTTACAAATACCTCTAGCTACGCCCCTGAATATTCATAAACGGTTAAAACCACATGACTTGTGATGATGTGTATTCTGTGAATGTCTACTTGCCTGAATCACCCAAAGTGATTAATTTGCTTTTCTAGATTAGAGTAATATATACTTTTTTAAATACATAATTATGATATTAATGACTTGTCCCAGACAACCACAATTTTGCAGAGTGTGCACAGTCTTGATAACTCGTTTTGAGTCATTGTCAGCTATAATAAATATTAATTAAATTCAAGATGGAATCCAGGGTGATAAACTGACAAAGGAATACACAGTTCTGCCTTTGTGTAATATTTATTGTTTATCACATACGCATCACAGAGCAAGGTCAATTACCGTGTATACACATCTTTAATCTTAACTTGTCAGACAGAAAAATTTTGGAAACCCAACACTGTGTATACAAATAAAATGTATGTTTTACCCTGGCCCATTGTCCTTCAATTTTTACCAAATAATGTTTAAACGCACTGAAATGCTAAGTTCACATGATCACACAAGAGAACCATAAAAAGTGTAAACATATCACTAACAAATGTTATCAGTAAATATACAACAATGTGAACAAAGAAAGATAATGACAGATTTACACATGTATAATTTATCAACCATCACATCAGTTGTTAGCTGATTTAACTCTACCTGGATTTTTTCTAGATCCCCTTTTCTACCATAAAAACTCCTTCTAACTCCAAATTTATATCTCCTGGGAATTAACACTTCAGTCATGACTATAAACACAAATTTTCTGCATAAATTTGCAGTCTATTCCAATACGAACATAACTGGTCAAAACACGAACAAAAGCAGACGCGTGTCGATCGATTTTGACAATGTTAGTGTCACATGACTGTCATGTGACTAACATGGAGATCACCAAAATATTCTATATTTAGATTGGGCAGACAACTTTTGCATTCTCGACGAAATTTGAAATTGCACCTGTCAAATATTGACTATTTACTTACCGCATTGTTTTCTGCACGCAATGTTTTGATCGTTTTGTCTTTTTGGTTTATAACCTCTTGTTGTTGTTGTATTAAGTCCATATGAACACAAACAAGATCCTTCAACTGTTGTGTTTCGTTCGATCGCTCCATCGTTGAAGATGGATTTGACGTTTTACCAGTTCGATTTTCTTTTCCAACGTTGTTCTCTAATTTTGAGAAAGTATCACTGTGATTTTCTTTGGCTTTAAGAGCATCCATTTCGGCTTGCTTCAAACTTTCTTGAATCGCTAACGCCAAATCTGGGTCATATTGACCATCGACCGTAGCAGCGCTTTTCGTAAATCGCCGCCGTTGCCATGAACCTTCGGAGTTTGATCGTGCTTTAGAATTAAAAAGCATACTTGAGTCTTTGGTTCCGTTCGACATGAATAATATCTGACATCAGAAAAGTGAAGAAATCTTGAAAAGAACACCAGCACTTTCAAAATTTAAATATGCCATCTTACCGACAAAAATATGCAAATGAGGTTACCGGAAGTGGTATTTTCCATATCTCGTTTATTGTGCGCTACCAAAAAATATGCGGGTCATATTGTTTTTCTTCATCCACGGAGGTTCAAGTTCTTGATAAAAAGCAAAAATCTTATTTTTAGAACTAAATTATGAATAAAAATCATTGATACTGCTGTGACTTTTGTGTAGAGTTGGTACGTATGCATAAGCCTATGCTTACGGTATGCATACAGTGTAATCTTAACGGCTGTACAGCACATATTTATACATTAACACTCATTTAAAATTAGATTTTCACTCGCGACACTGGTCAATGAAGCGTTACTGTAACGTAGGATACCGGGGATTTAGATATTGACAAGTACCCGACCCACAATTAGAGTTTTTGCTGTCTACGGTCATGAACGATTTTTTTATTTCTTTAAAACACCTCGGAATAAACTGCATCTTTTCATGCTGTGTCTTGAATTTGCGACTTTATTATAATTGTAATTATTTCTAGTGTATACTGTAAGGAACAAATACAGAAGAACATATTGCTAAAAGTGTACTGGTCTGGAATTAGAGCAAGTCTCTAGGAACACCTGCTATTTGACCAAAAATTTGATTTCGAGTTTTTCCACAATTTGAAAGAGTAATCAGAATGAAACGAAATGAAAAAGATGTTTGGATCCTATGTTAAATGTTAAGAAAGTTACAACTGATTTTGTAGAGGCCCTATTTTGAACTTTTTGCATGACATCGCCAGCGTCTTTCAAACGTTATTAGATGTAACTGTAACAAATATTTCATTTACACAGTATTTAATCAATTCTGGACAAAAACTGTTCACAATAGTATCACGTTTTAGAATATGTTTTAATTTTTAAAATATATCTCAAAATCGTAAATATAAGCAAAGATCATACACCAAATATTCTTTGATATTAGCATTTAGAAAAAAGGTTACTACTGTTTAAGACAACAGACGCCCAGTTTTTCTCAATCATAGTGCATTTCCGAATTTGGTTTCCACAGTAATGAATTAAGCTATTTCCATATAATTCATGAGAACATTTAAAGCTATGGTATATAGCACTATACGTGTTAATTACTTAAAATGGAATCAATATATATGCATTTTTTCTTATTTTAAAGCTTTTTTCAAACCCTTATTACATAATGTCAAAATAGCAGGTTTTCGCAAATAGACTGGTTACAACGTATGCAAAACGTAAAATAATATGTATAGATTATTACACAGGGACGGAGGGCATTAAGTCGATATTCGGCATACTAGATTAGGTATTGGCTCGAGGGCTTCAGCCCGAGTGCCAATACCTAACCTAGTATGCCAATATCGACTTAATGCACAACGGCCCTGTTTTATAACCTTTTTATCGCATATGTTCAACTCCGCTGATTTTTCTAAACACGAAATAACAAAACGAGCTCAGATCTAACTTTTCCAGAGCTTTTTTAAACTGCGAAACAGTCAGAATCTTCAATTTGTTTTCCAGCGCGCTAATGACGTCACATGTTTGTGTACGTTACGTACGCGCGTCGCTTCCGAAATGACCGGATATAGCCTCGAAACGGAGTTTTGGCACACCGGAAGAGGGCCAGATATCGATATTTGGCACACTAGACACACGTATCAGTTACAAAACAGCATAATTTTGTTACTATATTTAGTAACACATGCGATAAGTAACGTTATTATCATTCTCGTTCACCAGAGTATTCGTGGTAGTCTGGGAACTTGACTAACCACTGATGTATGAGGATGCGTTATTATGAGCGCATCCCAAAATGAATTAAATTATAATCCACATTGATAATTAAAGATCCGTACATTTTAGCAATGTATATGTTATTTATGTTGTTTTGTTAGCTTGAGAATATACTGTAATATTGGATATACAAATCATAATTTCCAAGTAAATTAATAATAAAGTGTATCTGGTAAGTTTGTAAAACTGTCGCTTCATCTTCTAAAAAGTTTGTTCATGTATCAGGAAATTTATGGCAGCCGCAGTCAACTATGTAAAGCACGGTGGATTATATCGATACATAAACTTATATACAAGCCATGGACCGATACACATACTACATGCCAAGGCTCGATCGAATTTTAAAGGTAATGTCTATATTTAGCCAATGTTAAACGTTCTCCTATTTTGAAATACAAACGTATTTACATTGGATTACAAAATTATGATGTTGCGAAAATACCCGATACCATATATAACACAACTATGTGATTATATACCTTCAACTTAAGAGATACGATTATATTAACAGGTAGGTAGATATACTTTCTCATTATCTCGACTAAACCCACGATATTAGTCTTATTAGATAAATAATAATAGTTTACATGGAACATGACCTACATTAGTGGAATTTATATTTTTAGCGATATTTTGTTTAAAATGGGCAAATCGTTTGTACTAGTATACTATAGTATTAATGTAGATCTATGTGCATGGCTATTGTAAACATACATGTATATTAAGCTATATACATGGGTGGTCCGCATACGTATAATATAATATTATAACAACTGGCACGTACATGCTTGATCATGTCAGAGGGTACAATGTTTTTGAGATTAGATTAGTAAACGGAAATTAGAATTTAAAAAACGGACTAGATGCATCTTTACATGCACATGTACTAAAATATAATACTATAGACATACAAGAAACACAATGTTTGAGAATGCTATCCGTGGTTGGTAAAGGAGGTTCCTATTGTAATAAGAGTCGCATACCAATGTCGCAAGCTATATGTGAAATAATATTATCATATAACATTACCGTCGTTTTGAGTAACACTGTTACATCATTTTATATTTTCATATATCATACTACATGTATTTCAAACCTGTACTTTATGCTCTCATACCAATATACATCTTGGACTTGGAGGTCATAAACAATAAACATTTATTATTTGCTTTCAATGGATTATGGAGATTTTTCAGTGAAATAAACAGTGAAAATAACAGTGAAATTACCACTTTGTTATTTTCACTGTTTTAGAAGCTGGTTCCAGTATCATGCAGAAAAAGAAACGTAACGTCAACGGCGCCGGGCTTTAAAATATGCGTTACGTCATCATGACGTCATAATTATCACGTTTCGGCGTGATTTTTCCAATTAAGCCAATTACGGCACATATTTAAGAGGAATTGAGGCATATAATAAACAGAAAATTTGTTGATTTTTGGTTTAAGATCAATTTTATTTCACTCGTGATCACAGAAAATTACATTTTCACTCGTGGCTACGCCACTCGTGAAAATATTTAGTTTCTGTGATTACTCGGTGAAATAAAATTCGATCTTACACCAAAATTAACAAATATCCTCTATATATCTATTCATATATTTGTAAATAACTTCAGTAAACATGAGTTAGTAAAATCGTCGTAGCTGATCATGTGAAAATCTTTATACTAAAATTAGAAAAAAGGAATTGTTTTCTATTGGGAATATGGTCGAATTATTTCTATAAAGCGATCGAAAAGCCTGATATATTTCTTTACAACGACATTAACCTCGTCCATAGAAAGGCAAACATACAATGTAAATAAACGTAGAAGTTGTTTAAATATTGATTGCGCCTCGATCGACGAGGCAGCTGAGTTCTAATGAGATGACCATGTTAGTTTTTCTACGGGCAAATGGAAAAATGCGCTTTTGGGGTTCTATTAACTAATGGAATATACATCATGAACTATTATTTGGACTGATATCACATCATACGGCTTAACTTAATTCAAAGTAACTCTAGAATTAGATGCTTACACAGTATGTTTATTTCATATATTCACCCCTTGTAAGTTTAACGTGGGAATACCATGCAGTGTGTGAATGTTAATTTGATACTCATGACAAAACTAGAATATGTAAACATCATTTGCACAGATGGTTTATTCGTATACATGTTTTTAATGCTATTGTACAAATGTTTATGGGGAAAAATAATCCAACAATGTTTTAAAACATTTACAACCACCAAACAAACAAATTATGCATAAAATAAGATATTGCTTGTTCCCTCTACCGCTGCCTTCCAAAGCCGCCTCTACAGTCCCCGAAAAACATTTTGAGCAGAGGAATCAGAATCAAATCAGAACGAAATTAGCAAACGTCGTTCAATAGACATATTGCTTGGAACAATATTTATTTTTATGCCTTAACACAAAGTGGCACACCATGAATGAACGACATTTACGTTTTGCCCCAAAACTTTACTTAGTACGAATTATATGACCGTATCGACAGCGAAATAGAAATTCACCAAAAGGCGGAAGTGGTATAGTAATCAGCGTCCGTCTTTCCTTCCGTCCTTACCCCAATATTTTTGTCCAGAGCATAACTCGAAAACTATTTCAGGTATTGACTTGAAACTTGATATGTGAATAGGTGGCAGTGACCAAGAACCATAACTCTATATTGCCAAGTTTTTATAATTATATCCCTTTATTGAATTTTGAAATAATATTTTGTCCAGAGCATAACTTCAAAATTTATTAAAGGTATTGACTTGAAACTTGATACGTGAATTGGTAGCAACTGGGAGAAGTGGACTCGGTATATTTTGGCAGTTATGATATGTAAAAGTCAGAGTGTCATAACAGATACAATGCGTTTCGAGCAGACCGAAGTCAAATAATAGACCGGCGGTTTTGTTTAGCAACCATAAACACAAATTAGTATACTTTGTTTTCAAAGCTTAGGTGATTAGAAAACAAAAGAAGTCTCTAAAGAAGACGGAATTTTGTGATGTGCCATTTTGTGTTAAAAAGGTAAGCCATATAAATACACACTTATAGTCTTTAAAAGCTCAAGTTTAAAAATCATTTCATCACAGACAGAAAAAAATAAACACAAATACCATAAATACAAGTACATCGTAACAGCAAAATGAGATTTGTTCGGTTCATATTTAAAGATGAATTGTGTAAACCATTTTCCCTCTATGCTTACAGTAGAACAAAATATAGTAAACAATCAGACAAGGAAGACAGCACTCAACTGAAACAGCCGAGTACAGAAAATATTAAAAAGTATCGTTTTGACTAGATTATTATAAACTGGCAACATATTAAGCTTTTATTTAAAGTGCTCAGTGACCATAGCCGAGAGATGCATTATTTAGCTCAACGGGACCACTTTCATGCGAAGCTAGCAATTAGTTCGTAAAATGTTCATTTTGTGCATTTCTTGCTTACTCCTCAACAGTCCAACTTGTTATTATTTAAAAAAAAATCATGTCCAAATCTGCATAATTATACAAACGCACTCGCACACACTTTTTATTTATTGAACCACATTGACACATGAATGATGGACTTTTTAGCTGTTGGGTTTAGTTTGTGACTGCGTGTTTTTATGTTCTTTTTTGTTCCTGTTGTCCTTTACTGTTGCCTCCATGTCCGATTTGTTATGACCTTTTTGCTATTTAATGGTATTTTTTCTGACTTTGACAGTTATTTATTTTGCTTTTGCCAGACGCATTTGAAGAAGTGAAAACCAATAAATGGCATTTCAATCAGAATCACATGAATGGAGAGCTAATGGAAATGATCATTATAAAGCCGTTCATGATGACCTTGCTGATATTGCGAAGATATTCCAGTACCAGAAAGCGGTGACATGCTACAAAAGTGCAATATCCACGGCATCGTCTGATGGTGAACTATCGTCGGCAGCAAAAAACTATGGCATGGCATCGTGGAAACTTGGCAAACTAGCTGTTGATACTGTCAAAGGTATGTTATAAGGATAATAATAAAAATGACTTTATTGTGGATTACTTATTTGACAGTAAGATCAATTTTCAATATGGTCCAGAGCCATGTATACTGACCATAGACCTGGCATGCAGCGCTTTGTAAAAAGCTATTCACTGAATAATAGGTACGATAACCTGCGAGCCTTGAGCGAGCAGGTATATTGGATAGCATAAAGTAAAAAGTCCATCGAGGGGAACGTGACCTGGGCTGGTATTCACAAAGCATCTTAGCAGAAAACTTAGAAATTTCTTAAAATCTTAATTTTTTCTACAGTGTATCATCTAAGCAAGAAAACCAACATGCTTAATATTTTACATAGTTTTGAAGTATTAGGTACACAGCTACTATAATCACTAAGAAAATAAGGATTATTTTTCAAATTGCGGGAAATGTGAGCTGCACAAATTATTGACTTAAGTCAAAATATTTAAGTTTTCACTTAAGATGCTTTGTGAATACCAGCCCTGTTCTCGATGGTTTACGATTTCAAAAAAAAAGAATTAAAAAAATATGCATTTTGTAAGAATGTCGTGAACCAGACTAATTCCATTATTCTATGCGGATAACATCGGTCTTTGTCGCATTGCAATAGTTTATTTACCGAAGAAATCAGAACTGTCCGAAATTTCAGTGAGCGCTAGGCAATATTGAGACCATGGATCTAAACAGCAGGTGACTGCAGCTGCATAAGCACAGCGCTTCCCAGTCAATTGTCATGAAATTATCGGAATTGGTTTATGATCTTTGATATTGTTGAACACTGAAAACATGTCTTATGATTATACCTTTAATGAACTGATACGAGGTTTTATTTATAAGCATATAAATATTATATGGAACAAGGGAGTCATAATATGCAATTACGTGTCTTGAAAATTGGTTTGTTATACATGAAATTATTTAACAATTTGTTGATAAATTTCGTATGTCAAATTATCGTGCATATAGTTTTCCCAATTTGAAAGCTACCAGCCTATCGCGCTTATTTTTTCTCAAAATTTTGAGATTTTCATGCTTAATTTTATACACATCAGCTGTTGAATTATGCAGATAGAAGGTCGAGGATCCTGTCAATTCTCTGTCAAATGAAGTCGGTACATCATTTGCTCGCAGGAACTATTTGACTTGTTATTAATACCGTATATAATTCCGAGTTTAAATCTTGTTAGAATCGAAATAAAACATTCAAAAGCCGTAGCATACCTTTGTTATACAATGGTTTGTCGTTCTTACTCTTGTTATTAACCACTCAGGCCTGCGACCTTCGTGGTTAATTCATACGCGCCAGAACTCCAAACCATTGTATAACAGCCGGTATATTACGGGTTTTCGCAGTTTATTTCTTAATCATTCAATGATAAAATCAGTCACAGCTTTCGAAATTTATTTATATCAAAACACAGACATGTTTCGGAAAGCTCCTTCATCAGTGTGATTTATATACTGAACATGCGTACGACGTCGCTATAGTAATCACATAAAATTGATTTGCATGTCACCAATTGTTGATTCAATATACATGTATATGCTACAGTTTAATTGTAATAATGTTATACCGATACCCATGTTCAACATAATTTTTTAAATATGATCACCATTAAAGTATTCGACTATTTTTGTATTTGTTTAAGCTTTATACTCATACATGTTATATATGTTGTAATAATTCCAGGTCTTAATTGGTAAGTTATCAAAAGATGCTTCACGGATGCATTGAAACATTTCCATCTAGCTTATGCAAGATCACAGGGTAACAAGACAGATGAATGGAAAGACAGTGTTCTGGCACAACTTAGGTAATAAAACACTCAACAACATGTGTATTAATTGGTATATTAAACAGAATGGGGTTTGAATCCCATTAATGGTACAAACGTTTTATTTCACAAGTGCGCTATTTGTGCCGTATAGGTGCCATTAAAATCTCCTCTGTACTTATTGTCAGTGTTGCTTCCAACATATCAACCCAAAACGGATGTGATGTGGGCGTGGTGCTATGACGTTAGATTTTTATTTGATATAAAAACGTTTTATTATTTGATATAAAATGATTATGACTGATAACTTTCCCCCGGACGCAACAAACAAAACAACACTATTTTTTGAAGATTTGACAGTACATGCTACTTCTGACTAAAGAGTATGAACCAAATTGATGAAATAATAAAAAATCTATGATCATTTTCTCGGTATTTATTGATCATCCCTCGTATGTATGTCCATATTTCAGGGGATGTTGGGAAGACGTCAGTTCTGCCACAGAAAATGTTCCAACCGCTGTACAGGAGGATCGCCTTAGAACTATAAAAGAATGTATTGACTTCATTCCGTGGCCTGATATGAAAGCTGATTGTTTTATGGAATTAGCAGGTGAGATAGTATTACTTTAGAACTGTCTCTTGTTGTAATGTATTTAGATACGTAGTCCATAAATCAATTGAATGTTTAAACAGCATGGCTCGGCATCTCCTCTAGTTTGCACAAAGGTCATGATAGAACATTTGTTTGTCATCTGAGCGATTAGAATAATCATATGTCATTCAGCTTTTTATAGCTGAAACTAGGCATTTCACCTTTTTGACAGCTAGGACGTGGAATTTTGAATTTTTGACAGCTGAAACTTGGACTTTCAGCCGTTAAGGTCATTTTCTCGTTCAGTTGTGCGTTGGACATTGTGCCGTGTAATTGTGGTGTGTGGTGTTTTTTATGTTTCTGTACTCGGCTGTTTCAGTTGAGTGCTTCCTTCCCTGTCCTATTTTTACTACCGGTATCTTTTGTAAGATTATGTATCTATGTCACATTGGCATGCCCTTATAATGTTGATAGAAAGGCAGCTGCTTGTAGTTATTCAGTATCTTGTGTTCTGCTGTTGCTGCCTTCTCTGACCGATTGTTAATTATCTTTTTGTGTAGTAGCAAAAAGATAAAACAACATCTGACAGGGAAGGGAGCAAGTTCGAAGCGATTGATAATACATTCCAGGCAAACATGTACAGTGTCAAGTACCGCGAAAGTACCGATTTTGATACATGTTTATACATAAATAAGAATGATGAATGTGTGGAGTAAAGGCAGACATACACACTGGCTGTTATTCGCTTAGTTAGAGCCGGTTTCTAGAATCTTTATGTAAATTTCAGAATTTCACTTTCATCGAGGAGTTAAAGCTATTGCAACTGGTAACTTCAAAGTGTGTTTGAATGAAATGCACAGTTGTTACTATCCGTTAGCCGAAGCAATAAGATACGGACGTGGCATTAAACGCATTCGTCGTGAGCATGAAACCATGGAGACGGATGTTATTACACATACTGCAATAGCTGAAGCAACACAATCTAGGAAGACAGGTAACTTGTTTTCTTTCAGCAGCTTTTTTAAGATATTAAACCGAATGACTGAGGGCATATAGTTTTGCTATTGTCATACCTCAGGAACGGTTTAGAATGTTTCAGCGGAATTGAAAACCTCATATTTCACATCGATTGATTTATGAACTTGAAAATTTACATTGTGAAAATTAGGCTGTTTTAGGGAACTGGAACCAAACTAACCTGAGATGTGCACATTGTCAACATTTTTAGGTCAAATGGTTCTTGCCAGAGATTTGGACCTTCGATGGTCAAAAATAAGCTATATCTGGTAAAACATTAGTTTAAACACGCTTGTTCTACGTATTCATTAATCAGACTTTAATAAAACATCACATGAATAGAGAACTTATGTTAACACATTGTCATGAATTTGATGTAGGATGAGTTATACCTATGTTATGGTCAAAAACAGAAATAAATAACTGTTAAGATATCAATAGCAATGAGCTTGTTGAAGGCAAACATTTTATTTTGTGATATAAACCCATTCTAGTTTTGTACATTAACCTAGAATCGGGTAATGAAATGTGGGTTAGAATGAGTACGAGTATTTGTGCATAAAAGTCCAGGGCCTCTATATTAAAAGATAATAACAAATCGGTCAGGGAAGGTAGCTCTCCACAGACACAACAGAACATGAAATGCTAAAGAAAGGAATACACGAAAAAGAAAAATCACAAGTGAACAAGACAAAATGTAATATTCATTATATCTTTATTACAGGAGATGATTTACTGGAGAGAGTGTTGTTAGATGAAGAAACATTGAATGTTGACATGGTTTGGGAAGTTATAGACTGGTATAAACATTCTATTCTGACAGTAAGTAAACTAATGTGTTGATATTATATTCGTTTCAGTTGGTGTTATTGTTGCTAAAGGTGCAAAAAGATAATATAAAGTCGGAAAGGGAAGGCAGCACTCAACTTAACCAGAAAACATTAAAACATACAAGGCACAATGCCAAACAAACAACCGAACGAGTAAATAATCCACCCAAGTCCCAGCTTTCATAAGGCCGAACGATCTGATTTCAGCAATGAACAGACATAAAATCAAATTTACCTATATAAATGTCATGTAGTAGCGGTGGTGTAAAAATCGTTATAACAACAAATCGGGAATGTACTAATTCAGGAAAGGTATATAATGTTAATTTTGATCTGACCGATTTTGACTCAAATGAATGATCGTCATTTTGATCAGTGCCATTTTCAACATTGATCACTTCCATATCCCTATCAGTTTTAATTGGCAATACTCTCTTGTAATATCAAATAATTATTCTGTATTTCAGTCAAGAAATCTCGATGTAAAGCTTGAAGTAATTGCCCTCAGTAGGATTGGTGTAGTGTATGATAAAGTATTCAAAATCAAATCTCGAGCCAAGGAATACTTCAAGAAATCCCTGGAACTTGCCCAGACATTGACACCTCTCAACTATACAAATGAAGGTATCAATCATTAATCAATTGCTTAATTCATCAGTGTTTATGACAGTTATCTTGGATTCAGAGTTTAAGACGGGTAGTACTAGTGTACTGGATGGCTGGCACTTTTTCTGTATGTTGCAGGTATCAACCGTTTGAATGTCGAACCAGTGACACCTCTACTACTGCCACCAGCACGCACACTATGTGACTAAAGCATACATCAAATAATCATGTCCGCTCTACCTCTCTGTTCCTATTTAAACTCTAACCGAAATGCAATGAAACGTAATGCTACTAGTAGTACTGAGTCGATATGTTTATATTATAGACATGCTCCTTATAGATTGCTTTAAACGCGTAATTCGGGATTGGAGCATACATTTGTGTTACTATTATTCTATGTTATCCTGTTTCATAAAGCATTCATCACAAACAACGCAAGCTACCTTAACTTTATATACATTCAAATACCGATTAATCTAGAATCCAAAAAAACGCTCGATGAGACAGATATTGACAATGTTGCTATCGTGATCATAGTAAAAAAGATTATTGAAGCTATATGTTATTTTCTGTATTTTGGGTAAATGATTGAACTAAGTGACTAGCTAGTGCAACCTAAATGATGGAAATACGTATACTTATAAAATATTTACATTCCATACGTTGCTGTTAGATCAACATCATTTAAAATTACGTTTTATATAACCGAATTTCGTGGTTACATTTTATAGATTGGTACAAGAAATGCACCGAAACATTGGAAAAATATCAGAGAGAAACAGTGACACACGAGCAAGAAGAAGATCGCAAAGCTAAGGAAGAGGTGTTGAAAACATTGGAACCAGACATCAAAGAACTTGACAAGCATTCCTCGGACACTAGCATTGACTTTCTGAAATTTGTCTACAAGAAGTACCCTAGAAAAAATCCAGCTCACACTATGGCGGAAACATCAGAGGAAGTTACCTTTGATGAGAAATATAAGCTCCTGCAGAAATCAGTTATACATTTTCACCCTGATCGCGTGAACGCGGAGGATGATGGACTTAAAGCGAAGGTTTTGAGCGAAGAAATCACCAAACGCCTTACAGCACGATATGAGAACATTAAATCAGAAAAGTAACTAACCGGTGCTCTAAATAATGTTAGGATATTTGTTGATTTTTTTATTGCTCAATATTTCGATCTAACTACGGTCTTTTTATTCATAAAGCTTTTTAGTATTCATTTAATGAATGTACAAGCTGTTATGACGTTGTCAACTTGTAACAAGTACATTAATTATATGAGTACTAAAGCGCTAAGTGAATAAAAAGTATTTCAGTATTATCTCTTAAATTAGACATATTGAGCAATAGATTGAATAATTGACAAATATTTATTGTGATCCCCTGTGATCTGGGATATTGTGCAACAAATGAACTAAGGTACATTCCAACTACTTTTGTTGGAATACATAAATACACATTTGCTTTTATTCATCATTAGAAAACGATTGTCACAATTTGGATCCTTGTATAAAGAAGAATCAACAAGCGTCATTCAACCAAGTGTATAACTTAATTAATATAAATATTAACAGTGTTACTGTGTAAATGGCAGATTATACATTATTGTATTTTCAAATATTTGATGAAGGTGAGTAGTATTGTACGAATATATTGCCAAATCAAACTTCTGTACACTAAATACTTGTAAGAATATCTTTAAAATATCTAAATGTGTCTTCTTATGTGATTCAATTTGTGATCTCTAACTGAATTTAGCAACTGTCACTCATTATTTGAACTAAATGTCTGTGATATATAGTTATGTTTCTGTACGAATTGTTTTAAAAATTGTATAAGAAACACTTGCAATTCTTTAATCACTGTTATAAGATGATCTTTAAATTATGTAATTGTTATTTATTAGTTCTGGCAAATGTATTGTATTTTATTATCATTCTTTATCACGTGGTTTATTTTAATTTTATTATTATCTATAGTATTTTAATGCCTTTATATATGTGATTGTTTAAGATATTGTATAACGTCATTAATATACTAGTATATTTATGTATAAAAATAGGCGTTTACGAAATAAAATACAAATGTATACGTAAACCTTAGATGATGTGTGTGTAAAAGGTATAGATCAGTATTTTAACTTAATATTATTCTATAATGGAGTTACAATGTACATTTGGTATGTATATTTTTATAATTTTACCGACAAAATATTATCATATATTATAGAAATATACATGTTCTACGAGTGAATTGAAGTTTGCGCTTTCACTCGTATATATTTTCGTATATATTTTGCACTGCTATTACAAGTATATTTTCTAAGGATATCAACTGATATTCGGAACGAAAAATATGTACTATTATTCGAATAGTATGTTGTCAGTCATAACTAAGTTTTGGAACCGGTGCTCAACCATTTACAAAATTTGTATAAACTATTCGAATAGTAAGTCACTGTCGCCGACTATACGTTGATATTACGGAATTCACAATGAAAAAGAGTTGCTGAACATTTCATGTTTCTATTTATTGCTTATACATTAATTTTGTATACATGGATTTAGATACAAGGTTGCCATGTTTAACTCCTGATATTCTACTTTTCTCACATAGTATTTGTTGTTTGTTATGTTTTTGCAAATTAATGAAATTACATTTACATGTAGTGCTGTTTTGTTATTTTATTTCAACTCTGTAAGAAGGTCATTTGGAACTTTGATTGACCTATTCTTTCCTTGTCTGTTCGAAAAATGAAGACCACTGCAGTCTACGTCCTCGATTAGGTGTTTGAACTTGACCTCCATGTGAAGCCTATCGTCACAAGTAGAGTGGCCGTAAACATGTGATATAATCCTCTAATTGTTCTAAGGAGTTACATTTTCTGTGCAACCCTCTCTGATAAGACGCCCACATGGCAGATTGGAAAACCAAATGTGTAGCCTCGTTAAATAAAGTCTTTACTTACTTTACTTACTTCCGCCATTTTTGAGGATATGAAATAGCATATATTGTCGACATTGTGAGGTAAGAAATTCGGACAACTGTGTAGGTGATGAGGTTAAGCTACATAAATGGCGAATGTGTCAATATTTCCTCTACCATAACATTTGACCTACAAAAGTGGGAACAAATGAATTAACAAACCAACAGGTACATTGTATGAGGGTATGGTAAATGTCATGATAGAAACATACTAGTATGTCAGTTGTCATAATATGCGCATTGTACTGTGCATCGGTATATCATCAAATACATCCAAATTTGAGCAAAAAGTCATAATGCCATCGTTGACTGACAATCGATGCTTTGATTTTGCTTGTAATTGATGGTATAGGCCGTTTGCGGCGAAAAACATCGTCTAAAATGGAGATTTCTCAGTATTTACTGCACCTACAAGTATGGGATCTACCTAATATACAATTTAATTTAAGCAAAATTGGGCATGTGTTAAAAAAGTTTTGTTCATAAGTTCTATGTAAAATATTTGTAGTTTATGATGCAACTTTATGTTAGAAGACTCGATACATGCAACAGCCAATTTTACGATCACGTGACACCTCTAACGGTAACTTTCCGTATTTGTAACCTATTTAATATAGCATATACGAGGCCCGTCTGTGCATCTGACATAGTACTCATTTTCGGGTCTATCTACTTAATTCTGAAAATAGATGAAACAAACGCCCAGTATGGTAATACATGTACTCAAATAAATTTACCGAATACATTGTAAGTAAATAATAGTGAAAAATATCGAATACTTGTTTTATAAATTATAATATTAAAATATACTTTTACAACTGAATTTTACACAGATCTACTAATTCCGAATGCATGTTCTGTCCGCAGGAGCACTTTCCTAAACGAATAGTGTCTTCCTTCTCGAAATATAAAAACAAGGATTTAACAGCGTCTTCAAGCGAATTTGACTGCTTAATATTAGGCATGTTTTAAACGTGTGAATGGCGCTTTCAGACCATTACACAAGGTTTGTGTAGATGTATATATAACTCATTTATTTCGAACTGGGGCAGTCATAAGACTACATATCATGGTGTACATAACAATTGGAATGTTTTTATTAAGTTCTTAATTTAACATTAGTAGATATGTACATGTATGAGTATGTACATGGCTTAGGGCCTTTCAACGTTTTAATACTGTTACTTAACTTTTGGGACTAAAGGCAGCTAAAACTATGTAGTTCAGCAGTTTTACTGTTGTAACTAGGTCATTCAGCGTAGGCATTCCGCCTTTTGTTTGCTGAATATTTTCTATTCAGCTTTTAAACAGTTGGGACAAGGGATGTTTAATTTTCTTGGTCGGTAGTGTGTTGGGCACTTCTTCGTTTTAAGATATCTGACAGCTAAAACTAGGCATTATAGTCATTTTGCTGTGGAAACTGGGTCATTCAGCTAGTAATAATTTATTATACTTTTCGACAGCTTGGACTTGGGCGGATCTGTGCTTGTTTAGTTGGGCATTGTGTCTTTATGTGTTTTATGTTTCCTGTGCTCGGTTGGTTCAGTTGGGCATTGTGCTTTGTGTGTTTTTAATGTTTTCTGTGCTCGGCTGGTTAAGTTAAGTGCTGCCTTCCATGTCTGACTTAATATAATCTTTTTTAGTGAACAAGATTTTGGTTTTCACTGCTGTTTTATGATATTATTATACATTATCCGTATACAAGCGACACACCTAAATAAACCGACTTATACGGGCCTCATAAATTTCGCCTTCAACACAGATTATAACGGTTATAATTATGACAGTAAAACATCAATAGAATACCCTCCCTGCGTTAAAGTGTCCAAATTCATGTAATTTCAATATACAATAAAGAAAAAACTTGTTTTAATAACTAATTAAAAATTATGAAATTTGGAATGGGAGTAGGTAGGATGTAATTATGGTTCTACGTAAATTTTTACCAACATCTGATGAATAGATTTCCAGAAATCTAAAATGTAGACGATGTTTTTCGCCGCAAACGGCCTATACTTGTATACTTGTATTATATGTTGATTTTACTACTTTTGCTGACTTTTCAGCCGCTTTGGGGGAAGTGAAAAATAAATGGCCACTGCATCAATATCGTACCAATGGAGGCTTAAAGGAAATGATCATTATAAGTCTGTATCTGAAGACCTTGCACCTGTTATAAAAATCTCAAGATACCAGAAAGCTTTGACGTGCTACGAATGTGCAACATCCACCACAACATCGGATAATGAACTATCCTCTGCAGCGAAAAACTTAGCAATGGTTTCGTGGAAACTTGGTAAACTGCATGTTGATTTGGGTATGTATACTCGGATTACACACCATTGTCATATATCAAACATAGAGTGATTTACATCATATTTACATTGAATAAAATGGAAATGTTTACAGACCAGACACACCATTCAGTAGGCTGTCTAATTAAAGTACATTTGTATAACGTGATGTTGGCAGATAAAGAACAAACCTCCACTGAAAAGAGTCAATATTTTGATGGGAAAACTTATACCTGGTCGTATTTTATGTTCATGCTATACGCATCTTATACCAAATAAATATTATGTATTTTGAATTTAATGTAACGGTATTACATTATTAAACGATTATTGAATACACTTTTTGAATTTAATTATTATTCCTTTATTCCATTCAAGGTGAACAATGGATAGTAATCAAAAGATATTTCAAAGATGCGTTGAAGCATTTCTATCTAGCATACACAAGAGGACAGGATAATAAGACTGGAGAATGGAGAGACCATGTGTTGGCACAACTGAGGTAATGTATACCTTTATGGATTTTGACTGGTTATAATTCAAATTTGCGTTAAGCTGACAGCAGGAAAGTTTCTGAATAAGCCGTTTTGATATTATATGTTTTTGCAGCGTGTAAAATAGTATGTGCAACCGGTACTCAGTCTGTTTTACTATCAGTGTAGGTTGTCGTGGTTTGTAGCTGTGCAGTTAAGTTTTTCTAGCGCTTCTTTGTGATTGCCCTTGTAGCTTGTATACTTGTAATCTGTGGTTATTCTTTTCTCGAGTTCTTCCTGTACCTTTTGTGATTTGCTGTTCCTGTTGCGTGATGTCTTTCCCGTCCGATTTGTTATCTTTATGGGATCTGTGTTTTTCTTCTTTTTCGTGTGTTCCTTTTTTGTGTCTTTCGCGCTCTGCTTTTTCTGTCTTCCCTCTCCAAATTGTTAAATATATTTTCTGTATCTTCTATTATATATTCAGGGGCTGCTGGGAAGATTTCAGTTCTGCGACTGATAGTTTGCCCGAAGCTGTACAGGAGGATCGTGTTAGAACAATCAGGGAATGTATTGAACTAATGCCGAGTGATGAAATGAAAGCCGATTGTTTTCTGGAATTAGCAGGTGTGGTTATATAACCTTAGAAATGGCTCTTGTTGTAGGTTTGTTTCGTTATCTGCTGTTCGCACTGACTGTTTATTTACAGCTTCTTTGTTGTAATTGCTAACCTGTGACATACAAAACTTTATTTAAATTGCACAAAACGAATTGCGTTTAACTGATTATAATAGCTACGTATTTCTTAAACAATTTTCTGAACTGGTATCAAAAAGCATCTGATTCATTAACTATTTTCAATACTAGTAGTATACTGCATACGAAGGCATATACTTGATATGTCTATTTCAGAATTCCATTTTCATCGAGGAGTTAAAGCCATAGCCAGTGGTAACTTCAAAGTGTGTTTAAATGACATGCATGATTGCTACTATCCGTTAGCCGAAGCCATTAGATACGGAAGCGACATTGAAAGAATCCGGCGTGAGCACGAAACCATGGAGACGGATGTTATAACCCATACTGCAATAGCTGAAGCAACACAATCCAGAAAGACAGGTAACCTGTTATCTTTCTGCAGTGTTCTTGAGTTTCGTGCCCTCTCCATTCGAAGAAGTGGGGGATTATTTGTATAAGTCTCAAATCGTTTCCGGTTAAAAATGGTTTAAAAAAACATAATATAGGACCATCAAACTTAGTAAACTGGTATGCTGAATTGCTGATTGACTCCTGAGTATTTTGATGCGTTTATGTAACCCTGGTTCTGTACGGTTATATTATTCCCTTCAGTAACTTTTAATAGTGTAGTTTGTCTAGGTATTCTGGATTTAAGACATTGCTTCTAAGGGTAAGTCTCAGCAATATTTATAGCTATTGACTCTTATGGTTTGTCTTTGATATGGCGAACTTGGAAGCGAACATCCTCCCTTTCACTATGCTATTGATGCCTTTTCATTGTCTTAGGACCATGGTTTACTGTGAAGTGTGGTGTACAATGTCAAAGTTCCTATTTTTTTATTACAGGAGATGACTTACTGGATAAACTGTTGTTAGATGAAGAGGAATTGAATGTCGACATGGTTTGGGAAGTAATAGACTGGTATAAAAACTCCATTCTGAAAGTAAGTTAACAGTATAATGTGAAATGTATTGAAATTGGTTTTCTGGACCGCAGAAGAATTGAATGTAAAAATGATTTAGTAGTAGACTAGTATAAAAACTGTTCTTGTTCGGCTTTCATTGACTACGTTTTCAATGACGAATTTAATCAATCACGTTGTGTCTCGTTTTTAGCTGATTTCGTGAAAGCTTAGTCACTGTCTCTGGTAAATAATGCATAAAGGCCGAGGTGATCAGAATATGTTTGGGGATAAAGGCAAAAGCTGGAAACCAAGTCCGTCCTGTTTTTTTAAATTGTTCGGCATTGTAGGTTGTTTAAGAAATAAAAATCTGTTCGCGTTTATTGTCGGTGAATAAAACACGGGCAGGAGTTCGGATGCGGAAATATTAAATCACGAGTGCGTAGCACGAGTGATTTAATTTTCCGCATCCGAACGAGTGCCCGTGTTTTATTCACCGACAATATACAAGAACATAGTTTTTATTTCTATTCTAAATACGATAATATCCCGCACTATTTAACTGCGCGCATTCCATTTTCACCCATTTGACATCGAACATAATTCCACGCTGAAATTGAGTGGCTTATTAGCTGGTACAATTACCTCCCTCGTTAATGAAAACGACCTTCGTAATTTTCTGAAGGAAATACCACATTTTAAATATTGAAACAATTTTAATAACACGAGTTTATGGTATCTATTTCATAAAATGAAAAATATAAATGAATTGATTATCAGAAGCTTTAATAAAACTTGGTTTCTAGAGTATATTGGAGTTTCTAAAAATAGATGCGTCATAGCTGTAACACTGGATTCTCGTGCAACTCGCCTTGTCATCGTGACTCGTAGAAAATTTTACTATAAAGTTTACGTTCATTCATTCATAAATATGTCACGTGATACTGGGCGTAAATAGAAACAGCCAATTTGATAGGTATGTTTTATGGGGGTAATAATACATTGTTAGGTCCGCTCTATATTTAAACGATTAATCCGCAGATCGAGTTAGAATTCATAATAAAATTCAGGATATTATGCAGTAATTCAGGACATTTCCGCTGCAGAACCAGAATATCTATAGTTTCCAATTATGATAGGTTCTAAAGTATGTCCCCTTATCTCGGCATACGTTCCGGAATAATCATCATGATCAGCAACAACGGCGTGTTGCTCGTATATTTGTGATCAGAAAAACAGTGGACCATCTAGAAAATTGATATTACTGTCAAATATGTAATCAACAATAAATACAGTCGTTACTATTATTTTTATCATTATTATATTTGTGTTTTAATTACCAAATTTATGGTAACACATATTGTATTTCAGTCGAGGGATATCGATATGAAACTGGAAGCTGTTGCTCTTAGCAGAATTGGTGTAGTCTATGATAAAGTATTCAAAATCAAATTTAGAGCCAAGATATACTTCAATAAGTCTCTAGAACTAGCTCATTCGCTAACACCTCTTAACTTTACAACTGAAGGTAAGACTTTTGTAGTTGTATTTATTCGGTCATGAATTGTACAATTTTGCATTTTAAAGAGAGGGTTGGTGTAATGGAAACCTACCGCAAAACATAGGTATATATAATTGTACATATGCGCGAAAGGTGATGTACAGGGTCACTTCTACATGAGATACAAGTCCTGTTTATATGCTTCGAACGGATAATTAAACCAAGTGCTGTATTTATTAGTTCATAAACACATCTCATTTGATTCGAAATTCCACAATCATCAACAATAATAATTATCCAACCTTAATAGCCATTAAATATATATTCATGCATAGCAAGCATTTTTTATAATGATCTTTCTGTGTCTTTCGTGTTGCTTGTTTCTGTTAAATGCAGCTATCCCTGAGGCTGTCCGACTTGTTATGCCCCCATCTTTGATGAGGGGGTATAGTGCTTTGCACATGTCTGTCTGTCGGTCGGTCGGGCGGTCGTATAAAATGGTTTCCGTCTCAAGAATGCTTTGACCTAGGATATTCAAACTTTACATGGAGGTTGGTCAGCAACAGTAAATTACTCCTGTTGATTTTGAGGTCAGTAGGTCAAAGGTCAAGGTTATTTTGACCTTTACCATTCCTGACTATTTAAATGGTTTCCGTTCAATAATTCAAGGACGCTTTGTCCTAGGATCTTCAAACTTTACATGAAGGTTGGTCGGCAACAGTAGATGACCCCTATTGATTTTGAGGTCAGTAGGTCAACGGTCAAGGTTACTGTTACCTTTACCATTCCTGACTATTTAAATGGTTTCCGTTCAATAATTCAATGACGCTTTGCCCTAGGAACTTCAAACTTTACATGAAGGTTGGTCGGCAACAGTAGATGACCCATATTGATTTTGAGGTCAGTTGGTCAAAGGTCAAGGTCACTACGACCTTCACCATTTCTGACTATTGGGCTGCCATGGGGGCATACGTGTTTTACAAACATCTCTTGTTATTATATGTTTGGTATTTGTAGATCTTTTGTTTATAATTATTCCTGATTTTTATTTAATAGACTGGTATAAGAAATGCACCGAAACATTGGAAAAGTATCAAAAAGAAACAGTGACACACGAGCAAGAAGAAGATCGCAAAGCTAAGGAGGAGGTGTTGAAAACATTGGAACCAGACATCAAAGAACTTGACAAGCATTCCTCGGACATTAGCATTGACTTTCTGAAATTCGTCTACAAAAAGTACCCTAGAAAAAATCCAGCTCACACGATGGCGGAAACATCAGAGGAAGTTACCTTTGAAGAGAAATATAAGCTCCTGCAGAAAGCAGTTATACATTTCCATCCTGATCGAGTAAATGCTGATGAAGATGGACTTGAAGCGAAGGTGTTGAGTGAAGAAATCACCAAACGTCTCACAGCACGATACGAGAACATCAAATCACAAAAGTAACTAACTGGTGCTCTAAATAATGTGTCGAATGTTTCTTTGAAATATAATGACATGTAGATATGTATACCTTACTCAGACGCCTTCTATTCCATATTGGATACTCATTGTCGCGTTTTTTATCTGTTTTTCGACGACTGATTCTAAATATTGTGGAACAATGTTTGTGATACCAAATTCTGAAATTTCATCGAAATCAGATGTTGCTGTTTTAAATGGGACATCGCTGTTCGGAAACGTATTAATGGTTTGCAAACTGCTCTGTATGATCAACCCCTAACCCGGTACTGCATGTTAATCATAAGCGCAAATACCGATGGCTATCTTATACTCTGGCCGGCATGTGTTCGATTAGGTTCATGGCAGATGTTATCAGACAATCCACATCGGTTAATAAAAAATAAAAAAATGGAGAGTTATCACTTGTTGTCTTGGTACATTTAAGAACATTGGATTACCGAACAAGAAACCAGCATGATATCGTGTATCATTTTTTGTATTATAGGCTATAATACAAAAAATCATAATGCCATTTATTATTAATGTAATGATGATTCAGTTTTGTATTCATCTAATTTCCTAAAATTTATGTTCATACTTGTTTGTATATTTCGTAATTGTGTGTATGTCTTATGAAATAAAAAAAGTTAAAACCAAGAAACCAGTAAGATACACGTAGTTCGGACATTTGAACCAACGTTTGATTATTCGAGTTTTACATGCGTTATTGATATACATATATTTTGTAATTTTAACTCGTATAATTTGCGTTCGTTATGTATATGCATGTTTGTTGTATGTATGTTGATTTATATTTGTATGTTTGTTGTATGTATGTTGATTTATATTTGTATGTTTGTTGTATGTATGTTGATTTATATTTGTATGTTTGTTGTATGTATGTTGATTTATATTTGTATGTTTTGATAGTACAAGTACGTGTTTTATATGAGTGTGTATAGCAGCACGTAAACTGTTAGTACACTTTCTTCAGATAAAAATATCGAAATAATGCGCTATTCGTGGATGATTTCTCTCAACATATGGGAACCATTTTGTGGTTAAAACATATAGACCAGTGCATGTGTATATAGATCAAGTGAAAGTAGTTCAGAACAAGAAGTTAACTGTACAATGATAAGGTTTTTCCGTGATACAGCAGATTTTCACCAAATATTTGTTAAACGTTGGTTTGTGCTGTTTGGGTATCATATTTCTGGACCTTTGTATTAATAATTTAGTTTATGAATGTTGCAACATTGGTTGGTTGTTATGTTGTTATGTTTTGCAAATAATTAAGAAAATTGATAAACACCTGTGTTTTTGTTTGTATTTTATCCCCCCCCCCTTCTAAGTAAATTGACACTACGTCGGTTGTCTGGCGCACATTCCTTGCAATAGACATATTTACCGGAGAGTCAGATGGCAGAGCTTTCACGATTGCTAAGTACTTAGGTGGACCAAATTCATAACCGATCGCTTAAATTAGAGAACATGTTATCTACTTCCTAAAATATAAACTAAGTATAAGGTTAGTTGGACATGTCTAAGAATGAACCATATTAACATTGGGTTTTAGGTAACCTGGCCACGGTCATAATCGGATACTAGTATTAAGGACTAAGTATTGTAATTTTCACTAACATCTCTATCTGTCACGATTGTTCCATGAAAGTATATACCCTAATCTTGTCTATCTACTAACGTGGGTTTTCCTAACACTTGAAGTCATTTTATCTGACCAACACCCTCTCTGGGGAGATATGAATCTGTGCATACCGCTTGTTATTTGTAGAGACATACTACAGGGCCGATATTTATAAAGCATCTTAGTGGAAAACTAAAACTTGTCTTAATATCTTAAAAACTTACTTTAGTGTATTAGCTAAATAATGCAGTCCAGATTATTAATTGTTTACATAGATGTTATGCATTATGTTATGGTGGCTGATTTTTGCCATGTCGTCTTTTTGCTTTTTCGCCTCAACAGAGCGAAAATGTAACAATGCGAAAAAGTCGACTTTGTCTTTTATTTGCATTGTTACATTTTCGCTTTGTTGTGGCGAAACAGCGAAAATACGACAAATGAAGGACGACAATATTATGTAGAGAGCTATTATTATCACTATCGAAATTAGGCTATTCTTCAATTTGCGTGAAATATGTACATCGCAAATTTTTTACTTAAAATATTTAAGTTTTCCACTACTTAAGATGGTTTATAAAAAATCCCAGGACAATATACACTGCAAAAAGAGAGGTTACGGTGTGTGTTAAACACACATACTACTATCTGTTGCATACATGTACATGTAACGCACTAAAACATACATGGGTGGAATGGCACTATCAGACTTCCGTATTTTACGGTCTAAATGCCAACATTCTGATATGTCGCCACCATTGATACATATACATTACATGGATACCACGTGATAAAGGTATTGCACGAGGTCTCTTTTAAAGAAGGTTTTGAGCGTGGGTTCGTCAAACTTGACATATCCAGGTAGATTTATTAACGTACTGCATGCATGGATATAAATATATCTGTACCACCTATTGCGTTGTCAGGCAGTGGCAGGCACTATGGAACCGGGTTTAAATTTATTCAGAAATAAAATAATAGTTCTGAACACAATCAGTTAACTCATTTGGTTTAAATTTCTACCCATCAGCAAATTACTCAGTGCGTACATGTACACAGTATAAATCCCGATACACCGCTTCTCAGTTCCGTCAGATAATTGCTCTTGTTTTCATGTGGCTCCATTCTCGTTCACCAGTGTATTCTTCACCTGGGAACTTGACTAACCACTGATGTATGAGGATGATGTGGCTCTGACGGAACTGCAAACCGATGTTCATAACGCTCTGACGGAATTCGAATGACATGTATCTTGAGTTCCGTCAGAGCGTTACATCGGCTTTCAGTTCCGTCAGAGCTATATCAAAACAGAACAATTCCCTGACTGAACTGAGTTCTAAGCGGTGTATCGGGATTCATACCGTGATGTAGTTCTTTGGACTAAATAAGTTTTGTGGTAGTTTTTTTAATCCTAACGTGAGGAATAGGTAATAGGAAGAAGTCTCCCTAAGGGCATATGACATTAAACATGTGTTGCACAATTATAATAAAGTACTAGTGTGAGTCTACAATAATATAGGGCTACATATAGCTTCGCGCCTGGCCTCGCAATTGTTTTTAATCATCACGGTATTTTTGCTAGAATCTCAGGCATTGGTTCAAGTTTACTATAGTAGGCAATAGAAGTAGGTATACTATTCCTAAATTAGACAGAGAAAACTATCTGGTAAACTTTTAATTACCGCAATTTATCATAATTCTACGGATTTCTACTTAAATTTAAATTGGATTTTTTTTCCCCCCGAAAATGGGGAAGTATTGAAATTATTCCGATCCACTATTCAACTACTAAGAACTCTGTAATAATAATGATTGATGCATAAATTAAATTTGCTGAATTAAACTACTGAATATGCCACCCATTGTCACGACGCTGCAAACAAAGGCAATATATAAACAGACCAGGTTACAGAAAATGTAGAGGGGGCTGCCTCATCATCTGAAAATACAACGATTTGCCAAACTATTGTCTTTCAAATTTTCTTTTTCTTTTCCAATAATTATTAAGATCAGGCATGATATTGTTTGCTCCATGTCAGACAAGCCACAACGTAAACTTTTATACGAATACTCAACCTATTGTGAACCAAACTGCAATTACGAATTGAATGGGGGACGGGTTATCTTAAGCATTTTATTAACACGGGCGTGAAAATTGCTATTGAATGAAACGGTCGTGATCGAGTCTTTTTTATTTAATTTACCAATAAACACACAAGTTCCGTGTTAGATCGATTTCTTAAAGGTAAGACAATACGATTTTCTATGATTTCACGGAATTCAATTTAATTCCGTGTTGATTTGATCACGGTGTCAGCATTCCTAATGAAATCTTGATTTTCTGAAAATTACGGGAAATTGCGCAGACATCTTCTACTTTCGTTTTTAGGTTAATATTATGTAAGATCGCGGTCGTTTTGATTTACGAATTGTCACAACTGTCTGTGCAAATAAGTTAGTAATATGCGATAAATATCCCGAGTATACGCAGTGACGATTCATACATTACGTCATTCGTTATTGTCACCATATTTCGCGACCTGTAAATATCAGTCACGTGCAAGGTGTGAAAATGACCTACTTTTGCAATTGAAGTTGTATAATGGTTATAGATGTTGTAACAGGTTAATTAAACACCCAGATAACTAGTATATCTGGGGGCTATTGGAGGTCAGTAGGTCTGTTGGATGGTCTGTGCAAATTTTGTCCAGGGTATTTCTCTGTAACCGTTGGTCGTATTTCATCTAATCTTTGCATGACTGATCAGTAACAAGTCTAGTTGAGCATATCGTTGTGAGACATTGGTCAGATCATTTTTAAGGAAGTTATGTCCATTCGTTGTCAACACTTTAACCGAAACTTTGCATGACTGATCAGTATCAAGTCTATTTGTGAATAACGTTGGCGTATGTCAGTTGGATAAATTTTAAGGAAGTTACGGCTCTTTGTTTTTTTACACTCATAAATTTTGTCCATGCAATTCCACCGTAGAAATTGGTCAGAATTCAACTTTGCATGACTGATCAGTACCAAATTTAGATGCTCGATACTAAGTCGCTGTGTCAAGCAAAGAGATTCGACCCGATAAAAATATATTTCACATCTATACTGTGAATATATAGACAGGGATCTGAGTTTATGACTGGCCCTCATATACCCAACTCAACATTATGTCCAATATTTTAAACAAGCCGAATGCAATCATTTAATTTGCACTGCACACTTCAAGACAATATAATAGTATACATAAAAAATACAACTTTTATCAATACACGCACACAATGTCGCCTGTGTCGAGCATAGAATGTTTAAATAATGCGTAAAACCCGTTTTGATGACATAACCCTGCACAGATAGAAACTAGAAAACGGCCCTCGATAAAGAAGAGAAATCATTATTTACGCACGATCTCAGGAAATTAGTACGACGATTTGATAGAGGAAAATAGTTGAATCAACTCACCGACACTCGTCCATTTCTATACCGCTAAGACGACAGCAGCAATTCAACAACATTGACTGAAAAAAATTCGTCGACTTTTGCCATTTTGACAGTGACAGCACGGCTTTTGTTACGAGTAATTTGATTGGCTGAAGAGTTGCATGATATTACCCGAACACCAATCATTTTCTATATTGTCACATGATCCGTCACGTGATACTACAAATGGTCGAAATGAATGTAAATATTAGAAATTGAATATCAGTTCTCCCTGAACTCGGATTATCGTCTATTTAAGCGGTGCAGAAACGGACGAGCGTCGGTGAGTTGCTCCAAATATGTTTCTCTATCAAATCGCTGTACTAATTTCCCGAGATCGTGCGTAAATAATGATTTCTCTTCTTTATCGAAGGCCGTTTTCTAGTTTCTGTCTGTGCAGGGTAATGTCATCAAACCGGGTTTTACGCATTTTTTTAACATTCTATGCTCGACACAGGCGACATTGTGTACGTGCATGATAAAAGTTGTATTTTTTATGTATAATATTATATTGTCTTGAAGTGTGCAGTGCAAATTAAATGATTGCGTTCGGCTTGTTTAAAATATTGGACATAATGTTGAGTTAGGTATATGAGGGCCAGACATAAACTCAGATCCCTGTCTATATATTCATAGTATAGATGTGAAAGATATTTTTATCGGATCGAATCCCTTTGGTGTCAAGCAGTAACTTGGGGTATTCATTAGGGCTGCGTATCAGTTAGAAAGATCGATTCGATATTTGTATCAATACAAAATGATCGATATTCGATATATCATGTGATAATTGCTTTTGACTATAAAATAGGCACTTGCAGACTTACAACATGTATTAACTTGCAGAACACATCAAGTCAGGCCTGAGTTGTGATAAGCAATCTACATTTTGTATTTACGTATGTATTTAATTGTATGAGTGGTTACCTTAGCAGATTCTTGTTTTAAAATTAGATTCACATAAGCTGCGTCGAAGACCTGACAATGTTAAGACAAATAGACAACGAAAAACTTGACTGAAATGGGGATTTTGTTGATTTACATACATGTGTAATTTTGTTAATCGATTTTTTTACCAATACTGACATGTTTGATATGATGTATCGATCGAAGGCAAAATACCGGTCTTCGTTCTTTCTATATCGGAAACCGGTACGCAGCCCTTGTATTCATCACATTCAGTGATATTTTTGTTAGTACTTAATATTGCATTATTTTGGTACATGTATATGCGGATACAATGTGATCCAATTGAGATTTATTTTTAGCATGATTTGATATTGTATAATTGATGTTAAAGAGATCAAGAATCTGTGTTTAACTTAAAACCATAGAAATATCTTGTGTTAAAGCTCAGTTCAAGTTATTTATTACTTTCAGAGTAATTGAAAAAAACAAAATGGCTACTCCTTCAATATCCTATAAAAGGAGACTTGAAGGAAATGATCATTATAAGTCTGTATTTGATGACCTGGCTCCCGTTATAAAGGTATGCAGGTACCAGAAAGCGTTGACGTGCTATGAACGTGCAATTTCTACCACATCATCGGATAATGAGCTATCATCTGCTGCAAAAAACTATGGAATGGCGTCGTGGAAACTTGGAAAACTCTCTGTGGATTCATGTATGTATATTTATTTGAAGGGTTGATCTTTGTCTATGTAAAAAAAGAAATTTATAATTATTTCTCCCATATATGAATAATTTGTGCTGGATTTTGAGGCCTAGACACTAACTATTTTGGCCACTGGTCCGACAGGGCAAAAGCGCCAAATTTGTATATAGGACAGTTACTGGTCCTCCAGAATTTTCACTGGTCCTTCTGGATTTTCACTGGTCTCGGACCAGTGTTAGTGTTGAGCCCAGATTTTATGGAAGTTTGTTTCCACTTGTTCTAGTTTCTAAACCACTGGTCAGATTTCAATGAAACTTCACATGAATATTTGGTACCTAGCCTAGTTGTACATTATATTTTGTGAGAGATATAGCCTTTTTGTGGAAGACATATTTTTGTGTCGAAAAACCTTTCTAGATTTAATTTATGTTTTTTCTTTTTTTTTATTGTAGGTGATGATTGGACGGATATCAAACGATACTTCAAGGATGCATTGAAGCATTTCCATCTAGCATACATTAAGGCAGAGGGTAATAAGACTGATGAATGGAGGGACAATGTGTTAGCACAACTCAGGTAAAAATACCATATTGATTGGTCATTGGTGACATGTCTGTCTATCTGTTCATTTATCCATCCGTACGCCCATCGGGGTCATTGCTGACATGTCTGTCTATCTGTTCATTTATCCATCTGTACGCCCATCGGGGTCATTGCTGACATGTCTGTCTATCTGTTCATTTATCCATCTGTACGCCCATCGGGGTCATTGCTGACATGTCTGTCTATCTGTTCATTTATCCATCCGTACGCCCATCGGGGTCATTGCTGACATGTCTGTCTATCTGTTCATTTATCCATCCATACGCCCATCGGGGTCATTGATGACCTGTATGTATCTGTTCATTTATCCATCTGTACGCCCATTGGGGTCATTGATGACATGTCTGTCTATCTGTTCATTTATCCATCCGTACGCCCATCGGGGTCATTGCTGACATGTCTGTCTATCTGTTCATTTATCCATCCGTACGCCCATCGGGGTCATTGCTGACATGTTTGTATATCTGTTCATTTATCCATCCGTACGCCCTGATCTGTAATACCATCGGTTGGTTTTGGTCTGTTTGTCACAAAACATTCACCTTGCTTATAAAATATGAACATGTCTCATAAATTCTCAATATTTTAACCTAAGGATCTTTAAGATACTATGTGGCTTGTTCAGGACGAGTTCTGCAAGGTCTACACTTGACGAATATTCTAAGTACACACTTTTAGAACTAGAATAAATCAGGAACATAATCATCTCAACTCAATAAAACTGTTAAGATAGCATATGTTGGTGATTGTCTTTAATACAGAAGAAGAAATAGCAAGATCTACGTAACAATCATTGATGCGTGACGAAAATGACAAAATCACATTTTCCTCGTGCTCACACCTCAAATATGTGTAAATGTGTTTAAATCATTTCATACACGATTAACATTCGACCCCCAAACATAAAGCCATAAAAATAGTTCAAATCAGTTGACGCAAATGACGCTTGAGAAGTGCGCAAGTGCGATATGAATGCTTGAAATTGGCAGGCCAATAAGACTGGTAAGATTTAATTCATTAATTGGCTGTTTTGGGGTTCTTAACACACACACAAACGTTTTATTATGGCTGTTGCAATGAATTCTCGAAAAAGCTGCATGTTTCTATTGACTCGATTTAAAATTGAGACGTCACATGGCGTCATTTACATTTAGTCCTTAAATTCGTCAAAACACGTTTATGACAACATCTGACTGATGGTTGTATCACTTAAAGATTGTGAAATAATGTGGAATCGTTGAATTCAACAGAATAAGTCCATTTATTTGCATGGAGAAATTTGAAGTTGAGCATGGAAGTAACTTTCAATAGGCATTTGTCATCCGAATTACTACTACAATTTAACAAAAACTCACTATTTTCGATCAATCATGTATTTTGTAAGATATGAGCACATTCTCATCACATGGAATTTGGATTTTGGTGCAATTTCCTATTTAGGTTGCACGGTTGAATGCCCGCCTTGTAGCCCGGACCAAAATCCGATACAATACGTCTGGGATAAGTTGGGGCGACGCATCCGAGCACGACGGCAACACCAGAACTTACAGGAACTCACAACGAACCCTTTACTAGAATGGAATGCACTCCAGCAGCAATTGGTACACATCATTATCAATTTAATGCCTCAGAGGATGTCAGGCTATCATCAGGGCAGACGGTGGTCATACATAATATTGATGTGCGACTTTGTTGTTTTAAGCAGTGAACTAAATGGTCATTTTCTAGTATGTTGTTATTATATTTCAGAATGGTGATTAACTCAACTTGATAGGCAATAGTTTCCTGATTCCAATGGTATATTCGATTAACTGATAGGTCTAATACTTTTCCTGTTAAATGAAAATTACAAAGTGTGTACTTAGAACATTCGACTAGTGTACATGTAATCCATTTTTGCATCGGGAGTTCGAATGTCAAGGTCATTTTTTGGCCTCCATTCAACCTCTTTTGCAAAACAGTGATCTGGCATAAAACCAGATTGTGTCGCCTTAGAGTCATCAAACTTAATAATTCATTATGTGGCTTGTCATTAACAAGTTCCGCAAGACCAACATGTTTTAAAGCCTAGAGGTCAGAGTCATTGTAATCTCAGACATCCCGAAAGTTGGTAAAAATCGCAGGACACTCAGTCCAGTAAAGTCTATCTAACTGCCCGAACGCTGCATTCCACCGCAGTTAGTTTTGTCTTTATACGTGCTTACGCATCGTCAATGTTGTTAGACAACGCCATTTTGATTAATGACAGTTGTGGGTAACAGGCTATCAGTAGGACCGGATATGGGTTGAAAAAGGCGGACCGTATCAAAATCTTCTGGACTTGTCCGTTGGACCAACGAATTTCAGGATGTCTGTAATCTCTATTTGTACCTTGTATCACATATTTCAGGGGTTGCTGGGAAGACGTGAGTTCAGCCACGGATGATTTACCCGATACTGTACAGAAGGATCGTGTTAGAACAATCCAGGAATGTATCAACTTCATCCCATGGTCCGATATGAAAGCTGATTGTTTTATGGAATTAGCAGGTGGGGTATTTATTACCTTTTGGTCCAGCTGAGCACTAAATCCAGCTGAGCTTTAAATTCTCAATTTGGATTATTGTGATCACCCTATGTCTTTCATGCTTCATCAATAATTTTACTGTTAACTTTCTAGAGGTCACGAGTATGTAACTTGGGTCATGTATGATACTGAATCATCTGAAGCCAAAAACTAGGCCACAATAAGTATTAATAACGTCTTTATTAGTCCCCTACCGGTTTTTGACTGGAGGGGACGATAGGTTTGCCCTCCGTCCGTCAGTTTGTCCGTCAAAAAATCTGGATCCTGACATAACTTAAACAGTTTCCAAGCTAGGTTTATGAAACTTGGTATGTGGATAGGGGGCAATAAGGGGATTATGCACGTCTAAAATATTTTGATTCTGACAAAGAAATTGTGGTTGCTATGGCAACGAAAACAATGAAAGTGGCTTCAAACCAGTAGGGGACTTCTGTATTGCTTGCAATTCTTAATGACTTGTTTTCAGTGGATACATTATTGGCAAACCAATTTTTAACTCCACTATTTGAAGAGTAATGGGAGCTATTGCAGTCACCCGAGCATTGGGTTGGCGTAATGGTAAATGATAAAGTTTAGGTACAACGTCAAATATTTTCGAAGTTCATTATTAATATAACGCTTTGGTACTGATCATAGTGGATTGGTCCATTCAGGGACAGCTTGTGTTGGTTTAGCGGAACACTAAGTATTATTATGACCACCCTATGTCCTAACACTCCAGCGGTCATAATTATCACTTAATCTATATAAACTTTGTTACATTATTGTCTGATTCATTAATGTTTGTCTGGTGAGTGCTAATACAAAATATGCTTTATAGTATCTTTATTGTCAATTCAGAATTCCACTTTCATCGAGGAATCAAAGCTATCGCTACTGGGGACTTCAAAGTGTGCTTATGTGACATGCGCGATTGTCACTACCCATTAGCAGAAGCTGTACGTTACGGGCGTGGCATTGAGCGAATTCATCGTGAGCATGCAACCATGGAGACGGATGTTATTACCCATACTGCTCTAGCAGAATCAACACAATCAAGGAAGATAGGTAAGGTATTTTCTTTCAGCAGTGATGTCCAACATCAACTATTTGACTATGTACTGTTTAATCTTGACTACATTTGATACTGGGTCTTCTAGGGTCTAATACTATGTAATTATGTTGCCCACTTGTAGTTGAGGAGACACACTGATATTGTGCTGAATATCTGGATGGATGAATATCACCAAGTTGGTACGCGCTTATTTAACATGGATACTAAGTACCGAGCCCAGTCCTGCATATTATCTGGAATTTTATGTTGAATTATTTTGATGTGTTATTGCCCTTATTGGGAGATATCGATTTTGTGTAAAAAAACTCCTCTAGTTATGTCTAGACCAACTATGTTGATATTCCTCCACAAGTGGAGAAACTGCTTGATCCTTGTGGAAGCGTAACTTAGTACTCATTAGTATACAGTCCAAGAAAACTGGTTAAATGAATCAGCCTTCCTATATAACTGAAAATCTGTTGAAAAATGGCGTAAAACCCGAATGAACGAAACAAAGAGGTCAGTAGGATATATCTGGTGTTTCTCGAAGTGGTCTGTATCATTGATAAAGAATAAAAACATTTTTATAGAAATCATGAAAAAGAAGTCACATCAGCATTTGTCTGACCAATTTTCCACCCAATACACCATCTGATATGAAAATAAATACCTGTAAAAAAGTTCAGGCCCTGACATCTACTGATGTTGGGGGCATATATCCATTGTCATGTCCGTCCGTCCGTGCGTTCCATTGAAAATGGTGTCCAAAACTTTCAAGTTCTTGAAACTCAAATATTTTCAAATTCATCAAGGCATTGTTCCAAACTTGGCATACTTGTTAAGCATCATAAATACCTTACATTGTTGATGCCATGTAACACTATCTAACATTTCAACAGAATTATGGTCCCTGATTGACTTAGATTTTTTATGGACAAGGCTTCCATGGGTGCATAAGTGTTTATTGAACGCAGTCTTGTTTATTAATATTTTTGTCAATTTCCTGTCGACAGTACAATGTTATCAATTTCCTGTCGACAATACAATGTTATCAATTTCCTGTCGACTGTTCAATGTTATCAATTACCTGTCGACGGTACAATGTTATCAATTACCTGTCGACTGTACAATGTTATCAATTTCCTGTCGACTGTACAATGTTATCAATTTCCTGCCGGCTGTACAATGTTATCACTTTCCTGTCAACTGTACAATGTTATCAATTTCCTGTGACTGTACAATGTTATCAATTTCCTGTCGACTGTACAATGTTATCAATTTCCTGCCGGCTGTACAATGTTATCACTTTCCTGTCGACTGTACAATGTTATCAATTTCCTGTCGACTTTCTGTCGATGGTACAATGTTATCAATTACCTGTCGACGGTACAATATCAATTACAGGTCAACAGTACAATGTCACTATGTCGACTGTACAATGTCACTATGTTCTCTTTATTACTAGGAGATGATTTACTTGAGAAACTGTTGTTATATGAAGAAACATTGAATATTGACATGATGTGGGAAGTTATAGACTGGTATAAACATTCTATTCTCAAGGTAAGTCAGACTGATATAAACACTCTATTCTCAAGGTAAGTCAGACTGGTATAAACAATCTATTCTCAAGGTAAATCAGACTGGTATAAACACTCTATTCTCAAGGTAAGTCAACCTAATAGGGTAGGTCAGAAGTTAAGGTAGACATTTTTTTTGGTTCCCTACTGGTCACCATCAGAGTCACCAACTGTAACTCTTTCATCAGCTTTGGGATTTTCAAATGACTCGGCACAATTGTTCATGAGACGATGTGTCATGCACAGACATTAACGTCATTAAGTCGATTTGTCCAAGGTCAGGTCACACTTGGATTTGAGAGTCAAAATTTTATTTGTCCAAATTGTACTTTGTCATTCACTGTGGGATTTTTGTTCATCACCATTAGACCCCATGAACAAAAATATTGTGAATATCTAGAAGATCAAGGTCACACTTGGAATTTGAAGGTCAAAAATTACAATTGAGTTTGTGCTGACTGTAATATTCTCACCTATAGTTGGATGTTTTAATAACGTGGCACAAACATTAATCACAATCAGATGATGTGTCATACCCAAAAATCTCATTGATATCCAAAAAGTCAAGGTCGCATTTGCAATTTGAAGGTCAACTATATTATGGTTAACGGATTCAAAAACGCGACACTTGGGTATGTTGGTATATTTTAGGGAAAGAAATTATCATATAAAATGTATTTGTATATTCGTAAAGGCTAATTCAATGCCGTCATTTTGATACCAAACTTAATAAAATCCAACGAGTATTAATTAAATTATCGCACGAAAAAGACATTGGTCCAGAATACAAAAGTAACATGTTTATTGGCGCATTGGTTATATCGTTGAAGATGACCAGCCTGCATAACAGATCGAATGTTTACGTAAGGCTAGTCTAATTTCTATATACAAATTCTAAACTAAATTGAATATGATAAATGATATATCCAACTTTCATTTAAAATGTGTCTACATGACATGGAAACATTGTTGCAGGAAACATACACCGATGTCTCATAGACCTGCAAATAAATGTTTTTATGGTCAAGGGGAGGTAACCATGTAAGGAATTTTGGTCAGAATGCGACTTTTGTTTTCTGGGTCGACGTATTGATTGTACTATATATTTGTTAATAGTCGTCTTATTTTTACTGGGGGAACCCCAGTATTCGTATTACATACCATCTGAGAAATCACTCCAATTTTAACGATGTAATTTCTCCACAACCAATCCATCCGAGCAAGAAACTAGTACCAGCAAATCTAAACCAATGTCGTCATTTTCAACAATTTTAAAGAACATTTGTTTATATTAATTGTATTAATTTTCATTTGTTTGTATTTTGTGAACTTTTTGAAAGTTTTTGTTGATGACTTAATGTATTTGTGCGAATAAATTCCTACGCGCTGTAAAATGACTAATGATTTTTGAGGGGCGATACAAATGTCGCTGTTAAAAGAAACCCGTTGAACAGACGAACTTTACATAATTCATGGTTTAAATAACATTCGTATTACAGTTTAGCTAGAAACGCTGATCTTAACGTGTGCTTATTTTTCACTATTTACAATATTTTGCGGTTGATAAATTGATCCACGTTTCATCCATTTACTTACCAGCGATCTTCAGCTAAATATTTGAGTCTACCGTTAGAACAACCCTTTTCCCAGCGTTGTTACATAAATATTTCCCTGCTGAAAACCGAGACCATATCAGTAATTTGTGTTTCGTCCCCATCTTTTTCGTTCGCGTTATTCGTACTCTATCCAGTTCGTATGCAGGTAGAGTTATGGAATAAGGACTCTGTTAGTTTTTACTTACTAGTTTTTATTATTTTCTTGTGCCCATGTAAATAGTATTGAACGACGTTTGAACCATATAATAAAGTTACCACAGATCATCAGCAAAATAGTTTGCGTCTGTCGTTAGGACTACTCTTGTCCGAGCGCCGAGCTGTGTATACAATTTTCCCACCGAAAGTCTAGAACATACCGCGTATTTATGTTTCGACCCCTGTTTTATTAGTTCTCGCTAATCATACCCTGTCCGGTCGTTTTATAATTTATATTTGCAACTGAAGAGTTGTGGAATTATGACTTTGCGTAGTTTTTAGACGCTGGATTTTTTATTTTACTGCGCCCATTCATTCACTATCCTATTTCTTATATTCTTTTGGTTAACTACCATCAGAATAATTCGCGCGGAAACGTTTAAACAAAATTTAATGTTTTTATTTTATTCATTACGCGAGTCTGTCCTGCAATATGGTAAGTGTTGATGTCCATGGGCACATTCGATGTTTGATAATTCATTTAACGAGCATCTTAAAATGTGAGTAAAAAAACGGAAATCACGGTGAATCGAACACACACTGTGATGTATTACTTAGAACTAGGGTATTGCCTTCATGAGTTCTAGTATTGTGATGGATCCGTTGTGGTGTTATTTAAATGAGTCAGTTGCTAAATGCGTCTCAGAAACCTTGTCACAATATTCATATCATTTTTGAAATTCATTATCATTAAAGGTGAAACCCTATATGAGCAAAAATTGCGATTTCCCCCAGCAGTAGTACTTCAGTACTTTGATTATCATCTTAGTACCAACATTACGCCGATACATTTACCTTTAATCTGCACTATTCCACAACCGGCATAAACTTGAATTGTCTGCTATAAAACAACATACCTCAGTGTCGCATTTTTAAATCCTTTTAGTATACAATTTAGTTTGTCTGGCGATAACTTAATATATTTTGGGATTTTCAATTAACTTTGCACATTTGTTAATTAACAAGACGCGAGAATGACTATCGCTCCGCCCACCCGCATCACGTGACTCTGTTTTCGAATACCCCGACAACTATCGCCCGTTTCATACTGATATATGCATATGGTATAGGTTTGATTAAACGTTAAAAACGTTTAAAATGACTAAACTATGCACAGAGTATTTTGTAATTTGATAATCCGTCTGATTAGTAAATTTCTTAAATAATATGATTTTATCGCGAAATTTTGTGGGGTTTATAATTTGTGTTTTACAAGCATAACGGTAGCCGCAGTATATATCTACAGACCTGGGCTGGTATTCACAAAGCTTCTTAGATAAAAATATATCTTAAATATGCTATAAATTGCTTAGTTATGATCAAATTTGTCTTAAGTTTAATTTATTTCTAAGTCGCTATTCACAACATATCTTAAACTTAAGATCTTCTTAAATAGCCACTTTTCGTCATAAATATCCATTTTCAACTAAGAAATGTGCCTATATTTAAGATACGTACATAGGTATCTTACTATTTAAGAAATTTCTAAGATGAAAATAGGAGTTTTTTATTATGTGTTTAAAACCGGTTTTAAAGCTTGGAAATCATCAAGCAATGGGTAACAATGAAGAACCGCCCTAATATACGTATTAAATCATTCTTTTAGACCAAAAAACTTAGCAATTTATCAAAACGTCATCCAAACGCCCAGTTCAAGGGAAATAACCCGGTGTCGCATCCGCCTAAAGCGAAAGTAGAAGGTTAGGTGGAAACTCCGGACACAGGTTTTCGGAATTCGGGATTATTGATGCATACATGTTTAATCATGTATAGTCTCAAATATCCACAATTTGCATTTATAACACACAGTTAATCAAAAATAGATATGTTGCTAAATTCATCGTGCATTATATGTAATTTACAAAGTGTAAATAAGTATATAAGGATAATCACGCCACAATAATAGCTGACTAACACAAAGTAGGCCTATAGTAGATCTATAACACTAATGTTTTATTACGCATTTTAAAACGCAATATCTTTCGTTGCATTATATTATCAAACATGTCAATTTTGTCAGCAAACACTTATACCTTGGTCACATTTATGCTACGAGATATACACGAGCTGACGTTTGCAAACTAGTAAGCCTACGACGTCCATAAGCCAATGTGGATATGGTAGACTACCGATCATCTTACAGTTTTCTTAATTCGTATATGAGTGAAAATGTTTCACCGAACTCCCGAGTTGTACACGTATTCGCGACATCAAACAAGCTAAGTATGATATCCGTACGGATTTGAACACTAATAGGTTTGTCGATGCTCGCATGCCTTATCGAAAATTACTCACACGGACACTGTGTGACCACCATATGGCTATCATAGGAGTGTCTTGCAAGTGCTTTACGAACCTAAAAGCTCCGGACAGGTTCCGCACACTTTGGCTGTGTTATTGTTCGAAGGCGCGTTGGTGACTTCATAGTTCATGCTTCATGCTTCACAGTTCGGACTGCATGTCTAATATTGCTTAATGGTTCATATGTTAAATGTAAACACCCGTACATAGTTCACCCTTCATATTTCATACTCCAAAGTTCATACTCCAAGTTCACACTCCACAGTTCATACTCCACAGTTCACACTCCATAGTTCGCACTCCACAGTTCACACTCCACAGTTCATACTCCACATTCACACTCCACGCTCCACAGTTCGCACTTAATAGTTCACAGTCCTTATTTCATTGTTCACATTGCACACTTTATAGTTCACACTTCATAGCTCACAGTTTACACTTCATTAGCAAAACTTAAAAGTTCCTTTATTCATCGTCTGTTTAAAGTTTGATTTTAATTACTTGTACTGTATAATTACATTTTTGATAATGATAAATATATCAATAATATGTGTACACATGTATATAGGTGCATAGCCCTATAATGGGTATATCATCGGAAAATAAAGTTAATATTATTATTATTTATGATTTGTAATATCGTTGTGAATATTTATTAGTCTCTTATAATTCTGTATTACAATGGTCACATAATAATGTTTCTGTGATATATAATGTGATTGATAGACATACATGGTCAAATGAGTTGCCACAATTTAATACAAGTGCCATACAAGGCTGAAATAGAAATGTTGATGACATTGTTGATGGCATCATTGGTTTTGTAGATACATTGCTTATATTCTTACATGTTTTTTTTCTGGCAGAAAGTCGATTATATTCAGTGTTCATAACTAGATGAAGTTTATGATAACGTTTACAGTATTGAACCAGAAAACGGAACGTGCGATGGACATGTGATGGACGAACGATGGACGTGCGATGGTCGTGCGATTGTCGCATGTCTTACGCACGGCATTCTTGCGGACATTCATTATCGTACGACAATCGCACGACGTTTGCACGACACTCGTAAAAATATGGTGTTCGACAACTGTTCATCGTAGGGATGCTGTGTGTCAACGCAGAGCCGTCGTGCGTCCGATGTACGACTATTGTGACCGCACCACAAAATTACAATTTCAAGACATATGCCGATGAATTTCGATGTAGATTCGGAAGCGTTGGGAGATGAAGAAATTCCTACGACAATTGTGAAAGGGAGTTAAACTTTTGTAGAGAGTTATGACTGTCTCACCTATACCTTATACAGCTTAAAATACTCGCAAAACGGCTTTAACCTCTTCCTTCTAGATACTTGTTCCTTACATTAACAGTGACATTTAAGAAGAGATCCCACATAGAATGTATGTAAAAACTTACAACTATTACTGGCTGACATCTACAATACAACTGCATATAGCATTTGTACATTATATAAGAAATCAGAACAGTGATTCATTATTCGTCTCTCTGAGTGGAGGCGGTGGGCGACCCAGGGGGACTTAGACATTTTCGTTTTTTTTATGTATAAATCCCACCCTGGAGACAATGCTCACTGTCTAAATCCCCACCGTGGGGCATAGTTTTTCATCCAGGTACTTTAATAAAAACACGTATAAAAGTAGGCCTATCGATGTCGCCTTTAGTGATGTCAACATTCCCGGACCAAAGTCTGTTTCACGGGACTCGGAGTCGATAAGGTTATCAAATTTCCGACTGTCGGGAAGATTCGTTTGTCTAATTCCCCCGGGGCGGGCATAATATTGACTGGTGCATAAGTAACTTTGTAAGATATTCGACTAACATTTTTCTCAGTGGGTCTATCAGCTACTATTTTTCTTAGAGCGGTGCCGTAATTACACTCTAAGCACCCTGACAAGATATATACAAGATACACAAGATAACAACATGTTTTGTCAAAATTCCACGGGGTTCGGAACCCTCCGGATCCACGCATGACTTCAGTAAAAACAAACTACATGTATTCTATTCACACAACTCTTCAAACACGTAATTCAAACAGAATGTACTGTACGTGAATATAATTTAGAAATTATTATTTATAATAGACATCCGGTTTTACATTACACAAATTAATATTCATGAAACCCAACTAATTTTTTTATATACATGCATGATTTCAAATGATAATAAAAGCGGTTCGAAAATGATCGAGGACTAATCCCTCCCTTGGAAGGAGTCCTCATTTCCGTTACTATTTTTAGAGCGAGAAAATCCCGTTTTACATAGCAACCACTTTAAAATATTTCTTAGATTTAGGATAATATTTTAGCTAAGATATTTCTAAGATGCTTCTTGAATACAACTTAAGACAAAAATAAATTTTATTCTTAGCTAAAATAATTTCTTATCAGATAAGAAAATCTTACGAAAATATCTAAGAAGCTTTGTGAATACCAGCCCTGGTATAAATATCTAAATCAATTGTGAACATGTATAATTTGTCAAGAGACCATAATTCTCAAAGAGTACATTACATATTATGTGATCTGTTAACTTTAATGTCACTTCACAGCATGCTGTCTAGCTCCCTAGATCATAGAGGGACACCGCCCGGTCGCATCTACCAGTCCCCATTTCCTGTTTATTTGGCTATAAAGTATATGGCAAATATATACATACAAGATCAGGGCTGGTATTCACAAAGCTTCTTAGATATTTTCGTAAGATTTTCTTATCTGATAAGAAATTATTTTAGCTAAGAATAAAATTTATTTTTGTCTTAAGTTGTATTCAAGAAGCATCTTAGAAATATCTTAGCTAAAATATTATCCTAAATCTAAGAAATATTTTAAAGTGGTTGCTATGTAAAACGGGATTTTCTCGCTCTAAAAATAGTAACGGAAATGAGGATTCCTTCCAAGGGAGGGATTAGTCTTCGATCATTTTCGAACCGCTTTTATTATCATTTGAAATCATACATGTATATAAAAAAATTAGTTGGGTTTCATGAATTAAGAAATAATGAATACGTAGCTATGTTTTGTTGCGTAATAAAATATAGGCACGTGTTTGGATGCGTAGTAATTAAATCACGAGTGCGTAGCATTCAAACTAGTGCCTATATTTTATAACACAACAAAGCACAACTCCTATTTATTATTTCGATTCTAACATCGCCAATGCTTTACCATTTATAGCACAACAAGACAGGTTGACGTCAAACTACTTTCTTTCCTAGGAACGTTACCGTCACCTTTACGTCATTTGTCATACTATATGACGTCAAACGTGACGTCATCAATCAGCTATATTTTATCGCGGTAATAAAATATGGTAAGCTCAATATACGCAAAGAAGGCTAATCTCACGTGCTATGTTAGAATATTAATTTGTGTAATGTAAAACAGGGTGACTATTATAAATAATAATTACTAAATTATATTCACGTACAGTACATTCTGTTTGAATTACGTGTTTGAAGAGTTGTGTGTGTAAAATACATGTAGAATCTAGTTTGTTTTTACTGAAGTCATGCGTGGATCCGGAGGGTTCCGAACCCCCGTGGAATTTTAGCAAAACATGTTGTTATCATGTGTATCATATATATTTCTTGTCAAGGGGCTGAGAGTGTAATTACGGCACCGCTCTAAGAAAAATAGTAGCTGATAGACCCACTGAGAAAAGTGTTAGTCGAATATCTTACAAAGTTATTTATACACCAGACAATATTATGCCCGACCCGGGGGAATTAGACAGACGAATCTTACCGACAGGCGGGAATTTGATAACCTTATCGACTCCGAGTCCCTTGAAACAGACTTTGGTCCGGGAATGTTGACATAACGAAAGGCGACATCGATAGGCCTACTTTTATACGTGTTTTTAATATGAACTAAGGCATGGCCTTTAACGGAGATTTTTTCTTTCTTAATTAATAAATTAATGTAGATTGTATGTATCTATGTATGTACAGTTTACATAAAGAATCATGTATACATCTTAATTAATAAATTAATGTAGATTGTATGTATCTATGTATGTACAGTTTACATAAAGAAACATGTATGCATTTTAACTACAGTCATGTACTTAACAGGAATCAAAGAGCTGAAAGACCTGAAGTTGTTCAAATGTATGTAATTCTGATCACCCCGGCTTTATGCATTGCAATATTTAGCAGACAAACTGAGATGGCCGTACTTTCACGATTAGAATTAATGCATGCAGGGAAAGAACAAATCAAATTATGCCACATTATTATTATTGCATTGGCAATAAACATTTTATATGTTTACATCAAATAAAATATTTAAGTTGATAGTTTTCTGCAGCCAGAAAATTTACTGGTATTGCTTAGGATGTGTTTTTTTGCAGTTAGGATGCTGAGCAAAAAGATAACATTAAGTCGGACAGGGATGGCTACACTCTACTTAACCAGTCGAGCACCGAAATCATAAAAATATACAAGGCACAATGCCCAACACCCAGCCGAGGGAGAAAAATGATCCGCCCAAATCCCAGCTGTCAAAAATCTGAATGAAACAGTTTCAGCAATCAAAAGGCTGAATGCCCACTCAGAACGACCTAGTTTCAAATGTAAAACGGCGGAAAGATACAATAATAAATAAACACCGAAAGCCCCGGCCGGATGACTTAGTTTCAACAAGCAACATGCCTTAGTCGAGTGTCACCAAGAATGACCTAGCTCCAATAAGCTTAACAGCCCAAGCTGAATGACCCAATTTAAACAACCCAATTTAACCAATTAGTATGCCAAAATGAGCAACAACGCTACATGACCATTCCGGTGTATGTTTAAATTTATTAGTCAGAATAATAAGCCAAATAATCAGAAATGTGTAATATCGAATACTACGACAGGGGCGTAGCCAGACTTGAATTGACTCATAAGCCTTGAAGTTGGTGGTTATGGTTGGGGGTCCTCACGATTCGTGAAAATTTGAGACTTATATTTATATTTAATGTTACGCACGTGCGTACATCAGTAACATAACCGACTATATATAACAGTTTATACAGAATAGTACATGGTATCATCTACGGGAACGTTAATAATGAAACAAGGTTAAAAAAGTATGTAGTCGGACCAGGGTTCAAACCTGGAACCATTTGCTATATATTAAGAAGGTTCAATGCTCTTCTGAGTGAGCTAAGTGGATTACTACAAAGTTCTCTTCCTTATCAGTAATTAAATCCTATACTAGCTCCAGGCATCCTACAGACAGACACTTTTAGCATATTTTTCAGGGAAATTCTTAACTCTCATTTAAATGAAGCTTGTAACAAATAAATTTTTCCAAACATTTTAAAATCAAAGTTAAACCCCTTTCACAATTGTCATACGACGAGTCTTAGATGTAAATTTGAGGAATATCCTATGTCCGTCGTACAACAAACTTAAGAAATTTTGTCGCGTTTGACACCATCGGACCACAAAATGCATTTTTATAATTAAATTGATCATGCATACATGTATTTCAGTTTAATACTAGCATTTAGCAAGTTCCTATTTGCATATATTTATTATTATTTGAAAATAAAGAGTTTGGTTGGACGTTTTGATTAATTATACCCAGCTGCTGAAACTTATTTTTTAAACCAGCTAATAGTTTGACAATGCTTTTATCGTACGACGGACGTGCTACAACTGTTCATCTTAAGGCTTTCGCGCGTCAATTGTTATGACCTGCGACCATCGCATGACCATCATACGTCTGTCTGTCGTGTGGCGGACGCACGATAGTTCCCAAAAATGCATCGTTGAGCTGTCGCACCCTTTCCAGGCGCAAATTGGTACATTTCCATGTAGACCCATAAGCCTCGTGCAACGAAAACATTCCTACGACAATTGTGAAAGGGGTTTTAGTCATGGCTCCTATATATTTTGAAATTACGCATGTTTATCCAGTAATGTCGATAAGTGAATATGAATTGGAATAAGTAGATCATAACTTTTCCGATGCAGTCTTCAAATTTCACTTTTCATGGCAGACATTGTGGTGGAACAGTTGTCGAGTGATAAGCGCTCTCAACTTAGTACCGATCCAGAGGTCCCTGGTTTGAATCTCTGCCGGGGCACGGGAAATTCCTACCAAACTAAATTGGCACTGATGACGAAGCCCGACTCACCAACCTCCACTTCTGAAAACCATGCACAAAACAATTGTGGTTTTAACAATGTTATTGTGAAGGCATACACACATCATGTTGGTTAGACTATAGGCAAGATGCTAACAGAGCGAACACTTTACCAACTGAGCTATCCAGGCATTAGTCAAACGTATTGGACGCGTACAGTATACACTGTAGCGGCTCAGTTGAAAAATTGAAAACTGGTCAAGCTGGCCAAATACATTTCTCCCCTATCAGTAATTTAATCCTGTACACAGTACTACAATTATCTCATAAACATTGCTATCCAAAGCACAATACACATGATACAGACGGAACATTGTCAAAGAGTCATTTTACATTATGCTTTTGGTACAAACTAATGAAACTTGGACGAATAATTTCGGTCGTAGGTACGAATAGGAACGGGTACGACAGGAATTTGTAGAAAGTTGTACTTACCAAACCTTTAATAACAACATACGTCATCGGATGTTGATTTTATTGTATAAGTATGCTTATTGCGAGTATTAAGACGATTTTCCTTGCTTAACAAGTACTTACATCGTGTAATCGATGGTCGGCGTCTCAGACGAATGCAATCACGTAGAATGTTGAGTTACTTCCCCTGTTACCTCGCTATCGCTCCGGACCCGGGATTATTTATTTATTTTGTATAGCGTAATTTGAAATCTGTAGATGTTCAGAAAACCTAAAAAATATAGAAGTTCAGCTACGAATTGTCAGTTTTCAACTAATTTGAGATTACAATAATGGTTGAATCCTCGTACCAATCATAACTACTCTCGTACGTCACTGCGGATCTTCGATGAGACCGGAAATCCATACCTTTTCAGCTATTAGTGGGGCGAAACTTCGGCCGATGACGGAAAGACCCGAGTAGTTACGATTGCCGGGAAGACAATTGGTACGGCCTCTACGACATTTATAGGCTGCTGATTTAGGAAAAAAGCCAAACTCAGACGTCTCGGAGATGTTTTTTCAAAACCTTCGGTTTTGAAAAAAATCTCCTATTAAAGTACCTGAATGAAAAAATATGCCCCACGGTGGGGATTTAGACAGTGAGCATTGTCTCCATTGTGGGGATTTAGACATCAAATATTCGAAAATGTGTAATTCCCCCTGGGTCGCCCGCCGCCCCCACTCAGAGAGACGAATAATGCGAATCACTGTTCTGATTTCTTATTTAATGTACACATGCTATATGCAGTTGTATTGTAGATGTCAGCCAGTAATAGTTGTAAGTTTGTACATACATCCTATGTGGGATCTCTTCACAGAATACACTGTATCATATTTCTTGGTACTTATTTGTGCTTGTGTGATTTTATACACTGTTAATGTAAGGAACAAGTATCTAGAAGGAAGAGGGTAAAGCCGATTTGCGAGTATTTTAAGCTGTATAAGGTATAGGTGAGACAGTCATAACTCTCTACAAAAGTTTAACTCCCTTTCACAATTGTCGTAGGAATTTCTTCATCTCCCGACGCTTTCGAATCTACACCGAAATTCATCGGCATATGTCTTGAAATTGTAATTTTGTGGTGCGGTCACAATAGTCGTACATCGGACTCACGACGGTTCTACGATGACACACAGCATCCCTACGATGAACAGTTGTCGAACGCCATACTTTTACGAGTGTCGTGCAAACGTCGTTCGTGCGAATGTCGTGCGATATTGAATGTCCGCAAGAAGGTCGTGCGTATGACGTGCGACAATCGCACGACCATCGCACGTGCACTGTCCATCCACCGCACGTCCATCGAGCGTTCTATTTCCTGGGTCAATACTGTAAACGTTATCATAAACTTCATCTAGTGCATTGTTGAAATTTATGAGAACTGATAATAATCGACTTTCTGCCAGAAAAAAAACACGTAAGAACATAAGAAATGTATCTACGAACCAATGATGCCATTAAAATTGCTATTTCAGCCTTAGAGCAAACTACCCGTATGACACTTGTATGTCTATCAATTTACGTAAGATGGACCATTGTAATATACAACATGTACCATTATATAGCCCTTATTTCAGCCTCACATTCACATAGCTAACAGTTTACACATATTTCGAGTGGATTCAGTTACAATCACATTATACAAGTTTATTTACAAATTACCTGTAGGCCATAAGGCCCATGAGGTCACAATACATAATATGGCAAACAGTTTAATCAAATACAGTCGGAGAAGGTTATTAATGATACATAATGTTGCATTTGTTAGTACATACATGTATACGGATGTTGAAATATATAGTGATGCAGATCATCATGCTTTAGTGATATAATATGGGTTATTACTGTAAGGTAATTGTATATCTAATAACATAACATTATACGTATGCTACAATAGCTATATTATGGTATGCCAATATACACATTATGGTATGCCAATATACACATTGTGGTATGCCAATATACACATTATGGTATGCCAATATACACATTATGGTATGCCAATATACACGTTATGGTATGCCAATATACACGTTATGGTATGCCAATATACACGTTATGGTATGCCAATAATACGTTATGGTATGCCAATATACACGTTATGGTATGCCAATATACACGTTATGGTATGCCAATATACACGTTATGGTATGCCAATATACACGTTATGGTATGCCAATATACACGTTATGGTATGCCAATATACACGTTATGGTATGCCAATATACACGTTATGGTATGCCAATATACACGTTATGGTATGCCAATATACACGTTATGGTATGCCAATATACACGTTATGGTATGCCAATATACACGTTATTGTATGCCAATATACACGTTATGGTATGCCAATATACACGTTATGGTATGCCAATATACACGTTATTGTATGCCAATATACACGTTATGGTATGCCAATATACACGTTATGGTATGCCAATATACACGTTATGGTATGCCAATATACACGTTATGGTATGCCAATATACACGTTATGGTATGCCAATATACACGTTATGGTATGCCAATATACACGTTATGGTATGCCAATATACACGTTATGGTATGCCAATATACACGTTATGGTATGCCAATATACACGTTATGGTATGCCAATATACACATTATGGTATGCCAATATACACATTATGGTATGCCAATATACACATTATGGTATGCCAATATACACATTATGGTATGCCAATATACACATTATGGTATGCCAATATACACATTATGGTATGCCAATATACACCTTATGGTATGCCAATATACACATTATGGTATGCCAATATACACGTTATGGTATGCCAATATACACATTATGGTATGCCAATATACACATTATGGTATGCCAATATACACGTTATGGTATGCCAATATACACATTATGGTATGCCAATATACACATTATGGTATGCCAATATACACATTAATTTACATACCTATATTGGTTTGTTGAGTTATATATAACAGAAACATTATTATGTGACCATTCTAATACAGAGTTATAAGAGACTAATAAAATTAATATTCACAACGATGTTACCAATCATAAATGCACCTATATACATGTGTACACATATTATTAATATATTTATCATTATAAAAAATGTAATTATATAGTACAAGTAATTGAAATCAAACTTTAAACAGACGATGAATAAAGGAACTTTTAAGTTTGGCCTATGAAGTGTGAACTGTGAGCTATGAAGTGTGAACTATAAAGTGTGCAATGTGAACTATGAAGTAAGGACTGTGAACTATTAAGTGTGAACTGTGGGGCGTGGAGTGTGAAATGTGGAGTATTAACTGTGGAGTGTGAACTTGGAGTATGAACTTTGGAGTATGAACTATGAAGGGTTAACTATGTTCGGGTGTTTACATAAAACATATGAAACATAAAGCAATATTAGACATGAAGTTCGAAGTATGAAGCTTGAAACATGAACTATGAAGTCACCACCGGGCCTTCGAACAATAACACAGCCAGGTGTGCGGAACCCGTCCGGAGCTATTAGGTACGTAAAACACTTACAGGACACTCCTATTATAGCCGTACGGTGACCACACGGTGTCCGTTTGAGTACTTTTCGATAAGGCATGCGAGCATCGACAAGCCTATTAGTGTTCAAATCCGTACGGATAACATACATAGCTCGTTTGATGTCGGTATGAGACCCGTACGAGATGTTCCCGACTTCGAAATCCCAGTGAATACGTGTACAACTCGGGAGTTCGGTGAAACATTGTCACTGATATACGAATTAATAAGATCGGTAGTCTACCATATCCACATTGGCTTATGGACGCCGTAGGCCTACTAGTTTGCAAAAGTCAGCTCGCCGTGTATATCTCGTCGCGTAAATGTGACCAAGGTATAAGCGTATGCTGACGAAATTGACATGTTTGAAAATATAATTCAACGAAAGATATTACGTTTTAAAATGCATATATATAATAAAACATTAGTGTTATAGATCTACTATAGGCCTACTTTTTATTATTGTAGCGTGATTATTCTTATATACTTATTTACACTTTGTAAATTAAATATAATGCACGACGAATTTAGCAACATATTTATGTCTGATAAACTGTGTGTTATAAATGTTGATATTTGAGACTAAACATGATTAAACATGTATGCATCAATAATCCCGAATTCCGAAAACCTGTGTCCGGAGTTTCCACCTAACCTTCTACTTTCGCTTTAAGCGGATGCGACACCGGGTTATTTCCCTTGAATTGGGCGTTTGCATGACGTTTTGATAAATTGCTAAGTTTTTTGGTCTGAAAGAATGATTTAATACGTATATTAGGGCGGTTCTTCATTGTTACCCATTGCTTAATGATTTCCAAGCTTTAAAACCGGTTTTAAACACATAATAAAAAGCTTCTATTTTCATCTTAGAAATTTCTTAAATAGTAAGATACCTATGTACGTATCTTAAATATAGGCACATTTCTTAGTTGAAAATGGATATTTAAGACAAAAATCGGCTACTTAAGAAGATCTTAAGTTTAAGATATGTTGTGAATAGCTACTAAGAAATAAATTAAACTTAAGACGAATCTTATCATATCTAAGAAATTTATAGGATATTTAAGATATATTTTTATCTAAGAAGCTTTGTGAATACCAGCCCAGATCTATATTATCTTCCCTTATTATCAGCAGAATCAAAGAATGCAGGAGAATCATGACTTGTCAAATTAAATTCATGTACAATATTGATAAAAGAAATACAAGTATATATGTTTGTATTGCATGTTTATTCTGTTGGATGCTGATTGCATGTCACGTGGAAGAAAAAGAGGGAACCTGTTATGATAACAGGCGTTTAAATTAGTATTCGGGCATCAAATGCGTTAGAAAAAGAAAACTACGATGCCCATATACCTATATTTTTGTGGATAACACATTTATTGTCTTTTTCTAATGATCAGAATAAAACAGTTTTGTGTTCGAACCAAGCATTTTTCATGTCGATCTTATTTATTTTTAAATCTATCGATTTTAAACAGTCATAAAAATGTTTCTGTTCCGCCGATTTTCAAAACTATTGGTGTTTTCCTTTCTACAGAAATATATCTGAAAGTTAAAACCACTGTCATTAAAAAATATTTACAGGCAAAAAAGATATTTGTGTTGTCGGGTTTTATAAAGCAATGATCCCAATAAAATCTTAATTTTTAAACTTTGATAAAAAGATCAATATTTCACAGATCTTCATTATTTTTGGTGGTGTCATATTCTACAAACCTATAGCTTTCATTTGCATCCACTGTCATTTAAATATATTCACAAATAAAAAAGATATAGAGGAAACATCGATTTGAAATGCAATATCCCTATATATTCTTATTGAATGGTGTCGGAGGGTTTAATCCTAATTAGCACCACGCGATATTGTTATAGCGATAGCGCGTTCTGATTGGTTAACGATTTTTATCGCTGTTTATGTGGGCGGAGCTTGCGTCTTGTTAATTACCATAAGTCAGTGTGTTGAGCACTACAAAACTCGTGTCAACATCTTGAAGGTCAAGGTCGGAAATTGTCTTCGGAAACAAACTTCAAATCTCAGCCGTATCATCATTATCTTCTTTGTCATCATCATCATCATTCATAATCCAACATCCATCATCAGTAATTTCATTTCCCACTCTCAAACACATATATTTAGAAGACATTGTGATTTTGTGCTGGATGTCTGGATGGATGTCATAAATTTTGTCTGCCCTTGTTTACTACTAGTCCACTAGCCACTGGACTGATTCAATGGAACTTTCTATGAATACTTGGTATCAAGCCTAGTTGCATATAACGTCGAGAAATTAAGGTCATATAAACATTGCATGAGTTATGGCCCTTTGTGGAAGACATATTTTTATGCCCCCCTATCGATAGATGGGGAGGCATATAGTGATTCACCTGTCCGTCCGTTCGTCCGTTCGTCTGTTCGTCCGTCTGTCCGTCCTGGTTAACCCAAATTGACCGTTTCTTCTAGCATTAATATGGCTTGCTACAAAGCTTTCATACTTGCATGGATGTTGTGTATGAACACTCTCCACACGCCTGTACCACCTAACCCCATTTTGACCTTCACCTTGACCTAATTTTGGACTTAGACTTATTTATGGACAAGGCTTCCACAGGGGGCATAAGCGTTTAGTGAACGCAGTCTTGTTTGTGTCAAAAACACTTCTGGTTCTCGTTTATATCCAAATTTTGTTTTAAGGTGCTGCCTCAGTATTGGTGTATTGCAAAAATAAAATAAAATTGTCAAATACTCACATAATTTTGGTATAGTTACCTGTATATGCTATAAATGAATGAAAAATGAACCAAATACCTCACTGATGTTTACGTTGTAGTTAGTTAATGTTCCAGTTCGATGATGTGTGAATTATATAATTCACAAAGCATGTTGGAAGGAACCTATATGCTGTTTTTAAAAGGAAAAATACCAAATGTGTATCGAGAGTGGTTCTAAATTAGTAATTTGCCTTATATCTTTCATAAAACAACCGTCATTGGCTTTCTATTACATATATACTTGGTTAGGTAGGAAAATTACATAAAACACAAATTTTAGCCCGATCTGTGAGGCAGCACCTTTAATTGGATAATGTTTTCTGGTATTTTAGGTGAGAGATCTGGACATGGAGTTGGAAGCTATTGCTCTCAGTAGGATCGGGATTGTATATGATAAGGTGGTCAAAATCAAATCTCGTGCTAAGATATACTTCAAGAAGGCTCTCGAACTAGCCCAGTCACTGACCCCACTCAACTTTACAACTGAAGGTATGATTTTTACGCCCCCACATCTTTGATGAGGGGGTATACACTATATTGCTTCACACATGTCGGTCGGTTTATAGGTCGGTCGGTAGACAATGTTTTCTGTTCAATTTCTCAAGAACGCTTTGCCCTAGGATCATTAAATTGTATATTGTGGTTGGACAGCAACAGTAGATGACCCCTATTGATTTTGAGGTCAGTAGGTCAAAGGTCAAGGTCATTGTGACCTTTAACATTAATGACTATTTGGCTGCAAATGGGGGTATACTTGTTTACAAACATCTCTTGGTGAAATAAGGTCAAAGGTCAAGGAGGCTGTGTACTTTATCGTTACTGACTGTTTGGCTGCCATGGGGGCATATGTGTTTGTATGTTTGGTTATTTGTGCATGTTGTGCTCACTTGAGCATCAAGTGTAAGCTATTGTATTGTAATCACCCTGTGAGCAGTCCGTCATAAAATATTTGACCATTAGCACTTTAGAGGTCACTATAATTTTCATGTGATCATATTGCTTGAATCTGTAGTTCGCAACTGGGTCATCTGGATTAAAATCTAGGTAGTCAGACCTAATGAAGAAAGACAAATCTTGTTAACACTATCGAGGTCAATGGTTTAACCTAATCCTTATGAAAACCAAATATAGACAAAGCCGCATTACATCTCTTCATAATTCTTTGAATTTTCCTTGAGTTATTGGCCTTTAAAATTGTATTCAAACATGTATTATTTGTCCAACCGTATTTTTCTCTTACAATTGTTCAGGTTTCAGTGTACTTTCACGAAGCCTTGTTGGGCATATTAGCATCTTGTTATGCTCAGATACATTTTCAAACAGTTTTTTTTTTCAAATTTTATACTTATTTTTTTTATCTGAGCTATTTTTAGCTCCACTATTCGTAGAATAAGGGGAGCTATTGCAGTCACCCGAGCAACGGCGTAACACTTTTGTTAAAGTTTAAGTACAGGTTTTTTAACCTCTTATATTCTCTAAGTCCTTTGAGATGTTGCTTTCATACTTTGCATACTTGTTTGCCATCATGACCCCAACCCATATGCAGGAGTAGGTAACTCTATCAGGCATTTTGTTGAAATATGCCCCCTTTTTCTACTTGGTGCAAATAGTGCAAATGTTGGAAGTTTTGGTACAGGTTTTTTAACCTCTAATATCTTCATAGTGCATTGACATATTGCTTTGATACATTGCATACTTGTTCACCACCATGACCCCAACCCATACAATGGGGTAGGTAACTCTATTAGGCATTTTGGTGAAATTATGCCCCCTTTTTCAACTTAGTGTAAATGTACAAATTAGGTACAGGTTTTTAACCCCTTATATCTTCAAAGTGAAATGATATATTGCTTTGATACTTTGCATACATGTTTACCATCATGACCCCAACCCCTACACAGGAGAAGATAACTATTTAGCATTTTGTTGAAATTATGCCCCCTTTTGGACTAGGAAATGCTTATTTGTTTACCTTCATGACCAGAGGACCTACACATGAGTAGGTAATGGTCCTGCATAATTTGTCCAAATTATTCCCCTTTTTCGACTTAGAAGCCCCAACCTCTACACAGCAGAGGATAATGCTGCTGTTATGAAGCATTTTGTTTAGAATAAATAATAACTGTACTATCCTAGCATGGCGCTGCAAATAGTGGAGCGCGCTGTTCGTGGACAGCTCTTGTTTCTGTAATGATTGGTTGGATTTCATAGGTTTAGCATAACTGTGTCAGGCAATAGCTGATGATAATTCATCACCTTCAGGGTTCTTACATACAAGGTTTGCAAAAGCCTTGAAAAGTCCTTGAATATGGTTTCAACCTTGAAAAGTACTGAAAGTTTTATAAAGTGCTGCCTTAAAAAATGCCATAATTGTACTTGAATTTAAACGAAAGTCCTTAAATTTGGATGTGAGAATTGTGTATGAAGTATGCTACTAACTGAATGAATGTAACGGTTGATATTTGTAGACTGGTATAAACAATGTACCGAGACGTTGGAGAAGTATCAGAAAGAAACTGTGCAGCACGAACAAGAAGAAGACCGTAAAGCTAAGGCGGAAGCTTTGAAAAAGTTGGCACCAGACATCAAAAAACTTGACAAGCATTCATCGGACAAAAGCATCGACTTTCTCAAATTTGTCTACAAGAAGTACCCAAGAAAAAACCCTGCCCACACAATGGCAGAAACATCCAAGAAAATTCCTCACAATGAGGAGTATAAGCTCCTACAGAAAGCTATCATACATTTCCATCCTGATAGAGTGAACGCGGACGATGATGGACTTGAAGCGAAGGTGTTGAGCGAAGAGATCACCAAACGTCTTACGCAGCGATATGAGACAATTAAATCAGAAGCGTAATTAAGGGACAGACTCACACTGCTGTTGATTGTTTTAGAGGGGACCTATGTAAGAGTGGACCTGTGTAGGTGTCTTATAGATTGGTGGTAAAAACTATGGCCTGAAGTTTTATTTGCATGGTGTTATCTCTGTCACATGAGAATTAGATGCCTGACATGTGTCTATGGGAGTCATAGAAATAAATGCATGTCTGTTGAGCCAGTGATGACAGGCATCCAATTGTTCATATTTCTCCAGTGGACACTCGACAGATGCTCAATTTTCGTGTGACAAAGATGGGTCCCAGTGTTGTAGCCTAATCATTTTTCTGTTCTGATGTTGGGGGACCATTCTGTATTACAATCATGTACATTGTTAGCATGTGTTATTGAAATGGCCATGTGAACATGGCTCTTTATTTTAGGACTCAGTCCTGACAAAACAACAAAGCTGTTTGAGTTTGATAATCTATTATCTAATATTCTTCCCGAAAAGTATTCTATATAAATATATATATTCAATAAATGTAAGTGTAATTCTTTATCAGAAGTTATTTAATTTAATGAGTTGGCGGATACGGCCATGACAGCAGAGGAGGAACTCCATTGGTTAAACGCCAGAGTGGAGTTGAATTTACTGCCGACCAGACATGAGAAGGAGCGACCAGGAGCAAACATGAACGTAACCGGAAATCGCCCACCCAGTTGCACTATGTAGCCATACTGCAAACGCCGCTGGCGTATATAATCGCACCGCTGGTGCTACATAAAAGCAAGCGCATCGCCTGATGCGTTTAGACCCTGGAAAGGCACCGCTGGTGCCATATAATTTATGCAAACGCCGCTGGCGTATATAATCGCACCGCTGGTGCTATATAAAAGCAAGCGCATCGCCTGATGCGTTTAGACCCTGGGAAGGCACCGCTGGTGCCATATAATTTCTGCAAACGCCGCTGGCGTATATATATAATTGCACCGCTGGTGCGATATAAAAGCAAGCGCATCACCTGATGCGTTTAGACCCTGGGAAGGCACCGCTGGTGCCATATAATTTTAAGCTATCGCCGCACGGCGAGAAATAAGTCCGCATGGTACGTTGTACCTAATTATTCGACTACCAGTGCAACATAATGTATAATACAGCTTAACTAAACAAGATCCTAACTAAAAGTGTGAGCCAATTAGAGACCGCCTAAGACGCTAATCTATCGAGCACATCAGTAACCGCTCCTTTAACCCAAATAATATTTTTTGGAAGCAAGCCAAGAATCGTAGACCGACAGTTAAAACAGGTAGCGGTAAACAATCACAGGCTGCCATATTTCATATCTTTAACATCACCATTATCCCGTTTTTTAGAAGGATAAAATCCTAACGCTTCAGTACCCCTGGTCGCTCCTTCAATAAGAATTCTGCCACAAAATTAAATGTAACATTTAATTTCCGCCAATTCTTATTTTAAAATCAATTTCTCTTCTAATGTAAATAAAGTACAAATCTAAACCGACAATGAAAAGGTGCACCTGCCCTCTCCAAAGAATCCATGTGATTTTTAATCAATGTCCATACGCAGACTTGTATGTTTTGGTAAACGATCTATAATTTTGTGGCCAAATCTGTTAATACACCGTCGTTTCCTATCAATAGCTTTAAGCGCTTCAGCGGCTATTCCATACGATGTGAGACCCCGGAAGTGCCTGGTGCACAAGCTCTATGCCTTCTACCATTTTGAAAATAAAGCGGAGGGAATTGTTTATCACGTCATTCCCCCACAAATGGAAAACTATTACCGTTGGCTCGGGTCGTAGATCCATGGGAAGCCGAATGCAGTGCTGTAAGTCGCTCCAGCCCAAACAACCCACTCCACCATGTAACACCAAGCCCTTCCGGAAGTCGTAGATTAGGCCTGCCGCGTTCATTGGCACTAGCTCCTGCCCAGTATGGGATCGAATCATCCAGGATCCATATATCTGCAAATATATACAACTTAGTCGACACTTGTTTTTAATACAATGTATATTTGGATACGACTCTAATTTTTTAGCCTTAAATTTCATTTGTAATAAGCATTTCCTAATAACCGCTTAAAATTGATATCGAGTGACGGGTTTGTGTTTGCATGAACAAATAAGTGTCCTGGAACTGTATGTCTGGTGTCCATGTAGTAAAATAAACATATAGAAGTGTAATAAAAATATATGCACTTGACAATTTTACTTATCGTGATAATTATACAAAATATACATAATTCCTTCTATTTAATCGAAGCGCTGAAAGCGCTAAAGTTGTTCAAATGACTGTAGGGGAAGTCATAAGTTAAAGATGATGTAACTTTATTTTTCTACTGATTTATTTGTACATTTATACTAGGGTATACTCTTTAATAATACATGCTCGAATGCCTTGATGTAAACTTCTATCCGTATATACTAGGACTGGAAGATATATGTAGCTTCTGACATGCTGAAAAATATATGTCAATCTACAAGTTAAGATCCTTTAAATATGCCACAAATAAAGTGACATTCACATACCAACTACACAGATATAATGAGAGACATAAGTGACATATAAATTATCTCCCTTGTAAGATAAAGCCCGAGGTAGACCAATTAGCATACAGGTCCTAACTAGTTCAGATCCTTGGACTTTATCCTTGTTTTTAACTGAAATATCATTGCTTTTAGGTATGAAATGTCTCACTTCTGTATTACCTAATATGTTAGGGCCATAAAAATTTATATACCATGGTGTGTAAACAACATGTAGCCAGATTTATTATTTGATCTGATAATTAATGTTGCAAATATTTCAGCCTAATTACCACCATGTGCAATAAACAAAACAGGGATAAAAACAGAGTAATCCGCATGATAGGACCGGTGGAGTTTTAGAGAGTAGTAAGGGGGGATAATTTTTATTATTTTTCCCCATTGCTTATCAGTCAATGTTTTGCCCCAAGCAGAAATAAACATATACATGGTCTATAACTAGTAAATATAAATCGGTCTATTTAGACCGGGATATAGACACATGCAGTTCATTCAGGAGTGTGACATGGTCTTGATTCTATTGCGGGATGTTTTGGCTTTCTTTGGTCAATAAAATACTGCGATGCGACAAAGACCGATGTGGTCCGCATGAAATAATTAGTACTGGTTTGCATGACCGGTTTACATCCGCATAGTTTGTTATGCAACATTACTGGCTGACCGGTTTACTATTGCAAAGATGGTGCCGCCTGGTGACGGCGCTGGAAGAAAAGTAGTTGCATCAACTAAACTATAAGGGATTGTAGAACGTTTGTATAAATTTAGTTATTCGGTAAGTTGAACAAAAACCCTAATAGTATAGTCGGCTCAGGACCACATGACCCTATATTCTATTTCAGTACAGGCCAATGGCAGTAGAATGCAAGTATGTGTTAATTGAACACCGTGGATAAACCCACTTAAAATGCTTACTGTACCACGAGTAATTTTTTAATCTTGCTATAGCTCGGATAAATTGACATGATCCCGACCCCTGTGCACGCACACCATAATGTCATTGTGTTGAATATATGAATTTCCATGAGTAAACTTGCAATATCAGTGCCCTAGCTTTATGTTGGCATCACATCTAAGCGTCCTCTGACACTTCCCGCCATGACAACCAACGCAACTATAAATATAAATATAACCAGCGTACCAACTGTTAAATTATGCTAATAAAAGTTCGAGAGGCATGTCAAACTCGCCGGACTGTCCTTATTGTTAACGTAACTTAGTTTTGCAAAAGCAGTGATCAGTCATCCCCAACTAAAAGTGGGAAAGTCGTGCCGTTGAAGACATAATAAAGTACTAGCTACAATCTCGTGCTCGACAGTTAATTGTATGTGGCTTATAAAAACACCGGCGGCTTTTAAACACTAAACATAGTGACACATTTATCGATCATAATTCCATTGACCTGTCCCTAATTAGTCTTCGTGTGTTTTCGCTACGGTACCATAAGCATGATTCGATTAGTTAATTTTAAGACTCACATTTGACAATGTATAAGCACATATGTTAAATGTTATTTGCAATGGGTCAGCCATATTGCCCACAACAATAAAACATTTCCCTTCCGAGACAAACGCGCTAAGCTGTGCTGTTGTATTGAAGACAAAATAAAAATGTTAACAGTAACTTCTTACCACGTGGCGTCTAGGCGACAAACAGTACTTAGGTAATAGTGCATGACCCGCTTCACCATTAACTCAAATGAATTATTATAATCGATATATATCAGTTGTCAATTCATAAATGTTGAAATAACCAACCGACTCATGTGTTTATATAAATATACCACAATTAACTTGTGCTATGAACAGGCTCATGCCATCGCTATCATTACACATGAACATATTCATTACGGACTCGTGACAAGACTATTATGAATATTCAATATTTACCAAAGCAATATAAATTGAACTGATAAATTGAACTCATTCCGTAAGGCACAACATTGCGCTTCAAGCTTCATGCTTGCTGCATGAATTCAAATTATTCAATACCTGCTTGTCACATTTATCCGTTTCATTGATATGTTATGGCTATATGACCTGTTCCACGTGTCATGCAATGACTACAAAAACAATAAACGCATTACTTATCTTTTCTACCATCTTCGGTGTGTCGCAGCAATAGTTGTGTTCCAATTCGCCGTTGCACATTCATTTTACCTCGAAACCACGCCATCCAAGGTGTGAACAGTTGTCTTTTGAAGTGTAATAAATTTAATGACACCGGACGAAAACCGATCGATGGTTTATATAGCCTAGCCTTGCTACGTCACCGAATCACCGGTTGAGTAATTTGTAAATACAGGCTGACACAGATAGTAAGGTAGATAATAACCACAGAAAATTTACACGACCTGAGACACTAAATGACTGAGCAAAATAACTTAGATTAATTATTAGAAATTAATCTTTATTGTTTCTAAAGCAATTATATTTTGACTGTCATCATTTGCTTTAAATGTACTGTGAAATCGCCAGCCATTTGTACTCACTAAAGAACTGAAATCTACTTTTACTAAACTTATAGTCACTTTTACACCATGGAACTGTTTAATCAAAGCACTTTACGTAAATCGTAAACTTGCATTCAAATTTAAATATTTTCTTTAACAACTGCAAATTAGGAACAGATATTGTTTGCAGAAGTTTGTTTACTGATACATTATTAGTATTGCAGATCCCGTTACCTCATGTTGTAGCTGTTAAAGAATTATTTTAAAAGAGTTTAAATTTGAGCATAAGTTTAATAATTCTGTAAGTGCTTTGATAAACAGTCCCCATGTACACATTATATTGAGATTAGTTATGTGTATGTTGCCAAATATGTAGTTTGTTATATTAAGTTTTTCATAGAAGTACAACAACTTGGGGTGTCCCAGTTAATCATATATAACTCTAGCGCAATAAATTGCAATACAAAGACAAACCCAAAATCTGCTATATTGATCGTTTCTGAATATCTAGGAGCCTGAAACTTTATACAATGCTTTGAATGCTTTCATAGGCACATGTTACGATCCTTGATCTCGTCAAGTCTCGTACAGGTTCGCCAATCACAATATTTCCTTTAAAAATGGTGGATCGTATAGGAAATTCAGTCTGTTTCGATTCCATTCTGAATATTTTTTTGTGAAATGCTACAAACATCCGTCAATGCCGTTTAGCATTGACGAAACTATATCAATTTCAACAAAGTACTGTAGAATCATTCATATTTGTGGGCAGTTTAATTTCGTTAATGATCTCAACCATTAAATCCCCAATTAAAAATTATACTAATAAATATATTAAGTTTACATTGGCTGCCATATACTAGCTTTCAAGTTCAGTTAGGTATAAGACTGTGAATTTGAGAATTTTACGTGAATGATTTCTGAAAATTAGTGTGAATTTTAACCTTACCATTTTTCATGAATCCGAAATCCTTGAAATAACGTCTCGACAAAGTGGTCTTTTTCACCAAAACCACGAAATTTTTCCCTTTGAAATTAAATTATTTTGCAATACACAGTTTACTGTGACACCCCTTGTAAGTGTATATACATGTATTACTCTGGTCATTGTTTTCACTCATATTTTGTTTGTATTGGTTGTTTATATTTTTATACATTTTGTTTTGTTATAACTAGGTTGTGAAAGCTGTGCACTAAACAAAACTTATAAACCAACACTTTGTAACAAATCAAATCTTGGAAATGACTCGATAGATCGGTACAGAAACCAATTTACTTTTGCAAATACTAATTGTTGCATTTTGCTGATCGTCGGCATATTCGCGACTACAAACTTTCGCATTGTTAAGTTTCCTGCAATGTCTATATTAATTGTTTTAGCACTTTCGCTGCAACTTAATGTCGTGAAATTCTACCACTCGCTAACTCCACGAAACTAAATTGCCCGAAATAATTTCTTGGTTTACAGTTATCTTTTGCCACCAATGACACCGAATGTCTGACTTTCAGGTCCCAATCTCCCGAAGCATCTCAAGTAGAAATCTCAAATTGAGATTTTGCTCAAATCAGAGTATGAATTTTAGATAGATCTGAAGTTTTACTCTTAACTTTTACTGTAACAAACGCAGAATGAAGTTTCTGTGTTTTGATTCCAAGTTTGAGCCCATCCACTCGTGGAAATTACCACAAATACACATGACACTATTTGAGATGAGATTTAGCTCAAGTTGAGATGCTTCTGAAGATTGGGGCCTGGATGCGATAATAGACATTTAAGTTTGTCAAGAAATTGCCAATAACCGAACGCAGGGTGGTATTCACTATTGATGTTACTTGACTTAAGGCTAAGGACAACCAATCAGATCACACCATAATAAAATCTTGGTCAGTTAACAGCCGATATGATTGGCTATCCTTATTCTCTAAATGAAAAAGATCAATATTGAATACCATCCCCGTTTATAAAGTGTCTGTTGTTTGTGGAAGCTTTATTTGTTACATGTTGTGTTGTGTAAAGTCTACGGTATTAATCTGATTCTGTTAAGGCCTAATACTGATATTATTTTTATGAAACATGCCCCAAAAATTGGTATAGATAGATCTTAAAGTAGAGAAAAGCCAGGATTAGGTTGATATATATCAGAAACTGTAGTTAAAGAAGTTATTATTTATGTTCTTCAGGCCATATCTGCATAATAACTTGTCTTTCTGTGATACGAAGGATTTAGGGCCCAAATTTTTATGTTACTGTAATGTGTTGCCACAAACGTCCCGGTAGATCACAACATGTTTCAATAAATACCATTCTCATCCGTGATTCATGTTTTGTAATTTAAACCATCTAGGTATTGTTTTATCAAAGCACTTACGGATATCGTAAACTTACGTTCAAATTTAAATTGTTTATAATTCTTTAAAAACTGTTTATTATGTTCAAATGTGGTTTGCAGGAATACATTGACTGAATTTTTATTGGTTTTGCAGCTCCAATTATCACACTTTAAAAGTTTTCGAAGTATTATATAGAATTTAAATTTGATGTGCTTTGATAAAACATTACCCTAACCAGTCTGTGTGTGACGAAATACTTCAGTGGCCATGTGTGGAAAAGTATAAAGTAGATCTTCAATGCCTCACTCTGCCTTCCCACCAGGAAAATGACTGAAAAAACCTGTTTCAAGGTTTCATGGGTGTTTTTAGTTTTAGTCCAAACAAGCATCAAAGTTCTATTGTATGCCAAATTATTTGTTAATTACATGTGATGTTTTCTTGTTACGATTTATGGATCCATTTATCACCATTTTGTCTCGTGAATTATCTAAACATTAAGGATATTTGGTGTTTGCTCATATCAGACCTTACTACAGCATTATATAACAGTGTGGACATACCACATGCTATGTGACATAATTTTTGGGCTAGGAACTTGAAGTAAGAATTTGTCAACAAAAAGTTAAAAACTACCACACATACTTCATTCTTTGACTGATTTTAGCATCTTCGACGCTCAAGCTGAGAATGAGTACCATCCATGCAACTTAATATTTTTGTGCAATACTGGTCACAGTTTTTCTCCGGAACCTACTCAACTGCCTGGATAGCTGTTGAGTGGGTTTCTGGCAAGAACGTTTTGTTGAAATTTATACCATGTGGTATGTCCACCCTAAGAAGAGTTGTTAAAACATTGTTCTGTGTGCTGAACTTTCATATTGAGATTTTTACTGTGTTTAGCTCACCTATGCCGATAGTGCTCATAGTGAGCTCTGGCCCCGATTTCCATAAGCATCTCAGTTTGAGCTAAATCTAAACTAAAGTATTATCATATATCTTTGAGTTTGTTTCCTAGCAACACCAAACTCAAAAGTCAGGATCATGCTAATATCTCTACACTATACATAGGTGAGCTATAGAGGACCAGTGAGTATAGAGGACCAGTGAGCTATAGAGGACCAGTGAGCTATAGAGGACCAGTGAGTATAGAGGACCAGTGAGCTATAGAGGACCAGTGAGCTATAGAGGACCATTATTGTTTTTAAGTTGCTCAGTTATAGTTGGTGCTCGTTATGTAAATAACTTAATAATAAATGATAGAATTGTATAACTTTGTGTAATACTTTTTATGGACCCATTCTCCTTCCCCATAGCATTATACAACATCTGTATCCTTCATTCAGGTTCAAACCTGGAGATTTCTAGTGGGTGTACAATTAACCAATCAAAATCAAGAGATGTATTATGTTATGGCCTCTCTGTCCGTCTGTCGTAAGCAATGTTCCTTCTGCTCTTGAACCCCTTGAAGGATTTTGAAGAAACCTGACACAAATGTTAACCGCGTCAAGAGGTCGTGCAGAGTGCATGTTCTGGATGGGTCACTTCAAGGTCAAGGTCACACAAACATTGTAGGGTTTAAAGGGGCACGCCCTGGAACTTAAGTGTCTCGAATAGCAATCAAATTTGTATCATTTAAATACCTAAGTCAAATAATGAAAACACTGTAAAAAGGTAAAGAAATATCCCGCTAGTTTTTTTAAAAAAAATACTTCAAGAATAAATATCCTTGTCGCCAATAAAAGGCTGACATCCTTTCATTCAAATCGATATACAAAATATGAAAGCGCGCATTAAAGAGTAAATTTTTAAGTCAAATTCTTGTTTGACTTTTCGATTATAGTTGGTTTACAAGTGATAAACGCAATTTTGTTGTATGCAAACCAAGACACTCCAGTTTCTAGGCATGTCCCTTTAAATCGTAGCTCTTCCAAGATGGATAAATCCAGAATTCCGGATAAATCAGGAATATTTACACCCATGCTAATATCTGCACCTCGCTCATCAATTAACCCATATTGCCTAGTTCTGTTACCAATTTTATTTGCCAGGATGTCTTTGGCCTACCAGGTTTCCTTTTCCCAAGTGGTGTCAATCGTAAAGCAACTTTTGGCAGTCATGATTGGTCCATTCTGAACACATGACCTAGTATTTCTCGGCACATGTTTATTTGTTCCCCAACACGTTTTCACCTGACTGATGGAAGGAGTGTTCCTTCAGGTACCTTGTGACTTTGTATAGCTCAGAGAATTTGACATGATCCTGACCTGTTCTTGCGTTGAATAAATAAATTTCCGCAAGCAAATCGTGCAATATCGGTCCTTTAGATTTGTGTATGTATTACAAATCAAGTGTCTTCTTAATACTTCCCAATTATGAAAACACACAACCGGAATTATAAAATATAGACAATGTATCAGCTGTTAAATTATGCTAATACAAGGTCGAAAGTCATGTCAAATTCTTTGGACTATATCACAGACAGAAGACACACACATTATAAAGAAACACATGTTATAAACATATAATAATTTATTGCTAAGAGTCAAGAAAGTAATTTCATATTTTCTTACAATATTATGACTATGTTACACACAAAATATCACATAGATACATTTAAACCCCTAAATGACAATGTTATATCAAGAAATAGTGGAGAATAATTTGATCCTACATGGAACACTTTTATAGAAAACAAGACTGCGTTCAATAAACGCTTATGCCGCGGTGGAAGCCTTGTCCATAAAAACTAGCTAAGTCAATGAGGGGGCCATACTTCTGTTGAAATGTTGCATAGGGTTACGTGGCTTTAACAATGTAAGGTGTTTATGATGGTTAACAAGTATGCCAAGTTTGAAAGCAATGCCTTGATACGGACTTCAACAACTTGAAAGTTTGGTTAACATTTTCAGACAGACAGGACAATCACTATATGCCTATGCATCAGTAAATGCCCAAGCATAAAAAACCATGTCTTAATATTCAATCCATTTACATATACATATAGCATACTGATATTTCCATGGGTACAAGTAGAAATTTTGAAAATCCTAAAAAAATGTCAATTTACATACAGAAAACAGACTGTTCTTGGACACTAGTATTTTCCAGAGCAGCAAAATACCCCTAATTGTAGGACCCCTGATTGATGTCATATATTCATGAAGATCAATGCTGTAGTGTATTTATTACCTAAGCCACATGATAAGGCACAAGATCTTTCATAATGAAGATGTTCAGATGTTTTCCCTTATACTCAAACAATGAAAATGTCAGATGAAATATTGAATAATTACATAAATCCAATGGAAAAATATTAGCCTGTGCTTCATGTTTTTTCTCCTGTTAGTATAAACTAGACAGGTTATTTACACAAAAATATAGGTGATCCTAACTCTGGCAATATGCATTCTACCTAAAATTCCTGAAAATTTAGACAACAGGGCTTGGTACCAAGTATTCATTGAAATCCAAATAGTGGTTAAGGAGAACAAGCGCCTACTATTCCACAAATGATGGGGCACTAAGTTATAAAATATAATATATATCATTATTCTCACATATAATTTCCATTCAACAACATAATTAAGCATATAACATAAATTAGTCCACAGTTTTTTTATTTTCAGGTTTTCAGAAAATATTTGAAAATGTTGTTGTCACGATGAGGGAAAAATACCAAGACGGTACATCCATGGGGGTCCTAGGTCCCTTACTCAATAAGAAGTGAGCAACCTAAGGCCCTTATTTCTAGTCCCTCTCCAGACAGTTAAATTTTCAAAAAAATCTTGTAAACCTAACAATAAAATAAATTGTGGCCCTACGCACATACCCATTGTATATATATTTCACTAACACATTTGACAACAAAGTTCATTCCCGTTAATAAATATGATGTTTTCAACAAATATAGCATAATGACATGATATATTGATTTCATTTACAAGAACATATATTAAAACAAAGATCATAATATATGTTCAAAATACATATGTTCTAAACACTACACAGTAACATACACATGTACAATCATGGTAAACAGTCATCCAGTCACTTATGCTTCTTAACAGTTGGGATTCTTAATACATGTAGTTGGAATAAAATGATTTACCACAAACTCTGCCTTCAAAGAAATAATAAAGAGATTATGTTCCAATAATTTCTTCATTCAAGATATGACAATATAATCCTCATTAGCAGTTTGTTCACAATGGCAATGAGCATTATTAGTGGATTACTTCCCTTGGATCACATAAGTGGCGCTACCACTGCTTTGGTCCTGTATTTATTATTATTCATTTTTTTCACTTGAATTTTTGGCTTCAAATGTGTAATCAAGCGCCATGATTATAAAGTTGTTTTCATGCTCAACTCACCTCGAGTATGAAACTTGCTTATGCTTAGGTCACATTTGCCCTACGAGCTCCGTACGAGTTGATTTTGGCAAACTCGCACGGTGTCTGTACGGACACGTACTGACACCAAAGACTCGTACGAGCATCGTACCAGTGTATCTCTATAGATCGTTTGTGGTCCGTACAAGCTGTGACCAGACGCTACGAACATACAAACACTGTTAGGCTTTAAAAAATTGTGAACATGTACGAGTTGATAAATTTGTACGGATATCGTACAAGCTTTGTAACCCTAGCATTAGCTTATTGAAAGTCCAACAACTAAACGATGTTTACTTTATCAGAAAATATAACCCAGCTTTCTTTCAGTTCTCAGTTTTTACATATTTATACAATGCTCTACATGTATTACAGATAAGTGATTCTCTATATGAAATAATCATACAAAATAAATAGTTTTGATTACTTTATGAACACAAAAAGATGTTTGTAGAACATGTCGCTTCCCTACTAGCAATTATCCAGTCATATCATATTAAATGTTGCTATGGCCTTGACCTCATTAAGGTCATCTACTGACCAGTAACATTATTCCTGATATTTTACCAATGAGATATAAATCTCAGGGGTTCTACTGAAGCATAATGCCCAATCCTGAAAATATGACACAATTCTGTTTGCGAGTGCCATTAGCACACCTCCATACACCAAAACTCTGTTTCAAACATTGTTATATTGTAAAAATTCAGCATATGAAATTTCTAATGACCAAAACTCAATCAATAACTGGTATTTTTTCATCAAATTACTTTTATTTTATGCAGAAAAGTTCGGTCCTTTTACTGCAACAAATCCGGATTACCGGATCATTCTGGAATAGTACAACCCCTGAAATCTAGCGATGATAATTGGATGGAGACAGACAGACGGTCGGACATGTGAACAGACAGAAATCTGCGTATCATATAGATTGCTTGGCAATCAAACATGATACAAACAACCAACATTCATGTACTCATGACACAATAAACAATACAACAACAATAATTATACACAAAAGTAAATAAATTAAAATTTACATAAACGGAAGTCTCCTAAACATGTACACAATGTGATATAAAAATTTCTGTCATATAAGCTTGTATAATATCGAGACAAGACATAATATATGGCAGTTATTTCTCTTTAACAGTGTCACGTTACACTTTCATCACATTCAACTAAATACGGTCTAAAAGAGGATGTATCCATATCTTTTCAAGGCTTAAAATTGAGATTTAACTAAATGTTACTGTAGGGTTTACGCATGCTTTTTTGTGCTATAACATCTGCAGTCCAAGGAAGTACAGTTCATATGACACTGTATATCGTTTACCCGGTATTGTTGCGGGTTGGGCCCTGAAATGAGCCTACGTAAAACTAGACACCAACAGAGCGTTCTTGCGTGAATCTTTATGTTTATGCATGGTTTTCGTCCACTAAATGTATGAGCAAAACCACAGTTTTTATGATATAATATATAGCAAATACTAGTTAATGTATTCTTTAACCATACTGTGGTCCATTAGATTAAACCACAATTTTGATATTGATAAAAATAAGGACACATCCACTTTAAAAGAATTCTTAATATATCTTTAAAATTCAACACCTTAATAAGAATAGTACAATAATAGTACATGTATGAAGTTATATGTCATGCATATTAAGTATACATAATATAATCATAACACTTTCTTAGTAACTAAATTTTGTATCATATACAAAATCAAAGTATTTGACTTAAAGCTAGTGCCGAATATTTGCGATTATCTTCAAAAAGAAACTCGACTTAATTTCATGACTACATTGAGTACTTTTCTGTAGTAAAACTGTCACTCACAAAGCTGCTCAACATTTTTAAGTTTGAGAGTTACTTCCCTTTGTAAGTTTGAGAGTTACTTCCCTTTGTAAGTCAACAATTTTAAGTTTGAGAGTTACTTCCCTTTGTCAGTAAACAAATCTCTTCGATAATCAATAGAGAGAGTAGAGGATTTAATTTAATCATCAGATGCTGGTTGCTTGCTCTGAGGGTTTAAGTGACTCCCCTAAATTCATCAGTTTAGGGGTCTTCTTCCTCAAGTTATTTCCCTTTGATAATCAGCTCTAGGTATCTGTTTCCTTTGTGGTTTATATTGTCAATAGCACCACTTGAGTCAGCCATTTGACATTTTATCCATATTTTATGACAAAGTCAATCACCAACAATCCATCATTTTTGTTTGAAACACGGCCTCGGTCTGCCAGCCAACACTAACAAGTGACAGTTTGGCTTCATGATAATTTTTTAACTGGCAAACATTCATAACAAAAATTTCTTCTCCAGAAATGTCCATTTCATATCAGCAATGACAAATGGTAGTTTACACTTGCCTAAGCCACTTAAAACATGACTCTTTCATAGCAACTGTTCAGTTTAGAGTTTTCTATCTAGCACCTATCACTGACTTTAACCAGTCAAGGTATCACACTCAATAGTCTAGAAAGCAAGTTCACGTAGCTATAGTGCCATAATGTCCTCAATGTTTGTTAAGAGCAGCTCTTAATCAGCTATATATCCACTTGTGATTGTTCAACCTTTCTAAGAGCAATTGGATTATATATGTGCAACCAGCTGCATCTAGCGCCATGAAGTAATTCCCAATTTTTGTTAAGACTTCAGCTATACAGTGTGTTTGCTCTGACCTTTCTAGAGAATTTGGATTATACATGCAACCATTGCATCTACCCAGCCACCGCGTCATATTTGACATAAATTTGTTATTATATAAAATAGTCAGATTGCACAATTTACATATATTTATATCTTGAATCTGGTGTTCCTTGTTGTACAACTTTGTAGTCACCATTCGTTGATGCCGGAGCAAGATAAGCTTGTTCCTCGGGTCGACGACGTCGGAAAAATCCACACTGAAAAATAATAACATTCATTTTAATACAGACATGCTAAAATCATTGAAACTTGTTACTTAACTAAGTAACTTAACTAAGTAACTATCTTCACTAACTGAATAAATTTCAGCAAAAGTCTTGTTTGTACTGTTACAGAGTTCTAGTAACATGTACTTTTTTGCGTTTGACTGAGACAGTCGTAGTGCGTGACCATTCAATTTTATCCCTGCCTAATTGACCAATGACCTCCAGCTTCAAGCAAAAGAATTTCTTCTGATTATTAACAATTGCCAAGCAACATCTTTCTGGAATAACTGATTATAAAATCTCACTATGGGTGTGGAGTGGTGAGCGTTGGTCTAGAGGTTGGGCACATACTTTGGGATCCAGAGGTCCCAGGTTCGATCCCTGACTGTTCCACAGCTGAATTTCAACACTTGACCCAGGTTTATGAATGGCTATCTGAGAGTGTCAAAATCCACTATGCTGTTGCTGCCAGTGACGTGCACAATGTTACAGACAAGTGTATATCTGAATGCAGTCTTAAAATTGATACCATTTTTACTTAATTTTAAGTGATAAGTAACTGGATACAGATCTTGGGTTGAGTTGAAATATTTGAGCTTGTTACTTACCCACCAGAGGAGCATAATAAGTAAGAAAAGTAGCAGTAGACCAGCAGATACAGCTACACCTATAATCCACGCTTCTATACCCTTACGTTTAGGTAGCAAGCGTTCAGGGTTTACATATGTAACAACCTGAAATAAAGTTTATAAATCAATGAGTTTACAGCTACACCTATAATCCATGCTTCTATATCCTGTACGTTTAGGTAGCAAGCGGGATTGATACAATTATGCAACAACCTGAAATGGTATAAATATTTTCATCAAAGAGGTTTGAAGTGTCCTCTGTAAGCTTTCTTGATTTACATAAAGTAATAAATAAGTCAAAACATACATGAATGTAAATCCAGAATGCATGTGGAAGACTAATAACATTCTAAAGTGGCAAATATATATTTAACATTAGCACACATTCCTACACAAAAACTCTGCTCGAACATTGTTCTATTTTTAAAATTCAGCTTATGAACTTTCAAATAACCATAGCTTAGCCAATACTTTGATTTTATTCATCGAATAACTCATTTTCTGCAGATTTTATTTCTTTCTAGTGCAGCCTTCCAGAATTGTAGGACCCCTGAATTTATATAAAATACTTACATCAAAACTAGCTCTAGTATAAGTGGAAGCACCAACTTTCATATCAGGATAAGGCATAGATAGAACTTCAGCAGTTGCCTTGGATACAAAATAAAATGGCTGACCAATTTTTTTCTGAAATATGAAAAATTTAACATAAATTGAATAGATGAATGTATGGTGTTGAAGCAATTTAAGAATGTTTACAATAAACTCAGATAAGAGTATAAGTAAACCAAATTAAACTGAGACTTGCCAGACATAAACAAGCATTGGCTTGGAATCTCAGGTTAATGTAGTCAAACAACATCAAAAACTTACATGAATTAGTGTACCAGTCCATATTTTGGACCTGATTGATATTCAAGTATCAAAAACTTACATGAATTAGTGTACCAGTCTATATTTTGGGCCTGATTGATATTCAAGTATCAAAAACTTACATGAATTATTGTACCAGTCCATATTTTGGGCCTGATTGATATTCAAGTATCAAAAACTTACATGAATTAGTGTACCAGTCCATATTTTGGACCTGATTGCTATTCAAGTATCAAAAACTTACATGAATTAGTGTACCAGTCCATATTTTGGACCTGATTGTTATTCTAACTATATCGTCTGGTTCCATGTAGCCTATAGTACAATGTATATATTTACATCCAGTGGTCCCATCAGTACAACCCTGTCAAATATAATACAACATCGTTATAGTAACAAGAAATGTTGAAATTCTATGAAAACTAGTAAAAATTTAAATTCTATGAAAACTAGTCAAAAAATTTGGCTAAATATTTTATTTTTTTATTGTGGGTTTAACACAATCATAAACAATTGTTCAATTATATACTGCGACCAAGACTGTATATTAACCAGTACTAACTTAACCTTTGTCAAGGTTCCAGCAATTTTTCCACATGTGAAGGAAGATGAACATTGTTGTCAAATAATCAAGTAGATAGCTCAAAAACTATTTTCCTTATCCAAACGCAGTTAGAGATGTTCTACTATATCTAATTTATTGCAATGTTGAAACTGCACACAGAAGAGATTACAGAAATATTTTCTTACAATAAAATTTGTGACCCCTTTTTCATTGAGGTCCCTTTTGTCTTTTGATTCTTCCATGGTAGCTTCTCTCGTGTGTCGTTTTAGTTGATTGTATTTGTCGTATTTAGACACAAAATTATTACCATTGCCTTCCGAATATGTGCTAGACTGAAAATTTTGAAAAATAGAAATATTTATTTGGCTGAAGAAGTGTTTAAAAGCATAATTATATATTATGATTCATCTATTTTTAGGAGAAGGTTCTACTGCATTTTTTTTCATAACAATATGAATATATAATTAGTAATCGCTTTAAGATTAAATTGCCATTTAAAATTCATAAGAAATACAGCAACACTGACTTTAATAATCATTATAGCATAAAAACGGTGATTTTGCCCATACATAAACGGGACAAAAATCATGCATAAACATAAAGATTCATGGGCTGTTAACGTCCTGTTTTACATATGCTCATTTCAGGGCCGCGCTGGCCACTATAAACGTTATACAACGTCATATGAACAGTATCTATGTATTCTTGGTATTTGCGGATCCCGGAAGTCGACGCTCATAACAAAAACTGGCATGACGTTATGTTTGTTTTCGCGATGTCGCCACAAAATCTCCCGCCAAAATATCATTATTTAAAATACAAAAGCATTATTGATGTTTTGTATGCTATTATAGCGTTTACGCATGTTTTTCGCATTATAACATATGCAGAGTCCCTCGAGAGTGTTTGTGTCCTCGCCCTGGCGGGCTTGGGAACCAACCATCCCTCAGGACTCTGCAGATGTTATAGCCCGAAATAGCATGCGTTAACTCTACAGAAAAGGTAAAAAAAGATTAAAATCGAGTTGCCATAACAACCATGACTTACTGTATGATTATAAATGATACAACTCATATCAGGTCGGGATAATATGGGATAAAAGTCTGGCTCCAAGGACAAGTATTTTAAACCATGTTCATCAGAATACGGCCATTCTATCTTGACTAAACTGGTCTTCACACCACTTGGTCCAAGATTGTTTAACTGAAAGATAAAACAACATGACTATATCCACATGTATAGCACAAAGAATTTGACATGATCCTGACCTTTAGACATGAATATATTACAAGGTTCTTGCATTGAATATATAAATTTCCGCGAGCAAATCGTGCAATATCGGTCCTTTTATTTTTATGTTGGTATTACACCTCGAACATCTTCGTTATACTTTCCCGCGTATAGAAACATTCAACCGGGGTTATAAATATAGGCAATAAATCAGCTGTTAAATTATACTAATAGTAGTTCCAAAATTGTGCCAGGTTCATCTATAAATCAAACTAGATTACTTTAGTGTTTCGACACAAAAGACGTAAGTCTCCCACAAAGGGCCATAACTCTGGCAAAAGTCATCTGACCTAAAATTTCTGACAATATGCACAACTAGGCTTGGTACCAAGTTTTCATGTGAAATTTCATTGAAATCTGAGCTATGATTCTGGAGACCAAGAACAGACAATTTTTGTGACATCCATCCAGCACAAAGTCAATATGTCTCCCCCAACATATATTAGGGTTAATTCAGATTAGCCTGAAAATGAGAATTTGTATAATTCCTAAAACTTTTACCCCGTGTCAGGTATAGTGTATATACTCACCACAAATTCATGTTCAATGACTGGTCCAGCTTGCGATGATTCTCTATAAATTCTTACATCAGTATCAGCGTAAATAAACTGTTCTGGGTCAGAATTTCTGTGAAACAAACGAACAAATTATAAAAGATATTACTACAATCATGTTACACACAATAATATGGAAAGATAAATGAAACTAGAAATGGGCCCAAAGGACACGGATGCCCCTACTTGCTATTGACTGATGGACGGACGGATGGACTAGGGCAAATCTATATGCCTCCCAAATATTGGTGGGGACATAAAACACCTACTGCATTCACAAACCTGATACTGTTCTAAAGGTTAAATGCTCTTCTTTCTTACATAGATTAATTCTTGTTTGTCATAATCGTTCTGTTATTACAGATATTTCTTAAAACTTACACCAACGTGTTGAGAAAAATGCCTGTCAAACTAGAAGAGTTTTGGACACAAACACATATTTCTTCCATAAAGGGCCATAACCAGGCATAGCTAGGCTCGGTACCAACAATTACTCATGTGAAGTGTCACTGATATTGAGATGTCTTCAATTACTTTGGTGATGATGATAATAAGTACAAGTATAGTGATTGACAATATTAAGTCCAACGAATACTTTTAAAGCATAGGTCCCACTGAGCAGTTTTTGCCTCCATCTGAGGAATTCCACATCAGCAATGTTTTCCCAATTTCTTATGATACCACCCTGTTCATCACAATTCCTTCCAATATCACAAACTGCCTCATGACTTCCCCGAAGCTTCCCCTAGAACATGAGGAACCTGTTCCCGATGTTCAGATAGCTCATTAATTTCCATCGGGAGTACATTGCCGATGTGGAATTCCTCAGTGGGATCAAGGCTTAATCTGACAGGTTTTTTAAAACAAATTGAGTTCATAGAACACTAATAAGCTTTTATAAAACAACCAACTCACCCTCCAAGTCTAAGATTAGCCCGCTGTTCAATGGGTACAAGTATGATAGCCACATTGTTCTCATACTGACTGTCTGGGTTTGAGCTGTAAATATACCATACAGGAAATATATAGTTACAAAAGAAACCAAATACTGATTTTTTTTTTTGTACTATTTTGCATGCAAACAAGATGTTCAGAAATGTGCAAAGTATCTTTGTAAAACAAAAGCAGTCTGAAACGGGTTGTGCTCCCAAAACGGGTGTTTGACACAGAAAAGTAAGTTTGCAATGATGAAATTTTGATATGAGGTAAAATTTGTTGCATTTACTACAAGTTGAGGAGCGTTCATGTCATTAACATGTAAAGAAGCTGGGGGGAAAGCAAGATAAATTGTTACCGACCGTCTCAGTCTAACCCAAACATACAGCAAACTCCAGGAAAACTGATAAGGTGAACAGACCTACATAGAAAATGAGCGAAAAAACGTTGAAAACCTAAGATAAACAGAATAAAACAAAGAGCAAACAATGAGATAGTTTAACAATAAGACATACCTGTTAACAGTCAGAGTGAAGACAAGTTCTGATCGTAAGGAGCCATTGATACCTTTAGCTGCTGCAACCAAGGTAAAGTTGGTCTGGAAAACATAAAATATGCTTTAATATAACAAAGATCTAGCATCATCGAAGGTCCTAAAGTGAGAACTTACATGATAATATCTAATGCTATCGGGGGGTCCTACTTATGCATAATGCCCAATCTTGAAAATCAGATGCTTTGTGCTATACTTTTTCTTTTGAGTTCTTATTGGGTGCCATTAGCACACATCCCTACACAAAATCTCTTATTTCCAACTTTGTTCAATTGTTAAAATTCAGCTTGCGATATTTCAAATCACCGCAACTTAGTCAATACTTTGAATATATTCATCAACTAACTTTTACTTTTGGCAGAATAGTTCTTTCTTTCTAGTGCATCAAATCCAGATTTCTAGATTATTCTGGATTTGTACGACCTCTGCCATTATGCTAAGGCTGACATTTAGTTCTTACAAAACATGTTCTTAAAGTGACAACTTTAATGGTACAGTAAGACCACTTTGTATGAAAAAAGTGGTAAAGCATCTGCTTTGAGTGTGAGAGATTTCGGACTCAAACCCTAGTGTGCAGTGGTAGAATGTATGATATAAAGAATATGACATCTTACCTTTGATTTTGATGGTAATGGATTACCCAGGTCACATATCACAGTAGTGGTATTTTTAGCACGAGTATCACAAGACATTGGAATTTCCTGAAGTACAAAAAGGCAATTAAATTTGAATATACATTTGAAGAACATAAAGAAATTTGTTCTTCAACATGTACAAAATAGTGAACAGCTGCAGCCGTGGTCTAGTGTGCTGGATTTGTAACATGATGATCCGGGGTTTGTTCCCAGTTGTGGCAGGTCATACCTTTCTGTGAAAACTAGAAAACAATGTTCATTTTTCTCAACATGTGGAGAGAAGTTGCTTCCTTGTGGAAGTGTAAGTTAGTACTGTCTAGGATATAGTTCAACTGGTTAGGCCAATTGGCCGTTGTATATGACTTAAAAATTGTTAAGAAATAACGTTAAACCCAAATAAAACAAAACAAAATAATGATATCAAAACTCAAAAGCATGCATACGAAAACAAACTGTTTATTAAAGTGTACAATATTGGCACTTACAAATTTCTTATTTTTCGTTCTGTAGAAGGTGACCCCTGGTGGGAATGTTATATTTAGAATAGATTCAAAGGCGTCCTCGGCTCGATTCTCTATCAATACAATAATCTCAATCTTCTTATCCTCACCAAGTGTGTAAGTATCGTAAGCCCTGAAATAAACGAGAGCATTAAATTTGGAAAATATACACGAGTGTCAACAAGTATACATTATCTTTAAACTCATACTTAGAAGATCAATATACTTGAAAAATAATGTCTTATAATATGTATATCATACTACGGTGCTGTTATTTGATCTTGTTTGAATTATTTTTTTTAATATTACACTTATAATTATGTGCTAGATATTCCAATAACTTTGTGCTCTAGTCAATGAAAGCACTATTGTTTTTATTATTTTATTTTATTGTTTTGTTATTTTCTGATCAGTATTATTTACATGTTTGTTTATATGTTTTCTCTTTTACTTTGAAATTGTTTTAAACTTTGGATTGCCTTTTATGTAAATATCAAAATTGTATAACCGAGAGGGTTCAGAATTTGGAAAATAAACTATATTCTATTCTATTCTACTTATGTGATTTTCAACACACTTTAAGGATTATTACTAGTACATAGTATTACTTACATGATTTTCAACACACTTTTTATCACAGATTATTACCACATTATTCTTTAACTAATTTGTTTGTTCCTAGTGTTCTTCACTGATTTTGACTGATTTGGCGCAATTAAGTATGATACCAGTTGATGTAAAAACGACGTCATGACATCACATTTATCATGTTTATTGACGATATTTCATTTGTGTTGATGTACATTTGTAGTTACTGCCTCATTCCTGATGTTATTCACCTTCACGAGGGTATGACAGAAGAGAAGCCAGTTTCCCTTTTATGCTGAGCATCTAGCAAGGAAACCAGTTGGTACCATTTTCATTTCGTCCTCAGTATAATGAGGCCTGGAATTGAACCCGGGACCTCCCATACTTGAAGCAGATGCTCTACCACGAGGCTATTGAGGAGGCGGTGTATTATAACTATCATAACTTAAATAATCAAGGTGTATTCTAACTTACTGTGTGGCGGTGATACTTAGATCAGATATACATTGTTTGTCTGGTCCACAATTTTTCTCTATATTCGCCTGAAATTAAAACATGAAAACCATTCTATGACATTTTGTTTAAAATTCAGCATGTGAAATTTAAAATGACCATAACTAATTCAACAGCTTAAATGTTTTCAAACTGAACCCCAGACAAAATTTGATGTTCAAATAATTTAAGCTGAGAATACCCATGTGGCACAACACAGAAGAACTTTGATTCCTTGATCTGTCTTCAGACTGTTCGAGGTATAATTATGCTGTATAAAATTACATCATCATTTTGTAGGAAACCAAATAACCTGTTGGAGGTTTCCAGGTTGTTTGAGGCATCCAAGTTCTACTGTATATAGGACAGAGAATGAGTATAGAGAATTACATACCTCAGCAGTGACAATTGTTGGTATTCGTTGGTTCAAGATTGGAGCAACTTCTCGTTTATTTCTCGGAGTTCTTTCGTGAATATCAAAACCGTATTCTACAACAATTGGGGTAAGCTTGTCACGAACATTTTTCTGAAGTAAAAAGAATAAAATGATTTTTCCATGAAAACATACACACTTCCTTCAGATGATACATGAATTAGAGTTCATTACATTAACAAAGAATCAGGGTTTTCATTATCAATAATGACAAAAGATTGGCTTTTAGGGGTTCACTAGGGGCTGATTGAATAGGGTCGTTTAAAATTAAGGTTTCTGGATCTTTACATTCAATTTAAAGTCAAAATGGCAAAACTTTTAAGACAAAGCGGAAACTTTATGATCCCTGTAATATTTTCAGGGAGCATAAAAAATCAATGTTTCAGTTTAATTTCTGTGCATCAAAAAGTGGCTATTTGACAATTTCAGGGGTCAAGGGGTCATTTCATAGGTCAAATGAAATTTACTACCTGCACAATAGCCTACATGTAGCAACCACTTAGGAGAAATACAAAGGCTGTTGCTCTGGAGAGGTAAAATTGATAGCAAATAGGAGCTTCTGAAACATTGTGATGATGTTGCTGAAGATAGGCTGATGCTGAAAGGAGGATCACTCAAGAGGTTGTACTGTTCATTGGTGTCTATCATTTTTACTCACCACAAGGTATCCAAAGAAGGTAAAACACTTCTGGTTATCTTTGTATGCTTCAACAATTTTACTATCTTCTCGCGAATTATCCGGGTAGAGGAAGAAAACTCTGTGGGAATCATTCTTCAATGTGTCAAATTTCAAGGTCAACTCAAAGTCCAGTTTATCTGGTACACCAGTTCCTGTGTATAGGAGACAGGTGTAGACCGTCACACTGAAAGTAGGAATAGCATGAATGAAATTCTGAAATTCTAAAAAAGTGTCAATATATATATAGAGAGAGAGAAAATATAGAAAATCTCTGAAGAATGGTCGCATGGTGCATGCCTTGGAATCAAGAGGACCTCGGTAACCAGGGTTCAATCCGTGTCTGCGCCATTGGTTAATTGCTCTGAGCAGGAATAACCCAATATGCTTCACTTGACCCAGGTGTATGAATGGATACCAAAGAGGGTGGAAAGCCAATGTGCTGTCGCTGCTCTGCACCATGTGTAACAGTCAACTTGTGACTCAGTGATCGTGGGGAGGGGACGAACGTCTGAAGAACATTACGTTGGTACTGTTTTTAGACAAATATTACATACCATGTGACCTTGATTGGATTAGTGTCTCCTATCACACAGTTTTCATGTTCTTCACCTAACGTAATGTTAACTGGATCAATCTGTATGGTAGGCATCACTTGTACTACAGGTCGACTCCTGTAATATCAAATACAATATAAATACACGAGCAAACTACATACAGCATATTACAGGGGTGTCAACAAAGCCAAATTCAAAATCCTGAAAATTATATGCTGCCGACCATTTTTGCCTAGAATAGGCCTTCAGTCAAATTTTTTCTAGATTTAACTTAGTTTTATTAAATAAAATCCTTCAGAGCAGATTAAATTGATAATAACTTTGCCATTTCTTGAGATATTTTCATCAAGTAACTATTATTTTGTTCAAAAATCATAGCTCTAAAAATCATAGCTCTATCAGAAATGATAAATCCCGAATTCAAGATAAATTAGGAAAATTGACACCCCTGTATACTATAGTTCATCATTATTTTACCAGGATTGAAGAAGCTGTTTGAGATTTCTAGGGTATTTGAGGCTAAACTGTTTGAGGAATCAAAGTTATACTAATTACATTAACTGTATTACCTACTCTTATAAGAAAATATTGCCTTAGTTTATACTAATTTACTACACTACCTTTACACAGCTTTTTACATTTTCCAAGTCTCTGATGGACACATCGGGGAAAAGGACATATTCTTTCATTACATATTCATGATTTTTTTCCTCTGACTTTTCTTCAAATCTTTTTCAATTTTTAACCTGAGTTCAATATACAGCTGTGTATTATACTTGAGTGATTACAGTAAAATACAAAATTTTGAGACAATACCTTAGAAAAGCGGCTTTGTTTGATTGTTGTGAGCCAATCAGAAGATCTGGATACTCATTGTCATCCATATCTATACCGCCAGCAATCGACCAACCAAATGTCTCCGTACCAGATAGAACATCATCTGCCTTGATCGCCTGAAGTACGAATAGAATCAGTCAATAAAATCAGCCACTAGTTTTAATTTGTAAGTTAAATTTGACTAGATTCAATACATTTACATACATATTTTGTAATTTAAGTAGACGAAAGGAAGGATTTACTTTTGGTAGTTAAAACGACAAACGAATGGGGGGGCCTTTTTTTTCATTGATGCTGGTCAGTTATGTGTCGGGCATTGTGCCGTGTAATTGTGGTATGTGATGTTTTTATGGTTTCTTTGCTCGTCTGTTTAAGTTAAGTGCTGCCTTCCCTGTCCGATTTTCTAATTATTTTTTTAAAGTGCATGGGTATAATGCTATTTTCGTATTTTCATCATTCAAGGTAACAGTTGGTTTGCTTTGTTTTAAGGATTTGGAGTTCAAAACACTGAAATCTGCTGAAGTGAGGAACAGCCACTGAACATGACACACACAAGTGAGTGACATGTTTTCATCACCCATGAAATTCAAACAAGGTGACAGGCAGCCATCTTGAATTTGATACTATAGGATTCTTACCTGTTGTACATCAGTGATGATACCCTTCATGGAACCATGATATATGTACACGACACCTCGACCATTCTCTCCCCCGTATGGTGCCCCTATAGCTATATCTGTAGATAGACAAGAAAATAGAAATAAGAACAAGAGATGTTTGTGAAACATGTATGCCCGCATTGCAGGCAATTAGTAATTCACATCAAAGGCCATGGCAATTTTGACCCTTGACCTCAAAATCAATGGGGTTTCTGAACCTCCATGTAATGTTTGAGGATCCTAGGTGCAAGCATTCTAGAGTTATTGGGTGGAAACAGTTGTCTAATGTCTTCCAACAGACAGATTGACTGAAGTAAATATTCATGGAAGGGTATGACTGCCACAATTGGGCATCAAACCCGGACTAACAACTGAATCAGGGCTGCAACATATCAATCTGCATTCACTTAATTGCTCAATGCTCGAACCTCGAAAACAACATGATCATCCACATAGCCAATGTCAAGGAAGAAAAGAACATGTTTAACTCAGCATTTCTTCAAGACAGATGAAACATCAACTTCATTTGTGCACAAACATTGTTTACTGTATAAGTGGTTAAGTTCGCGTTGTGGAAATGTTCGCGTTTTTCACGAATGACCTATTTTCACGAACATGTCCACTAGCGAAAATATCGGTATAACTATTGTCAATATATAACAACCTCCCGAAATCACTTTTTCGTGAACTTCAATATTCGCATAATGCCTAGAATCACCAATTCGCAAACTTTTTCAACACGCGAAAATATCAACTTATACAGTAAAATTTAAACATACCATTATAGCCATCTCCATCAATGTCGCCTATAGCAGATACAGCCATACCAAACCTGGACTGTGAATGATGTCCATCTAATATATCCTTGGACTTCCTGGAGAATGCCCGCTATAATATAAACAAAGTATCATACAATACATTCAAAAAAGAAAAGAAAAATCAAGTTACCAACTTTTGAGGGCTTTTTAGCCGTTCAGCCACCCTTTGACATTTTAACTTCCCCTTGTCATTGGGTAACTATGGATACCTGCGTTTGAGTCGAGTATTTGGCCATATAAGGTATTACTTCCTAAAGACAATAGTTATAAGGTAATTTTACTCAGCTTATCATATGCTTCCCACAAGAGGCCATAACACTGGTAAAAATTGTCCAAACTACAATTTCTGATCCATGCAGTTTCGGAAAACAAGCGCTGACAAACTTTGTGACATCCGCCCATCCTATACAAAATCAATATGTCTCCCCCCCCCCCAACTATATGTGGAAGACATAAATATACTTCATTTCCGACGTACCTTGCTGTTTTGGTAATAAATATAGACACGCCCAGTTTCAAAAGTGTTGTCCGTCGAGAAATCAGAAAATAGTGGTGCCCCCACAATGACATCATCCAGACTGAAAGTGTGTAGAAAAACATGCAGAAATGAATATTTCAAATAATTTATGACAAAGAATCATACAGGGACCTTCTGCCTGGAATCATAACTATAAGTCTACTATGACAAAACTCTATTCTCTTCAAAATAGCAGAGCAAGTTAGTGTGGCCTTAACTTATTAAGCTCAAAGCTTGTATCAGTGATAAAACCGGACACTTTAAAGACCCAGAATTAAGACTGCCAATTCGAAATAAGAGCTAGGCGCATTACTGCAGCACCGGACATGACTGTATCTAAAGTATCTTTTTCCCTTTAGGTCCCTCTGGTCAGATCATGCTGTTTCTGCACTGGTAGAGGATGCATCTGCACCCTTGTGGCTGCAACACTATATGTAAAGTGCATTTGAACGTGTGTGCATCGCATGAAAAAGGTGTTATCTAAATCTGGTATATTATTTTTTATTTGTTTATTAAACATTGCTTAACCGTTTTATAACTTGATTTCTTGTTCAGATTGTTCATGATTACATAATCAGCCAAACAGACATGCTGCTAGGCTGCATCTACTTCACTGGTTTCCAGTGTACTATGGTAATAAAGACATTATTAATCAGAAGACTGAACAGTGGAGTGTGCAAGCACTGTTCACATATAAACCAAGTTCAACCAATCATTACTGGTTTTGGTACATCTACTCCAATTGGTAGGTCAGTGCAGATTGTGAGTGAGTCATCTAAAGTTGCCAACAATCCAAACAATTTTAAAATAAGTCACTTTCTACAATGAGACAATGATACACAAACAAGTCATGCTCACCCATTTTTGTCTAAATCTGTGACAGCAACATCATAACCAAAGTAAGAGCCAAACTGAAAGTAGAATGAACAAATGTAATATATTACATATTATGTAAATTGTGCATGAAACAAACAAAAAAAAAATCCAAGATGCCCACCAGTCAGCCATATTGAAATTTTGTGATGAAACATTTTAGGACAAGTTAGTGCCAGACTCAAAATCAGAATAAAAGCCCTGCTGCTTCTAAACATATTCCAGGCCTGAACAAATCAGAGCTTTCACATTTTTTAACAAATCCAAGATGGCCTCTCATAAAGCAGACAATTTATCTCATAATATAATTTGCGACTGCTTTTAAATTGAGAGAAGCTGTTTCCAAACCTACGTCAGCCACTTACCATACTTACATTGTACACATTTTACACAAGCTATTTTTTTTGGGGAATATCTGATAAATTCAGGAAACTTTACTTCCAAAGTTTGCAAACAAAAAATATGAAAACACTCTGAGAAGAGGGAAGTTTTTACACTTGCCTCAATACAAGAAATGATTGAAGTGGATCGGGGGATAAACAGGTGAAACTGTCAAAGAAAAACAATCAATGTTTCCAGTATCTTTAGTGGGGTGAATGTTTTACTGTTTCAAGTACAAATACATAGTTCCTATTCCATAAGTACAGTTAGTAACAACCTCCGTAGAGTAACACCCTTTGGAAACTGCAAATATTGGTTGTTCTTTAGAGGAACTGTTGCGCTACAGAGGGTAGATTACTACTATATATCGGTTTAGGGAAATTTTGGAAGTTGTTTTTATAGAGAGGTTATAGCTCTACAAAGGCTGCTCTGGAGAAGTTGTACAGCTAGTACACATACATACGGAAGCAATAACAGATGCATTCTTACATGTCTTACAAACCTCAAGTTCTATTCGTACGGTATCTTACAAAAAAATCCATTCTAGGTAAGACGCTGGCACAAACTTGGCAATGAAAACTAATATCAGTAAAGCACGAGTGTAAAAAATAGAATAAGATAGCACAAGATATAAACACGCTTTATTCTAATTCAAAACAAATAATGCAATTTCTTTGTAGTCTGAAGTTATAGTGAGATATAGACCAAGGACTCTGAGGTCACATGAGGATCACATTTATCTTGTGAGAACTGGTGCAACATCTTCATAGCAACAGTTCTGAGAATACATCCAAACCTTCTCAAAATTTATGATACATTAAAACTTAGAAGCCTCTAACTGCCTTCAGACCAGAGAAAATAGGTGGAGCCATCTTCCTGTTAGAGATGGTTGCCTAAATTCAGGTGGACACGAAAATAGAGATAATTGCATTAATTTAACTTTTTTTCACTAGACTAAAACATAATGTCAATACCAATAATAAAACAAAACCCAAATCTAACAATAGATATAAATTAACCTCTGAGCCGTAACCTTTTGGTATCCACTATATAAAGTCTATAGCTAAAAGTGCAGTCAAGGTTTAATATTTGTTTTTGATCTATAAAACATTTTTTTCTCACATCATTTTTTGCTATGATGCATAAGACAAGGAATTTCTACAATGTAGGTAATGATTTTTCATTCTCCTACAAATAAACATATCAGTATGTGATATAACCATCAGTCTGTTTATGTAATTTAGGCCTGTGTTGTTATTGTTTGGTTTACTGGATTATTTTTTTAATTTATGCAGTTGAGGGAATGGAAAATTAACAAGAAGCCCTTTAGTGGCCCATGTCCCTCGCACAATGGCAGGAGAGCAACTTTTGGCCCTCTTTTAGTATTCTCACCTCATGGTAACAAAAGTTTCGGAATCTTGTTGTCATGGTTACTTAGCATAAGGCAAATATAAATAAATCAAAAAAAATCTTGAAAAGTAGGAGGGATGTTAATTTGAGTTTTTCAGTTATTTTCAGCAGCTGATTCACCTTACCAGGTTTCTGGACTGTATTTAAACCATGAGGTGTTATGTTTATTCTGGTTTTACACAGTTTCTCAACAATTATTCAGTTATTTACGGTGGACGATTCACAAAATTAGTTTTCCTTGACTTATCTTATAATTAACCAGTGCTAACTTACCCTTCCACACGGAACCAGAAACTCCACATACAAGTATGGAGGAAAACCGACATTGTTGTCAAATTTTTATTTTAAACGAAATCCTCATAAAACTAACATATGGTTTGGGAAACAAACAAAGTTAATGTACAGCCTTAAATGTAAAGAAATTATGAGTAATTACTCATAAACTTCTTTCATCCATTCATTACTGTCGTGAAACAAGCATTAATTACATGAACAATATAATCAAACTCACGTAATTAACAGTAAGATCATTCTACTTACATAATGTGAGTTACCATAGAAACTGTATTTAATTCTAATAATGAGGAAAAACAAAAATAAAACTAATGTTTCATGTCTTCCTAGCCGCTGATCTAGTTTCTTCCACCTCACTGAAGGGCTAACGCATGCTTTTTTTTGATGTTGTATGATCTATTAGTAGAGTCCTGAGGAATGATTGGTGGCCAAGTCCTGTCAGGATGAGGGCACCAATGCTCCCAAGGGACTCAGCAGATTTTATAACTCAAAAAAGAAGCATGTGTAAATGCTATTCTGAAATAAAATCATCAACTATGTACTTGCATTTCAATATGACGACACTTTGGCGCAAGATTACATAATCAATGATTGAAATTGAATCTTCAACAAATCTGCAACTATGCTTATATGTTCCACCATGAAAGCTGCACTAAGCATTTTGAGTTAATTTGACCTAATTGACCTAATTTATAAGTTTGGAAAAAGAACAATTTTCACATACCTGTTCACCTTTGATGGTTTCAATTATGGTGAGATTTTGTGTATATATCACAACCTTTCCCTGGAGTTGTCTGCCCCTGGGTACGCCAACAACATAATCTGAATAGTATAAACACAACAATGGGTTAACCCCAGAAACACCTAATTTGATATAGTGATAGGCGGTTTATTTACCAAAACATTAACTCATTAGCCAAAACAGTTAATGGGTTAGGTCAGACTGACCTAAAAGCAGTGCGCGAAATTAGTACTTGTCCAGTTTTTTCGGGGAAAAGTTGTTATTGATACAGACAAGTAACTTCTGCAGTATTAAGTATGAGTATGAAGAAAAACTATTCAATTTTGGTGCTTCATACAAGTAGTTTCAAATCCAAAATTCACTATTGCAGATAGAACGTTTTTACCATCCCTCACTCATAGAACTTATTTATCATCCCTCATTCATTTATTTGGGACACAACTGTTATTATCATGGACTGGACCCAAGGAACTCCCTCATTCATTTATTTGGGACACAACTGTTATTATCATGGACTGGACCCAAGGAACTGAGGCATAATTTCAAATCCAGAAAATAAGATGCAAGTCTGTTTTAGATGCCTTTAGCAGACATCCCTATACAAAAACTCTGATTCAAACAATGTTATTTAGTTACAACTCTCAAATTCAAACGACAATACCTTAGTCTATACTTTGAATTTTATCTTCAAATAACTTTCATTTCAACAAAAAATAAGGTTCACTCTTTCTAGTGCATCAAATCCAGATTTCCGGATTTTTCTGGAATGGTTGGACTCCTGTAACTAGGGTAATGGACTGAATGTTTACTCACCTTCCAAATCGTCATCGTCAAACTTGCCAACAGCGCTTGAATAACCTAAAATAAAATAATAATAATAACGTCTTTATTTTCTGTGGATAACATAATTGGAAAACAATTTTTATTATGGTCAACAAAAACAATTGAGATATACGTACAAGTATATACAATGACAATATTTACAACAATACATAATTCAAACTACACAAGTTCATTCATAAACTACAAATACTAGTTTTATTTTTGGCCTTGGCATAAAAGTCACTTAAACATTCAAGAAACAAAACAGAACACAGTAGAAAAAATTCCCTGGACTCAACAAAAGGTCAGAAGTAATAAAACCATGTTAATCAATTACATCACTGCGACATGTTGTCAGAGTATGGACTGTCCTGCTTTCGAAGCTGTTCAGCTTCATTTTTTTCTTGTTCATATTTATCTGTTATTGACACTTGCGCTTGTGGTCTATACTTATTTTTTTCTGCTTTCGACTGAAACAGTCATAGTGCGTGGCTATTTGCTAATGACATCTGGCTTCTAGAGAGTGCTTATTTTTACTTGTGTATTCTTTTTGTGCCTTTCATGTTAACATCTGTTTCTGTTAAGAGCTTCTTTCCCTGTCTGTCTTTTTGAGGTCAATACAGTAACAAACTAGAGCTGTCCCCATTCGGCAGACTAATATACCCCGCCGGCAAAGGGCCATAATTCTGCCAAAATTCAGCGCAGCGCAAATTCCTTTCTTCATGCACATCTATGTTGAGGTTGTTCATCTGTGAAAGTTTGAGCGAAATCCTGCCAAAACTGTAGGAGGAGTTGCGTCCACAAGTATACGTCTACGGACAGACAGACAGACCGACAGACAGACAAGCTGAATCCAGTATACCCCCCTTACAACTCGTTGTGCGGGGGTATAAACATGCACTCACCCATATAGGAATAGTCATCCCTTGCTCGACCCTCTTTAGTTGCCTTGTAACGTCCTGGCCCATCCTCAAAGTTATAGTTGAACACTTGACCTAGAAATGCAAAAAATCTTTTATTAATTATTTTCATTTTGAGTATATACGTGTATACTTATATTATCGAAGACCTTGCTGTAAAAGTATTAAAGATATGTGTCAGGGCTTTTTTAAAGACAGGGGATGGGGCCTTTTCCTAAATTTGGGGGAAAATAACTCTTATATAATTTTTTGCAAAAGAGGAAGAAAAAACTTTTTTTATTTTAGGGGAAAACTGCATAATTTTAAAGAATTTTCCTTAAGGGAAGACATTGTTAACGGCCTCTGCTATAGAAGGAAACAAAGCCCTGTGTGTTGATATATTTGTTAATACTCAACACAGCCTGTCAGGAGGGGGGAGATAATCCACCCAGAAACATTAAAAAGACCAAACAGCAAGCAGTAATTGAGTAAATTGATATATTGTGGAGTGAATATCAGGAGTTACTCACCTTGCCAATACCAACTCCCAACAGCACCAATCAACAGTTGTCTCCCTTTCTGCAAGAACAATGCTACATAGGTTACCTCCCTTGTTTTTGGAAAAAAATTCAAACGAAGAAAAATACTATGATAAATTAATTATTTTGAAGTCAGAAGAGAATTGAATGGAAAATGTTCCAGATTATATAGAGAACTGAAGAAAGTTATTAATCAAGAAATTACAGAAAAAGATGTTAATTAAGGTATCTTATATTTTAATTATTGTTAAATTAATCAACTTGAAAATTTAATACATATATAATGTAATAGGAACTAACAATCGAGTTTGAAATGGTTAATTGATTTCACGTTAATTATCTTTTGAGTTATTTTGTAAGTCACTAATGCATTACTAAGTCATTAAATTAATATAAATCAAATTAATAATAGCTTAGTATTTTATAAAATTATATAAGCGTAAAGCAGTAAAAGCTATAACAGCGTAAATAATTAAGCCTTTTAAATTTTTAGTACCAAAAAAATGAAAACGAAATTTTAAGTTTACTAAAAAAAATGGAAATGGAAATTAAAGGCAAATCAACTGGAAATGATATTATGAAACTACGTGAAATGGGTGATTTTTGGTTGCCTAGCAAAACACTATCAAAACACTATGAAATTAGCAAAACTAAATTTAAAGCCACACACTTTCACCAAACAACATTTTCACAATCACAGACAAAAATCTAGGAAATGGCGAGAGTAGCGCCCCCTACAGACATGGTAACAGTAGTGCCACCTATAGATATGTGGGAGTAGCGCCCCCTAGAGACAGGGTAACAATACCCCCCCCCTACAGACATGGAAACAGTAGCGCCCCATACAGACATGGTTAGAGTAGCGCCTCCCCCTACCCAACAGACAGAAAATACACAGGGATAAAGGGCAGATAACTCTGTGCAGGATATAAAATGGACTGATTGATAAGATAGACAAAATCATAGCATATTTTGTCATTAAGAATGTTCATGCCTTCCTAGACTATATAATTCCTATGGAGAAATACGCTAAAACCCACACACAGCATTCAAAAGTTGACAGTATAAACCTGATAGGCCTGAAAAAAGCTTATCCTCGAAATAAAATTTGCAGACAGATTTCAGAAAGCGAGAACAATGAATACATAGAGCTCTATCAGTATATATATATAATTATTTTCTTCTGGACTAAATATGTACATATTCCCACAGGGTCCCATGCCTGTTATATGAGAACTGGATGTATGTAGAAGTGTCTATAAACAGGCATCCAACTCTTCATGTGACCCCCATAAACAATAAAGACGCCAGGCATCCAATGGAGATACAGGACCCTGTGATAAACTTTTGAATGGATTTACAAAGCCTAATACTTCACAGATTCTTTGAAATCCCAATAAAAAAGGCTATGTAAATATAAGTGAAATATACAGTAGATGGAGACAATCATTAAGATGCATGCATTTCCTCCATTTTCTTTGATCTAAATCTAGAACTTGGTCTACTCTATACCTAGCACTATAAGCACAAGTTTGCATTTGTTCATAAGTTATTAGTATGAACTCTTTCACCCACCAGTAACTTTCCATATAATCTTTCAGGAAAGATAGTTGCTGTCTTTCACAAAGACTTTCACAAAGACGGTTGCCATAGTTACAAAATTTTATTAATTTTGTTTCTTCAATTTTATTAATAATACTCTGATATTTGTATTAATTCAGTTTTACGGTTTCTGCTTTATTCATTGAAATCAAAGTAAATATAAACTTATCCATCCACTGAAGATTCAAGAATGAACTAAAATATATTAAGGGGCAACAACTCTTGTATACCTACATTTATTTAAAAACCATGTTTACATATAATGCATTACAAGAAAGTCATTATTTTTATGGGGGTATACACCCAAATACAGAACGATAGGGTTTCTTTTTAATAGGAGCCTTTTATAACCTTCCCAAGCCAAAATCTTTGATAACATACACGGTAGTAACAATGTCATGTATAAGCAAAAAAAAGTCATTGAACTTCAAGTTACTGACAATATGCACAACAAGGCTTGGTTGGTACCTAGTATCCATGTGAAGTTTCATTGGAATCTGACCCAACAGTTAAGAAAAACTTAAAAAGTGGCCAAACTTTGTTACATCCTGTCCAGCACAAAATCAATATGTTCCCCCCTCCTAATATATTAGAGAGACATAATTAACCTTCCTGTAACACATGACCCTAAACCAAATTAAACCTTATGTCCTATGACATTTCCAGTACAACTGCAAACTTGCCTATGTACTGCACATGATATACTTAGTAAATAATCTCGAAACAAATGATCTAGCTGTTTAGTCAAGATGTCTTTCAGACCCGAGATATTTCTGTCAATATGGTTCCATGATTAAGAAATCACTGTTTTTTTGCAAATTTACCAGAAAAAAAGATAAACGAAATGGTATCATCGCTTCTTAGTGATGTCAGAATGTTTGTTTTTATCTCCTATGTATTGACTAGCTGTCAAGATATGACAATTTCTTGATCATTTTGGTGAAAAATTCAACATTAATTCATTGACGGGTGATTTGTGAATGCTTAACATATCACAACCTTAATTTTTTCCAGTTTTTTTATAAACATGTAGCTGTACAGTTCATCCAGTTTCAAATAATTTTTTCCAAGCAAGAATGAAGTAGCGCGATCTTGTAATATAAATGGAAATTGAAGTAAGATATGTTTGTGAAACATGTTTATATGCCCCCATGCAGTCTAATATACTTAATATGTTTAAGTCACCTTAGTCTTGATCTATGACCTACTGACCTTATATAGGGGTCAATAGGGATCATCTACTGATGAATGTCAACCTACCTAACAAGTTTCAGGATTCGGGACCAAATGACAGGAAACCATTTGGTCTTCCAACAAACTGACCGAACGACATGTGCAAATTAAGAAATATACCCCAGATAATATATATTCAATACTGGTACACGATTTATTCGGACCTATGTGTCATTTTAAGGCCCCTAAAATTTGATTTCTCATTCATGATAAAAAGGATGGTCAAAAAGTATCCTTAGTAAAGATAGAAAGAGAAATGTCAACATGACACAGAGAGTGGTGTCAAAAAAGTAATACAATAAAATGTATAGAAATGAGACCCTTGGCAACAAGGAGGGGTGTAAAAAAGATAGTGATTAAAGATACAAAGAGAAACAGCCACATGACAAAAAGAGGGATATCAAAAAAGTAGTATAGAGATTTGCAACACTTGGTTAAGTTATAATCTCAGGAAGAAAATGAGGGATGTTCAGACAGTTCACAAAAATATGATGAATAACAAATGTTACAGAAATGTCACAGCTTTGCACAAAACTGAAACAAAATTGACATCCCACAGTGCTGAAAATGTAACAACAGTAAACCTGAGAAAATCAAAATTGTGAAAATAAAAAGTGAAAAAAAAATGAGAAAGAAAAATTGACAAAACAAATTGATGAAAGGAAATAAGAAAAAGACTACAAAGTAAACACAGACGTACATGTTTCTATATACACAGCACAATTCGCATAGCTAATAATGACAAAATACACTAGCCAAGTCCACAATGCATAGCAAAAAAAGTTAGCAAGTTTCTTTTAAATAAATCAGGCAGAGGGTTACATATTATATGAACAGAAAATAGAGAAAACATAACCAGAGTAATAATACTAGATCTAGTAGAAATCGACTTTGCATTAGTTGAAAATAAATAGATCTATGAATGCACGAAATCACGGCATATTCCAAGCTGTAATTAAAGCAAGCATATATACATATCATCAAAATAATTACAACCAATGCCAGAAGTTTGGTTACTTATTGAACACCCATAGCAATTTCAAATAGTCATTCACATCTCAAGAAATCTGATAACTTATTGAACATCCATATATATTTCAAACTATCATTCATATTTCAAGAAGTCTGATTACTTACTGAACACCCATAGCAATTTCAAATAGTCATTCATATTTCAAGAAATTTGATTACTTATTGAACATTCATAGCAATATCTAATTGCCATTCATATTTCAAGAAGTCTGATTACTTATTGAAAACCTATATGATTTCATTCCAATTGGCTTTGAAGCTACATGTATTGCTTAATTTTGACAAGTGTCATATTAGGACTGTCAGGTTAAGTTTACATGTTAAATAAGAACTATTTCAATTAACCCCACTAATTGCCCGAAACAGTTTATAAAAATGGGTGCAGAAATGGGTATTCTAGGCACACCCGAATTTTTTCTCCTCAAAGGGACTTAATCACAATAATAAAGGTTCCAATGATGGTTGAAATTCCAAACATAGCTTAATTGGTCCTTTATAATATTATATACATACAAATTAAACAAACAGATTAAACCATTCCACATGCCCATAACCAGTCAATGTCATTATCAATATCAACACCATAAGTAATAATAATAACCATATACCAAACCATATTTAATCACCCAAGCTTTTGACATTGGTTGTAATTTCCATTTCCCCTTGCCAGAGCAACATACAATTTACAAGTCTCTTAATAGGGAGCCATACTAATAACCTGCAGCAAAATGACTTTTATACAGCACAATAAATAGGGTCTAAACCCCTTTTACTTTAATAGTGTCAAAGGCATTTAAGAATGATGAAAATCATAACACAAAGTAATGGCTACAGAATTTCAAGGTTATAATTTTATACGGTTACTTTATATTATATATCGTATGGCTACCTGGAAGAGACATGTTATCTCCCGTGCATTGAGCACGAGAGGTTCAGGCACTCACTTCAGCCAGGGCTACACTGAAGCCAGCCTGGCAAGAACCTTCACGGTGGTATCCCCACATTCCTCCTGGAAACGATATATACACGTACATTCACATGTGCTCACAATACAGATGCTGGTTGAAACACAAATAGGACATTTTCTGGGGACAATAAACCTATCTTAGAACCAGTCTAAAAGTATTTGTACTGGGAAACCCAGTCAGAGGAAACCATTGGCAACCAGTTTAAACAGTATTTGTTCTGGGAAAACCAGTCAGAGGAAACCATTGGCAACCAGTTTAAACAGTATTTGTTCTGGGAAACCCAGTCAGAGGAAACCATTGGCAACCAAACATTATTTGTCCTGGGAAAACCAGTCAGAGGAAAGCATTGGCAACCAGTCTGAACAGTAATTGTTCTGGGAAAACCAGTCAGAGGAAACCATTGGCAACTAGTCTTAACATTTTTTGCTCTGGAAAACTAGTCAGAGGAAACGATTGGCAACCAGTCTAAACATTACTTGTCCTACGAAAACCAGTCAGAGGAAACCATTGGCCACCAAACAGTCAGACAAAAGCATTGGCAATCAGTCATTACTTGTTCTAAGAAAACCAGACAGACAAAACCATTGGCAACCAATATCATGGCTTGTCCTGGGAAAATCAGTCAGAGGAAACCATTGGCAACCAAACATTACTTGTCCGGGCAAAATCAATCAGATAAAACAATTGACAATTAGTCATTACTTGTCCTATGAAACCCAGACAGACATAACTATTGGCAATCAGTCATTACTTGTCCTAAGAAAACCAGTCTAAGGAAACCATTGGCAATCAGTCAAAGGAAATATTTGAAATTGAAATAGAGATGGAACAAGAAAACATACATGACCTCAAGGTATTCTTTACAGGGGCTCCTTATCCAATATTAGAATTATAAGACCATATTGCAAGGGGAGTTGCCATACATGTCAGAAGGCACAACAGGCAATAAGTAAAGTAAAAGGTGATTGCAAAGAAGAGGGACATACAAAATGTACCACTGAAAACCATTAGCTATTTATCGAAATGTGTTTTCTTAGTCCTTACTATGCCGAGCATAGCCTTTATTTGCTGAAACATGGCAGGCATATGTGGTGCCTCCACCAGTATTTGAACCCGGGTCGCCAGATTAGATGGCAAGCATGCTAACCATTGAGCTATGGAGGCTCAAAAGTCTTGTGCAAAAAAAGAACATTATATTCAGAACAAGAAATTTGCCTGGTTTGTATATAAGCATACTTGTGTGTAAAGGTAGGAAAAGTAAAAGTAATGAATAATATTTCCATAGACAAACAAGGATGATGAAAGCAGTGATCTGAGTCCAAGGCAGAAACAGTAATTGAGACCCAGAAAATGTCCACAAAACATTCAAACAAACAAATAAACATACATAAACATGTTGTCAATAGAACATAAAATAATGAAACAATTTCTCGGAAGGCAGGAGACCATGTCCTAGCTGATATCATGTTTTGAATTTGATTTGAATGCTAGCTTAAATTCCACTGGTTAGAAATTTTGTAAAAACTTTTCTGATCGGCTGACACAAATTTTACAGCCAATCAGGTCTCACTTTACAAGAAGACATTTTTTCATAGGCTGCAATGGGCAAAAAAGCAACAAATGACATTTTAGTGTTCATTTAAAAAAAAATAAAGTGTAGATTTCATGAAGCAATCCAAGCAGACACTCTCAAATATAAGTTAAGTCTTTGACCAGGAAAGACAATTTAAACCACACCATTTTCAAACAGAGACAAATTTATTGAGCCGGATAAATGAGGCATGAAATAAAACATAAACTGATACATAAAATTGAAAAATCGACCTATAAAGACTCAGTTTGTTAATAAATCACAACACAAACTTATTGTTAACAGAAAGACAAAACTATCACATGGATCAAATTCAAAATTCCGATTTCAAATGTAAAACTGAATCAAGTCAATATTCTTGGTCAAAATTTGCTGTTAACTTTGCAGTCACTGTGCTGGTATAATAAAACTGTTGAACTGAGCATTGTTCAACCTAGCTCTTTTCTGTCTGCACAAAATACAGAAGATTTCAGGGAATTAAATTTGTGTGATTAACTAAGTCATATTGCGCGAAATTATGTACCAGGAAAATTCAGTGTTTCTACATCGTCCAATCAGGTTCGTTACTTTAATTGATGAGTTCCAGGTAAATAATTTTGAACAATAGCAGTTTATCTTACAATTTTTATTGCAAGTCACCCAAACTTTAAACAATATGACATGTTTGGTCCTTCTGAACGGTAACATCATAATAAAAATAATAACAATGAATTAAAGGCTATATAATAGTTTATACAACACAAAAAATATATACAATCAAATATTTCATTTCTAAGACAAAATGCAAATACAATATAGTCATGGTAACGAAACGTTCTCGAATCTGAAATTCAAAATATTCATAAAATCAACCAATCAACCATTATCTAAATAAAGACCAAACTACCATCTAACCAATCAACCAAATGAACTAATAACCTATTGCTGTGTGGCTGACTGAATATTGTGTATATTCAAAAGCAACCCAATTAAAGGCATTTAAGAATTCCAAGGTTACAAGAATTCTCCATATTTAGTTTTCATTTAATTTTAATATGTGTATGGATTTTTACCAAGTAATGCCTGGCAAACCCTTTTTCTCATATCTCTGACCATATACTTCATAACAAATTGAAAACAAAACAGATGCTTTCATTAACTCTGAAAACTATAGTAAAAGCTTGCATCTCAGCTATACCAGTTAAATTCTTTGCTCAATCATAAGAGGGACATGCAGACTATTTTTATGGCCTGCTTGCTTGGGATTCATTTAAATCAGGCATTCACTAACACAGGCAGGTCCAACAGTTTTTTATATGAGAATGCACAACAACTGAACTCCTGTTTTCGAATAAGATGGCCCATTATCGCTGCTCACGAATTCTAAGACTCGCTGCTTGCAAATTCCAAGATGGCAGCACTACAAGCGGTCATTCAGGTAATAAGTCGGAATCAAATCGCTATGCACAAAATACCTAATATACAACATGTCCGTATATAATAAGTTCCAATATTACATTCCTATAAAAATGCTGAATAATTCCATATCATTCCTAAATGATAAAATTATAAAATCAAATAATAATAAAATAAAAATAAAATTTCAACTCACAGCAATAAAAAAATCAACAAAAAATGAAAGAAAACAGGAGAAAAGTATGTATGATAAACATGTGGAGGGTAAACTGCAATGCATGAAAACGGAGCTGCAGAGAATTGGCAACACTTAAGCCTCAACTCAGGGGCAACAACTCTTCCCAAAATAAAATATTTTTAAAAATTTTAACCCGTTCTTTTGAATATTGTGTAACCCATTTTTTTTAATATGGTATTTTTTCTCCTCCCTTCTTTGCTATTTTTCTAACAATAAATGAATTTGGATGTCATCTTAAAGCAGGGCCATCATTTATCAATAAAAGTATTTTATTGGAATTTAGAAAACAAACATACAAGTATATAATATGATTGACTCTGGTTACCAATTCAAAACATGTACAATAAAGACCCGTCATTTTGATGGACAAAGGGACATAACTCAGCATTAAATCAGTGATATTCATTTTATAAACACCAAGGGTGAGAAGTAAGCTGATAAGCACTTTTGTAAGCAAAGGGCTGAACAGGGGGAATGATAACAAGTAAGCTTGGGACAACAACTTCCTTACACAAATAATTCATGACACACAGATAAACAGACAAACAAATACCCAATTAAAAAAAAATTAAGAAATAAAATTTAAGGGAGAACATTTTTGACACATATTATACAATCGGTTAATGTGAAATCAAAACTTTTTTTAAGTAAAAATAAAAACAAAATGTATGATACCATAACTTGATAATTTCAAGAAGAACACAGTGAGTTACAAAAAGAAAAATAATAGAATTAATTCATGAAAAAAAATTAATTAGAATTCCTAGTAGCATCTGGCATCTGGTCAATGAAACTTATGTTTATTATGTGATTTTCCCCGTCCCTCAATCAAAGAGTTACAGATATCTTCCCCTTGAATGTTTATGCGAAACCTACAAATGTTTAAATATAATGCACTTACAGATTTTTGCGTAAAGAAAAGTAACAGTATTTAAATACAAAATTATGAAAAACTTCTGCGATTTTAATAAAACAGTATCCAGGACCTCCTGGTGAATTCTGAGTCTGAAATCAGTGTTGAGTCGGATCATGATCGATCGCATTCATTGATCATTGCAATGAAGTATTTCTGATGACAACTTTCACACCTTCAAACATTCACGATTAGTTACGCTCAGCAGGCTCCACCTCTATATAATGGCATACCTTAAGAAAACGAACAAAGTAATCAAACTGATGACTACATCTAATTTACTCAAGCTGTGTAAAACCTATACAAATCATGTCATCATAACATTCGCTTAAATTCTACCGCCCCAAGCCCCACACCCCCTTCCCGAAACGATCAAAATGCCAAAGTGATTTTTCTGACAAACATATCGTGTTTTATAATGCAGAAGACCATTCAATAATATAGTTTTGAAAGGAATCAAAATTGCCACAGCAGTTTTTCTATCAAACACATGGTGTTAAATTATTATGGTGTTTTTCATATTGCAATTAACAACTGAGTAGCTATCTTTATTCTACTTCTATTCAATCAAATGACATTTCATATTCTAAGACCTATCTAAGAAGCAGCCTATATGAAAGCAAGGGAATTTGGTTTGGAACACAATGATGGATAATATAACACAAGCTGAAACGCATGTTAAAAGCCAAGTTTTCTTTGTCCTAAAGACTTAGCTTAAATTTCTGGTGAAAGCACATTTTTTTAGTTCACCGAAATCATGAACACAGTGATTCATTAATTAAATTATTATGATTCAATAATGGATCTTATTTATGATTTATAATTTTTCTCAACCTCGTGTTCAAACCAAAAATAGAAATCTCACTAAATTTACAATTTTCTAAGATTTTTGAGTGCCTGCTTTACATTATTCAGAATATTGTTATAAGTCTATTTGATACTTAATTTTTTAAACCAATTGTGTAAAATTGTTTCATAACTCTCCACACCTCATTTCTGATGGTATCCATCAACACAATAAGGCTATAAGAGAAAAGGAGCCACTGATTCTCTTTGTTCATGCTTGCACACCATGAAAAATCATCTTTGGTACATTAGATAAGAGTATAGGAGATTTCTATAAATCTATTGAAGAAAAATTTCAATAAAAACTTAATTGTGTCTGGAAATAAATTTTTAATATAAAATAATAAATTGTATGATAAAAATTATTTTGAGAAGTAGCAGTATAAAGAATATGATAAGAGTGTAAATAGTAGTAAAAAGTTTATTTATAGAGACAACACAGTTAGACATGCCAAGTCTTCCCTGTGAGCCAGTAAGAAACATGGGACCTACAGAGGCATATAATGATCAATCCTCAAAATAAGGCATAAGTCTGTTTTGAGTGTCACTAGCACACATCCCTACACCAAAACACTGCTTCAAGCATTGTTCTATTAAACTATTGTTAAAATTCAGCTAATGAAATTTCAAATGACCATTACTTAGTCAATTATACTTTGATTTTTTTTTAATCAAATAACTTTTATTTTTTGCAGAAAGTTCAATATATCTGGTGCAGAAAATCCAGATTTCCATATCATTAAGGAATTGTAGGATCTCTGCAATCTAAAAAACTTTAAATTTTGGGATGAAAGTAAAAACAAGGCTTTATATTTGTTGATAGCCTCAGTCACATTTTTGATCCCTCAGGAAACATTAAACTTGAGGATTACAAGTTTAAAGACGAGTAGAATGCAAACAGTACTGTTGTTAGAATTTAACATTGAAACATGAAACATGCAAAGGTATACCAGTGTGACAGAGATTTTTACCTCATTCTGAGGGGTACAAGAGAGTAAAAAACATGTATGAGGTGTTAATTGTAACAAAGTGTTAGAGAGGAAAAAACATGAAAACATATCACCGAAGACCAGAAATCTCAAAATTTAGAGTGATGGATGATTGTCATTACCAGTGTAACTCTCATTTTTTTTTTTAGAGATTTTCAGACCCCAGAAGGGTAGCATCATTTATTCTCCCTTCCCCATCTATTGGTTTTATAGGGGTCAGAGAATCAGTTTTATCCCCTCAAGGATTTTGCACAGGTTTCTTGACCCTTTACTAAATCAGATTCCACCTTTTTCATGCCCCATAAGTAAACAGGTATCTTTTTCAAAATATTGTTTTTAAGTCTTACTGGTCAACAGTATCTCAGCCATATGAAGACTACACGGTCACGTTATCCTGTCACTTAGCCCACAATCAGTTACCTGGAACTAAATATGACAAGTGTCAAGCAAGGGAGGTAATTATACTTAAGTGCCGGTTTTACCGTAATGGTTAATCTACTGATGATTTTACCGTAATGGTTAATCTACTGATTAACGTAGACTAAGGCTCTCGAATTTCTGGTAAGAGATGAGCTATTCTAACAAAATAATGGAATGATCTCCCTTAATGAACTGGATAACCTCCCCTCCATACTTGATTATTGTGGTTAGTATCTCTGGAGTGATCTCCCTTGATAAGGTGTCTTATCAAGTGCACATGTGTAACTGAATTACCTCCCCTACATACTGGATAATTTGGAATATAATTATTGCTGATGGAGTCAATGTGATCTTGGCATGAATTCCAGAGGAAAAAATATTCCTCGAAGTTCAGTCAAAACAGAAGAATAACAGCAATGTTTCCCCCCAAATTAGATCCCTGAAACCCTTTTCACACTAGGCATCACACAATTAAATTGAAATCAAAATTTCTGGTCAACAGTGACTAAATATTAAAAGACAATGACATCTTTTTAAAAAACATGTATAACAAATTCATATGATGAGTTTCTATGTACAGAATTTATGAAGCGTGTGTTTTTCTTCTAAATGAACACAAACAAGTGCGGATGTCAGGCAAAACATTCTGAGTACACAGGTACCGATCTAAGATACGTTTTGGATATACATGTTTATAATAATGCTGACATAATAAATAGATTCCGAATATAGTGAATGATTTTATATCTTAACTATTATGTAATTAATATGTAACAGCATTAGAAACTGTTGTGACTTAGTTTTCTGTTTATATAAAGGTGGGCAAACTTTGGTTGGAAGGTATATAACAAGGAACAACAACATTAATTTCAGAGATGCTAGTAAGGGGGTTCAAGGGGTGGCCAGTCTGAGGGGCAGGTCAGTGAAAACCTGAGAAACATCATGTTAGAGTTTGAACAAAGAAGAATTTGCATTAGAGTCGAAAAAAATGAGAAAAGTGATCAATTAAGAATGCAAGGATTAACACATGTAAACACTTTCTTTGATTCTTTCCTATAAAATACAAACTTATCATCATAACCAAGTAAACACAATTTTGAAGTTACTATCATGAATTGAGAGTATGCCAAAAGTTTATTAATGATTAAATTCTCAGGTGTTAATTAAAATAATATATTAATAGTTCTGTTGCTAGGCAACAACCAATACTTGGAAAGTACAGAGAAATTCTAAGTTTCCAACATGAAATGTTAAGAAATAAAATTATTTTAATGTCTGTGCAGGGAAGATGTTTCAGAATCAACTAATCTCCTCCTACACATGTGTTCAGGTTAACTTTAAAGGAGATCGGTCACCTGGGTAAAAAAGTATGACAACAGTGACCTTGGTAACCTAGCAACAAAATAGAAGGTCATCTATCTACAGAGACCTCTTAGCATCAAGTACTAAAGTCATTATGACCGTTTCCATGGTCACTATGACATTTCAAGGTCACTACAACCTTTGGCCTACTTATCCTCAAAACAATACAGACAATAATTAATTCATCAGACACAACTCAAGCTTTTACCACAAGAATAATGGCAATCATTTTTAGCAAGACTGACCTTGACCTTTCACCCAACAATGAATATTATCTAGATTTTCACAGGCATGAAAGAGTGCATGAGGGATAGTCATCAATAACTTACAATTAATAATAATAATAAGTTGTTTCATTGGAATTATTGGTATAACACGAAAATGCAAGACAAGGATCACATCCATGAACAATGAATGCATGTACCCAGGCATCAAATATTCAAAGGGTTCAAAGGGACAAACCCTAGCAAAAAGGCTAGCATCTCTGTTAGAACGACATATACGTTATCAACAGCTTTAAGGCCACCATGTTTTTTTATTTTATAGTTTACGGGAATTTTTGAAAATTTTACAGTAAAGAGAGAACGGAAAGATAGCATGAGGCCCTTTGGTGGCCTAGGTCGCTCATACAATGGCAGGTCAGGGACCTAGGACCCTTTCAGCCCACTTCTTATATTTCCATATTCCCTCAACATTCACCAATATTTTCAAAAAGTTTACCGTAACCTAAAAATAACAAAAACTGGCCAAACTGATAAATGCAGTGACAGCATGATCCAACTAACTGTGAATATGATAGAGAACAATATCAGAGTGCCGAGGCCAAACTTACTCCAGTTAAAACAGCCGAATATCCAATCTGGCAGTAGCCTTGTTGATGGAACTGGTCAGCAACCAGCGGCAATCGATCCACACCTAGATAAGGGCATGCGCAAAAATATAGAAACTTGTGCAATAATCGTGATCAGCAATATATAACATCAACCAAACCAACGACTTAGTGTATAATTTTTATCAGCCATTGTATTTTAAATAAATATTTGAAGTTCTTTTGTACCAAACAATTATAGACTAAATCGCTAAATGGCTGATAAAAAATGACCTAGCGGATAAAAATGACCTTGAACTTTGACCTTTCAATGCCAATGTCATAATTACTGATAAAAAATGACCTTGAACTTTGACCTTTCAATGCCAATGTAATAATAACTGATAAAAATGACCTTGAACTTTGACCTTTCAATGCCAATGTCATAAATGTTTGTTGTAAGTTGTTTTGTAGTTTCATAACCATTTTTAAACAGCAAAAATAACAAAATCAACAGGTTAACTATGTTGGTGCTAAGATGTCTTTATAATAAAAATTATTGCAAAAATTTTGAAATGGTAAAAACACCTAATCGAGAAGTAATTTCCTATGAAAATGAAAGACTTTTTGACAGAAATTCTGAAATTTCAATAGTCCTTGGATAATTTTGACTACTGGTAGGCTAACATTAGACTAACTCTAACGTGAAAGTATTTGAACTTTTTTGCTAAAAAAATCAAGGCATAAAATGGTCTGCAACATTTCTAAATGTCCTTGACATTGAATCAAACTATACACAAAGTCAGTGTTTTGGAATGTGCTTTTCGTGTGAAGCTTACGACTGAATGCTGAACGTACATACATGTACACAGACAAATATTACACATACACCACTTGTAAGATGTCAAACAAACAATAATTATCACCAAGAATCAGTATACACACTATTATATGTCAGTAACCACATCAAATTAATTGATTATTAATTGCTATTACCATGGATTAGTGGAAAGATTAAAGCGGAGTTTGCTTAGCAGCATTTTATAGGTATTTGAACGCTGGTTAGTGATTGTGGCCAAAAAAATAAGACAAAATTGTAAAAACTAAATACATATAATCATAAAAAGAATAAGAAAATTCAATAGCGCATAAAACTACGAATAAAAAATTGGTAAAAATTAGCAGTAGCAATGACACATTATGCTCTTTGCCACAACCTTGACCTTTGACCTTGTGACTAATTGTTCCTATATTGGTCAAGACCGACTCAAATGAAATATGTTTTGATATTACTCAATCAATTTAGCAAATGTAAATATACTAATAGCCACAAAATGGAATGAAAACTCCCTTTCAAATGCTTTGTACAGCACAACTGGCAATTAATGACGATTTTTTACTAATTAAACAATGAATGTCATGCTGCATCAATGGCTTTATCAATCAAGTAGTGTTCAGATTGCAAAAACTATTGAATAATATTGATATTCTTCATCAATATTGTTGACAACACAAAGGCTACAGCTATAACATTTTTATAGGACACCTTATGTTCCCTAAAAAGGGTCATTAAAAAGTAACAAATCAATATTATACTATTAACAACATCAAGCCAGAAGCAAGGGCAGTACTTCAAATGTGTAAGAACCTGCAATAAATGTCCTTCAGAGTAAACAAATATTTTTGTATGATTGCCTTTGTAAGAAGCATTCATAAACTTTTCCCATGAACTGTTGTAAAAAATGAATATTAGATTATACACAAATTTTCATTGAAGCTGAAATGAAAATGGTTGTCATTAAACAAATTACATATTTTTTTATAAACATATTCAAGTTTATTCAGTACAGTTTATCTGCACTTTAGGCCATCAATGAAAAACATTTCCTCAGCATAAATAAACCATGAAGAAGTTCCCTAAAAAGGCGTCCGAGGGACAAAAATTGCTCCTACTCAAAAAGGTATTTATGCTAAACAAATATTTTTATGGAAGGCTTTATCGTACAGATATTGAAATACACCATAATTTAAACTTATTCAAATATTTTTTAAAACACATACATGTATAATCAAAAAGTATTAAAAACTCAGAAGTGAAAATACTCATTAAATGAAAGAGGATATTGGAAGATTAATATGTTTAAATTTAGACACTGACATCTTGCCAAACCAGATAAAAATTTTAATCTTCTTACTACATGTACGTACATATGCATTCTGTTAATTTAAGCCTAAAATAAAAATTGAGATTTTTACCCCTGTGTACATGAAAAACATAATAACATTGTAAAATTGATTTCAAATACAATTGTATCTTATAACATTTATGCATTTATATTGAGATTGCATTTAAAATGTGTCAAAAGTTTGCTTCATGTTAACAAGTTTGATATTAACCAATTAATACAATATTGAAATACTCCTATTAATTTTTTAAGAGTAAGTCATTGACTTTCAGTATCTTTTTCTTGAAAAATAAGTGTCCCTAAATTGCCCCACATCCCCTAGCTGCTGTTAGGACCAAAAATAGTAAACACACCCAGGATTTCTTCCCACAGCATGCTGCTGATTGAGGCTTTAAAACAAGAAATGGCAATTTTTGATGCAACCTTTCATATACTGCATGATCAAATACTAGAAGAATTTAACAATACATACGTGATCGGCAAGGTGAGTATTCCTCGTAGTCCGTCGTTGAAGGTCGAGCAACGTAGCAAGTACCAACCGGTTCCCGCTTGTCAAGTCTCGTGGAAAAATACACATATCTTGGAGCACATGCCTGAAAATATAGAAATTGATAAATCAGTGTCAAGTTTCATCCTTGCATACCAAAGCAGACCTGCGATCCAAAGGTCCAGGGATATTTCGAACTCACTGGATATGTGTCCAAAGGTCCAGGGATACTTCAAGCTCACTGGATATGTGTCTAAAGGTTCAGGGATACTTCAAGCTCACTGGATATGTGTCCAAAGGTCCAGGGATATTTCGAACTCACTGGATATGTGTCCAAAGGTCCAGTGATATTTCGAGCTCACTGGATATGTGTCCAAAGGTTCAGGGATACTTTAAACTCGCTGGATATGTGTCCAAAGGTCCAGTGGTATTTCGAGCTCACTGGATATGTGTCCAAAGGTTCAGGGATATTTTAAACTCACTGGATATGTGTCCAAAGGTTCAGGGATATTTTAAACTCACTGGATATGTGTCCAAAGGTCCAGGGATATTTTAAACTCGCTGGATATGTGTCCAAAGGTCCAGGGATATTTCGAGCTCACTGGATATGTGTCCAAAGGTTCAGGGATATTTTAAACTCACTGGATATGTGTCCAAAGGTCCAGGGATATTTTGAGCTCACTGGATATGTGTCCAAAGGTTCAGGGATATTTTAAACTCACTGGATATGTGTCCAAAGGTCCAGGTTGGAAAAAATTTTGGTCTCTCGAGTGTGACACACCTGGATTTAAACCAAAAAGGAACATACAAATTTTGATATTAAAGTGAGCTACTTCGATCATTCATGTTTGTGATCGAGTAAAAAATACATATGACAAGTATATACCAAAACATGCTCAGAACATACTCTTTCTTTTTTTAGCCTCAATTTGTACTTTGCTGTTTCTGTTTATGTAAAGTACTGCCTTCCCTGTCTGATTTGTTATCTTATTCAGAAACAATTTCCTTCAGCTAGAGAAACAAACATCACCATAACACAGTAACTTGCCAACAACTTAACACTTTTTCTGAAATCAGAACACCATAACTTTCACCACTATAATTATAGCATCTCATTAGCTAACAATTTCTACCAGTTTTAGAGATTACAATTTCTAACAAAGATAACATATATCAGGCATACTAGTTGGCTTATCAGGACATTACAGTCAGAAATAATGAGTTCTTGGTCTAAAAACTACCACATATATACTGCTAACAATAAGATGATAACAATTTAATGACTACTATGTATATGCGACCATATATCAACTCGTGTCATAAGTCGAGTATCTTATTTGAGAACCTAAAACCAGTATTTTTTACTAGACCCGTTCATAAATAAAGTATGTAAAGTCTGGCTATGTAAAATGTTTAAGTACGGTCATTGTTTTATAAATGGCAGCCATAAGTCAAGCTCTTTTTTGGGACAATTCTTTGAGACATTTTTTATTGACTTACAACAGTTAATATACTGTACTTGAGTGTATTCGATTTTGGTCGAAATAGGCATTTGGTAGTTGTTTACTTCATAGTCGCAGACCTCAAGTAACAGCGAATGAAAATTCCACAAACTTAATGCAACTTCAATGAAAATTTCACAGCAAAAACTAAACATATGTTGCATGTTAGATACGACATGACATGTAAGAAGAAACGACAAAACAGTAATCATTCCCTGGATAAAACATACATTGAATGTGTTACAGATTCTCCCAAGATAAGTGACAGAAAAATGCCAGGATTTGTGTGATATCTTTCATGTACCAGAGAATTTATCAAGGCATTAAATGAACATTAAGAAACACTAACTGTTCTACATAAAATTTCTGACATTTTTCAGACAGCATGGCACGCATTATACAAATCTGTTCACTGACAATTCTAAAGTTGCACTTTCATTAGTGCAATTTTTTCAGAAAATTATTTACTGAGCACAACCAAATGGCCTAGTCAGTAGTGTGTAATTTATCCTACAGCCAAAATACATTTGTTTTATTACAATTGCGCTAAATAAAAAAGCTGCAAAGCTACAAAATTCATTTGTACAAAAATATGAACAATGATAATAATATGAAATGTAATGTATTAAAGGATTTAGCCAAGAGACAGATACATGCTGTGTTACATGTAAGAGATGAGATTGGCTCTTAAGATGTAATATACAAGTTACCTTGAAATACAGTACAACCTCTGTAGAGCAAGACCCATTAGGGGAGCCACTAATATTGGCTGTTGTTTAGAGGTTGTTGCTCTTTTGAGGTAAAATTCATAGTAATTCGTTACTTTCTGAACACAATAGTTAGAGAGGTTGTTACTCTATAGAGAGCCACTCAGGACATGTTGCAATGTACATTGAAAAAACAAGGCAAAAAATTTCAAATTCATGGTTATCCCAGTAAAGCGGAGAAACTTCATGGCAAGCGGCGCTATAATCCAATAAAAGGCCTTTTTGACTGGGCTGTTTTTAGGAAGCAAGTTATAGTCTGGTTCCCGACCAAAGCTTATACTACTGTAATATTGGGGACAGGAACTAACTAGACTATAACCTGCTCCGCGAAGCAGCCCAGTCGGAAAGGCCTACTGAGAGTATAAAACGTAATGTATGGATTATGTAAGGGATGTTACCATGCTGTGTAAAAAGATGAGAACTGATATGTCACATAGTATATAGGAATAGCACCATGAATTCATACACATTGGCTTATCCGTAAAAACTGTTTCAAAGATTTTATCATTTCTCATGGCAACGTTACATAATCAAATTCATTTGTCAAAAATATCTAGAATAAAAAAGATAAGAATGTTAACATAAGATTTATAATAAAGATTCAACACTAACCTTGTCTCCTACATGATATATATTCAAGATAATTGTGCTACTATTTTTAATAAATTACCTCCCTTTGATTTTGTTAAAAAATATTAAATTACCTCCCTTTATTTTTTAAAATATTTTTACTATATTACCTCCCTTTAACTTTCTTAATTTAAGTAAATCACCTTCATTTAACTTTTTTTTTAATTTTCTAAATTACCTCCTTTTAACATATTTTTATTTTTACTATATTACCTCCCTTTAACTTTTTTATTTTTACTAAATAACCTCCCTTTATGTACAGTTCGCTGTATATATGATGAATGTTTTGATAGGTACTTATTTTGCAAAAGTTGTGACGCATAATGTGCATAGAGTTTAAAAAATTCCAAATTGAAAATGTTTTTGTTTTTTTCATATCATTCTCACAAATATTTTTAAAAAACAGTACTAAACTCTGTCAGCCAGCTCTCTGAACTATTTCAGGAGTTAATTCAGACTACAATGTTTTTCTTGGCCACATGGGTTGCTTAGAATTAATTACTTCACTGGTAATGATACCTGTCGCCCTGACTCATCTAGTGAATAACTTCCTGGTTCAAAGGTTAGTTGAATGATTCAGATCAATCAAGCCTCCAATGACCATGATCATTTTTAAATACAAACAGTTGAATGATTCAGATCAATCATGGTTCCAACATGATCCTGATTATTTTAGCATGAATGTGTCAGCTGTTGAACAGAATCGCTGATTGACAGGCTGGCTTGCTATCATTTTATCACTGTAAGTGCCCCATTAGAATATCAGGATTTGCTCTTCAGTAGCTATTTAGTTTGTGGAGTCAGTAATGAGTGATACATGCTAAAAACACCATTTGACCCTTTAAAGGACCCAATATATCATCTGCCTGTAATGTCACTGTCAATATTCTGTTATGATGTATTGGTGGTTGGGGTCATATGTGAATGGTGAGCAAATACTAGAAGATCTAGGATTCATACCCTAAGTACTGACCAAATTTGTTTTATCCACGGAAACACAAAATTCGTAATTAACATGTAGATTTTTCCACGGTATCTGGGACTGAACCTATCAATATTATATACACCATGAAACATCTTTCAGTGATGAAAAATTCCTAAAGTCACATTCAACAATCAATTCCCATAGATACAAGAAAAGCCTTGTTGTAAAACATCAAATGATGCCTTTTAGAAGGTAATTAATGACCAGCAGAAATCTGAAAAGTAGATCAGACAATTACTACAATTAGAAAATATACGTACATACATCAGGGGTTCTACTGAGGCACATTTCCCAATCCTGAAAACTAGTTGCAAGTCTGTTTCAGGTGTGATTAGCAAACATCCCTATACCAAAACCTTGTTTAAAACATTGATATTATTTTTCATAAAGCCTATGGCTTTCACATGTACAATTAGCATTTCAGTCATAGTACTGGAATGAGCGCTTTTTTAAAGACCCGAGAAAAAGTGCAGTGCACCGTATAGTATATATCACGTGTGCACCTGTAATCAATCATTTTTTAGTCTAGCGCTTGGATGAGCAAGACGTTCGTGCGACAATGTCGCGTGGTAATTTTTGGTTTTTGCGGCGAAATTACGACTTTCGTTGGCAGTTTACATTCGAGGAAGGTAATTGCGATGAATGTATTGTATTTTTCAATCGTTATGAGTTTTTTATCTTCCGTTATTATCCTTTATTGTTGAACTAAGAAGACTTTTTGGGAACCGGAAGCTAGTTTGTAAAACAGCTTCATGTCACGATAATGATTACTTTGGCAGAGTTTTGAGCCGGTTTTGTCCCATGTCTTCTATTTTCATTGCTAGTTTGTGATAGTAAAACATGGTTATTATAACAATATGTCCTCTGGACAATTTTATAGACGAATTACGTCTTTATGCATAGTACGTAGTACATGCTTTTCGGATGTTAAAATTCGGACAAATTTGTTCCGTTATCCGAGTGAACGAGTCTTAGGACGCCGATTATAATGCAATGACCTAGTCTTTTGATTAGAGGAAATGTTTATTTACATGCCAAAAGTATTGGCTTAATAACATTAGTATGATATTGTCTGTGGGTAAGTTTTGATATGAAGGTTACGTTTTTGTACCTTTTATGAGAATATGAGAAATTAGCTTTATTAGCAGTTACAGAAAGTCACTTTGAGTCTGACACGGTTTATTTGATAATATAACAGTGTGTTATGAGTACATAACCTTAGATGGAGACCATTTGTATATCGGATATTTATTCAGAGATTATTACATGGGCAGTACTTATTTTATATTTAGAAAGGTACTAAGAGTGTTATATTTCATGACAAACTCAGTTTGCGTGTAATTAGTTGATAGTTGAGAAGAAGTTTCGTGATTAAGTAAGACCTGTTTTGAAGCATAACGTAGAGTTCTTTGACATTTGTCAGGGGAGAACGTGTTTGATGCGTGTTTATGCTATTTTTAGAATCCATATGAACAAGCATTTAGGTTGCTTTTTGTCTGCTATGGGTATGTTTATATATGAATTTAGTAATTTGCATGCTTATGCAATCAAGATATATTTTATGTAAATTTAGATTGGTTATCCTATGAGATAGATCAATATTTGATAGTTTGGATAGTTGCATTGAGTTGGAGTAATTCTAAGTATTTGAAATCAGGTATAACGTATGGCACTGAGTTATTCTGACCAGAGACTTATGCAGTTTGGCATTTGCTTTTGTGGTGTGTCGTCAATCTATTAGATTTGACATAAGTGTGTATTTGGTTCTTTTTTGAATTAATATATTTTGGTCATGGAACATGATTTTGGTATTTGAGGGAAGTTATATTTATATGACACTGTTTTAAAGTGACATGCAGGATGGTTTAGCATGTTTATGATTATAATTATATTTTGATTTCGCTATGAGTCTGTCGAAGGCATCAAATAGTGAGTATTTGGTGTTGATTGAAAAAGTATTTTGTGAGTTAAAAGGTTTCATTTGAATAGAGATATCAAGTTCATGTTTATGAATTGTCTTTAATGATTACTTTATTTATACGGCAGTATTATGATGGCTTATATTTATATATGATACTGAATAACTCAGATGTTTGGTGGAGAATTGGTTACAAGAGGAATGATGTTCATTTTGATGAATTGGTACATTTGGATACAGGTTGAACTTATTTAGATGTATCTGCTTTTAGGTATTCATGTCATGAATTTTGGAAATATATGTTGCTGTATTCTTAAATTTAGCCATATATCAATTATACTTATGATATACTTGAAATGAGTGACTCAGTACGAATTACTTATAGACTTATTACCCAATGCTTTTTGCATTCTGAACATTATCACTGTAGCAACAAGTGTTGTGTATTTATGACCGATGAGAGTACAAATTTTTAGTTGTTTATATTCATTTATTTGTCATGTGATGATAGGATGTTGTCAGTCGTTAGTATAAAATCTACTATAATCTAGTATTTTTACTATAGGTCCTATTGAGAAGGGATATATATATATTATTTAACCAGTATCCCTGGATATATGTTTATAAGTGAGACTGTTTTGGAGTATCATGTATTTATAAATACACTGGATACGTGTAGTTTTACGATGCATAATATTTTAACAGACTTATTTATGCACATCTACATGAGTAAATTTGTTCAGACCTTATGCCTGAACTTCAGGTTTTGGGTGTACCAAAGAGTATGTTTTGCTGTATTTTCCCAATATAATGGTCCTTTTCTGAGGATTTCAGGGTTTTCAGGATTTTTAACTTTCACCTATGCTTTAGTGATTATCAACTATAAACTTACGGAGTGAAGCTGATATTTGAAAATGAGTGATTGATTATCAACTATAAACTTTACGGAGTGAAGCTGATATTTGAAAATGACTTTTACAGTAAAGTTAAGCAGGATTGTTTAGTCATTGTTCATAGTTGGAAAGGAAGGGTTGAATTTACATACATTTGTACTTCTGTTAAGCAACCTGGGAATTTGAATTAAAAGTTATTTTTTAGAAACCTATTGGTAATAGTTGTAAAATATTAACAACTTGTTTACTGTCTTAATGTAGTGTTGTTTTTATGATTGTTTGTTTTATATGTGCTGCTAGTGTTAATTAGTTAACATGGATCCAGTTTAGCCTTTTGGAAGCGCTTATATGTTTGGTTTATTATATATGTTTCTTTGGAAACTCCCTAGCTTATTATACATGTTTATTGGGAAACTAGCTTTTTGTGTCCAGGAACATTTCAAGCATAGATAATAGTTCATAGTTTCGGCTAATGGTAATGTATATATAGTGGTTGTTACTTTTTTATATGTGATTATATGAGTATTTGAGGTACTTTATTCTTTAAGTTTTTATTAAGAGTAATTATAGACGTATTTGTTACATTTGTGTGTTATTGTAATGGATTTTATTTCTTTTCGAAGAAACAGGGTTAGTGTTACCTGAGCGGAATTTGGTTTAGATATTGACTTTACTTATTTTAATGAGGAATTTAGGGATAATAATGGCCTTTGTCATTTATTAGTGGTATCTTTTATCATAGTCATTTAAGATGGTCATGATACGAATATGGCAGTATTGTGTCTTTGCAGAATGATCTATTTATATATATTATATATGGAAAGTCTGTAACAGTACTATTATTTTCTTTATTCCTATAAAGGTTTTATTACTTTAGTTTTATTATTTATATTACATATTACATGTATATCATGTTTTAATACGTGATTTCTTTATTGTCAATGAATAGCACTTAAGCTGCATAGCAGTTTTCTTTACGGACCATATTGTATATTTTTATGATTTAAGAAAGGTTTGATGTCATTTCGTTAAGGATGTATTGGAGTGTTATAAGTTTATGATCTTGACATAAACTGGGCTTTGATAGAATTGTATTTGCCGTATACAAAGAGTGGTTATTGCTTGTGTCTTGTATATATGTTAAGAATAGAATTATAGGTGTTTATGTAATAGTTATTTATTAACCACTTTTTCAATTTGAAAACGATACTCTGATTCACTGATGGTCTGAAGTTGATGAACTATTTATTATATCATTTAAATTTAATTTATTATTTTGTTAAAATCTATAAGCTTTAGCTTTTGACAGTTAACAACTGGTTGTTGATTTGCAGGTTTAGAATGTTTATTTGAGGATTTCTGTATCGGCATTGTTCTTTTGAACTATCAAAGTGTTATAAGGTTCATTTTTTGTTACTTAATATTGTTAATGGTGTTTGTTTGGTTGAGGAATCCTTTTTTCAAGTCACCTCATGAGTTCATGTTTAAATTTAATTTGGTATTTTCAAGTTTATATAAAGTATTTTCCTTTGAGATATATTTGAATTTCAATTATTGACATAATAGAGGTTTTATTACCTGTGGAGAAGTATTCTAACTCTATGATGGTATTAATATATATTGTTCATGTATATATTATTGTTGCTCTTGATTTACAAGGTGTCTAGTCTGTTTTACATTATTGTATTACACTTTTATTTTAAGAGGGTTTTTGTGTTAATGGCAATATGTTTTGTTGCCCTACTTTGAAGATGCTAATTGTACATGTGAAAGCCATAGGCTTTATGAAAAATAATGTTCCCTCATCCAAGCTTTAGTGCAGGATGAGGGTCATTATTGGAATAAAGCCGGAGGCTGAGCATGTACATACCCTCCCTTTGTGTCAGATTATCATTATATTTAAAGTGCATATTTGTATACATACAGGTATATTTATTTTATGATGTAATGTTATATTTTGTGTTGTGATATTATGTGTATCTTTCAGCCTTTTATGCTTTGCCCTCCCTAGTACATGCTTATCACTTAGATTAGAGATTAGCCTATTGTTTAGGGCGACAAAACTTTGGCTTTGAATTATGATTGATTACAGGTGCACACGTGATATATACTATACGGTGCACTGCACTTTTTCTCGGGTCTTTAAAAAAGCGCTCATTCCAGTACTATGACTGAAATGCTAATTGTACATGCTCAGCCTCCGGCTTTATTCCAATAATGACCCTCATCCTGCACTAAAGCTTGGATGAGGGAACATTTTGTTAAAATTTAACATAATGAAACTTCAAATGACCATAACTCAGTCAATATTTGGTACTTTTTCATCAAATATGGTTTTATATAGTTTTATTTTCTGCGGAAAAGTTTCTTCTTTTTAGCGCAGCTTATCTGGATTTCCGGATTATTCCGGAATAGTATGACCCCTGAATCATGTGATGAGAAAAACATTTCTACTCTGTTCACATGGATATGTAGGTAGTAAAGTTACGACAAACTACCAATCTATGGAGGGGTAGCCTCGGAGGACGGATAACATTGTTTGTTAGTCTTCTGACTGACTAACTGACTTTGATGAATTGATCATACAAGACACTGTGTCAAGTAAAAATAGCTTAATCATTTCTGATACAGATGTAAGTATGTACTATAGCACAACAAAGCCTGCAAAATCCTCAATCTACACATGAACCAAAACTATCTTGGGGAAATTGATGAGCAAAAAAATGATATCAATATGTAGATGTTATGATCCTCTATCTAAGAGTGAAGGCTGTAATGCCATTAATTTTATATCAAGAGGTGATTCCAGTACTTAGCAACTTCTGTATTGTAAACCTCTGTAGAGCCTATAAAACCTATGTAGAGCAAATACGAAGAGTTTGGTTGTTGTACAGAGGTTGTTGTTTTGGAGAGGTAATGTTTACAGTAATTGGCTATACTTCTCGGTTCGACTGAGGCATTATGCTTTATCCTGAAAACATTTCGCAAGTCTGTTCACCCCAACACCAAACTCAGTTCAAACATTGTTTTATTGATATAATTCAGCTGATGAAATTTCAAATGACTGGAACTTTGTCAATTGTTTCAATTGTTTCATTGAACAACTTTTTTCTGCAGAAAAGTTCATTCTGTCTAGTGCTGCAAAACCGGATTATTCCGTATTTGTGGGACTCCATACTTCTGAGACAAAATTATTTTGTGGCTTACGAGAAGTTGTTGCTCTATGAAGGTCCGCTCTGTAGAGGTTGCATTGTGTGTAAGTCATGACAAGCTGGTCACATTAATGGCGTGTAATAAACAAACTTATTCCACTCCTGTACTGCCAGTCATACAAACAAACTGCTACCGTCACTTTGTAGTGGTCTTAAATCGGGTGAAAAATTACATCAATAACATTTCATGGTAATTTCAACATCATAAAGAATTCATTCAACAAAAATAAACATACAATAAACGTCAATCAAGTCCTACAACAAACAAACAGGCAACCATGAAGATCACACAATATTGTTCAGCCAATTTTACAAATTACAACAAAACAAATGACCTAGAACCAACATTCATTTGTTAGTTATTTTCGGTATTAAAACACATACCAATAATTGAAAAAATGAAGATGGTGGTTTCGATAAAAAATATCAAATGAGTTTCAAACTTTCTATTATGTTTGATATATGTTTATATGACCGTATATTGTGGTCACATTCAAGTTCAGTGTTTTTATCACAGCTATGCTAATTTCAAGTAATCACTTGACTATAAATTGCCGTTTAGTAATATATTAATTTTGCATTTATTTATTAATAAACAGGGGGTGAAACTTAACCAAGTTTAATTCATTCGCTTTTTTATTTTTTCAATTAAAATTGTAACTGTTTTGATAAAATATTTGCAATAAAATATTTGCAGACATAGAAGATTGGTATTTGTGGAAAGTGACTAGGCATATGTGTACTGTACGCAATCATTTACTTGTCACCTCAGGTGCATGTCGTAGTATCAGCTTTCAATTATTTTTACAACAAAGTTAAAACATCCTTATATGAGTCCAAAGTAAATATAATTTTTATAAATCTTATTGGATAAATAGACGGCTTCTTCTTTGACTCCTACGCCCTCACAAAATAAAATATCTTTTTGATAATTTTTTGTCTTTATTCTAAACAATTTTTCAATCATTTTCCATTGTTGACCTTAGATAGGTCAAAACATTAACGGTTTCATTTTTTTCATCTTTGGCCTAGATACATAAAAGCGCTAAAAAGCGATAACTTTTCTATCATTTTTCATCTTTGACCTAGATAGATAGCCATTAGCTACTGTAACCAATATCAAAAGAGCCGAGTCAAACAAAATCATCGAAATAAGTCATCCTATAACCTACCCCTATAAAAACCTATACCCTACGTCTATAAAATACATCAAACACGTCATTAAAGTAGATAGAGTTGACAACAAATTACACTACTTGATAGTGGACACCAGTCTCGCCAGTCATAGTGACTCAAACAGTTTTTCAGAACATCAGGGTATAAAAATTTGATAGCTAACATCTTGACACTTTTTCTCTCTTTTTTCTTGTATCCAAGTTAGTCATAAAACACAAACTAAGCCATCACAATTTCAGCCGAACCTCGGAAGAATGTGGCGGACAATAGAAGGGTACTCTGATACTATCAAACTCTAGTGAAAATGAAAATCCAACAAGAGGCAATTATGAAACACGTACATTATTATGTTACATTAACAAAAGGCCACCCATGGTTACTGTCGGCTGGGAGAGGAGGGGGTTGGTTTAAGTTCAGGGAGTCATCATTAAATGGACCCTTTAAATCATTCAGGTTTAACACAGTTTCTCCATAATTTTTCTGTTATAATAATTATAATATATATAAAACAGAAGATTCACCAGTTTTCCTGGACTGTATCCTAACCAGTACTACCTTACCCTTCTTCAAGGAACAGGAACCAGCAACTTCTTCACATGTGGAAGTAAATCAACAGTACTAGTGTTGTCAAATTTTCATCTACGAATATGACATGCTGTGAACAAGAAGAGAACCTGGATTGCTGAGTTACAAATCATGTCTAACTGTATTTACAACTCTCTGTTCATTTTCGTACCCACCAACAAACCATACTGGAGCATACTTCAATCCAGCAGCATTTTAAACATATCTTATCAATGACTAATATCTTGCCTGATAAGCCACTGGCTTTTGATTGTATGGAAACAGGTACCTGCAAACAGATATATAGGAATTAACCTATCATCTTTAATTATACTGTCAGACTAGCTTCTCTGTGAGTTGCTATTTTCATCTGCTGAAAAAGCTTCAGGAAAACTAACACAATGTCAGATGAGCAGTTGGGAGCCTCTAGCATTGTTTCGACTGTTTGTTTCTGTGTTTGTATATTCCGGTGTATTATTCTTCACATGGTCTTGTTTCTGTACAGTTGTAAACTGTTTAACTTCTTAAGATGACAAACCTGATATAGGACAATGAAAAAGCACAAGATCTTCATGAGTTCCAGTCCAATGTTGCCACACTGCTAGAAAGAACCTAACAAACTAATATGACAATTAACAAACAATTGCAGTCTTGAGATTGACAAGGCATGCAGCGCATTGTGACATCACCTGCAGCGACCACTTACTAATATTTAGTCATAACATCTGACGTGTCGTTCTCAAAGTAAACATATGGTTTTTGCGGTACTAAGTACTAATTTCTCTCTACACCTTTTAGCTTCATTACTGTACATATAATTATGACAACGATGTCTTAATGGCATTGTTCTAAGATGAACTTGGTGCCTACGTCTGCTTTTATCATGCTTGCGTTGATGGCGGCTTTTTGTGGAACAACACTTGTGTTTTTTTCGGTCTGTAGTAAACGTGTAGTAATAATACACATACGAAACTATTCGATCCTATGGAGAAAAACGTTTTCTCTTTACCAACTACAAAATGATTCATAAACTTGGGCCTTATACTAGTCTGTAGTAGACTGGTGATGATTCACAAAGAACTGACGGGTGTATTGCATTCACATGCATGATCCAGAAAGATTTTCCCAGTGGAATTGTTAAGTGAAAATGCAAACCTAGTGCATAACTGAATGATTATACACAGTCAATGAAGCTGAGGATGCTTGTGTAACCAAGGTGGCGTTTGAACGAATGACCCCCCCCCACAGCACTAGGTACAGAGAGTGTAGTGGTAGAGTGTCCGTTTCAAGTAAGGGAGGTCCAGGTTTTTTATCCTGGGGCTATATCGTACCAAAGTCACACTTACTGATGTCCAGTCTAATTCCTTTCAAAGAAAATCTTGACATACACTGAGCCAGTCTAATTTGGAACAAACGAAGTACAATCACAAATGAACCCAAAGATCTAAATTTGAATCACAGGAAGTACAATTACAAATCAACCCAAAGATCTATATCTAAAGTAATGAGTTAAGCTACATCCTGATTAAAATTTCCTGAAAGTTAATAGACTGATAAAACACAAGGAAGCTCCAGAAGTTCTACAAGAAGCACAATTCACCACATGATTTACACTCACACGTTATGCTTTGCAAGCAAATTTAAATAGCAAATTGTATGTTAACATGTACGGGTAGCTACAAGCACATGTATAGTCTGATTTTTCTGACCTGTCGCAAGTTATCTGCTTGACCATTAGCTACAAGCACAGCCTTTTTCACTTACTGGTTTGAGCTCAAACACAAACCGCTAAATTTTGATTGACTCTCATGAAATTTACCGTTATGCATTTAGCGACTATACTTATTTTATCTCATTGACCCATCCTATGAATATTTAATGTGTGCCTCCGTAGCTCAATGGTTAGCATGCTTGCTGTCTAATCTGGGGACCCGGGTTCAAATACGGGTGGAGGCATTCATATGCCTACAATATTTCAGCAGAAAGCTGACTGGCAAATAAAGGCTATAATGCTTGGCATTTTTAAATATATATATATTTAATGTAAAAAAACCTGCGACAGGTTAAAAATTTGATGTATAATCTTGTTCATGTTTTTTTTCACAACCTCTAATATCACCTATAACTGTGTGAATGCTTTCATTGGTATAACTCCAACGCGATAAATTGCAGTACAAAAACAAACACAATATTGCCTATATTTTTGTTACGGATTAAAATCAAGGACGTAACACTTACCAATGAAAGTATTCAAACATTTAGCACAATATGTAAAGTTTTCATGCTCCTAAATATTCAGAAACGATAAGTACAGTAGAACTTCGATGCCTCGAACAGTACTTGCCTCGAACACCCTAGATGCCTCGAACTAGTTCTTCGGTCCCGTCAAAATTCCTTCTGTATTCATATGGTAAACAGTAGATGACTCGAACAGTATCTAGGTCGAACACTCGAACTGATTGGACGGTCCCTTGCTATGATTTACCCGTAGATGAGTCGAACAATAGTTTTCGCACCTTTCATTGACTGTTGAAATCCATTGTTCGAACGCGGGTAGTCGGCGACAAGTTGTGATAATTACTGTACCAAGCAATTGTTTGTGTTCGACTTCATTGTATAACACGTTTTTAAACATTTATACATCCATTAAATGGTTAATGAAGGCCGTCCAGGAAATTGTAACTTATTTACTTTTAAAAAGATCGGAATAACATAATCATTTTTCAACGTTTGTCAAAATAATCTGTTACATTTCCATTTATTGAGGAGATAAAGATTTCATGTCAATTTGGTCAACCTATATTGTTTCATTAGTGTTATGAATAAAATTACAAAAATTATAGACCTATATTAGTTATAAAAATAAATTATGCAATATACACACACGATTTGTAAATTTACACGTACCGACATCAGTTCGAACTTATATCCATGCATATTCTTGGATACCATAGATGCCTCGAACACCCTAGATGCCTCTAACTATTTTGCCGGTCCGAAGGTAGTTCGAGGCATCGAAGTTCTACTGTATAGCAGATTTTGTGTTTGTTTTTGTATTGCAATTTATCGCATTGGAGTTATAAGTGTTACGGTCCTTGATTAAAATCCTTAACAAAAATATAGGCAATATTGTGTTTGTACTGCAATTTATCGCGTTGGGAGTTATACCCTGTTCATACGATTTCAAAATATATGTTTATACTGTAACTTTATCTTTGTTGTATATTTTAACAATAAACGTATTCTCTTAAGACACAAAACATATGTTTCAAGCTTTAATGTGTAATGGGTTATCTGTCTGCTATACGTTTCTATACTCAATTCTAGTTCTTGGAGAGTTTCCCAGACTTCTTGTGTTGAAACGTGAATGTCTGTTCAACAAGAATCTGCTTTTCTGGTGGAAATTTCTAGAGAAAAAAAACACAGCATGGGCAACTTGATACATATACACATATTTCAAGATTTTCTTTTTTAAAAATTCAAACCAAGCTTAAAGAAACTTACCATAAACTCTGTGAGAATGCCAGGTAATCTACTTATAGAATTTTATAGAGCTTTAGAAGAAACTTGATTTCACTTGTTAAAGAGAGATAAGACTATGAAATTGCTGCAGATGTGTAGATTGTAACATTCTATAACTTTCAATCTTAACAAAATAAGTAAGATTTCTTAATAATTAAATTACCAGCAGTTGGTATTAATTAACTCATAAGGGATGTTCAACAATTAATATGTTTTATTTCGTAAGGCATGTTCAACAATTTAAAACAGATGTTTCCTAAATTTGTAAGGGACGTTCAACAACTAAACACAGAAAATATTTCCTTAAATTGTAAGAGACATTCCAACAACTAAACTCATAAAATGTTTCCTAAATTTGTAAGGATGTTCAAATGTTTCCTAAATTTGTAAGGATGTTCAAATGTTTCCTAAATTTGTAAGAGACATTCAAGGACTAAACACATAAAATATTTCCTTTTGTAAGGGACGTTCAACAACTATCTGTTTTTACTAAAGGACTTTCAACAACTATATGTTTTTACTTAAGGATGTTCAACTACTAAAACATTCCAAATTGTAATTACAGTCACACCCTCTAGGATAATTTTTTTGAAAACCACTGCAGTAGTTCAGTATTTGGAGATACACAACATATGCTGCAGGGGTCCTACTGATGCATTATGCCCAATCCTGAAGTCCTGAGTCGTACGTCTGTTAAGGGTGCCATTAGCACAGCAAATCTCTGTTTCAAACATTGTTCTATAATTGTTAAAATTCAGCTAATGAAACTTCAAATGACCATAACATTTTTCATCAAATAACTTAAAAGTTTCATTTTCTGCAGAAAAGTTCAGTCTTTCTAGTGCAGAAAATCCAGATTTCCGGATTTTCCAGAATTGTAGAATCCCTGATACTGGTATGCCAGACATCCAGCAAGACTGCTTCATGCTGGGTTGAACTAAAAGACAAGACAAAAGATAAACTAGGCCAGAAACCGTCTTGAAGAAATAAATGACCTTGAAGATTAATTAACTTGAGTTAGAATCATAAAACATGAAGCATTGTATAGTGGAGTGGGTGTTGAGATACTTACCAGTGCTGATAAGCCATTGTGTCGGTCCATAAACCTATCATTACTGATGATGCATCTCATCTAGGGATATTAACCTTGCCACTATGTTCCGGTCAATGCCAGTAACAAAAGTGGCAACTTATCAACAAAACTCTCATCAATGTGGAGCCTTGGAGGAAGAATAAGTCTCAGGTTCTCTTGCTTCATTGAAATTGTTCTGACATACCCCACCCACTTAGTGAAACATGTGCAATAAAAAAGTATGCAAATAGCTATGTCCAATTAGTAGACAATCTCTGGTATAAACCATTATATTGGCTGTGTATGGTGATATAGTACCCAGAGATCCCTAATCATTTAATGGTCAAAATACCCACTTCCCAAAGGGATAAAATCGGTGAGTACACCAAGAAAGTTACCCAATTTTCCTTCAGTAGTACTGAAAGTGGTTTGGAATTAGATCATTTTCTAAACCTCTGCTCACTACAGACCTAGCCGGGACGCCACCTAGGACACAGCCTAATACATTGAGCGAGCTCTTTTATATAGAATAAAAATATGCCCCTTAGTCCTTATGACTTTGGTTGGTTGGACCTAAATTTTCTTGGTTCACCAGCATTATGTAATATTTTGATGTTAAAATTAATGTATTTAACAAACATTAAACCAACATTAAAATCAAGTTATGAATTAGAGCACTGAGTCTGATACCTGGTGTAAAACGAACAGCTGGGAACCATGAGGTGAAGTTGACAGAAAGTTAAAGAGATACCATAATTTAATGCATTTTATTGATTATTTCAATAAACTGTTGATAGTTGATGGGAGGCAGATGTTATGGTGACAATAATTTTTATCATCCAAATTAAACGAAAAACTGTAAAATGAACAAAGAATCATTGTTGGCATATTGATTAAATACCATAATTTATGCATAAAAATTTTGATTAAAAATACCATATTAGGCAAGTATATTGAATAACATAATTCACAACTTAAACTTGCTGCCAAAAGGGTCAGAGTTAATGAGTTTTGTTTTAAAGCAATAATATACAGTGTGTGGGAAAAAGCATAAATAGAATAAATAAATCTCTTTAAATATATAACAAGCTTACAAACAATATGAGGACAAAGTTTATGTAATATTCGGGTTTAAACTTCATTTCTGAACAATTTTCAATTAAATAAATATTATAATAATTCATATGGGGGCTGATTCACATAACCAGTTTTCCTGGACTGTATAGTTCCATATATCGAAGAACCAAATAGTAAGAAAAGAACCAGCTTCATATAAAAAGGTAATTGCTCTACAGAGGGCGGCTCTTTAGAGGTTGCACTGTATTGTGAGTAAGAAATGTTTCAACAGGGTAAAATGAACCACCAAAGCAATTTCCAAGATGAGAAAAAAGTCACTCTGACTATTATTATAAACAAACTGTTCCTCAAGCCTATAACCAATACACCATTTCATTCTTAGAATACAGTAAAATTATTAATTTTTGCGGGTATTAAATTTTGCGGGTACCGGTATTAATTTTTTGCGGGTATTAAATTTTGCTGATTTTGGTAAAATTGTAACTTGGTTGTTTCTTAAATTTGTGGATATAAAAAATCTTAAGAACAATCTCTGATACATATTTTTCATCTCAATTTTTTCAGGAGTTAAATTTAGCGAGCTATTTCTTCTGCGAAATTAACAAAAATTAATCCACCACGGATATTAATAATTTTATAATAGTAAGCCAGTAGCTCTACCATTAATTAACCCAGATGTTTGCTATGGAAATTCTGAAAACTTTACCTGACTTTACAGGAGGAGGCAGATGGTTTTTGACCAGTTTTGACTTGTATTCATAGACATATTGATGGGAACCACATGCTTTAAATTAGTTTAGAACATTTGCTGCTAGAAATGTGATGACCTTGTCAGCAGTAATTGCCTTCCAAATAGCTCAAATATTCCTAGCTGTACATCAATGAGCTACTTACTGGCACGAGTTTGCATGCTAACACCATAAAGATAATAATAGTAATTATCTAAAAAAAAAATCCCCGTCCACTTTTCCTCAAAGAGGAGCTACTTTCAGGAGCTTGCAATCCCTTACCCCATGGCAGATATCATAATGAAAATTGGTTTAGAATGTTATCCACAGAAAATAAAGCCATTATTACTATTATATCGACAGATACTATTCTTAGTATTGCAATAATAATATCGATCTTCATCCCTACCCCCTTCCACTTGTCTTACTTGAGGGTCTCAAGTTTAATATTTTTGGAATATCATTTAATGATTTATTTTTATAAAGGGAATCAGGGGAACCTACTTCACTGACATGCTGGAAAACTATCAGAATTCATCTAAGTGTACCATGGCCCCAATTACTATACTGATCACATGCTACAAGGAAACTTCTTATTGAGACTCGCAAGCTATTTTCTTAGAGATAATTTACTAGTCAAAGGGCATCAGGGACTATATCTATCAGGGGCCATGGCCCCCAACTTTTGACTAACATGCTGGAGAAATTAGAAACTATATCAAATTTCAGGGTTTTGAGTCTGGATAGCTAATTTAGAATTTAAGGACATGCCTCCTCTTTTAAAAACATTATTTATAAAAGTTTTAACCCTACACATGTTAGATTGCAATGTTCAAAACTTTGAATTGTTTTGCTAAGTAACTTTTATATTGTCTGCAGAAAAGTTCATGCTTTATATTTATAGTGCTAATCGTGTTTTCTGAAATATCCTGGCTTTTAGGACCCCTCCAGTCTCTAGGGGAAGATTACAAATGAGACTGTCTTAGAAAAATCAAAATTAATCTTTTTCATGTTACATAAACATCTTTATTAAATTTACAATAAACATACAAAAAAATACTTAGCATTAATTATAACATTTTACGTGATTTCTGATTAAAGAGTTAGATATATATAAATTTGTTGCTAATTATCAAGAAGCCATTAACCTATAATGTGAGGGCATGTACCTTTGATGTGTGTGCATTTAACTTATAATGTTTGTTCTATAATATAAATGTTAATTCATGAGAACTCATATCATATATTATATCATAATATAAATAAACAAGTTAAAGAATGAATTACAGTATCTTGAAAGGAAGTATTTATTTTATAGTGTATCAATACCATTGTGACTTTGCTATTTGTGTTTTTACAGTATAATACATAAATATGAAGGTAGAGATCTGGGTACTGGGTACTGGGAGTCTGGTAACGATTATATAAAGCAATTATAAGCCACTTCACTGACATGTGCCATCCCCCTTCATGATGTTTACAGTACTAAACTACCTGGTAAGTATTTGTAGTGGTTTTACTGCATCTAGTATACACATAAAGTTGAAGTATACTAATCTAATGGTATTAATATATTATACATGACACATAAAATACAAGGCACAGGTAAATACAAGGCACAGGTAAATACAAGGCACAAGTAAATATAAGGAAATATTGCTCTCAGGCTCCAGGGGGTGTGGCATTGATTATGCATGAAATACAGGACTACAGAACTATGTAAGCCACATAAAGAACAGAGTAATTTGTTTTATTTTAAATGGGGACATAAGTTATGTCAGATAATGAGCTAAGGGCCATGCAATGACTCTTCTTAAGCCATTATGGTGGAGATAGTCCACAGGTGCCTCTTCTAAAGAAATTAAGCAGTAACCCAGACGGGGATCAAACCCGGGACCTCACAATCCCAAAGTGTGTTCTACCTCTAGACCACTCCTTCATAAAATACTGGAGCTTTCAATTTACAGTTCAAGGAAACGAGTGTTAGAAACAAGACAAATGAAGGCTTCAACAACTTGATGGTTTTCACCAGTTCACTTAAGCAATCAAATAATGGTGTGTGTTGCAGTATGTCTGTATGTCTTGCCACTGTGTGCAGTCAGCTGTTGTTTAAATCAGAACTTTGGGTCATTTATTATACATTCAACTTATTTTCAAGGCAGGATGTATCAGTACTCAAACACATCCATGATTGTACATGTACCGTCAAATCTATTTTTTTTGCGAGGGATAAATTGTCTCAATATTTGCCAAATTGGTAAGTTAGCAAAATTCTATGCTTATGAACTAAAATATAGGCAGTAAAACTCAAAAATTGGATATTTCTGAAGTTAAGAAATCAAGAACATTTAAGCTTACAAACTACTACAAAATTTTGACATAGATAGCGCAAATATGTATGATTTTATAGAATAATTGCTTCAAGGAGTACTTATCTATCCTTCAACAATAAAATCAAGTGGTGCTTATCAGCATTTGGCTTTCAGGGATATGTATAAACCATTATTTCTATTTTCTGTACAAACCATTATTTCTATTTTCTGTATCAGTTTTGTATTTTTTGTTTATTCTTTTTATGAAAGCCTACATAGATACCAGATTAAAGAATACAGCAGTAAAGATGAGGTCTTTATCTGACAGCCCTCCCCAACATACTGTACATTCCTCAGTGCCCCCTTGAACTTGTTCAAGGTATGATAAAGTACCAAAAAGTACATAAACCCTAAACTGTAAAGGTTTTTTTAATTATGGTACATACTATACATGACTAGAATCATTATTTGAACATCCACGAAATCTACAACAGCCTTAACCCTATGTCTGTGTAGTTCCGAGTATACTGTGAAATGCAGTTTCAAGAAGATGTTAGTAAGACATAAAGCCACTCCCAAACCAACCAGTCATTGCATTCAAATGCCACTTTGCCCTTGGCCTTTGACCAGGGGAATCTGAAGGCCAAGACAAGACTCTTCCTACCAAGTTTGAGTACTGTAGATTCAAGTATTCTGTACTTATCACCAGATATGGTCAAAATGTTCTACAGATGAATTTGGCCAAAAGATAACAATTCCGACATGAAGGCAGCACTCAACAAAAACGTCACACCAACATAAGGCACACAAGAATTGTGTGCTGAAGTTGAAATTGTTAGCTCTATGAAAGTGGCCCTTGTCAATATGACAACACTGTCCCTTGTCAATATGACGACACTGTCCCATGTCAATATGACGACACTGTCCCATGTCAATATGACGACACTGTCCCTAGTCAATATGACGACACTGTCCCTTGTCAATATGACGACACTGTCCCATGTCAATATGACGACACTGTCCCTTGTCAATATGACGACACTGGCCCCTGTTAATATGACGACACTAGCAACCAACTGACAAACACAACTGGTCAAAGCACAATTACATGTCATATAGCAGGAGATTATTACACTGGTTCTACGAGTATATATGAGCTCCGCTGTGCGATTTCCAACCCCTTAAAAAAAAACACAATTGGGGAACATCACATTTAGTACAGAGCAGATGTTTTTTGGGAAAAAGGCAAAACAAGTATTTTTCTAGGATCATGTCACATAATGTGTTTCTTGTAACATATTAAAAATCTAGGTCCATACTAGCTAGTTAAAGTCGACTTTTTTGGGGTAAAACCTTACAAAATATAAAAGCATAGCATGAATTTTTGGAATCTATAGATCACTAAGTCATTAATGAGTTAATTTTATAATAATATATTGTGATAGGTAGGTTGTTACTTGTAGTTTAAGATGTCAAACATCGTTTTTCATGTTAGTGTACAAAATGCGATGTTTTGGGACAAAATCTTTAAAAATATAAACAAAACCGTGAGTTTTTGGAATCGGTTGAATACTAAGTTATTAATAAGTTAATTTGATAATTAATCAATGTTATAGGTACTTAGTGCCTTGTACTTTTATGCCTCAAAAATAATTTGCCAGAATATTGTGCTAAATGAGAGTGTTTTGGGGCTAAAATATTACAAAATATAAACGAAAAGTGCGAATTTTGGGAATCTGATAATTATTTTGTAATTTTTACCCCATAAAATAAAAACCGCACACTATGGAACTTGATTTCAGAATTGTACAAGACATCCATAACAGTACATGATCCAAAATTCTGTGTATTGTGTTTCCCTTTTTGTAAATGTGGCACTTACAAGGGGACCTGTGCTAATTAAATGACGTCATCATAATTATTGTATTTACGCGACGTCAGTAGCGTCATTTCAATTGTCATGTCTAGTTTTCATCATGTCATAGCATGTCACTAAGTTGTACCATTTTGAAAAAGTATAACTTTTTGGAAATCTTAAACATAAAACTACACAATTCTATCAACATGTAAAGAGTTAAAATTTTGACCTCAGGTTGGAAATCCCACAGCAGAGCTCATATGTACATGTATTTTGATGACTGGTACCAATACTGAATGTATATATAAGACAATCTCCAGTGCAATCAAGAGATTGGCACTATACAACTCTTCAGCTGTCAAGAAAGGAAACAATTCTAGTTATACTATATGTAACTTCCTGTTTGTGTGATTCCCTCATTTGTCTCCATGGCGATCGTTTATACAAGTATCTATATATATAGATCAATATCTTCCGATCTGTGTGAATATCTATCTTTAATACAAGCTTGTTAATCATTATTTCATATTTTGTTCCTCTCCAGTGTGAAGTCATCTTTGGTTGGATGATCTGGTGTAAATTACTTTCATGGTCTGAGTGTCTTCCTGTATGTTACTTCTTGTTTCTTCAGGGTTTAATACAGTTTCTCAACATTTTTTTTGTTTTTGTTATATACCATTGCAGATGCACCTAATCAAATTATCCTAACCAGTACTAACTAACCCTTCCTGATCCACAAGAAACCAGCCATTTCTCCACATGTGGAAGAAAATTGACAATGGTGTCTAATTTTCATGGAAGGGAATGACCTCATTCACAACCGCAACTCGGAATCGAACCCTGATTACCTGTTACAAATCTAGAGCACTTAAACCAAGGCTACATCTTACAGTCAACTGACAAGTCTAAAACTTCAACCTAAGACTTTTAGGAATTTTATAAAATCGTATAGACAAGATTAAATGATTATAGATATTTAAAATAACAATTGCCAATAAGCATGATAAGAGCATTTCTGAAATTCAAAAACATCTATAAATTGTCTATATATATGGTAATGTTTCTAGCCTCACGAGACTTCAAACGAATGGAAACCTAAATGATATAGACATAATGCCTGTCTGTTACATATATAAAAAATTTCCAGTGAAAAGAAATTATGATTGATATTTGGAAGGACGTAATTTTATACAATTTTATATCATTTATGTATACAGGCATGCTGTGCAATGAAACATTAAATTGCTTTATTGCATGGAAAGTGGACAAGGTTAGGATAAATGAAATTTCTACAGAAGGGCGGACATGTCTACTGTGACAACAGAGTAACTGTGACAATGTGAATTTATAATCTTAAGTGTAGTGACTTCCCTTGATCATGTCTCGGGATAGGTCAGGGGTTCCATTTGACCTGGGAGTAGGGGTTTTGACTCTCGAAATTACCAAAAAGTCACATTTTGAAGGGTCTTTTTCTCTTGAAATCAGGGGTAGTTTGCCTATAATGTGGTAAAACTTAGTCAAACATATCAAAAATGACCAATCAGATTTAGGAGCCAGCAGAACCCCTGTAGGTTCCTTAACTCTTCAGAAATGAGCCCAGGACTAAAATCATTAGAAAAAATTCAATATGATTGAATGAAATACATTCTTGCAGTTATAAATTACATCAATACATGTCACCTTCTTAGAACTTTACCATAACCAGTAATTAACCATACATAATTGGTACCAGAAAATCACAAATATGATGGAAAAACTTTCCAATAATACAATAATAGTTGTACTAACTACCAAGAATGGATAATTGATAGTATAATTATGGTCAATAGATTTGTTATTTACACAAATAAGAAACATGACACCAGGAAGGGGAAAACTAGTAGAACTAACTAAGTTATATAGTGACATCCGATACCAGCTCATTTGTAAATCAACTTTATTGACAATCATTATTGACTATGATCCTAGATTCATTTAACAGAGTGAAGACTTTTGAGCGTCCCTTCACGAGCCTAGAGTGCTCTGCTGTTTCTGTTGAGTGCAGTCTGATTTGTTTAAAAGAATAAGATCACTTTAAGAAAACTCACTTTGTACACAACTTAACAACTTCCAAGGCAGTTTGACTAATCAGGCCTGGTAATTAGAAATTCAACCTTTCAATATAAGGAGAGAAGAAAAGGTCAGGATTCAAAAACCTGAAATCAGGCACAAGCCTGAAAAATACCAGGCCTGATAATATGTCACATATTGGGCAATTTGTGCAATTTTGGTCTGTTCGACAAAAACTAATAAAACCAAAGATGTTATTGGGCATTAGGTTAAAGTAGGCTGCAAGTATCCAAAACTTTTACTAAAGTTATGTCAAGTTTGAGGATCCTAGCAGCCAAAGCAGTCTTTATTTATTGATTGGAAGCTGTAAGCAATTGGCCTTTTTGACTGGGCTGTTTTGTGGAGCAGGTTATAGTCTGGTTTCCATCACCAAGCTTACAGCGCTACTACAGTACTTATACTGTAATAATTGGGACAGGAACCAGACTATAATGTGCTCCTCAAAACAGCCCAGTCAAATAGGCCTAATATGACTTTAAAAATATTTCAAAGAGGGGCATACAGACACATAACATGCAGTTATGTTTTTATTACAAAATTAATGTTATTATGTCCAATACAAGTAATTTACCTGATTACTGAATAAGCAATAATGTCAGCCTCAGCTATAATGTTGTTTAAGCCAAATATTACTGTCTGACATTTTGTATGACAAAATAATAATGGCTAAAATTAATTTAAGTGTTTAACCTTTAGAGCATGCATGAAATGTTTGAAGAGCCTAACAGTAAATGCATCCTAAATAGTCCCTGTCTCCAGGATCCATCCATTGCCCTTGTTTGTGTTTGTTTATTTATTTAAAATATACCAGATTTATATAGTGCCTTTTTCATGCGAAAGCACATTCAAAGGCACTTTACATTATAGTATTGCAGCCACAAGGAAGCAGGTGAATCCTCTACCAGTGCAGATACAGCATGATCTGACCAGAGGAACAGACCGAGAGAAAGCCCCCAAAGGGAGAGAGATACATTTAATACAGGCATATCCGGCGCTGCAGAAGAACCCGATCGCCTAGTAACATATCCAGCAAACTGGCTGCAGCTGTGGCTTCCCTTTCTTGTGTCTCTAATTTAAGCATGACAATGGAATACATCTAATAGGCTAAACATTTCATGGAGAACCAGCTCATCCACAGAGTAGCTAGGTCCAATGACTTCTTATGAAGTCTGAGAGCAATGGCAGTAAACATAATTGCCAGAGCAATCCTAGCAAATTGATGAAGTTGTTAAATAGAGGATGTTGCTCAAGAGAAGGGCACTTCAGAGTAGGATTGCCAGAAAGGATCACTCCTACGTTGGAGTGCAAGAGGTCCACTCCAAAACAGCAGTGTCAGAGGGCCACTATGATATAATAAGCATATGATGTACATTAGTAAATATCAAGGCAGTGTACATATTATGAAGGACATCAATCCCTACCCAGTAACTGACTCATTGTTCCTTACTTGAGGCAATATACTGTAATACTTTTTTTTTACTTTTTCAAGTTTTTTGGACAATTTGTTACAAAACACACAACAAAGAAAAGCCTACAGTAGATATGTACAGTAATTACATGTTAAAGGCTGGCATGAGGAAGTGAGTGTTTGGTACAGTGCCTAATGATGGCAATCCAGATGTTCAGCTTTCTCTATCCTACTGGAGAACTTAATTGGCAGTGTGCAATTTCTCAAGTGAAATACATACTACAGTACAACCCTCGTGGGTTTCCCATCAAAACATTGCATGGCGTAATAAAAACTACAGAACCACTCTCGAAGGGGTCCCATCAAAATATTGCACAGTGTAACACATACTACAGTACAACCCTCCAGGGTTTCCCATCAAACTATTGCAGGAAGAGTGTCTGAGCTTGTTTATGTTTGCTATTTGAAGGGACCCATTAAAAACTCACGCTCATGATAAAAATCTCGGCTCTCAGTGTGCACCTGCTCTGTTATATCTCTTTGCCTATCCACCCCTAACTTTGTCCATTTGCCTGATTTTCAAACTGATGGAACCAATCACACATAATTGCAAACTGTACAATCAAATAGTCTAACGATTTCAGCAGTTTAAAAAATGCAAACATTTAACTTCGCAAAACCACTTCTGCAGGGGTGGTTTTCAATATTGATCTTACTTGACTTAAGGATAAGGACAACCAATCAGATCACACCATATTAAAATCTTGATCAGTAACAGGCAATATAATTACATGTAGCTATCTTTATTCTCCAATTAAATAAGATCAAGATTGAATACAAACCCTGAACAGTAAATTTGTGTGCTTTTAACATTGCAAAATAATATGATTTTACAGTAGTTAATAAGTTTTCTAATAGAAGGAAGTCGTTTTTTATCACGATTGTTGACATATGAGGAGCTTTCATGTTTCCTGTACTAAATTGCTGCTGGCCTACATCACTCCAGTGTATGGTCTGTGGTTAATATTGCATCAAGTCCACTTCAAACAGAAGTAGCTTTCGTGAGTGCTTTTGTGTTCCAGTGGCCTGAGCATTTCATGAATTTATTAAAATTCTTCGACAAAGACTACTGGTCTGATTTCCATTAAGTCAGACTCAATCTAAAATTTTGAAGGACTTCAGACATTTCAATGATTTACCTTTCACGAGACAAGCCCATGTAATGAATCAATGAAGTGTGAGGTATGTAGTATAACTAACAACATCACTAGATTCATAGCAACAACAATGTCTTAATTCAATATAAAATACATTAATGCGTTTATATAAACATAATAATATTATAGCAATTTAACAACAGTTTCTCCAACAATGTCCAATTTTCCCCTTACAGTCATAGTTATTAACACTAAATACATGTAACATCAAATTTGACCTTTTTTGTGTTCATGAAACAGGAGCAAAATCTACCACAAGAAACTTGAACAAGAACCATAATACTAGAAACATTACACCTCACAATTACAACATGAAATAGAACCATATAAATACCCTGAAACATTATACAAGAAACATTACACCTTAACTAATTAAGAAAACAACAAATTATCTCCACATGATCATCCTTTGGCCAATTACAGGGGTGTCAACAGAACCAAATTAAAAATCCTGAAAATCATATGCGGCTGACCATTTTGGACAAACTAGAGGCCGTCAACCATATATAATAACTCAGTTTTTCAAACTTTTTATTGAAGAAAATCCTTTAGAGCAGATATAATTGACCATAACTTTGCCATTTCTTGAGATATTTTCATCAAATAACTTTTATTTTGGTCAGAAAGCATAGCTCTTCAAGGGTAGACAAATCCGAAATTCTGGATAAATCCGGAAAATTGACACCCCTGCCAATTAATAAGTATCATGTAACCATACCAAACATGATTGTTTATGACATACGGTGTCATTATTAGATGGTTCCCCATCTCTTTAGGACTCCTAGTCATACGAGTAGGCTTAGACAAGTAATGAGAATTATAGTTTCGTCTTTCCTAATAGACCTGGGTCCATATTAAAAAATCTTGTATCATGATCACCATTCTTATCCAGCATTATCAGGCCCCAATCTCCCGAAGCATCTCAAGTAGAAATCTCAGCTCAAATTGAGATTTTGCACAAATAGGAGTCTTAATTTTAGATACATCAGAAGTGCGTGATCTTGACATTTTACTGTAATAAACTCAAAATTAAAGTGTTTGTTTTCTGATGCCAATTTTGAGTCCAACGTATCATGGAAATTACTTCAAAGATGAATGACAAAATTTGAGATGATATTCATCTCAAACTGAGATGATTCAGAAGATTGGGGCCAGTAATCATGCATTATTCTCTTCAAATCTACATTCATGAGTGTTAGTTAAATATTGTAGAGTACAAATGTACTAGTGTGTTACTTTGTATTGTAGATGCATGATATCCCTTCTAATCTGTAAGTTCCAATGATTTATGCTAAACTAGCCAACACCTAAGCTCGAATTTAAGTTGACGACTGATGCCATAGTTCAAAATATTCAAAGTTCAAAGATTTAACAGTTCAAAACATTCAAAGTTCAAAGATTTTACAGTTCAAAACTTTCATAGTTCAAAGATTTTACAGAGTGTATTAAAGGATAAGCAGTAAGAGTAAAAGTCTGAACATGAATCTGATAAGAGTCCCAATTGCCATAACATGAAAGCAAGGAATAAAAGAAAGAAACCTGGAGGAGAATGGTGGAGAGAGAGTTGAAAGAGATGGGAATAGCATGGACAGTTTTTTTACAGTTTATTCAGAAAATGTTTTAGGCCACCGGCCCATACACAAAATACATAATATACGTTTAATTTATGCATGGAAGAAAGTAGAATGACAAAAGTGGAGAAAGCTGACTTCAGCCTTATGTGTCGAAGTACACTAAGAAAGATAAGAAGGAATGAATTATTTAAAGAAAGAGATTCTTCAGACAATCTATATATCTAAATCTAGGATTGCTAAGAACTTGGATTATTACAGTAAATCCAGGAACAGGTTTATAATAACACCATCAACCATACACAGCTGTACCAATAAACATACCCCACACTACAAGCAAACAAATATACAACAGTAAGCAATGTTACTAACATCTTCTTTTCATTAACTGCTTCTCTAATTAACTGTCTAGAAACTCCTCTAATGTTTTAAACTTGAGCCAGAGTTCCAACACTTTGAACTGAATATGATACTGTACAAATATATACATTGATTGCTTTGTAATTGAAACAAGGCCCGTGAAAATTCCACAAAAAAAGGGTTTCGTTGCTCATAGCTAGGTTAAAATATTTAAAAATTCCACAAAAATAACAGGTTTTTAGAGAAAAACAAGCTTCATAAGTATGTTTAAAATATTTAGCAAGTTCACTAGCAAAATGAAAACTTCAGCTTTGTAATTATATTCATATGCTAATAATTAAACATAATGTTGTAACATTTCTCTTACAGAACTGTACAATCTTTCGCTTTTTGCAACTCGAAACATTACACTCGACCAAAGAAAATCTCAGTAGCATTTATGAAGTGGCTTGATAATGCCAAGTCAATGGTGTTGGTATGTAAAGTCAATGGCTAATGTTATTGTACTAAGATCTGTACAAATGGCAAAACTCAAAGCATAGGGAGTAGGGTTTATTAAGTACTTCAAAGTATACATGTTATTTATATGCAAAATTTCTTTGATCTGAAATGCTTACTGGTATACAGATCTATAAAGAAGCCAAGTACATATTACTTCTCTAAACATAAATTGATAATAAGATATGTATTGGTATTCATCATATTAATTCATGTGTACTGTGTGCTAGCTGTTGGTTATTTATATGTCACAGTGACTTGACTTAATCTTAAGTACTTTGACTTTCAGTCCGGACTATTTGATGCTGAGAGCTTTAAAAGATCATTAAGATAAGTTTACATACACAAGTCATGGTATCAATGACTGAGTGTAACTACAAATACATACATAATATGCCACTTATGTCTGGTATGTAAAATTCTGGGGTCGTTGACATCAAACTTGTCTACAGTAGTAGGTCCTACTTGCAGTCAATTTCCATCAGGTGTCCTTTTGAACATTTACACCAGGGTTCAAGTATCCCATTCTAAAGTAAGCCATCTAATGGCCACAGTCATCAATATAAGGAAAACAGCCATACAAGAGATCTAGCAATGTCAATAATTAACAGGCCTCGGACAGAAACACAGGTCTCCTGGTCCCAGACCAGTAGTTTTCATGGAGGATCACTAACCCATTGAAGTGTAGGATACAGTTCCATTGCCCACTGATCATTTCAAGAAAATGATTTTTAAATGGAATCAAACAGCTTTAAAACTTGATATAAATGGAAATATAAACTGATGATTGACATTGTTGAATGAAATCATATTAATTGTTCAAACTAAAAATAAATTGCTCAATAGTCAGGCAGCAGTAAGACCACCTACATCTCTGTACGACCCGGATGCTAATATCAGTCACATTGTAGGTGATAACCAGTGACTGATATCTAAAGGATTTATTTCACCGATAGACCTCCATATATCATAAGTTAGCATTAAATAAATAGCGGTGTAATACAGCAAAAGTTTTGTTAAAAATGTTAAATAGGCAGTAGAACCACCTACATCTCTGTCCGACTAGCAGGTTCCACAAAATAAACTTATTGACTTACCACAATTATACCATTCTCAGAACTATACAATGATGCACCAAACCATTGGTCGGATTTATCCTCTACGTCTCTGTAATGTGTACCATTGTGTCGTATACCATTACCTGGAAAACATAAAATACAAGGATGGAGAACGTGTTCCACAGCAAGGTCATTTGCTTATGTTCTATCTAATACATAATATCTATAATTCTATAGTACATACAGTCAACTCTCGTTATCTCGAACTCGCTTATATCGAATTTTCCGTTATGTCAAAGTTTTTTCAAGTTTAGGCTCGAATTCGGCTCGAATTTGTCGTTATCTCGAATTATTTGTTTGGTCCAGATTAACTAATTTGCACTTTCATTGTATTGTTCAACTTGAAGTCGGGTCAAATTCTGATTGTATCCCACTAGCGTCAAATGTTTTTCACACCTCGCTAGTATCACATCTTTGATTTACCTGTAATTTTCTCACCTTCCATTGTTGAATAATTATTTGTTTGCAACAATTTGCACAAACATGACTTTTTGTCATGTCGATGTTTTCTTTATGTCGAAGTTATTTCCAAGGTCCCATGAAATTCGAGATAACGAGAGTTGACTGTACTTGTAATTCATAAAACACAAGAATGTAGAACCTGTTCCAATTACATCAGGATCATGACATTGGTGTTATGAGTATGAACTTGACTGTTTAGATGTGTTCTTAAACAAAATTAATCTTTTATTTGATAGTCACAAGTTCTTTCCCAAGGGCAAGCTCTACTGCTAGTCATCTTTGTCAGTGGTGAGTCAAGTTCCCAGCATATGTTAGGCTTGATAATAAGAATGGTACTCTCTAGTCACAAACACTAGTAAGCAAGGGGTCAGTATTGTCACCTAGGTCTCATATATATATATGTATACTTACAATATGAATGCAGTATAATACTATTATAATACTGGGAAGCCTATCAGCATCTGACCCGGGCACTCTATGTTCAATTCCCACCTTTGGCCATTTAGGGTAACCATATAACTATTCTAAATACTGGTGTTAGCCTTTAATGATGTTATAAATGAAGTGGAATAATGTAGTAGATGTTATGACAAAAACCTCACACTATATGTGGACGAATTGTCAGTGGCCTGCAAATAAGTAGTTAATATTGTTTGCAAAGATCAACTGACCACCGTGTGTGTCCAGGCACCGGTTGAAAACAGAAAATGAGTTCATTAAATGGTAGTGACGGGCACCTGTCAGCATAATTACTTCAATTAAGTTGAAATGCTACCTTTTAATTAATGTGAAAACTAATAAAATGATACTACAATGGCTGGGTTCAATGATTAAGCATAATCCTCCGCTTCTAAAATACAATTTACAAATGTAGTTCTGTTTCGCAAACTGCAATCAATATTTGCCAAAGAAAACTGCTAGTGTTTCAGTAATTTTACAGACATGTTTTATGACGTCAGTTCCGTTTCACGTGCGTTTTACAGACGGTGTCGCATTATTTTCACATCATCATTAAAAATTTAAAATCAATTCATTACTTAACATTGATTACTTCCCTTTGAAACGAACATTCATGAGCAATATTTAATAGCACTATTTTTTGAAAGACAAATTAATAACTGTGCAAAACAGATCGAGGTGAGACTTACCTTTAGTATCAAATGGAATTTCTTGACAATAACTACCAGAATCTATTGGACATCTATAAACAGCGCCACCTCTCGTGACACCAGGCTGGCGCGTTTGAGCCCTAGGTGCACCAATTAGCAACCTGTAAGGAACAAAGTGAAGTTTTAGAATGCTTCATACATGTATTGAAGTTGAACATATTAAGTAATCACGTTATAATGAGTAAAACAATATAAAATGATAGAAACAAACATGTATAGCTAGCTCTTTGTAACATGTTTCAACAATGGGTAACACAAATAGCTAGTTTGTGAAGATGTCAGCAAAAGGGGCTCTCATTCATCAGTGGCTTGTCAACTTCCCAAACTGAGATGGAGAATAGACGATAATGCAAAATGGGCGAGCCACAAGTACTTACAACAGCACTCACCTGGTCAAGCAAGAGAAGAAGAATGTGACAGACCATCACATTGATTAATACCATATTTATATTAATATAAGTACATGTAATACAGTATATATGCATTTATTCGTGGTTTGGCACCTGTTCAAATGAATTTCTTATTGAAAGTCAGTTTACTTGGGTATGTTGACATGAAACCAAGGATCGTGTTTATGTAATGCGTATACACACGTGGCTGGTATATAGCATCTTTGAATCTATCGTTGAATGCATGTGTTCAGTCGCTCAGGTGGTTCCTATACTTGACAAGCAGGGAAAACTTGAGAATACAGGAAACACCACAACACACACTCATACAGGAATAATACATTCTGACAGATAACAGTCTACATAAGTTACAAACATCAACCACGTTACGTCAATCAGTTGAGCTAACATACAACGCGTGTGTTTGTTTCTAAACCTGCTCTCTGATCTGACGAGGTGATATTGAGCCTCTACGCCGGTTAGGCCATTATATGGAGCGTTCTATCGACACAAGCACTTCCTGTAACCACTTAGTCACGGTGATTTGATGCTAGATCTAATCCAGCGTGCAGTGATTTAATTTTCGATGCCCCGTATCATCTATTAATCTTGATTGACTTGATAACGTCATGCTCAACTCTCTTTTCTTATTACACTGCATTTATATCTAATACATAATCGGTTAATCCCTATCTCCAACAAAGACGGCTTAATCACCAATCATCAGAAGTGTGTGTGGGGAGCGGGTGTACAAACTGTAGTTAATATTATGCATGCACGGTCACCACCTGACGTAATTCATAACGTTATTTATAAATCATTTAGAAGCAGACGACTGATACTGACCAGACAACACCATTAACATTCGAAAGTAGAGCTGCTTTTATAAATTTAATTTATCTTATAGTATATGTGTCTTATTCGAAACAGGGATTTTAGTATACCTTTTAGCTCCTGTTCTAAATACATGTATTTAATAAACGTGTATATAATTATTATAAAGTGTGAACTTAATGACACAAACAGACTCAAGAAGTTGGCCGGGAGCAAATGAAAGTACCCTAACATGCCAGGAATACCATTGTATTTCTATCACGGGAGCAACTGAAAGTACCCTAACATGCCAGCAATACCATTGTATTTCTATCACGGGAGCAACTGAAAGTACCCTAACATGCCAGCAATACCATTGTATTTCTATCACGGGGGCAACTGAAAGTACCCTAACATGCCAGCAATACCATTGTATTTCTATCACGGGGGCAACTGAAAGTACCCTAACATGCCAGCAATACCATTGTATTTCTATCACGGGGGCAACTGAAAGTACCCTAACATGCCAGCAATACCATTGTATTTCTATCACGGGGGCAACTGAAAGTACCCTAACATGCCAGCAATACCATTGTATTTCTATCACGGGAGCAACTGAAAGTACCCTAACATGCCAGCAATACCATTGTATTTCTATCACGGGGGCAACTGAAAGTACCCTAACATGCCAGCAATACAATTGTATTTCTATCACGGGGGCAACTGAAAGTACCCTAACATGCCAGCAATACCATTGTATTTCTATCACGGGAGCAAATGAAAGTACCCTAACATGCCAGGAATACCATTGTATACGAACATCTTAGTTACGATACTGCTTTAAGTTTATAAGGATCGTCCCTCTTATAAATACTATAATACAAGATGTGTCACCCATTACATAATACTAATGAGTTCCGACACGCCCCTTCATTCAGTCTGAGCATCTCAGTTAAATAGTGAAGTATACGCCTACAGCACTATGGTATACATCTCTGAACGTTGATTAAACCTTGCTCTCGTGTACAAGTATAAGAAATTGTGCACATTTCTATTTTTTTCATAAAAATATATATTTATAAAACGTATATTATGTATTAATTTATACATCCAAACTAGAGTCCCCACCGCTGTACCAGGGGTTCCACTAGCTTCTGAATCTGGAGGATCATTTTGAAACTTTATTTTGATACTCTAAATTTTACCATTTACAGGCAAAATATCCATGATTTTAAAATGACCCTTCAAGCCAAAATCTTGGGGGTCAAAATGTGGCTTTTGGAAATTTCAAGGGTCAAAACCCCAACTCCCGAGTCAAAAAGAACCCCTGAATTGTACTAACTTGAGAAACGCACACTGGACAAGAGAACCCATGCACATTATCATTGACATGTCACACGCTGACGTGTGCCCGAGACAAGTGTCAAGACAATGTATACACATAAGTTAATTATCTAAGTCTACATTACATGATTATTGTCAGTCAGACTCAGCCACACCCCTGCGGGGAGTACTCTACATGTGCAATGTTTCATCATACAAATTGACCCTGTTACAAAGTGAAAATCTTACATGAATAATGATTTCATTACGCTACGACAAGACATAGTTAGTATAACAACAAATTAAGACAAACAGAAAAGTTACTAGGATCATAAAATGTGGATTAAGGCAGTTTTCGCATTCTTCTCGCTTATTTGAATGTGACGCCCATTAAAATGTGCACAATGTATACCCCATATAATCATAAGCTAGAGAGATAATGACAAACAAGCTCCGTTGATCAACGAAAACGTTTAGTTCAATATTTAAAGGCTAACTCTAAATACTTTCACGACGCGCTTCATATTTGCTAGAAACAACAAAGGCCAGTGGAAAAAGATCGAGTCCTAATTAGTTGACCTTACGGGAAATTGGTAAGTCTATCTAAACGTAAATGATAATTAATATCATTCCCCGTCGAATTTTGAAGCAGTGGGGTGCACTCTTGGAAGACGAAATTGCTTAACCATCTGCCGCTGGCAAGTTTTGTCAAATGCAACCCAGATGCAGAGTAAGAGAACCAAAGCCATCTTGTCCTTCCTCTTCAAAGGTTAATACCGCTGTCCAGCAAGCTCCACTCTACGGACGAATTACAGTTTGTATTAATTAACGTTACATGCCTGCCAGGGCCGTATCCAGAGGCAAAAAAACGCAGAGGCAAATATTTTCTAGCGTATATTTTGGGTGCCTTTTCCTCCAAAAAGTCTTCTTTTCTCAAATGTTTACAGAGGCACTTGCATGCTTCGTTGAGCCTCTATCCGGCAACGGGCCTGTATGCTATGCTACAACTATGACCCATGTGGACATCATATATCAGTACGTATGTGAATTAGTTTAAAACATGAAGAATCCTTTATGGGAACATCTCAGACCCTTAGTAGGAGAAACTATACGTATGTGCAACATACTGATCCAATAGAATAAATACCAGACTCAGCATTTATGAATCTTAGATTATTCTGCTGTGTTCATAGATGAAACTATTTTAACATCCCGAAGGCATGCTAAGTTTTTTGCGCACTTGAGGTATTTTATCAGGAGCATTACGCACGCATTTTAGTTCAGGAAAATTCCGAATAAATGGAATTCTTTTTTAATGTTACGTTATGTTATCATACAACCGAATTCTAATTGTAACTACGTATTTATTCGATTATTCTGTCTTACATTTCTAAGAAGAGGGTTTACAATTAATTAATTCGGCGTGTATCTGTTCAGGGGGTTGTAAAAAAAGTCCTGGTGAGCTGGGTCAAGCAAATGAAATTCGATCTAACCAATAATCAACAAGTATCCTCCATATAATGACTTATTGTTATTTCTCAAATGATGCACACGATTATACATACACATGTACATTTTTTTGTATATGATAAGACTGTTTTAATTGTTTATAATTGTTAATATAGTGTATTATATGCCAAGTTTTGTACGAATATATGTATGTATGTTTGGGGAGAGAGTATATTTAAGTTGCAGTATAACTTAACTAGTTCCTATTTCTCTGTTGTAGTTAAAACTAATGAATTATATTCATGATTTGAGTCAATGACGTAACACAGTGGGTTATTATGTTGAATTATTCCACTGAAGTGTAGTGTGGGGATTATCACCTAAAGGCAAACATCTGTTTTATACAGGATATTAGCTACATGGTGTACAACAAGCTTCTTACATCTGGGTGTACATTACGGTGCGCTGTACGAGATCTTTGTTCTCATAATGTGGGATATCAGTAATCAAGAGTAAATGTAAACAAACGATCAATTCTCACATCGGATCACGTGACCGTACAATTCAAACAACGTAACGTTATAATTTGTGCAATGCATTACGGGAAATTTATTCGCCGCTAAATTATCTCTCGGCTACTTAAATGCTTAAATGTCTTAATTGAGTACTTGCAGTTCTGAAGCATTAATTGAAACTGTCATTAACAGTTAGTAGTGGTGCAAATTGAAGACTAAGTGCATAGTAGCACTTTCGTACTCTCGTAACTGAACAGTGATATCCGGACGTCTGTTGTAAATTTCAAGATGTTAGGAGAAAACAAGTACAATTTGTTAAATTATCTGTGTTTGTTTTGGTGCTCCATCTAGACAATTTTAGCGACGGCACCCATATATGACACAGGTGCACTCAAATCAGTTAAGTGCACATTTTCGAAGGCTGCTTTCAGCAGTTCAGCCGTTTAGCCACCCTTGGACATTTTAACTTCCCCTGGTCATTTGGCTACCTATGGAAACCTGCGTTCGAGTCTCCCTAGGAAGACTATTTCACTCCTGGTGGGTGTGCAGCCAACATCGATCTGCGGCGCCCAGGACTATCGAACATGTTCAGACACAGCCCTCACAGGTACCAATTCACACATTGGTCGAGTGAAATATGTGGGTTATTCTTGCTCAGAGAAATTAAGCAGTGGTCCAGACGGGGATTGAACCTGGGACCTCTCGATCTCGAAACGCTTACTCTGCCTCTAGGCCACCGCTCCCCACACCATCAGTACCATATTGACAACATTGTGGGTTTATCGGCTTTTAGTGATGTTATATATCATAACGTATTATAAATATATACATGTACAAATAGGAATTTCACCCGACACTCTTTACAATGCACTTAATATTGTTTTGATAATCAAAAATTCAAAACACATGTGTGCGCCCTTACAGCTGTTGTCAGCTGATGTACCTAAACATGTTCAGGCCAAATGTGGAGCAACACTATCTACAACACTATTTCGAGCATCTTATTATAATTATACTAGACATGACACTTTATGTCCTTACAAACACCCACGGTTTATTGAAGTATACATTGTATTTGTAAATACATGGCGAGTCTGCCGTATTAGACATTTCCTGCGCGGAAGTAATTTCTTCAGGAGAGCCAACCTACAAAGTGTTTTGAATATACGTATTATATATATGTGTGGTATGTACGTACGTGTTTCTTGGAGCTGTATGTCTACATCGTGTACATGCGTTGTATAAACTTGAAGTATGGAACGAAAATAGGTTTTACAAGCACAGGGCGTATTTTTAGAATGAGCTAATAATGTACAATATTCGGTAAGTGTAAGTATGGAATTAGAAATATTTGTAAAACTGAGGTGGAGTATGTTGATTCATGCTTCCGGTTTATATACGAAAATACGACTTAATGTTGGACAGTCTAGCGCAAACTTCAATTTGTTTGCCAAATATGTGTTTTTAAGAACGATAATCAAACAAAGACGGACAATTCATAATCGGGTCTCCTCGGTCATGTCGGTTATATGTTATTTCTTTCTTCATAATTCATACAGATCTATGACGGGAAGAATACGAATGTATACTGATGATAATTGTTGTGTAACCCCATGTAGTGTCATGTATACCTGTCCTAGGCGAAATAAAGTTCTGTTCTGTTCCGTTCTGGTAAATGTCGAGATACTCGAGTGGACAAGCCCAAGGGTTACAAGTATACATGTACATTATTGTATATATATATAGGCCTACTGAAATATCACTATTTTTATGAAGCAATAACCAAAAGTGAAATATGACACGCTGGCCACTTGAAAGAAAAGAACAACAGTTCAATACTACTTTTACCCCTTTTCACGGTAGTGACAAAGTACTAAGTGTAAACTACTTCGATACAATGATTTAAAATCAATGTAAACGCACCATGCGAACTAAGCCATGGATGCAAAATATATCCGGGTTGCGAGTTAAAAATTATGAAAAACCCGAAATTCTGAAAAAATGTCCGTAATGAATTTATGTATAGTGAAAACAAAGAAAACCAGACTTTTTGGCACATTCAAAAACCTATAATCAGGTACATGTATGTATATACCCATAAACCTGCACCCATGAAAATAGGCCTATGCGGGGATAATTTCCGATAAGGGAGATCATTAATCACCAATTACGTGAAAAGAATAGGTGGCTACGACAAACAAGTAACATTTCAGAGACAGCAGCCGCCGTTACCATCTTTTAGCTGATAAAGAAGTCGTCACATTCTCGGGCGACTGAAATGTTGTGGGTTTGTAATTTTACCCAGAATGAGTAATTTCAAAACAAATATCCGCCAGTGGTAAATAAAAGATACATCTATAGCAAATAAAACATTAATCAAATTCTTAAATGATCTTACATCAACAGTAGCGACAACCAAATAATGATTCATTCCATATAAAAACTTATACTTTTACAATTAGTCAAGATAAGTTTGTTTGCAAACAAATGCACAACACATGACTAACCATTTCAAGTTAAAAGATAGCTAAACAAACGCGCATTTCTTGATGAGTAATGTTTGTAATTTCTTTAGCAAATCGAGATCTATATTTATATAAATAATAAACTTGTGTATGTACAGGTATGTGTGTTTTAAAGGGAAGATATAAGTACTCGTATGTGTAGCATGTATGTTGGGATGAGTAACTATATCATGTCTAGAGAATTAACAAAGAGGTAAATGTGAACCTACGTCATCGCTTTCTCTGTGCCAAAGTGGAATCTACTCAGTACTGTTAAACTATGAGGTGTGTTTCAAACTGTTTTGGTTTTATTGTCTGCAGGGGATCCACTTTGGCTTGATTCTCGAGGGTCATTTTGATATATTTTTAGTACGTTACCATAAAATCTAAAAATACCTATTATTTAAAAAGAAAAAATGACCCTTCAGGCAAAATCATGGGGTCAAACTGTGGCTTTTTAAAATTATCAGGGGTAGAAGGGTCATTTCAAGGGTCAAGTGGAACCCCTGTGTCTGCTTTTTTGCATTCGACTGACAGTTGTTAGTGCGATGTTATCCTCAGAGGGGGTTCCATGCCCAATTGAGTATTGACCTAATTGACAAATCGGCTTCGACGGAATATATTGTCTTTTAAAACACAAAATGATTAAATCTCCATACACATAATTAAAGTCAAATTTGAAGACATCCTACTGGAACGAGTGTGAGATAATAGTGTGATGTATAATAGTTTCGTGTTTCAGATCATTGGGCTGTATTCCAATTTATGTTCTATGTAACCGCTAACAGATCCATTGGAACAATATATCTATTAGTCTCTCGTGTCCATTTTGTGAACATTTCTCATATTAAACCATATGCAAACAGTTAACAAGACGTGTTTAAAACGGAGAACTTGAGAACCAATAATCATCATACATACTCCTGCATAATTGTTAACCAATGTTCTCCACTCGATGTTGCATAGTCCTCGACAAATCACGCGACTGTTGGTATGATTATGAGTGAAAAGATTTAACCACTCCTGCTACAACTCAGCATTACTGATTACCTCACCGCACTATATAATATTCCTTTGAAATATTACTAATGTAAACTTTGATGATCATAAAATAATATTTGATACAAATTGTCTTGAACCACTCCAGCCTGTGAGTGTGGTAGTACATTGGACAACGTCTGTACCATGACTCCTCAGTAATACAACAACTCAGGCTGGGTCTATATAATAGTGAGGTGGAATTTGTTTGTGTTAAAACGCATGTGTGGTTCCAGAGGGGGCGGGGCGGCTCCAGATCCAGCTATAATTTATTGGGACGAGCATGTCAGGGCTGCGAGTCTGTTCGAGATCCCCATCAATCTCCTTCCTAAAACAATAGCTGGCCCGACCACCCCCCCCCCCCCCCGACAGGGTCCGCACATGAAGGTTGATTAAAGAAAATTCAAATCTAGTCAATGAGTATGAGGTGGTCATAAAGTGAAGGAGTCATACTGTAAGCACTTCATACACATGTACAGTGCATGTACTTACACAATTAATGCGTCCAATATAATATTTTTATACAGGAAGATTAGCGCCGGGTTTATCGTTGATATACTAGTATCCCTCACAAAATGTCTGTATTAAGCTTTCAAAATTCGCGTTTGCCTTTTTTGGATCATTCGCAAATGGTATGACAAGTATCAGTAATACATATAATTTGTACTTGTTGAAATATTGACTAGCATTCCGGAAGTAAGTATATATTTTAAGCGTTCTTATAATTAACTAAAGTGAGTAAGATTTGGGGAAACTTATAATCATTCAACATGCATAAATTAACACTACATAATGCAAGCATTAGCACATTGGGCCTAGCATAAAGATAGCAAATATTACATATATATGCTATGAAATAAAATAGCTATGAAATAAAATGTACGAGAATATACTATATATATATGAAACAATAATTAAATAAGTGTGTGTTTTTTAGTTTTACCATTTAGCACCTTGATCCTGATGAAGGGCCACCGAGAACCCGAACATACTTCGAGTTTCCCCTGAATGAACAACAGCAGTCACTAAATCCGCGTTATAAGCGTCCGTGAGATCTGAGAACATACTCAATATTAAAATTAATCCAGTGAACACACACTTAGTCAAATAATTCCTATGAAACGTACACATCCTACTTGTTATAACCATCAAAGAATTTAACCCTGGAAGCTCCATTTTTGTCGAATCGGTAATTTTCCCGCAGTATTGCGGTTACTTAGTTTCTTAACTTAATTTAATTAAGCTATGAATAATTCCTCATTCAAATCACTAATAAACTACATAATATAACTGATATTAACTTATACATTGAAATAAAATGTTTAGATAAACTTTTCTAACACTCGATAAACTTTTCTAGCACTGGTTCAAACTTTAATATACATAAATCCAGTTTTTGGTCCAGAAGAAAGAAAAATTATTTCCACAGGCTGACGTTCAGAAAACTTCTTGAAGTTATTAATAGCTACGTATATTTCCTCTCACAACACGCGGTGCTCACCGAACGAGATTTTATCCCTACACTACCGATAAACCTCTGTACATTCAACATCCGTAGCCAGTTTCTCACATGTGGGCCAATCCATTCACCGCTAACGCTAAACAACTGCGCGTATCAAGTACACCCCCACTGAGCACCCCTGCACGTTGATAATGAACTTGATCCAAAACGCGTATTTTGTTGGGGTAGACGATTGATAACGAGTGTTTTCGAGTTTATCACAGATTACATAACACGAATGCCTGTGTTTTTCTTACATTGATAAAAGTTCCAACCGAGCCCAAATTATGATACATGTATAATTTTCATGCACGATTTATAGCTCATGAATCTCAATTTCTCACGTATTTTATACAAATTATATTCCTTTATAACTTAATAGTGCCGAGCTTTGATCTTGTGGGTTTCCTGCAGTAAAATGATATTCATTAAAGGTGTATAGTTTTGTTCATTTTGTCTAAGAAAACTTGTATTAAATTCTGAATATATATATATATATATATATATATATCCAATTGTAGACAACTTTTGGCACAAATAAAATAAAGATAAACTTTTGGCACAACAATAATGTTAATTACAATAACGACTTTTGGTGGCAGCACAGTTGGTGTATACCATAACCCAGTGTTCATTGTGAGTGTACATATATTAATTGCCATTGTTACTTATATTTGTATACCATTGTAGACATGATATACATGTATATCAGAGTACATATATTTAATATTTACAATGGAAATTTCAATAATTGTGACAAAATACTATGAACTGTTTTCACTGATCGAAATTATACTAGATGTAGATAATTATCAATATTTTTTAATGAATATACTGTGGAAAATTCAATAATAGTGATTAAATATGCTAGTAAGTTATGAAATATTCTTACTGAACATACAATTGAAAGTTCAATACTAGTGATTTCGTAATATACTTTGGAATATTTTTACTGATCTGCAAAACTACGATAGCATATTGGTACCACCCTACATATAATGCTAGGGCCAATCCCAATATTGTCGTCACTTGATCATAATCTACTCTCGGGGAAGCTGATAGTTTGAATGAATCCCCGGATGACGGAGTAAGTGTAACCAAAGTAGTTAGTAAACAAGCGAGTGACAGCAACATTTATCATGGAGCATCGATCCACCGCGGGGCAGTATGACCACACCGGGTCAAAACAAACACACACGCTATATCAGACCTCATCAGTATCAATGTATAGTGCTAACAAATTAACCTGATCCAGGGCAGTATGACCACACCGGGTCAAAACAAGCACTCACGCTACCGGACCTCATCAGTATAATTGTTATAGTGCTAACAAATTAACGTGATCCAAGACAGTATGACCCCACCGGGTCAAAACAAACACCCATGCTACCGGACCTCATCAGTATATTTGTTATAGTGCTAACAAATTAACGTGACCCTGGACAGTATGACCACACCGGGTCAAAATAAACATACACTACCGGACCTCACCAGTATATTTGTTATAGTGCTAACAAATTAACGTGATCCAGGACTGTATGAACACATCGGGTCAAAACAAACACTCACACTACCTGACCTCATCAGTATATTTGTATAGTGCTAACAAATTAACCTGATCCTCAAACGTCGTCTTATGGTGGAGTTATATATTGACCTGTCACAAAATACACAAATTATGCGATAGGTTAACACTATAGATCATTCATCTCAAGAAGGGTGAGGATTACTTATGTATAGGGCGGTGGACTGACTTCGTGTAGTTATGTTAATTTTGGCTGGTCCAAAAAACTCCACAATAGCATATTTTAACAGTTGATTTATCTAATTAATTAATTTAGCTTTAGTCTTTGTTTTTATACACACTACTTTGAATCACCGACAACGCACACTCTTGATATGTTCCACACAAGAAGCTTGTGAATATACTAGTATTCATACATAATGAATTGATACATTCCGCACGAGAAGCTTGTGAATATATTCATACATAAGGGTCGAGGATCGTGTTAATTTGTTGGCACTATATATACTTATAACCACTGATTGATCGGACATCATCCACAAAGATTACAATCTAAGTATTAAGCAGGATATCGGTATATAAGTACATCTGGATTAACTTAACATAGATATGTGTGCTTGTCTTATCTAGTGGACGGAACTTGATCGCCAGATGTCCTTTAATGTATTCTAAAATATCTGTATAAAATTATTTCATTAGGCTAAAAATAAAAACAAAACACATGTGTTGTTTAGGTACTCATGGCGAAAACCGGATTGACAGCTACAGTCTGTGACATCTATTTTATTCCACTAACACGTGACCGTAGCAAACTTTTTAGTTGTAATTTTCGGTTATGACAATTTTTTATCAGAATTAAGATTACGTTTGTTTTTTAATTAAGGTTGGTGTTTTTTTGAGAATGTGACATATATTGACTAAAATGGTTCATTGATAAACTAAAATTATTTTTAATGAATTATTTGAAGCAGATCTAAAGAAAAGATTAAACAAATAAGGACCGGCCAGAAGAATCTAAGAGTGTTGGATGTATAGGAACCACATCGTTTAAATTATTATTTTAGCCTTAACATCGATTCCATCTGGGTCAACTAACCATAACCTCTTCAAATTCCGGAACATGGTCAATATATATGATGCTTGGTAAATATGTACACACACTTTCACGGTGTTTGCAGTTATCTTGAACCGTTAGTGTCAAGCTTGTTAAATGAAATAATTCATGTGCAGCAATCAATGCATGAATTAATGGAGGACCGATGTACAAAGCACAGGTAATTGTATCATTGATAAAAATAAAAACCTGTATCATTTAATTTACGGTTAATCAGTCTATATACATAAATTTATGTATTTTTAAAAAGCATGTATAAAATTTTCCCCGAAAGTTCTGTGTAACGCCCTTGCACATCTGTGTCCCCTTTTTACATACAATTATTTTTGAGGCAGACTGTCGCTGCAACCAGTACTTTCTATCAAAATTCTAATTGTTCAAATGACATGACGGTTGTATGACATGTTTGTTACAAAGAGGGTCGTATCAAATTTACTAGGATACCGCTGTACATACATGTACCTTATTTGTATATATGAATGAAGCTTTTTATTACTGTTTACTTCACACAATGTTTCACAATTTTACAACGTAGTTACAGCTGTAGACAGTTTAGAAACTGTTGCTCACGGGTATTTTTCTTAAATTAATCACACACGAAGACATTCACGTATATCGTAAGATTATATTTCACAAAATAAACGCTCAGTTATCCTTTCATTCGTTTGAACTGAAGCAGAGACCAATCCGATGATTTTGAACAACTCATGCAATGTTGAATAATGAACATTTATAATGTTTTTCCATCAGTTTTGAGTTTGAAACAGTTCGTTCACCCCTCGGAGTTTGTTTACATCAAAATATTGTGAATAGAAGGATAACCAAATTTTAATCTAAAATCGTGTCGCGGTAATTGGCGATTAATTGGTAGTAGTTTGTTTATCTATCCTCTAGGCAAACTCGCCAGTGTAATCTGAAATAATTCAATTCAAAAGAGGTTATTTTCACGACGAATTCAGGACATCTAGGGTCACTGATCTAACCTTTAATCCTTGACCATCACTGGTAGGCCCTACACCGAACCAAAAATCTAAAATTATTTTTAGATATTTTATTTTACTTTATGACAGTTTGTCATAACAGTTAGATTCTAAACTTCTCAAGAATATTTTTTCCTAACGAAATCGGAGTTATCTATAGTCTCTGACGAAATCCAGGTCTATAGGCTAAGAGCTGGTCTATTTGATCTATACCTGTCTTTTTAAAACTTTGTAAACACTTTCACTTTAATAAATGCACATATACGGGTGATTAAGTACCCTGCATCTGAATGCTATAAATTATTTGACGGATTATTATTTTAATTTCAAATACAGGACCGCACGAGATACTTTTGTACGGAACTGTATTAAAGTGAGTAGTTGTAACACTGTTTTATTCTCACGCAAGCACCGTTTGTACTTTCGGTTTGAAACGAGGCATGGAAACATCAAACCAAAACCAGCATGTTCCTTGGTTTTTTGCCACTTATTGCTGTGTATCGAAGACACTGAATTGTGTTTTTGATTTCAACAGGTAAATTATGATATGTTTTATCCATTTGACCTATTTTCGCCGTTTCATCGTGTATGGTACGTTCGTAAATAATTTTTTTCTGAGTCAAGATTGCACATACACTTGGCCATTTAAAATCACTAATCAGCTAATTGACAATTTGACAAGTCACATTTGGTATACATGTAATAGTGTGGATATACCATATCAAAGATTTGGGCAATATCGGGTCTTCTTCCCCTATCGTGACTATAGTGTGTTCATTCTGTGAACATACACCGTTGCCACTTGTCATAATTTAGTCTACAAACACCAGATACTCAACTACATAAGCGTATTTAATCTAAATGTTTCGATAAGCGAAGATCTAAATATGAACATATTGTAGTCACGATTGGGGAAGAAGACTGGATGATGCCAAGATTTGATCTCCACAATTATCTAGTCTTATTCCCCATTTCAATATATTGTGCCTGTGGCCGAGTGGTTCAAGCCTTCGAGTATGAAAATGGTTTTGAAGCTACAGGTGCTGTATCTTGTTGAAATGGGTTGACTAGAAAAGAGAACCTGGACAGGATTTGTTTTGATATGGCTCATTGGAGAGTAATCTGGCTGAGGCTGAACGATCAGAAATTAAATATCTGCAACCAGTGCACAGCTAGGTTGAATAATTGGTGACATGCGACAATGCCCCAGAGTGGGCCCTGCAAATTATTTTCGGAAGAAGTCACCAGTTCTAGTTAAAGGTGACATGGTGGTCGAGGGGATAATGCTCTTGACTACTGATTCAGAGGTCCATGGTTCGATCCTGGTCATTTCTGAAATACTTTTCAGTGTTTCCCACCCAACTAGAGATGAACTTGTTAGAGACCCTGGTCCCAGATGTGACATTGCATGTATCGGTGCTGTACAACGGGCACATTTAAGGTCCAAGGAATCTATATTTTATGTAGGCAGTTTTGTTCACTTCAGATTGAAGAAGGCCATTAATGTAACAGTGGAACCAGGATGGATTGATGTCAGTATTGGACAAACAAGAAGGCGGCTCACACTAACTGATATTGTTCTTCAACCCGAAACCTGCCGAGGTTTAAAATGGTGTCACTCAAAACAGTTACAATTCAGCATTAAAGTTAAGTATAATTAAATAGATATATTGATAGAGGATTTAAAAGAGGGCATTATCATGCATCAGTTGTTTCAGTTTATATGCTTTATTTATCCTCGCCACCGGCGAGGCCCCCAGAAGAGGTTAGTCACTTTAGTTTTTGGGGGATAGTGCATGATACAAAAGATGCCCCAGATCCAGAAGCATCCCTGGTTCTTTTACATGCCTGATGTAAAGCATCATACATGGGACCTCGCTTAGACGTCTCTTCCGAAAGACTGTTAGTAATTTTAGTTATGTTAGGTGGAAAACACTGAAAAGCATTTCTGTTTTTGATCCCACTGGAGTAGGGATCAAACCCACAAACTTCAGATCAGCAGTCAGTAGCCCTTACCACTGGACCACTTGTCCGCCTACATCAATGGTTAGTCAAGGTTTCAGATTAATGATTAAGGTGATGAATACACTGGTGAATGAGAATAAAAAGGTTAAGCTTGTAGAAAAATTGTGTCAAAACTTTGCTTTTATAATGAGTGTTACTGTGGTTTCATTTAATTTCATTGGCACTGAATTGTGTAGTTTTCCTCTGAAGGACAATTAAGTTTTATTATGACATAAATGTGTTATTTTTTTAAAATGTTTGAAGCAAAAATAAAACTGTCTATTTAAAAAAGGATAAATATGTACTTACAGTGATTGGTGACAATTTGTGTAAGTATTCAAATAAATTATAATGAGTGAATACTGAACAGCACAATAGAATATTTTCTTATCTCCTCTACAGGCAATACAGGTAATTCTGTGAAGTCTGATATTACAATTCAGAGAAAGTTCTCTCATCAGAATGATATGGTTGAACAAATACAGAAACTTCAAGGCAAATGGTACTGTGCTAATTGTAAGGAAAGAATAATTGCAGACTGGAGGTAGGTGCTGCTAGCATTGTCCTGATTAATCAATTTTGTCGACTTTGAATCATTTGTGACTGAACATTGATTAATGGACTGATAAATTATTTTATCTGTCTCAAATGATTAATTTAATATTTATTGACAGAAACAACAGTTGAATGAAATTGATTTAAGATCTCTGTGAGTACATAACACTCTAGGATGAGGATATCACCACTAAATATTTTAAAATAAATAAGCATGGAGGAGAAAACACCTTATCAAGGGAGATCACTCTTGATTTTTGTCCCAAAAAGCTATGCATGAGTTGTCTACTCTTTCTAGCATTTCTATTACCAGCCTAGTAAAGGCTCTATTTAGTGAGGTTAATGAAGTAAAGGCTCTATTAAGTGAGGTTAATGATGTAAATGTTCTATTTAGTGAGGATAATAAAGTAAAGGCTCTATATAGTGAGGTTAATGAAGTAAAGGCTCTATATAGGGAAGTTAATGAAGTAAAGGCTCTATTTAGTGAGGTTAATGAAGTAAAGGCTCTATTTAGTGAGTGGGGTAAATGAAGTAAAGGCTCTATTTAGTGAGGTCAATAAAGTAAAGGCTCTATTTAGTGAGGTTAATGACGTAAAGGCTCTATTTAGCGAGGTCAATGAAGTAAAGGCTCTATTTAGTGAGGTTAATGATGTAAATGTTCTATTTAGTGAGGATAATAAAGTAAAGGCTCTATATAGTGAGGTTAATGAAGTAAAGGCTCTATATAGGGAGGTTAATGAAGTAAAGGCTCTATTTAGTGAGGTTAATGAAGTAAAGGCTCTATTTAGTGAGTGGGGTAAATGAAGTAAAGGCTCTATTTAGTGAGGTCAATAAAGTAAAGGCTCTATTTAGTGAGGTTAATGACGTAAAGGCTCTATTTAGCGAGGTCAATGAAGTAAAGGCTCTATTTAGTGAGGTCAATGAAGTAAAGACTCTATTTAGCGAGGTCAATGAAGTAAAGGCTCTATTTAGCGAGGTTAATGAAGTAAAGGCTCTATTTAGCTCTATTTAGTGAGGTCAATGAAGTAAAGACTCTATTTAGCGAGGTCAATGAAGTAAAGACTCTATTTAGTGAGGTTAATGAAGTAAAGGCTCTATTTAGTGATGTTAATGAAGTAAAGGCTTTATTTAGTGATGTTAATGAAGTAAAGGCTTTATTTAGTGGGGTTAATGAAGTAAAGGCTCTATTTAGTGAGGTTAATGAAGTAAAGGCTCTATTTAGTGAGGTTAATGAAGTAAAGGCTTTATTTTGCGAGGTTAATGAAGTAAAGGCTCTATTTAGTGAGGTTAATGAAGTTAAGGCTCTATTTAGTGAGGTCAATTAAGTAAAGGCTCTATTTAGTGAGGTCAATGAAGTAAAGACTCTATTTAGCGAGGTCAATGAAGTAAAGGCTCTATTTAGTGAGGTTAATGAAGTAAAGGCTCTATTTAGTGAGGTTAATGAAGTAAAGGCTTTATTTAGTGATGTTAATGAAGTAAAGGCTTTATTTAGTGAGGTTAATGAAGTAAAGGCTCTATTTAGTGAGGTTAATGAAGTAAAGGCTTTATTTAGTGCTTCATAATCTCTAACTTATCGTTTCAGTATATTTAACCGAGTTCTTCCATTGCCATCTGAAAACTGGTCTGACTTTGCCGACATGTGGTTCTGCCATAACCATGGTGATAAAGATGATGTCACTGAAAAACAGGGGAAGTTACTGCCGAAGACACGCGAGTGTTTCGTTGGTGAAACATTTGTGCTGGTTAATAAACAACATGTAAAAGATTCTGTGGTGAAAGTTTGTAAGAACGGTGCTTTGGTCTGCAGACGATGTTCAGTGCAACTTGGTGAAACAGGTATGTCGTTTTTTCAATGTATACCTCATTTTAGGTTGATCATGAACAAGTTCTAACAACTTATATAATATTTTATATAATCACTCTCAATGCTCATTCTTGATGATATCCAACGCCCTGAAGGTATGACAGAAAGAAGCCAGTTTCCGCTATTTATGCTGAACATCTTGCAAGGATATTACTAGTACCATTTTTATTTCATCTTTGGTATGAGTTGTCTTTGGATTGAATCCAGAACCTCCCACACTAAAAAACGGACGCTCTACCACTAGGCTATTGACACGGTGAAACTGGAAGAATAAAATCCAACATATTTATTTTCCAATTATGGACATTTTCATGCATGTAAATTAAGATAAATACAGTATTCAATATTACATTTGTAAAAACCTTTAGGTAAAAAACATTTTCATGCCTACTGGTACCTACCCAACTCTAAATGACCTGCGTTGAGGGAGGGAAAACCAACAATATTTTATTTTAGGCCCTTTAAGTTATAAGCCTGTAACACTAATAGTTATGTTCATTTCTGTTCTAGGCAGTCAGGCTGAAAATGTGTACAAATTCTTCCAACATGCAATCTTGATCAAAGATCTGGAGTTTGAAGACTTAATCCAATCAGAATCTACAGTTTGTTCCAGGTTTGTATATGTATGACATTTTGCCAAAGGCAACGTTCTGTCGATATATTCAGGTTTAACACCTTTTCTGAACAATTTTTCAGTTATATATGGCGACAAATTTATCTTACCAGTTTTCCTAGACTTCCCTAACCAGTACTTACATTCCCTTCCACAAGGAACCAGCAACTTTTCCAAATGTGAGGAAAATAAATTTGGTTGTTAAATTTTTATGGAAGGGTATGGCACTCTAGCCACTGCACCACGGGTGTAGAGGCAGTGTCCAACACTCAACTTAAAAGTGTTGTAACTTATGCAACAACTAGACAGCTATTACATAGTTTCAGCCGGTGGCATATCTCAGTTCTTGTAATGCTGGCTGTGGACATTATCCTAATGAACCAATGGGTAATTGCTGTACATTCTTTCTATTGAAGGGTATTTTAATGTCAGGTTCTTAAATCAGGGGTTCCTTCCTGAGGCATTATGACCAATCCTGAAAATAAGATACAAGCCTGTTATATGTGTTATTAGCACACATCCCTACTTTTGGGTGCAAACAGCACACACGCTTTCCCCACACCTCTGTTTCGAACTATGCTTTGTTATTAAAATTCAGCTGATGAAATTTGAAACAACCGTAACTAAGGACTTCAATACTTTAATTTTTATCAATATCTTTTGTTTTCTGCAGTCTAATGCAGCAAATCGTGATTGCCTGTTTTGTTCATTCTTGTTCCCCAGCATATTCTTCCACCTGTGTAATCATTGGTTGGTCTGATAATGAACCTATAAATATTTTGCCCAAGGGGGGAGCGGTGGGCAGACCCGAAGGAACTGATATTTTTGGGGGGGGGGGGGGTAAAATTCCCCACCTAAGAGCCAAACGTTTTGTCTAAATCCCCACTGTGGGTGATGCTTGGTGTATCAAATGGCCCTCTGTCTATAAATGGTTGTCTGCTTTTTTGTACCACCTAAATTCCAAAATACCGGCATCTAAAATCCGTGCAAAATCTATCTGGAATTGTCTTCTGTCTATGTATGAAAAATATTGATAGGTGCATTAACTTGACTAACCACTGATATATAAGGATAGTTTTGTAGGACCTACATGAAATTTTATTATTTATTTTCAGTGAGAAGCTTGAGAGTTATTTCAGTCAGCTTATACAGGAACAGAGTGGTAGTTATGCCAGCTTTAGATTTCTGATCGAGTCAAAACCCACTCATGACTCGGACAAGGTGTCAACTTGTCTGGTAAGTACATGTAAAGTTGTATGTTTTCACGAAGTCAACATTTTCGAATTTGATAGTGAAATTTCACGACCATTTTTTTGCAAACTCTGAATTTGCAAACTTGGCGAAAATTAACACCTCACCTTGACAGTTCATTTGTATTAAATTAGAAAATATCCAAAAAGAAAATGTACATGATTTGCTGGGACACTATCATCGTATATAGCATAGAACTTTTGATTTTAATTAGAGATGGGAATGAATACCAAAATAAGTATTCAAAAATTTGAAATGCCTATTTGTTCCTAATCTTATTTATTTGTCCTCTTCTAAACTGACTTTCCCGCAATTTTTCGGTTTTGATCAATGCTTGCAGGTGCAGCCAGAAAGGGTTGAGTTTTGAAAAAGACGAGTATTTTCTGTTTTTTGGGGGACGAAATTGGCAGGTTTAGTTATTCTTGAATATTTTTTTTTAAACTAGCGGGATATTTCGTAACTTTTTTACAGGGTTTTCGTTATTTGAGTTGCATTTGACTTAGGTATTTTAAAAATGATATTAATTTGATGTCTATTCGAGACACTTTAGTTCCAGGGCATGCCCCTTTAAAGCAACTTGTAGGATAATAAAATTCGAATTTGATATTTGGTCCCATCTCTAATTGTAATATATGGTTACAGTTATGGTTGATGGATAGTAACATCGAGATGTATACAAGTGATATAGATAGTGACGTTAACGTGTCAGGACACCGTGTATGTAAAGTCTTGTTTAAATGTCAGCTCACTAACACAAATCAACCAAGGTAAGAGTTATTGTTATTTGTTATAAATCAATTAATCAGGTCGGTCACTTGTTTCCATAACATTGTGTACATTTGTATATAAGCATTGCAATTTGTCTTATTAATTTATTATTTTAATAGACATTATGTGTATTTGTATGTAGCTTAGTGAATAAGGTATTGGTTTTCACTGCCTTTTTCTCCAATTGAAATGTTTAAATCAATAAAAATACAATGTTATGATATTGCAATGTTTGTATACAAGTGACAGACCTGATTAAACAGACTATACCAAATTTATATGTGTTTTCGATATAGGCATAACACCCTTCCAAACCCTCCCCCAGTGTTTGCACTTGAAAATATTCTTGGGGAAAGCCGTGCATGTAACTTTTATCACAGAAAAAGCCCTATCTTCTAGAAGACTTCTGTGTGATAACAAATCAAAGAATATCATTCTCCAAAGTGTGTGATTTTTTTTTTTTTTTTTTTTTTTTTTTAATTTAGGCTTAAAACAGTGCCTGAAAAATTGTGGTCCTATTATTGAGTGTTTTATACTTAAGGTTTTACTGTAGTTTGTGCTATCGGGACACCTAGAACTATTTCTTAAGAATCATCTCTCGGGTGTAAATAGAATGTTGCCATTTTGGAACTAATTTCGCCGTGACGTCATGTTGACATCAGATGTAAACAAAATAAGTGATTCAATTGAGTACACGCCTACCAAGCAAGCTTTAAGATGCTGCGTTTTGTGCTCAAGTAGTGCATGGAAATTGTTCGGTTCTGTTTTGGGCAAATTACAAACTGTTGGCAAAAGACCCCATATTGGTATAGCTACGATCTATTTTCTTAGACTGATCACGCTATCTGGGAAAGATGCTTCTCCCACATCCGCTTGATACATCCGAGGCTATTTATCTCGTAGCGTAAATGCTGTATGGACTGTTCTGATTGTAGTTTGTTCATTCTTTCTTTATTTCCCACAGGAAGCCAGACTATGTGACAAAGTCAGTGATATCACTCTGGCAGAAGGATAATACAGTACATGGCTTTACATTACCCCACCCACTCTTCTTACAATTAGTACATAGACTTATAGAAAATTGTAAACTGTTGCCTTCATCTCAGAGATACCTGAATGGATTTCATGTAAGTATGGTCATACTATGACAAGTTAAGCAAATCTTCTCGGTACTGTTTTATCAAAGCTCTAAGTCTTACGATAATCTGAAAGTAACGCTCAAATTTAAACCCTATGTAATTCATTAACAGTTGCAAATTGTGGCAAGGGGGTCTGTAATTTAATGTTTCAGTAAATGCATTCCTTCAAACCACATATGTTTCTAATGTATATTTGTTCAAGAATTATGAAAAATTTACATTTGTACGTAACTTTACTATTTCCGTAAGTGCGTAAAACAGCACATCATTCACCAAACCAGGCCTGATCTCTTGAAACATCTCAATCTGAGCTTAACCTCATCTCAAATATTGCCATGTGTCTTTATGTTAATTTCACTGAAGACTTGCCTATAAATTGGCATCACAAAACAGAAACATTATTCTGAGTTTATTACAGTAAAATTTCAAGAGCTCAAACCTCAGATTTATCTCAAACTCGGATTCTGGTTTGAGCACAATCTCAATGTGAGATGAGATTGCTACCTGAGATGCTTCGGGAGGTCAAGGCCAGTTTTCCCGGACTGGATCCTAACCAGCACTAATTTACCTTTCCACAAGGAACCAATACACTCTTGTTGCACTTGTCATATAAGATATAAGTTAGAATGTTTACATATCTCATGTACAGCTTTTTTGAAAAAATATCAAGAATGATCTCCCTTGATTATATAACTTGATCAGTATATTTCTGTAATTGGATTGTCTCCCCTCCATAATTTTTATTGGAATATGGCTGGCTTAGAAATAGAAGGCCGTAAGTACTACTACTTACGACCTTATAAGACTCAAACATATTTGAAATCTGCACCTTTTTATGAGCCTATTTTCATTTTGACCAAACTGAAGTTGAAAAAGCTTGTTTTTCCATAGTTTTCAGACAGTTTGTTCTTGTTTTCTCAAAATATTGATTTTGTCATTATGACCTTCTAATTCTAAGCCAGCGATATCTCATTAAGTGATGGACAAGGAGTAAGACATGATTTGAAGAAATAGTTCATGCTCCGGTGAATATGGGAAGTTGGGGGGGGGCCTGTGAGTAGTAGATTGGGGTTCCCTCCTAAGCTATCCTCCATTATAATATATACTAGTAATATTCTATTCTCTTAATACCATCGTGTCGATTATAAATGACACCCTTGTTTAAATTATGTAATATAATAATTATATTCCATTCTCTTAATACCATCCTGTTGATTGACTCCATCAAGAATGAGGCGCGGTGCTTGTTTAATAATATTGAAGTTGTTGTTTAAACTTATATATCTTAAACACTATGCTTGTTCTTTTTAGGTGAGTTTTATACGAACGTCTGTAGAGAGTTGACCTTGATGTACTTCATATAAACATCGCTAGAAGTCAGTGATAATTGTGTGTATTCAGAGGTGCTACCTTATTGTGCAATATACTGACACAGTTACTAGTAAGCTTGTAATGAGAAGAGCTTTCTGTGCTAAACAATAATAGGTACAGCATAGAGCTTTCTGTGCTAAACAATAACAGGTACAGCATAGAGCTTTCTGTGCTAAACAATATCAGGTACAGCATAGAGCTTTCTGTGCTAAACAATATCAGGTACAGCATAGAGCTTTCTGTGCTAAACAATAACAGGTACAGCATAGAGCTTTCTGTGCTAAACAATAACAGGTACAGCATAGAGCTTTCTGTGCTAAACAATAACAGGTACAGCATAGAGCTTTCTGTGCTAAACAATATCAGGTACAGCATAGAGCTTTCTGTGCTAAACAATATCAGGTACAGCATAGAGCTTTCTGTGCTAAACAATAACAGGTACAGCATAGAGCTTTCTGTGCTAAACAATAACAGGTACAGCATAGAGCTTTCTGCGCTAAACAATAACAGGTACAGCATAGAGATTTCTGTGCTAAACAATAACAGGTACAGTATAGAGCTTTCTGTGCTAAACAATATCAGGTACAGCATAGAGATTTCTGTGCTAAACAATATCAGGTACAGCATAGAGCTTTCTGTGCTAAACAATATCAGGTACAGCTCATGAGCAAAGATTGGCTAACCTGCTCTCGACATTTTGCTTAATGGCAAACAAAATGCATAACATATAATACCAGCTGGTGGAGTAATGCGCGTATGGACTGGCCATACAACTTACGAAGCCAATCAGACTTGAAGCATTCAATGCTTATATTTGTTTTAATTACAAGTTGTCTGCTGAAAATTCAGATTTTATTAACCTCGTATATATATATATACATTTGTTGTTATGTTTGCATGCATATATCTATTTCAAATTGTTTAAACCATATCTTAAATGTGATTGTACAGCACTTTTGAACATGTAATTACATTATAAATGTGCTATATAAATATGGTGTAATAATAATAATGTTGCATGAAAAGTAAAACACTTGCATCTGTCCCTTTTTATGCCGGAGGCGTATGTCATTCTCATTGAAATTGTTAACCAAAAGTCCATCAAGGCATTGCTTTCAACTTTGCATATTTGGTAACCATCATAAACACCTTACATTGTCAATGACACTACCCAACATTTCAACAGAATTATGGCCCCTGATTGACTTAGCTAATTATTATGGACAAGGCTTCTATCGGGGCATATGCGTGTGTTGAACACAGTGTTGTTTCAACTTAGAATGTTCATATTGTTAGTGTTCAGCATAAACGATTGTGTATTTTTAACATAATCTTGGGTAGACTTCCATAAATGTGCGACGGATGCTTTATGGATCTTATTGTGTTCACGTAATTTAATGCCCATGTGTTCATACATTGTTATTATTCATACTTGTACATTAGTCAGCCGGTGATAGCACTAGCCTTGTTTACAAAATAAATTGACTATCAAATACATTTCTGACGTCGATTTAGGTTTGACCTCGTGCACAATCACTTTTAATGCATGTACTCTTCAATTTATACAATATTATTCAATATAACAAGCGACCAGTCAACCGTGAAGTGTTGCTATTATCCATGTTTGTTTTAAGATATGGCTAGGTATCTCTGCCGAGCTGTATCTAAATTTTGAAATAGAAACTTCATATTTGTTTACTTATTGAAGAATACTTAATAAACGTTGAAATGTCGAAACGATAAAAACTGTTTATTCTCTATATAACTCCCATTTTATAAAGCCTACCTGTGGCGAGCTTAATATTTGCTGAACAAGTTTAACATAAGTTTGTACATCGTATCAATTGACAACTTGTAATCAGGGGTGTCAATTTTCCGGATTTATCCTGAATTCCGATTTGTTTATCCTTGAAGAGCTATGCTTTCTGACCAAAATAAAAGTTATTTGATGAAAATATCTCAAGAAATGGCAAAGTTATGGTCAATTATATCTGCTCTGAAGGATTTTCTTTAATAAAAAGTTTGAAAAACTGAGTTATATATGGTTGACGGCCTCTAGTTTGTCAAAATTGGTCAGCCGCATATGATTTTCAGGATTTTTAATTTGGCTCTGTTGACACCCCTGTGTAATAGATTCTTTTTACACGGGATGACACAGGATGACACGGGATGACACGGGATGACACAGGATGTAATGACATCATTTTAGAGATTAAGGGACGTCAAGTGAATGTTATACTGCGTATAAAAATATACTCACTCGTTATAAAGAAAAGTCATGTGATAATTATTTTTTCAGTGGTATAGATTGTTGGTAGAGCATCTGACTTGCAAGCAGGTCGCAGGTTTGAGTTCTGTATTTGGCTGAACATTCTTCCTCTCCTTTTACAAAGCAGGGTTCTCACGGTCAGGAAAGTCAGGGAAAAACATAACTTTTTCAAGGTCAGGTAAAAGTCGGGGACTTTTGAAATTAGTCAGGGAAATCTGAAATTGAGCAAAAGTCAGGGAATTCTTTATTTTAGCTGTCAAAAAGCGTCAATTCCTATGTAGAGAAAAACTGAAAAAATCTACTGTACGCGATTGCTCTAAAAAGTCAGGGAAAACTTTTGTGTGGTCAGGGAAAAGTCAGGGAATTTTGTGTCAGAAGATTTGTGGGAACCCTAACAAAGTCATGTAATACTAACACAAAATGAATTTCGTTAACATTCATGGTAAATGACTAAGTTGCAGACCCGGGCTCAAACTTGACTCTAGATCATCTTAGCGAGGATTACAATATACAACGTAACTCGTGAAATTTTGCGCAGTCATTTTTTACTATTTTTTCATGATGAAAAAAGAACAATAAATGTACTATAATTAACATAATTTCGTGTTCTCACACAGTCAAAAGGTTTCATTACAAAAATATACATATAACACACGCACATAAAAGCACTGTATATGATTATTAAAATACTCAAAACAGCAAACATACTTGACAAAATAAAGTAGGCGTTAAATCTCGAATACATACAGTTGAATCAGAAATTTTCGTGAGGGATTAATGTTCACTATATTCATGATTTCAATATTTCTCGAAAATTCGGACTCGTGAATTGAAGCAAAACACAGGATAAAGTTCTTTCTATCATTTAGAAATCACGAACATTTTTCCATGCATACTACTTCAGAATAACAATTTTGCCAAATTTAAATTCTGCGAAAATCTCTGATTTTGCAGTTCGTACATTCTGAAGATTTCCAAAATATTTACTTCTACTATTTCAAATCTACTTGACCAGTACTTTATTTTGTCCAGTACATTTTTGTGCAATATAACAATATTAGTTTGTGTGTTAGACCAAGAAATAGACAGAAAAGAAATAGAGTACTGTCAATGGGATTATAGGTACCAGACTTTAATATGTCGCTGGTACCCGGGATCGAACATTTTATATTAATAAGGAAGTCTTTTAGCAGTCTCTGGAACCCAGGGCTAGGCATTTTCCAAGACAGGAGAGTTCAACACTAGGCTATGGTACCCAGCACTGTAGATTTTCCATGACTGGAGAGTGCAACACTAGGCTATGGTACCCAGCACTGGACATTTTCCATGACAGGAGAGTTCAACACTAGGCTATGTTACCCAGCACTACATTTTCCACGACAGGAGAGTACAACACAAGGCTCTGGTACCTAGAACTACGCATTTTCCTTGATAAAGAGTTCTTCACAAACACAACATTACTTTTCAAGCTTTGATCGCAATTCTGAACGGGTTGCCTAGCAATAAAAAATCATAATAGCAGATTAAAGGAACCGGGTAATTAATTGTATAAATGCTACATTTTAAATATATTCACTTATGCAAGCGTTTATGTTAATTTAACATGCACAATGTAATGAGTAGTGAAACAAAGAGGAGACAAGACATAGAAATTCCATGAAAACCAGATTTTCTATTTTTAGTAAGTGACCTTGACCCCAATGGCCCGACTTTCCATCCCAAGCAAGGTTGTCACATAAGCTACCTACACAGTGAGTTTCATTATGACATCTCATTCCTAACTGAAGTTATCAATCAGAAACAAAATGCCGCCAAATTCACCAATCAAATAACCACAGTTTTTTCTGTTGGAAAATCAGGTATATAACAAAATGAAACCTCAAGAATGAAAAGCAGATGAACATAAAAGGAGGCTGTTATAAGATATAATTCCATAATATATACCTTCATTGAAGGCAGAAAGTTGTAATGTTAACTTGTATATCCCAAAGTTAACACATCAAACCCCAAAGTTAACTTTTTTATCCCAAAGTTAACTCATGTATCACATAACAGGGGTAGTTAAATTACTCTTTATCCGAAAGGTTTAGCTAACATTTTGTTGGGGCGAGTAAGCAGATGAATATGTATTTTAAAGGACAAAGGATATGGCTTCAGAATTACTTCCCTTTACAAGTTAAAGTTAGTCCAGAGTAAGCTCCCTGTGTTATAATGCCAGCCTATATTGGACATAATTTTGAGTTGGGTATTGAGGATCAGTCATTACTTATTTCCTTTACAATACATATAGTGTAGTTATTGATTTTTTTAGTCGTGTTGGGCCCCTTTGATCTTAACTATATTTTGTAGACAAACTGCAACTTTCACCAGAAACTGTCAGTTCAATTGCTTCAGAATAAGAACATGAAACCTAAATTTTACAAATATTTATATCGCACAAAACATACAATGACATCTAAAACACTGTGTGAGATAAATAATTGAAATAAATGTCTGTCACATACAACATATACAAGCAAGAAACAATTAACGAGACATGAGCATGGAGTATAATTCTTATGGCAAAAATTCTGTCACACACAAAGCCCCATCTATTCCTCATTAGGTGAGAAACGTATATAAAATGCTGGCTACAGACATTTTAAAGATTTGTCTAAAATGTGTAAATGATGATTAAACTGCTGCCTAACTCTGTGTCTTAATGTTTTGCCTAACTTTGTGCCGAATATTTTGCCTAACATTGCATCTAACCTTAATAGAATAATTTGTGTGGTCATAGGATAGCACCAAATTTCGAATAATGCCAAAACATTTTGTTTAAGGAAAGTATTAAACTAGTGGGCTAGGGACAATGTCAAGTACTAAGTGTGAAGTACTAAGTGTCAAGTACTTGAGTTAGTGTCAAGTTTATACGACACAGAGTTAGGCAGCAGGTACGAGAAATGTTAGCACAATGTATCACAGTGACGGCAAGCCGAAGTGTTTCATATCTTCATATAAATGTTCATGAAATACATTCTAGCCTTGTTAAGTCATTCAGTCCGAATCCTGTGACCATACTACCTCTGTGAACAATTCTCAAACATCTTGTTTATACAAATTGCTGTAAAATAATGTAGCCTGAAGTGCAAAAACCGACCAAAATCAATGTCAGTTCAACAATAAAATTATACAGATGAAATAACTCTGCAACGGCGATAATTTAAAACATTTGTCCACTGGTAACCATTTCAAGATTAAAGAAATTTCAATACACTTATTCACAAAGCTTATATCCTCAGTGTTCAGAATATAACAATGTACAATTCTTTACATCCAACATCTTATGATTTCGCACCCAACAGAGTCAAATCTCCCTTATGGATGCATGTAAGCAACACATTGTTTTTCATTCTTCTTACAACATTTGCAGTTACATTTATGCTGCATTAGAATTCTCACAAATTGTAGAAATTGTTAACCAGCATTCGATTGTGGTAACATTTATGCTCTGTTTTAGATTTTTCACAAATTTTCACCAGCACTCGATTGCAGCAGCAACATTTATGCTTTGTTTTTGAATTTTCACAAATTGTAAAACCAGCATTCGTCATTTTTCATCAGTTTTAGCACTCCGCTACAATCCTGTTTCCATAGCAACATTAATCTGCAATCATCATACTTTGACCGTTAACTACATGGGATTTGAGTACACCGTTTTCCTCCACTGTCACCGTTTCAACACCGTTTTCAACAACTCTGAAGAAAAAAACGAAAAACTTTTCAACGGTTAATTATCAAATTCAAGGGCAGTTAACACAACTAATCGGAGGTAAATCCACAAATATTATTCAAGGGAGGTTACTTGTCAAAGTTAAGTGACACTATTCAAGGGAGGTAACTTAAAAACACTATTCAGGGAGGTAACTTACAATTGCTATTCAAGGGAGGTAACTTACAAATACTACTCAAGAGAGGTAACTAAATAAACATTACGCAAGGGAGGTAACTACACTTTCCAAGTGAGGTAACATTAACTCTATTCAAGGGAGGTAACCTATAAACCAAATTCAAGGTAAACAACTTACAAACACTAGACAAGGGAGGAAATTGGAGGTACATGGATTTAGATTATTTGGGTGATGTTTATTTGGTTTTTATTGAACGCCGTTTCTACAATTTTTCAGTAATATTCGGTGAATGATTCATATGTCTGGTTTTCTTAGACTGTATCCTAACTAGTACTGTTCCATAAGGCACTTCTCTACATGTGAAGGAAAATCATTCTTGTTAATTTTTCATGGAAGGGTATGCCCTGTGGCAACCAGAAATATAACCTAGATTGCCAGGTTACAATCTGAGCACACAAACCACTACACCATGGTTGTTGCTATACTATGCACAAGTCACCAGGTGCAAAAATACAGCTTCACTAAATCATTGCAAGAAAAACAAACACTTACTTTTTAGTAACCACTTTTTTGCCATTAACCATTTTTGTGGATGTGGAAGTGGATCTGAAGTTTCCTCCACCGCCACCTCCACCCCCTCCACCACCACCACCAAATGATGTACTGGAAAATGATGTGAATCTGTGAAATAAAAATAAATATTCACCAGTTAATAATATGGTATATTTATACACTTTGTCATTAAAGTTTTCTTATAACTACCTTAAATAATCTATTAACATACTAGAAAACCTTGTCAGGTTTAAATATTGTTTGTTACCCCTCTGATTACCTACCCGCCAAATTGCCTGAATTTTTTATTGGGAAAAATCAGATAATAATATTATTTGGGACAAATTAGTGAAAGTTGCTCATTATTACTTCTGTAAACTTTCATTACACATAATTGTACAGAAGTTATTCTTACCCCATTAACCCAGCCCTGTGGGAGGGGTAACAAACAATATTTTATTTTACACTTCACTGAATACACTACATGTGGTTAGTGAATAATGTACACTAGTACAATCCAAAAGTTCAAGAAATTCTACTCTCAAAGTTTGTCTCTTTGCCAAATATTCTCTAGTGGGAACAAGTGAATATTGACACTAGCCAAGTTGAAACAAAACTCCCATTCCAGTCCACAAATTTCCCAGGCTTCAAATTTTCATGTCAGTCAGTCAGTCACAACCCTGGATAATCAAGATATACAAGTTCTAAAAGAATAATTGGAATCAAACCCGGATCACCGACATCCAGCAAACTTACCACTGGACCACGACCTTGTAATATTCATGTTTAAAGGTCAAGGAGCATGTTAATATTATGGGACAATACTAGCACAAAACAATAACTACTTTCTCAACTTATTTCATACCAATTATAAATACTTTGATATAAATAGAAAGAATGAGTACAAGAAACAAAAGTACATAAATACTGATAATATGCATACTCTGAATAATGTATACTGCATAAATATGCCATTGGCTATAATGCACCAGTCAATATTTTGCCCGCCCGGGGGGGGGGGGGGGGGAGTGTGGGGCAACCCAGGGGGAATTAGACATTTTCAATTTTTTATGTCTAAATCCCCACCCTGGAGACAATGCTTACAGTCTATATCCCCACCGTGGGGCATAGTTTTTTATCCAAGTAATTTAATAAAAACACCAATAAAAGTATCACTGTCGTCTTTGGCGGTGTAGAAATTTCCATACCAAAGTCTATTCCCCGGGTTTCGGAGTTGATAAGGTCGTCTAATGCCTGCCTGTCTGGAAGATTCGTCTGTCTAATTCCCCTGTATCCCCGCTGCTCCCCCGGGCGGGCATAATATTGACTGGTGCATAAATATGTGTAGTGCTAAATAGACACAAAGCACACATTTGCTACATATTTTGCTACATATTTTGCTACACAATGTATTACACACATGTTGCAGGTACAAGAGTTTAACTTAAAACAACAATTCTGCAGATTTGACATACAAAAATATACAGACAGGTCAAAAAGGCAGATAATTGTGTAAAAACATGAACATTATCTTGACATTATAAAGGGAGATAATTGTGTAAACTTGATATTAAAAGGGAGATAATTGTGTAAACTTGACATTATAAGGGAGATAATTGTATAAACTTGATAATAAAAAGGGAAATAATTTTACAAACTTGACATTAAAAAGGAAGATAATAGTTTAAAAACATAGATTCAAAGGGAGATAACTATGTATTGGTGATGATCTGCGGTGATTCTGACAACAGAGAGGATAAAACAACATCAGGAAGAGAATGGCTATTCTCTGTATACCAGAGGTAAAGAACAGCTATCCTCTATATACCAGAGGTAGAGAACAGCTATCCTCTATATACCAGAGGTAGAGAACAACTATACTCTACATACCAGAGGTAGAGAACAGCTATCCTATATATACCAGAGGTAGAGATACCAGAGGTAGAGAACAGCTATCCTCTATATACCAGAGGTAGAGATACCAGAGATACAGAACAGCTATCCTCTATATAGCAGAGGTAGAGAACAGCTATCCTCTTTATACCAGAGGTAGAGATACCAGAGGTAGAGAACAGCTATTCTCTATATACCAGAGGTAGAGAAAACTAGCCTCTACATACCAGAGGTAGAGAACAGCTATCCTCTATATACCAGAGGTAGAGAACAACTATCCTCTACATACCAGAGGTAGAGAACAGCTATTGTCTATATACCAGAGGTAGAGAACAGCTATCCTCTATATACCAGAGGTAGAGAACAGCTATCCTCTATATATCAGAGGTAGAGAACAGCTATCCTCTACTTACCAGAGGTAGAGAACAGCTATCCTCTATATACCAGGGGTAGATGCATACCCTTGTTCAACTACGGTATTGACCAAATAACACAACCAAACCTGCACACATAGACCATCCTTTTATTTATAAAGACCTAGTTATATAATTACCAAATACTTCAAGGTGGCTACAACTTTAACTGATGAGGCCACTTTAAAATCTTACATTGTCAAACCATTAATGGTGGCAGCTCACATGGAAAACCTAGCCCAAATGTTTCAGGCACTAACAATAAAGTCTGATTCTTTACCATCTTTTAGCAAAGACCATATGATTTAAAGTTGCAGGCAAGATTGGATTGCCCTCTTTAAAGAAGTCTTTATCATTTTAATTTTCTGATGATGGTCTGAATCCACAGGGTGAAGGTATCAATTTACTAGTACAACAATATTTCACAGTTAAATGCTATCACACTGCAAGTCATCTACAACAACTCAAAGCAACTTTCTACAAGTCAAATAGTGACAACAACTCTAGCAACAATCTACAAGTCAAATAGTCTATCCTTGGAGTTCTAGCATTTCAGTATTATGTTAGTGTCATGCCAAAATAATAATATAACAAGAAGTTTGTAAAAACCTGTACAGGCGTGCCCCCCTGGCAGCCAGTTAACAGTCACAGTGATCTTTACCTTTGAAATACTGACCTCAACATATGAAGGGGTCTTTTACTAATGGTGACCTCCCTATGAAATTTGAAGATCCTGGGCCCAACAATTCTCAAGTTATTGGTCAGAAATCATTTGGTCTATTCATATAACAGCGAACTTGACCTACTGACCTCAAAATCATAAGGGGCCAAGCTTGCTGAAGAACCTCCATGTGAAATTTGAGAATACTCAGACAAAGCAGTGTTGAGTAATTGATCTTTAACTGACTGACAGACTGTCTCACAGACAGGACATGAGCAAAGCAATATACCCCCTCATCAAAGATTGGAGGCATAATTAAACACATTTCTTCAAAGCCATGTTTCTACATATCAGGACAATTCTTTTTTTTTAGTCATATACAACAAAGTACTCAAAAACTACTAATGCCAGTCTACTCATTGGCTGTGGATATCTTTCTTCTACTACTGTATAACAACTAAGTATCATCTGTATATGCGAAGCTCCTACATGACCATACAGCCATAACTCTAGGATTAAAACCACTTAGTATTTTAGAACCATTTATTTTCCTAGTTTAAATCTGATGGACCAAGTAATGAAGCCTTTATATCAAACATGGGAATCCACTTGGATGGAGACGATTGTCATAATTACTCTATAATAATATAAGGCCATAATTTTTGTTAAACAAAATTCGTCATAACAAAAGAGACACACTTCATGATGAATAAACTTCATTTTAACTAAAGGGACACATTTCATGGTGAACCAACTTAATTAAAACTAAAGGAACACACATCATGATGAATAAACTTCATTAAAACTAAAGAGACACATTTCATGGTGAACCAACTTCATTATAACTAAAGAGACACACTTCATGATAAATCAACTTCATTTTGACTAAAGATGCATTGTACTTCATGACAAATCATCTTCATTATAACTAAAGGTACATATTTGAAATAAATTTTGATTTATTACATGCTCATCTACACAACTCTCTATGTTATAAACTAAGAACGAACCACAGAAGAATAATTAGTGACATTCCCTACAACCCCCGATAGTACATGCAGTTGTTGAAAGCTTTCTAGGAATTATAAATCTCTGCATTATTCCCAATTCCTTGAGAAGAAAGCATATAAGGTATATAGTTTGCAGAAACAGTTTTGAACAATTATATGTGTGGTTGTCCTAGTTATTTGTTATTGTCAGCTTGATTGCTGAAACTATTTCATTCAGCTGTTTGACAGCTGGATCTAGGGCAAATCATTTTCTCGTTTGGCTGTGTGTTGGGCATTGTGCCCTGTATGTTTTTATAGGTCATGCAACATGGGCATTCAGCATTTTAATTGCTGAAACTAGTTCATTCAGCCTTTTGACAGCAGGGACTTGGGCAAATCATTTTCTCGTTCGGTTGTGTGTTGGGCATTGTGCCTTGTATGTTTTTATGTTTTCTGTGCTCGACTGGTTGAGTGCTGCCTTCCCTGTCAGACTTCATATTATCTTGAATTTTCGTTTTTTTATGTGTTCTTTTTTGTACCTTTTGTCTGCTGTTTCTGTTGAGTGCTGCCTTCCCTGTCTGACTTTTTGGAAATTGTGGCTTGACAAATCAGCATTAGAACCATGCAATTGGGTTTAAACGCTTTGTACACATTTATGTGATGTAGTGAAACTGTTTAATTTAGAACATTTTGATATTCTGGCTGAAATATGACAGTGAAAGTAGTGTTGTGGCTAATGGACTTCTAAACAGTCTGTGCGTGTGAGAAAATATGTTCACCACGTTTGACGAAATAAATTTTTCTTAGATGATACGCAACCCTCTGATTTGTTTTCATTTCCTTGAGGCCATATGCTATTTCTATCGATTGGTGGATTTTGAGAGGTCCCCATGGACAAAAGTTGACATTTTTTGGGTCGGCAATTTGTCGCTTTACATTGAGTAAAAGAACAAATTTATTTGGTGGTTTGGAACCATAAGAAACAATTGAAACCTTAATATACGCATACTCGCAAAAGTAACACTCAAATCTAAACCATGTTCAGTGCTAAACTATCTATTCTTTACACATCATAATCATTTTGTCAGCTAGTTCAAATTTGTCAGCTAGTTCAAATTAACATATAAGCAAGACATGTTAAATTGACAGGCAAGACAAATACAGGTATGTTCCAGGTACAAATAAACACTGCACATGCATGTTCAAAAGACACAGCAGTTATTACTATAAATTCAATAAACATGTTCACTGTATGTACTAAAAATTTATCAAAAATTCTTACGAACAAACTTTTTACAAAAACTGTACTTAAATATTTTATACAGGTAACCCATACTACAATTTTAGGCTAAATATATTCTAACATTTGATTTTATACATAATAATTCATACAAATAATTTAAAATCAAACATAGACTATATGTTACAAATATCGAACATTCTAACAGAAAGACCATTATAGAACTATCAGAAATATAAACATGGCATGATGGCTTTTAAGCCATTGTCTTATATTGACCTTGGCCTTTGACCCAAAATAGGGGCCATGTACTTGCCGTGACCATTTAACCTTGATCTTTCAGTCATGACCATTGACCATCAAGCCTTCTGTAACGTTTAAGGACTGTAGATCTGTGTGTACTTGAGTGTTTAGTGGACGGCTTTGTGACCTTGACCTTTGACCTCAATTACACAATTGGGATCATGCCAATGTTATGGCCATTAAGCATATACAGTTTGAAGATTGTAAACCTGTGTGTTTTTGAGTTATTGCATGGAAACCAAAACTAATGGAAGCCTGCCAGCCAGGCCTAGTCTGTACAGAAACAGTGTTATTATATGACACCTACACAGTAGTGTGAGGCTCAAACAACTCATAGCAAATCATATACAATTGTTTATATCCATTAATCTTAGAATGTTTGTTAGATACATATAAATCATGAGCATCAAATACAGAAATGAGCAACTGAGTGTAAAAAGGTCAGCAAAATCTAGAACTGACACAAAATTGTATGTCTCCCACATCTGACCATGAATTCCTGATGATATGCACAACTAGGCTTGCAATCAAGTAATCATGTGAACATTCATCTAAATCTGACCAATGGTTAAGGAGAACAAGCTCATACAAGCTTGTGTGACATTCAGACAGACGTCAAGCACACGATCAATATGTTTCCCACACACAACCACTATACGTGAGAGACATAATAAATGCGGCAGTTGTAGATTTCAATGTAACATTTATGAACCACACTGATGTGCATACAGTTAATTACATGCATCATTAAAATGACCACAACAAAGTTGAAACTTATGCTACAGAGAAATGACTTGTGATTGAAAATTAAGTTAATAGAGTAAACAAATCAAAGATATTGTCAATGATGATACTGAAAAATGTTTGAGTGAAATAAAAATATTCATGACTGACACAATGTAAACAGAAGATGTAATACAATAAACAACAAACTAGATGATTCAAATAATTCAAATAAGTCTGAACTGTCTGATATGACCTTTGATTTCATTATATGACCTTGACCTTTAACAGACAAAGCTTTGGAAGCTTGAAATGACCTTGACTCTTCACATATAAAGTTATTAACCCCCGACTGCATAATATAACCTTGACCTTTAATAGACAAAGCTTTGACTTTATCATATGACCTTGACCTTTAACAGACAGCTTTGACTGCATTATTTGACCTTGACTCTTCACAGACTAAGTTATTAACCCTTAGCTGCATGATATAACCTTGAGCTTTAACAGACAAAGCTTTGACTTTATCAAATAACCCTGACCCTTGACAAACAGAGCTGAGTATCTGTAGGTGCTTCATTGAAAATGGTGAAAGTTTGTGAACTAAAGAATTTGAACAGAAGAACACACAATTATCTAGATTTATTATTGTTTTATGTTAATAAATGCCTATTGAGATACTTATAGAAAGATAGATAAACTAGAAATATCTACAAATTAGATTTCCACATGTCTGGCATAAAAGTGGCACAAAACTCACATGACCGTAGTTACAAGACCATGACACTGTTGACAATACTACAATAACGATGATGATATTTTATTTACCCTGTGTGTAATCCAGAAGATCGATGATGTAAGAAAGGGTCGTCAAATATTGATGAATGGAAACCAAATGACATACCAGGAAACCCAAAGGAACCAAACCCGATTGAACCTAAAGGATGCGCCTGTGCATGCGCCTGTCTATCCCGCCTTCTGCCAGCAGACTCCGCCCCTCTCTCCCGCCTTCTTTGCCCGTGCACATGACGTCGCCTTCTACAATATCCCAAAACATAACAAACATTCCGTAATAGCATTCCCAAGGTCATAGTATTTTCAAAATGCATATACAATAAATATTTTATCATTCACGTAATTTGAATATTCATATTTCATAATTGTGTAATTTCCACAAGACACACCCATTACATAATATTCCCAACCCTGTTAAAACTTTCTATATATACTCAGTATACTAACATGCAAATTTTATGCAAAGTTATGCAAAATAGCTAAAAACAGGAAGCTCAAATAAACTTATCACCATGGCAACCAACAACAATAACAACAACAATCATGCATATATGAATGGTAAATATTTGATATGTTAGTCGTCATGACAACGGTGATAATGAGTATGGAATACATAAGTCAAACACTAGTATGTATATGTTATAAGTACTCACTCACTAGGTAACTAAAGCAGTGTAGCAATACCACATGACTTTGGTACCATTAAGGCTACAAATCCAAGACAAATTGCTTCGCTTCCAACACAAAGCCTTAGACTGAAGTATGTTTTATAGAAATCGGTACAGAAATATAATACTTACAGCTATTTTAGTTTTCAAAGCAAAGCAAATTTTGTCTTGGATTTGTAACCTTTAGTGATGTAAAAGTCATGTGGTATTGCTACACTGTAAAGGGTGATGTAAAATAATTGCTAGATTATCATTCATATTGGATGATTTATTAATTATTTCCCAATCTGTCTGGCCTTGAACATTTTTATTATTTAATTAACCATATTTTAATCTTTTAAACCTGAATTAAGCATGTAAATAAACTGTGTGAGCAGCACACGTGTAACATTGCCTGTGAGTGGCACGAAATTTACCTTGCCTAAGTAGCATGAAATTTATTTTGCCAGAGCAGCACGAAATTTACCTTGCCTGAGTACAAAATTTACCTTTCTTGAGAAGCATGAAATTTACCTTTCTTGAGAAGCATGAAATTTACCTTTCTTGAGAAGCATGAAATTTACCTTTCTTGAGAAGCATGAAATTTACCTTTCTAGAGAAGCATGAAATTTACCTTGCCCAAGTAGCATGAAATTTACCTTGCCTGAGTTGCACTAAAATTGCCCATTCTGCATAAGCACAATAATAAGTTGCTTATGAAGCACAAACATCAGGATTTTGTTGGGAGATGATAATTCAGCAATTATTTTATTCTGGTCCGTGAAAAAACTATTCTTACGAGTACTAGTATGCAGTTTTGGTTTGTAGTACTGGTATGAAGATGTGCAGATAATAAATGATATGCATTAGATTACTGAATGAATAGCCATGTTGAGTGATATCACAGGATTCACCTGAATGAATATCAATGGTTGATGATTTCATATGATGATAGTAATAATCAAACACTTGTGACAATTGCTTTCATAAAATGAAATTAACTCTTCACCGAGAAAATGATTTTCTAAATGAATCAGTAAATTTAGAAAAAGGGAGACAATTCCTATATTTTTTTAATTTATATTAAAGGGGGACAATTTGGGAGATTCAAGTATTTTATAGTATATTAATCTGCGGTAGTAGGGAGTACAATTCCAATCTTTTGAACACATTATCTTCACACAAAAAGGAGATAATCAAACCATTTGTAAAGAGTGGTAATCATACCATTTGTCAAAGGGAGGCAATCACATCCTCATACAAATTAAGGGAGATAATCATACCATTTGTGTATTTTGCGTTATATATTTATGTATATATATCAGTGTTTGTAGACAATGTACTTGTTACAAGTCTTAATAAATGTATGTTCTGTTCTGTTCTGTTCTGTTAAAGAGTGGTAATCATACCATTGGTCAAAGGGAGGTAATCATATCATTTGTCAAAGGGAGGTAATCATACCATTTTGTCAAAGGGAGGTAATGATAACAATTTGTCAAACGAGAAAGGGGACATAATCACACATCACATACAACTGCTTATTCACTAACAGCAGAATCTATCAAATCATCAACTATGAAGTGATTTTGTATTCATAGGAAAATCTTATTGATAACATAATAAAATAAATGTTGGGACTTCCCTTAGAGAAGACAATTTATCCCTGTTTTGTAGGCAACATACATGACAGGCTGGTAACAAAGGGAGATGATTATGTTACTTGTATCAAAAAAAGACCTGATGTAAATTTAAACATGCACTCAAGGGAGATAACTAAATTACATAATTAAACTTCTGATCTAGTGAGAATAATTACATTAAAATATGTCTTACAAAAGGGAGTCATTAATGATATCACACGTCACTTTCTTTGAACAGGTAAAGGCACAAAAATATTATATTAGGGCAAAGAAGGATAATCACATCACATAATTTTAAATACAAGGGAAGTTATCAAATATGAGGGGTGATCAATATATTCGAAGACTTTCCTTCTAACTTTTTAAATATTGATTCTAGAACAATGAAATTACCAGGCAATATAGATCTATCAATTATCTAGCGTTTTAATTAATTAATTATATTGTGACGTCACAATGTTCTTGATTACTTTACTTATTGTGACCAAGGTGAAGCGCGCACCGTCAAGTGTGATGGATAATAAATAATCATAGAGCAACGGCATTTCATTAAGATTAACGCCTAACTTGGAAAATCCTTGCGATAGCTTGAAGAAGACTTGACCAACATGTATGGGGATTCTTTGCACTCCAAATCAGAGATCTACACATGATTTGTTGTTTATGTGATTGTAGGGACTGTGTCAAACTGACGCCATAATAAAACAAGTCATTAAGAATTGCAGGCAATACAGAAGTCCCCTACCGGTTTGAGGCCATTTTCAATGTTTCTGTTGCCATAACAACCACATAGATGTGCATAATCCCCTTATTGCCCCCTATCCACATACCAAGTTTCATAAACCTAGCTTGGAAACTGTTTGAGTTATGTCAGGATCCAGATTGTTTGACGGACGGACTGACGGACGGATTTATGACTTATTTCTGTATCAAAAGTAAATAAATCGTATACAGTGGGTCGTATTTGAGTCCAGAAAGGAGCTTGGTGCTGCTCAAACGGTGACGCTTGGAATGACCTCACGTGACGGCCTGTGTCACGCACCAATTACATGATTAAAACTATGTTATAGGTGCCTTCGGTCGGAGATTTCCTACACTGAATAATGCTAATTTGCTTTTGAGCCTTGCTGACAAAAAAAAATTGCTAGATGGAAAGTCCACGAATATATTGATCACCCCTCGTACTAACATATTTTACATCAAATGGAAACAAGTCTACAATATTGTTTTACACCAAGAGAAACAATTACATCGCAATATTTTATTATCAAAGGGAGATAATCATACAATATTGTCAATTGTACCAAAGGGAGACAATTATAAAAGATTGTCAATTTCACCAAAGGGAGATAATTATAAAACATTGTCAATTGTACCAAAGGAAGACAATTATAAAACATTGTCAATTTCACCAAAGGGAGACAATTATATAATATTGTCAATTGTACCAAAGGGAGATATTAATTTGTACAATATTGTCACTCAAACCAAAGGGAGACAATTGTAAAACATAGTTAATGATACCAAAGGGAGATAATTATACAAATTTGTCAATTTTATCATAGGGAGACAATTACAACATTGTCAATCACACAAAAGAGGGACAAACAATAATGTCAATCACACCAAAGGGAGATAATTATAAAACATTGTCAATTGCACCAAAGGGAGACAAATATATAAAATTGTAAATCAAACCAAAGGGAGACAATTACATAATATTGAAATAACCACTACTGATCACCACCACCAATTTTCATGCAAGAAAAATTTCAGAAAAAAATTGAATAAACTACAAGCACTGTACACATGTACAAAACATGTGAGCACAAAGTTCATATAGGACAAACACAATTTTATATCAAAACACATTAAAATACATCATAACACTGAGTATAATGATGTCCATGGCACTTATTGACGAAAAAATCAACAAAAATTTTCAAGCTGGACAAAGTCACACAAATCATAGATATTGCTTTATTAATAAGATTGTACTTTTGTGGGAAAACTCCATGATTTAAAATAGTTTTTCCTTTATAAGGGGTCTTATCATAGCCCCTTCTTTTTTGCTGAAATACTTATAATACTTTATAATACCAAAGGGCAAAAAGCAGAAGTTTTTTATGTATAACAATTTAGATTGAACAAGAGTGTGGGAGGCTCGACTTTCTCATACTTGATAGTACCCTTGCTCAACTGTGAGTAAACATTCTTAGAGTATTGTTTCCTCTAATCAGTAGATGTAAGTCATCACATTCCACAAGTGTATTGACTTTCAAGTTGAAAGCTTTTATAGTGTTTGAGAAAATTCAGTTTATGTGATAAAAATTTGCAACTATTTCTATGTACTTAGTTGAAACAAGGGCCATATATATAGGTCACAGGGTTACCAGTCTCATTAGTTTGGACCCCTCTTGTAATGGAGAATAAATATGTTGAGTTTCAAGTGGATACCTTTATTAGTCTTTGAGAAACTGACTATGACTATAAACTTAACACAGATGCCCACGCATGATCACGTCACGACAATAGCTTGACTTTTTTTCTTTGAAAAGTCGAGCTAAAAATGAAAATTCTATTACACAAGTTTATATAATTATATAATCATAAATTAACAAATAGCTTTCCCAATATATCATAATGAAAATTCATGCTGAAAGGAAAAGTTGATGATTTTGACTATGTACAATGAGTACTGTATTAAAGTTGTAAAATGTATAATGTTCTATTGTTTTTTTGGTTTTCACGAATGAAATAATGAAAATGAACATGTACATGTACTATATACACTTGGCATGGAGGTTACGTGTGTAAGCAAAGGTACACATGTATATGAATTTAGTATTGACTTTGAATGAAATATCGTGAGTTAATCAATTTCATAGAATGATCAGAATTTTTGAAAGACATCACACTGCAGCATGCTGGGTAATTCTGGTTACCTTGACAACATTGAAAAGGGGACTGTGGGATTATATAAATACACGTGGTACGGGAGAACATAAAATAACATGCCACATTTTTTGAATTTTTAAAAAAAATCTATTTTATCAAAAGTCTTCAAAACTTGCACGAAGGAAATTCCTTATATTTAAACGTATTCAAACTTTCAGTTAACTTTTTGGAGCAACAAAAACAAGCTCAGTAACTTGAAATAACTGGGCAAGCATTAAAGGGGATTGCATTTCAGCTTATGTTAATAAGGAACATGCGATTTTACCATGGTAAAAGATAAAGTAACTTTTAATTACAATGACAATTTAGTAAGCTCAGGAGAAACAAACACACATGGGATCTTATCGCACAGGGTTTCCAAGTTAGCATAATGGAAATTTTAGCAAATTTCGGGAATTTACAAAATTAACTAACAATTCCTCTATCGCTAATTTTGGCCAAAAAAGAATTCAAACTAACACATGAAATATTGCAAATATTTCTGCACCCCCATTGTCTGAATATCATTATTTGCGTTTCTTGTTTCAACATTGAAGAGTACTCAAGGGCAGAGGAATCTAGTTATTGAAGATATGTCTTTTTGACGGGCTGTTCTTCTAGAGCAGATTACAGTCTGGTTCCCTGGCCCCAAGCTTACAGTTCTACTACAGTACTACAATGTACTATTACAGTAAGCTTGGGGTCTATAACTATAATCTGCTCTACTTAAACAGCCAGTCAAAAAGTTGTATTTAATGGCTATATTGTAAGACATTAATTTTTATGGTTAGTAGAAATCCATGAGGTTATTTTGACTGAGAAAAATTGGGTTACCGGTATGATCGTATTCAAAAAATTTTGCGAGGTTGAAATTTTGCCAATTTATCATTCTTAAGCAGTTTGCGACGTTAATTTTTCATCATTTTCAGACTTCAGAAAGAACAACATTCTGTTGTTTAACCGCTGTTTTTTACGGTCACAAACATATTTTCGCAAAAATACTAATTTCGCGAATATAGCGAAAATTAACCCCTTGCGAAAATTTCTGATATCTGACTTTACTGTATCATTCAGCTTGAAAATACAATAGTACCAATACATGCCATCATAATTATGCAATGTTAAAAGTAGGTTTGAATTTTATTATTAGGAACCAAACATTAGCTTGAAAGTAATAAGGCTACTCAAGTAATCAAAAGCAAATACAAGCATCTTTTTTTAAAATTAAGTACAACATAAGACATACTTGATATACCATAATATTCAAAACATAGCACAGTCCTTCATACAATACTATCATCAAAATTGAATAATAATAATACATGCAAACTAAAACTGTATATGTACATTTAACAGCCACTGTTTGATACATATTCATGTATAGCATTGATACATGTATATTATAACAGCCATTAATTGGGACAATACTCATGTTTAGGAATTGAACATGTAAAATGTTAACAAAAATCTGAATGCAATGTTAGTAACCAAGGGAGACAAATCTGACACCAATAGACCAGAAATAATATACTAGAATTACCTCCCTTCGGAGTAAAATTCAGTGTCACTTTTTTATAAGGTAAAAGAGAAATTTGTAAACATGTATGGTCCCATGGCAAATAGTTAGTTTGTTAGAAGACATGGCAACCTTGACCTTTGACCTACTGACCTCAAATTCAATGATGACCAACCTCCCTAATACAGTTTGAAGATTCTATGACAAACTGTTATTTAATTAGTCCAGTAGAATAAAGCCTAAATTAGGTGATCTGGGAAAAAGTTCTGATGTTATCAAATTCTTTGATTTCTTACTCTCCATGGTCCCTATTATCACAAAAAAAGTCCCAATCAACAACTTTTGTGGAAACTTTTTATGATGTTTTGATTGGAAACCATTTTATCAAGTCATTCGTATTAAAGGTCATGATGACCTTGACCTTTGACCTTATCCATCTACTGATGATGACCAACCTTCCTATGAAGATCAAAGGCCCACCTGTCCAGAAACCACTTGGTCTACATACAGGCCGACCAACAGACAGACCAACAAACCGCCTAATAAAAGATGGGGGTAGAACTGGTAATAAGAATATACAGGGCTCCAGAAAACTGTTTTTCATAATAATAACTTCATTTTCACTGAAGTATTGAGGGTGAATACTATGTTTTAAATGACAGTGAAGAGTGGACTTGTGTCCCACATTTTGAGATGGTCTTATTATTGAGGTAGCCTTTATGTTGGACATTACTATAAACAAAAGCCGAAAGCATCCAGTATTATAATGACAAACTAACAACATTGGTACATATTATACATAACAACATAAGATAAACACAACAGTAATACATCATACAGGCAGCATTAGTTCTCTATAGTCAGTGTGTTAATAATATAATAATGAAGCCACTAAAGCTTACAATACATGGGGAGATCATTCCAGCCAGAACAAAAAGCCTCAAATGTCAACAACAAAATCAACAATCTTTATACAATTTCCGATAAATTGCTGTTGTCAGTTTTTATCTTTTCAAACTTTTTTTTCTAGCTTACCATCACTCTCGAAACTTTATTTGCTATTTTGAATTTTTCCTATATTTTTCAAAACCTTTTTTTGCTGGTTTTCCGTCAGATTTTATAAAAGTTTTCATCAAATACAAAGTCACTGTAGTCAAGGCAACAGAAGCACATGCCTTTACAACATGGGAAACACTCTCTTAAATATTCCATCACATCTTTGATCTTAATAGGGCAATGTTAAGCCTAGGTCCCACTGAGCATTTTTTGCCTCGGTGATGTACTCCCGGTGGAATTTAATGAGCTATCAGAACATTGGGAACAGGTTCCTTGTAGTCTACGGGAAGCTTCGGGGAAGTCATGAGATCATTTGTGATATCGGAAGGAATTGTGATGAACCGAGTGGTATTGGAATAAATCGGGAGAACATCGTTGATGTAGAATTCCTCAGCGGGACCTAGGCTTTAAACATAAAGTATAAAGGTGTGCATACTGCATACAGAGAGATGAAATCAATACTGGTGTGTTTATTTCTTTATTTACGTTTGGTTATTTGTTTTCATTTGAATGTGACAGCCATAAGTGCATGGTCATCCAGTTTTCTCTGCCTTATTGGCATTGACCTCTAGACTCTTGTGTGAAATTGTTAAGGTACCTTAGCCCTTTCAGAATAGATGCTTCAGCTCTTTAACATGCCCAGTGTATAGCACTGGTACATGTGAAATTACCCCTGTGTTACCAACCAGTTCATTTCAAAGTGGGTGGGACATTGAAAGGTGTCTCTAAATTCAATACACTTTCATTATGGTAGAAATACTTCAGTCGCTCACTCAAGCTGAATGGAAGATCAATGTTGGCAAACACATTTAAAGCAGACATACTTTGCAACAGCATGATAATGCTATCTTTATCTTAAACCTTTGGCAGGAAAACAGTCTACAATACAGCTTATGTATCACTATGGCAATTGAAAGTCACAGCAAGCAGAACAAAAAGTACTAAGTTCTGGACTTAATTTCTCAAAAGAAATTTTGATTATGACTCAATCATATGACCGTTTTTTTTGCAATTTTTATTCGAAGAAAAATGAGGCTTTTTATTCACAGTAACACTACCATCACCAGGTCGTAAATCTATCTACTTGTTATATATATACTTGTGCAACACAATTACCCAGAATGCAAAGTGCAAAAAGCCGTGCAGCCCGACCCCATATCAAGTAATGTCATTAAAACTGTACAAGACATTTTTTCTAAAAGCCCCTTATTTAATTTCCTAAACAATAATTTAGATCATTTCATACAGCAGCTGCTGGGTCTATATGTAAACAGCAAAATTTAGGTATGAAGACATACATATCATTTTAACCACATATGACTCAGCATATTTGATACTTCAATAGCTGCCTATGATATAATATAGCATCATATTTAATTCAAAATAGAAAGCCTTCAACTGATTGGTTCTTTTAGCAAATATTTTGGATGCTATGTAACAAACGCTGTGATTGGTTTCTCAATCAGCCAATCGTAACCAGTTATTTCTAACAGCTTTTGTGATTGGTTAATTCCTTAGCCAATGGTTGGATTGCTTACATTCAGAAGGTATGAACCAATCATCAAAGGAAGTTCTAACAGCTTTTGTGATTCGTTAGTTCTTCAGCCAATAGTTGAATTGCTTACATTCAGAAGGTTAAAGAACCAATCATAAAAGACAATATATTTGTCCTGAGATAAAATGTTACGAAACGTTAATTTGACTTACCCAGAATTCCCACTGAAGGGGTCGCCACCGAATGAAGACTGTGAAGAGAAGAAGGGGCTGGGGCCAGGAAAGCCTGGAAAAGATTCTGCAAATAACCCATTTGAAAATCCACCTCCTCTTGGGCCTAGAATAAATAATATCTATATGTAGGAAACCACTGCCATTGTCATACCTGTAGAACATACGTAACTTCATTAGCACATAAATATTTGTTTTCATCATGTTCCAAAAACCTCTTCTTTTTTTTAAATAATAAGGGTTGTATGTTTTCATAAACACATAGCAGGAAGTAATATAAATATACTCCAAAGTTTAAACAAATAAAAATCTAAAGAACCAACACTGAACAATTTGCTTGTGAAAATTCATACATTTTCGGTGATTCCCCTAATTACTTGTCTGATCTAGCAATTTTGCTGCGTAAAATTGCCTGATTGGGCAATAGAAACGCCCACTTAGAAAAACTAACCAGTGCATAAGCAAAATTGGCATGGAGATGATCTGATGGCATATTTCTTACCACAAAAGGTTTATCTATAATGTAAATCCTAATGTTCAGAATTATTTTAAATTGTCTAAATTCTGGGATATTAAGTGTTTTATGTTCCCTTTCCTGTTTGGGCATTTTAAATTTTTCGATCGGGCGAGTAAATATATTATGAATAGTAGAAAGTTGCCCGAACAGGCAAGTGAACGCAATGAATATAGACTTGTCAAATTGGTCAAATTGGTAGTTTTTAAGGTTGAACTCTTCAGAATCTAGACACTTCCAAGAAAATTGGAATTAGGATTAGGTTAATATTTCTGGCAAATATTTCTTAATCACCATGAGGTGCTCGATGCAATTTTAAAGTCAAGCAAAAACTTCTTATACTAAGCACATACTTTTTTGCTGGACCCCAAAGTCGCAAAAAGAAGCAAGATGCTCTTCTCTAAATATTTCAAATGATCTTTGATAACGAGTTGTATGCTAAATACACATTACTGTATTCCTAGAAATGGTTTCGCGCATTTTAAGTTAGCGACTTTCGCGGGAGGTATCATTTCGCGAAGTTTAATAGCCGCGAAAATGTTACCTCCAACGAATCCGCGAAAGTTTCTAGCTTCTTCATACTAAAATCGCAAAATCATTCGACGAAGGATAATTGTACTTGCGCATACATGACGTGGGAACTTCTGTCAATAAATCCATCTTTATAAAATCTAAGATTAATAGCGTTAATTATCTCAATTTAAACATCAATTTCGAATCGTGCATATTATAGGCTGTGTAGACATAAACACTGATGACGTAGCGTGCAATGTGCTCAATGTAAACAAGCACGGGGTACATGGGTGGAGTGTTAACATTCAGTTTACTTCTACATACGAAAGTTTGTTTTTGTTATGATTAAAGTCAATGTATTCATGTACAGGTATTTACAATAACAATTTCACATTTATTTGTTTAAAATATGTTTGGTGGTTAATTTATAATAATAACTATTTACTGGTTTATGTTGATAACACCTAGTGAAAACACTTTATGAAATCCTTTGTTATGAAGAGATTAATTGATCATCGTAACTGTTATCAGGTCAGTTAAGGTCACAATCAATTGAATTGATCGTGTATACACGGATGGTGATGACAAACAGTCCATTTAAAATTGGGAGATGTGTCAAACATACCTTTATGCCGTAGCGACTTTAGTTTCGCGGAATTCGCGGGCCTTATGATTCCGTGAAAATTTGTAGCCGCGAATATGCCGACGGTATGAAAAACGCGAAATATTGTATCCGCGAAAGTATCTAGGAATACAGTATTCATAACTATCCAAACATTAGCATGGCAAGTATTATGTTATAACATGTTCATGGGCGCCATATTATTTACGGACGCCATGTTTGTTCACAGACGCCATGTTTGTTCACGGACGCAATGTTTTACCCTTCTTGTATGCTCATTTACACCTAGCATCAATATATGCCGGAAGATAAAACAACACTGCAAAATAACAGAAGATATCAGTATAAAGAAAGAAAAGACATGAACTAAATATCACAGAGAAGTGCAAAACATATGTGAGACACACACACCAGTCTTCAAAACTATTTGTTGAATTATTTTTATGTCAATTATTGTAAAACAATCATGGTCTCCCCAATTATATGTTGGAGACATTATGAACAAGCATAAGGCCGAACTTAAAATATTCTTTGTTTCCCCATCCCGACCCTAGCAGATTTAGAATGAGTAGGTAGGTAGGGTAAATATTTTTTTTAATTGTTTCAGTATGATAGTTATTGGTTAAAGCATAAAAATAATGAAATTTAGAATTAACTCAAAGGTGAAAATCAACAATCCTAAATTTAATCGTAAGAAAGAAGCCAGTAAACAAAAAAATAAAATTTTCACTTCCAATTTTTAATAAAAAAAATATTATTTTAATTTGGGCAATAAAATATTTTGGGTAGGGCCCTTTTTAATCGGGTAGGTAGGGGATGGGGAAACAAACAATATTTTATTTTAGGCCTAATTTCTGAGTCTAAAGAGCAGTATACAAATCGACAGAGGTCATGACTTGATTGCATGCAAATTTTGAAGACTGATGTATTTGTCACTAATTATATAATATACAGGGTGCAGAGTCATTCATATATAGATGCTTACAGAAAGGAAATAAAATAGGTGTAAAAGTTACTGTGTAATATAATACAGGAGCTATCACTGATTGAAACCCTCAGATACGAAGGGCAATAACTCTGTAAAGGGTTAACACTGAAAAGCTTAAGAAGGTGCACATTTATTTTTCACAACTCTTCTGACTTATGAAGATAAAAAAATTAAATGTGTTCACTACTCTTCACTTATAAAGGTAAGAGAAAATACAAATTTGTCAGCTAGCGTTGATCAGGGTAAAACTTCACGAAGGTGCATTCCTAGGTTCAATATAATGTAGCAGGCCAGCGATTTCATTCAAATTGACTGTCCATCGTGATAGTGTACTATCAATCCATAACCCCTCTAAAATGCTGAATAACACATCATAACAGTCAAGGCATAACCCCCTTAAAATATTGAATAACATATAAACACATCAAGGCAAAACACCCTTAAGTTTCCATCACTTTTATCATAATTGATGCATAATCTCTCCACTTTTGACGTACATAGTCTCAAACCTCGAATCAGAGAAAATGAAACTGCTGACCTGCAGAATGGGTTCAGAACAGAAAATGGTTGAAATAGAAAGACAGATAAAAGTTTTAGAACAGACTTAGAGAAGGTTGAAAACCCAGTATAGGTGTCATTGAAGGTTTTAATGCTTTAGGCCATCTTTTCATATTTTTAGGTAAACAGAAATTTTTGATTTTTTTTCTATCTGGTAGAGGGAATGTAAAAAGAGGGCCAAAACAAGAACCCCACTAGTTCACCAGCCGTTATGTGAACCACCCAGGGCCCCAAAATGACCTCTCATAAATTTTCCATCCCAAGCCCTGACAGTTAGATTATCAAAAATTTCATGTAAACCTAAAAATAAAAAAAAACCTTGGCCTTATTACTCTACAAACCTGTGAAGAATTCAGCGAAAGGATCCCGCCCTCCGAAAAACTCTCTGAAAACTTCCTCAGGATCTCTAAAATGGAAACCGTAATGGTCGAAGCCTCCGCCGTAGTCTTCATATTGTGAATAGCCATTACCCCGGTGACCAGTTAATCCTTCCTTTCCATATTTGTCATAAACTTCCCGTTTTTGTTCTGAAATCATAACCAATACTATGAACTATGTCCTTCGTTAACAGAAACAAGGGGAGTAACTCTGGTTTGCTTCACTCATTGAAGGAGAGTCACTCTGCTGTGCTTCACTCAATCAAGGAGAGTAACTCTGCTTTGCTTCACTCAATCAAGGGGAGTAACTATGCTCTACAACAATCATACAAGGGGAGTTACAGTGCTTTACTTCATTTAACAAGGGGAGTAACTTTGAACTACTTCACTCAAACAAGGGGAGTAACTCTCCTCTACTTCATCCAATCAAGGGGATTAAATCAGCTATAGTATAATTGGCTGAATCTAGGGGAGAAATTCTGGTCTATTTCAATCAATCAAGGGAAGTAACTCTGCCTCACTCAATCAAGGGAAGTTACTCTTTTACTTTACTCAATCGACAGGAGTAACTCTGCTCTACTTTACTCAATCAAGGGAGTAACGTTGCTCTTCTTCGCTCAAACAGGGGAGTAACTCTGCTTTATTTCACTCAATCAAGTGGAGTAAATCTGCTTTATTTCACTCAATCAAGGGGAGTAAATCTGCTCTACTTTACTCAATCAAGGGGAGTAAATCTGCTTTATTTCACTCAATCAAGGGGAGTAAATCTGCTTTATTTTACTCAATCAAGGGGAGTAAATCTGCTCTACTTTACTCAATCAAGGGGAGTAACTATTTTACTCCACTCAATCAAGGGGAGTAAATCTGCTCTCTTTTACTCAAACAGGGGAGTAACTCTGGTCTATTTCACTCAATCAAGTAAATCTGCTCTTCTTACTAAATCAAGGGGAGTAACTTTTTTACTTCACTCAATCAAAGGGAGTAAATCGTCTCTACTTCACTCAATCAAGAGGAGTAACTCTGCTCTAACCTAAAATATTGTCGAATTACAATACAAGAATAATGTGGAAACTTAAAGTAAATCATCACCTGGAAATCTACAACCGCAAATTCATAGTCACAAAATATAAGATTACACTAATAGAATTGATTTACAGAACTCTGATGTGACTTACTATCTGACAATACTTCATATGCTTCTGAGATCTCCTTAAACCTTTTCTCTGCTTCATCTTTATTGTTGGGATTTTTGTCTGGATGCCATTTCAAGGCCATCTTTCTGTAGCTGTAAGTATATAATACAACAACATTAACATGCTGGAGAGATCAGAAAATTAATGCTTTTCAGTGTTTCCCACCCAACACTTACTTCACAAAACAAGGCCCTGTGTATGATGCTTTACATCAGGCATGTAAAAGAACCAGGGATGCTTCTGGAACTGGGGCATCTTCTGTATCATGTGCTTTCTCCCAAAAACTAAAATGACAAACGTCTTATGGGGGCCTCCCCATATGGGACGCCCAGTGTGAAGGATAAATAAATGCATAATTTTATAAACACCCTTGTCAGCACACAACTACATCACATTCTGATATACTTAATGTCAATACATACAATACTATCTCCCTTGTTTAGAATATGTGAGTTGGAGTGACAAAATAAGGGGCAGGGTGATAAACTAGAAATTTATTTATTACGTCCTAATACTTTTATACCGCGAAATATTTTTAGAACATTACACAACAATGCATATTTCCCACACCAGTAAGTATTTCAGTAAACAACAAAGTTTGATGTACAATTGGTTTACAACTGTTTCCTTAGGAAAACAAAACACATAACAGATGGTGTTTTTGGCTCCAGTATGCAGAATGTTATAATGTATCAATGGAATACCAGAAACAGCTCCATCATAAAAACAACAACAACAGTGAAGTGCTATTTAACAAACAGATGTTCACTTTTTTCAACAAAACAATTTTTAACAACAATTATTGATCCCTTTCTGAATATGGAACTATATGCAGGGGTATTACTGAGGCACAATGCTCAATCCTGAAAATGAGTCGCAAATGGGTTTTGGGTGCCATTTACACGCACCCCTTCACCAAAGCATTGTTCTATTGCTAAAACTCAGATTATAAAATTTCAAATGACCGTAACTATGAAAATAAATAACTACAGAAAAGTTCCTTCTTTTGAAAACAGCAAATCTGGATTTCCGGATTATTCTGGAATTGTATGACCCCTGTATAATATGATGTGTGCCATAAATACACTAGAAATCTCCAAATTAAGTATTTTGATATTGTATGCAATAATTTACCTGGTCCTAATTAAACCATGTGTGTTTTCGTTATTGTCCCTTTAAGTATGTTTTGACTGGTTGAAATAACAAATCGGATAGGACGACAGTTAAGCATGAATATTCATGGGGACCAGGTTAATACTTTTGAACAATACAAGATCAACTAGAATGAGTATATCATTTTGGTGTACAGCTTTTTGGCACAAATATTAAGAATGATCTCCCTTGATAATACATGTTAAAAATCATGGGTTGGTTCCAAGTAAATAGTTTTGAACAATAACAGATCAGCTAGAATGAGTTCATAATTATGATGTACAGCTTTTTGGCACAAATATCAAGAATGATCTCCCTTGATAATACATGTTGAAAATCATTGGTTGGTTCCAGGTAAATAGTTTTGAACAATAACAGATCAGCTAGAATGAGTTCATAATTATGATGTACAGCTTTTTGGCACAAATATCAAGAATGATCTCCCTTGATCATGTATATTGATAATCCCATTTCTGTAATTGGATTGTCTCCCCTCCACACTCTTGGTGATGGACCAAGGATATAATGCGTGTGATTTAATGTCATACATGTGTATATATTTAGTAAAGGGCTATTATGACTGCATATACAATTGAAATATAATTTAGGTGCAATGACGTCATGTTCCAATGACAATTAAGAATGGGACTTGTATTTACCAGTACTATTTTTAACGACATTGCAAATATGTCGAAGCTGGGCATCAAACCTGAGGCCTCTCGCACTAGAAGAATATGCCTTACCACTAGGCTGATGGGACGGACTAACAAATACCTGATAACAAAATATGAGTGTATAGTACACTGTGAGTAATGCATGTGTTGACTGTGACAGTAAAGTCTGTAATCATGTTGGTGGCCAATTGTCTTTGAGAGCATCAACCAACACCTAGGGTAAAAACCCGACACTTGCTGAACACAAGTTTGTTCGTCACTTGCTGATATCTAGAATATTTTGATGAAGCAGTATCACTACAGATCATGGAAAACTGCCATACTGTTAAACACAGCCATGCTACCTGTTTAAATCATTTTACATTCTGTAGTTACATACCATACCACACATAAAACAGTCAGGAAACAGAAGTTTTAGGCTTATTTGATATCCAGATTTGCTATAAACTTACATAGCAAAGTAATGATGGCATAATTGGATGATTCAATCAATAGATGAAATATAACAATCCTGAAATAACAATCCCTAAAATTCAATTCTTTCAGTTTGCCATGTAAACAGGTAGGTAACTAACAGTTTCTGGAGAAACACCAATCCCAAGGCACATGGTCCAGACAACACAACATGATGAGAACATCAGACTGTAAACATCTGTCGAAACATATCAACAACCGATTTTTGCCACAGTATGGACTTACTGACTGATGTAGACTGCTTGCATCCCACTGTGAGTAAAGCAGAAATGTTGGTTGCATACTATTTTTAGTGGCTGGATAGTTAAAAGAAATATATAAATGCTAATTAGCAAACTATAAGGATCTTTGACACAAGGTCTCTAACCATGCAGGGACCATAACTCCAGCAGCAACTAGAACTGTCGCCATTCGGCAGACTAATATACCCCCTGCGTGGCAAAAATCATTGCAGCCAATTTTTTGCTTCATGCACATCTACATATTCAGGTTGTTCATCTGTTAAAGTTTGAAGAAAATGCTGCAAAAACTGTAGGAGAAGTTGCGTCCACAAGAACTATTGACTAAATACACTATATATTGTATAGTGCATAAAAGTACAAAGGGCATTAGTTTTCGTGGTTGAGTTCAACAACAAAATCAACAAAAATTCAACTCCCTCGAAAAATAATGATTTTACAGTATAAAACAACATTGAGTACACGGATAGAGCTTCAGTTACACCTAGAAAACGTTTAAATGTTGATTGCACTCACCATGTCACATAAATATTCATACAAAACTCCTACACATACAGAAACAACATGACTTCAAGCAGAAACAATGAATGTTGGAAGCATTCACAGAGAGAAACACCATAAAACAAGTGAGAGATTGACGTCAGATCAATTAACAAAACAGCAATAAAATTAACATTAAGCATTGAAACAGATTATTAATTTAATGCAAATGCAAATTAAGTGCATTAACAAATGTTCTGGTATTACAGCATAAATCAATCACAGAATAAATCATTAGTGCATTTTTTTTATTTAAAATGCAAGAGGGCCCAGTAGCCCCTCTTTCGCTCATCTGACCCGTATGGCTTATTCAAATAACATATCATCAAATTCTGAACGATTTTGTTGGATTTTCATATATTTGTCTTAATAACCAGGAATATTTATTTTATTAACAAGAGGGCTCAAAGGGCAAGAAGGGCAAGATGGTGACTTGAGTAATAATCATTTAAAATTCTGACTAAGATTCAAGAAAATGCAGACTCTATTACATGTATGAGGAGTTTATATTGTCTTAACCAGTGACCCTGTAAGTGTTGTAAATTAACATCAGACGAGCCATATTAAAACTGTACCTAGATTCCATCTAGACAAACCTTAATTCTGACCAACTTTCATGAAGGTCCAGTGAAAAAAACATACATTGTGACCAAGTTTTATGATGATTAGTCCAAAACTGTGACCTCTAGGGACTACACAAGGTTTTCCAATACTTTGACCTAATTACCTAGATTTTCATCCAAGATGAGCCAATATCGACCCTGACCTAGATTTGTAGAGATGATCATTGTGACCAAGTTTTATGATGATTAGTCCAAAACTGTGACCTCTAGGGACTACACAAGGTTTTCCAATACTTTGACCTAGTGACTTTAAGTTTTTGACCAAGGTGACCAAATATTGAACTTGACCTAGATTGTGTTGAGATGATCATTGTGACCAAGTTTCATCAGGATAAGGCAACAATTGTGACCTAATAAAATTAATGTCTACACAAGCAAATTGTGGACTGATGTACCACGGACAAAGAGTGATCACAAAAGGTCAACCCTGTCATAAAGTGAGCTAAAGTGAGCTAAAAATACCAACCTGAGATAAAGAAGGTCACAAAATGGGCTTAATTGTCTCACACCAAGTCTATGGAAGAACAGTAATAAGAAACTGCAAGTCTATAATTATTGATGGCAACCACTGGGTAGTATACCATGCACTCATGATGAATCAAGAGATATCAACAACCAAACAGATAGAAATGCTAGGTAAATGTGTGGGAGTGTTATACAATTTGTTTGTATTTTTTCACTTTACGTCTGGTTACATGCAGTGCCACTGTGGTAAGTTGGAATTTATAAAATGATTTCAAAAGCTTACAGCTTCAGTAACAGAATACAAACATGACATTTCTTTCACTAACAGAAAACAAACATGACATTTCTTTCACTAACAGAAAACAAACATGACATTTCTATCAACAGTAACTAACGTTCTTGCTTAAATCCTAAAATGCCATATGAATCACTTTTCTGTTCATGAACATTTCATTGCATTTGTTCATGACAATCGGATTATCGCCCCCACCAAAATGACCTACTAGTATTCATAGCCAGAAAAAATATCATTTATAGTTCAGGTAAAGTTCATGACCTTTTTCATGAAATAATTCATGAACATGTAATGAACAGCTCATGAACTTTCACCAGGGAGAGAAGAACAACGAGAACACATATCAAAGAGGAATCCAAGTTCAATGCTGGCTGCAGTAAAAGCACTGTGAATACAATTATCAGTACTAAATAAAATACACCTGTTATATTGGCTTTTTCATACTGATAATTGTTGTGCTATCAAGCAGCTTTGATCTAAGAAATGCTACACAAACCACCTTCACATACACTGAGTGTGCTAATATACACTGCTGATACAGCCACTATATTTTCTGAATAATTTCTAACAGTCAGGCCAAAAATAAAATGTTGTTTGTTTCTCTTCTCACGACCCATGTCAATTAGGGTGGGCAGGAAGGTAGGAAAAATAATTTTATACATTTTTTTCATAGAAGTAATGTTGAACAAAATTAGCTAATTTCGATAAATTTGATAAAATATTTTCGGGGGAGGGGCAACTTGGTGTATAGGAACTAGGGAGGGGAAAAAACATATTTTATTTTACGCCTCAACTGGCGAGGCAACTACATAGCATGAATCCACAGCTACCTGTGAAACTACATGTAAACATTAAGTACCTAGCCTTTACAACGTACAACTATGGTACCACATCATCATCTAAAAACAGTATTAATGGTAGAAGAATAATACTGTCTTCCAGACCTTACAGATTATAGGAGTATATATGTCAAACATAATCAGGCACTATCTCAGCCATTCATTACCACTACTCAACCAAATCTAATGTTTCATTACCCAAATTACTTCCCTTGAATACAATTAACTACTGTATAATTGGTAAGTAAGAGTAATTTTGCAACATGGAAATAATAGTGAAATTCGTGAATTTACACATTTTCTAACATTTCCTCTAGCCTAAATAACTCTATTATAAGAAATAGAAAATATCATTAATATTTTTGCACACCAAATGTCTGAAAATCCAAAATTGCAAGATTTTACATCTGCAGAAATAACCCCTTTGCAGTAGTCACTGAAATCTCTCCAACAGCAATAACTGAGCACTCTGCCACTAATTTTCTCAATCATAATATGATGTACAAATGTTGTACTTGACCCTGTGGGAGAACAGGTGAGTATACATGACTTGTACCAGTCTGGAAAGTGGATCATGGTAAAGTGTGTGCATGTCTGGATCAACTGTCTCACACCAAAACCAGAACAAGAGCACCGCAATGCGGGGCATATATATGCCCGAAGGATTTTGTTTCAGGTATTGGTAGCAAACTTTGGAGTACTTTGAAGTGAACTATCTGGATCTTCATGTCATACGGATTTTGAACATCAGGTATAGAGTTATTGAGTGGAATGATTGAGGGATGATTGAGATTATTGACAGTGGTCAAACTTATTGAGAGGAGTGAGATCAGTCAATCAACAGTAGTTTTCAAATAAATAGCCGCTATTGAGATGATTACCTGTCCAAAAACTGAATGTATTTAATAGGTAAGGTGTCTATGTAGTAATGGGTGAAAATGACACTAATAATATAGACAACAATTGTTGTGTACTTACGCCTTTTTGATGTCTGTTTCTGAGGCATTATTTCCAATTTCGAGGATTTCATAATAATCCCCCATCTTGTTAGCCTTCATAGAGGCGACTCCTGAAACGATAAATAACACACTATGTAATAACATGTCAACACAATAACATTATGTAATAACGAGTCAACAACATTTCGTATGAGTATAGGCTAGTCATCATGCAAAAGAGAATTGCGAGTCTCTGACTGAGAATTGGTAACCCTAGACTGAGAATTACTCATCCTTAATTGTTTAAGAATTACAAGTATTTACTGAGAATTGCCATCCACTGAATTGAGAGTTAATTGCCAGCTTTGTCAGAGAATTGCAAGTGCTAGTCTGAGTGGTGCCAGTCTTTGACTGAGTATTGCCAGCCATTGACGGAGCATTGCACACACTCAACTGAAAATTGCCAGCCCAGGAAGGTGGTTGTTACAATCCTATAGTTGAGCTTATGTTCAATCCTGAGCTGTATATTGCTACCACAGATGCAACAGATGAAAATCAAATTACACTACACTTATGAGAGCATTTAAAACTGCAATATAAAGGCCAACAACAACAAATTGAGAGATTATTATGGTGTTTATCATGGATGATGCCTACTCAAGTAGACCCTACCTGACTATACTTGTATGATGAAATCTTCACAATGGTGTATAAAAATACTAGATCTCTAGATTGTGAGTCAACAATACACATGTATAATACAGCATCTTCATGATAAACCATACAGTACTCCAGTATGGCAGGTATGTCTGTTATTGAATGCCAGAGCAGGTGGTCGACAGAGGTCTACACATAACAACAATAGATGTGTATCTGACCATGATATGTGTTAAGGGAGACAACTCCTAAGCCTTATTTTTCTTTCATAAAATTATCTCCCTTTGCAATCTCAAAAACTATAATATTATTTTAGATATATTAGGGGAGGCAACTCCTGAAGCAACTCCACTTCTAAATGAAATTATGTCCCTTTGTAGCCTCAATTTATTCATTAATAAACAGAGCCTGAAACTATATTTGTAGCTCAAATCGAACAAGAAAGTAAACCCATTTACATGTAGTAGTTTTATACAATACATGTTCTGTTCAGTGACTGTAGTCTCCGAACTAAGAGCACATGTACCACTCATGTATTACAGATTCGGTTCTGTGTCATACAGGTGAATTTGGTAGACCATACATAAGTCGGCACATCCACCATCGTCATGGTTTTAACACAGACGTCTTGTTAACAACAGGTTTCAGCGAACATGCTCCACTATTCTCCATGATTGGATAGTATAATCAAAGCAACAAAAGTAAGTGTAAGGGTTGGGGGTCATGATTGTGAACAAGTATAATGCAAAGTAATTTAAAGCAATATGTTAGTGCCCGACGGACTGGACTTTGAAGACATAAGAGGTTGTACCTAAACTTCAACATTAGCATTACACTGACGCCAAGACCAAGGCTAACGCTCAAGTGACTGCAATAGCTCCCTAACTTCAACATTAGCATTACACTGACGCCAAGACCAAGGCTAACGCTCAAGTGACTGCAATAGCTCCCTAACTTCAACATTAGCATTACACTGACGCCAAGACCAAGGCTAACGCTCAAGTGACTGCAATAGCTCCCTAACTTCAACATTAGCATTACACTGACGCCAAGACCAAGGCTAACGCTCAAGTGACTGCAATAGCTCCCTAACTTCAACATTAGCATTACACTGACGCTAAGACCAAGGCTAACACTCAAGTGACTGCAATAGCTCCCTAACTTCAACATTAGCATTACACTGACGCCAATACCAAGGCTAACGCTCAAGTGACTGCAATAGCTCCCTAACTTCAACATTAGCATTACACTGACGCTAAGACCAAGGCTAATGCTCAAGTGACTGCAATAGCTCCCTAACTTCAACATTAGCATTACACTGACGCTAAGACCAAGGCTAATGCTCAAGTGACTGCAATAGCTCCCTAACTTCAACATTAGCATTACACTGACGCTAAGACCAAGGCTAATGCTCAAGTGACTTTAATAGCTCCCTAACTTCAACATTAGCATTACACTGACGCTAAGACCAAGGCTAACGCTCAAGTGACTACAATAGCTCCCAAAAGAGCTCTAAGTTGCTCACCTGTCGTTGTAGTGCATGCACACCCCTATGGTGACCTAAGTAATCATTTACATTTACTTAGCAAGATTCAAGAAAATTCAAGTTTTTTATGACTTGACCATGTGACCTAGTTTTTGACCCCTGATGACACAATATAATATTTGACCATGATTTGGTTGAGAAGACCATTGTGACCAAGTTTCATAAAGATTAAGTAAAAATGGTGACCCCTAGTGACTACACAAGATTTTTCTATGATTTGACCTTGTGACCTAGTTTTTGACCCCGGATGACCCAATATCGAACTTGACCTTGATTTTGTTGAGTTGTTCATTGTGACCAAGTTTCATAAAGATAAGGTCGAAATTGTGACCTCTAGTGACTACACAAGGTTTATCTATAATTTGACCTTGTGACCTAGTTTTTGACCCCGAACAACCCATTATTGGACTTGGCCTAGATTTTGTTGAGACGATCATTGTGAACAAGTTTCATAAAGATAAAGTCAAAATTGAGACCCTTAGCGACTACACAAGGTTGTTCTATGATTTAACCTAGTGACCTAGTTTTTTACCCAAGATGACCCAGTATCAAACTTGGCCTAGATTTCATTGAGATGATCATTGTAACCAAGTTTCATAAAGATTAGGCTATAATTGTGACCTCCAGTGTCTACACAAGCAAATTGTTGACGGACGACATACGACGGACGAAGAGTGATCACAAAAGCTCACTGAGTCACTCTGTCCCTTTGTGGCAGGTGAGCTAATAAGAGGGCCCTAAGTTGCTCATCTCGACTTCCCATATCCCTATTGACCTATGTAACAATTAAGTTTTGCAAAAGCATAAATAGCTCATCGAAAATAATCAAAATTAGTTGCTTAAGACAGGTGTCTGTTCAATTCAGATGACATCTTCAACACAGGTACATACAACAGTTGATTCACCACACCTCTCCACTGCTGATTTTCCAAGTGGATTAAATGGTTGATGCATGACTCAAAGTTTTGGAGTGTTTTACACTGCAAGAAGCCAAAGCATACAGAGCAGGCAATCCCTGGGGAAGCTTTGTAATGCAGTTATATGCCAGTTAACAGTTGTAAACACAGCAGATATCATCAGTGTTATGGCAGAATACATCATTAATCATTCACTAATAATAAGTTCATGGTAGGTATAGTTTATATGTAAGGAAGTTGAGCAGGGCAGCCTGGAAAAGCTGGACTCAAAGCATGGACAGTAGCCATGGACTGGACTTATGGACTGGAGTGAAGGACTGGACCCATGGACGACTGGAGCCATGGACTGGACTTACGGACTGGATTCATGGCATGGATGCTGGTATTTGGTCCTCTTAGTACCTAAATGTTATTTCCTTCTGGAATGAGTTCAGTCCAGCTTTTATAGACTGCCATACCTGAATTCTATTATGACAAAAAACACACAGGGACAAATCAATACTTGTTGGTATGAAGTTACTTCCTGGTTATAGATTGGGTCAACTGACCACTGAACCCATTATACTTTGTAAGCAAGCGTCTGATTTGCTGGCAGTTCGTTTATTTATTCAGGTTTAAAAATGTTTCGCTGCACACATTTTCTGTTATATATATAGAATTAAAGCTATCATTTGTAACTGTGTGTTCTGGTGAATGCAGTTTCTGTAATTCCATTGAGAAACAAGTAATATGTTCCAAACCAAACGTCTGGTATGATTAACTGAAGAGAAAATAAATATAACTCAACATACAAACAAGAGGGCCCAAAGGGCCCTAGGTCGCTCACCTGTCGAACTTGACCTAGATTTTGTAGAGATGATCATTGTGACCAAGTTTCATACAGATAAGGCCAATATTTTGACCTCTAGTGACTACACAAGGTTTTTATATGATTTGACTTAATGACCTAGTTTTTGACCCCAGATAAACCAATATCAAACTTGGCCTAGATTTTGTTGAGATGATCATTGTGACCAAGTTTCATAAAGATAAGGTCGACATTGTGACCTCTAGTGACTACACAAGGTTTTTCTATGATTTAACCATGTGACCTAGTTTTTGACCCAAGATGACCCAATATCAAACTTGACCTAGATATTGTTAAGATGATCATTGTGACTAAGTTTCATACAGATAAGGCCAATATTGTGACCTCTGGTGACTACACAAAGTTTTCTTATTATTTGACATTGTGACCTAGTTTTTGACCCCAGATGACCCAATATCAAACTTGAACTAGATTTTGTTGAGATGACCATTGTGACCAAGTTTCATAAAGATTGAGTCAAAATTGTGACCTCTAGTGACTACACAAGATTTTTCTATGATTTGACCTAGTGACCTAGTTTTTGACCCCAGATGACCCCATATCAAACTTGGCCTAGATTTTGTTGAGATGATCATTGTGACCATGTTTCATAAAGATTAGACCAAAATTGTGACCTCTAGTGACTACACAAGGTTATTCTATGATTTGACCTTGTGACCTAGTTTTTAACCCCTTATGACCCAATATCGAACTTGACCTAGATTTTGTCGAGATGATCATTGTGACAAAGTTTCATAAAGATTAAGTCCAAATTCTGACCTCTAGTGACTACACAAGGTTTTTCTATGATTTGACCATGTGACCTAGTTTTTTACCCTGGATGACCCAATATCGAACTTGACCTAGATTTTGTCGAGATGATCATTGTGACCAAGTTTCATAAAGATTAAGTCAAAATTGTGACCTCTAGTGACTACACAAGGTTTTTCTATGATTTGACCTTGTGACCTAGTTTTTGACCCCGGATGACCCAATATCGAACTTGACCTAGATTTTGTCGAGATGATCATTGTGACCAAGTTTCATGAAGATTAAGTCAAAATTGTGACCTCTAGTGACTACACAAGGTTTTTCTATGATTTGACCTAGTGACCTAGTTTTTGACCCCAGATGACCCAATATCGAACTTGACCTAGATTTTGTTGAGATGATCATTGTGACCAAGTTTCATAAAGATTAAGTCAAAATTGTGACCTCTAGTGACTACACAAGGTTTTTCTATGATTTGACCTAGTGACCTAGTTTTTGACCCCGGATGACCCAATATCGAACTTGGCCTAGATTTTGTTGAGATGATCATTGTGACCAAGTTTCATAAAGATTAGGCTAAAATTGTGACCTCTAGTGTCTACACAAGCCAATTGTTGACGGACGGACGACGGACGGACGACGGACGACGGACGAAGAGTGATCACAAAAGCTCACTCTGTCACTTTGTGACAGGTGAGCTAAAAAACACAACAGTTTAAATTTGTGTTCCAAGCGTGCCTCAAAACAAAACAGAAGCGTCTTAAATTGGCAAAGAGGTTATAGATTTCATGACTTCTCATAAAGAATTATAAAATATGTCAGTGCTCCCAGAATAAGTTTCGGACAATAGATGAACCCTCCATATCTCAACAGAGAACATTTAAGTTTGAGCCTCAAGGAGAGTAGTGCAATGAGTCCTCCTAGTTGATCTGCTATTTTTTGAGGAATTAATTATGAACCAAAACAGTAACATTTGAAACTTTCTCTTTGACAACTTGCATTTAGGATTCTCCACATGTGAAGGACAACATAACCAGGTAGCCGAACCTAACCTGCGCAATCTAGGATTCAAGCCTGCCGATTTTCAGTGAGACGTTGAGTCAGACATACTACCAACTACACTATTACCGGGGAGGGTAATGTTCTAACCAGTTACCGAATAAGTTGATATCTCTGCTGGTCATAAAGTTAGCAAATTCTGAAGTTCAGACATTTGGCATTCAGAAATATAGACAGAAAGAGAAATTGCAATTTTTATGTGCACATGTTACTTAAACAAGTGACTGACCTGAATAATCGATTTATAAATGCTTGTACAAAATGAGCCACTTCACTGAATCCATCCATGCCCTTTGAAAATTGAAATAACAAGGAAAATTCATAAGAAAATACTCATACAAAATATATGCCACAAATATTTCTTCCAGTCATTTCCTTGGCAAACCTTGAGGAGATTATTCACCTAACTGTCAATGACTAACCAATACTTTCCTAAATATCTATTTCAAGTTATTGAAGAGTGTTGATTTTATAGCACAAAAATAGTAGCAAGATCGCTCCGCCTAAGTGTTTGTCGTTAGCTGCTTGGGGAAGGTTTCTAAGTGAATTCATTGGTTCATTGGCTATAATTTACCGTCACAGTGTTTATTCCGAGTACTAGATTAACTACTGTATTGTCAATTGAAACCAGGTGATCCAACCTTGTCCGTATTGTGTTTACATTTTCAATCTGTGTTCAAGTCAACTTCTGGTTATTGCAGTAAGTCATATACTTTTAATTGAAGAAGTCTCCCAATTAGTCATACAGTGACTGGAAGTTACAGGTGTTTTCGCTCGTAATAAGTCATACAAGTTGAATTGTATAGTCTCCCAATAAGTCATACAGTGACCGGAAGTTACAGGTGTTTTTGCTCCCAATAAGTCATACAAGTTTAATTGTATAGTCTCCCAATAAGACATACAGTGACCTGAAGGTACTGGTGTTTTAACTCGCAATAAGTCATACATTTGAATTGTATAGTCTCCCAATAAGTCATACAGTGACCTGAAGTTACTGGTGTTTTTACTCACAATAAGTAATACATTTGAATTGTAAAGTCTCCCAATAAGTCATACAGTGACCAGAAGTTACATGTGTTTTACTTGCAATAAGTCATACAGTTGAACTGTATGGTATCCCAATAATGCGTACAGTGATTAATGGTTCATATGCTGGCACATTTTTATAATCAAACACTGATGATTCACTCGTTTGGCTACAAGTCTTTTCTTTCTGTGTCAACAATAAACTGGTGGACACATACAAACATTGGTCAGCTATTTTAAGGCATGATGGGTGTCCGACCTGACACGTTAGCGGTAATTAGTTGTTACAGGTATGAAGTCCATTAATCACATGTACCCTCCCCCACCAAAATCATGACAGCCTGTGTCATCTATACACAGAGGGATGTAAGAGAATAGAGACCATCAGATGTAACAGGCTATAATACCACTTACAGTCTTGCTCAGGGGTAAAATTTGTGTTATTTGAACTTGTCAGAAGAACAAGACAAACTTGAATGTTATATAAATGTCAAGATGCATTATGGGTGTATATAATTATATACTGTAAAATAATCAGAATTTTTTGCCAAGTCAAAATTCCGCAAACTATTATGTAGTTATGCGATTTTTTTTTAAAATTCAGAAAGAAATACTTTATTGTTTTTCCACCATTTTTTATGAACATACATTTTCGCAAACTTAACAATTTCACAAGTATAACAAAAATTAATCCTTCTAAAAAATTCCTGGCTTAACAGTATAACAATCGTTAAGACAACAAGTTTTTCTGCATTCTAATTGGTGTACGTGTATATGTAATTAGTACAGTATCTTACTGCACTTTATAATTACCTACTTCAGTATAATTATTCAAATCTGATTTTTTTTCATTGTTTGAAATAAATTTCTGAATATTTAGGGGGAAGTTTTATAACAATACAGTACAACTTCTCCACAGCAACCCCTGTAGAGCAACAACCTCTCTTTGAAACATCTTCAATATTTTCCTAAGCTGAGATTAATACAAGTTAACCTCTCTAGAGCAACACCCTCTCTTTAACAACACCTTCTAAAATTCCCTGAGCCGATAATTAATTTTTATAAATATAACCTCTGTAAAACCAAAACCTCTAAACAATGATCACTAAGAGTTGCTCTACAGAGGTTGAGGATGTATGCATTATATAATGAGTGCAATATTCTAGTTAAAAGAATATGACTATGAGTTACAGCTCAAGATTGAACAAAATATGTTCACCCAGAATGCATATCCTTTTGTTCATTGATAATGCAAAAATTCCTAACATTTCACTAGATCAAATGAATGAATTTTTACGGAGGTACATTAAATCTTACAAGATACAAATTTTGTATAGACGTTATTTATAGCTTATAATATATTATATAAATATTTAATTTTTGTTCTACACTTTTATTCTATACAGCTGTTGTAACCAGAAATGTAGAGATTGAAATTGAATGAGAAGATCTGTGTAGAATAGATATAGAATAGGCTGTAAAATGTGTGGAGTTTCAAAATTAATTTTCACAGGTTGTCCTCCATACTGTAAATTACTTGCTTATGAGAGGTTGTTGCTCTATTGAGGGCCGCTCTACAGAGGTTGTTGCTCTATTGAGGGCCACTCTACAGAGGCTGTTGCTCTATTGAGGGCCGCTCTACAGAGGTTGTTGCTCTATGGAGGGCCACTCTACAGAGGTTGTTGCTCTATTGAGGGCCGCTCTACAGAGGTTGTTGCTCTATTGAGGGCCACTCTACAGAGGCTGTTGCTCTATTGAGGGCCGCTCTACAGAGGTTGTTGCTCTATGGAGGGCCGCGCTACAGAGGTTGTTGCTCTATTGAGGGCAACTCTACAGAGGTTGTTGCTCTATTGAGGGCCGCTCTACAGAGGTTGTTGCTCTATGGAGGGCCGCTCTACAGAGGTTGTTGCTCTATGGAGGGCCGCTCTACAGAGGTTGTTGCTCTATGGAGGGCCGCTCTACAGAGGTTGTTGCTCTTTTGAGGGCCGCTCTACAGAGGTTGTTGCTCTACGGAGGGCCACTCTACAGAGGTTGTTGCTCTTCGGAGGGCAACTCTACAGAGGTTGTTGCTCTACAGAGGGTAGCTCTACAGAGGTTGTTGCTCTATGGAGGGCCGCTCTACAGAGGTTGTTGCTCTATGGAGGGCCGCACTACAGAGGTTGTTGCTCTATTGTGGGCCGCTCTACAGAGGTTGTTGCTCTTTTGAGGGCCGCTCTACAGAGGTTGTTGCTCTACGGAGGGCCACTCTACAGAGGTTGTTGCTCTACGGAGGGCCACTCTACAGAGGTTGTTGCTCTTCGGAGGGCAACTCTACAGAGGTTGTTGCTCTATGGAGGGCCGCGCTACAGAGGTTGTTGCTCTATTGAGGGCAACTCTACAGAGGTTGTTGCTCTATTGAGGGCCGCTCTACAGAGGTTGTTGCTCTATGGAGGGCCGCTCTACAGAGGTTGTTGCTCTATGGAGGGCCGCTCTACAGAGGTTGTTGCTCTATGGAGGGCCGCTCTACAGAGGTTGTTGCTCTTTTGAGGGCCGCTCTACAGAGGTTGTTGCTCTACGGAGGGCCACTCTACAGAGGTTGTTGCTCTTCGGAGGGCAACTCTACAGAGGTTGTTGCTCTACAGAGGGTAGCTCTACAGAGGTTGTTGCTCTATGGAGGGCCGCTCTACAGAGGTTGTTGCTCTATGGAGGGCCGCACTACAGAGGTTGTTGCTCTATTGTGGGCCGCTCTACAGAGGTTGTTGCTCTATGGAGGGCCGCGCTACAGAGGTTGTTGCTCTATGGAGGGCCGCTCTACAGAGGTTGCTGCTCTATGGAGGGCCACTCTACAGAGGTTGTTGCTCTATGGAGGGCCACTCTACAGAGGTTGTTGCTCTATGGAGGGCCACTCTACAGAGGTTGTTGCTCTACGGAGGGCTGCTCTACAGAGGTTGTTGCTCTATAGAGGGCCGCTCTACAGAGGTTGTTGCTCTATGGAGGGCCGCTCTACAGAGGTTGTTGCTCTATGGAGGGCCACTCTACAGAGGTTGTTGCTCTATTGAGGGCCACTCTACAGAGGTTGTTGCTCTATTGAGGGCCGGTCTACAGAGGTTGTTGCTCTATGGAGGGCCACTCTACAGAGGTTGTTGCTCTACGGAGGGCTGCTCTACAGAGGTTGTTGCTCTACGGAGGGCCGCTCTACAGAGGTTGTTGCTCTATGGAGGGCCACTCTACAGAGGTTGTTGCTCTACGGAGGGCCGCTCTACAGAGGTTGTTGCTCTATGGAGGGCCACTCTACAGAGGTTGTTGCTCTACGGAGGGCTGCTCTACAGAGGTTGTTGCTCTATAGAGGGCCGCTCTACAGAGGTTGTTGCTCTATGGAGGGCCGCTCTACAGAGGTTGTTGCTCTATGGAGGGCCACTCTACAGAGGTTGTTGCTCTATTGAGGGCCACTCTACAGAGGTAGTTGCTCTATGGAGGGCCGCGCTACAGAGGTTGTTGCTCTATTGAGGGCCACTCTACAGAGGTTGTTGCTCTATTGAGGGCCACTCTACAGAGGTTGTTGCTCTATTGAGGGCCACTCTACAGAGGTTGCTGCTCTATTGAGGGCCACTCTACAGAGGTAGTTGCTCTATTGAGGGCCACTCTACAGAGGTTGTTGCTCTATTGAGGGCCACTCTACAGAGGTTGTTGCTCTATTGAGGGCCACTCTACAGAGGTTGTTGCTCTATTGAGGGCCACTCTACAGAGGTTGTTGCTCTATTGAGGGCCACTCTACAGAGGTTGTTGCTCTATTGAGGGCCACTCTACAGAGGTTGTTGCTCTTCGGAGGGCAACTCTACAGAGGTTGTTGCTCTTCGGAGGGCAACTCTACAGAGGTTGTTGCTCTATTGAGGGCCGGTCTACAGAGGTTGCTGCTCTATGGAGGGCAGCTCTACAGAGGTTGCTGCTCTATTGAGGGCCGGTCTACAGAGGTTGTTGCTCTATTGAGGGCCACTCTACAGAGGTTGTTGCTCTATGGAGGGCCACTCTACAGAGGTTGTTGCTCTTCGGAGGGCAACTCTACAGAGGTTGTTGCTCTATTGAGGGCTGCTCTACAGAGGTTGTTGCTCTATTGAGGGCCGGTCTACAGAGGTTGCACGGTATTACCAACCCGGACAAATCATTAAGTACTTTCTCTTACACTACAATGAGGAGAATACTCCATTAATCCACAGAATCAATTATACCATACCATCCTGACATGAATGGATTACTGTTTTTTGAACATAATTATGCAATTAATACAGTCGTAACAGACTGGCTATACGCCACAACTTGGCATCAAGTACCTGCGTGAACACAATCATGAGCCAAACATTATGATCTTAGTTTAACCCTTTAATACATAGTATAATATAATATTATTCCCAATGGCCCTCTTCCACCTTCCATTAATCGCATAAAGTCAAATACATTGAATTGTATAGTGTCCCAATAAGTCATACATAGATGGGAAGTTACAGGTGTTTTGCTGGCAATTAAGTCATACAAGATGAATTGTATAGTGTCCCAATAAGTCATACAGAGATGGGAAGCATCAGGTGTTTTGCTCGCAACGAGTCATACAAAATTAATAGTATAGTCTCCCAATAAGTCATACAGTGATTTGGTTTATACATTGTGTATATAACGTATGAGACATTTTGGTGCATCTACAGTTATATATGTTAAGACAGCTAATACCACTACTTCGATTTTTTTCATCAAATAACTTTTATTTTTTGCAGATAAGTTCATTCTTCCTAGTGCAGCAAATCTGGATTTCCAGGTTATTCTGGAATTGTAGGGCCCCTGAAAAAAGAAGGTGAAGTCATAGAAATATTCTGTTTATGGCCTGAGCTGGACAAAAAACAAGCCAGTCTTCACAGGTTAAGACAATTAGGTTAATTATTACATTCTCACCTATATCTGATGTATATGACATACAACTGACAAGTTCTTATCATTTACACAGGCAAACAGTTTAGTAAATTAGTTGTAACTTAATTAATCATAATTGTACAGTACATTATATAAATAATAACTTGTCCCCGGTAAAAAAAAGTAAGTTAATTAGTTCTTATTTGTAATAAATCAAATGTACACTACAGTACCGGTACAATAATATTTATAAATAACTTGTCCCTGTTTCAAGCCGAGGGTAAGGGCAGATAACTCAAGCTGGTACACCATTCATCTATATAGAACTTCTTTTCATATGACTGAGTTCTAATACAAATTCAATGCTAATACTAAGATAATTATTTTGAGCTAGAAAAGACGATAACCGTTGTCCCCCCACCCCCTCTGATGCGAGAACATGAGAACGAAACTTCAAGTAAAAGTTCTGAATCTGAATGTACAGTTATAACGTGCATTAACAAGTTGTTCCTAATTAAAACTTCCTTATTATAATAAGATCTTTTTAAAGATGTTTTTCTACAAGAACCATAATCTCTATATCAGATAAGGGGGTACCAGGTAGCTATAATACAGGTGTTCCTGTATGCAGAAGTTAGATTTTATATTGATACATAAATAGATTAAAGCATACATCCCAGTATCAGTACTAACTTTACCCTTCCACAAGGAACAGACAACTTCTCCACTTCTCCACATGTGGATGAAAATCAACATTGTTGTCAAATTTCATGGAAAAGGTATGACCAGTGCCACGACTGGGAATCGAACCAAGATGGTAACAAATCTAAAGCATAATCACTCCACCACGGCCAAAGGGCTACACGCCAGTAAAACAATTACTAATGAAGTTAACAATAAAGGCAATTGGCTTGCATATGCCCTAGTATGAGCATTATTTATAAATTATCCTGCAAATTAATCTCTTACAAGCATAGCAGAATTGTAAAACCTTTTATGTTCTTTTAGAAAACAAACACGAAACCGAATCACCGATATAAATCAACTAGAAAACCTACAGCATATTTGATGTTGGCGACATTTAGACTGAAGCCAATAAAGTGATATAATTACCATTGCAACATGCATGAATTATTGCAATGTAGTAACATGAATTCCTGAAGGTGTGTAATATAATTCATAATTTCTGCACAAATGTGAATCAATAATCACAGAGTAAATACCTGACAGCCTAAGGATACAAATAGCTACCATTCGGCATAGCTTAGATACTTGCATGCCAAAATCTATCAGAATCTACAAGTCAACTTGTTGAATGCTTTGTTACTACAAATATAGAGCACCCACGATTATAATGTGATGTTTACACACATGAATCAGTTTGGTCAACTGCTATAACTCTAACGCGATAAATTGCTGTACAAAAACAAACACAATATTGCCTATATTTTTGTTATGGATTAAAATCAAGGACCGTAACACTTACCAATGAAAGCATTCAAACATTTGGCACAACATATAAAGTTTTCATGCTGCTAAATATTCAGAAACGATAAATATAGCGGATTTTGTGTTTGTTTGTGTATTGCAATTTATGGCGCTAGAGTTATACCAGGTATCTGGGTATGATACTCTATGTAGTTATAGCTTTTGCTGAATAGAAACCTCAGTCCATTAATCAGGGTTCACACAAATATTCTAAGACAAAATTCTATGAGTGAGCAAAGCAAGCGACAATTTTTTTCGCTCTTTGGTATTTTCTTCATGACGGGAAATGACACTTACCAACAGCTATAATGAAGAATTGCCTATTTTTCCCTGACTTTTGCTCAATATCCAGAGTTCCCTGACTAATTCCAAAATTCCCTGACTTTTGCTCAATATCCAGATTTCCCTGACTAATTCCAAAATTCCCTGACTTTGAAAAAATTATGTTTTTCCCTGACTTTTCAGTGAATGTGGGAAACTTGTTAATAGTTACTGAGATGTTTCTTATTGTAAATTAAGATACCCCATTTTGTTTGTAGTAACAATAAATATAATTAAAGTAGAAAGTACATGGAAGGAGGAAACATCAACAGTTTGTTATTCCAAGCCAAGCTTTGTTACCTACCTGTATCAGAGGATTACTCATCAGTGGAGAATGTAAACATTATACACCGAGATTCTAATCCAACCCTTCATCTATGTACTGATTTAATTAATCATGATCAACTAACTAATGAACTAGAACAACAGTAAATAAACAACAAACAGTCACTTTGTACTAATAAACCTGGCAATATTTTCTGTGATCATACATATAGAAGCTTAATTGTAATATATTTTTTAACATTATGCACACATGGCTAAAAGTTTCAAAATCTGGAAATCCTAAAAAAATTGTAAATTTTCATAATTATAGGAACAAGAGGGCCCAAAGGGCCCTAGGTCGCTCACCTGTCGAACTTGACCTAGATTTTGTTCAGATGGTCATTGTGACCAAGTTTTATACAGATTAGGCCAATATTGTGACCTCTAGTGACTACACAAGGTTTTTATATGATTGACCTAATGACCTACTTTTTTACCCCAGATGACCCAATATCGAACTCGACCTAGATTTTGTTGAGATTATAATTGTGACCAAGTTTCTTAAAGATCAAGCCAAAACTGTGACCTCTAGTGACTACACAAGGTTTTTCTATTATTTGACCTTGTGACCTAGTTTTTTACCCCGGATCACCCAATATCGAACTTGATCTAGATTTTGTTGAGATGATCATTGAGACCAAGTTGCATAAAGATAAATTCAAAATTTTGACCTCTAGTGACTACACAAGGTTTTGCTATGATTTGACCTTGTGACCTAGTTTTTGACCCCGGATGACCCATTATCGAACTTGACCTAGATTTTGTTAGGATGATCATTGTGACCAAGTTTCATAAATATTAAGTCAAAATTGTGACCTCTAGTGACTACACAAGGTTTTTCTATAATTTGACCTAGTGACCTAGTTTTTGACCCCAGATGACCCAATATCGAACTTGGCCTAGATTTTGTTGAGATGATCATTGTGACCAAGATCATAAGGATTAGGCTAAAATTGTGACCTCTAGTGTCTACACAAGCCAATTGTTGACGGACGGACGGACGACGGACGGACGAAGAGTGATCACAAAAGCTCACTCTGTCACTTTGTGACAGGTGAGCTAAAAATAAAGAAAATTCCTGAAATCTTTCATCCATATGCATAAAGTTTGAGGACCAAGATAATTTGTTCGGACAATGCATCAAGTAAGCTGTATTATCAAAGTTCATCGCTTCAGATAGGCTATTAGTACAAAACAGTAACCAACATATCATTTGACCAGCCGGTCATTTACCTTACATACATCAGTTATCTTCAGTAAGAACACTGAATTATTATTATTTCTGAGATATCTAGATCTACTTTCAATGTACTGAAGAAAGCTTTTTCTCCACAAATCTGACACATAGGAGTTCATGAAATGTACCTGACCGCTGAACATCCTAGTAGAAATATTCAGAACATCACTGCAAAGAATATTTCGAATTATAAGTCTGGTGAAAAAGTTATTGACCCATTACAAAGAAATAAAGTTTCAGTCTTGGAAATAGTATATATATTATAGATCAACCACGAGTTTTGAGCCGTGACGGGAGATTACACTATTTAGTCATGGTTTGTGAATTACTGTTTGGGATGCATTTAAAATGCGTTGATATATATTTTTGTATGACATGACATTGTCAGTTTCGCTGGCTCAATCGGTAGAGAGCTTGATTTTCAGTCTAAGACATGTCGGTTCAAGTCCTGATAACTGCACTTTTTTCTCAACTACATTTCTTTGTTTCTTTTTAATGAAGAACAAGAAGACATTGTTTAAAAGTCATTTTATTATTATGACTTTTCAATCTACATGCAATGGGTTTTCATGTTTCGCTGTTTTCATTTCTTTCCACGGACCCAGTATTAATTTACCTTTTACTGGATCCAATACTTAAACTTGTGTCAAAGATTTTCGACTTTGTGTATTGGTTGGCGACCCGTCAGTTTTGTCTGTCTCCGAGTCGGATGATGCATTTGAATATATAGTGGGTGCTTAAAGACAGTTTATTGCAATATCTAACGCCAGTGTTTGTGTCCTGCTGGCGATACAAGTTCAAATACACATAGCCTATTTTATATATAAACTCCTTGCAAAATTTCTGTAAATATGAACCATGTTAAATATTCTTTAGCATACGAGCATTTTCACCAGTATGTATACTAGTCGCAGCCAAAATTATATAATTATGCATGGTTACTATGACTAAGACACTTAATTGTGACTAATACAGACTCATTATTAAATAAATTCCAGGAAATGCATAACGTTCTTGTGTAATATTACTTGAACAAGGGATTTGAAAAAAATATATAAAAAGCGACTCTACCAAGGATTGAACCTAGGAAAGTAAGTCTTATAGAACATCGCCTTATCCATTGGGCCACGTATTCAGTTACTTAATGAAACAACTTATTTAACTTATGTTGGTATTGCTTATATAAACCTACCCTTTTAGGGTGAATAAACTTTGCTGCATAAATTAGTCACGGCTCAAAAAACATGGTTTATCTATACTCAGTATAGTCTGTTTATTCTGGTCTGTCACTTGTATACAAACAATGTTATTTATCAAAACATTGTATTTGTACTGTTTTAAACATTTCAATTGGAGAAAATGGCAGTGAAAATCAATACCTTATGCAACAAGACATAATACTCATATATAAATATTTGTTTAATTTATAAATTAATAAGAGAATTTGCAATGTTTATATATAAATCAACAATGATACTTGATACTTTTGACTATATTTTTCTATTTTATAGGCAAAATACTTATGTTTTTAGAGAAAATGACCCTTCAAACCAAAATCTTGGGGGTCAAAATGTGGCTTTTTGGAAATTTCAAGGGTCAAAACCCCTACTCCAAAGTCACATGGAACCCCTGCTCTTTCTCAGAATAGACCATCACATGATATACCTTCATACAACCAAACCCCACTGTTTTAAACAATATAGAAAATTCTAGAAATAATCAAGTTACGTACAATAAACATTTAAAAGTGAAAGTTATAATCAAATTTTGCTTTAGTAACAAATCTGACTGACAAGATGTACTTGTATTTTAGAACTTTGAGCATTAAATGAAATAACATTAAGTAATTCTTTTTAAATGTAATAAATTGATCTTACCGTAAGATTAAGAAGGGGTGGTGATGAATTACCTTCCTTGTTGAAATAAGGTTTACCAGGAATTTGTACACAAGTTATAAATAGCAACAAATCATTGTTTAATCGTACAGTTTATTATTATAAGTACCATATACAGGGTGATCCATTAATTCTGCACGTTAGTAAATGCTTATAACTTTAACATCTTTAAAGCTATCATATTAAAGAAAACATGTAATTGCTGAGTAAATGTGAAGTTTTGTTCTGATCTAATACGGATATTCAACAATAGAATCCTTATCTAAAGCAGACATTCAATGTGACCACCCATTTTCTCTGAAACGAGCTTCAAACGTCATTATAAAGTATGTACATGACGCTGTTGCATACAGCTAGGTAACCAGTCTCTTTCTCTTTTCCCGACGAATCGAATGTTTCATTTCATTGGCGATTCCAACAATATTCCTTCTTGAAGGCACATGTGTATTTGGACACACTTTTCATATTTTAATTCTTTTCACTAAAATCGAAGATTTTCCCAATTCATAATAAAGTTTTACAATTCGAGTTTGCAAAACTCAAATTTATGACGTCAACACGTCACTTTGACGGCACAATGCCAAATATATTTTTCATTTTAGCATAAATTTTTATTTATTACCTTTCAAACAATACCAAATTAATATGTGTAAGTAAAGAAATAGTGAAGTTATAGGCATTTACTAATGTGCAGAATTAATGGATCACGCTGTATGGATTGCATGGATAAGTTAAATACTGATTATATAATAGTTGTACAGAGGTAGGATACGGTAGTAAACATGGGTTCTTGCCAGATTTAAAACCAATCAGTTAAATAATGGACCTCATTCTTAAACTCAGGGTTTTAAAATATATAAGAGATTTTTTATAATTATTTTAATTTTAAAGATGTTTCATTTACCCTTGAATTAAACCCTAAAATTTCCTGGAAGTAGTCCCTTTAGCTTATTTAATGAGCAAAGAAATCATAGCTACACCTGTACCATTTTAAACAATGTTAGCTATACTCAGTGGTGCCAGAAGTGGGATCATTTTGGTGCCAGAAGTAGGATCATATTGGTGCTGTAAGTGTGATCATTTTGGTGCCGGAAGTAGGATCATTTTGGTGCCAGAAGTGGGATCAAATTGGTGCCGGAATTGGGATCATACTGGGGCCAGAAGTGGAATCATATTGGTGCTGGAATTGGGGTCATACTGGTTTCAGAAGTGGGAGCATATTGGTGCCAGAAGTGGAATCATCAGAAGTGGGATCATATTGGTGCTGGAAGTGGGATCATACTGGTGCCAGAAGTGGGATCATACCGGTGCTGGAAGTGGAATCATACTGGTGCTGGAAGAGGGATCATACTGGTGCCAGAAGTGGAATCATATTGGTGCTGGAAATGGGATCATACTGGTTTCAGAAGTGGGAGCATGGGATCATATTGGTGCTGGAAGTGGGATCATACTGGTGCCAGAAGTGGGATCATACCGGTGCTGGAAGTGGAATCATACTGGTGCTGGAAGAGGGATCATACTGGTGCCAGAAGTGGGATCATACCAGTGCTGGAAGTGGAATCATACCGGTGCTGGAAGTGGGATCATACTGGTGCCAGAAGTGGAATCATATTGGTGCTGGAAATGGGATCATACTGGTTTCAGAAGTGGGAGCATATTGGTTTCAGAAGTGGAATCATCAGAAGTGGGATCATACTGGTGCCAGAAGTGGAATCATACCGGTGCTGGAAGTGGGATCATACTGATGCCAGAAGTGGGATCATACCGGTGCTGGAAGAGGGATCATACTGGTGCCAGAAGTGGGAGCATAACGGTGCTGTGAGTGGAATTATACCGGTGCTGGAAGTGGAAGTGGGATCATACTGGTGCCAGAATTGGGATCATAATGGTGCCGGGAGCCAGGGATCCAACTTGCAACCCCAAATTCTTTAAGCAGATACACCATTGTGCCTATTTCGAATTTTTATCCCAATTGATAACATCACCCATACTCCCCTGTGCCACAATGAAGTAGATTCTAGCAGTTCCTAAAGTGTCAATACTTAACATTCAAGGCAGAGATGAAGTGGATACCAGATACAGTCAGTCATAAAACTAAAGTTTGCACACACACATACTGAATATATTGCTTTTTTCTATGCACTTAACATCAACAATAATGATATATGAAAACAAAAAATTGAGCTAAACCTTAAACCTAGTTGAGCAGTCTGCTTGCAACAGATGTTAAAAATATTTGTTTGCCGTCCCTCGAGTTGGGTTACAAGTACTTCGGTTCAGGTACTTCCATTGGTAAGTATTTTTTCTCGGAGACGTAAAAAAATCTTTGTTTGCCGTCCCTCTAATTGGGTTTACAGGTACTTCGGTTGGATTTTTTTTCTTGGGGACGTTTAAAACTTTTTGCTTAATTTTTTGGCATCCCGAGAGTTTCTTACAGATACATGGGTAGGTAAGTATTTTTTTCTTGAAAATGTTAACCAATGGTTCTTGTAATTAATTGTCTTCTCTCGAGGAACACTAGGGTAATTGTTCTATTAATTAGCACCAAACAATTAGAACTAGAGCTCAGTATTATGATGGGTTAGTAAATGTATAGGTAACAGGCTACAATCAGGCAAGTCTTGTATAATCCTTTAGAATAGGTCACACTGCCCTTGCACAAATTTCAAGAAAAGTTCTTTCACGTTCAAGAACTGTACCTGAACTGCTCTTAAAATGATCAAGGGCTGTTTAAGTAGATTTTAAGAAAATGTATTATTGGACAAATTTTAAGAATACTGTAAACCAAGAAATTATTTCACACAATTTAATTTCACAAGCAGGAATTTGCGAGCAGTAGAATTTCGCAAAATTATGGCGCTGCGAAAGTGGTAAAAACATTAATATGGACATTTTTGGAAACTTCAAAACGTGAAAATTTGTAGTCGCAAATATGCCGACGATCAGCAAAAAGTTAGTATTTGCGAAAGTAAATTGGTTTACAGTACACAGTGTTCTTGATAAGTTCTTAAAACTGTTCCTGAACCGTTCAAGAACTCTTATTCCAAGAACATTCTTCAATGTTCTTGAACTATCAAGGTTATTTACTGCAGTCAGAAATAATAACAATGGGCCGATAAGTTTGGCCTAAAAATACAACAAAAATAAAACTACAACAAAAATGATCCATCAACCAACAGATGTATAGGCAAAAACATACAAAACTGACAATTTGTTCATTGACAATTTTGTCACGGCACTTTATCATAAAGTTGATAAACAGCTTGAGTGTACACGCAATAAATTTCACAGCGCAGCAGTCAGTGAGATGGGTTTAATGTAATCAGTCAATATATCATAATGTATAACATCTATTATGTTTCAAAATTCAATACAATCAACATGAGTGTTTGCTACCATTTAATTATAAACCTAGCTTCCCCTAAGGCATTAAATTTACTGAAGCTTTTATATGTACCGCATCAATACAAATCACAGGGTTAAAGTAAACTAGGTCTAAAAGTTAGATCAGCGCATATAACATTATGAAATATACTACAAGCAACATAAAATTACTGAATTTTTAGCAGCGAACAGTACAGAAGTAAAGCACATGAAGTAAAATTTGTTAGCAGTCAGAAAGTCGATAAAAGTTGATTTTCTCCAAAAGTGTGTCGAGCATAGCCTTTATTTGCCTGTCAGCTTTCAGCTGAAATATGGCAGGCATATGAGTGCCTCCACCCATATTCGATCCCGGGTCGCCAGATTAGACGGCAAGCCCACTAACCATTGAGCTACGGAGGCACACATGTCAATCAAGACACTTATCTTGATATGTGTGTTCTATTTGTGCATTGTATGCTCTGCTGTTTCTGTTGAATGCTGCCTTGTCTGTCTGATTTGTAAATAACTTAGTTTATACTAATAATTTATAATTCATTTCAGGTGGATTGGGAAACACAAGTTTTTCAAACTTATATTAATTACTCTCGACACCTCATTCCAGATGTTTTCCATAGCCACGAAGGTATGAGAGAAGAGAAGCCAGATTCACTTTCTATGCTGAGCGTCTAGCAAGGAAAATACTGGTACCATTTTTATTTCGTCTTTGGTAAGACGCAGCCTGGAATCTAAGCCAAGACCTCCTGCACTCGAAACGGGTGCTTTATTAATTTTGTTATTATCTTTTTGACACTCGCATTGCAGCAGTTAACATAGACACTTTTAAATTAATTAAATTAAAACCATGTTAACCTACAGAAGAAGCAGTCAATTATTTTATTACACATTATTTCTCATAAAACGCATTCGGCTTTAAATTATAATATACTGTAAAATCACATATTTTCGTAGGTATTAAATTTCGTGGATTTTGATAAAAATACATTTTCATGGGGTTGTAAATTTGTGGATTACAGAACATGAAAGGGTTAACCCATGCCTGATTTTGAGAGATCAATTAATCGTAGGGATTAGATTTCGTGATCAAGTTCAACAACAAAATCAACGAAAATTCAACTCCCTAAAAAATAATTATTTTCCAGTACAAAATCTAGCATACCTAACTACAGAAAGCAAACAAACTTACCTTTATGTGCATAAATGATTTTGTTCTCTCTTTAAGTCACAATGAATTAAAGTATTATTAAGTAAATTATTACAATTAAACACCGAGTACTGGAACTGTAGGTAAACAAGAAATATCAAATATGACGAAACAAGCCAAATTCACGACAATTGTTGAGTATACAGTACAACCTCTCCAAAGCACTCCAATCTCTAGAGCAACAACTTCTCTATAACAACACCTTCAAGGTGATATTTACTATAATTTAACCTGTGTATAGTAACAACCTCTGTACAACAGCTATTTATTTGCAGCTCCCAAAGGGTGTTGCTCTACAGAGACTGAGAGAGGTATATAATAAATTTTCATAATACATGAATATCCTTTACACTAATAAAATTGTAGCTTGATATTATTAAGTTCATCACAATACATGTAGCTACATTTTGATCACAACTCACAAGTAAGTCAAATTAACACTAGTGTACTTAAGATTTGATATGTACATTTTGTGTAAATCAAATTCACAGTTTGTTGGCTCATGAAATATTAGGTTGGGTTAGAATGGTAACATTTCCAATAACTCATACGGGCCTTCATTAACACCTGCGAATGTTCAGTGACTTTGTATTGTGTAAGAAGAAGGAAGAAAACATTAACAACAAACTCAAGTTGAATAGGAAAATCACTAACAATGACAAAATGTAAACACTCGTTTTTTTTATAGTAAATTATACAAACTGAAGAAATATTATTGTCAATAAAAACAAACACCTGGCTTAGATTTCATACTTAGCACATGTTTAAAGAGCCTGGTGAGAGGTGACACTTTAAAAAGGTTATTTTTTATCTTTGCCTTAAGATGAATGAATCAATATTTTTTAACAACAAGGGGGAAGGACAATGACAGCAGGACTATGACGCTCCAGTGCTGGGAGGAGGAAAGGGTAAAACAAAGTGTAATGAATACAGTACGGTCTGAGTTGAATTAATTCATAGAATAAATTTGAGACAAAAAAACCCCAAAAAATTCAAGAACTTTTTATTGATTTTCAAGGATCTTCATTACTTCAAGTCATTTTTTCTCTATAAAGGAAATAGAAATTCATGCCCAAATCAGGAAACATCCCTGACCATTACAGTCTAACGTTTTTGTAAAGACCGACAATGAGAGCAGAAAGTGTTTTTTGTTGACAGGCAGGCCCGTAGCGCCGATTACTCGTTTACTCAATCGAGTATACCCGTTAGTTGAATATGAAAATCTTAAAAGTAGCAACCGTTTAAAATTTGAAAAATGTATTAAAATGTTCATTGATAGTGTGCAGGGGGATATGGGGATACTTACGTAACTCATCATCTAAACTCAAACCTGACCTTTTCAATACTGCAAATTAGGTTCCCCAAAACGCTCAGGAGGCTCAAAATAAATGTTGTTTTCAAAATTTTCCCAGCGGAGCATACCCCGGACCCTCCTAGTGACGGACTTTCAAATATTTTCACAAACCGATTTTCAACGGACATAAATTAATGTTGTATGCTGCACATATAAAGATTTGCATCATTTATAACTCGCTATCTAACAAAATAGCCATTTCAGTCAATATTATCACGCTCATGATGTGTAACTAACAAACCTGCAGCATGCTGTTCAAATGACGATGCGTTTTTTTTGTACTCGCTGCGCTCGCATAATTACTTGATCTTGAACATGATTAAGTACAGAATAAGTTTGTGTAATGCATCTATATCGAGCTAAGCACAGGCTTAAATTGTTTTACAGTTTTAGTTGTATTATCGCCATATGAAATGCCTTTGGCCATCGCTCGCACAATACCAAATACCAGAACAAAAATTCTATTCAGATTACAGCCTAGTCAGTCCACAAGTCTTCCAGTGATTTATGTCCGTTGTTCATGAACAACCTGTCAGATGATCAACGACTTACAAAACAAAACAGTTAACGTTGTGACAGCAGTTTTTCTTATATTAAATTTTGACTGATATAATGAGACGAAATTGACTACAAAACTCCACCACATACGTTTAAATCGATTGTACAATACAAAATTTTCCTGGAGGAGGACCTCAAGACCACCCTTCCATACCCACCCACTTTCGAGTAACTTCAAATTACAAATTAGACCACACTACGCCCCTGACTAGGATTCCATTTAACTCGGGAGTAGGGGTTTTGACCCTTGAAATTTCCAAAAAGCCACATTTTGACTCTAAAGAGTTTGGTTTGAAGGGTCATTTTCTGTTACAATTATGGGTATTTTGTTTATAAAATGGTAAAAGTAAGTCAAATGTATCGAAATGACCCTTCAAGTAGAGTAGCCAGTGGAACCCCTGTGACAAGCAGTCTCACTTACAGGTTAAGTATTATTGAAACTTGCCTGATTGGAGATAAAATCACAAACAACAAAATTTCCATTTTCAATAACTGGTATTAAAAACCGGTGACTTTCTATAAATTTATGATCTAATTTCACTCCATTTCGACAATGATGATATCGAACATTACATGTAACTGATCTGACGGTACCTAATCATGATTACCATTCCTCATACTGCTGCCTGCAGTTCACAAGAAGTTGGAGGTCACTGACCATTAAATGTGGCAGCAAAACACCAAATGACCACCCATTTACAACTGTCTCAGTCCAACACAAACAAACAAGAAGTGGCAAGCACTGTCTCCAATTTGCTGTTATTTAGACAAAATGGACAAGAAGTAAATGAAATGAACACAAGTATCTTAAGACTTTATGAATACAAAAATGTACATACGGCAGCATCTATAGAATCACTAAAAAACCTGTTAACTCTACAGCATAATTATACATGGAAAACACAATACATTGAATATACAAAACATACTGTGGTCAACAAAAAATAATGGGAACCAACCTTGTGTTGGGGACAGGAGTCCCACTGGTAATCCACTACAAAAAATTCATAAAAATCAGAGAAAAAAATTTGAACACTTTCCCCCCACACCCGTATTGTGAAGCTGAATGCTGGCTACTGTTTTTTATCCAAATACCTGGATGCCTAATTTAGCAGCCTGACTCATGATACAGGTATATACTACACGCTCATAACAAACAGCTTCCAAACTGCCACTGGCAATAGACTTGATAACGGACTGCTATGTAGAGAAGATAAATGTACTGTATACTATAGTTTGCCTTATCAATACACAAACATTGATAATATAAACTATGCATAGTCGCCTGACTGCTTGTTATCAGTGTTAATTGAAAGAGCATGTGCATTAAAAATGATTATGCACAAGATTGAACAAAAATGGACATGTACATGTATAGAAAATGCATTTAATTTTCACTTTTATAAGTAAATAAAGGCTAGTGTTACAAATGTACATAACCTTGTACACATCTCTGTTGTTATGGGTTGGGAGGGTGCGTCCATTGCAGGGGAGGGGGCATAGAAAATAACCATTATATCTATAACACTCATTACTGCAACAAATCACGGCTGTTAGATAATAGACTGGTCACAAATCATGGTCAGTATAATAATATGTCTAAAACAGACATTTCACAAAAGCATGGTAACTGTAGTTTCAAATAGACTTGTCACAAAACTATGGGCACACTAGTGTAACCAGGTGAAAAAAATGTGCAACCAGACCGGGGCTCGAACCCGGGACCCTTCGCTTACAGGGCGAATGCTCTACCGACTGAGCTAGCCGGCTGCCTACACAAGTTTCTCCCTGTTAGTAATTAAATCCTATACAGACTACTTGTACACCCCCTCCTTCGAAGAATTTATCCTCGAATTCATGGAGTACCAGAACCTCTGTGGGACATTCTAAGGGTGCAGTGGGTCATTTACGTTGGGCGCTAAATGTAACCAGGTGAGAAAAATGTGCAACCAGACCTGGGCTTGAACCCGGGACCCTTCGCTTAGAGGGCGAATGCTCTACCGTCTGAGCTAGCCGGCTGCCTACACAAGTTTCTCCCTGTTATTAATAAATCCTATACAGACTACTACACTAGTCCAAATTAATTGTGTCAATAAATCACAGTCCCTATAATCTAAATAGACTAGTCACAACTCATGGTCTAATTTCTCTCTAAAATAGACTCGTCACTAAATGATAGTCACAATAGCCTAAAATAGACTTATCACAACACCACGGCACCAGTAATTTAGTCTAAAATAATCTAAATCAACCTGTTATCATACCATAGCAACTCTTCCTTTATTGAGCCAAAAAATAAATAGTGTTGGTTTCCCCTTCCCAACCCTCCAAATTAGAGTTGGGAAGGTACATGAAGGTAAAAAAATATGTTTTATATGTTCAATATATTTTTTTCGTACCCGACTATTTTTATAAAATAAAAGTATTTCTTTCAGAGGGTCAAAAATGTTTTGGGTTGGGGACTTTTTGCTTGGGTAGGTAGGGATGGGGAAACAAACAATATCTTATTTTTGGCCTTGACAAGATGATGCCCTTGTATAATATATTAAGCCTGTAATATTCCTTGTCAAAATCAAATTTGTGTCTTTATCATACATGCCATACTTTGCTGAACCATTTGCAGGAGATTGGTGATGGAAATGCAGGAGATTTCAATAAAAAGCAGGACATTTTTTTTGCTCGAACTATCGACTAAAATTAATGAAGTTTATATGCAGTTTGCACTTATTTTACTTGTATGACAATACCATGCATCCATACATGCTTCGTGAAGTAATTTAATCTAGTGTTTGGGATGATATTCATGATGCAAACAACAAATGTCCAGTATGTTCAAGTCTTATGACTCATAGTTAAAACATTTGTAAGTTACCAAACCAAATGCTGACTGGACATGTATTAGTTCTTGTTACATTTATGCTATATCAGTTCATTTATCATACATCTGAAAAGAAGACATGTCAAGCAGAAGATTACCTGATAAAAAAACATAGAAAAGAACTCATATGTTCAAAACGGTGCTAACATATTAATTCAAACTCAAAAATGCATTGATAATACAGAAATAAAATCAATTCAGTTAATTTATAAAGCTTAAAAAATGTATCTGAAATTGATGTGGACTGAATATCATGCAAATTCCAAATTACAAACTAAAACTTTTTGAGGCCTTTTCCTTTGAGACTGTAACTGCAAAGGGAAGTAACTGCTACGAGTTTATTTCTGTAATGTACGGTCATGTGTGGGCTTTTAACCTAACCAGTAAACAAACATATTTTCGGCTGCTTGGGAAGATGTTTATCAGTTTGTGACACCTTAGCATACTCTTATCGGGACAATTATCGATTGTTTATTGGAGTGACCACTCTCCTGGGGTGTTATAAAGGTTTGTTATGTAATGACTTGTTGATTAATTGTAAGTTTATCACCGGAAATTACGAGGAAAGTGAAACTTTAATAATTCTCAGATTCTTACGCGGATGTCAAATCCGGGAGATTTTATCAAAATGCGGGAGTGCGTGAGTTGAGGCTCAAATGCGGTAGACTCACGCACGATCCGGGAGATATGGCATGTATGGTCTTTATAGAAAACATGGGCCATATTTGGAGAAAAAAATCATGCATGTACACTTGTAATTTTACAATAAGTCTTGCAACCAAAAATTTAATAAATAATTATAAATTTAGTCAATTATTTATTTATATAGAACATGTGCCAACTATTTATTAGAGCAAATTCTTTGCAAATAAAGTTTTCTACCTCTATTAGTAGGTTATTAAACAGAAACGAACTGCGCCCTCGTGGCTGCAACACTATATATAAAGCACCTCTGAACATGTGTGTAGCTAAAAATTTACGAAAAGTCTTAAAAAAGGCTATTGTAATGTTTAGGTCCTTGATTTAGGGCAACGAAACAAAACATTTTGATGCGTTTCGGCCATCGGTCGGGATTATCGTCCCTTTCTCAACTTTCATGGACAGGGCTCACACCGGCCATTTTAAAATTATAGCCATTTATTTTTGCCCAACAAAACTTATACAAAGTTATAGCCAAAAGTGATGCGAACTTATCTACGCATGGTGACTCAAACCTAATGCATAGTACATAAGGCTTTTTATGAATCATAGTCAGGGCCATAGCTTGATCAAAATGAATATATGTGTGGCATCTTATGCTAGGAGGTTTGGCACATACTCCCCTGGTATTTTTTTTTAATTTGAAAGGGCTTCAGGTGCCTTCTGGGCAGTTTTCAATCTAGAAATCCTGACTAATTATGACTCAGTATAGTGACAGGTCAAAGACAAATTGATAATCATTTAACTAGGTGATTGCAAACTCTTCAGTTGAGCGGAAGTTTAGCAATCGGTGTTAATAAGATGCATTGAAAGCTTCTGACTACCATGATGAAATAGTACGAAAAACTTAAAATTGATGTGTCAGCATGTCCTCATGTCTTAAAAGAGCGAATTTACTGTATAGTTATTACTATATCATACTATAATAAAAAATATAGCTGCAATTTTATGTGTCATTTATTCCAAAAGTTTGAAATACCAACACTCGCGAGTACTAGTAAAACATATTTTAATGCGCCCACACAAATTTTATCCAAGTTTAATATTTGTTTAGCAAGCATCCCAACCACTTTAGAGGAATGTTCTGTTGCATTTATTTTTTAAGAATATAGACAAGCTAATGCAAAAGAGCATATAGCTAAAACTGGGCTCATCTTTAAATATACAATTTTTTCAAAAACAAATTATCACGAAAACTTGATACAACGTATTCAAAACGTTGATGTTCTTTGTAAACTCTCCTGGTTTTCAACATTTCCGAAATCACTAAAGTGACAATTAAAAAAAATCTAGCCGAGCAACTGCCATGAAATTGGGAATAAAGCTTCTATAATAATTACTCTACTGATTGCATGTACGAAAACAGTATGTTGTTCAACTACTTTTTTCGTAAAACTTAAAAATGAAAATTCACATATTTTAAACTATCATTAAAAAATACAAATAACATGCATTTTCGAAAACAAACGTTATCGTGTGATTCTGTATATACGAAATTTTGTGCATGCCAAGTTTCATGTAATTAAATGTCAAACTATTTCGGTAAAATGCAAATATCAGTTTTTAGGGGGTTTCCCCAAAATAAAAAAATATCTTAAAAACTAGCCGAGCAAAACTGTTATGGGTTTGCACAATTACTATAGTGAGTATGTTCTTCATAAAAATCAGGTGTTTGATACCCCTTGTACAGAAAAAATTAAAAGTTGTCAATCACCTTAATTATGAATTGTCTTCATACAAATAGGCACCATTGTTCTAGGGTGGGTCCAAAGGTATGCTTCCCCAAGTTCAATCACTTTGAATTCTACACTGTTGCATGTGAGTTAAGGGCAGCATTGAGACTATCAATTTTTATTGCATTTTTTTCATTCCTGGGGTAAATCAATAATTGTGTAGGCATACATGCCTATAGAAAGCTAGGCACCTGCTCTTTACAATACACCATGTGCAATTGATAATAATATTAACCTGCACTTAATTAGTTTACTTTGCTTTATTACACTGATAAGTACAATGTCCATTTGCAGTGACACAGACAGCTGAGGAAATTGATGCCATTACATAATGGACAGTCTAACAGCCTGGTTAATCAACTGGTCATTTCTTGATAATCATTATGTTCTTAAGGCTAGAAGATGGCCAATATAGCATCAAGATATCGATATAAAGCAGCTGCAGTGCTTTTATAAATATAAGAAAAAGATTTCAATTGATTGTTAAAATGTGTCATGATAAAACCTTTCTTTTGACCAAGACTTACAGCTTAAGCAACAAGCTCAAGCCTCATGAATGCTTGAATGCAGGATTTCAACCTTTTAAAATGGATAATTATATTTAAAGTTTTGTAAAAAATAAGCGCTTATAGTTCACAAATGATGAATATCCTAATTTGCATGTCCGAAGACTAGTCAACTTACAAACAGCTTGTAAAAGTAAGTTTTATTGAATAGTATGTTCATTGTTTAGTCAAAGCAGTCATTATTCGGTAGATAATAAATCAAATCACCTATAATTAACACTGAATTGCAATTAATCTTGTCTGCATCCCACATCCCGGATTGTCAGTATTTTAGACCTGTTTGTCAGTACTTAAGACCTGTTCCACCAACGTTGTTGACAGTTGATTACACCAATTAAATGGGGATTAAAAGATGTTATCACAACAATTTATCAGTAATTAGACCTCTAATGGGATTAGTGGTCCTCTGCATGACATGTCCTGGGGCTAATGGTAATTAACAATGAAGATTATATGGGTCCAGTTTGAAGTGTGAACTTGCAAAGTACCTGAAACAGTACCTGAAACAGTAAATCACTAGTACAAAGTACCTGAAACAGTAAATCACTACATATATGAGTGTGCAAGATTTGCGGAAGAAAGAGATCTCCTGGAACGATCAGTAGAGGGGATACTGTACGGACAGCAGTTAACGTGCAGGGTTTTATCCCTATCCGTATTGGTTGGAGAGATCGACGATATTACGGACAAAGCAAGGAACAACTCATCGGTGCTATGAGTCAATACTTAACAAGCACCAACCGACTGTAAAGAGAAACCAAAGTACCAAGAGCTGAAGCACAAAGAGAGAGCACATAGAGTATTACCGAAGTAAAGAGAGAACATTTCGCTACGGCAATAGCGTAATAGAACTACAACAACAACAACAACAACGTGAACTTGAAAATTTGTGACACTCGATATGTAGCTGATAGATAAAATAAGAAGTTATGCAGATATTTTTTTGCAGTTTGATAAAATTATCACCATTTTTCATCGCCAAATTGAAATAAAAATCGCCACTTTGATAAAATTATCGCAAATGGCGATAATGTCGATTGACAGCGTGAGCCCTGCATGGGTATATTTTTCTGATTTCAGACTCTGATTTTAATTTGTTAATATTGTCATCTGTGACTTTATACATCAACTCTAAATTGAATACGCAAGACATTGATGCAAGTACACAAATACATGTATTACAATGTACATTACTGGGTAGCTATGTGTTAAATTAGTCGACAAACCTAAGTAGCAAGACAATCACAGGCTCAGTAGGCAGAGCTTACAATTTAACAGCCTGCTGGGTTAAAGGATTGATAATTGTTGGTATGCATGTATATACGACTAGCAGTATATGGCTTGTCGTAAATTCGTGGGGGGGGGGCGCATTACCAATCAGTGAATCCTGAACCACCCCAAAATATTGCAGTTCTAACTTCTGGGTGAAAACAAATTAACATAACTGAAATGATCGATGAATTCATTTAGATTTCTACCAAGGAATGCTATTACGTTAAAGACCTCAGTTGCCAATTCTCTGAATCTTGTCTTTGATCTGGAAGTGGAATTGCCAGAATAATCCAGGTCAAAGTTTGGTGTGGTGAGTTTTCAAAGACCCTACAAGAGGAACATGTATATTGTGATTATATGATAATATTGAATCATTCATACCAATATATTTGGATCAAAACAGCCGTTTTGAATGCAAATACTTCCTTTGTTTCGGTTTGTTAATACTTGTCTAATTTATCGTCATAATTCAGATAAATTGCGATGCAATCCGCATGAGTGGGATTTAAGCGAAACGACGAAACGGGAATTTACGAAATGGGAATAAACCGAAATGGAGCAGAGTTACCGTTCGTTGGTTCATAGGAATATCGTGATACACTTCTAGTCTCTTCCAGTGAGCAGATAAGCGAATCGAATTCGTAGTATAACGAGTGGAAGAGTCTAGATTTACTTTCTCTTAAGTATCATTTTAATGTAAGAACCGTACACAATACGACAAAATTTACATGCTTTTCTTCCAGGCCTCGCTGGATCAAGGAACCATGCCAGATGAATGGAAATCAGCAAATGTGGTCCCTATATACAAGAAGGGTGATCAAAGCAAACCTGAGAATTACAGACCAGTCTCCTTGACGTCAATCAGTTGTAAGGCACTAGAGCATATCGTCACCAGCTCAATCATGAAGCACCTAGACAAACACCAAATCCTTACAGATGCCCAGCACGGATTTAGGAAGCGGAGGTCATGTGAGACCCAGCTCATCCAGACCATACAGGACCTAGCCAGCAACATGGATACTGGAGGACAGACTGATGTCATACTACTGGATTTTTCGAAAGCCTTCGACAAGGTGCCACACCTACGTCTCCTCTCGAAGATCCACTATTATGGCATCAGAAACAACCTGCACAAGTGGATAAGCAGCTTCCTGGGAGGACGTAGCCAGACAGTCTTTTTAGATGGCAAGCATTCTGCGCAGGCATCAGTGAACTCGGGTGTCCCACAAGGTAGTGTCTTAGGACCCTTACTATTCCTACTCTTCATCAATGACCCACCTGAATACATCTCACCTGAGTCCACCTCTCGAATGTTTGCTGACGATTGTGCGCTCTACCGAAACATCAAGACAAAAGAAGATGCCCTAGCCTTACAGCGTGACTTAGATGGCCTACAAAGATGGGAGAAAGACTGGCTTATGGAATTTCACCCCCAGAAATGCCAGATCTTACATATCACTAACAAAAGAAGACCCATCAAACTACCCTACAACATTCACGGACACATACTAGAAGAAGCAGAAACAGCAAAATATTTAGGCCTCAACTTCCAAAAATCACTCAACTGGAACCATCATATCAACACCATCACCAAGAAAGCCAACAACGCTAGACCATTCCTCCAGAGAAACATCAGTCAATGCCCCAGGAAGACCAAATAACTCTGCTATCAGACGTTGGTGAGGCCACTAGTGGAATATTCCTCAATCATCTGGGATCCCTTCACTGATGTCAATGTACGGAAGTTGGAGATGGTGCAGCGAAGATCAGCACGAATGGTCTTCTCAGACTACAGAAGGACCAGCAGCGTGACATCGATGCTGCAGCAGCTCCAGTGGCCGTCACTTCAAGAGCACAGGGCACAAGCCAAGGTCACCATGATGTACCGGATTGTATACCAGCTGGTTGAAGTCCCTACAACACACCTCACTCCTATCTGCTCAGTTAGAGGTCATGGACTCGCCTACATGGTACCTTTCGCCAGAACCCTATGCTACCAGAGATCCTTCTTCCCAGACACCATTCGCCTATGGAACAGCCTTCCCCAGTCAGCCATCAGCTGCCTTACCATTGACAGCTTCAAGAGGGAAGTGCAGTCAGTCACCCTATGCTAGACTCGTATTGGACGTTTTTAACCACACTATAAATAGCTGAACTTTTAAATTTTCACTGTAAATAATGTACAGACACCTCTTTCACCGCCATGCGCCAGTACGAGTTTACACCAGAATGGTGTCTGTACTTTAATGGAAGAAGAAGAAATAATGATATGTGAATCTGATTCATTGTTTTGCACTGAGAGAGACCGGTGCCAGCACTGAGAGGGTATATCATTTTGCACCGAGAGGGTGCCGATATGGTTTTACACCATACAACTGCGATTTCGTTCTAAAAATCTCAAAAATGGCGCTCGAAAATGGCGGGACGAGACAAACGGCTGAAGCAGAAGCGCGCGTTCCGCACTTTTGAAAAAATAATCATATTTTAAGGTACCGCTGTATTCCCATGAAACATTTTACTCATTAGATTATATTCTATTACTGTATATGAATAAATAAATAAAAATCTTTACTCCAATTGGGACACTATTTTACAATCGTGAAAGCTCGGCCATTTCCGGTGATCAGAATGCACTATTTTAATGCAAAGCCTCCTCTGTGGATCCAACGTGGGTCCACAGCGAACTAAGAATTTTTACAGTAACTATAATTTATAAAAGGAGGTCTTTCTTTTATTGTTATACACATTTAAAGATACAACATTCTTCTTTGGGTCCAGCATTGGTCCCATATGGGTAATCAAAACAGCTTCTAAGAAGTTTAGGCCTATATATGATTGTTTTTGTCTTTTCCCAATATTTATTGTTTATTCAGTATAGACTTTCAGTTTATTAATCATTTGGGTCAATAATCTGTGTATATTATAATTGACCCAGTCATCATATATAGGGCCCATCTGGGTCCTAGAAGGGCAAAACTAATCTGGGCATGGGACCCACACGGACGAACAACTGAAAATTTTCCATGTGCATTGGCGAAAGAACATTTCGAATCCCGCACAAACAAGACTAGATTTTATTATTTTTTCAACATTTGCCTTATTATATTAAGATAAAGTCCCATAAGTTCCAGACAAAGCCTCCTTACAGGGGCGTGTCTGGACCCATTTTAAGTATACGCACCATGGCTAGGGGGGTCCGGGAGCAAGCTCCCCCGTGAAAAAAATTTCCTCTTGGAGCGTCGTACGTGCATTTTGTGGTGTAACGTACGAGGACATAAAGTCGTCAGGTCGACCCAGTTACACCTTCATTGTGCATCTCCAATAGCTTGTACACAAACTAAACAGATACTTTACGAAACAGGAACGACTACTCTGTTCTATGAAACAGTTTTAATGTTGCTCAGTGGTTTATTTCCAATGGTATAAAGCATTTTACAACCCCGATGCACGACTGACGACTTTAGGTATGGTATGACCTATAGTCGTCAATTAATGTGTCTTAAAGTCGTCACTTTGTCCAAACGTCGTCATCAACGTATACACCCCAGCTGAAGTCGATATATACATGTTCAATGTATACTAATGGAAAAAAGTAAACGTGCAAGTGTATAACATGCTTAGTATACAACCTAAGGTATCACAGAAATCGCCGAAATCTTTTACATGGTATTATCTGACATCAGCGTAATAGACATGTTTGCATGTGTGTAATTACATGTACATGTATGTAGACCCTTTGGCCAATGCTTACCCGTAAAATGCAATCACTTACTTCCAATGGAGTCTTGTTTTTATTTGCCGAACGGACAGCAAGTAAAAGACACTGTGGTGTGATATACGGAATCTGGGTGTACAAATCAGTTCAGATGGGGGTGGGAAACACTCAAACGCGTTTCAGAAATGGTCAAGTGCCCGTGAAGAGATTCGAACAAGGGACCTCTCGATCAGAAATTATCAGCGTTACCCACTCGACCAGTGTGTTGCCCCGGTTGCAAAACGAGCAGCGTCCTGAATACAGTTTTTATATAATTATCTGCCGCATATATCACAATTGGTATCGAAGCATGCTTGACATGACGCCTCATAGATTCGAGAAATGTGCTAAAATACTTGGGGATACTATTCCAGATTCTCACAAGCGCACGGCCTAGGTCATGTATCAACGGCCGATTTCTTTAGATGTTCAAAGTAAGCGACGTGGAATCGTAACACAATTACCATGTTCTATATGCGACATACCTAGTGACATTGCAAGCCAACACATCACATCGTTCTGAACCGATGAGTCAGTGACGACCCACGGGCGAGTGTAATACAGCGCGCCATTACACATAATTAAACATAATGTCGTGATTTCGCCATGGTATCTGATGTCTTTAAGCCTTTTTAGAGTGCCGCCAACAAGATCTGTTCTGCCACTGGATGTGATGTTACCACATACCATCACACTACCTCAGCGAATTGACCTCATTGAGACACGTGTACACTGTCGCGGAAAAAGGTTTGCCAACTGGACGACACACTCTATTGCTACTGACTCATCCGTCGTGTGAAAAGTATGTGTCGAGTACACCAGGCAAAAAGATTATATTAAGTCAGACAGGGAAGGCAGCACTCAACTTAACCAGCTGAGCACAGAAAACATTAAAAACACACAAAGCACAATGCCCAACTAAACAAGCGCAGATCCACCCAAGTCCAAGCTGTCGCTACACGATGACGTTGCTGGGAAACATGACGTTTAGCTGGGGAACATGGCGTTGCTGGGGAACATGACTTTGATTACGAACCATTCGAAACCCAATTCTTCTACGACCAGAAATACTTCTATAGCCGTCAAAGTAGCACTTCGAAGTCGTTCACGGATATACGTATACTGGCGTATATTTGACGTTACGCGTGGAATTCCTGGCCGAGGTAGTGGTGGTGGTGGTCCCATACTGTTGATATCGCCTCCTGTTGAAAGTTGCAAGCTTTAATTGCTGAAATTGAGCGATACACGAACGTTTTACACATGCACAGTTTCTTTTTCTGTAAGTATAAAAATATCTATATACACATGAACCATCCTTAGTTACAAAATTTGACTACAAAATGGATTTAACCTAAGGTCGTCAGGTTGTCCCTAAAGTCGTCATCTGTATTACTCTTCAGATATATTGAACTGTCTAACTACACGGAACTAAAAGGGCATACATGTACGAAGCACATGTATTTATCGAAACATCTTAGTCATTGTTAGTTAGTAGGACGTTATACATATTCGCCCGGTACGTAGTCACTCACAACTTATCCGTCGCCCGTTTCGGGGAAGTACCCTATATGCTTTGTACGTGTGATGTATTGGTTAGAAAACGTGTAAGGAATGTACGTACCATAGCATATTGCATGTAGATAAATAAAGACATGTTAGCTATTCAAATTTATCCGCAACCCGGACTTTTAAAAGTATCGCACGAGAGATAAATCGAGATATAAAGTACTTGACGACTTTACGACCCCGACGACTTTATGTCCTCGTACGTTATTTAGAAATAAAAAATTGTCTTAAATGATAGATTAAAATGATGAAAACACATGTACCGATAAATTAAAAAAAATCATAAAGTGAACAGTGTAATTTATTCGTTACTCTCTGTGAATGAAGCACACACTGTCAATATAATAGACACACTTTTAAATTAATGTTTCTTCAACACAACCGGCGTCCAACTACAAGCATGACCGTAACTAGGCTTTTCAAAAGGAGTGCGGCATTGGGTCTTGAGTATATGTTTAGATAAGGAGTAAAAGACTACTCCTCCTGTTGACGGTGGCTGTGACTCAGTACTCACAAGTGTTGTTAGAATGCATTTTCTGAGGGACAGCAGACAAACTCATTATATAAATAGTGTGCTAGCTAGAAAGAATTCGTTATTACTACATGTAGTATACGCTGAGCAGCCTACCACACAAACGCGTTCTCTACTTATCAATTATATTGTTTGAGTTGCATGCCATACAAATTCGACCTAAACTTAATTCGATTCACTGACAAAGTTATTGTGCGAGCGAACAGCCTATCACACAACAATTTTATTGCGCGACCGTAGCCTCGCTCGAAAAATGTATTGTTTGCAAGCCAACTAAATTCGTTCTCTGCCTGAAACTATATACTGATAAAGGTATTGTGCGAGCGAGGCGAGCCTGACAAAATGCATTATTTATCTGAGCTATATACCACACAAACTCTTTCGTCACTTAGCCTTTTAATACCATTCACTGATAATGTCAGTGTACGAGTGAATAGAGTAAAAAACTTCCAATTGCTTTATCTGAGCTGCATACTACACCTAGTTCTCTGCTTGAAACTATTTAATAATAAACTTATTATGCGAGCGAACCGAGGCAGAAAATTGCATTGTTTGTCTGAGCTGCATACCACACATACTCGTTCATCAAGTGATTCCATAAACAGATCGAATTATTGTACGAGCATAGCAAGCCAGAAAAATACATTCATTGTTGTTCTAAACAGCTAGAAGAAAACGCATTCTTTATTTTAGAAACACACCAGACACGTTTGTTCTCACATTGACAAATGATTAAGTAGAGCGAGCGAAGCGAGCTAGATAAAATGGAGTGCTAATTTGATCAGCATTTCACACTTGTAAACTCTTTCTCTACTTGATAATGTTCAATAATGAACCTATTTTGTGAGCGAAGCGAGCTTGAAAAAAATGCATAACTCCGTAATGCAAAGAGGATAACAATTATATATGCCTCACCCGGGTCAGGCAGCGATTTTTATTGCAGTTTTGGCGGTTTTTAATTTTCGACTTTTTCAATTAACTTGACGCACGTGCGTAGGCCCAGACACGTGCCTGCCTTACCATGGGTCCAACATAGGACCGTCATGGGTATTTCAAAAGTATTCCATATAGATCTACAAACTCACTATATTGTTGAAAGAACATTTCTAAATTTCAACACAAACAATACTAGATTTTATCATTTTAATGCATATTGTATTAAGATTTGAGAAAGGGGATCTATTTTCCTTACATATAGGTCCCATATGGGTCCTTTAAGGGCAAAGCTTTCTGTCATGGGTCCAGTATAGGACCCACCAGGGTAATCCAAATTAAGTTTTACATGGAAAAGTCACTAGACTGTTGAAAGAACATAAATTATATAAAATTACACACAAAGACAAGCTTTACTGTTTGGTTCAAAGAAGATCTTATTCCACATGTATCTTGTAAAGTTACACAGTCACGGGTCCCATGTGGGTCCAATAAGGGAAAACTGTATCAATATGGGTCCAAGATGGGTCCCACATTGGCAGCCAATACTGGGCTTGCCCAGCTATAGCGCATGTGGGCCCCGTTTGTGCTTGCTTGCTGGGATATATATAACCTTTCATGTATATACTAGCTCTACTTCAATCGCCCACATGTTGAATATGCCCATCCAGTACGGCGCCCTACAAGAATTAAGATATCTGATATCACAACCGTTGAAAATTTTCAAAGAAGATCAACTAAGATGATTCCGGGTCTACCTCATTTGTCTAACGAAGATTGGAGTACTTGAAGAGATTTACATAGATCTGCATTTATATTGTACGTCATACTGTGAGACTTGACCACTACAGTACACTATACAACGATGCACAAAATACAAGAATTGTAGAAAAACATGAAAGTGTAAGATAGAAGCGGTCCAGTAAAATGAGTAGTATTGCAAAAGAGAAAATGATAGAAGATGTACATTGTAGGTTCAACTAATGCACTCGTCAGAGGGTTGGTGCGACCAATCCGACTTGCGTGGCGCTACCAGGATTCGAGATCCCACCGGCACAGCTCGCTCTCATCAGAGTGCATCAGTTAGTTGACAGTTCCCCTAGAAGGACCGGGTTGAAAGCTCCGTCTTGAATATTGCCAAGGAGGATGCTTCAGCTACATATGCTGGCAGTTTATTCCATATTGGTATTGTCCGTGAACAGTGAAAAGAGATACTTGAAGAGAAAACGAGAAAACTCTTGAGCTACATGTTAAGCAACAAGAAAATGAACTGTTCAAGCTCAATACAAGAAACTCCACTAGGGAGAATTCTAGGCAGTTATTTAGGTAAGACCACGTTAAGATATTAGACAATACCCATTTAGTAACATCTACGGTTGTAGATACTTGGAACTCGCCACTCGATTTTCCTTTCAACAAATAATAACGAAATTAAACAAGCACAAATATGTTGTCCGTAGCCCCGTACAGTCCGTAGCCCCTACATTTTTCAATTTTTAAAATCTAATCAAAGCAAGCACTCTTTTATAATGTCAATTGTAATGTTGTTCTAAGTAATTACATGTGTATAAGACATCTGGCTGTGTAGATCAATTTTATGCTCTGAGTAGGAAGATTAGTGAAAAATCAATACATGGATTATACTCTAGGCCACTTCTTTTTTATTTTCTGTTTTACATTTTTCCAAATGTCCACCGGCCGGTCGAAAAAAAATTGGTTTCGAACTCCACCACCTAATTTCGTTGAGAATTTTATCCTACAGCCCTAAGCTCAGTATTTATGACATTTATAACATACACCACTGTATCTACTTAAAGAATCGCGACAGAAGCAGAAACTAATTTGTATGATCCATAGCAACGGCGTAACGTATACGTCCGACCATAGCAACGTATGTATACGGCAGTCTAAGTACACGCGTGCGCAAACGAGAAAATCGTGAAGTACACATGTATGTATTTATGAAACGCATGCAGGTTATGAAATGTATTATGAAAACATAACGTATATGGTCAATAGCGAGATATAGCGGATAAAAACACAACAACTCACCATGCCCTTACTGCTATTCTGATCAATGACAGTCGTACCGACATTGTAACTTCGGAAGTCGCCGACAATCATTAGATCATAGAAATGCCGCCGCTAAATATCAGACGTACGTTGCCGACTAAGGTCGGGCAATCAAAAGAAACTGTTGGAGAACTGACATCAAAGAAATCATAGCCGAACTTTATGCACATTGGAATTTTGACTGATTTACATGCACAAGTATTTACTAGCACGCTTTGACACAATTAATAGAAACACATCCACACATCGCTAATTTAATAGACTTCATGCTATAGACGTCTTTTTAATCGGTGTTTTTGGAATAATTTATGACTGATAAAATATATACATGTAATGTAACAATAATGGATTAATATTTGAAGGTAATTATGAATTTTCCCGTATTCGCAAAACATGTATGTGTATGTTAAATTTCGCGTCAATGAGATCTAGCATCGAACTGATCCAGCGTAAGATAAATAGATCGGTCTGCAATCAAATAATCATGATAATCCAATCAATTAAAGCTGGATATATATAAGGATGACAATTTGTCTCAATTCTGGGATATGCCCTATATTCGTCCAATTCCAGGTCGTCAGTTCGACCGCGTATTGATCCCGTCAAAGAATACGGGATGATCTTTGATCCCGTGGTCCCGTCTGATTGTCCAACGATGCGATTTACGAAGAATTTTACGATCTGGTATCAAGAGCTTGTGTTCTGGAACAACATTATGAATTAATTAAAATCTACGCACAAAATACGCAAACTTATGCACGCAGAGAACTAAATTAAACAAGAGATGTTTGTAAAACACGTATGCCCCCATGGCAGCCCAATAGTCAACAATGGCGAAGGTCTCAGTGACCTTTGACCTACTGACCTCAAAATAAATAGAGGTCATCTACTGTTGCTGACCAACCTGCATGTAAAGTTTGAAGATCCTAGGTCAAAGCGTTCTTGAGTTATTGAACGGAAACCATTTAAATAGTCAGAAATAGTGAAGGTCACAGTGACCTTGACCTTTGACCTAATAACCACAAAATCGATAGGGGTATCTACTGTGGCTGACCATCCTCCATGTAAAGTTTGAAGATCCTAGGTCAAAGCGTTCTTGAGTTATTGAACGGAAACCATTTAAATAGTCAGAAATGGACCTTGACATTTGACCTACTAATCTCAAAATAAGTAGGGATCATCTACTGTTGCTGACCAACCTCCATGTAAAGTTTAAAGATCCTAGGCCAAAGCGTTCTCGAGTTATTGAACGGAAATCATTTAAATTGTCAGAAATGGTGAAGGTCACAGTGACCTTGACCTTTGACCTACTGACCTCAAAATCCATAGGGGTCATTTACTGTTGCGGACCAACCTCCATGTAAAGTTTGAAGATCCTAGGTCAAAGCGTTCTTGAGTTATTGAACGGAAACCATTTGAATAGTCAGAAATAGTGAAGGTCACAGTGACCTTGACCTTTGACCTACTAACCTCAAAATCAATAGGGGTCATCTACTGTTGCAGCTATGTGTAATATCATAATGTAAGGAATAATTGAACAAATTAATAAGTTTATCTTGTAATTAATAAACTACCTATAGGGGCTACGGACTGTACATAAACAGTGCATTATTAGTCTCCTATGGGACTAGTATAGGCTTGCCGTCCGTTCGTTCGACCGTCTGCTTGTCTGTCACAAAATCTGCATTCTAACATTACTAAATCACTTTCCAGGCTAGGTTTATGAAACTTTGTATATGTATAGAGGCTAATAAGGAGATTATGCATGCTCAAATATGTTCTTATTCTGACCAAAATGTGGTTGCTATGGCAATATTAATAGTGCTATGGAATCTGAACTAGTAAAAAATACCACTTATATTGGCGACACTTGTAAATACATTAGGCCTACGTATCGTCGCAATTAACACCCTGTCTAAGCGTATTTTCGAGCGTGGAGGTCGAATACGACGGAGCAATGCGAGAAAAGTGGATCGGAAGGAGAGTCAATGTAATGTTTTGCTTCACCATTCTTTTAATTTTAAACCTATGAGATCGGGAATTGGCCGAGGATGACCTACTATAAATTTCCCTTGATTGTGATGCATTGAACTATCCATAGCACTTGTAGTTTTTTCTAACATTCGGGAAAACCCCAGCGAAACTCGTCTGTTTTGCTACCGGTCCGTTGTTTTCTCGTCGTAAATAGATCAAATAGCCCAAATAATCCTTATTTCATCGTCATACATATAAAATACATCATATTTAACAAATACCTCACCGCTCAAGCAGTTTAAAACTAATTAAACCCTCAAATACCCGGCCGTCAGCGAGACGTGTTTTTATACGACCGAGGGGCGGGATCCGAGCGTATTTTCGAGATGGTGGATTTTACGGAAAACGTTTTTCTCACAGCTTTTGAAGGTCGGACCGTGGATATAAGTCACTTTTAACTATTTGTATGATTGTGTTGTGTTTCTTTAATAAGTACCGCCAATTTAACACTTAATCGCTTTCTTATAACGATGTATTCTTTCGTGAGCGCATGCCTCTCGATCTGGTACAATATGCTACACGATGATATTGATGTAGAACATAGCGTGTGGCTGCACGTCTTGGACATACGAGAATAACTCTTCAAAACAATCGATTTGTAATATATTTATGTACTGGTCAGGACTTATTATTCTAAGATGATTTATACTTCTATCCGTCTACGTAGCAGTTGAGCTTGGATGTCCTATTTAAGGAAGGTCTCTGGTGGTCCTGAACCGAAAGCCTGCCAATGTCAGTATGACGCACAACAGCTTTTACGCTTGTCAATGGACAGTGTTTATTTGATTCATTTTGATGTATTCGATGTAATGTTGAATCTTCACTTACATTATTTCATCAAATTCGAACTGTGTGGTCAATGTAATTAGAACATTGATGTATTCAGCTCATATGATAGCATTATCGAAATATAAAGTGCACTATAGTTTATGACGGGAACACCTTGTCAATCATTCTCATCAATTACTTTACGTTAGCCTAAAAAAACATTATTATCATTTCCTCGAAATATAGACCATTATTTGATGGTTCTTCATTATTCTGTAGGCTGTTAATTTCGCTCAAATAATAAATAAACCAATAATTCAGAACATATTCGTGACATACTAGTAGTGGTTACCAAATCAGAATTCGAATCGTTTTATCAATATAGGATCAGGTATGTTCGAATTATACATTGGTAATTATTTTTAATTATTATTATTATTATTTGGCGTGACATTTATTGTGTTGTCAAATTTGATCGAGTTTTCTAAAATTAAGGGGTAGAGTCTAATTTATAGTGTATTTGTTCTTCAAAATAAGTTGTTGGGTAAAACAAGCATTGTTTTATGATGTACTTCATTTACTCATATGGTGAGACAAAAATAAATATCAAAAAAGCAAATTTATCGAAGCATTACATTATAATTCCATTGCAAATCTTGCTCGTTCACAAACAACGTCAACATTACATTAAGAGTCAATGTTTGTTGTCCTGGTCGTAGTCAAAAGTATAATGAACAATCACTACAACTAAATATTTATGAAACATACTTTTGACCTTGTATCATGCGAAACTGCAATGGCCTTGCAAACGGTAAGTAGAAAATGGTAATGCTTCTTGAATACCTTTGAAAATATACGTTTTCAGTCTTAAACTAAGTAAGATTTTGTTGCCTGCAGTTGTCTTGTACATATTTATATACAACATGTACGTTTTAGCACGTACCGTTTCAGAGTTTGTGTGTGTTTGAACGAGCAAGATTTGCAATGAAAGTGCTATCATGCTTCAATCAATTCACTTTATTAATATTTGTATTTTTGTTTTATTTCAATGGTAAATTTACTACATCATAAAAAGTTCAATTTGAAGAATAAAGTTACCTTACCGGCATACATACACGTATATTGCGCAGTATGCATACACGTGGACTGATTGGTATATATCCAAGACTTTAGTCAGCCAAAGTTATGTTCATTAAACAACCTTTAATCTATGATAGTTGTGGTGGTCAGTTGGAAACATGATATGGGTTTGTTGCCACGAGATGTCACAAAATATGGTAGGGTCAAAGAGAGGCTGGTGTGTGTACGATGTATGATTCTGGCATGCCGGGCGCTTCAGTCAGTATTTGAGCGTAGGTTAGGAAAGATGTGTGTTTAAGACAACGGAGTACTTTTAGTAATAACCTGCGAGAGCAGACTTATGTTTTAGTTGCTTAAACAATATGTGGGACTATATTTATGAATTAGACTGATCATTGTTAGAAGGATAATACACATCATGAATTGTACGATATGTGATTGCAGAGAATAAATAATGAACCGGAAGTTTCAAGTTGTTATGGATATTTCGTTATGTTAATTAAATATTTACATTATATAACTGTTCAGACACTAAACCGAATACAAAATGCAATACTACATTTGGAATCGAGTGTATTAAAATGGATGATAACATAAAACCCTATGTTAAATAAAAGTACCGGAGACAAACGGAAATGGCCGAGCTTTCATGATTGGGGCACCTTATAGTTTAAATTATGTGAATATTTCTTAAAAATCCCTTAAGAAATGTATGATAAGTTGCACACAAAAGACTCGGAAGGACGGACTGACGGACCGCCGAAATGGCACATATCATTACTCTATCTCCTTCGCCTTAGGCATTGGATGATATGCATAGCATCAGAAATGGTATGTAAGAGAAGTTGCAGGATTATTACAAATGGGCTAACAATATCGAGAGGCATGCGCTCACGAAGGAATACATCGTTATAAAAAACGATTAAGTGTTGAATTGGCGGTACCTATTAAAGAAACACGACACAATATCATACCATTAGTTCAAAGTGACTTATGTCCACGGGCGACCTTCAAAAGCCGTGAGAAAAACGTTTTCCGTAAAATCCACCATCTCGAAAATACGCCCAGATCCCGCCCCTCGGTCGTATATAAACACGTCTCGCTGACGGCCGGGTATTTGAGGGTTTGATTGGTTTTAAACCGCTTGAACGGCGAGGTATTTGTTAAATGTGATGTATTTTATATGTATGACGATGAAATAAGGATTATTTAGGGTATTTGATCCATTTACGAAGAGAAAACAACGGGACGGTAGCAAAACAGACGAGTTTCGCTGGGGTTTTCCCGAATGTTAGAAAAAACTACAAGTGCTATGGATATTTCAATGCATCACGATCAAGGGAAATTTATAGTAGGTCATCCTCGGCCAATTCCCGATCTCATAGGTTTAAAATTAAAAGAATGGTGAAGCAAAACATTACCTTGACTCTCCTTCCGATCCACTTTTCGCATTGCTCCGTCGTATTCGATCTCCACGCTCGAAAATACGCTTAGACAGGGTGAATTAATCAACACTTAAATTGAACGATTTAATTGTCTTTACACCCGCTTTTCTTACGATATTGCATTTAAGTTTAAGCTTTAAAATTGCCGAGTTCAGCAATTAATTTACGGCTTTTATTTATTTTCCACCGTGTAACTTACGTAAAATTGACCTCTCATTTCATGTTTACCAACAAGGTTTTATTTTCGCAGTTGAGGCTGTTTGTGCGAAATCAAGACACCGTGAATTCAAAAGGATCCAGAAAACGCGAAAATTGTTTACCGTGAAATATATCCGCTATACAGTATGAGAGAAGAGAAGCCAGTTTCCCTTTTGTGCTGGTATCGAACCCGAGACCTCCCACACTCAAAGCGGACGCTCTACCACTAGGCTATTGAGGAGGCGATTTTTTTTCTAATGGTTTACATCATTCATTCATGAGTCAGTAAGATACTGCAGCCAGTTGACCTGGCCTCATTCTCCTGAAAGCATCTCAATCCATGTGTTTTTGAGTTAATTTCTTTGGGAGGTCGGACTCACGTTTGACATCTTAAAACAGAAACTTCATTCTGAGTTGACTACAGTAAAAAACGTGAGCTAGAAATTCAGATAAATTTAATTTATCTCAAATTTAGACTTGAACTGCACACATTTCCCAGGAAACGATGAATAACTCATGTTTTCTTTGTGATTATTTTGGCTCTTTACATAATGCTTCTAAAGTATTTAAAAAAAATGATAATCCGCTTTATTTTCCTGTTAAGCTAATGCACTACAGGAAATTTTAAGATTTTAAGAAAAAATTAAGTTTATTCCTTTTGATGCTATGTGAATACCACCCCTGACCAATTTCTGGAATTACTAAATCAGTCAGATATTTTCTGGAATTAAATATAAAACAGTACTAAGGCTTGGTATTCCACAAGCAAGTGACACTTTCTCCACATGTGGAGGACATGACAATAGCTAATGTCATATGGATACACATGTTTCTTCACACATCATTCAACCTTCACATGTTTGTGTTCGATGTTTCATGTATTTGAGATGTTGTGTATCTTGACTTCCGCCGGATTTATGCTGATATTCAGTTCCGTCATAGCTACATGTATATGAAATCAGTACAACACTCTGGTGGAACTGCATGAGAAGCAGTGTATTGGGATATCTAACGTGAAAACTGTCTAATTACATGATCAGTGCACATAATATGGAAATTAATCAGCCAGCACAAATTGCATACAGGCAAGGACTTATCACAATGTATGAAATAAATTGGCATTTAGGGCCAATAACGTACTGCAAGAACGTCCAAATCACGCCAGATTACACCATTGGTTTAAAAAAATCCGGGGAGCTTGCCCCGACGCCCTAACACAATGTGAATCCACATGAATTGAGGCCTAGCTACGCGCCCGGTTATCGCCGTTTCTCAAGCAGTTTTCATTTGTATACGGCGGTCGATTAAATATTTTCTTAACCACGGTATGAATCCCGATACACCGCTTCTCAGTTCCGTGAAAGAATTGTTCTATTTTCATATGACTGGCGGAACTGAAAACCGATGTAACTCTCGGCCGGAACTCAGATTTAATGTATCCTGAGTGTTACATTGGTTTTCAGTCCCGTCAGAGCCTTATGAAAATAGAGCAATTCTCTCACGGAACTGAAAAGCGGTGTATCGGGATTCATACCGTGTTAACTCATCATATCCAACTATTTGTCCCATTTGTATTCGCACATGTGACAATTTTTTTACCATTGGAAGGCATGGGGACTCCACGTAAAATTGTCCATATGATAATAACTATTTGAGATATTTCTTATGTGCAAACATATTTTGTAGTTTGATATGTCTACAATATAATGCACTAAATTTCATAGTTGTATCTTTATGGGATCAACCCCCTTTTTAAAGGTTTTTAACATGACTATCACTCACATTGAACAAAGAAGGAAATGAACGGATTTGATATCAAACTTGGTTACTTTCTTGTCCGTAGTTCTTTTGTTTCTCGGGGAATATATTTTGTGCAAACTTGATTAATAGTTTAATTTCTTCCTGTCAGATTGGTGTTTTGATATAAGAAATGTGATAATTAGATCTGCCCCCTTTTTACGGTTTTTTAAAACAGGTATCATTTTTTTTTTAGTAAAAAAGTAATACACATATTTAATTTGCACATTGTTAATTGTTTTATGACGCGCCCCGCTGCGATTGTCACAGCATGTGGGGTAATAAAAGTGGTACATTCGCGTGAAGGGTTATAACCGCTATATTTCTATAACCGCTATATTTCCTGTATACATACTTTATTTTGATTTTAGAGATTTGAAACTTTGACTTTATTGCCGATTTGGAAAGTAATACATACATTAAAATAATTAAAAGTGAAATGTAATAAGCTCACGCATAATTTAAAATTATAATAATCGAACAGGTGAGACATAAAAATGAAGAATCATGTCATTCCTATGACATTTGTTAAATAAACTGGTTAATTGACACGTTGTACCACCTAAATGAATATATACGAATTGTAAAATGAAAATTAAACGTCAAAAAGGTGAGAAAAAATTGATATTCGTGTATTCAAAGCAAGAACCTTGTAATATAGTCTTGCATAAAGGTCAGGTTCAGGTCAAAATAGCCAAACTACATTTTGTGATAACTTAAAAATGAATATATGACTTTGTTGGTTATATGATTGATGTTATGATTTGATTAAAACAATGAAAACTGATTTAGTATTTGTTTAACATTTCAACTCTTCATAACTTTGAAAGCACTTGTCCAACATAAATAAGTTGAACAAATGTTTCATCCCGATATCTTGAAAAAATAAAATATTTGTGACAATTAGAGGGAAAATTTGAGTTTTGTCGGGTCCGCAAGCGCGCGAATATTCTCCTATTTAATTCAAGAAAAAACGCTCTATTTCACGAACTTAAAATTGTCATACCTTTTTTATTGTTCAAGATATTAGAAAACCAGTTCCATAATTGTATGGTCTATGGCTCGAAGATGCAACTGAACAATCAACCGTACAACATACTTGAAAAATCAGCAGTGGTTGCTAAATTTCATTTAAACTGTACTTTGTGATATTGCACACATTCTCAAGCATTGTACAGTTACTAGTAACCGTTTATTTTTTTATCATCCATCGAATATGCATGATAATAAGTATACATATCGTGACATGTATTGCGGTTACTAGTATAACAAATGCATAATTGTTAGATTCCTCACACATGATCAACGAATTCTGAATGATACCATGGAAGCATTTAAATGTTCCTGATGATACCTACCTTATGAACAAAATTTCATAATGACAGAGATATGCCCATAAAAAAGATCCTGGTATGCATCATATACAAAATGTCAAAAATACCAAAGTGTAACTGAACAGCAAATGATATACATTAATTTATACACTCCGACAACCCGCTGAGTTAGCATAGCGCGATTACGCAATCGAGATAAGATCGATCAGATTAAAACCGGTATAACACCAGTCAAGGGAAGGTAACTGTGGTCGACTTGAAAACACATTCAATACAAATGGGACAAATAGTTGGATATGTATCGTTAATCACCTAACCAGTTTTCCTGGACTGTTTTCTAACCATGTAGCACCAACTTGCCCTTTCGCGAGGAACCAGCAACTTCTCAGGCCACGTATGAATGAAAATCGACATTTTATGGAAGTTGCCGCTGCTGGAAATCGAATTCCATTATCACTAACCCGTCGCACTATCAAATCACAGCCATAATATTCATAAAATTTATAAAATTGTATCACTAATATGAATCAGGGGCGTCTACGTACGCACGTGCGTATCATGAACATGCGTAACATCAATTCAAGCCTGGCTACGCCCCTGTAAATTGTTTTTTTAAATTTATACTTTTTTCTACAAAAAAGTCTAAGGCATAGTAAGTAACCTATAGGGGATGTCATAACTCCGACTTTAGTGAGATGCCTATGATCCAATACTGTGTTATATGGATATACAGTGCAGCATCTGTATCTAGCACCCCTTGGTAGCTGCAAATATTGGTCGTTGTTTGGAGGTTGTTGCTATGCAGAGGTTACAATTATAGTAGCTTGATAGCGACTTATAAGTGCTGCCTTTCCTGTCAGACTTAATATTATCTTTTTTAAGGAAATTCTCAAGGTGTTTGCCCTAATATAGAGAGGTTATAATTTTGCTGTGCAAAGGGCCGCTCTGGGAAGATAGTACTGTACTTCAAAAAACGTGTAGTGTCGTAGTTTGTTGTAAATACCCTCTCATACCCTCGTGGTGATGGATGACATCGGGAATTTGGTGTCGAGATTGATATAAGTTGGAAAAACTTGTTTCACAATCGATCTTAAATAAATTAGTATAAAAGTAAGCAACACGTATGTATAATATGCATGAAAAATTGCAATCTGTGATACACATGTATATATCTTTATTTCCCCGTTTTCGACCTTGTGTTGTGTTAATACTGAACACATATCATGGGACACTAATCACTCGCGAAAATCGTGAATATGGATTTGTGTTTGCGCACTACACATGATCACATGATACGCGAGTAATGAAAGTCTGGTCCCCATTCCAAGCTGTATAATGTAGTTGGCCCGCATACACAAAGCTGGGACCGGGAAACAGAATAAAATGCGCGCGTCCAGAAAGTTCATTCTTGTTTCATCCTTGGACGAAGCAAGTCATATAAGAGCAATTCTTATAAAATCGCTGAAACTGATTTCACTGTTTATCACGAAGCATTAGCAATGATGAGTTTCTACGTATTCTTCTGGAGTTTGGTATGCGTAGTGGATCTGTTGGTGTGGATTTTTGACGTAAGTTTAAATTTATTTACAATATTGCCGTAATTTCCTGTTAAGAGATCAGATTTGATTTTCAGTAGGCCTACTAGGCGGGAAAGTGTTTTACCTTTGAAGACCAGTGTACCTCCATTTGAATCAGGCCCGGATCCAGAAATTTCGAGTGGGCGAAGATTTTTTCACTTTAAAATAAAAACGTGCAATATCCTACACTTTATGCTTTTAAAATCCGAAGTCAAGCCACTAAAAATGTACTGCTAACATCAACAGGACCTGGTCTTTATTTTCAGATTATCTGTAAATTTACAGAATTTATGTAAATTGTTAAATGTTTAAAATTCACGCTACATAATCCGACAACGTAAATTTTTTATGCAATTATTTTAAACGTATGTTTACCCAATTGAAGATTTTTTCAAATAAGAACTTAAATTTTTGAGTTAGACGTTAAATTATTAAAAGTGTAGGTCTACTGCTACAAATCAAAATACATAACCCATGAAATAAACAATATTAGATCTATAACTGAAAGGTACAAATTGATTTTTGTTTGGTATTATTTTAATAAACATCATGAAATTTCCTGCACTTTAACTGGATATGGCGTTTTGGGTCAATTGTATGCATAAACTGAAACTGTTTATTTCTTGACCAGACGATCTGCTGTAGTCCATTTTTTGTTGAGTTATATTTATCATATTTATCACGGTGTTGGTAAGGAACCACTAAATACATATGCGGCCCAAATGAAACATTGGATCGGCTGGAATTGGCAATTCTGCTTTGAAATCATGAAATTAAGTTTAAAGTTATTGTGAACATGTATTGGATGTAGAGAAACTGTTTTATCTTGAACTTTTTGACATTTATACTTAAATGTGAAAGTAGAGTAGGGGTTAACTGGTCTGGGATCAATCCGCGCGATAGTGAAAATACATTCTCTATCTTTGGTGGTTCATAACCTGTATAAATAAGTCAACTTCTGGTTATCGCAATTGTACACATTGAATTGTAGTCCTGCAATAAGTCGTACAGTGATTGGAAATCACCTGATGTTTCAATCACAGTAAGTTATACAAGTTGAATTGCATAGTATCCCAATAAGTTGTACAGTGATTTGCTTTATACGCAGTGGTTATGTCTTTTGTTAAGTTTGAAGATAAATAAGATATTGAGTTCATGTGCATCATACCAAACTTGTACTTGGATGTAGGGCCGTCACATTAGCATTACGCTATCCTGGCCCCTCTATTCTCAAAATTGATACATTTTGTCTTTATAGTTCCTCTAGATTGCGCACTAATAGCAAGATGGAAAGAATTTCTTTTCATTCCAATTCTCGGAATTAAACATTGATTAAAAGATATTCAAGGAACTTGCAGACTTATTCATTATAGTTTAAATAACTGCAATACATGTATGTCTGCCTTCTGTAAACCTAGACTGATTAATATGTCTACACTATCCAAATTTGCAAAAACTTAAAATTTCAAGCACTGACAAAAGTCAATTGATTGCAAAATTATGTTGATACTTAAAAATTGACTGCATTGACACATTTTAAAGATATTTCTTGTTTCCTTGCAGGTTCAGCTTGTTCAAGCACCGCCGGCAGATGTTTGTGATGGTCATTGTGAGGCTGTGATGGAAGGACTAGAGTTTATAGAAGATGATTTACCAACTCACTGGTTACTGTGTGTTCCACATGACAAGGTTGGGTGTCAGGTAGATGACTTATTTACTTGATAATTCAACACTCACAATATTGTAATACTGGTCCTACCCCTGATATTTTAAGTAGAGTTAGGGCTATGAACTGTGGTACTTGCTATAAGGAAATTGTATTGTGATAACAATGATTGGGTATTTGTATTGATTCGGAAAATTGGAATTGGAATTGTTATCTTTATAATAATCACAACAAAAGTTTGACTAATCCGTATTTTTAATGCTTGTAGTTGAACCATAACTACAATACCTGCTTTCTAGTAGTAAGTACTAAATGGAAGTAATTGATGTGTACATGGTCCAGCCATTCAGAAGTTCTTGGCAATTTTAAGAAACTTATATTAGTAAAAAGTAACATATTCAAGAACTCTTCCTATATATGTCTGTGTATTTTCTAATTTACTATTTATTCTCTACAGGTTATGTTTGATGATACCCTTGTTCGATTCCTTGACTCGTACTTGTGTCATACTTCAAGATCTTGTCACATACTCCAGGAATTTCCAATTGAAGCCAGAGATCAACACACGGTTCACAGGCTGGTGTTTGTGTCCTGTATTCAAGTCGCTACATACAAGGATTCTAAGGTAAAGTAACCTTTGATTACAGGCCTGCCATAATACAATCATGCAATTGCCTGAGATTCTAGCAAACATTTAGATTAAACGCTTAATGCTGGCAAATTCAATATTCTGTGCTTAGCGCTTAAACCCCCCCAATTCATGTTGCTTAGCACGCAAACCGCCTAATAATAGGCCCTTTAAGCATGCCAACCGCCTTATCTAAAACAACTTCATTTGATTAGATAAAGCCATGAAATTAGTTGTTCTGTAATATTTAGGTCTTAGAATAAAATGATCAAAATGTATAGTGTGGATATATTAACCTGATCTGAATAAAATGATCAAAATGTATAGTGCGGAGATATTAACCTGAGCCTCCTACCTTCTAAAGTTGAATTGCCGGATTATGATGTTCTACAAAAAATGTACAGATCTATATTATAAAAATTAGAAATCAGCTATATAAACAAGGAAAGCACATTTGAACATTGTTTTAATTACTCGATGGCATGCCATGCATACTGTAAAGCATCCCTTTTTAATAACAACATGAAAGACTGGAGAACTACTTGATGGTTGACATTGAGTGAGTCTCTCTGGTTCTGTAGACTCCTCGATTAGAACATGATTTGCAAAAACTTAAAATTTCAAGCACTGACAAAAGTCAATTGATTGCAAAATTATGTTGATACTTAAAAATTGACTGCATTGACACATTTTAAAGATATTTCTTGTTTCCTTGCAGGTTCAGCTTGTTCAAGCACCGCCGGCGGATGTTTGTGATGGTCATTGTGAGGCTGTGATGGAAAGACTGGAGTTTATAGAAGATGATTTACCAACTCATTGGTTACTGTGTGTTCCACATGACAAGGTTGGGTGTCAGGTAGATGACTTATTTACTTGATAATTCAACACTCACAATATTGTAATACTGGTCCTATCCCATATATATTTTAAGTAGAGTGAGGGCTATGAGCTGTGGTACTTGCTATTAGGAAATTGTATTGTGATAACAATGATTGGGTATTTGCATTGATTCGGACAATTGTAATTGGAATTTGTTATCTTAATAATAATCACAACAAAAGTTTGACTAATCCGTATTTCTAATGCTTGTAGTTGAACCATAAATACCTGCTTTCTAGTACTAAATGGAAGTAATTGATGTGTACATGGTCTAGCCATTCAGAAGTTCTTGGCAATTTTAAGAAACTTATATTAGTAAAAAGTAACATTCAAGAACTCTTCTTATATATTTCTGTGTATTTTCTAATTTACTATTAATTCTCTACAGGTTATGTTTGATGATACCCTTGTTCGATTCCTTGACTCGTACTTGCGTCATACTTCTAGATCTTGTCACATACTCCAGGAATTTCCAATCGAAGCCAGAGATCAACATAACACGGTTCACAGGCTGGTGTTTGTGTCCTGTATTCAAGTCGCTACATGCAAGGATTCTAAGGTAAAGTAACCTTTGATTACAGGCCTGCCATAATACAATCATGCAATTGCCTGAGATTCTAGCAAACATTTAGATAAAACGCGCAATGCTGGCAAATTCAATATTCTGTGCTTAGCGCTTAAACCCCCCCCCAATTCATGTCGCTTAGCACGCAAACCGCCTAATAATAGGCCCTTTAAGCATGCCAACTGCCTTAACTAAAACAACTTCATTTGATTAGATAAAGCCATGAAATTAGTTGTTCTGTAATATTTAGGTCTTAGAATAAAATGATCAAAATGTATAGTGTGGATATATTAACCTGATCTGAATTAAATGATCAAAATGTATAGTGCGGAGATATTAACCTGTACCTCCTACCTTCTAAAAATTGAATTGCCGGATTATGATGTTCTACAAAAAATGTACAGATCTATATTATAAAAATTAGAAATCAGCTATATAAACAAGGAAAGCACATTTGAACATTGTTTTAATTACTCTAAGGCATTCCATGTATACTGTATAACATCCCATTTCAATAACAACATGACATACTGGAGAACTACTTGGTTGACATTGAGTGAGTCTCTCTGGTTCTGTAGACTACTAGATTAGAACATAAATATTATGTTCTACCATACATAACCAATTGTCTTATTATTGAATTTTGTATATAATAACGTATTAAACATTTCAGGATTATCATATCACACCTAGTTTGTTTGGAGATATCTTGTATGAGAAGTTCACCTTTGACATACTGACACTAATGGATGTGTTATATGGTCAGGGTAATGGTACATTGTTAGCCAAGATGATCAACAATATGTTTACACAACCAAACTTAATGGATGATCTGGCAAAGACTAACACCACTTTTTCTGAGGTAAGCTTACTTTATATATAAGCACAGGAATTTGAAATTCCATCAATAAAATAGCATAGCAGTCGATCTAATCAAAATCGCTCTATACGTATTTATAATACTGAAGCAACACAAACGCACTTTCGTCCTCCAAATTCCTGTGATATAAGGTAGGCTACGTTTGAGGTCGTAGGCTCACTAAATCTTATTTCACAGTAGCCTTGCATCTTTCGTACACTACAATCAATTTCTGGCGCATCTTTTAGGAAAATTGCTAGTATTTTGTGTGTCTACTGGAAGATTGTTAGGAATAAAATTCTTGATACATGTACTAGCTAAATTCTTGAGAATGCCTGTTGCTGTTTGCAGTTAAATTAAGGCGTTATGAAATTGAACTTTGGCATTGACCAATGAATGTACGCTTCAGATTGTGTGCTACTATTTCCTACTTAGCAGAAAAAAGATTTTGGAAAGATAAAATATGGACATTGATGTTTTTATTTATACATTTTTATATCACAAAAATGTTTTAAGTCATAATCCTCACCAGCAGGCCTAGACACTAACTATTTAGATGACTTCTGTTTGTATCATCTCATGGAATAGCAACTGGACATTGGTCATTACCAGCTGACCGTTTATCTGGAGCATTTTACTTGTTACATCACAAAGTCTAAATGCATCTTCATAGTGTAAAGGGTTAAATGCAAAGAGAATATTTATATATTACAGGTATCTGATGGAGTCCTTGTTAAATGTGGTATACAGTTAGATTGTGAGTCACCACAGAAACTCAGTGATCTTAGTACCAACCTGCAACCCTGGATGACCATGGTATTTGTGGAGTTTAGATATGCTATGTTGTATGCTGCCCTAGAAGTTCATCCTAGCACCTGCTTGTCTTTTCATGACTTTCTGCTTTCAATTAGGTGGGTATTTTTGATTTTGTACCCTTGATAATTCCACTATGGTACATACCGTATACTTGGGTATTGCAAGTTATTGAGTTATGATTATGATGTACAGTGGAACTCCGTTATAAAGAAATCCTAGGGACCCAGAAATTTCTTTCGCTATATCCGCACAACGAAATTTCGTTATATAAGTTCGGATATAACATATTTTGTTATACAATGTTAAGTTTGCTCTCGAAATATTATTGTGCTCGAAGAAAAGAATATAAACATATATCATAATATAATTTATATGATGCTGAACATTGTTTTGTTATTGTAAACTGATGAAATGTTCGTTATGAATGAGTATTATTCAATGTCTTGCATTGATTTTATCAATATATACTCTGGATGACGTAATGCATGATCTAAGCTGATTGAGAAGGTCTGCACTTCTAGCTAACATGAAATGTCCACTAATTGGACGGTTGATGTCTGGTAGGCCGCCCACGTATCTCATCATCTGTCTTCAATATTCCGCAGAGCTACAGATAAGGTTTTAGTCCATTGGGTATTTTACCCCCCGACTTTGAATTTTATTTGGGTTTTAAAGAAATTTAATTGGTTATTTTATAAAACTCATAGGGTAAATGATCTTTTATGTACTATGATTCACTATAACATCATTATCAATTTGGGTATTTCAGATTGTCTTTGCTTTTTGTTACTCTCTCCTCTCAAAATCTATTGGGTTTTTAAGAAAATTATTAGGGTAATTACCCCAATACACAGCTTATCTGTAGCTCTGATTCCGTGTAATTTCGGTTTTTTACTTGGATTTACATTTTGAAAAATAATGATATTCTTGTAAATTTAACAAAGTTTAGGTGTATAATTATTGGTTTGGTCAGTTATTTTGCAATTTTGAATGCCTGAGGCGCAACCACTTGACACCTTATTAAGATTGTTGCACAAACTAATTTCACACAATTACCGTCTTTGTTATAATCGAGCAGAATTGCACACAAAATACTTCATCGGGACATAGAAATCATTACGTTGTAACCTATTTTTCATTATACCCGATTTTCTTAATAAATAAGCGGGTGGTAGTGCATAGAAATAAAGACGCAGTTGGGGATTTTTTTCTTTCGCTCTAGCCGTGTTTTCGTTATAAACGAGTTCGTTATTTTATTAAGTGAGTTCCATTGTAGTCACAATGTTGTTCAATGCTCCATACACAAACGAGATTCTTGCAATATTCAGTTCATCAAACATCAGTTCTTTGTACACATACTTGTATCTATTTTGATGTGTGTCTTTTTGTATTTTATCATTGTTTCTGAACTTCATACTAAATTTTTGGTCCCAGTATGTATGAAAGCTTGCACAGACATGTTATCTCCCTTAGTTTCTATAGGTTTATTTTGCACTTTGAATATTCATATTCACTGTATTATTGTTAGACAGTTTTCTATGAGTCTGGTAGAATAATTGTTGTCCTTGATGAGATTATAAAATCTATATTTGACCTAAGATCTTCTATTTATTGTTGATTATGTTGTTTTCTTTGCAGGTTTCTAGCAGATTACAAGAGTTTGCACAGTTTTCAATCTGGATTTCTAGCAGACTATGAGAGTTTGCATTGTTTTCAATCTGGATTTCTAGCAGACTATGAGAGTTTGCACAGTTTTCAATCTGGATTCCTAGCAGACTATGAGAGTTTGCACAGTTTTCAATCTGGATTTCTAGCAGACTATGAGAGTTTGCACAGTTTTCAATCTGGATTTCTAGCAGACTATGAGAGTTTGCATTGTTTTCAAGGTGATCTGGAGATCTTATCACAAGCCTACGGTGATGTGTATCCTTTTTTTCAAGTTGAATGTTTTATAAGAGAAGATTTTGTCCGCCACCTGTGAACTTGGTATAAGTATGTCTGTTTGCTTCTTTTTTGGTTAAATGCTGTTTCTAAGCAGTTTGCAGTTATAAAAAATATGACTGCCGATTTTTCATAGACAGCAGCAAAATCACCTAACCTGTTTTCTCGAGCTGCATCCTGACCAGTACTATTATTCTACAAGAAAACAGCAACTTCTCCTTATGTTGAAGAAAAATACACTGTAGTCAAATGTTCATGGATTGATGTGACCAACCAAAACCTGGACACCCTGTTACAAATCTAATAGCATATTGGGCCTAAAAATCCATATCAAAGTCAACTGGCAGTTTTGAACAGGAATTAATTATTAGTTTTTATAATTAATATTTTCTTGTTATAATTTACCTTAACTATATGCAGAGATGAGCCTGTATTGGATGTACAAGACGCTGTTATTTCGGCGTTTGCCACATTTGGAAAGGCTGCAAAAAGGACGATTTATAGAGGTGGTAGATGTCGTCCTGATGGATCTACTGAAGACATAGCAATAGATGGTGCTATTGGAGGAGCCACAGGATTGGCTACAGGAGGAGCCTCGGTAGGGGCCAGAAGAGGAACAGGTGCATATACTTCCAACACCAGTGTTCCCAGTGATGTGTTTCAAGGAAAACTCCCTGTATGTTTCTCTCGTATTTCCTTTTTAAAATTTGTATGTATTAATAATCATTAAACTGCATTTTCTGGTAAACATTATATTTGCAGGTGTTTTACCATCTCACCTGTGGATAGTATGCTTTAATTCAGAAATATATACAGTTCATTGTCTCCATATCAACACATGGCAGATGTTTTTTCAAGTGTACCATTATTGAAGTTCGATTGTTTAGTTATAAACTTTTCTTGCCAACATTATTTCATGGAAATTGTGTAAAGTATGGGTCGTATCCAGCCAATGACAAATGTTTTCAAACCTTGCAGTTATTAAACTTAACTGAACATTAATTGTTTTACAACTATGTCTGTGCTTCAATCATGCAGCTTCCAGATGCAACCAAAGAATATGTATGTAGAGTAGTCATATTTTAATGTGATCAGTGTGCAATAATATTGATCGTTGAAACAGAAACTGTTCATGTTAGTATTTATTTAAATAAATATCTGTAGACTCAACCTGTACTATGACATCTAACGCATTTTGTTGGTGTTCACTTTAATACATGCACAAATACCATCCTTGTTTGCAGGAAGTAAGCTGTCTAAGATGTTTGGGTGTTTTAAGAATGTTGAAAAGCTTGAGATGCATGCTTTGGAGGAATTGCAAAGTAAGTGAAAAGGTTTTTCATTCCCACGAAAGAAAGGATTATGTTATACACCCTGTTGGCTGTCCGTCTGTTAGTGCCAAAATCAGGTGACAGTCTGCATCTGAAAGCTGGCGTCCTTGTGTTAACTAATTTCATTTTTGGGCATACGTTCCTTAGTGACAAAATCTGCTATGTTAATGGAATTACTTATTAATTTAGGATCGCCCAAAAAACACAGCTGATAACTGGTGGTAAATAAAACTCAGCACAACACCATTCACAAGTTTTCAAGATGGCTACAATCTAAATTGACCTTATTTAATTGCTATTAATATATCAAACTCCGAAACTGTTGTGTTTCATATGATACTGTTGTAGAATCTATCAGTTGTTCTGCCAACTTCATATAACATTGTTTCTGTGAACTTCATATAAAATTGTAGATATTCCAACAGTTAATCAGTGGCCATGGTAAGATTGCTTGATTCTTGTATAATTATGGAACAGGAAGTGTTTATTTGTGTCTTTTTGTTTTCAGGTTTTGAGAAACCATGCAGAGAGACGAGTGCACAAGTTCATTTTCCTGAATCCTTTCATGGCTTGCTGGCATTGGGCGGGTGGTGTGTCTAAAGCAAAAGTCAGGGAAAAGTTTGGCAAACTGAATCATAAAATGGACGGGTATCAGATACTAATTATTGCCTCTATTGCTTGGACAGGGCATGTATATAAGAGGCATAGGTACAGATACAATTTTTGGGTCTTCAGTCTGTTGAATCTAAGTACCTGTACTTTCGATTAGGGAAAATTGCCGAAGCTTCACAGCAATAAACACAGGGAGTTTTACTTCCTGTTGTTAATGATTATATAATTAAGATGTTAGTACAGTTCTTGATTGGATGAAGGGGATGCTCTATGCTAAGAGACGGTATATGGAAGTAACAAGTCAATGCTTAGAAACAAGAGTAAGGAAGGCTTGAAGACAGAAAGACAGTATATTAAATATGTTTAAAGAAGTTACAGGGCTGTTGAAATCATGGTAAGCTATATACTGTCTGTCTCTATTGGCATTCCTTAGGACTTAATTCCATAGCCCGGAGCTGATGGTGCATTGCTTTTGTGCTAAGTCAGATAGATATTTTATTTGAGATAAAATGTTTTTTTTTGTGGTTATCATTTAAGTTTTTTATTGTAAAGTGACTTTTATTTCGTTCAACTGTTTGATTGAATCGAAATAGAAAATATATTCCTACTTTTTGTTGTTAGAATATATTGTTGATCTTATTTTACAGGTTAACCTTAAAGACATTGGTGAACCATATACCTCCATGAATCTTCACTGTTTATGGAAGTTACAGTCCAGGCTTCAAGAAGAGGATGTTGTTTAAACTATTGTAAGCTATATCCTGTAATTCACCCTATTATTTTGTGCTTTTGAAGCTAGCTAGTCAACAGGGGTCCTACAAATCCGGATTTTTTTAACTTTTATCCAGAACTATTTGAGAGAAAAATTCAAAGAATTGACATTTATGATCATTTGAAATTTTTATAACCTGAATTTAAACAATTTCAGGATTGGGCATTCTTCCTCAGTAGGAACCCTGAGTCAAGTTACACTGGGATCAGTGTGTTCTTGTATCGGAACTGATTATAATCCCCCGCTGAAGGCGAAGGGATACAGTAATAGTATGCGTCTGTCAGCCAGTCCCATATTTTGTCCGGAGCATAACTCTTAAACTATTTGAGATATTGACTTGAAACTTCGTAGGTGAATAGACAGCAACTAGGAGAAGTGCAGTGATCAAAAACCAGTACTCTATATGGCCCAGTTTTGAAATGATCTCTCTTTGTTTAAATTTGAAATAATTTTGATTATATTCCTGAGGGTCGCGAGTTCAAACATCACTGGGAGAATATCTTTTTTTCTTTTTTTTAAAGTGTTTATGTAATATTTTGTATTTAAATCATGCATTTATACTGTTATATGGTGAAACATATTTTTGAGGATTAGATAATAGGAATTTATACATTGTTAAAGCATGAAATATGGTGGGTGGGGGTCGTACAAAATGTTATATCTGGATAATTTCAAGGTTGACCTGTTTTTTATTCGGTCTAAGTATGTGCATAACAGAATAAAGAAAATGTTCGGGTAATTGATTGTCATATATGCCCATGGATTGGAGTTTTATAGGAATTTAGACATTATATATTTTGTAGAATGAAAAAAAACTCACAATTTTAAAACTACTAGTATGATGGTAATATATATGAACATAATTATCTTAAATCGCATCCTCTGCTTGTTATTGATTTTGTTTTTATTAATATAACTATTAGGTACATGGGAAATCTGTTGATTTTAAAGACATTTTTGTCAGTATACTCCTCACATTTTTAGACAAATTGCAATTATGGGGGTGATCAACCAAAACATTTTCCCTTCTATTGAGCTCTGCCTGGTTCCATTTCATTTATTAACTCTTTATTTATTTTCCCTAACATCACTTTCCATCTTTTTATATCTAGTCCTGTTTCTATTTAACACCCATTTGTGGCAATCATATACAGCGGGGGATGGTCATGTGATTATGGCTGTTGTTGAAATACACAAATAATAATATGAATAGTAGCTTCTTAGTATAGAAATATATATATATTTGGTTTCAAATGCTTCATATGTTTTATTACAGGTTGTGAAAAAGGACCTCAAGGATTTATGGAACTAGTTGGTGTTCCAGTAATGGATGAGTTTCCTGATCAACCTGGTCAACTGGGTGCTCTACTTTTCACAATGAGAGGAGACAGAAGAGAAAATGGTGAGTTTTTGTGTCAGTTTATATTGTTTAATCATGCCTGTTTCTCTAATGTGCTAATAGCTAGCCCTGCTAGCTCAGTTGGTATAGAGTGCTTGATTATCACCAGACTAGACAGGTTATGTTTTACTTAGACATTGATTTCAGTAAATGGCAATGATAGCAAAATAACTACCTAGTACTGGTTGGATCTACAGTTCTAGGCTGCAAAGGTTTCCATAGTTTAGTGTTAAAATTTATATGCATTTAATAATAATAATAATACATGCCTAACTCTCCACAGCAAATATTTAATTAATTTAATTATTGTTTTTTTTTAAAACGAACAAAATAATAATGACTGTTTATGTTGTTTTTTTCCAAATTTTAGCAAATCATGGTCATGTTATGATTGTGTGTTACTGTGCTATATTACAGGTCAACCATGTCTGGATAGTTTACTTGGTTGGTATCAAACTGTCTCTGGTTACCTGGTGATGCTGAGTGTCCCTGGTAAATTTATAGATGTTACTAGTTACTGGTAACTGTGAAGCACCTGAAAAAGATGGATTTAAAGGACGACTGTTCATTTTGTCCTGATTGTCTACCTGGTTTTTTTGTGGACAGCCTGATGAAGAGGTTCGCCAGGTAAATTTAAAATTTAATTCAGATGTTGGAGCTGCTTTAAGCGTCAGTTTTTATGCTCCCCAAAGAAATTGTGGGAAGCATATAGTCGCTAAAGTGTCTGTCTGTCTGTGTGTGCGTACGTCCCTTTTTTTGTTTGGGCAATTTTTCAAGAACCACTTCTCAGATCTTAATAAAACTCCATGAATAGCTTCACTACAAAGTGAAGATGCGCATATCATTGGCAAGTTCCGGTTCGCTGATTATTATTCACACAGTTATGTCCCTTTGAAGATTTGCACTATAAATATATACTCTGTTCTTTTCTGGATCTTCACTCAAACAGTATTAGATATATCAATTAGAAATTTCATAGGTGAATCATAAGATCTCATTGAGTCAATGTGCTCAAGAACTTGAAATACACAAATGATAATATGAATAGTAGCTTTTTAGTATAGCAATATATATATTTGGTTTCAAATGCTTCATATGTTTTACAGGTTATCCCGGTGAAACATGACCTCAAGGATTCATGAAACTAGTTGGTGTTCCAGTAATGGATGAGTTTCCTGATCAACCCGGTCAACTGGGTGCTCTACTTTTCACAATGAGAGGAGACAGAAGAGAAATGGTGAGTTTTTGTGTCAGTTTATATTGTTTAATCATGCCTGTTTCTCTAATGTGCTTATAGCTAGCCCTGCTGGCTCGGTGGTATAGAGTGCTTGATAATCACCAGACTAGACAGGTTATGTTCTACTTAGACATTGACTTCAGTAAATGACAATGATAGCAAAATAACTACCTAGTACTGGTTGGATCTACAGTTCTAGGCTGCAAAGGTTTCCATAGTTTAGTGTTAACATTTATATGCATTAATAATAATACATGCCTAACTCTCCACAGCAAATATTTAATTAATTTAAATATTGTTTTTTTTAAACGAACAAAATAATAATGACTGTATATGTTTTTTTGTCCAAATTTTAGCAAATCATGGTCATGTTATAATTGTGTGTTACTGTGCTAAATTACAGGTCAACCATGTTTGGATAGTTTACTTGGTTGGTATCAAACTGTCTCTGGTTACCTGGTGATGCTGAGTGTCCCTGGTAAATTTATAGATGTTACTAGTTACTGGTAACTGTGAAGCACCTGAAAAAGATGGATTTAAAGGACGACTGTTCATTTTGTCCTGATTGTCTACCTGGTTTTTTTGTGGACAGCCTGATGAAGAGGTTCGCCAGGTAAATTTAAAATTTAATTCAGATGTTGGAGCTGCTTTAAGCGTCAGTTTTTATGCTCCCCAAGAAATTGGGGGAAGCATATAATTGCTGAAGTGTCTGTCTGTCCGTCCGTGTGTGCGTCTGTCTAGTAGTTAGTAATTTTTCACTTAATTCTTGTTCAGGCCATAACTCAAAACAGTATTAGAGACATCAAATTAGATAGATCTCATTGAGAGGATGTGCAGTGCCCCAGAACCATAACTCTTGATTCCCTTTTTTGGAGTTGTTCCCCTTGGTAATTTTTCATACTTAATTCTTGTCCAGGCAATACCAAAAAGTTTTGGATATATCAATTAAAAAATTTGTAGTTAAATAGTGCAGTGGCAAAGACAAATAACAAATAAGCATCACCTGTCTCTGATGGCTCTTGTTAGAATGTTGTTTTACTGATTTGTATATTTCACAAAAATATTTATTGGTTGCTTAGTGAATGACATTGACTTAATTTAACAGAAGTTTACAAATATATTTTAATAATTGTGCAAGGTTTTCTTCATCAGTTGGATTAAGTGTATGTAATACATCAGGAATATTGACTTCTTGGTGTTACAATGTATATGTAAGCTTATCAAATCAAGTTGAATTAAAATGTTTTCAGGTGACAAATCTGACCCAGCTCCTTGGCTTGAATTTGGAGTTGAAATGGTCAACCAGAAGAACCTTGTCCCCATGTTCCTGTTGTACAATGACTGCCTCAATGGACTACCAGGTAATATTGCAATATGGTCCTATTTTCATGACATTATTTATTGTTGACCATCATGATGTTTGGCATTTTTTATTCTGGAAATTCAAAATTTTTGACTGGCAGCCATCCTGGATTTATTAAATTATGTATTGCGGTTTATATCTATGAACTTTCATAAGTTGGTGTTTATGATGTGTAGTAGTGTATGTCATTATTTTTACTTAAAAATGGCCACTAACCGACCATGTGGGTTTAGACTTCTAGGCAGTAATTGCACATTTCGCTGGCTTAGAATTAGAAGGTACTACTTAATAGTATGACCTTATAAGACTCGTACATCTCTGGAATCTGCATCTAAAGGCGCTTCTTATGTGAAAATCCATAGTGGTTATGTTGACCAAACTGAAGTTGAAAAAGCTTGTTTTTCCATAAGTAAAGCATATTATCGGCATAAATCCGTAGGATCAATTTTAAGGTTTTTTTAAAAGTTTTTTTCCACTTATAATTATTGTCAGAATACAACTATATATAGCTTGCTGGCATTTGGTCTAAATTGAGTGTACCTTCATTGAACTGTTGAACCCAGTGATGGATCTGGTGGTGTGTCTGATTCAAAAGTTAGGTAAAAGTTTGGCAAGCTGAAGGTAATTTTTAGCTCATCTGATTTTTGAAAAAAATATGAGTTATTGTCATCACTTGATCGTCGTCGGCGTCTGCGTTGCATGGTTAAGTTTTGCGTTTAGGTCCACTTTTCTCCTAAACTATCTGTTATTTCTTTGAAACTTTCAACACTTGTTCATGATCAGTACCCGACCATGTCAAGTAAGAACCAAAACTCTGATCTGCATTATGTGTGAGATATTGCCCCTTATTGGACTCAGAAATTTCCTTGGTTAAGTTCTGTGTTTAGGTCCACTTCTCATACACTATGTGGGCTATTGCTTTGAAACTTACAACACTTGTTCACCATCAATACCTGACAATGTCAAGCATGACCCATAACTCTGATCAGCATTTTGCAAAAGTTATTGCCCCTTTCTTCACCATAAATTCCTCACTTTTTTAAAGCAAGACTCTTAACACTGCCCTACTTTATGCAAGGGTAATGGGCCTTTTTTACAGTGACAATGATCAGATGAGCATTTGCACCCGCAAGGCGCTGCTCTTTAACATTAACGTCAAAAACAGACAGTTATCATTCAGGTTCTAATTCATGTATATTGTATTTACAGCTCTTGATTGGACTCAATGGTGAGACGGAGATGGAGGGCTAAGATGGAGATGGGCCCTGGTGAAGATTCAGTTTTAGGGAAGTTATTGTTCTTATTGTTGTTTTGTTTCTCTTATAGTTATGCCCCGCATCTTTGATGAGGGGGTATATTGCTTTGCACATGTCTTGGAGGTTGGTCACCAACAGTAGATGACCACTAGGCCATGGTCAGATTTCAATGAAACTTACACTGAGCGTCTAGCAACGGAATTTCTGCTACCATTTTTTCGTCTTTGGTATGACGAGGCCGAGAACCAAACCAGGAACCTTTCCCACTCGAAGTGGATGTTCTACCACTAGGCCATGGTCAGATTTCAATGAAACTTATACTGAGCGTCTAGCAACGGAATTTCTGCTACCATTTTTTCGTCTTTGGTATGACGAGGCTGAGAACCAAACCAGGAACCTTTCCCACTTGAAGTGGATGTTCTACCACTAGGCCATGGTCAGATTTCAATGAAACTTATCCGTACCTAGCATTTAGGTCTGCATATCATTGCAGTGCTGGACTCGTTAGTGGATCGTGTCATGTGTCTAAGGCAAAGTGGATCGTGTCATGTGTCTAAGGCAAAAGTCAGGGAAAAGTTTGGCAAACTGAATCATAAAATGGACGGGTATCAGATACTAATTATTGCCTCTATTGCTTGGACAGGGCATGTATATAAGAGGCATAGGTACAGATACAATTTTTGGGTCTTCGGTCTGTTGAATCCAAGTACCTGTACTTTCGATTAGGGAAAATTGCCGAAGCTTCACAGGAATAAACACAGGGAGTTTTACTTCCTGTTGTTAATGGTTATATTGAAGATGTTAGCGAGGAAGATGTTTGATCCACCGCCTAGAGAGTATGAGAGAAGAGAAGCCAGTTTTCCTTTTATACTGAGCGTCCAGCAACGGAATTTCTGCTACCATTTTTTCGTCTTTGGTATGACGAGGCCTGCCCGGGATTCGAACCACTTACATCCGAAAACAGTCTGTTATCAATTATGTTCTAATCATGTTTCTGCATTTACAGCTCTAGGTTGGACTCGTGGTGACGACGGAGATGAAGGGCAAATGTGTAGATTGACCCTGGTGAAGATTTTAGATCCATTTTAAGGAGTTATTGCTCTTTGTTGTTTTATTGCACTTATAGTTTTCTTTGGTATGACGAGGCCGAGAATCAAACGAGGAACCTTCCCCACTCGAAGTGGATGTTCTACCACTAGGCCATGGTCAGCTTTCAATGAAACTTATACTGAGCGTCTAGCAACGGAATTTCTGCTACCATTTTTTCGTCTTTGGTATGACGAGGCCGAGAATCAAACGAAGAACCTTCCCCACTCGAAGTGGATGTTCTACCACTAGGCCATGGTCAGATTTCAATGAAACTTATACTGAGCGTCTAGTGACGGAATTTCTGCTACCATTTTTTTGTCTTTGGTATGACGAGGCCGAGAACCAAACCAGGAACCTTTCCCACTCGAATTGGATGTTCTACCACTAGGCCATGGTCAGATTTCAATGAAACTTATCTGTACCTAGCATTTTAGGTCTGCATATCATTGCAGTGCTGGACTCGGTAGTGGATCGTGTCATGTGTCTTAGGCAAAAGTCAGGGAAAAGTTTGGCAAACTGAATCATAAAATGGACGGGTATCAGATACTAATTATTGCCTCTATTGCTTGGACAGGGCATGTATATAAGAGGCATAGGTACAGATACAATTTTTGGGTCTTCGGTCTGTTGAATCTAAGTACCTGTACTTTCGATTAGGGAAAATTGCCGAAGCTTCACAGGAATAAACACAGGGAGTTTTACTTCCTGTTGTTAATGGTTATATTGAAGATGTTTGATCCACTGCCAAGAGGGTATGAGAGAAGAGAAGCCAGTTTTCCTTTTATACTGAGCGTCTAGCAACGGAATTTCTGCTACCATTTTTTCGTCTTTGGTATGACGAGGCCTGCCCAGGATTCGAACCACTTACATCCAAAAACAGTCTGTTATCAATTATGTTCTAATCATGTTTCTGCATTTACAGCTCTAGGTTGGACTCGTGGTGATGACGGAGATGAAGGGCAAATGTGTAGATTGACCCTGGTGAAGATTTTAGATCCATTTTAAGGAGTTATTGCTCTTTGTTGTTTTAATGCACTTATAGTTTTCTTTGGTATGACGAGGCCGAGAATCAAACGAGGAACCTTCCCCACTCGAAGTGGATGTTCTACCACTAGGCCATGGTCAGATTTCAATGAAACTTATACTGAGCGTCTAGCAACGGAATTTCTGCTACCATTTTTTCGTCTTTGGTATGACGAGGCCGAGAATCAAACTAGGAACCTTTCCCACTCGAAGTGGATGTTCTACCACTAGGCCATGGTCAGATTTCAATGAAACTTATACTGAGCGTCTAGCAACGGAATTTCTGCTACCATTTTATCGTCTTTGGTATGACGAGGCCTGCCCGGGATTCGAACCACTAACATCCAAAAACAGTCTGTTATCAATTAGGTTCTAATTCATGTCTCTATTGCATGTACAGATCCATGGCAAAGATTGATGTTGAACCATGATGAAGTGTGTGTTGGACCATGATGAAGTGTGTGTTGGACCATGATGAAGTGTGTGTTGGACTATGATGATGTGTGCGTTGGACCATGATGAAGTGGGGATGGAGGAGTCTTTTGAAGTGACAGGATTGTTAAAATCATGGTTAGCTATATACTGTAAACTATAATCCAGTTTGGATCTGGTGATAGTGACGTAGCTGTTTATGTGTCCAGAGAAGATTACAACCATTGTCTGAATAGATAGTTCGAATATAGTTTGTTAGTTTAGCATTAAAATTATAGTGGACCTGACCTGCTGCGTCACTATATTCTTACCTTGACTGGACTATACCTCATCATTTGGTGTGATTGAAGCTAGCTCGCTAAAATTAATGGGATCTATGTGTTCCTTCATTGGAATTGATTATTGAAATAAACCAAAAATAACACTAACTGGATGGTTAGATGTTGTGACTATGAATGTAGTTTCATAATTCCATTTACCAAAGACACTATCAAATTGCGAAAAAATTAGGTTCCTCCACAAGTGGAGAAGATGCTGGTTTCTAGTGGAAGGGTTCTTGATAGGATTGTGACCAAGAAACAGTTTGGTGGTCAGCACCAGTATATTGAAGAACTAATTCAATATAGCCCTTTTCAGCATTATATAATTATGTTAACAAGTCACCTGCCTTAGCAGCCATTTGATGAATACCTTGACCGGATGAAATACTCTGGTTGGACTGTGTATAGTATACATGTATATTGTTGATCTTATTTTACAGGTTAACCTTAAAGACATCGTTGAACCATATACCTCCATAAATTTTCACTGTTTATGGAAGTTACAGTCCTGACTTCAAGAAGAGTATGTTGCTGAAACTATGGTAAGTTATATCCTGTAATTCACTGTATCATTTATTGTGATTGAAGCTGGCTAGTCAAATTTTATTGGGATCAGTGTGTACTAGTATTGGAATTTATTGTTGAAATATACAAAAGATAATATTAATAGAAGCTGCGTAGGATATAATAAAACCTTGTTATCTTGAGGACACATTGGGACAAGCCAAATGCTTGAGATAAGCCAGTGCTCGAAATATTCGAAGTCTATGATGAAGTTTTGTTATGACGAAGTGTAACTGTGTTTACGATGAAAATGTGTTTGATTCATTGATGTATTTGGTTGTAACTACTAATATCGTCATTGTTTATCAAGTCTTTTGAATCGTAAGGACATTCGCTGAAATCAATAAATTCCTCATGAAAGTCGTATTGAAAACTTATGCATTAAATATCAAAACTCAATTTATCTGTTGTAATAGATGATGCATCGGCAAAAAGATAACATTACCGAAAGCACACAATAGATCCTATATGTGTGAACAAACACCCATGCACAAAATCACTTAGTTCAAACTTCAAACCCATTCTTTAAATCGATTCAGTTTCCAGCGCAGGGATACGGCTCATTGAGTAAAACATATACTGTATTATCTATGAAAATTTGTTTAGGGCATTGATTTTAAACTCGATGAGTTATATCCTTGTGGTTTCTAGTTGAAACGTGCGCGACATTAGGGGTCATCAGTGCATGTGCGGTCTACCAACTTAATTTCTTCAAATGTGTTTTATAACGAATGGCCCTTAAATATTTAAGATAACACATGTAGGTCGGTTTATCTTATGATAGACTAGTTGGAGGTGTGAAATTTTGTTGAATGGACGACACCTGTGCTCGAAATAGACCGGATGATTTTAATAATTTTACTCGAATAAGAGGATTAAATTAATGTACAATATAGAGCAAATTCGCTTGAAATAGGCCGGTTGCTCGAATAATCGCTGCTTGTATTACTGAGGTTTTACTGTATAGTTTCATATGTTTACAGGTTATCCAGGTGAAACAGGACCTCAAGGATTCATGGAACTAGTTGGTGTTCCAGTAATGGATGAGTTTCCTGATCAACCTGGTCAACTGGGTGCTCTACTTTTCGCAATGAGAGGAGATAGAAGAGAAAATGGTGAGTTGTTGTGTTGATATATATTTGATTTAATCATGCCTGTTTTTTAATGCGCTACTAGCCAGCCCTGCTAGCTCAGTAAAGTGCTGGATCATCTCTAGGTAGGACAGGTTATGTTCTACTCAGACTTCTGTAAATGACAATGATAGCAGGATAACTACCTCATACTGATCGTCTAAGGTCTTCAGTTCTAGGCTGCAAAGTTTTCAAAAGCATAGTGTGAACATTATTAATTTTATTTATGCACTTATGTATCCTATCACTTAACAGCATACATTTATTTTAAATATTGATTAGTTTTACAAATAATGTCAATAATTATCAAAAATATTGTGTATTGTGTAAAATATTTGCATTTTTTGTCAAAATATTAGCATTTAATTATCATGTTATGATTGTGTTACTGTGCTATATTACAGGTCCACCTAGTCTGGATAGTTTACTTGGTTGGTAAAACTGTCTCTGGTTACCTGGTGATGCTGATGGCCCTGGTAGAGCAATAGATGTTACTGGTTACTGGTAACTGTGAAGCACCTGAAAAAGATGGATTTGATGGACGACTGTTCTCGTAACATGATAACTTCACTGTTTATTGAAGTTACAGTCCAGCATTAAGATTACGTTTGTTTGTTAAGATGATCTGCTTGGTGTTTGAATGATACATATGTTCGTTATGGTGTTCTTTTATGTTTGTTAAACATTAATTTTGTAGGTATTTTGTCTTTGCCATAGTTTTTTGTGTTTGTAAATGGCCAAAGGCAAATTGTTTGCAGATTATGCCAAAAAAATCGTATTGTATTGTAATATACTGTTGATTGTATGTATTGGTTGTTAATACATATGTTGTTGAACTTGTTAATGGTTTGTTGTTTTAAGATGATCTGTTTGGAGTTAAGTGTATGTTCTTGTTTATAAAATGACATGAATTATGTTGATAAGATCCTCTATTGTTTTTTAGCTCAATCTGTTGGCTGTTCACAATTAGCTTTTTGAAACTAGGTCGCAATGGTGTATATATGTTGTTGAACTTGTTAATGGTTTGTTGTTTTAAGATGATCTGTTGGTTATTTTTTAATATATTGTTCATAGTGAGTAATGTTTGGTGTTAAAATGTTTGTTGTTTTATATGTTTGTAAATATATAATGTAGTTGAACTTGTTAATGGTTTGTTGTTTTAAGATGATATGTTGGTTATTTTTTAATATATTGTTCATAGTGAGTAATGTTTGGTGTTAAAATGTTTGTTGTTTTATATGTTTGTAAATGTATATGTAGTTGAACTTGTTAATGGTTTGTTGTTTTAAGATGATCTGTTGAGTGTTAAAGTTATACATATGTTCTAGTTTATAAAATGACATAAATTATGTTGAAAAGATCCTAACACATGGACAATCGAACCCTGTCATCGGTTGTCCATCTGTTGTCTGTTCAATAAATGAAATTTCTTTTACAGTCTGTATTTGATATGTGGTAGATATTTATTGTTTTTTACCAGGCCTGGGATCAAACCAGGGACTGCGGTGTAGATTGTTTTCTTTGGTAGACCAGGCCGGGAATGGAACCAGGGACCGTGGTGTAGATAGTTTTCTTTGGCATGACCAGGCTTGGGATCAAACCAGTGGCCGCAGTGTAGATAGTTTTCTTTGGCATGACCAGGCCGGGATTCGAACCAGAAACCGCAATGTAGATAGTTTTCTTTTTTTGTTAATATACTGTTGTTGAACTTGTTAATTGTTCGGTGTAGATAGTTTTCTTTGGCATGACCAGGCCGGAAATGGAACCAGGGACCGTGGTGTAGATAGTTTTCTTTGGCATGACCAGGCCGGGATTCGAACCAGAAATTGCGGTGTATATAGTTTTCTTTTGTTTGTTAATATACTGTTGTTAAACTTGTTGTTTGTTGTTTTTAAGATGATCTGTTTGGAGTTAAGTGATACATATGTTCTAGTTTATAAAATGACATTAATTATATTGAAAAGATCCTAACACATGGACAATCGAACCCTGTCATCGGTTGTCCATCTGTTGTCTGTTCAATAAATGAAATTTATAGTCTGTATTTGATATGTGGTAGATATTTATTGTTTTTGACCAGGCCTGGGATCAAACCAGGGACTGCGGTGTAGATAGTTTTCTTTGGTAGACCAGGCCGGGAATGGAACCAGGGACCGTGGTGTAGATAGTTTTCTTTGGCATGACCAGGCCGGGATTCGAACCAGAAACCGCAGTGTAGATAGTTTTCTTTGTTTGTTAACATACTGTTGTTGAACTTGTTAATTGTTTGTTGTTTGGTGTAGATAGTTTTCTTTGGCACGACCAGGCAGGAAATGGAACCAGGGACCGTGGTGAAGATAGTTTTCTTTGGCATGACCAGGCCGGGATTCGAACCAGAAATTGCGGTGTAGATAGTTTTCTTTGTTTGTTAATATACTGTTGTTAAACTTGTTGTTTGTTGTTTTTAAGATGATCTGTTTGGAGTTTAGTGATACATATGTTCTAGTTTATAAAATGACATTAATTATGTTGAAAAGATCCTAACACATGAACAATCGAACCCTGTCATCGGTTGTCCATCTGTTGTCTGTTCAATAAATGAAATTTCTTTTACAGTCTGTATTTGATATGTGGTGGATATTTATTGTTTTTGACCAGGCCTGGGATCAAACCAGGGACTGCGGTGTAGATTGTTTTCTTTGGTAGACCAGGCCGGGAATGGAACCAGGGACCGTGGTGTAGATAGTTTTCTTTGGCATGACCAGGCCGGGATTCGAACCAGAAACCGCAGTGTAGATAGTTTTCTTTGTTTGTTAACATACTGTTGTTGAACTTGTTAATTGTTTGTTGTTTGGTGTAGATAGTTTTCTTTGGCATGACCAGGCAGGAAATGGAACCAGGGACCGTGGTGTAGATAGTTTTCTTTGGCATGACCAGGCCGGGATTCGAACCAGAAATTGCGGTGTAGATAGTTTTCTTTGTTTGTTAATATACTGTTGTTAAACTTGTTGTTTGTTGTTTTTAAGATGATCTGTTTGGAGTTTAGTGATACATATGTTCTAGTTTATAAAATGACATTAATTTTGTTGAAAAGATCCTAACACATGGACAATCGAACCCTGTCATCGGTTGTCCATCTGTTGTCTGTTCAATAAATGAAATTTCTTTTACAGTCTGTATTTGATATGTGTTGGATATTTATTGTTTTTGACCAGGCCTGGGATCAAACCAGGGGCTGCGGTGTAGATAGTTTTCTTTGGTAGACCAGGCCGGGAATGGAACCAGGGACCGTGGTGTAGATAGTTTTCTTTGGTAGACCAGGCCGGGAGTGGAACCAGGGACCGTGGTGTAGATAGTTTTCTTTGGCGTGACCAGGCCGGGATTCGAACCAGAAACCGCAGTGTAGATAGTTTTCTTTGTTGGTTAATATATTGTTGTTGAACTTGTTATTTGTTTGGTGTAGATAGTTTTCTTTGGTAGACCAGGCCGGAAATGGAACCAGGGACCGTGGTGTAGATAGTTTTCTTTGGCATGACCAGGCCGGGATTCGAACCAGAAATTGCGGTGTAGATAGTTTTCTTTGTTTGTTAATATACTGTTGTTGCACTTGTTAATTGTTTGTTGTTTTTAAGATGATCTGTATTTGATATGTGGTGGATATTTATTGTTTTCGTCAGATGTGTCCAGGAAAACTGGTTTGGTGATTTATCTAGGAAAAACTGGTTAATGTGTGTTATGTTTTAGTTAACCTTGTTTTGTTGTTAGTGATATCCTATTTATATTGCTTTTGTAAATATCATGGTTTTTTTTGCAACTAATAATGAATTAAAAATAAAATCATGTACATTATTATGAGTTGTTATTTTGAAAACATTACTGTAATTAAAGGGAAGTATAGTGCACCCAGGATAATGTGATGTTTACAAATATTTTACAAATTACTAAAGTAAGCAGATATGGTCAGTGTTGTATTAAAAACATCCCTGATAAATCATGCACATCAAACTGTCCTGCCTTTCTCATTATCGTGGGCGCACTATAACTTATTATATTCCTGAGTTCTTTCAAGTAGAACCTGTATGATTTGGCACATACTTTGATCAATACATCATTAATAGCTCTACACACTTTGATCTATACATCATAGCTCTGCACATACTATCAGATACAATTGTGATGACATCATTCTGGGCTTAACTAATACTTGCACTCGGAACTGAAATATTTGTTCTTTGACTGCTAAACTAGTGTTGTAAATAGCTAGTACATTGTGACTGATATCAAACTACAATTGTAGCAAAAAAGTAGAATAAATTACATGAGAAAAAAGCAAATAGTATTCGGTACCAACATTGTCACATTCTTGCTATCAAAATTGTCACTTTAAACCTCACAAAAGTGAATTTCCATATTTAATATTTTGAGTGCGGAGTGTGAGTACTTGTAATTCCGGTCCAAGGTCAATGCTATATTTCTTCACAAATCCACAAATCTCGGCACAGGAGGGGTGACATTGCTTGATGTGTCATTTAAACACTTCGTAAACACTGGCTTTATTTACGTGACTGTCGAAAACATTCCAACTTAGAAAAAGGGAAGACACACTTGCACTACATAATTCTCTTTCCTGATATCAAGGGAAGTAACTCTTACTAGATAGTTCACTCTCCTGAATTGCTGAGCTGGCTTGATATCACAGTTTATAAACGAGTCGACTTCCAGTTATCGCAATAATGAGTACAAGTTGAATTAAATAGGATTGCAATAAAGAGTACAGTGATGGAAAATTGCCGGAGGTTTCAATCACAATAATGAGTACACGTTGAATTGTATAGTATCACAATAATTAGTAGTGATTTGGTTTATACGCGGTGGATATTAGACCAAGCTCGATATTCAAATGACTATTAAGGACACGCTACGCTCCGCCCTTTTTTACCCAAAAAAATATTTGACTTAAAATATCCTGAATTTTGATTGGCCGATAATTTTTAAACTCAAATGGATTTCTATTTAGCTATGCACATGCATTTTAGTAAAATAATCATTTTTAGCACAGAAACAGAAGATTTAACCTTCAATTAAATCATAATCATTCATATTCGGTATTTACCGTTCATATCCGCGTTTGCCTCAGTTCACAAATATGAATCTGATTGCGCACTAATGATAAACATTTCTTCTAAGGCTTAATCATGCTACTAGATCATTTATATTTGGTATGTGTAATGTATTTTTATGTTTATAACCAATTCCATCATAAGAAAATAATATTTTGCTTAATTTTAACAATTATCGCTCATATTCGGTATTTACCGTTCATGTACGGAGTTCGCTTCATGTTCAAGAATATGAATCCGATAGCGCACTGATAATAAATATTTCTTCAAAGGCTAAATCATGCTACTAGAACATTTATTTTTGGTGTGTGTATGTATTTTTATGTTTATAACCAATTCCAACATAAAAAAATAAACATTTTGCTTAATTAAAACAGTAATCATTCATATTCGGTATTTACCGTTCATATCCACGAATATGATTCATATTCGGTATTTAAACACACCCAATGAGGTATGGGGCTTTTACTTTTGCTAATATCGATTACCAAGTTGGCTCAGTTTTCACCCTAGCTTGATATTCAATATTGATGTTCGATTATCGATTGCCATGCCAACTTCACTCAATTGTCTACGCAAGCGAATTGTGGAGGGATGGAAATTGACCACAAAAGTTCACTTTGTCACTCATGACATGTGAGCTAAAAAGGGATGTTCCTCAACCTATAGTAAGTAAAGTGTATTTATGAAAATTATTAATCACATGGTAAGTACGGAGATAAAAACTTGATCCTAACCTTGATGCATGCATGACAACCAGGGCTGGTATTCACAAAGCATCGTAGTGGAAAACTTAAATATTCTGACTTAAGTCAAAACCTTGGGTTGTGCATATTTCCCTAACATTGAGGATTAAGCATGTTTTCTAAGTGGTTATTGTAGCTCTTCCTACAATGTTTTAAACCTATGTCACAGTTCAAGAATTTTGAGTATCTAATTTAGCTGACACACTTAAGGAAATTTGATGTTTTTAAGAAAATTCTAAGATTTCTACTAAGATGCTTTATGAATACCAGCCCAGGATAATAAATACAGACAAGCTGTTAAATTGTGCCAATGGAAGTTCGAGAATCAGGCACATTCTCTGAACTTTACTTTAAATTGTTAATGAAAACTGCACTTTCTATACCTTTTGAACATAGTTTCGTAGAAATTCTCATCCAATGCAGTTTATATATTACTGAAAAACTTATAAGTAACAGACGTACCAAAAAACACTCGATGGACCAAAGATAATGACGCCAGGATTATGTATGTTATGCAAACAGATCTCAAGGTGCGCAGAATTAACCAACATACAGAATTAGCAGAAACAACTGTATAATTAACTCATCTCTCCTGAAAAAAGACAATATTAGCAGAAGCAACTGTAAAACTCATCTCGCCAGAAAAAAGATATAATCATACAACATTGTATAAATTTTATTCTAAATAATGAAGACAAAAAGAATTAACAAAAACATGCAAAGAAGAAAAATATACATGTGATCATGTTATATCATATAGAACTTCACTTAGAGCTTGATATTACACAATAGACTAGTAGATCTAATAAGGTATAAATTCAAATGACGTTTTTATACAAAATACAAAAAACTTCTGTCTGAAAAAAGGCCAAGGCAATGGTGATGATGATGTTACAAAAATAATACTCTCATAGTGCAAAAAACAAGCTGATTCCACTGCAGACCCAATTACTATTAGGAGGGCAACAACAAAAACACCTTATATGGGTTTTTAGTGGAAGTGGCGGGGAGGGGATAAGTGCGCGTGTGCCATATTGACAATAATGAAATGGTAGCACGAAAATATAAGACCCTGTGGATTAGCTAGTCATTATCCACATACCTGGATCAATATAAACCAATGCTGATCTGCTCTCTGCATTATCCACATACCTAGATCAATATAAACCAGTGCTGATCTGCTCTCTGCTTCTGACAATTTGATGGAGGACAGCACAGAACAATCAAACCAAGATCAACTTCACTTTTTCTGGGTCACAACTCCAGTCTGATCATTACGGAATACCGTTTGGGCCATCGCGGTCCCCCCCAGAGGGCGACAGCGCGATCGCACGATGGCAACAATGCGATAGCACGATGGCAACAATGCGACAGATCTATGGCAAAAATGTGACATTACGATGGTGACAATGTGATAATACGATGAAGACAATGTGACAACGCGATAGTACGATTGGGACAATGCGATATCACTATAGTACTGTCGCCATCGTACTATCGCATTGTCGCCATCGTACCATCGCGTCATCTTACTGTCCTCATCGCATTATCGCACTGTCCCCATCGCAATGTTGCACCGTCGACAATGCCAATGGCGACAATGCGATACTACAATGGCGACAGTACTATAGTCATATCGCACTGTCGCCATCATACTATCGCATTGTCGTCATCGTATAATCGCATTGTCGCCATTGTACCATCGCGCCGTCCCATTGTCGCCATCCCTATTCCGTAGATCATTTTCCTATGGTAGGCCATATACATTTGGCTAATCAGGCTGTAGGTCGGCAGGGCATCATGGAGTGTTAAGTTGCAGCTGAGAAATGACCCCGCCTTTGGCCTTCAATAAATAAGTTGAAAGGTAGACATTCTCAACATCAGTGGTTTGTGACCAAGGTATTAGCTACACCGCATATAAACCAAATCACTGTATTCATTATTGTGATACTATACAATTCAATGTGTACTCATTATTGTGATTGAAACAACCGGTGATTTTCCATCACCGTACTCATTTCAATACTATACAATTCAATGTGTACTTATTATTGCGATAACCGAAAGTTGACTCGTTTATACACTGTGAGCTAGGCTAGCTCATGATTTCTGAACACATTCCATTATAAATCCATTACATGTTTTTCACCAATTTTACAGATAATACTGCAGCAAATTCAGCTAACTGTATCTGGACCTGTACTATCTCACCCTTCCAAGAGAGCATTCAACTTATAATCAAGATACATGAAGGTAAGAATAGGAAATTGCAACTAGCTAGCTGTCAAACATAATGATATACTGTCAAACACAGTCTGGCTCATCACAGAGTTACTCACACTATGCCAGACTCACTGGCACATTGCCAGACTCCACTGACATTCTGCCAGACTCGCTGTCACTTTGAAAGACTGACTGATGCTCTTCCAGACTCATATACACTCTGCCAGGTTCAAAGACACATTGTCAGACTCACATACACATTGTCAGACTTACTGACACTCCACAGACACATTGCATGACGTTCTGACAGTCTTTCAGACTCACAGACACTCAGCCAGACTCACATTAACATTGTCAGACTCACATTAACATTGTCAGACTCAGTGACATATTGCCAGACTCACATACACATTGTCAGACTCACTGACACATTGTTAGACTCACTGAATCATTGTTAGACTCACTGACACATAGCCAAACTCACTGACACTCTTAAAGAATCACTGACACATTGCCAGACTCACTGAAAACATTGCTAGACTCCACTGATACATTGCTAGACTCACTGCCAGAACCACTGACACATTGTTAGATTCACTGACAAACAGTCAGACTCACTGATACATTGCAAGCCTCACTGACACATTACCAGACCCACTGACACTCTGTCACTCTCACTGACACATTGTTAGACTCACTAACATATTGCTTGACTCAATGACACATTGTTAGACTCACTGACACATTGCCAGATTCAATGACACATTGCTAGACTCACTGACACATTGCCAGACTAACTGCCACATTGCTAGACTCACTGCCAGACAAGTTAACACATTGTTAGACGCCCTGACACACTATCAGACTCACCAACAAATTGCTAGACTAACTGACACTCTGTCAGAGTATCCCTAACACATTGTCAGACTCTTGGACATATTGTCAGAATCACTGACACATTGCCAGACTCCACTGACTCACTGTCAGACTCACCAACACACTGTCCGACACACTAACATATTGTCAGACTTACTGACATATTGCCGACTCACTGACACATTGCTAGACTCCACTGACACATTGTTAGACTCACTGTGAGACTCACTGACACATTGTTAGACTCACTGACACATTGCAAGCCTCACTGACAATTTGCCAGACTCACTGAAACATGTTAGACTCACTGACACATAGCCAGATTCACTGACACATTGCTAGACTCACTGACACATTACCAGACTCACTGACACATTGCTAGACTCACTACAAGACAAACTGACACATTGTTAGACTCACTGACACATTGTCAGACTCACTGACATGTTGTCAGACTCCACTGAATAAAATGCTTGAGTCACTACCTGACAAACTGACTCATTGTAAGACTCACTGACACACTGTCAGACTCACAAACATATTGTCAGACTCAGTGACACATTGCTAGAGTGTCCCTAACACATTGTCATACTCATGGACATATTGTCAGAGACACTGACACATTGCCAGACTCAACTGACTCACTGCCAGACTCCACTGACTCACTGTCAGACTCACCCACACTCTGCCTGAAAAACTGACATATTGTCAGCTCACTGAAATATTGTCTGACTCACTGACACATTGTTAGACTCCACTGACACATTGTTAGACTTACTGTCAGACTCACTGACACATTGTTAGACTCACTGACACATTGCAAGCCTCACTGACAATTTGCCAGACTCACTGAAACATGTTAGACTCATTGACACATGGCCAATTCACTGACACATTGCTAGACTCGCTCCCAGACAAACTGATACATTGTTAGACTCACTGACACATTGTCAGACACATTGTCGCATTGCCTGACTCACTGACACATTGCCAGACTCACTGACTGGTTGCCAGACTCCACTGAAAAAAATGCTAAACTCACTACCTGACACATTGTAAGACTCACTGACACACTGTCAGACTCACAGACACATTGTCAGACTCAGTGACACATTGCTAGACCCACTGACACATTGTCATACTCACGGACATATTGTCAGAGACACTGACACATTGACAGACTCAACTTACTCACTACAAGACTCCACTGACTCACCGTCAGACTCACCGACACTGCCTGACACATTGTCAGACTCACTGACATATTGCCTGACTCACTGACACATTGCCATACTCACAGACATATTGTCAGAGACACTGACACATTGCCAGACTCAACTGACTCACTGTAATACCGTATAGCGGGTAATTTCTGCGGGTTTTTATTTCTGCGTTTTTTGCGGTTTGAGGCTGTCCCGTAAAATTAAATTCCGCAAAATTAAACATCCGTAAAAATTTTGTTCGCAAAATTTAACTTCCATATTTTGCTTCAATATACTGGTAAGATACATTTAATCTATATCTTTCTAGTGTTTTGTTACTGTCGTATTTTTCACACGTATAGTGATCGACTGTCTTTGTTTGCTTGTTTGTTTACCAATTAATGAATGGTATGTGTTATATCGGTATTGACCCTCAATACACGTTGATGTAAGTTTGACAACTGGTTCAATTTGCAACACTGTAGTTTGTGTATAATTGTATTAACGATATAGCAATACCCGCTTTCTGAAATCCGCAGAAATTAATTCCCGATTTTCTGGTAGGTCGCAGAAATAAAAACCGCAGAAATTAAACCTACCCATTTTAGGCCTAAATCGCAAAATTTTCTACCCGCAGAAATAACCCGCTATACGGTACTCCACTGACTCACCGTCAGACTCACCGACACTGCCTGACACATTGTCAGACTCACTGACATATTGCCTGACTCACTGACACATTGCTAGACTCCACTGACATATTGCCTGACTCACTGACACATTGCTAGACTCACGCCAGACTCTCTGACACATTATTAGACTCACTGACACATTGTCAGACTCATTGATACATTGCTAGACTGCACTGACGCATTGCCTTAATCACTGAAATATTGCCTGACTCTACTTACACATTGTCAGACTCCACTGACACATTGCTAGACTCACTCCAGACTCACAGGCACATTACCAGACTCCACTGACTCATTGTTAGACTCAACAACACTCTGCCTGACACACTAACATATTGTCAGACTCACTGAAACATTGTTTGACTCACTGACACATTGCCAGATTCACTGACACATTGCTAGACTCACTGACACATTGCCAGACTCACTGACACATTTCTTGACTCACTGCCAGACAAGCTGACACATTGTTAGACTCACTGACACATTGTCAGACACATTGACGCATTGCCTGACTCACTGACACATTTCCAGACTCACTGACATGTTGCCAAACTCCACTGAAAAATTGCTAGACTCACTACTTGACAAACTAACACATTGTAAGACTCACTGACACACTGTCAGACTCACAAACACATTGTCAGACTCAGTGACACATTGCTAGACTCAGTGACACTCTGTCACAGTGTCCCTGACACATTGCCTTACTCACGGACATATTGTCAGAGACACTGATACATTGCCAGACTCCACTGACTCACTGTCAGACTCCACTGACTCACTGATGACTCACTGACACTCTGCCTGACACACTGACACATTGTCATACTCACGGACATATTGTCAGACTTACTGACATATTGCCTGACTCATTGACATATTGCCTGACTCACTGACACATTGCTAGACTCACTTCAGACTCACAGACACATTGTTAGACTCATTGTCACATTGTCAGACTCACTGTCACATTGACAGACTCACTGATAATCTGGCATATCCACAGACACATTGTCTGACTCAGTGACAGATTGCTAGACTCACTGACATATTGTAAGACTCACTGACACACTGCCAGACTCCACTGACACACTGCCAGACTCCACTGACACACTGCTAGACTCCACTGACACACTGCCAGACTCCACTGACACACTGCTAGACTCCACTGACACACTGCCAGACTCCACTGACACACTGCTAGACTCCACTGACACACTGCTAGACTCCACTGACACACTGCTAGACTCATCTGACACACTGCTAGACTCCACTGATACACTGCTAGACTCCACTGACACGCTGCTAGACTCCACTGACACACTGCTAGACTCTCTGACACACTGCCAGACTCCACTGACACACTGCCAGACTCCACTGACACACTGCTAGACTCTCAGACACACTACCAGACTCCACCGACACACTGCTTGACTCCACTGACACACTGCCAGACTCCACTGACACACTGCTAGACTCTCTGACACTGCCAGACTTCACTGACACACTGCTAGACTCCACTGACACATTGCCAGACTCCACTGACACACTGCTAGACTCTCTGACACTGCCAGTCTATGGGGTTATATCAGAGTCATGCTTGAGGTTGGCCGGTTTGTGTGTAGTTATGTTGATTTGTTCATCCAAATGCTGTCTGAACTACTCGGTTACCATTGATCAGATTTCAATGAAACTTTTGAAATATCTTTGAATTATCTGTAGTACTTGTCATTATGGTGCACATCAGTCCAATGCTGTTTTGTATTGCTTACTGAAGTTCTTGATACGCATTTTGTTCTAATTTGGTTAGAAATATCGTCTGCAGGAGATTGTCTCCATTGCTTGCATTTGACAGGGTTGTACGAGTTGTATCCCTTACTTACCTTTGACAAGGTTGTAAAAGTTATCTCCCTTATTCCTCTTGCGGGTTTTGAACGAGTTTGTACAAGCAAAAGTATTATTATTCACATATAGTTGTATTTTACTTACTTTGTTATTTAATGTACTTTGTTGTTTAATGTGACTTGTTGCTTAATGTGCATTTTTGTTTAATTACAGCTTTTAACCACACTCACAGTCAGTGGTTTGTTGGTTTATACTCGCTGCTATACATCCCGTTTGTCGAGGCAGTACACACGTTGCACTGCTACACCCCGTGTACCCCGATAAGACGTGCTGGCCTGAATACTGCTGTGTTAGCCTACCGCAAAAAAATCAACATTCAAGAGATTAGGTATTTTGTGCGTGTTTCATTTATTTCGTGTCTACACCAGTAAAACAAAGAACGTGTACATGTGCAGTGGTTCTTCTTCGACACGAAGATGGTTTTTTTTTCGATCTCAAACGTCACATTATATTTTAAACTTAATAAATGTGTCAAAAAGTCAGCAGTTTGGTCTTTAAAACATAATTAAAAATACTTATAGACCGCAGAGAACGCTCAAATTTCATGAACATGTAGTGAAATTATAGTAGCATATTTCATCATATTGATGTATGCACTGGCATCGGTATCTTTCTAAAAAATGACAGGTTTTCCGCGCTTGGTGGCATAAAATGGATAGTGCACGAGTTATACCGTAGATACTGCACATGTCCATTGTAAAACAATTATTATACTGCCTGTGTTGTCTGTTTTAATACTTGTTTCATTGATAAATGAATAGATAATTTAACATTTTCATGGGATGAAATCTACATAGTTCTTACTAGAGATAATAATATAATAATATTGTTCGGCATCATTGTTACCTGTAAAATCACAGGTCCCAGTATCGTACTGTAAGTCTGTCTACTTACGAGCAGAATCTACGAGTAAAATCTACAAGCAATTACATAAATCGAGTAAAGAGCGCATTGAGCTACCTGTTATCACCATGAGAGTTGAAGACATGAGAAGCCAGATTGTTCATTCTATACAGAGCGTCTGCTTGATCCGCTCATGCGAACCCAATATATCACTTTTCGTTAATTACCTTCCACGTCACTTTACTTGCGATTAGGTCCATATGTGTATTTTGAAACCACTAGTCCCCTAGACATAATAACCCCTACTAACAATGCTCTCCCAAAATGTAAAAGAGAAGCCCCGCTGTATGTTGTCTTGAAGTACTATCAAGCACGCTCATGATTGAACGATGCCTATCGGCCTACCATCTACACATTTATTCGCATGGCTATTGATAATATTATAAAAAAACATTGACTACATGTGTCCGGCCTATTCCGTCAACAAGAATGCGGAAACACTGCGGTATACAGTACACCGGCTATTGCTAGTAAGGTGAGTAATGTTATCCATTTTCGCAACCTTCAAGTGCACAACAGGGTAAGTTCAGAGACGCTGTTTTGTCTTTCTGTGTGTGTTGAATGTAAATTATATACAAAAGTATCTACCGGCAAACGACCAGGGACTGCTTAAAAGGGCATTTAAAAGACCAAACTCGTATCGTTCCTCACGCAAAACATATGCTCGGTCTGTCAAATAAAGATGTTTTTGTTTATATTCCTCGTTAAGCTACACAATTTGAATCGAGCAAAAGAACATCCCAGTGACCAAGCATAATATGTTGTTAATGTTTTACCAGGAACGGAGTCATAAATAACGGTGCATTTTGTTAATTTTAGTATTGCATTAGTATTGCTCACTGTTGTACAGAGTATTGCTGTTCAGTGTACGGAGTATTGCTCACGGAAATTAAGTAAATGCTAGGTATAACCAGATGTATTACTTATTTTGTCTATATAATTATGTTGAAAATTGGAGAGTGTAAAAACTACATGTACATAACACATGCTGGAAAGACGAATTCTGAGGTGGGTCCCTCGAGATTTTAAATGTGATACTGTATAATTATGTACACAAGTTTGAGATATACTTATTTTAACTATTATATGGACGCTTTTTTGTATTACAATCAATACTTACACTCAGCACTAAAATATTCGAATTCACCCTTCCGAGGTTCATAAAAATAGTTATAATGTTAAATTGGTACTAAGTATTATTTTTGGTTGATTTCCTAGTTTAATTAATATGAGTGAGCTAATGTGCAATACTCTGTATGTAGTAAACATCAGTACGCTGTACACGAACTTATCTATATTTGTATTTTGGTGTGTATCTTTGTTGAAGTTCAATCATTTTTTCGGAAATTTGGACTTAAGACATTAAAGTTCAGTATAACTAGAATGCCCAGTTCAAACGCATTTAAAGTGTTGTGGGCAAAGTTTGCGAGTGAGCAGCGGACAATAACTGAGTAATTTGAACACTTCTATGAAAAATACCTGTTATAATATGGCGCACTATAAAGTTATGAAAATATCCGAATACATTAAAACCTAGTTGAGATGAAGAAAGTAGTCAGTAATTTGGAAATTATCGTCTCTGAACTAATCCCAGTGAACACTATAATGTCGCGAAAATCGATAACATTACTCCCATTCACTAGCAATATCCGGTTTACGGTATACCGCAGTGGAAATACATGATGTTTAGTTATAAAATAGCACTTGCGTTACATTTGTCTCATAATCAGACATTTTTGCAAATGGCAGTTTTCATACAAACGGAGATGACATGAGGCGTTCAACAAGAGGATAATTGAAAGGATAAATCCCGTTTGTTGCGTGTTTTGTTGTTGTCTGTTATGTTACGTTTAGTTACCAGTTTTCGAGGGCCTCCTTCAGCAATCAAGCTACCCTTCGATATTTAACTTCCCCTAGGCATTGGGCTACCTAAGGAAACCTGCGCTCGAGTCCTAATATGGAGACTACTTCTCTCCTGGTTTGTGTGAAGACAACATCGAGATGCGACGACCAAGACTATCGAACATGAACAAACACCACCCTCACAGGTACCAATTCACAGCTTGGTCGAGTTGAACATTATTGGTTAATTTTGCTCCGAGAAAATGAGCAGTGGCGCAGACGGAAATTGAATCCGGACCTATATATCTCCAAGCGCGTGTCCTACCTGTAGGGACCCACAGTGAGTTTCGTGTCCAGCTGTTTCCGTTTAGTCCTGCATTCCCTGTCCGATCTGTCATTATCTTATCAAAAATCCGCTGAATAGCTGCAGTACACTGAAAGTAGCCTTGCGGCATTTGTTTTCTGGATTCCAGTTTGATGTATAGTGGAAGACAAACATTAAATAATTTTGGGAATGGAAAAAACGTCACTAGCGAATTGTTAAATTGAGTGTCAGTGACTTCACTGTGAAATATTAAGCGTTTACGACTTTCTCATAAACGCTTTAACAGATAAGCTGTGATCTAACCCACGATAATGGTTTCTTTATTTTTGTTAATTCAGAGTACTGAAAACTCATGGTACTTAAATTATTGGATACTAATTCGTGAAACTGGACGGCTATGTGATTTTAAAATGTAAGGTTCAAACTGCAAACCACTTGTGATCAAGCGACGTACTAACTTATTAAACCGCTCAGCTATTGCAACAACCCCTAAAAAGGTTGCGTAACCAGGATCAATGTGACTGCATTACATCACACCGATAATTGGTTGATATATACAAGATCTTTATACTCTTATTGACAATTTTGCTATATGTATGTTTACGTCTATATTACCTAGGCCATATTTTTCTGATTTATAAGAATGGTTAAAGGTATCTTCACATGCCGATTTGCTTATAATAAATGGTAAATTGATAACAATAACACTCGTTACATAAACGGAAAACGCACAAATAGCGCTTCTGTGAAATAAAAAGCAAAGAACGAACGCATTAGATCTATACGTCCATGCGAAGATACCTTGGTATATGTGTGGTGTAACTAAGAAAATGGTACACGGGATTTAGACAGTATATTATATGGGGACTTATATTAAATTCAGCAGATCAATGCAATTAAAACTATATAATGTTTAATATAGATAGACAAGAATTGTTGTATGAAAATTGTGTCGTGAAAATGTTGTTTTCAGTCCTAAAACATTAAAACTGTGAGCAACAAGGGCAGTTTTCATTTACGACTCGGGCAGTATCTAGACAATTTCACCATATAACTCGTGCACTATCCATTTTATGCCACCAAGCGCGGAAAACCTGTCATTTTCAAGAAAGATAATGATACCAGTGCATACATCAATGCGCATAAATATGCTACTATTATTTCACTACATATTCATGAAATTTGAGCTTTCTCCGCGGTCTATGAGTTTTTTTAATTATTTTTTAAAGACATAACTGCTGACTTTTTGACACATTTATTAAGTTTAAAATATAATGTGACGTTTGAGATCGAAAAAAAACCACATCTTCGTGTCGAGGAAGAACCACTGCACATGTACACGTTCTTCGTTTTACTGGTGTAGACACGAAATAAATGAAACAGGCACAAGATACCTAATCTCTTGAATGTTGATTTTTTTGCGGTAGGCTAACACAGCAGTATTCAGGCTAGCACGTCTTATCGGCGTACACGGGGTGTGCTATAGCAAGCAAATTGTTACCGGATGACGAATAGACTTAATGGTACGTAATTAAAGCAAAACCTACACTAAAGCTAGTGAATGTCTAGAAAATGGAGAATAGTTTTTGCTCTGGCCATTCGATTTTGTTGAACAAGATAAGCACGTGGAAGGTTTCCCATGTTTTGATGTCAGAACTGAAATAACGTCGCGCCAAGCATGTTACTAGCTTGCTTTAGCGCTCTTTTGTAAAATAAAAGAATATTAACAGACATTCTATCAATACTTTTAGCAATGGATGAGACGTAGGTACCATCTTACCTGCCGGAAATGAGACAACAATGTCCTGAGAGTTCAACTTGCCGATTTACCGTGATTGAAAAGAATAGAATATACCGTGGCCGAGCAGTATAGAATGTATATGCGCCGTTGCCTAGGTCCAGACTCAGTCTGACATACTAACACATATCACACATAAAGTTTTGCAGAGATAAGGCGACGGGGAAGGATATTTAATCCTATTTGCTCTTCGAACAATCACAGTATATCGGCGATTTGAGCAACCTTATGGATGCAGGACGCATGTAAAACAACAACATTTGCAACGTCTCGACCAGAACCTCTCCTTTAACGATATTAACATTGCTGTTACACATGAATAAAATAATCATTATCAAAACAGCAATTAATCATGGAATGTTCTTGTTAGCAACAGATGTAATGAACCTATTATACACTGCATATGAAGATAGACTTCGTAATAGAACGCGAACGAAGTCAAATTCCTCACTGCTGTCAGGGTAAACTTCGACTACGGGAAGGAATTTAATAAGCCCTTTTAGTAGATCGAATGTACTAAGTTTTTATGCCCTAGCTACCAACCCCCTTTCATTTTTGCCCCCCCCACTCCAAATTCAGCAGACTCGTCAACTTACCTACAGTGTCACGGAAGCAGATAAGAAAATATATTGATCTCGTTATAAGTCAACATTCCCGACGTTTTCAGCACACAAACAACACTTCGACCCCGGAGAGGGACTTAATACATTTTAGTGTGATTTATTACGAAGTATGATGGAAAACGACATTAAAGTTCACCGATTCCAGAAATTCACAGTTTCGTTTATATTTTGGAACGTTTTATCCCAATTTTCTTAGAATTCTCAATGGTGACAAAATGTCACCCATCAGAAATTCCATTGCAACGGTCTTGTCTACTGAAATCATTAAAGAAAAAATAATGAAAGGTTAGATCAATTTTGTGGGTTTTCGGCCAGGACTATGAAATTTGGACTGGTTATGAGCTGTAATATTGGCCGCCATCTTGATTTCCATGGTAACTGACTTTATTTCAGCTATCCACCCTCTCTAGCATAACACTTCAAACACCTGCCTACATAAATAAACAAAAACAACACATGATTGGAGGAAATACTCCTCGCTGAAGCAAAAGAAACCAAAGCTATTGCACTTTTAACAACATAGAAATGTGACTGGAACAATTGTCTTGAACTTTCACCTTGTAATGACCTTCACCTTCGTGACATTGGTCAACATATCAATTTGAATGCTGAGCCAGGTATCATTGTGTAATAAGGTTGCACATATTACAGTAGTATGTATGCACATTTTGCACTTTTACACTTGGTGAAGCAAATGCAATGCATACAGTTTTGTCATGATAATCAAAATATATGTACAATTTCAATTGGGGTGGGGTTACGAAATTCCCCCTTATTTCATTATTATTCGCCATGTCAACACGAAATCAATTTTATTGTAAGTGCAACTGATAACAGGCGATGTTGAAATAAATTAATGAAGTATATGGACAAAATTGCGCATATGAATGATAACTATTTGGGGTACAAACACATTTTTTACCCATTTTTAGGTCTTTTGACCTCTAAATGACCTTGACCTTGACATTAAATGACCTTGACCCACATATCATTTCTGAGCTCTATACCGGTACTTTAAATATTACACATAATAAAATTGATATGTGTTTGTACATACTAGTTAGAAAGGTTAGATTAAGACGGAGTGTGTACTAAAAAATTGGCGGGAAATTTTGACGCAATCATGGTTTCCATGGTAACCTACAGGATCTCAGCTGTCCACCCTCGCTAAAATTAAACTTCAAGCATCCCTCTACACGAATAAACTGAGAAACGCTCTGGACCTTTTTTTCACACTAAAAACTCTAGATGCTAGATTATAATGGGCCCATAAGGAGGTTTTAAAAGTGTATGTACGTTCGAATCCACTACCAATACCCCCTCATTTTCCCCCGAATTCACCCTGATCGTCCACCCACATAGAGTAATAGGGGAACGTCAGGATGTCTATAAATAGAACCCGTAAAAAACTTTCATGTGAAAACCACTTCCTGAACTGTCTATCAAAAGATAGCATGCCTAAATGGTAACTATCGTATAGTGGTACATGTACATGTAACTCTCATCAAGGCTAAACCTCCAGGCTCAACGAATCCCTGTGCAATGCAGCACTGATACACCGTAGGTAGTTGTACAAATAAGTTAGTACTGGTTTGCAAAGACCTGAATATACATTTAGGTCTTTGTGGTTTGTAAATACCATGAATCAAACGCTACTAAATGAATGAACAACATGTGTAACCAATTAAATATATTTTACTCCCGCAATAAAACGTATTCATATAAATGTATACATGTACACTAATCTATTTTATTAGAATGAGAAGTATAACCTATTTAGATGAGCAGTCCTAAGCTTTAAATAATTTATCAATTAACAAGTACCTAACTTAACATGAATATCCCAAATGAATAAATCCCAGACAAGTAACCCAATAGAAAGCAGTACCACAATAAGATGTGGAAGTATAGTCAGAAACTCAAGTACTGAAGTAAGTAAAAAAAACGTTTGACACTAACCATAAATGGTCAGTGGCTGCAAATAAGAAGGATGATTATAGTCAAAATTCCCCTATATATACCAAATTTCCCAGGACAAGCTCATCTGATTGGTAAATGAATATAAAATGATCTATAATTCCATGGGTGACTTCACACCATGTAAAGTAGTAAAGCAGTACACTACAATTAGACAGGTTAAGAGATGACCATAACAGCCCACTGTTACACATAGAATTCCATGGAGTTACATAAAATGCAAGTAAACATATTGGTATTGCAAATTTATTTTAAAATAAACTATCAAATATTCTAGCTCCTTTGTAGCTTACCCATCCCACCCTAACACCAAATCCTGAATCGGCCAGTATTGATAAAAAACAGACAATGGTTAGGGTGAGCTTTAACGTAAGACCTCATTGATTAAATTAGAATTATGCAAAACGTGTCGTGGGTCCGTAAATAAAAAATACGATATTAATGGAAGGTGGTGGCTCCGCATTTTATGTATAGTCGTCGCGTTCTAAACTTTTCCATCCTACTTTCGGTTTCGTACGGTGCTGGGTTTCCAATATTTTGTTTTAATTTTAAAAATAGGATTTTTGGCAATTTTAAACATGAATTTTCAGGATGTCAATGAAATAATATACAAACGTGTTCTTGTGAAGGTTATGAACGTCATCAAACTTACAGGTATGACGACATCATGGGCTTGATCTGAAACCAAAACTAGAATTATAAATTACTTCCTTATTAGAAACCAATCAGATAGTTGACACTTGAATGGCAATTAGCCCCACGTGTCACCTAGTGGCTCAAAGATGCAGACACATCATACATGTAAGCTGTGTATTTGGGTAATTACACAATTATTTTTCTTAAAAACCCAAATAGATTTTGAGAGGAGGGAGTAAGAAAATCAAAGACAATCTGAAATTCCCAAATATAAAATGATGTTATAGGAGAGATCACCGTATTCATATGCAAAATGCCCACCAGCAATCTATTGGATGAATGAACAATAAAAACCTGCCATTCACCAATAGCTAGTTGGTAGTATGAATACCTTTGTACAAACCCCAAGAAATTCTGGTCCTATGTGAAGAACAAGGGACAAGAAACAATAGGAGTTGCTCCCCTCAAGAACGCTAACGGTTTCATTCAAAGCGATCCCACCTCCCAAGCCAACATACTGAATGACCAGTTTTAATCAGTCTTCACAGAAGAAGACCTCACGGACATGCCAGATATGGGTTCCAGCTCTACACCCACCATGCCAGAGATTGTAGTGAACTCGAAAGGAGTCCATAAACTACTGACCAACCTGCGACCACACAAGGCAGCCGGGCCTGACTCCATCCCATCCTTCATTCTGAAGGCCGCTGCATCAGAACTTGCCCTGTCATCACCAAGCTATTCCAGCTCTCACTTAATCTTGGGAAGGTTCCAGACGACTGGAAAACTTCAACAGTTGTTCCCATCTTCAAGAAGGGTGACCGTCATCAAGCAGCCAACTACAGGCCAGTATCACTAACATCCATCATCTGCAAGCTACTGGAACATATTATTCACAGCAGCATCATCACCTATTTTGACCAACATAACATCTTGAACGACAACCAACACGGATTTAGGAAAAAAAGATCATGTGAAACACAACTCATCACCACTATACACGAAATAGCCAAGAACTTATCCTATGGCAAGCAAGTTGACATCATCTTTCGACAAGGTGCCATACAATCGTCTTCTCCTCAAACTAGAACACTATGGGGTCAGAAACAACACCCTACTTTGGATCAAGTCATTCCTTCCTGGCAGAAATCAACAAGTCGTCCTAGATGGTGCTTCTTCTGAATAGTGTTCCACAAGGATCTGTACTAGGACCACTCTTGTTCCTAGCTTACATCAACGATCTGCCTGAAGTCGTCGAGCATTCCATCACCAAACTATTTGCGGATGACAGTCTACTGCTTAAGGTCATCAGTAACAGTGACGACAGCAAGCTCCTGCAAAGTGACCTCACTTCCCTCGAACTTTGGGAGAAGAAATGGCAGATGGACTTTAACCCCAGCAAATGTGTTGTGATGCGAATAGCTTCCAAACGGACAAGAAAACTTGAGACCAACTACCAGCTGCATGGACACACACTAGAGATCGTCGACGGCAGCAAATATCTCGGAGTCACGATCTCTGAAGACCTCAGCTGGGACTGCCACATAGGCAACACTATCAAGAAGGGCAACAGGACAGTCGGTTTCCTCCGCCGCAATCTCAAGGACTGCACCCCATCAGTAAAGGCAGCAGCCTACAGGGCCATCGCTAGGCCAACAGTCAAATACGCAGCTACTGTTTGGGATCCTGCACAACAGTCCACCATCAGAGACCTGGAACAAGTACAACGAAGAGCAGCCAGATTTGTAGTCAACGACTATACAAGCAAGACCCCAGGGAGTGTCACGAAAATGCTAGAGGACCTTCAGTGGGAATCGTTTGAAAGTCGTCGACGCAACAACAGACTCCTGATGCTCTTCAAGGTTCACCATGGACTTGTCGATGCATCGACATACATCGACATACCTGAAACCAAGCGATGGCCGCACCCGTGGTGGAAACCGATTCTACTAGGAGCGCCTCACAGACAAGACCTTCCTCAACTCCTTCTTCTCTAGATCAGTGAAGGACTGGAACTCACTTCCAACCAGAGTTTCTGCGGCAACATCCCTGGAGGACTTTTAGTCTCTCCTCCGGGTTGGGACGATATAGGCGGATCCTTTATCTACAGTGTATAAAGTTTTAATGTTTTTAAACAATGAACTCTGAATTTTAACTCATACTGAATTTTTGATCACCATCACCATGAACATAATGTCGCTGAGCTACTTACGATCTATCAAGATCCCTGCTCAATACTCGGAAGAAGAAGAAGAAGAAGAAACATGATCTTCCCTACAGTGAAAAATAGTACATAAAGATCATTAACCCTATGAGTTTAAAAAAATTAATAAATAACCAATTAAAATTGGTCAAAACCCAAAAAATTGAAACACAGTAAAATACCCAATGAAAGTAAACGTTGTCTGTTGCTCTGGTGGCTGCTTTTTAATTTCTGACTGTCCAGCACGAGATACTGTAAGTGTTGAGTTTGTTTGTACAATTTCATTTCTTATGATAACAGGTTAAACCAGACGGCTAATATCAGCTTTTTGTAGAAAGTCTCATGTGTAAAATCATAACACAATGAATAGTTCAAAACCTTGTCATAGCAAAGATCATATAATCAAAGTACTGAAGTACTATTACTTGGGGGATAAAGCAAATCTTGGTAATCTATTAAGAATTACCTTAAACGGTATTGGATTAATAAATGTAAATATTGTGAAAACTTTTCAGAAATATCGATGACAGCTGACTCGTTCAAATTTCATCTAACAAACCCATTTAGGCAATCCGACCATTAAAAACTCAATGAACCAGTTTCAACTATAAAGGGGGCTGAAATACGTAGTTTTAGCTGAGAAAAAGTATTAAAAAGACTAAGAATAACAGTAAATGGTAAGTTCATGAATATGCATAAATAATGTTTGACGGTAGTAAACAAAAATAATATAAGTAATTGGATAGGGGATGAATAGTCGTAAAAAAATAATAATAACAACTTAAACTGCTCTTAGTCAAAATTCCATAACTCTAGCTACAAACGAACCGAATAGGGTGCGAATAGCGCGAACGATTCATAAAGGGGACGAAACACTATGGTCTCGAATCTCGGCGCGAAATGTGTAAACAACACCGCTTGGAAAAGGGTTGTTCTTAAGATAGACGCAAAATATTAAGCCGAAGATCTGAGGTAAATCTAATGGATGAAACGTCGATCAATACTATTTATCAATGCAAAATATTGTAAATAGTGAAAATAAATACATTATAGCAGGAGTTTGTTGCTAAGCTGTAATATGAGCATTATGAAACCAAACAGTGTAAATTTCATCTGCTTAACCAGTTACTGTAACAGCGACATTTTTATCAACCCTCAAAAACCATTAGTCATTTTACAGCGCGTAGGAATTTATTCGCACAAAAACATTAACTCACAGAAGAAACATTCCAAAATTTCTCGCAATACAAAGAAATAAAAAATAATTCAATTGCTAGGGACAAATGTTCTTAAAAATGATTGAAAATTATGATTTTGGTTTAGATTAGCTGGAACTCGTTTTTTGCTTAGATGAATTGGTCGTGGAGAAATTACATTGGTAAAATCGTAGTGATTTCTGAAGTTGGTATGTAACAATACTTGGGGGAATCCCCCAAGTAAAAATGGATAGGCAAGTCTAAAAATAGCTGAATTATGACTGAAGAACCATAATGCATTGTACGCGATTCGATAATTATCGACCGTTTCTGTTTTATCAAAGGTTTAATCGTGTTCAGTTATCTCCATTTCTTTCCGTCATTATAGTTTACTGTAGTAGTGTATCCAAAAGAAATCGTTTTTTGTGTAATATATAAAAAACAAAGTGGTATGATCATTTGCAGCAGATAGAGAATATCCCTAAAGATCACAAAAATAATGATTTATAAGAATAACAGGCATAACAAAGTTTCCTTAGGAATCTGAACATTAAATCTGGGAAGCAATCCAAAACCCGTCGATTGAGAAATCTACTCCTCGGCTATAAAACCGAGTACCACTGTACACAAACTGTCATTCACTCAGTGGCTGGTAATTGTCTAACCTCAGGAACAATTAACCAAACCCTGTTCTTCCAGCACTATCAGCGCTTTTATTTGCGTTGTTATCAGAAACAAACATGTATATACACAAGTCATTTTCATCTATATCATCAATAAAACGAAAAAAAAGACTTTAAACAATGTTTTCAGAATATGCGCAGAAATCTGCGCATAAACAACTGTGGCATTTTCTTCATTAACTACAGTCTAAGTGATGTCATACAGCAGCCCTGCGTTCAACGAATATTTATGTAACACACGTTTCGTACCTGTTACCTGATTTGTACCTGTTTCGTTCCTGTTACATACCTGTTTCATACCTGTTACGTACCAGATACGAAACAGGTACGAAATGTGCGTCAAGTCAATATTCGTTGAACACAGGGCTGGTATGACTCATATGGTAATATTTACCAAAATGTATATTGCAAACATACCACCAGAGTAAAATAACCTTTCTATACATCTGTATAGAATTATGTGATTTTAACTATATATTTCATGTTTCAGAATTATTGCCATACCTAAGGATCTGGTTTGACGCTATGACTTATCAACCCATTGAAAAATACATCGAGAACCATGGCGAGGCGCAGACTGCCGCTACAAAGTTTTTTGATGTGTTCAAGAGTCGTTTCAAATGTTTTCCAAAATTGTTAGCGGCTTTAAAACATACCAAACAATTTGAAGTTTATGATATATTTATCAAAGAAATAAAGTAAGTATAGTGATGGGTTGTCCCAGTAAATCGTGTACTTTGCTTATTACATTAATATACAGTATTTACCCAAATATTGCTCACAATTGTGTATTAGACGCAGGCAAAGACCTAAATATACACTGATTGGACACTCAATTGATAGCATGCAGCAGATTCTGATATTTTGCTTTTATTTACGCTTTTGTTTTCATTCTTTTTAAAGACCAATATCGCATTTTGTAGAGCTTAGTTTCTTCTCCTGCATGATGTAACTTATTATTTTCTATCTCTTATAGAATTCAGAAACTATTGTTTGAATGAGGCAAATAGCGTATTTTCTGATAAAATTGGAATTTCCATTAAAATGAAAGTAGGTCTGGCTATTGGCTAACACCTGTTTTATTCCTTGATTGATTTCAATAAATGAGGTATCATTTTAAAGATGAATAACAAATCCCATGCCCCCCCCCCAACTTTGGGAAGGGGGGGGGATAGCGGGGGAACTGTCCCATGTTTTTACCTTTCTGATTTCTTCGCACTACTGTGCAAGTGCGGGGCTTTTGTTTCGCGCCAAAATAGAGGGGACACATAGCCGTGACTATATCAGTGAGGTTAAGGGAGGGGTCTTGGTTGTTAAAAGTGCAGGTAATTCTTGGAAAAAATACGGTAAAGGTCTAATGATTCTGTTTAAACTGTTTGTTTACAGGAAGTTCTATGAGGAGAAGAAAAACGCTGATCAATGTAAAAAGCTGCTTGAATTGATTGCAAAAGAAGAAAGAAAGTTAGGAATTAGCACTGTAAGTTGAGTTCTTCTCTTTACTTATATTAATGCACAAGACAATTGAAACCACGGCCTATTAATGCACCAGACAATTAAAACCATGCCCCCCCCCAACTTGGGAAGGGGGGGGGGATAGCGGGGGAACTGTCCCATGTTTTTACCTTTCTGATTTCTTCGCACTACTGTGCAAGTGCGGGGCTTTTGTTTCGCGCCAAAATAGAGGGGACACATAGCCGTGACTATATCAGTGAGGTTAAGGGAGGGGCAATTTTGGGGATTTTTACCATCTGTATGGCCCTGGGGGAGCAGGGATTTACCAAGGGTTTGAAAAGGCAAAAGTAAAAAACCCCGCCCTTCCCAAGGGTTGTGGGTGTGTGGTCTCAATTGACTGGTGCATAATTAATGTAGGTACTAGGTTGATTGCGAGACATATTCTACAACTTGTATTAATCACTTTTGACACCTTAATACTCAAGTGGACCATATTGAAAATTCATATTTCTGTCAAATAATTATGTAATCCACAATAAAAAAGTCGTTAATTACTGATATGTATAGTATCAATATGAGGGTATGATTATTAGCATTATTAGGCCTCTATCTTTGATGAGGGGGTATATTGCATTGCACATGTAGGTCGGTCTGTTGGTTGGTCGGTAGCCAAATGGTTTCTGTTAAGAAAGCAGGAACGCTTTGCCCTAGGATCTTCAAAGTTTACATGGCGTTTGGATGTCAACACTAGATGACCCGTATTGATTTTGAGGTCAGTAGGTTAAAGGTCAAGGTCACTGTGACCTTTACCATTCCTGACTATTGGGCTTCAATGGGGGCATATGTGTATATATCTCTTGTTTAATTGTTGACTATAATTTTCTTTATCACACATCAGTACACATTTCTACAGCTCCATAAAACTTGTAACATACAGTGATATTTGACGTTTTCTGTTTATTATGATGACATCACATATGTTACTTTTGCCTAATGGTGCGCTGTATATAAGTGAATTCAAGTTTGATTGTCTAAGACCTGCCGTCCACTAGGACCCCGAAGGGTTCCTGAGGACTAAATTTGCCTAATCGGGATGGTTCTGCATGTCTTCTAGATGTTCTGGAACCCTTCGGAGTCATTCCTATATGCTTCTGGAAGCCTTCTTCGGGACCGAAAAATCTTCGGCATCCAAATTTTAAAACCTTTTTAAATTTAGTAGTCGAAGGTCTTGTTCAGGATTGGGTTTGGAGTGCTTCGGGGTAATCGGAAAACCATCGGCATCAGTTTGGGGTGTTCGGGAACCCATCGTCATTCACTCGGCATCTTTCGTAATCATTTTAACCATCCCGAGCGGTTCCCGAAGGAAGCTGAATCGATGCCGAATACTCCCCGAATACGACAAATGGATGAGTTATACATTTGGAAGCTATGCTGATCATGTTAAGAAACATGCCGAATAGTTGCCGAAGGCGCCGATTGTGAACGGAAGAGATGCCGAGTCGTAGCCATATTTCCCGAACTATGAGGTCAATTTACCGATAGTTTAAATCTTGAATATATTGCTTTCATCATGGTCCTACAAATCAAGGGCAAACTACCAAATAGGGTTATGTCACCCCCTGTAGAAAGTGCCCAGTGCCCCACTGTCATCAGCTATTAAAGGCAAACACCGGAAAGATAATCCAGGTATATCTACCAGTGACTGTATGTCTTTATCATGACCTCAATATGTCAAGGGTTTTTATACCTGAAATTAGGTTATTCAACTTTTGTGTAGCTGAAACTATGTCTTATTTTTTTGTTGCTGAAACTAGCAAGATTAATGGTGTCTTCCATGCATCGTATTCAACTTTCGACTGATCACAAGATAGTAGTTCAGTACAGTTTTTATACATCGGCAACCCTCAGCATTCTATAGGCATCGATTCGTAAACACTTCCGCATGTTCTGCAATGTAACCGCAACCTTTCCGCACGATCGGGAAACATTCGGGGCAAAATCCTCAACTGTCGGCATTCCTTTGCGTTGCGTTCGGCTGCTTCGGAAAGGTTTCAGCGTTTATACTGCAACATTTTGTATACCGATCCGCGAATACATCCCGAACAAGTCCGATGGCAAAGATCCGCCCATTTGTATTGATAAACGACCCAGAAAGGTTCCCGAAACTAGCAAACTGTAATCTGCTACCCTTCGGCGTGGCATCGGGGTCTAGTGGACGGCAGGTCTAAACTACTGTAAACCAATAAAATTTATTGTGCGATTTAATTTCATGGAGTTCGCAAGTAGTAGAATTTTGCGAATTTAAGTCACGGCGAATGTGGTAAAAACCTTAATATGGACATTACGGGAAACTTAAAAACGTGAAAGTTTGTAGTTGCGAATATGGCGACGATCGGCAAAACGCGAAAGTTAGTATTTGCGAAAGTAAATTGGTTATAGTGTCTTTTTTGCCTTATTATCTGTCTGGTATGTGATTAATAGAATATAAATTTCATGTTGATTTATTATCACAGGATGTTGACGACGGTAATGGTAGAGAAGAGAATGCCGCTTCTGGTGAGTGTGTTTTGCTTGTTTGTTTGTGAATTCGGTTAAACACCGTTTCTTAACAATTTTTAGATGGACTTTTCGATGAAAAAAAGTCAAGCTATTGTCATGACGGGATCGTCTGTGTCTGCCTGTCCATCTGCGTTGGTTCAGTTTATTGTCAGAGTCATTTTCTCAAAGACTATCAAAGATCAACTTGAAACACAACATAGTTATTCACCATCACAAGGGAGATCCATACTGACAAGGCTGATAACCTTGTGACCTATATTTATTGAGTTATATGTCCTTGTTTGGACTTAGTAAATAAAAATGGTGGCAAATTTTTACACATAAACTGAATTTTCTTAAACACTTTTAAATCTTTCAACTTGAAAGTCAATACACTTATGGAAGGTGATTAACTTCATCTACTGACAAGAGGAAACAAATCTATACAGTATTTTATAAGAGTTATTCCCCTTTTCTGACTTTGAATCTTTAGATTAAAATGTCAATTTCCCAAAGACTATCAAAGGTATTCACTTGAAACTCAACATAGTTATTCATGATCACAAGGGGAGTTCATACAGACAAGGCTGGTAACCCTCTGACCTATATTTATGAGTTATCTGCCCTTGGTACTCTTAGAATTTTGACTCACAGATGAGCAAGTTTGTTATCAAGTACAAGAAAGTTGAGCATCCTGCACTCGTAGGTGGTGCTATTGTATAGATATATGCCATGGCAGATTCACCTAACCAGTTTTCCTAGACTGTACATTGTAGCTTAACCAGTACTTACTTAACCTTCCACAAGGAAACAGCAACTTCTCCACATGTGGAGTAAAACCAACATTGTTGTCAAATTGTCTTGGAAGGGTATGGCCTGCTGCGAATGGGTTACAAACCCAGCGCACTAGACCATGACTGCGGCTCTGAGTTTAGTCCTGATCTACTGTTTGTCAAACATTATTTGTAATTTAAAAATCATATATAAACCCTCACCCAGTGGTAGGGATTTGAACTCATGACCACAACTGTGACAGTGTCTAACACTGAAGTGGTAACAACCATACTGACTTCACCTCTGAAACAACTCCAAAAACATTTGCTCAAATGACACTGATATGATTGTTGTCACTACAGTACATGAGGTAAAGGCTCGCTCCGCCCTTTTTAATCATTAAAATTTACTTAATAATTATGTTCTAACTATAACATAGACTCATTGTTCTAACTATAACATAGACTCATTGTTCTAACTATAACATAGACTCATTGTTCTAACTATAACATAGACTCATTGTTCTAACTATAACATAGACTCATTGTTCTAACTATAACATAGACTCATTGTTCTAACTATAACATAGACTCATTGTTCTAACTATAACATAGACTCATTGTTCTAACTATAACATAGACTCATTGTTCTAACTATAACATAGACTCATTGTTCTAACTATAACATAGACTCATTGTTCTAACTATAACATAGACTCATTGTTCTAACGATAACATAGACTCATTGTTCTAACTATAACATAGACTCATTGTTCTAACTATTGTTCTAACTATAACATAGACTCATTGTTCTAACTATAACATAGACTCATTGTTCTAACTATAACATAGACTCATTGTTCTAACTATAACATAGACTCATTGTTCTAACTATAACATAGACTCATTGTTCTAACTATAACATAGACTCATTGTTCTAACGATAACATAGACTCATTGTTCTAACCATAACATAGACTCATTGTTCTAACTAAAACATAGACTCATTGTTCTAACGATAACATAGACTCATTGTTCTAACGATAACATAGACTCATTGTTCTAACTATAACATAGACTCATTGTTCTAACTATAACATAGACTCATTGTTCTAACTATAACATAGACTCATTGTTCTAACTATAACATAGACTCATTGTTCTAACTATAACATAGACTCATTGTTCTAACTATAACATAGACTCATTGTTCCATAACCTGCCTAGTGTACTGTACCAATATTCATGAAACTTCATCTGGGTTACCAACCAGTTAATCTCTAGTTTGTCTAGTTGACAATCTCTAGTTTGTCTAGTTGACTGTTGGTTTGAAATGATAAATCTTACTACAGGTTCAAGTGATGGAAGGTCTGGTGGAACTGGCTCAGCAGGTCGTGGTGACGGTGATGATGATGGAGGTAACAGGCCTGGTGGGGCTAATGCTTCACCAATCAATCGTGACAAGATTACTGCTGGTGCTTGTGGTATGTCCTTATCAACCGTCACTTAATGTACAACTGTCATTGATTTGATCAGAGGCATATTGACGATTCTGATATACATGTATCAGGGGTGGTATTCAATATCGATAGTATTTAATTGGAAAATAAGGATAGCCAATCATATCGCCTGTTACTGACCAAATGTTTGATATGGTGTGATCTGATTGGTTGTCCTTATCCTTAAGTTAAAAAGATGAATATTGAATACCAGAATTGACTAGAATTGACGATACATCGATATATCAATTTGTACATGAAGATGACCAATAACAGGTCCATCAGTCATGATTCACTTATTCAGCCGTTCTAGAATAAAAACATGAATGGGTATAGATTCAGCTTTTGAAAAAATTAACTTCCCTTTGAGTTAAGATTAGACCCATTTTGACAATTTGTAAACTTCCATTTAACCAAAACAAATGCTTTGAGCAGGGAAAATGAGGATTTTGGAGGGTATCGTTCATTTTCCCATGTATTGTTATTTCAAAGTGTAAATCGATAATCAATCGGCTAAAAAATATTGTTGATACAGTGAACTCTCGTTATCTCGAATTTCACGGGACAATGGAAATAACTTCGACCTAACGAAGATATTTAAGATAGAATTTTCGGAGTCAAAGTGGCAAGTTTACTGATTTCTGTCAATTTACGGGTCGCCACCATATTGCTACATCATAAGAGCGACATATTCGTGAGAAATGCTAATTTGATATTATGTACATGTATTACCCTTTAATCATTATTTTTACAAACAATTGTTCAAGATGACATGTTAATTGATGTTTGGACGCAACTCTAATCTTCATGACAAAAAGTCATGTTTGTGCAAATTGTTGCATACAAATAATTGTCAAACAATGGTAGGCGCGAAAATTACAGGTAAATCGAAGATTTGATACTGGCAAGGCGTGAAAAACATTGGAGGCTAGTCGGAAACAATCAGAATTCGACCCGACTTCGAGTAGAACAATACAATTGTGTGAATTAGTTAATCGGGACCAAATAAATAATTTGAGATAATGAAAAATTTCGAGCCAAATTCAAACCTAAACTTCGAGATTTCATATAGACAAAGAAAGAGAAAAATCGGGACTTGAAAAAATCTTCGCCATAACAGGAAATTCGATATAAGCGAATTTGAGAGTTGAATCCCCAACAAATATTAATGATTTTACAATAAATATAATTTGTTTATACATGTACACGTAGAACTCTATAATATTTTACGAAAACTGGTACATATGTATATGGTTTTATCAGGTACTGGACCAGCTAGTGGAAAGGGGAGTAGTGGACCACGTGGACATTCAGGCTGTAAGCATGACCAATCCGGTACTAATTTACATGTACATGTACACTGAATAATTACAATTGAATGATTATAGTCTACTAGTAATTGAAGTTTTCTATTATCTTTTTAATGTTTCTGTGCTCGGCTGTTTAAGTTTAGTGCTGCCTTCCTTGTCAGATAATACAGTCTACTTATAGGGAATTAAATTTGCATTATATGATCAGCAATCATTCTGTACTGGATGATCATGTTACTAATAATAAATGACATCTGACAAGCGTCTACTGCTGTGTTTCAATACTGTCATGTAGCTATGATAATTGATCAAAATTATGAAAATGAACAATTTAATACGATATTAAAATTCGCTAAAATAGGCTGTGCCTTAGTTCATATTAGTCTGTGCTCAGCTGTTTGAGTTGAGTGCTGTCCGATTTTCTATTATCTTTCTGTCCATTTTCCACATAAAATATACTTCGGTCTGTATCCTATATGACAAGCAGAATTATTGTCCCTTATATTATAACACCATTTTACAAGTTTCCTTAGAAAAAGGAGTATTAACACAGTTGCCAATTGTATTACAATGTTATTAGGACCATGCAGATCTCTTCATGAAGTTACACAATGTTTCTACGATAGTAAATAAGTAAGTAAGGAAGTAAAGTCTTTATTTTACCATATGAGGCTAACATACATATGATAATGCTGATCTTAATACAATCTAACTATGTTCTTACAATGATTCTTTTTAGTCACGACCCTGCTATGCTTGTTTTAAATATGTTATAAGCTCAAGTATACTGACACTCTACAGTACAACCACTCTAGAGCAACACCCTTTGGGAAACCCTAAGTTTGTTTGTACAGAGGTTGTTGTTAATGGTAACTTGTGGAACAAAATTATTGTGTCACCTACGAAAGGTTGTTATCTATGAAGGCCTGCTCTGCAGAGGTTTCAATTTTTATCCAAAATTGTTAAATAGCATTTTATCAATGCACTTGCAGGGCTTTTTTTCGCTGAATTGTGAAGAGGCTCAAGCCCTTTTGTTTTGTGAAAATTTAGCGCGAAAATTCTCAAATTGTGAAATAAAATTTTTCGTATGTTAAGTAATTTTTTGTCCACTTGTCCCAAACATGCATGTATCTATGATACAATACTTCATATCAAGTCCTGTACAGGATTTTATCATTGTTATTTATGTTTGGATTGTTTGGTGCCGTGTGGTGAAGTTGATTTTACAAAAACCAAGACGCCAATTCTAATTGTGAAGGGGCCTTTAGGGGCCTATTGGAAATTATATAGGCCCCTCGTATATAGTGAAAAAAAGCCCTGACTTGTGAAGTTCAAAAGATAAATAAACTGGCATTTTATCTTTTGACTTTAGCATGCATTTTATGTATTATAGGTTCTAAAGATAAAATAAAACTGGCATTTATCTTTGGACTTGTGAATGCATTTTATTTTATAGGTTCAAAAGATAAAATAAAACGGTTGAAATATTTTGTGATAAAGCAGTTGGGTAAAGTTTTGGAAGAGTTAAATGTGGAGAATCAACCGTGGTGGGAAATGATCCTGGATAGTGAAGATCTTGAAGTCAGTTGGGAAGAGCAAGAGGATCTGCGTACGACTCGTTTTATCTTTTAATTTGGTTTTCAACTTGAGGGGACTATAAGTTTGCCCTCCGTCAGTCCGTCAAAAATCGGGATCCTGACATAACTCAAACAGTTTCCAAGCTAGGTTTATTGAACTTTGTATGTAGATAGGGGGCAGGGAATTGTGCACGTCGAAAAAATAATGTGATTCTGACAAAAATTGTGGTTGCTATGGAGACAGAACAAGTGAAAAATGGCCAAAATCTGGATCCTGCCATAACTCAAACAGTTTCCAAGTTATATTTATGAAACCTTGTATGTGGGTTGGTGCAAATATGGAGATAATTCCCATCTTAATATATTTTGATTCTGACAAAATTGTGGTTACTATGGTTACAGAAACATGAAAATAATTTAAAGGTCATGGCTTCAAACCGGTAGTGGACTTCTGTATTGTTTGCAATTCTAAGTGACTTGTTAAATTAATGTAAAATCATTTTGTGGTGTCGCAAATTTGCTATTGTGAAGTAGTTCACAGGGTTAAATTTTAGTGATTTTCAAACTTCTAAGAGAACTATGTTTTGCATTTCACTGTCGTTGTTAATGTTCATCAGCATAAATTTTTGCGACATAGCAAAAATTATTCCCTCGCAAAAATTTGCGAATTTCCTGTACATTGTTTGGTTTAATCTGTCTAGTATTACCTACTTTGTATGCTACAAGATTTCATAAAATTGTAAAGTTATAATATTTATATCGCCCTATTTATAAGTTTATTATTTTACTCCTTCAGAAAAATCAACAAACCCAGGTCTGGATTTTTTAAAGCTTCTAAGACTTCGTGATTACACTGTAGAGCAACTACAAGAACTGTTTGCTAGACTGGAAATAGATCGTGCTCAACAAATATTGCTGGACGATCAGAACAAAGGTAAAAGTACCAGCACATTACTGTATGATCACTCATTTTCATGGGTATTTGTTTTTATTGATTTTAGTAAAACAAAACTTGTTGAATTCCACACACGGACGACAAAACCCTAGTTCAATATTAAGGAGGCCTAATCGTTTATCGTGGGGATTAGATTTCATCGTTGAATTCAACCTCAAAATCAATGAAAATTTAACCCCCATAAATATAAAGATTTTACAGTATAATTATGTTTTCCTCACAATAAGGGAAGCTATTGCAGTTACCCAAGCGTTGGCGTCGGCGTAACACTTTTGTTAAAGTTTAGGTACAGGTTTTTTAACCTATTTTATTCTCTAAGTCCTTTGAGATGTTGCAATGATACTTTGCATACTTGTTTGCCATCATGACCCCAACCCATATGCAGGAGTAGGTAACTCTATCAGGCATTTTGTTGAAATTATGCCCCCTTTTTCTACTTAGTGCAAATAGTGCAAATGTTAAAGTTTAGGTACAGGTTTTTTAACCTCTAATATCTTCAAAGTGCATTGACATATTGCTTTGATACTTTGCATACTTGTTCACCATCATGACCCCAACTCATAAACAGGGGTAGGTAACTATATTAAGCATTTTGATGACATTATGCCCCCCTTTTCAACTTAGTGCAAAGGTTAAAGTTCAGGTACAAGTTTTTTTACCTCTAATATTTTCAAAGTGCATTCACATATTGCCATGCATACTTGTTCTCCATCATGACCCCATCCGCTACACAGGGGTAGTAGGTAACTCTATCAAGCATTTTGTTGAAATTATGTCCCCTGTTGGACTTGGAAATGCAAATGTTAAAGTTTAGGTACAGGTTATTCAACCCCTTATAACTTCAAAGTGCAATGACATATTGCTTTGATACTTTGCATATGTGTTTACCATCATGACCCCAACCTATAAACAGGGTTAGGTAACTCTATCAAGCATTTTGGTGAAATTATGCCCCCTTTTTCAACTTAGTGCAAATGTTAAAGTTAAGGTACAGGTTTTTTCATCTCTAATATTTTCAAAGTGCATTCACATAATGCTATGCATACTTGTTCTTCATCAGGACCCCAATCCCTACACAGGGATGTGTAACTCTATCAAGCATTTTGTTGAAATTAAGCCCCCTTTTGGACTTGGAAATGCAAATGTTAAAGTTTAGGTACAGGTTTTTAACCCCTTATATCTTCAGAGTGAATTGATATATTGCGTTGATACTTTGCATACTTGTTCACCATCATGACCCCAACCCCTACACAGGAGAAGATTTAGCATTTTGTTGAAATTCTGCCCCCTTTTGGACTAAGAAATGCTTATTTGTTTACCTTCATGGCCAAGGGACCTACACATGAGTAGGTAACGGTCCTGCATTATTTGTCCAAATTATCCCCCTTTTTCGACTTAGAAGCCCAAACCTCTACACAGCAGAGGGTAATGCTGCTGTTATGAAGCATCTTGTTTTGAATATTTAATAATTGTACTATCCTAGGATGGCGCTGCGAATAGTGGAGCGTGCCGTTAGTGGACAGCTCTTGTTACTACTCTTTATCACAATTTCTTTAGGCTATTGTTGAGATTTCATTTGGGCTCTTCAAACGGGGAACTGGGGCTTCCACATAAGTTCATATGTATACTTGGTACCAGAAGTCTAGTTGTGCATATTTCAGGTCGGATGAATGTCGAAGATGTATGTTTTAGAGTACAAAACCCTTCTAGGTTCATACTTGTTACTCAATTGTCTTGCTGTCAGTCTTTTATTCTGTCCGTCTATCCCCTTTTCTTGTCCGCACTATATCTCTATTGAAGATCAAGGTGATGCATGGAGGAAGAGCGTTTTTGATACATTTTTCATGTCAGCCATGCATCTCCTTATACCATTGGAAAGATTTAAAGCAACATTATGCCTTAAACGGTATATACCCGCTATACAGTATGTAGTTTCAGTCATACTGAAATATAGTGCAGAGGTCATAGACCCTTAAATAACAACTGTTTTCATAATTGTTCTCAAAATAGTATTGTTATTCTATACATTTCTAGTAATCGAGAGCAGGCCTAAAGAGTCATCAAGTCCTTCTAGTAACAACTTGAATTCCAGTGAACACCAGAAGGAGACACCAGTGAAAATGAATATAACAGGTGAGAGTAACTTCTACTAACAGGTGAGGTAACTTCTACTAACAGATGGGGTAACTTCTACTAACAGGTGAGGTAACTTCTACTAACAGGTGAGGTAACTTCTACTAACAGGTGGGGTAACTTCTACTAACTGATGGGGTAACTTCTACTTACAGGTGAGGTAACTTCTACTATTCTACTAACAGGTGAGAGTAACTTCTACTAACAGGTGAGGTAACTTCTACTAACAGGTGGGGTAACTTCTACATGTGAATTAAACTTTACTCCTTAGAGACATATAATACAGAGAATTTGGCTTGATCCCTAACCTTCTAATAACATAATTTTACAGCTGATATATAGTGTATGTTTTTATAAGGTGGTAGTATCAGGAAGACGCTCGATGTGTAATACAAACAATAATCCAAAGGACTGATTTTGCATGATTTGCTTGCGGAAATTGATGTATTCAAAGCAAGAACCTTGTAATATATTCATGCATAAAGATCAAGATCTGGTCAAATTCTCCGTACAATAAAGAGCTATGTCCTGTGGTCGGTGTGCCGGATTTCTAACAATTTAATCTGGGTTCTATTTCTGAACACCAATGGCTATTTTCCTCCACATGTGGGAAGTTTCCTTCTTGTGGAAGGGTAAGTGAGTACTGGTTGAGATACAGCACAGGAAGGAAAACTAGTTTGGCAAATCAGCCACCTGATGAAACCAAAAATTGAGAAACTGAGTTAAACCGGAATAAAGAAACATACTGAATATCGTCGGCAGGCACTAATAGTCTCCAATGTCCATTTGTTTCAAAATTGAGATTTTTGCACTTTCGGGTTTGTTTGACATTGCTCAATGTCCTGTGAAAAATTTACATCATAATTTCAAGTGCAATGTGCTTTTTGTCAGTAATGTTTTGCTCAAAGTCCAGTATTTGGACCACTACGTAACGTGCATGTTGCTGAATATCCCGGAGATTGGTTACTCTAAGAGCAACTTAAACTAAAAAAAATAAAGTTGACCAAATGCCTTCCTTTATGTTGTCATGTGATTAACTGAAATGTTTAATATTAAGTTGCTTATTGTTCTCTACCAGTCGTTCTTATATGATCCAATGTCCAGATCAACCAATGAAACTGCGTTATTTCGGTAATATTTTGTCCAAACTCCAGGTGTGCAACAAACAAATGCAAAAGTTGCTCAATGTCGAAATTCGGGATAACACACTTTTTCTAAACAGACGTTTCTACGTCACTTTGAATGCAGAATAATGAATACAGTGGTAAGAATGAAGCCATAGTACTATATCTTCGTTTTTAAAATTTTAAAATCGGTTGACATAAGGATATTTGACAAAGTCAAATGTTCAACTCTCATTTCTCCGAAACATGATTTTGGCACTTTAATCACTATTAGAATCAGCTGACGATATCTCTTGGTGTTTTGATCTGTTGGTGTGAATTACTTGAGAGTTTAAGTGCCAATTTCAACATTAGCTGTATTAAGTTTGGCTGACTTTTAAAACTGAAGCCTAGGTCCCACTGAGGAATTCCACATCAGTGATGTTCTCCCGATTTTTGTGATTGTTTTTGTCTGTCGTCCGTCCGTCCGTATGTTCTGTTAGCTTTTTCACTGTTAACACTCTAGCACTTTCAATGAAATCTAGGTCAAGTTTGAAGTTGGGTCATGTGGGGTAAAAAACTAGGTCAAAAGGTCAAATAATAGGTTAAGTTCGAAGTTGGGTCATGTGGGGTCAAAAACTAGGTAAAAAGGTCAAATAATAGCAAAACCTTGTTAACACTCTGGGGTTCACATTTTTGCTTTGATCTTCACCAACATTTGTTAGTAGTTGTATCGCAATGAAATCTAGGTCAAGTTTGAAGTTGAGTCATGTGGGGTAAAAAACTAGGTCAAAAGGTCAAATAATAGGAAAACCTTGTTAATGCTCTGGCGGCCACATTTTTGCTTTAATCTTCATGTTTGTTCAAAATGTTTATCTTGATGACCTTAATGTCAAGTTCGAAGTTTGGTTATGCGGGGTCAAAAACTAGGTAAAAAATAAGAAAACCTTGTTAACACTCTGGAGGCCACATTTTTTCATGGTTCATGTGGGGTCAAAAACTAGGTCAATAGGTCAAATAATAAAAAAACCTTTTTAACACTCCTGAGGCCTCAGTTTTGCTTTAACCTTTATCAAGTTTAGTCAAAATGTTTATCTTGATGACCTTAAGGTCAAGTTCAAAGTTTGGCCATGTTAAGCAGTTGAGCGCCCCAGGATCTATGATCCTCTTGTTTCTGATACCACCTGATTCATCACAATTATTTGATATCACACTCTGTCTCATGATTTTCCCGAGGCCTCCCTAAACCACAAGGAACCTGTTCCCGATGTCCTGATAGCTTATTGATTTAGCTCGGGAGTACATTGCCAAGGCAAAAAATGCTCAGTGGGACCTAGGCTTAACAGTTAAATTCTTCAACAATGTGTTTGATAATTTAGCAATTGGTTCATAGTAGCCTTTGTTTTGTGGTTTCAGGTCCTCTTGAACTGTCACCTGTTGTTGAGGTTGATTCTCCAAATAGGTCGCCTTTAAGGAGGTCCGATACGTCCACAGAATCAATAGAAAACAATACTTTAAGGAGGTCTGATTCGTCTCTAGATTCAATTGATAACAATACTGTGATCGAAGACATCGTGGATGCGTCAGTGAAGGGAACCAAGGCTGTACAGGAGCATAGTACTGGCCGACGTGCCGTCGAGATGGATGAAACGCCGGGCACCAACCAACGTGCCGTCGAGACTGATGAAGCCCCAGGTACTGACCAATGTGCCACCGAGATGGATGAAGCACAAAATATTTCTGACGGTAATTTACCAATACTGAACAACCTACAGTCACCCGCTCATTCCATTCAACTAGGGAGAGATGGTGAAAATATCAACACTGATGAAGAAGCTGTAATAAGGAACACCGGTACTAATGTGGAAGCGAAGCCACCTAGAGATGGACCTGACCATGTCACCGGAGTGAATCTGGTACCTGCAAGCATGAGTCTACCAGACAGTGGTAGTGTACAAAATAACGCCGCGAGCAGCCCGCCTGAATCTGCTGCTAGGCTAGACGAAGCTTCCGATGTCACATCACAATTACCTACTGTACTGGATTCCAGTATGTCATCTTACACAAACATGAATATTTCAAATAATACAAATGAGTCGGAAACTGAAAATTCTGAAAAACCTAGTAATGTTTAAGAATAAATTTGACCTTAACCAAATATGAAGATTTTGAATATTACAAATGAATCGGGATACTGAAAGTTTGGCAAAAACAGGGATTTTACTATTTATAGAACAGCTGGAAAAACCTAGTAATGTTTCTGATTAAATTTGGTCAAAATTTGAGCAAAATTTTGAATGATAATTTAGGAACTACTTGTACTGTAAAATTACTAATTTTCGCTGGTACGAAATTTCGCAGATTTTGGTAAAATAGCAATTTGGCAGGTGTTCTAATATGGGGCTTAACTTTGAAATTTTATGAAAAGTATTTTTATGGAGGCAGCTTTTTAGATTCTCAACATTATACAAATTACTCATATACCATTAGATCTTGTAAGGCCAAACAATCAATATGTTTGGTTCAGGTTACATGTTGAAAAATATCAAGGTTGGTAGATCGAAAAATATTTTTAATTTTCCTTGTATTTACTAAACACTCAATATTTATGCATTATTTGTATCAGAAGCTCATTTTGTTCTCTATGTATTATTTTTAGCTTGACTGTTTGAAGAAAAAAACGAGCTATTGTCGTGATGGGATCATGTGCGCATGTGTTGGTTAAGTTTTTTGTCAGAGCAGGCCTCAATGAATCCACTCGTCTGCTCGTTCTGCACAATATTTTCCTTCTTTATTTATATAGCAGGACAAGTAAGATTTTGGGGTTTTCTTCTATGCCTATTGTGCAGGACGAGTGCTTTTAAAAATATTTGTTGAGGCCTATCTGCAGAGTCATTTTCTCATAGACTATCAAAGGTATCCACTTGAAACTCAACATAGTTATGCACCATCACAAGGGGAGTTCATTCTGCCAATGCTGGTGACCTATATTAATGGAGTGATCTGCCTTTGTTTGGCTTAAACTTAGATCATCAAAAAGTCATCAAAAAAAGAATAATTGTGATCAAACTGTCAGTAATTTGAGGCATTTCCTTTTCATCCTTTTCGTCGGGAAATCTTCTTTTTCGTATTTTAGTCATACTCTTGATCTTTAAATTTGTGCATAATAATTGTATGAGTTATGTATATTGTTTTAACCATGTCTTAATTGTGATTGTACAGCACTTTGAACGTGTATATACATGAAAAAAGGGCTATATAAATATGGTATAATAATTAGATATTTTGGTCGAGCGTTTAACGCTCGTTGGCGGTTCTGTTAAATCTTGATTATCTCTTCTGCACCACATATATTTTTATTTAAGCCTACGGTAGACATTTGTTTTAACTGATAGAATAAGAACCTTGATATACAGGGTGTTAAAAAAGTTCTCAAGATTTAAATTCATACCTTATTTTATCTGAGCTATGTATGCAGTGTACACTTCTAATTTCTTACTCTAATAACCCTCTGGATATTAACAAAGTTTACATTCTTCTGATGTTAGAAAATAAACTGTTGAAACTTAAATATTGAGAACTTTTTTAACCCCCTGTACATGTATATTTTAATGAGGATCCCATTAAAGAACGCCTGCAAGTTGATGGTTAAAAACCTGTGTAGAGTTCCATTTTGTGACCCATGCATGTGGTCTGTGCTATTTCTTTTCTTTTTGTGTGTTCCTATTTGTGCCTTTCATTACTCCGCTGGTTCTGTTGAGTGCTGCCTTCCCTACCCAATTATTAGTCCCCTACCGGTTTATGAAACTTGGTATGTGGATAGGGGGCAATAAGGGGATTAGGCATGTCTAAAAATATTTTGTGGTAGCTATGGCGACAGAAAGAGTGAAAATATGCCCAAATCTGGATCCTGCCATAACTCAAACATTTTTCAAGCTAGGTTTATGAAACTTGATATGTACAAAAATTGTGGTTGCTATGGCAACAGAAACATTGAAAATGGCTTAAAACCGGTAGGGGACTTCTGTATTGCTTGCAATTCTTAATTTATTTACTTGTTTATTAATATTTTATATTCATTTCTCCCTCGAAGTTTGAGGTCATTGGCCAGTCTGGCAGGGTATGAAAACAGAATGATCTCAAATAGTCAAACGCAAACAAGTAACAAACACATATTCAAGTCATTTTTAATTCACATTAAGTTTGTGGACCAAACTATTACATAGTTGTCTTAGTAGAGTCATATTTTTTATAGTCTTTGTTATATTTTGTTATATTATGTAAAATGTGTACCATTAACATTTTTATATACTGAGCCACAGGGTATTGATGCATGTTTGTTCCATGTTTATGTTTGCATTATCTCACATAATACCAAAGATAATTTACAAGTGGATAGGCATGTCTAAAAAGAGCTGAATTATGACTTGAAGACCCATAATGCATTGGGCCGGGTTCGGTAATTATCGGCAGTGTCCGTTTTATCAAAGGTTTTACTGCGTTCGGTTAATTCCGTCTCTATCCGTCATTATAGTTTACTGTAGTAGTGTATCGAAAAGAAATCGTGTTTTCGTTTGAAACCAAAAAACGAAGTGGTTTGATCATTCACAGCAGATAGATAACAACCCAAAGATTACAAAAAATAATACTCTATAAGAATAACAGCCGTAAATTAGTTACCTTAGGGATCTGAAAATCAAATCTTGGATGCAATCCAAAACCCTTTGTTAGAAAAATCATCGACTGGGAAAGGTCACAGAAAATTTGGTTTATTTCACAATTTAAGGATGAATCGTCTAAATTATTTATGCAACAACATTCCAAACACATAATGGACGAAATGAAAACCTACCTCCGCTATTTTTGACCAAGGGTTACTATAAATTAATCCAAATATTTCGCAGATTAAAAGCTTAAAATATCCAAGATGGCGCCAGGAATTGTCCGTTCGGCATTTATTGCTACAGACGTATGCTGATCGCCTTATTTCTTTTCAAAATGGCGGCTACTATAGGCAATTTAGCTAAGTGTCAGTTCCATTCTCCTGTATTCTTTGATAATACATATGTATCTGAGATTAAGGTAAACACATAAATAACTCAATTTTTCGGGTCGGTGACTTGTTTACATAACATTGTGTACATAAACATAACAATTTCTCTTATCAATGTCTTATTTTAATATATATTAAGTTTATTAGTATGTACCTAAGTGAATAAGGTAATAGTTTTCACTGCCTTTTTCTCCGATTGAAACGTTTAAAACAATAAAAATACAATCATAAATGTTATGATATACAAATGAATCAACACATTATACATAGATGTATGTTTTTGAGATAAAAGGTAAACACAAACCAAAAAATAATATGTGTCAATACCCGGTGTACTGAGCAATATTGCAGAGATTTTTGTCTTGTTGATCAAATTTAAATATTTTATTGTCATTTTGTGTATACCTGTACATGCATTTCATCATAAAGGTTACACAAAGTCTGTTGTACATGTAACTCAGTGTGGAGATGATCCTACCCTTTATGCATAATAATGCCTTTTTGGTCTAGCTTGTGTTGGTATTATGACTTGTATGTATTTGGAATAGTTCTTGCATATGAAAGCATACAGCCTGTGTTGTATCGACAGCTGAAGTGAAGAATCACTCAAATTTTGCTCAATTTCCAGATTTCCCTAATTCTAAAATTATCTTGACTTTTCCCTGACCTTTAAAAAGTTTGTTTTCCCTCACATTGGAACCCTGTCTAACCACTGATGTAACTTTAAGTTAATTGGAATAACTGTTATGGAGATATTGTCAATTATACTGTATGTAAAATAGGTATCTATTGAGTAGAGAGTTGCTATTCATCTGTCTTGTATATATAAAATATATTCTTTGTGGAGAGTCTATCTCAATGTAGTTTTATTTCTCGCATGTTGTGTGGGAGACATATTGATATTGTGATGGGCATCTGTCTGTTAGCCATCAGTCGGATATAAATAGAAACTGAACAGGACAACTTGGTACCAAGTCTAGTTGTGCATATTGTGAGGAATTTTAGATGAGATGATTTTTGCTGAAGTTATGGCCCTTTATAGGAGAGATTATGTTCTTGTGTCTAAAACCGTTTAATTCATATTTATATTTCTTGTCTGTCTACAGTTTACAAATGTGCTGGGTTGGTTCTTTTATCCTAACAGTTACATGACTTGTAATATATGTAAATATATTAGTTTGTTATATAGCAAAAGACCATTAAATATATTTTTGTATATGGTCCAGAGGCCAGTTGTACAATGAAAATGTTTGATTTGAAAATATAATCAAGAAGCATGATCATATAATCTGTGATGTAATCATTTACCTTACCTGTGACTTCTTATTATACCCTCATACAATGAGTTGTCAGGGGGTTATACTGGACTCAGCTTGTCTGTCCTTCGTTAGAGGTATTACTGTAAACCAATTTACTCTCACGTTTTGCTGATCATGAGCATATTTGCGTCTATAAATTTTCGCGTTTTTAAGTTTCCTGCAGTGTCCATATTAAAATGTTTTTCATACTTTTGAGGCGACTTAATTTCGTGAAATTCTACCATTCTCGAACTCCGCAAAACCAAATTGTGCGAAATAATTTCTAGGTTTACAGTAATGTGGACGCAACTCCCAACTTTTACAGATAAATGACCTCAACATGAAGGTTTGCGTGAAGGAGTAAGTGCTTCAAAAATTTTGCCATTAGTATTGCCAATTGCATAGGAGGTATATTATAGTCGGCTGTTTTGTTAGCTCACCTGTCACAAAGTGACAGAGTGAGCTTTTGTGATCACTCTTCGTCCGTCCGTCTGTCTGTCTGTCTGTCCGTCCGTCCGTCCACAATTTACTTGTGTAGACACTAGTGGTCACAGTTTTAGCCTAATCATTATGAAACTTGGTCACAATGATCACATCAACAAAATCTAGGTCAAGTTCGATATTGGGTCATCCAGGGTCAAAAACTAGGTCACAAGGTCAAATCATAGAAAAACCTTGTGTAGTCACTTGAGGTCACAATTTTGTCCTAATCATTATGAAACTTGGTCACAATGATCATCTCAACAAAATCTAGGTCAAGTTTGATATTGGATCATCCGGGGTCAAAAACTAGGTCACAAGGTCAAATCATAGAAAAACCTTGTGTAGTCACTAGAGGTCACAATTTTGGCCTAATCTTTATGAAACTTTGTTACAACGATCATATCAATGAAATCTAGGTCAAGTTCGATATTGGGTCATCGGGGGTCAAAAACTAGGTCACAATGTCAAATCATAGAAAAACCTTGTGTAGTCACTAGAGGTCACACTTTTGGCCTAATCTTTATGAAACTTGGTCACAATAATTATCTCAACAAAATCTAGGTCAAGTTCGATATTGGGTCACCCCTGGTCAAAAACTAGGTCACAAGGTCAAATCATAGAAAAACCTTGTGTAGTCACTAGAGGTCACAATTTTGGCCTAATCTTTATGAAACTTGGTCACAATGATCATCTCAACATAATCTAGGTCAAGTTTGATATTGGGTCGTCCGAGGTCAAAAACTTGGTCACAAGGTCAAATCATAGAAAAACCTTGTGAAGTCACTAGAGGTCACAATTTTGGTCTAATCTTTATGAAACTTGGTCACAATGATGATCTCAACAAAATCTAGGTCAATTTCGATATTGGGTCATCCGGGGTCAAAAACTAGGTCACAAGGTCAAATCTGAGAAAAACCTTGTGCAGTCTCTAGAGGTCTCAATGTTGGCATGGTCTTTATGAAAGTTGGTCACAATGATGATCTCCACAAAATCTAGGTAAAGTTGGATTTTGGGTCATCTAGGGTAAAAAACTAGGTCATTAGGTCAAATCATAGACAAAACTTGGCTTAAACTTCAATATGTCATTGGATCTAAATGTGATGTTAATTATGAAGCATAAGACAATATGAAAACCTTGTACATGCAATAGAGGCTACCATTAGGGGTGCATGAACTACTAGGACAGGTGAGCGACCTATGGCCCTTTGGGCCCTCTTGTATGTTTTATTTGTGTTATATACTCACCAAAATTTTTATTAATATATTAATGTTAATGTGTGTCTGAATGTTTTTATTCAATTGCAAAGATCTTGTACTGAGGGACCTTACCTTTGATTCTGTTACAGTTTCATTCTTTATAATATCATGTGTTCTTACCCTGGTGTGCATCCATGAATATATCGCTGGTTTAGAATTAAAAGGTCGTAAGTACAAAATCAATAATTTGAGAAAAAAAAGAAAAAAAGACCAAATTTGAGTATTGACCCAATCAGTCATTCTTGGATTATGGCCTTTGGATTACAAAACAATGTTAAATTGGCCTTGTCTGTACTCTTATTCAAATAGTTTTCATCTGATCGTCTTCAAGATTTGTGAAAATGATTATTGTGGCAATATCTAGGCCAAGTTGGGATTATAATAATAATAAAAAAGAGGCAACATAGTTGGCTATACACCCAGTCTTTCCTGTAAGTCACATGTGCCTAATAGGCCCATGCCTTCATGGATTATGGCCCTTGAATTACCAAAATTGATAAATAGTTTCATTGCTTTATTTTAATTCACATTGCCCCCAGACGGGCGTATTCTGTGACATTTTGTTTTCGTTTTGTTGTTCAATGACCAAGTTTTTGCAATATTGCATTTTTTAAACTTATGTGTCTGTAATATTTGTTTATGAAGTAATATAATAAAGTTATACATAGGATTGCTCTATCTTGGTTTTATATGAAAAATTATGTATATTCAACAAAAATAAAAAGTATCAACAATTTATTTTGCATTTTCCATTGGCGCAAATTTACCTATTATATAGGTCTCGTTCTTCGATAAAACTTGTGATATGGTATGCAGTTGACTATAACTAATACCTTTCGTTTAAGGGAGGTAACTTGAAACGTACCAAAGTTTGACTCAAACTGCATTAACCTGTGTTATATACCACACATAGACATGGTATGTCTACAAGTATAGGAGCAGAATGCAAATAAAACTCATATCCTAAAAACAACTGCAGTCTTCCATTGGTTCTTGGTTAACTTTTCTGTCCTTATTTAGACTATCTCTCTTAAGCTGATATCCCACTGAGGAATTTCTTCCGATACCACCGGATTCATAACAATTTCTTCCGATATCACAAACTGTCTCATGTCTTCCCTGAAGCTTCCCCTAGACCACAAGGAACCTGTTCCCAATGTTTTGATACAAAATGTAGCTCTTTAGTTTCAATCGGAATTACATTACCAAGGCAAAAAATGCTCAGTGGAACCTAGGCTTTAGATAGGTTTTAAGTCAAGGGGGACGATCCAAATAAAAAAGTTGACTCCTGAGCTGCCAAATAGTTTACACAGTCTTCCATTGCATCATTGAGAAAACTTCTGTGTTCTCAAGTCAGATGTTTTATTTGGATTGTTTAAGCATCATGCAGGGTCGCTCAGTAATGACCCTAATTGTACATCATTATACTCATAATCAGGCCAAAACAAATCAATTATGTGGTTCTGGTAACATGGTGAAAAAATAGGGTACCGGTAGGTAGGCATCCTCATACATCAGTGGTTAGTCAAGTTCCCAGACTACCCCCTGATTCAATACCCGTCATTCCGAGCGCAAACCTAAAAATAGCTCATTTCGAAGAGTGGTAGGTAGGTAGAAAAAACATTTTATTTTTTAAAATTATTTTCTTTTTTCTTTTATAACAATATTATAAAACAAACCCACTAACCTTTGGTGAAGATCTAAAAAGATAATTACAAATCAGATGGGGAAGGCAGAACTCAACAGAAGTAGCCGAAAGGCACAAAAAGAAAACACTAAAATGTAAAAATGATATTTTATCTGCAGCTTTCGTACTGTGCCGGAAAATCGCCGATACAGCAAAAAATATTTTTTTGCAATAAATGTTTAGGTCGGGCAAAAATATTAGGGTTGGTGGGTTTACCACATAATTAATTTGTTTTGGCCTCATCATCCATCAAACTAATTATACTCAATGGTGAAAGCTTGACCATTTCCGTTTTCTGTGGTACACATTGCAATGCATAAAGCTGAAGTATTTTGATTGAACAAACATTATTATGCATGGGTTTATTGTATGGGTTAATAGTTCGACTGTCACTTGGCCCCGTCTGGAACCACACTATTTCGTCACATGGCCCCGTCTGGAACCACACTATCTCGTCACTTGGCCCCGTCTGGAACCACACTATCTCGTCACTTGGCCCCGTCTGGAATCACACGATCTCGACAGACAATGTAATCACTCAACCATTCGGGAAGATTCCATAACAAACGGAAGATAGTTTTACCATCCCATCCAACAATGTATCTGTAACGGCACAAATTTTACTACTTCATGAGCATATAATTAAGAAATAATGAATAATTATGTTCCTGTGTTTTTTTGTAGAATACAGCACCTTTATGAGTTTGGATGCATCGTTTAAATCAAGAGTGTGTAGTACGAGTGACTTATTATATGCATCCGAACAAGTGACCATGCTTTAATCTACAATAAAACACAGGTACATATTCATTATTCTGATTCTAACATAGCCAATATTCCGCATTTGATTACACATCAACACATAGTAACCGCTGCACTATTTTCTTCAACGTAACGCTACTTAGTTATTTGCCGTAGCTGAGTTTTAACTGATTCGTTACAAGCTAGTGGTAGTGTAATGAAATAAAGAAGGATGCAGTCAAGGATTTTTTTTTCGCTGTAACATTTTTTTTGTTTCACTGTATACAAGAGTTTACGCAAAAATCCCAATTTGTCGGTCCATTGTCTAAGACTTTAGTGCGTCTTATAAGCAAGCATATCCAGTAAGATTTAATTGCAAACTCATTGCTTAAGACAGGTGGTTGCTTATTGCAACTGAGTTACTTACTACCAGTACAGGTTGGACAATAGACAAGTTTAATTATTCTATATAAATCTCTGAGCTTACCTCACTTTGGGGAACTTTGCGGTAATAGCGTGCTCATAAGCATCCACAACTTGGGACACATCATAAGAAACTAATTTTGCAATATCTTTGGACTTTTCTATAACTGAAAATGAAGATTCTCATACATTGTGTCATAAACAAGGAAAACATAGATGTGACAACAGCATTGCTGATAATATCACAATAAACAAACAGATTATAATATGTATGGATATCTGAACAAGTGATGAATATACATGTACATGTACATTGCATAGGCATTTGGTTTCAAGTTGCCATAAATTGATGATTTGCCCTAGTCATTGATAGACCCAGGTTCTGAAAAATACAGTACCTGGGTCTATCAATGACCAGGGCAATCATTAATTTACAGCGAGTTGAAGTACACTGATAACAAATAAGTTTTTTTTGCAAACTGATTTGCCGTATTTCCACACTTTTGCCCTCATTTCTAGATTTCTCAACTCCCTCTTATTCAGAAGTCTTTTTTATCAAGTGTTCCCTCTTATCAGGAATTTCCTCTTATCAAGAATATACTCGATCAGAGTAGTCCCTCTAGTCACAAATTCTCTCTTTATCAAGAAGTCCCCTAATCTAATCCTGAAACCCCTTCTTTTCGAGAATTCACATCAGCCAATCAATCTCTGTAATCCAGGATTCACTCAAATCCTGGATTTCCCTCTTATCTAGGATTTATTTTAATCCATGATTCCTTCTAATCCATAATTCCCTCAAATTCAGGATTCCCCTTGTTCAGGATTCCTTCTAATCCAGGATTCCCTCTTATCCAGAATTCCTTCTAATTCAGGACTCCTTCTAATCAAGGATTCCCTCTATCCAGGATAACTTTCATTCCAGGATTCGCCAAAACCCTAGATTCCCTCTAATCTAGGGTTCCATCTAATCCAGGATTTGCACTTATTAAAGATTCCCTCTTTTCACGAGTGTATATCCTATTTGTTGGTCATGGCAAAACAGGGACAGTGTATAACTTAGCTACTGGGAAGTAAAGTGGCCCAAAAAAGCAGGATAAACACTATAGAAATTTACCTTTATCCAAGTACGATTCACCATAGTAACGTTGAACTTCTACAGGTGCTTCATGAAACCTCTCACTGAGCGCTGACGGGAATTTTGAAACATCAAATAATTCAGTCTGAAAAAACGTAGGTTCTAATATATGCACACTGATGCCAGTACCGTACATCTCTCGTCTAGAATAGAAAAAACAACAACATTATGTAATATACGTATTTGTGATAATGCATATAATTTTAATGTGATTGAAAATAAAATACTTCTATTAGCCCTTCACTCCATAATACCGCTTTTCATGTCCTAACAATAATCATGACTGATGATCATGTACATATTAACAATATTGAGCATGTATTGAGATATCATGATTTCACAAAGATCAAAAAGATAATAATAATTGGACAGGGAAGGCAGCACTCATCAAAAACAGCAGGGCACATATTACTGAACAGCTACAAAAACATGACATACCACTCCCTCAGCTTATCGTGTCAGTCAGTCAAATAAATCTTGAACACGAGCCAGAGAACGAGAACAAACCAAAGGGACGACAACACACCAAAAGGACAATTAATCCACAAACAACACTTGACAGATAAAGTGTGCATGTACTTTTAAAAGAAATGAAGTTCATACATGCCATGTTTCGCAGACTCCTTGATGGAAATGCAGGAGATTTCATTAAAATGCAGGAGATTTTCCTTGCTGAAAGTTTAGACTTAAAGTATTGAAGTTTATATGCTGTTTTCACTTATCTTACTTTGATGACAATACCATGTATGCTTCATGTAGCAATTTAAACTAATATGTGTCATCATTTTCATAATGTAAACAAAAAAGTCAGGTTCCACTTTGTCCATGAAATGCGTGAGATTTGATAAATTGGCCTCCGATCATGCAGGAGTAGAGTCTCAAATGCAGGAGACTCACGCATGATGCAGGAGATCTGGCATGTATGGAAGTTGCCTCATGCTGGACAACAAAATAGCAGAAGGGTACATTCAAAATGTACACAGTTTCACAAAATAGGCACATTGGCCAATTTATTTGTAAATGTAATATTCTTTTTCAACTATAAAAATCTTGATTTTAATCAAATGTATCTTGATTGGTAATTAATGGTTTGTGGTGGCCAGATGATGGAACCTACTTTCCGTGAAATTTGGTTTCCCCTAAAATTCTGGTAAACTCCCTTGAGAACAACTACATGTATAACGGCAACCATCCCCTAACAAACCATTAATGAAAATCAAAGCACGTATTTTTTCAACAACTCTATCTAGAATCTACCTTAATTGATCTGAAAATCCTTCCACCCCAAATTTGGAAACCACGTAAGCAACACCAGCAGCAAAGCCAAACCTTCCACAGATACTGGACATATTTACAATACGTCCTCGCTCACGTCTCACCAGGGGCAACAACTCTAGTGTTACCAGCATAACGCCAAACAAATTAACGTCAGTAGTATGTCGTAAAGTCTTTGTCGTCTGCCATTCAAATGGACCTGCTGCAGAAGTCACTCCAGCGTTGTTGACGATCGCCCACAACCCTGAAAAAATGCATACGTACTTATTAAGTACATGATTGTCCAATTGGCCATGCCAGACGCCAATGGGAATGCCCCGCCCTTTTGTTTTTCAATTGTCCGTGACAGACGCCAGTGAAGATAACAATCCACCCGCTTGTTTGTCCAAGGTTTTTTATCGAAGGTTACTTCCAAATTTAACCCAATTCACGATTCACATAATAAAATCATGTTAAAATATGGCGTCTGATGATTTCCTCTTTATTCAGCTTTTTTATATGCACACAATAACTTCATAGTCAAACTAATGACTTATAAACTACATAACTTAGACCGGGTTCTCGTAATATCGATGCTTGTTATAACAAAGTTTTTCTGTGTTAACATTGTGCTATGCACTGACCGTTAGAAACATATGCAAAAGTGTAATAAAATTGGAATTTGAAATATCATATATTTCTACATAATGAATGAGACAATACCTTTATTTTCAGGCAGCATAGATTCTACATATTGTCTGGCATTTCGTATACTTTCCTCGTCTTTAACGTCTAACGACACTACACCAACACGATTCGAACACACTGCTTTCAGGTTCTTGGCCCCTTTGTCAGTTAAACACCCAGCAAATACGTTGAATCCTAGTCCATCGAGACGTTTTGCTAGAAGATTTCCAAAGCCAGTGTCACATCCGGTGATGAAGACATATTTGTTGCCATAGTTACCCACTTTGAATCGCCTTAGCAACCAGCGAACTGTCAGAATAAGCACAAACAAGGTACCAATGTATGGTAAGAAGTCGATCATCTTGGAACAAAATGTTCTGAAAAGTAAGAACATACTAGTATGAGGGTCATTCAATAAATTCGTAGACTGTGTTAACCATTTTAACATCGTACATTGTAGTTTTAAAACATTTTTAGTAACTCAAAAGCACATTCATGAATCAAATCAAGCGCGGGCAATGGTCAGACCATTGAAAATTTAGAAAAAACTATGGTTATTTATATATTCGCTCGAGTTTTTAGAGCTTATCAGGTTTGATCAGGACAACCGTCTAATAAAAAAAGCTGGTTGACGCCCTGAACACAACCTCTTCTACTAAAATAGACTTAGTCTAGTAATATAGACATACAATTGTATAAAGAGTTAAATATGACATGATTGAACATACAGTACTTACTTAAAATATAGTATACTATAGTCACATGATTGAATACACAGTAAAATATGACATATACTATAGTCACATCAATGTATGCTTAGAAGATCAATATACTTGAAAAATAATGTATTATAATATGTATACCATACTATGGTGCTGTTATTTGATCTTGTTTGAATTATTTTTAATATTACACTTATAATTATGTGCTAGATATTCGAATAAATTTGTGCTCTAGTCAATGAAAGCACTATTGTTTTTATTATTTTATTTTGTTTTGTTATTTTTTGATCAGTATTATTTACATGTTTGTTTATATGTTTTCTCTTTTACTTTGAAATTGTTTTAAACTTTGGATTGCCTTTTATGTAAATATCAAAATTGTATACCCGAGAGGGTCCAGAATTTGGAAAATAAACTATATTCTATTCTATTCATAATTGAATACACAGTAAAATATGACATATACTATAGACACATGATTGTATACAATATAAAATATGACATACATGTATACTATAGACACATGATTGTACACACAGTAAAATATGGCATATACTATAGACACATGATTGAATACACAGTAAAATATGACGTACATGTATACTACAGACACATGATTGTATACACAGTAAAATATGGCATATACTATAGACACATATATGTAAACATGTAAGTATAGGATAATGATTTGCATAAAAACATAGAGCTCTACATTGTAGAACGATACTACATGAAGTAATTGATCTTCTTACCTTGGCTTTTATTCATTTGAGTAAAGAATATGCTATAATTATACAATACTTCCGCGTATCATTCATATTACACATAACATATCATGTAAAGTTTGCAAGTATTTAGGTCACATGCCTATACTCAATCCGTTGATAAATATACATGTAAATCTTTATGTATAAACCAGCTTTTAAAAATAAATATAATCCAGGTGTGTACTTGCAGTCCCCTGTCCAATGTCCATTCTAGCTGTCCATTGTTCAATTAGAATTAGAGATAATTTTCTAATTAAGTATTGGACAACTGTCCCATGTTCAAAATAGCTGTCAATATATTTAAATATGCTGGACAACTTTCAACTGTCCATCCGGGTTGCCCATTCTTACAACTGTTTAACTGTCCATCTTTGTTGTCATCTCTGCATTTGTATTAAACAAATATACCAACTGTTTAAAGTAGCTGTCCATTCTAAATGTCCATCCTGACTGTCCAATGTAATAACTGTTAAACGGTCAATCTTTGATAGTCATGTCTGTATTTATATCACAAATATATCAACTGTACGTCCTATGTAGCTGTTCATTATAAATGTCCATCATGGCTGTCCATTTCTATAATTGTTCAACTGTCCACTCATTTAACACATATATACCAACTGTCCAATGTAGCTGCGCGTTCTGGATGTCAATCCTGGTTGTCCAATCTTACAACTGTTCAACTGTCCATCTTTGTTGTCATCTCTGCATTTGTATAACAAATATACAAACTGTTCAAAGTAGCTGACCATTCTAAATGCCCATCCTTGCTGTTCAACGGTTCAACGGTCCATCTTTGTTAGTCATCTCTGTATTTATATAAAAAATATACCAACTGTCCATAGTAGCTCTCCATTTTGAATGTCCGCATCCAGGCCGTCCATTTCTATAACTGTTACACTGTCCATCTTAGATATTCATTTCGGCATTAACAAATATACGAACTTTCAAATGTAGCTGTCCATTCTGAATGTCCATCCTAGTTGTTCATTCCTATAACTGTTCAACTGTCCGTCGTTGATAGTCTATATTTATATCACAAATATATCAACTGTCCTATGTAGCTGTTCATTCTAAATGTCCATCTTTGCTGTCCATTTCTATCACTGTTCAACTTTCCATCTTAGATATTCATTTCGGCTTTTATATAACAAATATACCAATTGTCTAATGTAGCTGTCCATTCTGAATGTCCATTCTGGCTGTCCATTTCTATAACTGTTGTACATGTATAATTATAGTGTTGTTGTTATAGACACGATAGGATGACAACCGTAGAATGTATATGTATTCTATGTTGTTTAATATAGTGTTGTTGCTATAGACACGTTAGGACGGCAACCGTAGAATGTATATGTATTCTATGTTGTTTAATATAGTGTTGTTGCTATAGACACGTTAGGACGGCAACCGTAGAATGTATATGTATGCTATGTTGTTTAATATAGTGTTGATGCTATAGATACGTTAGGACGGCATCCGTAGAATGTATATGTATTCTATGTTGTTAATCATAGTGTTGTTGCTATAGACACGTTAGGACGGCAACCGTAGAATGTATATGTATTCTATGTTGTTTAATATAGTGTTGTTGCTATAGACACGTTAGGACGACATCCATAGAATGTATGTGTATTCTATGTTGTTAATCATAGTGTTGTTGCTATAGACACGTTAGGACGACAACCGTAGAATGTATATTTATTCTATGTTGTTTAATATAGTGTTGTTGCTATAGACACGTTAGGACGGCATCCATAGAATGTATGTGTATTCTATGTTGTTTAATATAGTGTTGCTGCTATAGACACGTTAGGACGACAACCGTAGAATGTATATGTATTCTATGTTGTTAATTATAGTGTTGTTGCTATAGACACGTTAGGACGGCAACCGTAGAATGTATATGTATTCTATGTTGTTTAATATAGTGTTTTTGCTATAGACACGTTAGGACGGCAACCATAGAATGTATGTGTATTCTATGTTGTTTAATATAGTGTTGTTGTAATAGACACGTTAGGACGGCATCCATAGAATGTATGTGTATTATATGTTGTTTAATATAGTGTTGTTGCTATAGACACGTTAGGACGGCATCCATAGAATGTATGTGAATTCTATGTTGTTTAATTATAGGATTGCTGCTATAGACACGTTAGGACGACAACCGTAGAATGTAGGTGTATTCTATGTAGGATAATTACTAGTATAGTGTTGTTGCTATAGACACGTTAGGACGGCATCTATAGAATGTAGGTGTATTCTATCATGTACATAGTGGTGCTTACATAATATTTTTTGAAACACACAGACAACAAACAGTTACATTGTTTTAAAGTTATCTGTTATCAATATTATAAATGACCTATAGTAAAACGGACTCGACTGCCACACTGTAAATTGTAAGTATACACACCAAACAAAATAGTTCGTGTGCTTACATCTGAAACGGGTTTTACCTCACATTTCTTCAACGGCCAAGCGGTAAAGAAAAACACTTTTAACATTGCGTAAAATATCATATAGAACGGAAACCTGCAATATGATGACATCAAGGACACATTATGACCGGCAACAACGCAACCATCGTGACAAAGTTTTAAAAAACATTGCAACGATGATGACCTTGAAATTCCACCTAGACGAAGACCATCCTATGCACAATTGATACGCTATGAAACATTGACAGATTCGATTCCTGGTTACGGCAAGTCATACCATTCCATGAAATTTGGACAACTGATACATTCCTCCACATGTGTGAAAGGGTATGTTAGTGCTGGTTAAGATACAGTCCAGTAAAACTGGTATGGTCAACATGCTGTCGCATGTAACTGAAAACCGAATAAACAACAACAAATCACACGGGTGTGTCCTTGTTCAGACGTTACGCACAATGTTGCGACTATTTTCTGTAACATGATGAAAACAACTATTTTAATTGAATGATAAATAAGGGTATGTTTCATTATAAACTATGTTTTTGTGTCGCGTGTATATCGAACGCCTCACAGTAAGTTAACTCAACCGGGCATGCAGATAACTCTGTAGCTACCTTTAAGGGGACATTAACGATGCGGGACGTATTACAAATGCCTGCACAGTGATCTCCATTGCCACAATCATCAATCGCTGTAAGGAGTTTGAGAGTTTAACTGATTACAGACGCATAGCCCCACTATTCATGTGAATCATACAGTTACGAGGGTCAGCTGTTAGTAGAACCAAAAGTTTGTGCATAAATATATATCTGACATTTTCAAACGTATTATTTAGTTCGTAATACATTAATCTATCAGATAAACTTAATTCCAATTGTTTTATTCCACCAATATAGAAAATAAACTTGACGAACATGTAAATTGTCATTTTATTTGATGGTATTAAAACCACAATTTTACCCCACCCAAAAGAACGAATCATTTTTTCCAAAGCGAAGTTATACATGTTATTTTTGTGTGGCGTAACGCCACACAATGATATTACCACTTTTCAGCTTACGACCAATTTAACGCATTAGGCCTCGGCAAATAAATAGTTCTATGATTTGAACAATATTACAAGCATGCAACACAGGTTACACGTATCATTGGACCTGATTTGTTTACATTACCAACATTTACTTATATTAAGACCAACAATTATATCAGACTTTTATTTTTAGAGGATATTTATAGCAAATCATTCCGCAACGGACTATATTTCTACTACCAAAGAATGTTCTCACTGGTGGCGGGAATCTAAAATAGTTCCCACGGTTTTCAATCGTATACTGTAACGTATGTAAATCACTCCGCCGCTGCACATTGCAGACGATGACCTAATTATGTTGTATACAAACATTGATGCTATATATAGCTGGTGGGGGGAACTGAAATAGTTCTACGGCCGATTAACAATGTTACCGCGGAAAGCGTTAAACGCGCTAGTCAATTTCTACCCTGCTTTATATAAGACCTCATAATTTTCGTATCTATTATCCGATTTTGAATATTTAAAGCTTGTAATGAAGCAGAGATATATGTCTCTCTTTTAGACAACATTCAACACGATACCCTAATTATTAAATCCACGGCGACGAGTAAGAATCCGTTCGGCGTAAAAGTAAGTTTAAAATATCCAGTTTTATACCAAATAAAAATTCAATCAACGGTCGAAAATCATCAATTATTAATTTAATATTCGATCGATTTTGTTCATCAAAGCTTGTTTTAAAAGCTAATACTTTAAGGTTTTATAAAATGTAAAACTTGTTCTTGAAGCATTAATCGGCCGATCGATATGTGTGAGCGACACCATGTTTACCCCTTTTACATACGTTAATATAGAGAGTCATATACATTTAATTAACATGCGTGGTCATACGGAGAATTAACAGTCACTTAATTTGACAATGGTCGAATTCTCCAAGTCGTTAAAAATGGTATTTGTAAATATCCCTTCATTGATGCTCAGCATAGTTACTTAAGTAAGTTCCAGGTAACTGCTGGTTCTCTTGGTGTCTTTAGCAGCACAAATGTTTGAGTGAGGGTGGGCTTATCAGAACTGTGACATAAAATTATGATACAACCTGGATTCGATAATGGATTTAATGGCATCAGTACGCCACACATCGGTACTTTCAGTGCTTTGATTATAACGGTTATTGGACCCCTTAGGACATTTTCATAATCATATTGAAAAAAAAGGTCAAATCAGTGATTAGTTTTAGAACACCATGGCAAAGAAAAGAACGCGTGCCGAGAAAATTGATGAAATGTGGGTAAAATTGTTGCCAGGCATCACGAAGGTTTATCAAAAGGTTTAATTAACGTGCGTGTAGGCATCAAAATAACACAGCTTAAGTGACCATTCTGAAATAATTGCTAATTATAATTTGAATTATGCTATTCTACAATATACACGTCTTAGTTGTAATAAATTACGGTGTATACATGGTATAAGGCTAAAAGAAACCATTGAATTTACAACAAATTCAATCTTCATGTCGGTGGCGCGAACGCATACCTCTTAGTGACGTTCTTTGGTTGCTTGGCAACTATATTTATAAGCCTTTATCTGATAACAGAATTCTTCAGAAGATCCGCAGGGGATAATATTTGACGATGCATAATAGAAAGTACAACTGCAAACAGATTTTGAAGGCTTTAATAACCAACCCTCATTTTTTTCTTGACTGACCCTCGTATATGTATAGTCCAGAGAATTTGACACGACTCTCGACCTTTAAATTAGCATAATTTAACAGCTGATATATTGTCTATATTTATAATCCCGGCTGTATGTTTTCATAAGCGGAGAGTATCACGAAGACGCTAGAGGTATAATACCAAAACAAATCTAAAGAACCGATATTGCACGATTTGCTCACGGAAATTTATATATTCAACGCAATTACCATGTCAAATTCTCTTTGCTTTTTTTATAATCTTTAAAATTTTAAATACGTACATTACTTAACGTTAGGGTTCAGAATTGCGCTACAATATGCTATGCTTTATTTAAATAAAAAATCCCACTCTTTTGTAAAATCTGAATAAATCAACAAGTTCGTTTTTCTCAGGGTGCACTGTATATACTAAGATACTAACTACTAAGAGCATAGCTGCACACCGACTACTGAAATAGTACACCAGTCAAATGACCGAGCTACTTACTCCAGAAACCAATTAATTTAATATTTTATTCGTAGATCCCTTGTCAATCGATTGTGCTGACAGTTAAATGTAACATTATACACACCATTCAACGGAAACATGACATATACGTAAGATGAAAATGTTCTCTAAAATGTCATATTCTCGAAATAACATAACGTGAAATTACATAGCCAGGTTTTGTATTTGCTATATATCAGTAGGGAGGTTGCAAAATGAACGTGTACAAGTATCTGTACGAGTAGCCACCCGTACATGTTTATTGAAATTTGCTAGCGAAACCTTTGAAAACGTGCGCCGCGCTCGTGTGTGCGTGCTTGCGCGTGTGTGTGTGCGTGCTTGCGCTCGTGTGTGGGTGTGTGCGCGCGTGTGCGCGCGCGTGTGCGTACTTGCGCGTGTATATGTGCGTGCTTGAGCGTGTAATATCATGTGACAGTTGGAACATGCATTTCTTCATGAATCGATATGAGTGTTTATATAAACTCAATTATTCCAGAAACGATATCATACTTGTGTGATATATAACACGTCCGTTACTTGTAGACACTCTCCGTGCCTGGATGACGAAATACCCCCAAACATAGCATTCACGTAGTTCTACACGTTACACGTTTAGTTTTGCAACCTCCTTAATATTGGAACGCTTACATTAACACGTATCCATTCAATACAAATGAAATAAATCCTAAGTTTGCTTCAAGAACTCCTGTATTAAATTACACAAATCCAGTTTTTCTACAGACGTTGGACACCGTGATTATATTTTGTCACGAGAGCTAAAAATGATGTTCATTGAAGGTCCACGATGACGCACTTGGAGAAAGTCGCGTCAACGACAAAGAGCATGTAGTTTGTAAACGCAACAGTAAGTAAATAACAATAACTACTGTTGTTGTCCTCTTATTCAAAGAAGAAACATAAATTACTGGAAACTAACGTAATGGTAACCAAAACTAGACGAAATAAAAGATGATACCGGCAACGAATCGGACAGGGAAGGCAGCATCGAAAAGAAACAGCAGAGTAACAAACCCGTCAGGGAAGGCGGCACTCAAAATAAACAGCAGAGTAAGAAAGTCACTAAAAGAAACGCGCAAAAACACAGTCTACAAGCATACGCCACAATGTCCAACACAAAACTGAACAAGAAAATGAAGCTTAATCGCCACAAGTCGTAATGTCGGCTTTCAAAAAATACCTGAAACAATTTAGAATTGCGCCTTCTAAAGATATTATGCTAGTTATGTAAATTTTCGATCATTTTGTTCATGAACAAAAATTAATTATATCGCTCAAACATAAAGTTAACATTTCTATGAATATGCGTTATTGATGAATAAACTATAATACTTTATAGATTTGTCGAAAAAGGATAATTGTATTGTCCAAAAATAAAAGGAGTTTTTGTAACGAAAACTGTTTTTCTAGTATAGATAATATAATGGGGTTTTATGGTGGTTAATATATTGATGCGAACTTTATTTGACGTGTTCCTAATATTGTCGGGGACTGATTTTACTTCTCAAGTTCTATACTTAGTATGTTGAATTTCATATTTATAAATGCTGTAGTTTTGTTTTATGTTCTATGATGATTCCTATATTTGCTTGAAATGTTTTTATGTTGTTATTTATATTTGCCAGAACATTCTTCCTTATGCTTGAATATAAAATGTACCTCTTATTCTACTTATTTATTTACATATGCATGAAATGAAATTCTTATTTATAACTGCTGAAATTTGTTACATGTAAATTGTTCTATGATAATTCTTATGATTATATGTTTGAAATGTTTAATGTCGCTATTTTCAATGATATATTTTATATAGACTTGAAACTTACTATTTATTGTTCATTTATTATGTCAAATTTTAACTATTGCCCGTTGACATGACACTTCTGTGGCGAAATAAATACCAAATCGATGGAAAAATAAAAGAACGAGCACTTCGTTTTATTTATAATGATCACATTTCCTCATACTGTGAACTACTACATAAATCAAAATTACCTTCCTTAAAGTTAAGAAGGATGAGATCTATAGATCTGGAAGTATTCAAAATATTAAATAAAGATACACCTGCCTTTTAACACGCTTTGATCAACATTAAAAAATCTTCTTATTCCTTCAGATATTCAAACACTGCTATTATTCCAAAGGTAAGAACCTCAAGATAGTCTAAGCTCTTTTCGCTACAGTTCAGCTAGGCTTTGAAATGCCCTCCCACAAAAAATTAGGGACCAATCTGACTATAACAGCTTCCGGGGCATGTTCTGTACATGGAGCGGAGAGTGCTTTAGCTGTTCCTACTGTTCTATGAGCAATAATGTGCTTTTCTGCTATGTTATGCTTGTAGGATGCAAAGTGTCATTGTTATTTTGTTCTCACGCTGCTATGCTATGCTTTTTTTTAAAATTTGTGTTAGTACATGTAATATAATTTTATATATGTGTAAATGGAGCATGTTATTTAGTGTCTTTCCCAGTCCTCTATATTTGCTTTGATGTTTTTTTATATCGCTATATAAAGCTTTAATAAGTATTTATTAATTAATAACTTGCTAGCTTTTTAATGTGCCCAGGTCTAAATTGCAAAGTCGTAGATGTATGTTTGTTTATATGTTTACTTTAAATATTTTAATTAATAATAACTTGTATAAATGTATATATGTAACATTATCTTTACGTACTACATGTATTTAGTCATCATATTGTTTTACACTGCTTTTACGGAAAAGTTTCTACCTCAATTAACCCGATTTTGACCAAAAACTTCAACATCCGTTACCATGGTAACCGGAAGTGTTAGGGATAAAATGAACCTCAATACTTTGTATGTGCATGGATACGACTAAGTCCTGAAAGTTTCAGAAAAAATCGGTGGCTATGCGTGTCACAGCCCTTCTTTAAAAATTTGGTTTTCTCAGAGAACTGCTCTTAATAGCTAGCCATTTATGCCATCAATTGACGTTGAAAATATCTGTTTAGAAACAATGTCAATCAGTTCCTTTCATATCTAATATGAGGTGATATGCTTTCTTAGCACGCTTTTAAGCGTCGGCTTTTGCTACACGTTTCTTCTCAGTTTCTTAATTTATTCGCTTTAATAAACTTTTTAGGATGCTTGTCATCCATTTGATTGACACTGGTTGTATGCGTTTTTATGTTAGTTTGTATTGCTTGTATTTTCAATGTATGCTTCTTGATTGACTGTATTCCTGTAGCCCTGTACATGTTTCTAATATGGGTATTTGCTTTAAATGTACTTGTAATGTTTGCCACCTCCGAGTTAAATTTAATATGTTTTTTTATAAAGTATGTATTGATTTTTAATTTGAATGTATGCCTTTCTTTCTTATTCTCTATTCAATGTATTCTATTTTCAAAACAGATTTTTTAATGTATAAATAAATGTCTTATACTCAATTACACGGATCTCGAATCAGACGGAATGTGCCCGAATGAGTCGAAAGAAGAAAAACTAAAAATTCGAAATACATTCCGAATGATGATTCGAAATGACGAAACTCAGTACAGCTTTGTCGAAATGCGGTTGGAATACTTCGAACACAATTCGACTACAATTCAAATAAAATTATAATATTCACGTATAACAAGAATAGACTTCGAATCCGCCTGGAATGATAGCGGAGAATGTGCACGCATATGTTTTCGCATAGGTAGTATGTTAAATAACAGTGCATGTACTGGTTTTAAGTAATGTTTCGAATGTAGTCAGAATGCCGAAAGAATATTTCAAATGTAATCAGAATGTCGGGAGAATACACTTCGAAAGCCGTTCGATATTTCATCCGACCTCGATTGCATCTCGAAAGTTTTGAACATTCGCAAAACATTCGCAAGTGGCCGCCGGAATGGGCAGGAATATATCAATGAACTACGAATGCACTCAGAACGCAGACAGAATGTTTAGAATACACTTCGATCATGAAGGAATACACCTCGAATTTTTATTCTGACGTCATTCCGGCTCATTCGGACGCCGTGTGATCAGGAATGTGTATTAAAATATTTCTAACGAAATAGGTTAAGAGCATGCGAAAACATTCAAATTGGCCCGAACATATGGAATGAACTCGGAATGCAGACGGAATACATTTCGAACTCACACGAATGTACCTGGAATTGCTATTCCTACGATATTCCGGTTCATTCCGACTCTCGTGTGATTGGGGTATTAACCTCTGTATATAGGTATCTATAATTATGTTTGTTAATTTTATACATTTGTAAGTGTCGGACTATAGCTATATTTAGCTAAAGTTTCTTTGTTTTGTACATGTATCCGACTTAATTAAGATTGTATTGTATTGTAAATGCGTTTATATGCTACTGATACACATTTGTATGCTTGAACATTCTGATATGTATGCTCAATGCGCCTTTTGTTTTGCTACTTATATAATACTATATGCTTAATGTGCTTTCTAGTCTTACTGTCTGTCATTTATGCTCAAGTATGACTAATTATTAGTACATTATTATTATGATAAAGACTTGAGAATAGAGTCGAAACGTTGAGCAATTCTGGAGTTTGTCTTGTTTTACTTTATTTATAATTGATAGTACCTAGTACTATAGTATGTACATTCTACGTTAGGATGATTTACTGTTTGTTGTATTTGTTTACCTATGTTTGTCGGAAAATAGCTATTAGTCAACACTTTTGACCTGTCACTAATTAATCTCCGTGTGTTTTCGTTTTAGTACAGTAAGAATGTTTTGATGAGTTAAAATAACTCTGATTGGACAACGGATAAGCATGGATATTCATGGGTGACAAGTTAAAAGTGACAGGCAATATTAGCTAAGTTTATATGTTTGTATATATCCCATGTAAAAAAATATTCTTGTATCATGGATTAGATTCATCGTTGGTACTATTTGTGCCTATAAAAGTTATGTAATGTCGTTCGGTCTTGGCGATATTTTATATGGTCACGGACCAGATTTGGCGTGTGTCCTTATTGTGCATATTTATTTAAGTTAGAGTTATATTATTGCAAAATGGATTTTGTTTTTTATTATGTTTAAAATTAAACCTGTTTTGTCATTTGATGCATACACAGGCTTGCGTCAAATTATGACTTTCTTTAAATGTCATATAATGACATTTAATTCCATTCGTAACGTATTTCAACATTATCCTGTTACTTCATCCTATGAGAGAAGTACACATGCGTGGTTTTTAATAATGCCATTCTAAAATTTCTATAATTAATATGTTGAAACGGAATAATTAAGAAATGAATATGAAAAGATCACCTATAATCGAGAATTGTATCATCTTTTTTATCTTGTGTAGTTTACGTCATGGAAGATTTTCCAAGAAAAAGTTCAACAAAATAAGTTTCAACGAAAAATACGAAAGTCATTAAACTATCTTAGAATTGACATTAACATGCAAATGTCTAACGTCGGTGTCTTTACTTTGTTAAATCGTCATTCCTCCAAACCAAATGTCATCCATTTGTTATGTTTTGTTATCATATATGATACTAATTTAAACACAGTCTGACTTAATTAAAACAGTAATTACGTATAAATTAGTTTCTAATAAGCTTACGAAACATGATTTGCATTCATAAAAAAACACTATATTTCTGAGTAATCTGACATTTATAAAAGTGTTTGGTATTGTTGACGCGGGTCATGTTGTTGTTGGTTTTGTTGCTAATGTCGTTGCTGCTGTTGTTGTTCGTTCTACTGTTGCTAATGTCGTTGTTGTTGTTGCTGTCTTGTTGCTGTTCTTGTTCGTTCTGTAGTTACTAATGTTGGCACAGTTGCTGAGGTTATTGTTGCTGCTGTTGTTCGTTCTACCGTTGCTAACATGTTCTTTGTTGCTGATGAAAATAGAGTTGCTAAAGCTGATGCTGTATTGTTGCTGTTGTTGTTCGTTCTACCGTTGCTAACATGTTCTTTGTTGCTGATGAAAATAGAGTTGCTAAAGCTGATGCTGTATTGTTGCTGCTGTTGTTCGTTCTGCCGTTGCTAACATGTTCTTTGATGCTGATGATAATAGTGTTGCTGAAGGCTGATGCTGTATTGTTCTGCTGTTGTTCGTTCTACCGTTGCTAACATGTTCTTTGTTGCTGATGATAATAGTGTTGCTGAAGGCTGATGCTGTATTGTTGCTGCTGTTGTTCCGTCTACTGTTACTAATGTTATCACTGTTACTGCTGCTGAAGGTGTCACTGTTGATATTACTAGTCGGGTTAAATATTTCTGTTTGTAAAACGGTTCAAACCTCTGGTATCATCTTATGTAAGGGCCGTGTTTTGGCGCTCACCATGGTCACCATAGATCAACTCGAGACCATGAACACATTCAATGGTTAAACTATGGAACCATCGCTAGTTCACTTTTATTCTTGTTTAATCTTAAAACCAATCAAACGCATATATGGATTTTGTCGCCTGGAGAAACTTGGGGTTAGATATGCGCAAATGGTCGAACCAGACTAGACTATAATTAACGCCAAAACACGGCCATGCTGTGCACAAAAATAGTGTCTTTTTATATTATACATGTATATTTCATTCTGAACAAATAGAAATTCAACAGTTACAACCGGTATTAATTTAATCTTCTTAAAGCTACTTTAATCTACAACTAATAAATGACAAGTGTTTATTAAAAGGGTCAATCACTTTTAAAGGGTAAGCCAATGTGACCTTTGAGACATTATCATTTTGATCACATTTTCTTCCATACTCATAACAGGGAAGCTTGCGAAAATGAAAGTGTACGTACTAGTATAGGTAAAGGTCAAGTTTTTGTTTATTATAGTGTCACCCCTATTAAAAGGGCCAGCCAATTTGACTTATGAGACACCTATATTTCGTGCGCACAGTACCTCCCGAATCCCTTCTCGTATATGTGAATATTTCTTTAGGGTATTTCATCATCCAGGTATGTGAAGTTTCTACAAGTAACGGACGTGGCAAACGAAAATGAAATGTGTATCATGTCACACATAGTAGGCGTTTGCATGCACGTATACACGCACACACAGTATTTCAACTCATTGAGTTGATATAAATACTCATTATCGATTTATGAAAAAATCATGTTTCAACTGCCATGTGATTTGGCACGCACACGGTTTTGTTTAGTTCGCAAGCAATTTTACATATACATATACGGTTATCTACAACACATACAGGTACCCGTACACGTTCCTTTCACAACCTCCTTAATGTCAGACACAAACCGCCTCGATAGCCTAGTGGTAAGCGTCGGCTTTGAGTACGAGAGGCAGCTAGTTCGATCCTTGGCTGCGACATAACGAAGTCATTAAATTGGCACTGGTATATTTCCCTTGCTTGGCGCTCAGCATAAGTAAGTTCCATGTAACTACTGGTTATCCCGATAGCCGGATTAAGTGAATCGGTAGTCTCCTTATGACTGAAATACTGTTGAAAGTAGGACTTGGTAGACAATAGTAGGGAGATTGTTTAACTACTCGTGTAATATGACGACTACATGAAATCTACTTTGAGCATTTCGCCAGCAATGTATGTGTGTGGTTTCCACAACAAAAGACGTGTGACGGAAGATGTTAGACTGTGTACTATATCATACACGTATTTGTTGCACGGGGAACCACATATTTTCATCTCATATAAATTCATTGAGTTAATATAAACACTCATATCGATTAATGAATAAATTATATAGTTTCATTCATTAAAAACTGACAACACGAGTTCCTAGCATTTTTTACTCATAAATAAAATAGGTCGATATGCAGCATTTTCCTCGAATGTGTTTCCATGACCTTATGGTACCTAACTGACTTCACCCACTTGCCATAACTTCAGAGTCTTGTAGATATTCTTTTTTTCAGCGTTAGCTGTCAAGCTGGGAATTTAACCTACTTTAAAAACCAATGAAATGTTTGTAAAAATAATAGAAGAAACGATTTTATTTACGTCCATTGGTCAGAATATGCTACACTCATCACAAAAGATACCGCGAAAAAAGTTACTTTTCTGTTAAACTTATAACTAAAGGTACGGTAGATACACACAGAGATCTGTTATTCGCGTTTCTCTAAGTGCGTAGTGTATTTCTTATTAATTCTTTTTTTAACTGTTTGACCTTAATGTGACCCGGGTCAAGTATAGAATGGATTTATAATAGTAATTCAGCGCTTAAAATTTAGTGTCGGAATTAGCTATATCGGTAGTGCGTTAGTATAAATAATTTCATGTTGTGAGCAGAGGGCCTCGAGTTCAAATCCTACAACAGCCTATTTTTCTGATTTTCTTTTTTTCCCATTTTGTTTTTGTCTATAATTTCGACGTTAATTTGAGGTATTTTAAGTCCCGTCTACAGTTTTTCCAGACACAATGCGCGCTAAATATTAAAGTCTGAGTTAAGTTTTGAATCATTATACACGTATATGGATATAATTGCCGGATATAACGGACCGCAGAATCTAGACTAATACATATACCTATATTATTATTATTTTTTATTTACTGACAAACAATTTACATGGATAAATATATAAATTCTAGTTTGATTAGTGTTTTCAATTTCAACGATATGAAATAACGTCCGCATCTTTATTGAAAACAAGTACACATATCTGCTATCTTAACGCTGTTTATCTTTTTTAAAGATATTTCTTGTTTCTGTAAAACAACAAATCAGTTTTCATTGAACCATTCATGCGGGCATTACTCCCTCCCTGTGACCTCTTGATGACCTTTATTGAACGAATATGTACCCTATCTCACCACGAGACCACCATATAAGTATCTTTTACAGCGAATGTTACCTTATATAGAAACACAAAGTTCAAACAAAGGTCGGTGATATTAGATGGAAACGTTTTCTACTCGTAGAATTTTTACCAATACCCTTAGTATTGGTTAGTGGACATCCATTCACACATAAGTCTTAATGAACTCCAAAAGAACATTTTCATTCATGACGATTGATGCTGTGATCAGGTCAATGAACCTTTGTCTGTAGAAGAAGAGTTGAGCAATATATAGCAGCGAACTTGTTAACGTAGTGTCGTCATATCTTAACTTGTGATATTGTAAGAATCTAATCAGGAACCACCCCCAGTGAATGTCTGTTTTAAGGAACGATTAGATTAGTGAATTATATGTCTCTGAGTCTACAAAACGAATATATTGTCTTAATACGTCACTCACAATGTTATTTGTTTTTGCAATATTTTTTGTTAGTCTGATTTTGCCATATTTATATGTTACTTTTTTATTATGCTCATTCAGACCCTTTTTGTGTGACTTCGCAATCGTCATTCAAACGTTATTCGACGTTGTTGTAACAAGTACTTTATAAATACTGCATTTGATTAATACTTGACGTAAACTGGTCAAAATGGTATCAAGTGTTAGAATGATGTTTTAAGTTTTAAAATATACATCCAAATTGTAAATGTTCACATTTAGAGAAAGACTACTACTGTTTTAAACAACTAACTCATGTTTTTCTCAATCAGAGTACTTCTCTGAAATTGGTCACTATAGCAACGAAGTAGATGATTTCGACATTATTCATAAGAAATTTTAAAGCTAAGATATAGTAATATATGGATAAATGACTTAAAATTGAATCTATTGATATGTCATTTTTTCTTATTTGAAGCTTTTTTAATAGCTTGTTACATGCAGTAATTACATAATGTCAATATAGCAGGTTTTCCTGGAGACTGGCTCATATGTGTACAATAAGTCACTACCATTGTTCAAATGCATCTGCTTATATAAAATATGTTGTGTATTCATGATCTTATTAAATGAAGTAGCTATACTTTGACATTATTTTTCAAAGCTAATTTCATTCCATATGCAAATTAGGTTAATTTATGCAAATTTATGCAAAATTCGTACTTTTTGGTGAAAAGCTTTAAAGATCGGCTGGTGACCGCTATTTTTGTTCTATTAAACTGATGGTCTATATGATGATTCTCAACCCATATTTTCGATCGTTGAACTATGTTGGACACTAGATTTAAATCACCATTTTTTTCAATATTTTGCTAGAGGGTGGGGTGACTATTTATCATGTACAATATACTGAATTTGTTCACGAGGAAGCTGGAAGTGTTGTTTAAGTGAATAAGAAAGACCAATGTACACATAAAACATAACGCATTGCTTAAAAGGTTATGTAATATAATAAAAATATTAAAATGAATTTGATGGTTTCATACACATATATGCAAGAAAAAAGACAGAATGAACAAAATACATGTACAATGGTTGGTCATAAGAAAATCTTGTGTCTCGAAAACGAACTTGTTGACATTAAAGTGACGTGTCATTTTTATGATTTCAATCTCGTTTTCGATAATTTTACTGTTATTTTAAGATGTTTCGAAGAAAATTCGATCTTTAGATGAAAGGTGTGCGTACGTACCGCCTTATGAAAACAATGAACAGGACGACCAAAGATAACCATTGGAACCCGTGAAAATAGGTATCATTATTGAGTTGTTTCTAATCTTAAAGTATTATTTTCACAAATATATACGGCTGTATTGTGTCGTTGCCAAAAAACTTAGTATTTAAATAAAATAAGATGTCATTGCAAGTTACCTATCATCTGTATTATTTTACAATACTTACAATAACAAACAAAATTATGTACAGTAGAAAGTTAGAGAGTAGTTAGAGAGGATTTCGGATTAGAGAGGTTTTGTCCATTTAGAGTATGTAGGGAATATCTACTTCAACTGTGGTATGTACATGTAACCATTATTGGTATCTAAGTACATTTGTACTTTCTGTTCATCTATTGTCTTCTGTTGTGTATTATTCTTTTTTGATGTAGAACAAATAATGAATCCTCCATCATTTGTGTCTTTCTGCTAGACATGGTAAAAATGTTTCTAGACATATTGCAATGATGTGTATCATTCCGCTACTTTTTTTGAGATTCTATAGGTTACAACCATTATATGAAGCTATATAATTCTTCACAACAGCGTCATTGCATAAAACGTAGCCGGACATAACTTAAATGTCTTCTTCATAGCTGCCAATGTGTGTTATGTTTAATTACAATCTGTCTAAAGGAAGTCTTAATATAGTGGACGCATAATCTTGCTTAATCTTCAAATATCTTGAAATGCGAACAATCAACAAACATGATGAAGGTTGCGAAATGAATGTCAAATGTGTCACGTGTACGACTACGTGGACATGATGTTATGAGCACTTTTGTCATCCAGGCGCGTGTAGTTGTCTACAAGTTAAAGAAAAGTGGAGGACAAATTGTATATACTACATGTTTATCACATAGGTATGCGTATGCACAGGAAACAATTCCAATTTGTATCGCCCATAGACTCATTGAGTTTATAATTATAAATACTTTTATCGATTCATAAAATAATCGTGTTCATCTGTCACTCGAATTACACGCATACGTTTTGTTTTGAGGGCTCATTTAAATTGCAACGTTTGCTGCAAGAACAAGTGCTCGTACAGGTACATACGATTAGCAACCTCCGTGACCCACAACCTCTGCCTAAGGCGGTTCCAAGTCCGGTTGTAAAACGAGAAGGGTTGGGCGTGGGGTTAGCAACTCCACCACGTGAAACAAACATACGCTACAGAAACGCAAACACGGAAGTATCTCTTCTTGAAAGAGCAGCAAAAAATCAGCAACAAATCAGACTGGGAGGGCAGCATCCAACAGAAACGACAGAACACGAAAGAAACAAAAATAACCCATAAAAGAGAAAAGCACAGACAACAAACACTAGCCACAATGACAAATATAACAATGAACAAGAACCGAACAGGTACAAAACATGCATGACACCCTACTCCGACAGTCTGCCACCCCAGTCAGTCTTACACTAACAAAATAAGAGACGACAGAAAACAACAAATCACAAGGACAACCACACATCACAAGGACAAACCCCAAAAAGATAATATTAAGTCAGACAGGGAATGCAGCGCTCAACTTAACCAGCCGAGCACAGAAAACATTAAAACATACAAGGCACAATGCCCAACTGATCCAACCGAGCACAGAAAACATAAAACACATACAAGGCACAATCCCTAACTAAACAAGTAAAGATCCGCCAAGGATCAAGCTGTCAAAAAGTAGAATGCATTAGTTTCAGCAATCAAAAAGCTAAATTCCCTAGCTGAATGGCCCAGTTCTAACTGCAAATTGGCTATTGTGCCTAGTTTTAGCTGTCAGAAATCCTAAAAGGTAGACAAACAACGCAGCGCCCAACTGGAACAGAAAACAAGTAAGCAGTATACGAATTGCTAGCTCTGCATGAAATACCACAGTCAAAAAGACGAACATTGAGTATTAATGACTGCTGATTGTCTAATGCCTTTGCGCAAATGACTATTTTATAATGGGAGAATGTTCAGTTCCTATAACAGAACTGATTGCATACAGTTATATTTAGTAGTCAATGGGCATGATGTGTAAGATTCGTTGACAGCCGATAGGAATGATGAAACATGGATTGAAACCATACCCTAATTATTCCCAGCATACATACACTTAAACATCTTCCGTTTTCATACTGTTCTAACTGATGAAACACGGATTGAAACCCAACCCTAATTATTCCCAGCATACATACACTTAAACATCTTCCGTTTTCATACTGGTCTAACTGATGAAACACGGATTGAAACTCAACCTTAATTATTCACAGCATACATACACTTAAACATCTTCGGTTTTCGTACTGGTTTGTGGAAGCATGTGAAAAGACAGGGGGTAGCTGAGACAGCTGGCTGTCAATGCGGGCAGGTGAGTAGACACCATTCCCTATACTACAAAGCTTCCCCAATCTGGAACAAGTCAAATAGTTCCTGCGAGTAAATGATGTACCGACTTCATTTGACAGAGAATTGACTGGATCATCGACCTTCTATCTGCATAATTCAACAGCTGGTGTGTATAAAACTAAGCATGAAAATCTCAAAATTGTGAAAAAATAAGCGCGGTAGGCCGTTAGCTTTCAAATTGGGAAAACTATATGCACGATAATTTGACATATGAAATTTATCAACAAATTGTTAAATAATTTTATGTATAACAAACCAATTTTCAAGACACATAATTGCATATTATGACTCCCTTGTTCCATATAATATTTATATGCTTATAAATAAAACCTCGAATTAGTCCACTAAAAGGTATTATCATAAGACATGGTTTCAGTGTTCAACAATATCAAAGATCATAAACCAATTCCGATAATTCCATGACAAGAGACATTTAGAATTTTAAGTCTCTGAATAGACATTAACACTGAATGGTAATTCTCCTAATATGACTCTGGAGACCAAAAGAAACTGTATATGTTGTTAATTTTATCAAGGGAAACAACCAGCACTAATTTTACCCGCTGATCCTAACAAAAATCCGAAAAATAATTTACGGAGCGAAGTGCCGGGTACGAATTTTGTTGAGTACGAAAAGAAATATTCAGGACGAACGGTGGGAAGTGGTACGAAAGTGTTGAGTATGAAACGTAAGCGAAGAATTTATCCAACGATGAAACGATATAAACTCGTGTTTTATACTCTTTTAATCGAGTACTCTCCAATTGCCTCGCCCGAAACTACATCGTTTCTAGGCTCTGCACTATTGCTAGTGTATTTGCGCTATTGCTATTTTTAGACAGGAGAATCCAAAACCAGCGTACGGCGAGGCAAATTTGATAATGTAAACGGGGTTTAAATGCATGGTATATAAAACGCTCGTGTGTTAAAAGAATGACTTGTATTATATATTAAAACTCTCGCACTATCAGTTTATCACATTGATAATAACAAAGACCTAAATATTTAGGTTTTTGATAATAACAAATAAATAATGACCAGTTGATAGAACCATGAAATATTTAAAACCCCAGACAGAGTGTGTGTACTCTAAACCACTAAACTCTCTGCTATACCTCTCTCTCTATACATACAAGTAAACTTTCATCAACCAATGAAAATGTGTATCAGGGTTCACAGCTATTTTGTAAAGGTCAAATATCAAAATATTCTAGTATTTTAAGCAGCGTGTGAATGGTAACGGTTAAGTGGAAATCAAAGCGCTGTAGGGAGCGTATTAATCGAGTTGCGTGTACATTTTAATCGTAGGGACGGGTTTTGAGGATAATTTTGTAGTTCTTTCTAAGAATTTCGACTTGCACGGGCCGACATACGTCAGCCATCTTTTTGCGTAAGACAATTATCGGTTGCGTAAAAATACCGATCAGGTGTTGGTTAACACCCGAATCCTGACACATTAACCATAAAACTAATCTATTTTCGTTCAAGAAAAATTTAAAATCTTGTAACGACCGGTTTGATTAGTCTGGTTCACGACATTCTTACAAAATGCATTTTTTTTTGGATTTTTTTTTTGAAATCGTAAACCATCGATAACAGGTCACGTGCCCCTCCATGGACTTTTTACTTTGAGCTATCCAATATACCTGCTCGCTCAAGCTCGCAGGTAATAAGCACGACTGAAAAATCGAGACCACCGAGCTGTGATTAGATCCCAGCAACATACAGAAGACACTATCTAAAACTTAAGTACCACACACGATCTTTTACTAGGATGTTGATGAAGTTGGTAATGACAACAAGGAAGTGAAAAGATAATGGGAGAAACGGAGTTGGAACAATTTATATATTTCCTTGTTATTGGTGATATCGTGTTCCAACACAAGGATGTCTATAAAAAGACTTGGTTTCCAGCAAACAGAAGATATTCTAATCTTATAGACTACATTGTAACCAATGGTAAATGGAGGCACTCCCGATTTGGGTATGGAAATTCAAAAAGATGTGCGGAATGTGTATTGGAACATCACCTCTTGTAATGAGTAAGATCAGATTGAGTTTACAGAAGCCCAAAACAGAAACAGGCTCACCGAAGATTATACAATACTCAAAAACCACGAAACAGATTTGCAGTTTTAAACACAATAGAAGATGTCAAAAATAACACTGGCGAGATCATTGAAAATAAGTGGGATGCCATCAAAGTCATTTATAAGGAGACTGCCGAAACTGTCATTTGTACAAAAGACCAGAAAAGAAAAAAATGGATAAGTGATTCAACCTGGAAAACAATAAAAGAAAAATAAGTTCAAGTAAATTCCCAGAGGTTAAAATAAAAACATCAGAATGAGTGTTCACAGAGAGGCAAAAAAGTTAAAGTAATGCACGAGCAGATGAAAAGAAATGTGTTTTCGGAATAGGTAGTGAGGCAGAAGAGGGTGCACTTTGAGGAGCCCTGGGCATGTTGAACATAATAAACAGTAAGCTGTGTCTACAGAACACTTGACAAGTCAGTAAAAAGTAAAGCAGAAAATGACTTGACATAAAAAAGAACAATTAGAAAGATGAATAGAACACGGAACTATTGAAACAAAGAAAATTGAGATAAAAGGTTTAACGTACAACCATTTTGAGAACAACTGAACAACGATCTGTCTAAAATAAGGTTAGAAGACAATTATAAGATCAGCATTACTAAAATCTAACAAAGGAAATCACCAGGAATAGATTCCATCACAGCAGAAGTACTAAGTACTAAAAGGTGGATTCTAGATGGCAGACAAAAGAGAGGAAGACTGAAAGAACAGTAGAGGAAAATGTTGGATGGCGAGTAGAAGAAAGGGGACTCACCTGAAAAGAAGAGGAAAAGAAAGATAGGAACAGAACCAACTGCAGGAAGCTGACACCAGCCTTATGTCTCCAAATACACCAGGAGTAAGTACCGAAGAAAGACGGTGCAGTTCATAACCACATCCAAAGAAATGAACAGCGTTAGAAGATAAAAACGGAAGAAGATACTTGCTGATGATTCTTATAACTCTTATTTTAAAAACGTGGCTTATGTAGTCTGAGGTTAACGCGATGTCAACCGACCAAGCATAAGTGTCGACTCGAATGTTTTAAATAAAATGCGAGTACTTAGAGTTGAAGTCAGTTACGTGACATAAGGGTGGAATACGTGTATTGAAGAGCACAGTCATAACCTTGTAGGTTGTCTACGTAATAAAATGGCATCAAAATGTTTTTGGATGGTGTGTTTCAGGACCAAATAGACTACATACTTACAACAATATGGATTTGATAGTATTATGAGTCAGACTATTTAACATTACTCGCCCAAAAGCAGGAACGGCTTGTATTCAGAGGCTATCGTAATTGAAGGTGGTGTGCAAGAAACAAACTTTTCTTATGAGTTACTTCTCTTTACAGGCACAAAAAATCATGAAGCTGGATCAAAGCATTTGTTTGTTTTACCTAAATGTTAATAATTCAAATATCAAAATTAAATTAAGTTTTCTTTGAAATATTAAAATAATTCGACAAAATTGTTTCAGTTGTTGATTCTAGTGTTTAAAGTACACGTAGACCTTATCTCGTTTTCAAAGTACTATCGAACGTCTACCTCACGGGTCGTTCGGTTTGATCTCAGTTCATCATCATCGCCTTAAAGCTTTTTTAGAAGGTGGTATTGTTATTGCTTTGACATTCCAAACCAAGACCAGTCTGCGTCTGACGTCATAAAACTACGTGATCCCAAATTCTTGTGCGCCTGAACAAGTCATTGAACTTTCACATTTATACTCTGTCTCTATGTATATGGTTACAGCGTTTGAAAATTATAAAGTTTGTTTGTATGCAAGTCCGTATGGAAACTTATAGAAAAAGTTTCACACACAGAAGGCCGCACTTGAAACAGCGGAGCTCGAAAGATAAAAAGACATACATTGTACATACTGCTTACTCTGCATGAAAGTAGTCCGATATATATGACCAATAACAAGATTTAAACACTTTTGAATGATTACACAAGTTAGTTTTTGTGAAGCCATTGACTATGATAGAAACTAAGTGAACTATTTGAGTGATCGGTAAACGATTCACCAATTAAAGCAAGTTATTCATTTTGCATTTTTAGTGTATTTATATTTAGTGTCACCTGACGAGAGCATAACATGTGATTCAAAAGTGCAATAGTTATTGCTATTTCACACTATGTCTCCGTTCGATATGCTGTACTTTTATAGCCAATTTATTTTGCTATAAATACGTACTAGGGTCGCAAGGAAATCCGTTAATTTACCCTGTGGACGACAACGATTTGTCAACAGTCGCTTAACACACTAACCGAGTCTTCTTATCATTTCGTGTATTCGGCAAATGTATTCTGTTTGCGAACAAAAACCGCACTGAAGTGTTCATTAGTTAGAAGTATCGCACGCTTTCGTCAGAGCGCCGGGCAAGTTGTCGTCTGCTGTCTGCATCCAATGACGTCACTGTACGCTCAGGATAGATCGATTAACTCGTATAATTCCAATTCTACTGACATCAATGCGCTCGGTCATTCAATTTTTCTCCAGCATCAGCTTTAAGATTGAATGAAATACGCTGTTTGCGTGGGTGTATTATATAAAATACAAATGTACATGTTTATAGTATCGATAAGTTGGCTTAATACTAAATGCTTCGAAAGCTTAGTAGCTGAACTAAGTGGGTAAAATTCGGTTATATGTATACAACTAGTACGCGTGCATCGGGGCTGTAGTATTGGAAAACGCGTCAACAGGTCGCTTGGCGAAGAAGTTATCTGGATTCAAATGACGTCATCGCTAGAGGTTAAGCCGCAATCGCACGTGTATGAATTACAATATATACGATGTGTACGTCGGACTGTGTTACAAAATGACATTTCAAAACGTCAGACGAACTCATCTTGATTTATGCAAAAAGGGCGGGAAATGCAAGACGACGGTATCAACTGTGCTTCAGTGAGTTGCAAAAGGCTGTGAATTTCACCCGGCTTATAAATAATTGCAATATAACTTATAGCGATTGGATATTCTGTTAAAGTCTCTATAGAATTTAAAATACTCGGGATTTCTGCAACTGTTCGCAGACGACACTTGGTGAAACTATACTCAGTGTTCAACATGGCTTCTGGTGGCGACACAGAAAGAGGGGAATTTACAGGTAAAATTATTGTTGTGACAAAGTATTTTGTATTTTAATGTGTTTATTAGTCACATTTTAACGACGGTATCAGTTTAAGGAGGTTATTTTTATTCAATTTACTTCATCTACGTTTTGCTAATGAATCTAAATTAGCATTTTGAAAAATATGAAAAAAATGATGTCTGTCGAATCGTTTTATTAGAAATCTAATACATGTAACATCAAGATTACTTACAATATTACTTAGATAATGCATATATCTGCATGTTTTATGGTATACATTATTATTCACAAAAGCTTGCAAAAAGTCTGATTAATTTCCAATTAGACTATCTACAATTGAATGTCTATGTTTCTGTATTCTTATTACATGCTTTGCTTTATTCTGTTGTTCAGAACACTAGTTACGAAGGCGAACCGTTGAAGCTTATTTCGAAATCATCTAAAATCAGAATAATAATAATACACTTTGCTTAAGCTATTACTGGGGTTTATCGAATTAAACACTAAAAAATATTTAAAAATGTCGTCTTTCCCAAAATCAATATTATTGTAATATAACGAATAAATACTAAGTGCCTATCATATACGATAGTTTTATACTAACAAGTGAAAGACATGAGTATTTCGCAATAATTGTTGCTGCTGCTGCATATATTAGAAGCTATATACAGATCACTATGTTACACTTACACTTAGTAAGAATTTTAAATACTTTTCCAAGCGTCAACGTAGATATCAATATAAAAGTATATTACCGTGACACGTGTTGTTGTTTAATTGCTTTCATTTAATTATTTTTCATAAAATATTCATAAAGATTTTGCAATGAATGTTCCGAAGTGCATTTGTTGATAATCGATTCTAGATAGTTTTGTCTTTGTTAAGAGTTTGGTATTAATACATAAATTAAACATTTATACATACTAACATAGTTCATTATGGTAAATATATTTTTTTCAAAGCAATGCATGGATATTTTGAAATGATTGTTTCGAAATGCATTTATTAATAATCGATTTGAGCTAGTTTTATCATTATTAAGAGTTACTTTATTGTGTTCAAATATTAAGAGTTTGGTATAAGTACATACACAATACATAGTTGAGTGTGTTAATTGTTTGTATTTTTTTTTTTATAAAATATCCATGGATATTTTGCAATTTGCAACGATTCTTGCGATATGTATTTATCAATAATCAATTTTAATTGGATTCGTAACTATTAACAATAATACCCTTCAACCTTAGATTATCAATAAAACGTCATCAAATCTCATAATTTGTAATTTTGACCGGGTCACTTTTAGCAGAGCTAGTAATTAGTACAATGTTATTTTTTGTACCTTACGTGCTTTATTGTTTCTGTTCATTGCTACCTTCCCTGTATGATTTGTTACAGTATGTTTGGTATAAGTATTGTGTGATCATTAATATAGAATTGATAGCATAAATAACTGTAATAACTTTGTCAGTTTTTAAGATAATAAATATTGTTAAAAACCTTCAATTAACATACACATGGTAAGTTCTATTCTGCACATATATCATTTTTAAATGTCAATTTTTTTCACAGCAGATGTTAAAACTTTCTTTTCCCCCTTATTCTGCAAAACTACAAAACCAGCAGCAAACGACGTCAAACAATACTAATCGAGTTGCATGTTAGCCCCATTGATACTACATATTTCTCATTGTATTGTAGGACATCATCGAGGACGTTATTGACGTCACGTTGACGTCCTATGCTTTTTTTATTCATATCCAATAAAAACTTTGACTTATTAGCTTCGTAACAAGGGTCAAACAACTTCTCTTTCATAAAATCTGAAAAGCTAGTAAAGTTATTTATGTTATCATATACTTGGGGTGATTAAAAAGAAATGAGACAAACACTGTAAAATGACACTGGATACTGATACAAATAAGAAAAGTTGTATGCCTATTACAGAATATATCCTCTCTCCGACTGCTGAGTTTAAAATAAATATTAATTTATTACTTGTCGAGATATCAGCGGTTTCACAACCTTGGGTACAGCGACTCGACGCACACAGGTGACGTCAATGATGTCATGTTCGTAAACGGTTAACTATTCGAACGTCACATTGCTTCAACAAATCTCTCATGTCTCTATACGTATTGCATACATTTACCATTTATTCAGTATTCAGCAAGAAAGAGAGTGTTTTTGTACAAAAACATTTCTGTTGTAATAAAACATCAGTGATATGTTAAATACTTATTCGATCATTTTCATTCTAAAGACGGCTTCCGTGTATTACATCCGTCTTGGCGAGTGGCATTTAAAATTGATTGCTCGTCTGATGCATTTCGGGCATCTGCTTGATATACTTAAGTTTATTTTCCGCCACAAAACATTTTGTACTAACGCTAAATAAGTATACTTCTGGTAGACTACTCTTCCGATGCCCGTTTCATCATTTTAAATGTTTCTTTAGACTTTTCTCCTAGTTTGTGAAGAAACTGTATGTTTTCTAGCTGTGCTATTTTGCCGAAATATGTCTTGGGTTCCGGTCGTTACTGTTAGTTTTCACGTCCTATATTGAAAACAGACACACTTACATCAAAACCGTTTTAATCTACGGCTATTTAACGTTTTGACGTCATGTCCTGTTAATTTGACAAATGTTTGAGGAATATTTAATAAGATATTAGTCTATTGTTTATTATTTTATTTTGTTTTGTTATTTTCTGATCAGTATTATTTTCTTTGAATAGTTTTTTTAAAACTTTGGATTGTCTGTTATGTAAATATCAAAATTGTGTACCCGAGAGGGTCCAGACTTTGGAAAATAAACTATATTCTATTCTATTCAACGGCGAAGCCTGGCGACGTTTTTATATGCGGCGACATAACGCGACACCTTATATTTAATTTTCTAATAATAAATCACTACCTATAGTAGAAAATTAAATTTTACATGTACAAATAGGCATTGAATGCACCTAAATGATTATAATATGTTTATGGTTAAAACACAAACAAATTATAGCATTTGTCTCATTTCTTTTTTATCACCCCACTTATTAATTAATGATCAACCTGTATTTTTTGTTAAAACCTCCGCATCATCAGATACTTTTATGCAAATATACTCGAGGACAAAATAAACTCCACTTACAGTAACTGCACTTACATTATTTATATTACAATAAATATTATAACTAATATTCAGTACGATTTTAAACGGTTTATTTTACCTATATTATACACTCAACCACTTTTCTAATTGGTCACTTTTCAAACCAGAAATAATTTTAACTGTGATCATAGTTTTTGATGGCGAAAATGCAAAATTGATCGCATGACTGATCATGCATACGTGATTGTGATTTTTAATTTTTTAAGTGTTAGGACAATTGCATAAAACGTGAGCAAAATATCATCAAACATTATGATTACAGTTAAAAGTATTTGGGGTAGACTAGTGACCAATTAGAAAAGTGGTTGAGTGTATATTTGATAGTACTTTTGTTATAAAAAACTGCATGTACTTATTTTGAAAGTGTCAAAAACATGGACGGTCGTATCGTAATATTTACAATTTTATTAATTAGTATATATAAGCGTATTTATTCTATTTTATTTGTATTATTATGAATTTTATTCCACGACATGTAAATACTTACATAAATAAACTTTTATGTTATCATTTTAGTCGTTGTTGTTTGTAAATATGACACACACACTTTGCATGTTTGAACCCAATGCTTGACCAATATATAAAATATATAATGATAAATGTGCATGCATTTGATAATTCAAGTTATGAACTATATTTATACGATTTTATTCGTACGTGTATCTACGTGTCTTATGTTTATCTGTATGGGGTAACCGTCAAGATTAATACTTTTCCAGTTTTAATGATCAATCAGAAGTCATCAAATCTCAATATCCGTCATGTTGACCATGTCGACTTCCATGCTGTGCTAGCAATTCGTGCCCGGCTCTTTCTGTTGAATGATGCTTTCCCTGACCGATGTGTTATTATCTTTATGCTGATGAGGTCACGGTAGAACTTTATCGCTCTGACTTCATACCGCTATTTAATATGTTTACAAGTGAATAATAATTTTCGAGTGACAATCGTGTTTGCATATTTTTTCATGTCTGTATAAGAAGTTGTAAATAAGGTAGTCCTGGTTGTATACGTCATTTGACTTAAGGACGAATGCCACAGTTGTTTATGTGCATATTTCCGCGAAGTTTCGTAAAATATGTATTTTTCATTGATCCGATAGATGAAATTAATGACTTGTGTAAAAGTGTCATTTGATGACATTTAAAACTTTTGCTTGGTACAAACAAACATAATATATAAACATTAGACAATTAGTTTGTTCCTGCTAAAGTTCCAAGATATGACGCAACGTTTTATGTAGGCTGTCATGACGTTACGCACACAATTCATATTTCTTTCGAATTACAGTGTTTAAAGACGTATTCTAACACGATCCGCGGATTAATCCTATAAACATAGTGCAAACAAGAGCATGTTTTATTACCCCCATAAAACATACCTCTTAAATTGGCTGTTACTATTTACGCCCCGTATCACGTGACATATTTATGATGAATGAACGTAAACTTTATAGTAAACTTTCTACGAGTCGCGATGGCAAGGCAAGTTACACGAGAATCCAGTGTTACAGCCATGACGCATCTATTTTTAGAAAATCCAATATACTCTCGAAACTAAGTTTCATTAAAACTTCTGATAATCAATTCATTTATATTTTTCTTTTCATGAAATGGATACCTTATACATGTGTTATTAAAATTGTTTCAATGTTTAAAATGTGTTATTTCCTTCAGAAATTACGTAGATCGTTTTCATTAACGAGGGAGGTAATTGTACCAGCTAATAAGCCACTCAATTTCAGCGTGGAATTATGCTCAATGTCAAATGGGTGAAAATGGAATGCGCGCAGTTAAATAGTGCGGGATATTATCGTATTTAGAATCGAAATAAAAACTCCGTTCGGATGCGGACGCACTCGTGATTTAATTTTTCCGCATCCGAACTCCTTCCCATGTTTTATTCACCGACAATACATGCGAACAGATTTTTATTTCTTAATTCTGGTATATCGTTAAGAATAAAATATTTTTGTTTTTTTAGTGGAACGAAATTAATTCTATTTAAATTAATATAGTTTCATATAACTGTGCGTGTTAAGTTGTGACATTTATGTAAACTATACATTTTGTCGAATTCAGAAAATGGCACGTTTACTAATCAAGAGAGATACAATATTTTTGACTGTAACGCTTAAAGTAGCATGTCGATTAAACGTTTCTTTTGTTTGTCCAGTTGATATGATCATGCATTAGCTCTAAGCTGCATGAATATAATAAAAACGGACAGTGAATGCAGCACTCAACTGAAACAGCCGAGCTCAGAAAACAGAAGCAACTCAGGCTACAGTCACACGGTATAATGTCAAAAAGAGGTTATAAAAATCGGACAGGGAAGGCAGCACTCAAACAGCCGAGCGCAGAAAAAAAACAGACAACAATTACACGACACAACACACAACTGAATGAATACATTGTAACTTTGTTATTGCATGCCGAGCATAGCCTTTATTTGCCAGTCACCTTTAAATGCACCTTTCAGTGTGTTATAGAACACTCACGTGTCCCGAAATAAACTACACTGTTAATACAATTTGTTTTTATGATAACGTTGAGCCTAATTTCTTTAATTTTAGAAAAAAGTCCTTATTTTGCCGGGGTCCTATGTATGAACTGATGTTTTGATTTGTCTTACATTTAAGTAATAAAACAGCGAAAATTAAAAAAAAATCTCCGTAGGAAAAAATGTGGCCTTCGTCCTTCAGTAAGTTATCTTGCTCTTGAAATTGTTCAGTTTCATATTTTCTTGTTAATTTTGTAGCTGTCCTTGTGACCTGTGCCTGTGGTCTGTTTCTTTCAGTCTTTTCATTTTGCTGTTTCTGTAGAGAGTGCTGGTTTCTTTTCTTATTTCGTAGTTTAGAAAAACAACATAGATTACATGTACTAGAAAATAGAGATGATTTTATTTTTCAGCGTTAGCTGTCTAGCTTGGTATTTGACCTACTTTAAAGACCAATGAAATGTTTACAAAAAAAATAGAAGAAACGGAATATTTACTTCCCATTGGTCAGAATATGCTATACTCATCACAAAAGATACCGCGAAAAAGTTACATTTCTGTTAAACGTGTAACCAAAGGTACGGTAGATACACTCAGAGATCTGTTATTCGCGTTTCTTTAAGTGCGTAGTGTATTTCTTATTAATTCTATTTTAACTGTTTGACCTTAATGTGACCCGGGTCAAGTATAGAATGGATTTATAATAGTAATACGGCGCTTAAAAATTTAGTATCGGAATTAACTACATAGGTAGCGCGTTCGTCTGCATCATGTCATTTTGTGAGCAGAGGACCTCGAGTTCAAATCCTACATCAGCCTATTTTTTTCTGATTTTCTTTTTTCCTATTTTGTTTTTGTCTATAATTTCGACGTTAATATGATTGAGGTAATTTAAGTCCCGTCTATAGTTTTTTCAGACATAATGCGCGCTAAATATTAAAGTCTGAGTTAAGTTTGGAATCACTATATTTCGCTATATAATTGCCGGATATAACGGACCGCAGAATCTAGACTAATTAATTATGTTAAAAATTAATACATATACCTATATTACTATTCTTTTTTTATTTACTGACAAACAATTTACATGGATAAATATAAATTCTAGTTTGGTTAGAGTTTTCAATTTCAACGATATGAAATAACGTCCGCATCTTTATTGAAAACAAATACACATACATGTATATGCTATATTAACGTTGTTTATCTTTTTTAAATGTAGTTCTTGTTATCTCTAAAACCGTCAACAATTACACTTTTCAACCTTAAATAGTCAATCAAAATTCATCAAATCTCTAAATTCAAGTAGATCTAGTGGTTTCAGCCTTTTTTACAGCTGAAACTATGTCACTCAGCCTTTTTTATAGCTGGGACTTTGACTTTCATCGACTTCTTTCATTTTCTCGTTTGGTTGTGTGTTGGACATTGTGCCGTTTAATATGTGTTGTTTTCAGTCGTTCTCAATAAGCGGGTGCACATCAGTGGTTTAAAAAAGTGTATTTTCAATGTGTTCGTTAAGCTTTATTATACAAATAATTTTAAACTTCCGACCTTCGGCAGCAAGAAAAATGTGATTGGTGGTAACTGACGTTTACGTCAGCAATGATTGGCCATGTGTAGTCCCGTCACGTGGTGACAGTCTTAAATATGATTGGTTGTAACTGACGTTTACGCCAGCAATGATTGGCCATGTGTAGTCCCGTCACGTGGTGACAGTCTTAAATATGATTGGTTGTAACTGACGTTTACGCCAGCAATGATTGGCCATGTGTAGTCCCGTCACGTGGTGACAGTCTTAAATATGATTGGTTGTAACTGACGTTTACGTCAGCAATGATTGGCCATGTGTAGTCCCGTCACGTGGTGACAGTCTTAAATATGATTGGTTGTAACTGACGTTTACGTCAGCAATGATTGGCCATGTGTAGTCCCGTCACGTGGTGACAGTCTTAAATATGATTGGTTGTAACTGACGTTTACGCCAGCAATGATTGGCCATGTGTAGTCTCGTCACGTGGTGACAGTCTTAAATATGATTGGTTGTAACCGACGTTTACGCCAGCAATGATTGGCCATGTGTAGTCTCGTCACGTGGTGACAGTCTTAAATATGATTGGTTGTAACCGACGTTTACGCATTCAATGATTGGCCATGTGTAGTCTCGTCACGTGGTGACAGTCTTAAATATGATTGGTTGTAACCGACGTTTACGCCAGCAATGATTGGCCATGTGTAGTCTCGTCACGTGGTGACAGTCTTAAATATGATTGGTTGTAACCAACGTTTACGCATTCAATGATTGGCCATGTGTAGTCTCGTCACGTGGTGACAGTCTTAAATATGATTGGTTGTAACCGACGTTTACGCCATCAATGATTGGCCATGTGTAGTCTCGTCACGTGGTGACAGTCTTAAATATGATTGGTTGTAACCTGCGTTTACGCCATCAATGATTGGCCATGTGCAGTCTCGTCCTTAAATGTGATTGGTGGTAACCGACTTTTACGTTATCACTGATTTGCTATGTGTATATACTGCTATAAAAAGAACACATTTGACAGTAACAGACAGAAGTACTATTGTAATTAAATAATTTAAAAACATGAAAACAGGACCATAACAAAACACCATAAGGGGTTGAGTTGCCTAGCACGGATGCGGAAAAGATGATTTGATTCGTTAGTGATAAAGAAGAAAACATATATAAAATTAATTACCAATTCTAGCATATAAGTATAATGGATGATTACAATCATAATAATTTCAATTACAAATTTGTGCTCGTATAATGCACAACGCCCGTACCTATTTGTATGCTTAAAATATGGGTGGGGAACGGTATGTTTTAAAGAATATTAGAGTAAAATAAGACGCTACAATGTTCAAATGCATATGCTTATATGTGATATGTAGTGCATGATTTACAAACAACAAATAATAGTCAAAGTGCTATTTTGTCATACTTCGTTCAATTTGCATGTGCCCATTAGCTATTTCGATGTCCATCAAAAGGGCATGTATCTGTTTACGGTTACTTTCTCTGGATTTGTTTGACTGACCGAAGCAGCAGGCTCTCGGAGTGGCGTGTCATGTTTTTTTATACCCTTTCGTACCCTTCTGTGTCCTGTCGTTCAGACTGACAAGGTTTTTCGTAGTGGTTGACTTTAACTGAAATTGCCATAATTAATTGACCAATATTAATATATCTACACTAGATGAATTAACCCATCCTAATTGCTCACAATACCGTATACATTTTACAAGAAGTTGTCTACTTTATTCATGTTAGTAATCCTGATACGCCGCTTCGCAGTTTCGATGCAACGCTCCGGAACTCAAGATGTCATGTATCCCGAGTTTCGTCAGAGTGTTACATCGGTTTTAAGTTCCGTCAGAACCATATGAAAACAGTACAAATCTCTGACGGAACTGATAAGCGGTGTAAAAGATAAAGGTAAAAGAAAAAATCACATATCACAAGCACTAGCACAAAAGCAACAACATACAACAACAAAATGCCTAAATAAAACGAAACGGAACAACTAGAAAGTAAACATACCAGACAAACATATTTACACCGATGGAAAGCGCGTTTGGAGTACCATATAATAGGATATTTAAGATGTTTGTATTCATTACTTACCTTGCAAAACAGCCCCAAAACGATTAAGTTTGCTTATTCGCCGCCATGTTATTTAAAATAATGACCACGTGTTTACTCCCCTTGATTTAATAAGAAAACACTTATAAATAGTAGCGTTGTCATCTCAACAAAGATAGTGTTTTTGATTCGTTCTTATCTGCTGGCCCTTACTCCGAACCTGTTTGACTGACTGAAGCTGGAGGCTGTTGGAGTGGGATGTCGTGGTTTTATAGCCGTTCAGCATTTCGTGCTCTTTGTTTCTGTTATGTGCTGCCTTCCCTGTCCTATTTCTTTTTATCTTTTTTGTCCGCTATCATATATTATGATTTACCTACGTTTCTATCAAAATGAGACGATTTGACCGAAATACAAATATTTTCGCATGTGATAATGTCGTTATTTATAGCATTACATATATTGCTTGACACTTCAAATGCTTCTAATCATGAACTCTGGAAAGAGAATCACATAGAAGCATGTTCGGAATAGCAACTAGGTGACCGTATTGAATAATAAAACAACGACATTAAGGAACATACAATAGGCAACGACGCAATGAAATTGTGGCCTCTTGATAAGTGTGCCAATTGTTTGTGTCATCTATGAAATGGATCTAAATTAATAATTAATCTGGGGTCTTTCCCGTGGTATGTATGTATGTCACAGGGTGAGGTGCCCTGTGACATGTACATATAGTATATTTGCATATATTATAGATATATGTATTTTTAGCACATAGGAACAACAACGCACATAAAGTAAAGCAATGTATCCAATGACTGTCCATGCATTATGGTTAATATTTTGAGTACGTATAATAACGTTCACATTGCAGCTGCATGGTTATAGGGTACTCCATTTACAGTGATACTTAAACGTTTCAGGACTTTTTTGCCACCTGAAATTAGAACTTGTAGGGGTTTAGTTTTATCTTCTTGCACAGTTTTGTATTTGACGTTGTGACGTATGCTTGTGGTCTGTGTTTGTTTTTTTTGCCTCTTTTTATGCCCCCGTATCGATAGATCGGGAGGCATATAGTGATGCACCTGTCCGTCCGTCCGTTCGTTCGTTCGTTCGTTCGTCCGTTCGTTCGTCCGTCCGTCCTGGTTAACCCAAATTGACCGTTTCTTCTAGCATTAATATGGCTTGCTACAAAGCTTTTATACTTGTATGGATGTTGTATATGAACACTCTCCACACACCTGTATCACCTAACCCCATTTTGACCTTCACCTTGACCTAATTTTGGACTTATTTATAGACAAGGCTTCCACAGGGGGCATAAGCGTTTATTGAACGCAGTCTTGTTTCTTTTTGTGCTCAGCTGTTTCTGTTGAATGCTGCATTCCCTGTCCGATATTTTATTATCTTTTTTAATACATTGAAAATCCACTAAACAATGGCTAAAATTAAAATAGCTGTTCTAAGACACATTGACTTTAGTCGCAGATGTTCTTTATAAATCGCGATCTAATTTTATCATTTATTTATATTTATGTTTAAGCTTTATGTGTTTGTCGCATATTTACGGCGATTCTGTATAGTGTAACATTGTAAAATTAACAGATGGTGATACAATTTCTTTTTTTCTAAATTTGTTTTCAAATGTTTCTTTGAGTCAGTAAATGAAACTAAATTCGTTATCCGGTAAGGCAACTCCTAACCTGAATTAGGTGTGTGTGTGTTTTATCATACTCAGAACAACACCTTTAGGGGCTTTCAAATGTGGGCGTCCATTTATACACTAAATGGGTGTAGAGTATTTGGTAAATAGTATAACTTCTCTTGAAGATGAAATAAAAAATAAACAACACTAGTCAATATAATTTTAGTCACTTAGTCTGGTTCCCTGTCTATAATCTTTGAGTGGACAGGAGGGGGAGCAGATAATCAAGATTATGTACTACTTTGTTGAAGTTTTTATGTGCTTTTAATGATTTCGTGTCCAACCTGCATACAATGTATATATTCTGTCGTACGTTGCCATAGTTACGAAATAATCAATACATTTGTTGCACTTAAATTGATACTGTTACAAATGTTGTCTATTTTTGAAATAATAGCTCCGTGTTTAGTGAAATTGTCGTGCTTGTGTGTATAAAAATGTATTACGATTTTTGGTGACGAATCATAACTGGAATAGCTTATCTTATTTATTAACATGGATATTAGTTTTTCCAAGAGCCTGACATATTCAGTGAAACCTAGAAAATGACACTACCCGAAAGGACCCTTAAAGATTGTTATTTTATTGGGTAGTTCTTACGTGTAATATAAGATATATTTGGAGATTGTGTTATTAATTTTGCCTTAATATTAAATACGTGTTTAAAATCACTGACCAAGTCACACAATTCTCTGACCGGATTTTAGCAAAGATATGCTCCTTTTTATGCTAAAACAATTAATCAAAGTTTCAAAGCAAATTTTGTCTCTCAGTATATAGAAAAACAAGACTGCGTTCAGTAAAAGCTGATGCCCCGGTGGAAGCCTTGTCCATAGTATTTAGTTCTGTTAAAATGTTGGATAGTGATGCATTGCGTTGGCAATTTAAGGTGTTTATGGTGGTTAAACAACCTAGTGATCATTGTGACGATCTAGGTTGTATTCTGAGAAACAATGTTGTCATAATATTTGGCCGCACAGCGTACCACATACCCGTCTGTGTGTCCGTTGTACAAGTTGTTGAAACAAACTTTCTAACTTTCTTTCCTAAACATAAACAGTATAATGTCGGTTGCTAGATATCTAGTGGATGCATATATGAGCTGAAACGACAATGTTACAATATCTGAGCCACTTACCACATGTAAAGTTAAAATGTTGATATAATAATAAATACTTTAGTTAGTTAGAAATAGTGTATAGTACAATGTAGTATAACTAATGGCTTCATTCTTAATGTACAGTAAAATCTCGGTAATACGAGCAGCGATTATTCGAGCAACCGGCCTAATTCGAGTAAAACACAGTTACACTTAGTCTTAACAACAATTCATCATATAATTCTGATAATTCGAGCAACTGGCTTAACTCGAGCATTTGGCCTGTCCCGATGGGTCCTCGAAATAACGAGGTTTTACTGTAATATATTAAGACATTTGTATAATATACTTATACAAACATGTACTACATAAACATAATAAGTAAATACCAATAGCCATATTTATTATAATAATTTTGTATACATTGAAATATTACATGTGTGTTTCGTAACATGTGCATACAGTATTAATTTAATTAATGCATTGTGTAATTATGAATAGGGTTATTAATAAAAATAATTATGTTGAAATTGAGATATGTGTTTTGTTCAAAAATTGCATCTATTTTTAATTTAATTAATAGTAATGTTGTCATGTTTGTTTTCACATTTGCCATTGATGTAATGTACGTATTGAACATGTATTTAGAACAAGATGATTGATATTGAACCTATATAATATGCAATAATCATATCACATTACCAATTTATGTTTTGTATTGTATTTTGTGCCGGGGGCCTCTCATTACATTGAATAAATCTTGAATCTTGAAAAGTGCTTTACCATTATCCAAAGTTGAAACGATTGTGCTTAGTATTATTCATTAAAAAATTAAAAGAGATTTCCTTATACTCTTTATTCTCCTCTATAAATAGAAATAACCTGATATTGTCTCATTATAAATGTGCCAGGCCTGATTTACGTCTTTTTCCTTTCTTATACTTTTTGAACTATGTTAACATACTCGTACTTATACAGAAGTGGCACACATTAAGAGAACGAGTATATATATATAGAATAATAGGTTAGTGCTGTGGATGAAAAAGTTTATCTGGCAAGGCAGAGGAATTTATCGGGTGAGCCGTAGCCGATAATTTCCGCAGCCGAGCCGGATAAACTTTTACTTCATTCACGGCACTAACCTATTATTCTATTTATCCAGTCGCTTAATCTGCTCAGTAAGGGGATCAAACTCGGGACTATATTGTTACTCTTTCATTAACTACCGCGCGACGTCACGTTCGTTCCGTGAAGTTACGGTAAACAACGACGTCGGACATCTTGATAGACGTCGTGTAGACGCAGATAAGTCGCAGAAAATAACCGATCAACTAATAGCTCATTTAGAATAGGAAAACCTCACCCTCGGGCACGGAATTGCAACCGGCGACTCTCATATAAGAAGAAGTCCGTCAGATCACGTGGTAAGGTGACGGATTCTCACTAGTCACATGACCAGGTGACTGATTATAGCTAAGTTTATTCGGCACCCCGTTAACTGGCAGATTTTGCCGGAAGTGACTGATAAATAAGGGAAGGTTAAGAGACGCATAAATAAGGCAATATCAGGCCTTATAAAAGAATAGATTGATAAATTAGCCAAGATTAAAAGACGTAAAATATTGCAGGACCATGCGTATGAAAAACGTAACACCAAGTCTTCGATATAAGCGATGCATAAATAATAGAAGGTCAGGCATTGTAAAATATGAGGCATATAAACAAGGCAATATAACGCATTGAATTATACGGGGCAGGTACCGGGTAAATTTATGAGACGTGTTCTGGTCTTGCAAAATAAGACACGCATTTATGAACAAAAATAACACCACAACCAAACTAGATACCAAACGATAAAAGATGTAAAATCAAGTACTTTCTTGAAATATCTATTTATCCAGTCACTTCCGGCAAAATCTGCCAGTTAACGGAGTGCCGATTAAACTTAGCTATAATCGGTCACCTGGTCATGTGACTAGTGATAATCCGTCACCTTACCACGTGATCTGACGGACTTCTTCTTATATGAGAGTCGCCGGATGCAATTCCGTGCCCGAGGGTGAGGTTTTCCTATCCTTAATGAGCTGGTTGTTGATTGGTTATTTTCTTCGACTTGCCTGCGTCTACACGACGTCTATCAAGATGTCCGACGTCTTTGTTTATCATGACGTCACGGAACGAACGTGACGTTGCGCGCTAGTTAATGAAAGAGTAACAATATAGTCCCGAGTTTGATCCCCTTACTGAGCAGATTAAGCGACTGGATAAATAGAATAATAGGTTAGTGCTGTGAATGAAGTAAAAGTTTATCCGGCTCGGTTGCGGAAATTATCGGCTACGGCTCACCCGATAAATTCCTCCGCCTTGCCAGATAAACTTTTTCCTTCACGGCACTAACCTATTATTCTCTATTTAACGACTCAATAGTCATTGTTGGTGAAACTGGTTCAGATGGGCATAGTTTATATTTGATATATTTATACACAACCACTATGAAGACATACCGCATTTTATTTAATGCTTACTGATGAGATATGGAGTTCTATCAGTGAAATAAAACCTATATCAGTCACTGGTTATCACCTACAATGTGTTTGATATAAGTTCCGCCCCCTCACAGGGACTACTTTAATTTACCAAAATCTCAACACTAAAATGTCTGTAACTTTTTTATTACTGAACGGAAACATGTCATGTGGGTTTTTTTTATTCTTAGTTAGACCATTTCCTACAAGTTGGTGTATATAAACCATATTCAATCACCTCTATATATGTTATTGTAATTAGACACACTTGTATCCGCAATCCTAGTTTTCTAAATGCAGAAGGTTTTAAGCCCATATTTAGTATCGAATGTTATAACGATCTTTGTTATTTGAGACCTATAAAAAGTTTCCTGTTTCGCGTGTTCTACGCCCATTAACTGTAATATACGTTCCCGTTGCCCTTTGTACGACATTTCACGTAGCTAATATACATGATTGCGAGTTTCTCATCAAATGGTATTGAAATTACATTATGAATGTAATGCTATTTATATGAATCAAGTAATTATACGTTGTGTCAAAAATCAACAGTTGCGTCATGTTTTGTTGACGATTTAGACGCGAGTCCAAGAAGGGATACGTCATATATCTAGGACAGACATCTTGAGAACGTCATAAGTACTTAATAGACGTCATGGGGAAAATTCGGTATTTTATTGAATTGACATTTTTCTAAAAAAATATATATGTAATAATCTTAAAACTGGTACCAGAAAAACTTACATCTATCGTCTATAAATCGCTGGCTTAGAATTAGAAGGTCGTAAGTACAAAATCAATATTTTGAGAAAACAAGAAAAACTGTCTGTAGACTAATCTTTACTTATGGAAAAACAAGCTTATTCAACTTCAGTTTAGTCAACATGACCAATTCCGATTTTCATGAAAATAGGCTCATACGAAGCGCCTTGATATGCATATTTGAAATATGCATGAGTCATATAAGGTCGTCAGTAGTACTTATATACGACCTTCTAATTCTAAGCCAGCGAAATGTGTAAGTTTTCTATGCGATAGTAGAATGTAGAGGTTTGGTAATTAGACACTGAAACTGAAAACCTTCTTCTTGTGCATCTTGTACTAAAACATACAGTCAAACCTATGTTGAAGATTACTTGAGAACAAAAACTATTCTTACAAAACTGCCATTTTATATCCCCTGTCAGACACAATGAGAAACCAGTTATGTTTAACTTGTCAACAAAGACCAATTTTTGCTGTTCACATAGATGGTCTTTGAGACATTCTCATTAAAATCGTGACCAAGGTATTCGGTACTTAGTGATCATTGAATGGACGAAAATATTGGTAACTGCCTAGAAAACTCGTTGCTATTAATTTTTCTTATCCAATTTAATCCAAAGGTTGGCTATTTTACTATATTCTACTATTGGAACTAGGTCATTCAGCTTGGGGATTCAGCTTTTTTATTGCTGAAACTAGTTCATTTAGAATTTCGACAGCTTGGACATGGGAGGATCATAACATGTTTAGTTGGGCATTGTGCCTTGTATGTTTTTTATGTTTTCTGTGCTCGGTTGGTTCGAGTGCTGCATTCCCTGTCTGATATTATATTTATGTACATCTCCCTTATTTGGCGCAGTTAATTATCCAGTTGTAAGGATAATGTGGGAAGTCTCTGTTGACACTGTTGACCAGTGTGACTTATCTCAATTAATCCGTCTTGCATGAGATTGTTCTTGGGTGGATGACTTTAAAACTCCAAATCTTTGTATTACTAATAAATTACTGCAACATGGAAATCGCTTCCATAAACTTAGTAAAATATTTGCACAATTTCATATGCGAAATACTGATCTTATTTCTACGTATGGTATTAATTAAAAGACTCTTCTGCGACAGGGTCTTTCTCAGCCTGAAGTTCATGGTGATGTGTTTTACAAATGGCAAGGTTCATTTATGACTTAATTTGGCCCTGAGTTTTGTAAAAAATGCATGTTTCTATGAATATGTCCTGTATTTCTATTAACCCAACACTGTCTTTCAAAATATTAAGCATACGTATCCCGATTTCCGTCATAATATGTCGACAAATCTACTGAAAATATGTTATGTTTAACAAAAACTGTCATTTTTAGCCATTTTCATGGTTTTTCATGACGTAAATCCTTCCTAAAAACACATTGGCATTCTTTCTGCACTCTGATATTTTGTACGTTTATAAAACTTTGCAGAAGAATGGTGATGTAAAAATAAACAAAAGGGCTCAAATGGCCATAGGTCACTCACCTGTCCTAGTAGCTCATGCAGACCCCTTAATGGTAGCCTCTATTGCATGTTCAGGGTTTTCATGTTGTCTTATAAAGCGACCTTGTAATTAACATCACATAGACCCAATGGGATATTGAAGTCCTTTCGAAAGATATTAGGCCATAGCCACTTTTATGATATGTTTATTAAGAGTGTAAAACGTGTTCTGAGTTCATGATCCTTTTATTTTGTAGGATGACATGACTAGTGGTGGATCCATTTACAATTCGCCATTGTGCTTCCGTTTGCAATGTGCGAACTCGGGACAATATGCAGCCACTATGAATATGCCTAACCTTAAGCCTTTCAGTACGGCATGTGTTGATGATTGTCTGTTACATTGTCTTGCCGTGCCCTTAACCGTTTTGCTCTCTTTTTGCTCTGACTTCTGATGGGTCATTGAGAACTTTCTGTGATACTCGATGGGTGTTGTTAATGTAATGTTTCATGTTTTACATTCTTTTATTACCTTTCACTGCGGGAAACTTTTATTTACACGATAAGGTTGTCTGTGGAGTAAGCATGATGTTTCGTGCACATGTTAAACGTTTAAGCAGCCCCTAAAACCAGGCATGTCAGCCATTTTACATATGAAACTAGGTCATTCAGCTTTTGGTCAGGTAATTCAGCTTTTTTAGAGCTGAAACTAGGTCATTCAGCTTTTGTTATCTGAAAAAAGATTGTATTAAGTCAGACAGGGAAGGCAGCACTCAACTTAACCAGCCGAGCACAGAAAACATTAAAAACACACAAAGCTGTTTTCTGTGTTCGGCTGTTTAAGTTAAGTGATGCATTCTCTGTCCGATTTTGTTCTTACCTTTTTATTACAATAAAAAGGTTAGGAATTGAATTCATTTGAAATTCAATGAACCATTTTAGAGAATACAACAAGCAGGTCGTGGTCACTGTGTTTGTGTCATAGACGTAAACTATCTCGATTAGAATACAGTTCCACACAAATAGGCACATGGTTTCAAATTATCTGAGTCAAAATTATCTCAATGCACCCTATATACAGAGAAAGTTGTGCAGCGGCTGTTGTTGCACAACCTTCTTTCTATATAAGGTACACTCAGATAATTTTGACTCAGATAATTCGAAACCATGTGCCTATTAAATATTCCTTATAAACACTTATTAGTTTCAAACCAAGTACTGAAAAATCCCATTCGTGGATTTTGATAAAAATCCATTTTCGTGGGGTCGTAAATTCGTGGATTACAAAACAATTTCATGTATTTGGTGTTCGATAAATCGTGGACATTAGATTTCGTGGTCGAGTTTAACTACAAAATCAACGGGAGTTGAACACCCTCGAATAATAATAAGTTTACATTATTAATTTTATTTGTGTCGCTACATTTGCATCGTGTTTTTGCCTGATAATTATTAATAATTATTAATTTTAGAACAAATTAAAACGAATTCGCTGGTCAGACATTTTGTCTGGTTTTAAAAGCGATAATTTGCTGTACATGTACTAGCATAATACACATTTAGAATCAGTATAGTTATCATTTGCAATTACACCCCTTTCTATTTATGCAAACAAAACTTAAGTAATTAAAGTCCCAAATTTCCACAATCATGAGAACCTCCAACAATAATCACTATTAACTTGCCAACTTCAATGATTGTGTACGTACCATCATTTCAAGCCTGGCTGCGCGCCTAGGTATTCAACACGTGCCCACATGGAGACGCCTACCTTTTCGAACTTACTGCAGGTTATTTATGTCTATATAGATAATAAGCATTATAATATTAACCGCGCTTTTGTTTTATGTTCAATATATCTTAAAATTGGAAACGTGTTTCCCATTGGTTTCAGCTTTTTGTTTTAATTTCTGAACTCTGTGGGAAAGCAATTTGTATGCTGTAGCCCTACTGTGGTTTGGCCACAATTTGACTTTGTGTTGAAAAACAACGAAAAGACAACCAAAATTGACATTGTGGTGTGGGTACAAGATTGATTTTCTGTCGTTGTGACGTCGGTTTCATATTGGCTTTCTGACCCTGTGGCGCAGGTACCAGATAGATTGGTGTTCTGTCGTTGTGGTATGGGTTCCAAAATGTCGCTCTGTCGTTGTGGTGTGGGCACCAGACTGGAGTTATGTAACATACGTAAATGGCATTGCGGAACGAAGAGAAACAACAGAAATCAGTCACACAATCTCATAAAAATCCGACCCTAACATTTGCTCCATTCCTTGGCGCTGTTATAGATCTGACTACACTCCGTAGGAGGTCTTGTTCAAATGACCTCTCTGGCGCGCAATGACGTCACGTAGCCTGAAAAGTCTTTCACTTGTGAAAGAAGCGATTTGATTGGATGACGTAAAGTTCACATCGACATGACCCCATACAGAGTGTCGTCAGATCCAATATCAGCGTAAAGTAGTGAAGCGTAATATGGGTCTGATTGGATACGTATTTGTTTCCACTGCCTTTTAATCAGGTTATAAGTTTAAAACTTTAAATAGTGTATACAATGTTACCATCTTACATTGTTGGTATACGCGTGCCAGACCTTAATCAGCTATACGTATAATCCGTTAATTAGGTTTGTCACTTTTATACAAACATTGCAGTATCATAGCATCGCATTTTTATTGTTTTAAAAATTGGAGAAAAGGGCAGTGAAATTTAATACCTTATTCGCTAAGCTGCTACATACATGACCCCGAGAGTGCGGAGAAATCTTTTTCTTTTAAACGGACGCCATTTAATAAATTAAGCGATACACATCGGACAGCTTGACTTACTAGTACCTGAATTATTGACATCAAAAAGATAATATTAAATCAGACAAGGAAAGTAGCACTCAACTTCACCAACCGAGCACAGAAAACATTAAAAACATACAAGGCACAATGCTCAACTGAACCAAGCGAGCACAGAAAACACAAAACACATACAAGGTAAAATGCTCAACTAAACAAGTAAAAGATCAGCCCAAGTCCAAGCTGTCGAAAAGTAGAATGAACTAGTTTCAAGTAGAATCATCAACCAGCTATTCTCCATATTTTGAGTACGCACATGGTCGGCTGTGCTGGGCCTGTGTCAACCACGAACGCACCTAATTATTATACATGCATTATATTTAAAATCCATATTCATTTTATCTCGTTATTCAAAATGGCAACACGTTGTTTGGCATTCAGTCTTATATGAGATCAAATATGACGAATGTCATGTATTACAGCATATATACAGAATATTATGCCTGAAGGATTATGATGGTATTCATAACCGTAATGTCGCTACACTAATAGCACGTAAAACTATGTCAGTCAGATTGTGCTTAAAGCGTTTGACTTTCATAATTATACACTTTACTTAGAAATTGCCTGATGAAGTGTACTACTTATATCTAACCACGTATGTTAGATTCTCCCTAAAGCGTTTGACTTTCTTGTACTGTACTTCACAACTGTGAATTTGCTTGACTGTGTTTACCACTAATAATATCGAAATATTATATTGGATATATTTGCAAAATGTCAAACTGGATGTAAACAAGTCTGCTGCAATACTAAATACACGTACATCTGTAATCACTTTCATTAAGGAATTGAAACTTGAAGTTGGCTTCGTATTTTTTACTAAACTGTATGGGTGTGATCAAAGTGCGTGCATAACATTCAAACATGCAATATTTCAAAATTTATTCAGAATATCAATATAGATCAAAGATGACCCCTGATTACAAAGATCAATATAACATTTTATTACATGATTATCATGTTGTCAATGTCAAATACAGACCGGGAAGAAATACTCATTAAAATTAAAGTAAAAGTAGCTTACAATGACATACTTAATATAACCGTTTAAATGTTATAATATTTTCTGTATACAATAAACGGTTCTGTTTCACTCACTAGTATGAGGGGTGTTCAAATTGGCCTGAATGCAACTAATCCTGTGAAAATGTGTCCTTGATAAAAAGCTTTGTGACTTTTTATGTTTTTATGTTTTCTGTGCTCGACTGGTTCAGGTGGACATTGTGCCTTGTGTGTTTTTAATGTTTTCTGTGCACGGCTGACCAAGCTGAGTGCTGCCTTCCCTGTCTGACTTAATATTATCTTTTTGTAGAAACAAATAAAGGTCACAAGGGATAATGCTCGATAAATAAGGATGTTGGGAGAGCTCGAAAACCTTTACTCTTCTCAGAAAGTCGAGTAAAAGGGGGACTTTGGTTTCCTAGAAAAAAGAGTGGGCCAGCATGCTATAAATTAATGTGAAAACTGGTATCATTAACGGTCAGTCATAACATGTGTTGCATCTTGCCTCATCATCACACACCAGCATGCAGTCTATGGTTTGGGTTACTTGTAAGGGATAATGAAATGCAAATGATAGCACATCTTTATACACTTAGAAACGGCATTCAGTTTAACAAAATAGACATTGAAGAAAAAATCTTCGTAACATTAATTTTATAACAAATTCAGCAATTATAAGAAGGGATGGATAAATGTACACAAATATCAATATAACATTGTTAACCCCCATAGTGGGGTTTGAACCCATAAAGTCATACTGCACATCACTATAAAAGTTACATCTGAACAATATTAAACAATCAAAAAGATTATATTAAGTCAGACAGGGAAGGCAACACTCAACTTAACCAGCCGAGCACAGAAAACATTAAAAACACAAAAAGCACTGTAAACACGACATCCCGTCCCGAAAGTCTGCCGCCTCAGTCAGTCAAACTAAAACGGAACGAGAGCCAGGTGACGAGAAAATAACAACTGGACATTACACATGACAAGGACAATCTACAACATATATATAGTGTACATGCAATTTTGAAAGATACGAAGCAGCCTTGTGCTGGACAACGAAATTGCAGAAAGGCACATACAAAATGAACAAAGTTTAACAAAATCATAATAACTATATTGTACAATGACTAGGAATATATTGAAATGTTTGCCAAAACAAGTTACATGTATGATTTGGTAGATTTCAGTCCAAATTGCAATACATTTTGTATTGTTTTTAAATAGTTTGATCTTATAGTATAATACATGTAAATAGATTCAGAGTCTATAGATAGCATGTTATCTATATCTATAAGAGACTAATAAGTTTTTCAGCTAAACCAAAAACATATATTAGAATGTAGTAAGTTTTTCAGCTAAACCAAAAACATATATTAGAATGTAGTAAGTTTTTCAGCTAAACCAAAAACATATATTAGAATGTAGTAAGTTTTTCAGCTAAACCAAAAACATATATTAGAATGTAGTAAGTTTTTCAGCTAAACCAAAAACATATATTAGAATGTAGTAAGTTTTTCAGCAAATTAAAAATTTGTAATTATACAAGTTTTTAAACATCTATATATTATTTTTGGATCAGAATAATAAGCATTTGAATATGTTTTACTTAAGAACACCAATAGCAAGAATTGTTTTCAGCACTACAATGTACAGTCGAATGAGCGGAAGAAAGTCTAGACTTAAACACTTGTGCTTTAACCTTAACTACAATACACAATTATAATTAGATCTATATACTGTATGCTTTTCGTCTATGTGTGTGATTATGGTGGATGTTAGATAACAAATATTTTTTATAAAATAATAAATTTTAAGTTTACCCAGGAACGATCTTTCAACGATTATACAGCCTAGGTTACAAGTTCCTGGTTTACCTAAATAATATATACATTTTTTACTTGTATATAGTTCTCAAGATTACCAGCAGATTGTAGCTTCAAACCATTCATATAGAATCATGTTTATAACTGCATACATTGATATTGTAACATAGTCAGTATAGTATGTTAGCTAGATAACCAGATGGTCAAATATAAATACGGAATATCACTACGGTGTGTTGATCCGTTGGGCCGTATTACCTCGAGTTGCGTGTGTAATGCCGTATCTCGCGAGACCGTTAGGTCGAGCGTGATGCGGTATGGTGCAAGCAACGAGAGGTAATACGGCTTAACGGATCAACACAACTGCAGTGATATTCCTTTTATTATATTTCCCCAAAACCGAAAAAATCGCTTTTACGCGCGAAAATGCGTTTAATGTGTAAACATTGACGTCATGAACGTCGACATATTTTCGGCATATAACGCGACGTTCATTCATAAAAAGGTAAATGTTTACGTCATGACGTCATTGATTTGACATAATGTTTGGCATATAACACGTCAGACAGGCATAATACGGATTCGGAAAACCAGACATGTATGGTACGGAAAATGCAATCTGTCGTGTTGTATTCCACTGTGCGATTTGGCCTGTATTTGTGACAATACAGTGTTAGTTATATAATAAAACTACATTATTTCCAGTAATTAATGAGTGATACATAACATCTACTAATAATTATCAATGACAAACGCTATGTCCCCTACAGCTGACAAAGTCCCCCTTTCATGGTTGCTGTACGTGGAGGCTCATTGCTCTACAACAGCATGCCATCCTTCAAACCTGTGGTAGGGCAGCGGTTGTCGGAGTATTTCTTCCATTTCTGAAGGAATATACCTTCGCTAAACTTAGTATTTACCCATTGTCCATTTTATACATCAATTTTACTGGTAGAAACTTGGTTTGTATGGAAACAGGTGTCCATTTCTACTGGCGCCCATTGTGCGTTGTGCAATGCAAACTATTGTTCCGTCTTTGCTGGTCCATATTTGTTTATGGATACATGTATGTCCTATGGTTGACAAATGAATACACGCCTCGTTGATGGTCATTACATTTGCAAACGGTCGGCTTTTATTTAGAAAATGCTTTCAACTATTTTTGGACAATTTGCAAGGGCATGTGTTCTAGCGTCTCAAAGCAGATATGGGTATCCAAACTGCACTTTTCTTTCTCACTTTGTAACATCCTTGATAATTATACGAATAGCTCCTAATGATGTGCCAACACATTGTGTCCTTGCCTAATTGTAATTATTCAACCAGTTTCCTAAAATTATTTTGCAACCCTTGTCTAGTATGTTTGGGTACTTGGATGACGTGCATGAAGTTCATTTCCAAATAGAATTACACCACTTTTAAATTTCCTAAACTATTAGTTAGTTGATGAATAAGACATTACATTACAACACCATACAATTTCATTTAAATGTGATATTTGCTCCCGCATTAAGAAAATAACGATAATGTGACTGAATATTGGTCAGAGAAAAGTGACATTTGCCCGATCATTTAAGCATTTGTATATACGACAAGGCAGTGTTAATCGACCTATTGTCACATCTACACTGAACGGATTTTACAATGTGAGGTATCAATTCAAAGCTAATACAATGATCCTTGATATACAGTTAACTATTTTTAAAAAGTCATTGATACAAGAAAGATAAAGCACCAATTGCATTTCAATATGAAGAACCCTCGTATTTTCATGTTAAATCAAGAGTATTAGCCAATTTAGGTATTTCAAATCATCTTTGTGAAAAACTGAAATATTTTTACTTAAGTTAAATTTTGTGTGGAACATATTTTCCATAAATTTAAAATGATTTCTTAGTGATTATGGTAGCTCGTTACACACCACTTTAAACCTATGCTATGTTGACATGCATAATTTAGTTTTGTCTTGTTTTTAAGAAAAGTCTTAAGTTTTCTACAAATACACTTAATAACTATGGCCATTGTATATCATATGTTCTTCTCACGAAGGCCTTAATTAAAATATTGTTTGTTTGACCTTTACCGAACCAATTTGTTTAAATTGGGTAGGTTGGTAAATGATCTTATTTTATTTTGATTATGTAGATATTTTGTTGTCTCAGTTATAAAGTCTGTTAATTATATATTGCGTGTAAGTTGTAGCTACTCTTTGTAGATGCTCTGTCAAATGTATGCTTGTAAAATATAAACCTTAAAAACTAAATGTAAATAGTAACATTAATTTTTTTCTGATAAGCAATATAATTATTTCAGTAGGGGAATTTTATTGGGTGTGTAGGTAAAGGTCAAACTAACAATATTTTATTTTAGGCCTAAGAGATACAATATTGGAACTTTTCAAACAAATGTTTAAACAACCTTTAATACGCTCTTTGTATGTCAGATTTATACATTTAACAGGTAGCTTTGAAGGTCGTTCTGCAAATAGGCCTAGCTTAGGACTCATCTGTATATTATATGGCGTATCATGAAAAACTAGTATTAATATTATGTTTTATCAGCGAACCAATTAAGTTCAAAATCTCATTAGCAAGTATTATTTCTTAGTAGGAGTTTATTACTGAATCATTGTTTATGTTACAGATCCATTTACCACAATGTTTAGTTTTTAAAGAATTATATAGAATTTAAATTTGGACGTAAGTTTACGACAATTTCCGTAAGTTTACGACAATTTCCGTAAGTGTTCGAATTGCATATGTGCCTTGATAAAACAGTACCCTGATGTATGATGTAGCCTACTTTGGTAATAATGCTTGCGTAACTAGATTGCTATATGCGGATAACATAATAACGGCATGAATATGTGCATTATATGATCGGTTTATAAAAGCTTTTATTTACGGATCATCACCGAATATTTTTTGAACAAAATGATAAATAAAAGAGAAATTATATGTATACCTGCAAAATGTAACGACCGATTTGGTTTCGACATTTATCGGAATTAATCGACATTTGAATTCGCACGCAGCTGTTGAAGACAATACTTGTTATGCTTTTGCTTCAAATACTAGAAACACGCGCTGGCTATGACGTATACGTTCTTTTTGTTTAATAATAATGTAAACTCTGCCGTAAATAATTATTTAAGTTAATATTATGTGTATATATATGTTTTATGGTTGGTTATCTAGATGTTGTTGACGACGAGCGCGCTAATATGGAGACGTTGCTGATATTAAAATGAGGCGAATGCGTACATAGTCTTGTGTTTGATCGGTCGTTGGATGTTTACCTGACTTTTAATGTCAAGGTTAGAGATGTTTACATTTATTTTAACGATACACTAGGGATAGCAAATGATTATTCCCCATAAATAACCAGGATAATATTTTCCCGTTGCTGTGAGAGTTGTAATAGGAGAATGGCTTTCAAAGCAGAGCTGATCAAAACTATGCTGCATTTAATCATGCTTGAAAACGGCACATCTGTTTATAATATCGTTTATGGCGTCATGGTGTCAACATTATTCCTGTAGTTTGCATTGAACAAAACTTTATCATTTAAGCTTTTAAATGATATATGATATATGATATATATATATGATATATGATATATATATATATATATATATATATATATATATATATATATATATGATATATGATATATGATATATATATATATATATATATATATATATCTTGCACATGAATGCAAAATTATAATAGTTTGAAATTGGAAGGGATATTCTGAATCATCTTGCACATTGCACTTTCAATTAGATAAGAATGTCGTCAGTGTGACATTGTTTTTATTGGTCTGTTTGTTCAAAGACCTATACATTACAAAGATTAGCAAGTAATCTAAATATCGCAATTGATAAGATCTCGCAAAATTCACGTTTTCTAATTGCTCTTGTTCTGTTGAAGATACATTAAACTAAATTATATCTTGGAATAGAGGAATACATTCCCTACAAAATGATACCTTGTTTAATTAAAATTCGAGTACAAACAAAAAAAGTTTTATACAGAACTGGTTTATTTTGATACACAGTACAAACTTTGAAGGTCCCTGCATGCACCACATATCGTACATTTAGTCATTTTTCTCTGCAAAACCAGTTGAAGTTATGTATTAGTTTCAAAAGAATTTTGTTAACCAATCATATCGAAAATATTTTCTTGCAACAGAGAAATAACCATTCTATGGAATGGCTGAAAATTCATCAATGTGTTGTTCACACATTTTTGGTAGTTTGCACAATGCAAAGATCTGCCGCATGCCAAAATAACACTATCTGCAGGCTCAAACGGGAGTTTCTTATGTTTGTAATATGTAGGTATTTGGTTTGTTCTAAGTGTCAGGAGTTCTCTTAACACTGTTGTTACACTCGCATACACTTTTATTGAACCAAATGGACACGTGAAAGAAGGGCTTTGTAGCTGTCTTTTTTGTTCATTTTTGTGTTGCTATTGTGGCATATACTTGTAGTCTGTAATTTTCCTTTTTGTGTGTGTTTCTTCCTGTGCATTGGGTGATCTGTCGTTTCTGTTGCTGTTTAAATAGTGTCATTGTTTCTTGTGCTTTTTGTGTTGTTATTGTGGCTGTATTTGAAGTATGTAATTTTTCTTTTTGTGTGTTCCTTCCTGTGCATTTGGTGATGTGCTGTTTCTGTTTAGTGCTGCCTTCCCAAAGGTACATGTTTCAAAATTATCTGTGTGTACCCTATATAGAAAGAAGGTAGTGCAGCGTCCATGTTTAGCCGCCACGTATTAAGACGTCATAGGAACTGGTATCCGTGTTTGCTGTGACAACTGTAGAAAAACTGTGTACCAGCTTTCGTAACGTCATATCCATGAGAGGCTAAACATGGCCGCTGCACTACCATCTCTATACATATGGTAAACTCAGATAATTCGAAGTCATGTGTCTATGTGCATTCCCTGTCCGATTTCTTACGATATAATTTCATTGTTCAAGCCTGATAGATAGGCCACCAAAGCTGAGTAATATTGCTTAATGCTATATATGTAACCGATATTGTTAGCTCTTGGTTTATACAAATGTTCTTGAATAATCTAAACATATGCACGGAGTAACTTTGCAGATACCACAAAGTGTTGCAAATAAAGTTTTCGCTGATTTGCTACCACTTCAGAGACAATAGCACGTCGACGCCCCCGCAATTAACACAATATACCCCTTGGAGGTTGGTTTATTCAATTACAGATTCAAAATCAGAATCGGATTTTGAAATTTAGCGCCGATGCGATGCATCAAAGAATTCAATTAGATAAAATTCCACAGACTGTTTACGATCAAGTGACATAGAGAGATGCTGGCGGCCTCAGGTATTTGAGAATTTTAAAACACGTTGAAACTTACAATATGCATTTATATGATGCCCGTCGTAAGATTATTGAAATTTTAAAACGTTAATTTTGCAAGACAACGTATCTGTAAGGTAGCTTAAGAAGTGGTTGGGAAAAGAGATGGGTAAAATGAGAGAGAGTTTGTGAAAAGAGAGAAGTCCTATTAGAGAGCTTTGGGGAAAAAGAGGAGACCGTTAAAATGGTTGAGAGTATAGACGGATTTGGGAAATGAGGGAATAGTCCGGTAAGAGAGATTACGACATAGATAGGTAACAAACGAGAGAGCTTGTGGAGGTCCGATTGGAGACATTTTAGAAAACAGAGAAGTCTGATAAGAGAGATTTAGGAACAGAGAGAAGTCCGATAACAGAGATTTTGGAAAAGAGAGTAGTCCGATAAGACACATTTTGGAAAAGAAAAAAGTCTGATAAGAGTTTAGAAAAGAGAGAAGTCGGAAAAGATTTTGGAAAAGACGAGATGTCAGCTAAGAGATTTGTTTGGAAAAGAGAGAAGTCCGCTAAAGGAGATTTGTAAAAAGAGAGAACAGATATTTTGGAAAAAAGAGAATTCCGGTAAGAGTTATTTTGGAAAAGAGAGAAGTTCGACAAGAGAGATTTAGGAAAGGAGAGCAGTTCGATAAGAGAGATTTAGGAAAGGAGAGCAGTTCGATAAGAGAGATTTAGGAAAGGAGAGCAGTTCGATAAGAGATATAAAGGAAAATATCGGATAAGAGAGATTTTGGAAAAGAGAGAAGTCCGATGAGGGAGATTTGGAAAAAAGAAGTCCGATAGGAGAGATTTAGGAAAAAAGAGAAGTCTTATAAAAGGTGTGATAGTAGAGGCAACCGATTGGAGATGGGTTTGTAAAAAAAGGATAATATTTCAGAAAATAATCCAGTTTCGAAAAAAGAGACCTCCGATGTGAGGATCTGAGAAAAGAGATAAGTCGGATTCATTATAAGAGATATTTTGAAAGGGAGAATAGGAAAAAGGGGTAACCAACCAAAAAGCTACCATCTTGTTACCGAACACGGCTGAAATTTGATTTCTCAAGGGGCAACGTATCTTACTTGAGAGGTTAGAACATGTTTGTAAGTACATCTAAAGTACATTTAAATATACTGGATAATATGTCTGGTGATATTAGTCTACTGTAGCAATATAGAAACCACGAATAAGCCCATATAAAAGTACATGTGTACACGTTGTATTTATATTAAAATAAAGTGATTGAAATACTAGTAATTAACCTATAAATCTGCAGAGGAAAACAATAATGCACTGGTATAGTTTAATTTAGAATATAACCTACATTATGAGCCAATGAAAACGCCGCATTTTCGCGGTTAAATGAAAATTTAATCATTAAAATTTTCTCTTAACAGACTTGACGTCTTGCGTTGGCGCTAATTTCTATCGGCCAATCAGAATGCAGAATGGTATATTCTAAGTTAGTTAGAACATATTAAGTAAATTTTAATGACTAAAAAGGCCTCGCTTCGCTATGTTCTAACTATAACATAAAGTGTGAATTCCATTTGCTTGTTACAAATATATTTAGAGAATTGTGACTTGTAGAAAACTGATAAGGTCAATGCAATAAATTTAAGCTCGAAACATTTGCTTATGGCTACTTTTAACCTCACTTATTTAGGTAATCAAAGCACTGAGAGTACTCTTGGGAGGCGATCTGGTTGCTGCTACTAAAGCTTAAACCGACTTTACACGTTTAATGTTTGTTTTCTTACTGCCGATCTTGTCTTGAATGTCAAAATAGGCATATGTGACTATATAGGCATGTTGGGTATCTAAATGATTGTTAAAAGGTACATATTAATTTATATGTAATACGTGTATTGAAGCGTTTATCAAAAGTGGCTTTAAAATAATACTACGCGCCTATTTATCAGATTCTACAGTACCGTCTTGTAATCACTTCCCTCACAGCGTGAGACAGTCTATAGAAAGCGGCCAGCTAGTACAGCGACACCATATGATTGCATAACAGTACTTTGCAGACCGTATACGATTCATTAATAAAACCATCACTTGACCGTAGTCTGAAGTTTCTAAAAATAGCTTTACAGCCGGGACATTTGATGAACACGTCATTTTCGTACTATGAAACAAGTTCGGTATCGGCCGGTGTAGTGATTTTTTTGCAAAAATATCGATTTAACGAACAGTTTCACAATAAGTTTTGATCTTAGAATAAACAAATGTTGCTGATTGGCTTAAATCAGTTAAAAAATTTGGAGAAACATATGTAGCAGTATTGGGAATGTTGACAGTTTCTGGAATTACTTGAATGCGGATTCACATAGCAGCCTAAAGGCGGTTAATTTTGTATTAAGAAATGGGCAATGGTAGTAATGAGAGGCTTAAACGCCTCCCAAAAACTGTTTACTTGGGAACGGTGTGTAGACTCAATAGTTTAATTGGATTTTATTTTTCTTAATTCATGCCCAACGTAAAATTCATAATGACATTGTTTATACCTGTTTTACAAATCCAATACGATTGTCGTTCGATGATCGGACAGCGTACTTTGGTCTAATCGGGTCGGCGGCAGGACTGATATTTGCCGTTTATCAGGCGGTGGCAGGGGTGATTTTAATGATCTTTTGAAATATGCGTTACTACTCAATGTCCAGCGTCCGTGTAATTTGTGATCCATGTATAAAATGGTGATACGCAAGCGACCAGTGACATCAGTAACAAGTATACTATTACATGTATATATACTCCTTGTCAGATGGATCCCGAAAAGACTGGCGCCCGTTCGAATATTGCGATAGCCAAATTGAGGTACCATTCTATAGACTCTAGATATTCAGTGGGAATCCTTTGTCCTTTTCGTTGTTTCTCACTGCGTCACATGTGTCATTAAATACGTCATAAATGGTACATGTATCTATTGAATACTAACTAGTAAACTGTTTAGAATGTCGTTATTCAAATACTAGGATGGGAAAAGAACATCTAGCCAATGCAATGTAAATGCATTTACATAACAATCGAAGAGAGAAACCCAAATTGAACTCTAAAATCAAAGAGAGATAACTCACTAAGATAATAACAATTCAGACAGGGAATGCAGGAACAGTAAGACACGGCAGGTACTAAACAGAACTAAGTGCTTCTGATTTTGATGTCTTTGTTTTTCACTTCATACCATTTATTTGCTAAAACATAATAACCTTAATTTCGTTGACTTTGTGGTTGAGGTGAACCCACAAAATCAAATCCCCGATGAATAATTGTATGTGTATGTACATGTGCGTTAAATGGTTGACATGACCATTTAGATTATAAATTGTAGTTAACGCATGTTATAAGCATAAACGAATGTCAGTGATTCTGGTATATCAACTTCTTTTTAATATTCTATTAATTCAGTGTCTGCTAACAGCAGCTACGTAGGTAACAAGTACATGTTTATATGTATTACATGTACTGTGGCATGTTGGTTGTGACTTTTTTTGACATATTGCAACAGTTCTCACATCGAGTCCTGTTTAAAAGAGTTATACCATCATTTTTCATTTCACCTGTTGAACTATTTTTTCATGTCTTACTTCAACTATTGCACTGCATCATCATGTCTCATTTCAACTGTTGCACTATGTTATCATGTCTATTTCAACTGTTGCACTATGTCACCATGTCTCATTTCAACTGTTGCACTATATCACCATGTCTCATTTCAACTGTTGCACTATGTCACCATGTCTCATTTCAACTGTTGCACTATGGTATCATGTCTCATTTCAACTGTTGCACTATGTCATCATGTCTCATTTCAACTGTTGCACTATGTCATCATGTCTCATTTCAACTGTTGCACTTTGTTATCATGTCACATTTCAACTGTTGCACTATGCTATCATGTCTCATTTCAACTGTTGAACTATGTCATGATGTCTCATTTCAACTGGTGCACTATGCTATCATGTCTCATTTCAACTGTTGCACTATGTCATCATGTCACATTTCAACTGTTGCACTATGTTATCATGCCACATTTCAACTGTTGCACTATGTTATCATGTCTCATTTCAACTGTTGCACTATGTCATCATGTCACATTTCAACTGTTACACTATGCTATCATGTCACATTTCAACTGTTGCACTATGTTATCATGTCTCATTTCAACTGTTGCACTATGTCATCATGTCACATTTCAACTGTTGCACTATGTTATCATGTCACATTTCAACTGTTGCACTATGTTATCATGTCTCATTTCAACTGTTGCACTATATCTTCATGTCTCATTTCAACTGTTGCACTATGTTATCATGTCTCATTTCAACTGTTGCACTATATCTTCATGTCTCATTTCAACTGTTGCACTATAGCACCATGTCTCATTTCAACTGTTGCACTATAGCACCATGTCTCATTTCAACTGTTGCACTATAGCACCATGTCTAATTTCAACTGTTGCACTATAGCACCATGTCTCATTTCAATTGTTGCACTATATCACCATGTCTCATATAAACTGTTGCACTATGTTAGCATGTCACATTTCAACTGTTGCACTATATCACCATGTCTCATTTCAACTGTTGCACTATGTTATCATGTCACATTTCAACTGTTGCACTATGTTATCATGTCACATTTCAACTGTTGCACTATGTTATCATGTCACATTTCAACTGTTACACTATGTTATCATGTCACATTTCAACTGTTGCACTATGTTATTATGTCACATTGTAACTGTTGCACAATGTTATCATGTCACGTTTCAACTGTTTCACTATGTTATCATTTCACATTTCAACTGTTGCCGTATAGCACCATGTCTCATTTCAACTGTTCCACTATATCACCATCTCTCATTTCAACTGTTGCACTATGTTATCATGTCACATTTCAACTGTTGCACTATATCACCATGTCTCATTTCAACTGTTGCACTATGTTATCATGTCTCATTTCAACTGTTGCACTATGTTATCATGTCAAATGTCAAATGTTGCACTATGTTATCATGTCACATTTCAACTTTTGCACTATGTTATTATGTCACATTTCAACTGTTGCACTATGTTATCATGTCACATTTCAACTGTTGCACTATGTTATCATGTCACATTTCAACTGTTGCACTATGTTATCATGTCACATTTCAACTGTTGCATTATAGTACCATGTATCATTTCACCTATTGCATTATGTATATTACATATCTGCCCCGACCCCTCCGCCGTCATATAACTTTTAAATACTTCATATTCACTGACATATAAACTGTGACCGACGTGTTAGGGTATCCGCCTTTAGAACGAGGGATCGCAGGTTCGAATCCCTGTATGGGTCTTGTCTAACATCTGTGGTTGGTAGTTTTATAAAGGGTACCATTTTGCCTGCCTGCCTAGAGCCCGGCATTACATGGTAGGGATCTGAAGCAAGTGAATTTCTGAAGTATGTGTTTCATGAGCCTAAGTGGCTTGCCTTTTTAATGGGATGATATCATATATTTACAAAATGTACTTTTTTTCATGTCCTAACTACGATTAACCATTGTGTACACTCACGGATTTAAAATATAGATGTGTGCTTCCCTATCTTCGTTGCTTCCTTTTGTGCAGCAGGTTTGAACTTAAACGCTTGACATGTTTTTTTTCTTCGCCAACCTAGTGCGTAGTTTTGCATCTAACCAGAATGCCGCAATGTCTCTTGGAATATAATGCGGAGACGTCAAGATTAAATTGCTATTTGTTTACCTTTAATCGCCCGCAGTCCTTTGAAATTAATTGTTCATAGTTTTGCATTGATAACGTGTTTTGAGTTCTATACGCTTATAGCATAGCTGGCTCATATAGAAGAGTACTGTTACGCTTCTATCACACTGCGCTCAAAATGTGCGTGGGCGAAGAGGACATTTTCCAATATTCGCGACTCACGGTTCTATTTTTAGTAACAGTCTTACGCGTTTAATCGATCAACCGACCGCCAGCGGAAAATTTAGTTCTGAACAGCCAATACTCCGGCTAAAAGCAAACATGCCTCAGAAAGGCTGGTCTATTAACAGCGCTAATAGGAGATATAAATAGTACGAGGACATTCTTTGTTTCTGTGCGCTAACGTTACGCTGCTGCCCAAGTAAACTCGGTATTGGAGGAAAACTATTTGGTTAACCATATCCAAATCGTCTGGAGTTCGAGTTTTATTGATGTCATATCATATTTTACTTTTTCATATGTCGGTCTTGACGTCATGAAAGCAAGCAATTGTGAAATATTCTTAGCGTCTTTTTCGATTGCATGTTCATAAAATATAAACCTATTATCGGTAAATTTGGTGACGTTGCCCTTTGGCGACTCAGCAATTTTATAAATACATTACTTGTTTGGTCTAGTTCGATATAGTAGTGGACGCCGCTTGTATCTCCAGAAGTATTATATGTCTTATGATTATATTCATTTACTGTTGTTTTACTCAATGTTTATCAATACATGAGTATGAAATAGTTCACCTTATGCTGGCCTTGGTATATTATTTTAACATTATGTTGCCATTGTTACTGAAAAATACATGTGTTGTTATTGTCATTGTTACTGTAGCAACACGTGTTTTGGTATCACCACTGCTACTGTAGCAACATGTGTGTTGTTATTACCATTGTTACTGTAGCAACACGTGTGTTGTTATTGTCATTGTTACTGTAGCAACACGTGTGTTGTTATTACCATTGTTACTGTAGCAACACGTGTGTTGTTATTGTCATTGTTACTGTAGCAACACGTGTGTTGTTATTACCATTGTTACTGTAGCAACACGTGTGTTGTTATTGTCATTGTTACTGTAGCAACACGTGTGTTGTTATTGTCATTGTTACTGTAGCAACACTTGTGTTGTTATTGTCATTATTACTGTAGCAACACGTGTGTTGTTATTGTCATTGTTACTGTAGCAACACGTTATCACCATTGTTACTGTAGCAACACGTATATTGTTATTACCATTGTTACTGTAGCAACACGTGTGTTGTTATTACCATTGTTACTGTAGCAACACGTGTGTTGTTATTACCATTGTTACTGTAGCAACACGTGTGTTGGTATCACTATTGTTACTGTAGCAACACGTGTGTTGGTATCACCATTGTTAATGAAGCAACACGTGTGTTGGTATCACCATTGTTATTGTTGCAACACGTGTGTTGTAATTCCCATTGTTACTGTAGCAACACGTGTGTTGGCATTATCATTGTTACTGTAGCAACACGTGTGTTGTTATTACCATTGTTACTGTAGCAACACGTGTGTTGTTATTACCATTGTTACTGTAGCAACACGTGTGTTGTTATTGTCATTGTTACTGTAGCAACACGTGTGTTGTTATTACCATTGTTACTGTAGCAAGACGTGTGTTGGTATCACCATTGTTACTGTAGCAACACGTGTGTTGTTATTACAATTGTTACTGTAGCAACACGTGTGTTGTTATTACAATTGTTACTGTAGCAACACGTGTGTTGGCATTACCATTGTTACTGTAGCAACACGTGTGTTGTTATTCCCATTGTAACTGTAGCAACACGTGTGTTGGTATCACCATTGTTACTGTAGCAACACGTGTGTTGGTATCACCATTGTTACTGTAGCAACACGTGTGTTGGTTTTACCATTGTTACTGTAGCAACACGTGTGTTGGTATTACCATTGTTACTGTAGCAACACGTGTGTTGGTATTACCATTGTTACTGTAGAACAACGTGTGTTGGTATTACCATTGTTACTGTAGCAACACATGTGTTTTGACTTGTTAAAATATCTAATCCGATATGACGATGGATAAGCACGAATATTCATGAGATATATAAATTGTAGGTAAATACTTCCGTATTGTACAATATATTCAAGGATCAGTAAATCTAAACAAAAATTGAAAACATGTTTGTCATTAAGGAAATGGTAAAAGTGTTGAATAAAGCCATGTATGTAATATTTGATCAAAATATATTATATAACATGAAGAGATACCTATGACGTAGTGTCTGCGTCAATACTTGTACGTATACAGAATAAATGTTCAGGCACGAATTGAACTATATTACTCGCATATTCGTGTATGATATTACTTCTCATCAGCGTATGTTGTTACATACATTTCTGTTGTTGCTTTTGTATTATCAGTATGTAGTTACACACATTACTGATGTTGCTTTTTGTTGTTAGTAATATATCTGTTTCTCAGTATATGTTGCTGTACATAACTGCTGATGCTTTTATCTAGTTTTTTGTTGTTAGTATTTTTTCTGTCCCTCAATTTATGTTGTTGTATACATTACTGTTTTTGCTTTTGAATTGTAAGTAATCTGTCTGTTCCTCAGTATAGTTATATGTTGTTGTACCAATTACTGTTGGGTGTGTGTTTTTAATTTCATAGTAATATACCCCGCCTCTCTCTCACACACAATCTCTCTCAGTCTCGTTCACTCTATTTTTGTAAAATGTAAACCTTTCAGTTTTTATCAATATATTTCAACAAAACTGAAACTAATTCCACTAGAACTTTATTATTTAATTTATTTCTGCAATAACGCGTTTGGTTTTTTACCAATGTGATTTATATATTTATCCAAATGGGGCGAGTAGTACCTAAATTAGGAATTAGTAGTGTAACCAATTAAACTAAAATAAACTAAACTATGTGTGAATGCAGTAATGTTATTACCTATACTACGTTTACTGGTCATTTTACTGTCACATAGTGAAAGTAGGCCTACAGTTCTAGCAGTATTTTGTAATGAAAGTAAATTTTAAACAGTGTTTCCCACTGAAAAAGTTCGAGGTAATAAAATAAAAATTTGTCAGATTTCGTACTTGGGTAACATTACTTTCTCACGCTGACATGTAATGGTTGCCCTCAAAGCTATGTCTTATTTATATAATAACAATAACGGTGCAATTAAACAGTATTGGAAAGCCTCCGATCAATAAGCAGTGCATTGGCTGACCCATTGTGCCAAAATAAAGACTATAACATGACGCGTTTGTCTAATACATATTCTACTATACGTGTCTAAAAATAAATTTACGATTTGACATTTGAGCATCCTTTTACTTGCCTATATTTATTGCGAAATATGTGTAGTCTGCCGGCAACAAACACAATCGTTATAGATCGGTCATTTCCGTTTTTCTCCGGTAAATATACGATGCATAAAGGCCGAGATGAACAGAATGGCAACAAACACTGAGAGTATGGAGCATCCGTAGGGAATATTGGTTGTACGATAGTGGCTCTGCTAGTTCACGCATTTACAAATATCTGACGTCACAGATATTAAATGACTACTGCTTTGACCTTGTTTTTAGTGAATCTGCGTGAAACGAGAGAGATTATTTCGTTTGCGCCGAAACTCTGTCAGTAGTATGACGCAAGTATAACATACCAAATGCGTATCCAATATCGTCTGCTCGGCTAATTCGATATCGTATGAAAGAAAATGTTGACAAAAAACATGGTATTTAAATATGATTCCTGACTCTTGTTTGGGGTGTTCGTGAGATTTATTAGTATGGTGATATGACGTGTTTGTTGTAGGCCCTATAGGCCTAACTTGATTATTCAGGTCTACACTCTGTTTTCGAATCATATTGTGTATACATCGTATTAACATCACAATTCTTCTTATTTTTCTTTGTTTAAAAACAGTGTGCGTATGAGTATCTTAATTGCATGTTTCGCGTTGGTCAACTGCTGTACCTTTTTGTGTCCATGTGTCCTTTTTGGTGCCTTTCGCGCCTTTCGCGCCTTGTTGTTTTTGTTTAGTGCAGTAATACTAAAAAATGGTGCAAGGTTTAACTTTAAGCTCTATAACCGTCTAAAGTAGTTCTTTTTAAACTTAAATAATAAATCATATGTCATAGAATTCAGTCATTTTCGAGCTAGTTTTTGTCTTTGTATTCACAATTCGCCCCTATCAGATTCGTTCTTGCGATTTGTACCAATTCCGGTTCGTTTATAATCCATATATGCATCTGTAAGTTTATGGCATTAGCACAAAGTGTCGCTTTTTGCTTGCATTGTTTTATTTTCTTATACCTAATCATCCCCTATCCATTTACGTACATGTATTTTCTTTTTGTCGACTGCCGTCAAAAACCATTTGTGCGGCTGCAGGTATTTACCGTTTACAGTGATTATTAACTTTTTAAAGTTTTTAGGACTTTTTGACAGCTGAAACTATATCAGCTTTTGACAGCTGAGCCTGGACTTTCGGCTTTTTTGACAGTTGAAACTTGACTTTGTGTCCGTGTTATTTCTGTGCTCGGCTGTTTCAGTTGAGCGCTGTCATAATTCCCTGTCCGATTATTCAGTAAGTTATCTTTTAGTGGATAGGTAATTGGTGCTCACTGCTTTTTTATCCGATTAAAATGTTTAGAACATAAAATAGACCTGCTGAGGTGTCTATTTTTTATTTCTTCAAAACTACTGAACCTGATCGCTAGTTTTATTCGTTTACAAATGATGCTGGTGTTTTCGCGTGAAAACAATAATACAGGGTTTCATATGAATTTTCTTATTTATCAGATATAGATAATGAAAAATAAATTGCTGAAATTCACACAGTAAAAAAGTTTCGTATCGCCTGGAATAGTCTATATAATTCGTATTATAAATAGACACTTATTCTGGTTGCTGGTCCACTTACGAGGGGTGATCAATATATTCGAGGACTTTCCTTCTAACTTTTTAAATATTGTTTCTAGAACAATGAAATTACCAGGCAATATAGATATATCAATTATCTAGCGTTTCAATTACTTAATTATATTGTGACGTCACAATGTTTTTGATGACGTCACTTATTGTGACCAAGGTGCAGCGCGCGCTGTCGAGCGTGGCGGAGAATAAATAATCACAGAGCAACGGCATTTCATTAAGATTAACGACTAACTTGGAAAATCCTTGCGATAGCTCGAAGATGAATTGATCAACATGTATGGGGATTCTTTGAACTCCAAATCAGTCATCTACACACGATTTCGTTGTTTATGTGATTGTAGGGACTCTGTCAAACTGACGCCATGGTAAAATAAGAATAAACGGAAGAATTAAGACAGAGTTAGGGATACTCCTCCTTAATTTCTGAGAAATAAAAGGCATATTTCTGAACGATATGTTCCTGGCGAATTCTACGATCAGTATAGATTTCAAAACAATAAATATTTCATTCCAATTGAAAGGAGTTCTTTAGAAATTACGCTCTAAACTTGTTAGGTCGTGATTCCTTCTTCATCGGGATGATGCTACCGTGTAAAGCCAACCGTTTTTTTCAGAGTTTTAAGTCAACTAACGCAACGAGACAATTTCTATTCCGCCTTACATTCCAGAGTTGGTTAATACTATGTTATATGTGCATTCGGTCGGAGATATCCTACACTGAATAATGCAATTTTGCTTTTGAGCCTTGCTGAAAAAACAAAATTGCTAGATGGAAAGTCAAAGAATATATTGATCACCCCTCGTATTACTGATAACGAGTGAATCGGGAACCAAGCGAAGCGACTACTAAACGACGGTTTCCTACGGTGTTATCCGGTATCAATAGAAAATTCCGTTGTTAACAGTTAATCACGCTGTGTATTGCCTTGTATTCAGTACATTAATTATGTTGAATAATTGGAACATGCCTGGGGCCGGGGTTAACTAATTGTAGATAGTGCGAATGGGTATGTGCAGAAAATGTCTTATTTCACCGATGACTATAAGATTTATATTTTTACTAGCCCCTGTGTTAGAATGGTCACATAATAATGTTTCTGTGATATTATGTGCTTGTAATTGTATATATGCGAGGGATGCACGCTACATGTAGTTACGTATTTTACTTCATATCGTGCAGCACGTGTATATTAGAACGTTTCGTGCTTCAATATAGACATGCACTTGTAGACGAAATTGTTATTAAACAATAAATATGAATTAATAGATTGAAATCTATTACGCACTACGTATATACTCAGCGTTAATGAAAAGTTACCATCCTGTCAATTGACTCATATATTTTAAAATTCACGTTACACTAGTGCTGTGTTAAAACACGAATATGTTTTGACCCTACTGTGTAGTCGCAGCAGCTATCCTATTAACAATATTCAAATGCACACACTAGAAACCTTTTGTACCAATTGATGTTGGTCATCTTTTTCAGGCCACTAGGTCAATGACTATTTGGCTGCCATGTGAGCATAAATGTTTTACACACATCTGTTGTTTAAAGGAAGTTGGTAATCAGCAGTAGATGACATAATTTGATTGTGTGTCCACTAACAGAAATTTACTGTGACTGTTGCTTGCAAAACACTTATATTACTCAAATTGTTTTATGTCAAGATCACTGTGGCAGTATCCATGTGTGTTTGGAAATAGTACATCACATATAAATGCCAAACCAATATCAATTGATATTGATTACTGTATTAGAGATTTCAGTTGCTCAGAATAATTTATAACAGCGTTATATAGTTTATACTTCATATAACAGTAGTCATGCCATGTAAACCACAAAATTGCGACTTCTTTGATGAATTGCATCAAAAATTTGTCTTGTATACTCTGGAGTATTCTTTGATACTATGTTATGATCTTGTAGTAAAATATTCAGGATGCGGATCACAATAAATAATATTTGTAAAAAAAAACACTCTTAATACGTTCTTTTTCAAGAGATGAAACACTTATTTTATTCCCATAGCTTTTTTAGTACTCATATCATGACTGTACAACTTGGTATCACGTAGATCGTTGTGTTTTTGTAGCTGTTTCACTTTTGCTTGGACATTTTTGATTGTCATAATATGTACTTAACTATGTGAATAATATAAGTGTTTCATCTCTTGAAAAAGACCGTATATAGGTCGAAATATAGTATATCTTATTGAATATAGGATGATATATATTTTTAATAAATGTTCCTTTGTCTAAGTGTGAACTTGTCAAGGTTAATCATTGTATCTCGAAGATAGAACACAATTACTGTTTTATATTTTATATGGTGGCTGATTTATGCTGCGGCGTTTTTTCGCAATGCAAAAAAGTAACAATGCGAAAAAGTCGACATTGTCGTGTTTTCGCATTGTACGAAAAAGTTAATCTACTACATAGGTAAGGCGAAAACCCGACACGTCTTTGTTGTTGAATTGTCGCCCTTCATCTGTCGTATTTTCGCTTTTTCGCCACAACAAAGCGAAAATGTAACAATGCAAAGTCGACTTTTTCGCATTGTTACATTTTCGCAGTTTCGCTTTGTTGTGGCGAAAAAGCGAAAATACGACATGGCATAACTCACCCATCATAGTTTTACACGTGTGTGCGATAAGATATTGTTTAACTGTGCGTGCGTATTTTGTCACTCCTAGCCTGAAACAGTTAATGAAATACCTGTTTTATTTGACAAGACGTGAAATTGCCATTTTCGCGTAGGGTGTGTTCAATTGATTCACTAAGCGTAGTTGGCGTTGTTTCCAATTACTCAGTTACAATGTTGACCAATTTGGATGCGTGTCATTAGCCAGGCACATTTGTAGCTCGAGCTACCTAAAGTTCTATTACATGTTAACGAAATGGTAACATACATGTAGTGCGTATTGTATTAGTTTTGGTAAGGGTTCTGAGGGAACAGACGTTACATGTTATACTGGCGTTTTAAGTCAGGGAGCACATGTTAAATCACTTATGACCAGGCGTGGGGTAGCACATATCGAATTACATACTCACAATGGGTTTTAAGGGAGTACATATTAGGTTACATTAACCAGGCGTTTTGAGGGAGCACATGTTCAATAACATATTAACAAGGGCGTGATGAGGTAGTCTATGTTCAGTAACATATGAACAAGGGTGTAATGAGGTAGCCTCTATGTTCAATTACTTATTAACTAGGCGTAATGAGGTAGCCTAAGTTCAATTACATATTAACTGGGTGTGAATGTTCAATTGTAACATAAACCGAGTATAATGAGGTAACATATGTTAAATTACATATTAACCAGGCGTAATCATGCCCCATATGTTAAAGTACAAATTAACCAGGCGAAACACATGTTAAAATACAGATTAACAAGCGTTATTAGGGGATCATATTAAATTATTCTTAAACCAGGCGTAATAATAAAACATGGGTTTGGTTACGTAAATTATTTCCTGTTATTATGACAGGCGTTTTATAATATGTACGCATGTTTCGTGTTGTATGGTCCGCGGACGATTGTCTGAGTAAATAACTACTTTACTGTTATCCTGAGAAAACCGAACAACTTTCGGACCGCCTGATTTTTTTCGGATTTCACAAAAGAACGGTATTGTCAAACAACTTTTAATTTTTATTATTTTTTTTCAGATGACACGTCCCAGACGGAAGAGAGTGAAGAGCCCGTTGTGCGAGAAAGTACGGGTGAGTTTTAAAATATTTTCGGATCTCCTCGGTCAATACTGCCGAACAACCTCAAAACGTCATTCCAAAGACCTAAATACACACAGATTGGACACTTAATTGATAATGGGGAGAAAATGCAAAATGGCATGCAACAGATGCTGATATTTTGCATGGACTTTTTTGTTTGTCATCCTTTTTTAATGACCAAAATCTCATTTTGAAGAGCTAGGTTTCTTCTACTGCATAATGTAACTTATTTTTTTCTATCTCTTATAGAATTCAGAAAATTTATAGTTGGAATGAGGCAAATTTGGTATTTTCTGATAAAATAGGAATTTCCATTAAAATGAGAGTCGGTCTGGCTCTTTGAGGTATTATGTTATATTTCTTGACCGATTTCAATAAATAAGGTTTTATTCTAAAGCAGAATAATAAATCTATTGCATAAACGTATTAGTTTTTCCTATGTACACGGAAACGGGAGATATAAGGAATTAAATACAAACGAGATTTTGTTAGATTTCAGAAGACTGCCGCGAGATATTGCGAGATTTGGTAGATTTTTCCAATCTTTGAATATTTAGGTCTTTGGTCATTCCTACTTAATTTGGTTGATGTTGTATCTATCACAAAGCTTATTTGTGCGAAATCCAACTTAGTAACCAAAAGTAACCGTAATAGTAAAAAGTATCACTTCAGTAAATAGTTATATCATTTGCAATTACTTCTCTTATAGTAATAGTCCAAGTTCAAAAGCCACGCAATGTATTATTCATTGTGTGGGTCAGTATATAGGCTTACTTGACGTATAGGATAGTACATTATTATATTACATGTATATAAGTATACCTTATTTATATACATGTAGCACTGTTATCATGTAATTACACGTTCAAACGTGCTGTACAATCACATTTAAGACATGGTTTAAACAATTTGAAATAGATATACAGTATGTATGCAAACGCAACTACAAATGTATATTTACATTGGATACAGTTTTAAACTTTAAAGCTTGAGGATAAAATATGAATTTGCAGCACACAACTTGTAATTAAAACAAATGCATTTTGTATCCATAAGCATAGAATGCGTCAAATCCGATTGGCTTCGTAAGCTATATGGTCAGTCCACACGCGAATTACTCCACCAGCTGGTATTATATGTTATGCATTAAAGTTGGTCCAATGAGTCAACACATCTCACTGAAAACCAACAATCTCTGTGGCTGTATCATGCGGCGTGTGGCTGTATCATGTGGCGTGTGGCTGTATCATGCGGTGTGTGGCTGTATCATGCGGTGTGTGGCTGTATCATGCGGTATGTGGCTGTATCATGCGGCGTGTGTGGCTGTATCATGCGGCGTGTGTGGCTGTATCATGCGGCGTGTGTGGCTGTATCATGCGACATGTGGATGTATCATGCGGTGTGTGGCTGTATCATGCGGCGTGTGTGGCTGTATCATGCGGCGTGTGGCTGTATCATGCGGTGTGTGGCTGTATCATGCGGCGTGTGGCTGTATCATGCGGCGTGTGACTGTATCATGCGGTGTGTGGCTGTATCATCCGGCGTGTGGCTGTATCATGCGGCGTGTGACTGTACCATGCGGTGTGTGACTGTATCATGCGGTGTGTGACTGTATCATGCGGTGTGTGACTGTATCATGCGGTGTGTGACTGTATCATGCGGTGTGTGGCTGTATCATGCGGTGTGTGGCTGTATCATGCGGTATGTGGCTGTATCATGCGGTATGTGGCTGTATCATGCGGTGTGTGGCTGTATCATGCGGTGAGTGACTGTATCATGCGGTGTGTGGCTGTATCATGCGTTGTGTGGCTGTATCATGCGGCGTGTGTGGCTGTATCATGCGGCGTGCGGCTGTATCATGCGGCGTGTGGCTGTATCATGCGGCGTGCGGCTGTATCATGCGGCGTGTGGCTGTATCATGCGGCGTGTGGCTGTATCATGCGGCGTGTGGCTGTATCATGCGGCGGGTGTGGCTGTATCATGCGGCGTGTGTGGCTGTATCATGCGGCGTGTTGCTGTATCATGCGGCGTGTGGCTGTATCATGCGGCGTGTGGCTGTATCATGCGGCGTGTGTGGCTGTATCATGCGGCGTGTGTGGCTGTATAATGCGGCGTGTGTGGCTGTATCATGCGGTGTGTGGCTGTATCATGCGGCATGTGTGGCTAGGTGCTGCAGACGCCTCTGTATGACATAGAATTGTCTGTGCATTACAGTTCTTGTACAATCATGTATTTAATGAATTATGGATAACGGATTTAAAAACGCGACACTTGGGTATGTTGGTATATTTTAGGAACCAAATTCTCATATAAAATGTATTTGTGTATTCGTAAAGGCTAATTCAATGTCGTCATTTTGATACCAAACTTAATAAAATCTAACGAGTACCGGTATTAACTAAATCATCGCACGAATAAGACATTGGTCTAGAAAACAAAAGTAACATGTTTATCGGCGCATTGAATTTTTCGTTAAAGATGACTAGCCTGCATAATAGATAAAATATTTACGTAGGGCTAGTCTAACGTATGTATACGAATTTTATATTAAATTGAATTAAATTAATGACATATCCAACTTTTATTTAAAATGCGTCTATATGACACGGAAACATTGTTGCAGGAAACATACACCGTTGTCTCATAGACCTGCATAATGTTTTTTATGGTCAAGGAGAGGTAACCCTGTTAGAAATTTTTGTCAGAATGCGGATTTTGTTTTCAGGATCGACGTATTGATTGTACTATATATTTGTTAATACTCATCTCATTTAATCATCTTAGTACCAAAATGACGCCAATGCATTTACCTTTAATCTGATTCCAATACCGGCATAAACTTGAACTGTCTGCTATAAAACAACATACCCCCAGTGTCGCGTTTTTTAATCCGTTAAGTATAGTATCACCATCGTTCCAACGTTATTTAAACCTTTATGATTTATAATCATATTGTGTTTTAATATTCAAACATTCAAATAATGGTCAGTATTGACCTTCGGTGAGACTGGGGTATCCCGTATCCGAGAACTGGATTTTCACACGTTATATCAGGGATTGATCCCCAGTATGGACAGGTTTTTGGTGTGTTTCGGTGACAATGACCATGGTCTCCATATGTGTAGAGGTTTCACCTGTATTTGCTGGGGCGTTAACTAGTATTGATGGAATCCAAGGAACGAAGCTCTATCATCCATGTAAAGCATGGATGATCCTTGCATGTCAAACTTCTACGGAAGCGTAGTACTGTCATTATTTATAGAACGACTCTCGTAATTAATAACGTGTTATTTACCCTATTTATAGATACAGTGCAAATGAACTACTAGAGTATGTTGACTTACTTTCTGAACTAAGACTATATTTACTAACGTTAGTATATGTATAGAAGCACTGAGAAATGAAGCCATGTTAGTAGCATAATTATGATAGTATTTCTGTTGTGTTTCGAACAAGGAAGTTATTGTTCTATGACAGGACATTTCCGTTTGACGTGACCTACACCCTGACAAGTAATAAAGCTCTTTAACTATAAACATCTTTTTAGTGAATTAATGATGACATACATGGTCGGTTAATTAATGTTTTCTGGTGGGAAATACCTGTGAATAGTATTTCTAAGTATTCATTTGATTTAAAACTGTATAATATTTCTAATTACGGACATACAATGTGACTAGTGTCATCACCCAAGTCTTCGTGTAAATTACATCATACGACTGACACAAAAACCATATTTCTCCACGTTCGACATACTTTCTGATGGTCCAATATAACATGATACGACAAAAGTTCATCATTTTTCCTGCCAGCACGTATACGTGTTCTCCAAAAGAAAGCAGCTTGGTGTCTCGCTGGAAACCCGAACATAGCAAATACAGTATGAATTGATCAACACAGACACAGGGTTTAAATTAAATGAGTTTACTCTTTATAAAGTGAAGGTAGTGCAGCGGCCATGTGTTAGCCGATAACAGATATGGCGTCACATGAATGGGTATCCGTGTTTGCTGTGACAACTGTAGAAAAACTGGGTACCAGCTGTCTTAACGTCATATCCGTTGCGGCTAAACATGGCCGCTGCACTACATTCTCTTTGTATTTAGTGCTTCAATGTGTAACAATAAGGACTTGGTAAATACCGAAACCATGTACCTATGGACACGGTTTACTGGCTCATATTAGGATAATAGTTTAAAGTAATGTATTTAAGGACGATTGTAAAAAAAGTTATACAAATTATTAGATTAATCACTTTCGACACCTCATTCCGTAGTCATCGCAACAAGGGAATGAAAGAGAAACCAACTTACCCTTTTTGTGCGGACTGTCTAGCAAGAAGGGTACTATTTTTATTTTGTCTTTGTTATGACGCACCCAGAGATCGAAACCGGGTCCTGGACGCTCCACCACTACAAAAGGAAAGTATGGCGCCTATTCCAAATGAAACAGGCTGGATTTTATTCACACATATGGGAACGAGTGTACGAAAGAACGGGAAATAGGCCCTTGTCGTCCAAGATATGTTTGGATAGATAGATTTATTTCTACATACAATGTACAATTTACATGACAAAAATATATCAAAACATACATTAAACAATAAACAAGCATGGATGCAATAATAATGTCATATGGCAATCAATATTACATGCAAAGAATGACACAAAAAAGAACTACACGTTGTTCTTATTTCCATTTTATTTCAAATTCCACTGCGGTCCTTTGACAGGGTATACTATAATAAAGTGTGATATATGTTCCTTAGACATGTAAATATAAAAATACAACAACTGTTTATAATTTATGTAACTAGACATTAATGTAAACAAAAAACCCGTATGTACTGAAAATAATCCATTTTAATACATGTACATGTATATATAAATAAAAGAACAAGAGGGCCCAAATGGCCCTAGTTCGCTCACCTGTTGAACTTGACCTAGATTTTGTTGAGATGATCATTGTGACCAAGTTTTATACAGATTAGGCCAATATTGTGACCTCTGGTGACTACACAAGGTTTTTATATGATTTGACCTAATGACCTAGTTTTTGACCCCAGATAAACCAATATCAAACTTGACCTAGATTTTGTTGAGATGATCATTGTAACCAAGTTTAATAAAGATCAGATCAAAACTGTGACCTATAATGACTACACAAGATTTTTCTATTATTTGACCTTGTGACCTAGTTTTGACCCCGGATGACCTCATATCGAACTTGATCTAGATTCTGTTGAGATGATCATTGTAACCGAGTTTCATAAATATTAGACCAAAATTGTGACCTCTAGTGACTACACAAGGTTTTTCTATGATTTGACCTTGTGACCTAGTTTTTGACCCTGGATGACCCAATATCGAACTTGACCTAGATTTTGTAGAGATGATCATTTTAACGAAGTTTCATAAAGATTAGACCAAAATTGTGACCTCTAGTGACTACACAAGGTTTTTCTATGATTTGACCTTGTGACCTAGTTTTTGACCCCAGATGACCCAATATCGAACTTGACCTAGATTTTGTTGTTATGATCATTATGATTAAGTTTCGTAAAGATCAGGCCAAAACTGTGACCTCTAGTGACTACACAACGTTTTTCTATTATTTGACCTTGTGACCTAGTTTTTAACCCCAGATGACCCAATATCGAACTTGACCTAGATTTTATAGAGATGATCATTATGATTAAGTTTCATAAAGATTAGGCTCAAATTGCGACCTCTAATGTGTTCACAAGGTTTTCCTTTGATTTGGCCTAGTGACCTAGTTTTTGACCCCAGATGACCCAATATCGAACTTGACCTAGATTGTATGAAGATGATCATTGTGATCAAGTTTCATATTGATCAGGCTAAATTTGTGACCTATAGTGTGTTCACAAGCAATTGTGAACGGACGGACGGACGACGGACGACGGACGACGGACGAAGAGCGATCACAAAAGCTCACCTTGTCACTTTGTGACAGGTGAGCTAAAAAGAAAACATGCTCTCAAAATTGATAGATATTATTTAAATAGTCTCTGGTTTTTTCACTGTATTTTTGAAACGTGTAGTAGTTCTGGAGTCCCTGATATCTTGAAGCAAACTATTCCACAAGGAACACCCATTATGAGCAAAAGATTTGAGCCCAAAACCACTTTTGTGACCGACAGGGAAATTTTCAAAAGATAATAGAAAGTCGGACAGGGAAGGCAGCACTCAACTTAACCAGCCGAGCACAGAAAACAAGGTAACATACCACAACCACACGACACAAGACCACCTACGGCTTTACCTGCCTTTACCCTACACCTTGTGAGGGTAATTATGAACCTTGCTTACAGGGATAAAATGCTCACTCGTGTAACGGGGTACAAGGTTCGAATTAATTTTAAATATATGACAAAGAGTTATAAGTTAACTCTGTGCACATCTGGTTGTCAATTGATAGTTGAAAAATGATCTTTACCAATGTGTAACCTAGTATGAACGTTCAAATCGAATAAGTTTATTTTGTGTGACTTGTAAGTTGTAACCTATTTTTCAATTCCTGTGTTACACCATAAAACCATGCAGAGGAAGCATATTCAAAGTGACATTGGACAAGTAATGCAACATAGGAGCTGTTTGGTGTACCCGGTTAGGTATTTACTCTTCCGGTACAAAAACTTTGGCCTTGCATTTGATTGATAATGACATATCATGCCATGGACTCAAAAGACTTGGCATCTCATGTTGAAGCATAATTCTTTGTTTGTTTAGCAGTATTGCAGATGCAACATTATATTTTTGTGAAAATTCCACCAGTGTGCAAGTTATTCACAACAAAATTTTGACGACACTTCTTAAACGTGGACAATGAGAGACGTCGTCAGACGCACGTGTAGGTCTGTCATATTTATATATGCGTTTAGATGGGAGTAACTCTAAGTATTATCATTTATGTCTGTTAAACAGCAGGAATCCAAATACTCGCGTGACTTTTATGGAAACTCGACATAAATCTTCATGATTATCGAGTTACAGACATCATTCAAGAATTGTCATAGTAATGCTAATTACGAACTTAAATATGCTACATTTAAGTACCTTACGCAGTGTCTATAGATGCATATAGGGCCTATAAATTAGAGTCGGGTAGGCTGCATCCATGGGGTGATTACGTCATAATGAAAATTCTTAATATAAAGAATTTCATATTGTACAAATATGCCTATTATCGCAAACTAATGGTATAGACATATATAGACATATATAGGCTCTGTGTCCCACGAACTAATTGACGTATTATTTTAGACAAAGAGGCGATGAAAGACCATTTTTTCTCTTTTTGGTAATATCCAGCCGTGGAAATAATTTAATGAATTTTAACTAATCCGTAGGGGTGTACACATTTTGCAAAGCATTTCATGTGTATAATAATGCTTTAAAAAACATACAATTTTGTAACATTTATTTTTTACATTACTTTATGAAAATAACTGCCTTTGAAGAAGCTATGGTGATTAAATACTTGTATATATTTTTAATTCGACTCTGCATATCAAGTGAACACACCTACATATGCTAATCGTTTGCTCCAATATTCTTGCGCAAATATATCCAGTGATAATATAGTGCGTGTATCAATTTGACGATTATATGTAAAATATCGAGTGACAACACTTAAAATAATTATATTATATGTTATATTATTCAATAGAACAAGATGTATTGTTTAGAATATATGTGGGAAATCTCAAGCCTAATTGTCCAGAAGACGCTCTGCGCACTCTTTTCGGCGATCACGGAGTTGAGACCGGTCACATTCTGATCAAGAGGAGCTACGCTTTCGTTGATTGCGAAGATCAAGCAAGCTTTGACAGAGCCATAGAAAAGCTAAACGGTTAGTTATTTGCAGTGATATGTAATTAATATTTTTTTTCAATGATTGCTTTTGTACTTCAACCCTTAAAACTTAAATTATTAACGCAGACTAAACCCGGCGATAAATTCAAGATGGCGGCTCCACGTTTTTCTCACGTGGGTGTGAGCAGTCGATATCTAATGAGATGTAAATGACACTTAGTCTGGACTCGGAACATTTAATCTGTTTTCATAATTTAGGCCATATATGAGTATACATATCATTTAATCGGTGTTTTCACAATTTAAGGCCGAGGTATAAACGTTAGCACGTGTTGGTTATCATTTTTTTTTGGGCAAATTTGCAAATTGGGATTTTTACTCTTATTTCAGGTCATCACTTTCCTTGGTCTGATAACATGCAAGTTGAACCATCAGTCGGAAGGAGACGGTGAGAATTATTTCTTTGATGCAAGTACTAAATGACACTCCTCCTATTCGCTTTACCTAGTAACGTTCCCTCTTTGGGTCACTGAAAGACTGTTGATCCTCCCCATGTACAGGGTTCTCTACTCACAGGGCAGGGTTTTTTCCATTTAATTGTGAAGAGGCCCAAGACCTGTTAACTTTAGTGAACAGTTTGCGCGAAAATGATCAATATTGTGAAAAAGTAAGTGAAGTGACTTCAAATTCCAACAAAACGCGCAATTAATTGCAAAGTAGTGAAAATAATTTTAGTGTATATTTTTGTCTGGGTCCAATTTCAAATAATTTTTATTGTTAAAAATTTCTTATTTCATGTAGACGCTCCAACAAAGTACAAATTCGTAATTTCCCAAATCACATTGGTATAGAAGAGATTCAAGAGTTAGTTCGTTCATACGGAATTGTTCAGAAGTGTGAATTAGGTAAGTGCACTACTGGCAAAGGAGATAATACCGTACAGAAAACGCATAAAAAGCTTTCCCTGAAGTAGTCCCATAAATAAGACTCTACGTACGTTCCACAGTACTATAGAGTCTCATAGTTTTGAACTTAGCTGTCTTTAGCAAAATTTTATTTCCGAATTGAACGACTTATAATCTTATTCGGGATTAAACAGTTGAATCGACCGCAGTAAAGCTTATTTCAATCATAAAGTACCAAAAACAGCGTTAAACACACCTTTAAACAACCAATATTAGATGAAATGTGTGTCTGACATCTGTCGCGATACACTTCCGTTTTAAAAACGAAAGTTACCTACAGTTGACAAATTCGTTTTAGACGAAATAATTATTCGGTACGGAGTAGTCGTTCTTGACGGTCTATAATGTAGGCCTTTTTTTAGTCCGGATACTGGGTTTTAGTTATAGCCACTTTTCGTCCAATCAAAATTCTTACAAATGTCAGAACAACAACTTTCGGAATACATCGGCTCTGTTCGACGGCTTCAATGGCGTAAATAAGGACATTTCAGTAGTGAAATGAAACAGGAATAATTTATGTATCAATGAGGTTAGTGTTCTTGCAATAATTTGTTTTCAATGATAGAAAAGGCATTAATGAAGCCATGTGTGGTGTGCCTTTACTTTGTTTTGCTTTTTAGGGCTCACAATCGGTCACCAAACAGCGACAACGAATTGTGTCGCAAAGTGCTACATACAAGTACTCTGGACCCGATGAGACCTAACGTCATGTAATGTAATGAAATGATACGTTTGGTCTCTGTTGGGACTACCCCTGAAGTTAAAAATCGATTTTTAGTCAGAAGTTTTTGTGTTTACACCTACCTGTGTTCAAGCTCTTTGCTAAAAATAGATTTCCCAAAATATGACGTCGCGAGAACAACCTAATATTGGGGCCCAAACAGGGGCACTTTTGGCGCCATTTCAATGACATACAGTAGATAATATCGGACAGTCTTTTTTAAATATTTTTCGATGGATTTTTAGAAAAATATGACCAAAAATGTAGTAGGGTTCGTACTTCACACTTACGCAAAAATATTTATGATTTCCGTAATAACAACTCGTGACGCACAGAGTTTCCTGCCAGGGGGCGTTCTGTGAAAGGTTAAAATCCGTTTTAAACCGTACTGTGTTTACCGACCAAAACTCGAATAAAACGATTAAAAAACAACCAGAAGTATTTCAGATTGATGGGCAAGACATGAAAAATGTTACTTAAAATATATCTGTTGACAAATTTCGCCAATACCGCTGAAATAAGAGCTGGACGAAAAACATTTTTTTTTTAAAAATAAAAAGTTTCGGCGGCGTGGCGAATCGTTTGCGGGACCTTCACTACAGTAAATTCAACCATGCACGTTAACTGCTCGGCCATCGTCTCAACATAGAATTTTATTCTTATTAATTTTACATAATAAAATCAATCAAGCACACGCCACTTTTGCGCATGCGCGCACCATTGTTTTCCCTCACGTCGCTTATGTCTACGATGCTGCGGCGGCCGATATTTTCGATGAATAAGTAATGCTTTGTTTATCTTGAAGATTTTTTTTCTACCAGATTTCTTTTACTCACGATTCTGAGTGATTTGATACAGAGATCAATGAATTATTCAACTAAAAGCGTCTGGACCGTTTGTCCGGAATTATCTACTGTCCGGTATTATCTCCTTTGCCAGTAGGCTTATTTCACAGCAGATTGTTGAAGCTGGTAGTTGAGTGACTGACTGCAGGAGCTCATTGCCTAACCAAACCGCTACTGATAACTCTGATTTGTTTGCGCTGCATATCAGATGAAGCGAAAATTATATGCTACCACCGGCAATTGTTCGCAGATAGACTTGCACAGCAAACCGCTACTGAAGCAGTTTGTTGTGCTCATCTAGCAAAGTGCTGAGAAATGATCAGCTATTGGCGAATACTGCTCGTTTCATAATCATAGATGTAAAAAGCACTTGGTAGCTCCTTAGTTTGGCAACAGGCTCCTGAATTCTGGTTTCAAATGCCTCAGCTTCAGTAGCAGGATAAACCATATATTTGTTTCATGAATTAGTATGCGCTGTCTGACCGGGGCTTGAACCTAGGACCCTACACTTGCGTAGTGAATGCTCTGTCGACTGAGACTGTCCAATTGTGAACTGGTTCATACAGTGACATTAGATTGGAAAAATACATTGTAGATTGGAAAAATACATTGTATAATATTAAACTATAATTTCTTGGCTCTTAACTCATATGTCACTTCCTGGTTGAATATTATACTACTGCGAGTATGTCACCGGCAGCTTTCTGGCTGGAAAGTTTAAAAAGGATGTACAGACATTCAGATCAGGCCGGCCTGGTTTGAAAACCAGGTACTATTTGCTATTAGATAGCTGTGATGATGGGTAAACACGGTCTTACACAGTGTGATGAAAGTCTTACCGCCCCAGTCTGAGCTATGTTTTTAGTGAATCATGTGTTTAAACTTTGATTGGCCCCTGACGTTAAATAATGATTAATGATGTTTCATTGGAATGAAACAGTACTCGATATCTTGCTTGCTCCTGTCTGTCTGTTTAGTGTTTTCATATAGTCTAGGTGCCAGCCAGTCATGTTTATATGATGAACCTAACTTTGGAGTCCGCACAAAATGTTTTGGTATCAAAATGTTCAGGAGGATGTCCCCACTCAGAATCTGTTGTATGACACCTTGTCACCCTTGAGCATTTTCCAAGATGGCCACCAAGATGGCCGCCATAAACTGCCTATTTATACACAATATTATGTTTCAGTGAGGAAGTAATGAATTAATGTAATGCTAAATGTTTGCATTCATAGGATTCACTTGATGGTGTGTTTGAAATGGGCATACTACACTGACCACTATGAGGCCAAGGTCAAGGTCATTTCAAGGTCAAAGTACAAAAATAGCTGAAAATGTGATATTTTGCTCTACCTTTGTACTAGAATATATGTTTTGTTTGTATATTGTATCATTTAATTGGGAAAGAAAAATGATAGACGTTTTGGTAAGAATTTTCTCTCTTATTCAAAAAACTATTTGACTTCAGCATAGTATAACTTTGTGAAAATAACCATTCTATTCATGCCCATGATGTCAGAGATGACATTCTTTGATTCGGTATTCATAATTCTTATATTCAAATATGACATGGTTTTATTTATAATGGTTAAATGAAGTATGTGCATGATTGTTAGCTTCATTTGAATTCATGTTGTATCCTTATCTCTCGAAAACATACTGACCACTTCAAGGTCAATGTCATTTCAAGGTCAAATTTGATATTTCGTCGCAATATGTCTTTTATGAAGTACAAAATGTATGTTGAGCATTGTTTTTTGTTATAAATGAGACAGTGGATATTCTATATGTATATACATTCATTAAAAGTCTTTACATTTGTACATTAACAAAATTGTTATGAAGACCGAATTTGAAACTGTGCCCAGAAGCGTCGTGCAGTTTTTAGTAATTGTAGGTACAGACCTGTATCACTGTTTGAAACGACATCGCATGTCGTATGTGTATTCATCACCACATAGTACAGTCATCATAGACCCTATACCCACCACTACCAGGATGAATGGGATACTCAATATCGCGAAATATAGCCATCCTAGACCAGATGAAGTAATTATCACAACTAAGCACCACCATATCAGACCCATTACCTTTGTCATGGCTTAACTCCAATACAAGGGACTGGCAACGCATACCATATATAGTATTTATCATCTCCAAGACATATTACAGGCTGCGATAACTACCTAAACCAAGAACTAATATCACAGGCTCTATGGAGTTCTTACTCTCAAAACATAAAACCATCACACGTACTCAATACGATAAAGTACAGCCATACCAGGTTAAAATGGATATTCTTCACTAAACGGACATTCCTGCCCTATGAAGTATGCATCACCTAGTGCAGCCATCCACGACGGTGCGATCTTCATTACCACTTAGTACTTCCATATCAACTCTAAAGGGTACTTACAACCACCAAGTACAGCCATCCGTTGAAATATCGACGGTTGTACTTACTGCCGTAAATTAAAGTCAACACAGACACTAAGACGAGCTCATCAGCTCCGAATACAGCCAGTCGACCCCCTACACGGTACTCAACACCATCATGCTCAGACATTTTATCTTCTATATGATACCAACTATCACTTAGTTGGCCATACAATGTCCTGAGGGGTACTCACCACAATCAAAAACAGCTTTACCAGGCCACAGTGGATATTCTCAACCACACAGGACAGCCATCCCATGCCATATGATGTATGTATCACATACTAGTAGCACAGCCATCCAAGTCTATAGTATAGTTACTACCACTAATATCGTTAATTAAATTGATCCCAGTCACTAAAAAAGATACCGGTATATTAAGTCAGACAGGGAAGGCAGGATTAGCTTTACCAGCCGAGCATGGCTGAACCAACCGAGCACAGAAAACATAAGACACATACTAGGCACAAGCCCAACTAAACAAGTAAAGATCCGCCAAGTCCAAGCTGTAGAAAAGTATAATGAATTAATTTCAGCGACAAAAAAACTGAATGCCCTAGCTGAATGACCCAGTTTCCACATTAAAATGACTATAATGCCTAGTTTTAGCTGTCAGAAATCCTAAAAAGAATAAGTGCCCAACACACTGCCGAACAAGAAGAATGATCAGCCCTAGTCGAACTCATCCGCCCCAAGTACAGCCATTCCAACCTCTACACGAAACTCATCACCATCATGCACATACATATTATTTTCTATGGGATAGCCACTAACACTTAGGTTAGTCTTCAAGAACATGAGGGATACTCACCATCACCAAGTACAGCCACCACATCCCCTGGTACTCAATTTCATCGAGTATAGATTTCCCTGACTCTAGAGAGTAACCACTACCACTTAGTAACTGTATATCAATATCAGACCCTAAGGGGTCCTCTCCATCATCACGCACTGCCATCACATTCCCAATAGGGTACTTACTACCATGTACATACATCAATACTCTATGCAATACAAAGCCCTACATGGTCACACAAGGTACTTCAAACCAATAATGACAGTCATGCCTTATGCTATGAAATAGTTATCACCACCAAGTACAGACAAAACTGAGCCCTAAGGAAAACTCAAAGTCAACAAGTACAGCCAGCACAGCCCCTATATGGTATCCACCAATAGCATGTGCAGACATCCAAGGCTCCATGGAGTACTTACTTCCACAAAATACAGACATTGCCCCAAAGGTGTTCTAACGAACCCATGTATGGTATTCACCACCATGATCAGATAGCACTGTCTCTTTGAGGTTGTTACTACTAAAAAGTACAGCCATACCAGGATCTAAAGGATACTCCCCACTACACTGGACAGCCACCCGCGTATTCAAAGTACTCATCAACATCGAGTACAGCCACATCAGGCACTATAGGTAACTCACCACCATCCAAGACTGCCAACCCATGACATATGGGTGTACTCGGCACTGTTAACTGCAGCTTACCGAACATTTGGGGGTGCGCGTCATATCCAAATACAGCAATGCCAAGCTGTATGGGATACTTACCACCACATGGTACATCCATATATGCCCCTATATGTATTCATCACCACCTAGTCAGCCATCCAAGCCTATGTGATAGTAACTATCACGTAGTACATCAATAACAATTTCTAAGGGGTACTTATCACCACCAAGTACATCCACCCCTTGACCTATAGGTGTACTCACTACCGTTAATTAAAGTAACCCAGTCACTAAGACGAGGAGCTCAGCAGCTCCAAGTACAGCCATCCATCCCCTACAAGGTACCTAACACGACCTAATAAACCATTCATTACCCTGCCGGTGTCCAATATAGGCAGAAATAGACCTTTTACGGTAATTATATTGGATAACTACAAGACCATGCATTGCGTGGCTCTATATGGTACATAACAATGATTAACACAGTTATTCTTGAGGTACATAACACTGCATAGAACAGCTTTTCCGGGTTCTATAGAGTATACCACACATCCTAGCGCTATGGGTACCTACACTACCGATGTAACAAACAGATGTAGGCTTAACAATGAAATCTAGCATTATACTTTATAGCGAAACATGTAAATGTCAATACATGTGTTCGAAAGAGGTAGTTATGATAGAACATTGTATGAATTAATGTCACCTCGGACATCATGGACATGCATAAAAAAGTTATTTTCACAAAATTATGACATGCTGAATAAAGGTCTTCATAATAAGAAAACATGTACATGTACTTGCCAAAACGTCTATCATTTTTCTAACCAAATCAAATTGTAACAACTATAATTATCATAAAAAAGGAGAGAAGAAATATCGATGTTTGTTCTTTAACCTTGAAATGACCTTAAACTTGTTATCGAAGTGGTCAGTGTAGTATGTCCATTTCGTACACACCATCAAATGCTTACTATGAATGCAGCAATAACGATTAAATGCATTCATAACTTCCTCACAAGAACATAAATAATGTATGAATTTGTAACTTATGGCGGCCATATTGGCGGCCATCTTGGAAAATGCTCAAGGGTGACAAGGTGTCATACAACAGATTCTGAGAGTGAACATCCTCCTGAACATTTTGGTACCAAAGCCTTTCTAGTAAATACTCCAAAGTTAGGTTAATTATGACTATCGAATCAGAAATTTTACAAAATATGTCATATCTGACATCATGGACAAGAATAAAATGGTTATTTTCACAAAGATACAATATACTGAAGTAAAAACAGTTTTTTTAATTAGAGATAAATGTTCTTACCAAAACTTCTATCACTTTTCTATCCAAATTATATGATACAATATACAAACAAAATATATATTCTAGTACAAAGGTAGAGCAAAATATCACATTTTCAGCTATTTTTGTACCTTGACCTTGAAATGACCTTGACCTTGGCCTCATAGTGGCCAGTGTAGTATGCCCATTTGAAACACACCATCAAGTGAATACTATGAATGCAAACATTTAGCATTCATTCATTTATAACTTCCTCACTGAAACATTATATTGTGTATAAATTGGCAGTTAATGGCGGCCATCTTGGCGGCCATCTTGGAAAATGCTCAAGGGTGACAAGGTGTCATACAACAGATTCTGAGTGGGGACATCCTCCTGAACATTTTGGTACCAAAACATTTTGTGCGGACTCAAAAGTTAGGTTACCCCCTCTGGCACCTGGACTAATATGTCTCGTTGGAGTTTGCAATAACTTTCCACTTTGAATTAATGTTCTAAACTGTTAGAAACCTGACCAGGCAGTTGTAGTCTTTATGAGAACACTGTCTTACATATAAATACTTTGATTAGTTGTATTGATGCTTATTGTACAAGGAAAGTTGGCATTATGTTCTAATTTCTATCAATGTTTATTTTTCAGTGGGGGCTGAAGGCTTGGTGTATGTGACCTTTGAGAACCCTAATGCTGCTCAAATGTAAGTTTTTTACCAGTTTTCAAATTTAATAAAAAGTGATTATTAGATAAATTTGGGTATGTCGTTGGTTGAATGTGTGAGCTGGCGGTTGTCATCTTGTGGGTGTCTGCTGAATATCTCCAATCAAGACTCTAGGCACTATTCCTCAAAATTGAAAATCAGTTTCCACTTGATAACTTATTGAAGGTTAAGATATGGTGGTAAACCTGCTTTGTACGTATCTTCTGTGAACAGTATGTCTCAGACCGTTAACGCCAGAATTTTGGGCGGGCGTGGAATTTCATGTTTATTGTTTTCCTTAAAATTTACTTAGATTAATTTTGCTTAGAATTTCTTGCACTTCAAATTCTCATTTGATTTACTTGCAGGGCTGTAGACAGTTTAAATGGCATAGATTTTCAGGGATCATCCATTAAGGTAAATTATACAGAAATTATCAAATTTGAATGCATTGTTTACAAGTTATCTTCATAGCTTGTTTTAGGTGTTCTGTACAGGAAATGCAATATCATAAATTGATCATATTCTGCAGCAAATATTCAAGGAGTTGAAATAAAAATCAAACTGGAGCAATATTGTCTCGAGTTCCATGGATTGAAATTAATAAGGACTGAATTTGCTTGAGCTATGCTGGGTCGCTACCGGGAAAATACTTGAATTTTGAAAAGTCAACTCTTGGCCGTGAATTTAGTGAAAACTGGGAGAAATCAGGAAAAGTATGAAAATGTCTGGGTACAAAAGCAGCGTTCAATCTAGGCTGCGCTGTTGCCACCAAAAAATTGAAATGGCGCTCTTTAGATGTTGCCTAGTGGGCAAACTCATTAAAAATTAAAAGTCCTTTTACTACATTTATTATCTTTTCGTTACTTGTTGTCCTTTTAATAACTTCAATCAGTGACTCTTAAGGCACCTGTCGGTTGCTATGGTAATGATGTCAGCTGCCAGTTCTAAGCATGATAGAAACATCTCGAGTAATTTTACGCTGATATCAGTTAAAATATAAAAAAAATGAGGGAGAAATCAAAATGATATTGCGAAAAGAACATATGCAAGTTCCAAGTATGTCAAATGATATCAGTAATTTAGATGAAAAATTTCGTTTTAGCGCAGTCGTTTCACTTTTACAAATCACTGCCATGGCAATTCTAAAATTAACAGTATGGATGCTTTATTCCCATCAATCATCATCGACTCAAAAGATATTGCTGTGGACAGATTAAACAAACTTGAGAATTTTAATATTTTTTTGTGGTTTTGAATTTAGTTTGCATCATTGAGATTAGCTAAGCTTATGCATGTATGAGGCTTTTCAAGCCTGGTATACTTTATAATTTACATGAAGTATTAATACTGGAATGTTTTGTTATTATTTTAAGAGCCCCTTTTTTCCACTATGGTCCCCTGTTGCATAATCTTTGGGTCTGAATCACCCCCCTGTCATGGTGAGATAGATTGAACACTGCAAAAGTAACAAAAAATCTTTGAGTTTGAATTAGGATAAAGAGTAAGAACACTGACAATAGAACTTTTGCATCAGCAATGTATTCCTGGATATCCAATGGACTGTAAATTGTTAATAATACTTCAAGAAGACTGCTTCAACATAAAATGACTATGTGGCTGTCAAGGGGCATACATGTTATACAAACTTCTCTTGTTTCAGGTTGACTTTGCTAGTAATAAGACACAGCGCAGACCTAGACCAAATTACCCAAATATGGATAGGGGACCATCTGAAAGAGGTCCATCTAACCAAGGTGGCCAGAATGCTCGGTCGCAGGAATTGCCTCTGAGGTGAGAACAAAATAGGATAATAATATCTCTTAATATTTGTTTTGATCAGTTGGCTTACTACGATCAGCGAGGAGTATTCTTTTCTTGCAGGTAATTCTTTTGGATTTTTATAAGCTCGTCTGTTTGAACACAGGGCTCAACCCTAAACACTGGTCGGTCTAGAGCTGTCATTGATTCGGTAAGAGGCGTATTGATGAGACCAGTATCTACGATAGATCGATTAATCGATGTGCACGTATAGATGAACAAGTGACCGGCCGATCAGTTATGATTCATTTATTTAGCTACTCTACTCTGTATATATTTGGTATAGATTCAACTTTTGAAAATGGCAGCTTCAGTTAATAAATTTAGGCTTAACCCAAAATTTTAAAATTCGTCAACTTCCATTTAAGCTTGAAGGGTGTTGTATGGAAAAAAGGTTGATCGTTGGGTTCCATTAATTTACCCATATATATCGGTATTTCAAAATATGACTCAATCAATCGAATAAAAAATTTCGTCCTTGCAACGATATCACTTCTATCTATGACAGCTCTAGGTCTGTCCTGTGCTGACATAATTATATCTAGTTAAATTGCAATGTTTACTGTCTTCAATGCTCTTGTTGATGCTAATGATAGTCTTTATTTAGCTTCATCTATGTTAAAAGAACATCAATGTACTCTCAATATCGCTTTGTATTTTGTTACATAGGATTGTTGTTGGTAGTGAGTTCATTGGTGCTATAATTGGTCGCCAGGGGCAGACAATCCATAATATAACAACACAGAGCAGAGCCAGGGTCGATATTCACAGATCTGAAATGTCTATGTCGCCTGAAACTGTAAGTACAACATAACAAGTGTCTTAATTGTACAGTTAGCCGCAGCCTTGGTTAGTGCATTGGGTTAGTAATCCGACAATCTGGGTTAGACTCCCAGTCACAGCAGGTCATATTGATTAAAAATATAGATCAACGACGTTATGTTATCATACAATTGCCACTTGTGTTGACCTGGAGAGATTCTCTGTCTCTAGGTTGTCTAAATGTGGCATACAATAAACGGTTTGTTTCCACATATGGTGTATTTGGTAGTATGCTGTATACTAAGGACAAACAATAAAGCACATTAAAGTCATTTTAAATAAGAATTTCATTAAGGTTTGGAATTAACAAAAAACTATTCTAATTAATGGTAGGCAATTACTAAATGCTCACTAAAATACATTTGCTCTTTGCTATTTTTTTTTGCTAACAAAAGCTTGTGAAGTTTGTTGTTGTTTGTCATCTCAATTTGATGCTATGTTACAGTTGTGTTGATCTAGCAGGGCTTTCACTAGCCTTCAACATTGAAGATTCAAATAAATTTACTCCCAACTTTTCCAGAGTCGTAAAAGTATTTAAAGAATATTTGTAATGTATTATAAGTATAGCAATCTTGACTCTTGAGCTTAATTTTTCACAAGCCAAAACTGGCAATTTTGTTAAATCTACAAGTCTGTTTGCAGTTTCAGGAATCAAATGAAAGCTCTGATTTAAGGATAAATATTTTTCAGGTAATAACCATCAAAGGTAATCCCGATAGCTGTTTGAATGCTAGCATAGAAATCATGAAGATAGTTCAGGCAGAAGCCCAGTCACTCGTAAAAGGGTAAGTATTGCGCAATCAGCAGGATCAGTCATTTCCACATATCATTTCCTTATTTGTTTGAGTTATGTAGCCATGTATCTTTAGTCATGAATGAGTCTGTTGCCTTCAGAGAAAATAAGCACTGTTGGTATCATGTCACATTATGTTTGTCTCGTCCATGTGACATTTGCCTGCGTGTGTCATTCTCGTATATTCCCCAGCATGATAAAAAGCTCACAAAAAGATGGATGCTCTACTAACAAAATCAGTAAATTTTGTTACTACTAGGAGTGTTTATTACATAGTATTTGTTTTGAGTCTTCTAATGACTTGCATATATGGAACTTCTGCAAATTGAGTCCTACGTTGATTGTTTACGTTCATTATATTGTGTGAATGTATGTTGTTGTTTATGTTGATATTTTATGTAGTTTGCAGTTTGTTTCTTCATTTCTGTTCAGTTGTTGTTGTTCCTTGTTTTACAGAAAAGGCCCACAAGATCAACTTGGCAATGACAGGTATACATATTGCTAGACAAATACAATTATTATTATGGATCAATAAGGGAACAGGATATGTAAATATATTTGAGGTTTCTCAATTAATTTTTCTCCACAATTTGGTTCATTTTGTTGCCATAGTGTGTTAAGTTGAAAAAGTGTATCTGTGCTGTTCTTTAAATGCTGTCGATGTGAGGTCCATATTAGAACCTTGTATTGCTGTTTTGTTGAGTCCTAGAAGCATTTGTATACTTTAATTCTGAATATGAATTGTATTTTAGCTGGTTATGTTTTCATTTAATTGGATACCTTTTCCTCCACATGTAAAGAAGTTGCTGGTTTTTGTTGAACGGTAAGTTGGTACTGGTTAGAATACGGTCCAGGAAAACTGGTAAGGTTAATTTGCTCCTTACTGAGAAAAAGTTGCAAAACTGTTAAACCTGAATAAGCAATTGCTTCATGCTGGCATAATAACTAAAAAGATGTTGACAAAACAAAATTGAGAATTTTTGCTGGCCTATATTTTCAGGGATCACCCTATGAAGATTTTGTGTCCAAACAACATTTGTGGTAGAATTATTGGTAAAGGTGGCTCAGTAATTAAAGCATTCATGGAACAATCTGGTACACACATAGTTGTTTCAAGGTAAGCGTCCATATCATTCAATTCTATTGTTGAATTTTGGGTAAAACTATAGAAGTTTGATGCCTTTGAACGCTCCAGAAACCCGAACAGGTTCTGGCAAAACGATGTTGTATTAGTATATAGTACAAGCCCTGCACAGGGTGATGGCTCAAACTAGTTCACCAGTCTTAAGGCAGTTTGAGGCATCCAACTTCTACTGTATCATTCTACAAAATAGATCTGTTCATCTAAACATGAAGGTTAAGACTTGCAGGTCAGTCAGTAACACTCTAATAAGCTTTCAATTGAGCGGTCATGTTTGGAAATCTGGTCACTTGTAAGATGGCTGTTGAATGCAGGTGTATGTAATATTATGAAAATATCCAATAGAATTTCAAGATGATGCACAAGGATGTATGTTGCTGTTTAGCTATGATGATGGGTAAAGATGTCTTACATGGTGTGATGAAAGTCTTACCGCCCCAGTCTGAGCTATAAACATGTTGTGCATCATTGATTTGATTTGCCTCCGACTTTGAATGATAGATATTTTTGCTTCACTATTTTTGTTAAGAGTTTCGCTTCAACCTTGTGCTGCTAAGTTTCTATTGTACAATACTCGCCTCTGGCCATGCTGTTTAAGTTTTGTCTTAGTAGACTAGTTACACTGTGTGTGGTGAATGTTTTGTTCATTTATGAAAAAATTGTGGCTTAATTCAGCATATAAATCAGTGATTTTGACTGATTAGCTATTTGTTTTGTCCCTTTGGTGATACAATGATGTATTTCGCTATTTAGCTATGATGATGGGTAAACATGGTCTTACATGGTGTGATGAAATTCTTACCGCCCCAGTCTGAGCTATATAGTAAATCATAGGTTTAATTGGCTCCTAAAGGTTGACAAATTTGACACTATTTTCAAATGAATTTTTGATCTGCCGTTTCTGTCATTCAATGGTATAAAATACATGCTATTTTATTGCTGTGCTGTCATGTTGTAAATGATGATAGGTTTCGTCTTACACTAAGTGTGGTGAAAGTCTAACCGCCCCAGTCTGAGCAACATGTGTATTTCATCATTCAAAAACGTTATATTGAGAATATAAAATTGATATTTAGCTATGATGATGGGTAAACAGGTCTTACTTATATGATGAAAGTCTTACCGCCCCAGTCTGAGCAACATTAATTGATGTGTATGTCTTCATTTAAAAACACTGCTGTTAAGTTCTGGTGACCTTATCTCAGGCTTAACCATAAATAGTAAAATGGAGATTTAAGTATATTTAAAACAAAACTTCTAAGTATCGTGCATTTCTGTTGGTATAACAAGATAATATTTGCTATTAAATAGCTATGATGATGGGTAAACAAGTCTTACTTATGTGATGAAAGTCTTACCGCCCCAGTCTGAGCAACATTAATATGTGTATTTCATCATTCAAAAAATAGATATTTAGCTATGATGATGGGTAAACAAGTCTTACACTATATGTGGTGAAAGTCTTACCGCCCCAGTCTGAGCAACATTATTACACCCCCACTACTTAGTAGGGAGGGGCTATATTGGAGTCACTTGGTTGGTCCGTCATGTCGATCCGTCTGTCCCAAAGTTTGTCCAGGCTGTATCTTCGGTAAGCATTAAAGGATTTTGAATAACTTAGTGCATTTGTTTGCCTTGATGGGACGGTTTGTCATGCAAAACAATTATGTCAATATCTTAAAGGTCAAGGTCACACTTGGAGTTCAAAGGTCAAACATAGCAAAAATTGAGCTTGTCAGGAGCATAACTTAAGTCATTTATTGTGGGATTTGAAAATAATTTAGCTCAAATGTTCACTACTAGCAGACAGTGTCATGCAAACCAATTACGTCAATATATCAAAGGTCAAGGTTACACTTTGAGTTCAAAGGTAAAACATGGTCTTAATTTAGCTTGTCCTAGCTGTAACTATGTCATTTATTGTGGGATTTTAAAATGACCTGACCCAATTGTTCACCCTTATCAAAGATGAGTCATACAAATCAATTATTTCAATGTCACGACAGTCAAGGTTACACTTGAAAGTTCAAAGGTCAGAAATGACCTCACCATAATGTATGTCGTCTGGACCATAACTTTGTCATATATTGCTGAATTTAAAAATAACTGTACAATTGTTGTCCACCATGTGACAGTTTTTATGGATGTGGTTTGCCATACACAGTGTCAAAGAGGTATGTGGGGGTATCATTAGTCACTCTGTGGCAGTTATAGTTTTGTGTAATTTAGACATGTTAACAAATTAAGTATAATGATGAGAACATAGGCTAGAGTTTCTGACAAGATTTGTAGGCAAATACATTCCTGGATGAGACAAACTTTGTTCGTATTTCTGAATACTGACTTTGTCTATGTCATCATTAAAAAGTCTAGATTGAGCAGTCATTTTGAAATTCGCCAGACTGAGGGACTAGTCTGGAAGATTTTTATACTTAATTTAATACATCTGTGTCAAAGCGGTATTTGGTGGTATCATTAGTCACTCTCTGGCAGTTCTAGTTTTGTGTAGTTAAGACATGTTAACAAATTAAGTATAATGATGAGAACATAGGCTAGAGTTTCTGACAGATTTGTAGGCAAATACATTCCTGGATGAGACAAACTTTGTTCATATTTCTGAAAACTGACTTTGTCTATGTCATCATTAAAAGTCTAGATTGAGCAGTCATTTTGAAATTCGCCAGACTGAGGGACTAGTCCGAAAGATTTTTTTTACTTAATTTAATACATCTGTGTCAAAGCGGTATGTTGGAGAATCATTGGTCACTCTGTGGCAGTTCTGGTTTTGTGTGATTTAGACATGTTAACAAATTAAGTATAATGATGAGAACATAGGCTAGAGTTTCTGACAGATTTGTAGGCAAATACATTCCTGGATGAGACAAACTTTGTTCGTATTTCTGAATACTGACTTCGTCTTTGTCTGTAAAATATGTATGACTTCATTTAAAAAACTAGATTGAGCAGTCATTCTAAAACTTGCCAGACTGATGGAATAGTCTGGAAGATTTTTTATACTTAATTTAATACATCTGTGTCAAAGCGGTATGTGGGGGTATCATTAGTCACTCTCTGGCAGTTCTAGTTTTGTGTAGTTAAGACATGTTAACAAATTAAGTATAATGATGAGAACATAGGCTAGAGTTTCTGACAGATTTGTAGGCAAATACATTCCTGGATGAGACAAACTTTGTTCGTATTTCTGAATACTGACTTTGTCTATGTCATCATTAAAAAGTCTAGATTGAGCAGTTATTTTGAAATTCGCCAGACTGAGACTAGTCCGGAAGATTTTTATACTTAATTTAATACATCTGTGTCAAAGTGGTATGTGGGAGTATCATTAGTCACTCTGTGGCAGTTCTAGTTTTGTGTAGTTTAGATATGTTAACAAATTAAGTATAATGATGAGAACATAGGCTAGAGTTTCTGACAGATTTGTAGGCAAATACATTCCTGGATGAGACAAACTTTGTTCGTATTTCTGAATACTGACTAGTCCAGAAGATTTTATACGGTCGCAGTTTTTCAATCCTGACCGGCCTTTATCCACAACTGTCAAAATAAAGTATGTTGCTGTTGGTTCGGCAGTTTGTAAGACCTTGCCCGAATGTCCGACGTTTTTGGCAACTTTCAGGTTGTCTGTTGAGAATATAAAATAGATATTTAGCTATGATGATGGGTAAACAAGTCTTACTTCTTTGATGAAAGTCTTACCGCCCCAGTCTGAGTAACATTATTATGTGTATTTCATCATTCAAAAAGCTAGATTGAGAATATAAAATAGTTATTTAGCTATGATGATGGGTAAACAAGCCTTACTTATGTGATGAAAGTCTTACCGCCCCAGTCTGAGCAACATTAATATGTGTATTTCATCATTCAAAAAGCTAGATTGAGAATATAAAATAGATATTTAGCTATGATGATGGGTAAACAAGTCTTACTTCTTTGATGAAAGTCTTACCGCCCCAGTCTGAGCAACATTATTATGTGTATTTCATCATTCAAAAAGCTAGATTGAGAATATAAAATAGATATTTAGCTATGATGATGGGTAAACAAGCCTTACTTATGTGATGAAAGTCTTACCGCCCCAGTCTGAGCAACATTAATATGTGTATTTCATCATTCCAAAAGCTAGATTGAGAATAAAAAATAGATATTTAGCTATGATGATGGGTAAACAAGCCTTACTTATGTGATGAAAGTCTTACCGCCCCAGTCTGAGCAACATTAATATGTGTATTTCATCATTCAAAAAGCTAGATTAAGAATATAAAATAGATATTTAGCTATGATGATGGGTAAACAAGCCTTACTTATGTGATGAAAGTCTTACCGCCCCAGTCTGAGCTATGTTGATTGATTACCCTAGATATTTAATGAGAATCCTCTTCTTTCTCCTCTACTTTATCATACAATATTTAATATTACCTGTGTTGTAAATGATGATAGGTTCTGTCTTACACATATGTGGTGAAAGTCTAACCGCCCCAGTCTGAGCAACATAATCTTTGTCTTAAAAAAAACCCATTTATTTTGTGTTTTAAAAAAACATTTGATTTAGGTCTGTATCTGTCATTAAGTATGAGACAAATTGTTGAATTGCTGATACTCTGTGTGTTTGACCACAGTTTGCGTCTTTAGTTAAATAGCTGTGATGATAGGTTGTGTCTTACAAACCTCTTGGTGAAAGTCTAACCGCCCCAGTCTGAGCTGTATAATGATGAATCATTTACTGTTGAAGGTGTTTAATGGAAACTCCCAACTGAACTTGTTTGATTAATTTCAGGGGTCCTACAATTGCTACATTAGAAAGAACTATCTTTCCTGCACAAAATATTTGATGAAAAAAATCGAAGAATTGACAAAGTTATGTTCCTTTGAAGTTCCATTATCTGAATTTTAACAATAAAACGAAAACAAAACCCAATTTAGACGTAGGGATGTCTGCTAATGGCACCTGAAACAGATTTGCGATGCGATTTCCGGATTGGGCATTATACCTATGTAGAACCCATGTAATATATTCATTATTCGTTTTATTTCTTTCAGTGCACAAGATGCCACTTATTTCACTGATAGAGTAGTTACAGTTACTGGACCTCTGGACAATTGTAAAAAAAGTGCAGAACTACTTTTTGATAAGATGAGAAAATGTGCTGAACTTGATCAACAAAACTTCCAGGTGAGTGAAGTACATGCGCTACATTATGCAGTCAGTGACTTTTTATGCCCCCGTATCGATAGATTGGGAGGCATATAGTGATTCACCTGTCCGTTCGTTCGTCCTTCAGTCCGGTTAACCCAAATTGACCGTTTCTTCTAGCATCATTATGGCTTGCTACAAAGCTTCCATACTTGCATGGATGTTGTATATGAACACTCTCCACATGCCTGTATCAACTGACCTCATTTTGACCTTCACCTTGACCTCATTTTGGACTTAGACTTATTTATGGACAAGGCTTCCATAGGGGGCATAAGCGTTTATTGAACGCAGTCTTGTTTTGGCTATTTTTGCTCCATTGCCTACAAAGAAATACCAAACGGCTCATAATTGAAATTTTCAACATGCCAAGAGAAATTATAAAATTTTCTTTGCTTTTTACCTAAGCAAATATCCACTTATATCAGTAGTACATCTCGGCCTCAATGAATCCGCTCGGCCTGCATCTATAGCAGGACAAGTAAGATTTTGGGGTTTTCTTCTTTGTCTATATTGCAGGACGAGTGTTTTTAAAAATATTGTTGAGGCCTGCATCTTGATGAAGTGTAGTTTTATACAGAGTATACAGTCTACTTGTTGCCAAGTGTATGTATTTAGTATATTATCAGGGGACAGAGAATTATGATGTACAAACTTGATTATTTATGTTTTACTTTCTAAATATTTTATTTTATGTTACAGAACAATATGGGTGTTTATGGTGGCATGGGACCTGGAGGTCCAATGGGCCCCATGGGATTCCCTGGACAAAGAAGTGGTCCTTACCCTCCAGGTGGACCTTACAATATGGTAAGTCAGACAAACAGGGGTCATATACTTCGGAAGAAATAGTTTTCAAAGGTTCATTAAAACTTGTGTAGCTGTGATGATAGGTTTGATCTTACACGATGGTTGATGAAAGTCTAACCGCCCCAGTCTGAGCTACATTCAGAACTGCAAGAAGTCCAGTTTACATTTTCAACAAAATGACAATAAGATAAATTTCTGTGCATTATTTACATGCAATTTTACATGTTTTGAACACTGAACTATTAGATGGGAATAAGCCTAGAAATACAAAGTTAGGATACATGTACTTTATATAGAAAGCTGTAATTTTGATTAACTTCTTCTGGCACCAGTAAGAGCCTTGAATGTTATTCACAGTGACTGTGTATATGCATATCGGACACCTGTGTAAAATGGGAAAATGGACCCCTCTGTGCCCTCTGTGCTGGCACAGGACACTCGGTGCAAACAATGGTTTTTGACTCCCGGCGCTCAACTAGACATGTTTAAACTGCCAGTAATAATCAGTATTGATTGTAGGCAGTATGAAGTTGAAGTTAAAAAAAATCAACTTTTTGTCTCAAAACAAAGATTTCTTTATAAAATATGTTGACCTCACTCTAGTAATACAGAGTATCCTCATGATTGTACTGCTGCTTTTGAATGCAAGTGGTGTATGAGACCAGTATGATTTCTTTGTTTCAGGGTCCAGGTATGTACCAGGGTCATGGCGGTCACGGAGGTCCTGGTTTATATGGTGCTGCCCCACCACAACCCCCTCAACAACTTGAGGTGACCTATCTGTATATCCCTGAGTCCACTGTTGGTGCAGTCATTGGAACTAAAGGAGTTAACATTAAAAATATTATGAGATTGTCAAATGCTAGAATTAAGGTAAGACCAGCATGATGTGGTGGTAAATGTGTACGCTTGAAACAAAAATGATTAAAAAATGGATGCTCCTGTTAAATGTTATATAGTTTTTTGTTTGTTCCATTTTGACTCTATACAAACATGTATGCAAATTTTTTAGTTAGAAACTGCTTGCATGATTTTGTTGTACTGATAACAGTTGGTAGAAGTACTTCAAGGTTATTGTTAGTATGCTGGATTTGTAACCTTGTGGTGTGGTTCAATTCCCGGTCATGTCATTGTCATACCCCTTCCATTAAAAAATTAATACAACAATGTTAATTATAAGCAACATTTCGAGAAGTTGATGGCTCCTTTGTGGAAAGGTAAGCTGTACTGGATGGGATAAAGTCTAGGAAAACTGATTAGGTGAATTGGCCACCGTATGTAACTAAAAATTGTTGAGAAACGAGAAAAACAAATATAAATATTTTACATTTCCAGATACTCGACCAGAATCAAGGTGGTGGTGGTGGTGGTGGTGACAATAATGACCGCCAGGGCCGTCCACCTCATAGAAATGAAGAACAACGTAAAGTAATTGTCACTGGCAATCCTGAAGCACAATGGAAGGTAAGTCCTGGAAGCTGTTTGCAAAATCAGTGCTCGTCCGGTTGTCTGGGACAAGTAAAATTATTGATTCGGACAGGTAACTTCTACAGCAACTTATAATAGCACGTGAAAAAGAAAGCTATTTGTTTAAGCCGATTCGGAAAAGTAGTTTCAAATCTGGAATTCACTGGATTAAAATGGTCTCTATATGTTGCAATTTGGCTTGTGTAAATGGGTATGCACTACTATGTATCCTGTAATCTATGTAACTGTGATGATGGGTAACTTCTTACAAGATGGTTGATGAGAGTAAAACCGCCCCAGTCTGAGTTACATAGTCTTATTTGAATGTTGGAATTGCTTTACTCTAAATTGGTTGTTAGGACATAGGTTGCTGTATGGTTTATGTACAATTGAGTAATAAATGTTGCCTAACACTTGTTATTCAAACTGTACAAAACGATACGGCCAACTGTGGTTTAGGAAAGGAATTACGTTGCAGTAATATATATATACAAGTTTAATCCACCCTATGAATCCTACTCTTGAAGTGACAGAACAGGTTAACTTGGAATATGTAGTTGACCAGTATGTAGCTATGATGATGGGTAAACACAGTCTTACATGGTGTGATGAAAGTCTTACCGCCCCAGTCTGAGCTGCATACTTGTTTTAATGTTAGTTAAGTCTGGATGAATTGATATAATGCATCATTAAAATCAATTCAGTTACTAGTCATCTTTGAATTGAAAACTTATTGCTTGTGTAATTCTAAGTAAAACATGAGAAAATCGAAGGGACAAGCTAGTATGTGAACAGTATCCTATCCTGAAATTAGTCTCTACAAATCTTTACTTGCAATTGACTTATAATATATTAATCTGTAGCATAATATTATTGACTTTCTATAAAATGACTTGATATAAAGATCAAATTTTGGAGTCTAAAGTGTCCTTTACAAACGCAAAGCTTTGCTGACTACTACTCCTTACCAAAACCAATGAATTATAGCTACTGAAGCAGGACTTTTCTGGAATGGGACCTTTGACCTTTGTTACATAAGGTGCCTACTGTAAAACAAAAAAAAGGCTTTGTGACAAGGAGGGAGCCTCAAAGAGGTCTCAGCAGTATATTTCGCTTGGAATAAGGGGTCCCCTCAAAGGGGTCAGTGTACAATGTATGTGCTGTGACAGACATGTAGCTGTGATGATAGGTTCTGTCTTATAGTGTGTGATGAAAGTCTAACCGCCCCAGTCTGAGCTACATAATACATTGACCAACAAAATATGAGCATGCTCGATACAAATTCTTCCTTTCTTTTGTAAAGTTTTATAAAAAAAATGCAAAAAGGTAGTTTTCTGGTAAAATAATTGTTGAGAATTGTTTGCGATTGACCGAGACACTTGTGTGAGGTCATTCAGTTTTTCCCCTGCCAGTTTGACCAAGGACCTGACTTTGAGGGAAAATTGAGGGTTAAGAATTCCTTGAAGGTTGTTGGCAGCAAACACTGGTATATGATGATAGATTGGTAGCCGTACTGAAAGTATGTGTCGATAAAACCTAAATTGGATGTGATTTCTGATACCAGTGTTTATTTAATGCTAACTGATGAGAATTTTATCACTACACAGTGACAAATAAACATTTGGTTGTTTCATATTTGGTGTGTTCATTGTACTAGAAACATCTCTGATAAGCTTGTGTGTGTTTAGTGAATACATACTAATATCGGTGTCATTGATGAGGGTTTATAGACAAGGTTTTTCCATGAAATTCAAGTAAGAAGGGTGGTCACTGGATTTCTATTCTTACTGGACAAGTCATGAATAACAGTTGTAGAATATTTATATCATTAAAAAGACGTCTAGGAGCCATGGTTATTGCACTTGATTTTAAACATAAAATAAAAAATAGAACAAAGTGCTGGGTATGCTGAATGCATGACAGTTAATAAGTCCTCACCATAAGATATCATCAAGGATGTAGAACATATGAGTATGAAAAATCTATGTATATTGCATTCAAGTTCAAAACATTCCAATAGATGTAGTACAATTGTTAACCCAAACACTGGTTAATGATGATAGAATGGTAGCCGTACTGAAAGTATGTGTTGATAAAACCTAAATTGGATGTGATTTCTGATAACCAGTGTTTGATTAGTATTTATGAGTCCAAGGCTATAGAAAATAGCAATTCTGGGAAATTGCTGTTTATTGTATTCCATTAAAAGCATTATTAAAGTTTAAACAAATTTATAGATTTACTTTTAACATTTTGTGGTCGGTAACTGTACACTGGTTTATGATGATAGAATGGTAGCCGTACTGAAAGTATGTGTTGATAAAACCTAAATTGGATGTGATTTCTGATAACCAGTGTTAGTAAATATTAATATTTAATGCATGTTTTGTGCACATTGAAATACTTAATCTTGCTATTTCCTTGTAAGTAATATCCGCCTAAGGTTATTTTTTGTACAATCAAGTGTTCAATTCAGTAATGTTTTTGTGTGTTTAGACAAAATACTAAGGTAATGTTTCAGTCATTAACTGTACACTGGTTTATGATGATAGAATGGTAGCCGTACTGAAAGTATGTGTCGATAAAACCTAAATTGGATGTGATTTCTGATACCAGTGCTTCAGTTTCTAAACTGTTTCTCTAAGAACTGGGCGTTGCTTGGTCAATAAAATTATTTCCAATGAATTGTAATAATAACATACTGTGTCAGACTGACAAGGAACTATGAAACCTGATCAGTAGTTAGGCCCTATTTGTAAGGATACAGTTAAACAATAGAGGGGTCATACAATTCCGGAATAATCTGGAAATCCAGATTTGCAATAATAGAGAGAAGGAATTTTTCTGTAGAAAATAAGTTATTTGATGAAAAATTTTAAGAATTGACAAGTTACGGTATTTGGAAATTTCATAATCCGAATTTTAACAATAGAACAATGTTTGAACTTAGTTTTTGTGTAGGGGTGTGTGTTAATGGCACCCGAAACACGTTAGCGACTTCGTTTCAGGATTGGGCATTATGCCTCAGTAGAACCCCTGTTAACTGTACACTGGTATATGATGACAGAATGGTAGCCGTACTGAAAGTATGTGTCGATAAAACCTTAATTGGATGTGATTTCTGATACCAGTGCTACTGTTTCTCGAAGAAGTGGGCGTCGCTTGGTCAAAGATTATCTCCAAGGAATAGCAAGTGTAGGACATCCCCACTGGACGAAATCCCCACTGCTCAAAGGGATTTTGCTGTATCCCATGACTAGCTTAACATATAGTGTATCACACAAGGAAAAAACTATCAAACTTGGTTAACTGCTTGGTCATGAGATCAATAGTTGGGCCCGGTTTGTTATAGGTTAGTTAAAAACAATTCACAAATAATGATATTACCCAGGACTTTCAATTTTGGTGTTTAGGTTGGTCAAGTGGGTATACTTGATTCACAAAAAGTTACCAAATGTAAACTGTTCTCTATAGTTATAATATTTGTTCTAGCAAATGCTTAAATTGGCTAATTACAAATAAATTTCTATTTTCAGGCACAATTTTATATCGCTGAAAAGATCAAAACTGAAACTATGGTACCAAATTTAGAAGATTTCCACTTCCGGGCTGAGATTACAGTGCCTAAGCCAATGATTGGCAGAATAATAGGAAAAGGAGGGCAACACGTTAGTATATTCTGCAGATAATTAAAAATAAAATGATATTCTGCATTCTGTGTACATGTACAATTGCCACTTGTGTTGACCTAGAGAGATCCTCTGTCTCTAGGTTGTCTAAATGTGGCATATAATAAACGGTTTGTTTCCACATATGGTGTATTTGGTAGTATGCTGTATACTAAGGACAAACAATATATACATGTTTGCTTGATATTTGCATAACATGATCAAAATTTCACAAGAGTTGATTGTTTCAGAGACATATTGATTTTGTGATGGATGGATGTCACAAAGTTTGTTGTTCTCCTAAACCATTTGTCAGATTTCAATGCAATCTCACATGAATATTTGGTACCAAGTCTAGTTGTGCGTATTGTCAAGAATTGTAGGTCAGATGAATATGCCCAGAATTACGCCCTTAGTTGGAGTCTGTTTTTGTGTCAATAACTTTCAGTTTTGTACATTTCTGTCATTGAATTCCTGGTCTTGCTTTATGTGTTGACCTCACAATTTTCTGTGTTTTGAGGTTGTCTAATTGAAGCATACAGCAATAGGTTTGTTTCCACATATGGTGTGTTTGATGATATACTGTATACTAAGGACAAGCGACATTTATACATATGTTTATACAGTGTTGTAGTAAAGGAAGTTTATACAGTGTTGTAGTAAAGGAATTATTTGCTCGGAAATAAGAAGTGAATTTGATCTGGCTAAACAGTTTTTCAACGTTTTAATTCTCCCCAACTTGCTGTTTGGTGGCTTTTATTTCACCATCAATTATTCAATATCTTTCATTATCATTTACCTTAGCTCGGACTTTGTGCTTGCGACAGTTGGCTCTCATGTTTTCAAAAAGGGTGCTAGCCTTTCATTAGTAACTTGGTCATGTTACACTTGCTTCTTGTGTTGACCTAGAGATCTACTGTCTCTAGGTTGTCTAATTGAAGCATACAACAATAGGTTTGTTTCCACATATGGTGTGTTTTTGATGATATACTGTATACTAAGGACGAGCGACATCTTTTAACTTTCACTATAATTTGGATGTATTAATGTTGCAGAACTATCTGTTGGTATAAAAGTGATTCTTTCCTGTATCTATTAGTGGCCTTGCTGGCATGTTGTTCAAATATGGGTCTAGCCTTTTATATGCATTTGCTTTATGTGTTGACCTCATGATTTTCCGTGTTTTGAGGTTGTCTTATTGAAGCATACAGCAATAGGTTTGTTTCCACATATGGTGTGTTTTGATGATATACTGTATACTAAGGACAATCAACATCTTAATATGTCTGTATAATTGGTATCATACTAGTTTAAGTGGTGCTCTGCTGTTTGTATGTGTGGCCTTGCTGGCATGTTGTTCAAATATTGTTCTAGCCTGGTGTAGGCCAATTTGCTTTATGTGTTGACCTCACAATTTCTGTGTTTTGAGGTTGTCTAATTGAAGCATACAACAATAGGTTTGTTTCCACATATGGTGTGTTTTGATGATATACTGTATACTAAGGACAATCAACATCTTAATATGTCTGTATAATTGGTATCATACTAGTTTAAGTGGTGCTCTGCTGTTTGTATTTGTGGCCTTGCTGGCATTTTGTTCAATTATGGTACTAGCCTTTTAAAGGCAAACTTGCTTTATGTGTTGACCTCATGATTTTCTGTGTTTTGAGGTTGTCTAATTGAAGCATACAGCAATAGGTTTGTTTCCACATATGGTGTGTTTGATGATATATTGTATACTAAGGACAAGCGACATCAACCTCTCAATATTATTTGGACGTATTAATGTTACAGAATAAAGTGTTGGTATAATAGAACTTTATAAGTCATGCTCTCCTATTTCTATCTGTGGCCTTGCTGGTATTTTGTTCAAATATTGTTCTAGCCTTTTATATGCCAATTTGCTTTATGTGTTGACCACACAGTTTTCTGTGTTTTGAGGTTGTCTAATTGAAGCATACAGCAATAGGTTTGTTTCCACATATGGTGTGTTTGATGATGTACTGTATACTAAGGACGAGCGACACCTAACTTTCACTATAATTTGGATGTATTAATGTTGCAGAACTATCTGTTGGTATAAAAGTGATTCTTTCCTGTATCTATTTGTGGCCTTGCTGGCATGTTGTTCAAATATGGTTCTTGCTTTTAAAAGGCAAACTTGCTTTATGTGTTGACCTCATGATTTTCTGTGTTTTGAGGTTGTCTAATTGAAGCATACAGCAAGAGGTTTGTTTCCACATATGGTGTGTTTGATGATATACTGTATACTAAGGACAAGCGACATTAATACATCAAGCCAATTGGTTTGGTAATAGTTGAAAAGAGTTTGCAAGAAATTAACTGATTTGATCTTAATATTTGAATTTATTGGAATGTTTATGAAAATTCTGCCATTTGTGATTTGATGCATAGTAGTTTTGCTTGAATTTTCACTATCTTCCAACCTCTATACAATTGCCACTTGTGTTGACCTAGAGAGAATCTCTGTCTCTAGGTTGTCTAAATGTGGCATACAATAAACTGTTTGTTTCCACATATGGTGTATTTGGTAGTATGCTGTATACTAAGGACAAACAATATCTTATTCTCGGTATAACTTGGATGTATATATTAACATACAAGCAATTGTATTTTAGTATTCTGCTATTTATTGAATTTCGGCATTTGTTGAAATAGTAAACCGTCTGTTATAGGTGAATTCATTGCATTGCTTTATCAGTCATTATATCGCATTGGGTCTACTTTTCACTGTTATCTTGTACAATTGCCTCTTGTGTTGACCTTGGGATTTTCTGTATCTCTTGGTTGTCTAATTGAAGCATATAACAAAAGGTTTGTTTCCACATATGGTATTTTCTTGTAATTTGCTGTATACTAAGGACAATCAACAATCTTAATATCGTGCTGTTGGGCGTCGTTAAATTTTTGGTCAGTACATAGTGACTATATTCACAGGGTCCCATCTGTCGGACGAGAGAAATGATTCCTGATATTTGGGGGTATCAGAGTAAGAATTGGATGCCAGTTGAGCCAAATTCTCGTTTCAACTTGCATTCAGTTCTTGTGTAACTCCCATAGACACGCTGCAGGAATCCATTTCTCGTGTACCTCGAGATGGGTCCCTGTAATATAATTCAAATGGCTCGACAGTATTGACCTGAAGTATGAAATATACTTATTGCGATATTATTTAGTTATAACGAAATTATTTGTATCTCGTACCTAGGTAAAGGAAATGCAGCGTGTAACACAAGCTATCGTGAAAACTCCAGATACCAAATCATTCCCAGATAATGAGGAAGTACCCGTTTCTATTTATGGACATTTCTATGCCAGTCAATCTGCTCAGAGGAGGATTCGTGCATTGCTCAACCAAGCCATGCAAGGACCACCAATACAACAAGAGCGACCTGGTGGTGGAAGACGTGCTATGAATGGCAACTAAAGGATGTGTTATCATTATGAGGATTTTTTATTCACGTCATACATTATGAGATTGTTGTTAAGATTATAATTCTTTGTGAAAGAACTACTCATTGTTAAGGTGTTCTTTTACAAAGATTTATTTGAGGGATAGTGGGCGTCGAGTCGAGGTTTTTACATTGTGGATGGAAGGCCCGCGTTGAATAACTAAATGGGTGTCGAAGATGTTTATTTGAGAACACGAACAAAAGGATGGTCATTTTAAGGATGCTCTATTCATGGCCAGTTTAAGAATATATTTTTGATACTTGTTAATTACTATTTTGTTATTTTTACAAAAAAGGAGGGTACTGTTTTTTAGGCCCTTCGTTGAAGATTAGAACTGCCATATATATATTTATTTCTTGTCAGTATTCCTGCCACTAGGTCATAGTGGTAGGCGTTTCTGGTAGAGCGGCATTAAGTCTGGCATAAAAATATAATGTACTCGCAATGAAGTAATTTCACTTACATTTATAATACTGAATGAACTTTAAACCATTGGTTACTTCTCTAAGAATTCATTCTAACATTTGGTTACGTATTATTAAAGGTTTATTGCGAAATTCACTTCTATGTAAACACCACACCTCCTGTGTATTACATCGTAATACTGGTATTGAAACATTTAACTCGTATCAATATTTACTGGCATCTATGTATCGTACTGACATAAAACATTCTACTGACATCTTTATTTCACTATTACAAGTATGTATATTGTTGGAATGGTTGTTGCTTTCCTGATGTTGACTGTTCTCAGTGACAGTGAAAGGTTATTTGAATGATAAAAGATTTTTTTTTAAGTGTCAAAAAGCGTAATTTCATGGTAGCTGCACACTGGATTAGTTGCATCACCTTTCTGGAGACATGATTTATTTATAGTGTGCAGCTTCGCTAAAATTGTTCATTTTGACAGGTTAAAAAACTCAACTAAGTTATAACTTTTACAATATTACTTTGAACTTTAGGGCATTTTTATGTACACACTTACATTTATGAGCCTTCCTGTTGAATTGCATTAAGAGATATTGTATACTGACTTTCAAGTTACACAATGTATGAATATCGTAGTGAATGATTACAACTTTTGGAACATACCATATGTAAGTTTTATCAATTTCAAGTTTACTACAACTTGCTAGGGCCATATTGTTGTCACCTTGAAACTTGCTGTGTTATACATGGTATGCTCCGAAATATTTTTATCTGAGGTATTTCTAGTTATATGTATCAGACATTTGTTTCTATGGTAACCATAGTTTTTCTGTTTTCATTCTTTAAATATTCATCACACGCAAGATAATATTTTGCCCGTGAAGTTACAATGACTTATATATATTATTGTGTAACTGCGGGTAAGCAATGCAAATGATGTGGTCTTTATCAGTTGAAAGACTAAGAGTTATAAATTATCAAGTTCCTTAAAATCATGTTCCTTCACATTTTCCCTTGGTAGTTTTTCTCTGACTCCCTACAAAATATTGAGCGTCACATGAATGCATTAATCCGCAGTGGCTCTGTAGACTACAAACAAATCTTGCTGGAAAAAATATTAGATTTAAAACTATTAGGCTACATTATATTTAACAGTAACTGCTATGTTAAAATTTACCCTTGATAAAAACATGATAAATTATGACAAAATAAACACATGATAATGCTTTGAGTGGTAACCTTGCCAGAAACTTGAGAAATCAGGAAATCTGGACAGGTCCCTCTATAGTGTGCAGTAGGTAACTGTATTCAATACTTGATGTCTGGTTGACATTTGATTGTACATGTATGTCTTATCATGGTTACTGAAATAGGCGTGGTATATTACTTGTAATACCCTCCGTTTTAATGTAGATAATTATGTACAGGTTTGATATTGTTTCTGGATTGTTTGGTGAACTTAGGGGTTTATTTGAGGGTTATTATTTATTAAGGGGCTATTTCATTAGGATAAAAATAACATTTTTTTCGTGAAAGATGTTAAAAATTTATTTAGCATTTTTTTGTTGGAAAACTGTTTTTTGGTCTGATTTAATATTTTACATTAATCCCTGGAATTCTTTATATTATACCTACTATATCCATATTATATTGGTTGAAAATACTTAAAATACAAAATACAAAAAAGGTTTACTTATTAAAAAAAAAATTCTTTGTAATATGGACATTCAGCAATTTATTGGCATTATAAATTATATTGTAACAAAATGTTCAGCAAATGGGCATTTATTAATCTTCAATATATTCTGTCAATGTGCATATTTTTCTGGGCAGGTAACATGCTAAGTTAACTGGTTGTATCACTATGGGTATATTTATAGACACTCACGATCAGTGTGCAACATTTACTTTTGGCATTCATGGCCATCAACTTTCTGACCATCATAGCCCCACTTCTACCGTCTTGCGGTGTAAGATATAAGACAACTTAACTATTTCCCCCAAAAAACATGATGCCCAAGCAATGTTTCATTATGGTGCCAGTCCCGAGTCCCTGACTCATCAAATTGTCTTAGGACTCGTTGAAATTTGGAAATACTTCGAATATTTGAATTGTTTAACTTCAGTCGGAAAGGACTCGGTAGTTTCTAATATCAAATATGAAACACTGCCAACATAAATTATTAACATGGCATTGTCCATCAGGCCACTGTCGCACACTGTACAATTATGATGTAATTGTTGGGTCTTGTTTGTACTTTCAGTATTTCTTCAAACAATGTTAAAAGTTTAGATAACTGTATGAAGCTCTCATATGTAATCAATCCACTGTTTAAATCTCTTGTCTAGTTAAATATTCACATAGACAGACAGTATTCTCTTTGTATATACAAATATTTTAGGAGTTTAATATCCTTGCATGTATATTTTCCTCAGCAAAAGTCTAGACACTAGTACAGACACTGGAATTGTAAAACCTTTTTACACTGGTTGTCATGACAATATACATTGTACTTTTGCTGATGAAAAAATGCATTACTAGTATCTGAGAAATAACTTGCAATTGAAATTTTCATTGTTAGTCTAAATCTGGATTTTTAGTGAAAATTTGAGCTGGAAGTACCAAAAAAATACTTGTTATTGAAAGTATATAGTCTGTTGAGGCGGTGATTACATACTCCAGCATTCTAGTTAATGTAAAGGTTGCTGAAGAATATGTACTTGCCGTCTTGTAATATCATGTAATTTATTGTCTTAAGATTTCAATATAAAGTACAGTTCAGTGACATATACAGGCACGTGGCTCAGTTTGTTATAGCGTTAATAAAACGACAGTTTAGTTTGTGTACTGTACTTTGTATTGTAACTTGATACTCTGGTGTTAAAACTTTTTATCATTTCTTGACATTGTGGCTCCATCAGAATATTATCCAATTCAAATTAAGTAACTATCATTTGAACTGAACAATGAAACAAAGAAGTGTTTATTTAATGTTATAAATGAATGAATACAATTCATATTAACTTTGTGTCTAAGTTAAAGTACTTTATGAAAATATCCATTAGTTGTCAGAGCATTGACTCCAGCTAGTGTTTGTACAGCTAGTCCTTTTCTCAGGTGTAATGCCTATAAACACTTGCCTGATCAAACTCCTTAAAGGTGTGAAACAACTTGTCAATTCTGTGTCAGTCTTTTACTGTTCCATAGTATTAGATATATGTACCATACTCCTCCCCATTCTAATGAATGCACAGTTAATTTCTAGAGGAGTAATAGGTAAGCACATGTATGTTTTCTGGAATTTTGCCTGCTGCAGGTGTTTCCACAGTCCTTGAAGGGAAGTGCTCAGTTATGCTCTGTCAACTTCAGTATTTTCATTAGAAATCAATTTTGTTCAATAAATATTGTCAATATCAAAAGTATTTAATGCATCAGTTTTCATTGTACGTGTGTGTGTTTAATTCTACGAAATCAAAGAATGTTTTTGAAAAAAATCAATCCAATGTTCATAGTTCATTGTTACTCAAATTGTTATGTCAATTGGATTTTGCACTATTTCTGAGATTTTCAACATCATGACATTAACACAGATTTTCATTTACTAGTGGACAAAAAAGGAATTATTTTATGAGTAACTCATTGACTAAAGTTTGTACAAGATTTCTCATCTAAATAGGGAGTTCGTTTTTGTCCATATTTACTGTGTATATGACTTGTTTTACTACTGTTTGAAACCTTGTGCAGTGGAATAATCTGTTCCCATGTTTGGGGAACTGTTTTGACTTTATCCTAGAGACTCTTACAGAAGTTTTACTTCTAAGACGATTATTTTTGCTTGTGTGTATGTCTTGCCTTGTACTGTTAGCAGTTAATCACAGTTGTTACTATATATAGATCAGTTTGTATTTAACTTAGTACTTGTACCTGTTTGTGTCAGTAACTCAGAAAATTGATCACTATGTGAATATTGGTATATTCACAAAATCAGTGTATGCCAATTGACCCAATCCATTGCATGTTTGAATGATGCTTGAACAACACAATTGTTATTGGCCTTAAAATGTTTAGTACTGGACTACCCATTGGGTCAACATTTAGTACTTGACTGCCCATTGGGTCAACATTTAGTACTGGACTACCCATTGGGTCAACATTTAGTACTGGACTGCCCATTGGGTCAACATTTAGTACCCATTGGGTCAACGTTTAGTACTGGACTACCCATTGGGTCAACGTTTAGTACTGAACTGCCCATTGGGTCAACGTTTAGTACTGGACTGCCCATTGGGTCAATGTTTAGTACTGGACTGCCCATTGGGTCAACGTTTAGTACTGGACTACCCATTGGGTCAACGTTTAGTACTGGACTGCCCATTGGGTCAACGTTTAGTACTGGACTACCCATTGGGTCAACGTTTAGTACTGGACTGCCCATTGGGTCAACATTTAGTACTGGACTGCCTGTGAGGTCAATTGACACGTGTATAAGTTTGTTTGCCACTCTGAATATGGATTTTACTTGGGACAGATCTATCTATGATTGAAGAGAATGCTTCATCTATGAAGGCGTATTTCAATATAGTTCAGTGTGTATAATCTGAAGCATTCTGGCAATGATGCAGTCTGTGATGATTTGTGAAGTACATAATAAAACCCTGTGTCGACAGGTGATCATATTTACTGTTCAATATATCTGTTTTTGTATTTTTTTCCACAAGTATAGTTTCTTTATTGCCTGTATTTCATATAGAGTATAATTTTGCTTTGGACTTAGTCTTCAAGCCTTTTCCGATACAATTGTAAATGTAGTACTGTCTTGATAACAACATGATCATATTTGAAAAACAGTGACTTGCTTTTAATATAGACAAGATTATTACAAAACATAATCACCGAAGACGTCTGTCGTGATCTGTAAATTCTGGAAAATGTTGCACTATTTCGCGTCGAGATTTTATTTTCAATATTTATGTCTGCGTTTCATTTCAGTTACTACTAGACCTTACTGTTGTTTTCATAGTGTGTTGAAAAACAAAAACTACTTTTTACTGTTGATATCTTAAAGCTTAGTTGTCCATTGTTCCAACCAGATACTTGAGGTGTGTGTAACTATATCTGGTAGTAATTGTTCGCACAGGACATAACGAGTGTGACGACAAAGTTCACTGTATATCACTGTGTTGGAGCATTTGACATTTTACAGCATGCTGCATGGTCAGACTTGTTTTGGCAGGTTAGAACTAATAAGCCGCTTCTGATCTCTAATAGAAAAATCCATTATTTAATATGAAAAAATAGACTGAACTCTCGAATAATCGGACTCGATTAGCAATGGTAACATCAAACACTGAATAAGATTTAAATAGTCAAGATTTATTACAGAAGGAAAATATTGTTTTGCATGCAAGTTTAGTGATGGATATAACTATATTCTATCACAATATTCTATTATTATTGCATGTCTAAACTATCGTCTCGTGTCTGTGCAATGAATTAAAACTAAGATCTTAAACAGAAGGCTGAATTAAGAATGGAGTAGGTACACTGTTGCGATGAAGAATATAATAAAAGCAATAATTGTTGGAAGCATTTACTCAAGTTTCATGAAAGTAATGCTGTGATAGAAGTGGTCACTCTGTACCATGCAGCATGTCCTCGATGTTGTCCTAAAGCTGTTTTCATATTATGATTGTTTCTTGGTTGATTCCGAGCTGTGGTGAGGATTATTCTCTTAGTCATGTGAATATAATGTTCAACATAATGCTGTGTTCACTTTGCACCAAACTGTTTATAATCTGTATTATCAATAACTGATGACTGATGTCAACTTGTGTGCTGTTTATCTCAGTTCTGAAACTAGTACAGTAAAGCCCCTAAAGTGTTCCCAATATCATTACCTGAATGCGCGAACAGACTCCCGGCAGTCTGCGAAATTAGCACTTGTCTGGTTGTCAGGGACGAGTAATTGTTTTCAACAACTGGGAGTGTAGTCATTATTGGCAACTTGCTGTTGAGTAATCACATTTTTACAAGTTTGCTACCAAGTCTTGTAATATTCTGTAGTCAGTTGGGATATTCTGACAGGAGGTTTACTGTATTAAACTATAGGGACTGTTAACAATTGTATATCTTACCGTACCGAAAGAGAAACTATGTAGAAAAATGTGTGGATGGTATTCAACTCGGACATATTTAGTATGCATTTATAACAAATGTGTCGACCATCAATGTTAGTTTGATCCATTCATGAACCATATTACCAATTTGTATAACTTTCAAATAATGTTGTTTAACAGCATTGATAGCAAGATATGGATTTACCTATGTGTATAGAATGAAATGATGCGCATTGATCAAGTACATTATACTGTTGACAATTTGTTGAAGAAGTGTTCACGGTGTTAAAAATGCCAGCTCCTATTCTACCAGGAATAAAAAAAAGAAGTGATGTTGTGTTTTGTGTTCTTTTTCCTGATCTGTAAAGTGCCAGTGTTGCAGTAATGAGTATGATAATAGAGAAATATAGAATGGGAATATTGACCTGATACTGACCTTTATGCATGAATATATTGCAAGGTTCTTGCATTGCACATATCAATTTCTGCTAGCAAATTGTGCATTATCAGTCCTTTATAGTTGTTTGTATTACTACTTTAACGTTTTTTTGATGCCCCTCGCTTATGAAACCATACTATGAAAGTATTAAAGACATGATTTAGGCTGTTAAATTATGCTAATAGAACGTCTAGGATCTTGTGAAAATTTCCATACTATACAGAGGTACTAGTGACGCCCTACATCAAAGAAGTGTTGTAACATTGTCAGTAGAACATTTTTGTCGAACCTGCTTGCAGTGAGCGAGACTTGGTCGCCACTTGGTGTATTTGCGTGCGTAAGTGCATTTGTCCGGACCATTGCTTTGACCAATCTTGCTTATATTGGGCATGAATGTTTACCTTCATGAGCAGTGTCATGCACTACCCCCCAGGTTCCTCTCAAAGGTCAAGGTCACAGTTGGCGGTCAAAAATCAAGTTTGTCCAGACCATAACTGTCATGCATTGACCCATCTAGCTTATAATTGGTATGAATAAAACCTCGATTAATCTGAGTGTCATGAGCAACCCCAGGTTCAAAGGAAAGGCCAGTGTCGGAGGTCAAATTGAAGTTAGTACAGATTATATCTTCTTTATGCATGGTGGGATAAGATGTAACTTGGCACATTTAAGTGCTTTTTTTCACGTGCGCCAAGGGCATGAATTTCTAGTTAAAAAAAACCTTTGGAGGTGGGTCATGCAGAGGAGCACTTGGGCACTTGCCTCATTGAAAGTATGCGCAAAACAAGCATGTCTTAGCATGTCTTTTTTATGCCCCGACATCTACTGATGCTGGAGCCATATAGTGATTGTCTGTTCGTCCACCCGATTGAAAATAAAAAAATTCCATAGTCTACAAGAAGAAACCTGTCAACTTACCGTCGCACGAAATCGATATCCACTTTTACTTTCATGTGAAGTAGGGGGCTATGTACGGTGTCTACCAGTGATGATGGTAAAGTGGAAGAAACTAATACGTGTATTTTCATTAATAATTTCTAAAGGGGAAATAAATTGTCTTTGTGATGGGGGGAAACCAATCTATCATTTAATTTTTAAATGTCAAAGGGAAGCAACACTTCCATCATTAATTTCTATTGAGGATAGAGTTGTTTCCCTTTGACCATTATAAATTATTGACAAATTTATTTCAGCATATATTATTGGATTCATTTGCATGTGTACACTTTACCAAAAGGATTGTAGAGTCCTAGAATGTAGAGTTTGTACATGAAGCATTATTTACATAACTGGAAAGACGACCGTTCAGTTCAAGAGTCAGAAGATTGTTTTTGGATCATGCTCCTATACTTGGTACCTCAACGGGTGTTTCTGGTATGTCTTACAGTGCTCCTATACTTGGTACCTCAACGTGTGTTTCTGGTACCTCTAACAGTGCTCCTATACTTGGTACCTCAACGTGTGTTTCTGGTACATCTAACAGTGCTCCTATACTTGGTACCTCAACGTGTGTTTCTTGTACGTCTAACAGTGCTCCTATACTTGGTACCTCAACGTGTGTTTCTGGTACGTCTAACAGTGCTCCTATACTTGGTACCTCAACGTGTGTTTCTGGTACGTCTAACAGTGCTCCTATACTTGGTACCTCAACGGGTGTTTCTTGTACGTCTAACAGTGCTCCTATACTTGGTACCTCAACGTGTGTTTCTGGTACGTCTAACAGCGCTCCTATACTTGGTACCTCAACGGGTGTTTCTGGTACGTCTACCAGTGCTCCTATACTTGGTACCTCAACGTGTGTTTCTGGTATGTCTAACAGTGCTCCTATACTTGGTACCTCAACGTGTGTTTCTGGTACGTCTACCAGTGCTCCTATACTTGGTACCTCAACGTGTGTTTCTGGTACGTCTAACAGCGCTCCTATACTTGGTACCTCAACGTGTGTTTCTGGTACGTCTAACAGTGCTCCTATACTTGGTACCTCAACGTGTGTTTCTGGTACGTCTAACAGCGCTCCTATACTTGGTACCTCAACGTGTGTTTCTGGTACGTCTAACAGTGCTCCTATACTTGGTACCTCAACAGGTGTTTCTGGTATGTCTTACAGTGCTCCTATACTTGGTACCTCAACGTGTGTTTCTGGTATGTCTTACAGTGCTCCTATACTTGGTACCTCAACGTGTGTTTCTGGTACGTCTACCAGTGCTCCTATACTTGGTACCTCAACGTGTGTTTCTGGTACGTCTACCAGTGCTCCTATACTTGGTACCTCAACGTGTGTTTCTGGTACGTCTAACAGTGCTCCTATACTTGGTACCTCAACGTGTGTTTCTGGTATGTCTAACAGTGCTCCTATACTTGGTACCTCAACGGGTGTTTCTGGTATGTCTTACAGTGCTCCTATACTTGGTACCTCAACGTGTGTTTCTGGTATGTCTTACAGTGCTCCTATACTTGGTACCACAACGTGTGTTTCTGGTAATGTCTAACAGTGCTCCTATACTTGGTATCTCAACGGGTGTTTCTGGTATGTCTTACAGTGCTCCTATACTTGGTACCACAACGTGTGTTTCTGGTAATGTCTAACAGTGCTCCTATACTTGGTACCTCAACGGGTGTTTCTGGTATGTCTTACAGTGCTCCTATACTTGGTACCTCAACGGGTGTTTCTGGTACGTCTAACAGTGCTCCTATACTTGGTACCTCAACGTGTGTTTCCGGTACGTCTAACAGTGCTCCTATACTTGGTACCTCAACGGGTGTTTCTGGTACGTCTAACAGTGCTCCTATACTTGGTACCTCAACGTGTGTTTCTGGTACGTCTAACAGTGCTCCTATACTTGGTACCTCAACGTGTGTTTCTGGTACGTCTAACAGTGCTCCTATACTTGGTACCTCAACGTGTGTTTCTGGTACGTCTAACAGTGCTCCTATACTTGGTACCTCAACGGGTGTTTCTTGTACGTCTAACAGTGCTCCTATACTTGGTACCTCAACGGGTGTTTCTTGTACGTCTAACAGTGCTCCTATACTTGGTACCTCAACGGGTGTTTCTGGTACGTCTAACAGTGCTCCTATACTTGGTACCTCAACGTGTGTTTCTGGTATGTCTAACAGTGCTCCTATACTTGGTACCTCAACGGGTGTTTCTGGTATGTCTTACAGTGCTCCTATACTTGGTACCTCAACGTGTGTTTCTGGTATGTCTTACAGTGCTCCTATACTTGGTACCACAACGTGTGTTTCTGGTAATGTCTAACAGTGCTCCTATACTTGGTACCTCAACGGGTGTTTCTGGTATGTCTTACAGTGCTCCTATACTTGGTACCACAACGTGTGTTTCTGGTAATGTCTAACAGTGCTCCTATACTTGGTACCTCAACGGGTGTTTCTGGTATGTCTTACAGTGCTCCTATACTTGGTACCTCAACGGGTGTTTCTGGTACGTCTAACAGTGCTCCTATACTTGGTACCTCAACGTGTGTTTCTGGTACGTCGTGTTTCTGGTACGTCTAATAGTGCTCCTATACTTGGTACCTCAACGTGTGTTTCTGGTACGTCTAACAGTGCTCCTATACTTGGTACCTCAACGTGTGTTTCTGGTACGTCTAACAGTGCTCCTATACTTGGTACCTCAACGGGTGTTTCTTGTACGTCTAACAGTGCTCCTATACTTGGTACCTCAACGGGTGTTTCTTGTACGTCTAACAGTGCTCCTATACTTGGTACCTCAACGGGTGTTTCTTGTACGTCTAACAGTGCTCCTATACTTGGTACCACAACGTGTGTTTCTGGTACGTCTAACTGTGCTCCTATACTTGGTACCACAACGGGTGTTTCTGGTACGTCTAACAGTGCTCCTATACTTGGTACCTCAACGGGTGTTTCTTGTACGTCTAACAGTGCTCCTATACTTGGTACCTCAACGGGTGTTTCTTGTACGTCTAACAGTGCTCCTATACTTGGTACCTCAACGGGTGTTTCTTGTACGTCTAACAGTGCTCCTATACTTGGTACCACAACGTGTGTTTCTGGTACGTCTAATTGTGCTCCTATACTTGGTACCACAACGGGTGTTTCTGGTACGTCTAACAGTGCTCCTATACTTGGTACCTCAACGGGTGTTTCTGGTACGTCTAACAGTGCTCCTATACTTGGTACCTCAACGGGTGTTTCTGGTACGTCTAACAGTGCTCCTATACTTGGTACCTCAACGTGTGTTTCTGGTACGTCTAACAGTGCTCCTATACTTGGTACCACAACGGGTGTTTCTTGTACGTCTAACAGTGCTCCTATACTTGGTACCTCAATGGGTGTTTCTGGTACGTCTAACAGTGCTCCTATACTTGGTACCACAACGTGTGTTTCTGGTACGTCTTACAGTGATCCTATACTTGGTACCTCAATGGGTGTTTCTTGTACGTCTAACAGTGCTCCTATACTTGGTACCTCAACGTGTGTTTCTGGTACGTCTAACAGTGCTCCTATACTTGGTACCTCAACGAGTGTTTCTGGTACGTCTAACAGTGCTCCTATACTTGGTACCTCAACGGGTGTTTCTGGTACGTCTAACAGTGCTCCTATACTTGGTACCTCAACGAGTGTTTCTGGTACATCTAACAGTGCTCCTATACTTGGTACCTCAACAGGTGTTTCTGGTACGTCTAACAGTGCTCCTATACTTGGTACCTCAACGTGTGTTACTTGTACGTCTAACAGTGCTCCTATACTTGGTACTTCAACAGGTGTTTCTGGTACGTCTAACAGTGCTCCTATACTTGGTACCTCAACGTGTGTTTCTGGTACGTCTAACAGTGCTCCTATACTTGGTACCTCAACGGGTGTTTCTGGTACGTCTAACAGTGCTCCTATACTTGGTACCTCAACGAGTGTTTCTGGTACATCTAACAGTGCTCCTATACTTGGTACCTCAACAGGTGTTTCTGGTACGTCTAACAGTGCTCCTATACTTGGTACCACAACGTGTGTTTCTGGTACGTCTAACAGTGCTCCTATACTTGGTACCTCAACGTGTGTTTCTGGTACGTCTAACAGTGCTCCTATACTTGGTACCTCAACGGGTGTTTCTGGTACGTCTAACAGTGCTCCTATACTTGGTACCTCAACGTGTGTTTCTGGTAATGTCTAACAGTGCTCCTACACTTGGTACCACAACGAGTGTTTCTGGTAATGTCTAACAGTGCTCCTATACTTGGTACCACAACGAGTGTTTCTGGTAATGTCTAACAGTGCTCCTATACTTGGTACCACAACGAGTGTTTCTGGTAATGTCTAACAGTGCTCCTATACTTGGTACCACAACGAGTGTTTCTGGTAATGTCTAACAGTGCTCCTATACTTGGTACCACAACGAGTGTTTCTGGTAATGTCTAACAGTGCTCCTATACTTGGTACCTCAACGGGTGTTTCTGGTACGTCTAACAGTGCTCCTATACTTGGTACCTCAACGGGTGTTTCTGGTACGTCTAACAGTGCTCCTATACTTGGTACCACAACGAGTGTTTCTGGTAATGTCTAACAGTGCTCCTATACTTGGTACCACAACGAGTGTTTCTGGTAATGTCTAACAGTGCTCCTATACTTGGTACCTCAACGGGTGTTTCTGGTACGTCTAACAGTGCTCCTATACTTGGTACCTCAACGGGTGTTTCTGGTACGTCTAACAGTGCTCCTATACTTGGTACCAAAACGTGTGTTTCTGGTACGTCTAACAGTGCTCCTATACTTGGTACCTCAACGTGTGTTTCTGGTACGTCTAACAGTGCTCCTATACTTGGTACCACAACGTGTGTTTCTGGTACGTCTAACAGTGCTCCTATACTTGGTACCACGTGTGTTTCTGGTACATCTAACAGTGCTCCTATACTTGGTACCACAACGTGTGTTTCTGGTACGTCTAACAGTGCTCCTATACTTGGTACCACAACGTGTGTTTCTGGTACGTCTAACAGTGCTCCTATACTTGGTACCTCAACGTGTGTTTCTGGTACATCTAACAGTGCTCCTATACTTGGTACCACAACAGGTGTTTCTGGTACGTCTAACAGTGCTCCTATACTTGGTACCTCAACGGGTGTTTCTTGTATGTCTAACAGTGCTCCTATACTTGGTACCTCAACGAGTGTTTCTGGTACGTCTAACAGTGCTCCTATACTTGGTACCTCAACGGGTGTTTCTTGTACGTCTAACAGTGCTCCTATACTTGGTACCTCAACGTGTGTTTCTGGTACGTCTAACAGTGCTCCTATACTTGGTACCTCAACGGGTGTTTCTGGTACGTCTAACAGTGCTCCTATACTTGGTACCTCAACGTGTGTTTCTGGTACGTCTAACAGTGCTCCTATACTTGGTACCTCAACGGGTGTTTCTTGTACGTCTAACAGTGCTCCTATACTTGGTACCTCAACAGGTGTTTCTTGTACGTCTAACAGTGCTCCTATACTTGGTACCACAACGAGTGTTTCTGGTACGTCTAACAGTGCTCCTATACTTGGTACCTCAACGGGTGTTTCTGGTATGTCTAACAGTGCTCCTATACTTGGTACCTCAACGGGTGTTTCTGGTACATCTAACAGTGCTCCTATACTTGGTACCTCAACGTGTGTTTCTGGTACGTCTAACAGTGCTCCTATACTTGGTACCACAACGAGTGTTTCTGGTAATGTCTAACAGTGCTCCTATACTTGGTACCACAACGAGTGTTTCTGGTAATGTCTAACAGTGCTCCTATACTTGGTACCACAACGTGTGTTTCTTGTACGTCTAACAGTGCTCCTATACTTGGTACCTCAACGGGTGTTTCTGGTACATCTAACAGTGCTCCTATACTTGGTACCACAACGTGTGTTTCTGGTACATCTAACAGTGCTCCTATACTTGGTACCACAACGAGTGTTTCTGGTACATCTAACAGTGCTCCTATACTTGGTACCTCAACGTGTGTTTCTGGTACATCTAACAGTGCTCCTATACTTGGTACCTCAACGTGTGTTTCTGGTACATCTAACAGTGCTCCTATACTTGGTACCTCAACGTGTGTTTCTTGTACATCTAACAGTGCTCCTATACTTGGTACCACAACGAGTGTTTCTGGTACATCTAACAGTGCTCCTATACTTGGTACCTCAACGTGTGTTTCTGGTACATCTAACAGTGCTCCTATACTTGGTACCTCAACGTGTGTTTCTGGTACATCTAACAGTGCTCCTATACTTGGTACCTCAACGTGTGTTTCTGGTACGTCTAACAGTGCTCCTATACTTGGTACCTCAACGAGTGTTTCTGGTACGTCTAACAGTGCTCCTATACTTGGTACCTCAACGTGTGTTTCTGGTACGTCTAACAGTGCTCCTATACTTGGTACCTCAACGGGTGTTTCTTGTACGTCTAACAGTGCTCCTATACTTGGTACCACAATGAGTGTTTCTGGTACATCTAACAGTGCTCCTATACTTGGTACCACAACGTGTGTTTCTGGTACGTCTAACAGTGCTCCTATACTTGGTACCTCAACGTGTGTTTCTGGTACGTCTAACAGTGCTCCTATACTTGGTACCTCAACGGGTGTTTCTGGTACGTCTAACAGTGCTCCTATACTTGGTACCACAATGAGTGTTTCTGGTACGTCTAACAGTGCTCCTATACTTGGTACCACAACGTGTGTTTCTGGTACATCTAACAGTGCTCCTATACTTGGTACCACAACGTGTGTTTCTGGTACGTCTAACAGTGCTCCTATACTTGGTACCACAACGTGTGTTTCTGGTACGTCTAACAGTTCTCCTATACTTAGTGCTCCTATACTTGGTACCTCAACGTGTGTTTCTGGTACGTCTAACAGTGCTCCTATACTTGGTACCTCAACGAGTGTTTCTGGTACGTCTAACAGTGCTCCTATACTTGGTACCTCAACGTGTGTTTCTGGTACGTCTAACAGTGCTCCTATACTTGGTACCTCAACGGGTGTTTCTTGTACGTCTAACAGTGCTCCTATACTTGGTACCTCAACGTGTGTTTCTGGTACGTCTAACAGTGCTCCTATACTTGGTACCTCAACGTGTGTTTCTGGTACGTCTAACAGTGCTCCTATACTTGGTACCTCAACGGGTGTTTCTTGTACGTCTAACAGTGCTCCTATACTTGGTACCTCAACGAGTGTTTCTGGTACGTCTAACAGTGCTCCTATACTTGGTACCTCAACGTGTGTTTCTGGTACGTCTAACAGTGCTCCTATACTTGGTACCTTAACGGGTGTTTCTTGTACGTCTAACAGTGCTCCTATACTTGGTACCACAATGAGTGTTTCTGGTACGTCTAACAGTGCTCCTATACTTGGTACCACAACGTGTGTTTCTGGTACGTCTAACAGTGCTCCTATACTTGGTACCTCAACGTGTGTTTCTGGTACGTCTAACAGTGCTCCTATACTTGGTACCTCAACGGGTGTTTCTGGTACGTCTAACAGTGCTCCTATACTTGGTACCACAATGAGTGTTTCTGGTACGTCTAACAGTGCTCCTATACTTGGTACCACAACGTGTGTTTCTGGTACATCTAACAGTGCTCCTATACTTGGTACCACAACGTGTGTTTCTGGTACGTCTAACAGTGCTCCTATACTTGGTACCACAACGTGTGTTTCTGGTACGTCTAACAGTTCTCCTATACTTGGTACCTCAACGTGTGTTTCTGGTACATCTAACAGTGCTCCTATACTTGGTACCTCAACGAGTGTTTCTGGTACGTCTAACAGTGCTCCTATACTTGGTACCTCAACGTGTGTTTCTGGTACGTCTAACAGTGCTCCTATACTTGGTACCTCAACGTGTGTTTCTGGTACATCTAACAGTGCTCCTATACTTGGTACCTCAACGGGTGTTTCTGGTACGTCTAACAGTGCTCCTATACTTGGTACCTCAACGTGTGTTTCTGGTACGTCTAACAGTGCTCCTATACTTGGTACCTCAACGGGTGTTTCTGGTACATCTGTGCTCCTATACTTGGTACCTCAACGGGTGTTTCTGGTATGTCTAACAGTGCTCCTATACTTGGTACCTCAACGTGTGTTTCTGGTATGTCTAACAGTGCTCCTATACTTGGTACCTCAACGGGTGTTTCTGGTATGTCTAACTGTGCTCCTATACTTGGTACCTCAACGGGTGTTTCTGGTATGTCTAACAGTGCTCCTATACTTGGTACCTCAACGGGTGTTTCTGGTATGTCTAACAGTGCTCCTATACTTGGTACCTCAACGTGTGTTTCTGGTATGTCTAACAGTGCTCCTATACTTGGTACCTCAACGGGTGTTTCTGGTATGTCTAACTGTGCTCCTATACTTGGTACCTCAACGTGTGTTTCTGGTACGTCTAACAGTGCTCCTATACTTGGTACCTCAACGGGTGTTTCTGGTATGTCTAACAGTGCTCCTATACTTGGTACCACAATGAGTGTTTCTGGTACGTCTAACAGTGCTCCTATACTTGGTACCACAACGTGTGTTTCTGGTACATCTAACAGTGCTCCTATACTTGGTACCACAACGTGTGTTTCTGGTACGTCTAACAGTGCTCCTATACTTGGTACCACAACGTGTGTTTCTGGTACGTCTAACAGTTCTCCTATACTTAGTGCTCCTATACTTGGTACCTCAACGTGTGTTTCTGGTACGTCTAACAGTGCTCCTATACTTGGTACCTCAACGAGTGTTTCTGGTACGTCTAACAGTGCTCCTATACTTGGTACCTCAACGTGTGTTTCTGGTACGTCTAACAGTGCTCCTATACTTGGTACCTCAACGGGTGTTTCTTGTACGTCTAACAGTGCTCCTATACTTGGTACCTCAACGTGTGTTTCTGGTACGTCTAACAGTGCTCCTATACTTGGTACCTCAACGTGTGTTTCTGGTACGTCTAACAGTGCTCCTATACTTGGTACCTCAACGGGTGTTTCTTGTACGTCTAACAGTGCTCCTATACTTGGTACCTCAACGAGTGTTTCTGGTACGTCTAACAGTGCTCCTATACTTGGTACCTCAACGTGTGTTTCTGGTACGTCTAACAGTGCTCCTATACTTGGTACCTCAACGGGTGTTTCTTGTACGTCTAACAGTGCTCCTATACTTGGTACCACAATGAGTGTTTCTGGTACGTCTAACAGTGCTCCTATACTTGGTACCACAACGTGTGTTTCTGGTACGTCTAACAGTGCTCCTATACTTGGTACCTCAACGTGTGTTTCTGGTACGTCTAACAGTGCTCCTATACTTGGTACCTCAACGGGTGTTTCTGGTACGTCTAACAGTGCTCCTATACTTGGTACCACAATGAGTGTTTCTGGTACGTCTAACAGTGCTCCTATACTTGGTACCACAACGTGTGTTTCTGGTACATCTAACAGTGCTCCTATACTTGGTACCACAACGTGTGTTTCTGGTACGTCTAACAGTGCTCCTATACTTGGTACCACAACGTGTGTTTCTGGTACGTCTAACAGTTCTCCTATACTTGGTACCTCAACGTGTGTTTCTGGTACATCTAACAGTGCTCCTATACTTGGTACCTCAACGAGTGTTTCTGGTACGTCTAACAGTGCTCCTATACTTGGTACCTCAACGTGTGTTTCTGGTACGTCTAACAGTGCTCCTATACTTGGTACCTCAACGTGTGTTTCTGGTACATCTAACAGTGCTCCTATACTTGGTACCTCAACGGGTGTTTCTGGTACGTCTAACAGTGCTCCTATACTTGGTACCTCAACGTGTGTTTCTGGTACGTCTAACAGTGCTCCTATACTTGGTACCTCAACGGGTGTTTCTGGTACATCTGTGCTCCTATACTTGGTACCTCAACGGGTGTTTCTGGTATGTCTAACAGTGCTCCTATACTTGGTACCTCAACGTGTGTTTCTGGTATGTCTAACAGTGCTCCTATACTTGGTACCTCAACGGGTGTTTCTGGTATGTCTAACTGTGCTCCTATACTTGGTACCTCAACGGGTGTTTCTGGTATGTCTAACAGTGCTCCTATACTTGGTACCTCAACGTGTGTTTCTGGTATGTCTAACAGTGCTCCTATACTTGGTACCTCAACGGGTGTTTCTGGTATGTCTAACTGTGCTCCTATACTTGGTACCTCAACGTGTGTTTCTGGTACGTCTAACAGTGCTCCTATACTTGGTACCTCAACGGGTGTTTCTGGTATGTCTAACAGTGCTCCTATACTTGGTACCTCAATGTGTGTTTCTGGTACGTCTTACAGTGCTCCTATATGCGTAGATGTACTTTATGATTGTGTATGGCACTTCAATAGGTGTTTCTGGTACATTTAACAGTTATACTTGAAGACATACTATATATGATTATATGCCAGAGTGAAGATTGACTGTGTCACATTATTTCCCATTAAATTTATATATGAATTTTCACCAAAGTATTCTAATCCTCACAAATATGAAACAAGGGTTCCCCATTCAATGTTCGGTAATCCATGAATCCACAAGGCATGCTTCTGGAACTAGGTTCAAGGACAAATATTTCTTTGGTTATGATCTTCGCCTTTTTCGGTTGTTTGGGGGGGGGTAATAAAAACAACATAATGTTTCAAAGATCAAATTTATAGATCAATCAACAATATAAGACAATATAAGCGAAATACATAATGTCACTGTTAAAATATTGGTCAATAAAATATGTACAGTTATATCCTAAACAACAGTCTATGTTAGATATCAGGTTAGTTATAACTGGCTATACATTGTATTAAGCAGCATTTCATGATGCCCTTGTCCAAAATACTAATCCCGATTCACCGCTTCTCAGTTCTGTCGGAGAATTGCACTGTTTTCATAAGGCTCTGACGAAACTGAAAACCAATGGAACCCTCGGGAGGGGGACTCGGAGTTCAGTCCGAGCCTTACATAGGTTCAAACTTTTCAGTTCTGTCAGAGCCAAATGAAAACAACACACTTCTTCAATGGAACTGAGAAGTGGTGTATCGGGATAAGTACCGCGCTCATGGCATCTAGAATCATCACCAGGGATTAAATCCTGCCTATGTTGGTTCAGTTTAAACCTTGTCCATTGGGTAACAAAAGCTGATGGAACAGTAACGTTCCCAATAAATCGCCTGGTTACTTTCTGACTATGTTATGTATTGTGACTTTGTAGTCACCCCTCAGTACTAAGCTTATAGTAGTAACAATATTGTAAAATGTGTACAACTTTTAATATCATCAGTAATTTATCTCTGCTGCCCAACATTACAAATATACAGAGGGTCTGTAATAAATGATATTCATACGCGGATCCAGAAAAGAATATGGTATAGCACTGAGAATATGACATAATCCTGACCTTTATGCATGAATATATTATTAAGTTTGTGTGTTGAATATATTAATTTCTGAGAGCAAATTGTGCAGTATCAGTCCTTCAGATGTGTATTGGTATTACACATCAAGCGTCTTCGTGACACTTCCCGCTTATGAAGACCTACAACTGGGAATATAAATATAGAAATACAGCTGCTGTTAAATTATGCTAATAGAAGGTCGAGGATTGTGTCAATTTCTCTGTACTATATTACATCTATAACAAAATCAAACACAGAGGATTTCAAAGAGACAGGGAGAGACAAGAAAAGGATTGTAAATTCTTCAACACAAATGTAAGAAACAAAACTTGCCATTGAGCACAGAAACAACACAAAACTAAGTTAGACAAATATAATACACAAGTTAGATGATAGCACATCTAAAGCCATATTAAAGCAGGGCTTCCGCTGGCGATGGCAATTGTCGCCATTTGCGAAGAAATGAAAAAGTGACGACAAAAATACAAATTGGCGTAAACCATGGAGAAAATTCAATTTTTACGATGAAATTTCATGTAATGACGTAAAGGGCTATTTAGTATTTTACACCTAAAAAATAAAAACACAAAATCCTGGCTAGTGGCTACTGTATGATTAGGACTTTTATGAGATTATAAAGTATCTGATAAGAGCTCAACCAAATCAGCTAATTGGGACTCTGGGAATAATGTAGAGAGATAATGACTAAATGTTAGAACAAGTCTGCCAGTGTAATAAAGCCAATGCACAAAAATAATGATAAACTTAAGTGCAATAAAACTTTGAAGTCAAGCCATTTAAAGATGGGAGAAGTTGAAAAACATTGAAAAAAAACCAACAGAAAATTAATCCTTTACTACATAGATCCATGGTTTTATTTTACGATTTACCTTGTTTAGACACCAAAAAGCCTCTTTTGTGTATTCAATTGTTGTTTCTGAACGAATGAGACAGTCAGAAATTTGTTTGGTCATTCGCATTTCCCTGCGAGATCAGCCAATGACCTCAGACTTGTTACAATACAGAGAAACAAAAGCAGAGAGGCAATGTATTCGAATTCAAAATAAAATACGGTATGATATATTCGTCAGTAATGCACAAAATAAACCATAAATTACATCATAGAAAGTGACCAAGTCCTCAAAACAAAAGTACGAAAATAATGATTCAACACAACCGTATACATGAATATGTAGACTAAAAACTATAAGGACAGTTTTTTTATTTTCAGGTTTACTGGAAAATTTTGTTGTTAGAGGGGGAATGGGAATATAACCAGTGGCCTGTCCGGGTCCAACATCTCTTACACACCAGCAGAGTACTGTTTTATCAAAGCACTTACAGTCAAATTTATTTTACAATTGCAAAGCAAAGTAAATGGATCTGTAATACTAACAAGGACTCAATTAATGAACTGCTACAACCCATACCTTTCCCCAATTTGTAGTCATTTAAGGAATTATAAAGAATTTAAATTTGAGCATACATTTAATATTCCTGCAAGTGCTTTGATTAAACAGTACCCAGGTGAGCAACCTAGCGCCATTTCAGTCCCCTTGTCATATTTCCATTCCCTTCTTCCAAGAGCAAAAGATTTGAAAAAAATTCTGTAAACCTAAAAATAGAATAACCGTGGCCTAAGGTATATACATATATATATCTCTGATTATACTTGTACATTATTATATAGTATTCTTTGTTAAGGCCGGAATAAACAAATACCTAGATTATCATCCCTGTCCGTCCTACATTTATCCTGTTATTTATTAAATAAATCTAGAACCCTTTTGACAATTTTTTATAAGATTACGATGGACAATTATTTATCTAGCAGCAGTTAAAATGGACTTATTTCAAAAAAGTTAAATAAGCTTTTTCAGAAAAAATGATATGTTTGGTCTAAAAATTTAGGCTTGGCCAGCGAGGTTACATGTGTAAGGGTCAGTTTTTTATCCCCGACAAGAACTTCCCCCAGGAAAAGCCATCCTACATTAACTAGTACAAATATCATCAAAGACCAAGCAAGTAAATGCAAAAGCAATTTAAGCAAGTATGGAGTGGTTTGTAAAAGAAGTTCACATAACATGTACAGTTTTGAACATGTATAGCTTGAATGATGAAAGCTGAGCATGGTCTTTGATTGATATAGCTTTAATGATCAAGGCCAATAACCCAATGAAAATTGAAATTAGCATAGTGTGTTGCCCATATAATCACAGCTAATCTTTGATTTCCATGAAAGCTTGCTTAATTCAGCTGCCTTGTTCTTGTATAAGCATTCACAGTTACATCTTGACCACATTTCAGTCAGCACACTTATATACTAGTATTATGTAGTAGGGATAATTCATGGGAACTTATTGATACAGTGAAACATTTTGACGCCTTAATCCCAGATAACCATAGGCCATTACGTAAAATCTGTTATACATTGCTAGTATCACAAATGCCAGGAACCCCCATCCTTTCTTTAAAGTCGTACACGGATCCAGCAATTCTCCCTCCCCCTCTGGATCCATGAATGAAGTCCTTTTCTGCCATACAAAGGTAAAAGCTCAAACAACAAATGCTGATAATTGAATGGAAGATACATTTTGTGTCTACATGTACGCTACATGAGAATAATTGTGTTAAAACAATTACATGAATTGGTATATCATGTGAATAGATATAAGACTGTAAAATCACTTATTTCCGTGAGGATTATATTTCAAGCATTTTGGTAAAATGCAACTTCCTGGAGTTGTAACCTCGTGGATTACAAAACATGGAGAGGGAAAACCTTCGGTATTTGGGAAGTCATTTAATGGAGGGGATTAGATTTCTTGTTTGCGCTCAACCACGAAATCAGCGGAAATTTATCCCCCATGAAAAATAATGACTTTACATTTTGTGTACAACAAGGAGAAATACAACATCAATACCAACAAGAAGGATTTTTGACACAAAAACGTATGTCTCCAACAAAGGGCCATAACTCAGGCAAAAAATAATCCAATCTAAAATTCCTGGCAAAATACTCAACTAGGTTTGGCACCAAGCAGTCATGTGAAGTTTCATTAAAATCTGACCAGAGGTATATAAGGAGAACAAGCAAGGACAAACATTGTGACATCCATTCAGACACACAGACAGGCGTCCAGCACAATATTGATATGTCTCCCCAACTACATGTTGGGGTGACATAATACCATTAACTACATGTATATCATTATGTACTATTATATACATCTCTTTACATATAAAATTATATACATTCTATGAAAAGGAAAACAACTAGTCATTTATTATTCACGAGGTTTTAACAAAATTTATAAGAATGAATAACATTTAAATATGTTAAAGACAGTCATCCAGCAAAATCAGGGTTTCAACGGCTGCCAATATTTTAAATGACAATGAATTTATCAAGAAAAATGCGTATAGGACCATACCATGTTGACCAAATAGCAAAAGTCTAATGATAAGAAATATTTACAAAAGATTTAAAACAAATTAGAAACATGCCACAAAGAGGCCCAGTCACACAGACAACTTCTCTCATACCCTTGTGGCAATGGATAACATCAATAATGAGATGTTGAGGGTGATTAATATAAGTTATAAGAACTGGTGTCAAAATCAACCTAAAATAAATAAGTATGAACTTATAATCGGAATGCCCTTAGCCATATGGCAAACACTATAGATCTGTTTAATTAAAACAATCTTATATATGCCATCTGTGTTTTTCATCAGACTTATCATGGTTAACCTTTTTGGTTGTCTTGAAATTAATTATCACCCAGTACTAACATGCGCTTCCACCAGAAACTCTCAACTTCTCCACATGTGGAGGACATCAACCAGTACTAACAAGCGCTTCCGCCAGCAACTCACAACTTCTCCACATGTGGAGGACATCAACCAGTACTAACAAGTGCTTTCACCAGCAACTCACAACTTCTCCACATGTGGAGGACATCAACCAGTACTAACAAGTGCTTCCACCAGCAACTCACAACTTCTCCACATGTGGAGGACAAGATGACAGTCAACTGACAACTATGCATCTCAGCCATTCTTCGATTGATATGGGGGTAAAATTAAAACATACATTACTTCAATACATGCAAAAGAGCATTTAAACATGGATAAATTGTATAATTAAAATGCAATCAAACATATCACTACACATATATACACTGTATATAAGATATTGCACATAGATTTCTAACAACATAGAAACAACATTAGTGATCGATAAAAAAAAAGAGTAAAACAATTAAAAGCTCTACATATTGTTAACCCTTTCAGGGGCCTACTGAGGCATAATGCATAATGCTTAAAAGAAGGTGCAAGTTTGTTTCGGTTGTCACACACCAAGTTCAAACAGGGTTCTATTGTTTAACTTCAGAATAACTTTCATCAAATAACTTTCGTTTTCTGCTTAAAGGTTCATTCTTTCTTTTGCAGTTATTCAGATTTAGGGATTATTCAAGATTTGTAGGACCCCTTCATTACTCCAAAGTCACACGATTTCATGCCCCATCAGATTATTCTGACGCATGAAATTAAAGACCTAGCTTTCATTTTATAATCTATTTAAACTGGTCAAGAACACTTTACCAGCCAGCTGAATTCAGTTTGGCATTCATGCCTGCATTTTAGTCCCTCTCAAGAATGCCAATTCTCCCTGTTGTTTCCAAGACATTTTACGGACACAATGGAGGCGCTAAAAGACATAAATCGGGACCAATCTATACTTAAATAATACCATACATATGCACACATATATACAAAATCACAATGTATGGCATTTTAACAGCAAACATATCAGTACAGTAAAAACAGTATTACTGTAAATTTAGAAATTTTCGCGAGGGATTAATTTTCACTACATTCGCGAAATTGGTAAGTTCGCAAAAATTTATGTTCCTGAACTTAAACAATGGCAGCAAAACACAGAAAGCAACCATTTCTGAAGTTTATAAATCACAAACATTTAATCTCGCAATCTACTTCAGATTAACAAATTCGCGAAATTTTGACCTCGCGAAAATTTCTGATTTAACAGCATATAACAACCAAGAAAAACAACATCACACTAATTCTAGAGGTAGCTTTTGTATGGGGCTGCAGAGCAACAGGAGTTGCTGTAGTATGGCCTGTTGCTTAACTTTCACCTTTAATAATGTTCCTTACAGATATATAGTTTATTATAGTGTAAACAAATTAACCTGGTCCTTGACCTTTATGCATTAATATATGCCAACCTTCTTGGGTGGAATATATGTGAAAAACCCAGGAGTGGCTACAAATTCCTCAAGTCTGATCTCAAATACTTGTTATAGTCCAAACAAACAAATTTTCCTGGTTCTCGACCTTTACAAATTAATATGTTACAAGATTCTTGGGCGGAACATATGTGAAAAAGTCATGCCTTACCAGTGATTAAGATTAATGTCTTGTAAACATTCCTAATACTCTCCGCTAATGAAAACAAAGGCAGAAGTTAAATTATAGGCAAGCAATCAACTGTTAAATTATGCTAATAAATGGTTCAAGGAGCAGGTTAATTTGTTTGCACTATATATAATTAACAACCACTTTACAATTAACAATATACACAGACCTAAATGAACAAAAAATTAGACCATTAAAAATGAAACTCTTTCAGCCTTTAAACCATTTTAAAACATTCTTTCCTCTATTTCCTCATTTGTTATTTTCATAAATAGAAAGCTAAAGTTGAGTACATTCAAATTTTGAAACTATTTCTCCACCAATTAAAATTCAATCAAGTTAATAGTGGAACTTGTTTTAGTTGCCAACATTACTATTAATGCTATTAAAGATAAACTAAATTTCAATAAAGCCATATATTTTCCCGAAACCTACAAAAACCTCTTATTTTGATACATGCTCGAATGTATTTTATATAATTATATGTGAACTAAGCACATTACATAGATTAATTAAGGCCGCAGTTTTTAGGTTTATTTTTAGGTTTACAGAGTTTCAAAAAAATCTGTCTTGATAGAAATATATGAAAAGGGCTTAATGGGCCCTAAGTCCCTCACCTGCTATTGTATGAGCAACACATGACCTGACCCTTTAATTTCGGTGGTTAATTTTAAATTTCATTCCACTCCTCTCAAAAGATAAATTTTCACAATTCTAATATTTCCCATAAATCTAACAGTAAAAGCAACCATACCATGAATATGCCATATTCCTTATTTATAATGATAGAGTGTAAGATATGATAAAGCCTAATAACAGAATATTTTGCTTTCAATGTTTAAAATTTCTGAGAAAACATGGTCCCTGTATCACTTGTCTAACACTGTCCAATTTGTAACCATCCAAATACATCTAACAGCATAATATTATAACATTGCCGAAAAATAAAAATATTACAAATTTAAAGCCGTGGCCACAAACACCTGGGCAAAAAGTAGTTTTTATAAACAAGAGGGCCCAAAGGGCCATAGGTCACTCACCTGTCCTAGTCGTTCATGCACCCCTAATGGTAGCCTCTATTACATGTACAAGGTTTTAATATTGTCTTATGCTTTAAAATTTACATCACATTTAGACCCAATGACTTATTGAAGTGATTTGACCTTGTGACCTAGTTTTTGACCCCGGATGACCCAATATCGAACTTGACCTAGATTTTGTTGACATTATCATAGCGACCAAGTTTCATAAAGATTAAGTTAAAATTGTGACCTCCAGTGACTACACAAGGTTTTTCTATTATTTGACCCTGTGACCTAGTTTTTGACCCCGGATGACCCAATATCGAACTTGACCTAGATTTTGTTGACATGATCATTGTGACCAAGTTTCATAAAGATTAGGTCAAAATTGTGACCTCTAGTGACTACACAAGGTTTTTCTATGATTTGACCTTGTGACCTAGTTTTTGACCCCGAATGACCCAATATCAAACTTGACCTAGATTTTGTTGAGATGATCATTGTGACCAAGTTTCATAATGATTAAGCTAAAACTGTGACCTCTAGTGTCTACACAAGTAATTGTGGACGGACGGACGGACGACGGACGAAGAGTGATCACAAAAGCTCACTCTGTCACTTTGTGACAGGTGAGCTAAAAAGTCTCTTGCCCAGACGTCACAGTCAATGTGACATGCGCATATTCACTTTGTCCATGGTAAAAAGGACTTTACACAACTCATAAGTTAGGTACATGTACCAAAATTTTACATTTGTCATAATAGCGACTTTGACTCAAAATGTATGCACAACTAAGCTCGAGATAACTACTAAATGACTTCCGCCCTGTTTCATTGAAATTCCGCGGAGAACTGTGAGCTAGGGCAAGGCTTGCCATCCAAACAGATTTTGGCAAATCTGCACCGGCACACCAACTCAAGGGAGATACTATTTTTCAACTCGCCAAAGGGAGGTAATATGTTTCAACTCACCAAAGGGAGATAATATTTTCATCTTGTGAAGGGAGGTATTATTATTTTTATCTCAACAAAGGGAGGTCATATTTTTCGACTTGTGAAGGGGAAGTAATATTTTTAATGACTACATTTTAAAATGTAGCTGTTCACACATCTTAATAACTAGAATTAACAAATTAACAATATTTTTAAAGATCTGCTACACTGTCAAACAACCATGGTCCAACTTGTCGGCCATCTTGGAGTCTCCATGACGACGTGGTGAGCACTAGGTTGACCATATTGGATGATTAAAACTGCTTTCTGTTGAAACCAATTCAGCTAGTGTAGCTTTCTGATGAAAAATAAATAAGTTATATCCTGAAATATAAAACGAATAATAAGATGCACTTTTGGAGATGGTGGTTATCAAGGGGCGTTGTCAAACGTTGGTTGTTAAGGGGCGTTGTCAAGCGTTGGTTGTCAAGGGGCATTGTCAAGCATTGGTTGTCAAGGGGCGTTGTCAAGCGTTGGTTGTCAAGGGGTAGTTATCAAGTATTACCATTACCAAACATTTAGCTCTACTAACCGACAGACACACAGTATGTTCGACCAACTTGCTAGCAGTAATTCTGTACTTGAGTGAAGCAGGTTTTGTATTACCACAATATTTGCTTTGGTCATAATAATCTCCACATCATATGCCAAGAAGGTGTAAGCTGCTTGCCATAGAACAAGTTAGTATTGGTTGATTATCAACAAGGAAAAACTTGGGAATCTATGAGGTCAACTCTCTACCTGTTTAGTTGAAATGTGATATTGCATTAGGTTGGTGGAGGAATGGCTTTCGGTGGGGGGAGGGGAGGGCAAAGTTCCCTGACCGCCCCCTCCCCTCAAACCAATAAACAGGGAGAATAAATTTAAAAAATTGAATAAAAATTAAACTAATCAAATTAAATTTTTGTTAAATTTTGCTATACTTACAATAACAATTATGATTTTTGCGTGAAGAAAGCTCCGAGAGCAAACATCCCAACAGCACCTATACATATCTGTCCCAATGACGGCCACAATGATTTGTCATTTTTATCTGGCGATTTCTCGTAAAATTCAGCAAAAGCATTCTGAAAATATAAGAAGATATCATATCAATAAATGTCAAACAAAACTGTCTGATTAAAACTACCCCTAGTGCAGTTAAGGTGGAAGGGTACTTTACTAAATCTAAAACTTGGTTATAATATTTAGTACCGTTGGAATCAGACTTTCACAGTTTTTGCAATTCAATGGTTCTTCTTGAATGGACTTAGTGTCTTTGGTGACAATGCCTTGACATGGTAGACATTATAAGTGACACTATACATTCTTATTAAACGTAACCTTCCTCCTTAAAAGCAATGTACAACAACAGCAGTTTATGATGGTAAATATGTATGCCAAGAATGAAAGCAATCCCTGGATGGACTTGGAAAATATTGGAGTTTCAAATGACTCCAACATCAGTAGAAGCAAGAGCACCACCTAAGAGCGCAGGACGTTCGACTTTCTTGCACTTGATAGTAACCTTGCTCATCTGTGTTTGAGAAAATTCAGTTTATGTATAAAAGTTGCCACTATTTCTATGTACTTAATCCAAACAAGGGCAGATAACTCCATAAATATTGGTCACAGAGTTATCAGCCTTGTCAGTATGGACTCCCCTTGTGATGGTGAATAACTATGTTAAGTTTCAAGTTGGTACCTTTGATAGCCTTTGAGTAATTGACAGAGAAAATGACTCTGACAATAAACTTAACCATCGCACACGCTCACGCACAAGCACACAAAATGTTTTTGCTGTCATGTCGATCATATTGTGCAAATTAAATAATTTTGTTTATAGGCATAAGAGAAAAGCACACATACATAATCATTGCCAGTCATACACCTAATGTGTACTAAAGGATTATCATAATAAGGCCAAATATATTTTATTAATTGCCTTATATTGAAACATTAACTGTTAATGAAACCCTTGTCATCAATGAGGCTAAATCGTGCCTTTAGCACAATAAGGTTGTACCTTACTGTATTCATTATATAGTGAGATACAACCTTGTTGCACCAAAGGGACCAAGTGCTGATCAGATGTCACAAGTCAATAATTATCAATTGATAATGTATCATTTTGAAGGGTTTGAAGAGTGGTCTTTCCTCGTATATACGTGCATGCTTCAAGTGATTGACTACGTAAAACTTCTTGTTTACCGGTATATCATTTATGTAGTGGATGTTTACGTCATTGTGGTTTTGGAAACTATTGGTTATTAAAAGCAGGATGTAGAAAAAATGTCAATAATTATTGCATGAGAGTTTAATGTGATCATGATCCTTGTAAATCATAGTAAAAACCCTGATAGCTTTAAATAAACAAGACATGGAAATTCCACGAAAACTGAAGTAATCCACCAAAAACAAAATGCTGACAGCTGCTCGATTGCCCACTGAAATATTCAAACTGATAACAAGTTTTTTTCGTTGGAAAACCTGGTTAAGAGATGAAAATATGACAAAACATTTCACCAGGCCAACAGGTAAGGTATTAGTCCAATGGGTATTCAGTTTCAATTTTGTTTGGGTTATGACAAATTTTATTTGGGTATTTGATAAAACTCATAGGGTAAATGATCTTTTATGTACTATTTTTCACTATAGCATCATTTTCTATCTGGGTATTTCAGATTGTCTATGCTATTTCTTACTCCTTCTTCTCAAAATCTATTGGGTTTTTATGACAATTAATAGGGTAATTACCCCCAATATGCAGCTTATCAATTCTGTAGCTCTGATTGCACTGTCATATTGTGTCATATCTCCTATATCTTTCAAAGATTTTCGTGATGTACTTATTTTTACCTTTCAATATTACACCTTATTCTGTGAAATATTCCTACATACCGTAGATGATTGATATAAATAAGTCAACATTCATCTAAGTTTTCCAAGATTTTGCCAATAATTATTCCTGGATAAGTTTTAGAGATGTTTCAGGAATTCAGACTTACTCATCTGTTATTGACAACTACTTGTGAGGTTTAAACAGTAAATCATAGCTTGCTAAATTTTCACTCTAATACAAGCCAGGTGATCCCAGCAATGTCAAGTTCTCAGGGTTGGTTTAACCAATCAGCTATTTTTCTCAAAGACAAGTTCAGACCAGAATCTTTAAACTAAGAGCCCTGATAAGTTTTTCTCACTTATATATATAAAATTACCACAAAAATTCGACTGGTGTCTCAGGACCCCCGGTCCCTCTTTTTGATTCATGCGTACAATAAATTAGAGAATTCAACATTAAACTGGATGCCAAATACACCACACATTAGCTTTATAATGCAACTCGCATACAAATTTCAAGTAATTCTTTATTTATTTGTTTCATTTATTGTCATTTCGGAGTAAATCATTGCGTAAATCATGTGGCCTCCATCATGTGACGTCTTCACATGGATATTACATACTATGAAACGTTGACGCATTCAAAATATCAGGAAATAACACATACAAAGTCACATGTACATTATTAATATTTATACGGTACATGTATGTAGAAAACCAACTATTGGCCACAAGGAAAAGCTCAGACAATGACTTGTAAAGCCACTTCATATTTTCAAGTTATGATATTTCCCTTGATGTAATTTCTTATTTTCCTTCTACACAAGCATTGAACTCTGCCTGGTTCCATTTTATTAATTATATGTATCTCCCTTTATTTTTTTCCTAACATCTTTTTCTTCTTATTCTATCTTAGTCCTGTCTCTATTGAACACAAGTTAGTGACAAACATTATATGGCAGGGGATGGCCTTGTGAACATGGCTCTTGTTTAATTAGTAACAATATTAAACATGATAAAACAATGGATTAAAGTACCATATATTCATGAGTGCAATGTCAGTTTTTTGTACAATAATGTAAACTTTATGGGGTTTTTAATCACGGATATAGCATGATGATCATCATGGGACCTCTTGACCTCACATGAAAATGACGCATTCAAGATATCAGGAAACTACATAAATGAATACAAAGGCTCATATATAATGTACATGTGTGTAGAAAATCAAATATTGGCCGCCAACAATAGTTTATAACAACTTGTAAAACCACTTCATTTTTTCCAAGTTGTCGGTACATAATTTATATACATGTACATGAAGATCGAGGGATTATTGTACATTTGAACTACATAATTAGAAAATTGCAGTAGTGGTAATTATATATAATTATCATACATGCAGTATTATTTATGCTTCATAAATAGTTCATGGAAAATAGTCAAGACAGGATCTTTTTGACCTCATATCCTATTGCATAATGTGTATTTCAGCATTACCGTACGAACGTGCCGATAAGTCCAGTAAATTTAACCTTAAAAAATTCCAAAATGTTAGCCCGACTTCTTGGCTGATGACAAAAATCCACTACAAGAAACACAACTATAACGTATTGTGTCGATATCAAAATACAGTATGTTACTCTCGTAGCTTTTGTTATTACGCAGAGGCTATATTGCTTTACAGAGGTTAAAATTGGCATATAAAGGAAATTTTGAAGGTGTTAAATTGTTGCTCTTTAGAGGGCTGCTCTGGGGAACATTTTGGAGCCTCTTTTACCTGACATATGGGCGAGTGTAATTATTTTTATTACGGTATACAAGTACATTTCTAGGGAACATGTTACAACAGCTTTTTCCTTGAATTGTGTAATGATTGATTGGACCCGCTCAAGAAATAATGAACCTTATATTTTACTGACTGTTATATCATCAGACAGCTAGGATTACTCATCATAATCTGATGATTAAATTGCGACGCAGACAGTGAACTATAAGCTCTCACATGATGTAACAAACGATGTCTGGTGACAAAAAAACAATACCTAAATGTGTCGCAATTAGACACCATGATAAATAATAAAGCTGACAAAATCTGGAATTTGAGAAATTCATGATAGATCTATAGAAAACCATAATATAATATGAACCACCTCAATTTGTGATCAATATAGAGATTGCACAAATCCAGCAATTTTTCTCAGTGTGGGGGGGGGGGGTCCGTAGTAAATACCAGTATTTATTCTCAGGAAAAGGTCTGACCTGCTATTTTGCTCAGGTAAACTAGCGTACTAGCGTAAACACTTAAGATAGCCAAAAAGATTCCCGAATTCCAGGACCGTTCCTCACCTCTGTCCATGTCCAGAACATTGTACCGGGTAAGTAACTTTAGACAGCAGAACATCTTAAAGCTACAATGAGCAAATACAGAAATCACTCTTTTATGTAAGCTAAGTCATCACGGCTCTATGATGCTATTCAGAGAAACATACAGAACTTGCTATATAACCTGATACTAGAACATATCAGGGCTTCCTCTGGAGAATATTTAGCTTTCGCCACTACATTCGCCAAAAGAAAAAAGTTGTCGCCACTTTAGCGCCACTTGGGCCAAATCTTTTCTCAAGATTTCTTTTTTTTTGACAATTTAGGACATAAGCATGCAGTGAAATGGATCTTTAACGACATTAGGTCAAATCTTGTAGAGAAATTAGCTTTCGCCATGAAATTCGCCAAATTGATTTTTTTATCGCCAAATTCTTGATTTTTGTGCCAATGGCGCCATTTGCGACCTACAGCGGAGGCCCTGCATATCATGAAATATGTATGTAGCAGAAACACGTCAAAGAACATCAAACACATTCCCTGAGATCTGACAAATACTGAGTCTGAACTAAAGGGACTGAACTCTATATGAAAATTATTTTTTTATTTTAAAAAAAAGTTTGTAGCTTAAAACTTTCAATAAACATGCCAGTACAATGTATACAGGCTATATGTTTTGGAACAGTCTAATGACAGTAGATACTGCAGACGTCCAGTGGAAATTTAAGTCCATCTATCATTATAAGTAAATAATTATATAAAACCAAAATGCCACTTAAATGTTGGGCTTTTTCCTACTTGTTGATTGATCCTGTAACTTGGGGGATTTTCGATTACAGAAAAGAAATGATTTTTAGTGGTCATATACATATGATTATAAGTCTTCCATTTGAAAAAAATCCTACTCATAATAAAATTATAAGAAAATGCAGCCCAGTAATTCTTAACCATGGCCTAGCTAATACTGCTCTATTATCATTTAACTGCCTACACAAAAAGAATATATTATAAAGAAGCATTTAAAGGTAAAGATCAGGTTCATGACATGAATTTTAATGAAACAGAGAACGTCATAAAGTGTGTAATTGTACAACTAAAATGAACATTCAGTTTTGCATATCAATTTTGTATTTAAATCGAAATCTGAAATCAGCATGTGCATACAAGATACAATTCTGTCATTGAAACCTCTTTATTGATGCAAACCATTTACATATTGATTTGAAATTTTGAAGTAAGGATTTTGAAGGGGTAATAGAAAACCCTCCAACAAATCTAATACGCAGTTTAAGCCTTTAATTTTAACTGTAAGTGATCCGTAAGTTGCTGAATATATATATCGGTATACTAACTATCAATCTGTCATCTTTATGCCTGAGTGAAGAAAACGATTAGCGCTAATTTAACACACATGTATACTGGTGTTGCAAGAACAAAAAGTGTTTGTGACAGGTGGTAAAAATAGATCTGAAGTCAGACTATTTTTCGAGATTTGTTTACCTGCAGTTTTTGCAACAATTAAACTAGAATTTATTGCCAAAAGGAGAAGATATAAGTATACTTTATCAGGCAACAAATCTTCTTTCTCCAACTTGCTATATTTGCTGCTGTTGTCATTTACAGTTATTTTTCCCTCAATTGTATAAGTATTGTCATAACCTTTAAACAAGCACATGTATTTATCCATGTAATAACCAAGACTTAATTAATAATGTTATAAGCACATGTAATTATGTATTGTACATGACTACATGTAACTGTTGAAGGTTATAAGCTCATTGAACTTCAACATGCTACAAGGTTCTTCTTGCTGTTTGATACAAATATCCTGTTATTGACATAACTGCTATGTTGTACTTCTCTTCCTGTTGTTGTTTGATACAAATGTCCTGTTGTAGACATTGTTGCTATATTGTATATTGTCAGACTGTTCCTGTTGCTGTTTAATATGAGTGTCCTGTTGTTGACATTGCTGCTTTATTGTCCTACTGTTCCTGTTGCCATTTAATATGAATGTCCTGTTGTTGACATTCCTGCTTTATTGTCCTACTGTTCCTGTTGCTGTTTAATATGAATGTCCTGTTGTTGACATTGCTGCTTTATTGTCCTACTGTTCCTGTTGCCATTTAATACGAATGTCCTGTTGTTGACATTGCTGCTTTATTGTCCTACTGTTCCTGTTGCCATTTAATATGAATGTCCTGTTGTTGACATTGCTGCTTTATTGTCCTACTGTTCCTGTTGCCATTTAATATGAATGTCCTGTTGTTGACATTGCTGATTTATTGTCCTACTGTTCCTGTTGCTATTTAATATGAATGTCCTGTTGTTGACATTGCTGCTTTATTGTCCTACTGTTCTTGTTCCCGTTTAATATGAATGTTCTGTGGTTGACATTGCTGAAATATTGTCCAACTGTTCCTGTTTAATATGTATGTCCTGTTGTTGACATTGCTGATATATAATGTCCATCTGTTAAATTGTGGCTATCACATATAGTTCGCAGGAGATAACTCAAAACTTATCAATAAACAAACATGCATAATATAAACACTAACCGGCTGACTGACCGCTCGTTATCAGTGTAAATTTAAAGAGTATATCATTAAAAGTGAATATGCACAAGATTGAACAAAAATTGACACCGAAAATGCATTTTATTTTCATTTTTATTTGTAAACAAAGGCTAGTGTTATAGGGTGCCCAATATAATGAGAAAAGCGGGAACATTTGGTATATTCCGCAAAGGTGGATTAATTAGATGTGCACAATTTATCAGTGATGTTTTGAGTACAATACTGACCTTATCTGTTTACTTAAGTGATTTGTAAAACCAATTTTACAACAGCTGACCAAACCGATTTATTTGTAAATATCACATTATCCTAGGCGCACTATATCATCGGTGGACTATACTTGCAAAAACAGTTGATGAGCAAAACACATCAGGGTGTGTCGGATCCACCTGTGTATGACAGCCAACCTGTGTTATTTAGCATGGATTTACACAAATGTTACATGTATCCATTAACTGGACAGATCATGAGGTCATCATCATTTGTTACCCGCCCAATTAACACCAGGTCACTCTCCAGAGTAATCATCAATAGATTAATGAGAGAACTGGTCAGTTAACTACGCATTCATCCAAGTATAGTACACAGCTGTGTATAGGACACAGGTAAAAAATATAATAAAAAATAATAAAATGAAAATAGGACGAAAGACTATAGCCATTCCACCTATTAATACTACTAGAAACTGAAAAATGTTTAAAGCTGTGTAAAGGACGCATCCAAATGTTACGGGGTTTTTTGGTAACAATTCTAGGTTGATAAAAGGTGAGCAAATACATGGAAGAATGCGGTAAGCAATTGCCCTTTGATGAAATATGAATGTATACTTCGTTAAATTATTTGTGTACATCAGACAGCTGACCCTATAGTGCGCCCAGGATAATGTGATATTTACAAACATAATCGGCTTGGTCAACTGTTGCAAAATTGGTTTTACAAATCATTAAAGAAAACAGATCAGGTCAGTATTTTACTCAAAACATCACTGATAAATTGTGCACGTCTAATTATTCATCCACCTTTGTGGAATTTACCAAATTTATTTACTTATTATCCTTGGCACACTATACCATAATGTGTTCCTGGAAAAAAAACAGAAACAATAACAACTTAATAGTGCGAGACCATTCGGTTTGATCCCTGCCTTAGTGAGCCACCTTTAAGAGAACATTAATTAAGATTTTTCAGATTCTGAAACATCTTAGATTTCTATAATGCTTAATGGTAAATAATGATAGAGGCTAATAATGAGTTTCTTGCCAAAATGTCAGTTATAATGATAATCATCATTTCAGTGAACTAATGATTCACACCTTAGTGATTACAGGATGCACACATGTTATAATGACAATTCTATAATTCCCATGAGAAAGATGTGTTATGTGTTATGGTTAATATTCCTGAAATATTTTGTTAATCTTTGAATTAATTGCAATGGCCTATAATGTTGATATAACAAATAAAGGTCTTATGTGTAAGTACACATAACATGTTTATGATGTAACCCCCCCCCCCCCCCTCCCGCATGTATGTAACAAGTGGTATAAAGTTTTACATGATCAATCATATGACAAATTATCAACAGTATATATTGTAACCTTACTTGAGGCAAATAGCAACAAACTGGTATAAACATATATAATTGTACATTTTTGTATAATAAAATACTAAACCGATGAGTCAATACTCTGCCGGGAGGGGGTGGACTTGTTGCAGTTCAATTACGCAAACTGTTACATGCTGGCCTACAGCAGCAGCTGCTGCTTGTATTATATAAAATATTTAAAACGACACGCTGGTTTCCAGGGAAACTATAGATACCAAATTACATAATTCATATCATCAAGATAAAATATAATATCGCTGGCAAAAGACATTTTATTAATTTTTGCTGGAATTAAGTTTATTATGAGACAGCAACACTATATTAGTCAGATCATTCTTGAGGACATTTACTCCACACACAGGTCCACTGTTATTGTAGTAAGTGTACCTGCCGCAGACCCGCAGTAGATGCCTACACTCTTCCCCGTCGACTGGCTCCGGTCATATAAGGAGAACAAATTTTAATGTCTCATCGAAAAAAAACGGTAAGTTACCAGTTTTCAAGAGCCGCTTTCAGCAATTCAGCCACCCTTTTACATTTTAACTTCATTTGGCTACCTAAGAAAACCTGTGTTTGAGTCTCCCTTGGGAGACTATTTTGCTCTCCTGGTGGTTGTGCAGCCAACATCGAGATATGGCGCCCAGGAATATTAAACATCACAGTACATACACCTGACCCTCATAAGTACCTATGGAGCATTGTGGGTTATTCTTGCTCAGAGAAATTAAGCAGCTAAGCACAAACAGGGATCAAACAGGGATCAAACTCGGTACTTCTCGATCCCAAAGCCCACGCCCTACCTCTAGGCCACCGCTCCCCACTAAAACTAAATCCCTCCAAAGGAGATACCATGTATAGTACCATTGAAACCTAAGAATAGTATTAAATTCTTAGTATTACAAGCATCAATAATGATTATTTTCTAACTAAACGATAGATCCACCCCAGACTGACAGTGGGTAGATCAAAGCAAATGATCTCATGGAAGCAATCAACATTGATACTCTGGTATTTCTAGACAAGTTCTGTCAATGACGGGTCATATTAATCCATATACCAGTACTACCTGACCAGAACAACAGTATTGAAAAATCCCCCAGACCTGAATGAATGGATGTCTATATTAGTACTTGATATGTCTCTGTAACTGACCATTCTCCAGGTAATAACGAGGGGGCGATGTGTGGAATTTCCCAGAAATCATGTGTTACTGTGCCTTAATCACAATTGATTTTGTTTCCAGGAATAAATTCTAATGTCTGGAATGTAACTAATGATGGGATGGGTCATATAAACTAACTGGAGTAGTCTAGTACAAACTAGATGTGTCAGATCAACACAAATTATAGCACAATTAAAGTTTTTTTTCTATCAGGTAGGTGTTCAATATTCAACTGCAAAATTTTTGTAATGTTCGATCACAATATTTTCCCTGCCAGAGTGGCCAATTATCTCCATCCAACTTTGAAGGAAGAGACAGTTGTGTAATATGAGGAACCTGTGTGAGAGGAACCTGTGTGAGAGGAACCTGTGTGCGCTACCAGTACAGCTCTTTCTGAATACTGACTCCTTGAATCTTTAAATATAAGTGCTTGCTGTACCTTCAGCATCCATACACACAATACTTTTAACCTACAGTAGGTATAGAAGTGTAATAATTGTACTGGCTCAAACAAGTACCAGCACACAGTGTATAAACAAGTCAACTTCCAGATATCGCAATAAGTCATACACGTTGAATTGTATAGTCTCCCAATAAGTCATATAGTGAGTGGAATTTATAGATGTCTTTGCTCACAATAACTGAATACTGTAAATCACTTAATTTTCGCGTAACCTTTATTTCGCGATTTTTCGGAAAAAATCAAAATTTTATTTTTCGCGAGATTGTTGAATTCGCGTCATTGGAAATGTCCAATTCGCGAATTTGTAGAGCCGAAAATGGTATCATTTGAACATCAAACAATGCGACAAACTACCCAGCCGCCGTGTTGTCCGCCAATTAGCAGTTTTATCGAGTAACACATATTATATACGTACCGCGCTTGTACAAACAACTATTATTAATTGATATAGTGTCAAAATTAAGCCCCATCTATAAAACTTGCTACTTAATTATTAAAATAATAGCTTACATTGCGAGCCTGCGATGATGTCCAAATCAGTTACAAACATTTATAGACGTCACAATCCGTAAAAAGGCATTTTAAACGGCAATCCAGAGGCCTGAATATAATGTTAAATTGCATCAATGCATGTCTTTTGCGGTAAAAATAAATAAAAAACACAATGCATATTCGACTTGCTAGAATATATGCCGATAAGTATTACCCGTCACGTGAAGACGCGTGTTCTGTAAATATGTTGTCGAGTTTTTACGAATGCAACATGTTTTCCGAGGATAGCTCTGGTATACTTCAGGCTTTTAAGACGTTCCAAGACCAATCTTTATTTAACAAAAGCACTATGCACTAACATGAACGCGGATACGAATGATATCGACTTTTAAATAATGTAAGTAGGCCCCTACAATCATTTTACGTACGATAAAGTGAACGTATTTTGGGAAGTACTCGATATCATATACGCGAAAATAAAATAATATCGTTACTAATTTTACGTGAGAATCATGATTTCGCGAGTCAACAACCCTCGCGAATATTAGCGAAAATAAAACTCTCGCGAAAAAATAGTGATTTACAGTACGTCATATAAGTTGAATTGTATAGACTCCCAATAAGTCATGCAGTGATTTGGTTTCCCAATAAGTCATGCAGTGATTTGGTTTATATGCTGTAGGGTAAATACTTGTAGCAGGACATAACTGTTGTCCTATTATGTAACACGCACATGCAATCTGGAATGCATTTCACAATAACGAATAAATATTGTTCAATAGATATAGCAGAATTTAAATTTTTGTCAATGGGATTGGCATGATAAAATTTATCATTGATGGTTTTCCAACATTGTTTAATCAAAGAACGAGATCATTGTTAACTGTACCCTCATTCCAACACTGCCCTCATTCATAACCATCCTACAATATGATCCCATACTGTGCTTTATCTCTGTGAATAGTTTATGTGCATTTAATATTTGCACAGTTTAACAAATGTATTGAACTTAACACTTGATTAAAGTAGTGTATTTGTTTGCTGTCCCCAATAAGTCTTTGTATAGTAAAAGGATAGGTTTACATACATTTAATATTTACTAGTAAATAAGATAAATTTTGACCATGCTCTGTCATTCTGTGACCTTCCACTCAAATCACGGTACTATACTATGATCTTACGACATATGAAAAATTATTTCATACATTTTTTGGCTATATTATTTGCTATATTAAATGTATTTAAGTTAGTGTATGTACGGTATTAATTAGTATGCTATTGTAATGATTTCACCTTTAAGAGCAATTCTTTATGAGTGACACTTTTAATTAATTTTAGTCCCCGAGTATTCCTAGTTATGTGATAAGTGCAATTTTCTCAAGGGACTGTTACTAAGTCAGTTATTAACATTTCTTTGTTAAAACCAAATAACTATCATAATCCTACTATTGACAGACATATAATATATTCAACAAGAAATCTTATTTGCTGACGAATTAGCAACCATACTATGAATATTGCAGTCTTATTAAGAAAGTATTTTTAGTAGTGATGAAAATACATGTATTATCTTATGCAATAATATTATCTTAATAATATCATAATATTTGATAATTTTTATGTTAAGCCCTTCCCATGCAAGGTCATGTCATGATTATTGCAGTTGATAACATCCAACAAGAGGGCCCAAAGGGCCCTAGGTCGCTCACCTGTTATAGCATTACATGCAAGACCTGTGATTTCACCTAGTGACCTAGTTCTTGGCCCCATATGACGCAATATCGCACTTGACCTAGATTTTGTTGAGATGATCACTCTGACCAAGTTTCATAAGGATTAGGCCAAAATTGTGACCTCTAGTGACTATACAAGGTTTTTGTATGATTTGACCTTGTGACCTAGTTTTTGACCCCGGATGATCCAATATCGAACTTGATCTAGATTTTGTTGATATGATCATTGTGACCAAGTTTCATAAAGATTAAGTCAAAATTGTGACCTCTAGTGTCTACACAAGGTTTTTCTATGATTTGACCTTGTGACCTAGTTTTTGACCCCATATGACCCAATATCGAACTTGACCTAGATTTTGTTGTGATGATCATTGTCAATAAGTTTCATAAAGATTAGGTCAAAATTGTGACCTCTAGTGACTACACAAGGTTTTTCTATGATTTGACCTTGTGACCTAGTTTTTGACCCCGTATGACCCAATATCGAACTTGACCTAGATTTTGTTGAGATGATCAATGTGACCAAGTTTCATAAAGATTACGACAAAATTGTGACCTCTAGTGTCTACATAAGGTTTTTCTATGATTTGACCTTGTGACCTAGTTTTTGACCCGGTATGACCCAATATCGAACTTGACCTAGATTTTGTTGTGATGATCATTGTGACCAAGTTTCATAAAGATTAGGTCAAAATTGTGACCTCTAGTGACTACACAAGGTTTTTCTATGATTTGACCTTGTGACCTAGTTTTTGACCCTGGATGACCCAATATCGAACTTGACCTAGATTTTGTTGAGATGATCATTGTGACCAAGTTTTATAAAGATTAAGTCAAAATTGTGACCTCTAGTGACTACACAAGCAAATTGTTGACGGACGGACGGACGACGGACTGACGACGGACGAAGAGTGATCACAAAAGCTCACTCTGTCACTTTGTGACAGGTGAGCTAAAAATGTGGCACATGAATGAATATAAAAGATCAGTTAAACTCTGTGAGAACTTCCTACGGTTAGGCCAGACTATTCAAGTTGTCTGTTTTCCCCCAACTACGCAATCCATTAGATATGAGATCTTTCCACTGTGTAAATACATGGAAAAAGTGCTAAAATGTACCTATATAATCAGACATATCCCAGTTAAAACCAGTTACCGGTAACACCAGAGGTGTCAGCTTAGTTTCACGAAAGATATCAAAAAACAATTTAATTAATTAACACAGAGGTTCCATTTGACTTGGGAGTAGGGGTTTTGACCCTTGAAATTTCCAAAAAGCCACATTTTGACCCTCAAGATTTTGGTTTGAAGGGTCATTTTCTCTTATATAAAACCAAGTCGTATTTTGCCTATAAATTTGTAAAATGGTAAAATTTAGTCTAAAATTTTAAACTGAACCTTCAGTTTGAGAAGCTAATGGAACCCTGTAACAGACCACAGGAGGGCCTGGAACCTGTGACGAACAAACAAAACTATCACTATGAATGGCCTTGCTTGTGCAACTTTTATGAAACCCATGGCATGCAGTAGTAATACTGTATGTAGGCGTACTATAGAAATTTCAATAATCAATACCCGGTACCCAGTACACTTGAATGTCTTCGATCACAAAACTTATTTTAAACCTTTTAATAGTCAAACTCCCAAGGTATTTTAATTAATAGTGCCAATAATGAATGTACCGGTAAGTCATTTACATATTTATCAGATTTCCTAAACAAAATTAGAATTTCAATCCTGAATGGAAAGAGTGTTCAATAAACATAGGATTGACTGTCAATAAAAAAACATTAGCATTCAAAATCAGTGATATAAAATTTATCCGTATCGTAAACTGGATATAATAATTGAATAAGTAAATTTGATTTACCGGTGTATATACACATTTATTTTCATGATGTTACTGGTCATCTGAATTAAATCAATTAAACAACCACCTTTCTTAAATTGTTAAGTATGACCAAAGTTATTGAATACCATTAAGTTGTGCCAACTTGAGCATTTAAAAGAATAAACAAGTTTGAATTCAAGTAGGTTAATTAATGTAAATGCTTAATACAGGGTCACCATTATACTGTATATAGAGGATCTTGCATGAGTGATCATTACATACGAGTTTTATTAAACGAGTGGACAAAATGATATGACACGAGGCTTTGCCGAGTGTCATATTGTTTTTGTCAACGAGTTTAATAAAACTCGTATGTAATAAGCACGAATGCAAGATTCTATTTATCACATAACCTTAGGAAACGCTCACTATTGGTCAAAAGGATGATGTACGCCACATATGTTTCAGCCCAATTCAGCGGTACAATTAGCGCGACGTCATGGCGACGTTGATATTATCCTGACGTCATTGACGGATCAATGCATGGATTGGCTAACGTCACGTCAAGCTAATTTAAATATTTATTGCACGGTCTGGGAGTGCCGAACGATATTTACGGCACGGCTTTACGGCACTCCTGGACCGCAGGTTATGTGATAAACAAGAATATTAAACTGGGGTCGATCCCTGATGATGTCTATTCAGGATAAAGAAGAAATGTAATTACCCCCCATTCCCAAAATCCCCTGTGGGGAAGAAACTCAGATTAAAGGGAGAAGGGCATCAGTGGTTCCACTAGCTTCTGAATCTGAAGGGTCATATGTTGATACAGTACAGCTCGCTCGACTTTTGCCTAACATGGCGCATCACCGCGAATGGGGTAGGAGTGATTTTCCACTTGCATCACCCAAGATCCCCGCGATGCGTGAAAATGAGTGAAATCACGACGTGGGTCAGAGTGAAATTGCCCTCGCGTTATCGGGCTTGATCGCGGAAATGAGCGACGGGGAAATCACCGAGATTCACCGCGATCACTGCGAATCGCGGTGATTTCGTTTTGATACAGGTAAGTACATTGTATATGAAGAGAATCTTCTGAATTTCATTAAATGTTACCATTTTATAGGCAAACTCATACATGTACCCATGATTTTAAGAGAAAATGACCCTATAAACCAAAATCTTGAAGGTTAAATTGCGACCTTTTGGAAATTTCAAGGGTCAGAATCCCTACTCCTCAGCCGATGGAACCCCTTGGGCATGTTACCTCTACTGACTTACCCAAAAGTTGAGGATAACTTTTTTATATATTGTGCAAATAAAGTATTTTATTTTACTGTTGCGGTAAAGACACCACAAATTTGCTGTACAGCCCATACATTTTATTTATAAACAGCAATATAAGACAGTGGTTTATATAATTGGCTATGATCCAAATATCAAAGGATATAGGATTTTACCTATGGTATTTAATTAAGTGGATCATATTAGGCCAACCTTGAAATTTATAATCGTTGCAACATCCTCAAATGATTAGAATCATTTCATACATATTTTGCAGAAAAATTAGTACTGATTTTTCAGGGGTTCCAATTGACTCCGGAGTAGGGGTTTTGACCCTTGAAATTGCCAAAAAGCCACATGTTGGCCCTCATGATTTTGGTTTATAGGGTCATTTTCTCTTAAAAATCATGGAGATTTTGCCCCAAAAATGGTAAAATTTAGTCACAAGAATCAAAATGAACCTTCAGATTCAGAAGCTAGTGACACCCCTGAGTGTAGAACTATTATAAATCACATTTACTGTATACTGGGATGAGAAACAAATAGTATAATAATGAGGCCTTAGAATAGTTGACATACCAGTATAATTCATATACCCTCATTCAGTAAGTACACCTTATGAATAAAGCTATAAGCTATACTACCACTCAGTGTGAGAAAATTTGATATTACATTTTTTCAGGGAACATAAATTTTCTCACCGATTTTAACAAAACGATTTGGACCAGGAAGTCAAAGATCACAGCCCGGAATTCAATATGGCTGTCACGCCAACAACATAAATTCTTGTGGTTTAAATGTTCTAAATATTACGAATGTGAAAAAACTGTCATAACATTTTGACATTGTTCTGATCCAATATATAAATATATAACCCAGGAGTGGGTACAAATCCCGTAAATCTGATCACAAGTACCTAGTATAGACTATAGTCTAAACAAATTAACCTGATCCTCTCCGTTTATGGCTTATACATGAATATATTACAAGATTCTTATGCAAGAAGTCGAGCCTTGCTGGAGATTCAGATTTAGTTTTTATAGTACCTCTTACCTTATGTAACCCGTATTCTGCTTATTATGAAAATAAAGGGGAAAATAAATTATAGACAAGAAATTAACTGTTGAATTATGTTACATGTAGTAGAAGGTTTGAGCACTGAGTGAATTTGTTAGCACTATATAAACATGAACATAAGGCAACACACATCTTGATTTTATCTTCTGATTTATTAGACAGATTGTGAAATTCTATAGCTAAGGAAACCTCTACGGTTTGACCTGCTGTTTCATATTGACCTGTTTTCTGAAATTCGGCCATGTTTTAAGAAAAACGAATATACAGTTCATAACTTCATACTCATGTATATAATATAGATGTATCATGCTAAACTTGAACCATGGTTTACGCCACATCCTGTCTTATATTTCAGGAAATCAGTGGGAGGTTCATGACTAACTACAGTGTACATCATTACATGCCGGTATAATTTCAATTTTTCTCCCAGAATTAAAACACTTGTACAGCACCAAGAATTTGACCTGATCCTGACCTTTAAGCATGAATATATTACAAGGTTCTTGCATTGAATATATAAATTTCCATGAGCACATCGTGCAATATTGATCTTTCAGATTTGTGTTGGTATTTACACCTGATACTTCCCGCAATATGTTATATTTGTAATCAGCTGTTAAATTATGCTAATAGAAGGCAGAAAGTTGTGTCAAATTCTTCATACTGTAACTACATTGGAAGTAAATTGAAATGTAGGACTTTGATATTAATTTAGTATGACTATGATTAACAATATTTAAAAATTCTTAAACTTACAAGAATCTTTTAGTGGGTCCAAGTGATGGAATTGCCAACTCATAAATTAACCGGTATGTTGAATCCACCTTCAATTAACATTTACTTGTCCCAGGGTTGCAGGAAAGTCTTCCAGCTAATTAGTGGACTAAGATCCAAATGTTGAACCATAGTTAAAGGAATGTTTGTATCATGTTTATGTGCATTGCTCACCTAGATAAAGTCCTTTAAAACAATCCATTAATAACTGATCAATTAGACGTGTGTGGGCGATACAATGATAAAACATGGACAATATAGTACACTACTGTCGGTTCAATAAGTAATACTAATGAGGGAACTGTCCCATTCAAAAGAATAGGGGAGGCATATGTTTTATATAATAAAATAGATACCTTCAACCAATAGTATAATACTTGGAAACCAGTTTTCACATCGTCTCGTTAGTCGAGTGGGTAAGCATGCCGCTACTATACAAGTAATTTTGTTCAATCTCGCTACTGGTTCTACACCCATCCAAGTTACTTTAATTTTAAAAGTTTTTTATCTTTTTACAAGTACCTACGAGTATTTTTTACGTGTAACTTATATAATAACGTACATGAAGTAAGGTATGCGTTACGCAGATTAATTTTGGTGTGATGTTTCAATTCTTTATCAAGTCGTAATTCAATTATTTTATTTTTATATGCAGTACAACACTCATATAATAGGTTTTAATATTTTCACTACAGCATGAAACTTTGATCACTTTGAAGTATTGATTCATTAAAACAGCATTATAATATTAGACTTTATAACATCGATTACATGCAATAAAAAAGTTGACCGAAGTGGGGATCGAACCTACATCTCAGAATAAAATAGAAACTTGAAGGAATTGAGGGTCTATCCACTACACTACCGCGCCTCTGATGTATGGAATGAAATTTGCACACGATTTAATATCGAACCAATATATAAAGTTTACCTGACGGGCGAGTTTATGTTTATAACCGTTATCATTTGACTTTGAACGCACTATACAGATACATATGGACGGTCAGTCATTTATCACACAAAATACAATGTTATCAATAATGATAATGATTTATGTATTGAAATAACTTTTCGGCTTTAATAATTTAATGTCTGCAATCTCAATGCATTATGCACTGATCAATGTTCCCCCCCCCCCCCCGAGGGGTAGGAGGCGGGGATGCACGGGAATTAGACATAAAGACTTTCTCGATGTGTAGGAATTTGATAAACCCATTCATGTAGCGGGAATTAGATTTGGCCTGTAATTTATGGATCGGGACACCCCCAAGAAACTAGACAGGACTATCTGCACATGGGAGGGAAATTTGAAAATCATTTTATATTGATTCATATTATAATCCCCCGACCCCCCCCCCCCCCTCTGGGGAAAACATTGACAAGTACATTATGACCCAGGGGTTAAACTTAAAACTGGTGCTCATCTCAAGGCTAGCGACATTTTGTAAAGTTTGCACTAAATTTTACTATTTTACACAAAAGTACCTATAAACTTTGAAATTTATGAAGATCATAACCCTTTAGTCAAAATTATCCAGAGGGTCAAAATGTGGCTTTTTAGAACGTTTAGAACGTTCAGAGGTCAAAGGGTCATTTCAATAGTCAAATGGAACCTCTGCACAAAACTCAAATTCATAATTGTGAAAATATTTAATTATTATAGACTTGATTTTCGGTACTAACATGTATTTAAGTTATTAATTTTAAGTTATTATTCAACATTTTTTAAAGTGACAGTGGTTCCATTTGACTTGGAAGTAGGGGTTTTGAGCCTTGAATTTTTTAAAAAGCCACATTTTGACCCTCAAGATTTTGGTTTGAAGGGTCATTTTCGGATGATTTTCTCTTAAAATCATGGGTATTTTGCCTTTAAAACGGTTAAATCCCGTCCAAATGATCAAAATCACCCTTCAGATTCAGAAGCGTGTAGAACCCCTGAAGTGATCCAGTATAAACGTGACACAGGCTGCATATTATGCATCAGCAGAAACATGGAATGTGACTGAATGTATGTACACTAAAACACACATTCACTGGTGACCTAGAAAACTTACTATGCAACCCAAACCAGTGTTAACCACACAGTACAGAAAATAACAAATTTAAACCATCAGTAAGAACATTTAAGTAAAAATAAACAGTGACTCTCAAATAACCTTTTGAAGACTTTTTATATATCAGAAATGAAAGAACCTTCAAACACACATGTACTGACCTGCTACAGGTATTTGTTTGTGATAATTCAATTAATAATTCAAGTATAAGTGTATGCAATTAATATAAACTAAATATATGTAGTGTACTTTGACAACACAAAATTGGTTTATATGGTTAAATTATAAGTTCTATTTATACATCTAGGGTAAAGCAAAATTACCCAACCATTGTCATAGTATGGCAGGTATATAAAATACATATATGATATACAAAATTTACTACTATTAAAATTGTATGTATTGGTACAAATTTGACACTTGAAATCATACAACTTACAAGGAGTCAGGGTCTTCAATATTTTACATTATATCTTCGCATCAACTTGACTCAAGTCTACAATAGTTTGTACCTCAGATAAGCTTTAGTGAACTCCTAATTATTGTGACCAGCAGAGTTTCCTACACCTTCTGTAAGTCCTGAAAACGGACCCGTTCCCAAAGCAAAAGGACCCATTCTCATGGAAAATATCATCTATTTTTTCCTAAGTCAGTAAGTGTATGAGTATTCATTTTTCAAGATGGACATATATCATCAGTCATTTCATTGTTTTTCAACTACACACAAGTATTACCACACTTTACAGACCAAAACATTGCTTAGGATACAATAAAGATGACATTGAATTGAGCTTCTTGTCGTTAAAAAAGTCCTAATTCACGACTGGGTCCTTTTCCCAAAAGAGCCAGGAAAACCCTTAGGAAGTATCAGGCAATGACAAATTGATGTAGAACAAAATCATCAAAATGACCTTTGACTTAAGATTCAGCCTCCTCCCCCTGTAAATTTGTTTTCTTGGCCTAAAGGCTTAACATAATAACAATAACAATGGAAATGAGTGTCAATATGTGCTGCTGCACCACTTTTTGCACAGCCTTATACATTTACATGTATACATTTACATGTATACATTTAGTTAAAAATAAAAATATAATCAACAGTATTTCACATTCAGGGCAACTGGTCTACTTACTTATATAGTTACAGACTATATTTGAAGTATTTAAAGCATTTAAGAAGAACAGGAATGTGCAATGTCACACATGTCAGACATATAAAATGTAGTCTATATAATACATATAATATTGCACTTTAATCCTTAATCATAAACCACAAAATTGCAACGGTATTTGTATTTGCGAGGGCACCAGAAATACATTAACCTGTTGGTCGAAAAAATACCTGACGTGTAATTACTGAAAAACCGGAAATTTCTGTGAGGTCACAATTTTGCAAATTTGTTATTCTGAAAACACATGTAGTTTGTGATGTTAAATGTTCGCAATTTTCAAACTTCAGAAAGAGTTATGTTCAGTGTTTTACTGCAAATTGTTTATGTTCACGAATATAAATTTCGAAAAATTATCGATTTCGTGAAAATTAATCCTTCTAAAAATTTCTGTTTCTAAAGTAAGTATATACCATACTGTACATTATTGAATGGTAAAATATTTTGTCAGTTGTCCAAATGTTTAGAACACAATATTGTATGATTTGTCAATTATAGGTTAAGGCTGATCAATGAATGGCATTCAATGCATTGACCTGGAGATATCTCGGATCTACGACTACAATACGACTAATTTACTGAATATTGGATTTCTGACCCATGATTGGCAGCTGGAATTTGTTCCAAATTCCATTATAGTTTTCATAATCAGAAATTGTTAAAACACAATATATATTAGCATTGCAGGTTGCTGCATGTTATACAAAACAAGAGGGCCCAAAGGGCCCTAGGTCGCTCACCTTTCGAATTTAACCTAGATTTTGTTAAGATGATCATTGTGACCAAGTTTTATACATATTAGGCAAATATTGTGACCTCTAGTGACTACAAAAGGTTTTTATATGATTTGACCTAATGACCTAGTTTTTGACCCTAGATAAACCAATATCGGACTTGACCTAGATTTTGTTGAGATGATCATTGTGACCAAGTTTCGTAAAGATCAGGCCAAAACTGTGACCTCTAGTGACTACACAAGGTTTTTCTATTATTTGACCTTGTGACCTAGTTTTTGACCCCAGATGACCCGATATCGAACTTGATCTAGATTTTTTTTAGATGATCATTGTGACCGAGTTTCATAAAGATTAGACAAAAATTGTGACCTCTAGTGACTACGCAAGGTATTTCTATGATTTGACCTTGTGACCTAGTTTTTGACCCCAGATGACCCATTATCGAACTCGACCTCGATTTTGTTGTTATGATCATTGTGACTAAGTTTCGTAAAGATCAGGCCAAAACTGGGACCTCTAGTGACTACACAAGGTTTTTCTATGATTTGATCTTGTGACCTAGTTTTTGACCCCGGATGACCCAATATCAAACTTGACCTAGATTTGGTTGTGTAGATCATTGTGACCAAGTTTCGTAAAGATTATGCTAAAACTGTGACCTCTAGTGACTACACAAGGTTTTTCTATTATTTGACCTTGTGACCTAGTTTTTGACCCCAGATGACCCATTATCGAACTTGACCTAGATTTTATTGCGATGATCATTGTGACCAAGTCTCATAAAGATTAGACCAAAATTGTGACCTCTAGTGACTACACAAGGTTTATCTATGATTTGACCTTGTGACCTAGTTTTTGACCCCAGATGACCCAATATCGAACTTGACATAGATTTTGTTGAGATGATCATTGTGACCAAGTTTCATAAAGACTAGGTCAAAATTGTGACCTCTAGTGACTACACAAGGTTTTTCTATGATTTGACCTTGTGACCTAGTTTTTGACCCCTGATGACCCAATATCGAACTTGACCTAGATTCTGTTGAGATGATCATTGTGACCAAGTTTCATAAATATTAGACCAAAATTGTGACCTCTAGTGACTACACAAGGTTTATCTATGATTTGACCTTGTGACCTAGTTTATGACCCCGGATGACCCAATATCGAACTTGACCTAGATTTTATAGAGATGATCATTGTGATCAAGTTTCATAAAGATTAAGTCAAAATTGTGACCTCTAATGTGTTCACAAGGTTTTTCTATGATTTGACCTAGTGACCTAGTTTTTGACCCCAGATGACCCAATATCGAACTTGACCTAGATTTTATAGAGATGATCATTGTGATCAAGTTTCATAAAGATTAAGTCAAAATTGTGACCTCTAATGTGTTCACAAGGTTTTTCTATGATTTGACCTAGTGACCTAGTTTTTGACCCCAGATGACCCAATATCGAACTTGGCCTAGATTTTGTTGAGATGATCATTGTGACCAAGTTTCATAAAGATTAGGCTAAATTTGTGACCTCTAGTGTGTTCACAAGCAATTGTGAACGGACGGACGGACGGACGGACGGACGGACGGACGGACGGACGACGGACGCCGGACGAAGAGCGATCACAAAAGCTCACCTTGTCACTTTGTGACAGGTGAGCTAAAAATGTAGAAGGTGCATACATATTACAATTATGTTTATAAACTACATGTCTGTCACAAATGAGCATTGACATTAATTTTTCTACTTTGTGTTAAATGAGAGATTCCTGTATAACATTTTAATTCAAACACTAAGTCAGGCCAGGTATTTATGTAATAATGTCATTTTTTCTGAGTGGTACCAAATGAAAACTTTACTAACTACAGAGTCAAATGCAGAGACTAAACGTTAGTAAACCTCCCAAATCATAGTCTTGAAATTCACCAATTATAATTTATATCAGATATGCACTGCAGGGCATTTACATATCTCTAGGACGAAAGCTTAGCTGCTATAATAGTTTTTTTAATACCGATATAACTCATTCACTGCAGTGTAATTTAAAACTTGTAACAAGATAAATACGAAATCTGCTCTTAAAGAATTTGTAAAGCTGTTATCATAGACCAACATGTGTGATCACTTTCTAGTTTCTTAATACTAAATCAGTGTTTTGATCTCCGTTTTTGGAACATAGCCTATGGCATAGGAAATTTTAGCAGCATTTTGATTAAAGTTCAATTAGTTGGGAAAAGTATAATTTTAATATCCAAACATGTTTAAGCCAATAGGTATAAAACTACATCATCAGTACATGACATGTTGATTTAGTGTAATATTGTGTTTTTTATACTCAAGTTTAGTTGTACTTGCTGTTAGTAGTATTAAACATGTGACATTTTTTAAATAACTTGCAAAGAAAGATCTGTATAATAATTCAGTATTGCAAAACCTTTTTGCAAAGACCACCAAATTAAAAGCCCACTTTTATCTCCCATCAAACCTGGTTACCATTTTCAGTGTTACTGTTAGGCATTATATAATATAACCCTGTGTATCGGTCATTCTGTGCTGTACTCTACGCAGGTTAAATTAATTGAAAAGAGCTAGGGTATCCCACCAGGATCTTTGTATCACACAAATGTCACTTCCCTGGAAGTCAGTGGCCAATCTGGCAGGCGAAAAAATGAATGACCATGCTCTTACATACATGTACGATGTATGATTGTTTCAGTTGAACGCAACAAGACCATGGTAAGTTGCCATCATATAACGGTCAACGAGAGAAAAGTTCTAAGCCAAATTTCCCTTTTGGTAATTTATACTGAGCGTCTAGCTAGGGAATTACTAGTATCATTTTTATTTAGTCTTTCACTCTTTGGCATGACATGGACTGGAATCAAACCCCAAACCTTTAACACTTGAAGCGGACGCTAGAACACTATGCTAACGAGGATGCGGCCACAGATCAAACCAAGGACCTCCTGACCTGAAGTAGATGCTCTAGATAGGCTTTTGATGATGCATCCACAGAGTAAACCGGGGACCTCTACGGCTCCAGCACCCAAAATACTTGCTCTGCCAATTAAGCATTTATTGTAATGATACCTACCCAACCACCTTGGCTCGTTATCCATTGCTCCAAATGACTTTGAATATACGTTGACACCCAGTTGTATATAGAATCAACTAAATGTGACATGTCTTTTTCATAACACTCTATTGCAATAGCTCCACCAAAAGCAAATAGGGCAACAATCCGACCCCAGTTGATACCATCACTGAATAATTCCAGAGCCACAGTGTTAAAAGTTGGGTACGCAACATCTGGAGTAATGTGTAATTGTTGTACCATGTCACTAAATTCCGCTGTATACCTTTCTTGGAATTCGTCAGCTAAAACTCTCATGGCTCTGTGGATCTTATTTGTCTCTTCAAGGGGTGGGCTATTAGGCCACGAATAACCATCTTTTCCCAGTCTGTAGTTAATATAATCAGCCACTAGATAGCGAGTACTTGTCGGATTCATATTATTATTGTTATTAGCACTCATCCTCACCCCATCTTCCTTCAATAAACTCCAAATCTGCGACCCGAAATTCATTAAAATTTAGTGTTTTTTGTAAACATTTTCCGAGTAAAAATCCGGGTTACTTCCCTTTATTCATTATGAATGTTTACCACTCGGCGCCAACTATGCAAATGTGCGTACGCCTACATATTTAAATCACCACTCCTAAATCGCTCACGTGCAATAAGGTCTAAAAATACATCACACGTTGTTTTTTCGACAACTAGATTGGAATTTTTACCCAAATCCTTTAAAATAAACTAATATAGATCTACATTTAATTCAGGTTATAGAAATTGCGGATCGATATAAATAAACTTTTTAGTTCTATCTGAGGTCGTTTCATAACTAAACTTTGAAGTATGTCGTCCATATCTAGCGTTATGTGAAGAGCGCTCTCACCGTTGTTACCCAATAAACCAGCATGATAATGACACAACATGATTATAGAAATATTATAAAGCCTGGCATGCGAATATAGAGAGTCACGTGTTGATATTGTTTGAGGAGTAGGCCTATGTTGTCTTCCAAGGGTTTCTTGTGCTATGCATGGATAACATTTGTGATTGAGCTGTTGTGTTGTAAAATATTTATCAACCTGTCTTGTACACATAATGTTGGACCTGATTACTACTTGTCGAGATGTTGAAGTTTACGGTTTGGTCATACTTTGAGTACAAATTATGTACTGAATGTTGGAAAATCTCTGGTTAAAAAGCTCCAAGCTACGCAGAGAACCACAAATGTAGCAATGTCTCATGAAGATGGCAGCCTCATACATCAGTGGTTAGTCATGTCCCCAAACTACGTTTCGGACGAAGAATACTCTGGTGAACGAGAATGGAAGATGGTGGACTAGTTGTAGAAGTGGATGCTGCCACATTTAAACTTCATCAACAAGCTGTCCTGATATTCTACTCTGAAAATGTTGAAGGTAGAATCGCTACGATGGTTCACCGATCAGAAAAAAGTAAATACAGTTCAACATACTATAAGGATACAAAGTAAAGATAAGCTGTACACGTGTATTCTACAAATAGTCGATGCTTGGTAAATGGAATAGGTATACATACATTCCTGGAAGAAGATTTGATTAGAATCCAAATTATTATCAAAAACTGTAAATCATGGATCATGGTGACTTTTTGATCTGCAAAAAATTAATGTCATGCTTGAATCTCAGATACTTTCTGCATTATCTAACCTTCAAATGCTCGATGACATTCAAACGGACCGTGTCTCTCATAAACCTTCACGAAATCGAGACCTACATGTATGTATTGGATGCAATAGAACTTGTAAATCAAAGGGGACATGGTGTAGGTCTTCATTGGGTACATTATAACTGCGAAAGATTATCTAAGAGTGACATCCAGAAAAATGAATCATTAAAGGACTCTGAATATTATCAATGTAAAATTTGTATAAAACATAATCCGCTGAAAGCATTAACTGAAAAACACAGGCAACCAAAATACTCGAGGACGAACAATCTCTTGACCCTTGCAACAGATGTGACCAAGGCAACCTGTATATATTGTGATGGCGAATTGTGTGTTAACAGTAATAATATCTCATACCAAGTGTGTGTCAAAGAATAATGATTTAATCCAGGGTTTCTCATGTGTTGGCAACCAGATTCAAATAAACCTGAATGATAAAATGACGTCCCCTCGTTACAATACACGTCACCTGTACTAAATTCTACAGAAAATGCTAATATTTCTCTAGATAGTGACTGTGATAAATGTGATACGTCAATAGAACTGAGAGCTTGAGAAGCTAAGTTACAGAAAAAGATGATCTTAAAGTTAAAGAAAAAAAGACGGAAGACATACACAGGGAGAAGTCTCGACTGGAAACTTATGTTAAGAAGGTAGAAAATAAGAATAACGAATAAGAAAAAAACGTTAAAAATACTTACTGAGTCGATATCGCTTCTTGAAACCAATTCAACCAATTAAACAACCTAACATGAAAAGTCACGTTCAAAATCTTCATCCAATGAGACCACGAGGCTTTTCCAAAAACAAATACATTGTCAAACTTTACATGACATAATTTCAACAATAATCTTCAAAGAAATGGAGAACAAACTAGATAAACTAAAAAATCATTTACGAGATGATGTTTCAAAAATATTATAACGTTAGTAAGTCAGGCGGAGAAGGCAGCACCCAACTTAACCAGCCGAGCACAGAAAACATTAAAAACACACAAAGCGCAATGCCCAACTGAACCGACCGAACACAGGAAATATAACACATACAAGGAATAATGCCCAACTAAACAAGCAAAGATCTGTCCAAATCCAAGCTGTCGAAAAGTACAATAAATTATTAGTTTCAACAACCAGTAGACTGAATGCCCTAACTGAATGGGTCAGTTTCCACAGCAAAACGACTATAATGCCTACTTTTAGCTGTCAGAAATCCTAAAACGAAGAAGTGCCCAGCACACTGCCAACCAAGAAAATTAATCAAACCTAGTCCCAGCTGTTAAAAAGCTGAAAGGAAAAGTTTCACTCGACCCCCAGAGGCAGAAATTCCCTCTACCCAACTGAACTCAGCTAACCTGCTAGGCCATCCATTATTTTATGTCTGTTTACAACAACGACCTCCTCCGCCACCATCACTATTATATGGAATGGGAAATTTGTCTATGTGCCCTGAGCCATCTCCGTATGTACCACCAGTATGTTCAACATCTACTAATGTTACGCCACAACCTAGGCATCATGGTCCGAATGTTATGAGCTACCAGCCACCGTATAGAGGAGTGCCACAGCATATGGGTGCTGCTAGCTACCATCCCCAGGGCAGGGTCCCGCGTCATACTCCACCGCACTATCAGATTCCGGTGACAGTAAGTTCAGCCACATATAGGCAACAAGAACCACATCGGTTATTCCCCATCCATACAGAACACAGAAAACGCACTGTAATTGCTGAAACAAATGCTAGTAACATCCCTTAATCGCCTAAACATTCGGAGACAACTAACAAATGTATGAAAGATAACCCTTTTCAACAGGCCAGCCAAGTAAAGCTGAGATGTAGACAGCCTCGACTGCAAGTACACTTAACGGCACTTCTAACACAACTAACAAATGTATGAAAGATTACCCTTTTCAACAGACCAGCCAAGTAAAGCTGGAGATGTAGACAGCCTCGACTGCAAGTACACTTAACGGCACTTCTAACGCTACATTTGATATATTTCTGATTTCTTTAAAACTCCTAGATACGAATTGTCATGAAATTTGGCAAACTCAAACAACAATATTTGACACTAGTTCTAACAAAGTTTGATTTAAAATGGACTTTAGAATATATTTGTATTGCACGACACGTCTTCAGCTGAAGAAATCCTAATATTGAAAGTCGCAAATGTTGCAACATGCACGCAATACCAGTCACTCGATTGTTATTTGCGCTTACAAGTAGGTGTTATTTCTTCCTAAAAGGTCTGAGACTTTCCAGATTTGATTTTCGCATATTTTGAACAATCATCTGCATTATCTATCAACAGACTAGCTAATCAAACAATGTTATTTTTGCTTCGAAGACCAATGGTTGGCTGTCATCACAACGTGTCAGTTGAGAGGATACGCTTCCTACGCGTAACGGGAGTCGAGTTCGAGCTGAAATTTGAACTAATGAAGACCAAACACGATATTCAACTGAATTGATACAATTCTACGGCATATTATTACATGTACCTACTCGTTGTTTAGAAATGATGTGTATTCTAAGTTTCAAAAAAGCCTCTTTCAAGTTTAGCGTTTATATTGAAATTGTTTTAGCTGAAACGGGTGTTTATTTAGAGTTGATTTTAGCTTACCAACTGTTATTTCGTTACCTAGGATTTTGTAACCTACATGACTTTTATGGATGTTTTTAATTGTTTATACGTGGTGTACACCATTTAATGCAGTAATAAAAATCCACATTTTATGCCTTATAAATCGTTGTTTGATTTTTGTGACTTTTGGAATCCGGGTGACGAAAACTATGCTTTTACAAAAACGATTTATACGCACCAATCTCTAAATTGACTAGTGAAGTAACAGACAGATACATCTAACTGAATTAGGTGAAACTTTGATGAAGGTACCTCGAACGGTATTGGAGTAGCTATCCTTTAGAATGACTCACTTCATAAACCCGTCCCCCTCTCCCAGATGGATCTGAACGTATCCAGTTTTGCAGTGACAATGATTTCTGTCCAATCGCAGATGAACTTTATGAATTACTCTTAAAGTAGCCTACTACTTACAAGGTCCTGATAGGAGGCGATCTACACCTCGACTTGACAAAGCCAACCCTTGATAAAGGGCACTCATATTTTAATGACATTCTTAGTGAATTTAAGTTGAATCATACATGCGTTGGATCTACGTTCATACTTACACTTATATATGTCTTTAATATTGTAAAGATAAGTTGTAGAGATAGCCTAGGCCTGCTATTATTCCATAAAAAAACGGTATACTATCTACGGCGACAATGGAGAATTTGCATCAATTATTGCCTGTTACCACGTCACTTAAAATGAATGTATTATATAACATAACAATAGTTACTGAATTCGATACGCCAGCTTTTGTTCTTTTTAGCTACATAACGGTAAACCTGCATTTTACAATAGGAAATAGGTACTTGTTAAGTGAGGAATGCGAACTGTAGTATAAGATCCTAACCTTTAATCAATCATGAAATCTCGGGCCGAGGTGATATGTGTTCCACATACAAAATGTAAATTGCGTCCCTGTTTTATAATGCTAATTTTGAAAAAAACCTAAGGATTTTATGATAACAGATCTATTGCCAAAACAATCAGGTTCATTATTTCTTGTTAACGATAAGTATGCATTCAATTATGTTGTTCTACATTTTGTGTCTGGCTTGACCAGTACCGTATGGGGCGCCGTTTTACTATTTTTAGGATATTATTTTTTATATCAAGAAATTCTTGAACTCGAATTTCTTGATATCAGAAAATCTATTTCTTGGGTGGTCATTCGTGCATTGCACGGGAAGTAACACCGACAAATGTAGTATTAAGCGCATTTAGTTTTAATACTTTTCATCTAACGAGCATCTCTTGAAGTGATGTGAGTGAAACACTGACAACACGGAGACGAACACACAATGTAATTCCAAAATTAGTTTTCTATTTTGGAATTACATTGTGTGTTCGACTCCGCGTTGTCAGTGTTTCACTCGCATCACTTCAAGAGATTCGGTTTGGGTTTGGGTGGGATTCCAGCATTCAACTTTCTCTCTCACACCCCTCACTCGCACAACCTCTACTCACTTCCACACACCTGTCTCTCCCATCCCCCCATATTTCACTCTCTCCTATCCCTCGCATACCTCTCTCTCAATCTCACACTCCACCCTCCCACACCCCTGTTTCGCCCAGCCTTTCTCTCACAAACTTCTCTCTCAATCTCACACTCCACCCTCCCACACCCCTGTTTCGCCCAGCCTTTCTCTCACAAACTTCTCTCTCAATCTCACACTCCACCCTCTCACACCCCTGTTTCGCCCAGACTTTCTCTCACATCACTCTCACTCTCAATCTCATACTCCACCCTCCAACACCCCTGTTTCGCCCAGCCTTTCTCTCACATCACTCTCACTATCAATCTCATACTCCAGCCTTTCTCTCACAAACTTCTCTCTCAATCTCACACTCCACCCCCACACCCCTGTTTTGCCAGCCCTTCTCTCACAAACTTCTCTCTCAATCTCACACTCCACCCTCCCACACCCCTGTTTCGCCCAGCCTTTCTCTCACAAACTTCTCTCTCAATCTCACACTCCACCCTCTCACACCCCTGTTTCGCCCAGCCTTTCTCTCACATCACTCTCACTCTCAATCTCATACTCCACCCTCCAACACCCCTGTTTCGCCCAGCCTTTCTCTCACATCACTCTCACTATCAATCTCATACTCCAGCCTTTCTCTCACAAACTTCTCTCTCAATCTCACACTCCACCCCCACACCCCTGTTTTGCCAGCCCTTCTCTCACAAACCTCTCTCTCAATCTCACACTCCACCCTCCCACACCCTGTTTCGCACAGCCTTTCTCTCACACCACTCTCACTCTCCCACTCCACCCTCACACACCCCTGTTTCGCCCAGCCTTTCTCTCACACCACTCTCGCTCTCAATCTCACACTCCACCCTCCCAGACCCCTGTTTCGCACAGCCTTTCTCTCACACCACTCTCACTCTCCCACTGAACCCTCCCACACCCCTGTTTCGCCCAGCCTTTCTCTCACACCACTCTCGCTCTCAATCTCACACTCCACCCTCCCACACCCCTGTTTCGCCCAGCCATTCTCTCACAAACTTCTCTCTCAATCTCACACTCCACCCTCCCACACCCCTGTTTCGCTCAGCATTTCTCTCACAAACGTCTCTCTCAATCTCACACTCCACCCTCCCACACCCCTGTTTCGCCCAGCCTTTCTCTCACAAACGTCTCTCTCAATCTCACACTCCATCCTCCCACACCCTGTTTCGCCCAGCCTTTCTCTCACACCACTCTCACTCTCAATCTCACACTTCACCCTCCCACACCCCTGTTTCGCCCAGCCTTTCTCTCACACCACTCTCGCTCTAAATCTCACACTCCACCCTCCCACACCCCTGTTTCGTCCAGCCTTTCTCTCACATCACTCTCACTCTCAATCTCACACTCCACCCTCCCAGACCCCTGTTTCGCCCAGCCTTTCTCTCACATCACTCTCGCTCTCAATCTCACACTCCACCCTCCCACACCCCTGTTTCGCCCAGCCTTTCTCTCACAAACTTCTCTCTCAATCTCACACTCCACCCTCCCACACCCCTGTTTCGCTCAGCCTTTCTCTCACAAACGTCTCTCTCAATCTCACACTCCACCCTCCCACACCCCTGTTTCGCCCAGCCTTTCTCTCACACCACTCTAACTCTCAATCTCCCACTCCACCCTCCCACACCCCTGTTTCGCCCAGCCTTTCTCTCACACCACTCTCGCTCTTAATCTCACACTCCACCCTCCCACACCCCTGTTTCGCACAGCCTTTCTCTCACACCACTCTCACTCTCCCACTCCACCCTCCCACACCCCTGTTTCGCCCAGCCTTTCTCTCACACCACTCTCGCTCTCAATCTCACACTCCACCCTCCCACACCCCTGTTTCGCCCAGCCATTCTCTCACAAACTTCTCTCTCAATCTCACACTCCACCCTCCCACACCCCTGTTTCGCTCAGCCTTTCTCTCACAAACGTCTCTCTCAATCTCACACTCCACCCTCCCACACCCCTGTTTCGCCCAGCATTTCTCTCACAAACTTCTCTCTCAATCTCACACTCCACCCTCCCACATCCCTGTTTCGCCCATCCATTCTCTCACAAACTTCTCTCTCAATCTCACACTCCACCCTCCCACACCCCTGTTTCACACAGCATGTCTCTCACAAACTTCTCTCTCAATCTCACACTCCACCCTCCCACACCCCTGTTTTACACAGCATGTCTCTCACACCACTCTCACTCTCATCTTCTCCTACCTCTATCTCCTTTTCGTCCTCTGATTTTTCAGACAGACATCTTATGATGACCGTGCGACCACATACACTGGTTATTTGTTCGTCCCTAACAAGAAACATACAGACATAAAGCGTAAAGACGATATCCGCTAAGACAAAGACAAGCTCCATGACCACCCCTTCTTATCTAGAAAGTAGAGAGGGTGTAGGGAAACATCCGAAGACCAAGTCAAGCAAAGCAGACAACGCCAAACGCTTGAAAATACGGGATACATTGGAACAAAACACACTTTATATACGTATATTTCTAATTGTTAGAATGTAGTTTATGTGGCTAAATAGAACAAAAGATCGTGTACATATCGCATTCAGCTTCTATTGTTATGTTATATAATACACATTCATTTTAAGTGACGTTGTGACGCAAATTCTCCATTGTCGCCGTAGACTGTATACCGTTTATTTATGTAATAATAATATCTCTACAAATTATCTTTACAATATTTTAGACACATAGATCTATAAGTGTAATTATCAAGATTGAACAAAATGGAGGAACGGATAGAAAAATTAAGGGAAGAATAATCTGCGTAGTTGCATGGTCTTATACAATTATACTTTTTTGGTATCTGTTTGTTAGGTATGATTTACACCATTGGAGTAAATCTCATTTGTACATTATTATAATTATTTCAATTATTTAAATATGACATTGTGTCCATTGCAAATATGTAGTATAGTATTGGAATAACAGTTACCATGAAAATGGTATCAAATTTATTACTGCGACGAGTAATTAAATCAGCGGTTCTAAAGGGGACATAATCGCGGTGACGTTGAGTACATACTTCCTGTGGTTGTTATTTCCCTTATCGATTGAACATATATCAAACTGTATAGCAGCTTAAATTAACATAGAATTTCCGTTTATCTGCGGTAAATATAGTCTATTGCAATGCAGAAAGGCCTAGTTGATCAGAATGAGCCATAATTGTCATAAACCAAAGCTATGGCGGTAATAGGCGTATACTAAAATAATCAAAGATTATATGGATCGGGAGGTGCATGCTAGCAGGCGGCACAATAATACTAAACACAATCAAGTACAAATGTACATACATACATAACCGGTGTAAGATCCTGCAGACAAGAACGAATCACAATGATGACCAAACATCACAATGATGACTAAACATCACAATGATGGCCAAACATCCCAATGATGACTAAACATCACAATGATGGCCAAACATCCCAATGATGACTAAACATCACAATGATGGCCAAACATCCCAATGATGACTAAACATCACAATGATGGCCAAACATCACAATGATGGCCAAACATCCCAATGATGACTAAACATCACAATGATGACTAAACATCACAATGATGACTAAACATCACAATGATGACTAAACATCACAATGATGACCAGACATCACAATGATGACTAAACATCACAATGATGACCAGACATCACAGGACAACCTACAAAGTAACACGGACAAGAAACAGTACAGGATACCTTTTCGAAAAAAACTAAGCAGCCTTATGATGGACTCCGAAGTAGCAAAACAAGACAAACAAAATGAACACAGTTAAAGAATCAAAGCACTGAAAGTACTGCTGTGTGGCGTACTGATGCCACTAAATCCAATATCGAATCCAGGTTGTATCATAATTTTATGTCACAGTTCTGATAATCCCACCCTTACTCAAACATATGTGCTGCTCAAGACACCAAAATAACCAGCAGTTACCTGCAACTTACTTAAGTCACTATGCTGAGCATCAATGAAGGGATATTTACAAATACCATTTTTAACGACTTGGAGAATTCGATAAGTGACTGTTTATTCTCCGTATGACCACGCATGTTAATTAAATGTATATGACACTCTATATTAACGTATGTAAAAGGGGTAAACATGGCGTCGCTCACACATATCGATCGGCCGATTAATGCTTTAAAAACAAGTTTTACATTTTATAAAACCTTAAAGTATTAGCTTTTAAAACAAGCTTTAATGAACAAAATCGATCGAATATTAAATTAATAATTGATGATTTTCGACCGTTGATTGAATTTTTATTTGGTATAAAACGGGATATTTTAAACTTACTTTTACGCGGAACGGATTCTTACTCGTCGCCGTGGATTTAATAATTAGGATATCGCGTTGAATGTTGTCTAAAAGCGAGACATATATCTCTGCTTTATTACAAGCTTTAAATATTCAAAATCGGATAATAGATACGAAAATTATGAGGTCTTATATAAAGCATGGTAGAAATTGACTAGTGCGTTTAACGCTTACCGCGGTAACATTGTTAATCGGCCGATCGATATGCACACTGTATCGGCAAAACGCAATTGCTCCGGTTTAACGACGCGGGTTCGGCTAACGTAGCGAAAATGATCCGGCTAAAAATGGTGGATATCAACAATAAAACGCTGGTGAGTGTAACATTTTTGCGAATTTTGTATGGTTATTCTTGAATTCTGAAGACAGGAATACTCTTACGGAATGCCAACGTTTGTCCTGCATGCTCGTAGCTACTTGCTTTTGTCTTGCATCAATGCATGTGCACGTAATGCACGTTGAAAGTTATGATTCAATCGTAAACAATGCAAAACAGACATGAAATGCGGACATTTTAGACAAATTAGACAAAGTAAGAGCTTACCGAGTCTAAACTATGTACTTGCATGTATTGTAGGGTTACATTTCTTTCCCAGATACTCATCTTTTATTAATAATGTATTTATATAGGCCAAAATGTAACGTTTTCAAAGTTGAACGAATCATGGTCCGGTTGTCGATAGAACGCAAATGATCCGGTTCGCTTTTACAATTATATTTGCATCGGCATTATGTACAGATATGTACAATAATATTTTAGCAATGTTTGAAATACACGTGCATCACTTCATTTCTCACGTAGTAAGACTATTTTGAACTAAACGCCTTCTCAAAGGACTTAGCTCAGTGGTAACACACTGGACTGTCTATCCAGAGGTCATGGGTTCAATCCTCGGCATTTGAACTTGACATTTTTGAACTTCTATTCGTAGTAATTTCCCGCTATATCGGACCATATTGACTGCACATTATCTGGTGAAAAGTGCCAATAAGCTGTGTATCGGTGCTATACACCGGACACATTAAAGAACCAGACTGTCTGTTCGAAATAAGAGCCAGGCGCATGTCTGCTGCACCGGACATGCCTGTATCTGATGTCTCTCTCTCTCTCCCTTCGGGTGCCTTCTCTCAGTCTGTCCCTCAGGTCCGATCATGCTGTATCTGCACCGGTAGGCCCGGGATGCACCTGCACCCTAGTGACTGCAACACTCTATGTGAAGCGCCTTTGTACGTGCGTTCGCATGAAAAGGGCGCTATATAAACCAACTACATTTATTTATTTTATTTAAAGGACACCTATTGACATTTTTACGTGATATTGAGCAAAATTAAATGCTCTATCTGTTTTTGTTTATATTTTGTAGGGATCGCAGCTTCGGCTAGTGTAATAAAAGAAGGACTAAACAACACAGAAAGACTGGAACAGTGAACAGGAATTTGTATGAAGACCCGTGCGGAAAAAAATATTTTAAATGTGATGAATCCAAAATTGACCCGCTAGTTAAAACGAGCAGGATATCAACTGAGAAATCACGTGCAAAGTGCATTTACTGTATGGATACTACTAGTTAACACAAAGTTGGAATATGCATATTATTTATTTTGCATTTCTTGCTTCAGTTGTTAAATACTATACATCAGAATCACAGTAAAATAAACACGTCTCCACTGAAGATAAAATATAATAACATACTAGTATGTCAACACACGGTACATGTTTGTAATTCCTGCTAAAATATCGTTTCGACACAAGAACGTTTGTCTAATACAAAGGGTCCCCATATAGAAAGAAGGTGGCGCAGCTGCCATGTTTAGGACCCATGGCGGTAATCATTAAGCGACATCCATATAGCCGAGACAAGCATATATCAACGTAGGTTACGGTAATTTCCGTAACACCGCCTACAACTGTCAGAGGGTATAATTCCATTATACGTGCGGACCAAGTACAATAATGATATAACAAAACTATTCGACTTAAATGAGCTCCCTATGAGCCTTTCAAACCTTCATTTAAAACGTTCCCGAAGTTCCTATATTTCAGCAACTTTAACAAACAAAATATCCAATGCATTCATAGTATTCTTCAAGAGTTATGAATGAATATAATTTGCTAACCGTCGCCACAATAAGTCGTAGTGCAATGCAATGTTTTTCCCCATGTAAGTTTAGTAGTGAAAATCTACTATAGGGAAACAACCACACCCCAAGGAATTAGACAGGACTATCTGCACATGGGAGGGAAATTGACAACCAAATTCCAAAATCCAAGTATAATTCGGACCGTATAATTCTCATATATAACCCCCCCCCCCCTATAAGTAATAACATTGACAAGTGGATAGAGCGTTAACTCATAAAATAATAAAAATAAGGAACATAAACAACAATAAAAACAAGACCAAGTTTAGTGTGATGGGGTTTTAATAGGTGTATATGTTACATAATTAGAATATTAATTGACTGTTGATCATGTAGTTATATGTTTATGTAATTATTTTTTCCTGTACATTTTGTATCTTTGTTTACTCATCGGCATAATGCCTAATGTATTTCAAATAAACTGTAAACTGTTAATGTTCGATTTGTGCATTATTCTTTTCAATAATCTGAATATATAATATGTTCTGGGTGTGATTGTTTTTTTCGACACGTTTATCCCAGGAAAAATGAGGTCATACAGTTGTGTTGGTGTCCGGAATATTAATTGGCATGGATAGCACCTATTCTGGGGTTGAGCATCAAGAGTGTCTTCAAATTCGACCAAAGAATAAAGTACCTACGATTGTTTTTTAGATTTTTACTTGCGTTCCTAGCCAACAACACGTCACATACAACGTGGAATGTCTACTTTGATGAAGATGAACTAGTTACCCACAATAGCAGTGTAGCAATTAATACAATGTAACTTTAACATCACCAACTGCTACCAATCCAAGACGCACTTTGTTTCGCTTCGGAAGCAAAAATAGCGGTATTTTATTTGTATACCAGTTTCTATGAAACATTCGCAAGTCCGAGGGAAAAGGAACATTTCCTTGAAAAGAAGCATCCCTATCAGCAGCTGGGCCGTTTTCTCTAGCACCCTGTGAAACAAATACGAATTTGCGGTAAAACTTTCGCCACACTGGGTACATTAATGTCTTTCAAAATGTTGTCCACGACTTAGTCTTTGCCTAGGCATGGTCGAAATAAATATTAATGCCTTTGCACACAGGTCATATTGGAACCTTGTTTTTTTCCTGAAAATAAATAAAAAGAAGAATCAGTTGATTGGTTGTGCATACACGTTCATATCGATGTCTGCATGTCAAAATATCTTGACACATCTAGACAAATATTCAAGTCAACTTTAAAGATTCATCTATAACAATCTATCCTTCATCTATAAATGTGCAACCAGACCGGGGCTCGAACCCATAATTCAGCAGTAAAATGACATTGCAATAGTTGTTATGGCGAGTAAAACACGAGCCGGATCATTTGCGTTCTATTGACAACCGGACCATGATTCGTTCAACTTTGAAAACGTTACATTTTGGCCTATATAAATACATTATTAATAAAAGATGAGTATCTGGGAAAGCAATGTTACCCTACAATACATGCAAGTACATAGTTTAGACTCGGTAAGCTCTTACTTTGTCTAATTTGTCTAAAATGTCCGCATTTCATGTTTGTTTTGCATTGTTTACGATTGAATCATAACTTTCAACGTGCATTACGTGCTTATCCATTGATGCAAGACAAAATCAAGTAGCTACGAGCATGCAGGACAAACGTTGGCATTCCGTAAGAGTATTCCTGTCTTCAGAATTCAAGAATAACCATACAAAATTCGCAAAAATGTTACACTCACCAGCGTTTTATTGTTGATATCCACCATTTTTAGCCGGATCATTTTCGCTACGTTAGCCGAACCCGCGTCGTTAAACCGGACCCATTGCGTTTTGCCGACACAGTGTGATGTACGTAGAACTATTTCAGTTCCCCCCACCAGCTATATATAGCATCAATGTGTGTATACAACATATTCTAACACGATCTGCGGATTAATCGTTTAAATATAGAGCGGACCTAACAATGTATTATTACCCCCATAAAACATACCTATCAAATTGGCTGTTTCTATTTACGCCCAGTATCACGTGACATATTTATGAATGAATGAACGTAAACTTTATAGTAAAATTTTCTACGAGTCACAATGACAAGGCGAGTTGCACGAGAATCCAGTGTTACAGCTATGACGCATCTATTTTTAGAAACTCCAATATACTCTAGAAACCAAGTTTTATTAAAGCTTCTGATAATCAATTCATTTATATTTTTCATTTTATGTAATAGATACCATATACTCGTGTTATTAAAATTGTTTCAATGTATAAAATGTGGTATTTCCTTCAGACAATTACGAAGGTCGTTTTCATTAACGAGGGAGGTAATTGTACCAGCTAGTAAGCCACTCAATTTCAGCGTGGAATTATGTTCAATGACAAATGGGTGAAAATGGAATGCGCGCTGTTAAATAGTGCGGGATATTATCGTATTTAGAATCGAAATAAAAACTCTGTTCTTGTATATTGTCGGTGAATAAAACACGGGCACTCGTTCGGTGTAGCACGAGTGATTTAATTTTCCGCATCCGTACGCACGAGTGATTTAATTTTCCGCATCCGAACGCACGAGTGATTTAATTTTCCGCATCCGAACGAGTGCCCGTGTTTTATTCACCGACAATAAACGCTAACAGATTTTTATTTCTTAAATTAGGTAATCGTCTGCAATGTGCAGCGGCGGAGTGATTTACATACGTTACAGTATACGATTGAAAACCGTGGGAACTATTTTAGATTCCCGCCAACAGTGAGAACATTCTTTGGTAGTAAAAATATAGTCCGTTGCGGAATGATTTGCTATAAATATCCTCTAAAAATAAAAGTCTGATATAATTGTTGGTCTTAATATAAGTAAATGTTGGTAATGTAAACAAATCAGGTCCAATGATACGTGTAACCTGTGTTGCATGCTTGTAATATTGTTCAAATCATAGAACTATTTATTTGCCGAGGCCTAATGCGTTAAATTGGTCGTAAGCTGAAAAGAGGTAATATCATTGTGTGGCGTTTACGCCACACAAAAAAAGCATAGTGGCAAAACTCTTTTTCTTCACTTTCCTTATTCTTGTTTCACTATAAAATGACCAAAACATGCATAATTATACAAAAGAAGGCTAACGGCATGGCTTCTAGTCTGGTACGGACAGTGACTGATAAATAACACTTGGGCCTTAAAATTGTTTTAGAGTGCGTCGGACCTCACGAATACCTTTCAGACAACCTTACAAAACAAAACAGTGTTAAAACAAGTTTCCCGCCATATAATACCCACAAACATTAAGGCCACAGTCAAAGGTGATGCTAGTACGTAAAACATGAAACGTATGTTTTAAGAGAACCGATAGAGTAGCACCGAAAGTAATCAATGGGCTATCAGAAGTCAGAAAAACTGGAGAGTAAGACATTGGAGGGTTGGACAAAACATGCATAAAAAGACTTTCGCTTTCTCGTTCAAATATGTGTTGGACATTGTTGTTTTCTGTGCTCGGCTGGTTAAGTTGAGTGCTGCTTTCTCTGTCCAATTTTCTATTATTCTTTGCAAAACAAGACTTTCGTTTAAGTATATTCATATCTATAGTGTATATACCGGTATATTGAAGTTACGTAAATATTCAATTGAATAAATCACCATGCACGCATGTGTGAAGATTGTTATAGATTATCACGTGATCGATATCAAATTCAATATTTATCATGGTTTGCAATGTTGGCCTGCTATGCTTTGAGTGAAAGCTTGAACAAATTAGATAAAACGGCGAGTTTTGTTTGATAGGGACATAAAACTATCGTGTGAAAGTGAGCTCTCATATCTGACTAATGATTTCTTACATTATGCATTGACATTTTATTGGGCCGAGTGTGCACGTGCAGAGAGCCTTACGTATGAATGTAATTGCTTGAAAACATTTATTAATTAGGAAATCGCGTGCTGGGAAAACTCAATGCTTGTGCTCACTAATGAAAGTTTACTGGCGTGACAAACAAAACAGTAGATTTGTAATCAGATTGTCAGTTAATTTATTTACTGCGTTATTATCGAACAGCTTTTCAAATCGACCGTTTGGTAGATATTCAAGATAAAACTGAAGCTCCTACAGGCTAGCAACTTGTCAGTGAAATTGCTATGACCTGTTCCATTTGTGTGAACAGCAATTCAGGACACGGGAAATAAGAGAGTAACGTGTCCGTACATAAACAATAAAATAGAAACATTTCTACAAAGTCATACCCACAATAAGAACAGTCAAATACTCCTTATTTTCTTGATGTTTACAACAGCACCAATCTGATTGAAATCGTATCCTTAAACCAGCTACGCATGAGTCAATTAAGATAGATCAAGTACTTTAGTCAAATTGCGACAACATTTGACCAGTTTTCAGTCCTTAATATATAACGGGCAGATTACCAAATAACAAACAGCACTATCACAATGCAAAAAAGTATTTTAGCAGATTCATATCAAGCGGTCAATTGGCTTAAGATACAATTTGTTCTGTCCAAATATTTTTGCAACCAGCTCTTTACGTTTACCACAATATCTGAATTTCAATTTCTCCCAGAATTTATGATCACTGAGTTAATGATTGGCGTCATATCTATCCCCCCCCTGCACTAGTTCTGTATAATTATAATTCAAACAAATGATTTATAACATATACATGTTAAGAAGTTATCGCTGTTTCTGTAGATATCCGGTTCAAAAGGTAATACATTGTATTAAGTCAGACAGGGAAGACATCACACAACGTACAGAAAATATTATAAACATATAAGGCGGCACAATGACCAACACATAATCGAACGAGACAATGAACTGTCATAAATCTATATGAACTTATTTCAGCAATGAAAAAGCTGAATTGCCTAGCGGAAAGACCAAGTTTCAACAGTAAAACGACTGAAATACCTTGTTTTAGCTGGCATTTTGAACTTACAGACATTACTTGACGTAACTGTTACCAGTATTTTACATACTCAGTATTAACCAATTGTTGGCATTCATTTTCAAAAATGATATCACGATTTAGAATAATTGTTTGATATTTGCAAAGATATATCACAATCGTAATTGTTTGTATTCTGAGAGGGCTTACTGATTACATGTAAGAAGGACTTTGTAACAGTTAAGGGTTGTTTTTTCTTGTTCATTTTTGTCTTTGTCATTTTGGCTTGTGGTCTGTACTTTTCCTTTTCACGAGTTCTAGTTTGTGTCATTTCAACGGTGTTCTACTGTTTCTGTTTGTGCTGTTCCTAGTTTCACATTTCAACATACAGTACTAGATAGTGATACTAGATATGAGTTTAAGCTCAAAATTCGTCAACTAATAATAACATTTTTCAAATATAAATGATCAATCCAAAGTAATCTTGAAATCACACTATTCGTCATTTTTCACCGGAGCCACTTTCATGCGGACCTAGCAATTAGTACAGTGTTATTTTTATGCCTTTCGGGGTACTGTTGTTTCTGTTGAGTGCTGCCTCTCGGTCCGATTTGTTATTATCTTTTTACTACTGTTTTGAATAAATAACTTTCCTTTTCTCAATCATTCGCGGGCAGTTTTCAGAAATTGGTCACCGTATTACTACATGTGTAGTTTGTATCGAATTTTTAATCTAAGAGATACTGCTTCATTATTAAATTACAATGTACTTAAAATTAGAGATGTCGATATGTCAATGTAGTTATGTTAAAGCTTCTCCAAAATATATTCTCTATAAGTAATTCGTAATTTCTTTATGTAAATACATGCGAGTTTTCCTGGAAACCGGCTCACATGTTTATGCGACGCAGTTATCGACCTATTACAAATATTCGCGTAGTTATTTCGTCCTTTCGAAATTTCCGCGCCGAAATCGTCGTCCTAACATACTTTAAACTTAGTGAAATTTAGTATTTGCAAGCAAAGTAACAACTCAGCGATAGTCTCTTTACGAACTTCATGACAATTAATTGATCGCTGACCGAAGCTAGTTATTGGACTGTTTGGTATATCGTACACTTCTGCAGACCGTCGGTGAGAAAACATTCAAAGGCATTGGATAATTCTAATCGCATGCATTTCGTAATAACGCATACTAATTAATAATAATATGACAATTTAATGAGTTTCGCAAATGAATTCAATGTAGATATCGAAAAAGAAGGAAAAAAGACAGGTGTGCAAATTTCAAGTTCTACTCTGTGTTAAGCTATGGCAAATATAAGACACGGTTGGTGTTCAGTGACATATGCGATTTTAATGACGATGTTCGCGTACAAAAAGGGTAAGAACGTTTCTTTAGATACTACCATATACTTTTTGTAATTTATTTCTCAGAATATTTTTTATTAATAATATCCCAATCACACGAGAGTCGGAAACATCGGAATGTCGTAGGAATGGTGTTTCGAGGGGTTGTATTCGTAGTACAATCCATGTATTACGCCCCAATCTTGCGTCCACTTCGAATAGTTTGCTCAAGTCCAAAACTTTCGAGATGCATTCGAAGTTGGATAAAATATCGAACAGCATTTTAAGTGTTTTCTAACTGCATTCTGATTACATTTTATATATTTGCACGGCATTCTGACAGCATTCGAAACTTAACTTAAAACCTGTATTAGACACATTATCCGCATCCAATGATTGTGTGCACCATTATGTGAAAACATATGCAATCGAGCCCATTTCGGCTGATTCAAAATGCATGTGATAGGGGAATAACAATGTTTTTAATGCACGACCCGGTGGACAGATGCATTACCAAAAAGAATCAATCCCACGCATTTCGCGTGTCTGAAAGAAGGCATGGAATTGATTCCTTTTTGTAATTAGTTTTGATATCAGCCATAGATAAGTTATACTGTTATATCAAATTTAAAAATCGCTGATGATTTTTATCGCTGGCTTAGATACATACGGTCATAAGTTTATACGACGTAAAAGACAAATTCGGAGTCTGCATTGCAATGCGCATCTAATGAGCCTATTTTTATGAAAATCGGAAATGGTCATGTTGATCAATTTGAGTAGAAAAAGCTTGTTTTTACCTACGTAAAGAGTAGTTTTCAGTCAGTTTTACTTGTTTTCTCAAAATAGCATTTTTGTACTTAAATACGACCTTATTCATCTAAGGCAGCGATATGTATTCCCTTGCTTGACACACAGTATAAAGGGTATGGTCCTGATTCTTGTCCCTCATACATTGATGGCAATGGATACCACCAGGAACCTCGAGTGATAAATACAATGTATCAAATATTAATGAATTATTATTATTATAGTCGTCTAAGAATGAATTATTAATCATACAAATGTATTGGTAAATTGTAATACAATTTTACATTTATGTCTTCTTTTTCGTCTAATCTAATGCATGTGTATCAACCAGATATAGTTATATCCAAATTTGCACTGTAACATGGTGAAAACCTTTAGTGAAAATTGACAACACAAAACACAGATCACATGACAAAAAGTGTTTCATATATACGTACAAGAGTAGAGAACTATTTTCTGCTTTGTGCCTCCACAAAAACTGAAATAATTGTTTCCCTCTCCGTTCTTGGATGCCAGATTTAGGGTACTCCATGGTCAGGTTCGCCATATCTAGATTCTCTATAGAATGTTCCATAAGCCCTACGTTTTACAGCTTACTTTTCCTGGTGAAAAAAATAATAACAAGTTGTACAGGGAAGGCAATACTCAACAGAAACAAAGCACAAAATAGAACCCTCAAAATCACAGACCACACGATAAACTTTACAACTATCGGGCGATTTACACGTGCGATATATTATCGTGTGGCTTACATGCATTGAAACTCATGTCTTCAGTTGTAGAGTTATAATTTCTTTTTCATTTTTATGTATATCCTTGTACTCGAACCCGTGTGTTCTTTGTTTGGTACCTTTCACACTCCGTTGTTTCTGTTGACTACACGTGCACGCATATCTAATTGGCCACCCAATAAAATATAATATTATATTATGCGATATATTCAATCAATAAGCCAAAAGTTGTGTTATTGTTTTATTCCGCCGTCACTAATCACGTATTCATGTACAAAATCATCCATGCCGAACGGATTGTGTGAATAAATGGCTTACGGACATGCACCTGGTTCTATATTGTAATGTTATATTTTATAGGGTGGTCAAATAGAAATTCGTTGAAGTGTACTATCTTTCCTGTCCGATATGTGATTATCTTTTTGACCGATTCTGTGGGCTCGATCAATTGTGATTAACGTTTTACCATTGTCTACATTCAGATAATTCTCAAAAAGTTCTAACATTTCATTCACACAATCCTACGACTTCCGTTCTGCAGATAAATTACATTCTGATATTCAATCACCAAATATGGGATTATCCCTCATTAACGTGTACCCTAGTAGAGTAGAGATCATTGAGTTATTTCTACGAGGGTCATTCAGTTTATACGACGGGCGTTCAATAACTAATTTGTTGCCTACGAGTAAGACGGTCAAAAACAAGGGATACTACTCTTCATTAATACCAAATGATGCTTGTTGGTTCACACACAAATTGCTTCATATCAATTACATTTTGTTCGCAAATTCTTTCCCGAAATCAATGTTGATGGTCTTCGGCATACGTCCATGTGCAATATGCCAAATTCTAACCAATAAATTTATTAAAAATATTCATTGAACAATAGCATGCTATTTTGGTTTCTTTTGACACCTATTTTAGCGAATAACAAATTATCTTATTTTGTACAAAAATGGCAATCAAATGTCTTTATGGAATGCATTTACACTATTAACGGTATAATAGTTGTAGACTAATTGGCAGCTGTTCTCAAAAAGTCGCAGTGCCTATTACTAACCCTTGAAAAAAGACAACAGAAACACAAGCCCGGTAAAAATATTCTTAAATTTTCACGAAATATTGCGGAATGTTTGATGGTTCCAGAAATGTAAAAAGATTTCCCGATATTAACGAATTTTCTAATTTGTGACCAAAAAGACATTATATATTTAACGCCCCTCGTAATGCGAACTATCACATAAATCCTTATATAGAGTATCAATCGTTCAAACATGGAAATAATACTCCTTCAACTCGTGTTTTTATGTTAATGTGCCTTATTTGCTTCGCGTTTCTGTTAAGTGCTGCATCTCCTGTCCGATGTAAGTATCTTTTTGTTCTACCTCCACATGAAGAGTCTCCATTTATGTTATATCATGATTTGTTAGTATCTTTTTGTTCTACCTCCACATGAAGAGTCTCCATTTATGATATATCATGATTTGTTAGTATCTTTTTGTTCTACCTCCACATGAAGAGTCTCCATTTATGATATATCATGATTTGTTAGTATCTTTTTGTTCTACCTCCACATGAAGAGTCTCCATTTATGATATATCATGATTTGTTAGTATCTTTTTGTTCTACCTCCACATGAAGAGTCTCCATTTATGATATTTCATGATTTGTTAGTATTTTTTTGTTCTACCTCCACATGAAGAGTCTCCATTTATGATAGTTCATGATTTGTTAGTATTTTTTTGTTCTACCTCCATCCACGCACGTTAATTAATTTGATAAACCTTCGTGCTCCACCGTGATGAAGAGTCTCCATTCAAGGGAGATACTGGTTTGCTATTGTCTGTATGGTTTCCATTAGCCTGGATTACCTGCCCCTTACACTATGTGATAATCATGTACGTCGGGAACCAGACTAGGTTTCCATTAACACGTCAAGTAAGTTGACTGTAAATACAAATGTCCTTGTGCTTTAGGACCAATCCTGTTAATACACGGCTTTGTAAACTGAAAGGAGACACTTTACTTAAAGTTTGTACAGTGTAGTTAAACAATAGTTACTGAATTGTTATCTCTTCATTGGTCAACTGAAACACATGGTCATTGTTCAAGGCCATTTCCTGTTCTAAGTTTGCTTTGATTGAATGTATTCTTTATTTAAAAAAACAATACTTCGTTATTTCATCGAGTGTTTAGAATTCACTTAAACTCAATATTTGGTCCATTCTAAACGTAGTAAACCGTTTCGTTGTCCATTCACTAAAACCTGTTGACATTAAGTTGGAAAGCTCCGTGCCAGTGAACACGAATGAACATAGATATCGACCCTTACAAGGCTGATTTCTATCTTTGTAAATGCTTTGGGCAATGACCATCAAAATGATTGTTGTGTGTCTAAGCACGGGAACTTGATTAATTAAAAAAATGAACCAAAAAATTCACTACTGTAGAGCCTGTATTAGAATATAGGCTCTATAGTAGTATTTTTTTCTTTTCTTTTTATTTGTTCCTGTGGTCTACGGTATAGCCCTTTCCCGAAACTAGGTTACCTCCCTTGGTAAATCCTCGATAACGTCCCCTGTTTTCAATAATTCCACTTCCGGGGTGTCCTGATAAGATCGGTATATAGTAACATAGAACAAATTGCAGTAATTTTAAGTATTTAGCTTACAAAAATGTTCGTTTTTGTTCTGTTTTTGGTATTATCTGTTAGAAAATTAATGTTGTATCCCATACTGCTGTATTACATTAGAATACTGCAAAATTAATTAAATCTGTATACGAAACAAAGTATAGAATCTACGGCGGTAAACAAAAAAAATATTTGAAATTAAAGAAAACATACGAAGGTTATTGTTTGTTCGCTTATCACGATAATAATCTTTGAAAGTATCTGGTAAAATTAAGCAAACTGTTTCGTGTTTAGTGTGCTCTATAGTTTTTTTAATTATTAAAAGTGAAGTAATTAAAACTACTGAAACTGAAACTGAAAAGTGAAGTAATTAAATTATCCAACGTCAATCTCTCCAGCGTACTTCTATTTTGAGATATGGTAAGTTTTATATTATGGTATTTGTGAAATTGTACAATATACATTGTCAATGTGGTTGTAAGATGTTGGCATATTCGTATAAGATACTCGCGAATTTGTAAAAACAATAGTGCGATAGGGCACGCATGTTAATTTAATTAACATGCGTGGATAGGGTGTTGGCATAGTACCCCCAATCACGCGAATGAGTCACACAATGCACGTATTAATTTATGCGCGGCTCAAGAGGGTTGTTCAGACCAACTTGAATTTGGTTGTCCTGTAAATATAAATACATGAGTTGTGCAGGGCTTGGAATTTGATCAGGATATCCCACTGAGATCACAAAACTGGTTTAATCCGTCTGAGCAAATGGTGGCCCGACTCGATCTTTCTTGAGAATAAATTATTAGGACCCCCCTCCCATCCCCTGAGAAAATGTGCTGCGACTGCGCATGTAAAAGTTAATTTAATTTCACTGAACGAAAAAATCAACTGTCAATACTTCAAAACAAACGGGAAGTACAAAACATGAATTTAAACGAACGCAACGTACCAGAAATTATACATGTATACAAGTGTCTGCACGGACGTATATATTCATCCAAAGAATTCTTGGATTTTATAAGATCTTTGCTCCCTCATTTTAAATTACAGTCATCGGGATAAGAACTGTTTTATTACCCTAATATTAATCTCCCGCTGATATTATACAGATCTTACATCAGAAGGGATGCATCTATATGTCCAATTAAATAGCCACCGCGGTGACATATGTTGCATTATACAATGTGTCAGACACGTGTTGACCAATTACATAGCAGGGGGTCTTTTCCACTGATTACTAATTCAGATTATGGGTTTTATGACACTTAATTGGTTTTGAAAATGTTTTAATATGTGGACACTTTAAACGAATACCGGACTGTCATTTAATTTGCTCTATATACATGAATTAGGAATTTAATATTTTCAGAATGCAAACACCAGTGCGCTCATTTTCGCTACAAATTTCCCTAATTATAGCCTTTTAATTAAAATACGTATTGTTTAAATCTAACAAAATTAGTGTAATCTTTTTTTTGTATTTAATACCACGAACACTATATTGTGAATAAGCATGCCATGATATGTCTGCGTGGTGGTGGATTTATTTAAAGCACTTATAAGTGCAAGTTTTTATGTCTACGTGTGTTATGGATGATTGTCAAAATAATTTAATTGGTGAGTAACTTCATAAAAATATTGTAGATTAATTCGTATTTTATAAGGTTACCGAAAATAATATTTGAACGAATATTTAATAATATTGCTGCATATCTTCTCAACTTATAAATATTGAAAGCGCTCGTGATATTTTACTGAGAAATATATTTAAATCTTAATGAAATTTTATTATCCCAATAAGAATTTAAGGCCATGTAATCACTTCCCTACATGTTCGTTCAACTGACGACAAAAGAAAAGCAAAACCATCGTCAACAAAGTACTTTTATCTCAAGTATAACGGAGCGCTACTGTTAGAAGTAATGGCTGAATAACGATTGAATAGATATACGGACACCCCGGAAGTTGATATATTAATCTGGCGCATGCGCATAGGCGTCAAGGGAAGACAATTTCAAAGGGAGGTTACCTAGTTTCGGGAAAGGCCTATTCTAGTGACCACTTAAGAAAAATTTCGATTGTAATGAATCGGTTAAAACTAGAGCCGAGTAAATAATGTTTCAATAGCCAGAAATTAAATTGTATAACCAGAATAATGTAAGTGATATACAAATGTTACTCATAGCCATGGTAATCAGGTGAGGTTGTCTAGTGAGTGGTAAGGCTTTGGCTTTAAGTTTACTGGTAGTTACGTAGTTACGTCATACCAAGACCAACAAAAAAGTTCTGGTCAGTATTTAATACTGGTCGAGAGTGATTAATACAAGAAGGAGGAATGCTCTGCTGTTTTATCACATAAATACCATGATCTTCAATGTGAGAACAAATAACGGAACAATGTTCTCCAACGTGTGTGATAACAAATGCGTAACGTCACCAGCTTTTCGGCGCAAATTGTAATAGCGTCGCCGGTTACTATGGTAAGGTGATGAAAGAATCTGTCACTCGTTGTCTTTGGGATCAACATTTTTCCTAAACTCGTTACTCGCCAAAGGCTCGCCGAGTAACTTGTGTTTTCTAGACTCATTTAAGAAATGTTGACAACCAATGACAACTCATAACAGATCATATAATAAAAAATTATGTCCCATCTGTTATTATCTTTTTGGTATACAAAGACCATGGTCAAAATTTTGCAAGCAAAGTTTTTAGTCATCTGGCTCAATGATTATAAAGCTTTATCATGCTCAACTCAATATCGTGCTCAACTCAATATCATGCTCAACTCAATATCGTGCTCAAACTTTAAATGTTTCAAACAGTCAAATGTCTCATATTTTACTGAAACGTTTATGTTACATGGATAGACTTAAAGAAAGCAGATAAATATTTTCTGGTAGTAAAAATAATGTGTTTGTTGTTATCAAGTTTCAAACTCAAGTTGACTGGAGCAATCATGTGGTCTGTTATAATCTCATACGTATTTTACGTAAACTTTGATGAAACTTTTCGTGTTATATATAAATATACAAATTGTATTGTCATGATTAGATAAACTGCTAAACAGTTAAGTTCTAAACTTAGGATTGAATCTCCAAACAGCAACACTCGGCTTAGGGCTGGCTTTCAAATTTACAAAACTGTTATGGCAACAACACAATTGTGTTAAATTAAATTAATAATAAATTAAAATAAATTTGTTCTTTTTGTCATAAATAGTTGATAAATTATGCTGCCAACATAGACACATCACCATTATTGATCACATGACGTATTCTTTAAAGAACTAACATACTCGTGAGCGATCATGTAACCGAGTACTCCTTGTCAATAATTATTACCGTGCATTTTAATTCCACTGTAAAGAAAATGATAGGCTATATTGTTCACAAGGAAACATCGCCATTATTTCTAAAAGCGTATGACGTATTTTTTAAAGCACTTAACTTATTCATGTAACTAGGTGCTCGGAGAAAATGATGGGCCATATTGTTCACAAGGAAACATCGCTATTATTGATAAAAGCGTTTGATGTTTTTTAAAGTACTTCAGATATTCATGTAACTGGATGCTCGCTGTTGCCAATTACCATGACTGTTAATTCCGCTGTACATTCAGAAAACGCCGGGCACGTTTAGCATTATCGATTGCTACATGTGAAGAATAAAGAAAATTTCTTTATTATTATATAATATAACATTTTAAAACATTACAATTAATCATTATGTACAAAAGTACTAGTGTACCAACCGTGAACGAAAATTAATGCGACATTCCGCGAGCGAAAATTTTTTAGTAAAGGTGTGTTACACTTCAATTGTGAAACATCAGGCAACATACAAAATAAACAAATAGGCGAAAGCGACAAACACAAAAACGCTGTTCCAGAAATAATAGGACTTTTCTCATAACATCGTACTCAACACATACATTTTAATGAAATTTATCTAATATGTGTAGCGTATTATGCTCTATATACTGGCAGCAACATATTTGCGTTGTTATGGGTGATGCTTATACAAAGCGTTGTCATAGAAACCATGTAACGCACAAGCGAGTCACACTGTAAATTGTCATTACTAACTATACTGAATATCTCAGTAACCATTGGATAAATGATATTGGCAAATTATGTGGCATTACCTTGATGTCACTGACGTGTGCATGCAAACTTACGAAGTGATAGTTGTTTGTTTATGATCACAACTGAGTAAACAAGTTTATATCTCCAAGCGCATCATGGACGAAACGACGTCAACGTCAAAAACTAGAAACCGCGCAATTCTTAAATTATGTTATAAATTGGAAAAAAAACAACTATGCAAACCATTGAAATAATTAAATAAACATAATGTAATGGCATTCAGCATGCATTCGTGTTCTGTTGGCACAAATTGTTCACAGATAGCGGATGTATGAACTAACAAGTGAACACAGGTAAAGTCACAAAAAAAGAAGTTTGACGTTAATAGACACCGTTCGTACACTGCTAATATTATAATAATTATAAATACTATAAATCGATAAGTCAAATTATCAAATTTACATATTGTAGTTAATATATTATAAACATTTGCATGATTATAGAAATAAAATAATTGAAAAGATACGACTTGATAATTATATAAAGAATGAAAACATAACACAATAATTAATCTACATACATCTTACTTCGTGTATTTTATTATATTAGTTAAAAATAAAAATAAGGTACTTGTAAAAAGATAAAAAATTAAAATTTATGTCGAACCAGTGGCGAGATTGAACACAATCTCAAAAAATGACTGGTATAATAGCAGGATGCTTTTCAAGTGATATACTATTGATTGAAGGTATCTATTTTGTTATAAAAAAATAAGCCCCACCCTTTTTTTGAATGGGACAGTTCCCTCATTAGTATAACTTATTGAACCGACAGTAACTCGTTCAATCAGGCCAGTCACATGTTTACATTGTACATTGCGTATATAAACATTGCCATTTCTCTCATTAATTTATAAATTTAACAAATACATTTTATACATATGAGTAGATCTATATGGCTTGGTTCATATATTGATTTTCACTGCCGTTTTATCCGATTAAAATGTTTTAAACACTTAAAGAGCTTTGTTTTGATATTACATTGTTTTGTACGCAAGTGACATACCTGAACGAACCGACTATACGTCCAGCGATGTAACCGATGCCAAATTAACACTTTTTATTAGAATTACAAAAAAGTACCCGCACTATTGTTGTAGCGATCGTTTACATAAACGCTCAAATGTACGTATTGCTGAAACCTTCTTTGTGTAGACTAGACTTGTTCTTACTGCATTCAATTCTTTGAGCTGAAACTAGGTCTTTCAGCTTTTTGACAGCTGGGACTTGGAATTTCGACATGTTGATAGCTGAAACTTAAGCCCTACATTCATGTGTCAATTTGACCCAATAAAAGTGTAAGCGAGTGTCAGTTTTATTGCATATGCCTTGTATGGCAGTGCGTACCCCTTTCATCGTTTGATTTTATGTAACGCTATACATGTACATGCTAATCCACCACAGGCATCATTTGTTATTTCATGCAAGCGTTTGATCTATTTGCAGTTAGTACATCCGTTCAGCAAGTGCCCTGGACAGTGAATGAAAATTTGAATGGATATCGACCAACAAATGGAACATTCGTTAACACAAGAAGCTCCATACATTGTGGACTTCGGTGTACCAGTAGTAGTATATGTCTTAGCTTCTTTTACACACGGAATGATAACAACGGATGTCAGCTTATGACGGAACTCTTCACGACAACAACAGGCTTCATAGTTTCACCAAACAGCAAATATTACGGTATTATATTCATGTTCTTCATGGTTACCAAAGTATACCATCTAATGACACAATGATTAGTTTGTAGCAAACAAGTGGCCCTCTTGTACAGTATTTCATTAAGTAAAATAATATGGTAATAGTGCAAATTAGGGTCATGGATCCACTATACTGACCCATTCGGCCTAAAGCAGTCAGAGAAAAATAAACAGTACAACAAATTAATACATAATGACAGTTTTCTCGTTGTATATGTAATTTAAGGCCGTCATTGAAGCTGTCTTTATTGTTATACGATACCAAATAAAAGCCCTTTCTTATCTGCTGGCTCTTGTCGCGATTATGACTGAATGATGCTACATACTGTCGGAGTAGAGTGGCATATGTTTGTAGCTGTTCATTTTTATTCTTTCTTGTTCCTTTATGTCTTGGCGAGTTTCCTTGTAATATTTGCATATTCTTTTGTGCATTCACTGTCCTGCTATTTCTGTTGATCGTGCATCTCCTGTCCTGTTCGTTATTGTCATTTTTGCTCTTTTACATTCCTGTGGTTAACTTGCCTGACACATGTGGCATGTTATGTTTGATATTGCTGTAGGAGAGTGAACGATTTGATATATCATTCTGATCACCTCGGCCTTTATGCATTGCAATAGTTATTTACCGGAGATAAACGGAAATGGCCGAGCTTTCACGATTGTTGATATATTATGTCTCAGTAGTTTAACGCCATGGATAATAGAACAGTTGATATGTGCGAACCGCAAATCGGTAATTATACGTATTTCATTATTTTAAGACCATACTTGTTAGTTTAGCAAAGAGCCTCTCATGTATATAAGTTTCATGCTAACATAACTTAATGTTATCATCTTTTATCTAAGCTTCTTTTCAATAAAATACATAGTCGTATTTAACTTTAAAAGCTACACTTTGAAAGTAGATGTATGATAAATATTTATTCACGCCTGATCATACGATGTGGTGTAGCAGTTGTCATATCAATCACTATGAAACAATTGAGCAAACTCAATGAAGGTTAATCTATCACTTATTTACTTGTACATTGTATTTTCAATAAGAAAGCGAACGATAGAACAACGTTTCATGAACAACGATTGGAAACGTAGTGATCAAAACATCCAATACCACGTTTGATGACACGAACTAGTGTCCAGTGTCAAGAAGCTGTATTGTTTACAATGACAACAAACTAGTATGTTCGTTCGGTGGTGCGGTGGTCGAGTGGATAACGCACTTGACTACTGATCGAGTGGTCCCTGGTTCGAATCTCGGCCGGGACACTTTGTCATTTTTGAAACGCTGTTCAGTGTTTCCCAACCAACTAGAGATGAACTGGTTGGAAACCCAGAGGTGCTACGTGTACTCGCGTGTATCGGTGCTATACACCGGACACGTTAAAGAACCAGGGAGTCTATTCGGAACGAGCTAGGGTAACGCAACTCTTTCTCTTTTACTCGCTGTCCCTTCAGCAAAAACACAGGACTCCATTGGAAATAAGTGCTTGCACTTTCATGGGTTATCCATAATTACTAATACTACTACTATTCTGTCCTGTTAAACCCCTTTAGGGAACCATCCTATGTTTTTGTAATAAAATATAAATAAGTTTGACCATTTGTTAATAGGAAATATAAAACCGGTAAATAAACCAAAGATTTTTTCTGACATAATGGAAGAAAAGCAAACAAGTAATACATCATAAAAAGTGTGTTCATTATTTTCATGGCTTTGTTGTTATGGCTATTCATACCTGAAGTGCTTTACCAATAAAGATTTGTATTCAAGTAAATATAAATACAGACAATGTTCTTTGTTGCCCAATCAATCATGTTAGAGCCGAGTTTTTCTGCTTTGATTCGAGTTTGTTTGCTGCTTTGCTCATGTAATTTGAGCCCCCATCCTATTATGTTACGTTTGCTTAGTTCTAACAGCGTGTTTACAATCAAGTGACCAGTCAATGCATAACATTTGTCATCGTATTTTTCCCAACTATAGTATCACTGTGGACATACCACGTGACAAAATGCTGTGTGGGTGAGCTCAAAACGGGTGAAAATCGCTCGACACAGGTAACATTTTTCCTTTTTATTTTCTTATTACTGAATGAATTTTCACGAAACAAAGACGAGAGCCGTCTCCTTGGCGAGATACACATTGTGCAGTTTCAAATATGTACCAAAATCCCTTTATTTTCTCAGAAAGCGCAACCACGCATTTCCAAAACTGAAAGCGTAATGCTGTGTTTGTGAGGAAAACATATAAAAATGCCAAAATGTGCGGTTCTTCACATTTTCTATTGATTCTGTGGACAAACTATCGTGCGAGGCGTTGTATTTTATGTTTATGCGACTAAAGAGACACTTGTTTTGTCAATGTATGCTTATATTCGAGACATTTTTTAAAAACAACAAAATGCTGTGTGTGTGAGCTATTTCAGAAATGCTGTGTGTGTGAGCAGTTTCAGAAATAATGCGTATAATGAATATATTTCTCCTCTCCCTCACTCGATATTAATTGGTAACATATATACTTAATACATTAGTTAATGCATTGCTACTTATTGCATATATTTTACTAGCCAGGTCATGGTTTCTCATTAAACCCATCCAATTCTGTTTCCTTCAGCAAAACTTGTTCATGCCCTTGTAAACCTTTTTGACGGACAGCAGCTTTGTCATTTAGCTCTTTTACAGCATAGTTTTCAAATGACCTGTTGATTTATGATAGTTTTGCTTTATTTTCAGGGTCCCTTCTTTCGATTCAAGCTAGGTCAAGAATAACGGGGCGAAAACGCGAAGAAACTTTGTCTAAAAGCCGTATTGTTGTCCTCCGATGTTCATTATGTGGTCTATCGGAACAAGCCCATAGAAAAGACTACAAGTTATGGCCAACCACTAGAAAGAGCATTGGCGGGAACAGCGACTCGTATTTGATGTTCATATGTTAAAACTAACCAAAGTTCAAATACAAAGATATCTATCTGCTTAGGTACTTGTTTGTTTTGTTTATCACTGCTAACTTGTTTACATGTGCGAGGGGTGATCCAGAGTTACGTGGACATTTGCCCTTAAAAGTTTATTTTAGGCCAGCTTGGAATGGAGGAAATTTGGTACACTTGTGCAATAAATATCAATATACATCGTATACAGATGTGTCGGGGATAATGTTGCAATGAGTGGACACATTGCTACACACAGTTCATCATCGTCCCACACATGTGGCAGATTGGGAAAGGTGTATATATAAACACCAAAGAAGTCTTAAATCTAGGTCCCGCTGAGGAATTCGTCATGGGCGATAAGGAATAACACATAGTTTCTCCGGTGGTTTCCGATTTTTTTTGTAGAACCTGTCCACGAAGCTCCTATTTGTCATTGGGAGACAGTTTGACCGATGTACACTTAACCGATTTAAAAATGCAACAGTGGGTTTTTGAAATATTTAGGCTAGTTTATGTGCTTAATTTTTATTGAAATTTTGCACGTGACGAAATCAATATATGGAGTCAAATATGTGCAAATGTTATTGTAATCAAGGTTTAGATGATCACAAAACCAAACCACGAAAAGAACTGATCGACAATTTACACGCTGCAACCTGCTATGCAAATCAGGCGTCTGTGTCTCATTTTAACTGGTACTTAGTCTCATTGGCGGGAAACTATGGGATAGTAGAATGTTGTTTCACTCATCTATAAGGAAAACACGTAACCCTCTAAATGCTCTAAAGTTTCTGCTTGATGTACTTCCTGACGACCTCCTGTGTCTGTCTTCAAATTTAGCTTCACTTGTAAAAATGACCTCCACAGTCGTAACATGAGCTGTCAGTAATTTTTTTGCCGATCTAGCATACGCTGCATTGTGTCCGGTGGTTAAGATTATCCATTTCCTAGGTCTATGGCATCTGTTGAAAACTCGTAACCGGAAGTCGATAATTGAAAATGTAAGGGCAAATAAGAAGACAGAAAAAATAAGCGATTTTCATCATGGGTCAAAATAAACAGTTAACAAAATGTTATGTAATGTATGTTTCTGTAGCGGTAACAAACCAGTCCCCAATTACCATGACAATAAAGAAGCGAAAATGGCGATGGATTGGCCATACCCTCCGGAAGGCCCCCTGATCAACAACATTGTCCGCTAATCCCTTGACTGGAACCCTCAAGGGAGGAGGAAGAAATGATGTGCAAGTCTATATATCATTGTCAGACCACGGTTTTAAACTACCTTGCCATGACGACTAAACGTCAAATATCTACTTAAAGCATGTCAATAGCGCAAGGATGTTCTGTATCCTAAAAGCGTGGCACAGTATACAACGCACTTCAAAACTTAATTGATGTTTTTGGTCGGGATATAATTGTCCTAAAATGTGTCGGTCAAATCGTCACGTCCAGTGGTTTGTTCTGGCGGCATTTGTAAATCATGAAAATGACGCCAATATGACGTAATGGGTCAAATTGAAATATTTTATCGCGGAAAATCATACCTGGCATACGACTCGCGTCCCACTTATTGATTTATACTCTAACAAATTTTAAATCATAATTCATACAAAAATACCAACCCCAAAAATCGTTGCATTTCTAAATCGGTTATGTGTATTACGCTGTGAATCGGGAGTTCTCCTGATGCCTCCCGGTACCCCCCCCCCCCCTCCAGAAGCATCTCCAATAAATAAAACGAATATTCGGGGATTAAATCCCAATATTTCATCATGTCTCGGATAATTCACTGGGATGCCCCATTCCCAGAGAATCTGGGTACCTTGGGTATGCCTCCCCGAGATATTCCTGAGATTCGGGGATGCCAACCGGATATTCCCGACATGAAATCGCAAGTCCTCGAGACATCTGGTACTCTCTCAGACATCGGGGAACATCACTCAGACATCGGGGGAACATCCCGATTTTTAAATCGGTAGTTAATCACCAACTGCATCGGTGATGTACTACCGATTGAAATATTGGGATTTAATCCCCGAATATTCGTTTATATTTATCGGATATGCTTCTTTGTGTTACTGGGAGGCATCATGAGATCTCCCGATGTGTTTCCGAAGTAATACATCGGTCCCAATGACAACTAGGAGCTTCGTGGACAGGTTCTACAAAAATCGTCGGGAACCACCGGGGAAACTGTGTTATTCCTTATCGCCCATGACGAATTCCTCAGTGGGACCTAGGTTTAAGACTTCTTTGGTGTTTATATATACACCTTTCCCAATCTGCCACATGTGTGGGACGATGATGAACTGTGTGCAGCAATGTGTCCACTCGTTGCAACATTATCCCCGACACATCTGTATACGACGTAATATTGATATTTATTGCAAAAGTGTACCAAATTTCATCCATTCCAAGCTTGCATAAAATGAACCTTTAAGAGCAAATGTCCACGTAACTCTGGATCACCCCTCGCACATGTAAACAAGTTAGCAGTGATAAACAAAACAAACAAGTACTTAAGCAGATAGATATCTTTGTATTTGAACTTTGGTTAGTTTTGACATATGAACATCAAATGCGAGTCGCTGTTCCCGCCAATGCTCTTTCTAGTGGTTGGCCATAACTTGTAGTCTTTTCTATGGGCTTGTTCCGATAGACCACATAATGAACATCGGAGGACAAAAATACGGCTTTTAGACAAAGTTTCTTCGCGTTTTCGCCCCGTTATTCTTGTCCTGGCTTGAATCGAAATAATGGTCCTGAAAATAAAGCAAAACTATCATAAATCAACAGGTCATTTGAAAACTATGCTGTAATAGAGCTAAATGACAAAGCTGCTGTCCGTCAAAAAAAGTTTACAAGGGCATGAATGGGAAGAATAAGTTTTGCTGAAGGAAACAGAATTGGATGGGTTTAATGAGAAACTATGACCTGGCTAGGAAAATATATGCAATAAGTAATAAGCATTAACTAATGTATTAAGTATATGTTACCAATTAATATCGAGTGAGGGAGAAGAGAAATATATTCATTATACGCATTATTTCTGAAACTGCTCACACACACAGCATTTCTGAAATAGCTCTCACACGCAGCATTTTGTTGTTTTTAAAAAAATGTCTCGAATACAAGCATACATTGACAAAACAAGTGTCTCTCTAGTCGTATAAACATAAAATACAACGCCTCGCACGATAGTTTGTCTACATAATCAATAGAAAATGTGAAGAACCGCACATTTTGGCATTTTTATATGTTTTCCTCACCAACACAGCATTACGCTTTCAGTTTTGGAAATGCGCGGTTGCACTTTCTGAGAAAATAAAGGGATTTTGGTACATATTTGAAACTGCCCAATGTGTATTTCGCTAAGGAGACGGCTCTCGTCTTTGTTTCATGAACATTCATCCAGTAATAAGAAAATAAAAAGGAAAAATGTTACCCGAGTCGAGCGATTTTCATCCGTTTTGAGCCCACCCACACAGCGTTTTGTCACGTGGTATGTCCACAGTGAGTATGCATATCATGTTCGTTTCCGTCAAGTTGTACGACCTTTTCAACATCATTTCAGTCATCCGTAAAATTGACAGCGGCCAATGATTCTTATCAATTTGTAGGGATTGATTATCAACTGGTATACGCGTTTATTCCCCAAGCCGATGACAATGTTTCACATGTGGAGAACAAGCTTACAAGTTTATTCAGAATATGCACTAATTAGATGACTATGTATATATGTACATATATAAGTTGGTTTAAGTAAAAAATGACCCATGAACAAACAGCCCTTGTCCGATTTCAAAGAAGACAATGCCCTCCTGGAAATCGAACCAATATTTGGCAGTATTCTTGAAACCCATTGGACAATACCAAACAAAACACGGAGCATAACTCCGACAAAGAACAATATGGAGGTTCCACAACTTACTCTCAGCGCCTCGTAATTTAGAAAGAAGCTTAGACGTCGGTGCGTCGCCTAATCGGGCGATGCAAATATCATATTACTCAGTAACTATCAAGCAGAAAAGCGACAAACATCGCACAAGTCAATTCATACAAGCATATGCTTAGTTCGGCAGTATTAAATAACATGTATGTTATTTTTTTGGTACTATTTTGTAAATCATAAGTATACTTTAGAGCTTGTCAGGTATGTGGACAATATTTTGTTCAAACTTTGTTTATATGGACAGTGTATCATATAAAACAGTTAAAACTGCAAAAATGATTATATGGCACCATTCTTGTTAAGTTAGGATTTATCTGCCTTTGAGTTCGCAAAGGAGTAAAACACTAGTTCAAGGACAGATAGCTAATAAACAAGTTCGATGACCTATGCTTATTTTTGTATTTTTTGTTTTCTCAAGGAACAATTTTATGTTTGCATCGTCTCCTATACAAGAAACTGCAGCGATAGCCTTTAATCAGAGTTTCCAACGTGAAAACGGGATCGGCAAAGTTATTCGGTGGTCGCACGCAGTACTCCTCGTAATTCGTTTATGAATAATAGAACTAAACTATGAAACCTTTTATCTGCTCGTGAAGTTGTGTCACACCACAATATTTATGTGAACCGTTATAACCAATGTCCATGTGCATAACGATATGCAGCACCCAACAAAAAGAGCAGAGCACGAAAGGCACAGAAAGGAACACAAAAAAGAGAAAAATGACAGACCACAAACACTATTTGCATGGTCATATGTATGCTTAATGTGTGGCACTCTTCTTGACCTGTACTTTCTTGTAGTTCTATATCAATTTCTTTTTAAACAAATAAACTTTAATTGCAAATCGGCCAACACATTTGACTTTGGCAACGAAAAGCATATAGACACAAAATGATACATTAATCTACGTAAGGAATACGTACCTCTTTACGTATTTAACTTGATTTACTCTATGTTACGCGTGTCAAACAAGCATTTAATTAGTTACTTAAACCAGATGGCCCCTGTCTGAAAAGTATTATAATATATTAATAAATAATATTGTTTACTATTGAAATTATAATTGCATTTAAAAATACTTAACCTTAAATTAATTAACATATAGGCGTACTTTTAAATATTGTACATTTAAGTATAACACCGGGACAATCAACATAATATAGATTTGCATGTGTGGCAGTTTACTTTGTTTATTCTTTTTAAATTAAAAGTAATGGGCAAATAGGAAAAATAAATTAATAGTAATGGAGTGAAAGGTATTGTTTAAGCTATGCAAACGGTCGCATTGACCGGAACAGTACATACGCATGTTATAAATTGTATTTAATTTACTTTGTCGCAAGTGTTTTTGATTATGTGATTTACAAATTACAAATCGTTCTCTAAAGTTCAGTTAAAGAATATAGATGAAGATATTACCGAATGTTCGGATCACTGTCTCATCGATTTTTGTATTTCCTGAAATATTGATATTCAAAAAAATGCTAAGACTTTATAGCTGTTAAGTTATTTTTTCTTGTTCATTTTTTGTGTTTGCCATTGTGACGTATGCTTGTGGTCTGTCATTGTTATTTTTGTGTGTTGTTCCTTTTTGTGCCGTATGTGCTATGCTGTGTTTGTTGAATGCTTTCCCTGTCCGAGTTGTTATCTATTTCGAGAACATGATTTTCTTTTACTTTCTTTTACTTTATTTTTTATCATTTTAGGTCCAATACCAGATACTTACAACAACGTTGTTTTAACAGACGGTACCAAATTCAAATACAGGCAAGTATAGTAGTGTTTTATATATGTTTATATATGTTTACATGTTCGTATTAAAGCGTATACTATAAGTAAAAATCTGGATTACGCGTGTTTTTGTACTTTACACTATGGACTAATCCGATTTGAAGTATACTAAATAAACACATTTGTTTTTACAGCTATACTCAACGTGAAAGCATGTATCCCCTTTTCAGAAGAAGAGTCCGATATTTGAATTACCTTAGTTCAATATATACTTTGCTGGCTTAGAATGAGAAGGTCGTAAGTACAAAATCAATATTTTGAGAAAACCAGAAAAAACTGTCTGAAAACTATTCTTTTCTTTTTGAAAAACAAGCTTTTTAACTTCGGCTGAGTCAACATGACCAGTTCCTATGTTCATGAAAATAGTCTCATAAGAAGCGCATCGTGATGCAGATTTCAAATATGAGTCTCATTCTAAGCCAGCGATATATATATATATATATATATATATATATATATATATATATATATATATTATATATTATATATACGTATAGTCATACCAACCTTTTATACAGAGGAAACAAAGGTGTGCTTGAATGATGTTAAACCGTTATGGTATTATAATTATATCGTCATCAATAGGTGTTTGTATAAGAGAGTAGTACTTCCGCCGGTAAGCTATCAAATACAAACGCCACAGTGCAATGATCTCCAAATTGCTGCTGTCGTTCATTGTTTATTAGTTTAGTTTAGTTTATACATATGTGTTGCCAAAACAAATCAAATTGTTAATTGCTTGAAGCTAAAGTTCCATAACTTAGTTACGACTCGCGCTAATATACAAACAATGTATAAGATTGTTTAATATAGTGAAGTTGGATGGATTGCAAATTATTAAGTATTCTATGGCGAAGAAAGGGTTGTCTATCTGTCAACAAGAGGTTGCAAACAGTATTTACCTTGTCGATATATCGGTCCACATTTCCAATTATCTTTCATTAAATGTATCAAAAGTTTAAATGAAAATCGTCAATATTGCCCCACATCACGTTCGTGTACGATTTATCTTAACAACTAGACAACATTACAAGAAGCTAATAATTATTAGATCTACATCTAATTTAATAAATGTCATTGTTAATTATTTTGAGTTCCTTTTTTAAATGTTTAATCGAATAAATTGTGATATTGTACACCTGCATTACGTAATTCATTGATCATTTTGTATTGGCAGGCTCGGATTGAATCCTGTCAACAAAAATCAGGCAGAGGCGAATTGTTCAAGCGATGGAGGTCACTTGGTACGGATAACATCTGCGGCAAAAATAGATTATCTTCGAACAATTCTTCCTAATGAAAATAATGGTGGTAAATATTGCTCAAATTTCACCTTCTGGAATGACTGAACCTCACATCCCCTCACTGTACACGTAGTCGCAATATCTTATAACCATATGTGCACATGTTATGTATTTTTTATTCTTTATTGCAGTGTCATTCACATGTTATTATGTATAGTTATATAAATAGAGATTATCAATAATTGTATGTACTTGTATTCTATAAAACGCCAATAATTCAATAATTAGTGCATGCAATTAGTAATATACTAATTAGTACGTGGAACAGTCCTGAAGGGTTTGATTAATAATTAATGATACAATGTAGTTTGAAATAATTATACCGTCCGTATGAAACAACACAGAAATAAAAACGGTCATACTGTCCAATCATGCAGACTAAGCACACATAACGACAATAACCCTTTTTTCGTTTCGTTTCTTTTTTCTTATTGGTGCTGTCTAGACATTTGAAACTATGCAACGAATTACTACCATAACCCGATTTTTTTTCTTTCGTGGTTTTTCATACTGAAAAAGATATAGAGTCAAAATTGTTGAAGTTAACTATTAATTATTTATTTTTCTGCGATCAGTTTCTAGGGTTTGCACGAACGTACCATCTACGCACTATAGGGGAACTTTAGAATCAACGGATGCCGGTGATATATGTCAGAGATGGGACTCCCAGACTCCGCATGGTCATCCTCATAACAGAATCCAAGACTTTCCAGAGACGGTCCTTGCTGATGCCGCAAACTATTGTCGTGACCCTGACCAATCAGGACAAATATGGTGCATGACCACAAATCCTTCACAAGAGTGGGATTGGTGTACGACAACAGACTGTTATGATTGTAAGGAAAACACCCACTGTACACAATTTTACCCCACCCCCTTTACAAATAACAACGATTTCTGCCGTCACAAACATTCTGATTTACGGAATTCCCAATACGCCATCTTTAGAGCACCGTAGAACATACTTACTTTATAATTTTACTTTGTTGCTTTACATGCACGTATATTGTGTACAAAAATGTTAAGATTAGTTAAGTTATACATTTTGTCATGAAAAAAGAACATGATATTTCCCTTCCAAGCATGTTTACGAATTGCTAACTTTAACTGATTTCAAGCTGGAGTTTGTTTTGTATTAACCGATTCCTTTATGCAATGTTCTTAGAATAAACAATAAGTGATAAAAGGGAGATAATCGCATGTGTACATCTACAGAGGGAGATATCCGTTAATAAGGGAGAAAACTCTTGACACTTTTCTGTACATCAATTCTAACATGCATATTTATCTCATTATTTTAGCTGTTGACATTCCTACCCATAGTTGCTACACATCCGGTGACTCTGTTGACTATAGCGGGACATGGAGTGTGACCAAATATGGCCGAACGTGTCAAAGATGGGATTCGCAATCACCACATACACATAGTTTTACATCAGGATCCATGTTTCCAGACACAACAGTTAGTGCCGCAGAAAATTATTGCCGTGATCCAGACAATAGAGGTTACACTTGGTGCTATACAACCGATATTGGGTATCCATGGGAACCGTGTTATATCCGAGATTGTTTGAAAGGTGGGATCTCAATTTCGTTAATATCATGATTGACTTGGTTTCCAAAAATTCAAAAATTATTTAAATTTCAATCTAATATAATAAAACAATTCCTGTATTTACGTAAAATACAAAATGGCGTAAGGGTTTCATTATACAATCGGAGCATATCATTTTATCACATGATCGTACAATATCGAAAATATTTGTTTTGTATTGTTTGGTCATATTGTGATACGAGTATATATTGCCAATTGCTTTGTCATAGATATTCCTGAACGAAAGTGCTATGACCATCCCACTACACAAGGCTATGTAGGTACATGGAATTTAACATCGTCTGGGTTTGTTTGTCAAAGATGGGATTTCACGTTTCCACATACCCATGTTTTTACACCCAGCAATTTCCCTGATGTAAGTTTGTCCGACGCTGGAAACTATTGTCGGGATCCAGACAACAGAGGGTACCTTTGGTGTTATACAACAGATGACAGAACAGAGATAGAATCGTGTGATATACCACAATGTAAGTCGTAGTTCAATAGTTGCTGTGTACTTATGACTACTAGCGTAACTTTTTACAATAATAATATGCAAATTGTGCATGTATGATTTAAAATTCAAGTACTTGACTCCTGATAGTAGAATATTGTAATATACCACAATGGAAGCCTTGCGAATGCAATTGTTACCTTACGAATACGGAAACGCGAGCGTTGTACCTTTACGACTGGCATCGAAACGAGGATTTTACGGTCGATATTATACTTTAACTCGTATTATTTGTGATCTTAATTTGAATACATTAGTACTTGATTCATGTTACTTTCTGTTATGGCAAGAGCTAATTATATATAATCTACTTCCATAAAACAATGTTTTCCCAATTACATCTTTCCAAAGGTATTCGATAATTGGCGTCACTATATACTTGTATAAATTGTGTATCATTATTATGTATATGTACCTTACTTATTCTGGCGTTTTGTAAATTCGTTATTGCTTTTAAGTTTCTTAAGCTGAACATATGCAGAGCGTTACTTGTATTGTACGCGTATATTTGAAATACCAAAAACATGCGATCGAACCATACGTGTTGTATTTTGTAGGTGACAGAAACTATTTGCACTAATGTTTCTTTTTCCGTCGACCACATGTTGTAGTCCGTCTTTTGGTCATATGCATGGTGAATTAACCTTCCGATTTTTTTCAACCAATCAGGTGACGGCAGCGATGGATATCACGTTCAAGGAACCAATCAAAACGCTTTAAACGAATGGCAAGTTACTAATGGTGAAGCAATAGAAACTTCAAGCTGGGGCACCGGAAAACCAGATTACCCAGAACAAGAACATTGCGCGCGCATGGATTCAAACTATAATTGGAATTTAAACGATGGTGATTGTGCTTGGAATTTAAGGTTTATTTGCGAAAAATGACCAGTGATGTTTTCATGAAGAACACAAAAGTTTGATCCAGGCTTGTTCGTACTGGTTTGGTTCCATTGGTGGATAGTACGCGTCAAACGTGTCTTTCTGCAATGCTTCACCAGATACTAGTATGAAGGTCGATTCTGATTTTGATGGATTGAACTTTACGAGGAAAAATGAACATTGAGTTAATATCCTATTGGAGTGATGTTGCGACGTCGTTCCGCGAGTTTACAAACACGAACATTGTATCATGTGTAGGCTTTTGTAATCTGCAAACTTTGAAGTAATTAATGAAAAATTAAGATCGCATAATTTTTGTCAGAAGTTGCATTTTAGCCAGACTGCCACTTGTAGACATTTCAACAATTGTCATATTAACTATTTTCCATTTGTTTCGATGTAAAATGATACGTATATTGTTACTTATTTTAAAATTACCATATATAAAGACATAGTTGATGTTTCTTATAAATGAAATTGAAAACTGTTCTGATTTCTTAAGATCGAACAGGAATGTTACCTTCTATCCTCAAACAGTATATAACGACAGGAGAAGGCACTCAAGACGACAACACAACATGCACTAATTAACAATCCAACCGCACGGCGGTATACTGTATGTACTTTAATACGAGTACATGTACTTATTATCACATATCTCTTAAACAATTTCAAGTTAAAGTATAATGTCACAATAAAACAATTCGTGAAATTTGGAAATATCATAACATTTTTAAATGATAGATAGATAGAACTTTTATTTCCTCCAGAATCGGAGAGCAAAACATATTTACAATGACAGTTACACAAATATTATACATGTACATATTACAGATATCACAACATACACTGATATAATTATAATACATTCATAAGATCATGGTATGACATGTATACAATATAAACAATGTACTACAGGATACGTATATAGTATCGTTGAAGAGCACATAATGCATAGGACAGATACAAGCTTTGTAAGCAGCATATTCATATTGTGACCATCTTATTCGAAAGTGAAATATAAGAAAAGTCGAATGTTACATAGTTAAACTGTTGGTTTCATAAATAACATAGTTCCAATTCAGACTCTCATAGTGTGACTATCTTATTCGAAATCGAAAAACAAGAAAATCATAACTGTGATTGCTGAATAGTCTGCTAAGACAATATCATTCACCATTCATATTATTACAGACTTAGTACAACACACAAACAACCACAGACTTAACAAAACTTCAGGATATGTGCAAGTGCATGGGATACGTTTGCATTTTGTATTATCATTATCTGTCGCCAGAGTAAATATCTCCAAGCACTGTGTCTTACTGTCTAGTTTAGAGAACTCAGTAAACCAATAATGTCCTTTTAGTTTTATAATATGACACCATAGCTTACGATGTGATTCATATAGAACATGACACTGGCAAACTCTATGCATGTCTATGTTGTCAGTAAGGAGTTGGCATTTTGAACATTGTCTGATAAATTGTCTTGAAATAAGACTAGCCATTGCATTGATGATTGTCGCACAAGTGTTGTTGATGCATTTAGATAAAGAACATCTAGCTATTGTCCACAAAGGACTGTAGCAATCAGCTCGCACTACATTTCCTGCTAACCTGTCGATAATAATTATTAATGATGAGACATCGTTCAATATTGCCAAGTGTTCACGATTTATTATAGCTTTTTGAAGAATATGCTTCAATTGACATTTTGAGGGAAATACGCCGGTTCCGTTATAATTTTCAAAGTGGTGTTGTAAATCATATTTATAGAACAAACGATAAGCATCTGGAATAAACCCTCTCGACTGCTTGTCTCCATTTACAAAGTGCGTCAGTTTGTTCATTAATACTTCCTTCGCTTGATATTTCTCGGGTAGTCTAGCTAATTCACCGAAGAAGTTCAGCTTTTTACAGTCTATCGTTGTTTCGATTGTTACACAATTTAACAAACAAAGCGAAAGTTTTGTATCAGTACTCCTATGTAGTGACTGTATGTGTTTCACACACAATCTATGAGCTATTTCCAATTTAGATATGTCAGTTTTAGAATAGAAATTCCACAGTTCGCAGCCATATAAAGCTTTGGGTATTACAACAGCTTCATATGTGGTTTTAAGTGCTATAGGGCTCGAAGACGGATGAATACCACTATTTATAATGTTCAAGTACGTTCCTCTAAGTTTAATGCATACCTGTTTCATGGTTTCCATTGTAGATATGTCCTGGTCCAAATTCACACCGAGATGCATGTATTGATTTGATTCATTGACTTGTTCGTTGCCGAGTATGAATGTAGGATTAAAATTTGTTTGAGAAGGGGCATTAAACTTGATAATTGCACATTTTTTAGCATTGTAGAAATATCTCCATTTACATGCATACCTATGACATATAGAGAGCATTTCGTCCATTCCTGACTTTGACAATGGAAAAAGAACCATATCATCAACAACAGTAGGCGCGCACATTTTCAATCCGTATAAACAAAGTCCACAAGTGCTTGCTTCATGAGAAGCTGATGAGACCGTTGATGAAAACTAGGTACATCATGAACTTTTCCCGCCTTGTCGGGTTCCTTGGAGAATTTGAAAATTATCGGACACCAGACCCTTGTATTTCACTCTACCAGTAGCTGAATTGTATAGTTCTCTAAGGCAATTAACGTGTTCATATCGATGTCACATTCTAGCAATTTGTAAAAAAGGTCCGTCATGCCACACGAAGTCAAATGCTTGTCTCCCATCCAAGCAACAAATAATAGTATATATACTTTAGAGTCTAATTCTCTGGTATGATTTAAACATACACGCAATACAAATGAAGACATTATACAACCAAGCTGCTCTTAAAAACCTCCCTGTTAATGTTCAATATTAAACTGTCTTTGCACCTTTCAAGCAATATTGTTTCATATAATTTCAAGATGGTTGACGACAGAGTGATGGCTCGGTAATTATTTGGATTGTCTTTTGCTTTCTTGTCGCCTTTATGAAGTGTTAAGATTAAGCCACGCTTCAGAGCATCTGGGACACATCCGGTCCGTAGCATAGATGTAAATAAGTTTGCCAAAGAAGAAAGCATGATATCTCTGTTTGCGTATATAAAATGTTCGTACAGCACACAATCATCTCCAGCCGCTTTACGTTTAGGTAGTGACCGAATCCAACTTGTTATGCCCACAAGGAAACTCATCTCCATTATACATGTAAAACGCTACAAAGTCAAATCATTAGCTGTTTGTTTTTGTTTTAAACATTTCAATTGGATGAAGGGCAGTTAAAATCAATACTTTATTCACTTGACAACATACACATGCATAAACTATCAATTACAATAACAATTTATTCGATAGACTTGTAATGTTTATCTTCACAGTGGTATATACACTCCCAAAAGTGCTAAACCGCCAGTTTATATTTCAATCCCGTTTTGTGCAAAAATGTATGTACGAGGGGTGATCAACAAATACGCGGAAAAGTGCTGTCATTTCTTTATTTGTCACTGTAAGTCGTTGAAACCTTATAAACACGAAGATTCACCTGAAATTTCGCATACCGATACATGATGAAGAGATGCACCTGAATATTGCCGGTTTATTTTGAGCGTTTTGCAGTTAATTTCATTTAGATTCTTACACTTCATCCAAGTTCGTTTTGCGTCAATCTCGGCATGTTACGTGGTTCTCTGGGAGGGCAGACATCGGTTGTGCTAAATGTTAATGAACACGTGCTTGTTGCGTTGCGATACGCGCGTGTTCATGGACACTTTGGGTGAATTATGTTGTGACTTTGTAAAATAGACCTCATTACGTAACACGCCTGTAACGAGTAACATGGTCATGCATCTGCCAAAATGAATCAATAATTGCATGCCTGTATTATTCATGTGCATTGTATTGGTATGCAAAATTTCATTAGAGTACGTGCAGAATTAACACAATTATAACACATAATTATGGTGGCGGGTAAGAACTTTTGGATAGCGTATACAGATGAGTTACCTGAATAAACGAGTTATAGTGTGTTCCATGTCGTGATGATCTGAACAAACGAGTTATAGTGTGTTCCATGTCGTGATGATCTGAAAAAACGAGTTATAGTGTGTGCCATGTCATGATGATATGAACAAACGAGTTATAGTGTGTTCAATGTCGTGATGATCTGAACAAACGAGTTATAGTGTGTTCCATGTCGTGATGGTCTAAACTAACGAGTTATAGTGAGTTCCATGTCGTGATGATCTGAACAAACGAGTTATAGTGTGTTCCATGTCGTGATGATCTGAACAAACGAGTTATAGTGTGTTCCATGTCGTGATGATCTGAATAAGGAAGGAATTCTTGTAGTACGATGTAAGTGGTGAATGGTACATGATCTTGTGTAACCTGATAAAAGACAAGTGGACAATTGGAGGGGCCGATTTATGGAGCAGACATACTTGTAGATACTTCCCAGATCTAACCCTGGTTTGGTGTACATGGACGAATTGAGCTTTATTTGTGTAATATTATCAAATCTCGTTTATTATAAAATGATATCATGTTTGTATATTTGTATATTACAAATGCATTATTCCAGTTCAAGTTGCATTAATCAATGGAATCAGTATTGACTATTGGCCTATTGGGAAATATTCCGTTGCTTCGTTCAGTTACTGCGGCAGTCCAGGAGGGATATAAGCGTGGAAACGTTCAGGCCTCGGTTACTTCCCTTATGGTTATTTCCCTTATCGGTTAAACAAATGTGAAATAATCAAAACTGTATAGCAGCTGAAATTGTTTTTAAATATTGTTGTTTTAATGTGCCACTTGTTAGTAGTTATTCAATCATATGAAGCCAACATCAGTCACATTATCCCGACATTAGATGAAGCAGCAGTTACATGGAACTTACTGCGCCTAGGCGTCTTGAACAAGGGAGATATACCATGGCTGGTATTCACAAAGTATCTTAAGTAAAAACTTCAATATTTTGACATTAAATCAATAATTTGTGCAGCTCATAATGTCAGACAACTTGAAAATTATTCTTTGTATCTTTATGATTATAGTCTGTTCAAATGCTTCAAAATTATGTAAAATATTTAGCATGTTGACTTTCTTGCTAGGCTGATACACTAGAAACAAATGAGATTTTAAGAAATGTTCTGAATTTAATGCTAAGAAGCTTTGTGAAGTCCACCCTAGTACCTAGAATAAATCACTGGCTTATGATGAGAAGGCCGGAAGTGCGACCCCACCGGTCCCGATTTTAATCCCAAGCGACCGTTTCACATTAGTTACCTACACAGCAAGTTACATCATTACGAACCAAAGTTATTGAGCGGAAATTGTTTTTCTATTTCAGTAACGGTGACCTTGATCTTGACCCCATCGGCCAAGCGGTCTTTTCACATAAGCTACCTAGGCAGCAAGTTTCATTATAAGATCTCACTCCTAACTGAAGTTATCCAACGGAAACGACGTGTGACGTCCACCAGCCCATCAGCCAATCTAATAACTAATTTATCCGTTGGATAATCTGGTTAAAAATAATAAAAAGTACAAAAAGATTTTTGTCAAATGATGTGCCTTTTTGCTAAACCTAAACTCGTTGATTTTGTAAGTGCTCTTTTGCAATTTGAGGTTCCAACGTAAGGCTGCTTCAATCGTTTTAAAGGGTGTATTTACTGTTAACCGTGTTGCTCTGTGAATTGCCTTGTGGTCGTCCTTGTTACTCGTTTTCGTTTCGTCTTCCGATTTCCTACGATGACTGAGGCAGTAGGATGTTGCAGGAGGTGGTCGTGTTTTGTAGATGTTCAGTTGTTACATGTGTATTCGTGTTTATGGTTGATAATGTGATTTATTCATGTGTGTGGTTGATAATGTGATTTATTCATGTGTGTGGGTGTCTATGTGATTTGTTCATGTTTGTGGATGTCTATGTGATTTGTTCGTGTTTGTGGTTGTCTATGTGATTTATTCATGTGTGTGGTTGTCAATGTGATTTATTCATGTGTGTGGTTGTCAATGTGATTTATTCATTTGTGTGGATGTCAATGTGATTTATTCATGTGTGTGGATGTCAATGTGATTTATTCATTTGTGTGGATGTCAATGTGATTTATTCATGTGTGTGGATGTCAATGTGATTTATTCATTTGTGTGGATGTCTATGTGATTTATTCATGTGTGTGGATGTCAATGTGATTTATTCATGTGTGTGGTTGTCAATGTGATTTATTCATTTGTGTGGATGTCAATGTGATTTATTCATTTGTGTGGATGTCAATGTGATTAATTCATGTTTGTGGTTGTCAATGTGATTTATTCATGTGTGTGGTTGTCAATGTGATTTATTCATGTGTGTGGATGTCAATGTGATTTATTCATTTGTGTGGATGTCAATGTGATTAATTCATGTTTGTGGTTGTCAATGTGATTTGTTCATGTTTGTGGTTGTCAAAGTGATTTGTTCATGTTTGTGGATGTCAATGTGATTTATTCATGTTTGTGGATGTCAATGTGATTTATTCGTGTGTGTGGTTGACAATGTGATTTATTCATGTTTGTGGATGTCAATGTGATTTATTCGTGTGTGTGGTTGTCAATGTGATTTATTCATGTTTGTGGATGTCAATGTGATTTATTCATGTTTGTGGATGTCAATGTGATTTATTCGTGTGTGTGGTTGTCAATGTGATTTATTCATGTTTGTGGATGTCAATGTGATTTATTCATGTTTGTGGATGTCAATGTGATTTATTCATGTTTGTGGATGTCAATGTGATTTATTCGTGTGTGTGGTTGACAATGTGATTTATTCATGTTTGTGGATGTCAATGTGATTTATTCGTGTGTGTGGTTGTCAATGTGATTTATTCATGTTTGTGGTTGTCAATGTGATTTATTCATGTGTGTGGTTGACAATGTGATTTATTCATGTTTGTGATTGTCTATGTGATTTGTTCATGTTTGTGATTGTCTATGTGATTGGTTCATGTTTGTGGTTGTCAATGTGATTTGTTCGTGTTTGTGGTTGTCGATGTGATTTATTAATGTTTGTGGTTGTCAATGTGATATGTTCGTGTTTGTGGTTTTCAATGTGATTTATTCATGTTTGTGGTTGTCAATGTGATATGTTCATGTTTGTGGTTGTCAATGTGATTTGTGCTTGAAATATGTGATTATTCTTTTTTGTGTTTTCATTTTTGTCTTCCGTGCTCTGATGTTTCTGATGATTGATGCCTTCCTTGTCCTCTTTGTTATTATAATTGCTTCATTCTTTACAAAGAAAATTCATTTTGTAGACAAACAGATGACAAAACTTCGGACAAGGAAGGCAGCATTCAAAAGAAACAGCCATGACGCATGATAGGTACAAACAGATCCGTGTACAAAATGCTAGTCGCTCTGTATGAAACTTATCCCGGTCAAAATAACAAATACTGAGTTTTTATTGATTGTTTAATTTTGATAAAACATTTGTTAACAGTTAACAAAGCATTTTGACAATATGATCATTTGACAAGACTATACAACAGGGTAGACAAACTGGCATGTGCATATTATTGCATGTATGAAACTTACCCCGGTCAAAATTACAAATACTGAGTTATGATGACTTTTTGATTGATTATCAAACAAAACATACAAAAACCCTTTCATAACAAGTTTTGACAAAACTAATTAATAAATTAATACCAATGTAAATCAATACAAAACAGTTATGGCGTTCTATAGGCGCACGTTTTGATGTTCATGTCTGCCTATTTTGGTACCACTCAGACAAGTACTAACCGACTTCATAGATTGACACAGCTGTGAGCTAACGAGCTAGTAATTAACCCCTAGAACTGATGTAGCTGTATGCCTGTATATATTATATCTTTTGTTTATTTGTATTATGTAAATTGCAAATATTATGTTGCTAATATACTGTTTACATTATACCTTTATATAAATATAATGAGTAGTATGTTTTAGTTTATTATAATATTGTATACATACAACTCATTATCATTATAAAATATTATTTATTTAATCGGGGATCAATTAACACGCCTTGCACTTTTCAGATGAATGAAATTGCTAAATATATCTGTTAATGAATGAGAAAATAGCATGCTGAGAAGCATGATCGTGTGTTCAATAATAAGACCTGGAAGGGTTTAAAAATGACATTGTTATTTTGCACTGTTAATATCGAACAACTAGCACAAATCGCTGTCTTGTTTTTGATGACGTAGGTGTATGTTGATGTTAAAAATACAAAAAAACATCCGTAAAATCAATGAAATCCACACGTTTAGGAGAAGCAAATAAACATAAACATAATTTAAATATAGATTCATTATTGCAACTTTCTAGTTGACTTAAATAGGTTAATGAATGGTGTCGGACTAGTACAAGTAAAATAATAAATCAATTAAAAAGTCCACGCGAAGCCTAGAATAGTTCAGACCGATAGAATTTGTTTGCGGCTGAAGTTCAAAATTAGTTACTAATTCCAAACGCTTAGGGAAGGAAAACCCTACTTTATTTTGAAAGAACGTGCAAAGACCACACGTTATTTCAAAAGCATAATAAATATTCACAGTTAATTTTGGAAATAACATTAGCTACCTTAAAAATTATACCTTATATTTTAGTATGCGTAAATTGACCAATAACTTTTTTGAGAGAAACAGTCGCGCCAATAAGCCAACACATTGGCTTAGATTTAGTTTAAACAATATTTATTTTCATGAAACAAATAACATAGATTTCTATGTATGAACAGGAACTAAGAGTGTAACATTTTAACACTCATGACATAGAATAAACGATAACAACAGAAACATGGTATAATATCATATCCAAAATAAGATTAGTCTTTATTTCTTTGGTTTAGTATTGATTTATGGTGGATTCATACACGTTGGAAAGTTGACCACATGAGTTTGCATGGAATTTGATACCAATGTTCAACAATTTTCAAACAGACTTTTTTATCCAGCAAAGCTAGTTGCAAATAACATCTCTACTTGTGACAAATAGGCCGCCGGTCGATATATACGCATTACAATACAATTAAGGAATGTACGTGTACTATGTACATGTATACAAATTACAAGGTAGCAGTGAACAGGACAAATGAGTGCACATGAATATGTTATCAACTCGAACAGCACACAGATGAAACCAAAACAATACAAAAACTCTGGATCGATATTTGGTGTTGTGTTCGTTCATATAAACACCATTGTGTTTTTTTCACAAATAAAGCTTAAATTCCAAGTACGATCACCATCGTTTAAATTCCACTTATAGTTTGAATCCATGGGCGCGCAATAATTAGGGGTGACTATTGAGTCAAATTTTGACTATTGCAATACTATTGCTATTGCTGAAAGTACTATTGCGATACTATTGTATTGCTGGAAACTATTGCGATACTATTGCAATAGTTATTGCCAAGATTTGAAAACCAGATATTAACTTGTAAATGAACATTTGCACTGTGTAAGATATCACGTTTTGTACAACATACAAATCTACTATTTGTGGAAATGATTTAAAATGAATTTGACAGAAATAGATTTATAAAATTAAGGCGATATTGGTCCATTGTGCCAATTTGTGGCTGTTTTGATGCGTGTGGTTATTTACAATTAGTTTTTTTAACGAAAACGGAAGTTGTTTTAAATTAATAATAATAATATCGTAACTATCGATTGTTGAGCTAACTATCGGCGATAGTTATTGGATCGAGACTTTTACTATCGATCCATACTATCGAGACACTCGGAATCGCAATGCATCGATATTTCGATGCATCGGCCCACCCCTAGCAATAATCTTGTTCTGGGTAATCTGGTTTTCCGGTGTCCCAGCTTGAAGTTTCTATCTCTTCACCATTAGTAACTTGCCATTCGTTCAAAGCGTTTTGATTGATTCCTTGAACGTGATATCCATCGCTGCCGTCACCTGATTGGTTTAAAACAAATAAGAAGACCGTTTAATTTACACTATTTCTCATCAAAACACGGACTACAAAATGTGGTCAATGACAGAAGAGACGATAGATACGTTCTGCTATTTGCAAGATGTTGTTCGATTACCTGTTTTTCGTATTTTATGTATACACGTAGATCTGACATCTTAGGTATGTTAATGCTAACATCAAGATAATACCAAATCGGACAGTAAGAGCATCACGTGACAGAAACACCTGATCGAAAAGGCACAACAAGAACAGTAAACAAACTACTATGCACGCACGAAAGCGGACCGGTCAAAACTACGAGCGAGGCCGAACGACTTTTGATTCAATATCCAAGCTTAAAAAGTACTACCGTTCACAGGGTTGGAGCCCAAAATAACTGCTTTGTACCAACAAAATACGTATGGTAAGAACTCTAGTTACAAGGATAAATGCATGTATAGGGGCGAGTTTGCAAAATTTATACATTTGACTTAACGTTATTTTGAAGTGCATGTGTACTTTTATTATGTAAGTATCCATTAGGTTCCTCTTGTCAGAGAAGAAAACAAAACAGGAATCAAGTTCATGTACTACATGTACACATGTAGTATCTTAATGTAAAATTATCAATCTTATGAGTTACATATTTAATATCGACGGTAAAAATAAACGTTACAATATCAGTCGTAACTATAATAAACTGTACAACTCGTACAATTAAACTACGACCAACATTGCGGTATATTACAAGATTCTAACATCAGGAATCAAGTATTTCAATGTCAAATCATGCATGTACAATTTACAGACTATTATTGTAAAAATCTAGGTTACGCTGTTAGTCGTATATACAAGACGTTACGCTCGATTTTGGCGTACATTAGCGTAACCAATTCCGACGTTATTGACGTTTTTAACGATTATTGACGTTACAAGACTTATTTGGGTGTTTCGAATACAATTTTTCTTAAATTATGCCGTAAACCCCATATTTTTATTCGTCACATATTTCGCGATTGGTTTAAACAAAATTGTTGTAAAATTAAAATGGTTTTGAGCAACCCGCTTGATTGATAGGTGCATTTTTACGCAATATGTATGGCAGTTTTTAGATCGGCCATATGGCGAGGCGGAGGGGTAATTAAGGCGTTACAGTCGTACATTTTAATTAAACATACAATAGAATATACCAATAATACGCTGCGTATCGTTCCATACAAGTAGATGATTTACTTTTTGCCGAGACATTAAAATACATGTACAAAAATGAGAAAGTAAGTTAGAAAATACTACGAAAACCACGTCTCGAAAAGTGGCGCTTTTAATACCGCTAAACTTACTATTTCAGACTAAAACACCATAATTACATAAACCCCACAGCTCATACTTCATTCATACAAATTTTCATTTAAATATGCAGTACATCGACTCTTTTATTAAAACGGGTACGATTCTACCGATCATGTAGACGTTGACGTTACGTTAATTTCAAGGGTGTGACATTATGGCTAGATTTGCCAAAATTCATAAATAAAATTAAAGCCATGTTGAATGTAAGACTTATTCATATCAAAATACAGACAATTATATGTACTTTTTGGTTGTAGTCGCAGTCGTTTTAATAAATGCATACTTCTTTAAATATTTTGAGGCATAGCAACATCACAATTTAATTTGTGCACTTTTTGATGCGTGTGACACCGTAGCTAGAAAAAAGTATACCTATATTAAAAGCCTAGTTTAAAGTCATAATCGTACAAATTATACCCAATTCAAAAGTAGGATGCATGTACTTTTTGTCAAAATAAAGATTATAGAAAGTCGACTTAAGTTATAGAAAATACTGAAGTTTTAACAAATCTTGTCGCGGAAAGAAATTAAATCTTACGTTGTCAGTTGAATATGTTTTTCGCTCACGGTTTGTTACTGGAAGTTTTGAACGGCACATAAATCGAACAACGCGAAATGGAGTTGCCATCACGTCACCGCATCTACTTTTTGGGCGGATAAAGACACTTAAATGAATTTGCCGAGCTGCTAAACACTGCGCATTGGTCAATTATGTTACATCTTACATGACGTTTTTGTGACGTTCTCCGTCATTCTATGTTTAATTTAATATATTCTAATAATTAAACGTACATGCGGATCACATTACTAGCATGGCGATTCTTTTATCTTGCTTGTGATATCAAAATATAAACAACCGTATTTCTAAAATGATTTTTATGCAATATTGAAGTGTAAAAATGTTATAAATTGCCAATGTACGCCAACAATGAACGTAACGTCACAACAACTCTTGAACTACGACTTACATTGCGGAATATTTCAATATTCTAACGCTGTTCTGTCATCAGTTGTATAGCACCAAAGGTACCCTCTGTTGTCATTTTGTGACTTTTGATACTTTTCTAATTTATTTTCTAAGTCTTTTAACGACAAGAATATTCGCGCGTGATCATAGTTTTCCATGTATTCGCACGTGTATTCGCGAGTACTCGCGCCGTGTATGTGCGCTTATTCGCAAATGTTATAGCGAAGTTTAGCGTTTTAGTGGCAATTCGAGGTAAAATCGCAGTAAATTCGTGCGTATTCGCGCGTAATCATAGTTTTTCCATGTATTCGCCCGTATTCGCGAGTACTTGCGTGTATGTGCGCTTATTCGCAAATTTTATAGCGAAGTTAAACGTTTTAGCGGTAATTCGCTGTAAAATTGCGGTAAATTCGCGCGTATTCGCGGGCAATAAGTGTATTCGCATGTATTCGCACGTATTCGCAAGCACTTGCGTGTATCTGCGCTTATTCGCAAATGTTATAGATTTCGCACCACCCTCTTGAAAAATCCTAGTTACGGCCATGATTTAATTTGACATTTTTACTTTTTCAAAGTCTAAATTCCCACCCTAGAGCAAGGGCAATTTGTCAAAAACGCCTCACTGGGAGATGCTTTACAAACACCCTGGATCAAAATTTATATTCCAGTCTATTTCCGCGGGACTCGGCACCATTCAGTCTGTCAAATTCCCACCTATTGGGAACAGCCTTCTGTCAAAAGTCCCGTGTATGCCCCCCCCCCCCCCCCGGGGGAAACATGGATAGGTGCATCTGGTCCACGGAGCAGATTAGCGAAGTATAACGCGTGAAAGAGTCTACTTCAGTGCTTTGACACACATTAATGAATAAACAGTATAATTATGAAAAAATGCAATAATTAATTAATTATTTACTCACATCAAAGCAATTAATTCGAAAAAGTATATATACTGAATATGATGTATATTTATAAATGACCGCATTTGTTGAAAAAAAACATGCAATCGGTTAATATCACTTGTGTCAATTGGTTTAAATATAGTAGTAATGAAGTGTCAACCACCAATCAACTACAATTATGGGATTATAACAATAACCATGTTTGTATAATCGATCGTTACTTTATCACCTATGCTAATGGGATTATGTGATGATTAAATAATGTTGTAGTTGATTAAATTACAGACTGATCGTTTGCACATTTATTGCAACTTATTGGCATATGAACATGTATAATACATTCTTCGCCGTATGTATATTACAATAAGCTGACCAGTTAAAATAATAACACATCCTAGTATTTCGCCATTTACAAATATGTATGAGCCAGTCTCCAGGAAAACCTGCTATATTGACATTATGTAATTACGACATGTAACAATGTGTAAAAAAGCTTTAACATAAGAAAAAATAACATATCTATAAATCTTAGCTTTAACATTTCTTATAAATTATGTCGAAATCACTTACTTCGTTGCTATGGTGATCAATTTCAGAAAAATACTTTGATTTAGAAAAACGAGGAGCCTTTCTCTAAATGTGAACATATACAATTTGGACTGATATTCTAAAACTAAAAACATCATTCTAAAACGTGATACTATTTTAAACAATTTATGTCAATAATTGATCAAATGCTGTAACTTCCTTAAAAATCAAGATACTAACACAATTGTTTTTGCATTTTGTTTCATTAAGATTACTCTTTTAAACAATAAAAACTCCCAAAATAGCAGATTTTCCTGGAGACTGGCTCACATATAGCTGACCGATGCTTTACAGTATAATCCTTCTTAATCTATATGGTCAGCAAATTTCAACACTATTAACTCACCCCGAATATATCGAGAAACTGCTGACCAGTTAAAATAAGAGCAAATTCAAGTACTGCGCTATTTCATATAGCTGACCGATGTTACTTTACAGTATAATCCTTCTTAATCTATATGGTCAGCAAATTAACACTATTAACTGACCACGAATATATCTAGAAACTGCTGACCAGTTAAAATAAGAACAAATCCTAGTATTGCGCTATTTCATATAGCTGACCGATGTTACTTTACAGTATAATCCTTCTTAATCTATATGGTCAGCAAATTTCAACACTATTAACTGACCACGAATATATCGAGAAACTGCTGACCAGTTAAAATAAGAAAACCAACCTCTCTATAGCTACAGCTAGTGTTACAGAAGTAACCATCAATATATTCACCAACCTCTGTACTACGACCGAATTTTGTGTTTCCAAATGGGTGTTGTTCAAGAGAGGTCGCATTGTACCTTGGACTTGCTATTGAGTTATTAAGAAGTGTGTTGAAGTACATTTCGCTGTACCTTCGAAAGTATATCAATAGTCATTAGAATGTTGAAATTTAGTTTGTATCAACTATATCTAGGTGATATATAGCAAACTAAATCTCTGCATTGACAACCATTATTAATAGTTAATACACCAATGTACACATTAAACGCTTCACTACAAAATGAAAACAATACGGCTTTTGGCAGAGAAATCTTTTTTTCATAAGGGTATTTTTTTACATGTAACGCTCTGCTGAAATCAAACAAACTTACTTTTATTAATATAACATTAATGTTTAAATTCAACCTTTGTAATCATCTTATACCTTTATAAAAACATGAAATCAATGTTTTTATTACGAATAATTTACCAGGAAATAATAAACTATGAAATCTCCTTTTCGTAGAGAACAATATTTCCCCCATCGATCTGCCTAAATATATAATCTCGACATTTTTAATTATTTCTTTTTTTTCTTCATTAACTTTATTAACATTAAAATCATAGACATACATTATAATTTTATTTAAGATCTTACAACTCTATCGAAATTGGCTATATAGTGATTTCACAACTCCATTTCGTAGGGAAATCTCCTTTTCGTAGGAAAATCTACGGGAAAATCTCCTTTTCGTAGGAGTTTTTTTACTCTTAACACAATAATAAATAAATTATAGCTTGGTTTTCGCCGTATACACACAAATATCATAAAGTATTTCAATACAAATTATAAACTATGAAATGATTATTTAATTATTTAAAGTGATTAAAACAGTAGAAAATGACGATATATTATTTTGGAATCTCATTTTCGTCCATTTCGTCCTTTTCGCAGTATAATGTCCATTTCGTATTTTAGTCATACCCATTGTGGATCGCGCATGCGCACAGACTTCGGTAATTCCCAAAGGTAGTTTCCCTAAATTTTTCACTTGGTTAAAAAGTTTCTAACTGCTTTGACTTAGATAAACAGGGCTTATTTGTTGAAGTAAATGATCCAAGGTACCATATTCTTATAATGCACTGATTTGTCTATCCTCACATATCCCATTTTATCGACACATGACGATCTGTTTATATATTGATTATTCGGACCCGCGATCATTCGTACCCATGGCCCTTTAATTGGCCTCCTGACTCGATTCTGTCTTCTAAAACAGTAGAATTTAGATCATTAAAAATTCATGTATTTCTATAGTATCATAAGCCTGAAATGTTACAATCTTCATTTGGCATAATAGTATAAAAAACGAAGGTTAATAACACAGGCCTTCGGACATTAAAATCGCAGTGAAAGCTGCGGGTATCAAAAGCCTCTATTCTATCTATCTTTTTCTACTGCCGAACACCTCTTTGGAGTATTACTGTCACGGTGCACGCCGGATAATTAAAAGTAAAAAGATAAACATGACATGGTTAAAATGTTAAAAATAGTAAAAGGTAAAAGATAAGATAAAAACAACTGCTGGGAATCACTGATAAATCCTGGCCACTGACTCAGACTGCTTGAATATTTCAAGATCAGTCAGGGTCGCTATGTGGGAAGGTAACTATTCCACAGAATTGTGGTATGGTATTCTCGATATCGACATTACAGGATAAAACCAGTTTCTCCGGATTCGAAATTTCACGGTCAGGGGGGGGTAGCCATTCGGAACACCTCGTACATTTCTGTTGAATCATCATGTTTCAAGCATGGCTGTGACACTGGATGTGTGACCATAGTCGCTCATGGTCCAGCCCCAACCCTGTGCTGGACAGACTCAAGCTGGTCTATCTGGGTATTTGTGTGGGGTGACCAGACAGATGAACTGTATTCCAGCTGGGGTCTGACCAGTGTCTTGTATGCGATTGACCTAAGGTTTTGTGATTTTGCTTTTATGTTTCGTCTGAGGAATCGGAGATCGTTTTCCTTGGGTCTGTAATATGCTGCAGTATATAGGGGCTTTGTCTGTCTTGTTCATGTGTATGTTGACCCATTGAATTTCACAGTCTGTGTCAAGTTGTTGTTGTGCTGATGAGATGAATTTGTTTTTGACAAGGATGAAAACGCCACCTCCTTGACCTTTTTGTCTGTCTTTGCGCTAGGGAGTGTAACTAGTGAGGATGGAAATATTTCACTTGTGAGGTGGTCTTTGGTGAGCCATGACTCGGTACCTACTATTATAATTTATATCTGGGTTGTGTGCGTCCATTTGTACATAGAATTCATGTTTAATGTTAATAATGGACTTGCAATTTAGGTACATCACTTTGAAATTTGCATGAGGTGGTGGGCTGTTGTGTCTAAGAGGAGACCTGGTTGATGTATCATGACCTTCTTTAGCGAGGGGTGAGGTGGTGTTGCTTTGTTGTAGGGAGCTGCTGTTGCTTGATAGTGATGTCCAGTCTCAGGGCATTTTTCGGCATATGATTGTAATAAATGTATAGTGTGTAAACCAAGATATCTTACATGTTAATATTATCACAGACTCCCTCATTGGCAGTTAAAACTGTTAAAACTTAAGACTGTTAAAACTTAAATTTATTGTAGATCTGTATGTTTATTAGATTTATAGAGTTAATTTTATTTTACAGAATGAAGTGATGTATGATTCAGATGAAACCAGTACCTGTGATAATATGGCGATACCAGTAAAGAGTATGTTTCAAATATACTATAGAATGAATAGGAGAGATCATGTTTGTATCCAAAGGCATTCATACCACCAGCTAGCTATTGGTGAATGACCAGTTTTTATGGTTCATTCACCCAATAGATTGCTGGTGGGTATTTTGCATATGAATACGGTGATCTCTCCTATAGAGAATGTTTGTTGTTTTCACAGATTTCACCTTAATTATAAATCTCTATAATCCACTGATAAGCATAGAATAATTTTCTTTTATACGAATGTAGTTGTGCATTTTAACACGCACATTAATTAAATTTAATTCTTCTACTTCATGATTTTAAGTATGGTCGTTCATACGTGCATTTCAATGTATATGTATACACTGGATTTCCTATTAACTATTCATGAGTGTCAAAGTTTATACAAAAATGTACGGGTGCCTAGTATTTCTACGGTACATAACTATTAACTTAGATAAAAATGTTTCAAATGTCCAGGGTACTGGTTTAATACAGCCTGTCACTGAATTAAAAGGCATCTTTGGTTTATGAGTTTATTCTAATTCAATGTTTATATCTGACTAAAACATAAACAAAATAAAGGTAGGAAAAACCCTACTCCTGTCTATACATATATGTAGAGCGGATATCCATATTTCCATGGTATTCGATGTAAACAGTACTGTGCACCACCTACATGACATTCACCTGTCAAAATGTTTAGACAGGTGTCTCCAACGATAGAAGACTATATACATGTAGCATAAGCTGTAATGTATCAAGTTGTTAATTGGAGGTTTAGCAAGTAACCTGTTTTGAAAAACCAGGAAAATGTACTATTTTTGGTGGAAAATTTGATTAAAGCCATTTTTTTGCTTATTGCTTTCTTGGAACTTTTTGTTGAAATTATGAAAGATAAGTGATAGTGCACTTACTAACATGTGTATATTCCACACAACTGTTCATATCCCATAACACAGAAATATGGGTACTACGAAAATATTACGAGGCATGGTTATATCAACTATAAAGTTCAACCTCTGTATACATGTAGCAACACCCTTTTGGAGCTGCAAAAGTTGACCATTGTACAGAGGTTGTTGCTCTATAGAAGTTAAATGTATAGTAAATATTTGCTTATGGAAATTTTGAAGGTGTTGTTTTAGAGACGTTGTTGCTCTACAGAGGGCAGCCCTCAAGAGGTTGTATTGTACCTATTATTTTATGTTATATGTTGGTATGGAGATACTCACATAGTGTAGAAAAAAACAACAAGTATCTTATCCAAATATGTGACTATATTGTGTATTGAAAACTATCAATGGAGTGCAGGGTTAATTATGTATTGTATTTAAAACTGCTTCAGGTGTTAACGAAATGGACACATCTGATTCTCCGTATGTGGAAGGTGGATATGTGGATTTGGATGCAAAAGGGAACGGAAAACCAATAGTAATCAGACATTCACAGTATGTTTAAATCTTACACTACATTCACTGTTTGTTTGTTTGTGATTTGTTTGACTGTGTGTTGTTTGTGTGTTGTTTGTGTGTTTGATTGTTTGTTTGATTGTGTTTGACTGATAAGTCATGCATTTTTTCCCTGTCAGATTGGTCAATGACCTCCGACTTCTAGGGAACATTCACTGGTTAAACCTGGGTTTCCAAAGATTGTAACTTCTCGACTTCTATCCTATAATGCCAGGCACCAGTAAGGTATGCAAACTGTAAGCATTACTAACCAGCTGAAGGCTCACTAATCAGAACAAGAGAGATGAATGCCTTATCCAATAGGCAACCTTGGGTACTGTTTTATCAAAGACTTTTAAATAAGCACAAGTTTTATCATTCTCATGAAAATCGTAACTTGCGCTCAAATTTAAATTCTTTATATAAATGCTTTTACATTTACTAATAGCGAAAAGATACAGTTTGTAGGAGTTCATTAACTAAAACATAATTAATATTGAAACTCTCTTTTCCACAATTTGAAATTGTTATAAATTCACTACATTGTAATCGTCGATTGTCACTAACTTAAAAATTCAAATCACTTACTGATTTGAAACTGGTACTAATGCACCAGTCAATTGAAACTACAGCCCCCAACCCGGGGAATGGCAGGGATTTTTACTTTTGCTTTATCAAACCCGTGGTAAAATCCCTGATACATCCCCCCCTCCCCGAGCCATACAGATGGTATGCCTCACGCAAATTGGCCCCGGCCTATAGGCCTTTCCTGTAACTAGGTTACCTCCCTTGGTAAATCCTCGATAACGTCCCCTGATTTTCAATAGTTTTATTTCCGGGGTGACCTGGTAAGATCGGTATATAGTGACTGACATAGTACAAAATGCAGTTATGATTTAGCATATTGAAAGTAAAACTAAACAAAATTGTTCGTGTTTGTTATGTTTTTGGTATTATCTGTTAGAAAAATATAATTTGTATCTCACAGGGCTTCCTCTGGAGAATATTTAGCTTTCGCCACTACATTCGCCAAATGGAAAAAGTTGTCGCCACTTTAGCGCCACTTGGGCCAAATCTTTTCTCAATATTTCTAATATATATTTGACTTCATGTATATGTATCAAAAATTACAATAATAAATTGCTGTTTTCTGTGTGTTTTGAAACTGTGAAACTATGGTTAAGCACTAAAATATTGCAAAGCACTAAAATATTGCATTCTTTTTGTTTCTCTAATCTTCAGTGAAATCTTGACTTCAAATCGAGAGGTTATATAAATGATGACCAGATCACTCGTATTGGCACATTTACAAGTTACTAAGTTCATGAAATAAAGTTCAGTTCATTAAATAGTCTGATAGATCAATTAGACAGACTGGCCCATACTAACTGTAATTATTTCTTCAGTTCATCACTAGACTTTTCAAACTTTCAAGTTTCTCATTGAAACAATTTTACAAGTGTTAAAATTTCAACAGTAAAGTAATCTAACATCATTAATTGCCAATGAGACCCATTGATCAAACAATGTCACGCTTCAATCGTAATTACCTTGGTAACCTGGCTTCACCCGACACACTGCAGGGGTGCAATAAACAGATAAACATGTCAAATTGTGTAACCCTCGCTAATTGTTTACCATCTACAAATTGACCGGAAGAGACCGTTTTACGACAATTTTGCGACATAAGCATGCAGTGAAATGGATCTTTTACGACATTAGGTCAAATTTTGTAAAGAATTTAGCTTTCGCCATGAAATTTGCCAATTTGATTTTTTTTATCGCCAAATGTTTGATAATGGCGCAAATGGCACCATTTGCGACTGACAGCGTAGGCCCTGATCTCATACTGCTGAATTACATAAGAATATTGCGAAATTAATTAAATCTATACGGGGTTAAACAAAAGGTTAAATAATTTTAAATTAAAGAAAACATGCCAATGGTATTATTTGTTCGCTTGCCACGATAAGTATCGGGTAAAGTTAAGCAGACTGCATTGTTTTTCGTGTGCTCGATAGGTTTTTTAAGTATTAAAAATGAAATAAATAAATTATTTAACGTCAATCTTTTCAGCGAACTACTTCTATGATATTTGTTAAGTTTTATATTATGGCATTTGGGAAATTGTATAATATACATTGTCAATAGGGTTTTAAGATGTTGACATATTCGTATTATAAGATATGATAATTATAAGATAAGATGTAAACAAAATAGTGGGATGGGGTTTTGACATCGCCCCTTTAGTCCCGCGAATAATACATGTATTAATTTATGCGCGGCTCAAGCGGATGGTTCAGACCCACTTGAATTTCGTTAACCTGTAAATAATATGAACTAAGGCACAGCCTATTTTAGCGAATTTTATCTTAATATTAAATTCTTCATTAGCTACATGTCAGTTAGTTCTGGATACCGTTTAATGAAATGGAATAATCATCGTCAAAGACCTTGGACTACATGCCAGTATTGAAACACAGCAGTAGACACTTGTCAGAAGTCCTTTATTATTAGTAACATGATCATCCAGTACAGAATGATTGCTGATCATATGATTCATAAATGTACAGTCAGTAGAAAATTTGTGACATTTTTTGGTACGAAGTAACGAAGGACGAAACAAACGATACGAACCTGCTTTCGTTTCACTGTATTACTACGTTGATTATGTGTATAATAATACGACTTTCCTTGTTTAGAACAAGTACTTTCATGGCGTAATCAGTTGATCAATAACTGATTCTATGCAGGCTGTCATATTCTGTGTTTTCTCTGTTTTCGAAGGCGTTCCAAGATGGCGGTCGATCAAAGTGCTATACGAAGTAATAGAGTATTTATCTCCCTTATTAAAGTGTGTTATATATGGGCCTACTGGAGTTTTTGGAATATTTTTAAACATTTAAATATAAAAGAAAACTTATGAGCTATAGAATAACGCATTTTAGGTAGCTTTGTTACTCTATTGGCGGCCATTTTTCCGTATCTTTCTGTCACTTCGAGACTATAACACAAATTTTCAGATCCATTAGTGAATTCAAACTCTGACCAAACCACGTGACACGTTGACGTAAAGCGAAGTTTATTCGCTATAATTACATGAGTTGTTCAGTGCTTGGAATTTACATGTACATCAAAGTGTCTTCGCGGGGCCGTATATAACAAGATCCGTGATACGATCATCAATTAAAATTCAATACTTTGTAACTTTTCTATCGATATCAAGTGCTCAAATCAAAGATCGACCATAATTGTTAACTGTAAGGATGTTAGATTTCTTACCTGACGTACACAGTATACATATATATATTTCATCTATTATTATATTTCAGATACATTGTCCTGTGATTTAATATAGCGATACAAATTTAATACTGTTGATTGATATTTTACAGTCGGTAGTGATTGGTAATGATTGAACCATTACTTACATTTTGCATAATAACTAGTTTAATCCATTAGTATTTGTTTACATTTTATAATATATAAATTCGGGATAATAGTTTACAGGGAATTTCTCCAAAATATCATCTTTATCAATGGTTAATTATTTTATTCACATATTATTGGTCAGTCCCTCTTTTTTAAATTACTGTCATCAGGGCTATGCGTGCATTTTCGCTATAAATTTCCCTCATTATATCCTTTTGATTAAATGTCATATTGTTTGAATCTAATATAATTAGTTTAATATCATTTTTTTGTTTTAATACCACAAGCACTTTTGTGAATAAACATGCCATAAGGCATTTGTTTTCCTGCGCGGTGGTGCAGACACATTACTTAAAAGTGCAAGTTTATTTCTATGTGTGTTATATGGATGATTGTCAAAATAATTTGATTGGTGAGTATATTCACAAAAATTTTGTAGAATAATTCGTATAAAGTTACCGAAAATAATATGTGAACGGATGTTTAATAGTATTGCTGTATATTCATAATTATCATAGAATAGTCACCTAAACGTATGAATAATGAAAGCGCTTGTTAATATGATATTTTACTGAGAAACATATTTCAATTTTAATGAAATTTCATTATCCCAATAATAATTTTAGGCCAAGTAATCACTTCCCTACATGTTCGTTCAACTGACAACAAAAAACTAAGCAAAACCATTGCCAACAAAGTAGTTTTATCTCGAGCATAACCGATCGCTAGTGCTATGTGTAATGGCTGTATTGATATACGGACACCCCGGAAGTTGAGGACTTTATCTTGTGCATGCGCATATGCGTCAAGGGAAGACAATTTCCAAGGGAGGTAACCTAGTTTCGGGAAAGGCCTATATCTCACAGGTATAGTCACAGCTATATTTTCCTGGTATTTTGGTGCGAAACAAAGCGGGACATCAAATGTAAAAACTTTGGATATTTCCTTCACCCTTCCCCGGTGTTGGGGGGGGGGCAGTGGTTTAAATTGACTGGTGCATAACGAGAACTACATTAAACTAATTTTAACTCTGTTTTTGGTCGTTTCTTGTAAGTAAATTGTTGTTATTTCAGACAAGATGCTCAACAGACTCAGGCCGAAGAATCTACTCCTGTAACAATAGAACAAGATTCATCGGAGTCTGTAAGTATCTTAAAATCTGCTGGTATTTTTCTCTGATGAGAAATGATTTCAAAGTAAATAAAATTCTAAGGGCAGGTTCTGCATATCGGAGTAAATCAGTGTATGCATCGATAAACAAGTGGCACAACTCTCTCTTTCGTACACCTCTACATCACATACTTTTATTATTAGTTGTTAACATTGAAGTTGCCACAATGTTTGTTTGTTGTTTCAAGTGCTTGGGTATCATGCTACTTACAGGGGTGTAGAAATGTTTTGATGTAGACAGTTAATCTTCAATAGTAGGCGTTGGTTTGAAATCTCACTTAAAGTAACAAAGAAGAAAATTACTAAAAGTTGGCAGCAAGCATGTAGTTGTCCCTGTTCTTCGACTAAACTGACAATTTTGAATTCGTGCTTGACGCCTGGTATGGATGGATGTCAGAGTTTGTCCACACTACAGGGGCGGATCCAGGATTTGGCGTTAGGGGGGGCGTACATTCATGTATTGATACCCCCCCCCCCCCCCCCTCAAGAAAATGTGCGAGCGAAGCGAGCTAGAAAAAAATGTGTCTCTGAGAAGCATTCCACACAATTTCGTTCTTTATCTTATAATATTCATTAATAAAATTATTGTGAGAGCAAGGCGAGTAAGAATATATGCATTCATTATTTGAACAGCATATCTCTCAAACTCATTCCCTACTTGAAAAAATTAACTTATAGTGTTTGTGCGAGCGCAGCGAGCAAGGAAAAATGCAATTATCTATTTCAGCTTCGTACACCACATTCTTATTACCTGGTAATATTCACTGATGCAGTAATTGTCAGAATTAGAAAAAAAATCAGTGTTTGTCTGAGCAGCATACCCAAACAACTCAATGGTAAATCAAAAGCTTTCATTGAATTTACGAAGTTCTTCATCGAGCGAAGCGAGCTAGAAAAATCGTTGTTTATATGAACAGCAAAGTCAGGACTAACGATAATCGACTTGATAATATTCACTGATATATAGCTGCTGTGAATTCGTCGCGAAAAAAGGCAATGTCTATCTGAGCAGCATACCCTGCGAACTCCAGGGCTTCAGTTTTGTTTAAGTGGAAATGTGAAGTACTTGGGATTCAGCGACTAGGGAGTCCACGGGGCAGTGGCTTTCTACCTTGTGACTTTTTAAATAGAACCACGTCAACTGCATTCTGAGGCATCTTATTTTTAATGAAAAGGACAGGTTTATTAGAAAATAAAGCCAACTCTATTAATAGTTTATGTCTTGTCGGACATTTTTAATGTGCAAGAATCTCGGCATTTCTGTAGCCGATGTTTGGCACCATGCTACCAATCAGTGCCATATCTTGTTTTTGCATACAGCATTAAGTTCACTTTAAATTCCATAAATTGATTATTGGTTAATTTACGCGAGCGAAGCGAGCGAAAAAAATTGCATATCAATGTTGTTCTTACATCCAAAATATGAGAAATTACCTAGGCTCCGGCGATTTTAGGGGGGGCGTACGCCGGGTCCGCCCCCCCCTGGATCCGCCTATGCACTAGTTCTCCTTAACTATTTGTCAGATGTCAATAAAACATCCCATGAATACTTGATATCAAATCTAGTTGTGTATTTGTCAGGAAGTTTTGGTCAGATGATTTTGACAGAGTTATGGCCCTTTGTGGGAGACATACTTTTGTGTCAAAATCCCTTATAGTTTTGATATATCGTATAGCTGGTTATTTTTCCGGGGTGGAAATTTCTGCCATTCTGCGGTCCAAGATCAATGCGCAGAATTAAATCCACGCAGAATAATATCATCCGTAAAAATTAATCAAGCAGAATAAAATCGCCGATGTCAACAAAATCTTCATCCGCCGTAAATTGTCGAAAAGTCTGAAGCATTTCGATTATTGGTTTTCAGTTAGGTATGATTATGGGCATTTAATCTGAGCGTCTTTCAATAGAATATTTTTTACGAATTAATCGTTACAACATCTCAGTTTTATATATGAGTGAAACTACGGAGATATTTAATCACGAGCATAAATGTTTATATATACATGTATATATATTTTTCTGCGAGAATTTATTGTTAAAACATCTCAGTTTTGCCCAAATGAGTGAACATTTATTTAATCCCTACATACAGGTATACATATTATATTTGTTGCGTATTCAAACTGCATTCCTTGTTGAATTGTGAATCAGTATAGATCGAAAATGAGCATATTGAGATATTTAAAGAAAAAGGATGTTTTGTACATGTACAGATGGAGTTCTGTAATCCGCAGAAATTTGTTCTTACCATGAAGAAGATGCAGAAATTAATCCTTGCCATTTTGGCAATCAGCAGAAATTAAAAACAGCAGGAAAAAAACCACTCTTTGGACAAAAATGCAAAATATTACACCCGCTGAAATAACCAGCTATACAGTAAATGGCAAACTGTATATGACGTTCATATAAATCTCGTAATTAAATGTGCGTGCTGTATTTGTAGCTCACTGATGACCATGTGTTGCAGCATAAAAAGTTGGCTAACAAAATCACCGGTATGTAGTAATAATTTCATATTCCACAGAATTTAATTTGTTTTGTTATAACTTTCAAAGTGACTACAGATTGGGACAACATGCAGTTTGGCCATCTTGATTCAAGGTTAAGCACCTGGGGAATTAGTCTTGTCTGCTTTGTACATGTATCTCTTACACTATCTGAGGAAAAAATACTGAGCAGAATTATTCAGCACATTGAGCTGGGAGTGCAGTCATTGAGTCAATTCTAGTTGTGTCTCATTTTGTGTCTGTGCTGGAAGATTTTGTACAATAAACTCTTTCTACTTTTTCAGCAACCCGCCTTCCACTGGAACATATCCAATTCCGAGATGTGCCGTCAGATGTCCGAGATGTTGTGCCGTCAGTTGTTAAACATCCGTCATCGTCTTACTGTTCTACTGATGATAGCCATGGCCAATGTGAATATTTACTCAAAAATACCAAAGAGACATACAAACTTTCAAAATCTCCTGGAAAAAAGAAATTAGGATCTAAGCAACGGCGGGCCAGTGGATTAAATCTTATACCAAACCCGTGTCCTTACGGTGCAGTGAGAAGGTTCAATAACTTTAACGAAGTGTTGGGACATGTGCCGGAATATGTTAGTGTTAGTGGTCAGACATATAGAGTGCAGTTTGTTCCACAGGGTCCTGACTCGTGTAGTAAGTCTGGTGCTAATATCCCATCGAAAGAGATGAATTTGCTGGATGCTGGCTCTATTGACAGACCACCTGAGATGAGTGACCCATCAGGAGCTCTCTGCCCTGAAACTGTGGCAGATGCGCAAGTTGCTTATAATGAACCAGTAACTTATAATGAACCATTAAATTTAACATATACATGTAAACCTCTTGATCTGTCAGCTTCCAACCCTTTAAATTTAAGTATTAACCAACAGGACAGGTCACAAGTTAGTTCAACCCATGTCCCAACTTTATCCTCTTATCCTTTAAATCTAAGTTTTAATCGTCAGAACGAGTCCCAAGCTGATGATTGTACTTCCTTTATGCCAACATTAGCTGATGACCTTAAGAATCAGGAACCAGCAATGTCAGAAATTGGTGTTGGTTCCCCATTATGTGCTATGACAGCTGGGGACCAGCCATTATTGGTTACAGCTAACCAAATTCCTGAAAAGCCGGTAGTCGAAGGTACCATTCCAAATCTTGGCTCTCTAACTCTGAGTAATAACCTGCCTTTAGTTGGTAAAGATACAGGTATATCAGGTAGAAAGAATCTTCAGGAAATGGTTAACGCTGGTGAAATTACAATAGAACAGTTGATGTTGTTGTACATAGCTAAGAAAGCATCTCCTATTCAGAACGGTCCAAAATTGTGCGACCCAAGCCTGCCAGGCACTTCCAAGGTTATGGAAGAAGTTCCAAGTCCTATTGAAAAAGATACTAGTAATTCCAACCCATTACCCAACCTGTGTAGTTTACAGTTGGCCGATAATAGTGGAGGAATGTACCTTACTCAGCATGAAAAGACATTGCAAGATTTGAGATCCAAGGTTTTAAACAATAATGGTAATATTTAAGTTCTGATTTGGATTTCCAAAATTTAGTCAGTACTTATTGACAGATCACAAGTTTACTTGTGTTTTAATAAAGGAGCTATAATAAAGTGCTATTATTTTAAATGCATTTTGTATTAAACATGCTGTTGATTAGCATTATTTAGATTTTTACTTACCGGTATTTGATGTATGTTGTTACATGTACTACTAACCGTGTGCACCTTTTGTTGTACATATAATATGTATAATAATTATTTACGCAATAATATTACCTTGATCCTCTCGCCTTCTACATTTATTAGCATAATTTTAACAGTTGATTTCTTGTGTATATTTTTCTTCAGTTGTTTTTTTCCCTAAATTATAAGTACATGGGTTAAAGTTTTCAATCTAAATACTGATTTCAGTGTTTTGAAAAATAATTGCACTAGTTATGTAATTTATCTCTAAAACATGTTCAGTATATAGAGGAGCAGCTGCTGTTTTCAGTATTTTGAAAATTTTAAACCTTTACCCATATAAGCGGATTTAGCTCAGTGGTAACACACTGGGCAGTCAATCCTGAGGTCGTGGGTTCAATCCTTGACCTTTCTGAAATATTTATTATATTTCCCGCTGTATTTGACCGTGTGTAATGCAAAGTATCTCGGTAAAGATGCCAGGAAGCTGTGTATCGGTGCTATACACCGGGCTCATGAAAGAACCAGACTGTCTTTTTGAAATAAGAGCTAAGCGCACATCTGCAGCGCTGGACATGCCTCTCTCAGTCTGTCCCTCTGGTCTGATCATGCTGTATCTGCACTAGTAGAGGATGCACCTGCGCCCTTGTGGCTGCAACACTATAATATGAAGTGCCTTTGAATGTGTGTTCTCACGAAAAAGGCGCTATATAAATCTGGTATATTTATTTATGCAAGTATTATACAAGCACGTAAAACATATACAATAAACTATAACCTAAATGAACAGTAATGTACAACTTTCTTGCAGAATTTGATATATCTCTTGTTAGGTATTCATGCATAGTTTGAGGATCATGGTAATTTGTTTGAATACCATGTGTTGACTGTTAGAGCACTCTGAGTTTTACAATGTGTTAACTGCTACTAGTATGTCACTCTTTTAGTTTGGCGAAATGGAGTATAAGGCATGCTTGGGTACTAAATTAAGTAAAATATTTTTTGTTAGACGACAGTCTGGGGCCGGGGTTACAACGAATACTTACACTCAACACTCAAATATTGAAAATGTAATATAATTAGCTATTATTTGTCCCAGATTGCAAATTTAGATTAGGAAAATGTATAAGATAGTTAATGAGTGTTGAACATAACATTTGACACATTTTCTTTGCCATTTTGTACTATTTATGAGGTGCAAATGTAATTATTGAATCTGAGTGCCACACTCAGCACTGAGACTGATGAATTGCAATTACAGCTTACAAAGACACTAAATTAAACAAGGAAGTAAGCCAAAAACAATATTTAGTACTAATTTAACATAATAACAACGTCTTGCTTTAAATAAAAGCCACAATGAACCTCAAAAGAGTGAATTTCAATATTTGAGTGCTGAGCGCAAGTATTTGTTGTAATCCTAGCCCCTGGTCACTGTTGTTTTTTGTCATTTTGTTTTTTGTTCAGAGAATCAACATTACATAAATTCATTAAATTGACATTGTTGTCATTTTCGGTTTGGTTTGTCAGCTTTATAAATATATATATGATACAGGGAATAAATGTAATCAGGGATTTCACTGTGTACTCTGGGCTTTCTCACTTCTGAGGACAATAATTACATGTAATTTTAACACATTGTAGTAATTTATATAAAATATGGTAGTTGAGATTGTACATCCGCGGTGTATGCGGAAACATTGTACTTCCACGTGTGGGTAAAAGAAATGTGGTTCCAATATACTCATATTTGGCATGTTTTCAGTGTTTTTTTGTGTGTACTTTGAGTGAATTACATGTGATTCCTGGATCGATCTTAAGGATTGTATTATTTTATGTACCGGAAATCCCTGGAAAACAGTGCAATTTTATAAAATCCTGTAGTTATTATTTAAGTTTTTGTTATGACTATCATGTAGTCATTACTTAAGAGTTTTATTTATATTTTTAGTGTTATATTATGTATAATGATCTGTTGTGTTTATGTTATGGTACTTAGTATTACTGTAAAATCAGATATTAAATTTTGCAGATAGTATATGACAAAATAGTAATTTGGTAATTTCTTAAATTCCCAGATTAAAAATGTTGACAGAAACATCTCTTTGTTTCGTATTTTTAAAGTCATTTATTCAACAGATTTAATTTCGCTGTCTTGGTCAACTGAGGAATTAATGCAAATTAATCCACCTCAAATATTGATTAGTTTTACAGTGAGTACACAGCCACATCAAATGCCTGAAATGAAATTTTCTTTGAAAATCAACAAATTTTTATACCTATGGATATAAAATAATGATTTTACAGTATTTAGAGGTATCCAGTACAACTAACAGGATGTTGTTTTGTTGAAATGCATTTTTTTGATCATGTATGTAATCAGAAATCTATGAGCCGTTCTCCAGAAAAACTGGGCTTAGTGACAAAATTATGAAAATCATGACAATATACATGTAGCATTAGAAAGACATGACTCTTATAAATTGAGCAAAGTATGACATCCATTTACAAAGTTACAGACCTTTAAATCTAACCACTCCCGACTAGTTTTTGAGTGACGTCATTCCAACGTTATTTGACGTAATTATTATCTTGGCAAGCATTTCAGATATCCTGTATTTGATAAATTGTTGACATAAACATTCATTATTTCTTATTTCAATGTAACATACCAAAAACATGAATATTTTCTTTTCTTTTAAACCACTCACCCATCGTTTTGCTCAATATGGGTACTTTTCTGGAATGGGTTACCATAGCAGCGACAGAAGTTATTATAACATAATTATTAAATGAAAAAAATTAAATCCAAGTGATAGTGCCGTATTATGTGCACCACTTGAAATGAAATCAAAGATCATGATTTTTTTCTCATTTTAGAGCCTTTTCTATACCGCATTACATATTTCCTATATAATGTCACTAAGCCTGGTTTTCCTTGAGAACCGCTCATATTCATCATATTAATCAGAAATTTATTCATAATATGTATAACTGGATCAAATTAACCTAATTCTCTTACCTTATATTAGCATCATATAACAGTTGATCACCTACTTGTATGTATCTTCAATACGTATTGATTACAAAAATGTACAATGGCAGGGGTGTCAACAGGGCCAAATTTAAAATCAGGAAAATTCTATATGGCTGACCTTTTTTGCCAAACAAGAGGCCTTAAATGACATTGTTTTAATAATTAAATCATTCAGAGCAGTTTGAATTTACCATTACTTAGCCATTTCTTGAGATATTTTCATCAAATAACTTTTATTTTGGGCAGTAGCCATTGCTTTTTCAGGAATGATAAATCCAGAATTCCGGATAAATCAGGAAAATTGACACCCCTGATACTGTAAACACTAAACTGAATGTCGGGTATTACACAGCTTTCTCATGGAAATTGATATATTCCACTCAAGATGCTTGTAATATATTCATGCATGAAGTTTGAGGATCAGGTTAATTAGTTAGAACTAAACACATTTTTCTGTATGAATCAATTTTTAATTAGATACCTTTTTGTACATCTTATTTGGTTTCTTTGAAACTACTTGTTCCATTGCATTCTATGTACAAATTGATGAGACAAAAATACATGTATATTAAAACAATGTTTATCGTTTTGTTACAAACATGTTTCATTTACCGGGCGATCTAGCAGTTACCTGGAACTAACTACCGTATGCCTAGTGTGATGCAGGGGAGAAATACCAGTACATGAAGACTTTAGTAAGTCACCTCCTGGTATCAAACCCAAGACCTATTGCACTTGAAGCCAATATTCTGCAACTAGGCTGTTGAGTTGGATGACAATGTTCACAACACTGAACAGGCGTAATTCTCTTCTCCACAAAGCAGGGACAATCTTTACTTCTAGGGAAGAATATGCCCAACACCATAGACAATCAATAACTTGTTTGTTTAAAGGATCAAGGACCCCATGTTATAGATAGGTAACCAAATCAGTAAAGCCGTAGTCGAGTGGTTAGTGTTCTGGAAGTTTGTAACCCGGCAATCTGGATTTTATACCTGGTTGCAACAGGTCATGGTCTTTCAAAAAAAAGTTAATTTTCCTTTTCTTTCCTCTACATGTGGAGAAGTTGTTGGGTCCTTGTGGAAGGGCAAGTTAGTACAGGTTAGGATTCAGTCCTGGATTATGTCACAGTGATTAGATGAATCAGCCATCGTATGTAACGGAAAAATTGTTGAGAAATGGTGTTAAGCTTGAATAAACAAACGAAACTAATATATAATTAAGTATTCGCTACTCAATTCTACAGGATTGAACACAACAAGGTCAGGTTTTATTGAATTTATTCCACAAAACAATAAAAAAAAATATACATCAACAAATAAAACCTTACAAGATTGTCCAATAAGCAGACAGACCACCTTGTAATTAAGAACACTACTTATATTGACCAGTCCAAGATGAACCAGGACCTCTACCTCCCGAAGCATCTCCATCTAAACTAAATCTGCTTAAATATTGTAAATTAATTCAAAACAAGACAAGGCTCATATTTGTATTACAAGGCAGAAATATTGTTCTGAGTTTATGGTAGAAAACCTTGAAGAGCTTCAAGTTCAGACTCTGATTAAAGGAATATCTCAATGTCAGTTAAGATTTGCGCTTAAGATGCTTCAGGAGATTGGGACCTGAATAGTCATCTTTATATACTCGGCGTCAATGAAAAGTTACCACCCTGTTGACTCTTATATTTTAAAATTCACATTACGCTGTGTTCAAAGTCGAACAGGACTATGTTTTGACCTTACTGTGTAGTCACAGCTATCCTATTTAACAATATTTAAATGCACACACTATAAACTTTTGTACCGATAGGTCATACTGTATACAAAATACAGAGCCTCTGTATTTTGTATACATCATATTTTGCTATTTTTTCAGTCTTTTGTATTTTCTTCGACAGCTATAATGAAGAATTCCCTTACTTTTCAATGACTTTTGCTCAAAATCATGATTTCCAAGACAAAATCCAAAAGTCCCCGACTTTTCCTTGACCTTGAAAAAATTTTGTTTTCCGAGACTGTGGGAACCCTGTTTAATCAGACTCATGTACAATCTTCCAAACCATACAAATAGGAACTTTCTCTGTAACGTTTAGTTGGGTTTTTAACCCATGGGTTTTTAACCCATTACTCCATACAGTTAAGTACACCTGCAGTATTTTCAAAATAACCAAGTTACAGTGCTTTCACAATATCCATACTGTAAATTAGAAAATAAATAATTTACTTTACATTATCCAGATAAGACTGGTTAGACATGTTCGATTCCATGTAATTGGGAACGAAAATTGATAGTAGTCTTTTATTTTAACACATGGGAAAAAGTGAGAATTCTGGAAAAAAAACTCAGACACTTTAGTTTAATGAAAAACCTTAAGTTCAGGCATGTGCATGAAAATTTTCACGAATGTTGATACATCACCCGTCTACTAATATGACTTGAAAAGGTGTGACAAAGGATGAACAGTTATCAATTAAAACACCTTTATCAATAATGAACGCAATCTGAAATTAGGCGAATTGCTCCTGAGATGGCACTACTCATGTGTTGAGAAGTTTAAATTGTATAATTTATAAATAACCAGGAGAATATAAGCCAGTACACGTTCACATAAATTACTACGTTGCATAATTCCATTTCGTGACTTAAAAACCTAAGATAATTAATATTCAGGAAACTGCTCTCTTATTTTCACTTTCCTTTTTAGCCTTATCTAAATATTGAAGAAACCGTTGCTGTCTTCGAGTAAGAGGCAAATATGTTCCTATTTCGTTTCCATCTCTTTTTAACTCGACCCATTCTAAAGATGGCTCCAATTCCACTAGTATTTTATTCATTTCCAAAGTTTTATCGAAATATTCCAAAGCTCCGTCAATGAACTCTGTACCCATTTCAGCTGCTTTTATGTCAGAGTTCACTTGCAGTCTACGATAGTATACCTTCTCAATGAAAAAACTGATAGTTGCAAACACCAAAAAGACAGAACAAATAACGGCCAACTCTTTAAGTAGATGTTCATATAGCCGTGGACACATTTGTTCAAGTATAAATGTCAATCCGTAACTAAGCCCAGCACTTGGTATAATACCTAATTTCACCAGACCATGATTGTTGTTCTCATAATGAAACGCAGATGCTAGAGCAAATTTTTTAGCATTTTCACTCAGCACCAAAGAATTTCGAAGATCTTTTAAGCGGTCCAAATCCAAGGAGTTGAAGTTGTAACTCTCTTTGATTGCGGTTATATCCACATCCTCAGGCTTGCGATATTTGAAGTATTGGGGTATACCTGTACAAATAATACAAAACATTTAAACAATGATTAAATACGTCAAAAACTGAAGATTTGTCTGTAAATGTAATCTCAAGAAAACAACCATTATTGTAAACTAATCTAATTTTGGTTGTTTTTTTATCAGAATTTAGAGCATAACCTACATTCTGAACCAATGAAAACGCTGATCTGCGCAGGTTCAATGAAAATTTTACTTTTAACAGATGTGTCGTCATGTCTTGGTGCTATATACCTCTAAGCACAGGTAACTGTATCATAGATAAAAAGTTTCTTTTACAAAATTTATGTTATCTTAGAAAGGTGCATTTGTACTTAAGTGGTCAGATTTTCATTTTCAAAAACAAGAACTGGCTTTCGATATCTTCATAAAGTAATTACATTCATAGACAACATTGTTTGAACTACCTCCATGCAAAATCCCATCGTAATTGATCAACTAGTTAAAAAGTTATACCATGAAATGTATACCACGGTGTCCAGTCAGTCACTGAGGTGCATTCAATAGAAACGACAATGCTATTCTGAACCAGAAAAAAGAAAGCGATTTCACGCCTTATGGGTTTATTTTCTTATTCATGGACAGATTTTTAAAATATTGAAAGCAAATTAAAGATGAAGCTCTCTAGTTTCTGATCAAATACAAATATTAAAAATAACACCAGTATTAATGAAATGTTAAACTGCTAAAAACAATGTTAAATGTTAAAAACAAACTGCACCTCAGTGACCTGGTGGTCAATATACCGTGTTATAAACCTTTCTAGGATATTACAAATTTTATAAAAAAAAATTTTTCATGTACTCTTTATTAATGATACAGTTACCTGTGCATCTAAGACAAAGTTGACATTGGCCTCAAAGTGTGACCTTGACCTCTAAGTAAGACATCAACTTCAAAGAGTGACCTTTAGTTATGGCTGGATCAAAATTTGTTGATGAACAGACTGAAGGAGAGCCAAAATAAATTCCCGTTCTGGTTCATAACCAGTAGGGCACTAACTAGTCTGAAAATTCGCACTTGTCTGAAAGAAGTTATTACTGATTCAGAAAAAACAACAAAGAGCAATAACTCCAAAATAAGGAAATTAGATGGCTATTCATTGAGGGTACACAAAAAAGGTCAGAGCAAAATATTTTTTTACTTTCTTTGTTTTTTTCTTCACAGCAAACTTGACAATTATAAGTACTTAATCTGAAGACAAGTGGGTTTAATTATTTACCTATCAATGACCCATAGTCGCTCCTAGAAGATCCATTCAGTTGAATATTTGCCTTCTTAGTAGCATAGAAGTTAGTTCTTGATAAGAATTCTGGCAAATATATTGGAGCCATTTCTTTTGACAACTGAAATGTGCAACAAATGTTTACAATGACTATGAGACTGACTCCCCAGACATCCCGAAAGTGGTTCATAATGGCTGAACATTCAGTCTGGAAAGTGCTTACAAAATACAATACACAAGAGCCAAAATGTCACAAAATACGCCCATCTGGGGACATGGTAAATGAAAATAAACAAATAAAGCTGGTCTGTTTCTCAATATTTTAGTAAGGCAAGGGCCATAATCCAAGAAGGCCTAGGCCAATTGGGCTCATAATCTAACCTGGCCAATAACTACTTATATGTAGATCATAGAAGTGTGAACTCTCTTTGTTTTGTTTATATACATAGTAACTTACATTCCTATGAAGCACCTCACTACATGTATTACAAAAAAAGTAAATGTTTGTACCTCATGCAATATTTTCTGCGTCCCTTCATCCAAGGAAGAATCTCGAATATTACTACAGTACGCCTTTTTCTGACCAATATCTTTCACCCAGATCATGTCTTCCAGAAAAGCATATGCTGCATAGCAACTTACTCCTATCGTCAGGACTGGAGGGGCAACATTGCATGTCTACAAATAGATTACAAATCAACATTTATTGTAACAGTAATAATTGAGATAGGTGTACTAGTTTAAATAGCATTTTCCCTTCTCTGCACCAGAGTTGATAGATAACAGAGATTGGCAACTAGACTGAGAACTGAAATATCACACGTGCGCTAACTTGTGACAACTAAAACTCAATAACTACAAAATATTATGGGTGTCTATTGCGAGATAAATGTTCATTTTTCGTGGAAATTCTATATATTTCATGGTGACTAGACGTTTTCATATATTTTTTAGGAAGTGGATAGAGGTCCGGTTACCGGACCTCTAGACAATGCTTGTAGGACAGGCTAGAGGTCTGGTAATTGATTTCATATGTATGAACCATAAATTTTATTGTATCAAGACTTTCAATATGTTTACCATGCTATACAGGTTAGTATTTGACAGAAATCTTGTTCAAAAATTGTTAATTTATTTTATTTTTTCAAGTTGATTAGAAGTGTGCCGCACTTAATTAAGTTATCATGCCGTCTGTAATTGCTGTATTTATTTTGTTTGTTCTATGGTATTTGCTCTAATATTTGTTTGCTCACACATCAGTTTTGACACTGCAAACAAACACATCCGTTTTTTATCAGATCTTCATATGTTTCAATTGCATGTGGGATATTTAGATGTAGATCTACCTTTTTATGGAATATATCATAGATGGGGTAAATTATTTATTTATGTCATCATATTTTATTAGACACAAAATGTGCTTGTGCTGGTGTATTCCATGTTTATAAATCTCAATTTTAAGATAATTTCTTAGCCTCTCGGGAACGTCGCAGATGGGTTTTGTCCATAAGAATCAGTTGTTTATTGGTAAACCGTAGCAAGTTGTTCTCGACCGTGGTGTGGCCTGGATGCACACAGATCAATAATCTGCGTGCCTTACGAAACACTCGAGATCACTGATATTTCAAGTCAATGTTTTACATTTCTGTCAAATACTAACCTGTACATGAAGGTAAACACGTATTTATGTCATCATAAGTCTTGACACGATAAAATATATTACCGGACCTCTAGTCACTTCCTATAAAAAAGTAGATCTACTTCCCAATATCCCAACATTTAATTGAAACATATGAAGACAATATTTCTGTCAAATACTTACCTGTATACACATACATAGCAAGGTAAATATATTGAAAGTCTCGACACAATAAAATATATATTGTTTATCAATTACCGGACCTCTAGCCTGTCCTACAAGCATTGTCTAGAGGTCCGGTTACCGGACCTCCAGACTCCAGGTCTAGAGCTCTAGCCACTTCCTATTTTTTATGAGCTGAAAGTCTATGCGGAACTCTGACCGTGTTTTGGTCTACTTCGTCTCTGTCTGTAGTGACTGGACCGTCAGAATTTAAAAGCAGCCACTTGCAGACAACTTATCTGTCTAAGCATTTGCCCAGTAACTTACAGTGTAAGTGAAGCAGGCTGGTAACATTGCCCAATCGGGCTTAAAAGCTCGATCTGGCTTTTATTGCCCGATCGAGCTTAAATTAATGAATAGCGAGGGTAAATTTCGTTCCGATCACTTGGAACGAGTTGGTTGCGAATCGTCAAAGTGCACAAATGTATCCATTATCATCAAATATCAACATTGATAAAGAGCGTTTGTAAAAAAATGCTCTTGCAAAATGCGCAAACTATATTTAACTTTACCATTAATCCTATATGAATTCATCAACATCGTCTGTAACAGCGAAATCTTTATAAATACTCAGCAAATTCTCTCAATTTTTGGAGAAACGCCGCCATTTTGGATGGTTGATGTCACGTGATAAAAAAAAATTACGATTGAAACCCAGCATCACTATCATCTCCTTTAAGCTTCTTTGGGGTACAGGGTTGCTCAAAAATATTTTCCTAAACGTATATCATACATGAAGAACACATATTGAGGGTCAGAGGTTATACACGTAGTCGATATAAATCACGTGCTAAACGTTCTCGAGGATTTGTTACACAGTTTATGTACATGTACTAGCAACACACATCACAGTCAAAGATGCCGGTAAGTGTCTTTATCAAACTAAAATACTATATACTACTTTCATTATAATTATTTTGGACTCCAAACAAACAAACATTGGTCATGATTCTATTATTATTTTGTTATATTTACAAGACCATCTATTCGTTACTATCACAATATACATGTACATACATATGAATAATGATCGTGCATACAAACTTACATACGAAAACCACCGTGCGTACACGACTGAAACAAATAGCGTTTATATAATTATGTAAAAGAATTTTGAATGGTTGAGGACAATGATTTAAATTTGTTCCTAAAATAAAATCAATAAACGATGTATCAAACATTATAATTTAATGTGAGCGTATATATAAGAAAAAGTAAAAAAACTTACTTTGGATGTCATTATGCGAGTATATGGGCGTATATGTATTATATATAATATACACTATACACTGTACATCAACCTGTCTCTTTTAGTGTAAAAATAGTACTGACACTGGTTATAGTCACTACATTGCGACGTCACAAAAAATGACCAAAATATCTCGTGATTTTCATGATGTCCATGATATATAAATAAACAAACACACATACATGTATATTCATACAATACATACGTTTGTTTAATAGGATTGGTGTACACATTGAAACTAGTATAGTATATACACTGTCTTTACGTAGTGTGTAGGCCTACTTGTTACCTGCTACATAACTAACAAAAAGCGCGCAAAAAATATAAAAAAAATGAAACTTTGAATAAAATAATCGCTATTAGCGACAAGAAAAACCATAAAACTAATACTTTCGCACATACACTGTACTGATTCTGGAAAACGACGAGATGATGGTGATGCTGAGTTCATTCGTAATTATTTTTTATCACGTGACATCAACCATCCAAAATGGCGGCGTTCTCCAAAAATTGAGAGAATTGGCTGAATATTTATAAAGATTTTGCTGTTACAGACGATGTTGATGAATTCATATAGGATTAATGGTAGAGTTAAATATAGTTTGCGCATTTTGCAAGAGCATTTTTTTACAAACGCTCTTTTAATATCAATGTTGATATTTGATGATAATGGATACATTTGTGCACTTTGGCGATTCGCAACCAACTCGTTCCCAGTGATCGGAACGAAATTTACCCCCGCTATTCATTAATTTAAGCTCGATCGGGCAATAAAAGCCAGATCGAGCTTTTAAGCCCGATTGGGCAATGTTACCAGCCTATGAAGGGTCCCGGGTTCGAACCCCGGTCTTGTTGCACATTTTTCTCACTCTTTTTACAGTATAACAAAATATATGCCGAAAGCATAGCAAATAACAGCTACTAGAATATGTTTATACTAATGAGTAGATATTTTATTGGCAGGGGTGCGTTATAGTTCTAATCCCAAATATTACGGGTCGAAACCTCTCGGGTCGAAACGTACAGGATTTTTGACTAATAATCGCGAAAGCCAACGATTTAAGCAACTATTTATTAGGGTGGACGATTACACTCACGTAGAACAACGCCTGGGCAACAGTAGTCATCTCGGGTGTTCTACAGAATTTAAGAAGTTATTAAACACATGACATTTCAGCAACCGGCCTTGGGTGCGCTTGTTTTTTAATCTATTGTTTCAGAACAAATTAACCGAATGAAGTCATACCATATTTGACTAAAATACAATGAATTGATATTTTAACGAATAAACGTATGTGATTTTATAATTTATTCTATTAATATTATTTTATGATATGATAATTGCGTTGGTTTTCGTTAATTTTGTATTTTGCCCCACCCCAAACTTTCTAATCAATCGACCCATCGGCTCATTCGGAACGTTTCGTATAATATCGGCTGGGAAGCTTTTATGTCTTAGTAACCTTTACGAACTGAAATAAATGAGTAGAATCACGGATATTAAAACATGGTAAATAAAAACTATTTTACTTATACACTTATGAATCCATATAGTGAAATAAATTGGCAGTTGCCCACCTGCTGTTGCTCATATTTTTAAATGTTATTAGTTTTCGCGACTTACATAAGTTTAGAAAAATCAGAATATTAGACGCTATTTTAAGTTTATAACCCTATTTGATCTAGAAATAGAATATATCATTACTTAGTTCACTTTGTGACATTTATAGTGTGTAGCTTGTTGACATGTCACTTCACTCTTGTAATGTCATTTAGTAAATTTGTGTGTATTTCTGCGTACACTCATTACACTATAATTTACATGAAGTTTATTAATTTTACAGTTTTTACATAAAAATGTCCACAAATGTCATGAAATTTTCTAGAGCTTATGTCAATTACAGCATGTGATATGATGAGATCATTGAGGAATTGTTCACGCGTTTTGATCGTAAATAGTTACTTATATAATGTCAAGGTCATTTAGTTATTTGTTAGCATTGTCTCACTCTCAGTTTGGTCTGCGTTGAAGTTGCTATCCAGGAATAAGTGTATTTGTCAATCCCCCATAACCTCAACATCTCAACCAAGGGAGATACGGCTGTTGAGCAGGTAATGCTCTCAATTACTAATGATAAATCAAGAAAAAAGAAAATAATCGTCTGCAATGAGAAACGCCTGCATTGAGAACTCTGATCAAGAGGTCCCTCAATTCAATTACGGCCGGGGCACTTGGTGTTTTTGAAGCGCTTTTCAGTGTTTCCCTTCCAAACAGTGATGAACTGGTTAGAAACCCGGAGATAGCCTTACTTACTAGGGTACTGCACGCGGTCACCTGTCAGATACTCTTAATTAATTAGTGACATTAGGCAGTACAAAGCTTGGGTGACTGAGCACTATATAGGGCCCTTTTGTATAGAAGTGTCTGGGTTTTTCTACTTGGTGTATATAATTTTTAATTGAGTAATTTTTCATTTTAGACATCTCCGTTTATACTTGGTAGTCTCAAGAAACATTTGATTGGCACTGGTGTGGCAGTGGTTGGCTGGGTGGCTTTCTCTTACTTACCAAAAACAGCAACTGGAATAAATTATGCAAAGGCAGTATCGGGTAATATTCCATACTTCAGGAAAATCATTCATGACCCTGCTACAACGGCTTTAGTTGATGAGGTGAGTATTGTACTTTATCATGGTAATTTTTTTACTTCTTTATTAGGGTCCAGTAAACAAACCCTTTCCCAAAAGCAAAAAGGCTATAATTTTCCCAAATTTGAATGGGGAAATTCCCAATGAACATTTAAAAAAAATAACTTCAAAGTCATGAACATTTTTTACTAGAGGTCAAGCATAAAGTTCAAAGAAACCAGTAAATAGTCACATGTTATCTTCTTAAAGTTCTTTTCTTTCTGCTTCATGAAATTTCCCAATTTCAGGTGGACAAGACGCGAAAATTCCCAATCTGAACGGACCCTTTCCCAAATATGCAGAAAAAATCGCTGGGTACAATTATCACTAACCCTATTCATCGGAATGGGTGAAATGTAGATGTTCAGTTTGGGATTTGCGTATGCAATTTTACTTTTTTTTCGAGCTAAAAATATAGTGAAAAAAAGGTTTTTTCTTTTTATGAGCTCAAAACCTACCAGCCTGAGGACACTAAACTAAACAGAATTTGCCATTTGGAAGGCCATAAGACCCTCTCAGGTCCAATCAATTCACCTGGGTGAAGTGGAGCAATGTGGGTTATCCTTTTGCTGATTTAAATTGACAATTGGCGCAGACGGGGATCAAGCCCAAGACCTTTTGAGCCCAAAGCACAAACACCACCTTCCCACTTGTTATCTTCAGCGATAGGTTTTACTTGTATTTTGTATGTTACAGGTTGTGTCTGACATCAACTCACACCAAGACAAACCAGTGAATAGAGACGGTATCGAGATTTATCAGACCAACTATTTGTTTCCATCCGATACTAGGCACTTAGGATCCTCAAAAACTGGGGCCTTGATTTGTAAGTATAGTGAATATAGAGTTATTGTCCTTGAAATGATGACATTTGATGAAATTTTGCTTGTGTCATCTGTAATCTGAACATACATCATGCTCGTTACAGTTTTCAAACTTCATAGGAATATTAGTCAGCATGAGTTTTGTGTATTTTTATTGGGATCAGACAAGTGTTTCTAGTTTCAGTTTTTTTCCTGCTGTTAATCCTTCTTGTTTGCCATGGGATTTTAACTTGATGCGCAGATCTGATATTGATATGTTGAATCAATTAAAAATCTTTTAGTTGAATCACAATTTAAGGTGATATAATATTATTATTATTTGTTAGAGATGTTGGGTGAGATAGTGGTCTGGACCTGATCTCACAAATAATTTCAAGTATTAATCTCATCTGAAATTGAGATTTTACTCCAATCAGAGTCTGGTATAAACCTGAAGATATGGAACTCTTGAAAATTGAAAAAACTTAGAAAAATGTGTCTTTTAATTATTCTACATATTCTAAGTATTGCCCTCACGTTATGAACCCAGACTCGACTTGACCATATAGGATATGTCTTTTGCACTGATTTAGAAATTTTGGTTGGACAAATCAGGCACAGCCATATTCTTTTGTCATAAACTGGACTTTTTCATCTGAATTCCTTTAAATTTTATCGTTTTTTTTTACCTGCGTCCAATAGAAAGCTGTGGTGTGTAGTATTTGGGTGACTATGATAGCTCAGAATGAGTCTCATCAGGAGATACTGAGATCAATGTCTAGTGTTATAATACTTGAGTAAATAAAGAAACGCTCATGTTACATTTTCTTCATATAATAGGGTTACATGTAAGCCTATAGCTTGAAAAATGACTAATATACATAGTACAAGAAGAAAATGGCAGACAGACCAAAAAGACCGGTTTACCGTGTAACCCAATGGAGAAAATGTAACATTTGGGTTTCTTAAATTATGTACTCGGTGCATATACAAATGTAATATTTTACTGTTTACAGGGCTACCTATTGGAACAAGGCACAATGCTGATGAAGTCTTTCACTATCACTGTACCATTGAAAATAGTACAGATATGGAGAAGTTTTGTGTCTTGTCACGGAATGCCAAGAAGTTTCTTCTGGCCCGACAAATCCTGTATTGTGAGGATGACTTTCCAGTAGTTCGCTGTCTGACAGGACTCACTTTGTTGGGAGTAGGCTCATTAATACATTATTTCCTTAATTCAACACTAGATTTGAAAAAACAGCTGGTACTGAAAAAAGTTCAAAAGAAAAGCAGTGTGTTGGAAGTGGAACGTTATAAGGCTTATATCTCTCGGTTATCTAGGAGAAGCCGGCGTACGTCATTGTTCTATCTAGCGTGTTTAGGTGTTCCAATCTATAAATTACTGGTTGGCACTCATAGTACAAATTTAGAATCAAATACACATGAAAAACTAGCAGCACTTGGACAAGAATATGTGGAAGGTGGAAAAGAATTTTATGAGAAAGTGATTACAGGTAATAAGTATAATGTCAAAGTTTTCGGTGACACCACATACGCTTTACCATCAGGTGACTTTAATCAAGGAAGGTTTTCATGGTTTCACAAATCTTTAGACGTTACCTACAAACTGGACTATTTCCTGAAGATGGAAGAAAAGTTGAAGGAATCCACCTAACCTAGTCTGGCATTTATTGTTAAATTTGAATATACAATAACACTGAACAAAACTTAATCACTCAAATTGTATAAAATGCAGGTTCTTGGATGTATGTGACAATATATAAAGTAATTGCCAAGCAATCGCATTTTATAAAGTGTTCTAGGTTTTTTATACATAAGTTATGTTCAGTGTCCTTATTTATAAAAACATATGTTCGAAAATAAAAACATTAGTAAAACTATACATTTTATCCATGTTTTATTAGCCCACCTGTCACAATGTGAGTTTTTGGGATCACTCTTTGCCTATGTGTCTGTCATTTGTTCATTACCCTCTACCTTAATAACTAGGCTAATTTCCCTACTACGTGCTCAATACAAAGATAACAAGAGATGTTTGAAGACACATATGCTTTCATGACAGACCAATAGTCAGAAATGGTAAAGGTCCCAGTTACCTTTGACCTAATGACCACAAAATCAATAGGGGTTATCTACTGTTGATGACCAACCTCCATGTAAAGTTTGAAGATCCTAGAGCAAAGCATTCTTGAGATATTGAAAGGAAACCATTTGAATAGTCAGAAATGGTGAAGGTCAGTAACCTTGACCTACTCATCTCAAAATCAATAGGGGTCATATACTATTGATGAACAACCTCAATGTCAAGTTTGAAGATCCTAGGGCATAGCAATCTTGAGTTATTGAACAAAAATCAATTTAATAGTCAGAAATAGTGAAGGTCAGTGACCTTGACCTACTGATCTCAAAATCAATAGGGGTCATCTACTGTTGATGACCAGCCTCAGTATCAAGTTTGAAGATCCCTCAAGTCATAGGACAGAAACCGATTGAATAGTCAGAAATGGTGAATGTGACAGTGACCTCAAAATCAATAGGGTCATCTACTGTTAATGACAACCTCCATGGATCCTAGGACAAAGAGTGCTTGAGTTAATTAATGGAAACCATTTCATCTGCTGACCTACAAGACAGACATACCGACAAATATGTGCAAAGCAATATACCCCCTCATCAAAGATGGGGGCATAATAAAAATGCTGATAGAATCCGACATTTTAATCTATTGCTGTCATCCGAGGGCTGGCGGCGCAAAATATAATGTTAAAGTTTAAGTACAACTTTCAATATTTTCTAAGTCCATTGACATATTGCTTTGAAATAAAGCCCCATTTTTTACTTGGAAATCCAAGTTAAAGTTTAGGTACAACCTCAAATATCTTCAAAGTGCATTGTTCACCATCATGACCCCCAACTAAATAAATCAGTATACAGTTTGTTGTGGTGTTCCGGTGGATTTTCCCGTTCCGAAGTATTCTAAATGTAAATATTTTGCAGATGCCGGGTCGGGAAATTTATTTATGTCAGGAAGTCCCTATAAATGCCAGTATTATTGCTGATAATTTTCAGGATCTTTGATTGACGTTCAAGTAGTATACTCTTTGTTGCAAATAGTCGAGGTGCGACAATTTGGATAATGTCGGCCATTATGAAATACAGCATTCTTTATACTTTGACCGACTTATTTTTATTTGGTCAAATAAATGTCGAAATCAAAATATATTGTGAATGTACTATCACAGCAGATACGATTTATATAGATATGGCCTGTAAAACAGCTTTTGTGATTGCAAAGTGCATTGCAATTGAAGAGCGTGTCATTTATCCAGTTCCGGTGGACTCTATGTGCGTTTTCGTGTTTTATTCATTATCGTTGACTGAATTATGCAGGTGTGCTGGTATTTCATCTAGATGAGGCAGCCACACGTTTGAATCGTGCACATTTGTGTACTGTGTCAACTATATGTGCACATTTTAGGTGACTTTATATTGAAGCTGTGATAGGCCTAACTGTTCACCACTGAGTCCTTCACTTTAGTTCAGCCTACTCATCGCTCAAAACTGCAATGAAAACTTCTTGTTTGGCTTATAAGTAATTTGCAATATCTGACCAGTCTAATTATCAATGAAATTTACACCCACTGGCTACCTCACGGGATTCTCGTGACTAAAAATTACGAGTGTGTTGTTTACACCGGAACTGGATAAACTCCGCCGCAACTCGGCAAATGTTTATACTGATAAATCAACAGTTTGATTAATTTTTTAAATGAAAATTTGGGAAACTGTGACTGTTTTTTATTGCAGAGATATTTGTCTCTTTGCATGCCTTACGATTGATAAACCGGGTGTATAAACTATTTTCATCGTAAAAAGTAAAGAATCCGCCGGAACTGGATAACAAACTGTACTGTTAACTAAAACTCAATCTTTCAGCAAAGTGTTTTTTCAGGAGCAAAACATGCAAATAAGGTATATATGTTATATCCATGTTGTACTCTTGGAAAAAAACATTTTTCCAAAATATTTAGTAACTCATTAACAAAGTCCCATAGTTTCCATTTGAATGGTGTTCACCACTATGTGGCGCTTGGCAGAGGGAGATTGCTGTATGGTTGAACCTACAATATGATAGAAAAACACTCTAGGAGTTAGTTTAATGTTTGACAGAATAAATATGACAAAAGCATACATGTACATGAAGTTCATTTCTGTATAAAACTTAAAAGTAATGGGTTTACTTTATGTTCCACCAAAAGATTGACATTAGATGCATCAACAAGTTTACAATAAAAAATTGTCAAATATTTGTGTAATTAATACACAATTAACACACATTATTACATCAAAAACTCTGTTGCAAACATTGATCCATTCTAAAATTTCGGCTAATGAAATTTCAAATGACATAACTTCATAATTATATATTTAAATAAAACAGAAACTAAATCCACTATTTTAATTTTTTTTGTTACTACATTTCTAAACATACTATGTGCCTTCTTAACTAACTTTAATAATCAATTCCTCCAAGTTTTGCAGCAGAATAGTTCATTCTTTCCAGTGCAGCAAATCAAGTTTTCCTGTTTTGTAGAACCCCTGCTATTATTCGATTGATTACATCTGTAGTACACAACCACTTGTCTTGAATGGCCACATTTGTTGCATCCCTGGAGTGACTGCTGAACACAGGTTTAAATATATTCCTTTGATCAGTTTAATTGCTGTTAGCTGTAGTTATAGTCCAAACAAATTAACCTGTTCCTCGACCTTTATGCATGAATGTATTACAAGCCTCTGGCGTGGAATTAATATGTCAATTTCGGTGAAAAAGTTGTGCCTTGCTGGAGATTTAGGTTTAACTTAGTGGATATAGAATATGTCAAACATATTTGTAAAACTCTGTGCTTATGATAATAAGGCTGAAATTAAATTATAGACATGAAATCAACTGGTAAATAAATTATTATAATAGGAAATTTGAGGACTGGTGAATTAGTTTGCACTAAACCTTGTTATAAAAAACAAATGAATTGTTTAAAGAAGCAATGTTGAATGTGACATGTTTTATGTTCTGTCTGTAATCTTCAAGGGTTGTATTCAAACACTGCAGCTGCTCCCATCCCTGTTCCCATACACATAGATACAATACCAAGCGATCTAAAAATAGAACAAAACCATTATAAGAGAAAGATCTCACAATGAACTCTCGACTTCAAGGTAAGAGAGAGTTGTGTGATAGAAGGAATCTTGATGTGATAACCTAGCTCTTTGTGAGGATACCAGCCAAGAATCAAACCAGAGACCTTTTGATCTGTAGTAAGAGCATTATACACTCGACCACAGTACCACCCATGAACTGTACATAATATTATTTTGATAGCTACATGTATCATTCTGAATATAAAATGCTTAAATTTGTCTTTTAAAATTCATGGTGATTGTTGATAATGTGACCCCCTTTAGCTGAAATCTAGGTGTTTGTATGTACACTTGATAAGAGTCAAAACCCCTATTCCTGGGTCAAATTCTCTCCGCGTTCCCTTTTAAAACAGATCTATGAATTCCTTGATAATGGCTTGGTATACACAAAAATGAGTAGGCTCAAATATTTCCATAATTCTTCCTTTAACTTACTTCTTTCCTCTTCGTTTTAATTCATGAAGTAAAGTAGCGATCATTCTGGCCCCAGTAGCCCCTAGGGGATGACCAAAGGCAATGGCCCCTCCTTTTGGATTCACCTTCTCTGCTGGAATGCCAAGTTTCTCTACACAATACACTGCCTGGCTGGCAAACGCTTCGTTGATTTCATAAATATCAATGTCTTCTTTGGTTAACCCTTAAAAGTAAATATAAATACCGTTTAGCCCGACTTAAACAGTTAATTAATGGATAAATTGTTCTTGTACCTGGGTCACAAATCCAATCCAATCATACTTTGGTATAATTAGACAGGAGGTCTGACGGACATCAGATAGCCGTGGTAATTTTTAGTCTGTTAATATATGCATTATTACGCAACCTCTGGATACTGTACAATGTCTAGACATCAGGTACGCATCAGATATACGGACATTACCATGCGTCCTGGTGATTTATGGTCCTAGTATTAAGCAGGTGGCTGTTTAATATAGATTATAGAAACTAAGGGTTTTTGATATGAAAAGGTATTCATCACATAAATACTGAGATCTTCCATGTGAGAACAAATGACAGAACAATGTTCTCCAATGTGTGTGATAGCAAATGCATGATGTCACCCGTTTTTCGTCGCAAGAAGGTAATATTGCCGGCTTGAAGTTGTTATTTCTGACGTTGTTTTGACTCGGTAACTACAGTAATGTGAAAAAAAGAATCTGTCACTATTTAAAATTGTCTTTTGGATAAACATTTCTTAAACTTGTCCCGAAAACAAATTATTTAGCTCGCCAAAGGCTGGCTTTCCTAGACTTGTTAAAGAAATGTTGATCTACAAAAACAACTCATGAAGGATCCTGTATGTCTCCCACAAAGGACAATAATCATCCAACCCAAAACCCTGATAATATTCACTATTTATGTGAAGTTTGATTTAAATCTGACAAAAGGAGAACAAGCCAGAAGAACTTCGTGACATACATCCAGATAGACATGCATCCAGCTCAATGTCTCAAATACCCTTCTATATTGAGCATGCAAATGTTTGCATAACCCAATGGATTCACTTGATACCTTCAAAGAAGGGGCATCTGGTCAACAGGCCAGGAGGACTGAAAGCTTACCAGTTTTCTTGAGAACCTCTGGAATGGCGGCTGCAGGTCCAATACCCATCACATCTGGTGGCACTCCGGTTACAGAAAATCCTCTCAGTGTTCCCAGGATAGGTAGACCTCTTTTTTCAGCTTCAGCTCTACTAGCAACAAGAACTGCTGCAGCACCATCACTTGTTTGACTTGAATTACCTGCAATTATTATTGCTTATTTGAAATCGCCGTTTCTCAACAATTTTTTCAATTATATACAGCGGTTCAATTCACCTAACCAATTTTTCCGGACTGTATTTAAACCAGTACTGACTTGCCCTTCCACAAGTAACCTGCAACTTCTCTACATGTGGATTTGACCTGCCTTGTCTACGAATCGAACCCAGATCATCAATTCAGTAGAAATCCAGTGCACTAACGATTGGACCAGGGCCTTGGCTTCTAAGGAACTTGAAGACATCATTGAAAGTGACTTATATAAAAAAATTCAAATTTAAATGCTTCTTATGTGAAAACCCACCTGCTGTGGTAGATCCACCTTGTTTGAATGCAGGTTTTAACTTGGCAAGTACTTCCATACTCGTGTTACCACGGATACCCTCGTCTTGTGTTACCTGGAAGCAAAATAATGAGATCATTTTTACTATAATGTGAGAAAAACTTGATTGTGAATCATTTGTTTATTTAGGTTTCTTAAAAACTTTTCAGTACATGTAATATTTGATTCACCTAAACAGTTTTCCGGAACTGTATCCTATAGCTTACCCTAACACGAGGAACATGCAACATATCCATTTGTGGAGGAGAATCAACATTGTTGTTAAATTTTCATGGAAGAGTATGACCTGCTTGACAGGATATCAAACCCGGATTGCCAGGTTACAAATCCAGCTCACAGGACCAAGGCTGCAGCTTTTATAATGACATAATGCACCAGTCAATATTATGCCCACCCAGGAGAGCGGCAGGGATATAGGGGGAATTAGACAGACAAATCTTCCCGACAGGCGGAAATTAGACGACCTTATCGACCCTGAGTTTCGGGGAATAGACTTGGTCCAGGAATTTCTACACTGCGAAAGACGACAGTGATACTTTTATTCGTGTTTTTATCAAATTACCCGGATGAAAAACTATGCCCCACGGTGGGGATATAGACAGTAAGCATTGTCTCCAGGTAGGGAATTTTGACATCAAAAAATTGAAAATGTCTAATTCCCCCTGGGTCGCCCGCCGCTCCCCCGGACAGGCAAAATATTGACCGGTGCATAAGGGTCACAACTCTATTTTGCATATATATATGATGACTTTCAGACACTAATTCAATTTCCATATCACTTAATGGACTAAGGGCAATAACTAGTTTTCATATATTTATAATGACTAAGGGCAATAACTAGTTTTCATAAATTTATAACGACTAAGGGCAATAACTCTGTCAGAATTAATATGAACAAATGCACTGCATCCAGCGGGGATTTCCCATCAGGTTTTTGATAAGCTGATCGAGGGAAAAAATGAATTTGTTTGTTCCACAGAGAATATAGATCTAGCCTGTGGCTGCCAGACAGCACCACATAGGAGACCAGGCAAACAAATACTTAGAAAAGAGTGTATCCGATCTAGGAGACGGGTTGCACAGATATGCCCTATAAATAGTTATTATTTTTACACTCGTCTTTTATTTGCTATTTATATTTCAATTCAACATATTCACAAGTTGGCACGCTATGCCGTGCGACGACGTCATGTCAACGTGCGATGATGTCGCGTAAAATGATGTGACGTCATTTCCGACGTCGCCATACTGTTTTTTTACGTTCGATTAAATAAGATATGTATTTTTTTAATAATGTTCATGGTTTGAATCAGGCTTATATGCCGAAACGTTATTAAAAGAGTGGAAACGTATTTATGTTTCATATTGGAAAAAATAAATTAAACAAGTAATTAAGAATTGCAAGCAATACAGAAGTCCCCTACCGGTTTGAAGCCATTTTCAATGTTTATGTTGCCATAGCAACCACAATTTTTGTCAGAATCAAAATATTTTTAGACATGCATATTCCCGTTATTACCCCCTATCCACATATCAAGTTTCATAAACCTAGCTTGGAAACTGTTTGAGTTATGTCAGGATCCAGATTTTTTGACGGACGGACAGACTGACTGACTGACTGACAGACGGACGGACGGAGGGCAAACCTATAGTCCCCTCTGGTCAAAAGCCGGAAGGGGACTAACAAGATTGGTTCTTAAATCTTGAGCAACAATTTGCCTCTACCGGAAGTGGGATGTGAAATTCAGTCTACCGAATCATTATTCTGCATCCGGTCTGTCAAAAAATTGGCCATAGCCAATGCAACTACAACAACAACAATCACGTGTTTTTTGCATGTAATAGCTAATGGGAATTTACCTGGCCGCTAAGGATAAATCCCCTATTTAGTTAATACATACCGTAATTGTTTTCTCGTCACCATTTTTATCTGTCACCTGTACAGTCACTGGAATTATCTCAGCTTTGAAGTGACCAGATTTTGTAGCTTTGTCAGCCCTGAAGAAATCATCATTAATATTAGCCAGTTTTAATCTTACAAATTCTTTCCATTTAATCATTATTGAAAATGTTTGTCATTTCATTGATCTTTTTGTATTTTTGTATGCATTTTCTAGATCAACTCTCAAGGGAGATAAGCACATGGTTCACAGAGGTTCCATTTAACTTAGGGGTTGACCCTTGAAATTTCGAAAAAGCCACATTTTGACTCTCATGATTTTGGTTTGAAGGGTCATTTTCTCTTAAAATCATGTAAAATTGTAAACTTTATCCATAAGTAACAATTAAAATGACCCTTCAGATTCAGTAGCCATGTTGTTTATAGTTCTTTGTATAAACCAAAATTTACACTAGAGGAAATGATAGCAAATGTTGTTATAGCAAAATTTGTCAGTATTTCCATATTGCTAAAGGCAATAACTTATACAATGTATCGACAGGGTTCCCACAAATAGACTTTTCCCTGACTAAAGAGCAGTTTTCCCCTGACTTTTAAGAGCAATCAGACACATGCAATCGGATACAAATACAGAAAAGGAAGCTACTTGTCTATTTGTTTATGGGACAAATGATTTGTAAGGCAATAATTTTGAGACTGTCTTTGGTATTTCCTTCACAGGAATTGACACCAACAGCTAAAATAAAGAATTCCCTGACTTTTGCTCAATTTTCAGATTTCCCTGACTAATTTCGATATTCCCTGACTTTTCCCTGACCTTGATTTTTTCACCTGACCGTGGGAACCCTGACAGAAGAAAGTTAATGTAAACATAGGTCACCTACTTCTGATGAGAAGACATTGAGAATTTGTCCTGTTGTTCTCGTGTGACGCCATATTTTTCTGCTACGTTCTCAGATGTTATCCTACAGTAATAAACATAAAATAGATATAGGATCTGTCATCACATCTTTAGGGGTTCCATTTGACTCAAGAGTAGGGGTTTTAGCCTTCAAATTTCCAAATAGCAACATTTTGACCCTTGGTTTAAAAGGTCATTATCTCTTAAAATCTTGGGTATTTTGCCTATAAAATGGTAAAAATTGGTCAAAAGTATCAAAATGACCATTCAAATTCAAAAGCTAGACAATTGAATTTATGAACTTTAATCAAACAATCACCCATGGTAACAGCAGAAAAGTTCTTGGTTATAATTATGTGGTCTCTCTCAACAGGTTACAAATCATTAAAATGACAATGTCATGACATTATATCTTGATGTTTACTTATGTTGCATCATTTTGTTTTTGATACTTTCAAACAAGGACGATGCAGTTCTTATAGATTGCAATTTTGAAAAAGCTGATTGATATAGGCTAAATAATATTAGTAAAGTTCTATTTTCTATTAAGTTAAATCTCATACATTATTGTAGGACACTCGCTGATGCCAAAAAACATGTCATGACGCCATATCCAGTTTACTGACAGGCCATTAAACAAGTATGATGTAGTTCTTACGAGGATGATATTTTGAAAAAGCTGCTATAGTGGACATATTGAAGAGAGTGACATTGAGCAGTGTACTATAACATTTTATCACACATCCGTGTTCTTTCCTATAGTGCCATAAAACTCGTGATGCACAGTGATAATGCACAGTGGGCATTTAATACGCAAATGACTTCATTTGATGTTCTTTGTTTATTATGATGACGTCACAGACGTTACGTCTGTATACATGTATGAATGTTTAAACTGTAGTCTTTGTCTTATTTTTCTCGAGTATTTGATAAATAGAATATTAAATTTGTGTTGATTTATTATTGAATTTATGAAATTTGTTGAATAAAATGATATGATGCAAGCCTTGTTCTATAAATTCAATAATTTACAAACACTCATTCAATATCCTCCATTTATTTACCCCATTGGTATCAAGCAGTTTTTAGCATCCTCATAGTCCATGACTTTAGAATTCAGTTCATCAAAACCTTTACCAATAGCAGCTTTTGACATCATTTCATAACTGAAAAACATAAACATACCGGTAGGCCTTTTGTCTATCACACATAACAGTGGGGAGCCATGGACATGGTCCAGGGGTAAATGACTGCATTTGTAACCTGGCTATCCAGGTTCAATACTCAATCTCTGCAGGTCATACCAGGGGTTCTACTGAGGCATAATGCCCAATCCTGAAAATGAGTCACAAGTCTGTTGTGGTACTATAAGCACATACCCATACAGAAAAACCTTGTTTAAAACATAGTTGTATTGTTAAAATTCAGCTTATTCAATTTCAAATGACCATAACTTTGTCAATTCTTTGAATTTTTTCATCAAATAACTTTTATTTTCTGCAGGAAATTTCATACTTTCCGGATTACTCTGGAATTATAGGACCCCTGTCATACTCTTCCATGTAAATTTGACAAAACTGTTGATATATTTTCCTCCACAAGTAAGTACAGGTTTGGATACAGTCAAGGGAAACTGATAAGTTGAATCCGTCGATGTATATAACTGAAAAATTAAACCCAAATAAATGAAAAAACTGTCACACATAATTGTATTGTCTCCTAAACTCTCTTAGCATAATTTAACAGTTGACATCTTGCCTCGTTTTAACTTCAGCTTTCAGTATACATAGACAGGCATACATCAGGATATATACATCATATATGAGGTGAACAACAAACACACATGTTTGTGTGGATCCAGCAATGTTTTCCAATTAGCTCGGTTTTCTTCAGGAAGGGGTCTTACCAACTATATTGTATTATGCTCAGGGAGATCTAACCAGCTTTTTCTTAGAGGGTTATCATTCTAGATTCTGTATCCAGGCATTCACAAGGCCATCCAAGATCTTATGGTCTATAATGCACCCAGCAATATTTTGCCCCAGAGAGGGAGGGTGAGTGGCGGCATACACGGGACTTTAGACAGAAGATGATTCCCAACAAATGATAGACTTTGGCCCGATTTTAGACCCTGGTATTGGGCAAATTAGACACCACAAAAAAGCATTTAACAACTATTTAAAGATGGCGGGCCATTTGAAACACCAAGCATCTCCCACTGTGGGGATTTAGACAGAATTGTTTGGCTCTAGGGTGGGAATTAGACCCAAGAAATGAACAAGAGCTGTCCACGGACAGTGCGCTCCACTATTCGCAGTGCCATGCTAAGATAGTACAATCATTATATATTCAAAACCAATGCTTCATAACAGCAGAATTACCCTCTGCTGTGTAGAGGTTGGGGCTTCTAAGTCAAAATATGGAAATAATTTGGACAAAATGCAGGACCGTTACCTACTCGTATGTAGGTTGTCTGGGTCATAAAGGTTAACAAATAAGCATTTCTAAGTCCAAAAGGGGACATTTCAACAAAATGCTAAATAGTTATCTTCTCCTGTGCATTTCAACAAAATGCTAAATAGTTATCTTCTCCTGTGTAGGGGTTAGGGTCATGATGGTGAACAAGTATACAAAGTATCAAAGCAATATATCAATGCACTTTGAAGATATTAGAGGTTAAAAAAAATGTAAATAAACTTTAACTTTGCATTTACAAGTCCAAAAGGGGGCATAATTTCAACAAAATGCTTGATAGAGTTACCTACCCCTGTGTAGGGGTTGGGGTCATGATGGTGAACAAGTATGCAAAGCAAAATGTGAATGCACTTTGAAAATATTAGAGGTGAAAAAACCTGTACCTAAACTTTAACATTTGCACTAAGTTGAAAAAAGGGGGCATCATTTCAACAAAATGCTTGATAGAGTTACCTACACCTGTGTATGGGTTGGGGTCATGATGGTGAACAAGTATGCAAGGTATCAAAAAAATATGTCAATGTGCTTTGAAGATATTTGAGGTTAAAAAACATGTACCTAAACTTTAAAATTTGCATTTCCAAGTCCAAAAGGGTGCATAATTCAACAAAATGCTTGATTGAGTTACCTACACCTGTGTATGGGTTGGGGTCATGATGGTGAACAAGTATGCAAGGTATCAAAAAAATATGTCAATGTGCTTTGAAGACATTTGAGGTTAAAAAACCTGTACCTAAACTTTAACATTTGCATTTCCAAGTCCAAAAGGGGGCATAATTTCAACAAAATACTTGATAGAGTTACCTACCCCTGTGTAGGGGTTGGGGTCATGATGGAAATATGAATGCACTTTGAAAACATTAGAGGTGAAAAAACCTGTACCTAAACTTTAACATTTGCACTAAGTTAAAAAAAAGGGGCACAACTTCAACAAAATGCTTGATAGAGTTACCTACTCATGTGTAGGGGTTGGGGTCATGATGGTGAACAAGTATGCAAAGTATCAAAGCAATATGTCAAAGCACTTTGAAGATATTAGAGGTTAAAAACCCGTACCTAAACTTTAACATTTGCACTAAGTAGAAAAAGGGGGCATAATTTCAACAAAATGCCTGATAGAGTTACGTACTCCTGCATATGGGTTGGGTTCATGATGGCAAACAAGTATGTAAAGTATGAAAGCAATATCTCAAAGAACTTTGAAAATATAAGAGGTTAAAAAACCTGTACCTAAACTTTAACATAAGCATTACGCCAACGCTCAGGTGACTGCAATAGCTCCCCTTATTCTACAAATAGTGGAGCTAAAAAATTTCTGTCTAATTCCCCTTAGTCTGCCAGCCACTCCCCCCCCATTGGCAAAATATTGATAGGTACATAATTAACTTACCCTCCAGCCATTCCAATAGTGTAAGCATTATTTTTGATACCACCAGCGATATTCATAAATGCTTGAAGTCCAGACCCACATTGTCTATTGACAGCTGATACAGGTACTGTGTATGGTATACCACTGAAAGAAAAAAACTTCAATGTCAACAAGTCAAATCATAACCACACATCTTGCACCAAGATTTTGAACAAGACATGTAACTCTTATTTTTACTAACAAGAACCATGTCACAATTTCCCAGCTGCATGCTCAATGACAGATTCAACAATGTTGCATGTTTCAGAGCACCTCACTGTCAGCAATGTCACCACCATGGGTCAGGGGTTTTCCTGCACCTTCTGTGAGTCCTGAAAATGGACCCATTCCCAATGGAAAATATCATCCGTTTTCCCAATTGTATCAATCTTCTTTTGACATGGACATATTTGAAGCTCAATCAATTATCAGTCATTCAATTGGTTTATAACTACACAAGAGGATTGCCACACTTTACAAACCTAAACATTGCTTGGGATACAATGCAGATGACATTGAATTAAGCTTCATGTCTTAAAAAAAATCCCAATTCATGACTGGGTCCTTTTCCCAAAAGTGGTAGGAAAACCCCTGTGGGTATTACGAAACATGGTAAGGTAACTGGATGCCTGCCCAGATCTTCCACATTTCATAACCAACAACTGAACCAGGTATATTGCAGTAAATCTATCTATCAGCACAGTTTCTTTCCCTCCTCCATCGTCCTTTGGAATTATCTCCCCCAACATACCGTAGCTGAGCCTACCATACTGGGTTTCAAAACCACCTTGGCAACAACTTACAAATTCTAGACAGCATTACCTGTTTTTACCCAGTTTAGAAATATATGTATAAAGCATTATTTTAGTTGTACATAGTCTATCCATCAACTGTGTATGTTTGGTATTTTGTCAAATCGCGAGGATGTAACTCTTATCAGAGTGAGGCGATCACTGTATCATTATGTATTAAACCTCACAAATGGAAATATTTATAAACAAAAATAAACGTTATTGCAGGTATAGTTATTCTATGGACAAAACTTCACTATCAGACAGACAAGGAAGTTTACCCTATCACTCCTGCCGCTGTGCCATTCAATCATTGATTTTTTCAGTATCCATTGGATGATTTCAAAATTTAGAACTATTTATGTACACTCATTTTCATTTGTTGACACATGTAAGGAAAACATTTAAGAAATAATGAATGTGTTTTATAGTAGAATAAAGCAAGGTCATAAGTTTGTGTGCATAGTAATTAAACCACGAGTGTGTAGCAAGACTGATTTAATGTACACATCCGAACAAGTGACTGTGCTTTATTATAGATAAAACACAGGTACATATTCATTATTATGATTCTAATATAGCCAATATTCCGCATTTGACAACAGATCAATACATTATCCGCTGCACTATTTTCTTCCTCAGAAGGCTTATTTGCAATTTGAAGTTATTCAGCCCTAGCTGTTTTTATTGGCAGTTTGTGCATACTGTGTTAGAATTCGTAATATATCATACATTTTGGTGCTCTTACAGAATTTCTAATATTTTTCTGTAATTTTTTGTTAAAAGGCGACATACCTATAAAATTGAGCAAATCTTGATGTCACTGAACTTTTGCCTTCATTAACATTCCCAATACAAATATCACCAATATCATCAGGTTTGATATTTACACTACCCAGGACTCCAGTAAAGGCCGCAGAAAGTAGATCATCACCATGTGTATCCTAGCAACAGAAAAAAAGATAAATACAAAATTAACAATATTCAGTCAATAGGCCTTCAGCACAGAAAATGTATGCAGTTGCATGAGTACACATTCAGTCATTCAAACCACATATAACAGTTCTGGATGCCATAACTAAATGGTCTTTAATTAATATACTGACTTCGATCTTTTATGAAATGTAGTCATAATGAAATGTAATACTCTTGAAAGACCTTCTCCTAGTGTAAACATTTTACTGGAAAAGTGTGCCCGATGTAGGGTTCAAACTTATGATCCCAAAAACACCTGTCTACTGCATGAGCATGCAATGACCATAACATGGTCAACTGACTGAATATAGGGACACCCTAACTTCACATCACTATTATCATGAATGAAATACACAAATAGTCTGTTGCAAACTACTAGAACACATTGTGCACAGCCAAATCATGAAGTACCTGGATATAAACAACATCCTCACTGACGCACAACATATGGCTTCAGGAAGAAGAGATCCTGTGAAAGCCAAATAGTCCTCACAATACAGGACCTTGCAAGTGTAATAGAAGATGGTGGACAGATAGATGCAATCCTTCTCGACTTCAGTAAGGCGTTTGACAAGGTCCCACACGGCCGTCTAGCACATACATGTAAGCTACAGCACTATGGCATTATAAGAGGCAACACACTTGAATGGATCAAGAGCTTCCTCTCAAACAGAAGCCAACAAGTACTAGTCGAAGGTCATTCATCCCTATCAGCACCAGTCACTTCTGGGGTACCTCAAGTCCTAGAACCTCTGTTTCTACTACCGTATACATAAATGACATGCCCGGGAAGGTCTCATCACCACTCCGGCTTTTTGCAGTTGACAGTCTCCTATATAAAAGGATAAAAACTCAAGAAGATGCCAACACTCTGCAAGAAGACCTACAAAAACTGGAGAAGAGGGAGTCGGTATGGCAGATGCAGTTCAACCCATCGAAGTGCGAGACAATCAGGATCACCCGCAAGCGCACGCCAATCAAGTCCGACTATACCATCCATGGGCATAAGCTAGAAACTGTCACTAGTGGGAAGTACCTCAGTGCCACAATACACTAGAAGCTCAGTATGGAATGACCATATTGACGCCATCACAAAGAAAGCGAACAACAGCTTATCATTCCTTAGGAGGAACATATCCAGTTGCCCGAGAGACATCAAAGCCCAGTGCTACAAGACCCTAGTGAGACCAATAATGGAATATGCTTCACCAGCCTTGGACCCAAGCACAGCCAGAAACATCAACCAACTGGAAGCAGTCCACAGGAGAGCAGCACGCTTCTTTACTGGGGATTATCGCCGAACTAGCAGCTCCATCTAAATGATCACCTCACTGGGATGGCCATCATTACAAGAGCGAAGAACTGACACCAAGCTAGTCCTAATGTTGTATACCAGCTTTTCGACATCCCGGTTACTGAGTACTACCATCCAGCTGCCCTATCAACTAGAGGCCACTCACTGCGATACCTCATTTCATTCTGCCGGACAGACGTATATAAAAACTCCTTCTTCCCGTCATCAAACCGCCTATGGAACCAGTTGCCAGAAAATGTTGCCACATCCCCAACCTTGGTCAGCTTCAAGGCGGGTCTGGAATCTCTTAATTTGACGCACATCATGTTTTTATCGTTTTTAACCATTGTTCAGCGTTTTTTCGCCTCACAGTCACTGTATAAAGTCACATGTGCATTGATGCTCCAGAGACAGCTCTGCACTTCAATTGTAAGAAGAAGAGGAAATTAAATCCTCATATGGAGTGTCCATCAGGGGTGTCAACAGGGCCAAATTTAAAATCAGAAAAATCGTATGCGACTGAACATTTTTGCCAAAAAAGGCCTTCAGTGACATCGTTTCCATATTTAAGAAAATCCTTCAGAGCAGATTAAATTTACCATAACTTTGTCATTTCTAGAGATATTTTCATCAAATAACTTTTGTTTTGGTCAGAAGCCATTGTTCTTTCAGCAATGACAAATCCGGAATTCCGGATATATCAAAAAATTGACCCACCTGGTCCATTTAGTAAATTTGTTTACATAGTGAGATTGACTCGAGACAGGTGCCCAGCTAGCTGCATGCAGGGCTACCGAATAGTATACTGGGGGTCTTGGGTTCGAGTCCCACATCTCCATCAATGTTGTACGTTGCAGTGTCAGACTTGAAAACAATTCAAAGGTGCGAAAGAAAATAAGGTAAAAGAATTTATAGAAAACATGAAAGCGTAAGTTGGATGTATTTGTGTACAATATTAAAACTTCAGACATTGATCTACATGCATCTATAACATAAAACAGTTTAACTGATCAGAAGATCCTACCTTAAAAACTCCTCTTCTGGATTTCCCGATTGGTGTTCTCACTGCAGACACAACCACGATATCATCTGGTTTATTAGGAAATGCTCGAGCACTCGTGCATTCTGGAACCACAGACCTGTCAGAAACTGACAAGTGCTTAGACAAAACGCTGATTCTCTCCATTACAAAATGCGTCCGTTATTCTCTATTCACAAAGGTGTAGTGCAAAGTTTATCTAATAAAACAAGAAAGCATCGTCACAGTTTCTAGCTGTCAAATATTAGGATGCACACGAGGTTAACAATTAGCACGTTTTAAACCCGGAAGTTTACAATGCTATTCGTCCCGCACCTTTTCGTACCAGAATGTTTTGCAAACTTTTTAGTTCGCGTATTTTAGATAATCTATGAGAATTTATGAAAAAATATGTGTATATATGTCTAGAGTGGAGATTAATTTAGAATTTTTTATTTTTGTTTACGCACAGTACCATGATGGGAATCAGATTGGTACGCCGAAGTGAAACGCGCATTTAATATGACGTCATATGTGACGTCACACTGAATGACAAAAAATGGTGGACAGAAAAGAAAAGGTTTGTGTAGAAGGCGATTAAAATCACTTATTACCAATGCTTGTGTGTTTTACACACAGCCAATTATGTGTGGAAAAGTTATGTATTTGTTTGACAATCATGGATTATACGCACCAAACAAAGACAATGTTACATTTTGCCTTTCCCTGTTTGATCATGTGATGACGTCGAATTTCGGCTTACGATCCTTTCCGTTTCACTCTTTGTTTTCTAAATTTGTTAACCGATCTCGGATGGAGATTTGCTTGCTGGTTGCCTTTCTCTATTACGTACAGTGTGTGTGCCAATAACGAATCAGACCAGTAACGAATCAAAGCACTCTCTACACTTACATGATAAAGAGAATAAAGCTCATTTGTCCAAAATGCCTTAGATAGGACCAACTTAGTGACAATACCTGATAGACCAAAGAATATATCTAAGCACATATCCGACAAATATGCATCAGACATATCAAATGAAATAAATAGGTTAAAAACTAAAAAAGAGGAGAATAAATTATATACATACTCTAGAATTTACCCCCAATTTGAAATACAACCATACTTAACATTTGGTTTATCAAAAAATGTCACAAAGGAATTAACAAAATTGAGAATAAGTGCACATGAGCTTTTAATCGAAAGAGGGCGGTACCTAAGGCCTAAACTTCCAAAGGAATTGAGAATTTGTAATGACTGTAATTATATAACGAAGAACATTTCTTACTACATTGTACAAAATTTACAGAAAGTAGGCGTGTGCTCCTCTTGTTTTATAATATCACTGGATCTATTATCGATGATATAGAACCAGACTCAGAAAATTCTTTAACCATTCTTAGAAAGCTTCTTAATCCAATCAATCCCGGAGAATGCAAACAAATCTGTAATTTCATTTCAAAAAACATGGTGACCAGATAACTACTAGGTGTTTTAGTGTTTCGATAATGTTTCATGTTTCACTAATGTTCACTAATGTTCACTAATGTTCTATATTACTTTGAATGTTTATTTCATTGTATATCTTGTATTGTTATATATATGTATTATCCCATAGCATGAATTGTCTCGACAATACCCAGCTATGTATGGAAGACACCATTTCATGTGGTTTTCTGAATAAACATATTCTATTCTATTCTGAATAAATTGATTTTTGGCATTGATATTTGCTTCAATATGGGGAATAACTTACCAAAATTTAAATTCTGCAGATCGCTGGACTTTGGAGAAAAGTCTACTATTGTCATTTTACGTGATCCGTTATAGGCGCACTTGGGACACATCATAATCAAGTAATTATTTTTTAAACGGGAACATATAGTTTGCTAATTTGTAATGATTAAGTTGGGTGAGTAAAAACTATTGTTATTTCACAAGTGCCCCAAAAGGTTTGATTTTTATCCTAAAATTGACCGGGATGCACCAAAATGATCCGTAATAGGCACACTTTAGGAGTGATGTCACTGTTTCTGGGAGCCAGTCGTTTCGTACACTGTACGTTTCGTATACTGTAAATTTCAGTTGTTTCGTACACTGTCGATCGGTCGTTTCGTATACTGTTGAAAATCGTCGGTTGTTTCGTACACTCCTATTGTATATATGGTGTTAATTGGTCTATTTGATCTATTATGCATGTAATTGTGTGTATATAGTTGTTATCGCACGTATTGTCACAATGTATTTAAGTTTATTTCATGCTTTTATAGGTATTATTTACTATAATTAAGGATGGTTTTGAGCATTTAAATGACAAACTTTAATCTAACTTCCAAAATAAATCAAATGAATGGCCATATAGAATTATAAAATAGTTATAAAAAATATTTTTAATAAAAACTGTATTGTAACTATGGAGTCATATACTGCATGTACATGTAAAACTCCACGATTTTAACATAGATGTTATATTTTAGCAAATAAGATGTTATATTTTAGCAAATAAGATGTTATATTTTAGCAAATAAGATGTTATATTTTAGCAAATAAGATGTTATATTTTTTGTAAATTAGCGACAGCTGCGAGTCATACAACGTATTCATTGTGGCTATTAAGTATAGCATTTGTATAAGGTCCCAAATGCTTATAATCGTATGTATGTAAGTTCATGAGCTAGAAGCATATAAAAAACAGAATAATGTGTATTTATATTTTTTAAATTTATTCCATATATACATATATATTATACAACATATCAATTAAGAATGAATACAACACATCATTACAGTGTAAGAATGTTAGTCAGCATATCTGAAATAAAATTTCACATTTTACAAAGAGCAGGAAACAAAATTAAATATGCAAAGCGACATTTTATACAGACCATAGAACACAGGCACATGGTTTCAAATTATCCTAGTGTACTATCTGAGTGTACCCTACGCTGAGATAAGTTGAAACCATGTGCCTACGAATTAAATATGAACATTTTATACAGAATGATATTTTAACCATTTTATTGTAACTAAAACATAAATGTTCAACTTTCACAAATTCCAACAGAACTCATAATTTGTACATCTGATATCAAAGATCATACAAATAACGAATATACTTACTAAAATACATGTATGTGTACTTGTAATGTTTGTTCACTAATTAGTTATTTTAAAACTATCACACATGTATGTAGACTAGTAAATAAGGATCAGGAGGAATGCTGAATGTACATTTTCTGTACTTTTAGATTTATCTATAGTTATATTTATTAACAAACTAACCCTTGTTTAATTTGTTCAATCAATTTCTATGAATTTTATATATTCAATTAATTAGACTCGCGAACAACATATCTTATTATCGTACCAAACATACATTAATTACAATAAAAGACCACTTATATATACAAATACAATAGAGTGTACGAAACAACTGACGATTTTCAACAGTATACGAAACGACCGGTCGAGAATGTACGAAACAACTGAAATTTACAGTGTACGAAACTACTAGTGTACGAAACGACTGTAATCCCTGTTTCTCAATCTGTAGAATTATTTACTTTTCTGTTTGAAACAAAATGTTGTGATTTAAGAAGCAGAAGGGTTTAAACTTCAGCTTGTCCAAAAATCTTGCTTGAAAAACATATTTTCGAAGCACAATAGCAAATATAGTCCTTAGTGATCCGTTATTGACACACTCACTGTACCTTAAATGCTTAATTTGTTTACTGATTGTCTTATTCTGGGGCAATCTAGGACCGTGACTTGCTTGCTGATAGTGAAAGTCTTTCTCTGGGACCTTGGTTTGTTTACTGATTGTCATACATGTATCATGGGCCAATCGGGGATGGTAACTTAATTGCTTGCTGATTGTATTTCTCTGGGACCTTGGTTTGTTCACTGACCGATAGTCTGATTGGCTTCTTCTGGGATGGTGATTTGCAGATGCTGATTATTTTTCTCTGGGACCTTGGTTTGTTTATAATTGCCTTATTATGGAATGATGATTTGCTTGCTGATTGCCTCTCTCTGGGACCTTGGTTGGTTTACTGATTGCCTTATTCTGGGATGATGATTTGCTTGCTGATTTCCTAAATCTCTGGGACCTTGGTTTGTTAACTTATTGTCTTGTTCTGGGATGGTGATTTGCTTACAGAAAACAGCAATTTATTATTGTAATTTTTAATACATATACATGAAGTCAAATATATATTAGAAATATTGAGAAAAGATTTGGCCCAAGTGGCGCTAAAGTGGCGACAACTTTTTCCATTTGGCGAATGTAGTGGCGAAAGCTAAATATTCTCCAGAGGAAGCCCTGATAATGATTGTCTTATCAGTGATTTTTTTCCTTCTTTGTTTGCTACCGGTAAAAGGTACGTTCCCAATTTAAAAAAGGCTCTAATTTTCCCAAATATGAAGGGAGATATTCCCAAAGAACATTTAAAAAAAAAAATTCAAAATCAGACATAAAATGACAAAGTTATGAACATTTTTGACAAGAGGTCAAGCATAAAAGTTTACAGAAACCTGTAAACAGTCACATGTAATCTCTTTTTCTGTTTTATTTGGCCTTTCTACTTCATGAACATTCCCAATTTCAAGTTGTCACGACGCGAAAATTCCCAATCTGAACGGACCCGGACCCTTTCCCAAAGAGGCCAAAAAAATCACTGCTTATTCTAGGACAATATGGGATGTGACTAGCTTGCTGATTGCCTTTATCTAGGACCTTGGTTTGTTTAGTGATTATCTTATTCTGGTATGATGGTGACTTGCTTGCTGATTGTCTTTCTCTGGGCATTGGTTTGTTTACTGATTGCCTTACTAGTATTCTAGGATGGTGATTTGCTTGCTTATGTCTTTCTCTGGGACCTTGATTTGTTTACTGATTGCCTAACTCTGGGCCAATCTGGGATGTTGACTTGCTTGCCACTTATCTTCTCTTGCGCCTGTTTTTTTACATGATTGCCTCATTCTGGGATGGTGATTTGCTTGCTGATTATCTTTCTCTGGGACTTTGGTTTGTTTACTGATTGCCTCATTCTTGAATAGTGATATTCTTGCTGATTGCCTTTGCTGCTGATGGTAATTTGATTGCTGGTTGCCTTTCTCTGGGACCAGATTTATTTGATGATGAACCATTCTGGGATGGTGATTTGATTGCTGTCAGATTGTCTTTCTCTGGACCTTGGTTTGTTTACCGATTGCTTTTTTCTGGGATAATGATTTGCTTGCTGATTGTATTCTCTGGGACCTTGATTTGATTACTGTTTGCCTTATTTTGGGATGATGATTTGCTTGACGAGTGCCTTTCTCTATGACGTTTAGTGGTTTGTTAACTGATTGCCTTATTCTGGGATGGTGATTTGCTTGCTGATTTCCTTTCTCTGGGACCTTGGTTTGTTAACTTATTGCCTTATTCTGGGATGGTGATTTGCTTGCTGATTTCCTAAATCTCTGGGACCTTGGTTTGTTAACTTATTGTCTTGTTCTGGGATCGTGATTTGCTTGCTGATTTCCTTTCTCTGGGACCTTGGTTTGTTAACTGATTGCCTTATTCTGGGAGGATGATTTGCTTGCTGATTGCCTTTCTCTGGGACCTTGATTTGTTTTCTAGGATGGTGATTTGCTTGCTGATTGCCTTTCTCTGGGACCATGATTTGTTTTCTAGGATGGTGATTTGCTTGCTGATTGCCTTTCTCTGGGACCTTGATTTCTTTTCTTGGATGGTGATTTGCTTGCTGATTGCCTTTCTCTGGGACCATGATTTGTTTTCTAGGATGGTGATTTGCTTGCTGATTGCCTTTCTCTGGGACCATGGTTTGTTTACTGATTGCTATATTCTGGGATGATGATTTCCTTACTGATTGTCTTTCTTTGAATCCTTGATTAGTTTTACTCATATTGTCTCATTCTGGGATGGTGTTTTGTTTGCTTAAATTATCCCTCTGAAACCTTTGCTTTGTTTACTGATTATTTTTTTCTGGAATGGAACTTCAAATTTGCTTGCTGGTTGCCTAATTCTGGGATGGGGTTTTGCTTGCTGATTATCGCTCTTTAACCTTACTTTGTTTACTGATTGTCATATTCTTGGATGGAACTGTGCTTGCTTTTTGCCTTTCTCTCGGACGTTGAGGTGTTTACCGATTGCCTTATTCTGGGATCGGATGGGGATTTTCTTGCTGATTATCTCTCTTTGGGACTTTGATTTATTTACAAATTGCCTTATTCTTGGAAGGTGGCTTGTTTTTAAAAAGGTTCGTTCAATTTGACAGTGTTTCTCAGAAAATTGCATAAAAATGAGAATACAGTGGAACCCCTCTAATCCGGACTCGTCCGGACCAGACAAAAAGTCCGGATTAGAGAGGTGTCTGGATTAGAGGGGTTTCTATTTTTAGATACTTGTGTGTTAATTTTAGTTGAAGGCATTGCTAAACACAAAAAAGCAAAAAAAAGATGTAAAACAGCAACTCTAACAATTGATTACACACCTTCATTGTTGGTTTTGGTACAGAAAAATATTCTCTGATCAATTTTACTTTAGCTTCAAGGTCGATTTCAACCTTACGACGTTTTGACGGAGGCTCAGACAAGATTATCAAATGAAATTCTGTAAATTGCAATTTGGTAGATTTTTATTGCATTTACTCGTAGATTTATCCAAACTGAGAACGTCCGAATTTGTTTTCCTTTGATGTCGATAACGACCTTCTCAAAATTAAGGGGACCTGTATTTGATTCAACTTACCCCCGTGTAGACAAAACAACCCAGCAATAGTCTTTTAATTAATTGAGTAGGCCAATAAACGCTGTCAATTAGCGCTTTTAAAATGATAATATTTTAATTGTCCCAAATTGTGATTTTCACACCCGTGTCGATAAAACGTACACACCGACACTGCGTATTGTTGATGTTACAACCGTTAATTGATCGGACTATTTTAATTGCATATACGATGATGCGAATATACAACACATTGACACCTGTCAAAACATTGGCCTTGGCATTGTTCAAATTGATTGTCCGGATCCGAGGGGTCAAATTTAGAGCAAATATATGATAAATCCTCGTATTTTTGTCCGGTGTCCGGAGTGGAGGGGTTCCGGATCCGAGGGGTAAAAACGTATTAAAACATGAATAAGAATATTCGGGACCAACAGATCCGCCCGGATTAGAGGGAAATCCGGATTGGAGGGGTCCGGATTAGCGGGGTTCCACTGTACAATGTACAGTATAAACTGGTTTATCCGGCATCCCATCGGACCAGATAAGCGTGCCGGATAAAGCAGTGTGCCGGTAAAACCAGGTTTTATAGAAATACATACAACTGTATAATTGCTTATAACAAGACAAAATTATAACAAATGAACAAATATTGAGGTATCAAATGTCATTAGTATTTACATGTCATTGTACGAATGGTGTTAGTTAGTCATAATATAGTTGTTAATTGCTGTTTGTTTGGTTTTCTTAAAGATTATGTGCAAATACATGTCATTGTACGAATGGTGTTAGTTAGTCATAATACAGTTGTTAATTGCTGTTTGTTTGGTTTTCTTAAAGATTATGTGCAAAAACATTTGCTGATGATACACATCTACTAAGTTTTATCTATAATGCCTGTTAATTAAGTATTAAAACACACTATTTATCAATTGTCGGGACTGACGAACAATGCTGGATAACGGATAAAGCAGGTTCTGTTAAAGTCAGGGTCCATCTGATAGAAATACAGTGGAGTTCTGCCTGGACCGACAAACCATGTCGGTTAAGACAGGTTGCCGGTGAAAACAGGTTCTGGATAAACCAAGTTTTACTGTATATGCAAAAGTTTTCTTTTTTTTCAGGAAAATACATAGAATTAAATAGTTCATGATGAACATATACTCAATCTTGATATTGTTTCAAGCTATTCTGATCCCTGTTAGTTCCCACCTGTGTCCACCATCATGTAAACCACCTAAGAATGTCAACTCGTGCCATAGTCATGTACAGTCTGTAGGATGCGTAGATGTCAGGTTTGTCTTTTTTTATGAAAAAAATAATACTATCCATGTAAATATGTGTCTCTGGTAAGAAATTCTGGTACTGTAAAATCATTAATATTCGTTGGGATTTAATTTCATAGATTTTGTGGATGCCCTCACCATGATATTGCATCCCCAATGAATAAATATACCAATAAATATGTAAAGTTTACTGCGACTGCCATACATGCTTTCAAGTTCAGTCAGGTATAAGAAATGGTGAATGGGGAGTTTACTTGCATATATATGAACGCGTAAAAAGACAATTGTTATAAAAACCTGTTGGATATTTGAATGATTTCTGATAATTCGTGAATTTTGACCTTACCAGTGGTTCCTAAAATTTTATCCAAAATCCTTGAAATTACATCCCCACGAAATAGTCTTTTTTCACCAAAACCAATTTTGTCCCATTGAAATCAAATGGTTTTACAGTGTTATGATTCATATTAAAGGTCTTTCTACTTAGTTAAGCCAGTTCAAGTGGGCATGGTGAGCTGCTGTATATTATATGATCAAAGCTGGCAGTGTAATTAAATAATGCTTCCCACATAATTATAGTGAGAGATATGGATTGATTTTGTGCTGCGCTGCCAGATGCCTGTCTGTCTAAGATGGTGTCAGAAAGTTTGTCCGAGCTTGTTCTGGACCTTAAACCATTCAATGGTTGTATTTCAATGAACCTTCACAACAATACTTGGTACCAAACCTAGTGGTGCTTATTGTCAGGAATTTCAGGTTGGGCGAATATTGCAAGAGTAATGGTCCTTTGAGGGAGACTGTCCAGACATACTTTTTTTGTAAAAACCCTTCTACCAGTGATTTGTAACTTGAGTTGAATTCTTGCCCATTTCAGTACTCCAACAAAGACAAGTGCACATTGTGGATGTCTCTGGCAGAACTACATACAGGCAATAGATTCCAGCATTTCACACACGGATAAGTGTTTAACATGGGCAGTGATGGCATGTTGTAAGAATTCATACTTCAGTATTGTGCAAACAAATAATGTGGTCTTTGAACTTTCTGTTAGCATAATCTAGCAGTTAATTCTTGTAGAAATTTAACCTCATCCTTTGTTTTCTTAAGTGGAGAGTATCACGATTATCATTTTATCACATAACCTGCGGTCCAGGAATGCTGTAAAGCCGTGCTGTAAATATCGTTCGGCACTCCCAGACTGTGCAATAAATATATAAATTAGCTTGACGTGACGTAAGCCAATCCATGCATTGATCCGTCAATGATGTCAGGATAATATCAACGTCGCCATGACGTCGCGCTCATTGTACCGCTGAATTTTGGCTGAAGCATATGCAGCGTACATCATCCTTTTGAACCATTATGTGCAATTTTTAAGGTTATGTGATAAATAGAATCTTACATTCGTGCTCATTACATACGAGTTTTATTAAACTCGTCAACAAAAACAATATCATTTTGTCCACTCGTTTAATAAAACTCGTATGTAATGAGCACTCATGCAAGATCCTCTATATGTAACATGTCATCATGTGTACTTTAAATTTATATAAACACGCATAAAGGTCAAGGACCAGGATAATTTGTTTACCCTACGTAAATAGTTTAATATTGTGTACAACCTCCCCACAGCAATCCAATTTTAGAGCATGCTGTTCTGACTGTTGTTGAGAGGTACTAGGCATGTTGTTCTGACTGTTGTTGAGACGTACTAGGCATGTTGTTCTGACTGTTGTTGAGAGGTACTAGGCATGCTGTTCTGACTGTTGTTGAGAGGTACTAGGCATGTTGTTCTGACTGTTGTTGAGAGGTACTAGGCATGCTGTTCTGACTGTTGTTGAGAGGTACTAGGCATGTTGTTCTGACTGTTGTTGAGAGGTACTAGGCATGCTGTTCTGACTGTTGTTCAGAGGTACTAGTAGCAAGGATCTTACAAATCAAAAATATTGATTGGCTGCAATAGTTAAAATATTATCTTTTATGCAGAAAATAAAAAAAGTTCCTTCTGCATTTTTCAGTATAGTTAAATTGCAACTATAAGTCACACTTACAAAGATACGGGTACATCTTCTTTAACTTTTTCTCTGAGTCTTTGACGAGGCAATATATTGCTTTGCACATGTCGAGGCAATATATTGCTTTGCACATGTCGGTCGGTGTTTCGGTTGGTAGGTTAGTAGGTCAGTAGACCAAATGGTTTTCGGTTAATAACTTGACAACGCTTTGCCCTAGAATCTTCAAACTTTGTATTGAGGTTGGCCAGCAACAGTAGTTAATTGACCCCTATTGATATTGAGGTCAGTAGGTCAAAGGTCACTGTGACCTTTACCATTTCTGACAATTGGGTTTCCATGTTGTTCTGACTGTTGTTGAGAGGTACTAGGCATGCTGTTCTGACTGTTGTTGAGAGGTACTAGGCATGTTGTTCTGATTGTTGTTGAGGGGTACTAGGCATGCTGTTCTGACTGTTGTTCAGAGGTACTAGTAGCAAGGATCTTACAAATCAAAAATATTGATTGGCTGCAATAGTTAAAATATTATCTTTTATGCAGAAAATAAAAAAAGTTCCTTCTGCATTTTTCAGTATAGTTAAATTGCAACTATAAGTCACACTTACAAAGATACGGGTACATCTTCTTTAACTTTTTCTCTGAGTCTTTGACGAGGCAATATATTGCTTTGCACATGTCGAGGCAATATATTGCTTTGCACATGTCGGTCGGTGTTTCGGTTGGTAGGTTAGTAGGTCAGTAGACCAAATGGTTTTCGGTTCATAACTTGACAACGCTTTGCCCTAGAATCTTCAAACTTTGTATTGAGGTTGGCCAGCAACAGTAGTTAATTGACCCCTATTGATATTGAGGTCAGTAGGTCAAAGGTCACTGTGACCTTTACCATTTCTGACAATTGGGTTTCCTGGGGCATACATGTTTTACAAACATCTCTTGTTATTTTAGTCATTATGTCTCCCACATAATTATAGTAGGGAATGTTTGATTTCAATGAAATTTCACATGAATAGTTGGTACTAAGCCTAGTAATGCATATTGTCACAATTTTTTGGTTGGATGAATATTACTGGAGTTAAATGGCTGTCTGTGGCCAAAAACCGTTCTAGTTATATAAACTTGTCATTTAATTTCAGCTTCGTTAGACATGTCACCAGTAAAGGAAGAAACCTTCATAGAAAGGAAGGTTTTGTTAAGCTCCGTAACAGCCCCGTTAATGGACATTGTACAAAATATTTTGAAAATGGCTAGAAAAACTAATCCAACGAAACATAAGGAAGTAGCTAAATCCAGGAAGCGCAATGGAGTTACGTTGGATACGCCACAAAGTAGCAGTCATGTCAACAATACCAGTAAGTCATATTCTGTCATAGTGGCACATAACCCCCGCACACAATTTAATCACTATTAAAGTAGTCAGAAATTAAAATCCAGCCATTATGGGACAGCCAACTTGTCTAATTATCTCATTGCTGGAATGCAAGTATAAGTTTTATTGAGTTCAGGAAAATGAATAATTTGAATACCCAATGCATCCAGTCTATGTTTGCAGATCTCAGAATTATACATATCAGTGACTTTTCCTTCTTTGAATGGTACTCGTAAAAGGACCGGACGTTCTGAATTTTAATGTTTTAACAGAAAGTGTATTCATAATTGCAGGGCATAATGCTACTGGCTCAAATGTCCCACAACATATTGCTAATATTCATGCAGCAAAGGTCAAGGTTCAAGCACTTACAGGAGACAATTCCAGTGATTCATCATCATTAGACGGACATGTTATCATCGGAAGACTTGTAGAAGGTAGAAAACTCTCGCCTTATCAATAAATAAACATGGATAATATAAACACTGCACGGTCGACTGACTGTTATTATCAGTGTAGATTGAGAGAGTGTATGCATTAAAAGTGATTATGCACAAGATTGAAGAAAAATGGACATGGAAAATACATTTAATCTTCATTTTTAATTGCAAACAAAGGCTAGTATTATATTTGAAGACTATAAACAGGGTCATTTATTAATAAAGCATCTTAAAGGAAACTTAAGATTTTCCTTAAATCATAAAATTTAATTTCCTCTAGTGTATAAGATGAACGGGAAATTTCAAGATTGCCTGTATTAAATTGTTACATAGATCTTCCTCAAACATTTTGTGAATAGCTACAAGGGGAAACATTGGGTTATTTTTTTTTATTTGTGAAAGGTATGCACCATGCAAAGTTGTAACTTAAGTCTAAATGTTTACGTTTTTCACAAAGTTGCTTTATACATGCAGGCCTTATGGCTTTTAATCAACCATTGGAAACAGGGTCTGAGACCTTCCATGATACAATAATAATAATATTGTATTTTTGTATTAATATGGGGAACTGATTTTGTAGAGGTTTATGTCCATTTTTTAGGAAAACTGCATGCTTTTAAAGATTTTCTTTCCTTATAAATGCCCCCTACTATATAAATCAGCAATTTAGAAATCACTTTCTTTTCAGAAAGTCCACCTGTGCAGAGAAGTGTTATCACCAGCACAATGCCTATAGAACAGGTGCCTACAGTACAGCAAACAAAACCATTAGGTAAATTTTAGGAAACAAATCTCTTTTAATGCTCCCCCCCCCCTTCTATTATACAGGCATACAGATTTGCTCTTGCAAGTTCATCTGTCCGAAATACTGTGGCATCCATAACTTGTTACAGTCTTCACACTTCATTGGCATATTTGGAGTGAAAATGTGTTGTTATGTACCTATAAATTTAACTTTATGTCCCCATCAAAGAAGAGGGTGCACAAGTATATTGTTTTGCTAAAGTTTATTCCTTCAGTGGGTCCATAGACCAATTGGTTTCCGATAGATAACACAAGAACGGTTTGGTCCAGAATCTTCAAACTTTACATGAAGGTTGGTCATCAACATTAGAAGGCCCACATTGATTTTGCAGTCAGTAGGTCAAGGACATCATGGCTGCTGTGCTGCCATTGGGACAAAAGTGTTTTATTTGAATTCGACCAGTATTAGCAGTGTTGTGGCCCTTGAAATTGAGTCGCTCATAACTCTGAACAACAAGCTCAATTATACTCAACACAAGTCAAATGTCTTTATTAGGGTTTTTTTTTAAGTAAGAATTGGCAGTACTTTTTATAAGCCAAGTGGACATGAATTTGTGAGTATGTTAATGGTACTTTGTGCTGTCTTCCATTTCTAAAATTAATGTTTTTTTACATATACATTGTACTTCTATTTTATCTTTCAGATAGTCCTGTGTCTTCAGCGATCACTGTAAACAAGGTAACCAATTCACTGGCTTAGAATTAGAAGGTTGTAAAAATTACTTACAAACTTAAAAGACTTATGCATATTTGAAATCAAACTGAAGTTTAAAAAGCTTGTTTTTCCATAAGTAAAGAGTTGTTTTCGGACAGTTTTTTCTTGTTTTCTCAAAATATTGATTTTGTACTTACGACCTTCTAATTCTAAGCCAGCCAATTGTCCTAATTTAGTTGTGAATTTAGAGCTGTCAATAATTTGATCTAAGACATATATAGTCCTCGATTTGGATGTATCGGAAAACAAGTATCAAATGGTTGAAATTTGCTGTAATTTAGTTATTGAAGCATTTTTTCAGTTGTGCCTGGTTGGTTTGCTTATATGAAAACATGGTTTCCATAACAAGGCGGTATTGTGGGAGTATTATTTGTCGCCATCTGGCAATTCTAGTTAAGGATTTTAGTGTATATAATTTGATACTGTTTCAGCCATTTCGTGACTGGATGGATTTTGACGTGCCTGCGGATCAGTTTAAGTTAATGGTGTTTGGAGTCATTCTTTTACTTAACATTCTGGTAGTATTGGTTCTCATCTTCTGTCGGGTAAGTACATACTTATTTGTTGCAAGACTAATTTTATTGCCTTTCAAATCTTATTTTAGTAAAATTGTTTGAACACTAACCCTTTTCTACCGTCAGTGTGTCTGTTAGGCCTAGAAAAATTTATTCTTTTTATATTTTAGTGAAAGAGCAACTACCTTACAACAAGTACAAATGAAAATAAAAAATATCTGTTTTATTGCCATTTTATAGGTATATATTATATATATGGCAAATCTTTAGAGTATGTTAGGATTCCATTAACAAGTAATATCTTTTATGCCTAGGGCTGTTCATTTGCCCATGTTGTCATTTACAAAACTGCTAGGAATACAGTCAAAACAAGTTTGCTCTAATTTCCATTTCAATATTAACACCATCAAGTGTCATAACTTGTATTGTGGTCTTGTTTTGAGGTTTTACTCAATAGATGTATATCAATTTTAGAGTGGTAGTTCACAAGAACAAGTGAAGGATAGTCATGCAAAACCAATGGGAGATTTAAATCCCGATATGTACAAAGGAGCATCTTCAGAAAATCCACCAAAGCCTTCGGGGTAAGTGAAATCATCTTCAAGGCCCCATAATCGTAGCAACATTTGACAGTGTGAATGTTCTTTTCATATCCCCATAAAAGGGTGGCATTTAAAACAGTCAGTTTGTGAGGGTGGGACTTTTTTCGAACCTTTAAGATGGGGCCTTACCTTTAATTAGGGGAAAATAATATTGGCATTTTGGTAACATGGGGGGTGATTTTGTTCAGAAAACTGCATGATTTTAATGACTTTTTCCCCAGGGGAAGGGGCCTTATAAGGCCCCTTATATATAACAAAAAAAAACCAGGAGGGCATTTCAGATTTTCAAAAATTTCAACGATTTGTGTACTATCAATATTGTTGCTATGAAACTTAGCACACCTAATTATTATCATTAGTCAACTGTACGAGACAAGTCATATAACTCTTTGCTGATTTTGTAAGTAGTTATGGCCCTTTTTGACTTAGACATTTTTGTTGATGTTTTTAATAAGGAGGCTCAATCTTTTGTTTAAAACTGTCTATGCTATTGCAATGAAACTTGGAAAGCTTTCTTCACTATCAATTGTCATCAGTATTTGGCAAGTGGCTTACATCTAGAGTGATTTTATTACAAGTATGATGATTTTGAACTTTGTTACATGTGTATTCTAACTTGCAGAGGATGGGATTTGCTTGTGAAAAATTGTAAACGAAAAATTCAAGATCGGAAGGACAAGAAGCGCCGAGATGAGAATCCCTTCCTCTCTATGGAAGAGGTCAACCCCCAAGATTTCTCTCGCCGATACTCTGATGTACTCGTAACTATTCCAATATGTTATCGTTATAACCACAGGAAAAATTACTGATCCTTAAATGTACATGTATCTAATGCATGTCTTTTACTTTTTCAAATACCTTTATAGTCAATTTCTTAAAAGGTAAATTGGCTTAATGCTGCAGTCGTTTTAAAAGTGCAACCTCACAATCAATTAACTGTATATGTTACCTCTCAAGAGCAACAACCTCTTTACAACAACCAAACTTGGTGTTGCTCTAAAGAGGTTGTACTCGCATAATATCCTTTCTAGCAAATTTCCTTTATGCTGTGCGTCTAGCAAGGGAAATACTCAGGTACCATTTTTATTTTGTCTTTGGTATGACCAACCTGAGATACAACCCGGGACCTCACGCACTCTAACCGGACACTCTACCACTAGGCTACTAGTACCTAAATCGTTCTCATACTTTAGGGGTTAGTCAAGTTCCCTGACCAATGAACAATACGCTGGTAAAGGGGAATGCCTCTGAATAATAAAAAAAACCATGATTTATTTTTCAGACATGTTCACCATACGTGAATGGTGGTATTGTACAGACTAGTTCACCGTATGTGAACGGTAGTTTTCATCGACCTCAACAGCGATTACCATCAAAGTCATCCCGTGGTTTATATGACAGCATAGATGATGACCCATCATTTTTCCTGGACAGTACATATGAAGAGCCAGTATTCACACCAGGACCAATTTCACAAGGGAAACGTCAACCATATAGGTACAGTTTCTTTCTATCAGAGATATTTGTTTGTCATAATACACTACTGAGGTTTATGTTTTTAGCCACAGTTTTCATTGAAACACATGTGTATGTTTGGTTACAAGTTTATTTGAATTTAACAATTTTTTCTCGACAATTTTTCATGTATATATATGGTGACAAATTCGCCTAACCAGTTTTCCTGGGTACTGTTTTATCAAAGCATTTACGAAAATCAAAGTTTCTGTCAAACTTAAATTCTTAATTTAAAATTCTTTTATAACAACTGCACATTGGTGAACAATATGGTCTGTAGGGGTTTAGTAACTGAATCATTATTAGTATTGAAGCTCCATTTACCAAACTTTATAATTGTTAACAAATTATAAAGACTTTAAATTTGATCGTAAGTTTACGATTTTCCGTATGTGTTTTGATAAAACAGTACCCTGGACTGTATCCTAAGCAGTCTAAACTTATCCTTCAACAAGGAACTAGCAACATCTTCACATGTGGGGGGAAATCGACATGACCAGGTTGGACCAGGAATTGAATCTGGATCACCAGGTTATAAATCCAGCACACTAACCACTCTCTTCTCTTAAACCCAGGTGTCAATGAATACCATCAGAAATTAGGTGTCAAGAGTGATTGTTAAAATACTGGTATAAGTTTCACTATCAACCTTAAATAATGTGTACCTAATAAAAAATTTGATTAATTAATTTTTTCCAGTTTCAAGTCGGACCCTGGCAGTGAGGGTTCCTCACCAACCAAATATTTTCCACGTGATCCGGATGAAAAGAATAAGTCAATCTCATTTGCTATCCCTGCTGGTGCGTTTATAACATTACAGGATCGAGTAGGTACATGGTACATTTAAATTATTTTTCCGTGACTATGTGATGTGTGTAAGATTATCATCAGGTAGTGAATGGTTTGTGTGCTGTAAGGTTTATTATCCACCATAAATATCAGACATTTTCATAGTTGGGGAGACATATTGATTTGGTATTGGATGTCTGGATGAATGTCGCAAAGCTTGTTTATGCCTGGAGCCCGTTGCCTGACTAAGGCGCTACCGAGCGCTTTTTGGAAGCACTTTACTACACCTATGCAACGACAAGCTACCAGTGAGCATACCATTTCTCAGCACTTTGCTAGACGAGCGCAACTGAGCACTTTCTAATGCAACGGACCTCTTTGATAGCGTTTTGCTGGGCAACGGTCAGCAAGCACTTGCTGGTAGCATCTATTGTTAATTATAATAAAAAAACTGTATTTACATTATTTTAAGTCTCATAAAAAAGCAACTACCACAGAATTCTATTTATTATTTTGATTTAAATAAGAATATTACCGGTAAGTGTTACAGTGTGTTTCAAGTAAATTCAAAGGTGTAGTATTGTAATATTTAATTGATACTTTTCATATTTCAGATAGTGAGCCCGCCGGTAAGGAGGAGGAAGAAGAAAGGGGCCACGGGGCTCCTAATGCCAGCCAGAATGGGGATGAACCGTAAATGAAAAAATGATCACATCTAGCATTATTAAAAATCTTGAAGAAATACCGTAACTCCCTATAATCCACATATTGACATAATTCGACCATCAACCATTTATTATGGTCTTAGAGCTATGGTAGAGGATCCACTTGTTTATCATGGTGACAATGCATGAGAAAGTTATTATTATGCCCCCAGTCGTTGATGAAGGTGTATATTGCTTTGCACCTGTCTGTCGGTCGGTACGTCGGTCATACCAAATGGTTTTCGTTCAATAACTCAAGAACACGTTGCCTTAGGATCTTCAAACTTTACATGGAGGTTGGTCATCTGTAGATTTTTAGCTCAAAGGTCAAGGTCACTGTGACCTTGACCATTTCTGACTATTTGAATGATTTCTGTAACCTAAGGACGCTTTGCCTTAGTATCTTCAAACTTTACATGGAGGTTGGTCATCAACAGTAGATGACCCCTATTGATTTTAAAGTCAGTAGGTCAAAGGTCTAGGTCACTGTGACCTTTACCATTTCTGACTATTGGGCTGCCATGGGGCATACATGTTTTACAAACATCTCTTGTTTGTATAGCTCTAACAAATAAACATGTCCTTTTATACCGTGTATTAGCATAATTTAAGAGTTGATTTCCCGACTCTGTCTTTGTATGACGTGTACTATAAACACGAATCTAAATGACCGGTATGACACAGCTTTCTCGCAGAAAATTGATTTATTCAGCACAAGTAGCTTGTAATATATTCATGCATAAAGGTCGAGGATCTGGTTGATTTGTTCAGACTATACATGTAGTTTCATCATTACCTGGTGTTAACCTATTACTATATAGGTCCATAATCAATTTATTATATTGATGACTGTTTTGACTCATTACGGAAATATATGCGAATTATTTTTTCAGTGACTGTTGTGAGTTTCCTTTAGTAAATTGAGGGGTTTTAGCAATAATATTTCATATTAAATTTCTTATATTTCAAAATGTGTTGAAAGGATCAAAATTGTAGGGAATACCTCTTTCATAACATGAACATTTATACTGAAGTATAGAGCAGATAATTTGAAGTGATCTTCGACCTTCTATTAGCATAATTTAACAGCTTTTAAATTGTTTTTATTTATTACCTCAATTGAATGTTTTCATAAGCATGATTTCATGAAGACGCTCGATGCGTAATACAAACACTAATCAAAAGAACCAATATTGCATGATTTGCCTGCGTAAATTAATATATTCAATGCAAGGACCTTGTAATATATTCATGCTTAAAGGTCAGGATCACGTCAAATTCTTCGTACTATAATATTTATGTTACTCTAATTATTTTCTTCTTGTTTATGTTTGAATAATAACTTTAAATCATAAATATTTTGTTGTTAATATTATTTGTCTGACATATTCAAATATGTAATATAAGAGCACACTAAGTTTAATGGACAACACTGGAATCACAGTTCACGCCATACAATGTAGAGAAAAAGTCAAATAGTTTGCACCTATCGCTGGCTTAGAATGAGAAGGTCGTAAGTGCTACTTTGACCTTACAAGACCCAAACATATTTGAAATTTGCATCAAAATGTGCTTCTTATGAACCAATTTTCTTGAAAATCAGAACAGGTCTGAAGTTGAAAAAGCTTGTTTTTCCATAAGTAAAGAGTAGTTTTCAGACAGTTTTTACTTGTTTTCTTAAAATAGTGTTTTTGTACTTACGACCTTCTCGTTTTAAGCCAGCGATATAGTAGGATTCAATTTGTTTATTTATTGTTAATTCTGGTTTTCACCAAATACTCAACAATTCTTCAGTTATTTACAGCGGCCTATTCATTTAACCAGTTCATCTAGACTGTATCCTTACCAGTACTTAAACTTTCCCTTTCATAAGAAATCTTCTCCACTGTATGTAAATGAAAATCAACATTGTTGTCAGACTTTCATTGATAGGCATGACCAGGGCCAAGAATTACAACCAATACTTACACCCAGCACTCAACACTCAAATATTGAAAATGTTATATAATGAGCCATTATTTGTCCTAAGTTTGCAAATCTAGCTGAAGAAAATGTATAAAATTGTTATAAGAGTGTTGAAAATAACATTTGATACAATTTCTTTGCCATTGTTTACTAAATATGAGGAATATTTGTAAGTATTGAATCTGAGTGCCACACTCAGCACTCAGACTGATAAATTACATTAAATTAAACTAAAAAATAAGCCAAAAATATTATTTAGTTCCTGTTTTACATTATTACAACTTCCTATTCTAAAAAAATGTCACTATGAACCTCAAAAGAATGAATTTCAATATTTGAGTATCAAGCGTAAGTATTGGTTGTAATTCCAAGCCGAGGGGCCCGGATTACAAACAATACTTACACTCAGCACTCTGCACTCAGATCTTGAAATTCACTCTTTTGAGGTTTAAATATGGACATTTTTAGACTATTAAGTTGTAATTATGTTAAATAGGTACTAAAAAGTATTTTTGGTTTACTTCATTGTGTAACTAAGTGTAATTTATCAGTCTGAGTGCTGAGTGTGGCACTCAGATTCAATAATTACATATATACCTCGTAAATAGTAAAAAATGTATCAAATGTTATTTTCAACACTCCTATAACAACTCTATACATTTTCCTCATCTAGATTTGCAATCTAGGAAAGTAAGGGCTCATTATATAACATTTTCAACATTTGAGTGCTGAGTGTAAGTATTGGTTGTGATTTCGGGCCCTGGTCTGACTGGAATCCAACCTGGATCTCAAGAATACAAACCAAGCACACTGGACCATTGCCGCAGCTTAAAGTAGGATTTAAACCTACTGTAGGGTGACATGACTTAGTCTCAGACGACTTGACTATTGCAAACAACCCCATAAGTTTTTAAAGGGTTGAGAAAATAACCATTGTGACCACATCACACCAGTAATAGGAAACATTTTTTAATGCCTTTAAGATTAAGTATCTCTAATTATATGATAAGCTGCCCAGTAATTTTAAATCTTTGCTTCATTATGACCTTGCTCATTATGATAATAAGTAGTTATAAAAACTATTTTAGTATTTAATTTTTTAGCTTGTTTGCAATCCTTGAAAGGTCAATGAATAAAAGCTCACTCTTTTGTATGCTTATATTTATTCTAAATACAACGTACAGCTATTAAAGTCATTATGTCAATTTTTTTGTAATTATTGAATACACATAATTATTTCACTGTATGTTTGCAATATCTGAATACTAGTTTGATTTGCTTATCAACAATGTTGCTTATCAAAGTGAAATAATTATAGGTATTAAACCAAATCAATTATTCTACTGGAATAAATTGTGACACGCATACAATTCAAACTCTTTGGCATCAATCTTCTCCCTTATTTTCAGTACGGTCAAATTGCAAATTCTATATTTCGCGAAAAAAATGGTACTCATGAATGAAACAACAGTAGTTAAATGCAGAATATAGTTTTTTCTGATGTTTGACAGAAAAACCAACAAACAATCCACCCACACTTCTTTGAAGGTTGGCATAATCACAAGTAGCTCGGTTGAATTTTTAGTGCTTGGAATTCATTTGTTTGTTAATGTAAATTATCTTATCATAGTCAATATCAACATTTCCAGAAATGAAATCTTCTTTGGAAACTGAGTAATAGACGCAACTAACATCGGATTGTCTCCCTTTTACAACTTCCCTTTCTTTGTATTCTATAATAAACAAAGGGAGGTAATTAATAGAATCAATAAACATCAGTAGATTAATTCCCTTTTACAACTTCCCTCCCTTTGTATTCTATAATAATCAAAGGGAGGTAATTAATAGAATCAATAAACATCAGTAGATTGCCTCCCTTTTACAACTTCCCTCATTTGTATTCTATAATACACAAAGGAAGGTAATTAATAGAATCAATAAACATCAGTAGATTGTCTCCCTTTTACAACTTTCTTCTATTTGTATTCTATAATACACAAAGGGAGGTAATAAGTTAAGAAGTAAACAAGGGAGACGATCACATGTGCGATAAACTTGCAAACTTCTCACAGCGGTTACTTTTCTATTACTGGGTGCAAAGGGTGGTGTTATACTGCTGCGAGGGCTTTGATCAACTTACATATTTTACACAAAGTTACATGAATCTATTTTAAATATGATGGCCAATTTTCATAAAAATGCACTGAACAGTTATTGAAATATTAACATATACATGATGCATACTAACGGACATCGCCGCAAACCAAACGTCAGCGACGTCATAATGACGTTACTTCCTTGGCACTTACTCATGAAAATTTCATCGCCGGTATTCTCAATCTGCCAATAACTCGTCAAAAATGTGCAACTCAGCCGACTCTCGCTTTCTGGATCATTAAAAGTATTTCTACGTGTCATCAGGATATAGTCACACAAGTAAAATCTATATCGCATTATTGAAACGCTGAACTGCATTAGCGGCGTCAGCACTTGGTGTTCTTACCGAAGCTACCACATATCAGTTTGCCGGCCCTTTGTTGTCTGTGATCAGTGCGTTAATCGTTTATTGCGAGTTTCATAGTAGAGTGACGCCACTGAAATTTTAGCAGCAGACAACAGGCAGTCGTAAGGTTACGTCAGATAATTGTCGTCTGGTTTGGCGATTTATGTTTTAACATAATCTATGAAAGGAAATCGTTGTGATTATAACAAATGTACCGTTATTTTCATGTGCGGCGGCATGACGTCATTGGTATATTTTGAATGTTTATATAATTCAATCATGAAAATCAAATAATGCAGCACGTTTCATGTTAATAAAAAAATATTTACTGAACATTTTGATATCGTTTTCATGAACCTGCGCCCATAAACAAACAAACAATGGGAATAGTGACATTATGCACAGTTCAATATTTTGCCCGCCAAGGGGGAATTAGACATTTTCATTTTTTTATGTCTACATCCCCACCCAGGAGACAATGCTCATCCGGGTACTTTAATAAAAACAAGACTAAAAGTATCAATGTCGTCTTTCGAGGTGTCGAAATTACCGGACGAAAGTCTATTCCCCGGGACTCAGAGTCGATAAGGTCGTCGTATTCCCGACTGTCGGGAAGATTTGTCCGTCTAATTCCGCCTGTATCCCCCCCCCCCGGGCGGGCATAATATTGACTGGTGCATTACTTTTGGATGTTTCCACGTAGGTAGCTACGCGTCTGCAAAATCAACGAAACCTGATCTGCTACTAAGAACAATCGGTGATTTTTCAGAATTTTAATTGGTGGTAATTCACGTCGATAAATGTTACACACGAGACATTCAATTACCAATACATTTTGTAGTCTATAAATTAATTACTAAATTTAGTAAATTATTAAACTAAACTTATTCTACAACTTCTTGTGACTCCACAATTGCCGATCACACCGTAAGATTGTCTTTCAACAAACGTTTTACAATGTATACAAATAGTTACTGAATTACTAAACTTATTCCACAAAAATCTTGTGGCACCACATCTGCCGACCGAACCATAAGATTTTCTTTCAACTGACGTTTTACAATATCCAAATATACTGTAAGTTAACTGCCATTACTGAAATACTAAACTTATTCCACAACACATTGTGTCTCAACGCTAGCCGACCATACACTAAGGGTGTCTATCAACAGGCGTTTTACAATATACCAATACACAAATGTAGACTATAAATTAATTACTATAAACTTATTCCACAACATATTGTTGCTCCACATCTTCTGACCACAACCTTAGGATGTTTTTCAACAGGCATTTTACAATATCCAAATAGACTATAAATTAATAACTAAATTACTAAACTTATTCCACAACAAAAATTATTCCACAACATCTTGTGACTCCACGTCAGACGACCACACCCTAAGGTTGTCTTTTAACAATTGCAGTATGATTTCACTGTCACTTCGATTGGTCACGTGATGATGGGAATGGTGTAACTCCTCCTCCCCGAGATGTACGTTTTCTTTGGTAAGTTCACAGGCTTTCTCACATTGCTTTAGAATTTCATGGTAAAACACTGAGAAGTTTAGGATAAGTCCTAAGCGTAATGGGTGACTTGCTGGTAAATGTTCTTTAGCAAGATCGAAAGCCTCGTTGTAAGCACTTTTGGCGCTTCCAAACACTGGGTCACCAGGAGTGTCTGTGCTGAATTCAGCTAGGTATCGGAAATAGTCTCCTTTCATTTTCAAATAAAATATTTGACTTTCTACATCAGTTGAATGTTCAAGGTGTTTGTCAACTATTTCAATAACGTCGTTACAATCTCTCTTCAGCTCCTCTTGTATTTTTATTTTGTAATCTTTACACAAGTCCCTCTTTCTATTAATCCCATCAAAGTTATCTTCGATATTAGCGATAGTACGCCAAGAGGTTCTCTTTTCACCAACATAGTTCTTGTATGCGGTCGCCAGCAAATTCCTTTCATCAAACGTCATCGCTGGTACACCTTTAGCAATTTTCATAACTTTTTCAACCATATCACTCCACCTGCAAGCGTCTTCTGCAAGGAACGCTTCATTTAACAAAACTCTTCTCTCTGTAGTTGTTAATGGCTCTGGTGGCGGCGGTGGTGTTTCTTCCCGATAGTCCATCTTCACCGTTAACTTTTATTCCTTCTTTGATATTCTTATGTTTATTCCTTCTTTGGTATTCTTATATTAATTTCTTCTCTGGTATTCTTATAGTTATGAATTCATTAATATTCTTTAGTTCTGAAATCAAGGACTCGACACGAAATTTTTCGAACGGTATACTTATTAATAAGTTATTGTAGGAAAGTCCGCCAATGAAATAAATAGATGAAAATAATTTATTTATTCAAACTGCCATCGAGTGTCAAATGGCTACAAGTCCTATGGTGTAGCACTTATCGTGTGTATTTCCATTGATTTTTAGCGTTTCAGCGACATCGCTTTCAGCACAACATCAGTATTTCTCGACAATAAATATCTGCGTAACGTTTGATATACGTTCATAAACTGGACTCGTCAGGTTATTTGAGTTCCTTCATGCAATATTCACGCTTTTCCAAACCGTTCGAACAAAACTTCAACAAAATTTAAACAAACACAAAACACAACGTTTTTTCTCTCAAATAAATCGCTTGGAGGATAGTAGTTTCCACTTCGTTTGGATTGTTACCCTTGACGTTTCACAAAAGTTTTTTTAACCTTCGATTTTTGTATCGACGTTTACGACTTTTTTATTTGATCTAAATGCCACTCAAAGAGCTGTTGTTCTATTCCCAGTTAGATGAGGTCGTGAAATGTCAATACGATATGTTCTGTCAATAGAGACAAGTCTTCGACCGACTCGTACAGGCTCTACGTTTTAGCACTGTTGTTTCCAAGGTGATCGTTTGACGACACAGTCTCTTTATGTACAACATGTGGGATGTCACAATGTATTTTATTCCAACAAAGTATCATTCAAACATGAAGCAATTTGCACAAAATGTCCGTATATACTTTTAAAAATCGTCAGTTATTTATGCTTAATCGGACAGTTTAACTCCAGAGTATAGTCGAATATTGCGCTGTAGTATAAACAAGCTATGCACTTTAATTCTCTTTTGTCTCCTGATTTATTACATTATTCGATTTACAAAATAAAACAATAAAGAATTTTTTTATCATTTTAACATTCCTTAAACATTAGAATGTTTGTTCAGATAGCGTTTGTTGTCAACATTGTGTGTGGAAAATAATAGTTATAATCCACACCACAGCTTCCTTTGAAAATAAATGACCACACTGTCCGTGACTTCGGTATACCCCCTGACTTCACGCTTTAACACTTACATGTTCTCTCTCAATGTTTAACAAACGTTGATATATCGATTCTAATATCAGAAATAAATGAACGGATCGCACAATGCCAAGTTTTTTCGTATCTATGTTTTTACATAACGTGGATTTTATTATCAGATATCGTGTCGTGCTCATATTATGAATTTAATCTTGGTGTCAATATTCCACTAAAAAGTTTCACCTTGAAGTGATATATTATACCTTAATAATTACTATGTAGTTACAACCATGTAGAACTGTGTACATAAATGATATTTTTATTTTCATTTTATAGTCCAGTGATAAGGTATTGCCTTAAAGAGTTTGTGTCATAAGTTGCCACCGAAAAGTCGTGAATTAAAGAATTTAGATCTACAGTCCGTTTATTCTGGTCTGTCCTTTCTATACAAACAATGCATGAATGTAAAAGCATAACATAGTAATTTTATTGTTTTAAACATTTAAAAATAACAATAAAAAGGCAGTGAAAACCAATATCGCATCCGCTAAGTTACACACCCATGCATGCACTATTTGTTAAATAAAGACATTAGTAAGAGAACCTGCAGTGCTTATGAATACTATGTTATGTTAACAGGTGACTGACCTGATTAAATAAGTTATGCGTCATTTATCTTATTATTATTATCTTCAGTGTCTTTATATTGGTTCGTTTGAAGTATATTTTAGTGATTGGAAATACGGATGGTAATTCTGTGTCTGTCTCTTGCGTGGGTGGCTGAACGGTGCCATCGCATCTGTATGTCTTAGACTTTGTCTGTGTATTACAATACATGACCTACCCTAAGGCGCTGCGGCAATGCTGGATTTTGCTTAAGGAGATCCACACGAATGGTCAAATGGTTTGAGAAGAGAAAACTGCATTGTTATCTATAATTCAGTGTCTAAATTAATCACGTCACGCCGGTGGAAGTCAAATGACCAGAGGTCAATGCATCCAGAACCCATTTGTTTGTCGAAAGTTTCATCTGCGAATCCATTGGATTATGCAAACCTGCGATATTTTAAGGTTTTTATTCAACCACAATTGAACCCATTTATTGGTCAACTCAATTTTCGAATTACATAAAACGTCTGTCGTATAGTAGACCAGTTCGATGTCTCTAAGAACTTCGATAATGCAGGACGGTAATAATAGGACATAATATCTTTAAAATCGTATGTAATCGTTTCAAAAAATACCTTCAGCACTTTTTAAAGCTTTAGAATTGTAGCGAAATTTTATCGGTGGCAATTTTAAAACGTGTTATGTGATAAATCCATTGGTGAAAGGAGTGTGCGGTATTGATTGGACAGATTGGCGCGATAATGCTACATGTTTTGCTAATTATATCAATATTTGTATACCATTATTTAGTCACCGTACTGTGTGTATTGAATATCAATATACGCTCTTTGAATTCAGTAAAATATCTATATCTATTGATACATTTTGTACGTGTAATTGCATGATAAAAGTGATATACATTTTATTTAAAAAAACAACATTTTTTTTACTCTTGATTAATGATACAGTTACCTTTGATTCTGTTATGTTAATTAAAAATATGGCACAATTGTAGTATCATATACACAGTAAACATTATGCTTGTGATACAAGATTTCAAAGGTGCACTGGAGTGTCTTGATTAGCATTCAACAAAATTTGATACAGGCATATTAGTGCTGTATTAGGATTTAGTAAAACAAATTTTACTGGTTGACGTTTTTCACCATACAAGCCCAAAAGCCGTCAGAAATTATCTAAGAATAACAAGATAAAATCTTGGTTCCGCTGGGGCTCGAACCCAGGACCTCTCGCGTGTGAGGCGAGCGTGATAACCACTACACTACGGAACCGTGTTGCTCACTATCTGAGCCACTATTATGTTTTAACAGTCTGATAATAATGCGGTTATCTGTAATAGAGACATACTTGTGTACGACACATGACGTTACAATATAATATTGATCTATTTGCATTTGTGGATCAACTATAACTGCATTATTATTCGTGGTCACAAACTCGCATTTTTTCTGTATAAGCAATATACACAAAATTAGTGACCCTAGATTTAATTAAACGTATGTGTGACGTTTTGTTTGGACGCTTTTTATGAGTCGCACATATCTTAGTTCTAGTACGGGACGCACGCACGTTGTTTTCTGCATGAAAATCTCTGGATGTCAAACTGTCTCACGGTCGGGACGTCAGAAACAAAATGAGCGTTCCTGATTCATTGTTCGAATTTCAATAAATCTTCATAATTTGGCAAATTAATTAATCTGGATTTGTAAATGACATCCAATTTCTGCTAGAATAGTTCATTAATGACTCCCGCAATTTTACAACTCATCGAAACACTGATGTATAACATGTCTACAAACCATAGCTCTAAGTACTACTTTGTTACATTGGTATGAATTATAATACAGGCCACAGTTCCACGAAAAAACTGCTCAGCTGAGACTGTTATTTAGAATTTATTATTGTGACGTAGACTGCTACCAGAAACTGCGTACATTTTTTGTATTTATTGCTAAATAATGTGTAAGTAGGTGAGTTTTGTATGAAATGCTCATTGAAATCCAACACTAATGGATAATAATGAACTTCGTACTTAAGCTTGTTATAACATACTTGAGTTTTTAGTACTTTTTACTTTTGATGGTTATAACTTTTTTTGTTAAAATCGGATTTATTATGTATTGCTCTATTAAATTGGCATCTATCTGTAATAAAACAATATACACTAGTATGAAAGTCATTTAACCAACAAAATATGTTTTTAAAATAGCAGTCTCGGTTGAGCAATAAGTTTTTTCGTGAAATTAAGGCCAGGTTTACGGATATTGAAACGTTTTCAAGTGGATCAAGTTTCTTATTTGCAAGTAAGAAAAAACGCGTCTTGCTAAAATTTGCAAGTGACCAAAAAAGTTGAATTAAGTGAGAACTGCCATTGGTCGGATTTAAATGAAACTTCACATGAATAGTTGGTACCAAAGTTATACCGGCATTATGCGAAACATAGTCAGAATTTTTAGATAGGATGATTATCACCGGAGTAATGGCATTTGGGTGGTCGAAATAGATTTTTGACGATGTCGACATGTTATCAATGGTCAGATTTCAATAAAACGTCACATGCATTTTTGATACAAAGACTAGTTAAGGAAAATGTTAAGTGTGGAAGACTAATGACAGATATTCCATACTAGGTCCATTGTTGTTCCTTCTTTATATTAATGATATAACGTCAATGTGCAATGACTCGAATATAGATCTACACGCTGATGATATAACGTTACATGGATCTGGGTTTGATATATACACATGTATATATATCTGATATTCAAACTAAATTACAATATAACATAAACGACATACATGGTTGGTGCGGTATAAACAAAACGATTTTACATCCTGTTAAGACAAAATGCATGATTATTGGATCGAGAAACAAATTGAAAAACACATATGTTTCACCTATCTATTAAAGGAACATCGTTAGTAAACGTATTTTAAGCCCATAAAATACTAGGTGTATATATAGACAATACTTTGAATTGGCATACTCGTATTGACTATAATTATGTATTGTCTCTCAATAGGAAAGAGTTCTATAGAATTTATAAATAATGATGTCTCTTCTTGTTCGAGCTCATTCTCTTCTTCGGGAATTTTGATTACATTTATACAAGTGACATCCATCTTGTTAATTAAGATTTATTTCATATTGACTATGTCTGTAAAAATCGAAACAATAAAATTGCTCTTCTAAAGAATATCATATATTTTCTTACCAATGAGACAAACTTATTATTTTACAACGCTCAACTTATTACCCATATTTGGTAACTGTTGCTCAATCTGGGGAAAGATAATAAATTATATGTAAATAAAATAACTATAATCCAAAAGTGAATAGCAAAAATACTACTAAACAAGCGTATAAGATCGCCATCAGCGGGGTTATTTAAAGAGTTAAACTAGCTTTCATTTAATGACAGGTGTAAATATCACACTGCGGTTTTAGTTTACAAAATACTGAATAATATGGCACCAGTAAATATGTCAGAAATGCTGATGTTTTCGAAAAATTCAAAACATATCCTTCCATCATCTGAACATAATGTTTTATTGCGGCACCTTATATATAGTAATTGGGGCTAAAATACAAAATGTATCGTATTTTAAAGTGCAATTCCTCTATGATTGATAAAACACAAATGATTACATTAATTTTCAGGATAACGATTTTCCCGGAAATGCAACACAGTGTATAATAAGTAAAAAAAAATTATAAAAATTAATTCCGCTGGGCCTCGAACCCACAACCTCTTTAGCGGAAAGCGAGCGCCAGTCATTTTACTTAGCTCGCTTTACGCAAAGAGCCTAACCACTACACCACGGAATCAAGTTAATAAAGTACAGTTTATAATGGGATACATATAACTTCGTACTTTCTGAAGCTTATCTTGGATTACCAGTTATAATTAAGGCTTTCTTCAGATACATGGTCCTTATAGATTATGTCTCTCTTCGTTGCCTTAATATAAACTGATCCACTTTATTTTGATACATACATTGCGAAAGTGAAAGTCATTTATTTAATCGTAAATGTCGACATGGCAGGTGACCTCATGCACGTGGACTTTTTGTTATAAATAACGCCTAATTCATGGCCTATTTACATTACGGTGTTCCCATTACCCTCGTCTAGCTTTGAAATCCGTCCTATTAAGAAAAAACACATGTTTGCAACAACAAAAAAACAGAATTCCACAGGGAGTTGTAATTACTGTTGTAAGGCTATTGATGGTAGGGTTAGTACTTTCTGTTTTGTGTACTTTCTGAGTTTTGGCAATTATAAAAAGGGCTGGATGAACCAAATACTAATACTCGTGCATGACCTTGATCACGTGATATTCTTTAGTATATGATGCATAATATATCAATGGTAGCATAGGCTGTAAACTACAGAAGCCTGAAAGTGACATCCCGTCATCAATAATTTCACTACGACTAAAACGCATCATTCCTTTGTAAGCTCTTTTTTTTAAACATTTCGCTTGAAACAACTCTTTAAGTTGAACAACAATCAGTTCACCATTGACCGTGATACTACCATCTCAATAACAAAACAAGATTAAAATTAAAACCTCAATTTAAGGTTAATTTTTTTAGTTTTGCTCATCATGTAACCTCAATTTTAAGTCAACATCAATAATGAAATGATCAAACTAATAGTACATGGATAATAATTGAGGTTTTGCTGTAATTTAAATTATTAAATACAAAATAGATTTACAATAAAATCGAATAGTTTCAGGTTTATGTAAATGGTGTTGGCCTAATGACAATACAAAATAGTATTATTATATACATGTATATGATTACGTTGCAGGTACTGTGAGTCTTTCAACGGCCATGCGTGGATCCAGAATGTTTCTCTGGAGGGGTGCGACCAATAATTATTGATGGAGCCCAAAATTTCGACAGAAATTATCTAAAAATAACACGATAAAAACTTGGTTCCGCTGGGGCTCGAACCCAGGACCTCTCGCGTGTGAAGCGAGCGTGATAACCACTACACTACGGAACCGTGTTGAGACTATCTGCTTACAGTTCAATAATTTTACCTCAGATATCTGTAATCGAGACATACTTGTGTATGACAATATCATGAATATAATACTAGTATTGATCAATTAATGAATTAACTAAAACTGTATTATAATTCGAGGCCACAAACTCGCTATCTTTCTGTAAAAGCAATATACATTTGTACACAGAATCAGTGTACCCTAGAGCTAATGAAACGTACGTGTGACGTTTTGTGGGGATGGTTTTTATGTCATATATATATATCTAAGTTCTGAGTACGAGACGTTGGGGTGATTATTGAGTCCAATTTTAGCTCGACTTTTCAAAGAAAAAAAGTCAAGCTATTGTCGTGACGGGATTGTGGGCGTTGGTTAAGTTTATTGTCAGAGTCATTTTCTCTGTCAATTATTCAAAGACTATAAAAAGGTATCAACTTGAAACTTAACACAGTTATTCACCATCACTAGTGGAGCCCATACTGACAAGGCTGATAACTCTGTGACCAATATTTATGGAGTTATATGCCCTTGTTTGGACTTAGTACTTAAAAATAGTGGCACATTTTACACATAAACTGAATTTTCTCATACACTATCAAAGATTTTAACTTGAAAGTCAGTACACTAAGGCTTGTTGAATAATATGATTACCTACATCTACTGACACGAGGAAACAACTCTATGTAGCATTTTATAAGAGTTATTCCCCTTTTCTGACTTTGCATCTTTACATAAAAATGTCAATTACTCAAATACTTTTAAAGGTATCCACTTGAAACTCAACATAGTTATTCACTAGGGGAGTTCATACAGTCAATGCTGGTAACTCTGTCACCTTTATTTATGAGTTATCAGCCCTTTTTACTCTTAGGATTTTGACTCGCAGATGAGCAAGGTTACTATCAAGTACGAGAAAGTCGAGCGTCCAGCACTCGTAGGTTGTGTTCTTGTTGACTATTGAAATACTATTGCTATTGTTGAAGGTACTTTTGCGATACTATTGTATTGTTGGAAACTATTGCGATACTAATGCAATAGTTATTGCCAAGATTTGAAAAACAGAGATTAACTTGTAAATGCAAATTTGCTCTGAGTAAGATATCATTTGTTGTACAATATACTAATTACTATTTCTGGAAATTATTAAAATGGATTGGACAGAAATAGATAATAACATTTAATTTAATACTGCATACATGCTTCTGGTTTTAAGTGAATGATTGTGATATTGGTCCTTTGTGGCAGTTTTGATGCGTTGGATTATTTAAAATTAGTTTTGTAAACGAGAACAAAAGTTGTTTTAAATTAATAATAAACTTTATTTATAAAAAGGAAACTATCGTACATATCGATAGTTGAGCTAACTATCGGCGACAGTTATGGAATCGAGACTTTTACTATCGATCCATACTGTCGGGACACTCGGGATCGAAATGCGTTTTCTGTGCTGGACATCTGCATGAAGATCTCTGGGTGTCAGACTGTCTCACGATCGGGACGTCTGTAACAAAGTTAGCGTTCCTGACAGCGTTCCGAATAGTTGCCAAGCATAGTTGTACATATTGTCAATAATTCCAGGTCGGTAATAATTCATTAATTGTGAGTTATGGTCCTTTGATGAGCAAAATTAGTTTGTCAATGATTGTCCTCCTTTACCATTGGTCGGATTTCAATGAAACTTCACTGGAATAGTTGGTACCAAGCCTAATTAAACCGGCATTATGCAAAATATAGTCAGAATTTTGAACTACCAATGGTCAGAAACTTTATACGCATTGTTGGTACCAAGCATAGTTTTCAGGACTTTCTGGTCGGGTGATGATTGAAAATGCACTTTATCGTAGTGTGGACGTCTAAGGACAGACCTACCTGTAGTATTAAATTGAGGCTAACACACAAAATGTACATATTTTAAGGTACAATTCAATATAATACTCTTGGATTTAAATATCACTAATAGTTTCATTATTCATTATTTTTTTAATTTTACGACGTACCCGGATGTATATAATGTACAGTTAGTAAATAATAATTTTATAAAAATTGGTTTCACTGGGCCTCGAACCCATGACTTCTAACGCGTACAGCCAGCATCACTGAAGCAGATTCACTTAGTGCACGAATGAACTTCAGTGATGCTGGCTGTACGCGTTACAACCTAAACCACTACACCACGAAACCAAGTTAATAAATGCGAGCTTATATGGGATACATATAACTTCGTGATTTCTGAAGCTTATCTTTGGATTATCACGTATATTTTAAGGCTTTCTTTAAATACAAGGTCCTTATATAGTATGTCCCTCTTCATCATTGACTTAACTGATAATTATTTATTGCATCGATTTAGGTACATACATTGCGAAAGAGAAAGTAACTCTATATATAACTCATTGGTTTCACCGTAAAAAGCGACATATGTCAGGTTCCCCCATGCGCATGAATTTTTTGTTATGAAAAGGCCTAATTCTAGGCCTATTAAATTTATGGTACGTGTTGGTACTTCCTCGACCACCGTCTTGTTTTGCCATTCTTCTTAGTCTAAGAAAATACACATTTTAACACATGGAGTTGTAACGCTATTGGTGGTATATATAAACTCAGTACTTTCTGTTTTGGCAAAAGCCTTCTTTACATTATAAAAAGGGCTTGTGGGACCGAATACTCGTGCATGACTTTGATCACATGATATTCTTTAGAACAAGTATGCCACGTGATGCATAGATAAATCAATGGTAGTCGGCATGGTAGTCTAGGTTGTAAACTACAGAAGCCTGAAAGTGACATTCCGTCATCAAAAGTTTCACTAGCTCTACTATTAAAATACATCATTCCTTTGTAAGCTCGTAAAAGTTTTTAAACGCTTGAAACAACAACATTCGGTTCACCAATGGTGTACTCACTAGTCACTACCATCTCAATAATAAAGCAATACATGAAATGACGTCACAAAGCACTATCACACACCATTCGGATCACCTCGACCTTATGTATTGCAATCATATACCGGAGACAAACGGAAATGACCGAGCTTTCACGATTGAGAAATTACCCACAAATTTAGGTTCATTTTCCTAGTTTTGCTCATCATGAAACTCAATTTTTAGTCAAAATCAATAATGCAACCAGTTTTCAGTGGTTAAGTTCATTTTCTCGTTCAGTTGTGATCAGTTGTGTGTTGGGTGTTCTGCCATGTACTTGTGGTCTGTGTTGTTTTTATGTTTTCTGTGACTAGCTCGGCTGTTTCAGTTCAGTGCTGCATTCCCTGTGCGATATTTTTCAATCGTCACAATGATAGTACCATTATTGAGGTTTTACTATTGTTCAACTTTATTAAATACAAACTACATTTACCATAAAGTAAAAGAGTTTCTGGTTTACGTGAATGGTGTGTGTCTAATGACAATACAAAATAGTAATATATACTGTGTACAGACAACTGTTGTACATCATTTACGGTTCAGGTACATAGGATACAGTGCCAGAGTTATTCAACGGACATGCGCGGATCCAGAATGTTTCCCGATCAGGAGGGATCCTACCAATAATCATTCACAGGATGGAGTTCGACCAGCTATTTTGCCGAGGGAAGGGGGTCAAGGCTAGCTATTTTTCTGAGAGCGTTGTCCTGATCAGACTCGACTCTCGCCTGGGGCACTTGGTCGGTTCCAAAACGCTTAAATAAATTGAAAGAAAAAAATAAGACAGGAAGCCGAAGTGTGGTTTAACAACAATAGTTCGGCTAATGTTGGTTGGGGAGGTTGTGATTTCCGTAGGCATCAATTGCGACACCAGTTATAGTAGTATTTACAGTTGATATGAAGGCATTCTATATTATAACGAACAGAGATTCATGTCCATTAAACTGCTACAAATTGGTACATATGTCTCATAGTAGAGGTGGTCCTATAATACAGCAAGATATCGTACAACTGTCATTGCATTTGTTAAACTCTTTTTTTACTTTTTGAAAATAATTTTAAAAGCAATTTGTTATTTTTTGAAGTTCTAATAAACGAGATATAGATTATATTTCGGGCAGACGAAAAATAACGTTTAAATTATTTTTTTTGAAGTGGTTCGGGTGAAGTAAATCTCAAATTGCGTTTTGTAATATACTGCATCAATGCGTAGATTCATGGGATTATATCGTTGTGCATAAGTTTGATATTGATCCGGGTTGCACGGCTGACTGCGTGTGTTTTATACCATACCGACAGTTCAACTGGCATACCTCCAAATAAATTAGTGAAAACCTACATACTGTCTGAACTAAGTATTCGAGTAATACAGTCAAGCGATATATAGTGTGACATTTTGTGAGACAACACACCGAGAAGACATGGATAGAGCCACGGCAATATTTAAGGCTAAGCTAGCTGAACAGGCTGAACGTTATGACGACATGGCGGCATTTATGAAGTTTGTAGCCAGTCAGGATCAGGAATTAACCCACGAGGAAAGAAACTTGCTGTCAGTAGCGTACAAGAACGTGGTTGGTGCTCGTAGATCTTCGTGGAGAGTGATATCCAGTATTGAAGCTAAGAGTGAAGCAACGGAGAGAGATGTAGATGCCGCTGCAGAGTTTCGTGAGAAAGTTCAGAGCGAACTTATTGACCGATGTACCGAAGTTATACAACTACTGGATAATAATTTGATCCCGAACGCCAAACAGCCTGAAGGGGAAGTTTTCTGCTTGAAAATGAAAGGAGATTATTATCGTTATCTGGCCGAGGTTAGTAGTGACAAAGCCGACTATATTGAGAAGTCTAAAGAAGCGTACAACGAAGCGTCGACGAAAGCGATTGCCAATTTAAAACCCACGCACCCAACCCGCCTTGGTTTGGCTCTTAACTATTCCGTGTTCTATTATGAAATTGTTGACGATGCTAATAAAGCATGTGATCTTGCAAAGACCGCGTTCGATGAAGCAATATCTGAACTAGACACTCTTAAAGATGAAAACGCGTACAAGGATAGCACATTGATTATGCAACTATTGAGGGATAACCTTACTTTATGGAAATCTGAAACCGAGGCTCTGGGTGATGATCAATAAGTACGCTTGTCAGCCATGCATTAACATGTTTGTAGTTGTTTAAAGGTTGAGAGAGGTAGATCTAGTTTATAATTTAAGTACTTAGTGCCATGTGACATTGATTCTGCTGGATTTTGTGGAATAATAATTTATTTATGACATGAAATACGATTACTCGTGCTTTGGACCATAAACAGACATGAAGTCGGTATAATATCAGAACATATTTTAGTATATTTACCGACATGTGGTATAATAGACGTGTGCGGGGTGTTTGATTAAAGCAGTGGAAGACTGAAAAGTTTTTATGTAAGGCCAACACAAAATGATATTGTGATACCAGTTACTCTACCTTTCCTATTCTGACCCTATCCTTAACCTTTTATTTGGCATTTTACTGCAAATCACCTCTAATAGTTGATTTTCCAGTGCACAAAATCAATGAAATAATAGTTTGTTCTGTCCTACATTTCCTATTATTTCAGCATGTTACCAAAGTGACCACAATATTAGTTTGTTTGGACGTTAGGGAAAGGATATAACCATATAATTATGAAGATTGTATACAAAATGTATTTTATTTTTCTGTACACAATTATCCGTAAAAAATCTTCTGTACTCTGAAATCATTGATTTTCGCGGGTATTACATTTCGCCGATCATGGTAAAATGGTAATTTGATGGTTTCTTAAATTCGTGGATTTTTGAATAGTGAAATAAAATCTCTTGTTACGTATTTTTGAGGCTATTTATTCGAGGAGATTTAATTTCGCGATCAAAGGTATCCGCGACATCTACGAACATTATTCAACCGCGAATATTAATAACTTTACAGTGAAATATAAATTGCTATTGTTCGTGAGAAACGCGTTCTCTTTTTTTTAGTAAACTTGAATTAACGAAATGAAAAAATCGATAATACCAAAACTTCGCTGAATAGAATCTATTACAATTCGGATTATACAATGTACATGATTGTACTTAAGACGTTTCTATAAACCTTATTTCGTATATAATTTTCTTTTGTCATAACTCTTAGGTCCGCACATTTTACAAACGATATCATAATTTTAATTTGTACTTGTTTTCATTCAACTATCAATGACCCGTTCTCAAGGAAAACCGGGTTTAATGACAAAATTATGAAAATCATGATAATATATAAATGTTAGCAAGACAAGACTCTTATGTACAGACACTTTCACATTCTTCTGACGTCATAAAAATAACTATTGAAACTTAAACATCGGGAACGAACTTTTTAAACACCCTGTATGTACAGTTTCTGAAAATTTGAGCAAAAAATAGCATCCAATTATAAAGTTATAGACCTTTTACACTAACCATTCCCGTCTACTTTTTGAGTGACGTCGCAAACGTCATGCAAACGTGATTTGACGTAACTTAAATTAAATAAGCATTTCACAAATCTAGCATTTGAGAAATTCTCGACTTAAACTTTTCAAAATCGTGTCACAATTTAGAATTATATTCTGATTTTTATAAGAACATATCAAAATCGTGAATGTTTGCTCTGATAGAATAGTTCTTAAAATTAAATCATAGAGCTTGACCTTGGCACAGTCTCATTTAACTGAGAGCCTTGCCTTTTCTAAACCTTATTACATAATTTCTTTATGTCACTAAGCCCAGTCTTTCTGGAGAACGGCTTAATTCGTATACATTTAAGTATTATGTACTTTTAATGTAAAAAAATATCGAGTGTTAAAAAACAAGATCGCAGTTTTTTGGGGGAAATTCCTAGCTAAAAAGCGCACCGTGTTCACGTCATTATACCCAGGAGGTTTTCGTCAGAGGTTTGGACGCCGCACAATTTGCAACATTTCTAATTATGAAGCAGCTGAGAGGTTTTTCACGCGAGGTATGTTTAGGTCCGCTTGCACGTAACAATGCGTCACTGAATGATACCCCCTCCCATTAGAATAATTAATGATAACCTGGGGATCAACTTATAACGACTTTAACACGTGTTTGAGATATTATGACCATATTATTGTTGTTTTGATATTTATTACATATATATGAATATTATTCAGCCTGACAGTTGCTATATCGGCACATGTATATAGTATTAAAAAGTTTGTTCTCAATTCACTATTTTATTTTCTGAGGTCAGAAGAATGTCAAATTTTCAGGTTGAATTCCTGAAGGTTCTACCTAGTCCTAATGTTTCTGGCAATAAATAAAGTTATCAGAGTAAGAAATTAAAATTGTACACTGTGTACATAGCTCAGATAAAATTAAGTATGAATTCAAATTTTGAGAACAAACTTTTTAACAGCCTTGTATATGAGATCGCAATCTGAAACTTTAGCGGTGCGTATATACTTACCTTCATTTATATTTTATTCATATTTATACATTCACCAATAAAGGAATTCTACTCGAAGTACGCTTAGCTTGTGACAGAATCTTAACATGAAATTCGATACCTCAAATTTGGGTGAAAGGACGCACAGTATGTAATGAAAACACAAATTAGTGAACTGAAACTACGGTGTTCTGTCAGGACCATCGCTGCACGAAACACAACGTTGGTGAAAAGTTGAAAACACGAAACCACGACACATTGATAGTGAAATATCGACAGTACTATGGTGAAGACAGGAAACATCGAAACTAAGATGTTATAAAACAAATGGATTCACCATCCGGTAGTTTCCGTGTCTTCACCAGAATACTTCTGTTGTTTCGTAGTTTCGTGTTTTCATCATCATACCTTCCAGATCGACCCTCTCTAGAACAACGATATCTCGGTAGCATCTGCAGATACCTCTCTGTACAGTCTAACACTGGAATTTCATTGTCGGTGAGACTGTGTATGAACATGGAATTACATGTACTACATGGATATAATTCCATGGTATCAACTATGATTTTTACAGTTGCCTCCTTGCTAACCTAGTCGCTGAGCGTCCACTTCGAGTGCGTGAGGTCTCAGGTTCGATCATAGGCAGTATCATACCAAAGACGAAATAAAAATGGTTCCAGTAAAAATTCCCTAGACGCTCAGCAAAAAAGGGAAACTGGCTTCTCTTCTGAGTTATACAGAAAAACCTGTCGCGTGCCGCGAAATTGATATGGTCGGAGTTTTGATGCCAAAATAACGACCCCTATCCCGGAAATTAGTGACCCGGTTCATTCGGCAGTACTAGGGATCATCGGACCTCTGTGCTAGGCATTGGATGAACAGTTCATCTTCGGTGTTGGCCAATCGCCCCTGGTTAGACAGAACAACTGCTGCAGGGATGGCCTAGAGATAGATAAATAGATAAATTCTTTATTACTTTAGACTTGTGCTATTCAGCACATCATCACAACATATTCATACAATTTCTTTTCACATGGTACATACATACGATGGCCTAGAGATAGGAAGCGCGCTTTGGGATCGAGAGGGTTTGATACCCGTCGACATAATAATAACAATAGCTTTATTTAAAGAAGATGACACATTAAGACCTTTCAAATTATACAAAATGATTATCTTTTTTACAATGTGGTCTTCTATCTGAAATAACGAAATACATTCAAATACATTCAAATAAATCATTCATACATATAAACAGACATTCATACATGCAATAGCACTTATTACATTATATAATAGACAGACACTCCCATCTCAACAGTAATTAAAATAGAATGATTATAATAGTAAAATGAACATGATGACTAATTTTTTGACATCAGATATTTCTTATATTTATGTTTAAAAGCTGATAAAGAATTTAAATTTCTAACAGAAAGAGGTATGCTGTTCCATTATTTCATTGATATATAGGAAAAGGTATTTTGACCATAACTAGTGTGTATCTTCGCATGTGTTATATCTCTATGAGTTGTGGATCTCAATGTGTATAAGATATTTACATCTGTTTTCAAACGTTAACCATTCTAATCCTTGAAATAGTTCAATGGAAGGAGTGCGATATTATTTTTGTTTGGAGATATTTGTTTTACTATACTACATGTGCTCCAAAAAGATATATTTTACCAACAGTTACAAAAAGCTTTCGATGCAACACCAACACACGATCTCCTATTAGTAATTGGAGACATGAATGCTAAGGTTGGAAATTCAAATGAAGGAAGAGAAAGATGTATGGGAACTCATGGATGTGGTGAGATGAATGAGAATGGTGAGAGACTTGCAGACCTTTGTGGAATAAACAATCTTGTGATAGGCGGTACCATCTTCTCACATAAGGAAATCCACAAGAAAACATGGGAGTCGCCAAATGGTAGAGACCGCAACCAAATAGACCACATTATCATCAACGGTCGATGGAGACATTCCTTGGAAAATGTAGTGGTTCGACGGGGAGCAGATGTTGGTAGTGACCATCACCTACTGTTAGCTAAGATTAAACTTCATCTAAGAAAAGCTCCTTCCAAATCAGAACCAACTCAACCAAGATATAATACAGCAAAGCTTAAAGACCCCTTAATAAATAAGAAGTTCTCACTTGTGTTAAGAAACAGATTCCAAGTACTTGGTGATACTGGAGATGGACTAGAACCAGATGTGGAAACCACTTGGAACAATATAAAAGAGACGTACACTCAAGCCTGTAAAACAGTACTCGGTACAAAGAAGAAAAACGATAAGAAATGGATACAAACAGACACTTGGAATCTTATCGACAAAAGAAGAATCTTAAAAGAGAAAAAACAAAATGCAAGATCTGAAAGACTAGTAGAGCGATACAGCAAAGAATACTCCGACACCAACAAGGAAACTAAACGTAAGCTTAGAAAAGACAAGAGAGAATATTATGACAACAAAGCTGATGAGGCAGAAACAGCAGCCAATAGAGGAGCGATGGGTGAAGTATATAGAATCACCAAAGAATTGACTGGGAAATTTGACTCTGGTACTGGGCCAGTGAAGAATAAAGCAGGAGAAAAGATCACCCTAGAATACGAACAGCTGAAAAGATGGGCAGAACACTTCAATGAAGTATTAAATAGACAAGAACCTGTAGAAATAGCAACCATAAATGAACCTTTTGGAGAACCATTCAACATAGATTTAGATCCACCAACCAAAGAAGAAATAATAAAAGCCATAAACCAGCTAAAAAATAATAAAGCACCAGGAATTGACAGTATTGAAAGCGAAGTACTTAAAGCAGACACAAAATGTGCTTCTGAACAACTCCACAAACTATTTACACTGATATGGACCTCAGAAAGTCTCCCAAATGACTGGTGTAAAGGCCTCATCGTTAAACTTCCAAAAAAGGGTGACAAGATGGATTGTTCAAATTGGCGTGGGATCACACTTCTATCCATACCCAGTAAAGTCTTCTGTAAAATCATCTGCATGAGACTCAGCAGTTCAATCAATGGAATCTTAAGAAAAGAACAAGCTGGATTCAGACCTGGAACTGGATGCACTGATCATATCTTCACACTAAGGAATATCATGGAACAATGCATCGAATGGAATAGCAAAGTTCACATAAACTACATCGACTTTGAAAAAGCATTCGATAGTATTCATAGAGAAAGTCTTTGGAAGATCCTTAAGGCATATGGATGCCCAGAAAAAATTTGTTTACATTATAAAGAGCTTCTATGAAAACTTCTCATGCAGTGTCATCCACAACAACAAACTTAGCAGTTGGTTCAACATCACCAGTGGGGTACGACAAGGATGCATCATGTCACCCATGCTTTTCCTTGTTGCCATCGACTGGGTGATGAGGAATACTATTGGAAACAAGAACAGAGGAATAAGATGGACACTGACGTCAATACTGGAAGATCTGGACTTTGCAGATGACATTGCTCTACTTTCAAGCAATGCTGACCACCTACAAAAGAAAACTGACGATCTGGCTAAATACGCTCACCAAGTAGGACTAAGCATCAGCAAGAAAAAGTCAAAGACCATGCAACTTACCAATTCCCCAACAGTAATAACATTAGACAACAAACCAATAGAAGAGGTAGATGACTTTACATATTTAGGCAGCATCCTCAGCAAAAACAACGCAACTGAAAAAGACATAAGAAACAGACTCCAAAAGGCAAGAACATCCTTCCACCAGCTAAACAAGATATGGCGATCTGGCCACATTAGTGAGAAAACTAAAACCAAACTCTACCAGAGCAATGTCCTCTCCGTGTTGATGTATGGGGCAGAATGTTGGAGGGTAACCCAAAAAGACAGCCAAAAACTATCTGGATTCCACACAAAATGCCTTCGCAAAATCTGTAAAATCTACTGGCCCATATTAATTTCCAACAACGATTTATATCAAAGAACTGGACAAACAAATATTACAACACAAATTAAACGACGAAGATTCAGATGGCTAGGACATGTAATAAGGAAAGACAGGAACAACATTACTAAGACAGCTCTAAAATGGACCCCTTCAGATGGAAAAAGACATCGAGGTAGACCAAAAGAAACATGGCGCCGGACAATAAACAACGAAATAAAGACAATGGGAAAAACACAAGGAGAAATAGAGAAGATTGCCAAAGACCGACAGAAATGGAGAGACCTGATTGCAGCCTTATGTGCCAGCGGGCACGAAGAGGATAGGTAGTAGGTACATGTGCTCCAGATAACGCAGCAGTAATCCATAGTTGATTGCTCATTACTCAATACATGTATCTCTGAGCAAGAAATAACATAAAACACTCTACTTTATCCATGTGTATGAATGCCTGAGAGGGTAAAAATCTGAGTACCGTATGTGACAGTTGAAACCTAGGTCCCACTGAGCATTTATTGTCTCGGCGATGTACCCCCGATTGAATTAATGAGTTATCAGGACATCGGGAACAGGTTCCACGTGGTCTAGGGGAAGCTTCGGGGAAATCATGAGACAGTTTGTGATATAGAAAGGAATTGTGATGAAACGGGTGGTATCAGAAGAAATCGGGAGAACATCGCCGATGTGGTCTTCCACAGTGGGACCAAGGCTTGACTTGCGACTAAATAATCGATGGGTAAATGTCCAGTCGGTTGAACGGATAGTAACATGTATGATAGAAAACTTTCAATGTAGCATTGATTGGTCGTGAATAAATCCAACAACCATTATATAAGTTGAATTCAACTTGTGACCGTGAAACTGTAAAGTTGAGTCAAGTACGGTAAATATACATAGTTTGACAAGTCAAGCAAGACATTATGATGACTAATAGCAGCATGAATATACAAATGTTTAATATGTTTTAACTTGTTTGTGTGAAATTATGGGTATAATTTCATTTCTGAATACACCTATGCATTATAGTGCGAACAAATGAACTTGTTCCTCGAATCTTCTAACCTAATGGTAACTATAGCGTCTGCTTCGAGTGCGGGAGGTCGCGGGTTCGATTCCCGGCTGCGTCATACCAAAGACGAAATAAAAATGGTACCGTCAGAAATTCCCTTGCTAGACGCTCAGCATAAAAGGGAAACTGGCTTCTCTTCTATCATACTCTCGTGGCGATGGATAACATCAGGAATGAGGTGTCGAGAGAGATTAATATAAGTTGAAAAAACTTGTTTCACAATCGACCTTAAATTAATTAGTGTAAAATATAAGATATAATCGTCTAATGAATTAGCAGTAGGTTTATTGTTTAATCTCAATAGTGATCTTGGTTTTTATGAGCGGTAAGTATTACGAGGTGTAGCCTACTAATGACCAATCTAAATCTCATACAAGGCACGAGTTTCTCATGGAAATTGATATAATCCGCACATGGGCATGTAATTTTTATTCATAAGTTAAAAGAAGAAAAAAGTTAAGTTACCAATTTTCGAGGGCTAATTTCAGCTGTTCAACCGTTCAGCGACCCTTTCACATTTTAACTTCCCCTGGCTACCTATTGAAACCTGCGTTCGAGTATCCCTGGGAAGCTATTTCTCTCCTGGTGGGTGTGCAGCCAACATCGATCTGCGGCGCCCAGGACTATCGAACATGTTAAGACACAGCCCTCAGAGGTACCAATTCAGACATTGATCTATATGAGCATGTGTGTTATTTTTGTTCAGAGAAATTAAGCAGTGGTCCAGACGGAGGATGAACCCGGGACCTCTCGATCCCGAAGCGCGCGCCCTACTTCTAGGCCACCGCTCCCTACATTTTATTCATGCATAAAGGTCGAGGGCCATGATCATTTGTTTGCACTATATATCTACTGTATCGTCTATCGATTTGTTGAAGAGTGTGTAGCGACATATTTTCGAACATATTACGCCACCACCTTAAAGTGTTATTCAATTTCTAGTGTATAATTATTTGAAACAATTAACGGTACAGAAATTTCTTTAACTAAAAGTGTACGATTTTAAACTATGTTTTAAACAAAACTGGGGAGGGTTCATACTTTGTCACGTGAAATTCGTACTATTGTTTACAAATGCATGTATAGACGCAGCCATTGTAGTCAAAGGGATAAAAACAAATTGAACTGGGAAAGTAGCAATCGTGAAAGCTCGGTCATTTCCTATTGTCTCCGGTAAACAATTTATTGCAATGACAAAGGCTGGGAAGGCTGCACTCAACATAAACAACAGAGAACAACAGACACAAAAAGATCAATTAAATATTTCAAGTATTTAAGTCACAAGGATAATCACGATCATGAGTGCGCAAGAAACATTAAACTGAGCAGATACAAAGGCACGACAACCTACTCCGACAGCCGCCACAAGAGCTAGCAGACAATAACGACCACATACCATGTACACAAGCACAACTCAAAATAGCAACACCAAACAGAAACAGTATACTAGTAAATCATAGGCACATGGTTTCAAATTATCCGAGTGTACCCTATAGTTTCAAAGTATCCGAGTGTACCCTATTGTTTCAAATTATCTGAGTGTACCCTATAGTTTCAAATTATCCGAGTGTATCCTATAGTTTCAAATTATCCGAGTGTACCCTATAGTTTCAAATTATCTGAGTGTACCCTATAGTTTCAAATTATCCGAGTGTATCCTATAGTTTCAAATTATCCGAGTGTATCCTATAGTTTCAAATTATCTGAGTGTACCCGATAGTTTCAAATTATCCGATTGTACCCTATAGTTTCAAATTATCCGACGAGTGTACCCTATAGTTTCAAATTATCCGAGTGTATCCTATAGTTTCAAATTATCCGAGTGTACCCTATAGTTTCAAATTATCTGAGTGTACCCTATAGTTTCAAATTATCCGAGTGTACCCTATAGTTTCAAATTATCCGAGTGTACCCTATAGTTTCAAATTATCTGAGTGTACCCTATAGTTTCAAATTATCCGAGTGTACCCTATAGTTTCAAATTATCTGAGTGTACCCTATAGTTTCAAATTATCCGAGTGTATCCTATAGTTTCAAATTATCCGAGTGTACCCTATAGTTTCAAATTATCTGAGTGTACCCGATAGTTTCAAATTATCCTATTGTACCCTATAGTTTCAAATTATCCGACGAGTGTACCCTATAGTTTCAAATTATCCGAGTGTATCCTATAGTTTCAAATTATCTGAGTGTACCCGATAGTTTCAAATTATCCGAGTGTACCCTATAGTTTCAAATTATCCAAGTGTATCCGATAGTCTTTATTTACACTCCTTTTTCTACCCTGAAACATTCAAGAATGCGAAAATTACACCAATTCACAAGAAAGGGCCAACTCAGGATGTTAACAACTTCAGACCAATATCCATTCTACCTGTGCAATCGAAAATTCTAGAAAAAAACATTGCTTTTCATCTTCGTGCTTTTCTTGAACAACATAAACTTCTTCATATCAGTCAGTCAGGATTCCGCACAGATCATTCGTGTGAGACTGCTAAATAGTTTCAATCATAGATGACTGGCTATCCGCAATAAATGAGCACAATAATGTCGGCACTGTCCTCCTTGATCTCTCCAAGGCATTTGACATGGTAAATCATACTCTTCTTCTTGAAAAGCTCGGCCTTTACCACTGCAGCCCTCTTGCTCTGCAATGGTTCAAATCCTATCTGTCAAACCGACACCAACAGGTTTCAATTTCTGGACACCTTTCAACATCCCAGCTTATAACAGCTGGAGTTCCTCAAGGGTCTGTGCTTGGACCTCTCCTTTTTATACTTTACATTAACGACCTTCATATCAGAAGATCAGAAACAAACATGTTTGAAAATGATACAACACTCTATGCATGTGGTAATAGTCCTCAAGACATACACTCAAAATTGCAAGAATCATTAAATGCAGTCTCTGATTGGCGCAATCATAACTCAATGATTTTAAATAGCACAAAAACAAAAGCCATGATCATATCAGCATCTCACAAACATAACACGCATGTATCCCTTACCCTTCAAAATGACCACTTGCAGTTTTCCACAACAGAAAAACTCCTTGGAGTACATATTGATAACAATCTTAACTTCAACACACATATTGAACAAACCCTTAAAAAATGCAACTCTCGTCTCTTTCTCCTCCTGAGAATAAAATGCTATCTTGACCAGAAAACCAGAAAATTGTTTTTCAATTCCTATATTCTTCCTCATCTTGACTACTGTATCACAATATGGGGAAATTCAACTTGCCATCTCCTTGACAGGCTATTAAAATTTCAAAAACGTTCTGCAAGAATTATTCTTGACAAAGACTTTGATTCACCATCTGCAGAGCTTTTTCAGAGCCTGAGATGGATGACTGTCGATGAAAGAATAGATTATAAAAAGGTCATTCTTGTATTTAAAAGCTTGACCAATACGGCTCCAGAATACCTTAGTTCAAAATTTCAAAATACAAATTACCCCAATCAAACATTAAGGTCAGCCACAAACAATCTCCTATACATGCCTAACCCTACTCTAGAAATCTTCAGAAAGTCAATCTCCTATGCTGGGCCAAAACTTTGCATTCCCTCCCTCAAAACATCAGACATGCAAAAACATTAAACACATTTAAGACAAATTAAATACATTGAGTACAAATTTCCACAATGGGCTGACAGCGTTGCTTTTTAGCCTACATCAGACACTATTGTTGTATGTAAATAAGCCTATGTTGAAAATTACATTGCATTATATCTGTTATATTCTCAGACTTTTTATTTTTCACCAATGCCATTAATAACTGAAGTTCACTATATGTTGTTTATTAATTTATGCACATTGTCATTTATATATGCTTTTCAATGTTATTGTTATTTTTGTCTGTTTTCTTTCCAGTGGACCATATTGAAAATTGATATTGCTGTCAAATATGTAATCCACAATAAATAAAGTCGTTATTATTATTATTATTATTACACTCAGATAATTTGAAACCATGTGCCTATGGTATAAATGCCTTGGTTCAAGGAAATACGCAGCATTTTGCTCTATCAAGCGAAGTGGCAAAGGAGATTGCGTAGGAGTTTGGTAAATGAATGATAAATTGTATTTCATGTTTTTAAATCGTGGGTGTAGGCCAATTGCCTTATTCAATAAATACACTATCATGTCGTGTACGTACAATGTACATTTTGTATGTGTTTTATATGGGTAAAATAATGTTGTTAAAACGTTTTCATTTGATTAAGGACATTCCAAATTTTATTTGTGTTTAGCGTCAACTCCTTTTCGCAAAACCAATCTACCCTCCAGAAAAAAAACACAAACCCAAAAGAAAAAACCCAAACTTATTATGAACGATAAATAGTTGAAATGTAAAAAACAAATTTGTTTTCAAGGTTTTATTTTAATTGTCAATTTTAGGCTAGAACCCATTTGAACAATCAACACATTGGTACAATAACGTGAAAATTGAAACGCTGGACTTTCATAAAAATAATGAAGGAATGGGCGAAAAGCAGATGTTCGTCTCGGGATTTGCTCATGCACAATTTCAGGGTGTTTTTAGCAAAAAATATAGTGAAAAAATGTTGTTGTTTTTCTTTTAAGAGCCCAAAATCTACCCACCCACGGACGCTAAACAGAATTTGCAATTTGGATGGCCTAATTTGTTAACGAAACCTTGCCATGCATTAATTAATTGAACAGGAGGACAATGTTTTACCGTTGAAATGTTTCCATATATTTACGTATCGCGACGTCATCGAGTGGTTAGGGTGTCCGCCTTTAAAGCGGGAGATCGAAGGTTCGAATCCCGGTGGAAGCTGAGTTGAACTGTTGCGGTCGGTTGTGGACCGCCAGCTATAACTAAAACAATGGATACCGTAGGTATGCCCATCTCTGCCAGGCGCCAGGTAATTAGAGAACAGATTTGGGAGGTAAATTCTACTGTGCATACAACAGATATGTGTCTCATTATATATATTGAGCCGGTCTCCAGGAAAACCGGGCTTCGTGACAAAATTACGAAAATCATAATAATATATCGTTAGAAAGACGAGACTCTTATGAACAGTTTCTGAACATTTGAACAAATTATAACATATATCAGGTAGTTGCTTTTTAACAAGGTTACATTTAAAGAATTCTGTCCATAATTCATAAAACAATATCCGTTTTAATGACAGACGTCGAATAATCTCCTACTATGCTACGGTACTTCACCGCTAAGACAGTGGAATATCGATTAATTATTGATTATCTATACGCCAGCTAAGCGACGACACCTTATTTTAATACGTATACGATTATCGAGGAAGTTGCATCTACCTCTAATACAAACACCTGCATATATTTACAAAATTATAAACTAACCATTCCCGTCTACACTTTGAGTGACGTCGCAAACGTCATTCAAACGTTATTTGTCATAATTTGACGTAACGTTACGATCATTTCACAAATCCAGTATTTGATAAAATCTTGACGTAACCTTTTCAAAATTGTGTCACATTTTAGAATTATACTCTTACTATAATGGAACATGTCAAAATTGTAAGTGTTCGCTAATCGAAAAAACGTAGCTACTGGTTCTAACCACCAACCCCTTGTTTTTCTACATATGGGTACTTTTTAGAAATTGGTCACCATAGCAACGACATAAGTTATTTTTACATAATTTAGAGAAAAATAAAATCTAAGATATAGTACTATATTGCCCAATTACTTAAACTTAAATCAAAGGACATGCATTTTTTCTCATTTTAGACACTTTTCTAAATCTTATTTCATTTTTGCCATATCATGTCACTAAGCCCGGTTTTCCTGGAGAACGGCTCATATATAAGTCAAAATTGGCTGGCCCATTCAGGGGTGACACTATAATAAACAAAAACTCAACCTTTTACCTGTTTATAGGAAAATATTAATTGCAATAAGTAGCAGTAACTCGAGCGGCAATCATTATGTAAAACAATACTGAATTACTTCCCTTAGTAAATTATATTGAATGTCTTGAACATGCCGTACACCTATTTTGATTAAATGTTGTATAAAAGTATTATTCGTAAAATAGTTCAACTAATTGATTTATATATGTAGGTCGTCAGATCTATATACAAACATGTATACTCAAACGCAAAAGAAACTGTGCATGTTTCTAGTTAGGATAACTATAGCAATATCGTACCATGAAAATCCAATTTTAATTAATTTCAACACCTGTTGTTGTTGATATTTATCTTTATTTTTTGTACCATGTAAAGCACGCGTGTCACTTTGTCGAACAATATGAACAAAAGTAGGCCGTATCGGATTGAATGTTACGTAACGTCATAAAACAGGATTTTCGCATGAGTTGCCCGTCAAAGGTGAAATCAGTCAAATAACCACTCATACATGTTTCACAAAATCAGAACTTGCTATGCCAAGATTATCGGAACGTCAGCGAATTGAGGTTGCCTGTCGTCTCCTAAGACCTAATCCCATTGAGCATATTTGGGATCTTCTTGGTAGAAGGGTACGATCACGGCATGATGTCAACATTTTGAAAGAGTGACAAAATGCTCTCCGTGTCGAATGGAATTGCAATTCCTCCGCACGTCGTACAACGTTACGTCGATTGAGATTGAGACGTCATAATATACAGGTAATACGTCAAAATGGAGTCATAACCGATATTAATGAAATTAAGATAATTAAACCATTAAGAGAATCTTAAACCTTAATTTTATTCACAGTAACACCGATATCACAATTTGTGATTTTTTTATTTTGACCCCTACCACGCTTAAACTATAAACACGATTCTTTTCACAGCGCTATTTAAAATAAATGTGATATGTTTATAGGCAATTGAACATGCTAAAATTTGACACAAAACACTATATTTCTTTTATGGATGTATGAACAAATAAGTTAAACCCACATGCACCGGTTTTTTGCGTTTGACTATAAATATAGGCTATGTCTACAGGTCACTCACTACTACAGGACGTCTTTTTAAATAATATTTTATGTTTTGTATATATATAATGCATTCATTAGTTACCATTTATAATTAAATTAAATCCTTTAAATTAATGTTAGATCTACAGGGGTTACGTGCATTGTAGTTGAAATGAATTGCAGCTAGGCTAATTAATATTTATCAAATGCTCAAATGGTATTTGAACACTCTTTGGCGGAAATAATATTTTTCCACATAGTGTATTAGTGACCAGGGGTAGTATTCAATATTGATCTTACTTGACTTAAGGATAAGGACAACCTATCAGATCACACCATATTAAACTCTTGGTCAGTAACAGGCGATATGATTGGCTATCCTTATTCTCAAATGAAATAAGATCAATATTGAATACCACCCCTGGCTTATCCAAAGGGGTTCGACGCATAAACCTTCAAGATTAAAAAGTTATAAAAAATGACTGATATATTTCAAACCGGTATCGGAAATATATAAGTAAAATGTGTCTTTTTTTGGAAAACACTTATTATTGTTGCCTTGGTTCATATACTATTTAGGTCTTTGATTTGCTTAATCGCTTTGTGCTAAACTACATACGGGAATTCAGTATGCTCTCCATTGGTGTATGTATTTACAAAATGTATTTATTTCATTAAAAAAATAGTTTATGTAACTTATTACTCGCAATATATAATTACATTGTATATGCAATTAATAATTGCACATTGTAGGGGAGACCGGGGCAAGTCGGAACAAACATTCGTTTTTAGCAAATTGTTCTCACAAATGATACAATTGTACAAATAAATTACGTATATTTTATCAAGCATCGAATCTACTTACAGATTTTCGACTCACTTCATATATTGAGTGAACGATTATAAAAATATGAGCGTTCAAAGTAATGAGGTACAATGTTCCGATTTGCCCCTTCGATGGGGCAAATCGGAACATGGTGAGGGGTAAGATGGAACAACCACTACTAAACTATACTCACACCCACTCTGTACGTAGCTATTCCATATCATATAACAAAAAAGGTACAGCCATCCCAGGACCTAAAGGGTAATCAACACCACCAATTGCACGCATACTAGGCCTTATGGGGTACTCATCCCCACTAAACTCAAGTAAATTCATCCTACACCTCAGTGGGTACTCGCCACCATTAATTGCAGCCATATTTACTCCATATTTACACAACCATTTAATACAGCCATACCAGACGCTATCTTGTGTATGCATCACACTATACAGCATACTAGGCCCTAAAGGATATTAACACTCACAGAGTACAACCGTATCGGCACTCATGCAGTACTCACCACCATGGAGTACAGTCGTCCAAGTCCCTATGTTCAGTTGTTTGTACGTACCACGACCGCATAGGACATTCCAAGCCCCCGTATACTAATAAGGTACTCACTACCACCGAGTACAGCCATCCAATGTCCTACTCGCAATCATCAACTACAGCCATACCAGGCTCTTAGGGTTCTTAGTTCTTACAATCACCAATTACAGCCATACAATGCCCAAGGTACTCATCAACACCAACTACAACTATACCAGGCCCTCAAGGGTTTCATAACCACTGGGTAAAGCCATATCAGCCTTTATGGGGTGTTATATCGACAAACTAGAGCCATAAGGGGTTCTCAAACCACCACCAACTACAGACATACCATGCCATAATGAGTAAGTTTCACCACTGAGAATAACATTGCCAGACCATATGCAGTACCCACCAACTATGAGTGCAGCCATTCCTCACACTTTGTGGTACCTATTAGAGCTAGATTCAGCCGTTCAAGGCATATGGTTAACAACACAGACCTCTATCCATTGCTTTATTCGGCACCTAACACAGTATGTCACATTAATTCCGTTCTATATGAAGTAGGCCTACCTAATAATGTCTTGAACATCCATGCATTGCTCAGTGAGTATATTCTTGATCTACATAAGTCCTATTCTACCTATTTCATGACATAAGAAACTTATTCATGTTTTGCATGTCATATTATGTTTATAAAGATAACTTATGAGCATGTTATGTTGGTCAGATCAAATTGGAACACTGTTCCAACATGCCCCAGGCACATTGTTCCAATTTGCCCCGACCACATGTGACCTTTGACCTTCTTCGACCGAATTCATTATAATGACAAATGAACATATTCAAGAGTTTCAAATAACAGCACAGGCATATTGCTTGGATATTATGCATAGGGATCATTGAAAACTTTACACACATAAGGTGTGGAACAAAATATGTTTAAAATAACAATTTTTACTTTCGGAGCTTAAAATTGAACAATCCTCCACAAGTTAACTCACGCGTTTACAGTCATTCTGTCATTTCAACATTCTCAGATAGTCGAAGCTGCTCATGCAGTTCTTTTAAGTAAAACACTAGTGTGAGAAATAAACATTTTAACGAGTTATCGCCCTTGTTCCGACTTACCCCGTGTTCCGACCTGCCCCGGTCTCCCCTAAGGCTCCTGGACGCAAATAAGCAGTGGTGTGATGCAATTCTCGAATTTTTGTCCAGAAAAGAGAGAGAATATGTTATGATCTATAGTCTCTGCCCAGAACAAAAAACACAAATCGAAATGAAAGCATATAAATGAAGAAATCGCTGGTTTGACGATTTGCGCAACTTGTGCCAAAAATCAATTCGTTCGAGCTACGCCCCTGAACGTCGGTGCCCTTCTTCGTTTGACGTTATGTCCGGTCAGTATAGATCTACTGAAGTTTAGTAAAAAACGTTAAACATAAATAGAGAAGTCAACATTAATAGAAAGATCAGGCAATTCTGTTTTGTGTTCGATATCGTCAAAAGTCGATGTCCGGGTTGCCAATGACGGAATTTGAGGAGTATTAGCGTTTCCGAACCTAGCGCATGCGTACAATCACTTCCTGTATTGGCTACCCAAATTTGGGGAACATTTCAACGTATGATTTTTTTCTATGATTTGTTACCCTAAAATATTTGTTCTTTGCGCACCTGGTTTTCAGAAATGCTGTGTTGTGAATTGGTTATTGTTTATGTCTATTTTTAGTTTGCCGTCGTTGAACAATCGTGCTGTAGTCGCTGGTTTGATGACGAACACAAAAAGAAAGATTTACCTCCCATTATTCGGCCCCCCTTTGGCTCGATGTTTACATTCAGCTACAAAACGAAAGTAGAAACCCGACTGATACCTTTATTTTTAATTTCATGTATTGTTTATGTTAACTTTTTATGAATGTGTTTTTGAGAGTATGTATCGTATTTAGTTATATTTTCCTTAGTCTACAGTAGGGTCAGGTAATTTAATAGCTCATAATTATAAAGTAAACCTACTCGGAATTTAGGCTGATATCTTTGTTTACTGACATCGCCTCTCAACCACCTTGAGGGGTACAAGACCGCACCTCAAGCAAGAGTTATACGTTCGCATTTGTAACGATACATGAACTCTTGGCGACATAGTAAGAACAAGAAGTCAATGATTTCTAGACTACTCATTTCTAGTTATGTCGGCTTTCACGCGCGACTTAGTCTTTAGTAAAAACAGAAAGTTGAGTAATGCGATATTGTGTATAGGATTTGTTCTGTGTCGATCCAGATAAGAGACTATTTGGTCAATCATTCTCCACGTGCCTTCAGCACTAAAGAAGAGACTACATTAAAGTAAACCTACTCGGGAGGGAATAGTTACCTTGTTGTTATTGCTGTTGTTCTTGTTAGTAGTTGTAAGGTAATTGTACTAGTCGAGGTCTGGTCTCGTCTCTTTGGGGTACGGTAAGCAAGTGCCTACCCAGCTCAGGTCACGTGGCCTCGATTGGCGCCAGATTGGTTAACCAATCAGCATCGAGGACCGCTCGTTCCGGTAGGTGGCTTGCGCACCTGCTAAGGCCAATATCAAAGTGCAGCAATCACTACAATTATCAAGTTAGCTACCTCTGTCTCTTATTTTCGTGTCTTCTCCTGAATTTCGTGCTTGGTTTAATTAAGTATCAAATGAGGCAATCATTTTGGACGACTCATCATAGTTGTCACCTTGACGACGAGGTATATACGGGTAGTAATTATTCCAAATGGTATTCTTCAACTTGTGTCAATTATATCTTTATGCCATTTTCATAACGCATTATATGTATTACCACGTACTATAACACTCAGACCGAAAACACATTTTGATAAGTACTACTCCAAATGTACTTTATTTAAAAACAAATTTAAAATTTCACCACATGGGGCCCCAATGCAGGCAAGTTTTTAGGGAGGCACGGATTTCATGGTTTTCTGCCAACAGGATTCAGAGCACCGACCTAGACATAAAAGCTATAATTTTATGTTTTTTCATTTTTAGAATTTTTTTGAACTTGTTTGAGCAAATGCGCTTGCGCCAATGAAACTGTTAAGAATCACGGATATACGAGACATCAGGATAATTGTAACTATGCCCCGAACCCGGTGGGGGGGGGTAATGGGGGAACTGTCCCGAGTTTTGCCATTCTGATGTCCCCCACACTGCCATGTGAGTGCCAGGCTTTTGTTTCATGCAAAATATAGCTGTGACTATACCCGTGAGGTATAGGGTGGGGGTTTTACCATCTGTATGGCCCTGGAGAACAGGGATTTTACCAGGGGTTTGATAAAGCAAAAGTAAAAATCCCCACCATTCCCAGGAGTTGGAGGGGCCTGTTAGGCTTGGTTTCAATTGACAGGGCCAGTGCATTAATTATCTAGCCAATATATCAGACATGCATGATACGGGTAGCCTAGTGGTAGAGCATCCTCCTTGTATGCTCGCGGTCTTGGATTGATCATTCGATCCCAGGCCTAGACATGTTTATCGTTGTTAAAATGGTACTGGCTTGACTTGATTCACTTGCTTGATGCATTGTAAGATAAGTTCCAGATACAAATAGGACTTTCAGTTTGGTATTTTGACATTCATTAGCAAACCTAGTCATACTTTTGTAACTTAATTTCTCAGACTCCTATCGCATGTTCCGCCAAACTATTTTTTACCGTGACATGCCCTTAAATTTAAGTTATAAACCTAAATCATTTATATATTATAAATTAAAATTGTTACCTTGGGAAAGGTATTTGAAATCCAATAGGCCTTAATCCTAATTGATTAGTTTACAGTTGAACTGTCACAACTTTATGCTGCACCCTGATTGGATTGCTCGAAAACAATAAATAAAGAAAGAAATAATTTCCCACTAATGTTATTATGTCTGGATTCAGGAGTTATTGCCCTTTGATTTGTTTTCACTTTTGATTTGCTAATGTGCTATTTCGCAGTAACCTGTAGTCTGCTGTCAACTAAACTGTGATATGCTGTGCATATCGTCTGCACTCAATGCAGTCAAATCAATTTTCAGGGGTTATTGCCCTTTGATTTGTATTATTTGTGTTATTTGTCAGTAATCAGAAGTCTGCCGTCATCAAAACTTTGCAAGACTAATCAGTACCAAGTTTTTTTCTGCATATCTTCCACATACAAAGGTCAGGTCAATTTTCAGGGAGTTATGGGGGGATCGCAAATTTACAAAATTTTGACCTAATCTTCATGAAAATGTTGGTCATGTTTGATATTGGGTTATTTGGGGGTCAGAAACCAGGTCCCTAGATCAAATCATAGAAAACCTTGAGTACTCATTAAAGAGGCTGGGGTCTTGTAATTCTGATACAATTCGGAAATCAGGATTTGCTGCACTACAAAGAATGAACTTTTCTGCTGTGAATTATGTAGTGAAAAATTATCAAATATTTAGTTGGGCCTTAGGGCCATTTAAAATTTCATATGTTCAATAAAACAATATTTGAAACAGAGTTTTGGTAGTGGGTGTAGGACACCTTTAAAGTCACAATTTTGACCTAGTCTTTAAGAAACTTGGTCACGATGATCATCTCAACAAAATCTTGGTCAAGTTCAATATTGGGTCATCTGGGTAGTTTGTGTTGTTACCTGCCCATATTCCATAATAAAATAACAGTACATGTATGCATGCAAAATAAACAAACATTAAATAGCATTAAATATAATTTTTATTAACGACATTATATTGGAAATGATGTGTGATATAGAAATTTGGAGAATATCGACTTTATATCTGTAATATTATCAAAGTCTTGCCTGACTTTTGCCGGAGATCATTTCATGACACTGTCTTGTACATGACTTTTTGACAAACACTGGGTAGTTGTCTGTACCAAGTAGAGTGTGACCATACTAGTTTGTTTAATTTCTTTTTATCCAGTACTGGTTTCAACCTTAATAACATGTAGCTCTGTATCTATTTTCAGATAGATGTATCAGTCCTTCAAAAAGAACCGTTAGTGTCTCACACCTTAAGTTACTGTGTTTTGTGGACAACTTTGTGATATGCTGATGAAAATGGCCTGATTGATGGTTTAGAACTGTATATACTCATATCAATCTTACAACTATGAGCAGATATTCATTAATTGACGACTCCACAGCGAGTCTACCTGTGGTATCACAGGATTCTACTGGCAGTCTGCCTGCGACATCACAAGACTCGACTGGGAGTCTGCCTACAGTACAGCAGGAGTCACGCCCTGCTAACCAAGCAACCAGCAACAGCATCCTGGACAAAAAAACAGATTTCAATATTTTGGAAAAACTGAAGCGTCTTCGTGACAGTAGAAAATATTGTGATGTTGTCCTAGAAGTTAGGGGCGTGAAGTTTGTTGCACACAAGAATGTATTGGCATCATGGAGTCCGGTTCTAGGGTCCAAGTTGTTCAGTGATGATCCAAATGTTTATAAAGACCATATTGTTGTTTACTATGACAATAGTGAAGTGTTCTCCGACCTGTTGGACTTTATGTATAATGGTTACGTGGCACCAAGAGAGACCAACTTTCTCCAATTGTTGCATCTCGCTGTCAGCTTCAGGATTGAAACCTTGAAGGAATATTGTGAAGAGTTCCTGAGGTGCAATTTACATTTGGGTAACTTTGTTAGCACTTATTTCCTGAGTAGAAAGTTCAAGCTCGAAACTTTAGAGGAATATATTGTCGGTTTTCTTCAACTAAACCTTTCAGATGCCGTGAAGCAAGGAGAATTCTTATCATTGACTGCTGAGAAGTTTAACACATTCTTATCTGAAGGTTGGATGAAAAAGATCAAGCCAGAAATCAAATTGTTTCTGATTATAAGCTGGGTGGGGTATGATGTGCAGGAGCGTGAAAAATACCTGGTTGTTCTACTTGGTCATATTGACTGGTCGACTGTTGCCAATGATTTTCTTCAAGAAATTAACAGGACTGAGAATTTTTTCACAACTCATGAATCCAGTCTATACCTTCTTTTACAAACTTTATATAGTGCAGGCATATCTCTCGGACCTTATAAAAGTGTATTTCCTTATTTGCGTGAAAATCATTCATCAATTCTGAAAGAGGTTGTGCACACTAGCATGTTAAAAATCGACACAGAAAGTTTCAACCCTGTTACTATAACTGTGAAATCACGACCCGTGTTTAAAGATTCATCTGTTAACACAAACAGTTCATTGTTACCATGTAACTTAAGAGAAACTGCCATTAACACTGACGTTAACAGCCTTCACTTTGAAGAGTCTGAGCAGGAGGCAACTATGACGGTAGCAGAGCCGGAACTCCCTGTAGAGCCAATAGAAGAACAACCAATGACAGTCAATGATAACACTAAATTTGAAACGCTTGGTGAGTTCATAGAAGCTGAAATTGAAGAGATGAATCAGAAATTGACAAAAGAACAACAGGAAGAAAGTATAAGTATTCCAGTGAAGGCTCCTGAAAAGAAAAAAAGTGCACAGAAATTGCCAAGACGAAAAAGTAATCGACAAACTAGAATGTCAGGTTTCTATAAAGAGCTTAATGAAGGGGAAAGAATGGAGGAAGAGACAGATAAATCTATTGAAAGCTCGGAAGTTCTTGAAGCTGTAGCTGAGACAAAACTGGAAGCAGAGGATCTGAAGACAAAAGTTGATGACAATATTGAAGGTTTGTTGGATGAGTCTGACGATAGCGCGTCCGATACAGAAGCTAGTAGCAATAAAAACACAAACAAAGCAAAATCTAGAAAAGGGCCTACTAGAGGGAAAGCACGAAAGAAAAAAACCATGACAGACCTTGGTAAAATTATATCATGTACGTTTGATAAGTGCGCTTATATGACAAAGTTTAAACAAAGAATGGAGAAGCATGTACGTTGTGCTCATGAAACCACGTTTGAACTGAAATGTAACCTGTGCCAATTTGATACTAAGGAAGTAAGAAAGTTCAATAAACATATGAAGGAGCATTTTCCAGGTCCTCCGTTCACATGTGATTATCCTAGATGTAAATATAAAGCAGACAAGATGCAGCCATTGTTGACACATAGAGCTATACACTCAGATGATCGACCCTTCACCTGTCATTGTGGCATGAGGTTTAGGACCAACAATACACTCATTGCTCATAAAAAGGTGCATTTAGGTAAGCCATATAACTTATGCTTTCATCTTTTGTAGGAGTTTGCACTCAAAACAGGTTTTCCATTGGAAATTACTTGCAGTGACTTATGAATTTAAGTTCCCTGAGCGACAAAGATAATTATTCCCCCATCTTTGATGAGGGGATATACATGTATTGCTTTGCACATGTAGGTCGGTCTGTGTTGGTTGGTAGACCAATTGGTTTCCGTTGCACTAAGATCTTCAAACTTTACATGGAGGTTGGTCATCATCAACAGATGATCCCTATTGATTTTGAGGTAGGTCTAAGGCCAAGGTCACTATGACTTTACCATTTTTGACTATCGGGCTGCCATGAGGGCATACATGTTTTACAGACATATCTTGTTCAACTTATGTCCCTATTGGTATGTCCCCCACATCTTTGATTAAGGGCATATTGCTTTGCACATGTTTGTCTGTAATCCAAACAGTATTAGTTTTTGTTCTGTTACTCAAATTGGTGCTTGACCTGAGGATCCTTGAACTTTTTATGGATGTTAATCACCATTAGTAGATAAGCCCTTTTGAGTTTTTATGCTCAGCATCTACTGATGCAGGAGTCATATAGTGATTGTCATGTCCGTCCTTTAGTCTATTCCTCCATCCATTTGTCCTAAAATGTTGACCAAACCTTTCAAGTTGTTGAAACTCAACTATTTTTGAAGTCCATCAAGGCATTGCTTACAAACTTGGCATTCTTGCTTACCATCATAAACACCTTAGATTGCCAAAGCCATGTAACACTATCCAACATTTTAACAGAATTATATATGGTCCCTGATTGAGCTTGTTTTTGTGGACAAGGCTTCCACCAGGGCATTAGCGTCTAGGTCACAAACCACTAAATAAAATTGTTCTTTAGCTCAATGTAAAGTGACAATTGTCAGCCCCAGATAATATCATGTTAAAGTCTATAGCCAGTGCACAGACCTATATCATTGAAAAGCAGTATGTTGCAGCTACAAAATAAGACCAAAAAAACAGGGGGTCATGTTTAATATAAGAAAGATTTTGTTCGTCAAAGGCGGTAGACAAATTTTTTACAGACGCGCGGACCGATCCAATGTGGGTTTTACCCTTCTCTACTTTCGCTATGTCAAGTATGCCAAAATCTCAAAATATTCAAGATGAAACACATTCACTCATTCAACTATATGTAAACAATACCTTTAAACTCAATAAGATGATTCTAGTTCCATTTTGGCAAGGCATATCACCATTTGCAGGCATATAGAAGTTTCTGTAAGGACTATTTGAGTGTATCCGATTTTGGGTCGCGTATGCATTTAGTGGTTTATTACCTTTATTGAACGAGTCTTGTTTTCAAACACCATAAATCATTTAGGACTGTGGCAATATATTTAAGGTAATTATTTACATATCTGACATTATTTTAGGTATAAAGGAGTATCCATGTGATGAGTGTGGAGTGTCATTTGCTACCAAGAATACATTGGCTCAACATAAAGTTGTACACAGTGATGTAAGACCTTACCTGTGTGACTTGTGTGGCTTTTCTACAAAATTCCAGTCTCATCTGATAGCTCACAAAAGATTGCATTCAGGTAAAATAACCTATTTAAATACTCCGGAAGCATCAAGAAGACGCTCGAGGTGTAATACCAACACAAATCTAAAGGACCAATATGGCATGATTTGCTTGTGGGAATTTATATATATTCAGCGCAAGAGCCATGTAATATATTCATGCATAAAGGTCAGGATCATGTCAAATTCTCCGTGCTATACATCTAGCTTGCTGCAAAGTTCTCATGGTGAGCTATTGTGATTGCCCCATGTTTGTCTGCAAAATATTAATGTCGGAGTCTAATATCTAGCCAAATAGATACATGTACATGAATGCACATGGTATATGGCCCTTGAATAATCACACATTTACCCATTTTACTAATTGTTTCTCTCAGTGCCTTGAGCTATGCTTTCCTGAACGTCACCAATGTAACTTAAAGCCCCATTAAGCCCAAAATGGCAGTAACTTGGTAATGGTAACCTACCTGCAGAATGATGCATTTGGGCACTTAGTTGAATCCCAAAGGTGGAAAACATCATAAGATGGAAGAAAACGAAATACAGCCTCCAGTTGGTTTGTAGACAAAATAACAAATTGTGCAAAATGCACGATTTATAGTTTAAGGGAAGCAAATCTTGCAAATTAATAACTTCGTGTTCCATACATTTTACTTAAATGTGATTTTTGGCATAGTATTTTGACAGATATAGTCAATTATTGGTCATTTGTGAAAAGCATCCAAATTTATTGTATTTACTGGATGATGAGGAAAAAAGTTTCGGGCGAGATATTTGGGCTGTTCATGGCTATTGTTGAGTGAGCAACCTAGTGCCCCAATCTCATTAAATTCATATCCTAACATGATTTGTTACATTCCTTTACGCTGTTAGAGATCTGACTACACTCCGTGAGAGGTCATGTTCAACTGACCACTACGACGCACAATGACGTCACATTGTTCGTCCAATGAAATTATATCTAGCTGCCTCAGCAGACTTTCACTGCACTTGCAGATTTGTGATAGAAGTGATTTGATTGGAAGACGTAAAGTTCACATCAACGTCATGGCCCCACACAGAGTTTGGTCAGATCCTATATCAGCGTGAAGTAGTGAAGCATAATAAGGGTCTGATTTAAATGAGATTGCTAGTGCTCAAAACTCCTCATGTTATTTTTCTAGTTCTGCATCCTGACAGGATTTTTTTTAAAGATTTCCTGTAAATCTAAAAATAAACTGTGACCCTATATGTGTCATGAAACAAATACATGAACGAGGTACCTTATATTAAACTAATGAAACCATTTTATTTGGGAACTAATGATTCATAACTTTTTTTTAACAATTCATTATACTGACATTAATTACTACAACATTTTGCTTGGGAACAAACAGTGTTGTTGTATTGAAAACTGGTTGTGCATGTATATCATTATTATAGTATCGGCAATTGACAAGGTTATTTTGATTTTTTCAGGTGAGGTGTTCAACTGCCACTTTCCAAATTGTAGTTATTTCACTCCTAAACGCAGTCAGCTGAAGTCTCACATGCGTGCCCATCTTGGTATTCGTGCTTACGTCTGCAATACATGTGGTAAATCATTCGTTGAAAAAAGTCATCTAAGTCGACACCAAGCGTTACATACAGACATCAGACTGCAGTGTGAGCATTGTGAGTATACCACACCTAGAAAAGACAAATTGAAAGATCATATAAAGAAACATCACACTGAAGGAGGCTCTACTCCAAAATCTAAAAAAGCTAAAATGATTAATGTTAGTAAAGATACAAGTGTTAAAGCCGAGGACAAAAAAGTGAAACCGGAGGAAGCTGTTGAAGAAGTATCGCCACCACTACTCGTCAAGTGGGATCACGGTGGATATTCTAGATATACTGAAACACGGGAGCAGGGAGACGACTCAGGGGATGTTGCCGAACCTGCTGTGCCTGAAACTGAACCCATGCTGACCGCAGAGAGTGAATACTGTGTGTTAAGGGATCCGATCGGACCTGCTGAACCGACGGAACCGACTCCTATTCAGCAACTTTTGACTATGGATCAGATAAATGGTGCTATAAGTGTTGCTAAGGCAATAGAACCTGGAACTATAGTGGGACAAGTTTCTAGTAACAGTATTGTAGATAGTGAAAGTTCTATACATCATAACCCAGCAGTGCGGGTGATCTCGACTGGTGTTCCATGTTTGAATCTCGTCACTAACCCTGTACAGTTAGATCAAGTGGTCGTCAATGGAACAACAGTATCGTCGTCGACTGAGGGCACAGACACTCCACAAACTTACACTATCATTCAGTCCTCAGCTGCAGGCTCTGTTCAACCAGAATATGGAGGCCTTGGTGCATTCATGGCTTTATTCTGATCAAATTGTATCTCATTATGAACAAGTTTTGGCCAAGTTTAGTTTGATATTTAAGACACTTAGGCCTCAAACAAAATATTTTTGTTTCCTTAACCACAACCCATGTAATGTAGGGTTTGGTGGGTATGTTAAGAATTTTAGCTCCACTATTCGTAGAATAAGGGGAGCTATTGCAGTCACCCGAGCGTCGGCGTTGGGAGCGGCGTCGGTGTAACACTTTTGTTAAAGTTTAGGTACAGGTTTTTTAACCTCTTATATTCTGTAAGTCCTTTGAGATATTGCTTTCATACTTTGCATACTTGTTTGCCACCATGACCCCTACCTACCCATATGCAGGAGTAGGTAACTCTATCAGGCATTTTGTTGAAATTATGCCCCCTTTTTCTACTTGCACTGTAGTGCAAATAGTGCAAATGTTAAAGTTTAGGTACAGGTTTTTTAACCTCTAATATCTTCATAGTGTCATAGTGCATGGACATATTGCTTTGATACTTTGCATACTTGTTCACCATCATGACCCCCAACCCATACACAGGGGTAGGTAACTCAATTAAGCATTTTGGTGAAATTATGCCCCCTTTTTCAACTTGGTACAAATGTTAAAGTTTAGGTACAGGTTTTTTCACCTCTAATATTTTCAAAGTACATTCACATATTGCTCTACATACTTGTTCACCATCATGACCCCAACCCATACACAGGGGTAGGTAACTCTATTAAGCATTTTGTTGAAATTATGCCCCCTCTTGGACTTCGAAATGCAAATGTTAAAGTTTAGGTATGGGTTTTTTAACCTCTAATATGTTCAAAGTGCATGGACATATTGCTTTGATACTTTGCATACTTGTTCACCATCATGACCCCAACCCATACACAGGGGTAGGTAACTCTGTTAAGCATTTTGGTGAAATTATGCCCCCTTTTTCAACTTAGTGCAAATGTTAAAGTTTAGGTACAGGTTTTTTCACATTCTCATATTGCTATGCATACTTGTTCTCCATCATGACCCCAACCCCTACACAGGGGTGGGTTACGAACTATATCAAGCATTTTGTTGAAATTATGCCCCCTTTTGGACTTCGAAAAACAATGTTAAAGTTTAGGTACATGTTTTTAAACCTCTAATATGTTCAAAGTGCATTGATATGTTGCTTTGATACTTAGCCTACTTGTTCACCATCATGACCCCAACCCCTACACAGGAGAAGATAACTTTTTAGCATTTTGTTGAAATTATTTGTTTACCTTCATGACCAAGAGGACCTACACACGAGTAGGTAATGGTCCTGCATAATTTGTCCAAATTATCCCCCTTGTATGACTTAGAAGCCCCAACCTCTACACAGCAGAGGGTAATGCTGCTGTTATGAAGCTTTTGTTTTGAATATATAATGATTGTACTATCTCAGCATGGCGCTGCAAATAGTGGAGCACAGTTTGTGGACAGAAGTAATACTTATATTAAACTACTCGCTAAATTTGTGCAAAAATTTGTTTCTCTGATTCTCAATATATATTTCAAGAAAGGGCAATTTTGGCTGGGAAATAGTGGATAGGAAAACAACAATATTTTATTCTAGGTCGAACGTGTCAATCTTTTCTGAGAATCATTTGTTACGGAGCTATTAAATATTTTGACATCACAATTGGGAAAATACATTGTAATTACCTGTACATGTCAGGGGTCCTTCAATCCCCGAATAATCCAGGAATCTGGATTTGCTGCACTGGAAAGACTGAACTTTTCTGCAGAAATAGTGAGAAAATTAAAAAAAATTACTAAGTTATGGTCATTTGAAATTTCATCAGCTGAATTTTAACAATAGAGCAATATTTGAACTGGTGTGGGTGTGTGCTAATGACACTTGAAACAGACTTGCGACTCGTTTTCACGATTGGGCATTTTGCCTCAGTAGAACCCCTGACATATACATGTACAAGAGTTTTAAAAATCAAAAGAAAATATCCATCCAGGTTTCTTCATGTGTGGATATTTCAAGACTCATTAAAGAAATAATATTGATCTTTGAATTAAAGAAATAATCAAGTACAAAAATGATGACTTTTTAACTGCCCCCTCTATCAATGAATTTCAGGGACAACTATTCAGTCTTGATTACTGAAGGCAAATGGGAATTAACTATTTTGTTAAGATAGAATTTTGCTTATTCGGCATTTTATATTTTCAAACTACCTAAGGGCTGCTGAACTATTTTGTTATTTTCAACATCAATACATTGTCAAGTATTGCTGTGAAGAGAATCAATTTTGATAATGATAATGTCAAACTTGAATAATGTAGCTCGAGTCATGTAGCTCGAGTCCCTTTGAATTAAAAAAAGAGAGCATATTTACTGTTGTTTTGGGTCAACTGTTTGCATAAACTGCTAAATGTGTTGGCGGTAGTCTACTGCATACCATGTCACTTTTTTATCAATGAAGGGGACCTTACGGTGAAAGCAGAGTCAATTGAAGTTGTGTCAATGTAAATCTTGCCCAAATAATGATGCTTTTTATTTTTGTGGAGTATGTTTTTCTTCTTTCATACAATGTATTTATTTGCAAGTGACAAAAATTATCAAACATTTTTTATTTGTCTTTCTTCTATTTGCTGCTGGATGCATTGTTTTATTAAGAAGCTGTATATGTACTTATGCCTGTGCATCTACTGATGCCAGAGGCATATTGCTATTGTCCGTTCATCCATTTGTTTGTTCCATTGAACAGTTTTTGAAACTCAAATATTTTTAAAGTCCATCAAGGCATTGCTTTCAAACTTGGCATACTTGTTTACCATCAAAAATGCCTTACATTGTCTTAGCCATGTAAAGCTACCCAACCCTTCTATAGAATGATGGCCCCTGATTGACTTAGCTAGTTATTATGGACAAGGCTTCCACCAGGGCATAATCATTTACTGAACACAGTCTTGTATACAAACGTTGTTATAAATGTACCCCTAGTTGGGGACTATATTGGAATCATGCTTCAGCTTCAGGTGGGTATTTCTGTTCAAATTTTTGGTTGCATTTAATGAAGCTTAACACAAGTTCTCTGTATATATATAATATATTGTCAGCATTTTACAGTCAGATTGCAAAGAAGTATCAGAAGGCTCTGAAAGTGGTATAACCATGTCAGGCAATATATCTGGGGGTAGTCATCATCTTCAGTGGTATCTCTTGTTCTCTGATTATAATCATGCCTCTAATTTTTTATACGGGAGTATAATGCTTTGCACATGTTGTTTGGTAGACCAAATGGTTTCTGTTAAATAACTCAAGACTGCTTTGCCCTAGGATCTTCAAACTTTACATGGAGGTTAGCCAGCAACAGTACATGTAGATAACCCCTGATAGATTCTGAGGTCAAATGTCAAGGTTGCTGTGACATTAATGACTATGGTAAAATCACATATTTTCGTGGGTATTACATTTCGTGGATTTTGATAATAATGAATGTTCGTGGGTTGTGAAATCTGGATTACAGAACATGAAAGGCAATCTCATTAAAACCCATACTGTCCGGTGATATTATCTACGGCACACGCAACCCCCCCCCCCCCCCCCCCCAATGAGAGAAGCCAATTTGGAAGTAGCTTGACAATGAGAGCGCTGGTACGTTAAACATGTATGAAGAGACTGCTACTCTGGATAGACCAGGCGAGGGCTAGCAATTGATGTTCAAATTATCATCCGGGTCACATGCTCCATGAAATGTGAAGTACAATTGCAATTTACCACAAAACTATCGTAAAACACACCATAAAAGGTTGCGTAAATATAACCAGTATCAATGTGACTACAGCACACCACACCAGTAATCAGTTGATATATGGATAACAACTCATGACTGTATGTTTTTTAGCTCACCTGTCACAAAGTGACAGAGTGAGCTTTTGTGATCACACTTCGTCCGTCGTCCGTCCGTCTGTCCGTCCTTCTGTCCGTCCGTCAACAATTGGGTTGTGTCCTCTCTAGAGGTCACAATTTTGGCCTAATCTTTATGAAACTTGGTCACAATGATCATCTCAACAAAATCTAGGTCAAGTTCGATATTGGGTCATCTGAGGTCAAAAACTAGCTCACTAGGTCAAATTATAGAAAAACCTTGTGTAGTCACCAGAGGTTACAATTTCAACTTAATCTTTATGAAACTTTGTCACAATGATCATGTCAACAAAATATAGGTCAAGTTCGATTTTGGGTCATTTGGGGTCAAAAACAATGTCACAATGTCAATTACAAAAATCACAATGTCAATTGATATTTTCCTGAGGGTCGTGGGTTCAAACCCCACTGGAACCATACTTTTTTTTTTTTTTTTTTTTTTTTTTTAAGTGTTTAGGTATTGTTTTGTCTTTATAACATGTATTTGTACAGTTATATGGAGGAAAATATTTTGTTTAAATTATAGGTCAAATCATAGAAAAACCTTGTGTAGTCACCAGAGGTTACAATTTCAACTTAATCTTTATGGAACTTTGTCACAATGATCCTGTCAACAAAATCTAGGTCAAGTTCGATTTTGGGTCATCTGGGGTCAAAAACAAGGTCACACTGTCAATTGACATTTTCTACTCTTCAATTGCCATGCCCGAAACTACATCGTGTCTAGGCTCTGCATTGTATATAAAACTCGTGTGTTAAAAGAATGACTTGTATTATATATTAATACTCTCGCACTATCAGTTTATCATACTGATTGTAACAAATTAATAATGACCAGTGTGTAGAACCATGAAATATTTAAACCTCAGGCAGTGTGTGTACTCATTTAAACCTTTCAACATGTAGTCTTCATGGTCACTAAACTCTCTGCTGTAACTCTCTCTGTATAGTGTATACATACAAGTAAACTTTCATTAACCAATGAAAATGGGTGTCAGGGTTCACAGCAGTTTTGTAAAGGTCAAATATCAAAATATTCTAGTATTTTAAGCAGGGTGCGAATTGTTATGGTTAAGAGGAAATCAAAGCGCTGTAGGGAGCGTAGACATTTTCCTGAGGGTCGTGGGTTCAAACCCCACTGGAACCATAATTTTTATTTTTTTAATTTTTATTTTTTTAAGTATTTAGGTATTGTTTTGTCTTCATGGCATGTATTTGTACAGTTATATGGAGGAAAATATTTTCCCCAAAATATTTTGTTTAAATTATAAGTCAAATCATAGAAAAACCTTGTGTAGTCACCAGAGGTTACAATTTCAACTTAATCTTTATGAAACTTTGTCACAATGATCATGTCAACAAAATCTAGGCCAAATTCGATTTTGGGTCATCTGGGGTCAAAAACAAGGTCATATGGTCAAATCATTAAAAAATTTGCAATAGAGGCTGAATTTCCTTAAATTTTATTCAGAAAATGTGTAGGGTCACCATAGGGGTGTGCATGCCTTAGTACGACAGGTGAGCGACCTAGGGCCCTTTGGGCCCTCTTGTTTAGGGAGACACAGCACAAATATTGATGTGCTTTGACAGGTGATGGGGTGTGGGTACCGGTAGGGTATTTCAGCCTTTTTGCTAATCAAGCAATCGCAGGCATGTAATAACCAGTATCAATGTCAAATCACAACAGTATGGGTTGATATATGAATAACACTTAATATACAGCAGAACTTTATTGGAGCCATCTATCAGTTCAAGGCATCTATTGTATAGTAGTACATGTATATTATTTTGCCCAGACTGAAGAACCTGTTCAAGGTTTCTAGAATGTTCAATGCAGAACTGCTTGAGGCATCAAAATTTTACTGTATGTAAGAAGAATACTTTTTATGGCCGCATCACGGCACAAGTAGCGCTGTCATGAAATAAATAGTCAGCACCTTAAGAGGGACTCAAACATATACTGTATGACACCTTCACCCGGTAGTGTGAAGTACGACCGCATAAGACTACTACAAAAAAAGTTACGCAAAAAAGTGTCAATATGGCTTAATCACACCACAACAATAAACAGTTGATAAAATTATAACAATGCAGACTGTTTTGCTAGGACTTGGTCTATGGAGAGGTCTATACGACTTAATTTTGTTGTGACAAGGTAAGATTTTGTGAATGCTCTTTGTACATCCATTCTATTATCTGTCCATAACTGCTTTTGCTAGAGGTAACAATTTTGACCAAATCTTTATGAAACTTGACCACAATGATCTTTCGTTATGTGTAATAGTGATGCAACATCATAATGATGTAAAGAAATTTTTTTGTCAAATTGTACAAATCAACGTCAACTTTTGGGGGGTAAAAACACATTTTGTTTGCATTTTGACCTCTAAATGACCACTAACTCGACGTTAGATGACTTTGATACAGATATCATTTGTGAGCTCTGCTTATGTTCTTTAATTATCACACACATTAAAATTGGCATATGTTTGTAAATACTAGTTAAAATGGTTAGATTAAGACGGTGTCTGTGCTAAAAAATGGCGGGAAATTGTTCCGCCATCTTGGTTTCCATGGTAACCTACATGATGCTGGACACTGAGAGATTCGTATTTTTGTGACATTAGTTTCCAAATATTAACTTTTAAACCAATTCTGCTTGTGAGTCATGCTATACGAAAAAGTTTTAGTATCAGGTAAAATAAATGTTAAATAGAATCTATAGAAGTAGGTAAGTGGTTCAACCAAAGAATACCATATCCGTGGTTCAACTCAGTTTGGACCCACATCAAGATCAGACGGAAAGAGCAATGTCGGTTGTTTTTGGACTCAATTATCATCCTACATTAGTGTAGAGCAAGACTTACACGACGACGGGCCTATCACTAACACATTTATCACGTGGTCATGTTAACCCGTGCAGATAATACCATTCCACGAGCTCACTTCAGAAATAGACATTCGGTCGTGAACACGTCTTGGTTTTAGCATTCTTTGTTGCAGCGTGGCTTGTGCCTGTACAGCTGAGAAGTTTGTAAATATGTTTGGGTTGAATTATTTATTATTTCATTTTTTCGCGAATACATTGTGTATTGCCACTTCAATTGGCATTAGCAAAGATCTAAAAATACATGATTTTAGATCTTTCGCATAAGAAATACAAATGGCATTACGGATGACTGTCTGTCTTGCAGCCAGGCTGTCTGAACGTTACAGAAAATTCAAACTTGAATCCCGTAATATTGTTTTATATTTTGGACGTATGCAGCTTAGAACGTTCCTCGATTCCGTAAGTACGGAAAAATTGGTTTTTATCCTTTGAACCGGAAGTTATACGGAGTTATCTTTTCATTTATTTACATTGGTGATGTCAAATATTTATCCCGAAAAGAAAGTGTTCTGAAGAGTGGAAACGAATAATCTAATATATCATAATGTCGAAGATGAACAAGAAACAGGACGTCCGAGACAAGGTAAGTTGATGGGCACTCTTATTATAAGACTTATAGTTATAGACAGATCTATTGTAATGCAAGGACTTTGGGTGCGCTAGAGTTCTACCCTTTCGAATACAGTAGATGCCTTGGTTCGTTAACGTGCCCGGTGTACAACACCTATACACACGAGACTACGTCTGGGTTTCCAACCAGTTCATCTCTAGTTTGGTGGGTTCCTGCATTTCAGAAATGTCCGGCCATGGATCAGATTTAATCTCTTCCCTTGGCTGGCGTTCTCTGGAAGATGCTTCAAACTGGCAGTCAGCTCCCTGTCCCATACAATGCCATAAATGTTTGTGTCATGTTTTTATCCTTTCACTAAGTCTTTGACTTTTTTAACATTTTAACAATATTCTTACTTCTGTAGTAGGACTGATTTAAGCCATCAGGTTTAAATCAGTGTTAAACCTCTGTTCTTGTATACTGCACTTTACTTGGGTAGATTGACAAATCACTGAACCATTCCTAATCATTGTACTTGTGTTTTCATTGGCTAAAGTGATTTGTCAGCTCACATTTTGGGTATATAAGGCCAACATTAGCCTAGTATCATTGCAAAGGTCGGCTGACTGTCCAGTCAGCGCTGCCAATAAAGCTTAGGCTTTGGCTATCTTTCAAGATACTTAGGTATCTGACTTTTGTTGTGAGTATCTCACGACCCTTGCAAATTGAGTCCGTTGTCATCGAAGCATATTGCTTCGGACATTTCCTTTAAATTAAGGGGTTTTTGCATTATCAATTAAATATACATTCACTATTTAACATTCACATAAATGAGGTTGTAAATTGTACTATATGCTATGGTAAATTAAATGTAATTGTGCTAAATAATATACTTTGATAACTAAATTAAATACTGTTCATGTAACTTGGTGTTGTGTTATTCTTGTAGTTAGGCATTTATTCATTATATTGAGGTTGTTGTACTACCACATTACTACCACTATACGATACACATTGGAGACCACCACAATACTCTACACACCACTGGTATATTATTGCTACGTATGTAACCACTCAGATCAGACCGACTGAGTGGATACAAACCCGTAATACTTATATCGGACCAGAAATCGGATCTGTTACATTGGTGTCGTGATCTTGTTTTGGGGTGTTGTTTAGATTGTGGTTAATTTGTAAATTAAATTAAATAGGAAATTTAGGAGGGAGGATAAATATAATCTTATTCTATAAATTATAAACCTAAGTCATTATTTATAGTGTACATTGTACATTATTAATCATAAGGTGTGAAATAAAGTAGTGATATAATTATAAGTGTGTAAAATAAATGTCTATAAACTTATGTTATTTAACTTTGTGTATTTGATTATAAATGTGGTTTAAAAGTATTAACTGTAAAATAATGTGTAAGTGTTAGACTGTGTGTACATTTGGGTAATCATTAACTTGTGTGTATATAAGGTTAGTAACGGTGACTAATAGGGTGATTGAGTCTTATAATCACATTGTGTGTACTTCAATAAATTTATTCAATATAAACCCTAATTTAAGGTAGGATGTGAACTTAGAATATTATGTTGAGTAGTGTGTAACATTTAATTATTTTGTGTGTTCTTACTTAAACATTGTTGAAAAACTTAATAGTAAGCTTTCATTGTGTGTACTTACTGTAACACTGTTGTAAAACTAAATAGTAAGCTTTCATTGTGTGTACTTACTTTAACATTGTTGTAAAACTAAATAGTAAGCTTTCATTGTGTGTACTTACTTTAACATTGTTGTAAAACTAAATAGTAAGCTTTCATTGTGTGTACTTACTGTAACATTGTTGTAAAACTAAATAGTAAGAATTCATTGTGTGTACTTACTGTAACACTGTTATAAAACTAAATAGTAAGCTTTCATTGTGTGTACTTACTGTAACACAGTTATAAAACTAAATAGTAAGATTCCACGGGAGCCTTTGTAATTGTATTGATAATTAGTCGTATCAATTAAAATTATGCATCATCTAGGGTTTGACCCGTGGGCAAATAATTTGACTTACCAGGGTGAAAATTTTGAGAAAAATAATCTACCTAAGTCAACAAATCCTTTTGACTGTGCCCCACCAATACACCAACGTCATATTAAGTCTAAATTAGCTTATTATTCCCCTGAACAGACTACTTATTTGGAATTGCCACCAAGGCGACCAAGAACATTAAGTAAACCATTGGAATTTGAAGTTGATAGTGGACATATACAATGTGACGGGTATCAAGCACGGGTTAAGGAGGAAAGGAAACCACAAGCAATGTTTACCAGTGGTTCTACCTATACTCCTACTCAGGCACGTGACACCCCGATTGTATCACATACCCAGTACGCCGGTACTTACCAAGATTATAGATATTGTGAACATGATTATTCCCGGGCCTCGCCAATGTTCAATGGTGAACAATCTTTCAATGGAGGGAACCCTCGCCAATATGAGACACCCATAAGGGAACAACCATATCATGACCACATAACCCCTATGTCATCCCGGAATCTTGTTATGCCTGACTATAATTGTCATTCTATTAAAACTAGGAAAGAAATTACCCCTGATAAGTTTGATGGGACAAGTTCTGAGTGGGCTGATTATATAGTTCACTTTGAACAAACAGCTTGCTGGAACCAGTGGAATGTTCATCAGAAAGCTTGCATGCTAGCAATCCATTTAAGGGGAGAGGCCCAACGTCTGTTATCAACACTGACACAAAGCCAACTTAATGATTATCATGAACTTAAAAGAGTTCTGTCCCAAAGATTTAATCCGTATGAAAGGGAATTGGGTTATAGATGTGAGTTTAGGAATAAGAAACGACAGACATGGGAATCCGTAGCTGATTATGGTTATGCTATTCGTCGCCTAGGTCAGAAAGCATACCCGACTATGCCCCATGATGCTCTCGAGATATGCATCATTGAACAATATATCCAAGGCTTGGGGAATTTTGAGTTACAAAAACATGTACAGTTCTTACACCCCACTACATTAGATAAGGCTATAAGCGCCGCGGTTGAGTATTGTGCATTGCAAGGGTCATTAAATAAGGTCGTAAAACCCCATGATAATGGAGTCGCGGATTCCAAACATGATGGCCAAGGTGTCTATTCATTACGAACCAACCCCCTTAAAGTAGACGGTAATATGGAAGACCTACAACAAATGATCTCCACATTACTCGTTAAGTTATCAGATCTGAATTTAGGTCAACCTAACAGACCCCATGATGGACAGTATGATAACTATGGTCCCAGGCAATCTCAGTACCCTCAAGATCAGGCCCCGCATAAGGAACCCTATTATTCAAGTAATCATTATGAATCACGTGATCAAGCAAATGATCCACGTTATTGTGGATTCTGTAACCGATCTGGTCACTGGGAAAGTAGATGTTATCAAAAGCAAAATATGATGGCAAACAAAAATGATTCGGGAAACTAGACATGACTGAGATTATGGTCGAATCCTCAGTCAACCATTTTGTATCCGAGAAGGAAAAATGGCCCTCAAAACTTGATAATGATAATAGTAGCGCCATAAGTGAAAGTTTGAACAATGACCAGAACATGCCACTTTCAAGCGGTGTCGGCGATAAAGTGAACCCATCACCTTTCATATCATCTAATGTCATTAATAAAGGGTATATACCCAGCATTACGGTAACAACCCCACCAGATGAGGTGCATGATTGTGATATAGGTAAACAGGAAGTAGAAAGTTCATGTAAAACTAAACAATGTGATCCTGTATTACAAAATGAGTGCATTGAAAATAAACCAAATAATGAGAATTTGATAAGTTATTTGCCTAACCATAATCATTATTCAGACTCTTCAATTGAAGTAACCAATACTACTATTTCTAGAGACAAGTCTTATATTCAGACATTTGGTTGTGATAATAAACCATTGGCATCTTGCTACTACGTGAAGACTAACTTAGGTGGTTCAATGTTAGTTGATACTGGCAGCCCAGTTTCAATTTTGTCAGGTACATGTTATCATAGACTTAAAGATAAACCTAAGTTAGGAACAGTAAACACCAAATTGTTTGCTGCAAATGGAAAAGACTTAAACGTCATGGGACGGTGTAATTTAAACTTTTACATGGAGCATATTTTAATAAGTAGTAACTTTATTGTTGCTGAGATTGATGAAACTATAGGTATCCTAGGAATGGATTTTATGGAGGAATATGATGTTAATTTAAAAATTCATAAACATATATTAAAGTCAAAACTAGGAGTAGTTAAACTTCATAAACATCAATCATTGCTTTGTGCCAAGATACACGCTACTTATAGTGATCACGAGTTTAAGTCTTGGTTGGGACTTCACGGTCTCTTCAGAAAGATGAGAAAAAAGTTGTTTGAAATTGCCTGTCCTTTGACCGTGCTTACCAGAGAGAGAATTAGATTAAAGGCATGCCCTTTGACTATGCTTACCAGAGAGAAAATTAGACTAAAGGCCTGTCCTTTGACTATGCTTACCAGAGAGAAAATTAAATTAGACTAAAGGCCTGTCCATTGACTGTGCTTACCAGAGAGAAAATTAGACTAAAGGCCTGTCCATTGACTGTGCTTACCAGAGAGAAAATTAGACTAAAGGCCTGTCCTTTGACTATGCTTACCAGAGAGAGAGTTAGACTTAAGTAGCCTTCCTGTTTAAAGGAAGCACATATGTTGAGACAGTATGACTGTTGAGAATATGAAATGTATGTTTTCTATAGTCATGACTATGGAGATGTCTGTTATTCAATTTTACGTTGATACAATATCGAAGGGGGATGGTATTTGTATGAATGCTTTGAATACTGTCGTATATTTATTGTCAAGGATTTTGTTGCATACATATTTATATGAATTGTGTTGTATTGACAAACATTGGGTTGTCTGTATGTAGTTCATACTATTATATTTATATATGGAAACTATCATTGGTTATGTGTGATTGTTTAATATACCATGTGAATATTGTATCATTTGCTGTCCATGAATTGTACTTGTAATTTTTCAATTTTGTGGGTTGTTTATTTATGTTTGTATGATATGTCTGTGGGCTTGATATCTTGCATTCATGTACTTTATACATTTCAGATGATGTATTGTCCACTGATGTCATTATTGTCATTTGAATTGTTTTGCTTTGATTTATTTATTGAAAATATATGAAATTTAAGGAGGGAGGAATGTAGTAGGACTGATTTAAGCCATCAGGTTTAAATCAGTGTTAAACCTCTGTTCTTGTATACTGCACTTTACTTGGGTAGATTGACAAATCACTGAACCATTCCTAATCATTGTACTTGTGTTTTCATTGGCTAAAGTGATTTGTCAGCTCACATTTTGGGTATATAAGGCCAACATTAGCCTAGTATCATTGCAAAGGTCGGCTGACTGTCCAGTCAGCGCTGCCAATAAAGCTTAGGCTTTGGCTATCTTTCAAGATACTTAGGTATCTGACTTTTGTTGTGAGTATCTCACGACCCTTGCAAATTGAGTCCGTTGTCATCGAAGCATATTGCTTCGGACATTTCCTTTAAATTAAGGGGTTTTTGCATTATCAATTAAATATACATTCACTATTTAACATTCACATAAATGAGGTTGTAAATTGTACTATATGCTATGGTAAATTAAATGTAATTGTGCTAAATAATATACTTTGATAACTAAATTAAATACTGTTCATGTAACTTGGTGTTGTGTTATTCTTGTAGTTAGGCATTTATTCATTATATTGAGGTTGTTGTACTACCACATTACTACCACTATACGATACACATTGGAGACCACCACAATACTCTACACACCACTGGTATATTATTGCTACGTATGTAACCACTCAGATCAGACCGACTGAGTGGATACAAACCCGTAATACTTATATCGGACCAGAAATCGGATCTGTTACACTTCACTCACTTGCTTTTATATACTTTTTACCCTTTTTATCAACTTACACTGTGCTGACGCACACCTGCACATAATACCCGCAAGGGGGTGATGCAGTATAAATAGATAGATAGACAGGATCAGTCTAAACTTACAAATTTTGGTGAAACATGGTCAGCCCATTTCTTTACCTGTGTCAGATGACTCAGGTCTAGCAGAGCTATTATTTGTTCTTTGTTTTGCTTTAGGTAAAAGAAATCAAATTACGTCAACAGAATTGGCTGAAACAAAGAGCCGAGAGTAAGGACTTCAGTGCAGAGGAGAGAACTCCTCCGAGTCAGCAAGTATCTTCTGCTCGTAGTCCAGGTAATAAATGATTAATTACACATTGTTCTATTACATATTATATGTGCATGTAAATTTTAATTTAATAAGATCGAAGTTATGTAACTTTTACTGTATAATGTTAGTTTTACTGTATTTATCATTTTATGCAAACTTATTACCAGCATGCAACTTCCATTTTATGCTAGATGTACATGTATGTATTATCCAAACAAATTAATCTGGTCTTCAACCTAATAAATGTACATTTTGTATTACAAGCTTCTTGCTTGGAATATAATGATAAATTTCCCAGTCATTTAGATAAGTGTTAATAGCAAGACTCGTACATATACATTATACGTAACAGGGCTTTTTTTCCTTCTATAGCAGGGGCTGTTTACAGGCCCCTTCCCCTCAGAAAAATTATTTAAAATCATGCAGTTTTCCCCTAAAATCCAATTTACATCAAGTTTTTCCTTCCCCTTTTGAGTTATTTTTCCCCAAATTCAAAGAAAAGGCCCCTTTCCCTACTCTTGAAAAAAAGCCCTGTGTAATACTTCGTTATAAGTTATGAAAACATAGAGCAAGGGTAAACATAGGCACTAAATCAACTGTTGAATTATGCTTCTAGATGGTAAGAGGACCAGGTTGATTTACTTGTGTAATATATCATGTAATCATTACATAGCAATATTTCCCAATTTTTCAGCCAAGAACTACAATAATTCAAGGGAGACTAATCATATAAGTCAAAGTGCATCCAAAGCAAAACAAACAGAATCACCAGCACAAGCTCTGATTGCTTCGAAAAAATCTAAAGCAAGATTTCAGAGTTGGTTGAAAGCTAAGCAAGAAGACTCAGGTGAAGATGTTCAGACAACTGACAGATATAACAATGAGAGGCAGTACAGAAGTGAGAAATACTCTGATAATGTTTACACTGATACACCGTACAGAGATCATTCAGGCTCTGGCAATGTTAATATATTGAGAGTACCGAGTACAAGATCGCCCGAGTTTGCTACACCAGAGTCCGGCTGGAATAGCGACGATGAAACAGGGGAGATTAATGCTGTCAATCTGCTGTCTGCCGAGGATTTTGATACCAAAGCCGATGATATTATAGGTGAGCTTTGGTGTTTGTTTATTTGTTTGTGTTCTCCAGTTTTGAGGGAAGAGACAGAAAATTTGTGTGATACAAGGAATCGGGGTGTGATATGCTAGAGCTTCCTGAATAGACTCCTTAGATCTTAAATGTATCTATTGTAACCTACCAGTTCATCTCGACATGATCTCTAGTTGGGTGGGAAACACAGAAAAGCATTTCAGAAATTATCAAGATTCTAATCAGGGACCTCTTGATCAGTAGTCAAGAGCATTACCCACTTGACCGATAGGCCATCTGGCTGTGCTATTGATTAGCAAGCAGATTTGTACATCAAATGCGCATCATGTAATACTGGCTGGTGGAGTAATGCTCATGTGGACTGGCCATACGGCTTACGAAGCCAATCAGATCTGAAGCATTCAATGTTTATATTTGTTTAAATAAGTCTGCTTAAAATTCATATTTTTATCCTTAAACTTTAAACTATATATATACATACATTTGTTTTTATGTTTGCATGCATATATCTGTTTCAAATTTGTTTTTAACCATGTCTTAAATGTGATTGTACAGCACTTTTGAACATGTAATTACATGATAAAAGGGCTAAATAAATATGGTATAATAAAATAAATTAAAGGCTAGATGAAGATTGTTCACGTATCTATGTTCATTTTTATCTTGTTTTGCAGCTAAGGTTAAAGGTGACATGGGAATGTCCAACAATACATATACTGGTAAAGGATTCTCACCTGATCATCAAATACGTGCAAGTCAATCAGGGAATACAAGCAATCTACCAGAGATGGAATTATCAAGTCATGTATGCTCTACATGTGAACAACTTATGGTAAGCATTTCATCAGCTAGTATTATCTGAACAGATAAAACTGGCCCTCGACCTTTATGCATGAATATACATGTATTACATGCTTCTTGTGCAGATTATATCAAATTCTTTGAGAGTCATGTTTTACCGGTCATTGAGAGTACATCTCGTACATATTCATAAATCTGCCAACTCGCTTAAGTCATTTATACCAGGTAGACAATGACCAGTTAAATAATAGAATTGTGCTAAAAGTAGGTACATGTAAGAGGATCAGGCCCCGATCTCCCGAAGCATCTCAAGTAGAAATCTCATCTCAAAATGAGATTTTGCCCAAATTTGAATTTGAGATAAATATGAAGCTTAAGCTCTTGAAATTTTACTGTAATAAACTCAAAATAATGTTTCTGTTTTGTTATACCAATTTAGAGAATAGTTTCGCATGGAAGCTGTCTCAAACTGTCTTATAGGTGATAACATTTGAGTTGAGATTGAGCTCAGATTGAGACGTTTTGGGAGATCGGGGCCAGGTTGCTTTGTTTGAGCAATAATGTGGGTTTATCTAGCCATGCCTGCTCAACATGTGAACTACTTGTGGTGAGCATTACATCAGTTTGATAAAATGTTAATAAATGTTTTGAAATGTCTGACTCTTCTTTAGTGGGGAGAAAAACAGTAGAGCTACTGCCCTTTGAATTTGAACTCATATATTTTGTCCATGCTATTCCTCTATCAATTGGTCAGATTTCAAAGAAACTTCACATGACGCGTATGCATAGTTGCCTGCATGTTATGCTCGGATAAGTTTTCACTGATGTTATCATCCTTTGAATTTGTACATGATGTGCTCACATTGACTCTGGTTATTTGCTTAGCCTTTTTGGGGGGTTGTTGCGATGGCAGAGTGCTCTAATACGTTCATATCTTACATTGCTATGTGTTGGCGCTGTTTAGTATATCCCACTACTGTTGCAAACTCTTTATTTCACAACTGCACTATTGGTGTTGTTTACACATTATTCACAAGACTGACATGTAACTGTATGAGATAATATCTCTGGGGTACTCATCTTCACTGTTAGTTCTTGTTTATACTTGTAGATGCCACCTAATGCCAGTCCTATGTTGTTAATACCATGTGGACATACATTGTGTAAATCATGTTGCAAGAAGACCAAGTATTGCGCAATCTGCGGATGTTCCGTACAATCAAGTACACCAAATATCATGCTTCAACAAATCATCTCCAACTATCATTCTAAACAACAACAAGCACAGAGAAACAGAGGTAAGTTCACAAACATTATTGCAGAATCACAACATACAACAGTTGCTGCTATCTTCAAAGTCTTCAGATTTCAATATCATTTAGAATTTGTTGACCACTAGCCTCGCATAACTTACAGGAACGGGCCTTTGTTCAAGAACATGGGAGCATTCCCAGGTATTGATAAGGAATTAAGTGCTTCCGATAAGGCTGAGGTATAAATATATCAAAAAGACATGGAAGAAAATACAATATACTGAATAACCAGGACCAGAATGTTATTATTTTATCACTTTTGTTATTAAATGTTTAGTAAAATTAACACCAACCAAAAATTGTACCGGTAATGGCTTAATTTTTGTGAATTTTCAATTTACAGTGATTTTCATTATTTGAAATAATGTCTATCTTACAACTAATTTATTTTGATAAATCTGTCAAATATGTATCTATTCATATGTAAAATTTTAAACATGTTCCTTATCAAATAGTTGGAAAATAATGAAAATTGTAGGTGTACAATAAATGCAGGTGTTGTGAGTGTGATAAAGTGTACTGTCAGTGCTTTGATTTTTTGGTAGATTTTTGTATTTTTGTATTTATTTATTTGTAGATTTGCTTTTATTCTATTTCAATTTAGGTTCAATGCAGAAACACAATAATTATGTAGAAGAATTTCATAATCTAGAAATGAGGCAGGAGATATTATGTGAAGAACGGACAAATATTTCTAAATCTGTGGAGAAATTGACAAGAAAACTAGAAAAAGATCAACAACAGTTATCTAACATTGAACGTAAGGAGCGACATATAGAAAATGAAATAGAAAGTTTACAGGAACAGTTAAAGGAGTTATCACAACATAAAGAGCAGTACGAGAGAAATGTGTACGAGTCGGAGATGGAAGCGAAACAAGAGAAGAATAAATTAATACTTGTTCAAGATTCATTGAAATCAGTACAACAACAGTTGGAAAAGGTGAGTTTTAACACATGGCTGTCACTTTTCCTTATTTATCCTCTGTTCTTGATTTATCATTCTTGAAAGAGCAATAGCTTATGACCAAAATAAAAGTTATTTGATGAAAATATCTCAAGAAATGGCCAAGTTATGGTAAATTAATTATGCTCTGAAGGATTTTCTTAAATACAAACTGAGTTAATTTAATTTGAAATAATGTCGGCCATGTACAATCTTCCTCATTTTTAGCTCCACTATTCGTAGAATAAGGGGAGCTATTGCAGTCACCGTCGGCGTCGGTGTAACACTTTTGTTCAAGTTTAGGTACAGGTTTTTTAACCTCCTATATTCTCTAAGTCCTTTGATATGTTGCTTTCATACTTTGCATACTTGTTTGCCATCATGACCCCAACCCATATGCAGGAGAAGGTAACTCTATCGGGCATTTTGTTGAAATTATGCCCCCTTTTTCTACTTAGTGCAAATAGCAAATGTTAAAGTTTAGGTACGGGTTTTTTAACCTCTAATATCTTCAAAGTGCATTGACATATTGCTTTGATACTTTGCATACTTGTTCATTATCATGACCCCAACCCATTAACAGGGGTAGGTAATTCTATCAAGCATTTTAGTGAAATTATGCCCCCTTTTTTAACTTAGTGCAAATGTTCAAGTTTAGGTACAGGTTTTTTCACCTCTAATATTTTCAAAGTGCATTCACATAATGCTATGCATACTTGTTCTTCACAATGACCCCATCCCCTACACAGGGGTGGGTAACTCTATCCAGCATTTTGTTGAAATTATGCCCCCTTTTGGACTTGGAAATGCAAATGTTAAAGTTTAGGTACAGTTTTTTTAACCCCTTATATCTTTAAAGTGAATTGATATATTGCTTTGATACTTTGCATACTTGTTCACCATCATGACCCCAACCCCTATACAGGAGAAGATAACTATTTAGCATTTTGTGGAAATTATGCCCCCTTTTGGACTAAGAAATGCTTATTTGTTTACCTTCATGACCAAGGGGACCTACACATGAGTAGGTAACGGTCCAGCGGTCCAAATTATCCCCCTTTTTCGACTTAGAAGCCCCAACCTCTACACAGCAGAGGGTAATGCTGCTGTTATGAAGCATTTTGTTTTGAATATATAATAATTGTTCTATCCTAGCATGGCGCTGCGAATAGTGGAGCGCGCTGTTCATGGACAGCTCTTGTTAATTTGGCCCTGTTGACACCCCTGTTAACAGTTAAAGTTTTGTCATGGTCAGTTGTCTTAGAAAATTTGTAGAGCCCTGGTTTATTTAACATATAACATCCGTATTACATGTTCCCAGAGTGAGGAAAAACTTATTTTTTAAGATCAGTAAATTTTGAAATTAGTCCGAGAAATCTGAAAATTAGACATAAGTCGGGGAATTCTTTATCATATCTGTCAATAAGTGCCAATTCCTGTGAAGGAAATGCCCAAACAGAAAAAATCCTTACTCACTATATAATATGTCAGTCCTCAGTTTTTGCCTTACCTTCTTTCATTCTGTTAGCAAAAGCTCTTTTATCTTTTACATTGCCATATTTTGCCAAAACGAAACTTATTATGCTTTGATATGGCCCGGCAGGTAAAACTGCTCATTGGTCAGGGAATTTCAAGACAGAATATTTGTGGAAGTCCTGTTTCCTATTTCAGACTTCATGCCATTTTATATTTCATAAGTTGTAGTTGATGTACAGGCTTATACATTTTGTTCAATCACTTCTCGTATCGGGCAGATAACAGGGTGCCAAATAAACGTTGCTCTGTTAGGTCACTTCATCATCAGACTTCTGTTAATTTGTCAGTTGAGCACATGATTAACCAGACTATTACTTATTTGAAAATCCCCAGTTCAAATTCCTATTAATTTATTAATTATTCTGCCATGCTCGATTTCTCATCTGCTTCACTTACGGTTACCTATTCATTTCTATGTCATGTTACCTCTTGCTCTTTGTTGACTTGATATATACAGTCTTTGTTTTGAGGTTGTAAGACAACTAGACTGAATTCCTTCAGTGATTGTAAACTTAATCTTAGAACCCGTCTAATTATATAAAATTCATTATTTCTATTTGCCTGAATTCTTGTAATGAGCCCAGAGCTTTAGGTTATATAGTAGGTTAGCATTGAAACTGCTTTATGTCAATTTTGGTTTTTTTCAGGTGAAATATTTGGCTGAAGAAGATTTGTAAAATGGTGGAAATGTTACAACTTATACGATGTGCTTTACATGGGTCGTTCCTCAAATAATGACAGTGTAATGCTTTTGGTGACATTTGACATGTAAAGAGGTCATGTTTAACATGGTTGATACATGCAATACTCAATGATACTCCAGCCACATATTATACCCCAGCACAACATGTTGTAAGGGGGTATACTGGATTCAGCTTGTTTGTCCGTAGTCGTCACCTTCATCTGTAGACGCATTCTTGTGGACGCAACTCCTCCAACATTTTTGACAGGATTTCCTTCAAACTCCCAAAGGTGACTTACCTCGACATGAAGATGTGAATAAAGGATAGATTTAGCTGCAATAATTTTTGCCATGCTGGGGTATTGCAGAATGGGGACAGCTCTTGATGCAAACTAACTTACCGTCTGAAAGATATTTCATTATGTATCTGACATGTAGTGTGCACTAAGAATGTGGAATTTTAGCCTACATTAAGTATGGTGTTCTTTAAAAACACATGCATAAGTCGACTCTCAATAGATTGTTTATCTCACATAGCGAGTCTGTATTATCATAGAAAATGTTTAATAAAGCAACCGCCCAAATTTGAGGTTTTCAGCATTTTTCAACCCATTGGCTCTCATTGCCCTTAGCTCCTAATTAAACAATGAGACATTCATTAAACCAAACCCTTTCTTAAACCGGTGTGCATGAGACAAATCTTGTAAGTTATCACCCTGGGAATGTATATATCCCTATTGTGGATACCGCATACCTGGTGTCTTCATCAACTTAACACTGTCTTCACTACTGTTGTCTGTAAGCTCTGTCTAACCATTTCCACCTTTTACTTTGATACTGTAGACCAACTTCTTCAGAATAGGTTCGAATCCCATGATAGGTATGATTTATTTCCCAGCATTATTTGTGTCGTAAAGTCTCCCCGTACATGTAGTCACTGATGTTATTCATATCAACCAATCACTGGTGTTGCGTTGGTACTGGTTATTTGCACAACCCTTTGCTGCGATATGAATTGTCTACTGCATTCGTACTTTATATTGCCAGGTGATTGTGTCATTCAGTGTAGGTTAGAATCCCACTATACATGCAAACTATTCTTATACTTCATATCACCAATGAACTGCATACTGAGTATCTGCACTGTGGGTTCTTCCTTAAACAGTGTAGCAATACCATGTGACTTTTGGCTACAGTTCCAAGACGAAATTTGTAAACATTGGAAAACAAAAATAGCCACAAGTATTTTATTTCTTCATCGATTTCTATGAAATACACGCCATACTTAGTGAAAAATTATTTGCTTTCCATGAAATATAAATCTTTTCCAGCACTTTGACCGTGTTTTCCAGCACCCAGTGAAACCTACTTTTTCCACGGTTTCACAGGGTGCTGGACAAAAGGGCACAGCCACTGAAAAAGATTTTATATTTCATGGAAAGCAAATAGTTTTCTCCTTTTTTAATGTTTTTAATATTTTAATGTATGCTCTAGATCCAGATTTGTGTGTGGCACATGTTAGAAAACTGCATCCAAATAAAAATAAACACATTATACATACATTCTGTTTATTTCATTATAATATTTTCCCAAACAAGAAAATCAATTCATATATTTTGATATACATAAAACATTCATACTTTATAACCATAAAAATAAACTGATCTATCTCAATAAATGATGACATGCACAATGAAAACCAAACTTGCACTCTTAACAATCATTAGATGTGAATACGATCAGTGAAATATATATAGAGGATATTTGTGGATTTTGGTGTAAGATCGAAAAAAATTCACCAAGCAATGAAAGAAAATCAATATTTACTAATGTGTGATTTTCTGTGGTCACAAGTGAAATAAAATTTGATCTTGCACCAAAAATCAACAAATGTTCTGTTTTTTATATGCTTCAATTTCTGTTTAAATGGTACTATAATTGGCTTAATTGGAAAAATCACATTGACATTAACAAAATGTTATTATCACCGTTATTTTCATGTTAAATCTCTATAATCCATCGATAGCATATAATAAATGGTATTTTATACAATAATTGCATATAGCATGAAATGTATGGGATACATTAAATGAAAAATTAATACTTCAATGTTTTAAATTTATCAGTTACTTTTATGCACATGATTCAATGATCCGATGCTATGTTTTTTATTCACAAAACTAAGTTCTGGGTCCTAATTCCAAAACTAATTGTACCTGTACAGTTCTTGGCCCTTATTCACAAATCTTATTGTAACATCATTTTTTTTTAGGAAAAAATAATCTTTTTTCTCAGACAGATTTTTGCCTATGTATTTCACTATGAAAACAATAATAACTGTCCTGGAGAAAAATTCAGATTTTTAAGTGGGATATTTCTTTTGAAAAAATCTAGGATGCTTGAAGCTAAATGGTTCAGTCAGAATAACCAGAATTCAAATAGAGAGTTGAGAGTACAGCATATAATGATGTGTTTTAACTCAGCAAAGTTTTATGTTTGATAAATCATGTAATACCTAACAGTAGCGCATACATACAATATGATAGCACTATGTCTTACATCCGCAAAATTTATGATGAATTAAATAATGACTATTTTACCCAAAATATTAATACAGCATAATAATACAAGACCGTAACATTTATTTCCCCTTTCACTCCATATATGTAACGTAACTTCCCATTACCTTAGCACGCAGATCATAAACTATCTTATCACATAACCTGCAGTCCAGGAGTGCCGTAAAGCCGTGCCGTAAATATCGTTCGGCACTCCCAGACTGTGCAATAAATATTTAAATTAGCTTGATGTGACGTTAGCCAATCCATTCATTTATCCGTCAATGATAATATCAGGATAATATCAACGTCGCCATGACGTCGCACTCATTGTACCGCTGAATTTCGGCTGAAACATATGCAGCGTACATCATCCTTTTGATCAATAATGTGCATTTTTTAAGGTTTTGTGATAAATAGAATCTTACATTCGTGCTCATTACATACGAGTTTTATTAAACTTGTCGACAAAACAATATGACACGAGGCTTTGCCGAGTGTCATATTGTTTTGTCCACTCGTTTAATAAAACTATGTAATGAGCACTCATGCAAGATCCTCTATTCAATAAAAACAAATTGAATAACAACTTTTTTGAAGCAAGCATGTATCACTGGTTGAAAATGACAGGAAAATGTCGAGCAAGTACAGAGTGTCGAATAATTAAAAGTGATATTCAACTTTGTTGCTGGGACATGCATTTTGGATCACTCTGTACATTGTACATGAATACTAGTCATATAAGGAATGTGGTCAGAACTGAAGGCACATAGTATACTTTTGAGTTTAGACGAGACGAATATTGGTCAGTAATGGAGATTTGGGATGTATATTCCAATATACAATGCACATGTCGCTGGCTTAGAATTAGAAGATTGTAAGAACAAAATCAATATTTTGAGAAAACAAGAAAAAACTGTCTGAAAACTACTCTTTATTTATGGAAAAACAAGCTATTTAAAGGTCAGTTTGGTCAACATGACCACTTCAGATTTTCATGAAAATAGGCCCATAGGAAGTGCCTTGAGATGCAGATATCAAATATGCATGAGTCTTATAAGGTCGTCAGTAGTACTTTCAACCTTCTAATTCTAAGCCAGCGATATACCGTTAGTCCTATGTGCAATCACACAAACCTATGTGGGCAGCAATATTTAGGGTGGTCAGCTGTTCTGAAATGGTGCCCCATGTCCCCCCAAAAGTTGACCATGTGTGACAACAGACTTGAATGATATAACATTGAAACAACTAGCAAGTATGATAATGACCCACCAATACCTAACAACATCCTACAAACAGCATATGGTACCACACCAAACAACAAGTTAAGCCTAGGTCCCACTGAGGAATTCCACATTGGCGATGTTCTCCCGATTTCTTCCGATACCACCCAATTCATCACAATTCCTTCAGATATCACAAACTGTCTCATGACTTCCCCGATGCTTCCCCTTGACCTAGAGAAACCTGTTTTCCCCTTGTCCTGATAGCTCTTTTTTCAAATCAGGAGAACATCGCTGAGGCAAAAAATACTCAGTGGAACATAGCTTTACATAGATATGTATCATCTTATAACAACAACATATTCACAGATACCAGCAAAATGATTCATGTTTTATCATAAATAATAAACAATCACTCCTATATATACATGTATACTATACATACGTGATCAATTGCAGTACAAAAACAAACACAATATTGCCTATATTTTTGTTATAGATTAAAATCAAGGACCGCATAATTTGCCTATGAAAGCATTCAAATATTTGGCACAAATATAATGGATTGCATGCTCCTGAATATTCAGAAATGATAAATATAGGGGATTTTGTGTTTGTTTTAGTATTGCAATTTATCGCGCTAGAGTTATACCACTATAATACTCTCCGACATGTTACTCGCCAATATATTTAATATTACATACACATACAGAACATCAGCAAACAAAAATACGATTGCAATAATGTACAGTCAATCTTGGTAAAACATTCATATGCACTCTCATGTAAGTTTTTTTAATATATTTTATGTTTTTAATATTTAGATATTTTGACCATCAAAAGACATAATACTTATTGATCACAAATATATGCAACAATAATAACCTTATACACAGTAACATATAATTATAGTTGGGAGATTTTGACGAGATCCTCGACCTTCTATTAGCATAATTTAACACCTGATATCTTAGTCTATATTTATAACTCTAATTAACTGCAGTTGTATATTTTCATGAGCAAGACATATCATGAAGATGTTTTAGGTGTAATACAAACTCAAATCTAATGGACCGATTGCATATTTTGCTTGCAAAAATTGATATATTCAATTCAAGAACCTTGTAATATACATGTATACATGCATAACGTTTAGGATCAGGTCAATATCTCTACACTATACCACACTTTATGCTTGTCTGCATGTGTTGTTGTGCTATCATGTTTCCTTCCATCATGTGTCGTTCCATCATGACGTTCGATCAGCACACCATTACATGTTTCCATCATACCTCTAATCAGCCATGTCACTGTTTCATATTTTCATACCTTCAGTTCATTAATAGTTTAATACCATTTGACACGGTCACAATTTGAAAGCAATGACCCAGCGTCTATCACCGTGTTGATCACATGAAATATAAACCTATGAACCTCATTTAACGCTTAAAAGATTCAATAATAAACCATATTTAACACTTCAAGATATTCATCAGCTTACTTTGAAGTGTTTGTGTTCATCCACCCACTCATCTCTCTGGTATCACACCTTAAAGTCTCGGAGTCTCCAAGGTATTGGCACGAGTTCCATACCTACAATCTCAGATCATTTCACTGTTGCGTGAAATTAAAACACGTTAGCATGTTGGGAGCTCATCCATTCTGATATGAATCCTCTGTCACATGGTTCAAATCCTCAATGAAAGTGAACTTTGTCACATGGTTCAAATCCTCGATGAAAGTGAACTTTGTCACATGGTTCAAATCCTCGATGAAAGTGAACTTTGTCACATGGTTCAAATCCTTGATGAAAGTGAACTTTGTCGCATGGTTCAAATCCTCGATGAAAGTGAAATTTGTCGCATGGTTCAAATCCTCGAAGAAATTGAACTTTGTCACATGGCCAAATTCTCTACGATAGTGACATTTTGTCACATGGTTTAAATCCTCGAGGATATTTAACATTCTCCAAGTATCATCATTATAAACACTTGATACCGTAATACCCTCTATCATGTCAACCATCTTTCTATATGCACTCACCAAGGCCAAATCTGAAAGTAGAAAATTGGAGTTCATAGAATAATTGAAAGATTATTTAAAGAGACAGTTAAGACAGTTGGGTATACCCAGCCTTCTTCCCTGTGAATCTCATTAACACATTTATGTAACCTCATTAACACATATCACGGATATACACAGAACGGATACGCAGGTCTAAAAATAGCCTAGTTATAACCTGACTACCCATAACGCATTGCACGCTTCGGTAAGCACGATAATTGTGAATATGACTTATCCAAAAGAAATCTTTTTTTCGTGTCAAAACCACAAAACTAAGTGGTTTGATCATTTTCAACAAATAGAGGACACCCCAAAGATCACAAAAAATATTGATTTATAAGAAAAACAGTCGTAAATAAGTTTCCTTAGGGATTTAAAAAAGTAAATATCGGAAGCAATCCAAAACCCGTCGATTGAAAATTTATCGATCAGGATAGGTCACAGAAAATGTGGTCTATGTCACAATTGACAGATGAATCGTCCAAACTATCTATACAAAAACTTTCCAAACACATAACGGAACAAATAAATTCCCATCTTTGCTTATTTTGACGAAGAGTTGCTTTAAATGAAAACAAATATCTCATTGACAAATCAGGCTGAATTGGTGAAATAATCCAAGATGGCGGCGGCTAGCGGGAAAAATAGCGCCAACTTGAGAATCTCTTCAAGTCTCGCTAAGTATCGTACAAGTAAGCCGATCGCGATATTTCATTCCAATATGGCGGCCTATATAAGAAATAAAGTGGGAGTCGAATGAGTTGCTTTTCCGTCTAATGTATTTCCGTGCACATATAGTGTGGCAACATTAAATTGGACTGATTTATTCTTATTGTTTTCGTTCCTGTGCCTTTAAATATTAAGAATGTTTTGAATTGTTAAAATAATAATCCAGATAGGGCAAGGGTACTCATGAAAGCAAGTTCAATGAAGCGACACTATATTTGTACAGTTAATGGCAGATAATAATAATTTACAGACACAACAAAAAAACTCTCACACGATAAAATGCAGTACAAAAACAAACACGATATTGCCTATATTTTTGCTATTGATTAAAATCAAGGACAGTAACATTGAACTATTAAAAAGATTCAAACATTTGGCACAACATATAAAGTTTGCATGCTTCTACATAATCAGAAATGATGAATATAGCGGGATTTGTATTTGTTTTTGTACTGCAATTTATCGCGCTAGGATTATAATTATATAAAATACTCCCAAGGGAGATAATTGTTAGACTGCAGATTTGATATAACAGTGAAGAGTTATTTCCCTTGTATACCATATACTGCACATATAGCATGATGCTCTTGTAACTCTGATGCTACTGTCACTGTTCCATATGATGGGCAAAAACAACACATCAGAATTCAATACTCAATGTTTTGTCTAGTTTTAATGAAGGCAATCAATTATTGCAAGCAAATTACAGCAAAACACAGGAGAATTGGTTTATAATATAGTCGGCCACAATGCCTATAATGTACTGTTCATATATATTTAATTAACCTCAAACAATCTACCAGAACGATCTACTGGCTTCTGTAATGAGATTATTTCAGTGTAGCATTTTTTTTCAAGTCAAGAGCAGATAATGAGTGTACGTTGCTTTATTTCTATTTGGTACGGTTATCAGCTGCCGGTGGTTGCACCGATCAGCGACGCGATCTTAATTAATTTTATGTCCTGATAATGTATAAGTACTGTAAGCCTTCTACCCTCACCCTGATGATTTATCTTATGATAGCAGAAACATAATTAAAGATTGTTATCTTATGTTTCACGTAAGAAATTGTCTTAGAATTCATTTCAGAAAACATGATGATATCTGAGGACTCGATGATAGGAAATTGAAGTCTCCACAGATTACTTGATTATTTTACCATTCTTTTGCAAGAAATGAGAAATTATTTTTATTTTTTTCTTGTAAAATTGTGACCGCATTAATTCATATTAATGACTATCTTGTCTGAGTCTTACAGTGTATTAAATTATGTGTGTTATTAAGTAAATATTTGTTAAATATTCAAAATTTTCAAAACATGGTTTTCTTTTGTATAAAAGCAAATATTTTTTTAATTTAAAATGCATGATATAATCATAAGTAAGATTTCAAACCATTAGTCTTGATATACCATGAATAGTCGGGTGCCACTATTGTCGACACATTGGTACTGTTCTATCAAAGCACTTACAGAACACTAATTTTAAATATTTATAATTATTCAACAACTTCAATTTGGTGACAGATATAGTTGGTATGAGACTATTAACTAAATGTAATTCATTATTAATATTGCAGATCCCTTTACCAGTTGTAAAGAATCATAAAACGCAAGTTTAAGATTTCAAGTGCTTTGATAAAAACAGTACCCACGAGTCCTAGTATATTTGTAAGCTCAGTAATTTTCAAATAATAAATCGATGATCTGTTACCTAATATGGCATACACATCTTTCAGAGATTTCGAAATTGTTTGAAATTATGAAAACAATGCATGCATGTATTACTGGAAGTTTATAAACACTTAATGACAGTAATACAGGCAGATTTGTTAATCTGAGACATAGTAAATAGAAGCTAACGATTATCAGTATTCATAGCGTATTAAGTAGGAAACATATAACCATATAGAAAGCTTCATTCACAGCACGTCACCTGGGAATCATTACAAGACATCAGTAATTGTGTTATTGTTACTGTAAACATTTAGCTTAAAGTCCTAGGCCACAGTTATTGTTATGTTAACGGATCCTAAAGAAATGTTTGAGAATTTAGTTGTAAGAAGCATGTAGGGAATGGAATTTTAATAAGGCCAAAAGGACCCTTAGGTTGCTAATTACACTTACATGCCAGGCCCTTCCCCATGGGCAGAAGTAGTTACTGGCAGAAGGTGATTGGTTTTCCCCAAGCGCCTTAAATCTTAGTATGGTGACTTTAAAAATACTTTTTCGAGTATGGCTTGTATAATGTAAAAAGTTCTAAGATCAGCCTTTAAAAAATTATTGCTCTCTCTCTCTCTCTCTCTCTAAATCTCTTCTAAAACCTTTTAGCCATTCTTGCCTGGATCTCTCCTTAAGTGCAAATCCCAGCATTGCCTTAAAAAAATTCTAGGGATTTAGCGCCTGCATTATGTAACCATTGTTTATGCAACTTTGGGGCTCCAAAGGGCCTCTCCATACATTTCCATTCCCTCACCTCTAAAGCAAAATTTTCGAAATATTCCAGTAAAAAAACTTTGGCCTTTAGCTCTCATGTCCCTGTCACCTTTAGAATAGTATTAAAAATAATGAAGCAAACATTATTGGTACAAAACACTATAACAACAAAGGTGTAATGTATTACATTTAAGTGTAGAATTTCAGTAACCTTGATGAATAACAATTTGTAACTTGAGAAAATAGCAAAAAACATCTCCCAGAGTTTGCATCAAGAATAGAAAATGATAATTAACAACAGTAGGGGTCCGCAGACACGTCAAGGATCAAAGTCTGACGGAATGTTTTCTGTATCCAACAATCGAAAATTCTGCACTTGAAGACATGCAGTGTGATGTGATGTATATGCACTACCGGATTCCCTCGAATAAACGCCCCCTTATTATGTATTGAGTGGTGGTTCATTTCATGGATAATCATATGCAAACATGATTTATATAAAATTATAGTACATAGACTTTTTCTAAAAAAAATAGCATTTTTTTAAAAAGGCCCTCAAACAAATGCAACCCGTTTGCAAATTACATCGTTTATTCGAGGGAATATGGTATATAAGAAACATAAAAAACACAACCCATTATGATTATGGTTACAAATTAGTAATATATGATCGTGCAGATAATCAGATGTTCTCGCATGGAAAAATCATTGATTATAATTCTTTATAAAATCAAAGATGGTAAACTCGTATAGATTTCATACAAGAAAGATTGTACTCTGCAACTTCCAGATTTATGAACTGAACACATACTGTGCAACATTGTAACAACATTGTAACATACAATAATATACTTGCTTCATTAAAATAATGACAATTACGGCAAGATTATTACCGCTAGTAAATCAGTGAACATACTGTAAAATTGGATGAAATTTCGTGGTTTTGTTGAAAAAGACCATTTCGTGGGGACGTAATTTCAAGCATTTCGGATTTCATGAAAAATGGCATGGTCATTTTCACACAAATTACCGGGTATTAGAAATCATTCAACAACCAAACAGATAAAATAATTGTTTTATTACATATTGATATATGCAATATTAAGACAGCCACTGTAAACTTGACATATATTGGCCGTATAGTTATTCATTGGGGATTTGATTTTGTGGTTGAGGTCATCCACGTAATTAAATCTCCCATGGATATTAATGATTTTACAGTAGTAATTATATAGGAAACTTAATCACTGCACATAGTGTTCAGAGACAAACACAGTGCTGGAGTTTTTTCCTTATGAACTGCTAAATTGGTAAATTAATGGTAAATGTTTGCAAGTTATTAGTGATCTTTCCTATCAAGAACTAGAGATTATAATCTCACTCATTCTGTTGTTAATTCAACATAAAACTCATTAGTTCTTACATAAGCCAGGAGAAATAATCCCCTTTTAAGACATTCCTAGTTTTTCCTAGGCTGACAGAAGCTACCATAAAGACCGGATTAGTATAATAAACTGTTTCCATTAATGTAAACCATGCGCACAGGGTAAACTATGTCTCAGACACAACCTATCTAAATCATTTCCAAGGGATATTTTCGTACATTTATAGGACATACTGAGAATAAATGAAACAGTAAATCTTCTCCACAACTCATCTTCCAGTTATTTCTAACCTACATTTTAAGTTGTATATCCATCCATCCCTACTGCCATCCACCCTACTGCCATCCACCCTACTGCCATCCACCCACTGCCATCGACCCTTTTGCCATCGACCCTACTGCCGTCCACACTTTTGCCATCCACCCTACTGCCATCAACCATTTTGCCATCCACCCTACTGCCATCCACCCTACGGCCATCCATCCTTTTGCCATCCACCCTTTTGCCATCCACCCTACTGCCATCCACCCTACGGCCATCCATCCTTTTGCCATCCACCCTTTTGCCATCCACCCTACTGCCATCCACCCTTTTGCCATCCATCCTTTTGCCATCCACACTACTGCCATCCACCCATTTGCCATCCACCCATTTGCCATCCACCCTTTTGCCATCCACCCTACTGCCATCCACCCTACTGCCATCCACCCATTTGCCATCCACCCTTTTGCCATCCACCCTACTGCCATCCACCCTTTTTGCCATCCACAGGGTGGATGGCATTAGGTGGGATGGCAGTAGGTGGGATGGCAGTAGGATGAATAGCAGTATGACGGATGACAGTAGGTGGGAAGGCAGAAGGTGGGATGGAAGTAGGATGGATAACAGTAGAATGGACGGCAGTAGGATGGCAGTAGGTGGGATGGCAGTAGGCAGGATGGCAGTAGGATGGCAGTAGGTGGGATGACAGTAGGATGGATGGCAGTAGGATGGCAGTAGGTAGGATGGCAGTAGGTGGGATGGCAGAAGGTGGGATGACAGTAGGATGGATGGCAGTAGGATGGCAGTAGGTAGGATGGCAGTAGGTAGGATGGCAGAAGGTGGGATGGCAGTAGGTGGGATGACAGAAGGTGGGATGACAGTAGGATGAATAACAGTAGAATGGATGGCAGTAGGATGGCAGTAGGTAGGATGGCAGTAGGTTGGATGACAGTAGGTGGGAAGGCAGAAGGTGGGATGGAAGTAGGATGGATAACAGTAGAATGGATGGCAGTAGGATGGCAGTAGGTAGGATGGCAGTAGGTTGGATGACAGTAGGATGGATGACAGTAGGTTGGATGACAGTAGGATGGATAGCAGAAGGTGGGATGGCAGTAGGTTGGATGACAGTAGGATGGTTGGCAGTAGGTGGGATGACAGAAGGTGGGATGGCAGTAGGTGGGAAGGCAGAAGGTGGGAAGGCAGAAGGTGGGATGGAAGTAGGATGAATAACAGTAGAATGGATGGCAGTAGGATGGCAGTAGGTGGGATGGAAGTAGGATGGATAACAGTAGAATGGATGGCAGTAGGATGGCAGTAGGTTGGATGACAGTAGGTGGGAAGGCAGAAGGTGGGATGGAAGTAGGATGGATAACAGTAGAATGGATGGCAGTAGGATGGCAGTAGGTAGGATGGCAGTAGGATGGATAGCAGAAGGTGGGATGGCAGTAGGATGGATAGCAGAAGGTGGGATGGCAGTAGGATGAATGGCAGTAGGCAGGATGGCAGTAGGTAGGATGGCAGTAGGTTGGATGACAGTAGGTTGGATGACAGTAGGTTGGATGACAGTAGGATGGATGGCAGTAGGTTGGATGGCAGTAGGATGACAGTAAGATGGATGACAGTAGGTGGGATGGCAGTAGGATGAATGGCAGTAGGCAGGATGGCAGTAGGTAGGATGGCAGTAGGTTGGATGACAGTAGGTTGGATGACAGTAGGATGGATGGCAGTAGGTTGGATGGCAGTAGGATGGATAGCAGAATGTGGGATGGCAGTAGGATGAATGACAGTAGGCAGGATGGCAGTAGGTAGGATGGCAGTAGGTGGGATGGCAGTAGGATGGATGGTAGGATGGCAGTAGGATGGATAGCAGAAGGTGGGATGGCAGTTGGATGAATGGCAGTAGGTGGGATGACAGTAGGATGGATGGCAGTAGGGCGGATGACATTAGGTTGGATGGCAGTAGGATGGATGGCAGAACAACGGATGGCAGTAGGGTGGATGGGCAGTAAGACGGATGACAATAGGTGGATGGCATAAAGTGGGATGGCAGTAGGAAGGATGGCAGTAGGGTGGATGGCAGTAGGACGAATGGCAGTAGGATGGATGGCAGTAAGCAGGATGGCAGTAGGGTGGATGGCAGTGAGCAGGATGACAGAAGAATGGATGGCAGTAAGCAGGATGGCAGTAAGCAGGATGGCAGTAGGATGGATGGCAGTAGGCAGGATTGCAGTAGGCAGGATGGCAGTAGGGTGGATGGCAGTAAGCAGGATGGCAGTATGATGGATGGCAGTAGGAAGGATGGCAGTATGATGGATAGAAGTAGGATGGATGGCAGTAGGATGGATGGCAGAAGGATAGATAGCAGTAAGCAGGATGGCAGTAGGATGGATAGCAGTAGGATGGATAGCAGTAAGCAGGATGGCAGTAGGATGGATAGCAGTAGGATGGATGGCAGTAAGCAGGATGGCAGTAGGATGGATAGCAGTAAGCAGGATGACAGTAGGATGGATAGCAGTAGGATGGATGGCAGTAGGCAGGATTGCAGTAGGCAGGATGGCAGTAGGGTGGATGGCAGTAAGCAGGATGGCAGTATGATGGATGGCAGTAGGAAGGATGGCAGTATGATGGATAGAAGTAGGATGGATGGCAGTAGGATGGATGGCAGAAGGATAGATAGCAGTAAGCAGGATGGCAGTAGGATGGATAGCAGTAGGATGGATAGCAGTAAGCAGGATGGCAGTAGGATGGATAGCAGTAGGATGGATGGCAGTAAGCAGGATGGCAGTAGGATGGATAGCAGTAAGCAGGATGACAGTAGGATGGATAGCAGTAGGATGGATGGCAGTAAGCAGGATGGCTGTATGATGGACAGCAGCATTTTGCATTGCTGCCAGCCACATTTAACCTCTCTCAGCCTAACACATGTATTATATACTTGTATACAAAACTCCATATTTACCATTCCTTACAAAGAATAAAATTCTCAATTTTAATTTTCCAATTTACAAGCATACAGACATAGAATGTTGAGCATGTCAATGATTATAATGAGTTAGCAGATAACGAGGTGCCAACAAGAAATCATGAATCACCTTCCACCCATAAAAAAACACTAGCTAAGTAAACGAACTGGTTAATAACGAGACAACATTCTTGGTAAATTGTAGTAATAGGCAGTTAATCAGAAATAACACAAGCTTTAGTATCTTGTTAATCAATTGTTGACAAGTTGAAATTACTTTTGAAAATGGTCTCTGAGAATTTCATGACAAAAAACAATTACAGCTGACATTTTGTATAATAAAAGCATTTAGCAAGATAAATATAAATCAGTTTCCAACCATTAGACATTAAAATACAATACATAGTTGGACCCATCTGGTCTATTCAGTTAAACAAATAAAACATATTAACTATTACTTAAAATGCAAACATGGAATAACTGCAGTAGAAGTGTAAATACATACATTGTATGATCATTTATTTACAGAATAGTTTGGAAGGTAATACATACCGGACATACATCCCAGACACCGGATCTTGCAAATGTTGTAAAATGTTTGTTTATGTTAATACGTGCAATGCTCCCAACAGTTAGAAGCATTATCATTTTTCATGGGGATATTAACTCGACTGACATAAACTGACAAAATGCTAGACACACTATTAATTTCAAAATCTAAATTAATGGTTTCTACAGATTTTAGCACAAAAATAATATCAACTTAAATTTATGAACTTAAACAGTAAACTAGCAGCTCCCCAGGTATGGTACCCAGGTTTGGTAGGTTAGTTGACCCTCAGCTGTACGATACCCAGGTTTGCAGCTTGATTCAAATATGATACTCGGCCGTACAGAACTGAAACGCCATGTAATCATATTTTGTTGAGGCTGTAGAAGATATCTGAGAGTTAGTTCTGTACGTAATTTGTATCATAGTTAAATGGAAGTCATGGTTGATGTGCCTGTCACCCCGTGCAGTATTACAGTTATCACACACTTATCCAGTGCAAAATTGCTGTTATTGCACACTTTTATCCGTCAAAACTATGACTGAAAGAGAATGTCTGAATGTGACCTTGGTTGACCATTGTTGACAGTGTTAACGCATAAAAAATTACAATCAGAGTATGTCAAATTTAAATGGCAATATTTATAAGTTTGCTTAGAATAGCTTAAGATCATCAATAATGCAATATGAAATTCTTTGTCCTTTAAGAGTTAAGTGGTAATTTTTTTAACGCTGTACCATAGGTAATACCATCGGGAATTGTATGTGACATTTAACCCCCTCCCCCCCCCCAATTCCTCCTCCTGGCGTTAACTGGTATTTTTCAATCAGAAATCAATATTTGAAATAAAAAGAACTTTATCACATCTCGTACATCCTGCATTAACTTGAGAATGACAGGCAATTACAGTTTAATATTTAATAAGCAGAAATTAACTAGTAAGGTTTCAAAAGTTGTCGATAAAAATATTTAAATTATTAATCAGTAAGATTATACGGTTGTTATTGGCGTAACTTGGTGATTTTTTTCTTTAGTTTTTTTGTATGATTGTGCGTCAGAACATCATGTATCAGTTTATATAACATTTCATTAAGTTCAATATACAATATTAATATAAAACATTCACTAAGTTGTAGTCACGTTTCAAGACTGTTGCGCAATATTATATCAAGTAGCAAATTCAAAGAAGCCTGGGTTATGTTATACCGTTGTTTATGACTTCTCTTTAAGAGAGCAACTTTATGTCAATTTTTACCATGTAACTAAAAATGACTTGCATTCATACACATTGTCTATGTTAATATAAATCTTCTCATGAAATTTAAAGATGACAACTTCGAAATCAACACCTTCAACTTTGCAAGGTACAGTCATGCATATGGCACCATTATCTACCAACAGTATCAACTGATCGGTACAATTTTTCAAGAATTAAAAATGTAATTTTCATTGTTTGAAAGGGAGAGAATTAGATCAAAATTACTTTCACTCGAGTAAGCCAACAGGTGGCGTTGTTGTCATGTGAACATTCTGCCCTTCGTTCCTGGTATGTAACAGGTACGAAACGTGCGTCACATTATTTTTTCGTTGAACACAGGGCTGTGTAAGCAGTCATTAGGGGTTGTATATCCAGCCAAGGAACATGTGGATTAATTTTAAGAATGTGAATTAAAATTAAATCATTTCAAATAATTGTAAAGAGTGAACTATCAAACGACAAGTATGCATATTTTAGAATTACGATTGTGTACAATTACCAATAATTCAGTGTTTGTTATACTGTTGGCGACGATGGCTACGATATTTCAGTGACTAAACTACCATAGCTTTGCATAATCAAAGTTGTAGGAACACTACAAACATTTAATATAACAATCATTATCTGCAGATGGATACAAGTCTTACGTCATTTCCTGGGGAATCTTAATTACTTCCAATTAACTTTACAAACCAACTTACACAATATAAGTGACTTGTTCTTCACCTTGGGTAAAATTCAGATTGAAACTGTCTGACTCAAGTGTTAAAATGGACACATCGTTTATAATAACTTGAAAACCTGGGGAAACAGAATGCCAAATTATTCTACATAGCCCATTCTCTGTTCCAATTTCCTAGCTTTATAGTAAATAGTAATGATTCCAGTTGCACCATACAAGTAATAAAACGTCTGCCCTGTGTTCAACGAATATTTACGTGATGCACATTTTGAAACAGGTACGAAACGTGCGTCACTTAAATATTCGTTGAACACAGGGCAGGATTTTCCAGCCATTATAACAACAATTTAACATCAGTTATTAAACATAATCTATCACATGAATACCATGATCTTCAATGTGAGAACAAACAATGGAACAATGTTCTCCAACGTGTGTGATAATTAACTAATGCGTCACCAGCTTTTTGGCGTGAAACCGTAATGTCACCCGGGCTTTAATTTGTTATTTCTGACGTTGTTTTGATCCGGTCACTAAGTAATGTGATATAATAATCCATCAAGCATTGTCTTTGAGATCAACATTTCTTAAACTTGTCGAAAAACAAATTATTAAGCAAATTATTAATTTCTGACATTAGGCAAGCGGAAATCAATAATTAGCCATTATTTTTCTTTCCATATAGTATTCTTTGTAGGCTAAAATTTAAGCTACAGGAAATTTAGCAAAATTTTGTAAATTTGCGAAAATTTGACAAATTATTCCCACTTCGCTAACCTACCACTTAAGTTTTACCACTTTAATAATAATCCCTCTTGAAGAATCAGCCTTCTAGATCACTCATTATTATTACAGCTTTATGCCTTAAACTAAGAGATTAAGATGTTTTTTCAAATCATATAGCACAGAGAAATTGACCTCGATCTTCTACTTAAGCATAATTTTACAGCTGATATCTTGTTGATTTATAACCCCGGTTGTATGTTTTATGTTTCCATAAGCAGTGAGTACCTGTGATAAAGAGACTCGAAGTGCTACATACCGACACTAAAGGACCGATATTGCACGATTTGCTCGCTGAAATTCATATATTCAACGCAAGAACCTTGTAATATATTTATGCATATAGGTCAGGATCAAGCCAAATTCTCTGCGCTGTGTAACACCCACTCCACTTCTTCCCTAGCACTCCATTTCTTACTGATTATATTTTGTTTAAGTCCCATTGATATATTCATACATAAAGGTCAGGTTCAAGCCAAATTCTCCATTCTATAATACCCCCTTCTACCCTGGCAGTCTATTTCTTGCTAATTATATTTTGTTCAACTCCCACTGATATATTCATACAAAAAATCTCCATATGTAAGTTACTGTTATCCAAGAAATTGTTTCTCGCGATTTAATTTCGCGGAGTTCGCAAGTGGCAGAATTTCGTGAAATTAAGTCTCGGCGAAAGTGCTGAAAACATTAATAATTTAATATGCATATTGTGGGAAACTTAAAAACGCAAAAATTTAGTATTCGCGGAAGTCAAGTGGTTTACAGTACTTTAGTAGAGACAAGAGTAACAACAACGTGAAAATATGATTGTCTCACACTTAATTTCATCAATAAAAAGCATCGGAAATCCTCATTGTGTGAATACACAAAGGAACAATAAATTCCTGAAAAAGTCTCTAGACTGTTCAGAACCATTAATTGAGTCCTTCAATGGTAATATAACAGGGGAACTGTGGAATAAATCCTGATAAACACCGGCTTACTGTGTTACTACATCCGCAATAAACCAGCCCACAACTACAGTCTATCAACCAATAGCCACGACAACTACAGTCTATTAAACAATAGACAACTACAACCAATTACCATGACAACTACAACCAATCACCATGACAACTACAACCAATCACCATGACAACTACTGTCTATTAAACAATAGACAACTACAACCAATCACCATGACAACTACAACCAATCACCATGACAACTTGAACTACAACCAATCACCACGACAACTACAACCAATCACCACAACAACTACAACCAATCACCACAACAACTACAACCAATCACCACAACAACTACAACCAATCACCACAACAACTACAACCAATTACCACGACAACTACAACCAATCACCACAACAACTACATCCAATCACCACAACAACTACAACCAATCACCACAACAACTACAACCAATCACCACAACAACTCCAACCAATCACCACAACAACTACAACCAATTACCACGACAACTACAACCAATCACCACAACAACTACATCCAATCACCACAACAACTACAACCAATCACCATGACAACTACAACTAATCACCATGACAACTACAACCAATCACCATGACACCTACAACCAATCACCATGACAACTACAACCATGCACCATGACAACTACAACCAATCACCACGACAACTACAACCAATCACCATGACACCTACTAACCATGCACCATGACAACTACAACCAATCACCACGACAACTACAACCAATCACCATGACACCTACAACCAGATCAACTGCCAGTATTTTAAACACTATTCCAAGCATTTATTCTTGGTTCTCTACAAAATAGCATTAATTTAGCCCATTTGTATAAAGAAATATTGCCATTGTTTTTAGCTCACCTGTCAAAAACTAGGTCACAAGGTGAATTCATATAAAAACCTTGCGTAGTCACTAGAGGTCACAGTTTTGACCTGATAGTTACGAAACTTGTTTACAATGATCATAACAACAAAATCTAGGTCAAGTTCGATATTGGGTCATCTTGGGTCAAAAACTAGGTCACATTGTCAAATCATAGAAAAACCTTGCATAGTCACTAGAGGTCAGTCACAATTTTGGTCTAATCTTTATGAAACTCTGTCACAATGATCATCTCAACAAAATCTAGATTAAGTTTGATATTGGGTGATCCGGGGTAAAAAACTAGGTCACAAGGTCAAATAATAGAAAAACCTTGTGTAGTCACTAGAGGTCACAATATTGGCCTAATCTGTATAAAACTTGGTCACAATGACCATCTCAACAAAATCTAGGTCAAGTTCGATATTGGGTCATCTGGGGTAAAAAAGTAGGTCATTAGGTCAATCATATGAAAACCTTGTGTAGTCACTAGAGGTCACAATATTGGCCTAATCTGTATAAAACTTGGTCACAATGATCATCTCAACAATATCTAGGTCAAGTTCGACAGGTGAGCGACCTAGGGCCCTTTGGGCCCTCTTGTTAAAATAACCTTTCCTGTATTTGTTTTAGATATTCTGAACTTTTTTGAAGAACCAAAAAATTCAAACTAGCCTGGGGATATCAGAATACAGAAGTATCAATTAGCTGTTTCAATGGAGGAAACAGGGGGAATTTTCCACTGCATAAATTCAGCCATTTGAAACAGTTTAACAGTTTTTTTTGTTTGAAACAGTCACAGTCAAAACTCATTTTGTTTATATTTGTGGGCCCCAATAATATGGGACAAATACAAACGTAAATAACCTGAAAGCACTGCCATATGGTAAAGCAGTTTGCCTCAACTCCCATCTAGCTTTATAGTCCTTGTTGGGGAAAATTTAATTAAAAAATGTTGGTGTTGAATCAAAATGATATTTCAGCTGAAAACGACAATCAAAGCCATCTTTCATGACCATGCTTATCCATGGCAGTGACATATTCGAATTTAGGTTATTATATAGCTAGGCTGTAAGCTATGGAAACCTGAAAGTCACTGCCAGTCCACTCTGAGGTAACTGTAGTAAAACGAGTGAGTTATACTTTAGTGAGTTATCCTTTGGTATCAACGTTTTCATCAAGGCAATGTGAGCCTTACACAATTGATATCAAAGCTATAGTCAGCTAACTTCAACAGGATACTGTTTTATCAAAGCATTTACGAAAATCTTAAAGTTAAGCTCAAATTTAAATTCTTTATAAATCTTTAACAGCAGCAGATTGGTGATGGACATGGTTTGCAGGAATTCATTAACTCAATAATTATTAGTACTACAGGCTCCATTTACCATACTTCATAATTGTAAACAAATTATAAACAATTTAAATTAGATCGTAAGTTTACAATTTCCGTAAGTGCTTTGATAAAACGGTACCCTGCTGTTTCCCAGATAATTGTGTCCAGAAACTATTTTTCACACAGTGATACAATTAAATGAGGACTATGCGTTGTCATCTGATCGGTCTCTATATGACATTACTTCAAACACCACACCTTATCAGCTGTTAATTGATTCTAACCAACACCTTTATATCACCTTCTGTCTACTAGAACAATGTTTTATGTACCCTAGCAACACCTTTACATCACATCATGTCAACTTAAGAACCATCAATGTTTTATATGTGCCCTAGCAACACCTTTACATCACATCATGTCATCTTAAGAACCATCAGTGTTTTATATGGACCTAGCAATAATGACATAGCTGAACCACCAATGTTTTACATGGACCCAGCAATAATGACATGGCTCAACTTGGCTGTTACAGCAGTAGTTTAACACGTTATATGTGTACCAATCACCATACAATTATGAGTTGCTCTATTTTGGCTGTTACAACAGTAATTTACCACATTTTACTGATCATTTCAATTAGTTGTTTTCTCTTTTCTCTCTCCTTTCTTCCACACTTACACATGGTATTCTATCAACTGTTCACACTTGCCTAAATGCACATGGCACCACAACAACTAAGGTTTGGCAAGGTAACCTGGCAACGAATATTTCATTAAAGAAAACTACTATATTTTTTCATTATTTCACTTTAATGCCAAGAACATTTTCAACATCATACTAGAAGTCAGACAACCTTGAACAATAGACCTTGAAATTAGAGAATACTTTAGAGAAGTTGAGGAAACAGTGATAATGATCTTCACGAGTACTTGCTATATCACTCTCTCTATGTTACCTGTTTGACTTTCTGGTAAAGTGCAACCAGACTGCAGCACACAAAGTCAATACCATTACTAAGTACACCATGTATTTTTATTGCAAATTCCTTAAGTCTGAATTACTCTATTATAGGTACATGGCGAATTTTTATTGCAAATTCCTTATGTCCATACCGCTATTATAGGTACATGGTGTATTTTATTGCAAATTCCTTATGTCCATACCGCTATTATAGGTACATGGCGAATTTTTATTGCAAATTCCTTATGTCCATACCGCTATTATAGGTACATGGTGTATTTTATTGCAAATTCCTTATGTCCATACCGCTATTATAGGTACATGGTGTATTTTATTGCAAATTCCTTATGTCCATACCGCTATTATAGGTACATGGCGAATTTTTATTGCAAATTCCTTATGTCCATACCGCTATTATAGGTACATGGTGTATTTTATTGCAAATTCCTTATGTCCATACCGCTATTATAGGTACATGGTGTATTTTATTGCAAATTCCTTATGTCCATACCGCTATTATAGGTATATGGTATATTTTATTGCAAATTCCTTATGTCCATACCGCTATTATAGGTACATGGTGTATGTTATTGCAAATTCCTTATGTCCATACCGCTATTATAGGTACATGGTGTATTTTATTGCAAATTCCTTATGTCTACACTGCTATTATAGGTACATGGTATATTTTTGTCAATACCGCTATTATAGGTACATGGTGTATTTTATTGGAAATTCCTTATGTCAATACTGCTAGTATAGGTACATGGTATATTTTATTGCAAATTCCTTAGTCAATGCCACTACTATAGGTACATAGTGTATTTCATTGCAAATTTCTTAGTCAATACTGCTACTATTGGTATATGATGTTGTTTTTATTGCAAATTCTTAAAATACCGCTACTAAAGGTGCATGGTGTAATTTATTGCAAATTTCTCTCGGAACATCAGACTATCAGGATACATATATCCTAGAAATAACTTTTCACCCTCTGAGCGCTTAATTCAGTTTTACAATTACAATACTGATTCATGTGACTTTAGGGAGATGTAAGCCATAATTCGTGAGGGAAACTTCCATTAGTATCATTCTTAACTTTATACCAAACATTACTCAGCCCAAAGATAAGGCTTAGTAAAAGTGAACACCAAAATAGAAAGATTAACTGCAAAGAAAAGGAGCATGAATTAAGAAGAATCGTTGTCATTTCAGCTATTATGCATTATATATGCTTTCCATAAATGACTGAAGGTTATTGTGAAAGTTATTCAACCCAAAAAATCATAACTGTATTATAATGATAAATTTATAACATTTTGCGGAGGTGTTTGTTTTCTAGGTAAAACTGAGGGACCTTTATATAATGTTACATAATTTTTTTTTGACAAATGTTTGCAATAACGAATGTAAATTTAAGCAAATTTCATAAAAATACAAAATTATTATTTAAAACAATTTCTTTGAATTATTTGCAGTAGTTTTTAAATAGTTTATTTTTTTATTGTCATCGGGGGTGACTGTTATATCAGAACACTTAGGGAAACAGTAACCTTTGTTCAAATTTAAATTCTTCATTAGTTCTTAAATTTTAAACCTACAACTTTATGGACATATATCCACAGTTTGTAAGAGTTCTTTGACTCAATAATAATAGATATTGAACACGGGGGCCCTTTAATTCCCCCAATTTGTAGCTGTTAAAGAGCTACAGTAAAGTTCCGCTATTAAGACCACCGACCGTTCTGACAAAAAGTGGTCTTAATAGCGAGTCGGTCTTAATAGCGAGTCTGTGTGTATGTATCTTGAAGAAGCTAGTACTGGTTGTTATATACTGGTGAACATTGTCTTTGAAGCTAATATACATATATAAATATAATAAAAACAAAAACAATGTACAGCATACACATTTAATTAATACAATATAATATATATATATTAATTAAAACTGCATAATTAGGCAGCAATAATGCTTATATTCTCTGAAGCACAATTTATCCGAATTTTGAAGTTGTCCGAATACTATGCAAGTTACAATAACAGACCGTGATTTGAATCGTTCTTGAGAATAAAATGGTGACTTCTTTGTTATGATTTGACCCAAAATATATTTAAGGAAGATTTATTGATTAATATAAACTACATTAATGCTCTTCGTTATTAACAAAGTTCTGAACGTTCTACGTTGGTAACGAAATTCCGTGACGCCGTATCGTACCTGACTTTAAACCGTACCGTAATGGAAGACAATTTATTTTTATCGTCGGGAAATTCAACAAGTTTTTCACAACTTTAGTGACATTTAATTGATGCTAATCAGTGTCTTCAATTGGTTAATCTGCTTGTTTGCCAGTCATGCATGCTGCCCCAGGCAATTATCGATGGTTTATACATGTATAATCTAATTGACATTTAATTGGCTGTCATAAATGAACACACAAGTTTCAATACGGCGTCTTCGAACTCAAGCGCCCCACGACCTTGCTCAAGGTGCAAGATGATTTTCAAGCGCCCCAGAGATACGCGTAGGTCTGAATAAAGTTGTTTACACAAAATTATACATGACACATAATTGGTCGTATTAGCGAGACCAAACACAGTGGGAATTGACACAATGGTACTGGTTAAATTGGTCGTAATACGGAATAGCGGACCGGTCGCATTATAGGACCTTAATTCAATTGAATATAGAACAAAATTATTTGGTTCTTTTAAAAATCGGTCGTAATAGCGGGACGGTCGCATTATCGGACCGGTCGTTAGGTGGAACTTTACTGTATTAAGAATTTTAATTAGAACACAAGTTAGAGGTTTATGTAAGCGCTTTGATAAAACAGTACCCTGGAGTACAGCCCCTTTAATCTACATTATATTTATGTTTTGTCACAATACTACTGACAACGGATGATATTTTCCTCTGCTATGATTATTTTAGACAATGTATCCTCGATTACATACAACATGACTTGAGACAGCTGGAAAAGATTTGATAAGCTTGAAATGTCCAAACTCAACCACTAAATCAAACAAGCTTGAAATGTCCAAACGCAACCACTAAATCAAACAAGCTTGAAATGTCCAAACTCAACCACTAAATCAAACAAGCTTGAAATGTCCAAACGCAACCACTAAATCAAACAGGCTTGAAATGTCCAAACGCAACCACTAAATCAAACAAGCTTGAAATGTCCAAACTCAACCACTAAATCACACAGGCTTGAAATGTCCAAACTCAACCACTAAATCAAACAAGCTTGAAATGTCCAAAACTCAACCACTACACTAAATCAAACAGGCTTGAAATGTCCAAACTCAACCACTAAATCAAACAGGCTTGAAATGTCCAAACTCAACCACTAAATCAAACAAGCTTGAAATGTCCAAAACTCAACCACTACACTAAATCAAACAAGCTTGAAATGTCCAAAACTCAACCACTAAATCAAACAGGCTTGAAATGTCCAAACTCAACCACTAAATCAAACAAGCTTGAAATGTCCAAACTCAACCACTACACTAAATCAAACAGGCTTGAAATGTCCAAACTCAACCACTAAATCAAACAGGCTTGAAATGTCCAAACTCAACCACTAAATCAAACAAGCTTGAAATGTCCAAACTCAACCACTACACTAAATCAAACAGGCTTGAAATGTCCAAACTCAACCACTAAATCAAACAAGCTTGAAATGTCCAAACTCAACCACTAAATCAAACAGGCTTGAAATGTCCAAAACTCAACCACTAAATCAAACAAGCTTGAAATGTCCAAACTCAACCACTAAATCAAACAGGCTTGAAATGTCCAAACTCAACCACTACACTAAATCAAACAAGCTTGAAATGTCCAAACTCAACCACTACACTAAATCAAACAGGCTTGAAATGTCCAAACTCAACCACTAAATCAAACAAGCTTGAAATGTCCAAACTCAACCACTAAATCAAACAAGCTTGAAATGTCCAAACTCAACCACTAAATCAAACAGGCTTGAAATGTCCAAACTCAACCACTAAATCAAACAGGCTTGAAATGTCCAAAACTCAACCACTGAATCAAACAGGCTTGAAATGTCCAAACTCAACCACTGAATCAAACAAGCTTGAAATGTCCAAAACTCAACCACTGAATCAAACAGGCTTGAAATGTCCAAACTCAACCACTACACTAAATCAAACAAGCTTGAAATGTCCAAAACTCAACCACTACACTAAATCAAACAGGCTTGAAATGTCCAAACTCAACCACTAAATCAAACAGGCTTGAAATGTCCAAACTCAACCACTACACTAAATCAAACAAGCTTGAAATGTCCAAAACTCAACCACTAAATCAAACAGGCTTGAAATGTCCAAAACTCAACCACTAAATCACACAGGCTTGAAATGTCCAAACTCAACCACTAAATCAAACATGTAGTCACGAACATGTTTCAGTTAATTGTGATAGTTTTCCTGACACATACTAAATCACCAACTTGCTGTAATATTTCTTCTCTTCCAAAAGCAATTTTTAGTAGGGATGGCAACGAGTACCCGAGTACTCGTTCAAAGGTCCGATTATCGAATATCAAAAACAGTATTCGAGTACTCGGAAAAAAATAGAAATAGTAAATGTTAATCCTGTCTTGTGCAGAACGTGTCCAAGTGTTATCTGGTCTACTAAAATTACAATTAGCAACATGTCATCAATCCTTAATCGCCGCTACGAGGTCCCTAATTACAAGCGTAATCACAACACAGACCTGTCAATCATCGTCTGTTAATTTGTTTATGACACGTAGCTAAAGGTTCTTTTGTTGGCATCATTTCGATTAATAGTCATCGATCTTTAATTGGCAGTTATTGTTTATTGGGTGTGACAATCGATTAAGAAATTGATAAAATATTACTTTAAATTATAATCGTTCTCACGCGTATATGAATGAACGATAACTCGAGTCTCGCGCTGTGTAAATATTACTATGTCACCGGTTGATAAGAGTATTCCCCCTTAGTTGTTTATTTGTTATTATTCGATTTTCTAGCGTTATTGACTATAAGTTATACTGCATTTACACTGTATTGTTGTTCTTTTTGTTAATTTTTATTGTTTCAACATTCTTCTACCAATCTAGATTTGACCATAACGGACAGGCATACACGATGTTCTATTTTGAAGTTGAACACGCACAATTGCAGTAAAACATTTCTGTGTCCCAAATATCATTCACATTTATAGTTTTCCGAGTACCCGAGTACTCGATCGGAAGAATGACCGAGTACCTGAGTACCAATTTTAGTACTCATTTCCATCTCTAATTTTTAGGATAACTTTATAAGTTTATTAGTTTTGTGCAGGTTGTTTAAAACAAAAGTCAATGCATGGAGGAACAAAACCGTTCCAAACTGGGGAATCAAACATAAAGCTGTCAGTTAGTTGACACAGTCTAGCATTCCACCTGGTCACATTCTATCAGGGGACAATCTAGCATTCCACCTGGTCACATTCTATCAGGGGACAATCTAGCATTCTACCAGTTCACAGTCTATCAGGGGACAATCTAGCATTCTACCAGTTCACAGTCTATCAGGTCACAGTCTATCAGGTCACAGTCTATCTGGTCACAGTCTATCTGGTCACAGTCTAGCATTCTACCAGTTCACAGTCTATTATTTTACTTAGCCACAGTCTAGCTCTCGAAACTGATCTAACTACGGTAAGTGGCTTAAATTGTTAAAAACATCAAATTTTTAGCATCATAATTAATTATTTATTTCCTAAAGCAGTTAATATTGTATTATATTAAATTTAACCTCTTCTATCTGAACATCAAACATTCGTGAGACAAATAATTCACATAAAATACATTTAGCAGCATAAAAATATGATAAATATCTACCTAGCCTGGCTTTTATGAGACTTTTCTCGTTTAAAAACAGAACATTTAATACCATGCACATGACAAACATTTGCAACAATTCTGTCACTGAAGAAAACATCTACACAGGAAGTACAGACATGTAAATTGATGTTAAGAAGTAGATTTATGTATAAATGTTTACAAGTAACAATTAATTATGACCATTATGGCAGCATTTGCGTGACTAAAAATTCAGCAAGTTTCAGCCGACTCAGCATAATTAGTTTCATATGAGGCAGCTGCTTCAAACTATATAGTCATGCACTACTAACCCCCACACACAAATAAAGCAAACACAAACTTTTGTCACAAAATGACATTACTCGTACATTTATAGGAAATAAACAGATTATTGTATATATAAATTCTGCCTGCTTTATACTAAAAGCCATAAACAGCGTTTTTATGTGATTTTGGGGGCCGATTATTCCTGTCCAATAAGAAGTTTTTTCCCCAATTATTAAATAAGAAATCCCCTCCAAAAAAATATCCCAGCCATCAAAAACTTTTGTAGATGTACCCTTATTTAATTGGTGGTTACTGTGCAATTGACCTTTCTGCAGACGCTTCGTAGCCACGCCCCCTATAGTTACGGGTATTCGTTGTTGCTACGCAAGACAAGCTTGCATTAAAATGGCGTCTAATACGGAGATGTCGTCTGATGCCTTGCTATAATTCCGTTAAATATTTCGCTTTTAGTCAATGTTTTGAACATTTTGTGAAACATAATTACGTGCCTTCTTAAAACTTGCAAATACAGTAAAGTTCCGTCTAACGACCGGTCCGTTAATCCGACCGTTCGCATAATACGACCACTTTTTCGTGGTCCCGACTATTTTGCTCTATATTTCAATGGTCACAGGTCCCGATAATGCGACCGACTCGATATTACGTAATACGACCAGTATTTCGGGACCCAACGACCAATTTATTGCAGTTTTAGGTCTCGATAAACAGACCACATACCGCGCGTGTCATTTTGTATAATTAATTTTACGACACGAAGACTCGTTTACGGCAATCAGCGAGGTGTAAACAATAAACATGTATACTGATAAATTGACACTTGTTGGTGTATACGCAGGGATTAAAACGAAATTCTATTGTTTATCAATGACAATAGATCGATTGAAACTATCGGCGACAATTAACTCAACCAGAATTAAAGATTTGTGGAGAATAAAGACCGATGGCTGTTAGTCGCACGTTTTCGGATGATGCGTAATTTTGGAAGTCGTTGTTAATTCATGTAAATAATTATTTTTAACTGTTAATTAGCCTAGCGCGTTTGTACATCAAATTACACAGCTACAAAATCATAACTTAATGTAGTTCTTATAAATAAGACATGACAAAAAGACCCCGTATAAAGACCACACCACGTACGTACGTGGTCTTTATACAGATCAACTAGTTTGTTAAATAACGGTCAAACTAGTGCTGTATCGGTTGTACAGTGCAAATTAATAAATTTCAGAATAATTAAAAAAAGTATTGCAGCTTTTAATGGCCATGGGTTTACATGCTTCATTTATACAGTATGCATTGTACATGTACATAGAGGTCATAGGTCAGGAAAAATGAAAACAACCGTCACATATATTTATCATTTATTTAATGTATATAAATCACATGACGTTTTCATTTTTACATGAATAATTAACAGTTAATAATCCTCAATCATTAATAAATGCAATATGCACTAAGATACATGTACATATGAATATTTAAAACGCGTCAACAAGAGTGCTGTCGGTATATTAGATGTATAGGAGTTCAATGTCTCAGCTATTTTGGTCGGTCTCGCTAATAAGACCGACTCTATAATAAGACCACTTTATGTCGGTCCCAGTGGTGGTCTCAATAGCGGAACTTTACTGTAGATGGTTTTTAATCGAAGAATTTTACGTAAACATTTACTAAATCAGAGCCAAGCAGTGTCCGAATAAGCAGACACTCACAAGCTTAATATTGCCGCTCAATCAGAATGGTTCTTTTTATCTAAATAGCTATTTATGTATAGTTTTTGCGCCAATCGGGAATGACCTAGCTTGAAAGATACACCCTTTATTGTAACAAAGAAATAATTAAGGGTTATTACATATATTTACATATACACGGTATAATGGAAACTTCCATACACTATAGCATTTCATCTTCCGTATACGTTCGTATGATCGTGTGTTTAATAAATAATCGAATTTAAATGTGCGTAAAAATTATTTAAGTAAAGTTACAAGACCTCTGCAAGATTTTCTGCGTCGGGTTTTTATTGATGTCTTCCGTGTGATCTACCGCTTATAGCGGGGTCATACATTTTGTTGATTACTTACGACTGAGGCTGTATTTGATTGCAACTTCCGCAAAAAAATTAGCGCTACGTTAACATAGATGAATGTGAATCTTTGAAATCCCACATCGCTACGTAATACATGGTTTGTCATTGACAGTCATGCAGCATATCAACAAAAATGTACAATCACGCGTTATTAAGTAAAATATATCATTTTCTAACATAACGTTAAAACTGTCTGGTCAAGTGCTATAAGTGCTACACATAATATTATTTCATATGCACCATTATACAAGAAATAAATAAGCCCTAGATTATAAGTTAGTTAAAATTCCAATGTGTTATATACTTTGATGATCTCGTTTAGATTCGTATCTCGGACATCAGTCGGGGACCAGTGTTATACCGCGGTGTCTTGTTAATTGTCAATAATCAATGTGACACATAGCGGTTAGCCAGGACAGGGGAACAGTATGGGGTCAGTTAGATTTATAAATAATTGCTATAAATGATTTGTAGTAATGTGTATATATCCGACAGGTCTCTGACCTATAGATACTTTGAAATAAACTTGTACATGTATATATCTATCATGATTTACAATAGCTGTTCGGACCATACAGTAGCCTAAATATATTTAAAAAGATAATTTTTATAAGCTTTGGAGATTGAATGCGTTTAGCACCACAAGGGTATCAACTAAAAAGCGCTTTAACTATTACATAGACCAAAACAACATAATGTTCAATATTATTAAAACACTTCACACTCATCTTTGATGGGAAATACACACATTCTCGTTATTTGGGGGTTATGTGTTCTTATTCTATATCAACATAATTAACATGCGTGATATCAAATAATAAAATAATTTCACGAGTCTATGGTTTAAAGTATATATATATTTTTAACAACATTCATATCAAATTAAAAAAAGACGAATCTTTTTAGTTTTACAACATGTAATTATTTCAAATTATATTAATGTAAATATCAATAATATAACTTTTAAATCAGACTATATTTGAGACAAAATATACATATATAGCTACTACTTCCGAGGCCTTATAGATTTAATAAATTAATTCACTTTCATGACATTGCTACCAAATTAAAGTTGAAGTTCTCTAGTTTTTAAACATACCAGAATTTTAATAAAAGCTCCGCGAGTCGCAAGTGTCGCCTGACGAAATGCAAATTTGTCATGGAAAACTATCCAGTATTGGGCTACATATCAGACTCACAAGAGCTCTCTAGTCATCTGAACTAAAAACGACAAAGCGATGCTCTGGACAAAAAATTTCCTGATAAAATCAATCTGAAGGGAGTTATGATTCTTGCGCACTGCACTTCATGTCACAGCAAAGAAACATGCATTCCTATTTTTGAGTCATTAATAGTTATGGTGACAAAGTTATGCCACGGACAAGAAATGCTTATAAAATCAATCAAAGGGAAAAAATTGAAAAATGGCACAAGGTAGATTTACGGTTCTTGTGTACTGCACTTGGACTTTTGGTAAGAAACATGCATACCAAGTTTCAAGTCATTCAACCTCATAGTGACAAAGTTATCCTCCGGACAAAAAATGCTCAAATTATATCAATCTAAGGGAAATAATTAAAAAACGATGCAAGGCACAGTTATGGTTCTGGCGCACTGCATTTCTGCTTATTGCAAGAAACATACATACAAAATCTTGAGTCATTTCAACTTAAGGTGACCAAGTTATGCTCCGGACAAGAAATGCTCTAATAAAATCAATCAAAGGGAAATAATTCAAAAACTATGACAGGTAAAGTTATGGTTCTTGCGCACTGCACTCCGGCTTATTGCAAGAAACATGCCTATCAATTCTTGAGTCATTTGAACGTAAGGTGACAAAGTTATGCTCCGGACAAGAAATGCTCTAATAAAATCAATCAAAGGGAAATAATTCAAAAACTATGACAGGTAAAGTTATGGTTCTTGCGCACTGCACTCCGGCTTATTGCAAGAAACATGCATACCAAATCTAGAGTCATTTGAACGTAAGGTGACAAAGTTATGCTCCGGACAAGAAATGCTCTAATAAAATCAATCAAAGGGAAATAATTCAAAAACTATGACAGGTAGAGTTATGGTTCTTGCGCACTGCACTCCGGCTTATTGCAAGAAACATACATACAAAATCTTGAGTCATTTCAACTTAAGGTGACCAAGTTATGCTCCGGACAAGAAATGCTCTAATAAAATCAATCAAAGGGAAATAATTCAAAAACTATCACAGGTAGAGTTATGGTTCTTGCGCACTGCACTTCGGCTTATTGCAAGAAACATGCATACCAAATCTAGAGTCATTTGAACGTAAGGTGACAAAGTTATGCTCCGGACAAGAAATGCTCTAAAAAAATCAATCAAAGGGAAATAATTCAAAAACTATGACAGGTAGAGTTATGGTTCTTGCGCACTGCACTCCGGCTTATTGCAAGAAACATGCATACCAATTCTTGAGTCATTTGAACTTAAGGTGACAAAGTTATGCTCCGGACAAGCAATTTGTGCCGCCGCCGCCGCCACCGCCGCCGCCAAAGTAACACCTATATGTCGCCTTTTCAGGCGACACAAAAATGTGGTCAATATTAATGAAATAAGGCTTAATTGAATATTGCACAATTTACATTGATTTTAGCTTGTCTAATGTCCAGGTTGTCTAACAAGATGGCGGCGATAAATCGTTGCCCAAATGCTGCAATCTGATTGGCTAACGCCACCTGTCAATCAAAATCGACAGAAAGGTCAATTTCCACCTACTTACAAGGTCCCCATCACCATTCCCCCAATTAATATGAACCAACTCTATACCACATGATCATCTGAACTGCCATGAGTTTACATGACAGCGAACTTAAAACTCATAAACTGCTTCTTGGCGAATAAGAATCAACCAAGGAACCAGAACCAACAAAGTTAAGTATATTTACAAGACAATAAATTGTTCCATTGTTCTTGCATACCTTTTTTATAAAGAAATCAAGACTTGAAGATAAATTGACTGCCATTTTAATGATGTTACCAGACATGACAAACCCCAATGCATTAAGCGCAAGAAATTCCATCCTGCATGATCTGTATTAACAAACACAGAAGGGCCATTAATAACTTACATACCTATAATAAATACGGTGTATAATTTACAAGATATTAGCTAATACAGCACAACACGCATTCATTGTAACAATACAAACAATCATAATAAATTTTATAATTTATACATTTCATGCCGAGAAAGAACATGACTTTACCACAGAATCACAACAAACCCCCATTGGAGGGCGATATTATCTGCCCCCAAAACTCATAAAGTAGCCGGGATAAGAATCTTTCCAATCTATAACCTACTGTGAATCATGAGACTAAACCTTTGTGACAGACAGCTACCACTGATGCTAGAATAGACCCCTATGGGAGTTATAAATAATCCGAGTACACTAGCCAACATAATATATATCTTTATATATAAGCACTCATTCCTCTATTTCATTCGTATTCCATTCATCATTATCAAATAACATGCGACCTGACATCTCTAAATTCTTCGTTTTTATAATCTTAACTTAATATTTCCTTTCCAAATCAAACATTTTCCATATTTGATGTTCAATTTTTGTTGACTGTTTTAGAAGTACACATAATAATGACTCGGCAGGAACTGATATCATTGATCAATTCATACTATTTCAAAGCAATTCTTAAGTACCATGCAATTGTCTAAGAGACAAAGATTTGTGAGTTTATACTGCTAGATCCAATTAAGCATAATTTGAATGCAGCATAAATATTTAAGATGAAAAATAAAATTAATACTAATTGTTAATGAACTGAATAAATTTTATTTTTCCTGTTTGTCAACAGATTTTCAGTAATTTGGAGACTTTGTTTTAAAATCCAGTCATATTATCCTTACACAGGGCAAACCTTAAAACAGTTACCATGGCAACCAACTTGCAAACCTTAAAACAGTTACCAGGAACCAACTTAACTGAGTGTCTAACATGAAGAAGATATTTTTGAGAACAAAATGGTACATCGCTGCCTGGGATCAAACCGGAGAGCTCTCGCACTGACAAAGCGGACACGTCCAGTACCACTAAGCTATGTCGAGATAGAATGTTTCAATATACCCATCTAATGAAGATTTTCGTCCCCAGTAAAATTATTTTCACATATTTTACAATTTTTTGGCACTTCATAGCTCAAACAGTGCAGATCATTAACTTTGTAGATTTTACCAAATAAAATATGATGCAAATAGACTTTACAAATAGTATTACACTTAAACACCTCACGTATGATCAGTGTGACGAATGAAATGTCTGATCTTATCTATGACCTCAAGAAAATCAGTCAAAACACTTTAATTTATTTAATAATAAATCGATAACCTGAGTACATTTAATTAAGCCATCTTAAGACAAATTATTTCAGAAAATAGAACAAAAATGTTTGCAGTCCTGAGTGATAATATCGACAGATATATTATGAAGAATTCTCTGACATTTCCCTTTTTTGTGCTCAATTTCCAGATTTCCTGACTGATTCCAAAATTCTCTGACCTTGAATTTTTCTCTGTAAGAACTTTGTGTGACCCGTGACACCATGTGACAAATCATTTTACACAACCCATTCCTATACATTATGTCACCGAAGAAGCAACAACAGTAACTGTACATTTATAATTACATTTAATTCATCAAGCCAGTCTTACTGGAGACCTAATTTCTTACCCTGACATGGTAAACTTAAAACACTTGCATTGGGTTCAAATAGGTCACTGACATGGCTGACCGACTTAAGTAAATTATATGCCAAAAGTCGATACTTCTCTTACACTAGCCATTTACGCATATTTCGTCAAAGTTATTAAAAAGAATGCCGAGCATAGTAAGCCTTTATTTGCCAGTCAGCTTTCTGCTGAAATATGGCAGGTAATTAAATGAGTTAAATGGGTCACCAGATTAGCCGACAAGCTTGCTAACCATGGAGCTACAGAGGCACAAATATTAATCAAGACATTAACAACAAGAAGGGTAAAATAATTAATAATCTATCGAATCATGAAGCCCTACAAATCATGGCATTGTCTCTATTAAATTTGTAGTTTTTAAAAATTAATTTTTTTCAAGATTGCGTAACTTCAATATTTCGTGTTTTATAACAATCTTACAGTTTAACCCTAAAGTTTGCATAATTCAGTGATTGGGGAATTTGAAATGTCACGTTACATGCAATACATATCACTATTAGTACCAGAAACATTGACGTGAGTACTTATCATAACTAATTCACTGATTTATATACACAAATAAAAATTTATGAAAATTGAGCAAACAACACAAAATGCTCAAAAACCACAAATTTAAGCAAAGTTTCAAATTTCAGTATAAAATTGTGTTATTATTATTCATAGGAAAAACGAGAAAAATTGCAATAACGGGAGAATAAGATGTAGAAAACAATGTTTTATTTACAATATAGTTGGGGAATATAATGACGAATTACTCTGCAGGGTACAATAATATGAAATTGAAGCACTCTGGGAACACAAACTAACAACTACTTTCGATGCTGGAGTAAATTACACATTTCTAAATGCTGTGTTATTACTGATTCAAATAGTTTTCATTACTGGTTCCATCAGTTTTGAAAAACATTACACAAAACCATGCAATAAAATAATCGTAGAATTTAAAATGGAATTACTACTTTAATATAATCGCATCCATATTTACCACACGCAGTGTGTTTGTTCAGAAAAGTAATTTGATCATATCTGCATCTTTTCCAGAATTCTGGTTTCTCAATGAATCAATATTTAAATGGATGTATCAGTGTTTTTACAATGACTAGAAGGGTTTTGCCACAAAGACACATGTCTCCCACAAAGGGCCATTACTCTGACAAAAATCATCTGACCTTAATTCCGGACAATATATGCACATAACAAGTTACTAGGCTTTTTAATACTTTTTTTCTCCATTTTAGGACTTCTGACAGCTAAAACTAGGTATTTCAGCCATTTTACTGTTGGAACTGGGTCAATCAGCATTAGCATTCAGCTTTTTGATTGCTTGAACTAGTTCATTTAGCTTTTTGACATCTTGGACTTGGGCAGATTATTTACTTGTTCAGTTGGGCATTGTGCCTTGTATCGTTTTGTATGTTTTCTGTGCTAGGCTGGTTAAGTTGAGTGCTGCCTTCCCTGTCTGACTTAATATTGTCTTTTTGGCAGCAAGTATTCATGTGAAGTTTCATTGAAATCTGACCAACGGCGCAAGGAGAACTTTTTAGCACAGACAACTTTGTGACATCCATTCAGATGTCCAGCACAAAATCAAAATGTCTTCCCCACGAAATGAGGGAGACATAATTAACATTTCAGTATGATCTCATTGTTTATTATTAAAAAATTACATTCTTACAAAAAAATTGAAGAAGAATCTTTGGTAACATTTTTTGTAGTTAGTTGTAACACAGAAATGATTGAGCTTTGGACAATTGCCTTCTTCAGATAACATTTGAGCCAGTCTCCAGGAAAACCTGCTTTTTTGACAAACAATTTGAATTGAGATTTTCCATAATTTAAAAGAACAATCACAATGAAGCAAACTGCAAAAGAGATTGTGTTAATATCTTGATTTTTAAAGAAGTTACAGTTGCTTTTTGTAGAGACCCTGTTCGGAGCCTTTTAGTGTGACGTCGCAAACTTGAGAAATTTAAAGCTAAGATATATAGGTACTATATGGTTAAATGATTTAAAACTGAATAAATTTTTATTTAAGAGCTTTTTCAAAACCTTATTACGTACACAAATTACACAATGTCAAAATAGCAAGTTTTCCTGGAGACTGGCTCATTTATTTTTGCCTTGATGTAATTTTTACAATCTACATTGAGAAAATGTTTAATTGAATTAACACACACTAAATGTTCAATGTGACACAATTACTGTTATGATTAATGTTCTCAACATTGACAGTTAAATTGTGACAACAATTAATAGTTAGTCTTTTGACAAACTGAATAAATTTAGAACTTCATTGTGTAATTCAAAAACTGGGCTGTGACACACTTCAACATTTATAACATTCTTAGGCCAGGTTTTTAATTTTTTTGGTTCCATGGCTTTTTTTCGAAACCTTGGTGATGGGGCCTTACCTTTAATTAAGGGGGAAAAATATGGTGGTTTTTTTTGTAACATGGGGAATGATTTTTGGGGAAAACTGCATTATAAATTTAATTGAAAAAAGCACCGAGCTCATGGGATTTTTTTAAAATTTTGCTTTCATCATATAGATAATAGAGGACTCCCTTGGGAATCATGGAAATGTCAGATGGGGCTGAAAGGGTAAAATTTGATCAAATTCACTGCCGCAACGTATTCCTTATTTTGTTATGTTATGACCAATGCTGTGGCTTTTAAAAATGACATTTTTGTCAAATTTTCTTTGAAACAAATATTTTTCGAACAGTGACCTGAAAAATTTGAGATGTCGACTGTATAAATAGAAACTTAGTTCAAGTTTATAAAATCTAAAATGCAAGAGAACTTTAATGCCTATGATGATATTTAACCTCAAACAGGTTCTATGGTCTTGGTAATACTTGAGACTGTACTTTAAGTTAATGTAGATGCCTCGAACAGGAAATGTCTTCAACAACTTTCCCAGAACAGGTAATGGCTTCAACAACTTTCCCAGTTCCAGACCGATCAAAGTTCTACTGCACTAGTAAATATATGACCTTTTTCCTAGGACAAACTTATTGACATTTTTCCAAGGACAATTAAATCAATGAAATGCATTTATTGTTTAAATTTAAAATAAACACATTTTTATTTTTGTCCAGATTAGCATTCACTTTAATATAACAATGGAGATTGTGTATTTTATGATTTTATCTGCAAAGCACTTTAAATCCATTCACTTTAATAAATATAGGAGGGTTGTATGTCAACATTTGAAACTCTGTAACCAGGATGTTGCCATGGGCAATTAATGACTTATACTAGTTGTTTGAATTGTGGTGATGACACATATAACTTGTATTGAACTTAAAACGGACACAAGGACCCACTCCATGGATAAATATACCCAACATCCTATTATAAAGTTTAATGATTTTTTTTAAAAGTCTTTAATTATAATTCTGTCAAATCAGTGAAAATTCTAAATCAGCATTAAGCATTTTGTACCATTAAAACAACTAAAATTATAATCGGTTGTCAGTATTCCAATATTCAGCAATATCTATATTAGGCATTCTGACAAATCACAAAGCATAATTACACCATTTTTGCAAAGCTTTAAATGTTGAGTTTTTAAAAAGCATTTCACTTAAAAATTAAGTGTCTCAAAAGTTAAAAGCACTTTTGAAATTTTGTATTTGTTTTTTAACGCCAATGAATGCAGATGGTTCACAGTATATAATTTTATATTGTGCATCGATGATCTGTTTGGTTCAATTACCTAGAATATTTGAGTTCTTTTTTAGATCCGTACACCCATGGGTATTATGATTTAGTTGTCATACATCATACAGATGTCAACCTCTGTCAGGCACAGTGTTTGCATACACTACAAGTTGTACTAACTATATTTGTACAGGCGTCAAATTGACATGCTTCACACAGCAGTGTTTGAGCAAGCAGCATTCTGTCTCTCTCCCCCTCCCCTGCTGAGTAAGATTAGTATTTGCATTTTCATGTTAGCAGAGAACGCCCATAATTCTGTACAGAACTAACTAGTCCTGACAAGGCATGCTTGTACATGTACCAGAATTCTGTAAATAGAGGATATTACATGAGTGTCTTTTCATATTGAATTTATTAAACGAGTTGAATAAAATAATAAAATGCGAGGCTCTGCCGAGCATTTTATCGATTTTATTAAACGAGTTAAATAAATTCAATGTGGAAAGTCTCAAATGTAATGTTCTTTTTATCACATGTTAGCCTTTTTCCGGCCGAAACATAAAATAGCTACTTATTTTCACTATAATAAACGCGCAACTTTGACGACGTCGCCTATGCTTTGAGTGACGTCGCGTGAAGGCTTTATTACACTAGTGTATTATCAAAAATAAATAATGGCTTTATTACGCTACCGCGACGTCGAATATGTGATAAACTGTATTACAACTTACCCATCCACGAACAGTGTGACCTTATCTTTAGAACTTTGGAACCTATTGACACACAATTTGACAAAACCTAATTTAGGCAACGGGACCAATCGACACATAATTTGACCATAACTTAGACAATAGAGCCAATCGACATACAATTTGACGATAACTTAGACATAAGAACCTATCGACACACAATTTGACGATAACTTAGACATAAGAACCTATCGACACACAATTTGACGATAACTTAGACATAAGAACCTATCGACACACAATTTGACGATAACTTAGACATAAGAACCTATCGACACACAATTTGACGATAACTTAGACATAAGAACCTATCGACACACAATTCGACCATAATTTAGACAATAGAACCTGACTACACACAATTTGACCTTTCTCCTGACAAAGTAATTTATAACTTTCCATTGAACATGGAAACCCATTGAGGCTTCATAATGAATACCTGATCAAAAATACATTTATTTCCTGAGATCAATGAAAAACTGTTGGTGTTCCTTTCATATGAACCAATGGTTCGTAACATATTACATGACCTAGCTATAGAAGGGAAAATTTGACCCGAACCTCAACTTTCTATTAGCATAATTTAACAGCTGATAGATTTTCTATTTTTAAAACCCTGGTTGTACATTTTTATAAGTAGATGCTCGAGGTATAATACAAACACAAATCTAAAGGACCGACATTGCATGATTTGCTCGCAGAAATGTATATATTCAACACAAGAACCTTGTAATATATTCATGCACAATGGTTAGGATTGTGCCAAATTCTCCGTACTATGCAAACTATCTTAACTACTTAAACCATAATGATGGGACAGTATGGGTCTTTTAATACAATTTTAAATTAGGTCATTAAAATAGCTTTAAAATATATATCAAGCATGTAAATATAGCTTCAAATGATAAAGTAATCACATTTGTTAATCAAACTGAATCCTAATCTCACTGACCATTCAGTATTGTGAGAAATTTTACTTCATTTAAAATACTTTAACATCCTGAAAACAGAAAAATGAAAACCCACTGATAATATCCAAAATTTATTATGTACATGCCATGGCACCGTTTTAATTAGGTCATTCAAATTATGCTTTATAGTATAATTATATTTACAATGTTATGTATGTGTATAAAATGAATACAGTCCATACTTCCGATGTATTAGTGTAATCACACTCAGGTCTAGTAACTTATTCATTATTGTGGGAATTTTTACTTCTTTTAAATATAATACCAACATCCGAAAACAGACAATTTATTGACAATTCATTACCAAAATGTTTTTAATTTTTTATACTTTTTAAATCATACATGATAATAACCCTTTGACAAACAAACTGGGCGAAGCACTCTCTACAATTGACGCCTGGTTGATTATAAGATCACATGATTACTTGTAGATTATACAATGGTAAAACATGACAATAACCTTTGACAAACAAACTGGGCAGAGCATTCTCTTCAAAGGGCGTCTGGTCGATTATAAGATCACATGATTACTTGTAAATCTCTACAATTGACGCCTGGTTGATTATAAGATCACATGATTACTTGTAAATCTCTACAATTGACGCCTGGTTGATTATAAGATCACATGATTACTTGTAGATTATACACGGGTAAATCATGACAATAACCTTTGACAAACAAACTGGGAGGAGCATTAACAACAATGGACATCTGGTTGATAATGAGATCACACAAGCACTTAAGTCATGTAGACCATACATGGATTAAACATGGAGAGTATAGTCTGATTACTTCATGTCAGCTCATATTGTATACAAGTATTCATTAATTACATTGAAGAATCACTGGACCGTTGTCGATGGCGATGAGAGGAGTTTTCTATTCTGCGATACAGTGATTGGCTATCAATAGTTTATGATCCCACATCAGGGCTGTGAATAGGTTTCTTCTCAACATGCAACACAATGATTCTAATCCATTATTTTGTCACGCAATTGAAGAATGTCGTGACTAGGAAAGGGTAAAAGCGGGTAATAAAATGAACCTTTTATGCACAGGGGCCACCAAGTGTTATACACAGGATGTGCGAAAGCTTAAAAAAGCAACATTTGGGATAATAAATCTTTCCGTAGAGTAGTTAACCTGACTATAAAACAGCATAATTTGTTACATGATGAATTTATGTAGATCCAGTAGAAATCTGTCAATTCTTACATTCATTATCTCTAGACGTTTCCCAGCCATTGGTGTTTTTTTTCAATCAGACTTAAACTTGTATAATTACTCAACACTGTGAAGTGAGCTAGGATTTTTTTCTTATACTTTTATTTTAGGCTGATTGTTGGGAGAAATTTTTACGGCTTACCTATGTACATCAGTATGGCAAAACAAATTAATTATGTGGTTCTAGTAACATGATGAAAAAAATTGGGTCAGTAGGATCAGCAATAAAATTTTATTTAAAAAAAAAAAAATTTCAATAGTACAGCACAAACTTGCTAACCTTTGGTGAAGATCTGAAAAGAATAAAAGATAATTACATATCAAAGACAGGCAGCACTCAACAGATGTAGCCATATCACGGACAGGCAGCACTCAACAGAGGTAGCCATATCACAGACAGGCAGCACTCAACACAGGTAGCCATATCACAGACAGGCAGCACTCAACAGAGGTAGCCATATCACAGACAGGCAGCACTCAACAGAGGTAGCCATATCACGGACAGGCAGCACTCAACACAGGTAGCCATATCACGGACGGGCAGCACTCAACAGAGGTAGCCATATCATGGACAGGCAGCACTCAACAGAAGTAGCCATATCACGGACAGGCAGCACTCAACAGAGGTAGCCATATCATGGACAGGCAGCACTCAACAGAGGTAGCCATATCATGGACAGGCAGCACTCAACAGAAGTAGCCATATCACGGACAGGCAGCACTCAACAGAAGTAGCCATATCACAGACAGGCAGCACTCAACAGAAGTAGCCATATCATGGACAGGCAGCACTCAACAGAGGTAGCCATATCATGGACAGCCAGCACTCAACAGAAGTAGCCATATCACGGACAGGCAGCACTCAACAGAGGTAGCCATATCACAGACAGGCAGCACTCAACAGAAGTAGCCATATCACGGACAGGCAGCACTCAACAGAAGTAGCCATATCACGGACAGGCAGCACTCAACAGAAGTAGCCATATCACGGACAGGCAGCACTCAACAGAGGTAGCCATATCACGGACAGGCAGCACTCAACAGAAGTAGCCATATCACGGACAGGCAGCACTCAACAGAGGTAGCTTAAAGACATAAAAAGAACACAAAAATACAAAACATGATATTCTATCTTAATATCAAAACTTAAAATATTCATAAAATCGCTGATCCCGCAAAAATATTTATTTTTTGCAATAAAATGTTTAGGTTCGGGCCAAAAAATTCGGGTTGGTTGGGTTACTAGAACCACATAATTAATTTGTTTTGGCCTAATAAACCTGAATTCTACATGAAGTGTTTTGTACTAGTTGCTACCCGCTTCTTGTAGAAAAACGTTTATTGTTCTAATAAAATATCTCTTCACCTGAAGCACTTTAATTGCAAGGAGTTTATTACTTTGCACTAAAAAGAACAAAACACATACAGAATGGAATTTCCTGTAAGTCATTGATTTTTTTGGAGATAATTCCATTTACACTTCCGTGACTCTGTAAAGCCTGGAAGGGTGTTCTTTATAATTTTACTGCTTTTTAATTTTCTGTTTAATCAAAGTCTAATCAATATAGTGATTAATTAATTTAGACAATGTTTCAGCAAATTTTCAAAAAGTTTCTTATATTTTTTAAGAAATTAAATTTTTTTTTAAAATATCAATATTCATTTTCTTCTGTTTAGTAATAGTGAAAAATAGAGATAATCCATCTTACATTTTTTTATAAGAAGTATTGAATAAACTTTCTTTAGAAATTAGTTTTTCTCAGACAAACATGATTATATTTAAAGCCTAGATCCCACTGAGGAATTCCACATCGGTGATGTTCTCCCATTTTCTTCTGATACCTCCCGATATCACAAACTGTCTCATGACTTCCCCGAAGCTTCCCCAAGACCACGAGGAATTCCTGAATGCCCATTAATTTCAATCGCGAGTACATCGCCGAGGCAAAAAATGCTCAGTGGGACCTAGGCTTAAGAAGCTTTGTGAGAAGTAACTGGAATATTTTGAAAGGGTGTTGTTATCATAGTTGTTGAAGATGTTGTTGTTATGAAATGTTGTAGTTGTTACTAGGTGTTGTTTCTACACAATGTAGTTGTTACAAGTTGGTTGTTATTGAAGATGGGATTGTTATTTTTGTTGTAACAATTTGATCTTGTTACCAGTTGTTGTTAAAGATGAATTGCTGTTACAAATTGTTGTTTAAGTTGTTACAAATTGTTCCCTGATTTCCCTTCCCCCCGCAGGTAATATTTTTTTGGCATTTTTCCTGTTTTTCCTGTTTTCCAGAGTCTGTAACAAGCCACCCTGTTATGACAACAGATGTTATTTAATTGATCCTGAGACATGCACAATGATAAAATATCAGGAATATTGCAAGCAGGTGTGGCTTAGGTATAAACATCTATATTCAACTTCAAAAACAATATATTTACGATTATGTACATATTGTCCAATAAACAGCCCCATAAAATGTACAAAAATTAATTAGATTGCTCAACTTGTAGTAAACAGTTTACATATAGTAGATATATTCAGCTCAGAAACCCTGATCAAATACAATGAAAGCAGTCAACTTTATATGTATAATATTGTAGCCTAAATTAAAATTTCAGCGATTGCTTAAAAAAACCATTTATGTGTGGCTATTGAGGTATAGTCCTGTAAAAGATCCAATTACATATCAGATCTGTTACAGTCACTCTATTCAGGTCTGTCACTTCTATACAAACATTGCAATATCATAACATTGTCTTTTTATTGTTTAAAACATTTTAGTTGGAGAAAAAGGCAGTGAAACCCAATACCTTATTGACTAAGCTACATACTGATACATGTAATATATCTATCAAAATTAGATATTAACAAGAAATGTTTGAAAAACATGTATGCCCCATGGTAGCCCAATAGTCAGAAATGGTAAATAATAAAAGTAATTGCAATGTTTATGTGCACGATGTTGATGTAAACTTTAAGTGACTGACCTGAATAATTGATTTATATGTTTAAGATCGGTGCTTTCTTGATAAAATATTGATTTGTGACACGTTTTTTCTACAAACTCACCGTCATACTTGATGGACTCTGAAAAAGGACCAATTGCGGACTCATCTGAGTCTAAAGGCAAATTATCTAGTGAAAATTAGTCAAGCTCATAAGAGGGGAATTTTGCTGACATTGGATGGTCAGATACAACTAGTTATTACAATCACTCATCATGGTCAGTTGAGCTAAAAATAATAATAGAATCTATAACAGGTGCCGATCCAGAATTTTTTTTCAGGGGGTCTGACAAATTAATCTTTTCTTAGGAAGGGGTCCGACTAGATATTTAGCTGACAGGGGTGTTCAACAAGCTATATATTTCTTAGTAAGTTGTCCTGATCAAACTCTCAGCCCATTATATCTCGAACTTTTAAATATGTAAATATACAAGATAACCCCATTTTTGCCTGAAATTCCAGGGAGGGGTTTAACCACCCCCACCCCCCCGCAATAGCACCCGGCCGCCCCTTCTGGATCCGCACATGATATAGCATGGTAATGAATAAACATAACAAGCATAATGTAATTAAATAACATAAATTGACAAAGAGCATAAAACATCCCTTTGGCATAACACAGATATCTCTCACTACACTTTATACTATAGAGTGTGATACAACCTTGTTACACTACACTTTATACTATAGAGTGTGATACAACCTTGTTACACTACACTTTATACTATAGAGTGTGATACAACCTTGTTACACTACACTTTATACTATAGAGTGAGATACAACCTTGTTACACTACACTTTATACTATAGTAGAGAGAGGTACCACCTTGTTGCACCAAAAGGAAGTTTACCACAATGACAAATCAACATATAAATCAATGGTAGACAAACAGACAATACTCACAGGAACATGGTGCAGGTTAATTGGTCAGTGCGCTAAGCTGCTTGCTGTCATTCTCAATCCCTGTGATACTATGGGGTAGGAGACCAGCGATGCGCCGTTCATTTCAATATTCTGTGCCAGACTCTGATTATTGGACGGTTGTAGCCCAGACAGTGTCTGCGGTAGTGAGACTGGCACGATTGTTGGCGGGTTCAAGGACAAGGTTGCCGTGTTGAGGGTAGGCGGGCCTGCTATACTACACTGCGCAGGTTGACCACCTGCGGCCATTTCACGCACCATTCGCTGTTGCAACGCCTGCTGTTGCTGCTGAGTGATAGTAGATAAGTCCGTACTTAGAGCTATTTGCTGCGCTAGACTCGTATTAAGGGGATTGAGAGTTGAAGCCTGAAGAGCAGCCTGAACACCGGCCGAGTTTAAGGTCTGTAATATGTTTGTTTTACTCACACGGTATCTGGCATTCTGTTCCAGAAGTACTTCGTTTGTTGCAGTAAGATCTGCCACTTGTTTTTTTAATTCCTCAACTTTTTTACGTAACATTGAGTTCTCATCCTCTAATAATTGATAACTTAATGGTTTGGAATTTGGAGACAAAGGTGGGTAGCGATTTTCATAAGGTCTAAATCCGTCGGTCGGATAATCCGGGTCCATTCTCCGACGTTTAACATCCTGTTCAAACTCAAATCTATCAAAAGCACGGTGATTTTTTTCAAATACCGGATGATTTTTTTCAAACACTGGATGATTTTTTTCAAACACAGGAATTTCAGACGGACGTGCTTCAGATTTTCTCTGTAAGTATTCATACTCAGCACTTGATATGTGACGATATTTACAACTAACCCCACGATGGCAATCCCCCTTTAAATTGTCCTTACAAATAGGTACACCACCTTTAGCGACCATTTCAGCATGGTTTACCCCAATTCCTAATGAAGCGGCCTGCATGACTCGTGAAGGAAGTTCTCCCGTTTGTCGGGCATGCTCTTCTTCCTCCCGCGTACAATGTAGAAACTTACAGTTTGCACGACGACATCCATTATTTTGGAAGTCATGACAGAACGTGTACTCGGATATTTTCTTAAATTCACTAGTTTCTTGTTCCCCTGGGTGACGGTACTTACAGCGCTGGCCACGCCGGCAAACATTACGTAGGAAATCCCTACATATATCATTGTTATTTCCGCTGTCACTGCCGCTCTCACTATGTTCCGACAGTTTTTCGCTGCTTTCTGACATTTTATTTCTTTAAAAACTTAAATCACTTATGCAGAACTGAGCTTGCACGAATATCACTTATGCAGAACTGAGCTCGCACGAATATCACTTATGCAGAACTGAGCTCGCACGATAAGCCACAAATATACTACACAAACAGAAATCAGAATCTATTTATAGAATGTTAGTAGCTGACTAGGTCATGTGATCACTTCCGCTTAATGCTGGAGAATCTGCAAAGAAAATGAAAATGATTTAATGCGTATTAATTATGGAAACAAAGATAGAAAAAAGCTACATTGTTTTAATGTGAATGTTGGCAAATTATGCCAAGTATAACAAGTTTTTTAGGGTGTTGGTACACACTTCTATCGTAAACGTCAGTCAACATTTCCTTGTTTCAGTTCACAATTATCTAGATACACATTAATTCATCCAAACATCAATCTCTTGTATTAACTCAATGATGAAACCTGAAAGTTATGGCGATGCCACATTTATTTCAATTTTTATGGGCCAAGTATTAAAAACACAAAACCTCAAAATTATTGTCGTTCTTATTAAAGGGATTTCTGTACAAACAAACATTGTCGCATTATTAACTTCCTGTGCCAAAAAACTGTGCTAGTTGATATAGTAATTGAAGCCTTGAAGCATGTTTAAGCAAATACTAGTAACAGATTTTTTATCCCAGTGTATGGTGATCTAAATTAACAGCTTTTAGTGAAGCTTTTTTAAAAGCAGCGCTTTTTAAATAAGGTCAAACTCCTGTAATGAACTCAGTGATTTTTGTCTATGAGTAAGCTGCGTTTATAGTAACCAATACTACCAGACTTTGATCAAAGCTGCACCTTTCTTTGTCAAGAAAAGCGCAGCAAATGTTTTATATTATGTCTGGAATGTTTGAAAATATACAGACCACTCAGCCAGATAAAGCAAGCACCTGCAGGCACCATGAGAACATGTCATACCAAACATTATCAGTGTCAGTCAATCTGATGCTGCATCTCTAATAACTAACCACATAATAGTGTTGCAAATGAATGAGAAAAGAGCACCGTATTCATAGTACAGACAGAACAGACAAGACCCTAGGATTGGAACAGAAACCCAGACCCGAGGATTGAAACAGGACCTGAGATCCCAGGGTCATATTGGGACCCGATACTCGAGGATTGAAACAGGACCTGAGATCCCAGGGTCATATTGGGACCCGATACTCGAGGATTGAAACAGGACCTGAAATCCCAGGGTCAAATTGGTACCCGAGACCCGAGGATTGAAACAGGACCTGAGATCCCAGGGTTAAATTGGGACCGGAGACTCGAGGATTGAAACAGGACCTGAGATCCCAGGGTTAAATTGGGACCGGAGACTCGAGGATTGAAACAGGACCTGAGATCCCAGGGTTAAATTGGGACCGGAGACTCGAGGATTGAAACAGGACCTGAGATCCCAGGGTCAAATGGGGACCCGATACTCGAGGATTGAAACAGGACCTGAGGATCACACCAGGACCAGACTGTACCATACTAGTCGTCCCTTTGTTGCAACAAGGTAGTATCTCATTACACCCTACATAGTAAGATACAACCTTGTTGGTGCCAAAGGAATTGATTGCCCTGATGAGGACCACACTGGACTGAACTATTAAATGAATATTTAATCAAGCCATATATAATAATAGCATACATTCTACTCAATTGTACATGTATACCCCCCCCCCCCGCAGCGCAATACTCTAGAAAAAGATTAATATTATTTAATAAACTGTTATTTTGTATTTGTCTAATTTACGGATCAAGGATATCAAACATTGATGATAAAATGTTACTGAAACGGAGCATTCTACAGTGAAACCTATTAAAGTTGATTTTTTCATCAAAAAGCACAGTTGGCCATCTTCACATTAAATCTCTGGAGTAAATCTGTTTGGCATGCACTGACATCTATAGTCACGTCTGTTTGAACTCACTCAAATACGCTCAGAAAGATTTTACAAAAAATATTAAATTGGAGCAGCAGGCTGCAATTAAGAGAAAATGTTTTGCCATTTTTTTTAAAATCAGATAAAATCGCACAAAAATGTCAGTAATTTAGAATGGGGTTTTGTCCCACACTGCGATGGTTCCTATCCAAAACATATGCAAGTTTACTTAGCTGCAGCATTCAATTATACAAGCATGTTAACCCATATCTGTTCACTTATATTACAAACAGTTTTTTACTTTTGCTGATGTTTTTGTCCATGGACTTACTTGCGCTCTATAATTGAAGTCAGTCGGTCCATAATTAACCCAAAGACTAAAAGTTCAGTATGAAATACAGTTGTAACCCCATTGAACGATAATTTTCCACAAATGCATTAATAACCTTAAATAATTTAGCTCAATCATCCCCCTTAACAGTCTACAGTTCATTATACCTTCTGATATAGGTTGCTAGTTTGCGCTAACCATGGTCACCATAATTCAATTTGAGACCACGAAAACCTTCAGTGGTTAACCTCTAATAGTCATACCAACGCTATTTCGCTTTTATTCTTGTTTCATCTGCACCATCTTGAAACTACTCGAACGCAATCATAGGGTTTGGAGTCTGGAGAAACCGGACATTAGCAGATAGTCGAACCAGACTAAACTATAGTTAGCGCCAAAACCCAGCCCATACTTGATATGATAGGTTGGTCCTTCTGTAAGGTCACAAGGTACTCAGGTTTCATTTACACACAAGTCAATCAATCAGAGTAACCTGAGTGATGTGCATACACAAGTTTAAACTCTCAATTCTATACCAGAGACAATTAAATTTTAATTACATTTGAAAACAACAACAGTAGTAGAAGCAGGAAGAAATTAGAACAGAGACTCACTCAGTTAATTGCTAACAGTCAGACTATAAATCACCGACAATTTCTATTTTGAGGCCAGAAAAATTATTACAGATAATTTGATTATATGCGTCTCAGCCAACTTACTGATGAACAGTAAATAAATCATCATTTTTTATGTTCAAAACCTTGTCCTATGTGAGTTGTTTACCATTTACATCTATTGGTTTAATTGTTTACGTCTACAGGGGTTCCCAAGGAAAGTAAAATTCCCTTACTTTTCCAAGCTTATAATTATATCCCAGACTAATATCCAACTTTTCCTGACCTACAACACTATTAATAAATTATACTAAAGATTAGCATTAAGTCATATTAATATTTCTATTAAATTTCAGCAAATTATTTTGTAAAACAACTATGTCATTTAAAGATATTATGTTGACAGGCCTTTCACACTTGAATTCAGGAACAGCCAACTGTATCCTAAAAGACAGCATTGGGCTTGCAGTTCAAAAATGTATTGCCATCATTAATTATATAATAATATAGTTTTAACGATGTGGTCTGCCCTACGTTTAAGGAAAGTTACCTGCAAACATGTTAGAAATAACAGGTTTTTATGGCTATAGTCTTTCGTAGTATGCTTCGTTTGCGGAAAACGATAAATACACTTGTTTTCCTTTCTCAGTTCAAAATATGTACTGAAATGAGGTTCTTAGGATGTCTTAGGCTTAATTTTAGGACTTTTTTGACACCTGAAATTAGGACTTGCAGTTGCTTTAATTTCATGTTCTCATTCAGTTTTGTGTGGGACATTGTGATGTATGCTTGTTTCTGTGCAGTTTTGTGTGGGACATTATTGTGATGTATGCTTGTTTCTGTGCTACTTTTGTGTTTGTGTTCTTTTTTGTGCCTTTCATGCTTGACTGTTTCTGTTGTGTCTGCGCAGCCTTCCCTGTCTGATCTTTCATTATCTTTTTATTAACCTGCGACCTTGAGCCGCAGGTTATATTGGATTGCCAAAAGTAAAATGACCATGGAGGGGCACGTGACATGTTCTCGATGGTTTACAATTTAAAAAAAAATATCCAAAAAAAGAAGCATTTTGTAAGAATGTCGTGAACCAGACTAATTCCATTATTCCATGCGGATAACATCGGTCTTTATCGCATTACAATAGTTTATTTACCAAAGAAAGCAGAACTATTCCGAAATTTCACTTTGAACGCGAGACCACGAATCTAAACAGCAGGTGTCTGCAGTTGCATATCATTCCCAGTCAGTAATAAATATAGTGGGCAATGGACTACATCCTGTAGAGAACACATCGCTAGATTAACAGAAGCATGGTATTGATACATGATAATTTTTTTTCTAATTCTTTTGAATTTGTTCATTCGTTTGGCGAATACATTTAACACAACCAAATAATTGGAAGATAATCGGTATTGTCCAATTTTACATGTATTGGAATTATTTTGACAGAAACATTAATTTAAACTTACACCGGAATAAATTTGAATTGCATCCAAACTGCAAAAACCACATCCTAAACAATACAACTAAATAACAAGGCCGCAGGTAATCACCCGCAGGAAACTATTTGACTTGTAGCTATTTGTTTTGTTAAAGAATTGTTTTTGCAACTAAATAAGACTGGATAGATAATATATTTCCAACATGATAGAAATGCAGATATTTACAAATAAATTACAATTCCAGAAGAAATACAATGAGGTTTCAAAGAGTTTATTATCCAATCCTTATCCAAGCTCCATAAATATCCATTCAGTCAGTCAGTATATGTATATATATTCTCACCTAGACATACCTGTGTAACACAGAGTCAGAATCATACATATATTATATATATCATGTTCTCTGACAGAAACAGAAGAAAACATATCAATGTTTAATATGGCACTGTCACACTACTACAAAATATTACAATGACATAATTGTACGTCCAATGTATCCAAAACCCTGACATGCTGGCGTACACTAGGGATGACTTAACAAACATTGATCTTAAGCAAGTCATCTGGAGGAGTACATAAGAATATATAACCAATATTTAACATATGGGTCACTTATCACCTACTAGTCGATAGTGTCAGGTATTCACGATAGTGCCAGGTATTCACAATAGTGTCAGGTATTCACGCCAGAATACAACTTACCCAAATAAATTACCATGTGTGTTCAGTGTAACTGTAGCATTCATGTCGTATATAGAACTTACTCACAGCGTTAGTCAAACTTAATCACGTGTAATTATGTGCATATTGCGAGGATCACATGGTGTAGGTATTACACTTTGACCGGTATCAGCATCAGACAGCTTATGTAAGCATATTTCAGTTTGTAACTTGTGAAAAACTTACCCCCCCACCCCCAACATATTTGAAGTACGCCAACATATGTTTGCCAAAATTCTTGTATGTTTGACATACATTGTTGTAATAGGCTTCAGTGTGACAGCGCCATTGAAGTTACATGCAGTTCTTGGAAGAATTAGACCAGAAAAATGTGTTACATCATTCATCAAGATAAAAACAAGTCGTACCACAAGCATTCAGACATTGCACAAGAGATAGAAAGATGAAGAGTTTAAAAGTTATAAATGCCAAGTTACAGTGAGGATTTTATATGTAGAGTGACAGGAACATGACTTCATTGCAATCATAAAATACAATATCTAATCAATCACAGAGTGTATGTACATCACATACTTCACATAAAAATTGAGAACTCTTACAGTATACTTCACATACATGTATGCTGTAAACCAACTTAATTTCAAGTATACAAGTTTTTGTGTTTTCTGCTTGCGGGCATATTCGTGGCTACAAATTTTGGGGTATTAAGTCTACCATAAACAAGACATTGTCTTGTTTTTTAAGTTTAGAACATCTTCACAGATTATTTAATTTCGCTAATTCATACCACTTGCGAATTCTGTGAACTAAAATCTAAAATAATTAGTTGGTTTACAGTAATCAGACTCTAAAGACTGACATTATATATATTTATTATTTTCAAACTTAAACAAGACTGCGTTCAATAAACGCTTATGCCCCCTGTGGAAGCCTTGTCCATAAATAAGTCTAAGTCCAAAATTAGGCCAAGGTGAAGGTCAAAATGGGGTTAGGTGATACAGGTGTGTGGAGTGTTCATATACAACATCCATGCAAGTATGAAAGCTTTGTAGCCAGCCATATTAATGCTAGAAGAAACGGTCAATTTGGGTTAACAAGGACGGACGAACGGACAAACGGACGGACGAACGGACAGGTGAATCACTATATGCCTCCCAATCTATCGATACGGGGGCATAAAAAGAGTTGTAGGTAAATTAGTTTTGTTCACTATTCTGTTTTGTGCCATTTCTGTTGAATGCTGCCCTCCCTGTCCAATTTGTTATTATCTTTTTACATTATACTGGAAGCCACATTATGGCAATTACCATCCATTCCAGTTTTCAAACTGATCACTGAGTGATAGTTTAAGTACTTACTGTTATTCAAAAAGGAAGCATAGAGTTATATTAAGTGGTTCACAGTAAATGAGTATTTATTCCCCCCCCCTTCCCATCAAGATCTGATAAGCCCAAGCACACAACAATAATAAATATACCGGTACACCAATATGCCTATATGAAGTCTCTGTCTGGCTTGTAGATTTTGTAACATACAAAATTAGTAGATAATATGATATATCATTTAATTGTAACAAATATATAATTTTGGTGAAAGATTTCAGATATAGAGATTTATCATAATTGAACATTCCCACAGAGCTGCAGCTACTCATAACAAACCCAACATTTTATAAAGCTTATTGTACTACCAAGATTTGTGGCTTATACTACTAATGAAATTTGTGGCTTATACTACTAATGAGATTTGTGGCTTATACTAAACCCAAGATTTGTGGCTTATACTACTAATGAAGTTTATGGCTTATACTACACCCACGACTTGTGACTTATACTACATCCAAGATTTGTGGCTTATACTACTAATGAAATTTATGGCTTATACTACACCTGCGACTTGTGACTTATACTTCATCCAAGATTTGTGGCTTATACTACATCCGAGATTTGTGGCTTATACTACAACTGAGATTTGTGGCTTATACTACACATGAGATTTGTGGCTTATACTACACCTGAGATTTGCGGCTTATACTACACATGAGATTTGTGGCTTATACTACAACTGAGATTTGTGGCTTATACTACACATGAGATTTGTGGCTTATATTACACATGAGATTTGTGGCTTATACTACACATAAGATTTGCGGCTTATACTACACATGAGATTTGTTGCTTATACTGCACATGAGATTTGTAGCTTACATGTATATTACACCCGAGATTTGTAGCTTATATTACACCTGAGATTTGTGGTTTATTCTACTACCAAGATTCTTGACTTATACTACATCCGAGATTTTTGGCTTATATTACAACTGAGATTTGTTGCTAATATTACACGCGAGATTTGTGGCTTAAACTTATAACAATATTTGCATCTTATTACACCTAAGAATTTCATCCTATACTACACCAAATAATAAAGCAATTCTTACACTACACCAAAGATTTGCGGCTTATACTACACTGGAGACCATTGGACTGGAAATTTCAAAATGTATCAACATACAAAAATACCAATTTAATTTCAGTGATGACAAGCTTCAAAACTAATGTCTATTTAATGACATATCCTAGCAACAAACAGATAATATAAATAATGAAAGAAACAATCGGCATTCCCTTATTATATATGAATGATATCTGATACACATCCTTGAAGTCAAGGCCCGCTGAGAATAACGCTAGTTTAGTGAAACAATCCGAGCAGGCCTTGAGAATTAAGCTAGTTTAGTGAAACAATCCGAGCGGGCCTTGAGAATTAAACTAGTTTAGTGAAACAATCCGAGCGGGCCTTGAGAATTAAACTAGTTTAGTGAAACAATCCGAGCGGGCCTTGAGAATTAAACTAGTTTAGTGAAACAATCCGAGCGGGCCTTGAGAATTAAGCTAGTTTAGTGAAACAATCCGAGCGGGCCTTGAGAATTAAGCTAGTTTAGTGAAACAATCCGAGCGGGCCTTGAGAATTAAGCTAGTTTAGTGAAACAATCCGAGCGGGCCTTGAGAATTAAGCTAGTTTAGTGAAACAATCCGAGCGGGCCTTGAGAATTAAGCTAGTTTAGTGAAACAATCCGAGCGGGCCTTGAGAATTAAGCCAGTTTAGCAAAACAATCCGACCAGCTAAGGAAGGACCAATGAAAGTCACGGTATAAACTAGTCAACTACGTATTGCAATAAGTCGTACAGTAATCAGAAATGACAGATGTTTTTAATCAAAATTAGTCATATAAATTGAATTGTTACAGTGATTTAAACAGTGATTTGGTTTATACGCGGTGACAGTGGGTCTTTGATTTGCTGAATTAAGACATAATTATGTTAAGGCTAAGAAAATTGCCTCGGTGACCCTAAGAAAAGCAGCTATGCTCCACAGGTCCATAGTCATGCTCCACTGATCCACATGCTAGGTTTATACTCCACATGCTATGGTTCATGCTCCACATGCTATGGTTCATGCTCCACATGCTAAGATTCATGCTCCACGTGGTCACTAGTTTGATAATCCATTTTATCGGAGTACTGTTTATAGTCCAGTCGGGGTAAGAATAGAGCGACGCAGCGGTGATAATACAGTACCTGCAGTAATGGGTCGATAAAGGATAACAACACCGACTATTATACAACATTGTTCCATATTCCACGGTGCTGATGACAAATGTAAGCATATACAATATGCAAGTATGTAAGAAATCTGCAAGCAGACTGAAGACATCAAACGGTGTGAACGATATAGAAGTACAAGTTGTTATGTGAGATGAAGCGAGTGTGAACGATATAGAAGTACAAGTTGTTGTGTGAGATGTAGCGAGTGTGTAAGACGTACGGAACACCTACACCGTTATATCTGGTACTGACAATGTAGTCAGTAAGTCTAACAGTATATTTGTTCAATCAGTCAATAATGAGGATACAAAATATAAACAAGTTAAAACATGTAAATCACAGACGAGTAGATAGGACTCAGGTCACCATGGCAACTAATATCACAGTGTATCATAATATATACCACAGAACATAGACTCCTCTATCAGTCTTACACGTTCACAATTAAATAACTAGAGAATTCTTCTACACAAAAAACTCTTTATTTTTTTGTTTCTTAGATGCTTGAATCTTCTGTCTGGCTTTATATTGTTTTGCAATAACTTTCATGCTTCATGTAGCGCTGATAAAAACAACTTTCATGCTTGTATTACAGTGAAGCAATTATTAGCAACCACGTGACTTTTGGCTACAGGTCCAAGTCGAAAGTATTTTATTTCTTCATCAATTTTTATTAAATATACGCCACGCTAAGGGAAACATCATTTGCTTTCCATGAAATACGGTATGTTAGATCTTTTTCAGCAGCTGTGCTGTTTTGTTCAGCACCCTGTGAAACCGTGGAAAATGTAAGTTTCACAGGGTGCTGAAAAAGATCCTGTAAATAACTTTCACCATAGCCTGGTGTATATTTTATAGAAATCGGTGAAGAAATAAAATACTATAATGGCTATATTTGTGTTCCAATGTTCACAAATTTCTACTTGTGACTGTAGCCAAAAGTCACGTGGTATTGCTACCCTGTATTATAGCTCTGATAATGCAAATTAAAGATGCTACAAATATATTACTAAGTCACAGCAAAAAATTAAATAGTATTAATTTCTAAGGCTATTTAATGCAGCCTAACTATAAATTATTAATTTAAATTACAGTTTAAAGTTTTCTTACCCTCTTTCACAGTGATGAAAAACAGTTAAACGTATTGTTTATTTTAATACGTTTAACCTATATGAAGCAATCCCAGCTTTATTCCTTGAGTTCCATAATATAACAACAAAAATGTAATAAATTATATATCACATATCTGATGAAGATAAGATATATAGCATAATTCACTCATATACAGCACCCACCAAAAATAAGTATACATTTTAAAAATTAAACTTGGTTAAATTATTCAATATCTGTTTATCAGACAGTCACAAATATACTAGTTTCTGAAACTACAGTTTTTTAATGAGTCAAAAAGAGATAGCAGAAAAGGTGAAGATGTTCTAATTTAAAATAACCATGTGATCCAATAGGCTGAATTATGACATAAGACACCTTTCAAGTCAGACAAAGAAACTTTATATTTTGCAACTAGGGTACCAATCAATGTATGGTCTTTACACTTAATAAACAAAAATATTCCTTGTCTTTGCAAATAGTATCAATGGGGAAATTACCTCTGCGTAGGTACTTTTGGTGGGCAGTGAATATTAAGTCCATGACGTATGTCATCAAAACAGTGACGTCATTTGAATAAAACTGTTATATGCGCACTGTGCCAATTTCATTATAATATAATAACGCACTGACATGTGCACGGGTGTACCAATTATAATCTTCAGAGTAAATATTGTCAATGTATACGTCTGGCTTGGGACAAATATTTATATTGACACAATTATAAAAGTTCTAACGGAATAATAATTGAAAATTGATCAGTTTTTTTGAACAAACATTTCTATCAATTCAAGTATTGAAAGCATCACAGTTACACTGGAAGGTAAAGTATACAGTAGCACTTAATTGCCTCTAAAGTGCACCCTTAGAAAAAAAGCCTCAAACAGGTTCTTCTGTACCAGGCAAAATAATGATGTACTTAAGTATTCAAAACTGAAACAAATTTGACCTTGAACAACATTCAAAGCTACAGACTATGACCCTATCACGTAAACAACATTCAAAGATTTCTGTAATCAGCTAGAAGACTATGATCCTATGACTTGAACAACATTCAAAGATTCCTCTAATCTGCTACAAGACTATGATCCTATCATGTAAACAACATTCAAAGATTCCTGTAATTAGCAACAAGACTATGATCCTATCACTTGAACGACATTCAAAGATTCGATCTGTAATCAGCAACAAGACTATGATCCTATCACTTAAACAACATTCAAAGATTCCTGTAATCAGCAACAAGACTATGATCCTATCACTTAAACAACATTCAAAGATTCCTGTAATCAGCAACAAGACTATGATCCTATCACTTGAACACCATTCAAAGATTCCTGTAATCAGCAACAAGACTATGATCCTATCATGTAAACAACATTCAAAGATTCCTGTATCAGCTACAAGACTTAGATGATCCTATCACTTGAACACCATTCAAAGATTCCTGTAATCAGCAACAAGACTATGATCCTATCACTTGAACACCATTCAAAGATTCCTGTAATCAGCAACAAGACTATGTTCCTATCACTTGAACACCATTCAAAGATTCCTGTAATCAGCAACAAGACTATGATCCTATCACTTGAACACCATTCAAAGATTCCTGTAATCAGCAACAAGACTATGATCCTATCATGTAAACAACATTCAAAGATTCCTGTAATCAGCAACAAGACTATGTTCCTATCATGTAAACATCATTCAAAGATTCCTCTAATCTGCTACAAGACTATGATCCTATCATGTAAACAAAATTCAAAGATTCCTGTTATCAGCTACAAGACTATCGTTTCACTTGAACAGCATTCAAAATCCACCTACCAATAAACCAATCAATCAATGCTTTTTTTCATCATTTGTTTTCAAAATCTTGGTATACAAAAACAGCTGGCTTCTTTACAAATTTTAAGATGTCTCAGTGAAAACAATGCGCTATATATAGCTACAGGTGAGTTTTTTTTCAATTTTCTTTTTTTTTTGTCAAAAAAATAATTTAGATGAGATATCTTTTTTTTCTCGTCTACATGACATACCATACAAGTATAGCTTAGTAATTTTGAATGATTCCTAACATTTGTTTCCATTGCTTAATTGTTTGTTTGTTTGTTTGGGTTTAATTAATTAGCACCATTCAATTCTCAACAAATATGACAGCCCTTCAATCTAACAAGTTTTCCTGCACTGTATCCTAACCGTAGTACTAACTTAATTATCCATCCACAAGGAACAAACATTTTACTTCTCCACATGTGGAGGATGTGTTTATAGTCAAGTCTGACACACTGTAGCAAAATGTGACCAACATACAGCAAACAAATATAACACATGCACCACATTTATTAATAGGATGACAACATTTTGTGACAATCATTAATTAATATTAAGATGTAAGTGAATAAAGGTGGGTGCAAATGCATTCTATTTATGAAGTGTGAGGGTCCATTGCAATATTAGTCATGCTCGGATCCAGACATTTTTCTGAGGGTGGAGGGTCTAACTAGCTACTAATTTTGCTAAAAGGGGAGGTCCAACAAACCATAGTTCTCATAGGGTTACTCTGATCAGGGGTCCGTTGCCTAAGCAAAGCGCGTAATTGAGTGCCTTTATTTAGTTACCTCCGTTCAATTAAATATAGAAGGCATTGATTACCTCCCGTGGAAAGCACTACTTTGGGAAGCGCTACATTAAGCGCTCACTCGTGTCAACGGTCTTCAGACTATTATGCACTGACAAATTCATGAGTATATAAGATAGACAGCTGCGTTCCCCTACCCCTTCCTCTGCGCTCCTCTCCCCCTTACTCTGTGCTCCTCTCCCCCTTCCTCTGCCCTCCTCTCCCCCTTCCTCTGCACTCCTCCCCCTTTCTCTGCACTCTTCTCCCCCTTGCTCTGCGCTCCTCCCCCTTCCTCTGTGCTCCTCCCCCTTCCTCTGCGCTCCTCCCCCTTCCTCTGCGCTCCTCCCCCTTGCTCTGCTCTCCTCCCCCTTCCTCTGCACGCCTCCCCTTCCTCTGCACTCATCCCCCTTCCTCTGTGCTCCTCCCCCTTCCTCTGTGCTCGTCCCCCTTCCTCTGCGCTCCTCCCCCCTTCCTCTGCAACCCTCTGCACCCTCCCCTGCATCTCTCTAACGATGTACACACAGACTCACATACACACACTGTAATGTCCTCAAACCCTAGTGCAACCATGGCAAACATGACATATGATATGTGCAGTTATAGTTATTATATTATATCAAGTAAATTGCTAAGATATCTCACCTTGAAGTATAAAATATCTGTCATGCATTTATTATATCAACATTGTTGTAACATCTGACATAAGTTATTCCTCATTCTGCAAAATAAGACAAAAATTCCTGCATTTTTGAGTTTTTTGGAACATAAAATTCACTTTATGAGCAGATAATCTTATTTTCAGCATGCACACTGAAGGCTGGCTTAGATAAAGGTAGGGCATTAAATATTATACCCAGAAAATTAAATAAATATTCTGCTGATGGATCTTAAAAAGTTGATCCTCCAGTGACAGCCAACAACAGGGCAGTAACACTCAGAGCCTGATTAAGCAACACATTTATTTAATTCTCCATAGAGCAGAGCTAGAGCATTAAAACCAGACGTTATCGTAGGGACAACTGAGCAACAACCCTAAGTTTTCTTGCTCTTCATAATGGCCAATGTTTATATAAAGATCCTTAATCAAAAAGTGACGCCCAGCAACAGCATGGGTGCAATCCTCCATGAAGTAAGGTAATCAGGCTTCTGACATACTTGGCATGTACCGGCAACAACACAAGTTATCTAGCTTGCTCCACTTTTCTTATTACAACTGTATATTTAAAGATTCTTGATCCGAAATATCTTAGAAACAAAAACTTACAGAAATACTGACTGCCAGTTATCCTGCCAACAATAGATAAGTTCAATCCACACAATGAATCATTTTCACAGTTACATAAGAAAAAGAAAGATTTTTTTTGTAGAAAATTAAAATTCCCTCCTCAAAACCATATTACAGTAAGAAATACTTTGAAATGTTTTTCATTACACACACATACACACATACCATCATAATATTATTTAATTATCATAATAACAAAACTCTAAACCAGTATTAGGCCTCAGTTTTTAATTTTTAGGTTTACATGAGTTTTTGAAACAATTTGCGGTCTGGAGGGCCGGGGGGGGGGGGGATGGGAATGGAAAAACAAGAGAGCCAAGATGGCCCTGTATTGCTCAGCTGTGCAAATTGATTTAGTATAACCATATTTAAACCAGAGTTCTGCGTGGATTAATTTTCAATTATTTAGCTATTTTAAGAAAAGATCATCCAAGGAACATTCCTGTGAAGTGTGGTTGAAATTGGCTAAGTGGTTTAGGTGAAGAAGTTGTTTTACTGAATTGTTGATGCAGGCAAGCACACACGGACTGATGACGGGCGAAGAGCGATCCCAAAAGTGACAGGTGAGCTAATAACAAGAGACGTTTCTGGCCATAGCTAGGTCACTCACACAATAGAAGGTGATCAACTAAACCCTTTTTGGTCATTTGTTGTTTTTCCTATTCCTTCATCCTGGGTCCACATAAAAATATTTTCAAAAACTTCAAAGGTTGATGAATGACTAGACCCTTTTTTGCTCTTTTAAAAAATTGTTGTTTTCCTATTCCTAAATCGTCGATCCATATGTAGCAAAATTTTCCAAAAATTCACGTAAACCTTCAGAAACATTTTTTTGGCCTACGTGAGAATAACAGTGAAAACAGCAGTAAAATTGTATTATTTCCTTCACTCCGGAATTTGTTGGTAATTTTTCCATTACATTGTCTTAACGCAGTTAAATGTCTAATTTTATGAACACAACTGCAAAATTATGAAAATAATTATACATAAATTTCCATAAATAATTCATATTATTATAATTATTACAAAACATGTTTTGTTTAGGTAACTGAATTTTGTGAACTCATCTTTGAGATAATTTTAAACTACAGACAATAAACGGATCTGGGGCAGGGGGGAACATTTATTTAATAATTTATTACCCATCTTAGAAAACTTTATACTACAGACAACAAACAGATCTTATTAATTAAAGATGTACTTTTAGTAGTTAAATACTGGTTAATTTATGCGTGCAATTTTGTAGAAACCTCAACAGTTAAACTACCAAAATTTAATATTTGGACAATACTCGGAAAATTAAACTCTGCTTATATACAGTAGGTTTTAAACTACCGAAATTTAATATTTGGACAATACTCGGAAAATTAAACTCTGCTTATATACAGTAGGTTTTAAACTACCGAAATTTAATATTTGGACAATACTCGGAAAATTAAACTCTGCTTATATACAGTAGGTTTTAAACTACCGAAATTTAATATTAGGACAATACTCGGAAAATTAAACTCTGCTTATATACAGTAGGTTTTAAACTACCGAAATTTAATATTTGGACAATACTCGGATAATTAAACTCTGCTTATATACAGTAGGTAACGAAATCAGCTAATATAAGATCTATCAATATAATATTAAATACTGACATGAAAGAGACTGACATCAAATAATCTGCCTAAGCCATGATAAGCCCCTGGCTGTCAGCACTTTAAGTGCTTTGATTAGAATGGAGTCAATGGACTCATTCACTGACCAGGGATAACCAATCAGATTTGATTATTTGCTAGATTACTTGAAACCAACTGCGGTATACATATAATTTAGCTCCTACTTTTAGCTGTACTCCAATTGCTGCAGCTCCCATTTTAAGCAAGGGGCTCCATCATCGGAGCCTCTTGATATACTGTTATGCAAGTTCCAAAAACACTTGAGGCAAGTCAACCATATTTTCACATAATATTCTCTATACAATGATACATAAACAAAGGAATATTCCAAGAAAATTCTAAGAGAACTATCATGATGTGGTTGAAATGAACCCTGACAAATGGTAACCTGTAGAAACCTTTATAATCACACCTTGTTACAAACATATATCAGTTTTAATGAACATCTGGTAGGGTATATGAATAGACAACAAAGAAATCTGTTATTTTTTCTCCAGGAGAAAACATCACCTTTTATCAGGTTATTCAAAGAAAATGGCACAAAAATTGTTGTAACTACAAATGTACTATAACCAATTACTGTAAATCACTTTATATTTGCGTGATACTTACTTTGCGAATTTTCTGTAATAGAACTAAATTTTGCAGATTTTTGAATTTGCAGTAAATAAATGAAAGTTTTTTTGTTAAATAATAATATTTTTACAAAGATTTTATGAACTCAATAGGAACTCAATTTGAGAATTATGAATAGCAAAAAAATACTCATCGTGAAATATACCCAATGTACAGCAGATAGCACACAGAGAAGATAATTATTTTCTTGGAAAACCATTATTTTTATTAATAGGTCTTTCATAGAAGAATTATTCTGGTACAATTATCGTTGTATATTATAAGTGAATACCATATGAGTTATAACTCACAGCAAAATTTGTCAGAACATGTTAGATGTCAGACTTCATCAAAAGAGTAGTTAATAAAACGCCCACTTTTTCTGGCTAGCTCGTACCACTTTATAGGCAAAATATCCATGATTTTAATCGAAAATGACCCTTTAAACCAAAATCTTGAGGGTGAAAATGTGGCTTTTTGGAAATTATAAGGGTCAAACCCCTACTTCCAAGCCAAATAGAACCCCCGCTTAAAGGCTTTGGTTCAGATAGACCGATTTTGAATCAGGGTTTGTTCTGGGAATTTGTCAAATCACTGATGACTAGGAGGATGAGAAACTGACCAAATTAAGATTTTGATTGTCTCCTTAAGCCTAGGTCCCACTGAGGAATTCCACATCAGCGATGTTTTCCCGATTTCTTCAAATAGTCCACCCGATTCATCACATAATCCCTTCCGATATCACAAACTGTCTCATGACTTCCCCGAAGCTTCCCCTAGACCATGAGTAACCTGTTCCCGATGTCCAGATAGCTAATTAATTTAAATCGAGAGTACATCACCGAGGCAAAATATGCTTAGTGGGACCTAAGCTTTACTTTCACATTCAATGATGTGTATAGTGTACATGTTTATAATCACTAACTGCAGACAGGAAAGGCAGCTAGCACTTTCGAAAGAATAAGTAGGGCATGAAAAGCACAAAAAAGAAGAGGATACAAATAGCTAAAGATCTGATTGGATGAATGTTATTGAAAGTCAATAATCTGGAGACAATGTTAATTTCAAGAAAAGCCATGAACGATATGCCACCAGGTGTCCTCGGGATAAGAAAGCAGGTTATAATGAAAACTAGTGTCTACTGATTGAGATCTTTAAAGTTACCAGTTAAAGTACCGCCTCATCACAAATCACCTCGGTAAGCATTGATCTCAGAAATGTTCACTTTGTATTCCAATGTTAAAATCAATACAATCTCATAGAACCTGACAGACGGTTACAGTACCATATAGACTATAAAAACTAAACTTGTATTATTTATACAGCTACTCAAAACACAAAGCATTCATAAAATGATGGTAATAGAATCCCTGAGCAGAATGATTTATTTTTATTCAGGTGGATTCTTTTTATTTTGATTGTTTTAAACATTTCAGTTGGAGAAAACAGCAGTGGAAACCAGCATAGTCTGTTTAATCAGGTCTGTCACTTGTATACAAACATTGCAATATCATAACATTGTATTTCTATTGTTTTGAACATTTTAATTGGAGTAAAGGCAGTGAAAACCAATACAACCCCAACGCGATAAATTGCAGTACAAAAACAAACACAATATTGCCTATATTTTTGTTATGGATTAAAATCAAGGATCGTAACACTTACAAATGAAAGCATTCAAACATTTGGCACAACATATAAAAGTTTTCATGCTCCTAAATATTCAGAAACGATACATATAGCTGATTTTTGGTTTGTTTTTGTATTGCAATTTATCGCGCTAGAGTTATACCTTATTCACTTACCTACATACAAATATGTAATACATGATCATACTATCTATTAAAATAAGACATTAATAAGTGAAATTGCAATGTTTATGTACACAATGTTACGTAAACAAGTGACCAACCTGAATAATCAATTTTAAACATGTTCAGTGAACAAATGTTCGACAGACTATTAGAGAGCGCACTCGAATATAACATTTTATAAATGTTTACGCTATACAAGTGAATTTGTGTTTGTATAATAGTTAACTGTCATAAAATAATTAAAACTTATTATATCAAATAAGAACACTCAGATACCATATTAACATATGATACTATACAATGTAATGTGTACCCAAAGCTAACATAATTTAGATATTTATTAATATTTGTACTGTTGTATAAGCAATGATTTTTTTACAAAAATTGTTAACTTATACATAAATTTAAATATTGTAGATTATAGGCCACCCTTCATACATGTAACTCCCCTTTCTGGGATATTTTTCAACTTACATAAATTCAAATTATAAACAATTTTCAATGAATCATCAACAACAACTTATGAACTAGTAACAAGGAATACAAGGATTTTAAGACAGGGCTAAACACTAACACTGGTCTGCTGGTCCGATACCTAAATGACCACTGACCATTTCCAAGAAAATAATTTTGTTAACCTGACCTAATTACTTTATAAAGAGGACATGTAAACTGATAATGGAAATTGTTGAATGAAATCTCATGACATATTCAAAATAAAACAAACCCTAGTAAGAATACAGCTGCACTGTATGTTACAATTTGAACATTAAATTCTATACTAAGTTTGTTTTGCTTGACACTTTATATAAATACAAGAGCGATAAACTTAACATTTATGTCCCTAGAAAATCAAATTGTTACCTTAAAAAAGCATGTTAAAATCCAATAATTCTAATTAGTTTCCAGTCATATCAAAATTTACAGGCGCTGAAAATTGTCACTATTTTATGCTGCGATCTGATTGGTTGGCTCAAACAACTGGTTGTTACTGGATTTCAATTTTTTCTAGAACGAAACTCGAAATTAGTTTCGTTCTTTTTTGTTTTTGTTTTTCATAATGTGTCCGGATTCCGGAATTGTGGGTTTTAACCATTACCTGATCGGTATTTTTTATGCAACCAATGAATTTACATAAAAGATGGGGGACGACGTTTGGCCTTCGTGTGTATCACTGCGTTTGAATTTAAACTAATTAGGATTATATGATTTAAAATGCATTTCCCATGGTAACAATTTGACTTTATAAGTACAATAATAGTTTAGGTTTAATAATATAGCATTTTAACTGTGTGTCAGGTGACAAACAGTTTGATTTAAATGTTTAAACATTTCTCTGCGCATGCTATAGGGAATTTCATAGTTTAGGTATGACTCGGTTTCTATACAACCAAGTCATATCTGTAGGATGAAAGTTATTATTTAATTGCTCAATAGTCAGTAGGACCACCAGGAATTATGTTGGGCCAGAATTTTTCATAAGCTGCAGGTCCTTTTAAGGCCACTATAAAAAATAAAAATAAAACAGTTAATCAAAGAGAATGTCTCTGTATGTTTACAATTTTTTATAAGAAGTTTAGAGATCGAAAACCATAATTTCAGTTACTGATAATTAAAGTGGATACCTTGTTCTGTATCAATCTTTACAAACTATTTTTGATTGTATAATCATTACTTTTATAAATATTGTAAAAAAATCTTGTAAACCAAAAAAATTGGCCTTGTAATACTATGAGTATTATAGCCATCATGATAAACAATTAAAATTATTAGCATCTGATTGTACATGTACTATATTTAAAAACTTAAAACTGTTGCTGAACATTGGTGAAGATATTTGTTTAGAATTAAAACCTTGTTTTGTATGTATGTCTTTCTCAAAATTCTGCTAATCCAGAGTCATTTATTTTTAGAACAGGATTTTAAGGGGACATCAATCACAAACTTAGTATGTAAGTTTGTAACAATTATTATAGCCAACTGGTGGCAGTGGTGTGGGATTGGAACATTCTTCCCCTCCCTATACATTCAAATAAAATAGTATTATATACTTCACAATAGTATTGTTCTAGATGGCCAAGTATCATTTATATACGAGGCTGATCAATGTAATTTACACAGAAAGTTTAAATTATGGATACACTTTTCATGTTTTGCATAATTGACACTTTTATACAAGCTCAAAGCTTAAAGCACCTTTTACTCTTTGATTACAACAGAAAATTAAAAAGCATTGCAAATTAATTATTAAGTAGCACCAACTACAGTATATACGACTGAACTGATGACTAAAATTGACACAGTAATATAAATAATAGCTACACTTTAACATAAGGTTGACAACATCTACTGTTTGTTTACCAATTATTAAAAGTCTAATAAAGGGACAAGTTTACTGAGTCAATAGATCAATTACAGCCTTGTCCAGAGCTATTGTCTATCCTATATTTATTTTGATGCTGGGTGTTACACCTGAGCAGGATTCGGAAGTTATATATGAATGAATGTTTATACATGTAATGAATTGTAAATATAAATTGTCCAAATTTAGCAACATTTAACACAACACGGAACAGATTTATAGAATCTGGCGTCAACATCCTTCTACTCTACACATACACATTATACATAACGTTACCCACTTCTATAAATAAAAACAAAAATTATTATAAAATAAAATACCGGTACATTAAAATAGACAGTGTATCGATTTGAATTCATCAAAACAGCAGCATACCTGCTTCAATCTCAGCATGCAGCATTTAATCCAATATTTCGCTATCTGACTGACGTAAGAAACACAATAAACTATTCCTTTATATCATATAATCCACATAGAACACATGTTGTACTACCAAGCTAACACTCAACACTGATTCATTGGCTGCTTGGAACAGAATAACCAATACAAGCATCAACGCAATGTTACAACACTGAAATACTCAATCCTCGTGCTTGCATTCTATAATATTCTCCCTATTTCTCCAATATATCCCCAAAACAGCCAAGTACCAACTCCAGCAATTCTAGATTTCTCCAATGCCTCCAATACAGTAGAGATCTGTCAATGAGTTTCTGCTATTAAAGAAGTCTTCACAGCTTTTATCTGCGAGTAATTTTACCACTTAAATCTTGACTTAGACGCTTCAGGAATAAAATTACATGTAATGTGGTAGATCTGTTGTAATAAGATAGATATGTTCAACATTGAACACGATGAAGCTGTATCGACTGTTAACATAATCCTACCAATTGAATGGAAACTTCCTTGAAGAATTCCAGGTTTAATTCACCCAAGCTTACATGATCCTGATAATTATAGTTAACAAAGTACAGGTGATGCTAATTCTGTATATTAACTTCTTGTTAAGGGTTGTTTTTGTAGCCAATTATAAATCATCAACTTTGAATGCTGTTTTATTAAATGTAACATTGTAGGACTGCATGACTGTGTCAAATGCATCAATGAGAAGGAACATAGATATTTAGAAGAAGGCTTATGCACCTATCAATATTTTTCCCCAGGGAGGAGCTGTAGGCATCCATGTGACTTAAGACATCAGATGATTCCCGACAGACGGGAATTTGACACTACAAGTGATTCCGGGTCCTGGGAAATACTTTGGTCGGATTTTAGATCCAAGTATCGGGGGAATTTAGACACCACAAAAAAGCAGATAACCATTTAAAGATGGCTGGCCATTTGATACACTACGTATCGGACCAACAGTCCGAATTTTAGCAAAACTTTTGGCTCTACAGTTGTAAATTAGACAGATTTCCTTAAGTGCTTTGATAAAATAGTACCCAGGTCCGAAAAAGAGAAAGCATACAGCAAATTGGAGATTTTGGCTGTGAGGCATGGTTATTGGAGATTTTGGCTGTGAGGCATGGTAATTGGAGATTTTGGCTGTGAGGCATGGTTATTTTGGCTGTGAGGCATGGTTATTGGAGATTTTGATGGCTGTGAGGCATGGTTATTGGAGATTTTGATGGCTGTGAGGCATGGTTATTGGAGATTTTGGCTGTGAGGCATGGTTATTGGAGATTTTGGCTGTGAGGCATGGTTATTGGAGATTTTGACGGTGAGGCATGGTTATTGGAGATGTTGGCTGTGAGGCATGGTTATTGGAGATTTTGGATGTGAGGCATGGTTTTAGGAGTTCATAAACTGTAACAACTTCATAGTGTAAATGAATTATAAAGATTTTAAATTTGAACATTAGTTAAGACTTCCGTAAGTGCTTTGGTAAAACAGTACCCCGTTCTGAAGGGAAATATATTGGTGGGGACATTTCGCCAGGGTAGCGGTCTTTGTTTGCAGGTAACCACCGTACCACTGAGGTCTTTAGGCATATTAGTTGTGCATATACACTGTATAATTGACAAAAATTTGGAGTATAATATAATGTACCAAAGTTAAGAACTGTAATTCCCCAGTAGAGAAAACAATTAAAATATTGTTTTTGTCTATAATAAAATAACCATATTTATATAATTATATATATAAGACTCCATGCAGACTATAGCAGCAATATATTCTTCCTCCCCAGAATGTAGACTAGAAAATGAGTAAGATGAGAAATGTGTCTTCTGTTCGATGATATACGACAATTTAGCCGATCAAAAATCTCTAATTATATATCGTATACACATAAACCTAACACACGTTTTTTCATCAATGTTAGGAGAATTTCAATAATTACAACTCGGTACATCAATTTGGGAATACAAGAAATAGAATACAAAAATATCAGTATCTACAAATTAATTTTATCGAAACACAGAGAAAATAATAATGAAATGAAATACCGTCATAAATCTCGTAAGAGAAAGTAAATTTTGTAAGTTTGACAGAAGATGTCAACGATATAGACGAGATTCTGAGTGAAATGGCCATATCATCATTTATAACATTAACTATAGAGCACGAATATATATACCAGTCTGCATCCATGCAGTCAGAAACATTGCTCAAGTAATTATATGTACTTTATGTGAATAAAATGATTAATCTGGTCAGTCACTTGTTTACATAACATAGTGTACATATATAAACATTACAATTTCTCTAATTAATGTCTTATTTTAAAAGATATTATGTGTATTAGTATATAGCTTAGTGAATAAGGTAGTGGTTTTCACTGCCTTTTTCTCCAATTAAAATTTTTAAAACAATAAAAATCCAATGTTATGATATTGCTATGTTTGTATACAAGTGACAGACCTGATTAAACAGGCAATATTTATGAGTGCCCAGAAACAAAAGTCTTGATGGCCGAAGTCCCTAATGAGAACGCAACGATGTTTAATTAAAACTCAATCACATCAATCAATCATGCAGGATCCTCAGAGAAACACATAAAGTAGTTAAATTAAAGCATAATTATAATAATACTAACGATTTAAATTTAATGATCTAAACTTTTGAAAAAATATTTCTGCTTTGAAATATGTTGAAATAGATAATAAGCCAATTTTGTTAAGTTACACTTACTAATTGTAATAAAGCTAATGTTAAGCCGAACCGTTGGTTAAAATAATCAGATAAACTTATCCGTTGTTATAGTCATTTAGTTACACATACTTGTTTCTTGTATTTAATTATAATTAAGATAAATAACTGTTTACTAAACTGATCAAAATCCGGTGATAACTTGATTTCATGAGCTATTATAACCCAATAAATACCGGTAGTAATAACAGTTGGTAATTATATACATGTATTATTTATACAGAAGACCATGTGATCAATCATGTCAGGTATGATTGTATAATGGGATAATTACCCGCATAAATATCAGGGCCCTGCTGGTTGGTTAGAAAGTTGACAACTGTTTTATAGACAACAGTTTTATACCCGCTTGTATAATGGTGATTTCTGAAAATTTCTGTAGATTTCTGCTGGTATAATATTGATTATTACTAGGTATATAATGAAGCCAGGGAGGAAATTTATCTCTCAGTCCAGGTATGGTGCCTTAATAATATACATCAGGAAGAAGCACTAGTACATTTGCGACATCAGGGGAAGTAAGTAAGTATGTAAGTAAGTAAGTAAAGTCTTTATATTACGAGGCTGACATATTTACAATAATGCAATCTTCCATATGGGCAGGACTATCAGATGTCTAACATTATGGAAGGGGGGAACTTATCTCTTAGTCCAGGTTTGGTGCCTATATACATCAGGAAGAGGCACTAGTACATTTGCGACATTATGGAAGGGGGAACTTATCTCTCAGTCCAGGTTTGGTGCCTATATACATCAGGAAGAGGCACTAGTACATTTGCGACATTATGGAAGGGGGGGACTTATCTCTCAGTCCAGGTTTGGTGCCTATATACATCAGGAAGAGGCACTAGTACATTTGCGACATTATGGAAGGGGGAACTTATCTCTCAGTCCAGGTTTGGTGCCTATATACATCAGGAAGAGGCACTAGTACATTTGCGACATTATGGAAGGGGGGAACTTATCTCTCAGTCCAGGTTTGGTGCTTATATACATCAGGAAGAGGCACTAGTACATTTGCGACATTATGGAAGGGGGGGGGGGACTTATCTCTCAGTCCAGGTTTGGTGCCTATATACATCAGGAAGAGGCACTAGTACATTTGCGACATTATGGAAGGGGGGACTTATCTCTCAGTCCAGGTTTGGTGCTTATATACATCACGAAGGGGCACTAGTACATTTGCGACATTATGGAAGGGGGGGGGGGACTTATCTCTCAGTCCAGGTTTGGTGCCTATATACATCACGAAGGGGCACTAGTACATTTGCGACATTATGGAAGGGGGGACTTATCTCTCAGTCCAGGTATGGTGCTTATATACATCACGAAGAGGCACTAGTACATTTGCGACATTATGGAAGGGGGGACTTATCTCTCAGTCCAGGTATGGTGCCTTAATATACATCAGGAAGAGGCACTAGTACATTTGCGACATTATGGAAGGGGGGAACTTATCTCTCAGTCCAGGTATGGTGCCTATATACATCAGGAAGAGGCACTAGTACATTTGTGACATTATGGAAAGGGGGGACTTATCTCTCAGTCCAGGTATGGTGCTTATATACATCACGAAGGGGCACTAGTACATTTGTGACATTATGGAAGGGGGGAACTTATCTCTCAGTCCAGGTTTGGTGCTTATATACATCACGAAGGGGCACTAGTACATTTGCGACATTATGGAAGGGGGGAACTTATCTCTCAGTCAAGGTTTGGTGCCTATATACATCAGGAAGGGGCACTGGTGCACATGTTTGACATAAGGGAAAGGGCAGGACTATCAGATGTCTAACATTATGGAAAGGGGGGGCATGATCTCTCCCTGAGAAATTGTCAACAACAGTTCATGGTATGTCTCTCATACCACTCTGGTATATCTCTCATACCACTCTGGTATGTCTCTCATACCACTCTGGTATGTCTCTCATACCACTCTGGTATGTCTCTCATACCACTCTGGTATGTCTCTCATACCACTCTGGTATATCTCTCATACCACTCTGGTATGTCTCTCATACCACTCTGGTATGTCTCTCATACCACTAGTATGTTTCTCATACCACTCTGGTATGTCTCTCATACCACTCTGGTATATCTCTCATACCACTCTGGTATATCTCTTATACCACTCCGGTATGTCTCTCATACCACATCTCTCATACCACTCTGGTATATCTCTCATACCACTCTGGTAAATCTCTCATACCACTCTGGTATGTCTCTCATACCACTCTGGTTTATCTCTCATACCACTCTGGTATGTCTCTCATACCACTCTGGTATGTCTCTCATACCACTCTGGTATGTCTCTCATACCACTAGTATGTTTCTCATACCACTCTGGTATGTCTCTCATACAACTCTGGTATGTTTCTCATACCACTCTGGTATATCTCTCATACCACTCTGGTATATCTCTTATACCACTCCGGTATGTCTCTCATACCACATCTCTCATACCACTCTGGTATATCTCTCATACCACTCTGGTAAATCTCTCATACCACTCTGGTATGTCTCTCATACCACTCTGGTTTATCTCTCATACCACTCTGGTATGTCTCTCATACCACTCTGGTATGTCTCTCATACCACATCTCTCATACCACTCTGGTATATCTCTCATACCACTCTGGTATGATGGAAGAAGGGGCAGGTACAATGTTCTTTGAACATCAGGGAGGGGGCATATATCTCGCAGTCGAGGAACATTTTGAGATTGCTCAAGATATATAATATGTCATACTAAAGGGTCACACTCTTGTAAGGGGCTGTAACTTGATCATACTGAGCCCCATATTCAAGCATGCAGTAATAATACTGGCCATTCAGGGTATAAAGTGTAACATGACACTTGGTGAACTCTGTTCGCTGAGAAAAACCCAGTTTATGGACAAACGAGTTTTCATCAGGTGCATCATTGCTCAAAGCAGAGATAAAAAATAATGTAATTATGATTAAAAAATAATACTACAGTACAATTAATTATATATCTCACATGTATAAACTATTAATATAAATACATGGATCTAGAGCTCTAGGCTGGTATTCAATATTGATCTTTTTTAATTGGAGAATAATGATAGCCAATCATATCCAAGAGTTTAATAATGGTGTGATCTGATTTGTTGTCCAAATTTTAAGTCAAGTAAGATCAACATTGAATACCATCCCTAGTATATTTTTTGCTGCAGGATTTCATCTATGCTTAATTACTATGACGTAACGAAAGACCGTTTTAACAGTCTTTTTTATCAAATGAAGTAATTGAGTCATGAGTACTTTGATCCGTGTAATAAAACAAATAACACATCCTCTGGAGGAATATATACATTTCAATATTGATAACCCTCGGAATATAATGTCAGCCTCGGCTGGTGTCTTCATCGCCATTACATTCCACAGGTAGTCATTAATGAAATGTATCCCCCCAAGAGTATGTGTTATTTATACAGTATTATATGTGTTGAATACAAACGTGGAACAATAGACTTACAGCCAATTAAGTCACCTTGTTAAATCATTGTGCAAACAAAACTTTATGAATTCTACACTTAAAGACTGTGTATGATACCTGTACATAGGGAGTAAGACGGGAAAGACACGCACAACATATGGAACATTAACAGTATCATCTAACATTGGTATTATTCCACCACCCTGGCTCTGTCTGTCAACAATTCTATGAATTTCTTCCATTATCTATTAACCATCAGGAGAATGTCATCATTTTCTATTTAAAGTCTGGATACTGAACAGAACATACCCCCCCCCCCTCCCTCAATCCCAATTAAATCTAATTATGACATTGCTTTGATGATGTGTGCATCATGAATGATACCTAGCAGCAACTTGTACTGAACAAACTACAGTAGAACTTTGATGCTGCAAACAGTAAATTGCACCCACCGCGTCTAAACCAAATCACTGTATGACTTATTGGGATACTATACAATTTCAACTTGTGTGACTTATTGTGATTGAAACATCAGGTGATTTCCTATCACTGTATGACTTATTGCAAGACTATACAATTCAACATGTACTCCTTATTGCAATAATCAGAAGTTGAAATGTTTATACACTGTGACACCTCCAACAATTTAAAAACCTTGAACAAGCTCCCTGATCCTGTTGATCAGGTTCTTCTGTCCCGATAAAATGATGATGTACTAGTATATGCAATGGAACTTAGATGCCTCAAATACAGTTGGCCCAAACACCCTAGAATAACGTATTAATAGATCATAATAGAGTTTCAAACTATTTTCTAGTATTTTCCTGGTCCGAAGGCAGTTCCTGAGGCATCAATGTTCTACTTAAATGTTAAAGTTTGAAAGGAAAGATTGTACCTCACACAAACTTGGCAGCCCTCACTGTGTGACATGCATCTCCAACTAGTATTTTCTTGGTCCGGTTGGAAGGCAGTTTAAGGCATCAAAGTTCTACTGTATAAATAATAATGTTCAAGTTTTAAATGGAGAGATCATACCTCACACAAACTTGGCGGCCCTTACTGTGTGACATGCATCTCCAACTAGTATTTTCTTGGTCCGGTTGGAAGGCAGTTTAAGGCATCAAAGTTCTACTGTATAAATAATAATGTTCAAGTTTTAAATGGAGAGATCATACCTCACACAAACTTGGCGGCCCTTACTGTGTGACATGCATCTCCAACTAGTATTTTCTTGGTCCGGTTGGAAGGCAGTTTTAGGCATCAAAGTTCTACTGTATAAATAATAATGTTCAAGTTTTTAATGGAGAGATCATACCTCACACAAACTTGGCGGCCCTCACTGTGTGACATGCATCTCCAACTTGTATTTTCCCAGTCTGGTTGGAAGGCAGTTTAAGGCATCAAAGTTCTACTGTATAATCTTGAAGATTAAACGGACAGATCATACCTCACACAAACTTGGCCGCCCTCCCTTAGACAGTTTGCTTCTCAAAGAAAAATACCCAATAAATAAGCATTAAGAAGCCTGCAGATATTTTAAACCTTCAACTATGGAGTGTGTCCATCATCATTTTAATGGATTCAGAGATTTTGGGAAATCTTAGTAAATGAATCATCTGTTAAATACCAGTAATTATTGTGCGAATGTTCCATGCTGGCTCCAGATACAGGCTCCAGATACGGGCTCCAGGCTCCAGATACGGGCTCCAGATACAGGCTCCAGATACAGACGCTCCAGATACGGGCTCCAGATACAGGCTCCAGATACGGGCTCCAGATACAGGCGCTCCAGATACAGGCTCCAGATACGGGCTCCAGGCTCCAGATACGGGCTCCAGATACGGGCTCCAGGCTCCAGATACAGGCGCTCCAGATACAGGCTCGCTCCAGATACGGGCTCGCTTCAGATACAGGCTCGCTCCAGATATGGGCTCCAGATATGGGCTCCAGTGGGTATAGCAAGTTAATATATCAATAAAATTGAATGTTTATTTATTTAGAATTTACAATACATTGAAGGGCTCAAGTGTTTTCTAATGATATATATTGATTTAATAAATAACTTCAAGGCAACACCTCAACAAACTTAATAGTATTTTTAAAGTTATAGTCTGGTTAATCAGGTCTGTCACTTGTATACAAACATTGCAATATCATAACATTGTATTTTTATTGTTTTAAACATTTCAATTGGAGAAAAAGTCAGTGAAAACCAATACCTTATACACTAAGTTACATACAAATACACATATTATCTTTTAAAATAATACATTAAAAAGAGAAATTACAATGTTTATATACACATTATTATGTAAACAAGTGACCGTTCTGATTAATCGATTTATACCTATAAACAATCATAGACTGTGGATTCTGACAGTGTTTGAAGACTGACAATAACTTATCCACAGGCTGTGTGTGCTATTTTAACGGCAGCATCCATTATTTCCCCATCAAACTCATACAATCATCTTTATGATCATCAATTATCATTCAATTTAACAATAAAAACATAACTAAGACAGTTATAATGTGAGTAGATCCACAGGTAACTGTATCATTAATAAACAGTACCTAAAAAAAACATTTTTTTTTTGTTAAATTTAGAATTCTTATACAAGGTATATTTCCCGGAGAAGTGATTGTACAGTCACTGGGTGTATTTTTTTTTTTTTTCCATAATTTAAAGCATTTACGGCATTATTCATCTATTTAAAGCTGTGGGTGATCAAAAACATCTTTGTGAATCGAAAGCATTCGAAAACATGCTTAAATTTACCTTCGTACGATATAATTCATTGTTTAAACTTTGATTTTATTTTTCGAGGGCGTAAAACGCTACAGGAACGACTGTAGTGGTTTTTAGTGTGTCTGACGGGTATTTAGAACGTATTTTATAACGGTCGTTTTCATTGGCGTAGTATACATCGTTTGTACGCTGGTTACCAAGTCCTGGGAAACCCCAATGAAATCAACCAATGAAAATCGTTGTTACAAAAAGGAAATCACGCGCATCATTGGAACGTTCGGAGAAACATGGAGTCATTTTGACATTTAAATATGCAAACGATTCGTTTTTCGGCTTACACGTATACATTCGCTGAAGTGAACATGTGTCAACCAGGTAAATCTGTTCCAACTTTTTCGTTCTTTAATTTTACCGCATTATTATGTTTCTACACAATGGTAAATTCGACATATGTTGGTGATTTCCTCAATATTTCCGTGTTTTTGTTTTTATTGAGTCCACCCCAGTGACCGGTTGGTCACCGTGAAAAGTATTTATGGTATAACTGTTTAACTACTTGACCACTTTCGATGAGATTTCGCATGAAAGTAGTTATAGTCATGTTTTTTACGAATATAATTACTTTATGAAGATATCGAAAGCCAATTCTTGTTTTTGATACCTGGTCAATTCATGGAAATACACCTTGTATAAGAATTCTAAATTTAACAAAAAAAAATATTTTTTTTAGGTACTGTTTATTAATGATACAGTTACCTGTGAGTAGATCAGGAACTATACTCTGTAGACATTATCTTGGCCATCTAGAGGTATATAATTATAATACCCCTACGTATCACACGCTACCAGATATATCCATCTTATACCGCATATTCAACCAGTTAAATATCACCCTAGGGCCCTCATTTTCTGTCTAATACTATAAATGATAACAAATTATACAAACCCTGTCAATATACACATTATATAATCATCGTTAACATGCTATTAACATGCAAAATATTAAGATCAATTATTAGAACCCAACAGAGTACACATGGTACAGCTAGTGTGCCATTTACATTTACTCGTAACCAGGAAGCATAATATATGAGCATGTGGCTCATACACAATTCTCACACCAAACTTCAAGGTTTTTTTCTAAAGATTTACCAAGGTACGACTTTTTGTGCTGGATAAATGAAAATTATTTCATCATGACTACTGCTTAGCACTTTTAGTCTCGCAACAATACATTTACATACTTTTAATTAAGGTTTTCCCTTAAATTCAAGTACCATATTGGCATTTTTCAAGGCAGCACTTAATTCAAATACTTTTCAATGTTGAAACCATATTCAAGGACTTTTCAAGGCCTGTGCAAACCTTGGAACACCAAGACTGCTAAAGAGTGAATGTCACATGCTTGCTGGATGGTGATACATAGGAGCATTCTGTTCCTCAGATTGAATTCATCCTATTGAATGGACGATAAAATATATAACCCTTGATTCCATCATCTCCTGAAGCATCTCATATCCTTTCCACTACCACGATTTTTTGGGGGGGCTAGGAGAAATTCATATGGACCCTATGCAAGTGGACCCATGACAGCAAAATTCCCGAATTTGGGCATTTAGGTCATAAACTATAGAAGGCCAAAATGGCCATCCCGGCCAGTCTGCATTAGTATGCTATATGGTAGCGGAAAGGATATCTAAGCTAAATCTCATCTCAAATATTGTCATGTCTCTTTATGTTAATTTCCACAAGAGACTGGACTTAAAATTGGCATCACAGAACAGAAACATTATTCTGAGTTTATAACAGTATAATTCCAAGAGCTGCTAACAATAGATTTATCCTAAATTCAGACTCTGATTTGAGCAAAATCTCAATTTGAGCTGAGATTTCTACTTGAGATGCTTCGGGAGATCAGGGCCTGTTCTTTGTTCACATATACCCAAATAGTAACACAAACCCAGGTATAATTGAAGGTTACAAACTCAGGTAAGACAGTGTTGACCATCAACACGATCTATAACTGATGTTTTTATGCTAAAAACACATTCTCATCATTCTAAGGTGCTTGCTGCGGTGTCAAGTTCCAAAACACAATATCAGATGGTGAGTTCATGGGTAGAATAGTATGAACAAAATGAGACAAACAGTGTTCATGTCAAAGCCACGTCTATTAATTACCCAGTTTACCCTTGCAAAAAAAGTTCACTCACTCTGCAAGGTTCAAGCTACCTTGGTCCATCACTTAATACCATCACTCGCCTTTCAAAGGCTCAAAGTAAGTTGGTCAAGCACTTAGAGCAAATAAGCAATATTACACATACACATATAGAACACAAATAGAACACATATAAAACATATATATAACACATAATGAGTACATATAGAACACATATAAAACATATATATAACACATGAGTACATATAAAACACATATAGAACACATATAAAACATATATATAACACATAATGAGTACATATAGAACACATATAAAACATATATATCACATAATGAGTACATAATTATAGAACACATATAGAACACATATAAAACATATATATAACACATAATGAGTACATATAGAACACATATAAAACATATATATCACATAATGAGTACATAATTATAGAACACATATAGAACACATATAAAACATATATATAACACATAATGAGTACATATAGAACACATATAAAACATATATATAACACATAATGAGTACATATAGAACACATATAGGACACATATAAATCAAATATACAACACAATTATTGGACATAATTTATATTTAACAAAATTAATATAGTACACATGTAAAACATGTCTTATAGAACATACATAGAACAAATAGAGAATGAATATAGAACAAATATAGGACACACATAAAAAAATATAGAACACATATATTATATAACATATGGGACAGATACAGAACACATATAGAACACACACATAATTCATCAGAAATCTGTCAAACATTAGTACTACAGGAAGTCAATCCTACAATAAGCCGTACAAAGCAATTGTCTATTCTTTCATCTTTCATTCTCTCATGTTTTACAAAGTGAGAAAAGATTTAGTTCACCTTAACACGAATCCTTCACTGAATCATCAACCAGCTAGAAATAATGGAAGTTTCCCAATACATACATCATTATAGGAGTCAAAGAGGTCTGTAGTTAGCACCCATGCATGGAACCAGGGGGAACCAATCACAAATAGTATTGGGTATTATTCACAACCTCTAGTACTGGGCAACGTACATCACTAGTACTTGGTACTATTAGCCTCTAGTACTGGGCAATGTGCATCACTAGTACTTGGTACTATTAGCCTCTAGTACTTGGCAATGTGCACCACTAGTACTTAGTACTATTGGCCTCTAGTACTGGAAAATATTTTCCACTAGCACTTTGCACTATTTACCTCTAGTACTGGGCACTATTTGCCACTAGCACATTGCACTATTTATCACTAGTACTGGACACTATTTACCTCTAGTACTGGACACTATTGGCCTCTAGTACTGGACACTATTGGCCTCTAGTACTGGACACTATTTACCTCTAGTACTGGACACTATTTACCTCTAGTACTGGACACTATTTACCTTTAGTACTGGACACTATTTACCTCTAGTACTGGACACTATTTACCTCTAGTACTGGACACTATTTACCTCTAGTACTGGACACTATTTACCTCTAGTACTGGACACTATTTTCCACTAACACTTAGTACTATTTACCTCTAGTACTGGACACTATTGGCCTCAAATACTGGACACTATTTACCACTAGCCATTAGCACTATTTTCCTCTAGTACTGGACACTATTGGCCTCTTGTACTGGACACTTTTTGCCTCTAGTACTGGACACAAGTTGCCTCTAGTACTGGACACTTTTTGCCTCTAGTACTGGGCACTATTTGCCTCTAGTACTGGACACTATTTGCCTCTAGTACTGGACACTTTTTGCCTCTAGTACTGGACACTATCTGCCTCTAGTACTAGACAATATTTGCCTCTAGTACTGGGCACTTTTTGCCTCTAGTACTGGGCACTATTTGCCTCTAGTACTGGGCACTTTTTGCTTCTAGTACTGGACACTATTTACCTCTAGTACTGGACACTATTGGCTTCTAGTACTGGACACTATTTACATCTAGTACTGGATACTATTGGCTTCTAGTACTGGACACTATTTACATCTAGTACTGGATACTATTGGCTTCTAGTACTGGACACTATTTACCTCTAGTACTGGACACTATTGGCTTCTAGTACTGGACACTATTTACCTCTAGTACTGGACACTATTGGCTTCTAGTACTGGACACTATTTACATCTAGTACTGGATACTATTGGCTTCTAGTACTGGACACTATTTACCTCTAGTACTGGACACTATTGGCTTCTAGTACTGGACACTATTTACATCTAGTACTGGATACTATTGGCTTCTAGTACTGGACACTATTTACATCTAGTACTGGATACTATTGGCTTCTAGTACTGGACACTATTTACATCTAGTACTGGATACTATTGGCCTCTAGTACTGGACACTATTTACCTCTAATACTGGACACTAGTACACAGCACAGTTCAATACCAGTATTCAGCACTGTTTACTTGTACTAGGTACCTTGATCCACTAATACTGGGTACAATGCAGAACTTAATAAGCACTTAACACTGTTCACCAGTACACCAGTACAACAGTACACCAGTCCTATATGTGTGCAAATATGAGAGAACAAAGGACCACCAACTTCTGTAGACACTGATGTACTATATCGTAGACACAACAAGAACGTGTTAATCAAAGAAGTCAATAATTCATCACTTATTGCAAGACATACCTACAAACCAATGTTAGTTGCCCATTAATTATTAACAAGTATGACCACATTAGGAGAAAAGATGATCAAATCACGGAATGCAAACAGTCCAGGGAAGTCATAGAGTTTGCTAACGGGTGAGATCAAATACTTAGATACCTTGGAGAGATATTCAGCTAACTGTCTTATGCATGCAAAGTGGGTACTAGCGATAATCAAATCTAACAAAGAAATAATTTATGGAGTGAATTAATAGTGAACCGAAGACAAAATCTCTGCCACAATTTCCTTTGAGGGCAACACTAAACCGAACATAAAGTTCCTGTGATATCTGTGATAAGTACATAAAGCAAGGTCGATTTGATCATGAAGAATTGACCTTGCTGGCTGCCAGTATATATAAATCAAACTGTGCAAAATATTAGAATCAGATATTATAAGTCTTTTTCAGAACATGGCATGCATGCAAGATTATTAAAATATATCCAAGAAACTTCCAAGTATAATGCTGCTTAATAAGAGTATACATTAACTACAAAAACAACTATATAATTGCAAGATGGTTGTCCAATAATATGCCACTTTTATACAGACCTGCAATTTTATGTCAGCCATTTAACAATCTTGTGCAAACAGATACAAGCTGTTCGGTTTGATGACCAGGGGTGGTATTCAATATTGATCTTATTTAATTGGAGAATAAGGATAGCCAATCATATCACCTGTTACTGATCAAGAGTTTAATATGGTGTGATCTGATTGGTTGTCCTTACTCTTCAGTCAAGTAAGATCAATATTGAATACCACCCCTGCAGGTTTCAAACATTAGGTATACTGGCATGCGAGGTATTACCGGACAGCAGGTATTACCGGACAAACGGTCCTAGACGCTTATTTTCTGGACCTATGGATTGAAATTTGTACCTAATCACTAAGAAGCTTGTTTTGAATAAATCTAGAAGAAAAAAAATTATTCAAGATTAACAAGACTGTCTATTTATCCAAAATGTCGTCCGCGGCTGTGTGTTTACGTTTGCGGCGCTTGGGGAAATTACCATCGTCTGCGCATGCGCAAAATAACACCATCTGAGAGCGTGCGTCATTGATTTTATACAGTTAAATTAATTAGCTCCGTTTGCAGCAAAGAATGAATAGCCGAGTGGTTAACGTCTTAGATTGTGAAGCGAGAGGACCCGCGATCGGTTCCTCGCGGCATCAAATATTTTTTTCTTTTTTTTTTAAATTTAATCTCGTCCAATTATACCAGCTCTAATTTCAGCAGGGTTTTGTTAATTACGAAATTTGTCAACGGATATCAGTTGAGTAACCCTTTTTAAGGTCTTATCCATAAGTCTGAAATACTTTGGGTTGATTTTTAATCGTTTTAATCGGTTTTGATCGGTAAATTATGTACGGTATATTACGGCATCTGACCTACCATAGAACGCCACCTAGCGGGAAAACATGGCGCGTCACGAGTTGTTATTACGAAAATCGTGACATATTTTTGCATAAATAGGAAGTACGAACCCAGTTTAAATCATTTCCTACAGTAAGTTTCCAAATTTTAAGTTAAAAATGGTTGAAAACAACTGTCTGGTAATACCTGCTGTACGCCGTTGAAAAAAGCGTAAAAAGTGCCCCTGTTTGGGCCCCTAAATTTGGATGTTCTGATGACGTCATTTTTCGGGAATTCTATTTTTAGGAAGGCCTTGAACCCAGGTATGTGTCAACACCAAAAATTCTGACTAAAAATCGATTTTTAACTTGACATGAAGCTTTTTATGCCATTTCTGTCCAGTAATACCTCGCATGCCAGTACCAAGATAAGCAGTCAGTTTCATCCCAATATCTAAAACTACCAGTGACCTTGACCTTGCTTGCCATGCAGCCCCACTTTCAATCCCTAGGTGTGTATGCACACAAGCCATATTATAACCAAAACAGCAAGCTTCATCACAATATTTTATTAGTTTATACTAATTTATTTAAGGTCGATTGTGAAACAAGTTTTTCCAACTTATATCAATCCCTCTCTACACGGCACTTCTGATGTTATCCAGGGTTACAATGAGAGAAGAGAAGCCAGTTTCCCTTTTATGCTGAGCACTTAAAAGGGAATTTCTGGTACCAATTTTATTTTGTCTTTGGTATGACGTGGCCTGGGATTGAATCCGGGACCTCCCACACTCGAAGAGGACGCTCTACCACTAGGCTATCGAGGAGGCAGTTCCAATATTTCATTTCTAATACATGTAAAGTAATCATCCAGAAACCGACAGACAGACCAACAGTTGATATTCAAATTACATAAGAGATACTTGATAGTTCAATCTTTTAAGAAATACATTAAAGAAAACTGTTCCAAGATTAGCTACCAAAATTGTACCATGAAACAGTTGATATTCAAAATGAAATAACAGTTCATTATAATATTTTAGGAAATACATTTGAGAAAACTCTTCCTATATTAGCTACCATGATGTACTTACAACATACAAGACATTAGATTACAAATTATGCCCGAGCAGAACACCTGTACAACATCATATGTATCATTAAAACAGATGTATCATGTACTCAGCTGATAAATCCAGACTTTAATACAAACACAGGAAGTGCTTGTATCAGTATGTTTATGTCAAACTTGTTGGAGAATGCAAGAACATGAAGTAGGTAAGTCATCACTTACAAGTTACACCGACATTATACAGGCTGGTACATCTAAATATTTACAACAACTTCTCCACTAATTACCCAAATCCACACTTCTAATTACCTCTAATTACCCAAATCCACAACCATTATTTGTCATAATAAAACTCAGTTGAGAACAACTACAAGCTTACTATATAAATACTTCCCTGGAAGCCAGTGGTCATAATAGGCCAATTATTAAAGGCAGGGATAAAAAACTTAACAGCAAAGTACTATGACTGTCTCAGTCGAATGCAAAAAAGAAAAGAAAAAAAAGAAAAAAAATACTGTTGCTCATGATCAAACAATCGATCTTACCCAGTTGGTTCCATCAATAAAACGCAAGAATGCTGCAGTACAAAAACATTGTAAGACACTTGATAATAAAATTTTAAAGCTGGAGGTCTAAATAACAACAACAAGTTTATTTTAAGAGACCACACAGTCAGGCAAACCCTGAAGTCAAGCTTCTCTGTGAGTCTCTAAGCTGGGGCAACTTTATCAAACAGACAAAAATCTTCACTATACTCCGGAATACTCAAGTTAACTTTACCTCGGGAAAGCTATTTTCCAGGGTTGTTAAAAGATAAAATTACAAACAAGTAAGAAATTCCCCTGGATCTTCCTGGAATCTAGAAATACCGCTCAAAGTTTTAGAAAGAAATATCCACGGATTTAGTTTAATGCATTTAATCAATTGAAATTACAAAGGCTTGCAAATAATTGTGTTTCCAAATCTTAACTGCCAACTGAAACGCTATTAAACAAAACCCTCTTCAATGAATCAAAGCATGATTAAAAGTTTTAAGATATTTGTCAGAGGTCCTGGGCATCTTATCTCTGAAATGCAACAATATTATTGGAGTGGGTGAGCAACATTTTACAGTTCCCAGCGGTAATTGCAGATCTGATTTAAGAAATCCATCATCCTATCAAACCATCTTAAGTGATTTTGGAAGCTCTGATTTTCCCCGAATAAATGTAGAATAACCAATTCTAACCACAATATTTATATAAATGGTCCATAACACATCTCTCTAGGGAGATGTTGAGTTCCGAGGAAATTTTTCAAATTATGATTTAGTTTCGTTTTTCTGTAATCGATAGAATCTTACCTTCTATTTTATAACATAGACAATCTATGAAACGTCTGTAACAACCCCCCACCCTTCCTGGTTTAATAATTATTTTTTATTATGAATTTATTTGATGATACTTTCAGGCGCAATCATTTAAATAGCTTAAATACCAAGCTCCAAATTTGTTTTATAACGAGCATATTCGTTCATTATATCAGTTTCATAAAAATAATATTAATTCAATAATACAGAACACAATTTTAATATTCAATTTATATATATCACATTCCCATACCCAACAAAAATCAGACAAATATGACAGTTTAAGACATTATTGCACACACTTGCATTGCGAAAATTTATCACAATGTGGGAAAGTGCTCGTGTTTATGATAAAGGTTATGTTTTATTCTGTTGTAGTGTTATATAATGGTATATGAGCAAGTCATTAAATACAGATAAATTGGCACCAATATTAGAGTGGGGAAAGTTTAATATAAGATCATTTGTCATGTTTAAGACAGGAAGTCACATTTAGTCCATCTATAGGTATGGGGTCAGTGGTCAGCCATATAGTCAGACTAGGTAAGTAGATGACATCATAATTTAGAAGTCCCGGTCAGTCAATCACCAACTAACTACATGGAGGCTGTCACATCATTTGAGAGGGGAGCACTCAATTAGGTCTGGACAGCTACTGAAACAAAAGATTGGGACATAAATAATGACAATCCTGATGAAGTTGATACACCTGGCCCCAATCTCCCGAAACATCTCAATCTGAGCTCATTCATAACTCAAACTTTGTTACCTATCGTTTGATATTAGTTTCCATGTGTAATTATTCTCTTACTTGGTATGACAAAACAGAAATATTGTTCTGAGTTTATATCTTCTATGCAGGTACAAAAACATAGAGGCCAGGTTACTGTTTTATCAAAGCACTTACAGAAACCATAAAGTTCAGTAAATTTTCAATTCTTTGTAATTCTTCAACAATCGCATACTGGTGACGGATACCGTGTGTAGGAGTTCATTAACTGAATCATTATTAGTATTGCAGCTCCATTTACCACACTTTCTAATTGTAAACAAATTATAAAGACTTTAAACTTAATCGTAAGTTTACGATTTCCGTTAAGTGCTTTGATAAAACAGTACCCTGATGTTTCCCTTGCTTGATGTAAATTTATGGCATACCTAGGTGCTGATGTACAGTTGACTGACATGCTGCTTGAGCAATGACCTTCACCCATTATTTACCGTTTCAACAAAAGGTCGAGAAGACAGGAAAATGTTTGACAGAACAACTGAGCTGTAGTGACAATCTATCATTCATTGTACGAGCTAGCTGGAGACATTACTCATCAGCAATTTGTTATAAATATACACAATAAATGAACATAATAATATTCTACAAGTCCCTTCTACAGGTACATTATACAGCCTCAAATATTATCTGTACAACATGAATTATATGTGGCACTTTTGAAGCATTATAGTTGATTTTCAGCTAATTCCTCATTTTTAGGACACCTGAGCACTTTGTGCTCAGGGTGCGCTTTTGTGATTGCCCTATGTTTGGCGTCCGTTGTCCGACGTCCGCCTTCAACAATTTGAGTTAACACTCTAGAGGTCACAGTTTTCACTTAATTTTTATGAAACTTGGTCACAATGTTTGTCTCTATAAAATCTAGGTCAAGTTCATAACTGGGTCACATGGGGTCAAAATCTAGGTCACAAGGTCACATCAAAGAAAAATATTGTTTACACTCCAGTGGTCTCACTTTTTGTCTAATCTTTATGAAACTTGGTCACAATGTTAGTCTCTATGAAATCTAGGTCAAGTTTGTAACTGGGTTATCTGGGGTTCAAAAACTAGGTTACTAGGTCACATCAAAGAAAAACCTTGTTAACACTCTAGAGGTCACATTTTTGACATAATATTAATGAAACTTGGTTGCTATGGTATCACACTCACACCTGGTTGCTAAGGCATCACACTCACACCTGGTTGCTAAGGTATTACACTTGCACCTGGTTGCTAAGGCATCACACTCACACCTGGTTGCTAAGGCATCACACTCACACCTGGTTGCTAAGGTATTACACTCACACCTGGTTGCTAAGGTATTACACTTGCACCTGGTTGCTATGGTATCACACTCAATTACAGCAGCAGCAACAACAACTATCAAATTCAGAATGACACCAGTATAATTAAGGTAGGATTGAGAACAAGATGACACCAGCGTGTGATAGGTGGGAACAAGATGACACCAGTGTGTGATAGGTGAGAACAATTCTGATAAAATATCGGGTAGCACTGATGAGTATCACACTGTACAGGACAATGATCCATCGCTAATTAAAACCTGAGCCATGTATTTGAGAAGCTGAGTACAGAATATGAGAATATCTACATAATAATTATTACACAATAATTATAACTATTGCTATTTTAGTGATTAATTAGTGATTCTAACACATATCGAAAGTTGAATGTTGGTTCATTCAAAACCAATCTCATGTAAATCAGACCTAAGGCATCATATACGGTATGCACAGTGTATAAACAAGTCAACTTCCGGTTATTGCAATAAGGAGTACATGTTGAATTATAGTCTTTCAAGTTGTACAGTGATAGGAAATCACCGGATGTTTCAATCACAATAAGTCATACAAGTTGAATTGTATAGTATCACAATAAGTCATACAGTGATTTGGTTAATACGCAGTGATATGGATATGGAATATAAAGAACAAAGGTGAACAAACAGCATGCCAATATGTGTGGTTATAAACGGAACAAAAGGATGTGTACTCTTGGCGAATGATGGTGGGGGTGACTAAAGAACGTAAATTAATTATATCAATATGTTAATGTACAAACATAGTGTTAAATAATAAACAGCCACCTGACAATGACAGCAAACTCAAATACATTCACTGTTAAATCATCGCATATAGAATATGTGTTAGTCAATACTCGCGGTTTAACGTTACAATTAATTATTTATTTGAAATGAAATACGAGAGCCAGCACATAGTCTTTCATTATCAAACCATGTTTAATTAGCTGATATCTCATATATCAATTATGACAAGGAAATTTGTAATAAGTTTAATATTTCAAATTTTAACAAATACATTTGTAAATTGTTAGGAATTTTCCTGGAAATTAGGACAATGCTACAACATACAGGTACCAGTACCAAAAAAGCATTAACTAAATAACACTGGAGACAAATTTAATCCATATTTTAGCTTTTCAACAACAAAACAATAAAACATTTTATTCAATTTTCTAATTTAACGATGTACACAAAATTAATGTAATCTATAATTAAATTTACAACAAATAATTTTGTTAAACTGACTGACAGACACAAATTTAACCTGTAATTTAAGTTGTCAACTAAAAATGTAACGAAACAATATTCATTTCATTAAATTTTGTAACCCAACGATGGACACACATTTAATCTATAATTAATTTACAATTTAACAACAAAGTATTTCCGATGGACACCGATCTAATCCATATATAATTTAACTTTTTAGCTACAAAACAAAAGTGCAATTTAATTAATTTTTGGAGTTTCATGTTTAACCATTAACATGCAATTAAATTGTCAACACATATATTTTTATTATAAAAGGCTGACAATTGGGAACTTGAAGGTGTTACATTTTTAAGTTTACTTCTAGTTAAAGGATTGTGTTAATACATTCATTTAGGTACAAATTCTGTATGTTAATGGATAAATTTATACATAGTTTCTGGAGTCCTAAAGTCCAGACTTAAATTATCCTACTATACATGTGTGTTCCAGTCAAGGTAACTCTCAATGTATTATGTTTGATGTACGCAGGTTACAAATGATGTTAACAAAAACATTACGAAACTTCAAAAGTCAAAGAGGCTGTGATATTAGGCCCAGGGCGGAGTATAAATATCGAGGGCTCAGTGCATGCAAAACAGTTATTATCATTATTATATAATTATTATATGTAGTTACAACTGTTTTGCACTGAGCCCTCGATATTTTGAAACAATGTAAACTTACTTAATAAGTCCAATAAATAAGATTCATTAATCAATTCCCAGCTATAAATTTAATAGCCTGCAGCTTTTTAAAGATCACAAAAAAGATTTCCTTGCAACTTATATTTCATATAAATTTTCTAGGTTAAAAGCTATACTCAAATACACAAACAATAACTGAAGAAAATTTGCAGAAATGTTTTGAACAAAATAATATTACAAAATTCTTAAACAGATACACATTCAAATATCCACATGTTATAAGAATATATTTTTGCAACTTAATTTAAAGTTAACAGATTTGCTAGGTTACATATTGATATACTAGGTGTTTTTGTTAGAATATATATATCCTACTAACCAAATAAACATATTCTATAACTGAAGAGCTTCGCAAAAATGTTTTTAAAATAAAATATATAATTATATAACATATTGCTAATTCATAATACATGTACAATTATATAAATACCGGTGTACTCACATTGTTATATCAAGTCCTCTAAAATTCAAGAATAATTTCCCAATATAAAGTTTGTGCAACAATCTGAATATAAACAAATAAACCGTAAGTTTTCGCTAAATTCTGTGCACAATACATCCAACTGATGAAGGAGGATTAAAATCTTACAAACGGAAATCAGATAGCCACTTCATACATTAGTTAGTAATATAATTCACTGGAGTATATTACCAGATATAAAATATAACAATACTCTATGATAGACAGTACTCATTAACTGGTTACAAGCCAATTCAGTGAGGAATACAGCATGTGACAAGGCAGACAGGTCACTTACTATCAGAGTAAAACAATACTGTCATCATAAATAACCTATTTAATTAATACACCAGCAACTTTAAGGGACATGGGGTATGGAGAGAGAACGGAGTTTTTCAATACTCAGGCAGCCCTGTTGCATGATGCATTTAGGTAATTATCACAGATGTCATGAGTGTTGTTTATATAACTTCTAAAGCAATGCTCGATCATGGTGTGCATGCAGGCAAGTCTTCAAAAGCCATGTGACTTCTAGAGCAGCGTTGCACACATATTCGGCACCATGATCAGAGCAGCACCAGTACTTAAAGACAACTCTGTATCTGTCATTTTGACCAGGGGAACTTTCATTTAGTATACTGTTATTGTTTGTGCCTTTCATGCTCTGGTATTTTCATATTGAGTACCTAAGGTCTAGTACATAATCTCCTCAGTCTGATTTGCCACTAGCAACTTCCTGGATATCTCCCATTATCAGTCACTTAATTATTAATTATACCATAAAATTCAAATGAGAGACAGACTTGGGCTTAATTGAAAATATGATAATAGAGACTAGAGAAATTAAAACAATATTGAGCATTATTCTGATTTACACACGTAATCAGGGCAATAATGCATTCATTAGAAGGAAATTTGTAGCACCATTCTGGTTACTGCTGCGCCTATTCGTTGAGAGGAGACTGTTTTGGTTTCTACTTGGCAGAAACCAACAGATGAATTTAGATCATTGTTAGAAATTTTAAGCCAATAAGACAAAGTGATGTAACGCCATGCAGGAATGTGTGTGTGTAATTATTTAGGCCTTTTGGTCAAGGATAACCCATGAAAGTGCAAGCACTTATTTCTAATGGAAATATGCTGAAGGGACAGCAAGTAGAAGAGAAAGAGTTGTGATACAAGGAATCCGGGTGCGTTACCCTAGCTTGTTCCGAATAGACTTCCTGGTTCTTTAACATGCCCGGTGTATAGCACCAATCCATTTTCAACCAGTTTGTCTCTTAGTTGGGTGGGAAACACTGAAAAGCGTTTCAGAAATGACAAAGTGTCCGGGCCGAGATTCGAACCAGGGATCTCTCGATCAGTAGTCAAGTGCATTATCTACTCAACCAACGTGCCACCCAATGTCAAGATTATCTAATTTTGTACAAAAAGTAAAAATATATTTTGTACAAAAAAAATCTATTACATCTCTGTAATACCCTCACACTTTGAAGTCAACAAAACCTGAACAAATCAATTACCAACCTAATTAAGTACAATATTATGCAATCACAAGATCTCAATTTTGACAAGGCATACACCTGCTACCAGTATTTCAATGTTTGCTACATGTATCCTTAAATTATTTAACAGTACAAAAACTGCTGTTTGAAATTAACATTGTGATGCAGCAAACTTTAGGTAGATATTACACAGTGTGGCAATACCAAGTGACTAACATCACTAAAGGCTACAAATCCAAGACGAAATTTGATACCTTCGAAAACGAAAATAGCTATAAGTATTTTATTGCTTCATCCATTTCCATCAAACAATATTACGCCAGTCTAAGGAAATAATTATATGCTTTCCACAAAATATAGGATATTTTTCAGCAGCTGGGCCATTTATTCTAACGCCCTGTGAAACCTTCGGAGTGGTTGCATGCGATCAGACTACAGTTTCAAGCAGTCTTCTTTTCTAAAGTTTCACAGCCAGTGCTGGTCAAAACAGCCCAGCAGCTGATAAGGATCCGACATTTCCTGGAAAGCTTACATTTTTCCCTTAGACTGAAGTATGTTTTGTAGAAATTGGTATAGAATTTAAATACATGTACATAATTTATAGCTATTTTTGTTTTCCAATGTTGACAAATTTTGTCTTAAATTTGTAGCCTTTAGTGATTTCAAAGTCACATGATATTGCTACATTGTTACTCTCATAAACATTGCATATGGTCAACAAAATTACCACCAGTACTCAAACTTAACCTTCTAGAACAAATGGCAAACAAATTCACCAAAGGGTAGTCACTCGGTCAATCCTTGTCATAGATAAAGTCTGTCTATCCCTTCCAAGGTTGAACAACCAACCGTACTGCAAGGCACAACCATGCTGCCATGCTGGATCCAGTCAATACTACATGGAAATCTGATATAAATGGATTAATCTGGTCGGACATTTGTTTACATAACAGTGTGTATATTAACATTGCAATTTCTCTTATAGTTCGATTTCGGGCATTGAGCCGTGACTGCACTTTTAAGGTTTTAACCACTAATCGATGTAGGTTGGTATAGGTTTGAAAGGTACCATAAGTAATACAATTAAGGCCAAATATTTCATGTATCTAGTTGGTCGTGACGGTAAAGCGCTTGATACATTGTAAAATAACCTTTGTCTGACCAGGGCAAGTTCGAATCCCACCAAAATAGTTTTTATTTTTATTATATATTTTTTAAATTTCACACACCTTGTAAAACCCGTGTCATACTAGTATATTTGACAAACCATATTTGTTACACGTATATTTTAGAACGTTATGAAGGCTAATCAACCGAATATAGGATGTCAGTAAGCTCGAAATACACCAACTATTGAAATGATTGAAAATGATATATATATTGAATCGACACCATTAAATGGATAAATTAAAAAATATAAACAAAATATTTAACTTATAATCTCTTCAAATAACATAAAACAATGCATTAAAAAAATGAGCGAATCAGGGATTCGAACTACCGACTTCTGGGTTAGAAATTCTGAACGTTGACGACTGCACTAAACTGTAATCTGATTATAAACAGATATCTGTAAGAATCATATCATTAAAAAATGCGCTCCGAACGTAATAAATGATAGTCTACCCGCCAAAATTGACTAGTCGGATAGGTCATGGCTCAGAGTTCAAAATTGAACTATAGTTGTGGCGATTGATATATTTGAAGGGGAGGGACTGAAATGATATATTTGGAGGAAGGGACTGAAATGATATATTTGGAGGGGCGGGACTCGAAATATATCGAGACTCGAAATATATATTTGAGGGGGAGGGACTCAAATGATATATTTGAAAGGGCGGACTCGAATGATATATTTGGAGGGGCGGGACTAGAGTGCGATAAATGTACCCATGTCAGCTATCAAATTTCAGATTAGACTATAATTAGTAACAGAGAAACAGGCAGTAAGATCATCTTATTTATTCACTATCAGGTATTGTTCTGTATAATATATCTATTAAATATTCCCAACATTTTATGTAAAATGAATATAAATAATTTATGATTGCTGCCTACCAGAATGCAAAATGGTGTAACATTCTTTAAAATTGTCAGTAAAATATTTCATGTAGGGAATTATAAACAATATAAACATACAAACCCTCATGGGGGGCATAAAAAATAATTTACTGATTTCAATTGTTTAAACATGTCTGGAGTTCAAAGGCAATCAACTCAGAACTCAACTGACACAATAATATTTAACGCCAGGTAATTGTCAATCAAGTTCCTATGAATACATTTTAACAGTAAATTATTATCACATATGTGGTCCAATAAATTCACTGCAATAAGCAAACTTAGACAAATATAGCTCTTCAGAGACAGCTCTCGCCTTTATAATATCAATAAACAAACAGGCATAATATAAACACTGCAAGGTGGACTAACAGATTGTTATCAGTGTAGATTGAAAGAGTTTATATATATCACTGGCTTAGAATGAGAAAGTCGTAAAGGCTAATTACAACCTTATAAGAACCATACATATTTGAAATCCGCATCACAAGGCGCTTATCTTATGAGCCTATTATCGGAAAAGGTCATGTTGACCAGACCAAATTTTAAAAAGCTTGTTTTTCCATAGGAAAAGAGTAGTTTTCAGACAGTTTTTTCTCGTTTTCTCAAAATATTGATTTTGTACTTACGACCTTCTAGTTCTAAGCCAACGATATATGCATTACAAGTGAACATGCACAAGATTGAACAAAATTGATCGTCAAAAATACATTTAATTTCAATTTTTATTTGTAAACAAAAGCTAATGTTATCGTCGGCTGACTATAAATAAGGCCCAGCGATCTTGTATATAATGTCAATCATTGTAACATTAGTGAACATGTCAAAGTGTCGATAATCAATACACATCCATACAGTATCTCAACTATCAGCTGTAGCAATCAGCCATACCCATCAGTAGACCATCAATCATATACTGTAGTGACAGGCATCATCATCAAAAGGTGTTAGCACATGTCATTCAATATACAATATACTTTTTTTATTGTCAACATATTCTTCTGGTTTTTTTTCAGCGTTAGCTGTCTAGCTTGGATATTGACCCACTTTAAAAACCAATGAAATGTTTGTAAATATCTCGGCACGGTATAGATTTTAAATTGTGATTGGTGAACATATAGTAAAGTTAACACAAAAAGTTAGATGCTAATTTGTATGTTTTTGTATTCGTAGTGTGTTGAAAAGTATAGTGGTCTATAGAGTGACAAATGTCCGCTAGCTTTTTCCAAGCTATGTTTCTCTGTTAATGCGCATGCCTTACCATGACCTTGGTGACTCATCGAAAACAGCCATGCGAACACATGTTGCCATAAACAGGGTTTTGGTTTACATTAACAGAGCACAACAATGCGGAGTAATACATAAACATGGATTGTTTTGTAACGTTTTACTATTACATTATTTATCTTGCTTCTTTCTTTAAATACAATGTCAGGACACGAATAACAATAGCATGCATGCAGTGTACATTTTTACAAAACAGTACGCATATAATATGATAATTTGAGAACTATTTCGTTTGCGTCATAACTTATTCATATCGGTTGTACGGTCGGAATTGCGTAGAAAGAAGACAGTGGCTACTAGAAACCGGCACCGGACGACAAGACAGCAAAATTATTCGTTCGGCACCGGTTCGCTAGCAAACGGTATGTGCATTGGCTAGGGAACCTTCATTTTATTTTTAGGCATTAGGCATCCGAAAATTTCCCGTTTCCCAGTAAACATATCATATTTGTGCTGGACATTTCTCTGTCATGATGGATGGATGTCTCTCACAAAGTTTGTCTGCTTCGATATATTTGTGAGTGGCTGATTTACATCTTCGAGTCTAAAACCACTTGACATCTTTCGCAAATGTATTGTAAAAATATACATGTAACAATCGCAATGTGTCATTTAAACTCAACGCTGTATATCTTTTTTAAAGATATTTCTTGTTATAACTGGACACTATATCACTTCACCTCCTCACACTATACAGTGTAGCAATACCACGTCACTTTGGCTACAAATCCAAGATGAAATTTGTCAACATTGAAAAACAAAAATAGCCATAAACAATTTTTATTTCTTTACAGATTTCTTTGAAACATATTACACAAAGGGCTGTCTAAGATAAACAATGTAAGCCTTCCATGAAATGTAGGATCACTATCAGCAGATTGGCCTTTTTCCAGCACCCTGTAAAACCTTGGAAAAGAAGACGGCTTAAAACTATAGTCCAATCGCAAACAATGAAGGTTTCACAGGGTGCTGCTAAAAACGGCCAAGCTGCTGAAAAAAATCATATATTTCGTGGAAAGTATATAATTTTTCCCTTAGACTGACGTTTGTTTCATAGAAATTGATAATGATATAAAATAGTCAGTTACAGTAAAATCTCGTTATATCGAGGACCCATCCAGACAAGCCAAATGCTTGAGTTAAGCCAGGTGCTTGAAATATCGAAAAGTCGATGATGAATTGTTGTTACGACTAAGTGTTACTGTGTTTATAATGAAAACACATTTGATACATGTATTTGGTTGTAACTACGAATATTTTCATTGTTTATCAAGTCTATACGCAATTTAAATCGTGTGGACATTTGCCGATTTCAACAAATTGCATATGAAAGTCGTAATGAATCCTTTTACATTAAATATCAAACTCCATGTTTAACGGTTGTAATAAAAGCTTGCATCAGCAAAAATATAACATTACCCAAGAGCATGACATACCCTACATGTGTGAACATTTTAACAGCCACGCACTAAAGTTGCAGGTGATAAAATAAAACCAGGATGCAAAGTCGATCCAGTTTCCTGCACAGGGATACGTCTCATTCAGTAAAAAAACATGCACTATATTATCCATGATTATTTATTTAGGGCATTATGTTTAGCTGAATGAGTTATATCCCTGTGGTATCCAGTTGAAACGGGCGCGATAATTTGGAGACATGAAACGCGGCGGTCTTGCGACTGACTTCAAACGCACCACACATCAAAGAAATTGCTGGTACAGTTGGGAGTAGTGTTACGTCAGAGTTCCATACCGCGGTATGAATTTGCCAATCAGCGCATAGTGTTGATTTAATTGACATTTAGTTTTCTAGTTTACGAAGTCGACAAATTTTTTATTCTGCAAGGTTGTTTGATAAAAATTGGATTTAATCGCAGACTTGATTTACTTCACTTATTCAGTATCGGACACATGAAATTGTACTGTACATAAGCCTACATTCACAGGTTTTCATGAAATACGGAATAGGAAAACAATTTGAAATTAATTTTACTAATGCAGTTTTATAACGAACGGCGCCTAAATATTTAAGATTCTACATTAACGTCGGTTTATCTTACGATAATTAAAAGTCTGTGCGAGTCAGTACGTTCGAAGTGACGATGTTGCATTTAATAGTTCTAGTTCTCGTATGCGTTAAAGTTCCAAATTGTTGCCTATACGACTTGTTCTGAAACGTATGTGTTGTTTTAATCAGGCTCATTAATTTAATGCCTTCTACTTTGTGTTTAATGTATCGAGGCGAAATTACGGAAATCAATTTAAGTGTTAGGGATTACGGTATTGTCATAAAATGTAATTATCACGATGTGTGAAAAATACGGACCGTATCAAAATTAAGTATGACATTTTTCGGAGGTGTGAAATTTTGCTTGGATGATTGTCTCGAGATAAAGTAACTAGTTATCGTTGAAAATTGTTGAATGGACCAACACCTGTGCTCGAATTAGACCAGATGGACGTAATAACTTTACTCGAGTACGAGGGATAAATTAATGCACAATACAGAGCTAATTCGCCGGGACTTTGAAATTTGCTTGAATTTAGGCCGGTTGCTTGAATAATCGCTGCTTGTATTACCGAGGTTTTACTGTATTTTTGTTTTCAAAGCGAAGCAAATTTCTGTGTGGCTTTGGTTAGTCTGTGTGCTACAGTATTTAATCGAGAAAGGGCATTGAACAATAACTATAAAAGAGTTTTTGCTTTAAATGACCAAAGATCATGGCTAGGCAGTAACAATAAAGTAATCATAAAACAATAATCATAGTGAATAAGACATTAGCAACCTGTCATAAAGCTGTCAAATAAGAGGCATGTATAACACATAATGTTCTATATAAAACATGGTGACCCACACGTTTTATGATAATATAGGTGACAAGAGATGTGTGGCTAGTATGCATAACATGCAATAAAATGTCAGAACACTTCATTTGCCAGATTTTACAGTAAAACACTGATAATGTTATAATATTATAGTTATATAGGTATTGTCATGACCTTAACACTTCTTCTTCAGGGTAGCAAGACTTTTGAACAATGATAATTTTGTAAGCATTGGAACACAAATATAGCCATAAGTATTTTATTTCTTCATCTATTTCTACTAAGGGGAAAATTATTTTTTGAATGTTTACAAATTTTTACCTAGAACTGTAGCCAAAAACCATGTGGTATTGCTACACTGTTCTTTAAATTTGGGGTTGAAATTATATATTAATATTCTCTCTGACAGTATGTTTGTCAAATATGGCAGAGACTTAGTGGGGCTACAGCCATAGAAAAAATATTAGGACTGTTAAAATACAAGACTTTATATACTATAGTGTCCCTGAAACTGTGTTATAATTAAGTTTATAAAAATGTAAGGACAGTAAGGATAAGTCACATTTGCACTTCAAACCACTCCATACATTTCACATAATATTATGATCTGCAGTTGATCGATAGCTTAATTTTTCATGAAATATGTTTATATAGACAACTGTTAGTTGGGAATGAAGTCATGCAGATTCCATTTATTGCTGTTTTGGTTAAAACAGAACTATAATACAAATTTATTTTAGGTTGATTGTTAAAACAAGTTCTACAATTTATGTTAATCATTCTTGACACCTCATTTCTGATGGTATCCATCACCATGAAGAGTATAAGAGAAACCAGTCTCCCCCCAAGTATCAAACTGTTAGCATTTGAAGCAATTACAAAAACTGGTGTTCCATAAATAATATCGTTTGTATTTTGTCTTTGGCATGACATCATTAACCATGGCAGACCAAGGCTAAAATGTGTATAGAATAAAATAAACAACCAATAAACAATAAATACCCCTTTGTTTTATCATTATACTTAAACAAATATTCCTGACATGTTAACACTGTGTAAATATTGGCTTTCTCAGGTGTTATTCTAACTTCAATATTATAATAAAATTATCATAAAAGAAACAAATTTCAATTTCAACCAATATTATTCCTATTGACAATGAGTTGATTGTCTGTTAGACGAAATTTTTATTTCATTTTATGGTTTACAGGATTTTTTTGAAAATTATGCTATTATGTGCAGGGAATGGGAAACAAGTAATTAAGAATTGCAAGCAATACAGAAGTCCCCTACCGGTTTTAAGCCATTTTCAATGTTTCTGTTGCCATAGCAACCACAATTTTTTTCAGAATCAAAATATTTGTAGACGTGCATAATTCCTTCATTGCCCCCTATCCACAAACAAAGTTTCATAAACCTAGCTTAAAAACTGTTTGAGTTATGGCAGGATCCAGATTTGGGCATATTTTCACTCTTTCTGTCGCCATAGCAACCACATTTTTTGTCAGAATCAAAATATTTTTAGACGTGCATAATGCCCTTATTGCCCCCTATCCACATACCAAGTTTCATTAACCTAGCTTGAAAACTGTTTGAGTTATGTCAGGATCCAGATTTTTTGACGGACGGACGGACTGACTGACTGACGGACGGACGGAGGGCAAACCTATAGTCCCCTCCGGTCAAAAACCGGTAGGGGACTAAAAACAAATAGGGCTATTGTGTGAGCAACCTAGGCTGTCCTAGAGCACCAAAAGGGCCTCTTGTTATCTTTCAATTCCTTTCTCAAAACAGCAAATTTTTCAAAAAATTCACATAAACCTTGGTCTTAAGTGCAGAATTATTGATAAAATTAATACGACAGGAAGTGTATTGTTCATTTTATGTTTAGCACAAGAAATGAAACAAAGCAATCAACATGATAAATATTTGTACAGATGAATGAAGTCATCAATAAAAACATTTTCCTGATCCAACTATATTTTAAGGCCAGTTTTTTTATTTCTAGGTTTACAAGAAACTTTAATAAAAATTGTTGACACCAGGATTTGGATAGATGAAATAATAAGGTCTCTGGTCGCTCACACAAAGACAGGTGCAATTGTTATTTATACATTCCTTTTCCAGACCATAAATTTTTAAAAAGAAACATACATGTTGACACCAGGATTTGGATAGATGAAATAATAAGGTCTCTGGTCGCTCACACAAAGACAGGTGCAATTGTTATTTATACATTCCTTTTCCAGACCATAAATTTTTAAAAAGAAACATACATGTGTTTAGATTTCAATGTTCTATAATGAAATAACCAAATACAAACATTGTTACATTGTAACTGTGTATACCTATCAAGTATTCCAAAAACAATAACAAGTATTCCAAAGATGACAAAAACAAGAATTCCAAGGACAACAACCCATCGTTGCTGAACACAAAGGGAATAACTGAGATTAAGTTCAAGCAAGAAATCGGTAAAACCGAATTATGCTACCAAAGCAAGTGCTTGTCCCAATATGGGAAATAGTGTATTACAGATACACAGATACAGGTAAAAAAAAAAAATAATGTAGAGTTATGGTTCTTTGACACTGCATTTCCCCTTGAAGGTCTCTATCATTATGTGAAGTTTCAATCGAATGGCACCAATACTGTTCAAGTTATGGGCCAAACAAGCATTATTTATATACAAAAGGGAGATAGTTAAAAAACTAAGTAAGGTTACAAGTGTTACAGTTCTTTGACACTGCACTTCCCCTTGATGGACTCTAACATTATCTGAAGTTTCAATTATTAATGCCATCAATACTGTACAAGTTAGGGGCCTAGCATTAATTGTATGAAAAAGGGAAATAATTAAAAAAACTAAGTAAGGTAGAGTTATGGTTATTGGCGCTGCCTTTCTCCTCAATGAGATCTATTCACCTATGAAGTTTCAAATTTATATCTCTTATACTGTATGAGTTATGGCCCGAACAAGAATTAAGTATGAAAAATTACAAAGTGAAATAACTAAAAAAATATACAATGAAGAGTTATGGTTTTTGAACACTGCACTTTTCCTCACTGAGATCTATTCACCTATGAAGTTTCAAATTGAAATCTTTAATACTTTTCAAGTTACGGACAAAAATATCAGACGAAACATCGGAATGACAGAAGGACGGACAGATGGAAAAAGCGGCAACTATAATGCTCCCCCGAAATTTAGTGGTACAATGAGCCCGTTGCCTTGATGACATTGGTATTATACCGACATTATAAGTCGATCAAAGCATAAATCGGCTAATGTCTTTTTTTTTGAAATCGGCTAATGTCATGCCATACACTCTGTGAGTGCTAAACAATATTTCCAGCGCCACTCTACGGTACTGCTAGGCTGCCGGTTGTGTGATTAATGAAATGTGTTGACTGTTGTCTGCTGCATACCATATATATCACGGAATCTACATCTATGAACAAGACCTTTAGGCGAATGCACAGTAAATTTCAGTTGCGCAAATGGAAATATTAGCAAAAATATGGATACGTTTTCAGTATTTTTAGTATTTTCTCTTCACAATTCACTTACCGTACCTACACTTACCAGCTTCCATAGATAATTTAAATATTGCAAACATTTCATCACCTCAATTCCTGAATGTTCTATCAGTCTACAAAAGTTCATTTTGTAAAAATTGACTTCAAAAGATTTTGACCTCTCAATATCAGTAACTAGAGATAGAACATACTTGCACAGTTAATTTATTGTTTATCTTTAAAGCACAATGTTCTAAGTCTTTTCAATATATAGACATAGAAAAGCACTTTCCAATGATACCAAAAACTCATTTTTTTTCAAAAAAATGACTTAGAACATTCTGGAATTGAGGCGACGATTTTTTAAATACTTTTTTTTCTACATTAATTAAATTACCATCACTTTACCTTTGGACGAGAAATTTCCAATTTGAAAGATCATTATTATTATAATACTATATCGATTTCAGTTTTACATAAAAATACCATAACAAAAACCCTAGCTAGCATTTCAACAATTAGACCTATAATTCAGCAATTTCCATCACTTAAATCCTAGTCAAAATAGCCATACAAGAAGTTATCGATGCAACGTTCAGTTTGTGAATACCGTAATGGTAATTTATTTCTACAAACTCCGGCAAGTTTTAATCACAAATCAATAACATCAATAGAAACAAGGGAGGCAGATAATTTCTGAGTTTCCGTTCGAGATTGTTCAACACTTGAAGCAATTGTTTCGACAAAATATCATTAAAATGTGAATAAAAGGCAAAAACCCAAGTTGAGAGTAAATAAATTAGAATCTAGGCGCAGAGTCTAGGTGACTTGTATAATGTGAATGTAGATACAGGCATTCTGGGATGACTGTATAATGGGACTTTAGGCACAGCTCTAAGCACAATATGAGCAAAATATTACATAATGTTAGACAATTCTATCACAGAAGGCCATATTGATTTTTACACTTTTTATATGTTGGAAACCCATATTAAAACTAAATGGTTATAGGTGTATTTTTAGGTTATGCATATTTATGTACTTTAATCATAGAGTTTATACAGTAAATCCCCCGTTTGGCTACCAGAGTTGAAAATTTACCTATAAACAAGACTGCGTTCAATAAACGCTTATGCCCCCTGTGGAAGCCTTGTCCATAAATAAGTCTAAGTCCAAAATTAGGTCAAGGTGAAGGTCAAAATGGGGTCAGGTGATACAGGTGTGTGGAGAGTGTTCATATACAACATCCATGCAAGTTTGGAAGCTTTGTAGCAAGCCATAATGATGCTAGAAGAAACGGTCAATTTGGGTTAACCAGGACGGACGAACGAACGAACGAACGGACGGACGGACAGGTGAATCACTATATGCCTCCCCATCTATCGATAGGGGGGCATAAAAATAATACAATTCGACCTTAGGTTGGTTTAAGGTTACTCATAATATTCATTCCTGGACGCTAAGGGCAGAGTGGGCTTATATAACCGTTTTATATAACCCCATACATAAAATCTGCATCAATTCTACAACACACAGCAGGAGTTGGATTAACTAAGGTGACAATATATAACCTGTATATATACATCATATCTGGGCACAGGGCTTTTTTCGCTGAATTGTGAAGAGGCCCAATTAAGCCCTTTTGTTTTGTGAAAAAGCCAGAAAATTATCTTAATTGTGAAAAAGTCGATGCTGATATTCGTCAAATTGTGAAAAACTAAGCGTGATAGATCACTAAATTATGAAAATTTCCAATGTTAGCTTATTTTTGGTCTACTTATCCCCAACATGCATGTATCTATGATATAATACTTCATATCAAGTCTAGTATAAGGATATATCATCCTTTTCTATGTTTGGTCTATTTGGTGCTTTGTGGTGAAGTTGATTTTACAAAAACCAAGACACCAATTCTAATTGTGAAGGGGCCTTTAGGAATTGTGAAGGAGCCTATAGGAAATTGTAAAGGAGCCTTATAATTATAGGCCCCTCATATAGTGTTTATTTCTGACTCACTTGTATTTCAACTCTTGATTCCAAAATGAAGAGCTTCCAAAAACTCACAAAAATCAGCATTAAATAAATTACACGGTGACAATAAATCCCGTCTCAAATTCCATGGCAACAAATTTAGAGGCTGCAAATACGGAAAGAGTGGTGACGTTAATAACACTAAATGTTCCTGTAATTTCCCGTTTCCCCGCTGAAAACACAAGCCGATCAAACAGCCAGACCATGATTTCATTACATTGATTTTCTACGGATAAATTTTAATTACTAGTAAACACCGGATTTATTACCCGACAAGAGGAATAATACTAAAAGAAACATCTAAAATCGTTACCAGGATAATTTGTGGAGATTCTTCAACACTCAAGGCTTGAATACATGGATAATCTAATTATGAAGTCAAGTTCACATTTTTCTTGAAAAGGCGAACATTTCATACAACAATAAGGCATTCCATATTATTGTAAAACACAATGTAACTTGACTTTCCCCCAACATAAAATACAAATCAGTCAAACTCTTTAAGTTTAGAAGAGCAAGTTGATGACACACAACACTTATGTACGTTGGACATTGTCCAATCACAGACAATGGTCTTTTATTGATCACAATAGACCAAACAACACTGATGTCTGACAATGGTCTTAGCTCACAGGTGTTCTTTGTTCACATGTGTTCTTTGTTCACATGTAGTCTTTGTTCACAAGTGGTCTTTGTTCACAGGTGTTCTTTGTTCACATGTGTTCTTTGTTCACAAGTGTTCTTTGTTCACATGTGGTCTTTGTTCACATGTAGTCTTTGTTCACAAGTGGTCTTTGTTCACAAGTGGTCATTGTTCACATGTGGTCTTTGTTCACATGACTGTGATCTTTGTTAAATAGTGGTCTTCGTTCACATGCAGTCTTTGTTCACATGTGGTCTTGTTCAAAAGTGGTATTTGTTCAAAAGTGGTCTTGGTTCATTGGGGTCTTTGTTTACATGTGGTCTCTATTCACATGTGGTCTTGTTTAAAAAAGGTCTTTGTTCACAAGTGGTGATCTTTGTTCACACATGGTGATCTTTGTTTACACGTGGTGATCTTTGTTCACACGTGGTGATCTTTGTTTACATGTGGTGGTCTTTGTTTACATGTGGTGGTCTTTGTTTACATGTGGTGGTCTTTGTTTACATGTGGTGGTATTTGTTCACAAGTGGTGATCTTTGTTTACATGTGGTGGTCTTTGTATACATGTGGTGGTCTTTGTATACATGTGGTGGTCTTTGTATACAAGTGGTCTTTGTTTACATGTGGTGGTCTTTGTTTACATGTGGTGGTCTTTGTTTACATGTGGTGGTCTTTGTTTACATGTGGTGGTCTTTGTTTACATGTGGTGGTCTTTGTTCACAAGTGGGGATCTTTGTTTACATGTAGTGGTCTTTGTTTACATGTGGTGGTCTTTGTTTACATGTTGTGGTCTTTGTTTACATGTGGTGGTCTTTGTATACAAGTGGTCTTTGTTCACACATGGTGGTCTTTGTTTACATGTGGTGGTCTTTGTATAAAAGTGGTCTTTGTTTACATGTGCTTTTTAAAAAGTTTAAAATTTACCTTTAAAATCCTCTTCTTCTATTGATTCAGGCTTTGTCACAACCCAGCCAATAACTTCCATCATGTAACCACAGAATTTGAGAAAATTTGACACACCTGAAACAGACAGACAAAATACATTTCTAGCTTTATATTGGATATAGTTAACACATCACTCTGAGAAACACCTAAAGTCACACAAGTGATGTCATCGATATAGTCACACAAACTGCGAAACAATTTGCTCAATTTTGTCAAATTAATCACAAAAAATATCTGCAAAAATTAAACAAGCAGAAATGAACCAAGCAACAAGACTTATCAAAGCACTTACGACAAACCTTAAAGTAACGCTCAAATTCAAACCCTTTGTTATTCATTAACAGTTGCAAATTGTGGTGAGAGGGTCTGTAATATTAATGATGTTTCAGTAAATGCATTCCTTCAAATCACATATGTTCCTAAAGTGCATTTGTTCAAGAATTTAAATTTGTGCGTAACTTTACGATTTCTGTAAGTGCTTTAATAAAACAGTACCATGATGTATATTGTTATCATTTAAATATTATGGCTGTATATGTGTATGGAGACATTTGATTATGCCTTTTTACACAACATTCCCAATGTCAGTTTCCAGCAGCTAGGGCATTTCAATGAAAATTTCAACCAACAGGTCAATGATTACCTGCCTCTAAATGTGTACCAACTTACTAGAAATTATAAGGCACCTCATCCCTTCAGTGCATTTTTAGAATATAAAACCAAAGGCTGAGCATGTACACACGAGACACACTCGTTCAACTTGGTCCACTCTTTGAATGGAATTTCATTGTATATGTGAAATCCAGAAGCTATACATGTACAAGTAAATGTTTAGCGACCACTACAAACAACCCTGACAATGTACAAAGGACCACGACAACATAGGACTCTGTGACAATGACTGGGGTACTGTTTTATCAAAGGACTTACGGAAAACTTAAACTTACAATCAAATTTAAAGTTTTTGTAATTTGTTTACAATTAAAAAGTGTGGTAAATGGAGCTGCAATACTAATAAAGATTCAGTAAATGAACTCCTACAAACCATATCCATCACCAATTTGCAGTTGCTAAAGAATTATAAAGAATTTAAATTTGTGCGTAACTTTAAGAATTTCGTAAGTGCTTTGATAAAACAGTACCTAGAGCACTAAGTACAACCTAAATTATATGAAATAAAAATATCACAGTGACAAAGTCTGACAAAATACGACAATATATTTATAATGAACTACCAGGTCAGATAGAAAATTCCCTGTACAGTTTTACTGCTAATGAACCAGTATGATATTGCAATAAACGATAATGTTATAATACTTCATCACGATGACAGACTGTCAATATTTATTGACCAATTAAACCAGTGGAAACAGTAATATAACATAATCCACAGCCATAATATCCCAACAAACTCTTACAACAATATTACATACTATAATTACCAACCAACTTATTTATGATGATAGGTTAATGTCACATATTGATGATGTTTCATTATATTTAATCCTATATAACCTCCCTGAACCAGTAACAACATCAACAACAACAACAACAACTTGATGAATGTCACCACACACTGTACTCGCAATAATGTAGACCATAATGAAAATAGGTTAGCCTAATTTAAGTCATTCACAGAAAATAAAGTTGTAATTATTATAAGTAGAGATGTGACCGTATACCAAAATCAGTATGTGAATATTCGAAATTCATATTCGAATAATTCGAATAGTCGGTTACCGATGTCAATTTATATAAGTTCACTTTCTTTTATCTCTAATTGAACTAAAGTTCCATTACGATTCTTGCGTGAAGTTACAGTATTCGTTAACTCAATATTGTTTTCTGAACCGTTGATATATACTTAACAAGTTTGTGACAATAATGAAATCGTTTGTTTTGCAATATAAATTATCTTGTTTCTTTTCCTAGTAGGCTTGTGAATAGATTTTTAATGTGTTATTATTGTGTTGTTATTCCTAGCAGAGATGGTATAATTATGTACGACTACACTTGTGTAAATCGTTGTCATCACCCAACATGTGTTTCGCACTGTTCGTGCAAACTATGTGTTATAAATATGATTGAAATGTATTCTCCATGGTTATTAAAACAAGACTGCGTTCAATAAACGCTTACGCCCACTGTGGAAGCCTTGTCCATAAATAAGTGTAAGTCCAAAATTGGGTCAAGGTGAAGGTCAGAATGGGATTAGTAGATACAGGCGTGTGGAGAGTGTTCATATACAACATCCATGCAAGTATGAAAGCTTTGTAGCAAGCCATATTAATGCTAGAAGAAACGGTCAATTTGGGTTAACCAAGAATTAGGCCCTTCAATAAGTCTAAGTCCAAAATTAGGTCAAGGTGAAGGTCAAAATGGGGTCAGGTGATACAGGCGCGTGGAGAGTGTTCATATACAACATCCATGCAAGTATGAAAGCTTTGTAGCAAGCCATATTAATGCTAGAAGAAACGGTCAATTTGGGTTAACCAGGACGGACAAACGGACAAACGGACAAACGGACGAACGGACAGGTGAATCACTATATGCCTCCCGATCTATCGATACGGGGGCATAAAAAAATGTTGGATCACTAAGTAAATAAAATTAAGAAGAAGGTTCTTATGTGACCCCATTCAGCACGCAACAGGCAAATTAAGCTTAACAATAGATCCACCACACCTTATTCAAACTGCTATTCATTTAGTTTAGACAGGCGTCTAATCAACACATTTACCTATACAACAACAACAACAACATTATACATCAATGCTTATCCCACAGTGGATGAAGACCCCTAATTGTTATCTTTTGTTTGTCAATTAAAACAATCCCACAAATTTGTCAGTACGTATTTTAGCCTGCGAATTCCGGTTATCGTGCTTAAATACAGATGAAATGCAAGCATTTCGAGTGACTGTCTGATTTATGCAATCGTTTTTCGGGAGTATTTTAGAGAAGTGTCATACTGTTTATTCAGATTAATTATACGGTTGTATTAATTAACATATCGATAAACGTTAAATTACAATTATATGGCCATTAACAGAGTACGACTCATACTACGAGAAAACTTTAAAATTGTTTTCATTTTTTCAGTAAAAATGACAGATATCTGATTTTATTTTCGAATATTGAAATTGGATTTGAATATTCGTTCAGTTTCCGAATATTCAAATATTCGGTCCCATCTCTAATTATAAGTATTAGTCCCCATCAGCTAGGCTCCCACATCCAGATCACCGGTCCCCTCCCGTAACCCCCTAGCCAATACCTGTACTTTACAAGCTTAAAATATTTCCAGATATTCTGATAACCAAACATATCAAATTTCATATTTGCAGTGCTCAATACATATTTTTTTTATAAAATTTAATTATTTTTTCCCAACATCTTTCTTTTCCTATTTTACAAGTTTCAGGCATATTTATCTAGGAACGCCCATTTTAATATTATCAATATATTTTCTTTTTTTTCTAGGGTGTAGCAACTACATTACTCTAGGTATGCTTTTTTAGATGTAGTCATTCATCAATTGTATCTTTCCTTTTTATCATGAAAATGATAATTAACTATCACACAAACTTCTCAATATAATGATCATGCATGGTCACAGGGTTTCCCATATTTAAGTTACAGTAAGAACTGTTGAAAAACTATATATACATACTAAATGACATGACAATTGTCATCATGTCAGTGCCCTAGCTCTTTGACTGAACACTACAGTATTTGTGTAAATAAGCTTTTATATAATGATCAAATATTATATAGTTTACATACACTGCAAGTTGCAGTTACTGTTTAAACAAGAGACATTTGTAAAACATGTATGCTCAAATGGCAGCCCATAGTCAGAAATTGCAAAGGTTACAGTGACCTTAACCTTTGACTTACTGACCTCAAAATCATTAGGGGTCATCTACTGTTGATGACTAACCTCAATATAAAGTTTAAGGAGCCTAGGGTCAAGCGTTTGTTAGTTATTGAACGAAAACCGTTCGGTCTACAGATGGATGGAAGGACCGACAGACGGACAGACATGTGCAAAGAAATATACCCCCTCTTCAAAGATGGGGGGGGGGCATGAAAATAATAATGGTAACATCAGGTCAGTGCCCTTGCTCTTTGGCTGAATGCTTTAATATTGATGTGAATAAGAGAATCATCTCCCAGATAAAAGAGAAGATACTGCCAGACAACAGTCGCTGTCTTGTTACTTGAAGGTCAATGATTTAACTGATTTGGCACATTCACTTGTACTATGATGTAAATAACTTGCACCCACCACACCCACATGATTTGGTAACACAATCTGAAGTTGATGAAATGGTTGCTATGGATAATTAAGAATGGCAGCATAAGCTAGACTTGGCAACATTGTTCTGTGCTTACCTCTATGATTCATGAAATTCATCAAACTAATTTTATCAAATCTAAGGTTAACGAAAGTGGTGATTAGTTAACAAAGTCAATTATCATGAAAATCTCTCTTAATCTTAATGTTCCATGATTTTCTTCTCATTTTAGTTTGTTCTCCTGCTTCAAAGACTTAGCAACTAACAACATAAATCTATCAATATTAACTAGGTATTACTTCAAGCACAATGGGGTACAGAAACACAAACAAAATACAGTGAAGTTCAGCAAAAAAGACAAGTAAACAAGAATGCGTTCAATAAACGCTTATGCCCCCTGTGGAAGCCTTGTCCATAAAGTCTAAATCCAAAATTAGGTCAAGGTGAAGGTCAAAATGGGGTTAGGTGATACTGGCGTGTGGAGAGTGTTCATACACAATATCCATGCAAGTATGAAAGCTTTGTAGCAAGCCATATTAATGCTAGAAGAAACGGTAAATTTGGGTTAACCAGGACGGACGAACGGACGGACAGGTGAATCACTATATGCCTCCCCATCTATCGATAGGGGGGCATAAAAAGTGGTCTAATGAAATAGAAAATTTATCTTATTAGTGGACCTTTTTCTTCTACATTTTGGCACACGATTAAGTGCTTGTAGTACTGATTAGTTGTCTCATATTTACACTGCAAATACTATATAGTTCAGTCAAATAGCAAGGTCACTAAATTGTCTCTTATTTACACTGCAAATATTATAGCTAGTGTTCAGTCAAAGAGCAAGTTCACTAAATTGTCTCTTATTTTACACTGCAAATATTATAGTGTTCAGTCAAAGAGCAAGGTCACTAAATTGTCTCTTATTTACACTGCAAATATTATAGTGTTTTCATTAAAAGAGCACTTACATATAGGAAGGGCATTGACCTTATGATTCCAAATTACTTTTGTAACAGTTCTTACAGCAACTTGCCTTCGACATAAACTTAATCATTTAAACATAGTGACTTGTCAGAATTTTCCCAGAATTTTCCGCCCAGCAGAAAATGTCTATCTACATTTCTTATCATATAATATTACCTTACATCTTGAACATTACATTTTCAGCGCACCTTCACCAATAGAGCAACAACCGTAGCTTCCACTTATCACTCTATGTTCTACTGATGCCTGTTTTATTTGATTTTAAATGACAAGCAAGTGTTACCGGACAGTAGTTTTTACATGGTTTTACAAAAACCTTTATCTAGCACATCTGACTAACAGGAAACATGAAAGAAGAATTGCCTGAATACATATATCTGTTGTTTTTGTGTGGGTAGTAAAATAGGGAAAAAACATTACCTGAAAACCAACCTGTTGTTTTTGTCTTACATAGCAAAATAGGAAAAAACATTCATTCATTCTGTCTTTCATTTTCATGGTTGGCTTACTGAGTTTTGTTTTGGCTGAGTTGCTTACAAAGCAATTTAAAAGCATTAAACCAGACTGTAATGTGGATGTAGGAATTGTCTTACCTGCTTTATTATTTGATCAATGACTTGTGGTTCTGTATGTTGGGGAGGGGGGTATTAACCAAGGTACTTCTCAATGTTGGTGAAGTGAGCAACAAAAACATGAGGTATAGGTAAATTTCCAACTTGGGTAGCTAAACGGGGGGGGGGGGGGGGGGGGGGGGATTAACTGTATAAACTCTATGGTTAAAGAACATAAACATGCATAACCTAGAAATACACCTATACATAAGTGATTGTTGTCATAACAAAGACTATCAAAGTCTGGTGCATTCTGTTATTAACAGTGCTGTATACCCAGGAGGGATGTAGTAGTAAAAGCTGTAAACAAGAACGCTGCATGGCAACGAAGACCAGGTTTTCAAAGGTGAGGTGAATGTGCAGAAGTTTGAAATGGTGCTGTTATATCAGGGGCAATAACTCTAAAGTGAATTGACCAATCAAAAAAATCTTGACGGGCATCATCGCAGACTCTTTGTTGATGCTCGTTTAAAATTTCATGAAATTCTAACTGGTAGGTACTGAGAAATGGCTGTGGAAGTTACTGAGCTGAAACTGTTTTTCCTATTTTAGTAACAGTGACCTTGACCTCACTGACTGGCCCCACTTTCAATTCCAAGCTGCATCTTCACAAAAGCTACCTATAAAGCAAGTTTCATTAAGATGAAAATAACTGTATTCTATTTTAAGTATCAGTGACCTTGACCCCACTTTGACTTTGACCTTGCGGGGTCTACACACAAGGTACATAGACAGCGAGTTTCATTATGATATCTCATTCCTATTTTAAGTTATTCAGCGGAAACCGCTTTTCTATTTTTAGTAACAGTGACCTTGACCCCACAAGCCCCACTTTTAATCGCAAGCGGGGTCTTCACACAAGCTATGTACAAAAGTTTCTTTATGATATCTCATTCCTAATTTAAGTTATTGAGCGGAAACCATTTTTCTATTTTTAGTAATGGTGACCTTGACCCTACCTGTCCCACTTTCAATCCCAAGCAGGGTCTTCACACAAGCTACGTACACAGCTAGTTTCATTATGATATCTCATTCCTAACTTAAGTTATTGAGCGGAAACCATTTTTTTATTTTTAGTAACGGTGACCTTGACCCAACCAGGGTCTTCACGCCAGCTACATACACAGCAAGTTTCAATATGATATCTCATTCCTAACTGAAGTTATTGAGCGGAAACCATTTTTCTATTTTTAGTAAAGGTGACCTTGACCCCGCCAGCCCAACTTTCAATCCCAAGCGGGGTCTTCACACAAGCTACATACACAACAAGTTTCATTATGATATCTCATTCCTAACTGAAGTTATCCAACAGAAACCAATTGTTGACGCCCGCCCGCCCGTTCCCCCGCCCGCCCAACAAAATCGGCAATCTTATAACCAGGATTTTTTTTTTCCTGTTTAATGAATGTATTTTTGTCAGGAATTTGCTAATACTTTATTTAATTTAATTTAATGGAAAGCTGATAATTGAATGGAGGAAATACCACATACTAAGAACAAACTATGTTCCCCAAAGAACTATTTGTTCGTTATTGACTCCAAAGGTATTGCTGTATGAAGTCTTCGGTATCTACTAAAATAATAGGCTATAGAGTGTTGTTATGAGGAACTATTTGTTCATTATTGACTCCAAAGGTATTGCTGTATGAAGTTTTCGGTATCTACTAAAATGATAGGCTATAGAGTGTTGTTATATATAAGAAGATGATAATATTCTCAAAAATTTGGAGGCTGAATGTTTCTTACATTGTGTTTGTAAAGGTATAGTTCTACACCTGTTTCATGGTCATGCTTTTAGACTACCATGATTTCCTGGTACGAACATCTGTAACAATCATTATACACACCAATGAGAAAATTTGTTTCTAAATGCCAAATACTTTCTTACTGAACTCTGTCTGATGTTTGATGATGGGTTAAACTGCACATATTTCTGTATGAGTGTCCAAAAAGTGCTTTAAACTATTTTCCCATGACAGTTATATTGATCAAGATCTAGCTCTGCAGCTTATTGCACTGAAACTGCACCGACAGCTACCCTGTTGTATGGGTGTATGGTTACTACACCTGCAGCAGCCATCCTGTCATATTGGTGTATCATAAAATCTTGTATAGTTACTGATAAACCAAAGTAGAGCTCATCTATCCTCAGATAACCTTGAAATAGAAAGGGGAAGACACTATAACATAACAAGTATAGAAAGATAATGAACATTTTGTAATTGTAAAACTGTGGAAGACGAGTATCACTTTCAGTAAACAAAATTAAATCCATTCCATGGTAGTCTCTGCTTCCAAAAGTAAGTTCAAATAGGTGTTTCTTTACTATAACATAACAAGATTGATACTTAGAAAGATTCTGCACATTCTGTAATTCTAAAACTGTGGAAGACGAGTATCCCTTTTTAGCTAGCTGTTAACAAACTTAAACCCATTCCAAGGCAGTCCATGCATCCAACAATAATTCAAATTGCTCATTCATTTGGCATAACCCTGTAATATACACATACCATAATATTTAAACATATAATCATACCTGGTCTCAGTGGAAATATGATATATTCTACTAGGATTATACATTGTAATTGATAATAAATACAGCTAAACTTCCAAATTCACTTGCATTAGGTTGGGTTTCTGTAGACATTCCTAACAATCATTTAATGTATTAATAATCATATAGATAAAATCATATGGCATTTCTATCAAGTGTTATTGCTTTTAGATGCTTCAAGATTTACATCACTGCATTTTAGATAATTGAGAAATTGCATAAGTTGATGTATTGAGAAACTTGATGATGTTATGATTGAACATTGTTTTTCACTGGTTTTCATAATGTTTCATAATGTATATACATCATGTTATAACTGGAAGCAAAACGCATGTGATGATGAATTTACTGCAAAATTGATACAACTTTGCAAAAAATGTGTAAACTTAAACAATTTATTAGCAGATAAGAATCATTAATAACTGAACTTTCGTAAATGGCTTTCATGCTGAGAAAATTTGTCTGAGAATAATTTTCAACTTAATCATACATCATGATTGAAATTAGAGAAGTCTGCCTTGATGTACACCGGTGATGAATGGGTGATATTAGGTGGCTGGTGTATATAAAGTTTCTTACATCAGATGGTATTTATATTTGATTAGATTTATCTAACGATGATATAATTGTAAGTTAATTAACAGTTCTTAACTCTCAAGTGGGTTTTAAGTTCAGTTTCTTCTTGGGAATGGCAAAGATTCCCGTCCCTTAATAGAGCTATTTTGTATTTGTTTTATGTAAGATTTCATTGGCATTGAAACATGATGGTGTATTAATTAAGGTAATTAGTTAGTGAAGGTGTTGACTGCCCTACACGTCTTGTATTCAGTGGTGAGAAAACTACCATTATATTGAAAATATGAGTTTTCTATCTTGCTGGTAGCCAGGCAAAAAATTCTTCAAGAATTCCTGCAGTTTTTTTATCGCTTTCTTCCTGTAGTTTTTTATTGCTTTTCATGGATTGGCAATTAATTTACAATGCAATCCATACAATCCTCATGTTTTGCCTTTTCAGCTTTGATGGTTTGTTTTTGTATGAAATCAAAATTACGTCTGTTTGAACATTCACATAGTGTTACACAGATCCACCTAAACCACTGAATAGCTAGATTTTGACCAACCCTCGCAGGTGGGTGCTAGATGTATTGTCTGCAAGATGTATGCAATGTAATATCTAAACATAGCTATTTTATTGTTTTAATCATTTTGATTAATCAGATGAAAATTAAAGACAGTGAAAATCTAGTCATAACAGAAATACAATTTACATTAAAATCAATGCCAAACATTTTGTGATAAGTAGTAATAGGGAAAATCCCCATTAACGATTACATGCGAAAAACACGTGATTGTTGTTGTTGTAGTTTTACATTGGCTATGGTCTATTTTTTTTGACAGACCGGATGTAGAATAATGATTCAGTAGACTGAATTTCACGTCCCACTTCCGATAGAGGCAAGTTGTTGCTCAAGATTTGAAAACCAGACTTGTTTAAAAAAAAATTCCAATATGAAATGTAAATAGAGTTCCGATCTTTTCATAACGTTTCGACATGTAAGCCTGATTCAAATCATGAAAATTATTGAACCAATACATATCTTATTTAATCCAACGTAAAAAAATAATATTGCGACGTCGGAAATGACGTCACATCATTCCACGCGACGTCATATTATTATTAGCATAGTGTGAGCAATATTGTTTGCTTATTTAATATTGTGGCAGGTCATATATTTATTTCCTTGTATAAACTGGCCGCCTAAATGTATCTGCTTCAGTGGAACATTAATTACTTCAGTCTGATAACTTCAGACCTCCATCATTATATGTATATATATAATTGTTGCATATAACAATAAAGTTGCCAAAGGTCCATTATGTGTTGTTGGCATGACAACATGTTGACATGTATCTATATACAGATATAGCGATTGTTTTATTCAGTATGCTGCCAAGTAATACTGTGTGACATATTGTTTGAAGAAATTCCAACTTCTGCAGCGTTCTCAAAATTCTTCAGTAGATATGATTCCTAGTGTTTGACATGCATGTTTACAAGACAGATGTATGATTTAATATTAGATGACATATGATTAGTATTTTTTGCCATTCTGCTAACTCAAAATACCATCCATTCAATTAAGGAAGCATCACATGAAGAAATGTGCTATGTTACAACTCATACTTGTGATTCACTGAAGTCTATCATATTATAATTAAAAGCAATATTCTATTGTAAAAAGAGTTTAACCAACATGTTTGTCTGTTGTTGACGCATGTTGATCACCTAGTGGTTCTGTTCGGCAGCCGCAACTACCGCCCAGTGTGCAGAATTTATTAATCTGCGACCTGGGTTTGAATCCTGGTCGCAGTAGGTCATACACTCACAAATAAACTAGACAGCATTGGCCATTTTCATTCACATGTAGATAGTATGCACCATGTTTGAGTGGGTAATGCTGACTTAACTATAGATGAAGAGGTCCCTGGTTGGAATCTCAGCTAAGACTCATGGTCATTTCTGAAATGCTCGCAATTTTTATGCAATTAAAATGTTTAAAACATAAATAGCTATGTGTTGATATTTGTATACAGCATGACTGGAACAGACGCAATTAAGTTAACTGTCTTTTACATGCAGAAGATACTTCCAGGACCTTCCGAGATTTGTATACCCATAAGGGATTGGCTAAAATCTAGCTATTCAGTGGTTTATATGAATCTATGTGTAACACAATGTGAATATTCAATTAAACAGGCATAAATTTTGATTTCATACAAAAACAAATCCATCAAAGCTAAAAAGGCAAAAACTGATGGTTTTGAGAATGGTGTTGTAAATTATGATTGCCAATTCATGAAAGCTAAACAAACCATGCAGGAATTCTTGAAGAATTATTTGCCTGGCTACCAGCAAGATACAAAAAATTCATATTCTCAACATAATAGTTGTTTTCTCACTACTGTATACAAGAAGTGTAGGGCAGTCAACACCTTCTGCTAATTAATTACCTTAATAAGTACACCATCATGTTTCAATGCCAATGAAATCTTACATAAAACAAATACAAAATAAATAATATTATATTAAGGGACAGGAATCGTTGCCATTCCCAAGAAGAAACTGAACTTAAAACCCACTTGAGGGTTAAGAACCTTTAATTAACTTACAATTACATCATCGTTAGATAAATCTAATCAAACACAAATACCATCTGACATAAGAAACTATATATACACCAGCCACCTAATATTATCCATTCATCAACGGTGTACCTCAAGGCACACTTCTCTAATTTCAATCATGATGTATGATTAAGTTGAAAATTATTCTAAGACAAATTTTCTCAGCATAAAAGCCATTTACGAAAATTTAGTATTAATGCTCCTTATTCACTTATAAATTCTGTAAGTTCACACATTATTTTGTAAATGTATCAATATTGTAGTAAATTCATCACTACATGCATTTTAAGCTACAAGTTGAAATAAAATGTTCAAACATTAATTAGTAAAAAATATTCTACTACCAGTTCAAAACAACCTTCCATGCTTCAATCAAAACGTCTTCATTGCACTGTCTACATCAACTTGTGCATTCTCAATTATCTATAATGCAGTGATTTAAATCTTTAAGCATCAAAATGCAATAACACTTGATAGAAATGCAATATAATTTTATCTGCATGAGTGTTAATATTACATTAAATGATAGTTAGGAATTTCTACAGTTACAACACAAACCATGGCAAGTTAATTTGGTATTTTTTGTGTTTATTCATTATCAATATACAGTGCTAAAATATATCATATTTCCACTCAGACCAGAAACCATTATATGAACATTAGTAGATACGGGGTTATGCCAAAGGAAACAGCTATTTGAATTATTGTTGGAAGCACAGCATCTCTGACAGAGACTGGGGAAGATGATTAACTTTGTTAACAGTTAGCTAGAAAGTGATACTCGTCTTCCACAGCCTTAGAATGACAAAATATGCAGAATCTTTCTAAGTAACAATCTTGTCATGTTATAGTAAAGAAACACCTACTCGATTACACTTTTGGAAGCAGGGAATGCCATGGAATAGAGTTAAATTTGTTTACAGAAAGTGATACTCATCTTCCACAGCTTTATTACAAACTGTACATAATCTTTCAATCAATCTTGTAATGTTTTTTCCCCTTTCTATTTCAAGGTTATGAGGATAAATGAGCTCTACTCAGGTTTATCAGTAACTATACAAGATTTTATGATTCACCAATATGACAGGATGGCTGCTGCAGGTGTAGTAACCATACACCCATACAACAGGGTTGCTGTTGGTGCAGTCTCAGTGCAGTTAGCTGCAGAGCTAGATCTTAATCAGTTTAACTGCAATGGGAAAATAGTTTAAAGCACTTTTTGGACACTCATACAGAAATTTGTGCAATTTAACCCATCATCAAACATCAGACAGATTTCAGTAAGAAACTATTTGGCATTTAGAAACAAATTTTCTCATTAGTGTGTATAATGATTGTTACAGATGTTCGTACCAGGAAATCTTTGTAGTCTAACAGCATGACCATGAAACAGTTGTAGAACACAAACACAATGTAAGAAACATTCAGCCTCCACTATACCTTTACAAACACAATGTAAGAAACATTCAGCCTCCACTATACCTTTACAAACATGTGCAAGAAACATTCAGCCTCCACTATACCTTTACAAACCTGTGTAAGAAACATTCAGCCTCCACTATACCTTTACAAACACAATGTGAGAAACATTCAGCCTCCACTATACCTTTACAAATACAATGTAAGAAACATTCAGCCTCCACTATACCTTTACAAACATGTGTAAGAAACATTCAGCCTCCACTATACCTTTACAAACATGTGCAAGAAACATTCAGCCTCCACTATACCTTTACAAACATGTGCAAGAAACATTCAGCCTCCACTATACCTTTACAAACACAATGTAAGAAACATTCAGCATCCACTATACCTTTACAAACACAATGTAAGAAACATTCAGCCTCCACTATACCTTTACAAACATGTGCAAGAAACATTCAGCCTCCACTATACCTTTACAAACATGTGCAAGAAACATTCAGCCTCCACTATACCTTTACAAACATGTGCAAGAAACATTCAGCCTCCACTATACCTTTACAAACATGTGCAAGAAACATTCAGCCTCCACTATACCTTTACAAACATTTGTAAGAAACATTCAGCCTCCTAGTTTTAGGTATATAACCATCATCTTATATAGAGGATCTTGCATGAGTGCTCATTACACACGAGTTTTATTAAACGAGTCGACAAAATGATATGAAGCCAAGTGTCATATTGTTTTTGACGACAAGTTTAATAAAACTCGTATGTAATGAGCACGAATGTAAGATTCTATTTATCACATAACCTTAGAAAACGCTCAATATTGTTCAGAAGGATGATGTGTGCTGCATATGTATCAGCCAAAATTTAGCCGTACAATGAGCGCGACGTCATAGTGACGTTGATATTATCCTGATGTCAGTGACGGATCAATGCATTGATCGGCTAACGTCACTTCAAGCAAATTTAAATATTTATTGCACGGTCTGGGAGTGCCGAACGATATTTACGTCACGGCTTTACGGCACTCCTGGACTGCATGTTATGTGATAAATATATATAAGAACACTCGATTGTGTATTCTTTTAGTAGATATATACTAAAGACTTCATACAGCAATACCTTTAGAGTCAATTATCAACCATTTTAGATTACAATCAATCATTGTGATTTGTTCAACAATGGTGTCACATTAAAAGGATATTTCAGCCATTTAGAGATTACCCAGTCACATATTTCTGGAACAGGGTAAAATGATTATATTAAGTCAGACAGGGAAGGCAGCACTCAACTTAACCAGCCGAGCACAGAAAACATTCAAAACACACAAAACACAGTGCCCAACTGAACCAACCGAGCACAGGAAACATAAAACACATAAAGACACAATGCCCAACTTAACAAGCGCAGATCCGCCCAAGTCCAAGTAAAATAAATTATAAACCAGCAGTTAACTGGAACAAACTATTCTGATCAAGTGTCAAACTTGGGTGGTAATACTGTATATTTTTTACTGAAAAAAATGTTAAACCCACATTAACAAACAAATAGTACTTTGGGGAGCATGGTGTGTTCTTTGTATGTGGTATTTCCTCCATTCATTTATCAGGATTCCATTAAATGACATTAAATAAAGTATTAGCAAATGTAATCTTGATAGTCAGAACAAATTCCAGATAAAAACACATTTATTAAACAGGAAACAGACAGTTGCTTTTTTACAGCTTTACTACTCCATCCCTCCTGGGTATACAGCACCATAATTACCAGAATGCACCAGAATTTGATAGTCTTTGTTATGACAACAATCACTTATATACCTCATGTTTTTGTTCCTCACTTCACCAACACTGAGAACTACCATGGTTACCCCCCTCCCCAACATATAGAACCACAAGTCATTGATCAAAGAATAAAGCAGGTAAGACAATTTCTACATCCACATAACAAGTCTGGTTTAATGCTGCTAAATCACTTTGTAAGCAACTCAGCCAAAACAAAACTCAGTAAGGCGTCCATGAAAATGAAAGACAGAATGAATGTTTTTTTTCCTATTTTACTATGCAAGACAACAATAACGGGTCGGTTTTCAAGCAATGTTTTTTCCCTATTTTACAACCCAAACAAAAATAGCAGGCATATATTCAGGCAATTCTTCTTTCATGCTTCATGATAGACAGATGTGCTAGATAAAGGTTTTTGTAAAACCATGTAAAAACTACTGTCCGATAACACTTGCTTGTCATTTCAAATCAAACAAAACAGGCATCAATAGAACATAGAGTGATAAGTGGAAGCTACTGTTGTTGCTCTATTGGTGATGGTGTGCTGAAAATGTGATGTTCAAGATGTGAGGTAATATTACATGATAAGAAATGAAGATAAACATTTCATGCTATGCTGAAAATTCTGATAAGTCATTACGTTTAAATATGATAGTTTTTATAATGTAGCAGGAAAGTTTTGCACATTTAATCTATTAATATCAAATTAAACTGAATTTCATATCATGATTATTCTGTTACAATCTTTAATTAATAATAGAAGACAACACATCAGGAAATCAACTCTCTGTTGTAACAATTAAGTAAGTCAATCAACAGCAATATTTCACAAAGGATTTACGTCAATGGACACCAATGGGTGAGTAACAGAGGGAGTAAGTTCAATGGACACCAAATGGGTGAGTGACAGAGGGAGTAAGTTCAATGGGCACCAATGGGTGAGTGACAGAGGGATAGGTCAATGGACACCAAAGGATGAGAGACAGAGGAGTACATAGGACATTGGACACCAAAGGGTGGATGACAAAGGAGTACATAGGTAAATGGGTACTAAAGGGTGAGTGACAAAGGAGTACAAAGGTCATTGGACACCAAATGGTGAGTGACAAAGGAGTACATAGGTCAATGGGTACTAGCGGGTGAGCAACAAAGGAATACATAGGTCAATGGACACCAAATGGTGAGTGACAAAGGAGTACATAAGTCAATGGACACCAAATGGTGAGTGACTAAGGAGTACATAGGTCAATGGACACCAAATGGGGAGTGACAGAGGAGTAGGTCAATGGACACCAGTGGATGAGAGTGACAGAGGAGTAGGTCAATGGACACAAAATAGGGAGTGACAGAGGAGTAGGTCAATGGACACCAAATGGGGAGTGACAGAGGAGTAGGCCAATGGACACCAATGGGTGAGTGACAGAGGAGTAGGTCAATGAACACCAAATGGATGAGTGACAAAGGAGTACATAGGTCAATGGACACCAAATGGGTGAGTGACAGAGGAGTAGGTCAATGGACACCAATGGGTGAGTGACAGAGGAGTACATAGGTCAATGGACACCAAATGGGGGAGTGACAGAGGAGTACAAACGCCAATGGACATCAAATGGGTGAGTGACAAAGGAGAATGTTAATTGACACCAAATGGGGAGTGACAGAGGAGTAGGTCAATGGACACCAATGGGTGAGTGGCAGAGGAGTAGGTCAATGGACACCAAATGGTGAGTGACAGAGGAGTACATAGGTCAATGGACACCAAAGGGGGAGTGACAGAGGAGTAGGTCAATGGACACCAAATGGGGAGTGACAGAGGAGTAGGTCAATGGACACCAAAGGGGGAGTGACAGAGGAGTACATAGGTCAATGGACACCAAATGGCGAGTGACAAAGGAGTACATAGGTCAATAGACACCAAATGGGGAGTGATAGAGGAGTAGGTCAATGGACACCAAATGGTGAGTGGCAAAGGAGTACATAGGTCAATGGACACCAAAGGGGGAGTGACAGAGGAGTAGGTCAATGGACACCAAATGGTGAGTGACAGAGGAGTAGGTCAATGGACACCAAATGGGGAGTGACAAAGGAGTACATAGGTCAATGGACACCAAATAGGGAGTGACAGAGGAGTAGGTCAATGGACACCAAATGGTGAGTGACAAAGGAGTGCATAGGTCAAAAGACACCAAATGGTGAGTGACAAAGGAGTACATAGGTCAATGAGCACCAAATGGGGAGTGACAGAAGATTACGTAGGTCAATGGACACCCAATCGTGAGTGACAGAGGAGTAGGTCAATGGAAACCAAATGGGGAGTGACAAAGGAGTACATAGGTCAATGGACACCAAATGGGGAGTGACAGAGGAGTAGGTCAATGGACACCAAATGGGGAGTGACAGAGGAGTAGGTCAATGGACACCAAATGGTGAGTGACAGAGGAGTAGGTCAAAAGAAACCAAAGGGTGAGTGACAAAGGAGTACATAGGTCAATGGACACCAAATGGTGAGTGACAGAGGAGTAGGTGAATGGGCAAATACGAACATCCTATTCCAGATAGAAAATAGTATTTCTATGTGAACAAACACTGATAATATAAATATGGCTGAAATTTCCCTTGATAAGAAGCATATTGGTTCATATATTTTATATGTGATTATCCATGAACTATTGTACATTAATTGTAATACACAGAATGCTGGGTATAATGCTATCAAAAATCTATGTCATAGATTCCCATGTAGTGCAGCAACATGCCAATTTATTAAGCTTATCGCACATGATAACTTTGGTTATAGGCTTGTCAAGAAAAACAGTATGGCACCAAGGTTCGTATCTGTCATATCATATATTTAAGCCTACTGCTTCATTGCCTACAAGTGTCGATGTCTATAAAGCTAGAATAAAAACCCTGGCAGTGAATGTCACCTTTCAACAATGAGACGCAATATGTCACATTATTGCAAATCATCAAGAATGCATTGAATAACAAGAACAATCAAGTAATATATATAAGGAGTCCCATCAGCACATGTTTTTCACTAAGCCTATCAGAGCATGATATTACCATATCAAAGGACCTTAATCAGGTATCAAAGGACCCTAAAACATACCAGAACCCCATCAGAAAAACCTTAACCCAATCAGAGGTCCCTAAGTCTATCAGTCAGGACTGTTCTAGATGTATTATAAACCAAATACAAATATGTGGCAATTAATATCTATATATAAAACTTGACGGCAAATCGATCCCACATTGCAATATAAGTCCCATTCGGACTGATACAGGCAAACAAAAATGTTTGCCTGTCTCGGGTATAAATACCGGACAGACCAAGTAAGGTCAGTCTTTGGAACTGACGAGTGCAACATAGCACGAAACTAGTTTATTGACTAAGCGCTGCGCCGAGACATTGTGTAGCCAGTACCTTTACTTCTCTGCAATTAATATCTAATTATTAAACCCATCGGACAAATCACCAATAGCATGTTTATACAAAATTTGAACAACATAAGTCAATCAGTCAACAATTAAAGCAACAGGTTTATATACAAAACCCATTACTACATTGATAATTTTCTTGTTCAGTTTTGTGTAGGGCGACTTGATAAAGTGATGTTTTTTTTCTTTTTTGTGTTTTTTTTTTGTTTCTTTCGTGCTCGGATTTTCTGTTGCATTCGCAGCCTCCTATGTCTGATTTTTCATTTTTCCAATTTGCAGCACCAGAAGTGCAGGTGTACAACACTTATAAACCTGATACACCATTAACTTCTAGGACTATAGAACTAAATATATTTTTGGAGAAATAAGAGATATGAAAATGCAACTTGTTTGGCCCACCACACCCCGCCAAAGTTTATCACTTATCAGCAATGACAACACAACATTTGTCATTTCAAACAAAATTAGTATGTTGTTTAGGATCAATCCACGCCAGCAACCAGCAATTCACCAACAAATTGGAACAAAGCTAGTATGTTATGTGATCAATCCACGCTAGCAACCAGTTGGCAAACAACATGATGTGTGCATTGTTTCACATTTTACTGTAGACAAACCAGGTATGTTGGTTTGTCTGTTATTATAGACAATATGCAATACTCATTTCTAACAATTACGCAAAAGCGAAACAAAAAATTCCAGTGTTTAATACATAACATATGCTTTAGATTGCAATTAATAAGAATGTTTTTCTAGAACTAGTTAGAGATACATGTGCAACCATCTTTGTGGAAAATGGAGTACCATCTATGATTCTATAGATTATAGTTGGCAAGACTGGATCAAAGAACAATAGCAGCTGTATGACATAGTACAGTCATACTGAAAAATCAAGTATTTTGGTGAGGCAATTTGTTTCGTTAATAATTCAGTGTTCTGAAGTTTGTAAAGTTAAATGCGCACAAGTTTTTAACTTAAGATAACAACAGTTACTACTTTCTGCATTTTGGTGCAGCTGTTTTAAATTCATGAGCAATATTTTTGTGAATTTATCACACTTGGAAATTCATGTATCTATTATTCAAGGTTAGATATTCATGAGTTTTAAACTTCATCAAAATATTTTCAGCTTTGAAGTGTGGTAATTTTAAATACATGGGCATAATTTTTCGCGAATTTATCAAACTTACAAATACAGTAAAGTTCCATCTAACGACCGGTCCGATAATCCGACCGTTCGCGTAATACGACCACTTTTTCGTGGTCCTGAATATTTTGCTCTATATTTCAATGGTCGCAGGTCCCGATAATGCGACCGACTCGATATTACGTAATACGACCAGTATTTCAGGTCCCAACGACCAATTTATTGCAGTTTTAGGTCTCGATAAACAGACCACATACCGCGCGTGTCTTTTGTATAATTTATTTTACGACACGCAGACTCTTTTACGACAATCAGCGAGGTGTAAACAATAAATATTTATACTGATAAATTGACACTTGTTGGTGTATACGCAGGGATTAAAACGAAATTCTATTGTTTATCAATGACAATAGATCGATTGAAACTTGATTGAGACAATTAACTCAACCATAATTAAAGATTTGTGGAGAATAAAGACCGATGGCTGTTAGTCGCACGTTTTCGGATGATGCGTAATTTTGGACGTCGTTGTTAATTCATGTAAATAATTATTTTTAACTGTTAATTAGCCTAGCGCGTTGGTACATCAAATTACACAGCTACAAAATCATAACTTAATGTAATTCTAATAAATAAGACAAAATTTGACAAAAAAGACCCCGTATAAAGACCACACCACGTACGTATGTGGTCTTTATACAGATCAACTAGTTTGTTAAATAACGGTCAAACTAGTGCTGTATCGGTTGTACAGTGCAAATTAATAAATTTTAGAATAATTAAAAAAAGTATTGCAGCTTTTAATGGCCATGGGTATACATGCTTCATTTGTACAGTATGCATTGTACATGTACATAGAGGTCATAGGTCAGGAAAAATATAAAACAACTGTTACAAATATTTATCATTTATTTAATGTATATGAATCACATGACGTTTTCATTTTTACATGAATAATTAACAGTTAATAATCCTCAATCATTAATAAATACAATATGCACTAAGATACATGTACATATGAACATTTAAAACACGTCAACAAGAGTGCTGTCGGTATATTACATGTACATGTATAGGAGTTCAATGTCTCAGCTATTTTGGTCGGTCTCGCTAATAAGACCGACTCTATAATAAGACCACTTTATGTCGGTCCCAGTGGTGGTCTTAATAGTGGAACTTTACTGCATAGCAAAAATTCTGAAGAAATTTACAAGGTTAGATATTTACTTTTAAATCTTTAAACTTAACATAAAACAGTTTTCTGATTGTTTGAATTCATGAACATCTTGCAAATATAGCAAAAATGAGAATCTCGTGAAAATTTCACATTTTACTGTACCACACTTTCCAGCACTTGTAGTGCTATTCTATCCACTTCAGACTCCTTCAAGATCACTAAACATTGCATATTATATTATAAAGCACATAATTAATAACCATTATCAGGATGAATGCAAATGATTCGGTACAATGCATGAACGGGTATATAAAGCATTTGAAGAGCCGACAACAATGACGTAAAAACTAACTGATTCATTTAAGCTACCATATGACAAACTGAGGTAGCTAGAGTATTAATGAAGCACAAAATTAATGGAATAGAAGAATTTGTTTCATTATATTCACTTATAAATCATTAGTTCTTGTTTTGCTAATAGTATATTTATAAATGGCGAGGGGGACTACAGAATCTATGCCACAATAATACATTAATAATTACCGGTATGTCATAGCTTAGGCTTGCAAACAATTATTGCTCTTCTAAGCATTAACATATCAAGCAATTGTAAAAAATATAATATTCTGACGAAATCTTAATTCTAATACATTCCAGTGAAAGAACAAGACTGCGTTCAATAAACGCTATTGCCCCCCATGGAAGCCTTGCCCATAAAAAGCTAAGTCAATCAGGGGCCATAGTTCTGTAATAATGTTGGATAGTGTTACATGGCTTTGATAATGTAGGGGGCTTATGATGGTAAACAAGTATGCCAAGTTTTAAGGCAACGCCATGATGGACATGATGTAAAACGAAACTGTCAATTTGGTTTAACCAAGAATTAGACGCTTAAGTCTAAGTCCAAATTAGGTCAAGGTGAAGGTCGAAATGGTGTCAAATGATACAGGTGTGTAGAGAATGTTCATATACAACATCCATGCAAGTATGGAAGCTTTGTAGCAAGCCATAAAAATGCTAGAAGAAACGGTCAATTTGGGTTAACCAGGAATTTGACCCTTCAATAAGTCTAAGTCCAAAATTAGGTCAAGGTGAAGGTCAAAATGGGGTCAGGTGATACAGGCGTGTAGAGAGTGTTCATATACAACAACCATGCAAGTATGAAATCTTTGTAGCAAGCCATATTAATGCAAGAAGAAACGGTCAATTTGGGTAAACCAAGAATTTGGCCTTTCAATAAGTCTAAGTCCAAAATTAGGTCAAGGTGAAGGTCAAAATGAGGTCAGGTGATACAGGCGTGTGGAGAGTGTTCATATACAACATCCATGCAAGTATGGAAGCTTTGTAGCAAGCCATAATAATGCTAGAAGAAACTGTCAATTTGGGTTAACCAGGACGGACGAACGGACGAACGAACGGACAGGTGAATCACTATATGCCCCCCATCTATCGATAGGGGGGCATAAAAAACAGTCTTGACTGATCTACTGTAATACCTGAAATTTTTTCGTGATAAATTAAATTTGATTAGTTCGTGAAAATAAACAGTAGTGAACTTTATTAACAGTAGTAAAACACAGAAAGTAGTTTTAAAGTCGCAAACTTAAGTTCAGATTACCGAAAAATGTTTGTGTATACAAATAATAACTCAGTTTGTATTTCTCGGTTTACATAAACCCTCTTACTGCTCTTTCTGGAAAAATGAAAAAGTTTTGAAGATTTTATTTTGATATTTTCCCTCCAAAAGGTCATAAACCACTAAATGCATACGCGGACCAAAATCGGATACACTCAAATAGTCCTTACAGATACTTCTGTTTGCCTGGAAATGGTGATATGCCTTGACAAAATGGTACTAGAGGTAAAGAACCACCAAATGCCTATGCGGGCCAAATGGTGATACACTCAAGTAGTCCAAAATTAATAAAAAGACTTTGGCTTGCCTGTAAATGGGGATATTTCTTGACAAGTGTGCACTGGAGTAATGAAATTGAGTTTAAATGCATTGTAAATATGCATGTTATGTAGTGAAACTGGAAAATCTGGAATATTTTGGTATTCTTACAATTTGATACCAAAGTGAAAGTAGAATAGAATAAAACCCGGATTGAATCAGTCCGGACATGTGTAAAAATAGGTAGACCATGTTTGATGGACAAAATTTTTCTTAGAAGATACATGACCCCCCTTTTTTATTGTATTATTTTAAAGTTCAAAGGTACTTCTTTAAAATGATATATGTCTTCCTGCTGGCCATAGACTCAAAGATGTAAAAATTTGGGTCTACTATTGTAACTTTACATTGAACTAAAGAGCAAATTTATTTAGTGGTTTCTAACCTAAAATCATCTTATTGAGTTTAAAGGTATTGTATACATGTAGTTGAATGAGTGAATATGTTTCATCTTGAATATTTTGAGAAATTTTGGCATATTTGACAAAGCGAAAGTAGACTAGGGTAAAACCCACATTGGATCAGTCTGCGCGTCTGTAAAAATTTGTCGACCACCTTTGACGAACAAAATCTTTCTTATATTAAACATGACCCCCTGTTTTTTTGGTCTTATTTGTAGCTGAAACATACTGCTTTTCAATGATATAGGTCTGTTAACTGGCCATAGACTTAAACATGATATAATCTGGGGCTGACAATTGTCACTTTACATTGAGCTAAAGAACAATTTCATTTAGTGGTTTGTGACCTTAAGAATGGTCGATTTTTGTGTGGCGTAAACGCCACACAATGATATTACCACTTTTCAGCTTACGACCAATTTAACGCATTAGGCCTCGGCAAATAAATAGTTCTATGATTTGAACAATATTACAAGCATGCAACACAGGTTACACGTATCATTGGACCTGATTTGTTTACATTACCAACATTTACTTATATTAAGACCAACAATTATATCAGACTTTTATTTTTAGAGGATATTTATAGCAAATCATTCCGCAACGGACTATATTTTTACTACCAAAGAATGTTCTCACTGGTGGCGGGAATCTAAAATAGTTCCCACGGCTTTCAATCGTATACTGTAACGTATGTAAATCACCCCGCCGCTGCACATTGCAGACGATGACCTAATTATGTTGTATACAAACATTGATGCTATATATAGCTGGCGGGGGAACTGAAATAGTTCTACGTACATATCGATCGGCCGATTAACAATGTCACCGCGGTAAGCGTTAAACGCACTAGTCAATTTCTACCCTGCTTTATATAAGACCTCATAATTTTCGTATCTATTATCCGATTTTGAATATTTAAAGCTTGTAATGAAGCAGAGATATATGTCTCTCTTTTAGACAACATTCAACACGATATCCTAATTATTAAATCCACGGCGACGAGTAAGAATCCGTTCCGCGTAAAAGTATGTTTAAAATATCCCGTTTTATACCAAATAAAAATTCAATCAACGGTCGAAAATCATCAATTATTAATTTAATATTCGATCGATTTTGTTCATTAAAGCTTGTTTTAAGTTAATACTTTAAGGTTTTATAAAATGTAAAACTTGATTTTAAAGCATTAATCGGCCGATCGATATGTGTGAGCGAAACCATGTTTACCCCTTTTACATACGTTAATATAGAGTGTCATATACATTTAATTAACATGCGTGGTCATACGGAGAATAAACAGTCACTTATCTTGACACTGGTCGTATTCTCCAAGTCGTTAAAAATGGTATTTGTAAATATCCCTTCATTGTTGCTCAGCATAGTTACTTAAGTAAGTTCCAGGTAACTGCTGGTTCTCTTGCTGTCTTTAGCAGCACAAATGTTTGAGTAAGGGTGGGCTTATCAGAACTGTGACATAAAATTATGATACAACCTGGATTCGATATTGGATTTAATGGCATCAGTACGCCACACAACAGTACTTTCAGTGCTTTGATTTTTAAAGGCATATTGTCAATGGTTTGCTTTTAAATGATTGGAAATGCATTTATCTGTGGTTTTAAGCAGCTTTTTGAGTGAAATTTGCCTCAAAATAAGAAAAAATTGAGTTTAAGTGTGAAAAATGCTACAAAATGAGGATTTCTCAATTTAATAAATGACATTTTCATATCCATTTTGACCTTATTTCTATATCAAACATGGGTTCTTGTGTATTAATATCAAGGGTTGTCACTTTATTAAGCAACTAACATGAAATAAGTGTTTAATTTAAAGTTTATACAAAACTCAAACTCAATTTCATATCAGTATGCCCCAAATGGCCTTCAGAATCCAAGAAATCCTATTAAAGGTGGGTCCACAATTTTTTCAAAATTTTGAGAAATCATGTTATATATACTCAAACGCAAAGAAACTGTGCATGGGGTTTTCACTTATTTTTTCAGACATAAACTAGAACTGTCGCCATTCGGCAGACTAATATACCCCCGCGTGGCCAAAATCATTGCAGCTAATTCTTTTCTTTATGCACATCTACATGTTGAGGTTGTTCATCTGTTAAAGTTTGAAGCAAATGCTGCAAAAACTGTAGGAGTTGCGTCCACAAGAACTGTTCACTATATATTGTATAGTGCATAAAAGTACAAAGGGCCATAATTCTGTCAAAAAACGTCGCAGCGCAAATTCTTTCCTTTATGCATATCTACATGTTGAGGTTGTTCATCTGTTAAAGTTTGAAGCAAATGCTGCAAAAACTGTAGGAGGAGTTACGTCCACAAAAATGCGTCTACGGACGGACATACTCATGAGACGGTATTTGTGGGGTTTTCTTTTGTTCTTTCTTTTGTTTGGTTGCAACCCACAAGTAGCATTTTGCACCCCACAAGTGACGGAATGAATGGAATCTAAAAATAGCCTATTGTTCCACACCCCACAACTACTGGTGCATTCGTACGGACGGACAGACAGACAGACAAGCTGAATCCAGTATACCCCCCTTACAACTCGTTGTGTGGGGGGGTATAATAAAAGATAGTATATAGTGTTTGGTGTCAAACTTTAGCTAATTCAATTGCCTATAAAACAGAATACATTTAATTTATATACACAGTATAAAGAATGTAATCTGGGGCTGACAATTGTCACTTTACATTGAGCTAAAGAACAATTTCATTTAGTGGTTTGTGACCTAAAGCGAAAAGTAGAGTGAATCAGTTAATTGATGTCAAAAACTTGAACCAAGAAAACGCTCTAAAATTAAACTTCCTCATTACGGTGTCTTATATTTCCAAAGTGACAATCTAAAATGCCAGGTAATTTGGTACATGTCCTATAATGTTATATACATATCGTTGATACATAAATAAAACAAACATGACATTTATTCATTTTTGATGCTTTTTTATATTCAAATTTCCTTCTTCTTAAACAGCTAATTTGAAAGGAGACTAAAATTCATCAAAAAGTTTCCCTGAAACCTGGGTGAGCCAGCGAATCAAATTCAATGCTAGATGTTCCAAAGATCTTGAAATACTCCTGTTATAAAAACCCACCATTTATTTGGCAGACATTATATTATAATGATCACCAACCATTGTATGTGCTTTATCAACATTTTTCTACCATAAACAAGATCAGATTTGTTTATTTAGAAGTCACATGAGAAAATAAATCATACACATTTACCTGAGAAATTGTTTATACAATTCTAGACAATTATTAAGTAGAGACAGGTGTGTTAACTCAGTCAGCAAAGGTTGCCATAATTTAACCATCTCATTTTAAATGAATTATGATTATCATAGATACTGACATACAAATTGATCTATAAAAACCTATCAAAACATATATCCCTTTATTTCATGCAGTTTGATTCCGTTTTGATTCCAGTCTTTATGACTGCCAAAAATTCAGGAATATCAATTTACTAGAAGCAAAAAATAAGAAGAGACACCAAGTATTGAGGATGAGCAGACATTGTGTCTGGGTGGACTGCAGTGCAAGATTTGTTGCACAGCACATGTGCAAGGTATATCCATCAAACGGGTGTCAACCATCGGGATACCTCAAGTGCAATCATTTGCATAAATCGTAGTTAGCACGGAAGATACGATCAAATACGTATGGTAAAGTTAATATAAGATCAGTCAGAATTACTGAGACGTTTGTAGATCACATGTAGATACTGTTTAATTACATTCATTACTTGGCAAATGTATTGTGTAGTGTGAGGGAATAGCAAAACTTCCAAGATGCATACAGATAAGCCTGTTCATAACATTAAGTGTCAAATGATTAACAGACATCAACAACATCCTCCAGCATAATTATGACACAAAAATCCATTTCATAGATTCTACATCTCCATTTTGATGGCGGCGGCTCCAAGTATTGCTAGGGCTGTTTATATGTTGCTATGGTCCCTGTTCTGATGGCGGCGGCGACTCAAGTGTTGCTAGGGCTGTTTACATGTTGCTATGGTGTTGTCACAGTACTTTGATTGTTACCAAGTGCTATGGTTTTTAGAGTACTGTTACATGCTTATTATATTATATATCATATGTGTTATGGAACTTGTCAAAGTGGTACTTGTGCTGTCTCTATGGTACATCTTTATGCTGCAATAGTCCACACTATTATACACAGGGTGTTTTTTAAGTTCCAGGAAAAGTTTCTATTGAAAGAATTTTCGATGTTTGCTTAGACTAATAGATATTTTGCAAAGAGCCAAAGACACATATTTGCAATATATACTTAAATTTTCTTAAGACTTCATTGAAAGTTATCTGTCTAATAGCATGCATCCATGGTAACGTTAGGAAGAGCTATTCCGGCACAAATTTTACATCATTTTCTATCCAAGATATCGTCAAACCAACCAACATAATTGTCTCTACAGAACAGCTACCTACTAATTAAAATGAATTACACAGAACTTTCATTTTGGTCAATTTATCCCATAGTTTGCCATAATTTCATTTTGGTCAATTTATCACATAGTTTGCCATACTTTCATTTTGGTCAATTTATCCCATAGTTTGCCATACTTTCATTTTGGTCAATTTATCACATAGCTTGCCATACTTTCATTTTGGTCAATTTATCACATAGTTTGCCATACTTTCATTTTGGTCAATTTATCACATAGATTGCCATACTTTCATTTTGGTCAATTTATCACATAGTTTGCCATACTTTCATTTTGGTCAATTTATCACATAGATTGCCATACTTTCATTTTGGTCAATTTATGATGTTACTATGGCAGCTATGCCATTTTGTATGATACGCCATCACTCATTCGATTTATATGGCAATATGTAGAATGAATGGTCTATTCAAAAACCAAATTTGAATTAATTTGAACGCATGATAAACGTTATAGAGCATTATAGAACTTAAATCAAAGTACTGAAGTACATGATGACAGTGTTACTTGGGGGATAACGCAAATCTTAGTAATCTATTAAAAATTACCTTAAATGGTATTGGATTAACAAGTGTGAATATTGTGAAAACCTTTCAGAAATATTGCGGATAGCTGACTCATTTAATTTCATCTAACAAACCTATTTAGGCAATCCGTCCATAAAAAACTCAATGAACTAGTTTCAACTATAAAGGTGGGCTGAAATACCTAGTTTTAGCTGAGAAAAAGTATTAAAAAGACTAAGATTAACAGTAAATGGTTATATCATGCATCTGCATAAATAATGTTTGACGACAGTTAACAAAAAGAATATAAGTAATTGGATAGGGGATAAATTGTCGCAAAAAACAACTTAAAACTACACTATGTCAAAAGTCCATAACTCGGGTACGAATAGCGCGAACGATTCATAAAGGGGACGAAACAATATGGTCTCGAATCTCGGCGCGAAATGTGTAAACAACACCGCTTGGAAAAGGGTCTTTCTAACGATAGACGCAAAATATTTAGCCGAAGATCTGAGGTAAATTTAATAGATGAAACGTCGATCAATACTATTTATCAATGCAAAATATTGTAAATAGTTAAATTAGGGATGGCAACGAGTACCCGAGTACTCGAGTACTCGTTCAAAGGTCCAATTATCGAATATCAAAATCAGTATTCGAGTACTTGGTAAAAAAATAAAAAAAATAATTGTTAATCCTGTATTGTACAGAACGTGTCCAAGTCTTATCTGGTCTACTAAAATTACAATTAACAACAGGTCATCAATCCTTAATCGCTGCAAGCAAAACACATGCACACCTGTCAATCATCGTCTGTTAGTTTGTTTATGACACGTAGCTGGGGTTTCTTTTGTTGACATCAATCCGAGTGATTGTCATCGATCTTCAATTGGCAGTTATTGTTTAATGGGTGTGACAATCGATTAAGAAATTAATAAAATATTACTTTAAATTATAATTATAATCGTTCTCACGCTTGTATTTATAAATGAACGATAACTCGACTGCGTCACGCTGTGTAAATATTACTATGTCACCGGTTGTTAAGAGTATTCCCCCTTAGTTGTAAATTTGTTATTATTTGATTTTCTAGCGTTATTGACTATAACTTATACTGAATTTAAACTGTATTGTTGTTCTTTTGTTAGTTATTTTGTTTCAACATTCTTCTACCGATATAGATTTGACCATCAACTAAACAGAATGGACAGGCATACACGATGTTCTATTTGAAGTTGAACACGCACATTTTGCAGTACAACATTTCTGTGTCCCAAATATCATTCACATTAATAGTTTTCCGAGTACCCGAGTACTCGATCGGAAGAATGACCGAGTACCCGAGTACCGATTTTAGTACTCGTTGCCATCTCTAAAATAAATACATTATAACAGGAGTTTGTTGCTAAACTGTAATAAGAACGTTATGAAACCAAACTGTGTAAATTTCGTCTGCTTAACCTGGTACTGTAACAGCGACATTTTTATCAACCCTCAAAAACCATTAGTCATTTTACAGCGCGTAGGAATTTATTCGCACAAAAAAATTAACATTCCAAAATTTCTCGCAATACAAAGAAATAAAAAATAATTCATTGCTAGGGACAAATGTTCTTAAAAATGCTTGAAAATTATGATTTTGGTTAGATTGGCTGGAACTCGTTTTTTGCTCGGATGAATTGGTTGTGGAGAAATTACATGGGTAAAATCGTAGTGATTTCTAAAGTTGGTATATAACAATACTTGGGGGAAATCCCCCAAGTAAAAACACCCCTTGATTGTATCTATAGTACATTATGTACCAAATTATGAAATACGACACAGGTGGGAAGTGAATACCACCAAATGATGCGTTTCATCAAAGATACACCACAGCTCATTTAAGTATCATGAAGGAGAATTTTTGCACACGTTGAAAACTAATGTATAAGTGATGCTGGTTTTGTAATAAGCCGAGATCGACGACAACATATGCTGCTTATGTATATTGCAGAATCCATACCAATGGTTAGGATAAAATGTTGATATAAAAACAAGTCATTACCGCTACAATAATATTTTGATTAGTTCTGTCCAATAGATAGTGAATGTTTCAGGTATCATGTGACACCATATTAAAAAGTGATCATTTAACTAATATTTAATCATAAATACATCAACACAGGTGCAGATACTATAATTATATTCTGTGAAGAAGCTGCCAGAAACATCATGAAATCAGCCTCAGATACACTTACATAATTATAATAGTAGGCCTCCACATTGGTAGGTAAAATGATATCATAGACAGATAACTGAAACATGTGGTTATCTTAATTAGTCCAGGGCGTCACCAGAAATTAAATATGATATTCAAATGTTTGTTCTCTATGTGTTTTGTATTACATATCAACTGTGAGAGTGTAATGGGTGTGCTGGTAAAAAAAGCACACCCAAATCAGTATAATGCGCTTTTTACATGATTGTGCTATAATGCAGTTATTGCACTCTTTATTACCGTACTTGAAATGATTTAACAATTGATCACAATATCTAGGCCTATTATCATGAGTTCACAATATATTGCAGTAGTTAGGCCTGATATTGTGAGATCACAATATATTGCAGTAGTTAGGCCTGACATTGTGAGATCACAATATATTGCAATATTTATGTCTGATATTGTGATATCACAATATATTGCAACATTTAGTCCTGATATTGTGAGATCACAATAAATTGCAGTAGTTAGGCCTGATACTGTAAGATCACAATATATTGCAGTAGTTAGGCCTGATATTGTGAAATCACAATATATTGCAATATTTATGTCTGATATTGTGATATCACAATATATTGCAACATTTAGTCCTGATATTGTGATATCACAATATATTGCAACATTTAGTCCTGATATTGTGAGATCACAATATATTGCAGTAGTTAGGCCTGATACTGTAAGATCACAATATATTGCAATATTTATGTCTGATATTGTGGGATCACAACATATTGCAATATTTATGTCTGATATTGTAATATCACAATATATTGCAGTAGTTAGGCCTGATATTGTGATATCACAATATATTGCAGTAGTTAGGCCTGATACTGTAAGATCACAATATATTGCAATATTTATGTCTGATATTGTTAGAGCACGCTATATTGCAGTAGTTAGGCCTGATATCATGAGATCACAATATATTGCAATATTTATGTCTGATATTGTTAGAGCACGCTATATTGCAGTAGTTAGGCCTGATATCATGAGATCACAATATATTACAATATTTTGGTATGATATCAATATATTACAATATTTAGGTATATATATTACAGTAGTTTGGCCTGATATTGTGAGATCACAACATATTCCATTTTTAGGTCTGATATTGTGAGATCACAATGTATTGCAATATTAAGGCAGGACATTGTGGAATATGTTCAGATAAAATGCATCTACCTAGACATTTTTGTAGGAATGTAGATTGCATAGGATGACAGAGTAAAATACCATGTTAGACTTGTTGTTTTCAGATATTGTTAGTGAGCCAATTAAATAACAGTCTAACTTGTCAAATCTTTCAAGTAGCAAACATCATTAGAAGACTGGATGAGTAAAAGATCTGAGGTGAAGAAAGAAATGGTGAATGAAGTGCCACTATAGAATATGTACACAATGAAATGTTCAACAAGAATATATAACTACCACAGCATGAATAGAAGGGGTGTCCATAAATCATGAAGCAATCATTATTACATAAGGGATGTCTATAAAGTATGCAGTAACCATTCACAAAGAAGGGATGTCCCTAAAGCATGCAGCAACCATTCACACAGAAGGGGTGTCCATAAAGCAAGCAACAGCCATTCACATAGAAGGGGTGTCAAAAAAGCATGCAGCAACCATTCACATTGAAGGGATGTCCATAAAGCATGCAGCAATCATTCACACAAAAGGGATGCCCATAAAGCATGCAGCAATCATTCACACAAAAGGGATGCCCATAAAGCATGCAGCAGTCATAATAATTTCATCAGAAATAAAGTATATATTAAACTAGCGGTCATTATAACATAAGGAATGTCCATAAAGCATGCATAAAGCATTAGCACGTAAGCAATGTCCATAAAGCATGCATAAAGCATTACCACACAAGGGATGTCCATAAAGCATGCAGCAACCATTACCACACAAGGGATGTCCATAAAGCATGCAGCAACCATTACCGTACAAGGGATGTCCATAAAGCATGCAGCAACCATTCACACAGAAGGGATGTCCATAAAGCATGCAGCAGTCACTATTATTTCATCAGAAATAAAATATATACTAAACTAGCAGTCATTATAACATAAGGAATGTCCATAAAGCATGCATAAACCATTACCACACAAGGGATGTCCATAAAGCATGCATAAACCATTGCCACACAAGGGATGTCCATAAAGCATGCAGCAACCATTGCCACACAAGGGATGTCCATAAAGCAAGCAGAAACCATTACCACACAAGGGATGTCCATAAAGCATGCAGCAACCATTGCCACACAAGGGATGTCCATAAAGCAAGCAGAAACCATTACCACACAAGGGATGTCCATTAAGCATGCAGCAACCATTGCCACACAAGGGATGTCCATAAAGCAAGCAGAAACCATTACCACACAAGGGATGTCCATAAAGCATGCAGCAACCATTGCCACACAAGGGATGTCCATAAAGCATGCATAAACCATTACCACACAAGGGATGTCCATAAAGCAAGCAGAAACCATTACCATACAAGGGAGGTCCATAAAGCATGCAGCAACCATTGCCACACAAGGGATGTCCATAAAGCAAGCAGAAACCATTACCACACAAGGGATGTCCATAAAGCATGCAGCAACCATTACCACACAAGGGAGGTCCATAAAGCATGCAGCAACCATTAACACCATCATGTATTGGGAAGAGATCAACAGAATATTACAAACAGTAAACACTGGCAACACAACAAAACACAAATGGACAAACCACCGGTGGGGGAAGTGTACTTGGCAAGGTAACTTATGTAGCATTCTTCAACTACAAATATTGTACCAATAAGTTCAATCAGGTGGAGTCTCAAGTTCCATAAAACAGTTAACAGTATTGGGCGGAGGTTCATGCAATGTAACAAGTTACACTGCTGGTAACAGCTCTCTTACCAATAGGCTCTGCATGGTACTGGGCATTGTATCATGTGACTGGACATTGTATCATGTGACTGGTCATTGTATCATGTGATTGGACATTGTATCATGTGACTGGACATTGTATCATGTGACTGGACATTGTATCATGTGACTGGACATGAAATCATGTGACTGGCCATGGTATCATGTGACTGTACATGGTATCATGTGACTGTACATGGTATCATGTGACTGGACATGACATCATGTGACTGAACATGATATGATGTGACCGTATGTGGCATCATGTGACTGGACATGACATTATGTGACTGGACATGGCATCATGTGACTGGACATGGTATCATGTGACTAGACATTGGCATCATGTGACTGGACATGGTATCATGTGACCGGACATGACATCATGTGACTGGACAAATATCATGTGGTAATGGCAACAATTTGGACATAACTACTGTTTGCTGACACTATATTCTGCAACATGTAGGCAACATCTTCAAATATGAAACTGATTAAAAACTGACTGTATGAAAATCTAAACAAGAAAATACCTTAGAATTAACCCTGTAACATTTATTAGACAGTAATAAACCAAGCTCTTTTAAAAACATGTTCAACACATTTTCCTACAAATCAAATTGGCAGCTTGTATGGTATACATTATGGGTTACAACATTTTATATTATGATACTTAGTTAAAACATGAAACATCATAAGAGAGAATGTTGTAAGTTTGAGTTACAGCAAAACTTGATGACATCACTAACCATAAATGATAAGTATCTATATAATCTTTCCCAGAACCTCACTACCAGAAAAATAACAACACAATCATCAAGCCAGGTCATTAACATACCAGTTATCAGCCTGGAAGTCGGATGTAATATATTCTACAAGGAATAATCTGGTTAGAGTATTGCAAGTTCAATGTCTTATGACATTCTCTAAGATAACATTGTTACAAATACTTGGCAAGGGTATTAAAGGATATATTTTTTAATTACAGTAACTGCACCACAACACTTACATAATGAACTGAATTGCTGCAACCACAGGAAGCCCGTTTCTACCAAATAGCGCTTAACCACTTCTATGGAACACGCTACCAGCAAGCAGTGCCTGCCAATTACATACGGTTTCTCAACACTACGCTAGGGGAGCGCTACCTAGCAATTGCTTGTGCAACGGACTGCTTCGGTAGCATATAAATTTTCCCTTCGTCCACTACATAGCACTTTTTGAAGCAAACAGTTTCCTAGCAAAGCTCTATGGAGCACTTAGTATGGCTTTAGTAAGGCAACAGGCCTGTGGTCTCAGAAAAACAATACTGTAAATCACTCAATATCCATGTATTCTCTATTTCACGAAGATTCAGAAACAGACATTAAAGTATTTATTAATTCTTTGACGAAGGATGAATTCGGGAGCGCGATTTACTGACTAAAATAAAAACACAATACAAAAGCAATTAAATACCTGATGTACAGTAACGATCTATACAATGATTAATATGTAGGTATCAAAGTACCTATGTAACACTTCAACCTGACAGGAAGTCATGTTTGCATACAATAAGATTTGGGAACACCCTGTATAAAAAGTTATGTTAAAGTTATAGTATTAAGTAAATTTTCATGATTAAAATGGGCGGAGCAAGAGAAGCGAAGAGTCCTTTTTAGTCATTTAAATTAATAGTGATATGCCAGAACAATCAGCACTATTTCAGAAGCCTAATAGTGATATGCCAGAACAATCAGCACTGTTTCAGAAGCCTAATAGTGATATGTCAGAACAATCAGCACTATTTCAGAAGCCTAATAGTGATATGCCAGAACTATCAGCACTGTTTCAGAAGCCTTATAGTGAAATGTCAGAACAATCAGCACTATTTCAGAAGCCTAATAATGATATGTCAGAACAATCAGCACTGTTTCAGAAGCCTTATAGTGATATGTCAGAACAATCAGTACTGTTTCAGAAGCCTTATAGTGATATGTCAGAACAATCAGTACTGTTTCAGAAGCCTAACAGTGATATGTCAGAACAATCAGCACTATTTCAGAAGCCTAACAGTGATATGTCAGAACAATCAGCACTATTTCAGAAGCCTTATAGTGATATGCCAGAACTATCAGCACTGTTTCTAAAGCCTAATAGTGATATGTCAGAACAACCAGCACTATTTCAGAAGCCTTATAGTGATATGCCAGAACTATCAGCACTGTTTCTAAAGCCTAATAGTGATATGTCAGAACAATCAGCACTATTTCAGAAGCCTAATAGTGATATGTCAGAACAATCAGCACTATTTCAGAAGCCTTATAGTGATATGTCAGAACAATCAGTACTGTTTCAGAAGCCTTATAGTGATATGCCAGAACAATCAGCACTGTTTCTAAAGCCTAATAGTGATATGTCAGAACAATCAGCACTATTTCAGAAGCCTAATAATATGTCAGAACAATCAGCACTATTTCAGAAGCCTTATAGTGATATGTCAGAACAATCAGCACTATTTCAGAAGCCTAACAGTGATATGTCAGAACAATCAGCACGGTTTCAGAAGCCTTACAATGATATGTCAGAACAATCAGCACTATTTCAGAAGCCTAATAGTAATATGTCAGAACAATCAGCACTATTTCAGAAGCCTAATAGTGATATGCCAGAACAATCAACACTGTTTCAGAAGCCTTATAGTGATATGTCAGATTGTTTAACAGCTATCCTGGAGGAACATGGCCTCTCAGACATGCATGGTGATGACCTGATTGTTACTGAATGCAAGATTGGATTAATGTTAATATATTCAGACATGCAACAGGCAGACAGCTGAAGAAAATGGTCAAATTATCGAGTTCTGAATCAACATGCCTCACTATCAGGAACAATTAGATCACTTCAAAGGAAGATATCTACCATCTTCTGACTGGTATATTGTCTTAAGTGTTCATGTACAATGGTTTAACTGATTTACAGTTCCAAGGTCTGTCAGTAGTACTCCTTCGGGTTCTGAAGATGACATCAACTTTGCATACTTCTATGGCATCTCAGATCACAGGATACAACAGAGAATGTTGGATACTGGCTACACAATGTCTCTGTTTAACTGATTTACAGTTCCAAGGTCTGTCAGTAGTACTCCTTCGGGTTCTGAAGATGACATCAACTTTGCATACTTCTATGGCATCTCAGATCACAGGATACAACAGAGAATGTTGGATACTGGCTACACAATGTCTGGGCGCAGCGCTTAGGATACAACTTTTAAAGTAATACTATGTATGTTTGCATGCAGTCAACTAAGACAGTGTGTGATCATTTGGTTTTTTACAGCCAGATTAGCCAATGAGCTTTGATTTAAAGGGTACAACTATGTATGATACCTACAAGAAGTTTTCCATGCCAGAATAATTATATACAGCACAATATCTTGAGTGAGTGACAGTAGGAACTTACCAACCCTTACAAGTAAATTATGTTGTTGTGTCATTTGAGTGTTAATTAATATATTGACAACAACACACATCATGAACTGACACATATGGTGTTAAATCTAGTTTTCCAGCGACCAATAAAGATGGAACTAGTACCTATATATTTCCAGTTGAAAATATCAACAGCACAATTGTAACATCAAAATTATGTGGATTATTGAATGGCAGGCATTGAATGGGCATGTGACAGGAAGGTTTAGAGAAGGGGTTTCGTCAGCTGTCAGACAACCTGCAATTTATACTGCAACATTTAAGTTTCGTTTCACACCATCATATTATTCTACGTAACAGAAACAATCTTCAAGCTTCTGGAACTTTCTGATTTCTGAGTTAATCCCTGGCAATGACAGACAACACAGGCTGGATGAAAGAACACAAACCGTCATGTTGTGGGAGGGAAGCTGTCTTTAACAGATAATTTAGCATGTTTAAGGGAGGAACATGGGTATATACAAGCTTTCTAAAGTGGAATCTTCAACATACAGGGGAAACACCCAACAGTACTTGGCAACAATCAAGCTAAAGGCTAAAGGCTCAGGTATGATAATTGACACAGAACAATATACAAAACTTATGCAGGCATTATGACGTCATGTTCTTATAGTAAAATATTATGATAATCAAGTGGTAATGAAAGGTTATAGACATTGGGGAAACATGATCTGTTGGAATGGTTTGATGATATGGGGGAACAATTAACAAAGCTTCATAACCTTATCATCCATACACATGTGAAGGGCAAACGAGTCATAAGGTTTATAATGTTTACCATCAGGGTTAATAATTACATTTCTAATAGGCATGATGTCATACAGAAGATGAAACAATTATTTACACACATTTCCTAATACACCAGATGTTATTGAATAGGAGATATCACTACCAATAGGAACAAGCAGAGACATGTAGGGACAGACAGGAACAAACAGGGACAGGCTGGAACAATCAAGGACAAGATGAGCCGACAGTAAGTGACAGATAGGATCAACCAGGGACAAGCAGGAACAAGCAGGGAGAGGTAGGAATGGGTAGGAACAAGCAGAGTCGACAGTAAGTGACAGATAGGATCAACCAGGGACAAGCAGGAACAGAAAGTGGCAGACAGGAACAAGCAGGAACTATATAGAACAGGAAGTGACAGACAGGAACAACTAGGGACAAACAGGAACAAGCAGGGACAGGTAGGAATGGGTAGTAACAAGCAGAGACGACAGTAAGTGACAGATAGGATCAACCAGGGACAAGCAGGAACAGACAATGGCAGACAGGAACAGGTAGGGATGGGTAGAAACAAGCACGAACAGGTAGGGATGGGTAGAAACAAGCATGTACATGTGGAAATAGGCAGTAGAAGCAAGCAGGAACAGGAAGGAGCCAGACAGAGGGGATAATACAGTAACTGGCAGAGACATAAATACAGCAAGCAGCGAGGACAATTAGAACACAGCAGAAACAATACAAAGGAACCAGCAAGGATCAGTACAAAAACCAATAGGGACAATACTGACTTAATGCGCAGCTTGCACATCATATATCATGAAACATTTCTACCACTCTGTCAAACATCTGCACCAAACTACACATTGTAAACTTCGCAAATTTACTGTAAATCGACATGGAAAGTATGGAATGTCTTATTCCAACAGTCTGAGACAATTCAGAGCTTTATCATACTTGGATCATGTTAAGAAAATGTTGGATCATATTTAGAAATGTTTTGTAAACATTGAAGATATCCATGCTATGTTTTATCAATGGTATTTCTGTACAATCTGCCAGTATGACGTCATTGGTAACGGTGGAGTGATGATTTATTTACAGGCACTTACACCAAGGATTTAAGTAAATTCTCCAGAATAAAACAAAACTATCAACATATTCAATAATAAGTCTTGTCAAACCTAAAATATGTTGTTATAAGCATAAATTCTATAAAAAATATAATGTCGTAATCAAGGTATTTCTCAAGTATTTGTTCTGCATTATGCAGCCTTGCAGCTAATTCTGACAACCTGTATCAATACAATACATTCAGAGAAAACTACTGTAAATCATTTATATTTGGGGGGATTTAATTTCATGGATTATATGGATGACCTCGACCACGAAACTAAATCCCCCAATGAATAATCATAAATGTGTCAAGTTCACAGTGGCTGCCATACCGCTTTCAAGTTCAGTCAGGTATAAGACTTGGTTTTTTTTTAAGTTTACTTGCATATATCGACATGTAATAAAACAATTATTATATCTGTTTGACTTTTAAATGATTTCTGATAATTTGTGTGAATTTTGACCTAGCCATTTTTCATGAAATCTGAAATCCTTGAAATTACGTCCCCATGAAATGGTCTTTTTCAACAAACCACAAAATTTTGTCCCATTGAAATTAAATGATTTTACAGTATTAATTGTTGTACCTCATAAAACAAGTCCTTATCATTTATTTTTGTCAAACTGACAAGAGCATATTAGTTGCATCCAGATACATAGTGTGTTGCTAAGACAGATAAATCATTAGTTGTACTCCAGGGCCGTATCCAGAGACAAACAAGAGGCTGTTTGAAGTAAAGACAAGGCCAATTTCACATTTTTTTTTTGGTAATTCAATGGCCATAATCCGAAAAGGCCTGGGCCGATTTGGCCTATAATAGCCTAGATACATGCCCATTAAAACACTGTCACCAAGTTTGCCGACGATCAGATGAAAACTAATGTTTGATTTATAGTACAGACAAATTACTGGACACCGCAAGTAAGCCTTCCGGCAAAGAGTGTTCACATAATGCGTCCAGTTTTCAACGGGCGTATAAAAAGCATTCATGGAAATATTTCTTTGGGCATATTTTTGGTGTCACAAGGTCAAATCATAGAAAAACTTTGTGTTGGCACTAGAGGTCACAGTTTTGGCCTAATCTTTATTAATTAAACTTGTTCATAATGATAATCGTATGACAATCTAGGTCAAGCTCAATATTAAGTCATCTGGAAGCAAAAACTAGGTCCCGAGGTCAAATCATAGAAAAATCTTGTGTAGTCACCAGAGGTTACAATTTTGGCTTAATCTTTATGAAATATTGTCACAATAATCATCTCAACAAAATCTAGTCCAAGTTCAAAATCATGTCATGCTGGGGTAAAATCATAGAAAACTATGTGTAGTCACTTAGAGGTCATTATTTTAGCACAATCTTCATGAAACTTAATCACAAATTTTTTTTCAACAAAACACCTTACAAGTTTTTCGTTCAGAAATATGATTTACAATCTTTGTTGGGTACAATGTATGTTTTTATTAAGCAAAACAGGTTTGCCAAGTTCATCAAATTATATAGTTATATGATATTTAACATTGATTTATTCAAACTTTAGTTTATTTTGACTGCTTCAAAAACTATCAATGACATATAAGAAAAACTTAGGGGACTAATTGGAATATTTACACAAAATACATGAGCTGAGCATATTGAATCTGTTAGAATGTTCTTTTCTCTTGTTCCACCTGTTTACATGACCACAAAGCACCCATGGCAACCATTAACACTCTTGTGTGTACATGTTTGATGATTTTACAACAAGCCAAAAACAAACATAAAAACAACAACAAAGTTTGGCAATAAAAATAACAGCAAAATAGTATATGGCACTAGAAACATGAGTTCGATATAAAACTGTGAAGATGTTAAGATCCTGTGTCAACTTTTAATGAATGGTGCTGACTTTTATTGTTACCTGCTGCAGCAGCCTCAGTATCTACAGGTTCATAATCACTGATTGTTATCACTATAGGTAGTAAATCACCCTTATATCCAGATATCTACATTTAAATACTGTAAAGTCACATATTTTTGTGGGTATTAAATTTCGTGGATTTTGTTGAATATGCATTTTCGTGGGGTTGTAAGTTTGTGGATTACAAAAGATGGAAGGGTAACCTATGCTCTGTATTGGGGATGTCGATTCATCGAGGGGATAAGATTTCGTGGTCAAGTTCAACAATGAAAGCAACGACAATTCAACTCACTCGAAAAATTATGATTTTACAGCATTTTCATGCATTAATATCTGCTTACCATTGACCTAGGATACAACTTTTTTATTATATTGACTTAGGGTGTAGTAAAAACATTTATTGACTTCAAATCAAGCCTTGCATTTCCAAACTGCATCATTATCCTGAAGACGTCACCAGGAGTTAATGGTGGCCATCAAACACTCACCTTGAATGACCCTATGCAATTTAGAATGAACAACAATCATGTGAACTGTATTGGGCCATTATTTGGAGGGGGTTGGTCTCCAACGAAAGGGACATGATGACCCTTAATAAAATTGTTGAGAAGCCTACCAAGAAAAGTGTCATGACAAACCTCACATACAACATTTTGAGAGCCCCTCAAATAAGAGGGTCATGATGATTCTCATGAACAACTTGTTGGGAGTCCCTCAAACAACGACTTGTTGGGAGTCCCTCAAACAACAACTTGTTGGGAGTCCCTAAAACAACAACTTTTTGGGAAGTCTTAGAGGGTCATGATGACCCTCATCAACAACCTGTTGAGAGGCCTTAAATCAAACAATCTCCCACTCCACATTTGTTCTGCATTATCCCCTTATTGCCCCCTTTCTACAAACTAAGTTTCATAAACCTTTCTTGGAAACTGTTTGAGTTATGTAAGGATCCAGATTTTTGACCGACAGGCGGACAGACATTCTCACTGACTTGACATTGTGGGGTTTTCTTTTGTTCATCCTTTTGTTTGTAAAACCCCATAAGCAACTTTGCACCCTATAAGCAACGGAATGAATAGAATCTAAACATAGCCTATTGTTCCACACCCCACAACATCATGTGGGTGAGTACAGACAGACAGACGGTTGGCAAACCTATAGTCCCCTCACGTTGAAAACCGGTAGGGGATTAAATAAGACACTAATAAAAGAAATTGCAAAGTTTATGTACACAATGTTGACCCTCTAAAAATTGTTTAGGGATAAAAGTCTGGTTCAAAAGCAGGAAAAAAAAAATTTAAAAAAAAAAATTTGAAAAAAAAAAATTATATACTCAACCCTAATGAGCCTGGGTTTGGAAGAGGAAACAAATAATATTTTATTTTTGGCCCAATACTACAAATGAAAGCAACTAATTGGTTGAGACTAATTTAATCACTCTGAGACCAAAATGGAAATTGATTTCTAAAAAATTCACATTTTAAAGTAATAAATATTTCAGAATTAAATTGTCAGTGATAAAATGGATGTGATATGTCGTCTGATTACATACAATAAATGAGACAGGAAGTAATTCAAATAAACAACTCTACTGGAAGTGACATCAATAGTTTCATTCAAACAATGATTTTGATTAGCAATCGTTAAATTATTCAATCAAGATTTGTTACCATGTAAAACATGCACACTAACTATTAACGGGTAATCAAAGTGTATACAGTACATGTTTACTAAAGCAGTAAATTATGAGACATTTCACACAGAATTATTCATAAAAAATGTAAAAGTATAATTATGAAACCTGATCAATTATACATGATGTGTATTGTGAAACAGATCCATCAAGTTATATTGAATAGTCAAACAACCATTTTATGCTATCATAAATGAAATACTGAATCATATCAGTATTATAAATTCATAATTCACTAGTTATTATACTGACATACTGTCTGAATAGAATATATATGAGCCGTTCTCCAGGAAAACCGGGCTTAGTGATATTAAATATAGGAATTATGTAATTAGATTAAAGAAAATGTTCTGAAATGAGAAAAAAGTCATAGTCGTCGATTTAACTTTAAGTAATTGGATAAAATAGTACTATCTCTTAGATTTAATTTTTCTCATGAATTATGTTAAAATTAATTCTGTCGTTGCTATGGTTATCCATTTCTGAAAAGTACCCATATTGAGAAAAACGAGGGGTGAGTGGTTAGAATCAGTATGCTTTTGATATAATATATTAAAATGAGAATATGATTCTAAAATGTGATACTATTTTGAAACGTTTACGTCAAGACTTCATGAAATGCTGGATTTCTGAGGTGCTTGTTAACGTTATGTCAAATAACGTTTGAATGACGTTTGCAACGCCACTCAAAAAGTAGGCGGGTGGTTAGTTCTAAAGGTCTGTAACTTTGTAAGTTGCTGTTATTATTTGCTCAAATTTTTTGAAACTGTTCATAATAGTCTAGTCTTTCTTACGCCATTTTATCATAATTTTCATAATTTTGTCACTAAGCCCGGTTTTCCTGGAGAACGGCTCATATTTATTTCCTATTAAGGGACTTTTCAGGTATATTAATTAATTATGATTTACAGTTTATACAATGACAAAATAAATGCGTAATGAAACTTAAGCTTTATTCTGATCAATTCTGATATACAGTGTAGCAATACAAAGTAACTTTGAGCGGCACAAATTTCTTACTTAAGTCGGAATATTTAAGTTTTCAGCCACGATATGCTTTGTGAAGAACAACCACTCAGGTCGTATTTTTGCAGATTATTTTGTGTGATACGAGGCAGCTAGGGTAATGTATGAAAGAAGACAATTAGCACTTCAGCATGTGTATCAATCATTCTCCTTGTCATCTTAAAGACTTAAGGCTACTTAAAGCCAGGCAAAGAGAGACAGAGCTTTCCCCACATCATGCCACACAAAGTCTGATATCTGAATGCCATAAAAATCCACACCAAGCCTGATCAATGCCTTAATGATGAAGCTGTATAAAAATGTCCTCCTTATGATTATTATGTTAGATATTTCAGAGTATCAAATACTGATCACCTTAACAACAGTATTATTAAACATTCTGGTCAATATATTCATCAGTACCCTATAATTATAAGTAGATTACAAGAGACCATGCAGTAGATGCAATTATCACCATAACAAGTGGAAAGTCCTCTCAAGCAACAAGTCCTCTCATGATGACCCTAGAAACGCAATCAGCACCACTGTTTACACAGCCAGGCAGGTAATCAGTTATCAGTTTAATTGAAAGTACAAGTAGTGATTGGTAACAATATATTAAACATCATTATCACAAAGATTGATTGTAAACTTAAGGCTTATTAAATCTCCCTTGGGGCATTACAGCTTATATTAGTGTATGAAATTCATATTGTACGATAATGAAGTGGTGTTTGTACAGTGTTGGTATGATAAATCAATAAATCAATAAATCAATCAATCAATCAAATCAAATCAAATCAATCCAATCAATCATTCAATTGATCAGTCAGTCAAACAATCAATCAACAAATATATCAGTTAATCACATGTAATATATCACTCATTCAAAATCAATCAATCAGTTCATCCACCAATCAATCATCAATCAATTGTTATGTATGATTGAATCATTAAATACCTAATTATTGATATCAATACAAAGCAAAGATTATTTTTAATCATGTTATCTCTGGAGTTGACAAAGTCCTACATTTTATATAATGCAAATATATCAACCTTAATAATGAGGTTGATTATTGAACATATTTTTTCTTTATTCACAAGATAAAACAGATATATCAGAACCCCAATTGATGAAACTTACCTTGGTATAGTGAATTTATGCAGCCATATTTTATTTCAAATGGTATTTACAAATGGTCTGATGTGGAGTATGTCTACCAGAATGTTATACTATAGTCAGATTGTGTTGTTAATTAAGTATTTTTGAATTAAAAATTTGATGTCATGATATTGTTTCATATTAGCCATGTATATGTTACTTCTATACAATGGTAATGTATGAGGGCCGGGCCCGCTCTGAGACATTGGGAATGTATGAGGGGGCTTGGAAATATGTTACGCCCAACATTGGTGTGCAAGGGGACCCCTGCGAAATGTGGTTCATGATTTCATGAACACTTCACTCCAATCAAGAACTGTTCATGAACAGGCCTTGATAGGTTCTTGAAATGAGTTCATGAACTTTTGGACATGAACTGTACTTAAAATGTGTTCATGAACAGTTCATGATTTTTTGATGAACACTTAAGAGTTCATTAACTGTTCTTGATCCAGACATAAAAAGTACCAGATGAACATTTCATGAACAATTATTTCTAGACTGTTCTTAAACCATCCCTTAAAAGTTCATCAATTAATTCATGAAAAGTTCTTAAAGTATTCATGAAAGACGACTTCCTGTCACATGTTGACGACATCACAGATTTTCAAAATGGCGGCCAGCAATGACATGTGCTGATGTTTGACAAATTTTAATGGTTGTTTTTATCTTAATAAGTGATCTTATAAAAGGTAAGTTGCAGAGTTAAGCATGTCAAGTTTAAAAGTATCTTGTGTGACTAATATTTAATTTTAAGAATAGTTGTTCAAACTAAAAATATAGGAAAACAAATTAGCAAGTGGGTGGGGTACGCTTAGCATGAGGTTTTAAGAATTAGTATTTGTGAAGTGTTCATGAAGTGTTCAAGAAACTATGTGTCTTTTTTTGTTTGTTTATTTATTTATATTATATAAGGTTACTGCACATTCTCTTAAATAAATGTAATATTTATTAATTGCTTATTTTTGTAAATTGAATAGTTTAAACTCTGTTAGTGTAGTCTTTGAAAAGCCATTGAGCTTGCATGTTAATATGAAAATGAGATATACCAAACAAGAGGGCCCAAAGGGCCCTAGGTCGCTCACCTGTCGAACTTGACCTAGATTTTGTTCAGATGATCATTGTGACCAAATTTCATACAGATTAGGCCAATATCGTGACCTCTAGTGACTACACAAGGTTTTTATATGATTTGACCTAATGACCTAGTTTTTTACCCCAAATAAACCAATATCAAACTTGACCTAGATTTTGTTGAGATGATCATTGTGACCAAGTTTCATAAAGGTCGAAATTGTGACCTCTAGTGACTACAAAAGGTTTTTCTATGATTTGACCATGTGACCTAGTTCTTGACCCCGGATGACTCAATATCGAACTTGACCTAGATTTTGTTGAGATGATCATTGTGACCAAGTTTCATACAGCTTATGCCAATATTGTGACCTCTAGTGACTACACAAAGTTTTTCTATTATTTGACCTTGTGACCTAGTTTTTGACCCCGGATGACCCAATATCGATCCTGACCTAGACTATGTTAAGATGATCATTGTAACTGAGTTTCATAAAGATTAGACCAAAATTGTGACCTCTAGTGACTACACAAGGTTTTTCTATGATTTTACCTTGTGACCTAGATTTTGACCCCGGATGACCCAATATCCAACTTGACCTAGATTTTATCGAGATGATCATTGTGACTGAGTTTCATAAAGATTTAGTCAAAATCGTGACCTCTAGTGACTACACAAGGTTTTTCTATGATTTGACCTTGTGACCTAGTTTTTGACCCCGGATGACCCAATATCAAACTTGACCTAGATTTTGTACAGATGATCATTGTGACCAAGTTTCATAAAGATTAAGTCAAAATTGTGACCTCTAGTGACTACACAAGGTTTTTCTATGATTTGACCTTGTGACCTAGTTTTTGACCCCGGATAACCCAATATCGAAATTGACCTAGATTTTGTTAAGATGATCATTGTGACTGAATTTCATAAAGATTAAGTCAAAATTGTGACCTCTAGTGACTACACAAGGTTTTTCTATGATTTGACCTAATGACCTAGTTTTCGACCCAGGATGACCCATTATGGAACTTGACCTAGATTTTGTTGACATGATCATTGTGACTGAGTTTCATAAAGATTAAGTAAAAATTGTGACCTCTAGCGACTACACAAGGTTTTTCTATGATTTGACCTTGTGACCTAGTTTTTGACCCCAGATGACCCAATATCAAACTTGACCTAGATTTTGTTCAGATGATCATTGTGACCAAGTTTCATAAAGATTAAGTCGAAATGGTGACCTCCAGTGACTACACAAGGTTGTTCTATGATTTGACCTAGTGACCTAGTTTTTGACCCCAGATGACCCATTATCGAACTTGACCTAGATTTTGTTGAGATGATCATTGTGACCAAGTGTCATAAAGATTAAATCAAAATTGTGACCTATAGTGACTACACAAGGTTTTTCTAAGATTTGACCTAGTGACCTAGTTTTTGACCCCAAATGACCCAATATCGAACTTGGCCTAGATTTTGTTGAGATGATCATTGTGACCAAGTTTCATAAAGATTAGGCTAAAATTGTGACCTCTAGTGTCTACACAAGCCAATTGTTGGCGGACGGACGGACGACGGACGACGGACGACGTACGACGTACGACGGACGACGGACGAAGAGTGATCACAAAAGCTCACTCTGTCACTTTGTGACAGGTGAGCTAATAAAAAATACTCAAACTGTTCAAGACAATAATGTGAACAGAAATCATGTTGCAAAAGGTACAAAAGGTAGCTAAACTAATTATCTGATTGAGGCAAATAATTGTAATGATAAAAATACAATGTTCCTGTAGGTTTCATCTGATATTCAGGCACGTAAATCATCCTTCATCTATGTTCCCAATTTGCAACCTTTGTGAACATGAATATACATGCACAATGATTCTTTTCTTATTTAATTAATTTAATATTATGAGGCAATCATTGTATCAATAATTTATTTACTATGTATACTTAAAACACATGTTTGTTTGACTGTGTCTTCATACACACAATAGAGCTTCATTTAATGCATTTTGATACACTTAGTTTATTTCATGGGTTGTTTATGAATACATTTATTTTCTTGAACTGTTCATAAAATATGTTTGTCCTTGAAATTTTCATGAAATTTGTAATCATGAACAGTTCATGTCCAAAATATGAAGTCTAAATGAGACAATAGAGATATATAGCAAAAAGTTCATGAATTGTTCATGAACATTTATTTTCATGAACTGTATATAAAATCAGCTTGTCCTTCAGCAGTTCATGATTTATTGAAGAACATCTGTGCATGATTAGTACTTAAACAATCCTTGATGGTATGACTCATGTCCTGTTCATGAACCATGCCCAGTTCATGAATCAATATTTCATGGTCATTTCAAGAAAAGTCTCATTTAGAGTTCAAGGATTTTTATGATTTTTTCATGATATATGGAAATGAACAATTCATATATATTTCATGAAAAATTCATGAACTGTAACAGTTCATTTCACAGGGGGACTTCCGAGACAAGTGAATGCACAAATCAATTCAATTATTTTATTAAAGTCTTATTAACATTTCATACATACAATAAACTTTATACAATGAAATTATATAAATGTAATATAATACATGCATGCAACAAATCAATCATGATTGATTTATTAAAGACTATTTGATAATAAAAAAACAGTAACTTAACATCTAAAACATCAAAATTCATCTATGATAAAACCAAATAAATGCACAAGAGGGCCTTGATGACATTGTTACCAAGCATAATTCAAACCTCTTGTTTATGAAGGTGGATTCTATAAATAACCACTTGAGAAGACAATATTAATGAGCATAAAACATTTACCTTGATGAATATAGAATGCTACAAGCTGGTGGAGGAAGTCTACCACATTATCGAGCTGAATGTTGTCACATTAAAATCTGAAAACATAAATACAACAAAAAACGGTAAAGATAACGTATTATGACAATAAGTAGCAAGTTATGAAATCTTTACGAGCAAAACACTTCCTAAATTTACAAAACATGACAACAGGCACAAAAACAACAACAACAACTACATATACGAAAACAAGATAGCTTTAACGACCCTAATTCGCTCACCATAAAGTGCATAGCAATTTTAGCACAACAAGAGATATTTGTAAAGCATGTTTGCCCCCCATAGCAGGCAAATAGTCAGAAATGGTAAAGGTCACAGTGACCTTGACCTTAGACCTACTGACCTCAAAATCAATACAGGTCATCTACTGTTTATGACCAACCACCATGTAAAGTTTGAAGATCGTAGGACAAAATGTTCTCGAGTTATTGAACGGAAACCATTTGGAAACCGAAATGTGCTGAGCAATATTATTATGTAACCCCCTAAACAAAGATGGGCACATAAACTAGAAATTATATTTTGATATTATGAGCTTAGACTTTGTATCCATGTTTGTATCTATAGAGCATGACCTAGATTTTACATAGACACATAGACACCCTTATTGACCAAGTCTCACAATAAAAGATTATTCCAAAACATCTCTGGAGTAACAAGGTTTCTCTTTGATTTGGGTTAAAGTTCCAAAGCAAATGAGTCAAAACTGTGGCATCTATGTTATATGTTATTCTTTGATTTGCCAAACTATATTATAACCAAGATTTTCATCCCAGATAGCACCTGTATCATATTTGACCTAGATTTTAAAGAAACATGGCAAACAAGTTTCATGATGGTCAACAGGTCAAAAATGGTAACACACCTCTTTAGTATAAACAATATTCAGATTTAGTGAACATGCTGGTTGTTTTCGCATCACTTGATAAATATACTTGTACTGGGTTCAAACCTGACCAATACTCGTTCTGGGCTCAAACCTGACCATTGCTCGTTCTGGGCTCAAACCTGACAATTACTCCTTCTGGGCTCAAACCTGACAATTTCTCTTTCTGGGCTCAAAACTGACCAATAATCATACTAATGGCTCAAAACTGGTATGGGCAAAAACTGACCAATACTATAATACTAGGTTCAAAACTGACCAATTTCTATTCTGGGTATCGGGCTCAAAACTGACCCGATCAGTTAATCCTTTGTAAAATTGGTGCCAGGTGATCAAGTTAATAAATGCATGAGAGAATAACCAAGGACAGCTGCAACATGTGAAATATAATTGTGTAGCCATTGTGTGACAGAAACATGATTTTTCATACAATATCACATAAAACTTAAAATATAGTTATAAACTTTGAACATGTAAGTATTATGGCGGATGTTGTGATACGAAGTAATGAAGATTAATGACCAAATAGTACATAAACAGCAAGCAGTATGACAGCTATGGTAAATGCAAGGCAAAGAATTTATTGTCTACTTTACTTAAAACTTAACTTCTGAAATACATTTACTATGGATTATTTAAGTCAGTTTGTTTTGCACTCAATGTATTATACACTAAAAATTTTACGAAAAATATTAAGTTATATAGGTAACAGTGACATCCTCTATAACAACTATATAATACCAACTTGCTATAGCTCACAGGAGATAACTCTAGCCTATATAATACCAACTTGCTATAGCTCACAGGAGATAACTCAAGCCTATATAATACCAACTTGCTATAGCTCACAGGAGATAACTCTAGCCTATATAATACCAACTTGCTATAGCTCACAGGAGATAACTCTAGCTTATATAATACCAACTTGCTATAGCTCACAGGAGATAACTGTAGCCTATATAATACCAACTTGCTATAGCTCACAGGAGATAACTCTAGCCTATATAGTACCAACTTGCTATAGCTCAAAGGAGATAACTCTAGTCTATATAATACCAACTTGCTATAGCTCACAGGAGATAACTCTAGCCTATATAATACCAACTTGCTATAGCTCACAGGAGATAACTCTAGCCTATATAATACCAACTTGCTATAGCTCACAGGAGATAACTCTAGCCTATATAATACCAACTTGCTATAGCTCACAGGAAATAACTCTAGCCTATATAATACCAACTTGCTATAGCTCACAGGAGATAACTCTAGCCTATATAATACCAACTTGCTATAGCTCACAGGAGATAACTCTAGCCTTTATAATACCAACTTGCTATAGCTCACAGGAGATAACTCTAGCCTATACAATACCAACTTGCTATAGCTCACAGGAGATAACTCAAGCCTATATAATACCAACTTGCTATAGCTCACAGGAGATAACTCTAGCCTATATAATACCAACTTGCTATAGCTCACAGGAGATATTACTCTAGCCTTATCAATAACCTAACATTGATAATATTGATGACTGACTGCTTGTTATCAGATTAAAAGTGATCACTCAGGAGATTGAACAAAAATGAACATCGAAAATGCATTTTATTCTCATTTTTATTAGTAAACAATGGCTAGTATTATCATCAGTGGACTTAACCAACTTGCTACCAGTAAAATCTTTGACCATGCATACTAGGATACACAAGTGGATTCAAGGGACATTTAAATTATTCCACAATAAATATCATGCAATATCAATACATAGTAAAACCTCTCCAGAGCGTTCCTCTCTTAGAGAAACAACCTCTATAATAACACCTTCAAAATTTCCCTAAGCCAACAATTACCAAAATTTAACCTCTGTAGAGCGACAACCTCTCCACAATAGCCAATATTTGAAGCTTCCAAGGGGTGTAGCTCTACAGAAGTTGTACTGTAATTATGAATGTATTTCACTGTAATTTTCATTTACCAGTATCTATAACTGGCATTAAAAACAATGGGAAACATTTATATCAAAAGGGAACTCTTCAGTAAATGGAGGAAGCAGGAGTTATAAGTGCTTATAATATCAACTGACAAACTCTTCAATGATGGAGGAAGATAGAGTATACATAATAGAGCACAAGGCACAGTAAGATCCATCAAATACAATTGATATACCAGTATATAATGTATGGGTTACTATAACCAGGAATTCTATAAAACAATATGTTTATCTATATGAGATATACCCAGTAAGTATTCAAGCATTAAATATCAAGTGTTTATGATATATCATACTGAGTTCAAGTTAATACTATATTACAGGAAAGATGATTGAAAGCATTCCAACAATGATGGAGACACTCAGAGGCACTCGGAGACTCTGGGATCCTATACCGAGGCACATTATGCCCATTCCTGAAAAAAAGACACAAGTTTTAGATGCCTTTAGTGAACATCCCGGCACAAAAGTTCTCTTTCAAACACTATTTGATTGTTAAATTTGGGCTTATGAAGGTTCAAATGACCTTAACTTAAATTCAGTCAGTACATTGAATGTTTAAACCAACTACAGACAAGTTCATCATTTCTAGTGCAGCACATTATGGAACTCCGGATTTCAGGATTATTCTAGAATTATAGGACCCCTGCAAAGAGTAGTCCATAACCAAAACCTGGGAGTACCTCAAACTTTGAATGCTAATTGTCTGGCACTGAGTGAGCTAGGATACTAAATTTCTCTGAATGCTAGCATACACCAAGTGTGGAGGCTTACTCTGTATGCTAACTGCATGACACAAAGCAAGGAGACTAACTCTAAATGCTAACTGACACTAAGTGAGGAGACTTACACTGAATGCTAATATCCACCAAGTAAGGAAGACTTACTCTGTATGTTAGCTTACACTGAGTGAGGTGGCTTACTCTGTATGTTAACTTACACTGAGTGAGGTGGCTTACTCTGTATGTTAACTTACACTGAGTGAGGTGGCTTACTCTGTATGTTAACTTACACTGAGTGAGGTGGCTTACTCTGTATGTTAACTTACACTGAGTGAGGTGGCTTACTCTGTATGTTAACTTACACTGAGTGAGGTGGCTTACTCTGTATGTTAACTTACACTGAGTGAGGTGGCTTACTCCAACTGAATTGGTTTGATTGAGACTGATGTCTTGTAACAGCTGATATTACATCACCAGTATATGATGTTTTACATAATGACCTTGACCATTGTGTGTGTAATACAAGGAGCTTGATTGACTTTCTAGAATCACCTTGGGGAATTAATTGATTGAATAATGACTTATGCTTTGTAGCCTACACCCAGACTTTCTGATGTCAGAGATTGAAGTATATGAGATGTTATCATTTTATCCGGCTAAATCATAGAATTAGATGGTACCTGTATGATGGTAGATCATGCAAATGTCTCATCAGTTGTTGCTTGTATAATGATAGAGGAGCACGGCATACCAGGGAAAGCACTTAACCTTCCGTGTATTGATGGTAAACAAGTCTCATCATCCAACCACTTTGTACTGTTTAATAATTCTCTGCATCTCCAAATATGGATGTAATTGTTGATCAGTTATACTCATTCATTTTAAAAGGTAACATCATTGTACTCATTTACGTCTATTTACTTAGAGAAATCAAGACTTGTGTTTTGTTCTAATTGATAATGCATGGTGTACTAGGACCATTATATGTCTTATCAAAAAGCTATAGTAATCTCTCAATAATATATCACACAATCATATTGTCTATATATATTTACCTATGTGAGGTCTGCAATGTTTCTGTAATTCAAGACTTGAGTTCTGTTCTATGATTGCAGTGTAGGACCTTGATGTCTTCAATCAAAATACCTATTACAATCTATTCATAATATATTATATTATATAGTTGCCCACGTGAGTTGTATATTATTTTCTATAATGAATTGTATGATATTTCCATCTTTGCAAGCTTCAAGTGTATTTTATTGCTAGTTTTGTGTCGCCTACTGGGTCCATTATCTGTTTTGGGTTCCAGCTTCCCTGTAATCTCCTTATACAGTATCATAAGTAGAAATACTTTATATTGAAATACAGGAATACACCCTATGTACATATTACCAAGGAATATCTGTAGGTTTTTCATTATACTTAGATGTATTATGGACAACAAAAAGTAATATTGCTAGCATTATTCATAGTAAACCACATCCTAGGAAACTCTTTCTTAAAAAGACAGCAATTATGTTTTCTATTTAGAGTGTTCATTAATTAATTTTATAAGCATGATTTACTGCCTCGGCATATTGATTTACATACAAGCATTGCTTCCTGCAGTAATTAAGCAATCTTGTAATTACTGATAATGTGTGCCACCACCAGTGCTTTGATTCACTGTGGGGAAACAATTGGTATTGAATGAATAAGAAATCCAGTATCAGCAAACAGTATGTAGCAGTTATATCACTGAAAGACTTGATTGCTTCCATGGTTTTTGTCAAAAGGTAACTTTGAGAAGTTGGATATGTGAAGTCAATCACATCTCATTAACACAGTGGAAATAGAAGTATAGCTTGATTAATGGCCGACATTCAATCAAGACTCCAATAATTGTTAGGTACTGACTTGTCAAGTTACATCAGAGTGATCAAATGTTAGAAACACTTATTCTGTGATTATAACTCACATGGTCGCCTTCAGTATAACTTACAGGGGTCGCTTTCACGATTTATCCCATGAATAGCTCACAGGGTCGCCTCCTCTGGCTTCATTTACTGTTATTCCTGATGTGTAACCTTTACCAGGAATTAAAAAACAATACACATTTTAAAATTCCATAAAGCCATTTGAAATGAATATAAGTGTGTGTCTTGGATTAAATTGGTCCTGCTACTATTCAATTCAAATTCCAATTTTATAAAAGTAGATTTATTTCAATTTCAACGTTATTTGTTTTACAATTCTATCTGTAATGTATAAACACATTGAAAATTTTAATTAATATTTGTCTTTTTGTGGAAAAGTTCCATGAAGTTTCAAACTTCTTACAGCAATCAAATAAAAAAAAATAGTATATAAACAATTCTATAAGCCTCTTATTTATCATATAATTGTCTTCTCAAAGCGTAATAAATCAAACCCCTTGAAATGCAATTATTTATAAAATTGTACATTTTTTTACTATATTTTTAGTAATCAAATCAATATGTTAGTGTTTGCTTAAGTAATGAACATTATGTTGTAATAATTCTATAAATATTTTCATTTACTCAAAATATTTGAATAAAGGTACTTTGAAGTATATTCAATATTTTCAATGAAAGATTACAATACGTTCTGAAGGAGTCATTTAGTGCCTGTCCCCTGGTGTTAGCAATCTATGGTTATCAGTGTGGCAATACCACGTGACTAAATACTACAGTCCAAAGAAGAAAATTGTAAACAAAACCTCCACTTCGCGAAGGAAAATAGGCATAAGTATTTTATTTCTTCACCAATTTCTATGAAATATAGACCACGCTAAGGGAAAAAATATAAGGGTTCCGCCATATATAGTTTATTTCTCCGTAGCTTGACCGTTTTTTCAATTACCCTGAGAAACCTTGGAAAAAATTTGTGTGAGAGCGGACTACAGTATCAAGCCTTTTCGTTTTCCTGGTATTATCTACTCCATGCGTGATTGAAGAGTCATGTTTACACCTTCCGGGAACACCGGCGGCAATTTTGCAACAAATAAAATACATATTATAACAATGCATGGCACAAATATGAATTTTCTTTTAATTTGCAATTATAACTACAGTTCCAAGAAAAAATATTCAGACTACAGTTCAAAGCTGTTTTCAGAATTTACAATAAAACCAAGCAACGTGTCGCCCCTGATGCTATTTTTGGCAACATTACACACACTACAATATTCTGTATTTGGTCAGGTGTTATTTGTAACAACATATTATACCGAATTTAAAAACACAAACACGCACATTGGTAACAGTAGTTTACAATATATGCATGTAGATCTAGTAATTGATAATAAGCTTGCGTATGGGTAATTTTGAGTAATTTCAATACGCGCATTTGATGTTTGATCTAAATTATATATTGCACGGTGCCATCGATTTTCATCACTGGTAGACACCGTACAGCGGATATAACATATAGTCCGTATTTATAACAATACATCATTGTTGAGCGTCAGGTCAGTTTGTCTGTGCTTGAAAGTCTTGGTTTTCATAATTTATAAGTGCCTACATATCAAGGTCATGGATACGCCAATGAGACTATGTCTCATTTGCTGCAGGATCAGACTTATCTGACCATATTGCCTAATTAAAGTTTGAAGCAAATGCTGCAAAAACTGTAGGAGGAGTTGCGTCCACAAGAACTGTTCAGTATATATTGTATAGTGCATAAAAGTACAAAGGGCCATAATTCTGTCAAAAATCGTCGCAGCGCAAATTCTTTCCTTTAAGCACATCTACATGTTGAGGTTGTTCATCTGTTAAAGTTTGAAGCAAATGCTGCAAAAACTGTAGGAGGAGTTGCGTCCACAAGACCTGTTCACTATATATTGTATAGTGCATAAACGTACAAAGGGCCATAATTCTGTCAAAAATAGTCACAGCGCTAATTATTTCCTTTATGCACATCTACATGTTGAGGTTGTTCATCTGTTAAAGTTTGAATCAAATGCTGCAAAAACTGTAGGAGGAGTTACGTCCACAAGAATGCGTCTACGGACGGACAGACGGACGGACGGACGGACGGACAGACAGATAGACAGACAAGCTGAATCCAGTATACCCCCCCCCCTTACAACTCGTTGTGCGGGGGGGTATAATTAAAGAAATAAAAAGGTGTGCATAATTTGATTTAGCATGCAATTTAAGCGCTCGTAGACTGAGGGTAAAATAGCTTATACATGTAACACGTCCCCAATTATTTCGTACCAAATAAGACAGAATTGAACAATTTAGCAATAACAATATTTTGGTTACGAAGGCAATACTACGTACTTAAATCACGTGCCTTCCTATTTTTAGCTCACATGTCACAAAGTGACCGAGTTAGCTTTGTGATGACTCGTCGTCCGTCCGTCGTTCGTCCGTCCGTCAGTCCGTCAACAATTTGCTTGTGTAGACACTAGAGGTCACACTTTTGACCTAATATTTATCCAACGTGGTCACATTGATCATCTCAACAAAATCTAGGTCAAGTTCGATATTGGGTCATCCGGGATAAAAAACTAGGTCACAAGGTCAAATCATAGAAAAACCTTTTGTAGGCACTAGAAGTCACAATGTTGACCTAATCTTTATGAAACTTGGTCATAATGATCATCTCAACCAAATCTAGGTCAAGATATATATTTGGTCATCCGGGATCAAAAACTAGGTCACAATATCAAATCATAGAAAAACCTTGTATAGTCACTTGAGATCACAATTTTGACCTAATCATTTTGAAACTTTGTCGCAATGATCATCTTAATAAAATCGAAGTCAATTTATGATTGGGTCATCTGGAATCAAAAACTAGGTCACTAGGTCAAATAATAGAAAACCCTTGTGTTAATTCACGAGAGGTCACCATTTTAGCCTAATCCTTATGAAACTTGATCACAATGATCATCCCAACAAAATCTAGTTAAAGTGTTATATCGGGTCATCTGGGGCTAAGAACTAGGTCACAAGGTCAAATCACATGGCTTGGGTGTACTGCTACGACAGGTGAGCGACCTAGTGCCATAGGGCCCTCTTGTTTTAGATTCAAACCACGTACTACGGAGTCAAAATGAGGAATCCAACACCAGTACAGGACTGCTATCCTCGGTGCAACAGAAAAATAGATCATGTTAATGGAAAGTTTCATAATGATTAGATCCCGTACACAATGCAATGTTTTCCTTCAGTCGATTGCTTGTTAGTTGGTGTTTGCTTGCGAGAGTTCCAACATAGGTTAAGACCATGGAAGATATAAGTTGAAATCGGAACAGAGTCCTGGGAAGTGCATACTTGAGCTGAAATAAAAGGAAAGTATAGTATACGAAACGTCAGAGCAAATTACAACATTGGTGTTTTAAAATAAACATTCCGCTGCTTAAATTTGTTCACTTCAAGTGAATCACATGAATATTTACAAAAATGTGATTAAAAACTTAGAGTCGTGTGAAATCGACATCCACTTTTACTATCGTTTTCGTGCGAAGTATAGGGGGCTATATCCGCCATATGGTGTCTACCATTGGTGAATATCGATGGCACCGTCCAATATATAATTTAGATCAAACATCAAATGCACTAATGGAAATTACTAAAAAATACCCGTACGCAAACTTATTATCAATTACTATATGTATATACTTTAAACTTCTGTTACCCATGTGCGTGTTTATGTCCTTAAATGATGTAAAATGTGTCGTAAAAAATAAAACCTGACCAAATAAAGAATACTTTAGTGTGTGTATTGTTGACAAAAATAGCATCAGGGGCAAAACGTTGCTTGGTATTATGGTAAATTCTGAAAACAGCTTTGAACTGTAGTCTGAATATTTTTTCTTGGAACTGTAGCCATAATTGCAAATTGAAAGAAAATGTCATATAAGTGCCATGTATTGTTACAATATTTATTTTATTTGTTGCGAAATTGCCTCCGGTGTTCCCGGAAGGTGTAAACATGACTCTTCAATCACGCATGGAGCAGATAATACCAGGAAAACGAAAATGCTTGATACTGTAGTCCGCTCTCACACAAATTTTTTCCAAGGTTTCTCAGGGTAATTGAAAAAACGGTCAAGCTACGAAGAAATATACTATATATGGCGGAACCCTTATATTTTTTCCCTAAGCGTGGTCTATATTTCATAGAAATTGGTGAAGAAATAAAATACTTATGCCTATTTTCCTTCGCGAAGTGGAGGTTTTGTTTACAATTTTCTTCTTTGGACTGTAGTATTTAGTCACGTGGTATTGCCACACTGGTTATGGTTCTTGTGGGCTTTGAGATCTTATGTGCTCAGCTTCAAGAGTCCTAGTCTGTTTATACAGACAATAATGTTTAATTAAAGGAGACAACTCATCAATCTACAATTTTTTCATGAAATTATTTCCCTTTGCACCCTCAAACATAGGGTAGATAATCAATCCCAAAAGCTAAAATTGACAATAAAGTTATGACAAGTTTTAGCTATTCCAAAAAAAGTTTCCAGGGCATATCCATTTATCATGAAATGTTTTAAGATATAGCATTTCAATGTAGACTGCAGGGTCGGTCAAAGTTGAGCATTAAAAAGCTGGATAGCTACAATGTCGCTGATATGCAGTACGAACGAGGGTCATTCAATTTATATCGCATTATGTATTGAATGACCCTCAATTAAACAAAATAGCCGGTATCAATTTTTCATTTGTTATTTTGTACGTGGTTTTCAAAATTAGTACAGACTATTTTGTTTCATTGAAGAATCTTTTCAGAGAAACCTGAACGTGGCACATCTTAATCCGTACGCTGCACTTCTTGGTTTTTATAGATTACAATGTGGTAGATATTTATAGAAAATCTAATATTTACCTCGTCGAACGCGATTCAAGAGCCGTGCCGAGTAACGTTTTTTCCTGTTCTAAAAATAGATGGTGTACCCAGTGTATTTACTGATATGAAGCCGCTGTTCGTAAGCGATACGCTGATTGGCTGTTTATTTGCTGTGGACACTGGGTGTAATGCAGAGTAAGGAATTGTGGGGAGTAGGATATGTAAGATTACGTAAGGTCTGTTGGTAAGACCGATACCTTCATGTAAATGAGATATTTGGCCGGGGGCGACACAATCAGCTTTATGCAAATAAGTAATTTCGCCGGCCAGATCAGCGAGGTTCGTAAGGGGAATTTATGTATGTTAATCAAATAAAGTTATGTTGGCAATGTAGAAAAAGTTGAAAAAACATTTTAAACATGTAAGATTCATGTTTGCACAATTTTATAGTTACAATAAACATACAGAAGAGCTTGAAATTTATATCCGCTCAACGTGTGGATCCTTAAGTAACACCGAGGTAAAAAGATGTCCCAGAGACCTGTTGACGCATGCGCAGTCCTTGAACCGGAAGCCGAATTGAATCTATAGATATAGTTTCCCGAGGGAAACTATAATAGAAACTATAATAATTGATTGACAAAAATATTATCTAGTCAGGTTACGCCGGACTACTTAAAATCCATGCTAATATGTTAAAAGGTGTCTGAGCAGTTTGCACAGTCTTAGCAATGTGTTATAGATTATCTTTGTATTTTATAGTTTTTTTAAACATTTTTTCAATGATCAATTGATTATATGAAAGTGTCGGGACCAATTTGTTTTATCCCTGATCAAATTCAGGATTGAAATGATTTCAACAAGAAGCCTAAATTCTCTCTCTGAGGAAAAATTAGTTGTAATGATATTGAAGTAATTGAAAATTCTGGGTTATTGAATGAAATGATTTCACACTTGATGCGGCATTGTGAATATCATCTCTCTTATCATACCGCTTTGTAATGATACAATTATTCAAATATTTCACAATAAAACTGGTGAGCATCAGGTGGATTTCTCCAGCCAAACATACATTAGATTGTGTGTGTTTTTGTTTATGTTCATGTTTATCTTTTCTGCTTTGAGACCTTAGATATAATATTGTTTCCCCCCATCTGCTACCTACCCGGCAAAGTCTCCCAAACCTGAACATTTATTGAGAAATCAGAAAAAAGAAATTTGGAACCAAATAAGTGAAAGTAGTTAAATATGTATCTCACATGTATCGTGGGAGGGGTAACAAACAATATTTTATTTTAGGCCTGACTTGTTGAAATATTCTCAGATTTCTTTTGTCTGTATCCATAGTGATAAATATTTCATTATTCTGGTGTGTTATATAAATGGATGAAAGCTTACATTATATGGTCTATACTGGTAAATGAACATTTACTGAATGTACCTCATGTCTCTTTCTCTGATTCCAATATTGAAATAAGGTTTTATATTGAAACAATTTATTTACAACCATAATGAAACTAGTAACATTAAAAGCTAGACAGATTTATCAGAGTAAACCAATAGTTGAAAACATGGATATAAATGTGTATATATATATCATCATCAGCAAAATATTCAATAAATACAAGTGAGTCTCTGATTCGAATAAAGGTATTATATTGAAACATCATAGCTATGATATTGAAAAATTAATGTATACAAAAATGTAAAATGAAATACAATAATAATAACATGCTGACATTATTACTGCCCCTGTGAAAATTAGTTGCTTATCTTAAATTTTCTACAACATCAGGAACAGTTCTTGAACTGCTCGATCTTGATGGCTGTTCAAGAACAGTGCATCAGAACACTCTGAGTTCAAGAGCGATTCGTGATCATTTTAAGAATTAAGAAAGTTACATAATGTTCTTGTACATTTAAATAAAAACAGAAACTAACTCCAATGTTTTAATTTTTTACTACGTTTCAACACAGTTATATAGTGTCTTCATCAGGCAAAATTAATATAAACAGGAAATGACATCATCAACATTCTTGGACTTTTTAAGAGCAGTTCATGAACTCTTTGCGTTTGAACTTCAATCATGTTTGAATTTCCATCAAGAACAGTTTAAAAACATAATGTTCTTAAACATTTGTTTAATTTTACACTTGGACTGTTCTAGTAATGTTCAGAAACATTTTATGTTCTTCTGTACCTGGACAATCCAATAATAATTCTTGAACTGTTCACAAAAATTTCGCAGAGGTACAGTAGCGTTTTTCACCAAATAAAATATGGCAATTAGATGCATTTCCAACGTTCTCCTTCTTTGGCGTATTGCATACACATCAAGTACGTTCATTTACAGAAATTCAATAAACATTTCAAAACATTTGATGCAATAACAGCCAAGGTGCAAGCATGGTTAGGTGTATATTTTATTTTTAAGTTGAAAGTATCTCAATATACTTAAAGCCAAGTTCACAATTATCTGTTTAAAAATTTGTATGTGCAATTCAAACCAGTATCGACAATACATTGTTAGCCCATACAGACCATTTTGGTACTTGACTTAAGTTAATGTTTCCTACCCCTTCTTTGACTTCTTTAATTTCATGAATATGAAAGCATATTTCATAAGATTATGGCACATTAAATTATCTCTGAATCAAACAGAACAGATGTTTCTGAAATATGTCAGAAATTCAACATTTTCCCTAATTGCTCATTATATAAATATTTAATGGTAAAATACCAATCACAAAAGAAGCAGGGAACAGCTGACAATTCTATAACAACAAACATTGTGGTAGATAAATTATCCCCCTAACCCAGGGGAACATCCTGCGAACATCCTGTAGTCGTCATAGAATAACTCAATGATGCACATCAGACACATGGAATATGACCATAAACATATAATGTATTGTAATGAACTTTCATAATGGCAGGAAAAGAAATCATTAAATTTTAATTACGCCCAACAGCATCTTTTGTTTTCATGCAATAATTCATTTACAAGTATTTACAATAATTTTGATGAAAACACTTGACTGAACTTTGATTTTATAAGATGCACTTAATTTACTAGTTCTACTGGTTTGATTGATATTAATTATGAATACATTGGGACTATAATTAACACTTCATCCTATTCTTACCCAACTTTTTTTATAGCAAGAGCACCGACTCTACGAGTACTGGATGCTCGACATTCTCATACTTGATAGTAACCTGGCTCATCTTTGAGTCAAAATTCTAAGAATAACAAGGGCAGATAACTCATAAATAAAGGTCACAGGGTTACCAGCCTTGTATGTATGCACCCCCTTAGTGATGGTGAATAACTTTGTAGAATTTCAAGTGGATACCTTTGATAGTCTTTGAGTAATTGACATTTTTATGTAAAGATTCAAAGTCAGAAAAGGGGAATAACTCTCATAAAACGCTGGATAGATTTGTTTCCTCGTGTCAGTAGATGTAGGTCATCACATTCCACAAGTGTATTGACTTTCAAGTTGAAAGCTTAAAAATAGTGTTTGAGAAAATTCCATTTATGTGTAAAATGTGCCACTATTTCTATGTATTAAGTCCAAACAAGGGCAGATAACTCCATAAATATAGGTCACAGAGTTATCAGCCTTGTCAGTATGGACTCTCCTTGTGATGGTGAATAACTATGTTGAATTTTAAGTTGATACCTTCGATAGCCTTTGAGAAAATGACTCTGAAAATGAAACTTAACCAACACACACACACATGCACAAGATCCCGTCACGACAATAAGCTCTACTTTTTTTCTACGAAAAGTCGAACTAAAAATTAGAAAAAATATCATATATTGATATTCCCTCTTTCTCTTTCTATCCGTAGCTGCCTCTCTCTCTCCCTCTCCCTCTCCTCCCTCCCTCCCTCCCTCCGTCCCTCACTCCCTCCCTCTCTCCCTCTCTCTCTCTCTCTCTCTCTCTCACTTTCTCTCTGATAGTGGCTACGGGGAGAGGTGACACACAGTCTACGAGACTTAACCAATCACTTTCAGATATTAGATTAGCACTGTGCTAACAAATTTGATACAATCAAAGATGATCTATCTTGTTTATAGCTGTCAGGTTGACATTACACGGAGAATCATTGTTTGTCATAGCGACTACACTGATTGATTAGAACGCTCCCAATCATCCTGGTCAAACTACGAAATTGCCGGAGAAAAACAAATATAATATGAGACATTGGGCTAATATTGGCTGTATGAGCCGCAAATAATCATGTACTACAACCAATAATCATAGTAACACATCGTGAACATGTCTGACCATAACAAGGTAAATACAAATACATTTACACCGGAAACCTTGCACTTCACGTCTTATCATGGTTATTTGTAAGGCAATAAGTCGTCAGGACGGGTTTAGGCTGTCCATTGAGGTGTTTGCTACATATTGGCATTCTTGTTCACCAGCTTATTCATCACCCTGAATCTCAGTCTGAGGACGTGACTAACCACTCACATATCAGCAAGCAAACAGGAAATTAGTGAAAAATAAGGAAATGTAATGGTACAGTTTTTATGCATTATTAACTTCTCATAAATAAGATCTACCAGGTCCTGTGAATTTTCTAGATTGTTATTATGCATTTTACAAAATATTCTATGAACTGTACTCCAATATAATGACAAATGTGAAGGGCAATAACTCTAAAATCAGGAAATGCTTCAGTAAATTTGCAGTTTGTAAACAATTAGGACAAATGATATCGTTGGTGGACTTACACACTCTGATAAATCTGCCTAGCTTTAAACATAACTAGTTTCAGTATTGGTGCAATAATGCTTCAATATAAAACCTTAATTCGAATCAGAGACTCAATTGTACTTATTGAATATTTTACTGATGATATATATATACACATTTATATCCATGTTTTCAACTATTGGTTTACTCCAATATATCTGTCTAGCTTTTAATGTTACTAGTTTCATTATTGTAGTAAATAAATTGTTTCAATATAAAACCTTATTTCAATATTGGAATCAGAGAAAGAGACATGAGGTACATTCAGTAAATGTTCATTTACCAGTATAGACCATATAATGTAAGCTTTCATCCATTTATATAACACACCAGAATAATGAAATATTTATCTCTATGGATACAGACAAAAGAAATCTGAGAATATTTCAACAAGTCAGGCCTAAAATAAAATATTGTTTGTTACCCCTAACACGATACATGTCATTTACGGTTCAGTAGGTAGATCTAGGTTAAGGACAAATATTTTACTGAAATAATATTGGACCACTTGCGCTTCTTTTATCTCATTATTTTCTGATTTCTCAATGAATATGGCAGGTAGAGGCACCTTTGGCAGGTTACAGGTCTAGCACTGACAATTTGACTCTATTAGCATAATTAACAGCTGATATATTGTCTTTATTTCTATAATCCTGGTTGTTTTTCATAAGCGGGAAGTATCATGAAGACGCTTGAGGTGTGAAACAAACACCAAGCTTTTGCATGATATGCTCCCGGAAATTTATTTTTTCAACGCAAGAACCTTGTAATATTTTCATGCATTAAGGTCAGAATCATATCAAATTCTCCATGCTATAGTGTGAGGAGAAACAAACAACATTTTATTTAAGCCTCATAGCAGAAACAATTTGTTCCAGTATAACCATAAACAAAAACACACAATCTAATGTATGTTTGACTGGAGAAATCCACCTGATGCTCACCAGTTTTATTGTCAAATATTTGAATAATTGTATCATTACAAAGCGGTGTAATAAGAGAGATGATATTCACAATGTCGCTGCATGTGTGAAATCGTTTCATTCAATTACCGAGAATTTTCAATTACTCCAATATCCTCGCAGATAATTTTTCCTTGGAGGAGGAATTTAGAATTCTTGTTGAAAACCTTTCAATCCTAAGTTTGGTCAGGGATAAAACAAATTGTCCAAGGAATAGTCAATCATTGGATTGCTGAACTCCGGACAGACATGTAATTTTAATCTTTCATCGGAAATATTGATTATGATACAAAGTATGTACTTTATCAAAATTTTTGAGAGTAAATGAGAATTGATATTTAAATATTTAAACATTTAATTATTCCAACATTGTTAATGCTTTAGAGCAAACACTAAACATATTTATTTGATTGCTTAAAAACAATTACACAATTGTAAATAATTGCATACGTCGGTGATTTTATTAACTGAGCAAACTTTTTGAGTACCAAACTATAAATGTCTTTAAGTAGATACAAGCAGCTTGAATTGTTTTTATGTCTTTTTTTAATGATTTAAATGCTTTCGGCAATTGAAGTCGAAGCTTCAGGATATTTTTCCCAATACAAGACAAATATCAATTAAAAATTCTCAATTCTCAGTATAGACTGAATTGCAAAGTAAATAATCCCCGTTAAAATTGAAACTAACTGACTGTTTACTTTAATTGGAATTCAACTGTTGACCAATTTCTTTCAAAATCAAGATGACAGAATACAAACAGCAAGGGTATTTAACTTAACAGAAACAAAGCAATCCATAAGTACCCAAGAGGCCTGATTCGAACAAAAATTCTTGATTTTTTAAAATCCTGGTAAAGGTTACACGTCAGGAATAACAGTCCATGAAGCCGAACGAGGATAAATCATGAAGGCGACCCCTGTAAGTTATAATCATAGGATAAGTGTTTCTAACGTTTGATCACTCTGATGTAACTTGACAAGTCAGTACCTAACAATCAATGGAGTCTTGATTGAATGTCGGCCATTAATCAAGCTACACTTCTATTTTCACTGTGTTAATGAGATGTGATTGACTTCACACATCAAACTTCTCAAAGTTACCTTTTGACAAAAACCATGGAAGCAATCAAGTCTTTCAGTGATATAACTGCTACATACTGTTTGCTGATACTGGATTTCTTATTCATTCAATACCAATTGTTTCCCCACAGTGAATCAAAGCACTGGTGGTGGCGCACATTATTAGTAATAACAAGATTGCTTAATTACTGCAGGAAGCAATGCTTGCTTGTATATAAATCAATATGCGTAGGAAGCAAATCATGCTTAATTAACGAATATCAAAAATAAGAAACTTAATTGCTGTTTTTTGAAAGAGTTTCCGAGGATGTTGTTTATAACAATTATTGCTAGCGTGTATAAAAATATTTGTCCATAATGCCTCTAAATATAATGAAAAACAAGATATTCCCTTGTCAATATTTATAGAGTGTATTCCTTTATTTTAAGTCACATTGTTGGACAATGAAATTGCAAGGAAGACTGCAAACCATTACAGTAAATTGATCTAACAGGCGACACAAAAAGCAATAAAAGACACTATAATTTATATAATACCTGAATTCAAAGATGCAAATATTTATAATACATTACAGAAATAATACAGAACTCATGTAGGTAACTATGTGTATATGCTATTATAGATGGATAATTATAGATATTTTAGTGATACAACAAAATTAAGGTCCTTAGTCTAGTACACCAATCATGCAACATACAGAGCACAAGTCTTCAATAACAGAAATGATACAGAACACACAAAGGTAACTATATATCATATATATACTTACATTACATTATAGAAAGATCATTATAGGAATTTTGTTTTGACATTTAAAGGACCCATTAGGCGACACAAAACTAGCAATAAAATACACTTTAATCTAGCAAAGATGAAAATATCATACAATTCATCATAGAAAATAATATACAACTCACATGGGCAACTATATAATATACTATATTATGGATAGATTGTAATAGGTATTTTGATTGAAGACATCAAGGTCCTACACTGTAATCTTAGAACAGAACTCAAGTCTTGAATTACAGAAACATTGCAAAACTCACATAGGTAAATATATACAATGGAACTCGGTTATAACGAAATCGCAGGGACCCAGAAATTTCTTTCGCTATGTCAAATTTACGCATTATCCGTACAACAAAATTTTGTTATATAAGTTCGGTTAAAACATATTTCGTTATACAATGTATAGCATGCTCTCGATATAATATTGTGCTCGAAGTAAATAAACATATAATTATGGTGCTGATGCTATGTTTTGTTATTTTAAACTGATAACATGTTCATTATGAATGAGTACTATTCAATGTTTTGCTTTGAATCCATCAATATGAACTCAGAACAAAGTAATGCATGATTCATGCTGCTTAACAAGGTCTGCATTTTTAGTTAACATCAGATGTGTCCATTAATTGAAAGGTTCTGAGTATGAGCCTCTTCGAATCATTCAAACAATGCAATTTTATCTTAATGTCAGTAGCGATGACGATTTTGACTAGATGACATGGTTGATGTGTGGTAGGAAGCCCACGTATCTCATCACCTGTCTTCAATATTATGTTCAAAGTATTTTTTCTTTGAATTTTCGTTTTATCACTTGCATTCTGAAAATTAATAAGAATCTTGTAAATTTAACGAAGTTTAGGGGTATAATTATTGGTTTGGTCAGTTAATTTGCAATGTTGAATGCCTAAGGCGCAACCACTTAACACCTTATTAAAATGTTTGCACAAACTAATTTCACACAATTACTGCCTTTCTTATAACCGAGCAGAAATGCACACGGAATACTTCACCCAGACCTAGAAATCATTATGTTATAGCTGATTTTTCATTATATCCGATTTCCTTATAAGCAGGTGGTAGCTAGTACATTGAAATAAAGAAGGAAGCAGTCGGGATTTTTTTTTCGTTCGGGATTTTTTTTTCGTTCGCTATAACCAAGTTTTCGTTATAAGCGAGTTTATTATAAGTGAGTTTCACTGTATAGATAATATGTGTTTATGATACATGATATAGGGAAGTTATAATACTAGGTATTTTGATAAGACATAATTATAATGGTCCTAGTTATTGTCTGACCAGATTAAACTGAGACTCCTTGCATAATTCATTCAAGTCCGGAAATTTCCGAAGTTATAAAAACATATAATTACATTTATCGCTATATGTGGCTTTATTGAGTTGCTACTAGACAACAAACTGTAATGGCTCAGTGGTTAAGTGTGTGGTGTGTAGACCACAAGGCATCGGGTTCGAGGCTTACTAAATATATTTTTTATTTTAACATTTATATCTTTTTATGCAAGTATGCTATTTGTGAGTTATAATCATCCCTATTTACACATATCCATTACACAATTCAGTCATACATTAAATTTATAATGTCGTCGAAGCCTTTATCATGTACTTGAAATAAACCAATATGCAATTGAAAATATTACAAAACCGATAATAAAGACAAAATAATATAAGAAAGTATGCGGTATAGTTTTAAACATAAAACCCTTGATTGAAGGATAGAAAGTTGAAATAAAAATATTAATGACAAACGCTTGCAGTAAGTTTCGAACCTGCGACCACTGGCGTTTAAGGCGCAAATGTTTCAACTGCGCTACAATTCATGCTTGATTTTTCTTTCGATTTTGTTACAAATGCAGAGGTTACTGCAGATGTAGTAAATAAACATATGAATCGAAAACAGCCGAGTACAGCCGGGGGTATATGGACTTTGATCAGAGTCTCAGTTTAATCTGGTCAGACAATAACCATGCAGCATCAATTAGAACTAAACACAAGTGTTGGTTTCTCTAAGTAAATGTACAGAAATGAGTACAATAATGTTACCTTTTAAAATGAATGAGTATAACTGATCAACAATTACATCCATATATGCAGATGCAGAAAATTATTAAACAGTACAAAGTGGTCGGATGATGAGACTTGTTTACCATCAATACACGGAAGGTTAAGTGCTTTCCCTGGTATGCCGTGCTCCTCTATCATTATACAAGCAACAACTGATGAGACATTTGCATGATCTACCATCATACAGGTACCATCTAATTCTACGATTTAGCCGGATAAAATGATAACATCTCATATACTTCAATCTCTGACATCAGAAAGTCTGGGTGTAGGCTACAAAGCATAAGTCATTATTCAATCAATTAATTCCCCAAGGTGATTCTTGAAAGTCAGTCAAGCTCCTTGTATTACACACACAATGGTCAAGGTCATTATGTAAAACATCATATACTGGTGATGTAATATCAGCTGCTACAAGATATCAGTCAACATAAATCAAGTCTCAATGAAACCAATAATGTGAACATATTCAGTTTGTATAAGCCACATTATTTTGTGTCAGTTAGCATACAGTTTAAGCCACCCCACTTGCTGTCAGTTAGCATACAGTTTAAGCCACCTCACTTGCTGTTAGTTAGCATACAGTTTAAGCCACCTCACTTGATGTCAGTTAGCAATTAGAGTATGTCTCCTTGCTTATCTTCACTTGGTGTCAGTTAGCATAGGCAATAAGTCTCCTCACTTTGCATCAGTTAGCATCCAGTCTAAGTCTCCTCACTAGGTGTCAGTTAGCATACACAGTAAGCCATCTCACTCAGCATCAAATAGCATACAGAGTAAGTCTCCACACTTTGCATCAGTTAGCATCCAGTCTATGTCTCCACACTTTGCAACAGTTAGCATACAGAGTAAGTCTCCTCACTTGGTGCTAAGAGTGAGGAGACTTACTCTGTATGCTAACTTGACACTGAGTAAGGATTCTTCTTACTCTGTAATTGCTAACTTACACCAAATGTTGAGACTTACTACACATTACAAGACATATCTGAGTTAGCACCACAATCAGGAGTAGGAACATGATTGTATGTAGTATATTAAGGTACTCTATCTATCCTGACTGACAGGGATGGACTAGTTTCAGGAAATAAATGGTTGTTCATGCAGGGGGTCTAAGATAATGGTTGTCCATGCAGGGTGGATAATGGTGCCATATAAACTTTTATCTTACAAGCACAGCAAGTGTCTACCTACCACACAACACAAAGGTGTGGAAAGCTTCACACACAAAATATTGTTTTAAATCCCTGCACTGTACATCAGTATCTCAGTCACATTATCCTGACATTGCGGCAAACCAACAGTTACCTGGAACTTACAACACTGATCAAGTGTAAAGAAAGGGAGAAACAGTATCAGTACAATTTTATAACAACACTGAGTGTCAAGCAAGGGAGAAACTGTACCAGTATCATTTTAATGACTTTAGTATACCCAGGCCTGGGGATCAAACCCTAGACCTCTTAGGTACTTGAAGCAGAAGCTCTACCACTAGGCTAAATAGATGTGGAATCAAACTGCACACAAACAATACTTCAAACAAGCCACATAACTCTACAACAAGAAAAGCATTGATGTAAAACATCACAGGACGCCCTTTAGATTTAACTATAACAAACGATCAGCTGGGATCATTTTCATGAAGACATATTTTTTTATATATTAACAATTTTATTAACTGACATCAGTACAAAAGCCCATATTCTGCCCCATTAAAACATTTTACGGTACTTATATAATCACATTAAGATCAAGACGCTTCGGGAGATTACTGCAACCAATGACTACAATATTGTACAAGGATGTATGGATTTTAACATGGCTCGGAAAAGACAGAGGTAATTCCAAATGTATAATCATGACCAAAATACAAACACTTTACATAGAGAACATCTCCCTTTAACATCGCTCGAAAACAAAAGAGGTAATTTCAAAAGTATCATCATGATGCATGATCGTTATTATTAAATAAAACATACACTACAAAGAGAAACCCTCTCTGATAGGACTGGCAAATCCACTGTGAATTTCCAACAATATAATATCATCTTTCTGCCTTGCCTTCAAAGAAACATAACGTGACGTACGTGTCACACCTGGTGCGGACATGTGATTGGTTGAACCGCATGTTTAAAAAAAACTGTTTTTCCCGTGAGCCAAGTTTGGCTACCATATCCGGAGGTTGTGTGCGTGTATTCGTGTAATTAAACAAAATGGTGGAGAGAGGCAAACAACAAAGGCATGTGAATAGTAAATAGTAATACATATTTCGAACTGAGAACGGAAAAAACGGGGATTCATACTTTCGATTGTTTGCCGCAAACGTAGCGTACAACAAAGGATAATAGCGACAAAAGGAGTGATTTTTGAAGATGTTTGCTGGTAGCTTTCCTTGAACATAGGGCAGGTGCACTACTTCACACATAGTCTGATAAACAATCTTGTAAAGAAAAACATTCTTGTAAACTTTCATCACCATAGTTTATATAAAATATCAGGATTATATTTAGAAATATGTGATACAAACCACCTTTATGTCTGCCCGCCTAACTGACAGCTAAATTGGTCCACCTGCTGATGCAATTTTTCCATAGGAAATCTGGATTAGCAGACAACCATCTAAGAAACCTGGATTTAAAGCAAGCAGACATTCATCAGACAGGAAGTATATTAGAACATGAGCATCCATCATATTATTGATGACATCATCAAATTCTGAGATGGATTAATCTGATTGTAATAAAGATTTCAATAAAATCTGTTATTATTCTAATAAGTTTCCATGTTTTATGCCCAGTAGGCATCATGCCACTAAATGTTATCTCCATTTTATGCCCAGTAGGCATCATGTCACTAAATGTTATCGCAAATTTATGCCCAGTAGGCTTCATACCACTAAATGTTATCTACATCAAGGAAATAACTTCACAAAATCGCTACTATGAAATAATCCATAGTGTTTTAACCCTAATGATAATCTTGAAACAAAACACCACAGAAATTAAAGCTGCATCATTTTGATCAAGTAATAAAACAGTATGTTGGAAATTCAGTAAATTTTCCAGTTTTATCAAAGCACTTATAGGTAATCTTTGTTGTTGTGCAGCTTTTAAAACTACATATTGGAGATACAAACATGGTTTGTGGGACGTACTTCAAAAACTAAAGTATTACCAATAGCGGATGATGCTCCCCAATCAGGCGTTTATCAAAGTGATCCATGTTAAAGTCATAGCAACCTAGACCTTTGACTTGCTCACTAAATCTATAGGGGTCATCTACTGAATCAGATGATGACCTGAAACTCCTTATAAAGTTTGAAGATGCTCAGGGTGGCCACAGAAAATGAAGAATGAAATTCCCTGATAATTCCCTGATTTTTCCCTCACGAAAAGGTCATTTTCCATTGATTGTTTTCGGTGTTCGCAACTCATATACAGCTAAAAGTATGGCCTTTAAAAGCCCCTTAGAGCCATACCAACACCACCAAACTCATTATTTATACCTATCGTATAATAAATACAGTTAGTTTGAAGAAATACAACTATTGAATAAAGTTATGAAGAGAATTTGCCAGTGGACACATTTTTTCCTCCAATTTTTGTAAAATTCCCTGATCATTCCCTGATTTTTGCCCAATTTTGAAATTCCCTGATTTTTCCCTGCAGGGAATTTGTTTTTGGCATTTTCCCTGTTTTCCCTGTTTTCCAGAGTCTGTGGCCACCCTGTGCTGGTCTTTTCATTCATGTTGATATTCAAAGTGACCTTGACCTTTGACCTAATGACCACAAAATCGACAGAGATCATCTACTGCTGCTGACCAACCTCCATGTGAAGTTTGAGGATCCACAGGTCAACTTTCAAGTTATTGAATGGAAATACATTTGATCTAGCTACCAACAGACATATTGAAAAGCAATAAGTATACAGACCCCTCTTCAAAGAAGTCAGGGGGCATAATAAAATACGCAAGTATATAAGTAATTCCCTTTATCCAACATGAATGAAGTTCATATTTCTTGGATGTAATTAATTAACAGCATGGATAATGAGATTAGCCACACAAAGCAAATTTCATGATACTAATTACACATTGATAAGAAACATAGTGTACAGCCTAAATAACCTGTACAGGCTTCATTTACTAACTTTTATTTATCCAGCTTATAGTTTTAAACCTATTGTTACAGAGAAATTAATAGCCCAGACAAAATTTGCACAGACCAATGAAAAAACCAACCAACCAACAGACTGACCCACCAACTGACCTCATGAAGGACTCCAATATAGCCACCATATACTTTGTCTCTGGGGGTATAACAATATCCATTTGTTAAATTAACCATTCCTCTAAACTTACATTCAGCTAAATTCTTTGATAAATGCAATTTGTTTTACATGCCATTCAAATTAGACAAACAACCTGTTTTATATTTTCCATCAGTTGTACGATCCCAGAATCCCATCTTTAATTAAAACCCAGCAGGTAGAGACAGAGAAAGATGTTATAATATCCGACCCTCACAGTGACAATAACACCGGCAAGTCAGATAGAGGCACAGATAGTTCATATAGATCTCTTCCATCTCAGAGATCAGATAAACTGGTTAAAGATAAAAAACTTCCAACCGAAATTATTAAACCCAACTCCTGAGTGATAGATTACTGTAAGCTTTGATCACTAATACAGCGCACCCTCAGAGACAAATACTCAGGTACTCCGGAGAGCATTAACATGATATCATTTAATGAACTTAAAATCTTGTCTGAATCCTGTAATTTATCTTTAGCTTACATTTGAGCTGGTACTGCTGCAGGTTCATTGTACATGGTACCTTCAGACCATTGGTAGGTTTTACCTACTCACTGGTAAGGTACAATTTAGGCATGTACATTTACTAGACGCACCAGGTACATTTATGCATGTACATTTACTAGACACACCAGGTACATTTAAGCATGTACATTTACTAGAGGCACCAGGTACATTTAAGCATGCACATTTACTCAGGCCAGGTACACTAGTAAATGTATGTTCATTGGTGCGGGTACCACCAAGCCAGGTACATGCATGTTTTAAAATGTTTCCCCAGGCTGCATGCAGGTATGATTTAGTAACCTACAGCAGATATCCCAAGCCTCGGTTTATTTTAGCATTAACAACCCTCAACTAGGAACTCAAAAGGAAATGGACATTTCAATCATTCAAAGTCCATCACGAACTTCCCTGTAAATCGGTAGACAGAAAGAAATTAAGTTCAATTAAGAAATTGTTAACTAAAATTACAAAACCATTTATTATGTACAGAATTACTGCAGCAAAATAGATGCTTTTCATGTATCTATAATGGCAATATTACGTGACAGGATTCTAAAATTCCACCATTTTAATTATGACAAGCACAGAAGCACAGTTATTACCTGGAGTTACCGTGGGAGACCTGAGGTTTTACCTCCATGCTACGAGAGACCTGAGGTTTTACCTCAAAGCTACGGGATACCTGAGGTTTTACCTCCATGCTGCGAGAGACCAGAGGTTTTACCTCAAAGCTACGGGATACCTGAGATTTTACCTCAAAGCTACGGGAGACCTGAGGTTTTACCTCAAAGCTACAGGAGACCCGAGGTTTTACCTCCAAGCTATGGAAGACCCGAGGTTTTACCTTCAAGCTACGGGAGACCTGAGGTTTTACCTCCAAGCTATTGGAGACCTGAGGTTTTACCTCCAAGCTACAGGAGACCCGAGGTTTTACCTCCAAGCTAGGGGAGACCTGAGGTTTTACCTCCAAGCTACGGGAGACCCGAGGTTTTACCTCCAAGCTACGGCAGCAGAGTGGCTATATAATTAGTAAGGTAAAACAATATAATAGTCCAGATCTTGACAGAGAAATCGATGCAACAATATTTACAGAGTCATAAAATGTTCTCATCATTAAATTGCCAGCATTTTCTCATTAAATTTATACTGAACTATCATTACATGCAGTGATTAGCTGACAGCGGATACTTGAGAAATTATATAAACGAGAGGAGGCAGATTATACCCATGGTGACTTGAGGAGATCAAGGGGCATAATCCATGCAAACATGGACATAAAGGGGCATAATCCATGCAAACATGGACATAAAGGGACATAATCCATGCAAACATGGACATAAAGGGACATAATCCATGCAAACATGAACATAAAGGGACATAATCCATGCAAACATGGACATAAAGGGACATAATCCATGCAAACACGGACATAAAGGGGCATTATCTATGTGAACATGGACATAAAGGGGCATAATCCATGAAAAGCAGGACATAAAGGGGCATAATCCATGAAAACACTGACATAAAGGGACATAATCCATGCAAACACGGACATAAAGGGGCATAATCCATGTGAACATGGACATAGATGGGGCATAATCCATGAAAACACTGACATAAAGGGGCATAATCCATGTGAACATGGACATAAAGGGGCATAATCTATGTGAACATGGACATAAAGGGACATAATCCATGCAAACACGGACATAAAGGGGCATAATCCATGCAAATGTGGACAAATTTGGTTGGTTATATTATTAAGGTATTATGCTCATAATTATTTTCAACAAGTTTGGTGAGAATCAGAAGAAAATTGCTCAAGTTATGGAGAAGAGACGATGGAAATTTAAGGGGCATAATTAGTCAATTTTCAAAAAGTCAAGGGGCATAATTGGTTAAAACTTTAATATTCAGTTGGCATAATTGGTAAATTTTAATTAATTCAAGGGGCATATGTAGGTAATTTTTCAATAATTCAAGGGGCATAATTGGTTAATTTTTTACATTCCCAGGGCATTATCGGTCAATTTTAATAATTCAAGGGGCATAATTGGTAATTTTTCAATATATCAAGGGGTATAATTGGACAATTAATATAACATAACTTTAATATACAAATGGTGACAGATGGGAAAGCCAATTAGTTAGAAATGTTATATTTTTGTAATGCTGTAACAACTTATTTACAAGTTAACTGATTTCAGACTTTTAAAACAGGGAATGCAGATAATTAATTTAAGTTTATATAACATTAAACAAGTCCTTGGCATGACTGTATGAATATGTAAATGGTAGAAATGGAGGGTCCATTCTATCTTCATTAGATTTAGGCTTACAAACAGTTCCAGCCCATGAAATATGTCAGTACCAATTGGGAAGTAAATTATAATGTAGAATGTTAAATGATAACCTGCATGCTGCCACCAGTAAAACAGTAAACAGACTAACTATATGTAATAAGGAAAGTGATACATCATTCAGCCTAAACACTATGATACTGTTTTATCAAAGCACTTATGATAATCTTAAAACTACCCTATGTAATATATTAACAGTTGCAAAGTGTGGTAAGGGGGTCAGTTTTAGTATAATGATCTTTCAGTAAATGCATTCCTTCAAACCAAATAATTATGTCACTACTATTTGTTCAAGAATTATGAATTGTACTGTCGGGCTGTACAATGTACATCACACACCCTGTACCAAATAACAACATTTTTTACTTATCTTTATTCCTGGAAGTTTATCTTACTTACATTAAATAACCCCCCAAAAAATAAATCTATAATTTAATGCTATTTTAAGGCCATAATAAATATATTCCTAGATTATCATTCATGTTTAAAATGAGGGGTTATATCTTAATTATTTCCACAAACATCTGGAGCCCATTGCCTACCCAAGCCGCTTCCAAATTGCGCTATCAAGCGCTTTCCCACACCTAAGCAATGATACACTACCAGTGAGCAGTGTTTTGTCGATATCATACTGTTTCTTAACACTTTGCTAAGCGAGTGCTATCAAGCGATTTCTTGTTCAACGGACCGCTTTGGTAGCATATAAATTTTTTGCTACATAGTGCTTTTTGAAGAAAGACATTTCCTAGCATAGAGCTGTTGAGCGCTTGGTAGTGGTTTGGTAAGGCAATGGGGGCCTGTAAACAAAGGCTCAACAGGAGTAGGTATTTGGACTCTTGAAATTAGCAAAGTGTACCGACTCTAAGGATTTCAGCTCACCTTACGTAGGGTTCTGCTGACCATTACATACAGTTATATACGTCTGACAAATTCAAGACTTCTATGTTCAAAATGACAGCTATCAAAAGTTCTAAACACAACAAGTAATAATAACTTGCAATACCAATTTTCTCAAAGTTTGTTGACAAAAAAACCCACATTTTTTTCTTCTGGAAATGTAAACGATTGGGGCACCATAAAAGAGATAAGGATAACCTAGATTTTTTTTATTTATTATGCCAAGTTTACAGTACATTTTTACATTAAATAACTCAGAAAAAACCTCTTTCATAAAAATACTTTTTAACAATAAATATATAGTTTAATGCCATTTTAAAGTACATAATATCTTAACTACCCCACTAACCCAAGATGAAATCTTCAAACATCAATCACAAGGTTAACATGTTAATGAGGTTTTTTACATTTCTCGGACAGACCTCATTTCTTATCATCGGAGAAAAAGTACATTTTTTCTATGTATTGAGTATGTAATGTTTAAGACATGTGTATTACCTGAATAGCTGAGTACCAGTTCTAATTTACTCTGGTATCCCAGGATTCTCAAAACGAGCGCTTATTTACACTGATATCCTAGGATTCTCAAAACAAGCAATAAATCTTCGTACAGTACATCACAAAGATGACAGGCTATTTATATAATAACCTTCGGTCATTAACCAACTTGACAACACTATTATACAAACACCTGTTTACACAGATTCACACCAGACAAGGGGAAGAACTGAAGCGAAATACAACATTTTCTGACAAGAGTTACAGCCCTTGAGAAAATATGGTATAATAAACCAGTATATATTGTACAATTTACCACATAAATTTGCATGTTCCACTTGTAGGCAAGTTTTTTGTTGAGGCTGTAGGTCTGATTTTAAGCTTCACAACCATCAACAATAATGATGTTTTAACTGAAATAATCAATTTACATCCTTTATTAAAAGTCATCAAATTCCAACCTCATTATTGGTCATTTTGACCGGGGTCACTTTCTTACAGAGCTAGTAATTTGAACAATTTTGTGCCTTTATTATCGTGTTCAGCTGTTTCAGTTGAGCGCTGCATTCCATGTCTGATTTATCTTTATCTATTTTTAATTGGTCAATCAATATGGCATATCGTTCTATTCTGTTTATTGATCAACAGACAGCCCATTACCTACCCCATAGTTGAGAAATAAGGAGAAGTGACATAATTATATATGACGCAAACACATTGTACCAATTGGTCTTTATCTATTCAGATTTAATGCCATATATTTCTCATCAATTTTTCAGTTATACACTGCGGCCTATTCAACAATTTAAGCTAACCAGTTTTCCTGGACTGTATTCTAACCGTTACAAACTTACCCTTCCAACAGGACGTCAGCAACTTCTCTACATTATATTTGGAGGAAAAAATCAACATTGATGTTGAATTTGATGAAAGGATACATGACTTGTCTCAACCAGAAATCAAACCTGGCCCCAATCTCCTGAAGTACTTCAATTTGAGCTAAACGTCAGCTCAAATATTGCCACATATCTTTGGGATAATTTTCAAGCGAGCCAGGAATTAAAATTGGTAAAACAAGAAAGAAACAATTGTAACGAGTGTACCGGTATATATTACAGTAAAATTTTGAGAGCTAGGACTTCAGATTTATCTCAAACTAAGACTCTGATTTGAGCAGCTGAAATTTTACTTCAGATGTTTCGGGGGATTGAGGCCTGGACTGCCAGGTTATAAATCCAGCCCACCACGTAAAATAATATAAGGACAGGACCATTGCTACATGATTCAGTGGTCTTTACCATTGCATTGACATAAACACATAATATCTCTGCTGAATTCAATGCTTTAACTTGGCATATGGGAGAATGTCTGTCAAGCAGATCTCATCAAGGGAAGAATTACCAACCCTGGAAAATTTCACAACTTCATTTTTATGAGAAAGTAATGATCAATCCAGAGAATAAAATTCTAATAGAAATTACCTCAAATGAAGAACAATTTGCGGACCATCTTCAGGAAACAAGTACTGTAAACCAAGAAATTAGTTTGCACGATATAATTTCAAGAAGTTCGCGTGTAGTAGAATTTCTCAAAATTAAGTCGCCGCGAAAGTGCTAAAAACATTATAATGCACATTGCAGGAAACTTAAAAACGCGAAAATTTGTAGTCGCAAATATATTGACCATCAGCAAAACCCAAAAGTTATTATTTGCGAAAAGAAATTGGTTTACAGTATAATCAATACCCAATATAATTAAACAAACAGTAATTGATAACATGAAGTTTGAAGCACGTAATTTGTAATCACAGGTCAATATTATATCAACAGTTGCTCAGACATTCAACTATTTTATTTGCATAAATGGCTCGTAAAAACTGTTTATGTGAAAATGATGATGGTTTATCATAAAGTAAATCTTAATGTGATTTATCAGCAAATGTGGTTCCACTGAGTCCTGCATCCAATGTTATATTTGTAATGACAATTTGTCCTCCAAATGTATGCTCCCACAGCCTATTTGATTTGCACCCTGCTATATTTTACAATTCACTGGGATTTGAAGGTCTCACTGTCAGAACAGAGAGCACTCCAAATGGTCAACAGCAAGTTAGTAGTATTGACTGATAATTCAAAATTACTGGAGAAACGGTTGGGCCACCTGTTACTATATGTATAGTCTGGCTACCCGACTAGATAATATATTTTTTTCAATCAATAATCATAATTCCATTTTCAATTTAGCTACATTTTATTCTGGGCTTGATTATCTGTATGTTTGAGGGTGCAAAGGGAATTAATTTCAGGAAAAAAGAGTAGACTGAAGAGTTGTCTCCTTTAATTAAACATGTATAGACAGACTACTATATGTACAGTGCCTTTTAGTTAACTGATCATTTTAATGGTTGAGCTGCGTTACAAGGTTGTTGTTTGTGCCCTTTGAAGACTAGCACATTTACGCTGCTGTAGTTATTACAAAATGGCATGTTTACCGTTTCTGTTGAAGGCTGCATTGAATCCTTGTGATTTGTGGTTGTCCTTGTGATGTGTGGTTGTCCTTGTACTGTGTGGTTGTCCTTTCGATGTGTGGTTGTCCTTGTGATGTGTGGTTGACCTTGTGGTGTGTGGTTGACCTTGTGATGTGTGGTTGACCTTGTGGTGTGTGGTTGACCTTGTGATGTGTGGTTGACCTTGTGATGTGTGGTTGACCTTGTGGTGTGTGGTTGACCTTGTGATATGTGGTTGTCCTTGTGATATGTGGTTGTCCTTGTGATATGTGGTTGTCCTTCTCATGTGTGGTTGTCCTTGTCATGTGTGGTTGTCCTTGTCATGTGTGGTTGTCCTTGTGATATGCGGTTGTCCTTGTGATATGTGGTTGTCCTTGTCATGTGTGGTTGTCCTTGTGATGTGTGGTTGTCCTTGTGATATGTGGTTGTCCTTGTGATGTGTGGTTGTCCTTGTGATGTGTGGTTGTCCTTGTGATGTGTGGTTGTCCTTGTGATATGTGGTTGTCCTTGTCATGTGTGGTTGTCCTTGTGATATGTGGTTTTCCTTGTGATATGTGGTTGTCCTTGTGATATGTGGTTGTCCTTGTGATATGTGGTTGTCCTTGTGATATGTGGTTGTCCTTGTGATGTGCGGTTGTCCTTGTGATGTGCGGTTGTCCTTGTGATGTGTGGTTGTCCTTGTGATATGTGGTTCTCCTTGTGATGTGCGGTTGTCCTTGTGATATGTGGTTGTCCTTCTGATGTGCGGTTGAACTTGTGGTGTGTGGTTGACCTTGTGATGTGTGGTTGACCTTGTGATGTGTGGTTGTCCTTGTGATATGTGGTTGTCCTTTTGATATGTGGTTGACCTTGTGATGTGTGGTTGACCTTGTGATGTGTGGTTGTCCTTGTGATATGTGGTTGTCCTTGTGATATGTGGTTGACCTTGTGATGTGTGGTTGACCTTGTGATGTGTGGTTGTCCTTGTAATATGTGGTTGACCTTGTGATATGTGGTTGCCCTTGTGATATGTGGTTGACCTTGTGATGTGTGGTTGACCTTGTGATATGTGGTTGTCCTTGTGATTCATTTTTGTCGGCTTACTTTATCTTAATATGTTTATTTTTACTGACTGATGCTAAAGGCTGTCAGGGAAGGGTGTAATGTTTTTAATCTATTCAGTTTCTTTTTTGTTCATTCTTATGTAAGTGTAAATGTGACATGTACTTGCAGAGCTAGAGATAAGATTTTAGCCCATTGGGTATTTTAATACCCCATTTTGTTGCTGCTGTGGACTGGTGCTTCTATTAAGTGCTGCCTTCCCTGTCCAATTTTTTATATCTTTTAGCTATATATGTCAGAAAATTGCTGAAAAGTTGGCAGTAAAGTCAACGAAAACAAACAAAAAGAAAACATTTCAGAAGCAAGATTGACAAAGTAAACAAAAGTACATTAACTCTCCACATTCATTAAACAAAATTTATTTTTCAAACTTCAAGATAATAAACAACAGTTCCAATAATTGTGTGAGAAGTACAATCAAAATGAGGCATGCACCATGATATAAACAATCAATGATTGACAGATGGAAACAATCTGTATGCACAATACATACCTGGGGTGTCACAGAATAGCGTATAGTTCTTGCTTTATTTAGTCCAGCATGATTGCACAGCTTTGAAAGTTTGCATGTGCATTTCTACAACTATTCCACATATATTTGACCAATTTATTTTAAATCAGCCTAAGTTGTATATGATAAATAGAAGAATTTGTAACCAATGGTTACTGTATGTGCGTCAGCAGAAAAACTAGAGCTATCACTGGAGTGATGAATCATACCCCCACAGCACTGCCTTGACACAGGAATATTATTTAAAATTAAAGTCATGCATAGCTATATAATCTTTGACCTCTTAGTGTGACCTTGACCTTTGAGCACACCATCCTGATGTGGTGAACATTTGTACATAGCCATTTTAAAATCCAGCAAGAAACGACAAAGTTACAGAGTGGACACTACCTGCACGACTATTTAACCTTTAAGTGTGACCTTGACCTTTGAGCTGGGGACATGGTTCTTGCACATGACACACCGTCTTGATGTGGTGAATATTTGTACCAAGCAATTTTAAAACCCAGTAAGAAACAACAAAATTACACAGCAGACACTTCTTGCATGACTATATAACCTTTGACCTTAAAGTGTGACCTTGACCTTTGTGCTAGGGACCTGGGTCTTGTGCATGGCACACCATATATGCAAATAGCTTCACAGATAATAGACCTGAGACTAATTAAACTTCCGCAAGGGGACTTTTAGTGTCAACCATCATCTCAACAGTTGTTAAATGGTTTCAGATTGTTTATTTTATTGAAGATTAGTGATAACAAAGGAAGGTCACTAAACATTATTGCAAATGTTTCAGGCTGATTCTGCCAAACATTATTGCATTCAAAGAGGATGTATCTATATTTTTCATGATCAAGTTTCACAAAAAAGACCCGTCCAATCAAATGGAAGTTTTAATCATAATTTGAAAAAGAATTATTGGAACATTGGATGCAGAACTCACCATCACCAAGTTTTCTATTGATTTACTGCCTTCCATTAGTGCCTGATTTGTTATAAAATCGTCAACAACATTTTTTGAGATTCTTGAGAAAAATACCTTGTTTAGCATTTGATATCACAGCAAGTGTCAAGTGATCATCATACTTGACAAATCAAGAAGACTGAAGACTCACAAGCAGTGTGACATGATAAAACAAATGTAGTTGATTACCACATGCTTTAAGATTATTGAATATTACATGAGTATGGACATATGGGCATTATAGATATTTCTGGCAAATTTATTGGCCTGTGACTATTTTATAAGCTTACATATTACAACAAATGGTAAGACCAGGTTTCGTACAGGAAACTGAAGTTATTCAAGATAGATTATCAATATTACAAGAGGTTGAACATATGGATATTGCATTTTTTTAGATTCTTGAGAAAAACACCTTGTTTAACATTTGGTATCACATACCTGACTAGAAGACTTAAGGCTCACAATCAGTGTGATGTGATAATAGTTGATAACCATTTAAAATGTATTATCAATATTACATGCATTTGAACATATGGGCATTATTGATATTTCGAGCAAATTTATTTGCTTGTGACTATATCATAACCTTACATAGAACAAAATTAATGGTAAGACCAGATTTCGTAAAGGAAACTGAAGTTATTTAAGACAGATTATCAATATTACAAGAGGTTGAACATATGGGACATTGCAACTTTGTTTGCGTATGAATGACTATAATTAGTATTACATGAAACAAATTTCATACTACAGTGTCCATGGGCAACACCAGATTTCCTTCAGCATTTTAATCAAAGTACCACCTCAATCTGAAACCCTTAGACTCCCATATCTCGAGTATTTCCCACAGGAAATCATGCAATGTACACACAGTCTGGGCCTTCAGTCTCCCATTATGTCTTGTATTTCCTTACAGTCATTGATAAAACACTTGAAAGTATTGATTGTCCAGGAAACTATGACACTATCAGATAAAGACAGGTGAGTATCTATCCAGGTATGTTCAGTGTTCTAATTTCCAGACCTGGTTCAATACATCCCTTGCTTTAAGTAGCCAACTTGTAACATGACCAGTAAATCAATGAAGAAACCTGATCAAGCTTCGTGTTATTGATGAAAATCTATAGTGAAGAAATCCAAGATAATTGTCAGGGGTCGCAAACACCTGAAATAGCTTATTTATTTACAGTATTGTACATACATGTACATGTATTTGTACTCATAATGTCTAACTAATGTAGCAGTATCATACATATTAATTTTGTAATCATATTGTCCGACATGTAGCTTTCAATAGTGTATCGTGTATATTTGTATTCAAAATGTCTGATATGTAGCTTTAAATAAAGTATTATACATATTCGTTATCACATTGTCCCACATGTAGCTATAAATACCATAGCATGCTGTTTAGCAATTATGTCCTTAAAATGTTGTTAAAATACTGTTACAAGCCAACAAGGAGTTCTGGGTGCTATCCACTCGACCAAGGTGCCACCAGTGTTTCATCAATTAGATCTTCACTTCACTTTACCATACAAAAATTTGATTTCATTGCTTGTTAGAATTTTTACTCAGGAATGGAAATGTTTTAATCACTTACCCAATTAATGATTTTCAGATGTATCGTATAAATTCACTGAGTGATGTCATCAGTATACTTTACCTTATAAATATATAAAAAAAAAACATATTATTTTATAAGTTAAAATACAGGTTTTCGTAGGAGTCAGGTTCTCGCAGATGTCAAGTGATTGAGAATACCAAGTGACAGGCACTAGGGTGGTATTCACAAAGCATCTTGGTAGAAAACTTTCCTTAAATTTAGAAACTTCTTAAAATTTTCTAAAGCATGTCAGTTAAAAAAGGATATTAACATGACTATTTTTACATAGTTTTCAAAAGTTATGTAAACATCTACTATAATTACTGAGAAAACATGGAATATTCTTATTGAAAAAATGAGCTACACAAATTTTTAACTTAAATCAAAATATTTAAAGTTTTCAACTAAGAATTGCTTTAATGTGAATGTAACCAGCCCTGCATGGTTGATAATTAATTCATGACTGTTATTTATAAAGCATCTTAGTGGAAAACTTAAATACTTTGACTTTAAAGTCAAATATGTGCGATGTACATATTTTCCCCAAATTGAAGAATAGCCTTAGTATATTTCGTTAGTGTTTATAATAGTTCTCTTCATAAGGCATAACGACTATGTAAACAATTGATTATTTACCTAATACACTAAAGGAAATTTTAAGATATTAAAAAAATTCTTAGGTTTCCACTAAGAATGCTTTCTTAATACCGGCCCTGGACAGATCAACTATCAGCTACATACAAGAGCAACAAATTCACAAAGAAACAGTACAAATCAACATGACAGGCATGCAGGTCTTACAGAAAAATCTCCATTCCAAAAAAACATTCATAAAAACGTGTAAAGAAAGAAGATTATCTTACATGGTTAAATCAGACGAGCGTATCACGATGTAGTAATAATATGACAATGTAATCAGAAAGCCAGATTGCAGAACATGTTTCAATTTTCTACCTGATCAGACAAACACTGTTTGTTCGTATGGAACCAGAAAAATTATGTTTCATATAGCCTAGCCAGTAAAACAATGTTTCATGTAACCAGGGAACCAGCAAAAATAATGTTTCATATAAACATCAGTCTGTCTGCTAACTGCAGAATTTCTGATTATTATGACAATATATAATCTCCATTCCAAAAAAACATTCATAAAAACGTGTAAAGAAAGAAGATTATCTTACATGGTTAAATCAGACGAGCGTATCACGATGTAGTAATAATATGACAATGTAATCAGAAAGCCAGATTGCAGAACATGTTTCAATTTTCTACCTGATCAGACAAACACTGTTTGTTCGTATGGAACCAGAAAAATTATGTTTCATATAGCCTAGCCAGTAAAACAATGTTTCATGTAACCAGGGAACCAGCAAAAATAATGTTTCATATAAACATCAGTCTGTCTGCTAACTGCAGAATTTCTGATTATTATGACAATATTTGATCATACTGTTTTTGCTTATTCCGGTTTAAAGCCATTTCTAAACAATTTTTCAGTTATATATGACAGCCGATTCACCTATCGGGTTTTCTTACACTGTATCCTAACCCGTGAGTACTAACCTACCCTTCCACAATTAACTGGCAAATTCTCCACATGTGGAGGAAAATCAAATTTTCATGAAAGGGCATGCAGCGACCCCGAATTAACGTTAAAGCCAAAATAACATAAAGTTCCAAGGAAGAAATTATAATCTTACCTATATTTATTAGTATTCGGTCACTATATGCAGTCATGATTCAATTACTATGCATCTGTGCTCTTGAACATACTTTTTTCTACCATAAAACACACACATATGTTTATTATTTCTAAAGTAACAAACTGTGTGTTTATTTACACATGATTTCTGTTGCATTAAACCATGGGCATATTAGCAGCAGATTTAAGCTAGATTGCAAACAAAATGCATGCATCAATAGCTGTTTTCAATTTATGCCAATTAGTATAATTTTATTTTTAACTTATATATCAATCAATTTAAATACACAAAGTAAACCCAATATGATTTTAAATGTATTAGGCTAGTAAAATAATACTTTAATTGACAGCAGAGTTCAATACCATTAAGCTGCCCCTGCCAACCACATTATGTCAACATTCAAACAAAGCTTTCGATCAGTACAGATGGCATGTATTCAAATACATGACTATCACTTTTTTAAAACTGATTTCTATTTTTCCTTTTTTTTAAAAAGCACTGTAAAAAATGCATTTATACTCTTACACAGACAAAAAATGACTTCACACTAAAGCTAGTTGACTATTCATATTTACGGTAGACTTGAGTAAAAAGATTACATGGATTTGTCTGAAGTCAACAATATACAAAAATCCCCAAGAGACAGGCTGAAAACATAACTGCCAGGAATGGTATCTATCGGAACCACAAATATTTGCATAGCCAAATACAGTAGTCTGATAGGCCTAGAAATTCTATTTTTGATCAAACAAAAGTCTAATTAAGGACAACCGATTTAGATCAAATTACATTTACAAATATACATAATAGTATCTGAAGAGTTTTACATGGAAAAGCAATGATTTATATGATTTGTACAATCTTTTAATCTCAATCTCATGACCCTATGATATCTATTGATTGTACTAGAATACCATATAACAATATTGTAGACACAGCAGTTATCATTAACGGAGATCAAGTTCCCAACACGGGTGCATCTAATATTTTACTGCAATATTACAAGCTTAATTCATTGATTCAATCTTTTCCTTTCTTTCTAGCATCAAATGCTTTCATATTAAATCTCTATCATTATTCACCTGGGTAATTCTTGCAAACAGTAAACATCATCTTTAAAAGGTAAATACTTTGTAAAAGAGATTCAGTACATGCATTGTGTACAAACATTTAGTTAGACACAATTTTAACCAAATTGATTCCATCACAATTAATAATTAAAGGACCAATTATCCTGTACTGTGAGAGGACACATCATTAGAATCATGTCACAATTATCACCATATAACAACAGTGTCCCTAAAAGTCAAAGGTCATAAGCCAATCTGGCTGGGAAAAACGGTCAAGTACGCACTTACGCCTGTCTCAGTTGAACGCCAACAACAGTGAACAGAACCTCAGCAAATTATCATCAGCAGCTTAGCAACTGCCAATATTTTCCAAGTTGATCTTTACACAATACATACATCTCAGAAAGGCCATTAAAATATTGGTGTCATTTTACAGATTTCAATGACCGTTACTTTATTTGAGTATTCGTTGATTTGACTTCACATGACACAATACTTGACCTTAGCCAGTGAGTTACAAATACAAGAATAAACAGTATTCCTTGCAGTATTTAGATATAATTTATGTCTCTTATTACAACAGGCTGATAAAGGAAAAGAAACCAAGTCTACCATAAACACAATATTTGTCTCATAAAAGCAGAATGTTCAGCTTTGGTTGTCAGATTTTGACCAGATAATACTGTACAATATATCACAGTAACAGAGCTTCTCTGCTCCTAGAATATCTCATCATATTAGGAATATAAGGAATTAAGCTGAGTGTAATGACTGCACTTCTAATATCTCTGATTAACTTCCATTAAGACTATGTCATAAATATTACACACTGACACACATAGAACATTAATTGTAAAAGGAACTACCATGGTTACACTAACCAGAGTTCTAATACTGCTATGTAATTACATGTGTAACCAACTAAAGAGGATACTTATGGTATGTAGAGGACAATTTGTGTGCAATATTCATACAAGTATATCAGGTGTTATGTTTTATTATTCACTCTTTAACAGATGTTTGTTGTAATTAGGTACCACTGGTTCCCAATCACATCAAATATCTTTATTCCTAATTGCCTATTGAATATTTTCTAATCATAGTTTTGGTACTGTTTAATCAAAGCATGTAAATCTTCATTTTTATAATTCACTCATCTTTATAATTTGTTAATAAATACATGTACACATTTTAACATGAACATAAGTGGGTCTGCAGAAGATCAAACACTAAACCCTATTAAGATTACTCAACACCCTTGACCACAATTAGAAACTGCTAAAGAATTATAAAATTATATTAAAATAATTAAATTTGACCATATTATACTCTTAAACAGTACCAAGGTCTAATAACTGAGTACAATGGATTGTTTTATAGGTGAAACTAGATCAGTCAGCTTTTTTATAGCTGAAATAGATCAGTCAGCTTTTTTATAGGTGAAACTAGATCAGTCAGCTTTTTTATAGGTGAAACTAGATCAGTCAGCTTTTTTATAGGTGAAACTAGATCAGTCAGCTTTTTTATAGGTGAAACTATAGATCAGTCAGCTTTTTTATAGCTGAAACTTGGACTTTCAGCTTTTTTATAGGTGAAACTAGATCAGTCAGCTTTTTTATAGGTGAAACTAGATCAGTCAGCTTTTTTATAGCTGAAACTAGACCAGTCAGCTTTTTTATAGGTGAAACTAGATCAGTCAGCTTTTTTATAGGTGAAACTATAGATCAGTCAGCTTTTTTATAGGTGAAACTTGGACTTTCAGCTTTTTTATAGCTGAAACTTGGACTTTCAGCTTTTTTATAGCTGAAACTTGGACTTTCAGCAGTCTAGTTTCATTTTCTCCTTCACTTGTGTGTTGGGCATTGTACGTGTATCATGTGATTGCAGTTGGAAGGGCTTGGCACAGTACATTACTTGTATATGATGTAATATGATTCTAACAGTATGTGTTCCTACTATGCTGAAAAAGGACATAATAGAAAATGGGAAATGTCACTAACATTTTCTATTGGACTGGGAAAGTCACAAACATACTTTTAAGGATTTTTCCTACCCAATGCATTCCAGTGGACATCATAAATCCAGTGGTATACCAATGAAATTTTTACTAGGGATACTTTTCAGGACAACACACTATGAAACATAGACAGGAATCAAGTTGTCTGACGGTATGATTGACACTGGATCCTACTGAATGTTTGGTGTGTCGACAAAATATTGCTATCTAATACAGACTGGTGTGCTGTTGATTGATGCAAGCTATTTATCTTGTATCAATAAAATTCGGTAACTTTCATAATGAAGATTAATTTAGATATTATACGAGCAATTTTCCACTGTAATTATAACGTGAGGATATGATTTATAGGAACCTTATGATATGTATGAGGTAACGGACAGACAGATTATCAGAAATGTTACTATGTTTGGGGCAATAGATGGATGTACGTGTAACAATTAATTAATTTTAGTTAATTAAAAAGAAGGATTTCTTACTTTATTGTAAGTGGTAATCATAAGGTATTTTTGAGCGGCACTACTCATACTAAATTAGAAGGAAAATGCAAGCAAAGAATATTTTTAAGTAGTTTAATGAGAGGTTAATACACTTCAGAGCCTGACAGTGAGGTGATAATCCGCCCAGAAAATTAATAATCACCTTGAGGGCTTCAGTCCAAGGGTTATTATTCATTCCGGGCGGATTATAACCTCACGGCCAGGCTCTGAAATGTATTAAAGTCTTTAATAGAAATGTTCGATCTCACAACTAAATGATTGCGACCGAAATAACGACAACACTCCATTTCGATCTAAGAAATAGAGGAGATCTAGATTATTCATTTAAATCAAGAAAATTATGTGTAGGCCTACATGCGGCTCTAGAGCTACGGAAAATATATATACGGAGAACAAATAAAATAAATATATTTCTTATGTAGATCTACACTTAGTCTAAGGTGGCAACAAATTAAATGCACAAGATCTAGCAGTCAATAAAATTGTCAATGAAATCGATTCGATTAACGTGCGTCGGCGATATGCACAACTTGACTTGGTATTGATCATTCATGCAAAGTTTCATTGAAATCCAACCATTGGTAACAGAGAAATAGCGCGGACAAAATTTCTAAGTGTAAAAAAACAAAGGGCCATAACTCCCTTAAAATTTATTCAACCAACGTCTGCCGAGGATATGCACAACTAGGATTGGTACTGGTCATTCATGTAAAGTTTCATTGAAATCCGACAATTGGTAACAGAGAAATGGCGCGGAAAAAATTTATAAGTGTAAAAAAACAAAGGGCCATAACTCCCTTAAAATTTATCTGAAAGGCGTGTGCCGACAATATGCACAACTAGACTTGGTACTGATCAGTCTTGCAAAGTTTCAATGAAATCCGACAAAGGGTTACAGAGAAATAGCGCGGACAAAATTTGCACGGACAACCGACCAACCAATATTTTAATGGCCTTTAATTTTGAGATCCGTTTTATTTGTGTAAAGACCAACTTTGAAATGGCATTTGATGATTCATAGAACTGTGAGAATCACAAGGTTGTGTCCACTGTTAGTGATTATTGTGACACAATTTTTAGAGGGGGTGGTTTAATGCACAGTTTTGATGGAATCAATTTGGCTACATTGTAGCAGTTTATATAAGAATTGTATGTATAAAATATGCATACGTACAATGTCTCACGACTTTCTTTCACGAAGATGATGTTTACTGTTTGCAAGAATTACCCAGGTGAATGAATGATAGAGATTTATTATGAAAGCATTTGAAGCAAGAAAGGAAAGGAAAGACTGAATCAATGAATTGAGCTTGAGATGTTGCAGTAAAATATTAGATGCAACTGGTGTTGGGAACATGATATCTGTCAGTGATTATACTGCTGGGTCTAGAATATTGTTATATTGTATTCTAGTACAATCAATAGATACCATAGGGTCATGAAAATGAGATTAAAAGATTGTATAAATCATTGTTTTCCCAGATACTATTTATAAAATGTAATTTTATCTATATCGGTCATCCTTAATTGGGCATTCGTTTGATCAACAATACAATTTCTAGGTCTGTCAGACTACTGTATGTGCATTTCCGGTAGATGCCAGGAATGGCTTTGTTTAGCCTGTCTCTGGAGTGTTGGGCTATTCAAGAATTCAGACAATTAACCTGGCTTGTAACCATTTTATTTAAGTCAACATCATTTCTTTTAGATGTTTGTTTGTGTGAAGTCATTTGTCATTTTGTCTATGTTAAAATATAGATGCATTCATTCTACAATGCAAAAAGGAAATTAGAAATGGATTAAAACAAGACTGCGTTCACTAAACGCTTATGCCCCCTGTGGAAGCCTTGTCCATCAATAAGTCTAAGTCCAAAATCAGGTCAAGGTGAAGGTCAAAATGGGGTTAGGTGGTACAGGCGTGTGGAGAGTGTTCATACACAACATCCATGCAAGTATGAAAGCTTTGTAGCAAGCCATATTAATGCTAGAAGAAACGGTCAATTTGGGTTAACCAGGACGGACGGACGAACGGACAGACGAACGGACGGACGGACAGGTGAATCACTATATGCCTCCCCATCTATCGATAGGGGGGCATAAAAAATATGATAGGCCAAAAATATCTAGTCAATTATACTCAAGAGCATTGATTGCTTGTATGTTTACATTATTTTGCAGGAACACCAATGACACATTGAAGCTTTGATGGCAATTAAATTACTAAACTTTGGCTTGCATTGCAAGAGGCCATAGGTTCCTTCCCAGGCCATAACATACCAAAGTTGCTTGCATCTGGTATAATCTCCCTTGATTGATGCTCCATATAATTACCTTTCTAAAGCCGCCCTCCATAGAGTAACAACTTCTTTTAAGTAACATCATTATGTTGTTACAGAAGTAGCCATAATCATATACTATACTTTTTTCCTCATAAGAGCAACATTTCCTCTGAACAACAACCAAACTTTGTGTTTCCCTACGGTGCCTTATGTTGTTCTTCTATAGCTTTAGGCAACTGCTGATTCACATGGGCCCGGAATTACAACAAATACTTACACTCAGCACTCAACACTCAAATATTGAAAATTTATTTTTTTGAGCCATTATGTGTCATAGATTGCAAAACTAGATGAGGAAAATGTACAAAATTGTTATATGAGTATAGAAAATAACATTTGGTAATTTTCTTTGGCATTTTGTACTTTTTATGAGGTATAAATACAATTTGTGAATCTGAGTGCCACATTCAGTACTCAGACTGATAAATTACTAGTATAGCTTACAAATAAACTAAATTACACTAGGAAATATATCAAAAATTATATTTAGGTACAATATTACAACTTCTTGCTCTAAAAAAATGTCGCTATGAACCTCAATAGAGTGAATTTTAATATATGAGTGCTGAGTGGTGAGTGTAAGTATTGGTTGTAAACTGGTCCCTGGTGTCAGGATAATGTGACTGGCCAGTGGGCATATACTCCATAATTATTACTCTATAGATCAGTAGGACTTAATTAAACAATATTTTTGGATAAAAAGAAACATAATCAAGTCCAACAGAGACTAGATATACGGCAAGAAACTTCACTGATACACAATAACTTGTGAAGTGTTTATGGTGGGGATAGGGACGCTTTATGTGAATGACAGATTTGTTGATTGTGTTAGGATATTTTCTCAGCTTTAACATTTGTCTTTGTCATGATAATCAAATCTGTGAATCAAATGTCTTCAAGGCTCACCATTTATCATCCTAATCTCACTTTAAAGAATAGAAATTTCACTCATCTAGGATATGAGATGATGTGCCAATGAGCATTTAAAGAAGAGCCCAAGGTTTGAGAACCATATAGTGAAGCAGGCCTGGGAATGAAATATGTTGAATGTTGTGGACACACTATAATGTATTACAATATACTGAACGTATTAGAATGTTATCTTAATGCTGAAATATGGCGTGGATGTATAAATGTTTAACATATGGGTAATTTATTTTTTACTTGTCCATAGAGAAAACATACCTTATACAACTTGCCCTATAATATTGTAGGTGTATATTTAGGTTATGCATGTTTATGTACTAACTTTTATCAGCGAGTTTGTACAGTAAATCCCCCTGTTTAGCTAACTGAGTTGGAAATTTACCTATACCATGTGTCTCCAGCCTTACCCCTACCATTAATGGCCTACATGGAATTTATGATGTGCAGTATTAGTCCAACTTATGCCCTTTGTATACAATTAAGCATGCAAGTGCATATTGGCATGATCACAAGGCATCAGATAAATCATTTTGGCCGTTATTGGCATCCAACAGCTTACGCAAGTGACTGCATATTTAAATGTGCTTTTAACTTACAGTCAGTTTTACTGACCCATACACCAGCGTGTCTCACATAGAACCATTCAAGCAGGCAGTGGCCAAACTCTACTATTAGTTTTCTATATACAGTAGTTTTTTTTATTTTTTTATTTTTGTTCTTTGCTCTTTTCTTCTTTTAAAACTTCAGTTACTGACTACTTTTCTTTAATCAACTAGTGTATACCACATTGCCAATATACTCAGAAGAGGACATCAGCAGTATCTATAGACAGATAGATAGATATTATAGAGAATAGAATAACAACAAATAAAACACTGAAGTCCGATACTGAACACAGAATCATGTTAGATGATTGTTTCTTGTATAAACATGAACAATTCAACATCCATTTATATCTTACTACATATAAGTAATCAAAATGCTGGTATCCAGTATAAGACATAATTTGATTGCAAGTGAAATTGATTTTAGCAGAAAATAATCACAATTTAATCAGCCCAGAGTTAAGGGGTTATATGATTTTGAGGGATATTCTCGCAATCTTTATTTGCCTATCTGACATTCTATGATACACGCGGAGATTGTTTGCATTGATTTTCGCGTATCAGGCCGAGTGTTTGACACAAGTTGCTTGCATCTATCATAACTCAGCATCATACACTTCAAACCCACCAGTTTAATATGATATCAGCTCTTCACAAGTTTAAGCGATTTAAACTAAACAACCATTTGTATTCTTCAATGATATGAGTTGAAAGTCATCAAAACTTGGGCCACTTTTATTCAGAGCTAGCAATAAGTACACGGTTTTCTTGTGCCAATCGTTCTCTGCTGCTTCTGTTGAGTGCTGCAATTTCTCTGCCCGATTTGTTATTTGAAAATACAGTAAGGTTCCGCTAATAAGACCACTTTGATTATTTTGAAATCATGCAGATTTTTGCCAGTTTAAGGTCCCAAAGTATTAAATGTAGAACAAAAAAGGTCCACTAATAAGACCTATTCGCTATTAAGACCAACTTTTTGACTGGTCTTATAAGGGGAACTTCACTGTAACTTGTTTTTACATTGTCACATTGACTCATTGATTTTTAAAGTTCAGTGTGAAAGGACTTTAAAACCAAAATGAAACACTGCAAGTTATGTATCATATTGATTTCAATTGTTAACATTCTACGTAAGTAACTTTGAAATTTCAGAAAAAAGGTTCAATACAAACAGGAAACCTAAATGCAATAATATTTCCTGCTGATATCAATTTAGTTTTTTTTTTCCTTTTTTTGTAAAAGTCATTATGAAAGAAAGGCAACCTAAATTTTATCGATAAAATTTGTTAATAATTTATTAGTCGAAAAGTGCCTAGAGATTTGACAGACAAATTTGTCAATAAAAACAGTGGTAATAAATTTGCCAAACAAAGACATGAAAACTCTAGAGATTTAAATGCATAGGTCTAAATTTCAAGTATTTATGTGAAATGTGGGACGCAATGATGTACATGAGGCATAATTTGTGACTTTGCTGCGATGATGAGGGTAGGATGTCAGACAAGGATAAAACATTGTTGATAGATATATAAATATAATACATGATGATGGATGCAACATTGGTCCAACAGAATGACAATTATGAGGGCATTTTGTTTGTTCTATAATATTTATACACTGACATGGAATATTTCAACATCTGAGTCAGTTCGAACAGCCAAAAACGACACGGAATGTCGACATCAAGTCATTTCTAGAACAGCCAAAAATGACACGGAATGTCGACATCAAGTCATTTCTAGAACAGCCAAAAACGACATGGAATGTTGACATCAAGTCAGTTCTAGAACAGCCAGAAAACAACACGGAATGTCGACATCAAGTCATTTCTAGAACAGCCAAAAACGACAAAGAATGTCAACATCAAGTCAGTTCTAGAACAGCCAGAAAACGACACGGAATGTCGACATCAAGTCATTTCGAGAACAGCCAAAAACGACAAAGAATGTCGACATCAAGTCAGTTCTAGAACCAGTGATTATTTTTGCTTCTTTGGGAAAGGGTCCAGGTCCGTTCAGATTGGGATTTTAAGGTTGTGACAACTTGAAATTGGCAATTTTCATGAAGCAGAAAGGCCAAAAAAAACCAGATTACAAGTGACTGTTTACTGGTTTCTGTAAACTTTTATGCTTGACCTCTAGTCAAAAATGTTCATAACTTTATTGGATATTACTCCCTTCAAATTTTGGAAAATTATAACCTTTTTCCAATTGGGAAGATACCATTTACTGTTCTAGATCAGTCGAAAACAACAAAGAAAGTCGACATCAAGATGGTTCTTGAACAGTCATAAACAACAAAGTAAGTCCACATCAAGTTGGTTCTTGAACAGTCAATAAATGACAAAGAATGTTGCCATAGAGTGGTTTCTAGAACAGCTATATACAACGAAGGAAGTGGACATAGTCGGTTCTAGAACAGCCATAAACAACAAAGAAAGTGGACATAGAGTCGGTTCTAGAACAGTCATAAACGACACTGAATGTAGACATCCATTCGGTTCTAGAACAGCCATAAACGACACTAAATGTTGACATTGAATCAGTTCTAGAACAGACGTAAACAACAAAGAAAGTAGACATAGAGTCGGTTCTAGAACAGTCGTAAACGACACTGAATGTAGACATCCAGTCGGTTCTAGAACAGCCATAAACGACACTAAATGTTGACATTGAATCAGTTATAGAACAGTCGTAAACAACAAAGAAAGTGGACATAGAGTCGGTTCTAGAACAGCAATAAACGAAACTGAATGTCGACATTGAGTTTGTTCTACACAATTATATTCAATAGCTGAATGCCGTCATAGTAATTGGCAACATTATAAAATGAGTTACTTTTCAATTAATTAAATTGTTTTTCCAACTTAAATATCTCACAAATGTAAAATACATAAAAACCACAATGGAACGAGAATTGGGACATGTTCATTTAATAGACAGGATGTAATTTTCTTTCCTTCGATTATAACTAAGACGATGAAAGTCATTTATTATATGACAAACATTGTCTCTTGGGCCTAGAAACTGAAAACTTATTCCAACATCGTGTAACATGGTAAAAAATAAGTAATTATTAGCAATCTACCCTAGCAGCATCATCTCAACATAATACATTGTATCCAGTTAATTTTCCCCAGCAATGATATTGATGTATATATATGAATTTAAATCCGCTAGTTGCCTGGGAACTGCTTTCAATTCAGAAGTATAATATTTGTTCCAAAGAGAAATTCAATTTCTCAGAATTGCAAATGTTTTTACCTTGTGTGTTATATCAATAAAACATGAACTATTTCTGAAGCAGAATAATATTGCAAGAATGTTACAGTTTTTTTTAAATAATTATGGAATTTAATGAGTTAAAGTAATTTTATATAAAACACTTAGTCATTGTAACATACACAAAATACACTAGTTGTTAAATACACAGGGTTTTCCCAATGAATTTTCATATGGGGGTCTCAGGACCTTCAGGGTTTGTAGTTTGGGGGTCCCTCAAATAAGGATGTACATTTTAAATGCTGAATTTGGACAAACAACACAGCATGTGCTTGAATCAAGTTAACTGGATCAGACTAGATCAAATTTATCAATAAAAGCCAACTTTCATTTATTACATGTATTTTAATCACTCCCTTCAACATGCTACTATGGCATCTGCATCATGTGTATTTTTAATACTCTATCTATATTGCACCAAAAAAATTGTTTCCTATTTAATAATGAAAGGTACGAATTTTGTGGGGTACAAATTGTGTTGAGTACGAAACATAAGTGTTGACAACGATATTGCTAATGCAATATATTGCTATTATTCGCTAATATTTATCATCTTTGACATTTGTATGACGATAAAGTCTGTTATTATTCGGAACAAATCTCGTTGACACGGAAACTACGAGTATTTTATACAATTATGATACGTTAATCGGGAAAACGAGTTTTTGTATTTGGTGGTCCCAAGGATGCACAGACATTTGCAATTTTCGGTCCCGCGCCGAAAAATCACGTCAGGGATGCAAAAAACCTGCGTCGGGGAAACTACTGAATACAGAACACATTTAAGTACACAATTATACATATAATACAAATACATATAATTTGTTAATGGGTTATTCTGGTTTAATGCTGTTTCTTAACAATTTCTCAGTTATACAAATGTATATAGTTTTTTCTGCACCCGCAACTTTTCAACTTGTGATGGAAAATCAACATAAATGTCCTATCTTCATTAAAGGTTATGACCTGTCGCAATCAGGATCGACACTGATCACTTGGTTACAAATCCTGGAAATTTTTTATATTTCCCCAACCTCTAAATTTCAGGAAAAATTTGGATCGGAACATTAAAATGGGCCATTTTTTAAAAGTAAGATTAGCAATAAGAATTTTTTGTCGATTGTTTAATACTTCAGAAAGACTCAGTGATTTCTGACTTAATGTATGTAAGGGAGATTATCTCACTACAAAGACAAAACATCTGTAAGACATAGTTCATTCCCTTTACTACAAGTCAAGCACTCTAATATTACTAGTCACCTTGGGGATCGGGCCAACCTTAAATTAGGGGAAAAATATATTTTGTTAGCATGGGGAACAATTTTATTGAGGTAAACTTTATTTTTTGGGACAACTGCATGATTTTAAAGAATTTTGTCCAAGGGAAGGGGCTCCATTATACAACAAAAAAAATCCCCGTTTTTAGTGACACTTAAGAGGGGTCATAGGTGCAAGGCCAATAAGGCAGCATCAGCACACTTTTACTTCAGTTTAATTAATTCAATGCTATCAGTCATTTTAAAATTTGCCAGTCCGACGGACATGTCCGGATTTTGATATGGTCTTCCGTTTTTCAATCCAGAACCGATCCAACTGACCGGCCTTTATCCACAACTGCTTGAACAAAAATGGCATTGTTGAACTATGAAGACAATGCGCGAGCATGTAAAAAGATTGATTTAACTGCGGCCGTCTGCACAGAGTATAAAGAAACGAGAAAACAGATACTTTCCATGAAAAATGGATGATATTATATATCATAGCTGGTTAGTTTAATTGGACAAAAATTGCTTGTTAAAACACATTTATTTGAGTTCCAAAAAAAATTGGTCGTTTTTTTTGTGTGGCAGTTTTGCTTTTGGTCCGGCAGTTTATAAGACTTTGTTGGACCGAATGTGCGACCATTTTTGCCAACTTTTGGAATGTCTGTGCAATATTGCCAGGTGTCCTATTTTATATGCTGCCCTAATCCGACACACATTTGATTAGACATCCATTGGTTATCCTGCGACAATATTTTTCCTGCAGGTTAGCTCTTAGTAAGAGGCAAATCTTGTCAAAGAACCATGTTAAAGGTTTTAAATATAAAGTTTATGATTGATTATGACTGCATGTGCTCTGAAAAATGTGAGTTTTTAGTTACAATTATACAATTTTACATCTCTAAATGGCCAAATTTTAGCATAACAACATAGGAAAATACTGCAGCTGACTATGTGTAACTAAGCTATTTTGTTTGTCTTTTTACTCTTAATTTCTAGCAGTTTAGACCTACATGTATGTGTTATATTACTTCATTAAGAGAATGTCTGAATGAACCAGTATTATTTATAATTGAAATTTAATTGGCTATCATTGATCACTTGTAAATAAATTCAAATCAATGAATTGAAAATATATTATAATTAATTTATTTCATATTCTTCAAACATGCCATTCTTCTACAGCGATGGCATTAGGTCAGACAGTCAGCTTCCTTCATAAGGCATCCGAATTTCCTATCCGAAAACTCTTGCAGTTGCATCCGAATACTATTACACTTGCACTTCTACACGCTTGTCCAGCAAATAAAAAGTGACAACATATGCCCGCTCAACCAAAGCACTACATTGATAAAGTCAAAATGAACAGGAGTACAAGAAATATATACAGAAAATTAAAATTGTTACTTTGACAGACGAAATCCTCAACCGTCCTAAACAACAACAATGCATGAAATCTTCAACAGTCGCGCTGTGGTTACTCCCCTTTTACCCACAGGTAACTGTATCATTAAAAGAGTAAAAAATAAAAAAATATTTATTTTTTTTAAATTTATAATATCTTAGATAGGCCTAACATAAATTTTATAAAATATTTTTTTTACTCTTTATCAATGATACAGCAAATACCTAAATATACATAGATTTGACACTTGATTGAAACACGTATGTTAATTAAATTTAATTAACATGCGTGATTGAAAATGGAGAGAAAATGCAAAATAGCATGCACATGATGCAGCAGATTCTGATATTTTGCATGAACACTTTTGTTCGTCATCCTTTTTTAATGACCAATATCTCATTTTGATGAGCTAAGCACTTCTACTGCATTATGTAACTTATTTTTTCTATCTCTTATAGAATCCGAAACTTATTGTTTGAATGGGACAAAGGGGTAATTTTCTGATAAAATTGGAATTTCCATTAAAATGATAGTAGGTCTGGCTCTTTGCATTCTCGTTCACCAGAGTATTCTTCGTCCGAAACATAGGTAGTCTGGGAACTTGACTAACCACTGATGTATGAAGATGGGCTCTTTGAGGTCTATTGTTTTATTCCTTGACTGGTTTCAATAAATTAGGTATCATTTTAAAGCACAATAATAAATTTATTGCATAAACTAATTAGTTTTTCCTATGTATATTCAAACAAGAGATTATAAGGTATTAAGAACAAACAATTAAGATTTTGCGAGATTTCAGAAAACTGCCGCGAGATATTGTGAGATTTGGTAGATTTTTCTAATCATTGTATATTTAGATCTTTGGATACAGTTACCAGTGCTTTTACCTTTTATAAATTTTATGTTATCTTAGAAAGATGCATTTGTACTAAAGTGGTCAGATTTTCATGGTATCAAAAACAAGAACTGGCTTTCGATATCTTCATAAAGTAATTACATTACATAGACAACATTGTTAGAACTACCTCCATGCAAAATCTCATCGAAATTGCATGATTAACTAGTTAAAAAGTCAAAGCATGAATGGTGTATCACGGTGTCCAGTCAGTCACTGAGGTGCATTTAATAAAAACAACAATGCTATTCTAAACAAGAAAAAAGAAGTGATTTCACGCCCTACGTGTTTATTTTCTTATTTATGGATGAATTTTTAAAATATATGTATCAAATTAAAGACGAAGCTCTCTAGTTTCTGATTCTGTAAATGTCTTCAAAATAACATCAGTAATAGTGAAATGTTTATTAACAAAATGCTCCTCAGTGACTGTGTGGTCAATTCCCCGTGTTATGAACCTTTCTAAGCCTTGATATTACAAATTTTATTTAAAAATGGTTTTGTTTACTCTTTATTAATGATACAGTTACCTGTGCATGTACCTGCAAGCACAACCAAAACGGCCCAATGGTCTAACTTTATTTATGTACATGTAGGTATATATACGTGGGGTGATCAAAATGAAATTAGACAAATGCTGTAAAAGGACTATGAATAATGAGATAAATTAGAACAGTTGTATGCTTATTATAACCTCTATATATCCTCTCTCTGTCTGTTGAGTTTCATAAAAAAAAATATTTTTTGTAGACTGAGATATCAGCGATTTCGCAACCTTGGGTACAGCGACTCGCCGCACACAATTGACGTCAATGATGTCATGTTCGTAAACGGTTAACTATTCGAACGTCAGATTGCTGAAATAAATCGCTCATGTCAGTATACATATTAAACAGATTTACCATTTATCATTCAGTATTTAGCAAGAAAGAGTGTTCGTTTAATAAAATATCAAGAATATGTTAAATAATTCTTCGATCATTCTCATTCTAAAGATGGCTTCCGTATATGACATCCGTCTTGGCTACGTAGTGACGTTCAAAATTGATCGCTCATCTAATGCAAATCTGCTTGATATACTAAGGGATATTTGCTGTCACAAAACATTTTGTACTAACGATATATAAGTATACTTCTGGCAGACTTCTCTCCCGATATCTGTTTCATCATTTTAAATGTTTGTTTACACTATTCTCCTAGTTTCTGATAAAACTGTAGATTTTCAAGCTGTGATTTTGTGCCGAAATAAGAGTATATGACGTGGTTTTCCAGTCGGTAATGTTAGTTTTCACGTCATATATTTTAAACAGACACACTTACACCAAAGCCGTTTTAATCCACGGTTATTCAATATTTGACGTCTTGTCCAGTTAAAATGTTGGAGGAATATTACTTTGTCGGAAAATAGAGGACACACTTATGGTCCAATCTTCATAAAACATGGTCAGTATGTATGTCTGTATAAAATCTAGGGCAAGTTCGAAACTGTGTCATGTGGGGTCAGAAACTAGGTCAAATCTTAGAAAAGGCTTGTGAACACATTAGAGGACACAATTATGACCCAATCTTCATGAAACTTAGTCAGAATGTTTGTCTCTATGAAATCTAGACCGTTCGAAACTAGGTCCAGAGGTGTGGAAAATCCAAAAAATTTCACTTGCCCATGAGAAAGTTGGACTGAAAAATCCACTTGCGCTAAAACTAAATCTACTTGCCCAGGAAAATACAAAAAAGCAACAAAATTTCAGTTTCATTCAATCATGTGAAGGATTGGAGTACTAGATTTAATTCAAAGTTTGTTTTTAATAAGTAAATCATTTTTGGTCAGTAATTTAGGAATTCATCATTGTTAAGGTAAAATAAGGCACTTAATATTATTTTTCTTAGGATAATTTTGCACTTGCCCAAGGGAAAGCTAGATGGAAAAATCTACTTTCCCGCAGACAAAAAAAGCCCAAGTCGTACATAGGAATTCCACCCTCTGAGGTCAGTAGGTCAGATCTTAGAAAAAGCTTGGACACTGTTTTAACATGAGAGGTCACAATTATGGACCAATCTTCATAAAGCATGGTCAGAATGTATGTCTGTATAAAATCTTGGTCAAATTTGAAATTGGGTCATGTGGGGTCAAAAAATAGATCACTAGGTCAAATCTTAGAAAAAGCGTGTGAACACATTAGAGACAAAATTATGATCCAATCTTCTTGAAACTTGACCAGAATGTATTTCATGAAATCTAGGTCAAGTTTGAAACTGGGTCATGTCAAATTTTGTAATTATGAGAAATAATGTTAGAGTACCACTCAAAGGGTCAGGAAAACAATATTCCTGTACTGCTTGTTTGTATGTACTGTTTTAATTCCCACTGTATTCAGTCATACTGGGACTAAACAGTCACTTATCTTGACACCGGTTGAATTCTCCAAGTCGTTAAAAATGGTAATTGTAAATATCCCTTGCTTGATGCTCAGCATAGTTATTTAAGTGAGTTCCATCTTACTGCTGGTTCTCTTGGTGTCTTGAGCAGCACAAACGTTTGGGTGAGGATGGGCTTATCAGAACTAAAATTATGATACAACGGTTGAACTTTGATTCGATATTGGTTTTAATGGCATCAGTACGCCACACAATGATACTTTCAGTGCTTTGATTGGAGATAGTTCATTTTATTTCTGACTCTTGTGTGGGTGATTATGCGCTGTCACCGTTTCCGAGTGGCTTTGGGTTGTCTGTGCGCTGCAGTATTTATATGCATACGGTGGTCGATTTACCCACAGGAATTTGAAGTTCTACCAATAAAATATTATACACGTCGGTCCATCACAAATCATTCTACACACATATATAATATTATAATAGAAGGAACGCAACGCCCTTTCCCCTTAAAAATGGAATCCCGTAGCTAGTGCTAACAAAATAAAAGATACAAGCGACCAAGTTAGCTCATTTGACGAAGAAAACTTATATGTACCCAATCTAATCGAAAATCAATATATTTTTCTGAACTTACTATTCGTGAGTTACTTCTCAATGTTCAATATCTAGTACATCGTCGGTGCCATTCTGTGTTTTCACAAACCACGCCCAGAGTTGAGTTTTTGTATGGGAAACCCTGTATTTTCCACTCACGGTCAGTTGATTTTGTTATTTTTAACACATCGGCCCACGATTTGCGTACGATTAGACAGCTGTCTGCAAGTGGCTGCTTTTAAATTCTGACGGTCCAGCCACTACAGGCATCCCTGGATAGATTGCGTCGAAATGGTTTGACTGGCGTACGATAAACTCGTGCACCGATCCAAGTGAGTAGCTATGGAATGTCACTGGTTTGTAAATATTACTGATTTGCCACGAGGACAACTTGCAACGGTTGGAGAAACTGTCGGTTCAATAAGTAATACTAATGAGGGAACTGTCCAATTCAAAAGAATAGGGGAGGGCTGTTAATCAATTCTGATTATGAATGGGAGGGGCAGTCAGGAGCAGCCAGTGAGTTAAAAGTTAAAAAATGAGAAAATCTCATTAGGCGCAAAGAGTAAAAATAATATAATATACAGTGCAAAGTAAAAAACAACAGGCTAATTCATTAGTATGGAGATCCTGTCGATCCATGAAAAGTGACCTATGCCACCAGTATAATTATATATATCACATAAATACCGTGATATTCCATGTGAGAACAAATGACGGAACAATGTTCTCCAACACGTGTGATAACAAATGCCGGCTTAAATACGTTCTTATTGACGTTGCATCGACTCGGTAACTATGGTAATGTGATAAAAAGAATCCGTCATGCGTTGTCTTTGATATCAACATTACTTAAGGCTCGCTTAATAACATGTGTTTTCTAGACTCGTTTAAGAAATGTTGATCTCCAAAGACAACGCATGACGGATCCTATAGGTCTCTGTACCAATGTTCCCAAAAAATGAGTTATATTGTAGTGATGTAAGAAATTGCTCTAACCTTGAAGCGTATATCAGTGTACGAACGGTGTCTATCAACGTCAAACTACTTTTTCGACCTGTGTTCACTTGTTAGTTTATACCTCCGCTGTCTGTGATCATTTTTGTGCCAATAGAACACGAATGAAATGAAATGACTGTGTACAAGGTCGTTGCAATTCACACACCGTAACGATAAAAACAGATACATGCTGATAAAAACCCTGAGTACAGCTCAGTTGCTGCGGCCCGCTAACCCCTCCTTGAAGGCTTCCAAGGTCTGGGCTGTGGGTATATACACTTGGATATATATACACTTGTTTACTCAGTCGTGATCATCATGAAACAAACAGCGATTTTTTCGTAAGTTTGCATGCACACGTCAGTGACATCAAGGTAAAGACACATAGTTTGCCAATATTATTTATTCAGTGGTTACTGAGATAGTTCCGTGTTTAGTAGCGTTAATAAGACAAAATTACAGTGTGACCCGCCAGTGCGTTACATGGTTTCTATGACAACGCTTTGTATAAGCATAACCAACAACATCGAAAAAAATGTTGTTATCAGTATATAGAGCATGAAATTCTACAGATATGAGATAAATTTCATTAAAATGTAAGTGTTGAATAAGAAGTTATGAGAAAAGTCCTATTATTTCTGGAACACCCCTCGTACATGTACATATTTAAATAGAAGGTCTGCAACCAAGGATTTACCCGTGTCCACTTGCCACTCACAGAAACATTCAATACTCAACTATTAATGCATCAAATACCACAGGGGTTTTTTGGCAGAATTCTCGTAAAACATAAGTGTCGATTATAAAACTACCACTCTGGGACTCAAACGCATAAAACTTAGCGTCGGACAACGGTCAGAGCGGCCAATATTCGCTACTTGCTCTAAACATGTCCCCTCAAAAGTACGAAATGTAAAATATATCTACTCAACAGAATACTTGTCCAAATAATAATCACTAGGGCCTATGTAAAAATCATAAAGTTTGGACAGTCTGGGTTAGATCTGCATCAAGGTTTAGAAGGATTCCATTAGATCTACAACTATCATTAGATATAATCAAAGGTCAATAGGCTAACATGTATGTTATCCCGTAGATCTGATGTTTATAAATTTAAAAGTACATGTAGATGTAGATGAAAATACGGTGTTTAGTAAATTGAAGCTGTGTATTGGATTTTGATCCTGAATATTTGAGATCAGTCTCAGTTTCAAGTAGGCCTACAATAATACTACCTTAATGCTATGTATAAATTTGTTTATATCCTTAGCTTAGACGGTACCGTAAGTGATCGCTCAGAAATCAACGAAAACACATTAAACCTGTAGAAAATGCGTAACCTAAGATAACTGTGCAAATCTATCTTTTCAGCTGCCCCCGAGCAACAAAGCTGCCCTTGACGTAACGGTAATGTACACGCATGTTGTGATAACTTAATAGAACTTTAAGCAGAGGTTCTCGTGTATATTGAATCTGGATTTATGCAAGTCATTGTGCAGCTCTATGACACAATGAACAGGGTCGGTCTTAGTAGAAGACTTATGATTTTTCTTAAAACATAATTTTCCCTAATTCCAGCATTTTGTGAAGATCAACAATCATTATTTGGAAACATGGATTATTCTTCGATTTGTAAGGGCTCGATAGGAGCTGCAAAACTTTTAATCATCTCCCGTCGAAGGCGAAAATAATGGATATGGTAATCAGGTAGGCATCATGTGCATTCTGTCAGTCCGTCCGTCCGTCCGACCCTGAATGCAAACAGCAGCGTATCTAGATAGACTTGAATGGGTGCTGCGCAAATAAGCATTAATGTGGGTGGTAGGAATTGGGGTGGCTCAGATTATAGATAAAATAGAAATAGTAATCTATATTCAAAATTAAAACTTTTCGAGTTGTTTGAAACAAATTAGATGCCATACTGGGAAATAATGAGCTTAAAGCAAACAAAAAGCTAATAAACTATCTACTGATATTATTAAGAAATTTTATGTACCGAATAAAGTACAGGAAGATTATCCCAAGGTTCTCAGTATTTAAAAATTATCGTATTTTTATGTAAATTAAAAATTGATGCTGAAATTGGACTAAATAATAACACATATCGTTGGCTTATAATTAGAGGGTGTTAAGTACTACTTACGACCTAATAAGACTCATGTATATTTGAAATCTGCATCTCAAGGCAATTCGTATGCGCCTATTTTCAAGAAAAAGTGGTCATGTTGACCAAACTGAAGTTTAAAAAGCTGGTTTTTTTCATAAGTAAGGAGTAGTTTTCAGACAGTTTTTTCTTATTTTCTCAAAATATTGATTTTGTATTTACAACCTTCCTAAGCCAGAGACATGAGTCCTACATTAACTGTCAAAATTAGAACACATTTTCAATTACGTAATTAAAAAACTAATCAATACTGTCATTATGGTACAGAAATTCAAGTACATGTAAATGCAAAAGGTTAACTAAAAAGTAAATAAACTCTTTTGTTCCTATTTTTGAATATCTTAGTCATAACTTTGAGTATTAGTTGTTTTGTATTGTCTGTAAATGTACTTAAGCTTATGCATGATAATAGTTGTATGTAAGTATATGTATAGAACGTAACCGTGTATAATTGTCTGGAATGCATGAGAGTGTGAAAGAGAATGAGAGTGTGAGAAAGAAAAACTTTAAAAACACTTTGTGTGCATTTTTGTCATTATTGTTATAAACCAATGCATTAATGTATTTCAAAATAGTACTTGAAATGCAGCCTCTGTGTCGGTATGTAGTGAGGTGAAAATATGCAAGGGAGGTAATTTGCTGATTGTACGAGTTGTCTTTCTTTGACCAGCATACATTTTGTTGTCTGTCTATGAGTTCTCTGACTATCATTTAAGCACCAGTCTAGGCATACAACTAATGGTTAAAACGCGCCATGTTAGTCATTGGGTGTATGTCCTCATGTCAGTGATTGAACTCCTTGATAGCCTAGTGACCGGTAGAGCATCCGTTTGACTACGGGAGGTTCTGAGCATACTTGGGTTCGATCCCCAAAGTCGAAATAAAAATGGTACCAGTATTTATATTACTAGATGCTAAGCATAAAAGGAACTCGTCTCCTTCACTTCTCTCATACTCTCGTGGCGACGTCTGAACATCAAAATTGAGGTGTCGAAGGTGATTGATATACAAAATGTAATTTGTTTTAGCCTGAAAAAGCGTGTTTCACAATTGACCTAAAACAAAATAGTATAAACAAAGCTTCAATGTCCCCTCTTCTAACTTGAAAGTTCATAAAATGTAGTTCTATTTACATCTTAGAACGTTCCGGTATGTACAAATTAAAACTATGTACACACTGTTGCTGTCTACTCCTGGGGCGGAGTCTGGACTGCTATGGTGTTGTGGAGCACCGTCTTGGAGGCCTCTATAGTGTTGAGATGTCCGTGATGGTGGTTGGGAGTCTATTCCAGTCCTGTATAGTTCTTGGGAAGAAGGAATTATTATACATGTATATGGTGGCGTTGGCAGATGATACATATATACTGTGGGCCTATCTGGTCCTGCTGTCACTAGACCGCATGATGCTGGACGCCGTTTGGATATCCACCAGGGAGTGCCTGGTCTTGAATAGCATGGTCAGTCGTAGGACTCGGCGGCGATCGACAAGAGGCTCCAAGCCGAGTGAACTAACCATGCATGTGACACTACCCGGGGTTCTGTCAGTGTAGTTGTTGCGCACATACCAGGCAGTCCGGCGCTGTACTTTGTCCAGGCGGTTGATGTCATCTGATATATATATTATTATTATTAATGCATACTCCTAGTTGGCCGGACCAGTGTCTTGTAGGTGGTATCTCTCACTGTCCTGATGCAGTCCCTGGGGTTGCGTCTCGGAGGAAACTTAGTAATTGTTGTTTGCAGGCCTTAGTAGCTGTAGCTTATGAGAGTTTCTCCCAATGGACTTGCAGACGGAGGACAGGTTATTTATGTAAACGAGGTGTTGGTCCAGTACAATGCCCTGGGATAGTCATGCTAGTACATGTAGTTTCTCTGATGCGTTCTCCTCTACAAGGACTTGTTGGGTTCTGCTAATTTAAGAAATGATCGAATCCATTGCAATGTTTGAGGAGGAAGCGTAAGAAAGGTACTTTATCAAAAGCTTTTGCGAAGTCCAATATTATGATGTCCAATTGCTCTTTTTTAGTTTTGAGGTTTTCGCTATGTTCTGGATGGTTGAAATCAGCTGTGTTCCACAGGAGCATTTGGGGTGAAAGCCATGTTGATTTGGAGTAATATGTTGTTGGTATCACGAAGTGTAATCAAAATTAACGTGCGTGTTTGGTATAGAGATGTTTCATGGTTGAGCTACAGATGATATGCTCTAGCATTTTGCAAACAACATATGCCAGGGAAACTTGTCTATAAATAAGATGCGCGTTAGGATCGCTGCCAAGCTGATGATTCTATATGGAGTACCATTTTGCTCGGGTGCCGTGTGAATGTTGAGATTATTCATGAGTTTCGAACTCAAAGGTTGACTTGAGTTTTTTTGTTGAGCACGAACTTAAGTTATTTCGTGATCCTGGGCCAGGTATAGATACCGGGATGGGATCTATGGATGGAATATTGCTTGATCCAAGGCCTGGGATGTCAGGGGCGTAGCTAGAGGTATTTCAATGTGTACGCAATAAGGCTAGGGTGGTCTGTGGGCATGCTCCCCCAGAAAAATTTTGTTCTATAAAACGTCTCTGGTGCGTTCTGGCGTGTTTTTTTGCATCATCATTGACAAAATTTTTACTGATTTTGTTTGCAAAGAGCTTTTTAAAAGCGTTTCTCAGAAGTGCTGAAAATACTAAAGGATTACCCCCTTAGGGCTTGGGCATCAGTTTTTATTGCATTGTTCGATCATTTATTTTTTCACTTTTTGAGAAGTATGTGTACGCAGATGCGTATTCTGCGTACAGGTAGCTACGCGCCTGGATGTGGTAGTGTTTTCCTTTCGTGCAATCTGATTGGAATTGTTTATTTAAGATCTCCTCGACTATGTAGGAAACCGTCCTGTTTGAGTAGTGGAGAGATACCGGCTTTGTTTCTGCTTTTACTCTTGATAACGGAACTGAGATTTGTAAATTAGGCACTGCGCTGATTAAAAAATAGCACTAGTAGATCAATTAATAGAACATTAACCCCATAGAAATACTCAATAACAAAATATTAATAGATCTACATTATTTACACAGTTAAAAATGTCGTCTTTACAAAATTATACAACAGGTTTTGGCACAAATTCTTGTAGCGTTTTTCTTAGTAAAAAGAACCCGTAGTTTCATGAATGTGGTCTGAATTATGGGGGGATGATATTGGCCACTTTCCTGATATGGAGGGGGGGGGGGGGTGACTCCTACGCCCATGTCTGTATGTTGGATAGTTATGTGTTCATGTCACACTTTATATAGGCCTCAGGCCCTTAATGTGCTTGTCTGAGGCTACGCCCCCCTGTAATGTGTGTTGTGAAAAACTGTTGAGCACATATCATGATTGTGTACACTAAAAATGTCTTGTGTCAATACCTTATTTGGTATTTATGATCTTAGGCCAGCCAAATCGCAAATTCTGTTTCGCGTCCGTGGGCGGGTAGGTTTTGAGCTCATAAAAGAAAAAACAACAAATTTATTCGCTATATTTTTTGCTCGAAAAAAAAGTGAAATTGCACGCGCAAATTTTGAGCTCATTCCGTTGAATAGGATCAGTTTCGTGAAAGTCCAGTGTTTTATTTGACATTTTTTGTTCAAGTGTACGTGTTCATTGTTCAAATGTGTTCTAGTCAGAAATGGACAATATAAAATAATTAAACATTGAACACAGATCTGTTTTAATACATTTAAAACCATTTCTAGTTAATAATTAGTTGTTTTCTTCTTCTGCGTTTGCGTGTTTTTTTCTAGAGGGTAGATAGGTTTTGCGCAGAGCAGTTGACACTAAACAAATGTTCAATTTTGAATGGCCTTAATCATGTTACTAGCTTTGTGTCGAAAAATCACGTGCTGTTGCCATGGCACTCCGAGTATTCGAATAAGATTTGACGCATTTTGATTGGTGCATCGGTTGAAATCGTTCATGCGCATCGCCCGCGGACCGACATTGAATTTGGAGATTTCGATCTTTCGGCGCGTTTACGAAGAATTAACGATGTAAGTAGAAATTAATACTTTATTTTATTGCTGCATATTATGTTACTCATCTACGGGAACTAAAAAAACAAAACTAAACTATCGGCATTGAATTATTTCTACACTTGTTGACTGTTATGATGGTTGTCGCGGCTTATCTGTATTTCCGTGCAATGGCCTCTTTCCCCCCCCCCCCCCTGAGGGAAAACATTGATAGGTGCAAGGTATTCATCAATTTCATGTACACAAAACATCGTAGAGCAAGTGAGGCTAATACCGACCCCGTCTATTATCGACCTCTCCCTATAACATGGGCGTAGGAGCGTCTTCAACATTGGCGGGGGGGGGGGGGCAAACATGGGAGGGGGGAGGTGCGTTTTTTTTTTTAGATAAGGGTGGGGGTCACATTAATTGTAACATAGCTTATGGTGATATATATCTACTAAGTTATTTGCTTGTCAAAATAGCGGGTAAAAATAATCCTTACCATAAAGTAGTATTGTAAGTAGGGGGGTTTGGGGGCATGCTCCCCCCGGGAAATCTTTTAAAACAATGGATCAATCTGGTGCATCCTGTGCGTTCTGAGATAAATATTTGGTATTTTACAAATATATTTTGTTGCAAGATCCAGCAAAATTAAGTCCTTATTTTGTAAATATTTTTACTAATTATTGCACAGATGCCGGAATTCAGAGAGTTAAGGGGTGTAGTAAGGGATAATTTAACATAAAATTATGTGGAATTCCTATGTCCGACTTGGGCTTTTTTTGTCTGCGGGCAAGTAGATTTTTCCATTCAGCTTGCCTACAGGAAAGTGCAAAAATTATCATGAGAAAATAATATTATCGCCCTATTTTACCTTAACAAAGATGAATCCATAAATTACTGACCAAAAATGATTTGATTAACAAACAATGAATTAAACCTAGTACTCTAATCCTTGAAAAGATAAATACAGGGTGTCCCAAAAATACGGGGACCTAGGTTAAACATTCGTTACTTTGTCTCTTTTATCAATAACACATTGTCAATATGACAAAACATTAAGGGATAAACATAGTTCAAAATACCAGCATCATTATTGTGATTATTTAGTCCAGTACCTAGACTTACCTCCCTTGTTTTCAATCACTTGTTACAGCATATTAGCATACAGTGAACTTGTGATTTCAGCGTGTTCATAGAGACAGATTTACAGGCTGACCCAAAATGACATCTCAGGTGTCCCATAGTCAAGGATAATGGTTCTGCATACACTAATGTTCATCATGTATGGAAAACAGATTAAATATAGGGCTCATGTCCGAGTTAAATCTAGGGGCCTTGTCCTTAGGTATGACGTCAAATGCCAGTGCTTTCTTGCGAACTTATCTTATTTTGCTGCTGATTTGTTGCAATAGGGTTTCTGCTTTCTTATCAATGCTGACACACTAAATGACACTGATATATACCTATGAACTGTTGATTTGGTTAAAGTTCACCTTATTACCTTTACTTATTACTAAGCTTTCTTATTGATTGATCTCAATAATAATACATCAATATTTATATTTTGCTTCTTGATTGATAATGAATATTTTGAAGGTTGCCTGCTCCCCTTTTGTTTAGTAAACTCACCACAGTGGGACTTTCTCCACGTTTTTATTATTTAATTGCCAAGTTCTTCGATTCTCACAAGAATTTCATCACCTCTGTGACTTAAAAACCTTTCTGTCTTAAAAATGAACGCTCAGACAACAATGTCTTATCAAATGATGGCATTTCCCACGTAAGTCAGCAAACAAAACAGGAAATTGCACCATAGGTAAAATGATGACGTCACTTCCTGTTTTAAAGCAAAACATATTAATGAGTACCTATTTTAGAAGTAGGGATCACTTCTTCACACTCTCACAAAAGAACAGTCAAATTCAGTACAAATGAAATAAGTTATAAAGGTTTTAGGTAGGTCCCCGTTTTTTTGGGACACCCTGTAAATGAATGAAACTGAAATTTTGCAGCTTTTATGTTTTCCTGGGAAAGTAGATTGAGTGTTCGGGCAAGTGGATTTTTCAGTCCAACTGGCCCGCGGGCAACTGAAAAATTTGATAATTTCCACAACCCTGTAACTTGAAAAAATATGCATGATTATTGGTTATCTAAGTTAACACATGACTGTTTTTGTTTCAATGAATTATTGTCTTGCCTTACAGATGAGAATGTTTGTATTTCGAATGATGGGATGAACCATTAGACCAGTTATCACAGAGGAATATCTACTTGCCTACATGGACAGAATTCAACAGCATTAAAAAGATAAGTAACTTACAATCTAAATAAAAATTAACCTTTGGCAATGTCGCTGTTGTTGACACCCCTGTGCACTCAACAACCAAATATTTGACCAAATTGTGTGCAATTGTCTGCTAAAGCGTAGTCTACATGGACATTGTCCTTACATTGGATGTGCTTAGAGATGCATAAATTGTCGTTGTGTAAATTGTGTTAACTGTACACATGCAAACAACATCATTGGGTTGGTCAACAATGGAAAAACATTCTCTAATCGAGGTTTTCCATTCATCTAGTGACAACAGGGTTCAGGTAAACCTGGACTTGTGTTGTGCATTGTTATCGAACATCTCTTGTTGTGATCAATTAGAATTTGAATGCCTAATGTTACCATGATTGTTGTGAGGCACATCATCCCGCTGTTTTCAGTAAGCTCCAATATCACTCCATTTCAACGCGATAATGTCACAAGGAAATTCCTCATTACAGTCAGAGGGTGAAAACAGATATCGGTCATTCATGCATAGAGCAATGGGATACAATGTTCACAATCATTTTTGTGTCGCCTGAAAAGGCGACATATAGGTGTTACTTTGGCGGCGGCTGCGGCGGCGTCACAAATTGCTTGTTAGGAGCATAACTTTGTCACCTTAAGTTCAAATGACTCAAGATTTGGTATGCAGGTTTCTTACAATAAGCCAAAGTGCAGTGCGCAAGAACCATAACTCTACCTGTCATGGTTTTTGAATTATTTCCCTTAGATTGATTTTATTAGAGCATTTCTTGTCCGTGGCATAACTTTGTCACCTTAAGTTCAAATGACTCAAGATTTGGTATGCATGTTTCTTACAATAAGCCGAAGTGCAATGCGCAAGAACCATAACTCTACCTGTCATAGTTTTTGAATTATTTCCCTTTAATTGATTTTATTAGAGCATTTCTTGACCGGAGCATAACTTTGTCACCTTAAGTTCAAATGACTCAAGATTTGGTATGCATGTTTCTTGCAATAAGCCGAAGTGCAGTGCGCAAGAACCATAACTCTGCCTTGCATTTTTTTGAATTATTTCCCTTAGATTGATTTAATTTGAGCATTTCTTGTCCGGTGGATAACTTTGTCACCAAGAGGTTGAATGTCTTGAAATTTGGTATGCATGTTTCTTACCAAAAGTCCAAGTGCAGTACACAAGAATCGTAACTCTACCTTGTGCCATTTTTTATTTTTGTCCCTTTGATTGATTTTATAAGCATTTTTTGTCCGTGGCATAACTTTGTCACCATAGGTATTAATGACTCCAAGATAGGTATGCATGTTTCTTGCTGTGACATTTTTTTGTCCAGAGTATCACTTTGTCGTTTTTAGTTCAGATGACTAGAGAACTCTTGTGAGTCGATATGTAGCCCAATAGCGGATAGTTTTCCATGACAAATGTGCATGTCGTCAGGCGACACATGCGACTCGCGGAGCTTTTATTGTCAAGCCCACTAGTCCTGAGCTCTACTTAAGTCTTCATTTTTGGCGTATGCGCATGCATCAAATCTTTGGATCATAGTTGGAGGTCAATGGTCAAATTGAAGTTTGTCCAGACCATAACTTTACCATGCATTGTATTTGGCATGGATGTTAACCTCAATGGACAGGAGTGTCATGCACAACCTCATTTTCTTATATCAAAGGTCAAGGTCTCAGCTGAAGGTCAATGTACATTATTTGGCTTGTCCAGACTGTAACTCTGTCATTTATATATTGGAATTCTAAAATTATAAACCTAGTGCAGTTGTTGACCATTATGAGGTTGAGCTTATGCGAAAAATGGGGTCAATATTCTCAGTGTACGTATCGGAACAAAAACAAAAATAACAGGATTCATTTTTCAAATACATTTTCAAGACACATGTCAACTTTTTCTTTGGCAAATTTATTTGTCTGAGCACAGGAGACTGAATATGATCATTCCCCATAGTATCTTACATGTATGTAAGGGTTTCTCTGACATGCTTTAAGATCAAGGTCACCAATGTTTTTTATTGAAGATTATGTTTGATATATTCTTTTTGAGGTACATCAATGAAACTTGATATACAGGCAGCTCATGTTAAATCGATTTGGTGCCGATGTGGCCATGGCTACTGGAACTAAAAATAGTACATTAGTTTTGACTCCATAACTTCAATTAGGAAGAGACGTTGTGATAAAAACTTTGTATTGGCAGCTGTAATGGTATAATATAATTCAAACAATGTGAAGAAGATGCCTATATATTTATTTTAACATCAAATCTATAGAATACATAAGTTAGGTAAACTAAAGGATAATTTTGCTACAGCTTACATACAAAAGTGTTTGATGATATTCTGCAATTCCTTGGAGCATAATAAATGAAGGGGCTGGGGGATACAAAAGTTCTGCTTCTTGGATGCGACTGCTACTCATGATGCAGAGCTGTCGTTTCAAAAGGTTATAGTTTCATGAGGTTATACCGAGCTTAATTAAACTTAACACTGATACTTAATTTAACTGACTAAAAGTTTTTGCTAATTATATATGAATTAACAACCTCAATGGCATTTTTTGTTACAAATATAATATGGTGTGAATCATGTATAATCCACTTATGAATAAAATGTATGAGCAATAATGTCAAAAGTCTTTTATAATTAAAGTTTTAAAATTATATATCGTTGACAATTTAAGTATTCAAAGTATCTTCCTTTAAATATAATACTGTAAACCTAGAAACTATTTTGCGCAATTTAAGTTTGCCGAGTTCGCGAGTGGTAGAAATTCGCGAAAGTAAGTAGCCGCGAAAGTGTTCAGAACATGAAAAACACTTTTTGCTATGTCTAGACAATGTGTAGCAAATTGTACTTATAAGATTTGGCGGAGTTCCCGGGAGACTAAAATACGCGAAACTTTAGCCACGAATATGCCGACGATGGGCAAAACGCTAAAAGTTAACATTCAGGAAAGTAAAGCGCTTTACAGTATGTGTTTGAAATGTTATGTAATTGGACCATTTAAGTAAACATAAATACAGAAATTCCAATTCTTTTTGAGCATGTTATCATCTGCAAGAATGTTCTTGGTTTCGAACTGCTTTTTACATTTTAATTGTACTAACACGTTATATTTATTTTAAATTTTTGAAAATAGGATGAAGTTAAGTTCACTACTATGCTTGTGTTCAGTGTCGTTTAAGGGTATTCTGGACATGAATCATATGGCAACGTTTTGACCTGAGCCTGTTTCAAATTTCATATTAAGCTGATGTAAGGGAATATGCATGCAATGGGCATGTGGTTGAGGTTTAAGGACTCTTGCTTTAAATTGTTATTTTCACATAAATGCCTCCCTACTTAGGATATCAATAATGTAAGGTAGGTTTATGGAACTTTCAGTGCCTATTTTTACTGGAAGTTTCATGATAGGGTTTATGTAACAATTCAATTATTGGTGGTATGTTTAGTGGAATATTCTGGACACATCATGTTGAAATTTCATTTTTATGTTTAGGGTGAGGATCTTTTTAAACATATTTTTGTCTTAAAATTGCTTTAAAAATGCTATCTACATATCACCTTGTTGCATAAGGGGCGTTATGATCTGAAGCTCGGCTGTCAACCTTTCTGTTTTAAGTTTTAACGCTGTATTTTGGCTATTGAGCCTTGGTTATTATTTTAATGTTAGTCTTTGGACTTTTGGTCAATTTTGATGAGATACAGTGGTAAATAGTTGTATTTGCATAGCTTGTAAGTTAAGGTGATTAGTCAATGTAATTTTCCAGCCATGAAATGGTTAAACATGGTAGGATTATGATCAAGCTATGCACAGCAGGTCTTGGCCTTTAATTAGTCTAAAACAGTATCATTGTTTATAAATTATGTGATACATCATTTTTTATTTCCGTATTATTTGTCAATCATGACAATAGTGTGAATAAGGTTTAGATTTAAACCTTTGAATTGTGGTTATAACCAAATTGTAGGCATCTGTTACTGACTTTATGGATCATATAATAGGTCCAGTATCAAACAGGTGTGACACCATAAGAGCTTGTAAGGATCATAATTTAACCTTCCAACGAATTCATATCAATGTCATGTTCAATGCTTTTATCTGCCTACTATACTGTGTAAGGTAGGTTTAGCAACACCCAGGTTGTTGGGTTATTTCCTGAGATTGTTTAGTGAGAACATTAAACAACATTGTTTGTTTAGTGTCTAAACATTCATCCTACACTCACACAAGCATACACGTACATTAGTGACTTTTTGAACACAAAGAAACAGGTACATGTACAATTTTTGGACTCAATTTAGAATTCTAAAACTTAATCATAGTCCTGTACTTTGTACAAAAAATTAATTGAATATGATTATGACAGATATAACAATGTCATCAAAACAAATGAAAATTAGTGACTTTTTGAACACAAAGAAACGGGTACATGGACAATTTTTGGCTCAATATAGAACTCCAAAACTATCATCGTACTGTACTTTGTACTGAAATGAATTCAATCTGATTATGACAGACACCCACAAATTCCTGTTCTGATACATGGATATAACAGACACATGGATTGTTGTAAAACTTATTTTGCCTTGTATAGCACATTAATGATATGTATTTAGGCAGATAATCTATTTTTTCAATATCACACCTCAACTCTAACTGTATATTGTTTTGCATCAAGTGTTTCAAGTTCTCTTCAACTTTCTGTTTACTTGTTTTAAATTATTTTAAGTTGAGGGTCCTAAGGTTTAGTTCATGTAGAGATTTCAGACTATTGAGGTAGAATTGAGGGTCATATGATCATTGCTCCATTATACAAGGTTAGGCAGAGAAGTTGTAGGTCCTCTTGCCTCTTTTAGGATGTTTGTTTTCAATTTCGTTCTTCTAAGGAATCATGAACATACATCTAACTTAACTTGTGTATGCATGTTTATCCAATTTTGCTCAAATTGTCTCGCTTACAAAACGACTTAATTAGTATTTACTTGTATGGTTCCAATTTATTCATAACTCATTTACTGTATAGCGGGTAATTTCTGCGAGTTTTTATTTCTGCGTTTTTTGCGTTTTGAGGCTGTCCCGTAAAATTAAATTCCGCAAAGTTAAACATTCGTAAAAATTTTGTCCTTAAAAATTTTGTTCGCAAAATTTAACTTCCATATTTTGCTTCAATATACTGGTAATATACCTTTAATCTATATCTTTCTAGTGTCGTATTTGTGACCTGAAATGGAATCATACAACGGGAAATAATTTTGACTTCCGGTTACCGCTCTGTGAAGGTGCCTATTCCTCGGAGCATGTTTAATGAAGGGGGATGGGAATATAAAAGTTCTGCTTCTTGAATGTGGCTACTACTCAGAGTTACCTTTCCAAGAGGTTATACTATGCTTAATTAAGCTTAACACTGATTCCAAATTAAACAGACTAAAAGTTGCTAGTTATAAATGAACAAACTCGCAGCATTTTTACTCACAAATATAATAAGTTGTGCATCATGTCTAATCCACTTATGAATAAAATGCATGGGTGAAGGTTTTCCGTTTTATGACGGATTTCCGTATTTTAGACATGTCCCAAGACTGTTTTTCCAAATCGCGTAAATCCGTCGTAAAAATTGGGGGGGAATGCCGACTTTTGCTAGCGCGACCGCGGTATTCGTAATTGTTTTAGACCGTATTGGGTTTCCAGTGCACAAATGAAACTACCGTTCTGATTGGCCGATGAAGTTGCCTCTACATGTATCCTGTTAATTCTTTGAACCAATCACGGCACTCGATCTTTCCGCTATTCGGGTATTCAGTACCTGTTTGTACGACATTTGTCATCAAATCGAAAGTGGAATTTCATATTTTTGCAAACGCAATTAAGCGCGTGAGAAAAGTATGTCAGGCACAATTGGCGATCGGGAAACGATTGAAATACATTGGCAAATCGGATACGAGCTAACAAAGCTTTGAATGGTTGAATTAAAAAGAAATTAGGTAAAGTCCAGCGCCGTTCTTTCCATCAAAAACTCGGAAGATTGTAATATTTTGTTGCTGCAAATAAGTTCCATAAAAGCCTCTTGACAATATAAATGGGACTTTTAAGTTCACACAGCATTGTATGTGTGTGTGTGTGGTGTTGGTGAGCACACAGTGTTATTTGTAGCAGTTACAAGCATGATAATAAATCAGTCAGCACTCTGAATCTATAGAGGTACACTCACAGACATTTTGATATTTTACTTCCATGTCATGATTATTCAAAGGAACCAATTCATTTAATGTCAATATGAGGAATATTATGCCAAACAATATCCTCTTTAGATCACTGGAATCTTGAGAAAAATTGTATTTTGTCAACATGATTCAGAAGGCCTACTTGCTGAACAGGGACCTTCTTCTTCCAGTTCAGTACAGGTCCCAATCTGGGGCAATCTTGTACTTTATATTTACAAGATCGTGTGAGCGCTGCACAAGTAATTTAAAGAGGTTAAAAACGGCGGGACACAGCACAATTCAGAAATTAAACAAAAACTTTATTTTCTTTCTTACCGGCGGTATATTTCATAACTGAAGAACGCTTTGCCCTAGGATCTTCAAACTTTACATGGAGGTTGGTTATCAACAGTAGATGAACCCTATTGATTTTGATGTCAGTAGGTCAAAGGTCAAGGTCACTGTGACCTTTACCATTTCTGACTATTCAAATGGTTTCGGTTCAATAACCCAAGGACGCTTTGCACTAGGTCTTCAAACTTTACATAGAGGTTGGTCATCAATAGTAGATGCTGCCTATTGATTTTGAGGTCAGTAGGTTAAAGGTCAAGGTCTCTGACCTTTACTTTTTTTGACAATTGGGCTGTCATGGGGCATGCATGTTTTACAAACATCTGTTTACTTTTAAGTTTTAATGAAAATTGTGATTTACCTGAAGCAGAGTCATTGTCTTGCTTACAAAAATATATATTCACAAAGAACAATTTTAACCAAATATAGTTCTTAGTGATACAGTACTTACTTGATTAATCTACAACAAAAACTTTTTTTTAGTGCATTATCAGATTATCAAGACATTTTACATGACAGTAGGTCGGTTTTTGGCAACCTCATGATGCTGGAGTTAAGCTGTTTATTGGCAACCAAAATCACATACCCCTGGATTTATACTTTACTGCATAACACTGTTCACTATTGTGACCCCAACCTCTACACAAAGATCATACACAAATTGTATTATTTGACAAGAATAGGCAACTATCAAGCCTTTTTGTCCAAATTATCTGCACTTCTTGACAAGGTACAACCTTAAATCCATTGACTATTACTTTTGTATAATTTTCACAGACACTTGTTCACTATTAGAACCCCAACCTCTACTCAGTAGAAGTCAAATTGTAATTCAAAGGTTTAAGGTTAAAGTGAAAACAAAATCACCATGTGAACAAGCTTTTTTGGAGGCCTTTTATTTTTTATAACAGCAAGTCAGAAGTGCCAGAATTTGCTCTGAGAAGTACTTTAAAATGCTGTTTTCAATGAGCTTCCGGGAGGCCCCCTGGACCCCTGGCCAAGGCTTTGCCCTGGACCCAACGGACCCAAGTCCTCAGCGGCCCCCTGGCCCCCAGCTTAATTTTCAGTATTTTCATATTTCTCAACTTTCACCCATGAAAATGTATGAACAGCAATGTCTAAGTCAGCATCCAGGTTGTTAAATTATATATCATTGACAATTTAAGTATCTTCCTTTAAACATATCAATGTGGCCATGAAATACAAGTCATTTACATTTCTTAATCTTTCTTCTCCATGTTTCTGTCATTGTCTATCATAAACTAATGAAAATTAAGTTTAAATTTGGTATTGTTTATTACTTATACCACTTCTTTAATACCGTGAAGTCATTTTTAACCAGGTTTTTAAAAACAAAAATCCTGGTTATTAGATTGGCGATTTCGGCGGGTGGGCGGACGTGCGGGTGAGCCGTCGTCAACAATTGGTTTCTGTTGGATAACTTCAGTTAGGAATGAGATATCATAATGAAACTAGCTGTGTAGGTAGCTCGTGTAAAGACCCGCTTGGGATTGGAAGTGGGGCTGGTGGGGTCAAGGTCACCGCTACTAAAAATAGAAAAATAACTTAAGTTAGGAATGAGATATCATAATGAAACTTGCTGTGTAGGTACCTTGTGTAAAAAAAAAAACCTTGTGTAAAGACCCTGTTTGGGATTGAAAGTGGGGCTTGTTGAGTCACGGTCAAGGTCACAGTTACTAAAAATAGAAAAACACTTTCTGCTCAATAACTTAAGTTAGGAATGAGATATCATAATGAAACTTGCTGTGTACGTAGCTTGTGTGAAGACCCTGCTAGGGATTGAAAGTCGGGCTGGTGGGGTCAAGGTCACCGTTACTAAAAATAGAAAAACAGTTTCCGCTCAATAACTTAAGTTAGGAATGAGATATCATAATTGAACATGCTGTGTAGTTAGTTTGTGTGAAGACACTGCTTGCGATTGAAAGTGGGGCTGGTGGGGTCAAGGTCACTGTTACTAAATATAGAAAAACGGTTTCTGCTCAATAACTTTAGTTAGGAATGAGATATCATAATGAATCTTGCTGTGTACGTACCTTGTGTCACAGTAGACCCCGCTTAGGATTGAAAGTGGGGCTTGTGGGGTCAAGGTCACCATTACTAAAAATAGAAAAATTGTTTCCCTTAATAACTTAAGTTAAGGATGAGATATCATATTGAAACTTGCGGTATAGGAAGCTTGTGTGAAGACCCCTCACTTGGGATTGAAAGTGGGGCCGATGGGGTCAAGGTCACCATTACTACAGTTATTTTCTGCTCAATAAGGTTCGGAATGAGATATCTTACTTGCTGTATAGATAGCTTTTGTGAAGATGCAGCTTGAGATTGGAAGTGGGACAAGTCAGTGGGGTCAAGGTCATGTCACATGGGACCAGTCAGTTGGGTCAAGGTCACTGATACTAAAAATAGAAAACAGTTATTTTCATCTTAATGAAACTTGCTTTATAGGTAGCTTATGTGAAGATGCAGCTTGAGATTGAAAGTGGGACAAGTCAGTGGGGTCATGGTCACTGTTACTAAAATAGGAAAAACAGTTTCAGCTCAATAACTCTCACAGCCAATATTCAGTACCTACCAGTTAGAATTTCATGAAATTTTAAACGAAGATCAACAAAGAGACTGCGATGATGCCCGTCAGGATTTTTTTGATTGGTCAATTCACTTTTGAGTTATTGCCCCTGATTTAACAGCACCATTTCAAACTTCTGCAAATTACCTAACCTTTGAAAACCTGGTCTTCGTTGCCATGCGGCGTTCTTGTATCAACATCTTCTGACCTTTACACAGAGTTCTTAGGGTACACATATATATCCTATATAATGACTGCTCTGGTTTCAAATAAATTTACTGTATGTTGTTTCCATGAGTTGCACATTTATTACTTTCATGATATTCCAACCATAACTTTGTTATATTATGGTTGAATTTAAAAATAACTGTACATAATTATGTTGTCCATAATGCAATTTTATGGATGATCCTGGTTTACCATTCTAAGGTATGTGACAAAGCCGTGTGTGGGGTATCATTGGTCACTCTGTGGCAGTTCTAGTCTTTCTTATTATTCATATGTGTATGAAATGTTATGTAATTGGACCATTTAAGTAAACATAAATACAGAAATTCAAATTCTTTTTGAGCATGTAAATTGTACTAACAGGTTATATTTATTTTAAATTTTGAAAATAGGATGAAGTAAAGTTCACTACTATGCTTGTGTTCAGTGTCGTTTAAGGGTATTCTGGACATGAATCATATGGCAACGTTTTGACCTGACCCTGTTTCAAATTTCATATTAAGCTGATTTAAGGGAATATGCAATGGGCATGTGGTTGAGGTTTAAGGACTCTTGCTTCAAATTGTTATTTTCAAATAAATGCCTCCCTACTTAGGATATCAATAATGTAAGGTAGGTTTATGAAACTTTCAGTGCCCATTTTTACTGGAAGTTTCATGATAGGGTTTATGTAACAATTCAATTATTGGTGGTATGTTTAGTGGAATATTCTGGACACATCATGTTGAAATTTCATTTTGATGTTTAGGGTGAGGATCTTTTTAAACATATTTTTGTCTTAAAATTGCTTTAAAAACGCTATCAACATATCACCTTGTTGCATAAGGGGCGTTATGATCTGAAGCTCGGCTGTCAACCTTTCTGTTTTAAGTTTTAACGCTGTATTTTGGCTATTGAGCCTTGGTTATTATTTTAATGTTAGTCTTTGGACTTTTGGTCAATTTTGATGAGATACAGTGGTAAATAGTTGTATTTGCATAGCTTGTAAGTTAAGGTGATTAGTCAATGTAATTTTCCAGCCATGAAATGGTTAAACATGGTAGGATTATGATCAAGCTATGCACAGCAGGTCTTGGCCTTTAATTAGTCTAAAACAGTATCATTGTTTATAAATTATGTGATACATCATTTTTTATTTCCGTATTATTTGTCAATCATGACAATAGTGTGAATAAGGTTTAGATTTAAACCTTTGAATTGTGGTTATAACCAAATTGTAGGCATCTGTTACTGACTTTATGGATCATATAATAGGTCCAGTATCAAACAGGTGTGACACCATAAGAGCTTGTAAGGATCATAAATTAACCTTCCAACGAATTCATATCAATGTCATGTTCAATGCTTTTATCTGCCTACTATACTGTGTAAGGTAGGTTTAGCAACACCCAGGTTGTTGGGTTATTTCCTGAGATTGTTTAGTGAGAACATTAAACAACATTGTTTGTTTAGTGTCTAAACATTCATCCTACACTCACAGAAGCATGCACGTACATTAGTGACTTTTTGAACACAAAGAAACGGGTACATGTACAATTTTTGGACTCAATTTAGAATTCTAAAACTTAATCATAGTCCTGTACTTTGTACAAAAAATCAATTGAATATGATTATGACAGATATAACGATGTCATCAAACAAATAAAAATTAGTGACTTTTTGAACACAAAGAAACGGGTACATGGACAATATTTGGCTCAATATAGAACTCCAAAACTATCATAGTACTGTACTTTGTACTAAAATGAATTCAATATGATTATGACAGACACCCACAAATTCCTGTTCTGATACATGGATATAACAGACACATGGATTGTTGTTAAACTTTTTTACCTTGTATAGCACATGAATGATATGTATTTAGGCAGATAATCTATTTTTTCAATATCACACCTCAACTCTAACTGTATATTGTTTTGCATCAAGTTTTTCAAGTTCTCTTCAACTTTCTGTTTACTTGTTTTAAATTATTTTAAGTTGAGGGTCGTAAGGTTTAGTTCATGTAGAGATTTCAGACTATTGAGGTAGAATTGAGGGTCATATGATCATTGCTCCATTATACAAGGTTAGGCAGAGAAGTTGTAGGTCCTCTTGCCTCTTTTAGGATGTTTGTTTTCAATTTCGTTCTTCTAAGGAATCATGAACATACATCTAACTTAACTTGTGTATGCATGTTTATCCAATTTTGCTCAAATTGTCTCACTTACAAAACAACTTAATTAGTATTTACTTGTATGGTTCCATTTTATTCATAACTCATTTATTCCCTTAATCAACATAGCGCTGGCACCACCTCATGCCATTGGACCTGGTTATCCCTGCTGGAACATATCAGTCCCTTCAATGATGTGGCGAACACCTTCTTATGTAAAAGTTATTAAAAATATATATAATGTAATTCTCTCAACAATGTAAAAGAAATTAAAATATAAATAGTGTCTTTTCTCTTACCTAATTAGGTACATCATCTTTAATTACCATATATTGGTGTACTTTTTCCTGTCACGTTAAAAGCTGTGGCGGCCAAGTTCTTATGTAAAAGTAATTAAAAATATAAATAACGTCTTTTCTCTGACCTAATTAGGTCAATTGTCTTTAATATCGGTTGACTGGTGTCCTTTTTCCTGTCACCTTACAAGATGTGGCAAAAAGTTCTTATGTAAAAGTAATTAAAAATATAAATAGCATCTTTTCTCTCACCTAATATGGTACATCGTCTTTAATATCTGTAGACTGGTGTCCTTCCTGTCACAATACAAAATGTTGCAAAAAGTTCTTATGTAAAAGTAATTAAAAATATAAATAACCTCTTTTCTCTCACCTAATTATGTACAGCGTCTTTTATAACGAAGTATTTGTGTCCTTTGTTCTGTCACTCTAAAAGATGTGGCAAACACATTCTTATGTAAAAGTAATTAAGAATTTAAATAACGTCTTTTCTCTCACCTAATAAGGTACATTGTCTTTATCCTTTTTCCTGTCTCCTTAAAAGATGTGGCAAACACCTTCTTATGTAAAAGTTATTAAAAATATAAATAATGTAATTCTCTCAATGTAAAAGTAATTAAAAATATAAATAGCGTCTTTTCCCTTACCTAATTAGGTACATCGTCTTTAATTACCGTATATTGGTGTACTTTTTCCTGTCACGTTAAAATCTGCAGCAGACAAGTTCTTACGTAAAAGTAATTAAAAATATAAATAACGTCTTTTCTCTGACCTAATTAGGTCAATTGTCTAATATCCGTAGACTTGTGTCCTTTTTCCTGTCACCTTACAAGATGTGGCAAAAAGTTCTTATGTAAAAGTAATCAAAAATATAAATAGCGTCTTTTCTCTCACCTAATAAGGTACATTGTCTTTAAAAACCGGTGTCCTTTTTCCTGTCACCTGAAAAGATGTGGCAAACAAGTTCTTGCGTAAAAGTAATTAAAAATATAAATAGCATCTTTTCTCTCACCTAATTAGGTACATCGTCTTGAATAACCATATATTGATGTCATTTTTCCTGTCATTTTATATGATGTGGCAAACAAGTTCTTACAAAAGTAATTAAAAATATCAATAATGTCTTCTCTAACCTAATTAGGCACATCTTCTTTAATATCTGTAGACTGGTGTCCTTTTTCCTGTCACCTTACAAAATGTTGCAAAAAGTTCTTATGTTAAAGTAATTAAAAATATAAATAGCGTTTTTATTCTCACCTAATTATGTACAGGGTCTTTTATAACCAAGTATTTGTGTCCTTTGTTCTGTCACTCTAAAAGATGTGGCAAACACATTCTTATGTAAAAGTAATCAAAAATATAAATAGCGTCTTTTCTCTCGCCTAATAAGGTACATAGTTTTTTAAAAACCGTAGACTGGTGTCCTTTTTCCTGTCACCTTAAAAGATGTTGCAAACAAGTTCTTACGTAAAAGTAATCCATTTTTCCTGTCACCTTAAAAGATGTGGCAAACAAGTTCTTACGTAAAAGTAATTAAAAATATAAATAGCATCTTTTCTCTCACCTAATTAGGTACATCGTCTTGAATAACCATATATTGATGTCCTTTTTCCTGTCATTTGAAAAGATGTGGCAAACAAGTTGTTACATAAAAGTAATTAAAAAATATAAATAATGTCTTTTCTCTAACCTAATTAGGTACATCTTCTTTAGTATCTGTAGACTGGAGCCTTTTTCCCGTCACCTTACAAAATGTTGCAAAAAGTTCTTATGTTAAAGTAATTAAAAATATAAATAACGTCTTTTCTCTCACCTAGTAAGGTACATTGTCTTCATTCTTTTTCCTGTCTCCTTAAAAGATGTGGCAATCACCTTCTGATGTAAAAGTTATTAAAAATATAAATAATGTAATTCTCTCAACAATGTAAAAGTAATTAAAAATATAAATAGCGTCTTTTATCTTACCTAATTAGGTACATCATCTTTAATTACCGTATATTGGTGTACTTTTTCCTGTCACGTTAAAAGCTGTGGCAGCCAAGTTCTTATGTAAAAGTAATTAAAAATATAAATAACGTCTTTTCTCTGACCTAATTAGGTCAATTGTCTTTAATATCCGTTGACTGGTGTCCTTTTTCCTGTCACCTTACAGGATGTGGCAAAAAGTTCTTATGTAAAAATAATTTAAAATATAAATAGCGTCTTTTCTTTCACCTGATATGGTACATTGTCTTTAAAAACCATAGACTGGTGTCCTTTTTCCTGTCACCTTAAAAGATGTGGCAAACAAGTTGTTACGTAAAAGTAATTAAAAAGATAAATAATGTCTTTTCTCTAACCTAATTCGGTAATCGTCGTTAATATCTGTAGACTGGTGATCTTCCTGTCACCTTAGAAAATGTTGCAAAAAGTTCTTATGTAAAAGTAATTAAAAATATAAAGAACCTCTTTTTTTCTCACCTAATTATGTACAGCGTCTTTTATAACAAAGTATTTGTGTCCTTTGTTCTGTCACTCTAAAAGATGTGGCAAACACATTCTTATGTAAAAGTAATTAAGAATATAAATAACGTCTTTTCTCTCACCTAATAAGGTACATTGTCTTTATCCTTTTTCTGTCTCCTTAAAAGATGTGGCAAACACCTTCTAATGTAAAAGTTATTAAAAATATAAATAATGTAATTCTCTCAACAATGTAAAAGTTATTAAAAATATAAATAATGTAATTCTCCCAACAATGTAAAAGTAATTAAAAATATAAATAGCGTCTTTTCTCTTACCTAATTAGGTACATCTTTTTTAATTACCGTATATTGGTGTACTTTTTCCTGTCACGTTAAAAGCTGTGGCAGACAAGTTCTTACGTAAAAGTAATTAAAAATATAAATAACGTCTTTTCTCTGACCTAATTAGGTCAATTGTCTTTAATATCTGTAGACTGGTGTCCTTTTTCCTGTCGCCTTAAAAGATGTGGCAAAAAGTTCTTATGTAAAAGTAATTAAAAATATAAATAAGTCTTTTCTCTCACCTAATAAGGTACATTGTCTTTAATAACCGTAGACTGGTGTCCTTTTTCCTGTCGCCTTAAAAGATGTGGCAAACAAGTTCTTACGTAAAAGTAATTAAAAATATAAATAGCATCTTTTCTCTCACCTAATTAGGTACATCGTCTTTAATAACCATAAATTGATGTCCTTTTTCCTGTCATTTTAAAAGATGTTGCAAGCAAGTTGTTAAGTAAAAGTAATTAAAAATATAAATGATCAACATCTTCTGACCTTTAGAGAGAGTACTTAGTACACATAATATGCCCTATAAAGTGACCGCTCTGGCTACAAATAAATTTACTCTCTGTTGTTTCCATAAGTTACACTTTTATAACTTCATGATCATTGGTGAAGGGTGCAAAAGATGTTCTAGACAGAAGTGCACACAGAGACCATTCCTTTAACCCCAACCACTTCCATGGAGAGGATTTATTATTGCAATACACTAAGTAATTAGTCCCTTATAAAATACCATTGGGAAATTACTTAAGAACATTTAATTAAGTATACATACCTACCAAAACATAACCAAGCTTTCCTACAAATCCTTTTTGGTAAATAGTAATTGTTCATCGTTTTTGATGTCTTGAGTCTAATTAGCAGTGTAAAATAATGTTGTCTCTATAGTGTAGTGGTACCATACTGGATCAGCCAATCCAGGGACCTGGGTTCGATTCCCAGTGGAGGCGACACATTTTTCACCACTTTTTGGACTCAAGTCATCAAAAACCATGAACAATTACTATTTACCAAAAAGCATTTGTAGGAAAGCCTGGTCATGATTTGGTAGGTATGTATACTTAATTATATGTTCTAAAGTGATAACCAAATGGTATTTCATACGGGGCTAATTACTTAGTGTATTGGAAAAATGAATCCTCTCCATTGAAGTGGTTGGGGTTAAAGGAATGGTCTCTGTGTGTACTTCTGTCTTGAACATATTTTGCACCCTTCACCAATGATCATGAAGTTATAAAAGTGTAACATTATGGAAACAACAGAGAGTAAATTTATTTGAAGCCATGGCAGTCATTTTATACAAGATATAGGACATACTTGTGTCTTTAATTGTCACAAAATATGGCTTAACTGGACAGGGCTTATTTTCTCTGTAAAGCTATTTCGAAAACATTTTCTAATTCCTAATTCCTCATTTTCTTGTTGATCATTTCTACACTCACAAGTGGTGTGGGATTATAGGAATGATGTCTGTCCACCCTTTCGTCCGGGCATGTATCCTTGAGTCTGTTGGTTCATCTCAAAATCCGATTAGCTCCATATCTTTTGAATCCCTTGACCGATTTTCATGAAGCTTATACTAAATATGTGACCTGTGAAGACAGTGTGCAGAACTCTTGTTCCAATTGTCTGTGTGGACCCTAGGGTAACATCACATTTCAAAGTCTTGATTTGAATCTTTGACCTAGTTCTATAAAAAAAATCGCATGTGTACCTCTAGTAGAAATTGTGTAGAACAAATGTTTCAACTGTGCTTGGTCTTTTAAGAACATGTTAATATGCATTTCAGTCCCACCTAAAATGGTGCTGTGAACTTTTCAATATTTCTTTCATTTCCACCTTAAATGGTGCTGTCAACATAATTATGTCTTTTAGTCCCACCTCCTCCCACAAGTAAAATTAATGTATTTTTGTCCAATCAGTTAATCTTTGTCCCACCTAAAATGGTGCTATGAAGTGAAAGTAATTATAATAATATAAGGTATGTCTTTTTAATTCACGCAATATCATGCAGTATTTTCTTGAACTACCTTCTACAAGCTGTTTGGTGAACTTTTAATTTAATGCAAAAGTTTGTCTTTGTATTTAATTAGTTTGTTGTTACCAGTCCTTGATTGTACACCCGAAAGATGTAATAATATACAAATTTAGTGTTTCATAAAATTTGGAGTTTTAGATGTCATCTATTATGATTTGGGTTGATTAATATTTTAAACTTGACTGAATATATTTTTCCTGGAATCTTTTCATAGTATATGGCATTCAGATCTAAATTTAAGGTGGCAAATTTTAGAAAAGGTTTTAAGGAACATATGTAAACAGTTGTTCAAGCCATGTGCAAGGTATTTTGGTATTTAAGCACAAGCGTGAGTATTGCTACACCTTAAACCAAATTGACATTTTTTTCTCTGTACCAAAGCAGAATTTAACCCTATTGTCAACCTGACTAACTTATTTGTCCTGCATTTCGTTTTAAACTTTTGTATTTTAAAAAATGAAATAAATATTTTTCACTGTTTGATAGTACACATAGATTGGTTTTATTGTATCTCTGTTTGGGGAGCTTTAGAGTGTTTTGCAGTTTCTGCTGAATGATTATGTCCCTGACTTTTCTAACTTGGCGATGATGATTTGCTTCTAAAATATTTACTATGTCATGGAATCGGTCACCTATAAATCTTCATGATAATCTCAGGTAATCTACTGTCTAATATGTTACTGTTATATAAGATTCACAATGACTATACATTATATAGCTGGAATCTTGAGATAAAGATGTGAGTATTGCATCAGATCTCGAGATAAGGACCTGTAAGTTACACATGCCTCTCATCAGTGTGCCTCAATAATTCGGTGGTTAGGGCGCTTGGCGTCTAATCTGGCGACCATACATAAAATGGTAATGCACTGGGTCTTGAGACAAAGAACTGTGAGTATTAAATCAGTTCATTTCTCGACATAAGGACCTGTCAGTTGCACATGCCTCCCATCAGTGTGTCTCTGTAGTTCAGTCTGTCTTATCTGGCGACCGCACAGAAAAATGTTAATAGGCCACAGATGTCTTGAACATGATGCAATATTGCACTGGGTTTTGAGACAAAGACCTGTGGGTTTGATCAGTTCTTGAAAAAAGGGGAATGTGTTTACCATATAAAACTGGTAATATTTCGCAGTAGGTCTTGAGAACATGATGCAGTATTGCACTAGGTCTCTAGAAATGTGTACCCATGAGTGCATGCATTTGTGCATAATCAGTAACATGTACATATAACATACATAGATAGTAACAGGTTGATTTACATATGAAATTATAGGAACTGGTTCCATAACTTAGTTTGACTTCTCATGTTGAAGATGGTTCTAATAATTTGTAAAAAGTGATAATCAATAGCATGCAGCAGACAACAGCAATGCACACAAAGGCATACGAAATTGTGACTTACAATAGACCAAGCAGAACCTAACAGTGAAAAATATTTCCTGTATTTTCTTTTTTGTAATCTTGGAAAATTAAAAACATTTAAGACAATATGACCTCATCAGCTTTGAAGTTATATGCATCTGCCTTTAGAGCAGTAGGTTGAAGGATTGAACCCTGGCAGGGCCCGGCTAGGGTTTGTTCTGATATAGCCAATGGTGAGCCACCAGCTTGATACATTTATGAGTTTTGTGTATACCTTACTTCCTGCATCTGGGGACTGGCATTAAAGGATAGGAATCAGGTAGAAGTGTTCAGAAAATATATAGATTAGGTGTCTCATTAGCTAAATTGGCTGGACATTTAAATGGAGGTGACACTTTAAATAAACACTTCTACATTAAAGTAAGGTTGACCATAGAGCTTGTAGAAGGTAGCTTGTTAATAATTTTAGTGGTTTACTGGCTTTGGTTTGATCAACATCACTTTAAATTTGAATAAATATTGACATCAGCCTATATATTTCTTCTTTCATTTAATAGTTTTGCTTCAATAATGCCTCTCTATTGTCAACAGCCTGTACATTTGTATTTTTCTTTCATAAACATCTTGGTATGTTCTGTCATCTCACAATATTTGACAATGGCCAAGTTTCTGTTGATGATCTGATGGTGTATGTCATTCTCTCTCATATGGTTAACATTTTACCACAGGTAATGCATTTCTCTTTGTATTGCATATAATGACTGAGTCTGTCCTCTATAAACATTAGACAGCTGTGTTACAGCAAATGAATTGATCATTTCAAATTCATTCAATTTTCTTGTGAGATTTGACAAAACCAATACTTCCTCCTTCCATTTAATAAACTGATGGAATTTTGCCCTCTATAGATGCCATGCAAAATTCCATCCTATCTTTTTTAAATAACAATGATCCAGAGTCATTTTCCTCAGCTTAGTGGTTATGAGGTATCTACTTTTAGAGCTGTAGGTCGAAGGTACCTTCCTCTTTTTTATTTAATTTCTTTGCTCTAAAACTATCACCGGTTAACATTTGGCTACAGCCACAATTACATTCCTCTTTATTTTGAATAAAAAAAACTGAATCAAATTCTTTAAACTATTCACATCAAGTTGTTTTAACACATAATTTAAAATTCTATAGGGCACCGAGACTATTAAAACAACTAGAATATTGTTTGAACTATAATTATTACTCTGATACATATTGCTCATAAAAAATGGATTCAAGTTATATTAGTCAGGAATTAATGTCACATGGTAGTTCTAAGTTGTTTAAAATTGTGTTCCAAATACCAGGGCTGTCAGTAATTGATAAATATGAAATGCTCCATATTGAATGTAACATTTAATATTTTCTTTTGGCAATAAACATCCAAAATGGACACACGCAGACTAATTAATATGTATATTAACTTGCAGAACACATTCAAATTACTTTGTACTCTTAAGACATGTACAAGTATGAGGTGTAATATACAACCATTGGTAGTTTTCACAGCAGTTTTTTTTAAAATTAAAATCAGAAGGACATAAGAAATGCCGTGTTTGCTTAAGGACATAAGAACTGCGGTGTTTGCTTGGATTTTAACCCTTTACAGAATAAATAGCAAACTTTCTGTGACCTCACATTAAACAAGAAATAAAAAAGATGAACAGCGTCAAGATAGCAGATAAGTGTACTTGTTTTCAATGAACTTGCCATCTGGTTGAATTTGAAAACACAAATCTGACTAGAATCTATATATTTATACATGTTTATTGTTTGTCAATATATCAAAAAAGAATAGTAATATAGGTATGTGTAGTAATCTAGATTCTATGACAATTATAGCGATAGTGATTCCAAAGTTAACTCCAGATTTTAATACTTAGCACGCATGTTGTCTGAAAAAAAAAATGTAGACGGCACTTACCTTAAATAAACGTCCAAATTATAGACAAAAAGAAAAAAAGAAAGTGGGGAAAAAAGTAAAGAAACTAGGCTCAGATAAGATTTGAACTTGTAGCCCTCTGCTCGTAAAACGATTCATAAGAAATGAATGCTTAACGGACATAGCTAATTTTGCTACGATAATACACCGACTGTATATACTGCTACACTTTTACTCCGTACATGACCGGGGTCACTGTAAGGTCGAACAGTTAACAATGCTATACAGATCTCTGTGTTTGTCTACTGTACATTTTGTTCTAACCTATAAGGTTGAATTTTCTATTACATTTTTTGTAACTGCCGATTTATTTGCAAACATTAATTATACCCCTGCAAACAAAGTTTGAAGGGGGTATACTGGAGTCACCGTGTCTGTCGGTCGGTCGGTCTGTTAGCAAAATCGTGTCCGCTCTGTAACTTTGTCGTTTCTTACTGGAATTTAAAATCGCTGGGTACAAATGTTAACAACATCAAGACGGTGTGTCATGCGCAAGACCCAGGTTCCTACCTCAAAGGTCAAGGTCATACTTAGAGGTCAAATATTAAAAGGCTCAAATAGGCATGTGAATCGTGTCCGCTCTGTAACTATGTCATTTTATATTGGATATTTATATTACTTGGTACAAATGTTAACTACATCAAGACGGTGTGTCATGCGCAAGACCCAGGTCCCTAACTCAAAGGTCAAGGTCACACTTGGAGGTCAAAGGTTAAAAGGCACAAAATCGTGTCCGCTCTGTAACTTTGTCATTTTTTATTGGATATTTATAATACTTGGTACAAATGTTCACAACATCAAGGAGGTGTGTCATGCCCAAGACCCAGGTCCCTAGCTCAAAGCACAAACAGGCATGTGATTCGTGTCCGCTCTGTAACTTTGCCATTTCTTATTGGACATTTATGATACTTAGTACAAATGTTTACTACATCAAGACGATGTGTCATGTGCAAGACCGAGGTCAAGGTCACACTTAGAGATCAAAGGTTATATAGTCATGCAAGTCGTGTCCGCTCTGTAACTTTGTCATTTCTTACTTGATTTTAGAAGTGCTTGGTACAAATGTTTACTACATCAATCAAGTTTTTGTATATTTTTTTGTCCTATTTTTTTTGGAATTTTTTGTTTTTCGACATTTTTTCCAAATTTTTTTCAAATTTTTTTTTTCAAATTCTTTTTCGATTATTTTTGGATTTTTTTTTGTTTATTTTCGAAAAAAATCCATTTTTTTGGCGGAAGACATAGGTCCCTAGCTCAAAGGTCAAGGTCACTTAGAGGTCAAAGGTTATATAGTTATGCATTGTTGTGTTTCTTACTGGATTTTAAAAGATAAAAGTAACTATCAATTTAAATAATATTCCTGTGTCAAGCGGTGCTGCGGGGGTATGATTCATCACTCCAGTGATAGTTCTAGTTGGTTTTTAAAGTGATCAAAAGTAGGTCAAATATCAAGCGAGACAGCTAACGCTGAACAAATTCCTGCAAAAGACCACAAAGTTATGATCTGCACAGGTTAAATTATGGCCATTTCTACCTTTGAACCTTGCTCTTTGAGATATAATGATACCATTTGTCACATAAGCACAACCTGGTAGTGGTCAATAATTGTGATATGTTAGTTTTTGAATTCCAATATATATACAATAACCATTTATGGTCCGGACAAGTTAAGTTATTACCATTGTCCTTCAACTGTGACCGTGACCTTTAAGATAAGAAAATTGGGGTTGTGCATGACACTCCCTACTTATTGAGGTTAATATTTATGCCAAATGTAATGCAAGGCAAAGTTATGGTCTGGACAAACTTCAATTTGACCATTGACCTCCAACTATGACCCAAAGATTCGATGAATGCTCATACACCAAAAATGAAGACTTAAGTAGAGCTCACTGCATGTGGGATTGACAAAAATGATTGTGAATATTGTAGTTGATTGCTTTATGCGTGAATGACCGATGTCTGTTTTTACCCCCTGACTGTAATCAAGAAATTCCTTGCGACATTATCGCGTTGAAATGGAGTGATATTGGAACTTACTGGAAACAGCGGGATGATGTGCCTCACAAAAATTAGGTAGCGTTAGGCATTCAAATTCTAATCGAGCACAACAAGAGATGTTCGATAGCAATGTGCATCACCTGTCCAGGTTTATCTGAATCCTGCCATCACTTCGATGAATGGAAAACCTTGACTAGAGAATGCTATTCCATTGTTGACCTATCCAGTGATGGTATTTGCATGTGTGCAGTTTGCACAATTCATGCGAAGACGATTTATGCATCATAGCACATCCAATGTAAGGACAATGTCCACGCAGGCTGCCATTATGCATTCGATTGTATGCAGCTTGACCAAATGTTTGGTATGTTGTGTGTACAGGAGTATTGGCTGTCGTGGCCTAACTTTTTGGATTCAATTGCATTAGTGTTGAAAGTTCCTAAAACAACTTTTATGTCCATGCTTCATTTTAAACATTCCATGCATGGTATTTAAGTATTTTAGTCTTGTTGCTTGAAACCTTTATTGTTCATAGCATATGTACAAGTAAAATTGCTTGATTCTTATTAATTAGTTTGGTTTCTGTATTTCAGGTTGGAAGAGACGAGGCGAGCATATGTTCAGTTCCAAGAATCCAGCCATATGTAGCTAGTTTCTATCTTCTTCTGCATTCCATCTTTTATGGCCATTTATATCTTCAGTTTTGATGTAATGATGAACTGCACTGTCTTCTGTAGGTTAATGTCATCTCCTCTTAGTCTTCAGGTTAATATCTGTTGGCCAAACTTTCTGTTGTGCTTTTGTCCAAATTGGGGCAGATTTGCAGTATATGGAATAGTGTACGTCTGCTCCTACCATGTACTGTCGCCACAAGACCCACTCTTTTCCTGTTTCTGTTGACTACAGTGTCAAGTACAGACGATAATGGTTTGACTGGTCTTTGCCTCTGCACATGTGATGGATGTTGGGGTTCTGTTTCATGGTTGTTCAAGTTTGTCGGCAGCTTCATCTCCCCTAGTGATTCCCGTGTAGTAGAATTTGACCTCTGATTCTTTTGCATACTGGTAAGAGGCTACTTAATGGGAGCGTATCCATGACTGTATGAGTAAATAGCCCCTGTGCTTCCAGGAGATGGAATGCCGGCATAATTCTGTGGGATTCACTTTTGTTATAGTTCTTCCATGTAGACACACTGAGTGATAACACCCTTTGTAACAGCACTTTAAGTGCGGTCATGAGTGTATGACTGTATGGTCATTTGGTGTTTTCATTGCCAAATTTGATATGGCAATGACCTTTGACCATAGGAAGACACAATTGTATAATACAAGGCATACGGATGTGATTTATCATGTCTAGGCTCGACATGCGATAATGTAGATACACCCACAACAGCGAGTGTCTTCTAACAACAGCCAGGATGTCTTTCTCAGTGCACATGGTTCATATTTCATGGTCTATTTGTCATGCTCAGTATTTTGACATATAGATTAAGTTGGGTGCTGTACATGTACTTTCTGTACTGTTTCATGCACTATAACAATAGATTAGACATGTCACTTACAAAAGGATGTTGCAAACACTTTGAATGTTTATGCTTTAATATACTTTTGCATATGTCCATGATTATATGGCATGATATAGTTTTGGCTTAGGTAGTGACTCTTAACAGGGATGGTAACTATCTTGGTTCGAAATATTTGATGTAAGGGTCATGGAAGCCTTAGTTTTTAAGGCACAAACATCATGCAACATGTTTGTTACATCCCTTGTAAGTGACATCGCTTATCAACTTCTTTTCCATCCATATGTGCAAATAACCTTGCTTACTATGACATTGGCTGGTATTTCACATCAATATGTCTTTGATCTGCATGTTGAATGAAGATACACTCCAAATGCAGGGATCAGGCATAGAAACATGGAATGCCGGCCTAATATTTTTTGCGGGCTCGTGTGAGAGTCCCACTATGTTTACCAACTAAGTGATAGCATCCCTTGTAGACACACCTTAAGTGCTGCATTGATGCAGTTATCAGTACATGGTTATTTGTTTTGTTCAATGCCAAATTGAACATGGCAATGACTTTTGACTGTAGGTAAGAGACAGTTGTATGATACAAGGAATCCAAGGAATTTGGTTGTGATTCATCATGTCTGTGCTCCACATGCGGAATGTTGATACACTCCACATGCATGGAGCAGGCATGTAGAGGTGGAATAAAGGCCTAACTCCAACTGTAAGTCCCAATGGATTTTGGTGAGACTTAATAAATACTTCTTCCTTCATTTATATCTGTCTTTCTATTGTCAAATGTGTCTTCTGACAACAGCCAGGATGTCTTTCTCAGTGCACATGGTTCATATTACATGGTCTATTTGTCATGCTCAGTGTTTTGACATATAGATTAAGTTGGGTGCTGTACATGTACTTTCTGTACTGTTTCATGCACTATAACAATAGATTAGAGATGTCACTTACAAAAGGATGTTGCAAACACTTTGAATGTTTATGCTTTAATATACTTTTGCATATGCCCATGATTATATGGCATGATATAGTTTTGGCTTAGGTAGTGACTCTTAACAGGGATGGTAATTATCTTGGTTTGAAATATTTGATGTAAGGGTCATGGAAGCCTTAGTTTTTAAGGCACAAACATCATGCAACATGTTTGTTACATCCCTTGTAAGTGACATCGCTTATCAACTTCTTTTCCATCCATATGTGCAAATAACCTTGCTTACTATGACATGGGCTGGTATTTCACATCAATATGTCTTTGCTCTGCATGCGGAATGAAGATACACTCCAAATGCAGGGATCAGGCATAGAAACATGGAATGCCGGCCTAATATTTTTTGCGGGCTCGTGTGAGAGACCCACTATGTTGACAAACTGTGATAACATCCCTTGTAGACACACCTTAAGTGCTGCATTGTTGCAGTTATCAGTACATGGTTATTTGTTTTGTTCAATGCCAAATTGAACATGGCAATGACTTTTGACTGTAGGTAAGAGACAGTTGTATGATAAAGGAATCCAAGGAATTTGGTTGTGATTCATCATGTCTGTGCTCCACATGCGGAATGTTGATACACTCCACATGCATGGAGCAGGCATGTAGAGATGGAATAAATGCCTAACTCCAACTGTAAGTCCCATGCATTTTGGTGAGACTTAATAAATACTTCTTCCTTCATTTATATGTCTTTCTATTGTCATATGTGTCTTCTGACAACAGCCAGAATGTCTTTCTCAGTGCACATGGTTCCAATTACATGGTCTATTTGTCATGCTCAGTGTTTTGACATATATATTAAGTTGGGTGCTGTACATGTACTTTCTGTACTGTTTCATGCACTATAACAATAAATTAGAGATGTCACTTACAAAAGGATGTTGCAAACACTTTGAATGTTTATGCTTTAATATACTTTTGCATATGCCCATGATTATATGGCATGATATAGTTTTGGCTTAGGTAGTGACTCTTAACAGGGATGGTAATTATCTTGGTTTGAAATATTTGATGTAAGGGTCATGGAAGCCTTAGTTCTTAAGGCACAAACATCATGCAACATGTTTGTTACATCCCTTGTAAGTGACATCGCTTATCTACTTCTTTTCCATCCATATGTGCAAATAACCTTGCTTACTATGACATGGGCTGGTATTTCACATCAATATGTCTTTGCTCTGCATGCGGAATGAAGATACACTCCAAATGCAGGGATCAGGCATAGAAACATGGAATGCCGGCCTAATATTTTTTGCGGGCTCGTGTGAGAGACCCACTATGTTGACAAACTGTGTGATAACATCCCTTGTAGACACACCTTAAGTGCTGCATTGTTGCAGTTATCAGTACATGGTAATTTGTTTTGTTCAATGCCAAATTGAACATGGCAATGACTTTTGACTGTAGGTAAGAGACAGTTGTATGATACAAGGAATCCAAGGAATTTGGTTGTGATTCATCATGTCTGTGCTCCACATGCGGAATGTTGATACACTCCAAATGCATGGAGCAGGCATGTAGAGATGGAATAAAGGCTAACTCCAACTGTAAGTCCCAATGGATTTTGGTGAGACTTAATTAATACATCTTCCTTCATTTATATCTGTCTTTCTATTGTCATATGTGTCTTCTGACAACAGCCAGGATGTCTTTCTCAGTGCACATGGTTCCAATTACATGGTCTATTTGTCATGCTCAGTGTTTTGACATATAGATTAAGTTGGGTGCTGTACATGTACTTTCTGTACTGTTTCATGCACTATAACAATAGATTAGAGATGTCACTTACAAAAGGATGTTGCAAACACTTTGAATGTTTAAGCTATAATATACTTTTGCATATGCCCATGATTATATGGCATGATATAGTTTTGGCTTAGGTAGTGACTCTTAACAGGGATGGTAACTATCTTGGTTTGAAATACTTGATGTAAGGGTCATGGAAGCCTTAGTTTTTAAGGCACAAACATCATGCAACATGTTTGTTACATCCCTTGTAAGTGACATCGCTTATCTACTTCTTTTCCATCCATATGTGCAAATAACCTTGCTTACTATGACATGGGCTGGTATTTCACATCAATATGTCTTTGCTCTGCATGCGGAATGAAGATACACTCCAAATGCAGGGATCAGGCATAGAAACATGGAATGCCGGCCTAATATTTTTTGTGGGCTCGTGCGAGAGTCCCACTATGTTGACAAACTGTGTGATAACACCCCTTGTAGTAACACCTTAAGTGCTGCATTGATGCAGTTATCAGTACATGGTAATTTGTTTTGTTCAATGCCAAATTGAACATGGCATCGACTTTTGACTGTATGTAAGAGACAGTTGTATGATACAACGAATCCAAGGAATTTGGTTGTGATTCATCATGTCTGTGCTCCACATGCGGAATGTTGATACACTCCACATGCATGTAGCAGGCATGTAGAGATGGAATAAATGCCTAACTCCAACTGTAAGTCCCATGCATTTTGGTGAGACTTAATAAATACTTCTTCCTTCATTTATATCTGTCTTTCTATTGTCATATGTGTCTTCTGACAACAGCCAGGATGTCTTTCTAAGTGCACATTGTTGACATTACATGGTCTATTTGTCATGCTCAGTGTTTTGACATATATATTAAGTTGGGTGCTGTACATGTACTTTCTGTACTGTTTCATGCACTATAACAATAGATTAGACATGTCACTTACAAAAGGATGTTGCAAACACTTTGAATGTTTATGCTTTAATATACTTTTGCATATGTCCATGATTATATGGCATGATATAGTTTTGGCTTAGGTAGTGACTTTTACCAGGGATGGTAACTATCTTGGTTTGAAATATTTGATGTAAGGGTCATGGAAGCCTTAGTTTTTAAGGCACAAACATCATGCAACATGTTTGTTACATCCCTTGTAAGTGACATCGCTTATCAACTTCTTTTCCATCCATATGTGCAAATAACCTTGCTTACTATGACATGGGCTGGTATTTCACATCAATATGTCTTTGCTCTGCATGCGGAATGAAGATACACTCCAAATGCAGGGATCAGGCATAGAAACATGGAATGCCGGCCTAATATTTTTTGTGGGCTGGTGAGAGAGTCCCACTATGTTGACAAACTGTGTGATAACACCCCTTGTAGACACACCTTAAGTGCTGCATTGATGCAGTTATCAGTACATGGTTATTTGTTTTGTTCAATGCCAAATTGAACATGGCAATGACTTTTGACTGTAGGTAAGAGACAGTTGTATGATACAAGGAATCCAAGGAATTTGGTTGTGATTCATCATGTCTGTGCTCCACATGCGGAATGTTGATACACTCCACATGCATGGAGCAGGAATGTAGAGATGGAATAAAGGCCTAACTCCAACTGTAAGTCCCAATGCATTTTGGTGAGACTTAATAAATACTTCTTCCTTCATTTATATCTGTCTTTCTATTGTCATATGTGTCTTCTGACAACAGCCAGGATGTCTTTCTCAGTGCACATGGTTGATATTACATGGTCTATTTGTCTTGCTCAGTGTTTTGACATATAGATTAAGTTGGGTGCTGTACATGTACTTTCTGTACTGTTTCATGCACTATAACAATAGATTAGAGATGTCACTTACAAAAGGATGTTGCAAACACTTTGAATGTTTATGCTTTAATATACTTTTGCATATGCCCATGATTATATGGCATGATATAGTTTTGGCTTAGGTAGTGACTCTTAACAGGGATGGTAATTATCTTGGTTTGAAATATTTGATGTAAGGGTCATGGAAGCCTTAGTTCTTAAGGCACAAACATCATGCAACATGTTTGTTACATCCCTTGTAAGTGACATCGCTTATCTACTTCTTTTCCATCCATATGTGCAAATAACCTTGCTTACTATGACATGGGCTGGTATTTCACATCAATATGTCTTTGCTCTGCATGCGGAATGAAGATACACTCCAAATGCAGGGATCAGGCATAGAAACATGGAATGCCGGCCTAATATTTTTTGCGGGCTCGTGTGAGAGACCCACTATGTTGACAAACTGTGTGATAACATCCCTTGTAGACACACCTTAAGTGCTGCATTGTTGCAGTTATCAGTACATGGTTATTTGTTTTGTTCAATGCCAAATTGAACATGGCAATGACTTTTGACTGTAGGTAAGAGACAGTTGTATGATACAAGGAATCCAAGGAATTTGGTTGTGATTCATCATGTCTGTGCTCCACATGCGGAATGTTGATACACTCCACATGCATGGAGCAGGAATGTAGAGATGGAATAAAGGCCTAACTCCAACTGTAAGTCCCAATGCATTTTGGTGAGACTTAATAAATACTTCTTCCTTCATTTATATCTGTCTTTCTATTGTCATATGTGTCTTCTGACAACAGCCAGGATGTCTTTCTCAGTGCACATGGTTGATATTACATGGTCTATTTGTCTTGCTCAGTGTTTTGACATATAGATTAAGTTGGGTGCTGTACATGTACTTTCTGTACTGTTTCATGCACTATAACAATAGATTAGAGATGTCACTTACAAAAGGATGTTGCAAACACTTTGAATGTTTATGCTTTAATATACTTTTGCATATGCCCATGATTATATGGCATGATATAGTTTTGGCTTAGGTAGTGACTCTTAACAGGGATGGTAATTATCTTGGTTTGAAATATTTGATGTAAGGGTCATGGAAGCCTTAGTTCTTAAGGCACAAACATCATGCAACATGTTTGTTACATCCCTTGTAAGTGACATCGCTTATCTACTTCTTTTCCATCCATATGTGCAAATAACCTTGCTTACTATGACATGGGCTGGTATTTCACATCAATATGTCTTTGCTCTGCATGCGGAATGAAGATACACTCCAAATGCAGGGATCAGGCATAGAAACATGGAATGCCGGCCTAATATTTTTTGCGGGCTCGTGTGAGAGACCCACTATGTTGACAAACTGTGTGATAACATCCCTTGTAGACACACCTTAAGTGCTGCATTGTTGCAGTTATCAGTACATGGTTATTTGTTTTGTTCAATGCCAAATTGAACATGGCAATGACTTTTGACTGTAGGTAAGAGACAGTTGTATGATACAAGGAATCCAAGGAATTTGGTTGTGATTCATCATGTCTGTGCTCCACATGCGGAATGTTGATACACTCCACATGCATGGAGCAGGCATGTAGAGATGGAATAAAGGCTAACTCCAACTGTAAGTCCCAATGGATTTTGGTGAGACTTAATAAATACATCTTCCTTCATTTATATCTGTCTTTCTATTGTCATATGTGTCTTCTGACAACAGCCAGGATGTCTTTCTCAGTGCACATGGTTCCAATTACATGGTCTATTTGTCATGCTCAGTGTTTTGACATATAGATTAAGTTGGGTGCTGTACATGTACTTTCTGTACTGTTTCATGCACTATAACAATAGATTAGAGATGTCACTTACAAAAGGATGTTGCAAACACTTTGAATGTTTATGCTTTAATATACTTTTGCATATGCCCATGATTATATGGCATGATATAGTTTTGGCTTAGGTAGTGACTCTTAACAGGGATGGTAACTATCTTGGTTTGAAATATTTGATGTAAGGGTCATGGAAGCCTTAGTTTTTAAGGCACAAACATCATGCAACATGTTTGTTATATCCCTTGTAAGTGACATCGCTTATCTACTTCTTTTCCATCCATATGTGCAAATAACCTTGCTTACTATGACATGGGCTGGTATTTCACATCAATATGTCTTTGCTCTGCATGCGGAATGAAGATACACTCCAAATGCAGGGATCAATCAGGCATAGCAACATGGAATGCCGGCCTAATATTTTTTACGGGCTCGTGTGAGAGACCCACTATGTTGCCAAACTGTGTTTTAACATCCCTTGTAGAAACACCTGAAGTGCTGCATTGATGCAGTTATCAGTACATGGTAATTTGTTTTGTTCAATGCCAAATTGAACATGGCATCGACTTTTGACTGTATTTAAGAGACAGTTGTATGATACAACGAATCCAAGGAATTTGGTTGTGATTCATCATGTCTGTGCTCCACATGCGGAATGTTGATACACTCCACATGCATGTAGCAGGCATGTAGAGATGAAATAAATGCCTAACTCCAACTGTAAGTCCCATGCATTTTGGTGAGACTTAATAAATACTTCTTCCTTCATTTATATCTGTCTTTCTATTGTCATATGTGTCTTCTGACAACAGCCAGGATGTCTTTCTAAGTGCACATGGTTGACATTACATGGTCTATTTGTCATGCTCAGTGTTTTGACATATATATTAAGTTGGGTGCTGTACATGTACTTTCTGTACTGTTTCATGCACTATAACAATAGATTAGACATGTCACTTACAAAAGGATGTTGCAAACACTTTGAATGTTTATGCTTTAATATACTTTTGCATATGTCCATGATTATATGGCATGATATAGTTTTGGCTTAGGTAGTGACTTTTACCAGGGATGGTAACTATCTTGGTTTGAAATATTTGATGTAAGGGTCATGGAAGCCTTAGTTTTTAAGGCACAAACATCATGCAACATGTTTGTTACATCCCTTGTAAGTGACATCGCTTATCAACTTCTTTTCCATCCATATGTGCAAATAACCTTGCTTACTATGACATGGGCTGGTATTTCACATCAATGTCTTTGCTCTGCATGCGGAATGAAGATACACTCCAAATGCAGGGATCAGGCATAGAAACATGGAATGCCGGCCTAATATTTTTTGTGGGCTGGTGAGAGAGTCCCACTATGTTGACAAACTGTGTGATAACACCCCTTGTAGACACACCTTAAGTGCTGCATTGATGCAGTTATCAGTACATGGTTATTTGTTTTGTTCAATGCCAAATTGAACATGGCAATGACTTTTGACTGTAGGTAAGAGACAGTTGTATGATACAAGGAATCCAAGGAATTTGGTTGTGATTCATCATGTCTGTGCTCCACATGCGGAATGTTGATACACTCCACATGCATGGAGCAGGAATGTAGAGATGGAATAAAGGCCTAACTCCAACTGTAAGTCCCAATGCATTTTGGTGAGACTTAATAAATACTTCTTCCTTCATTTATATCTGTCTTTCTATTGTCATATGTGTCTTCTGACAACAGCCAGGATGTCTTTCTCAGTGCACATGGTTGATATTACATGGTCTATTTGTCTTGCTCAGTGTTTTGACATATAGATTAAGTTGGGTGCTGTACATGTACTTTCTGTACTGTTTCATGCACTATAACAATAGATTAGAGATGTCACTTACAAAAGGATGTTGCACACACTTTGAATGTTTATGCTTTGATATACTTTTGCATATGTCCATGATTATATGGCATGATATAGTTTTGGCTTAGGTAGTGACTCTTACCAGGGATGGTTACTATCTTGGTTTGAAATATTTGATGTAAGGGTCATGGAAGCCTTAGTTTTTAAGGCACAAACATCATGCAACATGTTTGTTACATCCCTTGTAAGTGACATCGCTTATCAACTTCTTTTCCATCCATATGTGCAAATAACCTTGCTTACTATGGCATGGGCTGGTATTTCACATCAATATGTCTTTGCTCTGCATGCGGAATGAAGATACACTCCAAATGCAGGGATCAATCAGGCATAGAAACATGGAATGCCGGCCTAATATTTTTTGCGGGCTCGTGTGAGAGACCCACTATGTTGCCAAACTGTGTGATAACATCCCTTGTAGACACACCTGAAGTGCTGCATTGATGCAGTTATCAGTACATGGTAATTTGTTTTGTTCAATGCCAAATTGAACATGGCATCGACTTTTGACTGTATGTAAGAGACAGTTGTATGATACAACGAATCCAAGGAATTTGGTTGTGATTCATCATGTCTGTGCTCCACATGCGGAATGTTGATACACTCCACATGCATGTAGCAGGCATGTAGAGATGGAATAAATGCCTAACTCCAACTGTAAGTCCCATGCATTTTGGTGAGACTTAATAAATACTTCTTCCTTCATTTATATGTCTTTCTATTGTCATATGTGTCTTCTGACAACAACCAGAATGTCTTTCTCAGTGCACATGGTTCCAATTACATGGTCTATTTGTCATGCTCAGTGTTTTGACATATATATTAAGTTGGGTGCTGTACATGTACTTTCTGTACTGTTTCATGCACTATAACAATAAATTAGAGATGTCACTTACAAAAGGATGTTGCAAACACTTTGAATGTTTATGCTTTAATATACTTTTGCATATGCCCATGATTATATGGCATGATATAGTTTTGGCTTAGGTAGTGACTCTTAACAGGGATGGTAATTATCTTGGTTTGAAATATTTGATGTAAGGGTCATGGAAGCCTTAGTTCTTAAGGCACAAACATCATGCAACATGTTTGTTACATCCCTTGTAAGTGACATCGCTTATCTACTTCTTTTCCATCCATATGTGCAAATAACCTTGCTTACTATGACATGGGCTGGTATTTCACATCAATATGTCTTTGCTCTGCATGCGGAATGAAGATACACTCCAAATGCAGGGATCAGGCATAGAAACATGGAATGCCGGCCTAATATTTTTTGCGGGCTCGTGTGAGAGACCCACTATGTTGACAAACTGTGTGATAACATCCCTTGTAGACACACCTTAAGTGCTGCATTGTTGCAGTTATCAGTACATGGTAATTTGTTTTGTTCAATGCCAAATTGAACATGGCAATGACTTTTGACTGTAGGTAAGAGACAGTTGTATGATACAAGGAATCGAAGGAATTTGGTTGTGATTCATCATGTCTGTGCTCCACATGCGGAATGTTGATACACTCCACATGCATGGAGCAGGAATGTAGAGATGGAATAAAGGCCTAACTCCAACTGTAAGTCCCAATGCATTTTGGTGAGACTTAATAAATACTTCTTCCTTCATTTATATCTGTCTTTCTATTGTCATATGTGTCTTCTGACAACAGCCAGGATGTCTTTCTCAGTGCACATGGTTGATATTACATGGTCTATTTGTCTTGCTCAGTGTTTTGACATATAGATTAAGTTGGGTGCTGTACATGTACTTTCTGTACTGTTTCATGCACTATAACAATAGATTAGAGATGTCACTTACAAAAGGATGTTGCAAACACTTTGAATGTTTATGCTTTAATATACTTTTGCATATGCCCATGATTATATGGCATGATATAGTTTTGGCTTAGGTAGTGACTCTTAACAGGGATGGTAATTATCTTGGTTTGAAATATTTGATGTAAGGGTCATGGAAGCCTTAGTTCTTAAGGCACAAACATCATGCAACATGTTTGTTACATCCCTTGTAAGTGACATCGCTTATCTACTTCTTTTCCATCCATATGTGCAAATAACCTTGCTTACTATGACATGGGCTGGTATTTCACATCAATATGTCTTTGCTCTGCATGCGGAATGAAGATACACTCCAAATGCAGGGATCAGGCATAGAAACATGGAATGCCGGCCTAATATTTTTTGCGGGCTCGTGTGAGAGACCCACTATGTTGACCAACTGTGTGATAACATCCCTTGTAGACACACCTTAAGTGCTGCATTGTTGCAGTTATCAGTACATGGTAATTTGTTTTGTTCAATGCCAAATTGAACATGGCAATGACTTTTGACTGTAGGTAAGAGACAGTTGTATGATACAAAAAATCCAAGGAATTTGGTTGTGATTCATCATGTCTGTGCTCCACATGCGGAATGTTGATACACTCCACATGCATGGAGCAGGCATGTAGAGATGGAATAAAGGCTAACTCCAACTGTAAGTCCCAATGGATTTTGGTGAGACTTAATAAATACATCTGCCTTCATTTATATCTGTCTTTCTATTGTCATATGTGTCTTCTGACAACAGCCAGGATGTCTTTCTCAGTGCACATGGTTCCAATTACATGGTCTATTTGTCATGCTCAGTGTTTTGACATATAGATTAAGTTGGGTGCTGTACATGTACTTTCTGTACTGTTTCATGCACTATAACAATAGATTAGAGATGTCACTTACAAAAGGATGTTGCACACACTTTGAATGTTTATGCTTTGATATACTTTTGCATATGTCCATGATTATATGGCATGATATAGTTTTGGCTTAGGTAGTGACTCTTACCAGGGATGGTTACTATCTTGGTTTGAAATATTTGATGTAAGGGTCATGGAAGCCTTAGTTTTTAAGGCACAAACATCATGCAACATGTTTGTTACATCCCTTGTAAGTGACATCGCTTATCAACTTCTTTTCCATCCATATGTGCAAATAACCTTGCTTACTATGGCATGGGCTGGTATTTCACATCAATATGTCTTTGCTCTGCATGCGGAATGAAGATACACTCCAAATGCAGGGATCAATCAGGCATAGAAACATGGAATGCCGGCCTAATATTTTTTGCGGGCTCGTGTGAGAGACCCACTACGTTGCCAAACTGTGTGATAACATCCCTTGTAGACACACCTGAAGTGCTGCATTGATGCAGTTATCAGTACATGGTAATTTGTTTTGTTCAATGCCAAATTGAACATGGCATCGACTTTTGACTGTATGTAAGAGACAGTTGTATGATACAACGAATCCAAGGAATTTGGTTGTGATTCATCATGTCTGTGCTCCACATGCGGAATGTTGATACACTCCACATGCATGTAGCAGGCATGTAGAGATGGAATAAATGCCTAACTCCAACTGTAAGTCCCATGCATTTTGGTAAGACTTAATAAATACTTCTTCCTTCATTTATATCTGTCTTTCTATTGTCATATGTGTCTTCTGACAACAGCCAGAATGTCTTTCTCAGTGCACATGGTTCCAATTACATGGTCTATTTGTCATGCTCAGTGTTTTGACATATAGATTAAGTTGGGTGCTGTACATGTACTTTCTGTACTGTTTCATGCACTATAACAATAGATTAGAGATGTCACTTACAAAAGGATGTTGCAAACACTTTGAATGTTTATGCTTTAATATACTTTTGCATATGCCCATGATTATATGGCATGATATAGTTTTGGCTTAGGTAGTGACTTTTAACAGGGATGGTAATTATCTTGGTTTGAAATATTTGATGTAAGGGTCATGGAAGCCTTAGTTCTTAAGGCACAAACATCATGCAACATGTTTGTTACATCCCTTGTAAGTGACATCGCTTATCTACTTCTTTTCCATCCATATGTGCAAATAACCTTGCTTACTATGACATGGGCTCGTATTTCACATCAATATGTCTTTGCTCTGCATGCGGAATGAAGATACACTCCAAATGCAGGGATCAGGCATAGAAACATGGAATGCCGGCCTAATATTTTTTGCGGGCTCGTGTGAGAGACCCACTATGTTGACAAACTGTGTGATAACATCCCTTGTAGACACACCTTAAGTGCTGCATTGTTGCAGTTATCAGTACATGGTAATTTGTTTTGTTCAATGCCAAATTGAACATGGCAATGACTTTTGACTGTAGGTAAGAGACAGTTGTATGATACAAGGAATCCAAGGAATTTGGTTGTGATTCATCATGTCTGTGCTCCACATGCGGAATGTTGATACACTCCACATGCATGGAGCAGGAATGTAGAGATGGAATAAAGGCCTAACTCCAACTGTAAGTCCCAATGCATTTTGGTGAGACTTAATAAATACTTCTTCCTTCATTTATATCTGTCTTTCTATTGTCATATGTGTCTTCTGACAACAGCCAGGATGTCTTTCTCAGTGCACATGGTTGATATTACATGGTCTATTTGTCTTGCTCAGTGTTTTGACATATAGATTAAGTTGGGTGCTGTACATGTACTTTCTGTACTGTTTCATGCACTATAACAATAGATTAGAGATGTCACTTACAAAAGGATGTTGCAAACACTTTGAATGTTTATGCTTTAATATACTTTTGCATATGCCCATGATTATATGGCATGATATAGTTTTGGCTTAGGTAGTGACTCTTAACAGGGATGGTAATTATCTTGGTTTGAAATATTTGATGTAAGGGTCATGGAAGCCTTAGTTCTTAAGGCACAAACATCATGCAACATGTTTGTTACATCCCTTGTAAGTGACATCGCTTATCTACTTCTTTTCCATCCATATGTGCAAATAACCTTGCTTACTATGACATGGGCTGGTATTTCACATCAATATGTCTTTGCTCTGCATGCGGAATGAAGATACACTCCAAATGCAGGGATCAGGCATAGAAACATGGAATGCCGGCCTAATATTTTTTGCGGGCTCGTGTGAGAGACCCACTATGTTGACCAACTGTGTGATAACATCCCTTGTAGACACACCTTAAGTGCTGCATTGTTGCAGTTATCAGTACATGGTAATTTGTTTTGTTCAATGCCAAATTGAACATGGCAATGACTTTTGACTGTAGGTAAGAGACAGTTGTATGATACAAGGAATCCAAGGAATTTGGTTGTGATTCATCATGTCTGTGCTCCACATGCGGAATGTTGATACACTCCACATGCATGGAGCAGGCATGTAGAGATGGAATAAAGGCTAACTCCAACTGTAAGTCCCAATGGATTTTGGTGAGACTTAATAAATACATCTGCCTTCATTTATATCTGTCTTTCTATTGTCATATGTGTCTTCTGACAACAGCCAGGATGTCTTTCTCAGTGCACATGGTTCCAATTACATGGTCTATTTGTCATGCTCAGTGTTTTGACATATAGATTAAGTTGGGTGCTGTACATGTACTTTCTGTACTGTTTCATGCACTATAACAATAGATTAGAGATGTCACTTACAAAAGGATGTTGCAAACACTTTGAATGTTTATGCTTTAATGTACTTTTGCATATGCCCATGATTATATGGCATGATATAGTTTTGGCTTAGGTAGTGACTCTTAACAGGGATGGTAACTATCTTGGTTTGAAATACTTGATGTAAGGGTCATGGAAGCCTTAGTTTTTAAGGCACAAACATCATGCAACATGTTTGTTACATCCCTTGTAAGTGACATCGCTTATCTACTTCTTTTCCATCCATATGTGCAAATAACCTTGCTTACTATGACATGGGCTGGTATTTCACATCAATATGTCTTTGCTCTGCATGCGGAATGAAGATACACTCCAAATGCACGGATCAGGCATAGAAACATGGAATGCCGGCCTAATATTTTTTGTGGGCTCGTGTGAGAGTCCCACTATGTTGACAAACTGTGTGATAACATCCCTTGTAGACACACCTGAAGTGCTGCATTGATGCAGTTATCAGTACATGGTAATTTGTTTTGTTCAATGCCAAATTGAACATGGCATCGACTTTTGACTGTATGTAAGAGACAGTTGTATGATACAACGAATCCAAGGAATTTGGTTGTGATTCATCATGTCTGTGCTCCACATGCGGAATGTTGATACACTCCACATGCATGTAGCAGGCATGTAGAGATGGAATAAATGCCTAACTCCAACTGTAAGTCCCATGCATTTTGGTGAGACTTAATAAATACTTCTTCCTTCATTTATATCTGTCTTTCTATTGTCATATGTGTCTTCTGACAACAGCCAGAATGTCTTTCTCAGTGCACATGGTTCCAATTACATGGTCTATTTGTCATGCTCAGTGTTTTGACATATAGATTAAGTTGGGTGCTGTACATGTACTTTCTGTACTGTTTCATGCACTATAACAATAGATTAGAGATGTCACTTACAAAAGGATGTTGCAAACACTTTGAATGTTTATGCTTTAATATACTTTTGCATATGCCCATGATTATATGGCATGATATAGTTTTGGCTTAGGTAGTGACTTTTAACAGGGATGGTAATTATCTTGGTTTGAAATATTTGATGTAAGGGTCATGGAAGCCTTAGTTCTTAAGGCACAAACATCATGCAACATGTTTGTTACATCCCTTGTAAGTGACATCGCTTATCTACTTCTTTTCCATCCATATGTGCAAATAACCTTGCTTACTATGACATGGGCTCGTATTTCACATCAATATGTCTTTGCTCTGCATGCGGAATGAAGATACACTCCAAATGCAGGGATCAATCAGGCATAGAAACATGGAATGCCGGCCTAATATTTTTTGCGGGCTCGTGTGAGAGACCCACTATGTTGACAAACTGTGTGATAACATCCCTTGTAGACACACCTGAAGTGCTGCATTGATGCAGTTATCAGTACATGGTAATTTGTTTTGTTCAATGCCAAATTGAACATGGCATCGACTTTTGACTGTATGTAAGAGACAGTTGTATGATACAACGAATCCAAGGAATTTGGTTGTGATTCATCATGTCTGTGCTCCACATGCGGAATGTTGATACACTCCACATGCATGTAGCAGGCATGTAGAGATGGAATAAATGCCTAACTCAAACTGTAAGTCCCATGCATTTTGGTGAGACTTAATAAATACTTCTTCCTTCATTTATATCTGTCTTTCTATTGTCATATGTGTCTTCTGACAACAGCCAGGATGTCTTTCTAAGTGCACATGGTTCATATTACTTGGTCTATTTGTCATGCTCAGTATTTTGACATATAGATTAAGTTGGGTGCTGTACATGTACTTTCTGTACTGTTTCATGCACTATGACAATAGATTAGAGATTTCACTTACAAAAGGATGTTCCAAACGCTTTGAATGTTTATGCTTTAATATACTTTTGCGTATGTCCATGATTATATGTCATGATATAGTTTTGGCTAAGGTAGTGACTCTAACAGGAGTAGTGGGTGCTGTCTTGGATTGAAATATTTCATGTATATGTGTCATGGAAGCCTGAAGTTTATATGGCTCTGTTGAAACCCCTGCTATTTGTAGGCATTAGATGATACATTACCAGTGTTGCCAGTGATCATCCTCATGCACCTAGATTTCAAGTTCCTTCTTCTGCCAGAATATATCACTACGGAGGACGGATACTCGGTAATATTATCTCATACATTTAAATAATTACATGCATGTGGCACAAAGGGTGTGTCTACTAGAAGAGCACCTTACATGTTGTGTACCTCTAAGGAGTTGATCTACAAGGGTTGTCCCTCACAGGAATGCAGTACAGATGGTGTCTCTGTAGGGTGTTCTCTTACATTTGCGGTTGCACATGATGTGCATCCACATGGCTGTCTCATACAGGGGATGTAACGCATGTGTTGTGTCTACAGTGTGGGTCTCTGACACAGGTGTATCACACAGGGAGTGTATCTCTTACAGCGGGTATAACACACAGTGTGTGTACAGGACATGTCTCTTACTGAAGTGTAGCATACAGGGTGTACCTACATTGTGTGTCCCTAACATGGGATGTAGCATACAGGATGTGTCTACTGGGTGAATCTCTCACAGGGGGTGTACAAAACATGTTAAATGGTGTTTGATCTGTTATTCTTAGTGGCGCTTCTTGGACACTAATGCTTCCATGCAGGTATGAAACTTAAGTCCTGAAAGTAGCCTCAAGTATAACTGTCTTACACTTAGCAACATGTTTGGTACACCCCTGTACCCCCTGTGAAAGATGCATTGTGTAGACATAATCTGTATGTTATGTCCCTTGTTAGGGACTCAGGCTGTAGGCTCATCTTGTGTGCTACACCGGAGTAAAGAATATGCTTTGTGCACACCCTGTGTGCTACATCCCCTGTTAAAAGAGTCAGACTTATGTTTTATATAATAAAATAGATACCTTCAATCAAAAGTATAAAACTTGAAACCCAGTTTTCACATCGTCTCGTTAGTCGAGTGGGTAAGCATGCCGCTATTATACAGGTAATTTTGTTCAATCTCGCCACTGGTTCCACACCCATCTAAGTTACTTAAAAAGTACCTTATTTTTTATTTGTAACTAATATAATAACATACACGAAGTAAGGTATGCAGTATGTAGATTAATTTTTGTGTTATGTTTTCATGCTTTATCAAGTCAGACTTAGCTAAAGTAAACCGGTCAGTTGCATAACTTCTGCCGATGTTAACCGGTCGGTTGCATAACTTCTGCCGATGTTAACCGGTCTGCAAAATATAGTTAATCAATTCTAGCATGCGTATCTTTGTCCCAATGTAATATACCGAAGAAAGCGGAACCATCCGAACTTTCAAGCGTACGCAATCTGACAATTGAGACCATCGAGAACAGCGGGAGTCTATTGCATAAGAAAAGCCCTTCCGATATATTATCTCCCGGTCATTGATAAAGATTATGATACTTCAGAAGATTCGATTACGGTTCACAAGTACTGTTTGTCATCCGTTTTTCAGATATAATATACGGTGGCCCAATCATCTAGTATTTATTAGAGTATATGGGTAAAACTGCAGTCACACTACAGATTTTAACCTTTCCTGTTATGGAAAGATCAGTATATACAAATTTGGCATCTATACATCAAGGCATTCAATTCTGTATTATAAAAGAGTATTCGCTATTATAGTCCGGCCCGAAATCCCCAAAATTTGACCGAACCTTGCAATGGAGTATAAAGTTTTTTTCTTTGCTGATTTCAGTAGACAAGACCTTTCGAATGGAATTTCTGACGGGTGACTGTATTGTGTCACCCTTGAGCATTTTGAGAAAATTGGGATAAAAGTTCCAAAATATAAACGAAACTGCGAATTTTTGGAATCGGTGAACTACATTGTTATTTATAATCATATTTTATAATAAATCACATTTCTATGTAGTTACTAACTTGCAGTTGAAGACTGCAAAATTTTAGTGCCATGTATTTATGCAAAAGGAGGTATTTTAGGGGTAAAACGTTAAAAAGTGCATGGAAAAGTGCGAATTTTCGAAATCGGTGGACTATAACGTCATTAGCCATTATATTTGGTAAATAATCGGTGTGATAAGTTTTATAGTGGCTTGCGATGAAGATATTAAACACCTTAAGCTAGGCTATTGTACAAAATGTGGTACTTTGGGGGTAAAACGTTAAAAGGTGCATTTAAAAGTGCGAATTTTCGGAATCGGTGAAATTTAACATCATTGGCCATTATATTTTTAAATAATCGCTGTGGTAATTTTATAGTGACTTGCTATTAAGACATCAAACATCTTAAGATAAGCTATGGTACAAAATTTGGTATTTCTGAGGAAAAACATTAAATAGTACATGTATAGATGAAAACTGCAATTTTTTGGAATAGGTAGACCAGGCACAATGTCATGTATCTTTTTTCTGTGATTAATCAATATGAATGGTGTTAATGACCTTACAGTTTTGATATCAAACGTCCTAAGTTTGGCTATTGTGCAAACGTGATAATTTGGGGTATACATTGTAACTTCAAAATATAAAGAAAAGGGGCGAATGTTTCGAGGTGGTAGACTACACAGTCTTTTATCGTTTTATTTCATTGTAAATCCATGCAACATTTACTTATTACCATGTAGAGTTTAAGATATCAAACCTATGTGCATTGTTATTAAGATAAATATGATATATTGGGATAAAATGTTATAAAATATAAACGAAAAAACTGATTTTTGGAATCCATAGACTTTATTGCCCTTAGATAGTTATATGATATGTATCTCGGGTCATAAAAATGACTATTCTAGCTGTGTGTTAGTTACATCATATAACTATTACTAGCAATGCCCAACAGAACTAGTATGTGTTATCCCATATAAACAAGGATATGATGCTATTCAATGCAAATATAGATTTTAATAGAGCCAGTAATGACTTCTCCATAGTGCTGAGTACCCGAAACAGTAATTAAATCAATAGCAGCGTCAGGCGCAATAGTTGATATCCTATCCCGCTAGGAATGACTACTGGTATACCAGGCAGTGTTTTGTCACCCTCATAGAGCCAGAACCAGGAATACCTTTTCACAGCAGTGTTAGGTATCATATATAGCATAGTATGGCTATTTTATGCAGTGTTTAATGCCATATAAAGTCTGGAATGACAGTTTTAGACATCACACAAGGCGAAACTGTGCCAGGTAGAGTCAGAACTAGTCCAAGGTCTTTGACGATGATCATTCATTTCATTTCATCGTCAAAGCCGTTTGTTCTTTGAAAGTCAACAGGTCCACGACTGAGATTGAGTCGCGTTCGTTTTATGACAAAATGCACGTTTTCAACAAAATAATCATTGATACCCTATCAATTGGACCATATTCTATCAATATACCCCAAAAAACAAAATGTTTCGCAAGAAATACCACCAATTCCGTCGATTGTTTCAAACTGTCCAATTTCAATGTTTTCGTTCACGATCGCCATTTATTTGAATGGGATAAAAACAAAAGGGTTCCGAAACGAACCACGTGAGCAATGTTTTCATTTTTAAAGATTGTCGGCTGCGCAGATTGCAATATTTATTTGTGTAAATAGGAGTTACATGATTTATAACAAAAATAACGTGTTTGTTTCTTATTTAAAGGTATATCTAAAGGTTTTATTTAATTTTAAGACGTTTTCGACCATGTTTCATGAAATAACGGATTTTTCGAAAACGGCTCTCGCAGGCACCTGCGATAAATTAATTATTCAAAATGGCCGCCGAAGCTGATCAAACGCGGAAATAAATAAACTTTAAGCAATAATGATTATCAGTAGGTGTCATATTGACTGTTTTATGACAAAACATTTAAAAAATATTACATTTATACGTAAATGATAGTTTTTGGGCGAATTTTTAACAATAAACTTGCATTTTAGGCGTTAAGCTTAAACAGTTGATTATTGAAGAGGGTAATTCCATAACTAAAAGGTCGACACGTCAGTGTAAATAAAAGTTCATTTAGTTATGGTATCCAGAACTAAGTCAGAACATCCCAAATAGATCAAGGAATGGCTGTTCACAGCAGTACAAGGTTACTAATCATTGCGATCATATCACTGGCACTCGACCAGACAAACAACTCTATAAATGGCCTTGGCCTATAATCTATACGTTTCTGGTCAGTGGTTCATACATATCAATGACAGTCAGTGGTACCTACCTACATAGTTAATAAAGAACAGTTGCAAACTGTGTTGGGTACCAATTAAAGCAAGGAATGACTGTTTCAGGTCATGTATGTGTCCGAATTAAGCAAGGAATAGCCTAGAGATAGGGCGCACGCTTTGGGATCGAGACGCCCCGGGTTCGATCCAACTCTGCACCATTGCTTAATTTCTCTGAGCAAGAATAACCCACAATGCCCACTCGACGAAGGTGTGAATTGGTACTTGTGATGATGTGCATGTTCGATATTTCTGGACGCCGTATCTCGATTTTGGCGGCACGTATACCAGAGGAGAACTTGTCTTCAAGGGGAGACTGGAACGCAGGTATTCTTAGGTAACCCAATGAATGTCAAAGGGTGGCTGAACGGTTGAATTTCTGAAAGCGGCCCTCCAAAACTCGGTAACGTTTTAACTTTAAATGTCAAATGCATTGTTTGATACCCTATAGATTTACAAATGGCTGCGTCCAGTAGTATTGTGTATTAAATGAAGTCAGGAATGACTCTGTCAGGCAATATTCAACTAGGGATGGCTTGACAGATAATGTATACTCCTTATAAATTCAGAAATAATCATTGCCATACTTCCAACAGTATTAGGTAACCCTTTTAGGTCATAAATTGCTATGCTATCCTTTCGACCTGGGAAAGGATGTGTTACATACCCCATAGAGCAATAAATGGCAGACCCAAGCAGTGCTGGGTAGCATAATACTATCAGCATTATAAAGCCATGAATGACTGTGCCTGATAGTATTTGCTATCTAATAAAGCAGTGCTAAGTACCACAGAACGCATGTGCCAAAACGTGTCAGATGGTCCGTGGCTCCAGGAATATACACTATATACAAATGTAGTTTATGTTAGGTAGATTGTGAAACAAGTTCTTTCAACTCATATTAATTAATCAGGATCGGCGACTAATTCTTGATGTTATTCATCACTACGGTGGTATGAGAGAGAAACCAGCGTCCCATTTATGCTAAGTATCTATATATGCAAGGGAATTACTCCACGGTAGCATTTTAAATCGTCTTGGTATGACCAGGCCTGGGGTTGAACCTGGGACATTCCGCAATCGAAGCGAACGCTCTACCACTAGGCTATCGAGAAGTGACTATACACAGCAGTAAAATGTATCGATAGCGCTAGGGGTGGCTGTCATGCAGGGTTACGTACGTATAGAGCCAGGATTTGCTGAACTAGCTACCAAAAAAGAGTAACGAATTGCTGTGCCAGGAAATTGAAGGTATCCAATACCATAAGATAAGCAGCAGTGGCATGTACCCAATTCGATGAGGAATAGCTGGTGGTGGTGAGTACTTTATATGGCTATGTAAAGGTTCACATTTTTTCTGGCATGGCTTTAATAAATGGTGGTAAGTGCCATAGGCAGCCAGCATGTACCCTAATACTTCACATTGAAGTCAATTCAACCTTCTCATTGTTTACCTATATAAGAAAGGTGAATCACGAAGAATGGAGTGCCTGTCACATAACTTGTCGCATTCTTTTATTATTCACTCAAATGCTATCTTACAGGTATCATCGTGTAGCGAAGATATTTTACTTTCCAGATATATAAACAGTTTAGTCCTTAAATACATACCCTTAACACAATATAAGTCAAATCGCGAATTTTTTTTGGTCATCAATTAAGAAGTTCAGTATATACACCGGACACAAACGGAAATGGCCGAGCTTACACGATTGAACAACTATGAATGACGTGACACACACTCTAGCCAATCAAACGATCGCTTGGAAATCTGTTGAGGTCGAAAGGTTATCGGAATACTAAATAAAATTGGAAATTGACGGTGGCGAATTTCGTACATTTTTTTTAATTATCGATGTAGTGAAATATTGCGATGTTTAATTGGCATGTGTGGTAAATTATTTAGTTACACTAACTGAAAGGATGACTAGCTAGGCCCGTTTGTGAAGCATACATTCTGTTTCAAGGCAAAATTCACGTTTACAAGCGTGAAAATCTGGGTTTTGCTGAACGACTTAGTTAGCGACCTAATTAAGGAATTGTATTCTTGATTCTGACGTTCGGTGTGTAAACGGGTGTGTATCTAAGGACTAAAGTGTTGATATATCCTGAAAGTAAAATATAGTAGCTACACGTTGATACCCGTAATATACCATTTCAATGAATAATAAACCTACACGGCTACAAATGTGACAGGCACTTTTATAATCGGAAATATTGAAAGTAACCTGTCATAACATAGTAAACAGTGGTAAAATCCGATTTGGCCGGGACAGTATTTGGGTACGTGCTGACTGCCTATGGTAAGTGCTATGTAGGTCTTAAGATTGTTTGCACTCATTGGTCATTGAATGTTGGACTCACTGTTGGTTTTAATACCCTACTTGGCCTAGCAAGCTTGTACTCGGTGGTGGTGAGTACTCTATAGGACATGACTTGTGATACATGTATTCGGTTCTAATGGGTACCTCGTATGCTCAATAAAGGTGGACTTGGTGTTGATGAGTAATACAAAATAATAATAAGGCCGGAAATGGCTTTATGTAGTAAAATCTGACTTGTCCGTAGATTAAACATTTTCATATACTTTTAGTGATGTTATATTTACTCCAATGCATCGCATTTAGCTTAAAGCATGGCATTAGATAACTTAAACTGCATGATGATATGTAACTATCACAGTGATTTACTACCAAGTTAAATTAATTATAACAGCGTAGTATACATCTTCCAAAAATGCATAGTTTTCGTGACAATTGTGTATGTTCTATCCTAAAATTATATACTTTGCACCATACCATGATTGAAGATGATTGTTATCATTAATAACACATGACATTGAAGTCTATCAGTTCCGAACATACGCACTTTCCGTTATATTCTTTAGTGTTTACCCCCAAAATTCACATTTTGTACCATAGCATAGCTTAAGGTGTTTAATATCGTCATCGCAAGTCACTATTAAACTATCACAGCGATTATTTACCAAATATAATGGCTTATGACGTTATAGTCCACCGATTTCGAAAATTCGCACTTTTTCACGCACTTTTTAACGTTTTACCCTAAAAATACCTCCTTTTGCATAAATGCACGGCACTAAAATCTTGCAGTCTTCAACTGCAACTTAATAACTACATAGAAATGTGATTTATTATAAAATATGATTATAAATAACAATGTAGTTCACCGATTCCAAAAATTCGCAGTTTCGTTTATATTTTGGAACTTTTACCCCAATTTTCTCAAAATGCTCAAGGGTGACACAATGTCACCCGTCAGAAATTCCATTCGAAAGGTCTTGTCTACTGAAATCAGCAAAGAAAAAAACTTTATACTCCAATGCAAGGTAACTTGGGTTTGGGGCCGGACTATTAATAAATGTATCATTAAATCATAAGAAAAAATAAGATCGTGAAAAATACAGCTACGTCTTTAATTTATACTTCCTCTGCATGCATTCATTCGAACAATTCCAGGGCTTTCAGTGCTTTGATTATTATATTCACTACAACATGAAACTTTGATCACTTTAAAGTATCGATTCATTAAAACAGCAGTATAATATAAGACTACACCATGGAAACATGCCGAATAAAAAAGTTGACCGAAGTGGGGATCGAACCTAAAACTTAAAGGAAGTGAGGGTTTATCCACTACACTACCGCGCCTTTGATATATGGAATTGAGATTTGCACACTATTTGATATCGAACCCATATAAAAGTTTATAACTGTTCTCATTTGACACTTTTGCCTAGGGTGAGTGCGCTTGCAGGATTCCTAGAAAGTAACGAGACAACATTTTATTACAAACTAAACTGATTTACACGTAGGAAAGATCAAATAATACACATGTAAAATTACATTGCAATAACATAAATACTCGTACTTTGAGCGATATTGGACTTTAAATTAGGTGAGGCGTTTTTAAAATCCTTGAGTGTATATATGTAAAGGGATGTGTGATGTAGCGACTTGTATAATATTTTATTGAAAGAACTTCAAATTCCTGTGATTTACCTAACCTACTTTGTAGACGTTGCACTTTATTCTGTTATCACTTAGATAAAATTTTGACTTTTCCAGATTTTTAAGCAATAAATTACATTGAAACAACAGTTTTTCATTTCTGTAATATTAACGAAATATGAATATGCATACAATTTGTGTTGTCATATTGTATACAAGTGGACCAAGTGGATTATGGAACTTTCAATCTGTGACTGCTGAAACTGCAGATGAAGTGAACATCTTACAAGACATTCGTGATGAACTGAACGATCTGAAAAGATCAAATGAACGCAATATACATAAAATAATTCGGCTAGAAAGACAAGTAGGTGAATGCCGCATGAAATACGCTGAATTAACAAAACATACATCGACTGTTGCTCGTATTGAAAAGCGATTAGCAGACTTCGAGCAAAGGTTCGAAACGAATCATCAGGAACTGTTGAAAAGTCGTCACACAATTTGGCGACTGACGAATGAATGGAAATCCCATCAGCCTACATCCAGCGACTCAGAGTTGAGTTTCTTTGATCTCCTAGGGCATATGGTTTCAATTATCACATAACTGGTCTCAGCGATTAACTGACCAACAATCCGGTCAGTCTGGTAATAAAACTCCCATTATCAACTCCCATGGCACCAATTTCTTGTTACAATCATTTCCATGGGTTTGTATGAACAAACACATATTATTCAAACATTCCTATACACTTTTGGTATAGATAAGAAAATTCATAAATTTTTGACAAAACAAGAATTGTCAAAATTTCCAAAAAATAACTGCTTAATAAAACAAAAAATTACACAAAATCGGCCGTAGCTCAAAAACGACCTTGATGACCAAATTTTTATGTCTAATTTTGTTGATAAAAGTGTACTCAATCCAAATATTAAATAAAAAAGATAGGTCACGGGACTACTTTTCGCGCTATGACGTCATTATTGTCCCCCTATATCATAAAAACCTTAGTGAAATTGCATAAAAGTGACCCATTATCTGCGTGAAAAAATATTCTATTACCAAAAGAGTACTTACATTTGCATATTATGTACATAAAGGTATAGTAAATATAAACTTAGAAGAAATTGACGTGTTACAAGAATTACTTTAGGTGCAGTTACGTCGTAATTGTGTCTCTTTGTTATGAAAAGTGCGGTAAAATGGCGGTAAAAAGGCCAACTTAGTACATTTTGCATACATGTTTTTCCCATAATTTCTAGTCTTGTCATAATTTATTTTTGGCTAATGATATCTAAAAATTAAAATAAAACATAGGTTATCACGCTACACTCTGTGCTATTATGGCTGAATTATCTCCCCTTTTTCCTAATTTGGCAGTGACGTCGCATTCCATATAGCAAGGGGCCAAATATTGGCCCTGCATCGCTCACTTGAATAATCTTCAGACTTTAAGTCAATATATCATTAATTTATTCCCTATATATCAATAAAAGGGGATCTCTGCAGTCCCAGGCAATACAAACACTCAATATAAATGGGTACAGGTAATCCAAGTAATAATTTCTAATTTCACAAAAAATGGAAGAAAATGTAACCGCTATTTCACGCAGAGTGTTTTCATATTATTTGCTCAGTGAATATATTTTTTACCACAAAGTACCCACATTTATACTATCCCTAGATAGTATGACAACAAACATTTTGTCCCATTTTCATGACGTTCCAGTGCAAAACGCGGCCTCTATCGCTGTTTAAGCTATATGCGCAGAAATGATGCGCATAAACAACTGTATCAAACGTCCTTAAGTTCCTAAGAAAAACCATCGTGGTGGTATGGGTTGTGGCGCGGTATCAGAAATGGCGCACCTGAGATTAATGGTTATTTCTTGTGTTTAACACCCAAAATGACATACATTCCCAGTATATTTTTGGAAGGATGCATGGTTTAGGTCTGTAATGCAAATAAACAATGCTCAAAGTGAAATTTGTTGCTTTTAGAACTTGAAAGGTATGCTGTACCAATATTTGTTGGAATTTCTTATGACACTTTATTCCTCAAACATTGTAATACCGCAATTTTGTAAAATAAAATTTTGACTTCAATTTTTTTTGTAGAGAGCACTGGCATCCATGTTCACACCATGTTACATGATTAAAATGTCCTACACACCTATTCAAACACAGAAAATGGTGTCCAGAAGAATGTAACTTTCTTATTCTGAAAAACTGAAAAAACTAGTCAAAATCTGAAATAATCTGTTCCGTAAATTTTGTTAATATCAACTGTCATTGATATGTTTGGCATTCCCGAGTCAAGTTGGTTACAGATCTGACTCTGCAGATGCCATGAATGAGGCATACATGACAGTTAAAGATGATTTTACGCCTGTTAGGACATCTTCAAGTTGTCTTGGTGACTCAAAAAGTTTAATGACAATATGTAACCAGTGCAATTCTGTCTCGATACTAATTATAGATTTATTATCTTAGAAGAAGTGGACAAAGTAAGCAAACTGTTATATAAAATTGGCCTATATAGCCATAAAATAAAATTGGAAACAACTACTTCATGAATCCTTTTATTTTTTTTACCATTTAGGACCTACATGATAGGTGCGCCATTTCATATCACGCGGACCTGCCATAATAAGCCAAGTGTGTCTTTCATTGTTATGGTCATACAACATGGGTTAATGCAATTATCAATTGATATTTAGTGTCAACCTGTTCCCATTGAATTGCCCTATCAGTCGTTAATCACTTTAATCAAGAATGTTTTATATGTATAACAAAATAACAGCGTAAACTGTTATGTGCGCCATTTCCAATACCACAGGGATACTTAGATTTTATTTTAACAAATACCAATAGCATACTTTTAATTGAACTTTTTTCTAAATTTTACACTTGGAACAGTGACATCAGTTATGTTGCAGTGTCATGTTATGTATAAATGTATATTTACAATAGTGTTTAAATGCTTTATTTGTTTTGCATGTTTACCACTACAATGTTTTAATATGTACATTTGTATTTCAAATTTGTGATGTACGAGTAATGCTTCGATTTTTATTATAATTTTTGTAGTCTTCGAAATTAAACGAGAAATGAACATGTTATTATTTTATCACAGTTATAAACGATGCTTAAATCAAAATGCAATAAATAGTATGTTGATTATTTTTACCTAATAAAATGCATAGCTTACTCTACTGGTATCTTGAATTGTTTTATCATTGCTGCAAGGGTTAACTAAGAATTCATCCACACTTTACTAACAGGTTTCCTTGTATCAGTTACATAGATCAGTGAATTCCTAGGCAGTCATAAATCAATGTTGTGTACAGTGGTTTGACCTTAGCTGGACTGAATTAACTGTTATCAAAATAATCTGTGGCAATAAGAGCCCCTTTTAACAGGTAATTGAGAAGTCCATCCAGCTGGGAGAAGAAACAGGGATTTTCAAGCTGAATGTAGGCTGTTCCTTAGACTGTATACATGTACTGGGAACGGAATCTAACAGTGACTGCACAGATCACGCATTCTAATTATATCCCATATTGGCATACATGTATTTATCTTATTCCTCGGACTGAAGATGTTATGAGATACTAGTATATCAAATGCCAAGTATAATGCTGCACAGCCTTGGTTTAAAATCAGGACCAAAAGTTTTGCTCGATTTGATCATATTTTCCAATTTCTCACACTCCGGTTTTCTCAGGTTACACTGTATGTCATGCCCACCAAAATAGGTATACAGTTGCAAAATTATACCTGGTTGAATTATTCAATATCTGTTTATCTGACGGTCACAATTATACTAGTTTCTAAAACTACATATACTAAATCAATCACAAAAGAGATAGAAATAAAGATGAAGATTTTGTGAATTTAAATAACCATGTGATGTAATAGGCTGAATTTTCCATCATTTTATGACAAAGTAACCTTTCAAGCGGGACAAAGAGACTTTATAGTTTGCACCCAGGGTACCAATTAATGAATGGTCTTTACACTTAATAAACAAAACTTGATATTCCTTGTCTTCCAAAATATTGTTTCTTCACTGTTTTGCAAACAGTATTATTAGAGACGAGTAAATGTGGACATGACATAATTTATTATGTATACTTATTTTTGATGGGCAGTGTATATAATAAATGTGGACTGTGTCAAATAGCCTAATGAAAGCATATTTTATTTATTTGCAGATAGAAAACCTCAAATCAACAAACGAATAATTCCAGTAACAAGCTCTCCGATGCCTCAGTCCAGAATAGCATTCACTGCTTACAAAACACTGAATGCCATGAGGATCACTCACAAACAAATGGTACCTTTTGAAGGCATACTAACAATTGAAGGGCAGGCATTTAATCCCACCACGCATATGTTCACTTGTCCAGTTAGTGGAATGTATCACTTCGCAAGTTCCGTTGTGGCAGATACCCTTATGTAAGGCATTTAATCCCACCACGCATATGTTCACTTGTCCAGTTAGTGGAATGTATCACTTCGCAAGTTCCGTTTATGTATATTAATTCAGGACAAAGCGCACCTTCAATGGCACCTATAAAAAACTTATAACAGAAATTGTAAAAGACGGATCAACCCTGGTTAGAATGTTTTCCACCATCACAACTCTTAATGCTTCATCATCTGCCGACGTCCAGCCAAATTCTAATTCTGTTGTGACGGTTTGTAATAAAGGCGATTCAGTCTGGGTGAGAGCCCACCTAGAAAATCTATCATCGTTGTTTCTTAAGTTTGGTGGAAAATATACGACCTTCACCGGGTTCCTGTTATGGGAATTGTAATTATGAACCTGTTGTGTTAAACAAGTGTATCAGTTTCGAAATAAAATATCTCATATTGTACGTGTAGCTCTTATCTGTTCAGTGTTGACGTCGGTACTTGATGTATTTCTACACTTTTGTGAAGTTTCTGGGATCTAGCACTATATATTATTAGCACTAAATATTATTAGCACTATATTGTTAGCACTATATTATTATATTTTATATTGGGTATTTAGTGTACCCAGGCCTTTCTCTGCACTGCAGTAATCAGGGGCCAGTCTATACAAATACCTTTACATATATGGTACTATACTTCTGTGGAAGTTGATGATCTTATCAATTAGCACCCCAGGAGGTGTTAACTGGCCATGATTAGATAATTAGTTTAAATACCAATACAGTCTTATACAGATATACATATACAAATGTAGATAGATATGTCAAGCTTCAATTAGATTATATTGTATATTGTGTTTAATTAATGCATAAATTGTTAATTTCTTTATTATCAACAGAATATTGTCATGTTTGGTGTTGATTGATTCAGTATTTCATAAGTAATAAGATGGCAGTGCTAAAATGTAGATTTGAATTCTAGTTTTATAGAAATTGTCTTTTATTTGTTTTGCTTACTCCAGTGCATGTGCACTGTGTTTCACATAAAAGTGTTAAATGGTCAAAATATATATATTTGATGTCTATTTAATCAGCATTTTGTTAGGAATATGATGGCATTGTTAGTTTGTTGATTGGAAGTTTAGTTTTATGGTAATTGCCTCTACAAAATATTAGTGTATTGAATGTTGTTGTTTTACTTGGCTTATTGTGATGAGTCACTGGCAGACATCAGGCGGGCTTATCAGTGTCTCAGATCTGTCAATCTTCAGAATGCACTGACTGACCAGTTGACCAGAGGCTTATCAGCCAATCAAATCTTTTTATTAAACATTGTCCACTGACCAATTAGAGGTTATGTAAGATTACTATAAATAAGCTTGCAGCTGTTTTTTAGTCACTCTCTGCTGCCAAGGAAACTGGACTAAAAACTAAAACTGATCATTTACTGGTATTTAATTGATTATTTTTAAGACACTTAGGAAATTTCTGGAGTTTTGGCAATTTGATGTAAAATTAGATTTATACTTAGGATATTTTAGTAGGAAAATACACGGTGATAATTGGTAGGTTACATAATCTGTTGTCTATCAATGTTATCTATTGACTCTAGTGTAACACTCTAGATATTGACACATGCCTACTGCATGTTTTTTTTTAATTTTAATTGTATTATGTATTTGGTGATTCTCCTATTAGAGAGGTTAGTTTGTATTGACATATATGCACACACTGTAAGTGTGGTATAATTGTGTGGTGCCATAGAAGAGGTTAGGGTAAACGGGGCGTTTCCAGAGACGAGTCAAATATTTTCTAGGGCATATTTGAGGCATTACTTCAAAAATCATGCTCATGTTTTTTACCGAGGCAAACGTCTCTGCGTGCAACTGTGTGGCCTAGGCTTGTAAAACAACTAATAAAACAAAACATTGTATATATAAAATTAAGCATAATTTTAATGGCTTTATCAATATAATAATTGTAAAATATACACAATGCAAATATCAATAACATGTGAAGAATAGAATTTTGAGATCCATTCCAGTCACAATTTACAACGCCTGCAGATTCAGACAATGGAAGTTGCCATTCCGTTCCCTCTATAAGGAAAGTGGGGTGGGGGAGAAATTGTTAACATAATACCCTTTCATTAATATTATTTAATGTTGTTTGCTAATTGTATTGAACAGGAGCTGTCCACAAACAGTGCCATGCTAGGATAGTATAATCATTATATATTCAAAACAAAATGCTTCATATCAGCAGCATTACCCTCTGCTGTGTAGAGGTTGTGGCTTCCAAATCGAAAAAGGGAGATAATTTGGACAAAATGCAGGAAAGTAACCTACTTATGTATAGGTCATCTGGCCTAAGACTACAGTAAATATGCTCTCGTTACCCAAAATACGGAAGTGCCTACACAGAAAATAGTTCCCCTGTTTGATGGCGAGTATTGGTTGAAAGTTGACTGAACACTATGCATGTTATGTGAATTTTAGATAAAGAACATGTAAAAAAGGTAGGAAATAGGAGATTTAATAAAATCTGAATGCCAGATTTTATATACATGTATCAGTGGTTTGTGTACAGTCGTCTATTTGTGAAAATGAGCCGAATACTACACATGGCGTAGGGGTACGCCGATTGATAAACAATAATTATTAATCCAGCAGATCATGGTGCCTATATTTTGGGTCAGAATTATGTCTCTATGTTAGTTCTACAGGATTCAAGTAAGAATTTACAGCTGAATTACAGATTAATTGTTTTATCATGACAAACGTTTATATAGAACATAGAGCAAAAATAACTGTAGCCTTAGGCTCTCTGGGTCATGAAGATGAACAAATAAGCATTCTAAGTCCAAAAGGGGGCATAATTTCAACAAAATGCTAAATATTTACCTTCCCTTGTGTAGGGGTTGGGGTCATGATAGTGAACAAGTATGCAAAGCAATATGTGAATGCACTTTGAAAATATTGGAGGTGAAATAAAAGCTCCGCGAGTCGCATGTGTCGCCTGACGAAATGCACATTTGTCAAGGAAAACTATCCAGTATTGGGCTACTTATCGACTCACAAGAGTTCTCTAGTCATCTGAACTAAAAACGACAAAGCAATGCTCTGGACAAAAAAAATGTCCTGATAAAATCAATCTGAAGGGAATCATTCAAACACTACACAAGCTAGAGTTATGATTCTTGCGCACTGCACTTCATGTCACAGCAAAGAAACATGCATTCCTATTTTTGAGTCATTAATAGTTATGGTGACAAAGTTATGCCACGGACAAGAAGTTACGGTTCTTGTGTACTGCACTTGGACTTTTGGTAAGAAACATGCATACCAAGTTTCAAGTCATTCTACCTCATGGTGACAAAGTTATCCTCCGGACAAGAAATGCTCAAATTAAATCAATCTAAGGGAAATAATTAAAAAACTATGCAAGGCAGAGTTATGGTTCTTGCGCACTGCATTTCGGCTTATTGCAAGAAACATACATACAAAATCTTGAGTCATTTGAACTTAAGGTGACAAAGTTATGCTCCGGACAAGAAATGCTCTAATAAAATCAATCAAAGGGAAATAATTCAAAAACAATGACAGGTAGAGTTATGGTTCTTGCGCACTGCACTCCGGCTTATTGCAAGAAACATGCATACCAATTCTTGAGTCATTTGAACTTAAGGTAACAAAGTTATGCTCCGGACAAGAAATGCTCTAATTAAATCAATCTAAGGGAAATAATTAAAAAACTATGCAAGGCAGAGTTATGGTTCTTACGCACTGCATTTCGGCTTATTGCAAGAAACATGCATACCAAATCTAGAGTCATTTGAACTTAAGGTGACAAAGTTATGCTCCGGACAAGAAATGCTCTAATAAAATCAATCAAAGGGAAATAATTCAAAAACAATGACAGGTAGAGTTATGGTTCTTGCGCACTGCACTCCGGCTTATTGCAAGAAACATGCATACCAATTCTTGAGTCATTTGAACTTAAGGTAACAAAGTTATGCTCCGGACAAGCAATTTGTGACGCCGCCGCCAAAGTAACACCTATATGTCGCCTTTTCAGGCGACACAAAAACTTATACCTAAACTTTAACATTTGCACTGAGTTGAAAAAGCGGCAATAATTTCACCAAAATGTTTCCCTTACCATGTGTAGGGGTTGGTGTCATGGTGGTGAACAAGTATGCAAAGTATCAAAACGATATATCAATGCACTTTGAAGACATTAGAGGTTAAAACACCTGTACCTAAACTTTAACATTTGCACTTAGTTGAAAAAGGGGGCATAATTTCATCAAAATGCTTGATAAAGTTGCCTACCTCTGTGTATGGGTTGGGTTTATGATGGTGAACAAGTAAGCAAAGTATCAAAGCAATATGTCAATGCACTTTGAAGATATTAGAGGTTAAAACACCTGTACCTAAACTTGATAATTTGCACTATTTGCACTACGTAGAAAAGGGGGCATAATTTCAACAAAAGGCCTGATAGAGTTACCATATCCTGCATATGGGTTGGGGTTATGATTGGGAACAAGTATGCAAAGTATGAAAGCAGTATCTCAAAGGACTTAGAAGAGGTTAAAAAGCTTGTACCTTAACTTTAACATGAGCATTACGCCGACGCTCGGGTGACTGCAATAGCTCCCTTATTCTAGGAATAGTGGAGCTAAAAATAAATAATTTCACATTAAAATCACACAAAAAGGCAATTAAGTAAATGTACATCAAGTTAAATAAGTATTCTAATACGATCAGCAGTCTTTTCCATACACATAGAGGAATGCAAAGTAAGCTTTATTCCACAACAAATTAATGTACTGTAAAAGATTGATGATCTCACATTTTGGCCGCATAAACCAAACAACAGAAAAGTTCTAAACTACACACTTGAAATTTGATTACTATGTATCCCAGCTTGTGGCCATACTTGGGTTTTACGGTAAATTTTATTTGCTGAATTGTGTGTACATGTATATTAAAACTTCTTAATTTCTAGTTCACAATATCATTAATGTATAAAACTACACATTTATTGTCTGGTCTATTTAGTTCATACATAGACTATAGATAACAGAGATTGGCAACTACGCTTGGAACTGAAATAGCATGCGGGTGTTAACTTGTAACAACTAATTAAATGTATAGGATAGACAATGAGTATGGCTGGTTATGAGATTAAGATGGTGAGCTTCAGAGAGCGTCTAATCTCATAAGTAGTGATACGAGATGTCTATCCGACTTAGATCACGTGACTGAACAATTTGTACATTTACCGTTATTCACACACACATTAAAGAAGTTTAACTTTGTATTTCTGACAAGATTATGCAATTCGCTCCCAGCAATAGTATTAAATTCTGCACTTATTACTCAAAACAACAAAGGATCAAAATCACAAGTTATTCAGCTCAAAAGTGTTGGATATGGCCCATATCATATGGGATTTAGACGATGACAATACTGCGCTGTATTATACATTTTAGAAAGCAGAAATATTCACCTACAGTTGCAGTAAAAAATATTGACCAAATTTTTTATTATCCTCAGACAATTTTCATATTGATAATGATGATTTCTTACCCTTACATTAACAATTTGCATAAAAATTCGAAAACAATAGAAATTAGCTCAATATCGGTTGCTTCAACCTGCGATTTTTTGAATGTTACAAACAAAATAAATAAATAGAAATAAGAACAGACATTAAGCATGTAGTAAGCTTTCAGAAAAACCTAAGTTTGTGCTAGTAGGACTAAAACTGTGAATGCTTTATTTGTTACAAAATGGTCAATGTTGAGCAATTTAAGTCACATCGGTAATATTTGGTAGGTTAGATCGAGAGGCAGTTGCTTACCTCGGTTGTCTATAGTCTCAAGTTCATACGGTGAAACCATCATAGCTTTGTGCACTATTTCACCATATACAAGTATATGTGTATCTAAACTAAATATTGAGTACACTCACTAACTTATGCCAATATTAGGGGTTTCATTAGGAGCTGAATTTGGATATGTTTTATGTATAGTTTGAGCTATCTTAAACATTTTTACTTGTATTTCCTTATTTAGGGTGTAATTCATGCAAGGGTGAAAATTAGAAATTCTGAAAAACCTGGAATCTTAAAAATTTGACAATTTACACAGGGACCGTAGAATAGATATATATTCTTCCCAGATTTACATAAGGAAAAACACACCTTTTTGGTACCATCAAAAACACTTTCACCTATGTACATGTATATTTATTTCTAAAAGTGTTCTCAGAATTAATCTTGTATTACTTCAGTAGCCTTAAAGTGTTCTTAGAATTAAACTTGTATCGCTAAAGTGTACACAGAATTAATGTTGTATTCCTTCACTAGCCTCAAATTGTTCTCAGAATTAATCTTGTATTGCTTCAGAAGCCTTGAAGTGTTCTCAGAATGATAACAGCATAACTATCTGATCTGCGAGACCGTGAAAGGTACAGATGAATTAATATCCAGGAAGAATGGCCCCTCCTCTCCAGGACGGAACGTACAAGGTGATATATTGAATATACCACCTGATATCTTGTCCAGTTGTAAGACAGTATAACCATGTCTGTAAATAGAAAATACAATACAAATTTATTGTATCTGTTTGTTTGTTTATTGAGGTTTACTGAAACACCATTTCTCAATAATTTTCAGTTACGAGTTATCCTGTACTGTATCCTTACAAGAACTCGCTTACTTTTTTCCCAAGGAATCAACAACTTGTCCGTATGTGGAGGAAAATGACATAGTTGTCAAATTTTCATGGAAGGGTATGACCTGCTGCGATGACCAAACCATGATCACTGGAGTACGAATCCAGCACACAATTTATCCACTGCCACAGCTTGTTACGTCTAGACAAACATTCCTGTCTAAAATCCATCAACAAAATAGGCAATTCAGAAAATATTTTGTATGTCTATTTATCCTTGTGAAGTAATTTTATAAATGCTATGTATTTGATGCATGCATGCAAGCACAGGAGAACAGGTTGTATAGTCAGGTCTTGATATAGCAACACCCAATATACTAGCAAATTCATTATACTGACGTCATGTTTTGGGGGCAAAAGTATTAAAACGCTCTATGTATCAATTCAGTGTGCCTCCGTAGCTCATTGGTTAGCATGCTTGCTGTCTAATCTGGCGACCCAGGTTCAAATACAGGTGGAGGCACTCATATGCCTGTCAAATTTCAGCAGAAAGCTGACTGCCAAATAAAGGCTTTGCTTGGCAAAATATCTGAATATTTGTTACAACGACATTTTTCTTGGAAACAAACAGCATCGTTGTATCGAGATCTGATTGTATATGATTTACCTGAAATCTCCTGAAGATGTTTTGGTGAATCCACCAGGCACATTAGGACTGACTGCTATCACTTCAAAACCTACACTGTATTGTCTGAAATATTATCAACATACGTACATAACAGCATTTCATGTCAGCATAGTAACATAATATGTTTCTGTGGCGAGTGTAACAGTCGACTCGCTACTAAAAGATCTGGGGTAAATGTACAGTGGCTGCACAGACATATACTTGTCAGAAAGTAAGCTTTAAATTGCAACTTTACTTCTTTTAATTTGTTTTTAATTTTCGGAACAAAATGACAATTTTACTGACTCATTAAAAAAAAAACTAGACTGCATTCAGTTAATGCTTATTGGAACAAATGCACAGACGGACAGGAAATCACTACATGCCTCCGTCATCTACTGATGCTGGGGAACAAAAAGAAGCTTTCCTCCAGGTCAGACACATGTAAAAGAGTACTTACTTGGGTCCAAACAGTTCTAGGAGTATATGGTTATCTGTTGTAGCATTGTCTATCTTGAGTTGATAGATAGGATTGTTTGCGTGTGTATCCTGGTAGTTACCACACCCACCAGCGGTCACACCCTTCCACTGTCCTGTCAGCTGTTTAAACACAATATAATATACTTTAATAAACACAAATACAAGGTATAAATTGTTAATACTGTATGTGTTTTTCCAATTTCTATTAAAATCACTCTAAACAACTTATTCCTGATGGTACAAAGGGTATGAAAGAGTGAAACCAGCTCAATTTCCCCTTTTATTCTGAGCGTCTAGTAAGGAAATTACTGGTAACATTTTTAATACGTCATTGGAAAGATGTAGTCTTGGATCAAACCAGGAACCTACTGTTCTCGAAGCAGACACTCTTTCACTAGGCTACCATGGCGGTTACTGTCCAGTTAGGATAATGTGAGACTTACGTTTAATTTTATGTGTACACAAAATATTACAACAATTGTCTGAACAGGTTTAGTATTTCAGTTTAGCATTGAAATTATAGTGATTGGGATGACCTTTTAAATTGGGTTTACACCATAATAATGCACTCGACCACTGCGTCACTCTCTTATTATGCTAATTGGACAATACTATAGTGCGCCAACGATAAAAAAAAGGCCGGAAAATTGGCATATTCAACAAAGGTGTTTTTTTTTAGTTTAAACATATTTTATTACCCAAACAAAATATATAATCATTATCATACAAATATATCTATAAAAAACAAAACAAAGGTAGATTAATCAGATATTCACTATTTATCAGTGACGTTTTAGTACAAAACTGACCATATCTGTTCACTTAAGTAATTTGTAAAACCAATTTTGCAACAGTAGACCAAACTAATTCATGTTTATAAACATCAAATTATCCTGGACGCACTATAACAAAAGTAATCAAACATTTATCACACTTACTCTTTTCTCATATTGTTTTTTGTACGGGTCGACAATCTTGGTGAGTGAGAATTCACATGTTGCGTACACACGTAGTGTATAATGTATAGAATTATTCTTCTCATATTGAGACACAACCAGTGTATATGTAGCATTCTTCTTATTCTCGACCAGCTTACAGAGGTAGTGAGGACTGTTGATGCGTACGCCATCTTTGTATGGTGCAGGGTCATCTAGAAATAGACCAAATAGGTATATGCATGTTACATTGTTACTGAAACAATATAGAGAAGTACAAGTACCAATTTAATGTCTACTTACAGACATGCCATAATTCAGACTGTACAGACCGAGTGTCTCCATAGCTCAATGGTTAGCGCACATGCAATCTGGCGACCCAGATTCGAATACAGGTGGAGGCACTCATATGCCTACCATATTTCAACAGAATGCTAACCGGCAAATAAAGGCTATACTCAAGATACCCTCAATCATTGATTTAACTGTTTTACTCGGTACATATGGCAGCCTCAGCATATTGACTTTTGATCCTCACAGGTATCCATTCATACACCTGTGTATTTGGGGAGCATTGAGGGTTGTTCTTGCTCAGAAAAATCAAGCAGTGTCCCAGACAGGGATTGAACCCACCACCTTGTGTGCCTTATCTCTAGACCTCAAGAAAGAGATGTATGCCCCACATGACACCCAAGTAGTCATTTATGTTCAAGATCATAGTGACCTTTGACCCCAAAAGCTACTGGGGTCATCTACCAGTCACAACCGACCTGCATACAATGTTTAAGAATCCCAGGCTAACTCAATAATTAGTTACTGATTGGAAACCAATAATATTATTGGTCTAAATAGAGACAGTGACTGACTGACTGAAAATATACCCCAACATTAATAATTTACACCTATATTAGGTTATCTTGCCAAAGTAAGATAGCAAACATGTTCAGGTAAATAATACACCAAAAAAGAAAATGAACTTACGTGGATAAAATATCTTCTTTCCTCCAGTATCATAAACCAACAATGCTATGAATTCTTTGTTATCTGCAAAGTCGTTCTGAAATAAATTGGTATAAAACAATTCATGGTCATCCAAGTAATTTGTCACTTGAACACATATATGCAAGTATTGTCTTCATGTAACAGACCACGCTAACACTAACACTCACAAACACTAAGTACAACCACCCTCTACAAACATCAGCAAGCAACTGACAAGGGCGGATTGAAAGGGGGTTGAAAGATAGCATACGCCCCCTAACATTGTCCAAGCATGGCAAATTTGTCTTTAGTTCTAGGTGAAAAGCTATAAATTTTAATATGCATTTTTTTCGTGCTTGCTTTACTCGCAAAACAACTTCTGATACATGATATTTAAATAAATAATCCATTTCCCCTGACTGATATCTTAGTAAATGGTTAATTTGCTTTTATTTATCCTCTCCACTGGGAGATCCATATGGGTGACAGCCCCAAAATGAAGAGTCATTTTAGTTCTTTGTGAGAAGTGCATGATACAGAAGATGCCCCAGTTTCAGAAGCAACCCTGATTCTTTAAGTGCCTGATAAAAAGCATTTTACATTAGACCTCGGTTTTAAAAGTCTTGTCCGAAAGACTGTGAGTGAATTTAGTTATGTTAGGTGGGAAACACTGAAAAGCATTTCTATTTTTTTCCCAGCTGGAGATTGGATTGAACGGACAACCTTCAGATCTGCAACTGTGGGGGTGGGGATGTTATTTCAAGGACTTTGGATTTCATGAAAAATGGCAAGGTCAAAATTCAGACAAATAATCCCAAATTGTTTATACAGTCAACTCTCGTTATCTCGAACTCGCTTATATCGAATTTCCGTTATGTCGAAGTTTTTTTCAAGACCCGATTTTTCTCCTTCTTTGTCTATATGAAATCTCGAGACCCATCTCGAATTTTCGGTTCGAATTCAGCTCGAATTTTTCGTTATGTTGAATTATTTTTTGGTCCAGATTAACCAATTTGCACTTTAAATCTATTGTTCATCTCGAAGTCGGGTCGAAGTCTGATCGTATTCGACTAGCGTCGAATGTTTTTCACACTTCGCCAGTCTGAAATCTTTGATTTACCTGTAATTTTCGCGCCTTCCATTGTTGAACAAATATTTGTTTGCAACGATTTGCGCAAACATGTCATAAAACTTCGTGTTACGTACTAACATCAATAAACATGTCATCTCAAACAATTGTTTGTAAAAATAATAATTAAAATAAAATGCATTTTCTCGAGGAGGAATACATGTACATAAATATCGCAACAAGCAATTCTCACGAATATGTCATTCTTACGACCATAACAATATGGCGGCGTAAAATGACAGAAACTGGAAAACTTCTATCTCGAATTTTCGTTATGTCGAAGTAATAATAATTCGAGATAACGAGAGTTGACTGTAAATCAAACATCACATATCGATATATGCAAATAAACTTCCCAAAAATTGCAGTCTTGTACCTGACTTAACTTGAAAGCCAGTATGGCTGCAACTGTAAACTTGACATAATTATTGGTATTGTTATTCATTGGGGATATAATTTCGTGGTTGAGGTCATTCTCGAAATTAAATCCTCCACGAATATTAATCATTTTACAGTATCACTAGGTAATTCCAAAGTCATGTTTATGATGGACATGGTGAGAATCTTAGAAACAAGAGATATTGAATACATAATGTTAGATGTTACCTTATCAGTTATATGACGTGTAAGGAGGCACCATACAGCAGACGCTTGACTCGACTTTAACTCTAATCTATACTGTGGATTATCACTAATATTGTACCGGTCCTTCTTGGGTCCTTCCTTCGCAAACCATGAGCTGTAATAACAAGTCACAGAAGAATTAAAAGCAATACAGAAGTCCATAACCGATTAGAAGTCCCCTACCAATTTGAAGCCATGACCCTAAGCAATACAGAAGACCCCTACCAGTTTGAATCAATGATCCTAAGCAATATAGAAGTCCCCTACCAGTTTGAAGCCATGATCCTATGCAATACAGAAGTCCCCTACCAGTTTGAAGCAATGACCCTAAGCAATACAGGAGTCCCCTACCAATTTGAAGCCATGATCCTATGCAATACAGAAGTCCCCTACCAGTTTGAAGCAATGACCCTAAGCAATACAGGAGTCCCCTACCAATTTGAAGCCATGACCCTAAGCAATACAGAAGACCCCTACCAGTTTGAAGCAATGATCCTAAGCAATACAGAAGTCCCCTATCAGTTTGAAGCCATGACCCTAAGAAATACAGAAGTCCCCTACCAGTTTGAAGCAATGATCCTAAGCAATACAGAAGTCCCCTACCAGTTTGAAGCCATGACCCTAAGCAACACAGAAGTCCCCTACCAGTTTGAAGCAATGATCCTATGCAATACAGAAGTCCCCTACCAGTTTGAAGCCATGACCCTAAGCAACACAGAAGTCCCCTACTGGTTTGAAGCAATGATCCTAAGCAATACAGAAGCCCCCTACCAGTTTGAAGCAATGATCCTATGCAATACAGAAGTCCCCTACCAGTTTGAAGCAATGATCCTATGCAATACAGAAGTCCCCTACCAGTTTGAAGCAATGATCCTATGCAATACAGAAGTCCCCTACCAGTTTGAAGCAATGATCCTATGCAATACAGAAGTCCCCTACCAGTTTGAAGCAATGATCCTATGCAATACAGAAGTCCCCTACCTGTTTGAAGCAATGACCCTCAGCAATACAGGAGTCCCCTACCAGTTTGAAGCCATGACCTTAAGCAATACAGAAGTCCCCTACCAGTTTGAAGCCATGACCTTAAGCAATACAGAAGTCCCCAACCAGTTTGAAGCCATGACCTTAAGCAATACAGAAGCCCCCTACCAGTTTGAAGCCATGACCCTATAAATTATTTTCAATGTTTCTGTTGCCATAGCAATCACAAATTTTGTCAGTGAACCATTAATATGTGTCATCCCAAAATTGCTCTCTAAGCATATAACATATATCGCCTACCTAGCATTGATAATATCTGGGTTATACAAAGACTTAAAGTAGTTTAACTATAGTATTTCTGTAGCAACCACAATTTATGTCAGAATTAAAAATAAATTGATGTGCATAATCTGTTTATTGGCCCCTACCCACATATCAAGTTTCATAAACCTAGCTTGGACTGACTGACTGACCGATTAACTGTTTATATCCCTAATATTACTGTAAAATCATTATTTTTCGAGGGTATTGAATTTTTGTTGATTTTGTTGTTGAACTCAACCACGAAATTTAATACCCATGATTAATTGACACAATACCGAAAATAGGATTACCCTTCCATGTTTTTGTAATCCACAAACTTACAACTCAACGAAAATGCATTTTCATCAAAATCCACGAAATTTAATACCCACGAAAATATATGATTTTACAGTATATATACCTGTGTATGCATGTTGTGAACTTGAACAAGCTGGGATTCCAATTGATATAAATCACATCATAGAAGTGCAGCAAGGATTCATAATCAATCCAGAACACACCTGAAAAACATTGAACATGATTTTGAAACAAGGTCTATGATTTATATCAATCACTCTTTACACAATGGGTAGCTCTTGAAAACAATGTAGGAAGTGGTGTCAGTCGGCGAAATTAGCACTGAAAATTATTGTCCAGATGTTCGGGACAAGTAAATATTGATTTGGATAAGTTACTACTGGAGCTATGTATACATAGAGTACAACCTCTCCAAAGTCCTCTGTAGAGCAACAGCCTCTCAATTCCAACACATTCAAAATTTTCCTACGCCGATATTTACTGTAAATGTAATCTCTGCAGAGCAACAACCTCTAAACAACGGCCAATATTTACAGCTCCCAGAAGGTGTTGCTCTACAAAGGAAACAGGAATTTTAAAGAATCCAATTAAATAACAATTATGAGAATTCCAAAATAGTAATTGATTAATTACAATTACTTGGCACAAAGTAAATAATAATGATTAATTCTTTTATAAAATGGTTGCATAAGACATTTACGAAAGAGACTCACGATCTTGAACATTTATTGTCAACATTTAAACATAATCACTTTTTTCACAATTGTTGTGGTTGCTGTAATGGCTGAGTTGTATATTGCTTTTGAACTTTGTCTCGCTAGGCAATGGTGCTGTACAATATAGTTTCAAATCCCATTATGATGTAAACTAATTACACTATTTGACTTTTAAAATTTTATTCAATAGGGGTGGTATTCAGTATTGATCTCATTTAATTGGAGAACAAAGATAGCCAATCATACCACCTGTTACTGACCAAGAGTTTAATATGGTGTGATCTGATTGGTTTTTCTTATCCTTAAGTCAAGTAAGATCCATATTGAATACCCCCCTAGGACTAATATTTAACTAACCATTATCGAATGATTGTGCACTTTTAGGATCGTAGTTGAGAGCTTTCTGTAAGTCAGGTGTCCAGTTTGTGAGATCATTCTCACAGAATCTTCCCTTCCAGCGTAAATGATTCCACGGGTTCTTTAACATAAACAATCTCTTCCCCTGAAACAAGATTCCATATCATGACATTTCCCGGTATTATAGTACAGAAAATTTGACACGATACTCAAACTCCTATCAGCATAATTTAACAGCTGATATCTTGTCTATATTTATAAGTTATAACACCAGAGCTGTTATATGTTTTCATAAGCGGAGAGTATCACAAAGTTGCTCGAGGTGTAATACAAACACAAATCTAAAGGACTGATATTGCATAATTTGGTCGCGGAAATTTATGTATTCACAATGCAAGAACCTTATAACATATTCAGGCATAAAGGTCAGAATCACAATAACTTTTCCGTGCTATACATGTACAATATAGTATATTAAAGGAAAACACATTTTTTGTATATCCAGCTCAAAGTTCGTTGGTTTTAATTAAGATTTAATGCTGTTTCAGTTATACATAGTGACTGATTCGCATTACCAGTGTTCCTGGACGGTATCCTTACCGGTACAATATTATAAACAGAACAAGAACCAAAATGTCACAAAATATGTCTCCCTGGGGGCATGCTGAATGAAATGGTAGTTTAAGGGTCATAAACTAAGAACGTCTGTGCCGATACAACCTATAATCAAACTTGGCCTAGATATTATGCCCATAAACATTGTCACCAAGTTTGAAGACGATCAGATGAAAACTGTGTGAATAAGAATACCGACAAATTACTGGAAGCCACCCCACCCGCCTGCGAAATGTGTTCACATAATATGTCCCATTTTCAATGGCCATAAATAACCAATGCCTCAATGGAGTTTAAAAATAACAGTTTGATCGATACTCAACCCTATAATAGTAATGCAGCTCCATTTACCACAATTTATAATTGTAAACAAATTATAAATGCTTAAAATTTGATTGTAAGTTTACGATTTCCGTAAGTGCTTTGATAAAACAGTACCCTTACCTTAACTTCTCGTATATCTAACATTGCGTAAGCGTGTGTAGGTACCAGTCCAGCACGGTCAGCTTCTGCATCTGGTATTTCTCCTGTTGCCACGGTAACCAAACAATGTCCCTTATGGAACCTTTCAAGAATTCGTTTGAACTCCTTATCTTTGTCAAATCTATCATCAGACCCTGGACGTGCTATTGAGAGACGCTCGGGAATCCAACCCGTCAATGCATTCAGATCTATGTTCTATAAAATATATACATACAGTTAGTACATATTGTTATCATATACATCATGTGTATACGTTGTGTCGTCATCCATGGTTGCCACATAAGCTCATGATGGTGGTACCACATTTGCCACATGTCTTGAATTAAAGCTTCTTAATAAATTCTATATGACACCCTTTGGAAGCTACAAATAGTCCTTGTAGTTTAGAGATTGTTGCTCTATACAGAGGTCAAATGCATAGTAAATTTCAGGTTAGGGAAATTTTGAAGGTGTTCCTCTACAAAGGGCCACTCTGGAGAGGTTATACTGTATTGTGGGATAATAATAACAACAACTAAAATGAAAATTGGTTTGCCAATTATGTTATCAACAGAAAACAAGACTGCGTTCAATAAACGCTTATGCCCCCATGGAAGCCTTGCCCATAAAAAGCTAAGTCAATCAGGGGCCATAATTTTGTAATAATGTTGGATAGTGTTACATGGCTTTGATAATGTAAGGGGCTTATGATAGTAAACAAGTATGCCAAGTTTTAAGGCAACGCCATGATGGACATGATGTAAAACGAAACTGTCAATTTGGGTTAACCAAGAATTAGACGCTTAATAAGTCTAAGTCCAAAATTAGGTCAATGTGACGGTCAAAATGAGGTTAGGTGATATAGGTGTGTGGAGAATGTTCAAATACAACAACCATGCAGGTATGAAAGCTTTGTAGCAAGCCATATTAATGCTAGAAGAAACGGTCAATTTGGGTTAACCAAGAATTTGGCCCTCCAATAAGTCTTAAGTCCAAATTAGGTCAAGGTGAAGGTAGAAATGGCGTCAAATGATACAGGTGTGTGGAGAGAGTTCATATACAACATCCATGCAAGTATGGAAGCTTTGTAGCAAGCCATAATAATGCTAGAAGAAACGGTCAACTTGGGATAACCAGGAATTTGACCCTTCAATAAGTCTAAGTCCAAAATTAAGTCAAGGTGAAGGTCAAAATGGGGTCAGGTGATACAGGCGTGTAGAGAGTGTTCATATACAACATCCATGCAAGTATGAAAGCTTTGTAGCAAGCCATAATGATGCTAGAAGAAACGGTCAATTTGGGTTAACCAAGAATTTAGCCCTTCAATAAGTCTAAGTCCAAAATTAGGTCAAGGTGAAGGTCAAAATGAGGTTAGGTGATACAGGCGTGTAGAGAGTGTTCATATACAACATCCATGCAAGTAAGAAAGCTTTGTAGCAAGCCATAATGATGCTAGAAGAAACGGTCAATTTGGGTTAACCAAGAATTTAGCCCTTCAATAAGTCTAAGTCCAAAATTAGGTCAAGGTGAAGGTCAAAATGGGGTCAGGTGATACAGGCGTGTAGAGAGTGTTCATATACAACATCCATGCAAGTATGGAAGCTTTATAACAAGCCATAATAATGCTAGAAGAAACTGTCAATTTGGGTTAACCAGGACGGACGGACGGACGAACGGACGAACGGACGGACGGACGGACGGACAGGTGAATCACTATATGCCTCCCCATCTATCGATAGGGGGGCATAAAAAGACATAATTGTTATTATTATTAAATATAATGTGTGAATACTTACAGAATTGGAGCCTGGAAAATCGTATCCACCCATGACTTTCATGTAAGCTTTCTCCAGTATAGATACCCATAATTCACTCTTATTGTTGGAATACGAGCACAGCAGTTCACCATACTGTCCCATAGGTAGATAGTCATCTACAATCACCTGTATATATACAACAAGTCACTATAGTCACCATGTTTCATACAGATTGAGGTACATGTACCAGTTTCATACAGAAACATTTTTTTTTATTCAATTTAAACATAAGAGATTGCATATATACATATACACACAGAAAATAAAATGTCATTTGTATGCTGCCTCACAGATTGGGCTAAATTTTTTGTATATCGTGATTTTCCAACCTAACCAAGTATTGATGCAATAGAAAGCCAATGACAGTTGCTTTATAAAATATTTGGTGCAAATGAGCAATTTTAACCACTCTCGATATGGCCCACTGTGTTTTTTTTTCTTGAAAAAAAGCACTAAGTTTCCTTCCAACATGCTTTGTGAATTATTTAATTCACATGTGATCGAACTATTACATCAACAAATTACAGCATAAACATCAGTGAGGTATTTGGTTTGTTTTTTGATTAATTTTCATCAAATGTGAACAAATTTCAGGCAATTTAAGTAATAGTAGTGTTAATTCTATAGGATAATTAATACCCTATAGAATTTGTGATGTAAAAATACTAAATAACTACAAAATGCCGAAGTTTCTCAAGTTATTTTAGATATCAGTGTGGTTGTTTATGGGATATACAGGCAACTATACCACAATTACGCAAATATTTGACAATTTTATTTTATTTTTGCAATACACCAATACGTGAGGCAGTCCCTTTAACAACTTACACTAGTTATCTCCACTTTACAATTACGGTTGTGTATCGAAAGAATTATGTAATTCTGTCAAGTTATGCAGAAACCTTTGCAGGAGAATGGTGATGGAAATGAGATTTCAAGTAAATGCAGGAGATTTTCCATGTTAGAAGTTTTGACTAAAGTTAATGAATTACAATAATGAAGGATTATAATGAAACACACAACAAGACAACGGGTATTTTTTCAATTTATTTTAACTAGTTTCAACTATACACACAGTCTTCATCGGGGATGAAAATGAATGAAGTTTATATATTGTATGCAGTTTTCACTTGTATGAAAATACCATGCATGTTTCATGAAGCAATTTAAACTAATATTTGTGATCAATTTCATGATGTAAACAACAAATGTCAAGTATGTCCAAGAAATGCATGAAATTTTATCAATTAGAGAGAGTGTGCATGAATCATAGCTGTGGTCTAAAATGCATGAGACTCACACATGATGCAGGAAATTTGGCATGTACAGGGTGTCCAAAAAGATAGTTTACAGTTTCGGCGTATATTTTTCAAACCTTTAAATACAGCTAACGCAAAGAAAACTTGAGAAGAATTATCCAAACTATAATCTTAAGACTGGTCCCAGAAAAATCTTTTGTCTCAATAGGTGTTTTCTTTGGGATAGCAGAATGTTTTGAAAAATAGACACAGAAACAGTAAACTTTTTTTTGGACAGCCTGTATGTCGTTGTCAAGCAATCACCTTTATGTACATTTTAGCAGTACATTCAGGTCTTGATACAACGATGCTGTTTGTTTCCAAGAAAAATGTCATTATAACGAATATGTCGGTAAACTGAATTGATACATTAAAAGCGTTTAAATACTTTTGTCCCCACAATAAGATGTCACTATAATGAATTTGTCAGTATATCAGGTGTTGTTATATCGAGATCTAACTGTACATTATAAGCACATGGTTAAATGATTTTGCTAGAAAGCCTTTGACAAACCATTGATAGTGATCACTTAGTGCGAAAGAGGGAGTAAAAGAGTATTCAACTTTATGGAAGGAGAGTCAATCTATATAAGAAACTTCCTTAATTATGAATGATTCAACAGCAACTAACATTTTGTTTGTAAACTTGGTCATGCATGTATAATTCGTTTATTCAGATCTGTCACTAGGATACAACCAAGTTTTGTTTTTTTAAATTTTAGTCAGAAAACGGCAGTAAAAATCAATACTTTATGTACCAAGCTATATACTCATATATACAATAGCTGTAAAAAAATAATAAGAGAAATTGCAATGTTTATATAATTATTCAATGTTACGTAAACACGTGACTGACCTGATTAAACAAGTTATAGTCCTGAAACTGTATATACTTCAAGCCACTTCTTAGTGGGTAACCATCTATCCAAGTTATAACAGGTTATGTTTATTCTATTGAAAGATCAACTGTTTATTAAAGAAGGAAGTCTTGATAGCCTAGTAATAGAATGTCCGCTTCGAGTGTGGGAGGGTTCGATCCCAGACCGTGCCATACCAAAGACAAAATCAAAATTGTACCAGAAATTCCTTTGCTACCCTTGTGGCGATGGATCACATAAGAAATGAGGTGTCGAGAGTGATTAATATTACTTAAAAATAAACCTGTTTCAAAAACGAACCTTAAATGAATTAATATAAACTAAGGAAGAAGGAAGGACTGTTACAGAATATGATAATGTCACATGTCATTTCTGTTAAAATGCGGATAATGATGTGTTAGTACACAATACCTTTCTATGGACACCATTGATGTTGAGTTTAACCATGTATTTACCACATGGGTTATATACTGGATCACCGTTCCTGTTCTGAGGGTAAATGATGCTGAAATATATAATCTTTTATGACTTTTCTTGTATCTAGGTTAGTATAGGATACTTAAATAAATAAATTTACCAGATTTAGTGAGCATATATTCAAAGGCGCGTTACAAAATATAGTGTTGCAACCATAAGGACACAGGTGCATCCTCTACCATTGCAGATACAGCATGATCTGACCAGAGGAACAGACTGAGAGAAAGCCCCTGAAGGGAGAGAGAGACATTTGATACAGCCATGTCCAGTGCTGCAGGTGTGCGCCTAGCTCTTATTTCGAATAGACAGCCTGGTTCTTTAATGTGCCTGGTGTATAGCACCGATACACAGCTCTCTGGCACCTTTAACCAGATACTTTGCAGACCACATGGTAAGATACTGCGAGAAATACTACAAATACTTAGTGTAGTATAACCTTCAAATGACGTCACTTTACAGAGACTGAGAGTCCATTTTTCAGATGTTTTTTTTTCGAGATATTTGGGTCATATGATAAAAATAATCTTACACTTGTTGTCAATTGACACAAACTTATAGTAAACTTGTTCAGGAAATCTTATTACGCGAGCAAGAGTGGGTGTAACATTTTTTACAATTTCAGGAATAAGTTTTATAAAGGTATGAACATCAAATTCCAATAAAAATAAAATTTAAATAAAACCTCCAAGCAGTTAGTTATCTAACAACTATACCAACTCATTAACAAATGAGTTGAAGTTCATTATGCTAAAACTGCATCAACTGGTCGAATATTAAGCGAGGAATTGCATTTTTATACTTAGTAGGTTGTTAGTCAGTACAGTCACCTAAAACATTGCCTAAACGAGTATTTGTCAAGATATTGGGTACTAAATGGACTAGGACAGTAATGGAGGCTCTCCTTATCAACTGGAGTAATAACAAGATGTTTGTAAAACATGGCAGCCCAATAGTCAGAAATGGTAAAGGTCGACAGTGACCTTGACCTTAGACCTACTGACCTCAAAATCAAAAGGGGTCATCTACTGGTGATCACCATCCTCCAAATAAAGTTTAAAGATCCTAGGGCAAAGCGTTCTTGAGTTATTGAACAGAAACCATTTGGTCTTTTGACAGACCAAACAGCATGTGCAAAGCAATATACCCCTTCATCAAAGATGGGGGGGCATAAAACTGGATCCAAAAAAGCAAGTAATTTAACGCAAAGTGGGCATAACATCATGTCGACGTGAGAACTTCGTTGAACTGACCAACAGTACGACCGGCAAAGTGCAAAGCAATATATCCCCCTCATCAAAGATGGGATGGGGGGGGGGGGGCTTAATAAAAAGTTAGCTTACCTGGTAATAAGTTTTTGCTTGAATCTTCTCTCATATTGAGCACTGATTGCTAGGGATGCCACGAAACTACAATCTGACACAACTGTCTGTAACAGATATTATGGGTTTGATTTCATCACATCATTAGAATACACTGAACAATGACTATTTTACACATTCTTTTATAATCGTTCAACTGAGACAGTCATAGTGTGTAGGCATTCAGTTATATTCCTGTCTAATTGGCCAATGACCTCTGGTTTTGAGGTAAGAAAACTAAATTTTTACATGTACAATAGTTGTTGGATAAATTCATGAAAATGTTAAGAAGAAAAACCAAATTGTTGCTGGAAAGACAAAACAATGCACCTTGGCTTTTTATCAAACATGTCTTTTTGAAGCAGTGGGAAACATGAAACAGTTTTACACCTTTATTATGTCAAAATATCGAAGGTCTGCACTTATCAGGCTCTTAAATTTAATATACATCATATTACACATTCAAAATGACATAACAACTGTATTTATTTTTTGTAAGAAAATCCCAAGCCAGATATGACCTTTTGTCTTGTTTTAGCTTGTATAATTATGATACTATTGTTTGAGGGCTGCCACTCAAGTACCCACCTGTCTAATACTAAAGCTAGATATAGCATATATCATCTGAGGGCTGTCACAAAAGTCTTCAGGTCTCAACCATTTGGTCAATTGTTGTTTTTGTTTTGGAGATAAAGCTAACTTTCCATCTTTATCACTGCAAGTAAAGGTAATACTCGTAAAACAAACAAACATTATTGAAGCTTGATGCTCAATGAAACTTACTAATAGAAACATAATTATAAGGAATGTAAACGATTAATCTGTTAACCGCTTGAATGATGGGTAATCGGTTAGAAATGTAAAATGCTAACCGGTTAATCGAATTTCTTTTTTAAACTAGAGGATCATAGATCCTTGGGCGCTCACCTGCTAAACGTGGTCAGACTTTGAACTTGACGTTAAGGTCATCAAGATAAACATTTTGACAAAACTTGTTGAAAGTTAAAGCAAAAATGTGGCCTCCAGAGTGTTAACAAGGTTTTGCTATTATTTGACAAATTGATCTAGTTTTTACCCCACATGACCTAATTTCGAACATGACCTTAATGTCATCAAGACAAACATTTTGACCAAAGTTGATGAAGAATAAAGCAAAAATGTGGCCTCAAGAGTGTTAACCAGGTTTTCCAATTATTTGACTTTTTGATCTAGTTTTTGACCCCACATGACCCAACTTCGAAATTGACATTAAGATTACCAAGATAAACATTTTGACTAAACTTCATGAAGATTAAAGCAAAATTGTGGCCACCAGAGTGTTAACAAGGTTTTTCCATTATTTGACCTTTTGACCTAGTTTTTGACCCCACATAACCCAACTTCGAACTTGACCTATATTGCATTGAGGTACAACTACTGTCGAAGTTTAATGAAAATCAAAGCAAAAAATGTTACCTCCAGAGTGTTAACAAGGTTTTCCTATTATTTAACCTATTGACCTAGTTTTTGACCCCACATGACCCAACTTCGAACTTGACCTAGATTTCATTGAGGTACAACTACTGACTAAGTTTAATGAAGATCAAAGCAAAAAATGTGACCTCCAGAGTAATAACAAGGTTTTCCTATCCTATTATTTGACCTATTGACTTAGTTTTTGACCCCACATGACCCAACTTCGAACTTGACCTAGATTTCATTGAGGTACAACTACTGACCAAGTTTGATGAAGATCAAAGCAAAATTGAAAGTGCTAGAGTGTTAACGGTGAAAAATCTAACGGACGGACAGACAGACAGACGTACTCATGAGACGGTATTTGTGGGGTTATCTTTTGTTCTTTCTTTTGTTTGGTTGCAACCCACAAGTAGCATTTTGCACCCCACAAGTGACGGAATGAATGGAATCTAAAAATAGCCTATTGTTCCACACCCCACAACTACCGATGCATTCGTACGGACTGACAGACTGACAGACGGACGAGGGACAAAAAACAATCACAAAAGCTCACCTTGCCACTTGGTGGCAGGTGAGCTAAAAACGCTTTTGAACTGTAAAAACTCGCAAAATAAAATTGCTGACAATCAAGTTATATACCTTATTCAATGATATGCTAACCAAAGGAGTGGAATTGCAGTCTTTAGTAGTAGATCTTACTTTAAGGCCAAAACAAATTTAATTATGTGGTTCTAGTAACCCGACCGACCCTAATGTTTCGGCCCGACCCTAAACATTTTATTGCAAGAAAAAGTAATACTCACCTGTATGGAACGGGGAAAGCAAACTTTTCCTTGACATCAACAGAAAGAAATGGGACGTACGTTCTTCCATTAATGTCTGAAGTTTTTCTGGAAGCATACATGTATATTGAAAAATATTTTAAAAATGTTTTGGTGTTTGTGGCTTATCAAATTATAAACATTCATGTTGAATCAGGTTTTAGGCTGTTTCTCAACATTTTTTAATTTATACATTGTATACGGCGGCTCATTTATCTCAGTAGTTTTCCTAGCCGGCATCTAGGAACCTGTTTTAACTTACCCTTCCACAAAAAAACAGCAGCTTCTCCACATGTGGAGGAAAATCAATATTTTTGTCAAATTTTCATATAAAGTTATAACCAGTATGAATCGAAGCCAGATCACCAGGTTATAATTCCAACACAATAATAACTGGAAAGTATTAGTCAAACCAACCTTTTTAACATGATTTCATATAGAACTACCTTAATACTGATTTTATACAGAACTACCTTAATACTGATTTCATATAGAACTACCTTAATACTGATTTCATATAGAACTACCTTAATATTGATTTTATACAGAACTTCCTTAATACTGACTTTATACAGAACTACCTTAATACTGATTTTATACAAAACTACCTTAATACTGATTTCATATAGAACTACCTTAATACTGATTTCATATAGAACTACCTTAATACTGATTTTATACAGAACTACCTTAATACTGACTTTATACAGAACTACCTTAATACTGATTTTATACAGAACTACCTTAATACTGATAACTACCTTAATACTGATTTTATATAGAACTACCTTAATACTGATTTTATATAGAACTACCTTTATACTGATTTCATATAGAACTACCTTAATACTGATTTTATATAGAACTACCTTAATTCTGATTTTATATTGAACTACCTTAATACTGATTTCAGATAGAACTATAGCCCGTTTGCAGCGAAAAAAATCGTCTAAATTTTGAATAGTTAAAAATCTATTCATCAGATGTTGATAAAAATTTACGTAGAATCATAATTACATTCTACCTACTCCCATTTTATATTTCATAATTTTTAGTTACTTATTTCAACAAGTTTATTCTTTATTGTATATTGATATTACATGCATTTGAACACTTTAACGCAGGGAGGAAATCTGGTATTTCATTGATGTTTAACTGTCCTTTTATTAACTGTTATAATCCGTGATCAGCAAGATTAACATTGCTGTGATGAAAGCGAAATTTATGAGGCCCATATAAGTCGATTTATTTAGGTATGTCGCTTGTGTGTATACAGATTATGTATAATACCTGTAATATCACGGAAAAGCAGTGAAAACCAAACCCTTATTCACTAAGCTACATAAGCTATGTATATACTTATACATGGACATACACGTATATAATAATGTTAAATTAAGAACTTAATAAAAGCATTGTAATGTTTATGTGCGCAATGACAAGTAGTCTTATGACTGAACAAGTCCTAAAAAACTGAGTAATAAACATCTACCCAAACCTTTAGGATTAGTCTGAAATCGACATTCATGAACACGTTTGAAGAATGCCTAATATTAAGCAGTCAAAATCGTTTAAAGATGCTGTAAAATCCGTGTTTTTGATAGTTCGAGAAGGAGGCTGCTAGACGCAAGCCATTTTTACGTTTAGACCCGAAAATATGATACACATAGACAGTACAGATGAACAGACGGGCCTCGTATATGCTATATTTAATAGGTTACAAATACGTAAATCTACCGTTAGACGTGTCACGTGACCATGAAATTGGCAGTTGTGTGTATCGAGTCTTCTAACATGAAGTTGCATTGTAAACTACAAATATTTTACATAGAACTTATGAACAAAACTTTTTTCACACATGTCCGATGTTGCTTAGATTTATTTGTATATTAGGTAGATACATTTCATTTACTCATGCAAAATCTCATACTTGTAGGTGCAGTTAATACTGAGAAATCTTCATTTTAGACGATTTTTTTCGCCGCAAACGGACTATACCTTTATACTGATTTCATACAGAACTACCTTAATATTGATTTCATACAGAACTACCTTAATACTGATTTCAGATAGGACTACCTTAATACTGATTTTTGATAGAACTACCTTAATACTGATTTTATATAGAACTACCTTTATATTGGTTTTACAGAATTTATATAGAACTACCTTAATACATCTATTTCTTCCTTTGTGTAAGATCCCTGACCAACATTTACAATGCCAGTATTAGCTGCCTGTGTCCTTGGCCTATTGACAGGTACATTGGACCGTACTCCATTCGACACTTCATCATCTGCATTGTCTGAGAAAGCCCCAAATCCAAGGGGCGGCACAACCTTACCCGAGGCATCTGTGGGTTTATTAGTAGGGGTCACAATAGGAGCCCTTCCTGTTTTAGGGGATACCTTCTTTTTCAGTGCTTCAGCTCTAAAATAACAACAACAACAATACGCAAAACTTTCAAGGTCAAATTGTTTAAATGTGAGAAAGATTAAACCCTGACTCACATGAGATAACACCAGACAAAATGTTGTTATGTTTCTTTAATCTTCGTTTGTCACACAGCACTGTATCTATCTCAAGGACCACAACAGAAATAGGGGTTCATCTCAACCCTTTTTTCCTATCCATGATTATTTGACATGGCTTTTGGCGGTTCAGTACATTTTCTCGTTTATTTGTGTGTTGGGCATAGTGCCGTGTGATTGTGGCATGTGATTTAATTATGCTTTCTGTGCTCAGCTGGTTAAATTCAGTGCTGCCTTCCTTGTCTGATTTTCTATTACAAGTATCTTATCTTATTAATTCATGCATATAATACAAGTATTTATTTACTGTCTATTGTGTGTTTTAATGAAAGAATTGCCATGTAAATGAACATTTTGAGATAAATATTTCTCTGACATTGCTAAACGAAGATAGGCCCATTGCTAATGGAAAATAACTCTTACATGAGCGTACTCGGGACATAGAGCAGACTATTTTAGTTTCGGAATTTACATGTTACTGACGATATCAAGCTAACAAGACAAACCTCAATAGGCTCTATACCATTTACAAAGCATTTTCTTAAGCATAACATAACAGCTTACACTTTATTTACGTTATTATTAATTATTATTCTGAATAAGAACGTACGGCAAATGTCACAATATGATGACGTCATGTTGATGCCATGAAAGAGAAATAATGTTATAATAATAAACTCCTATTTTCTCAAATTATGTGAGAGAAAAGTAATCCATCATAAGACAGTCGATGTAGGATCAGGAAATCCCTAGTCGGAATTTTGATTCGGAAAATCTGACTACTTGGGTGAGATATCCTTATCCTATATAGCAGCAGCTGATGATGGTTGCGTATATTCTATCTACCTGTCCAAAGCCTGAGATGCTAGACGCTTCACTTTCTCTTGGAGAGCAGCATCAGATGTATTATCCCTCTAAAAAAATCAAAATAAGTTTATAATCATTTATTTAAGTATCAACTAAAGACACCGAAGTGCAAAAGTAGCTACACGATCAAAGCAGGTTAAGGTTATCATAATTATATTAAAAGCTGACGGTTCGGCTTTCACCAAGCCTTAAAAACAAGTTTTTCTAAATTATATTAATTACTCTTGACACCTCATTTCCTAGGCTATCTCTTAGCTTGTAAACATTATGTCTGTGTAAAAAATGCTCTTAAATTTTCTGTGTGGTATGGGTCCGTTGCACATACAGTCTAACTTGTACTAGCGACCACGCGTATTAAGCGACCTTTGTCTTAAGCGACCGGTTTAAACTCCTCCCGATCGTTTTTGTTCTATTTTCCTATTGTATTAAGCGACTTTTGTCTAACGCGACCAACGACCACTATTTAAGCACTGTAATTGACTGGTCAAATTTCATTAAGCGACCGAAAAAAAGTAAATCACTTGTTGTCTGCAGTGACAGGTTGTTAATTACACTATACCTTGTCATAAACCCGGTCTATTCCGTTGTGTTCGTCGACTGGGCAAGCAAAACTCACTTACATTAATTGCATTAATTGTGTAATATATGAGTAAGTTTATTAAAATGATAAATTAAATGCTTATGAAGACAATGCATACAAGTATAGAATCGTCATAAAACATATTTACACACTAATGTTTATCAATTGAAGTTGAAAACCGGTAGTATTCGGACAACCTAGAGTCGGAAATTCTTTAGTTACACTCGATGTTTCTTGCATTTGTGTTAAACGACCATTTTCAGACCTTCCCCAGGGTGGTCGCTTAATACAAGTTAGACTGTATATTATACCCAGCACACTGGTTATCCTTTACTTGTAATTCTGCTGATTGTATATTAATTCAATAGTCTCGCTACTTTGGATGATGAAAGAGGGTATTTTGTTAAAAGCCCCCGAGAAGACAATACAAAATATGTGGCATTTTGTTTTGGCGGCAATAGATTCTTTCGTTAACTATGTCGGTCTTTTGACGATACCGTGTCCATGTTGTATTGAATGACGCCAATATAAGGCACACGCTGATGATGTCATCAAGGTAAAGGTCGTTAAATTTTCCAACCAAAAAGGAATTGCCTTAAAAATGTATTATACAAAATTTCATTAAATAATATTGATGGGTTTTAGAGATATAAGGCCATTCCAAATTGGCATTATGTTTAGCGTCTGCGGGCGGGTAGGTTTTGAGCTCATAAAAGAAAAAAACAAATATTTTCTCCCTATATTTTTTGCTGGAAAAATATGAAATTACTACATTGATCATCTGGATTTCCTTGCTTAGCTGATTACCATTAGATTTATTTTAGATTTTAAGAAATTTCTAAATTTTCTGCTATGATACTATGTGAATACCACCCCAGTGTTTGAATTTTCACAAATTGTTCATGTGTTTATTGTAAATGTGTGTTCTAGGTTAAAATTGGCAATTTTAAAACTAAACCTTGAAAACAGATATATGTTTTTTATATTTCAAAGTTTCAAACCATTTATAGTTCATAATCAGTTTTTTCTTCTTCTGGGTTTGTGTGTTTTTTTCTGGAGGGTAGATAGGTTTTGCGAAAAGGAGTTGACGCTAAACATAATTCCAATTTGGAATGGCCTAATTGATAGTTCGCATTATATATTGAATGACTCTCGTAGACTAACTTGTACACAGCATTGCCAAGCCACTTCTGGACTTGAAGCAATGCCCACAATGTGACCTAAACACAAAGAGAAATAAACACAATTTGAACTGAACACAAAGTGACCTAAACACAAAGTGAAATAAACACAATTTGAACTGAACACAAAGTGAAATAAACACAATTTGAACTGAACACAAAGTGACCTAAACACAAAGAGAAATAAACACAATTTGAACTGAACACAAAGTGACCTAAACACAAAGAGAAATAAACACAATTTGAACTGAACACAAAGTGACCTAAACACAAAGAGAAATAAACACAATTTGAACTGAACACAAAGTGAACTGAACACAAAGTAAGTTACTAACCAATTTAAGACAGAGTTCGACAGCTTCAGTGTACAGATCTATTGCTTCCTGTCCATTACCAAGGTCATCTTCTTCAAAAGCTTGTTTGATCAAAAATGTGGCTCGTTCCAAGTCTTTCTATAATAAAAGTAAACAAAATCATAAAATAATAATATAAAGTACCAGTAATAACTAAAATGCTGTGACATATGCTTCATATATCAAATATAATAAAAGTATACATGTATATATCTGATAATAAGTTGAAACTAGACAAACTCCAAGATGTTTTCTACGTTTAGACTTTAATTACAATCATAAGTCTTCCTCTAGAATTTCAATTCAATGTATACATCTGAGAAATAGCACAGACAAAATTTGGACATACCTACCAACCAACCAATGAACTGACACATAGTCCCACCATCTGTAGCCCCAGTACATGTATAATTTATATCTTGGGCTATAACAAGAGGATATCAAGAGGAGGAAGTATAAATTTAACTAAAACAAAGCAGAAGAGTACAATCTGACTGAAGTACAATGACATTCCTACAGCAATATAGCAAAGCGGTTTTATGATCCGATTGTAATCTTATTGACAAACCATATAAAAGGATAATATATGACAAACCATATAAAAGGATAATATATGGATTACACAACTTAATGCTTACCTGTGGAGCTGACAAACTACTGCCCATTGACTGTGTGCTTTTTGATGCTGAAAAAAATCCACAAACGTATCAATGACTGTAATAAATTGTTGAATACCGGTATTCAAAATACACTCAAACATGTTCTTGTGGTCATCTTAATAAAGCAACCACTTTCTGCAAAAGTCAATGTTAATTTGTTAAATATCAATTAACCATTGTGATATTTCAGAAATAACAAATATGTACCTGTGTTTTATCATAGAATAAAGCATGGTCACGAATTCGGATGCGTAGTAATTATATGTATGCATCCGAGCAAGTGACTGTGCTTTATTATTTCGATTCTAAAATAGCCAATACTCCGCAATTGACAATAATCAAGACATAGTAGCTGTTGCACTATTTTCTTCCTAAGAACGCTATTATTTTATTTGCCGTATGTGTGTTTTAACAGTAATTTATGCACACCTTGGTTTCCTCTATGTGTATATAAGTGAAACTGCTTGTTGTGTTAGAATATACTGTAAAGATCACTGCATGAAAAAGTGTGGATATTTGTAACAGTAAAGATTTCAAACATCCTATCTCAAATGGAACAAGCATTAAGTTCACGAATATCTTAAATCTCTTACTTATAATTACTTATTTTACCTATTTTATTGTTGTAGATACTGTATTAAGAAACTCATATTTAAATAATATAGTAAAATGTTTTCAGATAAATGTTATATTGATTCATTTAAATATTAATTTCAATGTTGTTGTAGATTGACCTTGTGTGAAATGTGCAGTTGTTATTTTCTCATCACCTGGCACTCGTTCCGTTTTACTTTGACTGACTGAGGCGGCAGACTTTCGGGACGGGATGCCCTGTTCTTGTAGTTGCTATATGTTTACCTTGGTCTTTTTGTTTCGATGAAAAACTTGTAATTCTTAGTTCCATGCATTCACCACGTCAGTTTAATTTAAATGTTTATTGTTCGTACTTATGATTTTGTAATCCTAATAATTATGTGTCTACTATGTTGTTATCAGACGTTTATAAATATCATGTTTGTATGTAAATGTATATATGTTGAGGCCCACATGGAAGATTGGGAAACCAAATGTGTAGCCTCATTTAAATAAAGTCTTTACTTACTTACTTACTTACTAAAGATTGGAAATCTTAAGCTTAGAAAAGAAATGGTTTGCTATTACATGTAAGACTGGTTAGGAAATAATTTAGTAAATTTATAATACCCTTGAAGCAGAAAGACAGTTCTTTAAAAACGCTGTAATGGAGCAGTTTTCTAAAATGTTCTTGAATGAGGTAAATTCATAAATTGCAATTTTACCACTGTTCACAAAATTTAATTGTATCTGTCTATCAAATTATCACCAGTTTAATCTACTGAGGTCTTTTGTCAAAATTTAGTTTTAAGTCAAAACATCAGAAAGCATGAGAGTCAACTGTATCTCAGTAAGCTTCTGAAAGCTTCCGATCAAATATCATTTCTGTATTCCATTGTTTGTATATAATATATTGTAAATTTGTGTGCAATAAAGTATGTTTAAGCCAACTGTATCAAGATATGTAATTAAGAATTTTACCTGTTTTCTTCAGTTCCTCAGCTCTTGTCACATATTGTGAAGCTTTGTCTGTAATACCAGGCATCTTGGACCCACTCAATGCTGCATGTAGTAATGCCTGGGCTGCTTCCTGAACAAAACAATCAACAAAAATCTGTTTATTACAGGGGTTCCACTAGCAACTGAATCTGAAGGGTCATTTTGATACTTTTGACTACATTTTACCATTTTATAGGCAAAATATCCATGAGTTTAAGAGAAAATTACCCTTTAAACCAAAATCTTAAGGGTCAAAATGTGGCTTTTTTTTAAATTTCAAGGGTCAAAACCCTTACTCCCGAGTCAAATGAAACCCCCGAAGGCCTAAACAAATGGTTTGTTTATGGTATACTGACCTAAAAACTGTTTACATTCCTTAATGTTTTTATGGCAAACCAAAGACTGCAAAGTTGTTGTCTTCACATTTTTTAAATACGTTCAAAGGGACCCTAAGGCCATTGGTTCATCAAAATTGCTGTAAATAGTTCATGGAAGGGTATCACCTGCCGCAACCAGGAATCAAACCTGAATCGCCGAGTTACAAATCCATCAAACTAACCACTGGACCAAAATAGACAATGTACGCTAACTATGTATTAACTACGTATAATGGCCATTTACTTAATTCTGACATATGTATTTGGAGGGCATCTCGTATTATAAATGGAATACTAACAGTGTAAAAGAAAATAGCCATTTGATGTTGTCCCTTTTGATCACATGCCACAGCCTGCTGAGCGAATGATACTCCATCTTTTTCTAGGGTCTCTGGATCAGCCCCGTTGTTACCATGGAAACCAGGGTCAGTCATATTTTACTTAGTTAAGTCATAATCTGCAATAAGAAGGATGAATAATAGCTCAAAAAAGAAACCTTACACTTTAATAAATGTCAAAGTTGTTTAAATTCATATTCACTCAACACTGTTTCTAATACAGACGGCTTTTCAGTATCTTGAACTGTAATACAATGTATCCTTTATTCAATGCTTTAATTGTCTATGAGCTGCTGAAGTTGGAGGATGGATTGTCGGCTGGATGGCATCCTAGACTCTCTGAGTGGAACCTTCTTCTTCCATTTATTTGCAGGACCCACTCTGGGGCATTGTCGCAAATTTAAACTTTTTTTTTAACCATTAATTAGACAAATAACTCCTATTCTACTGTGAAATAACTTTAATCGCCGTAAAACAATCCAAATAAAAATCTTTTAAAACTAAACAGTTTAAATTGTGTTATCTATTGTCTTTTGCGTTAATAGAGTGTTGATTGTGGAGAAAAAAGCTTCCGTTTATAGAGTGTTGATTGTGGAGAAAAAAGCTAGCCGTATGGGCCCGTATGACACTGGAATATAGGAGGGATAGAAATGGCATGATACAAATTTACAAGTCGGTGTATGAACTTGACGATCTTAAATGAGATAGTATGTTCAAATTGTAGCAACCCTGATAAGCCAATATCTTGTGACATTGGCGCAGGTTGATCTACGTGGACACCACTTGAAGTTGAAATTAAACAAATTCATTCAGCCAAAGATTTATTTATTATTGGAATAATCTTTCTGAAAGGATAGTATCAACCACTTCTATTAATATATTCAAAGAACTTTGGATTACTGAAAAGTGCAAGTCCTTAATGATTTTTGATGTTATATGATCAGGTCAAGCAGCTTTACCATGGAATTCTCGATATTCGCCGATTAGCTGATAAGCCAATTCCTGTTTATCGGTGATGCTACATGGATGTCTTTTATGAAGTACCTGTGTGAATAAAGGAGGAAAATGGTGCAGAAACAAACAAATACATGAAGTGTTGGTCTCACCACTCAACAAATAAACATCTTCCTATATGAAATGAAATGATATGTTTGGTCTCGGTCGGGACTACTTCCTGTCGTTTGTTTGGAAAAAATTCCACTTTCGTTTTAAAACAAATGGCGTTTTATACCTAAGGGAAACAACTCGTAATGTATAGTGCGCGAATAAAAACTCGATAAGTACTGGAACGTTGCTGGCCGTCAAACACGGAACTCGAATATAAGCTGGGCTTACACTCAAAGTTTCCCCCAAATAAAATTAAAGTGAAATAAAATTATATGCAATAAAATTCACAATTTTACTTCTACTTCTACTTCAATACTCGTCAAGATCCGCTTCGCAGACATAACAACGACAGGGGCGTAGCTTGGTCTAAATCAATGTGTAGGCCAAGTTGTTTTAGGGGGTTCAGGGGGCATTTTCATATATGGCCAAAGTAGTGTCCCCAGTTTTTTTCATATTTTATACATGCATTTAAGTAACCTGGTTACTGCACTATTTCTTTGGTTACTTGCTGGTTACCTCTGATTTTGTGGGGGAAACCCTGCAAGTTAGTTTATGGACCTCTGCCACTGGTTACTCTGTTACTTTAATAATTAGGCCTACTTTCCTTCTATATTTAACTACAATACTGATATATTTTAAGAATATTAAATAAATCTAGGCATTTTGGATGCCATGGTTAACAGGTCGATAGTTGGATGGTTTTGACCGGTCCTCTTTTTTGAATATAGGAACGATGTTGGCGTTCTTCCAATCTGGGGTATTTCTGAAGTATCTAACGATTAATGCTTCGCAATATAGGTGCTATTTCATTGACGGTTTCATTGACATAAGGATTGACATCTTCTCTGGTTCAGTTGCTTTTGCTGGGTTCAGTCTTTATGTGCATTTGATTACTCCGTTTAGAGTCACATGGATGCTAGTCATTGACTTATGAGGTGACTGTCCTTTGTCCGGAATGTTATCCAAGTTTTCTCCAGTTAAAACGCTGCAAAATTGGTTGTTCAATATTTCCGCATTGTCCTTAGCGCTTTCAGCAATATTTCCGTTACTTTTTAATGTACCAATGCTAACCAGGCCCGGAACCAGGAATTAAACCATTAAATCGCATTTTTTATTTGAATGAATGAATTGAGGGCTAACTGAATCTCTTGGCATCATTCTCGTTCACCAGAGCATTCTTCGTCCGAAACATAGTAGTCTAGGAACTTGACTAACCACTGATGTATGAGGATGCTTGGCATCTACCATACTGGTAACGTTAGTGATCTGTATATTGGGCAGTCTATAATTATGACATCCTGTGTATAGATTGGATAGCCCCCAGGCATGACTAATCCAGCTCTCAGCAGGACCTACTGCTGTGGAGGTGTGATTTTTGCAACTGATAAAAATTACGGTTGATTAAAGATGGTCAGACAGAGCTTACATAATGATATTAATGATTATAAACTTTGTATTGTATTGTATAATGATGTCAATGGCTATTACCTTTTAATCCCATTAAATTAAAGCATTTCATGGAAATTTGTTTGATAAATTAAATGTTCAATTTTATATTCGAATATTAAATTTAAAAATGTATATAGTTCAGGAAATCGCATTACAAGTCATTACATTACATAATTATCATTTTTCTTTATTCATATATAAATTTTGATTTCTTATTTAATCAATTGTAAACTTTTAACATTAAACAAATTAACATTTTTAAATGTTCATCTAGATCTAATTAGTAGTACTACTTTATTATGTTTAGGTCTAATTTTAAAGTTAAAAGTGCAGGAAATTGCACCATTTTTATTCAAACATTGAAAAATTCTTTGCAGGGAGGGGTGTTAAAAAAATCATGTTTGTACAAATTCAGATTTCTTAATAACTAATATTAGAACAGTAAAACATGATCAGATTATTTAATTTTTTAAATGTCATCTAGATCTAATAAGTAGCAATACTTAAATCATTTTTAGGTCTGGTTTTAAAGTTAAATGTGCAGGAAATTGCACCATTTTTATTCAAACATTGAAAAAATCGTCGCCGGGCGCCGGGAGGGGACACCCCTCCTGTTCCCACCCCATATCAGCCCCCCAGTTGTACCTCCTCTGGATACGCCCCTGAATGTACCAATGCTAACCAGGCCCGGAACCAGGAATTTTCGAGTGGGGTGGGGGGGCACAGCTATCTATTGGGATGATATGTTGAGGTGGATGCGGGAGGGGTGTCCCGGACACATTGCAGTCTATCGTAAAAGTAGAACTTGACAATATATTATTACTTCACATGTAATTAAGAAAATACAACAGGCATTAGGGTTAAATTATGTTTACAAACGTTAATCAGACATAAGCAGCACAATGTAGGTACAAGTTTCAGGTTAAACAGAACAGAATAAAATTGATTACAGCTTAATGAAAGTAAACAGTGTACAAAAAGCAACAACAATGCAGTAAAAAGAGACATTCATTGAAAAAGAGAGCATACATGAAAGCAAAAATTAAAAGAAATTAAATAAACATAAAAACGCATACAACCAGTGTCAATCAAATGGATGGCAATCATCCTAAGAGTTTGTTAAAGCAAAAATAAATAAGAAGCTGTGGGGAAACGTGTAGCAAAAGCCGACGAATTAAAAACTACTAAAAAGCGTATCACCTCATATCACATTGAATTGAATAGATTGACACTGATTGTAAACGGGTATTTTCAAAATGCAGGCATAAATATATAGCAATAAAGCAGTGTTTAGCACATTATTAAAGCAGCACTCTGTGATGACTAAATAAGACAGCAATACTTTACATTTAAGCATTTAAAGACATGGCTGAACAACACAAAGCAACACAGCAACACATGTAGAGACATTTGCAGCTAAAGGGAGGTAACTAGGACAAACATTTGAACAAAATTTATTAATACATATGGTGCATGCACACTTTGAGCCGATCCAGGAATGCATCAGTCTCATGAACTCGTTTTAGTCGATAGTTACCCGTGACTCGTTAGGTAGACTGTTCCACACCTGGGTGGCAGCAAAGCGGTAGGTTTTTTCTTACCATAAGTAGTGCTATTGACTGCTGGCACTTTAAGAGTGCTTGTTTTCCTGAAATTATAGAAAAAGACAGCAAATATAGTTTATAGCAAGTCCATATTAGGCTTAAAGGCTAGAGTATGAACAGTTCTTATCTTACTGGTGGGGGGGGAGAGGTTGTAATAACAATGACAAACTACATGCACCCGTTAGCTTAACGTCAGAGTTTAATTCTGACAGAAAGGAGGCAATTAGATAAGCTCTACATATTTTATATGAAGCAGGGCCAATATTTATCATTGATGGCCACTACTTTATGCACATCCCCTAGCACGAACTCAAAAAGCTGCATTACCTGTCGTTGGATCTTAAATCTTAAACGAGATCCTCCAGTTTTTCTCTAGACCATACCTAATTGATACAGGTGTACCCCGGTCTAATTGGATAACTTATGACCCCTGGTTACTCACCGGCTTGTCACTGTTACTAGACGATTGTAACCTTTAACCTTCCATCCTCATTCGGACATATGGCGAGCATCACTACATGGCCCGGAGACTATTCCCCTTGTCATTCTTCCTGAGACCCTCGTTTATGCACGGTAAAATTAACTGAGTACCAAGTATATATCCTCATGGCATGCTGCTGCCTAGACTTAACACTTGTCCTGCTGTTTTTCTGTTGTTAATAACTACAGTATACAGTGAGGTAGCCACTAAAGAATTTCCAGGTGGTGTCCAATATCCATCCAGTCAGCTATAAGATCGTTATTCGACTTTCTACCAAAGCGAATTTCAATTAGGTTCGTTATTCGACTAGACAAAAAATCGAATTTCTTGCTGAGTTTGAATTTTCAGCCAGCTGTGAGTTTGTTATTCGACTTTTGGTCATGTTGAATTTCAAGCTGAGTTCGAATTTCCAGTCCGCTGTGAGGTCGTTATTCGGTTGGTAATGCGTGCGTGCGTGCGGGCAGGCGGACGGGCGGGCGGGCTCGGGCGTGCGTGCGTGTTTGTTTGTGTATTGTGTAAGAGATATATGACATTGTCATATACGAGGGATGATCCATAAATAACGAGAAAATGCTTATAATTTTGTTATGATCCTTTAGACTTTACTCAAACTTCAGCTGGTAGTAATAACATACATTAGCAATATTTCCCTGAATATTCACGGTTACAGCGACATCATGCTAAAATCTATGGTTGCTAAGGTAACCATCAATACGCCGAGGCGGGGAATTTTTCGGATTTTTCATCATTTTTACGCAAATTCAAACCCTCACATCTTTCATGTAAGCAATAGCAATGTGATGAAAATTGGTACTTAGGGTCACCTAAGACTGGCCTTACTGATGATGACGTCATACACGGGTTGTGTTGTCATTCGTTACGTCAAGCACGTGTTATCGTTCCGTGATAGCAAAAATAACGGACGACAAACGACTATCATTAGAATATTTAGTTTTGAAGAAAACAAGTAATAATAATTATAAGTGTGCACGATATTCAGTAATCATTTCGTGATCATGCCATGTCAAAAGCTTCGATTTGTGAGCATAATTACATATAAAAAATGAGTTGGAAAAAAGTTAGTGATCTAACGCAAATTAGGCGTAACGTGACGTCGACGTCAGAACTACGCACGAAAATATTGGATGTTTGAATGAAATTCCTTAGGATAACTAGTGTGAATCGTTTTTCAACTTCGTATGGCATTGGCGAAGACGTATAAATACTGAAAGATGACAATCTGGAAAGTTTTAAAAAAAATAGTACAGTATGGCCTAAGGAATGTGATCGTCGAATTGATCAAAGTTAAAATCTGAATGACGTTAAAAGGTGCAAAATTGACGTTGCCCCGCCTACCAATTTCATAGGTCAGCAGAAATGTTCTTAACAATTTATTTTCCGACATATTTGAAAACTATTTCGTACGTTTTCTCCTAATATAAGTATTAACCTCCACATAAAATATTTTTAGAAAATAGCATGTAATAGCAAAGTTATAAGCATTTTCTCGTTACATATGGATCATCCCTCGTAAGTGCTACTTATGATCTTATAAGACTCACACAAATTTTAAATTTGCATTCCAAGGCGCTTCGTACGAGCCTATTTTCATGAAAATCGGAACAGGCTATGTTGACCAAACTAAACATTAAAAAGCTTGTTTTCCATATTAAGTAAAGAGTAGTTTCAGACAGTTTTTCTTGCTTTCTCAAAATATCGATTTTATACTCAAGTCTTCTACTTCTCATTCTAAGCGAGCGAGGTGATCGACCTGTTTAAATGGGATATAGTATAACATTGACTACAATTTTTACATCCTTTTGTAGTCCTACCCCTGTGTATCCCGGTGAGAAGAAAGCCGTTTTAAAGGACCAGAGACCCCTCTCCGTGCAATAAGTATACAAACACCGTGTCTACATGAGACTAATGTCAGCCCTGTGTTGGGGTATATCTGAGTAAAGAGCAAAATGCATGGCGATTCGTTAGCCTGAGCGTACCGTCATTTTGAAAAGTGCGCCGACGTAATGAAATGCTATTGAAGTCACGCTACACAAATCGGCACGTTTATGACGCCACAACAGTATGCACGCAACGAGCGCCATGATATATATATGAGGTTGAAGCTACGATGATAACGTTTACGTCTGTGGTTTAATCTTTGAAATCGGTTGACGATTCAAAGAATTATAAGTATATGTTGCAGGTCCATTATCTTTTTAAAGTGCGCCGCGGAGCATTATTTACGTTACCATAGTAACTGTCACATACTTAGCAGACTTAGAATTTCAGTAAATCTTCTATTGAACTTGTTGAATGAGACTGCACTTGCTGACAAAGTGGGATTGGAATTGTGCACATAAATCATAGAATGCAACTCTGCATTCGTGCGTGTGTTATCATGAAAGAAAATGTCAACATTCTCAGTATATTTTGTTTCATACGTACGAAGTAAATAAGGACAAATGTCACAAAACAACATATGCCAATTTGCATAATTGATAAAGTAAGTCATATACTATAAACTATGAAGTATAAACTACATATACGTGGGACGTTCAAAAATAAACAGGACTGTGGCCCTCACGGCTACAGTTTTAAATATTATACAAATATTATTACACAATATGAAATCGGAATTCAATTGCGAAAATTCGATATCTGATTTATCGAGTTACACTATCACAGCTTCTCATAATAGTCCATTTTGAAACCATGGTAACACGCACCCGGCGCAGCTCAACAATTACCATAAATGGCGACTACGTAATCAGGTGTATCTTTAATACTATCATATCGTTTGTTTTCAAACTTCGCCGTATCATTACATGTCACATGCTTGACGATGTCTGCAAAAATGACGACATTTGGACATTAGGTACTGAAATAAACAGAAGCTGAACTCCAAGTGTGCCAAATTCGTGACGCAAAAGTGACGTCATCTGAACGTAAGGAAAAACGGACACAAACAAAGTTCTGTCAACAGCATTATGATCATGTCCTCTGAATCGCGTGAAATTATCGTAACTACATTTTGGAAACAGTTCTGCAAGTCATTTATCAGTTTTAAAATGGAAAAATGCTTTAGTGTGTATTGTTCAGGTTTAAAAGGCAGGGAAGTTATAGGAAATCATAAGAACATCTGTGACGTCAGTTACCGAGAATTTTTCAAAATACTAACATTTCATGGCACGGATCCTCGCCTAGATATGCGATATAAGATCCGGAAAAATACATGCGATTCTCACCAAAGCATTACTTGTGTGGCTCAGTGTTAAACTGAAATGTATTTATCACCCTTTTCACCATAAACTTCGTATTTCATAGCCCTATGCGAAGCACTTACGCTGTGTAATATAGCGCGACGTCATTTTGTGCGCCGGGTTAACGTTAGTGGTCTTGTTAAGTCACCTGTTACTCTCGGACCGCGTATTTGTTTTAGTTAATATATTAACAGTAAGTAGAAAAAGGATTCCGATTTCTGATGGTATATAATTTATATTATTTCATTTAACCATTTAGGTTTTGTGACAATAGTCCTGTTTATTTTTGAACGTCCCACGAGGGTCATCATGGCCGTAAAGTTCTAGGACAACTCCTTAAACTAAGTTAAAGATTGACTACATTTTAAAATTCATACCATGTGTACAATGGCATATTATGAATTTGCATATTGCAAATGAATATTGCGGAGTTAACATATGCGTCAGTTATTGTTGCTAAGGCAACGCCTGTAGCGAACTACGGAGCAGTCCAAATTTTAAACGTCCCTCATCATTCAATCACCGTATCTCCCTTTTAAAAAGCACCATTAACCTAAAATTCATCATGACTTAAAATACATTAATAGTGATTTTTGTGCCCAAATCTCAAAGCAATATCTTGTAAAATGACACAATTATTTAGCAGAATACGTCGTACCAGAGTACACTACCATTCCTATACGTCTGAGGTGCGTTTCATCATCATTCCTAGGATCATCTTAGGACGGCCCTAGAATTCGTCTTAGGTGCGTTTCACCCTGTCTAAGCGTAAAATCGAACGTGCGGATCGATTACGACGAAGCAGTGCGGAAAATGCGGATTGTTGTTATGGTCAAGTTAATGTTTTGCTTCGTCATTCTTTTAATTTTATAACTATGAGATTGGGAATAGGCCGAGGATGACCTACAATGAATGCCCCTCGATCGTAATGCATTGAAATATTCATAGCACTTGTAGTTTTTTCTATCAATCGGGAAAAACACACCGAAACTCGCCTGTTTTGTTTCCGTCCCGTAGTTTTCTCGTCGTAAGTGGTTCAAATATCCTTTTTAATCCTTTTTTCCTCGTCAAACAAATAAAATACATCATATTCAACAAATACATCGGCGCTCAAGCGGGTTAAAACTAATTAAAACCTCGAAAACTCGGCCGTCAAGGAGACATGATTTTTTGCGACCGAGAGGAAGGATCGGGGCGTATTTTCGAGCGGCCGGACTTCACGGAAAACGTTGTTTACACGGCTTTTAAAAGTCGGACCGTGGACAAAAGTCAGTTTTAACTGTTTATATGATATTAGTTCGTGTTTCTATAATGAGTACCACTTATTTCACACTAAATCGCATTTTTGTAACGATGTATTCCTTCGTGAGCTCATGTCTATCGTTATGGCATGATGGAGAACATGTCGTACGCCCGAACGTCTACGTGGCAGTTGTGAGTCGACGTCCTGTTTGAGGAAGGTATCTGTTGGTCCTAAACCGTGGATACTTTACCCACAATGCGTGTTCACTACATATATTTCGGTGCACAGCAAAACATGTCAACGTCAGTATGACGCACACCAGTTTCACGCTGATAACAAGTGGTCAGTCGACCATGCAGTGGTTATATTATCAATGTTTTTGACAGTGGGCTGATGGGGGTCAATGTCACAGTGCCTAAATTGATCAATGTTTTTGCTGAATAACATTAGTTAGGATTGATATACATGAATTATAATGAGGAGTTTTGCTATGTAGGTAACTTTTGTGAATACGCTTATTGGGATTGAAAGGGTCGGTGGTTGGATCAATGTCACTATTAACACGGCTTTCGTGTAATGTCTGCTTCTTGTTGACTTTGGAAGTCTTTGCTAATGGTGTATGTAGATATCGAATCGTTGAACATCTCAAATATTTCCCGTCGGATTGAATCGGACTTTCACACAACTTATGCTAAAAATAATGTTTACATCCAATCCTTTTGGCACAATTATTTTCCCATCGGCGGGAGATATGACTGTCTGTAACTACTTTCTGTATACTGAGCGTCTAGCAAGCGAATAACTGGTGCACATTTTAATTCGTCTTTGACACGAGGCGACCTGGGATAGAACACCCGATACGGACGCTCTACAAGTAGGCTGTCGAGGTTGTGATCTTCATTGATATATTTCTTAAACTTGTTATAGACTTTTATGAAATGGTACTTAAGCTAGCTTTTGCCATCATCCAGATTCAACTTCTAATTTATGGCACCGAGACCCTTAATCATGTGTGATATGCATTTAATGGTATAACTTTTTTAACTAGTTGATCAATTTCAATGAGATTTTGCATGGTTCTAACAATGTTGTTTATGAATGTACATGTAATTACTTTATGAAGATATCGAAAGTCAATTCTTGTTTTTGATAGCATGAAAATCTGACTACTTTAGTACAAATGCACCTTTCTAAGATAACATAAATTTATAAAAAAAACATATTATTTTTACTCTTAATCGATGATACAGTTACCTGTGATTTTACCCGTGAAGTTGAACAAAAAAAGAAATACATGTACAAAAATGTATTAATAAAGTGAATTTATTGAAGCATGCAGCACTTTCATTGCAAATCTTGCTTGTTCACAAACACACAAACTGTCAAATGCTACAATGTATATCATTCTTACAATATATAACTCCAAGGAACACACTCTTACTTAGTTTAAGACTGATAAAATGTATACATGTTCTTTAACAGGTATTAAAGAAACATTACCATTTTTCTACTTTCGGTTGGCAAGGTTATTGAAGTTTTGCATGGTACAAGTTCATACATATGTTTCATAATTCTTTCTTTGTAAGGCGTTGTTCATTATACTATTGATTGCGTCCATGACCATGACTTTTTTACATTTTATGTCAGAATGACGACACAAGATGACAATCGACGTGTTGTGTCGTTGTCTTCGGTCGTTTTGATCGAAGTCTATCACTGACACTGTTATTTTGTCCATAACGGACCAGTAAATGATGAAATGGGAGACCATGTACGTTGGAATACTGCGCTACATTGTTTACAGTGGCCGCTAATCACTGAATGTCATGCCGCGACGACGAGCAATATTGAAAATTGGAAGTTTTTCTGTTGACTTTTTAAATGTGCACCAAGTGCAGTTGAATTATTGCAAAATAACACCATCAGCATTGTTACTTTAAAAGCCACGACCTGCACATGACATGCACGTCTAATTTAGACATTGGCTGAACACACGTCACGCATAATAAGTAAATGCAAAATGATCATGCAATCGTTGGATATGCTCTCTTCACATGTCATATTCAATTTTCTACTGTTTTAGTCGCTCTTCAAATTTGGAGGAAATAAAATATCAATCTAGTGCATCATAAACGATGCTTGTTTTATCCAATTCTTATCTCACAAAAAATAGACTACATGTATATACATTTATTTTAGAATGTCACGCCAAAAAGAAATGTTAAAAATAATTATCAAGGTATGATTCAAACATACCTTAATATGGATAAAACGATTCGAAGTAACGTAGCCACTTTGTCAAAAATCTGTTCTGAAATTATTGATTGATTTATTATTTGCGGAAAAGTAGCAGCCTACAGAATAATGTAAGGTACCATTAAAACATAATAGTCTATATTTTGAGGAAATGGTAACCTGTGAGGCTAACTAAAGTAATTGATATGAATGGAAGACAAGGTGTTCCAGTCAAAAACTATGGTGTATTTAATATTTCGATAATGCTATCATGAGCTTTATCCATATGTTATAATTTCATTGACCACACGCTTCTTATTTGATCAAATCTTTTAAGAGAAGATATAGGATTATTACAAATTGGCTAACGACCAAGAAGCATGCGCTCAGGAAGGAATACACCGTTACATGAATGCGGTTTAGTGTGAAATTGACTGTACGCAATTAAGAAACACAAAATAATATCATATAAACAGTTAAAATGACTTTTGTCCACGGTCCGACCTTCAAAAGCCGTGTAAACAACGTTTTTCGTAAAGTCCGGCCGCTCGAAAATACGCCCCGATCCTTCCCCTCGGTCGTAAAAAATAGTTGGGAGTCCATCAGCACAAAAGTCGCTTATTTTTCATGGTCCATGGCATTTTTTAGTAGAAGTGTTTCAATACCATATTTGAATTGCCCAATACCAGTTGTCTATGGTTTGGGTGGATGCCAAGCGCAAAACCCTATGTGAAGGTCATAAAAGAGGTCAAAGGTCAATTAAGTGCAACTTGAATATGCACCATATCTTTGTCGTTTCTACAGGTAGAATGGTCAAAATGGTATAAAAACGAAGCTAATGACTTGGTCCTTCATTTGCAATAGTTTTATGCAAATTATCACATTTGCATACTCATGAATATTGATGAGGAAGTCAAAAATTGGTAAATTTTCGTTAAAAATCTACTAGTATAGTTGACAAATGTATGCCATATCTTCCTTATTTATATTATTTAAAGATCAAAATTGTACCAAAATCATGAGAAGACATAGAGCTTTCGTTAAATGTATATTTTTATTGATAAATATAATTTAATTCCACCGAGAATAACCGCCAAAGGTGAGTGGGGGTAAATTGAAACAAGAACGTAAAACTCTCAATACAGTCAGAATCAACATTAAACACTCATTAAACATTATCCCTTATATCCAAACATGATGTATTTGCGGAATTTGGTTTTGACTTACTTAAATATTATGCTAATTAACTCATTTGCATATTTATGAATATTGATAATCTATTGAACATGTATGACAAAAAGCGTACAAATAAGGATCTATAATTGAGTGATAAACAAGCAGTGTCTTCTAATAATTATACAAAATGCAATACATATAGTGTGTTCAAAGTCAAATGAGAAGCGTTATAAACATAAACTCATCCGTTAGGTATACTTTAAATGGGTTCGATATCGATCCCCACTTCGATCAACTTTTTTATTAATAAGCATGTATCCATGTTATAAATCTTATATTATGTTGTTACTTTATTGAATCCTTACTTCAAATGATAAAACGTTCTTGGTGTAGTGAATATATTTACAATTGTGTGATATTGTACTGTTGATAAAAATAAAGTAATTGAAAATATACGACTTGATAGTTAAAGTATGAAAACATAACACACAATTTATCCACATACCTTATTCGTGTATTTTATTATATAACTTACAAATAAAATATAAGGTATTTGTAAAAGATAAAAACTTTGATGGGTGTCAAACTAGTAGTGGCGAGATTGAACAAAATCTCAACAAAATTACTGGTATAATAGCGGCATGCTTATCCACTGGACTAACGAGACTATATGAACACTGGTTTTCAAGTATTATTCTATAAGCGGGGAATATCTTGAAGACGCTCGAGGTGTAATACCAACACAAATCTAAAGAACCGATAATGCACGATTTGCTCTCGGAAATTTATATATTCAACGCAAGTACCTTGTAATATATTCATGCATGAAGGTCAGGATCATGTCAAATTCTCAGCGCTACACAAATTTTACCAATTCCAATCAAAGAAAACATGTAGTGCCGTCAACGTAAAATGTCGCCTGGTATGTTAACCTCTTAATTAATAAATTGGTATTTGTTAACAAACTACCGGGTATACGTATGTTCTTTTAGTTGCGTGTATAGAGTCGTATTGGAGAACCAGAAAACGTTGTTCTTAGCCAATTGCAGTTCCTTTCGTTCGAACCCTGACTTGTCCGTACTTTCATAATGTTTATAAAGCCTTAGTTAATACAGTTTGTTGCTATTTTAATCAGTAGCAATGTGTAGTAAGTAATGATGACTAGGACGGTATTGAATGCACATATGAATAATTACTTTTTTGAACGTTTCTATTGTGACTTTACAAATTATAAGCTCATCAATAAATACTACACAACTTGGAAACAAACGAGGTAGAAAAAGTCGTCCAATGCGTCGAATTATATCTGTTCCTGATACTAGTATGCCCATGCCACAATCAAACGATTATATCTTGTTAATGAGTAAAACCAAAGTCGATACTCACTAAGTTACTTTTCTTTAGATTGCGAACAAGGTCAGATACTTTGCTAAGAAGGAACGAGCTTGTTGTAAGAGAAAGCTACCCAAATGTACAGAAGACAACGAAAAGACGCGAAATATGCCAAATGTCATCAAAAGATGCGAGGGTCACTTTTTAAGTTTTTATGCTTTGGGTGCTTCAAGCCAAGGTACCTTACTTATTCATCATTCAGTTCTCTTCATTGATTCCGTTTTCCCTCAGGTTCGGTTTCTACTGTTCATCGCCTTGCGGTTTTGAGTATTGTTCTTGGTCTCTTAATGCCACGAGGTACCAATTGCGACGCTTGAAGCATATACATGTCCCACTGCGTATGTCTTTGTCTAGGGGATGAACTCCCGATGGAGATTCGGGAGGTATCGTAAACAGGTTGCTCGTGGTCTAGGGGAAGTATCGGGGAGGTCATCAGACAAGTTGTGACATCAGGAGGAATCGGGGTGCATTGCAAAAACTCTCGATGTGTTCCAGACGTTATGCGTCAATTCCTCTTTCTCGGGGATGTACTCACGATGGATTTAAGAGCTGAGAAAGCGTCTAGGATCCCATGTATCTCAGGGAACGTATCCGGTGTCTCGGGTAAGCTTCGTGAACGTTTTGGGGAACCTTGAGACATCTTGTGAAAACGCGAGTACATGTACATATGTCAGTTAAATTCAATGCATGCATATTTTTACCCGAGGTATTCGCGCTGCCATGTCGGGAATATCCCGGGAAGGCATCACAGAAGCGCACCAGAGACTCGGGAATACCAGTAACCATTGATACTTATGCGCTAGGCATCCCAGTGATATTTTGGGACACATTCGCGGTCTCGGGATTGCGATTCTAAAGGGAAACTTCGGGTTAGTCATGAGACATTTTGGGTCATCGTGAGGAATCGGGTGGGGTATCGGTAGACATATGATGACTCCCGATGTGGTCCTGAAGTTATACGTCTGTCCCACTGCCTCGATGATTTAATTCCGATGGAAATTAAAGTCTTCGGGAGGTGTTGGGATCAAGTTCTGCAAGAAGATCGTGAGTATCGAGAGACATAAACAAATGTGTAATTCCTCATCGCTGATAAGTTTGTATCGTGTACCTTGGCATAGCCCGACATGCATTCTGGGGAAATTGTCCCAGCCACCGGAAGCCTACGTCTGATAATAGTTGAATGACACAGGTAGAATTTGTCAAGATATAATATGTTTAAAATATTTGGGCCAAAATATTTTAAGATTTGTCGTAGGTAGCCATTATGGAAACTTGACAGTTCATGAGTATCTTCATGTTAGCTTAAATTTGCTTGATAGATTCGCAGATTCGCGACTTAGTTGTTTGGTTGTACTATTTAGATTTTTCCAATTTGACGTAATCTATATAATGCTGATCAAAGAAGGTTCGCTAAGTTTGTATATTAAGTGTAATAATGGTGTCAACCTGATCAATATCTAAGTCTTCAGCAAAATTAATGGTCTGAAGTATGACTTGTGTCTCTTTGGTGTTGATTTGTAGTCAAACCTAGTTTGCATACTTGCTAGAGAAGAGTATGAAGGGTATTAAAATAACTAACGGATATCATGATATAAATGTACATCTGGAACATTCAAAATTTCAAGTCTGTATGATAACTGTGTGCCATCAAAGAAAACCAAACTGTGTACTGTACTGTACTTATATTCTCAGAACATGTCCCCAAACGGCCACCGTATCATTGTGGGGTTCCTCCCTTTGACGGGATGTGAAACTATTCTTCTGCTGTAAGAGATATGACCTTCTGTTGGATATTAGAAGAGACGTGTATTCAGATGAGACAGAGAGTTGTACAAGCTTTTTGGTGACTCCTGTTTGTTAAAGCTCTATAAAACAAGGCTTGAAATGCTTCCGCCAAGAAGTTAAAAAAGAAGTTAAGTAACTAATACTCGAGGGCTGCTTTCAGCAGTTCAGCTGTTCAGCCACCCTTTGGCATTTTAACTTCCCTGGTAATTGGGCTACCTAAGGAACCCTGCGTTCGAGTTTCCTTGGGGAGATTATTTCTCTCCTGGCGAGTGTGCAGCCAACACCTATCTGCGGCGCCCAGAACTATCGAACGTGTACAGACATCGCCCTAACAGGCACCAATTCACACCTTGGCTGAGTGGAGCATGTGGGTTATTCTTGCTCAGAGAAATTGAGCAGTGGTCCAGATTTATTTCGCGCGATTTGGTTTTGCGGAGTTCGCGAATGGTAGACTTTCGCGAAATTAATTCGTCGCGAAAGTGCTAGAAACATTAATAGGGACCATGCAGGAAACTTAAAAACGCGACATTTTGGTGTCGCGAATATACAAGCAAACCGCGAAAGTTAGCATTCACGAAAGTACATTAGTGGTTTACAGTATAGCGTAGTACCGACGAGAGAAGAAAAGAGCAAACTAGAGCAAAACACAACACAACGTCACTTGATAGATACGAACATGAAGTGATGTGACAAAAAATAATTTGACAAATACACAAACAACTATTGTTTTTCAACAACTTTAGTCTAAACACATTACACATTTGCAATGCATTATATACACACACTATGCTACATGTGTACCTTCAATACTGTACATGGCTTTTTAATATGTCATGCTAATTTGTATTACCAAGGCTAATAACATACGTGTACGTGAAGCTGCTAATATTAGACTTAATAACATCTAAATAAAAACTACATCATTTGACCTGACATTGAATGCCTCCCAAGACGATAGCCTCTGCTTGTGTATAATTAGTGGTATGTCTGGACAAAATAGAACGAATATGTTATAAAAAATGCAAAGGCTATAATTATGCAATATCTTTAGGTGAACTGCCAGGTACTGACCCCTTTGTCTTATTGCTTATTTTGGGAAATATGCCCAGATATTAACGTGAAAGTATACAAGAGTATAATTGACAAGTTACTTTCTTCCAAGAGGAATAAATCTAATCAATTTTAGCTGTTAGCCATCTTAGATTATGTCCCTTGATCATAACATCGATATTGTAACAATTGGTTGATAATATTTACCCATGTCTTCTATGCCATAGCTGCTTTACACCGTGTTGTTATATTTACATATTGTTGTCAGAAAATAGCTCTGCGAGCTAATGTTATATTGTTTGCCATAACCGACTTTAAATAAAACTTATTGTATCTTGCATCTTGACATGTAGCCAGAGCATAGCGCGCTCGCTGCTATAAACTAATATAATTTATCTTATAAAAAATAGTTTTTACGTTTTCCGTCAGAACAAGGGAGGAAACTGTCGCAAATATTAAACACAATATACCGCATTGATTATTTTATCATGTTAACAATACTCGCATAATTATGTCCACATCTTTTGTAAGGTATCCAACTTTGGACCGGAAGGTTGAAAATTCAAATCCCGTTAGAGGTCCGTATTGGTGTGCCTGATAGACGAGCCGTCAGCTGATGTTAGCCAATAGCGTATTGTTATGTTTTATTATAATCGAAGTTACTGTGTTGTAGTTGCGAAATGGTCACTGGTATCTGTCTGGTCCCTGATGCAATGTTTTAGTGTTGGCCGTTGTCAATGGTATAATGAACGTTATGTCTATTTTGCAATGGAAACTAAAATAAATTGTAACCAAACATATTTGGAGATTGGTGATTCTTATCGAAAAGCAATAGTTCGTAATCACTAAATATTGGTAGTATTTAATACAAACGATGCAAGTGACCGTATGGTTGGCTTAGCTGGTAAAGTTCTAGACTGTCACATTGGTTTATGGGTTCAAATGCCGGGATGTAGCCGGTTATGTGGTTCCTTGACATCAGCATTAGTTTATTGCCACTGCTCAATTTTGTTAAACTGTATTCATTTTCTACGGGTTAGTTTTTTGGGTCTGGCGAAGGGCTGCCTTATTTCTTCCAAAACTGCTGCTTAATTATATACTGTTTCTGTAGGTTTTATAGCAAAAATACAAATATACAAACATATTTCGCCATTGTGCCCTTTTGTTAAACTTCGTTGATTTTATATGTGCCATTCTGCAATTTCGTTGTCCAGCACGAGGCTGCTTCGTATCTTTCAAAATTGCATGTACACTATATATATGTGTTGTAGATTGTCCTTGTGATGTGTAATGTCCAGCTGTTATTTTTTCGTCACCTGGCTCTCGTTCCGTTTTAGTTTGACTGACTGAGGCGGCAGACTTTCGGGACGGGGTGACGTGTTTTCAGTGCTTTGTGTGTTTTTAATGTTTTCTTTGCACGGCTGGTTAAGTTGAGTGCTGCCTTCCCTGTCTGACTTAATATAATCTTTTTGACTATGTGGTCTGTGCTTGTAACAGGCTGTCGGGGGTAGATTGTCGTGTCTTACATCGGTTATATTTGACTTGCTGAGGTAACAGGCTGTCGGGGGTAGATTGTCGTGTTTTACATTGGTTATATTTGTCTTGCTGAGGTAACAGGCTGTCGGGGGGTAGATTGTCGTGTTTTACATTGGTTATATTTGTCTTGCTGAGGTAACAGGCTGTCGGGGGTAGATTGTCGTGTTTTCCATTGGTTATATTTGTCTTGCTGAGGTAACAGGCTGTCGGGGTAGATTGTTGTGTCTTACATCGGTTATATTTGAACTGCTGGGGTAACAGGCTGTCGGGGGTAGATTGTCGGGTCTTACATCGGTTATATTTGACTTGCTGGGGTAACAGGCCGTCGGTGGTAGATTGTCGTGTCTTACATCGGTTATATTTGACTTGCTGAGGTAACAGGCTGTCGTGGGTAGATTGTCGTGTTTTAAATCGGTTATATTTGACTTGCTGAGGTTAAAGGCTGTCGGGGTTAGATTGTCGTGTTTAACATCGGTTATATTTGACTTGCTGGGGTAACAGGCTGTCGGGGGTAGATTGTTGGGTCTTACATCGGTTATATTTGACTTGCTGAGGAAACAGGCTGTCGGGGGTAGATTGTCGGGTCTTACATCGGTTATAATTGACTTGCTGGGGTAACAGGCTGTCGGGGGTAGATTGTCGGGTCTTACATCGGTTATATTTGACTTGCTGGGGTAACAGGCTGTCGGTGGTAGATTGTCGTGTCTTACATCGGTTATATTTGACTTGCTGAGGTAACAGGCCGTCGGGGGTAGATTGTCGTGTCTTACATCGGTTATATTTGACTTGCTGAGGTAACAGGCTGTCGTGGGTAGATTGTCGTGTTTTAAATCGGTTATATTTGACTTGCTGAGGTAAAAGGCTGTCGGGGGTAGATTGTCGTGTTTAACATCGGTTATATTTGACTTGCTGGGGTAACAGGCTGTCGGGGGTAGATTGTTGGGTCTTACATCGGTTATATTTGACTTGCTGAGGAAACAGGCTGTCGGGGGTAGATTGTCGGGTCTTACATCGGTTATAATTGACTTGCTGGGGTAACAGGCTGTCGGGGGTAGATTGTCGGGTCTTACATCGGTTATATTTGACTTGCTGAGGAAACAGGCTGTCGGGGGTAGATTGTCGGGTCTTACATCGGTTATATTTGACTTGCTGGGGTAACAGGCTGTCGGGGGTAGATTGTCGGGTCTTACATCGGTTATATTGGACTTGCTGAGGTAACAGGCTGTCGGGGGTAGATTGTCGGGTCTTACATCGGTTATATTTGACTTGCTGAGGAAACAGGCTGTCGGGGTAGATTGTCAGATAGCACGAGTATGCTAGTTCTAGTTTCGTTTTGACAATAACAACCCAGTTTTCGGCGTGTGTGGAAGATGGATTGGTGATTAGATCTAGTTACGTAGCATTCTCGGACAGTCATGATGTTCAAATATATGTCAGAAAGTACGCTTCAAAGTTATTCACATCAAATAAAATAATGCGTGACACTTACTGTACTTGTTTTCTGCAAGGAAGTTGTAAACATCGATCCGTCATTTCCGTCCAACTTGTACTTATCGTGCCGCGCAACCTTCGCGCATGCGCACTTCGTTAAACTTGTCAAATTAATAGAACTTGTGTTTTTCATGAGACACCTGAATCGGATCCGTCGGAACAGCAATTCGATGTATATTCTTGTGTGTTCGAAATGCATTCTGTCTGCATTCCGAGTGCATTCCATATACAAATGTATACATTCCGGCTGACTCGATAATCGTATGATAAGGGTATTAGAAATAGAAGTTAGCAACGTTTTTGAAAATTTAAGATATGTATCATCCGGAGTTAGCACCTTTTATATAAATTCACTATTACATTGACTATACAAGAAAAACCTGGATTGGACTTACAAGAAATCAATCTTATGTAGATCTTCTTCTTCTATTTGTCCACTGTCTACACTACCTACTACCGCTCTGGTCATAGTGATAGAAGAAACAGTCCACGTGATGTCACCCTTCTTGCGCTGGATCATCTTATTTGGCGTGATTGAAGGTGCCAACAAAGACCGTGATCATAATAATCTCCAAATAAACACACATTAAAATTGTATTAAAATGAGATGGTTGAAACAGGCCAAATACATGTACGTTTTTTGTGTTTACAGGTGGTATGTTGTCTGACGTACCACGTGATCACAATACAATGTTTATATAATTAATGTTGTAAAATAATGATACTCATGTGCATTAAATTTCGTGGATTTTGGTAAAATACAGTTCATGTAAGCGAACATTCGTAGATTACAAAACATGAAAGGAAACACCTTGCACCTAATCTGGTAGGCTGTTTTTGTCTTTGAATAAAAAATGTGTTTTAATAATAAATTCTGAATGCATGCTTAAAATCTCGTTTTTTCACCATAAAGTGAACTATCTGTTAGGTATCTATGTTACCTAGTAGACTTACTATACTTTGACAATACTGTTCCGAAGATTTTCCTCCACATGATTGTGAAAAGATTGCTGGTTCCGGTGGTAGGGTAAGTACTGGTTACAGCTGGCTAGGTCAATTGGTTATGTGATGAGATCGCCGTATATACGAGGGACAGTCAAAATGAAAAGTGTTGGGAATATATACTAATGTCTGAAATATGTACTGACGTTTGCAACAGTACAACCTTTAGTTCATTTTGTATTATGATTTTCATCACCAGGTGGGGTTTAAAAAAACTATACAGTGCTACGGAAGTGACTGTATACCTTCAAAATATTATTTTGTAAAATGAAATTTCGTAACACAACATAATTATACATTCATAAAAAAGTCAATTCGTGTTACAAATATTAGTTCGGTGAATCGAAATTTCGTAAATCAAAATTCTCTTACAAATAATAAAGAATATAACTTTGTTAAAAGGTCGCATTTTACTTCATGTGCATCGTAGTTTTCACATTAATCATAGTCTATCTAGCAACATAATGATGGGAATCTTGCTCATGTAATCGACACACATAATATAAGAATTAACAAAGGATGTGCCTCACAAAACACCATTCTTCTACATAAACTCTATCAAACTTCTACAACGTAGTTAAATAATCAAGCATTGTAGACACCTTGTAACCTTACCAGAACTCATTCATGTTTTATTTCATTCACCGATTCTATTTAACACTCGAGTAATTGTTGATAAAAACTAACATGAAGTGCGATTATTTAATGTCTTTGTTCACAAGTGTCAAAAGATAATAAATACGTTTTACTTTGTGTCATAACTCACGATACATCCAGGGTGGGTATCTAATTAAGTTATATAAAAACAGTTCGTTGTTTGTTTCAAAGCAAACTTTGATTTAAATCAGTTTTGAAATAACATCAGTTATCGTTTTTCCTCCTGTTTTCCCACAGACGAGTTTTTATAAATGTGTGTATAGTGAATGTACACAAAACACTGGATTATGTACTAAACAATCATACATTACAACTGCCCTGCGTTCAAGGAAAAATCACGTGACGAACGTTTCGTACCTGTAACATTATTTTTCCTTGAACGTAGGGCTGCCTCCTCGATAGCCTAGTGGTTGGAGAGTCAACTTCGAGTGTGGGAGAGTTCGTTCACAGGCCGCGTCATACCAAAGACGAAATAAAAATGGTACCAGTAATTCCGTTGGTAGACGTTCAGCAAAAGAGGGAAACTGGCTTCTCTTATCGCATACCTCGTGGCGATGGATAACATCGGGAATGAGATGTTGAGAGTGATAAGTATAAGTTGAAACATCTTGTTTCACAATCGACTTAAAACAAATTAGTATAGTATAGTAAATAAACACAACGACTAAACATGTGTTGAAGATCACCTGAGTACAAAGACCATTGTCATCAAACATGTCAAGAAAATTCAACCAGGTGTGGTCCGTATCAGACCATTTATAATATGTAAGTTACAGTTTAGTTAGGATAATACGAGGGTGACGCAGTGGTCGAGTCCACATTTAACAGTAACACCAATTTTATTATAAAGGATTATCCAGACATCTACATTTTCAATGCTAAACTAAAATACTCTACTTGTTCACAGAAACCGTTGTAATATTTGATGTACACATAAAATAAAACGTATCTCTCACATTATCCTAACTGTATAACTCGATTATTCAGGTCAGTCACTGGTTTATATAACTGTGTGTACATAATCATTGTTATTTCTTTTATTAATGTTTTATTGTGATAGATATAATTTGTAGTAAAGTTCGCCGGAGATAACACTAGCCTTTGTTTACAAATAAAAATGAAAAATAAATACATCTTCGATATTCTTTTTTTTTTAATCTTGTGCATATACAACTGGCGGCAAGTCGATCGTGCATTGTTCATAATTAACTTTGCTTGTTTATTGATATGGCTAAAGTTATCCCCGGCAAACTATAATATGTGATATAGTGAATAAGGTATTGGTTTTCACTGCATTTTCTCCAATTAATTTTTTTAAAACAATATAAGTACAATGTTATGATACTGCAATATTTGTATATACTAGTGACAGACCTGAATAAACGGACTTTACTATGCAATACCACCAGTCCTGTCAGCAATGAAACACTTTTAATACTTTGCTGTTAGTATGTGTTTTATAATTATAAATAATATAATAATTATAATAATATGTTTAGTATTTTGATGTTACATACGGGTTTGAATGTCGTTTACATATTTAGTCAGATACATAAATAGAGGATCTTGCATGAGTGCTCATTTATAATACATACGAGTTTTATTAAACGAGTGGACAAAATGATATTACACGAGGCTTTGCCGAGTGTCATATTGTTTTTGTCGACGAGGTTAATAAAACGCGTATGTAATGAGCACGAATGTACGATTCTATTTATCACATAACCTTAGAAAACGCTCATTATTGTTCAAAAGGATGATGTACGCTGTATATGTCTCAGCCAAAATTCAGCGGTACAATGAGCGCGACGTCATGACGACGTTGATATTATCCTGACGTCATTGGCGTATCAATGCATGGATTGGCTAACGTCACGTCAAGCTAATTTGAATATTTATTGCACAGTCTGGGAGTGCCGAACGATATTTACGGCACGGCTTTACGGCACTCCCGGACCGCGGGTTATGTGATAAAAAGCATTACGCAACGTACGCAGAAAATGAATCGAGCGCGTTTTCATCAATTCTCGTTTCGGAAACTATTGTGACTATAGGTAGCTCACGGGAGGTTATTATCATGAATCGTAGAATAGAAAAAACATTGGTGTTACAACACTGTTATCTCCCTTGAACACACTAAATATGATGCAACTAAATGTTGTAGTTCTCGTCGTCTTTATCAGACAAACATCTCCAGGTTAACACTTTTAATTAAAACTTAGCTGCAATAATCCATTTAAAAACTGTTACAGTACGGATAATTCTCGTAATTGTAAAATGTTTATGTAGTATATACAACAAATGTTAGAGGTCAGGACAACTCTGTTTCAATCATTTATAGTTCGTCGTTCACATCCGGGACTTTATGTAGATACTATGTTATGATTTGCGTGACTTAAGTGCAAGCTCATAGCTTTATTGCTTGCTTTAAGTGTGTTAATCAAAACCTCTTATGAAGTGATAAAGTATTGTTCTATTTTCTGCATAGAATATAAAGTACAACTATTGTTCTTATTGTGTTCGCTCATCAGATGAGTCTGGTTTTTTTTGTAACATTCAAAACTCTAAAAAATGACAATGGTGGCAAGCGTATGCATTTATTTCTTTGTTTGTTGTTGTTTCTAATGAGACGTATGCCATAATCACGCATTTCGGTCAACCTTAAAACTATTGTTCGAACTTCTTCGTGATACTTACCGCTTATGAAAACATACAAGCGGGGTAGGTATGAATATCGACAAGATATCAGCTGTTAATTATGCTAATAGAAGTTCGAGGATCTCGTTAAATTATCCGTACTATATACATTATTTAATATTGTTGCTACACATTTCATAATTTTAGCCCTTCTAAATTGCTCTCATACATGTACGGGATAATTTTAAGTCGAATATTGAAACAGACTGACGCAAGTTTAGTTGATGTTATATAGGATGAATCCCCTTTAACACTGGTTCAGTGTTTGTAAGTCTTGCAAGAATAGATTGTTCCGTGCTGGGCCTGAATAAGACCAGAATTCAGACTTCAGACTTTAACAAATGTAAATAAAAAAGTTAAGTTACAAGTTTTCGAATGCTGGTGTCAGTAATTCAGCCGTTCATCCACCCTTTGACAATCAACTTCCCCTGGTCATTGGGCTACCTAAGGCAGCCTGCGTTCGAGTCTCCCTGTGGAGAATGTTTATCTTCTGTTTGGTGTGCTGCAAACATCGAGATACGTCGCCCAGGAATATCGAACATGTACAGACACCGCCCTCACAGGTAAATGGAGTGGTGTTGGTTATTCTTGCTCAGAGATATTAAGCGGTGGTGCAGACGGGGACCGAATCCCGAACATCTCGATCAGGTAGCGCGTGCCCTCTCTCTAGGCCACCACTCCACAAACGTTATTTTACACCAACATGGTTAAATGTATTAAATCTAAATATAAAAAGGGTTGCAATAATTAGTCACACAGACCAGATAACAATGAACTTAAATTCTAGTCAATTTAATTTTTGCACATTTTGAGTCTAATTCTGGGTTTCATGAATAAACTGCTGATGAATAAAGCCCTACTTCATCGATGCAATCTGATTAACACATTCAACACATTAAACAACTAACATACATCTCACCGACGTAACAATGAACGTATCCTTTGACGAAGATTGACGTCACCATTCACATCGGAACTGTTCGTTTTAGATATAATTGCCTCGGGAACAATATTGAAAACCCTTTAAAACTAACGCAGTCAAAAGTTAAAATATTTTAAACATGATACTTGTAAATAAAACAATAACACTACACACTAACTATGATCCGTATGCTAGGGATTCCTCTATATATATCATTATTAGATAATAACACTGCATATCTTCTTGAAGTATTTGAAAACATGAACTCATATTTTGATTGGACAATCTGAGCACAGTGACATCTATGACATCATGGGAACTCATGGTAAACCACAGGATTACAATATACCACCTATCTTGTTTTGAATTAGCCTCTCAGGTTTAAGACAATGTCTCATAAAATGAATGTCGCATATGCTCGTTCGTACTTATCACATATTTCCGAATTGTTTATCAATAATAATCAAATTGCCCTTAAGGATGGCCGACAGTTCAAAACAAGGAAAATTAAAATATAGTACATACACAAACATTGCTTGCACAGTAATCTAGGTCATTAGCTACAATATTTATTTTGTTTACTTCCGCATTCTCCCGAGCTTTCATGACAGTTAACGGCTAATGACGTCACTTGCGCTAAAACATGGGTCACACATGCAACTTTCGACATTTGGTCGAATAGGGCCGGAGGTGACCGGAGTAATAAAACAAATGTTGTGTCTCTTTTGGCATATGCATTGCTACGCATTTTTCGGTGTCCGTACGATGCCTAGCCATCGGATACACATCGGATACACGGACATTGTCCGGCGTCCGAGTCACTGGTGACTCAATTTACGTTCGGAAAAACAGAGTCTGGCTCTCTTTTTCAATTACATGTAAATGCATAGTGTTCGTCTGTGTGTTGTACTATAGGTAAATGTCTAGGTTATGCATATTGATGTACTTTAAACTGTGGACTAATCCGATTAGAGGTATACTCAATAAGCACATTGATTTTTACAGTTGTGATAGATACCGTGCATGAAATCATGCCTCCCCTTTTCAGAAGACGAGTCCGTGTTTGGATTACCAAAGTTAAAAATATACCTATAGTTTACTGGTTACTTCAACATAACCAATAGATTCATCATTTACATCCTCAGATTTAGTGAATGATGCAAGCAACAGTCAACGACAATATGAGAGAACTGAAGCTAACTATCGTTGCCATGGCTACCCCGGATTCCGTATTTCTCGAGAAATATGTTGGGTATGTGACCTTTTCTATTGGTTCCTTCGGAGAGTCAAAACTTCTAGAACATGTATGTGGTGTTGTTGGCAGCATAGGTGGACATCCTTTGTTACTCGACTGATTGGATGTACACAGTTGATCAATGGTCGTTGTGTTAAGAAGCGACCCAGTTCCGGTACATCTGTTTTGAGATCTATGTCCGAGAACAGACGATTTAGGATGTTTGCTCCAAAGCCACGCGAGTTTACAGTTACATGTGAAATTCGATCTTGTCACAAGCAAGTCTACACCAGCCTTTTCGGCTGTTTCGATAATTCCACACTGCCATTCGTTTATGACAACACTCGCTATGTAGATAGATTCTGAATTCAATAGCCTTGAAATTCCATCTCTGAGGAATCGGTGTATGTTGGAGCCAATGAATCCAATTTCTCGAACATTTATGAAACTAAGAAAAGCAAAAGGGTGTATAGTTGAGATGGTTGAACCATGGAACTCAATGCTATCAACATTTACGATATTGTGGAATGAAAAGGAAGATATTTCACCGATCTGGCTGTTGTCAAACAGTATCATACTGAGGTTGGCCAAATTCGAAAATGCATTGCCTTCAATTTGCCCGATGTGAGAATTATAAAAAGAAATAAGGTCTAGAAACTCTAGTTCTGCAAATGCGCATGCGCGAATCTTCTGAATATGGCATTCCATGAAAACAATTTCACTTAAGTTAGGATTCGACAAAAAAGCGTTGATAGGAACAAAATCCAATGTTGAATCAGTAATGAAAAATCTCCGAGCCTCAGGTGGAATGTTATTAGGAAATGTGTCCGTTTTAGTACAGTTGACGTCATATCCGGAGCATTCACACAGAAATGGGCATTCCAGAGAATCTACAAAGTCTTCCTGTGCGTGAACGAACATTACAGTGGTGGCTAAAGCCAGCGTTATCAGTAAATCCCTGCGAATGTTTGCCATCATGCGTCACCTGAAATAGAAGGGTTACGGTACTATAAAATGCATACAAAAAACGACAACACATCTCACTCTTGTCTATTTCAACAGGATTATTAGATCAAACAACTATGCTTTCTTTGCAAAAACGAGACGTGTCCCTGTATAAACAAGGCGTTACCTTGCAAAAACAAACGGGGTGCGTCGCTGTAAAAATACCTTACTTTGCAGAAATGGCGTGACACCGCATAAACAAGACGTAACCTTGCATAAACAAGGCATGTCACTGCATAAACAATGCGTTACCTTGCAGAAACAAACGAGGCGTGTCGCTGCATAAAAAAGACATTATATTACATAAAAGGCGTGCCGCTGCATAAACAAAACGTTATATTACTGAAACAAGAATGTGTGACACTGCAGGAATAAAGCGGTGTGGCTCAACAAGCTAGACACATCCTGCAGAAATATAGGGGTCGGGCCCTGCAGAGACAAAGCGCGTCGCTGCAAAACTAAGTTGTGTCAGTGCAGAGGCAACTAAACTGAGCCAATTCAGAAGTAAAGCGTGTCTTTGCAGTAATAGCAAGGCGTGTGACTGTTACACTGCGAAAACAATGCGTGTTGGTTGGCGGAACAATGCGTGTCGCTGCGAAAGCTAGGCGTGGATTTCAGAAAGGCAAAAACGAGGCGTGGTTTATATAAAAACTTCATTTTGTAAATCCTTAAAACGTCAGTTCTTTATTCTGAGAGTTGCCTTTCCATTTAAGCCGGCGTTAATAACTTTTCGTGAGCTGTTAAATAATTTCGTAATTCAAAAACATGTAGTTTGGATTCTTTTGTAATTATGTATCAGATTGTTCAGATACCAGTGTTTAAGTGTTTGATTACTTTGCGATTTATTTACCAGTGTATATATAATTGTGCAGTCGTACTTTGATCGATAGAATTATAATTAAGAGAGACACGATAACGTGGTTGGCATGACGACCAATTACACATATTACTCGATTGGCAAGATACGAGTTTATTCTCTCTTAAGAGAATAACATCTCAGAGGTATTTTAAAAATCTCCGAAATTCGTTTGCTGGCAGTTTTTCTTTTATTGTAAGTAGCTGACTCATCGCGTCTGTTCTGGTCGAGTTGAGCTCACTAGAGTGGATTCCATGGTTTATTTCGAGATACAGACAAAACTGTGTCCAACACCAACTGTGAACAAAGACCACTTTTAATGCTGATAAACTCAACAAACATTTAAAGTAACAGGTTCCTATAGTTTGATGTCTTAATATGTTGTCATGTATACTTATGTATGGTTTTTTTCAATTGGGTGGTTCCGATAAATGATAGTTTAGCTCTATATGTAAATTTCCTTTTCTGGTCCTTGTATGTGTTGCTTGTACTTGTGCATTCAGTGGACCATATTGTAAATTGGCTCTGCCAAATATGTTATCCACTATAAATAAAGTCGTTACTTACTTACTTACTTACTTACTATTCTGCAGTTGTTTTTCCTGTGTATAATGTGTATGTAGTTTGAAAGTGTTGTTCCTTGTGTTGCTGTGTTTATTTACAGATGTACATGTATATTATAATGTGGTGTCGTCATTTGTGATGTACTATTAGTGTTCTCATAATGTATCATAATAATGATGTTCATATAATTATGTTGTATGTATAATTATGCTTATATGCTCTTCAGTAATGGAGGAAATAAAAGTTATATATGGTCCAATCCTCCACATGTGGATAAGTTGCCAAAAGCAATGGGATGCGCTAGTAAGTATTCCTACTAGTTGTCAAAACATGACTACATGCATAACTAAAATAGGAAAAAACTGCCTTTTCAGAATACAAGAGCATCATATTGTGGGTGCAAACGCACAACTAATTTACGTAACTGTAAAAGGCCCATAGCCTTTGCATAAAGTAGGATAGTGTTATGTGTCTTGCTTAACGTAGTTAGGTATTAATGATGAACAAGTGTTGCAAGTTTCAAAGCAAGAACTTTAATACTGTATTCCTAGAAATGGTTTCGCGCATTTTAAGTTAGCGACTTTCGCGGGAGGTATCTTTTCGCGAAGTTTAATAGCCGCGAATATGTTACCTCCAACAAATTGGCAGGTATGTCGGTGTTCTGTCTAGATTACATGCACACATTATGCAGGTGCTAGCTCGCATAGATTTTTCATACTTAGAACGTGTACGTTGTCTAAATACATCATTTTAAAGTATTTTATTTTTATAAAATGTTACCATTCGAATTGTATCCATGTACGTTGACTAAATACAACATTTTAAAGTATTTTATTTTGACAAAAGGTTACCACTCGAATTGTATACATGTCCAACGCATGATACTGTAACTTAGTCAGTATTAACTGATAATTGTTCTCTCTTTATATATTATGTTAGTGCATATTATTACAATACAAGTCACACTATCTATAGAGTTATAACAATATTTACACATATTGCTTGATCTTCTCAAAACTAATTTCCATTATTTCATGTTTATTGTTGGCACTACCCTGGTTTGTATTGCCTATTTGCACATGTACTGCTATGATTCTCCTATTTATCATAATTCACAAAACACTTCACAAGTCATACTCGTGTATTTTTTGAAAATTGCTATTTTATAATTCAATCCCCCTTCAAAACCATTATCTCCAAATCTATCAGCTGGTAATGAATTTCTTCATTCACTCTATATTTTATCTCTCTCCCTTTTCTTGTCTCTTTCGCACTACGAGCAAAACATCATCTTATGGCCGATACTCCTGGGCATTAGATATGTTATGCTTTCTGTCTTTACTCGTATGTGGACGGTGTATCTTTGTTTGTTACTCATTGTATGTATTCTGTAGAGTTGGTCCGATAGAGGTTCGTATTTTTTCAGTTATTTTGGTATTTTTCGTATTACCCAATGGGTGATGATATAAATTGTTGGCGAGCTTCTATCGGCCTATTTTACAGTAAATGTAGATGCTGTCTGAAACGTTCTGTCTTTAAGAGGAACATCCCCCTTGAATTACGTCAAATTTTATCGAGCTGTTTTCAACATTCATACTTGAATTTAGAAGTTATCTGCGTACTTATGATATGCAACGATGTAAATTTGCATTATGTATTTGTGCTGACCTTACTTTTAATTATTTGCGGCGACGTAGAAACCAATCCTGGTCCAAGTGTATATGAAGGTCATTCCTCAAATGCACTTTCTCTTATTCATCTCAATACCAGGAGCATTAGAAATAAACTAGACTATGTTTTTGACACAATGAGCGATCACGACATACTATGTTTTACCGAAACTCATTTAGATAATCAAGTATCTGACGCATATCTTTTAAACCATTGTTCGAATTATAACCTATATAGGCGTGACCTGACTGCACACTCAGGTGGAGTCGCAGTGTTTGTTTCCAACGATTTGTTCTGCCAACGTAGATTTGACCTGGAGGTACCAACGGTACAGTGCATTTGGCTTGAAATAAAATACAAAACCTCCTGCCTCTTACTGTGTACAATATACAGACCACCAAGTGCCCGTGTTGGTCTTTGGGACTATTTCAACTTAAGTATTGAACGAGCTCTAGATTCTAACCCAAATATAATTATTACGGGTGACCTGAACGAAAATTTACTTAACACATGTGGAACTTTTGAGCTAATTCTTAAGGAAAAGACAACTCTGTGGATAGTGATTTTTGTACCTGTGTGTTTGTACGAGTTGTTTCCCTTTACACCACAAAAATCGATAAACATTCCCCATACACAACAATTTCGCTTATCTTAATCCAATCGATTCAGATCGATGTCGGCTATTTCCGTTAGTGGTCGTAAATTTTCCGATAGTCACGAATGATAACGGTAATAGCTACATAAATCGTAGCCTGAGGGGCTACTGATCAGATAAAAAGATAAGCAGTCGATTTTTCATATTTTCAGATTTATGATTGTAACTGTCTATTTGTCTCGTGATCATGTATACATTTCAATTTGAATTGCTGATGTTGACTTCTGGTAAATTCTGGTATGCGTGTGGTAGTATCTTAGTAACAACAAGATGACTTCGCTTATTATCAAATATTTTCTTAATCTCGATATAAATTATGCTTGTTTTTTTGTAAATTATGTTATATTCGCACGTACAAAAAAACAAGTACAGTCCAGATTGAGTGATTGTCATCATGAATCAAATAATTAATTTGAGGTGTGTGAGGCGTTTTTTAAAGTCCTCGTGTGTATATGCGTTCTTGTCTATTTAATTCAGTTTGATTACGTAACTTTTATCGTAAAGATTTTGCAATGTTTTACACAGAATGTTGTGTTAATAAATAAGTTCAAGTTCAATAAACTGCTGCAATCAATTATACAATTATTGCGATATAATGAAAATAGGCAAATCATAACAGAATATTTGTATTCATAATAAGTCAAACAAATATATAAAAAGTTAAATACTAATATACAACATTTTATACAATCTCCTATCTGCCTTCATGGAAGATATTTTTACAGGTTTTTACTAATTTTATCCAAATATCGATGGTGTTTTTCACGCATGAGTGGACAATAGCCCATAATTATACATACATATATATAAAGCACATGATAACACAACGCATTTAAGAAATATTTTGCTAATTAATAATCTAGAGAATGTTATTAATGAACCTACTAGAATTACAGCAACTACATCAACATTAATTGACCTATTGTAATATCTAATAACATCGAATTTTTTAAATCTGGTTGTTTAAACGTTGATAACACAATTAGTGATCATAAAGCAACATTCATTTATCTCAAATACTTGATAGAAAATACTGCATGCCAGAAAACCAGAAAAGTATGGTTATATAAAAGAGCTGACTTTCACCGTCTTAATGAATTAATGTCAAGTGAATGTTGGGATTTTATAAATACATTGGATATTGATCAAGCATGTGATAAACTAACCGATAAAATCTTAGAGTTCATGGATTCATGTATTCCCTCAAAAATTGTAACTCTACGTCCAAATGATAAACCTTGGTACGACTCAGAAATTCGTCGTCATACGAAATATAGGGACAGGAAAAAACGAATCGCATTAGGGAATAACACTCCTGCCAACTGGTCTAAATATAAAACATTGTGTAACAAAGTAAACAATCTTAAAAAATATGCGAAAACCAGATTTTTTACAAACATCGAAAATAACATAGAAGATTATAGATTAAACAACAGCAAAAACTACTGGAAGTCAATCAAAGAACTAATAAAAACTATAAATCACCCGATAACATTCCTGTTTTAAGGAACACTATTGATGGGCGTGACGACATTTGTATTAGTGATGAAGATAAAGCTAAGTGCCTTAATGACTTTTTCGTTTCCATTTCAAATGTTGAGGACTCAAATACTGTTTTACCAACGTTTAGCAAAAAGACTTGTACAACGCTAGAAAATATTAAAATCAAAAAGTCCGATATCGAAGATATTATTCTAACGTTAGATGCTAATAAAGCGGTTGGACCAGACTGTATTTCTCATAAAGTTATAAAAAATGTGCGTTTTACGATTTCAAAACCTTTATGTATGTTATTTAATAGATCTTTAATTGAAGGAGTTTTCCCATCCAAATGGAAATCAGCTCTTGTTTTACCTCTTTATAAAAAGGGAGATAAACAATGTCCTGGTAATTACCGTCCTGTTTCTCTATTAAGTTGTTTAGGTAAATTGATGGAAAGATGTGTATACAAATATATGTACAACTACTTAATTACAAATAAACTCATTTACGAAAAACAAGCAGGATTTCTAACTGGACATTCAACAGTGTTTCAACTAATTGACTTATACCATCAAATAATCCAATCTTATGATTCGAAAATGCATACGTGCGTTATATTTTGTGACATTTCAAAAGCCTTTGACAGAGTTTGGCATAAGGGGTTATTGTTTAAATTAAATCAACTGGGAATTGAGGGTCAACTTTTAAACTGGATCTCAAATTATTTAAATGATCGCCACCAACGTGTTTTCATAGGCCAATCTCTGTCTTCTACCAAAGGAATCAAATCAGGGGTTCCCCAAGGTTCAGTTTTAGGCCCATTATTATTTTTAGTTTATGTAAATGATATAACTGACAATTTACTCAGTATAACTAGATTATTCGCAGACGATACTTCGTTGGCTTCTACTACGTCTAATGTAAATGATCTTCAAGGCATTTTAAAGCATGACTTAAATGAAATATCACAGTGGTCTAAACAATGGTTAGTCACTTTTAATCCCGATAAAACAGAGGTCTTATACTTCGGCAATCAACAACCACCAATACTTGAATTTGGTAATAATTTATTAACTGCTATCGATAATCATAAACATTTGGGTGTTACACTTAGCAACGATTGTAAATGGCACACCCATATTAATAATATTTTACTTTCCGCATCCAAACTCCTTGGAATTATGAGAAAACTAAAATTTTCAGTACGACGTAAAACATTGAATCAAATGTATGTATCTTTTTAAAGACCAATTCTTGAATACTCTGCTATAGTGTGGGATAACTGCACCCAGTATGAAAAAAAACAGATTAGAAAAACTCCAAATTGAAGTCGCTAGAATTGTTACAGGTGTCACTCGCTCTACAAGTTTAGAAAAAAAATATATAGAAACTGGTTGGTTAACTGATAGAAGAAAATATCAAAAACTTATTTTTATGTTTAAAGTAAAACACAATTTAGTGCCGGATTATTTAAATATATTGTTCCCAAGACAGAATAATGAAAACTCACATTACAACCTAAGGCATCAACATGATTTTCAGACACCTCCACGAAGAACAGCATTATTTGAAAGGTCATTCATTCCATCCGCTATTCACCTATGGAACGATTTACCACCATTATTAAGAAACTGTCAATCATTAAGTTTGTTTAAACGCGAATTGCTAAAAGATGTTTTTCCCGTCAACGTTGTCCCATCTCACTTTACGTATGGTAATAGATCAATGTCTGTATATCATGCTAGACTTCGTAATAATTGCAGTAATTTGAATAATGACTTGTATGTTAATCACCTATCTGAGCAAGATCTATGTTTGCAATGCAATTCACGCGAAGACGCAGTTCATTTTTTCTTTCATTGTAATCGATACGCAAATGAACGACTCGAGCTTTTTCGCAGTACTCGTAACCTTCATCCTCTAAATATTAAGCTCTTATTGTTCGGAAATGATAATTTAACTTATGAAAATAATATAAAAATAGTAAATGCTGTTCATCGGTTCATTAAAGACACTAAACGTTTCAATGCATAAAGATTAGATCTAACGTCCACAACATTATTATTTTCTTACTCCAAACCTTACTCTTACTGTTCTGTTATTCTTACTCAATCCAGTCATTCCAATTAAAAATTGTTTGATTATTACCTTTGTAAATATGTATACATTATTCTTTCAGGTAAACATCTGTATTTAATTTAAATTAATTCTATGCCATATTAACATAGTAACTTGAATTATTATAATGTAATTGATATTTGTATAAGAGGAGAGCCGTAACTAAGTTGTAGAACTTGTGGCTCGACCCTTTTACCCATGTATGTATATATATGTATTTATAGATCTATTTGTATGTCATTGTTTGGGTAATAAAATATGTTTAAACTATCCAACAAATCCGCGAAAGTTTCTAGCTTCTTCATACTAAACATGCTAAAATCGCAAAATCATTCGACGAAGGATAATTGTACTTGCGCATACATGACATTGAATCTTCTGTCAATAAATCCATCTTTATAAAATCTAAGAACAATTAAGGAGATGCGTTGACCTAAACATAAAACTTTACCAAGCAACACCGACGCCGACGATGACCAAGTGATGACAATAACTAATCTCTGTTTTCTCCAAATATTCAGGAGGATAATAACGCATTGTAAGAAGCTCACAAAACCGCTGGAAGTTTATCTGCAACCTTACAACATTGCTCTCATTGTAAACAAGAGACGTTCGTCTGCTTCAGCCGTTTAAATGTAAAACTTAATTACGCATGCATGGGTTTGGTTGTATTTTAATTATAATGTGTTTGTGTTAGAGATCTATAAATAGAATAGCTTGGTCGTATTTATGTAGGAACCTAATAGGCTTTTCTAAGAATTGTACAGAATAGAACATAACATAATACCGGCGATTCGCGAAATTATGAAGTTAAAATCGTGAAAACGTGCAATATGACAGTGAAATCATGAATTCGTGATATATTGAAGTGAATTCGGGAAAGTGAAACCGCGAATTAATGCAATCGTGAAACATTCGTAGAAATTGAAGTGGCACTGTCGTGCCTTCGTATATAACACAAAGAATAACCTGTATATATATAACCCATGACATTTGTATTGTGATTTTATGTATCAATCAGTGAAACACTGTCACTCTGTAAAGACTTACAACAAGTTCCAAGATTGTTAAAGTCAAGTTATCTTTTTGTTCCATATAATGTAAAATCATTCATGCTCGTGGTCATTCGATTTCCAGGAGTTTTGAACGATGAAAATTTCTTCGCGGAATCTTAACGCGTGAATAAATCATTGAACATTTGAAATCGAAACCTCTCAAAGCTGACGTCAAATGTTACTCATCAGGTCATTTCTTGGTCGGGTCATTTCATGGTAATAGGTACCGCCTCAATGATAGACCACCACAATGATAGACCACCACAATGATAGACCACCTCAATGATAGACCACCTCAATGATAGACCACCTCAATGATAGACCACCACAAACTTAAGACCGTGTCAAATGTAAGAAAACAATTCCTCGATCGTGTTTCTCAAAGAAGTGAACCAAACTTCATCCACTGCGAATATTTGTTATTTTACAGTATGTACGATCACGTGATCTGGTGTTACCCCACAGTTGATGTGAGTGAAGATTAACATACATGAACTCGTAAAATCTTTTTACCCCATCCCTGATTGACACATATGTGTAGATATCAGTTTCTTGTGTAGAAGTATATTAATACGTGGGTGAGAGTATTGTACCAGTTTGTTTTGTATCTAACCTCAATATAAGGACCACCTCAATATCAGGACCACTGTTTGTCCGTCTATTGTCACTGTTTTGCTGGTCTATTTGTCAATGTTTTGCTGATTTATTGTAACCGATTTGCTCATATTAAGATCAGAACTAAACGGTACCAAGGATGACCTTAATACCGAGGTTTCACTGTTCAACGCAACCTTATAAGTCCAGCATTTGTCTATAGAAATCTATACGTAATATAAACAAGGAAGAATGACTGAATAAATGAGTCATGTTTAATGGACATGTAACTGATTCCTCTATAAATGCAAATTGATATGTTGATGTATCTACGACATTGTTTATTCCGATACATCACAATCGTTCGTATGCCTCAGATCGGAACAATGTCAGCTCAAGAAAACAGAAGATACAGCTCGGACAAACTTTGGGACAGACGGACGGACGGACCGACAAAGTGACTCCTACTTCAATAGTGGGGTATAAAAAGTCCTAAACAGTTGAAGAATCACTGTTAATTGCATAACCATACAGCTGTACAAATTACCAAGCTATTATATAGTTGAACCATGCATTATACAAAGTATTGCAAATCATAGAACTATTTCTAACCTGAATCAGTGCCCATGGATCACTGTAAGCGATTGTGATGTTACACGTCACGTGTAACAATGTAAACAATATACGGATGGTTATTACGTCTGTGAACCGTGAATTATTCCATCAACTCAGCTTTAGAATGTTAGATATGAATATAAGTGTATAATTTAATTAATCATCCTTGTTATTCCGATCAGTAACGTACTGTCAGTTTCCATCTTATTTCTAAGTTGTAACTGGGAAGATAATATACGGTCCCCGGTTGTAAGCACTCTGTAGGTACATACATATGCAGTAAAGTTCCGCTAATAAGACCACTTTGGTTATTTTGAAATCATGCAGATTTTGCCAGTTTAAGGTCTCAAAGTGTTAAATTTAGAACAAAAAAGGTCCGCCAATAAGACCGATTCACTATTGAGACCACCTTTTTGACTGGTCTTATTAGCGGTACTTGTAATTATTTACTGACTAGATTTATTACAATGAATTGCTCAAATTTGCTCTCCGGTACTGGAGGAAATAAAGAATATATTTCGTTCTATGAATGTTTAAGTAGTATGAATACGAAAACTTGCTACTGATATGTAAATTTCAATTTCAGCTCACAGATTGTCTCATATGTTGTTGAGATCAATGCAATAGCTAAACATAATCAATGAACTGTAATATTTTAAATTCGTGAAGTGAATTCGTGAATTTTGAAATCGTGAAGTTGAAGCACGACGGTCGTAGTTCGTGAAGTAGAAATCGTGAATTCATGAAGTTAAAACCGTGAATTTATGAAGTTAAAATCGTGATTTAGTGAAGTTGAAATGTCTCTACCGGTCTTTCGTAAGTAAGTAAATGTATGTCTAATGATGCTTTCTTCTAACGGAAAACATTAACACCTAAAAGTACAACACCACGTTATGATATCATGTCTCAAAAACACCAATCTCTATCAATCTCAATCATCTCAACAGTATATCTGTTAATACGACCGTTTCGTTATCATGTACTTTATAAAACCCAAATAAAACATGGCGGTGTTAATGGCATGTTCTCAAGTCACATGCGGATCGTCTATGGGAATTTGTAGGAACAATAACTGACAAAACACTGGATGATGACATGAAGTAGACATTTATTGTCTCATCACTGACTACAACAGTTGTTGTTAAAAACCTACTTCCGATAGAACAGTACAATAAAAGATTATGTTCAAACAATAGTACTACCTTAATGACCTCCTCGGTAGTGATGCCATCTTAAAATTAAGATTGCAATTTCAAATTAATTTGTGCTGCTTTGATCTTTATTCTTTCTCAACTTCTTAAATTAAATTATCCATAAAAAGTCTCAAAACAATTAATTATAGGACCGTTAAGCAAACATGATATCACATCATTAAAACATTAATTAAGACAAGCTCATTAAGGTCGAACCACATCATAAAAAGATTCAAGGTCCAATTACAACTTTAGTGTCATTACCAACTTGAATTTAATTGAAATTTATTACCGCGTCTGTCTCATAACTCAGTACACCTTCGTATGACGTTACTATGACATCGTGAAGTTACCATTGAAAACGTCAATACATCGATTACGTCACGCGTTGCTACTTTACAGAACATGGTGACACGAGAGATCACTGTGTAGGAGTTAGAAGAAGACAATGATCACTGGCCTATTGAGGTTTTACTGTACTGTTTCCGTAAATATTATATAATCACCAAGTAGTATTGAGCACATTCAACCCAGCCTAATGATAAAGAGTTCACTTAAAGCCCAAACCGAAACAGAATGTCGTTAAAATGGAACTGATGACTGCATGGTACATGCCTATTGCTTGAGGCACATCATAGTTAAGTCTAGGCAACTACTGATCGGACTGGTGTAAGGATAACATCATTGGGTAGCATGTATATAATTGAAATACTGCTGACCAGACTTTACTTACAAAACGGTAGTAGGTAATCCAGATTAACACCGGGTAGTCTTACTAGAAATGTTACATGTTCATCACAGATACGCAAATATTTTGTTAAAAAACCAACTGAAGGTTATCAGGATGCCAGATATAATGAAGATGATTTACTCTCTGTATTAACGTAGCCGGGGTTCAATTAGTTGCCTGTATAATCACTCATTTGGATATACTTATAATCATTTTCTCGTGACTTGAATGCCATCCAACAGTTTTGATAGGTCGAGACTAAAACATATGTACAGATAGCAATTCGTGTCGATTTTATGTTTTTCCAGAAACATATTTTTTTTGTATTTAGGCGAACGACGTGTCGTAGTATTAAAGCAAACGTATGTGGTCCCAATATCCCGAAGACTCTCAATTAGAAACACAATTTAAAACGCTCTAACTTGAGAATATTCTCAGAATCGGATTTGAAAGCAAAACTTCTAATTTAGCTTAGATTTATCATGGAGACACTTCGTGATAGCTACTTGATTGACCAATTGGCAATTACATGCTTATGCATAAATATAGCAACATGCACTTAAAAAAAATAACCAACCGAATCTAATTGCTCACAATAATTATAGTGTACGTTCTATAAAAGGTCGCCTACCACTTTAAACGTAATTGGATTGTTCTGTTATACGAAATGTATTGTATTATACCCGTATAGATGTTATATGGTAACGTTATTCGTAAGTTGTTATTATTATTGTGACAGCGGGATTAAAACGTGGTCATTACAGTCACTGTAACAGTATTGCCAACCTTATGTTTTGTTCGAAAGTTTTTGCCCAACTAAATACTTATTCCACCCGCATTTTCATTGCAACTTTCATTTAACTTTTTTTATTAATATTTTGTTGTGGGGTTGAATAATCTAAATTGTATTAATGTTGTTTATTAGATATATTGTGTACTTCGTAATGGAATCATTCAACCTAAATTGTATTAATGTTGTTTATTAGATATATTGTGTACTTCGTAATGGAATCATTCGGTGTTTCTATTTTTAGACTTCAAATTATCAGTGACGTCATCGTACAAAGGACTCACACGCGATGACATGTCTGACTAAAACATTTTATTTTTGCTAAATATACTGAAATAAAAATTAGGATGTTTTTGCCAGTGAGACAGTTATTTCATACGACTTGTGTAAAGTTGCATGCATCCGCAAAAAGACGCGTTCGTTTATATACCAGGCAAAAAATAAACATCTACTGTAAAACACATATAGTATAATAATAACGTTAGTTAAATCAAGTATAAATTTGCAATCTTATTTTATCTGTCAAACAGAAACACCCTTTGTTACCGAGCATAATTAAACAATAATGCAATATGGTTAATTGATGCTCACAGTTGTCATCAAGCCCCAGAACCAGAAAAGATATGGGTTGCATGTCCGTGGTTGGCGGCAATTGCAAGCTTCATTTATTCATGATATAATAACTGTTCTATTTGCCAGCAAAAAATGAACAGTAGCACTTATTCAAGCTACGCGTCATTTCTCAAACACTGAACAATCGTATCTTCATACAACTCGTAATTCTTAGATTTACCACCCAATTACGAGACAAGTAAAACGTACATTTCATGTTAACTCATCTTTTTGTAAAGACCCAGAAAATTTGCTTGTACATTCTCCGTCAATCGTGAGAAAATATGCGGATCATGTGATAGACTTCGCGTTTATTAGGTAATTTTAGAAGAAATACTTAAGATGAGTAATTGTCGCAAGTGCGAAAACTCTCCGTCATAAATATAACGTCGAGTGTATCCGAATGAAGTACTCATGTATTATCGTTCTGAGTACATACTCAATGCAGAATAAAATATTCGTATAACTCAAGAACACAGAATCCCAACGAAACAATTTAAGATTCCGAAAAAAATGTACATAATATAAATGTCATCCGCCTGGATGGAATTCACATAAACTTGGCAAATCACAGATGTTTTAAACAATAAAATAGATATTGCTATGCTATACATATGTATCGTATGTATCGTGTAGCGTTTTTATGCGTTTTATCTGTAAGCAATTCGCCTTTCTGTTTATGATACGAAAACTAGAGATTATACTCATAAAATCCATTTAAATTCCTGTCTAATTGTCCACAATTATATCGTCATTTTTTTGGAGAACGTGAACGATCAGAGACGTATATGCTGAACACACGTTATATAAGCATAAATGAATGGGTCCGTTAAACATGTCCAGAGTGGTAGAGTGGTGTCACGCACGCGGCCTCGGGAACTGGGGATTAGTGTTGGTTCAATATTGTAGTATACCTTTCACAAAAGGTTGTACGTATTGCATTTTGTGTTGTGCGAAATATGATTAAAGTACTGTATCTGCACGTATGTTATAAGGAACCGTTTATTGTGCAGTTAAACTACGATACAGATATTAAACAAGATAGTTCGAACAAAATCTCAAATTTAGGCTGATACTGTAAAATAATGTTACTTTCGCGATGTCAACATTTAGCGATTTCACAATTTCGTTGTATGTAAGTAGTTTGACAGGTTAAATTTACACGATGTTTACCTTAAGAAAGAACTTATCTCTGCAGTTTACTGTCGTTGTTTAGGGTCGAATTTATATTGTTTTGCATTGTTTTCGAATTTGCGAATATAGCGAAAATTAACCCCCCGCTAAAAGTTCTGATATTTACTTTTTTATGGGAGAAAGTCATTGCCCATGTGGTATGCATATACAATAATCTTTAGTATGTATTTGTGAAATGGAAGAAATGCGAAGTAATATAATCCGCCGGAATTTCATAATTTCAAATACGTGAACAAACGTATACACTACAGATTTTATACATCAAACACTTGATAGTTTCAGTTTCCAGACTCGCCACATTTTCACCATCATAATAATTAACACCGACATTAAACATATTGCTGTGCTTGGATAAGCTTCATCAAACATGCTAGATAGCTGTCTAAACATCAAATATGACGTGCAATGTACACGCATTCTCGTGCATGCTGTATAGTGTGCACCTACACACCACACACACGATACAAGACAGTCAGCACCCATGAGACATTGAACATGTTCAGTATCGTTGTCTAATTTCGCTATTTTCGCCGGGAATAAAATTCGCGAATTATGCAACAACTGAAAATGGTTCAGCTATGTAGCACTTACAGTAACAGTTCAATAATTACACGGCCATTAGCGCACTTGTAAACTTGTCTCATTATTGAATTAACCATAATACATTTAGCGAAAATGAGTCTAAAGTAAGCTTCTGACATTCTGATATTATTTTGCTTTGTTTTGAAAGTGCCACACACACAAAATGTCCGTCGTATAGATAGTAGACACAGTCACATTATCTTTGTCCTAGGCCAATACGTCCGGCCATTATACACTGAGCACAAAGATACGTACATAGCCGTTCCATTTAACCATTTAATGTATTCGTCACTGCCTTGAATAGGTCATGCAGGCATACATTCTAACCATAAGAACTGGTTTATTCGCTGTTTTTATAGTTACCACCGGTTGCCTATATGGGCCACACCCCTAGGATTGTTAATAATTTAAGATATTGTGAGGTGTATGCTACTACTACATATGATGTCAAAGTTCCACAAGCAACCATTAGTCTTTTACGCGTCGATGTAAATGACACATGATACGTATACCCTCGTTTTTTCAAGTCACATACAAAATACAAAGTACTGAATAAAGTTAGAGATGAAGTGGGGAATCGAACTTGCTACCTCTATATTGCAAACCCAGCACGTTGCCATCCACCTGTCCAATAAAAGGATAAACTAGCGAACCGTTGCATGATAAATGATAAATGAGAAAATTATTTATTCCATTCCAGAATAATTCAAAAGCTTAACTTGTATATTAATAAGTGACTCAGATAAACATTAAGTTTTGAACATTGAATAATATCGTGTGTACATATGTATAACTTAATTACGCATTTAGTTAATATAGCGATTTCTGATTTATATATTTGTAAAATCGGTATAAAAGAAAATAAAATCGCATACTTACATCTGCTTTATGCGAAACAACACTGAAAATAAAACATCCCCGCAATCCGTTCCTAGTTTCCTTGAAAGCTCAGCACTAGAGTGGAGATACTGAGTGCATGTATACATATATAATAAGCTACTTTCCTAGAACAAGCCGTGCATCTCTGCACGATACTGTGAACAGACTAGAGGTTATTGCACACAGCGTTAATTGTAGTATGAGTTTAGACGATATATCTCATTTTTGCTTTTCATTAACCAAAGTCAATTGTTCATTATCCGTTCAACCGGAAACTATGAAATGACCAACTTCCTATATAAATTGTCAACATAAAAATGGCGGTAAACAAGTACTTGTATGTCAAGTGTATTTACTACTTTGTACGAAAGCGACAATTGACCTTGCGTAGTTTGCCGGGAGTAATTGTCGCAAAACCTGGTCTGTCGCCGGTTTCATTACATCCTCAAAATATACTTTTGAACTGAAACTCAAATGTGGACTGTAAAACAGAATCTTTTTGCTTGTACAGATGTCTATGACTAGTACATCATCTTCATACATCCGTGGTTAGTAAAGTTCCCACACTAGATTCGGTTGGAAAAACACGCTGGTTGAACAAGTATGATATGCATATACACTTATATTTTGATAAAATTGGACAAATTGTTTTTAATTTCATACGATAATTAAGAACTATGATGAAAAAGTTGGTAAAAACTATAACAAATAACGTTCAACCTTCAAAGTGCTAGTGAATGATTTATTTGGTGTCTGTTTTACCACTAAAGTATATTTCATCATAATCAGTATCTTCATCACCATCGTAGTAGCATAACCGGTGGGTAGCAGTGGCCTAGAGGTAGGTCCCGGGTTCGACCCCCCTTTGAGCCACTGCTTAATTTCTCTGAGCAAGAATAACTGACAATGCTCCACTCGTGGCGTGTATTTGAGGACGGTGTCTGAACATGTTTGATATTCCTGGGCGCCGTATCTTGATGTTGACTGCACACAGGAGAGAAATAGTCTTCCCAATGATCAGGGGAAGTAAAAATGTCAACGCGTGGACAAACGGCTGAATTTCTGAAAACGGTCCTCGAAAACGCGTAACTTAACTTTAGGTTCTAACATGACCTACTATTTGGGTACTGTATAAAACCTATAGACAAAGAACACAAATACCGTTTCATATATTATAACCAGTAGCGTGAACTTGGCACGTACATCTGCAGTCTGCACTCAGATCTGCAAATGAAATATTTTGCAGACCTAGGTCTGCAGTCTGCACTCAGGTCTTCAAATGAAGTATTTTGCAGACCTAGGTCTGCAGTCTGCACTCAGGTCTGCAAATGTAATATTTTGCAGACCCTGGTCTGCAATCTGCACTCAGGTCTGAAAATGAAATATTTTGCAGACCCAGGTCTGCAGTCTGCACTCAGGTCTGCAAATGAAATGTTTTGCAGACCTATGTGTGCAATCTGCACTCAGGTCTGCAAATATTTTGCAGCAGTCTGCACTCAGGTCTGCAAATGAACTATTTTGCAGACCTAGGTCTGCAGTCTGCACTCAGGTCTGCAAATGAAATGTTTTACAGACCTATGTCTGCAGTCTGCACTCAGATCTGCAAATGGAAATATTTTGCAGCAGTCTGCACTCCACCATATTCACCGGATATCACATATCATGTTTAACGTCCCTTTTATAGATAGCCATCGGCTAGTTTTCAGGACGGCAAGGCTAATGGCCTGGGTTTCTTACCAGTACACCTCTAGATGGATTCGAGACACATTATGCCTCCTAAACATCTGAAGCTCTCCAACCTGGGATCGAAGTCAGGGCCTCAGATTCGCAGGCGGGGATACTATCCCTTACACTACGGAGGAATCCATTATATGATTAAGGAAAATGCTATTCAGTTGTTTAAGTACTCACAATCTATACATGTGCCAATTTGCATGATTGTATCACTGTTGGAAATGTCCTTATAACAGTAAAATCCGTTAAACCAGGGGTTATGGAAAAGTTGAAAAGCACCACATTTCGCCGTTCAGAATTTCGGTTGATTTGTTTTCAAAGTTGAGGATGATCCACCTATGTTCTAACACTTCTTTAAAAAAGCGATATGTTATCAAGATTCATGTTTCACGAATGTAATAGGAATTTCATAATAATTACAAATTACACTACAACATGCTTATTTTCGTGTTTTATATGATAATATGATGATCTGGATATACAACAGAAAAAGTAAATAGCGGAAAAAGATTTATTTTTATTTTGGTATACAATGTACTTATTTGACAAGTTTTTAGTGTGCAGTCAAATATATGATTTGACATATGCAATCGTAACTTGTAACATATCCATATAATAAATTAAGAAATGAACGTGTTGTGGATTTGATAAACATTAAGGCAGTGCTGACGCAAATAAAAAAAAATTGTTGACGAGAATGTATCCAGCGAAAACGTACCCTGACCATAACGTACCCGAGTTGACGGAAACGACCCCACATGTTGACCAAAACGGAACAAAATTGACAAAAACGTACCCACATTGACATGTTAAGATAAAACAAGAATCATGTCAAGATCATACAATGTCAATAATTATAATCGGGATATTGCTATTGGCAGAAACATATTTTTTTCGCTATTTACCCCTTTTCACGAAAATATTTTTTCTGTTTTCGCATTTTAGTACTACCCCCAATGGAATAATGGTTGTCAATTTGTTTTGGTAATTCAGAAGTCAGTGACAATATTTGAATTAATACAATCAGAAAAACTAAATTACTAGTATGTGAACAATATCATTCAAAAAAGCTTGTACAGACGCTTAAAATGCTCTCCCAGAATAATGAAATAACAATAAAAAGTTTCAAACATGAATGTTTCGAACAAAAATTGTACTTATATGCTTTGTGATTCAATAATAAATTTTAGAAATGACCGAGCAGTGTAGTTGTTGTTATTTTCTTTGTTTCTTTGTGTTCACATTGAGACAATTGAGAAAGGGTACTGGCCTATTGGGTATACATGTAGTTTAAACCGCAGACCAATATGTTGATTGACCAAGATCAACAATATTTGCAGACTGTATACCCGGGGTGTAGACGTGGTGCTACATTTGTAGGTATACAAAGTATTGCATTTAGAGACATCATTTAGATGTAGATGTAGGTAATAGGTCTCCAATATATTTGATAAGCAAACCTAGATGTTGATGTATTTCATTTATTTACCAGGATGTAGATCTAAATGATAGATCTACAACAAAATCATTTGTAAACCCGTATGTAGATGTTTTTCATCTGCAGACATGGTTTTAGATCTAGGTGTTAGTTCTACAAAGTATTTTATTTGTAAACCTGAGTGTAGATCTAGGTGCTCTGTCTGCAAAATAGTTCATTTGCAGACCTGAGTGCAGACTGCAGACCTAGGTCTGCAAAATACTATATTTGCAGACCTGAGTGCAGACTGCAGACCTAGGTCTGCAAAATACTACATTTGCAGACCTAAGTGCATACTGCAGACCTAGGTCTGCAAAATATTTCATTTGCAGACCTGAGTGCAGACTGCTGCAAAATATTTCCAATTGCAGATCTGAGTGCAGACTGCAGACCTAGGTCTGCAAAATACTACATTTGCAGACCTGAGTGCAGACTGCAGACTGCAGACCTAGGTCTGCAAAATATTTCATTTGCAGATCTGAGTGCAGACTGCAGATGTACGTGCCAAGTTCACGCTACTTAAAAAAGGGTACATATTATAGCTTATGCATGAACTTCTTGGTTTTAGGTTGATTATGAAACAGGTTGCTACAACCTTGAAATAATATTAACGATTCTCGACACCTCATGTCCGATTTTATCCATCGTCACAAAGGTATCGATATACATAAGAGAAGCCAGTTTTCGCTTATTATGCTGGATATCTTGCAAGGGAAATACTAATACCATTTCGTTTTTAGCATGAATTACCCAGATCGAGTAATTTCATACTTCATGCTCCATATATAAATATCATGCATTTAATTAACACCGCGGTAAGATGACTAATTTTAATTCCAGATACTTTATACACTTATTACAATAACTTTATTTGTCCAAATAATATATTTTAGATAACAAATTATAAATAAATTTATTTTATGGTAATATATTTATCAACCCACACGATCATATGAATTTGTTGTTTAATTTGATTTAAAAATACAATAACTTTATTAGTTCAACATTCGTGCACTAAATCGGTATGCACGTAACCACATTTGAGTGTAGTTGGGGGAACTGTTCCAAGAATTTCACATTATCCATGCTTTCTAAGAAATTGCTCCTATCCGGTGCATATCTAAAAGGTAAAGTCATCTACCTCGCGTAGATTGTCATTTTAGTTATGTTCGTGAAGTTGGCAGGCTAGCGGCCTAGCAGCCTAGCAGCGTGAAGTTGGCAGCCTAGCAGCCTAGCAGCGCAAAGTTGGCAGCCTAGCAGCCTAGCAGCCTAGCAGCGTGAAGTTGTCAGCCTAGGCCGCTAGCTTGCCAACTTCACGAACATATTTTAGTTAGTGACTAACTTTGGTATTCAGAAACATTCCATTGAGACGCTAAATGTCACAATCCTCCCTGACGCTAAATGTCGCATCTGTGACGTTAAATGTTGCAACAAATTGGGCTGACGTTAAATGTCGCAACACCAACGCTAAATGTCGCAATCCTTTATAAACACTCGTTTGTAGTATTACTGTACTTGTTTTAGTCCAAACGTATCCAAAAACAGTTATTAGGGGTTTACCTAAAGAGGTTCGACACATAAGCCTGCAGTGATTAAAAACTATTTTCAAAAAAATATATATTTTTTTACTTCTACTGTGTACATTGTATGCAATATACACAGCAGAAGTAAAAAAAATGAAAATAGTTTTTAATCACTGCAGGTTTATGCGTCGAACCCTTTTGGGTTTACCGAGATGAACCGAATCTTACCCGGTATACCCGGTTCAGTGAACCGGCGTACAACCGTAACAACACTGGATCGCCAAGACGAACTGTGGTGAATCGTTTTACTCTTATCAAACTGGCAAAGGAGACCCGGTTGTTTTAAAATGATTAAAGCCTCGTGGAGTCGCCAGGAGCTACCGGGAGAATAGTCTGGTTCCCAACGTACATGATTATAGTACGTCTGGCACCGACGAAGCAATGGCCGCCTTCATGGTAACAAGAAAACACGTAAGTTGTGAATAAAAAAACATAGAAACATGTTACTTAAATAATCCAAGTAAATTTTGTAATTTGATATTGAATGTTATGTCTAAAACCGATGAGTTTGTTTGCATTTAGTTGAGCATTTACCTATAAATGCATGAATAACGAAGTTGCACCAATTCGGACGTTGTTACGCGTCCATTTAAATATTCGGATAGTAATTTTGTTATGTTTATTTTTCATATACATGTATAATATAAAACAAGTCCCCATGTTCCGGGACCAGAAGTTCGTTCCAAGACTGACAAAGACACATACAGGGCATCGACGCAGAGATACGGATGACTCTGTACCATCAATGCAGAAATATGGATGACCCTAAACGGTAGCTTCACGGCCCTGTCCGGATGCTGTCATCTACCCGGGCCTTCACATATGAACTTGGCAGTTTTGAGCTTTCAAAATTCGTATTGACTTCATGGTGCACTTTAAATTCACTAACAAAGGAAAACATGCAAAGTTCATATACGGCCTCTAGTTCTAGAGTTGATGACCAAGCATATTAAAACAGAGTATTTGGTTCTTTAGATCACAGTTATTCCCAATCGTAATCCATGCTCAGCTTCCTCACATCAATTTTCTTGTTCTCCGTGCTTGGCCATTCATGGGAGATCTTTTTTTGCTTAAAACCATTCTAGTTTGAATTGTTTAATAACCCAGTACATCTTCTTCTTCTTCTTCTTCTTCTTGGAAGACGATGGTGTGCATCTCCTGTGGTGACTGTGAAGGCCTATTTAAGACATATTATATTTGGCAGTCGATGCAGACGAATACTGAGTCTGTGCTCTGTGGTATGGCCTTTTTCCTAGCTCTCTTTACCTCAGGCTCCTGTCTTCTGTCATTTTCATACATTTCCACTCATTTTTTGACGGCACGTCTCCAGCTTGTCTTCTCTTGGGCCAGGTCCTCTCATTCTTCAGAGTTGGTGTGAGTGCTCTGCAGATCACGCTTGTAAGTGTCTTTGTATCGCAGACTATGACGAACTAGTGGACGAGATCATTGTTCTAGTTGGACGTGTAAGAGGTATTTTGGAATCCTGCCCTTTCCCATACGGCTCACATGACCCAGCTAACGAAGACGTGGAGTAGATGGTGGTTGAGTGTGTCCTCTTTAGAACCTCGGAGTTTGTGACCTTGTCCTGCCATGAACTCTTCAGGATTCTTCTGAGGCAGCGCATGTGAAAAAGATTTACCCGGTATATATATGGGAATTATATTGGGAGCATACTTGATGTAGTATGTGGGATTATCCCGTCACAACCACTAGTTGAATTTCCATGAAACTTTACAACCAATATATTAGGTTTCAAGTCAAGTTCACTGTTGTGCATATCTAACGTAGCATACGTAATTTGTATTTGATTCCGGATGAAAAACTGAATGAATTCAAGTTATCTTGTTCGCATCACAGGTAAATGTATCATTCATACAGAGTAACTAAAAACATTTTTTTATAAAACTTATAATATCTTAGAAAGGTTTATAACACCGGAAATTGACCAAACAATCACTGATGTGCAGTTTGTTTTTAATAAACATTTCACTATTACTGGTGTTATATTAAATATATGTACATAATCGAGAACTTGAGAGCTTCGTCTTTAATTTGATATCAATAGTTTAAAAATCCGTCCATAAATAAGAAAATAAACCCATACGGCGTGTAATCACTTTCTTTTTTCTTGTTTATAATAACATTGTCGTTTCTATTGAATGCACCTCAGTGATTGACTTGACACCGTAATATACATTTCATGGTATAACTTTTTAACTAGCTTATCAATTTCGATGGGATTTTGCAAGGAGGTAATTCTAAGGATGTTGTCTATGAATGTAATTACTTGATGAAGATATCGAAAGCCAATTCGTGTTTTTGATACGGTGAATATCTGACCACTTTAGTACAAAAGCACCTTTGTAAGATAACATAAATTTTATAAAATAATTTGTTTTACTCTTTATCAATAATACAGTTACCTGTGGTGAGCATTACTCGCAAAACAAGTTCTGGACATGCTGCTCATATATAAACAATTAATTCATGTTTTTTCCTACTCGCTTCGCTCGATCTACATGTATTTTGTGTGTGCTAGAATGTACGCCCCCAACACCAAATCCTGAAGCCGTCCCTAATTACATTTACTAGTAATTATTTATATACTTTGTATGTAGTATATTTCTAAAGCTGATGTTACTGGGTGTTTTTAAATGATAACAAATTACTAAACATTATTTACATATATTTATTGCGCCATCGTCGGGTCCCATGTCCTGAGTTAAAAATCAGAAGCGCCTAATTGTGTATTGCCTTCTACTTTTGATTTAGTTTAATTGAGCTAGGCATATATGTAGGACTAAGTATCCCTTTAATTTTATATACTTTAATAACCAACATACACATTTACATATAACCATTATTACTGAGTGGGTACAGCATATATACGGGCCACACAGTTGTCTGAATGAAGTTTGGAGTGTTCAAAATTAATATCCGAAATTGTGCATGGAAATGTAACAACGTCCGAAATGGTGCAACTTTTATTATTCGTCTAAAAATTTTACAAAACGAGGTGTTAAGAACCCAAACTCTACTATTCTTGGTGCAATACTACATTACAAATTCAAATATCTGCTTGGTTTATATTAGTAACTCGTTAAATCGGTTTTTTATTCTCACTGTATGTGAAGTTTCCTTCACTATGGGAGCGTTCAAAGTTCGTCGTTGCCTGGCTCTATCACGTAGTGTAAGGGGCAGGTAATCCAGGCTACCGGGAGAAATGGTCTAGATTCCAACAGAATTTAAATATGGAATCAAAACTGGGTTACAAGCGGGGCTACAGCTTGCTGCATCCCAGGTAGGATCAATACGGATTATCCCGGTATAGCCACGGTGTATCCAGGTTCTAGGCTGAGAGCAGAACCCTAGTCTCACTTTACCGGTTTGGCATCCCCGGTTTGTCCCGGTGTAAGAACCGGTAGGTAGCATGTATAACAGTGCAAACTACCTTGGAGACACCGTGAATTTCTTACACGATTCGGTGCTAACTACAATGAACCGTGTTGATCCGACAGTATGACGTCATACAGTATGGGTGCGAATTCTACTACTAGTATAGGTGCAAACAGATTCTGCTATTTTGTAAAATGTTTATTACCGCTTGGAGTGACCAAAAAATCTGTTAAGAACCGACTCAATTGGTGGATTTTCGGGACCCTTCCGGTGTATCCGGGAGCATGTCTTTGTCTCTATCCTCTCTCTACCTTGATAAATCGTGGTAAACCGGCGCTGAACCCTAGCTCTGGACCGGTTGAGTCCCAATAAAGTACGTTTCATACCGATCGAGGCAGGGAAGAACCCAGCATATACCCGAATAATGGTTATATACGGTAATGGCTGGTAGGACCCCGTTTCGTTACGGATGATACGATCATTATACTGGTTTCATCACGGCCAATGTCTGTGAAGTTGTAGTTACCCAGTATTTGTCGAAAAATGCCAACTTCACTAAATAATTACGTAAATCATAATTGAAATTCTGTTGAAATCAGTTTATTTTTGTTTACGAAAAGTAGTACTTAGTATTCAAACCCACACGACGAGTTCCCTTATTTATCAAAACCGAATGTAATGATTGCGTTACAAACAACGTGCATCATGCACATAGTCAGATCAAAATGCCCCGTACGACATGCGGATACACCTGAGGAACGTCTCTACTGTGAGAAGGTAAAGTTTTACTTATGTTTGGACAACGGCCTGGATCTTTTCAATTTGATGGCTTTCTTTTACCAGGTCGTGAACCTCGTTTACCTCAGGTTGACGTTTTAAGAGTAACGGGAAAAGCGTTTAGTTATATTTTACACTGTATATTGTGAATGGGTATTGACAAAGTATGTCATAACCTCTCTACACCTGCTGTACGCGCCAAAAATGCGCATGATTGTAGTAAGTTTTAATTTTTGTAGAATCCAGATCCCCCTCTTTAAAATTCGGCAAATGTGGTTAATATTTATGTATGTACATGCCAGCTCCAAGGACAGCCCTTCGTAAAAAAGATTAGAGTCACTCCTGAACAAAGTCGATGGTCGCCTGTCACGGGTCGGACTCCTATATGTCAAAAGACGGGGATTCGTTGACAAATGTTCGTTGAGACTGGATGAGGCCGCTTCATCAGAATTTGTCACGACATTTTAAGCAAACATTTGAAGATTGGCTTTTATCACTGAAAACCACCCACCCTCATAGCCCAACCCCCAATCGCTTCACTTGAGCCATTGGATGTTTTAAGGGGATATGTTAAGGTCATGGTTAATACATGTAGTAGTAAACAAACCACAAAATAATAACATAATTATTGAAATCTTCCATTCATCGAAAAATGCGAAGAGTTGATTTTGCAGTGTGCAACGACGTGAATAAGAATTGTTGGCGTCGCTTTCAGCTTTTTTTTTAAAAAATAAGAGGTGTTATGCTAAACACTTATTTCAGACAATTCAAGTGATCAATCTTTGAACTTAATACGTAAAACTAAATTTGCGCATGTGCTTTTAATGAATATGCACTGATAAGCTTAATATCGTTAAATGTTTTGAACATAATACATCGTGTTTTCCGGTCACATATTAATGGTCACCCTGTATATAGAAACAATTGGCTACTGTTTTATCAAAGCACTTACGGAAATCGTAAACTTACGTACAAATTTAAATTCGTTATACAGTGTAGCAATATCACGTGGTTTTTTACTACAGTTCCAAGTAGAAATTTGTAAACATTGGAACACAAATGTAGCCATAAGTATTTTATTTCTTCATCGATTTCTATAAAATCTACGCCACGCTAAGGGGAACATTATTTGCTATCTTTTTTATTTGTAAATATATTTAAATGACAGTGGATGCAAATGAAAGCTATAGGTTTGTAGAATATGACACCACCAAAAATAATGAAGATCTATGAAATATTGATCTTTTTATCAAGGTTTAAAAATAAGATTTTATTGTGATCATTGCTTTATAAAACCCGACAACACAAATATCATTTTTGCCTGTAAATATTTTTAATGCCAGTGGTTTTAACCTTCAGATATATTTCTGTAGAAAGGAAAACACCAATAGTTTTGAAAATCGGCGGAACAGAAACATTTTTATGACTGTTTAAAATCGATAGATTTAAAAATAAATAAGATCGACATGAAAAATGCTTGGTTCGAACACAAAACTGTTTTATTCTAATCATTAGAAAAAGACAATAAATGTGTTATCCACAAAAATATAGGTATATGGGCATCGTAGTTTTCTTTTTCTAACGCATTTGATGCCCGAATACTAATTTAAACGCCTGTTATCATAACAGGTTCCCTCTTTGTCTTCAACGTGACATGCAATCAGCATCCAACAGAATAAACGTGCAATACAAACATATTATACTTGTATTTCTTTTATCATTATTGTACATGAATTTAATTTGGCAAGTCATGATTCTCCTGCATTCTTTGATTCTGCTGATAATAAGGGAAGATAATTTAGATCTGATCTTGTATATATATTTGCCATATACTTCATAGCCAAATAAACAGGAAATGGGGACTGGTAGATACGACCGGGCAGTGTCCCTCTATGATCTAGGGAGCTAGACAGCATGCTGTGAAGTGACATTAAAGTTAACAGATCACATGATATGTAATGTACTCTTTGAGAATTATGGTCTCTTGACAAATTATACATGTTCACAATTGATTTAGATATTTATACCAGGTCTGTAGATATATACTGGTTATGCTTGTAAAACACAAATTATAAACCCCACAAAATGTCGCGATAAAATCAAATTATTTAAGAAATTTACTAATCAGACGGATTATCAAATTACAAAATACTCTGTGCATAGTTTAGTCAATTTAAACGTTTTTAACGTTTAATCAAACCTATACCATATGCATATATCAGTATGAAACGGGCGATAGTTGTCGGGGTATTCGAAAACAGAGTCACGTGATGCGGGTAGGCGGAGCGATAGTCATTCTCGCGTCTTGTTAATTGTTGTTGTTGTTGATTATGTAAAGTGTTGTTGTTATTTGCTGTTATAAAATTAATGCACATAATATGTAAATGTGTTTATGAGGCTTATAGGGAAGACTGGATATACCCAACTTGGTTGCCTCTTTAAATATAGCCTTTATTATACTTATTATGTGGTAGCGGCTGCTTAGAGGTAGGGTGTGCGCTTGGGATCGAGAGGTCCCGGGTTCGATCCCCGTCTGCGCCACTGCTTAACTCTGAGCAAGAATACCCCACATGGTCCACTCGAATAAGGTGCGATATGGTACCTGTGAGGGCTGTGCCTGTATACGTTTGATATTCCTGGGTGCCTTATCGCGATGTTGGCTGCACACCAACCAGGAGATATAGTATCCACAGGGAGACTCAAACGCAGGTTTCCTTAGGTAGCCCAATGACCAGGGGAAGTTAAAATGTCAAAGGATGACTGAACGGCTAAACTGCTGAAAGCCGCCCTCGAAAATTGGTATCTAAACTTTTTCTTCTTCTTATTATTATTTCATGTATTATCTTCCTGAGAACAAAAGCTGGTCGGACCCCACTCAGATAAATATTACTGGCACGTTGATGACATAATTAACATTATAATTAAACCTGTCATAACAGACAGGTACACTCTGTTCACCAGAACGATTACCGGTTTTGAAAAAACTAAAATCGATTTCAAGAACAAATCGAATCGGATCAAATTAACCGGTTGATCGTGACTGCCCTACTTGAAATCACAGACACTTGGGGTCTGGACTACACCCCTCCCGCTACGATAAAAATGAAATTCGACTGAAAATCTACTCGCGCGGAGCTCGTACGATCAATGTGACCAGGGGTGGTATTCAATATTGATCTTACTTGACTTAAAGATAAGAAAAAACAATCAGATCACACCATATTAAACTCTTGGTCAGTAACAGTAACATACACCGGGACAAACCGGGGATGCCAAACCGGCACAGTGAGACTAGGGCTCTGCTCTCAGTTAAGAACCTGGATACACCGTGTTTATACAGGGATAATCCGTATTGATCCTGCATGGGATCCAGCAAGCTGTAGGCTCGCTTGTAATCCAGTGTTGACTCCATATTTAAATTCTGTTGAAATCTAGACCATTTCTCCCGGTAGCTCCTGGCGACTCCACGAGGCTTTAATCATTTTAAAACAACCGGGTCTCTTTTGCCTTTTTGATAAGAGTAAAACGGTTCACCACGGTTCGTCTTGGCGATCCAGTGTTGTTACGGTTGTACGCCGGTTCACTGAACCGGGTATACCGGGTAAGATTCGGTTCATCTTGGTAAACCCAAAGAGATTCGACACATAAACCTGCAGTGATTAAAAACTATTTTCAAAATTATTTTTTTACTTCTGCTGTGTTTATTTCATACAATAAACACAGTAGAAGTAAAAAAAATATTTTCTTGGAAAACAGTTTTTAATCACTGCAGGCTTATGTGTCGAACCCCTTTAGGTAAACCCCTAATAACTGTTTTTGGATACGTCTGGACTAAAACAAGTACAGTAATACTACAAAAGAGTGTTTATAAACGATTGCGACATTTAGCGTTGATGTTGCGACATTTAACGCCAGTCCAATTTGTTGCGACATTTAACGTCACAGATGCGACATTTAGCGTCAAGGGGTGCGACATTAAGCGTCTGTTGCGACATTTAGCGTCAGTCTTGCGACATTTAACGTCAAGTGTGACATTTAGCGTCGATGCGACATAGAACGTTGCTACAGAGTCAACTCCAGCTACACCGAGGCTTACCGTTGTGAACACCAATTTCTAGTTAGGTCGAGCTCACACTCAAACGCACGGACGAAACAATAACTAAAATTGGATTGACTCAGTGAGTGAGAGTGGAGGAGAGGATGTGAATATGGCCCCAAATGTTAAATTATGCTAATAGAAGGTTGGACGTTCGGGTTAATTTGTTCGCACTTCTATTTACAATCCTCCACAATCGACACATACCCTGACTTCACAGTTTTCACAAGATTCATGCTTTTTTCGCGCCTTACATAATTATACAGTGCAACAATACCACGTTATTTTGGACTACAAGTCCAAGACGAAATTTGCTTCACTTCGAAAACAAAAAATAGCCGTAGGTATGTTATTTCTTCATCGGGGAAATTATTTGCTTTCCACGAAATATAAGATTTTTTTCCAGCAGATGGGCCATTTTTGTCAGCATCCTATGAAACCTGTATGCGATCGGACTACAGTTTCAAGCCTTTTTTCACAGGGTGCTGAACAAAACGATCAATTCATAGAAAGACCGGACTGCGCTTTTGCACCATTTTTAAAGTAAGGTAATAAGTAATTTGAGCAATGGACACAAACATGGAATTCTCTGACTTTAAATTCCTCATACATTCCTGGTGGACTGGTTTGATATTATTGATGCTTCTTTGTACCTTAAAGAAGCGTTTTATATACACGTTTGAAAAAAACGTTTGCAAACATAGATACGCATTATATCGACTTCGTCGGTCATCAAAGTGACTGAACTGCATAACTATGCAAAGACATTATTACTAATGATCACAGTGTATATAAACGAGTCAACTTCCGGTTATCGCAATAATGAGTACACGTTGAATTGTTTACTCTTGCAACAAGTCGTACAGTGATAAAACAACCACCGGATGTTTCATTCACAATAAAGTCATACAAGTTGAATTGTATAGTATCCCAAAAAGTCGTACAGTGATTTGGTTTATACGCGGTGATAATAGCAAATATTAAAGGTACCTAAAAATAACCACACCCATTGTGTTTCTTGATCCGTCCATGCAGCTAGTAGAATTTACGTCAGGTTTTCTTTGAGTCGACCTCTACGTTTAATCCGATCTTCGCGGTATTGTTCAGTGTGTATTTGGGTGTTTTGTACAGAGTAAGATTCAGAATGGTTTCAGAAGGGAGCATGCCTCCAACGTGTACATATTGATGCATACTCATTTATTTTGACCAAGCTACGCCCCTGAATTAGATTTCTTAACAAGGCTATAATTTCAAAAATCACGATGTTATGATGTGATATGTGTCACAGGTGAACACATGTTATGACAATGTACTTGTAAATATCGTGAAAATTGCCTTTGTGTCGAAAACGCTTCAATGTATACATAACGTGAGCAATTGCTTCGAGCGAGTAAATAGACTCTAAGCTTATTTACAATAGGTGGCCAATTACTGAAGCTTTGGCGCGTATTTGGAGAAAAGCACATGCCATTACAATTTCTGCTGTCTATGTGAAAGGAAGCAATGACGATTTTTTCTTACGTTTTCTGTTGGAATTTGATAACTTAGTGCGTTTATGCCAGCTAATTAGTGACGTAAGCATAATTATCTACACTTCTGTATTTGCTCGTTAGATCTATATTTTTATAATAGCCTTCAGATTGGGTTCAATTCTAGATTTAGTAACTGCTTGTAAAAAAGTGATATTACCGTTCATAGTGAAAATATGTTTTTAGTAATTGCTTTGTATGGTGTTGCAATGAATAAATTAATATGTTTTGCAATTTATCTTATTGAAATCGGTCGTAAAAACAACGAAGTAATTGCCTTAATAAAATTCCCCCTTTTAATTAAAATAATATGCCATTATTGTTGCAGAAAACGCAATCCCGAATTTTGTGTGTGTAAGTTTTCAATGTTATAGACAGTACTTAGAAAACCACCCAGTCAATTTCTTGCAATTATCGAGTTAAATTATCAAATCACTGCAATTCATGCAGTTTTGTCACCATTTCTTACTAAATTTTGTTACGCAAAGTGGTTCCTAAATTTAGACTTGCCCCAACCTGTTTATTTTGCCAGTCAGCTTTCTGTTGAAACATGACGGGCATATGTGTACCTCTGACAGGATTTAATCCTGGGTCGCCCAGATTACACGGCAAGCGTGCTTACCAGTGAGCTAAGGAGGTGCAAAATCAGAACTACTAGTTTATATTTACCAGATCATCAGTAACGTTGCTAAATAAATATCTGTAAAGTTGTAGATTTTGTAAATCAATATTGTATGTTTTAAAATATAAACATTGAACTAAGGTTGTCTTGTATTGTGCATATCATGTAACTAATCCCAAAAATGCATATATGAAGTTTCATTTAAAGATCTATGAAAAAATCCAAAATGCCAAATATTTGTCAATTTCCTGCATGCAATAATGATATTCTTTCGATGGTATGCCATCTTTGTTTTTTTAATTAAAGCATTTAAATTTACGGATAATCTGTACATCAACACATTGCTAGGCTTGTTTACAGATTAGTACTGTTTAACACGAATCATAGCACATACTAATTTGAAATAAGAAATCGATGTTTTGTGTTGCCAATATATGCATAAAAGGCAACTGTACGATTCAGTGTCCGATATCGAGAGTGGTTAAAATTACTCATTTGCCATAAATCTTCCACAGCGCAACCATCAGTGACTTTCTATAACATAAATACTTGGCTAGGTAGGAAAATTACATCATGCGATCTGTGAGGCAGCACCTTAAATGCTATACATGTAAATTAATGAATTTCTTAATATTGACACTGTATCAACCTACATCAACGTATAGGCATGCTCACTACTTTAAAACCAAACACATGTCCCGTTGGTATATGTGATCATACCTCTATATATCTATATATCTATATACATGGGTATCTCTATATCTCTATCTCTTATATCTCCTTCTTCGCGCTATCAATCTGCCAAACTCTCCTCTCCATTCTGTTCCCTCCCCAAACAAATAAAAAACGAGTTTATAAATAAGTTTAGCTTTCTACTCAATCCTTGATATGTGTAAATGAATATTCATTATGTGTTTATAAACAAATCAATATTGTTTAAAATAACTGTACGATTGATTCTTCCACTTTAGATGGCAGTGTTTGAAGCCTCTGGAACAGTTTACTATTATCGCAAAAGACGTCGTGGCAGAAGTGACCCTATGATTTAGTTCATTAGAGATCCATTGGAATACAAACATCACACATATTGATACTGGTTAGTACCTGTACTACTTATAAAATATGACTTACTGTTTTCCTGACCGCCTCCCACTATTACATGTACAAAATGTGTATTCGTAAACAAATGCTTTTAAGTGTTTGGAGAGACATGTCAACGTACATGGCGGTTTCATTGTGTTGAAGTAAGAATTTCCATAAATCATATACATGTATTGCAAATATAATGTAAATAGCCGGTACCGCTTCCAGAAACATGACTGTTTTATTCTATATTATAATCCGTTCGATTCGTCATTGCAAGCAAATAACATTATGAAAACGTAATACATGGTCATGTTGAATTTAAAAAGCTTGTTTTTCTATTAGAAAAGAGTAGTATATTTTGTATTCTCAAAATATTGATTTCGTATTTACGACCTTTTAATTATTAGTTGAAACGATATAGTCAACTTTACGCATCTTTAAGTCCAGGATAATTCTTGCATGTCGATCAGTGTGAAAGAAGTATATACTCATTGTTAACATTTAATGCTCAATGGTATCTATCACCACGATGGTATGAATTACGTGTTGCTGGTGGAAGGGTAAGGTAGTTCTGGTTCAATAAATAATGTATATGTTAGCATTTGATCTCGTTGTGTTTTACAGGATATCCAGGCGAAGCCGGACATCAAGGATTGTTTAGATAAGTTGGACTCCAAGGATTAGATTGGTTTCCAGTTGCATTCGGAGAGCAAGGCTTTACAAAGAGAGGACATGAGACAGAGGATAACATGGTAGGTTGTCTTTTATGTGATGTATTGATTTATCATGCTAAACCTCTGCTATAAACATACGGTTACTCTACTGGCTTAGTGGATAGAGTGCTGGATTATAGTCACCGATGCATTGACAACACATGTGAATGGTTGCAGAAGAACAACTTAGTACTGGTTGACAATTGATGTTCATTTATAGGCCGTATATATTTCCATAATATAGTGTAACTATATTTATTGAATTCAGTACAGCTCTGTATCGCCAACACAGCATGCATTTCAATCGACTATTGTTTTTAAAGAGGACCAATTAGTTTTAATCAAGACGAGTATGTCACAAGTATATGAAGCATGTACTAAGCCAAATCATCATTTGGTCATGTACCGGTATCAAACAAAAAAGCTAGGACAACCTGGTGTGGTTGAACTACTGGAAAGCCATTGGTGGTTATGGACTTCAAAACATATAGTTTTACCCTATTTCCTCGAACGTTAGACGAAACTTTATCTAAGATTGTTTAAAGCACGCCATATATGATACATTTGGTCAAACGAGAATGGACTTTTGGTTATAAATAATTGTTTTAAGTTTGAAAATACAACTCTCATCGACCAGGAGGACTGGTAAGGTGACTGTTATATCGTCTATTTCATGGGCCTATTTGTCAAATATGGACAGTAATTGCAGCATGGAGAGTATTCGCAAAAATATTCAAACTTGTGCTCCAGTTGAGTTTGCCTTTTGATGCTTCGTTGATCCATACCCAATGTTCTTGACGGTCTGATGAAATTGTGTCTAAGATTGTTGTGCTCAACCCTGTTTTAAGCACGAACTTTATCATACTATGTACTATTTAGTCCAACGATACTGGACTTGGGGTGATAAATGATTGTTTCAAGTAAGAAATACTACTCTCATTTTACATCAACCATGTATGGTAACACCTCGCATTTGGCATAAATAAATTGGAACTGGAGTACACATTTTGAGAAGTTGCTGCTTACACGTGAAAGGCAAAGATAGTACTGGTTATATTTAAGTCCAGGAAAACCACATTTAAAGTGAAATTCAAATTGCTTGATTCTTGTTAATTGTAGTTTTTATAATTTCAGGCTTTGAAAGATGAGGAGCGCAGATATTTATTTCAAGCTGGCCTTTGATTAAGTTAAGTTTTTATGCTTCTTTGATCCATCCATTCCGTCTGTTCGACGCTGGTGTGGTTGACGTACTGGTAAGCCAGTTATGGTTGTGACTTTAAACTTATATAATTTATTTCGCAATTTCCTAGACCGTTAGACGAAATGTTATCTTAGATTGTTGTGCTCACCCCTGTTTTAAGCACTACATATATGATACTGTTTGGTCGAAATGGGATTGGATTTTTGGTAATAAATTATTGTTTAAAAGTCGAAAATACAACTCTCATAGACCAGGAGGACTGGTCAGGTGACTGTCATATCGCCAATTTTATGGGCCTATTTGTCGAATATGGTCATACATTCAGTCTGTTAGACCCTGGTGTGGTTGAAATACTGGTAAGCCAGTGATGGTTTTGACTTTAAACTTATATAATTTATTACGCTATTTCCAGGACCGTTAGACGAAATGCTATCTTAGATTGTTGTGCTCACCCCTGTTTTAAGCACTACATATATGATACTGTTTGGTCGTAATGGGACTGGACTTTGGTAATAAATAATTGTTTAATAGTCGAAAATACAACTCTCATAGACCAGGAGGACTGGTCAGGTGACTGTCATATGGCCTATTTTATGGGCCTATTTGTCGAATATGGGCATACATTCAGTCTGTTCGATCCTGGTGTGGTTGAAGTACTGGTACGCCAGTGATGGTTTTGACTTTAAATTTATATAATTTATTACGCCATTTCCTGGACCGTTAGTCGAAATGTTATCTTAGGTTGTTGTGCTCACCCCTGTTTTAAGCACTACATTTATGATAATGTTTGGTCGAAATGGGACTGGACTTTTGGTAATAAATAATTGTTTAAAAGTCGAAAATACAACTCTCATTGACCTGGAGGTTTGGTCAGGTGACTGTCATATCGCCTTTTTCACCGGCCTATTTGTCGCATATGGGCAGTAATCCCAATATGGGAAGTATTGTATACATTAATGCTAATGTACTAATATTTCTTCCCTGTCGAACTAGCTCCACAATGCATTGGGTTTGGCTGCACATCGTCAGAAGTTGCTGCTTACTTGTAAAAGGCAAAGTTAGTACTGGTTATGTTTAAGTCCAGGAAAACAACATTTAAAGTGAATGTCAAATAGCTTGATTCTTGTTAAGTTTAGTTTCTATAATTTCAGGCTTTGAGAGAAGAGGAGCGCAGTATTCATTTCAAGCTGGCTTTTGATTAAGTTAAGTTATACTTTTTATGCTTCTTGGATCCATATATTCAGCCTGCTCGACCCTGGTGTGGTTGAAGTACTGGTAAGCCAGTGATGTTTTTGACTTTAAACATATATAATTTATTTCGCAATTTCCAAGACCGTTAGACGAAATGTTATCTTAGATTGTTGTGCTCACCCCTGTTTTAAGCACTACATATATGATACTGTTTGGTCGAAATGGGACTGGACTTTGGTAATAAATAATTGTTTAATAGTCGAAAATACAACTCTCATAGACCAGGAGGACTGGTCAGGTGACTTTCATATCGCCTATTTTATGGGCCTATTCGTCGAATATGGGCCGACTGTTCGACCCTGGTGTGGTTGAAGTACTGGTAAGCCAGTGATGGTTTTGACTTTAAACTTATATAATTTATTACGCAATTTCCTGGACCGTTAGACTAAATGTTATCTTAGATTGTTGTGCTCACCCCTGTTTTAAGCACTACATATATGATACTGTTTGGTTAAAATGGGACTGGACTTTTGGTAATAAATAATTGTTTAATAGTCGAAAATACAACTCTCATAGACCAGGAGGACTGGTCAGGTGACTGTCATATCGCCTATTTGATGGGCCTATTTGTGGAATATGGGCATACATTCAGTCGGTTCGATCCCGGTGTGGTTGAAGTACTGGTAAACCAGTGATGGTTTTGACTTTAAACTTATATAATTTATGACGCAATTTCCTAGACCGTTAGACGAAATTTTATCTTAGGTTGTTGTGCTCACCCCTGTCTTAAGCACTGCATGTATGATACTGTTTGGTCAAAATGGGATTGGACTTTTGGTAATAAATAATTGTTTAATAGTCGAAAATAATACAACTCTCATAGACCAGGAGGACTGGTCAGGTGACTTTCATATCGCCTATTTTATGGGCTTATTCGTCGAATATGGGCATACATTCAGTCTTTTCAACCCTGGTGTGGTTGAAGTACTGGTAAGCCAGTGATGGATTTGACTTTATACTTATATAATTTATTACGCAATTTCCTGGACCGTTAGACGAAATGTTTTATTAGATTGTTGTGCTCACCCCTGTTTTAAGCACTACATTTATGATACTGTTTGGTCAAAATGGGACTGGACTTTTGGTAATAAAAAATTGTTTAATAGTCAAATATACAACTCTCATAGATTAGGAGGACTAGTCAGGTGACTGTCATATCGCCTATAACACGGGCCTATTTGTCGAATATGGGCAGTAATCCCAATATGGGAAGTATTGTATACATTAATGCTAATGTACAAATATGTCTGCCATGCCGAACTAGCTCTATAATGCATTGGGTTTGGCTGCACATCGTGAGAAGTTGCTGCTTACTTGTAAAAGGCAAAGATAGTACTGGTTATGTTTAAGTCCAGGAAAACAACATTTAAAGTGAATGTCAAATAGCTTGATTCTTGTTAATTTTAGTTTCTATAATTTCAGGCTTTGAGAGAAGAGGAGCGCAGTATTCATTTCAATCTGGCCTTTGATTAAGTTAAGTTAGACTTTTTATGCTTCTTGGATCCATATATTCAGCCTGTTCGACCCTGGTGTGGTTGAAGTACTGGTAAGCCAGTGAAATTTTTGACTTTAGACATATATAATTTAATACCTAATTTCCTAGACCGTTAGACTAAATGGTATCTTAGAATGTCGTGCTCACCCCTGTCTTAAGCACCACATATATTATACTATTTGGTCGAAATGGGACTGGACCTTTGGTATAAAATAATTGTTTAATTGTCGAAAATGTAACTCTCATAGACCAGGAAGACTGGTTAGGTGACTGTCATATCGCCTATTGCATTGGCTTATTTGTCGAATATGGGCAGTAATTCCAATATGGGAAGTATTGTATATTTTAATGCTAAAATACTAATATTTCTGCCCTGCCAAACTAGCTCTATGTGAAATCGGTCTGAAGTCCTGATTCAAATGAATGTCTCATTTGTCAGTGATATGGTAGCACATGACTCTCCAACATGGAATTGACTGTTACTCTGAAGGCAATCTGAAGTATGACATCTCGATCTTAACTAGCTGAACTTGCCAGTGGATACATTGAATTAGAGCCTGCTTCCATGAATCTGCTCTCAGATATTACAACTGACATGGTATGTACAACGGACATGGTATATCTTCAGTGTGAGCTATTGTTCATAGGTACCTTAGGGGCCAAATATGAAAGTAAGCATTGCCTGGGGTGTATCGTTGAAGTGAGTTTGCAGTCAGATTCTTTATGCAAGTGTATGAGTTCTTCTTTCGATGTATCTTCCTGTCGAGGAATGTTGGCGGAGTGGTAGTTTCACCAGGCTTGTAGGATAATGAATTGAATCCTTGCTGGACTAGTTATGTTGCTCCTATCTTTGATTAAATAACACATTTATTAGAATCGCGTCTTCAATCCAATTTTACTCGAACAAGTTTGCCAGAGCAGGGATATGGATTTCTTGGCGTCAATATATACAACACCATCATATATGGTTACACCTCACATTTTGCATAATGCATTGGATTTGAGCTGCACATCGTGAGAAGTTGCTGCTTACTTGTAAAAAGCAAAGTTAGTACTGGTTATGTTTAAGTCCAGGAAAACAACATTTAAAGTGAAAGTCAAATAGCTTGATTCTTGTTAATTTTAGTTTCTATAATTTCAGGCTTTGAGAGAAGAGGAGCGCAGTATTCATTTCAAGCTGGTCTTTAAGTTAAGTATGACTTTTTATGCTTCCTGGATCCATATATTCAGCCTGTTCGACCCTGGTGTGGTTGAAGTACTGGTAAGCCAGTGATGTTTTTGACTTTAAACATATATAATTTAATACCCAATTTACTAGATCCTTAGACTAAATGTTATCTTAGAGTGTCGTGCTCACCCTGTCTTAAGCACCACATAAATGATACTATTTGGTCGAAATGAGACTGGACCTGTGGTATAAAATAATTGTTTAATTGTCGAAAATGTAACTCTCATAGACCAGGAGGACTGGTAAGGTGACTGTCAGATCACCTATTGCATTGGCTTATTTGTCGAATATGGGCAGTAATTCCAATATGGGAAGTATTGTATATTTTAATGCTGAAATACTAATATTTCTGCCCTACCAAACTAACTCTATGTGAAATCGGACTGAAGTCCTGATTCAAATGAATGTCTCATTTGTCAGTGATATGGTAGCACATGACTCTCCAACATGGAATTGACTGTTACTCTGAAGGCAATCTGAAGTATGACATCTCGATCTTAACTAGCTGAACTTGCCAGTGGATACATTGAATTAGAGCCTGCTTCCATGAATCTGCTCTCAGATATTACAACTGACATGGTATGTACAACGGACATGGTATATCTTCAGTGTGAGCTATTGTTCATAGGTACCTTAGGGGCCAAATATGAAAGTAAGCATTGCCTGGGATGTATCGTTGAAGTGAGTTTGCAGTCAGATTCTTTATGCAAGTGTATGAGTTCTTCTTTCGATGTATCTTCCTGTCGAGGAATGTTGGCGGAGTGGTAGTTTCACCAGGCTTGTAGGATAATGGATTGAATCCTTGCTGGACTAGTTATGTTTCACCTGTCTTTGATTAAATAACACATTTATTTGAATCGCGTCTTCAATCCAATTTTACTTGAACAAGTTGGCCAGAGCAGGGATATGGATTTCTTAGCGTCAATATATACAACACCATCACATATGGTTACACTTCGCATTTTGCATAATGCATTGGATTTGAGCTGCATATAGTGAGAAGTTGCTGCTTACTTGTAAAAGGCAAAGTTAGTACTGGTTATGTTTTAGTCCAGGAAAACAACATTTAAAGTGAAAGTCAAATAGCTTGATTCTTGTTAATTTTAGTTTCTATAATTTCAGGCTTTGAGAGAGGAGGAGCGCTGATATTCATTTCAAGCTGGCCTTTGATTACTTTAGTAAGTAAAGTTTGACTTTTATGTTTCTTTGATCCATACAATCAGGCTGTTTTTTAATTCAGTAATTAAATTTGAATATTAAACATAATTATAATTTATTACCCCATTTCCTTGACCGTTAGACGAAAAGGTATCTAAGAATGTTGTGCTCACCCCTGTTTAAGCACTTCATATATGATTCTATTTGGTCCAACGGGATAGTACATTGGGTAATAATTAATTGTTTTAAAATTCAACCCTCATAGACCAGGTATTCTGGTTTTGTTTATTGACTGCCTAATCACATATTTCAAGCCCCTATTTGTCAAATGTTTGCAATAATCGCAATATCTAGAGTCTACTGTGCAAATACTCGTATTGCTGCACTACCAATCTAGATATATGACATCGAACTGAAGTCTTGATGCAAATAATTGTTTCATTTGTACATGATGTGGTAGCACATGACTCTCCAACATGGATCATACACCACCACCATATAGGATTATACCTCGCATTCTGCATAATACATTGGAATTAGAATGCACATTGTGAGAAGTTGTTGTTTACTTGCGTAAGGTTTAAGTACAGGAACACTGGTTGGTTCAATTGGCTACCTTTTATTATATACATGTTTGATACACCCGAACATAATCTGTGACAGTAGTCACATTGGTTGATTCTTGTTTATGTTTCTTACTCTAATTTCAGGTTTTCAGAGAAGAGGATCCACTTGTATTGCCTTACTTAGAAACTCTTTTAGTATTGGTGTATTGTATGTTTATGTTTGCTTTTGGAATAAAGTTGTGTATATACATACGTACGCATGCGTTGTTATTGTGAGAACACTTATATGTGTACATGATTGTACTCACTGTTTGGGACAGTCACGTTTAAGCTCGCCTGTCACAGTATGACAGGGTGTGCTTTGAAGGTCAGTCTTCGCCCGTTAGTCTTAATGGCGTGTGTCGACAATAGAAGACACACTCTCTTGAAAACTTTTACAAACCCTCATTGACACAGGTGTATGTGTTTTGGATTGCAGCTGGCTGAAGACTGAACACTTCTCTGACTAGATGTAGCACTAACTCAGTACTAGTTAGCATTGATATCGACTATGCACAATTACACAACAATAAACACTTTGGATATATAAAGCCCCAACGATAACACTAGCCTTTGTTTACAAATATAAGTGATTTTTAATGCATTTCCGATGACCATTTTGTTCGATTTCGTGAATAATCACTTTCTTTTAATGTATATGACGTTACGCTCGATGTTGGCGTACATTAGCGTAACCAATTCCGACGTTGTTGACGTTTCTAACGATTATTGACGTTACAAGACTTATTTGGGTGTTTCGAATACAATTTTTCTTAAATTATGCCGTAAACCCCATATTTTTATTCGTCACATATTTCGCGATCGGTTTAAAAAATATTGTTGTAAAATTAAAATGGTTTTGAGCAACCCGCTTGATTGATAAGTGCATTTTTACGCAATATGTATGGCAGTTTTTAAATCGGCCATATGGCGAGGCGGAGGGGTAATTAATGCGTTACTGTCGTACATTTTAATTAAACATACAATAGAATATACCAATAATACGCTGCGTATCGTTCCATACAAGTAGATGATTTACATTTTGCCGAGATATTAAAATACATGTACAAAAATGAGAAAGTAACTTAGAAAATACTACGAAAACCACGTCCCGACAAGTTGCGCTTTTAATACCGCTAAACTTACTATTTTAGACTAAAACACCATAATTACATAAACCCCACAGCTCATACTTCATTCATACAAAATTTCATTTAAATCTGCAGTACATCGACTCTTTTATTAAAACGGGTACGATTCTACCGATCACGTAGACGTTGACGTTACGTTAATTTCAAGGGTGTGACATTATGGCTAGATTTGCCAAAATTCATAAATAAAATTAAAGCTATGTTGAATGTAAGACTTATTTATATCAAAATACAGACAATTATATGTACTTTTTGGTTGTAGTCGCTGTCGTTTTAATAAATGCATACTTCTTTAAATATTTTGAGGCATAGCAACATCACAATTTTAATTTGTGTACTTTTTGATGCGTGTGACATCGTGGCTAGAAAAAAGTATACCTATATTAAAAGCCTAATTCAAAGTCATAATCGTACAAATTATACCCAATTCAAAAGTAGGATGCATGTACTTTTTGTCAAAATAAAGATTATAGAAAGTCGACTTAAGTTATATAAAATGCTGAAGTTTTAACAAATCTTGTCGCGGAAAGAAATTAAATCTTACGTTTTCAGTTGAATATGTTTTTCGCTCAAGGTTTGTTACTGGAAGTTTTGAACGGCACATAAATGAAACAACGCGAAATAGAGTTGCCATCACGTCGCCGCATCTACTTTTTGGGCGGATAAAGATACTTATATGAATTTGCCGAGCTGCTAAACACTGCGCATTGGTCAATTGTGTTACATCTTACATGACGTTTTTGTGACGTTCTCCGTCATTCTATGTTTAATTTAATATATACTAATAATTAAACGTACATGCGGATCACATTACTAGCATGGCGATTCTTTTATCTTGCTTGTGATATCAAAATATAAACAACCGTATTTCTAAAACGATTTTTATGCAATATTGAAGTGTAAAAATGTTATAAATTGCCAATGTACGCCAACAATGAGCGTAACGTCACATACTATTTAAATCCAAACTGATAACAAGCGGCCATTCAACCATGCAGTGTTGATATTATCCATGTTTATACAAGGCTAATGTTATCCTTGGCGAGCTATATGTCTTACCTGAACACACATCATTTTCGCTGACGAACAACTGCATCTATGTCAGAATATAAAAAATAAATGCATCACATATATCGTTGTCATCATTACGTCAACATTACGTAACATCAGTGCGTCAAATTATTTAAAGATATTGTATATATAAATACATATAGAGAGTATGGATGTTTCGACTGCTATGCTATTGTATGGATAGAGTTTCCAATTATTGTAAGAAACATACAAGCAATGAAAGGATAAAGAAACACACACATTACTTCAAAAGTATTGTTTATTTTTACTTGAAGCTGACTTTGAATAACCCAGGATAAGAACGACAGACGTACTTGTGTAAAGATCACCTGCGAACATAGACCACTGTTACAAAACATGTCTACTAATACCACGTGTGCTACTTCCCATCGGTTTTCCTTCCAAAACCTTCATAACACAAACTCACTTTGGATAGGGCTATCTCTGTGTCCGGCACACATAGAAAAAAGATAATATAGGTCGCGCAGGGAAGGCATAACTCAACTTAACCAGCCGATTACAGAAAACATAAAAAACATACAAGGCAGTTGCCAAAGGCTTAAGAAAGAGAACGTAAGCAATAATGATCCATTTTTCTCCAAACAACGCTGGGATTCCATCACAGTCCAGTTAGGGTATTGCTACAGTGACGTTGCAGTTGATGTGTACACATAATACAACAACCATTGTCTGAACAGGTAGAGCGAATATAGTATGTTAGTTTGGCATTGAAATTATAGTTGTTTGTACAATATAAGCCTTTATAATTGGTTTTACACCGTTGTAGTGGACTCGACCGCTGCGATACTGGATTTTTACCCTGACTGGACACTATTAGACATAGCACATCGGCAATGAGAAGGGACGGTGACGTGGTAGCACAATGATTTAGCAAGGCACTATTAAACACCTTGTCTTGGGCTCAGTATTTACGAGTGGGGAAACTGGTTTCTATTCGCTCTCACCTTCTCCACGATGTATATCCTCAATAATTAGGGGTCGAAACGGGATTATTATAAGTTGTAGAACACATTAAATCTAATAGTATATTTGAACAAAATAGTGTGTGTATATAATGCATTGGAAATGTATAGTGTGTTTAGACTAAATGTGTTGTGCTTGAATTGCGCAATAGTTTGTATACGAAAAAGAACATTGACGATTTCAAAGTATTGTAATAGAACAATCTCATCCATATTCGTTTTATTTTGTCCAGACATACAACTAATTATACACAAGCAGAGGCTATCGTCTCGGTAGGCATTCAATGTCAGGTCAAATTAAGTAGTTTTTATTTAGATGTTATTAAGTCTAATATTAACGGCTTCACGTACACGTATGTTATCAGCCGTGGTAATACAAATTAGCATGACATATTAAAATGCCATGTATAGTATTGAAGTTATACATGTATCATAATGTGTGTATATCATGCATTGCATATGTGTTTAGACTAATGTGTAGTGTTTTGACACTTCTTCGTTTTAAGATTTCTGACAGCTAAATCTAGGCATTGTAGTCCTTTTGCTGTGGAAACTGGGTCATTCAGTTAGTTATAATTTATTATACTTTTCGACAGCTTGGACTTGGGCGGATCTGCGCTTGTTTAGTTGGGCATTGTGTCTTTATGTTTTTTATGTTTCCTGTGCTCGGTTGGTTCAGTTGGGCATTGTGCTGTGTGTGTTTTTAATGTTTTTTGTGCTCGGCTGGTTAAGTTGAGTGCTGCCTAACCTGTCTGACTTGATATAATCTTTTTGTTGTAAAACAATAGTGTTTTGTGTAAAGCCCCTTACATTTTCAAAGCGATGTAACAGTATCCAACACTTTAACAGAATTATGGCCTCTGATTGACTTAGCTTTTTATGACCAAGGCTTCCGTGGGGACATAAGCATTTATTGATCGCAGTATTTTATGTTGCTGTTTTTTGCTTGGCAGTCTTATTGGTTCATAAACAATTTGTGTTAGTCTCTGCATCAGTTATTTTTTATTTCTGAAATGAAATACGCGTATGTTATTGATAACATCTACTAGAAGGCTAAAGTGAACGTGCAAGTACAATCAATATTGCGTGTTGTGTATTTCGTTATATCAATAGAACAAGTGATGGTCATAACGAACTAAAACGTCATATTCCATAGAATTCGCTGAAAGTAGATGTGCTATAATAACTATTGCTACTGCATGACTTCTTGCACTTGCTGCGGGATACTCACACAATTTATTTAACAAATTTCCTTTTTTATTTAAATTAATACGAACACATGTTTGTATCAAATATCCTTAAACATATGGCAAAAAAACAGCGCTTGGCGATATATTATTTCGTACTTGATAAATGTGTTTTTGTCCCATGCACTTGGCTTATCAAGCCGTATCATCGCCATTTTTGTGCTCGACTTGTCAGGTGCGAATATTTGACGATAATGTACTGGTTGTATTATAAATGTATTTTTCTTCGTACATAACCATGAATTGTTAAGATTATTACTACAAATGCAAGTAGATTGTATGTTTTGGCTAGGTCACCGGTATAAATCATTTATCCTATCGTTCAGAAAGGAAATTGTCTAGCTATATGCTTTACATTAAATACGTGTCGGGATGTGAAAAAGCTTTTCTACCCCTTTCAACTAGCTTGTTGATTTTATGACATAACAACATAACCACTCGAGCACACAGTGGCATACTTTGACCAAAATGAGTTTCGCTATAGCTGGCAACTATATAATTGATATATTTCGGTATATACCTCCTGTTGGCTGTCAGATCGCTGGAATATCGTACACACAAGGTCAGATGATTTGAAGCGGAACCAGACGGTTAAGTTATGTATACTGTGTGAACTTTATGAATGCTATGTTTTAATGACGATATATTGATACTATATTTGTACATACCATAAACAACATTGCAATACGATATGGTAGTACGCGGATGTATAGTTAATTCCAGTCAATGGGTTCAGTTCTTTTACCGGAAAAATGTAACTACGAGATAGGAGCACTACATGGCCCCTTGTTGCTACATACCCCTTTCAGGAATACGTCATTATAGGGGATTAAGCCATCACATACCACGGAGAGTCTACCTAACATTATTTTTTTTTCTGGAAATACTTATTAACAAGTACTAAATTGCCAATTCACAAACAGTTGACAGCTTTTCCAGATGTGGAGGCCACGCACGAATGACAAGGGAAGGCAACACTCAACAGAAACAGCAGAGCATGAAATACACAAAAAGCACATGCAAAAGAAAACACACACAGTTTTACCACAACTACATGACACAAAGACAACTTCAAATATAAAACTGAACAGATACAAAAAGACAACAATCTACCCCCGACAGCCTGTTACCCCAGCAAGTCAAATATAACCGATGTAAGACCCGACAATCTACCCCCAACAGCCTGTTACCCCGGCAAGACAAATATAACCGATGTAAGACCCGACAATCTACCCCCGACAGCCTGTTACCTCAGCAAGTCAAATATAACCGATGTAAGACACAACAATCTACCCCCGACAGCCTGTTACCTCAGCAAGTCAAATATAACCGATGTAAGACACGACAATCTACCCCCGACAACCTGTTACCTTAGCAAGACAAATATAACCGATGTAAGACACAACAATCTACCCTCGACAACCTGTTACCTCAGCAAGACAAATATAACCGATGTAGGACACAACAATCTACCCCCAACAGCCTGTTACCTCAGCAAGTCAAATATAACCAATGTAAAACACGACAATCTACCCCCGACAGCCTGTTACCTCAGCAAGACAAATATAACCAATGTAAGACCCGACAATCTACCCTCGACAACCTGTTACCTCAGCAAGACAAATATAACCGATGTAAGACCCGACAATATATCCCCGACAGCCTGTTACCTCAGCAAGTCAAATATAACCAATGTAAAACAGGACAATCAACCCCCAACAGCCTGGTACCTCAGCAAGACAAATATAACCGATGTAAGACACGAAAATATACCCTCGATAGCCTGTTACACCAGCAAGTCAAACATAACCAATGTAAGACCCAACAGACAACAAATCACACATCACAAGCACAAACCACATAGTCAAAAAGAATATATTAAGTCAGACAGGGAAGGCAGCACTCAACTTAACCAGCCGAGCACAGAAAACATTAAAAACACACAAAGCACTGAAAACACGGCATCCCGTCCCGAAAGTCTGCCGCCTCAGTCAGTCAAACTAAAACGGAACGAGAGCCAGGTAACGAAAAAATAACAACTGGACATAACACATCACAAGGACAATCTACAACATAAATATAGTGTACGTGCAATTTTGAAAGATACGAAGCAGCCTTGTGCTGGACAACGAAATTGCAGAATGGCACATACGAAATCAACAAAGTTTAATAAAAAGGCACAATGGCGAAATATTTTGTATATTTGTATTTTTGCAATAAAACCTACAGAAACAGTATATAATTAAGCAGCATTTTTGGAAGAAATAAGGCAGCCCTTCGCCGGACCCAAAAAACTAACCCGTAGAAAATGAATACAGTTTAACAAAATTGAGCAGTGGCAATAAACTAATGCTGATGTCAAGGAACCACATAACCTGCTACATCCGGCATTCGAACCCATAACCCCATGTGACAGTCTAGAACTTTACCAGCTAAGCCAACCATACGGTCACTTGCATCGTTTGTATTAAATACTACCAATATTTAGTGATTACGAACTCTTGCTTTTCGATAAGAATCATCAATCTTCAAATATGTTTGATTACAACTTATGTTAGTTTCCATTGCAAAATCGACATAACAATCATTATACCATTGGCAACGGCCAACATTAAAACATTGCATCAGAGACTAGACAGATACCAGTGACCATTTCGCAACTACATCACAGTAACATTTATTATAATAAAACATAACATTAAGCTATTGGCTAACATCAACTGACAACTCGTCAATCAATCACACCAATACGGACCTCTAACGGGATTTGAAATATTCAACCTTCCGGTCCAAAGTTGGATACCTTACAAAAGTTGTGGAGTAGCGTGAACTTGGCACGTACATCTGCAGTCTGCATACAAAAGTTGTGGAGTAGCGTGAACTTGGCACGTACATCTGCAGTCTGCACTCAAATCTGCAAATGAAATATTTTGCAGACCTATGTCTGCAGTCTGCACTCAGGTCTGCAAATGTAGTATGTTGCAACGTGCCAAGTTCACGCTACTATTATAACCTTTGATATACCAATTGAAGTGAAACCACGTCGTACAAGTATTCCAATTATGACGTCATGCAAATAAAGGTAAACAAATAAAGTAAACAACTTACTCTCGCTAAGTAACACTGACTTAAATTTTTTAACCAAAAGCCTTGGTATACCTTTTGTTAAACAAACGTTTGTCGTTCTGACTCTTTGATATTAATAACTTAGGCTGTCCGTGGTTACTTCCTACACGTCAGAACTCTAAACCATGATTGTGTAACAGCTGGTTTACTAAGGTTTTCGTATTTTATTTCTTAAATATAACACAACGTCCATAACAACAAATAAAGTTATTGCTAAAGACGAATGGAGAGTTTTTTTTTCATTTTCAACACCGTGACTGTTGTTTAAAGGGGACTTTGGTTTCCCAGGAAAAAAATTAGTGGGCCAGCATGCAATAACTTAATGCCAATATGTGAAAACTGGTATCATTAACAGTCAGTCATAACATATGTTGCATCTTGCATTATCATCACACACCAGCATGTGGTCTATGGTTACTAAGGGTTACTTGTAAGGGATAATGATCTGCAAATGATAGCACCTCTTTATACACTTAGAAACTGCATTCAGTAATATAATAGACATTGAAGAAAAAATATTCATAACTTTAATTTTATAAACATTTCAGCAATTATAAGAGATGGATAAACTGTACACTCATATCAATGTCAAATTGGTTACACCCATATAGGGTTTTAATCCCATAAAGTCATACTTCACAACCCTATAAAATTTACATCTGAACAAAGTCATACTTCACAACCCTATAAAATTTACATCTGAACAAAGTCATACTTCACAACCCTATAAAATTTATATCTGAACAAAGTCATACTTCACAACCCTTTAAAATTTACATCTGAACAAAGTCATACTTCACAACCCTATAAAATTTACATCTGAACAAAGTCATACTTCACAACCCTATAAAATTTACATCTGAACAAACTCATACTTCACAACCCTATAAAATTTACATCTGAACAAAGTCATACTTCACAACCCTATAAAATTTACATCTGAACAAAGTCATACTTCACAACCCTATAACATTTACATCTGAACAATATTAAACAATCAAATCAGAATAATTATATTGTACAATGACTAGGAATGAAAATAAAGTAGGACAGGTGGAATAAAAAGAAGGGTCAGGTTTTTATTATTTATTTACCGATGTTTCGACGATACAATGGTCTTCATCAGGGTACATATAATAGCAGATGTTAAAAAATATTTTACCGAAGTAGGAAATGACGAGGAATGTATTGAAAGGTTTGCTGTATGCTTTTGTAGATCTCAGTCCAAATTGCTATACATTGTATTGCTTTTAAATGGTTTGGTCCTTATTCTGGATCTATCTCTGGATAGAATGTTATAGTAAGTTTTTCAGCAAATTAAAAAAATGTATTAATACAAATAAACATCTACAAGCATAGTTTAAAATGTTATTTGTTGGATCAGAATAATCAGTATTTGAATATGTTTTACATAAGTACATCAATATCATAATTGTTTTCAGCACTACAATGTACAGTCGGCCGTCTACAGCAGAAGAAAGTCTAGACTAAAAAACGTGTGCTTTAACTTTAACTACAGTATGAAGTCACAATTGTACACTGTGTGTTTTCCATGTATGTGTGTGATTGCGGTGGATGTTAAATAACAAATATTTTCTTATAAAATCATAAATTTTAAGTTTACCCAGGAACAATCTATCAACGATAATAGTCTAGGTTACAAGTTCCTGGTTTACCTTAATAATATATACTTTTATAGTTCTCAAGATTACAAGTAGATTGTAGCTACAAACCATTTACATAGAATTATGTTTATAACTCTATACCAAGCAGTGCATACAGTGATATTGTAACATAGTCAGTATACGAGTAGTATGCTAGCTATATATCCAGATGGTCAAAGATAAAACTACATCCTCATCATTTCCAGTAATCAATGCGTGATACATTATATCTACTAATACTCATCAATGACATAACAATAGGTAACACACTGTGTCCCCTTCTGCTGACAAAGTCCCCCTTTAAAGTTAGACAACTCACAATAACCAGTTATCTGTAGACGGTATCAATAAAACGTTTGCGTCAACTTGTTGCCTTGTTAGCAGACACAACCAATAATGATTGATATTCCACTGTGCGATTTCGTCTGTATTTGTGTCAATTCATTGATAGGTTTCGAGGTATAATAGATAAAAAGGTCAAATGTCTGTAGGTCAATAACAAATGTCACAATCTACTTGCTATGAATGGTTGTTTTGTCGTTTATTTTTCTAATCACTTTATTTGTCTATAGACGTTGTCGCTTCCAGAACCGGAAACTAATAAGTCACGGGCATCCTGACCTGGCGAATAGATGGCTAGTTACCATCACAATACTGTCCTTCAATAATAAGTTAATTGACTTCATTACACCTGGTAATATACCTGTCAATAACTGGTCCATAACTTGACTGAGAGTTTGGTCTTGTTATGTAACATCAAGGCCTTGGCCGGTTATATCTCTCCATTAAATGTAGGAGACGACGTTCATTGTCCTCATTATTGATGGATGCATTTATTACGTTCAGGAAATGCTTATGTAAGTTAACCTGTAATTGTCGTGTGATATTTAGATCTAGCTGACCTAGGTCAGAACCACTTGCAGGGATACCTATTCAACGAATGTAGCTTTGCGAAGTCTACGTCCGTCAATGTTTAAATCTACCCACGAAGCCTCAATTGCAAGTCACAAATGTGCTTCATGAGCTTTTAACCAGGATCGATCTAGCTGTGCTTCTATTACAAAGTTACCCGGACATTGCTAATTGGGTGCCAGCATATTCGTTTGCTTATAATAATGTAATTGATAATGAACTGGGACACCTGCCTCCCGGGCTATCTACTTCTGATTTCTAGTACTTTCCATAATCATTTGCGTACTCTACGTGTGTGCATTATTTTACATGTTTGTGAACTATCAAGAAAGTTTTATGTTATATTTGTAATGTCTGTCACTGATGTGGTTAACAATGTGTTCTGGATTAGAGTAATTTATAAAGTGGAAATATGAGATTGCGGTAACAAGAAGGAAGGAGTGTGAATGTTTCTGCACTCCGGGACAATGTGTCGAATCTATCATGATGTTGATAAACAACAACAGTCTTCAAATGTTGAAATACCAAATAAACGTTAGATGCAGTTTCCTGATCAGGATTTGAAATGTATTATAAGAAATCCTTATGTATGATTATACAGATATGCCTGTTTTCAATGACAAACGTACCTGTACTTTCTTTGATCTGTGTTTTATTTCAGCAATACCAGGGTTTTTTATCATGCTTCTCAGCCATGTTCTGTATTCTGGTATCTTCGTCTGTGCGATTACGGGACACATCATATTGTAGGGCAATGCAGCTTTATCAAGATTAACATCTGTATCATGATGGTACATCTTTCAGAGTCTCGTTGTCCGATAGCATTAGTGTTCATTATTTAACCTGACCACTTTGGTATTCATTTTGTTCATTTGAACACATTCTATAGGCCGCCTAATTATCTAGAAGCGGAACAATTGTTGAGAAATGGTATTTAGAGAGAGGTTAGTTTAGTGCATATTTAAGATTGTACATTCAAGTGTGCATTGAAAATAGGATACGAGTATATTTTCTCTTAAATAGACGGAGTTGGTTGTAGACTTCATATTTGTGTCATGTTTTGTGGGAGGTTTATGGAATCCGGAAACAACCGATTACACTACAAAGTGTTTTGAGTATGTTTGGCGAGAAAACTATACTTAACATATCTGAGATCGCGCCTGGCTTAATATTGAAAGTTCGTGTTATATTTTGTAGAAACCACCGCGTTCTACAAACACATTTGAATTCAAACCAAAACAATCATATAAATCTAGTTTGGTGCAATACGTTTGTCGACATGCTTAAGAAATTATATCACAAAATATTCCACATCATCCGTTCATTAGTATAGTTCTCTTGTACAGTAATGACCGGGTGATGGGGAATATCAAAACTCTGTATTGTGTGATATAATATCTTAGGGCTGTGGCTTGCCATTAGTTTTTAAATTCTGTTCACTGAATTCTTTGAAACAAATTGTGTTCTTATTTTCAGAACCACGTGTTTCCTATTGCGCCATTGTTTCAGCTTCAACATACTGTGCACGCAATATAATTTTGCATGTATTAGGGGCGTTAGAAATTTGGATAAGTATACACTGTCATTATACAAATGTATGGTCGTTCTGTTTACTGGTATGCAGTCACTCGCAATGACTTTTGTCATATATTAAGGTCTATGGTTATGTGTTTTATGTGTAATATTTGAAACCTGAACAACATTCAAATTTAAACCTTTAACTGCAGACACACAGGGGCCAATAAACTAGGACTGCGTGCATAAACTGTAATGAGCGTATTATTATTAAGCCTAGATCCCTCTGATCATTGTAGGCCTCTGGGATGTACGCCCGATATAAATTAACGAGTTTCGGAAGCCGCGTCGAGAGGCCTCGGGATCATGTTCCTCGTGGTGTAGGGGAACTTTGCAGGCGTTGTCAGATATATTGTGACGTATGGAGGAATCGTAAGGCTGTAATATACTCAGCAAAACATCCCTGAACCATCGGTGAGCGTTCCCGGTGCATAATTTGTGCATTTCAGTTGGAATCGCTCCGATTTCTTCTTAAACATAACGGGGGCAATGGTAAGAAATTACATTTATATGTGTATTTCCACACTGTCGATGATTTTTCCTCAGTGGAACCTAGACATAAAAATGTTGTTTTGACGATTTCAAATTTTTAACCTAATGATATAAGTGTGTTGTTTTGGAACTATTTGTATTAGACGGTTGTATCGCGTGTTTTCGTTATTGTATTTACATACGTAAGTCTGTTATAACTTGTTAAAATTACCTGCCATGCTATTACGACGGATCCACACGGAATATTTACGACGACCTGGTAAATCAAGTCGCACAATATCTAAATGTATCTTTATAAACTTTGGTGAATAATAACCAGATAAATTATAAACGCGCTGTGGCTGAGAAAAAATAAATAATTAACATAGAAAACCAACATTACATGTAGCATGGCACGACTATTGAATAGGACCTTGTACGATTATCGAATAGGATCTTATCTCTTCATCGTACTGGTTATTCTTCAGTTACGAACACAGATAAACGCTGTATATCCTATCAAACTGATTAATAGAGTTGTTCCCCTTGTCGTTCTTCATATTTCATCCAATCTGGTGCGGGGCCAATTCAATTTCAAATCGCGAAGTCATGAAGTTTAAATCTCGAATTTACGACTTATATGTTTCTATGATTCACGATTACATGATTTGATTTCAGAAATGTCAACATTGTCTCATTCAAATACTAGTACATGATTTCTGGATTTGAATCCTGAAATTTTGAATTGAAATGTCAACGCCGGTCTATCCTACCAATTACTGATTGTCTATGTGTGTACGATGTCTATACAGTCATACAGTCACAGTAACCTGAAAGTTTGTAACCCAGTCTACGAAATGGATCGAATGTGGATACATAAAGTTACTGTACCTGACTTTAGTAGATCATGTAGGATGAAGTATATTAAGTAGTTGTTACTTTATTTAACAATACTGACTGTCAGTCACGCCGTTGCCCAAATAACAAAAAGTACACTATATTGTCACTAAAGTAAGAGCGTCGATGATTTGCTTTTGAAAGGAGACGGCGCTCGTCTATATTTTATCCAGATCGGTTGATTTTTCAGAAAGTTACAAGCAAATATGTTAACTGAATCGAGGCGGTTTGTTGACAAAATTGGCCCCGAACATTAGCATCTGGTCACGTGGGTTACCCACAGTGTGTACGTTCCCTAGATACAGAGCAACCGTCATTTTATACGATTTGTTAAATAGCATAAATGACCTGTAATAAATGATTTGTCTGTAATATAATGGAACTCCAATGTAAACATAGTCAATCATTTTTAGAAATAATTTAAGTGTATTGACATAATCGTTATTAATTGCTTTCAATAACACACCATACAACCCGCTGTGTGTAAGGCAGTTATGTATGTTGAAGGCAGAGACACACGAGTTTTACGCCACTAGAGTGGGGTAAGTATTTGTTATTTTATATGTGTTTTGCGTTGCTTTTGAAAGTGATCACTTACATATATCGTTGACGGGATGCATGAACAATAATTATATACAATGTATGTGCCCACAAATGCCATATTATTCGAGTAAACAGGGTTTAGGTATGCGATGTTTGCCAAAAGTTCGAAACTTTCGCCTTTGACATTGAATTCTCAACTGAATTCGTGGTTTGGAACAATTCTAAAACATTGAATACAAACTTCAATCCTTCCTCAATATATCTGTCGTTTCCGTTATGGAAAATGTGCATTTTCTGTGAAGATACAGAGGTTTAAATTGAACGAGGTACGAAAAAAATGCTAACGAAATAGGCAGTTCTGTTTTTCGAATGATAACGACAAAGGCAGAGCGTTAAATATTAATGCTAACGCAGAGGCAGAGATAAGAGACTTATGCTAACGACAAAGGCAGAAATTCTAAAGACTTGACGGGGCCATAAAACCCCTTTGTACGATTTGTATGTTATAAATATAACCCTGATTCATGTAAGGCTGTATTCCAAAGTCCATTTCACCAAGAATCACGAGTGTTTAGTGGTTATTTTCATCAAGTTGATAAACGGAATATATTACAAACCTGGGAAGTAAGCTCTTCAGGCACTGTCTTAGAGTTTAGAAACGAATGGTTCTCGTAGTATTCCATCGATAATATAAGTTAAATGTTAACAAAATGACGGTGAAATTTGCAGTTTTTGGGAGGCGCAATAAGTCATACAAGTTGAATTTTATAGTCTCCTAATCATTGAAGTCATACAATGACCGGAAATCAAAGGTTGTTGGTCTGTCGAAGAGGTTGTACTTTACATCTTATTCGTGCTGGAGCTTTAATTCTCTAATTAAGTACATGTCCATGCACGTCTGCATATTTAATAAATGTAGATCTATGACAGTTAGGTATAAATACAGCACTTGTTTGTCAGCAGTTTACATGAACTGTAAGTCATCGACACTGGAATTTTTACGTGACACTCTATTAAACTGCTTTATGTAATATAGATACTTTTTATTTGTTCCAGAATCGACCAACTATAGTTATATACACACGTTTCTACAATCGACTATACTTTAGTTGATGAAACTACTTTTCTTCCTACACCGCCGCTAGGCAGCGCCACCTTTGCAACAGTAAACCGGTCAGCCGGTATTGCATTACTGCATATTGCATAACTACCGACACAGATGTAAACCGTAATGCAAAATAGGTACATCAATTGCAGCATATAAATAATACAAAGCTACTTCATAGTTCTAAATCTATAGGACAGTTGGATATCCCAATAAATAATTTAAACCTATTTCCAGTATGTCTTTGTATTTACAAAGCAATTACCACTTCTGTTAACAGCCTTTCGTACCTTTTTCGTCGGCATAAGCTGTTACGTAATCATATACTGCGGTACTGACCAAGTATTTCTAATTATATTGAGGTCATTTTAATAAAAACTGGCTGCTTAGAAGATTAATACCAAGATCATATGTTCAACTGCACATGTATAGCAATGTATCGGGGCATTACGATGTTTTACGACATTATGTCTTATGTTCTTCGTGTGAGTTATTCACGAAATATAGTCAAATAAAATTTGTAACACACAAATAACATACATTTGTGTACAAACAAAACAGTGCATTAAGTTCCCTGTCAAGTAATTTGAATTGCTGCATTTCGAACTTACGTATTCTATAGAATGCTAAAAAGTATTAGTTTCTTAACTTCATGATAACAAATGGAGCGCTTAATGCCCCCCCCCCCCAACAATTTTTTTTGTCATTTACAGACATAAAGGGCCACTCACAACCGATAATTGCCAGCGTCAGCGATCACCAGGTATGTAATATATTCCGTTTATCAACTTGATGATTCTTGGTGAAATGGACTTTGGAATACAGCCTTACATGAATCAGGGTTATATTTATAACATACAAATCGTACAAAGGGGTTTTATGGCCCCGTCAAGTCATTTGAATTTCTGCCTTTGTTGTTAGCATATGTCTCTTATCTCTGCCTCTGCGTTAGCATTAATATTTAACGCTCTGCCTTTGTCGTTATCATTCGAAAAACAGAACTGCCTATTTCGTTAGCATTGTTTTCGTACCTCGTTCAATTTAAATCTCTGTATCTTCACAGAAAATGCACATTTTCCAAAACGGAAACGACAGATATATTGAGGAAGGATTGAAGTTTGTATTCAATGTTTTAGAATTGTTCCAAACCACGAATTCAGTTGAGAATTCAATGTCAAAGGCGAAAGTTTCGAACTTTTGGCAAACATCGCATACCTAAACACTGTTTACTCGAATAATATGGCATTTGTGTGCACATAAATTGTATATAATTATTGTTCATTCATCCCGTCAACGATATATGTAAGTGATCACTTTCAAAAGCAACGCAAAACACATATAAAATAACAAATACTTACCCCACTCTAGTGGCGTAAAACGCGTGTGTCTCTGCCTTCAACATACATAACTGCCTTACACACAGCGGGTTGTACGGTGTGATTAATTGTTTTTTTTTATCATAATGATTCTTTTGGAAATTATGGGAATGGAATAATTAAAAGATTCAATATTTGATTACTAAATGTGTGTTTTGTGTGTAAATTGATCAATAAATCGCATTTGGTTACAAACACTGACCTGAAAATATAAATAAAGTCATTGAATTTCGTGGGACAAATTTCGTGCATTTCGGTTCAGTTGGAATTCCGTAGATTTTGGTAAAATGGAAATTCCGTTGAATCGTGTTTCGACCTTTCTTCTGAAGTCGTTGAAATTACAATACCTGGCTTCAATATTTCGCTAAATCAGAAAGTCGACACATTCATGGCCGAAACATGGGATTCCGTAGAAACCGCTAGTTTCGTATTTCATGTTTATTAATCGCGTGGATTTAATTTCGCGGACGTGTTCATCCTCGAAATCGGCAAAAATTATTCCTCCACGAATATTAATGGTTTTCAATTTAAGGAAGATTTTCACTATGTAATCTAAAAGGAGCACATTACTTGCTACTATAATAAGCATTATAATTCTTAGTTATCTTTGTCGTTGTAGTTCCGTATGTTTACATACACGGTGTAAAATCGAAATCTATGTTTGTCTTCACTGAATGAGTCGGTTCCATAGGGACTGAACAGCATGATATTCACATTGCACGTACAGAATTAAAATATAGTTCATTTGCGAAAGATTTAGAGACGCTTAAATCAAGCTAACGATAAAATAATGTTTCAAACTTTTACAGATGTTTCGAATACTAAATGATCCAAATTTGCATTAGATAGATTTATTTCTACAGTAGTACAATGTACAATGTCTGGCTCTAAATGTTTTAATTGCAAATAGGAAACGCTATAATTTTAAACCGAGTGTACAGTGTCACCTGTTGGATGCTTTTGTTGGCGGTACTCTAAATTATGGATCCGAAATCTGGGACTCAGTAAATCGAAAGAAATCGAACGCATCCATTAAATTTTTTGTAAATATGTGCTAGGGGTCAACACAACTTCTTGTAACATGGCAACATACGGGCAATTAGGTAGATATCCATTATATATAAACATATATACAAGAATTATTCAATATTGGTATAATGTTCAAAACTCTGAGAATAGTATTATTCAAATTATGTATAATATAATGTTAGAAAACCTAAAAAAATAATTGGACCAAAAATGTAAAGACTCTTTTCGATACATATGGTTTCTCAGAAGACTGGATTAATCCGAAATGTGTTAACATGAAAACTGTCCATAATATTTTTAGAAATAGAGTTTTTGATGTTTTTTTCAACAGTTCTGGTATGAGAATGTTCACGATAACAACACCCTGTGTACATACATACATGTCTTCACATAGATTACGTATCGAAGCATGTCGATATGGTCAACAAACTATATTGTCACATTTTAAGTACACAAACAAAATATATGTAACATTTAAAGTACATTGTACTACCATTCCAAAAGTATGAAAAGTGCTGTGGTCAATATTTGCGAGTGAGCAGCTGCCCAATACGGGGTAATTAAAACACTTCTTCAAATACCTGATATACTATGGCGTAATGTAAAGTTATAAAAATATCCGAAGACGTAAATACCTGGTTGGGATGGTGTAAGTAGTCAGTAGTTCGGTAAATATCGTCTTTAACTTACCCTGGTGTACACTAGAATGTCGCGAAAATTGATTACATTACATTACTCACCTTTACTAGCAATATCCGGTGTACGGTATACCGCAGTGTTCAAAGTACACAAACAAACTATATGGTGCATTCAAAATCCGCAAACTAACTACATCATTCTGTATATTGTGTCATTAAAAGTTACCAAAAGAAAAACATATTATTTATCAATTATGGAATTAAAAAAAACATAAGGATAAGTATTATAAATCTGGAATGGTGTATGACACTCAAACTCAATAATAACGCGTATATCTCATAAATCGTATACGATGCCAAACGGAAAATGTATAGAAGTTTATTTTCAAAACGTATCCCTATATTGTACATCTAGATATTCAATTTCAAAGCCCATAATGTATATTTGAGATTTTAGGGCAGGGTGTAATTACAGAAAAATCTTAATAACAAGACCAGCATTAAGGACCCTTAAAACTGAGTTAGACTTATTATTAAGGTTAGACCTAAAAACTCTGGTCCTAATTATGAGGTAGCCTTATTATAGAGGTGGTCTGTATATATGAGATTTTGCGGTAGGGGTTGTAATGTTTGCCTAAAGTGTCGCTGGCTTAGACTGAGAAGGTCGTCAGTACAAAAAAGCTATTTTCAGAAAACAAGAACAAACTACTAGTATCTGAAAACTAGTCTTTACTTACGGAAAAACAAGCCTTTTCAACTTCAGTTTGCTAAACATGACCTGTTTCGATTTTCATGTGAAAAAGCTCATAAAGAGCGCATTGTGGTGCAGATTTTAGATATGTATTAGTCTGATAGATTTTATGTAACACTTACGACTTCTTATAGTAAGCCAGTGATGTAATTAGTAATTATTACTCTGTGTAATAATCGGAAGCTGTTGCTATGTACGCGATAACAGCAATAGATGGTATGTATGTGACGACAACAAGAGTGTAAAACAAGATCTTGTCAATAGCTTGACTAACTTCCTTCCATGTAAGATTATCTAACTCATCATTACCGTCGTCTACTCGTTCAGGCAGATCTTTTCCCGAGGTCCACATGTCATTTGGTTTCTTCACAGGCGACGGCGATCGTTCATCCACGTGGAAATTTTGTATCTGTTGAACGTCGTCTGGTTTATTCAGTCGACAACGCCAACGGGCTAATCTGACCATAAATTTGTGCCAAGCCGATATCGGGGTACTCGCGTCCCGGTAGTAAATCTCTAAATTCAAAATCACCAAGAGGAGACAAAGAATCGAGAGAACCATACTGCAGAGGATATACGTACACAACATTGGAGCAGGGTCGGCTGTTTTCGGCAAAGCATCGGCGGTTACCGTAAGAAATACTGCCAAGGACAACATGATTGTGATGGAATAACTGACTCGCTCACCAGACTCACTGGGTAGAAGGAACACGAGAGATGTAAGCGCCACCATTCCGTTTATCGGCAACACAACGGTCAGCATATAGAAGCTGGCTTGTCTCATCAAATGGAAGTAGAAACGGACTTCCGTAATGCCACAACTGTTATCAATTTCATACGTTATTGAGTCTTCCATTAAGGTCCACTCGCTGTTTTTCACGTAGTATTTGGTATTTATAGCTTCTTCACTGACAGATAATCTTAGTTTAGTATTCTTTGAACCAAATATGAAGAAGGACATGAAACATCGCTGTTTATCAAAAGGCCAAAACTTCATATAGAACGAACATGACGTCCCTACGGTACTGACAGGTGATATGGCGGCAAGTCCATCCGATGTATATAGTACATTCATCCAGGATTGTTCAAGTTTCGCAAACTGTACCGGATTTCCAATGACTACAGGGGGTGTCCAAACGTCTTTGCTTGACAAGTACAGTTCAGTTATACCGGAGTACGCGACTGGGTTCCATTGGATCACCTCATCGTACCTAAAGTACAAACAGTAGTCAATAAAAGTGTCCTCGTGTCGACTATATGGACACTGGACAGATACGCGTACTAATACTCGCATTCATATAAACAATTGATAATTGTTGTGGATAAATACGAGTATAATGTTATTCATAGATGAACGTGCCCACTGCATTTTTTTTGTTTGGTTTTGGAATCAGACCGTATTGCTGAATCTAACCAGTTTTCTGCCATTATTTGTTGTCAACTGACAACTTCTCCACACGTGGAGGATAAAGAGCAAGTCATTGGCATAGGAAAACATAACCAGCCTAATCAGGTAAGTGAACCAAAAATCACCCGGGTGATCACAAACGGTTGCTCTACAAACTACGCTAACTTAAGACAACTAAAACACGTAATAAATAGAAGAGAAACTTACCATTCACATTTAAGTTCAATGTCGTACTTCACTGCACCTCTGACCTGGTCGATTTCCAGAATGTTTAATAGCTTCAATGTTAGGTTCACTGTCAGTATTTCGGATTGGTTGCTGACCGGTATGACGTCGCTATCATATGACGTCATCACTGTGCTTTTCAATGTGGTCATATTCGCATAAGATTGTCCATGCACAGCTGTAACCACGGAGCAAAATGCCATAACAAAGAAAAACATGTTCATGTTAAACATTTCAACAAAGAGTTCCAAATATTTTTTTTCAAATTACCGTCGATAAATGAACATGAAATCACAAAATATTAATAAACTGGTCACCTTCAGAACTCGTGAAAAGCGTGTATTCCGAGGACTTCGCTACCTCCGAACTAACGAGATTTGGTTTAAAAGTTTAAAGTTGAACAACCGGTATTGACAGAGGCAATAAATCGTTATCCCAGCATTGGTTTATTAGAAGTTTCAAGATAAAATATTATTACAAGGGCAGAGCTAGGTGTCTGAATACGACTACATGGTGCGTTAATTGGTCCCCAACTACAATAACTCTGGCGAAAATCTATAATTCTAACACACTCGCAAACGAAACTGGGAAATATTTTTGAAACAAAATAGGCTAGATTCTACTTAGAGGTAAAGGCTGTTACAGTCCAGTCAGGGTAAAAATAGAGTGACGCAGCGGTCGAGTCCACTTTTGCGGTGTAAAACCAATTATAAAGCCTTATACAGACCGCTATAATTTCAATGCTAAATTAGCCTAACCAGTACATTATCTCTACCTGTTCAGACAATGGTTGTAATATTTTATGTACAAATAAACGACTACGTCACTTTCACTATATCCTTACTGGACAGTAGTTTGGCAGTTTATTAGCATCCTGTGCAATTATCACTCACTCCAGTTGTTCCAGAGTAAGCAGAAGTAACAAAAATAATTTGCAATCTGCAATAACAAAATACAATTATATCGGTAAAATTAAGAGCGTTTTATGTTCATAACTGTTTCATATATATAATGCAATGTCGAAAGTAGGATACATGTACTATATAGAATTGACTGTAACACGAAATAAATCGACCTATAATATATGTAACCAGATAAAGAACACGTGCTGTCCCCCTATCTACGCATTTGACACCACACGAAAGTGCATTTTTAACAAAATCTGTGAATTGTAATCTCCCCCAAGTCTTAAAGTGAAGACGATTTGCTGAAAATTGCTACCGACTGAAATGGCTACCATCGTACATCGTACCAGCAACAACCGAAGCAATACATACGCATTTCCATGCACAAGCTTTCCAATGCATTTTCCTAATTGTCATGCAGTTATTTAGTGGGTGCTCGAGCACTTGTATCTGTCTTCAAATAGCCAAAACGAAGAAGGTGTACATGTTGTATGGCTAGTATAAACGGTAAAAACTTTGTTTATTATAATGTCACCCAAATTGAAATTGCCACCCAATGTGACTAATGAGACACCTATCTTTCGAGTGCACATTACCTCCCGAATCCCTTCTCCTGTGCCGGGCGCCTGGCAGATATGGGCCTACGGTAACCATTCTTTAACTAGCTAGCAGCTCACCAAACGACCGCATCAGTTCTAACCCAGCTTCCGCCGAGATTAGGACCTTCGATCTCCCGCTTCCCAGGCGGATGTCCTTATCGCTCGGCGACGATCGCGTTTATATACAAGTCAAAGATCCTCCATGATGACCAAGCGGTTGAAGTGTTATCATAGGGAACGAAGAGTTGCGGGTTCGATTCCCGACTGCGACATACCTAAGTCGTTACAAAGTTCCGGAATATCACCCTTGCTTGACCCTCAGCATAATTATAGGGTAGTTCCTAGTATCGGTAATTGCTGGGTGACACTGTGTCAGGATATTGTGTCAGGGTAGTAGTGTAGTTATCATTGTTATTATCATTCATATTCACCACCCTTAATGGTTAATAATGCACACAATTTAAGTCCGTATCATGTGTTGCGGGATGAGTATAAATCCTTTGTTAAAGGCGTGCTTGAAATATCCTTCTTTTTGGGGATATGAAGTGTTCGTTCGTGTCTGACTCTTTCATGTGAGCCTAGGCGCTGCCGCTGGTTCTTTGTGGTTTTGGATTGCCTGTGCGCTACAGTATGCACATGCTGTTGATCAGATGGACGTATAGCTCGCCGGAGATAATAGCCTTATCAATAAATAAACAATTTTATTTTTGGTTGTAAACAAATGCGATTTAGTGCCCAATGAACGTAGAGGCCGAGGGGATAACTGTGTAGGACGTTGGCCAATGATCAGTCTAATCTCGAATATAGCTTCTGGGGAACAATGCAACAAACAAGTTAAGAAGGCGATGCAAGTCCACCAGCGCTTTTTATTGATCATCCATATCATTTGATTCCGATTATCGAATTTGGTCCAGTAAAAATGTAACTTGAAAAGGGTAATTGCAAGGGTTATTTATATTTAACCAATTGAATAATGAATGTGATTGAGAAATCGTTCATAGAATTATGCTATTCTCAAAGGAAAGTTTATCGATTCTAACTTGGCATGTACGTAATACAGGCTGCATCAATGAACCTAATTGCTTTATGGTGTATACGTCGTATATGTATGTAACCAGCTACATTGTACAAATATGACCGAGCTAGACATCTGGATATTAATCAACAAAACGATTCATTATCGAGACCAGTTATTTGGTTCCAATTTCTTCCGCTGAATAAACAACTTCAGCTGCTATTTGTCAATAGAAAGACACACAAATCGTTAAAATATTTAACATGCTCTTTTCGTTGACGAGTAACATAACGCCTAATGTTCAACAACGGTGTTTCAATTACGTATATGCAAACAAACTCACGAGAATATTTTCCTTTCCGGATAGACTCCTTGGTTCTTTAACGTGTCCGGTGTATAGCTACGATACACGCGAGACTACCTCTAACCTACAACCAGTTCATCTATAGTTGGGTTGGAACACTGAAAAGCGTTTCTAAAATTTCAAGTACCCCGGCTGAGATTCAAACCAGGGACCTCCGGATTGGTAGTGGAGAGCATTAAAAGCACTCGGTCACTGGAGATTACGAAATTTCAAGTTTACGGCATCCTTAGACAAGGCGTCCCCTGAAAGGGCAGTTGCTGCTGTAATTTTCCCAAGGATAAGGTCCGTTACATTATCAGGTTAACAGTATTATGAAAATAACCACATTCACAATGCTTATTCGAAAGTTATCTACCCTTTGAAACGCAAGAAGGAATATCAAACTCCTCCTTAACAGACATCATGATACAATTATGATTGATGTTGCATTTTCCAGTTTCTAACTTGGTACGGTTAAATTATTTGCCGTATTTATCATACCGGTGGGTTACTGTTGTAAGTGTATTTACTATGAGATAAAACCTGAGGACTTCTCCAGTGTTGTATAGCCTTGCCATACTGTGGCACGCGATCGTAACCGTCCCCGCACGTATTGTTGTTGTTGTTATCCACCTAGCAACCCTTAACTAATGTGGTGTGCTGTAGATACATTAATACTGGTTTTTTATAAGAGAAATATTTTGGCACAATTGCCGAATGGTCGATTGTTTTCGTGCTTCACATCGTCAATCGATTCAGGCAGTATGGGCTGGAATCCAACTTGAACTGCAGGCGTAAATTGGTGTGCTTGCTTGACTGTTTCGAGAACGAACCCACGAGCACCGTTCGGTGTACGACATTGTTTCTTGGACGCTCCATCTGTCTTTTTCTGTGATTATACAATATCCAAGTATGTATATGTAGCAATTTAGAAGCCAATACTTCATATACAGGGTGTCCCAAAAAAAACCGAGGACCTACATAAAACCCTTATAACTTATTTAATTTGTAATGAATTTGACTGTTCTTTTGTGAGAGTGTGTAAAAGTGATCTCTACTTCTAAAATTGGTACTTATTATATTTTTTTGCTTTAAAACAGAATGTGACGTCATCATTTTAGCTACGGCGCGAATTCCTGTTTTTTTTGCTGACTTACTTGGAGAATGTCATTATTTGATATGTTTGAGCTGTCATTTTGAGAAAACAAGGTTTTAAATCCACAGAATTGAAGAAAATCTTGAGAAAAGCAAGAACCTTGCAATGAAATAATGACGGGAAAAACGTGGTCAGTTTACTAACTAAAAAGGAAACAGGCAAACATTCAAAATATTCATTAACCATCACCAACGAAGCAAAATATAAATATCAATTTATTATTATTGAGAACAATCAACAAGAAAGCTTAGTAAGAAGCAAGAGTAATCAGGTGAACTTCTATCCAAATTAACAGTTCATAGATGTATATCAGAGTCATTTAGTATGTTAGAAATTAAAAGAAAGCAGAAACCATTTATTACAACAAATCAGCAGCAAAATGAGGATACATTCGCAAGAAAGTACTGACATTTGATCTCATACTTAAGGACAGGTGGCCTCGGATATGAGCCTTAAAGTGAATTAGTTTGCTGTACATGATGAACATTAGTGTATGCAGATCCATTATCCTTGACTATGGGACACATGAGTTGTCATTAGGGGTCAGCATGCAAATCTATCTCTATGAGCATGCTGAAATCCTTGTTCACTGTATGCTAATATACCAAAACACGTGATTGAAAACAAGGGAGGTAACTCAGGGTATTGTACTAAATAATCACGATTATGATGCTGGTATTTTGAACTGTGTTTATCCCTTAATGTTTTGACATATTGGCAATGTGTTATTGATACAAGAGATAAAGTTACGAATGTTTAACCTAGGTCCCCGTTTTTTTGGGACACCCTGTAGTTAACTTAATAAAATATGTTTTGTTCTCGATATACGTAATCAACAATAATTGTGTCATCATTTTATGACCTTTGATTATCTATCGGGTATTTATACAATGCCCACTTTTTAATTGTACGACTAAAATATGTTTCGACAATTCGTAAAGCAGAGTACTTAAAGTTCTTTAAAAGCAGATATAGATTTCAAAAGTAATAATACAATGACACTAGGTATAGGGTGTCTACTTAGAGCATTATTTCAGTGGCACCATACTCTTCATACAATTAGCCATTGTGCCCTTGTTAAAGGTGCTAAACTCAATATGATAATAAAAATCTAACTTTTTAAAGAAGTACATTGTATTCAACTTCCAATACAATATAGAGATTCCGAGATTTCCCCAAAAATACCTTTCCACTTGTAACTCCATACATACATAATATGAGAAAGGGCTTCCCTGGGTAATGCTACCCGGTGAATAGTAGAAATCCTGCATACTCTGACTTACATTCACAATAAAAATAAAACTTTAACCTTGTTTCAAACTTTCGAACAAATTATATATAATGTGAATATTCTTCAAAACAGTTGCAGTGGGTTTAAAATAATTTATATTTTAATGGTCATCTCGGAATCAGTACCTTTGATACAAAAATACATAAATTCTATCAGGTTGTTGTAATTATATCGAAGGATTTTATTTCAGTCAATAATATAATTACTGTATCCAAGCAAACTGTTATTGGTATACACACGGCCTTCAAGCAGTTGGTTATTGGTTTCCGGTCCTAACCACGATATGTATCCCGATACACCGCTTCTCAGTCCCGTCAGATAAATGTTCTGTTTTCATATGGCTCTGACGAAACTTAAAACTGATGTAACGCTCGGATGGAACTCAGATGGCACGTATCCTGAGTTAGAGCGTTATATCAGTATTTATATCTTTGCAAGTCAAGTAAAAACGTACCTCAAATCTTTGTGATATGTCATGATACATTATATGTAATGTCAAAGGACCACATGGAAATAAGAACTACTACTTTTTGTGTCATCCTTTACATATACTTATACTATTAATCGTATAATTGTCATGGCATTTTTATTGCATGCGTTCTTGAGTATTATTTACATACATGTATGTTTTAATATTATACATTTGTCATGTAAATAAGATCAGAAACAAACGAATTTTAAGGTTTAAAAGTGGACTGTTCAATTTGCTATAAAATTACAAATAATTATTATGGACAATTGTCAATTACAAAAACCCTTTGATCTAGACGTCAATTATAGAGTAATTATGTCTGTGTTATTTGCTCTAAAACTAAGCATGCTATTAAAGTATCACATTCTTACATTTGTGATTACGTTTACTGTTACCATTACTACGCATGCGGAGATCTAGGTTAGTCAGACGGCGAGATTACCCCCACCCTCTCCCACCCGATCCCGATTTCATCCCTTCATTGAAACGGCGTTCAAATTCATTAAAATACAATGCAGCGTACAGATTAGTAGTCATCCGTCAGTCGTAGCGCCATCTTGAGAAGCTGTTGATGATCATCCTGTGTGGCTGTAGAGACCAACTCTGGATATGCATGCTCTGTTGTAGCCTTGGCATCCAAATGCTATTTGCTATTTGCTATTGTGTTGTGTTGTGTTGTGTTGTGTTGCTTCTGTTTGGTGATTGACCTGTTGACTTGTTTTCCTCTTTGATATCTTTGCGTCATGTTGTTCGTAGATTGTTTTCTCATTTCAATGTAAGTACTAGAATTCGTTGTAATACGTTGTACCAAGGAAATGCTCAATCCGGTATGCCTATAGATTGCCCGGAGGTAATATGAAAACTATTTCAGGCTATAAAGGTCACGTTCCAATGGGCGGGTAAGATGTAGTATATTATACCCCTGTCTTCCCACAATATAGGTATATTAAGCACAATACCTTCGTCTATGTTATACTATAGTAGCATTGCAATGTAACCACAAAATACCAGACTTAACCTGCATTGGAACTGTTCGGGTCTTTCTGACTGCGCATTCGGTAATGTACGAGAGCGGGCCAGATGTTGTCTACCCTATACTGGAGCTCAGGTTCACCGGGTGAAAGTCTAACGATCTACCAACGGCGCTTTGTGCGTGCACGCATGTACTCGCACACATGGTGTAATCGCATTAAATTATCAATTCTTAAGCTCTGGGTATCATTTACTAGTATAAGATAAATTTGAAATTCTTCTACAACCTAGTTCAGTTCAACTATTTTGAACTTATGTGGATATTTGAAAATGTAAATAACGACATTCAACGTTTTAAATGTACACGTCAGCTCTCGGTATCTCGAATTTTTCGGAACCGTGAAAATTACTTCGACGTACCGCAAATTCTAGAGATAGGTTCGAGAGCCATTTTTGTACATATTAGAACAAAGCCCGTCCCCCAGTAATATAAGATCATCTCCATTATCATGAGGATAATCACAATTGTAATCAATCAAGGCCTTAGATTTAATATATAACAGTACAAAAATGTTCCGCTAAACTAGGACATATTCGCTTTTCAATCCGGTCTTTTAAGCAGCACTGTACTGTATCATTATTCAATAAACTGATATTAAGAATAACAAAAACCATGTTATTCAGAGTATGTATATTTTAGTGCTGCACTATGACTTAAAGTGACATTTGGTCATTATGTTTTGTTACTTGAACAGTTACTTATAACAGTGTTAGATCTGCCATGTGAGCATGTAAACTTGTCAGCCTTATAGTCTATGATCAGGTTTCTCTACGTACGTATTCACTGGTTCAATTGTAAAATTCATGAAATTAAAGAATTAATTAAGAGTTTTAAACAAAAACATCGACATTTGAAACTCGTACAATATCGCTGTTTAAAGCATTATATCTTGAAGGCATTTAAATGATCGGCCCGTTATCAAATATAATAGTTTGAAAAATCTTGTTTGTTTAATAGCTTTATAAGGGGGTATTTATAAAATCATTTAAGCTTGCATTCTATTGAATGCTCACACAACCAAACTACAGTTGGAATAAATGATTGAGATAAGATCTGGACAAAAGAAATATGAGAAAAATATTTGCAAAATATTCAATTATCAAGCGGTTTATATGTGTTACGACCAGTCTGTGTTTACGTTACGCTGGTACTTTAATGATAAAACATGTCAAAATGTTAATTTCCAGAACACCAAGATATTTATCATGCAATGCTTTGTTTGACTAGTTCTGACAATGTGCATGCACGAGAAACAAAGGTTGACTAATCATAAACAATCTTACTAATTGGAACATTCCCCCGGAGTGTTTCCGTCGCATTGGAGCCCAGCCAAAAGGGCCGCGCCGAACCAAACAGAACCGAGCCGAACCGAACCGAATTGTGCATAGAACAACGGTTCAAAGTACAGCTGTGGAGTTCATAGCAGAACTGAACTGAAATGAACGGAACGGAACGAAATGGAACGGAACGGAACGGAACTGATAGAAACTGACTGAACTGAACTAAACTATCTACTAAATTGAATCCATTGAAGTTATAATAGTGTTTGTACTAAACATAAGTTGAAAGCATACGCGTGTGTAAATAAACAGTTACTTAGTTGGAATTGCAATTTCAGCAAACATAATTATATATACGCATTCGACAGCTCGTTTCGCGTGCCACAGGGCAATCACATAGATGTATATACACTGTATCAACTATCTCTGACTTGGTAATGAACGTGCTAAGAGTGCTGACTTTTCCGCCCCTGTTTTTTATCATTCGTGTCTATTTGATTAGATGAGGTCGGTCATACACGCGTTTCATCAACGTTCGAGTACTAATTGGTGTTGATTGTTTGAATAAATACGGACAATTGTTTGGATAAAATGGTGATCACTGTGTGTTTATTGTTTGAGACTGAAGTGTTTAATATGAAACAACTCGCTTACTTTGTTTAAATTATTTACTTCGAAACTAATTTACTACCATATTAATCAATGTAGGGGTTTGTTTATTTCTGTTTGAACACGGCCATTGGATCTGTCGTTTGAGTACTGGGGTATACAAAGAACCACTCATTAAACTAATTGGCAAATGTTTTAAAGGTTATTCGTTTCATTTATGCAAAGTTTTAAGTAAGCGAAATAGTTTATCTAGAGAGTACATGTATTTTATCACAGACAAATAATGAAATTGTTCGAATTGGGTGCGACTCTGACAAATAATTAGTTCTTCTAAAAACGGTTTTTATTTATATATTTTATAATTTTTAAAATGTTTTTGTTATATAGTTTTTAAAATTTTCCAATTATATTCCGTCGATTAATGAGGTATCGATTGGTCGTTCCAGATTAATCTTTTCAGAACATGCCCCGCCTTTGTTAATGTACGCACGAGCGGGAGTGTCAAACTGCGTTTAAACAACCACTTCTGTTTTTGTTACATTACTAAAAGATTGTAATTAGGAATTAATATAGTGTTGAATGTTTAAGGAATTACTGGCCATAAAAGTATTTGAAGACTTACTGGCCATAAACGTATTTGGAGACTTACTGGCTATTAACGTATTTGAAGACTAACTGGCCATAAGCGTATTTGAAGACTTACTGACCATCAACGAATTTGAAGACTAACTGACCATCAACGTTTGTGAAGACTAACTGGCCATCAACGTATTTGAAGACTAACTGGCCATAAACGTATTTGAAGACTTACTGGAAATATCGCCTATTCTACGCAATGTTGTCGGTGTGCGCATTCGTAACACTGTGCTTAGTAGGAGGCACTCATTCACAGACGTATGAAAATATGTCAAAATTGGTTGATGACTTGTTTCTGTCTTATAAACCGGATATCCGGCCCTTAAACAACCAATCGGATGTATTAAAGGTGAATATTACCGTCGTCCTATTCGGAATACCGGAAGTGGATCAAGTTCGAGGATCTGTGACGTACATTGTGCAGGTTGTCGCTGAATGGTAAGTATATAAGATTCTAACGACGTGTGATACTTGATTAAACCACCGAGGACATAGAAATTAACTTTCTTGCTGCTGTGTCATTGTTAATATATGTATTGCAAAATCTTTGATTTGTTCGGTTTGAATCTTCGTTCATTTGCTGCATGAACCCCGTCACGACATTTAATGCCTATGTTAAATAAGCCTTCTAAATACAGAGCAAGGGGTTTCCACTCCCTTATATATGTAATCCACGAATATACCATTCCACGAATTTAATCATGAAGAATATCAGAGAAAAATGAAGTCGAAGTACTTTTACAAATTCGTGATCGTTTCCCATAGTACTTCATAAGTAATAACTCACGAATTTCATCCAGTACGATAACTGGATGTATAATTCGACGTCTCGTTAATTAAAATAAGAACTACAATTATTTCAAATAATTCCAACTCAACAGGAGTTCACAACCCCCGTGACATTTATCACTGTCCATTCCAAAGTGGTGAGCCCTACGGTCAACTTAAACAAATGGGTGTATTCTCCATTTTATAGTTAACCAAGCCTGAATGAAGAAAATTATAAAATAACTTTACCGTGTTTATGTGGAATGCGACCTGTTGCAACTTTCAAATGCAGCCTAAGCCTGCTTAGTGGTTTTCAAAAAGGCCTGTGTACTGTTTCTGTTCGGTGTTGTATGTAATGTGTGATCGTCGTTGCTGTTCATCGTCCGCTGGCATTTAGTCCGTCTATGGGTGATTGAGTGAGGCCACAGACGGTCAGAGTAGGTTGCGTGTTTTTGTAGTTGTTCAGCTTCAGTTTCGTTTTTGTGATTGTTCTTAACGTGACTTGTACTGCTAATCTGATGTCCATGCTATTCTTCTGTGTACTTCGCACAGAGTCTCGATGTTTTGCCTGTCCTATGTTAAATTATCGTGTAGAACCAGTCAACGTCCTGAGATTTAAATGACAATATCAACTCGTATCTTATTTGAATAGAAATTAAGAGCGTGTGATAGTTCTGTTTCTTGAAAGTGCTTAGAACGGACACTCGAACACTAGTATTGGACTTACCAGGATATTAACCAACTGTACGTACTATCATAAAAGGCTAATGTAACAAGAGTTGTATAAACACTTCTGGGCCGGTATTTATAAAGCATCTTAAGTGAAAACTTAAATCTTTTGACTTAAGATAAAATATTGAGCTGACCATATTTCACAAGAAACGAAAAATAACCCATGGTTTCTATATGATTACTGTAGCTCTTTACATAATGCTTCTAAACAATGTAAATAATTGTTAATATTAGTTTTCCTGTTTAGCTGATACACATAAGCAAAATTTGAGATTTTAAGAAAATTCTAAGTTTTCACTTAAGATGCTTTATAAATACCGACCCTGGTCGTCGTATCTTATAATACTATCATATATATGTCTTAACATGCTACCTTCAGAAAATAAAGATTTTATTATTATCATTATTATTATTATTAATATTATTATTATTATTAGATCTATAAAACACTCCCGACAGCTCGTTGAATTCCTAGTTAAATAAAAGTAAAGGTATAAAAATCAAAATGTTAGACACCCGCCCCCCTGTCAGCCAGTGCGTTATTTTATATATTATCTTGGGAATTAACATAATTATACGCGGTATTCTCCAGGCGATTCCTTTCAAAGCACCGGATTCAATCAATCATATAGCGTATCAAATAAATCACATTAACGGTGTTCTAAAATTTTGTTTGATATATAAATTTAAATGGAGTGCTTGTCATAGTAAAAAAGGCTTAAGGCATCGCTCAATATGGAACTCCCCACATTGTGTGATGGTTAATATAACAAACAACTATCCATAAATTTCCAACTATTGACGGTCCATCTACGTATGTGTTTTGTCAATGCGAAAGTTTATTATTCAGAACAAGTTACAATATTGAATAAAGTTGTATTGCCAGTGAGTTTCGTGGAAAATAACTTTCGTGAATTTTGATGAACATGTAATTTTCGCAGGGAGGTAAATTTATCCAAAAAAACATACATGAAGGAAATCCCAAAATTCTGTATTATGCCGGTCGTGTTGAGTTTATCAGCAAAGTAATCATTTAACGTATTCTTTCCTCATCAATAAAGAGTTTATAGTATGTTTATTTGATCATTAATGTATATTTAGAAGATGTCAGAATACGAGTATATAGGTAGGAACTGTTTGATCATGGACTATTAATGAATGTATGGTTTATATTGAGGGATATTGATATAAACTTGTGTGCGTTACTGTCTATTGTTAGACGATGCCTAATATGGGTGTGTATAATTGAACTATTCAATCGTATACACAAGTCCAAGAATTATGGTATTTAACTCTCTAGCTTGTTCTCAATGTTCGGCCATTTTGAAGAACGTTAGCTGAGCAGGTTTATGAAAGATTGAGAACTACCTTGCTACATACGTATTTATCACACAAATTGGCATTAAGAATATTTCTTAAATCTAACAGTGATAGTCTGATTTATTGTGCGAATCTATTTACATGCTACTCATAAATATTCAGTTCTTCGTACTATCTAAACTAGACAAATCATTTACGGTACATAACGAAAGCAAGTTGCAAGTAAATACACTCGGACACTACCCTTCTATATGACAATTCAAAACAAGAGATGTAAATATTATAACTGGTTACAATAGCTCGCCGGATATAACTATCGCTTCTTATCTGCGTAGGGTGAAAGGGTATACTTATGTATTAAACGTGAGTACGTACGAGATTGAACAATGCATTTATATTTCATTTCTACTACATTGTAGTTTATCATCAGTTGAATTGATGTTTTAAAGGATTCTAGGTACACTTGTTAACCACTGCGTTTACTACATAGAAACATTTATTACATATTTGCAGGTTTGACGAGAGATTGGTTTGGACCCCGTCAGAGTATGGAGGTATCAGTGATATACTGGTACCGAGTAAAGACATGTGGACACCACCGCTATCTATAGGCAACCCTATAGAATTCACCAAAATCGGACATCCATGGATGCAAGTTGGCGTGTATTCAGACGGCCGTACTTTCTATACACCAAGTGACGTTCTGGATGCCTCTTGTGTATTATACTTGAAATACTGGCCATTCGACAAACAGATCTGTCAATTGTCTATCTTTACGTTTGGATATTACGACACTAAACTTGACCTAGCCGTCAGTAGCCAAATCGCTAGCACCCAATTTTACAATGACAACGGGGAATGGACATTAGATAGGAATACTATAACGTATACAGTAGACAGAAGTTTCGGAGTCACTCTAATAAAATACAATTTCCGGTTGACGCGACAGTCCACGTTTTACTTACTAACAATCATAATGCCTATTAAAGCGATTCAGATGTTGACATGCTTAGTGTTTCTGCTTCCAGCCGAATCCGGCGAACGAGTCAGTTACTCCATAACAATTTTACTGGCACTTGCGGTGTTCATGACGGTAATTACAGAAGATTTGCCGAAAACGTCATCACCTGTTCCGATTATGTGCGTCTGGATTCTGTTCGGGATTTCAGTATGTATAGCTGGTCTTGGTATAGTGATCCTGAACCTGATGCTTTATCATAGAGACGATAAAGTCCCTATCCCGTCCTACTATATTTCTTTGGTGAAATTTACACGCTGTAAGTTATGTCTGAGGAAACCAAACGAAACACTGGTTGAACGTTTTGACATAAATACCATTGACTACACAGATCAAGATAGAAAGTCGAAGACTACGAAGGTAAACGATATCAAATATGATAAATATGAATCGACCAGAAAAGTTGAAATAAAGGACAATATTCCATCAGCCGACGATGACGAAGAGTTGACATGGAAGGACGTTAGTGTAGCAATGGACAAACTTGTTCTCGTGGGTATGCTGATAGTGGCTTATATACCCACTGTTGCTCTCATCCTATATGTGATCATATCAACTGATTTCGTGGATAACACCAGGAAAGGCTTTTGACACTACAAACATTCAATGAAATCTACTGTAAAATTATATTAGCCGTTCTGTAGGAAACCTGGCCCCGATCTCATTAAGCATCTCAAGCTGAGCAAGATCTCATCTCAAATATTTGCATGTGTCTTTATGTTAATTCCCTGGCTGGATTCAAAATTAGCATCACCTAACAGAAATGTTATTCTGAGTTTATTACAGTAAAATGTCAAGAGAAGAAGCTTCAGATTTATTTCTAATTCCAACTTTGATTTTAGCCAAATCTTTAATTGAGTTGAGATTTCTAGTTGAGATGCTTCGGGAGATTGGGGCCAGGGCTTCGAATCATTGAAATCATGGTAATGCATCATTAGAAAGATCAGACTGAAGTAAAATACACCAAAATCGTGTATGCTTGCTAACTAGAATTGTTTTAACCATTGGCAGATGTCGTTTTTCTCAATTTGAGGCTTCCTTAGAAATTGTTCAACATTATAGCAACGACACAAGTTATTTTAACATAATATATGAGAAAATTTAAATCTACGGAAAAGATTTCACGAGTTTGTTTTTCTGAAGTAATGTGCAAGGTTAAACTACGCAAAAATAGTTGTACGCCGATTTATATTATTGTGATTGTTTAAGTACTCGAGCACCTTAGTGTCTGAATTTCAGACAGATGGTGAGGAAGCAATCAACTTAACCAGTCGTGCACAAAAAAACATTATCACATAACCTGCGGTCCAGGAGTGCCGTGACGTAAATATCGTTCGGCACTCCCAGACTGTGCAATAAATATGTAAATGAGCTTGACGTGACGTTAGCCAATCCATGCATTGATCCGTCAATGACGTCAGGATGATATCAACGTCACTATGACGTCGCGCTAATTGTACCGCTGAATTTCGGCTGAAACTTATGCAGCGTACATCATCCTTTTGAACAATAATGAGCGTTTTTTGCTAAGGTTATGTGATAAATAGAATCTTACATTCGTGCTCATTACATACGAGTTTTATTAAACTCGTCGACAAAAACAATATGACACTCGGCAAAGCCTCGTGTCATATCATTTTGTCCACTCGTTTAATAAAACTCGTATGTAATGAGCACTCATGCAAGATCCTCTATATAATAAACACACACAAGGCACAATGTCCAACACATAACTGAACGAGAAAATGGACTGCCAAACACATAACTGAACGAGAACATGGACTGCCCAACACATAACTGAACGAGAAAATGGACTGCCCAACACATAACTGAACGAGAAAATGGACTGCCCAACACATAACTGAACGAGAAAATGGACTGCCCAACATATAACTGAACGAGAACATGGACTGCCCAACACATAACTGAACGAGAAAATGGACTGCCCAACACATAACTGAACGAGAACATGGACTGCCCAACACATAACTGAACGAGAAAATGGACTGCCCAACACATAACTGAACGAGAAAATGAACTGCCCAACACATAACTGAACGAGAAAATGGACTGCCCAAGTACACTCTGTCAAAAAGCTGAATGAGCTAGTTTCAGCAGCAAAACGGCAGATCAGATACGCCACATTTTTAACAGAACTCTTCAAAAGTTAGGAATAACAGTTAAAGGTAATTGCCTACAGCCGCACATATAATTAAATAACAGTATTAAACAAACAAACAATTCGATTGGGGATGAAAGAGTGCAAGGAAATGAAAGAGCTAATGACAAAAAAATACATCCACATTACTCTTCAGCTACATACTAACTTATGTATGAACCGGATAGGGTACGAATAGCGCGAACGAATCAGATAGGGGCCAAATAGTGAATGTGAAGAAAATAACCTTGGGCTAGCTCAAATATAATTGGCCCATCAGCATTAGAAAATCGCTAATACTGAGAAATGATTACATTTTGTTGATTAATCAAGATTGAAAAAAAACACTATAAACTGCATTGGAGGCTAAAAATTAAACCCAACACCATACTTGAATAATTTAAACAAAAATATACGAAACTTCGGACAGAAACATCACTTAGCAGAAACAGCAGGACACGGACGGACACATGGAAACAAAAAGGCACAGACAATGCCCAACGTACTAAAAAACTAGCACAATAGCACGAGTTTATAACAAAAAGGCTGCAAAGACAATGCCAAAAGCCAAAAACTATCTACTACAAAAGCACAACACAGTGTAACAATTGATGACACTATAGTACCATACATTTACTGGTACTACTTACCACACCATGCATATCACAGTCAATGTATTACAATTAGTGATAATCTTGTATTTTAGTACAGAAATGCCAGCTGTAAAATTGCATAATACAAGGGTCATCTGTAAAGTTCTAGTACAAGTATCATTCTAAGAATATCCGTTTACTCAAACCATATACAAAACATTTCCTAAAACTTATATCTGTACGTGATTACAAATTAAATATTGTGCAAAAATATTGACAATTAGCAATTTTGCTTTACTTTCAAATTATGCACTGTTACGGAGCACTCCAAGTCATGACGTCAAAGTCAACTTAGCTCATCATTCTTTTCAAAATACTCTCCACCACATGCTACGCATTTACGATGTCGCTATTTCTTATTTTTATAAATCTATCTCTATCACAAACGTGGATATCTTTTGTGTTTTATCTCTCGTTGAGCTTATTATAATACTCACCCCCAATCGTTTACCACACATATCCCCTTCCAAACGGTGAAAGAAGGCGAATTCCATTTTAACTTGGTGCAGTACGTCATAGCCGTGAAGTGCTCCGTACGGTTTGGTGTCAACGTCACTGACAGTGAGCGTCTAAATTCTGGTGCGACGTATTCTTCTAAATAATTTCGTTATTTTACAAGAATATGGAAAGAAACATCACAAATAATATACTTCAAGTCATTAGGAATCTTAGGTAAATGATGTAATTTACAAAAGAGATACGGTGACTGAATGATGAACGCAATAGCATGGAGTTTACAATTTGGACTGCTCCGTTGCGCACTATAAGGTATATTTTTAACTTTGGTAATCCAAACACGGACTCGTCTTCTGAAAAGGGGAGACATGTTTTCATGCTGGGTATCTATCACGACTGTCAAAATCAACGTGCTTATTTAGTATACCTCTAATCGGATAAGTCCATAGTTTAAAGTACAACAATATGCATAACCTAGAAATTTACCTATACACGCGTTGCCTTAGCAATGATAACTAACGCATATGTTTACTCCGCCATATTTATTTGCCCTATTCAAACCCTAGTCAATCTTTAACTAAGTTTATAGGAGCTGTCCTAGATCTTTACGGATGACCCTCGTGTATTTACATGTAGGTCATGTAGATATGTATATTAAAATGATATAACTCCAGCGCGATAAATTGCAATACAAAAACAAACACAAAATCCGCTATATTTATCGTTTCTGAATATTTAGGAGCGTGGAAACTTTATAATTTAATGTTGTGCTTAATGTGTGAATGCATTCATTGGTAAGCGTTACGGTCCTTGATTTTAATCCATAACAAAAATATAGGCAATATTGTGTTTGTACTGCAATTTATTTTTACGAGCAAGAATCTTGTTTTTGTTTGTATTAAAGATACTTCATAATTGAATCATACTTATAACATGAAAATTCATCTAACTATACTAATATGTGTATCTGTTTTTACTGTTATTTGTGTAAGATAAAAGACTAGTGATAATATGTTTAGTTAAAACATAATTATACTTTTGTATATTGTTCTATAGTGTATATATATATGTATCTTTATTTAAGTCTCATCTATGTACACATAATCAATACAATTTACAAAACATCACAGTACAAAGCCATTCTAAAAGAATTATAGGAGACTATCAAATCACTATGTCATTAAAAACTCACTGGGTAAATATTTACAATATAGATCTATGTAACCATTGTTATTCTAATATAAAACTACCCTAAAATGTATATTGAATAAAACACTGAAAATCAAAATCACACTAATGTGTATAGTTACAAAACGTTTTAAGATAAAATGATCACTTTCGATCAGATCGAAAATAAACTGAATAACAATTGCTACATAGTGCGTATTGATACATGCATGTACGAGTATATACTTTGTGTATGGTCTGGGTGCCGTTTGCACAATAAGTATAAAAACAAATAGTTGAATGGGATTGATTGCAATAGTTATAAAGTTATCTGGGAAGAAGCCATTTACTGTGATAACAGTAATAATAGTAATATGTCTCCATTGTATACCTAAGTTTAACCACACTATCATAGTAATGTGCGTGTACGTGTTTTATTATTCGTGTCATACAGACCACAGGTAACTGTAGCATTAATAAAGAATAAACAAAAACCTTTTTTTATAAAATTTACAATATCTGGGATAGCATAAATTTTACAAAATATTATTTTTACTCTTTATCAGTGAAACAGTTACCTGTGATACAGACTACTAATATAGACAATAGTGGTAATGGATGAGTGTAAAGTCATCAAAACATGTTTTTTTATTTAACAACACAGAAAGCATTAAGTATCAGTTGATCTATAAATTGGATATTCAGTCTCATTATGTCACGTTTGAATTTCATTTCCAAGATGTTATGTATCCTCCATTTCTATAGGAAGATTCATACATTTATGCTGTATAATTATTCCAAGAATTGTATGATGATGTAACTTGATTTTGTGTTTCAAATAAAACACCACGTGGTCTCCTATTCGTGTTTGTATTTGATGATAGATGTCTTCGAATTACGCGACAAAACTTTCAAAGACTTCTAGTATACTGTTACAGTAGTCTGTATTTAGAAATCGTATATTGCTTGATAATAAATATTCGTTAGTAATACAATTTATACATCGCTGGCTTAGAATTAGAATGTCGTAAGTACTACTTAAGACCTTATTAGAGTCGTGCATACTTGAAATCGGTATCTCAAGACGCTTCTTATGAGCCTATTTTCATGAAATCGAAAGTGGTCATGTTGACCAAAGTGAAGTTTAAAAAGCTTATTTTCCATAAGTAAAGAGTAGTTTTCAGACAGATTTGTCTTGTTTTCTCAAAATATTGATTTTGTACTTGTGACATTCTAATTCTAAGCCAGTGACATGAACATACCCAAACACACACGCGACTTGTTCGAAATTTGTTGTTAGACACATTAACAGCATAACTGCCGTGCATTCTACAATAATAATAAAGACTTTATTCAAAGAGGCACACACAGTTGGGTATACACCTAGTCTTCCCTGTGAGCCTTATTATGCATTTACAAATATACGTGTAATATTAAAAATTACATAAACACAAAGACACATTAGTATATAATACACAACTGACAGAAAGTTAGCATAACAAATGCAATTGAGCAGAACATATATACACACAGATTCAGGGTAGCAATATCACGTGACTTTTGGCTACAGTTCCAAGTAGAAATTTGTAAACATTGGAACATAAATATAGCCACAAATATTTTATTTCTTCATCGATTTTTAAAAAATATACGCAACGCTAAGGGGCAAATTATTTGTTTTCAATTTTTGTGTGTGGTCAATATGAACACCTGGGAGATTTTCCGTGGTGGAAAATTTAATGTGTTTGTATTGAATGAGATGCTTTATAACCGAACCCGTCTGTATCGTATTTAGAAGAAAATCTTACACGGTGGTTAAATAATTGCATAGCCTGAACTTACAATATGGCCACCAAATATATAAATTAACACGGGCCAGGCACTCGTGAAAATCAACGCTATTTCAGTGATTTGGATAAACAGGCGAGATAACTCTTGCATTTTGTTCTGCGAAGTTGTGCCGCGATGATGATTTAACGCCTCGATGATATGGACGTTGTCGTATTATGTTATCGTAAAGGTAAGTTTCACTCTTTTACAAGTAGAAATAAGTCGTAAAGTCACCACATGACCAGCTATGACCTACAAAAGCAGTGTAACAGTCTGACCTGTACATTAACTGTTGAGGAAATGTAATAGTAGCCGGATATCTGCTATAAGCTAAGATGTCTGGGTTCGATACCTGGTCAGACTGCAGATAGTTCTCACCCATTAGGAACATGTTTAAATAATTTCTCAGAGAACCTGTTTATAAGGCCCCTGTATTCATCTCCAGTTTAAAGCCCTAGCTCACACCAAAAATAACATCGACAATAATTTTATAGATCAACCATCAGCAAATTCACGTTACATGCACTGCCTATCCCATGACTAAGTCCCTAAGTACTTCAGGAAGTTTATACCTCGGACTAGCTACTATAAACAATCACCCCTAGTGATTGTACAATGCAACAGGTTGTCAGCTAGTTACCAGCTAGTAATGCACTAGTTAAGCTTCTGTCATATTTAAATCGTTTAAACAATGAGTCATTTGGTAAGTTAAGACCGCCTCCACATATTTTCTGAATAAAAAGGACGAGGTAAAGGGATCATATGAATTTATCACACCCCCCCCCCCAAAAAAAATTCGAGGAAAGGATATAAACGCTAAACCTGAATTAGAGCAGCTACTTCAAAGTTGAAATACGAGAGTCAGTCAAAAATAACTGAGAATGTTAATTTAAGCCTTCAAAATGTATTTGCAGTTGTATCTTCTATTATTCAACGTCAAATATTATCCCCTGCGGATCTTGTGTAATAAATTCCTTCATCGGATATAGGCTTTTAAATAAAGTTGCCAAGCAACCAAAGAACATCACAAAGGGGTATGCGTTCGCGCCAGCGACATGGAGATTGAATCTGTTGTAAATTCAACGGTTTATTTGAACCTTGTATGGCATGAATTATTACAACTAACATATGTATCACGTAGAATAGCATATCTCAAACAATAATGAGCAGTTATTTCAGAATGGTCACTAATGCTGTGTTATTGTGTTGCATAGCAACGAGTTTACCCACATTTTATCCTTTTTCTCGATATGTGTTATTTTCGTTGCCACGGTGCCCTAAAACTAATCGCTGATTTCACAATTTCTTTTCAATAAGATTATGAATACATCTCATGGAGTCCAGTAACCGTAATAGAAATTAAATGTATAACTTCGCTTTGGACAAAAATATTCGTTCTTTTCGGTGGGTAGAATTGTGGTTTTAATACTACCATCAAATAAAATGACAATTTATGTTTTCGTCAAGTGTATTTTCTACATTGGTCAAACAAATCAACAAGAATTATCTTATAGATAAATATTTACGAAATAAATGATAAGTTTGCAAATGTCAGATATAACTTCATGTTTCCAGAGCAACGCAAACTTTGGTTCTACTAACAGAGCGAACGCATGCCATCGAATTGTTTTCTTTGGTTGCGTGGCAACAAGAATCAAATTGCAGGCCCGTGCCCCCTCCCCCAGTGGGCCTTGCAGTGACCATTTTATACATCCAAAAAAAAGTTAAAATCCTTAAAATATTACCAATCGATCTGGCTAGGGATTGATATTTTGTGATAACAGCCTCTGTATATTACATATAACGGAAGCGAGTGCAATGTAAAATGGACCCCTGTTGTTTATCCAGGCCCTAATTACTCATAATCTGTATCAGTCAGACGATTCAACAAATGATTGGTAAGCGTTTGAATGATCATGATTTAGGGAATTACTTGCGTTTGATTCACTGATCTATGTTACCAGATAGTTGTATTAGTACAACAACCTGATGTTACTATAATGTGTGAACTGATTTAATAATAGTGACACGATATAACTTAAATTACATTTCGAAATTTATTTGTTGGTAGATTTATTACTGATTATGTAACAATGCAATTCTAATAATTTAGATACAAAATTGACAAAAATCTTCGCAAGGGGGGGGGGGGGGGGGTGGGGCACATTTTTTTCAAGTCCAAGTGTTTAACGTTGAATTTTAATATTTTTTTAAAGTTAGAGTGCAGGAATTTTCAAGATTTAGTTAAAATGTTACCAAAAAATCGATAATCGATCTGAACCTGTAGAAACTTTCAGTCTAATATTTTTTTATTTCATGGGTTATGTATTTTGATTTGTAGACCTACATTTTTAATAACTTAATAACGTCTTACTAAAAAAAATAAAGTTCTTATTTGAAGATACTGTAGAGTCCCACTAGTGTGATTATTCATTCATGTTAATGATTTAGATATTTTGATGAATTATATTTAGCCTATTACAATTGAGTCGTAGTTGTTCTTGTTTTTTAGTCTGAAAACTACTAAGGATGCACCTGCGACGATACAGAAATAACAAAATTTTCCGGGGAATCATGCCCCCGAATTCCCCTAAAATAACGTGCCCTACACATTGATTTCGACTAAGTTACACCCTGACTGACCCTCGTACTTGTCATTTCTGAACTTAATTAAAAATATTTTTTAAATAATGTGATCTTTACTTTCCATTCACACATTTAATACTATAAAAATCCTAACTTATCATGCAACAAGCAATAACAAATATACATTATTTTTCTCACTGTAATGATAATATGCATATGTTACAATTCAATTGTAACATGCATGTATGTAATGAGTTCTTCAAGTCAAACTTTATTTTTAATCATCATGCTCTAATTCAATGGGATTAAATGGTGATAACCATTGATATCATATTGTGTATGCTCTGCCTGGCCATCTTTAATCAACCTAAACACACTTAATTTTTTATCAGTTGCACAAATCACACCTCCACAGCAGTAGGTCCTGTTGAGTCCTTGATAAGTCATGCCTGGGGCCTACACAGGATGTCATATAGACTATCCAATATACGGTCACTACCAGTATGGTAGATGCCAAGTGGTTAAGTTAGCACCCAGTTCATGCATTCAAAATGGTATATAGCCAGCCAGATGGGGGGGGCTTCAGTCCCAAAGCCACGCCCCCCACCAAATACGTCCCTGATTATGTAGATATTATGCTGCATAGATTTCTAATTGAATTAATATAGATTATTATCGTTTCAATGTCGCTAATTAAATAGTACATTCAAATTAAAAAGGAAACGGTTAACTTTATCTAATGACTTCATGTATGTGGTCAGTCAACTAGTACTTCAAGGGGAAGCTACTGTGTAGATATTGAAATCCCGTTGTTTTCTGGTTACGGCGTTTAGTGTACGCACGCGTAATGTAATGAGCGTTTGCTGATCCAGATCGTCTAGTCGTTGAATTTAGGTTTTTTTTGTTGATTTTGCTGTGAAACACAATAAAACGTCAGTATCAATAGTTATTTATATTTACAGAACTACGTTCGTTTGTTATTCCCAACTTTTGAATTCATTGTTATACTTTTTAAACGAAGGTTATCGAGGACATCAGTCTTGTACTATTCGGATATGATTCGGATATCGTTAGTTCGGATACATAACATGTGATAAAACGTCAGATGTTCAATATGACGAAAATAACTTTTTACCAATAGAACTGAAATAATAGTACAGTTTTATCTTAATAAATGTATTCATTTATTACATTTACGCATACAATCATTTAATTATGTGATGCACTAATTATTATAATTTCTCAGTGCCAGTGGTCTGATATTTGGCTTCACATTACAGGGCATTGAATCCATTGATGCATATTGATTTATGTTTGCCTTATATTAATATACTTAGTAAAGGGAAACATGGCTAGCGTCAATTCCCTGTGTTTCAAATGTTGAAACTCTAATTTAGTCTTACCCTTAAGCATTTCTTTGTTTGTAAACTGATTGTTTCATTTATAAATAGTTGTGTACTGTATAAATGATAGATCTTTATCATCAAAGTTTATGTTCTTATAAACTTTAGCTAAGATTCAATTTGTAGTAGTGTACAATCACTGCAGCAGTATTCACTATGCTTTATGTTTATAATTTATTTGTTAATTTAACTTGCATTGTAGAAATATGGACGATTTTGACAACATAGAAAAGTTGGAACACCTTTCTTTGGTGTCGAAAGTGTGTACTGAATTAGATAACCATCTTGGTATGAATGATAAGGATTTAGGTTTGTATTATCTCAATTATAGTTAGAAGACTTAATTTTTCTAAAATGGTAGTTTGGCTAGCGAATAGAATACAATCAATCAATAGTATATTTAAACTGTTAGCTGGCCATATGATTTGGGTTTGGTTATCCAAAGTCGTCGAGTCAGGGTTGTTAGAGCTGATTGACTATGGATATTGTGTGAGTAAACTTCAACTTACTGTAATACAGTGGTTGTCATCCATGGACTATAATAGCTTGAGCCTATTTCTTACATGGGGTGGTATTCAATATTGATCTTATTTGACTTAAGGATAAGGACAACCAATCAGATCACACCATATTAAACTCTTGGTCAGATACAGATGATATGATTGGCTATCTTTATTCTCCAATTAAATAGGATCAATATTGAATATACCACCCCAGGGCCATTCTTATTGCAGAATGTATTTATATACCTAATAACTGAAGCATAACTGGCAACCCGATCTGAAGTCAATATTATAAAAAGGAAAACACTTTTTTAAAATTGGTTCTAGTATATGGCCATACTCTTTGATCATTGTGTTAAGATAATTGATCTGTAGGTGTTTATTAGATGTTAATGACTTAAGTTGAAGCATTTTATTTACAATTTTAACCTTCTTCTTTTGCAGCTGAGTTCGTTATATCACTTGCTGAGAAGAACAGTACCTTTGAATCATTCAAGAAAGTGCTAATGGAAAATGGTGCTGAATTTGGTGTAAGGAGTTAAAATATTTGATACTATGATTTATTATTATGACCCAAACTTTGATGAGGAGTATATTGGTTTGCATATACAGTGATTTTTCTTGAACAAAATTAAACAGCCTGTGCCTTTAAAATTGGGAAATTTAGCGCAATTTGGGAATTATTTAAAAAGATTGTTTTGGTTAAAATTGTTCATAAATTGCTATTTTCTACTGATAATACTAGTAGTCATATGGTAACAACGACTTTCAAGTTTGAAAATCCATTCTTTTGACTTTAAAACAGCTATACTGTAGTTGCTTTGAAACCAGCGAGTACAAAAGGGGGAAAATATGCATACTTTTTGGGAAAAAAATAAGATTTTTTGGGAAAAATGAAGGTTATTTTGCTAGGGGAAGGGGCCTATATTCGGCCCCAAAAATAGCCCAAAAAAATCACTGATATATGTTGGTCGGTCTGTCTGTAGACCAAATGGTTTCTGTTCAATAACTAAAGAATGCTTTGCCCTAGGATCTTCAAATTGTACATGGAGGTTGGTTATCAACAGTAGATGACCCCTATTGATTTTGAGGTCTAAATTGACATTTTTGTTGTGATTTGTGAAAAAACATGGCCGCCAGTGGATCAATAAAGATGCGGAAAAACGCTCTGTAATCTTTGTAACGCGACCAATATTGGCAAAAAATCGGTCAGATAATAGATTGGCGTATTACAATCACATAACTATAAAAACATTAAACTAAAGGAAAAATTTTGTCGAAAAAACAAAGAAACCGTAACTTCACTATGGCTAGTCCAGTCCAAGGTCATCGCGATGGATGACCCTTTCTTAAAACAGCAAAAATAATTGAAATCTATAAATAACTCTGGTTGCTATGGCAGCCGATTTGGAAATCATAAAAAATCAACTAATAATTTTACAGAAATAGTTGTTGGGTTACCCTCTTACATCATTGGCATTTTTGTAATGATTCATAAAAAAAGATGGCCCCAGTGGGTGGGGCTCGTTTTTCCCTACATATCTACGGTTTAATCTTTTTATCTGAAAGTGCGGACTGGATTTCATTACAAATTGGTAACAATGTCCCATGAGTTGTCCATTCTGAAAATAGCTAAATAATTGAAATCCACACAGAACTCTGGTTGCAATGGCAACCAAAACCAAGGTCCAGTTTGAATACGGTGCCGCCAGGTCAATGTACACAGGTGAGCGATACAGGGCCTTCTGGGCCCTCTTGTTAGGCCTTACCATGTAACCATATAATTGTGTAGTTTGATATTATATTTTCAGGACTCATTGATTGCCAATCTGTTACGTTTGATACACAAAATGAAACCAAAACCAAAGGCTGTAGAGAAGGGAGCAAAAATTAGCGAAGATATGTCAGAAATGGAGATCAAGAAAAAACTGTTTCCTGGCTTGGCATTACCAAATGAAGCAAGGACACAATCACCAGTAAGTTGTTATAGATCATAGAGACTGCCTGATGTTGTTTTAAGGCCGTTTGTGAAGCCTTCATTTGTCCTCTATCCGGTGATACCTGATTCACTTAGGTAGCAATTTATTGCCTTGCTGTTACATGTAGTGCCAGATTTCAAAATAATTGCAGAGCTCTACAGTGCAATTTTAGACTCCAACCTTTTGATAGTTTGTCAACTTTTTTTGGGAGCAAAAACGAGGATTAAGTTAAGAAAATCGGTTAACTTTGTCTTAGAGATTTTGTGGATCTTTTTATACATGTATATCCATGGCATTGTGTGGATATTTTGAAATATGTATCGATAATTGGCGTTCCAAAAACTGGTTGATACATGTAATGGGGCGTCCCAAAAACTGGTTGATACAACATATAATTGCGCGTCCCAAAAACTGGTTGATACATGTAATGGGGCGTCCCAAAAACTGGTTGATACATATAATGGGGCGTCCCAAAAACTGGTTGATACATGTAATGGGGCCTCCCAAAAACTGGTTGATACATATAATGGGGCGTCCCAAAAACTGGTTGATACACATAATGAGGCGTCCCAAAAACTGGTTGATACACATAATGGGGCGTCCCAAAAACTGGTTGATACATGTAATTGGGCGTCCCAAAAACTGGTTGATACATGTAATTGAGTGTCCTAAAAACTGGTTGAAACATGTAGTGGGGCGTCCCAAAAACTGGTTGATACATGTAATGGGGCATCCCAAAAACTGGTTGATACATGTAATGGGGTGTCCTAAAAACTGGTTGATACATGTAATGGGGCATCCCAAAAACTGGTTGATACACATAATGGGGCGTCCCAAAAACTGGTTGAAACATGTAGTGGGGCGTCCCAAAAACTGGTTGATACATGTAATAGGGCCTCCCAAAACTGGTTGATACATGTAATGGGGCATTCCAAAAACTGGTTGATACATGTAATAGGGCCTCCCAAAACTGGTTGATACATGTAATGGGGCATTCCAAAAACTGGTTGATACATGTAATGGGGTGTCCTAAAAACTGGTTGATACATGTAATGGAGTGTCCTAAAAACTGGTTGAAACATGTAGTGGGGCGTCCCAAAAACTGGTTGATACATGTAATGGGGCATCCCAAAAACTGGTTGATACATGTAATGGGGTGTCCTAAAAACTGGTTGATACATGTAATGGGGCGTCCCAAAAACTGGTTGATACACATAATGGGGCGTCCCAAAAACTGGTTGATACATGTAATGGGGCGTCCCAAAAACTGGTTGATACACATAATGGGGCGTCCCAAAAACTGGTTGATACACATGTAGTGGGGCGTCCCAAAAACTGGTTGATACATGTAATAGGGCCTCCCAAAACTGGTTGATACATGTAATGGGGCATCCCAAAAACTGGTTGATACATGTAATAGGGCCTCCCAAAACTGGTTGATACATGTAATGGGGCATCCCAAAAACTGGTTGATACATGTAATGGGGTGTCCTAAAAACTGGTTGATACATGTAATGGAGTGTCCTAAAAACTGGTTGAAACATGTAGTGGGGCGTCCCAAAAACTGGTTGATACATGTAATGGGGCATCCCAAAAACTGGTTGATACATGTAATGGGGTGTCCTAAAAACTGGTTGATACATGTAATGGGGCGTCCCAAAAACTGGTTGATACACATAATGGGGCGTCCCAAAAACTGGTTGATACATGTAATGGGGCGTCCCAAAAACTGGTTGATACATGTAATGGGGCGTCCCAAAAACTGGTTGATACACATAATGGGGCGTCCCAAAAACTGGTTGATACATGTAATGGGGCGTCCCAAAAACTGGTTGATACACATAATGGGGCGTCCCAAAAACTGGTTGAAACATGTGATAGGGCATCCCAAAACCTGGTTGATACATGTAATGGGGCGTCCCAAAAACTGGTTGAAACATGTAATAGGGCATCCCAAAACCTGGTTGATACATGTAATGGGGCGTCCCAAAAACTGGTTTATGCATGGATGTTGTTTCTTTCAATGAGAGATGTACTTGATGTTTCAGGAGAAAGATGAAGTACCCAACAAGAAAGATAAGGATGTTGCTGATAGTATGATGGACGAGCTGGAAGCTTTGATGAGCACCGCTAAATCATCGTATGTGTATATTAGTCAGAGTTTTCTGATCTGTCACAGGTCATCTGATTGACCATGAGTATTGAAAGCAGCCTATTTATCATACCGGTTTGTGCCCGTATACAAACCGTTAAATTGTAATTGACTTGTACAAAATTTACCATAAGAATTTAACAACTCTCCCTATTTTAACTCATTGACCCGTCTATTGAATATTCAATACATGTCAAGATACATGCAACAGGTTGAAAACTTATATTTTTTACTGATCCATGAGGGTGGGGAAGTATAAAAGGTTTCGTCATAAGTAATTAATCATGTGCACATGAGTGATTGAAGAATTAGAATTATATTATAATGCTGTGGGATTATTGTTTGGACCATCATTCTTTCCACCCTAGCCTTTTTATGTGGAATACTTTCCTGTGTTTTTGATACTTGTTTTAAATGTAGTACACAGAATTAGTTATTGTATTCATACAATGAATGATTCACCTAGTTGATACTGTGGAAATAGTGATCCCTTGTCACCTATCAATCGGGGTTGATTACTAGGTCAGACAGGTCATGTTGTTTTGTGACATGGCTACAATCATATCGTCCACATGTGGAGAAGTAACATTCATGTCCTCCACATGTGGAGAAGTTGTCATTTGTTTGCAGAATGGCAAGTTGTACTGGTTGATAGTTAATTCCAATAAATCAGGTTGTGTATTTTTATGTCCCCCTATCGATAGATGGGGAGGCATATAGTGATTCACCTGTCCGTCTGTTCGTCCGTTCGTCCGTCCGTCCTGGTTAACCCTAATTGACCGTTTCTTCTAGCATTAATATGGCTTGCTACAAAGCTTTCATACTTGCATGGATGTTGTGTATGAACACTCTCCACACGCCAGTATCACCTAACCCCATTTTGACCTTCACCTTGACCTTATTTTGGACTTAGACTTTATGGACAAGGCTTCCACAGGGGGCATAAGCGTTTATTGAACGCAGTCTTGTTTCATTCTTATACATGCATCTTGATAACAGGTCAGTGCACTGTGATAAAATTTGGCTATCATAATGGAATTAGACGTGAATTAGGTATACTTTGTGTAATATTGTTTTGTGATGTTTAACATTGTGCGCGATTCTATAGCTCCTGTGATATTACGTTCTGACTTTTATTGAATTGTTTATTGTAGGTCAGCTAAAGATTCTAGTGAAAAGGTCAGCAAGCATAAAGATAAGAAAAGGTTGGTATCTTGTTTATACTCCTAGTTATAGAGAATAGTTGTTGATTTTAGTGTAAGATCAAATTTCATTTCACCAATTGATCATAAAAAATGATGATAAATCTTTTACAAAAAATCCACAAGTTTTTGTATATTACATGCTTCACTTTCTCTTAAAATGACGCAGTAATTGGCTTAACTGGAAATATCACTTTGAAATTGGAATGTCATGATTTGGGGAATCATGAGGTCATGATGACGTTAATCATATTTTAAAGCCCTGCCCTATTGATGTTGTGTTTCTTTTTCTACATGGTACTGCTAACAGCTTCTAAAACAGTGAATATGACAAAATGTTATTTTCAATGTTATTTTCAATTTTATTTTCATTGATTAATCTCTGTAGTCCATTGTTAAGCATGAATAAAAGGATATTATACTATTTAATAATCACAGAATATTTAATTTATTGGCCCTAGGGTAAAAATATATTTAAAATTGTTCAAGCTCTTGATGAAGAACGTTGAGTTTGAAGGTGATTATTATATCACATAGCTTTAGTGTTTAGTTTAGAATTGTGCACACAAACATATATTTATTACATAATCTGATTCTCGCTGGGCTAGTTCAATATGTGGAGACTTAGTCTTGGGAGTAGACTGTGATCATGCCCTCCACTTGACATGAAGAAATAGTCAGTTGTCCTCCACATGTGGAAAAGATGTAAGGGGCAGAGCCAAGGACAACTGGTTGTGAATTTCAGGAAAACCTGCTAGATTAACTTCCCCAGCTGTGAACTTACAACTATCTCAGTCAATCTCAAACAAACAAACAAACAAACAGGTCCTGAATACATTAATGGAAAACAGTTAAAAAACAGCATTATAATCAATAAAAACAGGTGTAATTATGTCATTGATGAGAATTCATATTCTACAGATCATTGACATTTCTTTTGAATGAAAACGATTAATCTTATTTCTTGTTTGTTTAGGAGTAGAAGGTCAAGAAGTAGGTCACGTGACAGAAAGAGGTCACGATCAAGGTCACGTGACAGAAAAAGGTCACGATCGAGGTCACGTGACAGAAAGAAGAAAAAGAAAAGAAAAGACAGAGATCGTTCATACAGTCGAAGTAGGAGTAGAAGTCGAGAAAGAGAAGATAAATACAGTAGTAGGGAGAAATATCGAGATAGAGAGAGAGAACGTGACGGAGATAGAAGACGTAACAATGCTAAAGGTCACGAGATGCCCGTAGAGGTCACTGTTGGTCAGGTATTATATAATCATTCATCTTTGCGGTTACTTAAATAACTATGTGTATTTTTCAAAAAAATTCAATTTTGTGTTGTTCAAAATGGGTGAGTTTAAATAATTTGAAGGAAATAAATTTGAAAATTATATATTTTGGATGTTGCATATTTATGCAGCTTTGATTTTGTTGAGTTTATCCAGGTTATAAATAAATATTATTCCCTCATGAATAATAATGTCAGTCTTCTACTAGTCTATCAATATGTTTTGCCGTTTATCTATTTATTTTGAGTGTTTATTCATAGTTATTATTCCCCAACAGGTTTACCACCTCATGGGTCTATAAGTTTGCCCTCTGTCTGTATGTACATGCGTGCATTCGTCTGTTTTTCTGTCATGTCTGTTTGTCAAATATTTTCCAAGCTAGATTTATTGAACTTTGTATATGAGTAGGGGCTAAAAAGAAGGCTCATTCAATACTTTTATTCTGACAAAAACTGTTGTTTGCTATGGAAACTGGTAGGAGACTTATATTGCTTGCAGTAATTCATTGACTTATTTATTATTATTTTATAGATATATTCAGGCAAGGTGACCAGCATTATGCAGTTTGGATGTTTTGTTGCTATCGAGGGTGTGCGCAAACGTAGTGAAGGTTTAGTACATATATCACAGGTAATGGTTTGACAAAGTACTGAGTCTTAGTATGCATATGATTATCTGGAACTTTTATAAATAAAAAACTTTCATAACTATTCAGTTTGATTCCACATTAAGACCTTTGTCCTTGAGAACTATTATTTCAATTGGGTGTCATTACATGTGTGATAATAACTTTATTTAAACTGTGAATATAAAATATTTGTGCATCTTTTCATTTTCTTATGTAAGTGCAGGTGATTGTTGTGTATAACTGATACATTGACATCTCAATCAATCAAAGTACCTACATTTGTATGAAGTCATTTGCAGTCAATATTGCGTCACCTTATAGCTGTACTAGTAAGTAGTCCAGCAGAATTAGTAATGGACCGGGAAATGGCATTTTTTATTTTCGTGGCTGTCTTTAATGCCATCTTATTTCTACTGAGTAACCCAATGATCACAGGGTGTAATCACATGAACTTGTGACTGACAATGTCTAACCTATACTTAAAAATGCCAAAACATTGTGAAGTTTTTTCATAGAAGATATTTCCTGCTTTTCAAGAAATATGCGTTTATCTGCCAATCTACATGTATATTGTATGTATTATCTGCTTTATACAGTTACGAAGAGAAGGTCGAGTATCAAACGTTTCTGACGTGGTTCAGAGAGGACAAAGTGTTAAAGTGAAGGTACTGTCTTACACTGGTACAAAGATTAGTCTATCAATCAAGGTAAGTGTGTAAGACTTTGTACATTATACAGAGGTCCTACTGTTCCGGAATGATCCGGAAATCTGGATTTGCTGCAATAGAAAAAATAAACTTTATGCAGAAAATATAAGTAATTTGATGAAAAAATTCAAAATCACTTGTCTCACTTGTTTTAAAACCACCATGACACATTGTATTTGTGGATGTGACGTTCCATACTTCCGTGACAAATGGGTATAATTATGTGGGTGTCATGTATCATTCTGTGACTGTTTTAGATTCACAGACTGATTGTAGCACTTTGTGGGATACATACATGGGTGCATGTTTTCTAGTTTAATAAATTATTTCAGGTTTTGGGTGTACCAATAAATCGGGTTTTCTTTACTTTCACAATATGATTTCACAATTTTTTAGGATTTCAGGTTTTTCAGAATTTTTTACTTGCACCCACAGACATAAGGTCTTGTGTTAAAAATTTTCTAGTTTATTTACTATTTATTTACAGGATGTTGATCAAGAGTCAGGGAGAGATCTGAATCTCAAACAGACTGCTGCTATCACTGGTGGAGAACGTGACACGGTCAACGAAGCACGTAATCCTGACCGTCCATCAACTATGCCTCTAGTTAGTGTACCTGAACAGAGTGAGTCCACGGAGAAGAAGCGTGTTCAACGTATGTCGTCTCCTGAGAAATGGGAATGGCAGCAGATGGCCGCTGCTAATGTAATTGATATTTCTGAACTCCCTAACTTTGATGAAGAAACTGGTATACTTCAGAAAGAGGATGACTCAGGTATGTAATGAGATCATTCAAGATGTTAAACTCATGATAACTTTAAAAAATAGGGGGTACCACCTCAAATATTTTTATGCCCTGGAATCTACTGATGCAGGAGGCATATAGTTCTTCGTCTGTCCGTCCCATTGAATATGTTAACCTAAACTTTCAAGTTTTTGAAACTCAAATAATTGCAAGTCTATTATGGCACTGCTTTCAAACTTGAAATACCTGTTAACCATCATAAACACCTGACATTATCAAGGCCCTATCTTATTATCCAACATTTCAACAGAATTATGGCCCCTGATTTAAATTTTGAAACTCAAATATTTTCGAAGTCAAAATCAAGGCATGGCTTTCAAACTTGGCAGACTTGTTAACACTCTTAAACGCCTTACACTGTCAATGCCATTGAACACTTTCCATCATTTCAACAGAATTATGGCCCCTGATTGGCTAAAAGGCTCAACCTCTAGTCTGTATGGGGTAATGTTTTCAAATATTTTGTCAAATAGTGAAACAGGCTGTCTGACATGTAAAAGTACAATGTAAGTACTAAATGAATCAGTAAATGTTGTGAAATTTATGAGGAAAATCCATGAAATCTATTAGAAAATGCTCACTGGTTAAGTCTACCGAGTAAAATATGACAGCGTGAACATTCTGTAAAACCATATATTATGTTCATTCTGTCCATATTTCGTGGTTTTGAAATTTTGAAGATTTTCCCGATGTTAAATGGTTGTGATCTTAAATATTCTGAAACAATTACTTTATGAGTCTACTGTCATTGTTCATTCATAAGCTTATTAAATTCGTGAACGAATGGAAGATTAATTCCTTATGAAAATTATGATATTGTAGTAGATCTAACACAATTGTTTACACTAAATGGAATATGCATGTTTCTTGTTACTATTTATAGATGAAGATATTGTTGTTACTATTTATAGATGAAGATATTGTTGTTACTATTTATAGATGAAGATATTGTTGTTACTATTTATAGATGAAGATATTGAGATAGAAATGGTGGAAGACGAAGCACCTTTTTTATCTGGCCATGGTAAACAAGGTCTAGACTTAAGTCCTATCAAAATAGTTAAGGTTTGTATAGCAATGATGTTTCATTTTTCATAGATCTGTATAATTTATATTTAATATATATTAATAAAAATACAAAGAGCATAATCATATTGCCTTTATAAATTATAATAAAGGTCATATGCATTGTAATTATGCTTTTGGTTTTTATTCCCCTGTGACATTGATTATCTGTACTAATAAAAAAAAGATTATATTAAGTCAGACAGGGAAGGCAGCACTCAACTTAACCAGCCGAGCACAGAAAACATTAAAAACACACAATGCCCAATTGAACCAACCGAGCACAGGAAACATAAAACACATTAAGACACAATGCCCAACTAAACAAGCGCAGATCTGCCCAAGTCCAAGCTGTCGAAAAGTATAATAAATTATAAGTAGCTGAATGACCCAGTTTCCTCAGCAAAAGGACTATAATGCCTAGTTTTAGCTGTCAGAAAGCTGTTTAAAAGCAGAATAGAAAAGATTCAGCAAACAAAAGGGGGAATGCCTACGCTGAATGATTTTCTAGTTACAACAGTAAAACTGCTGAACTACATAGTTTTAGCAGCCTTTAGTCTCAAAAGTTAAATAACAGTATTAAAATTTTGAAGGGCCCGTATAGTTTGATGACCTACTTTCAATTAGTAAAATGACGTAATTGAACAAATCGAGATATGACGTAATGAACAAGTCATTAAGAATTACAAGCAATACAGAAGTCCCCTACCGGTTTAAAGCCATTTTCAAAGTGTACTTACTTGTCTGATCTTCAAACTTTATATATCCATGGCAGTTTATACAAGACCTGTTCATTTTGAGGTTAGGAGGTGAAGTTTACTGTGACCTAGATGTTACCTACGAAATCCAAATAAGAACTCTTAAAACTTATTTGTGTAGACCTACCCATTTTGGTGTCATGAGGTGCCTCTGTTTAACCTTGCCTGCATTTAAGATCAGAACCAAGTTCAAATGTTTTCAGGCTCTATTGTATTTAAAACTTTCCTTGTAGAATCCTGATGGCTCATTGTCGCAGGCGGCCATGATGCAAAGTGCTCTACAGAAGGAAAGACGAGAATTGAAGCAACAACAGCGTGAATCAGAAATGAATTCGGCACCGTCTGCTGGTGGCAGTGAGTGGCATGATCCCATGGCTGATGGTATGTAGTTAACATTTTATTTGCTTTATGATAAAGTGTGTTGGTTAAGTTTTGTTAGCTCACCTGAGCACGAAGTGCTCAAGGTGAGCTTATGTGATCACCCTTTTGTCCGTCGTGCACCGTGCACCGTCCACCGTCAACAATTGGACTGTTAACACTCTAGAGGTCACAGTTTTCACTTAATCTTTATGAAACTTGGTCACGATGATTGTCTCTGTGAAATCTAGGTTAAGTTCGTAATTGGGTCATTTGGGGTCAAAAACTAGTTCACCAGGTCACATCAAAGAAAAACATTGTTAACACTCTAGATGTCACATTTTTTACCTAATCTATATGAAACTTGATCACAAGGTTTGTCTCTATAAAATCTAGGTCAAGTTCGAAACTGGGTCATATGGGGTTATAAACTAGGTCACCAGGTCACATCAAAGAAAAACCTTGTTAACACTCTAGAGGTCACGATTTTGACATAATCTTAATGAAACTTGGTCACAATGTATGTCTCTTTGAAATCTAGGTCAAGTTCATAATTGGGTCATCTGGTGTCAAAAACTAGGTCACTAGGTCACATCAAAGAAAAACCTTGTTAACACTCTAGAGATCACATTTTGGACATAATCTTTATGACACTTGGTCACAATGTTTGTCTCTATCAAATCTAGGTCAAGTTTGTAACTGGGTCAGTGGAACTTTATGAAATCTAGGTCCATTTTGCAATTGGGTCATCTGGGGTAAAAAACTAGGTCACCAGGTCACTGATTCTGCCTAAACTGTTAGTCATCAGGGGAACGCTATAGGGCCAATGGCCCTCTTGTTAGAGTCATTTTCTTAAAGACAGTCATAGGTATCCACATGATTGAAACTCAACATTGTTATTCACCATCACAAGGGAAGTCTATACTGACAATGCTGGTAACCATGTGGCCTATATATATGGAGTTATCTGCCCTTGTTATTCTTAGAATTTTCACTCACAGATGAGCAAGGGAACTATCAAGTACGAGAAAGGCAAGTGTCCAGCAGTCGTAGGTGGTGCTCTTGTTAACTATTTCTTTGACCTTTAGAAATACCCACTGATACATTATGTCGTTATTACAGGTGAGAAGCGATTGGCTTCCATGTCAGGTGTAGGACCCACTGATACATTTATATGTCCTTATTACAGGTGAGAAGCGATTGGCTTCCATGTGAGGTGTAGGACCCACTGATACATTTATATGTCGTTATTACAGGTGAGAAGCGACTGGCTTTCATGTGAGGTGTAGGACCCACTGATGCATTATGTTGTTATTACAGGTGAGAAGCGACTGGCTTCCATGTGAGGTGTAGGACCCACTGATACATTTATATGTCGTTATTACAGGTGAGAAGCGACTGGCTTCCATGTGAGGTGTAGGACCCACTGATACATTATGTCCTTATTATGCCCCCGTATCGATAGATCGGGAGGCATATAGTGATTCACCTGTCCGTCCGTCCGTCCGTTCGTCCGTCCGTCCTGGTTAACCCAAATTGACCGTTTCTTCTAGCATCATTATGGCTTGCCATAAAGCTTCCAAACTTGCATGGATTTTGTATATGAACACTCTCCACACACCTGTATCACCTGACCCCATTTTGACCTTCACCTTGACCTAATTTTGGACTTAGACTTATTTATGGACAAGGCTTCCACAGGGGGCATAAGCGTTTATTGAACGCAGTCTTGTTACAGGTGAGAAGCGACTGGCTTCCATGTGAGGTGTAGGACCCACTGATACATTATGTCGTTATTACAGGTGAGAAGCGATTGGCTTCCATGTGAGGTGTAGGACCCACTGATACATTTATATGTCGTTATTACAGGTGAGAAGCGACTGGCTTTCATGTCAGGTGTAGGACCCACTGATGCATTATGTTGTTATTACAGGTGAGAAGCGACTCGCTTCCATGCGAGGTGTAGGATCTGCTCCGGCTGACTTACCAGAGTGGAAGAAGCATATTACAGGCGGACAAAAAGCATCATACGGTAAAAAAGAGAAGAAGTCAATCTTAGAACAAAGACAGAGTTTGCCTATCTTCAAACTCAAAGATGAACTCATTAAGGTATGTCCTAAAAAGGGCCAAAACTAATTAATCGTAATAGGGGTCTAAACCAATAAATCATAATAGGGGTCTAAACCAATTCATTGTAAAAAGGGACAAAACCAATTAATCATAAGAAGAGCCCAAACCAATTAAACATAAATAGGACCAAACTGAATTATTGTAAAACGGGCCAAAACCAATTAATCGTAAAAAGGACCAAAACCAATTCATCATAAATAGGACCAAACTGAATTATTGTGAAAAGGGCAAAAACCAATTAATCGTAGAAAGGGCCGAACCAATAAATCGTAAAAAGGTTCAAAACCAATTGATCCTACAAAGGGCCAAAATCAAATTACAGCCATTTATGAGGTCAGACGAGAGGGAGGTATTGTCTTATTTTTAGTCAAAGACTTGAATTCGTTGCTGGCTGTGATGTTCATGCTTTGAATGGTCTGTCTATGGTCAGCCAATTGGAGCACATTGCCGCCAGTAGGGAAGGCCCATGCTCAAAACTAGGATTTTTTTGCTGATCAAGAATATCTTTGAATCAGTTTCATGTCCAATATAACTGAAGATATTCTTGCTCAGTCAATATTGTCTTAAAGTTCCTGTTACTTCCCAGGTAGGGCAATGTATTGACTCTCAGAAATATTTGTAGTGTTTTAAGATTTTTTTTCATATTTTGGTCCAGTGAGCATCTTATTGAGATTGTTTCTATGATCTCGGTGTGATCTTTGTTCTTCTTGTATTGTAGGCAGTGCATGATAATCAGATACTGGTGGTCATTGGAGAAACAGGATCAGGAAAGACAACTCAGATCACACAGTATCTCGCCGAGGCTGGTTATACAACACGTGGAAAGATTGGATGTACTCAACCACGTCGTGTAGCTGCCATGTCTGTAGCTAAAAGAGTGTCTGAAGAATTTGGTTGTAGGCTTGGTCAAGAGGTACAAACTCTTTCTTTCTTACAAGGGTCCTACAGTTCCGGTTCAAACAGGAAATCCGGATTGGCTGCATTAAAAAGAGCATATTGTTTTGCAGAAAATAGAAGTTATTTGATGAAAAAATTCAGTTTTGACATAGCTATAGTCATGTGAAATTTCATAAGCAGAATTTTAGCTGAAGAACAATGTTTGAACTGAGGTTTGGTGTAGGTGTGTGTGCTAATAGCACCCGAAACAGACGTTCGATTTGTTTTCAGGATTGGGCATTAAGCCTCAGTAGAACACCTGAAGATAGGATTTTATCCCACATGGGGCTTATTGATTTTATATGCCCTTCATACTGGACGTATTGCATGAACACCCCTAGCGTGTGGGGGGCAATAGTTATAAAGTGTCTGGACTCTAATTTATGCAGTTTTCTTCTGATCATTTTCAAACATTGTGAATATATTTATGGGCATCATCATGATATTAAAGCCAAGTTTGATTATCAGCTAAATTACCACATACCCTCATAGATGATCGCTCTTGAAATTAAAAAAAAAGACGGAAAATACACATTGTCAGTGCTCTTATTCCAAAAGATTGTAATTATGTGTTCCTGTTCAAAATTGCATTACCAACAAGTCAAGTAATTAGCCTTTAAATAATAATTATATTGACTTTATTTAACAATCATACACTCATTAAATCTAGGGCTTATCTCCCTTGGGGTCATCTAACAAAACAAATTTACAAGCATCAATACATACAAACATACTAAAGCATTTTAGTTTTATTCAAATGTTATTGATCCATTCTCCTCTACCATGCTGACTATGTATTTGTAGGTGGGGTATACGATACGTTTTGAAGATTGTACAAGTCCTGAGACCAAGATTAAATACATGACAGAGGGTATGTTGTTGAGAGAATGTTTGATAGATCGAGATTTATCGCAGTATGCTGTATTCATGTTGGATGAGGCTCACGAGAGGACGGTACAGACTGATGTATTGTTTGGATTACTCAAGGAGGTATATTTCTTGTTTCTATGCTAGTGTAATGTACAGTATGGAGAAATTAAAACAGTGAAAATTTTGATGTCCTTTAACTACCGGTACCTTCAGATTGGGAAAGTAGTTCAAGCCATCTGCCTTGTTCCGGGCATGTACTGTATATTATAGTACATCATTATTTTGCTGAGACTGTAGAACCTGGTCCTGGGTTTAAGAGCAAAACTGTTTGAGGCATCAAAGTTCTACTGTACTCAGATATGCTAACAGTGTCAATGGACACCTCAGGAATGAGGTGTTTACCGTAATAATAGAGAGTCAATGAGAGTAAAGTTGTAAGAACTTTTTTTAAAAACGTGTAAGACAGTACTATAAGTCTTATATTTATCCTCAGTCTCATTGTAATATACCTATGTACAGGCAAATTAAATTTTATCGCTACATAATCAGGGGTGTTCATATTCCTGATTTATCAGGAATGCCATGTTTATTTATCCTTAAAGAGCTATGATTTCTGACCAAAAATAAAAGTTATTTGATGAAAATATGAAAAAATTTTGATCAATTATATCTGCTCTGAAGGATTTTCCTTTATAAATCTCTACAAAATCTTTAGTTATATTAAAACAAAGAGGTTGAAGGTTGAGATTGAGGTTGAGTTTGGCAAAATGATTTTCAGGATGTTTAATTTGTCTCTGTTGACACCCCTGTCATGATACAACATTTACCATTTTCATTTAAAAGAAACTGTTTTACACATATATCCTCTCTATCATCGAAAATTCACTGGAAGGCATTACATAAACAGTATTTTATTTTCAATTTGTTATATTATTTTTCAGGCTGTAAAAAAGAGGAAAGACTTCAAGTTGATTGTGACATCCGCCACTCTTGACGCAGTGAAATTTTCACAATACTTTTTTGAATCTGTGAGTATTAAATCGTAGTTAGCATTAATTTATTAGAAAAATTATTCTAAGCATAATTAGAAAAAATGTTTTAAGCGTAATTAGAAATTGATTAATGTTCTTGGCATATTTACCTAGAAAAAATATTGTCTTAGCATAATTAGAAATTAAAAATGTTCTTAGCATAATTAGAAAATTATAAAAATTCTTAGCATTATTAGAAATTAAAAATATTCTTAGCATAATTAGAAAATTATATAAAAAAAAACCATATTTAGAACTACTATTATGATAGCAATAATACAGGTATTGTTTGACTGCTGATACTGTTGTATGGTGCCAGTTCAGGATACAATCCAGGAATATTGGTTAGATGTCATAAAATTTATGTGAAGAAAAAAAAAATGCCGATGTACATATATATGAACCAGTCTCCAGGAAAACCTGCTATATTGACATTATGCATTACTGCATGTAACAAAGTTTTGAAAAAGCTTTCAAATAAGAAAAAATGACATATCTATAGATTCAATTTTAAGTAATTCATCCATTTATTACTAAATCTTTGCTTTAAAATGTCTTATGTAATATGTCGAATTCATTTACATTGTTGCTATGGTGACCAATTTCAGAAAAGTACTCTGATTGAGAATAACGAGGAAGTTAGTTGTTTAAAACAGTAGTAGCCTTCCTCTAAATGTGAGCATTTACAATTTAGATGTATATTTTAAAACTTAAAACATCATTCTTAAATTTGATACCATTTTGATCAGTTTATGACAAGAATTCATCAAATGCAGTATTTATAAAGTACTTGTTACAACGTCGTCGAATAACGCTTGAATGACGTTTGCGACGTCACGCAAAAATAGTCTGAATAGGGCATCAACAAAACAGCTGTAACTTCCTTAAAAATCAAGATACTAACAAAATTTCTTTTGCATATTGCTTCATTAAGATTACTCTTTTAAATAATAAAAAAATCTCAAAATCATTTTTTTTGTCAAAATAGCAGGTTTTCCTGGAGACTGGCTCATATATATATAATTATGTATAACTGCACAGTTGCTGAGAAACGGCTTCAACGCGGACTCATGCAAATACGCTACCTTAAGAACAAAGGGATGACCACTAAAAGAACAAAAAAATTAAGTGGTTTTGCAATGAATTCAATATATTTCTATTGTGTTAGGCCACACCTATGAACATCTAAGTTAGCTTACCTGTGTGCATATAAACAAATAAACCAAACAATACACACCTTTATATGCCTTTGATGTACCTGTTCTTGTTTTTCAGCCTATATTTACAATTCCTGGTAGAACATATCCAGTAGAGATACTGTATACAAGAGAAGCTGAGACTGACTATCTAGATGCATCGTTGATTACTGTCATGCAGGTAGCTTGGTTTGTCATATAATTTAGCTGCCAGCATTTTGGCTTATAAACAGTGACTATGTTAGGTGGTGGCACAGGGGATCAGTGGTAAAAATTACTGACTTCTGATCCAAAGGTTGTGGGTTTGATCCAACCTCTAACCAAATTAAAACTGAAATTCTTTTCAGTGTTTTTCACCTAACATTACTAACTTTACTAATAGTGTTTTAATACCCCGTGTCCAAAGTATGATAAGAACCAGGGATGCTTTTGAGACTGGGGCATCTTCTGTATCATGCTTTGATGTGAATGTCCAGATTTCTTGTATCACACAACTGTCTCTACCCTCAAAGTCAGGTCATTGGCTAAGGTGGTAGGGAAAAATTGAATTATCCAGCATTGTTTGTCAGTCCCGATAATGGATAGTGTATTTTAGCACTAAATTAACTGGCCTATAATTATAGATAAATAATTAGATGACGCCTATTGATTTTGAGGTCAGTAGGTCAAAGGTTACTGTGGCCTTTAACATAAAAATGTGTTTCCGATAATTAACCCAAAGAATGGTTGGGCCTACGATCTTCAGAATTTATAGGGATGTTGGTCACCATCAGTAGTTGACCTCTTTTGATTTTGGTCAATAGGTGAAGATCACCATTTCTGACTATTGGACTGCAATGGAGGCACATATTTTACAAGCATTTCTTTGTTTTATTATGCCTATTTTAGGGGCATACATATTTTACAAATATCTATTTGTTTTATTATGCCTATTTTAGATTCATCTGATGGAACCACCGGGCGATATTTTACTGTTTTTGACTGGTCAGGAAGAGATTGACACTGCTTGTGAAATTTTATATGAGCGAATGAAAGCTCTCGGTCCAGAGGTTCCAGAGTTAATCATCTTACCCGTATACAGTGCTCTACCCAGTGAAATGCAGACTAGAATCTTCGATCCCGCTCCACCTGGATCTCGTAAAGTAAGTACATGTACATACCTAAATGATAAAAACATGTTTCTCACCAAACAGAGAAAATTGAGAATTTTCTTGATTTCTTCTTAATTTAATAAATAAATCAGTAACAACTTACTAGTTTATCGATTAATTCACTGACATGTTTCGGGACACATCCATCCCTTAATCAGAAGGTTTCTTCAGGAATTTTCAAACTGTTATTTTCTGGTCATTACAAAATTAGTGAAACTGTTTTTGTGTCTCCACACTCATATTGAGGGGGCATATAGCTTTGGCACTGTTGATAAGTACGTCTGTTGTTGCCTGTCTAAAATTCCTTTTCCTCCTAAATGTCTTAATAGATTTCAACCTAATTTCACTTGAAATAATCTGTTATTTGGTCCCCTTTCCGAATTTGAATTACTTCCCTTTATTGCGTGTCTATTTCTCAATTGCATCAGGGATATACGGCCATCAGGTCTCTCTTGTTTCATATTGCAAATTGAATCCTTATTATTGTGTCTCCTATATATAGTGAGGGGGACATATAGATTTTGTGTTGGACGTCTGAATGGATATCTGTCTGTCTAGATGGATGTCACAAGGTTTGTCCCCGCTTGTTCTCCTTAACCGTTGGTTGAAATTCAATGGGGCTAAACATGAATGCTTGGTACAAAGCCTAAATGCGCATATCATCAGGAATTTTAGGTCCGACGAATATTGTTAAAGGTTATGGTTCTTTGTGGGAGATTCATTTATGTGTCAAAAGCCTGTCTAGTTATGATAAGTTAACATGAGAAAGGAAAAATGTTGAAAATATTTAGTCAGATTTTATTATGTACTGTAAAATAATTAATATTTGTGGGGGATTAAATCTCTAACAAACAATTATACCAATAATTATTTCAAGTTTAGTGTGGCTGCCGTACTTGCTTTCATGTTCAGTCAGGTATAACACTGGGTGTTTGGAAAGTTTACTTGCATATATCAACATGTAATAAAACAATTATTATATAATTATGTTTGAATGATTTTTTATCATTTGCATGAATTTTTACAATGCCAATTTTCATGAAATCCTTGAATCTACGTCCCCACAAAATGTTTTTTTTTACAAAAACCTATTAAAATTAAACAAATTTCCAGTATAACATACAATATTGCCAGGTTGTGATTGCGACGAACATTGCTGAGACGTCACTAACTATAGATGGTATATACTATGTTGTGGATCCCGGCTTTGTTAAACAAAATGTGTACAACTCTAAAACTGGAATGGATCAACTGATAGTCACACCAATATCCCAGGTATGTAGATTGATATATAACTTTTATTTCCTCCATTACTGAAGAGCATATAAACATGATAAACATAATTAGACATAAAACATATATGAACGACATTACTACACTGAGCAGCTTTGAAAACGCAACACTAATGAAAATCAAGATAACTTTTTAGCTCACCTGCCACAAAGTGGCAAGGTGAGCTTTTGTGACTGTTTTTTGTCTGTCGTCTGTCCGTCCGTCTGTCAGTCCGTTAGACAATTCACCGTTAACACTCTAGCACTTTCAATTTTGCTTTGATCTTCACCAAACTTGGTCAGTAGCTGTATCTCAATGAAATATAGGTCAAGTTTGAAGTTGGGTCATGTGGGGTCAAAAACTAGGTCGAAAGGTCAAATAACAGGATAACCTTGTTAACACTCTGGTGGCCACATTTTTGCTTTAATCTTCATGAAGTTTGGTCAAAATGTTTATCTTGGTGACCTTAAGGTCAAGTTCGAAGTTGGGTCATATGGGGTCAAAAACTAGGTCAAAAGGTCAAATAATAGCAAAACTTTGTTAACACTCTGGAGGTCACATTTTTTATTTACTCTTGATCAACTTTGGTCAAAATGTCTATCTTGATGACCTTGAGGTCACGTTTGAAGTTGGGTCATGTGGGTAAAAAACTAGGTCAAAATGTCAAATAATAGCAACACCTTTTTAACACTCTGGAGGCCTCAGTTTTGCTTTAACCTTGTTTTGCTTTAACCTTCATCAAGTTTAGTCAATATGTTTATCTTGATGACCATAAGGTCAAGTTCAAAGTTTGGCCATGTTTATCTATGATCCTCTTGTTTATTTATTAATATTTTTTTAAACTTCACGACCACTATGTTGCGGAGTGGTAAATCGTCTGATTTTGTGTTTTTCGAATTTGTTGATTGATTGACTATTCAAATTGACAATACATAAAATAATAATTGCATTATACATTTTTGTACAATTAATCCCTCTGACGTGTTTCGTTTTATCGATTTCATGGTTCAATGCACCATTGTAGCGAATTTAGATGGAAAGAACATCGAGTTACAATCCATGGGTAGCAAAAAACATGCACACAAAATTTTATGAGAACACTAATAGTACATCACAAATGACAACACCACATTATAATTATATACTACTCAAAATTTGATAAGGGCCACGAAATTTTCCATTTGAATATTTTGAAAATTGAATGAGATTGACCGGTAGAATTTTCAAAAACATAATGCTACATCTGCAATATTGTAAATCAATAAAGATGACTTCGAAATTTAATGTCTAAGTGCTGATAAGCCCAACCCCATTACAATGTTTGTGCTGCATTCAAGCCATGGAGTAACGGAATGCGGTCATTTTCTTGGCATTTTTGGTCTTACACTAAATGGCAATAAAAACGGGATAAAAATTTCCATATTAATCGAGCCACTTTGGTCCCCACCAATAGGGCTTATCAGTTACCTGGAAAACGACCATATTTTGACAATGCGTATCAAATGCAAGACATCAAACTTTGAACTTTAGAAGCAGATAAGATGATATTTCATTAATTGCACAACGCTTCCTTCATCGGTGTTGAACATTTAACGTTAGACGGACATCAAAATCAATTTACTGGCCCTTAGCAAAGTTTGAGTAGTATAATACACACTGCAACACTAAGTACAACAAATTTCAAACTACATACAAGTTTTGCACAGAAAACAACTGCAGAATGCACAAGTACAAGCAACACATACAAGGACCAGATAATGAAATTTACATATAGAGCTAAACAATCATTTGGAAAAAAAACATACATAAGTATACATGACAACATATTAGTACATCCAACTACAGGAACCTGTTACTTCGAATGTTTGGCTGTTTTACCATCTATAAGTTTATAAGTATTACATCACAAAACTATTAAATAAATTTACCCCATTGAGTCCTTGTCTTGCCAAACAATTACATTACATTACTGTAAGAACAAATTACTGTGTTCACCCAAGGGGAGATCAGACTATATCTTTTTTGGTTTGATTGAATACATTTGATTGGTTATTTTGATTTTTTATCTTAGTATTTTTTCGTTTGTATTTGACCTTGACAATAAAACGATTACTAGAACAATTTTATATTGATACTGTGATTAGGGATATCTTTGACCTATTTCACAATTTTATGTAGTGTTATGTGAATGATGTTCCGAATAAATCTTGATATCTCAAGAATTGTTTGAATTTTTCTGGAAACTTAGAAAAAAATGTTAACAAGTTTATGTCACTCACAAATGTTTTTCCTACTTGGTTGACTTTGAAGAAGATAGAGATATTGCCATTGAAGTGCTGTTGAATGTGTCTTATTTCATACATGTCATGTACCCAGTAGTTTTGTCAATGGAGTGTTATGCTATATAATGTTACATGGTTAATGCTACTATTTATATTTTAGGCTCAAGCTAAACAAAGAACTGGCCGTGCTGGACGGACAGGGCCGGGTAAATGTTACTTGGTTTATGCTTATATTTATACTTTAGGCTCAAGCTAAACAAATAACCGGCCGTGCTGGACGCACCAGGCCTGATAAATGTTACTTGTTTAATGCTATTATTTATATTTTAGGCTCAAGCTAAACAAAGAACTGGCCGTGCTGGACGGACAGGGCCGGGTAAATGTTACAGACTATATACAGAGAGAGCATACAGGGATGAGATGCTACCTACAGCTGTACCAGAGATCCAGAGAACTAATCTAGCTAGTACTGTTCTTGCTCTTAAAGCTATGGGTATAAATGACCTTCTAACCTTTGACTTTATGGATGCTCCACCCATGCAGACTCTAGTCTCTGCTATGGAACAGTTACATGCCCTTAGTGCGCTGGACGATGAGGGCCTGCTTACCAGATTAGGACGGAGGGTAGGTTATGGGTGATTAAGGTGTTTTAATTAACAATTGAATTGACTCTTTGACCCATCCAATTGCAACAGTCCCTTTTTGATCTTCCCCATGTTCACAAAGGATTAGTTTTCAGGTCTTAAGCTCTAAGGGATGTCTTTCAAACTTTAGAAATTATTCTTTACATAAGCATGATATTTTTATACAGGTGGATATTACCATACATTTTAAAGACATTAAAATATTAAGTCTTTGTACATTGTACTTGGTTATAAAAATGTTAAGATTGTTAGATTTAATCCTGGTTTGTCCAAATTTTGTCACTGTTATTTCTCAGTCATCATTGGTCGGATTTCAAGGAAATTTTGCACAACTTACCAGTAACAAGCCAAGTTGCTCATATTGTCAGTGCATATCAGTCGAATCAACTTTTAGGGAATTATTGCCTATATTTTTTCCACTTATAAGTTTGCCTGGGTTATTCCTCCTTGGCAAGCAATAGTTTAATAAACTTTTATGGAGGAACTGCCCTTTGTTAGCTCACCTTTCACTTAGTGCACTTAGTGACAGGGTGAGCTGTTGTGATCACTCTTCGTCCGTCATACGTCTGTCAACAATTTCTTGTGAACACAATAGAGGACACAAATATGGCCCTATCTTCATGAAACTTGGTCAGAATGTTTGTCTCTATGAAATCTAGGTCAAGTTTGAAACTGGGTCATCTTGGGTCTAAAACTAGGTCACAAGGTCAAATCATAACAAATCTTGCAATAGAGGCTGAATTTTCCTGAATCTTATTTATGAAATACAAATTATTACTTAGGTCACCATAGGGGCCTGCATGCACTTCTTAGTTCTATAATGACAGGTGAGTGACCTTGTTTAGTTGTGTACTACTCTAGCGTAGCCATTGGTAGGATTTCAATGAAGTTTCACCAGGGTTTGAAGCTTACTGTTTTAGACAATATATCTGAGGGTATTCATCATCTCCAGTGATACCTCTCGATTTGTAAGGGTAGTATACTGGATTCAGCTTGTCTGTCCACCCATAGACACATTTCTTCTGTAGATGCAATGAAAATATATTGTTAGTTTTAATTTAAACAGCAGGTTTAATACTGTTAGTTACTTGATTGTATTATTTACAGATGGCAGAGTTTCCACTAGAACCAATGTTGTCGAAGATGTTAATCATGTCTGTATCGCTCGGATGTTCTGATGAAATTCTTACCATTGTATCTATGTTGTCTGTTCAGAATGTCTTCTATCGACCAAAGGTTAGTCACTCATTTTACTGTTACACTTCCCACCCCCTTCCCAGATATATAATCATTTGCTGGGATATAACCTTTTTCTAGAAATTTGTGGTTAACGGTATGCTGTGACCATGTGCAAGATTACTATTAACATGCAACTATGATGTTAACTAGCTTGTTTCATCACATGACTTTTCTTGTATTCGGGTTAGTATAACAAGAACGTATATTGTTATTTGAGTCATATGATTAGGACAATCTCACCCTTGTTGTTAATTGATATAGACTTATCCAGAGGCTGCCTTAATGAAACTTCCAGATCTTGTTCAATGTAAGTGAATATCAATTCACAACTCATGATAGATCGCCTAAGTAATTTTATGATTAATAAAATAATGATAATACAAAATGATTAATACAAAATGACAAGGTAAGCTTTTAATAAATCTAGGTCATATTCAATATTAGGCTATCTGGTGTAGAACATCTAGACCATTGTAGTTTTCTAGAGGTCTTTACCAAAACTTTTAAGTCCATCATGCTTTCAAACTTGGCATTCTTGTTTACCATCATAACCACCTTACATTGTCAATGCCATGCAACTATATCTAACATTTCAAGTAAATTATGGCCCCTGATTGACTTAAGTTAGTTATTATTGACAGGCTTCCACTGGGGCATAAGCATTTATTGAACGCAGTCTCATATATTGAGCTGCTACTTATTTCTACTACAACTGTGTAATATGGAGTTGATTGATTGCATTCATGTTTTATTATAGGACAAACAAGAGTTAGCTGATCAACGTAAAGCCAAGTTCCATCAGATAGAAGGGGATCATGTGACGTTATTAGCTGTATACAATGCTTGGAAAAACAATAAATTTTCCAGTCCATGGTGCTTTGAAAACTTTGTTCAAGTGCGAACCTTGAAACGTGCACAGGATGTTCGTAAACAGATGTTGGGTATAATGGACAGGTATGTTATAGATCAATCTTAGAAGATGTGTAAACGATAAAGTATGTTAAGCCCCAATTAGTTCAACTGCTGAAAATACCTTGATATGGTCATCAGACAGGCAAGGAAATATCATTTTCAATAATCAATATTTTGTCATTTCCTGACACGTGAATTACACTGTTTGCATATGTACATGGTGAAGATGAGAATAATAAGAAATAATAAGAATATGGCAGCCAAATTAACCGGTTTGATTTGAGTTCATATGTATGATTGACTGGTTTCAGAATTTGAAATCATCCTAGCCCTACCAAAATGTATTGGAATTCGGAGTTTAGATCAAAATAACATAATACAAATGTAACTGCTACTTTTTCAGACATAAGTTGGATGTGGTGTCATGTGCAAAGAGTACATCTAAAGTACAGAAAGCTATATGTAGTGGTTTCTTCAGGAATGCAGCCAAGAAAGATCCACAGGAAGGTTATAGAACACTAGTAGATAGTCAAGTTGTCTACATTCATCCTTCCAGTGCTTTGTTTAACAGACAACCAGAATGGTATGTACTCAGTTGGTTGTTCTATCTGTTCAACCGACAACCAGAATGGAATGTACTCAGTTGGCTGTTGTATCTGTTTAAACTTTTATATGCCCCCACCAAACTTTAGGGGCATATATTTAAAGTTTTGCCCTTGTCCATTTATAAGTCAATTCCGAAAGGTTGTGTTACATGTCACTTGAAATTTAAATGAGCTACAGTCATCATATTATACATGTATTTGGGATTTTCCAGACATTTTCATTTTGGTTTATTTTATTTTTTCAGGGTTTTATATCATGAACTTGTATTAACTACCAAGGAATATATGCGAGAAGTCACCGCCATGGACCCTAAATGGCTCGTCGAATATGCTCCAAAATTTTTCAAATTCTCTGATCCGACAAAATTAAGCAAGCAGAAGAAACAACAGAAGATTGAACCATTATATAATAAATATGAAGATCCAAATTCCTGGAGAATATCTCGTGCTTTCAGGAAGTTCCATACAAAAGTTACTTTCTGATTCTCTTATTGTTGCCGCTGTATATTGCTCATTCTTTGTGTTGCTTAGTTACCTCATGTGGTAACTAAGAATCCGATGTGGGCATTGGATTCAGTGAAACTAATGTAGGCATGGGATTCCGTGAAACTAATGTAGGCATGGGATTCCGTGAAACTAATGTGGGCATGAGATTCTGTGAAACTAATGTAGGCATGGGATTCTGTGAAACTAATGTAGGCATGGGATTCCGTGAAACTAATGTAGGCATGGGACTCCATGAAACTAATGTAAGAATGGGATTCTGTTAAACTAATGTGGGCATGGGATTCCATGAAACTAATGAAGGCATGGGATTCCATATTGATCTGTCTCTACAGAAGAAGAATGTGTTGACCTAAATGAAAACTACTGCAACAGTGGTTTAAGTTGTGATGTGGAAATATTGTTGAATTTGGGAATTTACTAAATTGGCTTATAAATATCTCTTATTTAGGCTGACATCTTTGCTAAAAAATTAAAAAATAAACTAATATTTCCTCATGCCAATCTGAAATTCAGAACACACTAAATTAAATTTAGTGACCAACGGAAATATTTGCGTACACAGTATAGTGACACTGTCTTTGACAACATGTTATAGAAAAAATGTGATTGTTTAACAAGTCTTGTTTAAGGAATTCATGTGGAATACATATTGCATAGCCATAACATTGAAATAAGGTATTAAATGCATTTGCCTGGAATTATACTGCTTGTTTGTGGAGTAAATTGTTGCAGTTATGTTTGAATACCATTTATTTGTGATAAGATGTCTACACTTAAAATATCAGTAACCTTGTTATAAATACTGTATTTGTTACAATTATTTCAGGAACTTTTGCTTATTTGAGACAGGTGATAATTTGTCCAAATTTGGTATATAGCGCTGGCTTAGAATGTGAAGGTCGTAATTAAAAGCTACTTACGACCTTATAAGACTCTTACATACATTGTAATTGAAATCTGTATCACAAGGCCCTTCTTATGAGCCTTTTGTAATGAAAATCGGAACAGATGGTGTTGACGGAACTGAATTTGAAAAACTTTTATTTTCCCTAAGTAAAGAGTAGTTTTCAGACCGCTTTTCCTTGTTTTCTCAAAATATCAGATTGTTTACTTACAATATTCTCACTCTAAGCTAGTGATATGTAGTATATCAAATTATCATGGTCTCAATTTCATTTTACTGTATATTTTGACAATGTAAAATAAACACAAAATACAACGTAATTGGTATTTGTTATAGATTCATTTTGTCATAAAGTATTTTATCTACGATTCCTACTGCAAATAGTTGTCTGTTCTGTATCTGTTAACCTTGTAGTGATATCCATCCAAGTAGTATAGGTAAAACTGCCTTCATGTTTGCTCAATTAATAGAAATATGCACCCATGTAGTATAGGTTAGACTGCCTTCCTGTTAGCTCAATGAATAGAAATATGCACCCATGTAGTATAGGTAAGACTGCCTTCATGTTAGCTCAATTAATAGAAATATCCATCCATGTGGTATAGGTTAGACTGTCTTCATGTTAGCTCAATCAATAGAAAAACTCGCTATTGAGTTATGTTTTCGAAGTTTCAAACACCACATCTGGCCCCAATCTCCCAAAGCATCTCAATTTGAGCTAAATTTTTGAAATATTCCCATTGACCTTTACATTAATATCCTTGCAATTGGTTGGACTCAAAATTGGCTTCTCAAAACTGAAATTTTATTTTGAGTGAATTTCAGTAACTTTTTAAGATTTATCTCAAATTTGGACTCTTATTTGAGCAAAATCCCAATTTGACCTATAATAATAATATATAATAATAATGACTTTATTTTTCGATGTTAACACATTAATTTTGCATATAAACACAATCTTCCATGCGGACCTAAGCTTTCTATTTGAGATGCTTTTGTAGATTGGGACCAGGACTCTTTGTCCCCTTTTGACCTTATTCAATTGTAACAGCAGTATTTGGTAGAGCTACATGTAGGAGCATAGTGGTTTTGTTACTCCTAGAATTTTGACTCACAGATGGGAAAGGTTACTATAAAATACGAGAAAGTCAAGCGTCATGCACTAGTAGGCGGTGGTTCACTTGTTGTACCAGTATGTATGGACGGGTATATTTGAATTGAATTTGAATTGTATATAATATAATGCACTCCATTCATTCAACAGCTCGTCTGATTATATTAAAAAAGGTGAGTTACAGTCATCACTTGGTCAGCATTAGTATTACTTGATCAGCATTGTCATCACTTGGTCAGCATTGTCATCACCTGAGCAGCATTGTCATCACTAGATCAGCATTGTCAGCACTTGGTCAGCATTGTCAGCACTTGATCAGCATTGTAATCATTTGATCGACATTGTCATCACTTGATCAGCATTGTCATCACATGATCAGCATTGTCATCACTTGGTCGGCATTGTAATCACTTGATCAGCATTGTCATCACATGATCAGCATTGTCATTACTTGATCTGCATTGTCATCACATGATCAGCATTGTCATTACTTGATCTGCATTGTCATCACATGATCAGTATTGTCATTACTTGATCTGCATTGTCATCACTTGATCAGTATTGTCATCACTTGGTCAGCATTGTCATCACATGATCAGCATTGTCATTACTTGATCTGCATTGTCATCACTTGATCAGTATTGTCATTACTTGATCTGCATTGTCATCACTTGATCAGTATTGTCATTACTTGGTCAGCATTGTCATCACATGATCAGCATTGTCATTACTTGATCTGCATTGTCATCACTTGATCAGCATTGTCATCACTTGATCAGCATTGTCATCACTTGATCAGCATTGTCATCACATGATCAGCATTGTCATTACTTGATCTGCATTGTCATCACTTGATCAGCATTGTCATCACTTGATCAGCATTGTCATCACATGATCAGCATTGTCGTTGCTTGGGAAAGTTCTATGTTTAGGTGTGTGTTTTCTCCTTAACTATTTAGGCTCTTGCTTTGAAACCTGCAACACTTGTTCATTATCAATACCCGACTCTTTGCATGATCTTCAGCTCCTTATTGAACTTAGAAAAAAATAGCTTGGTTAAGTTTTGTGTTAAGGTAGTTTTCCTAAATTATCAGAGCTACTGCTTGAACTTTTGTTCAACATTAATTATACCTGATTCTGTACAGCAAGACCCATAAGTCTGCATCCGTAAGGCGGTGCTCTTTTCGAACTACGTTTACTTGGCTGTAACAACAGAAGGTAATCTCTTGTGTTAATGTGCCAAATAATGCACCTATTGAACTAGATATGTTTGTTAAAAAAGAATGCCCCCACAGACTACCATGTCAGCCCAAAAGTCAGAAATGGTAAAGAACAAGGTGACCTTGACCTACTGACCTCAAACTCAATAAGGAGCATCAACTATTGATGACCAACCCCCATGCTATGATTATCCTAAGGGTCAATCGTTCTTTAGTTAGTTAGCGGAAACTATATATATGTGTTTAAAGGTCACAGTGACTTTGTCCTACTGACCTCAAAATCAATAGGGTTCATCTACTGTTGTTCGTGTAAAGATTGAGGATCCTAGGGTTAAGCATTCTTGAGTTAATGAACAGAAACAATTTGGTCTACAGACAGACAGACAGACACACTGACATGTGCAAAACAATATGCCCCCTCTTCAAAGATGGGGAGCAGGGCATAATAATTATTCATTTGACTTTGATACTTCCACGTATAAATCATGTCAGAGACATTGTCTTTTGGATGTGCGTCGTCCAATCTTGTGGTCCTCATGTAATAATATCATGACATGCATACTGTTGCTGGTGTGCTTAAACCATCCGTAGTATTTGCAGTATACCCAAGAACCCAGTGTCTTTATAATTGGCATGTTACAATTTACAAATATTGCATTGTTTGCTGCTGGCATATTTCAGCAGGGTTACATCCCTTGTGTAAGCACATGATTATAAACATACAGTGTTAGCATGAAAGACACTTCAGTGTATACTCATATTAGTCCAACATGTATTCTACTATTCTGTCTCCAAACGCTATAGACAGTGTAAATGTAAGTACGCAATGTAAGTTATCACAGCAAGTCTGAATGTTATACGTAGTTACAAAAACATAACGGCTATTTACTTCCATGGTTAGTCATCTTAAAAGGTAAATTTCTTAGATGTTAGTTGAACACAATTAATAAAGAAGTTATTATTAACCGATTACCAAAACAACTTCAAGGTTCCAAATTCATTATTCAGCGTGGATCTCATAGATGTCAACAGATTTACTAAAATGATTGGTATTACATGTAACCATGTGGAGAAAATGTAACACTTGATTGTGTTTCTTGATATTCTTAGTGTGAAATAATGTATACAAGCTATGATCACGGCCGGTATTTATAAAGCTTCTTAGTAGAAAACTAAGAATTTTCTTAAAATCTTAAAACTTTCTTAGTGTATTCGCTAAACAAAACACTTCAGATTGTTGATTCTTTATACAGATTTTATGCATTATGCGGAGAGCTACTGTAATCGCTAAGGAAACATGAGCTGTTCTTCAAGTTCCAGGAAATATGTGAATTGCAAATTTTTTAATTTAAAACAAAATGTTTTTTTTATCCTAAGATGCTTTATAAATACCATCCCTGGTGAACTATATTTGGCATAATTATTTCAACACTTTAAAACAAGTTACCGCTCTATATTTAAATAGGTGTTAAGTGACCGATAACGGCTAATGTAGTGTTAATAAGGAAGACAATTTCGCCAATAAGCCACAAATTGGCTTACATTTCTAGGTATGATACGTACAATGAACTGTGTGAACAGTCAGACTTACAAGTCTAATATCAACGACAATGACAAACTGTAAACATTATAGTGATTGTTTATTCATGAAATAAAATACAAACAAATGTAACAATACAAACATATCAGAAGAGTTACAAATATATTCACACGGGGGAATCCTACAGTAAAATTACAACTGGAACTATTAATAGGAGGATTGGACAAGCGAGTCATTGACAAATTGCGGTTATTTGAAGATTTCCTGGTTTGAATTACCAACCAGTACTAAGTTATACGTCAGCACAACACTAACATCTTCTCCACATATTGTAGACATAACCTTATATTATGGAAGTACACAGCCTGTGCAATCCAGTAATCAACCAAACACCTGTATCCTCTATCAACTTAACATCAGTACACTACTTTACAATAATACTTCTTCATTACACACATTTATTTCCAGGGGCGGCTCGAGGACTTAGTGTTAGGGGGGGGGGGGGGGTGCGTGAAATGAAAAATGAGCTGGGGGTCCAGGGGGCCGCAAGGGCCCCTGGTAGGTACAGGGCAAAGCCCTTCTAGGGGGTTCCAGGGGGGCGAATCACCCCGGTAGCTCCTCGATTTTAGTGATTTCTAATGCTTAGACAAGCACTCCTCGCACGAGTGATTTAATGTACGCATTCAAACGAGTGCCTATATTTTATAACACAACAAAGCACAGCTCCTATTTATTATTTCGATTCTAACATCGCCAATGCTTTACCATTAAATTTTATAGCTCAACAAGACAGGTTGACATCAAACTACGGAATCCTGTTAGTGCCATTTTGAATATCGTGTATCGCCCTCCAAGGGCGAGACACGAGCATTGCGCGAGATAAGAAACGAGACACGAGAATTAGACGCGATATTTGAAACGAGACACGAGAATTGCGCGAGGTCTGAAACGAGACACGAGAATTAAAAATTGAATTCTCGCGTTTTTAATCTCGCCCTAGGCCGACAACTCAGCATGGGCGTAGGAGCGTCTTCAACAATGGGGGGTGGGGGCCCCAAATATTTGGGAAGGGGGGGGGGGGGGCGAATTTTGTTTAGATATTTGGGGGGGGGGGCAAATTAAGTGTTAATAAGCTATGGTAAAAGTTTGTGTTTATTTTCACTAAGGTAAGGTATATCTTCTTAGTTGTTTGCTTGTCAAAACACCGGGTAAATTGAACCCTATCATAAACTAGTATTGTAAGTAGGGGGTTCAGGGGGCATGCTCCCCCGGGAATGTTTTTAAAACATTGGATCAATCTGGTGCGTTCTAAGATATATTTTGGTAAGATCAATAAAAATTAAGTTCTTATTTTGTAAATATATTTACTAATTATTGAACAGATGCCCGAATTCTGAGAGTTTTAGTGGTTTAGAAAGGGGGTTTAACGTATTGCTCAATGACAAAGTTTAAAAGCAATTAAGGAGTTTAAAAGCAATATAGTCCTTGTAGCTCTTTTCAACAGTAACGTGATCGGCTGATAACTTTTTTCATAGATTAAAATTATTTTGCGAGCGTAGCGAGTACGAAAATTCACATTTTATACTTTTTAACCAAGGATAAAATGCAAATTACCTATTACGAGACTATTTTAGGCGGAAAATTATGAATATGGTCTGAATTATTAGGGGGCCAAACGATATGATGCCCCCCCTTTCCTAACATTCCCTTCTCCTACGCCTATGTCATCATTATTTTAGGTACCATGTACTGAAAATCGTATAAACAGGGAATATCAGAACAATGATCAAGTATTCAAAGTTGAAACTATTGGTTCATTTTGAATACAATTCCGAATCCGGTAAATTCCGAACAAACGAGAAATGTCTGCCAGTACACGAGGATAACATTATAAACACGTTGTGCATATAGTATACGAGTGTTGTTTGTTATAAATAAATAAATCATATTTACAAAAAGGGTAATATACAGTCGATCAAAGTTAGGTTTATATATTATTTATTTTATATATTTTGAAATTTTAGACGAAATTCGAACTCATACTTTAGGCGAAATAGGGATCCTTTCAACTAGTCACTTTAGACGAGATGGAAATTTGAGTTTTAGACAAAATGGGATTAGTCTAAATTAAACGGAAAGTTCCCAAAATTGAGAAGGAATGAATAAGCAGCCAACTTGCTTCTTAGTTCAATTGCATGAATTGTAGCAAAGTTAAGTTAATTGTGCAAATAGCAATGAAAAAAGGTCATATTTATAACAATTCCATATCTGTTAACAATTCCATATCTGTTATTTCATGGATGTTATAATACATAGAGAAGTTGTATATTCTTTTACTGAATATTACTGACATATGTAAGTGTATGTATATACATTGTATACGTGTTTCCGTCATTTCATGTACATATTATTGTGAGTGATGCATTTGTTTTATATTTTAAATTTATGTGTTTCTTCTCAGCATCATACTGGTTGATTTGAGTGATTGGCGTTGTTTGAAATCATCATAAACTACACCCCTTTCTCCACTTGACGTAGTACCTGGTACAGCGTAAAGTCCATTTAAGTTTACGTTTAGCACACCCGTTGTAGTTATCATTTTCTTTGGTAACAAAGTTAGCGCTATTGCTGTACGACAATACATTGCCATTGGATCAACTTCACGCAGACAGGCATCTAATATTTATATAATGTCACTTGTATACAAACATTGCAATAATTATCATAATATTGTATTTGTATTGTACTAAAATTTTAATTGAGGAAAAGACAATGAAAACCAATACCTTATTCACTTAGCCGTATACTAATACACACACTATATAGGTATTAATTATTTATACCCTAATAAAATAATTTGAAATGTTAATCTAATTATTTTTACGACCGACCGGGGAGAAAACAAGACAGATACAATTTAAGTTGAATGTGGTCATCCATGTTGAGCTCCAATATCCTAATTGGACTATAGATATAAATAATAACAAAATATGGCGCTCCACTTAACAGAGACTGGCTTAAACTGGATAACCGGTTCAGGCCAGTTGGAGATTAGATAAAGCCCTTTAGCCGGCCCCTTTTTCAAGGGAAGTCATGGTCGTATCCCCAGACTCAGTCGTAAAGAACGCCATTTCTGGACATAACTAGCATATATATTTTATTTATGTGTTTCTTCGCAGCATCATACTGGTTGATTTGAGTGATTGGAATTGTTTGAAATTATAATAAACAACACCACCTTGTCCACTGTCATAACTTGACGTAGTACCTGGTACTTCATAACGTCCATTTAAGTTTACATAGGCACAGTTTCCAAACCACCATCCACCATGTGAATACATAGCACAGTTGTCCTGGTTATCATTATCTTTGGTAGCAAAGTTATAACCATTGTGCCACAACAATCCACTGCTGTTATCACCTGTAATATAATGTGATTATAAACCTCAAAGACAGAAACACAGAATGATGACGTCACAATACACACAATCAATCAATCTGTATGATATAATGTGACCACGCATACACACAGAATGATGACATCCAGATATATATGCATCAATCAACACCTTTGTATGATATGTGGATCCTCTAGTTATTGACTTGCATCACTGAGATAAACTCGGTATATCCGGATACAACACCCCGACCGAAAGTGATCAACTTCGGGAATTCAGAAGCCCGAAATTGACATTCCGGCCACTACGCATTATGACTATATGGTAGCGGAAAGGATATGACCTTACATGTATGCTTAGTAGAAAATATGTACGTATATGTAGATCTACGAGGGCCATTCAATATGTGACCTATCAATTATTTCCGGCGAACTATACTGTAGTTAGTCCAATAAAGTTGAAAGTGTTTGCAATAAAGTATACTTACCTACTGTACCTGTCCCATGGCCAACATGCAGTGTATAATTACGTCCGGGCGATAAATAGAAATAATTAAACACTTCGTAAGCATGACTTCCGTCGGCCGCTGTTAAGTCGATCCTCAGCTCACTTTTACCTATAGCTGTCATTTCTTGAATTGTCTTTAAACCTACAAAGATATTCATAATATACATGAACATCTAAACTATTTGATTTGAAATGTACGTGTAACCTAAGTAAAACTAGGACGAAATAGTTAATTACGTATTTATAATTGTCCGTACATAATAAAACTATGTGTATTTTATATTCACAAAGCTTGATTCGATACGATACCTGATAGGGAATATTATGTCCCTTTAGGTGTAGACAACATCGTTACTACGAATTAAATATTGGAATTTGTGGCAACGTCGGATGTCTTCACATACACTACAAACGTGAGTAATTACTTATTTAAGTCCGTTCAACGATCTAGATTGATATAAATTTGTACACGAGTGCGTTAAATGTTCATTTTTATACGCCCGTTGAAAACGGATCGTATTATGTGAACACCCTTGGCGGGCGTGCGGGCGGCGGCGTCCAGTAATTTGTCTGTACTCTAACTCAAACAGTTTTCATCCGATCATCTTCAAACTTTGTGACAATGCTTATGGACGTAATATCTAGGACAAGTTCGATTATAGGCCAAATCGGCTTAGGCCTTGTTGGTTTATGGGCCTTTAATTACCAAATAAGTATGAAATGGGCCTTGTCTGTACTCTAACGCAAACAGTTTTCATCTGATCGTCTTCAAACTTTGTGACAATGCTTATGGGCATAATATCTAAGCCAAGTATGATTATAGGCCAAATCGGCATAGGCCTTATTTGGTTATGGTCCTATAATTACCAAATAAGTATGAAATTGGCCTTGTCTGTACTCTAACACAAACAGTTTTCGTCCGATCGTCTTCAAACTTGCTGACAATGCTTATGGGCATAATATCTAGGCCAAGTTCGATTATAGGCAAATCGGCTTAGGCCTTATTTGGTTATGGTCCTATAAATACCAAAATAAATGTGAAATTGACCTTGTCTGTTCTCTAGTGCAAAGATTTTTCGTCTGAGTTTTAAACTTGGTGACAATGTTTATGGGTATACTATCTAAGACAAGTTCAATTGTAGGCCAAATCAGCATAGACCTTTCTTGGGTTATGGTCCTTTAATTAATGGAAATGTTGGATTTTTTTTTTTTTTATTTACCATGCCCTGCGACTCACCATTCCCCAAGACGGGCGTATTTTGTGACATTTTGGCACTCTTGTTTTAAATGTATACCCGGTATCGAATGGTACTAGTAAATTACGCTACTAAAGTTATGGTAATCTAATACAATAATGGTTCCTTCCGCGGTGTTAATTATTCCGCATGTTCTTATTAAGGTATCCGTTTGACAGTTCTTACAGTCACAGAACCAATTGACTCATTAGATCGCTGCTTCAGAGCGCAAAGAATTCACATATATTTTCGTCAATTCATCTAGGATTTTCCTAGTCTTTGGAGACCAACATTTCTGAAGGACGTTTAATCGAGAAGTTTTTATCCGATGATGATGCCAAAAACAATGTGGCACACTTATAGTTTAGTATATGCGAAACAATATGTAAACTACCAAGGGTATGGTGAGGTACTTTTTAAGGTGCCACGGGCCCTTTTGCAACATCATTTTCAAGAAAATGACCAACACTCCAGATATTTCGTAATGTTTGCATTTTTGCATTAAAATCGATATTTTTTCGTATTAAAATCAATTCCATGTGCTTAAAAGTACAACCACATATTATTCAAAGATTGGTACTTGATAAGAAATTTACAAATATTTGACAAGACAGGAATTGTGAAAATTTCCGAAAAAAGACTGCTAAAAAGACACAAAAAAACCCAAGAAAATTGGGTGTAGCTAAAAACGACCTTTATGACCAATATAATTGTTATTGCTAACTTTGATCATAAAAGTGTACTCAATCCAAAAATGAAAAACCGATTAGGAAATTTATCGAATATATTGATTGATCACCCGTCGTGCATTGCCGCTAGAACATACTTATTTATCTATTATAGTGTGTTGAATGTTTGATAACGTGTAACAATATATATGCATACCTAGCCAAAATTCGCCATTCATTTGTCCGAATCCGACTTCATAATCTACAAAAGTTCGGTAAAAGTCGACCGACCCATTTACCCGTCTTTGGAAAACCTGTACAAAAGCATTTATTAAAAATAAATTACCACCCTTGTTACCCTGATAAAACAATATGATTGGATAATCGCAACATGATTGAAAAATGGCCGACGTGAAACATGTGGTAAGTGCATTGTTTTTGCAATATTTTCCATATAAACTATTCAGATTGTTTATTTCAATATATCATAATCAACATATGAAGAAAATGTACTATTTGCACTAAACAATTTGCATAAGTAATAATAGGTAATATTTTTCACTATGTAAAGCCTTAAAGAATGTGTGGATTTTGCATTTGAGAATGAGTTTTGTACTTAAAAACGTTGTAAAACTCATTTATTGGACTCTATGTAATGAATATCATTTGGGAAGTATCGGCAGTTGTATAAACTATGATTTGGACGTTTCAATTTTTTAAAATCTTAGATAAATTAACGCTCACCAACAATAATTCAAACATGTATAGTATTTTTTGGATACTGACCGACGTGATTGTTAAATTTATTAGGATACTGGCCAACATGATTGTGGATAAAAACCAACATTACCAATTGAAATCTTGCCAATGGGATTCTCAAGGTACAAATAATTGTACATTAAAGAAGTGTGTATATGAATTGTGGTAGCAGGTTTATGAGCATATCCGATGTAAGGCATTTTACACCCAGTCTATAGCACATGCTTTTAGGACATTTAATAATCAAAGCACTAAGAGTGCTGATGGGAGGCGATCTGGTTGCTGCTACTAAAGCTTAAACGACTTTACACGTTTAATGTTCGTTTTCTTGCTGCCGATCTTGTCTTGAGTGTCAAAATAGGCATATGTCACTATATAGGCATGTTGGGTATCTAAATAATTGTAAAAAGGGGCAAATTGATGTATATGTCATACGTGTATTGAATGCGTATATCAAAAGTGGCTTTAAAATAATACAACGCGCCTATTTATCAGATTCTACAGTACCGTCTTGTAATCACTTCCATCACAGCGTGAGACATCTCTAGAAAGCGGCAAGTATAGCCACACCATATGATTGCATAACATAACGATATACGATTCATTGATAAAACCATCACGTGACCCTGGTCTGAAGTTTCTAAAAATAGCTATACGGCTGGGACATTTGATGAACACGTCATTTTCATATAACGAAACAAGTTCGATGTCTCCCCGGCTGAGTGATTATCTGCAAAAATATCGATTCAACGAACAGTTTCACAATAATTGTTGATCGTAGAATAAACAATTGTTGCTGATTGAATTAAATAAGTTTAAAAATTTGAAGAAACATATGTTGCAGTATTAGGAATGTTGACAGTTTCTGGAACTACTTGACTGCGGATTCACATAGCAGCCTAAAGGCGGTCCAGGTTGCATTAAGAAATGGGCAATGGTAGTATAGATAGGCTTACGCCTACCAAAAATGGGTAGAAATGTTCACCACATCAAGACGATGTGTCATGCACAAAACCCAGGTCCCTAGCTTAAAGGTCAAGGTCACACATAGAGGTCAAAGGTTAAAAGGCTCAAATAGGCATGTGATTCGTGTCCGCTCTATAACTATGTCATTTCTTATTGGATATTTATAACACTTGGTACAAATGTTCACCACATCGAGATGGCGTGTTATGCGCAAGACCTAGGTCCCTTGCTCAAAGGTAAAGGTCACACTTAGAGATCGAAGGTAAAAAGACTCAAATAGGCATGTGATTCATGTCAGCTCTGTAACTATGTCATTTCTTATTTTATATTAATATTACTTCCCACAAATGTTCACATCATCAAGACGAGGTGTCATGCGCAATACCCAGGTCCCTGACTCAAAGGTCAAGGTCATACTTAGAGATTAAAAGTTAAAAGGCACAAGTATACGCTTCTGGTCTGCTTTGTTTTTTTGTTATTTCGTTCTGGATTTTAAAATTACTTGGTTACATTCGTATTTACACCCTGACTCAAATGGTCACATTTACAGACCCAGCTCTTGTCTGCTGTTCAATGTAACATTTAAGCAATTACAAACTTGTTTCAAGTTATTCCATTTGCATATCTTTATACTTAGGTGTCTGATGACAGCTTTTAGCGGGGGCATCCGTGTCATGTGGACATATTTCTAGTTAAATACTTTTTTCTGCTATATGTTGGTAAAATTCATAATAAGTCAAGACAGGTAAATTTAACACATGTATCTAAATGTGCAGAATTCACCGGGAATAGGAACAGTGAATTATGGGGACCAGGCTAAACGCTGTGAGCATGTCTTGAATGGTGCCAAATTGCATTTCTAATTTAAAAAGGAGACATAATTTCAACATATATTTATAGAGTTGCCTATTGATGTGGAGGTCATAGCGTCATGATGGTGATAAAGTATGCAAAGTATCAAAGATACATGTCTTAGAGGTTAAAATTGTGTACATAAACTGTAAACTTTTGTATTTCTAAGTACATTAGTCCAAATGGGGCATAACATTCAACAACATGCTTGATAGAGTGCAGATGTTGTAGTCAAGACGGTTGACAAGTATGCAAAGTGTCACATCAATATGAACATGCACTTAGATATTATAGGTTAATACCTTGAACGTAAACTTACAAATGTGCACGAAGTTGAAAAAAGGGACATATTTTCCGATAAATACTTTATAGAGTTATCTACTCCTACGTACGTGTTGGGGTAATCCCATTATTCTTCCAATAGTGAAGCTACATATTAAATTCGCACTGCAACGCATCAATAAAAATTCAATGTTGGTCAGTATCCACTTTAAAACATAAATCATGTTGATCTTTATCCTCAATCATGTTGGTTTTTATCCATTTTTCACACATGGGTTACTTTAAATAGTTATCACGTAGAAACGGCAAATGTAAATAACTTACTCTAAACTAAGTATGATAGTGAAATGAATGAGCTGTATAAACAAAAGATCTTAACCCAAAATAAACAACAATATATATGTTATATAGACTGTCAAATAAATCCAACATAGATTTTTGCTAACTTTTTAACGTATTGTGTATCACATTCACAAACATACGGATAAATAGTTTTAGTTTCATGGAAGGAATGTACAAGTTTATCTTCATACAGCATCAGAAGGTGGTTAAACCCGTAGATTTTGAAGAATTGGCCGAAAATGTGATGACTATGTAAACATACATCCGCCATTTTTCAATCATGTTGCGAATATCCAATCATGATGTTTTATCAGGGTAACAAGGGTTACTATCTAACGAGATTGAACAATAGTTGGTTATGTCCCCACCGATACTGCTGGGAAATTGTTTGGCACATAACGGTAGCTCTGTCTGTCGATAGGAAAAATGATTTTCGAATGACCCTAATATCAGACAATATGTACAAGGAGGTTGTCATCCTCTATACAAGTGGCCCGTCAGTAGGTGACATCTCGAGGCTGTGGAGATCGTTGATATCAACTATCATTTTGCTGCCGTAGCACTTGGCATTATGTTTTACGAAACAATCCCTTGTTGTTACCTAATTTTGGTCAGTATGTTACACAGATGACACAACACAAGAACGGCAACATTCTTTGTCCCATATTGACTATTGTTTATAATTTGTATTACCAGTATTAGTATATCCTTTACAATATGGTCATTTAAATTCTCCTTTCAACGAACAATTATGATGTACTACGTGTATGTTGTTTGCGAATTTGTAATAATAAAAACAATTAACGATATAACAGTACTGGACTTCTACTATACTGTCCATATGCAATATAACGTCGATTTCTGAAAATGAACCTGATTAAATTTTAAAATGTGTTTGTATGTTGCGATATAAATGTCGTGTTTCATTAGAACAAACTTGTGTTGGATAACCTATGGCCACCTGAACATCTTTTCTAATTTATTTTATCCTATTTGTGACCACATTGGACACACTTTCGTTATCAGAATGAATCATAATATTGAAAACGCTACAGAAAATATATTTGTATGACGCTTTATTACGTCCTGTTTTTAAACAAATGCGGTATTTTGCTGAGTTTGTAACATTATTAATCATTCTAACACGATCTGCGGATTAATCCATATACGCATAGAGCAAACCAGGGTATGTAGTATTACCGGAATAAAACATACCTTTCAAATTGGCTGTTACTTTTTTTAGTATTCAGTGTTACAGCTTACTCTCGAAACTGAATTTCATAAAAAACATCTGATAATCAATTCATTTATATTTTTCATTTCATGAAATAGTTACCCTATACTCGTGTTATTAAAATCGTATTTAGAATCGAAATAAAAACTATTTTATTGTATTTTGTCGGCGAATAAGTGTTTTATTCACCGAAAAAATACGCAAACCGATTTTTATTTCTTAAACATCGAGAGAGAGAGAGAGAGAGAGAGAGAGAGAGAGAGAGAGAGAGAGAGAGAGAGAGAGAGAGAGAGAGAGAGAGAGAGAGAGAGAGAGAGAGAGAGAGAGAGAGAGAGAGAGAGAGAGAGAGAGAGAGAGAGGAGGGAGAGAGAGAGAGAGAGAGAGAGAGAGAGAGAGGGGATTGAACCATTTTCAGATGGGCTATAAACATACACAATGGAGTGATAAGATAACTTACGGTCCAACCACCTCCATCCGTCGACATATCACAGAATACTTGTACCTTTGTATGGGTTTTCCATAAATATATATAGTACAGACCGCTTTTAGCAGAACGATGTGTGCTTTTGATTTCCTTGCAGTCCTTGTGCGCTAAAACATGTGGACACACATAATTATGTGTTATATAATTTTCTAACCATGTTCAAGACATTGTACTATGGTTTGCGTTAAAGCACATATTATGGGGGCATACTACAGTGTCAACTTGGAGTTCGTTTTAATTAAATATATTATTTTGTTAAGAAGCTTCTCTGGAAAGGAAGTGATGAACCTCTGTGGAAGACGATCTACTCGTATGAACAGAAAAACATCGTCACTTGTGACTTGTCCATGCGATATGAAATATTAAGTGCTATTCCTCAGAAATAGCATCATTTATTGAAGAGAATCTATAAAAAGAATTTATGGGTGTCTAGCCTAAACGCGAGTGTTTTTCACAGCGTGTTATTTGCACAGCACAACAACGTTCCAACTTTCATCCTTGCAGGTTTGGAAATTAAAATTTTTATTTTTATTTCGTGAAATTTTAGCTCGTTGCTTCGGTAAGATTTATATAATTATCGCATAGTGATAGCATAGTATATAGTTAATATTGTGAAGGTTTATTGAGCTCGGATGAATGGCTATTTCCATGATTTTTGCGGATTCGTTGTGGTGAATTAGTGATCGGTGGAAAAACCGTGGTTGTCCGTTTTAATCAATCCATTTCTTATATATCGCAGATAGGGTTATAAAGTATTTGCAAAACTTAATTCTATCTTAATCAAGTCTTGAGTAATTCGTACAATAAGAAAAGTAGGCCACAGTTTTCGTGGCGGTTTAAGCTAAATTTAAGCATATTGGTAATCCATCGTTTTTATATTTTCACGAGATCTGTACCAGATAAATCCAAAGTCATGGTGAAGACTAGAGGAAAAAAGAGGAAGGCCGATGATCAAGTGATTCCTGTTCAACCTGCACGTCACGTGGTTGATGTTCCACATGTAGTTTGTCCGACCGATCCACCAGCGGAGATGCCGCCATGTGTTCCACCTCAGGATCATGAGCAGGATTATGGTGAGGACCCAGTGGCTATTCCCACTATAAATATCTCTCTAGGCTCGCACGTTTCCCCAGCAATCAAATCAAAGATATGCTTGGGGCATTATATTGATCTAGGCAGTTTGCTGGAGGTAGATCCTAATCAGGATTTAGATATCCAAGCAAAAAGTTTAGGGCTGAGTAGTTCTGGCCAGCTATTGGTATCGCCTATAAGGAAGCCCAAAAGAATTTACACAATAGCGAAATGGACCGATGCATTTTTAATATTCATGACCATATATATTGATAATCATCCTGGTAAAACCAAGGAGCTAATTAAATATCTGCATGACATTCGCCTGGGGGCAGAGCGTCACTCGGCGGGGTGGCTGCAGTACGACCAACAGTTTCGTCTGCGCATAGCCAGCAACCCATCTATGTCGTGGGGCCAGATCGATTATGAGTTGTGGCTTATATACATGAACCCCCAGGCAATTACCTCAGGTAATCCAGTTGTAGCATCGGTCAAAAGGTGCTATGATTTTAATTACTCATCATGTTCTAGGCCTGTGTGCCAGTATTCACATACATGCTTAACTTGCAGCGGTCACCACCCTTGTAGGTCATGCCAGAGAAGCAGCCACCTTAATGGACCCCGGGCTCAAACCTCGCGGGGCGGGTACAGACCCTCATTCACACCACGACAGCCGAGTGGCCGCGGCCCAAGAGGACAATCTACTGCCCGTTTCCCATATTAATGCTATTTGGGCTCTGGGCAAGTCCCCAATTAATGTTCACAAGTTAAAGCAATATTTGTCAAATTATCCGCATGAGAAGAATGCAGCTATCCTAAGTAATGGCTTTAGTAAAGGTTTTAGGCTATTTTTTACTGGATCAAAGGGGGGCACTGTGGCTAATAATCTTACATCAGCCACGTTACACGCAGATGCAGTTCGCATTAAATTAAAAAAAGAGGTTGATTTAGGCAGAGTGGCTGGTCCTTTTAGGACACCTCCCATTGCTAATTTGAAGATAAGCCCAATTGGCGTTGTTCCTAAATCAGACGGAAATTGGCGTTTGATTACACATTTGTCCCATCCTGTTGGGTCAAGCGTTAATGACGGTTTCGATGATAATTTGTGTTCCGTTTCATATACATCTTTTGATAAAGTCGCTGATTTAGTTTTTAAATGTGGTACAGGTGCTCTTATGGCTAAGCGGGACATTAAGTCAGCGTTTCGCTTATTACCGGTTTTTCCCGGTGATTTTCACCTCCTTGGCATGTAGTTTGAGGATAACTTTTATTTTGATAAGTGTCTTCCCATGGGTTGCTCTCGTGCTCCAATGCTGTTTGAAACTTTCTCTACTTTCATTCATTGGTGTGTGGCTTATAAATCGGGGTTACAGACATTGGATCATTTTCTTGATGACTTCATATTCGTCGGTAGTAATAAAACAGACGAATGTGTGCGGTTGGCCGTTACTTTTGAGCAGATATGTAGCGAATTGGAAATCCCTGTGGCTGCAGAAAAATCTGTGGGCCCAACGACAGTGTTGGTATTCTTAGGTCTTGAATTGGACTCCAACGAAATGTTGGTTAGAGTTCCACTCCATAAGATTGAAGAGTTGCTTGAACTGTTGCAAAGTTATGCTTCTCGGAAGAAAATGTCATTAAAGGAATTACAATCTATTGTGGGAAAATTGAGTTTTGTTAGCCGAGCTGTTCGTTCTAGCAGAGCCTTTTTAAGGCGGTTTTATGACGCCATGTCAGGGTTAAAGAAACCACATTACAAGCTTAGAATAAATCAGGAGCTTAGGGCTGATTTCCTTATGTGGGTTGAATTCTTAAATAATTTCAATGGTGTAGTTTACATACCTGATGCTGTTTGGTACGAAAACTCAATCATCAATTTGTACACCGATAGCGCAGGTGGCGCTTCATTAGGCTGTGGTTGCTACTTCGCGGGGCAATGGGCATTTTTCCAATGGCCCAAAATCTGGGGGAATTCCAAAGTGTTGACAGATATAACATTTTTGGAGATGGTACCCGTGTTATTAGCAGTCATGCTTTGGGGTGACAGATTAAGAAACATGAAAATTGTTTTAAGAATTGATAATGAAGCCCTAGTACATGTGATAAATAAACAGTCATGTAAGTCAAAAAGGACAATGATTTTACTTAGGAAATTCATTTTGCTAGCCATGAAACATTCTATTATCTTTAGAGCCATGCATATATCTACCACGTCAAATTTTATTGCCGATTCTATTTCTCGGAAACAGTGGGACAGATTCTCGTCAGTAGCCCCCGATGCAAACAAGCTACCAGAACCGTTACCAAAAGAATTCCAGTCATTCATCTGCAACATGAGGCCGATAGATTATTAAATGCTTCCATGTCCGTTAATACCAAGACCACCTATAATGTTGGGCTCAAAAAATTTAAGTCATTTAGACAGGAGTACGGTTTACTAGATAATTGGCCACCTGAGCTTGAACATGTCGTCCAGTTTATTTCATATCTTTCGCTCCAAGGGTTATCCTATAGCACTGCTAGGTCGTATGTCAGCGCAGTTAGTTTTCAATGTAAAATATATAACAAGCCTGACATTACCAACAATTTCCTGGTAGCGAAAGTGCTGAAAGGTCTGCGGAAGAACAAAAAATCTGATTCTAGGTTACCAATCTCTCCTGGGCTATTGAAGTCTATTCTTCATAAATTAGTAGTGGGCTGTTCAGATAGTTACGAAGTTTCACTTTTTTCTGCCGCATATACATTAGCATATTGTGGGTTTTTTCGTGTAGGTGAGATCGCAGTGTCGAAAAATGATGCAACACTTCCAGACCGGGATAGGGTTGTTGCATTTAGGGACATATCATTAGACCTGAAGGCAGGAATTATCGAAATCCACATAAGATTTTCAAAAACCGATCAGTATGGCTCTGGTTCTTTAATACGCATTAATAAAACCGATAAGGAGGTATGTCCAGTTAAAGCCCTTGCAAAGTTCCTTGCCTTACGGCCCCAGTTTCAAGGTCCACTGCTAATCCACTATAATAAACAACCGTTAACAAGGTATCAGTTTTCAGCCATGCTTAAAAAATCAGTTGCTTTAATTGGCCTGAATTACAGTGTTTTTAAGTCACACTCTTTTCGTATTGGAGCGGCGACATCTGCTAGCCAGTTGGGTTTTTCTGTCGAAGATATTAAAAAGGCTGGGAGGTGGTCTTCCGAAGCATACCAGTCCTATGTACGGCCAATGCCAGTAATAATCCCGAACATACTAGGTTGAGTGAAAACCCTGTAGTTGGCTGTGTTGCCCTTGTGTCAACAAGAAGTTGTTTAGTTCAGTATTGTGCGCTCATGAAAGGGCCTTTTTCGACACCTCATTCGTGAGGGTTTCTTTCCCATTGTTTATACACATCAATTCGTATATTCATTAAATCATTTCGACACCTCATTCATGAGGTTCCTTTCTTAGCGAAAAAATGCCAGTTCTATCTATAATAACATTATTCAAGTTATTCATAGGTGATACGGTGTGGATTGTCGGGTCGTCGATTGTAAAGAAGGCTTTCTTAGCTGCCTGGGAGATGCCTGAGGGGAGTAGTATGGGTCTAAATGCGGTCATCTGGTGGCAGGGTTACAGCGGGCTAAAGCTCATAGAACTGGTCCAGAAGTTGAATCACCTTTCCGTTGTTGGCCCTCAGCCAGGTAGTATCATGATACACTGCGGTGGAAACGACTTGGGAAAAACCCCCATTTCAAAGTTGAGAATCGTGGTGTCCCAAATTTTGGAACACATTGGTAGTTTATTCCCTTCTGCTAAAATCATTTGGTCCGAGATATTGCCTCGTACAAATTGGAGGTATTCCAAGAATACCCTTGCCATGGAGAGGGCAAGGAGGCGATTAAATAACTTTGCTGCTAACGCTGTCATTAGCCTGGGTGGGTGCTATCTGGCACATACTGATTTTAAATCTTCCAATAGTGAACTCCTTAGTTCAGACGGGGTCCATTTATCAGATATAGGCAATTCTATATTCATTAACAATATCGCTTGTGGTTTGAATAATTTCTTGTGTAATGGCGTGAAAGTTCATAGGTAATAGCTATTGAATATTGTTGGCGGCTGGTTTATATGACGGGCTCTTAGGATTATCCTGGCGCTGACGCAAACATTTGTTTGGCAGTAACAGCCTAGGCGTTTTGTTTGGCTGTTATATGGCGGGCAGCGCTAGGATACATGATTTCGCGATCCTGAATACATGTTTAACAAGTGTTATTTGGGTCTGGTTGCTGTTTCCCAGGACCAGCCTATATCACACTATTCCGTTATTCAACTTCAAGTTGAAGTTGCAGTTAGTTATTTGCAGTTAGTTAGGGCTTGCCAACATCATAGTTTTGAGGCAGCCCGTGCTATTGTCACATTTGGGACTGGTTGCTGTTACCCAGGACCATCCCATATCATACTCACAGTATGTGCAATTATCTATGTTCAATTGCCAGTTAGCAATTGCCAGTTAGTTAATTTTAAAATTGCTTTACATCGAGCCACGTCATATATCATGCCAACATTAAACAAACATCAAATCTAGTTATTTTGTCAGTTATTTCTTAAGTACAAACAACGACCAAGTTGGTCCAATAGGTAATTTCCTTGACTTGGGGATGTACCCAGAGCAGGGATTTGTACCTCATAAATAGGCGAATTCAAGGCGCATCAGTTGCAATTTTACGCGCCTTCAATGAGCTGCATACTTGGTGTAAAAAGATTATTCTAAAATAAATACGTATTGTACATACACAGGCAATTCGAAGTCATACAGAAACAGTGGTAGTGCCTATCCCCCCTCGCAAGAGAAAGACACAGAACAATTATTCCCTCCGCGCAAAAAAATTAGATTTCAAGTACTAGTAAGCCGAAATACTGGCTTTTACAATGCATGGCACACTGTGTGGTTTCCTAAACCAGCATATTACCATATAAACGGAAGGTAATTGCAAATGAAAACTGAAATTTGAGTAGGTCAGAACTGCAGTTATACGTGCACCACATGTGAGCCAAATCACTTTAAACAAGAGGGAAAGCTAAATAACGTCGAGGACGAGCGGCGGTCGGGAGATGTTTCATGTAGTTGCTTGTACATGTATATAACATAGTTATTGTTCAATGTGTTCTATTGAAATATGTATCGGGGTAGCAATTAGAGTTAAATTAATTACTGATTTCGCAAAACTATTTTTAGTCATTACAAAATTACACGAATTTATCGAATAACTTTCGATACAGAATAATGTTTTATGTATTATAATAAATGCGCTTATCAGCTTGTCTGAGATTTAGAATACATGAACACTTACGGCAATCCGAACTGGCACAATAATTTATTTGCATTGAATTCCCGACACAGTATTTTCCGTAAGGCGAAGGAAACGGGTTTGAACATGACCTGGACCGGGTTTTGAGTCCACTGCATCCAGACACTACGGTACAATTCGACCACTCATTCCATCCGGCCCAACCGCCATCTTGAACAAAATTTAAATAACATTCATTCCAATCCCTCCAGGTTAACAATTCAAATATAATTATGTATTGGCCGGGCTAAATTTAGCAATAGTAAATAAACACAACGCGTACGATGACCTTGATTTGACGGAACACAAACTTAGGTTGATCGCCAGTCTAATACGACGGAACATCGTGTAAACGGAATAAAAGCAAAATGATATTTACAATTGTTTGAAATGTATATTTGAACCAAATTGAACATCGGATTTAGTCATACAAACACAATAAAATCGTTATACACATGTATATTTCTATTGGACCATGTAAGAAAATGTGTTATTATAATAAGTAGTATTTACACTCATTTGTATCATATTTGCATTTTTTTTCTAATGAAAATCAACCATCTTATAGAGGGCGTTGTTTTTGGCGTCTGTAAGACAAATTGTAATATTTTTTTTGTCATATGAAGGGCGATATATGCATTCACCTACTTGTTTTGACGAAATAGCACCAAATATTAAAAAAACCTAAACTTGTCCAAACCTACAATCGCCATGCCCAGTGGTTCTTTGATATCTAGGACATATCCAATAACCCAAAGTTTGATGGCAGCGAAGTTGTAAGTATCAATAGCAACGTTCAATCGAATTATTTCGAAATTGTTAGATGCAGCAATTCAGAAAAAATGCGGTGTTCATTAGCTCAATGCCAAGCAAAACCAAGAGCGCAGACAAAGGTCTTGGAGGCTGTATAGTCTGCTATTTTAGTAAGTGTCATGATGATAGGCATAAGTTGAAGTTATTTAAACATAGTGTGTTCGCGGCCGCTTTCGTGACATGGTCTTGTGTTTGATATTATGGGAAAGCGGAACACACAATGATTGAAAAGGGGACAAAATGAACGCAAATTGTATTTATACAAAGGTTTAAAAGTTCTTTTTAGACAAAAATGATTCACGTCCTTTTCCTGGTGCCATGCTAAAGACAGGATGTTTCCCCAATACCGAACTTCCTGTCACCCTACAAAACATGCCATTAAGTACCTTATGAATATAGACTTAGAAGTACATTATACCCAAACCGTGGATACCGAAGTCTCCTGCTGAAGCATCAATATAATTTAAATCTAGAGAATATTGAAACGTCCTTTAGAGAAGGGAATGAATTTTAGGCATCATCACTTAGAGGTTTGGCCTTCAAAGGAAAAATCAACACCCTCTATACAATAGTTCATTTTGTTCTAAGGTTATTACATAATACATTCTACAATATGAATGTTTGTTATATGTTTCATAAATAAAAATATTTTTTGAACTAAAACTAAGTACAGTTTATTATTTATCGATATTATTTTTATTTATTAATTAACTAAATAATATTCCGACGACGGAAACAAGCTGCAGCATACGGGAGTGTGAATAATTGTAATGTACCAGACATTTTGATAGGCGTAAAGTATACTTCGTAATCATTGCTATAATTCATTTTATAAAGTTAATAGAAGCATATTGTTTTTTAATTCTTAATTTTGGTAAGATATAACAATACAGTCATTGGATGTAATGTTTAGCATCTCTCACTTAAAATAGAAGATACATATATGTTACCGTTCAGGAATAAAGGTATATGGTCCATATCGTATTGTGAGGTAAGTGTACCGTTACACTCCATTTCTTATATATATACTAGTTCATGCAAGTTTGGACAGCTGAGCGTTGTGGCAAATTTTGTGTTTTTTGAATGTAGCATTATATCTAAAATTCTTATTGACCATAAAAAAATAATTTGCACCTACGCGTAAATTTATCTAGCATTTTACGTGTTTTGATGTTTCATGGTTCAGTGATCCGCTTTATTTGATTTTGAAGACATAAAGATATTAATCTAATCTTGTTTTATTCAATACCATGTACATAAAATTTCATGCAGAAATATTCATAAATAAAAGAGTTATACGGTAAAAACACGTGCACACTTATAAGATTTGTTAAGTGTATGAATGGTGCATGCCATAGTGTCTTGTAGTTTAATGCATCACCAATTTAGTGCTAGAATATAGTGCTAAATGAGAGTCTTTTTGGGGTAAAATCTTACAAAATATAAACGAAGTGTGCGAATGTTAGGAATCGGTTGACAATGCTTTAATGTTTACCTCAAACAACAAATACCGCATACTATTGAACTTTATTTTTGTATTTTACAATCCACCCATAACATGACATTATTAGTCCGGCAGATAAACGGCAATTTTTAGGGTAACCGTGCAATGTCTTCTATACAAAATGTTTTTGCATTTTCATGTTCTTTGGACAATACTATAACAGAATCCGAATGATGCCACCTTGTCATCATTGAGCAATTCTCACAATGAGGCCCCAAAGGGGTATATGTTTTTTTCTCGAATTAATCGGTATATATACATTACTATTCAATCAAATGTGAATCAAAACACCTTAAGTGCGATTGTATTGTGTTAGATAATGCGTTACATCAATATATACAACTTTTATACTAATAAAATGTGGAAATGAGGCCCCATTTGTGGCTTAAACATAACCTGAGGCCCGGTATTACACACACGTATTAGTTAAATAAATAAATGAATACATGTAGAGTACATATCTCTTTATATTGCTAATTAATAATATATTCAATGCCTTTGATAAGTATAAGGAACATGCAATACATTGCTTAATATTTTGTTAATGACAATCGAGGCCCTGGTAAGGGTTAATGTATGAGACAATCTTTCAAATAATGTTCTATTTCTTCTGTATTTTAGAAAAGAAACGTTAACCATAACTTGAAGTTATATAAGTTAATTAAGTTATAGAAGTATCATGTTCTGAATTGGTAAACTAGGGAAATGAGGCCCTGCTTGGGTGTTGAACTATAAATTACGCTTTTATCCCAAAACAAATGTTACTATTTCATAATACATTGTACTTGTAATTTGAAATCATATATGAAGTGTCTATGTGTTGTAGCATGCCTATAAGTAAATGACATATATAAGTATAAACAACCTGAATAGCATGGCTAAATTGCATGGCTTAATATTTTATTTCATGAAATTGCAGCCATAATCAGGGTAAATTTAAATGTTACAATGTATCAAAACTTTCAAGTAATGAAACTGTTATTATTTACGAAATAGTACAACGAGGACATTGGTCTCTACTAATGATTTTAAACTACAAAAGACGCCTTAGACAAAGTTCAACAAACATTTCCTTGTTATCAAGCAATTAAAAAATCTACTAATAATTCAAATACGGCTTGATGAATAAAGGTAATTTGAGATATCAAGCCTGAGGCTGGTATCTTCCTACCAGTATAGTCTCTATAAATAATACTGAACATGGTCCTCACCATCACCGACTACTGTTATGCGAGTACCTTTATAGTATTTAAAAAGGACAATACTAGTCGGACAGGGAAGACAGCACTCGTCAGAAACAAAAAGCATGAAACACTTTTAAGCTACAAAATACCCCTGTATTTAAGTAATTCCAAGCTATATCAAGATCCCATGACAACCCATTCCGATCGCCATGTACAGTACCGCTATTTCTCTACGCCACCACCAAATATGACTTTTCGTATGTACTGCAATTCCATGTCAATGGACAATTCACCACCGCCAAGTGCAACCATTCATACATAGATAAGGTACGCAACACAGTGTCAAGCTATACAATATATTCAGTCTTGAATAAAGCATCTACCATTAGTTCAGTCAAGCCTTATACTAGTATTTATAGGGAATTGACACTGCCGACTGTGTACAGTCCTGGCTCTACATATCACTGCAAGCTACATATGCATGGGACGTTTAAGTACTAAACACTGACCAACAGAAACCATTCATGGTTATGTTGGGACCCCAAAAGGCAATAACAAATCTGACAGGGAAGGTTACTATAGGCTCAACATAAACATCACCTATTAACTAATGATAATTGTGTGGCAGTTTACAAATATTGCACTCAGTAGTGCCTGGATTCAATCGGGGATGGAATATTTATGTGATGTATCGTATGGGATTGGAATAGATTTACTTGGTAAGTTAGTGAGTTCGCCATAAATATGGGTGACATGGCATATTTCGCTGATGGTGGACCTTAGGGGATTATGTGAAGCCTCGAGTATATAGCGGCGATAGCTCACTGCTAATGCACTGGGCTGGCGATACAGAGGTCGTTGGTTCAATTCTCGACATGGGAACTGGACATTCCTGAAATTCTATTTGTAATATTTCCCGCTATATATGGCCGAATGGACTGCAAAGTATCTGTTTAAGGGTGTCAAAAAGCTGTGTATCGATGCTATACATCGGACAAATTAAAGAACCGGGCTGTGCATTCGAAAAAAGAGCTAGACACACTTATGCAGCGCTGGGCCTGCCTGTATCTAACGTCTCAATTTCCCTTCCGTTGGGCTTTCTCTCGGTCTGCTGTATCTGCACTGGTAGAGGATGCACATGCGCCCTTGTGGCTGCAATACTATGTAAAGCGCATTGGATCGTGTTTCGCATGAAAACCACAGTATATAATCTGGTATCAATATTCACTTACAGTAAACGACGGTAGTGACTATAGTGTACACAATGGGGCATTGTACGGTTGCGCTCTCATATAATGAGTTCCTCATAGGGCTTGCAGTGGCTGTACGTCGTGGCCGTGTGTAATCCGATATAGCTTGCGATGTCTGCAGTGAATAGCAGTGATGAACATTATGCATAAAATGGTTGTACTCTGCTGTGGTAAGGATTACATACCGGGTAGGGCATATCATCTCTGACACAGTTTGGTAAAATGACTATCTGTAAATTTTTCGTTAATGAGCTCCTACAGACCAAATCTGTCCGCTATTTGTAGTAGTAAAATCATTATAAGATATTTAAATTTGAGCGTAAGTTTAAGCTATCCGTAAGTACAATGATAAAACAGAATACCGGAGTCTATCAACTCATTCCGGGCCTCAGTTGATTATTTCATTTCTATGTATTATTTAGTTATGTATACTTAACAATACTTTAATACAATTAATCAATAAAATCTAATGTCTGATATGTTGAAATGGTTAATTAAACAGGGACTATTTACCATTCTTGTCTTATTTCTAGTTTAACACGCATACAGGGCCTCATTGCCATATTTTACTTTTTCCAAATGTACCACACGAATAGTTCGATCATATGGTAAAAGCAATAAAAGTACAGTCAAAATTGCATTCCTTAAAGTATAAGATAATAAAACATTTCTTGACATCGATTTTGGAGAATTTCACTATTTTTTCTATATTTGGATTTACCATTTATAGGGCCTCAATTTAAGAAAATAAAATATTTAGCAATGCAATGTAGGCTGTTTATGATTGCCAGTGATACTGAATTCAATGTTAAGTATCAATATAATGAAAAACATGGTACCATGTATCATGAACGGATTTTATTCATATGTTTGTCTAAAAAGGGGCCTCATACAAGACGTAAAACGTCAACAGGGCCTCATTTCCACATGTTAATATTATAAATGATGTATAATTTGATGCAACTTATTATTTAACACTATATAAACAACATTTAATGTGTCTTGCTTTACCTTCGTCTAAACGATAATGTACAAATACAGCTTAATTCATGAAAGTTCATGTACCCCTTCGGGGCCTCATTGTGAGAATTGCTCAATGATGACAAGGTGGCATCATCCAGATTATTTTATGGTATTGTCAGGAGAATATGAAAATGCAAAAACATTTTGTATAGAAGACATTGCACGGTCCATTGCAAGTTCTGCCGGACTATATCAAACAAAATTGTTTCCGGTGTATTTTATTTTCTATTTTTGTAAATTTGACACTTACAAGGGGAGCTGTGTTAATTATGTGACGTCATCATTTTTTTTTCGCGACGTCACTAATATAACGTCATTTTAGTCGTTATGCCTTAATTTCATTTTGTCATAGCAAGTCACTAAGTTGGACCATTTTGAAAAGGTATAACATTTTGGAAACATTAAACTACACAATTATATCAACATATAAAGTTTATATACATTTTGACCTCAGATCAAAAATCCCAAAGCACAGCTCATATCTTATTAATGAAAAAACGAGAACATGTAATCATAAACAAATTTTTGTCAGCTTTAAGGAGGTTCGAGCTACCTTGTGCGCATTCGCGAAATTTCAAAATCGAATTAGACAAGAAAGTTTCAATAATCGCATATGAATGTTGATTAATGACAATAAACATATTAATATTACAAAAAATAGATCTTTTTAACTTTTTATTTTTTTTGCATGTATAACAAGTGGGTGAGAAACGGCAAACTTGTGAATAATATGGGTTCACAATAGGTCCCTACAATTGTTCAAATGCATACGCTTATATATAATATGTAGTGCATGGTTTAGTTATAAGAGGTAGCCACACTTTGAAATATTTTTAATATATTTATTATTCATAACAATATGCAAATAGGTTAATTTTATTTACAATTAGTGCTTTTTTATGCACAGTTCCCAAAAAAGGCTGGTGACCCCTATTTTATATTTGACTAAACTGGTGTTCTATTTGATACTAAACTTAGGGCCAATTCTAAATCATTTTCGATCGTTAGGTATTTTTTGACGTTCATTTGAAATCGTTTGAAAATCACACGTTTTTGCAAGTGGATGGGGTAACTATTTATCATGTTCAAATGCTGAATTTGTTCACCAGGCAGCCGGAATTGTGACTAATGTCAATAGGAATGACCATTGGACACACAAAATATCATGTATTGCTTAAAAGTGGTTTCATATAGTAATAATATTAAAAAGAACATAATGGTGCCATAAATGCAGGAAATAAATAAAATAAACAAAATTCAATACAATGGTAGGTCATTAGAAAGCCATGTATGTCGAATACGAGCCTGGTGACATATCATTTTTATGATTTCAATGTTGTTATAGAAGACTGTTCAGTCATATTAAGATGCTTCAAGGAAAATTCGATCGTTAGATCAAAGGTGCGCGTACCTCCTTAAACAGGTATTTGTCAGGAGGGTTAAATATTAAATAGAAGGATAAGCATACACTGTACCTGTACATGCCCCTGGGTAGCATAATTTGTCATCAATACTGACACCAAAGCAGTGATCACCACACCTGCTAGGTGGAGGGTTTGTGCAATATCTGTTCCTTCGCTTTATTCCTACTCCACAGGTAACAGAGCAGGCCCCCCACTGCTGCCAACCTGTCCAGCCACCATGTACTAATATTGAACAAGATAATCATTCATTAGATCTACAGTTAAACACAATCTCTTTAAATCTAAACATTGTTACCTGACATCTATGGATGAACTTACGCAAATAGAACTCTTTACCAATTTTTAATTGGTCAAAACAAATGTTCATGGTGTTGATACCTTTAAATTATGAAGTGAAACACACACTTTCTTGAGTCTATTCTCCACGTCCAACTATTGTATAATCATTCCTACCTCACGATGAGAAACAACACATTGTTTTGAACAGTCCCAATTACTACTAGTATTAAGTACACAAATGTACAAGTAAAACAACACTAGAAAAAATAACCTACCAGGGCACAATTCACGGACACATTGTTTCAGTTCTGTAGAGTTACCACTACAAACTGCTCCACCATGTGCAGGAGGTGGATTATTACACTCACGAGTTCTGGTCTGAGTTCCATTGTCACACGTGACACTACAGCTAGTCCATACGGTCCACGACGACCATTTACCATCCACTATAGATATGACACGCAAAAAAAATCAGTTTTGACGGAGTAGATATCCTGTGTTGTTTTTGACTGTTGTTGACTGATTAAATAACGTTAATCTAATAAGTATTTCAAGTACCACGTTCCTTAATGTTTTAATAAAAAATAATGTGTATAATTCAAATAATTACGCATCTTTTCCGGTCGCAGGGTCTACATGTATGTTGATAAACGCTATTCAGTTTAAAGCAGAGTGAACATAAACATGTAAGGCAGCTAGGTTTGCATGTCCAGTTAACCATTGTATTTGTATTTTAAATTAACTCAATGCGATTGTGAGTTGAAATAGATTTAAAGATAATAAATATATTAATTAGGAAGAAGAAGAACTTGATTAGACGTATCCCACATGAAGAACATTCCCTGACCTATTAAGGTAATTCCGTGTAATTTTGAAGCGAATAATTGTTTTTGATTATGACAGTAAATTATGTGCAAATCTGATAAACTGTCAAAATGTATGTATATTTGTACTTACCAACATTGCAAAGGCCACAGAAACGTGGGCATACAGATTTAGCACGGCTTACATCAGAGCATATACTGAAGAGTGAATTCAGACGTGCACAATCCAATGTCTCGTCATCTATGCATGCTGATGCTACAAATATCAAATCAAAACAGCATTGTCTACAAATCAAATAATCTATTATTTACACAGTAATAGAATGCTTTAGTACATTTAAGTCATAATTAAATATGCTGTATTATATATGATGTTAGATGTCAAAAATGGCAGCTATGACCCTCACAATAAGCTTGTACAAAAGCAATGGCCTACCTTTTCCAATGAAGAATTAAAGTAATTGATACAACTACAAGCCGAATTATAAAAAATCTTTACATGTAGGCCTAACAGTGTAATACACCTATATGTGAAGTACAACCTAGGTTCGTCAAGTCCCTAAATAATACAAAGAGTTACATATTTGACTAAATGACAAACTTACGTGCTTGGTGAGAGCAGAGTAATTGTTGTATAGCACAATAATTAGTCGAGCAACATTCATGACATCTTTGGTCTTGTCTGACTGTAAGCGATCTACCAATGATTGCCGTACTACTACCAGCATTGGTGTCACATTGCTACATTTATATAAGAGCGAAATACCATGTGTGAGATTACTTAAAGGTGCGCAGTATATTTTTCTTTGCGGTACTGTACCCAGATCTAATATATCTGTTTCAATATAGAACGAATTCTCGATTTTCGTATTTACGTGCTCAATTTCAAGGTTTCGCGATTTTAAATCGTGAAAATTTGAAAATTACAATCTCACCACAACTATTTGATCACTCTCGACACCTCATTCCTGATGTTATCCATCGCCATGAGGGTACGAGAGAAGAGAAGTCAGTTTCCCATTTGTGCTGAGCGCCTAGCAAGGGAATTTCTGGTACCATTTTTATTTCGTCTTTGGTACGACGCGGCCAGGAATCGAACCCGAGACCTTCCGCACTCGAAGCGAACGCTCAAACACTAGGCTAACGAGGAGGCCGCGGTATGTACTAGGAAGAATATATAAATAATTGCTATGACAAATAAATAGAAACAAGTTGATACACATTTATGTACACGTCGTGCCTCTTTTATAATGTAATCGGTGATTGTACTCGTATCTATTTTCTCAAATATGGACTTGTTTCAAAATGTTTTTTCTTTTCGTTTTTACTGATAAAGATACATCACACTGACACTATACATGTTTTACCCATGCAATCCACATACTTACGTAGTTCTTTTACATTGTGCAACTAAGGACTATTGGCATTCCAGACTTCGGTCAGTGTTGTGAGGCATAGTCCTATAAATACCCATTTTCTTGTTTACACCTCATTTACAACAGCAGTGATTAATCTACCTTACTTAAGCTGGGTTCACACTTTGAACATTTGTACCAGCGTTGGTCAGCGTTTTAAAAGTCGAAAAAATGAACCCAAACGTCGGTGAAATTACGTTCGTGATGAGGAATATTTTGGTTCACACTGCAAACGTGCATCTAACGCACACCAACTTTTCGGAACGTTTTCCTAGCGCTTGGCAGTGTTTGATAGCGGTTACTAGCACTTGACAACGTTTGCCTACGTTGTACTTATATTTTATCAGCGTATGTGAACTTAAGCCAACGCAGGTTAGCGTATGCGCAGCGGTCCCTAACTTAGTCTGACTTAGACGAACGATCTGCCGAACGCCAGGATACGTTGGACTAGGTTAACCTTAGTTATGGAAACGTTATGGAAAGTTCGTCTACGCTAACCAACTGCGTTCCTATCCCGTTCATTGCGTCTGCTACCCGTTGGTCTGCGTTGGACAAACGTGCATTTGCGCTGGGAAATGTTCGCTTACGCCAGCCCTTGCGTTACTATCGCGTTCATTGTGCTAACTACCCGCTGGTCTCCGCTAGAGAAACGTTAGCCTCAATTCATCGACACCACCAGCGTTTCGGTAAACGTTTTCCAACAGAGTTTAACTTAAGCAAACTTTAATCAACTTAATTCAGCGCCCAGGAACGTTTACAAACGGAGCACAACTTACATCAGCGTTTATTTCCAAACGTCGACAAAGTTTTTGCATGTTAAAATTTTTCAACGAACACAATGTTCTTCAGCGTTCACCAGCGATCATCAACTTTTCAAAACGTTTAGTAACTTTTACTAGCGGAGCTGACCTTTTGTCTAAACGTCGGTAAACGTCTGTCCAAACGCTAGAGTGTGAACCCAGCTTAACAGCTTTTGACCCAAGTATACCAGCTATGGAATAAAGTTATCCAACCTCCTTACCTTGTTTAATATACACCCTAGCGTAAATAGCACAGTGTTACCAGTTGGGATCCTGTCCACGTAGCATGACTACAAAAATAGAATATTTTATTGGTTTCTCTTCTCTTAATTATGCTGACAAATGAGACAGGAAGGGTGTTTAAAAGAGGTTGTATATTGTGTATGATATAGCCGTATTATATATTTCGTTATATATTTAACTACGAATAGATTTAACTCCAAACATTGTGCTAGATTGTTAGGTTAGGACTAAGCAGAAAATAAGTCATTATGATTATTAAGCTAGCGCCTCAGCCTGCAACAATTCCTTTGATATATAGAGGGCACTATAATAATTTCAGTAAAACATACTGAAGCTAAACGTTGATGTAGTCTCTTATAAGGCGTTGGATTTACTTCAGCGGAGGTCGGGTATCCAACGTTTAATCTTCGAGTTTAATCGTTAAGATCAGATGAGATTGAAACGTGGTAATAGATGTTAACTCATATATAATACTGGTTTATAATGTAGGATACAAAAGATAGATTTCTAATTGTTCTCATGAACATCAGTAATACCTTACCTCGTCCGATCCACATGCTGTTGTTGTGCTACACGAATGGAAGTCCGTAACGTTGACACAATTATAACACACCAGACTCTCTGTTAAAATTATTGAAACAGAACTACTTATCCACGTACTGAATTTCATTTGCAAAGTCAATATAAACATGATTATTACACAGAACAGCACTTCATTTACTCAAGTTGGCATAGTTACAACATATAAGTATACAGTGCAATATTATTTAAATATGTTGAAGCATACCTAAAACACGTACTTTTTATATATGATAGGAAGAAATCTAGACGTTTATTTAAGATGATATCAGCCTGCGTTCAAGGAAAAATCACGTGACGCACGTTTCGTTCCAGGTACAAAACGTTTCGTACCTGGTACGCAAACGGTACGAAACGTTTCGTACCTGGTACGTACCAGGTACGAAAGGTGCGTCACGTTATTTTTCCTTGAACGCAGGGCAGGCATAGTCCAGAGAATTTGACACGACTCTCGAACTTCTATTTGCATAATTTAACAGCTGATTTATTGTCTATATTTATAATCCCGTTTGTATGTTTTCATAAGCGGGGACTATCACGAAGACGCTCGAGATGTAATACAAACAAAAATCTGAAGGACCGATATTGCACGATTTGCTTGCGGAAATTTATATATTCAACGCAAGAACCTTGTAATATATTCATGCATAAAGGTCAGGATCATGTCAAATTCTCTGTGTTATAGATCAAATAAAAACTCATCCTAAATTCAGGAAGGAGAATAGTAAACTGTTATTCCAATGTACATTACAAATAAATTTCAAAATTGTACGCTGATACAATCATATCAAACCTATCTTACCTGTAGACACAATATACGTACATATCATCAGTAGTATCGGTCTGTAAGCTACAAAAGAAACAAACATTTCATTAGTTTTGGAATAAAAAGAACCGTTTATGACATCATTAGAACGATGCATAGCGTTATAATGTGTAAACATAAAGTGACAATTTTGCATCATGAATTCAATTACTTAAACTTCCTATGAAAACTCATCAAAGTGTCCAATATACAAAGTTTCCTGAATACCGAAACTGTAAAAAACCTGGACTTTCGACCTGTTCCGGACAACGTTCGATCTTGGAGATAAACTGTAGTTATGCCGAAAGCGATGAGTGTAATATTAATTCTATAATTTCATACTATCAATATTGCGTTATAAATTAATATCCGAATAGTTAAAAGAATTCATTACAGTAATCCAATCTAAAATTTCAGTACCGTTTAGCACTTTCATCGCAGCAATGTTACTTAGCAACTACAAATTATATTACACAATTAACGATTATAAGAGTGGAGTGAAGCCCGGGCTGCATTCAGCGATTTATACATACTGGGTCGAGTCTTATCATGCTCACTGACATTGTTTCTTATCAAACTTGCTGAACTTCACTACTAGACGCAATCATAACTTGCTTGAAAATCATTCATTGTTTGTGGACGCCAAATTTCATGAATTGTTATATAAATTAGAAATTTCCTGTGGTATTCAATACATTCGAAGAAAACACTATTAAGTTAATTTGATCTCTGCCGGGCACAGAAGGATATTTTCTGAAAGGAATGGAACGCAGATCCTGTCTTCATTAGACTTCGCCATTTTGCTTATCTCTTCCGACCACTTCTAGATAAGCGATAAAACAGCAAAGCTTCTAAAAACAGAAGAGGCCATCCAAAATACCTCTCTTAATTACGGCCTAACAAATCGATCAACATACTTAGGTTCATGACGTATTTCGAGGGTAGCTAGGTTATTTTCGGGAGGTCACTTGACCGAAGAAATCAACTGAAATTCAACCCCGAACCAATATTACGTTTTTACAGTATTTAGCACATGCAGATTAGGACAAACCTGTTTGGTTAAGGTCTAATAGAAGTCTTGTGCCTACCGGGAGATATTCGGTCATAGAAAGTCATTTTACCGAAACATATGTCCTTCCGATAAGAATAACTGCAATCTGGGACAATGCCGAGCATGAGACGATCGAGTGATAGCGTACTCGAAATAACATCACAGAGAAGCCACCAGTACGACCGCTTTAAAGCATATGCAGCATGCCTATGACGCGTTGACATTGATTTAACGTCACTGTTCGTCGACTTCCCTTTTAAATTATTCTAACTCTTTCGTCGGTCTTTAACTGAATGACAATTACTTACCACGTTTGACATTAAATTGAACCAATTTAAGTGACAATACGCACACTCCCTTTTAAGGAGACCGTTACCTTAATTGCACACTGAAGCATATTACGTGTGCTTTTCCACTGAAAGAAAATTGTTGAAGGAAGAGACTGCCTATTCAGTAGAAACACACCAACATGAAAAATCATCAGAGGCATTTGATTATTTTTTATGTTTTAGTGCTGTTGCTAAACCCCTTTTGAACTTAGTAAAAACAAACTATAGTCATAAAGCACCACTTTCTCGCACAGCTCTCTATCTGTAATGACCATGCTCTGCGATAATCATGTTTGTGTTAATTTATAGAAATACGTAAATTTATGTACTCGTACGCTGTTCATAAACTAGTGTATAAAGATAAGGTTTTAGGTAGAGGATTGTCGCATACAAAGTCTCATACAAGGTCAAGGTCTAGATTCTACATATTTATGCACATTATTGTTCAATGATTTCCGCGTGCAGCCGGTTACTGTTTTATGTACACTGCAAATCCATTTAAACGTGACTAGCATTATACTGTTTGTTTATACCTCTACCAGGGCTCACTTTGAACAATTTTGTCTAAACATTTGAAATCATTCAGACCGTTTACTGTAATCATTTTGAAAGTCATATTATACTCAATCAAAGGTCATCAAATTTCATTTTACGGCATTTTGAACGAAGCCGCTTTCATGTACAGCTAGCAATTTGTACACTACATTATTTGTGTATTCGTGTTCTGCTGGTACCTTTCCTGTCCGATTTATCATAATTATCGTTTAGTGTATTCGGGTCAAGGTGATACCAGTCACGTTATAGGCCCAAGGATGATCATTGCTGATAATGCCTTCTCTACCTTTATTGCTACTCTCCTTTTGTACCGGTAGCTAATGTCGTATACTTGCATTATTCAGCGATATATGCGTGACGACAGTTGTTCGGTCCGAGCGTTACATCGGTTTTCAGTTCCGTAAGATTAAGAATCGTAAAAAATTATGAAAACTTTACAATTCTCTGACGGAACTGAGAAGCGGTGTATCGGATTACTAACGTGTAAACGTGTACTTGATAAAAGTTGTTATCACCGATGTCGTTAAATAAAATAACTAATCACCACCTGCCACTAACGCCGTTTCACAGTTTATTGAATTAAACCCGATCACCGATTGCTCTACCTACCTTATACAAATAAGCATGGAATATAACTGAAGAGCTTATCAGCGATAGAAAACGGTCCAGATAATATTATACAAATTACAGACCTATCAAACGCAACGTTGTCAAACACTCTAAAAGTTAAGGCAGCGCGATTTACATTTGCTTCTCGGCCAAGCGTTCGTTCTATAATCATGTCTGCTCTATGTACGCATTTTGTATGTTTAATCCATAGTCGTAAACACGTATAAATTCGTTTATAATAATCACCAAACAATTTACAGTGTTTTACATACTCATAGTGAGCAGCAGTTCGGCCCCTTTACAAGTCAATTATTATATCAGTTATGACACAGTTCTGTACTTTTTCAGACATTGGCGTTCTTTACGGAAAAAGATGACCTCACAACCAACACGAATCTGGATATACTTAATATTCGTGAACAAGTCCGGTGATGAAGCATATTATACATGTATTAAGCAAATCCCGAAGTACGAGACTTTGATTTTGCATGGCCTTCAATTCACAAATGCCAGGCTATTAATTTCCACTAATTTTTACTCCACGTCATCTATCCAACTATTCTTAATTGATTAATATATGTAATTGATGTTCGATTGAAGTGAACTTTCCTCTGGCTAGGATTAACAGCCTTTTCGTGCTTGGCATTGTAAAAATTCTGCTTTATTCTGATTCTTGGACTGCTCGTACATCAGTAATTAGTTGCAAGTATACAGACTGGATTATTGCTGATACATATTCCAAAAATGAGTAATTAAGTATTAATAATTATAATTCTTTTCATTTAAAAATATCATGGTCGCCAATGTTTTGCGACACGCAAACTACTCTTATTCATGTCTGACAAAGACAATAGAAATCGGACAAGGAACGAACTCAGTAATTTTATATTAAATGTTGAAGATTAACTTCAAATCTGAACCGTTTTCTGTGATTAACTACAATACGTTTTGTGATTTACTGGAAGTTATTCTGTGATTAACTAGAATGTACTGTGATTTTTTTTACACGACATTCTGCGATTAACAACACTATTTATGTATTAAATAAACCACGGAATAGACAGGTCGGTACGGAGACGTCAGAATGATTGGGAAGTACTGTTTCAGCATCTTCGCTGATTTCATTTCTATTCTTATACCAGGTAAGTTATTATCTAACGTATTTCTTTTCCAATCGAAATAATCCTGCTAAATGTTTGCATATTCGTTAAGGGTGGTGTATATCTGGATATACGGCTTTTGTCAAGCTTTCCATTCATACATGTATATACTTTGTGCAGTTGACCTTTTCAGTGTGTGTGAATTAATTATGAATCCGTTCTTACCAGTTTTAGACTGAGTTTGTTTGTGTTAAACGGAGGAAGACAGTTTTGGTGACAACATAAAAGGAGATAATAAATGACAAAGTTATAGTGACAGTTGCTTTCATTGATAAGAAACAATAAAAACAGCTAAAGTTACAGTGGCAATTGCTTTCATTGATAACAAGAATTTGGAATAACCACAGTTACAGAGATGGGTGAGTTCTTTAAAAAATAAGAAGAGTTTATGGATGGCCAATGTTAAAATAATAAGTGATATCAGTCATAAGAAGCAATGAATAAAAACATATACAAATGTACACGTATATAATTAAATACAACAGTCTGATGCCAGATTAAGTACTTACGTGCTTATCGGAAATGAACTGATAACTTCTTCGCGACTGCATGACCGTAACAAAAGTCATAGAGAGAACATAATCTGCCCAACCCGGAAATCAAAATCTGACCATACACGATGATATTAGTAACATAGAACAGCCGACGATAGGGTATGTACCGGACATTATGAGTTACTAAATAAGGAATTCAGAACTAATAAAGCGAACTTGAATACAGTCTTGGAAGCGTTCGTAATATCTTCGGAAATACTTTACGCCGAAAGGAAGAACATTGTGTGCTTCTTGGAATAAAAGATGTATGTTTCTGATAGGGTTAAATGTTAACGTCTGTATTGCAAAACTGTTCATTTAAACGTTCACATAAATGCTACTTTTTCAGTCGTCTGTGTTACCAATGGAGCAATCACCCCATCATATGATCCTTACTCATCAGCAATGTCGCAGGTCCAGCCAACTATCTCTATAACTACATCAGCTTCTTCGTCATCTATGTCATCACAATGGTCGTCTGTCAGTCGTAAGTACGAGTATATATACAGAGCAAATGTTCCAACTAGACTATTCTTCAATTTTCTTCCAGTATTTCATTTATTTATTTTGTTCTAAAAATATGAATTACGACATTTGCGGGGTTTCATTGTATGTTTTTATTTAACAAAACTGCCTTTTCAAATTCAATGAATCATATAATAAGATAATCATTGATTTCTTTCAAACGTTTTAATTGATTTGGTCTGCTTTAAATACTATCGATGGAATAGAAGAAAAGCGAAGGGGTCTAGTTGGAAGATTTGCACAGTATATTTCACAATGAAAGACATGTATGAGTTCTCTCTAAACTACACTGGTCCTTTCCTGTCCATTACTCCGCTTACTACTCTCTTAACTACATTTGTCCTATGATGCGCAATACTCACATTTTATCCAAGAGTTCTTTGTTACGCATGGTTATAATTAGCCTGAAATATATACAACTAACATAATTGGATTAAATAATGAGTTTGACTTAATATGGTAAGACGCAACAATTCATGTACATAGTCGGCAGCCGTTACAGTGAATACTTTTACAATGTCATGTAAAAACAGGGACATTTCTGTGGGAAACAACTTTAAAGTCAGATAATTGCGACTGGTAATAGGACCAATGTGCTACTTGGACTTTACATCCATCAATATATAATGTAAGGGATAAACCACAGTCCTAGGCCGACTACCATGCTTTCGACCAAAATTCACATGCATAGCATGTGCAAACTGGTAACACAAAAGGTGACCTAAGGTATGTCCACCGCAAACTGAGCATATCTCCAGATAAATAACCTTGATTTAAAGTTTAAAACAACTTTTTGAACACGATGATTTCTATTATGTCTATTTCCGATTAAATCTGTAGTACGTATGTATACAACATGATTAAGGTAACCAATTTTGAAAACAGTTTCGAGATTTAAAAATAACACAGTTGCCTTGAAATTTTTTAATGACAGTTTGGTATTGTTTTTATTTGCAGGGCCTTCAGTAGACCCGAGCGATGTGTCAACATTGTCGCTCTCGCCTTCTACAACTGTTTATTCTTTACCCGCATCAACAACATCTTCTATCAATCACCATTCTAATAGTTTGCAAATTAAAGCCTCAATTTCTTCAACACATTCTACCAACAGCATACAGTCCAATTCTGGTTCCACTATTTACAACACTTTGTTAAGCTCACAATTACCCGGTTCATCGTCGTACTCTTCAACGCTTTCAACGAATTCTGACCATAACTCCTTTTTTGTGATGTCTTCGTTATTTGTACCGCTCGATATCTCATCTATGACGTCAATTGTACCTCCGATACCAGTTTCAGTATTCTCAGACTCTATTGGATCGTCAATGTTTGATACAAACATTATTCGTTCTACATCTCCTAGCGCCGCTGCCACCTCACAAGCCACTCCAACACCCGTTTCTATGTCACTTATAACATACCCAAGCTCTACCGATCTGTCAAACTACGCTGCATTCCAAACAACACAGTCGATGTTATCATTTAAACCATCTGCCACAATATCAACAATTATACCAACATCATCAACAACAATAGCATCATCATCAACAATAATAGCATCATCAGCAGCAACAACAGCAACAACAGCCTTAAATAGTACCACAACTTCACCTAACTCAACAACCTTTTCACCCATTGCTGTTCCTCCTACTCCCGGACAACAGGTCATGTTACAAATACCCACACTACCCGCTGGCGTGACAATACCAACAACGACACCAAACCCATGTGGGGTCAGTAGTTGCTGTACATACGGACTCAACCAGCTACCGGCCTTGCACATATTTGACGAGTCTAAAGAAGCAGGTGAGTGTTTCATTGCTGAGGACATTCATATAATACAAACAACCTGCACGTGTTAGTACGGTGTGGCACGATCTAATTGAGAATCAACCCCGTGTATTTTTGCTTATAAATGTATAGGGAAAATATATTTCATCTGTACAGTCTAATTTAGTTAATACCCTAGCCTCATGGAAAAGTTTGAAAGGTAATGAAGATTTCTTGTTGTTAAGTTGAAATTACCGAATAGGGAAAGGGTGATTCTCAGCTCTAGTTAGTTAACGAAGACAAGTATGTGACTGTTTAAATGATAGCTATAAACTGATGCTAATTTAAGTAAAGTGGAGGGCCAAAAAACATCCATTCACACATAGCAAATGTGAGGGTTCTTTATTCGTATACCTTCATACATGTTGCATCTCTGGTAACAACCAACACATTGTTTTGACTCCTATTACCATGCGTTTAACATTATTTAATGATTTGCATTCAAAAGTAAACAGTCTTGATACAAAGAAAAAAACGGGATGTGAAAGCCAAAGACGTTAAGAGGCAACTTTATAAAACGTGCATTGTATACGATTAAGTTTATACTAGAACAATGAAAGTAAAACGCAGAGTTTTAAATAAAAGGGTAGTATCATTTTTAAATATCTTTATCTTCGATTAGGAGCCTATAAACATACATATGGGCAGCCAGCGTGTTGCAATGCGTGACGTCATTATGTTTTCTCTACATATAGGCAGCCAGCTTGTTGCAATGTGTGACGTCATTATGTTTTCTCTACATATAGGCAGCCAGCTTGTTGTAATGCGTGACGTGTACAATGTGACGTTTACCGTACAAATAAGGAGACCAAAACAACTTATACCATTGTTAGACGGGTTCTTCAATATCACACAGTCCGGCAATAATCATATACTGATGCTACAGAAAAAGGTGGACCTGGAGGGATTATATAAACTTGCGGTAAGAAACTTTTTCAAAAAGGATTAATTTTCAGGATCAAGCTCAAATAGATTGCATATCGAATTCAGGAATAATGTGACTGTATGTAAGGCTTGATATCTCTAAACAGGTGAATGCATGTAAAATGTTATTAGAACTTTCAATTTCTGGAAGTTGTGTTTTCAATGTATCAAGATGACTATAACGTCACAGAACTTTTGTTAGCATTGGATTTCGTGGATTGCTTTAAAGAGGATATATTATGGGATCGTTAATTCGTGAATTGCAGATTATTGAAGGTTACGTCACTTATAATAATGTTTGTTGGGGGAGATTTAATAATGGTGATAAGATCAACCATGAGATCAACCAAATTTCACGCCCCCTTTTGTGAGAGATACTTTGATTTTCCTCGTTTCACATGTAGGTAGGTGTGGGTCGAACAATAATGATTTGTCAGGTTCTGTTGTAGTATGGCAACGTTCAAAGTTTGTCGGGAGGTAGAAATATCAATGTATAACAAACTGATGTTAGATCTATATAATTTATATTGCTGTCATATTTATTCAGGGTGAGAAGATGGACGTACATGAGTTCCAGTTACAGATATCGTGTGTGGACCAACTGTACTCGTCTTTTATAGTACGTTGTGATTCTATATACTGTAATGAACTACCGATGTGACTTCACTAATTTGTGAATTATTGAAATGAAATCGTGTAGTTAATTAAAAAAAACTTCAATAACTTTATGTCTCGTTCTAGCTTTAATTGTTCACGTTTTGACTTCAATAATTCAAGTCTTGTAATTGAAATATCACCACCGACTTTGTATACAAAAATGTTACTCTGACGTTATGTGCTTAATTTTAGATAGGACATGCTATCCCCTTCTGTGATAAATGTTACGGTCATGATTTCTCCGTATATGCTTATATATTAGACAGGGCGAACAAACTTATAAATATTCGGTGGTGTTTAAGTTAGGTGAGTCTTGCAGTTGTTCTGGTCGTGTGTTTGTGTGACACAGTCGTCAATGGACATAGCTACTCTACTGGTACTCGGTCCTTGGTTTTGCTAGTCAAAATAAAATGACTATCCTACTCAGTAAATATTTAAGCCAAACCCATGTAAACGTAGGTATAGCACGGAGAATTTGACACGATCCTGACCTTTATGCATGAATATATATATATACGTAGGTATAGCACGGAGAATTTGACACGATCCTGACCTTTATGCATGAATATATATATATACGTAGGTATAGCACGGAGAATTTGACACGATCCTGTCCTTTATGCATGAATATATATATATACGTAGGTATAGCACGGAGAATTTGACACGATCCTGACCTTTATGCATGAATATATATATATACGTAGGTATAGCACGGAGAATTTGACACGATCCTGACCTTTATGCATGAATATATATATACGTAGGTATAGCACGGAGAATTTGACACGATCCTGACCTTTATGCATGAATATATATATACGTAGGTATAGCACGGAGAATTTGACACGATCCTGACCTTTATGCATGAATATATATATACGTAGGTATAGCACGGAGAATTTGACACGATTCTGACCTTTATGCATGAATATATATATACGTAGGTATAGCACGGAGAATTTGACACGATCCTGACCTTTATGCATGAATATATATATACGTAGGTATAGCACGGAGAATTTGACACGATCCTGACCTTTATGCATGAATATATATATACGTAGGTATAGCACGGAGAATTTGACACGATCCTGACCTTTATGCATGAATATATATATACGTAGGTATAGCACGGAGAATTTGACACGATCCTGACCTTTATGCATGAATATATATATACGTAGGTATAGCACGGAGAATTTGACACGATCCTGACCTTTATGCATGAATATATATATACTTAGTTATAGCACGGACAATTTGACACGATCCTGACCTTTATGCATGAATATATATATACTTAGTTATAGCACGGACAATTTGACACGATCCTGTCCTTTATGCATGAATATATATATACTTAGTTATAGCACGGACAATTTGACACGATCCTGACCTTTATGCATGAATATATATATACTTAGTTATAGCACGGACAATTTGACACGATCCTGACCTTTATGCATGAATATATATATACTTAGTTATAGCACGGAGAATTTGACACGATCCTGACCTTTATGCATGAATATATATATACTTAGTTATAGCACGGAGAATTTGACACGATCCTGACCTTTATGCATGAATATATATATACTTAGTTATCGCACGGAGAATTTGACACGATCCTGACCTTTATGCATGAATATATATATACTTAGTTATAGCATGGACAATTTGACACGATCCTGACCTTTATGCATGAATATATTAAAGGGTTCTTGTGTTGAATATATAAATATCCGCGAGCAAATCGTGCAAAATAGGTCCTTTAGATGTGTGTTGGTATTACACCTCGAGCGTCTTCGTGATACTTACCCAGCTTATGAAAACACACAACCGGGATTATAAATATAGACAATAAACCTGCTGTGAAATTATGCTAATAGAAGTTCGAGAGTCGTGCCAAATTCTCCGGGCTATAATGACTAAATAACACGTCCGTCGATAGTGTTTAGTAATATGTCAGCTCGGTGTTGTTTTTTGTCTTTCACCTGTGAACAAACATTTTATAACTTATCATTTTTCTACCAGGTTCCACCAAGATTGTTAAATATAACAATAGATGATGCAGATGATAACATGCCAGTGTTTATTAATACTAACGATGGATCCACAGATTGCGAAGTACCGATATACAAGGCAAAGACTAGCGAAGATTTCATGGTATGTTTACATGCCCCAATCTTGGTTTCTATTACATTGCCTATATCAGTCGGTTTGTGTGTCGGTCTGTCGGTCAGTATAACAAACGTTTTCAGATCAATGTATTAACGACGTATGAACCTGTGATTCTCAAAGTTTACATGCTGTGTGTCAGCAAACGTAGAAGACCCTTATCGATTTTGTCAGTGGGTGAATGAATCCAAAGGTTTCAGAATAAAACTTAAGAATTGTAATGGTGCCTATGATCTTTAAACATTGTAAGGAGGTTGGTCAATATCAGTAGATTACCTTAAATGTTTATTTGTTTTGATGGTTGGTATGTCAAAACCCAAGGTCGTCGTGACCTTCCGCATAAATTAATGACTAACTGACTGCCACGGGTGCTTTTTACAAATATCTAACACTAGTTGGGTTGGATTCCTAACATGTCTGTATAGACCATCCTTTTAAACAGCACACTTTAGAATAGGGAATCTACATGTTTATAAATACACGTTCCTCAGTAGGCTGGTTCTCGTTCCCAAATCTTATATCACATATTGATTTACTAGATGGCAATGACAACAATGACAATATTTATTTCTGTTTTAAGACCACCGGCCCATGCAACATATGTACAATACATAACAAAACATTTTATGTATTGTACATATGTTGCATGGGATGGTAAATATCGGGAACCAGCCAAGTTCCTCCGTCTATAGTAATCACTCTCGACGCCTCTATCCTGGTGAGATCAATCATCACGAGGGTATGAGAGAAGATACACCAATTTTCTCTTTCTGTGCTGAGTTCCGAGCAATGGAAACACTTGTACCAGTAATGGTATTGGTATGAGGCAGAGACGGGGAGAAAGAGAACCTCTTGCGTCCTATCATTAGACTATCAATGCCGAAACATACAATATCATGTATTATCTGCATAATTTTTCAGGGTGAATTGAATGTTAACCCACAGCAGATACAAGCTGTAGATGGCGACTTGATGACACGTCATAATATATCATATCACGTGATACATTGTAAGTACACGATTTATATTTTCGTTCAAACCGGATACTTTCATACAAAACAACATCTCGACCGTTGTTTAAGTGTTATTCTATTGTATGTTTATCCTGAAGAAGGTTGAACGTCGACTGATTAAACGTGCATTGACGGGTTATTGAATTGCATTGCCATTAAATAGATTTGCAGGTACTCTCAGTTATAGAACCATTTGCGGGTTCATAAATTTTTTTCAAAACAGTATGTCGGGGCTAAGAATCCAGTCAGATCTCCGATATAAAAAAAATAGTTGATTGAACGGCCTTAACTACAATGGCTAGCCGTAACTATTAGCTGGTCGCATCTCGAGAGCAAAATACTTCGAGCTGGGCATTATGACCATCTTCTCGGCCCTTTAACAACGGGGCTTTCTGACAATGGTCTTAATACACGTAATAATCATTTAATAACAACGTCATACAAGGAACAGTTATTGGGTGGGGGTATTAGGCATCATTAGCGTAAAATATGTTATTTTATATTTTAGCCGAGCCTAATGACTACGATGTGTACTTTAATGTAGATGAAGACTCTGGAGTGATCAACAAAACAAAGGAAATGAATTCGAGTGATCCTAATAAATATGTTATATTTATACAGGTAGATAGTTCGTCTGTTCACATTCATTATATCAAGTTAATCAGTCTTGTATACTATATACACGACGTGTACATCAAATCTACGTATAAGTCCCGTATACACAGCGGTGACATCTCTGTCATTCGAACATTGAATGTCTGACTAGTGCCTAAGTGTTGACTCACCAAGCATACTATACTTCTTGTAACTCCTTATGAGATTGATTTTTATATGTTTGCTATATAAGCATCGCTGGCTTAGAATGAGAAAGTCGTAAGTACAAGAACGTTTCTTTTTTGAGAACACAAGAACAAACTGTCCGAAAACACAAGCATTATCAACTTGAATTTTGTCAACATGATCTTTTCCGATTTTCATGAGATTAGGCTTATAAGAAGCGCCATGTGACTTAGCACTTACGAACTTCTCACTCTAATATATTTATATATAAATGATTTACGCAAAAAATACTTTGTATTGTTGTAGCGACTTGAAAACTGAACATCATGTTTAGAGTGTAGGCGGATTTCCAAATGATATGGGCATTGCCAATGTATAACGATGGTGTATTCTATTTGTTTTAGGCTGTTGAAGATTCACCGCAGCAGAAATCTCGGGTTGCAATCCTGTCGATCATAGTGGTTGCCCCTGATCCACCCAGATACATCAGTAATGTGAACCCTGTAGCCAGACTATCGGTGCAGATTGCTTGTGTATTTATACTGATGGCGTTTCTTTGTGGTGTTCTGGTTGTTGTACATCACAGATATAGACTGTCACATAAAAAGGTAGGTAACTTCACTTATTTCGAGATTATCTCCCTTTCTTGACATTATTTTCCTCACTGGAAGATAACTAATGAAATATAAATATGAAATTATTTCCCTTTTATAAAATTACAAACAGAAATAACTCATACATCATTGTGGACATACCACGTGGAACGTGACCTTATCTTTGGCTAAGAACGCAAGTAGAAATCTCTCAACAAAAAGTTAAAAACAACCGTAAGTATTTTATTATTTGTCCAAATTTAACGAAATATCACGACACTCAAGCCGAGAAAGAGTACTACCGAGGTCACTTAATATTTTTGTGCGAAGGTTAATAATTTTTGCCAGAAACCGACTCGACTGCTATCCTGATATTTCGGCCTGTTTTGGACAAACGTTACGACATTTTGTTGAAAAATATTACATTTCGTGGATAGTACTCATTTTCCGATGGAGTGTTACTTAGGATTGTTTTTAACTTTTTGTTGACAGTTGCTACTTTCGTGCTTAGCTATGTGGTATGTCCACACTGACATGATCTCTCTGCACCAGTAAGTTACGAACCGGTAACCAGATGTAGATGATATTGTTTATTTTATGTAAGTGCATGCCATCAATCAACTCGATGCCTTCATTAGGATGACACTAAACACTTTTAATTCATTACGACATTTATAAATTATACAAGTTTAAACATCATTGCATCTAACAGACCATATACACTTAACAAAGCTTATAAGTGTGCACGTGTTTTCACCGTATAATTTGTTTATTTTAGAATATGTTTGCATGAAATTTTGTTTATATCCTATTGAATAACACAAGATTAGATTAATAAAGTTTTTTCTTCAAAACTAAATAGTGGATCACTGAACTATGCAACAGACACGTTAAGTACACGAGAAATTTACGCGTATGTGCAAATCATTTTATTTATGGTCAATAAGAATTTTAGATATTTCGTTACATTCAGAAAACACAAAATTATGCGATTTTTCACTCAACAACATGGTGGTTTTTAACTTTTAAAAATACACAAACATTCTTATCATTGTTTTCTTAATTTCTGTCTCCGTGATAAGTAAATACACTTGAACACAAACTTGATCAACCAAGAGGATACATAGCTGCATTAACAACCTGATAAACACCCGATGCACACAAGACAAAAACGTGTAACATTAGCTTTTACTGTTGTCATCATTTGTTTATTCTGTTTGTGAAAATTGTTATCAGATTGTAATAAAATAAATTGAATTGTAATTCCATATATCCCAGCTATATATGTTAAAAATGTCAACAAGATCAACCACGTTTTGACCGAGTAATGGGTGTATATATACATGCACACTTATAAGACTTGTTAAGTGTACATCATTTGATAGATGGGCAGGATTGGCTATTTGTAATTGGCCTGTAGGACGCATAATGTCGCGGCCTAGCCGGGTTCAGCCTTATAAACACCGATAAAACATTGTTTAGCTTTATTTAACGTAATTGATTTCAACATCTTTTATGAATGTATTAGATCTACAACTTGAAATCAAGCAATGATGGCGTCATTATATGTAGCCATTGACGTCGTCTACGTACATTCGACACTCACGTTGGGCTGATTGCGTTGTTATAGGCGTTTCGTTTAGATTGGCAAGTCGAATAATCGCATACATGTTTCTATTTATAGTAACACATGTTTTATACTTACCGTCAGCAGGTACACTCTACAATTCACCATGGCAACGATGCACTTGACGTCCGGCTACCAAAACTTGCAGTTTACACGAGTTCTAACTCAAGCCTCAACTCTGCAATGCCGGATGTTCCTCAAATAAACAGCCCTTCACAGGTCACGCTGAATGATGGACCATCCACACATTGGCTTGAACTCCCGCCTCGAGAGTCTGAATCGCAAAAGAAGCGACGATTAATTGTCACAAAGCCGCTGGATACTAGTTCTCGACCAAGTTGGAACGCACCCGCACCAAGACCAAAACGCACCAATTACAATCCGTTCAAACCGTACCAAAATGCCCGAATCAAGTAAATGTCGACAAATGGTTTATCATTTAAACATAACACGGTTTGCTGGTATTAAAGCATAAAGTCGTTTCGTTAGTAGACGGTGACATGGAAGCCTTCCCCGAATGTACCACACTACATATGCATGTAGGTCAGCATGTTCCTGAATATTCAGAAATTGGTGACATCAATTATTTTGTGTTTCGTTTTGAGACATATTGTACATTGTCTCACGGGTGTTATATAGAAATACTAACTCGTGTAGAAAATAAAAGTTTCAATGAAATCATCCCATCCAACAAGAGTCAGACTGATTGCGCTTGGCATTGTGAAGTGTTTATTGAAATATCATAATTTATACCTATAAACTATATAACTATAAGGGATCGATGCTATGCCACGGCCCCACGTATGGCGCAAAATGTCACACGGTGAAAATATATGCAGCCCGAATGTGGGTCGAATTTGGGAACCTTCTCTTAAAGGGCAAATGCTCTCCCGACTCAGCTGTCCGGCGGCTTACACACCTATATTGTGAACAGGTTAAGACAGTGACGCCTTGTCTGAATTTGAGAACAACTTTCTAACTGGATAGTTTACGGTTTAGGAATAAAATACGAAAAGTCATGGACTATTAAACGGCCTGTCGGTAGAGAATAGCAGATTATACTAGTTTCTTCACAAATCGTGTCAGTATGAACATTTGTCTCACCCTATATAGCTATAGCAAAAACATAATACAACTATTACCGTACTAGTACAACCATGTATATATTACTCTGTCCCAATCGTACTTCGTGAGGCTGTTTATTGTTTACGATGTATAATAATCCGTAAACTGGTTGCTGTGATGTATTAATAGGCCTTTTCGGCTGGGCTGTTTCGTGGAGCAGGTTACAGTCTGGTTTCCGTTCTAATTTTACAGTTGTATTACTGTAGTAGTGCTGTAATTGTAGGGACGGGGACCAGGCTAAAACTTGCTTAACGAAACAGCCCAGTCGAAAAGGTCCGAAAAGAACAATACATTATGTACTCGTAATTAATCTCAAATCATGTAGGCTAGTTCCAGAAATGGCTGTTCGGCCCGGTGTCAGGATAATGTGACTTAATAGCCTCCGTATGACTCAAAATAATACTGTTGACCAGTCGAACTTAAAACAAGACTAACGATCTATAGTGATAGCGCGTTGCTTAATACAACCACGTGTCATACATTGACATCACGTGCTATGCTTTCTCGTGGCATGGTATATTGTGCCATGATTTCACGTGGCATATTGGTATCACGCGACACATTGAAGTGTATATTTGTATATCTATGCACCTCAATATATATATATATATGCAGTGGGAAATCTTTGTTCGATATTTGGAAATGGCTATTGTCAACAACTTTGTTTATTTACAATTCCCTATAGAATGAAGTCAGTGTTCTGACATACTCGATAGTTTGTTTTATTCGGAATCATAATATGATCTAGTTGACTTATTGACTTAATACCTCTAGTCCCGCAGTTTAGTACATGTACCAAATCAGTTTACAATAAAACGAAACATGGCTTGTTCTTCAGAACATATTTTATTCTTCAAATTCTTATATACAAATTAATAACGTAGTCAAATACATTGAATATAAAACAAACTACAGTAAAATGCGTTAAAACTAGTGTTCACCTAAAGTGGTCCATACACAGTCAGTGTATTTTATAACACAAATCGACAATCGTTGTATGATATATACTTCATGCCATCTTTGAATGTAATGCTAGATTCGTTTTCTTCTCGGCATTGAAATGCGCAATAATATGGGTGTACTGCATGTCGCGTTTACACCAAGTTGACGTACATTGTGCCATTTGACTAATCAGTTTGTAATGCACTTCGTGTAATTTAGTGTAGTGTCACCATGACAGGAATGGTTTCCAGTTTGCTTTGTTAATGCATATGAGTATAATGTCGCGACTGGTTCCGACTCATGGTTCTAAATGTTCTATATTATAGGAGCTGTTAAAATGTCGTTCAATGCTTCGCCCATTTCTCTTGTAAGACATTTCGACATTTTAATCTGAAATTGAAAAGTGGTTAATTAACGGTAGGCAATTACGTCAGGTAAATTAAATAAGCAAATTTGGCGAATTAAATTTTAATCATACTTCAAATACGTGTGAGGATGATCATTTACAAGAATATATAATTGTGGTAAAATAGTTATAGTTCAGTTTGTTATGAGGACTGTGAATTATTTTGAACATACCAATGTTTACATGAAATAAGGAAACAATACATGTTTACATCAAGGGGGTTCGACACCTACAGTGATCAAAACAAAAAAGTTGGGTTTGTTTTGTAGAACAAGTATCCAGCTTTTGATTACAACAAACCATTGTTCTATATGTTTTCATTTCGAAGAAATGACTGTTTAAACGAGATGTGGTATGATTCTCGTTTAGACCGTTTTGAATCCCTTGGTGTAAAATATAGAAACAACTTGTTTTTGGAAAACAGTTTTTAATAATTATATATTTATGTGTCGAACCCCTTTGGTTTACATAAATTATACTTGCCTCTTTAACATAACCAATGAATCCGGATACACCGATTTCATATCTGCAGTGGTTGAACCGGAGACCAGATATGTGAACATGTAAATCTCCTATAGTAAGATAAAATATATCTCAACATAAAAACAATGATAATTATAATAACTTTATTTTTAAAGGAATGAGCCAATGACTTATTTCCGTTGACGTCAACTAGTAATAAAGCCTAGGTTCTACTGACTTTTTCTTGGGAGTAAACAGTTTCCTCATAGTCTAGAGGGTCATCTAAGACACAACATTTGCACGCGTACTATATTTATATTCGATTCGGACATTCTTTTAAAGATTGGATGAAATGCCGTTTGAATCCTTAAAATGCGCTTAAATGTAGTAGCAGAAATAGAGTCTTTATACATGTTTCGTATTATCAGTGTTATGTATTGTTAGCAATGCGTTTCGTCTATTGCGAAACAACCGTTGGTTTAACCGAAATAAAATCTAAATATTGCTTTGCAAGAGAGTGCAAGGTTTTTTCACTGATGTGTTCCGTACACGTTGTCCCCTATATCGCAACTTTTACTGGTATTTTGCACAAGCTTTAATAGTTTTATTGGGATAGCCGAGAGGTATAATGCTTCGCACTCTGCATTGCTACGCGATGGCGTCGAATTCCACTTTAGGTGCAAACTATTGGTAAGTGCGTCTATATTTTATGCATAAATCTATGATTCAATTATTATGATATTTAACACTTGTCCTTAAGAGCATCCGTCTAACCATTAGAGAAAACGTATTTCAATGAACATTATCGAACAATATAAGTATTGTGAAAACAAAGACTTACCTTGGAAAGGTTGAACAGCCGAATTTGATAGATTAGGGTCTCGGTTATCAAGGAACACACCCATGTTAGTACCGTCATATATCACACGGAATATATACTCCTCGTTAAACTACAACATCAATTCACATAATGACGTCATATCAACATTGTGTGAGTTTTATACTAGTACATGTATGTCATTTATTACACTTAGTATATACTCCTCGTAAAACACATTAAATGACGTCATAGCAATCTTGCGAGAGAGTATTATCTACGTAGTATTTATACTTCAATCTAACCAGTATGTGAATACGCACGCATGACTGAAAGTCCTGTTATTCATGTAATTAGTCAGTGTTGATTATATTGACATTATTGTACGTACTACCACTATACGATCAACATTATTAAATGGAACATCAAATATCGTGCAAACTTCGTGCGATTCAAGCTATTTGCACAGGGGGAGACCGACCTCCCGATACCCGTATGTAATTTAAATTCAGACAACAGCATGGCTCCACCCGGTAGGGATAGTATTCCAACAACGCCCACATTCACTATGATTCCTGTTAGATTGTTCCCATTCAAACAATTCCATTTATCAGATGTTTGCGGTAAAGGTTCCGGGGAGAGGTAGGATACAGAAGAGCCGCGCAAGAATTGATAGTCTGGTTACATGTGCTCATTGCCAAGTAATCGTATATATTAAGGTCTTACCGCATATGGAAATTCAACTTCGGCAATATCCGGAAACTTCGCATTCGTGTTTTTGGCAAGAAGAGTTATTATTCCACCACTTTGATTGAACTGTGACAGAGACAGCTCTAATGACGGCACTCCCTCTGTGGACAGAACATCAATGTCAGGTTATTTGGCGTAAATACTTTGCTACCAACAAAACGCTTTATTTACCCCAAAGACTAGTTGATCGTAGGTCACTCTTTTTCATTACGTACAGGATGTTTTTCTTGAAACGATTGGCGTCTAATTCTATATAATGAGTTGTCAAAACTTAAAAACATCAAAGTAGTATACAATATTTACTTATTTGTACCACATTTTGATTTAAAAACCAAACGAGGACGTTCTTTGATGACGTAGCAAGTATTTTCAAAAAGTCGGTCAAGCGCATGCTAAAATCTGGCGAGAACGGGATAAGAACTGGTGGACGTAGACCGTTTGTGTATTTGTTGCGAGGCAAAGTATTATCTTACCTAAATACTGGCAGCTAGACAGTAACACTTGTTTGTTCCTTGAAGCGGCCGTAGGCATAAATCGAGTCTGAAATTCACGAAAAACATTCGTTGACAATCCGATTTTCAAAATTTACGATTTCATGCAAACACTAGTCATGTTATTTTAAAATAAATTATCAGATAGGAAATGCATTTTGTTATCTTTACAGACAAGACACCAATCATGTACTGGTATCGTCATACGATGCCAGAAACCTTTAAAACAAACAGAGAAAAAGAAACAAGGAGAATTCAGTTTTCCAGTTTGAACCAGTTTTCCAAACTCACCTCTAAATACATTCTTCTCAATGTTTGAGATCCATAGAATGGTATATTTAGACCAGCCCCACCGTCCCAATATGCCGACATGTTACCGACACCTTTCTCTCCCTGGCCATACTCCCCTATCATCAACAAGGCCGCTACAGCCGTACCATAATTCTTCAAGTCGGGTAACTGCGCATCAATATCTAACGTACAACCTAGTTGTAGAAAAAATGACATTCATTTGGTACTTTTATCTGATTTATCTAGGTGTTTCGTGTCTGTTTTTTGTTAAAAGATACTAATGTAGGTGGATAGGTAACTTCGAGTATATGTTTTAAATAAATGCTATAATGTACTTAGATGACATCGCGACAAATTGCAACTTTTTGTTCGAGGTCTAAAAATAGATTTCGTCCAACCAGCAAAATATAAATAATCGAATAGTGAAAGCAGCAGATACGAGACAGTGAACTACACAAAACAAGACATCCAGCTTCGGATTGACTATGAGGTATATATAAAACTTTGTGCCAAATCGTACATATCAAGATAATACGAATTTCCCCGGACGTTTCGTGTTGATGGCGGTATGGTATAATAGATATTACAAAACGTACGTCCAACTGGGGGCTTCTTGGCATTGGGATCTGGGTAACAGTTACACTGAGCTGGGTTATAGATTGTTCCCACCGGGCATGGCATTTCTAAACCACCGAATGCATCCAGGTTCTTGTATTTGCCAGGATGTCCGACAACAGCCTCCAGTCGACACTCTACAATATTTCAATATACACAAATTAAATGCAATACTTAATGTGTTTCAATGGATTCTTTCAAACAAGTTCTACAACTTATATAAATCACACGAAACGTTATTCCTGATGGTATCAATTGGAACGAGAGAACAGAAAAACATTTCCTCTATTTTCCATATTGCGAAATCAAAATCTGGTTACCCCGTTTTTAACTTTTCAGTAGAGAAACTAAGTCTTCTTTTGCAAATTCCTTCTTAAAAATTACTTATTTTGGCGTACTTGGGAACGTCTTGAAGCTGACCGTCATTAGTGTATGCAATGATAGACGATATTTGCTTTCTGAGGACAAACTATTGCTAAAAGTGTTACATCATGACGTGTTATGTCGTTTATTGATATCGGACAGAATGTAAAAGTACTTTGATACAAGGTGTGACACAGTCTCATTTTCCCATTGTAATAACAAGAACAGTCGAGTTTTGCTTTAAACAAGAGTAACGAGATTTTGACTTCGCAAAAAAGGTCATAACAATATACTGTCAGTTAGTATAGCACATGCTCATGCGTAGATGAATTGTTCACAATATTAGGCATTCATCTAAAAACATAACTATTCTAAAACATGCTATAGTTAAGACATGCATACAGACGAGACGAATAAATACTAAACTTATAAATGTTACAGCTACGAACCAGAAACGAGTATAAACATGCAAATAATGGCTTCACCTATTGCTCATGACGATGTATTCACTTTGAATGTATGTCGGCTATGAGCATCAAAGATCCTTTCGATTTGCCCATGATTATTATTTTCGAAAATTAGGCAAAATGCACTTCCGATTGGCAAGTTCAGTGATATGAAACCACAGGCGGTTGGATGTGTTTGTACAGAATCTAAGAGGGAATTTGATCTCGGGAGATAACTCATGAGCAAGTGTGATTTTGTCTCACCTCTTTAACTGTTTTCGACTTTCCTCCCTTGATTATCAAATTACGACTATTATTAGAATAAAACCATGAGAAATAAGCATTGTGTAAACGTAATGTATTCAACAACAATTTTGTTAAAATGCAGATTCACACGCCGCGCAAATATGCCACTCAAACCTGTGCAGATGCATGAAATGAACGAAATACCGGCGATGACATTCAAATTTCACGTGCATTTACTCCCACGAACTCACCTCTATATTTCACGCCTGATAATTTACGAGTTTGTGACACCATTAATTGACAATACAATGTAATTATAATTCACGAATTATTCATGATTTCACTTCGAGATTTCAAAATTTCTGGATTTCAACTGCATGAATTTGCAATATGAAATAATTTTAAAAATTTGTGTAATTGAAATGTCATCGTCAGTAGAAAATGCATGTTTACTGTTATAGTCCCTTTCACATCTGCAGGCCGACTGATTAAATTCGGTTCCAGCGGGACAAGGCATGACCACCCTGCCTATTGGAGTGACCACAAGGTAAACATTTGGTTGGTTGGGTATTTCTTCATCTTTGCATTCTGCAACTTAAGATTACACTTGAACGATTTCAAAACAGACCATATTTTAACAGCGTCTTTTTGTACCCGGCTGACTTTGTACATAACTTTTGGCCACGCCAAGTTTAATGATCTTTAATACTTCATTGGGGCGGTAGGTGCATAGTTTTACGTTTGACATACGTTGTCACCAATATTCGCGCGTCTGTGCTTTGTTCTGTACAAGTTTTTGAAACCCACGAAGTAAGGTAACGTACACACAGCGATTTAACGTATGCCGCATGTCGACGTATAGTATAAATTGACAGAAAAATCATCTAAACCGACATTGGAATAATAAAAATGATAAGTCACCAGGCTCGTTTTCGAGATACATGGCTTTCTAATGACCTACCATTGAATTCTGTTCATTTTATATATTTCTTGCATATATGACACCATCGAGTTCATTTTAAGATTTGTATTATATTAAACAAGTTTTAAATAATGCATGCTATTTTGTGTGTTCAATGGTCATTCCTATTGACATTTGTCACAATTTCGGCTGCTTGGTGAACAAATTCAGTATTTGTACATGATAAATAGTTACTCAACCCACTTTCCAAAAAGTGCGATTTTCAAATGAACATCAAAAAATATCTAACGATCGAAAATTATCTAAAATTGGAGAAAGATCGGGGAAGCAAGCAGGACAAGATCTTCATGCTCGTAATAACACCGTGGTACAATGGGCATCAACTTATACTGTGTTTTCTATTGAAACACGTACAAACAAATCGCGTTATGATACCGGTGTATAGGATGATCAATAATTATCCTTGACATCAGTTGGACAAAGATAAAACAAATTAATATTTGAAAACATTAGTTTTTTACCAAAATGTTTTCGAGATATTTGGAAAGTCCAAGAACATTTAGTACATCTCTCGTACACGCATATTACAGTTCTGTAGAAAAGTTGTTGTCTACCAACGTAGTAGGGTCTCGTATTGTAGTAGAAACGGTTCATGATTGGCATTGATCGCGGAGGAAAGGTGGTGATCGTAAAATAATCGTATCGGTAGAGAAACCGTCCCATCTCATCAATACAAATACAGATAATACAAGCGTCGATCAGACGTTCCGGTGAAGATTTTTATGAATTGTTTTTGGCTTTGACGCCGATATCGTCCAGATTCATACGTTTTGTCAGATCGGGGCTTTTCGGCATGATCGTAGTAAGAGTGTAGCTAAGGGTAAACGGTGTTTAACTTGTAGTGAAAATAATAACCGAGTGCTGTCTGACATTGAGCAAAAGTTAGCCGGGTAAAAGAAACGCGTTAAACAGAATATAGAATTATAGAATATAATGTCTTAAGGTTTGGATACAGTAGCTTGAAGCTTGCCAGTGTGTGTGCTGGATTCCGTAGAGTGAACAAGGGGCTTATAATCAGTGGGTATAGCGTGCGATATTAAAGCATTTGTATCATAATTACGACAATTGCATTGCTGTTAAGTGAGGACGTGTGGCTAAAAGCAATAATGGTCTAAATTTTCAAAGGAATGAGTGAAATTACTTCTATCCCTTCGAAGATCTAACGAAACAATATTTTATGCCGAACGTATGAGAATTGATCTAGCATGATGGAATACGTTGGCATATAGTATTACGCCGGGACGAGCAATCGGAAGTTTCCTCCTGGACGTGTACACAACGCATATACGTATAACCCAAATAATAATCACATGCTAATACAGTATACCTTACAATACGCCTCGGACTCACCCAAGCGTTTGGCCACGCGTGTCTTGCGTATCTTTAGGAATGTATGACGTAAGTCGAACTTATGCGCAACGATATACCGTATGCCCATCGTATACACAGCACGAAAGTGACGACCACGTAGCGTCATGTATATATTTTTTTGGTATCAGTTTCCTACCGTATTCGACGCATTGCGCACCATAATTATCGTACGTTCGACATACACTTTGTTTTAATGTTGTGTCGTTAGCACAATATCGTGCTCCAATGTGATATTCTCTGCTGAATTTCTCATGCAATGCTTTATGCAAGAGATCTTCCAAAGTGCCCATACTTCGAAAGGCGTTGTTCTCACGTTTAGCATACTATTGAAAGGACCGACCTGCCATTTTGAATTTTGTCAATGTTAGCATACTACTGAAAAGACCGACCTGTCAGTTTAAATTTTAAGAATCTTAGCATACTAGCGAATTATTTTGAATTGTTTGCCGGTTTAAATGAGACAGCAGTCACACATTTATTAGCAAATATAGTATCACCAAACAACGCAACCGATACACTGGTTTGGGTCACGTGAACTGATATTTGGACAAGTCTTCCATCTTTGTGATACATTGTTTGACATATTAGACACAAGACGTTAATACGTTTTCTATCCTGACAACAAAAACCCCGTCAAAGTTGATGTTTATAGTAGAAGTCCATTGTGTAATTAAAAGCTAATTACAAACTAATTGTTACATTAAGGTCCTGTTGTTTTTTACCTCGGTAATTACGAATAACGCAAAATGTAATTGCTGATACTTAGATTGTGGTTTTTTCCTACTACAAACGAGAGAGAGAGAGAGAGAGAGAGAGAGCGAGAGCGAGAGCGAGAGCGAGAGCGAGAGCGAGAGCGAGAGCGAGAGCGAGAGCGAGAGCGAGAGCGAGAGCGAGAGAGAGAGAGAGAGAGAGAGAGAGAGAGAGATCATCACCTGAATCATTGTTCACATTGAATATCCAATTAACAATTTGTAGTTGTTTAAGAAAATATAAAGAATTTAAATGTGAGCGTAAGTGCTTTGATAAAACAGTACTCTTATACCCAAGCATCACATTTGCCCCGGTGTATGTCATATCTAGTAGGGCTGCGTATCGGTTAGAATGATCGATACGATATTTGTATCGATACAAAATGAACGATATTCGATATATCATATGATATTTTCTTTAAGCAAAAAAACATCTAAATAGGAAGGTATAAGCTTGCAACATGTATTTAACTTGCAGAACACAATTAAAACAAAACATGTAACACAAAGGTTCGTGGTTTACTCTGTTTACACATATTTTATAGTATTTTGTATCAATTGCTTAGCCACGAGAGGTTAATTTCACTGCAGTTTTTGTTTGAACTTTGTGACGAAACACTGAGTGGACATCGAAAAACTCGACTTCAATGGGGATATTATTGGTATCCATGTGTATTTGTTATTGATCGATTATTTCATCGATACGGAAACGTTCGATTCGATGTATCGATCGAACGCAAAATTCCGGTATTCGATTTATATCGTACACCGGTATGCAGCCCTAATATCTAGCGTTTGTATATACATATACAGACTACTATTTCTTGCCATCCAAGTTTGACACCAACTGGTTTAACATTACTGGGGTATGACGAGAAAGCTAAAGGATGAGACCATGTAAAGTTGAAACACATTGCTACACTTTCCACCAGTATGTGTACACATATTGCCAGTACAGTAAAGCCTTATCTCAATAATAAGACCATCTCAAAACTTTCCACAATTTACAGGTATATTTGCACTCTGTCTTGTGCTCTATTTAAACTCATTAATACGAATCAACCAATGGGTACCACAGGTGTTCTTATAGTTTCCAGCAATTCACATTATGCATGACTGTTTTTAAATCTAAAAATGGGCATTATTATGTTAGTAAAGCGCAATGTTAGTTTGTTCTACCAATGTTAAGGTTTAGTAAGTACATACATATATTGGCTATATAATAATTATGCTGTTAGTACGAAACGTATTTATCCCAACACATACTCTTTTCAAAATAATACAAGGGGGTAGATTTGCCCTCCCCCTAAATTGACCCATTGATATCTAAAAATAAAAGAAAACAAACTTTGACGCTCAGTTTTTTGACTATATGACCAGGTACATGACTGCATTATGGGCTATAAAACGGTGTATTTTAGTACAAACTTAAAAATAGGCTGCTAAATTATAAGTTTTTCTGCTTCAATGACAAAAGAGTGAGAAGCACCTTTTTTGCGCTCCGTAAAGTAGTTATATAATAGGTAAAGCATAAGCTAATACAGGTATATACGTATGCAAACATGCAACATTAAACGCGAGACAACAGTTTAAATAAATGTTTACACATCGACCAAAGCTATAGTTGATCAACATAAATGACATGGGCCCGTATTCACAACATTTCTAAGACATTTTTGGCTAAGAAAAACTTAATTTCTAAGATTCGTACGAAAATATCTTAATTTTTGTTAAAAATATAATTTGTGTCTATGCATTTCTCTTTAAAAAGTATAAAAAAACCCAGATATAAATGATTAAGGTAAAACTTGAGATTTGTTAAATTTAAAGTGAAATAACTTTTTGCCAAGACTATTCCTTAAGAAAATATCTAAGAAGGGTTTTGAATACGGATTCTTGAATCGCTACTAGATAGAAATACGGGTGTCGGAGTATGTATTGTTTCAAACGTATACAATGGGCCGTTGACCTAACCATTGTGCCCTTGAATTCATGACCCACCAGACTTGCTGTAACGATATGCAAGACAAACTTTTACCAAGTTGGGCTACATGTCCGTAGTCAATATCCCAGGACAACATATAGCATGGCCAACATTATTTGGGCGACAGTAAATCGCTGTATCGATTGCGTTAATCGGACGGTTGTACCATCGGTACCAAAGACCAAAGTCCAGTCCATCTGATTTAAAAGACTGGTCGAATATCGAGAGCTTAACATTGGTAGAAATATTGTGAACGCAAGTTGAATGAAAATGTTGGATTGACAGCTACGATATTGTATGGATCAAATAGTGACATAATTATGTTGTCATACATTTACGATAGAAGTGAGACTGTAAAGGCTGTTACAATGGCAAATTTTGCACTTTTTTCAAACCATTTACAGTAGCTCATATGTTGAAGGTCAACTGGAGGTCAGTACCATCAATACAATAACTGAACAATTGAGTATGTGATAATGAAATGTAACATATATCTACCTTCCTTGTAACCATGTGGACAATTGGCATGTACACATTCTTTGCCAACAGCATCCACACATTGTTTGATACCAGCATTGTACATCAAACCAGGCAAACAACAGTATATATCAGCTTCACCTGAAACATAACAACAACAAAACCGAGTTGTCATGTATCTTGAATCCCGTCCGAGCTTGATGCTGGTATTCTCTCCCGTCAGATGAAAACTGTACTTCGACGGAAGTGAGAATTAAGCAGTGTATTGTGATAAGTAAAGTGTCGTAAAAGTAGTGATTTTGTTTGAGAGGCAAAATGCTTATACATGTATTAGTCTGCAATGTTAAACTAAATAAAAATCTTAATACTTTTCTAAATGTATGTATGACACACTATTACTACAGTCATGTGGCCTTACATAAATCCTGTCAACTTGAATAGGAGCACAGAAATTAGCTGTTTTAATAATTAAATAAATACATCTTAGAACAAGAGTTATTGATGATTTTGAAATGTTCTTGTATTTTCTATACTTACTGTTAATAAAGCATAAATGAATATATATTTGGAACCCTACATGTATAAACAACCTTTTGTCTTATATTCTTCTCCGGGTTAATAAAAAGTAAAAACATGTTTTTTATTTTCTAAAACAGAAATTCAAACTTACCATTAGCATTGCATTTCATGTATGTTCTGCAATTATTGTCCACCAAATCATAAGACAAAGTGCCGGGTACAGAGCACGATTCTGAAATACAGACATTACTCCAGTAACAGGTGTTTATATATACACGCTCCTTTATCTTTAGATGTCTTTGAAAAGGTGGTGTAATCAGCCATGTTTTTGTAAACAGTCAAATTTGAGCTTTTTGTACAATTCAGATGTAATCATCTTTCGGATTTATGACGTCGACCAACACATAATGGAGGTAGCGTGTTTCACACAACAATAACAACATGTTTTCTTAGTAACTGAACTGCATAAAATGTGTTAAATCTTTACGTTGTCGAAGATATGTTATACAACCTACATACATTTCCTAGAGATTACTCCAACATTCATAGTACGATAATACCAACATTCACCAGATAATGTATAATGCAGTGCAGCAATTGTTCATCAATCTGCAAGCTTCTGGATATGATCTAGACAGGATTGATCCTTTAATAGAAGGCTGCACTCTAACTGTACGTATATATTAGAACCATTGATAGTTACCCGAATATTCTCTCGGACATTTGTCTGCACAGTTAGGATCTAGTACACATGTTGACTTGAAAACATCAAACCCTTGACCACTTGGACAGCACACCGGGTGAGGATGACCATTTTCACAATCCCAGAAGGTCCGACAATTACCGTCTTGGACATTTGCGTACTGGACATTCTGCCCCTTGCAAGTTGCTGAAAAACAAATATTATATCGTTCGGTATAACTTAACATTATATTTTCTTTAAAAGACATTTACACCTTTTCGAAGCCATTTCTGCCGACATTACTCTCCGATATTTCCCCCAAATATACTCCCAAATTATCCCTACTCCTCAAACAGTACCCTGTTATTCCCACGTACATTACCTAAACATTTCCCTAGACATCACTCCAACATTTTCTAAAGCATTAAATTGACCCGACATTTTCGAAGACCTTAATGAAAAATTTACCAAAATATTGCACCGACTTTTCCATAGGCCTTACCAAGAAAATTTCCAACAACATTGTCCCGATATTGCCACATACATTACTCCGACATTTGTATAATTTCTACTCAGATATTTGCAATGCATTCACTTCAACATTTTCCAAAGGCACTCTTGGTCATAACTAGACATTGTTCAAACAGTTTTAATATTTCCTAATACTTTTTAAACTAATGGTGTTAATGAATACAATGATCTAACTAAGAACATGCATATACACGTGGCAATTTTTTCGTTCATCAATAGAAAACTCACAGATATACATCAGTGTTGAGTTTGATAATACAATCAAAATTATTCCCTTACATCACACACTGCAGTTAATGATAACTGGTGAAGAAATGCTTCTCGTGTACACACAAAACAAACAAATTACCTTCATTCATCAACGGACAGTTGGATACACAATGCTTATCGGGTAAGCATTTACCAGCAGCCGGGTTATAGGAATGATATAGTCCGCAGCAAGCTGGCTCTGACTTTCCATTCCTGCATGCATAATACGTTCTGCAGTTGTTATCGTCGTGGAAATACGTTTCAACAGCCGGGTCTCTGCAGAGATCTACAATAGATAATTTAAAATGTAGTAGATCGGTATACCTCTGATATGCCATGTAAATTGTAAGGTACATATCGAGTCAGGAATGGCTGTGTCAGGCAGGCTTAGGTACCTCATATGTTCAGGTACCACATAGGTCCCAGATTGGTCGTCCCTACCTTGCAATATAAGTTACTACATATACATTGTATCAATAAATAGTCATATAATTGTGCGCGTGTTAGATACCCATATGTTGAGTAATGGTTCCATCAGATACTAGCAGTAGTGTAAGCTTCATCACAGGTAGGGAATGACAATGTCATATCGTGTTAGGTACCATATAGGTTGAGTAATGGTTCCATCATATCGTGTAAGATTCATCACCAGGTGCGGAATGCACGCGGAACCAATTCCAGTGATGCACCATGTGTAATGTTGCCTCATGGCTCGATGTCATAACCTTGGTCTGATCGTGGTCGGTCTTGACTGTGCCATTCACTAAAACATGATGTTCTGGGCACACACTCTTCGAGTAGTGGAAGCTACGACACCGTGGCTCATTGCAGCTTTTAGCGAAATCAAAAGCATCCGAACAAATATTTCGAGCTAATAGCAGCATGACATGACCATTAGAAAACATTGATTATGTTATTTATTTCAATGTGTTAACCTACATTGTTCAATCCACGTGCATGTTGGGTGTATGGCTTTACCTTGTGGTAATGATTATCCCATAGGACCTCGAGTTATTAAACTTAATTATGTGCACCTCTTTGGGTAATGAATGGCTATACTTGGTGGTGTTGATGATCTATTTTATAAATGTGCGTTTTATTAAATGCAAAACAGTGGTAAAACATAGTTTGACTTGCCAATTTGCCATTTTAATTAATTCATTACATATTAACGATATACTATGCCCGCTGAACAATTAACAACAAAACATATTTAATCCGTTTTGTGATACCAATTGCACAAACACCTGTAGTTAGAACCTATGCAATAACATTTCATCTGAACTCATCTAGCTACGCCCTCGACGAAATAAGATAAGATGTGTTTGAGTTGTCTATCTATAACATGTAATTACATACCACTCTGACATTCCACCAGATCATGTCTGTCACAGGTAGGTTCTGCACCGGCTTTCCACATAGTACCAAACCCACATGACATTGCCTAGTGAGAGATAAAACATTCACCATCACCTATTACCCTATATAATTATATAATCATTTAGTTGATTTAACTTTAAACATCAGGTTGATATTGTGTATCAATAATCTACATGCAGGCTGTTGGAACATTTTAGTAACTCGTGTGCAATTCACACGACACTCATTTATCTTAATGGAGTTTGACAGTAGCATAATTTATTTTGCATCCTTCATTTAAATCTAATTCGACAAAATCAAACATAATTCTCATGAAATTTGCAACATTGGTTTTTATTTTGGTTTCGTCCGCACATATTTCTGTTTTAGTGCTATGTTCTTGAAATCAGTTGTAAGCGACGATAAATCCGCCGTCTTTGTTGACGTCATAGTGACGTCACGGAAAATTAAGACTCTCAGTTTGGAGTAAAAAAATAGATCGATGCGTTTCTTATCAATACTCTTAAGGAAGTAAATTGATATCGTTGGTGTTACATTAAACAATCAATAAGTTAACAGAGACGAGGCCGTGGTATGGTGACTCACTTTACATAACTAACGAAGTTGAAACAAATACAAAATATCAGTAGGCCTACATTTAAGAAAACCTTTGACAAGGAATTTACCTATCCTCGTGTGATATCGTTTTGACTGATGGAATAAAAATCTGGTTGGTCGACGGATTAGGACGAATATCATGAATATTAATGAATATATCTACATAGCCGTACCAACAAACTCACCTGTGACATGATTTGTCCTGTTTCCAGTCTCTGACACATGACGTAGATCTACATAGCGCCACCAACAAACATACCTGTGACATGATTTGTCCTGTTTCCAGTCTCTGACACATGACGTAGATCTACATAGCGCCACCACAAACTTACCTGTGACATGATTTGTCCTGTTTCCAGTCTCTGACACATGACGTAGATCTACATAGCGCCACCAACAAACTCACCTGTGGCATGATTTGTCCTGTTTCCAATCTCTGACACATGACGTAGATCTACATAGCGCCACCAACAAACTTACCTGTGACATGATTTGTCCTGTTTCCAGTCTCTGACACATGACGTAGATCTACATAGCGCCACCAACAAACATACCTGTGACATGATTTGTCCTGTTTCCAGTCTCTGACACATGACGTAGATCTACATAGCGCCACCAACAAACTTACCTGTGACATGATTTGTCCTGTTTCCAGTCTCTGACACATGACGTAGATCTACATAGCGCCACCAACAAACCTACCTGTGACATGATTTGCCCTGTTTCCAGTCTCTGACACATGACGTAGATCTACATAGCGCCACCAACAAACTTACCTGTGATATCATTTTCCTGTTTCCAGTCTCTGACACATGACGTAAATCTACATAGCGCCAACAACAAACTTACCTGTGACATGATTTGTCCTGTTTCCAGTCTCTGACACATGACGTAGATCTACATAGCGCCACCAACAAACTCACCTGTGACATGATTTGTCCCGTTTCCAGTCTCTGACACATGAACTAGATCTACATAGCGCCACCAACAAACTTACCTGTGATATCATTTTCCTGTTTCCAGTCTCTGACACATGACGTAGATCTACATAGCGCCACCAACAAACTTACCTGTGACATGATTTGCCCTGTTTCCAGTCTCTGACACATGACGTAGATCTACATAGCGCCACCAACAAACTTACCTGTGATATCATTTTCCTGTTTCCAGTCTCTGACACATGACGTAAATCTACATAGCGCCACCAACAAACTTACCTGTGACATGATTTGTCCTGTTTCCAGTCTCTGACACATGACGTAGATCTACATAGCGCCACCAACAAACTTACCTGTGACATGATTTGTCCTGTTTCCAATCTCTGACACATGACGTAGATCTACATAGCGCCACCAACAAACTTCCCTGTGACATGATTTGCCCTGTTTCCAGTCTCTGACACATGACGTAGATCTACATAGCGCCACCAACCAACTTACCTGTGATATCATTTTCCTGTTTCCAGTCTCTGACACATGACGTAAATCTACATAGCGCCACCAACAAACTTACCTGTGACATGATTTGTCCTGTTTCCAGTCTCTGACACATGACTAAGATCTACATAGCGCCACCAACAAACTCACCTGTGACATGATTTGTCCCGTTTCCAGTCTCTGACACATGACGTAGATCTACATAGCGCCACCAACAAACTCACCTGTGGCATGATTTGTCCTGTTTCCAATCTCTGACACATGACGTAGATCTACATAGCGCCACCAACAAACTTACCTGTGACATGATTTGTCCTGTTTCCAGTCTCTGACACATGACGTAGATCTACATAGCGCCACCAACAAACTTACCTGTGATATCATTTTCCTGTTTCCAGTCTCTGACACATGACGTAAATCTACATAGCGCCACCAACAAACTTACCTGTGACATGATTTGTCCTGTTTCCAGTCCCTGACACATGATGAACTTGAAACAGCTGAATGGATGAGGTATATAACAGAGGTTGGGGTAGGTACATCCAGACTTTCTGCATTCTGTGATGTATGAAATGTACAAGTTGGATATATTAGCAACATTCACATATATTTGGAGACTGAAACTTAGATTTTTTCTGTCAAATCTATACATACCGAGTTATTATTTTAGCGGAGGAATAAGGAGTACAAATTGTGTAGATCTACCAAGTAAAATATTGACCTTTCATAACAAACTTTGAAAGACAGTTGCATTGAAAACTAACCATGTTTCAGCCAGAATTTATTATCTATATACTTTAAACCAAGTCCACTACTAAAATTTCTAAAATAGCTTATATTCTAAATAATAACGGGAATTCAGTAATCATGTGCATTAAAAATGTATGTTCATCTTACCTTGTTCAACAAGCGCTGGGTCATCTGAAATAATGATGAAAACAAATCACATTGTTGTTAAATACCAAAGAATACTCATATATTTCATTTATTTGTAAATACAAAATGTACGTATAAACCATTCTTTACTGCCAATAATATGGGACAGGGTCAGGGTCAGTGACTTTTGGCCCTTATTACAAATCTTGACTCACATTATTTAAGGTGGTATGCTAGTAATCCGTTGACATACCTAATGGCCGGATCGTTTGAGAAAACGGCAGAGCAAAACAATCTTTCGACGTCCAGGGATTAGAGAAAGTGTTCTGTTACACAACCACACTAATTCGATTATTTCACATTTAAAGTTATTTGTTCAAACCTTTATGGGCGTTGGCAAGTCGTTTCGTATTTCGCATTGTGAGGTAATTGCGCCATACAGTATGGATTCGAATCCCAGTATAGGTGTAATCTATTTATGGTTGCAACATGTATACCAAGACCAACACGGAGAATTTGCTTATTAATTTTTGTAGAAAAGAATCAAAACACTGGAAGTTGAGGAGTTTAATCAATATAACCAGAATAACTTCATATTTCTGGATGTGTGTAGTTTCTTTTTGTTAAAATTCCCAGGACGCAGTACACTTGTTGCCAAAGTAGATGCCAAAATCACAATTTAATAATAAGATTGCCAGATTCCTTAAAGGCTTCTTTTGGTTGATAACACTCAAAGGTTATCGATATGGCACTATGTTAATACCATACCCTACTTACCCCATGCCTGGGCAGCTATACCCTGTATGCAAAGGGATATAATGAATACAAGACTGTACTCCATCTTGTTAGTGTATCACCGGTATCAGTTTATGGCTATCTTCTGTAAAATATTAAAACATCAACAGAATAATAACTTATATAGCACCAATTAATCATTGGCGATTTAATTTCGTGGTTGAGGTCATCCATGAAATCCCAACCAATATTAATGAGTTCACATCATTTAATATTTCTTTTTTATGCATGCGTTGTTTTTTGGTCATTTATTTTTTTACATTTAGCCAACTTCAGAACTTTCTGTATTATAGGAAATGTGTCGGCATATTGTCAAGTTAAAAAAACATGACATTGGACGACATTAAAAATGGAATGTTGTGGTCTACGACATTGTTAAAAATTAAAAATATATTCAAAAATTTAAATGTCGTGCTGAATGACATTAGACGATAAGCAAAACATTAGTAAAATTTGTGGACGACATTAAAAAAGGTGAAAAATTCGAATGTTATGCTCTACGACAATGGACGAAATTAAACAAATATTTAAAAAAATAAATGTCCTACTGCATGACATTCAAAAAATTAGAAAAAATCAATGTCGTGCTGCACGGCATTGGACGACATGCAAAACAATCGAATAATGTGCTGCATGAAATTGAACGACATTCAAAAAAAGTAAACATGCCGAATGCTGTTTTCACGACACTGGACGATATTAAGTATCCCTGTGTCGTGCAGGACGACCTTGGTAGACATTCTAAAAAACAAGAGAAATCTCCGGTTCGTTCTATTACCCCATTCGATCCCTGGCCGCGTCATATCAAAGACGAAATAAAAATGGTACCAGAATTTCCCTTACTAAACGCTCAGCAGATAGGGGAAACTGGTTTCTTTTCTCTCATACCCTCGTGACGATGGATAACATCAGGAATGAGGTGTCGAAAGTGATTAATTATAAGTTGGAATAACTTGTTTCACAATCGACCTTAAATAAATTAGTATAAACTAATAAATAAAACCCCTTCAGTTCTTTGAAGCCCTATACTGTCTCTAGCCCTCGATATCTAAAATAGTTCGGAAAAAGCAACGAAGATAATTGTATTTTTAGCAAAATGGCGACGTCCAGTAAAGACAGGGTGCGTTCGATCGTCGACCTCTTCCGATAATTTCTGCGCTTTTAGTTGCATTGTTTCTTTTTCTTGCGCCCTATCTTTATAGATTCGTTTTCTTTTTTGCTGACTACCATCAAACATTTGTGCTGCTGCAATTCTATACAATTTACAGTGATTTTCGGACTTGTAACAGCTGAAACTAGGACTTGCAGCGATTTAGTTTCATTACTGTCGTGTGCATGAGGTCTGTGTTATTCCTGTTTTCTGTGCTCGACTGTTTCTGTTGAGAGTTGCCTTCCCTGTCTGATTTTTCATTTTATATTTTCTCTCCCCATTAGACACCAAATGAACCGACCATAAAACAGTTCTAATGGAATATAACTACTATAATGGCCCTTTTTATTATTCTAAAATTTAAGATAATAATAATAATTACTACTTTATTTAAAGAGGCGACACGGTTGGGCAAGCCCAGTCTTCCATGTGAGCCTCAAATGATTAGCACATATATATACATGTTTACAAGAGTAAGCAAACAAAACATAAATTACTGATAATACTACTGAAAAAAATTCATAATACATACGTAAATAATAAACATGTGACAATATTCACAAACCTACTTAAAAGATAATATATGTGACAATATTCACAAAGTAAAGAAAAATAATTGTTATGATATTCACAAAGAAATATCTTTTTGTCCACCAGAGTAAAACCATGGAGATTTGTGTTTTTGAAGATAATTAGTGAACTTGACTGACGTATTGTTAGGGGTATTTTGTTCCATATTTTTGGACCAGAATATGCAAGAGATTTTCTGCAGAATTCTTATCTAGGTTTTCGAATGTAGAAAGTATTGTTTGAATGGGATCTTAAGGATATATTATTAGTTTCAATGAATAGGTTGGACATGTACTCGGGAAATAAATTATTTAAAGATTTATAGACAAACATCGCTTTTTTCATAAAAGATACGGTCCTGTATTTTCATCCATTGCAGATCAATGAATAAGGTTTGAGTTGGTGCATCATAAGGCTTGTCTAGAATTATTCTAGCTGCTCTCTTCTGGATTTTAAGCAACTGATGTAATAATCCATCACTGCAGTTGCCCATGATAGTGCAGCAATAATCCAGGTGTGGCCAAATAAAAGCATTGAAGAAAGTTTTTCTCATGTGAATACTAAGATACTGCTTTATTCTTAAAAGCAGATACAGCAAAGAATTGCATTTCTTAAGTATATTGTTTTACATGCAGAGGTAAATCATTTATATAAAGGATAAATAGTATGGCATTTATCCATGTGTCAACAACAGAAGTTAAAGCAGTTTCACAGGAGTGATTAGAGCGAAAGCCTGACTGGGTCTTGTGAATGAGAGAGTTGTTCTCAAGGTATATTTTCAAATTATCACTTACATGGGTTTCAAGGCTTTTTGACAGTACAGGAAGAATAGAGATAGGACGGTAGTTGTTTGTATCAGATTTACTTCCCTTCTTATAGATTGGAATTACTTTAGCTCTCTTGAAAAGTTGTGGAAAACATGATTTTAAAATACTTTGGTTAAAGATGTAAGTTAGAGGTGCTATTACATCTATGATATCTGCACTCATCTTCAGAAATTTAGCTCCCAATTCATCTAGTCCCGTTGCTTTACTTATGTCAAGTGAATGTAATTTTTTGGTGACAAACTCTTGAGTTATGCAGGGTATATTAAAACATGTAGATACGTTTGTGTGACGGGCTAACAAATTCTTGTAGTGCATTTTGTCCCTTTGTGTAATGTTGCAGCATTCTGTTGGAGCCAATTTGAAGTGGTTTGTAAAAAAGTGGTTGAACATTTCAGCTGTTGGTTGTGGATCCTGAATTAGATTGCCTGCTGTGTCTGTTATAAATTTGGTTTGGTGCTTGGTTGATTTTCCTGATAAATCTTTCAGATTTGTCCAAAGTTTCTTGGGATTATTTTTATTTTCATTAATTGTAGTATTATAAAATGATTTATTTGCATTGGATATACAGATTTTTAGTTTATTCCGCCAGTATTTGTAGTTGACTGTATCATTTGATACCTTGGCACTATCTCGTTTCTTTATTCCCTCAGCAATATCAGGATTAAACCAGTCTTAACACGTTTTTGTTTTACTTTAAAATCGTTCAGTTTACTTTTACATTCGCGAAGTTTATGCTCACAAATATGAAATTGTTTCCAAGATTTGATAGCAATTAACGTTCATGACGAGTATGGTTAATATAAATAAACAATGAAGCCGATAACAAACGTCTATTGTCGGATCATATTATCATCAAATAATATTTATAGAAACAAACTACTTTGACAGGCGGAAACACGCTACTGGGCATTGACGTATCTTAAAGGTGCATTCCCAACAATTTCTAGTTTTTAAATTGATTTTTGACATCTCGTATAAGCATCACTATTGCTGAAAGAACTAGACATTTCAGCAATGAACAGTTACCGAGAAAATAATAAAACAGAATGTATTTTCGTATTTAAACAGCATACTGGTATATAATTTCTTTAACACCGAGTTCATTAAAGCGACTGTCACAACCGCCATACGTGCAAGTACGTGCTATCGACGTGCATAAACGTGGGCAAAGTTGTGGAATCCGTACATGATGAGTACCGCCTCTGTACGTACATGTATGTATTTGGCAGCGCTCAGACACGATGTAGCACTTTTCGGGTATGAGAAGTTTCGCTGCGTTCGATCTGCGTTCGGGTTAAAGATTTAACCCAGTACGTGTGACGCGCGTGCCTTATACTGTCAATTTACAACGTGAGGAGAACGCACGTGAGAAGCACAATGTCCGTAGGATAACGTGACAATCGCACGGAGATTATACACTGTATGCACACTGAACACGCGGGCAACGTACGACGCACGCAATCACTCACGGCCAGGCACAACCGTTCGTGCAACGTGCTTTGACGTACTCCCTCGATACCCCCTCCCAATGTTTTTGGAAAAACATAGCGACCGTAGCCATTAAAAAACGTACTAAAAGCACGTACGTTGGGTTGTGACTAGGCCTTAAATGCGCTTCTGAAGTCTAATATGCTTAATGTTGGGAATGCCCCTTTAAAGTAATTGGTTTATGTGTAAGTGTGGTTTGTAATGATAATACGAGGGTCATTCAATATATTCGTAGACAATCGTTCTCATTTGATTATTATTACGTTTTAACAATAAATTCTTATAGCATAACAATCAGTAACGCATTACCAACAGTCAATGTAATTTTATGTTCAATAATGCAAACCAGTAGCACGTCATCAGCCATTGTATTACCATAGTAACGCGCTACCACCCCCGACCGACATAACGTACCTTTTTCATTTGTTCAACTTGTTATAAATTCCGATTAAGTTAATGTACATTCCAATGTTACTGCCAGATTATTACAAACTATTATCATGGGATTTCATGAAATTATGAAGTTCTTTGGACGTCGGAGAGTGATTTTAAAAACTGTTTATCAAGGCGAGTCGCGTTTTCAATAACATCAAAATGACTATTTCTTTACGTAAGGAAATTCATACGACCATTAAATTGTGCATGGGGCTTGAAAGAACACAGCAGACACACAAGAACTGCTACAGAGAGCGAAAGGAGAACATACAGCATGCATTGGTGTTGTGTTTAAGTGGAAAAATAAATTTCTGAAGCGCGGCATGGTATTCTAAACGATGTGCATATAGGCCAACGTGGTGACGTTTCACGCCACGTCCGTCGAAATGTGCGACGTGTTTTCATGTTAATATACAACCATTATGCCAAGCCTTAATCTTTAACTTAGACTATATAAGATAATGTGGGAGATATGTCAAATCATATATAATTTGTATGTTTATATTTATTTCTATGTTAATAACATAATTTCATTTCGGGCTACCATCTTAGAATCAGCAAAACGCCAATAACGTCGCTGACGTAAAATCATAAATTGCGATGTGTGATGGTACCGGTATGGTGATATTTATATTTAAGCCATGTTTTCTTTAAAAAGTCGTTGTTTCACGCAATACTTTCAGCACTTTTGTCCTTAAGGCTGTAGTTTAACGTTTAACACAGTCTACGAATTTATTGAATGACCCTCGTATATGTTATAGTTAAAAGATTTAATGGTTACGTCTAACAAGGCAAGCTTTCATCCATTCATAAAAACGTGTTAAGTTCCGCCAATAGCAGCAATAATAATTTTGAAAGCATGCATAATACGTGCAATAGGTAAGAAACACTATCTTACATGTCTTATATTCGAAACCAATATATGTGTCTAAATTCCGATTAATAAAATTCGATCAAACTCCATATTTGAACTGTATCATTGTAGAAACAGAATGTCGGACACAAACATATGCCATCGTGTTCGTATATAATAATAATGATTATAATACGTCTTTCGTTTCTGTGCATAACATAATTGGCAAACACGTTTTCATTAAGGTCCACGTATGAGTTATTTGCCCTTGATATATGTGTATGTTTGCATTGTGATATGGTGCTATTTGTACTAGTATAATTGTTTTGGCTATATATGTATATGCTATGTATTATGCCAAATAAAGCAATGCTATGTTATGTTATTTGTACAAGTGTTAAAACACCTCTTTCTGTTCTGTTCGGTTCTGTCCTGGGGTGTTCAGAAAGTTACGATACAGTTGTCGGATGTAACGCATCCTGTTTCAGTACTACGCAGTCTACGATTTTTAACATACTACATAATTACGCTTTGTTTCGCAATATATTAAGTGTTCGTCTCTTACTGAATTCATCTTGATTGATAAGCACAAACAAAACATTCAAACGGATTGTGAACAGTATATCACCACAAATTATTGTTGTAAACAATCTGGTCTAGCATACGCCTACATTTCAGTAACCATTATGCATGCAGGACACGTACTATTATGGACACAGTCTAATGCTATTAAATTATACCTGCGAGTACTTCCTCTTTTTTTTGTTAAATATTCGAGACAAAATGGTACAGACACAGTCTGACCTACTCAAAAATGATGCTTTGCAAGGTTAATGGGGCTGGGGTACAGTGATTTTGTCCTTGTATTATTATTATTGTTTCCAAATGCTGGTCTTTAAAAACGTGGTTGACTGTAGCCTCATTGTGCTAAAACGCCGTTTCACAAACAATTTCAGTCGTCATAGGTTCTGGCGGTCGATGCCCCCAAACAGTTTGACTTGAAGTTTTTTTCCGTTCGAATGACGATCGTAAGTGCAGTCATTCCATTTTCCCTGCTTAATTGTCCGATGACATCCGATGACCTATTTTAGAATAGATTCATTTATTCTTTAAAATGCCCTGTGATAGCACCGATGTACATGAGCATTCCTCAGGGTAACAAAAAACACTGAAAAGCGTTTCAGAAATTACCAAATTCCCCAGTCGAGATTCGAAGGTTTTGCTTTACAGACGAGGTTGTACTGGACCTTTCCCACAAGCAACTGACAACTTCTCTACATGCAGAGGTAATGATCGTTGCCAGTGCAATGAAAGCACATAACCTGTGTAATATTGTCATTAACTCCAGTAACACTCTACCCACTGATCGTTGGGGTCGATATGAGAAACTGACATCAATCACGTGTAGTTATCATTTATAATTAGCTACATTTATCGTAAATCATGCATGTAATTCAAAGTACACAGTCTGTCATTCATTGCCGGGTGAGTATATCGCTGGCTTAGAATAAGAAGGTCGTAAGTGCGACTTATGACCTTATAAGACTCGTGCATATTTGAAATCTCCACCACAAGATGCTTCTTAAGAGCCTATTTTCATGAAAATCAGAAGTGGTCATGTTGACCAAACTGAAGTTGAAAAAAAATTTTGTTCCATATGTAAAGAGTACTAGTAGCTATCAGACAGTTTGTTCTTGTTTTTTCTTAATATCGATTTTGTACTTACGACCTTCTCATTCTAAGCAAGCGATATAGGCTTGCTTGAAATATCCATATGGATGGTTCGTTCTATGTCTGACTCTTGTGTAGGTGGCTACGCGCAAGTTCGCAGGGATCTTTAAAACAAATGTGCACATTTGACTGTTTTATTATATACGTGTCATGCATGCATTATGGTTACTGAAATGTATGACACTATTCTATAATGTCTACATTTTTCAGGTTCCACTCGAAGCCATAGAAAGCATTTTAGTAACTCTTATTGGATCGTGACAAGACCTAGACCCACACGCTTCATTGCATATATGCATTTATAAGTATATAAAAATCAAAGTTAAGATTGAACGGATAATGAACTACAAACATATAATATTACATAGTTTTACATTACGTTATAATGAGGACATACGAACACGTGCTTTAAAATGTACAAATAATAATTCGTAGAATAATAATAATGTACTCAAGTTGTATTTATAACTTTAATATATATATCAAGCTGTCAGCTTTTGGTTTATTTATATTATTGTTTATTCATTATTCAGTTTAGTGTTGTTATTTTCTAGCCGCAGTTTACGGAATTCCCTGTCACCCCTAATATACGGGATAAGGAAATCATTCTAAACAACACGATCAGGATTCGCGGAACGATAAATACCGTAAAATTGTATAATTATGCGATTTGAATAAAATTATGTATACATACATTTTATTTAAGCTGTCATTGAGTTTAATTACTCTAATCATGACATAATTTTAAAATTCACTAGTTTATGGTGGACTAATTAAAAATAATTTATATAGAAATCTATCTATAAATTAAATGTTTATGCTACACATATTTATGGCACGTTAAAGAAGAAACACTACTTTCTTATTGGTTATTGTATAAGTCCGTTTGCGGCGAAATAAATCGTCTAAAATGAAGATTTCTCCGTATTTGCTGCACCTACAGTTATGAGATTTTGCACGAGTGAATGAAATGTATCTACCTAATATACAATTAAATCTAAGCAACATCGGGCATGTGTGAAAAAAGTTTTGTTCATAAGTTCTATGTAAAATATTTGTAGTTTACAATGAAACTTCATGTTAGAAGACTCGATTCTTGCAACAGCCATTTTTATGGTCACGTGACACGTCTAAGATAGAGGTAGATGTAAATAACTCAATTATTTAGGACTGGTACAATCAAAAGACTACATGTCAGTGTGTGCATAAACATTTCAATGCTTTTAATAAGTTCCTTATTAAACATTATTATATATGTACGAGTATATACATAGCTAATGTGAATAAGGATTTGGTTTTCACTGCTTTTTCGTGATATTATTATACTTTATCTGTATACACACTTGTACGCGACATACCTAAACAAATCGACTTATACGGGCCTCATAAATTTTGATCACAGAAATGTCAATCTTGCTGATCACGGATTATAACAGTTAAACAAATGACAGTAAAACAACAATGGAATACCAGATTACCTCCCTGCGTTAAAGTGCTCAAATGCATGTAATTTCAATATACAATAAAGAATAAACTTGTTTAAATAATTAATTGAAAATTATGAAATTTGAAGTGGGAGTAGGAAGAATGAAATTATGGTTCTGTGTAAATTTTTATCAACATCTGATAAATAGATTTACAGAAATTTAAAATTTAGACGATTTTTTTCGCTGCAAACGACCTATAGCTCATAACATAATTCTTAAAAACTATATGCCTTCAAAGATTGAACAACTTCAGGTATTTACTAAGATTCTTGGTTAATACCAGCCATTTACAATTGTACGCAAACATACATGTTATAATAAGCCATTATAATAATAATGACTGAATTAAATAAATGGTAAACAACATATCCTGGCTGTTATTTAATGTGTGTCTGTCTGTTCGGTGTTATTTAACTTTAAACGTATAAACATTTGTACACATAACATATATGTATGTATAATCAAAGTTTCTCGTTTGGTGTTGGTAATCATTGTTTACTATGTTGCATTTTACAAGTAGTTTTTTTATTTATCGACGATCATATTGTAAATAAGATATACATATGAGCCAGTCTCCAGGAAAACCTGCTATAATGACATTATGTAATTACTATAATATTATGTAACAAGATTTTTATAAGCTCTAAAATAAGGAAAAATACATATCTATTGATTCTATTTTAAGTAATTGACCCATATAGTACAATACATTAGCTTTAAATTTTCCAATGAATTATGTCGAAACACATACTTCGTCGCTATGGTGACCAATTTTAGAAAAGTACTCCGATTGAGAAAAACGAGGGTTTAGTTGTTTAAAACAGAAGTAGCCTTTCTCTGAACGCAAACAATTTCGATTTTGATAAATATTTTGAAAATCGAAACATAATTACAGAATTTGTTACTATTTTGAACAGTTTATGGCAAGAATTGATCAAATGGTGTAATAATGAAATAATTATTTCTGTTACGTCGAATAACGTTTGAATGACGTTTGCGACGTCACACAAAAAGCTCCGAATAGGGACTCTACAAAAACAGCTGTAACTTCCTTAAAACTCAAGATATTAACATAATTTCTTTTGCAATTTGCTTATTTAACATTATCCTGTAATACTATGGAAAATCTTAAAGTCAATATTTTTGTCAAAATAGCAGGTTTTCCTGGAGACTGGCTCATATGTATATATATCTCAACATGTTACTATCAGAAAATATATATAAATAATTATATTAATAGTATTATTATTATTATTATAATGTCCGCCATGTGCTCATGCAGTTTAGTGTTCGTATACTTAGTCCTTGTATGCCAATTATTAGATCGCCATTCGTACCGCCTGCTGCTCGGCATATCTCAAAACGTCATCAAATAGCCGTTGGCACCAAGGCCAAACATATGTCATTCACAATCGCCCATTTCGTCAACATGCATATTCGTCATAATTCCTATAAAGCATGAAAATAAAATGTCAGTACTCACCAGCTTTGCTACACAATTCACACAATAACGCTATATAAAATTAATTACACAAATACCAACACTACGTAACAGTTTGTTGTCCTTTCTCTAGATTAATTAATCAGCGGCAAGTTGACTGATTTTTTGACAAACGTTGTAATTTAATACGCCCTGAAGGTAGTAGTTTCTTGAAATGTTACTTAAACACGTTCGCTATAATGTTCGTTTTATTACGACGTAATCTGCCAAGCAAATAATTTTGTAAAAAGTTGATGATAAATGATATCAGTTCAGGTTGTCAGCCAAACAATGAAAAAAATAATTTTTGCTAATTACTCTATTGTCCGTTTAACGTCTTTCGTAACACGCACTTAATTTTAAAATGCCTGTGACGAGAGTAATACGGTGGATATTTCGGCATTATAACAATACATGTAACAACAAGTGTTTCTAGAACAAAATACATACTGTTGTAAATAAACCTTAATATGATGGTCTGCCAACAATACGAGTTATGCAAATGTTTGCACTATGGAAGCTTCTAAATGCTTTCATACAAAAGTGGTACACCATTCATAAGTTGTATTTGACGATTGTGTGCGCTGCCCAAAGAAATCTGACACATAGGAGTGCATTATTGTGCGAAACTGTGCTCTATCTTTATAATGTCATTGAATTGGTAGCTGTTGCACTGAGCTGTGAGCCATTGTTCTATACCGGCATACTATTTATTTCATTGGTAACTATATTGTAGTCAATTGGGAGTAATTATGTCAGTGGTAGCTATTTTACTCAGTTGTGAGTCATTGTGCTCTATTTTAATGTTTTCGTTTGGAGCTATATATAATATAATTGTATTCAATCGTGTGATATTGCGTCTAAATATACATTATGTACCAATGAAAGAACAGAAACTGTCGGCTCGAATTATAAATTTGATATGTTCTGTTGTTTCAATGTGATCAATAGTTAGTAGCAAGGTGTAAGATGCGATCTATATGTAAACGTCTATCCCAATCCATCAATGGACCACACCTTTTCAACATGTGTTAAAACATGCATCAGTGAAATAAACACACTCTTATATCATTCTAACTTTAAATCAAATTTCCAGATTTATCTGGTTGGTTGAGTCACGTGCTAGACAATTTAAAGGTGTTGAACTGCAGATAGTGAACTTCTTAACTTTTGTTAACTTTTGCATAATGTTTCGATGAGACAGCTGCAGTATGTCCGATGCAAACACTAAATGATTCAGTGCCTTAATTCATCGCCATAGGGTAGTGCAAAATGTCAATGGAAGACACATACATTTTTGTTTTTAATCTTTTTATTTTCATTAGACATAAACGAAATATACAAACACATGTCTCAAAAAAGAGTTCGGAAAATTAAATAGCTGAATCCTAATGACATTAATAATATATGTCATTAAGATTTTTTGTAGGAAAGGAAATAATAAGAAAGAAAGTCACTTATTAGTAAGGTGAGTAGAAAGGTCATGGTTATACAGAGTAAGAAACAAAAGTAAGAGAAGGAAAGTAAGTTGAGTTGAAGGTTGTATTGAGGGTAGTACCACAATGTACTTGAGTTATTCAAATTATGTAAACTTCTGTCATTTTCTGTCGCAGACTTGTGATTTGTCTTTGAATAGTTCTAAAGTTTGATCCGTTTTGTACAATAACTAATGTATTGTTTAAATGACTAAATTATCGGTGTTTGTTTATGGTATTTACATTTAAATATGAAGCTTTTTGAAAGCAGTATAATAAAGTTAGTAATAAGTCCGTTTTCGTTTGTATTCGTTATAATAGTGCAAAACCAAATATTTTGAAATGAGATATTTATGAGTTTTGAAAGGCCCATACATTTTATCCAAAAGAACTTGCCTGGTAATATACTGACCAGACAAATTATACCAAACATTTGACTATAACAACGAATTAAGATATCAATCATGGTTAAATCGGAATTTATTATTTAAACAACTTCCAAAACAATTTGAAGTCCTTAAAATAATTCATAGTGTAGATTAGAACCTTTAATGTTTGCGTATTGATAACAGTGTGTCAGACTGTCCTTGAAAATCATTTTTTAAATGATTACTTGAAGTATAAACACATTTGTTTTTTTATCATCATACATTTGAATTAATATGTCTTTCGAGTTTTAATGTTGATTGATGCTAACAATAATGTAAACGAATCGTCCGCTCAGATTTATTTTGAGCATTCTACACAAATATAAAGTTACATCCCTGGATTATTAATATATAATATATTTACTTTCATAATTCCAAAAGTCAGCAAATCCCTGCATTCTGATTGGCTAAGACGTGACGTTTACACACCAGTGAACGTCCGTTTTCACTACTCGGGACCCTTGGACATTACTGACGTAAACGTTCTAGACGAATGTGTGTTGAATAAGTCAAACTGCAAAGGCCTATCACAGCTGTACAAACTCTTATAGCTTAATTTTGACATAGAATATTACCTACATGTATGTTCATCCCCTGATTTAGTGTTTACGTAAGGAACAAAGCATCTAGACACATTTTGCTTAGCTAACGTAATTCATAGCTTAATTTTGACATAGAATATTACCTACATGTATGTTCATCCCCTGATTTAGTGTTTATGTAAGGAACAAAGCATCTAGACACATTTTGCTTAGCTAACGTAATTCACCAAACGTCACGTTATAATGACGTCATGTTTACGACGTCATATAATCAAGCACATTTTTCTAATAAGCGCGGGAGTAAATTCAATGTTTTCATTGATATGTATGTGATTGAGCGTCAGTTTGGAATTATAAGGATTAAACGACCATCGGGGCTTTACTCAATGTGTTGCTTCAGATCGGGTGTTTACACATCAGTGAACGTCAACAAATGGTCGTTTAATCCTATAATGAATAATATTTTGTAATAACCTGGCAGAAACATCGGAATATAGATCAAATTTATCGGAATTTATAACTAGTTGAACAAATGAAAAAGGCACGTTACGTCGGTCGGGGGTGGTGACGCGTTTCCATGGTAATACAGTGGCTGATGACATGCTACTAGTTTACATTATTGAAGATAAATTTGCATTGACTGTTGGTAATAAGTTACTGTTTGTAATGTTATAAGAAATTATTTTAAGGATGTTGGAGCGCTTAGGACCCCACCTTCAGAATTTGCTCAAATTTTGCCAGGAAGTAAAGAAATCTATCCTGACACAAAATATGATGAAAAAATAATAGGTCACGGAACTCTTTTTTCGGGTAATCACCCCTGATTGAAGCGTGTATGAATTATTTTTATAATTCCATGGAAATTGGTAAATTGGTGGTGGTGTTCAAATTTGACATTTTTATTTGATGTCTGTGATCTAAATAATAAAATATTTTTCAATATAGTTTGGGTACACATTGGCATACATGATCAAGATACCAAAAAGGGTATATTTAATTTTGGTCTAATATATATTGCTGTTTTACCCCACCCACTTCATATTTAATGCAGCAAATTAGGACCCAGGTAAAATCCTAATAACTTTTTTTCCCACCTTAAACTTTTTTTTATATTTTGTTAAATAAGTCTAGTAACATAGATCTTATGCAATAAAAAATATATGTCACAGAGGAGGTGTGTGAAGTTGGCTCTGAGATCGTTAATCGAAGATCGACATTCAATACAGACCTAGGTGCTAATACAGATCCAGCTCTGAAATCGACATTGGCAATTTAAGGTGAGCTAATACAGACCTAGTGGCCAATACAGATCCAGCTCTGAGATCGACATTCGCAAAAAAAGGCCTGTGAATACAGATCTGAGTTTGAATACAGAGCCAGGTCTGACATCGTCATTCGATGTACACCGACGGCGAATACAGACCTAGGACCGAATACCGACCCAGCTCTGAGATCGACATTCGCAAAATAATGCCTATGAATACAGATCTGAGTTTGAATACAGAGCCAGGTCTGACATCGTCATTCGATGTACACCGACGGCGAATACAGACCTAGAACCGAATACCGACCCAGCTCTGAGATCGACATTCGCAAAATAATGCCTATGAATAAAGATCTGAGTTTGAATACAGAGCCAGGTCTGACATCGTCATTCAATGTACACCTACGGCGAATACAGACCTAGGACCGAATACCGACCCAGCTCTGAGATCGACATTGGCAAAATAATGCCTATGAATACAGATCTGAGTTTGAATACAGAGCCAGGTCTGACATCGTCATTCCATGTACACCTACGGCGAATACAGACCTAGGACCGAATACCGACCCAGCTCTGAGATCGATATTCGCAAAATAAGGCCTGTGAATACAGATCCGAGTTTGAATACAGAGCCAGGTCTGACATCGACATTCGATGTACAACTATGGCGAATACAGACATAGGATCGAATACCGACCCAGCTCTGACATCGACATTCGATGTAAAGCGACGGCGAATACAGACATAGGATCCAATACCGACCCAGCTCTGACATCGACATTCGATGTATAGCGACGGCGAATACAGACCTAGCATGGAATACCGACCCAGCTCTGGAATCAACATTCGCAAAATAAGGCCTGTGAATACAGACCTAAGTTTGAATACAGACCCAGGTCTGACATCGTCATTCGATGTACACCTACGGCGAATACAGACCTAGGACCGAATACCGACCCAGCTCTGAGATCGATATTCGCAAAATAAGGCCTGTGAATACAGATCCGAGTTTCAATACAGAGCCAGGTCTGACATCGACATTCGATGTACAACTATGGCGAATACAGACATAGGATCCAATACCGACCCAGCTCTGACATCGACATTCGATGTAAAGCGACGGCGAATACAGACCTAGGATCGAATACCGACCCAGCTCTGACATCAACATTCGCAAAATAAGGCCTGTGAATACAGACCTAAGTTTGAATACAGACCCAGGTCTGACATCGTCATTCGATGTACACCTACGGCGAATACAGACCTAGGACCGAATACCGACCCAGCTCTGAGATCGATAATCGCAAAATAAGGCCTGTGAATACAGATCCGAGTTTGAATACAGAGCCAGGTCGGACATCGACATTCGATGTACAACTATGGCGAATACAGACATAGGATCGAATACCGACCCAGCTCTGACATCGACATTCGATGTATAGCGACGGCGAATACAGACCTAGGATCGAATACCGACCCAGCTCTGACATCAACATTCCCAAAATAAGGCCTGTGAATACAGACCTAAGTTTGAATACAGACCCAGGTCTGACATCGTCATTCGATGTACACCTACGGCAAATACAGACGTAGGACCGAATACCGACCCAGCTCTGAGATCGACATTCGAAAAATAAGGCCTGTGAATACAGACCTAAGTTTGAATACAGACCCAGGTCTGACATCGACATTCGATGTACAACTATGGCGAATACAGACATAGGACCGAATACCGACCCAGCTCTCAGATCGACATTCGCAAAATAAGGCCTGTGAATACAGATCTGAGTTTGAATACAGAGCCAGGTCTGACATCGACATTCGATGTACAACTATGGCGAATACAGACATAGGATCCAATACCGACCCAGCTCTGACATCGACATTCGATGTATAGCGACGGCGAATACAGACCTAGGATCCAATACCGACCCAGCTCTGAGATCGACATTCGATGTACAGCGACGGCGAATACAGACCTAGGATCGAATACCGACCCAGCTCTGAGATCGACATTCGCAAAATAATGCCTATGAATACAGATCTGATTTTGAATACAGAGCCAGGTCTGACATCGTCATTCGATGTACACCGACGGCGAGTACAGACCTTGGACCGAATACCGACCCAGCTCTGAGATCGACATTGGCAAAATAATGCCTGTGAATACAGATCTGAGTTTGAATACAGAGCCAGGTCTGACATCGTCATTCAATGTACACCTACGGCGAATACAGACCTAGGACCGAATACCGACCCAGCTCTGAGATCGACATTCGCAAAATAATGCCTATGAATACAGATCTGAGTTTGAATACAGAGCCAGGTCTGACATCGTCATTCGATGTACACCGACGGCGAATACAGACCTAGGACCGAATACCGACCCAGCTCTGAGATCGACATTGGCAAAATAAGGCCTGTGAATACAGACCTAAGTTTGAATACAGACCCAGGTCTGACATCGTCATTCGATGTACACCTACGGCGAATACAGACCTAGGACCGAATACCGACCCAGCTCTGAGATCGACATTCGCAAAATAAGGCCTGTGAATACAGACCTGAGTTTGAATACAGACCCAGGTCTGACATCGACATTCAATGTATACCCACAGCGAATACAGACCTACGATCCAATACCGACCCAGCTCTGAGATCGACATTCGCAACATAAGTTGCGTGAATACAGATCTGAGTTTGAATACAGAGCCAGGTCTGACATCGACATTCGATGTTAACCGAGGGCGAATACAGACCTAGGATCCAATACCGACCCAGTTCAGAGATCGACATTCGCAATATAAGGTGGATGAATATATATCTAAATTTGAATACAGAGCCAGGTCAGACATCGGCATTCAATGTATACCCACGGCGAATACAGACCTAGGATCCAATACCGACCCAGCTCAGAGATCGACATTCGCAATATAAGGTAAGTGAATACATATCTGAGTTTGAATACAGAGCCAGGTCTGACATCGACGTTCGATGTAAACTAAGGGCGAATACACACCTAGGATCCAATACCGACCCAGCTCTGAGATCGACATTCGCAATATAAGGTGGGTGAATACATATCTGAGTTTGAATACAGAGCCAGGTCTGACATCGACATTCAATGTACACCGACGATGAATACAGACCTAGGAGCGAATACCGACCCAGCTCTGACATCGACAATCAATGTATTCCGACGGCGAATACAGACCTAGGATCGAATACCGACCCAGCTCTGACATCAACATTCGCAAAATAAGGCCTGTGAATACAGACCTGAGTTTGAATACAGTCCCAGGTCTGACATCGACATTCAATGTATACCCACGGCGAATACAGACCTAGGATCGAATACCGACCCAGCTCTGACATCAACATTCGCAAAATAAGGCCTGTGAATACAAACCTGAGTTTGAATACAGACCCATGTCTGACATCGACATTCAATGTATACCCACAGCGAATACAGACCTACGATCCAATACCGACCCAGCTCTGAGATCGACATTCGCAATATAAGTTGCGTGAATACATATCTGAGTTTGAATACAGAGCCAGCTCTGACATCGGCATTCGATGTATACCCACGGCGAATACATACCTAGGATCCAATACCGACCCAGCTCTGAGATCGGCATTCGCAATATAAGTTGCGTGAATACATATCTGAGTTTGAATACAGAGCCAGGTCTGACATCGGCATTCGATGTATCCCCACGGCGAATACAGACCTAGGATCAAATACCGATCCAGCTCTGAGATCGACATTCGCAATATAAGGTGCGTGAATACATATATGAGTTTGAATACAGAGCCAGGTCTGACATCGACATTCGAGGTATACGCACGGTGAATACAGACCTAGGATCCAATACCGACCCAGCTCTGAGATCGAGATTCGCGAAATGTGGTTGGTGAATACAGATTTGAGTTTGAATACAGAGCCAGCTCTGATATCGGCATTCGATATGAAACGACAGCGTATACAGACCTAGAATCGAATACCGATCAAGCTCTGACATCGACATTCGCGAATTGTGGTTGGTGAATACATATCTGAGTTTGAATACAGAGCCAGCTCTGACATCGACATTCGATGTATACCCACGGCGAATACAGACCTAGGATCCAATACCGACCCAGCTCTGAGATCGACATTCGCGAAATATGGTTGGTGAATACAGATCTGAGTTTGAATACAGAGCCAGGTCTGACATCGACGTTCGATGTAAACCGAGGGCGAATACAGACCTAGGACCCAATACATACCCAGCTCTGAGATCGACATTAGCAATATAAGGTGGGTGAATACATATCTGAGTTTGAATACAGAGCCAGGTCTGACATCGACATTCGATGTATACCCACGGCGAATACAGCCCTAGGATCCAATACCGACCCAGCTCTGAGATCGACATTAGCAATATAAGGTGGGTGAATACAGATCTGAGTTTGAATACAGAGCCAGCTCTGACATCGGCATTCGATATGAACCGACAGCGAATACAGACCTAGGATCGAATACCGACCCAGCTCTGACATCAACATTCGCAAAATAAGGCGGGTGAATACAGGTCTGAGTTTGAATACAGAGCCAGCTCTGACATAGACATTCGACGTTTACCGAAGGCGAATACAGACCTGGGGTCGAATACCGATCCAGCTCTGAGATCGACACTCGATGTATACCTACGGCGAATACAGACCTAGGATCGAATACCGACCCAGCTCTGACATCGACAATCGATGTATACCGACGGCGAATACAGACCTATTATCGAATACCGACTCAACTGACAGCGACATTCAATGTATACCCACGGCGAATACAGACCTAGGTTCCAATACAGTGTTAGGGCTGACATAGACATTCAATGTATACGCACGGCGAATACAGGCCTAGGTTCCAATACCGACCAAGCTCTGAGATCGACATTCGCAAATTAAGGCCTGTGACTACCGAGCTTGAATACAGATCAAGGTATGACATCGAATTTCGATGTGAGCCGACAGCCAATACAGACCTATGATCGAATACCAACCCAACTGTGCGATCGATATTCGCGGAATTCGCTGGGTCAATGCATATCTAAGCTTGAATATAGAGCCAGCTTGACATTCTACGAATACCGACGGCGAGTACAGACATAGGGTCGATTACCGATCTAGCTCTGAGATCGTCATTCGTGAAATGAGCTTAGTGAATACAGATCTGAGTTTGAATACAGATCCAAGTCTGACATCGACATTCGATGTAACCCGACAGCGAATACAGACCTAGAATCGAATACCGATTCAGCTCTGAGATCGATGTTCGCAATATACGACTTCAAATACCGACCCAACTCTGACATCGACATTCGCAAATAAGGTGTGCGAATACTGATCTGAGTTTAAATACAAAGCCAGCTCTGACATCAACATTAGATTTAGGATTTCATGGCATCATTCTGCGACTATATCTGGCACCCTCGCAGACGTTCAGGAATTTTGGTGCCATTTATTTTTTTATATGTGTGACCTTTAAGGTCTGTTAGGAGTCAATTGCATCGGTCTGCGACTGTTTTTTTACCCTATCGCAGACTTTCATGAATTTTGGTGCCAATTCAGAAAATGATATTTTTGACATCTAGAGGCCCTAAGGTATTCATTGCATCGGTCTGCGAATGTTTCTGACATGTTCGCTGACTTTCAGGTATGTTGGTGCCAATTGAACAAATCACATTTTTGGCATCTAGGGACCCTTACGAGTCCATTACATCGGTCTGCGACTGTTTCTGACACACTCATCGACTTTCAGGAATGTTCGTGCCTTTTTAGAAAATGGTATTTTTGACCTTTAGGGACCTTTATGAGTACATTCAATCGGTATGCGACTGTTTTGGACACCCATCGCAGTCTCTCCTGAATGTTGGTGCAAATTGACAAAAATGACACTTTTGTTCTCCATAGGAGTCCTTTGCATCGGTCTGCGACTGTTTCTGACACTCTCGCATACTTTCAGGAACTTTGTTGCCAATTGAGAAAATGACATTTTTGGCCTCTAGGAACACTTAGGAGCTTACTGCATCTGTCTGCGACTGTTAATGACACACTTGAGGACTTTCAGGAATTTCGGTGCCAATGGAGAAAATGATAGTTTTGTCCTCTAGGAACTCTTAGGAGTCCATTGCATATGTCTGCGTCTGTTTATGGCACACTCGCAGACTTTCAGGACTATTATTATTATCACAATTACTCTAACATAGCCAACTTCTGCTTGTTATGTGGATGGATGTGCGTGATTCAAGCCTTGCTTCGAAACATTTAAATAGAGTATCACGGTGTTCAAATTATCATATAATATAATTAAGATGAGTTTTGTATTAATCAAGACTATATCTGTAGTCTTTTTATTAACATAATACCTTGTCGTTATTCAGGGTGGTTCTTTTGGGATTGGCTGGAATACTCCGTCCGGATACACAGTTCTCTTTCTTGACAAGATAACAAAAGTTCTTTAATTTCTTTGATTAAGATATCATATGTTTAGTATTGACATTAACAAGCCATTTTAATTACATTTAACTTATTTAAGATGGTTCCTATTTTTCTAATTTCTAACTCACCACAATGAGTCCATTTAACGGAGAATCAATGGTGTGACACAGACAGGATAAAACAGCCACACTTGTGCATAATTTAGTATTTTGAAAAAAATAATGATATAATAGAGAAAATCAGTGGTTGATTAAAGAAAGGGAATAAGAACGTCAACGTAATTACAATGTAGAAATAACTGAATGGTTATAAGGGTAACATGTACTTCCAAGAATACATCAAGTAACAATTTTAGTAACGTAAATTACATTGGTATTTTCCAGTAATGTTTGTGATGTTTGATACTAAACCTTGAAGTAATATGTTTATTGCATAAAATCTACTAAACTATGTAATGAATTTTTTATCCTGTCTGTATCACATCATGATTTAGATGTTAACGTATTTTACTGTGTAAACGTATCATACGGCAATATGTAGCATTAAAATGCGATTAAAAACGATTATATTAGAAAAACATTGACACACATCTAGTCATGAAAAAACATATTAAAAGGATCTTTTATTTAACCCTTATCACACTTCTTCGTTCGATAAGGGGTATACCTAGTAAAATAACAAATATGCAAAGTACTATTTTCTAGGACTAACAAAGTAGTTTTTGATCAGTAGACATAGGGCAGTCAAAAAATAATTGTCAGCAAAATTCCCTAATACGGGGGACATTAGGACCCCCTTTGGTCTCATAGCCTAAGTTTGTTGTGGGTGGATTGTGGATTGTTAATAAAGGTTCCTTTAGTGTTCTATATATGCAGCGACGCAGACGTGAAAACATTATATGTATAACACCATAACTCATGTGACGTTTGAAACAATTTAAAATTAAAATTAAACACATGTACTTTTTCAATGATTACTTTATTGACATAATGACCCATGTGTGAGATGATATTCATTACGAGGGCTTACTACTCTCAGCTAGACATTTGTCAATATCAATGAGATGGAAACGGTTTCGTAAAAAATGAATGCGTTTTCAGTTCGTTGATATTCAAACAGGACATGTTTTATTGCACTGGACAATACTTGTCCCATAATTAAGCAATACAATTATGTTATATGGGCTCATACGGTTTCTGAGCGTTGTTTTCAAATGTCATTCAGGCGGATTGGATTTAAATTCATATTATTCGAATATGTACCATTGTACTCATAAATGACAATCTGTAATTTTGAAACCGCTAAATTATTATTAAACTATAGCTATACAAATGAATCAAACGCGAAACCCAAAATACCACACATACATCCTAAATAATACTGGATGCATACTAGCGAATTATTCACTAATTTATTCTGAATATGTCAACATTTCTAGAATATGACATGATGGTTCTTTCGTCGGAGGATTTTAATCCTTTTTGCCTCATGTATATTTTTACAAGACTTTTTATGTTCGACACTAACTTTTAAAAAGTGGATGGGGTAATGTTATACCCTCATTATAAACAAAAAAAGAAAACTCACACATGTTGTCATTTTCATGTAATTCTGCTTACATGAAATTACCACCATTGTTTTATTTTTGTTGTTCGTATTATAGTATCAGGGATATGACCTCATACATCTAAAATACATAGTTTTAAACGACAAATGATGGATTATTCTGAATTTATTTGTTCTGTGAAAAAACAACATATTTAGATATTTAAAATAGCTACATATTTGACTTTCCCACTTAACACGTCCGACAGCAAAATTCAGTAACACTGTATAGGGCATAGTACCAGTAAAATGCCCTCTTCAAGAGTATTTGGAACATGGCAGATTTCCTGTACAGCTAAAGCCATTCAGACTTTTCAAACATCCGTGTTGATATATCACTAGTTAAACAAGTATAAAATGCATAAAATGTGCAAATTTGAAATCAATCGGATTACTTTTGTATATTTTATGAACATGTATATCAATCCTTTCGATTACTAATCTGCCTTATTTTGTTCCAAGTCCAGTCATAGCGCTGGTACCGCCGGTGATCCGCTTCCAAACCTCGATCGGTTAAGGTCATACCTTACCATAACAATTGCTAGCCAAAATTGGTATTTTTATTTCACCTATAACAAAATGCAGTAGCTTTTACGAATTTTATAATATGTATCATACTCTACATTTGCTAGCATGTATTGTGCAAAGGTTATTTGCAATTTGGTGAATGACCATCTAGTTGTTATGTACGTACATATTGTGTATATATTATATACAATATGGGCCAGATACTATATAGTTTGTCTTCATTAAGACAGGTTTGCCGCGAAATGAATGCACCAAGTAAACCACAGTTATAGTCCAACCAAATGAACTTAGTTCTCACATTTGATGCATCGATATATTGCACGACAAGTATCAATTTCCTCGAGATAATCGTGTCTTGTTGGATATTTAGATTTGTGTTTATAGTATACCGTGTACATAATCGCAATACTTTCTGCTGATGGAAACAAATATCGTTTTAAGTTATTGACAATTAGTTAACGTTTAAATGATGCTTTATCGAATGTTCGATTACAAGGTTAATGTGTTGCCTTGAATTTCGACACCAACGCCTAGTAGAGCGCAAACAATATGCATGTACAAAGAGGACTGTTCAATTATGTGTATGGTTCTTATTATCTTAACCATAGATTTCCTTGATTAGCTTCTGATTGCGCTGTGACGTTTTGGCAGATAATCGGGTTATTACGACATGTTATGAGTTAGAAAATTAGCTTATACCTTGCTCACACTGGCTGACTGGTGTCCGTATACCATAACTATTTAACCTGTGTATAGGCATAGTGTATACACTGAGCGTCGGCCGCTGGTTAACATTTGCTCCTTGGTAAAGGATGGCGGACGGGAACGGTTGAGGGACATAAAAAACACATTGGATCATCACGGAAATATCACTTTGACCCTACGTCACGTTCTGATTTAATCCGACAATTCCACGAAGACCAGCCGATGTCCGTCCGGCCTCTGGTCTACTTAGGTAGTGGGTATGCCGATCGATCATCGGATGGCGATTAGACGTGTGCCCCATTTATAAGCGATGTACTAACCGAACATTTTGCAAATGTCATGATACTTGTATACTAGGCCTACAAGACTAAAATAAGAAGTAGTCAATACACTATGGAAACCTGGTCGTTTAGATATGAGATATGTTATGAGGAATAATAGTGTACTAGCAAAAAAATTGTCCTCATGGAATGGAACATGAGTTGTTGTTATTTTATCTAAATATTCTTGACATTAAAGTTGATCCTCATCCATCCGAAAATGTACCAGTGCATGGTGTTGTGATCGGCAAGGTTCGAGTAATCACTCCCGGTGGTGTGTGTAAAAAGGACAACAACCACAAAGTACAAAATGGGTTTGAAATTATTTAAAGCAATTATGACGCCTTGTAGTTTTTTATGATCACTGTAATATTGTATATTGAACATCCCTCGTAGAAGTTTTGGCACCCTATCAAGAAAGACATCATACGACCAAAAAAGGTGTCAAGTGCGTCTAGTTCAAATCGGTCAGAGAAGAAAAACGTAAACTGTTGTTTTAAGCTCTGTGTTGTTCAAACGGAACACAAAGATTCAAAGTAAGTTCTGCATACTGCTTAAGTAGGAGCTATATTCAACCTAGGGCCTGTTTGTGCAGAAGGTATATATCGAATGTCAATGTAAGAGCTAGGTCTGCATTCGGACCTGGTTTTGCATTCGATATAGGTATATATCGAATTATTGTTTCCGAGGTTTAGTGGTTAAAGCACTTTTCTTCTAATCTGGCGACCCGGGTGAAGGCACTCATTTGTACTCCATATTTCAACAGAACGCAGACTGGTAAATAGAGGCTATGCCCGATGTCAAAAAATGTCGCTCTCAGAGCTGATTTGCATTCGGTCTGCACTAGGTCTGCACTCTGTCTGCATTTGGACCTTGGTGTGCATTAGACATCGGAATAATATTGAATGTCGATCTCAGAGCAGGATCATTATTCATTCATTGGTCTGCATTAGCCTTCGAGATAAATGGAATGTCGATGTCAGGCCTAGTTCTGTATTCAAACTCAGCTCGGTATTCAACGGCCATATATTGCGAATGTCGATGTCAGAGCCTGGTCTGTATTCAAACTTAGCTGGGTATTCAACGGTCTTATATTGCGAATGTCGATCTCAGAACTGGGTCGGTATTCGATAGTAGGTCTGTACTCGCCGTCGGTATACAACGAATGTCGATCTCAGACTCTGTATTCAACCCGAGACCTGCAATCACCGGTCCTATATTGGGAATGTCGATCTCGGAGCTTGATCGACTTTCGACCCTTGGTCTTGATTAGCCGGCTGTATGCACCGAATGTCGATGTCATAGCTGGATCTGTATTCCAACTTAGATCTGTATTCACCATCCTTATTTAGCAAAGTTGATCTCATATCTGGACGACCGGTATTCGACCTCAGGTCTGTATTCGACGTCAGTATACATCGAATTTCGATGTCAGAGCTGGCTCTTTATACAAACGCAGCTCAGTATTCACCAACCTTATTTAGCGAATGTCGATCTCAGAGCCGGATCGGTATTCGATCCTAGGTCTGTATTCGATGTCGGTTTACATCGAATGTCGATGTCAGACTTGGATCTGTATTCAAACTCAAATCTGTATTCACCAACCACAATTCGCGAATGTCGATCTCAGAGCTGGGTCGGTATTGGATCCTAGGTCTGTATTCACCGTGGGTATACCTTGAATGTCGATGTCAGACCTGGCTCTGTATTAAAACTCAAATATGTATTCACGCACCTTATATTGCGAATGTCGATCTCAGAGCTGGATCGGTAATCGATCCTAGGTCTGTATTCGCTGTCGGTTCATATCGAATGCCGATGTCAGAGCTGGCTCTGTAATCAAACTCAGATCTGTATTCACCAACCACATTTCGCGAATGTCGATATCAGAGCTGAGTCGGTATTGGATCCTAGGTCAGTATTCGCTGTGGGTATACATCGAATGTCGATGTCAGACCTGGCTCTATATTCAAACTCAGATATGTATTCACGCACCTTATATTGCGAATGTCGATGTCAGAGCTTGATCGGTATTCGATTCTAGGTCTGTATACGCTGTCGGTTCATATCGAAAGACGATATCAGAGCTGGCTCTGTATTCAAACTCAGATCTGTATTCACCAACCACATTTCGCGAATGTCGATCTCAGAGCTGAGTCGGTATTGGATCCTAGGTCTGTATTCGCCGTGGGTATACATCGAATGCCGATGTCAGACCTGGCTCTGTATTCAAACTCAGATATGTATTCACGCACCTTATATTGCGAATGTCGATCTCAAAGCTGGGTCGGTATTGATTCCTAGGTCTGTATTCGCCCTCGGTTTACATCGAACGTCGATGTCAGTTCTGGCTCTGTATTCAAACTCAGATATGTATTCACTTACCTTATATTGCGAATGTCGATCTCAGAGCTGGGTCGGTATTCGATCATAGGTCTGTATTCGCCGTGGGTATACATTGAATGTCGATGTCAGACCTGGGTCTGTATTCAAACTCAGGTTTGTATTCACAGGCCTAATTTTGCGAATGTTGATGTCAGAGCTGGGTCGGTATTCGATCCTAGGTCTGTATTCGCCGTGGGTATACATTGAATGTCGATGTCAGACCTGGGACTGTATTCAAACTCAGGTCTGTATTCACATGCCTTATTTTGCGAATGTTGATGTCAGAGCTGGGTCGGTATTCGATCCTAGGTCTGTATTCGCCGTCGGAATACATTGATTGTCGATGTCAGAGCTGGGTCGGTATTCGCTCCTAGGTCTGTATTCATCGTCGGTGTACATTGAATGTCGATGTCAGACCTGGCTCTGTATTCTAACTCAGATATGTATTCACTTACCTTATATTGCGAATGTCGATCTCTGAGCTGGGTCGGTATTGGATCCTAGGTCTGTATTCGCCGTGGGTATACATTGAATGCCGATGTCTGACCTGGCTCTGTATTCAAACTTAGATATATATTCATCCACCTTATATTGCGAATGTCGATCTCTGAACTGGGTCGGTATTGGATCCTAGGTCTGTATTCGCCCTCGGTTAACATCGAATGTCGATGTCAGACCTGGCTCTGTATTCAAACTCAGATCTGTATTCACGCAACTTATGTTGCGAATGTCGATCTCAGAGCTGGGTCGGTATTGGATCGTAGGTCTGTATTCGCTGTGGGTATACAATGAATGTCGATGTCAGACCAGGGTCTGTATTCAAACTCAGGTCTGTATTCACAGGCCTTATTTTGCGAATGTCGATCTCAGAGCTGGGTCGGTATTCGATCCTAGGTCTGCATTCGCTGTCGGTTCATATCGAATGCCGATGTCAGAGCTGGCTCTGTATTCAAACTCAGATATGTATTCACCAACCACATTTCGCGAATGTCGATGTCAGAGCTTGATCGGTATTCGATTCTAGGTCTGTATACGCTGTCGTTTAATATCGAATGTCGATGTCAGACCTGGCTCTGTATTCAAACTCAAATCTGTATTCACCTACCACATTTTGTGAATGTCGATCTCAGAGCTGGGTCGGTATTCGATCCTAGGTCTGTATTCGTCATCGGTCTATGCATTAAACTGTGGATACGTAGCAGTGACGTTTATTGTTAAGGCTTTATTACTTGCTTTATTACTCCCCTTTAAAATAAATTTTAAATAATCAATGAAAACTATGGTAAATTTGCAATGTATTTAATTAGAACTCATTTATATTGGTCATTCACTATTAGTTTATAATTAAGAAATAAATAAAACGGTATGTATTGATGTTGCTTTTACAGATTTCATGCATTTAACAACAAATATAAAGCATGTAAAATATATTGTTTTCTTGGTTTCTGGCTGTCAATAATATTGCATCCCAGCTCGGTATTCCCCTCAACGTATTTTGCGAATGACGAACTCAGAGATGGATCTGTATTCACACTTGGGTCTGTATTCGCCGTCGGTAAATAATGATTGTCGAAGTCATAGTTGGGTCGGTATTGAATCCGAGGTCTGTATTCGCCGTCGGTTAACATCGAATAACGATGTCAGACCTGGCTCTGTATTCAAACTCATATCTGTATTCGCCCACATTATGTTGTGAATGTCGATCTCAGAGCTGGGTCGGTATTCGATCCTAGGTCTGTATTCGCCGTCGGTATACATCGAATGTCGATGTCAGAGCTAGGTCGGTATTCGATCCTAGGTCTGTATTCGCCGTCGGAACACATTGATTGTCGATGTCAGAGCTGGGTCGGTATTCGATCCTATGTCTGTATTCGCCATAGTTGTACATCGAATGTCGATGTCAGACCTGGCTCTGTATTCAAACTCGGATCTGTATTCACAGGCCTTATTTTGCGAATATCGATCTCAGAGCTGGGTCGGTATTCGGTCCTAGGTCTGTATTCGCCGTCGGTGTACATCGAATGACGATGTCAGACCTGGCTCTGTATTCAAACTCAGATCTGTATTCATAGGCATTATTTTGCGAATGTCGATCTCAGAGCTGGGTCGGTATTCGGTCCTAGGTCTGTATTCGCCGTAGGTGTACATCGAATGACGATGTCAGACCTGGGTCTGTATTCAAACTTAGGTCTGTATTCACAGGCCTTATTTTGCGAATGTTGATGTCAGAGCTGGGTCGGTATTCCATGCTAGGTCTGTATTCGCCGTCGCTATACAGCGAATGTCGATGTCAGAGCTGGGTCGGTATTGGATCCTAGGTCTGTATTCGCCGTCGCTTTACATCGAATGTCGATGTCAGAGCTGGGTCGGTATTCGATCCTATGTCTGTATTCGCCATAGTTGTACATCGAATGTCGATGTCAGACCTGGCTCTGTATTCAAACTCGGATCTGTGTTCACAGGCCTTATTTTGCGAATATCGATCTCAGAGCTGGGTCGGTATTCGGTCCTAGGTCTGTATTCGCCGTAGGTGTACATCGAATGACGATGTCAGACCCGGGTCTGTATTCAAACTTAGGTCTGTATTCACAGGCCTTATTTTGCGAATGTTGATGTCAGAGCTGGGTCGGTATTCGATCCTAGGTCTGTATTCGCCGTCGCTTTACATCGAATGTCGATGTCAGAGCTGGGTCGGTATTCGATCCTATGTCTGTATTCGCCATAGTTGTACATCGAATGTCGATGTCAGACCTGGCTCTGTATTCAAACTCGGATCTGTATTCACAGGCCTTATTTTGCGAATATAGATCTCAGAGCTGGGTCTGTATTCGGTCCTAGGTCTGTATTCGCCCTAGGTGTACATTGAATGACGATGTCAGACCTGGCTCTGTATTCAAACTCAGATCTGTATTCACAGGCATTATTTTGCCAATGTCGATCTCAGAGCTGGGTCGGTATTCGGTCCTAGGTCTGTATTCGCCGTCGGTGTACATCGAATGACGATGTCAGACCTGGCTCTGTATTCAAACTCAGATCTGTATTCATAGGCATTATTTTGCGAATGTCGATCTCAGAGCTGGGTCGGTATTCGGTCCTAGGTCTGTATTCGCCGTAGGTGTACATTGAATGACGATGTCAGACCTGGCTCTGTATTCAAACTCAGATCTGTATTCACTGGCATTATTTTGCCAATGTCGATCTCAGAGCTGGGTCGGTATTCGGTCCTAGGTCTGTATTCGCCGTCGGTGTACATCGAATGACGATGTCAGACCTGGCTCTGTATTCAAACTTAGGTCTGTATTCACAGGCCTTATTTTGCGAATGTTGATGTCAGAGCTGGGTCGGTATTCCATGCTAGGTCTGTATTCGCCGTCGCTATACATCGAATGTCGATGTCAGAGCTGGGTCGGTATTGGATCCTAGGTCTGTATTCGCCGTCGCTTTACATCGAATGTCGATGTCAGAGCTGGGTCGGTATTCGATCCTATGTCTGTATTCGCCATAGTTGTACATCGAATGTCGATGTCAGACCTGGGTCTGTATTCAAACTTAGGTCTGTATTCACAGGCCTTATTTTGCGAATGTTGATGTCAGAGCTGGGTCGGTATTCCATGCTAGGTCTGTATTCGCCGTCGCTATACATCGAATGTCGATGTCAGAGCTGGGTCGGTATTGGATCCTAGGTCTGTATTCGCCGTCGCTTTACATCGAATGTCGATGTCAGAGCTGGGTCGGTATTCGATCCTATGTCTGTATTCGCCATAGTTGTACTTCGAATGTCGATGTCAGACCTGGCTCTGTATTCAAACTCGGATCTGTGTTCACAGGCCTTATTTTGCGAATATCGATCTCAGAGCTGGGTCGGTATTCGGTCCTAGGTCTGTATTCGCCGTAGGTGTACATCGAATGACGATGTCAGACCCGGGTCTGTATTCAAACTTAGGTCTGTATTCACAGGCCTTATTTTGCGAATGTTGATGTCAGAGCTGGGTCGGTATTCGATCCTAGGTCTGTATTCGCCGTCGCTTTACATCGAATGTCGATGTCAGAGCTGGGTCGGTATTCGATCCTATGTCTGTATTCGCCATAGTTGTACATCGAATGTCGATGTCAGACCTGGCTCTGTATTCAAACTCGGATCTGTATTCACAGGCCTTATTTTGCGAATATCGATCTCAGAGCTGGGTCTGTATTCGGTCCTAGGTCTGTATTCGCCGTAGGTGTACATTGAATGACGATGTCAGACCTGGCTCTGTATTCAAACTCAGATCTGTATTCACAGGCATTATTTTGCCAATGTCGATCTCAGAGCTGGGTCGGTATTCGGTCCTAGGTCTGTATTCGCCGTCGGTGTACATCGAATGACGATGTCAGACCTGGCTCTGTATTCAAACTCAGATCTGTATTCATAGGCATTATTTTGCGAATGTCGATCTCAGAGCTGGGTCGGTATTCGGTCCTAGGTCTGTATTCGCCGTAGGTGTACATTGAATGACGATGTCAGACCTGGCTCTGTATTCAAAATCAGATCTGTATTCACAGGCATTATTTTGCCAATGTCGATCTCAGAGCTGGGTCGGTATTCGGTCCTAGGTCTGTATTCGCCGTCGGTGTACATCGAATGACGATGTCAGACCTGGCTCTGTATTCAAACTTAGGTCTGTATTCACAGGCCTTATTTTGCGAATGTTGATGTCAGAGCTGGGTCGGTATTCCATGCTAGGTCTGTATTCGCCGTCGCTATACATCGAATGTCGATGTCAGAGCTGGGTCGGTATTGGTTCCTAGGTCTGTATTCGCCGTCGCTTTACATCGAATGTCGATGTCAGAGCTGGGTCGGTATTCGATCCTATGTCTGTATTCGCCATAGTTGTACATCGAATGTCGATGTCAGACCTGGCTCTGTATTCAAACTCGGATCTGTATTCACAGGCCTTATTTTGCGAATATCGATCTCAGAGCTGGGTCGGTATTCGGTCCTAGGTCTGTATTCGCCGTAGGTGTACATCGAATGACGATGTCAGACCCGGGTCTGTATTCAAACATAGGTCTGTATTCACAGGCCTTATTTTGCGAATGTTGATGTCAGAGCTGGGTCGGTATTCGATCCTAGGTCTGTATTCGCCGTCGCTTTACATCGAATGTCGATGTCAGAGCTGGGTCGGTATTCGATCCTATGTCTGTATTCGCCATAGTTGTACATCGAATGTCGATGTCAGACCTGGCTCTGTATTCAAACTCGGATCTGTATTCACAGGCCTTATTTTGCGAATATCGATCTCAGAGCTGGGTCTGTATTCGGTCCTAGGTCTGTATTCGCCGTAGGTGTACATTGAATGACGATGTCAGACCTGGCTCTGTATTCAAACTCAGATCTGTATTCACAGGCCTTATTTTGCGAATGTTGATGTCAGAGCTGGGTCGGTATTCCATGCTAGGTCTGTATTCGCCGTCGCTATACATCGAATGTCGATGTCAGAGCTGGGTCGGTATTGGATCCTATGTCTGTATTCGCCGTCGCTTTACATCGAATGTCGATGTCAGAGCTGGGTCGGTATTCGATCCTATGTCTGTATTCGCCATAGTTGTACATCGAATGTCGATGTCAGACCTGGCTCTGTATTCAAACTCGGATCTGTATTCACAGGCCTTATTTTGCGAATATCGATCTCAGAGCTGGGTCGGTATTCGGTCCTAGGTCTGTATTCGCCGATGGTGTACATGGAATGACGATGTCAGACCTGGCTCTGTATTCAAACTCAGATCTGTATTCATAGGCATTATTTTGCCAATGTCGATCTCAGAGCTGGGTCGGTATTCGGTCCTAGGTCTGTATTCGCCGTCGGTGTACATCGAATGACGATGTCAGACCTGGCTCTGTATTCAAACTCAGATCTTTATTCATAGGCATTATTTTGCGAATGTCGATCTCAGAGCTGGGTCGGTATTCGGTCCTAGGTCTGTATTCGCCGTCGGTGTACATCGAATGACGATGTCAGACCTGGCTCTGTATTCAAACTCAGATCTGTATTCATAGGCATTATTTTGCGAATGTCGATCTCAGAGCTGGGTCGGTATTCGGTCCTAGGTCTGTATTCGCCGTCGGTGTACATCGAATGACGATGTCAGACCTGGCTCTGTATTCAAACTCAGATCTGTATTCACAGGCCTTTTTTTGCGAATGTCGATCTCAGAGCTGGATCTGTATTGGCCACTAGGTCTGTATTAGCTCACCTTAAATTGCCAATGTCGATTTCAGAGCTGGATCTGTATTAGCACCTAGGTCTGTATTGAATGTCGATCTTCGATTAACGATCTCAGAGCCAACTTCACACACCTTCACAGAGGTACCCTTTTCGCAATTTTTTTTGTATTTTGGTTAAATGTGGCTAAAATGCTGAGAAAATCAATGAAAACACTTAAAATAAAATTTATTGAACATGTAAATATCGCGAAAACACATTAACACACAATAAACAAACATTACCAAACGAACCTGACTCCCAAAAAAGTCATTTGGCATAACTAGTATAATATTTTTATTTTTTACCACACCCACCTATTTTGTAATGTAATATTTTTCTCAGAATGGAAATCGTCATTCCGATTATTATATTCTAATTTTATTGCATAAAACTTATCCAAACTGTTCAATTTAATTAATTTTAGATTATTTTTACATATTTTTACATTTATAAGGCACATAACGTACTATGACAAACGTCGCATGCGCATTAAACCGATCCAGCATCCTTAAAACGCAATAATAATGAAATGAGAAAGATTGTCTACGAATATATTGAATGACCCTCGTATATGCGAAGTTTCATTCAGTTATTCCTTTTTTAAAATGCGATTTTGTTATCATTCTTATGTACACTGTGCATATACTGGACATGAGCCAAACCGAGATCTTAACGTACCTGATATTTTTTCAGACAATGCAATTTAAGAGTCGTTTGAAAAAAATAAAGATCACAAGGGACAATGCTTGGCAAATAAGGATGGTCGGTAGGCTCAAGTGCCTTCACTCTTCTCAGAAAGTCGCGTTAATGGCTGCTGCAGGTGGAGGCCAATTGTTCTGCAATAGCATGCCATCCTTCGAATATTTGGCTTGGCAGCGATTGTAGGAGTATTTCTTCAATTTTTGAAGGAACTTACCTTTTTTAAGATTGGCCTTTACCCATAGTCCATTTTATACATCAACTTTATTGGTAGAAACTTGGTTTATATGGAAAAACGTGTACGTTTCTACTGACGTTCATGGTGAGTTTTGCAATGCATACTTTTGTACTGTCTTTGCTGGCCCATATTTGTGTATTGATCCGTCGCATATGTGACAAAATGAATCCGTGTCTTGTTTGTGGTCATTACATATGCAACCGGTCGACTTTGTTTTCTAGAAACTGGTTTTAACTATTTTTTGGACAGTTTGCAAGAGCATATGTGCTGACGTCTAAAAGCAGATAGGGGTACCTAAACTATACTCATCGTCTTAATTGTTGTTATATGCTTGATAAGTGTATGAATAGCTCCCAATGGTGCGCCAACACATTGAGCTACTTGCCTAATTGTAAATACTCCACCAGTTTCCAAAAACATTTGATTTTCTCAACCCTTTTCTAATTTGTTGCGGTATGTGGATGGCGTGCATGGGGTTCATTTCCAAATAAAATTACACCACTTTTAAATGTCTTAAACTATCAAATAGTTGATGAATAAGACATTGCACGACGCCATTGCACCATACAAGTTATTTTAAATATTGTATTTGTGCCATTTTCCCAATCATTTAAGCATTAGTATACACAAGTAGACAGTGTTAATTGACGTATTATAACAGCGACATTGAACGGATTATAAAATGTGAGGTATCAATTTGAAGCTAGAACAATGATCTTTGATATACAGCTAACTATTGTTTAAAAACTCATTGATACACGAACAATATAGTTGCATTCCAGTTTGAACATCTCTCGAATTTAGTACCCATTGTTTTCTTACTGGAAGCACCCGTTATGGAAGTTTGTGGGTCACATTTCGTGGTGGGTCCAATTACAGTTAGTCATTGTTATGGTTCCTATTTCATTGTGTGATGACCGGACACTATGCAGACTCTATTAATCTAACCTTACCTCATGCCTTTCCAGCCGGTATTTGTTGATGTTTGACTGCTACATTGTCTTGTCGTGCCCTTAAATGTTTTGTTGTCTCGTTGTCCCGACTTCTGATAGGTGATAGTACTGTGATACCTGTCACTGTGGCCTTTTGTATAGGAAGCAATACATGGTGAGATACGTTTATTTACACTGTCCTGTTCGAAAAGGTTGTACGTGGGGAAAAGTGTGAGGTTTCGTGCATTGCAAATACATTTACCCTAGTGACATTTGCCACTGTCTGTACCAACCGGAAGTGCATTAGTCAACCTTCCTTTATGTGTGTATTAGTTTTGTCCAGTTTTTGTGGTATTAATGCTTTAGTCATCCTTCCTGTATGTTATTGTAGAAGTGCAATAGTCATCATTCCTTTATGTATATACATGTACTAGTTTTGCCCATTTTTATTGTAGAAGTGCATTAGTCAACCTTCCTTTATGTATGTACTAGTTGTGTCCACTTTTATTGTAGAAGTGAATTAGTCAACCTTCCTTTATGTATGTACTAGTTGTGTCCACTTTTATTGTAGAAGTGCATTAATCAACCTTCCTTTATGTATGTACTAGTTGTGTTCACTTTTATTGTAGAAGTGCATTAGTCAACCTTCCTTTATGTATGTACTAGTTGTGTCCACTTTTATTGTAGAAGTGCATTAGTCAACCTTCCTTTATGTATGTACTAGTTGTGTCCATTTTAATAAAAATGTAAACTTACAAATAAAATTGGCCAATGTACCTTTTTGAGAAACTGTGTTCATTGTGAATGTGCTCTTCTGTGATTTCGTTGTCCAGCGTAAAACTGCTTGAAGTTCGTAGCTTTCAAAATTGCATGTACATCGTAACTGTTGTAGGTTGTCCTTGTGGTATATTGTCGTCTGTTAGGTTCGTTCTTGTCTTTAAGCTTTTGCTCCAGATTTGTATCACTGATTGAGGCGGCAGCTATTTGGAGAGTTGTGTCGTGGTTTTCTAGTTGTTCAGTATTTTGTCCTTTATTTAGGTTTTTTTAAAGAATAAAACAGTTTGTTTTCTGTGCTCGGTTGGTTCAGTTGGACGTTGTGCCTTGTGTGTTTTTATGTTTTCTGTGCTCGGCTGGTTAAGTTGAGTGCTGCCTTCCCTGTCTGACTTAATATTATCTTTTTACACCTTCGCATACATCGATACATGTACCATTAAAAATGTTTATAAATATTCTTGCCAGGTTTTTAAAACATACAAAATTTTACTAGAATACGACTAGTGTTGTCTTATTTACAATTATAAATTAATCATCTGTGCAGCTGCTTTATACTTGTGACAACTGACATAAGGACTTTTTCATTTCATTTTTTTCAGTTTTGGTATTGTCTGAGTTTCTTTTGTGTTTCGTGTATTCATTTTTATCCTGTTGATTCTGTTGGGTGCTATTAGTGTCGTATTTCTATTTAAACTTCTAGAAATTGAGCTAGGTTTAATTTTAAGCCCAATGACGTCCTACGGCATAAAGTCTCAATAATTGTCATTTTCACAGTTTCTGTCGGACTTTTCGTCCCCTATCTGATTATTTACGCTATTCGTACCGTATCTGGTTCGTATATAATTCATACATGCAGCTGTAGAGTTATCGAATTAGGACTTTGTGCAGTGTTTTAGTTGCATGTTAACTTTTTCTTTCGCCCAATCATTCCCTATCTATTCACTTACACTTTGTTGTTGACTAAATTCGACCGTCAATTTTACCGGCTGCTGGGTTATAACATTTGAAGTAATTCTTAAACTTTTAGTTTTTTTTGACAGCTGAAATTAGGACTTGTAGCTTGCGCCGCATCATCCCCTATTTGTTTACTTATTTTGTTATTGTTGACTACCATCAAAAATTATTTGTTACCGATTACAGTGATTCTTAAACATTGGGAAAATTTTGACAGCTGTAACTAGTTCTTCCAGCTTTCTGATATTTGAAACTTGGACTGTTAGCAGTTTAGGTTTATGTGATCGTTCAATTGTGTGTTTAGGCATTGTACCGTATAATTCTGAAGTCTTTTCAATTTCTATAAATTGATAATAAACCGACATTGATTGAAGTTGGTAAGTGCTCAAGCCAAATGACTGCCTAATAATGTACGTATGGGTGAGCACGACCATGCAAATTTACACTAACTTTGCAGTTGTGGTGGTATCAATGGGAAGTAACTAACTTATGTTATGAGTTTTTAAAAGTGATTAAAATTTGCTGTTTGCAGCCCACATTGTCACATTTAAATACCATACAAAGTGCCATGTATTTAAAAAACCAAATTATCAAAGTAACCAACTTATCAAAGCGCCACATTTACTCTGAGTACAATAAATACAGCACACATTACATTTCTCAATAGGGATACATGTTAAACCGGTCAGTTTGATCAGCTAGACATTTTCTTCATGTACCTCGTAAATCATTCCATTTATGTCTACTTGTTCCAATATTACTCCGCTAGAATATTCCAACAATAATCATTATTGCAAACATATTTTATTTGTCCCAAGTGTAGACAATCGAAATTATAACATCCAGTTATGTAGGCTGCCTGTAGCCTTAAACATAAGTGTGAAAAGTTTTTAAACAGATTACCCAAAATAACTTCAAGGTGTTAACAAAAACACGCCGAAAATATTTTTCTGTGTGGACCTCGAAAGAGCAATAGGCTGACCAGGACGACCGGTTTAACATGCAACTTGTAACCATATAGAGAAAACGTAGCATGTGCATTATATTATGTAATCAGTTGACAAAAGACCCACAATTATCAAAGAGACAAACACATCAATGTACCAAATTATCTATTATAAGTCGAACACTAGAAAACATAAAACAACACACCATATGTATATGTTTGTAATAAGTTTATTCATAAATGCAGCTTTTATTTATGAAAGCTTGCAAACTCTCTGGAATATAATTACTACTTTGAGCAAATCCTAAGTGTAGTAATGTTATTTGTGGCCTCCGTAGCTCAGTGCTTAGTGGACTTGCGGACTAATCTGGCGACCCGGGTTCAAACACGGATGGAGGCACACATACGCCTGCCATGTTTCAGCAGAAAGCTGACTAGCAAATAAAGGCTATGCTCGGTATGTTATTTCTACATCAATAATTTTGTTCTTAAAAGTTTCATGAACACAAGACAAATGTGTTCTAAAGATGAGAGTAAAGCAACCTGTACAGACCACCCATGAGAAGAGTAAAGAACGTGGTCTTTGTTGACAGGTGGTCATTATTAACAGGTTTACTATCATTGTAAATGATCTGATAGGAGATAAAATAACTGGTCTTTGTAGACAGGTTTTGTGGAAGTGGTCTTTATTTGCAGGTGGTTTTAACAACATGTTTGACTGTAGAATGATATTGTATAATCGAATTTATACATACACACTATTATATTCGTTTATAATTTACTGTAAATGAACTACACAAGCAGTAACATGTAAGCATGGATAATGCTCTAAAACATATGTATAAGAAATGTTACATATTATAATTATTCTGCATTCTTTTCGAAATCATTTTGAATAATTATGACAAATTTATCGAAACGAAACTACGTGTATAAACAAAGAGTAATGTTTAATTGATATACAAATAACATCAGGCAATGTGAAACAACAACTAATTTATATACATTTCGTATGTTTAAACAAAACAAAGCAGACAGAAAAATAGACAAAAACGTAAAATACAAGAACTTGGTCTAAACAAAAAGAGTTGCCTTGAAGAAAACACATAAATTGGGGCTAGTTATAATTATGCATAAAATAAACAATTTATGGAGCTGTCTTCAATGCCATTTCCATGTCTTGAATAAACTTTCTGTTGATGCTAGTTATGCATGGCGCAAATTTTATCTGAAAAAAGACAATTCACAGTTAAAACTAATGTAAGATTAATCAATATTTTCTTCTATTTCATACATTCAAAGTTTTTTTTTATATTTGCGATGTGTTAACAACTATCATAACTGGATGATTCAGGTTAAATAACACTCTTTTTCCTAAATTCGTAATGAAAACTAATATTTTAAATACATTTATCTCATATGCATAGTATTATATACTCCACATACTGACAGCAACAGATTTTCGTTCTTGTTAGAGATACCTCAATAAACCGTTATCATAGAAACCAGGCATAATGTGTAGGCAGGTCGGACTGCTATTTTGTATTACTACCCTACAACGCCAACCTAATGATGTGCCATTACTTTGGATTTCTAAAGGTTTGATTACGATCGCAACCGAGTAAACATTGTAAAGTGAATGTGTCCATAATCGTCATTGACGAATGTGCATTATCAGATCATGTTTGAAATTATGTTACAAGAAAGAGGTAGTGACACTCAATAGTCATTTGGTTCCGATGACACAACTTGTTGTAAGAGCAAAATTTATTGATTAATCCATTGCTTTTATAATATGCATGTATCTCGGCGATGAATTAAATGTTTTTTAAAATATCTTATGATTTCTGGATCATCCTTTGTAATGTTATGTATATGCATATGTACATAATTGAAACGAATGCCGAGTTCGATGTAATCTGTCCATCGTTTTCGATTTCATGAATTCACATATTCTTATTTGCAAATAAATTCACCATTTCACTTGAACTTAGGATTTCACACATTTTACTTCGATATATTAGGATAACAATATCGTGATTCCTGCCATATCCCAAAAATTTTAAGTTTGTAGAAACTCAAATATTTTGAAGTCCATCAAGACATTGCATTTACACTTGGCATACTTGTTAACCAAGCTTATCATAAACACCTTACAATGTCAAAGCCAGGTTACCCTATCCAACATTTCAACAGAATTATGACCCTTGATTGACTTGCTAGTTTGTATGGACAAGGCTCCCACAAGAGCATACGCGTTTATTGAACGCTTTCTTTGTCATTGTTCTTATTTTTTAATGTTTCATTGTCATTATACTTGAAGGCCATATGAAAAAAAGAAATATGTTGTTAAATTATTTCTCATTTTTATATGGATCTTCGTAAAATAAAGCTGTTATCATTATTATTATCATATTATTGAAGTTAAGTAACCTCTGACACTAATCCTGTGAACCCATTGTTCAATGGAGTACCATCTACACACGGACCAACCTTGAAAGCACCACTGCCAGCAACAATGTCACCTGAAAAAGAAACCCACATTTTGTTATTAAATATAAACGAAATGCTTCCTTTTGATTGGCGTCTGCTTTTTTTCACAATTATAGTACATAGCTCAAAATTACGCTTACTTTTGAGTGAAAATGATTGAGTTAGCATTTCGTAACGGGTGCTTCCATTAAGAACACAATGGTCGCATTAGATAGCTCAACATATTAGGAATGCAGGGTTGTAGATAGCTCAACATTAATGCTAAACCAACCAGTTATGTTGTGTACACACCTAAAGTGTACAACAATAGTACAAGGGCCACTAAGTCACAATATAGTTCGGCTAATACTTTATTCAATACTGTAATGTACATACATTTACATTGCAAAACCAATAAGAAGCAGTGGGAGCGCATATACACTCACGTAGGGGACCTATGCATAACGTTCCATCCGTACGGAAAATATTAGTATTCTCATAATCATGCAACATCCTATTCTATCTGGGCTTATAAACTGCCCATAAAGTAGGTATACCTTTCAGTGGCTGGATAGTTCCAAACGGCTGCGAACTACCTGTACCTAGACCATACTCTATTTCTCCAGCCACGTGCTTTCCGTCGTACATTATCTTCAACGTATTCCAGTCAGCTTTCTGCAATTTAGTTTTAAAACATTGATAACTATTTTAGCTTGAAGTCGATCGCGGCGTTTTCGTGTATGATAAATGGCACGGTATCATTTTAGAAACAAAATGATGCACCATTAACCCACGTTCATTGAGCTTATTGAGACGGTATCGTGTACTTGTTGTTCCCAACATTTTTAGCATAAACAAGGATGAATAAAGCCTAAATTAACATGGTGACCTTCGGTCTATTTTGCATTGCGTATGGTTTTTGCTACACCCCCTGTCCATACATGCACAAGTTGAACACATCCATATATTTGGAACATTTCCCCTGTATCTCAAAAGACACTGCCAAGTATGGCATTAATCAAACTGATACGTACTTCAGACTAATGTAGCCTATTCAATTATTGTATGAATTATCTTTGATTATCGTTCCTTATCGTTTGTTTAGATTAGTGTAAGCAAATACTTCCCGCGGTTAAACAAAAACATCCGAAGTTAAATATAAAAGACTACTGTTATGTTTTATCTACTCTGATCTGTTATTGTTCCAATAACCGAAACTGGTTTGCATTCTGAAGAATAGCTGGCTGTGAAGTTTGAGGACATTATAGTTATACATTTACAGTCGTAGGTCACAATGACCTCAAAATAAATAGGTGTTATCTGTATCTACTGTTAATGGCCAACTTTCAGGATAATAGTACTACAATGTAACTGTTTTTTAAGTTATTGGTTGAAAACTATTCGCTCTATAGATCATATGTTACAAAACTATAACCCTCCATCTTCGATTGGACATAATAAACACAGTTTGTTTCGGACTAAATAATCGTCAACACACAATATAAGATACTTACGTCATATGGCAACGTGAATTCTGTTGAATTATATTTCGATTTTCCAAAGAACATGATTTCTGATGTACGTGGATTTAAGCTCACTTCAAACGACGGTGAACCATTATCTACGGTCATACAGTTAGACGCAAGTATCTGTACGTTCTGCTTGGCTGCCACAGCTGTAATAGTATTCATATAATTAAAATAATTTATTAAATTCAAGCAATAGAACCAGTAAATGTCATATAGAACCAGTTTAAAAGGAACTCGCAACAATTTGGAGAAATTCAAATACGTAATGCAACTTTAGTTTATGATACCATTGGTCAGTCCACACCATATTTTAACCAAATCGAGTAAAGAACTTGACCGATTGGGAATTATCCTACAGGGTACTGTTTTTTCAAAGCATTTGCGCTCCAAGTGTACTGCGCACGTCGATAATAGTTGCGCACACATAACAGTAAGTAACTATTGCATATCCCTCTTCCACAATATGGTAGTTTTTAAAGAATTAAGATTTGGGTGAAACTTTAATAATTTGATAAACAATAACCTTGATCTAATTAGGCCCAGGATTTGTATATACGAATGCCGATAAACGAAGCAGAATTTTATATGTAAGATCAAAATGTACTACATCTATCAACACAATATTCTGGTTTTAAAAGAATATGTTACATCTATAACAATATGAAAATCGTTCCTTTAATTGTTCTAGCTTGCAGTATTTACAACAGTGTGGCGTATTTCAAAGAACGAGACATGTTCTCAAAGGTTTCATTTGAAATGGCAAAACAAAATATACAGTGCTTCATTTACTGTTGAAACAAATGAATGACTTTAAGACGCTTCATTGTAATAAAAGGTTTTATCCTCATTTACTTTGGTGTTAGAACAATTTAATAATACCGGTATACACGTATATAAAATATCTGTTATAACAATTCATTTTAGTTTTAAGTGATAAATAAATGCATAATCATTGAAACCCATACACATCTATTGTCAATGCATTTGCTTTAATATGTTTAACTTTTTTATAGCAATGTGTAATATACATATATATATATATATAATATAAAGCAATATTATCATAACAGGGAAATACTTTTTTATAGCAATGTGTAATATATATATCATTTAGCAATATTATCATAACAAGGAAAGAAGGAAAATACAAAAAAGGAAACAAATATCGTACGTTGGAAAGTTATCTCCATATTAAAGTTGGGGAAGGCTTTGTGGTCATACCGCCATACTTGTACACCTGATGAGCCATCATATTCACCATAGGTAATGTTTTCTCGTGTCCTATTCTTCACCAAATCACCGTATGGAGACACGGTACCATCTCCATAGTTCTTCACGCTCCATTTTCCCTTTTTGTCAAATCGAATAAAAACTTCCGGCTTACATACTGTGGAAAAACGGGTGTATAATCAACTATACAGATGCTTGTACGAGGAAATCATCAAAAATTATATTAAATCAATACAAATCGGGAAATCAAGTGAGCAATAATGCATGTACGAACGATCGTACATCATAGTTATAGAAAATGTTAATGGTCCAAATTAAGACATTTATTTGTGAGCGTTGCTGTGAAAAATGCCCAACTTCTAAAATTACTCATTGTGTAAAGAACAACATACTGCTTGTTTCATACTGTAACATAGTAGCAAAAACAAATATATCGTTCTCTAGAAGTCAATAATGAATGTGATAAAGCTTATAAAATCAATGTTGTATGAACTATTACCAACTTTCTGTTACACTCGTTATATTTTATACACAATTTGAGCGCATAACTTTTTTGAACCCTGACCGATTCACTCGAAATTAGAAACACAATCTCAAAAAATCCAATATTAAACATACATAAGTATGCTGGGTGCCAATTGTTTAAACATATCATTTAGAAACAAATAAAGCGAACATGTTATTGTCATGTTTCTTCTTTAGGTGCGTGTCTTTTGTCCTAAATAAAGTTTCGCTAACCACCTCCCGGAACAGCAAACGGTACTTATACATGTATACTATGTCACAAATAACCCACAGCTCCATTACAATTATTTATCAATCGTAACAAGTTTATATTTTAGTTAGATTTATTTTGGGGTCGATTACACTGTAACCATGTTTGAGGGTGAAACGGGAAATAATTTTAGTTGGACAAATATAATATAGCATACGTTATTACATAATAGTAATTTTAAAAAATATATTAAAGACAAGGTTAGCTTTTAAAAAAGCTAGAAGTGGCTCGGTTCGTACTTTTTAACAGCAAAGATATGGACATGAACAGAACAAGTGCATACATGGTTACCCAATTGTGTTTTTGTTTTTGGTTTAACGCTGTTCTTGAACAATTTATCAGTTGTATATGGATTAGATTTATCTTGCCAGTTTTTATGGACTGTATTGAAACCATTACCAATTTACCCTTCTTTAAGAACCAGCAACTTATCTACATGAGGAAATGGATACTACTTCATTGAAGGATACGACTACGACCAGTTGCAGTTGGATGTCGAACCCGAATGACCGGATTTCATACCCAGTGCACTAATCACTGCTGCGGCTACCCAAGTAATATGTACGTGTAGAGAGACAAAACGTCATGATTATCTGAACTTTATAATTGTTATGTTCGACGAAATAATTTTTTATTGTAACCATAGAAATATACATATATCCTGTTGTCTCGTATACCCGTGCTTCTTAACAGTTTCATCGGCGCATGGGCACTTGCTCAATCAAGTTCAAAATATTTCTACACCGATTTGGAATGAAAAAAGTGTTAACGTAACTAATAAAAGCAAAACACTATGACAAATGTTTATGAAACTACGTAAAATTATAGTATATGTCTAGGTCGGTGCTCTGAATTCTGTCGACTGGAAACCATGAAATCCGTACCTCCCTAAAAACTCGTCTGTATTGGGGCCCCGTGTGGTGAAATTTTAAATTTAAATAAAGTAAATTGGGAGAAGTACTTATCAAAATGTGTTTCAGTCTGGGTGTTATAGTACGTGGTAAAAAATGAAATGCGTAATGAAAATGGAATGCAAAACTAATAAACACCAGTTGAAGAATACAATTTGGAATAATTACTATCCGTATTTACCTCGTTGTCAAGGTGACAACTATAATAAGTCGCCCAAAATGTATGCCTCAATTGATACCTACTGTTTGTTAGATTAGTATTTTGGGTAATTTTACTATAATAACAATGTAGCTCATATGTTTGAGCTTAATTAAACCAAGTACGAATTTAGGGAGAAGACACAAAAAAGACAGAGGTATAAGTTATAGTGAAGACATTTAAATGGCTTAATAAATGAACAAACTTTGTTATGGAATGTTTTATATGGTCTCTGTTCAGTTTCTGTTCTTGTCAGACTTTCGGTTTCGCCAAATGCGTCGCCAAATAGTTTTGCGGGAATCTTCAGTGTAGCGAGTAGCATCAAATCCCAAAGAGCGCATTGAGACAAAACTAACCGGCGTTAAACACGATTCTGCACTATGTAGTACTCACACATTATTTGTCATGTTTATGTATTGATTCTGTTCTAAATAGTTCTAAAACATCTGTTGTAAGTGGGGTGACTTAATCGAGTTCAAGCGCGACTCTCACTAATAGAATCACAGATAATTCACTTCAAAGGGAGGTAACTACTGCGATGAGTTTGCACGTTTTGTTTCAAAAATATATTTTGAGAAACACCATGAATGAACGAAAACAACAAATATGGTCGCACCCGTGGGAAATCCCAACCGCTTTTGAAAGACCATTTTCATTGGCTATATTTTGTCTTAACCAATCGCACTGTCAGTTACAATTGCCGGGCCGTCTGACTATTACCTTGCTTGGTTTGTCATGACATGTCATACATGTAAGCACTCATGGTTCTTATAGTTAATGCCTATCGTAATACTGGCTCGCTGTGTCGGGCCAGCATACAATGTCATACATGTAAGCACTCACCTTTGTATTCTGAAAATAGAATAAAACACAATATGTAAAAACAGTGGGTATACAGTGAAATAATAAAGCACACAAGCAGATATATTGTAATAACATATGCAGTAAAAATGTGTATTTCTGTACAGGATAGAATTTGTCTTTGAGTCTTTTTTCTAAACAATTCATTGGTACTCCAAATAGACGATTATTTCTACTGGTAAAATAACTCATGGATCATGTCCATATTTGCATTCATTTGACTCTAAGAATCATTCGCCAAAGTTGGAAAAAGGAAGACGAATTATTATCGGTATTAACATTCATACAAACACATGTTGTAAGACACTGCATAAGTGGTTTAGTATTTGCTAAGTTTACTCCAGTGTAAAATCTTGCCTACAAATAACACAACTAAGACATAATAAATAGCTAATATTTCCGCACACAGAACTAAAATTTAAACTTTATGACCCGCGGAAATATCCATTAATTCAGTCTGTGGTTGTACATACCATTTATGAGGTTATTTCCTGCGCATGTGCACAATTCTGGAGCGAACTCGGCGCCTGGTGCACAATCACTTACGAGATTAGCCTTGGTATCATAAAACTGTTTAGGGTTACCTTCTACGGGTTTAAATCTACAGTCTAAAATATAAAGCATTTCGTTTACATAACTTTGTGTCTGAAATGACCATACAGGCCAGTCAACTTATCTACGTTAAGCATTTTTGTATTTGGAATTTCGGCGACAGAGTTGCCATCCAAAGAGATCAAAAGTTTGGCTTTACACAGAGGGTAAACCTCATTGCACCAGAAATTAAAACAAAACTTATAAACATAGAATATCTATAGAAAACAATATTCTCGACGATACTTATTCGACAACATTTGAACTGAGACTGTAATTGAGGCCAATACATATTATACTGAAAGACTCAATGGCTATTAAGGTACAATCGGTTGAACGGACAGTGTCATGTCTGCAAGTAGACTTTAAATTGATACTGTGTAAATATGCATACATACCATCGTGGTATTTAGGAGGGCATGTTTCAAAGTTACATCTGTCTGTTGCATTTGTCACAACCTCACATTTCTTAGTTCGGTCATCAAAGTAAAATTCTTTCGGACAACAGTATCGTGTATCATAATCGCCATTAGGACTGCATTTCATGTATGTGCGACAGTTTCCATCATCTAACCAATATTTCGTCACATCATTGGACCCGGCTTCTTTTGCACATCGCTGTAGATCTGTAGAAATAATCATAATTTAGCCTTTGCATCTAAACAAACTTAATTATTTTTCTTAAATCTGATTATATAGCCTTCTATCTATTGAATAACCTGGAAGTATGACATGTAGCTGTTAAGTTGCAATTTCTTGTTTAGTTTTGGGTTGTGTATGGTGTTGGACGTCAATTTGTAGACTGTGTTTTTTCTTTCGTGTATGTTACTTTTTGTACCTTTCGTGTCCGAATGTTTCTGTTGCTGTCTTCCCTGTTCGAGTTTTGGCCCACCTGTCATAAAGTGACAGAGTGAGCTTTTGTGATCACTCTTTGTCCGTAGTGCGGAGACAATTTGCTTGCGTTGACACTAGATGTCTCAAATTTGGCATAATCATTATAAAACTCGGTCACAATGATCATCTCAACTAAATCTAGGTCAAGTTCGATATGGGTCAACTGGGGTAAAACACTTGGTCACAATGCCAAATAATAGAAAAACTTAGGGTAGTCACTACAGGTCAGAATTTTGACCTATTCTTTATGAAACTCGGTCATAATGATCATCTCAATAAAATCGAGGTTAAGTTCGATATTAGGACATCCGGGGTCATAAACTTGGTGACATTGTCAAATCATAGAAAAACCTTGCGTAGTCACCATTTTGTCCTAATCTTTATAAAACTCACATGACAGAATGATCATTTCCACAAAATCAAGGTCAAGTTTTATATTGGGTCATTTGGGGGAAAACTAGGTCTCAAGGACTCATCATAAAAAAACAATCGTGTAGTCGAAGTCACAATTATACTCATCTTTATGAAACTCAATGGTTATCTCAACAAATTTGAGGTCAAGTTTGATATTGGGTCATCGGTGGGAAAAACTAGGTCACAAGGTCAAATCATAGAAAACCTTTGTGAAGTCGAGGGCACAATTTTAATTTCATCTTTGTTTATGAAACTCAGTCACAATGATTATCTCAACAAGATCTAGGTCAAGTTTGATATTTGGTCATCTGAAGTCAAAAACAATACATAGGGGTTTACATGCACTACTATTTCATGTGAACGACATAGGGCCTAGGTCCTCTTGCTGTACATGCATGGTATATACATTGTTTGCCGATTGTTCTAGTAAATTAAATATGACTGAGCAGTTACAGAATTAAATATATTAAATCCAAATAATACAAAATTATTTGAAGTAAATTACATTGTAATATAATACACACTATGACAGATGTTGGATTGAGTTAAAGATGAAGAAGTTTACTCACCGTATGAATAATGCGAAGGACAACGCATGTTACATTGAGCATCATTAACACAACTTCCAAGGCCAGAGTCATACGACATTTGAAGAGGACAGCAAACTGGATGAGGATGGCCACTAGCGCAGTCCCAGTAAGTTCGACAATTACCATCATAGAACGTTGCATTTCGTGCATTCGCTTGCGAACAACCCTCTATGAAAAGAAGAATTTTGATGATGAAATTTCGTTCCAAATTACTAACGAAGAGTTGCGATATTTGTTTTTAAACATTGTTTTTTTTTCGAAATATTTTCACAAAATGTTTTAATATTCACAAAACCAATCAAATTAAGCGATGTAAATATTGTAACATAAGGAAGAATATGGGGGAATTATGCAATCAAAGACGTGAATTCATTTATACCAATTTTCAGAGGACAATGTGAGCGGCATGATTCCTGATGGTCATCTTCACAGATAAGTCTCTGTCGGTTAAACATTTGACCAGGAGGACAACACATTGGCCTTGAGAGTCCCTTATCACATCTCCAGAAAGTACGGCAGTTGGACACTTCTTCGTCTGCGTATGTTTCAAGAGTTCTATCCATGCTACAAGGGTCTGAAATTGTAATATATTTTATTATCTATGTACATAGATACTGTGAACAATACCTTCATGACAATTATTAAATTAGCATTATGTTTGGCCAATGGTTATTGTATTGTCACGTTCGAGAGAAACGATACCAACGTAACACCAAATATACAAGTTACAAGAAACAGCAACTGCGCCGCAAAAAGGGGGTAACAATGAAGTGGAATACTATATTGTGCAACGCTTACGTGGTATAGGAGCGTCGTCGTATTTTAACTAACGAGTGTAAAGACATAATGACCAACAATTCAATGGATACTCTCATTAAACATCGTTCACTTATTCACAATACTTACACATTTCACATGCTTAACAAGCGAATAAAAAAATGTAGTTTATTGTTCGACCTTTTTGTATTGCTTTGTGTTCAAAAAGTACCCAGTCAAAGTCTATATTCAGGCATGTGTCAGTTTAACTGACTGTACATTTTAACCCGTCGACTTTAACACGGCGCCGCCAGGATCGCATTGGCTTTTGACTATCTCGGGTATATATTAATACACCCGGGTGAAGTGGAGCAATGTTGGATTTTCGTTTTCGCTAATAAAATGGACCAGTAGCACAGACAGGAATCCAGCCCGGGATCTTAGCACGCTCTTATCTCTAGGTCACCGCTCCATGTTTGCTCTGTGGTGGATGGTCTTACGTCGATAACAACAAAAAGTTAAGACAATAGTGAAAAAAGCGTGAAGCGAGCCGATTTGTTAACTAATGCCAGACGCTAACTACCATGGTATTTAATGACGCAAAATAGTGAACTATCCCCAATAACTATTGTTTTAACTAACATAGGTCATATCATGCATATCAATTTGGCTCTGTCCCTGCTTTGATCGTTGCGCGAGGTGGTAATCAGGTTGAATTATTTGCAACTGTGATGACCATATTAGATAATTTGTATGACTAAGTACGTTTTTTTTTTTTAAAAAACACTATAAAACTCTTGGCAGCCCTATTAGTATGCGAAAGTTCACATCTCAAAACAAGTACACCTGTACGAGAAATAGCAATGCTGTCAAAGTGTGTACCACATAATCACTGGTTTACCTTACTCATAAGTATGTTATCCATCTCTCTAATTCCGTCTTTGGCGAATAAACAGGGGTAAAGTGTTTACCTGTAGGACACGTGTAGTAAAGTGTTTACCTGTTGGACACGTGGAGTAAATTGTTTACCTGTTGGACACGTGAATCCTTGTGTAAGTAGATCTTCTAACCGTTCACAGGTCCACATATTTCTAATAAGGCCCCAGAAGGTTCCAAATGCACATCGCATTTTCGTGGCAACAAATGTTCTACTTGCCGTTCTTACGCACACTACATAGCTCTTACAGTCCTTGTCGTAAGGTAAGTAGCACTTCGGCAGATTGCAGTTTCGACAAACCGCTAAAAATATACAATAAAGCTTCAATAATTAACGACCATTAAAACCTTGAAATGATAAACGGTCGAACAAATACAAATGTAACTAGAAGTACAAGTAAAAGGTTGCAATATGAATAATATCAACACTGAATAAATGTGTGTAGTTGTTACAAAGAATACGACTTACATGGATCAATTATAGCTTTCCTCCATGTCTCACCAACTGACGGTACATCAGGTCCGGTGTATTTAGCTGCTTCTGAATTTTTTAAAAAATATAACGTATTAACAAAACTCAATTCTTAGATTTTGTATGCAAATACATGTATATAATAGATTGATATAAGAAAATAATACATGTAGTATGATACAATGTTTTAAATATGCATTGGGCAATTGTCTGTTGGTATAAAATATTTGCGTAATAAGCAGTTCATTTTGTAAATTATCAAAAGATATAACCATCAAAAATTAATTTGGTGCGTTTGACGAGACAAAGATGAAAAACTTATTATTTTCCGTATTTTTAGTTTCAGTTGTTAGTCCCATTGTATTTCAGTAATATGTACACTACACATGAAGCCTTATTATCCTTGAACAGAGCCAACCGTCATTTACATGTTTTATTAATGCCAATTTAATACAATTATTGTATGTCACGACCTTGGATCAAACCCAAAACCGTCCGTTGTTTGAGGTGGAAAGTTTGCTTTATATACTTGAATATAATTAGCAGTGTCACATTCATGAATACAAGCACATTGACAGTCTCGACATTCGGTGATTGAAGTAGGATATTTACCGAAGGCACAAGTTGCTCCGATGAAACCGTCTTGACATATACAATTGCTCATTCCTAGACGGTTGGTGCAGGTACCTCCATTTTCACAAGGGTTGCCTCCACTGCATTGGTCTATAAAATATTTCAGTTGCACGAATTAAAGGGATTTAAGTAAGGTCTGTAAAAAGGGAGCTAGAAATATATATTAAAAATAGCTTTATTTGCAACTATGTATGTATTTTTCAGCAGAACATACTTAAATCATACAATGCCATGTAATACACCAATATAATTTGTTCTTGCTTTAATTGATTCTTAGGCTCGGCATATAAAGTTCGTCTCTATGCATTAACTTTAATAACTATACAGAATGAACAATAGTATGAACTACATGGAAAAGAAAAATGTTTATGTTTTTATAATCAGTGCAACATCAGCCATATTCAACGATGCAACATCAGCCATATTCAACGATGCAACGTCAGCCATATTCAACGATGCAACATCAGCCATATTCAACGATGCAACATCAGCCATATTCAACGAACTGTTACGTACATTAGTTAAAGACTTAATTGACTGATAAATAATCTCCCTTTTCAGATCAAAAGTACTATGGATGAGGCACTTTGAATATTTATAATTTCGTAAACCCAGTTCAAGTAACTATAAAAGTGTACATACCAGCTCGTATATATTTTCCATATATTTCTATCTCACACAGTTGCAGTATAGAAGGTACTAAACCATTTAATCGTATCACCACAAACTGTCCCTGGGTACCAGGAGGTATGTTAGAGACATCCAAGACAGGACCGATAGGCCCAGGATTAGAGTAAATAGGCTTCATATTATCAGCCGTTAGACCGATGTGAATTTCAGCATCCTGGGCATCATTCGCTAAAACACAACACAATAAAAACGTACTTAATCATTGACATCAATTACTAAAACGTAAACATAAGAATATCATTTAATCATGAACACTAATTGATACAAACACACAATGTAAGAGTCATATAATCATGAAAATACAAACGTAAGAACATAAGTTTAACACATATATCAATCGTACGGGCAGTAGATTCCATGATCACGAGCAATGTCAGAATAAAATTAATATTGAAGTAGGGTCTTATGTTTGTATGTTTCTGTATCAACATGCGGTATCCTTGAACTGTTCTGATGACCCCTGAAACTTCTAAAAAACATATTTTGACACTCACCATTTTGATTGAATGATCCATTTTATATTCTAGTGAATGCAGTGTGACTATGAAAGTTGTGAAAATGACATTTGAGATGCAGCCCCCCTAGACAAACCCCTGAACATAACCAATGAAGTAGAAGGATTACTTACAACAACAATCTCCTCGGTTGGTCAACTTTAAACGTTGTAACTCATACACCGCACCCAAGTCCAGTCTTACCCACGGATTCATTTCTTCCTTGGTTCGGAAGCAGGAACCAGCACTCATATCTGAGTTTGTATTTCCATCGACACCTTTACGTCCACCATATTTCAAATCGTTTTGAAATATACTAGATAATGTTGTTGGTTTGCCAAGGGCGATGTTTTCATTACCTAGTGATAAAAAGAGTATAATGTAACATTGGTTTATATTGTAAATTAATTTTCTTTGTGTCTATAGTCAGGTTTAAAATCGTACTTCATATATTCGTCCATAGTTGACTATGTATATCATTTTATATGACCTTGATTGGCGAAATAAAAAATTCTATTCTATTCTATAGTTATCAAACAAAACTAAATTTTTGATATGAAGTATAATCTAAATTAGTTTGTACTAATAATATGATCTATTTGTTTCATTACGAAATAAAGAAAAACAATATTAAGTTGTTCTCGTAAAGAAATGCTTTTATCATATAGAGGATAATTCAAATAGTATTAAGTTTTTCTCATACATAATAAATTTTCATTTATGATAAGAAGGATAAATATTTTTTGTTAATTTGTACACTTACAGACCTATGTGTCATTTACGTTATAAAGATAACCTATATTAATCTTTACTCATACAAAAAGATAAATTAACAATTACTTGCATGACTTTTGCATAAAGCAGTAATCATACAAAAACTTTTTTTAAAAAAGAATTGAATTCCGATATTGACTTTTGACTTTGAGACAGAAGATATTGTTACACAGAGTTCAATACTACATGTATGTATTATTTCTGATACTACTGATTTATATGGATGATTTATGATATAGATATATTAATACTCACTTATTTCACAGTTAGTTCCTTCCCATCCTTTGTCACAAATACAGAGATCTACACCAGGACGGTTTGTACATGTCCCCCCGTTTAGACATGGAGACATGCCACACAGATCTGTAAAACAGGAATATTGCTTTTTTTAAAGACTATCATAATGTTCAAATATATACATTGTTTACATTGCCTTAGTTGCGACATTATGCGTTATGATGCGACATTTAAATTTAAGAAATTGGATATTGTATTAAAATGCATCTATATGTGATCCATAGTATATAAAACACGGTACTCTATTACGAGTGTTACCGGGGTTTCGGATGAAAATTAAATTTTGTTTAATTAGCGATTACAACTTGATTTTACATCAGAACGAGTAAAGGCGCATTGGAAATCAACTTTTTTTCTAACCGCGCGTTCAAATAGTTGTCATAAAAACTGTTGAAGTACTTGCATCAAGACAATAATGTTCAACAAACATCACCTACATTATTCAACATAAATGACATATAATAATTATGTATATATTTTACTATGACAACACACTGCATCGCATTTATTATTTTGGTACACCGCGTAGGGAACTATTGTCAACAAAACAGACCTATTTCTGAACACAGAATATTATGTAATAAGATAACACTATCCACTTACTTTCTCTTATGAAGTCACCATATATCATAATTTCACAAAGAGCCAGGGCAACAGGATTCAAATCGGAGCTTGCAATCTTTATATACTGTGCAGGTCGTCCAGTAGGTGTAAATGGAACATTGGTTTCCATTAACAACGGTCCAGTTATGATTTCATACGGCCTAAATTGGTCACGAGCAACTGCTGTAGATATCTCAATATCTTTTGCAAGATTCCCTGAGGAGAAAATATAAACTATTCATTTTACATTTGCATCATGTATATAGTACAAATAAGCAATGAACGAGTTATTCTAACTATGAAAACTTGGGGCTTCGGGTTGTGGGGGAACTCGTCCCGTATACAATCATGGCGATGAAGATAATCTATAATAGATCTAGTGTAATTGAATTTGTAATATTGAAGGATTTGTTTTAAGTATGATTTAAAATAAATAGCTATAGCATAATATAATTTTAGACGCGCTTCTGGTAAATGATAACATTTTCGAACTACGTTTACAACTTCATATAACAACTGTCAGCGTAACTATTTCTTAGCGATACAAAATAATCGGACTTGAAGGCGTCTTTCAACCGAAACAGTATAAAAGGAATGGCACAAAAAGAACGCAGATGAGAGAAATTATACATATTACAAGTACAGGTCACATGGATAAGCATAATACATAATACATATTCAAGGGAAAAATGAAGCTGAACAGCTAAAAAACAGGACACCATACTCCGTCATTGTGTCACACCTGCAGTCAGCAAGATACCATACTCCGTCAGTGCGTCACGCCTGCAGTCAGCAGGACACCATACTCCGTCAGTGTGTCACATCTGCAGTCAGCAGGACACCATACTCCGTCAGTGTGTCACATCTGCAGTCAGCAGGACACCATACTCCGTCAGTGCGTCACACATGCAGTCAGCAGGACACCATACTCCGTCAGTGCGTCACACATGCAGTCAGCAGGACACCATACTCCGTCAGTGTGTCACATCTGCAGTCAACAGGACACCATACTCCGTCAGTGCGTCACACCTGCAGTCAGCAGGACACCATACTCCGTCAGTGCGTCACACCTACAGTCAGCAGGACACCATACTCCGTCAGTGTGTCACATCTGCAGTCAGCAGGACACCATACTCCGTCAGTGTGTCACATCTGCAGTCAGCAGGACACCATACTCCGTCAGTGCGTCACACATGCAGTCAGCAGGACACCATACTCCGTCAGTGCGTCACACCTGCAGTCAGCAGGACACAATACTCCGTCAGTGCGTCACACCTACAGTCAGCAGGACACCATACTCCGTCAGTGCGTCACACATGCAGTCAGCAGGACACCATACTCCGTCAGTGCGTCACACCTGCAGTCAGCAAGACACCATACTCCGTCAGTGCGTCACGCATGCAGTCAGCAGGACACCATACTCCGTCAGTGCGTCACACCTGCAGTCAGCAGGACACCATACTCCGTCAGTGCGTCACACCTACAGTCAGCAGGACACCATACTCCGTCAGTGTGTCACATCTGCAGTCAACAGGACACCATACTCCGTCAGTGCGTCACACCTGCAGTCAGCAGGACACCATACTCCGTCAGTGCGTCACACCTACAGTCAGCAGGACACCATACTCCGTCAGTATGTCACATCTGCAGTCAGCAAGATACCATACTCCGTCAGTGCGTCACACCTGCAGTCAGCAGGGCACCATACTCCGTCAGTGCGTCACACCAACAGTCAGCAGGACACCATACTCCGTCAGTGTGTCACACCAACAGTCAGCAGGACACCATACTCCGTCAGTGTGTCACACCAACAGTCAGCAGGACACCATACTCCGTCAGTGCGTCACACCTGCAGTCAGCAAGATACCATACTCCGTCAGTGCGTCACGACTGCAGTCAGCAAGACACCATACTCCGTCAGTGAGTCACACCTGCAGTCAGCAAGATACCATACTCCGTCAGTGCGTCACGCCTGCAGTCAGCAAGATACCATACTCCGTCAGTGCGTCACGCCTGCAGTCAGCAAGATACCATACTCCGTCAGTGCGTCACACCTGCAGTCAGCAAGATACCATACTCCGTCAGTGCGTCACGCCTGCAGTCAGCAGGACACCATACTCCGTCAGTGTGTCACACCTGCAGTCAGCAAGAAACCATACTCCGTCAGTGCGTCACGCCTGCAGTCAGCAAGACACCATACTCCGTCAGTGCGTCACGCCTGCAGTCAGCAGGACACCATACTCCGTCAGTGCGTCACACCTGCAGTCAGCAGGACACCATACTCCGTCAGTGTGTCACACCTGCTGTCAGCAGGACACCATACTCCGTCACTGTGTCACATCTGCAGTCAGCAGGACACCATACTCCGTCAGTGTGTCACATCTGCAGTCAGCCAAACATAACCGACGCGAGTATGTGCCAGTATATTTAAAGGAATGCATCACAAGGACGATTGAACGAGACTAGACAGTTTGACTTACCTTGATTAAAATCTGTGTTATAAATAACAAGAGAATCGAGACCATACACGCCCTGCAGGTCAATAATGATGTATGGATTCCTCTCAGTGTTAGTCATAAAGCAGCTATTCTGAGACATGTCTGGTATAGTGACTCCATCTACAGCATTATCTCCTTTCCAGATTGTATTGGAGGAGCTTGATAATTGTGTTCTCGAGTTGAGAGCAAGGTTAGGACGTTCTAAAAGGAAAATCATTATCATGAAGTGATGTTGTTCAAGCTTCCAATCAAATCACATAGTGTTATGTTGTATTGTTAATGGTTTGTGTAAACGTTTAAACATTTAATATAACTATGGTTTGGATATTGAAAAGAGAAGCTTTGTTTACAGTCGAGAACATGTCTTCAATACATGTTGTCTGCAGTGTCTAGATTGAAATGCACCCTTCATAAAAATTCTACGTCAAAGCTTGATACGTAATTTTTTATATGTTTTACTATAAACAATATCTATTTCATATGATTACATTATAACATGCTACAAAATCTTTACCTACACAGAATTACCAACATGGAATGTGCTATTAAGGAAACTCTTATTAGACTTTTGTATGAATTAATTTCAGAATAATTGCATTTAGAAACACGTACGACATATAAGGACTAATAGAGAAAATACTCTGCAATGGATCCCGTCCAAAGATGGTAAAATGTAACAAACGAAATTGTAAACACTAACAATTTGAAACGAAAACGCAACTTCTTACTATATTCACAATAGATATTTATCTTGATGCAACCTTGCGTACAATATATTGTCAAATAGTAGCAAGGCATATGATACTCACCCGGCATCGTTGATAGTAACCATATCAAATATTTCATCGAGAGAATTAGGTCTCCAGGGAATGCATTGTGTCCTTGCAAATTAAACCGTTGACCTTGTTCTGAACCGGAAATCATTCTTATGACGTCATCTCTAGTGAACATATCTGGGGGAACCAATGATCCTGTATCTAAGATGAAAGAAAATAGAGTAATAATCCATACCACAGTGCTTCGTTCTTTTTATTTATGTTTTACATAGTTTGTAAACATGTCTTCAATATTATATTGGTGAAAAGTAAACGTTCATAGTTCGTATGAAATTCATATTCAACCAGGACTAGCTATTGAACTCGAGCAACGGACAACTTCTCCACATCAGGAAGACAGGACGTCAATTAGCCTTTTTCATCAGTAAAAACAAGACAAAAATGGATACAGTGTTTCATCTATACTGTACGTGCCTTGTAGATATTTCACAAGCAACCACAGTGTAACAAATATATCAGAGAATGATCAGTATGTGTTAAGCTTAGTAGGCCCTACCAATTGTTGGTTGCAAGATGCCATACTACCGAATATTAAGAACAAAATGCCAGATTGAAGACACACAATCGCAGACATTGTCCCAAGACTGGCGAACCTGTCTCGCCTGTTGCACGGACATAACTAAAGCAAACAAGTCATATGAGAAAATCATTAGCATATCGCAAAAGGGTGTACGTGTTTAGAATTTAGTTAGCGACGTTGCAAACGTTCGAGAAATCGCGAAAATAAATGGTGAACCCACAATGTTGATATGAACTACATTTACATGGTTTTATTATTGGTAAAAATGAAACCTACCAATTATATGTATAGTATATACTATTCATTATGAATATCAATTATACCTTTTTGGCGATTCATGGTTTCTAAGAAGTCTCTCAACTGGAAATCCTGGAAACCGCTTTCTGGTTGGTTGGTTTCATCGCCCATGAAATTGTATGACTTTCCAAGAGCAGTACCCGTTATCATGTCAGTTATTTGCTTTCTGTTAAATAACTTTGTTGGTTCTGTCAATGGAATTTAGAAACAGTTTCATGTTCTGAATGTGCACAATTAGATACGACTAGTGTTTGTATCCCATATACGCTTTAGTTAAACTTTGTAATATATTAAGAGACAGGTGTAAATATGTTCGAATAATATACACACAGATACGAGGGCCACTTAAAAAGTATTAATCAGTGGCCAATAATACGTTTAATATTCAATCAATGTGTATAAAAGTGTACATTTTCTGAAAGATACAACCTTTGCTTAGCTAACTAATAAAACAATATTGCAATCGGTAAAATATCCATTCACCCGTATGACATTGAACCAATAGGGGTATGAAACACTGGAATTGCGAGAAAGTAAGGTATATTAGAAGACGTAAGGGTTGGTATTAATGGTATAATTTCTATATTTTTCATCTTATTGATTTGAAATTTAAATAAATTAAGTTGTACAAGGAATCTGCCATGTTCGAAATACTCCAAAAACTGCATTTTGCTGGGACTATACCCTATACGTTGTTGCTGCATTGTACGTCTTAAGTGGGAAGTCAAACATGTAGTATTTTACACATTTACGTATATATGTTACTATCTTTCACATGATAAATATGTCCTGAATTATTCCTAATTTGTTCTTTACTACAACCAAAAGAACATGATCACGTGACCAAAAAATACGTATTTCAGATTTATGACGTCATATCCCTAATACAATAATACAGAAAACAAAAATAAAAACACATGAAAGTAATTTATATAAGAAGAATTTCATGAAATGGACAACATGTGGTAATTTTCTTTGTTTATCATAAATAGGGGGTATAACGTTACCCCACCCACTTTTTTAAAGTTGGGCTCGAACATGAAATTTTGTTGTAAAAAATAAATTGAGGTACAAATTATTCAAATCGTCCGACGAATGAAACTACATATAATAATCTAGAAAAATTGACATATAAAGAACAAATTAGTATTTATTCACCTAGTATATATCTAATATTAATTAGGGTGCAAGTGTGGTATTTTGAGTCTCGGATGTGAATGTGAATACATTTTAATTCCAATCATGGGCCCTCTCGGGCATATAAATCACATAATAACAAATGTACAATGTACAAGAACATAAGATATATAAAGTAACACAGGCTTAATTCTGATTAGTAGCAATACAATTCACTAAGGACTAGTATAACAATAAAGTAAATTAGGCATTTTAAATGACAAACATAATAGTCTAATTGTATAAACAACGTTATCAAACTACACAATTGAATTGAAATGCACATCACGCAGGACTATTAAGCTGGTTTAATCTTAAGTTGTAGCAGGACCAAATATATTCAGCTGTTCTTTTGATAATTTTATGATTTTCATTACTTAATAGGAATATAAATTTGTCTTTTAAAGATAAAGAGTTAAGGTTTTTACGAGTCTGGGATGTTTCATCCAAATATACGTTCCTTAATGACTGATACTTAGGGCATATAAACATGAAATGAAGTTCATCTTCCACTAGATCACAAATCCTGCATAATCTCTGTGAAACAAGAGTATTGTTGTACCTACCAATTTCTATTTGTAATTTATGTGCACTGATTCTAAATTTAGTGTACCAAGATCTTATTTCAGGTACTTTAATAACATCAAGGTATAGTTCATGTTCAAAAATGTTCTTAAACAAAGCATAAGTGCGTAATTTACCAATACAATTTACTTCACAGTTTGTCATTCTTCCTGACCATGATGATTTAAAGCTAATAACTGCTTTGGTTTTCAAAACATGAGGTATAATTTTGTTACCATTACTATTGACATTAAGGTGATTCAATGCGAAATAAATACTAGATATCCAACTTGTTGTACCTTGATTATGCAAATTACAATTCTCTTTAAAAGCAGACAATAACAACGGAGGACAATTAGGACCTGATAATCTCTGATAATATTTAACAGAATGCTTAAGTATGTCGATATATAAATTGTAACGCCCAGTTTCGCCTAACACAGCATCATTTGAAGCTTTTTTATTGACACCTAGTGCATATTTTAGGGCTTTTACATGTAGCTTATCGTATACAAAGTTACTAAAAGACATATCAAGGGAATAATTATCCTTTCAAAATTATCGATTGCCATTTAAGAATACTATGATATATATTGCAAATTATATCAATTTAATTTCAGTAAGCCTGAATGACATTTGACAACAAAGCTCAGAAATCGTATGAGCCCATACAACACAATTTTCTTACGTATTTATGAGGTATTCTTTGTCGAGTGCTTTTAACCAAGTCCTGTTTGAATATCAATAAAATAGAAATGCTTTTATATCAAATGATGAAAATACCACGAATGTCTAGCTGAGAGATCGTTCTTTAAGAAAATGTACACTTTTCATGTAGTCAGAGGCAATGATGTCGATATATCGCCCACTGATTAATACTTTTTAAGTGGCCCTCGTATGTCCGTATTCAAAATATATTCCATAATAGAGAATCTTAATAGTTTGACCAACGCACATGTCTTCCGTTATGTCCAATTCACAGCATTTCGAAAAGACAATTATGGTAATTGTCTTAAATGATTACCTTTATTTACGTGCACACATATTAGCTGAAGTAAAACTGATTCCAACAAATACTCCATAATGTCATATGACATAAATAAACTAACCTGGTCCATCTCCAATGAAAATTTCAACTGTTTCTGAGGTGGTTGCTGCAGTTTCTCCCGACTGAGGACCAGGTTGTTGGCCTGTGCCAGTTCCTGTTGATGTATCGGATCCAGTTTCTGTTGCCCCAGTTCCTATTGAAGGATCGGGTTTCGTTCCAGTTGACTGATCGGGTCCAGCTCCCGTTGAGGGATCAGGTCCAGTTCCAGCATCTGCTGATGATTCGGGTCCAGTTCTAGCACCAGTTGACGAATCGGGTCCAGCTCCCATTGATGGATCGGGTCTAGTTCCAGCACCTGTCGACGAATCGGATCCAGTTCCCGTTGATGGATCGGGTCCAGGTCCCGCTAATGGATCGGGTCCAGTTCCACCTCCTGCTGCCGAATCGAGTCCCGATCCAGTTGATGGATCGGGTCCAGGTCCCGTTGATGGATCGGGTCTAGATCCATCTCCTGTTGACGAATCGGGTCCAGTTCCAGTTCCAGTTCCAGTTGATGGCTCGGGTCCAGTTCCAGCTCCAGTTGATGGATCAGGTCCCGTTGGCGGATCTGGTCCAGTTCCAGTTGATATATCGAGTCCCGATCCAGTTGATGGATCGGGTCCAGGTCCCGTTGATGGATCGGGTCTAGATCCATCTCCTGTTGACGAATCGGGTCCAGTTCCAGTTCCAGTTGATGGCTCGGGTCCAGGTCCCGTTGATGGATCGTGTCCAGTTCCACCTCCTGTTGACGAATCGGGTCCAGTTCCAGTTGATGGATTGGGTCCAGGTCCCGTTGATGGATCGGATCCAGTTCCAGCTCCAGTTGATGGATCAGGTCCCGTTGGCGGATCGGGTCCAGTTCCAGTTGATATATCGGGTCCAGTTCCAGTTGATAGATCCGGTCCAGTTTCCGTTGACGGATCGGGTCCAGTTCCAGTTTGTGGATCAGGTACAGTTCCCGTTGAAGGATTGGGACCAGTTCCTGTTAATGGATCGGGTCCAGTTCCTGTTTGTGGATCGGGTCCAGTTCCTGGAAGTTTATATACATTGTTTATGTATCCCACAAATGCATGTAAAGATCCAGAAGATTAGTGAGCAAACTTACTTAAAAACGATCTTGCTTGCGAAAATTGATATATATTTGATATATAAAATGATATCCTCGGTCCGTCATGAGATGTCTTTGGAGCCCAATATTTCTTAAACGAGTCTAGAAACACAAGTTATTTAGCGAGCCTCTGTGCTATGTTTTCGTGACGAGTTTAAACAATGTTGATTTTTAAGACAACGAGTGGTGGAATTTTTTATCACATCACCATAGTTACCGAGTCAAAACAACGACAGAAATAACGAATTGAATTATGTCACGAATGTGTTATCATACGTGTTAGAAAATATTGTTCCGTCATTTGTTCTCAAACGGGAGATCATGGCATTTATGTGTTAACATATTTGCTGAAATGTTAGGACTAGCTAGCCGAAGTACATGTATAAACGTTTACACAATAACGAATCTCACGGACAACCATAAATTTATCACAAGAGCATCTTAAAGGATAAGGCACATCATCAGCTTGTAATTGTTTAGCTAAAATATAACAATGCAGTAATGATCAGATGCTGACAGTGCTGATGAGGGCGAACTTTTTTACACTTTTTTATGTCTAAACCAATCAATACTATTAGATAAAACTTATTGTTACAGGAGGGAACTTTTAAGTTAAAGTAAATGTCCGAAGAAATCGGTAATGAAAAGTCGACAATGATTCTAAATTATAGGTCAATTTCATCACAAAATGGATAAAATAAATTGAAAAAATATGTTCGGATGGACATGTATATAAATTAACACTTTGCAAATAATGAAAGTCAAGTAACATACCGCCAACAACTGGATTAAGGTCAACGGTGGTGTCCCCTAAAAATTCAAAATAACAATTATAAATGTTTTTGTTTAGAGGGGGATAAGTACCATATTGGAGAAAGTATCAATAATATTAGTGATCATTCGTCAAAGGCATATATAGACAATCGATGTTTGTTTGAAACAAACTGACTTGTACATGTCTGTTACATTACGTTATTGGTATACTTGTTATATCGTAGTCCTAGGGCCAGTAAGGTAGACATCCATCGATATAGTGTCTCGGTTTGAAGTATAGTGTATCACACGAATATGTCTGACAAGTGGAACATGTACATGTATTAACAAAATAAAAAAAAATCATTACTGGATTCGGTAAAAACTCGGAAGATACCACTTTGTCAAACATAATTTAGAACCTCAAATAAATGCCCAAGTCGGTCTTCTTGAATACCCTAAAACAGGTCCGGGAAATAACAAATATTACTATGAGATATATGCATTGTTACACGCGCCCATACATCAGAAGGTAACCGTTCGTATTGAAGTTGCTCGTGAAACAGTATCGCTGACAGAGTTATAAATAGTTTATTTACCTGCACCGGTTCCGACCACCGTAGCAGCTGTCTCTAATTTCTTAAGCAGACCTTCTAGGTCTGTCATTGATAGTTTAGGATCTCCTGCAGCTCCTGGCAGAGTTAATCCATGTCCTGATTCCATATCTCTCATCATACGCCTTACATCATCGATAGAAAATGAACTCGGTTGAAGTGTACCATCTGCCTGGGCTAAATGGAAGATAAACGGATGAAATGAAATATACACGTACATAAAATGAACAGCTTACCCTCGTTGCTTCATTCGCCAATGCTGCAACTGATGATGAAACAAACAAAATATTAATTATAACAATATTCATTTAAACCGAGCTTAAATGGCAGGGAACGATTGATTCCTTACGACAGTCACATACATCTCCTTTTGGACGGTGCTCTGCTTTAATCTGAAAGCTGAATGCAAAACAAAACACAAAATAATACCAAGAATGAAATGAAATTGCTTTTCGTGATTTCCGATATACTAGTAGTAGCAATATCCAGTTAACGTAAATTCGTTGATTTGTTAGATTGAACTCCCGCTTTTGCACATGTTAGAGAGTCGATAAATTGTGTGGACTGCATGTCATATTTATCAACAAAATTAACAAATATTAATCGCTTACAAAAGATTAATGTTTTTACAGTACGGCGTCATAAATAAAGTCAAATTCTATAGCAAGATACAATCATGCGTAATGCCATAGAAGACGTGACATTACGTGACAAGACGTGACATTACGTGACAAGACGTGGCAATGCGTGACAAGACGTGGAAATACGTGACAAGACGTGGCAATGCGTGATAAGATGTGGAAATACGTGACAAGAGTCATTCCACAGTACTTAACACACAGCCGTGAACTACTAATTCTGAAATGAATAAATCACGTAAAATGACCATAAATTACGAACATGTGGCAACAACATTACCCATTGAGAAAAATGCATGATACAAATAATACGTGGCATGATATGTCGAATACGACGAGTAAAGTTACAAGACAAAGCGGTCTCAAACCTAACGAAACACCTAGGTACTGTTTTAGCAAAGCACTTACGATATTTTAAACTTACGGTTAAATTTAAATCTTTATGATACTGTAACACATGACAATTGTGATAAAGGTTGTTCAATAACGAACTCCTACAAAGCATATCGGTCACCAATATGTAAATATAAAAGAATAATTAAGAACATGGTTTTGAAAGTAAGTTTAAGAATTGATAAAACAGTACACTGGTCACAAAGAAGAAAAGTAAATCTAATGCAGTGAAATCTAACCAACACAACACCTTAGTTTCGCAAAAACTTTAATTAAAATTTGTCTACGGTCTAATACTAGTGCCTTAGATGATTTGTGTAAAAATGTCCCACGAAAATTCTTATGTTTATGATATCGGTTGTCAACAAAGCAAACATAATCAGGGCTTGGGGGACGTCATGAGACAATTGGTTCAATCGGGAGGAATTGTGATGGATCGGGAGAACTCCCGATGTGCTTCCTATTTTATGCGTCGGTACAACTATCTCGTTGATGTACCGATGATTGGAAGCAGGAGGTTCCCCGATGTCTGAGGGAGGTTCACCGATGTTTTGGGGAAGCGTGTGAAGTACTGGCGATTTTTTGTCGGGAACATCCCAGGGTGACATTCCCAATGCTCGGGAATATCTCGAGGACGCATCCCAGAAGCATTCAAATCCCCGGTGAATGATCGGGAATGTTTCCGCGATAAAAACGTATTCCGCGAGGAATCCCGGAGGATTCTCCGACACATCGGCGATGTTTCGCTAAAGCGTGAGGAACCCTCGGGAATATTTAAATATTTGGCGATATTTTGGTGACACATTCGCGGTATTGGTATTTAATCCCTGATTATTTGTTTATACCGGTATTTATCGGGGATGATTCGGGGGTTACCGGGAGATATCGGAAGAACTCCTGATGTGTTCCCGACGTTACTACTTGAATTACACATTCAAAAACCGCTGATAATTTGACAATAAAATATTTCAAAAGAGTTAAAGAAACATTAATGCTATTACGTATCATAACGTCAACCCCTGGGTTTCACATTACCTTAAGCTTGCATTTTCGTAAAAGGATTCGCAACACAGTACTAACAAAGAAACATACCAGCAGTCAAGTTTTATTGGTTAGTTGTCGGAATATGACAATATAATCACAAATGCATTTACAGTATGCACCTTAAGGTTTAAAACTTTTACCCGTGTTCCAACTATGATTCCATGAATATCAACATGTGTAGGACATCATATATATATACCTCAAAAGTGCATCTCAAATTCTATCATTGACAAATAAATAACAGTTGATGTATTTATTCAATGATGATCAATAAGAAATACAAAAAAAACCACACACTAAAACACACATTGTTTGCAATTTATTGTTTCTGTTAACTAGCTTTCCTCCTCCTTATTCATTCCTGTTGGGAGGATACTTTAAATATGGTTCACTTCAATGAAACATTGTACTGTGGATCTTATTGTCCCATGGAACAGCTGAAACAAAATCATGAAGGAATCTTTAGAACACTCGCATATACTCGAAGAAAACGAAGTTTTGCGGACGATAATTGACCGGTGAACAACATGCACGAACAGGATTCGAAGGATCCCAAACGCTTAATTCATTGCTTAACATGTGAATACATTAACAGTACAAGAGTATCAAGTGTGAAAATAAAAACAATCAACCTACCTGAATCGATCACAAAGGAAAATATACTGCTGAATAAAGCATCCGTTATACAATATTTCTCTGATCGCATATTTACATTTTCAAACAATTATACCATACACTTAGCATTCTTAGATGATTTATATCATAAAAGTGATATATCAATATGGTATAATACATGTTATAACAAAACTATGATACCAAAACAGTTATTTTCTACAATGGTCCATAAAAGTATGTGTAAATTCAATTTCCTAATAATCCTAGGAAGTCATAACTATAAACTATACCGGTACGTATAATATTATTTGAAAAGTACTGTAGTAACGAGTATATTTGTATAGACCACGTAACTTGTAACCTCAAGAAACTCGTGCGCAGAAGTTTCAATACCACTATACTAATACAGCATCAGTGTGTTTAACTCAATTGTGTGGTAAGATATTCTGCAAATCACTTGGAATAAGAAGTTCTCCAAACGAAGCTTAAGCAGGCTGTCCAGTAACTGTTGGGTTATTGATGAAATAATAAATCATTTTTTTGTATTTCATCGGTAGTATACTGATGCGCGATCTCAGAAGGTTTCGCTTGCTTCAAAAGTGAGTTTAATTGTTCTCTGCTAAGTGTTTGTTTAGCGGGTTGTGCTTCATCACTATGAACGTTATACACCAAACCTTTGTCCATGCCATCTAGCATTCGTTTAATTTGTCCAAGGGTGTATGTAAACGTTTGTGTACCAAATGTCGGTGTACCTTTTGAAATATCCATTACGGTTCTCGCTGAATAGAAGTTAATATCAATAGCTGCGACATGAACAAAATCAAGAATCTAGCATTATACACTTATTCACATGAATCATATTATCTATACAACTACTGATGAGGTACAGGACAACGCTCCTACATTTTAAACAACCGCGCGTAATATAAGCCCGAGTAGAACGAAAACACATAAAAAACATTTCTTAATTGGAAGAACTGCATAACATGCTCTCCAACTGGAAGTGTACAATTTAATACAATTCATGATTTGCATGACCACGATCTAAACCGAGTGAAAGCAGGTACCTAGATCTATCTTGTTCAAACTTATTAGATAGCAAATTATTACCAAGTAATTGTCGTTGTAAGTCATTTAACCAGTTGATAGTTATCAATTGATCGCCATTGTAGTGTTTTATACCACGGCTGATATCATCTTTCATCCGGTTAATATCTACCAGTGAATACGGTGTAGATTGTATTGTATTTGTAGCATTTCCTAGGGTTGGTATGTTCGATATCAGATCGACCAATTCTTGTTTGGTTATGATTCGTTCTCCAGGTTGTGCAGGTTTACCACGATAGTTGTATTTGAACCCTTTGTCGATTCCGTCAATCATTTCGTTTATCTGATCAAGTGTGAACGTATATGTGTGTTGGACGGGAGTCATTGGACCTAGAATACAGAACTGATATAACAGCAAGCTTAAAATATCACCATATTAACATTTTTACTGTTTTACTCAATCCACCGGGCCGCTCGAACACATTTTGATTTTGGTTTGAGCCAGTTTGAGAAGTTTTAATTTCCCTTCCGCATGGTTTACTTCATTCAATAAAGACTTAACGAACTTATCATGTGTTAAAGTGATACCACAAAAGCTAGTTGCATAAATACGAGCGAACAACAAATACATCTATTTCCAATTACAGGATTGACAGAAATATAAATAAATTAGGATAGCATTACCCATGGTTTCAAATTTCAATTGTAAATCATTTAACCAATCGAGTGTTATCACTTGTTCGCCTGGTAATGCTGGCTGACCATTGAAGTTGTATTGTATCCCATTGTTGATAATGTCATTTCTCATACGTTCAATATCTTTTAGCGTAAACTGAGGAGATTGTATTGTCTGTGAAGTATTTCCTTGGGGTGGTGTGTTCGATATTAGATCAGCCAATTCTTTCTTGGTTATGACTCGTTCTCCAGGTTGTGCTGGTTTACCATGATAATTGTATATCAATCCTTTGTCGATTCCGTTAATCATGTCCTTTATCTGATCAAGTGTGAACGTATATGTGTGTTTGACGGGAGTCGTTGGACCTTGAATACAAATATCATACCTTTTCATGCATGAAAAGTTAAAAATAAATCATATTAATACTTTTAACTCTCGCACTGGATAACTCGGACCGGCCAAAGACATAATTGATGCATTGTTCGTTTTGTCAGGCAGAAAAGCTTTCATAATAAAACAGGAATACCGATTCGTATAATCGTCCCTCATTAGATTTTAGAAATCATAATGACTCTTCACCCAGAACACCTTAAGAACATATTACCAAAATTGCGATTTACTGTAAAATCAAACGCATTCGTTGGTAAATCTTTTCTACTCTAGTCAGTATGCTTATGAACATAACCTGCAGGTATGAAATAGACCAATAGGACAAGTTATGTGTGATACCGAGTGTTGCAGTTACTTGCACCAAGAATTCTGAATCCACACCAGGTGGTTGCTTACTCAAAAAAACCGCAAATGCAATTCTTATCACAAAAAGGCGGATAAAAATGTAAATTAACTAGGCTACCATTACCCATTGTTTGCAATTTCAATTGTGAGTCATTCAACCAATCGAGTGGTATTACTGGCTCGCCCGACGATGCTGGCTGACCATTTAAGTTGTATTGCATTCCATTGTTAATCATGCCATTTTTCATACGTTCAATATCTTCCAGCGTAAACTGAGGAGATTGTATTATCTGTGAAGTATTTCCTTGTGGCGGTATGTTCGATATTAGATCAGCCAACTCTTTCTTGGTTATGACTCGTTCTCCAGGTTGTGCTGGTTTACCATGATAATTGTATGTCAATCCTTTGTCGATTCCCTTAATCATGTCCTTTATCTGATCAAGTGTGAACGTATATGTGTGTTTGACGGGAGTCATAGGACCTTGAATAAAGAATTGATATTTTAGCAGTCGTCAGTACTCATCATCTTGACATTTCCATCATCTTATTAATAAAATAGGATCGGCGAAAACATATGTGTTGGCTGGTTCGTTTTTACGGAAGGGCTTATTTATAATAATATTCGGACTCGCAAGGTTCAGCCTTATCAACATTTAGAAGTTCTACTGTGTCTTCCTCAACGTTTATTGAACAGCCTTGAAGGATCAACAGATACTTGATTTACAGAACAAATCTACATAGTCCAGTTGAAACATAGTACGTTTATTTGTCCTACTTGCCCATATTCAACCATTTGCTAATAAACATATCATACTTTGTTCGATACAAACCAAAGGAACGGGCTATGTGTGTGGCACAAATACTGCAAATAAATCCATTTAGAAATGACAGGAATTTTGGAAATAGAAACATCTATTATATCATTACCCTGCGTTTGTAATTTTAATTGTAAGTCATTCAACCAATCGAGTGTGATCACTTGTTCGCCTGGCGAAGCTGGCTGACCATTGAAGTTGTATTGTATCCCATTGTTGATAATGTCATTTCTCATACGTTCAATATCTGTTAGCGTAAACCGAGGCGATTGTATTGTCTGTGAAGTATTTCCTTGGGTTGGTATGTTCGATATTAGATCAGCCAATTCTTTCTTGGTTATGACTCGTTCTCCAGGTTGTGCTGGTTTACCATGATAATTGTATTTCAATCCTTTGTCGATTCCGTTAATCATGTCCTTTATCTGATCAAGTGTGAACGTATATGTGTGTTTGACGGGAGTCGTTGGACCTTGAATACAAATATCATACCTTTTCATGCATGAAAAGTTAAAAATACATCATTTTAATACTTTTACTTTCGCGCTGGATAACTCGGACGGACCAAAGACATAATTGATGCATTGTTCGTTTTGTCAGACAGAAAAGCTTTCTTAATAAAAAAGGTCTACCGATTCGTATAATCGTCCCTCATTAGATTTTAGAAAGCATAATGACTCTTCACTCAAAACACCTTAAGAACATATTACCAAAATTGCGATTTACTGTAAAAATCAAACGCATTCGTTTGTAAATCTTTTCTACTCTAGTCGGTATGCTTATGAAAATAACATGAAGGTATAAAATAGACTAATAGAACAAGTTATGTGTGATACCGAGTATTGCATTTACTTGCATCAAGCATTCTGAATCCACACCAGGTAGTTGCTTACTCAAAAATACCGCAAATGCAATTCTTATCAAAAAAGGTGGATAAAAATGTATATTAACTAGGCTAGCATTACCCATTGTTTGCAATTTCAATTGTGAGTCATTCAACCAATCGAGTGGTATTACTGGCTCGCCCGGCGATGCTGGCTGACCATTTAAGTTGTATTGCATTCCATTGTTAATCATGCCATTTTTCATACGTTCAATATCTTCCAGCGTAAACTGAGGAGATTGTATTATCTGTGAAGTATTTCCTTGTGGTGGTATGTTCGATATTAGATCAGCCAACTCTTTCTTGGTTATGACTCGTTCTCCAGGTTGTGCTGGTTTACCATGATAATTGTATGTCAATCCTTTGTCGATTCCGTTAATCATGTCCTTTATCTGATCAAGTGTGAACGTATATGTGTGTTTGACGGGAGTCATAGGACCTTGAATAAAGAATTGATATTTTAGCAGTCGTCAGTACACATCATATTGACATTTCCATCATCTTACTTATTAAATCGGATCGGCAAAAACATATTTGTTGGCCGGTTCGTTTCGACGGAAGGACTTATTTAAAATAATCTTCGGACTCGCAAGGTTCAGCCTTATCTACATTTCGAAGTTCTACTGTCTCTTCCTCAACTTTTATTGAACAGCCTTGAAGGATCAACAGATACTGGATTTACAGAACAAATCTACATAGTCCAGTTGAAACATAGTACGTTTATTTATCCTACTTGCCCATATTCAACCATTCGCTAATAAACATATCATACTTTGTTCGAAACAAACCAAAGGAACGGGCCATGTGTGTGGCACAAATACTGCAAATAAATCCATTTAGAAATGACAGGAATTTTGGAAATAGAAACATCTATTATATCATTACCCTGCGTTTGTAATTTTAATTGTAAGTCATTCAACCAATCGAGTGTTATCACTTGTTCGCCTGGCGAAGCTGGCTGACCATTAAAGTTGTATTGTATCCCATTGTTGATAATGTCATTTCTCATACGTTCAATATCTTTTAGCGTAAACCGAGGAGATTGTATTGTCTGTGAAGTATTTCCTTGGGGTGGTATGTTCGATATTAGATCAGCCAATTCTTTCTTGGTTATGACTCGTTCTCCAGGTTGTGCTGGTTTACCATGATAATTGTATTTCAATCCTTTGTCGATTCCGTTAATCATTTCGTTTATCTGATCAAGTGTGAACGTATATGTGTGATTGACGGGAGTCGTTGGACCTTGAATACAAATATCATACCTTTTCATGGATGAAAAGTTAAACATACATCATATTAATACTTTTACTCTCGCGCTGGATAACTCGGACCGGCCAAAGACATAATTGATGCATTGTTCGTTTTGTCAGACAGAAAAGCTTTCATAATAAAAAATGTCTACCGATTCGTATAATCGTTCCTCATTAGATTTTAGAAAGCATAATGAATCTTCATTCAGAACACCTTAAGAACATATTACCAAAATTGATTTTACTGTAAATATCAAACGCATTCGTTTGTAAATCTTTTCTACTATAGTCAGTATGCTTATGAAAATAACATGAAGGTATGAAATAGACTAATAGAACAAGTTATGTGTGATACCGAGTGTTGCAGTTACTTGCATCAATCATTCTGAATCCACACCAGGTAGTTGCTTATTCAAAAATACCGCAAATGCAATTCTTATCACAAAAAGGTGGATAAAAATGTATATTAACTAGGCTAGCATTACCCATTGTTTGCAATTTCAATTGTGAGTCATTCAACCAATCGAGTGGTATTACTGGCTCGCCGGGTGATGCTGGCTGACCATTTAAGTTGTATTGCATTCCATTGTTAAGCATGCCATTTTTCATTTGTTCAATATCTTCCAGCGTAAACTGAGGAGATTGTATTGACTGTGAAGTATTTCCTTGTGGTGGTATGTTCGATATTAGATCAGCCAACTCTTTCTTGGTTATGACTCGTTCTCCAGGTTGTGCTGGTTTACCATGATAATTGTATGTCAATCCTTTGTCGATTCCGTTAATCATGTCCTTTATCTGATCAAGTGTGAACGTATATGTGTGTTTGACGGGAGTCATAGGACCTTGAATAAAGAATTGATATTGTAGCAGTCGTCAGTACACATCATATTGACATTTCCATCATCTTACTTATTAAATCGGATCGGCAAAAACATATTTGTTGGCCGGTTCGTTTCGACGGAAGGACTTATTTAAAATAATATTCGGACTCGCAAGGTTCAGCCTTATCTACATTTCGAAGTACTACTGTCTCTTCCTCAACTTTTATTGAACAGCCTTGAAGGATCAACAGATACTGGATTTACAGAACAAATCTACATAGTCCAGTTGAAACATAGTACGTTTATTTATCCTACTTGCCCATATTCAACCATTCGCTAATAAACATATCATACTTTGTTCGAAACAAACCAAAGGAACGGGCCATGTGTGTGGCACAAATACTGCAAATAAATCCATTTAGAAATGACAGGAATTGTGTAAATGGAAACATCTATTATATCATTACCCTGCGTTTGTAATTTTAATTGTAAGTCATTCAACCAATCGAGTGTGATCACTTGTTCGCCTGGCGAAGCTGGCTGACCATTGAAGTTGTATTGTATCCCATTGTTGATAATGTCATTTCTCATACGTTCAATATCTTTTAGCGTAAACCGAGGAGATTGTATTGTCTGTGAAGTATTTCCTTGGGGTGGTATGTTCGATATTAGATCAGCCAATTCTTTCTTGGTTATGACTCGTTCTCCAGGTTGTGCTGGTTTACCATGATAATTGTATTTCAATCCTTTGTCGATTCCGTTAATCATTTCGTTTATCTGATCAAGTGTGAACGTATATGTGTGATTGACGGGAGTCGTTGGACCTTGAATACAAATATCATACCTTTTCATGGATGAAAAGTTAAACATACATCATATTAATACTTTTACTCTCGCGCTGGATAACTCGGACCGGCCAAAGACATAATTGATGCATTGTTCGTTTTGTCAGACAGAAAAGCTTTCATAATAAAAAATGTCTACCGATTCGTATAATCGTCCCTCATTAGATTTTAGAAAGCATAATGAATCTTCATTCAGAACACCTTAAGAACATATTACCAAAATTGAGATTTACTGTAAATATCAAACGCATTCGTTTGTAAATCTTTTCTACTATAGTCAGTATGCTTATGAAAATAACATGAAGGTATGAAATAGACTAATAGAACAAGTTATGTGTGATACCGAGTGTTGCAGTTACTTGCATCAATCATTCTGAATCCACACCAGGTAGTTGCTTATTCAAAAATACCGCAAATGCAATTCTTATCACAAAATTGGTGGATAAAAATGTATATTAACTAGGCTAGCATTACCCATTGTTTGCAATTTCAATTGTGAGTCATTCAACCAATCGAGTGGTATTACTGGCTCGCCCGGTGATGCTGGCTGACCATTTAAGTTGTATTGCATTCCATTGTTAATCATGCCATTTTTCATACGTTCAATATCTTCCAGCGTAAACTGAGGAGATTGTATTGACTGTGAAGTATTTCCTTGTGGTGGTATGTTCGATATTAGATCAGCCAACTCTTTCTTTGTTATGACTCGTTCTCGAGGTTGTGCTGGTTTACCATGATAATTGTATGTCAATCCTTTGTCGATTCCGTTAATCATGTCCTTTATCTGATCAAGTGTGAACGTATATGTGTGTTTGACGGGAGTCATAGGACCTTGAATAAAGAATTGATATTGTAGCAGTCGTCAGTACACATCATATTGACATTTCCATCATCTTACTAATTAAATCGGATCGGCGAAAACATATTTGTTGGCCGGTTCGTTTCGACGGAAGGACTTATTTAAAATAATATTCGGACTCGCAAGGTTCAGCCTTATCTACATTTCGAAGTTCTACTGTCTCTTCCTCAACTTTTATTGAACAGCCTTGAAGGATCAACAGATACTGGATTTACAGAACAAATCTACATAGTCCAGTTGAAACATAGTACGTTTATTTATCCTACTTGCCCATATTCGACCATTCGCTAATAAACATATCATACTTTGTTCGAAACAAACCAAAGGAACGGGCTATGTGTGTGGCACAAATACTGCAAATAAATCCATTTAGAAATGACAGGAATTTTGGAAATGGAAACATCTATTATATCATTACCCTGCGTTTGTAATTTTAATTGTAAGTCATTCAACCAATCGAGTGTGATCACTTGTTCGCCTGGCGAAGCTGGCTGACCATTGAAGTTGTATTGTATCCCATTGTTGATAATGTCATTTCTCATGCGTTCAATATCATTTAGCGTAAACCGTGGAGAATGTATTGTCTGAGAAGTATTTCCTTGGGGTGGTATGTTGGATATGAGATCAACCAATTCTTTCTTGGTTATGGCTCGTTCTCCAGGTTGTGCAGGTTTACCATGATAATTGTATTTCAATCCTTTGTCGATTCCGTTAATCATTTCGTTTATCTGATCAGGTGTGAACGAATACGTGTGTTTGGCGGGAGTCATTGGACCTTGAATAAAGGAATTATATGGCAACAACGTTCAGAACACAAACTTCATAATCTAATTAATAATAACAACGTATATGTGTGTTTGATGGGAGTCGTTTGACCTTGAATGCAAACATCATACCTTTGCATGCATGAACTATTTAAAAAACTAGTATTAATACGTTTAACTCTCGCACTTGATAACTCGGACCAGCCGAAGACATAATTGATGCCTTATTCGTTTTGTCAGGCAGAAGAACTTTCATTATAAAAAAGGACTACCGATTCGTATAATCGACCCACATTAAATTTTAGAAATCATAATGTCACTTCAGTCAGAAAATGTTAAGAAGATATTACAAATATGGCAATTTACAGTAAAAATGAAACGCATTCGTTAATAAATCTTTTCTACTTTAGTCAGTGTGCTTATGAAAATAACCTACAGGTATAAAATAGACTAATAGAACAAGTTATGTGTGATACCGAGTGTTGCAATTACTTGCACCAAGCATTCTAAAACGACAACAGGTATTTGCTTACTCAAAAATACCGCAAATGCAATACTTATCACAAAAAGGTGGATGAAAATGTAAATTAACTAGGCTCGCATTACCCATTGTTTTTAGTTTGAATTGTAAGTCATTTAACCAATCGAGTGGTATTACTGGCTCGTCAGGAGATGCTGGCTGACCATTAAAGTTGTATTCTATTCCATTGTTAATCATGCCATGCTTCATACGTTCAATATCTTCTAGCGTAAACCGATGAGATTGTATTGACTGTGAAGTATTTCCTTGTGGTGATATGTTCGATATTAGATCACCCAACTCTTTCTTGGTTATGATTCGTTCCCCAGGTTGTGCTGGTTTACCATGATAATTGTATTTCCGTCCTTTGTCGATTCCCTTAATCATTTCGTTTATCTGATCCAGTGTGAACGAAAACGTGTGTTTGACAGGATTCATTGGACCTTGAATAAAGAAATGATATCACAATAACGTTAGCAACACACAATTCATAATCTCATTAATTTGAAAGGAGCGGCCGAAAAGGCGATTGTTGCCATGTTCTATTTGGCCAATAATTGATAGTGGTTTTCGGATTCACTTAATAGTGCCTTTTTCGTTTGTAAACGCACTTTCGTCTGATATTTGGAAGAGCATAAGGGGATACAATATATCACAATAATAGTGACGTCCAGTGAAAATAAGGTGCGAACGTATGTCAAACCTTTTTATTATCTTCGTTTGTTGCGGTACATACTACGTTCAGCATAAACATGGGGACAAAACAAACTGATCAGGGGTGTTTTGTTTGTGATACCGTATCGGGGTTAAGGTTCACGCACAAAAACAGAAAAAAAATCGATTACGTTAAGAAAATGTTAATATACTAGGATTACCCTGGTTTTGTAATTTAAATTCTAAGTCATTCAACCAATCGAGTGTTATCACTTGTTCGCCTGGTAATGCAGGATGGCCATTGAAGTTGTACTGTATTCCATTGTTAATCATGTCATTTCTCATACGTTCAATATCGTTCAGCGTAAATTGGGGCGATTGTATTGTCTGTGAAGTATTTTCTTGGGGTTGTTTGTTCGATATTAGATCAGCCAATTCTTTCTTGGTTATGGCTCGTTCTCCAGGTTGTGCAGGTTTACCATGATAATTGTATTTCAATCCTTTGTCGATTCCGTTAATCATTTCGTTTATCTTATCAGGTGTGAACGAATACGTGTGTTTGACGGGAGTCATTGGACCTTAAATAAAGAAATGATATCGCAACAACGTTAACAACACACAATTCATAATCTCATTATTTTGAAAGGAGCGGCCGAACAAATGATTGTTGCCTTGTTCTATTTGGCAAACCGAAGGGCTTGCAAAATTAATAGGGGCTTTCCGATTCACTTAATAGTGTCTTTTCGTTTGTAAACGCACTTCCTTTTGGTATTTGGAAGAGCATAAGGGGATACAATATATCATTAAAATAATGACGTCCAGTGAAAACAAGATACTGCGTTCAGCATAAACATAGGGACAAAACAAACTGATCAATGGTGTTTTGTTTGTAATACCGTATCGGGGTTAATGTTCACGCACACAATCAGAAAATAAATCGAGTTGGTTACGAAAATGTAAAAAAACAAGGATTACCCTGGTTTTGTAATTTAAATTCAAAGACATTCAACCATTCGAGTGTTACCACTTGTTCACCCGGTGATGCTGGCTGACCATTGAAGTTATATTGTATTCCATTGTTAATCATGTTATTTCTCATACGTTCAATATCGTTCAGCGTAAATTGGGGCGATTGTATTGTCTGTGTAGTATTTCCTTGGGGTTGTTTGTTCGATATGAGATCAACCAATTCCTTCTTGGTTATGACTCGTTCTCCCGGCTGTGCAGGTTTACCATGATAATTGTATTTCAATCCCTTGTCGATTCCGTTCATCATTTCGTTTATCTGATCAGGTGTGAACGAATAAGTGTGTTTGACGGGTGTCATTGGACCTTGAATAAAGAAATGATATCGCAACAACGTTAAGAACACAAAATTCATAATCTAATTAATTTGATAGGAGCGGCCGAAAAGATGATTGTTGCCATGTTCTATTTGGCAATCTGAGGGGGTTGCAAAATTAAAAGTGATTTTCCGATTCACTTCATAGTGCCTTTTGCGTTTGTAAACGCACTTCCGTTTGGTATTTGGAAGAGCATAAGGGGATACAATATATCACAAAAGTAGTGACGTCCAGTGAAAACAAGGTGCGTACGTATGTTAACCTTCTTCATTATCTTCGTGTGTTGCGGTACATACTACGTTCAGCATAAACATAGGGACAAAACAAACTGATCAATGGTGTTTTGTTTGTAATACCGTACCGGGGTAAATGTTCACGCACAAAAACAGAAAATAAATCGATTTCGTTAAGAAAATGTAAATAAACTAGAATTACCCTGGTTTTGTAATTTGAATTCAAAGTCATTCAACCATTCGTGTGTTACCACTTGTTCGCCCGGTGATGCTGGCTGACCATTGAAGTTATATTGTATTCCATTGTTAATCATGTCATTTCTCATACGTTCAATATCGTTCAGTGAAAATTGGGGCGATTGTATTGTCTGTGTAGTATTTCCTTGGGGTTGTATGTTCGATATGAGATCAGCCAATTCTTTCTTGGTTATGACTCGTTCTCCCGGTTGTGCAGGTTTACCATGATAATTGTATTTCAATCCCTTGTCGATTCCGTAAATCATTTCGTTTATCTGATCAGGTGTGAACGAATACGTGTGATTGGCGGGAGTCATTGGACCTTGAATAAAGGAATTATATAGCAACAACGTTAAGAACACAAAATTCATAATCTAATGAATTTGATAGGAGCGGCCGAAAAGATGGTTGTTGCCATGTTCTATTAGGCAAACCAAAGGGCTTGCAGAATTGATAGTGTTTTTATGATTCAATTGATAGTGCCTTTTGCGTTTGTAAACGCACTTCCGTTTGGAATTTGGAAGAGCATAAGGGGATACAATATATCACAAAAATAGTGACGTCCAGTGAAAACTAGGTGCGTACGTATGTCAACCTTTTTCCTTATCTTCGTTTGTTGCGGTACATTCTACGTTCAGAATAAAAAAAGGGACAACACAAATCGACCAGGGGTGTTTTGTTTGTAATACCGTATCGGGGTAAATGTTCACGCACAAAAACAGAAAATAAATCGATTTCGTTAAGAAAATGTAAATAAACTAGGATTACCCTGGTTTTGTAATTTAAATTCAAAGTCATTCAACCATTCGAGTGTTACCACTTGTTCACCCGGTGATGCTGGCTGACCATTTACGTTGTACTGTATACCATTGTTAATCATGTCATTTCTCATGCGTTCAATATCGTTCAGCGAAAATTGGGGCGATTGTATTGTCTGTGAAGTATTTTCTTGGGGTTGTATGTTCGATATTAGATCAGCCAATTCTTTCTTGGTTAGGACTCGTTCTCCCGGTTGTGCAGGTTTACCATGATAATTGTATTTCAATCCCTTGTCGATTCCGTTAATCATTTCGTTTATCTGATCAGGTGTGAACGAATAAGTGTGTTTGACGGGTGTCATTGGACCTTGAATAAAGAAATGATATCGCAACAACGTTAAGAACACATAATTCACAATCTAATTAATTTGATAGGAGCGGCCGAAAAGATGATTGTTGCCATGTTCTATTTGGCAATCGGAGGGGCTTGCAAAATTAATAGTGATTTTCCGATTTACTGAATAGTGTCTTTTCGTTTGTAAACGTACTTCGTTTTGGTATTTGGAAGAGCATAAGGGGAAACAATATATCATAAAAATAGTGACGTCCAGTAACAACAAGTCCGTACGTATGTCAACCTTTTTCATTATCTTCGTTTGTTGCGGTACATACTACGTTCAGCATAAACATAGGGACAAAACAAACTGATCATGGGTGTTTTGTTTGTAATACCGTATCGGGGATAATGTTCACGCACAAAAACAAAAAAGAAATCGATTTCGTTAAGAAAATGTAAATATACTAGGATTACCCTGGTTTTGTAATTTAAATTCTAAGTCATTCAACCAATCGAGTGTTATCACTTGTTCGCCTGGTAATGCTGGCTGACCATTGAAGTTGTACTGTATCCCATTGTTAATCATGTCATTTCTCATACGTTTAAGATCGTTCAGCGTAAACTGGGGCGATTGTATTGTCTGTAAAGTATTTTCTTTGGGTTGGATGTTCGATATTAGATCAGCCAATTCTTTCTTGGTTATGGCTCGTTCTCCAGTTTGTGCTGGTTTACCACGATAATTGTATTTCAATCCTTTGTCGATTCCCTTAATCATTTCGTTTATCTGATCCAGTGTGAACGATTTCGTCATTGGACCTTGAATAAAGAAATTATAAAGCAACAACGTTAAGAACACATAATTTATTATCTTAATAATTTGACAGGATCGGCAAAAGAGTTATGTATTGTCATGTACCTTTGGCAAACCGGATGGTTTTCAAAATTAATAGAGCTTTTCTGATTGAATTAATTGTGTTTTGTTTGTTTGTAAAACGCACGTTCGTCTGATATTAGGAAGAGCTTAAGCAGATGCAATGTATTAAAAAAAACAAATAGTGACGTCCAATGAAAGCAAGGCGCGTACGTATATCAACCTTATCGATTATCTTCCGTTGGTTGATAAACAAACTATTTTCTGCATGATTGAAAACTACACGAACACGTCATGAGTGCTTTAAATACAGTATGGGGGTAGTTGTTTACGCACACATAGTAGCAAATAATCCATTTCGTTATTAAAATAAAAATCGATTTGATAGTAATACCCTGTTTGTGTAATTTCAATTCAAAGTCATTCAACCAATCCAGAGTGATCACTTGCTCGCCCTGTGATGCAGGATGACCATTGAAGTTGTATTGTATCCCATTGCTCATCATGCCATTTCTCATACGTTCAATATCTTTCAGCGTAAACCGTGGAGATTGTATTGTCTGTGAAGTATTTTTTTGGGATTGAATTTTCGATATGAGATCAGCCAATTCTTTCTTGGTGATGACTTGTTCTCCAGGTTGTGCAGGTTTACCATGATGATTGTATGTTAATCCCATGTCGATTCCATTTATCATTTCGTTTATCTGATCAAGTGTGAACGAATACGTTTGTGTGATGGGAGTCATTGGACCTTAAAAAAGAGATACTTTTCCAGCTTAAGAGCGCATCATGCATATGTACTCATATCTTACAAATTGAAATTGGGCCTTACTACGTACTACACGAACATGTCACATTTGTTTAATATCAAATAAAATGATTAATGTTAGTGACGCCTACCGATTCCTAGAATTCACACTTTTCGTTTACATTTCGTAATGTTTTACCCCAAAATATCGCATTTGCAGATAAGCTTGGCTTTAGATAATGTGATTTAAAACGCTGCATATTAATATGCAACTGCTGTGATTTGTTATCAAATAAACTCACTAATGATACTGTAGTCCACCGATTCGCTTATTATTCTGAATGTTTACCCGAAATTAGTCCATTTTGCGTAAACGTCTGGACAATCATTTTTGATGTCTTAAACCAGATCTTTCTACCTGCCTAACACGGTGAGTTAGTATCAAATAAAACGAAAGATGCCATTGTACATGTAGTAGAACGATTCCCCACATTCACTCTATTCGTTTACATTTTTTGAAACATTGTACCTCAAACATGTCCACTTTGCACATGTTGACAATAGATTTTTGCTTTATTCAACTTAAAAGTAATACTTAGCAACCAAAGTAATTATATATCAATACATTTAAATTGAAAAACATCGTTGTGTACCGATTTCAAAAATTCGCACTTTGCGTTGATATCGGATTTCAAAAGTAAGTATCTATCTAAGTTTTTAGTATATTATAAGACACCCATAATGTGATATGATTCAACAAAAATAGCGTATGTACATTGTTGTTCAGGTATGGTACCTGCACTGTTCTATACAAAATTCTTAGTAAAATCGTGTCTTCAAACACCAAAGAAAAACCCATAGAAAACAGATTTTCATAATGACCTACATTGATCTCAGATTGACAAAGACCTTTCACTTCTCTAAATGCTAGGTTGTAAAATGTTCTTCCATGAGAAAGGGTGGCACCCATTTTTGTGGTTTGGCCACGAGCCTAATATGTTGTAGTAATTGTCGCTACAAATGCCGTTTAAATCATATTCGAAAGTATAGGGTAGAAAACAAATTATATTACCCATTCTTTGCAATTTCAATCGAATTATTTATAATAATATTCGGTCTCGCAAGGTTCAGCCTTATCAACATTTAGAAGTTCTACTGTCTCTTCCTCTACTTTTATTGAACAGCCTTGAAGGGTCAACAGATACTGGATTTACAGAACAAATCTACATAGTCCAGTTGAAACATAGTACATTTTAGTACGTTTATTTGTCCTACTTGTCCATATTCAACCATTCGCTAATAAACATATCATACTTTGTTCGATACAAACCAAAGGAACGGGCCATGTGTGCGGCACAAATACTGCAAATAAATCCATTTAGAAATGACAGGAATTTTGGAAATAGAAACATCTATTATATCATTACCCTGCGTTTGTAATTTCGATTGTAAGTCATTCAACCAATCGAGTGTTATCGTTTGTTCGCCTGGAGATGCTGGCTGACCATTGAAGTTGTGTTGTATTTCATTGTTGATCATGCCATTTCTCATACGTTCAATGTCTTTCAACGTAAACTGAGGCGATTGTATTGTATGCGAGTCATTTCCAGCAGATTGCATGTTGTTTTGTAAATCATTCAATTCTTTCCTAGTGAACGTTTGGTCGCCTGGTTGTGCTTGTATACCATTATAGTTGAATGTTAATCCATTGTCCATTCCGACAATCATGTCGTTGATTTGATCAAGCGTGAACGTATATTTGTTTTTGTCGGTAGTCATTGGACCTTTATAGAACGGAAATATATCATTACAAGTGTAGAGCTCGTCACATATATTATATTCAATATCTTATTTTTGTTTTACGGTTGGTTGATACTAAATGGTGTGTTTAGATACCGTATCAGGTAATAGTTAGTCGGATAATCCATTTTCCATACCGACATTCTTTTATTTCGTTTATTTGATCAAGCGTGAAGGAAACTTTGTTTTTGTCGGGAGTTATTGGTCCTTGTAGAACGAAATGATATTGTTATCACCCCATAAAAGCTCATTTAGAATATATTTAATAAAATCCAGCCGGGAAAATACAGTATTGTGTTTTTAAGATAACATAAGAGGTATTTGTTTACACAAAAAATACAGATTGTATCGTTTACAGAATTACGCGATTGACCAAATATACATGTATATACGAATAAGAATACGTTACCCTTTGTCTGTAATTCCAATAGAAAATTATTCAACCAATCGAGAGTTATAACTTGTTCACCAGGTGAAGCTTGCTGACCATTGAAGTTGTATTGTATTCCGTGTTCGATCATGCCATGTTTCATACGTTCAAGATCTTCAAGGGTAAATGAAGGGGTTTGTTTTGACTCCGAGGTATTTCCTTTGAGTTGCATGTTCGTTTGTAGATCAAGCAATTCTTTCATAGTTAAAGTCCGTTCCCCAGGTTGTGCCGGTTTACCACGAATGTTATATCGTAGTCCTTTGTCCATTCCAATTATAATTTCGTTTAACTGGCCAAGTGTGAACGAATATGTGTGTTGGACGGGAGTCATTGGACCTTTGAACAAGAAATATTACTACATGTATGACAAACCGATATTTCTTCTTTCGAGACAACCGAACACACGGTTTTCATATACCGTGGATGGTAAAACTGTAGTGTGCGCAAATATACTTCAATATAGTCCTTCGTGTTGTTATTACATAATTTGGCAATAGTTAACTTGGACTACAAAACAAACAAGTTACTGTCGCAAGTGAACGCTACACGACTGATAGTAACTAACAGTAATTATATACAGTGATTGCTTGTGAAATATGATGAATGCTAGTTGGATGTCAACATGTGGAATTGTGTCTGAAAGATTTTCACATATTATTTCACTACATGCACTACCCTTACACTGAAACGTCAGCGATATTTTTAGCGTTCGACTGAGAAAGTCGTAGTGCTTGGTCATTCAGTTTTATCCCCACCTAATTGGCAAATGACCTTCGTAGGAAGAGACAGAAAGTTTGTGTGATACAAGGAATCTGGGCGCGATGCCCTACCTCTTGCCGAATAGACTCATTGGGTCTTTATAAACTGTCCGGTGTAAAGTACCGATACACGCAAGACTATCTCTGTTCGTCTTTAGTTTGGTGGGAAATATTGAAAGGCATTTCTGAATTTACATGTACACAGGTGATGTCAGGGAGGACACACAATTGTCATACAGAGGCTAATTGCATAAGTAGCAGTGTTTAAATGAAGAACTATGTCAATTATTATTTCAAACAAACGTTTATGAAATAGAAGTACCCTGTGCATGAAGTTTGCGCTCTAAGTCATTCAACCACTCGATTGTAATCCATTGTTCACCAGCTGAAGCAGGTTGACCTTTGTAATTGTACTGTTTTCCGGAGTTTATTCCATCTTTCATACGCTGAATTTGTTCCATTGTAAATTGATGTGATATATCTGACGACTGAAGCCTCTTCAGAAGTACTTGTAACTGAGCCAAACTTATGGTCGGTTCACCGTGTTGCGCTTCTTCGCCTTGATGGTTATATCTTAGGCCATTGCTCATACCAGTTAACATTCTCTGAACTTGTTCAAGCGTGAATGTAAATCTTGTTGGATCAGAATGCATTTGTCCTTCGATAAAGAAATGAGTCTTTAATATACACTCTGTACTAACATACCTATAGCTCTTTGAAAAAATGTAACAGCCAGGTAATCTATGTCAGTGTCAAACTAGAGTTTGATTAATGCATATTATATTTTGTAAAAGAAATATGATCAATATGCTCTTATATACATGTATTACGCGAACAGACAGGTAAAAGAATATCCGATATTATTAAAACAATTTAATAAAAGAGCGAGTTTTGCATCATGATCATAATTATATTCATCACTGGGTGATTTTGATTTCCTTTCACAAATACGAATAGTTAATTTTATAACACATGTATAATAATTATACCTTATCTACTCGTATTTGTTTAGCAATAAGAATGGAATATTCATAGGCTTGATTTTTTATTTGTTATTTTGTCGTTGGGCATTATTGGGATATTGTCGTAATTTTATTTGTACAGGTACATTGTATGAGGTAATTATTTGAGTCGGTATGTAGAGCGGATTTAATTACGTAAATGTTTACCTGCAGTTGGAAACTGTAATCTTAAATCATAAAGGTGTTGAATAGTTAACGTGGTTTCATCGTCAGTTGCAAGTGTTCCCCGTAAATTGTATCTAAGACCACGTTTCATTCCAGCAATCATCTCATTAATTTCCTTGAGTGAAAATTGTGCCAAACGTATTTCTTCGGTGTTTTCCAGTTCGAGTTTGAGGAGTTGTAGCAGACCCTTAGACAATGTAGGTTCTCCTGGACGGGCGAGTATACCGTGGTAATTGTACAATAAACCATCGTTTGAACCACGTAACATTCTATGGACATCGTCTAAAGTGTATTTCAAAGGGCGTATGTCGTCATCTCCTTTGAAGGAAATAATATATATTGAAAACATTTGATTTCATTTGTTACTCTGAACATCAGAGTCATCAATTTAATTATAATGGTATACGTTGCGACTTATAAATATCGATAATGTTTAGTGATTTGTAAAAATATCTTATACCTTTCGACAGCAGTCGTATTTTCAAGTTAAGTAATTCCAAGAGTGTGAGAATTTTGTCTTCCTGTGACGTGGTCAGACGCCCATAAATGTTGTACCGTAAGCCGCGTTCCATGCCATGGATCATGCTGTCAATGGTCTCAAGAGTAAACGTAGCGGGTGCGGCATCATTTTTTCCATCATCACTCAGAAGACGTTTTAGTTCATTACGTGATATCGTTTGTTCACCAGTTGACGCTTGTTGTCCTTGATAATTGAATATTTGACCATCATCCATGGCCAGCAACATTCTTCGGATCTCAGGTTTAGTGAAGGAATGTTTGCGTACAGCATTCTCTGAACCTTTAAATGAATGATTTGACCAACTAAATTGGGCTTTAATAATTTTAAACATTTCTTTATAATATTAATCCTACAATACATGATTATTGTAGGTTGCTGAAGTAAAGATATTTCTCGAATATCGCAATGACACCATTATTTACATTTACAATTACGTGATAAAATGAATTTTAGCACATATATGTGTATTATTCCTTATACGTTCAGAGATTGTTACCTTGATTTGCAAGTCTTGACTCCATGAGTTTTAATTGTTTGAGTGTGTATGTGTCCTCTCCGTTCAGATCTACGTTACCTAGGAAATCATACTTCAATCCACGCTGCATGCCATTAATCATACTTCTTACTTGATCCAGAGAGAACGTGGGAGGAGGACCGTCTTGATTTAGATTGGACAATAGTTTATTTAGGTATTCTCTTGAAATAGTTCTTTCCCCTTGTTTAGCGAGTTGTCCGCGGTAATTGTAGCTAAAGCCTTGATTTATTCCAGCTAACATTCTCCTTATATCAGACAATGAGAATGTGGCGGGTTCCGAACCTTCAATGGTACACAAACCATACATACATTTATATCATATACAATAAAAAACATGTAAGTAGTATGACATAAAAAACAAATACAAGCCATGTATTTTTCATTCAACAATCACAAACGTTAAAGTAATATACATGTAAAAACATAATTGTACTACAACATAACTAAAGAATGTCCCAAAACATAAATCAAAACTTGTTTCCATGGAAACAATAATATTGCGTAATGGCAACATAGATAAAGTCACTATTAAACTAAATGTCTAGTTTGTAGTTTCCATACAAGTTACAATATGTTTATATGCACGACACATTATAGTCATTGCACCACACAAAAGTAAATGGTTACAATACAATGGCAGTAGAAATGTTTAGATATCGAAGAAATACCCGTTTGTCACGACCGGTATCAACGAAGATCATGGGCAAGTCGTGCCAGTGTATCATGATAAATGCGCGGCGCTGTACGCGATGTTTTGACCACTTCGTTTATACTGCTGATTATTCATGCCCATGAACTTTCGAAACAGCCTTCGAATATATAAAATCGTTATTTGATGCATCGGAATCAAAGCGATGTAAAAGATCGTACCTTCTATCTTACTTTGTGTCGTAGCGGGAAAAGGTGTCGTAGTAGCGACCGTTGGTTCAGGCATTGGCATACGTGGTTTCAAAATCATCGCAAGCATGTTCAAGTTATCTCTAGAGAGTACGGCTTCGCCTTCCTGTGCTTCATCGCCACGGTAATTATATGATTTCCCTTGATCAATACCAGATAACATGCGAGTCACTTGCTCATATGTGTAAGTTAACGATGGAGAAGAGCTATGTTTTGGTTTTGGTTTTGGCATTGGGGTTGGTAATGGTGTTGGTATTGGTGTTGGTGTTGGTATTGGGTTTGGTTGACCTTTAATTAAAAGATCTAAACTAACGTACAATAACAACCAATAATGAATTCACCCTGTTTTATAATACAGAAATATATGAAACTACATACATGTATAAGTATAGTACTAAACTAAATCAGTATACGTAATATCAACATACCTCTTTCCAAAAGTTCTGTATGCCACATATCCAATGTCACCATGTCGAGAAGAGTGTCCCCAAGTGCAGCAGGTTCACCATTTTTTGCATTATATTGTAATCCCGACTCTATTCCTTGTCTTATCCTCTCAATGTCTTCGAATGTAATGCTTACTGGCATTCGACCTACTAATATATACAAAATATCATACATTATTCATCGAACCATATGTTAAAAGATACCTAACACGAAACAACTCATACCAGGAAATCAAACCGTGCCTTGCAAACATGAGGACGCCGTGCGAACAAATATTAAGAACTACAAAAGTAACACCAGAAATGTTTATGAAGTTAAGTTGCCCTTTGCGCCTAAATACACACAAATGTGTTAATGAAATCACGGATGGCTGGACATAGAGAGAACCACAAGTAGATCTTAAGTAATACACCGGGATAGCAGGTGTTTCTAATTAACATAGCTTGTTTGTACATTGATTGGTGTTATTTGTTGCATTTCGTGTCTGTTGAATACTAGTAAGTCCTTGCATTTGTACCGTTCCAAATGTTTTATGCTGTCGGTAGTTTCCATATCGAAGGCACCAGTCGTGTCTCTATAGATATATACTGTCATACGACATTTATGATTTGATTTCGGTTATCATTACCCAAGATATAGTTAGTTGTGTAATGCTCGCCACTTTCTTAATCTTTGAAAAATTCAAGGCCACTTAACTAAACATAGTTGCTTGCAAAAACAATTTTGCATCGATAACATAAACGAAATGTTATTGTAAGTCTATACAATGTAGTTGTTCCAGGGCAGCTAACACAATACAAAAGAAGTATGTTGGAATGAGATAAATACTCGGTCCAACTGAGCAGTTCTTGTCTTGAAACTGTACATCCGATGGAAATTGATAAGCCTCAAGGTACGTCGGAAAAGGGTACCCAGAGCTATTGGCAAGCATAAAGGGATTCGCGTGTAATTTTGTGGCATCATGAAATATCCTGGGAACTGCAAATCAAACACATTCAGTGCAAGTTGTTGGTGTGGTGCCAACTTTTATGCCCTGGTTACACAGAACATCTTTTGCATCTGGGATGTACTCTCGATTTACATCTAAAACAGTTCAGTCTTTTGATTGCTGTAACTTGTTCAATCAGCTTGTTGACAACTGAGACATGGGCGGATCATGGATATGTGCTACGAATTCGACCATCTATGTTTCAGGTCATTCAGCGTGGGCTTTTTGTTCTTCTTAACTTTTAAGAATTTTGAAAGCTAAACTATGTGTTTCTGCATTTTTGCTGTTGAAACGTGGTTATTAAATCTGGGATAACTAATTGTTTAAAGTAGGTCATTCAGCTGGGGGCATTCAACTTATTCAGCCCATCCGGGTGGGTATCCAGAAAATAGGTCATTCAGCTGAAACCTTGACATTCACTTGTTTTCTCCTCTGACAGCTAAAACTAGGTATTCAGCCGTTTTACTGTTGGAACTGGGTCATTCTGATTAGGCATTCAGCTCTTTGGTTGCTGAAACTAGTTCATTCATCTTTTTTTCAGCTTAGACTTAAACATGTTCAGTTGGGCATTGAGTCTTGTTTGTTTTTTATGTTTTCTGTGCTCGGCTGATTAAGTTGAAACTTAAGTTCCCTGTCTGACTTAATACTATATTTTAGGGAACATGTTGCCTGGTGATTGTTTCGGAAGAAACATCGTGATAGTTTTGGTGACATTGGGATGCATCAGAAGAACTGTGAAAATGTTATGTGCTTGTATTGTAAACAATCAAAGGTCCGAGTAGAAAAACATCCGCGAAGGAATCAACAACGTCTATGTCTTACTCATATACAATGTATGTACTTCCTTATTATTACTCAATAAACATGAGGTGGTTCGCATACCATACATAGATTAATTCCGGGGCAATGTTTCAAATTCTTGAAACCTTTAGAAAAAGCAAACATCGGGAACCATCCCCGTTGGTTCACTGCCATTGTTCAATAGGCAATAATTGTCAACGCATTGTTGAACGTTCATCGGATCATGACCGATGCATTGAAAGGACCGTCTCTAATGCTCAAAATATCGGGATTATCTGGAGTCATCGGGAGCCATCGAGAGAAAGTGTGTGTTTTTCTACAACGCCGAATAAAGTTTCCTATTCTGACATGAGACAAGTGTCTATCATGGTTACACAACATATTTTAAATTAAAAAGAGTGAACAAAACAAGGCCTAAGTAGCGCCGTACAATGTATGTATTTCATTTAAACTAAAAGTAAGTTTGATGAGTTTACGTCGGGATTTGACCGTGCTGAATGATATCCGGCAGACAAATGTCTTAATGTTTCATAAGTATACATGTATGTACTAGCTTGTGCTGCAAACAACATTCTTTCAACGTATTACACTACCGTACACTACCATAACTAATGGCACAGAACATAAACTATCGAACTAACGAATCTAATCAAGATATTCTTAGTGGTAATTAGTCGTTTAATTATATACGAGATCATTGTCATCTAGTTCAAAAATTAGGACAATTCACAAAAACATAATGAAATAATTTATCAACAAATAGCAATGACAAGTCGATGATGGAAAACCAGCTGGAAATGCACGATTTTATCCAAAACGGATTATAAAAATTATAAACAAACACAAATAGTGAAAATGCACCACACAAGAAAGTGCGATAAACCCCAGCTTCAAACCTTTAAATCGAGCGGAAATTCACCAGTATGCTCTAACGTAACACGATCGAAATCGGTTGCTTTCACATTGTCAAATATCTACACTTTTCTGTCAGAGTAACCATGAATACTGATAATTTTAGGTACGATGTGAATAGATGTGAACGAGTAGTGGAGCCGATAATTTATATCTTGATATTATATATTCATATATGCAATACCTTGTATTGAAAGAAGTCTTTTAAGATCGTTAAGGCGTTCCAAAGTCAGCACCTTTTCGCCCTCTGCTGCCTGCCGGCCTTGAAAATTATACGCTAATCCGTTCCTAATTCCAGCTATCATAGTGTCGAGATCGGTAAGGGTAAATGCTGCAGTACCTGTTAGATGAAGTTGGTCGAAACAACTGAATATCTCTGAATACCACTCAAATTGTACTAATATATTTAAAAGATCTTGATCAGTATCTGAATGAATTGGTTTTCTCTCAAAAAAGATAGACCAGCCAGAATTTCTTTTAAAAATATAAACTACCTCTACAAGCATGTGAGAAATTACTAGCACATGGTTTAGATTTAAATTACACGAAAAGTACATCAACAATTGAATAAATGCGACCCTCTAGTAAAATTAAAATACATATTTAAAACAAGTTGTTTCTAAACCAACAACCGATTATAAGAAAACTTTAAACCAAACATCACAAACTAAAGCTACATTAGCTAAGGATACAAAACATTTAAATACCAGTGACCATTGATAAAAACACACACTAGACTACTTCCCTAGACAGCACCAACAATCCACACCAAACAATGACATGGAATCCCATACAGTTGATCATGTGCAGATATGTCAGAATACAAACATACAAACCACAAGGTGACGACATAGAACCCAAAGTACCAACAGATGACAGTACAATCACAAATAGTTATATAAACGAGTAGTATAATGACACCAATTACCAGTACATCGACACATGGTACATGTCATGAGGAACCATTGGGTATATAGGGAGAGTATAAACTTGTTATTCACATTCAGCAGTTTCATATATTTTGTCACTTCTGTTTGCTTCAAGACGACGCCCAAACCGGTACAGTTCCACAAGGGGTTCTGGTGGAATACTCTACACTAAGGTATACATTTATAACAGTAAGTATTTATAACTATAAAACTAGTTAATGTTGTATATACGTTGTTACTGTACAAAACAATATAGTTACTGTAATACCATCCCGTACAACTGGTACATGTAAGTCCAGTACATTGCAGTTTTACCTGCGAATTCAATGTCTCTTAGAAATCGTCTCAATTGTTCCAATGTCAACGTTGCATCCGCTGATGTAGTGGCTTCTCCTTTGTAGTTAAATCGTAATCCTTGTTCTGTACCGGCTATCATGTCCACAAGTTGTAATCTTGTAAAGCGGCCAATAGGTGTAATAGCTTTTGTGAATGTTAAAGTAGTAAACTTAACGACAGAATAATCCATGCAGTGTGAATAACAATGGCTCATCATACTTCGCCAGTTTATCTATAATGGTGTCGATTGACGTTTTGCAAAGCAGTTGTGTCAGAGACGCGTTCCAAACATATGGTATTGGAATAGTATGACTTTGCAAATAGATTAAACAAAACTGGCGAACACGGAACGAGAGTTTTATATTAAACAAGTGCACAATCGTGTATACTATATTTAGAATTAGCTGGGTTATCTAACAATATCACAGCGTTTACGTAGGGTATATCCATTTGCGGGTATGAATAAAAATAATCAAACACGTGTCTGTTTCTTGTTTTATATAGCAAGAATAAACCAATAAAATAACGCAACATTTTAACAACACTTCAAGATAGTGTAAGAGATCCCAATAGTAACAACATGATATCTATGGTTTGTCTTAGAGCTAAAACAGCGAGGATGTAAATATAAAGATAAAGTTATTGAACGCTAGCCTTCATGGATAACACCAAACATGGATGAAAATCGTGAAGGAACACCCAGAATAGATATGTCATATACTAGTATTGGCTGGATGTGGAATAGAATCTTGCTATCTATTCAGACATGATTCACGAGCAAGTACTAATATAATATTTCAAAAAAGATGATTCATGCGTAGAATCGGTTGTTGTTGTTGTATTTGCTTTGATCATGTGTTACACGTAATTTCTGACGTGTTAGTTTTGCCAGTTAAGGTCGGGTGGAGACAGCGAAATAAAAATAGTGAAATGCAAAAATTGTGTGCATATCTGACTTTTGAGGAGGTTACAGCAGTTTGTGTAGAGTCTCTCGTCAAGCTTTTTATGTGTGGCGTCGCAAACGTTCTTTAAACATATTTTCAGCAAGATTTTTATAAATACAGTGTTAGATAAATACCTGCTATAAAGCTTTCACAATGGTATCACGTTTGAGAATTGTTAATTTTTACAATATGCATAGAAATATTGTAAATTATCGTATTTAAAGAAAATTTAGTATTGTTTATTATAGAGGTGCAATTCGGAGCCTTTCGCAAACATCATTCAAACTACATACAGTATCGGATCAAATTTGACATTAACTGTTCAAAACTGTTACAGTATCTCGTTTTAGAATTAAGTCTTAATTTTCAATAATATATATATCTAACTGTAAGACTACTACTTTTTGAAGTGACTAACTCCTCGTTGTATCTCAATCATAGTACCTTTCGGAAATTGGTCACCATAGTAACTTAGCGATTTGAACATAGTTCATGAGAAAATATGAAGCTAAGAAATAGCACTAAACGGGTATATTATTTAAAACGGAACAAATATATTTGCATTTTTCTTCTGTATTTTGTGTCAAATAAACCTGACATACACTAATTACATAACGTCAAAATATCAGATTTCCTGGAGACTGGTCTATTTATATTTAATTTCCATAGTTCATATTGAAGTGGTGATGTAAAATTAACAAAAATAGTCACTATACATACTTGTGGCAGACTAAAAGTAAGGTTTTATTACCTATTGTTGAATAAACGCCGTAGTTGTAAATATAGACTAACATCTAGAGGTATTGCGTCAATGTGTAAAAAGGGAGAGAATCCGTAAAATTAACACAATAGTGTTCAACCGACATTGTTAACTTCCTTTGTTTGGTAATTGTAACACAAATGCTTGGTATATGTAGCACCTACCTGCTGCACTTCTCGGATCTCCTCCTGCTCCCCCTCCTGCTCCATGGTCTGCCATCCCAACTGCTTGTCCGCTCAATCCGTCTATCGGGACCCTTCCATCGTCAGTTCCTACTGACACCCCGTCTCCCCCTGCTGATAAATAGAAAGGTGTATACTTCAAATGATCATTGTGAAATAACTGTTCGAACAAACTTAATTATGTTCGCTGATAATTTAATTCATAGCCCATCTACACTGAACCACTTTGTCTAATTGGTCACTTTTCTAACCCCAAATACGTTTAACTGCGATCATGATGTTTGATGATATTTTGCACTCAAACTTTTTGTGACATTGTCCTAACACTTAATTCATTAAAAATCAAAATCACGTGCCAAAGTATACATGGTCAGTATTGCGATCAACATTGAGTCCATACATAAAACCTACGTGTGCGAAACATCATCAAATAATATGATCACAGTAAAGGCATTTCGGGTTTGAAAAGAGTGTATAGTACTGTAAAATCTTTTGTTGCCGAATTTTTTTTAATCTCCCTAAACTGAAACGGATTCAACAAAATATGTGCGCCTTTATGGTTTTATTTTTGTACTCAGTGTACATTTCCACACCTTCCAACCGCGTGGATGTGCATTAAACGTATAATATAAAACGCGCACATGTGTTTATCAATTAATGATCATGCAATACAATTGATTGTAAACTAAGGAATGGGGGCGGTCAATAAAAGGAGTTATGATTAGTTACTTTGGTTAGAGTAGTTGATATCACAGAATATGTTGGGGAATTTATTGTTATATAACTTCGTCAATTAAACATTTGATAAAGCAATTGTGAGGATTATTTCGTATAATTTCGCGGCCTTGAATACGGTGTACCATTCCTGCAAACACCCGTGTTATAAGTGTCGGTCAAGTAAGGTAAATCAAATTAAAAATAACATATCACAAGCAAAGTCGACAAAGCACAAATCGTCGCCTTAGTATTATCTTGCGCTAACTACACAATTTCACTTCAAAGATTCAGATATGATAATCTCACTAAACATTGGTCGATTGTCAAGAAATAAAAAAGGTTATTATTTGTACTAGAATAGGCTACCTTCACCATGAATTTTGATTCCCCATGAGCAACAGCTCACTCTAAAATTGAAAACGTATTTTAGAGTGTAACAATATTTTGATTTTCTTTAGTATTATACTGAGCTATCAGGAGATAGCACTTGAAATAAGAACGTTTCAAGCGAAACTGTTTCCTTTATTGTTGATCTATGTTTAGCTATCAACAAGGAATGACGCCATTGAAAACGTATTTTAGAGATAGCTCATAAAGTGTAACAATATTTTGATTTTCTTTAGTATTATACTGAGCTATCAGGAGATAGCACTTGAAATAAGAACGTTTTAAGCGAAACTGTTTCCTTTATTGTTGATCTATGTTTAGCTATCAACAAGGAATGACGCCATTTTAAGAATTTTTGTGTCATATCACGTGACGAAATGCTTCTTTGTGATTGGTTGTTCAACATTTGTTAGGATTATAGTGCGCTATCTCACGTAGATAACTCAAAATAACCCTTACTTTTGAGTGTAAAATGTTGAGTTAGCGCAAGGTGTGACGCGCAAACTTCGTAACGGATTCTTCCATTTTAAAACCAATGGGTACATTATATAGCTCAACATATTAGGAATCCAGGGGTGTAATTATCTCAAAACATGATTTTTTTGTAGATAGCTCAAAATAATCCCAAGCCGACGAAATGTGAATATAATATGAACATTATAATGAGGCAAAAACACTGAAGAATTATGAATATACTGATCCACTCTTAGTTTATTGTGAATGATATAATTTATATTGATCAATCCTGATTGGATGTATCACAGAGGGTATCAGCGAGCATACTGTTATTTATGAAGCATTTCTTTACATGTCAAGCTGCTTAACTTAAGCATTTGGTTTCATTTTGTGTTTAATACGTTGCGACACAATTGGAATATATGGAACAATCGATGAAACAATTAAACAATCGATAAACCAATTAAACAATTAAACACTCGATAAAACATTAAACACTCGATACAACAATTAAACAATCGATACAACAATTAAACAATCGATAAAACAATTAAACAATCGATAAAACAATTTAACAATCGATAAAACAATTTAACAATCGAACACAAAATTAAACACTCGATAAAACAATTAAACAATCGATAAAACAATCGATAAAACAATTAAACACTCGATAAATTAATTAAACACTCGATGAAACAATTAAACACTCGATAAAACAATTAAACACTCGATAAAACAATTAAACACTCGATAAAACAATTAAACACTCGATAACATAATTAAACACTCGATAAAACAATTAAACACTCGATAAAATATCGATAAAACAATTAAACAATCGATAAAACAATCGATAAAACCTTTCAAAGAAATGAGTTAACGTTGATCAGTGTCAGATACATAATGTATTCAGTCGAATCGGCGTCTACATGTATGTACATAATTGTCAGGTCAGTGATTAATAGGTAATGAACGCTGTACAAATAAGTTTCTTAGCAACTGCTAGTGATGCTGATGAGGTACAATATGCTCACAGTGTCCAATATATAATCGAGTATGAATTCAAAAGAAATTTACTTATCGGTGAAACAAAACTGGCATTCAGAAATTAACGATTCAAGAAAAGCACACTACTATAAGTATTTTAAAACTCATTTAGAAGTTGAAAAGTATCTTACACTCGATATCCATATAAAATTTAAAGTAGCACTTTCTAAATTAAGATGTTCCAAGCATAATTTACTAATCGAAACTGGCAGACATAACAATATAGCATACGAAGACAGGCTATGCCATTTATGTGATACAGAATCAATTGAGGATGAATTTCATGTTGTAATGAATTGTCCTGCCTATCAAAACATTCGTGATCATTATCTAGGTGAAATAATCAATGAAAACAATAAAAACAATTTAGAAGTTTTCTACAATTTAGTTGGAACGGATGTTACAGTTACTCTCATTAATCTCTCAAAGTTTACATACGAAATGTTTGAAAAAAGAAACTCCCTCTTGGAAGCTTAGTTTTTTCCTCCTAAAATAATCAGCCAATCAATAAAAAAAATAAAAATAAAAAAAACAAAAAAAAAAAAAAAAACAAGAAGAGAATTAATCCCTATTTGCATTACTCTGTAAACTTCTTTCTTGTTTTATCATGCCTCATAACATAACATTATGTGAAATATTTCGTGCGTGTGTGCGTGAGAGCGTGATTGGTGCATAGTTGAATTGAGATGTACACGTTATTATGTTTATATTTGCAAATGTTTCGTATGAGAAATAGATGAGTGTGTGCGGGCGTATGTGCGTGCGTGCGGATTGTTTGTACAGATGTATGTGCGGTTATATCCGCGTGAGTGTGTGATTGTGTGCGCGCATGATAGTGAATATAGAAAATTTTGTCAATACTAGTACAAGCAATGTAATAGGGCATAATTATGCTAGATACTTCATCCATATCATTATGATACTATTTCACGAAATTATATTAAGTTGTTGTATATATTGAAATGCAATGTAAGTCATTATGTATATATTTTGTATATATTTTGGGTTTCATTTCAATTGTTTGCCATTGATTGCTATGTATTATGGGCCGGAGGCCTAAATTACTGGAATAAACATTATTATTATTATTATTATTCTGAAAGCATACCAAAATCAGACACCACCTTTAAAGGCAAAATCGATCATATCTATTATTCTGCAATTTGTATGTAAGTGCCCAGGTCATGTCTCATGAGCATAAGACTCTCAAAGAAGTTATTTCATAATACCTTGGGCAAGCAGACGATTCCTCACAGTATTCAACATATCAATAGTAAGAATTTGTTCTCCTTCTTTGGCTTCTTGGCCTTGATAATTATACATTTTTTTGGCATCCATTCCAGCGAACATCCTGTCAATGTCTGCCAGTGTAAAGTTGAGATCTAGTGTACCTGCTCGTGTGATATATACAATTGTAAAGCAATGTGTGTATTATGCAAATATAGTTTAGCAAAATAAGCAGAAAGCAACATTACCAAAGATGCAAACGTCATCTGAAGAAAATCTGATTTCTCCGCAAATAGCAATAGAAGGTTTTTTAATCAAGCGCTTGATATTGATGTCATCAAGATGTTTGTCAGTGATTCAGTGGGAACGTGCTGTATTTCCAATGAATTTTCGATTAATGTCTGCCATTTCAAAATATGCCACCAAAACACATATTCAACGGAATTTGTAATGAAATCAGCGATATCACCTGACTGTACATTTTGAACAGTGATACGGTAGGACTTCCTTCGGTACGTGTACAAATGACAAAGCGTAATGTCTCCCACAAAGGTCCAGATACCACCTTTAAAGACGAAATCGATCATATCTATTGTTCTGCAGTTTGTATGTTATTGCCCATGTCATGTCTCATGAACGCTAGACTCTCAGAAGTTATTTCATAATACCTTGGGCAAGCAGACGATTCCTCACAGTATTCAACATATCAATAGTAAGAATTTGTTCCCCTTCTTTGGCTTCTTGGCCTTGATAATTATACATTTTTTTGGCATCCATTCCAGCGAACATCCTGTCAATGTCTGCCAGTGTAAAGTTGAGATCTAGTGTACCTGCTCGTGTGATATATACAATTGTAAAGCAATGTGTGTATTATGCAAATATAGTTTAGCAAAATAAGCAGAAAGCAACATAACCAAAGATGCAAACGTCATCTGAAGAAAATCTGATTTCTCCGCAAATAGCAATAGAAGGTTTTTTAATCAAGCGCTTGATATTGATGTCATCAACATGTTTGTCAGTGATTCAGTGGGAACGTGCTGTATTTCCAATGAATTTTCGATTAATGTCTGCCATTTCAAAATATGCCACCAAAACACATATTCAACGGAATTTGTAATGAAATCAGCGATATCACCTGACTGTACATTTTGAACAGTGATACGGTAGGACTTCCTTCGGTACGTGTACAAATGACAAAGCGTAATGTCTCCCACAAAGGTCCAGATACCACCTTTAAAGACGAAATCAATCATATCTATTGTTCTGCAGTTTGTATGTTATTGCCCATGTCATGTCTCATGAACGCTAGACCCTCAGAAGTTATTTCATAATACCTTGGGCAAGCAGACGATTCCTCACAGTATTCAACATATCAATAGTAAGAATTTGTTCCCCTTCTTTGGCTTCTTGGCCTTGATAATTATACATTTTTTTGGCATCCATTCCAGCGAACATCCTGTCAATGTCTGCCAGTGTAAAGTTGAGATCTAGTGTACCTGCTCGTGTGATATATACAATTGTAAAGCAATGTGTGTATTATGCAAACATAGTTAAGCAAAATAAGCAGAAAGCAACATAACCAAAGATGCAAACGTTATCTGAAGAAAGTCTGATTTCTCCGTAAATAGCAATAGAAGGTTTTTTAATCAAGCGCTTGATATTGATGTCATCAACATGCATGTCAGTGATTCAGTGGGAACGTGCTGTATTTCCAGTGAATTTTCGATTAATGTCTGCCATTTCCAAATATGAAACTTAAACACATATTCAACGGAATTTGTAATGAAATCAGCGATATCACCTGACTGTACATTTTGAACAGTGATACGGTAGGACTTCCTTTGGTACGTGTACAAATGACAAAACGAAATGTCTCCCACAAAGGTCCATACCTCCGGCAAAAATAATCGGGCAATCATTATGCACAACAAGGCTTGGTACCCAAAATGATATTGAAAGATCGGACAGGGAAGGCAGCACCCAAGAGAAGAAACTGAGCACAAACGGCACAACATGGAACACACAGAAGAAACAACACAGATCACAAGCGCTAAGTCCAAAAAGTTTAAGAATCCCTATAAACAGTGCAGCTGCATAAATAATTTATGAAAACAAGCAACATAAAAGCTACAAAGTATATGATTTATTAACGAACCAGATAGGATACGAATAGTTCGAACGAATCCGATAGGGGACTTATTGTGAATACGAAGAAAAAAGCAAGCTCGACAATAAAGTTGCCGGTGGAGAAGATGACGGATACTGAGAATTTATGACATTTGATTGATTATTTAAGTCAGGAATATATTATTCGTGACAGTTTCGGAGGGGGACATTAAATCCGAACTAGCATCATTGTCAAGTAATTCATATAGAAATACGAACGTAGGCACGCGGGCAGCACCCATAAGAAACAGCAAGGCTCAAAAGGCACAACACAAGAACAACTAAAACAAAACATAACAGCTATGAAACAAGATCATTTAACACCGGCATCCTGCCGCTTTAGTCAGTTAAATATATTTGGAACAAGACCCATCAGACAAGAAGAAACCACAAGGACACCAACAAATAAAAGGAACACCGGACAGAAACAGTATAATCTACACATGCATTTTTTAAAAAAAGCATTGTGCAGGACACGAAATTTTGGAGGAGTAAGTACAGGATGAACACAAATCAAACTAATAAGGCGAAGTTACGATTTTTGTTTGAAATTTTCTTTACTTGTTTATAAAGTGGACAGTCAATACATAAAAGAAGGTTGCCCGACATTGTAAGGGCAGTGGGAAATGCCACTGGGGTTTTAAACTTTTACAGTGCATCAAATCTCATATTTGCCAAACAAATGAACATTTGGAACGGCGCTGTGTAATAAAGGTTTCCCGCATGTAGTGACGCCTAACTAAAATGCAACAGTGACAGGTAGTACAAAATGTATAACATTAGATATTAGTTATTGGATATACGAGGGGTGATCAATATATTCGAAGACTTTCATTCTAACTTTTTAAATATTGGTCTAGAACAATGAAATTACCAGGGAATGTAGATCTATCAATTACCGACGATTTTAATTATTTAATTATATTGTGACGTCACAATGGTCTTGATGACGTCACTTATTGTGACCAATGTGCAGCGCGCGCCGTCGAGCTTGACGGACAAAACATAATCACAAAGCAACAGCATGTCATTAAGATTAACGCCAAACTTGGAAAATAATTGCGATATCTCAAAGTTGACTTGACCAACATGTATAAGGATTCTTTGCGCTCTAAATCAGTGAACTACACATCGTAGGGATTCTGCCAAACGGATGCCGTTGTAATATGAGACTAAACATAAGAATTTAGACGGCGGTGGGGACACTCCTCCTTAATTTGTGAGACATAAGTGGCACAGTTCCGAACCATGTGTTACTGGCGAAATCTACGATCAGTTTAGACTACAACGTAATAAATGTTTGAGTCTAGTTAAAAGGCGTTCTTTAGACATTTCGCCCTAAACTTGTTAGGTCTTGCTTTCTTCATCATCGGGATTGTACAACCGTGTAAAGCCAACCGCCTAATTCCGAGTTTCATGTCGAACAACGCATCGATACTTTTTCTATTCCGCCTTACATTCCAGAGTTGGCTAGTTATGACTTATTTCCATATTAAAAGTAAATCAATCAAATGTGTGAGACATAATTATAAAATGAGCAAAATATTCACTAATTATGTTTTATGAGGTCAAGTGTATGAAGAGAGAAGATGTATATAAGAACAAAATATTTGAAATCATGAGTATATAACATCCAAATGATGTGCTTTGCATTTGGGGTAGGTTGTACTATATAAACGATTAGTTATGTGCAAAGTATAGAACTATTTGAAGTAATATGCGGATGCTTTGTTTGTGATAGCGTTGATTATGTACTGAAAGTATAATGAAGTGCATAAATGTGTAATATTTATTGTTTTTCAGCATTTATGGAAAATTATCATAGCATACATGTATCAATGACTTACCAGCACTGGGTTGCACCTGAGGGCCACCGGATCCTGAATTATACATGTAATACATTAGGTAAGCAAAATAAATACATGTATGAAGTCCTATCTTACATTTGCCTACCTGTAGAAAGTGTAAATTGAGCGTTAAGCTCCGGACAGTTAGTTCCCTTTGCAGAACAATATGCAATATATGATATAGACAGACACATCTTTATATGCATTTCATTTCGTACGATACAGGATCGGATCAACTGTATAAAATTTACGGAAATACATGTACTTAATTATACTTACTGATCTAAGGTCGATTGCGAAATAAGTTCTTATACCCTCGACACAAAATTACTGATGAAATCGCCGCAAGGGCAAATATCAGTTTTCACATTTATGCAGAGCGCAGAGCAAGGCAACTACTGGTACTCCAAGTACATTTTACTAATTAACCAGATAGTGATGCACTGTGCATCTGAACGTGCTTGGAATATATAAACAGCAATTAATACTTCTTTATCTATTCTTCAAACTTCTTTGATATTCAATGTCAATATAATATGAATAATTAAAAATAAGCGTGTATCAATAACAAAGTACATACCTGTCGACATCGATGACCCTGCACCCATATCATCGCCGTGAGCTGAAAAATTGAATAGGAAATGAATGTTTGAAAATGTTTAATGCAGCAAATGGACAAGATAAATAAGATTCATCGGAAAAACAGAGCGTTAGACATTTTGATCATTTAGCGGTAGAAAGACAAGACTATAATTGTTGAACCGTTTCTTTAATTTTAAAACCAACCACCGACGTCGGTGTTTTCTTTTTAAGTGACGTCGCAAAGGTCATACAAACGTTATTTGTCGTAACTTTAATAATCATTTAAAAAATCCAGTATTTGAAACATTCTTGAGACCAACTTTTCAAAACAGAATTATGTAATGATTTTTAATAAAATATATCAAAATCGTGAACATTGCGTTTAGGGCATCCATCGTTTTTTCTCAATATGGGTTATTTTCAAGAAATTGTTTGTCATAGCAACGACTATAGTTATTTTAACATGATTCATGAGAAAAATAATTTCAATGGCAATATAAGATTCAAATACTTGAAATCTAATCAATATGCATATTTTTTTCTCTTTTTGTACTCTTTTTAAAACCATTTTACATAATGTCATTGAGTTCGGGTTCCCTGAAGAAGCGTTTGCTTAGTAATCATTGGAGCCAATATGTGAACTAATAACGTTGGCTAAAATAATCACAATCACAGTAAATAAAAACAAACGTCATTTTTGTCGACAATGTATAAATGAGCATGACATATCCCCGATGGATTTATACCTAATATATCCTAATTAGTTGAGACACACGTAGTCTAAGTAAAGTAAGGTCCAGTTGATGTTATGGCCGATTGTCACTCAGGCGATACTAGCTAGTACGAAACTGTACGTAGTATGTCTTTTTACGGATCATTTTGTTCGAATTTAAGTTACACATGTAATGCAATAAAATAAAATATTAGACATAATGATGTCTTATAATAATTATGCTCTTGATATTCACATGTTACGAATATAGGTTGGTTAATTCTTATTATTTTTAAAAGTCTCATTACAATAATTGAAAATATGTTCATAGCCATTTAATGTCCTTATAGAGTGAAAAGAGGGATAGTTCTTTTTAAATTCATTCTGTACACATGCATCGTAAAGAACAGAAAAATCGGGATTTGAACTCGTTTTCATTATACATTCAGTGCCGTTATCCGCATGACTATACTCTTATACTGATATATACAAACAGTAGAAGATCAATATTTGATTGTAATCTCAATATGACGTCATTACAATGTATCCCTGGTCGGATAGTACCTTACAACAAATCGCTGTAAGTAGTTACATAACACAGTAAAACATAATGCTAGCTACATGGTTACAGAGGCTAGATCATTGAAAGCACATGTACACAGTCACCAACATCATTTAGTACATTTTACCAAAATGGTCAAACAAAACATCCACAATTAAAGGAAAGTAAGATATAAGTATGATAGAAAATACAGTATAAGCAAAGACGAATAAGATACATAAATATAACAATAGGGCCCAAAGTGCCCTAGGTCGCTCGCCTGTCTTAGTTATTCCCACAGGCCACTAGAGTGACATAAGAAAGCATTTACAACTTCTAAGGAATTTCTATGATTTACCTAGTGACCTAGTTTTTGACCACGGACGGTCCAATGTCGAACTTGACCTAGATTTTGTTGAGATAATCTTTGTGACAACGTTTCATAAAGGTTAGTCAAAATTGTGACCTCTAACGACTACACAAGGTTTTTCTATGATTTAACCTAATGATCTAGTTTTGACACTAGATCACAAAATATTGATCTTGACCTAGATTTTGTTGAGAGGAACATTGTAATCAAGTTTCAAGAATATTAGGCCAAAGTTGTGGACTCTAGTTACTACACAAGTTTTTTCTATTGTTTGACCTAGTGACCTAGTTTTTACCCCAGATGACCCACTATCGAAAGACACGTAGATTTTGATGAGATAATTATTGTGAATAAGTGTTATAAAGATTATGCTTATATTGTGTCCTCTAGTGTGTAATGTAAACAAGGTTTTTCTCTGATTTGACCGAGTGACCTAGTTTTTGACCCCGGATGACCCAATATCTAACTTGACCTTGATTTTGTCGAGATGTTCAGTGTCACTAAGTTTCATAATGATTAGGCAAAATTTGTGCCATCGAGTACGTAAACAGGGTTCTACTATGATTTGACCTCGTGACCTAGTTGTTGTTCCCCAGATAACCCAAAAATATCGAATGGAACCTGGATTAGGTTGAGATGATCGTTGTGACAATCATAATGATTGAGTGTATTAACAACGAAATGTGGACGGACGGACGACGGACAAAGAGTGATCACAAAAGCTCACATTGTCACTTTGTGACGCGTGAGCTTAAAATATATATTACATTTTGTATTTACTTTGAGTTTATGTACGTACTTAATAAAATCGGCTGTGAATGACATTTTTTATGTCATTCACTCTTACTTTTACAGCCAATGCCTATGTTAAGACTAGTATTTAATGATATTACTATTATAATGATAGTTTTCCTTTTGCATGGCAACTGTACATGTATATAACTAAATTTCGTGGGCTGTAAATACAGCATGTTACATTTTGTTTGCTACATAATGTTAAGTTTTGACCATTAGTATTTTTATAAAAATGTTTAGAATACTGCTTTATTTCTGCAATCAAATTTGGCGCCAATGGAATCATGAAATCAATGTATTATAGGTTCTCTTCCCTCTATTACACATGAATAGTTTTCTGTAGGTGAATTATAATATAATATTTGTACCTAACATTCTTTGTTTGATTCTAGATTAAAAGTATCGTAGATGTGTAACTTTTGTTGTATTAATTACCCAACTATATATATAGTCAGTCTCCAGGAAAACCTATCATTTTGACAAAAAAGATTTTGAGATTTTCCATAATGTAAAAGAACAATCACAAGGAAGCAAAATGCATAAGAATTTGAGGTAATATCTTGATTTTTAAACAAGTTACATTTGTTTTGAAGAGGTCCTTTTCGGGCCATTTTGCGTGACGTCCCAAATGTCGTTCAAACGTTAATCGACGAAAATGTTTATTAGAAATACAACATTTGATTATTGTTTGACATAAACTTTTCAAAATAGCCTCACGTTTCAGAATTATGTTTTAAGTTTAACACTATTTATTAAAATCGTAAATGTTCACATTTAGAGAAAGGCTACTCCATATACCCAGTACTTGTTTTTTCTCAACCAGACTACTTTTCCGAAATTTGCCACGATATTAACGAAGTGATTGATTTTGATATAATACATAAGATACTTTATAGCTCAGATCAATTACTATAATAATAATTATAGATTAATTTCGACCTCTTTAAAAAAACTCGTTTATTTTAGTAATTATATAATGTGAAAACAACAGGGTTTCCTGCTGACTGGCTGATATATATACATATTCCCCAATTCATTTTGCTTACATGGGTATAAAGGGATTTGCATTGTTCCATTGTATATGTTGATTAATTGGAAGAAAATGTGATTTTAATTAACATTGCTCTACTTTTAATCTGACAAGTTCAATACTTAGAATGCCAATCACAAAATATTCAACACTATCATACCAAATAAAAAATGTTATATTGGTAAACCATATTAAACTGAGACTCGTCAGGCTTGAACGAGCATAGACTCGGAGTCTCAGTTTAATGTGCTCAGATAATACATAACAGTGTTAACATAACATTTTAAATACCACAAACATCTTTACTAATGTGTCAAACATTAACATGCTAAACACAAAACGTTAAATGTTAAACATAAACACACCCAACACAAAACACGAACATAATTATATAACATATATGTATATTACACAAATGTATCTATAGTTCCGATTTGGAAAATACTGTATAAGTGATGTCAGCGACCTGGAAATATTGGCGAGTTTCCTAATTTACTAAACTCTCTAAAATGCCGTCTAGCATAAAGTTTAACATCTGCACCGTCTACTCCACTAAAAGATGATATTAAGTCAGACAGGGAAGGCAGCACTCAGCTTAACCAGCCGAGCACAGAAAAAATATAAGCGGGACAGACAATGTCAAACGTAAAAATCTAGCAACAACAAAAACACGGCATCCCGTCCCGAAAGGCTGCCGCCTCAGTCAGTCAAAATAAACGGAACGAGAGCCAGGTGACGAGAAAATAACAACCGGACATTACACACCATAGTGCGCACGGGATAACGTGATATTTACAAACATTAATCGGTTTGGTTAACTGTTGCAAAATAAGATTTACTAAAGTGAACAGATAAGGTCAGTATTGTACTGAAAAAATCACGGATAAATCGTACACAATCTTTGATTAATCCACCTTTGTGGAATATACCAAATTTTCCCGCCTTCACATTATCCTTGATGCACTATAAAACTCGGCAATATTTCCGCACGCCAAATGTCAGAAATTCAGAGTTAGTCTGGTTCCCGGCGTACTATGTGTTTTAGTAACATAGTGATCTAGGGTAGGTAAGCCAGACTAATTCAGAGTTCGCACACATTTATTACCCGCGGACATATCCACTTATACAGTATGAACAAACCATGCACTACTTACCACCTGTCCCATCCACTCCGCTCGTTGCGGTTATGGTGGATTCAAAGTGAAATTCCTCCGATCTTGTAACTGAAAATTTCTTTTTCTGTTAATTCCTGATAAGCATGTTTAGTATCGCTGATAAAATGTGCGCTAATGATATTTATTGTAACCGAAATGGACTAAACAACACAAAAAAACTAGTAGCATAAAGTGGTATAGAGGCCACTGCAAAACGTAAACGAGGGTAAAAAAAGTTGGCAATTTGAACAATAACAAAAACACTTTTTAAGGAAGTTTTTATTGTATATCAAGTTTTTAAATCATTTCCACTAGTTGAAAGTATGTGTTTCAAGTTTGTGAACCCAAATTTTCTTCTTTTAGTTCCACCGTTCAGCCTTTTTAATGCTGAATACTACTTTGTCAGTCCAATATGATATTTACTAGTCGCTGAATTACAAGACCTTTTATTCAACATTTCCTGGTATCTCTTGATTAATGGTTTATCTCTATTTGTGAATGGGACTTGGGATTTCGGTAAATAATAATGAAGAGATTAATTCATTTCAGTGTAGTTGTCATATGCAATTACTTCCCTTTAACTATCCGGGTAATAACGTCATACACACAAGCTACTCCCAGAAAAAAAAATTGGTGAATAGACGCAAGGTAGCAAATATAAGCGCATATTAAAAGTAAGCAAATTCCACATATTTAATATTTCGGCCGACGGCCTTCTTCAGAACTGAAAATACATGTAACTACAGGTGACTTTCGATATACACACATAACTCAAATATATAAATACAACGAATACAACCATACATGAAATATTATTCTAACATAGCACGTGAGATTTTCCTTCTTTGCGTATATTGAGCTTACCATATTTTATTACCGCGATAAAATATAGCTGATTGATGACGTCACGTTTGACGTCATATAGTATGACAAATGACGCAACGGTGACGGTAACGTTCACAGGAAAGAAAGTAGTTTGACATCAACCTATCTTGTTGTGCTATAAATGGTAAAGCATTGGCGATGTTAGAATCGAAATAATAAATAGTAGTCGTGCTTTGTTGTGTTATAAAATATAGGCACTCGTTTGAATGCGTACATTAAATCACTCGTGCTACGCACTCGTGATTTAACTACTACGATTCCAAACACGTGCCTATATTTTATTACGCAACAAAACATAGCTACGTATTCATTATTTCTTAAATAACGTGTGTTAGAATACAATACATCTACACATCGAATAATGAACCGTCGGCCGAAATATTAAATATGTGGAATTTACTTCGAGTTCAGATATATTTACCTACGGAAAACCAACAAAGCTAGTAAAAGTAAGCACCTTCAGCCGCACTTTGGCAATCGATGTAAACATTATTGTGTTACTTTACTCAATCATGTTTTAGTTGTGAGAATTTATTTAAAGCGAATAAGCCTCTCTGATCTGAAGCATGCATGATGTATATCATAACCAGCTCCTGCGTAATCTTTACGTTTACATCATCATGTTACCCTTGCAAATAAATAGTTATGTATTTACCAGTCATACCGCCGCCGCCGCCGCCGCCGCCTCCTCCTTCTCGGTCACGATCACGGTCGCCGCCACCAAACATATCACCCATACCTCCTCCTCCGCCGTGATCACCTCCACCGCCTCCCATTAGACTTAGTAACGTATTGGCTGCTGCCTTCGATAAATCATCTTGTGGTCCTTGGGCATTAATGCAACACACCACTGACGCAAGCGCCAGGGTATATATATACCCGTGCATAATTTGTCTGAAAAAAGAGAGGCATGTTAAATAAATGATTTAACTACACATACTAGTGAATGAAAATGTGCAATAAATGTGTAACCGGGATGCGTCCAATTAGAAAACTTTCGTAGACATATTAGGACAAAGGTGTCGCAAGGTGTAGAACTTGTTTTAAAACCGACCTAAATAGTTTCGAGTGCTTACACTAATAGGGCTACGCAACAATAAATAACTTTCAGAACAGTGTTTGCAAATTCATAGAAGGTCAAAACAGTTCAGCGGACATTATTCTATGAAATCAAGCCATATCATTGCCAATGCTAACTGGTTATTAAAGTCCCTTAGCTTGGGAAAAGGTTATATTTGGTTTAACTATTTTAACTCACGTTATAACAAGTTCTACAACTTACATAACAATCACGACATATCAATGCCTGTTGTATTGATCGCTGCGAGTGTATGAGCCAAACATATCAAACATTAGTCATGCAAACATACACGTCATACGTATAACGGTTTACACCTACATAAATAATCGCTTTCCCAATTCACGCCTCTTGAAATACTTGCAAACTCTAAGATGAAGCACGATTTGATAACGAGCTGCATCACAATTAGATCTTGCAAAATACCAATGGGCAATTCATAAAATATCTGAAGTATTACTGGAGTATATCAACCAATTAATTAAATTGGTCAAGCATGGAACTCAAGACAACCTATCACAGAAGAACACTGCACATAAAGAAATGCTCACAACAATCAAGCAACTTGCAGAGCATTGAAAACAGACACATGACTACTTGAAAGTTGGTAACAGGTGATAAGATTCAGACTTCACGCAGAGACAACCGGCCTTGCGCCCATACGTACGAACAACTGAATCAGTCTTAAATACCAAATTGTAATTCAGCTAATAAAGCAGTTCATACCCCAACTGTTTATAAACTCAACACGAAAAAACACACAGACATTCATTTGGCAATATTAACATTATAACCCTTTATCGTTTATCATCACTCGTTCTGATTCGTATTGTTCAGCTTGCAAGATAAACGCATTATGATTGATATATGTTTATAATGAATGCCAAATTGTATTGTCAGTTGTCTTTATGCCTTTACCTGTGAAACAAAAGTAAAACAAAATTGTAATTCAATGCATCTTGATTCAAGGTTGAAAGTGTTTTTATACTCCCCATCTTTATAATAAATCTCGGTGACAACGTTTAAAATCGTACAAAGTCAGCCCGCAGGTAACTGTTTTATTGGTAAAGAGTAAAAAATACATTCTAACACTGTCTGGATTTTGCTCCATGTGAACGTATAGAGCTGTAGCGTTATCTAATAAACGATATATCACGGTAGAATTTTCGGCTGTTTAATTTATCTCCCGCATATAATTCGCGATTTTTATCAATGAAATTTTCGTCTTGTTTATTTCATGACGTCATGAATTGTGACGTCGCCGTAGAGCGCGACGTTTTGCGTAATTTTCTTTTCGTAGCGTTACTGTTTATTTATTCGATTTTATTTATTTTCTAGCAACATGTATCAATTCATATGTTAAAACGTGAAATACGTAATTGGAATTTGGCGTTAAATGAGCATCAGTTTGGCGACAAATGAAGATAATAGTAAAGCTTAAAAATCCAGGGGCGTACGTTACGATTCTTTGAACAGCGGAAGTTGTCTATAGCAACATGAAAAACTCACAATTTTCGCAAACAAAATAGTCCGTTTAAATTAGTACAAATTACACGTGTTAGAATGCAAATAGATCGCTGTTTTGCGTGATATACCTGTGAATAGATAACGGTTTGTCGTTCATATGCATAGTTATTGATTATTTCCTACGCATAGGAACTCTAAACCGTAATCTATTCACCGGTATATCACGCAAAACAGCGATCTATTTCCTAATTATATCAAGATGCATTGCCTGTGGGTCAGACGGGGGGGGGGGGGGGGGGGGGAGCGTGTTTAGTGATCAATGTATTAAAACAGATATTTCCATCAAAAGGATTTATTAGTAGTTTTCGACCAATTATCAGAAAATATCCATTGCACAAAAAACGTACTTAAACAAGAGCCGCCACAGACGGGTTATACTCCCCTTGGGGCGTTTGTCACAGAAAAAATGCTAAAAAAATATGTTATTATTCTTTGCCACTGCACTGTAATAATAAGATTTATTTATCTATGAATTTTCAAATTTATATATCCAAAACTGTTTGAGTTATGGCCTGGACAAGAATTAAGTATGAAACAATACAAAGGGAAGCAACTCTAAAATAGAAACAAAGAGTTATGGTTCTTGGGCACTGCACATCCTCTCTATGAGATCTATTCAGCTATGAAGTTTCAAATTGATATCTCTTATACTGTTCAAATTATGGCCCGGACAAGAATTAAGTATGAAAAATTACAAAGGGCCATTACTCCAAAAATATACAATCAAGAGTTATGGTTTTTGTGCATTGCACTTCCCCTCAATGAGGTATATTAACCTATGAAGTTTCAAATTGATATCTATAATACTGTTCAAGTTATGGCCCGGACAAGAATTAAGTATAAAACATTACAAAGGGGAATAACTAAACAAATATGCAATCAAGAGTTATGGTTCTTGTGCACTGCACTTCCTCTCAATGAGGTCTATTCACCTATGAAGTTTCAAAATAATATCTCTAATCAGTTCAAGTTATGGCCCGGACAAGAATTAAGTATGAAAAATTACAAAGGGGAATAACTAAAAAAATATGCAATAAAGAGTTATGGTTCTTGTGCACTGCACTTCCAATCAATGAGGTATATTCATCTATGAAGTTTCATACGGATATCTCTAATTCTGTTCAAGTTCTTGCCCGGACAAAAGAGTCAATAAGTTCCCGGAATTGTCATATTGTAAGCATATTTGGCGCTTGATCATGATAAAATTTGCTACAATTATAATTCTGACTGAATCCTTATTTTTTGCATATGTTTCAAAACCAATTTTTAGATACTTTGTTTAAAAAGGATGTTTTACATCGACTATGAACGATGTTACGGAACACTTAGAATCATCTAGCGTATCGGAATTTCATGTTCCCGTTCAGTTATGTGTTGTGCAATAATTGTGTCGTGTAATTGTGATATGTGATGTTTTTCTGTTTTCTGTGCTCGGCTGGTTAAGCTGAGTGCTATCCTGTTTGATTTTCTATTGTTTATTATTAACTATCATTACAGTTCTTCTTAAATCGTGACAGAACGTCCTTAAACTTTATTTGACATCATGTCAAGTTATTTCGAAACAACTGTGAAGAATCGGCGTGATCAGATATGTTTTTAGAATTTAACAAGCGGATTTATTAGCAATGAAATAAATCTTAGACACAATAACTACGACATTGTGCTGTTGTACGAAGCAACGTGTTTTAATATATTTCTGTTAATAGAGCAGGTGTGACGCCGTCAAATAAATGAAATTTTATAAAAGTTATGGAAAATGTGCAGAGAGTATCCAGATGTATTGTGATTGACTACTTTTTGTCAATTTTTTTTCAGGTGAACTGTACATATTATATCGTTGCACAAACAACATTTAATTTCAATCCACGTGTTCATACATACCTTTCAATTATGTTGTTTACACTGCTCACTTCATTTGTAACGGATTATATTTATATTGACCTATGTAAGAGATTAGAGCTCTGTCTAAATATATTTGAACATTATCTTTAGCGAAAAATTATTTTGATAAATTGTCGGCGCCATACCGAATATTTGTAAATGACATGCTGTCAAAAATAAAATATAATACACACGCCATTGAGGTAAATTTAAGTTGACAAACTATTTTGCAATAACTGAACCGTGGCTTGTTTTATTTTCTTCGATAACTTCTTGAATATATTTCATGTTTTCACTGGGACGGTTTGGTGTATTGTAAATTGTTTAAAAAGTCGGACACATGAATTGCTGTCGTTATTTTTATTGTTTCAAAGTTTAGAGTGAAACACGTGGTAGACAGGAAACAGAATGCATACCAAGACATACGATCGTCACAATCATAATAAACTACAACTAGAACATTCACTGTCCTGATCAGGGTAATGTTTTATCTAGGCACTTACGAAAATCGTAAATTTACGTTCAAGTTTTAGTTCTCAATTATTGTTTAAACCTACACAATGAGGGACAGATATTGTTTGTAGCGGTTCGTTAACTGAATAATCATTAATATTTTACGACCCTTTGCCACAATTCTAGCTATTAAAGAGTAATAAAGACTTGAAATTTGAACGATTTCCGTAAGTGATTTGATAAAACAGTACCCTGGGCCCCGTGTCAGCATGTTCGAAGTTGGGATACTTGGGGTTGGCAGAAAAGTGAAGACGTATAGTTGGGTTGTATGGAAACCAACAATAAGACAAACAATAAGGTCATAGCTCACAACTTATGTCTGAAATAAAGCAATTCAGTACCTTCTAAAATAACATCGATGTAGTTTGACTAGCAAAGGTTTAATTTCGATTAAAGAAACAACGATGAACTTTGACATATAACATGAGAATATTTGAAATTACTTTACTGACTACATGTGCGTGTTTAATTCAGTTTAATAATGATATTAGTTTAACTGAGATTGCCAAAATATTACATTATCCTGATTCATTCAATATTGATTGCCCCCAAAATATACACACCAGTTCTTCATTATGTTGTTGTTTTTTGTGTAGTGCGTAGCTACAAATGTTGGTATTTTCATCGTCAGAAAGTAAAGCAAGTTTGAGTTGAATATCTCCGAACGTTTTTGAATTATGACCAATGTTAAAGTTTTTGAGCCGAAAAGACGACATAAGTTAAATTTTCTTAAAGCTAGAGTTGTTGCCCTTGCTACAGATATATGTATTATCACTGTCAATAAGTATAGCAAGATGGATTTAAATATCTATAGGAGAGATCATGTTTGTATACGAATGTATTCATACCACCAGCTAGCTATTGGTGAGTGGCAGGTTTTTATTGTTCATTTATCCAATAGATTGCTGGTGGGCATTTTGCATTTATGAATAGGGTGATCTCTCCTATTATATTATGATTTGAAGTTACGATGAAAAATAACTAAAATTGGAATTTTTCAAAGGGCCATAGTTCTTCCAATAGTGGAGGTAGAGTTATGTAACTTTTCATAAAATAGTGTACAGCTATTATAGCACATGTTTAAAATTTAAAGTAGATACCTTCAATGGTTTGCAAGCTATTTATGAAAAAAGATGAAACATGACGAAAAGTTAGAATTTTACAAAGGGCCATAATCCTTGAGCTTGTATTGGGAAGCTTTTGATGTTATGCTTTATGTGATATCAGAAGTTCACGAGCACGACTTGTTTACTTTCCACTTCGCATAATTGTCATTTTGATTAATCTATTAAATGACGCTATAATATGTTAATATAAGCACTCTCAGATGCAAACGAATTAACGTTCCAGAATATGCATACGTTACGATACAGTATGCCTATCGTCGATCATTTTTACACCTGAACAAAAATGGAAAATACATTGAGACTGCATATTATTTACATTAATTTGATATACAGTATCAAAGAATAACATATTTTGTACCTGGTTTATATGTGTCAATACGGGCGTATATGTCGCAAAATGGTACTTTCTGCCTCGTATAAAAAATTATGTTCAATACATTGAATTTCAAATAATCGCAGTATTTTACTAGTGTTGCTTGTTAGGATACCGGTAGATGACGTCGTAAATTATCATTACAATTGTTCTTATTACTCAGGATTTACTATTTCAACCAAATAAGAGTTATGTACAAGGGTGCTTCAAAACGTTTTGACAATGATTATATTGTATGAAAACAATACCTTTAATCAAAACCCTTCGAGGTAATTTTCCTAAGTTGCCTAAGTGTAACTCGACAATTTTAAGCCAAAAGAAAATTAGTCGAAAATGGCTGGTCAAGCTTGGTTTAAACTCATCTAACTAATCGTATATAAATCTTATCCCTCAAGTAGTTATGGACGTTTTGCAAGAAGGTCATTGTCCCTAGAGGTCAAACAGGAGACTATGGTGGTATCTCAATAATAACCTGACATGCCTATGTGTATGCGGTATTGCACTGTCATTAAGCAGTCCTGTTCAGTCGATCTTGTTTGCAATAGTGCTGGTCTCTGCTTATGGACATTCCCAATATACTTTTCTACGATATAAAGGAGTTTTTTTACTTAAATTCATATAATTACACGTTAGCTACAAGCTAAAGATAAGCAATCCTCTACTTTCTGGAGATGACATATCTATAGTGAGCACGCACCGTGAAGTTATGTTATATTTTAACTCTACAACACATTCCAAAACCGCTTGCTCCAACATGCACATTATCTATAGTTGTAGAAACGCCACTATCGTTATAAAAGTGTCAATGTCGGTTGCTTTCTATTGAATCGTTTGGACTTTCAGAAAAGACAAGGTTCAATTATGGCTAAATTTGGCTCTGGGTTTTGTGAATCAATGAAAAATGCAAAAGAAATGAGTTCCTATAAATCTGTCCTATATGTCTTATAACTTAACACTGTTTTTAAACAAGATAAGCATACATATTTCAATTTCCCCTATAGTATGGCGACAAATCTACTAAAAATATGTCATGTTTAGCACAAAATGTCATTTTTATGACTTAAAACTTTCCTCAAAACCACGATGGCATTCTTGCTACACTTTGATTGTTTGTACATATGTGACAAAATTGAAGAACACTGGTTATGTAAAATACGAGAGATGTCCCACTTATATTTGAACAGAGTTGATCATACGATATGTTCATGCTGAAACGCTTTAATTGAAATGTCTCTATACTTATCTCTTTATTTACTGCTTTTTATATTTGCAGTTTAGTTAGACCCCGAATCAACAATTATGTAGGGGCATCGTTTTGGCATTGTTTAAGATCGAAAACCCCATTGATAGTGTACACATTGATCGAGTGTTATTAATGCTGCTTTATCGTTAAGATTCCAAAGTCTATGAATGCATGATTGTTAGACTTCGACATTAACTATTCTAATGTAATATTCTTAGAATTCGTGTTCTAAAGGTGTCGAATGATTTGATTGTGGTGGGGTATGAAGCTGAGTCTTGACCAGTACACTTTGCTCCAGGAATTGTTGTCAGGAACGAGGTTTGGCATTCATTTTGACCAAAAGCGATTTTCAATGTTAGGAGCATATTACTGTGCGCTAAGTTTTCCCTCGGTGGAATAAATATTATTTCTTTTGTATTTGTTTTAACAAACAATAGCACAAGTAATGCAACCGGGTGTGAACTCATGTTCCTTAACGAATGTAAACTTTTTGGTAGTCTCGTAAACATCTCAAATAGCAATCTGTTCTTTTACCGTAAATATATCAATGATAAAGCTTTATCTCATCATAGGTGACGAAGTTATTGGAATTACAGTTTCATTGTAGCAAATGCAGTGCTTTAAGACGATTGTCTCCCTTGTATTTTTTGACAAAATCGCTTGTGAACACTTGTTTTTCAGAGTTGGGCATTCACCATTTTCGAAATTACTTGATCGATAGTTCGGAAGGATACTCATTCCTTCAATGAAATCCCCATTTTGGTTATTGGATTTATCCTAGGTATCATATAACCGATATATCCTAGGTATCATATAACCAATTTTAACGATTTTAAAGGAATCTTCGCTTCATGTTTTTTAAATATTTTGTGTAATTTCACATATTTGGGCAACATAATGTAAAACACCCTTCTATGTACGAAACATACTGATAGTCTTCATAGAAACAGTATATCCATGATCTTTTAGCACCTTCTTGGTGCCTCTTAAGGAGTATGTGGTCTTCAAAAAGCCAAACGACACATCTTCTACAGAATTGCTGATTTCGGCTCGAATCATATCGCAAACAAACCAAACAGTGCGAGCACATGATGCCTGACACATTACTTTACATGGTTCAAGAGAGTTGTTTCATTCATATCAGGTAAGCATGAAAATATTGGATATTCAACGCTGTGGGGCACCTCTCGTAAGAAAGTGTAGCACGACTGTCACTAAGTCATTACTAGTCGTAAAAATACCATTTTGGATCAACATGACATATTGATCACAGTTTTGTCCACATATTAAAAGGGAAATTGGGATGTGTATGCTCATTTATTACACAGGACGTGTTAGGTTATTTAGATTATAGGACATTATGTGAACATGCAATTTTATTTATGAAAACTCACAGGGCCAAATTAAGTCATTTGTGAACCGTGTTGTTTCATTTTGCGATTTAAAAAGGCACAATCGACCCCCCGTCATGTATCAATAGATGAAGTTATTTGGTAACTTACGTTTTTGTTTAACTGTTGAATAAATGATTACCGTTTGCTTGGTGTGAAATGTAATTAAAATAATTTCACGCCAACACTTAATCAGTAAACTCCCTAGTGATCAGTCATAATTTGCGTATTAAATGAACAGGTAACAAACCACCGACGTGATTTAAAACACATGACTAATTCTGATGCCGCAAATATAAATTGATACAACATTCCGATTTAGGAAGAACACAGTTGGTCGACCTCGGATTTAGTTTTAGATCAACCAAATTTCTCAACTCATTCGTTTGATACAAGAGGTCCAAGATGGTGCTATATAGCTGATACAAGTTTCATAAAGATTGACTGATAACTGTGTGACATTACTAATGTGTTCACAACCAATTGTGAAGAAAGAAACGACGATTGACAAAAGAAGAACGATTACAAAAACACACCTTGACACAATGTAGTCCCATTTGCAGTACGTGTATATGAATACATGTATAGGAATATCTACAACACGATGTTATTGAACATACAAATCTTATTTAACAGTATAACTAATTTTCACGATTTTTTTAATTAAAGATTATTGATATCATATAGTTATACGGAAAACGTGCCCCGTCCAATAATTGCCATGTTTGTTGACGAATCCTGACAAAATGTGTCACCCACCATCTATTTCAGAATCTAAAAATTATTTTGAGCAGTGGTTGATTTTAATGATTTTTAAGTTTTTCCCATCGGTTCTTACGGCTTCCAGATATATATAGTTTTTAATTGGTTTAGCTAAGGACCATCCAATGAACATCCATGTGAATAGTGTGCGAAACTGACCTAGATGGTTAGACGAAGAAGTCTTTTGAATGAATAGTCGACGGACACAACCTTAGACACACGCACGCAGGGACTGACGACGGACGTAAATCGATCTCTAAAAGCTCACCTTGTCACTTTGAGAAAGCTAAGTGAGCTAAAACATTGCCAATTATGTATACTTAAGGAACAAACGCTTTATTGTGTTCACCCCTATTTAAATGAACATCCATTTTGACTATGACTCCCCTACTTCCCGAGCACTTGTCAGCACGAGGTACGTAAACATATGATAAGCATTATTAGCTGGTGTACCACCAATTACCCATCACCCAACATTTGTCCTCCCACTATTGCGGCGACACCTTAAACTTTCGGCCACACGATGATAAGTATAAATTGAAGATGGAGATCAGATTATCGGGGTTATCGGATTGATGGTGTTTATGTTATGTTTTTTCATAACTCAACTAAGAATGTGGTTCGTGTCGTGGTAATCAACACTCCTACGTCCCAATACAGTTGAAATAATTTTAGGGGATGTGGTGGGATGCGCTAACACCTTTTATGTATGGCTTAGGTTTGTATGTGCATGAACAGCAGGCAATACCAAAACCATACAACCATTTGATACAAATATTAAACTAGTCATGACCACTTATTACAACGTTGCAGCGTATGCTTAACGTTAAAGCATTATCTTCTAGGACAACAAACACCTTGCTTTGCAACTGTATATTATCAAATAAAGATTACGGACATGGACACAACCTCTTCTCTTAGGATCCCGTAAACATATGTACATTTTCATGAAGACATGCTCCAAAGTATGAAATAAATACCAGTTACAGTCGTACATTCATAACATATTATAACGTCATTATGGGATAATAGGACTGAAAATCCGGATGAAACCCAATCCATTTAGCAGCTTAATTCGCACATAAAAATATTTAAGTATGCGATTTGTTTAAATAATGTTTTGCTAATGATAACGTTTAAACATTATTTAGACAGAGTGTTAACCCCATGCACAGGTCAAAACACTTAACAATTTACTACCGAGTTGCAATTGACAATAGTAAACATGCGTACACATACGTACAACTGAATAGAACAATAGCTTGGAAATGTACTCAAATTAGGCTATAATATTTAATCATAATTATATTCAGCTAGTCTAACTATTACATAAAATTCAAAGAAACGAAACGTTTGCTATTAAATGTATGACGTTGTAGGACACACTGAAGTTGTATGAAGCACAGTTACGTGATGAATATTTCCATTTAATTATGGAGCAGTTTTAGGAAGTAACTAATGGCATTGAACATTGTGTGCAGCACATTAATTACCAACAATTACGAAAATGTTAAACTAATTAAGAACCTAATACGATAGATAAGAATCTTTGTTAACCATTATTGTATGTGATCCACCCCGATGCCAGTGATAAAAAGGCCAATACACTACTGATGTTTTGTTCGCAGTTTGGCAATTATATTATTAAGTTCTTAAAAATTTGGTTATTAACTGATATTAAACTTTTTGTGACACCTATCATAATCATCAGACGTTGCACCCTGTGGCTAGTTTCTTTTTTAACGTTAGAAATAAATACTGTCTTGGAGGGTTATGGTTTGTGAACAGCACTTGCATCTATATAAGCCAGTACATGAGGGTAACACCCATCTGGGATTGTCATATATGTTAGAAAAGTAAATAAAAGGATTACTATGGTAACAATGGTATGTGAGCATAATATGAGAATAGTTTATGGGAATGCATCGATGTTATGAGTAAAACATTCGCTACATAAATAATGGGTGAGTTGAATTAATTACAACAGACACATCGTATATACTTCAGGACTGTTTGCTGACGTTTGCATGTTTGCTAAATCTGTTTTATGGTTGAACGAGGGTAATAAATTAAATAACCATTAATAGTATTGTCACTAATTAATCATCAACAGTGTGATGTAACCCATTCCGCAATATCTAAGCGTCATTCACAGGCAAGGTTAAGCGGCCCAGCGTTCCTCAAATGTGTATCGGCTAAGATTGAAAGCGTTCTTCAAATTGTGTTTGAGTATGTACAATCGCATTTCACTACATGTTGAGTGTGAATAGTTGTGTTTTATGTCGTCCATACAATGCGTCTTTAAATCGAATGGCTATATTATTATTTTATATTAATTTATAGTTGGTCGATTGTAAAATAATTGAAACTTATATCAATTACTTTCGAAACCTCACACTTGATGATATACATTGTCATGAGAATATAAGAGAAGGGAAGCCCCTTCCCCTTTTTAGTGCTGTGAACGTCAAGCAATGTAAACACTGACAATTCATTTTCGGTATTACGGTACAAAAATTGACTATCCCCGGACTTCCTGTGCGCGAAGAGGACGCTCTACCAATGTGACTAGACTATCAAAGCGGTTCAAATTTTAACAATAGCAGCAAAAGCAGCTACTTTTCGAATAGCTTATCATATTTCTCCAGTATATGCACATTTCACATACGCAGGGGCCGCTAAATCCTGTCAGCAAATTGATGACGTCCCCGAGCAATAGTGTGGGCGGTTTTTGCACTACATGTACGGCTGACGATGATTTAGTGATGGTAATAGTGCACTACATGTACGGCTGACGATGATTTAGTGATGGTAAGAGTAACATGTATTATGTTAATTTGTAAGACGCACCTTAGATGTGTTTTTAATTGACACATTGATTGTTTGGTGTTCAGTAATTTGTTATGCGCGCGAATTTGACACATTACGTATTTTAATTTAGTTTTGTTTAAACGATAAATTATTCAGGAATGGAATAAGGTGCAAATAGCTTTTCCTAAGCTATCAAATTGACTGAAGTTTTTTCGTTTCACACTTGCTGCGTTGTGGCGCTTTTACACTACAACGTTTTACAACAATTTTTTCCAAACGTAAAACGTAACTTAGCGAAAACAATACGTAAGTGTACGTGGAATCTGTTAGGGATTAGTCTTACACGGGTTAAGAGCACGATGAAGTACGCGGGCATAAACTGTCAGACTCCAGTATGGACCAAATAGTTAACTCCGATCCAATGTGATCGCCACAATACACACTTTGTGGACGATGGACAAAAGATAAGAGTAACGTTGTTAAAGCCTAGGTGCCACCTAGGAATGCCTCATCGCCGATAAGGAATTACACATGCTTTCCCCGATGGCTCCCCTGATGTTCTTGCAGAACCTGTCTCCGAAGTTCCTAATTGACATCGGGAGTACACCCCCGAGGTAGTGGGTCCGGTGAATAACGTCGGGATCACATCGGAAGTTCTCGGTACCCCCTCCGAATTAATCCCGATAAATATTAACGAATATTCGGGAATTAAATCACAAGACCGCGAATGTATCACCGAAATAACGAGAAACCGCGAGTATATCGGCCAAAATTAAATATATGCAGTGTAATTTCCCGATGTACTAGCGATGCCACTAACTGTCACAAGATTTCCCGAAGCTTCTCAGAAATACAGACAGAAAATGCTCAGTTGGACATAGGCTTAATACGTTCCTCTAATTTAAAGAACTAGAGATACGCTGGACGCACGTATTTATAGGCATTGGTAAAGTGTATGGGGTATGTAGACGCTAATGGCAAGTTAGTATTAAACAAATGAAAACTCGGACAGGGAAGGCAACCCTCAACAGAAATAGCCGAGCACGAACGGCACAGACAGGATAATACAAAACAAATAGAAAAAAAACAGATCACAAGCATACGTCACAATGTACAACATAACACTGAACAGGAAAATGAACTTAACCGCTACATTAAAGTCCTAGTTTTAGGTGTCACACAAGTCCTAAAAGAATAAAGAATTACTGTAAAATTAGTGGTTGAACCTTGCAAATAGGGGACGATAGGGCGCAATAAACTAAAAAAGCTACACAAATCCAAAGTCCTCATTCCATAACCCTACATTTGCATAAATGCTATTTAAAGGAACCAGATTGGGGACGAGGGAGCGTGAAGACATATGCGTGGAAGTTATCAACGTTTTGGAAAAAAAGACCGAATGTTCAGCATAGGTCATAGCAATACGTTGTATGATGTGACTGCGCCATTTACTCATGTATGACGAACCAATTGTCCGTAAGTTAATGCGTACATCAAACATGTAGAAGTATGTTTACTATACTGTTTTGAAAATCTAACTTGCCACAGACGGAAGGTGGTTTAATAATGACTTTACAACCTTAGCTGTTTGCCAATTAACTTAAAGCATACGCATATATTAAATATATATATACATGTATACATAGTAGTGTACTCTGTCGATTCACTACTATTTATTCATAAATCTAGTGTTAAACTGTCAAAATAAGACTATATGATTAATGAATTTTAACATGACAGTTCAGAACTATATTTATCATTACCTGATAAGGTGTACGGGATGAACCTATAGTTTACAATGAATTTGTTCATATAAGTCCGATACACTTTAAAGCTTTTAAACTAAGACAGAGCTAATGATGAAATTATTAGTTAAACTCTTTGAATACGTATTCTCTTAGTGTTTGAGTCAAAATGCAATTAATGTTAGTTAACATAATCAGTAAACACATAAGTTATCAGTATTCATTTGCATAAAACCCCTAACTATGCCGGTGTCATTTCAAGTATTATGATGATTTATTCCGGTTTAGGTAGTGTTGGAATTGAAGTTTATCAATTGGAGCTCACTTTGTGTTGATGTCACTAGATTTTTGTTTAGTATTTAGTATGTACGTTAATATTTATCGGGAATAATTCGGGGGTACCGATAACTACCGATGTGTTCCCGACATTATACGCCGGTCCTACTACCTCGGGGATGTACTCCCGATGACAATTAGGAGCTTCGGGGACAGGTTATGCAAGAACATCGGGGCAGCCATCGGGGAAAGTATGTGCAATTCCTTATCGGTGATGAGGCATTCCTAAGTTGCACCTATACTTTACTCTTATCTTATGCACATCGTCCACAAAGTACTAGTCGCACTAGTCTCTTATAACTCTGACTAGCGTGGCAATAAAATTATATGTTTTAGTTTGGTACAGTTTATTATGTTTTATCTGTATTTGTATTGATGAGACGAAAATAACTATATAAATGAATAATGCGATATTTTTATTGAAATGGTACTAATTATGTATATTAAGCTTAGGTCCCACTGAGCTGTTTCGGCCTCTGCGATGTACTCCTGATTGAAATAGTATAATGAGCTTGCTCTACGCGAAGCTTCGGGAAAGACAATTAGTGAAATCGGGAGGAACCGTGATGAATCGGGAGGATCGGGAGAACACCCGAAGTTTTCCCGTCTTTCTACGTTGGTCCAACTGCCTCAGTGATGTAGTGCCGATTGAAATCAGGCGTTAACCCGGTGTCTAAGGGAACCTCTCCCATATCTCGGGAAAGCTTCAGTAAGTATTGAGACAGTATTGAATTTTGCCCGATGTACTCGCGATTCAATGTCGGGGAGATCCTGGGGAGGCATCCCCGAACCTCGGAAATATCTCGGGGAATGATCAAGGATGCTTCCTAGAGGAAGTGTCAGAAACTTTCGGGGTTATTTGAATACTTGGCGCACATTCGGCGAGATTACGGTGACACATTAGCTGTCTTGGAATTTAATCCCTGAATATTCGGTAATATTTATCGGGGATGACTCGTGGAGTAGCGGGAGCCATCGGGAGAACATCGGTCCCACTGCCTCGGGGATGTATACCCGATGAAAATAAAGAGCTTCAGGGGACAGGCTCTACAGAACCATCGGGAGCTATCGGGGAAACTATGTGTAATTCCTCATCACAACGGTTAACAAAAATATATTAAAATGATTTAAAACATAAAAGTATGTTCTGATGAATATCTGAATATTTTAAAAATGTTTTGTAAGGTTTCTTTCATAAGAACAATCTGACTAAGCAAGAGGCCATTGACCTATTCCGAACATACATTGTCACACTGAACACACACGTAACAAGCTACCAATTATTAATAATTATAAACAACCTATTAACTTGTCACTTTTGATTGTCGTACACGTGTCAGGTTGTGTAGTTATGTAGATTAGTATGAAAAGTGTGATGAAGATTAACAAAGTTTTAGGTTGAGTAAGAAACAAAATCGTTTATATTGTTCACTAGGAATAAAGGCGTTTATGGAAAAGCGAGTACAATATATTTAGTTTATACTATTACCCCTATCACACAAATCTCTAATCAGCCGGATTGGTCCCAAATGAGTCGGAATGAATTCGAAGATAAAATACTAATTCGAAACGCATTCCGAATACATTTCAAATACGATTTGAATATACTTTGAATATAATTAGAATATACTTCGAATCCGACTCGAATGATAGCGGAGAACGTTTACGCAAATGTTTCACATAACGGTGCACACAATCCTTGGGCGCGGGATCTGACACGGGTAGTGTGTCTAATAATAGGTCATAATAATAATCTACTGTTTGTGGGCATGTACTGGTTGTAAGTACTGTTTCGAATGCTGTCAGAATACCGTAAGAATATTTAACATGTAATCAGAATGTAGTAAGAATACACTTCAAATGCTGTTCGATATTTCATTCGACTTCTAATGCATCTCGAAAGTTTTGAACATGAGCAAAACATTCGAAGTGGCCACAACATACTTATGGTTCGTCTTGTAACAAGTAAACCAATGATCTAAAAAAGCGTAATATGAATTTAAGGAATTTAATGATATTCATTTATTTATGAATTCAAGAATATTTTTTAAGAGTTAACGTACAGACATTTAAAAAATACACAATCAAAGTATTAACTACCAGTAAAACAACTCTAATTTGCATATTTGTTATTTAATTACCATACATAATTGCTTGATAGACAATAATGGCACACGGTTGCTTGCTGCTTGATTTATGTTGTCTGTTCTAAAGAATTAGAACACAACGTTTTATTAAAGACGATGTTGACTTTATGACATAATAAAATGTCTTTATCTTCCGTAATAGTACACGAATATTAAATTTACTGACGAAAACCTCAGTTATTAGCGAGAATGGTCGATTGTTTCAAAGTCGTCAGTTATTTTATATCTCAAACATAAAAATATAATTAGCAATAATAAATGTCATTTACAGCGGGTTGAGTTAGTACCTCATTAGTTTTATTCGATTCTCGATTATGAGTATAATTAAGAATGTACATAATATTACCTAGTCTAAATTTAGTATTTACTCGATTCTTACCGTTCGGTATGACAACATTCTAAAAAGAGAACAGAGTTTTGCATTTTGGTCCCTGAACTACGTTGACGGAAAACGCACAGGAAAAGAACCATTCAACAGAAACAACATAACAAAAAACAAGCACACTAAAAGGCTAACAAGAAACAACAATAAAATACAATACACGTGTATAATTCAATATCACACAGACTGTTACAAAATGAGTCCATCAAAATGAAAAGTAGGACAATGGAAAAGCACATAAAAAGGTAAATAAAACAAATAAGGAAAAGTTGACAGGTCAGACAACACTAAACATAAAAGGCACAAGAAGAAACACAAAAAAGAACAAAAAAAAAACACGTGCAACAGCATACGTCACAACATCCAACAAATAACTGAACAAGAAATGAACCTAAACCGCAACAAGTGCGGATTAAACGCGCCGTTCTAACAGCCATTCGCCTCAGTCAGCCAAAGAACCGGAGTAAGCGCTAGCACTCAACAACGAAACGGTAGGACAATCACACAACACAAGGAAACATTCAAGGGCAAAACAGAAAAAGTACATGCACCATGACACAAATTCTGCCTTACTTAAAAGTAGACAAATAGTCGATTTGGCTTACAATGATAGTTTTGGCATCAAGACGTTCCGGTTAATTTGTCCATATAAATAACCCTGACTAAGTGCTATATGACTTTTCTTATTTACAGAGTACTCCTAATATGATTAAGCACCAATACGATCTATATAACTACGTCTAGTAACATCCCGTGAATTTTCTTTCATCTGGTGGCTTTATTGGCGCTCGTGCCTTTCCTCATCATGATTCATTCGGAATTACCGGAATTGTTTTTGTCCGTCCGGGTGTAGTTATTAGTTTAACCTTTTGTGGTGTTTTTGTGATGGCTAAACATATAAATAGTTCGTAGTTCTAATTGCTAGGAGATAGGAGAAGAAAAAAGGAAGACTATGAGGGATAGGGACTTGTAGTAAAGATAACATACAGTCAAGAAATGGGTATACTATCGTTTATGTGTCAATTCATTTTGTAGAAAGGCTTTAATTTTGAACACTAAGAAAGATTTCTTTGTTTTGAACCAAGCTCAGATTTCAGATTTATGTCTCCTACCAGGACATTATTAGCAGTTGGTGCACATCTTCTTAAGACAGACGAAATCGTAAAATTGATCAGTAACAATAATTTCACCCCCTTAAACCCGCAGTAAATAACAACACGTCACGCATGTTCGGAGTAAAGATTCCGCCATAGCGTCGCTTAATTTTGATCAATGTTAATGTCGATCATTATTAAAACCTGTTTAAACGGTGTATACGTAACAGACTAACCAGACATCATAAACTCTGATTACACTTTTTCAGAGATTTTGCGGTTTTACACGGAATGATCGGTAGTGTTGATTTTACATGAAAGTGCTATGTCAATAATAATACAACATATGTGATGAATGTATGTTATATCTCGTCTGTTCGTCTGTTTATGATATCATTCTAATAAATTAGGTCCATTACATAAAGAGTATATTAAGTCAGACAGGGAAGGCAGCACTCAACTTAACCAGCCGAGAACAGAAAACATTAAAAACACACAAAGCACAATGCCCAACTAAACAAGCGCAGATCCGCCCAAGTCCAAGCTGTCGAAAAGTATAATAAATTATAACTAGCTGAATGACCCAGTAGAAAAGATACAGCAACCAAAAGGCAGTTTACACGAATTAGTCCGCATTTATCTTCATCAGCCATTAAAACCATTTCCATTGATGTTTCAGTCGTTGAGAGTGTTTATTCTTGTTATGGTATACAAGTGAAAGATCTAGTTGCTACCAAAAACACGGCTTAACATTACCCCGCAATGACAATAGTCATATTGTAATATTTTTGATTGAGTTTAGCAGTAAAAAAGGGCATTGCCTATAAACTAGATGTCTGTAGAAGCATATTATAGAGGTGCAATGTTCAAGGAAAGCTATACCGTCGGTCTCGGGCTATGGAACAAACTCCTAACGAATGCCAACTGATACCGTTGCCATTTCTAGAACGCACGAGCCAAATATTGGATTGTTTTTAAGATTACGTCTGAATTACGTCATTAGATAACGATCTACTTGTCAAGTCGTTTTCTTCGGTCGTCTTGATCGAAATATATCACTTACACTATTATGGTGTCTATACTGGCCCTGTATAATAATATGCAAATAAACTATATTCTGTTCTATGATGACCTTATGTTCAGGCACGTTAAAATGCTGCGCGAGGTTGTTTACAGTAACCGCCATCATTCAACGTCATGCCAGGACGACGACCCATATTGAAATTTGGAAGTATTTCCGTGGATTTGTTTTAATGTGCACAAACAACAGTTGAAATCATGCAGAATAACACCTCCAACATTGTTTGTGTAACTGCCATGAACTGCACGTCCAATTTGAGATATTTGCGGGAAACTCGTCACGGATATTGTATAGATGCAAAAGTATCACGCACATCGTCAGATAGGTTTTCTTCACATGTCATACTTCATTTTCTGTCATACTTCATTTTTAACTGTTTTCGACTGCTTTGGTCAATAATGAACATTGTCTATTTAAATAAAAAGCAATTGAAACATGCTGACGAAACGTTTTATTGTGTTGAGTATATTACAGAAGGTTCGGCCTCTTCGGAGCCTCGTCTCTATTACATAATAATAAATAGACAGATAATATAGTTTGACTTTGGAGACCGTTTTGCACATTTTCAACAGCTTTTGTACTTGTTTACCTTACAAAACAGGTATAATAAAGATTTATATAGTCTGAATATTATATCAACATAAAACAACGTATATCCATTTACATGTAATACTGAAATAAGTGGACATTTATTGAAGACTGAAGTATTTTGTATATATTTTATGGAGCAAACATGTCATCATCATCGTTTCCTGCTTAATTAACATAATGAAATTAAACACACAGAAAGAGCAATAATTAACTGTTACGTCACAATGTATTTTCATCATAACTACTATGCACAAACAATACATAGTTCAGCGACAATTATGTCTATCTAAAGACATGACCTCAATTAAGAATGTTTGTAATCATTAGTAGAGATATAAAGTATATAGTCGTATGTTTATTAACTATAACATCTGCAGTTTTCTTGTTATTTATGATGTCTTAAGGACATAACATGTGAAACTAGCATAACGTAGGTACAAGATCTTGGTCAAAGACCAATATAACTCGGTATCAGACAATAAATTTTTATGAATAACTTGATACATTCAACGAAATACAGTGTATATAAACGAGGAAGACAGACAATAGAAATCATAAATGACTTGAAAATTTCTTGTTATATGTTTGTTATGGTTAATATTTAAGCACCGTTTTTACATGCGACGTTTTACTGCAAATACATTACACCAACATTTTGAATTTTAAAAAAATATTGGTTTCGGAATATATAGAAAAATAAACTATACAAGATTTCTGTAACTGGACTTACCTCAATATAAGAATGGATTTCTCGTTAAGTCCCGAACAGTAAGCGACAAGAGTAAACAGTGTGTCGAATCCTTCACTTCGCTGTATTTTGTCGTTTTTCGTTTGACTAATCGCCTTCTTGTCTTCCCTCAAGCAGTCCTATCTATCAACAGAATTAATTGTATGCGGATTGTTTAAATTAATACGTAACAAATATTATAGAACGTTCTAGAGCAGACATACTTATGGCAAGATTTAACCACTGTTTCTTTGATATGTGGCATGCATGTTATACACGAAATTTACAATTTGTATAAACAAAAAAAATATGTTTTTTAAAAACTGTTGTTAATCAATTAAATGCGATTTCTAATTGCTTTTGTAATTATGTATATATGACTCAGTACACAATGGATTGATTGCGCGGTAAATGGTTGATTCGTTTTATTGCGGTAAGCGATCTTAAAATAAACGATAGGCGTGGTTGGGGCGACAAAACGGAAACTACGCTGAACGAGCCCAACATTGTACCAGAAACTGAACCGCAGGACCACTATATAACAGTTAATAATACCCACTTCGTTTATGTATAGACTTTTGAATGATTGAATACATCCAATGTAACGCCACCTTGTCTGACCAAAATATGGTCAGGTGGCAATGTAAATAAAAACCACAAACATACCGACTGGAAGAAGATGTATAGTACATTGGCAACGTGCTCACTAGTTAAACTTAACGCTCCACCATGAGATCCCTTTCTTGACAGGTATTTATAATGGGCATACATAATAACGTCCGAAGTCCCGTGTATGGATGTCTGGAACCGGAATATCTTCTGTATTACTAAGTACATATACTGTTAAATGACAAACATGCTTCTTGGGACCATCCCCATAAGGACTACTGGTTATCGAAACATGTAAAGCTTCCCCGAAAGTAACTCTAGGCATATCAATAAACAAACATGAATAATATTAACACTGCACAGTCAACTGGCCGCTTGTTATCAGTGTAGATTAAAATAAAACAAGGATTCTTAAAACACAGACATGTATTTTATTGGGGTTTGAATATGTTTATAAAGGCTAGTGTTATCGTCGGCGCACTTTATCAAAAAAGCAAATTAAACAAACACGTTCACTGATTGTGGCATATTCCACATGGTATTATCTTGACAGAGTTATGTTAGCATTCAGCATTTGCTGAATATATGAAACATATCAAATACCTCGAAGGTCAATGATAGAGTATCGGCTTCGAATGCGGCAAGCCGTGGGTGCGCTTCTATACCACGTTATACAATGTAAAATGCTACCAGTGTTTTGGTTAAAAAACAAAACATGTTTTAATGACCAATATAACCCGAGTTTGCGACATGTCTGACACATCGTTAATTAATAGACTTTTAATTGCCCAATCAATCTATTTCAGAATATATAAATATACTCTATATCGCCTCTAGAATTAACTATAACGCATCATCTGAACTTGGAATTAATTATCGGCTAAAGCCTCATTAACCAACACAATCAGACAAATAAACCCTTCACATGGTTGAAGACATAAACATGATGATAGCAAATAGGACAGGGAAGGCAGCACTCAACTTAACCAGCCGAGCACAGAAAAAACACCACCACTAAACGGCACAATGCTGAACACACAACCGAACGGAAACACGAAAGTCCAAGCCCCACCTGTTAAAACATCGAAAGTCCATGAGTCAGCTGTCAAAAATTAATGTCGTAGTTTCAGCAACAATAAAGCTAAATGATCCAGCATCAGCCATATAAAAGGATAATGCCCCAGTCCCAGCATCAACAAAGCCAAACGATCCAGTTTCAGCTGTAACAAGAGCCATGATCACATGGCCATCCCCCGCCGTAAATGTTTGCCACTAATAGGTGTTAAATAGAAACAGGACTAGATAGAAAAAGAAGGAAAGAGATGTTAGGGAAATCAAATACAGTGAGTTACTAGTATTTAATGAAATGGAACCAGGCAGAGTTCAGTAGAAGGGAAAATGTAAGGAAATTACATCAAGGGAAATATCATAACTTGTTTGGTTAAGGCAGCGGAAATTTAATACATGCATCTTCAAATGTTGTTGCTTTATCATTTCGTATTACTTCACATACTAAGCAAGCATAATGTGAAATATAAAAAAATTCTAACCAAAGGCTTAAAAAAATGTGAGGACTATACAGACAAAATGTCTATAAAATCACCTAATTGAATTTAATGTTTGAAATGAAATGATTTCCCATGTGCCTAATAGTTATATTAATAAAAAACAAAATCAATACCAAGCATAAGATGTGATTTAAGATAGTTATGTTCCTATATATATTACCAACATAGTTGTAAAATTTCGTGAGTTTGTTTCATTGTAAAAAATATATAATGTCTAAATTCCTAAATAAAACTCCAATCAATTGGCATATACCACTATCAATTACACAAACATTTTCTTTATAATGTTATGCACATATTTAGACCAAATAAAATACAGATACACCTTAAAATTATCAAGATACAACATTTTAAATGACCCCATTAACCATATTTCATGTTTTAACGACGTATACATTCCTATAATCTAAACAAAATATTTTTGAAAAAATATGTTCCACCATATAACTGTATAAATGCATGCTTTAAATACAAAACATTACATTAACAATTTTAAAACAAATGAAAAGACATGCTCCTAGTGGTGTTTGAACCCATGACCCTCAGTAATGCAATACTCAACACTTACAATCGGTCACTTCATATATTAACAAATTCCAGCCACTTAAGTATCTAATATATATGTCAGGAATCCAACTTTATAAACATGAAACTAAAAACCAATTATTTTATATGGAGAATAGGACAACAATAAATGCATATTGCAAAGTTTTACTGCGAAAGAGTGTTTAGTCGATGAAATATAAAAACATAAAATCATCGACTTTTTAAGTTTTAGATGGATTTTGATAGTGGCAATGTAATTCACTGTATGAAACTCAGTGACGCATACAAAATGTATAAAGGTAAAACGCACTTATAATTTAGTATATTTAACTTTAGTAGATGTGAATTGACAAAAGGAGGGTGTATGAAATTTGTCTAATCTATCTTCACGCGTTAAATTACTATTTTGAGAAATTGTTTTTGTTCTATTTTCAATTGAAAGTGAGGTAATTTCACTTTTTTCCATTTCCTAAATTTCTAAGCTGCACAGATTAACAACGTGTTATGACTTTAGCAAAATTTGATGTTTTTCTGTTTGGGTGATCAATATTGACTCGCATGTTTTAACACTATTTTGCATTTCCAAATTACACATAAAACAATTTGTATATACAATGGACAATAACTCCGCGTAGTTGACGACGCTATTTGAAACTTTGACATAATTTGCTGAAGAGCATATAATAACGATTGAGATAAGAACCTATATTCCGCTATTGCCGGGGACAAAAATATACAAGTTTGAAATGTGACCGATTATAAGTGTTGAGTAGTGTATGTACTTGAGTAATCTTCAGAATAGAGGTTTTGCATTACAATTCTACTGAGTTATGTTTTTAGTCACAGCACTTCTCCTAGCTGTCATTTTCTTATATTGAAAGTGGCAAGTCAATCAATTGAATACTTATGAAGTTATGCTTTGGGGAAAAAAACATTATAAAATAAAACGTGCTGCTCGTATGTTTTTGGATAAAGATTTTGGCACACCAACAGATGAGTTATTTTTGCAACTAAACTGGATGAAATTTTCAGATCGAGTTAGCTACAAAAAAGTCATTCTTGTTTACAAGTCACTCAATAACCTTTTCCCAAATTACATGGAGCAACCTTTTACATATAGAGGCAACAGGTCATTGAGATCATTTGAACAAAGACTTCTGTCTGTACCAAAACCGAGATTTGAATTTTTCAGAAAATCATTGACATACTCGGGTGCTAAATTATGGAACTCACTTCCCTATGATATAAGAGTATCTAAAAGTGTTAACACATTCCAAAGCAAATATCTGAAGTGGTGGTTCTCCGGTGGTCGACAAAGCTTTTCTACAAACCATTTATGTCACTAACTTGGTACTACTATTTATTATTTATGTATAGTATGATAGTACATTTCAAACTTAATTCTCTTTCAGTCATGTCATTATTTGTGTGTTGTTGTTCTTCTTGTTAATTGTTACTATTATCTTCTGTTATTACTGTACATAATATGTAAATGTGTTAATGAGGCTAACAGGGAAGATAGGGTATACCCAACTGTGATGCCTCTTTAAAGAAAGTATTTATTATTATTATTAAACAAAGGGAGATAATTTCAAAACTGGACTAAAAACAGTTCAAATGATAACAAGCTTTGTTTATATCTGTAAGTTATTTATAATCGATTGTGAAACATGTATCTACAATTGAATCACTCACTCCACCTCATTCCTAATGGTAACCAGCGTCGTATTTGACAGAGGGCAAAGTCATAGTTCCCTTCTGTTGCTGAATCTCAAGCAATGGCTTTCTGATACCAACATAATATTTCAATCGGCGTGACGTGGTATGGGTCGCAGTACATTTCAAGAGTCAATTTTAAATATGCTCATTTCCACGTCAAGGTTATTTCAGACAGTGTATCGAATAGGACAGAAAGATTAATCTACCAAATTGAAAAGTCATCTATGTTTCACATTATAGTGTACTTACTAGATAACAAATCACCTGTAATACATGACGTCATAAATAAGGATGGCTGATGGATCGAATATCTAAACATATGAGTTGGATGTATTGCATACATTAATCATTATGTGATTTTGTTAAGGTAAATCAATTTTGCCGGGATTGACCAAACTAACGCCAATGTGCATTTTGATTTTTCATATTTAACGGAGAATCAGTGGATTAATACATTATTTAAGTTAGTAACTTAACAAAAACACAATTTTACATTAAAAGCGTGCGGTATTTTAATAACTCAATAACTAACGTGTCGTTAAAACTTTTACTTTATGGGGTGTAAAGTCATAGAGGCGGTGTAATAGTAAATAAATACCCGTGCAAAATACCCTACCGTAAACATGTATATGTACTGAAAATAGGGGTGGGCCGATGCATCGAAATATCGATGCATTGCGATCCCGAGTGTCCCGATAGTATGGATCGATAGTAAAAGTCTCGTTCCAATTTTTATAATAAAGTTTATTATAATTTAAAACAACTTCCGTTTTCGTTAAAAAAACTAATAGTAAATAACCACAAGCATCAAAACAGCCACAATGGACCAATATCGCCATAATTTTATCTATCTATTTCGGTCAAATTAATTTTAAATCATTTCCACAAATAGTAGATTTGTATGTTGTACAACGAAGTGATATCTTACACAGTGCAAATGTGCATTTACAAGTTAATCTCTGGTTTTCAAATCTTGGCAATAACTATTGCAATAGTATCGCAAAAGTCTCCAGCAATACAATAGTATCGCAATAGTACTTTCAGCAATAGAAATAGTATTGCAATAGTCAAAATTGGACTCAATAGTCACCCTAACTGAAATTAGCACTTGTCACCATTGTTATCAAGGTTGATTTGTTCAAACAATTGTGTTCCTCAATTGACCCATTTATTATATTTATACACAACGATAAATGCAACATTTACTGATTTTTTCTCTCTTTTTTGTCTGTATTGAATGCACCTCAATGATTGACTCAAAACAGAGATTAACATTAAAATAAGGCATACTTATTAATCGTGTAGAACAATTTCATTGGTTTTTGCTTTGTAGTAGTTATCATGGTTATCACAAATGTCATTAATTAATGGAGATATCTGAAGCAAATTCGTGGTTTTGATACTTTGAAAATATGGCCAAGTTTGTTGAAATATATCTCAAGTTCATAGGACATGGGGTGATTCATGATATCTGTCCCAGCTGATATGATATAATTTTATCTGGTGTTATCTACGGGAAAGAAGTTGACATCGTGGCATCATATACAATGTCATAAAAAGATGTGTCATTTCCAAGACGTTGCTGTCAATGGACAATTTAAGGCAGCATAATATTGAGCCGCTCTGTTTCGAAAGTCGTTCACCAATTATAATCATCACAACAGTGCAACTAATATCCTGGTAATGACTAACTATCTAGATGAAAAGCACAAAGCCTTGTTAAAGACGTTCGCTATAGTTTATATTTGGAACACCTCGCACAACTTCATATATGTATTTATGAGCGGCCAGGGATAATATATAACAGATGCAATGTATGTTGTAACATGGTCATCCATGTTGAATGACTCAACATGAATGACCGGTTTAATTTTTTAAATTTAACATATATCATAATACCAATAAATGACAAAACACATGATCAAAACTTTATAACATGTACATATGAAATAATCACAGCTAAAATGTGGGGTTTCCGAAGGTAAATTGGCAATTGGGTTTTTTTATTGTTTAACAAATATTGTGGAGAAAGGGGATGGAGGAGGGAAAAAACGTTATAATGTCCAAAATACAATCTAAAATTTAACAAACAACTCGATGACTCATTTAACTGCGTAATTCTGTGGGAACCAGTTAGGAATGTATAAAGAACTGTGTGTCCGTACCAGGACGGATCAACAGTTGTCCCCCTTTCCAAACATGACAGTGGCGTGTCTGTACCGCAATTTATACGGGACGGAACGCAAACATATCCCTTATCGCTCATAAAAACAGCTGATACCATGGTATAGCTTATATTTATATGCTTTTATTTATCATCGCCACCGGAAATCCATATGGGCGAGGCCCCCAGAAGAGGTTAGTCATTGTTTTAGTTTTTCAGGGAAAGTGCATGATACAGAAGATGTCCCAGTTCCAGAAGCATCCCTGTTTCGTTAACGTGCCTAATGTAAAGCATCTTAAACGAAACCTCGGTTTTTATAGTCTCATACAAAATGAACAAAGTTTCACTAAAAGACACAGTGGCCAAATATTTTATAGACAATACTTAAATAGGGTAAAGTTGACTAAGTGGCTTCCGCCTTGGTACGGACAATGACAAATGTGCACCAAACATCAAACTTACCCAATAGACAACCTTTTAGAGCAGGACAGTGTAATAAAAGTGTCCCGCCATGCAATGCCCCTAACAAAAAGGCCACAGTGACAGATAATATAAGACTGTAAACCTGACACTTTATTCACCCATCAAGTAGCACAGAAAATACTCAATGGCCTATCAGAAGTGATTGCAACAAGAAAGCAAATCATTTAAGGGCACGACAAGACAATGTAACAGACAGGCACCAATAATAGCCGTCCGAAAAGGCTTCATGTTAGGCATGTCTGTATGTTGTTCGGTCATCGCACACTGAAATAGGAAGCATAGAGGCAAGATATAAATGGCCCCACTACTAAGCATGCCGTCCTTTGCAAAATTAAAGGATCATATCCTCTACTCAGAAAACATTTTACAGTCGATATAAACATACCATGCAAGTGGCAATGACCCAAACTCTTTTGAAATTGGTAACATACAACACCATAAAATTCAGACTGAGACAGACCATGCTGCAGAAGAGACTATTTGTTTAAAGTAATACTATATTTAGAAATGAGATTGGTACCTACAATGACGTAGATAAGGCTATAATTATAAACCATGCGTTTGTTCACTCATCCGCTTCATTTAGTTTTACTACAGTTACTGCGGAAAGCTACTACGTATCAAATTATCAATAAAGAATAATAAGTAGAAAGTACTTAGAAAATACCTTGGCGGGGGTAGAAGTCAAAGACGAATTGTGGTGGAACATCCTCTAGCTCGACAGGAGGAGAGAAGAGAAACTAGGGATGCCAATCGTATGAGGCAGTGTGCCGACGACGGGGAAGAAAGCGACAGGGGTGAGTGCATTAATAACGTGAATAAAGTGCAACGCACACATGCTGCCATGACAGGAACACGTGCAGCCAACACTCACCAGATTGAGTGTGTGTCAAATGTCGATACTTGTACAAACCAGTTAGTATCACTGCAGTCTGCTACCTTAGAAAACTATAGTTAATGTACTTGTTTGAAGTTTATGATTTGGTGCCAAACAGAAATTAAAATTTAAACCCATTTTGTTGAAATCGGTTGAAAATTTAAAACTTTGTCTTTAATATGGATTATAATTTATATTAGAAACAAAACTTAAGTAATGAAGCCTTCAATCTTTATACAAAACCTAGGGATAATAGATGAGTTGTGTGTACTGAACATACGACTTCATAATATACATCTGAATATCTGAACACCTGTACAACGGTTGAACACAGAGTGCATTCAGCCTTATACAAAATGTTACGTAAATTCACGAAAAATACGTCTTATGAAAAAGGCATGATCACATGAGGTGGTTCAACTATGTACTTCCATTGTATAATTATCGAACAACGGCCCAATGTTTAAGGTTGGAGTAAATTAAACGTTTTTTCTTCAAGGGGAGAAATAACGACCGCGGTTACTAACCCTCGACGAAAACGTTTTTAACTGTTAATGGTGCGTCTAGACAGTAAACTCGGGTACATAAATTTAAAATAAAATGTACTTTGTAGTTACATGAAGTATATTCCTACACACATATGTTCTTAGGCTACAGGTCAAAGACGAAATTTGTCGACATTGGAAAACAAAAATAACCATGAGTACTTTATTTCTTCATCGATATCTATGACATATACGCCACGCGTGATTTGCTTGCCTCTGCATAGAAACTTAGCGCGAAAATCTCGTTTATAAGTTTACACCACTTTTATTTTTTTAAACGATGAATAGTACATACATACACGATGCAAGTATCATTAAATATTGAATCTGCTCCCATACTAAAATCAGTAAAATGCAACGGGTCGTATACCACCAGTATATGCCGTATTTGGAGAAACGCGACTTTTTCCAAACCATGTTTGCATTAGTGTACCCCACGATATGTATCCCGACACACCGCTTCTCAGTGCCGCCTGAGAATTGTTCCGGTTTTATATTGGTCCGACGGAACTGAAAACCGATATAACGCTCGGACGGTACTCAAGATACATGACATCTGAGTTCCGTCCGAACGTAACATCAGTTTTCAGTTCCGCCAGAGCCTTATGAAAACAGAACAATTATCTGACGTTACTAAAGAGCAGTGTATCGGGATTCCTACCGTGGTACACGGAAGCAGTGGTTAATCAACCTAACTTGTCACTGCTACGTTGACTGAACGGATTCAGAAATGTGAGGTAATAATATAAAGCTGTCACAATCATGTATCCTATACACTGCATTATTTTGTGCAACCTATCAGTACAAGAGAGATTACAGGGAGTATAACCTGACATGTATTCATATTTGAACAATCCTCGTACGTATGTATTAGACTTTGGTCACCGGCTGTCGGAAAAAGTTGTGTTTTTGTAGCTGTTCAGTTTAATGTTTTCATGACCATGTTCATGGTTGACCTTTGTTACTGTGCTGACTACGTGCGTGTAAGTATTGAATGTTTTTAATGGATAATATCAACCAATTGGCCATTTGTTTTCGCGATTATTCAGTTGAAATTTAATTGGTACAGTTTTTGTGTCGCCTGAAAAGGCGACATATAGGTGTTACTTTGGCGTCGGTTGCGGCTGCGGCGTCACAAATTGCTTGTCCGGAGCATAACTTTGTCACCTTAAGTTCAAATGACTCAAGATTTAGTATGCATGTTTCTTGCAATAAGCCGAAGTGCAGTGCGCAAGAACCATAACTCTACATTGCATCGTTTTTGAATGATTTCCCTTTGATTTATTTTATTAGAGCATGTTTTGTCCGGTGCATAACTTTGTCACCTTAAGTTCAAATGACTCAAGATTTGGTATGCATGTTTCTTGCAATAAGCCAAAGTGCAGTGCACAGGAACCATAACTCTGCCTTGCACCGTGTTTGAATTATTTCCCTTTGATTGATTTAATAAGAGCATTTCGAGGATAACTTTGTTACCATTAGGTTGAATGACTTGAAACTTGGTATGCAGGTTTCTTACAAAAAGTCCAAATGCAGTACACAAGAACCGTAACTCTACCTTGTGCCATGTTTGAATTATTTCCCTTTGATTGATTTTATTAGCATTTCTTGTCCATGGCATAACTTTGTCACCATAAGTATGAATGACACCAACATTGGTATGCATGTTTCTTTCTGTGACATGAAGTGCAGTGCGCAAGACTCATAACTCTACCTTGTGTAGTGTTTGAATGATTCCCTTTTGATTTATTTTATCAGGATATTTTTGTCCAGAGCATAACTTTGTCGTTTTTAGTTCAGATGATTAGAGAACTCTTGGATATGTAGCCCAATACTGGATAGTTTTCCACGACAAATGTGCATGTCGTCCGGCGACACATGCGACTCGCGGAGCTTTTATTTATAAGATATTTGCCCCAAAGATTGTTCTCGTTCAAAAACATCTGAGAGCGAAGATGTTCGTCTGTTTCTTGTGAGTTTTGTTTTCTAGCAGTGGTGAACAACTTGATGCTCAAATAATCAGTATATTGCCCTAAAAGTGTCGGAAAATAATGAAGGTGATAAGCTTATGGTGATTGCGCACCTGTTTCAGTCGTGATTAGTTACTTACTATAATGATCGATAGGGTAATACCACTATCTCTTTATCTTTTTTCTCTTTAGTTTGATCGATTAAAAGTAGCTGGTTTAAGTGCTAGCTTTTTACACTGACGGACAGTGTGACTGATGCTCAAGCCTATCGTATGTTTATATATAAATCAATCAGCCTTTTTTTCTAAATGATCATTTGAATTTGCATATTGTGTATATTTTAGTTTACTCCTAAAGGACATTCTCGCATAGTTATAAAATTTCACACCGAACGTACAAGCATTTTAATTTGGCAAAACATGCTGGAATACATGTATGACTGGTCACATCATACAAAAACATTGTGTAGTCACTAGAGATATCACAATTTTGGCCTAATATTTATTAAACTTGACTTCAATGGTCCTCTTAACAAAATCTAGGCCAAGTTTAACATTTGGTCATTCGGGGTCAAAGGCTAGGTCACAAGGTCAAATCATAGAAAGCATGGTAAAGTTATTAGAGGTAACAATTGTTGGCTGAGCCGGATCATTAAGTTGGACACAATGATCAGCACAAAAAGCTAGGTTCCTTTCGGTATAGGGTCATCTGTAGTGAAAGACTATGTCACTAGGAGTCAAATGATATAAAACCTTATGTAGTTATAGAGGTCACAACTTTGACCTAATATTTATGAAACTTGGTCACAATGATCATCTCAACAAAATCTAGGTCAAGTTCGATATTGGGTTTTCCGGTGTCAAACACTATGTGAACAAGATCAAATCATAGAAAAAATGTGTAGTCAGTAGAGTTCACTATCTCTACCGGATCGTTATGAATCCTATACTTCATAGTTCCTCTTAACAAACTCTAGGTCAATATCGAGCGTGACCTAGATTTTATAAAGAGCAGGCCAAAACGGTAACCTCTAGTGTGTAAACAAGCAATTGTGGGCGGACGGACGACGGACGAAGAGTGATCACAAAAGCTCACCTTGTCACTTCTGACAGATGAGCTAAAAACGGTCATATGCAAAAGTTTACAATAAATCGTTGACTGATAACAGCATTGATATTACATATAATTTATCAAGTTGAACTTACTTTCAGATAATTAGCAAAATCAGCACAGTGACTTTTTACTTATTGTTTGAAATGAATGATTTCCGATTGATCAGTACTGACTTGTTAACAATGTATCTAATCAATAACGAGGACAATAAATAAGTTTTTTTTGTCATTTTGTCGACAAGTTTTTTCGGTACAAAATAATCGATTTTAGTTGACAATCATTTAAGATCATTTTTGCAGGTTTACATGATTATATACCATTTAAACAGTGATGCTTAACTTGTTAGACACACCTTAGAAACGTAGGACTTTGTAGCTGTCAACTTCATTCTTCTTGCTCCCATTTGTCCCCTACACGTTTATTACTTTCTTTTTCTTAGGAAGCAGCTGGATTATCACGTTACACACTCTGTTGTGACAAATTTTCGGTACAAAATATCAAAGTGTCGCAAGATTGCCATCATGGTTTTTGGAAGGTTTTACGCCTTAAAAAGGCATGAAAATGGTTACATATGACATTGTGTTGCTAAAGTAGATTTTTCGACGTATTACGAGGGAAATTTGAAAATGTTTGCTACAATTTTTGAAAGACAGCATAAGGTTATTTGTAACATAGGACAGATTTATAGGAACATGCATTTCAATTTTCCGACAAAACTAAGGGCCAAATTAAGCCATTAATGAACCTTGTCCTTTCTTAAGATCATCTAAAGAATGACTTCATGGCATGAAAATACCATCCAAGAATCCAAACAATATACTCGTATATGTATGTGGTTTCTATTGTAAAAAAGAATGTTCACATTTTTCATGGATAATAAAGCAAAAGACGGAGCCATAAAACTTTCCATAGCTGTCCCATTAGTTTTCACCATATTGAACTGTAAGAAAACATTTTCTAAATACAGTTCGGATAAGTTTACATAATTATTATACTATCCACAAATATAATTACAAGTTTTTCAAATTACTTCCATGGCAAGTATATGCAATAAATAATTTTGCTCTAACACAGGATGATCAACTTTTAAGATCCTGAATATTTAGACAAGGGACACCTTGTAAACATTATAAGTACACTGTTTCACATGATAATATTTTATTCAATTGTTCAGCCTATGTGAGTCAGAAACCACATCTGTGAGAAAATTGACATAATGATGGCAGATTTAATTACTAGAAAACAATCGCGCCTTGTGGGAAGTGAAATTGATCGGGACAATGATTATAAATCGCCTCCTTTATTTGTTTATTATATTTACTTACAACGTTGAACATCATTTACCACAAGTGCAACGTACATAATGTGTTTTACGTGCAGTATACGTGTTAACCACTTGTTTTGTTGGTTATTTTTTAAGTTGTGAATGTTGTATGTGGTTGAACAATGTCTTCTCTACTTTATTTTGAGCAAAAACGATCATACAAAATCGGAGAGGGAAGGCAACACTCGACTGAAACAGCCGAGCGTACAAAACAGAATTTTCAGTCACACGACACAATGCCTAACAAACAACTGAACCGGAAAATGAACTTTACCGCTGAAAGTCTAAGTCTTAGTTGTAAAAAGTTCAAAAGTCAAAGTCACAGCTGTCAAAAAGACCTTGTTTCAGCCATAAAAAGCTGAATGACCTAGTTTTAGCTATAAAAAGTACGTTGCTTACATACTGTCAACGAGAGGGCCTCTGAAAGATGGCTCATAATACATGTAACCTATATGTGTTACTTTTTTGCATATAATATCATCATTTGTAATTTAAGATTAGCATATTATTTTCATAAAGAGTATACAAAGTAAAACATGTACATTATTCATTTTTCAATACGTTATACATTTTTCAATACATTAAACATTTTCCATTATGCAATGTTATGTCATTGACCAGTACAACTAAACCGCCTATGATACAATATATAATATATATCAGAACTAATACGTGCACACTCGTATGACTTTATAAAAAACAGTTCTTCTAACAACTGTCGCTTTAATTTAAATTTATACAAATGTAATATTATCTCTATTTTTATATATGTGTATAAAATATGTATGTTGCATGTGTATGTACATACTTGCGCATGTTTGAAAAGGATAATCGTATATGGGGCTGGTCATTCAGTTTTTGCCTGTCAGATTATTTAAAGACCTCAAGGGAAATCCCCGCTATATGCAGTGCATTTGTTCATATTATCTTATAATAATGATTTTTAGCAATTAACTCACGTTTTTATTGTGTGATTTTGCTCAATGCTATACAAAGATTCGATTTAAATAAATGAATAGATGATATAAGGATTTATACATGTATCAATAAATAATTGTTATTAGGACTTTTTTCAGTTGAGGTAATTAATTTCATTCAAGTTGATTAACCATGCATATAACATATTGAATATTTTTGGGTGCAATTACAAAGCAAATATTTACACGCCTTCATTCAATCACGTTGAATTTTAACACAAAATCATTTGTTTAGTTTCATGTGTAGTCGATCAAATATTTGCTGTTTTTAATCGTCTGTGTAACATACATTATCTCGTCTAAATGAATGTCTGCTTTGTTATCTGGTATGACAATTACTTTACAGTTCAAAAAGTACATTAATAAACTTTATATTAATATGTCACATCGTAATATAGTACTAGTATTGTATTAAAATGTGTATATCATTATTATAACACTACGATTATTTGTTTATTCATACCATTCACAGAAAAAAAACAATATATAATGTGATGTTTACAAACATGCATCGGTTTGGTCAACTGTGGCAGAATTTTGGTTGTACAAATCACTTAAATACACAAATAAGGTCAGTATTGTACTCAAAACATCATTGATAATTGGTGCACATAATTGTAATCCACCTTTGTGGAATATACCAAATTTTCCCGCCTATCACATTATCCTGGGCACACTATAGTATAAAACAAATGACTGCGGTTATTCTGGCTAGAAAAAACCAGTTTCCACACAACCATCTAAAACGGTCCATAGGATAATAAATTTGCGAACATAATTCAGTCTGAATAGTATAACTAGTTTCCATGTTTTCCTGTGACGTCATATTGGAAAACTATTCATGTTTGACGTTCACTCGATCGTTACCTTCATTTGTAGAGTATTTTACTGAATAAAAGCACAATGGTGATAATCTGTCACTACGTTTATCAGGATGGATTAGATCAAATATTGGGTACCAATATGAGTTTGTAGAACATATGATATAAAACAACGTGAAGGTATACTACTCGCATCTGAACAAAATGTTCAGTCCTTTCTATGATCCTATTTGGCTAAAGCATCCATAATCAGAACTATGGTGATACAATTGCAACTGAAAGTATTTTATATGTATTATACTTCGTGACACGACGTCATTGTATTGAAAATGGCAGTTGTTTTAACAAATACAGTAGTTTGCTGGAGTTGTATTCGCGTAATGATACGACTTCGATATTTTCAGTTGCAATTTTTAAATGCGGATGTTTTAGCCAATGCGATCAAGGATTGCATTTTTATTATGTTCAGATAGACATGGACAAAGTATGCATTTCATTCCCCGTGGTGATTTATACCAAGTGAATGAGTTGTCGAGACTGATTAATAGGAGTTTTACAACTTGTTTTATAATCCGGATTCAAATGTTTTTGAATAAGTAAACTTAAGGACTGAAACTACACATAGGTTGATGGGCGTTAGTGTCATTACTGAGGATTGATCTACATGAAACGACGATATATAGTTTTTTAATTGTCTGCACTACATGTTGTAGTTAGAACAATGACCCACTATAAGGGAAAACGAGGGTATTTCATCATTATTATTTATCAAGGTGCAATATCAAATCCGTTAAATCTTCATCAAACGAAAAGAAACGCTGAAAGCAACTTGATTTCGTTTTAATCAAGCGTTGAATTGAAACACTTGTGCGCAAATAGAATAGTAATCGGTCATTTCTTACTGAAGATCGTTATGACAATACATGTACAATCATTATGCTCACTAAGTATAGGAGAGATCATGTTTGTATACAAAGAGATTAGTACCACCAGCTAGTTATTGGTGAATGGCAGGTTTTTATTGTTCATTCATCCAATAGATTGCTGGTGGGCATTTTGCATATGAATACGGTGATCTCTCCTATTACGAGGGTCAGTCAAAAATAACTGAGAGTTGTTAATTTATGCCATTAAAATGTATTTGCAGTTGTATTTCCTATTATTCATTGTCAAATATTATCCTCTGTGTATCATCTGATGAAATCCGCCATCGACTATAGGCTTATAAATATAGATGCAAAGCAACCAATGAACATCACTATGGGGTGTGCGTTCGCGCCAGCGACAGGGAGATCGATTTTGTTGTAATTTCAGTGGTTTAGTTCAACCTTATATCCTTTCCGCTACCATAGCGTAGTAATGCAGACTCGCCGGGATGGCCATTTCGGCCTTCCGTAGTTTTCGACCTAAATGTCCAAATTCGGGAATTTTGCTGTCATGGGTACACAGGCATCCCAGGCTACAGGATATTACGGGCCCAGGGTCGTGCACGGGTTTTTGGGCCCGCTAGACCCCTTAAAAGTGGGCTTTGAACGTAGATTTTACAAAACTGAAATTACTGGTCCAACCCGCCATTGCGGTACGATCCCCTGTGGAATTGCATTTACATTTAGCGCCAAAAAGTTTTTATTTTTCTATAGCAGGACTATAAGGCTAGACAAAGGGGTCAGGACCAATGCCCTAAAGGGGCCAAAAAGTAGGCCTGTCAAGCTAAAAAAAAAAAAAAAAAAAGAAGTTTTTCGCGCAAGGGTCACCGTCACATCGTCATTTCCGGTGACCTTTAGTCGAAATGTTGACGATTTTTTCTACTTTCGGTTTGGGGTAGGTGTGTAGCATCCGGATGTATCGAGTTTTTATCAGTGCTACAAGTCAATAGTGTCTCAGGGACGGGGTATAGGGACCATATGAATTTTTCATAACCCCCCAAAAATCGTGGTAGCGGAAAGGATATAACGTGATTTATAGCAGCTAACATTTTTTTTGAAACTATTGATTACATATGCACATGTGTCTGAACTGATCTTCTTAACTTCTCTGGTGATGTTCTTCATGAGCATAGACGTGTCAGAGAAATATTAGATCTATGAGATTGCATGTGTTTTTTCAAATGCCGCGTTATTTCCTTAACTGCATGTATACGAGCTGCATGGAGGGGTGACGTTTTCGGTGTTAAATCTTTCTGGTTTACACTTTGAGTTTGCTCAACATTTTTTAAAATTCGATGTTTGAGTACAGTTTCTAGAAGCTTTTTAAAGTCTGAAAGAACTGTAATGCCTCTGAAATTCACCGAGACATTCCATGATCTTTTGTTTTAGAACACTGGTGTTAATATTCCGAGTTTGAAGCAAGCCGAAACTATACCGGTGGTCACAATGGTATTCAATATTCTCAGGATTATCTTGAGAGCTGGACCTGCTTTCAATATACTTTCTATGGTCAGACTGAAGTAGTCGGTTGTCTTTTCTTTAAAATGGGCACGAACGTGTTTCTCAGTAATCCACTATGTTGTTAAAATGATGAAAAATAACGAGAACGAGGTCTAATCAAGCTCGTGGTTGACTGAGGATTAACAAGCTTCCACCAAAATAACTCATCTGGTACTAATCCTTCCGATTGTTTAAAATACCTTAAACATGAGCTCCCATTTGCCAAATATGGGCGGACATTCAGTTGGTTTGTAGTTAACCATATAATAACAATTACAGATCAATTATAATCATCATAAAATGAAGTTTTATGAATCATTACGTCACCTTCAGTTTTAATTCATAGTATTATTACAATATAAATCAAGACCATCATCACGAATGTTATTAATACGAATTACGCACTCGATAAACAACCACAAACTATTGGTGCGTCACTTACATGAATAATTTATGTTTAATATTTCTGAATTAGCTGAACGAAGAGGATGGGCCGACTGTCATGACAATTAATATTAAATTACCAATAATTTCTATTGTAACTGCAAATATTGACCATTGCGTATACCATGTAAACAAATGCAACAACTTGCCTCGGTCAGAGAAATATAACTGGAGATTATTTCTTATCCATTGGTTCTAATTACGCTCAACAGAAACATAAATGCGTGTTTGAAACAAACGAAGCAGTCCACTAACCCCATTAGAAAATGTCTAATGTTGATACTTAAAATATTGTATATATGCATCTAGGTATTTCGAATGGGCACTGTGTTACTTATTACGTATACCCCAGTGACACGTATGTCGAAATAGCAGGTATGTAATGCATAATTCAAACAAAGGTAAAGTCCTTGGTAATGAGGATTTACACGTATTCTCTCCCGATGCTCGACGGTCTGGAGAACATCCCCGAGGCATTGAAACCGACACAACGTCGGGAACTCATTCCTCTCAATTACCCCGATGCCGCAAAATGTATCAGGATTTCCTTTAGACTATAAGGAACACGTTTGAAGATTATTTGGGGTTTCAATAGGGAGCCCGAGTATGTGTCACCGAAATGTCGACGTAAATGCGAAAAAGTAATAACCAGAGTGAGTTTGTTTATTCGGACATGAATCATATCCACGTTTGACATCTTTGCCATAAGTTGAGGACATTGTCGCCGAGTCATTTGGCATGGAAACATAAGCTGATTTTCCGGTTACGAAGTTCAGATTGTCAGTAAGTGTTATATTGTATATGCTTTCAAAAGTCATGGACATAAATGTTCGCAGCTTTAAGGCGTCAACTTGCACGAATTACCTCCCTTAAATGTTATTATTTTACTATACACATAAGTTCCGTTTACTCGACCGTGCGGAAATTTGTAATAATAGCAGTAAAGAAACAAAGTTCAATATTAGAACAACCAATGGTTCGCTATTAAATTCAATTCACTATCTAGACCACTATTTCGAGGAAATTTAACGATATTGCAAGTTTACAATTATATCGAACCACGCATGTTAATTGCGTGATCGAACTAGTTAATAATTTTCGAAGAAACATTGGCCACTATTACTCAGCCACAAGACCCCCGCTTTTCCTCCAAATTGTGAACTGTGTAATCGAAGCGGTCGAGTTTTCCTACGAATAATTGATTGAAATTGTATCTAACAGACCTTAGTTTAGTTATAGGCATTGCTTATTTACCCCAATTTAGTGGATATTTAACAAAAAAAAAAGAGTCAAATGTGTCATCGTGTTAATTTTTGCACCGGTCGGATCAACTTACAAAAGTTCTAGCGTCTCCAAGGAATCACCTAATGAACGGAGACTTAGTGTTCTTTTAGATCGAACACATCAAAGTGGAATAGCATTTCCCGATTTTTTAATTTTATTTTAATTTGTAAACAAAGGCTAATGGTCATCGACGGACTATGTATTAATCATTTCATTATTGATAATGCGGTTAATTGCCTGCGGATTTTCCCATGAAATAACCTATCCCAAATATAGAATAAATGTAAAGCTATTCATTTACTCGTATTCATATACCAATACAAAAACTGTTTATTTCAACATTAAATAGTATTAGTCCGATACACGTTGAAAAAACAATGGCCATATTTACGACCCAACTGTCTTTAATAGAACAATAATACAGTGTATATAACAATACAATTATATTCATTTTCGCATGAAACACACTTAAAACCAGATACACATTATATACGCTAGCGTAAGTTCTTTGAAGAAACAGTACCATCCCTTTACACACAAAAGCCCCATGGACAGCTGGTATTGATTCTTTAGGCGTGTGTACAACGTAGTCGTATTCATTGCATTGATCCTCCCCGCCATTGTCAGATGGTGCATGTACATCAACTGTGTTACTGAATAAACCAATTGTTTTAAATCGAGAACATCTGGTCATGATTGTATGTTGATGTTTAGAATGGTACACTGTCCATCTGAACATGTCTGAACATGTTTGGTAAAGCTATTCAATCCATGTTTGTGATCACATCTGCTTAAACCATTGAAAAAATGAAAATGCAACTGAAAATATCTCGTTTAATGTCGCATTAATACGTGACGAAACTTTAATATGTTAAAAAAGAGTTCCAGTTATTTTTTGCTAGTTGTTTCCAGTGATAATGCGATATATAGAGGATATTTGTTGATTTGGGTGTAATTTTCTGTTTATTATATACCTCAATTTCTCTTAGAATATAACCTACATTATGAGCCAATGAAAACGCCGCATTTTCGCGGTTAAATGAAAATTTAATCATTAAAATTTTCTCTTTACAGACTTGACGTCATGCGTTGGCGCTAATTTCTATCGGCCAATCAGAATGCAGAATGTTATATTCTAAGTTAGTTAGAACATATTAAGTAAATTTTAATGACTAAAATGGCCTCGCTTCGCTTCGCTCGCTCCGACCTTTTTAATCATTAAAATTTACTTAATATGTTCTAACTATAACTTAAAATGTGCCATAATTGGCTTAATTGGAAAAAGTCACGTCGAAATTGGAACGTCACGGCGTGAGAATTATGACGTCATGCTGACGTAACGCATACTTTAAAGCCCGGCGCCGTTGACGTTACGTATTTTTTCTTGCATGATTCTTGAACCAGCTTCAAAACAGTGAAAATAACAAAGTGGTAATTTCACTGTAATTTTCAGTTGTTTTCACTGAAAAAATCCATAATCCATTGAAAGCAAATAATAAAGATATATATTTTTAATTAATATCATTTCTAATTACGGACGATTAGGTAATTTTTGTAAAATGTTAATGATTAAAAAGGGCGGAGCGAGCAAAGCATAGCGAGTCATTTTTAGTCATTAAAAACTAGAAATTCGCGCCAACAGTATGTTAAGAGCAAAATTTTAATGCTTAAAATTTCATTTAACCGCATTTTCATTGGCTCAAAATGTAGGTTATATTCTAGATATACCTATATCCTTTCCGCTACCACGATTTTTTGGAGGGGTATGAGAAATTCATATGGTCCCTATACCCCGTCCCTGAGACTCATAAAAACTCGATACATCCGGATGCTACACACCTACACCAAACCGAAAGTAGGAAACATTGTCAAGATTTCGACTAAAGGTCACCGGAAATGACGATGTGACGGTGACCTTGCGCGAAAAACTTCTTTTTTTTTTAGCTTGACAGGCCTACTTTAGGGCCCCTTTAGGGCATTGCTCCTGACCCCTTTGTCTAGCCTTATATTCCTACTATAGAAAAATAAGTTTTGGCAAATCTAAGTTCAAAGCCCTCTTTAAAGGGGTCCAGCGGGCCGAAAAACCTGTGCACGACCCTGGGCCCGTAATATCCTTTAGTCTCGGATGCCTGTGTACCCATGACAGCAAAATTCTCGAATTTGGGCATTTAGGTCGAAAACTACGGAAGGCCGAAATGGCCATCCCGGCGAGTCTGCATTAGTACGCTATGGTAGCGGAAAGGATATCTAACAATGTTATTTATTTGATAGGATTTCTTTTTGTGTGTTATCCATTCCAATTCGCTTCATATGTGTATAACGCTAGAATGCCAACCTATTCTATTCCGCGGTGTTGCATGTTATGTTCTTTCGAAGCGTTTGTTATGGTATATTATTAATTGACTATACAATAGTATAACGTTTTCACTCCAAATACAGGGCCAATACGACGCTCACCTCGACATTATGGACAAAAAACTCGGCCATTATGGGAAAAACGCGGCCTTTATGAAAAAACTCGGCCATTATGAGATTCGGGCATTCTGATTGGCTGTCTAGCTCGGCCATTATGAAACCCGTGGTTCTCTTGGAAAAAAAATAGTCGCCATTTTGAATTTCACAAAATTTATATTCTGAATGTTTTTAAAGACGAGGGCCCTTTCTGTGATGATTTAAAACAACGAAATATCGCTAAATATCGAACGGGATGGACGGCTTATATCTACATTCCTTGGATTACGTCATCGTATTCGTCATCAAACTAAGTGCGTCATCAGCAGCAGCGGCACAAAATCGAACAATGGGGAGCGTATTCTTAGCCAGTTGGTAAATCATTTGTTGACTCTGGACAGCATCATCGACAGCAAAACCGGGCATAATGAAATACATTGAAGTAACTGTGTTTAATATAAATGAAGACTTTTGTGACAATTTCAATGAGAATCTAGATGGCGGGTCGGATATAGTTCTGTGCAAGTTTCGGATAACGGTATTTCGGATAACGAATCTTCCAATTCTGTGTGAATGACAGTTTAAACGTTTTAGAAATGTAAATGTGAAACTAGAACATATATTGAACGAAATAAAGTGAAGGTCACAGTGTACAAAACAAGAAGTGATCTCAGGACAGCTAGTGTGATTCTAGTGTGAATGAGACAAGGCCTATTGAAGTTACCCCAGCCAGTGAGCTTGTCACAATTCTTGCTAGATTTTATCAAGGTAGGTCTATGTAGGCTATGATTATTATTTCATAACAATGACGCAAATAAATATTGAATGACTATGGTAAAATGGTATATCAAGATATTTTTTCACCGGTCAGTTGTACACCCAACCCGGAGATGAATGAATTTAGCAGTAAAATGTGAAATTACTTTTTAAGCGAATAGTCTTTATCATAGGCTACTTGGCGACTTTATTAATTAGATCTTTATTGCGTTTATCATGTAGCAGTTTGAACAAAAATTGCCATTTGTTTTGCAGACTTGTAAGATACTGTTAACATTTAGAGGTTTAGATTCTAATACTTATGATTTTATATTTTTCAGATAATCTTGAGCAGTCAGTGTATACAGGTTAAACAATGGTGTATGTTTTGGGCTACGATGTCGACAAGACCATGTGAACATAATGTCAGAAGATAAAGATCTATTAAACATGTCAAAAGAATTGTTTCATTAAATTGATTGTGTTAACACGTTATTTATTATTCCTTATTTTTCTACTGTACTTTTGCCAATAGTTAATTAATAAAATTGTCTTCGGCCTCAGGCTAATATGACAGTCTTCAGTCCAATAACAAGGCCATTATAAAAAACACTTAATTATTAACATTATAGTAATACGCGTGTACATGTCTACTATCAATTTGTTCACTTATTTTTAACGCGTAATAATATTACATTGATAATCGTGCATTTTGACTTGAGTGAAACTCTCACATTTATATTAATTACGATAAGCCAGTATTAAGTTATCAGTGTATACATTGATTGTAGCACCAGATGTCACCGAGACATCAATACTATTTTGTGGTAGAACATGAACTGATGAATTACGAGATTTATCAGGTAGTGTTAATCAAACATGCGTCCCAACATCTAACAGCGGAACTTCATTATCAATTTATCATAATTCTTATTTAATTAGGCAAAGAATGTGAAACGCTGCGGTACTGTGTTGCAAACATCGGATAGGAAATAAATATTTCTGCGATGCAGAGGAAGAAATCACTGTTGAATTACGTGACATCCCTGATCGCTACTTAAATAGGAAAACGTGAACGACTCGAAGACGTTCATCCGTTTATAGAGAATACTTTATTTTAACGTTCTTGGCGTATAAGCTCAGTGTAGCAGTTTAGAATTGTTACTATGCGTCTGAAACCAAGTAGATTATTACTAGTGTTTGTTCTGTGTTGGATAGCAGCCTCAATGTTGATATTGTTACGCCTGGATGATAGAATACCGATTCACAATCATGTTGGACCTAAAGAATTTGTACATGAAGATTATGTTATAGCATCACGCGTCCCTCATATGGATAAACTGGAACAAACTCATTACAATACTAACATAACCAAGAAGCCATCAATTATATTTCAGAATTTACCTAAAGACAAGCCGCTATCACCGCATAAGGAGGTATCAACCGTCAATGAAAAGGTAGAATATGTTTATTTTGATTATGTATGTGAGTCCCTTGTACCACTGTGTTATAACACCTTAGAATAATGTAATACATACTTTGATTAACATGAGGAGTTAGATCATAGCGATTGGTTTGTGCCTATGGTGAGATTCTAACCGGTACTGAACTGTACTACTTTATCGCCTGTATGTACAGTACGCACCCACAAGATCCGTTATCTAATAACAATAACCATGTGTGATATGGTGGGGGTAATAATGTCCGCCTACAGGCCGGCAGGTTTAAGGATCGATCCAAAGTGCGAGATACCAATTTTCTTACATAGTATTCAACTCAGGTTTAGTATAGCTCCCATACTTGCACACATCATATGTTATGTAGTACATGTATCATGGCTTGTTGATCAAACGTAAAGATGATGTGATTGGAACGTTCTAATACCGTTATTAGAATCAAAACCCGAACTAAAACACACGATTAGCCAATATCTGAATTCTGATTGATGTGGAAACTTCTAATGGTTGCTTTCAGTAAAGGGAATCCAGGATAAGTAATTAGATTGCCAACCGCCGTATACTAACAAGCTCAGAACAAAACCCAAAAGAACCAAACCAATAATTATACTTAACCACTGGTATAAGGAAGGAATGTTCGAATTGCAAGATTTGAAATATTAACACGTGTAATTTCTCTTGAACGAAAGCTTGCAGACGCAGCCGCAAATAATGAACAATCGAAAGTCAAAGTTGATAATGTTGGTGATGCGCCTGATGTGAATAAACCCCAAACACCAGCTGAAGTTGAAAATGCTGCTGATCGGATTCAAGGCGTCGAAAGTAAAGGGTAAGAGTTGAGGTACATATACAGAGATGCATTGAAATAGGTCTAGTTATTCAGTTTGTTCCAAGAAACATCAACATAACATATTTTACTTCCGGAGATTAATTACGAATACATGAAATTCGTTATGTTCCGTCTATGATTAGCATAGAAAAGGTGTTATGTTGAAGGTTATGTGTATGTATGATAAACGCGATAAACAAAGGGGAAAACGAGCATTACCAACAACATTGATAATCACATCGCTTCATATTGCGGTGTGTTTGGATTCGATCAATGAACACGTCATACCAAATATCAAATAAATCTGTTTTCAGTGATTCCCTTACTTAGTCAAAGTGACCTTTGCTTCGCGCCAACGAGGTGTCGTTGTTGATTAATTTAATTTATAATAAATTGTATAGTTTGTTACACAATTGATTAAAATCGGATATACTACATTGCTTCACTACAATATCTTGTAACATACAGGGTCATGTAAATTCCTCTTGATGTGTAATTGGTTTAGTTGGGTAAATATGTATTTATCTTCAATAGGGTGGACGTTAAGCCTTCGGACCACACGCCACAACTTCCTTCGGCGGTATACGACATACAACCACCAGGAGCACCGGGTATGTGTTGCCCATTTTATGCTTATAATGAATAAGGATAATTACAAACAATATTTGGCTCATTGCCTTTTTGTAGTTGTACGTAACTGTCCTTTAGCAACTATGAAGTCAAGCACTAGGCTCTTTAATTTATTTCAAAATACATTCTCAATACTATTTCTTCCGAGTGTTGCTTTGTTTTTGTCCATGTGGTGTGTGGTCGTCTAAGTGCCTCGTTCTTGTTTGTTCGCTCGTATTCCGGTTATGTTTGATCGGCGGATATGGCAGGCTGTCGAAGCCACAGGTAAATCCATCATTGATGAAGAAATTGCGTTTAGAGAATTTTATATGCAGTTTTAACAAACACTTTCTATTTGTTTTATTCTTTTTCATTCAATACAGTGACCTAAAAGGTTAGTCATATCGTCTGCAGATTAAAGTGTACGAAAGCAAATGCATACAAGCTGTAAACAATTAGTTGATACTACTTTGTGCATGTCCTCTTTTCGTATATATTTCAACGCCTATTTGGATTGTACGTATCTATATATTTATAAAACTCAGTAACGGGATAGTTCATCTTCCGAAGCTCTGTTTAACCACCATTTTTAGTATGCTATAAAGGAATTTTATACTTATACACATAAGGTGAAGGTGGACGAGGCGTTGATATAAATGAAACAGCGCTTACTCCAGAAGAAAGAGAAAAGTTTGACACAATGAATCAACAAAATGCTTTCAACGAATATGCTAGCATCTTCATATCTGTTCGGAGAAGTTTACACGATACAAGAAACCCAAGGTAAACCTTCACTCGTGTAACAGTATAGATCTTACGTGTACATGAGACATTCAAAATTTCCAATTTGAGGAGCAGACCAAAAGTTACCACATTAAATGACAATCAAAAGTATCTCAGACTATGCCTCAATAAACATCAACGTTCAGCATATTTTAAGTTAATGTCAATGGCCCTTTACATTTAATCATACATTATATGCCTCGGGACACGAATGCGTAAATAGAGCCAATGGGATAATAAAATTGCAGCTGAAAATACTGCTATATGTCATGAACATGTCTCATTATTATGTTACAAAACTAGCAAAAATACTAGACTAGATCTAGATCTACTATATTTAATAAAGTTTAATTTATTTAAAATATTGTATTATTATGTCACGTAATTATGCGACGTAAGATATATCTGCAGCTGCAATCACAATGGTTCTAATTATCGATGCGATCACCGAAAGGATTAAAACAGATGGTTAAAGTATAGTTATCTTTAACTTTATCAAACATCTCGGAAGTGCAACGAACAGCCGCACATCCTTTATTTTAAATGAATCCGTCAGAGACGGGGAGAATTGAAACGTGTCACTTAATAAGTTTGCAATCAGCTTGAAATATTATGCAAGTTCGACAGTCATGTCGATTTTGCAACAAACAGCTGGACAGCACATTATATACATAAATGGTACATGGTCAATTTATTTTATCTGCATTGATTCGTGCAATGAGTTGTGTCATGTGCTTTGTGCGACGTTTTATACACAACAATTACTCAGTAATCCATATAAATGTTCATTTATTCGCGAATTTCCATGTTATGTGTGCATTTGACACAATTACGGCTGCTTGCAAGTTTCGTACCTTCAAGTTGCCGTTTTTGTTTGATTTACTTACCAACGTGATCATCGACAAGCTACTTGTAACATTTGTATCGTCCTTGTATTTCGTTCTTGCCTGCTTGCTCTTGTTCCGGTCATGCTTTCTGACTTAGGCGGCATAGCAACGGAGTAGGTTGTTGTTGTTTTGTAGCTGTACAGTTGTATTTCTTCCTGTGCATTTCTTTAATTTCCTTGTGATTTTTCGGTTTTATTTGTTCATTTATTGAGCCTTTTGTGTTGTACTGTTTCTGTTTAATGCTTCCTTCCATGTGCGATTTGTTAGCATCTTTCTGCACATGTTGAGGCCATGGGTGATCTAGATATAAACAATGCCATTGGATAATTTGATATCTATACTCAATCCAGGATCGCGTGCTAGCCATACGACTGACAATCTAGTCAAAATCTCTGTTTCACTTCGACATGGTCGTAGTCAGTGTCACTATAGACCTAGGAAAGATTAATACAACCACATTGTATAATCGTAGCAATCTAACATTGCTTTCAGTTGCCCTAGAACATACAGTGAGGACTTGCCGTCCACCAGTGTCATTATATGTTTCCACAACGAGGCGTGGACCGTCTTGTTACGTACAGTCCATAGCGTTCTAGATCGATCACCTCCACATTTAGTGAAAGAAGTTCTACTGATTGATGATTATTCTGATATGAGTAAGTGGACAAAACCAACAGTATAGAAATTTTACACAATGTTCACTTTGATGAAAAAGCACTACTAGTACAATGTTTAATCTCAAAGAAAACCATGTTTGGAGATTTATCTGATGGTTGCTCTAAGTGCACAGACTTGTATCAATTACCAACATTCTTCCATTTAAAAAACGTGCATTTAACTTTAGGGACTCGGTATATTTATATACATCATGTATATCTATCAGATAAATCTCACTTGTGTTTTACAGATCATTTGAAAGAACCACTACAATATTACATGGCCAAACTAGGAAAAGTGCGGATACTAAGAACGAAACAACGTGAAGGTCTCATTCGTGCACGTCTTCTTGGTGTCGACAATGCAACAGCACCTACACTTACATTTCTCGATTCACATATTGAATGTTTTCCAGGTAACGATCAAAATAAACCCTCTGGTAAAGACGACTCCTTCAAATTGGAATAACAAAACTGTTCAGTGTCACAATTTCACAATTTACCTTTTTATTCGACCACTTCAAAACGAATACATAATTACTTAATAATCTGGTGATCTAATGATATTTTACTGTATAAATAAACAGAAGTTCTGATGTACCACTTTATTTGGTTTTCTTTCAGACCGGTGTCTGCTCGGCCGGCTTTACCTCTATGATCTTGGAGTCGAATGTCGGCTGGTGTGATGGTTCCATGACGTTTTCTTACATATAATTATAAACACATTGCTTTCATACTGAATTGCATCGAGGTAGTGTTCAGTTCATTATAAGAATTGTTCGTTCAATTGATCTATCAAACCCCTGTTATAAAACATTGACCTCAACAAACATTTGAATTATTAAAGGTCTGGAACTTCATTTGATTTTCTTCATGTTAGTTCGTTAACCGTAATGTTAAGTAATGTTAACCGTTAGATATTTTGGTTTGTGTTATCCGTAGGTTGGTTGGAACCTTTGCTTAACAGAATTAAAGATGACCGACGTCGTATAGTAGCCCCTATCATTAACATGATCAATGGTCGTAACTTCCAAGTAGGTGGTGGCGATTCACTAGCGGTTGGTATACTCAAGCTGACTGATTTAATGTTTAACTGGATGCAGTTGCCACAACGAGACAGGATAAACAGGAAATCGGCAGCCGACCCATTAAGGTAAGGACTCTATTGTCCCTCTATATCGTACAGGAACATAAACTTACACATCATCGGACAGGGAAGGTAACATGATCACTGAAACAACAGAGCACGATCTGATCAAGAAAGAACAACATACATACTAGCTCTGTATGAACGTTTACGATAGCACTAAGTTAGACTTTGGCTAGGTTAATTGGTACAGTGTTTGGTTGTCACCTTTTTACCCTGGTGTGTTGGACTGGTTATATTATTTCGCGACAGCGGCTACAACCAGACCCCCTCGTATGGTGGTATTGGTTGCTTGCAGCAGAACAAGTACACATACATCTTCAGTGTAGAATATTTTAAAATATCGGATATCCATTGATGTTTGTCCAGGGGTCATATGGACCTATTTCAAACTATGTTCTTTTAAAACCATACTGAATAAATTCTTCTTCTATATGAAAGGGGTTATCTATCACCAATATTATATTTTATACATTGGCGGAGTCTGACAACTACTAATATTACGTATCACACTCAACATATCATTCTTGGTGTTATATATCGTAACAAGGGTATGAGAGAGGAGAAGCAAGTTTCATCTTGCTAGGCCATGACGAATTCAATATGCACATTATTTGTAATACTGAACACCAAGCAAGTGCAATAGTTGTTCCTTTTTTTATTTATATTATCCTTGGAATGACTCAGTCACGTGGAGAAACTATAGCACTAGCTATTTCTTTATGTTAACTCTTTGTCGTATAAGGTTTATAAATTATTGACAGCCGGCGTAAATCCTTGTAAAACTTATCGAGTAAAACAACACATTGAATCTGAGATATCTAACAAAAAGCCGAAATATGCCTTATAACGTGACGATGAACGCTATACAGTACATGGTATACATAAAGTATATAGTACGGAGATATTGACCTGATCCTGACCTTTATGCATGAGTATACATTATATTACAAGGTACATGTACTTGCGTTGCATATATTATGCCAATGTCTGCGAGTAAGTCGTGCAATTTTGTTCCTTTAGATTGGTGCTTTTATTACACATTGAGCGTCTTCAAGATAATCCCCGCTTATAATAACATCTAAACTGTGCAATAAATATTGAAAAGATATCAGTTTTTATGCTAAGAAGGTTGAAGATCAAGCTAAATTCTCCGTACTATACATGTAGTTAAGGGAACCGACCAGGCAAGGTTGTGGTGTTTTTACTTATATAAAAAACCCGTTTATTCATATCTGTCACTTGTATACATACATTGCAATATCATAAATTCATAACATTGTATTTTTATTGTTTTAAGCAGTTCAATTCGAGAAAAGGGCAGTAAAAACCAATACCTTATTCACTAAGCTACAAACTCATACACATATTATCTATCAAAATAATGCATTAATAAGAGAAGTTGTTATATTTATGTAAACAAATGACTGCCCTGATTAATCGATTTATACAAGTGATAATCATGATCATTATTTTATAGCTTACATCTTTCAGAACGCCTACAATAGCGGGTGGCTTGTTTTCCATAGATAGAGATTACTTTATAGAAATGGGAAAATACGACGAGGGTATGGAGATATGGGGCTACGAAAATGTCGAGATATCTCTTCGGGTAAGGAATAAAGTATATGTATTACTATTATAAATATGTAAATGGTTTGAAAACCAATTGAGTAAAAAGATTGACGAAAAGACTTCGTGGGTAGCCATCGTCTGTTGTTATAACGCGTAAGAATGAAACTACTTACTAGAGATTAAGTAGGTTAGTCACAGAATATGCTAATCTGTCGAACCATAATGTCTTAATGTATTTAAGGCTGTGTTATTGTTAGAGGTGTGTGGTATTACCGGTATACCGATCACCGTGGTACCATTATCTCTCCCTCATATTATTTCGAACTAACCAGCGGTAAAAGCAAGCTATACCATGCAGACATGATTTCCCCATTAAAACTCCTGGACCATATGCTACCATAATAACATTCTCGTAATTGCTTACTGTGCAGTCCTGCACCAAGCGCTCCTTCGCACACCAAGTTATTACATAATAACATAGCCTTATTATTTCCCTACTTCTATTAAAGTAACGAGTCGTTGTCGTCGTCAGCCTAGCTGAGAGTTTTCATTATATTCTGACCATTATACCATTGCTGTAAATCTTATAAGAAATAATAAAGTTGGTGGTACAATGTATACCGTGGTATTTGATAAAATACCGCGGAATACCCCGGTATCACTTTCTTAGCGGTGCCCAGTCCTAGTTATTGTGATGTGCGTATTAATTGATCTGTTACTGTATTTCAGATTTGGATGTGTGGTGGCTCTCTTGAGATTCATCCTTGCTCTCACGTGGCCCATATATTCCGGTCCCGAAGCCCCTATAACTGGGGACGTCCAGTAGGTGATATATTACACCGGAATGCTGTACGTTTAGCGGAGGTGTGGCTTGATGATTACAAACGATTCTATTATGAAAGAATTGCATACAAACTTGTAAGTTACATTTGTTTAAACACATTTTATTAGCAATTGAGCTTTTATTCATTAATGAAATACAATTTACTTTTTCGGTTCGGTACTGTCTTCCCTGTCCGATTTTTTCGGTTTTGCAACACAATTATTGTAATGTAATGCATATATGTAAGAGATCAGAATCAAGCTACTGTCATCCTATCTGTATTTGAACACGTGGCAAGTAGACTGTGTAAGAGTAAGTTTGAGTAACACGATGTAGGTTATCTACAATGTATTACTGAACGATGTTGATATCGACATTTAAATTCATGTAAACCGGATATTACAAGAACTCTGTTTTCAGGGCGACTATGGAAATGTGACGGACAGGATAGAGTTGAGGAAGAGATTAAAGTGCCATTCCTTTCAGTGGTATATTGATAACGTTTATCCTGATATCGCCATTCCTCCGACAAGTTTATTTGTTGGGGAGGTAGGTCATTTGTTCGGTCGTTCATTTTTTCGTTTTATGTAAACTGAAGCTTTCCTGAAATCAATCCTGAACCTGTAATGGTTTACCTTTTGGGACAGACCGTAAACCTCTACACAAGTAGGGGACACTACTTACCCGACATATTATTCTAACACGGATCTTCCTGATGACAAATTAGTGTTCTATCCAGTGCACTAACCGTGTTGACGGGTTGCTGAAACTATTAATTTATTATACTTTTCGACAGATTGGATTTGGGTGGATCTTTGCTTGTTTAGTTGGGCATTGTGCATAGTATGTGTTTTATGTTTCCTGTGCTCGGTTGGTTCAGTTGGACATTGTGCTTTGTGCGTTTTTAAAGTTTATGCTCGGCTGGTTAAGTTGAGTGCTGCCTTCCCTGTCTGACTTAATAAAATATATTTTAAGTAAAGAGATCGCTGATGCATTTGAGAAAAGTTCTGATGTACAAATTAACAATCGTAATCGCGATTCATAAATAAGTCATATTGAGAAAATCCACTTCAGGAAAACAATCATTTAGGTCACTATATATTGTACGTAGGTGGTAACTCACAATATCTCATTACTGGTGAGAGATGTTCTCAATTTTCATACTAAACCTAAATGGGAACGTTGGTATTATTTGTATTTCGCCTAAGGTTTGTAACGACGCGGTCAAAGAGAAAACACCGGACCTCTCACAGTCTATAGGGACTAATACCGTTCACATACTGTTTTATTCATTAGATTATGCAGCCCGACCTTAATCAACTATCAAGAAGACGTGTTTGCTTAGATTCAATGAGTTCGATTGCGAATGGAAACTTTGTTGCCATGGTACCATGTCATCTCATGGGTGGAAATCAGGTTAATATTGTTATACTACTTTAAAGCTGACAAGTTTTACAACTAATTTCTATATTTATTTGTGTATAGTAAATCCTCACCCGTAACAAAATTCAGCAATAGAACCACTTCAAACGTACAGGCCCATGTGTGCTCCTAATATCAATATAAACTCAATAATACCCCCCTCCTCGATAGCCTAGTGGTAGAGCGCCCGCTTCAAGTGTGGGAGGTCCCGGTTTCGACCCCTGGCTGCGTCATACCAAATGAAATATAAATGGTACCAGAAATCCCCTGCTTGACGCTCAGCATAAAAGGGAAACTGGCTTCTCTTCTCTTATACCCTCGTGGCGATGGATAACATCAGGAGTGAGGCAAAACAAATAGTTCAGATAGTGGATATTTCATGTGTTTGATTAGACAAACAAATAGTTCAGATAGTGGATATACCATGTGTTTGATGAGACAAACAAATAGTTCAGATAGTGGATATTTCATGTGTTTCATTAGACAAACAAATAGTTCAGATAGTGGATATTTCATGTGTTTGATTAGACAAACAAATAGTTCAGATAGTGGATATTTCATGTGTTTGATTAGACAAACAACTAGTTCAGATAGTGGATATTTCATGTGTTTGATTAGACAAACAAATAGTTCAGATAGTGGATATTTCATGTGTTTGATGAGACAAACAAATAGTTCAGATAGTGGATATTTCATGTGTTTGATGAGACAAACAAATAGTTCAGATAGTGGATATACCATGTGTTTGATTAGACAAACAAATAGTTCAGATAGTGGATATTTCATGTGTTTGATTAGACAAACAAATAGTTCAGATAGTGGATACTAGTATTTCATTTGTTTGATTAGACAAACGAAAAGTTCAGATAGTGGATATTTCATGTGTTTGATTAGACAAACAAATAGTTCACGACAGATAGTGGATATTTCATGTGTTTGATGAGACAAACAAATAGTTCAGATAGTGGATATTTCATGTGTTTGATTAGACAAACAAATAGTTCAGATAGTGGATATTTCATGTGTTTGATGAGACAAACAAATAGTTCAGATAGTGGATACTAGTATTTCATGTGTTTGATTAGACAAACAAATAGTTCAGATAGTGGATATTTCATGTGTTTGATTAGACAAACAAATAGTTCAGATAGTGGATATTTCATGTGTTTGATGAGACAAACAAATAGTTCAGATAGTGGATATTTCATGTGTTTGATTAGACGAACAAATAGTTCAGATAGTGGATATTTCATGTGTTTGATTAGACAAACAAATAGTTCAGATAGTGGATATTTCATGTGTTTGATTAGAAAAACAACTAGTTCAGATAGTGGATATTTCATGTGTTCGATGAGACAAACAAATAGTTCAGATAGTGGATATTTCATGTGTTTGATGAGACAAACAAATAGTTCAGACAGTGGATATTTCATGTGTTTGATTAGACAAACAACTGTTTCAGGTATAGGTAATTTGTTTTATCTTGGTTGTTTAAATGGACGGATTTACTATATGATCTATCTGGCAAAAATACAATAACATGCATAGCCTAGAAATTTAGCTATAGTGGGTTTTTATGTGTTTGGTTAGACAAACAGATGTTTCAGATAGTGGGTATTTCATTCGTTTGGTTAGACAAACAAACGTTTCAGAAAACAGAAGGCAATCTCGGGTTCAACCCCTGGCATCGGTACTTAACATTTCTGAAATATTTATAATATTTCCCGCTATATCTGGCCGTGTGGTCTGCAAAGTATCTGGAAGTGCCAGGAAGCTGTGTATCGTGCTATACACCGGGCACATTAAAGAACCAGGCTGTCTATTCGAAATAAGAGCTAGGCGCACTTTTGCTATCTAATGTCTCTCTCTTTCCCTTCGGGGGCTTTCTCTCAGTCTATCCCTCTGGTCAGATCATGCTGTATCTTCACTGGTAGAGGATGCACCTGCGCCCTTGTGGCTGCAACACAATCATGTAAAGTGACTTTGAACGTGCGTTCGCATGAAAAGGGCGCTATATAAATCTGGTATATTTTATTTATTTATATCGAGTATTGACCGTGACTTCACTTTTAGCCATAATCTCTTTATAGTCTATACCCAAAGGTCAAAGGTCAGATTCTATCTATAGTGACGATTAACAAAGAATATAAAGACACCGTACAGTAAATATATCGTTAAGATGGTACATGTTCATGTATTTCAGAAAGATAAGTTATGTGCGTGAAGTTAGCAGCCAGTTGCCAGTAGCCGATTCAAAGTTTTGAATCGGGAATTGGCAAATGGCAGCTAACTTCACAACCTAGCTGACAATTCGAATTTTTCTATCGAATCGGCAACTGCGAACTGGCAGCCAGCAGCCAATTCAAATTTTAATATAGGATCGAATTGGCAACTGCGAACTGGAAGCCAGCCGCCAATTCGATGTTCCTAGTGGACACGAATTGGCAACTGGCAACTGGCAGCTAGCAGCCGATTCAAATTTTTCTCAAAAAAATATTTTAACTCAGAAAAATCGAATTGGCAACTGGCAACTGGCAGCCAGCAGCCGATTCAAATTTTTCTCCGAAAATTCGAATTGGCAACTGGCAACTGGCAGCCAGCAGCCGATTCAAACATTTTTCTCAAAAAAATATTTTAACTCAGCACAATCGAATTGGCAACTGGCAACTGGCAGCCAGCAGCCGATTCAAAAAATTTTCTCAAAAAAATATTTTAACTCAGCAAAATCGAATTGGCAACTGGCAACTGGCAGCCAGCAGCCGATTCAAATTTTTCTCAAAAAATATTTTTACTCAGCAAAATCGAATTGGCAACTGGCAACTGGCAGCCAGCAGCCGATTCAAATTTTTCGCAAAAAATAATTTTACTCAGCAAAATCGAATTGGCAACTGGCAACTGGCAGCCAGCACCCGATTCAATTTTTTCTCATAAAAATCGAATTGGCAACTGGCAACTGGCAGCCAGCGGCCGATTCATTTTTTTCTCATAAAAATCGAATTGGCAACTGGCAACTGGCAGCCAGCAGCCGATTCAAATTTTTCTCAAAAAATATTTTTACTCAGAAAAATCGAATTGGCAACTGGCAACTGGCAGCCAGCAGCCGATTCAAATTTTTCTCAAAAAAATATTTTAACTCATAAATCGAATTGGCAACTGGCAACTGGCAGCCAGCAGCCGATTCATTTTTTTTTCAAAAAATATTTTAACTCATAAACATCGAATTGGCAACTGGCAACTGGCAGCCAGCAGCCGATTCAAATTTTTCTCAAAAAATATTTTTACTCTGAAAAATCGAATTGGCAATTGGCAACTGTCAGCCAACAGCCGATTCAAATTTTTCTCAAAAAAATCGAATTGGCAACTGGCCATCGTGTTATAGTTTTTCTAAAAGATCGCATTGACAATTGCGAACCGGCAGCTGGCAGCCGATTGAATTTCATGATAACTTGCTAACAGTAATCCGTTGGTTGACGGTATGATATGTTACGACATTCTTCTTCATCGCACGATATAGGTTGGACCTACTGTAAAAAAGGTTAATATATTATAGTGTCACCATTTAAAGGGTCAGCCAATTTGACTGATAAGACACCTATATTTCGTGCGCACAGTACCTCCTGGACCCCTTCTCGTATTGCCGGGCGCCTGGTAGAGATGGGCCTACGGAAACCATTCTTTAACAATCTGGCGGCTCAATTAATCGACCGCATTAATTCAAACGCAGCTTTCGTCGGGATTCGAACCTTCGATATCCCGCTTCCACGGCGGGCGCCCTAACCACTTACATAGGTAACAACCAACTTATTTATGTGTGTTTATTAAATTATTCATGTTGTACGGATTAAACCCTTGACTTCTGTGCATTTTCGCGCACAATTATATTTGTTCTAAAACCGGTAAAACCTATGTTTTGCAAGTAGCGCTCGTGCGAAATTGAAAATTGGAACGTTTGTATTGACAAATCGCAAGTTATATATAACCCTGTTAAAACTCATCAAATAAAAGTATACAAAGTAAGTTAACACATATAATATTTGCATGAAAGCAGTCGATCGGTAGAAACTGGAATTCTTCGAATGTGATTGTGTCGTAATCAAATACAAAACTATGTCATGCATGTTCTAAGAAAGATCTTACGATCATAAATGGATAACATAAAAATGACTAAATTTCATGCTTTTTGGCATTCACAACTGTTGGATATTTTAAGCGAATGTGGTGTGAAGTACGTACAAGGGAACATTTGATCAATACAGTTAACGGCTTCTTAACGCTTACGACGGTATTTTATTGCTGTTGCCAGTTGCCAATTCGATTTTTCTGATTAATTTTTTTTTTTCGAAAACTTTGACTCGGCTGCTGGCTGCCAGTTGCCAGCTGCCAATTTGATTTTTTGAAAAAATTTCAATCGGCTGCTGGCTGCCAGTTGCCAGTTGCCAATTCGATTTTTTTAAGAAAAAATTGAATCGGCTGCTGGCTGCCAGTTGCCAGTTGCCAATTCGTTTTTTCTGCGTTAAAATATTTTTTGAGAAAATTGTGAATCGGCTGCAGGCTGCCAGTTGCCAGTTGCCAATTCGAATTTTCTGAGAAAAAATTTCAATGGGCTGCTGGCTGCCAGTTGCCAATTCGATTTATCTGTGTTAAAATATTTTTTTGAGAAAAATTTGAATCGGCTGCTGGCTGCCAGTTGCCAATTCGTTTTTTCTGCGTTAAAATATTTTTTGAGAAAATTTTGAATCGGCTGCTGGGTGCCAGTTGCCAATTGCCAATTCGAAATTTCTGAGAAAAATTTGAATCGGCTGCTGGCTGCCAGTTGCCAGTTGCCAATTGCCAATTTGATTTTTCTGAGTTAAAATATTTTTTGAGAAAATTTTGAATCGGCTGCTGGCTGCCAGTTGCCAGTTGCCAATTCGATTTTTCTGAGTTAAAATATTTTTTGAGAAAATTTTGAATCGGCTGCTGGCTGCCAGTTGCCAGTTGCCAATTCGAATTTTCTGAAAAAATTTGAATCGGCTGCTGGCTGCCAGTTGCCAGTTGCCAGTTGCCAATTCGATTTTTCTGAGTTAAAGTATTTTTTAAGAAAACTATTTGATCGGCTGCTGGCTGCCAGTTGCCAGTTGCCAATTCGAATTTTCTGAGATAAAATATTATTTTGAGAAAAAATTGAATCGGCTGCTGGCTGCCAGTTGCCAGTTGCCAATTCGATTTTTCTGAGTTAAAATATTTTTTAAGAATACTATTTGAATCGGCTGCTGGCTGCCAGTTACCAGTTGCCAATTCGAATTTTCTGAGTTTAAATATTATTTTGAGAAAAAATTGAATTGGCTGCTGGCTGCCAGTTGCCAGTTGCCAATTCGATTTTTCTGAGTTAAAATATTTTTTGAGAAAAATTTGAATCGGCTGCTAGCTGCCTGTTCGCAGTTGCCAATTCGATCCTATATTAAAATTTGAATTGGCTGCTGGCTGCCAGTTCGCAGTTGCCGATTCGATAGAAAAATTCGAATTGTCAGCTAGGTTGTGAAGTTAGCTGCCATTGCTACTGGCAAGTGGCTGCTAACTTCACGCACATAGATAAGTTCGAGATGAGTTATTTTGTTGTAAGCTAATTAAATTAATTCGTGGCACTGACGAGCCTGATCAAAATACTTGATCACAACTATTAGTTATAATACATTGCACACTATTTAAAATAAGTAGTTAAAGTGGTGATTCTCAGGTGGGTAACTAAACATATATGTAACTACAATTTGCGCCATATTGTTACAAAGTATCAAAACATTTTAACGAAATATACATGGTTTATATGATATATGAATAGTTAAGACATATTAGGTTACCAACAATTAATAACAGCAGCGATGATTGAGCATCCAGTGCCTTTTTGCATTCATAAATTAAGGATTTGATATGCTTTATTACTTATATTATAAATGTATTTGTGGGTTATTTGTTAACATCATGTTTCCATTTAAGATGTGGCACTATACAGACCAGGGTGATATCAGAGTACAAACAGGGTGTTTAACATACAATGAAAGAAAGGTGAAGATCACTTACCTACATTGTAGGACTAACAATGATTCCCAAAAATGGATCAAACATTCGGTAACTATATGTAATATGGCATGCGTTATATACTACTGTATCCACATGGTAAACGGCCACCATAAAACTATATCTGCAGAGACCACTAATTTTATTTCCAGTCATATCCTTTTAAATTATATTAAACCTGTTCATTGATGGTCTTTACATACAGGTTTGACTGTACGTATAACTAACAGTAATATGAGTGTTAAAAGCATCATTAAATTCATTTAAAAAAACACTTGCAATCACAGGTGAAGAATTTTTTTTTCGAAAATTTATAGAATCATAACAAGGTTAATTACATAGAGAATTAACCAAACAGTCACTGGGGTGCATTTTGACTTTCATCATTTACAACATTTATGGCACCAATTATCTATATAAGGCAGTAGGTGAACAAGACAATCTATGTGCATTGAAAGCATGTTTAAATTTACCTTCATACGATAGAATTCAAAGTTTAATCCTTGATTTCAACTTTCAATGGCGTAAAACGTTTTAGGCACGGCCATGGTGGTTTTTAGCGAGACTGTGTGTTTTTAACGGCCATGTTCATTGGCTAGCGTATAAAAATCAACCAATTGAAATCGCTGTCACTAAATCATCATTCAGAACATTCTGACAAACATGGAGTCATTTTGACAATAAAATATGCAGACGATTCGTTTTTCGGCTTAAACATATACATTTACTAAAGTTAACATATGGTAGATTTGTTCCAACATTTGCGTTCTTTAATTTTACCACATTGTTAGGTAAATACAACACATCCTCAATATTTCTATTTTTTTTCTTATTGAATGCTTCTCAGTGATCAGGCGGACACCGTTATATGAATTAATGGCATAACATTTTAACTTGTTGATCAATGTCGATGGCAGTTTGCCTTGAAGTAGTTATCACGATGTTTGATATCGAAAGCTAATTTTTGTATTTGATACCTTGAAAATCTGGTCAATTCCTACGTAAATTCCCTTGTTATGAAAATATAAATTTTACGTTGAAATAAATATTTTGTCCTCTTAATCAATGATACAGTTACCTGTGCTTGTAATCCGTGTGTTTTTAGGGGGAGGTTCTAATTGAGTTTTACATAATAAAGTAAACTAATAATTATAAATATATCAAATCGCAATTCAGATATTGGTGAAATACGGACACATCTACTTTAAATACAAGATTATTTAGGATCTGTAAAATTTCATTTCAGAATGGTACTGTAGTGCATACCAAAACCAAAACGTGTCTACAACGTAATGTAGACAGTACATTGATACTAGCACCCTGTGGAACCAGTGAAGCACAGCTGTGGGAATTCAAACTTCTAACACGTGACAACTAAACTCGCTGCTACATCTTAATATGTACCTACATGAACAGGGTGGTTACCTCACCTTTAGCTGCGTAACCAATAGATGCTGGACTCCAGATTATAGTTAAAATACGATTTTAACAAAACACTGCAAATGTTTAGTTAGTTTATACTTAATCATTTAAAGTAAACTTATTAATAACTCTCAACATACCTCATTCCTCGGGCTATACATCGCCACGAGGATTTTGTATGAGTCAGATTAATATGAATGATGTAATCATTCAAATTATTTTATTTTATCATTTTGCAAGTACATCTACATCATGCGAATATCCAAGCCTCATAACATTTATGAAGACCCGCGTGTTGAGTAAGTCTATTGGTTAAAAAGGTTGCCCGGTGTACCTTGACATACCTGTGCAGTTTGATTCAAATTTGAACTATGTTTCAATTTGGCATGTAATAACATTCATTATATACTTTACAGAGGTTTAGAAAAACGTCATATTTGGAAGTTGCTCTTGGCTTGTATTGACACGTATTTCTTAGTGAATATAGTAGCTCGTTACAGACAGTTCGAAAACTATGCCCAAATGATAATGATTAGCATATATATACTTTTATCACATGTTTGACGTCGCGGTAGCGTAATAAAGTCATTATTTATTTTTGATAATACACTAGTGTAATAAAGCTATCACGCGACGTCATTCAAAGGATAGGCGACGTCGTCAAAGTTGCGCGTTTATTATAGGGAAAAATAAGTAGCTATTTTATGTTTCAGCCGGAAAAGGCTAACATATGATAAAAAGAACATTACATTGGTGAGTTTCCACATTGAATTTATTAAACTCGTTGAAAAATTTGATAAAATGCTCGGCAGAGCCTCGCATTTTATTATTTTATTCAACTCGTTTAATAAATTCAATATGGAAAGACACTTACTAGTATGTAATATCCTCTATTTAGTACACCTTAGGAAATTCTAACATTTTAAGAACATTTTATGTTTCCTACTGAGTTATTTTGTGAATACCATCATTAAGAATAAGATTATTCAACATTTATTCAAAATTAATTAGCAAATATTGTCATATTTTCGTTCTTAATGTATCCCAGATAGGGGATCACTTACGTAGATAATCACATTATACAAGTACTCAAAAGATAAGTGAATAAACAATGTTTTATTCTCTTGACAGGACATAAATTAGCTGGAAATATTAAGAGAAAAAGAGTGATATATAATATTACAAGTGTATACAATATTATTGCTAAATAATTTATATTTTTGGGTGTTAATGTTAATGTTAATATTTCGAGGAAATAATCTGCATTGAAATCAGCCTTCGATATACTGAAAGAGGGTTTTCCAAGGACAACATATTTTTAGACTGAATTTCAGACCAGGGCTGGTATTTACAAAACATCTTAAGGGAAAACTTAAATATTTTGACTTAAGGTAAAATATTGATTGACACATATTCACCAATAAACTAATAATAACCCATTTTTTCTTAGTGATTAGTATACTAGTAGCTCTTTACATAATGCTTCTAAACACTTGATAACTAGTGTCGTTTAGACCAGCAAATGATACTACACTTGATAACTACTGTCGTTTGAACCAATAAAGGATACTACACTTGATTACTACTGTCTTTTAGACCAGCAAATGATATTACACTTGATAACTATTGTCGTTTGAACCAGCAAATGATACTACACTTGATTACTACTGTCGTTTAGACCAGCAAATGATACTACACTTGATAACTAGTGTCGTTTAGACCAGTCAATGATACTATACTTGATAAATAGTGTCGTGTAGATCAGCAAGTGATACTACACATGATAACTACTGTCGTGTAGACCAGCAAATGATATTACACTTGATAACTAGTGTCGTTTGTACCAGCAATTGATACTTCACATGATTACTAGTGTCGTTTAGACCAGCAAATGATACTTCACATGATTACTAGTGTCGTTTGTACCAGAAAATGATATACTACACTTGATAACTACTGTCGAAAGAAATAAAATCATTTGAAAAAATCATTTTATACAATCGTAAAACAACACTATATAACCATAATAGAAAACTCTATAGGGTCAGAAATACATCCATTTCATTTATCTGGAAAATCCGACAAAAAGATGACATGAACCATATTTGGAGAAAATCTCCACCGCGAGCCATATTCAACATAGCTTTCCATTATACCGTTCTAAATTCTCGGTTGCATGTGAACCCTCAGGTAACCGCCCCTAAGACCAGGATCAAATTTCGCGTATAAATCACAATCTAAGCTTTATTGACGCTTATCGTTGAAATGTTTGTTGTTCATTAAAGCATGTTTCACATCAGCCGACATATTTACTTGTGTCATTCCGGAATTCTTCTAAGTTGAGAGTAATATGCCAATCTGGCTCAGAATATCCGAATGTACTCGTATTTAAGCATGCCAGACTCGACAAACAAATAAACAAATAAACAACAAACACACACAACTCCGGAACATTAAATTGTAAGCCATGTCGCAGACAACATCGATGACATCCGGACAAATTGATTGTAGGCATATATATGGCTGTCGCAAGGCATGCGAGTGAGGTAGGTTTAAGTACAAACACTGTCAGGATGTAGTTCTCAAAATTTAGATTATCTTAGTCATTTTGATTGTGAGAGGTCTCGGATTCGATCCAAGGCCGCTACAAACCAAAGTCGTTAGAACGCATCTGCTCCCTTGTTCAACTTCACCATCCGCATGGTTAGTTCCAAGTACATGTAACCGCTTGTTCGCCCGCTGTCAGAATTATGTAATCTCTATATGACTGAAAGACAGTTGACTGGTGGCACATTAAAACAATATTTTAAAAATAAATTTGGGCTCAATCATAAACTCTGATTGACGCAATATATGAAGATGAACTGAGATTTCTATTTGAAGGGCTTCGGAAGATTGATGTCTTATATAAATACCGTTCAATTGTTCATGTTAGTCTTTGTCAGTTTTAGTGAATGGGAATTCATCGGTTAACAGATACTAGTTTGATTAGTAAAGGGGTTGTCTTCCTTATATTGTAAAGCATGTTACATACTGCTTATGGTGTGCATTTTATTTGTTGATGCGTCTAGTAACAGGTCTTAGTATGCCTTGTGCCTTGTATGTTTTTGATGTTTTCTGTGCTCGACTAGTTAAGTTGAGTGCTGTCTTCCTGTCATGATCACATAGGTCCCATGTTCGCTGGGAAAGGTCGGTTTCAAAGAATAATAACACTAATAATTCCACGACACCAACGTAAACACGTGTGACAAACAAGAGAATGCGAGTACCACGGGAATCCCAAGTATAACCGATGGGCTGGACGATACGGACAATAAACACAACGACACGAGCTCGCGTAAACCTATAAATAGTTATGGTGCGGGGAGTGAGAAACCGTTAGGGGAAATCCATAAAAATACCATGCCGAATAGCGCGGAGATTGAGAAACAGATCGGGAATGCGGGTTTGAGAGACAAATCTACCAATCCGCAAACAGGGTCGTCGAAAAATACATGGGACAGCGATGGGGTTAAGAATGACATCAATGTGTGTTTACTAAATGTACATAGTCCGTCAGGTTAACAGTACAATCGACTTAATAATGAGAAAACGAAGCTGTTGTTTAAAGAATATGACATTCTCCTTTTCACCGAAACATGGTCAAATGACTCCTTTAATTATAATAATGATAGTTTCTTCGGGTCCCTGGAAATAGACCTTTGGCCGGGTTTTAGACTCGCTATTGGAGAATTTAGACGCCGTAAAACAGGGTATCATATCAAGATGACATATAATTTCCCTGGTTACGCCCGCCGCCACCTAGGTAAAAATATTAATAGGTGCAAAACGGATATGCAAGAGGCCAATGGTGATGTCAGAGTCTCTGGGAAAGCAAGTTACCAAAATTAACTGTTTGCGTGTCGCAAATTAAGATACAATGCAAAACTAATATTTATCATTACAATAAGTACCCTGAAAATGCTAATACGCACAAGCATCTTGCAATTCTTTTATTTAATAGGCGTACAGTAGTAATGCGACTGGTGGGACGGATGGATTTCTGACTTTTCCTAATAGGCGTTCAGTGCATGATTTGAATGCATACTGAATTTTACACTATTGCAAATGTTCCAGCGAGAAATACATGACTGCACGTATCAACTCGTACGTAGATAATGAAACAACTAGAACATATTATTACTCGAATTTCCTTAGCTTTTCCAAAATAACAGACGTTTTATCGTGATTGAATCACATTTCGCTTATGTTTATGTTGGGAAAACACATTTGCAATGCTCATTCCTAGTACAAGACTTTCTGTTGAAGAGACGTTTATTTCACGCTGAAACAAATGTATACAACAAATATATTCAATTGACAAAGTTTGATAAAATCATTAAATACTTACTTTTGACAGCTTTCTAAAATGAAACTGAACGCCTAGTGTTTATACACTTCGTGTGTTATTTGTTTTCTATGCTCGTCTGTTTATGTTTAGTGCTGCCTTCCCTGTCTAAATTTGGGCTCATCTGTCGTCCTTCCGTCTTCCGTCCGTAAACAATTTGCCTGTGTAGTCACTAGATGTCACAATCGCTACGGAACTTGGTCACAGTGATGATCTCGACACGTTCTAAGTCAAGTTTGATATTGGGTTATATGTGGTCAAAAACTTAGTGACAACATTGACAAGCCACAGTGACATGTCAAACATCTGGTTCAAAGACTATAGAGAGATATAAAAGATGGGCCAGATATAAAGCCAATATAATTAAAGTTACCGTTTAAATCAATTAGAATGCAGTTAAGTAGTTGACAGCTGTCAGAAAAGATGAATAGTTCAAAGACCCAGTGAGTATTTATATAGTCCGAACGTTTTCTGTATTTCACCTATTGACACATTGTCTAAACCTTGGTCTCACCAGCCTTGCCGTCAGCCGTACACTTGTCTACGACTTCTGTTTGGAACACATATTTGGGGGAAATCGCTAGTGTTCCAACCTAACGAAATATTACTAGTACCATAAAATGAACGTTACGTCGCAAACAAAAATATGTACATTGTACAGCAGTCATGTGATATCTCTGGTTGTCTTATGTCTGCCTATAATTTATTTTTATTTTCGGGAGTAATAAATCGTGCGACTTATGTGCCACTGACACAGTACATAGTAGTAAATTACATGATCCGCAAATCGCTAGCAAAACCACATTATTAAAAGGGGCATGCCCTGGAACTGAAGTGTCTTGAATAGCAATCAAATTAGTATCATTTTAATACCTATGTCAAATAATGAAAACCCTGTAAAAAGTTACGAAATATCCCGCTAGTTTAAGAAAAATGTTTCAATAATAAATAAATATCGTTGTCGTCAATAAAAGGCTGTCAAATCGATTATATACAAAATATCCAAGCCGCGCGTTATAGAGTATTTTTTTAGTCATATTCTTCTATGGTAATAGTTGGTTTTACAAGTGATAAACGCAATTTTGTTGTATGCAAACCAAGACACTCCAGTTTCTGGGCATGCCCCTTTAAGTTTTTGGTTTGTGACGTTGTGTTCTTCTGGGGGTGGTAGTCTATCAAACGAAACAATAGCGATCTCCCCAAAAAGATATCGTATACAAGTGTACGGCTGTCGTAACACTGATGTGGAGTAGTGTTAAAGAAAAAAGCCCACTAAGACTAACGTTCATAATGAACAAAATAGAACAAACGAAACATTTTATCCAAATGAGTTTATTCAAGCATAACAGTATTATGAAACGAAAACAAACCACAAGCATGGCTTTCTAAATTGTAGCATGTGTTGTCTATTAACCACACTGTTTTTAAAGACATTTGATCTGATACAATTAACAATAAAGAAAGGTATTAACAACAATTGTAAATATACACAGCCTTGTTGTCATATTAAACCGACTGATTAAGGGTTCTTTTGTAAATGCTAAAACGAAACTATGGGAAATTGAGCCATGGAAACATCGCATGGTTGACAGGCTAGCATGTCTTAAGGTTGTTTGGAGTGTTCTAAAGTAACGACACATTAGTCACCATATATAACCAAACATCAACTGCCATACTGAATATCCCATGGAAAATACCCGCATGTCACCCTTGGTATAATAAGGAAATGCCAGTGTTCATTCCTGGAGTTTGCGTACGTTAGTAGATATTTAAACAGGTCACTAAAGCCAGCAAGCAGTATCGGTAACTTGGTTAATTAAATAATGATATGGCTGGGCATGGCTGCAAGGACCTATCTAAAACCAAACATGTTTCCAAACATGCCCATAGAAAATAGGTATTCGGTAAATGTAGTATTAAATTTTACATAGAGAAAAGTAACAATATATTAATACTATCGATATTTCAAAATCCAAAACATATTAAGGGTCGCGGCAATATTTCGGGATTACCGAAAGCAAACATTATTACACAGTTCATGATAAGATTTCGTTTGAGTGAAATGACAGTTAAATACATGTATATAGCCCGATATTTGGACATTACAGCTAAAATATGATGCCAATTTTTGAAGTATATAATGACCTTAAACAAGAAAAAAACCAAAAGCAATGATTCTATCAATGATTTATATAAGCGACTATATCAAATGAATATGCAAAAGAAAAGATAGCTGTTTGAATATTACATAGTTTATAGGGGATTTAAAAATATTAGGGCCGGTAATATAAAATGTGACTTAACCTAGTTATGAGTACATGTATTTCAAAATATTCTACCTTAGCAGACATGTTGTATTCTATTTGATATGTTCATGAAGGTAACCAGTGGATTAGACCGCACTTGTGATACACACCACTGCCAAAAATCACGAGGAAGGATGCTGTAACGCCGTTAATCAGCGTTTTCATAGATCCTTATTAGAAATGTTTTGAATACCCCTTTAAACTTTGTCATTTCTGAAGACATTATACAAACATGAACGAATAAGACCGAGCAATGCTATGAACTCTCATTATCATGTTGTTGCTATAGACTGTTGTGACGATATAACACTAAAAGCGGTTGGTAAGCAAAAACAATTAAAGATAAAAAAACACCGTGGTATACATGTATAAAGGCTATTTATAACGGTTTTTAGTTCTGGTGCGGATGCATTAATGAGCACGAAATACGTATGTCTGAACGATAAACAGTAGGTTGTTTATAAGAAATTATATAAAAAGATTATATTAAGTCAGACATAAAAGGCAGCGCTCAACTTAACCAGCCGAGCATAGAAAACATTAAAAACACACAAAGCACAATGCCCAACTGAACCAACCGAGCACAGGAACATAAAACACATACAATGCCCAACTAAACAAGCAAAGATCAGCCAAGCTGTCAAAAAGAATAAAACATTATTACTACCTGAATGACCCAGTTTCCACAGCAAAACGACTATAATGCCTAGTTTTAGCTGTCATAAATCCTAAAACGAAGAAGTGTCCAACACACTGCCAACCAAGAAAATTAATCAGCCCTTGTCCCGACTGATAAAAAGCTGAATACATGTAGAAAAGTTTCAGCAATTAAAAGGCGGAATGCCTACACTGAATGACCTAGTTACAACAGTAAAACTACTGTACTACTTAGTTTTAGCTGCCTTTAGCCCCAAAAGTTAAGCAACAGTATTAAAACGTTGAAAGGCCCGGTTTCAGCAAAAAAAAAACAAGTCATAGTATCTGGTCAGCCAGTCAGATAACACAGTTTACACGAAAGACGATGCAAACGTTTTAGGGCGAATGAGTATAGTTGTATCGTACATTTTGTCATTTATTTGAAAAACCACCATATTGGACCTTTAAATACAAATAATACCACGGCTTTTATATACAGTATTTCATTTCGATTCAAGCAAGACCTAAAATGTGTTACTTTGCGAGAGTATCTGCTAGTTTACCACAATGACGTCATACGAGTGTTATAAACATATAGTATGACATTGTGTCACGGTTCATTGAAAGATATAATATACCTATATATATTTCTTCACAGTCAATACAGGAAAAACCGAAGGTTATGTTGGAATACACCTTATACAAAGTTCCTACAAGCACATGATTATCTATGGTTGATCGACGTTTTGTGTATTCATATCTTTCAACCAATCATCTTTCACACACTTAGTGAACTGAACCTGAAATGGAGTTACGTACGCATTCTTATCACAAATTGGTATCAATTACAACAAATGTAACTACAAATCAACTTGTGGATAAATGTAACTACAAAGCAACTTGTGGATAAATGTAACTACAAAGCAACTTGGGGATAAATGTTACTACAAAGCAACTTGGGGATAAATGTAACTACAAAGCAACTTGGGGATAAATGTTACTACAAATCAACTTGGCGGATAAATGTAACTACAAAGCAAGTTGGGGATAAATGTAACTACAAAGCAACTTGGGGATAAATGTAACTACAAATCCACTTGGGGATAAATGTAACTACAAAGCAACTTGGGGATAAATGTAACTACAAAGCAACTTGGGGATAAATGTTACTACAAATCAACTTGGCAGATAAATGTAACTACAAAGCAACTTGGGGATAAATGTAACTACAAAGCAACTTGTGGATAAATGTAACTACAAAGCAACTTGGGGATAAATGTAACTACAAATCAACTTGGGGATAAATGTAACTACAAAGCAACTTGGGGATAAATGTAACTACAAAGCAACTTGGGGATAAATGTTACTACAAATCAACTTGGCGGATAAATGTGGCTACAAAACAATTTGGGGTTAATGTTACTACAAAACCATTTGGAGATAAATGTTACTACAAAGCAACTTGTGGATACATGTAACTACAAAGCAACTTGGGGATAAATGTAACTACAAATCAAATTGGGGATAAATGTAACTACAAAGCAACTTGGGGATAAATGTAACTACAAAGCAACTTGGGGATAAATGTTACTCCAAATCAACTTGGCGGATAAATGTGGCTACCAAACAATTTGGGGTTAATGTTACTACAAAACCATTTGGAGATAAATGTTACTACAAAGCAACTTGGGGATAAAAGTAACTACAAAGCAATTTGGCGGATAAATGTGGCTACAAAACGATTTAGGGTTCATGTAACTACAAAATCAACTTGGGGATAAATGTAACTATAAAACAATTTGGGGATAAATGTAATTACAAAGCAACTTGAGGAGAAATGTAACTACAAAACGATTTGGGGATAACTGTAACTACAAAGCTTGGGGATACACTTATTAACGTAATGCATACATGTTCTAATCACTAATTTGAATTAACTGATTTTCATTCTGTATTGAAAGTGTGATTGTAACTTCTCATATCAAGATGCACCAAAAACATCAACTAATCCGAAAAATCCCTTCGCCAAATGAAAGGTATGTACGGAATAAATGTTTCCATGACGAAAGATCCAAGGCCGGACCAAGCTAACGTCAGAAACAGAATGTTTAAGTGGATGGTAACCTCTAATCGAAGATAACTTAAAACCCTACTATAGAATGTTCGAATGCGTGCCATATTGTCATTGTAACAGCATTTAACATTACTACCGAACATCTAAAAAATAATGGTGAAAGTGTGTGCCCATGGGTCTTCATTGCTTCTAAACGATGATCAAATAGAGAAAAGGCGTGACGTTTTAGAAGCGAAAATGACGTAACATCAAATTGTTTAACGTCTACCTGGGCCGACTCACGCTACATATACTTGCTAAAACACTTATATTATGTGAACCCTTCATCTCAGCAAGTTGAAACTGTACATGTAAATAAAGGAACTATTCAATATATTACTGTGTGTTTTCATTAATACCAGTCCATTGGTTTATAGCGATCGTCCGGGTATAAAAAGAACAGTCTTCGTATGCATGGTTGTTCTTAATATGACTTAAACTTCCATGCAGTTGAGTAACATGCTGATGCAAAGACGAATTAAATAGCTATCTTTGAGCATTATTACGTTGTTTCGGAATTCATTATTTAAACTATCTTCAACAAATTGGAAGTAAAATCATTTCAAATGTCTACGGTCAGTTGAAGTAAAGCATCTTCATAGTTAAGACATAGCGATAATCTATAGCGGGAAAATGCCTGGTTGTTTTTCAAAAGTGTTTCCTACAAATTGAAATTGGTCGGAAACAATAAGCATATAACTATAGTGTACTACATTAACCCTTGTTGTTTACAAATACATAAGTAACTTATTGAGGCAAGACACCACTTTCATTGCAAATCTTGACTGACAAAATGACATTAAAAGTTGAAATTTGTTCTCGAGGACATAGTCATTAGTATAAGATGCAAACCCTCACAAAGAAATAAACATATCTATTAAATTGTATAATGTAATTTTCAATAACCTTGCAAACCCGTAAAACTGATATACATTTTAGCATGTACCATTTGATAGTTTGTATGTTTGTGAACGGACAAGATTTGCAACGAAAATGTTGTCATATTTCGATAAGTTTGCTTTAATAACGTTTTCTTTTTGATTAAATTCAAGGATAAATGTAGTACATGAACATCATAATTCTATGCTAACGGTGTCAAACGAATTTTAATTTGAAGGAAATAACGCATTTGAAAAAAATGCAATATCACACTGTATACTGTATTAGACTCCATGTCATTAACTTTGCTGTAAAGCTTGTTGATGAAAATCTTAAGAACAGAACATACCAATGCAATTTCTCCTACAAAGGGGTCCTGTAGATTTCCGTCTGATGTTTTGCATGCAACGAGATGCAATCCGTCACCTCCGTTCATTGCTACATCGCCTGTTAGGGAAATTAAAAGGAAAATTAAAACAGTTATCCCGGACCTCGTTAATTTTTATCCAGAGTACAATCCCGTGGTACATGTAAATGCTCAGTGGGTACAGGCATTACCATCTTGGCAAATGGGGAATTATTACAATGCATGTTTTCAGATGTCTGCCGATGTCATAAATTGCCTCATGACTCAATGTATATATAACGTGCGTAATTGATAATTTATTATAAGTAATTGATATTAAAAAGTACGTTACTTAAATGAGACTTATTTTCCCTTCATTTGACAAGATAAATTGAACTAATAATTTTATCCGATGTCGATGCCATTAAAAATTGCATAAACATAATATTGGTATATATTAAAGCAATGTATAAAACATAAATGTATGTCGCGGTACTACATGTATTTAAGGGGCAAATATCACTTTTCTAGAAAATAATAATTTATACAATATGTATTGTTTCATCAATAACTTCCTCAGAAAATTTATTTTAGGTTTCAGTTAAAGCAAAGCTCATTAGTATTATTGCAAAGTCAAGTTTAACCCGTATTATTTTTATCCAATCCAGGTAATGAAAATTGTATAATTTTTTACATCATAGGCATACTCAGGTGGGGATCAAATAGACAGCCAATGTGGATTTTATGTGAAGCTAAGTGGCAAATATGTCTGTGTGACTCCTTAAGCCGTTAGAAATTACGTTAATTAAAAGAGAACCAATTAAATAATACAAACCGCTAAGTGGTACTGAAACAAAATCCGTGAGGGTTCCACCATCGTTCGACATTGTGAGGTTCTGTCCATCGTAGGCCGCCATGAACTTATTATATACGCCCGTCTAAATATTGGAAAAAAAGTATATATGAACGACTTGTAATGGCCCGGTCACACTGTGCAGCGTTTAACAACGTTTAACGAACGTACTGAAATGTTTGCAAACTCGCCGTTGATATCGAATAAGTTAAGAGTAAGCTTAGCACGCTAAACACGACAAACAACTATGTCGTACTAATATATACTAGCACACGATACACGTTCAGTTTCACGAACTCTCTATGAATGAAAACTGAATCAACGCCAAAACAAAGCTTTATTGCAGGAGACACAAAGTTAGGTGAATAAATATCATAAATAAATTCATATTTTATATGTAATTCGATAACAGGTTGTACATTGTGTACAATACCTATTCTCTTCAATACAGGATGCCTTATTTAAGCCAATGTTGGATGGTTTATAACCATGGCAGACTGTAAGACAAGATTCATGAATCATCCCATGTGATTTCCCCGTGTCATGACGTCATTAGAGACGGCATTAGAAAAAGTGGCGGACAATTTCGCCTGTTGTTAATATTAATTATATTACTACGTGGATGTAAAGTCCAATTAGGGTACGAATAGAGTGAGGCAGTGGTGGAATTCACTATTACGGTGTAAATCCAATCATGAAGGCTTATTCAGACAGCTATCAATGCTAAACGAACATATTATATTCGCTCTTCCTATTCACACAAGGGTAGTAATTATTTTGTGTACACATAAACGACTACGTCACTCTCACAATACCATAACGAAGCTCTATTGTCAACTGCGATCAAGAACTACTAGTAGCCAACATGTAGGAACAGAATAATTATACCAAAGTATGCGTGTTTGTATAATTTGTTGACCTGTACAAATCCAAACACCCGGGAATGCTACTTCCATCGAAGGTTGAAGGGTTTATAATGAAAACTGATACCCACCTTAACTTTCAATCTCTGTTTAGTCTGCTCCGAACCGCCGGTAGTACTGTCAACCGTTTCCAAGTAAAGATTTATCATGACGTCACCAAGGGGGGACTCTTCAATGGTCAATGCAAATGTGGGTGTTTCACAGTTAGATACTAAGTTCATCTTGCCGACAAATTGGTCGATCTTGTACAAAACCTGAAATGTTAAGTTAGACGCAATTGAATACCGGAGCGTACTTAACGTTTATTTACGGTATGACACTTTCAGGCGGTCGTAGTTAACGGCCTAAATGATCAGTCTGGGATATGTCAAACCATAAATGATATAATATAAAGGATAAAATATGATATTATATAAAGGATAGTATGCTATAGAACAAAAGAAAAAGTATGCTAAAACGGACTGGGCATTAAAATGAAATCCCCCCAAATAATTATGGTTGGGATGTTTCGACTTTTCACTTCTATAGATGTGTCTATGATAGTACCGTAAATGTTTATTTTTAAACTATTGTCGTGGTTTTCCGTCACGCTTGAATGATCACAATTTCACAAATAGTAAATCGTCTATTGACGCACGGGTATTTCATTTTGCACTTATGTTCCCTTTACACGTTGTTCAAAATACACAAGTTGTTCAATTAAGCCAAACGTGTATATGAGATGCTGAAGACAAGTGTTTTTTTTTACTAAGGCTGCAAATTGTGTCGTTCGAACTGCCATGACTTTATCATTACAATGCAACGGCCGAGAACCAAACCAGTGACCCAAGGATTGGAAGTCGAGAGCGGTAACCACTCTGCCACGGTTCCATTTTATATAGATATTACAGCACACTATACTATAAATAATACTGTATCTTTTAAATTAAATAATAAAGTATAGATCTACTATGATTTAAATGATACAGAATATTACAATATAAATAATAAAGTATACGAAGATATAAACTTTAAGGATATACCAGGGACAACATACCTTGATGAAGAATTTGTTGAATTGAGATTGAAAGAATGCAATACTCGCTATATATCCATTGACTTTAGAAGTCATTTGACCTTCAAATGGCGTACCATCTGAAAGACAAATACAATGTTTAAGAAATACGAGGATCTTAAAGAATATAATAGCCTTTTGGCACAAATCCATCGGTGTAAGAAACCTGTGTTGTGAAGTGGGCGGAGTTCAGATGCTTATAACAATTTACCAAGTTTGAACATAAGGTATAAAGAACTTTCTATTTTCATAAATGACATATACGAGAGGTGTTCAACTTATATTTGAACAAAAATGAGCATACACTATTTTTCATGTTTGCCAAAATGAAATCAGATAATGGCTATCCTATTGCATAAAGTAACATATCAATATCAATAAATACATACGTACATTCATTATAAATTGCACGTCACTGAAAACCCGAAAAACGCACAAATCAGAATGTTTTGCTAAAATCTTTATTTTCTTTTGCGATTGCTGAAAGTTCTAAACTTTTGGACAATGAATTCAACAAGCATGTGTAATAAATAGAGGATATTACATGAGTGTCTTTCATATTGATTTTATTAAACGAGTTGAATAAATTCAATGTGGAAAGTCACAAATGTAATGTTCTTTTTATCACATGTTAGCCTTTTTCGGCCGAAACATAAAAAATCTACTTATGTTCACTATAATAAACGCGCAACTTTGACGACGTCGCCTATATTTTGAATGACGTCACGTCAAAGCTTTATTACACTAGTGTATTATCAAAAATAAATAATGGCTTTAGTACGCTACCGCGACGTCAAACATGTGATAAAACCACGCAGATGTTTAATACTTTGTGCAAATTTTAATATAATTGTGCAATTACATTGATAAAATTTAAGATTAAGAAATTTATGCAAATTGTGAACGCAATGGACGACAATACAATACAATTCGTAATGATGATCGACTTGCTTCTTGAATTCTCCAATTCCATCCTTGTGTAAATTGATATGTCAGTCGTTCTTTCGCAGAAAACAGAAATAATTTAGGTTGGCATACATCTTGAAAACACCACATGTCATACAAGCCTAACGTACTTAGTACTAAGTTTTTTAAAAGAGTACACCAATTCTTTATATTTGGATATATATCATTGTCAGATTTTAACATATTATATAGTTTCTATTATATTTATTGTTATCGGTATGAAGTAATGTTGTCCAGTATTTTATTATGTGGTAATACCTAACCCATTGACAATTTTAACGCCCTAGTTCATCGTAAACAAAATCATTTTGCGTCGTACGTTTAATCCCTATAATGTCTTTACATGCGTTCTATCGCATTACCTTGTATAAGTCCCCAAACTTCACATGCGTTATTGAAAGTTAGTTGATCTACTTTATGCCCTACTGATAGATCAGTAATTTTGTATAAATATTTGTTTCATTTTAATTCAGCTTTAAATGCTTTTCCTGATATAGTATTCTGTGTATCAGTAAATGAACCACCAGTCGATAATACTATTCCTAGGTAGTTAAACTTGCATACCATTTCAACATGATTACCATCAAAACTAAAATTAAGGTTATTGAAAAGTCGCCCCCCCCATTTCTAAATATATATATTTTTTTCTATGTGTTAACAATTAACTTCCAACGTTAACAGTAATCATTTAATACGTCTTAACTAATTTGTAAAATAACCATATCATCAGCAAGAAGTGAAACAAATAGCTTGAAAGATTCAACATCAATTCCGCGAGAAAGCACTTTCGATGTCATTCAGATCCATTGCAAATAAATTTTAAGTGAAACCTGTTATACATAAAAGTACAGAATCGGCGTGCTTCCAATGTGTTCTTTGCTACGACTGGGTGATCTAGTTGTTAACCCTAGATGACCCAGTTGCGAACTACCTCGATAGTATAGAGACAAACACTGTGTCTAAGATGCATAATAATTAAGAGACACTGTAACCTCAAACATCGCTGACGGCGGACGCAGAACGATGTAACAACGGATGACTGATATAGGGCGATCACAATAGCCGTCCTTAAGCAAATATTTATGACTTCAATCACTAGGAAATAACGTAATAATTTCATATCAAAAATGTAATAATATTAATACTTATAACTTTAAGATATTTTACTGAAATAAACACAACACATTGAGAAAATCTAGTGCTAAATAAAGTTGACAAAAGGAATGACCTTACCTGAAATGCTTCCGGATTTGTCAATAGTAATCGTTTGTTCAGAACCGTGGTTAATCCATTCTACACCCGTTGTCAGGTTAAGTTCCATGTTACAACCTTAAATTGACGTAATGTATCTTATTAGTACGGGGTCCTGATTTCAAAATGTTTCGAGACCTTCCCTACCTAATAAGATAATTTAGAGCTGATTTACAACTCCAGGTGCGTGGTTAGTTAGCAATGGACAGCATACTCTGCCTCTTTCATGGCATGTCTCTTGGATGGAAAAGTATACTGAATTTTCTGAGGAGACTCATACAAGCAAGTTTTCATTAATCAGTTGTACGCAAATGGAAACCAAGATGATCGCCATTCACACATCTTGACTATGATGAACTATGCCACACAATATTGGTCATCGTGTCGAACACTTGTATGAGGTTTCGTGAAAATATAACGAAACCTATAAAGAGGAAATCGCTCTGCAAAATAATATTTAAGAATGCACTTGTGTGGCATTTTGAACTTTGTCTGACAATCATTAACATCAAATGTACGATGGCTAATGCACAAAATTTAATCAATTCAATTCAAAATTTATGTTACGCACTAGTGATCACATTGACCAAAAGTATTAAAATTTAGGTGTTTTGACATAAACTGCAGAAAAAAGTTATGATGCGTTCAATAATGTAGAAAAACACTTTTTTTAAAATACATTTTAATGCAAACAATAGCCATTTCAAGGTACCACATCGTTTGTTTAGTAAGCATTTATTCGAATGATACGCACAATGCGTCGTTGTCATGCAATCTGTAGATGATTGGTGTATGTATAAATAAAGCTAATTTGACCAACGTACTGTAAAATACAATCATATATGGGTATATACAATATTTAGTGTTTATAAGGTTATGATTTTAAAAGCAACAAACTATTAAAAATAGTGTGATACTTATAAAGGTAAGCTTATAGCCTAAGAGCTGAGGGCGATTTATTCAAAATTGGAGTCCATCTCTTAAACTTGCACCACAGTTGGACTATCAAAACAGATAAAAGTGTGTCGTCCATTCATTTTTCAACTCATAAGTACATTTTGAAACATATTTGTGAGAACACAATTCATTTCATGCACAAATAAGCGTTCAGTACCATTTTCGCGTAAAAATGGCGGCCATCTTGGACGCCATCTTGGATGCTGAGCGGTTGTGAAAGAGGAAATTTGTAAGAAATGGATTTTCTTAATGTTCGGTCATATGTCCAACTGTGGTGCGAGTTTAAGAGATGGACTCCAATTTTGAATAAATCGCCCTCAGCTCTTAGGCTATTACGTTTGGTACGACAACTGGGACATTCACAGTTCTCCATGTTCATATCATGTTTGGCATGAACCTGGTTACTCATGGTTTGAATAATAATTTAAACAGTGTTGTTGGGTTAATAAAAATGTGTTTAACTAAGCTTGTACTTAAGTTGTATTTTATCACTATACAAACCGCTACATATGACGATCACGTTAGCCGTTTATATAATCACTGATAGGGTAACAACAGTTTACTGTCATATCCAGACTTTCAAACAAGACAGTTTATGCGACTATTTCTACGGAATAAATGTATTTTTTGGTAGTTATGTGAGTCACCTAAAATGAGAATAAGTCACAATATCCCAAATTGTATAACCACATAAAACGGATTTGAAAATACTATGAATGCAATGTATGAGACAATCATACAGAAAACGCGCACATAGTTCTGGAATGCCGCCTTTACTAAAGATGTTTTATCTTTTTTTTTCGTAAGTGCAGGCGAAAAGATACGATAACGAAGACCGATCGTAAATATGTGAGGAGAAAAAACCACACACTGTTTATTTTAACTGCGGCATGTTATAGACTGTGATCAATAGGTAACAAATTCCAAGTATAACCGTGAAATCACAACCAGCAGTGTCACATATATAACTATAAACGTAGAGGAAAGCGAGGTGTCACATATTTAACTATAAACGTAGAAGAAACCGAGGTGTCACATATTTAACTATAAACATAGAGGAAAGCGAGGTGTCACATTTTTAACTATAAACGTAGAGAAAACCGAGGTGTCACATAATTATATAACTATAAACGTAGAGAAAACCGAGGTGTCACATATTAACTATAAACGTAGAAGAAACCGATGTGTCACATATATAACTATAAACGTAGAGGAAAGCGAGGTGTCACATATTTAACTATAAACGAAGAAGAAACCGAGATGTCACATATTTAACTATAAACGTAGAGGAAACCGAGGTGTCACATATTTAACTATAAACGTAGAGGAAACCGCAGTTTCACGTATATAACTATAAACGTAGAGGAAACCGAGGTGTCACATATTTAACTATAAACGTAGAGGAAACCGAGGTGTCACATATATAACTATAAACGTAGAGTAAAACCGAGATATAACATATATAACTATAAACGTAGAAGAAACCGAGGTGTCACATATATAACTATAAACGTAGAGTAGAACCGAGATATAACATATATAACTATAAGCGTAGAAGAAACCGAGGTGTCACGTATATAACTTTAAACGTAGAGTAAAACCGAGATATAACATATATAACTATAAGCGTAGAAGAAACCGAGGTGTCACATATATAACTATAAACGTAGAGTAAAACCGAGATATAACATATATAACTATAAGCGTAGAAGAAATCGAGGTGTCACGTATATAACTATAAACGTAGAGTAAAACCGAGATATAACATATATTACTATAAGCGTAGAAGAAACCGAAGTATCACGTATATAACTATAAACGTAGAGGAAAGCGAGGTGTCACATATTTAACTATAAACGTAGAGGAAAGCGAGGTGTCACATATATAACTATAAACGTAGAGGAAAGCGAGGTGTCACATATATTACTATAAGCGTAGAAGAAACCGAAGTATCACGTATATAACTATAAACGTAGAGGAAAGCGAGGTGTCACATATTTAACTATAAACGTAGAGGAAAGCGAGGTGTCACATATATAACTATAAACGTAGAGGAAAGCGAGGTGTCACATATATAACTATACACGTAGAAGAAACCGAGGTGTCACATATATAACTATAAACGTAGAGGAAACCGAGGTGTCACATATATAACTATAAACGTAGAGGAAACCGAGGTGTCACATATATAACTATAAACGTAGAGGAAACCGAGTTGTGCATGAAATACCGTTAAAAGACGGTTACAGCAAATAACATAATATAGTTCAGATGAAGAAAATAGTGCAATGGTTACTATATATTAATGTGTTGACACATGCGAAATATTGGCTATGTTAGAATCGAAATAATGAGTTGTACCTGTGATTTATTTTTAATAAAGCAAAGTCACTTGTTCGGATGCGGACATTTAATCACTCGTGCTACACACGCATGATTCTACTATAAAACACAGGTACATATACAATATTTCTTAAAAAGATAGTGTACTGGGTCAGCACGGCTAACGTTTATTATTTGGCTCTACGGGTGTGATTGCGATCAAACTTACAGCTGGGTTCATACCATGGACGTTTGTACCAGCGTTGGTCAGCGTTTCAAACTTCGAAAAATGAACCCAAACGTCGGTCAAATTACGTTCGCGAGGAGGAATATTTTGGTTCACACTGTGAACGTTGTGCATCGAACGCACACTAACTTTTGGGAACGTTTCCTAGCTTTTTACAGCGTTTGACAGCGGTTACTTGCGTTAAACAACGTTTGCCTGCGTTGCGCTTCTATTTTATCAGCGTATGTGAAGTTTAGCCAACGCAGGTTAGCGTATGTGCAGCGGTCCCTAACTTAGTCTGACTTAGATGAACGAGTTGCCGAACGCCAGGATCCGTTGCACAAAGGTAACCTAAAATATGGAAACGTTATAGAAAGTTCGTCTACGCCAACCACCAGCGTTCCTATTACGCCTGATACCCGTTGGCCAACGTTGAACAAACGTTCATTTGCGCTGGGGAAAGTTCGCTGACGCCAGCCTTTGCATTACTATTGCGTTCATAGCGCTGACTACCCGGGTGGTCTCCGCTACAGAAACGTTAGCCTAAATTCATCGACATCACCTGCATTTTGACAAACGTTTGCCAACGGAGTTTAACTTAAGCCAACTTTAATCAACTTAATTCAGCGTTCAGGAACGTTAACAAACGAAGCACAACTTACACCAGCGTTTATATCCAAACGTCGACAAAGTTTGTGCATGTTAAAAATTTCCAACGAACACAACATTCTTCAGCGTTCAACAGCGATCATCAACTTTTCAAAACGTTTACTAACATTTATGTTTGCCCAAACGTCGGCCCAAACGCCAGAGTGTGAACCCAGCTTAAGCAAATTCAACTTGAGCGTTTTAAAAATAACTTTACTGTTATCCGGTGCATTTGTCACCCTATCGTTACAGCCACACGTTGTCTGATTAAACATTAACCCTTTAGGACAATCCATCTCTCTGGAACCTGACATGTACTTGGTTCGATCTTCGGGCGACGCTTTTATAGTACAATCTGTAAGAAAAATGACACAAGTGTATAATTAAAAAATATCATACGTACACGTAATCTGACAGGGAAGGCAGCACTCAACTTCAACAGCCGAGCACAGATAACAATAAAACATCCCACACCACAACCACACGGCACAATGCCAACACTTAACGAAACGAGAAAACATCCCCAACGGCGAAATCCCAATTCCCAGGTGCCTAAGGGTTAAAAAACCTAGTTTCAGTTACAAAAAGTCTGAATTACCTAGTTGAAGCTATAAAAAAGCTAATTGGCCCAGTAGGTGACCATTAAAATGAAATACATTGTATTTGAATATACAAGGCAGTTTACAGTTTTATTGGTATAATCAGCATTTTTAATGTTGACGAATGCAAATGGCATGAAGAGTGATTAAGCAACAATTAAACTTTCTCCAGACGAATCGTAGCTCCGCACTCATAGTTACAGGTATTCGTTGTAACTATTTCAAAATGGTGCCGAGCACGGAGATACAGTGTATTGATCCTGATACAATTCCGTTATCATAGTCCGCACTTAGTAACTGTTTCGAACATATCGTAAAACATAATTATGCGGCTTCTGAAAACTTACAAATAAACGGTTTTCAATCGAAGATTTCACGATTTTCAAACTTTTGCCGCCCAAACAATATGATTCGTATTATCTAAACACTTTTATTGTTTACCTATACTTTAACTTTTCTAAATGTGAATCTTTCTGATCCCACACCACTACGCGCCCACCGGTCCCAAGTCGACCAGCAAAACATTATGTATTTTTATACACACATTGCCATCAATTATTGTCAATGAACGATTTTAACTTATTTTGCACGTATCCACTCACTTTTCGATTTCTATCCTATAATCAAAATACTGTTTTTAAAATATTTCGCTAAAAATACTTCATGCAATGGTTGATCGAATTTCAATTTATGTTAGCGGTAACCGAATTCTTGCGTTCATTTCGACTAATTTACTAGTAACTGGTTACTATTTGGTTTGTCTTGAATTGGTCCATGTTTAAAATGTTCTAAAAAGTTTCGGGAATGAACCCAATATAACATCGATAAAGAGGATAATAACTAAAGAAGTATTACACTGTTACATATGTGGCCTATAGGGGTTTGACCAAGGGGTAACACATAGAACAAAACAACACTAGACATCACAACCAGCCTTTTCCGCTTCTTTCTAATGATTTTACACCTTACCCGTACATGTATAGCTTGTCTAAAAGATCACCACCGTATCTCGTTGCCGGGGATGTGTGCTGTAATGCTGCAAAGCGATTGTCTGACGCCACCAGTCAATCAAAATCGGCAGAAAGGTCAATTGCTGATTGAAACACGTCGTGTGATTCGCAGCATTCGATAAGAGTATAACATTTTTACTAGTAAACGGAAACATGGCACGTTCGTATTCATTTTTAATTAGATCATTTCCTGCAAGTTAGTGAATGTTTTCATGCAAAATTTAAACAAAGCGTTTGTTTATAACAACAATAAAAGTTCAACACAATTCAAGATGGCGGATTAGAAATGGAAAATATAACAATAGTAATGTATTAATCCGCGTTGTAACTGCAGTGGTGGAAATTTGATATAAGTAGTGCCATGTTCGCCACAAGAATGTAGAAATAGTATTTAAAAAATAGAATTTATTTAATTTTGTAAAATAAATAAATCCTCTCGTAGTGATACATTGGTAGAATCTAATGAAAATATACACGATGAGATATAAATTGTATTCTATCAAAACCAAAAGATGTCCTTTACGTGTTCCAGTGCTTACTACTAACAGTTGTGTTACATGTATCATTTTAATAGAATGAGTAACTTTATTTACGCCTACATAGAACGTTGTTCCTCCCATATGTGAAAGTCAATACTATTTACCATGCTTTACTATTGTGGGGCACATATTTGTGCAATTAGAGTCAGATGCCTCTTCACAAGAGCCAAGTTGGCCGTCAAATATCATGTTGTTAGCACAGCACCGTTTCTCCACTAATTGAGGACCATTGCATTTAATGTATGTTGAGCAGTATCCATCATTGGGTCTGTAGTTTTTTTGTTCTTCGGGGCATAAATCTGTAATAAAGCAGTAAAACCAACCATTTCGCATCCAGAAAAAAACACAACGAACCATTTCAGTCTTTACACAAACTACTCACAATTCCCCAGAAACATAATACATGTTAGTTAAAGATAAAAATTGTGTTTTCTCCATTAATGATTGTAAACGCATACATGCCGTCATCTTAATTACATTGAACGTCATTTAGACCACTTGCAACGAAATCTGAACCCCATTAGCTGGGGCAACGTAATTCACATATTAATATAGTTTAACGATTATCAATTTCATAAGCAGACACAATAGACCCTACATATTTTATTTGTTATTATATTTTCCGAATACTTTCCTTTAACATGAACGACTTTACCAACGGTATCATATTGATCCAATTTTAAGTAATTGTGTCATACAGTACTATTTCTTACATTTAAATATTTCAATGAGCACTCTTTTGATACAAGTACCTTACTTCGTTGCTATGGTGACCAATGACAATAAAAATAACCATATTGAGTAAAAGGGTAATTATTAGTTAAAACAGTCACTGGATTATTTTTTTCTTTAACAGTGTAGTGAACATTAAAGATATTGATATTATCAACAGTATAATTTTACTACTTGAAATTACTACTAAAATGGTATACTATTTTGAAAAGCTAACATCAAGAATTTGTCAAAACCTTGATTGATGAACGGATTGTTATAGTAACGCCAAGTCACGTTTAGATATTGCTTAAGACGACAGATGTGTGGTATGTTTTAAGGGATGTACCATTGTATATGGATGATACTGTATACAATGTACATGTATTATTTGCTTATTTTTTTCAGACACTGGTCATAATAATCTTATCTTTGTTATGCCGGTTTGGCTCAGCGAAAGTGCTTAACGATAGTATGTTACGTTATAAGACGGTCACCTAAAACTATGTACACTTCAAAAATGGACATTGGTTCTAGCTTCTGTCACTCCCTTTCTGTCACCTCTTTCTGTCACTTCTTTCTGACCCCAAAACGAAGCAAGGTAATAGTCAGAACAATCATATATCGCGACAATTGTACCTGACCGCACAATTGGTTCAGAACAAATAGACAATGAAAACCGGCTTCTCAAAAGCAGCTAGGATTTCTTTCGGTACAATCAATTTAGTGCAAGCTGGTAATAGTTCCACACACATTTGCTCAAATATATAAAAGTGGACACTGGCTCTCTTTGATACACTTTGCTTAGTATACACCCCTTCTAATAAAAACGAACCCAGTCACTTTCTAACTTTTAATAAGACTAATCTTGTGATTATTTATTATGATTTTCAAACTTTTGTCATCAAGACATTTCCTGAGAACGGCTAATGAAAAGGTTATAATTATCATGATATGTACTATTGTACATTGGGTACCCGTTTTCAATTAATGATGTAACGTTACAATGTCCATCTGAGTATCATTATTTAAAGAAATACGTTCCGTGATCACAACGACTAAAGTCAGTGATAGGAACTATTGTGATGAAATTGCAGCTGAAAAGTACACGTGTGTCGTTCTGTGTCGAATTATTACTTCTACTTAGTTTCTCGTCAAATGCCGCTTTGCAGACAGAATAATAAGAGGAAAAGCCTTAAGGGGTGCAATTACAGCTTTGGGTACAATGTTAAAACTTAAAAACACACGTATTAACATGTTTATAGTGACATTGTACATTATATTAATTATAATTACATGTACATCTTTATTATTGTTTGAACGGTTGTATTACGTGATAAGTTTTGAATTGTTGATGTCATGGCACGTAATAATGCGACAAAAAGAAGCAACTCAGAAATATGTGTTTTTCATTTGTAGTTTTATTAGTATGATTCCAACTACGAACATTTTAGCTTATAATACCATGATCACTAACAGGGATTTAATACAGTAAGTTTATATAAAAACTGTTCCCATGAGCATAATACGGGTATAGCTTTAAAAACAGTTCAACGTAAAGTTAACATTTCTTACTTGTTTCGAATCCATCTGGACATCCAGCCTTGCATGATGGGTCTTTAACACATGTGTCGTTATCGAAACGGTAACCTGGTGGACAACACGTTGGAAAATCTGCTGACAATGCGCAATCCATGTATATGTTGCAGTTTGGGGATTCTACAGGTGATATCTGAACATTTGGGTCTGAGCACAAACCTGTGTAAAATATATGCTTAGCCTTTACTTCACAACCATTGTTTTATACACTAACTTACTGTACTTTACCTATTTCCCTTTAAACAAAACGATAAAAACACATCAGCAAGGTGATTTGCTGCATTTTATACCCTCATATCAATGTATGCCGCCAGGATTGAGGTATCGATGGTGATTAAGATAATAAATATTTTTTCAGATTGATTCAGAATCTACCTAAATACATTGGATAAAATTGAAATATGCATGATTATTCAGGTTTAACTCAGTTTCTCAATTCTTATTCGGTTAAATACGTCGTATAGCAGAGAATATTTGACATGAATCTGACCTTTATGCATGAATATATTACATGTACAAGGTTCTTGCGGTGAATATATGAATTTCCGCTAGCAAATCGTGCAATATCGACCCTTTAGATTTGTGTTGGTATAACACCTCGAGCGTCTTTGTGATACGTCCCGCTTATCAAAACATAACACCGAGAGTTTAAATATAGACAAAATGTCAGCTGTTAAATTATGCTAATTGAAGTTCGAGAGTCGTGTCAAATTATCCGGACTATATCATTATTTAACTAAATTTGTCTTGAAACAAAACACAACGCGCAACACAATGGCGAAAGGTCCTTCTCGACACATCAAACAGTATACAATGTTTTACACCTACCTTGATTACTGATAACACAGGGTTTCTTACAGTCTGGTTCGTTCACGTCAGCTGGAACACACGCTTTAGTCGCTTTATCGAACATATGTCCTTCCCCGCAACATTTGGCATGAGCATTACCTGTATGTAAACCAACAACATTTTCAGCGATTTGTTTTTTAAAAACAATAGTTTTTTTTCTTTAAGACATTCAAGCCGTGCATTACCTAAATAAAGTAAATAATCCAAAGTAATATTCATAAATAACAATAAGAAAAAATGGTCTCTATTGGTTTTAACCATGTGACCTCGTGGTTTATTACATTATTAATGTAACGGTTTTCACACATTATTCATTTTCTTTTTTCTACAAGTTATGTTCAAAATACGCAAGCTGTACCAAATGATTGTGCCGACATAATGATATACAGACTTTCTATGTTCAGTCCGATTCGAATTCTAAAGAGGAACAGAAAATTTGTGGTTTACTTTAAAACAACCGAAATCCGTTTTAAGATTTTCTTTTTAATAAAATGTGTAATATAAAACATGTCCTTTATTGAATAAAGCCTCCAGAAAACATGACAAATTATGGAAAGTCACTTTAACATTCAGACTTCCAGATGATGATAAAATCTCCTTTAAAAAAGAAACTTCGTTCTGCTGCACGTTCATTAAAAAAGCATTGCAGATGGTTAGGATACCTAAGTAACATTAAAGTAAGGATGGTGTAAACATACCATTTGGATCACACTCCCAGTAAGTCTTGCAGTTTTCATCCTCATGCTCGAATTTCTGCTCGCTACCTTTGCACAGCACTAGTAAATTTATAACATATCATTTAGAATTTAAAGATAACACGAAATACCCTTTAGGGATATACGTACAATATGCCAATCTGAAAAATTTACAACAAAAATATGTGTTATCACATTAGTAAGAACTTCCGTAAATACAATTATTGTGATAAAATTTCAACTAAAATATACCTCATTATTGTGTAACATTATTTGTGAAATGCTGCATTTGTCAAAATACTAGATTGTTTTGAATTGATTGAAGTTCATTGAGAGATATGTACTGTAATTGTATTACAATGTTTCTCATTATGATTGTTTTAGCAATTGTGCTCACGAAAATGATCAATATTTAATTCTAGTATTTTTGTCATAAATTAATCAGATGGGCACAGTATATGTTCCAATGGTCTTGTTACAATTATTTATACATTGGAGTGGATCCGTGATTGAGCGGAATGAATATCAGTACACCATGGTTTGTTTGTTTGTTTGTTGGTTTGTTGCCCTGCTCTACCACTAAATTTAGTCTCTCTAATTAGACTTAGAAATCCAGAGTGCGTACATGCAGCGTATAAGAACTAGGGATGCTTCTGGACCTGGGCTGGTATTTACAAAGCATCTTAGTGGAAACTTTATTAGTTTCTTAGTGATTATAACGAGTCCTAACTATGTAAACAATAGTGATATTGATTTTTCTGTTTTACTGATACATTGTTTTTGATTGTTGTGTTATTGTTGACTGACTGATGCGGCACGCTGTAGGAGGATTGCGTCATATTTTGTCATAGTTCCTATCCATACAACTTTAATTTTTGTGCATCAACTGCTTCTGCTAAGTGTGTTACTGTAAACTGTACTTACTCTCGCATCTTGACGGGTTGAACTTTTCACATGTCATGGTATCCTGGCTCCAAGATGTTCCATGCGAACATAATACAAGTGTACCGTGGAGACCGCTTCCTGACTTTTGGCAATCTAGGTAATAACGACAATCTCTGTCCACCGTCAAGAAGCAGTGAGCTGTTAAGCAATTTATCGCACATTCTGTAAATAAATATTAATGGTTATATCGCGTTAAGTGTACAGTAAATTCTCACCGAAAGACCAGCTCAATAATAAGACTAACTGACAACTACTTTTCTCTGTATTTAACCTTAATGATAGGATCATAATGCGACCAAATTTCAACGAACACTTTAGTATAACGATTGCGCTGTACAATGCATGTTTTATTTATGATACGAGGAACGTTCAAAAATGTTTTGAGACCACATGTGGTCATAAACACGTGACTGATTTTGATTGTAGCAGTCATAATGTCGACTATCATTCGGGTGTTTATAATACCTTAAACCAGCGAACAAATTTGTTTTTACCTTAATGTAAAGTGACAGATTGTTACATGTTAAAATGACAGATTGTTACATGTTAAAGTATATTGCCAGATAGCAGATATTTATAAATGGGCTTAGAAATAAAACAAAAAACAGGGCGTCATGTATCATATAAGAAACATTTCTTTCGTCAAACAAAATGTTTTCACAGACGCTTGGACTGATTTAATGCTGGTTTTACCTCTACCCTACATTCGCTTTGGTATTAATGCCAAACTCTAAATAAATCAAGATATAGAGTATCCTTCTCGAGTTGTCCATTGATATGAACTAGATTTCTACTATGAAACGAATTCCGAAAACTGAACGAGTTTAATAGAAGTCTGTATCAATTGACAATGAGTGTTAGATTCTTTTTATCATATGGCATCAATTACACGAACAAACTCATCAACTGACTCTGTTACATAAACGACACCAACGATAACATTTACGGGATATAATGACGTCATTTAGAAGACAAAGTGACGTCACTCGTGTAGTATACGACTTTTAAAACTCTTTATACAAATCTGGATACAAGGAAGTCATGTGATAAAAACACCCTCAGTTCATTACATGTGTACATACGATTCCGGGGCCCGTTTCTTATACATATCTTAGATAAGATCGGAACTTTCCATAGATGATTTTGAGCATACTAAGTGAGCCCATACATTTAAGTGAAGTTAAGGTAGTTATTCATGATAATTATAGTTCATACAACATAACGTGAATGTACTATCGGTCTTAGTGTGCTTAAAATAGCGTATGGAAAATTCGAATCAGCTAAAATATGTCTATGAAACGGGCCCCTGGCTAGGTATACATACCTATAGCCGGCTGTCACGATAATACTTCGACTGAACCAAATATATTCCACAAAACAGTTAGTGATCCGTTTAAATAATAAACAAACTAATGACAAAGAAGAAGACCTTTAAGTCAGACAGGGAAGGCAGCACTCAACTTAACCAGCCGAGCACAGAAAACATTAAAAACACACAAAGCGCAATGCCCAACTTAACCAGCATTGCACAGAACACATAATAAACACAAGGCACAATGCTGCCCTGAACCAGCCGAGCACAGAAAACATGGAAACATACAAGGCACAATGCCCAACAAAAAGGCACAGACAACTCACAATGTAAAACTCTAGCAACTACAAATCACGGCATCCCGTCCCGAAAGTCAGCAGCCACATTAGGCCTAAAACGACTTTTATTAAAAAGCAATAACTTGGTTACCTATTTGAAGAGCCATGGAATTTAAGCACTGAAGTCGAGTCCCAAAGGTGGAAAACACAATAAGATGGAAGAAAACGAAACACAACCTCAAGTTGGTTTGTTTACAAAATAATGAATTGTAAACAAAAAATGCACAATTTATAATCAAAGGGAAGTAACTCTGGCAAAATAAATATTTTGTCATCCATACATTTTACTAAATGGGATTTTTTGGCATACTATTTCGACCAATATAGTTAACATTATGTCGTCAATTATGGGTCACATGTGAAAAATATCCTAAATCCTTGTAATTAGTCTATTTACTGGATGATCAAAAAAGGGACCTTGGTAGAAATAATGTTGCTTTTTAAGCGACTGTTTATGATAAACTCAGTACAAAAAGAAACATAAGTTGTAAGGTAATGGTCGTTTTCTTCATACAATTGGGATATAGATAACAAATCAGATAATCATCTAAACGTTTATCATTCCATACTCACACAACACAAGTGAGTTCTTGGAACAAATTAATATCCATGAAAAATGTGATTTTAATGAATCATGTACAAAATTGGTCAATAGTGTGTAATGCCAAAACATCAAAACAAAAAAATGGAGGATTTTTGTTAAAAAACGAAATATTCTAAATAAACGGCTTGTTCACATACCCATTGTTCCCAATGATGAGTCTAGCTGATTTGGTCGCCAATAGGAAGCGATTCCTCAGGTGTGCAGCCCTGATATAGGCACTCTGTCTTTGCGTAGTAACACGCGGTCCGTCGGGTATTTCTCTTTCTTTTACACTACCAATTGTATTGTAACGTAGCGATAGACGGGATATTGTGTCGAGACAACAGTTAAACCGTCGTGTGACGCCAGTTTTATTGACGCCAGCAGGGATGAAACCAATAGCCCGGTTACAGGTATCATCAGACAGCCGTCCAATAGTTCCAAGTGACTATATTTGAAAGGTGAAGCTTTATTTAACTGTGGCCGTCCACTAACTACATGGATATAATGATTTCAGCAAATAAAGTATTCATGTAGACTGGTAGTACGTGAATCTCGTGTTTTTACAAGTAAGGTCAATACCGGGCCATCGAATGCAAAAACAACGTGTATTTGTAAACACAATGTGTAGAAACAACTTTTGATCAGTAATGCAAAATGTTATGTAGATAGGTACTGAACTTTTCCCACAACATCAAAAATACTACCCTAACACTACTTACGTTTCTTTTTGTACGGAGTTTATTAAGATATCATTATGCAATGTATAAAGATTAACATACGCTGGTTCAATTCTCCCTGCTCATACTTGAGTGGTATTTCTATAATGGAAATAAAGAAACATGGTTAAGTATTTTTTTAAATGAAGATAGAGCTGGGCTGATATTCACAAAGCAATTTGGCAGAAAAAGTGGAAAATTCTTAAAAATACAAAAAAATCTCTAACAAGACAATCAAGAGGATTGAATTTTTGCATAGGTTTAACGCATTATGTAAAGAGTCACGTTAATCACTAAGAAAACATGGGCTAATCTTCAATGAGTAGAAAATACTAGCAGCACATTTAAGTTATACACTATGACTGTTTGTGAATATCAGCCCTGATGTACATAGAACATCAATCAGGAGTAGTATCAAACCAGGTCTGGAAATATTCATTAAGTGAGCCTTGGCAGGAGAGCCCTGTTACTTATTTCAAGAACGAGTAAAATAAAAATCGAAATAAATTAACAACGTGCGCATTCGTCGTTTTATCACATGACACAAAAATAAGTATTTTATTTTGGACATTATCGATATACAAGGACGTATCTTGTAAAAATTTTCAATGCCATTATATTCTAATTCAGAGTCATGACGTTGCGCAATAAATGCTCCGAATAGGTTGTCTACAAAAACAGCTGTAACTTCTAAAAATGTAAGAATATTATCATACTAGGTATGTTGCTTCATTACAATGTCGCTTTCAAATTATGGAAACACATAACACGTAATTTTTTTTTTAAAACAGTCGGCGCTTCAGTAAAGATTTTAATTATAAAATGACTATTGGTGATCATCGCGAATTTGATTTGTACACAACAACTAAAACATATGATCTGAAGGTCAGCTACGAGTACAAGACATTGCTCGATTAGTACGACTGCGTGTCCAATGCCTGTTTTATCACGTCAGGCATTTGTATAATAAAATTGTTTGTAGCGAACGCAGAAATTAAATTATGACGCACCAAAGGACCAAGCATTATTCTCAATGAAACCCTCGGTTCTCATTCGAAAACTTGGTTCTCAGTTGAGACCATACTAGATAATTTGAGAAGTAAGGTTCCTGTACGCCTAATTGACAGGAAATGTGAGTCCTGGGTTCTCATCAAACAACCGAAGTCTCTAGTGAAAAAAAATGCTTGCATCAACCCACCCGAACATCATTAAAATAACTGACCACCTTGGTTCGTTACAACTACAAATGACAGAAAGTGATTACATTGAATATGTGTTTATAATTTTTTACTTGAAATATAAAATTTACATCTTTCTTAAAAGTCTCCGTAAGCCTCTAAAATAAAAATCGCACCTCAGGTTCCGAGTTTCTAAGACGAACATCAAGCCGGGGCACTTAACATGTCGTTTTTATGGCATGATACTAATTTTAAGCCCTATCAAACTAGGGGTAAACTTTAAGCATTAGCAACCATTTAAGAGACGTGTTTATTACATCATATGGACAGACAGGAAATTCAACAACACTTCAGTTATTCTGGTTGAAAGATTATTTCTTTAACAAACTGACTTACATGGATGCTCTCGATGACAAATAAATTAGTAATATACGTTAAAGGTAAACATAGAAAAATGTATAAAAGCAAAGCAGTGATTAAATATACCGTAACAAATATTATGTTTTTGTTAAAATATGTGTGTTTTGATCTTGTTCCTGTTGCAGATAATGATCGCCCCGCCGCAATGGAGTAGGGTTGTCCGTGTAATATGTGATTGTTTCTTGTTGTCTCTTTGTGTTTCCTCGTTTTTCTTGGTAACTTTTCGCTGTGCTTCCTTGTGCTTTGCTGTTTCTGTCGAGTGATGTTAGGTCTGTTCGTTTTATAATAGTTTTGAGAATGGGTTTCTATATGCCTACCCTCTTGTGGTAAGAAACCAGCCAACACTGATACAACCACATGGACAAGCACAATCAGTATCGTCAAAGCTCCCATCTGAAAAAACAAGTACATAGATTCTATAAGAGGATACAAATTTTGTAATGAGGTTACGCGCAAATCTGTCCCAAATGTCACTCCTGTATCAAAGTTTCCGCAAAAGAACGCCTGTTGAAGAAATTGTGTGAAGATTTTTGTTTCATCTTGATACCGGTCATAGAGCTTACATAAAGTTTGAAAAGCTGTCTTCCTAGATACTCGAAGTGCAGTATAAATATTGTGCCCGCATTTCGAGTCAATCTCATGTGTTTCTGTTCATTATTGGGGCCACTTTGAATATTTAGCTGATGCTCAAAACATTTTTTTCAATAATAAGTACGTCGATATAAATAATTAGTCTAGTCCCTTGCAACGATTATGTGTATTCAAGTTTGACATTGTATCGGAAAGCAATATTATAAAGAATATAATTTTGTAAGTAACTTTATGATTTTCGTTAGTGCTTTGATAAAACAGTACCGACGAACGTGTGTGCGACAAGTTTTCATACTAATGTATGTGCTGTTTTTGTTATGATAATCATTAGGCGTGTAAACAATCAGTCGAAACAATGAATAACGACGGGTTTTAATGTTCAAAGGTACACATTTAAAACAATTGATGTCTCTATTCGAAGTCTACACGTCTCATTTAACTTGACAAATTAATGTAATGCACTCACATCATCAAATCGGTCATCATTAATTAAAATATTCTACTCACAAATTAGTGTAATTAAACACATTACTATTATTTAACCACTTAATATATTAAGCTTTTTACGCGTTCATGATAAAATGTCAGCAGTTTTGAAATTTAAGTAAACAATCGTCTACAAAGAATGTGATGTTTACTGCATGATCTAGGATAGACATTTAAATTTCACAATTTATTCCAAGCAATTCAGCATATTAAGACACCTTAAGCCATTTGCATATATTAGAACAAAAATGGCTTTGGTAAACATAACGATTCATCTCATGACGTCCATCAATCGATATGTTTTTTCAGTTTATATTTACAATTTATTCCATTTGACAAAAACAACCTTCACATTTGTTACGAATTCAAAATTTCTGTGAAATCGATTTGGCAAACACAAACATCAAATTTGTTCAGGCGTTTCATGTAAAGGTACTACTCAAATCGTCAATCAAAATTCACAAAAACTCGATATTCATATGTGTATGGGTCTTAAGGGTCTTGACATTAGCAGTTTTTCGAAATCGCATGTGTGCAGTTTCTGTTTGGTTCAATATATGATTTGTTTGGGTGTTGTCCTTTTTGCTGTCTTACCCCAGTCGTGTTTGACTAACTGTAACGTAACATGTACATATACTAATCTTGTACATGCGACTTACAACTTCTGCACGTGTGAAGGACATGACGTTAACCAACATTACAGAGGAACAAATCCCTCTAGCAGTCTGTCAATGGTTCTAGCTGCCGAGCTAGGACTTAATGTGTATCTTTGATGTCATATACCACCATGGTACTTTCTTGTCGCCGAGTACAGTGCGATAAACCCGGCTTATTCTTGTCCAGATTTACGTTAGTGATAATTGTGACTAATAACCTGTATTGTATTCCTAAACTACATACAAAACGTTTTATTTCTAATTCTAGTGCTTGCACATTTACTAATATGTCAAACTGTTTCTTCTCTGGGTACTTATTACACTATACGAGGGTCATTCTGAAAGTTTGACTGAGTGATAACTTTACATTGGTTGGAGAGAATATTTAAAGTGAACATTTTCTGAAAGATCAATCTTTGCATTCATAGCAAATTTATTATTTTAACTCTAAGAATTAGGAGACCTTTTTACCACACAAAGCCCCTACTTTATTATACACATATAATACGTTTATGGACTATAAGCTACTATAAACAAGTCAAATTGTCTAGATCTGATTGTGTATGTTCATTCGGGGAACGATATAGATGTATTTTTCGTAAAATTTGATTTTGGGAGCAAAATCTTGTGCCCTACCCTTGATTTTTAAAAGTGGGTGGGGTAATGGGATACCCTTATACATGAAATAAAATGGTCAATAACCCTTGTTCTTTTAGTTTAACTAATTTTATTAACTTCGAATTAGGGAAATATCTAATTATTTTTGTTTTAAGAAATGGTATTTCGAGGATACAACGTCATAAACCTAAAATACGTGTTTTGGCCACGTGGTCATACTCTTTAAGCTGCTGTACCGTTAAATTATAAATATTGCAGAATTCGTATTTAGTGGCAATAAAAATAGCATATGCATGCACAAAACGGCCACATATTTTATATTCTCATGTAACACGTCCAGCAGTACAATGCAATAACACGTAAATTGCGTAATTCCGGTAAAATGGCTATTTTCAAGAGCATTTTGGACATGGTCATTTTCTTGTACATCTTAAGTCATTTATACTGTCAGAACACTAATTTCCATTTCTCTTTAGATATGCACATATACATGTATATAATACAAAATATGTGTAAATTCTAAACAAACCGAATGAAATTTATAGATATTATTACAATAATGTTCTCCCTTCTAAGGGCTAATATGACTCGTTTTGTCGACAATTCATTGGGCTATATACCTACATGTACATTTAGGTGAATATAACATTTACTGATGTAAACACCAAGACATGTTTTCGGTTGTATCTTTCAGAAAATGTGCACTTTTACATACATTTATTGAGCATTAAACAATTTACAAACGCATTATCAGAACTTTCAGAATGCCCCTCGTACAAGTAAACCAGTTTCCAGAAAACCCTGCTATGTTGACATAACTTAATTACCTTATGTAAGGTTTTGAAAAAGCTCTAAAATAAGCAAAATACATATACATTGAGTCAATAGTAAGAATAAAGCCATATAGTACTATACCTTAGCATTCAATATACTAATGAATTATGTTGAAATAACTTACTTCATTATTATGGTAACCAAATTCAGTAACATACTCCGATGGAGAAAAACGAGTTAAACTAGTCGTTTAAAACTTTTGGCAACCTTTCTCTAACGATTTTGATACATTTATGTATATTTTTAGAAATTAAAACATATTTCAAAAATGTTATACTTTTTGAGCAGTTTATTTCAAGAATTGATCCAAGTCTGTATTTATAAACTTGTTTGCATGGCGTTAACGACTTCACGCTAAAAAGTTCCAAACAGTGACTGTACGAAAATAGTCGTTACTTCCTAAACATTCAAGATACGAACACAATATTTGTTTTACATTTTATTTCATAATGATAAGTCTTTTAAATTATTTAAAATCTCACAATCATTTTTTTCATAATAGCAGGTTTTCATGTAGACTGGTTCATGTATATTGTATATCCTCATGATCGAATCAAGGACAAATTAATTCCGCTTGTGGAGAAAACAGTTGGTGGGAAAACTACGTTTCTGGCATACTATTCTAATGCCAGTTTGCTAATACTAAATTAAAAAAATACACAATGTGAACATGCAGCGATGATTTGGAAGCTCTGATATTTCTGGGTTACATTTTTGGTCAGACTTGGCACAACCATCTATAGACAGATTATCTGTATGCCTATGTTAACCAATGGTGCGCCACGTTTTACAAAATGTATATACTGTTACGAACGAACGTGAGTTCATACTGAAGCTGTATCCCGAAAACCAACGGAATGAAATACATTTTGTAGTAACATTTTACAATACTTCCCGATACATTGATGACATTTTTGAACATAGATCAAACAATCTATATATTGGGCGACTACACTACTGTATACAATGTTCTGTTATGCATTTCGCTTATAACTGGACGTCAGCAAAATATGCAGTTAATACAGTGCCAAAGATGGAAATTTGGTAACGCTTCTCTCATACCCTCATGGCGAATGATACCATGTCAGGAGTGCGTGTAGATAGTGATTAATATAAATTGTAGGATTTGTTTCACTTGATCCGAAATAAATTAGCGCAAATTATTATATAAAACTGAAGACACGAAGCATGATACAGATCTAATTAGAAAAGAGTGAATTGTAGTTTTTACTATTTAATTAGTTGAAGATTGATACTTGAAATATTTGTTAAATTGTTGAATGATTAAAACTAGTTAAAGCTCACCTTGATCGCTAAACATAGATAATCCAACAGATGCAACCGACTGACAAACTATTGATTGCTTTACACAATTATGTAGTCATTAGACGTCACGTGATTTTAATCACGTGGTCTATATCCCTTGTACTTACTATCTACGACATCGTAAATCGTAAGGCTTGCATTAAGCACATTAACACAAAAATATTACAATCGCATGTGGTTTATCGGGTGTTGGCATTGGTTAAGGCTATGATAAATTAATTGCAAATTCAACAATTTTCTTATTGTCCTTTAATATTATGTCATTCTTTTTTGTCCAATCCACGTACAAGCACCACGACAAAATGTTAATCTCTCCTCGTGATCTGTGAATGATTTGCAGTTTGTATAGGAACAGCTCTGAATCCTTTCTCGATATAGTATGTACAGAATATTTCGAAATATACATATACCTGTAAATGGTGCGCGTCTTGTGCATTTTTCAGGACTTTGTAGCAGTCAGCCTGTCTTGGAGTGTGATAACGTTTTCGTTCACTTCTCCTGGTCTTCGGTGGTCCGATTTTGGAGCATCTTACACTGTCCCAAGTACATCAAACCTTGTAGATACATGTATTCACTTGACACACATTCGTACAATTTATGCACATTTGAACTTTCCTTCACATCCGTAACGCTTTTTACTTCTTGATCATTGTGTACGATAAATTACGTTGAACCAAGGTCAAACGTATCATTTTGAAAATAACAAGTTCTAATACTGTAAATGCCACTGAGTCAACTTTAAGAATAATAAAAAATTGCCTTTACAAAGTGTGTGATGTAGTTTTCAGTAATATATCTCAGTATTTATTAAAGTTATAAGATGAAACCATAATTATATCAAGAAGAGTATCGTCGATTTGAAAGTACATTTCAATTCGAAAATATTCGATCTATTTTTAAACTTTGTTCGTGACGTCACAATGACGTCTTCTGTGACTAGCGTAGATAATAATTACTTGGGTATTTCTGTTAAATGTGAAGATTCCTATGATCTATTTAGCTGAGTGGTCGGGACAAGCTTAGGCCTACAACATTTGATGCTCCGGGACAAGAAAAGCATTTTGGTAAATAAATGGATCCAAGCGTTCAAATAATATGACGTAGTTTTTATAGCAGAATATATATAATGGTATATGATGTGCACGATACATGTAGTCCATGTAACTGTTGCATCAGTCGTCCGCATCGACCATCTAGTTATAGAGCTACCTTTAAAGTGCAAGAGGACTCTCGTTCGACCTCCAGACCGTAGCATACAAGTCATTAAAATACATCACTTTCATCACTGATTGTGTGTGATTTACAATTACGGATTTTTTTGAACTTCTGGTTGCGCATATATGATAGGTCCTTCAGTCACGGTTATGATAGTGATCCGTAAAACTTCTTTTGAAAGTACTGCTGGTATAACCTAAATATTTTGGCATATAAAATAAGATGACGATTTAGTCACCGCTTCATGTACCTAGTACCCATTGGTTTTTAACTTCAGTAATTGTCATCCAAATGAAGTGAAATTGACGAAACTATGTAATTCAGCTGAAACTCTGGCATTCAGCTTTTTGATACTGTTTGTCTACTTTTCAGGATTTCTGAAAGCTAAAGCTTGATATTTCAACCGTTTTACTGTTGGATCTGGGCCATTCAGATTGGGCATTTAGCTTTGTCATTGCTAAAACGAGTTCATTCAGCTTTCCGTCAGCTTGGACTATTTACTTGTTCTGTTTGGCATTGTATGCTTTGTTATGATTTCTGTGCTCGACTAGTTCAGTTCACTCTCGTTCACCAGAGTAGTCTTCGTCCGAAACAGTCTGGAGAATTTGACTAGCCACTGATGTATGAGAATGGTTCAGTTGGGCAATGTGCCTTAAATGTGTGTTTTATGTTTTCTGTACTCGGCTGGTTCAGTTGAGTGCTGCCTTCTCTGACTGACTTGACCTAATATTATCTTTTTGGATAAACTCTGATTTATACGAGCAGCTTTACTGTCTTTCAGTCAATATTGCGGCTTTGGGACGTTTATACAGCTGTTATCAATGTTCTTTTTTGTTGTTGTTGTTGTTTTCGGTGAGCACTGTTGTGGTTGTCTTATAGATGCTATTGGTCTACTTTAATAAACGTGCAACAATGCTAAAAGACATCTTACGATGACCGTAAATCTCACAAACGTCATCGTGTATAATATCAGATTTTTTGTTGCTGAAGCGGGCCTTTCAACGTTTTAATACTCCTGCTTAACTTTGGGGGCTAAAGGCAGCTAAAACTATGTAGTCAGCAGTTTTACTGTTGTTACTAGGTTATTTAGTGTAGGCATTCCGCCTTTTATTTGCTGAAATTTTTCTATTCAGATTTTTAACAGTTGGGACAAGGTTGGTTGGCAGTGTGTTCGACGCTTCTTCGTTTTAGGATTTCTGACAGCTAAAACTAGGCATTATAGTTGTTTTGCTGTGGAAACTGGGTCATTTAGCTAGTAATGATGTTTTATACTTTTCGACTGCTTGGACTTTGGCGGATCTTTGCTTTTTAGTTAGGCATTGTGCCTTGTATGTGTTTATATTCCTGTGCTCGGTTTGTTCAGTTGGGCATTGTGCTTTGTGTGTTTTTAATGTTTTCTGTGCTCGGCTGGTTATGTTGAGTGCTGCCTGACCTGTCTGATTTAATATAATCGTTCCTAATATAAGTTTAGACCATTCTTTCATATAAGATGTAGTATCAGTCTGTCAAGCAATACGTTTTCAAAACGTGTTTTAGTTATTAATAAGTACATACGTATAATTTTATTTTAAACATACATTATGACCAAACAGATGAATGGAAGTAAGCCACAATGTAACTATGAGATAACTATGGTCTATTTGTTACACATGCCAAGTTTGATGCGCGAAAAAACAAAAATACAAATATATCTATGAAGTTGCATTTCTTTTCGAACATCCTCGTATAAGTCTTCGCCAGCGAGATGTCATTTCAATGAGCATACAAATGATGTAATTTGGCATTCGATAAGACTTTGTATTTATGTTGTGTAGCATTAAAATGGTAGATCTATAAACTAATATGTCGGTTATTAAAAAAAAAAACATTTTAAATTTCAAGCAAATTTACACCATACCCATGAAATATATGTTTTACCAGTAAAAAAATAATTTGGTTAGTTTTAAATAACAACAACTGGAAAACTATACTCATTGTGGCGCAGGATGATAACCGTTGAATTTATACCTGGCCCTAAATGTATGTTTAAACCACACAATTATGTGAGAGTGAAACACGCCCTCAAAGAAGTACAGTGGTGCACATGCATCTTTCCCGGCCTAATGTGTGTCTGTTCCTTTTGAAGGCACATCATACGATAATTTAGTTCGATTTATAACTCAGAAACCACGAGTTTTATAAATCATCAACTACGTACGTTTTCTATTTATGAAGCGTGATTGAAGAATACTGAAACCAAACAAGCAGAGAAATTAATGACGGTTAACCAATGCACAAAAATGTTCAATTGTTTAAAATTGAATTTATGTGTCTAGGCTTTTGCATTTTTTCTTATATTAATGTTTGTGCGTGTTTGTATTTTGTTAACCAAGTAATTACAACAGTTTGATGAGTTGATTTCTATAATTTTTATAATATATCAAATAAAAAAGCATAATTATTTCGGTGAGCACTAAAGGGTTGTTTCAGAATTCAGAGACAATTATGTATAGTACGTCAATATAAGACTACCTTACCTCAAATAAATAGAGGATATTTGTTGATTTTGGTGTAAGATCGAATTTTATTTCACCGAGTGATCACAGAAAATCAATATTTTCACGAGTGGCGTTGCCACGAGTGAAAATTTAATTTTCTGTGATCACGAGTGAAATAAAATTCATCTTACACCAAAAATCAACAAAGTTTCTGTTTATTATATGCATCAATTCCTATTAATATGTGCCGTAATTGGCTTAATTGGAAAAATCACGTCAAAATTAGAACGTCACGACGTGAGAATTATGACGTCATGATGACGAAACGCATATTTTAAAGCCCGGCGCAGTTGACGTTACGTTTCTTACCTGCATGATACCTGGAACCAGCTTCTAAAATAGTGAAAATAACAAAGTGGTAATTTCACTGTTATTTTCACTGAAAAACTCCATAATCCATTGAAAGCAAATAATAAATCGTCGTATTTATATGTAACCATTGTCATATTATATTTGTCTACTGGGTAAGTGTAAGATGGTTATATATAACCATTATCATATTATATTTGTCTACTGGGTAAGTGTAAGATGGTGCACCGTAAAACGTTCAAGCCCCCAGTGGCATTTTACGTTTTCCGTATCAAGGCGGGAGACCCATAATCAATAAACGAAAATTACAAAATATGTGGTTACTGTGCCTTTTTGTGAAACGTTGTCCATTTTGAATGTGCCCTTCTGCAATTACAATGTAGTATAAATATTGTTGTGCAGCATAAGGCTGTTTCGTATCTTTCAAAATGGCATGTACACTGTATCTGGTGTTGATTGTCTGTTTGGTGAGTGTGTCGTCCTGGCTTTTGCTCCGGTTAAGTATGACTGACTGAGGCGGCAGACGTTCGGGTTGAGACGTCGTGTTTTAACAGTTGCTAGTTTTTTGCATTTGGCATTTTCTGTTTCTTTATGTTATGTGTTCATGTGCTATTTGTTAGTTGGGCATGGTCCGCATCCTTTCGATTACGTTGTGCATTGTCTGTGCCTTAATGTTTTCATGTGTCATTTCGTGTACAACTGTGCATCTGTCCGTAGTTTCGTATTTGCGCTTAAATCATTTAAATGTGGATTTGGATTGAATATTTAGCTCCAATTTCCTTCATAGTTTAATTATTCAATCTTAAATAATCAACAATATGTCATAATTTCTCAGTATTCGTCATTTTCTAAGTGACCAGTTCTATGGCGCTGGGGTTTATTTTCTTCGCATCCAAAATTTGTCCCCCATCTGATTCGTTCGCGCTATTGGTACCCTGTTTGGTTCGTTCATAAGTTAATATGTAGCTGTATAGTTATGGATGTATGTTTATTTGTTGCTAGGTTTTTCATTTCCTTGCACCCTTTCATCCAATATCGAATAATCTATATTATTTTGCTTAATGTCATCATTACATTATGTGTGCGGTTGCATGAATTTATCATTTACTGTTTAAGACTTCAGACCGCTAAAGCTTGTCGAAACATGGTTATTCAACTGAGCGTACTAATTGTTAAAGTGGGTCATTCGGCAGGGGGCATTCAGTTTATTGAAGATATGTCGTTCAGCTGTTGCGCTCGACTGTTGAGGCAGGGTAATTCAACTAAGACATTAAACGTGTTGAAATTAGGTCATCCGGTTTGGGCTTTCAGCTTTTTTATTGCTGAAACGAGGTCATTCAGCTGAAACCATTACAACACCTGTCGCATGTGTTTCAGTGGATAATTATCACGTATGGTACTTAACAAAAGGAATAACCATACCGACCAGATGAGTGATACAAACTTGCGTACGTTTATGACTTTTACTGTCTTCTGGTTCCATAATTCTATATTTAAATTTGCCATATTTGCATATTTTCCATGTCGCCAGCAGTTTTCAGTATATAAACACGGTAATATTGGACATAGCCATATGCCTGAATGTTAACAAAGAGCATTCATTTTATAGATATGACATTCCTTTGTGCAAATTACGATGTGGTGGCTTCTTTATAATGCAATAGTTAAAATTTTAAAACTAAGTAGGTCTGTCTCCAGAATTGAACTATGGTAGCATAACGATTTTCAATGCCAACTTATTTCTCTTCAATGGTATATACTTATGTTGAGAATGTTTCATGATGACGTTGTTACCTCAAATAATGACATGGAACCATATAAACAAATCCTTCGGTGGCGTGCACTTGAAGAACGAAGGATAATGACTTAATTCGAAATGTCCAGTTTAAAATACTATGCTGGCGTAAAGGTGATTTCTCATAGTATGGTACTATTAGAAGTTAAACAGGATTACTAGTTAATGACCATAGCCAGATTGAACAAAGCAAACAACATTTTATTCTATTCTGTCACAAAAAGATCGATACACCTAGGGATATTCAGCGTTTTTTCTATTTCCCGTAACACCTATTTTCCGTAACAAAACATAGTAAATGTGGAAACGCATCACAAAATCAACGATACGAATGTTTCTTTATTGGTTTAAAAAAACGTTATCGGTTCCGGAGGGTGAATGATCGCCTCCAAGCACTCGAGAATTTTGGTTTTATTTTGCATTTGGAGCTATGAAGGTAAGCTAAAATTCCTTTCCTTGTGATTCATTGAAAGGTGACCACTCGACCATGACATTTATATGCTTATTAATATATTTTCTTTTACCAAAAGTGTTACTTATTAGAAAAAATTATACATAACCACTTTTAACAGTAATGATGTTACATGATGCTCGTCTCAAAGTACCGTTACGGAACATAGCTTTTATTCTTAAATATAGACGAATGCAACATTGATGTTAGAATTTAGTGTAATGTACAACATACATAACAATATGTTTTCCTTTTTGTAAATCTATTATCTCTAAACAACACCATTTGAGCGTAAAATAAGCTCATGTATGAATAGTGTCTTGAAGAAGAGGTTACGGAACATAGAATATGTTAGACTATGATTTATGTTGATGGTACTGTGTATTGCGACGTCATATCTACTTAAATTCTTAAAGTATTTTCACACCATCAATTTAAAGGTACAAATTAATGACTGACAAATCAAACAATTAAAGTACTTCAAAGACGTTCTTTAAAGAGACCATTAATTATGAGTTACGGAGAATAGTCAAATGTTACGGAACATATATCTAAAAGACAATCAAATCTATTTCTCAAATATGATGCCATGTTCAATTGAAATTGTTGAAAATATGAATACATCATTCTGAGCATAGGTTAGGTCGTCCCGTTTATCGATAGAAAGCATATTATGGTAAAGGTTATGCAGGAAAATACAATTTCAGGGTTTCATAGGCAAATTCAGAGCAACAACGATGACAAATCGGCGAATAGGGAATGATAAAGATTTCTGTCCAGGAAGATTTTACAACAAGAGAGCGACAAATGCGTTCCAATTAACGTACGTACAAACTGACACATGCAAAACAAGGAGAAAGGGGGATGAAAGAAGAAATATTTCGTAAACAACAAGAGAAAATACGATAGGGAAATAAAGAACTGTTACCAACAATACATCACTTTCATATAAATTCGGTGTAAATTGCAAACAATTGATATGCAATAAAGGAAAAGTGACAGTTTAAACATGTACAAACAGTTATTTAGCTGTTAAAGTGAAAGGCGGTCCCCAAAATGATTAAGAATACCAGTAGAGTGCTCCGATTGAAGAATAGCAGAAAGAGCAAACATGAGCAAACAGGGGCAAACAAGGGCAAACAAGGACAAACAAGAGCAAATACAATCCAGGATATTGATCATACAAAATACTTTATAAAGGTAAAAATTATTTAAGCAAACTTGCGTGAGGGTGAGCATTAACAGTGCAAGTCACAATAGAATATTTTCTGCCATGCGATGACCTAAGCAATGTTATTAAAGTTAAACACCAAGAAAAACAACAATTGTAGCCAAAATAAAGTCGAAGAAGTTTCAATAGTTAAGGATTGCAAATACGTTATTTGTATTTTATTCTTCCGAGTAAGGCGTTTAGAGTTTTGTAGTTTATTTTCGTCTCATCAATACAAATACAGATAAAATACAATTACATATATCAAACTAAAACATAGAATTGTATTGCCACTCTTATCAGAGTTATAAGAGACTAGTACCTATTAAATACTAAATAAAAACTAATGACTTAAATATAAAAGGCAAAAATAAGAATAAAATTTTATCACATGTAAAAAAGCACAATGCTTAGTAGTAAAAAAAAATTATGATAATAAAACACCTATAATTACAGTTAAAACATATATAGCTAAGCATACCTAATTTATATTCACATGACACTATTGTAAAAACAAAGAACTATCAACAGTACCGGGTGTACGGCACGCCACTCTTTATAAATAGGGAAAAAAGTGATATTATTCTGTGAAGGGAAGATAATCGTCACGTACCTCCTTGTAAGTAGGATGTTCAAATAAAGAACATGCCATAAATGCCTATGTATATATATGCAAATGGTAAGCTACTAGTATATGAGAATTTCATTCTCAACATTTCACCAATCATTTAACTATAGAAAAACTAATTTGCCTAAAAGCTTAAGTTAAAACCATCTTATATACCGAGAAGCTGTGCTTTCAGAAAAGTAATTTGTTGTTCTAACATTTGCTAAGAAAATCAAAATCTTGTAATGTTCATAAGGAGAGTATAATCATTACGAGTTGTACAATGCTTTTTTAAATGCAAAAATTGAAATCCATGCATTTTGATACTGATTAATGCAGGGAGTTATATATCTGACAAGGGTGGGAAGAATGGAAGTAAGGACCTATGTTATATCAACAATACGAGACATGAAACGTACATGTGTTCAGACATTCAAACGACAGTTTATCATATGAAAGAAACTGACAAATCGAGGCGATGCTAGAAAAGACTTCGAAAACATGATGACTATAACATTATTGACAAGCGTACAACGTTTGTAAAAAGTGCAAGTTGTAATTATATACACCAGGAAATAAGTTAGGCACACCCCGGAAATTTAAAATTGGTTGTGATTGAAAGCTCTGTCATGAGATGACGACTTAATCGAGCTAAGAAATAGTAATTTGATAAGTAGCGATAGCAATTTAGTAATCATAAACCAGTAAATTTATGAGTTTAGTTTATTCTTATCCAAATTATTGAAGCATAAGCAAATGTGTTGTTTTTTACCAAAAATGTAGGTGTTTATAAGTATGGTGTTGGAGCGTTTACAAAACATTTACTGGTGGGTATTTTTGGTAAATATTGACGATTACTTAACCTTAAATGACATTATGTAGCCAAATGTTTAATAACGTGTGCAACCTCGACGTGCCCGGATGACAAGAATGGCAAAATTCATCTCAAAATCGCATTAGACGCCTTACTGGTAGTACGAGGAGAAGGGTTGAGGCTGTCGTCAAACAGGGAAGGCAGTACTCAACTTAACCGGTCGAGCACAGAAAACATTAAAAACGCACAAAGCACAGTGCCCAACTGAACCAACCGAGCACAGGTAACATAAAACACATAAAAGGCACAATGCCCTACTAAACAAGCAAAGATCAAGTCCAATCTGTCTAAAAGTACAATAAATTATTAATAGCTGAATGACCCAGTTTCCACAGCAAAACGACTAGAATGCCTAGTTTTAGCTGTCAGAAATCCTAAAACGAAGAGGTGCCCAACACACTGCCAACCAAGGAATCAATCAGCCCTTGTCCCAACTATTAAAAAGCTAAATAGAAAAAGTTCAGCAAACAAAAGGCGAAATGCAGACGCTGAATGACCTAGTTACAACAGTAAAACTGTTTAACTACATAGTTAACGAGTAAAAACTATTTATTATAAAATGCATGTTATCTTAGATATTATAAATTTCATGAAATTTTTTTGTTTTGTTTTGTTTACTCTTTATTAATGATACAGTTACATGTGGTTTTAGCTGCCTTTAGCCCCAAAAGTTAAGTAACAATATCTAAACGTTAAAAGGCCCGGTTTCAGCAACAAAAATCTGGAAACCCTAGCCGGAAGACATAGTTGCACTACGTAAAATGTCTCAACTGAATGCCCCAGCCAAAACAAGTCGAGGTAATACCCAAGTGAACAACTCCACCATAAGACTACAGTGGACACTCCAGCCGGATGACCTAGTTTAAATAAATCAAATATTATAGTAGAACAAGTAAAATGACGTAATTGAACAATATGACGTCGTGTGGTATTCGTTATGTGTGGCGGAGCCTTGAAATATCTTACTCTCTTCTTTATTTGACTTCCGTTGGGCAATTGAGTACTTCCGTTGCTTTTTGGGGTTTCAGGGGGCTCTGATCAGGATGTTCAAGCAGTTTGGTTCCCACTTAATAAATTATATTTTTATAGATTGTGTTCAAATGCCAGGAATTAAAAAAGTTCTATTCCGACACAAAGCATGGTTATAAAACACTACATCACTAAACGTGTTTACCGAGTACTTAGTTCATTTGAAGAGTGTATGAATGCTGTTTCTAGTTAAATTAAAATTAGTACATGGGTGGGCGTCAAATGTGACATTTCCAAATGATGCCTTTTAAATTAGCTTAATGTAAATATATATTCCAATATAGTTTGACTTAATATACTGAACTGTGTTTATCCCTTAATGTTTTGCCATAAAGGCAATGTGTTATTGATATAAGAGACAAAGTTACGAATGTTAAACCTAGGTCCCCGTTTTTTTGGGACACCCTGTACATGTATATATTAACCTTTTACTCCCCCAGTTCATGTTTAATGAAGCAAAACTATTTTGTATTTTATTTCTAGTGAGGAAGTTCTTCCAAATTATGCAATAAATAATCAAAGCTAAGCGAAACATTGTAGTACTATATGGGTACATCATTTTAAAATCAATCAATAGGTTGACATTCTTCTTATTTTAGAGCTTTTTCAAACCCGTTTTACATGCAACAATTACATAAAGTCAAAATACTATGTAGCAGGTTTTATATATTATTTACCAAGAACTAGGCCGGTATTCACAGGGCATCGTAAGGGAAAACTAAGCTTCAAAGTTATTTTCTTTAATGAACTAGACACAGTGTCCACTAAACTCAGAATAACCCATTATATTTTTAGCTCACCTGTCACAAAGTGACAGAGTGAGCTTTTGTGATCACTTTTCGTCCGTCACAATTTTGGCTTAATCATTATGAAACTTGGTCACAATGATCATATCAACAAAATCTAGGTCAAGTACGATATTGGGTCATCTGGGGTCAAAAACTAGGTCACAAGGTCAAATGATAGAAAAACCTTGTGTTATCACTAGATGTCACAATTTTGACCTAATCTTTATGAAACTTGGTCACAATGATCGTCACAACAAAATCTAGGTCAAGTTTGATATTGGGTTATTCGTGGTCAAAAACTAGGTCACAAGGTCAAATCATAGAAAAACCTTGTGTAGTCACTATAGGTCACAATTTTGACCTAATCTTTATGAAACTTGGTCACAGTGATCATCTTAACAAAATCTAGGTCAAGTGCGATATTGCGTCATATGGGGCCAAGAACTAGGTCACTAGGTCAAATCACAGGTCTTGCATGTACTGCTACAACAGGTGAATTATTTTTATAATTACATTGAAATTGGTAAATTGGTGGTGGTGTTCAAATATGACAGTTATCTATATAATCAGATGCTTTTCAATATAGTTTACATCGTTATACATGGTCAAGATACCAAAAAAATGTATATTTAAGTTTGGTCTAATATATATTGCTCTTTTACCCCCACCCACTTCATATTTAATGCAGCAAAATAGCACCCAGGTAAAACTCCTTATAACTTTTTCCCGCATTAAACTATCTAAAATAGTGTTTTAAATAAGCCTAGTGAATTAGATCTTCAAAATTATTCAATAAAATATATATCACGGGGGTATCTTTTTTTTTGGTTAAACGTGATTAAAACGCTGAGAAAATCAATGCAAACGTTTTAAAACAAAATTTTATTGAACATGATCATATCGCGACAACACATAAACACACACTATTTTTTACCCAACCCACCTTTTTGTAATGTAATTTTTTTTCGGAATGCCATCGTCATTTCAATTAGTATTTTCTATTTCTATTGCATAACACTTATCAAAACTGTTCAATTTGATTAAATTAAGATTATTTTAACACATTTTTGAAATGTATAAGGCACACATATATATATAACGTACTATGACAAAATGATTAAGCTGCTTTGTGAATACCACCACTGATCTTTTTCGCAATTTTGTTTTGGTTCGGTTAATATACAGCCATACCTGTTGTGTAGCTGTACCTTTGTAACGTAGCTATGTACCATTTTTACGTAACTGTAAAGTTGTCGTAGAACTCTACTTCTGTCATGCAACTGTACCTTTGTTCATAGCCATGCCATTATAGTGTATCTGTAATGTTGTCTTCAAGCTGCATCTTTTTCTCGAAAATGTTCTCTTATTTAAACAACCATGTTTGTTTCCTTGATTTATTTCACTCGCTATATCGACCATTACTTGTATATCCCCTGGATTTATGTCACGGGTTATATCGACCAATATATCTCATGGATGTATGCCACTCGTTATATCGAATAGTATGTCACCAGGATTTTATGTTTATATTGAGTCAACAACCATTATATCTCTCTGCGTTTCTGTACTCATATTGTTCATTAGGTCCCATTGATTTATGTGACTCGTGATATCGACAATTAAGTCCCCTGGATTTATGGCATTGGTTATACTGACCCTTATCGTCACTGAATATATGTCATCGTAATTCCCACGTTCGTAATAGTGTCCATTATGTCCCCTGGATTTATATCGTTCGAAATAGTGTCCATTATGCCCCCTGTATTTATGTCATCGTACACTCTATGCATCGTATTACGGTCATTTTTGTCCCCTATATCTTATGTTACGATTTGATGTGTTCCATGAGGTTGTGTCCAGTATGTCGATGAAAAATAACAAAACACAACCATGTTTTATGATATATAGGTGTTATTATGCATAACTCAAATTGGAGAAACTGTACATAATCATAGTAATTTCTCCAAACAACATAAGGTGGTAACTATTGTAAAACATGTTTACGTATAAAATATAACATACATTCGACTGTCGTTATCTCGATATTTCCGTGATCGTAGTTAGTACAAAAATTCGACATAAACACCGGAAGACTGTACCGGTCTCATTTCGAATACATGTAAACAAAGGAAGAAATATCGGGAAATTCGGAACATTCGGAAAATTGGAATATGGCGAATTCGGTGTAACGAGATACGACAATCAACTATTTAAAATAAGCAGATACGTGCATTAATAGTCTACCAGATAAAAGGATTAAGATGTCTGAAACAAAACTGATCATATCGATACATAATTGAGCATTGACTGCCGACTTAGAATCACAAAATCAAATGAACGTGCTGATTATATGCTTTCATCATACCTCACGTGACCTTTCAATGTATTTTCCCCCATAGGCCTGCCGGTGGTAATTTGTTTGATCACATAGTAATAACCATTGGCAAAAACGAGAATGAGCTATTTATAGAAATATGTACTATTTGAGTCCGGAAAGCACCCCACTAGAGAGTATCCGTATGCTTTTTATATAATTGTGTATATTTCACATGCTATTTTTGTAAATCTTGTCAATTTCAACCATCAAATCATTATAAGTCTATACTGACTGAGATTGTACATGTTTGAAATTATCATAACGGCAATCTAAGTGCTGCTCACATTTGTTGATATTTTATTTTATTTGTAACATGCTCATACTTTTGTTCTGTATATTACAACAAATAACACATGGCTGCGAGGGTGATAGTAAATAATGACAACCCTTGTTATTCGCCTCGTTTGATATAACTTTTCTCAAATTGTTATTTTTTATACTATACCTCACGTGACCTCTCAAGGTATTTGAGACCGATAAACACTCTCCTAGAGAGTATGCTATTTATATATTTGTGTATATTTCACATACTATTTTTAGTAAATCTTGTCAATTTCAACCGTTGAAATTGACAAAATTTACTAAAAATAGCATCAAATCATTAGAAACTGATACGGACTGAAATTGAACATTTAAAATTATCATAACGGCAATATATGTTTTGCTTACATTTGTTGAGATTTTATTTTGCAAAATAGTTGTAATGTCTTTCGGTATAATAAAAACCTCGGGTAATATAACTATTCTCGGGTTGGTATTATTTACTATCACCCTCGCAGCCATGTGTTATTTATCTACTATCACCCTCGCAGCCATGTGTTATTTATATTATATCATTAAGATTTAAACCGACTACAATTTATATCAAATCATTATTAACATGTATAAATAATATGATCAATTCCTTGGTTAAACTAAGTAAAAAATGGCATTTGTATCTAAATACGTCTAATTGGTATTTGGCTGCTTGCAATAATATGATTTAAGCTAAAAACTACAACTTGGTATTATAGTGTATGAGTGCATTGGTGCATGTGTCAATTAACGATTAACTGGTCATAGATCTGATGAAAGGGAAGGTATTGCATATAGGTATGGTAATAATTATGTAAAAGGCTACACATTAGAGAACATCGCTCATTGTTTATACATAGTTCCCATATAACCATTGTTTCGAATTGTTGACTAGTTTGGAAAGCAACTTCTCTTACATGGTTAACGTGATAGGAAACATTTATTTATAGAAAAATAGCCAGAATCATGACGTTTTAAACAGCATTTTTACAGCAGGTTTTAAGGCATATGAATACCATTGTTATATTCTAAATCATCAAAAACATAAATATCTTCTGAAAATCTTTATCACATTTGCCTCCAACAATAGCCGACAATACAAAACAAGGAAAGAAAATATTGTTATTTTGGGAACTCTCTATGAAGAACACGTTATTTGTTCACCGATGGCCAGCATTATACCGGAGAGATAGCCTCTTGGAACGCATTGATCCAGTCGTTCTTCAAGCACTTCGAAAATTGCAACTGAAATGAAAACAAAATAAATTTAAATTATGGTTCTGGTTAGGTTTGATGCTGAGATGCGTGGTCATTCTACTGTGTCTCTGGCTGATTGACCACTGACACCAGGCTTCGAGGGAAAGGTTAAATTTAAATGGACACTGTAATGAGCCAGTGGTGACAAAACCGACATTTCCGTTAGTTGAAGCTATCATAAAGTATCAAACATCAAGGCATTTTCCCAATCATTTAAGCATTAGTATACACGAGTAGACAGTGTTTATCGACCTATTGTTATAGATACACTGAGAGTATTTTAAAATGTGAGGTATCAATATAAAGCTAAAACAATGATCTTTAATATACAGCTCACTATTGTTAACAATTCATTGCTAGAAGAAATACATGTATAGCATAAATTGCATTCCAATTTGAACAACCTTCGTACAACGCGCGTTGGAATCTGTCCAATCTCCACGCGGTCGCTTCAATGTCATACGACAATCGGATGCTCTATGCGAGTCACACGAATAATTTGATACTTGTCAGTCAAACGTATGATATTGATCGTGTGAAAGAGATTGGACTCTGTGTTTCTTATATAATATACCGTACCTTAGTCTAGACAATAACTCGAGATAAGCCACTCACCTTTGATATGGAGCCCATGAAGCCAGAACCTGGATCCCTCATCATATAACAACCACCAATGTCTAATCCTTCAGTTGCCACAACAACCGTTCCTGTAATAGGTAGCACAATACGTTGTTATCATAATACAATATTTACCTCCTTGTTTGAAAAGTCAGCCAATTTGATTGGATATTTTCTTATTGTGGAACAATTAGTTTTTGTCAATATAATCTAACTATGAATTCATTTAAGCTTTCCATGAAACACATGATTTTTATCACCAGCTGGGTCTTTTTCCCCATGGATTTAATGTGTTTTGTGATGTCAGAGTCACGCGATATTGTTACACTGGATAGGTCATTTAGTACTACAATGGGTTCTGTTATTAACGGTGGCCTAGAGGTAGGGCGCTCGTTTCGATCCCCGTCTGTGCAACTGCCTAATTTCTCTAAACAAAAATAACCCACTTGCTCCACTCGACCAAGGTGTGAATTGATGCCGGTGAGGGCGGTGTCTGTACATGTTCGATATTCCTAGGCGTTGCAGATCGATGTGTGCTGCTAACCCACCAGGAGAGAAACAGTTACCATAGGGACTCGAACGAAGGTTTCCTTAGGTAGCCCAATGACCAGCGGAAGTTAAAATGTCAAAGGGTGTCTGAACGGCTGACATGGTTACTTAACTATTTAACTGAACTTATAATGGTTCATGTTTTACATGATTTTATAACCTGTCACTTTGGCTTTTTAGTTAGAGGACATAACTTGGTGGGTAACTTTTATTTATACTGTCCTTTACCACAAAGTATGTTGGGTAGGTGTGAGGTTTGGTGCACTGTATAACGTTCAAGCCTCCAGTAGACTGTCACTTTCCGTACCAAGACAGAAAACCTACAGTCAACATTCAGTTAAGTATTTATTGTCCAGTTTATAGTTATTATTTCATTACTGACGAACCAACCATATTATAACAAGGCGACGTATGCTTTATATAGTAACCATTCGGAAATACCAGAACGTTATGTAAACGTACGTCTTGGTTCGTTAAAGTACATCGATATAAATAATACATAATGTCTATAATAAGCGCCAAAGGGAACATAAAAAGTGGAGTTTGTTGATCTTCTAACAAGTTCAGTGACATTGACAATGGTATGGTCAGTGTGTGATAAGAAGGTTGGTCATTGAAGACAGAAACTTGGTCAATAGTGGAATTTGTTCCCCGGTGGTCTTTGACACAAGTGTGACGATAACTTACCGCTCAATGGCAATTCTTGTATATTTGGTGCTCCTGAACCTTCGTTGAGAACTCTTAGCATCTGTCCATCATAAAGTGCTGTAAACTTGTTCCAAGCATTCGGCTAAAATCCAAGATTATAATTAGTTAAACAAACAGGTACCATAAGTGTATTGATTATACTAATATCGAAACACCATACCTACGAAAGACTGGGTTGTTATTTAAAAAATGACAATTTCATGACTCGAATTCATGAATTTGATATAGGGAAATAGTGAAAAGAAATCGTGCCTTGGTGAATTCACTTTAAATATGAATTTAAAATTAATGAAAACAAATTTAATACGTAGAAATGTGAACATACTTAATAAAGTACAATAATTATACAATTGATCAAAGGAAATATTTAACACGTAGAAATGAAAACATACTGTGTAAGGTACTGATGCCACGACAGGTGCAGATTGATTTGCGATAATTTCGTCGGTTGTAAGCGACAGATGAATCATACCATTCTCCGTGAACAGTTCCAGTGAAGGAATTGGGAGGTCCATAATCTGGCAGTTATTCAGCATGGATTGTTTGAGAGCCTGTGACCCATCTATTTGGTATAATATCTGTAAATCAAAAATATAAGCAATGACGCTTATACTTCTTAAATTTATATACACATTTTAGAACTGTATAAATGTATGTTTAAGTTTTAGGTAACAGCACTCTCTGTTTATTCTAGATTTTTATGAATGTAATAAATAATGATAGTTTGTGCATCCCATCTTAACGTTCATTTCAATTTTGAAGAATATTCACCTTCCAACACCAAAGTAACCGTTGCCCAAATTTAGGCATATAAGTACAATTTTGACGGATATATTTTTATTTAATTGTGTAGGATAAGCAACGTAAGCTGTCATTGCTGAACTATGAGAAAAGTTAAAGAAAATCATTTAAACAAGTGATGTGCAAAATGTCATGTGGTTCGGTATAATCGTATAAATGATGGCCCCGCAAAGCATATAGATGCAGTAATATAGTGTTATTATCTTACAATATTAACATGTATGCATTCATAAAATGTTAATGATAATAGAATAGTTATTATGAGAACATATATTATACTTACGTTTAAAAATATGTTTTCATACGCAGATCGGAAAAATGGAGCTCGGAAGAAAAGTCCACCATTAAATAGGAATGCTGTCTTGCCGTTAAGTGTTGGGCCTGGGGAAAAAAGGAAAACAGAATTGTGATGCGTACGCTGTCTATTGAATGAGGATATGTACTTTCGGAGAAAGGTTCTAAACGTCCTTAAAATAAATAAGGGAGTTATTTTGAACTTTTAAATTTTGTACGCGCTATTTCATTGTACCATTGGTCGAATTGCAGCGAATCTTTGCATGACAGATCAGTACCAAATCTAGTTGTGCATATCGTTGGGACACGCCGGTCGGATCAATTTTAAGGGAGTTAAGGTCCTTTGTTTTTTATACGTATTAATGTTGTCCGCTCTATTTCTCTGTAACCATTGGTCAGATTTCTACGAAACTTTGCATGACTGATCAGTACTAAGTCTAGTTGTGCATATCGTCAGCACATTCCGATCGGATCAATTTTAAGGGGTTATGGGCCTTTGTTTTTTACACTTATAAGTTTTGTCTGGACTTTTCTGCTGTTGGATTGGTTGGATTTCAATGAAAGTTTGCATTACTTATCATTACAAGTTCTACTTATACATATTGTCAGAGAATATTAGAGTGACTGTGTCCATCAGTATCTGGGGATATTCATCACATTCAGTGATATTTCTTGTTGGTAATATCAGTGTACTTTCCAGTGTCCCAAAAAACTTACTACCAACTAATAACACTCAACGTAGAGCAACATGTATCATAACGCAATTGAAAGAATTGTCTTATCCAGAAAGACCGCGCGAACTAAATATGCCGACTTCGAAATACAGAAGAGAACATTTTGACATGATACAAAATTACAAATACATGTATACAAAATTGTTCACATACTTGAAGATACTAGCACGACCAAATTCTTCTTTTTTAATGACATATATAGAGGATATTACTCCGCCGAGTATTTTATCGATTTTTTCAACGAGTTTAATAAATTCAAAGTGGAAAGTCACAAATGTAATGTTCTTTTTATCACATGTTAGCCTTTTCCGGCCGAAACATAAAATAGCTACTTATTTTTCACTATAATAAACGCGCAACTTTGACGACGTCGCCTATCCTTTGAATGACGTCGCGTGATAGCTTTATTACACTAGTGTATTATTATCAAAAATAAATAATGGCTTTATTACGCTACCGCGACGTCAAACATGTGATAAAACAATTATATATAACAATCAATCGTAAAGACATTATGTGAAGTACACGAGATTCACGTGTCTTACCTTCATGTGCCTCACCAATCTGTGCAATATCTGTCTGTGTTTGAGAACCTAGTCTGTCCCAATTTGGAAAATTGAATTCGATGTCCATTTCCATGCTGCATGCTGTAATGATAGTAGTGACAATTTTGTTTCAATTGCGCTTGAGTGAACAGTATCAAACAGGTTATGTGTAACTTGTGTCCGAAAAGTAAACACAATACGAAAGGGAAAGTAGTCTAACATTTAACTTGTTTGATTTCTTTCTTCAAAACTCAATGCTAATGAAAACTCTTCGCATTTAACCGTAGCCAATGTATATAAGAAATGGAAATTTATGTTTAAGAAAAATACAAATTGGTTTTAAATCAATAATAAAAATCATAAATTTATTGAAGAACCATAGAACTACATTGCTTTATAATACAAGGCAAACTTTGGCAATTTTCAATTATTTTGTTTACTTGTACAAACAATAGCAACATCTTGCACATGCAGTGTAGAAACAACTTTCATAGATTCGCGTTTACAAAGAATAAACTAATTATGTAAACCTTCGTTTGTATCAATAAATTATACATTTGTAATTGTATCATCAATAAATTAAAACAATTGAGACTTTTTCAAACAAATACAGTATTTTGCTTGTTTGTCACGTAATATTGCGACAAAGAGTTGTATTTCATACAATTGGAATTTTGCTATATCCTTACAGTTATCGGCTGCATTCTTCAATTTCTTTCCACAGTTACATATAGATGTATCAAACAGACTTCCCGGAGCGCATGGTCTCTCTAGTTCTGTGTCGTGGACCATTTCCAGGTATGCCGCAGGGTTATTTGGTGCGGGTTTTAATAAACACACTGTAAACCAACAATTATATAGTACATGTATTGTCAATAATACAATAAAGTACATTATTATGGAATGTAAATTAATAAATAAAATATAATTCCTCAGCAAAAGGCTACACTACGTTGTGATAAAGGGACATCTCTAACTACTCGGCATCCAAGCACGGTAAACACTCAACCAGCGTAGCCTATAGTTGTCTGTCTATAAAATATACCGCTGGCTTAGAATTCATGAGAAGGTCGTAAGTACTAAAATGCTAGCTTGCGAAAACAAGACAAAACTGTCTGAAAACTACTCTTTACTAATTAGAAAAAAGCTTATTCAACTTCAGTTATGTCAACAAGACCTGATCCGATTTTCATGCCATTAGCTCACAATAAGCGCATGGTGATGCAGATTTCAAATATGTATGGGTCTTATAAGGTCCTTATAATTTAGTGGTATGTCCAAAACCTCACAAACAAACGTTCCGTTAATTCAAAGGTTTCCCTTATATGTACATGCACGTGTATGTAAATTGTTACCATTTCGGTCTCTTGAAATACATGTATGTTGAATGTCGCAGCTTCATTGATAGCAAATATTTTTCCCCAAGATCCCGTAAATTGGAGATAGAATGTAAACAGAAAATGTGTTGAACCAAATAAAAAACAGTACCTGCTTTGTAGTTTTCGGGACATGTGTCATCACAGTTTGAGACGAAGTCAATTGGTTTTTTAAGGCATGCTTTAGCCATGCTGTCGTAATATTCACCCGAGGGACAACACCATCGCTCGTCACCGTCTATAGGATTGCACTTCATAAATGTACGGCAATGTGAATCGTTTTGTAATGCGTATGTAGTTGCTGTTAAACAATAATCTGAAAAAATAAAGGCATTCTTCGTAAATATTTTATGGTATGGCATTTGTTAGTAAATATTTTATATCACTGCATCTATCTTAAATATTTCATAGCATGGCGATCGTAACTAAATATTGTTTGTAAACATTTCATAGCGTGATGTTCGTTCGTTAATATTTTCTAACATGGCGTTTGTTGTAAATATGTCAAAGTACGGTATTAAAATATTCTATAATGCTAGTTCTACACGACCTGTGGATTAATCCATATACGCATAGCGGAAACAAAGCCGTATACTATTACCGCAACAAAATACACCTGGCAAATTGACTAGTACTATTTACGCCCCGCGAACAGCAACTTGGTGATATTTGTTTGTGCTCTCAAAAATGACAAAACAACAATATAAAATACATAATAAGCATTTATTGAATATACCGTTGTCTATACAGTTGTTTCTGCAAATAAACAAATTGACTCCAATAATATGTTTTGTTCTTTTACAAAACATCGAACATCAGCATGTTCGCTTTAAAAGTAGTTCAGTGAAAATAAATATCACGTGACATAGAAATGAATGAATCAAGGTAAACTGTGTAGTAAAAACTACAACTAGTTGCGACTAAGGCAAGTTGCACGAGTATCCTTTGTTACAACAATGACGCATTTACTTTTAAAAACTCCAATATACTCTCGACACTAAATTTCATAAAAAACGAAGGTCGTTTTCATTAACGAGGGATGTAATTGCGACAGCTAATAAGCCACTCCATTTCAGCGTGGAATTATCTTTACTGTTAAATGGGTGATAATGGAATGCGCACAGTTAAATAGTACAGGATATTATCGTGTTTAGAATTGAAATAAAAACTATGTTACGCACGAGTGATTTAATTGTTCCGCATCCGAACTCCTGTCTGTGTTTTATTCACCGACAAAATACAACAACAGATGTAGCACGAGTAATTTTATTTTGCTGCATCCAAACTCCTGTTTGTGTTTTATTCACCGACAAAATACAACAACAGATTTTTATTTCTTAAACAAATTGATCAAACTCTTAGTCAAATGCGTAATTTCAAAAGATAGGGTGGGTATTATTTATCTTTAGACAACGTTGTCTTGAATTATTGAGGTGACCAAAAGATAATAATACATATTATGTAACTAATTTATACATTAAATAAAACTCCACTTACTTGGCTCGTAAGTCGGGGGGCATTTGTCAGTACATCCTGGCATATCAACACAACCCATCTGACTCAAATATCCTTGACCCGCGGGGCAGCATACGGGATGGGGCAACTGATCTTCACAGTCCCAGTATGTCCTACAGTTCTTATCATCAAAGTAGTCAGTCAATTGTCCAATACCACGACAAACGTCTGAAAAATACAATGGAAGAGTGATACATTGTTTCGTGTTACAAAACACACAAAGGACTTTAAGAAAAAACTTAGAATTTTCTTAAAATCTTAAAATTAAGTGTATCCGCCAAACAGTAAGATCAATATTATCAATTTTACGTAGTTTATAAGTATTATGAAAAGAGCTACAATAATCTTAAAGAAAACATGTTTTTTTCTTCTTTTTTTAGAAATGTGTGCAGCGCCGCGCCATGATTGAGGCTTATATTACAGATCAATTTTAAGTATGTAACCTAGAAATTATTGGTTGTATCAAAGGACGTAAATTACATTTGTATCGACTAGGGCTCCATATCATGGATGATGCTAAACTGGTCGATAAATACATTACTTACGAAAAAAAGATACTTATACATCGGACAAGGAAAGCGCGAAGTGATACATCACAAAGAAAGCATGAAAATCCAATTGGCACAATACACGCAACAAAGGGACAATCACTGATCACATGGACAGTCATAAGTCAACCCTGTTGCAAATGCTTCAGGACAACCCATGTCAGTCACTGGAACAAGATCAATATACAAATGTAAGTGCACATGTATACTTGCCGTCAAAAATACAAAATTCAAATCACATGGATAGAGGTAGGTAACAAGAACATCGATTAGCGACTTACCTGTGGCATGTTCAAAGCAGGACTGACTATAATAGCATAAGGCATTTTAACTTAATACGATTATATAGTATGATGGTGTCCGTGGAATGGCTGTTGTTTCACATCGACCTTAACATACAATTAATGTACATGTGTATAGTAAACACTAACAACACATTAATGCACCGTACATTATGTTGATAAGAATGGGTACCTTGTTTAATTGGGCAAGCATCCTGGCATGAACGTTGTATGTCGTCTAGCACACAGTCATTGAGAATTTGGTCAAATCGTTGATCCGGACCACAGCACTTTGGTACAGGTCCTGGGGATGATATAAACAAACATTGAGTATGTTATCATGATTTGTCGTTATTAAATATACTATGTCAATCTGATCTTTTATTTTATAAATATAAATTAAGGTGCATATCTCTTGATGATGTTAAAAAACTTACGTTCGTTTGTTTTATATGTGTCAGAGCAACGGAATAAGATTTTGTAGCGAATGATTCAGAGATATAGTTGAAACGTATTTCTTATGTTATTGCCTAATACAAACAACATAGTACGTACGTACAACTTAGATAACTTATCGGCAAAAGGTTGAAGCATAAGTTAACATAAGCGAACAACTTAACTAGTAACCAAGTTAGTACAACATTTTGGTAAAAAAATACAGAAAACATTGTTGGTTTATTTTACAAAAACATGGTGAAGAATGTAATCAACAGCAATTATTACTAACTAGACTGTGTTTTTAAATACGACATTCTCGTGCTCGGAATTTAAATGTTGTGAACCAAGTTAATTATTTCGGATAATTTTTGCGGCGGTTGATTTACCTAGCCAGTTTTCATGGACTGTAATCTAACCAGCACTAACTCTTCTATCGGGAACAAGTTTCTTCTTTGAATGTGGAGGAAACTTTTTATTGATCTCAAATTTTCAAGGAAGAATATGACTCGGGGAGACCAGGATTTTAACCTAAATCACCGGGTTACAAATCCAGTACTAACTACTACACAGCGACCATGGCTAGTACAGAAATTGTCATACAGAATCAAACTACATAAAGTCCTTTATCAACATACTGATGGGAAATAAATTAGTGTTCAATAAATACAAGAACGGTTTACCTTTCATTCCACATTCCCAATAAGTTCTACAATTGTTGTCCTTATGATCGAACTTATCTCCTGTGATTCTACCTGCACAAATGTCTGAAACAGATATGTTCAAATCATATAATTATGTATTTAAAGATATGATTCTTTTATAAACCCTTGATCTTAATGATGCTTTTTAGTGAACCAGAAAGATTATAACAATGCAGCACTCAACAGTATCGACATGGCACAAAAACGGAACACACAGAAAAAGAAAATCGCAAAAGGGAACACATGGCAAAGGAAAGTCACAAAAAATAACACACAGAAAAAGAAAAACACAGAAAAAGAAAATCACTGAAAAGGAACACACATAAAAAGAAAATCACAAAATTAAATACACGGAAAAAGAAATCGCAAAAAAGGAACACACAGAAAACAAAATCTCAACCGAATAACCTGAACAAATTATGCAAGAACACAGTAAATTCAAATCGAACCAAAGTCATTAATTTGGGGGCACTTTTCGTATTTCTTGTTTGGCCATTGTGAACTGGCTTCAAAGTTTCCGCATAATCGAAAAATAATCAGAGACATGAAACCGGTGTTAAATCTAGTGTATGTTATCTTTTTTATCAAATAGGTAGTAGAAAAACAATCTGCATATATTTATAGAGTAGCACCAACTTATCCTGTTATTGCACATACAATACGCATGTGAGAATGTTGTGATCAATGTAGACAATTTCAAAATGAATGTACGAGGGTCAACCAATACATTATAAGACAATCGTTCTCATTTGATTATCATAATTGCGTTTAAATAATAATTTATTTTATCATAAATTAACTTATTACCTACAGTCAGTACGAATTTATCTTCAGTAACGCAACCAGCAGCATACCATCAGCCATTGATTACCGTAAAAAGTGTAGTGTAAACACCAGGATTTGTATAAAAGGGAAGAGGGAGGAGCCTAATATCAAATGGTGGCTGATTTTTGCAACATTCTGTATTCAGATACATTTTATTGAAATAAAAGGATTATTGAATTTATGCTTACATTTAATATTGCCCCAGTACAAGACATTTATATGCACTTTAAAATGGTGGTTATATTTTTCATTTTCAACCTTTGGTTAAATCACTAGATTTATCTGAAGTTCGAAATATTACAGCAATTGGGAGAAAAATTTGAATTTGATATAACCGTTGACACTAGCCACATGGTGTAAACAGAAATATACTACTGCATGGTGTTTATACCAACAAGTAAGCATCCAGGCTGACCTATGTATTATCAGCTCACTGGTTGCCTCATACAACATTTAATGTATGCTGGTAAAGTATTTACTCTACAACAGGTTAAACCTCACCAGCTGATAATCCCGCCTACTATCGATGGTGGCAGGTCCTACCGAATGCTGGGGTTTAAAGTGATGAAATTTGTATTTCACTGTGTCGTTTGGTATTAAAATGAGGATCCCAGTCTACGAATTCATTGTATGACCCTCGTACTTTCTCAAAACGAAAGTGCATTGCGAACATAAAGTTAACATTAAACACAAAAGCATAAATCAACAAAAAAGGAAATGAAAGCAATTATTCAAAAGGGAAGAGAATATTTAAAATTGAAGTAAATTTATATAAAAGTAACACTTACGAATGACAATAACAATCTACATTCAAAAATAAAAAGGCGAAGTGAAAGTTAAATTCTAAATGAAAGTAAGTGGTCTACGTTACCTATGTTACATCTGACGTTTCCGGGTAAATCACACACAATTTTCTTCTGTTTTTGAAAGCCACCCCAATATGTTCCGAAAGCACATTTTTGCATGGTACCAGTATATTTCCTTATTTTTCTTGGACCCGGTATCGGCGTACACTGGATGAAATTCCTGCAGTCATCATTGTCAGAGAGATAACACAACTCACTTTTGCATTTCCTACTACAACCTTTAAAAAAGATAATACTATTCAAAATAAGCGAAAATGGAACTATGGAATCCGCTTCTAAATTATTACCAAAATATTATTTTCACTGTCATTTTCAATATCCTTTTCACTGATAAATCTCTATATTGATAGCATAAATTACAAAGGACAAGGTTCACAAACGGTTTAATTTGGCCTTGTTATTTTTCAAAGTATAAAAATACATTTTCTTATCAATCTGTCCGATAATTCTAATAAATTAACACTTCCTGTGTAAAACAATTAGCATACATATACCAATTTTCCTGGTAAGCTATTGACAAAACTTCGAAAAATTTGTCATATTTAGCCAAAAATGTCATTTTTGGCCATTTTCACGACTATAAATGACGTAAAATGTTCCCAAAACCACGATGACATTCTTGCTACTGCTTTATATTTTTACATAACCGCAGTTGTGCATTGTAATACATACATGCAAAACTTAAGCATCAGTGGTATTTCGAAAGGTTTCGCGTCGTGAAAAGCCATAAAAATGACTAAAAATTACCTTTTTTACTACACATGACATATTTCCAGTAGATTTGTCGACATATTACGATGTAAATAGGGATAAGTATGATTAATGTTTTGAGAGACAGAGTTATGTTATTAGAAATATAAGACAAACATACAGGAGCATGTATTTGTATTTTTTGACAAAATACAGGATCAAATTAAGAGTCCGACGTTAATGAACCAAGTCCTTCAATGGTTTATATAAAAAGATTATATTAAGTCAGACAGGGAAGGCAGCACTCAACGTAACCAGCCGAGCACAGAAAACATTAAAACACACAAAGCACAATGCCCAACTGAACCAACCGAGCACAGGAAACATAAAACACATAAAGACACAATGCCCAACTAAACAAGTGCAGATCCGCAACAGATGAATAAGGTTCTTGACTTACGTTTGTCAAGCTTAATCTGCTCTACAGATAAGGACAACTCAAAATCTGAAAATAAAACATAAATATTATTCATGCTCCTCGTTAGATAGTCTTATATAAGTGTCTGGTGTCTGATGTTTTTTCCGCGTTGAAACAATTATAGTTTGCGCCAATCTATTTTTAGATGTTGAGCCGAACATGACGTCACTATAGAATATTATTAAGACGAGAACTATGTCCAAAATTTAAGATGTAAAACCAAAGGTGACGTCGCTATGGAATAAAACACGAAAATCCGTCAACCTATTTTGATGTAAATCCAAACGTGACGTAACTAGAAAATAATGTTTTGAAAAGAAATCCACCAAACTACGTGGGTATATCCAAACGTTATGTCACTGGCCCCTAGTGTATTATTTTATGAGCGTAGTTTCATAAAAAACGATATCAAAGTGTGCAATAATTCAGTTCTGATTGACATAGAACATGCTTCATTATTTGATTATTCATAAATTAATTGAACTATATAAACATTCAAAATACACCAATCACGTCATGTCGTCGCACATGAATACAGTACGCTGTTCATAGTCATAACAATTTTTTCATGCATTCTACAAGAACATGACCCACCAAATCAGACGACAATTATCTGACGTCATAGCCTTACAACTATTTGTTGTCTGCTGAGCTGCAATTTCAGTGACGTCACTCAATGTTGAAACTCGCAATATGCTTTTAACACACTGATTACTGAGCGAAAACAATGCAGAGTTGTGACAAAAAGACGCTGCGTGAGGGAATGCATTTTCCCTACATGTTATATAAGTCAACTTCAAAAACTGTACGATATACAAGGCGACAACATAGTCTCATGTACATGTAGTATACGCTTTTAAGACGGTAGAATGTGTAATGCAAAACCTCAATTCTGAAGAGTACACAAGTTCATGAATTTTACTTACAATTGGCATAGTCCTAAGGGTCATGGGTTCAAACCTCACAGGGACCATGTTTTGTTTAATAATTTTTAGCGTTAATCTAGTCATACAAAATATTATATCTTGATAATTTGATGGTGAACCTATATTTTATATGGTCTAAATATATGTACTGTATAGCAGAATATAGAAACTTTTGCGATAATTGATATTGATACGAATATGCCCATTGATTGGAATTATTTTCAGGATTTTTAAAATTATATGTTTTGCAGACTGAAAAAAATCTCGAAATTTTTCAACTATGTTGGTAATACTAGTACATTTTGTATGCATGTACATTATTATCTGTAATCGCATTTTCGGCTTGTTATTTTTTTTTCAAAAATATAACTATTAGGCACATCGGAAATCATTTTATTTTAAAAATTAAATTAATTTTGATGATTTTATAGACTTTTTTGTCAGTATGGTCCTCATATTTTCCCTTTTAATCCAATATGGGGAGTGATCAACCCAAAAAATATTTTTTTTAAAACTTGTGGTTATTATTGTTTTTTATATTTCACATTATCGATTCTTGCTTAGTTTGTGTAGTAATAATAAATGTTGAAGCAACATTACGTCCCCACTGCCTTAAGGGACGGGTGTTATCGAATCAATGTCAACCGAGGGTCGGACGACCGGAAAGTGATAGCTCCGAAAAAAACACTAAGAGTGTTTCTAAAGCCATTAATGCAGTTCGACGTTTCAATAATGCGATCATTATAATTATGTATAATTAGATTAGGCTTGAGTGACTATTCAGGTGACACTGATTTTACCATGCATTATACTGGATGTCGAGACATTTTAAAAGGAAGAGTAAATGGCTGCATTAATTCAGGAGACTGCGAAGAGAAACATGGATAAAATGTTCAGGAAGATCTCGAGTTAGTGTCGCGGAAGTAACGTCATTTTCACGTCGTTGGCGTCAGGCCTACGACGATGCCCGTAGTGTACAGCGTGATTATGCAAATTTCTCAATAACTCTACAGTTCATTGTTATGAAATTTGGCTATCATATTTTATATTAATAGAATTAGGAAATAGATTGCTGTTTTGCTATGCATATGAACGACAAACCGTTATCTATTCACCGGTATATCACGCAAAACATCGATCTATTTGCATTCCAACACGTGTAATTTGTACAAATTTATACGAACTATTTTGTTTGCGAAATTGGTGAGTTATTTATCATGTTGCTATAGACAACTTCTGCTGTTCAAAGAATCGTGACGTCCGCCCCTGGATTTTAAAGTTTTACTATTATCTTTATTTGTCGCCAAACTGATGCTTATTTAACGCCAAAATTCCAATTACGTATTTCACATTTACGCATATGAATTGATACATGCAATAACATGTCGCTAGAATATAAATATAATCGAATAAATAAATAGAAGCACCACGAAAAGAAAATTACACAAAACGTCGCGCTCTACGGCGACGTCACAATTCATGACGTCATCAAATAAACAAGACGTAAATTTCATTGATAAAAATCGCGAATTATACGCGGGAGATAAATTAAACAGCCGAAATTCTACCGTTATATACCGTTTATTAGATAACGCTACAGCTCTATACGTTTACATGGAGCAAAATACAGACAGTGTTAGAATTATGTATATATTATAGCTTTGTGCAAAATTATGTTGTTTTACTCCCATTGTTCGCGAATCAAAGGCATCAGTGACATTACTTTTAAATATACCCTCGAATAAGAACTTCAAGGTTGTCTGATTTTTTTTTAATTTTTCGTGCGTCACTTCAGCATCTTTAACAATGTTTTGCTCTTTTAAACTCAGTTATCTTGTTTGAAAGGATAATATTTTCGTGACATTTCTTCGGGCACTTCCTACAGAGCTGAACAACGAAAATGGTTCGTTGTATATGACCAAAAAAACGATTGATAAACGATATAAACCCAAAATAATGAAATCAAGACATTCTGACTATGAAACATATCTACGAGTACTTATATAAACTAAATTATTCGTAAAATTGTAATCAAGTATGCATTTAACAGTTACAATATGTAAACCCCTTGTTTTTCATTATTGGCAATACTGATTGGCAAATCTAAGCATTGTGTGCAATTATGCATAAATATGTGGGTTGTCCCAGAATAGCGTATTTAGTTCAGCATAATGACACAACGTTGAAAGTTTGCATGTGTATTTCTCCCAACTATTCCACATATATTTGAGGATTTGTTTATATCAGCATACGTTGCATATGATAAATAGAAGAATTTGTAACCCATGGTAACGGTATGTGCGTCAGACGAAAACAATATATATTTCAGAAATGAATTCAAATATTAGGCGAGTGTTGACGATAACGTTCTTCGGAGCGATCGACTTCACCTGGCATTCTATTTATGTACACAAATTTTAGGTTTTGAGATGATATTTAATGAATTGTTTATAGTATGTCAAGAAATAAATTCTATGAAGGTTGATTATAATTTCAATATGCAACACTTGATAGTTCTCATGATATAACGTGATTATACGCTATTCTGGGACAACCTACGCATGTGCCTTAATTTAGATTATAACAAGAAAATTCCTAATTATTATGACGACCGCTTATTCCTTAATCTGCTGTGATATCCCCAATTGCACGATTAAATTCTTTCGATATGAATTTAGTTGTAAACAATCATTTCATTTTTTCTTCTATCAACGGACAAGACATTCGCATATAAAAATGGCAGATAATTCAGACCAACGGGGTCAATATTCTTGATGTGGGAACTATATAGTAATACATATAGTTACTGCTGTTTGGTGGCATCAGTTCCGGACCACCGGAGCCGTCTACTGGTGGTTTCACAAACACCATTTCTGTCATCATTTTTACCTTCCTCGGTAAGGACTTGCTTGCCATTATCTGACAATGTACCATGCGCATTGCGAGTACTAATGTCAACAATCGTAACATGACAATCATCTGTAAACAAAGACATCATATAATAAATCATCTTAATAAAAAAGTTTTATAGTTACTACTATCTGGTGGCAAGATTTCTGCTGCATCGAGAATGCTTAGTGTTTCCGGGTTCGCCATTAACTGACACTGAATCATAGGCACAGCCACTACTAGTACTAATAAGCCCAGCATGTCGACGATCTGAAAGTAAAGGAATCAATTAACTGTAAATAATATACAAACATAACTTTGAATGATATAGCGTAATATGTTTGTATTGTCTGAATTCGTGCGTGCGTGCATGCGTGCGTGTCTTCGTACGTGCGTTCGTTCGTTCGTTCACGTTCGTTCGTTCGTTCGTTCATTCGTTCGTTTACTTATTTATTGATTTATTCATTTATTTAATTATTTATTTATTAACTTGTGATAACATGTTTATGGAGTTCATACGAAAACAAATCAAATCAATATGAGCCAGTCTCCAAGAAAACCTGCTATTTTGACAACAATATTGATTTTGAGATTTTCCATAGCCTTAAAGAATAATATTAATGAAGCAAAATGCAAAAGAAAATTTGTTAATATCTTGAATTTTAAGAAAGTTACAACTATTTTTGTAGAGTCCCTATTTGGTGCTTTTTGTGTGACATCGCAAACGTAATTGGAACGTTATTCGACGTCACTGTAACAAGAATTTCATTATTACACCATATGATCAATTCTTGACATAAATTGTTCAAAGTAGTATCATGTGCTAGAATTATGTTTAAGTTTTCAAAATATATCAAAATAAAAGGGTTTGCATTCGGAGAAAGGCTACTACTGTTTTAAACAACCAACTCCTCGTTTTTCTCAATCTGAGCACATTTCCGGCATTGGTCACCATAGCAACGAAGTATGTGATTTCGATATAATCCATGAGAAATTTTAAAGCTAAGATATAGTACTATATGGGTAAATTACTTAAAGTAGAATCAATAGATATCTATTTTTCTGATTGCAGAGCTTTTATAAACATTGTTACATGTACATAATAATAATTACATAATGTCATGAAAGCAGGTTTTCCTGGAGACTGACTCATATGTATTCTTTTGTTACATTTTCATACGTTTGTTAACGTTCCTATACGTTAACCACCGAATGAAATACTAAACCAACTGATGGCGTCAACATTCACACAGTGACTCGTGGTGTTATACATGTATCATAGTCATATACTGCAAACATGTGCTGACCTGTCATTCCTGTTTTATCTAAATTCTAAGATATCCTGGTGCATATGCTAGTCTATAGTGACACACCAATTTTGGCTTTTCTAAGGATAGAGTTTTTTTATAATTTTGTTACTCAATAAAAAGCAATCAACAATAGTGTTAGTTTTCAAGAAAACAGCAGGTACATTACCATCAAAACATTATATGCATTTCCTTTTCTTTTTTTCTTTTGAAAAAGACAAAACATTGGACAGGATGGTCTAAGTAACGTGAACGCCTGGCCTTACTGTTGTTATTTGGCCAACGGTATGTTATTATACCGATTAGACAGTAAATTGTTAAACTTTTTTAACTTGGTTATTTTCAATAATCTAAACTGTATTTGTCGACATTAAAAGTAGTATCAATATCTTGATTTGTTTTTGTTATTTTAAACGAAATTCATTGATATATTTTTAGAACTGAAAGTTTTGAAGTCTGCATGACGCCAATATGAATATGTACTTGCCCATGAGGGCGTTCTGCATCTACGCAAACTGATCTGACAAACACTTGCCCTGTTTTTTGTCCCCCTTTTCTGTTCACTTAAACTATATACACATTTGCCTAAATCAGAAATCCATAAGCGGAACAGTGTGACCAATCACGTGACTAAATCATGTTTCTGCAAAAACATGCAGCTTCTGCATAATATATACATGTACATTACTTGGTGTGCAGATGTGAAATGATAATCATATAATTATAATATTACGTAAAACTGCAGTGTTTCGGGATTGCAAGATGTGTTTTTTAATTGAACAGTGTCGGGAACATGAAGTAAAGTTTTCTGTTATGCACTTGCAATAATAAGAGACGCTTACAATTATTAACTACATACTTTGACAAAAAACATAATTTAATCTCGCGATTTGATTAAGTACTGTGATGAATGTATATTATACGTTTATGTATTAAAAGTATTAAACAATTGGATGACATAAGGAAGTTATATGTTGTCTCCTTGTATAGATAAAGTCCGAGGTAGATCGAGTAACTATCAGCTAGGTACTAGACTGGTTCCATGGATCTACTATTTATTGTAGACGGTATCAGAAGATGAAACAAGGGATACCAGTCAGGTATAGGTACTGACCAGTTCGGAACTGACTTTACCGTCGTTTCCTTTGAGATATCCCTGCTCGTTATTTAAATTCACTTTTCAATACTGTAATGATTAAAACAGTTTTTGGCATTATTAAACACTGAAGTAAGACAAGTCTACGTCTGACGTTCGTGATTGCAAACATTTAATATAAGCCCGATGTCCATCATTAGCAACAAATCAAATAACAGTTCTACAGTTCTGGGGTAGTATTCAATATTGATTTTATTTAACTGGAGAATAAGGATAGCCAATCATATCGCCTGTTACTGACCAAGAGTTTGATGTGGTGTAATCTGATTGGTTGTCCTTATCCTTAAGTCAAGTAAGATCAATATTGAATATCACCCCTGGTTTGCTTTTAGAGAATATTAATGGGCGATAACTTGGTAATTTGAAAGTATCTGGGTACCACTGCCTATAAACAAAGCGATATCGAGCGCCTTTATTCAGTTACCCACCCCCCCCCCCCCCCCCTCCGTTCAATCAAATATAGTGGACATGGCCTACCTCACATGGAAAGCGCTCGTCTATACATGTATTAACATTTGTCTGATTTGCGGTGTAATTATGCCGAGTCATCACTTTTAACCAGTGAAAAACAGACTAGTGTATTGTGGTATGAACCGGTTAAGCAGGCCATTAACACGATGCACATTATGATTTTATTGTTACTCCACCGCAAATCATTTAATGTTATTATATAATTACCACACGTCTACGTTAGTTTTACGTCTGGACGGCTTTTTGTTTACTTTCTAACGACGACATCTGGTTTCTTTATTGCAATTTTATACAGGGCGGATAACCATGATGACGTATTGCTTGAGGACAAAATAATGTTTTATATGATTATTTATTTAATTGTTTTGTGCAAATGTTCATGCCAAATGCTTAATCATGATAATGTTACCAACATGGTTAGGTTTTCTAGATAATACCTGACACGCCCTGTCAAAAACGGACCCGCGTGACGAGCTGTCTGGCGCCAATCCGATACGTAAGAAACATTTAATTGTGTTTCAGAAAGGACTATGTTCCCTGACCGGGAATTGAACCAGGGATCTCTCCCCATAGAAGGTGGTGTAATCGGCCCTTTGATGCAATCAGCTTCCTAATTGATACTCAAACCAAAGCTAACGATCAGCGAAATTTGATATATACAAGGCAAAACTGAAACGTCTACTATATAGTAGTGTGTTTATTTTGCGCATAGAACTTTTGCTAGAACTCATTAATTTCATTATATTTTCGAATAATTCCCTCCAGGAAAATAGAAACACCCTTTATAGACATAACTGAAGTCTGCAACGAGAACATGAATAAATGTATTGGAATTGTCGTTATCCGTATACAGGCCTATGCCACACGCGATTAGTTCTGTTTTGGGCTGATTTGAGGAATACGCGGGAATCATGCATGCCTTAATGGCGATTGTGATCTTCAATTAATAGTACAATCATTATTGTCTCGCAATTAAAGGGTGTTTCTGTTCGTCAGCAAAAGTTGATAGAGAAAAGATAAAAAAAGTAGTTACTAAGTTCTAGTTATCACAATATTAAGGTTATATATTACATAAAAATATGATTTATGTAAACGTTTCTTTTTTGTCAGGTAAAGTTCCATAATAAGCGGTCTATGTGTAGATTATATTTTAATACACTTATGTTCTAATTAAGTTAATGTCATGCTTAGTATTATTAAAGTCGGTAAAACGTGTTTATGAAACATTAAATGAATAAAAAAGAAACTAATTAAGCTGTCAGAGTTGACTTTGTCAACGTTTTTGTACCCATATGCGTACGTATACTCTCATGCGGGGAATTGCCCGAAACCATAGTACGAGTATATTTCTGAACTTTCTTATTTTACTGTACATTTCTAAATATTTTGATGTCGTTTGCATTTGTTATGTTTCACTTTTTTATTCGACTTGCTTGTCGCATAAAAAGGTGACGGTAAGACGTTTAAAACATTCATTATTTACGAAATAAAAGTGATTTTATTATTGTATATAAATATAAATGTATATAGAGTAAAATGTTAGAGTCTCACAAAATAAATGAACCAGTTTGTCCATTGCTAGTACAAAACAAATTACTACTGTCTCCTCTGCTCTCATACCCTCGTGGCGATTTATACCACCAGATTGCATGACGGATATAATATAAGTTGGAGATCTTGTTTCATAATCGACCTTAAAGACAACCTGTATGAACCGATCTATGTAAAACTAAATTCATGTAAATGCACTTCTTATCACCAGGCGTGCAATAAATAAATAACCAAATAACTGTGATTAATCAAATGATATTTGAACGTTTTCCACTTTGAGTCATTACAAAAAATAAATCAAAGGCATGCAATAGACTATTTTCATTCATCTTATGTCTGCTAATGTTGCACGCCTCGTTCAAAGGTTTTCTAGTTTATTATATTTTGGTATTAACCGACTAGAACCAAATTCAATAAATCACAGCTATTTTTTTAATTTGTAGTTTCTTCATTTAAATTTGGCTAGATTCTATCAATCGTGAGTTGACGTCTATGTACATTATTCACAAACGTTTTAAAAGTACTATATTCCAGATGATCATCAAATCTCTTTTTTAACAGTGGCAAATGTTCAGGGTTATTATGTTTAAAATATTCAGAATTAAGAGGGGTGATCCAAAATTACGTGGACGTTTCCTCGAAAATGTTTACTTTAGGTGAGATCGGTATGAACGTTACACAAAAGCGGCTAGGTGGAAAAATATGATCAAACAGGACTTGTACGGGTACAATACAGTACAAATTAGAGAAAATAAAGCATAGTTAATTAACAGTGTTCTAAAGCTTCATGAAATGATGCAGGCGTAAAGGTGACGTCGTATGTCATTTCTAAGCTGCCCAGCTATTCATAACCATTTCCTCTTACATATGCTGTATTTACGTTATTTATAATCATATCCGAATAGACGTTGCTTTACCTTCGCATCACTAAGTATCAATAGTACATAATTCGCAGATTTTTAACTGTAAGTATAACGGTTTTTGAATTAGAGCAAACGTCCACGTAATTCTGGACCACCTCTAGTATATAGCCAGTATATCTTGCAAAAACCCTGTGGAGTGTCCATACACTCGTCTCTGAACAAGTACTCATTATGTTGGTCTTCAAGATACATTAGTGACCTAACAATTTATTGCAACCATACGTTTGCAATAAAAAATTATATTGAAAGCGTGTTGCAATCACGATTTGTTATTTGAACATTCTACAAACAGTTTACAGTGATTTTGAAATATTTAATATTTTGTCCAGTAACATTAAGCACCATTAAGAGTTTTTGTTCAGTACCGTTAAGCACCATTAAGTGTTTGTGTTCAGTAACATTAAGCACCATTAAGTGTTTTGTTCAGTAACGTTAAGCACCATTAAGTGTTTTTGTTCAGTAATGTTAAGCACCATTAAGTGTTTTCGTTCAGTACCGTTAAGCACCATTAAGTGTTTTCGTTCAGTAACGTTAAGCACCATTAAGTGTTTTCGTTCAGTAACGTTAAGCACCATTAAGTGTTTTGTTCAGTAACGTTAAGCACCATTAAGTGTTTTTGTTCAGTAACGTTAAGCACCATTGAGTGTTTATGTTCAGTAACGTTAAGCACCATTAAGTGTTTGTGTTCAGTAACGTTAAGCACCATGAAGTGTTTTGTTCAGTAATATTAAGCACCATTAAGGGTTTTCGTTCAGTGACGTTAAGCACCATTAAGAGTTTTCGTTCAGTGACGTTAAGCACCATTAAGACTTTTCGTTCAGTAACGTTAAGCACCATTAAGTGTTTTCGTTCAGTGACGTTAAGCACCATTAAGTGTTTTTGTTCAGTAACATTAAGCACCATTAAGTGTTTTGTTCAGTAACGTTAAGCACCATTAAGAGTTTTTGTTCAGTAACGTTAAGCACCATTAAGTGTTTGTGTTCAGTAACGTTAAGCACCATTGAGTGTTTGTGTTCAGTGACGTTAAGCACCATTAAGTGTTTTGTTCAGTAACGTTAAGCATCATTAAGTGTTTTCGTTCAGTGACGCTAAGCACCATAAAGTGTTTGTGTTCAGTAACGTTAAGCACCATGAAGTGTTTTTGTTCAGTAACATTAAGCACCATTAAGTGTTTCCGTTCAATGACGTTAAGCACCATTAAGAGTTTTCGTTCAGTGACGTTAAGCACCATTAAGAGTTTTCGTTCAGTAACGTTAAGCACCATTAAGAGTTTTCGTTCAGTAACGTTAAGCACCATTAAGTGTTTTCGTTCAGTGACGTTAAGCACCATTAAGAGTTTTTGTTCAGTAACGTTAAGCACTATTAAGTGTTTGTGTTCAGTAACGTTAAGCACCATTGAGTGTTTGTGTTCAGTGACGTTAAGCACCATTAAGTGTTTTGTTCAGTAACGTTAAGCACCATTACGTGTTTTCGTTCAGTGACGTTAAGCACCATAAAGTGTTTGTGTTCAGTAACGTTAAGCACCATTAAGTGTTTCTGTTCAGTAACATTAAGCATCATTAAGTGTTTTCGTTCAGTGACGTTAAGCACCATAAAGTGTTTGTGTTCAGTAACGTTAAGCACCATTACGTGTTTCTGTTCAGTAACGTTAAGCACCATAAAGTGTTTTCGTTCAGTGACGTTAAGCACCATTAAGTGTTTTTGTTCAGTAACATTAAGCACCATTAAGTGTTTTGTTCAGTAACGTTAAGCACCATTAAGAGTTTTTGTTCAGTAACGTTAAGCACCATTAAGTGTTTGTGTTCAGTAACATTAAGCATCATTAAGTGTTTTGTTCAGTAACGTTAAGCACCATTAAGAGTTTTTGTTCAGTAACGTTAAGCACCATTAAGTGTTTCTGTTCAGTAACATTAAGCATCATTAAGTGTTTTGTTCAGTAACGTTAAGCACCATTAAGAGTTTTTGTTCAGTAACGTTAAGCACCATTAAGTGTTTCTGTTCAGTAACATTAAGCATCATTAAGTGTTTTCGTTCAGTGACGTTAAGCACCATAAAGTGTTTGTGTTCAGTAACATTAAGCACCATTAAGTGTTTTGTTCAGTAACGTTAACCACCATTAAGAGTTTTTGTTCAGTAACGTTAAGCATCATTAAGTGTTTTCGTTCAGTGACGTTAAGCACCATAAAGTGTTTGTGTTCAGTAACGTTAAGCACCATTACGTGTTTCTGTTCAGTAACGTTAAGCACCATTAAGTGTTTTCGTTCAGTGACGTTAAGCACCATTAAGTGTTTTTGTTCAGTAACATTAAGCACCATTAAGTGTTTTGTTCAGTAACGTTAAGCACCATTAAGAGTTTTTGTTCAGTAACGTTAAGCACCATTAAGTGTTTGTGTTCAGTAACGTTAAGCACCATTGAGTGTTTGTGTTCAGTGACGTTAAGCACCATTAAGTGTTTTGTTCAGTAACGTTAAGCACCATTAAGTGTTTTCGTTCAGTGACGCTAAGCACCATAAAGTGTTTGTGTTCAGTAACGTTAAGCACCATGAAGTGTTTTTGTTCAGTAACATTAAGCACCATTAAGTGTTTCCGTTCAATGACGTTAAGCACCATTAAGAGTTTTCGTTCAGTGACGTTAAGCACCATTAAGAGTTTTCGTTCAGTAACGTTAAACACCATTAAGGGTTTTTTGTTCAGTGACGTTAAGCACCATTAAGTGTTTTTGTTCAGTAACGTTAAGCACCATTAAGTGTTTTCGTTCAGTGACGTTAAGCACTATTAAGTGTTTGTGTTCAGTAACGTTAAGCACTATTAAGTGTTTGTGTTCAGTAACGTTAAGCATCATTGAGTGTTTGTGTTCAGTGACGTTAAGCACCATTAAGTGTTTTGTTCAGTAACGTTAAGCACCATTAAGTGTTTTCGTTCAGTGACGTTAAGCACCATAAAGTGTTTGTGTTCAGTAACGTTAAGCACCATTAAGTGTTTCTGTTCAGTAACATTAAGCATCATTAAGTGTTTTCGTTCAGTGACGTTAAGCACCATAAAGTGTTTGTGTTCAGTAACGTTAAGCACCATTACGTGTTTCTGTTCAGTAACGTTAAGCACCATAAAGTGTTTGTGTTCAGTAACGTTAAGCACCATTAAGTGTTTGTGTTCAGTTACGTTAAGCACCATTAAGTGTTTGTGTTCAGTAACGTTAAGCACCATGAAGTGTTTTTGTTCAGTAACGTTAAGCACCATAAAGTGTTTGTGTTCAGTTACGTTAAGCATCATTAAGTGTTTTTTTCAGTAACGTTAAGCACCATTAAGTGTTTGTGTTCCGTTACGTTAAGCACCATTAAGTGTTTTGTTCAGTAACGTTAAGCAACATTAAGTGTTATATTAAGTGTTTTTGTTCAGTGACGTTAAGCATCATTAAGTGTTTTACTCCCAGTGTTGCATTAAATGTGGGCGATAGCGATTATAGTTCCCAGAGAAACTTGAGCATAATGTGCAATATTGTTTTGCGAGAGTTGGCGTTTCATCTGTATATTGCCATTGCATGGTTTGAACCGGTCATTTTATTTTATATATTGTAAAAAGTGCATACTGCAGATGGCAAGAACAAGAACGGTTATGAATGGTTACTCATTCATTTGACATACGAGTAGCTATATATATGTAAATATATACAGCACTGTCACTAAATCCATCTATTGTGGAAAGATCAGCATTTAACACTATGTGGTTGAAACAAATGTTAACACCTATATAAGACAGATTGATAATGACTTTAGCGTGTTAAATATCGTAACCAATTCGTTAACCAATAGTTAATTATCCAAATCGTTACCAAGGTATTCCATCAGTGTTTCAAAGCGAAGTAAAGATAAATAGCAAGTATAATTGATCAGTCAAAATATAATTAAATCCTCCTTTTTATCAACAAAACAGTTTCATCACGCTCTTGTTTATCTTACCTTTTGGTAACCAATTTGTCTTTTCGGTTAAAATGACTTTTTGTAGGCATGTAAGTATAGATAAAAGTTAAAGGCATGGTGATTGAGTAGCATACGGTAAGAACTTGTCTGAATGTGTTATTTTAAAAAAAGTTTACAAAGAATTTGTCAAATATATAATATACGCATGGTGCAATTCAAAAAGATATTAAAAATTCGGACAGGAAAGACCGCACCCAACTAAGACAGCGGAGCACACAAGGCATAGCAAGGAACACAAAAAATAAATGACACAGACCACAAGTAAACACCACAATTACAAACACACAACTGAACGAGAAAATGAAAGTAAACCGCTCCTAATAGTCCTAATTTCAGGTGTCAAAAAGCCCCAAAAAACTTACGAAGCACTGTGAATGGGTTGGTCCGGTGAGAAAGCACTTTGTATTGTGCAAGTAGGTGGAATACAAATACCAGTATGGGCCATTTTATAGACAGTTTATGAGAGAGGATTGTAATGTATTGGTAAAATACATCAAATCAATGACGATGACAAAATAACTCAGCAATTAGCGAAAAATAAAGAGAACCAGAGGAAGAGAGAGAGAGAGAATATGATTATCAAAATAATGAGAAGTCAGATAGTTTCTGCGGTCAGATGATTTACCGATTTTTTTTTTTACAGAGATTTGACAGGAGTCTAAACCTTCTGTTAGCATAATGTAACAGCTGATGTTTATAAACCCGATGGTAAGTTTTTTATAAGCGGTGAGTATCGTGGGGATGCTCGATGTGTAATACAAACACAAATATAAAACACCAATATTGCACGATATGCTTGTAGTCCTACAAATATGACTCGGTTGGAAATCTCAATCCCCTATCGCATTCACAGCGAAACGTTTGAACATTAAAATAAAACTTTTTGTTACTTGAAATGCAGTTAAATGCAAGATTATTAAACCTAAACTATTATTGTACTTATAAATTCAAATTGTTACCATGTGAAATGCAATTCCGGAATCCGGACACATTAACAAAAGAACGAAACTATTTTCGTTCAAGAAAAATTTGAAATCCAGTAACGACCGGATTAATTAGCCTGGTTTACGACATTCGTTCAGAATGCTTTCTTTTTTTGAAATCGTAAGCCAGACTGATGAAAAGTGTAGACAAATCGTTTAAGATAGCCAACGGTTTCTGCGGTCGCATAACCTTGGAAAAATACAGTGATAACGAAAAAGCAAAGTGAATATAGAAAATGAGAAAAGGTTTAAAGGTGTTAAAGTATGAAATAAATTAAAATCACTGTTGTAATTGGTTAGAATAATATTTAAATGAAATATCCCAATTAAGACACGCTTAAAATCACATGCTATTACAAATGTATGTCATCAAATGTAATACATGTAAGGCAACTCTTTTACCTAGTAGACTTATCCAAGTTACCGAGTGTTCATAGACTTTTATGGAGTCTGACTAAAAGTTTGCAAAATTTTCTGTCATGGCATAGCAACCTGGAATATTCAGCATTTATATTGTACGGAAACTTTTGCACAAGTAATGAAAACAATTAATTTCATATATGGAACGTATCACTTTAAAAACAACTCAAAGTACCCTCGGCATTGTTGATAATCGCTCATGAATGTATAACAAAATAATTATTTACAAAATTAATGTTTCAAAGCGGAGGTCGCCATGGACGCCATTATGTCGACGTTTCTTAAAAATATATTCAATTAATTCACTGAGCTAGACAAGTGGTTAACCCTGTGTTAAATTGTTAACTAATTACAAATTAAAATTGTTATAAAATTCATATAAATCAGATCTTTAATGACTAATTATTATGATAATGAATGCAAACTCGTCATTTTCATGTCTAAGGCAACACTTTATAAAACCCTGTCTCACCGTCCCATGCAGCCCTTTTATGTCATGCCGTAATAACCCTTTTTCTTCCCTTTAAAACAATCGATGAACTATGTATTCAAAGAAACCCTGCTATCATATGTCAGCTGTAGGCGGAATATATCACTCTCACAAAAGGTATTTTGTCTAGACGATAACACAACCGGTGGTGTGTCTCCAAACCAGCATTATAGGATGTAACAACAGGAGTTGTGTCTCAACGACATGTCTATAGGATGTAACAACAGGAGTTGTTGTGTCTCAGCGACATGTCTATAGGATGTAACAAAAGGAGTTGTGTCTCAACGACATGTCTATAGGATGTAACAACAGGAGTTGTGTCTCAACGACATGTCTATAGGATGTAACAACAGGAGTTGTGTCTCAACGACATGTATATAGGATGTAACAACAGGAGTTGTGTCTCAGCGACATGTCTATAGGATGTAACAACAGGAGTTGTGTCTCAGCGACATGTCTATAGGATGTAACAACAGGAGTTGTTGTGTCTCAGCGACATGTCTATAGGATGTAACAACAGGAGTTGTGTCTCAACGACATGTCTATAGGATGTAACAACAGGAGTTGTTGTGTCTCAGCGACATGCCTATAGGATGTAACAACAGGAGTTGTGTCTCAACGACATGTCTATAGGATGTAACAACAGGAGTTGTTGTGTCTCAGCGACATGCCTATAGGATGTAACAACAGGAGTTGTGTCTCAACGACATGTCTATAGGATGTAACAACAGGAGTTGTTGTGTCTCAGCGACATGTCTATAGGATGTAACAACAGGAGTTGTGTCTCAACGACATGTCTATAGGATGTAACAACAGGAGTTGTTGTGTCTCAGCGACATGCCTATAGGATGTAACAACAGGAGTTGTTGTGTCTCAGCGACATGCCTATAGGATGTAACAACAGGAGTTGTGTCTCAACGACATGTCTATAGGATGTAACAACAGGAGTTGTGTCTCAACGACATGTCTATAGGATGTAACAACAGGAGTTGTTGTGTCTCAGCGACATGCCTATAGGATGTAACAACAGGAGTTGTTGTGTCTCAGCGACATGTCTATAGGATGTAACAACAGGAGTTGTGTCTCAACGACATGTCTATAGGATGTAACAACAGGAGTTGTTGTGTCTCAGCGACATGCCTATAGGATGTAACAACAGGAGTTGTGTCTCAACGACATGTCTATAGGATGTAACAACAGGAGTTGTGTCTCAGCGACATGCCTATAGGATGTAACAACAGGAGTTGTGTCTCAACGACATGTCTATAGGATGTAACAACAGGAGTTGTTGTGTCTCAGCGACATGCCTATAGGATGTAACAACAGGAGTTGTGTCTCAACGACATGTCTATAGGATGTAACAACAGGAGTTGTTGTATCTCAGCGACATGTCTATAGGATGTAACAACAGGAGTTGTGTCTCAACGACATGTCCATAGGATGTAACAACAGGAGTTGTGTCTCAACGACATGTCTATAGGATGTAACAACAGGAGTTGTTGTGTCTCAGCGACATGTCTATAGGATGTAACAACAGGAGTTGTTGTGTCTCAGCGACATGTCTATAGGATGTAACAACAGGAGTTGTTGTGTCTCAGCGACATGTCTATAGGATGTAACAACAGGAGTTGTGTCTCAGCGACATGTCTATAGGATGTAACAACAGGAGTTGTGTCTCAGCGACATGTCTATAGGATGTAACAACAGGAGTTGTGTCTCAACGACATGTCTATAGGATGTAACAACAGGAGTTGTGTCTCAGCGACATGTCTATAGGATGTAACAACAGGAGTTGTGTCTCAACGACATGTCTATAGGATGTAACAACAGGAGTTGTTGTGTCTCAGCGACATGTCTATAGGATGTAACAACAGGAGTTGTGTCTCAACGACATGTCTATAGGATGTAACAACAGGAGTTGTGTCTTAGCGACATGTCTATAGGATGTAACAACAGGAGTTGTGTCTTAGCGACATGTCTATAGGATGTAACAACAGGAGTTGTGTCTCAGCGACATGTCTATAGGATGTAACAACAGGAGTTGTGTCTCAGCGACATGTCTATAGGATGTAACAACAGGAGTTGTGTCTCAACGACATGTCTATAGGATGTAACAACAGGAGTTGTGTCTCAGCGACATGTCTATAGGATGTAACAACAGGAGTTGTGTCTCAACGACATGTCTATAGGATGTAACAACAGGAGTTGTTGTGTCTCAGCGACATGTCTATAGGATCTAACAACAGGAGTTGTTGTGTCTCAGCGACATGTCTATAGGATGAAAAAACAGGAGTTGTTGTGTCTCAACGACATGTCTATAGGATGTAACAACAGGAGTTGTGTCTCAGCGACATGTCTATAGGATGTTACAACAGGAGTTGTGTCTCAACGACATGTCTTTAGGATGTAACAACAGGAGTTGTGTCTCAGCGACATGTCTATAGGATGTTACAACAGGAGTTGTGTCTCAACGACATGTCTATAGGATGTAACAACAGGAGTTGTTGTGTCTCAGCGACATGTCTATAGGATCTAACAACAGGAGTTGTTGTGTCTCAGCGACATGTCTATAGGATGAAAAAACAGGAGTTGTTGTGTCTCAACGACATGTCTATAGGATGTAACAACAGGAGTTGTGTCTCAGCGACATGTCTATAGGATGTAACAACAGGAGTTGTGTCTCAGCGACATGTCTATAGGATGTTACAACAGGAGTTGTGTCTCAACGACATGTCTATAGGATGTAACAACAGGAGTTGTGTCTCAGCGACATGTCTATAGGATGTTACAACAGAAGTTGTGTCTCAACGACAGCTCACAAGGTTTTTACAACAGAAGTTGTGTGTCAACGACAGCTCACAAGGTAGTTATAACAGGAGTTGTGTCTCAACGACAGCTCACAAGGTTTTTACAACAGAAGTTGGGTGTCAACGACAGCTCACAAGGTTGTTACAACAAGAGTTGTGTGTCAACGACAGCTCACAAGGTTGTTACAACAGAAGTTGTGTCTCAACGACAGCTCACAAGGTTTTTACAACAGAAGTTGTGTCTCAACGACAGCTCTATAAAATGTTAAAACATGCGCTGTGTCTCAGCGATAGCTCTATAATCCACAGGATGTACATACCAGCAGTATAACGGAAGAACAATCGGAACAAGTTGTAAAACCCAATAAAAAACAAAATAAAAATCAGTTTAGCTTGAAAGAAAAGTAAAATATTTCTAGAATACAAATATTACAATTATTACAGAAGGGTGAATACTTCTACCTTGTCATGATTAATTAACTTATGTAATTAATGTTATGACATGACATATTTATTGCTAATAAATAATCTATGAGGTACACACACCTTCAAAGAAATGTCAAGACATAAATGAGACCGCCATTATCTCGTACAATTGATGTAGTATTACGATAAAGGTGCTCATCTTACGATGATGAAAACAGTCATTTTTCTACAACTTTTTTTAAATATTTCTAAGAGTCCCTGTAATGCAGCAAACGATCCAGAATTATATTTCCATTTGGTTTTGAGAAAGTGAAAAGTCCATGAAATCGATGTACATGAGGTTAGTGGGAAGGTTTACAGTGTAGGTAAATAGTGACGTCATATGATATAGTTTGCCATACATCTGCGATGCAAAGTTAATAAAATTTCAAGCATGTTTTAATAATAATTTATTATTTAAATTTTATTATTTCAATAATAAAACATACGTACGTTGTGACTTGACGTACGCAATCATCAAATCATAGTGGGACCAAGTCTGCTGCGATTTTATATGTACGTGTATATACAATCAAACCTAGATAAAAAGACCATCATGTGTAATGTTAATTTTGAGATGACCATTAAGTAAAGTTTTACAGTACAACATTAGTAAGTTTAATACTTCATTTATTTCATATAAATATGATAATGGACAATTGGCTTCAAACCTTCATCAGTCCAGCCATTGCCATCCTCATACATCAGTGGTAAGTCAAGTTCCCAGACTATGTTTCGGACGAAGAATACTCTGGTGAACGAGAATGGCCATTGCCAAAAGGCAGCACTCAACTTAGCCAGCCGAACACAGAAAACATAAAACACATACAAGACACAATGCCTAACTAAACAAGTAAAGATCCGCCCAAGTCCAAGCTGGCGAAATAATGAATTATTTTCAGCCACCAAAAACAGAATGGCCTAGCTGAATTACCTAGTTTCCACAGTATAACGACTATAATGCCTAGTGTTAGCTGTTATAAATCCTTAGAGGAGGAAGAGCCCAACACACTGCCGAACAAGAAAAATGATTCGCCCTAGTCCCAGCCGTTTAAAAGTCAATATCGCCATGTATATAGAAAAAAAGTATAGAAGAACTTACATTAAACTGTGCTCATATAGTCCACTTACGTTTAGAATAACGATAAAATACACACTTGTTGATTAAATGTGCGTAATTATGGTAGAGTTATATCGACGTTCAGCTAAGTTGTTTTATTAAACAAAATCTATTTAAACGCGACAAACGATACAAAAACTGGCATGTTGACTGTAGCTTAACTGCTTATCAAACATTTAATTTTACATATGATTAATATAAAAATACATTAAAGGTGATAAATTGCAATCATTAATATAAAGAGAATGACTTTGCGTTTTCACAAACCTTTCCACTTAGGATTGTTATTTCATTGTAGCGTTATTTTTATTACGAGTGGAAAAAATACTTTCCTCTTCTTTTTATACATGTAGAATTTATTACGGTTGCTTCAATATATATTTAATAAAAATGCATCACTTAATTATAGTATTACATTTGAAGATATATATTTAGTGTAGTATCTCATACAATGCATATCTAAAAAATGCCCAAACTTTTTTTTAATATAAAACACTGATCTACTAGTAGTCAATAGTGACTGGCATTATTTACACATGCATATTTTACAGTAGCTCCATGCACCAGTAACACTCTTATTTACTTTTAAGTGTTTTATCCCTTACCAGATAACTAAACCTTTATTGAGAACGAAAATAATTGTCAAACAAAAATAGAAATGTTTGCCTGCCCTATATTATATTAATATACACGTGGTCATTTTGCAAGATATAGTAAACTGTAAAATCTTACATATTGTAAATTACAGTCCATAGCAAATATACACGGTACACTTTTATTATTTATATTTTAAATTGGCGATAGAAAAATTCAAGTAAGTTTTTCCAAAAAGATATGTGGCTTAGTCGTCATTTTAAATGCACCCTACTAGTGCTTCTGCGTACACCGTATCTTAAACACGATGTATGCACGTGCGTTCAATTAAAAACAACCACAACAATATTTATGCAGTAAAATAATTAAAATCTAGTTTCATTGAACAATACATCACGAGGAAACGTCTGCATATCAAACGTCAACTACTTAAAAAAACGTCAAAATTATCTCGTTTGTATAAATTACGCAAACTTCATTTTTGGCGTGTTGTAAGTAAAAAATATGAAAATATGAAAACACATTTAAAAAAGCCATACCTTAGGGAAGTATTCCAGCTATTAAGAACAATACGAAGTCAACGAAATAATGTGAATGGTATTAGGTAGATTAAAAATTATGTAAATCATATGTCATGCACACATCAAGAACAAGTTGCCTCAGGCTGTAGCTGGTTAGTTCTCTTGTCCGCCTGTCCTCATAATAACCGTTAATAAGATGGATAGAGTTAAATGTCATTATTGTGTTATTTATAAGTATACATACATTATTGTCTAGCTTGTTTAAGAAACTACGAAGGGGACATCATCAATTAGTGCCACATAATTTAGAAAGGTGTGACGTACATGTATGTTAAAATACAAGAGAAGAGAAAAACAAGAAAGTATACATGTAGTTTGTATTTTGTTAGTTTAAACATATTTTATTACCCAAAGAATGACATACAAATAGATTTATAAATACATATAATTTATATACAATGTACATACATGGGTAAAAGGGTCGAGCCACAAGTTCTAAAACTTAGTTACGGCTCTCCCCTGAATTTTGTTGTAAGGGTGCCGTACTCAATGTGCCTTTCAAGATATGAAACATATTAAAATTACTGAAGAAACACTCCGCCTCCCTGGTGACAATGTGTACCATAAAGAATGAGGGGTCGAGAATGTCTCTATAGTGACGATGGGTACCATAAAAAATGAGGTGTCGAGAATGTCTCCCTGGTGACGATGGGTACCATAAAGAATGAGGGGTCGAGAATGTCTCCCTGGTGACGATGGGTACCATAAAGAATGGGGGGTCGAGAATGATTAATAAGTGGTAAAACTTGCCTCTGACAACTGACCTAAATAATCTAGTATAACTGTTTTCATGCAAAATGGTGATCATGTACTATATAAGTATAAGATATTAATGATTGTGATTTGCACATATCTACAACCCATTGACAGTATGAATGCGAATTACTACGCATACATGGCAGCCGCATCAAATTGAGTGAGCATATCCTTAGTTAGGGCCTTATGGTTACTCTTATTATATTATTATCAATATAGCATATTCTACAAGACGTCGTTAATACTAATTTATTTTAGTCCGATTGTAAAACAAGTTTTTTTCAACTTATATTAATCACTCTCGACACCTCATTCCTGATTTCATCCATATGAGAGATGAATAGCCAGTTTCCCTTTTTGCTGAGCGTCTAGCAAAGAAAGTCCTGGTACCATTTTTATTTCGTCTAGGTCATTCAGCGTGGGCAATCAGCTTTTGGATTGCTGAAGATAGTACATTTATATTTATGACAGCGGGGACTGGGTGGATCATTTTCTCGTTCGGTTGTGTGTTGGGCATTGTGCCTTGTATGTTGTACATAGGTCATTCAGCGTGGGCATTCAGCTTTTGGATTGCTGAAGATAGTACATTTATATTTATGACAGCGGGGACTGGGTGGATTCTTTTCTCGTTCGGTATTGTTTGGCATTGAGCCTTGTATGTTTTTATAATCTCTGTGCTCGGCTGGTTAAGTTGAGTGCTGCCCACCCTGTCCGACTTTATATTATCTTATTGGTTTTTGGTATGATCGAATCCAAGACCTCCCGCACTCGAAGCTCAACTACTATATAAGTATCGAGGAGGCGGTACAAGACGTAACCGACTTAGCGTATGACACTGGCAAGAATGTGAAGTAAACGAAACATTTTAAACATGAATACAACTCGAGTTGATGAAGGGTTTGAATAGATACAGACTCGTCCTGATCAGTGATGTCTTTGTGCTTGATTTAAATACCATTTAATGATACTTATAATGTCCTGATAATTGATTGTTTTTTCAGTCAGACTCATGAGTAGCAAAATGGACTTTCTAGATATCTCAGAGGACATATGACCAATTCAAGGATGAAATAAAATTCCTGCTTAAGTATTTATGCAACAAACCAGGACGTGCTGACACTACCAAACACGTATGAAACAAATTCGAACAAACTTAATTTGTAATAAATTTAATGCCCTAGAAGACGCTACATCTAATTAACAAGACAATGCATACCCACACGTCTCAACATAAAAGTACTGTAAGGATAAAATAAACATCAACAATCGTTTAACGACCCTCATCAATCGCCTTAAATTCGTCACCAAGGTAATTATCACCATCATTACTGACTTTAACATACTATTAATACTCCATCATTGACATATAAAGCGTTCTGCTACCATGATCTTAAAATCATATGACATTAAAATTGTTCTGTGTGATCGGGGCGTACAATAGTGAATAAGGTGACACGGTCCTAACACCCTACGTTAAACAAAAATAATCCATCATTAAACAACTTAGAAGCGAATCAAATTATATTCAGGTACATTCAAACACGTGTGTCAAAGACCAAATGTGAACAAAGAACACTACTACACAACATGTATACATACGATAACCTCAACTTTTAATTCCCGTCTTTTTGATTGCGTTATAACCTATCTAGAGAGACCACCTGTCAACGTAAACCAATATGTTTAAAATGTCACAATGGATGGTCGTTACTGACAGGTTTGATTGTATTCGTTTTTACAAGGATGTCAAAGTCATCCTAAATTTCGCTGACTTAAGTAAACATCATTATATTAACATGGTTTGACATTCCGTGTTCTGGTTGTGTCGCCTCAGTGAAATAATTAACATTTTCTTGTGTGTTTGTCTCTTTATTCAAATTTAATTTCTAAGGTGATAAACTTCAAATGTTGTTGATATTTTGATGCATATTTGACGTTTCATAGTACGGACGACGTACAAAGGATGCCGGACTTCCAACCATCATAACATCCTACATTAAGCTAAAAATTACAGCATGTGTTTGTGGTGGCTTTCAGAAGGTTGTCAGTACGATTAAACCCACTGAAAACAATACATATAAGCCATAGGATGATATTCACATAACATTTTAATGGAAAACTTAAATAGTTGGACTTAAGTTAACAAATGAGCTGCACTTTCCCAAGAAACAGATAATAATCCATGATATATTTGTGATTATTGTAGCTCTTTACATAATGCTTCTAAACCATGTAAAAGTAATTATCTTGATTCTCTTCTTTAGCTGACCAGTACATTTAAGGAAATGTTAAGATTTTAAGATTATTCTAATACTTTGTGAATACTGCACCTGAAGTACAGAGTTACCTCCTCGGTGATCAAGAAAAGGAACTCATATTTTAAGTCAGTCAGAATGAGCTCCCTTGAATCCATGGGAAAACTGTAGTATAGAGTGACTTCCCATGTCAATCAAGGAAAGGAATTCTAATTGGCTGATTTCGAGTCAGTTAGAATAATTTCCCCTTGAATTCAACGTAAATAACTAAAATGTAGTTGCTTCATACAGAAATGTAAATTGCAGCATGTAATAGGGCGTTCACACTGGGGCCCCGCTTCTACTACGATCTTAAATTGGTCCAAATCGGGACCAATCGTGGGACAGTCGTGGTCAATCGGGAGAGGGTCTTCGTGAACGTGGTAGAGTCGAGATGGAATCGCGTGGGTCGGGAAGCTCCCCGACCTTACTACGCTTATTTTGAACATGTTCAAAACAAGCGTAGCGGGATCGTGGCTAAAACGAATCGGTGTAAGAACGTAGTAAGATCGTATTAAGATCGGCATAATCGTAGAAACATCGGTGAAGCATATTGGCGGGATCTGCATGATCGTAATGACATCGTAGTACAGTCGGCATCAAATTTACCTGTGTTTTCTATCGAAATCTGTAAAAATCGCGTTATATTAATAATACCTGTATATATAGGATAGTCATTTTCCTTGACATCAGTTGGACATAGATCTAAGCAAATTATTATGTGGAAAACATAAGTGTTTAACCAAAACTGGTCGATATACGTATTAGGAAATTACATAAACATTTCTCTCACTGTGTACGCATATAACAGTTTTTAAGAAGAAGTTGTTCATTGTTAACATAAAACATCATCCAATGTATACAATGCCTCTTTCAGGCAATGAGTGATGTGAAGAAAATGCCCCAAACACATTGATTAGTGTGCGCATCATACCAAAGAGTACTATGATCATGTCAAGATCATAGTATTGTCGCCATGAGCGGCGCAACATCGTGCTACAGTCTTTTAGGTCTGTCTACCAACGTAGTAAGGTCTTGCAGATCGTTGCGACACCGTAGTAGAAACGGCTCATGGTCAGCATTGGTCGCGGTGGAAACGTGGTGTAAGCGTACAAGCATCGTATCGGAAACGCTGTGATCGTAGCGAAATCGTAGCACACGCGTCGATCAGACGTTCCGGTGAAGATATTTATTAATTTTCTTGGTTTTGACGCCGATCTCGTCCCGATTTATACTTTTAGTCAGGTCGGGGCGGATCGGCATGATCGTAGTTAGAGCGTAGCCCAGTGTGAACGGGGTGTAAACAGCTTAAATTGAGCATGTTTAAGACGGACAAACATCAATTTGGATATCATGAATGTTTGCAGTAATTACTACTTAAAAACGATTACCGGATAATACATTTATTTATTTAAACATGCTAAAAGATGGAAAGGTACTTCTTATCAAAGCATTAAATGCAATAATTGTATTCTGATGTGTTATTTGATGTGTTAACGTAACACATCAATACAAATTGATGGGAGTGAAACAGACAAAAATGTTACGCCTTGAATATGGTAATTTATATTTACGTACTTATAGTGTTAAAGGGAATAAAAACAGTGTAAGAATTCTTTTTAATGTGTCTGGTTTTAAATCGTGTGATGCAAGTGAGAAAAAATGAGACACATTACAAACCATGAACAATTTGTCTTGTCTTGAATGTTTGAATTTGTGAATTGAATGGTTAAACCATTTACTTGATTGATTGACATTTGGATTAAAGATCTTTGAATAATGAAGAGTCTAGTGTACGTGCAAATTGAAGCAGGATTGATAACATTATTGTTAGGTTCATTATTCGTATGGGAAGTCAAACCGAGGCTCTACAATATAGTCTGTCATTGCGGCTACACAATTTTTGCAAATTGTTTTTGACACAGCAAGCGGCAAATTGCTTTGAAGTCGTCGAAATATAACATTTTAATGTAGATCTATACAAGAACCGATATAATTATACAATTTGTACTTTTGAGCTGGCTCTACGGTTTTTGACCGGAAGCTAAACATTCACATTAATCCACCCGTGATGAAAGGGGTGATATAAAACGTCGAAATTTAAATTACATAACACGTGATAAGAAGTCACTTCCTGTCTTGGGTATCAGACGAGTCTGATGATTTTGTTTACATAGCACTTGACCTGATAAGATGTCACTTCCTGTTCAGGGTCTCAAGCTAAAGCATCACAACCACCTCGGTATTTTTTTCCTTACCGGAAAAAAATGTTCGAACGGGTCGGAACTGGATCTTTTGGTTTAGGCAGTATTTTTGCCGCGGAAGAAAACTAGGTAGTTTGTAATTTAAATAGTGACGCTGTACACCCCCACCCCCTCCATCACATCCGAATTAGGTGTCGGTTTAGGCCTTTAATCGCGTCTTGGACGATCAGCGACGGCGTCAATTGGCATAAAACGTTGGAATCGTGTGCAAACGGCGTGGTTGCTGCTACTTCCGGCCTGTAACATGTCTAAACATCCAGACACATCATTTTCGGGTAAACGTGGCATGCTTCCTAATGCTTTTGGATAACTGAAAGATTTGGCATGCTAACGGATTGTGTACACATCACTATTTACACAATTCGGATATTTGCATTCACGCAAGACCGACGAGCGAAAAAATGATATTTAGTCACGTTGTTACTACTGGTTATTTGTGTGGTAAAATAAGTTCCAGGTGTTACTGACAAGATTATCACCAAGGAACAACATTTCATTGGTACAAAGTAAGATAAATAGTCCAAACAAAATATACTGAACGATGAAAAGAAGTGCGGTTCTTAAGTCCGTAAGTGCAGTTTCAGATCAAGTTTAATTTCTTGGAATACAGAGGGTATGAATTTGTCTAACGGCTGGAGTCAAGTCATTTGCATCATGATTATGTCCACATACTTCGGGACAGCCAAACTGGATAAGTCTAGGGAAAAAACTCATCCAAGATACTTGCAGTTCAACTCTAGCGTGTACAATTTAATTTACTCAAAGCATATATTTCGCCAGCCTGAAAACGCTACCAAGAACATGACTGTCTACTACGAGATTATGACATCTTATGCACCAGTCAATATTTTGCCCGTCCGGGGGAGCGGCAGGCGACCCAGGGGGAATTAGACATTTTCATTTTTTATACCTAAATTCCCACCCTGGAGACAATGCTTACTGTCTATATCCCCACCGTGGGGAATAGTTTTTCATTCGGGTAATTTAATAAAAACACGAATAAAAGTATCACTGTCGTCTTTCGCGGTGTAGAAATTCCCGGACCAAAGTCTATTCCCCGGGACTCGGGGTCGATATGGTCGTCTAATTCCCGCCTGTCGGGAAGATTCATCTGTCTAATTCCCCCTGTATCCCCGGGCGGGCATAATATTGACTTGTGCATTATAACTGATATTAGAGGTTGGCAATTAAAGGTGACAAGAGCAGGCTAAGGGAAATAAATACGGCCTTGTAATGGCTTACATCTGCTCAGTTATCTCCGTTATATTTGGAGCAGTGTATGGTTAGTGTCAAAACAGAAAATAAGGTTGTTTTACAAATATCAAAATTAAAGCAATTGCTAGTCTATATTATATTACATGACAAATTGCAGAAGAATCTTCCAAAACTGTACGGATCATTTATTGCAAATTGTTTTAAGATGACTCGTAATATTACGTTTTACATAAGTTACAACCAGTAGTCGCGAGTTTTTGGTATTTAAGAGCATTTGGAATACTTGCTGGTATAATTGTAATTATATATGCTTCTGTATTTTTCAAAGGTTTTATTAGAATATAAACTAGTAAACATTATAAACATGTACATATAGTTAAATCTCAGTTATAAGACTTGAACATATACGAATGCATCTTTTTTAGATGAGTATATTTAGTAAATACATATGAACATGAAGTTTTTAAAACGACGAAAGGTTACATTTTCCGAAACCTTTCAAAGTGGTAAAATAGTTTACAGTGTGTGGAATTACATGATAACGGCGTTACAGGGCTGCATTATAAATAATACTCGAACAGCATTCGTACGAGAATCCGGTGTGTTTTAAGTAATCCTGCAAATATTCGTATAACCTGGAGACAAAAGATAACAACAATTGAACAGCAGAAACCTGACCGTATCAGTATTCAAAAGTAGTCAAGGTGTAGTTAGAATATACATGCTGTTTTATATTTTACAATTTTTAATGATACTCGAACGATTTGGACATGAGCATAATGAGGAATGCATTTAGAATACACCGGCGCAGACTTTGTAGAATGTACAGTATAACCTGGTTTATCCGGTATCCCTTTGGACCGGCCGGGTGAGAGTGTCTGATAAAGCAGTGTGCCGGTAAAACCAGGTTTTATAAAAATACATATACCTGTATACATGCTCATAGAAAGACAAAGTCATAGCAAATGAACAACTGTAAAAGGTATCAAAGGGCGTGTGTCTGATTTAAAGTACTTTTAAAAATATTCAGAAACCTAATACGAACTATCAAAAATTATCTTCTAACGATATTAAAGCATACTGAAACTTTGCCTTTAAGGATGTTATCTACAATTACTGAGTGCTAGTATAGTGTAAATATACAGCGTCAGTCGGTATACATTTTAATTATATGCCCTAGAAAACATCTAGCCATTTTCGGTGGACCAAATACTGTTCTAAATAAGTTATCAAGCATATTTCAAACTCACTGCAACGCAACTATGACAAACCAGTGTTATCATAGTAAGCGATATATCGTACAGAGCATTCTAGTACAGACGGCGTTTAAAGCAAAGTACGTAATTGGAGCTATTCACAAATTTTATACTATAGTATGAATATTTAAAATACATAAACAAAATGGAAAAACAACAAAATTATTACGAAGATGTAAGTGTTACGGACATAAGTACAAAAGGCCATCCGAATTATCACAGTGGTACCAGCAACGGACATGTCAAAGAGTTTCTGCGTAAAGTACAATATAATGCGGCATACCGCATGCGTTGTTGGCATACTGTCGCTGTAGCATGGATGTTTATAACATTGGTAAGATTAACTAAGATATAATGTTGCATACCGCATGCGTTGTTGGCATACTGTCGCTGTAGCATGGATGTTTATAACATTGGTAAGATTAACTAAGATATAATGTTACATACTGCATCCGGTGTTGGCATACTGCCGCTGTAGCATGGATGTTTATAACATTGGTAAGATTAACTAAGATATAATGTTGCATACCGCATCCGGTGTTGGCATACTGCCGCTGTAGCATGAATGTTTGTAACATTGGTAAGATTAACTAAGATATAATGTTGCATACCGCATCCGGTGTTGGCATACTGCCGCTGTAGCATGAATGTTTGTAACATTGGTAAGATTAACTAAGATATAATGCAGCATACCGCATCCGGTGTTGGCATACTGTCTCCGTAGCATGAATGTTTGTAACATTGGTAAGATTAACTAAGATATAATGTTGCATACCGCATCCGGTGTTGGCATACTGTCTCCGTAGCATGAATGTTTGTAACATTGGTACGATTAACTAAGATATAATGTTGCATACCGCATCCGGTGTTGGCATACTGTCTCCGTAGCATGAATGTTTGTAACATTGGTACGATTAACTAAGATATAATGTTGCATACCGCATCCGGTGTTGGCATACTGCCGCTGTAGCATGAATGTTTGTAACATGGGTAAGATTAACTAAGATATAATGTTGCATACCGCATCCGGTGTTGGCATACTGTCTCCGTAGCATGAATGTTTGTAACATTGGTACGATTAACTAAGATATAATGTTGCATACCGCATCCGGTGTTGGCATACTGTCTCCGTAGCATGAATGTTTGTAACATTGGTACGATTAACTAAGATCTAATGTTGCATACCGCATCCGGTGTTGGCATACTGCCACTGTAGCATGAATGTTTGTAACATTGGTAAGATTAACTAAGATATAATGCAGCATACCGCATCCGGTGTTGGCATACTGCCGCTGTTGCACGGACGTTTATAGCATTGGTAAGATTAACTAAGATATAATGTTGCATACTGCATGCGGTGTTGGCATACTGTCTCCGTAGCATGAATGTTTGTAACATTGGTAAGATTAACTAAGATATAATGTTGCATACCGCATGCGGTGTTGGCATACTGTCTCCGTAGCATGAATGTTTGTAGCATTGGTAAGATTAACTAAGATATAATGTTGCATACTGCATGCGGTGTTGGCATACTGTCTCCGTAGCATGAATGTTTGTAACATTGGTAAGATTAACTAAGATATAATGTTGCATACCGCATGCGGTGTTGGCATACTGTCTCCGTAGCATGAATGTTTGTAGCATTGGTAAGATTAACTAAGATATAATGTTGCATACTGCATGCGGTGTTGGCATACTGTCTCCGTAGCATGAATGTTTGTAACATTGGTAAGATTAACTAAGATATAATGTTGCATACCGCATGCGGTGTTGGCATACTGTCTCCGTAGCATGAATGTTTGTAGCATTGGTAAGATTAACTAAGATATAATGTTGCATACTGCATGCGGTGTTGGCATACTGTCTCCGTAGCATGGATGTTTGTAACATTGGTAAGATTAACTAAGATATAATGCAGCATACCGTATCCGGTGTTGGCATACTGCCGCTCTTGCACGGACGTTTATAGCATTGGTAAGATTAACTAAGATATAATGTTGCATACTGCATGCGGTGTTGGCATACTGTCTCCGTAGCATGAATGTTTGTAACATTGGTAAGATTAACTAAGATATAATGCAGCATACCGCATCCGGTGTTGGCATACTGCCGCTGTTGCACGGACGTTTATAGCATTGGTAAGATTAACTAAGATATAATGCAGCATACCGCATCCGGTGTTGGCATACTGTCTCCGTAGCATGAATGTTTGTAACATTGGTAAGATTAACTAAGATATAATGCAGCATACTGCATGCGTTGTTGGCATACTGTCTCCGTAGCATGAATGTTTGTAACATTGGTAAGATTAACTAAGATATAATGCAGCATACCGCATCCGGTGTTGGCATACTGCCGCTGTTGCACGGACGTTTATAGCATTGGTAAGATTAACTAAGATATAATGTTGCATACTGCATGCGGTGTTGGCATACTGTCTCCGTAGCATGAATGTTTGTAACATTGGTAAGATTAACTAAGATATAATGTTGCATACCGCATGCGGTGTTGGCATACTGTCTCCGTAGCATGAATGTTTGTAGCATTGGTAAGATTAACTAAGATATAATGTTGCATACTGCATGCGGTGTTGGCATACTGTCTCCGTAGCATGAATGTTTGTAACATTGGTAAGATTAACTAAGATATAATGTTGCATACCGCATGCGGTGTTGGCATACTGTCTCCGTAGCATGAATGTTTGTAGCATTGGTAAGATTAACTAAGATATAATGTTGCATACTGCATGCGGTGTTGGCATACTGTCTCCGTAGCATGAATGTTTGTAACATTGGTAAGATTAACTAAGATATAATGTTGCATACCGCATGCGGTGTTGGCATACTGTCTCCGTAGCATGAATGTTTGTAGCATTGGTAAGATTAACTAAGATATAATGTTGCATACTGCATGCGGTGTTGGCATACTGTCTCCGTAGCATGGATGTTTGTAACATTGGTAAGATTAACTAAGATATAATGCAGCATACCGCATCCGGTGTTGGCATACTGCCGCTGTTGCACGGACGTTTATAGCATTGGTAAGATTAACTAAGATATAATGTTGCATACTGCATGCGGTGTTGGCATACTGTCTCCGTAGCATGAATGTTTGTAACATTGGTAAGATTAACTAAGATATAATGCAGCATACCGCATCCGGTGTTGGCATACTGCCGCTGTTGCACGGACGTTTATAGCATTGGTAAGATTAACTAAGATATAATGCAGCATACCGCATCCGGTGTTGGCATACTGTCTCCGTAGCATGAATGTTTGTAACATTGGTAAGATTAACTAAGATATAATGCAGCATACTGCATGCGTTGTTGGCATACTGTCTCCGTAGCATGAATGTTTGTAACATTGGTAAGATTAACTAAGATATAATGCAGCATACCGCATCCGGTGTTGGCATACTGCCGCTCTTGCACGGACGTTTATAGCATTGGTAAGATTAACTAAGATATAATGTTGCATACTGCATGCGGTGTTGGCATACTGTCTCCGTAGCATGAATGTTTGTAACATTGGTATGATTAACTAAGATATAATGCAGCATACCGCATCCGGTGTTGGCATACTGCCGCTGTTGCACGTACGTTTATAGCAGTGGTAAGATTAACTAAGATATAATGCAGCATACCGCATCCGGTGTTGGCATACTGTCTCCGTAGCATGAATGTTTGTAACATTGGTAAGATTAACTAAGATATAATGCAGCATACCGCATCCGGTGTTGGCATACTGCCGCTGTTGCACGGACGTTTATAGCATTGGTAAGATTAACTAAGATATAATGTTGCATACTGCATGCGGTGTTGGCATACTGCCGCTGTTGCACGGACGTTTATAGCATTGGTAAGATTAACTAAGATATAATGTTGCATACTGCATGCGGTGTTGGCATACTGTCTCCGTAGCATGAATGTTTGTAACATTGGTAAGATTAACTAAGATATAATGCAGCATACCGCATCCGGTGTTGGCATACTGCCGCTGTTGCACGGACGTTTATAGCATTGGTAAGATTAACTAAGATATAATGTTGCATACTGCATCCGGTGTTGGCATACTGCCGCTGTTGCACGGACGTTTATAGCATTGGTAAGATTAACTAAGATATAATGTTGCATACCGCATCCGGTGTTGGCATACTGTCTCCGTAGCATGAATGTTTGTAACATTGGTAAGATTAACTAAGATATAATGTTGCATACCGCATCCGGTGTTGGCATACTGTCTCCGTAGCATGAATGTTTGTAACATTGGTAAGATTAACTAAGATATAATGCAGCATACCGCATCCGGTGTTGGCATACTGCCGCTGTTGCACGGATGTTTGTAACATTGGTAAGATTTAAGATTTCTCTTCACAATTTCACTTCAATATGCCAGAAATTGAAATGGTGCACAAGTCTTTCGCATGTTTGAGATCAACACTTCTAATTCGTCTATTGACAGCCAAATGGAACTATCAACCTATTTGTTTTATACGTTAACAGCTCCTTTTGTGGTCAATGTTTTGCGCATGCGTTGTTCAAATTGGTATAATTTCAGGGCTTCCTAGTGTCTATGGTGGGTGGGGTATTTCCAGACTTACGTCTTATAGTCAATAAAGATTTGGAAACAGCGTCATGGATATTCACTACAGGCTCTATCGGATACCTGATCGGAGCTTTATGCGGTGGAGTTTTATTTGATAGGTATGTCTCATTTTTTACTGAATTGATCCTATGTAAAGACAAGCCGTTTAAAGTTGCAAATGAAAGTATGAGTTTTCTTTAGCCTCTAGATTATGGCAGTTTTTGTATTCTATATATTTATTATTATTTTGAAATAAAAATGTAAAAAAATATAATTATTGTTTTGACGAAATATGTAAATAAGATCATTATTGGTTTGAAGAAAATGTACAAAAAATTATTATTGTTTTGAAGAAATTGTGAAAAAGATCATTATTGTTTTGAATAAAATGTACAAATTTAAAGATCATTATTGTTTTGACGAAATTGTAAATAAGATCATTATTGTTTTGAAGAAAATGTACAAAAGATTATTATTGTTTTGAAGAAAATGTACAAAAGATTATTATTGTTTTGAAGGAAATGTAAAAATATAATTATCATTATTGTTTTGAAGTAAATGCACAAAAGATCATTATTGTTTTGAAGAAAAAGTACAAAAGATCATTATTATTTTGAAAAAAAATGTAACAATAGATCATTTTACGCACAGATGAACCCTTTATGAATAGATCCATATAATAGAGAGGTTGCGAAAGGCAACGTATAACGGGTACGTGTACGTGAAAACTATTTTTGGGTATTTCGTCATCCAGGTATGTGTAGCTTCTACAAGTAACAGGCGTGTGACAGACGAAAATATCATGTGTACTTCTTTGTCACACAGGTATGCGTCTGCACGGGAAACCCACGATTTTATCGCCGATATAGACACTCATTATCGATTCACGAAGAAATCATGTTACAACTGTCATATGATATTACACGCACACGTTAATTGCAACGCGTACATATTCATGTATACGGGTAGCTACACGTACACGTAGTCGTACACGTTGAAAACGCAACCTCTCTAATGACCCTTGAAACTGGTATTATTTTGGACTTTGAATTGGGAGATTAAATGATGAGCAAACAGTTAAGGTTAACTTAATGACAGTGTTCTTAATTGTAGGAAGCAATCTTATTATTGCTGTGGTATTTAAGTGAAACCATTACGGTTGTATCAAACATTAAACAATAGAGGTTGCGATGCGAACGTGTACGACTATGTATTACCGGTAGTTTAAGTTGCAAATAAAATTGGCTTACTAAAGCCAACGTGTGCGTGTACAATCTCATCACAGTTGTAACGTAATTTTTTCGTGAATCGATATTGAGTGTTTATGTAAAACTCACTGAAACCACGGGCGATACAAACTTGGGTTTCCAGTGCATGCGAATACCTGTGTGACATAGTACACATTATATTTTCGTCTGTTACACGTCCATTACCTGTAGAAATTACACTTATCTTGATGACGAAATACCTCCCCCAAAATAGTATTCACGTAGACTTACACGTTATACGTTGCCTTTCGCAATATCTCTATTATAGTAGACCTTTACAGCCCAACATGTATTAATAAGGATACTTGCGAACAAATACCACTATCACACAGCCTGTTTGCAATGACCAAAATTCTACTCGATCTTTCATCAAACCTTTTCGAATACTAGTAACATTGAACTTGTTAATCGATACAATAATGATGTAGACAAAGACTCATTACTGTTCCTATAGATGGTCTTTGCACGCAAGTTTAATTATATCAGTAAAATAAGTATTTAAAATTAATTTGGTTAAATTATTCAGTATATGTTTATCAAATGGTCACAATTATAAATACTAGTTTCCGAAACTACATTAACTGAATGAGTAAACAAGTGATAGAATAGTCTAGCATCTAGAGTTTTTAGTGTGAAAAAAAGGTCCAGAGCGTTTCTCAGTTTATTCGTGTAGAGGGATGCTTGAAGTTTAATTTTAGCGAAGGTGGACATCTGAGATCCTGTAGGTTACCATGGAAACCATGATGGCGTCAAAATTTCCCGCCAATTATTTAGTACACACTCCGTCTTAATCTAACCTTTCTAACTAGTATGTACAAACACATACCAATTTTATTATGCGTAATATTTAAAGTACCAGTATAGAGCTCAGAAATGATATGAGAGTCAAGGTCATTTAATGTCAAGGTCAAGGTCATTTAGAGGTCAAAAGACCTAAAAATGGGTAAAAAATGTGTTTTTACCCCAAATAGTTATCATTCATATGCGCAATTTTGTCCATATACTTCATTAATTTATTTTAACATCGCCTGTTATCAGTTGCACTTAAAATAAAATTTATTTCGTGTTGACATGGCGAATAAAAATGAAATAAGGAGGAATTTCGTAACCCCACCCCAATTGAAACTGTCCATATATTTTGATTATCATGACAAAACTGTATGCATTGCATTTGCTTCACCAAGTGTAAAAGTGCAAAATGTGCATATATACTACTGTATGTGCAACCTTATTACACAATGATACCTAGCTTAGCATTTAAATTGATATGTTGACCAATGTCACGAAGGTGAAGGTCATTACAAGGTGAAAGTTCAAGACAATTATTCCAGTCAAATTTTTATGTTGTTAAAAGTGCAATAGCTTTGGGTTTTTTTTGCTTCAGCGAGGAGTATTTCCTCCAATCATGTGTTGATTTTATTTATTTATGTAGGCAGGTGTTTGAAGTTTAATACTAGAGAGGGTGGATAGCTGAAATAAAGTCAGTTACCATGGAAACCAAGATGGCGGCCAATATTACAGCTCATAACCAGTCCAAATTTCATAGTCCGGGCCGAAACCCCGAAAAATTGATCTAACCCTTTCATTGTTTTTTCTTTAATGATTTTAGTAGACAAGACCGTATAAATGGAATTTCTGACGGGTGCCATTTTGTCACCACTGAGAATTTTGAGAAAAATTCGGTAAAACGTTCCAAAATATAAACGAAACTGCGAATTTCTGGAATCGGCGATCTACAATGTCATTTTCAATCATATTTTGTAATAAATCACACTAAAATGTAATTATCAAGTTTTAGTTGAAGACTGTAAAATTTAAGTGTCTTGTATTTATGGAAAAGGAGTTATTTTTGGGGTTAAAACATTAAAAACTGCGCATAAAAATGCGAATTTTTGGAATAAATCGTCTATAAGGTCATTGACCATTTAATTTGATAAATAATCGCTGTGATAGTTTCATAGTGACTTGCGATTAAACTATTAAGCATCTTAAGCTAGATATTTTTTGGGTAAAACATCGAAAATTGTAGTTTTTGGAATCGGTAGACTATGCACAATGACATCGATCATTTTATTTGGTGATTTAATATGTCAATGTAAATGGTATAAAACTATAAATAACCCTGCAGTTTAGATATCAAACATCCTAGGATAGGCTATTGTGCAAAATGTGACTATTTGGGATGAAACTAAAAATATATACATGTTTTGAGTTGGTTAAAGCAATAACAGTACCAGGCAGAAGTTTGTATCATAAACAACTTGGAATACACCTTGTATACCAGGTAGTGTATTGTCACCCTTATATACATGTAGAACCAGGAATACCTTCCATATCAGTGTTAGGTACCATAAAGAGTACAATATGGCTCTCCCATGCAGTGTTTAATATCCTAATAGTCTGGAATGACAATGGCAGTCCCTATAAAACAAGGGATAACTCAGTCAGGTAGAGTCAGAACGTCCCCATAGATCCAGGCATATCTGTTTCCAGCAGTACAGTATAAGGTTACCCATACGGTCACACCCCTGGCATTATTGTAGGCAACGGCTATTTATAGATTTGTTTTTCTTGTCGAGTACTAGTGGGTCATACATAGCAATGGCACAACCCTATGATGTACACCCACAGAGCAACAACGAGTAGTTGCAAACTGTGTTGGGTACCATATAAAGCCAGGAATGGCTGTTTCAGGCCATGCATGTGACAAAATGGAGCAATGAATAGTTACTCCATACCTTGTTTGATACTCTTTAGATTTACGGATGGCTGAATCCAGCAGTATTATTTATTAAGTGAATTCAGGAATGATTCTGTCAGGCATTTATTAACAAGGGAAGACTTTAAAAGTAATTTAGAATCAATCACCGTTTACAGCAGCATTAGGGTACCAATGTATGTCATACATAGCTTACAGTGATTGCTCGCCTATAGAGCTAAGCAAGGATATGTTACATATATTACATAGAACAAGAAGGGCAGTCAGGACTGTGCATTGTTGAGTACCATATAAAGTCAGTTTTTGATATCTATCTCACTGATCAGAACATGTTTTTTCTCGGCGATGTATTCTCGATGGACATTAATGAGCTTCGCGAGGCAACTGAACCGGTTTCTCGTGGTCTAGGTGTAGCTTTGGGGAAGTCATGGGACAATTTGTGATATCGGGAGGGTTCGTGATCAATCGTGAGAAATCGGGATATCTTCCCGACGTTATGCGTCTGTCCCACTGCCTCGGACATGTACTCCTGATGGTAATTTGGTGCTTCGAAAGGCGTCGGGAACATGTTCCCTGATGTCTCAGGGAAGCTCCCCACTTAAGTGTCAGGAACCTTAGACAACATTTCGGTGTCTCATTCGAGGTCTCGAGAGTTATTCCCCGAATGTTCGCTAATACTTATCGGGAATGATACTGCCAAGGGAATGTACTCCCGAAATTAATCGGGAGTTTGGGGCGTCGGAGAAAGGTTGAATGTGCAAAATCACCGGGGGCCATCACGAGAAACTATATGTAATTCTTCCTCGTGGATGAGGAATTCCTCAGTGGGACATAGGCTTGATCGAGCAATATAAATTATAGCGAAAAATGCATGTGCCAGAAAGTGTCAGGTGGCAAATGAGGTTCAGTGAATAGTTTATTAGTTCGATTTTGAAGCAAATTCTTAATAATAATATTTAATCTCACTCAGGGCCAAATACTTGGTGTTTCCGTCACTCCAAGGGTATGAGAGAGAAACTAGTAAGGAGCTTACTAGTTGCATTTTGATTCGTTTTTGGTATGACCCGGTCTGGCAGAGCGAACCACGTTCACTCCGCACTCGAAGCGGCCGCTCAACAACTAGACCATCGAGGTATGACTATTCTAAGCAGTACATAGAATCTATAGCGCATGGAACGACTGTCTTATGCATTGCTAGGAATTATATAAAGCCAGGAATAGGAAAGACAATTTTAGGTACCACAATCCGTGTCGAAATTGCTGTGTCTGCCAGTGAAAGGTACGTACTCATAGGACATTAAATGGTTGGTCTCATTGGTAGTGTTCGTACCATACAGGGCCTAGCAAGTTTGTTCTCAGGGGTTGAACACGTACATTTGCAGTACAACATTTCTGTGTCCCAAATAGCATGCACATTTATAGTGTTCCGAGTACCCGGGTAGTCGATCGGAAGAATGACCGAGTAAACGAGTACCGATTTTAGTACTCGTTGCCATCTCTAGTTCCACTAGCTTCTGAATCACATGGAATCCCAATTACTCAAAGGCCACATATGTGATGCCTGTATTTGGTTCTAATAGGTACTTTATATCGCTGGCTTATAATTAGATGGTCGTATGTACAAAATCAATATTCTGAGAAAACATGACAAAACTGTCTGAAAATTACTCTTTACTTTTGGAAAAACAAGCTATTTGAACTTTTCGTGAAAATAGGCTCATAAGAAGCGCATTGAGATGCAGATGTCAAATATGCATGATTCTTATAAGGTCGACCTCCTAATTCTAAGCCAGCGGTATGATCAAAATATAAGACCGGAATGGCTTTATGTTTATATTCAAAACGCCACACTTACCATATATTTAGTGATGTTGACCCCCAATATATCGCATTTAGCTCAAAGCATGGTATTAGATAAAGGATAACTTGAACTACAGATGATATGGCAATATTTTAGTCTTACAGTAATTACTACCAAGTAAAATTATTTATGAGAGTGTAGTAGATCGATTCACAAAAAAAGCTAACCTTTCATTTCAATTTTGAATGTTTTATCCTAAATTAACAGATACCCCGAACATATCACATTTTTTTACCATAGCCTAGCTGAAGATGTTTGATATCTTAATCGCAAGTCACTATGAAACTATCACAGTGATTATTTATCAAATTAAATGGCTAATGACGTTATAGACTACTTATTCCGAAAATTCGCACTTTTAGATGCAGTTTTTAATGTTTTAACCCAAAAATAACCCCTTTTGCATAAATACACAACACTAAAAATTTACAGTCTTCAACTGAAACTTAATAATTACATTTTAGTGTGATTTATTACGAATTATGATGGAAAACGGCATTACAGTTCACCGATTCCAGAAATTCGCAGTTTCGTTTATATTTTGGAACGTTTTACCCCAATTTTCTTAAAATTCTCAATGGTGACAAATTGTCACCCATCAGAAATTCCATTGCAACGGTCTTGTCTACTGAAATTATTGAAGAAAAAACAATGAAAGGTTAGATTAATTTTGTGGATTTTCGGCCAGGACTATGAAATTTGGACTGGTTATGAGCTGTAATATTGGCCGCCATCTTGGTTTCCATGGTAACTGACTTTATTTCAGCTATCCACTCTCTCTAGTATTAAACTTCAAACACCTGCCTACATAAATAAACAAAAAATAACACATGATTTGAGGAAATACTCCTCGCTGAAGCAAAAGAAACCAAAGCTATTGCACTTTTAACAACATAAAAATGTGACTGGAACAATTGTCTTGAACTTTCACATTGTAATGACCTTCACCTTCGTGACATTGGTCAACATATCAAATCGAATGCTGAGCCAGGTATCATTGTGTAATAAGGTTGCACATACAGTAGTATGTATGCACATTTTGCACTTTTACACTTGGTGAAGCAAATGCAATGCATACAGTTTTGTCATGATTATCAAAATATATGGACAATTTCAATTGGGGTGGGGTTACGAAATTCCTCCTTATTTCATTTTTATTCGCCATGTCAACACGAAATAAATTTTATTGTAAGTGCAACTGATAACAGGCGATGTTGAAATAAATTTATGAAGTATATGGACAAAATTGCGCATATGAATGATAACTATTTGGGGTATAAACACATTTTTTACCCATTTTTAGGTCTTTTGACCTCTAAATGACCTTGACCTTGACATTAAATGACCTTGACCCACATATCATTTCTGAGCTCTATACCGGTACTTTAAATATTACGCATAATAAAATTGGTATGTGTTTGTACATACTAGTTAGAAAGGTTAGATTAAGACGGAGTGTGTACTAAAAAATTGGCGGGAAATTTTGACGCCATCATGGTTTCCATGGTAACCTACAGGATCTCAGCTGTCCACCCTCGCTAAAATTAAACTTCAAGCATCCCTCTACACGAATAAACTGAGAAACGCTCTGGACCTTTTTTTCACACTAAAAACTCTAGATGCTAGACTAGAAGTAAAGATGAAGAAGTTCAGAATTAAATTACCACGTGATCCAATAGGCTGCAATTTCCATCTTTTAATCTTCAAACCCTGACAAAGAAACTTCATATTTTACACCTAGGGTATAAATTAATGTATTGTCTATACACTTAATAAACAAAAATAGTGTAATTACAGATGAGTAAATGCAGCAATCACCTCTGTATACTAATTTTTGGTGGGCAGTGTATGTACATGTATATTATTATTACAGGTTGAACCGTATGTTGGTTTTGACGATGGTATCTGCTCTGCATGGAATGTGTTTTATCGTGTTTCCGTGGTGTGATACCTTTACTGCGATGTTAGTTATATCCTGCTTTACTATGATGTTTGGTGGTGCTATAGACTGTTGTAAGTAATAACCTACTTCACTATGATGGTTGGTGGTGCTATAGACTGTTGTAAGTAATAACCTACTTCACTATGATGTTTGGTGGTGCTATAGACTGTTGTAAGTAATAACCTACTTCACTATGATGTTTGGTGGTGCTATAGACTGTTGTAAGTAATAACCTACTTCACTATGATGGTTGGTGGTGCTATAGACTGCTGTAAGTAATAACCTACTTCACCATGATGTTTGGTGGTGCTATAGACTGTTGTAAGTAATAACCTACTTCACTATGATGTTTGGTGGTGCTATAGACTGCTGTAAGTAATAACCTACTTCACTATGATGTTTGGTGGTGCTATAGACTGCTGTAAGTAATAGCCTACTTCACTATGATGTTTGGTGGTGCTATAGACTGCTGTAAGTAATATCCTACTTCACTATGATGTTTGGTGGTGCTATAGACTGCTGTAAGTAATATCCTACTTCACTATGATGTTTGGTGGTGCTATAGACTGCTGTAAGTAATAACCTACTTCACTATGATGTTTGGTGGTGCTATAGACTGTTGTAAGTAATAGCCTACTTCACTATATGTTTAGTGGTGCTATAGACTGCTGTAAGTAATATCCTACTTTACTATGATGTTTGGTGGTGCTATAGACTGCTGTAAGTAATAACCTACTTCACTATGATGTTTGGTGGTGCTATAGACTGCTGTAAGTAATAACCTACTTTACTATGATGTTTGGTGGTGCTATAGACTGCTGTAAGTAATATCCTACTTCACTATGATGTTTGGTGGTGCTATAGACTGCTGTAAGTAATATCCTACTTCACTATGATGTTTGGTGGTGCTATAGACTGCTGTAAGTAATATCCTACTTCACTATGATGTTTGGTGGTGCTATAGACTGCTGTAAGTAATAGCCTACTTCACAATGCATGTCACCGATCGCAATTGTCTCATACGCTTTAACATAATCGATTGACTGTAAACATTCTCAAGGTTTGCCTCTTTGTTTCTTTCAGGTGGAAACGCGCATGTTGCATCTATTTGGGGCAGTGCATCGGCGCCGTTCATGCAGACCATCCATTTCGGGTTTAGTTTTGGCGGCTTTATAGGACCACTCATTGCAGAGCCATTTGTTGCTTCAAAGACCTGTGTTTTGCAAAACACAACCGCCACCAACACAACAATATCAACCAACAAATCAAGCAGCGAGTGTGTTGATGTGTATGGCGAGACACATGTTCAATATGCGTTCCTCATTACAGGTGCCATTGGTGTGTCGGCTGCGTTGCCGTTTCTTACAATGTACTGTTTGCCGTCGCACTATAATGCTTACGTTTGTACATCATTTGAAGACGAGGCTTCGGTTGAAAACGAGGCTTCCATCGGAAACAAGCCATCAGTCGAAAATGAGGCTAAACATAGTCTGCCAGTATTGTCCCTTGCTAAGAAAATAATGTTTGTTACATTATTGATGCTCCTCATCAGTAATTACGCTTGCTTTGAAGGTAGATTTTCATCGTTATTAACAACCTTCCTGGCTGACTATTTAGATTGGTCAACTTCTGTTGGTTTGCACGTGACGTCACTGTTCTGGGGAACGTTTGCAGCAGGGCGTCTGCTTGGTATCTTGGTAACCAGATTCCTAAAAGCTGAAACAATGATACTGATCTATCTAATTGCTCTTACTGCATCTTTTATTTCTTTCCTGTTTGCTGCCGAGTATGAAATAACGGAACTTATCTGGGCAAGCACAGCGGTCGCTGGTCTCAGTATGTCCGTGATATTTCCCTCTGTGTTTACATGGACGGCAGAAAGCATACTGACAGTGACTGGAACTATTTCTTCTGTGTATATTGTCGGGTGTTCGGTTTTCAATATGTCTATGCCGTTGCTATATGGTTACCTTATGGATAATTACACACCAATGTATTACATATACATTCTCATAGCTGAAGCTGGTCTCGCCTTATTGATATATGCATGTATTCGATGCCTTATAAAAACAAATAACTAAATACAGCTTTAGCCAGCAAATTTACAAACTGTTAAGGGTGTCGAGGTTTTGTGGCTGTTAAGTTTCATTTTTTTCTTCTTCCTTTTTATGTTAGTCATTGTGACTATAAGTCTTGTGGTTGGGGCATGTGTCTTTTGTGTGTGTTCTTTTGTGTGTATTTAGTGCTCTGTTGTTTCTGTTGAGAGCTGCATTCCCTGTCCGAATTTATTATTACATAAATATTATATCATTTCTATATTGTGAATAGAGAAATATCATTTTGTTCAGTTTTAAGTTCTCTATACTACGCACTATGTGACAGGTGACCAAAATACTTTCTGAAACTACTCTTCTTATAGAAAAATAAGCTTTTTAAACTTCAGTTTGGTCAACATGACCACTTCCGATTTTCATGAAAATGGGTTCATAAGAAGCGCCTTGATATGAAGATTTCAATTATTCATGAGTCTTATAATTCTAAGCCAGCGATATATCTACTCAAAGGTCAACTGGGATAATTGAAAGACAATGAAAGTGATCATCAAGGTTAGAAGGTATGTGTGGTATTCCATCTCGATGCAAACATGTTTCAATACATTTAATTCAGACGTGCTACAGGGCATGCATCTATCACAAATTATGTGTTGTTAACTAATATAGAGATGATGTACACTGTAGGGACATCATACTGGATCTATGGACTGGTAAAGGGTTAAGGACATAGTTCTGAGATTTAGTGAAGATGCTTGAAAATATCAATAAATATATGTCAAATAGTCTCATGCACTATAAATGAAGCAACAAGTCAATAAAATATCACAAGTTATATGTTTATATGTATTTTATTTTTCAAAATTTCAATATGCATATTTTTAACAATATCTCACCTAAAACGCTATACCTGTACATGTATAACATATTACCAAAGTTCACAACTTGAAAAATGCTGTCCTTGAAGCAAAAAGTCTACATTTTTAGTCTATGTGGACAAGGCAGAAATGTATACATACACATACAAAAATGAGATTAACATATTTGAGATTGAAGATCTATTGTTAACGCCATTATTTTTGCGAGTGTTTTATTTTGCTTCTTTTCTGTTTAAGACTTGTTTGCAAGTTCATGATTTCCCAACAATGACCAAGACATTCATACATATCATTTTAATCTTCTGTAAATCTAATATTGACTTTTTGGTTAAGCTTATAAATTCGTGAGAATACCCTCGGCAAATAATCACGGAAATAAAACCTTGCAAGTTCAATGGTTTTTACAGTACCCCAAATCTCACTTTTGATATTTTTTATAACAGTCACACTAAATAGTCTAAATTCTAATACATATAAACAAACCCTTCTCGCATAAAAATCACACATTTTATTAAATAACTAATTAATATAGATAATGTAAAATAGAAAGTAACATTTGATTATTGTATATACTGCGCATTTTCAGAAGAAGATTACCAGACTTCAAAATCTTCAAGCTCATTCACAAAACAGAGGTACAAGAACTGCCAAAAAATCACTACAACTATTATGACAAGTGTTTCAAAACCAAACATTTGATTCTGTGACAGAATAAATTTCAGTCACTAATCAATGACCCATTTCTGTAAATTTGTTTTTTCAGTAAGTGTGCTTTATATTATTGTAAGTGATTTGGAAAGTCTAAGGGATATATCGTAGAACATATAAGCATCCCTCTGGCCCAGACCTTACAGTTATTTAGAATAGCCTCATCGTAATCATGTTAAAGCAAAATCGTCCCTTCCCCCTTTTTTCAGAAATATTTCAAAACAATCATAATCTAGCGTTATCGATTATTTGTAACGGAGACAGTGATTGGGGATCTGCCAGGATACCCGCAATAGTTATAATATATAAACAGCCAATGAGCATCCATATAACAATCTATGGTTCACATTTAAATTTACAAGAATACCCACAAAAACAAAGACACATTAAAAGTAACGTCACATATAAAAAGAAACTCACACAACAATAGTGGAATCACCAGAAATATGATAACATTTGGTTAACAGTTATCTCAACAATTTAAAACAAACAAAGGGTTATATCAAGTACACTACACACATTTTGACCTTTGGAAGAATGCCAGAATATTGCAATATCTAGCATTCACAACGGTGGCCATATTAACACAAATTCTAAAGCACTTAGCCAACTTACGGTAGGTGTATCATTTGCTTAATTTTTGTTATGAACGCAAATGTTAGTGAAATATCTTAGTAGATTTCTTTCAACTTTTCTGATAAGTATAAAACACAAAATCATAACAGCTCTATTCAGAGAAAAATGTTCATTTTAAGCTCATTTTTCATACATATTTAAATGAAAAGGGCACCTATTTCCAAGCATGTTATTCAGATTTTAAATTCTCTAAATTCAACCTCAAAATTAATACAACCTCAATAATACACTACCATTTTCAAACTGTTGTTCATAATTCGGTTCTTTTACTGATATGAGTATATTAGGTTTGTATCTTTTATAGCAAAGTCCTTTATTTCATATAAGACGTGTGCAACCAACAAACAAATATTAAGAAATAACACTGTTCAATATTCCACTCGTTCTTTAATATTTCGCCTTACAGGCTTTATCAAAAATTACAAATTTGAAATCAAATTTGTAATTTTTGATAAAGCCTGTAAGGCGAAATATTAAAGAACGAAATCAAATTTGTAATTTTTGATAAAGCCTGTAAGGCGAAATATTAAAGAACGAGTGGAATATTGAACAGTGTTATTTGTGAAATATTGGGCCTAAATTGGACTTTATTCTGATATTAAGAAATAATTTGAGAAATCTGAAAAATTGTATGCTGCAATTTATAAATAAAACATCCACAATGCCACATTGGTTAGTTTACTAATTACCAGTACAGCTCCCTTTGACAAGCACACTCTCTTCTAAGAATAGACGGTCTATATACCAATACGAAGCATTATTTTTAACGTACATGCACACAGTAAAACATTTAAAATTTTGGAACAAATCACATAAAATACACCTATACCAATAAAGAAATGACATCCTATTTAGATACTTACAGGTTAAATGGAAGATGAAAGAGCAGACAACTTGAATCTGATGTTATAAGTCCATTTTGAAACCAGTCTAGAAATCCAACCATCCCATTGGCTAGTTCAAACTCAATTATAAAATTAACCAATGAAAAGGCAGCATTCTGTGACTGGTTTCCAAAATCACTTTTAAACCAGTAGGACCCAAAGAGACAACAATAACCTAAAGTAAACATACTAATTAGTAACTAAATTGGTTTTCACACACATATAAGCAAGACAATTAATTTGTAATGATAATGAATGTTTATTGAAGTACATGTAATACTCTTATTTACGGGATTTCAGTGTCCAGTAAATTGTTGAGAATCTCATAGGTTTGTGAAATGTACTTCGAAACGAGGTAGACATATCTTAGCCAGCATACATCAATGATAGATCATACAGTATAGTTTTCCTGCTAGTTGGGGTATCAATATTTAGTGTATGGAAAAGTCCGGAGATATTAGGTTAGGACCAGGTTTAAATATCCGGTATATTTAACAGGCAAACTATATCAAAGCTTACAAAATGGTATTGTATGAAAGCTAGAAATGTTGAAACACGATAACAAACATAATTTTTCCCAGAGTATTTTTTTTCACTTATGCCACAGTTTTAGTGCAAAAATGAGGAAAGTATAACAGAAAACAAAGACACAAAATCTGGAAGACAAAAATATTTCTTAACATAATCTAACAACACATTCTATCCATAGCAACACATGGTTTGAAGTGCAGGTCACAAAATAAGAAATAACCCCAAACTAAAATTTTCTATAGTCACAAGGAGAATCAATAAATCAAAGTCGGTATTATAAACAGCTACTACAATGTTTCCATGACAGCAAGATTTAACTCCCTTGTTTTGAATCATCACCTACTATAATATGTCGATCTATTGTGCTAATTCAATATATTGTGATATTTCAATCTATTGAATTATGTATGTATATTGTGATATTATGATCTATTGTGATATTTCAATATATTGTTAGATTTCAATTTACTGTGATAATTCAATCTATTGTTATATTTCAATCTATTGTGCTAATTTGATCTATTGTGATATTTCGATCTGTTGTGATATTTCGATCTATTGTTGTATTTCAATCTATAGTTATATTTCAATGTTTCGATATTTTGTGATATTTTTTTCTCTTGTCACTAGACAATTACATGTACATTCATGTAACACAAGCCAAATAATACAAATCAGCAAAGTTAACATTTCAGACATACTGTATGATAAATACAAATTGTGAATGGTTGATAATGCAGGAATTGAAAAATTATGACGAGAATACGAAGTTTTAAGTCCGTACAAAAAGTGATCATAACAAAATAGAAAGTCGGTGGTACAATAATCAAACAGAGCCATAACAGCCCTATATGGCTTATCCTATTGGAAAGGCATGGGATAGGAGGGTGACTTGACGTATCTACATAGTAAAGGGTTAAACAATACATCCACAGCATAGTGATGATAGAATCTACCAGCAAACACTAACCAGCAGTGACTCAAGGTGACATGCAAATATTAAATCACTGACACAAGTAATAATTGTGATAAAACAGGAAGTACGAAAAACTGGCATTGACAATTCAATTTTAAAAATTCAAATAAGAAAATCTAAAGGATGTTCATCATAAGGATGAAATCGTGAAATATTGAAATGACATTGTGACATGAAATCGGCAAATATTGAAATGAAATCGAGAAATATTTCACAATATCAACTTCACGACTTGACAACATATCGTGAAATTTTGAAATTCTAATGTCACTGCTGGTCTTTTTTACAAAATCAGTAATATATAGTGAAAAAAACATATTCCATAATCATTCATTCATTCCAGTGTCCAAGTAAATTAAACATTTTCTAAACACTTTCACTTTCATATATATATTTATAAATGTTAACACACATAGCATCATTATAATGGTATAAATAACACCACGACACTACAACTTCACATCCTGGGCTGGTATTCACAAAGCATCTTAAGGGAAAACTTGGACATTTCTTAAAATCTATTTCCTTTAGTGTATCTAAACAGGAAAATTAAGATTATCAATTTTACATAGTTTTTTAGAAGCATTATGTAAAGAGCTACAATAATTACAAAGAAAACATGGGTTATTCTTAGTTTCTTGGGAAATATGAGCAGCTGAATTATTTAACTTAAGTCAAAATATTCAAGTTTTCCCTTAGATGCTTTGTGAATACCACCCCTTAGTCATAACAATAACAGTATATATCTGAACAAATTCTAAATTCATAAAAACATCTACATACAGAGTAAACATGTTGTAACAGTTATAAATGTAAGTAATAATAAACCAATTAATTCAACAGAAAACGTGAAACTTCCATTAAAGGTTTCTAATCAAGGGCCATTACTCCAGCAAACCCAACTCTCCAGGTGCATCACATATTTGACAAACTCATAATTGTCTATGCAAAGCTACATGACCATTATACTAAGATGAAATATTTCTGGATGCATTTTTTATATACATGTGACAGAAAAATTGGTAGCCACATACAACATTTGGAAACCTTATTGCCAGTGTTTTTTTACCATAGACACCCCTGGTTACTTTTCTCCAATCCAAACATCTGAAATAAAACTTCTGTACATTAAATTTTTACAAATTTTACATGCATGTAGGAAACCGCATTTTTTGTGACATTAGTTGTTTTAGTAAGACACAAAATAAGTAACAGATAAATATTAAGTATATGGACAAAATACAACATTGCCACTGCCTTCCTCAAACAATGTATTTATTGGTTGTACCCCAACACTCAAATTTGAATTCCATGGTGTTGTTCCTTATTAGGATGATGCAAAAACCCTTAACTTCATAAACACTTGTAAGAGATAAGCTAGAATGTGTACACATCTCAGGTGCAACATTTTGTGACAAATATCAAGAATGACCTCCCTTGATGATGATAAGGCATTTAAGTCCATTTCAGTTATTGGATTGTTTCCCCTCAACTTAATATTAGTAAATAACTGATGGACATGGTTTTGATTTATATGCTCTTATTTATCTTCACCACAGAAAATCCGTATGGGCGAGGCCCCCAGAAGAGGTTAGTCACTTTAGTTTTATTGGGGATAGTGCATGATACATAAGATGACCCAGTTCCAGAGGCATCTCTGGTTCATTTACGTGCCGATGTAAAGCATCATACACGGGACCCCACTTAACGTCTCGTCTGTTAGGTGGGAAACACTGAAAAGCATTTTTGTTTTTGATCCAGCTGGAGAAGGGATTGAACAAAAAACCTTCGGATCAGCAGTCAGTAGCCCTTACCACTGGACCACTTGTCCACGTATTAATGGACATGGCGTGAATTTAAAAAGTGTTAATGTACTTTTCAAGAAGGCAACATTGGATATAGGGTGAAGGGCATTAAATTTAAGTATCCATGGAATAAAGGGTTCATGCTTTACAACAAAGTTCTGATACTTCAAACAGTCGGTGGGACACCCTTAATAAATTGTTTCAAGAAGGCAAACATAGCCATTTATATACAGAAGAAATCACATCAGCTATATTTATAATTAGACTAGATGGACTTGTGAACAATTACATAATTATGTAAACAATCTGATCTATCGCCATACAGTCACCCGATACAATTATAATCAATATAATTAGCTACCATAATTTTTAATCACGCACCAATGCACCATTCTCACGATTTTGTTTTATCACATGTAGCTGACAAAATATTCCCCGTATCAAGACTTTTCAAGTAACCACAAGAGGACCCGAAATCCCGAAACATCTAAAGTAAAGATCTTAACTCAAATTAAGATTTTGCTCACATTGGAGTCCGAGTTTTAACACAAATCTAAAAGTAGAGATCTTGAAATTTGGCTGTAATTAACTCAATTCAGTTTCTTTTTCATTTGTGATCTAATATTTATACAAAATAACAATACCAATTTTAAGTCCAGTCTCACATACAATGAGATTGAGCTCATATTGAGATGTTTCAGGAGATTGGGGGCTCTGTTTCGACAGTGTGGCTACGAGACAATCAGTATCATGTGTATACCTATATACGTGTATATCATGCCATTTATCAATACTACATGAATATTACAATACTATAAAAAACACCAATTTGAAAACCTAAGTACCAGAGATATAGTACAACAAATATGCACCAATGAACCAAGTGACGCTAAGTCTCAGCGGCTGGCAAAAATTGAAACTGAACAAGAGTAGAAGTGAAACACCAATATTTCAAAATTATGATGCTCAAAACAAAGCACACATGCATTTAATTAAATCAAATTATTTTAAATTAAGTAAGTACAGTAGCCTACAACATCTGTAAAGCAACACCCATTGGGAGCTGCAAATATTGGCCGTTGAAAAAAGGATGTTGCTCTACAGAGGATAAATTATAGGAAATATCAGCCTATGGAAATTTTGAAGGTGTTGTTACAGAGAGGCTGTTGCTCTATACAGAGGGCCGCTCTGGAGAGGTTGTACTGTAATAGAGTCAATCAGTAAGTGTGTCATGCCAGCATGTCATTTCTGACATGTTTATGGAAATGTTTTGGGAATCTTGAATAAAGCATTGCCATACTGATAGCAAAATGCTGAAACAAGCTTACAATGTGTGGCCCCTTTATACTGAATCTATGCTATCTAGGTCTTCGATTAATCATAAGATCTTAAAGTCCCTAAAATACCCAACATAAAAAGGGTCAACATGATACAATTATCATCTCAACAAAATGACACTTTACAAACAAACATGGGAAAAAATACTTAAACCAGCATATGAGATATGTACCATGAGTTTGTAATGAATAAATTAAAACCATACAATAACATAGAAATAAGTCATATATAATAAATATATCATCAAAATCTTGGAATGCAGCATTTCTTGTCTCTGTCGACAAAAATGTTTAAAACTTGTAAAACGTTCGAGGCAGCAACATCCCGCCATCATGTTCAATATAGTATAAAACATTCAATATTCAACGTTTTCACACTTAGAAGTACCTATGTATAACACTTTTAAATCACTAAACGTTTGTTGTTACTTAACATTCATTATACGTTTTCACACTCGCTTACACATTCCATTAAAGATCCACAATGTATACGATACATACAATCACTAGACGTCTGTTATACACAGTTCTATCACTCTGCTGTAGGTGAATCGTTTTAGTTCTATCGTCAAAGTAAATCATTTACCAAATGAGCTGATTTTATCAAGTTTAGTTTGAACCATTGCATGAACAGGGCATGATTTATCATTGATCATGTCATGATGTTCACATTTTCATATCAGAAAATACCCACTTCTGTCCATCACTACCATCACATGGACCTGAAATGTAAGACTTCACTCATGAAATATAATTCATTACATATACTGTAAACACAGAAACTTTCACAAGGGATTCATTTTCACTATCATCTAAGTTGTTAAATTTTCAAATATTTACTTAAAAATGTGTGAAATTTTAACAGCATTGGTAAAACAGTAGAAAGCACTTCATTTTGAATTTTAATATTCGCAAATATTTAACCTCCCTTACTGTTAAGAATAAATTAATAAAGTTGTGAAACTTTGACGTCAAAAACAATTCCCTATTTGCCCATCAGAGACATGGAAAATGTTTAAAGCTGTGTAAAGCATGCATCCAAGTTTTGGTACGATTCTGGGATGTATAAACTGAGAGCTTATAATACATGTACTTGGAATATGGTAGTGTATGCTGAGGTGGGCTAAAGATACCAGGAATACCAACCTATAGATGGAGATTCGTGATCCCTAGGCGACGACTTGCCTAGACACTGGTTGCTATTCACATGCTTTAATTCTGATGTCTGAAAAATAAACAATAGCCAATGATAGGTACATTATAACCAGTATTAAGCTACAGAACAGAACCCCACAACATACATGTACAATTTGTCATATGGGAAAATTTCTTTCCAGAATTTACATTAATATCACTTCATTTAAATAAATTTTATCAATACAATGGTGAACAAAATCACTTATTGAGGAATGGGCCAGAGCCCTGAAAATTGAGGAGAACATATCGGAATTTTGCAACATTAAACTGATTTTTTAGTCTAAGGAAGTTGTCATTTTTGGGTAAAAATTCAAGTTTAAAGAAATTATTCGTTGGGAAGGTGCTATATAACTACCTGTACCCCAACTACTGTATAATTAGGGGAAACCCCTGGCTTATCTAGCTATAATATTATGAGAAAACAGCGTGTTCAAACCAGATAGACAATTAAGCAGGATGAAAATCTTAATACTGCCAGGATATTTTAGTTATAGATTAAGATCAGTGACCAAATTCTTTAAGATTCTAAAACTGTCGATTTTAGTACCTCAGTAGCCTAGAATGCACCCAAAAATGCACCACTTTTTAAAAACATTTCCGGGGAGCATGCCCTCGAATCTCCCCAGTGCAATCATGATCCAGGGAGCATGCCCCCAAAACCCCTCAGTGCACTAAATCATTAATCCATATGAATAGTGGGTAAAGCTATGTGTCTGCTCAGGTTGTAGTATTCAAGAGTTATAAACGCATTGAAGGTTAACATACAATGATCAAGGCAATTATGTTTATTCAACTAATAACTTCTGCTCTTTGAACATAAAGAAAGCAATCAGTAATTAAATGATCTGATCTTTCTGCATGCTGTTATTTCAATTTATGCAAGCAAATTGAGCATAAACAAGAAAGACAATTTCATATACTATTAGTTATAAGCTTTACAGCGTGAGTCCCAAAAGCTAAAAAATAAGACTGTCCTGGCAAACATAGAAGGGTGTCAACAGAGTCAAATTAAAAATCCTGAAAAGTATAAGCGGCCAACCATCTTTGCCAACAAAGAGGCCTTCAACCACATTGTTTCCATATTTAACTCAGTTTGTAAAAAGAAAATCCTTCAGTACAGATTAAATTGACCATAACTTTGTCATTAAACTGACCATAACTTTGTCATTTCTCAAGACATTTTCATCAGATAACTTTTATTTTCGTCAGACATCATAGCTCTTTAAAGATTGATTAAATCAGGAATTCAAGATAAATCCAGAATATAATGACACCCGTGAATTATAACAACATTGTACCATAAATGCTCTGTGAACACAGTGCAATGCAAAGTGCAACCACTTTAACTCAAAGGTAATTTAATTCCATCTTAAAAAGAGTTAATTAACTATTCAGCTTTCCAACTGTTCAAAAATATTAATTAAGTCCTTAAACTTTCATGCAAGTCTTGAATATATTATGTCTTGACTAAGGTTCTAGCACAGAATCTACAGTATAAACTTCCATGAGAAAATTGTGACTGTTTTGTCGGTCCTCCAGATTAGTGGTTTAACGTACACTATTATACACTATAAATTTAATATTCCCTGCTTATGAAAGTAATGCCCAAGTAAAAGATATACAAGATAACAACCGCTAAAGTATGTTCAGGATGAGGTTTTAAACTGAGTTCAAAATAAAACTTGAAAGGTGACTGTATCCATAGAGCCTTCACCAACATCATAGTACTAGTTGGAAACAAATACCAAATACAACAAAAAGAAAGGAAAATGTAAGCATTACCCTTAAAAAGATATTTTTTACTACCAGTAGAGTAGAAAATTTATAAAAGAACAACTTTGGGCCCTAGGTCTGTCAACTGTCGTAGCAGTTCATGCAGGCCCCTATGGTGACCTAAAAATACAATCAAGTAAATGCAGTCTCTATTGCATATACAAGGTTGTCATATTGTCATAACAAGTGACCTTGTTACTTACATCAAATAACCCATATTGACAGATTAGGCAAAAATTGTGGACTCGAGTGTCTACACAAGGTTTTTCTATGATTTGACCTAGTGACCTAGTTTTTGACCCTGGGTGACCTTATATCGAACTTGACATAGATTTTGTTGAAATGATCATTGTGACTATTTTATTAAGAATTTAGAGTAGGCCAAATTTGTGACCTCTAGTGACTACACAAGCAATTGTGGACAGATGACAGACAGTCAGAGTGATTACAAAAGCTGTCATTTGATGACAGGTGAGCTAAAATGCAGAGAAACTCAATAAGGTGTACAATTAGGTCAATATAAATTGAGTGTCTAAATGCAGACTTACAAAGTTAACCTTTGAAATATTGAACACGTTTCATACGGGGATTAAACTCAAGAGAAAGGCAATTTACTTCTTACAATAAATTGGTTATTTGTTTTTCATTATGATACAATGCAACACTTGGACAAGGGCCAACTTCACGAACCTACTAATCTTAAGGTATTGCTAAACGACATGGTGAAAGTCTGTTAGTGTGCAGAGAAGAAAATTTGTATAAATTGCAGTGCATACAAAGTTTGAGCATCATAGACCTTACCATTCATGGACTTCTGATTCAAAGTGATTTGGCCAACAAAACATTTCACCAACCAATATGTGCAAAGCAACAAACTCACAGGGAGGCTTATACGGAAGGCTCGACTCATCCAGTGTTGCTTGCCTCTTTGTAGTTTGTTATTCACATAATATAACCTACACGGGAGGGGTTATGTAATTATAGGATCCTGACAACATGTTCACAATCTTTTCACATTTCTTGTAATAATCACACAACAGGCAGATATTTAAACATAGAGAAGACCAGTCGGAGAGTAACGTATTGAGAACAACACCACAACCGGCCCAACAGGTATACATATACACACATATACTAGCAGTAAGCTATTAGGGTGAAATAAAATAAAAGCATATATAGTACGAAGAATTTGACATGATCCTGACCTTTAACTATGCATGAATATATTACAAGTTTTATGCTTTGAATATATCAATTTCCACAGACAAATCATGCAATATCGGTCCATTATGTTTGTGTTTTACACCTCCAGCATCTTTGTGATACTCCCCGCTTTTGAAAACATACAACTGGGGTCATATAAATAGACGATAAATCAGCTGTTAACAAATGCAAATTGAAGGTTAAGGACCATGTCAAATTCTCTGTACTATAACTATGAACAAAATGGCTTAAACAAATAAATTGTGGTGTCAAACTTATTCATTATAATCATCAGACTGAAATGAAATATTAAAACTGTTTATTTTAAACATAGTTCTTAATTATTTAGCTTGAAACAAATAAAGTGATGGTATTCAATTTGTTTATTTTAATCCCAAAACATTTGATGTGACAAGAAACACGATTATAATTGGCAGCGTCTGTGTTTGGTTTTTAATCAACTACGTTATGAAACTGGGAAATGTTGTTACTGAAGCATTTTACCATGCTCTTTTTACTCTATAAAGTATTGATTAAAAAATTAAAACAACAGAAACATTTATAGCATTATTTGACACCACAATATATGTTCATCTGGCAAACTATACAACAACCCCTACATGCAATACTAGCACCAAAAATACTCAGGCAGCGGACAATGAAGGTAATATACATGTTTCTCTAATTTTCTTAAAATCCAAGTTTCTAGGGGGGGGGGGGGGGGGGTCCTTAAGTTTTTCTAATTTTAAATCAATAAATGTTTCTCTAATTGCTTTTAGTTAAGGTATTTTTTTTAAATATCCAAATTTAAAAAAAGAGTCCTAAGTTTGAAACTCAAAATCTTGGGATCAAATTTTGTTTCAACCCTCAATACACAGAAACATAAAATACATTGTGAAAAGAAGGGGTATGGATAGTTTTCAAAATCTTGAAATATCTTTTTTGTAAGAATTTCTGGAATTTGATTTGGATGATTTGACACAGTTTAAGTCAACAGATTGTTTTGAAGAAAGTAAAAAGGCCAGACACTCCGGTCTAATCAGGCCCGAGAGACTGACCTAAGGCCAGACACTCCGGTCTAATCAGGCCCGAGAGACTGACCTAAGGCCAGACACTCCGGTCTAATCAGGCCCGAAAGACTGACCTAAGGCCAGACACTCCGGTCTAATCAGGCCCGAGAGACTGACCTAAGGCCAGACACTCCGGTCTAATCAGGCCAGAGAGACTGACCTAAGCCAAGTTCATTAACCAATCTTGACATGAATGCATGAAAATTATAAATTGTACTGCATGTATAAATTTAGTATAAAATAAATAACCCAGGACATACTTGCAGACAACACATATATTTGTGTCAAGTTATTTTTGTGTCCAGTTATCTAAGTTATTAAAGCTTATTTTTAATCTCTATAGATGGCATTGTGATTAATTTTTCATACAAAATCGAGAATTATGTATTTTACCATCAATGATACACATATATTGCTGTGTGTATTATTTTTTTACATTTAAAGCCACTAACAAAACTGGGCTACCACACAGTACTAATCCCGATACACCATTTCTCACTTCTATCAGAGTATAACCTCTGTTTTCTGTTCCGTCAGAGCCATATGAATACAGTACAATTCTCCAACAATTTTGAGAAGCAGTGTATATAGGGGATTAGAACAGAGCACCATGGAAACAGCATAACACACAATTCATTTTACACAAGTGTCTACAGAATTTAGGACTTTAAAAGTAAACAAGTAATCCAACTAAAAAGTTTTGAAGCATATAATATCAGTCTCAAAATTGAAACAAATACTTATAAAGCGTCTTTTCAGCTGTTATTAAATTTCTGAATTCTAAGTGTTCTGTTTCCATGGCTATAAGCAAACAACAACAAAATTAAGTGCAAAATGTTTTGGGGGAGATGGGGGGGGGGGAGTAACTACCTCTCTAACATAATCCCACTTGGGTCCGTCAGCTTGGCACGGTGTAAACACGGCTTGACCGTGAGTGATTGTAATACACACGTTCTCATCCATCATAATTTGACCTTTCCCAGTTAAGGCAAATACCTGTTTGAATAATTGGATATGCATACACAAGGAGGAAAAGACAAGCACATGCAGTCGATAATGTTTGTATACAAGATGCTTTCCCTCGATGAACTTCATGAAACTATTTTTAAATACTTCATTGTGGCTGCCGTAGAGCAATAGGGACCGTATTCTACCATAGGTGGTGGAACAACAGGAAATCACACCACTTATCATAAGTCAGACATCTTTGACCAATCTAGCAGGAATAAAACCAAACGATCAAGCACATACGTCTGTCGAACACGAACAAGCTAACATAGGGGATGTTAACTAAAACTCATAATCATTAGATATAATCTAATTGATGCAAACTGTGAGAACTCAGTTTCTGCAGTAGCAAAGACATCAGTTTTACATCAACCCTTAAAGTTTGCCACGGGACAACAACATGGGAGTGACTAAAATAAGTTGGAAAAATCTTGTTTCACAATCGACCTTAAATAAATTAGTATAAACTATTTACTTGGGTGAGTTTCATTGCATTAACCTTGATAGTCAACAGTATTGGACACTTTTTAAAAAACTTAAACCAATGCTGATAAGCATTGCCTCCCTTTGGTGGCATAATAACACAATGCAACACATGGGGCGCAAATTTCACAGCTGTTCATCTTAGATAAAGCATCATATCATACAAAACATTTCAATAAAAAAAAAGACAACACTGCTCGATACACTACTAGAAGATAATCCACAGTCACATCTCTACAACAGAAGGAAACCACTCATAATTAGTAAATCAAACTTTTCACACTGTGTTTCTATCTGGTAACAAAAAAACCCTTGGGGCTCAGTATCTGTTCTCAAATACATAATTTTGAATTGATTCTTCCCATTTTAAAACCAAAATGCCTGAAATTTAAAGAAACATTAACCCTAAGGATTCTGATTCAAGGTTCAAATTCAGGGGTCAATCAGCGAGTTCAGGTGTCAAACACCCTGAAAATATTTTATTTAAACCTTTCCATGCAATCAACTTTTCCAAACAGAATTATAATACATTCTTGCATATATTCATATTATTATAGCAGTATAGAGTATGTATAGTATAGTGTTTACTACACAGTACCTAGGTGCACCTAAGTTACCAGATAGAAACTTCACTTTCCAAAACATCAAGAATCTTTGTTTATTTTCAACATACAAAATTTGTTTGAAAAAATACAGAAATAAGATATTCGAAAAATACACAAAATTTCCATACAACTACAAACAGTGACTTTCTGGCTATAAATAGAACAAGGGCGTGACGATTCATTCACTAAGAAATTTCATAACACAACACATGAAATAAAATGTTGAGGAAAAAACAAAAGACTCTTGATAATAAAATACCACACTACAGTATACAAAAACCACGGTAAATATTTCACATGCAGAGATACACACAGTATCTAAATATCACACAATGAACCACAAAAAAAGGACCACAGAACATATATCCTATACATGTTGTGGTAACGTGAATGTTGGTATTAGTTGACCAGGAGTTGTCCACAGTTAATTCACCCGAGGATTATCTCTACTAGAGTGTGCAGTCCCCTAAATACTCTCGCCAGCATAATAAGCCTACCTCCTTATTGTATTCCCATTTCTGGTTACCGCCGAGCCCATGACACTGAAATAACTTAACGGGGCCGCCCATGGCTGACACGTCCATACAGACGTCATCTGTCTGTAAAGCCTGCTTACTGGTATAAGCAAATATCTACAAAATCAAACTCAATTAATATGTTTTTATTATTCTTTTTAGTACTGGGAGAAAAAGACAAGGCTTATTTTTAATTAATTCTGTTGAAGAATATCACTGATTTTAACTGTTTCAGCACTAATCAACTAATCATTAAGGTAATTATACTAAAAAGCTCTGGTAAATTTTTAAATTAACAATAAAATCAAACAAAATTAATTGAAACTAAGCCTTTTCTTCTACAGTGTGCACGTCAGTTTGTTATGTTGTGGTCAGCTGATGTTGTCAGTGTCCCTGGGTTACCACCAGTACTGACCAGTTCTACAACATTCAGCCAACATCCCCTTAACATCATTACAAACACACGGACATACACTAGACAGGATTCCCACATATATATTCTGACTTCCATTTTCATAATTTCAAATTTTCTCATTTTCGGAATGATTGTACAAGCGACATTAGAAAACACAGTATATATAAGGAAGTTAGGAATCTTCAAGTACACACAGGTCACATGGTGTATAGGACTGGTGGATATAAAACTTTTTACACAGGTTATTGAGTTAGCGAAAAGTTTAACATTGAGCAAGATTAGATAGTTTTTAAATTTCCATATTGCGTCCTTTGTAGGCCAAATGTTAGCGAAATTTGTAAATTTGCAAAATTCCCAAAATTTGTCTATATTTCCACATCTCAATTTTAACCATTTAAGACAGTAGCTTGTACAACCACACCCACACAGTGGTTATAATAATCAAATTTCACATAGTCTGCAGTATGAACAACAAGATACTTGTACAAAACAACACTATCTCATCTAGATCTAAATCCTGTTTAATAAATAAGATGAGTAGAATCATCAGTTTGGTCAAATCTGGAAAATGCATTTATTTAGTCTAATATTGTGTATAATAACACAATACATTAACCCTTTTATCCATATACATGTCAACTCTTACCACTATCCAATGATCATCAATAATTGTCCAATATTGAGTATGAAGAGGGGAGACTACCCAAGTATGGAAATGGTTTTAACAAGACACCTTATCAAGGGAGACCATTCTTCAAATTTGTCACAAAAGCTGTACTCCCAAAAAGCTGCACATGAGATGAGTATGGGTAATCTCTTATTTAGACTAGTGTTAGGCTGCATGGAGTAAAGGGTTAACTCTACAAAATATAGTTAGACTTGATTCTCACCGAGTAGAAACATTTTACATACTGTTGATCTTGTATGATTATCAAGCTGGTTGTTCATAATGCAAACTATTTAAGCAAAACAGTAATTATTCAACTCTACATTAATGGTAAAACACTTTATCTTAATATATTCATAAATTGCAAAATATAACTAAATAAACAACAAAGTAAATGTGTGGCAACTAAATGAATTTAAATCAAGAATTTGATTTTTTCTTTTTTTAAATGATAATAAAAACTTGGTATTCTATACGAGTTCCTGGTTTATAACCAGTACTGAACGTGAGGTTATATCTCGACCTCTGAAAATCCTAGTCTCTGATTGGTTGTTGTGACTACAGCATTAAAACTGATCATTGGACAGGCTGTAACTTTAGGCTGGTCGATAAGAGTCATATTAACTCAAAGAGCAGTACATGAAACTCAGAGAGAAATATTCACCCAAAGAATAATACTAACCAAAAGAGTCATATTAATTCCAAGGCACATCAACCCATCTAACCCAAAGAGCAAACTCAAAGGGTCATAATAATAACTCAAAGAGTAATAAATAATTAATATAAACCGAGAATCATAATTATAACTCAAAGAGCCACAACAACCAAAGTGTAATAAAACTTACGAGTCATATAAACTCAGAGTCAAGTTTTTAATGACTGTTTAGTATTTTCAAATCTTGTGTATTGCAGGGGTGCCTATAGACCTGAAAATCATATGCGGTCAACAATTTTGCCAAACAAGAGGCCTTCAACCACATAAGTTTCCATATTTAAAGAATATCCCTCATAGCAGGTTTAACTGACCATAACTTTGTGATTTCTTGAGATATTTTCATCAAATAACTTTTAGTTTGCACATAAACCGGGCAAATCATGGAATCCAGATATCCAGATAAATCAGGAATTTTGATGCCCTGTTATATTGAACAATTTACCCAATGTGTTCCTTGTCTACTACAACTACATACCTGGTTTCCACCCATACCATGACAATGGACCAAACCTATCTTCTCCCCACTCTTACGTCCCATACTATCAATACAGGCACTGGATTCCTTATTTTTAATCTGAAATAGTAACATGACAAACTTATTTCCAAATATCCACTAGAAGGGGTTTAAACACATAAATGTATGTCTCACACAAAGGGTCATACTCATTTGACCTAAAATGTCTGACGATGTGCACAACTAGGCTTGGTACAAAGTATTCATGCAAATTTTCATTGAAATCCGACCAATGTATATGGAGAACAAGCAATGACAAACTTTATGACATCCATCCATCCAGCACAAAACATGCCTCCCCAACAATTAAATTTTATGTGGGAGTCAAAATTTTACCAAATTCGATAAATATTATTACCCACGATAATGTCGTAAATGATAATCAATTATTTAACATTATTTCTCAGAAATCTTACCTCTCCTAATGCATAGTATTCCACAGGCATCTGTGACTCTGGATAAATATTCTCCAGATACCATTTAAAACTCTTACATTGTTTCTGTTTGCGGAATTCTTTCCTTTCACTAACATCACCATAATCAGTATGCCGTACACCTGTAACAGTCGAACATAGCAATCATAGGCTCATAGGGAAGATTGGGCAGATGCCTATCTATGTTGCCACAAAAGCAACTCAAACAATTTCCATATCTAATAAAGGACTTTACTTAAAGAATGAAGATTGTTAAAGCTAAAGGTGCTTATAAGCTTTACTGTTGCTAGAGTTAAAGTACTTCTACCTCATAATCTAACTGTGACTTATTGAAATGACCGCAACATTTTAACAATGGGTAAGACAAAACATTACTGCTAACACACCAACACAGATTTTTAATGATCTTTATACAAACACGCGGCGTAAAATATAATAGTATCCTGAAAGGCAAAACAAAGTTGAGTGGCTGGGACTTTCTAGAGTTCCCAGTAGGATAAGGGTACGTCCAAACAAACAATTTATTGAAGTCAGCCTTATAGAATTTTTGAATTATTTAACATTATTTAACTAACCTGGGTTGATTTTATAAAAGAAATCTTTATATTCATCCATCCAAACTTCAACAATTCTTTGTGTATTATGATTAATGATTCTAGCCACGCCTCCTGGCCAAGAATATGGTGACGTTTTTCTAAACACATGACCAACACGAGAACAAGTTACAATATATACTTTTCCTCCGCACATCCAAACCTGAAAAATATCAAACACAAATACTGTATATACTCAGTGTGCCTTCGTAGCTCAAAGGTTAGCATGCTTGTCATCGAATCTGGCGACCTGGGTTCAAACACAGGTCACTCATATGCCTGCCATATTTCAGCAGAAAGCTGACTGGCAAATAAAGGCTATGCTCAGCATTTAAAAAAAAAGCTGCAAGAGACTACCTCACTTGTAAGTTGAAATACATTTTTACAGTGCTCCTATAAAATTCCCAAACCTTTGCCTCAATTTTTCTGACCAAAGAGCCATTATCCCTGACTTTCAGAGCAATCAGGCACCAAAACATCATGAATTCATTTCGGTTAAAATGTTTGAATTTCAACATTCTCTATTCATACTTACTCTGAAAGACATTTCCAAGTTCTCTGCTCCCCATATATCCATACCCTCATCGTACGATCCAACTTCATAGAAATAATCCCTGTCTATAGAAAACAATCCACCAGCCATTGTTGGTGTCCTGAAAACCAAGAAATGGTCACATTTTATCATTGGAATATCTTCATTCAGATACCTATCACAGTATTACCTGTTTTACAGTAAATACCAGATAAATATCATAAACTGCTCATTAGTGAATTTTGTTACTGTAAAGTCAATACTTTTTGTGGGGGTTGAATTATTCGTTGATTTCGTGGTTGACCTCAACCACAAAATTTAATCCCAATGATTGATCAAGATCCCTATTACAGCACAAGATTTTATCCTTTCATGTTGTGCTATCCACAAAATTGGATTTTTACAAAAATCCCGAAAATTTAATGCTCACGAAAATAAGGGTGATTACAGTACATCCATTACAGGCTTAACGAAAACTTAAAACATGTCAGGCTAAAATGTTGTCAGTTGGAATGAATGTTTGTCAGTCCAATCAAAATGTTTGTAATGAAAACTACCTACCTAACAGGTTGACTTCTATCCCCACCTCGTCTGTCTAGCTCTCGCTGAGGCACGGGGTACCATCTAAAGTTTAACTTCCAGTTAAATCCTCCCCACGTCATATCAGAACCAGTTATATATTCAAAACTATCATCACTTATAACATCTATGATTGGACACGCCACAGCAGTTCTGTAATATCAACATGTACATTATATCAATGATGTTTTTCCATTCTAAAGTCATAATTAAGTGATCGTTATTCCCTAGTTCCATTCTTAATCCTTATTTCTCTGATTTGTAAATAACCCTGCCAAAAACTAGAAGGGTTTTAGACACTAACTTTTATCTCCTACAAAGAGCCATAGGCTGATGGCTCCAGCAATAATCATCAGACCTAAAATTCCTGACAATATGCACAACTAGGCTTGGTACCCACTATTCATGTGAAGTGTTCATTGAAATCCAACCAATGGTAAAGGAGAACAAGCACAGACAACTTTGTGACATTGAGACAGACAAGAGATGTCCAGTACAGACTCAACATGTCACTGGCTTAGAACTAGAGGGTTGATAGTACCACTTACGACCTTATAAGACCCATGCATATTTGAAATCTGGATCTTAAGACGCTTCTTATGAGCCTATTTTCATAAAAATCGGAACTGGTCATGTTGACAAAACTGAAGTTTAAAAAGCTTGTTTTTCCGTAGGTAAAGAAAGTTTTAGGCAGTTTTTTCTTGTTTTCTCAAAATATAGATTTTTTACAAACAACCTTCTAATTCTATGCCAGCAATGTCCCCCTCACTATCTCAGGGAGACATGATTATAGAATCAGTGAATAAAATACAAACCTATCTTTATATATTTCAGACATGAGAGGTTCTAACCAACCTTCCGTGGCTTCACAATGAGCATCTAGGAATGTTATCACCTTTCCCTTAGCTTTAGCTGCACCTGAAAGATAAACCATACCATACAGGGGTCAAACAGGGGTTGCACAAGGGGCTGGATCTAAAGGGAAATTTCGATAACTTTTACTGGGTTTTAACATTTTACAACCAAAGTTCCTGTTACTTTTTTTTAAGGGGAGATAATTTTATTTTCCTCGTCAATAAGTGGATGTGGGTGGAGGACATCCCACATACTACCGTACTAGTATAACATACTTATGTGTGCATATCCATAAAAATAAATACATGAAGTCACCTACAAAACATGATAAACATAATATACATGTGCCAGCAATTCCATATACATAAATACATACAAACAAACCCCTAAGGCCGAACTTAAAATATTCTTTGTTTCCCCATCCCGACCCTAGCAGATTTAGAATGAGTAGGTAGGTAGGGTAAATATTTTTTTAATTGTTTCAGTATGATAGTTATTGGTTAAAGCATAAAAATAATGAAATTTAGAATTAACTCAAAGTTGAAAATCAACAATCCTAAATTTAATCGTAAGAAAGAAGCCAGTAAACAAAAAAATAAAATTTTCACTTCCAATTTTTAATAAAAAAAATATTATTTTAATTTGGACAATAAAATATTTTGGGTAGGGCCCTTTTTAATCGGGTAGGTAGGGGATGGGGAAACAAACAATATTTTATTTTAGGCCTAAGACTGTACATTATTGTGGTTGAGTGGATAATGCTCTTGACTAGAGATTGCAACGTCCCTGGTTTGATTCTGTGCAGTGGCACTTACTAGAAGGTCTTTTCTGAAATACTTTTTAATGTTCCCATAAATATGAACTGGTTGAAACCAAGAGGTAGTCTTGCATATATCGGTGCTGTATACCAGGCTTATAAAAGATTCAAGGAGTCTATTAAGAAACAGCTAGGGTATCGCAACCAGATTCTTTGCATCACACAAGTGTCTCTTCCTTCAAGGTCGGAGATCATAGTCCAATCCGGTAGGGAAATAACCAATTTACCGACTATTTACTTCTCAGTTGAATGCAAAAAAGAACAACAAAGATAGAAATTTTATTCTTCAGTAAAGGGTCAGTCGGAAAATTGAATCACATGTGTTAATGCTTTCAGCAGGGTTATGACCCTTACAGTTTCAGTGATCAGCCAGGAAGTTTAGCACTAAAATGTTTACTGCAAACATATGATAACCACGAAAGCACAAACCTTTTAATCTAGCTCTGATAAGCCCAGTCCTTTCTCCCATTCTAACCACATAACACCGGACAGAAAGTGTGGCAAGATAGTTATCCAACTTCTCTCCCAATTCCTCTGCAAATTAAACAATATATTTTCAGCATAAGAAGTTTTGATACAAATACAAGGAATTTATATGGACTGGTTGGTGAAGTAACCTTCAGCTAGTTAAATAACATTAAAAGAAATGAGTAGGTAAGCCAAACTAACAAGAAATTAAACATATTTGTATTATTCAAAAATAAAGTCAGTCCCAACTTTCAAAATTTATTTACATCACAACAAGGCATGTTCCAGATACCTTCTCCAGTACTTTGATTATATACTTGAATTGTATTTATCTACTTAACTGATCTATTCACTGCAATACCTTGTTGGGTCCTACCTCATACCAAGGGGTGGTGAGAGATAGGATGTTGAGAGATAGGATGTTGAGATAAAGGGTGTTGAGAGAAAGGATGTTGAGAGATAGGATGTTGAGAGATAGGATGTTGAGAGATAGGATGTTGAGAGATAGTATGTTGAGAGATAGGATGTTGAAAGATAGGGTGTTGAGAGATAGGATGTTGAGAGATAGGATGTTGAAAGATAGGGTGTTGAAAGATAGGATGTTGAGAGATAGGGTGTTGAGAGATAGGATGTTGAGAGATAGGATGTTGAGAGATAGGATGTTGAGAGACAAGATGTTGAGAGATAGGATGTTGAGAGATAGGATGTTGAGAAACAAGATGTTGAGGGATAGGATGTTGAGAGATAGGATGTTGAGATAAAGGGTGTTGAGAGATAGGATGTTGAGTGATAGTATGTTGAGAGATAGGATGTTGTAAGATAGGATGTTGAGAGATAGGATGTTGAAAGATAGGATGTTGAGAGATAGGGTGTTGAGAGATAGGATGTTGAGAGATAGGATGTTGAGAGATAGTATGTTGAGAGATAGGATGTTGAAAGATAGGATGTTGAGAGACAAGATGTTGAAAGATAGAATGTTGAGAGAAAGGATCTTGAGAGAAAGGATGTTGAAAATAGGATGTTGAGAGAAAGGGGGTGGAGAAATAGGATGTTGAAAGACAGGGTGTTGAGAGATAAATGTCGAGAGATAGGATGTTGAGAGATAGGGTGTTGAGGGACAGGATGTTGAGATATAGGATGTTGAGAGATAGGATGTTGAGAGATAGGATGTTGAGAGATAGGATGTTGGGAGATAGTATGTTGAGAGATAGGATGTTGAAAGATAGGATGTTGAGAGATAGTATGTTGAGAGATAGGATGTTGAAAGATAGGGTGTTGAGAGATAGGATGTTGAGAAATAGGATGTTGAGAGATAGGATGTTGAGATAAAGGGTGTTGAGATAAAGGGTGTTGAGATAAAGGGTGTTGAGAGATAGGATGTTGAGAGATAGTATGTTGAGAGACAGGATGTTGAGAGATTGGATGTTGAGAGATAGGATGTTGAGAGATAGGATGTTGAGAGATAGGATGTTGAGAGATAAGATGTTGAGAGACAGAATGTTGAGAGATAGGATGTTTAACTATTGTTGAGAGATGATTTCACCATGGAGTGAAATGTTGAATTCTTACCTCTTTCACTAGCATCATCAACAAGGATGATTTCATTTAACAATTCTTTGGGTGATCTATTTATTACACTATGTACGGTACGTAACAATGTGGACCATGCTTCATTATGGAAGACAACAACAACACTGGTATCAGGTAATACAGACACTGATGGATATTTCTTATTTCTGCACCTGTAATACAAAGAAAATCATATCTAAAACTATAAAGGGTTTTTGACATAAAAACATAATACTATGTCTCACATAAAAATCACCTCACTTAAGATTCAAGTCTAGACAATATGCACAACTAAGCTTGGTACCAATTACTAAATAAAGTTAGTACTGGTTAGGCTACAGTCCTGCCCCGCGTTCAAGGAAAAATCATGTGACGCACGTTTCGTACCTGGTACGCAAACGGTACGAAACGTTTCGTACCTGGTACGTACCAGGTACGAAACGTGCGTCATGTTATTTTTCCTTGAACGCAGGACAGGAAAACCTGTTAGGTGAATTGGTCACCATATAATTATTCTTGAGAAATTGTTGAGAAACAGCATTAAACTCTAACAACATGTTAATATCTGGTTCAAATCAGTTTTACCTAGGCCTGGTTTTAGAAAGATTTATCCAGGTTTTTAAGTACTTCTTTACAAAGTTTTTATCCAATCACTTATTGGCTACAAGAACTTACCCTGGTATTCTATAATCAGGCAGAGTACGATTTAATGACATCATATCACTAGCAACAAGATTAAATTGATGAATTTTGAATTTTTCTTTCGATTCTTCTTCTAGGTCGGACGGAATTATTACAGCTTTACCCATGTCTCCAGGCATACTGGGTCGACTCATCAAACCTGCAATGTGGAGAGACAAACATTATTTACAGTTTACAATTATACATATTCCTGAGTGTATAAAGATATACATGGATATTTCCTCGGGTCAAAGAGTTATAATTTTAGCTGATCTTGAACTTCAGAAATCAGAATTTCTTAGTAGAGTTCTTAGTAGGCCAAAATTTAAGTCACAGGAAATTTTAGCAAATTTTGTGAATACTAGAAATTGATCAGCATATATCAGGAGTGTCACCAGAGCCTAATCAAAAATCAGGAAAATCATATGCGGCCGACCATTGCTGCCAAATAAAAGGCCTTCAACCACATTATTTCTATATCTACCACAGGTTTATTGAATGAAATCCTTCAAAGCAGATTAAACTGACCGTAACTTTGCCATTTCTTGAGATATTTTCATCAAATAATCTTTATTTTGTTCAGAAATTATACATGTAGCTCTTTCAGGATGTATAAATCCAGAATTCCGGATTAACCAGGAATATTGACACCCCTGATATATATACTCTAAAATAATTTGAGAGCACAATTTTGAAGATTATGGTAAAGAAATTTTGTTGTTACTCGGAGTCACAATTTTGTGATTTTTTAAATTTTCTTATATATTTGTATTTTCAATTTTTTCTGCTAAAACAACATTTTATTCTTTGCCCCTGACATCTTATACATTTTAAAATTTCCTTTACTTAGTGACTGAGATAATTTTCAAATTTTGATGACTAACGAAAAATTCTGATTCCCCGTCCTTGGAAATGCTGATTTTGCATTTCAATACATGTATCAATAGTAAATCTGTAAAACATGGATCAACTGTTACAGTAAATCTGTAAAACAAAATAATTATGTAACATTCAATTCAATGACATCAGAAGATAAGATTTTTATTAGATTTAGAAATGCCAGCCTCATCAACAGCATCAGAATTTTTAAGATTTATAAAGTAATTATGTTACTCGATCATGTATATCAAAAATAGAATAAAGAAGACATGGAACACTAATATTCAGTTAGCTTTCATTCTTATAATGAAAGAAATATTAACCCACACAATCTGGTACTACGGGCATCGGTAACTTTGTTTTCAACATTTTAATGAGCTGGTTACCATAGCAACCACGTCAATAGAACAATGATTAAATAAACCAATTCTCATAATTTCAAAAGATAGAATAATGACAGAAGATATAATAAATTGTAATTAATGATGTAAATGTAAACATCTAAGAAGAAATAAACCATGATCACGATATTTTAAGGCCATCATATTAAGTTCTTTGTTGAAAGGGCACATGTTTATGTCCATTTAAATATAATTAGATTTTAATTTGGACCGTTTTTCATTTCTACTTGAATCAAAGTTTTAAGGAGAATTTAAAGAACATATTTTTGTAAAACATTACTTACAATTTCCCCATAATTCATAAATGTTGCGGCAACCTTGACCTTGGACCTTAGCTGACCTCAAAACAAATAAGCATCATCTGATAGTGACCAACCTTCCTATGAAGTTTGAAGGCCCTCAAGGCCCAACCACATTGTAGTTATAATCAATGGAAAATCATTTGATCTAGTCCAACAGATTGACCAACCAACAAGTGCAAACTGGTGCAATCATTAATACTTACATGGGGGGGGGCATAAACACTTGGAAGGCATGATAAACTGTCGATAGGAGAAGACGATAATCTGAAATTTTATTTATTTCGGCCTTTAAGAAATAAATCTATGATTATTTGTAATCAGTCTTCTTATTATTATAATATACTGCTGATGGAAAAATGTAAATTGATAATTATACATGTATTGTAAGACTGATGTGTAACAAAATTACCTGTTGCTCAGTTTACCAAAGCTTCAGGGAAGAGGAAATGGGAACCAGCTTATACAATGAGTAGCAGTAAGGACAGACAGGAATGGGAACCAGTATATTTAAAGATACAAATAAGTTAAAAGCAGCAAGAAATATTTACAGTCATCTGACACAAACAATGTACAAACATTTGAAAAATACATTAACTACTTCAGTCAATTTCACCGTGAATGAGTACATGCAGTTAATGTCAATTACAAACATCCAAAATAGGTGATACTTTGAATATTTGTTGCATATAAAAACAGTACAATTATGCATAAATTACACAAATTTCTAAGTTATAATAATGTGATAGTAATTAAAATGTGTGGTACTATAATCCACAACTACTGTCTTGGCAATGTCAAACCAGAATCCAGGCTTCCATGTAAGTTAAGATCTACCCTTTCAAAGTAAATATGACCATCGTTCAATAATGGTAGCTCATAACTGCACGAGCATGGTCCACCATGATTACCTAAGTGAAAACATCAGGTGGCCTGGTGGTCAAAAAGGCTCAAAACAACTATTGACTACGGTGTCAATTATATTAGCAGTATGATGTACTGACATGATGGTCCCTGAACAACCTATATGTTTAACCATACTCATTTTCCTCTTGGTGAGGTCCAAACCCACAGCCCTTGGTTCAAGTACAACATGTACCCAATGTGTCGTGCCTAGCCCCTTTAATCCACTCTACTACAACTATCTTATAATATACAACTTTTGATTTGCTATACATCAAGGATCCTTAGACTCCTACTGTGGCATAACACCCAATCACAAAAACAATATGGAAGTCTGTTTTGGGTGCCATGTCGCATTCATGCACACATCCCTACACTGTTTTAAAACATGTTCTATTTTCATGATTCAGCTCATGAAATTTCTAATGACCATAACTTAGTTAATGCTTTATTATTTTATCAATTTTAATACTTTTTTTCTAATTCTAGTGCAGCAAATCCAGATTTCCAGATCATTGAGGAATTGTAGGACCCCTATATATATATAAACAATGTCTGAACAGAATACTTTCAACAAGACGAAGATAACATAACATATTGAGATGATCAATATAAGCAATTGACTTAAAAGGTATCGAACAGTAACTACTTAAACATTGATCAAATTATATCATTCAATATAGAAGTTAGTAAGAGTATAGCTTTCGTATGTCTAGCCAGCTCCTGCCTCGGTATAGCATTCATATGTTTACAGTCCGCTCTTGTCTCAGATTCATAGACAAGTAAAACATGTTTTGTATTTTACAGATGGATTATCGGATAAGAAACAGTTGGTCATCCATTGATTGAAACGTATCGAGGCATCGATATGTCTCTGAGAGGGAGAAACAACATACAGCAGTAATCTTGGTGATAATGACTTGACCAGCAATCCATGGGAATGGAGAAGTTATTAATTAACAAGGAAACAATAATTTTGTGTCTTGCTACAAATTCGGTAATAAAAGGATCATAAAAAAACTGTATATACAACTACGATTGTGCATCTGTCCATTTTGTTCAGTAAATAACAAATTGACAACAATATATATATATATATATATATATATATATACAGGTTTCAAGTATTAACCTTTTTGAAATGTTGGGCGCTGCTTTAAATTGGGTGTATTAATTGTCCTTATGATGTGACATTACCGTACATATATCAGTAACAAGGTGTTGTATAGTGCGCCCACGATAATGAGAAAGGCCTGAAAATTTGGTATACTCCACAAAGGTGGATTAATTAGATGGGCACAATTTATCAGTTATGTTTTGAGTACAATACTGACCTTATCTGTTTTCTTAAGTAATTTATAAAAACCAATTTTGCAACCACCGATTCATGTTTGTAAATACATGTATCACATTATCCTGCAGCTGAGAGCATTATAAAAGCTGATTATAAAATTATTGCACCGTAACAACAAATTATATGCACATATAATCAAGTAAGAAATGCCAACCGTCAAACATATCTGTGCTATGTGAACTTCCTGTCATGTCTATGCCCAACAACCTATTTTTAGTGACTTATACACTTGTTAATACTTCATTTTTCACACTTGTCTGAAGTTGTATTTTAATTGGGATAGAGTTTAAGATTCATGAGGCATTTAATTAAATTAAGAATCAGTACACTGCAACTGTAATGTATGAAAACAGCCATGTCAGACCAAATTAATGTTTCAATTGTTTTACACAATGTCATCATGTATCATTTTGGCCAGCCACAAGTGTGGTTGTCTGCTTATTAAATATTTGCTAACAACCCGAATAGTCAGTTGTAAGTGTGTGCCATGGTCTTCCAGTTTTTTCCCTAGCAGATCAGCCAATGAACTCCCGACTTATAATGAGGGAGCCATGAGGTTGTTATACAAGATGGAGGAACTCGGACTACCAGGGAGGCACAAGGTTGTTATAAAAGGTGGAGGATAAAACATTATGAGTGATATCATATATCGAGTACTATAAAATCATATACTTATTAAAGTGAGGAAAATATTCTGATCACAATTATTCTGAAGTTATTTCATGCTGTTGTTTAAGCTCAAGTTTAATTTGTTGCAAATTTACAAATGGAAACAATTCGACAACAACACTGTCATTAATGTTTCGTCAAAGTGCCTGAACATCAGAATATAATTATAAACCATTATGTGACCTTTTCCGTATTTGTGAATAATATAATAGCGAAAAAATAAATCCTCTCGAAAAATTTTAGATTTACAGACTATTGTAATATATTAAAGGAAATTAAGCCTTATCACTCATGCAGCATGTAATATACCAGCAATTTGTTCATGCAGAATAATTAGTTTTATGACTATAGCACGTGTATTAAAATCATTATTATATACATAAATTTAAGCTGGCACGATATAGCAGTCACGAAACTTAAAACTTCAAATACATAATATAATTGTTTCAACATTACAACGATGATTACCGCACAGTTTAACTGCAATTTAACTACACTAACAAATAGACATCCTGCAGTTTAAATTAATTAATTAACAAATGAGGACATTATAAATGATGTATATCTTACAGGACATTGAATAGATGTAAAATGTTCTGGCGACATGCTATAAAATTTCCTTCTTCACAGATAGCTATAAAATTTAAATCTGTGTGCATAAAACAAAACAGTAATTATGAATTATTTGTTTAATGAATTAAAGCCATTCAAATATTCAGATCAAACAAAGATGCTTTTGTGAAAATAGTGTTGCTAACAGAAACAGATTGGGATGGTGGAAGTTTATGTTTGTGCTGTCATGAATACAGAATTACTGGTAGATTCAATCTGAATGAAAATGCTTTGTCATGCATTTGAACAATGTATGGAAGTCAGCCCAAAGTGTAGTTGTTCACTGTCATATTCTTAAGGCACCTGTGTTACTACAGTAACTTATGTTCAAAATTAATTTCATTATAATTATTCAACAACAGTTTCTGCTCATTGGTGCAAATATGGTTTGTAGGAGTTCATTTTTTGAATCATTTATTAGTGTTGCAGCTCCACTTACCACACTTTATAATGGTAAAAAAAGCATTTAGAATTTAAATTTGATCGTAAGTTTACGATTTCCATAAGTGCTTTGATTAAGCAGTATACCCTGCACTTCCCTGATGTCCAGGAGGTGTTTTCTTGTGTATAATAGTGTATCAATTTCACAGATAAGACGGAGGTCACATGTAATGATCTCTGGCATCGAAAGAGAATGTAAGATAAAAAATATCAATTTGTCATTAAAGACTGAGTGCGAGGCCATTCGGTTTTATCCCTGCCTACTCTGGCATCGAAAGAAAATGTAAGATAGAAGATATCAATTTGTCATTAAAGATACGCAAAACTATTCATGCAACATTGAACATTATTATAATAATTCCGACATGAAAATGTCAAATGTTGACAAATCAGAGTACTCAGTAGAATATAGGGCAGTATATCAATAAGGAAATTACTATCAATTATTATCACATACATAATTAGTTTTACAGAATCAAGTCAAATAATGAACATGCCAGCCAGTTTGACGGTCATCTGTTTGAAACTTGTTAATGGCACTCAAGGCTCCTCTTACAACTAGAACTGTCACCATTCGGCAGACTAATATACCCCCCCCCCCACGTGGCAAAAATCATTGCAAAATTCGTCGTAGCACAAATTCTTTCCTTAATGCACATCTACAAAAAAATTTACATGTTGAGGTTGTTCATCTGTTAAAGTTTGAAGGAAATGCTGCAAAAACTGTAGGAGGAGTTAATGCATCCACAAGAATGCGTCTACAGACAAACAGACGGACAGACAAGCTGAATCCAGTATACCCCACCTTACAACTCGTTGTGCGGGCGGGGGATACAAAATCCTCAACTCTGTAAATTATAATACCCCTCAAATTTGAATTCCTCATAATAATACTTTTACAACTACAAATTAGGGACAGATATTGTTTGTAGGAGATCATTAACTAAATAATTGTTAATATTGCATATCCCTGTACAACATTTTGTATAGCCGTTAAAGAATTACAAATAATTCACATTTAAGCACATTATTTTATTATTTCTGTAAGTGCTTTGATAAAACAGTACCCAGATGAGCAAAAAATTCTCAATTTGTTCAAAGTTTTTGCAAATGTTTAATATTTCAAATGATTCGGAGTTAACTATTATAGCGCCAGTATATACTAGGTCTTGCAAAATTCCATAAAATCTGTATTGATGTATAAAAGTGCCTATAATTACTGGAGTATGTCTACCAAGCAGGTGAAATAGTGGCCACAAACATAAGAAATATTTTTACATAAATTTCCAATGAAAAAGGGAGATTTGAAGCGTTTCAATCAGAATACATTATTACAAACATTTTCAAACCTGGTGACACTTGCAGCAATTCTAAAATATTTATATTTTCTTATTTTCATGATCATCATACTGAAGTTTAGCATCTTTAAACAGTAACATTTCTTGTATCTCATAAGTTGACAGACCGTATACTGTGTAGTTGTTGGAAAAAGCAGACACAAAAACTTGCCCCTTAAGTGTATATACATACTATACCGTCCGGTATATAACAAAGACTGTTATTATGTTGGATAGATTATAGTGCCTGACTCTGTATTCCATCATCCCTATGCATAATTAACCAAACGTTTTGCAGCATTAAGAAAAACAGTTAAAACTCACTTTTGCATAATTTGTAAAGAACATAATATTTATACTGTCATACGAAAGCTAATAGTCCTAACAATTAATAAACATGTTTAGGTCATGCAGTAATAATGAAATACTGTGTTAGTCGACAGGTTGAATTATTTAACATTATAACTCCCACAGTCAGTTTCCTGAAGCTACAAGTAATTATGTCAGAGTATGTCATTATGAATTTCCATATTTGGAAAGTCTCGGTGACAAAAACTTTGTTGCATGTGTATGACAACTCACTCACGATACACATCACCTTGCCAACAAAGTAATCATAATTTATGGCTGAAACATGAACTTTTTTTATTAAAATATTCCTTGATTATCTTTAGTCCCTGTGACTGGTCGACAGTTTACAATCAAATAGAGACTGTAATATAACCTGCCACCGGGCGAAACCTACAGCAGTTCCCTGGAACTTAAATTAATTAACAACAGCGCCGCCTATGATCGAGTGCTAGATGCTCAACTTTCTCGTACTTGATAGTAACCTTGCTCATCTGTGAGTCAAAATTCTAAGAGTAACAAGGGCATTAATATAAGTCACAGAGTTACCAGCATTGTCTGTATGAACTCCCCTTGTAGTAAATAACTATGTTGAGTTTCAAGTGGAAACCTTTGATAGTCTTTGAGTAATTGACATTTTTGTGTAAAAATTTAAAGTCAGAAAAGGGGAATAACTCTTATAAAATGCTGCACAGAGTTGTTTCATCTAGCCAGTAGATGTAGGTCATCACATTCCACAACTTGAAAGCTTTGATTGTGTTTGAGAAAATTCAGTTTATGAGTAAAATTTGCCACTATTCAATGTACTAAATCCAAACAAGGGAAGATAACTCAATAAATATTCGGCACAGAGTTATCAGTCTTGTCAGCATTATAGACTCCCCATGTGATGGTGAATAACTTTCTTAAGTTTCAAGTTGATACCTTTTATAGTCTTTGAGAAAATGACTCTGACAATAAACTTAACCAACGCACACGAGGGCGCAAACGCACACGATCATCCCGTCATGACACTATAGCTCAACTTTTTTTCTTCGAAAAGTCTAGCTAAAAATGCTGAACATCAAGCAAGGGGGATATAATTACAGACAAGTACAATATTTAACAACTTTGATGACTGGCACAGTCATACTGCCTTGAATTGAACATGAGACCTCTCCCACTCAATGTGACTGCTCTAACACTAGGCTATTGAGGCAGAGATTAAAGTTTATTACCCTTGGCTTTGAGGCCGGGGGGGGGGGGGGGGGGTATTGGAATGCTCAAAGAAATTTTACTATGGAGGAGCATGTGACCACATGTCAATGCCTGATTGGCTAATGTGTCAGTCTGGCTTAAGGTGAGTCTAGACAGTACATTTTGGTTTAAAAATGTACTGTGTAGTTACATGTAGTATACTTCTACCACACAGTTTCTGGAGATGTACCGTCTAGACACATCTTCACGAATTCGCCAATCGTCTCAATGTTCAAATCACGACAGGGGGTCGGCTTTGTTACTATTGATGTAGAATGTTTGAAAATGGTTAGGCCAAAATAATTTACGGAGTGTTTCCCCTTCCCTACCAAGTTGATTAGGTAGGATTAACCGGTATTCTAACCAACAAGTGGTTTCAGCCATATACACATGCAATGTAGAGGAAATCATGGTGTGCACAAATTATCGATAAAATACAGCTACGACTGACAACCGCAAATAAGCCGTTCGGGGAAGAACGTAGTGCTATTGTAAATACTACGTCTTTTTGTAATATCAAATGCGGAATATTGCTATATTAGAATCGAATTAATAAACATGTACCTGTGTTTTATCTAAAATAAAGCTTGTTCAGGTGCGCATCCAAACTAGTGACTGTGCTTTATTCTACGATAAAACACATGTACACATTCATTATTTCTTAAGTAAAGTTACTGTAGTAAATACTGGTCTGTAAATTATCTGGGCGAGGAAAACTATTTGACTTGTTATACATTGGATAAATATATTATTCTGTCTTGAGTGACCAGTTTAGGGACAGACATTTATCAGACTGATATAATGTGGGGACTGTTTAATACAGACCTGTACATATTCTCTGAGTCCCACAGACTTTAAGGGGTTCCACCTAGCTTCTGAAGGGTCCTATTGCTATTTTTGACTAAATTTTACTATTCTTTAGGCAAAATCTTGAGGGTTAAAAGTGGCTTTTTGGAAATTTCACGGATCAAAACCCCTACTCCCGAGTCAAATGGAACCCCTGATCTTTACTTATTAAGGTTTTACTATATACTGACTGCATGGATAAACATCAGACTCCATTAAAACAAACTACAACCATTATTATGCAGTCATTTATTAACAAGATATACATTGTAATATGAATGTTGTGGTCAGTACACCTATACTTATATATATATATCAATCCATCAGCATAAGTCATCATTTCTCACAATCTACGCAGACAATGGGTCATATATTATATGTCTGATGTGACGAGTAGTGTGGTCATCTTGCTGCAACGTTTTACCCTTTTTTAAAACAATGTGTCAGTTGAGCACACTGTGAACAAATAAACTAAACCGATTTACAAGTACCAATTTGTTCATTCTGACATATGACAAGCAGCTGACAATTTCATACATTCCTACGAAGTTGAAGGACAAATAAATCTAATCTTAGATGTATTACATTCATCCCAGTTTGAACATATTTGTTGATTTGGGTTTTAAACGCAGTTTCTTAGAATTTTTCTATTACATTACACAGCAAAAGATTCACCTAACCTGTTATAAGAGACCGAATCCTGAGTTTACAAACTTCGATCAACATGAACAAGGAACATAAGCAACTTCTCCACATGTGGAGGAAAATCAACACGGTTGAATATCTTCATGGAAAGGTACAACCTGCCGTAACTATAGTAGATTTGAACCTGGATTGCCAGGTTACAAATCCATCACACCAGCCAAAACAGGGCTTTGAGTGACATTTAGTCTAATTACAGTGCCAACTTATTCCCTCAAGTAACATATACAATTTTTATCATACAACTTCACAAAATTAGGGTATGCATGGCCATTGGTTGTAATGGTTGATTAAAATGGTCCAGCTACAAGTTCCAAAACTAAGTTACAGCTCTCCCCTTAGGTGATTGAATTTAAATCATTCATCAACATGAGCAAATATTAGACTAAGCTCTGACAATAAATAAGGTGAATAATAGTCGTGAAAGTGACAAAATAGTCATGAAAGCTGTCACTGTAACATATATATACTATTGTACCATAATTCACTGGTCATAACATCATAATATACATGTACACATTCATACCAAGTAGTAAAACATGAGTTAAGTCATGCACATACTTTGTAACGAAAATTAAACTCGGGGAGTTTAATACGCCTCACCCTAATTTTTTAAATCATTTCATTGAAGAGCCACTCTTGTTTTACTATAAAATATTCAAATCCATTGTAATTTTATCAAAGTGATGTGATTCTCATGATATCTAGTACACAGAAACTCCTTCAGATTGTATAATATTGTGACAATTTTAAGGGAAGGGCCCAGCATGCAATCTTAAATTGTGAGATCAAACGGTACAAAGTATATAATAACGGTCAGATTGTTGAAGACCAATGTTGTCCATTACCTGTCAAAACAAGATATTTCAATAACAATGACATGTTATTAATGTGTCACCCTCAGGGGATGATATAGGTCCGATACATGTTGATGTACACACGTTATATATCACATACTTTTCACCACAGGGCAATTCACATTATCAGTAACATATTTTTTAGTAATTATTGTTTACGTCAATTTAACAATTAAATAGAAAGTATTTTAAAAGAACTCAGAATATGAACCAATGTGTCAAACTTCAGTTTATATGTACAATTATAATGTTGCATAATTTGTGACAGATAACAGTGATGTGGTCAATTATTTCTAATAAATCACAGCGAACAACATTAATATACACATTATTGTCCAGCTATTGATTACAGGAACGTCTATCTGATGTTAAATCAATGTCACATTCAGGATTGTTTAACTGATGTTACATTGACGTCACATTTAGGAAGTCTAACTGATGTTAAATGGATGACACATTCCGAAACATCTAACTGATCATAAATTGATATCACATTCAAAAATGGATGTCACGTTAAGGAACGTCTGATGTTAAATTGATGTCGCATTTAGGATAACTGATGTTAAATTGATGTCACATTCTGACATGGTTCATACAAAATTCTCTCACCAAAATTCAAGGACTATTCAAGGACTTTTCAAGATAGAATACTCAATAGGTATTTTCAAGGCATTTTCCCAAACATTTACCCAGGTTCAATTGTATGAAAGTGTCATTATGCACTGCTACTTTATACACTATTTCTAGTTACATCATACACAAGAATACCCGATTGCGCTCAATTTATTACAATTAATTTGCAGTGACATATTTGCACCCATTCGTTTCTGTATTTTCAATTTTTGTGTTTCTTTTTCAATTTTTACATTTTGTATGTAGATGATGTGCCATTTTGACAACATCCATAAACTTGTATGGAAATTCAAGGCCGTTTGCCTAAATTCAAGGATTATCAGTTAAATTCAAGTACCATTTAGGTATATTTTCAAGGTAGCATTGAATTCAAGTACTCTTCAAGGTTTGAACCAAATTAAAGGACTTATCAAGGCCTATGCAAACCTTGCATTCAGGAATGTCTAACTGATGTTAAATCGATGTCCGAAATGACAATCAAGAACGACTAACTGAAGTCAAGGATTTGTATAAAGACCATTTCTCCCAATATGGTAAATGATAAAAGAAACATAATGATTATGTCTGCGTATATAAGTTTTCATGCAGACAAATAAATTTCGCCTGTAACTCGGATATGAGGGATAAACTTCTCTCATAAAACCAACCTACAAATATATGTACAGTATATAACACATCTGATGATCGGATGCATGTTGTGCTTATATTTATACTGGTATTGATAATGATATAATACACACAACAAATTATCCTCTGTGCATATTATTGCGTAATAAAGTTCTCAAAATGCCTCTGAAACAGAAAATTCTGAAAAGGAATCTCTGAAAATTATGTGAATGTTAATTTTGTTAAAGGACCTGAAAACAAGAAAGCCAGCATGCGTCACCCACATAAATCCATGGTATAACCATATTGATGTCCCAATAATAGAACAGTATGAATGCAAGACACAAAGTGCTTTTGTTAAATCAGCCCAGATTTTGTCCCAGGAAATTCATCCAAATAGTTTTTGTCCACATTAAGTGACCAGTTAAATTGATCCCCACATTGTATTTACCCATGGTTCGACGTTTCTTCACGTAGTATTCTGTGTTATAGATATAATGGAATTCTGGATCTAACCAGTTAGGTCGTCGACATTCTTCACCACGTTCACAGGCAACCGCCAACCATATACTATCATCTGTTAGTTTCTGTTCCAAGTTACGTTGTTCTAATCTTCCTGTCTCTTCAGATGTCGGAACACTGACAGAGTTTGCCGTCTCTAACTGTTCTATAAACTTCGACGTTTTTTCTTCATCTTTGACGTTTCTTACCATCTTCCAATTATCAACATCAACCTCCCTATTTATCGTCTCATTCATCTTTCCTACCCTTTCATTAAACATTTTCTCAACCCTGATCTTTACATCACGTACTAAATCTCCTATATTATCTTCAACATCTTCAACGATATCTTTAGTCCAAGTTCTACACTCTTTTTGTAGATTTGCAACAGTATCGTCAATGTTTTTCATTGCACTCCTCACATACGATTCCACTTCACGTTCAAATATTTTAATACTTCCTTCAACTTCTCGTATAGATAATCTTAAACTACTTTCAATCTCTCTTTCTCGTATTTGTATCCTTTGTTCCACATTTGATGCCATTTCATCAATCTTAACAGCAGCCTCTGAGGCAGCAGTATGCATCTTCTCCCCTATGTTATCAGTGAAGTCATGGACAGCATCTTTAACGACTTTTTCATTATCTGTCATCTGTTGTTTCACACTGGACTCAAGTGTCTTAAGTTTTTCATTCACTGCTTTCGAGACCTGATTTTCAACATCTTTAACACTTTTTCTACAAATGTTCATATGACTTCCATCACCGAGATACTCATTTACATCTGCATATATTTCACAAACATATTCCCCATCTGTAAATATTAATCAAGGATTCAAATAACAAAAGCTGTAATATGATTATGATTATCAAACTTTTCCTACAACCAGTATAATGGATAGCACATGTATTCTGCTTACACTGATGGAAGATCTCAAATAACTTTCTTTTAGAAATACAATATAATGTATAAAGTTCCTAATGGTGTATGGAATAGTTCAAGCATTCTAAAACTTTCTGTAATTCTGCATGAGCTTCTATGAATACAATTATACAAAAAAAGACCCTTTATTCAGCAAAGACATATTTTGATGCAGCGCAGCCTACAAATGCAGATGCATTCTACCTACGCAAATGTGCTCAATAGGTGTCTAATTAGCCACCACCTTTGTCCAGTATTTTCTAATAACTAGTATGAATATAGTGTACACAATATCAGTTTACCATGTGTAGATAAATTATGAGGTCTATACACTTCAGTAAAGGATTAACATTTTATTGGTGAACGTATATTGTATGAACAAAAGACAATCAAATATGTTTAAACCAATGGATTTATAAGGACAACTCACTCCAGGACAGGTAAATGTACAGTCACACCTGTCTTAAAGACCACCTGTGAACAAAAATCTGACTATTTCCAAACCAGTCTTCGATGACTACACATTTTATCTGCCAGTCCAAGCCATCAAACTATGTTCAAAATACATGTTGTAATTAACCTGTGAAGAGAGACCACCTCATTTGTAATGATATTTGACCACACTAAGAAAGGCCACCAAAAAGACCGCCATTTGTTGTCCCAATAGATGGTCTTTACTGACAGGTGGCACTGTAAACAAACCCTTTTTATGATATTTTTTTAACAAAAAGTTTTTCCTAGGGTAGTATTCAATATTGATCTAATTTAATTGGAGAATAAGGATAATCATAGCCAATCATATTGCCTGTTACTGACAATTAGTGTTTAATATAGTGTGATCTGAATTCTGATTGGTTGTCCTTATCCTTAAGTCAAGTAAGATCAATATTGAATACCACCCCAGGTAAAGACAAGGACAAGACATAAGCAGGAGAGGAATCTTAACTTATATAGAACTTAAACGTCTTTGACTTCTGACTTGATTTTGATGTGGGTTTTTTGGAATATTAAATTCCCTTAACCCCAAATAAAAGTAATACAGCGATAATTTATATACATGTGCTGTTAAAGGATGATGTTTAAGACATACTACAACTTCACTAACCTGAGGCCAAATGGTGCGGGTGTGAACAAAATTCCAGACAATAATGATGAGTAACTTTGAAACACATCCATATAATAGACAGAACATGTTTTGCCATAGACCTGTGAATTATGTGGACAGTCATGTTCTTGTATACTCAGGAGATGTACCTGTTGCACCATAACATTGACATCAGATTCTGGTGGTTCGTTCTCAGACACAAATTCAACATTAAATTAGAACTGCCATGATTCAAATTAAATTACCCCAATTGTATTGTTGGGAAAAGTATACAGATTTTATTTGGACATCATGCTTCGGGCCAAACTTCATAAAGGAATGACAAGTTCTGCACAAGTTAAAAGCCATACATATTAAATCAGGGGGTTCACAAGGGTCGGTTTTCAAGGGTTATTTTGATAATTTTGTAATGGATTTTACTATTTTAAAGCTTTTAAGCCAAATGACAAAGTGACCCTTCTGAGTCCGAGTCCTGAGAAAATGTTACATTTTTAGGAGTAAAAAAAACACTTTTCAGAATTAATATAAGTTTGTTTTAATTACCGGTAGCTTCCCTAAAAAACACCAGCTAGGAGTGAGTACATTATTATAGCTACAGTACAACATTTGTAAGGCCCATAAAGTGTCATACCAACTTGACATAAATCAGTAAGCATGACTCTTACCATGACAGTTTTGAGTGTAAAAATGTTCATGAAATATTCACAAGCAATTCAATTTGTGACAGAGAATTATATTCCATCCTGATGCATGAAAGTTAATAAAAGATAAGCTGGAACTGGTATCACTGTATGTCGATTGGCATGTATGCTGGTTACAGACAATACCCATCAACTGGACATCAGGGGTTTCAGTTATCCCTTAAATGGACCCTAAATTGACCACTGAAATTAAAAAAAAAATCCAGAGGATTCTGAATGAACAGGTAGGTGTTTATTTCAACCATGAAAGACCCCTGAAATTTCAAAATCCCTCAATAGGGGTTTCATCTGACCCTGGAAATGACCCCTGAACTCCCCTCCCACCAATGTTCACTTGCAGGATTCTTCTGACTGACGGCTCAATTTTCCACTTTCAATAATAACTATTTTGGCTGTAAATAGGTACATGGTAAAATCAAGGACAACTTCATCAAGTTGACCTGAAAGAACCCAAGGGCAACTCTGTACATAATCATCTTTTCATTTCTACAATATTTATTTTGAGAGCAAATATTTAATACCCTGGGGTATGCAAATAAATTTTGTTATTTTAAAAGTACATCTTTTTATAGAAGTTAAATCAACATTTATAATATGTTATTAACAAATTATCTGGTTTATGGTTTTGAAAAAATAAATCTGTAGAAAGAGTCGGGTAAGTTATAATATATTAATTTCTAATGAATACCACTAGCCTGCCTAAATTCCATGATTACACAGGATTGTCTATGTTATTAATTATTTATTACCCCTTAAATCCTGCAATTTAATCTAACAAACACTACAACTCAGGGGTTTCATTGGAGCTCTTTTAAAACATGTGACCATCAGGCTTCTAAAGGATGACTCCATAGACAGCGCGCTCGACTTATGTCAGTGCTTGATAGTAAAACTATGCCCACAAATTGAAAGCAGTTCCTTTCGTTAAAAAGGACAATAGTTTTACATGGAAAAGTTGAACTTTCTCCCACTTATTTATCAGGTACAATGTACAATGTCTACTAGTTCAGGAGCTGATGTTCACCAGCTCAATAAAACTTGCACGTAAAACTTTAACCAAGAAAATTCTATGTTAAAAAGGGGCATAACTCCAAAAAACTTAAAATAGAGTTATTGCCCTTGATTGGTACAATTGACTGATGATGGATAACAAGTGTGTTATAAGTTTCAATGCAGTATCATAGATAGTAGCTGAGATATGGCCTAAATGAAACTTGCATGCAAAACTTTAACCAAGAAAAGTTTAAGTATAAAAGCCTGCCACCACGCCAAAGCCTCATACCACATCACTAGTACATTGAATGTATGGATAACGAATTGGGATATAAGATACACTATACCTGGACGTTTCGGTTTGTTTGTCCTATGCGCGAATAATTTTGGCGGTACAACATATTTCTCAGATTTAACATTATTCACTAACTGTGGAACATCGTCTCCCGGGGCTATTGGCTCTGGTAGGGATTAAAGGAATTCACTTAGAAAGGGGAACTACAGTGAAACCTCACTTAAACACATCCTCAATAACCCTTTAAATATTATTATTGTTCAACTTCATTTGCACCGTTTTAGTTTCGTTCTTCATTTACCTTATAAATACATAGTACATATTTTTACCAACTTCTTAAGACTCTTGTTTAAAGAATTTATAGGATGGTCTTGATATTGAGGTTTCACAGTACTACTAAATAAGAGTCAGAGAAAACAATCAAACAATTATCAGAGCTTTTTCCAGCTATTTGGGGAAAAAAAGGACCCTATCTGATTCTGAATTTGGGATAATTAGGTAAAATATTAGGAAAAAAAAAGAGTAATAAGCAAAAACACATTGAATGAGAACAAAATGGCCAATTAGATGGAAATAATGACCCCAAGTTACATGTACATGTAATAGCTGAAAAAAGCCCTGATCATGCTAACTGGATTAAATTATACTTATAACTAGACACTGGTTAATAAAGAAATTAATATACAAATTGCAAGGCAGGTAAAACACAAATTACAGTTACTGTATGTTAAGTGCTATTAGATACATGTAGCAAAAATAAATGAGCAAAAAGAGAAAGACAGTACATTTATCAGACAGCAACTAGAAGGTAACCAATCAACATAAGGTAACTTGCTATCAGATCTGCTTGCAATTATATCAGACACTGCAGTAGGGATTTCATTTGATCCTAGAGGTGACACTTTGACCCTTAAATTTCCAAAAAGCCTCAGTTTGACCCACAGACAGCATTCTGATTGAAGGCTCAATTTAAAAAAAAAAATTATCAAATTGGTAAATTCTGTATCTAGTACAAATTTGTCAAAATGCTCCTTAAGCTTCAATCCCTGACAAAACCCTTTATGTGTGTTTTTTCAATTCAGCACCTAAGCCAAGGCTAGTGAAATCTCTGTAAGGACCAGGGTTTGCTGTGAAAAGTTCCAAGAGTCTTCCAGGGGAAATTTTCACACTCAGAAATTGGCAAATCATGAAAATTCTGAAAACTTTAGCAATGATATTATGTTGGATAAAACAGAATGACAAGTGTGCTTATACATGTAATTATAACAGACTGATAGTTACACACTGTAACCATAGCAACTGAGGATTGTCATGCCTGTCAAAGTTGACATGTAGTTTACAGTAAAGATAACAAATGATAAAATATGTATATATGACTTGAAGGCATTTAAATAAAAATGCAAATTTTACATTATAATGCAATCTGGGATTTCAGGTTTTGTTAAAATTGTTCAGGACTGACTTTCAAGGCAGTACTGTCTCAAGGGTAATTTTGCACGGTTTTTACCCTATTTTTTATAGAAAATACATGTATTCTAAAGAAAGGTAGACCTTTAATTCAGAACCCTAGCTGACGCTCAAACTGTGGACGTTTTTGAAAGTTTGAAGCTCTCAAAGAACAAATGAAACCTGTTTTCAGGGGTCAAATGATAATCCTTCTACATACAATGTACTCTCGAAGTAATTAGTATACATATATCAAGCAGTGTTACCTTTTGGCAGGATTCTTTGTAGTAAGGACCCTCCATCTGACTTCTTATTGTTGTGAACTTTACCATTACTGCAATCTGTTGCAGCGTTAGTGGCACAGTCGGTAAAGTACATGAGTAAGACAACATCTAACAAGAACCAGACAAGCGACGTGGCCAGCACGATCTTGCAATACTGTAGTTTCAGACGACTCACCATGGTTGACCTGTGTCACTGTCTACAATAAAATCATCAAATTAAAACATTTAAATATTGAGATCAAAATGTAAAGTATATACATAATGACTCAATCAGAGCTAATAATAGCACTGGCCTACAACATGTATGATGTAGTAAACAAATGTACATGGAGAACCACAAACTCATGAATGGAATCCAAATGTAGGTAATTCCATTGACCACTCATCATTCCAATCCAAGAAAATGATTTTTATAAATACAGAATCTTCAGAATTGTTTTTCCAAAGGAACATAATACATCATAATTCATAAATTGAAATAAAGTAGTGTCAAGAAGCAGAGGCATAAATTACTAGAACAGAATAGACTGGAGTTTCATTTTATCCCTGAATTGACTTGATGGCTCCTAAAAGTAGAAAATGTACCTTCAGGATTCTGACAGAAGGGAGTATTATTGGTAGGTGTGTATGTCAAGGCCAGACTTAAAATCAATCAAGGGACAGGTGTGATACAAGGAATCCATGCGCATTACCCTAGCTTGTTTCAATAGACTGCTCATTTTTTTACTACATACATGTGCAAAGTGTGTAGCACCGATACACATGAGAAATACCTCAGGTTTCTAACCAGTTCATCTCTAGTTGGGTGGGAAACACTTTATAGGGTTTCAAAAATGACCAAGTGCCCCGGTCCTAATTAAACCAGGGACCTCTCCATCAGTAGTCAAGAGCGTATCCACTTGACCACTTTTCTTCTTTTTATTAACGATGATAGGCGCAGATTGTTTGCGGATTTTTCCAATGTTTACAGGCCAATCAGGAACCACCAGGTCGCAATACTAGTTTACACTGAAGCAATGAAAAGCAGTTCGTCTGAAGGTGAACATGCTTTGGATAGGAACCATCACAGACTGAATGTATGTATGGTCGACCAGTCAGTGTTTCCCTGGGCACATATTTATTCTTGGGGGTAAACTTACACCCTGAACTTGAAAGTTGGGGGTATGGCCACGTTTATAAATCAGAAAATAAGTGACCCGTCTTAGTATGGTGCAAACCTTTTAGATGTCACTAGAAACCGGTTTAACCCCCACTATCAACCAATCAACAGATTACGATTGCTTTATTTATAGCAGTAGAACAACAAATTGAAATGCGGAATTACTGACTTTTGTCAATGTTTCGTCCCAGGAAATTTGCATCAGTGCGATTGCGTGATTTAAGTCAGATTTTACGCGAGTGAGAACAATGCAAGAATATCTATTTCATAAAATGACAAATAATCGAGCGAGCAGATCAAATCAATAAGAATGGAATGTCCTCAGCCTACCTTTGAATTCATGAACACTGAACACTATTCACTCGCCTGCAGTTTGTGGTCCGATTTTATAATAGCACAAATAACTCCAATTAACGAATAATGACATTGATTCAATTTAAGACAACTATTAAAAAGTTAAATGCCGGTCCATGCACATACATGTTTGCAAAAACACAAATATAAACTGGCGTAGATTTTACTATTTAAAGTGATGTGATTTTTTTATGATCTGATCAGTCCGGTTATTTTCACCCCCGCGAATTCGTTTTAACGCAATAAAAAAGATGCCAGACGGCTAGAATATTTGTAATTAATTAGTGCAAACTATTTCTCATCATCTGTGAAGATAAAATGATTGCATTTACCTTAACTATCGCAAAATTATCATTTTCGAGTGAACTATCGATTCCACGTCTACTTTCATTACCGGAAGTGAATTTGTATCAACTAATGTACGAGCGACTATCAAACGACTGCGTCTGACATATCGTTGTCGTCTCATCTATAATGTTGCATTAATTCTTGCTAGGTATTTTGTCTTGATGTTGATGCCCATGAATTCACATATGACTGTATTACGTTTTGCTCAATAAAAATACACGGACGACAATTGCTCAAAATTTAGAAAATATGGTATGAAATGTCAAGGGACGTACTGTTACATGTACATCTTGTGTAAATAAGACACAGATCAACTGCGCATGTGAACACGACATCCGTGACACAGAAACGATGTGTAAAAACAAGGAAGAATCTAGTCATCTTTTGTTGCAAATATAATTGTGAGGCATACAATTACATAGTTTGAACATAGTTTTCAACCTTATGTAGGCCTACTACACTCGGCTATCCACCACTCAAACAGGAACACCAGGGTGTACATTGGCTCATGCCATGGTGTGAACGTGAATGCTGATCAATGCATTGCGAATATAACCACCCTAGTATTAACAAATGCTTGGTAAATTGTACTTTAAAAATAATGTTATAGATCTACATCCTTTGAAGTTTCTCTCATACCAAAGTCCCGTTAAATAGGCTACCCCCTGCTGATATTGCAACACCGACTTCCGTCTAGAACCATTCAAACAGGCAGTGGCCAACCAGCACAATTATATGTGAATCGTAGTATTCAGTATGTAGCAGTTTATTTGTTCTTCATCTTTTATAAAAAAACATTTAGGTATTAATTCTTTTATCACCTGGCGTATGCCAATGATACGCGAAACAGTAGAACTTTGTGACGTACGGCTATTTATATGTATACATATAGATTAATTTTATAGGCAGTATTAATTTTATGGTCATATGATGGAAAGTAATGCATACGGCAATTTAAAATTAATGTATAATATCTAGTATTATAATAATACAAAAGTCGTAGATATAGTACAATCAGTGTACATACCTTTTAACAGTGCCCCGATCAGCGGCTGATAGAAACATGAGGAGATCCCGGTCGCCTCATGAGCCGGGTGGCACTATATGGTTACAACTTGTCCTGGTATGCGGAGAACAAAATTATAACAGACTGCGTATTACAAGATTTATATTTATATCCAAACGTTACACACTAAACATAGCTAGGTATCCTAGACCCATGTAGGGCCTACACGTAATAACAACTATCATTGATGGCATGTTCCTAGAACTTCTGATCGCATTAATAACGTACATGTTCATATTCAAAAATTATAGTATATTGTTGTTGTAATACTCACATACTCACAGTGTATACACGAGTCAATTTCCGGTTATCACAATAAGGCATACACGTTGGAATGTACAGTCTCCAAATAAGTCATACAGTCATGGATCGGAAATCACAGATGCTTTTGCTCGCAATTGATAAGTCATTCAAGTTGAATTGTTAAGTATCCCAATAAGTCGTACAGTGATTTGGTTTATACACTGTAATACCATGTCAGATATATTGCCACAAAATATGAGTACATCTGCTCTTCGCTTTACAGTCCATCCTCGTTCAATAATCAAGCAGTCTGGTCATTTAAGCACCCAATCCTACGTCATTAATGTTGTTCTAGAAGGAGAGATAATCTGCATACCGCGAAGTCCCAGGAGACCGGTGTACCATTTGGTCAACGAATAAAAACATATAACGGTGACAAAGTTGAAGGTGAGAAAGTGCATTAATGAAAACGTTTACAGTTTAGACTAAATACAATAACAAGCAAAATTTATTTTTATACGTATAAATGTCATTCATTTGAGGTCGATTGTGACAGCTTCTATGAACAAATTAATCGTGTATCGACTCTTCATTTGTGAGTGCTGATATCCATCACTACGAGGGTATGAGAATAGAAGCCATTTTCCTTTAAATATGCTGTTTGCCAAGCAATTAACACTGACCAGTATATTTTAAGTCGTCTTTGTGAAGATGCGAGCACGGAGCAGACTGCCTGTACCTATCACACTCGACGCAGATACTCTGCCACTAGACCACTTTGGCATAGGCTGCTTATGATGGAAATAAACACAGCGACAAAGTGAACGGAAGTGGGAAAAACTGAAAGGAAAAAATGTAAAAGTGATTACAACGGGCACCACATTCACAAGACGTCGTACTTGGACTGCCTAGGACCCATGGTGAAACACCAGTATTCAAGAGAGGTCAATACTCCTTTCTTTTTATTTAAACTTATTTTATTTCACGTTACAATATATTATAAAAAGATTACAAAGTTGGAGCAATATAATACAGAAATTAGATTTGATTGAAAGCTTTCGGACGCTTATAAATAAATACTCCTTTCTATGATCCATGTTATCTTTAATTACAATTTCCAATTGATCACTTTTTTGTCTAGCAGAATATAGCATGCAATGGTTTAGTTTATTATGTTTTTTTGTCAGTCCTAAATTCCTGATATTGAGGGTCAACTAAGTTAACTATAATATATTTCTGAAAAGAAAACGTTCAGTGTAAAATGACTTGTAAAATAGTGTTTATTTTTATTTATTTAAGTTACTAAAAGTTTTGCTGGGCTAGTGTTCAAGATGTTCTTCGATTTTAGGGATAAAACCCCGCAGTACTTAAATTTGGATTTTACCGAAACAGTTTGACTGATGCCAACACACGAAACATCGCATGTAAGCTATGGAAGTATACACAACCATTTTAAGCCTGTTTGATCACGGTGATCAGATCTCTTATTTACCCTAATTCTAACGTCTAAGTTACCCTAAGTCTAACGTCTAAGTTACCATAATTCTAACGTCTAAGTTACCCTAAGTCTAACGTCTAAGTTACCTTAATTCTAACGTCTAAGTTACTCTAATTCTAACGTCTTAGTTACCCTTATTCTAACGTCTAAGTTTCCCTAATTCTAACGTCTAAGTTACCCTAATTCTAACGTCTAAGTTTGCCTAATTCTAACGTCTAAGTTATCCTAATTCTAACGTCTAAGTTACCCTAAGTCTAACGTCTAAGCTACCTTAATTCTAACGTCTAAGTTACCCCAATTCTAACGTCTAAGTTACCCTAATTCTAACGTCTAAGTTTCCCTAAATTCAGCTCAAATGAAAACCCGGGAATCACCTTAAAATACCAATAGTACAAAAGTGTCCAAATAGATTTTTGTTCTGTTTGCATGCACAGGTACTTTTTTCAAAGTTGAGGATCGATGGTCAAGAATGGTTGAAGACAACCTAAGCCATTATAAGCGTACCATGCAGTAAAAGTGAGCGAGTGTTATACCAGACTGGAAAGACCATAAAGACAATGAAACTTTATAAATTAATAGATTCTGTTCATGATTGTTTGACAGCAATATCACCTTAAACAATATAATATATAAAATGTACAATACTAATTAATACACAATTTTTAAGGCTCATCTGTCAAGTGTCACTGATAAGCCTATGGCTGATTGTGATATCTCGCAGAAGTTTGGTCTTGACAGGTCTTCAAATATCACGAGCCAAAATAAAGGACTGCATAACGTTATCTAAATTCCGTATGACTAAATGTTGGTACATGTACCATACATACAATGTAGCATACTTTTGTACAAAATAATAGACTACATTGACGTAACCTGTAAGTGCACACATGCATTTACAACATCGGGTGTGTACCATTGGATGATCTGTAGAGGGGCGTTCCGGCTCCCGCACCGCATGAAAACGTCTAGCACATAGCAAGTGTGATGTATTGTGGCGGATGTACGGTACGAAACTCTGGCGTTTAAGAAGACTTAAGTACAAATAGCTAATAGTTTTGGTTAGAATACTATATTTAGTGAATGCGTGGTTGTTGTATACTGAAAGGGAAGTAACTGCTGCGGGAAGTTAACAGTTTCTCTTACATTCCATACATTTCAAAACTTACCTATTGTATTGACGTTACGCTCGGTGCTGGCGTACATCGGTAATTTATAACATTTTACACTTCAATATTGCATATAAATCGTTTTAGAAATACGGTTCTTTATATGTTTATCTCACAAGAAAGACAAAACAATCACCATGCTAGCAAAGAATAGGTATTCTGAATGCCCATTCTGGCTGTCCATTCCGGCTGTCCATTCTGGCTGTCCATTCTGAATGTACATTCTGAATGTCCATTCTGAATGTCCATTCTTAATGTTCATTCTGGCTGTCCATTCTGGCTGTCCATTCTGGCTGTCCATTCTGAATGTCCATTCTTAATGTTCATTCTGGCTGTCCATTCTGGCTGTCCATTCTGGCTGTCCATTTTGAATGTTCATTCTGGCTATTGATGGGGAAGATTGAACTTTAAAGGGTTTATTAGAAGATTCCAAACATTCAAGAAGATATTCAAGAAGGTACTATGAGCCGGGTAGTGGGGTGTTAACACTCGTCAGATGCTAGGTGGCAACATACCTGTACCAATGTGGATAATGTGACAGTGCAGTCTCCTGGTAAGTGATAGAGTGGATCTTTATACCCAACTTGCAATCATATAAGTACTATTGTTACAAAACACATACAATACACGTGGACTGAAATATCATTAATATGACTCTAAACTCTAAGAATAACTAAATTATTGATACCAAAATGTGTATATTTGTAAGACCAAGTAGTGCCTCATATGTTTCCACAACAAGTTCGAGCACATGCTTTGCTAATACAATCGTTTATTCATTCTTTATCAGTTTAATCACATTTTCTGTATCAACTAAAGTACATGTATAACATCTAATACCTCCCTACATTTCTAAGAAATGAAAGGTAACATTTACATCTAAACATAATAACAAGCATTGATAAGGCAGCGACACTCGGATTTCTTTCGCCTCATTAATGGACTCAGTCGTGTCTTTGATGTAATTATTATTATTATTAACAACTAGGTGTCACATCGTTAGAAAGATGTTATAATCTACGTTATCAAAAGTCTTTATTATCGTGAAATTGTAGGTTAATTGAACTGGATTGCTTATATGCTACAACTCGGACCAATTACCGACACAATTCCGAATTAATGGGCATACATGCTATCTAAACGTCCAATATAATCACTTGTATATTATTATTTAGCAACAAAATACAATACCTGTGTCGGCTGGCCTAGTAATGATTTCTTTGTTATGAAGACGTTCATATAAGATAATAATATATCGGAGATACAAACCAGCATAGCATTCAACAGAAACTGTTGATCACAAGGAAGCATATCTTAAACATAACAAGAAAAACGAAAAGATGAAATACTCGCGCAAAGGCATACAGTATACGTATAAAACAACAACATGATTGTGTATTTTCTTACATGCATTTGGGAATTGTTTGAATCATACGGTTTTTATATGCTAGATTGCCAATGACCTCACACTTCTAGGGATCAGAAATAATTAACACCTTGCAATTGATCAAGTCATTTCTCACTCACAGGAACCAACAAGTCGTTCTGGACGGTATATCCTCTGACCCAGCAGATGTGAAATCCGGTGTCTCACAATGATCTGTAGTGGGACAACTCCTTTTTCTTGCCCACATCAACGATCTGCTCGAGGAGGTCATAGCCTACACCAATAAATTATTTTAAGATGTCGGTCAATTGCTCAAGCTCATCAGCAGCAGTGGTGACAGCAAGTTACTGCATTTAGGGATCTTACTTCGCTCGACCACTCGCTAACGTTAACAGAATACCCACTTAACGTCGATTGATATTCATTTTGTCCGCACAATCAGTAAACAGGCATCAAATACAAATATATTCCATGTTGTAAATGACAGAACCATCGACAACAGGATGTGCATGTATACATGTACGGATGTTCTAACCGATCTGTATTTCCATCTTCAAGAGACTACAAAATTATGAATGAGGTATTACCGTTTTTGTGTCAGTCCATTAAGCAACCCTAATAACTTAATATATTGGTTTTCTATACTTAGTACTAAAATGTCGAATGTATTTTCGTACTTACATAGCACAATGAATTATCTTGAACACGCATATAAATATTTAGCTTAAACCTTGATTGAAAAACAGTTGTCTGCTTTAAAAACTTATAACTGATTGGTTTTTACATCTTGTCGGTGTGTCATGCCCATGATCCGCTGCATCTAGCTTAGAATCAGCCCATGGGCCTTTGTGAAACACGCCTGATGGTATATATTTTGTATATCTTTTCCTGTAAATGTCGTCTATGAAATGTTGGTATTTATTTCGATGCAAAGATATGCAACTAATGAGTCCAGAATTATACGTTTATTACAATGTGATGTACTCAGTTAGTTATTAATGCGAAACAGCTGACATCCCTTATTCCAAGTATCTGATAAACAGGTTAAAAACAAATCGAGTTGTCTTTGCTACTTATCAGGGATCGCAATTTCGTATGTTTGCTTCCTTTAACAGTGAATTTCTTCATAACTAAATCTTTCAATGTCACAAGTTGCACTAATGTCCATTTCTTTGCACGCACTTATAATGTCGCTCTCCAATAGATCAATACTCAGTTTACACCATTATGTAAGTTTATTTGAAGAGTGGTGACTTAGATTGGGGACTGAGAGGTCCAGGGTTTGATCACCGTCTGTGCCACTGGTCAAAACGTTAACGTTACCCAAGGTGAGATTCGTACGCACTACATTCGGGTTGGGAATCATAATTTGTATTCCTGGACTAAAGTGTATTCCTAATCATAGTTTTGTACCGCCCTGTGTCTCTGTGCATAGTGTCCTGTACGTGTTTCTAGAATAGTGTCCTGTACGTGTCTCTGTGGATAGTGTCATGTACATGTCTCTGTGGATAGTGTCATGTACGTGTCTCTGTGGATAGTGTCATGTACGTGTCTCTGTGGATAGTGTCATGTACGTGTCTCTGTGGATAGTGTCCTGTACGTGTCTCTGTGGATAGTGTCATGTACGTGTCTCTGTGGATAGTGTCCTGTACGTGTTTCTAGAATAGTGTCCTGTACGTGTCTCTGTGGATAGTGTCATGTACGTGTCTCTGTGGATAGTATCCTGTACGTGGCTCTGTGGATAGTGTCCTGTACGAGTCTCTGTGGATAGTGTCCTGTACGTGTCTCTGTGAATGGTGTCCTGTACGTGTCTATGTGGATAGTGTCCTGTACGTGTTTCTATGAATAGTGTTCTGTAAGTGTATCTGTGGATAGTGTCCTGTACGTGCCTCTGTGGATAGTGTCTTCATACCCTGTCGCGTATTTCGCACCTGTAAGGAATAGAGCGCTAATACAATGTATATACACTCACGCTATTATTTAACCACCACTGCACATTGTGATTTTGTTTAAATTCCTCTAAATTAAACCACACGTGAGTTTCCGCGGTCCTTTCACTCGGAAAATTCTAACGAATAGTTGTCAATGTTTTTGTTTCTTATTAACTGTTTATTTGTTGTAATTAAATGCATATATAATGATTATTAATCGCCTTGATTAAAAGTGACTATTTAATATGATTTCATAACAACCCATTTTATCAATGAAGCCTTCTCTGAACGATATAAACTGCCCCTAATGAGAGAACCCCATAACAACTGATTGTGCGGCAGTATAAAGTATTGGACAATTTGGCGTCAAGTGCTATCAAAGAGTAACAAGGGAACATATAAGAAGAGATCAACACACATTCTGTTAGTATTGGAATAAGTCTCGGTAACAAGAGGCACGGTGAAACTAGCGGTTACTTAAAGGTAAAATAGTTTATTGGTTACTCTTATGATTGTTTTGTCTTTTTGTCTTAAGTTAGTAAGTAAAGACTTAATTGTACTAAGCTGATATATTGACAATAATGTAATCTTCCGTATGCGCCTCACGTATTACGGCGCTGGTGTTCAAGAGTTGTTTTTTGCATTTTTTGCAACATTTCTTTCAGTCCAATACGGTAGTCAGATGAGTTGACCAGTTTCCTGGAATTTGTAACTAACCAATTAACTTGCTCTTCAACAACCTACTGTCAACTGTTCCACATGTGAAGGATATGTACGTAGTCAATATCAGTTAATCAGAATCTGTCCGACTAAAAATTCGAACCAGGAACGTACGGTTGACAAGTGATTGCTATATGCACTGCGCGCCAACCGGACAGGCATAGTTCCTTCTGAAATTCATTACCTATAAAATATGATTAATATGATACTTTGTGTTGGAGGGCAATCTAGCTTTTTTATAATTGACGGCGTTTGTTAAAAAAAGATAGATCAGTTCGTCGTTTAGCTCGCTGGTTCGAATCCTATCCATGGTCCACCGGGCGAGGGATAAAACACGACTTTTAAAATCTTAGAATATAATAACATGAAAATGCCACAGACACCCTCCCGCTACGCGCCTGGAAATATCTTTTATATTTCTTATATATTCAGACCCATTCAGTAATCACACAAACATTTGTTGGATGTACATGTATTTGATATTCATACAAAAATCTGCGTAATTTCTCTACTGCTTAAATAACTGTGTTATTAAAGCTAGAGAGTCATTTACGAATATTTACTTATTTGTCCAGATACGTTTAATAATGTTTGTGTGATTAATGTATGGGTCTGGGTATACAATGTTGATGATAAAAATATACCCGGTGCGTAGCTGGGGGGGGGGGTGGGGTCCAGACCCCAAGTGTCTGTGGAAAATGTATCTACAACTGAAGAGGGAAAATGTATGTAGACCTACTAGTAATCTAATTTCTAAATAGCTGTAGACAGTTGAAGTAGAAACCGCCAACCGGTAATTTCTGAAAGACACTATAATTATGTGATTCACTATAATTAATTTAGAATATACGTTTAAATTCAAATGCATCTTGTTTATTTGTTCCCTACAAGAGAAGCCAAAGGTGCTGTAATCTAGAGGATACCTTGTTTTTGTGCTATTTTCTTTCTTGTCAAATCTGATATTGATACATACAGATTATGTCATAGATACATAATTTATTTATTTACACATGCGTGTATCTTTTGTTATGAGTGATATTATTTTAGAAAGACAAAAAGTTTGAAAGTTCGTAACAAGTTTTTATAATGGAGTGTATACCATTAGCAGCAAGAGGATATTTTAAAAAAACTCGAACCCGCGACCTCTCGCACTTGAAGCGCATTGTCTACCACTAGACTATTGAAACACCAGTCCATTTTATTGCAAGAGAGATTGGAATAATTTGTCAAACTAAACTGATGCACCTAAAGTGTTTTTCGGTGGGTTACTTATCAGCATCAACGTTTGTCCTTTCGTGTTTCATGTTTTTTCTTGTTTTTTTCTCTTGTAGAATGAGAAGATAGACTAGCATATAATGTCATAATTTGAAGCCATGATATAACTCGGTAACTTATGTTAGTCGGTGTCTTTTTTATTTTATCTTTGATAGAGATACACTCCTGTTAAAGGTACTCGGCTCCAGTCGGTGATAAAATATCTCCATTTTGTAAACTCTTTTTGCAAACAGTTTTTTTACCAAGTTTGTTCAATTTACGAGTATATTTGAAATGTTAAACTATTCTAGTTTAAGCATATATGCCAACAGATCGGTGAAACAATTGTGGGTTTGATGATAAAAGCACGAAACTTTGTTTGATTGTATCATAGTCAATATTAGAAATGGACTCACTACTCACTATCAAAATATGAAACATGGATCGTGGGGGTTCGTGGGATCGAATCATACGTGATCTTGAGGGAACTTTTTGTAATCTTGATTAGCGCAAGATTCGTGGCAAACTGTTTATAATTATTTAAGTAATATTTAAGAATTAAAAGGGGCGGTGCGAGAGAAGCTCCACCCTTTTTAATCCTTGAATATTTACTTAATACAAATATACATGTACTCGTATGCTTTTACTATTACGTAAATTGTTAAGGCGTGTGTTTTTTAGAAGTTTTTCCCTTTTTGTACTCCAAACGTGCTCCAAACGTGACAATCTTAGTCAAATCGTGACAATAATATATCGTACATGATAACGCGAGACCCTCACAGATCGTGACCAAGCGTAATAACACGTGATAGCAAATATCGTGGCAATCGTAATAGAACTTAAATTACTTGATAATTTGATCAGAATCGTGTTGGTTTCGTAACAAAACGTAACATGTAGCAGTAAAGCTCTTTAAAAGTAATCTAAGAAACCGTGTTAACGCGTTCCACGATTATTGGGTACTCAGCATATATGTGGACACACATTTGCAATGAAAAATGATATTTCAAGCGTGTTTCAATCAACATTGATTATTTAAAAGTTCTTCTAAACGATTGGTAGTTTTAAGGTATTTCATACCTTTGTGGTCATCTGGGGACTGTTTTATCAAAGCACTTTGTTTTTTTAATTGTTCGTTGAACTTTAAACTCCTTATACTTCTGTTTCCAACTACAAGGTGTGTAAAATGGATCTGTATTACTAATACTGATTCAGTTAATGCACTCCTTCAAACCATACCATAGTATGTCGGGCCCCAATTAAGTTACATTAAAGAATCAATAGAATTTAAATTTGAACGCAAGTTGAAAATATTCGTAAGTGCTTTGATAAAGCAGTTCCCTGCACCTTTAATGTACGTACATCGGATCTATAGCCACACAGCGATAATTTGTAGTATGATTGGAAATTCCAAAACATAATCAAACATTTATACGATGTCAAGATAGCTATGAGGTACCGAGGTTGTCCGAACATAAATTACAGTATCCGAGAATCATAGACAAATAATTTTATAGACATGGGGAATGGATTCCAAAAAGGTTCGAGTTGGTTATGTCAATAATTAGAGTTGTGCGTCAATTAACCATTTAAAATCAAGTTGCTAATATTTTGTGAATACCAACTCACTCTCACGGTCAATAGGAATTTACATTTCTGTCCAAAGCTATTTACCAGTTACATTTGGCTTAAACAATACTAATACATATTTATTTCCGACATGGAACGCTATTAAACGTATAGTAGATCGCTTGGGGTAGGTAGGTATTATACCAGAAGCCAGCAATATAGCCAAACTGTACTTTGGATATAACAACTATGTGAGATGTTCATAAATTATTTGTTTTTATTTTCACGAATGCAAAATCTACAACAGGAAGAACTATCCTGGGGCCTTCAATCGCGAATTCATAAATCTATTGGTTCAATTGGTGCCTGCAGTCACAGGTAACTGTATCATTAATAAAGAGTAAACATAGCATTTTTTATGAATTTACAATATCTTAGAGAGGTTTATTACACGGGAAATTGACCACAGTCACTGAGGTGCAGTTTGTTTTTAATAAACATTTCATAAATACTGGTGTTATTTTAAATATTATTACATAATTAGAAACTAGAGAGCTTCGTCTTTAATTTGATATCAATATTTTAAAATTCGTCCACAAATAAGAAAATAATCCCATAGGGCGTGAAGTCACTTTCTTTTTTCTTGTTTAGAATAGCATTGTCGTTTCTACTGAAAGCACCTCAGTGATTGACTGGACACCGTGGTATACATTTCATGATACATGTATAACTGTTTAACTAGTTGATCAATTCCGAGGGGTTATGCATGGAGGTATAGTTATCACGATGCTGTCTACGAATGTAAATACTTTTTGAAGATATTGAAAGCCAATTCTTGTTTTCGATACCATGAAAATCTGACCACTTTAGTACAAATACACCTTTCTAAGATAACATAAATTTTATAAAAGAAAACTTTTTTACTCTTTATCAATGATACAGTTACCTGTGTCTGCAGTATATCAAACAATAAATAAAAAAGGGAACCAGTATTTTTTCGATAAAAATTAATAAAACTTATAACGAGAACGTGTTCCTAGTCTTCCTTACAAATAAAGAATAATTTCACTGGCTAACAAGATGTCACTAGTACATAAGATGGATGATGAAACAGATGCAACTTAGGGAGAATACGTATGCTGTCTGTTGGTTTTGCTCTATTTGCCGTCACCGACTGTCCAAAATTATCCGGTGTATATAGTGTATATCAGTATTGCATTTCCTGTCGTTCTTATCATTGTGTGCGTGGGAAATTTAATTTACAGAGTTTCACGCTAGTGGTGTTACCACAATAAGTGGTTAAAAGTATAGGTGTATGCTTTGTGTTAAAAATACGTATCGCGAGAGATAGTTATACTTTTATATACATTGGAAGTGTCCTCCTTTCAAAGGAAGTGGTGTAAATGTGGTAGGGGTGGGACATTTAATGTACGCCTTTTCAAGTGAGCATTGAACAAAAATATAATGATGTATGATATAAATATGAATTAATTATCGTTGAACGGGAACACAAGAGGTTCTTGGTTTGTGTGTTGCCACTGTGGCGTGAGGTCATCCATGTTATTCGTTCTTGTCTGCTGGCTCTTCTCCAGTTGCATTTGATTGACTGAGACGGCAGGCTGTCGGTGTAGAGTGTCGTGTTTTTGTACCTATTCAATTTCATTATTTTCTTGTGCATGTTTGTATGTTATCTATGGGAATGCATGAAGCATTTTGGCTATGGATGAGCACACCAAGCATCAATGCTCGATTGGCTAATGTCTCAATCTGGCTTTCGGCTAAGAGTTTAACGTAGAATTTTGTTAACACTACTAGATACCAGTCTACCCCTTCCTCGTGTATTTTTAGTTGTTTGATAGAACAACTAAATTTATACACACGTTTCTACAATCGCTCATAGTTTAGTTGATGAAACTACTTTTCTTCCTACGCCGCCGCTGGGCGGCCCCTCCTTTGCAATTATTAAACCGGTCAGTCAGTAATATTGCGTAACTACCTACGCGGATGTAAACCGGTCATGCAAAACAGTTTTTATTTCATGCGGGTTACACCGGTCGTTGTCGTATTGCAATATTTTATTTACCGAAGAAAGGAGAAACATCCGAAATTTTCACGGTGAACGCAAGATAATTGAGACCATACCATTCTTCTGAATGAACAGCATGTGTCTACCTCCCGGTCAATAAATAGACCGATTTCTATTTCCTATTTATAGACCATGCATATCATTAACTCTGCTTGGGGCAAAACATTGACTTATAAGCCATTATATCTGTGTACTCAGTATGTTAAGGTTACTATTGTTTGTGGCATATTTATGTGATTTTAGCATTACAACTTGTAGATCAATAAATATGTATATCATGTCAGAAAGCTACGTATATCTTCCAGTGCTAGTATATACGGATATGACTTTACATCAAGACATTCAATCATGTATTAGTAAAGAGTATATGCTAGTAATAAATGTACAAATAAATCATAAGAAAGCTATATCATCTTTAATTAATGCTTCCCCTGAATTCAGGTTAGAAACCACCAAATAGATTTGTTCTTTAGTTCAATTTCAACAAGTTTTAGTCTATGGCCTCCTGGCACATATATACCATCTTAAGCTTCAAAAAAATAATACAATAAAAAAGGGGGTCATGTATCTTCTAAGAAAAATTTTGCTCATCAAAATAGAGAACATATTTTCGCTACCGCGCGGATTGATCCCAGACCGGTTAACCCCTACTCTACTTTCACGTTCATATTTAGGTATAAATGTCAAAATATTCAAGATTAAACAGTTTCACTACATCCAATACATGTTCACAATGACTTCAAACTCAATTTCATGATTTCAAAGCAGAATTGTCAATACATACCACCATTTCCAGTCAATCCAATGTTTCTTTCATGACTGTTTGAGTGTATCACCATTTGGGCACCTTATGTATTTGGTGGTTCCTTGCCTTCATCCGAACAACATAGTGCTTTCAGCGCTTTGGTTAGATTATCTACTTACTTTACGGCAAGCGGTACGCGGAATTGCAGTAAACGGTTTCAAATGCAGTTGGTTAGGTTAGAATAACCGGGAATTAAGTCAGTATACCGGTGTACACCGGTATAAGTAATACTGATACTTGACTAGTAACTTGTTGGTTGTATATTTATAATCCCTTGCTATATGTTGACCGTTAAATATAGAGGATCTTGCATGAGTGCTCATTACATACGAGTTTTATTAAATAAGTGGGCAAAATAATATGACACGAGGCTTTGCGTACGCGTATGTAATGAGCACGAATGTAAGATTCTGTTTATCACATAACCTTAAAAAACGCTCATTATTGTTCAAAATGATGATGTACGCTGCATATGTTTCAGCCAAAATTCAGCGGTACAATGAGCGCGACGTCATGGCGACGTTGATAACATTCTGACGTCATTGACGGATCAATGCATGGATTGGCTAACGTCACATCAAGCTAATTTAAATATTTATTGCACAGTCTGGGAGTGCCGAACGATATTTACGGCACGGCCTTATGGCACTCCTGGACCACAGGTTATATGATAATCTGAAATAATGATCCTTGCTAGTTCCTTGAGCATTTTTGTACTGATGTGTTCAATAAGCTCATGATTTTAGAATCATTACAAATACATGTATTACAAGATATAATACTATATTGTTTCGGCGTGTGGATCGAACAACATTGTCATGAATAGGTTGTAAAATATTTCACGAGTGCGTGCTGTTGTCTAGAAATGGTTTTTGTTAACTCTTCACACGTCACATGAGAACTGAATACGTCATGTGATATCCACATCTTCAAGTGTTAAAGTGTTAAAACACGATTTGTCATTTTAATGTTGTTTGCATATTTGTCATATGGCTTATTTATTTGTTAATGGCTTCAAGTTTCAAGTTTATTTGCATTTCTGCATAAGTCCAGATTGGGCTGCATTAGCAAAACATTTAAAACTCATGGAACAGCTTGTCACGTGACAAAATGGAAACTACTATACATGATAATCATTCCAAATGACCATGATATTATGGCTAAATGCACGGTTATACTACATTTTGTAATTTAGTTCGACCGTTTCATGCATACTTTTAGCAGAATTGTGGGATTGCTGATAAAAGCATGAATCTTTGCATGATGGTATTTTAATGTATAATGTTCAATATTAGATATGAAACCACTTTCAAAATTTCCAGTGATCTAAGATTGAACATAATTCCTTCAAATACCATCATACAAAGTTGCATTTTGTCACCACATTTTTTTCACAAATCTGCGTGACTAATTTGATGATAAATAAATAAATTGACATGTTCATTTTCCGATACACCACAAGTCCATGTTCGGGGTCGTCCAATGAATGATATATAGGCTATTTGATACATGTAATAATTTAAAAGTATCAGTAGGTATGATTTAAAAATAATGTACAGTGCCGGACGGACCGGCACCAATAAATGAATGCCGTCAATGAAAAGCTAGCTCAACACCAAAGGGTGATTTGTCGGACTTGTATACTGTCATTCTACTCTAATGACAATCTATAAGATTTAAAACTGTGCATACGTAAACCGTTTAGTTTCATGCTGAATGCTGAATGTTCTTACCATAGTTTGTGACATCAAGTGGCAACTAACCCATATCATGCTTCTAACTGACCACCATAACTGTCTTAGGTTAAAGGTCAAGACTCGACATGTATTCAATGAATATAATATTTGCTAACAAAGCATCAGATATACTGACCAGTCCACGGGTATACATACTGCGCAATATACATGAGCCAGTCTCCAGGAAAACCTGCTATTGTGACATTATGTAATTGTTATATGTTACAAGGTTTTGATAAAGCTCTAAAACAATGCAAAAATACGTATCTATTGATTCCATTTTAAGTAATTGACCCATATTATAGTACTATATCTTAGCTTTCAATTATTTCATGAAGTATATCGAAATCACATACTTAGTTGCTATGGTGACCAATTTCGGAAACATACTCTAATTGAGACAAAACGAGAAGTTAGTTATTTAAAACAGCAGTAGTTTTTCTCTGAATGCAAACAATCTCGTTTTTGATCTATATTTTAAAAATTAAAACATAATTCTAAAAGATGATACTATTTTGAACAGTTTATGTCAAAAATTCATCCAATGGTGTAAATATGAAATATGTGTTACAGTCACGTCTAATAAAATTTGAATGACGTTTGCGACGTTACACAAAAACTCTGAATAGGGACTCTACAAAAACAGCTAAAACTTCCGTAAAACTCATGATATCAACAAAACTTCTTTTGCATTTTGCTTCATTAACATTATTCTTTAAAACTATGGAAAATCTCAAAATCAATATTTTTGTCAAAATAGCAGGTTTTCCTGGAGACTGTCTCACATGTATACCGGTAACTACAAAGAATTAAATTCACAATGCTTACATCTGCCCCCTAATTATTTTTAAAAGTCCCCTTTAAAACATTGAATAAACTATGTGGATTTTCGTTTTACTTTCAATCCGAACTAAATTATGATAAGGCCTTACTTAAAAAGGGATATCTTTCTGATTTCAGACATGATATATATTTATAAACAATTAATCATAAATCAACTTGCTTATAATATGAAAACTAAACTTGTATTGTTTGATTCTATGATTGTTCCTATTCTTTTGAATGGTAGCGAGGTTTGGGGTATATATGATATGAAAGAGGTAGATAAACTACACATAAGATTTTGTAAACATGTTTTAGGCGTTCGTACTCAAACCTCAAGTGCGGGAGTCCTTGGAGAGTTAGGACGGTTTCCACTATCTGTTATGTGCAAGTTAAGAGCACTTAAATATTGGTGCAAGATTAAGAACTCCCATGCCTCGCTAATACAAAGAACACATTACGAACAAGTTAATGATGCTCGTTTTCACATTTTGAATGTTAAAGATAGTTGGTCTAAGGCTATTAAACATATGATTGATTCACTTGGCTTTAACTATGTATGGAACTTGGATAATATCAATCAAATGTGTTATTATTCTATGCGACAACGTCTATACGATCAGCATGTTCAGCATTGGGCTGATACTATTAGTTCACAATCTAAGTTGGATTTTTACAAACAATTTAAATGTCAATATAAGTCTGAAAAATATCTAGATATCAAGATGAACGACAAGTACAAGCTAGCTTTAACAAAGTTTCGTCTATGCTCACACTCTCTCGAAATTGAAGTTGGTAGATATACAAATATTGCCCGCTCTGACCGTAAATGTAAACTATGCAATACTAATATGATAGAAACTGAATATCATTTCATGCTATGCTGTCCATTTTATTCTGACTTACGTATTATGTATAATATTCCCAGATCATGGAATACTTTGAACAAATTTGTATTTTTAATGTCATCGAATAATACTACTACCATTAAAATATAGCTAAATTTACCTATAATGCTATGTTAAGACGCTCTGTAGCCATTGATGCAGTTGCTTCGTAATTTGCTATTTATCTCTGTTGGATACTATGCCATGTGTTTGTATATTACTTATATGTACTTGTATATATTTGTTGTAAATTGGCCAAAGGCATATTATTTGCCGATTTTGCTAATAAAACTTGAAACTTGAATATTATCATATCATCGTCTTTCAATGACATAAAATTAAATATTTTAAATAATAACTTCACCTCCAAACACATCAAACATACATGTAATTATATCTACATTTATTCACAAACCCTGGTCAGGTTAAACATTATAATGATACAAATCAAATAGTAAAACTACTTTCATACATTAAATCATTTATGTAAATATTGATACCAATCGAACAACTATCATACCTAAATGTGTTTATTTAATTAAAACAAAATTAACTTAAACAATTTAACATCATAATTCAATCATCATGCCTTTACTGTATTAAAATTCCAAAACATTATTTCATAATATCAACATAACGCATGTTGAAACTCTATCCTATCATAATACATACTTACGTAGAAATCAAATAACAATAAATTAATAAATAAAACAATGATGCATTAAACATAATATTTTCACCAAAAAAACATCAACCACACAGTGATCTTCTCATTATGCTTTTTCATTTCCAAATTAGGAGTTTACCAATACATGTTTTGCAATCTCCCTTCCCTCCTTTCTTATTTCTTTGATGTGTTATGACATGATGGTTATCTTCCAATTTTCGTTATCATACTTAATATTATACATTTAGGAATACGAGGGATGTTCAGAATAACGTAGACGTTTACTCTGGCGTTCGCATTTGTTGTAGTACGGAAATGATCAATACACCATCATAATTCGGAATCTTTCTGCGATCAGTACACAAAATTAGGTGTATCTGTAACTAGTCTGTCATAAATTATAGCTTCCCAAAACCAGTCAGTACCACACACTCGGGGCAACACAAATGACGTCAGTGACGTTACAAAATCGATGTCGATGAAATAACCTCAAGCATCAGTTCACTAAGTCGCGAATATAGCATATGACACCCAATGCTCTTCTCGAAAATGCCTTTATACGTATTGTGATCGTTATGTGTGATAATGTAAGTGGTAGCGTGCTGAATATTGTATAGATTTCTCGTATTTCTTTTTAAACTGTGCATTACGTTTTTGTGCCTGAAACCCGAAACGTAAACGTCAACACTGTGACTAAAGGTGTTCTAATGCGACCTCCGTCTCTTTCATACTATTTTAAGATCATTTTAAGACCACATTATGACTGCAAGAACTCGTCCTATGCATATTATTGATCATATTGGGGGTTTCAGTGGGTTTTTTCCCTAATTCCTTTGTTAATTATCACTGCACGATTTTTTGTGTTAATAAATTACGTCATCACGTACGTTATGGATTGCAAAACGAATGCTATTCACATGTTGTGTATTTCTATCCAAAACGTTTAAATGTCATCAAAACGTCTGTGCACTGTGTTTTGACATCGCATGATATATTTGCGGAGTTTTAAACAGAAGTTTAACCTAAAATGATACTATCAGCAGTGAAAGTAATGACACAAAGTGGAAAAATGGGTTGCCCCGGGTACGCATAATCATGGTTATTTAAATGGCGGGTTTACCTATAATACCCATCAAAATGTTATGAAAAAATATGCCATCAGGTGGCCAGATAATTCCTATTTCAAAAAACATGTTCATATATGATCTGTCTACAACATTGATCGTTCCAAAACAAAAGTCTACGTTATTTCTGAACGTATATATCTTAACTGTATTTCATTCATTTGTAAACTAAAGTTGTGAGGTACCTAACTATAACTTTGGTAACCACCGTCCTTGTATTCCTTTCATTACGACAGTTTTATTTTAGCAGCCACTGCATCCCACTAAATTGGATGAGGCGTAAATAAATTATCAAGGGTTTATCTATACTACCTACTCCCTTTGATAAAAGTATCTATATGAAAGTGACTTGGTCGTGCCTATTACTGTACACATTTATTTCAAAACTATACTGTTCTTATTCTAAATAAGTTTCATGCTTTTAAAGACATTGGATAATAAGGACTTGGTATGTTGTGCCTACATACTTTAATTCAACGACGTCTTTTTGTAATTCTATGCTATTTACTGGAGTGACATATGCCCTTTACTTTAATTCCATGCATTTTACTTTAATGTCACACCCTTTACTGGTCTCAGCATAATACTTGTTTACAGAATAAGGTTTATGTATTAAAACTGTACGTACAACATTAATTCTAGTAAATTAGTTATCGTAATGCCTGCTATGTAAATTACATACATACGTTTAATTTCCTTTTTTAACGCCGGATCTACTCCACCAGGTAAATCCAATTACCTCCCTTTATGCATTCAGCGGCCGTTACATTACTATTTACAATAATAGAAATATGCGTTTTTAATAAATTTATGGACTTTACACTGGAATTACCCAAGGTTTGTTGGTAATATCACATAACATTGGCATAAGTTAAGTAAACCTCATATTTTGGCGGAGATCTGCATTTCAACACAAACTTAAAATAAGAAAAGTGGCTATACCGCATTTGTACTCGATGATACTACCAATGACAGTGCAATCATGTTGACACCACCGACGATCTATAGTCTTGCATAAATCAGACTAGTGTCCCCATACACGTGAAATATCATTCTATAAAACATGACAAGTAATCACGTGATTTAACTGTACCCTTTATTCTTAGCTTTAGTCCGCGATGTTATAACTTATTGCTGTCGTAGTTAATTCTATGTTATGGCGCGGCAGACGTCGGAAATTGAACTATCCACTTCAAGAAGACTGTCATTATGTTTTTGCTATTAATTGGCATAAAATCGCTAAAAATAAAAACTGTCGTCTCCTGTTATCTCGATTGTTCGAGATCGTGAAAAAAAGTCCTATGGCTAGGTCATGGAGAGTGGGTCCGAGTTTTAGGTATCGACCGGCGTCATGGGCGTGTTCCGTCGAACTTTACGCAAGTTTCGTCGGTTGGAATTAGCGACGTCTGCATTAACCCTTGACCGTGGAATGTTTTTCACAATTACCACTTAAACCCTGTATTACTCCGTGGTCGATATCATTTCGAGACCTCAACTTTGCTCCGTCCCATCTAGTACGTACAATTTTATAATCGTATATATATACTTTTGCTTGCAGAAGTGTCAAGAAATACTCCGGGACGTAACGCCATCAGAACAGAATAGTTACACATTAACGAAAATTATAGCATAAAAACGGTGATTTTGCCTATACGTTAACGGGACGAAAACCATGCGTAAACATAAAGATTCACGCGCTGTTAACGTCCAGTTTTACGTATGCTCATTTCAGGGCCGCACCGGCGACTATAAAGGTTGTACAGCTTCATATGAACAGTTATTCCCATACTAACAAGTACTAATTAGTTTTCTATAATATTTAAATTCTGCATTTACACAAACCCGCAGTATCCATGTTTTCTTGGTATTTGCCGATACCGGAAGTCGACGTGCATAACAATAACTGGTAATATTCCACTGGGAATAGTTGTAAAAATAATTCAATAAAACGTTCACACAGAGTCAATGTTTCGGCGAGAAACATTCAAGAATAATACAAAATAACGATTCACACTTTAAGGAACTACATGTAAAGGACTTTAACGCTATCCCTAAAATAGAGGATATTGCATGAGTGCTCATTACATACGAGTTTTATTAAACGAGTGGACAAAATGATATGACACGAGGCTTTGCCGAGTGTCATATTGTTTTTGTCGACGAGTTGAATAAAACGCGTATGTAATGAGCACGAATGTAAGAGTCTATTTATCACATAACCTTAGAAAACGCTCATTATTGTTCAAAAGGATGATGTACGCTGCATAAGATTCAGCCAAAATTAAGCGGTACAATGAACGCGACGTCATGGCGACATGGATATTATCCTGACGTCATTGACGGATCAATGCATGGATTGGCTAACGTCACATCAAGCTCATTTACATATTTATTGCACAGTCTGGGAGTGCCGAACGATATTTACGGCACGGCTTTACGGCACTCCTGTACCGCAGGTTATGTGATACTATTGTATTTCGGGCTTCGAAATGCTCACTACTAACATAACAGTGAAAGTCTTATTACCTGTAGGTGCCATTTACATTTATATAATCAATGGTTTTAATGGGGAAGAACATTTGAATACGTCGTCAGGAAATAAAATAACAGTCATTACGGTTACTATAATTAATCTGGAACATTCTAGATTATAATAGGTCAGGTAGGTGATATCAGGACAGCACCGGACAATCAATATATATCAAAAATATAAACTATGCACTAGTACTGACATACTAGGAGACTTTTTTTCTAGTTGCTAATATGATCATTATTATAGACAAGTACGAATCATCAACACACAGCTTGATAGTCATAGAAATTTTAATACCAGTTACTATGGAACGCCACAGCTGCCTTGTGTGACGGTTTTATGATTATGTGCATACACATGTATATTGATGTAGCCAACACACTTAATATGGACAAAACCACCCCATAAGGCAGCTGCGGCGTGCCATAAGTTAAATACGGTCTGTTCATGTTTGGTATGATGTTGCGTGTTAACAGATGACCATTGGATGCCAAGATGTTCATTCTACAGTCTGGAGTCGCAAAGGAGTCTGATATATTTTCGCTTTAAAAATCATATACAAACATAATATAAAATAAAACAATATATATCAAGTATTCACAATGTTGATACTGATGTATTGTTCACTTTTTTAATATTTCGGCCGACGGCCTTCTCCAGAACTGAAACTTATTATAGATGACTTTCATATGCATATACCCTACCTACCTAATCCTCTTCGCCCCAAGGGGGGCATAGGGCATCCGCCACTCTTCGCCATCTAGGTCTGTCTTGAGCCGCTGTTTTCAATGTTTCCATGACATCGAGATGGCCTTCAGCTCTTTTTCCATCATTCGTCACCATGTCAGAACAGGTCTTCCCCTCTTCCTCCTCCCTTGGGGGTTCCAGTCAAGGGATTGGCGGACAATCTTGTTGGGGGCCTTCCGGCGTGTATGGCCAATCCACCGCCATTTCCGCTTCTTTATTGTCATGGCAATTGGGGACTGGTGGGTTCTTCTCCAGAGATCTCGGTTTGATATTCTCCGGCCAGCGGATTTGGAGGATCTGACGTAGGCAGGTGTTGACAGAAACTTGCTTTTCATTTAGCTCTGAACCCTGCTTGTTCGTCTCTTAATTTCTCATCGATGCTGTTCTTCAGGTGTTCTAGTAGAACTCTGGAAAGGATCTTTCAATGGAGGGATAGTAGTTGTATTCCTCGCCAGTTGTTGCAATCGCCCAGATCTCCCTTATTGGGAAGCTTCACAATAATACCGGACTTCCGCTCATCAGGAATCTCTTCTTTCTCCCAGATGTCCTGTATGAGCTTCAACATGATATCGGCTGTGATCTTGCTGTCTGCTTTCATGGCTTCTGGTGGGATGTTGTCTAAACCAGGGGCTTTTCCAGACTTGATCTTGTTTATGGCTCTAGTGATCTCCTCTGCTGTGATAGGTCCCATGTTCCAGTTCTTCACCAGCTTCAACTTCAGGAATGTCCTGGACTGGAGGGCCATTTAGGATGTCACTAAAGTGTTCCTTCCATCGGTCTAGCTGTTCTTCTGGTTTGGTGAGCGTTCTACCATCTTTGGCCTTGATTGGTTTGCCCGTGTCCGTCTTATACCCTGTAAGTTTCCTGGTGATATCATATAGGGTCTTGAGATCGTGTTTCTCAGCTGCTTCCTGGGCTTGTTTGGCCATGGTGTCAACGTATGTTCTCTTGTCGTCTCTGGTCATCTTCGTGACTTCCCTTTGTTTCCCTGTGTAGTCTGCCTTTGATTGTGTTTTCTGAGCCCTGGTCTTGGCAGTGTCAAGCTTGTGTTTAAGAGTTCGTCTCTCTTCTATCTTGGCTATGGTGCTTTCTGACAGCCAGCTCTTGTATGTCCTGTTTTTGTGTCACATCTTCTCTTCACAAGTGGATGTTAAGGCAGACTTTACTTGGTCCCACTTGGATTCCACCTTTCCCACATCTAGGTCGGCAAGTGATTGGAACCGGTTCTTCTATGTGATAGCGAATTCTACCTTCGCATCTGCTGAGGAGAGTTTCTCTGTATTGAAGCGCCTCTTCCTTTGTGGTCTGGCATTCTTGTTGTTTGGCTACTATCAACTCATGGTCTGAGCCAGCATCAGCACCTCTCTGGACTCTCACATCTAGCAGTTGCCCTCTCCATCGACGTGATATTGTGATGTGGTCGATCTGGTTCTCTGTGGTGAGGTCAGGAGACTTCCATGTGGCCCTGTGTATGTCCTTGTGCTTGAAGAACGTTCCAATGATGAGGTCATTTTGGCTACAGAAGTCTGCGAACATCTCTCCATTTTCGTTGATGGTTCCTAGTCCTTCTCTTCCGATTGTAAATTCCCGGTCTGTGTTATCGTCACCAACCTTAGCATTCACATCTCCCATAAGTATGGTTATGTCTCTTTTAGCTGTTCTATCAATTACTGCATGTAACTGGTGGAAGAAGTTGTCCTTATCCTCCTTGTCAGCCACGTTTGTTGGGGCATAACATTGGATGACTGTGATCGTCTGAAATCTGGACTGGAAGCGGGCTGTGAGGATCCTATCGCTTATTGGTTCCCATTCTAGTAGGCTTCTAAGAGCGGTTTTATTCATCATCAGGCCCCCTCCATTCCGATGTTGTGCATTGTCACCAGTCTGACCAGGGTTTCACCAGTAGCAAGTGTGACTCTCCCTGAGTTGGTCCATCTCACTTCTGAGAGTCCCAGGATGTCCAATCTGTATCGCTGGAATTCTCTTGTGACCTGCGCTGCCCTTCCTGCTTCATACATAGTACGTACATTCCAAGTCGCAATCCTTGAGACGGTTCGTGGAGAGAGGAGTTTTGTCGGTGGACTAGTCCACCGGGGTCGATTCCTTTGATCCTGTGTTAGCGTATTTGTGGTTTCTGTTTCTGTAGCGGTAAGTCTTTTTACGTGGTGAGGGTGCTGGCCCCACGCACAACCCTCCTCCTTTCGCATCCGGGCTTGGGACCGGCCATGGCGGAGTTAATATGCATATACTTAACACAAATAGATAAATACATACATGCAAATACATGTATACAGCGTGGGTAAGAATACAGTAGACAATTTATCTTCGGGCATCGTGTATAAGTCCATGTGGTATGTATAATTATTAGAGTCATCTTTATACATCAGAGTTAACATATTATTTCCCTACGGAATACATACAAAGCCACAATGTTAATAATTTCTCATATCACGTATCTGTACTGAAGTTTCCTATATGGATAAATTGTCTAAATAAATGGTATTTTAAATCGTAAAATAAAAAAAGTCTATGCAGTTTAAGACATTGATGTGGAATAGGATGGCATCAAGGAATGATTAAGTCTGGTATCAAGGTTGATGGAATACCAAAGTTTACTCTTTAAATGTCTTTCATCAGTCCAATTCAGTTGTTGAAACAATATATTTGACTCAGAACTAGGAGTGGCAAATAAAGTATATATCAACCGTAAACTGCCCTTGGCATTTATAACTGTTCATAATCTCACGAAATGTTAAGTATGCTTATTCATTCATCGACAGACATGATCAAATAACAATGATCAGTTTATTCTGTACACTATAGTGGCTGGTATTTGCCATCGTTGTCATGTTTTTCTGACGGCCTCAACACAACAACAAACCACCAACCTGGTGCACACCAGAGTGTCAGAGTAAACACGCCGCTAACGGCGCGATAAGTCGTTGTGACGCGGGAGCCAGATTGGCAGTTATTCGTTGTGAAGCGGGAGCCAGATTGGCAGTTAGTCGTTGTGAAGCGGGAGCCATATTGGCAGTTAGTCGTTGTGACGCGTGAGTCAGATTGGCAGTTAGTCGTTGTGACGCGTGAGTCAGATTGGCAGTTATTCGTTGTGAAGCGGGAGCCAGATTGGCAGTTAGTCGTTGTGAAGCGGGAGCCAAATTGGCAGTTAGTTGTTGTGACGTGGGAGCCAAATTGGCAGTTAGTCGTTGTTACGCGGGAGCTAGATGCCTGCGCCTCAATGAAAGAACGACATTTAACGAACATGGCAGAAATCAGCCACCATAGTACAGTTGGCAACGCACGTTTTATTAAGAATCTGCTACGTCTGGAGTATCACAGTTCTCTGTCGCTATCACCGTATTTGTTTAATACTCACGCAATGTTTAGTTCAAGCAAATGTCCAAGCAAAACAGAACGTGTGTAAACAAGACCCGTCTAATTGAATCAGTAGAACAAATAAATGTGATTTTTCCATCTTTCTGTTTTCGGCTTGACATATTCAGCGATGGTATTGAATTAACGGACACTATTGCCCAACGTTAATTATAGACCATCGATACAATAAATAACAATTTAGACAACGTGGTCGGATAAAAAATGGTCACGAAATCTAGACTTGTGTTAATGTCTTGCTTGCTGTCTGTGTCTGTTAGTACATGTATCATCCTTGCTGAGTGGAAGTTCAAATGTATTTAAACAGGAAAATCAAGATTATCAATGTTTTACATAGTTTAGAAGCAAAATGTACATAGCTATGATAGTCAGAAAGAAAACGTGGGTTATTCTTCGTTTCTTTAGAAATATGTGCAAGTCAATTTGTTTAAAACTTAAGTCAAAATATTTAAGTTTTCCCCAAAGATGCTTAAAAGGTTGAGAAGTTTTGATAAGGTTGCACAGTTCTGTGTTGGTGGGCCATATACGTTAAATACATATAAATTACTTGTACAGTACAACCTCTCTAGAGCGGACATCTGTCGAGCAACAACCTCTCTATAAAACCTTAAAATGTCCCTCAGACGATATTTACCACAAATGTGACCTCTGTAAAGCTTCAACCTCTAAACAACGACCAGTAATTGCAGCTCACAAAGGGTGTTTCTCTACAGAAGTTGTACTGTACTTTGAAAATAAATGGTAGTCTTAGATCCAACTACTGACTAAGAATGATGTAAGCATAGTCAATAAGAAATGACATTACTCAGGGAATGACTGATGTGCGTTAGATCAGTTCTAATACTCGTCATTGTCAAAAGAGACTGAAAATTGTTTTAGATTTACTTCATAGAACTGTTCTAAGTATGAAATCATCTAAGGAATTGGTAGAAATGATCCTGACGTGAAATTAAATAAAATAGCTGAGATACATACTGACAGTATAGAAATGTATCCGGCCTACTTTATCAAAAAGTGCTGTAGAATATTATAATTTTACGTGGGAAATATGTTTCGTTGATTTCGTGTAGACAAATTTGACAACTTTAAAATCAAATCTACTCGAGTAATCGACGTCTAAAATATTGGCTGTTTCACTCAAAAAAGACGTACATGCAAAATGTAAACGATTAAGGAGACACGAAGAAACACCACAAATTCATAAACAAACAAAAACGAAATGTTATAGTGTGATTGAAAATAGAAGTATACAATGTGACAAAATCAGCATAAAAATAACTGAACTGAATTGTCTGCTTTGACTCGAATGCTGAATTCTAATCTTTTTATAATTCGATGACGTGCTGTATTGAATGTTACAAAATCTTGTATTTGACAACTGAAAGAAATCAGATGGAAGTTGGATTTTACGATAATCAAATAAACTTCCAAATTTATGATAAATCGCGTCTGGGTATTATGGACAACATATTATTTTGATATTATTCCATCCCCTATATTGGTAACAATGGCGACAGAATGTGTAAGAACACATGAATTACAGAGTATGTGCCACTCGTCACAGGGCCCGTCTGTACACTATAAGAAAAACAGTGTTGCAAAATGAAGGACATACTATGATAAAAACTATAAATATCACGGATAAAAAATGCAATCAATGATCATCCGTCGCACGATGAAGCGTAAATTAGCGTCGTATTTTAAAAATGTTTACTCTATAGAATTTATTATTGGTTCATATTTGTCAACCTTAGGGGCCATATGTGTTTTGATTGACCCCTCCTCCACTTCTTATGTGTGAGTGCTAATGTTGTCCCATGGGTTCTAACCATGCAGTGCATTGTCTTGAATGTTACGTTCATTGTAGCAACTTACTACATATAGTAACATCTCCTGGACATAATCATTCATTCACAACTTGAACCTATCGATGTACGTCACTTTGGAAACCTAGAAATAAACTCCCATAGATATAAACATCCATTACGAAAAATCGAAATACTTAGTAGTCCTAAGTTTGTGTTGCCATAGTAACATAAAATAGCCATTAACTGTCGCAATAATTGCTGGTTTTCCCTAAAATTATACTCAAGATTTCTTTGTTTTATCGCTGTTTGTTTATGGTCATATACGGTGTTCTGTTGATGTTACTAGTTTTCCTGGACTCATTTATCAAGTAATACGTGTTCCTTCTCTAAGTCACTGACAACTTCTCCACATGTGGAAGACATGGACGTATCGCGAATGTCACTGTGGAACATAACCTGCTGAACAGGTAGTCCTACACGGATTACAAGCGCCATGCATGCCTATAGTGTTCACAAAGGATTGTGAAATCGGCGCCAGCCTCTAATTGTAAAATACCTAACATATAAAATGAACACCATTGGAAAATCAAGAAAAAGATGGTCTTTGCTTTTTTGACATTAATTTTGATATCTTGACTGTAATTATATTCGGCCAATGGTTTCATAAGCGAGCAGGATAACGAGCATGTACGGGGTGTACTATATATAACCACTTATCTAAATGAACAGTAAGGTACAACTTTCTCGCGAAAATTGATAGACGTGTTCCACACAAGAAGTTTGTAGTATTATATCCATGCATAAATTTCGAAGGCCAGTTTAATTTGTTCGGATTATTAATAAAGGAACACTAATTTTATTCGGTCTGTCCACAATAGACTACGACGTGAACCGATAGAAAAACACTTGAAAATTAAGACCACTCTTGTTATGTCGATTTGCATTGTTTCGTTCTTTATATAACCTCAATATTAAGTCCAACACATTAGTGAGGCAAATATTTATGTGATCCAATGGTGGTTTTATGATACAGTAATACCGCTCTACAACAACACCAATTGGGAACACACAATTTGGTTGTTGTACAAAGGTTGTTGCTATGAAGAGGGGAAATTAATAGTAAAGTGTTACTTCTGGAAGAAAATGATGATGTAACTACACAGAGGATGATGCACAGTATACGGTAAATACCTGTAGATATATGTGGTAATGGGTTAAATCAATTTATTGTATATTTTCAGGTTATTTTTAGACCAAACAGTATTACAGAAGTTTGGCCCAGCATCAATCATGTTCAAAGCTATCACCTGCCTACTCGTATTAGCGACCATTGTGTTAGCGTCAAGCATGCCGTTTGGTAACAAAGGGAATGACAACCCGTTAAACCGCCAAGCAATTCATTTAGGCAAAGCAATGTTACAAAATTGGCAAAACGGGTTTCAGAAACGGTTTGGAATTACGTCACATGCTTTTGGTACCCGGCCTCAGAAGTGGGTAGATTGGAGCCAGGTATACAGACGAGACGAGAAACGAGACCTCGGTGAACATGCTGATCAGAATGGATTCGGTTCTCACATATTTGCAAAAGATCAATGGGGCACGGACAATATTCAATTCATGAAAAAAGCTGAATAAAATGTGTGCCACGTTCATATTGAATAAAGTGTTGAGGTGTAAATATTAGTGCATTACTATGGGTAACCTATATCTATTCGTATTCTGCGAATCAACTCGAATATATGACATATTTTTATTAGTTGTATTCATATATCATTATGTAATCAAACAACTTTATATTATAGCCCCACTATCATGCATTTACACGTGCCTAAATAACTTTGCAATCACAATAGATGGACAATTGAAAGATAAAACAATAAAAAAAGGATTCAAGTTAAAATAATGGCATGTATAGATCGTTTGATTCAGTTCAACAATCAATAAGTCAGTTTTTAGCCACTCAGTTTCATACGGAGCCGATTCACCAAACTAGTTTTCCTGTACGGTATTTGAAGCAGTACGAATTTACCCTTCACCAAGGAGCTAGCAAATTCCCACACGTGGAGGAAAATCTACATTAGTGTCATCGTCATGAATTTTCATGAAAGGGAATGGCTTGCAGCGACCGTAAACCGAACCCTTCAAATGTAGCACATTATCCACTGGACCACGGATGCGGCCATTCTCGTGCGTCAGCATAATCTTAATATAAATCATATTGTCTGGGACATTTGGCGATTCACTGATGTATGTGTATGAATCGCCGCTAACATGAGTCGAACATAAAACCATGAATAAATCCATTAGAAATATAAGATTTACTTTATTCTATACTGAATAATGTATGTAACAAGTAAAGATACAAATATAGAATGACATAATAACTGTTAAGCCCGGAAACGCATTTATGTATTGATATTGCAATGTATAGCCACGGTATGCATTATGCTAGACTACATGTAAGTCTAGTGAGTCGACACATCTCACAGAAACATAATGGCAATATACATGACTGTATCAGAACCATTTTAAAGACTTTGATATGTTGCTGCCCAGGATGAAAGCCGATACCACTCGCACCCGACAGGGATGCTGTAACACTATGTCATCTTGCCAGACCACAAGCAAGTGAATATAGTCCAATATAGCACGACTAATTTATATGTATGAGTATAAAACAAGTCATAGAAACTCCGCTATGCAGTGAAACAAATATAATGGGAGTTAGAATACAGACTTGCCACAATCATTTACACAATCTCAAACTGAGAAAAACACTAGTTAGCACAGCCAATTGTGTCACTAATCATTGGGACCACATGTCGGTATTAGGCCGCGGCTTATTGGTCGCAAATATGTTTGCCTAAAAATAATGTTTTAAAACATTTTCTGTAGGGTCTTGGTTTTTTTTATAGAAATAGCTGTTTGAAGAAACAAATTTTGTCTAAAAATAATGTTGAAAAACAATTGTTGTAAGGTCTTGGTATTTCAAAAATATATTTTGGGACCAGCCAAGGCCCCTGTCACCTCATTCGGAACATATCGTACAATTGTATAGTATCATATATGCTGTACGGACCGTTCCGATTGCTGTCACCTTTGGTTAAGATTATACAAACTGTATGTCAATACGATTCGGACTAGTGGTATCACAAAACTGAACATTGTACGAACGGTTGAACGGTTTATTACACAGATCATTCGTACTTGCTTTCAAATTTCAGTAGATCTTTATTATGTTTGGATACTTAAAATGGACGAATGTGGCAAACTGTAATATTAGTAAAATTCGATCACATTTTTTCTGACATTTGTTGACAACCATGTTGGATTACTTGCTGTATCATGAGTTAAAGGTGAAGATAGAACAATATGTCTCCATTGGTAGACAAGAACGGCACCAACCGTCTAGCACGTTCAAACATTGTATGTGTTAACTAAATGGGTATGCGCGAATACAGCTACTCTTTTTGGGGTTCTACGTGCTATATGATTCCCGATGATATATGTATATGTATATATGCTAAGGACAGTAATTTATGTGCTAGACAATGAAACTTTACTGCATTCCACAAACTCTGCAGATGCGCCTTGCGACTTATCGCTTTTCATCGCCATCAAAAATAAATTGAGAAAATGACGTTTCGTTCACGTCGTAGGCCCGCCGATGGTTATCTTGGAGTGTTGGCCCGCCAGCGGTGATCCGGGAGTGTAGGCCCGCCAGCGGTGGTCCGGGAGTGTAGACCCACCAGTGGATGTCCGGGAGTATAGGCCCGCCAGTGGATGTCCGGGATCGTTGGCCCGTCAGTGGATGTCCGGGAGTGTAGGCCCGCCAGTGGATGCCCGAGAGTGTTTGCCCGTCAGTGGATGTCCAAGAGTGTAGGTCCGCCAGTGGTTGTCCGGGAGTGTAGGTACGCCAGTGGTTGTCCGGGAGTGTAGGCCCGTCAGTGGATGTCCGGGAGTGTAGGTCCGCCAGTCAGTGGTTGTCCGGGAGTGTAGGTCCGCCAGTGGTTGTCCGGGAGTGTAGGCCCGCCAGTGGTTGTCCAAGGATCTAGGTCCGCCAGTGGTTGTCCGGGAGTGTAGACCCACCAGTGGATGTCCGGGAGTATAGGCCCGCCAGTGGATGTCCGGGATCGTTGGCCCGTCAGTGGATGTCCGGGAGTGTAGGCCCGCCAGTGGATGCCCGAGAGTGTTTGCCCGTCAGTGGATGTCCAAGAGTGTAGGTCCGCCAGTGGTTGTCCGGGAGTGTAGGTACGCCAGTGGTTGTCCGGGAGTGTAGGCCCGTCAGTGGATGTCCGGGAGTGTAGGTCCGCCAGTCAGTGGTTGTCCGGGAGTGTAGGTCCGCCAGTGGTTGTCCGGGAGTGTAGGCCCGCCAGTGGTTGTCCAAGGGTCTAGGTCCGCCAGTGGTTGTCCGGGAGTGTAGACCCACCAGTGGATGTCCGGGAGTATAGGCCCGCCAGTGTAGGCCCGTCAGTGGATATCCGGGAGTGTAGGCCCGCCAGTGTAGGCCCGTCAGTGGATGTCCGGGAGTATAGGCCCGTCATTGGTAGTCCGGTAGTGAAGGTCCGGGAGTGTAGGCCCGCCAGTGGTTGTCCGGGAGTGTAGGTACGCCAGTGGTTGTCCGGGAGTGTAGGCCCGTCAGTGGATGTCCGGGAGTGTAGGTCCGCCAGTCAGTGGTTGTCCGGGAGTGTAGGTTCGCCAGTGGTTGTCCGGGAGTGTAGGCCCGCCAGTGGTTGTCCAAGGGTCTAGGTCCGCCAGTGGTTGTCCGGGAGTGTAGACCCACCAGTGGATGTCCGGGAGTATAGGCCCGACAGTGTAGGCCCGTCAGTGGATGTCCGGGAGTGTAGGCCCGCCAGTGTAGGCCCGTCAGTGGATGTCCGGGAGTATAGGCCCGTCATTGGTAGTCCGGTAGTGAAGGTCCGGGAGTGTAGGCCCGCCAGTGGTTGTCCGGGAGTGTAGGCCCGCCAAAGGTAGTCCAGGAGGTTGGCCCGTCAGTTGGTTTGCCAGTGAATTAAATAATATCAGCGTGTCAAATTTAAAAGGTGCCTTCCAGGGCGATGTCTTGTAGTGTGAAATATTTAATTGTTTTACGGTTTAATACTGGATATACCAGCAACCTGCAGAAAACGGTATGTCAGTTAACTACCACATCCATATACTGTATAAACACCGTAGACGATGAAACGCAGAAGTTCTATAATACTAACCCAAATTGAAAATGATACCATCTCGAGTGTTTTACAATATTTCAAGGGAGACAACTATAACATAATGTATGCCATAGTTGATGCGATTGTTCCCCTTATTCTAAACATACGGTGGGTGCTCGGGCAATCGCACACAGCCAACATAAATGAATCCACTCATACAGACATGCCATGGAAAGCGAATGGTGGTCTTTCCATGGGCCATAACTCGAAATCCTAGCTGTTCCATGGACAGTCTGACATCTTTTTGACAGCTGGGACTTGGACATCAGTGGTTAAGTTCATGTTCTCTTTCAGTTGTATGTTTGGCACTGTGCCGTGTATAAAAGTGTGGTATGTGTATACACTTGACGAATGTTCTAAGTACACACTTTAAGAACTAGAATAAATCAGGAACATAATCATCTAAACTCAATAAAACTGTAAAGATATCATATGTTGGTGATTGTCTTTAATACAGAAGAAGAAAAATCATGATCTACGTTAACATCATTGATACGTGACGAAAATGATAAAACCACATTTTTATAGTGCACATATCTCAAATATGTGTGTTCAAATCATTTCATACACGATTAACATTCGACCCCCAAACATAAAGCCATAAAAATATTTCGTATTATATGACGCAAATGACGCTTCAGGAGCGAGCAAGTGCGATAGAAAAGCTTGAAACTGGCATGCCAATAAGATGGGCAAGATTTAATTCATTAATTGTCTGTTTCGGGGTTCTTAACTCATGCAAACAATTATTATTATGGTTGTTGCACTGAATTCACGAAAAACTGCATGTTTCTATTTACTCTATTTAAAAGCAAGACGTCACATGTCGTCATGTACATTTGGTCGTCAAAACACGTTCATGACAACATTCGATGTGCATTTCTCATCCGAATTACTACTACACTTTAACAAAACTCACTATCTTCGATCAATCATGTCGTTTGTCAGATACGAGCTAATTATCATCACATGGAATTTCATTTTGATGCAATTTCTTATTTGGGTAGCCCGGACCTAAATCCGATAGAATACGTCTGAGATGAGTTGGGCGACGCATCAGAGCACGACGGCAACATCAGAACATACAGGAACTCATAACGCACCCTTTACTAGAACGGAATGCAGTCCTGCAACAATTGGTACACATCTTCATCAATTCAATGCCTCAGAGATGTCAGGCTATCATAAGGGCAGACGGTGGTCATGCACGATATTGATGTGCGATTTTGTTGTTTTAAGCAGTGAAATAAATGGTCGTTTTCTAATATGTTGTTATTATATTTCAGAATGGTAATTTACTCGATAGACAATAGTTTTCTGATTCCAATGGTAGATTCGATTCACTGATAGGTCTAATACTTTTTCAGTTAAATTAAAATTACAAAGTGTGTACTTACATGTAGAGCATTCGACTAGTGTATACCGACATGTTCAAAGCAATGTACCCCCTCATCAAAGATGTTGGGCATAAAAATAAATCCTGAAACAAGACACTCGAACCAAGAGCACCGCCTACAAGAGCCGGACGCTCGACTGTCTCGTACTTGATATTAAACCTGCTCATCTCTGAGTCAAAATTCTAACTGTAACAACGGCAGATAACTCATAAATAGGTCAGTTACCAGCCTTGTTTGTATGAACTCCCCTCGTTGTATAAAATGACCATGTTGAGTTTCAAGTGAATACCTACGAGTAGTCAGAAAAGGGGAATAACTCTTATAAAATGCTGTAGTTGTTTCATCTTGTCAGTAATCATCACATCTCACAAGTGTACCAACTTTCAAGTTGGAAGCTTTGGTGTTGAAAAAGTTCAGATTGTGTAAAATTTGCCACTTATATGTCTATGTACTATGTCCAAACAAGGGCAGACAACTCCATAATATTGGTCACAGTTATCAGTTTTGATGGTGCATAACTTGTCAAGTTTCAAGTTGATACCCATCTTCGAAAAATCCAGCTAAACTCGAATCGGGCCGTATAGCAGAGAATTTGACATGATCCTGACCTTTATGCATGAATATATTACAAGGTTCTTGCGTTGAATTAATAAATTTCCGCAATCAAATCGTACAATATCAGTCCTTTAGATTTGTGTTGGAATTACATCTTGTGCGTCTTCGTGATACCCCCCCGCTTGTGAAAACATACAACCAGGTTATAAATAGACAATAAATCAGCCGTGAAATTATGCCAATAGAAGGTCGAGAGTTGTGTCAAATTCTCAGGACTATATACCTGAAAACTTGCAGCCTTGTTTGTGGTACTTGGTCAGAGTCAAAGAATACGATAGATTGTGTGTATGATCTTTGGTCAGAGTATAAAAACAAATATGGAATACTTGCAAGCAAAGAAAGGATTTATTTGGTCCATAGATAAATCTTGTACAGTTTTCAATACCAGAAAGAAAAGTATGCAATAAACACAAGTATGGTAGCACAGAACACAATAAGATTTTTGAACACAAATCAAGAAATGGTTGAACGGTTATTTATGTAAAGTAACCAGTACTCTACACAAAATACCTAGCACTTCCATTATCACATAGGCAAACGCAAAAAATGCATTATAAGTATAAAGTCAGATTTATTCGAGTATTGTGTTTATGAAAGCAAGTTAAGCAGGTTTTGTCCAATCAGAGATTCTGTTGTAGAATTAATATTCTTCACCTTCCTCTTCACCCTCGCCTTCGACGGAGTCGACACCAACCTCTTCATAGTCCTTCTCCAAGGCAGCTAGATCTTCACGAGCCTCAGAGAATTCACCTTCTTCCATACCTTCTCCAACATACCTGAAATACACAGATAGGAAACCATCAATACACGCAACTAGATAATGTTGGGATCATCATTGTGACCAAAGTTTTATAAAGTTTATACTGTAGTTTTATTGACCTGGCAAAATACATACATGAATACAGTATGGGCACACTAAATTCATCTCCAGAAAGGTGAGGATTGTTTATTTAGTGTGCAGCTACCATGCAATTACGTTATTTTGACAGATCAAAAAAACTACAATACTGCAATTGTGACCTCTAAAAGGGTCTACACAATATCAAGATTTTCTATGATTTGATTTTGACTGCGAGACATAGTTTTTGACCCTCAGATGACCCAAGATCAAACTTTTGACCTAGATTTTAATGAGTTGATCACAAGTTACTATCCAGTAAGGATATTAATAGAGTGACAAGTGTTTACCGGTAAGTCTACTATTATAGTTGGTGTAAAAACAATTATCAAGACATCTATAATTTCAATGCTTAACTAAAATACTTTACCTGTTCAGACAATGGTCATAATCTTTTTGTTAACACATCAAATGAAAGTGATTTGCATTATCCTAACTGGACAGTACAGTGCAGACCATAATTGTTTTTGAAAGGGGGATGCCAGAAACATTTTAGTCAAAATCTTTCTAGAAAGACAGCAGTGTGGTATTTGTTCACAGTTGGTCTCTCAACAGGTTAATGGTTTGATGGAACATAAAATTATAGGTATATGCAGAATGGTGGACTTGTGTAACACAGGTTTGAATGTACCATGTCAATATGGTAAATACCATCTTGATCTTAACAAAGGAAGTTAAGAATATGACTAAGATACTAAAAGTTGATAACCATACTTTCATACATATATACTCTGGTGGTTTAAAAAACAAAGAAGGAAAGTAATGGGCCACATGAAATAACTTCCTCTTTATAAAGCATTTACTGTAGTTGCAAAAACTTGTTTAGACAACCAGAGTTCAAATCCATTGAAATTATTCAAATTTTATGCTTGACCGACCACAAACAAGCAGATATCCATCCTTCAAGCATTTATATTTCCATGCTCATTAACGAAATGACCAAGTACATACATTGCCACTAACTACCAATGGCCTTCAAGAATTCCAGGAAAAGCAACATGATTACTGATAAACAAGAGCAATAACTGATTTCGTTCAAACAGTACTATGCACATTCAAACTATACTCAACAAAAAAAGAAACTTTACATTACTCATATATTTCAATGCTCATTAAAGAAATAACCAAGTTCAGACATTGCGACATTTTAACTGCCCACCCTGTTGAAGAATTCCAGGGAAAATAACACAGAATTACTGAATGGAAAGGGGATTAACTGATGTTATAACAGCATTATGTGTATACAAACTATCCGTTCATGGGCTATAAAACTGTTTTAATGTTGTAAACATCAATACACATTGAGAAAAACAATTTTGATACTGAAAACGCTGATCAAATTACCTCCCTATGAATTAAAACAATAGCTTATTTACTGTTGCGTTTTTGGTCAACTGTTTGCATAAACAAAGAAAATCAATTTTGCTACCGAAAATATCGGACGCAAAAATTCAGTTTGCTTCAAATTTGGGCATGTTCCAAATTAACTCCCTTTGCATTTAAAGTTGCATCAATGGAAAACTTACATAAATTGTGGATACTTTTTTGAACGAGTATAAATTTAATTTGACTTCATTAAAACGCTTACCAGTGGACGAAGGCTCTCTTGGCGTACATCAAGTCGAACTTGTGGTCAAGACGAGCCCAGGCCTCGGCGATGGCAGTGGTGTTGCTCAACATGCACACGGCACGCTGGACCTTGGCAAGATCACCGCCAGGTACAACAGTTGGTGGTTGGTAGTTGATGCCCACCTGAAAAACAGCAATGTGAGGACTTCAAGAAAAGGTAAAAAAATTATGATGAACTGACGGGGCTTGAAAAAGTAACGAGTAAGGCCGAATCAGTTATGGAGGAAATAAAATAATCTATCAGTTTAATTTTGGTTTTGAAAACATCAAAGGAGTACCACTATGTAAAAATAAAGTATATTTCCAAAATTTAGGAGTCCAAGCCAATTAAGAGTCCGGGACTGGGGACTCGCAGCACAAAATGAAACATTGCAAGCTCACTTTATATCCATACATACTGCACATGTGTACTTAAAGAACTTGGAACTTTATTCGCTTACAAATCACATTTGCCCTTATAAATTTTTTTAAGTCTATAAACATGTTTATTGCCTCCCATGCCAAATGAATCTAATTTCAGGCTAGAATATTATTAGTGTTTGCAACATACCTTGAAACCAGTTGGACACCAGTCAACAAACTGGATGGTTCTCTTAGTCTTGATGGTAGCAATGGCAGCATTGACGTCCTTCGGTACAACATCACCACGGTACAACATACAGCAAGCCATGTACTTGCCGTGACGTGGGTCACATTTCACCATCTGGTTAGCTGGCTCGAAGCAAGCATTGGTGATCTCGGCAACAGTAAGTTGTTCATGGTAGGCTTTCTCAGCAGAGATGACTGGGGCGTAAGTAGCCAGAGGGAAGTGGATACGTGGGTATGGTACCAAGTTGGTCTGGAATTCGGTCAAGTCAACGTTGAGGGCGCCGTCGAATCTGAGAGAGGCAGTGATGGAGGAGACGATCTGACCGATCAATCGGTTCAAGTTGGTGTATGTTGGTCTCTCGATGTCTAAGTTACGTCTGCAGATGTCGTAGATAGCCTCATTGTCCACCATGAAGGCACAGTCGGAGTGCTCCAGAGTAGTATGGGTGGTTAAGATGGAGTTGTAAGGCTCAACGACAGCAGTGGCTACTTGAGGTGCTGGGTAGATGGAGAACTCCAGCTTGGATTTCTTGCCATAGTCAACGGACAAACGCTCCATGAGTAGGGAGGTGAAACCAGATCCGGTACCACCACCGAAGGAATGGAAGATGAGGAAACCTTGAAGACCGGTGCACTGGTCAGCAAGCTTGCGGATTCTGTCCAGAACCAAGTCAACGATCTCCTTACCAATGGTGTAGTGACCACGGGCGTAGTTGTTAGCAGCATCTTCCTTACCGGTGATGAGTTGTTCGGGGTGGAATAATTGGCGATATGTACCAGTACGTACCTCATCTGAAATTGTATTGAAAACATGGATCAGTCAACAACTACTGTAAAAGCAGAACAATTTGCAAGGGTTTAATTTTCGCTATAATCGCAAGTTTGATAAATACGCGAAAATTGATGCTCGTGAAATTATTACCTTCATAATATCTTGAAATACATTTTAACTTCCAATATGGATTTCGGTTAGGCGGGTAATTACAATATATTCAGAACTGCTAGCAGATCAATATTTATGAACATCTACAATGTTAAACACGTACGGCTATTGCTTGTTCCGTTAAGTTCGGAAACAATGGACAGAATACAATATACTTTCAGTTTTCTCATTACACAATGGGGCTGTCTGGTTTGGCTTAATTGAGTACTCTTAAAACCAACAAGTTAAGCCACTAGGCCAATTATAAATCAATATGCATGAAATCAACACATGTTAAAATTTTAAGCAAGATCAAACACGTATTGACCGAGCTATGGGCAAAAAATAAGGGGGGTTCTTATAAGTTTTGCCAAGTAATTATTCTTCAAGCATCTTGACAGCATACAGATATAAGATAAGCCAATAGTCAATTAAATTAATTAAGTAATCTCAGCAATTGTCCATCAATTCATTGATGTAATGAGGTTCAGTGTACACAGCCACTTGTCTTGTGTCCATTTGCATAGAAATATACATAGTAATACTGTATAGAAGCTAGATTAATCTGATAACCTACCAACTACTGTTGGTTCCAAATCCACAAACACGGCTCTTGGTACGTGCTTGCCGGCGCCAGTCTCACTGAAGAATGTGTTGAAAGAATCATCACCACCTCCAATGGTCTTGTCACTTGGCATCTGACCGTCAGGCTGGATACCGTGTTCCAGACAGTACAACTCCCAGCAGGCATTGCCCATCTGGACACCGGCCTGTCCGACGTGGATAGAGATACATTCACGCTGAAATGTACAAGATATGGCAACAAATTATTCCAGAGTTTATTTTATATCTATAGAAAGATAATGAACCCATTAGGAGTTACTAAGTAAGTGGTTTTTCATAAACAGATGGTCTCTCTCCACAGGTTGAATTGCAAATGGGGTTGATGGATATTCCGATAAATTAAATTGGTGGTCCCAGTGCCAACAGGTTATGAATAATCACATTATTAGTGGTCTTAGTTTGCAGGTCTTTAACACAAGGTTTACACTCCCCATGAAGTTTTATGACTAAATATGTGAATATATTTAAACCCTTCAGTCCACATCACAAAGGCAGTTACTAAGGACTTTACAGAATATAATTAAGTTACTGCTCTACTGTCTTCAATTTTCATTGATCACAGATGTTAAAGATTGTCAGCATCTGTTGTAAGTTTCCACCCACAAGCCAGACCAACATGCCATTCTATTGTCTGGTTTCCAGTGTTTGATCAATACTACATCATTTAACTGTCTCAGTAAGTCAGACTTGCAGCATAGGAAACTTTGTAGGAAATATAACTACAACATGAGCTTGTTTGTGCATACAGCAAATATTGGATATCTAAGCGGACATGTGCAAAACAAAATCTGATAATTACAGTGTTGATACACATTTCCAACCAAATTATCCCATTAATGACAAGTACAAATGTACATCACTAACATCTAAGGACACCCCAGGGGTTCCATTTGGGACTTGGGAGTAGGGGTTTTCACCCTTGAAATGTCCAAAAAGTCTATTTTGACCCTCAAGATTTTGGTTTGAAGGGTCATCATGTATATTTCGCCTATAAAATGCTAAAATTTGTCAGAAACATGTATCAATATGACCCTTCAGGTTCAGAAGCTAGTGGAACCCCTGCACCCTTAATTCAGTTGGGCTAGCTAATTAAAAGGCTAACATAAAACGCAAAATAGTGAAAAGGGACATGAAAATGTCTTTTTGAAGAGGTTTATATGCAAGGTTCAACTCTACACTGTACTACACCATGAGTTACATGTAGTGCAGCCATAATTTAGTCATTGTTAAATCATCCTGGCTACATGCCTGAATCTATGAGTCATAGCCGAGACTACATGTAGTATCTTACACTGAATGTCATGATGACATCATACACCATGTGGTGTTGTTTTAATATTCACCATGCCACACTCCCTAGATGCAGCCAAATATCTTCAAACACAAAATCTACCATATTGAATTCAATCAATTAAACTCATTCCCAGGGGCTTAATGTATTCAGTAACTATAGTGAATTACTGAATAACATCTTTATGTTTGAATCAATAAATCTATTGATGGAGTTTGCTGCGTTTATAACCATCCCATGCCATTGTGCATTAGCCTAGGTCTAAAATCAATAAAGCCCAGTCATGATGGCTAGACACTGTATAGATCTACAGTAACAGAATTCTGAGAGCCTAGTTTCCACAGAGCAGCCTCAATGCTCTTAACTTCTACAGTACTTGTACACTACAGGGAAGTAGCCAGCAATACAACATGTATAAATTTACACTACAGGGACGTAGCCAACAATACAACAGTTACACAATATGAAAAGTAAAAATATAAAGATTTCTAAAATGACATTAAAAGTCCCAAATTTCCACAATTAAGAGGACGCAAAAGCATAACCACCAACTTAAAGGCTGGTGTGCATAACATCAATTCAGGCCTGTCTACCCCACTGACTACCTTCAAAATAGACTAGTATTAATATTGTAATTTATGACCATAAACGTTAGTTCTGGATACCATAACTAAATGGTATTTTATAATATTTACACTGACGTGTCCACCTTTTATCGATGAAATGGAATGATCATCGTCAAAGACCTTGGACTACATAAACGTATGTTATGAGTAACTATTTTTGTAATGAACAAGAGTTAGACTAAATGATAAAGAGCGATAAAACACAGCCAGTGGAGAGCAACAGACAATAGACGCACATTTTCTGCGATTTAGCTACGCCATAGCGTAGGCCCCAAAATACGTCTAGTCGCTGCGTTTCAACTATCTTTAACTAATACTTTTGGGAAACGAGCTCCAATGTAATCATACATGGAAGCATACAAACTCGAGAGACCGAGTTGAAAGACTAAATAATTAAAATACAAAATGATCAGCACTAGCTACGCCCCAGGCTACGGATGACTCACTTCCTCTCTACGAGGCTGCATACATTAAATGCCAACGGTATACCCCTCAATGAATCATTACGCCGAATGTACGTAAAATACAATCAATACGTATATAATAAAACATTTATATGAATATTTCAAGACTTGTTTCAACCTAGGCAAGTACGGGATTGCACGTGTGAAGACGGAAAACCCAAAGATGGCTGACCGGCCAAACGAACTAAAAATTGTTTTTAAACCACACCACAAATTTATGAGTAATTAGCCAAACTTGAACAGCGTAAAAATAGCAAAACTTGTAGTAGAAACAAAATAAAAGATGGCTTACCATTTTGGTTGACTAAGGCTGAAGTTTCCGACTGAAACGACGACAAAATTACTCTCACGATAGACTTTAAGCGTCAGAATGAGGTATAATGATGCGCCAGGCGATGAAACACGGTTTATATAGTGCCCGCCTCAACCATCTGCATACTAATTGGAAAATCTCGAAGCTGATTGGTTCGAATCATTACGTGAGTCCTAAATATAGTTCACCTCTTTAAATTCATTGGATGGCGGCATTTCAAACGTTCAGTGGCGGTCATCATTGAACATTTATTTTAAAAGGGGCGCGCCCGCCAAATGTAGGCCTACCCGGTGTCACTTTCGAGTCATACACACTGATTCGGGTAGTTTGCAGGTGGAAACCAACTCACTTACTTTTATAATAAACACTAATCACGTTTGTGCAAGAAAATACTCACTGTCTTTTAGACTGTCTAGATTCTGGGGTACATTTGTTCTGGTAAACTTAAATTTTCAAATCGAATTTCCAAATCAGGAAAGTGATAATAGATCAAAGGTCATACAAAATCCCGTTCTTTGTAAAGATCTAGATTCTAAATTGTAGAAAGTTGCCAAAAAAACCAAATCATAGACATAGATTGTATGACCAAATGAAGCATTAGACAAGCCAAATGCATACTTGTTATGCTAAATATATCATAATCAAAACCAAAGATCATATAAAAAGTGTTATTTTGGCAGTAAAGAAATTTTGAACGCCCCGGGTAAAAGAATCATACAGTATCTCAGTTTAAAATTTAATGAGATCTATTAAATTACTATAAAATGTCTTTGACGTTTCCCAAAGGATCTCAATTTGAGCTAAATCTGATCTTAAATATTATCAGTGACAGTACGAATATCTCTACTTTTAAAACAAAAGTTAAATACCATCTTCTTGCAGGGATGAAGCTTTAATGAATCAACTGCATGTACTGAGTCAATTTTAAATTATAGCTACATACCCTTTAATATATATAATATATAAATAAATAAAAATGTAAGTATGTTATAAATATATATTATATATTTATAACATACTTACATTTTTATTTATTTATAGTCATTTAATATATACAATTAAAATACTTTTTTAATATAAAATCTGTTGAGAACGTTCTATTTTTAAAAATCATATATATAGTATACAATTGTCTTTCATGCCTACAAGGTGCAATATTTTGTTCATGCCTCTCTGTGTCAGTACACCATATATACAAGGACCGCAATGGAAATAAGAGGTTATCCTTGGTGTGGATGTGTTTGACATGGCTTCCTTATGAACAATTTTCAAATATTTTTTTGTATTTGTAATTTTGTCATTTATTTATCATGTTTTATTTATATTTGGTGTTATTTATTATCTGAATTGATGTGCCATGTTATATACATCTTATGCCAAATAAATATAATTATTAGTCATTCTGAATTATTCATCTTTGAAGTAATTCCATAGGAGGATGGACTCAAAACTAACATCACAAAACAGACATATTAAATATTGTGAATTTATTGCATCAAAATGTCAAGATGTATCTAAAATTCAGACTCTGATTAGAGCCAAATCTCAATTTGAGCTGATATTTCTACTTGAGATGCTTCCGGAGATCGGGGCCAGTCCATGCATTGGCACACGAGTGATCATTGTATACATGTTCTTAGTAAACACAATGTTACAGGTGAAACTAAATTCTATTGCTTGTGCACCACAAACGCGCGATAAGTGACTATATAGTTCCCTTCATTTAGATGAAAGGGGCACGTGTTATGCACGTGTTTATTGGGACCTATGACATGTACATACTTATCTGGGTAGACGGTGAATCATGTCTAGTCCAACATGTACGAGCACTATAAGCTTATTTCTCTAGGGTTTTAGTCCAGTCATGTATACGTACATGCATTATTTATAAGTGTGCCTTGGTCGCATGCTGCAGTGTAGTCTGGCTACCCGACTAGGTAATATATTTTGTCAATTAATTCTTATAACTTTATTTTCAATTTTAACTAGATTTTATTGTGGGTTTGATTATCTATGTTTGAGGGTGCAAATGGCAATAATTTCATGAAAAAATTGTAGACTGATTATTTGTCTCCTTTAATTAAACATAGGCTCTGTATATACAGACTAGCTGCAGTAGAGTTGTGTTTCTTCGATACATGTAGCTTTACCATGCAGGCGCGTAGCTCCGCTCATGTGATATATTGAATTATTATTCATTCCCATAACACATGTACAACATCTATGGCAACAACACTAACAACAACAACAACAACAACAGCAGAGCACAGATCTTCACCTCAAGCAAATGTAAAATCGATATACTTTTCTTTGTGTGATTTTTCATAAAATATTGAAGTCGTTCAATACACGTACAACTATTATGAGCAAGCGTTCTCTTTATTGAAAATCAATGCAGCACGTGAATCACGAACGCTTTATTCAGTTCGTTCTACGCAGAAATTACGAAAGTTGAATATCTTACGATGGAATGTGTAATCTTTATAAATTATGGTGGCTATACTTGTATATATATGTTTGTGAAGTCAAACCTGTCTGCATGCACCATTCCATGGGAACAGCAGTGTGGTTTGTGTTGAATACTGGTAAATAGAAGGGCCCGGGTCTCAACAGGTTACATATATCATTGCAAATTGTCTAATTGAAGATCAAAAAGTTAGTCTGTTGCAGACAGGTTTTGTAGTAGTATAGTCCCATAAATAAGACTCTACGTTTGGTCTCTGTTGGGACTACTAGTCTTTGATCGCAGATGGTATTCAGTACAGGTGTGACTGTACATGTAAACTTGGTGCTATGGTACATGTGTATATGCTTGGAACATCGCTGTGAGTTCGTACAAACCTACGAGCTTTATCCAAAAAAGTATTCAATTCATGTTCATGTACAAGTTGTTTCCTAAAATTATCATTTAATATCCAGAAGCTATCGCTTATGATCATCGTTACAATGGCAATACAATGGCATAACAAAGCTCGTACAGCTTACGATAACCTTCTATAAAGTCGGAAACTACATCGGGTGCCATCTTGTTGTGTGAAATATTTAGATCCACTGCCCAGTATATGTACATGATGATGAAGCCGGGTCTATCAGCCATATCCTTCTAACGTGTTGTCTAATTGTAGGCTTACATCTAGGTCTAATGCTGAAAACAAGTTTGTTGTTGTTCTAGAGCGGGGGGCATGGCCCCTGGAATTTTGACTCGCATAAGTGTGGTTAGTTTATCGCTGGTTTGTCAGGGGTTTTAAGAGTCTGATTAGCACAACCCTCTACGAACGATAGCTGATTGGGCCCATTCTGAGGAAAAAAGTTGGTCAGTTACCTCAGAAAAAACTTATGGTTACTGAGAATAAATTCTGTATCCGCGCATGGCTATTTAATATGCAAATAGTTTTAAACATGTCTTCGTGTATTTGTAATACATGTATAAGTATGCTCCTTTAGATATGAAATATTTCATTGGTAATTACGAATGTTATGCTGGTACGTATACAGCATGTGTTTGCGGTTTCATCAGTGTTCATTGTTCATGTTTAACACAACATCGTATGATGTAGGAAGGGGTATGTTTTGAAGTACCGGAATGAATCCAAGTTATGTATACAAGATATCCGATCCCTTTGTACGAATGAATCGAACATTAAAGGTAGTTGAGCTCCAGGTGTGATGATAAAATTCGCATTTTTAAAAAAAATGCAAATGTTTCGAAAAGTCATTAAAATATGATAGTGCATAAAAAGCAGGCCACAAGAAGTATATCAGTTAGACTAGAAGGAACTGAGATAAAACACTACTGGACACCCGGCAGTCTGGCCGCATCAGTCACTGTTTACAAGTCAAACATAGCCGTAGTTAAAGTCGACACATAATAACGAACCAAAAGGAAAACCTCGGCGTATCACGACAATCAAAAGATACGGCACAGTGCAAATTTTCCTGGGGTATTTTATAAAGGGAAATGGAAAATTGTCTGTAGGGACTCCGCGGCAAATGTAGCTGGGAGCTTCACCACAGTAAACACCACACCTTACCTTATAGAACAGGACAGTGTTGACACAAGTTCCAGGCACCTTCGTTACCAATTCATATCACTGGCTTAGAAGAAGAAGATTGTAAGTTTGGGAAAACGAGAAAAAAGCTTTTTTAACTTCAGTTCGGTCAACATGACCTGTTTCGATTTTCATAAAAGAATATGCTCATAAGAAGAGCCTTCTGGTGGAGTTTTAAAAAATTCATGAGTCTTATAATGACTTCTCATTCTACTATCTATATAAGCGATTTGGAGTCCAGCTATATTAACAATGTAAACCAGATTAACGAACACTGCGTACGTACACAGATGATGTTGAATTGGTGGTTACACCTTTACAAACGTATTGAATTTCATGACACATATTTTGTCGAATACATGAATGTTACTACAGTAAAATGTCGCTAATAAGACCAGTCAAAAAATGGTCTGAAAGTATGTGTATGGGCAGGTACACTTACATGTGTTCGTACTACGAATATGCATTGGTTTCGTAACGTAACATCTAACCGACGTTTGTACAATATATTATGTTAGTTCTTACTCCCTTCAAAATCTCATTCCCTAACCTTAACAAGTTGTTCTTCTTGAACAAAATAATACTGTTTATGCTTAAGGCCTATTATAAACGCCATTAATTAAGTGGTCATACCTTTCCATGAAATGTGACAACAATGTCGATTTTCCTTCATATGTTGAGAAGTTGCCGGTTCCTTGTATAATGTTTATGAATTTATTGTACAGTCCAGGAAAACATATTAATCTGTCAAGTTAAAAGCAAACGTTTTTTTTATTTTGCAAAGATTTATAATACTGTACATATATAAACGATCAAAAACATAATAATGGTATACGCATGTATTGTAGTTTTTGTTCACTTGATTAGAAATTAAATGTATGTTGCATAATATATATGCATACATTGGATATTTAGTACCCATGCACTAATATTATATTCGTCTCTGCGGAAAAACGACAATTATTGTGAATAAAGCTGAAAGCTTTAACGAGTATAATAGTATTGATAGAATGAATGCATAACTTGAATGTTGAATGTTACATCTCCTGAAGAACACTTCATTAGGTCGAACTATTGAGAAACATATTGATTTATCAACATACAGTATTTTGATCCATTACAAGGGGTATTATTGTATAACCAGAGTATATACAGTCAGATCTCGATATAGCGACACCCGATATACTGACATATAGTCATATACTGACATCATCATAAGTTTTAAAACACTCTTTGTATCAATTCAGTATACTGACCAATTCGTTACAACGACAATTTGCATGGAAACAACTATAGCGTCGTTGTATCGAGATCTGACTGTACTAGTATTTGACTAGTTGTAACACAATGCTGCCATACATGTTGAGTGATATCATGATTGCAATGTGTCGTATTATAGACACTTCATACAAATGAAACCACCAAAAGGGATAAGAATAGTTTAAAGTTTAAGACATATATTTGCTCAGATGAGCCTAGTAAGCTTTAATATTCATCTTCCTCATCCAGGGTTATTGGGTCTGTAGAATCTATGCCAACTTCCTCGTAGTCCTTTTCTAGCACAGCAAGGTCTTCTCTCGCTTCAGCGAATTCACCTTCCTCCATTCCCTCACCGACATACCTACAACACGTAACAATGACGTCATCATCATGTATGCATGTACATTGTATTTCAAAACCTCATATGAAGACATACAAGACTACATCATTTTAAATACGTCCGTCTCAATATTAAGGACACACATATTTCAAATTAAGTTTCACTGCTTTGTTCGTCATCCATCCTCTATATTAAGGTAGAATCAGTGGTTTAAAACATGTCATATTATCAAATATATAAACAAATTTGGTATCATCGTAAAATTGAAGTTATTTCCTATTTAAAACTGAACGTAAAATTTCTGGTTTTGGGACAATGACGTTGCTACGACGTCGTTAAGTTGCTATGTAACTCGCGTTTTGACGTTACGACGCGGACTGTCTATGGGACTAGTTATATGTTGAGCACTGAGCCTTGTATGTTTTCTGTGCTCGGCTGGTCAATTTGAGTGCTACCTTCCCTGTCCGACTTAATATCATCTTTTTAGATAAGATAAAAAAACATAAAAATGGAGAAACATAGCTAATAACTTTAGTAATAAGACTTACCAATGGACAAATGCTCTCTTCTGGTACATGAGATCAAACTTATGATCCAGCCGACACCAGGCTTCAGCAATGGCTGTAGTGTTGCTAAGCATACATACGGCTCTTGGAACCTTAGCTAAATCACCACCAGGGACCGCAGTGGGCGGCTGATAGTTGATACCTATCTTGAAACCTGTTGGACACCAATCCACGAACTGTATGGATCGTTTGGTCTTGATGGCAGCAATGGCAGCGTTAACGTCCTTCGGTACAACATCACCACGATACAGCATACAACATGCCATGTATTTGCCATTACGTGGATCACACTTCACCATCTGATTCGAGGGTTCGAAACATTCATTAGCAATCTGTGAAACCTGCAGCAAAATAAAAAAAATGAATTACAATGGCCTTAAACGTATGCTTTACATTAAGAAACCGTTACCTAACTGAAGATACATATAGTACTAGTAATAGTTCATTTCTGTATAATATACATCGTACACAAAGGGAGCAAACAAATGTCAATCGTTTACATGTATAACGATATTCCAAGGTATATATCCTGATACGCCGCTTCTTAATTTCTTAGATGTCATGTATTCCGAGTTCCGTTAGAGCGTGGCATCGGTTTTTTGTTCCGTCAGAGCCTTGCACGTCAGAACCATATTAAAGCAATGCAATTCTCTGACGGAACTGAGAAACGACGAATCGGAATGTATACCGTTTGTTCGCCCGGATGGAGCACTCGCTGATCACACGAATAATCCGGGTTGGAAAACTGAGTCGGACAAGTTGGTTCTTCTGTGATAGGTACAGTCGATGTAACTGTAATTCTAGGAAGACTGGTTGGATCAACTGATAACCGTATTTGATTGTACACTGATTATTGTTGAAATAATCACATTTTAAACCATACCGTATATACATTCCTATAAGACGAACTGGATTATAAGACGCACCGAGCTATACACATGTCGACTTATAGACGAGTTAATACAATACAACTGACAGTAAGTGTACGTACCGAGAGCTGTTCACTGTAGGCTTTCTCTGCTGAGATGATTGGTGAGTATGTAGTCAAGGGGAAGTGGATTCTAGGGAAAGGTACCAGATTGGTCTGGAATTCAGTTAAGTCTACGTTCAAGGCGCCATCAAATCTGAGGGAAGCTGTTATTGAGCTAACAATTTGTGCAATCAATCGGTTGAGGTTCTGATAAGATGGCCTCTCCACATCCAACCGCTTGTTGCAGATATCAAAGGTAGCTTCGTTATCCACCATAAAGGCGCAATCGGTGTGTTCTAATGTTGTATGTGTAGTGAGAACGGCATTGTACGGTTCCACGACGGCTGTTGCTACTTGTGGCGCTGGGTAGACGGCAAATTCCAGCTTACATTTCTTACCATAGTCGACACTCAGACGCTCTAAGAGAAGTGACGTAAAACCACTTCCGGTTCCTCCACCAAAACTGTGGAACACGAGGAACCCTTGCAGACCTGTACACTGGTCGGTCATTTTACGTAGACGCTCGACGACCTCATCTATCAGTTCCTTGCCGACGGTGAAGTGACCACGTGCGTAGTTATTGGCGGCATCCTCCTTGCCGGTGATCAACTGTTCAGGGTGATATAACTGACGATATTCACCAACTCGAACTTCATCTGAAGAAATAAATACAGTAAAATCTCGTTATGTCGAGCATCAATAACACGATAACATCCGGCCTATATCGAGCACAGTCCCGGCGAATTCGAATGTTGTTTATCAATTTACCCCTTTAAGACAAGCATTAAGAATATTGCAACGACGAGCCATAGAGGTTATTTTTAATGTAAAGCTTTTAGTTTTGGTCAGCCACAACACAACTATTGTACGAGTAGTATGCTTGCTATTTTTGTGTGGCAAATCGATTTTAGACGTACAGTCAAAATGAAAATGAATGCAATTGTATAAAATGACACCTAACAGATGTTATTATTTATTTGTCCAAACAGTATTTATATAGATAATACATGTACTAGTTCCTATGTTTTGTCTGTTGTCGTAGCGGACCATTCCCAGTTTTACTCAATATTTATAACATATTATAAATATTTTAACAAAATAATTATTGTGATCAATGACCGCGACGAACATCCGTAGGTAAAACAGGAATATCATTATAGAGAACAGCTCCTGGTAAAAGCTATTTTCTCAAAATGGAAAAAACTATGCGGTGGTGGAAAAATCGTGGAATTTTATAACAAATTTTGGATTATAAAATCCCACTTTTTTCAGTTGGCGCCAATCTACGTACCGACAACGGTTGGTTCAAGGTCAACAAAGAGTGACCTTGGTACATGCTTTCCAGTTCCGGTTTCACTGAAGAATGTATTGAACGAATCATCTTCCTTGCCCACACTTCTATCATTAGGCATCCTTCCATCTGGCTGGATCCCGTGTTCCAGACAATACAGTTCCCAGCATGCATTGCCCATCTGGACCCCGGCTTGACCAACATGGATACTGATTACCTCACGCTGAAAATAGATTAAAGGTCTTGTATTTCTTATAATGTGAATACAGGTTTTAAGTCCGACGTTTCCCAAACGGAAAATGGCGCGGATAAATTGATGTTGTCATCGATTTAATTGCTTCCAAACGTCTCGTAGAAAGAATATCGAACGGTGATTTTTTCATATAGAGCTCTAGATCTTTTTCAGGATAATAAAAATGTAGGATGATTTGAATGACATGTCGTTAAAGCAACTTTACGACGTCATAGACGACGTCATTTTCAAAAATTTGACATTTTGCTGCCTGGAGCAGGGAATGGAGAATATCTTTTAGTGGCCCTTTGTGGATCCCTAGGTTACTCACACAATGACAGGTAAGCGCCCTGTGGATAAGGATGCTACCTTTCCAGAGTATCCCTTCATTGAGCAACAGCCTATATATAGCAACATGATCATTTTATTCCTGAAGTTTACTAAACAGTTCACCCCTCCATAACAACAACCAATGTGTGTTTATAAATGTGTTTCCCCTTTCGAGATTACACTGTATCATACATGTATAGATTAGAAGTTGCTATATACTATATTGTGACTGATGAATGAATATACAGGTTTATAAAACTATTGCCGCGTATCTAAGCTTTCTGTCGATCGGAATGCTGTTATCTGATATAGGCTAGTACAATACCCACCCTCAGTATCTGAAGCATTGGATTACATCAGGGGTATAATTAGATCATTAACCCAAGTATGACTAATCTCTCTCTAAGTGACCACCTTTGTACCCTACCGACTCATAATCGCATTTGCATATGAATAGATCTGTACATACAAACTTGGTCTCTCCTATTTAATTCATTCGTAGCTACACGCTCCACTCAGTGCTTTGATTTCACTATATCGTTCTATTTTAATACAAGAAACATGTAGAGAAACGGATTTTTCCGGGCGGCGCAAATAACCATGTAACTACAGTTTCGGTGGTTTCCGCTGAAGCTCGGATATCATATGTATTACGCCAATAACAACCAAGGTCTTCCGATTGTTGTTTAATACAGTAGAACCTCAATTATAAGGACAGACAGCATCTTTTATCATCACAGATATAAATTCAACATCGTATCTTTCTGACATTTGGAAAGTTCAAAACTTGATCTCCTTATAGTGTCGGTTATAATATTGAGGTTGAATAACAATTAGGTCAAAAGGGACTTTACAACGATAGTCTGAATTTGGAGGTACTTTTACGTAGTTTATAATTGAGAAGGCCTACTCCTAAACTTACTGTAATTCGAAAACAGACGTTTAACTCGTACATGAAGTTCATCACATTCGTATAAATTTATGAAATAATGTGTCACAGTGTTCTGAATAGTTAGCACCCAGTCTGTTAGTACTGAACGTCATTGCCTATATACATGTATAGCAGTGTTTAGTACGAACGCTTTAGAACATGCAGTCAGCAATCGTAACATCCCCAGAAATTATTGCGTAAATAACCAAATCAATGTGATTACATTAAACGCAAGCACGGATCTAGAATCTCAAGACGGTAAAAATAAAAATGACAAATACATAAATTATAATTATGATGTCATTGATTCAATTAATAAATAAACGGCAGCCAGAGTAACTAGATATGGACGATGCATGATCCTGCATAATGCCATGTATAACATTGACTTAATGACAGACACTATTAGCTTAACATAATTTTATTATGCAGGTATAATTCGCTAGCTTAGAAGAAGAAGATCGTAAGTACAAAAACGCCATTTTGAAAAACTTCAGTTTGGTCAACATGGCCTGTTCTGATTTTTAAGGAAAATATGCTCATAAAAAGCGCCTTGTGGTTCAGATTTTAAATATGTTTGGGCCATGTATAAGTGCTTTTTACGACAATCTCATTCTAAGCGAATCGTGACGGCGCATCTTGGTGCTACATTACTCTAAATAAAACATGTTTTAGTCCTTATAAAGTGAGACTTTTTATTTTAGGTCCATGGTTAGCACTTGTTACAATACTTTATTGCATTCGCAATTTAGTCAAATTATCGGAATCAATAAATAGCCACATAGAACCAAAACACAACAAAAAGTGACAAGCACATGCTTATGTTTCAAGCCGAGTAGATTAACTAGAGAATTTACTGTCAAATATGTAATCCACAATAACTTAAGTCTTTATTATTATCTATCTATTTATTTATTATTATTAGTATAGAGTCTGATCGAATACGTACATGTTTAGGTGACTTAAAAATGAAAACTAGGCATAAACATTACAGACGCCACTCTAGTAAATGCATAATTTATATACATTTTGTATGATATGTGAGCCGTTCAGTAAAGGTTTTAAATTGGTATCAATTACGGACGGGTCATATTCTAGATACATGCGTCATTTTGACCTATAGATGACTTAAATGGTGGCCTAATAAACGTGTTTGGTTGTACAAGCTGAATCATAACACTGACAAACGTCGTTGTTGGTCAGATTTTGAGAAATTTCAAATTAAAATGTATGATATGAGTAAACAAGTTGTGTATATATATTAGCTCATAAATTTGTAATATAGCAAAATGTGCGTTACATGAGAATCGCTTTGAATTGGAGCGCCATTCTAGCGGAGAAATCAATACTGGTATCATGGAAGATCTACTGTTAAGGCCCATTTGCTCCGTAACCTCCATTGTTGGCCACGTACGCTATGCCCATTTGCTCCGTAACCTCCATTATTGGCCACGTACGCTAGGCCCATTTGCTCCGTAACCTCCATTATTGGCCACGTACGCTAGGCCCATTTGCTCCGTAACCTCCATTGTTGGCCACGTACGCTAGGCCCATTTGCTCCGTAACCTCCATTATTGGCCACGTACGCTGTCACGCCCACCACTCACAGAGTCTCATCTCAGTTACATTATAATTAGATGCCCGTCGTGTGTGTATTGGAGTGATCACTCGAAGCATTGTGTGACTGTTTAGTTTGTCACATTTATAAGGCATCCACCATTTCGAGCGATTCTCATGGACACGTGTAAGGCATCCAGAGATGGGCCCCTTTGACACGGCACACACATACCCGAATATCTGTGGACCGGTTCGAAACAATTCGGCCACATAGAATCCTATTCGATTGGTGTGAATATAAAAGTATATAATATAAATGATAATAGTAATAACTTACCATTTTGGTATGTTAGTTTGTTGTTGAGATGATAATCGGACGGTTTCGGTAAATGCGATGATACACTCACGTTAACACGATGCGTTCCTGTGAGAAGTGTACTTTGAAATGACTACACCGCCCCTTATATGTGACTAGGTATCTATATACAACGTGTTGTTATCTTGAGATATGTGTCAGCATGTTACTTAGTCATTATCTGTTATAGTGTCATCGCTACATATATCTACATATAATGCCCTCATATGTATTATTATCATTAACTTTTAAATTACTACACCTTGTCAGGGAGACTGAACATTGTTATAGGTATATTAACATACATAGTCAAACCTGTGTTGATAGTTGTCTGAATAAAGCAGCCACCTGGCTTTAGTGGGCACTATCTGTTGCTCCGCGTCGAAATAAATGTTTATGCAGAGAATTATTATCAATACACACGTGCGTACGCGAATGGGTAAACTAGTGTTTTAGTAATCACGTACACGTGCTAGCAGTCACAGCCACCAACGTTAAATGAGCTAAGTTTATATACTGAATTAAATGGTCTTCAAGTCACACACACCATGGAATTGTAGTGACTATGCTAGCTGTCACGACGGGGAAAAGAGTCCACGGTGAAAGATTATAATGCTAAATCGCTTACAAGCATACGATTGACCTCTTAGCCTAGCACTGGCCTGTATATTAGTTTTGTCGTTATTTCTTGTCATTATGTCCCGCCAAATAATTTGGGGAGCTATTTGCCCCTGTCCGTCCGTCCGTTCCAAAATGTTATAATATACAAATGTATATGTTGTCCGTAACGTGAAAAGTTATTGTTCTACTGTCTTCGAACCCCATAGAAGCATTAGTTAGCTTGAGTTGTTGTGCACCTTTATCATTTTTATTCGGATCTGACAAGTATTGAAATGATGAAAACTTCTAAATAAAATAATTTGATATAAGCTACTGCGTCTTTTCGGCATTTTTTACACGCAATTGTTTTTTTAACATATTCATGGTATCAAACGATAACACTTTTAATAATTTATTAAAGCCTTATTATTTCTGTGTATTTTGATACTATTGTAAAGAAAATAGTATGAATAGTAATTCAATACATTTTTAATTATCACACCAACGAAGTTCAGCATGGGTCACAACTTTTGACGTTACGTCTATTATATATGAGCAGTATGCTACAAAAAAAAACGTTTTTAATCAAGTACAGGGTGATCCATTAATTCCGCACTTTAGTAAATGCTTATAACTTTAACATCTTTAAAGCTATTATATTAAAGAAACGTGTAATTGCATAGTTTATGTGTAAATTTTGTTCTGAACTATTAAAGCGAATGTTCAACGATAGAATCCTAATCTAAGGCAGGCCCTCAATGTGACCACCTATTTCTCTAAAATGAGTCTCAAAAGTCGTTTTAAATTTTGTACATGACGTGTTTGCATGCAGCTTAGAAATACAGTCTCTTTTCCCGACGAATCATATGTTTCATTTTATTGGACCTATCCAACAATATTTCTTCTCGAAGGCACAGGTGTATTTTGACACACTTTGTTTACTTTTCAGTAAATTCGCAAATTTTCCCAATTCATAATAAAGTTTTATGATTTCTGAGTTTTGGACACCTTAGAAATACTGAAATTATATGACTTTGTCGATGATGTCATAACGTAATTTTAAGGCACACTGTCAAATACTTTTTCATCTCAGCAAATATTTGTATTTATTTTCTGTCCAACAATACCAAATTTATACATGTAAGTAAAGAAATAGTGAAGTTATAGTCATTTACTAATGTCCGGAATTAATGGATCACCCTGTATATATAAATAATAGTGCGAGCGATGCGAGCCAGACAATTGCAATGTTTATCTTATACTTTTGCTACACAAACTCTTTCTCTACCTGATAATGATATAACATTGTTGTGTGAGCGAAGCGAGCCTTAAAAATGCATTGGTCATCTGAGCGGCATCGTGGTAGTAACTAGAATTTTCTCACAAGTGGGTTCGAAACTGAGTCTTAGTCGAAATTAGAGAAGGGTGTGTGTCCCTCTGTCTGGTGGAAGTTAATTGGGACTTGTTGTCCCGATATATTTATGCCCCCACCCCCATCTTTTTTGACCGGGTAGATGGTTTTGCACATGTCGGTCGGTCTGTTGGTCGGTTGTTCAGTAGACCAAATAGTTTCCGATCAATAACCCAAGAACGCTATGATCCTCAAACTTTACATGGAGGTTGGTCATCTACAGTAGATGACTCCTATTGGTTTTGAGGTATTACAAGTAGGTCATAATATTAGGTCTTTATGCTATCGGGGCATACGTGTTTTACATCTCTTCATATCATATATTACTGTATCGCGATTTTTGCTATAAAGAATGCATTTCTAACTGAGCAGCATATCACTCAAATTTGTAGTCTATTTTTTCCATTCACTGATAAAGTTAGGTAAAATGCGTTGATTTTCTGAGCTGCACGCCGCACAAAGTGATTTGCTACTTTAAACGAACGAGCGGATCGAGTTTGAAAAATTGCATTGTTTTTCTGAGAAATGTAGGCCTACCAGACAAACTCATCTTCTCGATAATCATGTCCAATGATAGTTATTGTGCGAGCTAAGCGTGCTATAACAATTGTTACAACATGCCAAAGACTCGTTCTATATTTGATAATGTGACTGACAAAGCTATCTACTAAGCTAGCAAAATGCAATGCTTGTACATTTAAGCTACGAAAAAGCAAACTTGTTCTCTACTTGATTATGGCATTATGCGACCGAAGCGAGCTAGAAAAAAGCGTTGTTTATCCGAGTAGCACAAACAAGTGCATTGTATATCTTAACAGCATGCAGCATAAACTCTTTCCCAATTTGATGATATTCACTGACAAAGTAAGTGTGCGAGGGAAGCGATCTAGAAAAAATGTCAATCTGTGCGGTATCCCACACAAACTCGCTCTCTCCTAGATAATATTCACTAACAAAGTTAAAATAATTATATTGGTTATCTGACCACCATGTCCCCATGACATATACTCGTTCTCTGCTTGAAGTAACTTAGTTCTGGACGTTATTGAACACTATCTTAGGTCATATAAAATGTCTGTACATCAACACTTTTAGTTTCTCACACAAGAAATCGCATTTGAAGCATGTTTCATTGCTTTGTTGTCGCCAAATTGATCAAAAAGCTTAAATACTTGTTCAATATTTCAATAATGTGATCATTACTTTCAATTCAAACATTTAATACTGTAGAAATCCTAATTATTTATACCAACAAGCAATTACAAACATACATTATTTTTTCTCATTGTAATGATTACATGCAGAATTATTTTTATTGCATGTTACAATTATTTAAGTCAAAATTTATATTTAATCATCATGCTCTAATTTAATGGGATTAAATGGTGATAACCATTGATATCATTACGTAAGCTCTGACTGACCATCTTTTATCAACCTAAACACACTTTATTTTTTTATCAGTTGCACAAATCACACCTTTAACAGCAGTAGGTCCTATTGAGTGCTTGATTAGTCATGCCTAGGGGCTCTACAATCTATACACAGGATGTCATATAGAATGTCCAATAATAATATACAGGTCACTACCAGTATGATATATGCAAAGTGATTTAGTTAGCCCCTAATTCATTCATTCAGCTGGGGGGGGGGACTCAGCACCAAAGCTCCCTCACCAAAAGCGCCCCTGGTTTGTGGTGTGTAAATTCGTAAATGTCACAGGTGAGCACATATCACGAAAATATCGTGATTCTGCTTTTGGGCATTTGTGTCGTAAACACAGTCACTCCGTGTACTAAGGCGCGAAAATTGCCCGAACATCACGTGGTAATTCTGTTTTTCGCTCTGTGAAGGAACAGGTTTTGGAAGCATTGAATGGTGATTTTCTACGGTTCTTCTGCTGGAATTTGATAGATGTAAGTCAAGTACATGTATAATATTATTGAAATACCGCAATTTCTTGTTTGATCGTATTCTTTAATTTTGTGTTGTTTTATTTAAATTACCTTCTGGTAATGTTCTGTGCTCACTCACAGTTATTGTAGAACAACGTGTAGGGTATAATTAGTCCATGCGATCAGAAAATGTTCATTGTTCAGAGGTTGTTGCCCTACAGAGTTTACAAAATTAAATAATAACTTAAAGGAACTTTGAAGGTGTTGTTATACAGGGATTGTTGCACTACATAGGTCCACCGGAGAGGTTGTACTGTAGTCAGAGACGCTTGTCCTCTACAGATAATGTTGTCAGCACTCAGCACAGATGTTGGCAAGACCGTAATTGGTTAATAATATATCAAAATTGTTGTATCTATCTTTAAATACTGCTTAAGCCCCTTTCTCAGATTATGACTGCAATAATGAACACAGATAGAAAGGTTTGATATACATGTATTCTAATATGACTAATTAGTTACTTTTTTAAAAAATAATGGTGTAATATAGATTAAACTTGGTATCAAAAATGTTTGGCATCCCCATTTTCTGTGCTACATGCAATACATTATTATAGCTATGTTCAATTATTTTGCTTGGTCTACTATAGTTTATAGCAATCTATTGTTATATATACCACAGCAAAGTGTTGTATACAGGATTTATGCAACACTTTTTCTCCATGCTGATTGGCTAGCTACTGAGATCTATGGTCTAAATTAATTTATTACAGCCTTACACTTACTGGCTTGTTACCAACACCTCACTGTTTGTGTTTCAACTTCATTGAAAATAATTTTGTCTTGCCTTACAGATGAGAATATTTGAATGATGGGAACCATAAACCAGATGTCATGGAGCCATCAGAACATCACATGCAACAAATAGGTACATTATTCTGACTATTATCAGATTATGGCCAATTATAAGTTAAATAATTCATAAAACTTCTTACTTGCACACATTAAAAAAATATTATTTCATGACCAGATGACACCAGCAATATTTTTTTGCATTAATAACATTTTATGTTTAAATTGAAGAAATATTAGAATTGACCATCCGTCATTCCGTCCGTCAGTCTGTCCGTCCGGGCATTCAGGTTGAATTTTTTAATAAAGTTCAATAGTTTGTTTACTGTGAATGGTATTTCATTTAAACTGGGTACACTTATCTATAATCATAAAACACTCATACAAGACAAGGGGTATAACTCCTGTATGATGATTCGGTCGGGAGTTAATTATAGCCCTTTTTAATTTGGTCATTTTTTAAAATGCTCAATATTTTGTTTACTATCAAATTGAATGGTATTGCATTGAAACTTCACTCACTTATTTATTGTCATTATTCAAGTCCGCTAGACAAGTGGCATAAACATTGCATGCTCTTTAGCACCACTATTCATAGAATTAGGGGAGCTATTGCATTCACCCGAGTGTTGGAGTTGGCATCGGCGTAGTGCTTAACTTCTTATATCTTCAAAATGCATTGATATATTGTTTTGATACTTTGCATACTTGTTCATCATCATGACCCCAACCCATACACAGGAGTAGATAACTGTTAAGCATTTTTTTGAAATTAGATATGCTTACTTGTTCACCTTTATGACCCAGAGGACCTATTTATGAGTAGGTAAATGTCCTGCATTTTGTCCAAATTATCACTCTTTTTCGACTAAGAAGCCCCCACCTCTACACTGTGAGCAGAGGGTATATGCTGATATGAAGCATTTTGCTTTGAATATATAATGATTATATTATCCTAGCATGGCACTGCGAGTAGTGAAGCGCGCTGTTTGTTGACAGCTTTCGTTCAAGGAGTAATGACTTGGTTAAAGTTTTAATGAAGTTCAATATTTTGTTTACTCTCAATGCTGTTGTTATGTAACTTGATAGTCATACTTATTCATCTTTACTAGACAAGTCATACAATTATAGGATTACTTTGTAACAAATTCAGGCCACATTTCACGAAGTCATTTTGCTAACTTGTGTATACTATTTACATTTGTTCCTAACAGTAATAACTCTTGTTATTAAGATATTTATTATTGTCTCGCCTTACAGAATGATGAGATTGTTTGACATGGACAGAATTCAATCACATGAAAAAGATAAGTAATTAAAAATCTTTCTAAAACAGCAACATTTTAAGCAGCGGGTTGTACAGATTTTCTACATGTTGGTTGCCCGAGTGTCATGAATGCTAAATCATGAACACGCACCTGTACAATTGTTTCTAGACTTCCAATGTCACTGTTGTTGACGCCCCTGTGCACTCAACAACCACATATCTGACCAAATTATACACACTTGTCTGTAGTAGGGTAGTCTACATGGACATTGTCCTTATGTTAGATGTGCTATGATGCATAAATCGTCATCGTGTAAATTGTGTTAACTGTGCACATGCAAACACCATCACTGGATAGGTCAACAATGAAATAACATTGTCTAATCGAGGTTTTCTGTTCATCTAGTGATGGCAGTGTTCAAGTAAACCTGTACAGGCATTGTACATTGTTATTGAACATCTGTTGTTGTGATCAATTAGAATTTGAATTCCTAACGCTACCGTGATTTTTGCGAGACACCTCATCGCACTGTTACCTGAGTGCCAATATCCCTCTGTTTCAACTAGATAATGTCGCAAGGAATTTTCTGATTATACTCGGGGGATGAAAACAGACATTGACCATTCGCGCAGAGAGCAATCGAGTACAATATTCGTGATCATTTTTGTCAGCCCACATGCAATGAGCTCTACTTAGTCTTCACTTTTAGTGTATGTGCGTGCATCAAAGCGTTGGGTCATATTTGGAGGTCAATGTTCAAATTGAAGTTTATACAGATTACAACTTTGACATGCATAATAACAATTTTTTCAGCAAATTTCAATTACATTTTGAGGACATACTCTAGTACATCAATGAAGATTTTATCGCTGAGGATTTAAGTCGAATAAACCTTTTGAAATACATCAATGAAACTTGGTATTATAACAGACAGCTTATGTTTAGTCACCGCATGATATTGAAAGTTGTGCCGATGTGGTCAATGTCACTGATACTAAAATTAGTCACTCAAAAACTTCAATTAGGAATAAGACATGGTGATAAAACTTCTTGTATTGGAAGCTTATGTGAATACTTGGCTTTGTAATAAACACAGGGCTATGATTTTGAAAATCGAACATCATTTTCTGACAACGTGCCATAGTCGACAGTTGCACGAATCATGCGACACCTGTATAGGGATAGAATTTAAACAACTATAGAATAAGGTACCTACACATTTACTTCCCTGGTGTAGAGTAAAATTAAAGGTTAAAAAATAAGTAAATTTAACGATATTTCGCTACAGCTTAATGACAAAAGTTTTTGATGATAATCTGCCCTGTCAAAAAGCTAAATGAACCAGTTTCAGCAATCAAAAAGCTGAATGCCCTAGCTGAATGACCTAGTTTCAACAGTAAAACAGCTGAAAAACCTATCTCAGTGAAGTCCTAGAAAGCTTCACAGAAATGGAATCATACAACGGGAAATAATTTTGTCTTCCGGTTACCGCTCTGTGAAGGTGCCTATTCCTCAAAGTATTTTAAATGAAGGGGGGGGGGATATAAAAGTTCTGCTTCTTGAATGTGTCTACTACTCAGAGTTACCTTTTCAAGAGGTTATACTATGCTTAATTAAGCAGCTTAACACCGATTCCAAATTGAACAGAGTAAAAGTTGCTTATTATAAATGAACAACCTCACGGCATTTTTCCTGACAAATATAATAAGTTGTGCATCATGTCTAATCCTCTTATGAATAAAATGTATGAACAGCAATGTCTATGTCTAATCTCTAAGTCATCATCCAGGTTGTAAAATTATATATCATTGACAATTTAAGTATCTTCCTTTAAACATATTAATGTGTCCATGAAATACAAGTCATTAACATTTCATAATCTTTCTTCTCCATGTTTCAGTCATTGTCTATCATAAACAAATGAAAATTAAGTTTAAATTTATCACTTAAACCACTGCTTTAATACCTTGAAGTACTTTTAACAACTTTTTCTGACCTTTACACAGAGTTCTTAGGGGACACATACAGTATATGTCCTATATAATATATAGTGACTGCTCTGGTTTCAAATAAATTTACTGTATGTTGTTTCCATGAGTTACACATTTATAACTTTTATGATATTTGGTGATTGGTGCAAACCATAACTTAACATATGGTTGAATTTAAAAATAACTGTACATACATGTTGTTCATAATGCAATTGTATGGATGATCCTGGTTTGCCATAGGTCTGTGACAAAGCCGTATGTGGAGTATCATTAGTCACTCTGTGGCAGTTCTAGTCTTTCTTATTATTCATATGTGTGTGAAATGTTATGTAATTGGACCATTTAAGTAAATATAAATACAGAAATTCCAATTATTTTTTAGCATGTTATAATCTGCAAGTATATTTTTGATTTCGAACTGCTTTTTACATTTTAATTGTTCTTACACGTTATATTTATTTTAAATTTTTGAAAATAGGATGACGTTAAGTTCACTACTATGTTTGTGTTCAGTGTCATTTAAGGGTATTCTGGACATGAATCATATGGCAACGTTTTGACCTGACCCTGTTTCAAATTTCATATTAAGCTAATTTAAGGGAATATGCATTGGGCATGTGGTTGAGGTTTAAGGACTCAAATTGTTATTTTCAAATAAATGCCTCACTCCTTAGGATATCAATAATGTAAGGTAGGTTTATGGAACTTTCAGTGCCTATTTTTACTGGAAGTTTCATGATAGGATTTATGTAACAATTCAATTATTGGTGGTATGTTTAGTGGAATGTTCTGGACACATAATGTTGAAATTTCATATTGATGTTTAGGGTGAGGATCTTTTTAAACATATTTTTGTCTTAAAATTGCTTTAAAAACACTACCAACATATCACCTTCTTGTATAAGGGGCGTTATGGTCTGCAGCTCGGCCGTCAACCTTTCTGTCTTCAGTTTTAACGCTGTATTTTGGCTTTTGAGCCTTGGTTATTAAAATAATGTCAGTCTATGGACTTTTGGTCAATTTTGATGAGATACAGTGGTAAATAGTTGTACAAAAATGTATTTGCATAGCTTGTAATTTAAGGTGATTAGTAAATGTAAGTTTCCATCCATGTAACGGTTTAACATGGAAGGATGATGATCAAGCTATGCACAGCAGGTCATGGCCTTTAATTAGTCTAAGACAGTATCATTGTTTATATGTGATACATCATTTTTTTTATTTTCCTATTATGTGTCAATCATGACAATAGTGTGAATAAGGTTTAGATTTAAACCTTTGAATTGTGGTTATAACCAAATTGTAGGCATCTGTTACCGAGGAGTTGATGGAACGTATAATGGGTTCAGTATCAAACAGGTGTGACACCATAAGAGCTTGTAAGGATCATAATTTAACCTTCCAACTTATTCATATAAATGTCATGTTCATTGCTTTTATCTGCCTACTATACTGTGTAAAATAGGTTTAGCAACACCCAGTTTGTTGGTTATTTCCTGAGTTTCTTTAATGATAACATTAAACAACATTGTTTGTTTAGTGTCTAAACATTCACCCTACACTCACACAAGCATACACGTACATTAGTGACTTTTTGAACACAAAGAAACGGGTACATGTACAATTTTTGGACTCAATTTAGAATTCTAAAACTTAATCATAGTCCTGTACTTTGTACTAAAATTAATTGAATATGATTTTGACAGACATAACGATGTCATCAAAACAAATAAAAATTAGTGACTTTTTGAACACAAAGAAACGGGTACATGGACAATTTTTGGGCTCAATATAAAACTCCAAAACTATCATAGTACTGTACTTTGTACTAAAATGAATTCAATATGATTATGACAGACACCCACAAATTCCTGTTCTGATACATGGATATAACAGACACATGGATTGTTGTAAAACTTATTTTACCATGTATAGCACATGACTGATAAAATTATGTATTTAGGCAGATAATCTATTTTTCAATATGACACCTCAATACTAACAATATATTGTTTTGCATCAAGTGTTTCAAGTTCTCGTTAACTTTCTGTTTACTTGTTTTAAAAAATTTAAGTTGAGGGTCGTAAAGTTTAGTTCATGTAGAGATTTCAGACTATTGAGGACGAATTGAGGGCCATATGATCATTGATTCATTATACAAGGTTAGGCAGAGAAGTTGTAGGTCCTCTTGCCTCTTTTAGGATGTTTTTTTCAATTTCATTCTTCTACGGAATCATGAACATACATCTATAATTTAATTTGTCTATGCATGTTTATCCAATTTTGCTCAAATTGTCTCACTTACAAAACGACTTAATTAGTATTTAATTGTATGGTTCCAATTTTTTCATAACTCATTTATTCACTTCATCAACATAGCGTTACAAAACGACTTAATTAGTATTAACATTTATGGTTCCAATTTATTCATAACTCATTCATTCACTTAATCAACATAGCACTGGCACCATCTAATGCCATTGGACCTGGTTATCCCTGCTTGATCATTTCAGTCACCTTCAATGATGTGGCGAACACGTTCTTACGTATTGAAGCTCGCTTTTATATTCATAATGCTTAATTTTCGTGTTGATTTTTTTTTCTAACATGCAAATTGGTTGGGAGATTATAGGACTGATCTCTGTCCAGCCTACTATCTGTCAGTCCATCTTTACAAAAACCTGTCAGCTCCTTATCTTATGAACCCCTTGACCAATTCACATGAAGCTTATGCGATATGTGTAACTTGTTGAGACAGCATACAGAGCGCATGCTCCAATTGCGTGGACCCAAGGTTAAGATCATATTTCAAAATCTAGATTTGAACCTTTGACAGAGACCAAGTTCTTTAAAAATTATACCAAATGTGTATCTCATGTAGACATTGTATAGAACCAATGTTTCAACTGTGCTTGGTCCTTGACCAACTTAAAATATGCAGTGTTTCCTGTGAACTTGTTCTTATTCTTGTTCTTAATTACTGTATGTATTCTTAAATGGAATATGTGTCCTATAAGAACACAGCTTATATGTCTTTTCCAATTGCATCAACCTGTAATGGGTAGGTTTCCTTGGAAAGTGCACTCTTGTCTTATCAAACCTACTGTCGAAGCAAATATGATAAATATTTCTCACCTACAAACTACAAGTTGGTGCTTTAGTGCATAAATGGACATCATTCCCTTTTAACATGCCAATATGTCTTTTGTCCAACCTCAAATGTGCATCGCATGTGAACTAGTAAATGTATTTTTGTCACATCCGTTAAAATTGTGCTATGAAGTGAAAGTAATATTAATATAATTTATCATTGTCTTTTTCCTTCACGCACTATGATGCAGCATTTTCTGGAACTACCTTCTTCAAGCCGTTTTGTCAACATTAATCTAATTTAAAATTCGTCTTCATTTTAGTGTTGCGCATATTTAAATGGCCAGCCAATTTGGCTACTTTGGTAGATCTTCAATTAGCCCTTTTAATTGTCAACCTGATTTAATGTTTGTCTTTTGATTTTTATCACAAAATTGAGAAAATAAATTTCACTGCTCGGTGGTAACGCATTCCATTGTATTTCTCAGTTTGTGGTGCTTTTTGTGCTTTGCAGTGTCTGGTGAATGCCATTGTCCATGTCTGGTCTTTTAGATTACTATTATATTGTACATGTATTGAGTTTAAGACTGTAGCTACACGCCTCCCATCTGGGTAATGTGTTTACTAGGTCTTTAGAATACGATGTTAAGTATTGCACTAGATCTTGAAACAATAATGTGTAACATACATGTACTACTTGTATTAGACTGTGCTGTATTATAGCCACGTTTCCTCCAAATACACATTATGATAATAGTTAGCTAGATATTGAGATAACGATGTGAGTTTTGCATCAGTAACTGTTCTCGAGATGAAGATCTGCCCCTCCTTGATTATCTAGTTGTTGAATGTCAGCTTCTAGTGCAGGAGGTCTCGGGTTCAATACCAGGCTATGTCATACCAAAGAGGAAATGAAAATGGTACCAGTAAATCTCTTGCTAGAAGCAAAAGAAGGAAACTGGCTTCTCTTCTCATACCCTTGTGGCAATGGATAACATCTGGAATGAGGTGTCGAGAGTGATTAATAAAATTTGAAAAACACTTGTTCACAATCAACCTAAAATAAAATATATAGTGAACTCTACATATCTGTAATTTAGTTAATCAGAGTCATGTGTTTACAATATATAGAAAATGGTAACATATGGCAGTAGGTCTTGAGAACATGATGTTAAATACTGCACTAGTCTCGAGACAATAATGATGTACCATAGTTGTGCACGTGTTTTTACATACTAGCTGTGTTCACTATTTATGTGTGTTATACTAGTACGTATATGTATGTTACTTAGAACAGACTGATATTATATTACCATATGAAACTTAAGGAACTTATTGAAGATGATACTTCTATAATACCAGAAAGTGACAATAGCATGCAACATACATCAACAATGCTCACAAAAGCATACCAAACTGAGACATAAAATAGATCAAGCTGACAAATAGTTTCTGTGTACGACTAATACATTTACGTCATACCATATCCCTTAGCTTAGTGGTTATGAGGTATCAACCTTTAGAGCAGTAGGTCGAAGGTTCGAACCCTGACAGGGCCCGGCTAGGGTTTGTTCTGATATGGCCAATGGTGAGCCACCAGCTTGATACATTTATGAGTTATGTGTATATCTTACTTCCTGCATCTGGGAACTGGCATTAAAGGATAGGAGTTAGGTAGAAGTGTTCAGAAAATATATAGATTAGCTGTCTCATTAGCCAAATTGGCTGGACGTTTAAATGGAGGCGACACTTTAAATAAAATACTTCTAAATTAAAGTAAGGTTGACCATAGAGCTTGTAGAAGGTAGCTTGTTAATAATGTTAGTGGTTTCGTGGTTGTGGTTTGATCAACATCACTTTAAATTTGAATAGATATTGACATCAGCCTATATATTTCTTCTTTCATTTCATATCTTGCTTCAATATGCCTCTCTATGTAAAATATGGCAACAGCCTGTACATTTGTTGCTCTCTTTCGTAAACAACTTGGCATGTTCTGTCATCTCACAATATTTGAAAACGGCCAACATTCCTCATTCTCAATTTCTATTAATGATCTGATGGTGTGTGGATAACATTTGACCACAGGTAATGCATTTCTCCTTGCATTGCATAGAATGGCTGAGTCTGTCCTCTCTATGAAATTTGACGAAACCAATTCTTCCTCCCATTTAATAAACTGATGGAACTTTGCCCTTTGTAGATGCCATGCAAAATTCCATCCTATAATCTTTTATCTTTTAAATAACAATGATCAAGGGTCATTTCCCTCAGTTAAGTGGTTATGAGGTATCTACATTTAGAGCAGGAGGTCGATTGTACCTTCCTCTTTTTCATTTAATTTCTTTGCTCTAAAACTAGCACCAGATAACATTTGGCTACAGCCAAAATTACATTCCTCCTTATATTGAATAAAATGAACTTCTTAAATCAAATTCTTCCAACTCTTCACATCAAGTTGTTAACACTTAATTTAAAATTCCACAGTGCACTGACACTATTAAAACTAGCATATAGTTTGAACACTCATTACTGATACATTTTGCTCATAAAAAGTGAATTGGTGTTATGATATTAGTCAGGAATTAAATGTAACAAGATTGTTCAAGGTTGTCCAAAATTGTGTTCCAAATACCAGGGCTGGCAGTAATTGATACAAATGAAATGGTCGATATTTAATAGATCATTTAATATTTTCCTTTTGCAATTAAACATCCAAAGTAGGCACATGCAGACTTATTAATATGTATATTAACTTGCAGAACACATTCAAATTACTTTGTACTCTTAAGACATAGATCTATAAGTATGAGGTGTAATATACAACCATAGGTAGTTTTCACAGCAGAGTTTTGAAAATTAAAATTACAAGGACATAAGAACTGCAGTGTTAGCTTGGACTTTAACCCTTTATGGAATAAATAGCAATAGACCACAAAGTTATGATCATGGCCACTTTTACCTTTGAACTTGAAGTGTGACCTTGCAACTTTGAGTTATTGATACCATTTTTTGCATAAGCACAACCTCATAGTGGTCAACAATTGTGCTAGGTTATTTTAGAATTCCAATGTTAAGAATGACCAGTTATGGACCGGACAAGTTAAATTAGTTCCATTAACCTTCAACTGTGACCTTGACCTTTTAGATAAGAAAATGGTTGTACATGACACTTCCTACTTGTTTAGGTTAACATTTATGCCAAATGTAATGCATGGCAAAGTTATGGTCTGGACAAACTACAATGTGAACATTGACATCCAAATATGACCCAAAGATTTGATGATTGCTCATACACCAAATGATGACTACGTAGAGCTCACTGTATGTAGATAAACAAAAATAATTGTGAATATTGTAGTTGATTGCTCTATGCGTGAATGACCGATGTCTGCTTTTATACTCCGACTGTAATAAGGAAATTCCTTGCGACATTATCACGTTGCAGCAGAGTGATATTGGAACTTACTGGAAACAGCGGGATCAGGTGCCTCACAAAAATCATGGTAGCATTAGGCATTCAAATTCTAATCGATCACAACAAGAGATGTTCGATAGCAATGCACACCAACTGTCCAGGTTTACATGAACCCTGCCATCACTTCGATGAATGAAAAACCTTGACCAGAGAATGCTATTCCATTGTTGACTTACCCAGGGACGGTATTTGCATGTGCGCAGTTTGCACAATTTATGCGAAGACGATTTATGCATCATAGCATATCCAGTGTAAGGACAATGTCCACGCAGGCTGCCCTTGTGCAGTTGATTATGTGCAGCTTGGCCATATGTTTGGTATGTGTGTGTACAGGAGTATTGGCTGCCGTGGCGTAAACGTTTGGATTCAATTGCATTAGTGTTAAAAGTTCCTGATACAGCTTTTATGTCCATGCTTCATTTTAAACATTCAATACATTGTATTTAAGTCTTTTTGTCTTGTTGCTTGAAACCTTTACTGTTCATTGCACATGTACAAGTAAAATTGCTTGATTCTTATTAATAATGTTTGTTTCTGTATTTCAGGTTGGAAGAGACGAGAAGAGCATAATTATGTTCAGTTTCAAGAATCCAGTCATATGTAGCTAGTAAGTATCTTCTTCTGCATTCTATCTTTTATGGCCGTTCATATCTTCAGTTTGGATGAACTGCACTGTCTTCTGTAGGTTGCTGTCATCTCCCCATAGCGTAGTCTCAAGGGACATATCTGTTGGCCAAACTTTGTTGTACTTTTGTCAAAATTGGGGCAGATTTGCAGTATAGGGAATAGTGTACGTCTGCTCCTCTACCATGCACTGTCAACATCAAGCTGTCTCCGCAAGACCCAATATTTTCCTATGTTTCTGTAGACAACAGTGTCGAGTACAGACGATAACAGTTTGACTGGTCTTTCAGACGGTTCTTCAACAGGGTCTTTGCCTCTGCATAAGTGGTTGGAGGTTGGTTTCATGGTGCTTTTAAGCTCCAATATTCGTAGAATAAGGGGAGCTATTGCAGCCCCTGAGTGTCGGCATTGGCATTGGCGTAATGCTGATGTTAAAATTCAGGTACAGGTTTTTTAACCTCATATATTTTCAAAGTCCTTAGAGAAATTGCTTTCATACTTGGCATACTTGTTCACCACCATGACCCCGACCCATATGCAGAAGAAGATAACTATTTAGCATTTTGTTGAAATTATGTCCCCTTTTGGACTTAGAAATGCTTATTTGTTAATCTTCATGACCCAGACGACCTACATATGAGTAGGTAACGGTCCTGCATTTTGTCCAAATTATCTCCCGTTTTCAACTTAAAAGCCCCAACCTCTATATATACACATCAGATGGTAATGCTGCTGATATGAAGCATTTTGTTTTGAATATATAAAGATTATACTATCCTAGCATGGCACTGCGAATAGTGAAGCGCGATGTACGTGTACAGCTCTTGTTTCACAAGTTTGTTGGCAGCATGCTTGGGGCAGATTTGAAGTATATGGACTGGTGTCTGCTTGTTTCCCCCCGTTTGACTGTTCTTGTTAAGTATGTGTAGGCTGTCTTCCCGGGGCATATATCCTTTCCTTGTGTTTTCCAATCTAATCTTACTGTATTGGTTGGAGGTTAGGGTTCTGTTTCTTGACTGCTTCTTTCACCAGTTAGTTGGCAGCTTCATCTCCCCGTGTGGTTCCCGGGAAGTAGAATAGGACCTCTGTCTGACTCCCATGCATGCTCGTAAGAGGCGACTAAATGGGAGTATCCATCTATGGAACAAATAGTCCCAGTAATTGGGTAATTAGCTCATGTGCTCATACGGTAGGCATTTTGACCAGGTAGCTACAGCTGTATGAGAAGGAAAACCTGTTGATCTCAAGCAAGCAGGGAAGTCTATGGGTGTGACACTTAAGGGCTAGTAGCACACACAGTGTGTTTACTGGGCATGTCTATTGAGAATACCAGCCTTACCTTGTGTGAGAGGTCCACCCTGTAGACACACTCTGTGTGATAACACATCTTAAAGACACACTTATGCAGTCATGAGTATGTGATCCTTTGGGTTGGACATGGCAATGACCTCCCACTTCGAGGGAAGAGATATTTGTATGATGCAAGTAATCCAGGTGTGATTCAAAATGTCTGCTCTCCACATGTGGAATGTAGATACACTCCACAAGCAGACAGCATGCATGTGACATGGAATACAGACCTAACCCAAACTGTAAGTCCCAGTACTTTTGGGGTAGGACGAGTAATTTTTCCTTCATTATTATCCTGCTTTAAGTGTCATCTTACCTTGGCCGCATTGGTGTCTTTATCTGTATATGTGGTTCATATAAAATGGTCATGCAGAGTATTTTGACATAAAGATTGAGTTGGGTGCTGTACTCATACTTTCTGTACTGCACTTCCTGTATCATAAAATGTGACATTTACTAAAAATAGTCGATAAGAGATGTCACTTACAGGAATGTCCCAAACATGTTGTTTAGCGTTTATGCCGTTATACTAAGGCAGTGACTTTTAACAGGGGTGGGGACTATCTTAGTTTGAAATATATGATGTAAGGGTCATGGAAGCCTAAGTTTTTAAGGCACAAACATCATGCAACATGTTTGTTACATCCCTTGTAAGTTACATCGCTTATCAACTTCTTTTCCATTCAAAATTGGCAAATAACCTTGCTTACTATGACATGGGCTGGTATTTCACATCAATATGTCTTCGCTTTACAAACAGAATGAAGATACACTCCAAAAGCAGGGGTCAGGCACAGGAATATAGAATGCCGGCCTAATGTGTTAAGTGCTGCATTGATGCAGTTATAAGTGCATGGTCATTTGTTTCGTTAAATTGGACATGGCAATGACTTTTGACTGTAGGTAAGAGACAGTTGTAAGATACACGGAATCCAAGGAATTCGGGTGTGATTCATCGTGTCTGTGCTCCACATGCGGAATGTAGATACACTCCACATGCATGGAGCAGGCATGTAGAGATGGAATAAAGGCCTAAGCCCAACTGTAAGTCCCAAAGCATTTTGGTGAGACTTAATAAATACTTCTTCCTTCATTGATATCTGTCTTTCTTTTGTCATATACATGTGTCTTCTAACAACAGCCAGGATGTCTTCATCGGCGCACATGGTTCATATTACATGGTCATTTGGTCATGCTGAGTATTTTGACATATATATTAAGTTGGGTGCTATAAATATACTTTCTGTACTGTTTCATACACTATAACGATAGATTAAAGATGTCACTTACAGAAGTATTTTCCAAACACCTTGAATGTGTATGCTGTTATACTTGTGGGCATGTCCATGATTATAAGGCATGGTATAGTTTTGGCTCAGGTAGTGACTAACAGGAGTGGGTGCTGTCTTGGATTGAAATAGTTCATGTATATGGGTCATGGAAGCCTAAAGTTCTAATAGCACAAATATGCATCATGTTACATTCCCTGTATGATATATCTCTTATGGCCCCTTTTAACTTGGACATTTGGGTTTTTGATATTTTGTTTTACTATCACTGATATTGCAGGCTTTGAAGTGTTTTGCGTTTCTTTATGTACCCAGTGTAGAAATATTTGCTGCTGTCTATTTGTAGGCTTTAGATGGTACATTACCAGCGTGTTGCCAGTGATCATCATCATGCATCGAGATTTCAAGTTCCTTCGTCTGCGAGAATATATCACTACGGAAGACGGATACTCGGTAAGATTATCTAATACATGTACATTTAAATAATTACAGGCAAGTGGCATAAAGGGTGTGTCTACTAAACGAGCACCTTACATTTGGTGTAGCTGTACTACAAGGGTTGTCTCTTACAAGGATGCAGTACAGATCGTCTCTCTGTAGGGTGTGTCTCTTACATGTGGGGTTGCACATGAGGTGCGTCCACATGGCTGTCTCATGCAGGGATGTAACCCATGTGTTGTGTCTACAGGGTGGGTCTCTGACACAGGTGTATCACACAGGGTGTTTCTTCAGAGTGTATCTCTTACAGAGGGTATATCACACAGTGTATGTACAGGACATGTCTCTTACTGTGGTGTAGCATACAGGATGTACCTACAGTGTGTGCCCCTAACAAGGGATGTAGCATACAGGATGTGTCTATAGGGTGATTCTCTCACAGGGGGTGTACAAATCATGTTTAATGGTGTTTGATCTGTTATTCTTATTGGAGCTTCTTGGACACTAATGCTTCCATGCAGGGATGGAACTTAAGTCCTGAAAGTAGCCATAAGTATAACTGTCTTACACTTAACAACATGTTTTGTACACCGCTGTCCCCCTGTGAGAGATTCGTCATGTAGACATCATCTGTATGTCATGGCCCTTGTTGGGGACTCAGGCTGTATGCTCATCCTGTGCGCTACACCGGAGTAAGAAATATGATTTGTGCACACCCTGTGTGCTACATTCCCTGTAAGAGACTAACCCTGAAGACACACCCTGTGTGCTACATCTGTGTCAAAAACACAACCCAGTAGACACAGCATGTGCGTCACATCCCCTGTATGAGACAATCCTGTGAACGCATATCATGTGCTACCCCATCTGTAAGAGACATGCCCTGCATTGACAGGATCTGTGTAGCATCTCTGTAAGAGACCCCCCTTGTTGTCCGCTCCTGATAGCTGCACCACTTGTGAAATGCTCACCTTGTAGACAAACCCTTGTGGTACTATCTAATGTATATTAAATTCTTAAATAATTGTGGTCCTTAATTCAAGGTAATATGGGGTCTATTTAATGTGTCCAAGGGGTGCATACAGCATGGGTCCCTAACAAGGGATTTTGCATACATGATGTGTCTTCAGGATGAGCATCTTACACAGGTTGTACCAAATATGTTAATGGTGTTTGATCTGTTATTCTTATTGAAGCTTCTAGGACACTAATAACTCTATGCAGGGCTGTGCACACCCTGTACTGGAACTTTTGAGTCCTGTAAGTAGCAACAGACATAACTGTCTTACACTTAGCGACATGTTGGGTACATCCCCAAATCCCGTATGTTACATCCCTTGTTAGGAACACATGTTGTATGCCACCCTGTGTAAAATAATTTTGATATTTAATTCAAGGTACATGTACTAGTAATTTATTAAAATAATCAACTCTTTTTAAATTAATATCTTTCTGTCTTTTATTAGGGGTATATTCAATTAAACTAATGGGACTTAATCAATTGTTCTTTCATAAAATGTCTTCCTTTCTTTACCCCATAACTGTCTTGCCCTGTAATTGCTGCCCTATAGACTCGTCCTGCTTCGTGTCTGTTGAAATTATTACTGAATTATTGACAACAGTCAAGTTCAGATAGATAGTTTGCCTTTCATTTCTTATAAAAATAGGTTACCGGTATGAGCACATTTGGTTATGGAACTTGTTACATCATTAATGTTGATGTATTCATTGCTTATCTTTCTTGCTGTTAATGTGTTAGTGAAATGTTGTGTAATAGGGCCATTTAAGTAAATACAGCAATTATAGTTCTGTTTAAGCATGTTTGCATGTTATGAAGTATGTTCTTGGTTTCAAGCTGCTTTTTACATTTTAAATGTAGTTTTTTATATCTTTTTTTGAATTTAGGATTAAGTTAGATTAGGACAAAGTTAGGTTCACTACTACGCTAGTGTAAAGTTTCATTTAAGGGTATTCTGGACATGAATCATATGGCAACATTTAGACCTGACCCTGTTTTTCAAATTTCATGTTAAGTTGATGTAAGGTAAATGCATTGGACATGTGATTGAGGTTTAAGGACTCTTGCTTCAAATTGTTGTTTTTTATATAAATACCTCACTACTTAGGATATAAATGATGTAAGGTAGGTTTATGGCACTTTCAGAACCCTTTTTACTGGAAGTTTCATAATAGGGTTTAATTAACAATTCAGTTATTGGTGGTATGTTTAGTGGTATATTCTGGAACACATGAAGCTGAAATTTTATATCTATGGTTGTGAATCTTTTTAAACACCTTTTTGTTTTTGAGTTATTTTAAAAGTACTAAATACTTAATATCAACATATCACCTTCTTGCATAAGGGGCGTTATGATCTGAAGCTCAGCTGTCAACCTTTCTATCTTCAGTTTTAACACTGTATTTTGGCTTTTGAGCCTTGGTTATTAAAATAGTTTTAGTCAATAGTCTATGGACTTTTGGTCAATTTTGATGAGCTCATAAAGATAATCATGGTGATAGTTTTATTTGCATAGCTTGTAGTTTAAAGCGATGAGAGCGTAAAGTTTCTACCATGAATTGGTTAATCTTGGTACCAATTAACCTATTGATGGTAGAGTGATGGTTTTTGCCTTAATTTTTCTTTTTATTTTTCCTTTGATGTCAATCATGACATAGTGGGAATAATATTTAGATTAACCTTATAGTTGTGGTTATAACAAAATTGTAGGCATCGGTTACTGAGTTTATATGGATCATATAATAGGTCCAGTATCAAACAGGAGTGACGCCTTAAGAGCTTGTGAGGATCATAATTTAACCTTCCAACTAATTCATATAAATTGTAAAGTCATGTTCAATGCTTTTATCTGCCTACTATACTGTGTAAGGTAGGTTTAGCAACACCCAGGTTGTTGGTTATTTCCTGAGTTTCTTTAATGAGGAAATTAAACAACATTGGTTGTTTGGTTTCTAAACATTTATTCTACACTCACAAGCATGCACATACATTAGTGGCTTTTTGATCACAAAGAAACAGGTACATGTACAATTTTTAGGCTCAATTTAGAATTCTAGAATTAAATCATAGTCCTGTACTTTGTACTAAAATTAATTTAATATGATTATGACAGACATAATGATGTCATCAAACAAATGAAAATTAGTGACTTTTTGATCACGAAGAAACGGGTACATGGACAATATTTTGGCTCAAAATTCAAATCCAAAACATAATCATAGTACTGTACTTTGTACTAAAATTATTTCAATATGATTATCACAGAGACTCACAATTTCCTGTTCTGAAACATGGGTATAACAGACACAATCATAGTTTTGTAAAACTTATTTTACCATGTATAGCACATGAATGATATGTATTTAGGCAGATAATCTATTTTTTCAATATCACACCTCAATACTAACAGTATATTGTTTTGCATCAAGTGTTTCAAGTTCTCTTCAACTTTCTGTTTACTTGTTTTAAATTATTTTAAGTTGAGGGTCGTAAGGTTTGGTTCATGTAGAGATTTCATACTATTGAGGTAGAATTGAGGGTCATATGATCATGGATCCATTATACAAGGTTAGGCAGAGAAATTGTAAATCTCATGCCTCTTTTAGGATGTTTTTTGTCAATGTCATTCTTCGTTGGAATCATGAACATACTTCTCACTAAATATTTCAATATGTATTTGTCCGATTCTGCTCCAAGATCAAAATTATATTGACTTGAATGGTTCCAATTTATTCATTACTCACTCTCCCACTCTCACTCTACCTTTATCTCTGCCATCACCTCACGCTATTGAATCTGGTTTGGTTCAACGTGCTTGCCTTAGGCCCAACTCATGTGTAGCTTACAAATCAGCTCTGAGGTCAGTGTCCCACCATCTGTTATGTCTGTTGTATTCCCGTGAACTTATCTGTAACTGTTCTCATCACCCAACCTATCACTACCTTACACTGTTCAATGTAATTCAATTTAAAAATAATCTTAAAGCCTTCCTTCAGGCAATTATAATCAAATGTCTTATCAGTGTTGAAAACATATCCAATGGTCCATTGCTGATATATCCCCTCTACTAAGTCATTTCTTATCATGTGCCTCTTTGATAGCTCATTGGTAGAGCATCCGCTTAGAGTGTTGGAGGTTCCTGGTTAGATCCCAGGGAACGTCATACCAAAGACGAAATAAAAATGGTACCAGAAATTCCCTTGCTAGACACACAGCTTAAAGAGGGAAACTGGCTTCTCTTCTCTCTCTCTCTCTCTCTCTCTCTCTCTCTCCATAGCAATTAATATAAGTTACTATGACTTATTAGGCCGGTATTTCATGCCAACATGTCTGTGCTCCACATGTCGAGTGATACACTCCACAATCAGAGAGCAGAAGTCTTGCCATGAAATACCGGCCTAATTTTCTTTTTTTTTGTTTCAGAACTTGCCAGCTGAAGATTTGCATATAATTATATATGGAACTCACTGATGGGGTCTGGCTTGGGTAATACAGGACTGAAACATTGCCATATCTACACTCTACATTCAGATACATTTGTAAGTGCCGCAAGTGTCTTTATTTTAAATGATTGTTTTGGAACAAATTAATTAGTCTGGTTCCCGTTCCCCAATCTTACATTCCATTAGATTAGATTGTAAAGATCGGGAACCAGACTACCAATTCATCAGCTCTGAGTGAATACAGTTATTGGGTAAATAGCCCATGTGCTCTCAGGGTATCTCTTATTTGGGGAATTTCTATTTTATTCATTATACCCTCACAAAATGTAGTTTGGAGAGAATACAAAAGTGAGCTTGTCTGTCAAGTCTATTTGTTTGTCAAGCTTATGTTAATACGCAGTTCAAGTATTTTCTATTTTAGTAACATTGAGCCCACCATCCCAATTTCGGGTAGCTTGTGCGAATATGCCGCTCACTTTTGAAAGTGGGGCTGGTGGAGGTCAATGTTACTGCTACTAGAAATAGAAAATAAGTTTCCAGACGATAACTTTAGTAAGGAATGAGATATGGCGATGAAAGTTGCTGTAAAGGTTACAACGTGTGCCTTGTAGCTCAATATTTAGCGCCCTTGACGTCTAATCTGGTGACCTGGGTTCAAATACGGGTCAATTTTTCGAGGGGGTTTAATTTCGCAATCTTGTTCAGCTGCGAACTCAATGAAAATTAAGCTTGAAAATTAATCCTCTACAAATATTAATTTGACAGTGTCCAGTTGTTCCCGATTCTTCAACTGACATGAAAACGTGGTTTCTGTGACCAGGATTTGCTGTTGGGTTTATTTTTGTTGCAATTCTAGTTATTCAAACTTTGACATTGCAGCATGATCTACCTAACAACTCGGTTTACATTACATTCCTTAATATACCAGATTTACTAGTATAGCACCCTTTTCATGCGAACGCACGTTCAAAGGCACTTTACCCATGTTGCAGCCACAAGGGTACAGGTGCATCCTCTACCAGTGCAGATACAGCGTGATCTGACCAGAGGGACAGACTGAGAGAAAGCCCCCGAAGGGAGAGAGACATTAGATACAGGCATGTCCGGCGCTGCAGAGGTGCGCCTAGCTCTTATTTCGAATAGACTTTAATGTGCCCGGTGTATAGCACCGATACACAGCTTCCTGGCACTTCCAGATACTTTGCAGAAAACACGACCAGATAGAGCGGGAATATTTCACAAATGTCAAGTTCCGATGCCAGGGATTGAACCCACGACCTCTGGATTGACAGCTAAATCCGCTTACAATTCCTTGCATTGTCAATATGAAATGTATATCCAAGAATATGTGTAACTAATGCACCTATCAATGTTTTCCCCCAGGGGGGCGGCGGGCTGAACCAGGGGAATTTGACATTTTTACTTTTCCAAAGTCTAAATTCCCACCCTAGAGCAAGGGCAATTTGTCAAAATCCCCTCACTGGGAGATGCTTTACGTAACTCCCGGGATCAAAATTTCGGCCAAAGTATATTTCCCCGGGATAGGCACCATTCTGTCTGTCAAATTCCCACCTATCAGGAACAACCTTCTGTCAAAAGTCCCGGGGGAAACATTAATAGGTGCATAACTGGTAAGGGTGTAACGATATTCTGTTGGACGGTAAATCGAATTTGTTAGGTATCGGTACGGTTCACGGTACGACGCTGGTCCGGAACGGCTACGGTAATGCCTCTATCCATTTTCCAGTTAAAATGAGGTTAAACTAGGAAACATTTGCTTGACAGTTTTAACCTATCGATTGGACGTCGCCCATTATTGCACTTGCGACTATGGCAGCCATTTATTTATGCAGAATGACTAAAGTCTGTATCCGGACCGTACGTATCCGGACCGAAAATACATTCAGAATTGAAATACAACGAACAAATAGCTCATCGGTCATACAATGAATACGTCGATGCTGTTCTAAAAAGAACTTTTAAAAAAGCATGATAAATGACTGAGTGAAACTTGTTGGCATTCGTGAGAAGTATTTTTTCTTACCTTTAATTTAGGAAAATACGGGTACATGTAATATGGGGAACTGATTATGTTTAGCAAATTTTTGTTGTCCTTGGAGAAGAGGTCTGATAAAGCCTCTGCTTGATTATGTGGAAAAAGGCCAGTGATGTAATAAAGTATAAACTGTTAAGATACTCATTATACTGTCTTATGCAAAACAATATGTAATATTGTATCGTGATACGTATTTTATCGTATACTCCGTACCGTGATACGTATCGTATCGCAAGGTGAGCGTATCGTTACACCCCTACTAACTGGTCATATCAAAATAGACACACAGTACCAGGATTTGAACCTCTGACCTTGATTACGGGATATGATGTGATTGTACTTTTGTTAAACATTTGCTTACTATTGTTTTTATTCAACAGATGTCAACTGGTGTTATTGGGATGGATATTTTCTACATGTACCATAGAGGAATGTAAAACAATCCTGCACATCAAATTGGGATGTTAAAATATCCCTGAATTTCAAAAAATGTGTTTGACATTTAGACTGAAAAAGTCTGCAAAATACAGTGCTAGACTTTTGGAATGAGTTTGAAAGCAGATACAAGAAAATGAAAAAATAACGGTCAAGAATGAGGAAATAGTTTATGGTTACAGTATTCTTAGAGCTATGTGTGTCACAGTATTTGTGGAGGTCGGACGACTGTGAGAAAGATTTGTTGTTATAAGATGATACGGAAATGACATTTTTGTTTAGTATTAAGATGATGTGTCATTATATTTTCAAAGTCCATTGACATTATTTGATTTGATACTATTTTCATACTTGTTCACCATCATGACAGGAGAAGATAACTCTATTAAGCATGTTATAGCACATAGAATTTGACATGACTGACCTTTATGCATGAATATATTACAAGTTTCTTGCGTAGAATATATGAATTTCCACGATACTTTCAATACCGGTGCTTAAAATTTTGTTGGTATAACACCTCGAGTCTCTTCGTGAAACTCCCCGCTTTTTAAAACATACAACCGGGATTATAAATATAGACAATATATTAGCTGTGAAATTATGCTAATAGAAGTTCGAGAGTTGTGTCAAATTCTCTGAGCTATACATACTTCGCAATTTAAATGTACAGTACAAACTCTCCAAAGGAACCTCCTGTAGAGCAACAACCTCTGTAACAACACCTTCAAATTGTTCCGAAGTTGATATTCACATGTAACCTCTAAATGACAGTCAATATTTGCAGGTACGTTTTCTCAAAGACTATAAAAGATTTCCACTTGAAACTGAACATACATTAAGTACTGATCTATATTATCTGTATTATATATTATCTGCCATAATGGAATGTGATCTACTGACATGAGCAAGCAAATCTATTGAGCATTTTATAGTTCATACTGATATCTGCCCTTGTTACTCGTAGAATTTCACTTGAAAGTGGAGTGTCCGGCACTCATAAGCAGTGCTGTTGTTGAACTATGCCATGTTTTTGCCATGTACTCTTTTAAGTAATGAGTATGTATCTGTGTTTTATGATAGAATAAAGCAGGGGCACGATTTCAGGTGCGTAGTAATTAAATCAAGCATGCGTAGCATGAGTCATTAAAATTTAAGCATCTGAACAAGTGACCATGCTTTATTAAAGATAAAACACAGGTTCATGTTAATTATTTCTATTCTAACATAGTCGAAGTATGTATTGAACACAGCAAGACATGGTAGCCGTTGCACTTCTTTCTTCCTCAGAACGCTACTGTGTTGTGTCCGAGCTGTACTTTTATATTAATTGATATATATGTGCATATAAGTAAATCTACTGGTTGTGTTACTTCAGCTAGAGACTGTTCCAATATTATTCCTTGGCTTATATTAATTATGACGTTTGTATTATAATTATGCTCGTATGTATAAGTACTGTTTTTCTTGTAAAAGCATTGAACAGGATATTGTATAAATTTGCCTTTTCGTATATACTCCGCGTCAATGAAAAGTTACCACCCTATTGACTCTTATATTTTATAATTGACATTACAAAAAATTGCGTTAAAAGCCGAACATTACTATGTTTTCACCTTACTGTGCAGTAATCAAAAACACACACTATAAAACTTTTGTACCGATAGGTAACATTTTATACAAAATACACAGGTATATATAAGTGGTGACTTTTCAGTGACGCCCAGTATATATCGCGTTTGCGATGTTCAGCCTTCAAATCAATGTAATCATGAGTTGTCAGATTATTGTGTTTTTCATTATACTTAAATATTTTGTATATATCCAAGGGAGACAACTACAGTTTTACTCTCCCTTAAATTGTTTCTGCTTGCAGGAGTTCTCATCATATAGTGAATTTGTATTTCAATTATTTTATGGTTTGTTTGTGGTATAAAAAATCGTTTAAATTTAAATATCTTAGATGTCAGCCAAAATTGGCAAAGCACCGTGATTACTTCATAACAACTCGTCCCTTTGGTGCAACAAGGTTGTATCTCAATTTTTCACTTTTTTCAGGAAGAGGAAATAACTTCATTATTTTGTTACAAATTGATAAAATAATGTTGGCTTTTGATATTTAATTCAGTAAAGCAATACATTTAAGTTGATGCATAATACAAACAACAAAAATAAACTTCAAAAGAGATTTTGATAAATTTTCCAGATACAACCTTGTTGCACCAAATAAATCCGGATTATTATTAAAATGTTTGGCGCAACAAGGTTGTATCTCAACATTTTTTAGAAATTCATTCTACAATGCATTTGCAATGCATTTTGTAATGATGTTTATAAACACATTAACAATGTTGATTAAGTTATCATCACATTTGTGACTAAAAATATTGCAAAAATTCTTTTTTGCCTGCCTTTTTAAAGAAAAAGGGAGCGACAATAATTGCCAGCATCATATTCCAAAACGTTTGTTATGTAAAATACTCATATCTTCTGAAGTATAAAACATATTCAATTGAAACTTATAACATATACTTAATGTCTGCATATCATCACATGCATTATACCCCATCATATATGTTATGTATTTTGATGGAGTTATGGCCCTTTATAAACTTAGTTTTGGGTTTAAAAGTCAATTTTTATGCAGAATGCACACAACTTCCGAAGTATTACCTATATCATCTTAATATTTAAAACATTTATCAATTGTCGAATACTCCACCTAATAAGTGCACTTACATCCCATAACTTAAGAATGTATTTGGACAGAGTTATCACCCTTTCAACTTAGATTTTTAGGGGTAATTAGTGAAAGTTTTATGCAGTATACATATAAAGTCCGAAGTATTCGAAATACTCACTTGACACTTCTATGATTGATGTTTGATAACCCAATTATCAAATACTTACATTATGCCACAGTTATGGCACTTTTAACTTAGATATCTGGATTGAAAATTAGAAGCATTTCTGCAGTAGTAATTATAACTTAAAATAACCCCATTTCAAATCCTGAATCACTCTGTCAACAGATCCCCCATTACAAATACTGAACCACTCTGTCAACTGGTCCCCCCATTACAAACAAAGTGAACCACCCAGTCAACTGCCCCCCCCCTTTACAAACACTGAACCACTTTGTCAACTGTTGTCCCATAATAATATTACAAACACTGAACCACTCGGTCAACCCGGAGTCCCTCATTACAAACACTGAACCACTATGTCAACTGTTGTCCCATTACAAACACTGAACCACTCTGTCAACCTATATATCCCCATTACAAACACTGAACCACCCTGTCAACTGGTCCCCCCATTTCAAACACTGAACCACCCTGTCAACCTATATATCCCCATTACAAACACTGAACCACCACTGAAATGATATATATGAAAACTCGTGGTATACCGGCTGTAATACAATGGTTTAAAATTCTGATGTGTAGGATTTAGCCATGAAGGCTGAAATGTTGAGTGGTTAATACAAAAGCGCCAGAAAGACAAACTGTTGTTAAACAAAAGGTATAATACGGCTTTTAAAATATTTTACTTCAATTCAAACATGATTGGATGATGTTATAAAAATGATGTGACATCACTTCCATCGGTATATGAAACGTTATACAATGCTATTCTTGCTCTTTGTCTATATAAGTTGTGGTGATGTTAGAATAAAGATGAACATATTGCATAAATAATTTATTGACATTTGACTATAATTATATTAAATATAAAAGATTGATGAAATAATAAACTAGAGTTTGCTTTTCAATTCTCTGGCAATAATACAAAATATGTATTTGCATTAATAATCACAATTTGATGGTTCTGTTGCTGTATACCAAAATGCTTTGGATCAGAACTAGTTTTTCTAAAAAAGGCATTTTATGGAAAATTAATTAGATGCAAGAAATTGCCATAGGTTCTGAATCTAAAAACTAATAATCATTTGATAATTGTGTACAGGTGTTTACCATGCATTAGCTAAAAAAGCTTTAATTCTACATTTGTTATTCAAAATAGTATGAAAATACCAATCACTGGACAGAAAAAATCCAACATTTTGTAAGCGTAAAATATTAATTTTTAGGAAATATCAGGGATCAAATGTTGAATTGAAGGGTTAAATGAAATCCTTGTAAAAACAATCAGATATTTATCATATAATATAAGTTTAAATTTAGTTTCTTAAAGCATGCTAACTTATCAATCAGGATTAAATGACATCATTATGTACTTACGTCATAGTAGCTTAGTAGTGACATCATGTTATACTAGTAATATGCATTACTGAGATATTTTTCAGCCAGACTTTAGATATAATATTAATAATTTTATAATACATTTATTATAATGTATGTTGCACATTTAACTATTAACTTTAAATTACATTTACAGTACTCTGAAAAGAGATACAAACATGTTTCACTAAAGTATCCCACCTAAATGTAAGTAAAATATTTGAGATACAACCTTGTTGCGCCAAACAAATCACCTCAATATGAGATACAACCTTTTGCCAACTATCATTTTTAAGGGGTTAGAATTTGAATTTCGATTTCAAATTTAAATAGCAATATGTATTTATGGATTCTTAATCATTTTATGCAAAAAAGTCATTTTGACAAAAATGTGAGATACAACCTTGTTGCGCCAAAGGGACGAACTCTCATTCCAAGTTTTATATTCTTTATTAATTACTCAGAAAGCTGTCTGGTCTGTTGTATTTTGAGATCTATGCCTTTAGATCTCTTACCACAGGGAGGTACTCTAGCTTTTTGTTGATTTCTTGGTATCATTTATCAGGCCTGGTATTTTTCAGTTCTGTGCCTTATTTCAGGTTTTTGAATCCTGAAATTTTCTTCTTTGTTTATGTTAAAAATAGAATTTCAGGCTTAAAAACTGGGATTTTCAGGCTTGAGAATGATTGCTTATTACCAGGCCTGTTTATTTACCGTAATAATCTCAATGTAATGTGTGTTGATTAATATTGATATAGTGTTGCATTACTAAAGTGAAACAATTAACAACCGAGACGGGCAACATATTAGACAAAATGCAAGTGTGACGAAACTACAATCAGATTTCTGTGTAGAGTTGGTACATGTATTTCATTTACTCGAGAAATATGTTCTGCATCTACATACAGTTGATACTAAGAAATCTTCATTTTATACGATTTATTTTACCGCAAACTACCTCATAATAAGTGTATGAATATGCTCGTAAATGTGTTTTGCTAGAATACCCAATTGGAGACAGTGATAAGCCTTACTGATGAATTACATGTATCCTAATTCTATTTCAAATTAAACATAAACAATTTTATCTGTTGTTTATCTGTAAATTGTTCGTCTTAAATTTTGCTTGTCATTGTATGTTTTTTTGCGATTTTATGTTTAGATGCTGATATCTATATTATTGTCGTTTACGAAATATGTTTTGGTAAAGATGATAATTATGCGCCCCATCTTTGATGAGGGGGTATATTGCTTTGCACATGTAGGTCGGTCGGTCGGTCGGTCGGTCGGTCGGTCGGTCGACCAAATGGTTTCCGTTCAATAACTCATGAACGCTTTGCCCTAGGATCTTCAAATTGTATATGGAGGTTGGTCATCAACAGTAGATGACCCTATTGATTTTGTGGTCAGTAGGTCTAAGTTTAAGGTCACTATGATCATCACCATTTCTGACTATTCAAATGGTTTCCATTCAATAACTCAAGAACGCCTTGCCATAGGATCTTCAAACTTTACATGGAGGTTGGTAATCAGCAGTAGATGACTATTGATTTTGAGGTCAGTAGTTCAAAGGTCAAGGGCACTGTGAACTTTACCATTTTTGACTATTTGGCTGCCATGGGGCATATGTGTTTTACAAACATCTCTTGTTATGTTTTTGTTAGAATCAGCCTTGGTTGGTGCGCTGGATTTGTGACCTGGAGATTTGATGCCTAGTCGCCTCAGTTCAGGAAAACTGGTTAGACCAAAACGAATTAATAGTGTGGTTCTACTAATCCGACCGACCCTAGTTTTTGCCTCTACCCTTACTGAACATTTTATTTGGCCTTTTGCTGAAAATCACGGCGGATCGTTGATTTTCCAGTGCATAAAACCAATAAAATAATTTAAAAAAAAATAGATGTTTTTCCTACCAGCCAAAAAGAAACACAATATTAATTTGTTTTGGAGTTTGGTGAATTGACCATCGTATCAAACAAATGTTAAGAAACAGCATTAAACCAGAATTAGCAATCAAATTAACTAGGTATACTTCGAGGACTGGCATTAAACCTACGACCTTCCGTATCTTAGACAGGGTTTCTAACCACTTGGCTACTGGAGACAATAACAACAACATAAGTTATTAAAAATTTTAGTTTTATATATTCTATGAAATGGGCTATGTTCTATGTCTCGGTCTCCCTAAGCAAAGACCTAAATATATGTCTTTGCCCTAAGCATCTCAAGTAGAAATCTCACCTCAAATTGAGATTTTGCTCAAATCAAGAGTCTGAGGTAGAGATAAATCTTAAGTTTGAGCTCTAATGGATTGCCATTGAAGCAAGCTCAGAATAATGGAAATTAACCCCAATGCACATGACAATATTTCGAGGTGAGATTCATCTCAGATTGAGATGCTTCGGGAGTCAGGGCCTGGATACTGTTTTATTAACATTGTGTAACTGTCATATAAATCTATAGATATTTCTCTTAAGCAAATTTCTAAGTGCGTTTTACTAAATGATTGCAAGTTGTTGCATACATTTACGTAAATACATTGTATTTTGAATATTGAACATTGGTCCGGTAACAATATCACCAATAGAGCAGGAACCAGTATAAATAAATATAGTTGAAAAATAGAGAAGTTTTGATCCTATACACATTTTATTTCATGATTAAACATGTTCTTTTTACTAATCACAGTCTATAACAACACTGGGGGAGTTCAGAGTTAACACAGGTGACCTAAGAATCTAAAAAAATAAACTAACTCATGGAGCTCTTTAGCAAAACGAAAAGAGTAAAACTGCAGTGTAAACAAACATGGCGGACATGTAGAACTACAGCAATCCGAACAGTCCGTACGGCATTTATGTGTGATTCGTAAGAAATTGTCAGAGGTGTCAATTGTACCTACAGCAACTCAGCCTCGCAGCGTGGTCGTCGTTAGGGTTGAAACTCGACTCATTTTGTTGCAACTCGAGTTAATCGATTAATCCCTCGTAATTCAGCTGAACTCGCCCAGTGTGTGTCAATTTCTCCTCACATATTAACGTTCATATTTGCTATTTACGGTTACTCGGACCTTGCCAGAAAATGAGAAAAAATATCGTAGTAAAACACATTTGATTTTCGCATATATTATCGACGTACGCTAGCCTAAATATGCTTCGATAAAACGGTACCTTGGTGTCGGGATAATATGACTAGGTAGATCCATGTGACTGAAATAATGTGGACCACTGCGACTTTATATTTTAAAGGAAATACATTTGTTAAGGATGTAAAACATGTTGTATTTAACCATGTTGTGTTATTGTTAATTAAGGTTGCAACAGATCAACGCACTGCAGTCTGATCGTTCTTTTTATATTGCCTTCAATAGAAATGTTTGTATTTATAAGATTGCATTAGAAATAAAGTCATGGATGCTCTGTGTTGTTATTGTGAAAATATTTTTGCAGGATGTATTAACCCTACTACTCAAAATTTGATAAGGGTCAACAAATTCCCCTTGTGAATTATTTTGCAAATTGAACAAGATAGACTGATGCAATATTGTTCATAAAACATAATGTTACGTCTGCAACATTGTAAGCGATTAAAGATTGTTTCATAATTGTATGCTTAAATACTTTGGTCCTTGCCTATATGGCTTATCAGTTACCTGAAAATAGACTGCATATGCGTCGCATAAAACTTAAACATAAAATTTAGCTGCAGATTAGAGATTTTAATATTTGCACAACGTTTTTGTAATATGTTTTAGCCGGACATAAATATTGGTTTCTTGACCCTTATCAAAGTTTGAACAGTATATTACAGGTTGAACCTTTGTGATCCCTCTTTGTATTGCACCCAAATATCACATTGAGTGGCCAGATATAGGTCTAATATATTTATCCTGGTGAATGTGGTTTGGACTTGTCGCTGGTTTCAGACTGAGCATATCTCTAATCCCTGTGCTCACAAAACTATTTACTTACGCCTGAATCTCAATCTCAAAGACTGGTCTCAATTCGCTGGCTTAGAATTAGAAGGTCGTAAGAACAAAATTTTCATGAAACTAGGCTCATAGAAAGCGCCTTGAGATGCGGATTTCAAATGTGCATGAGTCTAATGCACAAGTCAATATTTTGCCCGCCCAGGGGGTGGCGGCGACCCAGGGGGAATTAGACATTTTCAATTTTTAAACGCCCGTTTGAAAAGCGGGACGTATCATGGGAACACCCTTGGTGGGCGGGCGTCCGGGCGGGCGGCGGCGTCCAGCAGTTTGTCTGTACGATCGTCTTCAAACTTTGTGACAATATTAATGCTAATGGGCATAATCTCTAGGCCAAGTTCGATTATAGGCCAAATCGGCCTAGGCCTTATTGGGTTATGGGCCTTTAATTACCAAATAAGTATGAACTTGGCTTTGTCTGTGCTCTAACGTAAACAGTTTCCATCCGATCGTCTTCAACCTTTGTGACAATGCTTATTGCCATAATATCTAGGCCAGGTTCGATTATAGGCCAAATCGGCCTAGGCCTTATTGGGTTATGGGCCTTTAATTACCAAATAAGTATGCAATTGGCTTTGTCTGTGCTCTAACACAAACAGTTTTCATCCGATCGTCTTCAACTTTTGTGACAATGCTTATGGCCGTAATATCTAGGCCAAGTTCGATTATAGGCCAAATCGGTTTAGGCCTTTTGGGTTATGGGCCTTTAATTACCAAATAAGTATAAAATTGACATTGTCTGTGCTCTAACGCAAACAGTTTTCATCCGATCGTCTTCAACCTTTTCGACAATGCTTATGTGCATAATATCTAGGCCAGGTTCGATTAAAGGCCAAATCGGCTTAGGCCTTATTGGGTTATGAGCCTTTAATTACCAAATAAGTATGAAATTGGCTTTGTCTGTGCTCTAAGGCAACCAGTTTGCATCCGATCGTCTTCAAACTTAGTGACAATGGTTATGGCCATAATATCTAGGCCAAGTTCGATTATAGGCCAAATCGGCCTAGGCCTTATTTGTTTATGGGCCTTTAATTACCAAATAAGTATGAAATTGGCCTTGTCTGTACTCTAAGGTAAACGGCTTTCATCTGATTGTCTTCAAACTTTGTGACAATGCGTATGGGCATAATATCTAGACCAAGTTCAATTGTATATACATTTTGTATACATTTTTTTCATTATTTGCTTTACGACGTAAGGCAAAATCAGCCTAGGCCTTCTTGGATTATCGTTCTTAAATTAAAAAAATGTTGGAATATCTGTTTTTTTCATTCACCAAGCCCTGAGACTCACCATGCCCGAGACGGGCGTATTTTGTGACATTTTATGTCTAAATCCCCGGGACTCTTAGTCGATAAGGTTGTCTAAATTCTCGCCTGTCGCGAAGATTCATTGATCTAATTCCCCCTGTATCCCCGTCGCCCCCGGGTGGGAATAATATTGACTGGTGCATGATTAATTCTAACTTGATTCCAAGCCAGCGAATCATCGGTGCTCACAAAATATTTGATCCTAAAGGGTCTTCGGAGGGTCGTCGCCATATGGGATTTTCCAGTTGCGTGGATGAATAAAAGCAATAAGTTATGCACCAGAAGGCTTTTTTCATACAAGGATGAACACAAGCATGGAAGCCTTGCACCAAAATGAACATGCCACTCATAAAATGAAAGAAATGTAAATAGTCTTTCTGGGCGTGGGTTAAACTATTGATGCGCAGAACATCATAAACACACAACAAAATACAACGGCTTGTTCCTCTTTTATTGCTGAACAACTTAGCAAGCTTGCAAGAATGATAACTAACAACCAACCACAAAGTTAGTAATATTTACAAATTACATTTTACAGTAACATACATGTATAAAAAATACGAATAACTCAACATGACTTTTGTGTCATCATCAACACAATGTACCTGGACCACACAACATCATTGGTATACATTACTCAACATGTATAATTGGTCATATAGGTTAACTGTATAGTGCGTTACACATCATTTAATATAAGCCTTGTTTCAACCCAAGGTGTCAGTATCGTTTCTATGACCCTGCTTTTACACAATTATAATACCATGCCAGCAAAATCATCTGTGATTTAAGGTCACTGTATAACTTATTAGGGAGACTATACAATTAAACATGTACGACTTATTGCGATAACCTGAAGTTGACTCGTTTATACTGTGGTATATCAGGGTCAATGATCCGTTGCAATCTCTTCGTATAAATATTAAATTAAACATTAAACAAGACAAAGTCTAAAAGTGACCGATTTTAAGTGTTGAGAAGTGTATGTTTCTGGTTGTAAGAATAAATTCTTAGATGATACATGTATACTATACCTGGATTATTGACATGGAATGGTGGAAATTAGACTTTATATTTATAAATAATATTAGCACATACGAGGGGGCATCAAAATTTCGTCCACTGGTCCGTTCATTTTAATATGCGTAATGTAATTGAAGTATTTGTTATACCATCTTAAAATACAGTGCTCACCAAAAATAAGTGTACAGTAAATAATTGTTGCCAAATTAGACTTGGTTAAATTGTTCAATACATGTTTATAAGACCGTCACAATTATACTAGTTTCCAAAACTGCAGCTATTATGTAGGTCAAAAAGAGGTAGAAATACTGATGAAGGTGCTTTGAATTGAAATAACCATGTGATCCAAAAGGCTGAATTTTCCATCTTTTTGTAACCGTGAAAGTTACCATTCAAGCGGGACAAACAAACTTTATATTGTGCATGTAGGGTGCCAATCAATGTATGGTCTTTACATTTAATAAACAAACATATTCATTTTCTTAAAAAATAATGTTGTTCCACTGTTTTGCAAGTAGTGTTATTACTAGGGATGTAAACGGTTAACCGGTTAATCGGTTAACCGTTCGAACGTTCGGTTATCGGTTAGCAAAATCGCTAACCGGTTAATCGAAAAAAAATTCGAAAAAGGAGAAATTTAAATAAATTTTAAAATAAAATTATTGAAAAAATATCGAGAAATTCGCCGACAAGTTTCAGCCATCGAACGTGCGAACGCTCGTCAAAAGGGGGTCATGATCTATAATCCGCAATTAACAGTTTGACACGTATTGTTGTGACAAGAGGGTCACTTAATTGCCGTTAATTGCATATGGTAGTCGGGACTAGTTTGTTGACCGACGTTGTTTTTCACACATTCGGCACGCACACGTAATTTAATATTAATTGGAGGCAGTTTAATGCTTTACTCGAGGCCGAAATCCGTCCTTTGATGCTTTAACTGAGTGTTTTTTAAATTGTAAATATTAAAGTTTATTAATTTATTTTATTTGTCAACAGCACTGAGTACAGTACATTATTGAACTTAAAAAACCCAATGAGAAATTGAGAACCGGCGACACACTTCCCTTGGGGGTTATGTTATAGTTAGAACATATTAAGTAAATTTTAATGATTAAAAAGGGCGGAGCGAGCGAAGCGAAGCGAGTCCTTTTTAGTCATTAAAATTTACTGAATATGTTCTAACTAACTTAGAATATAACATTCTGCATTCTGATTGGCCGATAGAAAGTAGCGCCAACGCATGACGTAAAGTCTGTGAAGAGAAAATTTTAATGATTAAATTTTCAGTTAACCGCCAAAATGCGGCGTTTTCATTGGCTCATAATGTAGGTTATATTCTAAATACGAGGATGCCCGATTGCAACTTACGGTGTTACAGTAAATATATACACGTCAGAATTAGAACAGTCGGAAAGTCCGAAAGTCGGCAAGTTTCGATTCGTTAATCGGTTAACCGGTTAACCGTTCGGAAGATTGAACGGTTAACCGGTTAGCAAATTGACCGAATAGTTGCATCCCTAGTTATTACAGACAAGTGAATGGGGGAAAAACATATGTATACTTAGTTTTGGTGGGCACTGTGTATTCAATTCTGTACTAAGAAACCAATAACAAATTGCTAATATTAGAGAGGTTGCGAAAGGCAACGTGTACGCCTATGTGAGAACTATTTTTGGGTATTTCGTCATCCAGGTATGTTTAGTATCTACACGTACCAGACGTGTGACAGACGAAATAATAATGTATTCTACGTCACACCACAGGAAAATGTATGCACGGGAAACACAATATTTCATCGCCCGTGGTCACTGAGTCATGTTACAATTGCCATGTGATTTACACGTATATGTAGTGTTTCGCAAATCAATTTTGCATCGCAACCTCTATTAATAAAATATTTAAACGATTTAAAAGATGACCCACAGCCACCCGGCGCACTATTCGACGTGACGACGTCCAACGTCAACGCATCTGTCACGTTTCGATCGACCAAGGGTTATTCTTTCACGAACGGTGTGGTCTTGCACACTTCATATACGTTTGCCATGTTCTGATCCACTGATTTTTAAAGCTTCAAACTCGCATGTAATAATTTCCGCCATAATGTTATGTGCTGTCGACTATAACACACCTGTAATCTAGAATCGTCACACTCAGTGTATTCATTCTTAATTTTTAGTAATATTACAATATCCTAATTCGCCCAATCGGGGTTATAGACTGTATATGTATAGTTTTCAATCATGATTTAGCCTCGAAAACATCCTTGTGCTAACTTCAGTTGTGTTTGTCTCGTGTTGTAATCGCAATAATGTTTTTAAAGTTTGAAAGAAATGCCCGTGAAAGTCAGACTGGCGCAGCGTTTGCTCATCTGTTTGAAGTCCTGTGATCAAACACTCACAAAACCATCTAACTCTTACATCGCTACACGTCCTATACCATTTAAACAGGGAATAGTCCTAGGACAGCCTCACTTCTACGTACTTACTCGTACGTGGTATGTTCTAATCGTAGCCCAGTGTTGGGCATGTCTGAGTTTTGAGCAAAATGCAATTGTGTTTCGATATTCAGAGCGTAACGACAGTGCGCTGTCGTCATGAAATTTGATTAAAATCACCCTAGTACACAAATCCACGCGTTTTGACGTCACGTCAGTATGCATGGCACTAACACCATGGTTAGTACTGGCAGGAGCTCTTCGATAAAACAGCATTTATTGTCCTGATGTAGAAAGCAGCACAGTAACCGTCGAACTATGTATGGGCAGAATGATAACAACACATACTGAGAATTGAAAATGGGCATTTATTTAAATGCCATAAGATAAGACAAGACAACTAAGATTGCATATCAGGGTTGTGTTAATATGAAAATATCATAATGACCATATCTGGGCAAAAAATACGCCACCGAGGGCTCACAGTCAAGGAAAACGGGTTAGGTAAATCAAACGCTATGTATAACTGTAAAACTGTTGTGACTGATTTGCATGAATACAGACTACAAAAATGTCATATACCTAGAGTCTGGTTTACTATCATAGCAGATACAAGTTGATCTTGGAGGACAGTAAGTTGATCTTCATAAGTATGCCTACTTCTCTGTCCTTGTGAATGTGGAGCCGACACTTTTCTCTGAATACTTTGAAGCGGTTCTTGTATTGTCACCATCCTCAAACTTCTCCTCATCATTCTCATCAAAACCATGAACCTATCAAACACACAACTTTGAAGTTGTTTTTAACCCTGGAACAAAATGTGAATACTAATGAGCACTTACAGTTAAACGTAAGAATATGTGTTATTTAGTTAACAGGCAGTCTTGGAATACCGATAATAGACATCTGTCACTCAAAAAAGCACTTATAAATGAAGAATGTCAAGAATAAAATCTAAAGGTCTCTGACAAGTGAATAAAACACTGTTTAGTGTCTAAGATTTCCAAGCAACCCAAGGTCCTCTACAAAGTCTGGAAGATAGCCACATTCCCTGTTCAATAGAGCTCTAGTGGGCTTTATTTTGATTCTACATTCAAGCAGTCTATGGCTTTAGGACTTGAAATACTTGTCCAAATCAACGAAAGTGAATAGTATTTTCATTATACTATACCTAGTATATATTTCCTGGCTGCAGAAGTTACTAGTCTGAATCAATAATTACAACTGGATATGTGCTAACTTCGCAGACTGTAAAAGGGTCACCAATGTTGACCTAGAGGGGCACCATGGAAGCTGAACTCATTGTGAGAGTCCAGGGGAACAGGGGAGAATTTAGCCAAATATATTTAGCCAAATACAGACTCAGGTTGAGGTCCTTTGTTGCTGCCTCACATACTGTAAGTAAGTAAAGTAAAAGGGCATTTAACAATTATTTGCCGTATTAACTAAATGTCTAATACATTAAGTAGAAAGCATCCCCAGTAATTTAGCTATCTACAATTTAAACAATCTGCTTTATAAAATACCAGTATCCCACATGAAAGTATGGGTACTGATATCAACATTATACTGGATAAAATCTGTTTTCTACAATTCCTGGATTAATGGTCAGAGGGGAAAGCCATTATCAACCAATATAAAGTCTGTATAGTGGGAGCTAGTGTATAGTATTATTCTGGTTTAAACATGAAAATGAATAAAAATTGCGGATTATTATTATTTTGACTACCAAGTTACGTTACAACAGTATTGAGGATAAACATAATAATGCCGATACGTTGAAAATACAAGGTTAATTATCCTGTTGTCTCGTATATCCGTGCTTCTTAACAGTTTCATTGGCGCATGCGCACTCGCGCAACCAAGTTCAAAAGATTTCTTAACCATTTTTGGAAGACATTGTTTTTACTTAACTGATAAAAGCAAAAAACTGTGACAAATATTTATGAAAATACGTAAAATTATAGCTTTTATATGTCTAGGTCGGTGCTCTGAATCTTGTTGACTGATAACCATGAATTCTGTGCCTCCCGTAAAACTTGTCTGTATAGGGGCCCCATGTGGTGAAATTTAAATTTGTTGTTAAATTAAGTAAATTTTGAATAGTACTTATCAAAATGTGTGTATAGTCTAGGCGTTATAGCATTTGGAAATAAATAAAATGCGTAATGAAAATGGCATACAAAAATAATTATCACAAGTTGAAGAATACCATTTGGAATAATTCTACCCATATTTACCTCGTCGTCAAGGAGACAACTATGATGAGTCGTGCAAAATGATTGCCTCAATTGATACCTACTATTTGTCTGATTATTGTTTTGGGTAATTTTACTGTAATAACAATGCAGTTCATATCTGCACAGTATCCTACACAAAACCGCTCACTTCTTGATATGTTCACTAATAAAGTTGAAAATACACTGGTTGTCTGAGCACCATGCCACACATATACTCGTTCTCTGCTTGAAGTTACTTAGTTTTGAGCCTTATTGAACATGTAGGCTATCTTAGGTCCGTAAAATGTCTTTTTTTTAGTTTCACACACATGGAATCACATTTGAAGCATGTTTCATTGTTTTGTTGTTGCTAAATTGTTTAACGAGCTTAAATGCTTGGTCAACTTGAGAAAACAATTCATTTTGGAAATCTTGCGTACTGAAAACAATAGGCATTTTTATTGCGTACCATATAAGACACTCTTGTATCCCCAATACCACCTAAAAAGGCCATGAATCCTGAGTATCGAAAAAGGGGGTTTCACCCTTATGGAAATATTGACAAAACAGTTTTCTCTCCAGTCATATAGATATAAAATATAATGTATCGCAAGAAAGTTTGTCCAAAGAATCACTAGAAACGACAAATAACTGCATCCACCATATCAACATTACTGGTTATAAAACCCATTTTCCAGGATTACGGAATTAATTGAGCGGCAATGTGCGAGATATTCCGAATATACGTCAGGGTGGTTCCTGCATATAGCGTATAGAGCAACCAGGTACAATAATCGCGATTATTTTAGCCAAATGATAAGAATTTGTAAAAAGTCTTACTTGAACACACTTACAACACTATAATTTAACGATCTCGCTGCCAATATTTTTGGCTAAATAATATGTTTAAGTTGAAAAAATACAGAGTTTTGAAATTCCCCATCATCCTATCATTACTTTACTGTACATAATAGATTACTTGACGGGATGATGGGGAATTTCAAAACTGTATTTTGTTATATAATTTCTTAGGCCTGTGCACCAACACAGCATTACTGTAGGCCTACGTTTTCAGTTTTGGAAATGCGCAGTTGCACTTTCTGACAAAATAAATGGATTTTGGTACATATTTGAAACTGCACATTGTGTATCTCGCTAAGGAGACGGCTCTCGTCTGTTTTGGGCTCACCACCTTAATATGTATTGATATTTATAAAAGACAAAATTCCCCTTTTTCTTCAAAACGACGCGAAATTCCCCTACCTGAGGGCCCCTGGCCCCAGTCCCAGTGTAGTGAGAGCCCTGGGTATGTCCACAGTGTGAATGTTGATCAGGGGACGTAACCGCCGCGAGGTCTTCCAACTTTTCTACAACAGTTACTTCCCTTACATAAAGCAATCTTAACGATGTACAAATATCACGTTGTAAATGTCAATATTTATTTTCTGACATATTTTGTTTACAATAGGAGTGCACTGTTTATAGGTAATTTATACTCTTTGATATTAATGATAATCAAGTCACTTTACTTGAGAACATTAATGTTGTTTTGCGTTTGTGCGTTGATATTTGGTACCAGACGCATTTGTAATAAGATTTCGCGACCCTTACATAATGAATACATTTTCCGATGCTAGCCTATTTTATTTACCTGACACGAACTCGTACGCAGTGACCTCCCTTGCCACTACGATTTTCATATACTGTAAAAGGATTTGACTTCATGTACTGCTTATAATAATTTTTTTACAAAGCTCTGTTTTTCAACCGCCCAAGTCGCATAGAAATAATTGCGTTTGATTGGTATTCACCATATCGACAAAGACTGCTAAGCCTTCTCCAAGTGGCTGCTTATTAATTCTGACAGTCCAGCCACAAGTACCTGTTAGCGTCAAAATGGTTTGAATACATATCAACATTATTATATTAATGTTATAGATAATAGATGCAAAGGACGTGAATAGTTTTAAAATACGGTTGGACTGTCACTGGCAAGGCGATATACCTTATCAGTTTTAACTATATTAAAAAGTCAATCATGGAATGACTGTTTGAGTGCCATATATATCAAACTGTGACCAATACCAATATTCTGATGTAATTGTGACTAACCATACAAGTTTGTGCCATAATATCAAGTCTACAAGAAGGGGGGTTTAAAAAGGACACTGTCCTTACTACAGAGCCCACAATCATCCTACAGGTATTACAGCCAGGATAAAACCTGAATTTTGGGATTACAGAATTAATTCAGGCCTCAACAAATATCTCTAAAAGCACTCAACCTGCAATATAGACAAAGAAGAAAACCCCAAAATCTTACTTGTTCTGCTATATAAATAAAGAAGGAAAAAAGTATGCAGGACGAGTGGATTTATTGAGGCCTGTAATTGAGCAAGATGTTCCAAATATATGTGAGGGGGTCGCAGCATATAGCGTCTTAAGTTCTTTTAAGTGTTATCATAAATAATATGTTTCACTTGAAAAATCTGTATATTTATGTTGAATTCTTGAGTCCGGAAAACAGGTTTTATTTTGTAATGTCAATATCGAGAATTGGTATTCACTGTATTGACATTATAAGTAAAAACCTATTTTAGGTAATTACAGAATTATTTGAGTGATGTTTTCCGATTGACCTGAAATTGATGTGGGGGGGCATATAACGCATATAGTAAACAGGTATAATATAATAATATATTCGCGATTAATTTTGCCAAAATTATTTGTGAAAAGTCTTACTTAAATACAATTACATCACTATTTTACAGCCTCACCAACATTTTTTTTCATAAGAAATGTACCAGATTTATGTCTCGCCTTTTCCATGCGAACACACGTTCAAAGGCACTTTACATTATAGTGTTGCAGCCACAAGGGCGCTGGTGCATCCTCTACATTTGTACCAGTGCAAATACAGCATATGATCTGACCAGAGGGACAGACTGAGAGAAAGCCCCAGAAGGGAGAGGGAGACATTAGTTAGCGGCATGTCCGGCGCTGCAGAAGTGTTCCTGGCTCTTATTTCGAATAGACAGCCTGGTTCTTTAATAAGCCCAGTGTAAAGCACCAATACACGGCTTCCTGGTACCATTACCCAGATATTTTGCATTACACATGGTCAGATATGGCGGAAATATGTCAGAAATGTCAAATTCAGATGCCAGGGATTGAACCCACGACCTCTGAATTGACAGTTATAAAGCATAAATAATATGTTTAACTTGAAAATATTTGGTATTTATTGCCATCGGCGTCGAGCTTTGTGAAGCGGCATTGTAGACAGGGTGGCCACTGACTCTGGAAATAGGAAAATGCAAAAAAGAATTACCTGCAGGGAAAAATCAGGGAATTTCAAAAATTGGGCACAAATCAGGAAATTTTACAAAAAATAGGAGGAATAGTGCACTGTTCGCTTCTCTTCATGACTTATATATATTAATTAAATAGATGTATTTTTTTGTTAGCATTGATTTATATTTTAGATAACCTCATTATGAGTTAGGTATACATCATAAATGAGTTTGGTGGTTAAGGTATATGGATATAAAGGGAGGTTGGAAGCCGTATGTTCAGCTGTATATGAGTAGTGAACACCACAAACAATCGTGTAAAATCACCTTTCAGTCAGGAAAAAATCAGGAAATTATCAGGGAATTTCATTCTTCATTTTCTTTGGCCACCCTGGTAGAATAAAATATAAGTCCAAATATAAAGCATTTTTTTAGGATATTGTTTGCTAAAGCTTAAAAATGAAGACGCTTAATGATAATGTGCAATAATCTTTTATACGTTTTTCATGTTTAAACTTAGAAAAAAAGAATTATTTTATACACTCCTGCTATGTAGCCTATTGACCAATGACCCCCGGACTGTAAATTAAGAATCCCAGAAATGGGTTTTATCCTATAATGTCGATATTGAGACTAATTTAGGCTATTTTTATTAGCCATGCCTCATTATTCCAAGCTATCGTATGTTAACAGTTGTGTGAGCCACCTACATGATGTGCAACCACTGTCATTTCAGCAATAAGTTCTAAAAAAAGTAAATAAACATTGCAAGTTTATGCAAGTGATAGTACATTTTTCTTCTTTTTCATGGCAGGCTCCATGATATAAAACCTCCAGTAACAACTAGACACACTACTGCCTATGTTACATTGTCTGCTAAAGTATGTGACATCTGTGAGTTTGTTTTTAACTTGGTCGCTAGGAAACCCTGTTCATAGCAAAGCAAACCAGTTTTGACAGCTCTTCTATTTCTCGTACATGTAGATAAATTTCTACTAGTACTGGTAGGAGAGAATATTTTCTGAAGTAATATATATTTTGGATTGGTAGGGCGCATATCAATTTAAACATTCATCCTACAATATTAATTAAGAATTGGTTTAAATTATTGTATATATTACTGTTCAACAGTTGATAATGTATTGCTGGCATATGTATACACAAGTTGTGATATCATTGGGATGTAGAATGAAATCAACGGATATATTTTATATTGAAAGTCTCATGATCTGGCCCTTTCAGGTTTTTTTTGTCTACACAAGCAAATTGTGGACAGACAACAAATCACAATTATTATTTTAAAAGCTCACCTTGTTACTTTTCTAATTTACAAATCAAGTGCACTTATCACTGGACCACAGTCACGACTCTGCCATTCAATCTGTGGCTGATAATACAATTATCTAACCTCAGGAACAAATTCTGTTCTTCCAGCACTTTGATTTACTGCATTTCTAACATGTAAGTGTCTTGTAGATGGTGCACAGAACGGTTTATATCTGATACCTTGGAATTATGGGAACCCCCTCTGTTAGTGTAGACAGGAGTAGGTCTTTGCACAACTATGTTTTATATAAGATCTGTCATAAGTTATCAAGATTTCTTAAACGAGCCTAACACAGGTTATTAAGTGAGCCTTTGCTGAGCTTTATAATTTGTTTTGTGACGAGTTTAAATGTTGATCTCAAAGACTACAAATGGTGGATTCTTTTTATCACATTACCATAGTTACCAAGTCAAAACAGGATCAGAAATAACAAATTTAAGCAGAGGATGTTACTTAAAGCGGGTGACGTCACATATTTGTTATCACACCTGTGTTTCAAAGTAATTATGCACAAGATCTATCCAAATTGGACAACGAAAATTTATTTGCTGTGCGCATAGGATAATGTGATGTTTACAAACATGAATCAGTTTGCTCAACTGTTGCAAAATTGGTTTTACAAATTACTAAAGTAAACAGATATGGTCAGTTTTGTACTAAAAACATCACTGATATATCATGCACATCTGATTAATCCATCTTTGTGGAATATACCAAGTTTTCCTGCCTTTCTCATTATCCTGGGAGTACTAAAATAGTCATTTTTATTTGCAAACAAAGACTAGTGTTATATCCGAGGAGCTATAAATACAACTGTAATTTTTCTTGATAGTCATTAATTATCAATGCAAACTCATAATAACAATTATGTAGTCTTAAGTGTGATCACATACAGCCTATGAAGTTTGTGAAGGTTGAAGTGAAAGGATTATTTAATAGTAGCTTAATAACAAAGTTCAAGTCCTCATGTGATTCTGTCTCAATGAACCACATGTTTATGCACATGTATGTCTTGTTTGTTAATACCCTTGATGTGTGTAATAATGAGTCTGACCTGTGATCGACATTTTCATTAAGTGTAAAATGTAGACCAAACAAAGATAACCCCTATCATTTAGTGGTCTGATACCAACTATAATACTTTCATTTAGTGGTCTGATACCTAGATGCATTGTTCTCATATCTTAATTAGACTAAGAAGTGTAAAGAGCTAATTTGGCATTACACATATATTTTGATGTACATTACTGGTGCAATTAATTAATTAATTAACATGACTTAAATTAGGATATCAAAACATTGCCAAATTAATCTGTATATAGTTTATCATTGATAATTATTGTCATTCTTTCTTATGTGGTGAGTGTTTATATGTGTGTTATGGATGTACATAAGTGACGGTGGCATTAAAATTTGGATACAGTATAATACAATTCACAAAAAAGATAAATACTGGTAAGAAACCTAATTTGTAAGATCTTATAAAACCGCTTAATTGATAAAACCACTTAATTGGATGCAAACTACATGTATAGTCTAGTTTGACAGAATTTGTCTGAGATATAGCTATAATTATTATGTGAGGCATTATCTCATTAGTTGCAGGTATTTTCAATAAAGTAAACATTCTATTTTGTCAAGCTACTGCTATGAATAGCCTTCTCAAGTTTAATCAGTCTTGGGTCAAACTCTAATTGTTGTTATTGTCACAAATGCAAATATATCTTTCAATATTAAACGATTGACCTTAGGTGTATATGTACCTTAGATTTATAATTCAATGTAACTTATTGGCTTCATAATTTGTTATAACATATATAAGACCAGCTCAATAATTTGTGATATTAGAGGCTGACTTTAATGAAGAGAATAAGAGAAGTGCAGTGACCAAGAACCATAACTCTATATGGTCCAGTTTTGAAATTATCTCCCTTTATTTAATTTTGAACTAATTTTTTGTCCAGAGCATAGCTTTAAAACTAATCAAGGTATTGACTTGAAATTTGATATGTGAATTGGTGATAACTAGGAGAAGTGCAGTAATCAAAAACCATAACTATATGTAGTCCAGTTTTGAAATTATGATACATGTATCTCCCTCAATTTAATTTTAAAATATTTTTTGTACAGAGCATTAGTTCAAAAGTGTTTAATTGATTATCTTGAAACTTGAAATATATGTAGATGACATCTAGGAGAAGTGCAGTGACTAAGAACCATAACTCTATCTGATACCATTCTTGAATTATTTCCCTTCATTTAATTTCCTAGTATATTGTTTTCTTTTCTTTGTCCAGAGCAACTCCAAAACTGTACAATATGATATCAGGGATTGAATTGAAACCTAAACTTTATAGACAGTAACTGAGAGTGTTATACAGCATACATGTAGATCATGAATAGTAATTATATCTAGTCCTGTTTCAAGCAAACACATGTTACCATCAACATATATGGCGCGGTGGCCATGTGATTATGGCTCTTATTAGCATTTCTAAAAAGATTTTTTTACAATATGAGTGTATGTAAAAATAATTTAAAAAATGTGAACCCCCCTAAAAATTTCAAGAGTGGGGTTAAACTAATCAAACAAGGAATTTTTAAGTTCAGCCTGAAAATAAACAGCACTGTTTACCTTCTGGTTAAAGATTGTGTTCAGTGACTGTGGGGTAATTATCATTCCATGAAGGCATAAACCTGTTAAACCATACAACACAACATCATTTTGGGATACTAATGTTATAAAGTAATGCAGTCAAACAAACCTTTGTTAAAGACCACATCTTCAAACAAAGACCCAATTCCAAACCTGTCTGCAATAACCACCAATTTAACCTCCCGTCAGATTCTCTCCTATGATTTTGAACCTTCTAAGACAGACCACCTGTCAACAAAGATCACTTTTTAAGTTTTTAGACAGGATGAGCTTTTGTGATCACTCTTCGTCTGTCATCTTTCCATTCACAATTTCTTGTGAACTCACCAGAGGCCACACTGAACTTAGTCATAATGTTTGTCTCTGAAATCTAGGTCAAGTTCAAAACTAGGTCATGTTTGGTCAAAAACTAGGTCACCATGTCAAATCTCAGATAAAGCTTGTGAACCCATTAGAGGACACAATTATGGCCCAATCTTCATGGAACTTGATCAGAATGTTTGTCTCTATGAAATCTAGGTCAAGTTTGCAACTGGGTCATCATGGCTCAAAAACTAGGTCACAAAGTCAAATTATAAAAAAAGCTTGCAACAGAGACTGAATTTTCCTGAATCTTATTGATTAAATATAAATTATTACTTAGGTCACCATAGGGGCTTACATGCACTTCTATGACAGGTGAGTGACCTTTGGCCCTTTTGGCCCTCTTGTTTGTTATTCCCATGTGTGGTCTTTGATCAGGCTTGACAGTGAATTACAGAAATTGCAAGTATTTTGTGCACTTTTTAGCTCACTTGTCACAAAGTGACAGAGTGAGCTTTTGTGATCACTCTTCGTCCGTTGTCCGTCCGTCAACAATTTGCTTGTGTAGACACTAGAGGTCACAATTTTGGCCTAATCTTTATGAAACTTGGTCACAATGATCATCTCAACAAAATCTAGGTCAAGTGTAAGGTCAATAGGTCAAATCACAGGGCTTGCATGCAATACTATGACAGGTGAGCAACCTAGGGCCCTTTGGGTCCTCTTGTATAATCATGTGCCATGATTATTGTTACCATACAGGTTTATCCACTCGTGTCTCAAATTTATGGGTAATTGCAATAAAAAAGTGCATACATTTTAATACAATGTTCTTGTATTTTAACATGGTACAGCAAGTGTTGACTCAAGATAAAATATATTCCAATAAAATCGGCACTAAAAAAAATAATAAATGTATACGTGTTCTGCATGCTTAGTTATGAATAACGCTTTTGGGGAAAAGCAATTTAATAGACGTTACCAAGGTAATACTTGTGACTAAATTCTCTTATACTGTAAACCAACTTATTTTCACGAATCTTATTTTTTGCATTTTGCCAAAATCCGGTAAACCTACAAGTACTTTTATTGAGAGCATAACGGTTAATAAATGATAGTTAACCATCAACAGAATGCTAGATTTCAGTCTTGTGTTAATTGATCCAAAGTCATTTAATTTCAATATACAACAAAGAACAACTCTTTAACCGTATTTCTTAATTATTTGATTACCAGTATGAATAAATCATGATGCTATGCTCATTTTGACAGACGTCTGAGCATATTAGAATTTCATATAAAAAATGTATAGATTTGTTGTACCGCATGTGACGTTAAATAACATGTACTGCAAGTTCTAATTTTGTTGGGTATTTCAAATAATTGATAGAAATTGTCTGCGATTGATTAGATTATCACAGCTTTTGAACTCCTTTAAGGGAGCTTTAATGGCTTGGGTTATAAATTATAATATGCTAGGACATACTGGGTTATAATACAGGCACATACAGGGTTATAAACTGTGACAAGATTATATATGGCATGATCAAACTGGCTATGAGTAAAACAGACCTGAACATTTTTTGTCAGACATGTCGAGGTGAGGTTTTACTATTATATTTTTATCATTAAGATAAGAGCTTGAAATCTTTGGTACATGCATACTGTAAATCCGGTATTATTCGCGGTAGTTTAATTTTCGCAATTCATTCTCATCGCGAAATCATCATTCCGCTTAAATATTCTTCCATAACATAAGACAATCTGGGCAATTTCAAAAGTAAATAATTATATATACCGCATGAACAAGACATTTTGGGTGGTAAATATTATTTTGTATGCATGTAGTATTTTTGCATAACGTACATGTATCTGTATAAGGGACTTAAAGAGACAATTATCTTCACAAGTAAGAAACTGTTAAAACATTTTTTGAGAAAACAATAAAGATTAATAGACATGTAACATACGACACCCTATTAACTAATAACTGGGAAAACATGATTAACTGATACTATGTGTGAAATGCATTTAACAAACTATACAAATGTACAGTATACAACTTATGAAATATCTAGTAATTAGAAATAATCAATGTTTGTTGATATTTATTGCATGCTTAATGTATTTATTTACTACAATTCATTAACTTTTAGTAGATTTGCTTGCGAATTTAATAAATCGGGTTCCTCGATCAGGAATTCATCAATTTGCGAAACAAGTTCAATACAGAAAATCGCGAAATAAAGCTCACACGAATATAAAGTGATTTACAGTAATTTGTTGTTTGTAATGTATGTATTCATGAAGCTGAACTGATATTACTCTGTGATTTAAAGCTGTTTGGTTCAGATCTTAAAACTTCAGTTATTAAAAAATACTGGTTTTCTGTATTCATTATATTTGTTAGGGATGTAATGGCTTTATCGTGTTTATAGAAAAGTGAAGTTATTGGAGATGTAGTAAACAGGTATCAATATATTGATGTTATAATATGATGTGATCTTAAGATGTTCCTGTAGTCACCGTAATGAGCAGTATGGGATATTTTGCAATGTAGTTGTTTAACAGTATTGTAAATTAGGTATTAAAAAAAATAGTGCACCTGGGATTATAAATGTGATGTCAACTGTTGCAAAATTGGTTTTACAAATAACTTAAGTAAGCAGATATGGTCAGTGTTGACTTTTGTACTAAAAACTACTCAGATAAATCATGCACATCTGATGAATCCACCTTTGTGGAATATACAAAATGTTCCCTCCTTTCTTATTATCCTGGGCACACTATACCTGTTTACATGTTGTTGTTCAGATTTCATATTATAAACTATAGGAACTATTAATTATACTATAGAACATTAACAAGGAAGCGATTCTGTTATTTGTTGATACTTGAGTTAACTTTATGGATTAAAATTGTGAACATGAAATCATCATGATAATAGGAGAATCAAATATTAGAATGGTTAGTTTTAAAACATCGTCAAACTGTAAGTTCTTTTACTATGCTTATTTACAGGCTCGAACATGCATGTTGTCGAGGAGTATTTTGGCAAATGTTCAGTAAACTTCTTTAACAGTTTAGCAATACCACATGACTTTTGGCTTCAGGTCCAAGACAAAATTTTTGTCTGTTTCACAAGGTGTTTTGGGGGGGGGGGGGGTGAGAAAAATGTGCAACCAGTACAGGGCACTAACCCGGGACCCTTAGCATACAGGGTGGATACACTAACTGACTGAGCTATCCAGGCTGCCTACACAGTTTCCCCCCTATTAGTAAACAGGTTCAGACTGCGACATTCATATATTACATTACCGGGTATTATATAATTTTATGCATACATTTGGCTATACCTACCCGTAGTTTATACGGTTATACATAGTTTGTAACATAAGTTATCCTACTTTTTATGCCCCGCCATGAAATTCCGGAAGGGCATATAGTGTTCACCTTGTATTACAACAGAAACTAGATCTACAAATACAATGTACACAATGTTGCTGTTTTATTTGTTTCTCTGATAATTTTACTTAGTCTAGTACTATGGTGGCATAGAGGGGAAACTGGTAATGTTTTATTTATCATGTAAGCATGTGTTACTAAGTGTCACATGTGCACATGTGATAGTTAATAATGTGTGCATTTGAGAGATAAAAGATACTATGTGCTCCCTCTATGTGAGCATTACCATACACATTAACTGAACAGAATGGTTCACTGACTGACAACATTTTAATGCACTTCATAAGATAAATAAAATATGAGATGCTTGGTTTCACTATAGATTGTTTGGATAATTTTGTGCTGAATTTTACCGTAATGGCATTTTGATTCATTTTTATAGCCAAAATACCCAAGTCAAGTGATTTAATGCAAAATTTACCTTCACGTTAAGTTTTAGGGGTCACAGAGGTCAATTGTAAGAGCCAAATGAAACCTGTGTAAATGATCATTTCTTGTTGATTATAATTATTATAATGCCCCCTCCCCCATCTTTGATGACGGAGTATATTGCTTTACACAGTCATGTCAATCTGTTTGTCTGTCTGTCAGTCTGTCAGTCTGTTGACCAAATGGTTTCCTTTCAATAATTCAAGAACGCTTGACCCTTGGATTATCAACAGCAGATGACCCGTATTGAAGGTCAAAGTCAAGATCACTGTGACCTTTACCATTTCTGACTTAGATATTTGACACATGTTTTTTCAAAAATTATCTTATGATATTAATTTTGCATTTGTTCTAATTTCAGGTATGGCTTGAAAAGGACAATAGTTTGAACAGGAATAATTTTACCAGTTGCCATGGCAACCGTGAATACAACGCCAGCAATGCCTAGCAACAGTGATTACACCACGGCTATAGTGGACAATGTTACCATGTCAAACAGCACAAGTGTCCCTGACAAATCATTGTCTATAGACAATCTCTATCCAGCTATATTTCAATGTTTTGCCATCATCCTGGCAGGATACATCGCCGGTCGAGCCAATCTAATCACACAGACACAAGGGAAAGGTATAGGCATATTCGTCGGCAAATTCTGTCTACCTGCGTTGCTGTTTAAAAGTATGGTGGAATTAAACTTCAACCAAGTTAACTGGATGTTTCTACTTGGAATCTTCATTTCAAAAACTGCTATATTCATGGTTGTCATGGTACTGACATTGTTGTTACGGAGACCAGTACATCTTGGATACGCTGGATTGTTCAGCATATTTGCTACACAGAGTAACGACTTCGCTCTTGGTTACCCTATATGTAAGTATGAGATTAGGGGCCAAAAATATTAGAGCTGTCATTGATAGAAAAAATATTGATGTATGAACAATATGTTTTAGCAGATCGATTATCGATTCACATTTTGATATATCAATACATGGGAAAATGAATGGAACCACCCCAAATCCGCATTTTTCTGCACATAACACTTTTCTTGATTAACTTTAAATTTGCAAATTTTCAAAAAAGGTCTAATCTTAACTTGAACCAAAGAGCTCTACTATTTTCAAACGCTGAATCTATACCCAATAATATATACAGTCTAGAATGGCAATGGATGGATACCATCAGGAATGAGGTGTCAAGAGTGTAAATATAAGTTGTAGGAAATTAGTGTAAAATAAGTGAAATAACATGTTTTTATAAAACAACCTAAATTTATTGTTAAATGTCGAGCATAGCCTTTATTTGCCAGTCATCTTTCTGCTTATGTATGGCAGGCATATGAGTGCCTCCTCTAATATTTGAATCCTGGCCTGGGTCACCAGATTAGACGACAAGCGCACCAATCATTAAGCTCTGGAGGCATACAATTTATTTACTATTTTTATCTTCATATTTCAGTGGCTGCCCTATATTCAGACAGCAATCCCGAGTATTTGCAGTACATATATCTTATAGCACCCATATCACTTGTCATTCTTAATCCTATCGGATTCACGCTGTTGGAGATTCATCGACGAAAGCAGGATACTGCAAAGCACCCTGGGAAGTGTCGTATTGTGTTGTATGTTGTGAAGGACGTTCTCACAAATCCTATCGTGTTTATGGTCATCATTGGTATTATTGGAAACTTTCTGTTCAATCAAAAGATACCGTATGTGGTAGGAGACGTGCTACAAGTTTTGGGTAAGTCATAGTCAGTGAACAGCTCAGTATTCTTAGAAAAGGGGGTGCTTTTCTGGTTAACTGAGTATTGGGGTATTGCTAATGTTCATGTTTAGGCACCTAATATTGGCGTAATGCTGATTTTAAAGTTTAGGTTCTAATATTGGCATAATGGAAAGTTTAGGGACCTAGTAATGGAGTATTGCAAATGTTTATGTTTAGGTACCTAATATTGGAATAATGCTAATTGCTAATGTTAAAGTGTAGGTACCATACATTGGAATAATACTAATGTTAAAGTTTAGATACCTAATCTTGTCATATTTGTGCTAATGTTAAAGTTTAGGTACCATATATTGGAATTATGCTAATGTTAAAGATAGATACCTAATATTGACATATTTGTGCTAATGTTAAAGTGTAGGTACACAATGTACCTAATATTGGCATAATGCTAATGTTAAAGTTCAATACTACCTCTAATACTTTCAAAATCCATTGATATATTGCTTTGATACTTAGCACACTTGTTCAACATCTTGACCCCTACCTCTTCCAAGAAGGTATCTCTAAGGAACAGAATTATTATGAAAAATAAATCAGAGGTCGCTTTACTTGTTGATCTGGAATATGCAAATTAGAAGCAAAATACAGTTTTAACAGATGGGGCAGATAAATCCTCAACAAGGACACAATGTCTTCATGGTGTTTGATTCTGTATTCCTCTGTTTTCTAAAATGATACTGTGTTAATGCATGTTCATAAAAAAAAGTTAATAACTAAGGGGTTCCACTAGCTTCTGAATCTTAAGGGTCATTTTGATACTTTTGACTAAATTTTTTACTATTTTATAGACAAAATACCCATTATTTAAAGAGAATATTACCCTTCAAACCAAAATTAATTACTGGTAAAAGCTTTTAAATCTCTCCATATAAGAAATTAACTTGTGTGTCTTTAAACTACTTTCAGGCAATGCATACAGTGCATCAGCTTTGTTCTATCTAGGGATGAGTTTAGTCGGGAAAGTACAAGGTCAGCTAGGGGTTGGCTTGATTGTACCCATGTTACTCATAGGAGCTAAAACGTAAGTATATATAGCACAAGTAAACTGTACTGATGACTTCTACTGATTTTGATGTCAGTATGTCAAGGTTATTATGACTCTGGACATAAATAACTATTTGGCTGCCATGTTGGAGCACAGTTTCCAAACATGTCTTTTATCTAGGGTATATAATTTTAAAAGTCTTATATGAGCACTCAACCGGTGGGTGGGATTGGAACCCACAAACCCAATGGCGACAGTGCCTAGGTAGCACTGAAATGACCGTACCGACTGTACCACTGAAATGCATAGTTCAAAATTATCGGAGATAAGATATAATTTTAGTTTGATCTCATTTTGATGTTTGGGAAACCAATCAAGGGAAGTCACTTTGATTAGTGTCTTTTCCTCCTATTTATCCAAAGGGGAGGAACTCTTGCACATGAAAATATGATTTTCTTCAGGATTTGTCTCCCATAGTTACCAAAATGACTAGAAATATCTTTAAAAAAAAAGAATTTAAGTTTTAGAACTTGTGGCTTAACTCATACCCATTTATTCTATCATTTGTATAATGTCAGTTGTATATATTATTTGGGTATTAAATATGTTGAATGAATTGATTTTTGTGCAAGATCAATTAATGTTAATTTCTTTGAAAAACTAGGCCACAAAATTAAATCCCCACAATTAATATTGACTTAGAAATATGTAAAAAGTGCTTTTCCAAGTTGACCTAAATCCATAAATTTTAATGCCTACAAAAATTAATGAATTAACTGTACTGTTGTGTTTCTATGTTATACAGTTTGATACTACCATTGATCACATGGCAAGTTGTTGGTGCGTTAGAGTTGAATGAGATGAACAAGACAGATTCACAATCACTCAGCATGTATGGTTTCCTGTACGGCACTTTCCCCACAGCACCATCAGTGTTCCTGTATGCCAGTCAGTTCTCGGTCGCTCAGGATATAGTATGTATGCCAAAGCAACTACTATTTACTTATTTGTAGTTCAATCTTGCCTCGATCTCCCAAGCGTCTTAAATTAAAATCTCGTCTCAAATTTAGATTTTGTGCAAGTTTACTTAAATGACGAAACCAAATATTTCTTTCAAATTCTTAATGTAACTTTCGTAACTGTATACAACATAATTATGTAAATGCATAATAAGGCTCACAGGGAAGACTGGGTATATCCAACTGTGTTGCCTCTTTAAAGTCGCTCTTGACTTTTAAAAATCTGAATGAAACTTGGTCATAATGTTTGTCACTGTAAAACTGAGGCAGAAGTCAAAACTGGGTCATCTTTGGTCTCCATATTGCTGGCTTAAAATTAGAAGGTCATAGGTACAAAATCAATATTTTGAAGAAAAAAAACAAAAAAAACTGTCTGCATGTAAACTAATCTTTACTTATGGAAAAAACAAGCCTTTTCAACTTCAGTATGGAAAAAGCAAGCTTTTTCAACTTGGCCACTTCCAATTTTTATGAAAATAGGCTCATAAGAAGCTCATTGAGACACAGATTGCAAATATGCATAAGTCTTCTAATTCTAAGCCAGCGATATGCCTGAAATACTGGTGACTGGAAACAATATCTAAAAAAACACGAGACAAATCAACCAAACTGTGTGTTATATATGTTACAGATTGCCACTGGTATGGTGGTGGGTACATTTCTATCAGCACCATTGATGTTTGTGTCAGCTAAGATGATGACAATGGTGGTGAATAGTGAGATGGATTATAAATCTGTCCTTGTTAATACATCGTTTGATCTCAGTGTTATCTCTATAGTCTGCAATGTAAGTACTTGTCATAGTTGCCTAGCAACTAGGGGCTTATTTTATAATAATTGACTGTAAATTTCATAGTCTACCACGCATTTCCCTACCGGCTTAGTCTCAAGGGTTTCTGAATCAGTGTTAATTTTTACTAAATTGTACTATTTTGTAGCCAAAATGTCTATTGTGTAAAGAGCAGGAGTCCTACAGTTACGAAATAATTTGAAGATCTGGATTTGCTGTAAAAGACAGAATAACTTTCCTGCATAAAATAAAAGTTATTTGATTAAAAAATTCAAAGTATTGACAAAGTTATGGTCATGTGAAGTTCCAAAAGCTGAATTTTCACAATAGAACCATGTTTGAAACATAGTTTAGTTATAGGAATGTGTGCCAATGGGACCTGGAACAGACTTGCATCGTATTTTCAGGATTGGGCATGATGCCTCTGTAGGACCTCTGAAAGAAACATCAATGCTTCTGACAGAGTCTATGGGGGCAACAATTCAGCAATTAAAGAGTCAAGACCACTATAATGAAACATGTCTGCAAAGAGACCAATTTAGTCTACCAAATGGCCATTTTTAATGATGTGTGACCTTTTATAAGATACTTTTTCCATGAGTGGTCTTTATAAACAGGTCTGACCATTTATGATATATTTTCTGTTTACAGGTTTGGATATTTGCTGTGATGTTTCTTAGTAAACGACATAAAAAGATGCCTCATCAGTTCTTACTCGTCTTCGTATTCGCTCAGGTATGTGTCTCATATATATAAACCCAACTCATTTCAAATTTCACAAAGCAACAGCATGAGCTTTTGTGACCACTCTTTGTCCGTCGTCTATTCTTCTTCCGTTTGTTCACAATTTACTTGTATAGACACTAGAGGTTGCAATTTTGGCATCATCTTTATGATTCTTTGTCACAATTATCATCTCATCAAATTCTATGCCAAGTTCAAGTTTAGGTCTTCTGAGGTAAAACTAGGTCAAATCATAGACCAGCCTTGTGTATGCTAGAGAGGCTGTATTTTGCACTAGATCTTCATGAAAGTTAGTCAGAGTGTTAGTTTACATGTAATCAAAGTCCTTGTGGGCCAATAATTAGGTCACTATGTGAAATCATGAAAAGATACATGTGTATGCTAAAGAGGCTGTATTTTTCAATGAATCTTCAAGTTGATCAGAATGTTTTTGTCTAGATGGAATCTAGGTCCATTTTTAGCTCATCTTGTTGTCATCACATGATCGGCGTCGGCGTTGCATGGTTAAGTTTTGTGTTTAGGTAAATTTTTTTCATAAACTATCAAAGCTATTGCTTTGAAACTTGCAACACTTATTCGCCATCAATACCTGAGCCTGTAAAGCAAGAACCATAACTCTGATTTGCATTTTGTAAGAACTATTGCCCCTTTTTGGACTTAAAAAATAAAATGCCTTGGTTAAGTCTTGCGTTTAGATCCACTTTTCTCCTAAACTATCAGAGTTATTGCTTTGAAACTTTCAACACTTATTCACCATCAATACCTGACCATGTCAAGCATGACCCCTAACTCTGATCAACATTTTGCAAGAGTTATTGCCCCTTTTTTTCACCATCAATACCTCACTTTTTTAAGCAAGACTCATAACACTGCCCTACTTTATGCAAGGGTAATGGGCCTTTTTTACAGTGACAATGATCAGATAAGCGTCTGCATCAGCAGGCTGTGCTATTGTTACTATGGGTCATCTAATGTACCAACTAAGGAAACTGGCTTTGGCTATATCAAAACCTTGTATAATTGAAGCTGTGTTTTCTTGAATCTTAGTCAGAAATTGTAAATGATTACTCAGGTCATCTATACATGTACTACTATGACAGGTGAACGACCTAGGGCCCATTGGGTCCTCTTGATTATTGCTATATCTAAAGAGCAAAATTAATCCTGTTATCTAAACATGATATTGCACAGTTTTGATATTTAGTTATCTGTACACCCTCATAGGTTAAAGACTGAAGCAGGTGTATATTGCTTTGTTTGCACATGACTGTCGTTCGGTCTATTGTTGGAGCGTATGATTTATAATTAATAACTGCAGAATGCTATGGCCTAGAATCTTCATGCTTTCTATGCAGATTGATCATGAACACTAGATAAGCCATATAAATTTGTGGATAGTAGGTCTCGGGTTAAAGTTGCAGTGTCCTTGCACATCAATAGATTTTTGTTGCCTTGGGCAGCATACTTGTTATACAAGGTTCTCGTTGTGATAAGTTTGCACTGGAGTTTAATAGTAAAAATATCTCAGTACAGTCAGATCTCGATACAACGACGCTGTTTGTTTCCAAGAAAACTGTCATTGTAACGAATATGTCAGTATACTGAATTGATAAAAAGAGCATGTTAATGCTTTTGTTCCCAAATTTGATGTCAGTATAATGAATTTGTCAGTATATCGGGTGTCGTTATATCGAGATCTGACTGTACCTATAATTCAAAGACAATTTTGTAGACCCTTTTGTCTAAATTTGGAGGGTAAAAATTGAGTCATAGGTCAAAGAGAACTCCTTTCTAACATACATCTCCTGCCATACTGTAAAATCATTTAATTTCAATTGGACTAAATTTCAAGGTTTTGATGAAAAAGACCATTTTGTGGGGGATGTCATTTTAAGGTTGAGGTTGAAATCCACACAATTTAATCCTCCATGAATATTAATGATTTTACAGTGATATAATAAAATTATTGTGCTATATTTCAGACATTAGCTTGTGTTGGTATGTTGGTTTACAATGGTACAGATAATCAGATAGTTTGGCATCATTATCTACAGTTTGTTATATTATTGGTTGGTGTACTATCTTCACGATGTATAGGATCCCTGATGGCCGTTGTATTGTACTTACTACACTGTAGAAGTTTGTGCTTCGTGTTGAGGATGAAAGGATGGCTGTATTTAGTTGGCATTGGGTAGGTGTTTGTATATGGACCTTACCAGTCTGTGAATTTAGGATTTTAAACTACTTGCCAAAAATGACAAAATTGAAAAGTTTCCTATACACTCTGCATAATTACTGCAGAAATTACTTGTCCGAATCAACAATTACTTGTCCTGGACAACCGGACAAGTGCTAATTTGGCAGACTGCCTTACTAAACAACAGTGATTGTATGAATTTCGGACTTGAATTATGCAAACATGTGCAATATTTTCCATGTTTTTAAAACCAAATTCAATCATTTTTATTGGTCAACTGAATTTTCATTTTACATGTGTGAACATCCTTCAGAAGGTCAGTTGTTTGATATAAAAGGGAAATCCCTTGTTCCATATTTTGTCTATTATTCATGGGAATTAGATATTATGGTCATGTCCAACCTTAAAATCAATGGCAATCGAAGCTCCCTCAAAAAATACTTATTTCAGAGTATATTTGCAAATGCAGTAAAAAAAGATGACTGTATGCTTTGTCTTGTGCAGTAAACTTTGAAAGCCATAATTATGTCTTTCCACATAATATTAGACCCGCATATCGCAATTCTTGTTACAGTTTATGCATCAATATTTCAGGTTCCCGGTTCTTTGTACAGGGTTATTGTTGATATTTGGGAACCATCATATGCATGATGAGATAGACCCGTCCTTTCACTACGGTACTGATCAGGCGGTGCTGTCTGTGATTATATTGGTGATCTGTTCTGTTATAAATATAACCTTCATGATACTACATCAACGAAATTCTCGACAAATTAAAGATAAAACTGAAATACAAGTGAAGTCAAAGTTTGGTAGTCAGAATGAGCAGCCAGCGTACAGTGATGAGGAATCACAACGTGTCGGTCTTCTATCTGCAGGTAACTCATCATCATGCTAGACTGGTTTCACTAGGGACTCAGACTGAAGAGTCATGTTGATATCTTTATACTGGATTATATGGCTGTCTGTGATAAATGTATTAAGTTTATACTCTTATTAAAAATATTAATAAATAATTATTCAACCTACTGTACCTTTAACACATATTTTCGTTATATTTTTTGTCATGTTACCTGAATGACAGCAGGACTTTAGTTTCCCTTATATAGCAGGGGCCTTATATTGGACCCTTCCTCAGTAAAAACTCCTTCAAATCCTGCATTTACCACCACAATAAAGGTTTACCTCTACATATTCGATTCCCCATGTTAACCATAATACCACAAATTTCCCCTAATAAAAGGTCTAAACTTGCAGAACGTGCTGACGTGGAAAGTCCAAGACGCTCGAGAACCTCGAGTACTTCCAAGCTTCTCAATGACATGGATGATGAAGATGGCGGGGATAATCGTATATACCAATCTATGTCGTGTGCTGACTGTTCTGAGGGCTGTGAGGTGAACTTATACAAGCAGACTGGTGCGTAACGTAATGAAAATGGTCAGACCTAAATAATTATTCCACTACCTACCCACCTAAATGCCCCAACCTGAAAAATTTGATTGAGATATCAGAAAACAATTTGGAGCAAAGTTAGCAAACTAGTGCCGTATAACAAATTTTCTGGATATTTTTCAATGAAATTTTCTGCAACTGTTGCTACATGTTTCAGTTGTATATTAGACATATAAATGTATAAATATATTATTTCTACCTACTTACCCAACCCTAGTCCCTATTCATCCTATTATCCCACTTCTGATGATTTTCACTGTTTATGAATTTGAAAATATTGTTTTTTTTCAGCTCACCCAAGCCCAAGCAATATAGAAGACATTGTCCCATTTCCCTCTGATATGCAGCCCAACAAGACAAGGCAAAATAAGGTTTACAATTCTCGCAGGAAAGGTGGCCCTAGAAGACCGAGCTCTTCATGTAATAATATAGAAGACAGGCCGCCAACACGTACAGAAAGTAACACGAGCACAGGAAGTGAAGACTCGTTCCTTGATACAGTGCAGAATTATGAATGTCATAACGGGAAGTGTGACTACCAACAACGACGTCAGTGTGCAGGATTGATACGTTGTTACCATAGTACTACCAGAACCCTACAGGTTATAACCTTGGCTTCACTAATAATGAAGAATAAGTTAAAGAACTAAGGAGAATATTCGGAAAGACCTTGGCTGGTATTCACAAAGCATCTTAAGTGAAAACATCATATTTTAGGTTAAGTTAGAAATTTGTGCAGCTCATATGTACTGCAATTTGAAGAATAATCCATGTTTTATAAGTGATTAAAGTAGCTGTTTACATAATGCTTCTAAACTATGTAAAACATTAATCATCTTGAGTTTCTTCCTTAGCTGATACACATGTCATATGACAATTTTATGATTTTAAGAAATTTCTAAGTTTTCTGTTAAGATGCTTTGTGAATACCATCCCTGGATTCCAAGAACTAAGGGGAATATTCAGAAAGACCTGGATTCCAAAACCTAGGAAAATATCCGGAAAGACCTGGATTCCTTGTATTGCACCACTGTCTCTTCCCTGGAAGTCAGAGGTCATTGGCCAATCTTGCAGGGAAAAACGAATGACCATGCACTTGTCTATCTGAACGCTAACAAACAAACTTATTATCCCCTTATTGTTGATCTTTGCTGTACTATTTATGTTACTTATATCAGAATTATATTTTATAGGTGCACAACGATGAAATAGAAGTAAAAGTGAAACGTCCAAAGCCTGTAGATGAATATCAGAGTGGAAGATTCCTGATCTTACTTCTAGTTAACCAGATATCTATGTTTGTGGTATGTATCACATACAGTCCTGATCTTACTTCTAGTTAACCAGGTATCCATGTTTGTGGTATGTATCACATACAGTCCTGATCTTACTTCTAGTTAACCAGATATCTATGTTTGTGGTATGTATCACATACAGTCCTGATCTTACTTCTATTTAACTAGATATCTATGTTTGTGGTATGTATCACATACAGTCCTGATCTTACTTCTAGTTAACCAGATATCTATGTTTGTGGTATGTATCACATACAGTCAAAAAGATGATATTAAGTCGGACTGGGAAGGTAATACTAAGTCAGACATGGAAAGCAGGACTAAACTTAAAAACATACTATGCACAATGCCCAACACATAACCGAATGAGAAAATGAGCTGCCCAACTCCCAGCTGTCGAAAAGCTGAATGAACTAGTGTCAGCAATCAAAAAGCTGAATGCCCTACCCTAGCTGAATGACCTAGTTTCAACAATAAAACGACTGAAATACCTAGTCCTAAAACGTTAAAGAACAACAGTAATAAACAGCTGAATGTCATGGTTTAAGCCTCTCCCAACATGTACACATTAATTATTGTCTAATGGGAGGTTAAAGTGGTAATCTTAGTTGACAGGTTTGTATTGTTATAAATGTCTGTATTGAATGACAATGATATGACACCAAGATCCCCTCCAAACAAGCAACCAACCTGATAGATACTATGACCGTCCACTATGACTGTTCGGAGCCTAAATTGTCCCAAGAAGAAAATAGGCTGAAGCTAGCGCTGAATAAATTTTGTTGACTGGTGGCATTGGTACTGTTGATTCAAAGTTATCTGTCAAAACCGCGTAAACAAACATTCCACACGATCGATTATTACAGGTGTGTCAGGATTAAGTCCTAACATCATTAGTACATTTAAATGATCAAATCTTTAACTGCCCTATAGCCGAGTGGTTAACAGCTATGGTTTTGTGAGTCTTATTTTGAAAATGTATACAATTTACTGCGAGTTCAAATCCCAACAATGCCTAGACTTTTTAAATTTTGCTTTAAGTATATATATTAATCCATTTACTCATTCCGATGATTGCATTCATACAATGGATAAACTAGATCTATTATGTATTCCAGCACACCAGGATTAAGTTCATCATACAAAGCTGGGAATTTACGAATCATGTGTTGCATTCAATGTACCAGTTAATATAAAAAAACATAGTGTATCTATATCAAGCCAGCTACTTTTTTTCGCAAAGAAAAGTATGATAAAATTAATTTGTCGATTTAAGACACTCATAAAAACAATATTACAAAAAGCATAACAATGAAAAAGCGTATCAGACTGGATTCGAACCTTTACTTGGATTTCACCAATGATTTATGTTGAAACCATGCGTTTAACGCACTACGCTAAGAACGCTAATGAAATAAACTATTCTTATTTTAATACATAAAGCTATGGTCAAAGATGAAAAGGGTAAAATAAGAGAGCTGATTGGTCAATACATACATTCACCTATTAAGAAATGGAACATTCTGGCGGTTTTGACAGATATCTTTGAATCGACAGTAAGTGAAAACTGAAGGAGGATACACACCGTACTTGACATATCAATCAGAATACCTTGAAGTATCAATCAGAATACCTTGAAGTTTGTCTTTCAATTTTATTTATACTCAATATTATTATTTACAAATTTTTCGATCCCATGATCTATAATCATTGCAAAATGAATTTAATTATAAGTCAAAAACATCATTTAGTATTTCTCTATTTTCAGGGCATGTTTTTATGTACCTGGAGATTGTTCAATGATTCCAAGTCTGGCATTTATGTGGAGATAGAATTTCTTGATTGTTTCTTCAACTATGGTCAGGTAAATACATGCATATACAATCATATTGAATGTTATAGTAAAAATTAGCATGATCTAGTGATGGAGGAGGGAATCAAACTAGTTACCCCTGGTTTATAAACCAGCATGTTACTACTTGACCAGTGATCCACTCTATATTCATCTAATGATCCACTGATCCACTCCACATTCATCTAATAATCCACAGGTCCACTCCACATTCATCTAATGATCCTCTCCACATTCATCTAATGATCCTCTCCACATTCATCTAATGATCCACTGATCCACTCCACATTCATCTTATGATCCACATGTCCACTCCACATTCATCTTATGATCCACATGTCCACTCCACATTCATCTTATGATCCACATGTCCACTCCACATTCATCTTATGATCCACATGTCCACTCCACATTCATCTTATGATCCACATGTCCACTCCACATTCATCTAATGATCTACATGTCCACTCCTAATTCATCTAATGATCCACATGTCCACTCCACATTCATCTGATGATCCACTCCACATTCATCTAATGATCCACTCCACATTCATCTAATGATCCTCTCCACATTCATCTAATGATCCTCTCCACATTCATCTAATGATCCACTGATCCACTCCACATTCATCTTATGATCCACATGTCCACTCCACATTCATCTTATGATCCACATGTCCACTCCACATTCATCTTATGATCCACATGTCCACTCCACATTCATCTTATGATCCACATGTCCACTCCACATTCATCTTATGATCCACATGTCCACTCCACATTCATCTAATGATCTACATGTCCACTCCTAATTCATCTAATGATCCACATGTCCACTCCACATTCATCTGATGATCCACTCCACATTCATCTAATGATCCACTCCACATTCATCTAATGATCTACATGTCCACTCCACATTCATCTAATGATCCACATGTCCACTCCACATTCATCTGATGATCCACATGTCCACTCCACATTCATCTGATGATCCACATTCATCTGATGATCCACATGTCCACTCCACATTCATCTGATGATCCACTGTTCCACAGTTTTACTCCACATTCATCTTATGATCCACTGTTCCACAGTTTTATTCCAAATTCATCTTATGATCCACTGTTCCACAGTTTTATTCCAAATTCATCTTATGATCCACTGTTCCATAGTTTTACTCCACATTCATCTTATGTTCTACTCCACATTCATCTAATGATCCACATTTGTTATTTCAGAGCCTGGTCGTGTTTGCTATATTTGGGTTTGATACTCGACTCATGATATTACCTTGTGTTAGAAGGTATGTATGTATACATCAGTAAGACCATCCATATAAACTGTTAGTTTGTAGAACCCATACTGATGATCCAATATTTGTCAATGTAGGAGGAGCATCTTTCTACGCGTTGCTTTGTACATCCGTGGGTGTGTGCTGATCAGTTCATCTGCCTGCACCATACCTACAACCAAGGCAAATTTAATCAATCTTGATAGTAAGGTTCACTATGGAAATCTGATGCATGCGGTATACTTTCAAGTATTGCCTGCTGTTTTATCAACCCAAAAGTGTAACAAAAATTTGCATGCATCCTTTACACAGCTCTAGAGATAAACTCTTCAATGGGAATGATCAGGCATGGCTATATATCTTTTTTTTTTTTTTTTTTTTTTTGCTTCAACGTTAAATCTTCTCATATTTTTAACTGTGACTAAAACATAGCTGTGTATAATACTTAGGCAAATATGGTAATGTGTTCTAGTTCAGATTTTATTCACATGCTTTTTGGAAAACATTTTGGTTCTATTCATTTACTCTTAGTTAACTTGAAGATTGCTCATGTTGGACAGTATATAAATTATTCATTCAAAAACAGTTTTTGTAAAAAATTAACAAACAATAAGTCTCGGAATAAATTTAAAAAACAATGACGTCTTATCCTGTTTACTGAAATTGCACCAGTTTATTTCCGTTTGTTATCAAACAAGCATATCATGTAGTTTAAGAAGATATCTTTGTAATTTTGATACAGCCTTTCCTGCAAATAATATTAGAGTCTGAGTGAAATATTGAAGTGTTATTTAAAAAATAATAATTACGAAAAATTTGAAAATTTGTAATTGTCACAGGTATGGGTCCAGATAACTACTAGAACTAACAGTTTATAAGGATGGTCAGAGTTATGTTTGAGTTTGTAAGATTATATATTGCTAAACCTACCTTCAATTATATCAATCTCTCTTTCTCATGTATTATCATAGAGACTAGCTATCATATTTGATTTTATATAGGGTTCAACTAGAGCTGTCATTGATAGAAGAGATATCAATGTATCGACAATATTTTTTAGCCGATCGTTTATCGATTATCATTTTGAAATATCGATACATCGTTAAATGAATGCAACCACCCAAAATCCTCATTTTCCTGCACAAAATATTTTCATTTTTAAATGGAAGTTCACAAATTGTCAAAATGGGTCAAGTCTTAACTTAAACCATATGTGCTATTTTCAAAAGCTGAATCTATACAGCATAGAACGGCTAAATAAGTGAATCATGAATGATGGGCCTGTTTCTTGTACATCTATATGCGTAAATCGATATATCGATGTGTTGTCAATACTTGTCTTCCGATATGCCTTGTGTCCATTCGATGACAGCTCTAGGTACAACACATTCAATAAGTTATATCATATACCTTACCTGGTTAATTTAATTGTTTAATTCATTTCACCAGAGATGATATCCCACCAACTTTAAGCCTTCAAATCTGATTTGTGTATAATACATGTTTTATGTTGTTTGTGAATAAGATATATTAAAGATTTATCTGAAATAAAATATATTTCAACAAAATTTTATTTGCTGAATGATTACACATAGCAATAGTTTTCACCCTTGAAAATACAAATGTACATGTATTACTTAACACGTTCACTAGTAAATCTTAAAATTAAAGAAGTTACAAAAAAAACGAAAATTAAATATTGGTGTTTGAATAGTCTGGGGAATTTGGTTTTCCAAATTTGTGGAAACGTGCATTAGCTGTGTTAAGATGTGAGCTACCAATGACCCGTTTCATTGACATATCTTGGCTAAGATCAGATTTTACCTTACATGATTTAGAGCATACTAAGTAAATTCTTACATTTGCATATAGTTAAGTTTAACTTTATGATCATTCTAGTTCACATAACTTTGCTCAAATGTATTAGCTATCTTAGTTTGCTCAACATAGCGTACAAAAAAGTCTAATTTTTGCTAAGATATGTCTATGAAACAAACCCCTGGGTACTATTTTATCAAAACACTTACAATAATCTTAAAGTTACGCTCAAATTAAAAAAACTTATGCAATTCATTAAAAGTTGCAAATTGTGGTAAGGGGGTCTGTAATTATTAATGATGTTTCTGTGAATGCATTCCTTCAAACCACATATGTTCCTAATGTGTATTTGTTCAAGAATTATGAAGAATTTAAACTTGAACATGAGCTATATTAGTAAAATATACAAAAACCTTAAAAAAAATTAGATTTGTGCGTAACTTAACCATATCCGTAAGTGCTTTGATTAAACGGTAGCCTGGCATGTACCATTCTAGATGTAGGTGTGTTCCAGGGTTAGGCAGGTAAGATGTTTCATACCCGTAGTTAATGAAGGGTTAGTTGCTGGCTACCCCCATCACCTCAGGTAGTGGAACTCCGGGTCCCAGTTTATGTGAAATGTTTTGTAACTACACTTGTCTCCTAGGCTTGGAAGCAAAGCTGGTGTTATGATATTGTTATAATAGACAATATGCATTTGATATAGGTGAAAGCTTATTTAGAAACTGAGGGAAAGGTGTTATATGTGTATTGTTCTGATGTTCGTAGATTCAATGGCTGGCGTAATTATACCCTCATAGTTATACCATCAGACATGAGGTGTTGAGAGTGGTGTTAGTATAAGTTAAGTTATTATAAAACTTAAAATTGAGCATAAATCATTGAGATGTTCGGAGTGATTACTTTAAAATGTAGAACTTGTCCAGCTTATTTAAATGAAAATACCAATTTGAAAATGTATGATATAGACTTATGTTGCTTTGAATTGTTGTTAATTTAGATAGGCACACTTGATGATAGAATTTATACATAAATATTTATTATGAGAAAATCATTTTGTGAATGCATTGTCAGTTTACAGTTTATTTAGAAATATGATTTAGGCCACCGGCCCATACACAACATAAATAACATACATATATTGACATTTAATGGTTAGTTTGGTAGTGACAATGACATAGTCAATTTTATAGCAATAGCATGTGGTACAGGTATACATGTGAACAACAATATTTGCAATTAAAGCATGTATAAACAACAATATTTACTATGCAAATTGTCAATGATGTGAATTGTGATCCTTGTTGAAACATTTTGTCTGATACACTATCACTTGCTTAATCATTAATATACATGTATTGCTTTTGCACTGCTTCATAAAATGTTTTTAAATTTTAATAAGGTATAAAGGTTACCTTGGCGACCAAGGTTCAAATAATCTTGAAACAATTATCTGGAATTGCCTGACTCACTGACACATTGTTTTTATTTTATTTTTTTCTGAATACAGCAAAATATGGCAAGCTTTCTTGTCTTCAGTGAATAGGTAATATCAGTTATTATGTCTGCCACAATAAGTGGGGGAGACATGTTGATTTTGTGCTGGTCGTCTATATCCGTCTCGGAATGGATGTAACAAAGTTTGTCTGTGCTTCTTCTTTTCCATTGGTCGAATTTCAGTATAGTCTCCCTAGAGCGGCACAGTATAACTTCCCCAGAGCGACCCCCAGAGCAACAACCTCTGTGTAATTATACCTTCAAAATTTCCCTATAGTCACAATACTTTAAATTTAACTTCTGTAAAGCAACCACCTCTAAACAATGACCAATATTTGCAGCTCCCAACGAGTTTTGCTCTACAGAGGTTGTACTGTAAACTAAACATACATAGGTGCTAAGCCTAGCTGAACTAATTGTCCGGAAGTTTAAGTAAGATGAATTTTTGTGGAATTGTAGCCCTTTGTGGGAGACATACACTTCTTCTAGTTTTCATGTTCCTGCATGATGTACCATTAATTCATGTTGTCAGCGTTGTTCTGTGTCATGTGGAGTTTTGTTGGTGACCCTTCCTACCTATTATACCTTCTTATATTGAGATAGTTATAATTTGATACATTCAAATGTTTACATAATTTTATATGTGTAATATCATTATTATAAGTTTGAATTCAAGTAGGGGTCCAAACTGATATGGCTGGTTGGAGAATGCCAGCCGAGTGCCAGCTATAGTTGATATATATTTACTAGTGTTATTTTATGGCTCATCAACTACTATTGGTCAAGTGGCGCTCATTAAACTTTTTCAGCAGTGACTCCAGTTCTGATAAACACAGAAATAATTTATTGCTGTTTTTTTTCATGTAAACACTAGCATAGTCATCCATGTTGTTATTTAAAGTGCTAGACCCCAGGAATGGTGTTCACAAAGCATCTGAATGGAAAACTTAAATATTTTGATGTAAGTTAACAAATTGTGCTGCACATATTTTCCAAGAAACTAAGAATAACCCATGTTTTCTTTGTGATTATTGTAGCTTTTTACACAATGCTTCTAAACAATGTAAAACATTGATAAATCTTTTGATTTTCCTGTTTAACTGATACACTGAAGAAAATTCTTAATATTCCCTTTGCTTTGTGAATACCACCCCTTGTATTGCTTGATTGTACTGGATATACTGTAAACAAATTTACGTTTTGCTGGTCAGCAACATATTGCAACTACATATTTTCGCATTTTTAAGTTTCCCGTAATGTACATATTAAGGTTTTAAGCACTTTCGCGGCGACTTAATTTCGCTCAATTCTACCACTCGCGAAATCCATGAAATTAAATTGTGCCAATTAATTTCTGGGTTTACATTTGTAGATACTTGTTTGTAAGACCATGTCGTATATTTTGGATAAAAAAATTGCCATCTTGAGGAGGGAATGGATAAATAACAAGATTGAGGGGAGAATTAGGGTCCTTGGTCGGTCACATTTCGTATTGTGAGTGACCTAGGGCACCAAAGGGTGTCCTGTTTGACATACCCTTCTCTACCATTGCTGCAAAAATATATATCTAAAAATATTCCTGTTAACATACAAATAAATGCTGGCTTAGAATATAACCTACATTTTGAGCCAATGAAAACACAGAGCTTTTGCCAGTTAAATGAAAATTTCGTCATTAAGATTACTCTTAACAGGTGTGATGTCATGTGTTAGCTCGAATTTCTATCGGCCAATCAAAATGCAGGTTGTTATATTCTAAGCAAGTTATTAAGTAAATTTTTAATGACTAAAAAGGACTCACTTGGCTTAGCTCGATCTGCCCTTTTTAATCATTAAAAATTGACTTCATATGTTCTAACTATTACCTAAACTCCGGATTTCCTTTTTACAGATGGAGAAAATGGATGTATGGTGTTGAGTTTGTACATGTGACTTCGAAATCAGAGTTATCTGAAGAGGACAGGCAACTTTGTGATCGATTTATAAAATATCATCGTGAGAATTGTAAACAAGATATTGTACGAGATTTGAAGTAAGTGAATGATTAATTGAGTAATTTAGAGTGTTTTAAAGAGTTTGGTTGACTCATAGTTTGTAGTACTGGAAAATCACTTACTTTTGCAGGTATTAAATTTCGTGGATTTTGGTAAAATGTTTTTTCCTGGTGTAATAATTTCGTTGATTGTAATAGAATGTTGGAGAAACAATTGTTCCCTATTTCAGTAGGGATTAGATTTCATGGGGAGTTCAACCGTGAAATTGATGAAAATTTAACACCCACAAAAATAATGATTAGTATTTCCTTACAGTATGTAGAGTTTCTAACTGGTTGAATTTAATCTGCGTATTATTTGACTTCTCTCCTGGTACTGTATTTAAACATTCTAGTATTTCACACAGAATGTGGATGCACATAGAAATACATGGGAGTAAATTTGAAGGAAAATTATGAACATACGTCAAAAGAATATGCATGTCTAAAGCTGTGTAAAGGACGTTTCCAGTGTTTGGTTATAGTTCTGAGTTGATTAAAAGTGTGGGCAATACATGTATTTTGAAAAATACAGTAACAAAAACATTTCCTTTTAATATTCATTTCATCTTTTATTGACATATTTTGAATGTCTCACTTTATTTTGTATTGATGTATGTAATTTGATGTTTCCATGTGTTAATATGTGTATCTATGTACAAAACTGGGTGTTTGGATGGGTTGTTATGTGTATTTATGTGTGGAACTTGATGTTTGTGTGTGTTGTTATGTGTATTTATGTGTGGAACTTGATGTTTGCGTGTGTTGTTATGTGTATCTATGTGTGGAACTTGATGTTTGCGTGTGTTATGTGTATCTATGTTACTTGATGTTCATATATAGAGGATATTTGTTTGTTTTGATTGAATATGGTTTATATCTCATCGTGTAGTGATAAAATTCAATATTTTCAAGAGCGCGTAGCGCGAGTGAAAATATTAAAATTTTATCACTACAAGATGAGATATTAACCATATTCAATCATAACAAACAAATATTCTATTTATTTAATGCTTATATGGTGTCAAAACTGGTACTATTTATGCCAAATTACCACTGTGGTTAGGCTACGTATGAATATGTTATTCCATTCATATTTTTCACTTCAAAATCCGCCATCTTGGATTATGGTGAATAGGTGAAAACGACGTTTTTGAGAATTTTGCATTAAATCATACACCAACTTGTAGGAAATGGTCTAACTAAGAATAAAAACCCCCACATGACATGTTTCCGTTCAGTAATAAAAGAGTTACAGACATTTTAGTGTTAAAATATTGGTAAATTAAAGTAGTCCCTGTGAGGGGGCGGAGCTTATATCAGTCACATTGTAGGTGATAACCAGTGACTGATATAGGTTTTATTTCACTGATAGAACTCCATATCTCACCAGTAAGCATTAAATAAGAGTTGTTATTATGTGTATTTATGTGCATATCTTGATGTCTGCATGTGTTGGAAAAAATAATTATGCTATTAACTCAGATCATGATAATAGTATATATATATTATAATGAAGTGTTCTGGGCAATACTATTTCAGGTATAGGTTCAGATCCTATAATGAAGTGTTCTGTGGAACGTCGTTCTGTGATTGGTTAGTTGAAGTTGGATTGTGTCATGATCGTATGGAAGCTGTAGTGTACGGACAGACGTTATTACGGGGCCAAATTATTGCGCATGTCAGCCTGGAACATGACTTCCATGATATGCCATATTTCTACAGATTCTTAAAAGATGATAATGAAGAAGAAGAAAGGAATTGATTTCAATGAGAATTGTTAACACATAGTTTACTGTTGTTATACCTCAGATATGAGGTATATGTCACATTGTGGTCTGTATTAGAGTCTGTAACCAGGGTTCTTTCAGACATGGAAAAGATAATTATGAAGAATGGGTTTTGACTGAAAAAGTCATGGAAAACCAATTTTGCAGAGTTGTCATTAAAATCTCCTCGAATTACAAATAATGTTCTGGAATTTCAATTTTCTTTCTTGGTAAAGTTGATAAAACACATAATTCATCCACAGCATTTTGATTTTGTGGTTGTTCATTATCCGAACCTAAAAAACTGAAATGTTGTGTAAATGTCGTAGAAAACTCATGAAAAAGCCATGCAATGGTGTTTGATGGAAATAGTTTGAACTCTGTGTTACCATTGGTTGGAATTCAAGTTCACAAGACTCTGAAGAACTGTGTCAAAGCAGTACTGTGTCAAAGCAGTATCTCAAAGACCTTCACTGATATCTTTTGTTTTCCCCCCGCCCCCATCTTTGATGAGGGTGTATATTGCTTTGCACATGTTGGTCTGTCAGTCGGTCGGTCTGTCGGTAGGTCAAATGGTTACCGTTCAAACACTTTGCAAATGGATTTTCAATCTTTACATGGAAGTTGGTACCAACAGTAAATGACCCCTATTGATTTTCAGGTCAGTAGGTTTCTGACTATTGGGCTGCCATAGGGTATACGTGTTTTACAAACATCTCTTGTTACTTTATGGTGTTATATAATATTCTATTGTTTTCTGCCTTACCCAGTTCATTCAATGTGTTGGTCAACTGCTGGATTGTTGACCATATTATGAACTTAGGATGAGGCAAATGTTGTTTGTGACAGGTTTAATTTGTGATAATATTATGCACCAAAGTGATATGTGTATTGACTAATGATTTCTGGTGCTTATGAAAACACTATTATACCCCCAGGTACGAAGTATATTGGGGCTATTATTGGAGTCATGCTTGAGGTCTGTTTGTCCATTGGTTGGTGTTTGCAAATTTAGTCTGGGCTATTTCCCTGTAACTATTGGTCGGATTTCATTGAAACTTTGCATGACTGATCAATACAACTTTGCATGACTGATCAATACCAAGTCTAGTTGTGCATTTCGTCTGCGAACGCTGGCCGGATCAATTTTTAGGTATTTATGGCCGTTTGTTTTTTTACACTTATAAATTTTGTCTACAATCATTGGTCTGATTTCCATGAAAATTTGACATCAGTACCAAAGCGAGTTATGGCACTCAATGGCCCAATCAGTTTTTAGGGAGTAATTGTTCTTTCATATTTTCACTTTGATTTTGTCTGCACTTTTGCTAATGGTTGCCTGTTTGATTTTGTCTGCACTTTTGCTTATAGTTGCCTGCCAACCACATTTTGCAAGAATCATTAGTACTAAAGCTAGACTTGATATATATATACATTTATCATAATAATTTGGATGTCTGATGCTAAGTCACTGTGTCATGCATTATATGGGGGTATTCATCACATTCAGTGATATTTTTCTTGTTACTTTTGTACTATAATTAATCATGCTAGAGTTAACATATTATTTGACAATGTGATGAACACAATCATAATTGAATCATGATTGTGTTCATCACATTGTCAAATAATACAGATTGGCTTTTTTCCACTGTTTTCTTCACTTGAATCTATCTAATTCAGTAGATGCTTAAAATGCATGTATAATAGATTGGAGATACAAATTTGACACATAAATACCTGTATCTTTTATGTGACAACAAATATCAGGACATTGTTCTCCATCATGTGTTATAACTAATACGTATGTCTCAAGCGATTTTGGCATGTAAACGTAACATCGTCTGCTTGAATTTGTTATTTCTAGTGTTGTTTTGACTCGGTTACTATGGTAATGTGATAAAAAGAATCTGTGACTTGTTGTCTTTGTATGGACATTTCCCTGAATAACTTGTGATTTGTAAACTAAATCTTGATTAAGAAAATGTTGATCTCCAAAGACAACTCATGCCAAATTCTATTTGTATAAATGTAAATATATACATTTACATTTTGTATTTTTGTTAATTGTAGCTTACGAAAATGGTATACATGTATATATATTTAATATTTACATCAGGTTACTTTGATCTAGAATTAACTGAAATCACAGCTTCGTGAAACAATGCTTGCCAACCCAATTCATCTTTTTTTGGCTTACCTTTCACAAAGTGACAGAGTGAGCTTTTGTGATCACTTGTTGTCCGCCGTACTTCGTCTGTCAACAATTTGTTTGTGTAGACACTAGAGGTCACAATTTTGGCCTAATCTTTATGAAACTTGGTCACAATGATCATCTTAACAAAATTTAGGCCAAGTTTGATATTGGGTCATCTGAGGTCAAGAACTAGGTCACAAGGTCAAATAATAAAAAAACCTTATATAGTCACTAGAGTAGAGGTCACAATTTTGGCCTTATCGTTTTGAACCTTGTCACAATGATCATGTCAACAAAATCTAGGTCAAGTTTGATATTGGGTAATATGGGGTCAAAAACTAGGTCAAAAGATCAAATCATAGGGAAACATTGTGTAGTAACTAGAAGTGACCATTTTAGCCTAATCTTTAAGAAACACAATGATCATCTCAACAAAATCTAGGTCACCTGCGATATTAGGGTCATCTGGGGCCAAGAACTAGGTCACTAATTTAAATCACAGGGCTTGCATGCACTACTACGATAGGTGAGCGACCTAGTGCCTTTTGGGCCCTCTTGTTTTACATTTTCATAATTTCATATTGTTGCCTGATTACATAATATTGACAATTGGTGATGCTAGTCTTTGAATGTACATGTATGTGACATTAGGAGAGAACTGGCCATTGAGTTTTGACCAACCTTTGAGAGTTCTAGAAGATCTTGGTAGGTTTCATTGTTTAATATCCATGATCTTCTAGATTCTATTAGGTTTATCTTGATCTGTTTAGAAGTGGGTTTCCAGTAGAGTTATGGGCATTATTTGAAAACTTGGTTTCTATGGAATTTCTGCTATTTGTATCGGAAATATAATTTACTATCTCACATTATTTCCGTATGTTTATCGCTACAGCTATAGACAAACAATTATAGTTGCTAATTATGTGTTGTTTATACCCTTGGTCACATTTGTCAAAGGTCAGGGGTCACATTTATCAAAGGTCAGGGTCACATTGGTCAAAGGTCAGGGATCACATTTGTCATAGGTCAGGGGTCACATTTGTCAATGGTCAGGGCCCAGGGGTCACATTGGTCAAATGTCTGAGTCATAGTGTGTCCGAGTGGGTCACACCAGTCATATAATAATGCTCAAATATAATAGTTGGCATTTGATGAATTTGTAGATAAGTTTTGTTTTTGCTCATGTTGTTGTCATTTTGTTGTTTTATATAAATTACTTAGTCAAATGATCATTTTTGCATTTATTATTTCCCTATTTAATATAATTTATTCTGATATTTAATTTGTATTTATTTTTGTTATTAAAATTTGGAATTTCTCTGTTTAATGTTGCAGTAAATAAAATTAAAGTAATGTTCATAATGTGTTTACTAGTGCCATGGTAAACATCTGAGTCCCGATTTTGTTTCATTGACATTAGATGAAGTGATGTGGTCAAACATCTTGGTACTGTATTCTTATAGACTTGCTCTAAGCTAACTCTTAAAGATTTCAGCAATTTCTGTCCAAGTTTGTTTTTTTACTAAAACATTTGTCAAAAGATTGCTTCAATTGCTTAAAAACTATTGTTATTGCTGCATAGTGCATTGTCTGTTTTGTAGACAAAATATTACTGGCATCACAAGTAAGGTCTTTGTAGAAAAAATATATGTTGGTTGCATAAGTATGTACACTGAATCTTTGTCAAAACCTGTTAACAATACTCAGTTTGTGTTTTTTCTTGTTTTGTTACATCTCTGATTGGCTGCTAGTTGTATACTAGTATATTGTACTCCATATGATTAGTAATTACTTTCCTGTTTACCTTTAGCATGTTTCCAAAATGATTAATTGCTTGCTTGCCTTTAGCATGTTTCCAAAATGATTAATGGCTTGCCCGCCGTTTGCATGTTTCCAAAATGATTAATGGCTTGCCTGCCGTTTGCATGTTTCCAAAATGATTAATGGCTTGCTTGCCTTTAGCATGTTTCCAAAATGATTAATGGCTTGCTCGCCTTTTGCATGTTTCCAAAATGATTTATTTCTTGCTCAACTCCAAGCATTTCTTTAATGGTGATTACTTTCTCAATAGAGATCTTTTCTTTAATGATGATTACTTTCTTAGTTTAGATCTTTAACCTTTAACTGAATGACTATTTTATTTTCTCATTCCATCTAAACATATATTTGTTCAAACAGATTTCATACATACATACATACATACTGTATATGTACACCATACCAGTCTACAGCTTTATTTGCACAGTGATATTATATGTAATATATATGAGTGTATGTTGAACATAATTTTTCTATACTTCTGTAGATCTTGTTGTAATTTTGCATACCTTTCCTAAACGAATATTTTCTTTCCCACCTTAGGCAGTTTTCAAAGCACTTACTGCAATCTAAATGTTACACACAAGTTTAAATTCTTTATGATTCCAAATAAATACAAATCTGGATTATGTTGAAACAGAGCTCTGGTAAATACATACACACTGGAATAGTAATCATTTGTATTTTATGTGGATATGTTTGTATTATTAATTCTATCAAATATTGTACAGTGTCAAATCTCAAAATCATCAAAGAGAAATAAATGTTACAGATGAAAACCAGTGTTGTTCTTTTTATCATCTCTATCATAAGAACTAGCCCTGCATTCAGGAAGGATTAACCGATCGTTCTGATCAAAGATCCTGATACTAATTTCCCTTTTTTTTGGAAGTTTTTAAGAACTCGAAGCTATTACCATGTTCAGAATACCTAAGCTTCTTCTACTTAACATGTTGAATACATTCTAAACATATTTTTCAATTGAAAAAGTGAAATTGTGCTTGAGACTGAAACTGATCCTGAAAAACTTGGATCATTTTTAAAACAAAAGATTAAATCTTATAACCTTAATATTTTATAACTAAGTGTAAAACTTTTTTTATGTCTTTGAAATAGTAAGGCCGTATTACCTAGGGCTGCATGTGTAATGCCGTATGCAGTATGGCGCAAGCAACGAGAGGTTATACGGCTTAACGGATCTACACAACTGCAGTAATAATTCTTTTTCTTATAATTATACCTATAAAGTGAAAAAAGGTTAATGTTTACGATATTGACGTTGGCATAATATTTGGCATATAACACATTGGACATGTATGATACGGATTCGGAAAACCAGACATGTATGATACGGAAATGAAATTCCACTGTGTGATTAGACCTGTATTTATGAAATACATTGCTTGATAAATAATAAATTTATATATGCCCGAGCCTCTGTATTAGGTTATGTCAGTTGAATGTGATGTGTCCGAGCCTCTGTATTAGGTTATGTCAGTTGAATGTGATTTGCCCGAGCCTCTGTATTAGGTTATGTCAGTTGAATGTGATGTGTCCGAGCCTCTGTATTAGGTTATGTCAGTTGAATGTGATTTGCCCGAGCCTCTGTATTAGGTTATGTCAGTTGAATGTGATGTGTCCGAGCCTCTGTATTAGGTTATGTCAGTTGAATGTGATGTGTCCGAGCCTCTGTATTAGGTTATGTCAGTTGAATGATACTTTTCCCATCTGATATTTTGTTTTGTGCACTCAGCTTGATTCATCAAATCATCCAGAGCAAGAATTCACCTATGGTTGTACATGTTCACACTACTTTGACGATTCACAGTATTCAAAGGGAGGTAATTGGTGAACATGTAAAAACAGGTGACATTCTCCTTTGGTAAGAGTTGTCCTACCTCAATACCCACTGCACACATTATCAGTGTTATAGGAGAGATCACCGTATTCATATGCAAAATGCCCACCAGCAATCTATTGGATGAATGAACAATAAAAACCTGTCATTCACCAGTAGCTAGCTGGTGGTACTTATCCCTTTGTATACAAACATGATCAGTCTCCTATTCAGTGTGGCACTTATGAATATTCTTATCATAACTGTCAGCTCATCAGGTTTGTTATTTTAACAAGCCAACAGATTCTTAAAGTACAATAATAACAAAATCACTGCTTATTCGGGTTTTACAGTAACAGTTACTGTTTAACACTGTTTCTCAACAATTTTTCAGTTGTATACAGCTGCAGATTCATGTAACTAGTTTTCCTGGACTCGCGGTATCCTAAGCAGTTGCACAAGGTACCAGCAACTTCTCTTCATATGAGGAAAAATAATGAAAATACAGCGAGTGCCAGTCCCGTTACCACACTAATCTAACAGCAGCCAGAGAGTTAATAAATAAATATACCAGATTTATATAGCGCCTTTTTCATGCGTACACACGTTCAAAGGCACTTTACATTATAGTGTTGCAGCCACAAGGGCGCAGGTGCATCCTCTACCAGTGCAGATACAGCATGATCTGACCAGAGGGACAAACTGAGAGAAAGCCTCAGAAGGGAGAGACATTAGATACAGGCATGTCTTGCGCTGCAGAAGTGCACCTAGCTCTTATTTCGAATAGACAGCCGGGTTTTTTAATGTGCCCGGTGTATAGCAACGATACAAAGCTTCCTGGCACCTTTAACCTGATACTTTGCATTACATACAGTCAGATACAGCGGGAAATATTATAAATATTTCAGATAAAGTCCATGCAGGGGATTGAACCCAAAACCTCTGGATTGACAGTCCCAGTGTGTTACCACTGAGCTATCCCTGTTATATAGAGAATACATCAAACAATGTATAATTTCATCTTTTATTTACATATTTTTATTTAGCATAATATACATATTTATATCAAAGAATTAAAACAAAGAGTTCAGTATTTAACAATCAGGGTTTATCTGATATAGCGATGATTTTGTACACAATCAAACGTAGAAGGAATAAATAGCAGCTAGGCATAGGTATAATATATACACAGGAGGTGCTCACATTGATGTGTTGAAACAGGATCATATCAAATATTATATACAACAAATTTTTATTCCCTAATCTCTTCTAGAATATTGCTGTAGTATACATTATATTTATCTGTATGTAATAATTATAACTTTTCTTTTTATAATTACTATTTTCATGACTTTTTGTCATTATTATACAACTTGGCACATTTTCAATATTTCAAGAAAATACGGCTATTCTATTCTTGTAGCACATGTGTATAATTACAAATGAGCTCTGTGGTTTTATAAAGATTAAGTTAACATTCTAATATTGAACTTAACTGTTACAGTAGTAGCTGAAAAGAAAAGGAAATAATATTTTAAGCGAGTGTTGATTATTTTTACGGACAAATCTCTTATAATCCATCACTAGCATTTCATAAACTGATTGATAGTCATGTGTTACAACAATAAACTACAACTGTTTAATATACGGAACCTGTATCCCATGAGTGCAAATATCACCTAATATATTGTCAACTGAATAGTAAGTATGTATCCTAGTTTCCACACATCAGAGGCTTGGAATGGCTAAACACTCGGGCTTATAGCTAACATCTATGATGTATACATGCATGATCACCTTAACTAGTTTTGTCCACCTACATGACATATACAGTCAGGACTCGGTACAACGACACCTACATGACATATACAGTCAGGTCTCAGTACAACGACACCTACATGACATATACAGTCAGGTCTCGGTACAACGACACCTACATGACATATACAGTCAGGTCTCAGTACAACGACACCTACATGACATATACAGTCAGGTCTCAGTACAACGACACCTACATGACATATACAGTCAGGTCTCGATACAACGACACCTACATGACATATACAGTCAGGTCTCGGTACAACGACACCTACATGACATATACAGTCAGGTCTCGATACATGACATATACAGTCAGGTCTCGATACATAACATATACAGTCAGGTCTCGATACATGACATATACAGCCAGGTCTCGATACATGACATATACAGTCAGGTTTCGATACATGACATATACAGTCAGGTCTCCATACAACGACACCCCAATATACTGACAAATTCATATACAGACATTTTTCTATTAAGACAAATGTTAGAAAACGCACTTTGTATCAATTCAGTATACTGATATATTTGTTACAATGACATTTTGCTTGGGAACCAACAGTGACGTTGTATTGAGACCTGACTTTATAAGATTTATTAGGGACTTCATTGAATAATGTTCCAATGATACCAAACAGGTCCTGTCATAACAAGAGATCAGTCCTTACCGAGGTTGTTGTGTGTGGTGAAAATTACGTTCAAGATCATTTGCAAGCAATACAATAACGAGTTTAGGTGTATATCACGATAATCTTAACCCTTTAATTAACAGATAAGCACAGAATACATGGATATCTCTGTATATAGAGAAATAAGGATCAAGTCAGATGATTCAAAGCGAAACTGATTAGGACCTCACTGTTAAAAAGGTATACCTTAGGTTAAATCGAACAATTTATAAGTCACAATAATAATTTATTAAAACAGGCATACATACGTACATCATTTGTTGACTCAGAGTACAATGTTGTCTACTACGTAACTAAGTACTTATGATTGCCTAGGCACATAATTACTTTAAAATAATTCACAAAAATTAACTCAAGAAAATAAGCACAAAATTTTGATTCATGAAAACAACATAAACGAGAGTAAATAAAATGGTTTACTCCAATTTACACCTGCAGTACCCGGTATGTTTATAAGAGACAGGTAGGTTCTTGTACAGTATCTCTATATTAGTTCTGAGACATTCAGACAATGACTATGATGAACTTGTACACATGACCAGTGTACTGATGTACATGTGACCTTTGTACTGATGTACATGTGACCTTTGTACTGACACAGAACGGAAAGATCTGACCATAGCATAGAGGTATTACAAATTATGTCAAAATACGCCTGTATTACACAAATGTCTGTGCATGTCCTAAAGACAAACAAACCTACGGTTAACGTTTTATTGTTCAGAGAGTACATAAAAGATCAAAGTCATTCATTTATAAGTTACATTATTACAAATCACTTCATTCTATTTGGATTATATATGAAATTGGTTATATCCATATATACTGGAGATAAACACTATATAAATGTTCCGAATAGTAGAGAATACAGTGAATGTTAAAACTACCAAGTTTCATCTATACCCAAACAAACAGATGCCCAAATTTCATTTAAGAAAATTTGTTATAAAACAGTTTTTGCTGGAAATAAATTAAGTTTTGAATTCATAAGGGTCTTCCCAGAAAGAAACAAGTTTATTTGAGGGGAAGATGGTGATGCCATCATATTTTTATTTGGTGGATGGGGTCCAAGGTGTATATATAATTTCAGAGGCACAGGGGTGTCAACAGAGTTTTATTAGAAATCCTGAAAATCGTATGTGGCTGACCAGTTTACCAAACAAGTGGCCTTCAACCACATTGTTTCCACATTTAACTCAGTTTGTATTGAATAAAATCCATTAGAACAGATGAAATTGACCATAACTTTGCCATTTCTTGATATATTTTCATAAATTTTAAATAACATTTATTTTGGTCAGAAATCATAGCTCTTTCAGGATACATTAATTAGCTTAATCAGGAATATTGACACTCCTGGGGGTAGTATGATTTTAATAGCGCAATAATTAGATTTCGTTTATATTGGTATAGCGGACCACTTTTGTAATGAGCTTATGATATATACTTATACACTGTCCACCAAAAATAAGTATACAGATGTTATTTGACCACTTACTTGCCTGTAATGATACTATTTGCAGAACAGTGAAGCAACAATATATTTGAAGAAAGTGAATATTTTTGTTTATTAAATGGAAAGGACATACATTAATTGGTACCCTAGGTACAAAATCTAAAGTTTTTTGTCCCTCTTGAATAGTAACTTTGTCACAAAAAGATGGAAAATTCAGCCTTTTTGATCACATGGTTAATTTAGTTCCAAACATCTTCATTTTTATCTCTATTTTGACTCATTTAGTAATTGCAGTTTCAGAAACTAGTATAATTATGACCGTCTGATAATCAGATATTGAATAATTTAACGTTTTAAAGTTAAAGTTTAATTTTGCAACAATTATTTACTGTATACTTATTTTTGGTGAGCACTGTATATTGGGGCTCCATTAACAAGGGTAACAGAATCTCACTTATATGAATACTAATAATGGGGCTCCATTAACAAGGGTAACAGAATCCCACTTATATGAATACTAACAATGATATGTTAACATTAATGATATTGAAGGCTATGATTATAATAGTAAGTAGCTCATCAACAATTCAGACAACAGGTTTCCTAAATTTTCATATACAATTATCATTGTACAGAATGGTGAAGGATGAAGTGGTCAAACAATTAAATGTAACTAAAACATTCAAACAGAAAGTGACTGAGATAAAAATATAATATATAACAAGAGATGTTTGTAAAACATGTATGCCCCCCCCTTGCAACCAAATGGTCATTAATGTTAAGGTCACATCAACCTTGACCTTTCACCTACTGACCTCAAAATCAATAGCGGTCATCTACTGTTACTGGCCAACCTCCATGTATGGTTTGAAGATCCTAGGGCAAAGTGTTCTTGAACAGAAACCATTAAGTTTGTTCTACCGGACAGACCTACTGACATGTGCAAAGCAATAAACCCCCTCATCAACGATGGGGTGCATAATAATGGCCATCACACATCATATTGAATTATCTGAAAAATAATCAACATAAACAAGTTACTTTATTACATCGCTAGAACAATGAGAACAAAGCAGGAGCATTAGTCAACAGATCAGGACAGTTACACGTCTAACCGTAACATATATAACACAAATAAACCAGAACCAAATTTCCATAACCAAAATCAATTTGTTTTTCTTTGTGAATTAATTGATAATTTTACATACCCGGTATAATTGAATACTGTCAAACATCCTAGAAAATTTCCATTTATTAAAGAAAAACAGGTTCATTCTGGTTATGAAAAAGTCAATTCATGTGTATCCCAGTTATTAGATTGATTTCAGTTAAACGTGCAACAGACACGTTGAATAAACTAACTAAGGAATGCTTAAGCGTGGCAAAACATAGTACAATAGTAAAAAATATTGGAACAAAATCTTGACACTCCAGTAAGCTGCCATTTGTCTAAAATGCCAAACATAATGCATTTATACTGGAAGCTTTCATGCATGCATATATCAAGCATTCTAATAGATCAGACAATCCTATACCAGTATACATGTTTCAAGGTATGAATCCCAATGCACCGCTTCTCAGTTCCGTCAGAGAATTGTTCTGTTTTCAAATGGCTCTGACGGCACTGAAAATCAATGTAACGCTCTGACAGAACTCAGGATACATGACATCAGTGTTCTGTCAGAGCATTACATCAGTTTTCAGTTCCGTCAGAGCAATAAGAAAACAGAACAATTCTCTGGCAGAAGGGATGTATTGGGATTCCTACTGTGTATTTGGATAACCAAGTTAAACAGTTACCATAGTTAATTAGTCAGTCATATAATGTGGAGAGTCGACAAAACCAGTTTTTCTAAAATTAATCATAAACAAGTACCAATTATTTTTAGCAAGCAAATGACATTTTCTCAGCATATGGATGACTGTAGCAAACGTCAAAGAAAAACGTAAGGTAACCTACAAACCCCAGCGGCTTCGACAGATCTAGAATTCTGATATGTAAGAGTGCTTTCAAACAGACAGTAAAATATTTACATCAACAGTATATTCCAAACAAAGGCTTAAATCATTTAATTAACTCTACAGTTCTACCCTTTACTCTCTACACACAGTTTGACACATAGAACATCACTGTCCAGACAAATTTCGAGCAGATTTCTACGCATTTAAAATAACCAGTATGGTGATGATGTACACATAGGTCCATGGAGTAAAGGGTCAACTCAGGTATTTTCCATCACGCCAACCCTACGAAATTTCAAATTTAGGCCATAATAAGAACTCAGAGATTGGTAAATATGACGCATAATTGTATGTGGCGCACTGTTTGAATGAGTTAAGGTGAGATCATGTTTGGATACATGGGTATTCATATGCAAATGTGCCAACCAGCTAGCTATTGGTGAATGGCAGGTTTTCATTGTCCATTCATCCAGTAAACTACGGGTGGGTATTTTGCATATGAATAGATTACCTTCCCTATAGGATGATTAATGTCAATATGTGAGACACTGAGGCTGGATTTACCCTTACAACTCTGGTTACATATAAAAGAATAAAACTTGCAAATAATTCATGATTATTTCTAATGCGCAAATAAATGGCAGAATGAAATAATAAGGATTTAAAAATATAAAATGCAACATCTATGGTATTGATATGCCCATTGTACAGTCATGATCAATTCGCCAAATTTGTATACAAAAATACAAGTTTAATCAAACAATTTTTGGCAAGAATAAGTGAAACACGCCGAATATACTTAAGCACAAGTTTCTAAATATTCAAATATCTAAATAAATTACCCATAAACCATCATTTTGATATCATATAATGACATGGGAGATTTGACCAACCTTACCAAACACTGATGCATACAGATAAACCTGTGCTTCAAGCAGACACCTTTCTTAGTCAGTCAATGTATATTACAATAGAGGACAGGAGTTTATCAAATTTAGTTGGAAGCCAGTCACAATATACAGGCTGTTCATTGGTCAATTTTTAGACTGTGTCTAGAACCAACCAATCATACTCCAGTTTACAACAGATTGGTTCCCAAACATTTAATCAACATCATTTTTTGTGATCAAAACCCACTTTGATAATAAACTGATAGGAAAAGTTGTTGTAAAAATGTGTATTATTTCATATAAACATCACATACAATAGTTTAACAGAATCTGAATACATCTGACCAATGATGCATTTTTCATGTAAAATATTAAGTTTTTCCAATATTACAAAAAGAAAATTAATTATATATTCAGGTTTCACACGGACAGAAGTGTCTATAAGTGTCATGTTTACTGAGAAATCTTGCGTAATGATAGAACAATAATCATCATGCATATATACTATATATCACAGGATATAACAGGTTTAACTATTGAAATGAAAACAAAAAAATACATTTTTTACGTTTATGACATACACCTGTACCTACGTATCTAACAGATAAGTTCTTTGTCATTTAATATCCCATTAAACCAGTATCCCCTTATCTAACATAGACCCCTAATCTATCAGACAGCCCTTACCCAACATAGACACAGATAAGGCATGAAATGGCTGCATCATGGAATAACGGGTCAACTATTATATAATGAACTTCATCAGACTTATCGGGAGTTCACATAAAATGTTTGGTTAAAATTATGGAAATATTATCAGTAAAAATAATAAATATTTTATGAAGTTACGATATGACAATTTTAAGAAGTAAAATGTTCTACTTCTACTGAATGCAACTGTGGATATACACATGTATGAACATAGCAGTATATAACATGAAAAATGTCATCAAAAATTAAGAATGTCTTTATGTTCTAGTCTCAAAGAAGGTCAATGAAATATTGCAGCAAAGTTATGTTTAAGTTTGAAAAAAAATCACAAAAGAAGTAAAATCTATACGCCTTCCTCACTCCAGCATGATTGTAAGGGACAACAGTACATAGCCTATAACCCATACAGTATCATTCAACAATGTTAAAAAGTAATACTGTATAGCACAGTAAAGTACATGTAAAACTGGTCATACTTTATATACTAGTCTGATTTATAAAATTAATCAAGAAATTTACATAAGAATCTGACACAAAAAGATCATCCATTGAAAGATGTAAACTAACACTCTTGCTATGTGGATTATGTAGTAATGTGATTGGTTAAATATACATGTAATCTAACACTGTTCCTTGGTCGGCATAGTAACCATTATATACAATCAATACAAAATATCAGATAGTATCCACAGCTAGATAAATTACATCAATTTCTTATGTAAAAATACAGTGGTATTTTAACATTGTCACCTTGGTTCACAATGAAAAAGATAATAAACATTTTCATACAATAATAACTGTGCTAAATACCACCTGCAAACAAAGGTAACTATCATTACAACGTAACTTGTCTGCAAAGACCATCAATTTCAATATCCTATCTGAATATATTCAATGACATTTAACCTATTAAGAGTGACCACCCTTTAATGAAGACCACCGTCTATTCTGTTGGGTGGTCTATGTAGACAGGTTTAACTGTGTAGTATTAAGAAATGATACTGGTAAATCATTTAATGGTAACACAAATTTCTCGATGCAGTTATAGTATACCACAGGAACAAGAGATGTTTTAAAACATGTACTAGTATGCAACCTTCAAACTGCATCAGAAATTGTACAAAACCTATAAAACTCAGTTTACTGCACAAGGTTTATTATTTGCGATGTTTTTATTTTTGCTATTATTTGGAATTTGCAAGTTTCGCAAAGTTGCGAGTTCATACTTTGCATATTAAATATACTTTCATAACATCAAAACCTATCATGGAACATTCTATCGTGAATTCATAAATCCACAAAATAGGTATGTAACTGATAAATTGCGAAATCAAGATTACACGAATATAAAGTGCTTTACAGTATTATATAATATCAAAACTCCCATGAACAATGACATGGAATGACTGGCAGAAGTTTTATCACTGGTTTAATACAGATAGAGAAATACATACATACGATAACGATGCATCATACACCAGTGTTATAAATTGAGCTATTACCTTCGCATACATTCAGAGAGAAACACCACTGATCAGCGTTAGTTTCAAACTATATACCAATACATACAATCATGCTGTATCAACAATTATAAAACATTATTATATAATAATCTTAATATCTGCAATCATACAGCTAGAGTCTATGTTAGTTGAATATTAATCCTTGAAGTCACTGTTTATCAGAATCAATCAGATACCGGACACCGTACAGACAATCACTGGAAGGCAGCATAGTTTCATACAATTCATTCACTCATAGTATTTGACTTGTCAGTCATCAGAATTCAAGATGTGACGTACGTATCTTCAACACAGTTTAACATGTGATTTGATAATGAACCCAAATTCAAAGTGGAAGCATCTATAGTTGAAGGAATTTCTCAGGTAATACTAACTAATGCATTAAGACATCTGTACAGATTCTTTCAACTCTGGAAAATCCATCGAATGGTCAAGTTTTCAATAAGTAACCTACACTCAGGAATATCAAGTATAACCTAGGTATTCTACACTCGGGAAAATTCAGCAGTTGGGGTTCTTCATGACACATGACCAGCAGACTAGTTGTTACTTCAACCCCGGACAGCAAAGACTTACACATCATCTATGGTTGATCAATTGCTTAATTGCATTACCAGTTCAAACTAAATTTCAGTCCTGTCTGACTTTCTCCTCCTGGTATTGGTTGACACAATGTAAATGCTTTCAAGTGTATGCATCAATTACATCATGAGGTAATGAGCACTGTTCAATAGGCTTTTCCCAGGAATTTCCCTGACAAGGGGATTCCATTAAGGGTTTTCCCAGGAATATCCTAGACAAGGGGATTCCATCAAGGGTTTTCCCAGGAATTTCCCTGACAAGGGGATTCCATCAGTGTTTTCCCAGGAATTTTCATATTGGGCAATACCCAATATTACTGCTATTTGAGGATAATTTTCATCACATTTCATTCAACCGAAGAACAGATCTATTTATATAATTATGTATGATATACTAGGTATGGTATAGTACTCATATCAAGAATAAAGTCGTTCTGGAACTGAGAATATAGTAAATACCATTAGGATTATGACATGAAAGTGTCTGGATTCATTCAGTAATAGGTATATCTGGACTAATGGTAGTCATCTAGCATGTGTATGTCACACATTGGATGCAGTAAGGACCTTGAAAGTGAAGGTCAAGATAGATAAATCCTAAAGTTAAGATATATAAACTCTATGACATCAACATGCGTTACTTTGGAGGTGGTGGAGGAGGAGGTGCTCTTCTTTCTGAAAAATAAAAATAGTATCTTGCTGTTATCAGAAAATAAATATGTATTAACAAGGCAATCAATATTAGAAATAAACATTGGCACATAGTCTAGACCGGCCATACAATGTACACATTTACTGAATAAGGTTGTAATCAAATAACATTGAGGCAATATTTCATCCAACCAAATGCACAATCAAGTAAGGTACCAACAGTTATTTTGAAGTTTTATTGCAATTCGACCAGGGGTTAAGGACAAAACTATACTTCTCCCCAACCATATATGTGGGAGACAAAATTCAGGGGTGTCAACAGGGCCAAGTTAAAGAAAAAATCATGAAAATTGTATGCTGACAAACATTTTTGCCAAACAAGAGGCCTTCAATGACATTGTTTCCATAATTAACTCAGTTCATATTAAGTAAAATCCTTCAGAGCACATTAAAGTTACCGTAACTTTGCCATTTCTTGAGATATTTTCATTAAATAACTTTTATTTCGGTCAGAAGTCAATTTGCCCTTTCAGGGATGATAAATCTGGAAAATTGACACCCCTGAAAATTAACCCTTTACTGAATAAACCCCCAACTCTATTCACCTACTGTATTGTTAATTAGACATGTTACCAGTATACTGTGTACACCGTGATCATATTGCTTATTTGAAATTGTAACATGAATGCTATTCAACTTACCTGGGGGTTTTCTAACATTTTTACTTGGGTAAGTTTTCTGTTTTTGTCCCATAGGTTCTGGAGGGCGAAAATCATGGACAGCATGAAAATGGAACCGCACTTCAAAATCTGCAATAAAGATATATGTAAATTATGTTTTAGGGTTTGGATTTCAAAATAAAAGAAAGCTATATGTGTACTACATAGTGAAGAGTAGGTCAGTGATGTGCATGAGTAAGTTTATCTGGCAAGGTGGAGGAATTTATCGGGTGAGCTGAAGGCAAATCTGATCATTTTCACAGCCAATCTGGCAAACATATTGTAAATAGGATGTTTGTAAAACATGTATTCCCCTTTTGCAGCCTAATAGTCAGAAACGTTGACTTACTGATCTTAATTCAATAGGGTTCAACTATTGATGGTGACCAATGTCCCCTATAAAGTTTGAAGACCCTAGGCTCAAACGTTCTTGAGTTATTGACCGGAAACCATTTGGTTAAGGTCAAAGTGACCTAGACATTTTACCTACTAACCTCAAAGTCAATAGAGGTCATCTACTGATTATGCCCAATTAACCTCCATGTAAAGGTTGAAGATCCTAGGGTCAAGGTTCTTTAGTTATTGAATTGAAATCATTTTTATGCTATCTAATTTTGAGTATCCTAAGGTCAACCATTCTTGAGTTATTGAACAGAAACTATTTGGTCAACCGACCGACAGACCTACAATCATGAGCAAAGCAATATACCCCCTCCTCAAAGATTGGAGGCATAATTATGTCCAAGGTCATAGTGACCTTGAACTACCAATCTCAAAATCAGTAGGGGTCTTACTTCTTATGACCAAAGTACAAACCAACTTGAGGGTCCTACACCAAACAGTTGTTTGAAGGCTTTATTTTGCTCTACATGTATAGACCAACTGATCCTAACTTCATAAAAACTAAACTTATTTTGGTATATAGGTATGTCATGATCGATTATTCTGTCAGGACCACTTCATGTACAGAAGGATCAAGTAAACAAAAGATGTTTGTAAAACATGTATGCCCCCATGGCAGCCAAATAGTCACATTGACCTTAACCTTTGACCGACTGGCCTCAAAATCAATAGGGGTCATCTGCTTTTGATTACCAACCTCCATGATTGTAAACTTTGAAGATCCTAGGGCAAAGTGTTCTTGGGTTATTGAACAGAAACCATTTGACCTACCGATGTGCAAAGCAATAATTATAATCCCTCATCAAAGATTGGGGGCATAATTACTAATCCTGTCTATAACAAGGATGTAATTTTTTTTTTTCATGTTTAATTAGTGCATTTTTTCTAGACATATTCAGCTTTCCTGGAAATTAATCATCAACAAACTAACTTGTTCTTCAGCAAGCAAACAGCCATTTCTGGTAACAAACAAGAATTTAGTGCACTCTATCCACTACATTTACCGTGCGGGCCAGGCCAGGCCAATCTGGTTCAAATATCTACACATCATTTATACAGTCTGCAAAATGAGCACCTCAGAACATGATAAGTAATTATGGATTTAAACAGGTAACTTCCACAAAAACTATATGTCGAGTATAAAGAAAACTATTCACTGACTTGGTCAAGTAGTTTCAAATCCTAAATTCATGACCTTTAAAAACGGAGAAAAATCAAGCAGTTCATTTGTTCAATACACAGTAAATACTTTACTTACCATCCATCCCTCCTGAGCCACCAGAATAATGTGACGATGATCTTCTCTCTGGTGGAGGAGGTGCATGGTTGCTAGGGCCTCTACTAGGGGGAGGTGGAGGAGGTCCAGACCTCCCAGTTCTACCTATAGTACCACCACTACCTACAGGAGTTGTTCTCTGAGGTGGTGGAGGGGGACCTGGTCGGCTAGACGGGGGATTAGGAGGTGGTGGAGGAGCCATGTTACTTCGTGACGTAGGTCGTGAAGACGGGGGAGGAGGAGGGTAAGAAGACGGAGGGGGAGGAGGTGCAGCATTTCTAGACTGTGAAGGTTTGTTGTAACTAGAAGGAACAGGTGGGGGTCCACCAGGTTTATTAGTGCTAGGGGGAGGGGCAGGAGGCGCAGAAACAGAAGGAGGGGGTGGAGGGGGATGACTTTTCCCCAACCCCGGAGATGGGGGAGGAGGCAATGGTCGTCCAACCATACTAGGCGGTCGTGATGAGGGAGGGGGTGGTCGATTAGAATTCTGACTATTATGAGCACCATGGGATGCACCACTACTAGGTGGCGCTGATGGAGGACCCCTGCTAGGCGTAGGCGGCGGTTGTGGTTTTGGTACTCCTGGTGCCGCTCCTATATTTCGCTGACTTGAGCCCGACGATGGTCGATTTGAGTTTGTATGTGAGTTATGATCACTACTATGGTTAAATTTTAAGTTATTTGCTATATTAGACACAGAGTTAGAAGCACTACTGTTCATGTTGGTATCCTTGGGTTTGTTTTGATTAGGGGGAGGGGGAGGCGGTCCCCCAGCACCCCTGCCTGGTCCATTCATTGCACTATTACTGTTCTGTCCAGGTCTGTTAGCACCAGGTAAACGCATTGGACTTGCTCCAGGCGCTGAATAAAAGGTAAAAAAAGAAAATATCATTAAAAAGTTTATAAAAATCATTAAAACAGTTCATGAAAATCTTAAAATTATTCATGAAAATCACTATCATTGTTTGATCATTTTTGTGTCATAAACATTAAATTTTCCTGAAATAAACAACCAATACTAAAAGATGCTTGTAAAACTGCCATGGCAGCAAAATAAGTCATCTGTGTTAAAAGTCAAGGTGACCGGAACTTTCAGACCTCAAATTCAATATGGGTCATCTACATGTACATGTACTGATAATGACCAATCTCCCCATAAAGTTTGAATATCCTTGGCGCCAGCTCTAACCATTCATAGTTCATCAGAAGCCATTAATTGTGGGTCTAGTCAAACAGATGCAAACACTGACCACCTAAATATTAATAGGGGTCCTCTACTGATGATAAACAACCTCCCTATAATGAAATTTGAAGATTCTTGACCAGACCATTCTATATATTATTCTATCTCATTATCCATTTTGGTCTGACCATTGAACGAAAATCCCTTTATGTAAGTCTAATATAAGTGTAAGGCTCGGATTTTCAACAACTCTGTAATCAGATATGGCATTCTGTTAACCTATCCCATAGTATGAATCCCAATACACCACTGTTCAGTTCCATGAGAGAATTGTTCTACTGTCATATGGCTCTGATGGAACTGAAAACGAATGTAACACTCAGGATACATGAACTCTGAGTTCCGTCATAGCGTTACATCAGTTTTTAGTTCCATCAGACTCAGAGCCATAAGACAATAGAACAATTCTTTCACGGAACTGAGAATTGGTGTATCGGGATACATACCGTGTATCCAATGTTCATGGAATAATCAATAATTTATATCAACTAGTACTAGTAAAGTTGCTTTTCTTTAAACGACTGACAACATCTCCACATGTGGAGGACAGATTACCAAACGTCACAGGACTGAACTCACCCAACCCTGGAACTAACCAGGATTGCTTGGTTGAGCAGCAGCAAGGCAGTTTTATGTAACAAATATTTCAATATGTAAACTACTGTAGTGTTTACATACCTCTAGGTGTTCCCCCTTGCGTTCTGCCTCCTCGATTAGGGAGTCTGGGTATCCCACCGGCAAATAGGCCCCCTAATCCCCCAGCAGGAGGCCCAGGGGCTGGTGCCGCTAAAATTAAAATAAATGTAAAATTTAATGTAGTGCTCTAAATAATTATGTTCAATGTACTAATAGTAAATATTACATCCCTGCAAAATGAAGCATAATAGTAGGTATAATGTATAATACAAAATTATCATTATAATATTAGATGATTACATTATGTTTAGAATACACCCGTTAAGTCTTAGAAACACCAACAATAAAAAATTGGATGGAAACATTTAAAGTGTAATTGTCCCAGAACCAACATACTGTTAGATTATTAATCATTTGAAATTGTAAACAAAATTTAAGACACATTTTTTTGTGGAAATTGATGTAAATACTGTAAATTACTTAATTTTCGCATAACTTTAATTTTGCGATTTTTTTTAAAATTTCAAGATTTTTTTGATTGCAAGAACTTTGAATTCGCGTCATTGACCATGTCCGATTCCCGACTTTGTATTGCAAATAAAATAATGATTTCGCATGTCAACATCCTCGCAAATTAGCGAAAATAAAACTATCGCAAAAAAAAGGTGATTTACAGTATTCTCCGCAAGAAACTTGAAATAGATTCAAGCATAAAAGTTGTAGAACAGGTTAACTTGTTCGGACTACATGTATACTATTACCGAGAGGGCTTGAATAAATACCAAGATACCAATCAATTATTGGTCTAACTATATCAAGCACATATATTGACCAGTAATCCATCATGGCTCAACATGTACTATTTACATTGTCAATAAAAACATATACAAACAAACTATACTGAGAAATCAGTGCAAAGAAACTAATATAAAACTTTTTCTCTAAAAAAACAAGAAATGTACATGCAACATCCTAGGTCCGTGGTAAATAATGCCACACACCCAGTTTAATGTTCATTAATATTTCATAAAATTTTCATTAATTATTCACAAAGGCTTACACTCAGTTTCCTTTTGGAGATAACTAAATATTGGTCATTCAGGCCATAAAACTTAAAGCTATTCAGAATCCAAAATTCAGGGTTCAATATATTGAACTAAATTACTTGTGTAAGAGATGTTTGTAAAATGTGTATGCCCCTTAAAATCTGCAGTCAAATTCTCATTCATGTTTAAAGTCATAGTGACCTTGACATTTGACCTCAAACCAATAGGGGTCATGACATCTACTGATGGTGACACAGCTCACTATAAAGTTTGTTTAAATACCTCAAGGGCCTGTTTTCAAGATATTAATCAGAAGCTTTTTGAACCAGAAAATTTTGGTCTACTGACCAACAGACCAACCAACATGTGCATGTGTGGGGGATAAAGGCAATTTTCTATACTAGATGAAAACTATAATTAAGACAATAATGTCACATTACAATCCAATCAGTCTATGGTGTAACAAATTTTAAACAGTCATACCCAGTATTCTAATATGATTTACAATACATTTCTATGTGTCTGAACTAAAAGCCGTTAAGTAGATGGTATAGCAGTTGTTTTTTTATACAATTCATTGCGTCAATTTTTCAAGCATCTGGATTCTAAAATTACTCTTACTTTAACATATACCAGTACATAACCTAAACAACCCAGCATCATACCAGTACACAATCAAACCTTCATAATATGTGGACAAACATGTTTGCCAAACAAGAGGCCTTCAATCTATTTGTTTCCATATTTAACTCAGTTTGAAAATCACTCATACATGTAGAAGGTTAAATTCACCATAGCTGAATTAACTTCATTGGTCTTTTAGGATAGATAAATCAGGAATATAGATTTCTGTTGTGTAATAGGCCAGTACACTTCCAACCACGTAAGTTTGCTTTTGTGTGTGCTGACGTACAGACTAACAGACATCCCTAAATGCCTCCTGCATCAGTAGACGCGGGGGCAGAATTAAACAATTTGTATTGACTGTATCACTACAACATACAATGTGCCAAATATACACAGTAGCATTCAATGTGTACAAGTAAACATTTGCATCAAGTAACACAAAACTGTACTATAGGTTTTGCAAATCAATAACATACAAAGCTTAAATAAATTAAAATGTCAAAAAAACAAAAAATGATTCACACACATTGTTCAATATGGCATGCAATATGAAAATATAAACATATTATAATATCTATAACTTGTCCAAAATGTGAAGATTTATTTAAAAAAATTAAAAGGTATGTAATGAATTATCCAGAAACATTCAGTTTAACAAAATCATGTTTAAAATAAATTGTTTATATTTAGTACTAAAGGGTAGTGCATGAGTTGTAATATATACAATTTGACACTATATAATTGAATTTGTAATCAGACAGACATACAGGGAAGTATTAACCCTTTTGGCCCTTACTCCATCTCCATCTACCTGTGCCTGTTCTTTTTACAGAATTTTTTTCAAGATTCACTATGTGCCAAATAAAATGATAAATTTGGATACCGTGTACTGGATTTTACCATAATTTTATAGTAAAAAATAGAACTATTCAGCGTATTAAATTTGAAGAAAAACGTAAGCATTAATTAAACAGTCAGAGATCCTTAGGTCAAAATGAGGCTTTACAAAGATTTTACTTGGCCTAAACCATAGTTCATAGGATCATTTCAAGGGTTAAATGGAACCCTGACTAAATAACCCCTGAAACAGTAACTTTTTTCTGTAAAAAAAATATTTTAAAAGTACTGTGCACAAGGAATGATAAACAACAAGAAAATTTTACAAACACAAAACACAAAATGAGGCACATAAACATGTCAGGCACTATAGATATTATACCATTAGTAGGTCTCGGAGGGGCTGGCACTGTAGGTCGATCGCGACCTGATTTTCTACGTTGTTTTATGATATGGTTTGAATCGTTATCTGAAAATCGTATCACACTTGTATGAAACAATGAACTTATAATGGACTATCATCATGTTATCAAACAGATACAACATATATGTAAGTATCTATCTACTTGAAACACTTCCTTTTCTTCCTTCATGCACACTGGCCAGAAAAAAACTATTGTTTGTTTCTGGTATACTGAACTACCCAAACAATTGTCGCAAGTCATGACACTGAAAAATTATCTAGCTGCAAGCTATGGCACTCAGGGGTTCAGCTAGCTTCAGGATATTTTTAGGCAAAACTATAATTTTAAGAGAAAATTACTCTTGAACCCAAAATCTTGAGGCTAAAAATGTGACTTTTTGAAAATTTCCAGGGTCAAAACTCCCGAGTCAAATGGAACCCTGGCACTGAAAAATTATCTAGCCGAGAGCCATGGCACTGAAAAATTATCTGCAATTTCTCCAATGTAAAAATAAAATTGTTTTTCCTTCATAGTATCTACAATTTTAAGGATAATAATTATGATACTTGAAACAAGCATTTATTACCGGTAGGCCTCAGTACTTAGCACAACATGGTGGCATACGGTACATTAAGTCATCTAACAAATTGTTCTAATTATTGTACATAAGTGTACATTATTTGTTTTTCAATCATGAGCGAATGTGATTCAGATAGTAAATCGCTGACAAACTTCGACTCAGAGATTTGAACGGCTCCCAATCAGATTCAGAAATCAATATAACAAGAGTTACGTCCAATCGCTAACACACTTCGCCTCAGGAATCTGACCGACACCTAATTCAGAAATCAACATTACACAGCTACGTCCAAGTCGTCCCTGACCCTGAACATGGAAAGAAGCCCTACTTATAACAGTATGTGTGGTATAACATGATTCAAACGTGCACTTTCCTAGAGCAAGGTATAGAGCTGTCATCAACAAATAAAATATAGGTGTATGGCAACAAGCAATTATAGAATCACAATTTGAAATATCGATACAAGGGTAAATAAATGGAATCACCCAAAATCCATATACAGTGTAGAATGGCTATATATATACATATATATATCATTATATTCCTGTATAAAGTATTTCAAGGTGTACACTTAAGTTGAAGAAAGAATACTTTCCATGTACTAAGAAAAAGTTTTAGGTTCTACAGAACTGTAAGCAGTTGCTTTCCTTAGGTATAGTTATAATTGATTATGGAAAAATGGAATCGATCATATGATCCATCATCGAGTATACTCAATCATCGTTTAATCTCTAATTATAAGAGATATTTCAGTATGTACATTGTACAAGTCATGTAACTTTGTACATGTATAAATCTCTGTGTGCAAAATTCATTTACAGTAACTACACAACTTACATTGCAATAGGAACTAATATAAACTGCTATAAAAAATAAGGAAATAATTGAGCTTAAAAGGACTTAGTCATACAATGTCTATACATTACGAGGAAATATACTGAAATAAATACACAGAAACTGGTGAGTAATTAGAGGAGGCCTGCATGTCAATGACAGTGTCGCATGTCAGTATCGCATAACGTGGGGCTTTAGTCAGCACTGCATGTCAGTATCATATAATGTGGGGCTTTAGTCAGCACTGCATGTCAGTATCATATAATGTACTGTAGGGCTTTTGTCAGCACTGCATGTCAGTATCATATAATGTACTGTAGGGCTTTTGTCAGCACTGCATGTCAGTATCATATAATGTATTGTAGGGCTTTTGTCAGCACTGCATGTCAGTATCATATATTGTGGATTTTTTGTCAGCACTGCATGTCAGTATCATATAAATGTAGGGATTTTGTCAGCACTGCATGTCAGTATCATATAATGTGGGGCTTTTGTCAGCACTGCATGTCAATAGTATGAGACTGTTATATAATAAGCTGTCTTCACCAGGAAAATAAATCATCAAATAAATGCAGTTTTTTTAAAGATATGAAGACTACCTAAACACAATGTCAGTTCCTGATACAATGTTCACTTAGTTCTCTCCACCCGATACTGTTTTTGGTCGCAACGAAACAAAATGATTTGATAAAAGATGTAGATCATCCGATAATGGCGATATCTAGATGGTTTTCATTCCTTATTGTGGTAACTGTTACAGTACATTGTGTAAACTATGTGTCAATAAGAACAATTGTAAAGATAATATGATTCTATTCAGATACAATCTATCTTATTGTGTTGAGTTTTTAAAGCCCCATTAAGCCTTAAATAGAGGATCTTGCATGAGTGCTCATTACATACGAGTTTTATTAAACGAGTGGACAGAATGATATGACACGAGGCTTTGCCGAGTGTCATATTGTTTTTGTCGACGAGTTTAATAAAGCTCGTATGTCATGAGCACGAATGTAAGATTCTATTTATCACATAACCTTAGAAAACGCTCATTATTGTTCAAAATGATAATGTACGATACATTGACGGATCAATGCATGGATGGGCTAACGTCACGTCAAGCTAATTTAAATATTTATTGCACAGTCTGGGAGTGCCGAACGATATTTACGGCACGGCTTTACGGCACTCCTGGACCGCAGGTTATGAGATAAATAGCTATTTTCAAAAAGCAATAACATGGTAACCTATCTACAGAATGATGCATTTTGAGCACTTAAGTTGAGTCCCAAAGGTGGAAAACACTATAAGATGGAACAAAAACTAAATACAGCCTCCCGTTGGTTTGTTGACAAAATAATGAATTGTAAACAATAAATGCACAATTAAAAGTCTAAAGGATGCAACTCTTGCAGTAGCAAGTACATGTATTTAGTCATCCATACATTTTGCTTTTTAAAAATGTCACTTTTGACATACTTTTTCAACATATATAGTTAAAATTATGTCGTCAGTTATTGGTCATTTGTGAAAAACATCCAAATTCCTTGTCAGAAAAGTTTTGGGAGAGATAATGGGGCTTAAACAGACAAAACTAATAAAATACTGTCTATGTCACAAAAGCAGCTAATTGTTTTTATTATATAACATATATAAATACATATTATTTATCGACACATGTAAACAGTGCCTTTTTAAGGACTTGTTTAATTCTTTTAATGATAATGTAAATTTATAGATGTTATAATGAGCATAACTTAAGAACTGGCTTGGTTTATTTGTGTGTGACAAACGTATTTCAGGTGTATTGAAAACTCTAGTTGATAATATACCTGCTAATTTATAGGTCTCATTCATTCAAACAGGAAGTAAAACACATGTAAAGCTGGTACCAGAATACTTCAATTACAAACACTGAATTAATTAACTTTATCAATTATAATACTCAGAATTTCTGCTTTTACAAATTATACAGTGACAAATATAATGCATTTTATCACCAGAGGTCCTACTGTGGCATAATGCTCAATTCTGAAAATGATTTGCAAGACTGTTTTTTGGTGCCATTAGCAGTGACCAACACCCCTACTCCAAAACTTACATTGGTCTATTGTTAAAATTCAGCTCAGAAAAATTTCAAATGACCAATACTTAGTCATTATTTTATTTTCTGCAAAATTGTTTATTCCTTCTAGCGCGTAAACCTGGAATAAAGAAGGGTCCCTGTATCGCCCAATCACCTGTAAACTGTGACACACACATGACAGAAATTTTTTTTCTAAAATAAGGGGAAAATATAAAGCTTTTTGAGAGGGAAATGGGGCCAAAATATGACCCAAAAGTTGGGTGTCTAATGATTAGCCAGAATAATACAAGAAATCCTGAATACTTACAATCATCTCTAGATCCCCGACCAAAGGGGATGGCACCGTGTGAACCTGATGTAGGTCTACTTGCTACAGTATTGAACTTCCCAGGACCACCTCCCATACCCATTGGGCTAGGCTTATTGTTACCTATAAATATAAATGTCAGAATCTGAAAAAATTTCCACAAAATACTAACAAGAAACAGTATCAAAGAACAGAATTAATTATAATAATATAAGGTCAATGGTTTGTTTATTATTAATTTGGGTTTAATGTCGTTACTCAATAATTTTTCAGGTACTTTCAGCTTATAAATGTAACCAATTTTTTAGGACTATTCTAACCAGTACAAACTTACACTTTGACCAGGAACCAGCAACTTCTCCACATGACGAGGAACATCAACATTGAGGTCAAATTTTAAGACACACCAAGTTATAAATCACTATTTGTGATCAACACTGTACATGATACTAACATGGTCAGTAATTTGTATACATAGGAATCTCAGGCATCAGATTTCAGTTTTTGCAGCAAGATTTTAGGCTGAGAACCCACCTTTAAGAACTGGTCAAAAGAGTCTAATTTAGAGTGCATGTACTTAAAACTGTGCCTTATACTATATATTAGTTATAATACAAAGCTTTATCAGCAATACATGTACGTTCAACTTTCAAGGAAGTATTACTTAGGGGTGTCAACAGGGCAAAATTAAAAATCAAGAAAATCGTATGCAGGCGATCATTTTTGCCAAACAAGAGTCCTTTAATAACATTGTTTCCATAATTATTTAACTCAGTTTGTATTAAAGAAAGTCCTTCTGAGCAGCTTAAATTTACCATAACTTTGCCATTTCTAGAGATAATGTCATGGTGAAATTATATGTGTATGACAAATAAAGAAACAAGCAATCACAACATTGTTGTGTTTGGTTAAAACTGTTCAAGAGATTAAATGGTTAACCTATTAGTAAAATAATTGAATAATGCCATCCCAACTTTAATTATTTTTTCATCATAAAATTAAAATGCAGATTGGGTTTCTTTGGCAATGGTTGGCTTCATTTCAAAAATAGTGTTTAATACTGTTTATGTAACAATTTTAAGCCATTAAAAATATTGCATGTAATTTTTCAATCAGTTGATCACAAAATTCACATACCAACAGTCGGTGCACTCCTGTCATTTGTAACTGTCTTCTTCAATTTAAATCCAGTATGAATTTGTCCAAGTAATGCCCCTCTGTCTGAAGCCTTACTTCCTTTGCTGGATGGGGGCGGCGCCGGTGCTTTAGGCGGTGGAGGCGCCCCTGGAGGAGGTGGCGGCGGTGGTGGCATAACTTAGTTTACGTAACACTGAAATAAAAGAAATTTAATGTCATAATTGCATTATTTACCATTTACATATCTTATTCATGAACGTTAAAGGTCTGGATTTTAAAAAATACATGTTGCTTATTAACAGACTGCATCATGTGTATGAAGAAATACACTAAATTCATAAGTAAACACATAAAACCATGTACCATGTTGTTAGCTTTGGAAGTGGCCAGAGGTCCAGTTCTCTGGAAAATGCTTGTACAATGTAGGACTGTCTAGAGGTCCGGTAATCAATTTTACATGTATTAACCATATATATTTTACAGGGGTGTCAACAGGGCTGAATTAAAAATCAGGAAAATCTGATGTGGCCGACCATTTTTACCAAACAAGAGGCCTCCAATGACATTGTTTCAACAATATACTCAGTTTTTATTAAAGAAAATTCTTCAGAGCAGACTAAATTTACCATAACTGCTATTTCTTGAGATATTTTCATCAAATAACTTTTGTTTTGATGAGATGCCAATGTTCTTTCAGGAATAATAAATCCGGAATTCTAGATAAATCAGGAAAATTGACACCCCTGATTTTATCATGTCAAAACTTTCAATGTGTTCAAAAATAGTTAATTGATAAGTAAACAAGTTGATTAGATTTGTGCCACACTTAATAAAGTTTTCATGAAGCCTGTAATTGCTGTATTTATTTAAGTTTGTTCAATTATGGCATTTTAAATTTTACTCTAATACTTGTTTGCTTGCATATCAGTTTTGACACTGCAAACAAACACACCCTTTTTAATCATATTTTCATACATATATTCTTTATTATCGTCTCATTTATGTACATGTACATTCATACAACTTTACACATTATAAAACAGTTCAAATGTACATAACCATTCAACATTGAATTATAAGAGACATAAAAACTCATAAAAGCACCATAATAACAACATTATCACATTACTGACTTTAAGCATTATTTACACAGATAAAACTAAGAGACTGTTGTTAATTCATTGTTTTAAAGGGTTGTTAGGAATTTATATGTTCAATTAAATGTTGGGATATTAGGGTGTAGACCTACTTTTTAAGGAATATATCAAACAGTTATTCAAGGAAAGCTTCATGAAAGAAATTCAGAAGAAGAACAAAATGAGAGGGGAGAAATATACAGGTGTAAAGAAGGATAAAGATTCTGGTGTTAAATCATACTGTGTTGAAAGAGCCGGAATACACATGTACTGCTTTCAATTTGTCCACGAAACTGCTCGAAGAAATGTGATAGATGAAGTCAAAGGCGAAAATGTCCTTTGTTGCAAGAGACAGACAGACAAATGAACAATTCTGGAAAAATATTGTAGAATTGTAAAGAGAAAAAGGTATATGTTATTCACCATGTTAATAAGAATAAAGTGGTACAGAGAACGACTGCAACACCTACAAGTAGCAGAAGGAACTTTTCGTACAAAAATTACCTGACAAAAGGAAATGAACGAATTCTGTCCGAAAGGCAATGTTTCTTTCTACATTGGGTATCGGTGAAAGATCAGTCTATACTTGCAGGGAATTTTTTTGCCTCTTTGGGAAAGGGTCCGGGTCCGTTCAGATTGGGAATTTCGCGTTGTGACAACTTGAAATTGGGAAATTCCATGAAGCAGAAAGGCCAAATAAAACAGAAAAGAGATTACATGTGAATGACATGTGAATGTTAACTGGTTTCTTTGAACTTTTATGCTTGACCTCTTGTCAAAAATGTTCATAACTTTATCATTTTATGTCCGATTTGAAAATTATTTTTTTATTAAATAGCCTACTTGCAATTGGGAAAGGGTCCATTTACCGGACCCTTATAAAGAAGGAAAAAAATCACTGACTTGGCTGAATAGCACTGAAAACGCGATTCCAAAAGCTACATTAAAGTACAACAGGCGAGTCAATAAAGAGTTCAAGGCACATTGTCAAGAAGAATCAGCAAGAGACTTTCTATAGTTACTTCCAAAAGTTGATTCACATTTCTGAAGAGTGTCATCTACAAAAAGATATATAGAACCACTATTTGTAAGACTTAGTAAGAATAGGCTGTACAGTGCATATTCAAACCAATTAAAGAGTGAGGACAGAGTTCCCTATCGCAAAACTGTTTTTTTCCAGGTGTTTGAAGACATGAATTTATCTCTCTGCAAACCTAAAAAAGATCAGTACGATAAGTGTCGCCAACATGAAGCAAGGAACATGGATGATATTTCGTATCAGAATCATATAAAGAAAAAAGATGAAGCGAGACGATCAAAAGAATATGATTAAGTGAGGACAAAGAATCAATCAAGTCTGAAGGTATTGTGTGTCGATTTGCAAAGTCTACTGATTTGTCCACGTTTAGAACAGAGCTACAGAATGTAACAGATAAGCTGCGTATTGGGGTAATTACCCAATTAATTTTCTTGAAAACCCAATTGATTTTGAGAGGAGGGAGTAAGAAGCAAAGACACTCTGACATACCCAAATAGAAAAGGATGTTACTGTGAAAAACAGTACAAAAAAGATCAATTACCCTTTAAGTTTTATTAAATACCCAATTAAAATTTGTCAAAACCCAATCAAAATTGAAACTCAGGGTAAAATACCCAATGGACTAAAACCTTATCTGTAGCACTGTTTAGAAGCAAGCAGCCTCTACTACAAAATGAAATTATCGTGCCACAATTTCACCATTAACGATCTTGTCAGTCACAATGCACAAAACTAATTTTGGCATGAAGGTGAGGGTGAATTGAATGCTAACATATTTGCATCGAGTCTATTAGACTACTTAAATCAGATTGATATTGCGAATGTCCAGGAAATAATAATTTACAGAAATGGGTGTACTTATCAAAATCAAAATACAGCAATGACAAATGCGCTGTTATTATGGGCCGTCAAGAATGCGGTTACTGTTTACTATAATTATGTACTTGGAGCGAGGTCACACTCAAATGAAGTGTGATTCTGTGCACTCTTGCATAGAGAGGAAAATCTAATCTAAACCTATTTACATCCATAACATTACGTCGACAAAATATGTGAGGCATGAGGAGTTAATCCATACAAAGTGAACTATGTTGATCAAACATTCTTTAAAAACTTTGAGTCACTGAATTACTACATGTATGAATCCATACGGCCTGGATCTGGAGCAGGGTCACCAGTGGTAACTGATATCTGAGTATTGAAATATATTCCAGACTGATGGCATAATTCAGTTAAAAATAAATCACAGTGACACTGGATTTGTAGACGTTTCAAGGTCAAGAAGTACCAGAACATATTCGGTGTCTGTGTTAGACACAGTGGAGAACTTATACACAAGAAGTATCCCTATCAAAAAGACGAAATATCAACACTTAATGCAGTTGAAATCCGTCCTTCCGCCGGACTATCACAGTTTCTATGACACCTTTGCGCACACATAAATGATTATCATTATGTGACTGCTCATAAATGGTTTGACAAAGGATTCAGTACTTACTGTCCTGTGTATTGAGTGCTATTGGTATTCAAAGGATAATAATGACATTTTTCTTAAATTAGTAATTTGTTTTCTACTTTTACCTACACATAGAAAGCACAAGAAACTGTCTGTACAAATGTTGTAGGATTTATCTCCCATGACTATAAGAAAAAAAATTATCAAAACATTGCACTATAATTTTAAACGTTCACTTTTCATGGCGGGCATTTTTATACAAAATGACGTTGTAAGCTGTTCTTAAAATCAGCACAAATTTATTAAAACTATATTTTCCTGGTTTAACTGTTAACAAAACATCTCTTCAGCTTACCCCATTTTTAGCATAAGGACCGAATTTTACATTCAGAAGTATTGCGAATGCGCAGTTATGCTATTTTCGACTCCCCCCTAATGTAAATAAGCTTCTCGAGTGCTGACGATACTAAATGCCGCATTTCTTGTAAATTATTTAAATTTTATCCTTGCTATTTCGTAGTGTTGACAAAAATCAAGCATCTAATTGATTGACAATAGATGATCAAAATTAATGGCCGCCATAAAGCCTTTTTGAGACTGTCTGGATTGGTGGGCATCAGGATTTGGAGGTCTGGTTACCACAAAAAAATTACTTGGGGTTGCTATGAGTATGATTTATACTCAGAGCTACAGATAAGCTGCGCTTTGGGGTAATTACCCAATTAATTTTCTAAAAAACCCAATTGATTTCGAGAGGAGGGAGTAAGAAAAAGCAAAGACAATTTGAAATACCCAAATAGAAAAGGATGTTTTAACTTTTAGTGAATAATAGTACATAAAAGCTTATTTACCCTTAGAGTTTTATTAAATACCCAATAAAATTTTGGCAAAACCCAATCAAAATTGAAACTCGGGGGTGAAATACCCAATTGACTAAAACCTTATCACTGTTTAATGTTTCACTCTTTCTTTAATATTTCGCCATACAGGCTTTATCAAAAATTATAAAGATTCCTTCTTTCCCTACATAGTCAGCTTGATTGTTCAAAAAGCATAAATACTTTTTATTTATGCTTTTTGAACAATCAAGCTGACTATGTAGGGAAAGAAGGAATCTTTATAATTTTTGATAAAGCCTGTATGGCGAAATATTAAAGAAAGAGTGAAACATTAAACAGTGTTATTTGTGAAATATTTGTCCCTAAATTGGACTTTATTCTGAGAATAAAACCTTATCTGTAGCTCTGTTATACTGGTCCTCTAGCCATTTCCTTTACTTTTAATTTGATGCAGAACGCACACATTGATTATTCAGAATATGTTGTAGCATAAGAAGTTATGAGTTAAACAGTTAAAGAGTCAACAGAAATGAGGCGACTCATTAGCATGAAGAACAAACAATTCCCAACAAGTGCTGCAACGCCAACAGTTCTGTATCTGTATAGTATCCTTGAAAGTATCTCACTGATGAGCAAAAAGTCTTCGAGTGTGTGCGCGACTTGATGTTAATGATATTATTTGCACGAATTTAGTCTATAGTCCGATCAGGCACTTTTGAATGTTTTATTTTCTTTAATAGTCACTAATGAGTCTGGTAAAGAGTTCCAGTCACTGATAGTTTGAGGCACGTATAAATATTTATAAGTGTCAGTGTTACTTGATGTTTGTACTACCGATTTGGAGTTTGAGTGTCATTGTTGACGTTGGTTTAGTTCCAGGATGTCATTAGCAGGGACAGCCACCAGGTCATGGATGATCTTGTGGAAAAATGCTAGGCGTTGATCTCGGCGACGTTCCTTTAGCGTCTTCCATCCTAGTTGTTTCATCATTTGTATGACACTGCTTTTCGTCCCGTAGTCATTACAAGCAAATCTGGCAGCACGTCTTTGTACATTCTCAATTCTGTCTATATCCTTTTGGAGATACATCCCAGATGTGCTTGATTAATCAAGGATTGAATGAACGAGGGAGATGTATGCTTGTTCCTTGAAGTTCTTGTTGCTGTGCAGTTAGCCTAGTTGTGAGTTCTTAAGGCAGATTGTTTGGCGTTCGGATTGTTTGGCGTTTCATACCAGACAATTGCTAAAACTATTCATATATTAATGTGTTACCGATTAAATAAAGAAATAACATAACCATCGCCCTGCAAACGCAATAATAAATAAAATTAGCGTTCCTGCAAATCAGGAAATTAAAAATACATCGCGAAAACTGATGACAAATAAACTCGGCTTAATCCTATTAACTATGCCACACTTATCATTATGCCAACAAGCTAATTTGGGACAATCTAAGTGAACTAATGTTATACGATTACATGACAATAACCGTATAGTGGAAATAATCGTATCCGATCCTGACCAGGAAATAAACCGGAATTTAGCCAAACAGCCTTTCCATCCGAAACAGCGATGCTTTTTTCTACCTGATAATTAATCCATTCTCCAATTCAGACATATCGTGGTCAAGCTGTTGGTTCAATGAAATACATAAACGGTGCAGAAATTCGCTTAATCACAACACGGTCCTGTTTTACACAAAATTGTTTATCAGGAACTATGTTTTGCTGTTTAGATTTTGTCGATCAGTACGAGTTATTGATTCAATAGGGATGTTTGTATTCGCAATAAAGCCACCCCTACCTGTCAGAGATCTTTTTTATGCGGTCCCTTGTAAATTAATAATTGATTTGTGATGTAATTTCAGAAATTGATTTCTTATTTTATTGAGAAACCAATAACAGCGTACGTGTTTCATCTTTTTCTACAAAATTCTTTGAAATATACAAACTGTGTCATAAAAGACATACTGAATTCAGTATCATGTTTATACACAGGACAAACGTTTGATTATATGCGGGACTACTTCTACAAAAAAAACTTGAGAACGATGAGTAATTATTACTAACATTCTCTCGTCATATCATTAGTGAAGGATGAGACTATATAAGATGTTTACATTTATCAAATGTATCTTCTTTTCCTTCCTGTTTACTACAGATCCCACTCTGGGGCAATATCGTACTATTAAAATCGTATAAAACATACATATAAATCTACGGTTCGTTTAAAATAATGTATGAATTTGTTGGGTTATAGAATGAGGACATGTAATTATAGCTTTTTATAAATATAGTTGCATTTTTTCTACAGTAAGCATATTTCTTGCACCCAATCATCCATCCATGATCCAATTTGTTGGTAAGTCAGACCACCATTTTCGCAGCTGTATTAATTATAAACAAGTAGCGGTTTAGTTTCATTTTCTTGACCAGTTTTGTGTTAACATAGTATTACATGCATGTAGTCTGTGTGGATTATGTTATCGCTAAGCGGCATCCAAATAACCGAGTCATCCATATAAAGTATGTGTATAATAAAATCAAGTCCCATATAAGTTGTTGGAAACAACTTGATGATCAAACATAATATAGATCAGATTTAATGTAAATAGGAATCTAATCAATAAAAACACTAGGATGTTTAGAAAAAATAATAGTGTAAAAAGTAAGTAGGTACTTATTGGCCCCTAATTTTAATTGAAGTAGTAGATAATATTCTACCACATGTGTTTAATTGATGTACCACAGGGGTGACACTTATTTCACAATTCACATAGCTAGCCTAGTGTTATAGCACAGAGAATTTGACATGATCCTGACCTTTATGCATGAATATATTACAAGGTAATTGCGTTGAATATATAAATTTCCGCGAGCAATTCGTGCAATATCGGTTCTTTAGATTTGTTTTGGTATCACACCTCGAGCGTCTTCGTGATACTATCCGCTTATGAAAACATACAGCCGGGGTTATAATTATAGACAATATATCAGCTGTTAAAGTATGCTAATTTAAAGGTCGAGAGTCGTGTCAAATTCTCTGGACTATACCACTGCACTTGTGAAGTGTAGAGAAACAGTCTGAATATACTGTACATTTATACATATAAGACGATATAAAAATGTTACTTTTGAGGACTTTGAAAACAAAAAATAAATTTATAAACTATGTGTAGTATTTATTTCATATCTATCTAAAAACTATTAGATACATTTATTTATTTGTATTAAATTTTGTATGTAATTTAGTGTGCTCAAATGTTAATTTATATTTTACATATTAATTTTATCTAGTTTAAAAATATTTATTTAAACTAATTTTATCTAGAGATAACGGACAATAAAATTGCCAAATTTATAAACATTTTGGAAAAATTGCTGTTATACTCTCAAACTAGATAGAAACAAAAATAAATGAATATATCTAAATATACACATTTAAAACAAAGACATTATATGACACATATTTTCTAGTGTACATACAGTAGCACAGTACTATGGATATTCAGTAGATTAGGGCCTCTAGTTAATTACATTGACCAGTTTTGTAGTTTTATGACCCTAGATAAACACTGATAGTGATCTCCTGCTGACATCATGCGGTTCCTTCTATAAAGTTCTGGTCCAGAAATAAAGAAGGACAAATTAAGGTCTTTAAAGTACATAAACATGCATAACCTAGAAATACACCTACATGTATAACGGTAATGTTCGTAACACCGCCTATAACAGTCAGAGGGGCACGGCTTATATGACATGCTTTTGAACTACACATACTAGATTCTAACTGTTCCAACCACGTGTAATATATATATAATGTAGATTTATTCTCTGTGGGTTTTATGTTAATGTTTAATGTTGTTATATATATATATATATATATATGTGCATGTTAGGGCGGCATCTATAGAATGTAGTTTTTCTATGTTGTATGTAGTGTTGTTATAGGCATGTTACGGCGGCATCTATAGAATGTAGTTTTTCTATGTTGTATGTAGTGTTGTTATAGGCATGTTACGGCCGCATCTACAGAATGTAGTTTTTCTATGTTGTGTTATAGACATGTTACGGCGGCATCTTTACAACACTACATACCACATAGAAAAAACTACATTCTATAGATACAAAGAACAACCCTGCATTCTATGGATGCCGCCCTTTCACGTGGTCGGAACAGTCAGAATCTAGTATTTGTAGTCCAAATGCATGTCACATAAGACGTGCCCTTCTGACAGTTACAGGCGGAGTTACGAAAATTTCCGTAACCTACGTTATATGGATGACTCGGTTATATGGATGCCGCTTAGCGATTACCTATACACCGATGGATAGAGTACGTTTGTTCGATAATATTTAAATGTACTACTCACATTGAATTTGAACGGAACACAAATATGGTTTACGGATTTAACTGGAAACGCGACACCGGGTTGGATGATATAGACCAGGAATACAAAAAAATATATATTTGATTGGCATACATGGTCTTGAAGGCCAACTGAATGTCGTCATTTTGGTACCCAAATATCTAAAATCGGATAAGAAGGGAATTATCAATGTTGCTAAGCGATAAACGAACGTTCGAATGGTTCGATTAATCGTTTATATAGTCATGACCGGGTGATAGGGAATTTCAAAACTCTGTATTTTGTGATATAATTTCTTTGGCCTGGGATGTCGAACAAATGTGTGGACAAACACCTCATTCGAATTGTAATACGGTGTAAAGTAGTCACACTTTAAAGCGAGCGGTCTGCTGTGTAACATTCGTGTTCACCAGAGTATTCTTCACCGAACTTCACTAACCACTGGTGTACGAGGATGCTGTGTAAAGATTCCATAGCATTTTTCACGTATAGACTATAGCAGGATGTCGCTTAGACTAGTCTTACGCTTTGACATCGCTCCGTACCAGTGAATAATAGCTGCACGATGGTACCCGTAACATTGTATTTTAATGAATAATGAACATACAAGGCTACACTGTGGCAGGCGCTTCTCTTCTTCTTCCACTTTCTGGCCACCATCAACAGCTTGAAGATTTTGCCAGTGTTTGCGCAAAGAAAAAACAAGTAGAGATATAAAGATAAAAGTATGAAAATAAGAAAAAGATTAAAAGGTTATAAACAAGACTATTTAGGAGTTTAGATAGAGAGTGCGGCCAGTCGTTGCTTGAGGGCATCGACTGACCCGACTGACTGTATGTCTGGCGGTAGCTTGTTCCAGTCCCGGATTGTTCTTGGGAAGAAGGAGTTGAGTCGGTACTGTGTACGGCATTGTGGAAGCTGGAAGGATGTTTCAGTGTCTGTTTGTCTGGAGTTTCGAGTTACTGGAATGAAGTATTTTGAAGGATTGGTGAAGTAGACTTGTTCATTGTTGATCTTGTATAGCATTATGCGGCGGGCTTCTCTTCGGCGGTCTTCTAGCGATTTCCAGTTTAAGGCAGATAACATGTTGGATACACTTGATCGGTTGTGGTAGTTATTCTTTACGAAGCGGGCAGACCTTCTTTGTACCATTTCAAGTTGATTTATTTGACATTTCTTGTACGGATCCCATACGGAGCTGGCGTATTCAATAGATGGTCTGATGATGGCCTTATAAGCTGTTTCTTTGGCTGGAGTTGAAGCAACATTTAGGTTTCTGCGAAGGAATTTCAGTTTCTGGTTTGCTTTGTTGGTAATGCTGTTGATATGTTCTCCCCATTCCATATTATCATTGATTGTACATCCCAGGTATTTGGCAGATTTAACGTGTTCTAAAGTGTGTCCATGGAGTTTGTAGTCGTGCATGATGGTAGATTTCTTTTTGGTTACGGATAGAACTTGGCATTTCATAGGGTGGAAAGCCATTTTCCAACGTGTTTCCCATTCTTGAAGTTTACTGAGGTCATTTTGGAGGCTCTTGCAGTCTGTGTCGTTAACAATTGCGAGGTACATGATGGTGTCATCGGCGAAGAGTCTGATTTTTGATTTAATGTTTTCTGGCATGTCATTTATGTAATACAGGAACAAGCTAGGTCCAAGTACGGATCCCTGTGGCACACCTGATTCTACACTTGCTGTTTCAGAGCAGGTTCCTTCCAGTACGACACTCGGTGTTCTGTTGTTAAGGAATTATTTGATCCAGAGATTTGTTTTGCCCTTGATGCCATAGTGGTGAAGTTTACGTGTGAGAAGATCATGGGAGACTTTGTCAAATGCCTTTGAGAAATCCATTATTATGATGTCAGTTTGCTTCTTGTTGGCTGTTCTTGTTCCTGGCCGTATATAAATAGGTAAACAGTGGAAAAATCTGATTTTGCTGGTGGGGTGTTTGGTCCAAACAGGGTACGTGCTGACTGCCAATGTTATTTTATAGCTCGAATATGATTTCTTCTATTTATTTTGAAAAAAATGGCTCATTCTTCCCCTATCTCCCCCACATATAAAATTCACCATTGAGCGGATCACGAAAAACCCGTGCGTTCTCTGGCATTCAAATCGATATTTTAAAGGGGAGCTAGTGGACAGCTAGAAGACATTTTAAAAAGCTTTCAAATGATCAACACAATTGTTTAAGAATTATAAAAATACATACATATTTGTTTTATAAATGGCGGTATAAGCTGAATCAATCCTAATATTGGGTTACCACGTTACCAAAGAAAATATAGGTATAAATATAATATACTTCATTCGAGAAACAATAAATGCAGTATTGCTATATGTCTACTGACTTCCCCTTTAATTAAATGACCACTTGTTACGCCAATGCGCGAATACAAAATACAAGCGGGAAAAGCCGAAATAAATGGGTCACTATTGACCCCATAACTCGTGACCAATTTCGTGGATTTGAATTATTGTGTTTACCATTTTTTAACGGAATACGAATATAAAAATAATGATTGTGATAGCAAATACAAGCAATTATGGACGTTGGATGTCGCATGCGGAAACTCTATGGGATGTGAGTATAAGTTAGTTAATGTGTATGAAAATCATAAATTCTTGTTTACCTCTACTTCCGAGTTATTTGCAGGTGGGTCATTGTCGCAAATGCTTGCAACTTTTATCAGTTTACGCCGTTTTCATCAAGTTTTCAGTTATCCGTTATAACTTATATTCGCAGACAGATTCACCTAACCAGTTTACTGGACTGTATCATAACCAGTATTAGCTTACACTTCCACAAGGAACCAGCAACTTCATCACACGTCAACAGTCAACAGATGATGAAGGAAAATAGTCATTGTGGCCAAAATTTTATGGAAGTGTATGACCTGTCGCGACCGAATCGCAAATACAGGTGAAGGATTGGAAGTGCACCATTCAGCTTTTTATAGCTAAAACTATGTCATTCAGCTTTTTGACTGCTTAGCCATTTGTTAGCGATTAAGTTGAAATTTGTCATTTTTGTGTCAAAATCCTGTAAAACGTACTCACTCAAATTTGATTTATATCACATTGTTATGTTTTACAATCTTTTATCCAGGTGCTCGACTATTTCCCTAATCAATTATATTAATGATATCCACACATTGTCAGATTGTATCAAAACGTTTAACCACCTTATTGCTAGAATTGACACATTTGATTTACACACAGTTGATTATTTCAAAGTGCAATGTGTGTGTATCTGTTGATTTTGCTTACAAATGGCACAAAAAGATGACCGTTGAAAATCAATGGGTTTGGCAATGACTTGCAACTAATCCCATGAATAGAAAGTTTCTACACAAATGCCTTCTACAAATGTTAAATACAAAACAGAATTTTAAGTCATAAATGGTTTAATATTCAGTGATTTACGGAATAAATATAATTGATATAATTTTATTCTATAGTCGAGCATCTGGATAATAGATTGGAGAACATAGCAATGTGATCTATACTGAATTTGAGTGAGTATTTTTTGCAGGACAGTGACACAAAAATTGGCAATTTTCAATGTGTGATAAAACACTTTTATACAAATTGAATTTTCATTTTTGATACAAATATTTTTATGAATGTACATATTTCAACACAGTATAATAATTTCGGTAGAAAATTATATTGCAGACTTGAAAAATCAAATTGTTTTCTGACACAGTTTCACTGTGATGACTTCAATTTCAGCTGAGCAATTTACCTGAAACGCTTAAAAAGTAGTCCCTTTCAACAGTGATTTAAATAACACTACGTCTATATATATTATATATCTATGCTTTCAATCAAATATGTTTTATGCATTGTATTTGCAAGGTACCAATACTTTGACAAACCACATGTAGACGATATTAGAAATTCAAAGAATAAATAAATACAGGCATAAAGTTATTCTTGACCGAAAAACAGACATTATATATATGAACTGCTAACATGTGCATTATCAAATACAGACTATTTTATTACCTTCAACTTCAACTTCAAATTTATTGGCAAATCTGCATTTACACAATACCCTTGGTCATTAACAAAACATATAAACAGTACAGATGGCATAAACTGCATGTTTTGGTGGTATTGAAAATGTGATAGATAACTCTAGGGTGAATTTGTAAGGAATTATGGCCCTTTTAAACATAGACATTTTGGTTAAAGTTCAATATTTTGTTTACTATCAATGTTATTACATTGAAACTTGAGTCACACTTATTTATTATTTTTGTCATTAGTTAATTTCACAAGACAAGTAGCATAACTGTATGATGATTTTGTAAGAAGTTATGGCATTTTTAGCTTGATTGTCACAAAGTGACAGAGAGAGCTTTTTATTTGTGATCACTCTTCGTCCGTTGTCTGTTGTCTGTCCGGCAGGAATTCGCTTGTGCAGACACTAAATGTCACAATTTTGGTATAATTTTTATGAAACATAGTCACACTTATCATCTCAACAAAATCTAGGTAAATTTCGATCTTTGGTCATTTGGGGTCAAAAACTAGGTCACCAGGTCAAATAATAGAAAAACCTTGTGTATTCACTAGAGGTCACAATTTGGACCTAAAATCATGAAACTCGAGCACAATGATCATTTCAACAAAATCTAGGTCAAGCTCGTTATTGTGTCATCTGGTGTAAAAACAATGACGAATCATACAAGAGGGCCCAAAGGGCCCTAGGTCGCTCACCTGTCGAACTTGACCTAGATTTTGTAGAGATGATCATTGTGACCAAGTTTCATACAGATAAGGCCAATATTGTGACCTCTAGTGACTACACAAGGTTTTTATATGATTTGACCTAATGACCTAGTTTTTGACCCCAGATAAACCAATATCAAACTTGGCCAAAATTTTGTTGAGATGATCATTGTGACCAAGTTTCATAAAGATAAGGTCGACATTGTGACCACTAGTGACTACACAAGGTTTTTCTATGATTTAACCATGTGACCTAGTTTTTGACCCAAGATGACCAAATACCGAACTTGACCTAGATATTGTTAAGATGATCATTGTGACCAAGTTGCATTCAGATTAGGCCAATATTGTGACCTCTAGTGACTACACATGGTTTTTCTATGATTTGACCTAGTCACCTAGTTTTTGACCCCAGATGACCCAATATCATTCTTGACCTAGATTTTGTTGAGATGATCATTGTGACCAAGTTTCATAAAGATCAAGTCAAAATTGTGACCTCTAGTGACTACACAAGGTTTTTCTAGGATTTGACCTAGTGACCTAGTTTTTGACCCCAGATGACCCAATATCGAACTTGATCTAGATTTTGTTGAGATGATCATTGTGACTAAGTTTCATAAAGATTAAGTCAAAATTGTGACCTCTAGTGACTACACAAGGTTTTTCTATGATTTGACCTAGTGACCTAGTTTTTGACCCCGGATGACCTAATATCAAACTTGGCCTTGATTTTGTAGAGATGCTCATTGTGACCAAGTGTCATAAAGATTAGGCTAAAATTGTGACCTCCAGTGTCTACACAAGCCAATTGTTGACGGACGGACGGACGGACGGATGGACGACGGACGGACGGACGACGGACGAAGAGTGATCACAAAAGCTCACTCTGTCACTTTGTGTAGTCACTAGAGGTCACAATTTTAGCCTCATCTATATGAAACTCGATCACAATGATCATCTTAACGAAATCTAGTTCAAGTTCGACATTGGGTCATCTGGGGTCAAACATTAGGTCACTAGGTCAAATAATAGAAAAACCTTAAGTAGTCACAAGAGGTAACAATTTTGACTTAATCTTTATAAAACTTAGTCACAATGATCTTCTCAAGAAAATCTAGGTCACGTTTGATATCGGGTCATCCAGTGTCAAAAACTAGGTCACTGTGTCAATAGAAAGACCTCGTGGAGCGTTAGAGGTCAAAATTTTAGCCTCACCTTTATGAAACTCGGTCACAATAACCATCACAACAAAGACTAGGTCATGTTCGATATAGGGTAATCCGGTGTCAAAAACTAGATCACTATGTCAAATCATAGAAAAACCTTGTGTAGTCACTAGAGGTAACAATTTTGACCTAATATTTGTGAAACTTAGTCACCACGATCATCTCAACAAAATCTAGGTTAAGTTCAATATAGGGTCATTTGGTGGCAAAAACTTAGGTCACTATGTCAAATAATAGAAAAACCTTATGGAGCGCTAGAGGTCACTATTTTAGCCTCACCTTTATGAAACTCGGTCACAATCATCATCTCAACAAAATCTAGGACAAGTTGGATTATTGGCCATCCGGGGTCACAAGGTCAAATCTTAGAAACACATTGTGTTGTCACCAAAGGTCACACTTTTAGCCTCATCTTTATGAAACTTATGATCATGATAACCTCATATTTACATGTAAATGTATTGAGTGAAATAAATGAATTGTATATAACAAAATCTAGGTCAATTTCGATATTGGGTCATCCGGTGTCGAAAGTAGACCGCAATCCCAAGTCATAGAAAAACTTAATCACTACAGGTCACAATTTTAGCCTCATATTTATGAAACTCGGTCACAGTGATCATCTTAACAAAATCTAGGTCAAGTTCGATATTGGGTCATCCGGAGTACAAAAAACTAGGTCACTTGGTCACATCATAGAAAAACCTTGTGTAGTCGCTAGAGGTAAAAATGTTGACCTAATATTTATGAAACCTAGTTACAATGATTATCTCAACAAAATCTAGAATACATTCGATATTGGGTTATCCGGGGTCAAAGACTAGGTCACAATGTCAAATCATAGAAAAACCTTGTGTATTCACTGGAGGTCACAGTTTTAGCCTCAATTTTATGAACCTCGGTCGCAATAATCATCTCAACAAAATCTAGGTCAAGTTCGATATTGGGTCATTCGGGGTCCAAAACTAGGTCGAAATGTCAAATCATAGCAAAATCTGGTGCTATCACTAGAGGCAACAATTTTGACATAATCTTTATGAAACTCATTCACAATGGTTATCTCAACAAAATATAGGTCAAGTTTGTTATTGGGTCATCCGGGGTAAAAAAGTAGGACACAAGGTCAAATCATAGACAAACCTTGTGTAGTCGCGAAGGCTCGGACATTTCCGTTCGACTCCGGTAAATAGATTGCAATGCATAAAGACCGAGGTGATCAGACTGCAATAGATATGTTTTTGCGGTGCAACAAAATTTAAAATGGAATAAGATAATACCACGACGCGTTCTGACGTAGCCCATCCTCATACATCACTGGTGAACGAGAATGACGTAACCAAACTCTTGCTTTGTCTGTAAGTTCAAGCATTACGTATTTGTGGACAATCTTATGTACATGTATTAGTTGTGTTTTGTACATTGAATTCTTACATTTTATTCTTGCCTTACAGATGCCATTTGGGATCACGAATCATGGAGTGGACATAACACCTTTAGGTTATCAGTTTGCGTGTGAAATGTCACCAATAGCAACACTGCAATAAGGATCAGAACTAAATAGAATAGATAAGTGACTTAGTCTTTTATAAAACGTAGTCCTTATATTTTCTCTATAATATAACAGCCAAGAATGTCGAAAACATGATCTTGTTCTACATACTCTATAGGTATCAGCATTGGCACTTCTCTCATACCCTCGTGGTGATGGATAATATCAGGAATGAGGTGTCGGGAGTGATCAATATATGTGGGAGAAACTTGTTTCACAATCGATGTTAAATAGGATACGAGTAAACCATTGACTCGTCTGCTTATGTACCGTTCTGGCTTTCACACGACCATATCACAGGCTACTGTATTTATTGGAAGATCTAATGTGAAATAGTTGATCGTAAAATACAGATATTTTACTAGTTAAGCTAAACTTTTATTCCAGATTTTCGATATTCCGGATACCGTGAGGTAACCACAATATACTGAGAAAATGTTCAAGTATCAAGTGTTTTACCGCAAACAACTGATAAGCCTACATGTATTCATTAACTAGTCAAATATCAGATGGTTTCCTGGTTCTTTTGGGAAAAGGACCTAGCCCTGAATTGGGATACTTATAACGACAAGAAACTTAAATCAAGGACATTCTTCGTGTATCTCAAGTAATGTTTTGTCTATAAATTGGAGGAAATAGTCTTAAAAAGATAAATGTCAACACCAACACGCGTTAAAATGATTTAATCTGTATTATCACCGTTTCATCATTTTGCTTTTATCAGGAAACACAATCATATAAATGAAAACAACGGACGTGACTTCATGCACAATAGTCGTTACGTTAATTGGCGAAAAATATTTCATAAAGCATGTTAGATTGTGCAAACTATTATATCGTAATGAACTTTCAAAATTTAGTATTATACGGATATAAAATACAAATATTGCCTATAGCAATACGATATATAAAAACCAACAATAGGAAAAACGTATTAGTACTAAAACAGTGATCATTTAGTAATACATAATACAATATTTTTGAATTCAGACCGTAGGGATGAAGCGTTTGCAGCTTATGTATCCAGAACGTTTCCTTGCATAAACGATTGATAATATTGTTATATACAATATCAATTTGCATGAACGAAAAATTAGACATATTATGAATTCCTTCATTAAAATGTCTAGCACCAAGAGTAGAGAATGTATCAGCAATAAAGTTTGATATACTAAACTTATGGTTATGCATAAGACGTGACACTGGTTACATAGTATGTCCAACATATTGCATTTGACACTTCTTATACGTTATAAAACAAATTACATTTTTCGATTGACAATTTGTAATATGTTTGATATCAAATGATTTACCTGTGACAGAACTGGTAAATATTGAGTCAGAATTTATACGAACACAGTGAGTGCAACGTTTTCAGTCGCAGCTCTTGGTCGAAAGGGTATAATTTGTATTGTCAGTCTTAAAATCTGAACTTACTAAAACGTCATGCAAATGTTTTGGACATCTGTAAGCCAGAATTGGCTTTAATTTGTTATACACTTGTTTAAAACTGTCTTTCTTTGTAATATTAAGAAGGTCCCAGTAACGGTGTATGGTTCTGCCAATATTAAGCAATAGTCTTGTGAGTTTGAAAATCAATTAAATGACTAATTATTGAGCTTCAAATATGTCCATGTCATTAAATGAAACTTGAATAATCCATACAATTGGGAACAATTAAAGAGACATTCCATTGGGAATGGCTCATTTTGCTTTGAAAATGGGTCAGTTTTAAGGACCTGTTAAGGTGTATGAAATCCGCGGAATATCAATACATTTGTATAACTCGCCTGATTCATAGCATATTACGTGGATTTGTTTGATGTAAAGAGTCTTAAGTCTAAGTCTATAATATTAAATTCATTGACCGATGCTTAATTTTGAGAGCGATGTTGATTAGATCGACTGCTATGATATTTAATGGATAGAATTTCAAATTCTGTGTTCGTACCATTATAAAGCGAGCTTTTATGCTACAACTCGGGGACAATTCAATGTTAAGGAATTCCCAAACTCACTGTTAGAAATCACACTGTTACTGAATACGTTGAAAATCAAGTATTTAATTATTTGAAGTTGCCTTTCTTTATAGTTAGTTTTTATGTTATGCCCACATTTATAACCGTCGCTATTGGGACGGAAGAACTCGACATTGTATACGTTATTGATTAATAAAATAAAATTGGTCATGCAATGGCGAATTTGAGGTTTGTCCAAAGACTTTTGGAAGGCACTGTACATTGCGTCATTATAAATATCTACCAGTAAATTTTAACTGCTGGTTCTGGTCAGATGTGTTGATCCATTGGCAAAATAGCAAATTGGCAATGTCACCCCTCCTATGTTCATTGTGCACTTGTGACCTGCAGTGATGGTTCTGATTAACAGTTTCTTTTAATTAGTTTTTTTCTGGGTGCCATATATATTGGATGGCGCATTCAACGGGAGAGTTGTCTTTAGTCTTCTTCTTTGACGAATGTTTTGTCACTTCAAACATGGAGCCTAATCTCAGCCTATATCACCATGACCACAGCACAGCATCTAAGTGACAATTTGTGTGTGTTGAGACGTGATGCTGATGCTTGCCCATAATCTTAGTGAAGCTGTTGGCTTCCTTAATCCCCTATGTGCGAGTACACAGCTGGTCTGGTCGTCAATGTAATGACAGGTTGCATACCTTAGGTATTTTATCTTACGCCATAAATCACCACCTAAGTCAACTTGAAGCTATCTAACTGAACAATGCATCATTTTCCACATATTTCTTGTTTTAGGTTCATCTTAAAATGAGTTATATGATTTATGATCATTTTATGGTCGGAACAGGGTTTCAGTTTCCCTCGTTGTGTTGACTCCTTGACGCCTGACATCCCCCACCAAAAACAACCAAACCTTTTGATCCACAGTATTCTGACTGAATGTATACTACTCCTTGAAATGATATTTATTTGGATTATAATATGGTTAAACCCAATATATAATAATCAAAAAGATTAAGTCAGACAGGGAAGGCAGCACTCAACTTAGCCAGTCAAGCACATAAAACATTAAAAACACATACAAGGCACAATGCCTAACTAAACAAGCAAAGATCAACACGACCCTTGATATTTATTCCCTATCCAACTTATTCCAGATTTCTTCGATTGCAGGAATGTGAGCGGTTCTCTCCCCTAGGCCAACTTTACTGATGGTGCCTGGTCATTTGGCTTTTAAGAATCCTTCTCAGGCAGCTGTTGATGTAGGTCTGAATTATTGTTTAATACATGTATCTGACTTCGTGGTCCTCCAGCTTTCAGCTCCGTATAGCGGTACCGGCTTTAATTACACTGGAGTTGAATAGGCGAATCTTGGTTGTCAAGGATAGCTGTCTTGGACGCCATTTATTCTTCATCTGAAAGTGGTCCTTGCTTTGCCTACCCCTGCCTTAACGGCTGTATCTGTTCCTCTCTCCTGACTAATGATGCTGCCTAGATATGACCGTGAATGCTCAAACCATTTCAGAATTATTGAACTTATATCAACTTAACATTTACTTTAGTTCGTATCCAAAGGCATACATGATGTGCGAGTATATTACCATTTAATATGCATATTTGATATGTTCATAGTTTCAATGATCTCTTTGTGGTATAACTATGCAGTAGTTTATGTTTAAATTTAGTAAGACTAGTAAGAGTAATTTTGATTATTTGCTGTGTTAGATGTCTTAATTAAGAGTATGCTGGAATTGCATCAAGTGGCAACGTTACGGCAGAATTCCAAAATGCACGTTTAGTCAAAAAATGAAAGTGCACTTGAATAGGTTTATTAGGGGCTTCATTTTCTTTTCCAAATTAATATCTTGTTACAAATTACTTTATAAAATTATCAGAATTCAACGACTGTTTTGGTAACTTTTCAATAATGTGAATGTCATTCTTTTAGTTTTAAGGTTCGTTTTAAATACATTTTATCATTTTTTTCTCCTTGATATATCTAAGTAAATTAACATAATTGTATCCTGCTTTAAAAAGTTTTGATCAGGTGTTCTACTGTGGCCGATCATTTAAAGAGTTCAGTTTCGTACAATAGTGAGAATGAATGGTTGATATTTAATTTTGAGACAGAGCATTGTGACAGGTCATCTACAGTAAGACATTCTCTATTTTACGGGGTGAGTCACAATTGAGAGATTTGATGGTTGTTTTGGTTTTCGAGAAAGTGCATTTTGGCAGGTCATCCACAGTAAGACATTTTCTAGGTTACGGGATGAGTCACAAATGTGAGATTGAATAGTTATGAAGAAGTTTATGTGGTTGGTTATTCACAGTAATAATCAAGTAATAGTCAAGGTTACGGGATGAGTCATACCAGCTACATAAATGCACTAGGTTCTTGTGTGTAGCATGTTCCCTTGGACTGTGATGTGTGATGCAGGTTGTTGTGGCTGGTCATCTTCAGTAACACATTCTCGATGTTAGGAGGATGAGTCACTTCATCTGCATATTGCACTAGTTCTTGTGTGTATCATGTTCTCCTTGGACTATGATGTAGGGTTCCGGGTGTCGTGGCTGGTCAGGTCATCTACAGTAACACATTTTATATATTACGGGCTGAGTCACAGCTACGTACATGCACTAAGTTCTCTTGGACAGTGATGTGCAATGTTGATATAGTATGCGTGTCTACTTGCGTGTGTGCTTGTGTGGTGTGTGAGTTCGGTGGGATTGTGGGGTGTGCGTGTGTGATTTCTGGCGTGCATGCATTCGATGGGCTTGTGGGGTGTGCTTGTGTGTGGAACGGCTTTATAGTTAAACATCAAATGAATTTTTATTATTTTTAATAATTCGATTTAAAAAGCCCATGTTCAGTATATAATGTATGGATTTCAGCCATATTGATGTATTTTTCTCTTTATTTATTATTGATAAAGTAACGTTATCAACAATTTATGATTTATTACATTTCAACTATTTCATTTGTTTAATTTTTTTGAGGTTTTGTGTCTTTAGATATTTCGGTTTACTACAAGATTTAATTAAATGCCACTTGATCAATATCCAGTATACAAGGTAAGGCGGAGTCGTTGTAAGTCCTCCAGTCTCATTTAAGGCTTAAACTTATGCAATAATTTATCATATTCTTAATTGAAACTTTTATTAATAAAAGGTTTTTAAGAACGGATGGGGTTTGCGTCTGCGATGAGGTGAAATGTATTTAGTCCAAATGGCTATTCTCCAAATGGCTTCTTCATCAAGTCCTATCTATATACCATTTGGTAACAATGAATGCATTCCGCCTTTCAAAAAATAAACTGACGGTAGTTTTCTTCTATCCCCTCAAGACAATACATGGCAGTGGTCAATGTCATGCTCCTTTCACTTATGATGGCTTCTCTATATAACATTCAATGCTTATGGATAAATCCAGCTTTTCATTTAATAATCTGAGGTAGCTTCTTCTATCGTCACATGACAAACGTTAATAGTGGCCAACACATTCCCCCTGTCATTTACTAAAATGATGGCAGTGCTTTTTGTCTTTTCTAGATAGCATTTTATGATAATGAACAAATCATGCCCGCCTTTCATTTGATAAGCTGATGTAGCTTTCTTTTATCGTCACATGACAAACGTTAATAGTGGCCATCCCATTCCCCCTGTCATTTACTAAAATGATGGCAGCGCTTTCTAGTCTTTTCTACATAACATTTAATGCTAATGGATACATTCTGTCTTCCATTTAATAAACTAATGTAGCTTTCTATTATCGCCACATGACAAAAGTTAACAGTGGCCAACACATTCCTCCTGTCATTTACGTAAGTGATGACCGTTTTCACTAGTCTTCTCTAGATAACATTTGATAATAATAAATGCATTCGGCCTAGCTTTCATTTAATAAACTGATTGTGGCTTTCGTAACAGTGGTCCATACATTCCTCCTGTCCTTTACCAGGGTGATGACCATTTATATCGTCTTCTATGTAAATGCACTCTGCCTTTCAATAAATAAATCAACTGAAAACAGTTTTTCTTCTGTCCCTTTAATATAACATGCGACCACGGCAAATACACTCCTCTTGTCATTTACTAAAATAATGGCCACTTTGTACTGTCCTCTTGACAAAATAATGTTGATGACAATGAATGAATCAAATTACTTCTTTTATTTAATTAATTGATGACCGTTTTGCTTCTGTCCTCTTATACTAAAATTTGACAAGTACCAAGGTCATTTTCTGCGTGCGCTTCAAGTTCAAGTTAGATCCCTAGTTGCGTCATACCAAAGGCGAATAAATTAGGTTCTTTGACATGTATTGAATGGTACCAATACTTTCTTTCACTCCGCATTAAAGTAAAAACTGGTTTCTATCTCCCATACCCTAGTATTGGCGACGTAAACCATCACGAAAGAAGTGTCGATGATAATTGATATATGTTGTAAGACCTAAAACGAATTAGTAACCACTAATAATATTCCCATTTTCATATGATCATAAACCGATGCTAGTTTTTTTTCTGTATTCTATAGATAGAACTTGACAAGGATAAATATTTCCCCTTTCCTTTGATAAAAAAATTGTCCTGCCCGGATAACACTTGACAACGGCTAATTCATTACTTTTGTATTTCTTAAACTGAGGATAGTTTTCTTTTGATTCTCTAGATAACAAATGCATTTCCCATTCGATCATTTGATGCATTCCTTTTTTTATTAGCTCGACTGTTCGTGACGGGAGTGTGTGTGTTGGCGTCTGCGTGTGCGTTAGTTAAGTTTATTGTCAGAGTCATTTTCTCAAAGACTATAAAAAATTACCAGGTCAGTCACAAGTAAATCATTTGATAAAAAACATAAAGCAAATTGTCAATCGAAAAATGTAACTTATCTTATAACGTGTAAGACATGTCAAATGCGATATGTTGGACAGACTATGCAACCAGTGTCACGTCGTATGAATAACCATAAGTTTGATATATCAAACTTTACTGTTGATACATTTTCTACTCTTGTTGCTAGCCATTTTAATGAAGGAATTCATAAAATGTCTAATTTTTCTTTCATGCCAATTGATGTTGTAGATTACAATATCAATCGTTTATGCAAGGAAACGTTCTGGATACATAAGCTGCAAACGCTTCATCCCTACGGTCTGAATTCAAAAATATTGCTCACTGTATGAATACATGCATTACTAAATAATCACTGTTTTAGTACTAATACGTTATTTCATATTGTTAGTTTTTATTTATCGTATTGCTATAGAAAATATTTGTATTTTACATCCGTATAGTACTAAATTTTGAAAGTTCATTACGATACAATTGTTTGTACAATCTAACATGCTTTATAAAATACTTTCTGCCAATTAACTTAACGTCTATTGTGCATGACGTCACGTCCGTTGTTTTCATTTATATGATTGTATTTCCTGATGAAAGCAAAATGCCGGAACGTTGATAATACAAATTAAATAATTTCAACGTGTGTTGGTGTTGACATTTATCTTTATTTCTCAAAGCCTATCAAAGGCATACACTTGAAACTCAACATAGTTGTTTACCTTGTTTGGACTTAGTACATAGAAATAGTGGCATATTTCACACATAAACTAAATTTTATCAATCACTATCGATACACTTGTATTCGATGACCTACATCTTCTGACAAGGGGAGCACTTTATAAGAGTTATTTCCCTTTTCTGACTTTGAAATGACTTTTTTTCTATGAATATCAAAGGTAACCACTTGGAACTCAACATAGGTATTCACCTTCACATGGAGAGTCCATACTGTCATATTTGTTAGTTATACGTGGTGTGATCAAAACGAAATGCGACAGATGCTATAATTTGTAAGGTTTACGTGTCAGTTTACGCCTAATGATATGGAAAAGCATATGACTAATATTTTATGAAATATTCTTCCAACATTTGTCAAGTAACTGGACATGACGTCAAAACACTGAATAACCGTGTATTAACACGGGTTTGATGTTAGTGTTTCTGTTTTAAATATATGACGTGAAAACTAACAATACATACTCGACAACCACGTCATATTTCATCAAAAATCGCAGCTTGGAAATAAACAGTTTTATCACAAACTAGGGAACTGTCTAAACATTAATTTTTTCTAAAGTAACCGGATATTTACGTAGTATCGTAGTATGCTAATGCGGGTGCTTGTATTATGGCTTTCTTCACCTGTGTGAAGGCTTTGTTCAGTATGACATTCCATACAAATCGACATATTTTCAAAGAAGATCTCACATTGACATTATTTTGCAATTAGGCTTATTAACCCAAATTGGCCGTTTTGTCTAACATCGAGTCCATCAAGCCATTGCTTTCAAACCTGGTAAGTTTATAATATAAGGCTCTTACATTGTCAAAGCCATGTAACACTATCCAACATTTTGTACAGAATTGTGGCCCCTGATTGACTTAAGCTTTTTATGGACAATGCTTCCATGGGGACATAAGCGTTTATTGACCGCAGTCTTGTTTCTGTTGGGTCTTATCTTTTATGTATATTTTAACCTGTCCGACTAGCACATAATTTATGTATTAAGCACATAATGTATACATGTATTAAAACAAATTATGCAAGTTTAATACTGATTTAATCATCGTTTTCAGGTTTCCTGACGTTGAGAATAAATAATAACACCTGCAGTTTCATCAAATTGGTAAGTCAGCACTGTTAAATGAAACATAAGTGACTAATTTCCGATATTCAAACACATTGCAGCCTATTATAACAGTGTAGCAATACCGTGACAAAATACTACAGCCCAAAGACGAATTTTGTAAACAAAACCACCACTTGGAAAAGAAAAATAGGCGTAAGTATTTTATTCCTTCACCAATTTCTATCAAATACAGACCACGCTAAGGGAAAAGTATAAGTTTTTCCGCGATATATAGTATATCTTTCCGAAGTTTGACCGTTTTTACAAATACCCTGTGAAACCGTGACCAAAGGTTGTGTGAGAGCGGACTAAAGTGTTGAACCTTTTCGTTTCCTGGTATTATCTGCTCCATGCGCGATTGAAGGGTCATGTATTCACCTTTCGGGAATACTTGAGGCTATTTCGCAACAAGCAAAATGCATAGTGTAACAATGCATAGCACTAATTTGACATTTTCTTTTAATTTGCACTTTTGACTACAGTTCCACGAAAAACATTCAGGCTACAGTTTAAAGCTGTTTTCAGAATTTACAATACCACCAAGCAGCATGTTATTCATTGAGTCTGGAAACTTTCGTTTACCATCATCAAACTATATTTTATGTACATGTTGAATATGTATCATTTGGGTTCAGTCGATGAAGGCAAAATTAACAAATAACAAAATTCCAAATTAAAAGTAATATAGTTTATTTACTTCCGTCACTCCTAGTGCGTCATGTAATTGTGAAGCACAAAAGAATATGTTTAAATAATGTTGCGTTTTATTAGCTCACCTGTCACAAAGTGACAGAGTGAGCTTTTTTGATCACTCTTTTTATCCATCGTCCAGGCCAAGTTCGATATTGGGTCATCTTGGGTCAAAACTAGGTCATTAGGCCAAATCATAGAAAAATCTGGTGTAGTCAGTATAGGTTATAATTTCGACCTAATCTTTATGAAACTTGGTCACAATAATCATCTATACAAAATATAGGTCAAATTTGATATTGGGTCATCCAAGGTTAAAAACTAGGTCACAAGGTCAAATCATAGAACAATCTTGTGAAGTCACTAGAGGTCACAATTTTGACATAATCTTTATGAAACTTGGTCAAAATGATCATCTCAACACAATCTAGGTCAAGTCCGATATTGGGTAATCCGGGTTCAAAAACACATACACATGCATTTGAAGGAAAACAACATCTCATTGTGTACGGGTTCTAGCCATTGTAACATTTTTAATGTACGGGATCTAGTTTTCTGCTACACCGGGGATAGCAGTCCTGTACGGGGTTTATATTCCTTTCAGTGCCAAATATCAAATATTTTGATGACGTCGGAGTAAGGTCCTAAACATCCTTAATTTTCTAGCAAATATGTCAACACGGAATGTCCCGAGCTACTTTGACATGCAATGAAAAGTTTATGTCTTTTTATAGAATGCACTTTGACTTCTTCGCGGACGTGTTAAAATCGTTCATTAGATCATACTTTTAAATTTGTTTGTTTCTCAGACTTCGGTGAGCAAAACGCTCACAGGAAGAGGGCCGACGACATTAAAGACTCCAAACTATTGCTTCCACACTGTCGGGGGTGGACTAAGTCAAAATTGGTCAAGTTTAAAGCAATCAATACCAGTGAAGAAAAAAAATCACAGCAAAGTTATCTTAAGACCAGACTACAATGCACAAGTTTTTTAAATCTATGAAAATATAACATTATACATAAATAGAATTTTATAAATATTAGTTTTCTTTTTTTCCTCGATGATACCGTTATCTGTGGTACAGTGATGAACGAGAACAAAAATTAACAAACACTATACCAGCTTACTATCAATAAAATTATAAAACAAGGTGCGTACATTACCATCAAAACATTTGGCATGCAATTATGCATTTGTAGTTATTAAAGTTTTCTTGTTTTTTGAAAATGACAATTTCAGTATGGTCAGAAAAAGATAATTCAAGGAACTGGCCTTACATTGGCTCGCATTTTCAGACCAATATGGCATTTTTCAGCATTGGACTGTCCAATGGCAGGTGCATGTAAGTGTGAATATAAGATTCACTTTGTGTATGGAATAAAAATCATGCTCAACAAGTACGTACGTGTATACGCTTTGTCTTGTATGCGGAAAATTGACATAATGTGTATGAACAATCGACAATTGCGGGTTGTCTAAAGCGAATAAACGTTGGTATTGTCACAGACAACCGTGTTTAACTATCATTGCGGACTATGTGTGACAATTATCGACATCAACACTATTTTATTACAAAACATACATTTATTTACTAGTATTCAGAAAAGAAACACACAAATAAATTTCAGTTACTAGATTCCGTACACTCAACTTAACCCCGGACAGTTGAATAAAAATGTATCCCGTACAGTTAAAAGCTAGACCCCGTACACAATGCAATGTTGTTTTCCTTCAAGTGCATGCTTGTTAGTTCGTGTTTACGGACGAGGGTCCATATATAGGTTAAAAACATGACAGGTAAAAGTTTAAATCGGAACAAAGTCCTGGGAAATGCATACTTTAGCTCTAATAAATAGTGGTACTTTTGGGTGCTGATGGTCAATAAATAACGATATGTCAGGGCAAATGACCACATTGGTGCTTTGAAATAAACATTCCGCTGCTTGAATTTGTTCCCTTCGAGTGGATCACAAAAATATTTACAGAATAATTATAAAAACTTATCGTCGTCCGAAATCGATATCAACTTTTATTTTCGTTTACGCGCAAAGGAGGGGGTGATATCCGGTGTACGGTGCCTACCAGTGTTAGTACTACAAGCAAACAGACAGTATACTACTGAAATGAAACAACAGTTTGAAATATAATATTAATGTTTTTCACTTCGAGTTGCCAGATTTTGTCTAGCGTTCTTTGTCTAAAATTATGGCATATACCTGGGTGATCAAAAAGAAATGAGACAAAGGCTATAATTCGTAAAGTTGACGTGTTTTAACTATAAAACTATCATATTCGTTTGGGTGCATTTAATGCCAATTTGTACGTGTAAAATATAATTTTCTAATATAAGTACTGATTTGTTAATAGAACGTTAAATATAAGGTATCGCGCTATGTCGCCGCACATCAAAACGTCGTCAAATTTCGCCGTATGATACGGAAAAAACATATGACTAATGTTTTATTAAATATTCCTCCAACATTTGTCAAATTAATTGGACATGAAGTCAAAACATTAAACATTCGTGGATTAAAACGGTTTTGGCGTAAATGTGTCGGTTTTAAATATATGACGTGAAAACTAACACTACCGACCTGAAAACCACGTCATATTTCGGCAAAAAATTCAGTTGGAAAATATACCGTTTTATTACAAAATAGGAGACAAGTCTAAACAAACATTTAAAATGATGAAACGGACATTGGGAGACAAGTCTGCCAGACGTATATATATCGTTAGTACAAAATGATTTGTGACGGAAAATACACTTCAGTATATCAAGTAGAGGTTGCAAAACCGCTGGTATTTTAACAAAATTTGTTAAATATTTAATACTAAATGAATATTTATGAAACTAAGCAGACGGAGAGAGGATATATTGTGTAATAGGCATACAACTTTTCATATTTATATCAGTATTCATTGTCATTTTACAGCGTTTGTCTCATTTCTTTTTGATCACCCCACGTACCATGAGGTATGTCCTCGCTGCTTGAGTTACATTCACTAATTCAAAGTGAATATCGATGGCATCGTCCAAAAAAGGCAATATCTAATTTAGATAAAAAATCAAATGCATGTATGGAAATTACTAAAAATTACCCTACGAAAGCTTATTTAGAGGTTAATACACGACACAGCTGGGCAGGGAGGCGATAATCCGCTCGGAAAATGAATAATCACCTCGAGGGCTTCAGCGGATTATCAACTTCCGGCCAGGCTCTGAAGTGTATTAACGTCTTTAATACAATTGTTCGATTTCATAATATATATTGAGAACAAATAACGTAAATACTACTGATGTATTTATACATGTACACTAAGGTTGTAACCAATAAATGCACTAAGAGTAAATAAAATTGGCAAAGAAATCTTGCATATGAGCAACGTAACGTCATTTTAGCTCCAACGTGACATCATGTGTTCACATGGATAACGTAACGTGCGCCAGTTCAACCGGTCCGATTATGATTATGAGTTTGCGGACCGCGGGGCGGATATGTGATAATCAATCACGTGATGGCCATAATCAGCCGCAAATAGGCTCATTTTTGTTACTATATATAGTAAAAAGTGTATTAATATCAATTACTACATGAATACATTCTAACCTACTGTTATCCTTATCATGTGCGTGTTTGTGTTCTTACATTTGGTATAATCTGTTGTTACAAATAAAACCTGGCCAAATAAAGAATATTGTATTGTGTGTAATATTGACAAAAATAGCATCAGGGGCGACATGTTGTTTTTAGTATTATGGGAAATTCTGAAAACAGCTTTAAACTGTAGCCTGAATGTTTTTTCTTGAAACTGTAGCCATAATTAAAAGAAAATGTCATATTAGTGCTATACATTGTTACAATATGCATTTTGTTTGTTGCGAAATAGCCTCCGGTGTTCCCGGTAGGTGTAAACATGACTCTTCAATCACGCACGGAGTAGATAATACCAGGAAAACGAAAAGGCTTGACACTGTCGTCCGCTCTCACAGGGTAATTGACAAACGGTTAAACTACGCAGAAATATACTATATATCGCGGAACACTTTTTCCCCTTAGCGTTGCTTGTATTTCATAGAAATTTGTGAAGAAATAAAATACTTACGCCTATTTTTCTTTTCCAAGTGGAGGTTTTGTTTACAAAATTCTTCTTTGGACTGTAGTATTTTGTCAGGTGGTATTGCCACACGGTATAAAATACCCCCTGGTTTAACATAAAAACAAACTGGTTAAGTTTATAGACCATTGGCGCACTGAGCAATCACATCAACCACACTAGGTCAACAACAACATTTTCAACAACCACGGAACCATGGTCTGCAGGCCACCATCGACCGCAACCTCTGAATTCAAAACGTCAATACTTCATACAGCGACAGATTTTGATCCATCTAACACCATGTCACATTCAGCAGTCTATCCCCAACAACCATATTAGCAATTCCACATCGTAGTTCCATTAATGGTAACTTCAGAAACAATACAACTACATGCATTTCTACAATGTCAACATCATTATCAATAGTACTACATGTATCAATAATCAGAGCATCATCACCAACAAGTAACAACAACAGTAACAGTAATACCTCTGGAAATTAAATAAACGGATTATGTGGTGGGCCTTTTTAATCCCCCGCCACGAAGTGGGAGGGCATTATAGGAATGGTCAGTGTCCGTCCGTCCGTATGTCCTTAACAATATTGTGTCCACTTTATAACTGTTTAACGCATGCGCCGAATTCAATGAAACGTTCGGCAAATGTGTAGCTAATTAAGACCACATGCAGAACCCACGTTCCAATTGTGCTGGCTCAAGGTCAAGGTCACAGTTCAATGTCAAAGGTTGAACCTTACATTTTGTGTTTGCTTAATAACGTTTTAACGTCTGGACCGAGTTCCATGAAATTTATAGCAGCATAATTATAGCGAATGTGTAATGAAGGCGATGTGCATAACCCATGTTTCTACCATGTAAACTCAAGGTCACAATTCAAGGTCGAAGTTTGAGCATTACATTTCCTGTCCACTCTATAACGTTTAATGCCTGGTCCGCATGCATGGTACAAACTGATTTATATAACGAATATGAGGCAAAGGGTCGACCTGCAGAAACAAGTTGCTACCAAGCAGGTTACATCTGGTCAAGCTCACAGTTCACTATTCATTAACGCGGCGAGGGATTATAGCCGTCTTTTGTACTGCTTTGTCCATTTATGTATATTGACTAGCACATGTTTGTGCATTCAAACAAACATTTCATGTTTATTACTGATTAAATCTTCGTTTTTCAGGCTTCTTAACATTGAGAAAAACAATGATACAGTTTCATCAAATAGGTAAGTCAGCACTGTTGATATGAAACATACATTACACACATATTTAATTCGACATTTCAACTCAATACAAACCATTATACAGATGAACAGTCTATTATAGTTCCATTAACTATGACTTCAGAAACAATGGCACTACACTTAGTCTATTTTCAAACTTGAGTGCTTTTAACCGACCGAATGTACATTTGCCCCCTCCCCCAATCATTGAGTTACAAGTCGACTGTTACAAAGCGCCGCTGACAGCCACAGTGCATTGACTTACGGACCCATTGATACACCTTGGTTAAGTGGAGCAATGTAAATTATTCTTTTGCGCAATATAATTTGACCAGTGGTGCGGACGGGGATCGTACCCGAAACCTCTCGATAATGAAGCGCGCCACGTTATAATAGCATCTTCGTACACGAAAGTACATTCGCAAGAGTGTTTTGTTTCGTTCGTACAACAAACCGTGTGTACTGGGCGGACATCAAACGTTCCATAGCGCTTGCGGGCTCTTGCGCCTGTCCACATTTGTCAGCGTTGCAGTTATTTTCCATTTGTCAACGAAGGTTAGCCTATGTCCAGCTAGGATCCGTCGTTCAAAGTTTGTCTACGCTAAACCATTGCGTTGCCGTTGCGTTCATTATACATCTGATATCCATTGACCTATGTTGTACTTGTAAACGTTCAGCTATACTGTGAAACGCTCGCCAACGACTAGTCTTTCCGTTACCGTCGCGTTTTTTTGCGTCTGATACTCGTTGGTCTCCTTTGGAAAAACGTATGGCTTAATTGACCGACAGCACCAACGTCTCGACAGTCGTTTACCAACGGAGTCCAACTTTTGCAAACTCAGTCTAACTTAATTTATCATTTAGGCACGTTTACAAAAAGTGTAAATGTAAAAAAAATGTACGCCAACGTGTATTATTTCCAAACGTGGACACATTTTGTGCATGTTAAAATAAATCTGGAACGAGCACATCGTTCGTCAGCGCTCGCCATTGAACATCAACTGCGAATATCAAGTGTTGGCTTTCTTTTTTGAAGGTTTTAGGGAGAAATTTCACGATCCGGGTGATGAAAAGCGCCACCTACCGGGACGTATTTTTTCGGGATTTTCGACGCCTTTGAACGTGTTTTATGGTCAATTCTTGCGTCATTAAAAAGTGAAAATGTAACTTATTCGTGCAGGGAAATGAATGCTGCGTGATATAGTGAAATTTGTAGAAAGTAATATTGAATAATTTAAAAACTTTTTGAGGTATTGACTTGAAACTTGACATATAGATGACAACTAGAAAAAGTGCAGTGACCAAGAACCATAACTATGTACGACCAAGTTTTGAAATTATCTCCCCTGGTTTAATTTTATACTAGTAATCGTTTTTGTCCAGAGTATAACTCTAATACTACTTCACTTTAAACTTGATTTATGAACTGATGGCAACTTAGGAGAAGTGCAGTGGTGACCAAGAAGCATAACTCTATATGGCGCAGTTTGAAATTATCTCCCTTTGATTAATTTTATAATCGTTTTTTGTCCAGAGCATAACTATAAAACTATTTGAGTTATTGACTTGAAACATGGTATGTAAATAGATGGCAACTAGGAAAAGTGCAGTGACCAAAAAGCATAACTCTATATTATTTCTCTTTGATTAAACACCCGTTATAATTATCAAACATTTACGGCGGTGGATGGCCATGTGAACGTGGCTCTTGTTTAATATCCGTATGATATCATTTAAAATATCTTCTTTAGGGGAATCTCAAATCCGTTTTTGCGCTATTTTCAATCTAAGTTATCCAGTCGGAGTAAAAGTACGCAACGTTAACGTTAAAGCGCTGACGGCGTTAAAATCGTTCTTTATTTTCCTTTATACGCACATAGAGAAAAAACAAGACTGTCAAAGTTGTGTTTATTTTCCTATGATTTTCTATAAAATATATATCCCCAAAATGTTGATAGACAGCAAAGTAAATGCTTTAGATACATTAACTACAAAGTACACGGCAATAAGTTGTGGAATGTGCGGATCTATGTCAAAAGGTATGACGATCCGGGTACTGGTAAATCGTTTCCACTTTTCCATTCTTAATATAACTTTAATGTTGCGATGGAGTCGACATTCTGATCACGACTTTATGAATCATGGATAAGACCACAAAGTACTAGTTATATTAGCATTATGCATTATTGTGACAAACGTCGATAATCATGGGTCCCGAAACGTTGTGAACCCTGTTTAATAACTGGTAGGGTATAAGTCGCATCAGCCGCACGATCATTTAGACGCACGATTTATTACTCCGAAAATAAAAATCCAGACAGATCGCAGACATCGCGAGGCTGGCTTTTCTACGGTACTCGTACATCTGCACAACGCGCAGAAATTTTGATAGCAAGCAAAACGCCTCCTTGATAGTTTAAAGTGTTAGAGCGTCCGCTTCGTGTGCGGGAGGTCCTAGGCTCAATATAAAAAGTGAAATTGTTTTCTCATACCCCCATGGCGATAGATAACATCAGGAATGAGGCGTCGGGAGTGTTAATATTAAGTTGGAAATACTTGTTTCACAATTAACCTTGACATTTCAAGAATTTGGTTTGCGACGTTCCGCTCATCTTGTGGCGCTTGTATTTCGTGTGGCGGTTGTAGGATGATCTTACGTCGACGAAAAACCGTCGATTTCCACAAAAGGCGCATCAAAAAGTGATTGTAGACCCGTGTATGGCTGACGTAATGCTGATGTGAAGCAGGCTTATCGGACGCAATGAATGCGATTGTAAACCAAGGGGCTGTCGTTGGCGAACTTTATTTAGCCTTACTGAACGCTTGTCAAACGGAGGGCAACAGGTACCAGACGCTATGACCACCATGATAACACAAGGAACTAGCATCCTGTGAAAGCCAGCTTGGTCATCAATGTTGGACAACGTCGGCGACTGCAACACACATGTTTCATTTGCGTTATCGAAAGTTCGCATGCGCTATATAATATAACTGCAACGCTGGCAAATGTATCCAAATGCTAGCCGTGTCATGAAAGTTAACGCTCTTCGTATATAAAACATTCATAGTATGAACGAAACGTATCCTTCTCTTGAACGTAATTTCAGTGCCGTTTAGGGTCATTGTTTTTACATTTTTGAGACGTTGACCAACGCTGAGCATTACGTTAATCGTGTACAAGCGTGTGCGTATGTCTAGCGTATCTCTATACGATATACGTACATGTTATATTAGTCTAACTTTATCCAAACGTGTGTATTACAACGGTCAGGTAGATCTACACATTTTAGCCGGTATTGGCATACGACAGCGTATTTAAGCGTGGTCTTGACCCCTCTGCGAGTTAACAAGCAGCAACAACGACACTATCTGCAGAATATCATTTCATCTTAGAAACATGAATATGGGAATATATACAACTGGTTACGCTAATGTACGACAACAACCCGAGCGTGACGTCATACATGTACATGTACTACCATACACAGGTCTATGAAAAGTGTTCAATACCGTATTTTTATACATATAGGTGGGCTAGGTCACTTTTCATGGACCTGTGCTACCATACATTAGCGTCCCACCTTGCTGAAAACACGGTGCAAGCTCTTCAGAGCGTCCCTCACAACAACAACAACAACCTCTCGTCTAAAGTAACCATTTGATGTAACGTTTACCTCTTCCGAGCAGCAACCTTTCTACAACGACCAAATTGTATATTTACCAAACGGTATCGCTCTACAGAGGTTTACACACGTTTCCAGTATCCACAGAATGGATTGGTATATGAAAAATGTAATGTCTATGGTAGATAACTCTTTTTTGATGTTAATGCAAAATTTGGACCTTCTTAGAGTTCGGATAGACACCTACAAATCACCAACATGTCTAGTTAGTTAAACAACTTTGGCAAGAATTTAATGCAAAATATGCCCCTTGTCCCTCAGAAATATTACTGGTGTGGCTAACGTGTATTCTAACAGCTATTCATAGAATAGAATAGAATATAGTTTATTTGCATATTCAGTCCTGAAAAGGACTTTTTACAAAGCAACATTAATACAATTACATAAATAGCATGGTGATATATGACGGGAAAATATGCGATATGATATTATACCAAATTAAAAAAAATCTTTTATATATGTAACCGAGGTATATATGTATGAGACGAATTTAGGCCCGGGTTCGGGAGAGACGGTATTTTTTTTTAGAAAATTTATAGTTTATGTACTGATATTATATGTTAAGCACAACCGCTCTTAATATCCGAGAGATTGTACATTACATACAATATAATTGTACAAAGAAACATAGTTTATGAAATACAAATGTATAGTGTTTCCATTATAAAGTTTACCTTGTCGAAACGAAATACAAGGCATACTTAATGGTGTAAGGTTACATTTATAAATGATTTAAATAACATATTTGAAATAAAAATGCAATACATGACAAAATAATAATAAAATAAATGATAATCGACAAATGACAATAAACAAACATTTAAGATACGGTATATGTACATGTTAAACGTGTTAATGATCTATCAATACAATTACGATAACATGGCATGAAGTTGTCTTCTTTCGATGAAAGCATGGTGAATAAAAGTGGCAAGGTTTCTAATATCAGATACATTTTCACTAGTAATTAATTGTATAAATTTAAACATATTTGGATGTCTCCAATAATAAGGTTTAAGTAATTTTTCACGAATCTCTGAATAAATTGGACATTGAATGATAAAATGATATTCGTCCTCTAACAAGTTGCATGCAATACATAAACGTTCATTAAAAGGAACCGGTAGGGGTTTTTTCCATCTCCCTGTTTCTACATAGAGCCTATGCGAAGACATTCTTAATTGTGACATAGATATTCTATACTTTTTAATGTTGATAATCTCAAGATATTTATTGTGAGTAAAGTTAGTGAAGGTTTTAAAGAACAACGCTCTTGGTGAGTTTTCTAATCTTGAATTAAAATCCTGAATCCAGGTATCACGAATCCTCTGTTTCACCAATGCCAGAAAATATTTATCATTGACTACGCCTTGGCTTAACCAAGCATCGTGAAAGCCAAGTTTAGATAAGAGAAGCTTAACGCTTGAGACCCAGTTTACCGTGCGCGGATTTAATTCAATATCATTTTTAAGTAATACATAAGCTTGTTTAATGTATTTTCTGTCTTGTGCATAGCATATTTTTAACCAATATTTAATTATGTTGTACATTCTAGAAGCTTCCATATCATATCTGCCTAGCTCACCATACACAAAGTCGTTTTGTGTCGATAATTTAACACCAAGTAGACGTTTACAGAAATGCAGGTGTGTTTTTTCAACTTCAGTCGCTTTATAAAAACCCCATACTTCGGATGAATAATTTAGAATTGGGCTTATCAATTTATCAAAAAGTTCAAGTGTATGTTTTGGAGATAAATCAGTAAATGTATATAGTCGTTTGTTCATTTCAAAAATTGCTTTAAGAGCCTGACCAGCTAACATTTTGTCTTGACCCTTGAAAGAACCACCCGGTGTGAAAACAGCCCCAAGATATTTGAATGTATTTACAATCTCTAATTCGATATTTTTGTAAGTGAATTTCATGTTTGCGGGTAAGAGACCGCCCTTTCTAAAGACTACAATTTTTGTTTTACCAGTATTGACTTCAAGTTTCCATTTGTCACAGTACTCTGAAAGAACTTCTAAAGCATGTTGTAAACCATCACTAGTTTTAGAGAATATAATTATGTCATCTGCGTATAGCAAGAGACATATTTTTAGATTACCAAGATCTATTCCATTTACACCTTTTGCAACAAATTCTTGTTCTATGTCATCATATCAGATCCAACTTCAGTTGCACATTTATTTAATGACCATTTTTGTAACATTCATAAAACTGTTCCTGTTGATAGATCTAGTGGTAAATACAAACCTCCTGATTTATTAAAAACATTGAACAAATCTAAGTTAGTTAATTCTGATAAATTTACCATTCCACTATTGACTAGTGACTTTGTTGAAACCCAATTAAAATCCCTTGATCCCACTAAATCGACAGGTACTGATAATATCAATGCCAAATATCTAAAATTATCAGCTTCAGTGATAGCACCAGCTTTAACATCTGTATTTAATTGTAGTATAAAATCAAACAAATTCCCACTCGCATTCAAAACAGCAAAAGTCATTCCAATCTTCAAGAAGGGTGATAGACATGATAAAAATAATTATAGACCTATTTCCATGTTACCAGTTATTTCCCTAATACTTGAAAGACATGTTAGTAAGTGCTTAAAGTCTTATCTTTCTGACAACAAACTTCTGTATGACAGACAATCAGGATTCCGTAAAAATCACTCTTGTCAAACAGCTTTAATTAAAATGCTTGATGACTGGATATAAGCTGTTGATAATAATGAAATAGTTGGTACATTGTTCATTGATTTAAGTAAAGCATTTGACTTGGTAAACCATGATATTTTATTACAAAAGCTGTCACTATATGGTATGCATTTAACAACACTAAATTGGTTTAAGTCCCATCTCAATTCAAGAACTCAAAAAACATTTATATCTGGCAAATATTCATGTCCTGGCAAAGTTCTAGCAGGTGTTCCACAGGGCTCAGTTCTCGGTCCATTATTATTTTTAATATTTATTAATGACTTGCCTCTTTCTCTTTCACATTCCATTGCTGACATATTTGCTGACGATACCACATTATCAACCCACAGCAAGACATTAGATGATGTTGTTTTTTTCACTTACAAGAGATTTATTGCATGCTGATCAATGGTGTAAACTAAATCAAATGGCCATTAATTCTGAAAAATCCAAGTCTTTATTTATAACAAGTAAACGTAATAAACATCATATTGTTGGATCCAATCTCAACATTCCTTTTCATGAAAATTATATTGAAGTTACTTCAACAGCAAAGTTATTAGGTATCACAATTAATGGTAGCCATATCAATAATGTGATAAAGAAATGTAATTCCTATTTGCACCTCTTATCTAGAATTAAATATTTTCTTTCCATTGAATCTCGGACGCGCTTTTATAACGCATATATTCTTCCACAGTTTGACTTTTGCTGTGTTGTATGGGGAAATTGTACCAGCAGTCTTGAAGATAAACTTATAAAATTTCAGAAAAGAGCAGCTAGAGTAATTCTTGATTGTGATTATTCAACTCCTTCAAATATTATATTTACAAAACTCAAATGGATGACATTTCATGAACGTGTTATTTATCAGAAAGCTATTCAAATGTACAAAACTTTCAGAGGTGATGCACCAGACTATCTTAAATCTGCATTTAAATTTACTGCAGATATTCTCATTCACGACTGTTACGCTCATCTTCTACATACCAATTATATAGTCCTAACCCCAATTCCGAGTTATTTCGCCACACTTTTGCTTTCTCTGGTACCTCAATATGGAATTCTATTCCTCATAATATCAAACATTCTTCATCTATTCAACAGTTTAAAACATTATATCTACGCTGGGTGAAGCCGTCTTATTTTGAAACACCCCATGTTTCTGCTACTTAAATATCTAATGACTGGCTAGTCATAATCATTACTTCAATACACATGTATATATGTATATGTGTCTGCAGAATGACATGCAGTGTGTTTTATGTTTCAATTCCGTATAATTCTTTTATAAATGCCATTGTTTTACTTTACATGTTGTTATATGATATGCTAGCTCTTATGATGTCCCTATATCTAATTAAGCTTTATTGTGATTAATTATAAATTTAATTGATTAGCATTTTGATTTATACCTTCCTTTTATTGTAGATTCCATACATATTGGTTTCGCACACCCTTTCACTGAAACCAATTATATATAAAATTATGATATTGTGGACGTCATATGGGCCAAATTGCCATTATGCTTTTTTCATTTTATGTACTGGTGTTCTTGTTCAACTTTTATTGTTGAGGATCTCATGGAAGATTGTCATTTAATTTATTTGTCAAATGAGTTTCCTCGTAAAATAAAGTCTTTATTATTATTATTATTATTTGTAATTCAGATTTGGAATGTTCCTACCCACGACTTGACGAAGATCGTTGCAGTTGACATATACAACTTGGATTTACAACAAAAGAGTGAGTGATCGTGTGTGAATCGCTGTATTTCAAAGAACTGTGTGGGTAAAATATGAAAATAGAGTGCATTGTGTACGTTTAGTCCATAAAGGACCGTGGTCCGTAAAAGTGACCCTGATATTATGTGTTTCGTCGTTTTTTTGTTTTTACAAGTACATGTACTTGTTTCTCCTCTAGTCTGGTACCCGTAGAAAATCTTACAGTTTGTAATGTAAGATTTAGGGACGGGAACCCGACTAGTTTCTGCTCTTGGACGATTAACAATTAATTGCTGTATTATCTCTGATAATTTTGACTACTTTTTGCCTTGCAGACAGACACGTCACTTGGCTTTTATGAATACTAAGGACAGACGCTATTCATTAAATATTTAAAAATCGTGAGTTGAAATCCCACCCACCCGGTGAGAGTTCATATATGATTGCTGGATTACCATCAGATTATTTTTTTAAAAACCAGAAAATGGCAAGAATAATATAGAACTGATGGAGAATATCAATCAGTTAATCTGTTCAGGTCGTACCAATATACTCAAACTTTGATGATAGTGATCAGCAATACAATATTCACATTACGATAAGAAAATCCGATGAAGTTAACTTCGTGCTTACATGTCTGTTGCGAAAACATTGCCATGCATTTACACAATGTCGTCGTTTTCCATGTAACTCGAAAGCCAAAAAGTGGAACATGTATTTCTTTTGTCTCGTTTCATACATAATTATGTACATGTATATTCATGTACATCATATAACAATTTGTTTTCAGAAAAATCCTTAGTCCATTTAATCAAATTTGCAAAATACCAGCAAGGAAAATTTGTTGACCCTTGGCAAAGTTTGAGTAGCATATGTATTTATTATGTGTATATAATTGTTATATACTCAACAAAATATAAATTGACTCTATTCATTTACATGTCTCATGAAATATCAAATCATGAATGATGGATACTTTCTTTTTGTTGAGTATAATAACTCTGGGTTTATTATATATTAAAGGTAAAGACCAGCCATGGTGCCGTTTTATCAAAGCACTTACAGAAGTATTTAAATCAAATTTCTTAATTACTTTATGAAACCTACATGTACACATTGGGAACAGACATTGTTTGTTGGGGTGTGTCTGATTAAAAATCAATATTGAACAACCCTTTACCACAACTTTGCATAAAACAGTACCCTGGCTAGCTACCTACATTAAGGATTTTAAGAAATATCCAAACAGCAACAACAGGGACCACGCCAGCTCCTAAGAAAATCACCAACCAAAAACTATATCAACATCACCAGTACGAGCAGCTACCTGGTCAAACACAATTCAACATTAGTTGCAAGGTATAACTAATATTCTATCAAACGTAACAACATCATCAGCAGACGTAGCAAATTGCAGTTCAAACACACATTATACCTCGTCAGCTGTAACAGCAGTTTCCTGGTTAAACCCACATTATACCTAAGCCCGCTGTAACTGCAGCTACTTGGTCAAACTCGCATTACATTATCAGCAGCCGAAACAGCACCTACCTGGCTAACCCGCATTACACCATCAGCTATAACGTAAGCTACCTGATCACCATCAGCAATAGCAGCAGCTACCTGTTTAAACCTGCATTTCACTATCAGCAGTAGCAGCAGCTACCTAGTCAACCCAGAATTACAGAATCAGCGGGGGCAGCAGCTGTCTTGTCAATCCTACATTAAATCATCAGCAATAGCAGCAGCTACCTGGTCAACCCCACATTACACCTTCATCAGCATTAGCAGCAGCTACCAGGTCGACCCCGCATTACACAATCGGCAGTAACAGCAGCTACCTGGTCAACCACGCATTACACCATCATCCTCAGTAGTAGCAGCAGCTACCTGGTCAATCCAGCATTACATCATCATCAGTAGTAGCAACAGCTACCTGGTCAATCCTGCATTACATCATCATCAGTAGTAGCAACAGCTACCGGGTCATACACGCATTACACCATCATTAGCAAAAGCAACAGCTACCAGGTAAACCCCTCATTGCTTCATCATAATGAGCAGCACCTACCTGGTGAACCCCACATTACACCATCATCATCAGTAGTAACAACAGCTACCTGGTCATACACGCATTGCAACATCATCATCATTAATAACAACAGCTACCTGGTCATACACGCATTGCAACATCATCATCATTAGTAACAACAGCTACCTGGTCATACACGCATTGCAACATCATCATCATTAGTAACAACAGCTACCTGGTCATACACGCATTACACCATCATCATCAGTAGTAACAACAGCTACCTGGTCATACACGCATTACACCACCATCATCAGTAGTAGCAACAGCTTCCTGGTCATACACGCATTATATCATCATCAGTAGTAACAACAGCTACCTGGTCATACACGCATTACATCATCAGCAATAGTAGCAACAGCTACCTGGTCATACACGCATTACATCATCATCAGTAGTAGCAACAGTTACCTGGTCAACCCCGCATTACATCATCATCAGTAGTAGCAACATCTACCTGGTGAACCCCGCATTACATCATCATCAGCAGTAGCAGCACCTACCTGGTGAACCGCGCTTTACATCATCATCAGTAGTAGCAGCACCTACCTGGTGAACCCCGCATTACATCATCTTCAGCAGTAGCAGCACCTACCTGGTAAACCCCTCATTGCATCACCAGAATGAGCAGCACCTACCTGGTCAACCCCGCATTACATCATCAGCAGTAGTAGCAACAGCTACCTGGTAAACCCCTCATTGCATCACCAGAATGAGCAACAGTTACCTGGTTAACCCCGCATTACACCATCATCAGTAGTAGCAACAGTTACCTGGTTAACCCCGCATTACACCATCATCAGTAGTAGCAACACCTACCTGGTGAACCCCGCATTACATCATCATCAGAAGTAGCAACAGTTACCTGGTTAACCCCGCATTACACCATCATCAGTGGTAGCAACACCTACCTGGTTAACCTCGCATTACATCATCATCAGAAGTAGCAACAGTTACCTGGTTAACCCCGCATTACACCATCATCAGTAGTAGCAACAGTTACCTGGTTAACCCCGCATTACATCATCATCAGAAGTAGCAACAGTTACCTGGTTAACCCCGCATTACACCATCATCAGTAGTAGCAACAGTTACCTGGTTAACCCCGCATTACACCATCATCAGTAGTAGCAACACCTACCTGGTTAACCTCGGATTACACCATCATCATCAGCAGTAGCAGCACCTACCTGGTGAACCCCGCATTACATCATCATCAGTAGTAGCAGCACCTACCTGGTGAAACCCGCATTACACCATCATCAGCAGTAGCAGCACCTACCTGGTGAACCCCGCATTACATCATCATCAGTAATAGCAACAGCTATCTGGTGAACCGCGCATTACATCATCATCAGCAGTAGCAGCACCTACCTGGTGAAACCCGCATTACACCATCATCAGCAGTAGCAGCACCTACCTGGTGAACCCCGCATTACATCATCATCAGTAATAGCAACAGCTACCTGGTGAACCCCGCATTACATCATCAGCAGTAGTAGCAACACCTACCTGGTGAACCGCGCATTACATCATCATCAGCAGTAGCAACACCTACCTGGTGAACCCCGCATTACATCATCATCAGTAGTAGCAACACCTACCTGTTGAACCCCGCATTACATCATCATCATCAGCAGTAGCAGCACCTACCTGGTGAACCCCGCATTACATCATCATCAGTAGTAGCAACACCTACCTGTTGAACCCCGCATTACATCATCATCAGTAGTAGCAACACCTACCTGTTGAACCCCGCATTACATCATCATCAGTAGTAGCAACACCTACCTGGTGAACCCCGCATTACACCATCATCAGCAGTAGCAGCACCTACCTGGTAAACCCCTCATTGCATCACCAGAATGAGCAGCACCTACCTGGTCAACCCCGCATTACATCATCAGCAGTAGTAGCAACAGCTACCTGGTCATCCCCGCATTGCACCATCATAAGTAGTAACAACAGCTACCTGGTCAACCCCGCTTCACACCATCATCAGTAGTAACAACAGCTACCTGGTCAACCCCGCATTACACTATCATCAGCTGTAGCAACAGCTACCTGGTCATCCCCGCATTAAACAATCATCAGTAGTAACACCAGCTACCTGGTCAACCCCTCATTACACCGTCATCAGTAGTAACAACAGCTACCTGGTGAACCCCGCATTACACCATCATCAGTAGTAGCAGCTACCTGGTCAACCCCGCATTACACCATCAGCAGTAGTAGCAGCAGCTACCTGGTCAACCCCGCATTACACCATCAGCAGTAGTAGCAACAGTTACCTGGTCAACCCCCCCATTACACCATCATCAGTAGTAGCAACAGTTACCTGGTCAAACTCCCATTACACCATCATCAGTAGTAGCTACAGTTACCTGGTCAACCCCTCATTACACCGTCATCAGTAGTAACAACATCTACCTGGTGAGTCCCGCATTACACCATCATCATTAGTAGCAGCAGTTACCTGGTCAACCCCGCATTACACCATCAGCAGTAGTAGCAACAGTTACCTGGTCAACCCCCCATTACACCATCATCAGTAGTAGCAACAGTTACCTGGTCAACCCCGCATATTACCATCATCAGTAGTAACAACAGCTACCTGGTCAACCCCACATTAAACCATCATCAGTAGTAGCAACAGTTACCTGGCCAACCCCGCATTACATCATCACCAGTAGTAGCAACAGTTACCTGGTCAACCCCCCATTACACCATCATCAGTAGTAGCAACAGTTACCTGGTCAACCCCCCATTACACCATCATCAGTAGTAGCAACAGTAACCTGGGCAACCCCGCATTACATCATCATTAACAGCAGCTACCTGTTCAACCCCACATTACACCATTATCAGTAGCAACAGTTACTTGGTCAACCCGCATTACACCATCATCAGTTGCAACAACAGCTACCTGGTTAACCCCGCATTACACCATCATCAGTAGTAACATCAGCTACCTGGTCAACCCCGCATTACACCATCATCAGTAGTAACAGCAGCTACCTGGTCAACCCCGCATTACACCATTATCAGTAGCAACAGTTACTTGGTCAACCCGCATTACACAATCATCAGTAGCAACAACAGCTACCTGGTCAACCCCGCATTACACCATCATCAGTAGTAACATCAGCTACCTGGTCAACCCCGCATTACACCATCATCAGTAGTAACAGCAGCTACCTGGTCAACCCCGCATTACACCATTATCAGTAGTAACAGCAGCTACTTGGTCAACCCCGCATTACACCATCAGCAGTAGTAGCAACAGTTACCTGGTCAACCCCCCCCCATTACACCATCATCAGTAGTAGCAACAGCTACCTGGTTATACACGCATTATATCATTATCAGTAGTAGAAACAGCTAACTAGTCAACCCCACATTACAAAAACATCATCAGAAGTAACAGTTTGTACCTGGTCAACCCCGCATTACACCATCACCAGTAGTAAGAGAACTGTCTGGTCAACCCCGCATTACACAAACATCATCAGTAGTAAAAGCAGCTACCGGTTAACCCCAAATTACATCATCATCAGTAGTAACAGCAGCTACATGGTCAATCCCGCATTGCACAATCATCAGTAGTAACAACAGCTACCTGGTCAACCATACATTACACCATCATCAGTAGTAAGAGAAGCTACCTGGTCAACCTCGCATTACACCATCATCAGTAGTAACAACAGCTACCTGGTCATCCCCGCATTACACCATCATCAGTAGAAACAACAGCTACCTGGTCATCCCCGCATTACACCATCATAAGTAGTAACAACAGCTACCTGGTCAACCCCGCTTCACACCATCATCAGTAGTAACAACAGCTACCTGGTCAACCCTCGCATTACACTATCATCAGCTGTAGCAACAGCTACCTGGTCATCCCCGCATTACACAATCATCAGTAGTAACACCAGCTACCTGGTCAAACCCTCATTACACCGTCATCAGTAGTAACAACAGCTACCTGGTGAACCCCGCATTACACCATCATCAGTAGTAGCAGCTACCTGGTCAACCCCGCATTACACCATCAGCAGTAGTAGCAGCAGCTACCTGGTCAACCCCGCATTACACCATCATCAGTAGTAGCAGCTACCTGGTCAACCCCGCATTACACCATCAGCAGTAGTAGCAACAGTTACCTGGTCACCCCCCCCCCATTACACCATCATCAGTAGTAGCAGCTACCTGGTCAACCCCGCATTACACCATCAGCAGTAGTAGCAACAGTTACCTGGTCACCCCCCCCCCCCATTACACCATCATCAGTAGTAGCAACAGTTACCTGGTCAAACCCCCATTACACCATCATCAGTAGTAGCTACAGTTACCTGGTCAACCCCTCATTACACCGTCATCAGTAGTAACAACAGCTACCTGGTGAATCCCGCATTACACCATCATCATTAGTAGCAGCAGTTACCTGGTCAACCCCGCATTACACCATCAGCAGTAGTAGCAACAGTTACCTGGTCAACCCCCCATTACACCATCATCAGTAGTAGCAACAGTTACCTGGTCAACCCCGCATATTACCATCATCAGTAGTAACAACAGCTACCTGGTCAACCCCACATTACACCATCATCAGTAGTAGCAACAGTTACCTGGTCAACCCCGCATTACATCATCACCAGTAGTAGCAACAGTTACCTGGTCAACCCCCCATTACACCATCATCAGTAGTAGCAACAGTAACCTGGGCAACCCCGCATTACATCATCATTAACAGCAGCTACCTGTTCAATCCCACATTACACCATTATCAGTAGCAACAGTTACTTGGTCAACCCGCATTACACCATCATCAGTAGCAACAACAGCTACCTGGTGAACCCCGCATTACACCATCATCAGTAGTAACATCAGCAACCTGGTCAACCCCGCATTACACCATCATCAGTAGTAACAGCAGCTACCTGGTCCACCCCGCATTACGCCATTATCAGTAGCAACAGTTACTGGGTCAACCCGCATTACACAATCATCAGTAGCAACAACAGCTACCTGGTCAACCCCGCATTACACCATCATCAGTAGTAACATCAGCTACCTGGTCAACCCCGCATTACACCATCATCAGTAGTAACAGCAGCTACTTGGTCAACCCCGCATTACACCATTATCAGTAGTAACAGCAGCTACTTGGTCAACCCCGCATTACATCATCATCAGCAGTAACAGCAGCTACCTGGTCAACCCCACATTGCACCATCATCAGTACTAGCAGCAGCTACATGGTCAACCCCACATTACACCATCATCATTAGTAACAGCAGCTACCAGGTAAACCCCGCATTACACCAGTCATCATCGGTAGTAACAGCAGCTACCTGGTCAACCCTGCATTGCACCATCATCAGCAGTAACAGCAGCTACCTGGTCAACCCTGCATTACACCATCATCAGCAGTAACAGCAACCACATGGTCAACCCGCATTACACCAGCATCATTAGTAGCAGCAGCTACCTGGTCAACCCCGCATTACACCATCATCAGTAGTAATAGAGATGCTACCTGGTCAGCCCCAAATTACACCATTATCATCAGCAGTAGGCTAGCACCAGCTTCCTGGTCGACCCCTGTAATCGCTAAGCGGCATCCATATAACCGAGTCATCTATATAACGTAGGTTACGGTAATTTTCGTAACTCCGAAATACACCTACATTGTATGGATGTTGTCCCAACGCGGCATACGTTTTTGAAATCCTTCTACGAGCAATCCAGTACCACAAGCCACGCCTATAAATGCCTGAAAGGTGGGATTACGAAGTTCATCGGAAAACCTATTTTATATGGATTCCTCGGTTATATGAATGACGCTTAGCGATGTCTGTGTTCCCTTTTGTGCCTTACACCGTTGTCCGTACCAGCGGCAGTGGACATGCACATATTTACCCATGTTTAGGGACTTATACTTACATGTCTATAGTTATTGCTGTTTTTACCCCTAGAAAATCGTGAAATACCAATTTCATAACGGGGTTTTATTTATCTATATTGACCTTTCTGCCGATTTTGATTGACAGGTGGCGTTAGCCAATCAGATTGCAGCATTTGGGCAACGATTTATCGCTTCCATCTTGTTAGACAACCTGGACATTAGACAAGCTATAATCAATGTAAGTTGTGCAATATTCAATTAAGCGTTATTTCATTAATATTTACCACATTTTTAAAGTTCTGGTATGTTTAAAAACTAGAGAACTTAAACTTTAATTTGGTAACAATGTCATGAAAGTGAATTAATTTATTAAATCGATAAGGCCTCAGAAGTAGTAGCTATATATGTATATTTTGTCTCAAATATAGTCTGATTTAAAAGTTTAATATATAATTGATATTTACATCAATATAATTCGAAATAATTACATGTTGTGAAACTAGAAAGCTTCGTCTTTAATTTGATATGAATGTTTTAAAAAATATATACTTTAAACCATAGACTCGTGATTTTATTATTTGATATAAAATAAGGACACATAACCCCCAAATAACGAGAATGTGTGTATTTCCCATCAAAAATGATTGTGAAGTGTTTTAATAATATTGAACATTATGTTGTTTTGGTCTATGTAATAGTTAAAGCGCTTTTCAGTTGATATCCTTGTGGTGCTAATTGCATTCAATCTCCAAAGCTTATAAATTTTTTTTAAATATATGTACTGTATGGTCCGGACAGCTATTGTAAATCATGATAGATCGATACATGTACAAATTTATTTCAAAGTATCTATAGGTCAGAGACCTGTCGAATATATACACATTTCTACAAAACATTTATAGCAATTATGTATAAAACTAACTGACCCCATACTGTTCCCCTGTCCTGACGGAAACCGCTATGTGTCACATTGATTATTGACAATTAACAAGACACCGCGGTATATCACTGGTGCCCGACTGATGTCCGAGATACGAATCTAAACAAGATCATCAAAGTATATAACACATTGGAATGTTAACTATATAACTTATAATCTAGGGCTTATTTATTTCTTATATAATGGTACATATAAAATATGTGTAGCCCACATTATTGCACTTGACCCGACAGTTTTAACGTTATGTTAGAAAACGATATTTATTTACTTGATAACGCGTGATTGTACATTAGAAATTTGTTGATATGCTGACTGTCAATGACAAACCATGTATTACGTAGCGATGTGGGATTTGAAAGATTCATATGGAACGCCATAGCTGTCTTTTGTTGACGCTTGTCATGTTGACTTGTCGGTAGGACATGTGAACTTCTTAGTACAATGTGTTAATATGTCAAACCACATTGTTGACTAGTCAAACTACCATCTAAATATGTCAACTTGCCCTGTTATATTGTTAAAACAACGTCTTAAATTGTTAAAAGAATACAGTAATATCTCAAGCCATCGTGTTATACTGTTAAACCACATCGATAAATTGTCAAATCACCATTTGTATATGTCTACGTTACATGTTAAATTGCTGAAAAAACGCTTGATAATGTTAGAAGAACGTGTTAACATCTCAAAGCTTCGTATTATCATGTTAGACTTTAACTACAATGATGAATTGTTAAAATATCATTTGAATATGTTTATATGCGTTGTTGAATTGTTAAAACAACGTCTTACAATGTCGAATGAGCATGCGAACCTCTCAACACATCGTGGTATACTGTTAAACGGCAGTTAACAATTTACCACTGTTGTTTAACAATATAACACGTTCTATAAAGAAGTGCACATGGTTATTGGACATGATAAGAAGCTGTTTTAACAATTTGACATGTCGTATAGACATCTTCAAATGATATTTTAACAATTTACCACTGTTGTTTAACAATATAACACGTTCTGTTGAGAAGTTCACATGGTTATTGGACATGATAAGAAGCTATTTTGACAATTTAACATGGCTTATAGACATCTTCAAATGATTTTTAACAATTCATCACTGTCGTTTAACAGTATTACACGTTCACAAGTTGAGAAGTTCACATGCCGAATGAACATGATAAGAAGCTATTTTAACAATTTAACATGGCATATAGACATGTTCACAAGATACTTGGACAGTTTAACGGTGTGACTTGACATATAATAATGTTGCACTGAGAAGTTCACATGCCCTTTCGACAATTTAAGACGTTGTTGTAAAAATTTAACATGTCGTATAGACATGTTCAAATGATATTATAACAATTTAACATGACAAGCGTCAACAAAAGACAGCTATGGCGTTCCATAGATTCACATTCATCTATGTTAACGTAGCACTAATTTTTTTGCGGAAGTTGCAATCAAATACAGACTCCGTCGTAAGTAATCAACAAAATGTATGTCCCCGCTATAAGCGGTAGATCACACGGAAGACATCAATAAAAACACGACGCAGAAAATCAGGAGGTCTTGTAACTTTACTTAAATAATATTTTACGCAAATTTGAATTCAATTATTTATTAAACACACGATCATACGAACGTATACGGAAGATGAAATGCTATAGTGTATGGAAGATTCCATTATACTGTGTTTAATGTAAATATATGCATTAACACTGAATGATTTCTTTGTTACAATAAAGGGTGTATCTTTCAAGCCAGGTCATTCCCGATTTGCGCAAAAACTATACATAAATAGCTATCTAGATAAAAAGAAACATTCTGATTGAGCGGCAAAATTACGCTTGTGAGTGTCTGCTTGGCTCCGATTTAGTAACTGTTTACGTAAAATTCTTCGATTAAAAACCATCGATTTGATCGAGTTTTAAGTAGGCACATAATTATGTTTCCCAAAATTTTCAAAACATTGGCTAAAAGCGAAATATTTAACGGAATTGTATCAAGAGCATCACACGACATCTCCGTATTAGACGCCATTTTAATGAAAGCTTGTCTTGCGTAGCAACAACGAATACCCGTAACTATAGGGGGCGTGGCTACGAAGCGTCTGCAGAAAGGTCAATTATAGTACAATTTGTGAAAATGTTTATCGGCTTCTCATTGTTTGCTCTATTTGCAAAGCGGCGCATTATTTGAAAACATGATCCAGGGCATCGTATGATTCTTAAGATGTTGAATTCAAATACACATTTAACTGTAATAATATCAAACACCATTACCTATCATCAGCAGCATCAGTATCATCATTATCGTAACCATCAATTATAACCATGCTGATCGTAACTACCATTATATTTTGACCTTCTGTGGCACTATAGTTATCATCAATTGTGACCTCATGATCATTATCATCACACTCATCATAACTACCACAGGTCCATGAAAAGTGTCCAATACCGTTTATATATACATATTTAAATGTGTATATATAGGTGGGCTAGGTCACTTTTCATGGACCTGTGATAACTACCATTACATAGTCACCATCTTTGTGACATTTATCATCAATTGTGACGTCATCATAATACAAGTATGCAAGTGTATACTTATTTATCGTCCATGTTATTAAGACACTGACTATACGTGTTTCAAGTACAGTCCTCATTTAATACCCGGACTATCTCCATAGCGCTTGATTGAAACATGCAATGGTAATGACTTTTCGTTTAATAAGACTTACACACCAACTTGATTATTTGACAAAACTTGGTATAAATTCATCCAACTAAATATAATTTCTGTACTATTACTGTGTTTGAAACGTTGTTTAGTGACATCGGGTGTGTGTCCGTAAATAACGCAATGGAATCGATTTTATTAGAAAAAAATCGGATTATGATACAATTTCGTAAAAGTCAGAAACGGGAAAATGTCGTCGGTTAAACACGTGTTGGATGGTTAACACTACTTGAAGAAAAACTCATATTGTAAATACGAGATCATGCGAAATTATCGTGGATATAGCCTTTAACATCACTACCGAACATCTTAAAATGTTTAATTGGTGTCCTCGCGTGACTTTATTGCTCCAAAACGATGACCAAACAGTGTCGCGTTTTAGGAGCGAAAATGGCGTAACGTCACAATATTTTGACGTCGCCTTGGGCCGACTCGCGTAACTCGTACATATTAAAACACTAATAGTATGTAAACCCTTCGTCGCAACAAGTTGAAATTTCGTATGCGAATAAAGGACTGGTGTGAATGTATTCCTGTAAGTTTTCATCAATATCAGTCCGTTAGTTTTCCAGCAATAACGATCGTCCGGGTATTAAATGAACGGCCCTCGTAAACAGATCGTGTGACCACTCCTACTACGTATATTTGCAAAGGCCACTCATCAATCGGTCATACCAGACTATATCCATACCAGTATTTTAACCTTCAACTTCTCTATTTTTACGTGTATATCTTAGCCAATACGCCATGTGGTATAGTATAGCACAATTGAAATTTACTGGTGATGTTAAATATGCTATATTTGTGACCTACTTAAAGTCCACGTTCAACCGGTGATGTACGGTCTACGGAACTTTAGCAGCGTTTTGAAGACGTTACGTTACGTCACGACGTCATCACTATAACGACGTATATAAAGCTCATGAAGCCGCACAAAAAAGTCACTGAAGAGATTGTATTTATGGAAGAGAATTCCAGAAAGAAACCAAAGCTGTCGCACGATAATTTCGTGCCAGAAAGGTAGTGTTACATTTTGTATAGTCCGTTAGCGATCAGGCTGGATCCCCATAAATCTTAGATATCTTAAAAAGTACAGTGCCGATTAGAATACAAATTGGTATATCGTCATAAATCAACCATACCAAATCTCATGAAATAAAACAGAATTTTGGATCCACAGAAAAGTGTACTTTGCATTTACTTCTAATGTAAAATTTTAGTCTAAAACAGAGTAAATACGTATGGGTGGTTCAAGTGTCAAGAAAGGCAAAAGTAAGAGAATTGGTCATGTATAACTGTACATTTAGTGAAACATCATTGACCATTGCAGATATGTAATGAGGCCCACATGGGTCATTTTTGACCTAAACAATCTTTTATTAATTTATGTGGAATTTATTTTGAATAAACTTTGGAACTTTGAAACTTTGTTTATGTGATTAATGTTTAAGCTGACCTTAGGTTGCTGGAATTACTGACCAAACTGTGTTAAAACCCTTGTAAGAAAAACATCTATGTACAAGACGTGTTTGTACTTTCATTTCTACATAAATATAATGAACATACTATTAGGCACATTAATAGGAATTGACCTTATGAAGAAACTAGTTCATAGTGTTGTAGTGTGGTCTTAGTTAGTCGCCCGGCGAGGTTAGTCAGTAGAGCACTGTACTACCGTTCAAACGGTCGTGGGTTCGAGGCCAACATAGGAAGTATTTTTTTCTTCATATATCTTCCTCATGTAATAGTTTTGTACTTGTGTGTGAATATAATTTGCTTAAGTTTAATATTTAATTTCTTTCAGTGAATCAAGACCATCATTGAATACTGATGAGAGATCCGAGTCTATGCCAGGTACGTATTTTGTCCACACTCCTATTCATTGTTTCGCTGACTTAATCTTTCATTTATACGATATATTTTAATTTCTCTCAGTCTCCAAAGAACTTCGACCTCGGGATTCAAACCTACGGTCAATAGAATGAGCCGATCGCCTATGATCCAGGAGTTATATTTGACTTGGGGTAGTGGTTTTGACCGTTTAAATTAAAAAAAGCCACATTTTGACTCCCAAGATTTTTGTTTGAAGGGTCATTTTCTCTTAAAATCATTGGTATTTTGTCTATAAAATGGTAACATTTAGTAAAAATATCAAAATGACCCTTCATATTCAGAAGCTAGCGGAACCTCTGCTATCTACGAATTAAAGGTTGGCTGGATAGGTTATGTTCTTTCACATCGTTGACTTTGGTCATATTACCCTGATGTGGAGGTTTTGTCTTCTGTTTGCTGTAATGCATGTTAGTTCTGGTTGATAATATATTCCAGGAAAATGGTTAGATCCTCCAGTCCCGCTGCCGTAAATGACTGAACACGTGATGAACATGATGGTCGTTTCGTTCATAATTGCTCCAATAAGTTTTATAAACTTAAGCCTAGGTCCCACTGAGCATTGTTTTGCCTCGGCGATGTACTATCGGTTGAAATTAATTAATAAACAGGACATCGGGAACAGGTTCCTCGTGGTCTAGTGGAATATTCGGGTAAGTCATGCGACAGTTTGTGATATCGGAAGGAATAGTGATGAGTCATGTGGTATCGGAAGAAATTAGGAGAACATTGCCGATGTGGAATTTCTCAGTGGGACCTAGGATTTAAGAAATGACGTTGAACCACATATACAACAACATCAAATGTATGCATTTCAGGTCCCTCAACATCTTCAGGATATGGAAGTAGGGTAGAACTTCTAATAAGGGAAAGGTTACTTGAAAGAATGCTGCAGAAACAGAATACATACAACACAGGTAATACTAATTAACATTGCTGGGATTTTATACACTATAGCTCACCCACTTGCTGATATACTTCGCAGACGTTAAATCTAGTCTTGCTTCCAAAAAGACAATCTAATATTATTGTTTTAAGTTCGTTCTCATGTTAAGCTTTATTAAATCACGTATGGGTTTAGCTCACCGGAGATAACTCGAGCCTTGTATATGCACGGTCGACTGACGGTTGTTATCAGTACAGTTTGCATTTAAAGTGATTATGTACAACAACAAACAAAAATGGACACCAGAAAGCATTTAATTGTCATTTTTATTTGTAATAAAATAAACTAATTGCTTGTTACTGTTACACAGACGGTGAGCTAGTACTGAGATTCATAACTAATTCTACATTATATACGTGTCTAAAGAAGCCATCGTGTGCGACTAATTAATGGTTACAAACCAACGACATAACACATGTTGAAAGCCAATGCATGTTGTTTATTAAAGAAATTCGTCACATAGTATTATATCTAAATATTTGAATTGCACTTCCATCCAGATGCTGTTGCAGCACATCCATCTCATGGCGAAAAAAGGAGATGTGTTGATGACGAACCACCTAGTACCGAGAGTGTAAAACCTAAGAGAATAAAACATACAAGTACCATAATACTAGACAACAAAGTCCTGCGTGATTGCACAATTGTGGTGAAAGCGGATACTATAGATAACCTTACATCAGACAGGAAAGTTCTACCTATAATATACACAAATGAAGAGGAACAACGCAGAGGTGAAAAACGAAAGCCTGCATTTGACCACTATGCAGGAAAGGGAATAAAAAAACTTAAAGTATCACACAAGTACGAACACCAGTCTGAACACAAACAAAATGCCACCCATACAGAAGTGCAGTCAACTTCAACTGATATAGAGGGAGTTGCGGTTACTATCGGTCTTACAAAAGAAGATACTCAATGTAATGAATGCCCAATATCATGTGTTTGTAAAGTAGGACCAAGTCCACTTCCAAGACCAACTGTACGACATGGGTACCCTCAGTTAACACCACTTTACAAGAAGTTGTTACAGCGTCGTTTGCTTAATCCAGCCAATGTGGTTTTCAATAAATGCTGTGCCCGCCAATGTTCACAAGTTTGGTGTAGAGGGCGATTTTCGAGAGCTCATTTGGAAGCTGGTTATGATCCATCAGATCTGAGGGTTGATATGTATAAATGGGGACAGTGGAAACAAAAGGCAGGAGAAGAGAAAACTGACACAGGCGATGATTGGTTTTGGTGAATTTTGATACCGTAATAAATTGTATGTCTTACAAATGACTTGTTTTCTTTCTTTATTCATTTCTACTTGAATGTACAGGGACATACTCAGATGATTTCAGAGACATCCACACGCCATGGTATGTTCTGTTAATTTTGAAACTCAGATAAAGTTTTACAAATATTTAGAATATGTTTGTACTGCTTGTGTTTTAAATAAATGGTTTATATTTGTACTGTAGTGTTGCAATGGAAACTATAAGAACGTTAAGATGTAGAATGCAAATACAGAAACAACTTCTAGTACATTACTAGTGGCTAAACTGTATTTGTTTAATGCCGAAAGAAACGTATTGTATCGTGTCGTGTCGTGTGTCGTGTCGTGTGTCATGTCGTGTGTCATGTCGTGTGTCATGTCGTGTGTCATGTCGTGTGTCATGTCGTGTTGTGTGGCATGTCGTGTGTCATGTCGTGTCGTGTCGTGTGTAATGTCGTGTGTCATGTTGTGTCGTGTCGTGTCGTGTGTCATGTCGTGTCGTGTCGTGTGTCATGACTTGTCGTGTCGTGTGTCATGTCGTGTCATGTCGTGTCGTATTGTACGATGGGATTCGAACTTGCACCGATCTGATCAAAGTTATTATACAAAGTAATACTGTCATGACCATTTGAAGACACACGAAATACCACGCCGTACAAACCGTTGCGTGTAAGGCAGCTTTGTTGGTGGAAGGCAGTTTCGTTGATTGTGAGAGTAATCACTTACATATATTGTTGAATCGAGGAATAAGCAATTAGTATGTACAGTCTATGTGCGCACATGTGCACTAATTTGCATTTAACCTTGAAATCTCGACTTAATTCGTGGTTTGGAACAATGATAATTCATTGGAAATAAACTTTAATCCTTCCCCAATACATCTGTCGTTTTCCGTTTTACGATATGTAAATTTTCTGTGTACATACGGAGTTTGAAATTGAACGAGGAACAACAAATTGCTAATGAAATAGCAACTAGCAAATACGTACCCTACTAGCGTCGCATAAACGTTATACTCAGCTGCCTTCTGCTAACAAAGTTGCCTTCCACACGGCGGGTTGTACAGGGTGATCCAGATGCTCGTCTTGTTTTTACATTAAAATGGATCTCATTTCACACATTATATTAGTTTACCAAATTATGCATACAATGAGGATTGTAATAAAATGAAAATTGTCCATGGATGCATTCAGCAAGACCGGCAATTCATGAAGTGTTAAATCAGTGTCAAAAAGAGTTGCATCCCTTTATGTACCTGTCTGCGTCTTTCTTTTGGGATGTGTTAGCCTCTCAATACTATCATTGCCCATTTCTTAATGCTACCTGAACGCCTTTAGGCTAAACAATGTGAATCCGCATTCAAATAGTTCCAGAAACTGTCAACATTCCCAATCCTGCTACATATGTTTCTCCAAATTTTTAAACTGATTTAATTCAATTAAATTAGTATTTTTGTTTAAATTATTAATACATGGACTGGGTCTAATTTTTAGCTCTAATTCCGTTTGTAGTGGAGTTTTGCAATCTTAAATAATCAACAATATGTCTTAAATTCTCAGTATTCGTCAATTTCTTAGGGGACAATTCTATGGAGCTAGGAGCTATTTTCTTCGCATATGTAGTTGTAGAGTTATGGGTGTAGTTTTTTTGTTGCTAGTTTTTTGAGAGGCGATAGCCTCTCTATACTACCATTGTCCATTTCTTAATGCAACCCGAACCGCCTTTTGGCTGCTATGTGAATCCGATTTTAATGTTTTAAACTGATTTAATTCAATCAGCAACATTTGTTTATTCTAAGATCAACAATTATTGTAAAACTGTTCGTTAAATCGATATTTTTGCAGACAATCACTACGCCGGGTCGATATCGAACTTGTTTCGTAATATGAAAATGACGTGTTCATCAAATGTCCCGCCTGTATAGCTATTTTTAGAAACTTCAGACCAGAGTCACGTGATGGTTTTATCAATGAATCGTATCGGATAAACTTCAGACCAGGCTCACGTGATGGTTTTATCAATGAATCGTATAACGTCTGCAAAGTACTGTTATGCAATCATATGGCCGATTTCGAGAGATGTCTCATGCTGTGAGGGAAGTGATTACAAGACGGTACTGTAGAATCTGATAATAGGCGCGTAGTATTATTTTAAAGCCACTTTTAATATACGCATTCAATACACGTATTACATATAAATTAATATGCCCCTTAAATGTTTACAATTATTTAGATACACAACATGCCTATATAGTCACATATGCCTATTTTGACATTCAAGACAAGATCGGCAGTAAGAAAACGAACATTAAACGTGTAAAGTCGGATTAAGCTTTAGTAGCAGCAACCAGATCGCATCTCATCAGCACTCTCAGTGCTTTGATTCATTTCCCTGCGCCCTTTCTTTCACTATCGTAAAACGTGGTTATTCAACTTGGGCATTCATATTGTTTAAAGTGGGCCATTCGGCTGGAGGCATTCAACTTATTGGACCAAGTCGTTCTCAATAACGCTCGCCTTGTTGAGGCTGGGTCATTCAACTAAGGCATTTAACTTGTTGATAGTAGGTCATCCGGCTTGGGCTATCAGCTTTTTAATTGCTGAAACTAGTTCATTCAGCTGAAACCATGGCTTTCAGCTTTTTAATACTATTATTCTTTTACTTTTTATTACTTTAAACAGCTATAACTAGGTATTTAGTAGTTGTACTATATTGTAACTAGGTCATTCACATTCACATCGATCATGGCATTAATAACTAGAAGCGTTAGGTTTACTGCGATTGTTATTATGCTATAAATTTATCAAAGATTGCCTCACGAAAGCTTCTTGTTTCTCCGTATCGTGCTACCACAGTATCTGAACATCTTTATATACTAGTAGACTAAGTATATCAATATAATAAACAGCTAACTATTATGTGTCATATTTTATTTGACAACCACAACCACACATATATTTACTTAAAGAAACCAAAGAAGAAAATGACCAGATCTAACAGGACATTTACGATGCTAAGCCATGTAACTGATGTTGCATTTTTACAAATACTTGAAAGAATACATGAAGAAAGTATTTGAGCGTCATGGTGCAGCGCACTCAGCCAAATAACAACTACGCGAATTCCTCACTCAATATTCACATGCTATTAAGAATTGTAAATAAATATCATGTAATCAAAATATTCATCCATAAGGCTGCTGTGTAATAAATAATATACATGTTTTAAGACCATGTTACATGTATAATATAGTACATAGTAGAAAATTGTTTAATTATATAGGAAAAGTGTAATACCAATGAATACCCGTGTCAACTACTGGTTATTGTTTGAGTGTGATTTTTCTCATTATTGCGTTAAACAAGAGCAAACAACAAACCATGTTATACGACTCTAGTTCCTAGTCAAAACTATTTGTTTCCGTGTTATTTGATAAATGCATTTAAAGACCATGTTTTACAGACGTACGGAGCCGTTTGGAATGTGTATGTGTTCCCTATATTATAGTCCTCCGGTTGTCTGTTGGTGGATATGTATCTCTGGTTTCCTTGCGTACCTTCATATACTAACTCGCACCGTGTGTATGGTATTTGTGCAGCCGAATGTATCCCTATTACATCGCCTACTTGTACGTTTATCTGCTCATTAGTTGGTATATCTACAGTTCGTACTCTGTCTTCCTGAGTGTCTTCAATGATATTCTGGCCGACAAGTGTTGCATCCATTCTGAGAATAGAGTTCAAACAAAGCAATTTACAGGACACGTAACATAATGTTGTATAATTGATTAGAACAGTATTATGTTTGATAAAATTGAACGTTAAAGACTGTAACTTTTAGATAATTATTTTGGTTTGGTTGACTGTTGGCCAATAGTTTTATTCAACAGCCAACTGCGCCAAGCAGGACGATATAAATTACTATCACGAATACAAGTATGTGTTTCTATTATGAATGGTGAGAACACGCCCCTTTTACCTGGATTATTAAATTATTAAAAGTACAGTTACGCCAGAATAATTGTGGTTTATCTATAGTCCCCCCTATACTTTTGAATGTGACCTAGTTCCCTCATTAGTACTACTTATTGAACACACAGTAAAGTAAACAGATGGTCAGTTTTGTATTAAGATATCACTGATAAATCTTGCACATCTGATTAATCCACCTTCGTTGAATATACCAAAATGTCCCGCCTTTCTCATTATCCTGGACGCACTCTAGTCCCCAAACGGGTATGTGCTAGTAGGCTACACAAACCGTTGAATTGTAATTGTGTCGTTCGAAATACACCGTTATACATGTAACGACTCTTTCGCATCAACTAATCCAATGGATCTTCAATGTCAAAGTCCATTTGGCAGATTGAAAATTGAAGAATTGGTAACTCGTTTTGCATTATATTGATACGTACTACGTAGATATGCTTGATGGAAGGAGTTAGTACTTCAATGATTTGGCCAAAATAATGACGCATCTATTCACTATATAATAAAAGCATTTGTACGACACTAGTCCCACAGCTTTTGCAATATTTCATTATAACTTTCATTGACGAACAGCATGCAAATAAAAAAATACATGAATGAAGGAATAAGGCGCAATATGTTTTACCACACAGGGGCATATTAATCTGCTGAGCGGCCAAACTCTAGTCGATTTTCATTAGATTAATACATGTACTATTGTTTTGAAGATCAATTTCAATTGGTAATAGTTTTATGAGCTACTACATGTAGCAGTACATGAGGTACAACATAAGAAGGTTGTTAGAAGCACAAATACTTACGTCTGACTGTCACTGAATCGCCAGACTTGTAGAGCTACTTTACCAGCGTTAGTGGAATAGAATCTCCATTGTGTCAAAGATCCAGCTTTAGTTATCTTCATATCATCATTATATGCTGTGTATGCATATCTTGATGAACCATGACGTGATCGTCTACGGATGTTCACAGCATTGACAGGCTCTGCTACAGTCGAAGATGCTAAAAGAAATATCCAATCACCAATATAAATGTTCATCGTAGTTAATTATAGAACACATCAAGTTTATTTGTATTTTTTAGAAGACATACAAATGACATCAGCGGATCTGGCAGTAATGTCATCGCGTATTTTTTGTGTGAAATTTGTGTTCGCACGTCTTGTGAAACACACATGATAAAGGTGTTATATATACATTCAACTTTGTAAAAGGTAGCATGATTACATGTCGATTTCTCTTATTTTATTATTCAGTATACTTCCATATATATTATGGTATGAAAAAGTAAGCATTATTTTATGTACATGTATCTTGAACGATCTCACAATGCGCCTGGGTATGGGAGTTTATATGAGTAGTTATACAGTTAGGTATCATTTACTAGTATGTTGAATAGGACAGAAAGCTTACCAGCACAGACTGTTTCTGATCCTGTCAATGTATTTGTCACCAAACAAGCTCGGATGAGGTTACCAGACGCAAGTGAAAACCCTTGGTTACATGCAAACTCGTAGATCTGCCCGACAGTGATTTCTTCTATAACATTTGGTGTTATTAAATTCCCATTATCTGGCGTTCCGGGATAAACACACCCGGTCGCTGTTGGTGCCTCTGTTGTCGTAGTGGTTGGTTCCTCTGTTGTCGTAGTGGTTGGTTCCTCTGTTGTCGTAGTGGTTGGTTCCTCTGTTGTCGTAGTGGTTGTCCGCTCTGTAGTAGTAGTAGTGGTTGGTTCCTCTGTTGTCGTAGTGGTTGGTTCCTCTGTTGTCGTAGTGGTTGGTTCATCTGTTGTCGTAGTGGTTGTCCGCTCTGTAGTAGTAGTGGTTGGTTCCTCTGTTGTCGTAGTGGTTGTCCGCTCTGTTGTCGTAGTGGTTGGTTCCTCTGTTGTCGTAGTGGTTGTCCGCTCTGTAGTAGTAGTAGTGGTTGGTTCCTCTGTTGTCGTAGTGGTTGGTTCCTCTGTTGTCGTAGTGGTTGGTTCCTCTGTTGTCGTAGTGGTTGTCCGCTCTGTAGTAGTAGTGGTTGGTTCCTCTGTTGTCGTAGTGGTTGTCCGCTCTGTTGTCGTAGTGGTTGGTTCCTCTGTTGTCGTAGTGGTTGGTTCCTCTGTTGTCGTTGTGGTTGTTACCGCCTGTAAGTAATCGAGTATGACTATATGTAAAAAGACATTCCTTTCATCTAGCATGTCAGTGTATTTAATCAAATGAATACACTTAAACCAATAACTGATTGTATACTCAAAGACTAACATATACCAGGATATGTCTCTATAATGATACACCATCTGGCACTGAACGGTAGAAGGAGAACGCAGATAAGTAGGACAAACCTGGAACAAGACAGAATCAAATGGCAAGAACAGAACTGGATGGAGACATATTGTAATGACCTTACGATCCGACTCGGATCCAGGAGATTAAGTAAGTTAGTAGATATTCTATCCTATATAATATATGCAGTAAAACCGTCAAAATGTAAACAGTTTACCTCAGTGGTTGTTGTAATAAACACATTACATGCATCAAGTAGTCGTCTGTATAATCTATGGACGAAACCACCCTGACTCTCAATACTTAAACTTCTTTTTATAGATATGTCTGAACGTTTGTGTACTGTATGATGAACATCCATTATTGGTATTTCTCCCATAACAACATCTCTACGTCGATCTTCTGTAAGAAAGATAGGTATATACATTTACCCTTTACTCCATAAACACCTAATAGACTAACAAAGCATAGAAGATAGTGTGTACATGATCTACATACTGACCATTTCACCATAAACCCCTAATACATTAACAGCGTATAGGAGATAGTGTGTACATGATCTACATACTGACCATTTCACCATAAACCCCTAATACATTAACAGCGTATAGGAGATAGTGTGTACATGATCTACATACTGACCATTTCACCATAAACCCCTAATACATTAACAACGTATAGGAGATAGTGTGTATATGATCAAAATACTGACCATTTCACCAGTAACCCCTAATACATTAACAGCGTATAGGAGATAGTGTGTACATGATCTACATACTGACCATTTCACCATAAACCCCTAATACATTAACAACGTATAGGAGATAGTGTGTATATGTTCTACATACAGACCATTCCACCATAAACCTCTAATATATTAACAACGTATAGGAGATAGTGTGTATATGTTCTACATACAGACCATTCCACCATAAACCCCTAATACATTAACAACGTATAGGAGATAGTGTGTATATGTTCTACATACAGACCATTCCACCATAAACCTCTAATACATTAACAACGTATAGGAGATAGTGTGTATATGTTCTACATACAGACCATTCCACCATAAACCTCTAATATATTTACATTATATATAGGAGATAGTATGTACATGATCTACATACTGACCATTTAACCATAAACCTCTAATATATTTGTATTATATATAGGAGATAGTATGTACATGATCTACATACTGACCATTTAACCATAAACCCCTAATACATTAACAACGTAAAGGAGATAGTGTGTATTTGTTCTACATACAGACCATTCCACCATAAACCTCTAATATATTTACATTATATATAGGAGATAGTATGTACATGATCTACATACTGACCATTTAACCATAAACCTCTAATATATTTGTATTATATATAGGAGATAGTATGTACATGATCTACATACTGACCATTTAACCATAAACCCCTAATACATTAACAACGTAAAGGAGATAGTGTGTATTTGTTCTACATACTGACCATTTAACCATAAACCTCTAATATATTTACATTATATATAGCCTTAGGAGATAGTATGTACATGATCTACATACTGACCATTTAACCATAAACCTCTAATATATTTACATTATATATAGGAGATAGTATGTACATGATCTACATACTGACCATTTAACCATAAACCCCTAATATATTTACATTATATATAGAAGTTAGTATGTACACGATCTACATACTGACCATTTCACCATTCTATACGATATCTGAATTATAATCTTAAAACTGGTTCCAGACAAAAAACTTACACCGAATGTCATAACATGTGGGACTTTCTTTGTGATAGCAGACGTAGATATTTTATAAATACGCAATCGTGAAAGCTCGGCCATTTCCGTTTGTCTCCGGTAAATATTGCAATGCATAAAGGCCGATGTGATCAGAATGGATAAATACGAAAACACTGAAACTGTAAACTTACTTTTTGGACACCCTGTATAACAAAATAATGTCAATGTATGGTACCTTCATTAGAGCACAATCCACATGAATAGGGGCAGTTAGCCTCAGCATAGTCAGTGCGACTCACACAGAGGTCCGGTGTTTCTTCTATCATATCATTACAGTTACTGATCTGGTCAGCGCAGGTAGTAAGTGCTAAAATATCAATTTAGTAATTACACATTCAACTGTATATATCAGTCAAATAGTGAATATTTGTAGAGGATTAAATATCGTTGATTTCTGGGATCAACCAAAGTAAGAAATTAACACCCCTCGAAATGGTGTATCAAACTTGGATACAGGTTATACATACTTCGTTGCAATTGATATAAGCTTAATTTAAACTTGTTCAGGAAATGTTATTAAGCTTATCAGACTCCATTGACAACTGGTGATAGACTATCATGTGACTGAAATGTTCTGTCCTGTTAAAAACAAATGGACACCTTATGTAAACGACGCAAATACGACGGGATATAATGGCGTCATTTAGGAGCGAAAGTGACGTCACTTGAACGAGTATAAAAGTATACGTACTCGTTATACTAACTTGGAGACAACAAGGAAAGCTTTGCGATAAAATGGTGTATTTTCCCAATGCTTTATACACACTTTTTGATGACCCAAAGCTGGTGTTATTTCAATAGGCTACACTTTACACATTAACAAAACGAACGAAAGTAGTATTTTACCAAAATATAGACTATATTTTTATAACGATTTTTCATTTATTTGTCATGTCAACGGAGTATTTTATAAATTTCAATTATTTTAGCTAGTGTTTAGAAAGGACCACATAAGGAACATTCCTGTGAAGTTAAGGTTGACATTGGCCATTTTGTATAGGAAAAGAAGTCGTTTGAATAAATAATTGACAGACAGATGACGGAGGAAGTGTTATCACAAAAGCTCGACCTGTCAAGTACGTACAATAGTCACAGATCAAAACCAATGACATTATAAACGAATGTTAAAACTTGTATTCTTTGTAGTAGAAACGCAGGTTGTGGAAAACATAAATGAAAACCTGTCAGCATCAGCCATAACATTAAAAAATAGTACACCGTTATTGAATTTATCAATACATGACACTGTAATATCACATGGTACTCATTTTCCAAATAATTACAACTAAAAGGACACATATTCTTCAAATGCAAGCAATGAATGTCGTTCACGATAAGTTTTATCATGGGACAATCTCTGTCATAATGAAATAAACGATATAAATACAGTGCTCACCAAAAATAAGTATACATTTGTTATTTCCCCATTCACTAATCTGTAATAACACTATTTGCAAAACAGTGGAACAACATTATTTTTGATGAAATTGAATATGTTTGTTTATTAAATGTAAAGACCATACATTGATTGACACCCTAGATGCAAACTATAAAGTTTCTTTGTTACGCTTGAATGGTAACTTTGTCACAAAAAGATGGAAACTTTAGCCTTTTTGATCACATGGTTATTTCAATTCAGAACACCTTCATCATTATTTATATCTCTTTTTTTTCTATATAGCAACTATAGTTTCATAAACTAGTACATTTATATATATGTGACCGTCTGATAAACAGATATTGAAAACTTTAAACAAGTTTAATTTAACTGGATACTTATGTTTGGTGGGCACTGTACATTAACTTACCACCAGGTATGTGTGTACACACAACAGTTCCTTTCCACGAACAAGACGATGAATACCATTTATTATCGCCTACATCATCCACGTATCCACAAGTATCGAAAGATCTCGGTTCGCCTGCAAAGTTCAAAGAGTTCATTTTTCTTTTCAGTTTTTATTCAAAGGTAACATGACTTTCTAAGATTCTTAAATGATATCACAGTACGTATTGCTAACGTGATATCACAGTACGTATTGCTAACGTAACTAATGGCATACTAAAAGGAAGTTTTCAAACTAATTGTTAAAGTACGAGTTAAATACTGCAAGTAGGGTTACGTGTATTGACTAGTACATAAAAAGATAATACGAATCTCAATTTCATTCCTATTTGCTAAGCATGGTCTCTTGTGTCCTTTATTTGTTTCCTCGACTCTTAAAATGCACTGTCGGTAAACATATCAGGATACCTAGGAATGATAATAAAATCGCATTTAAAAAGTGAATTATCTTATTGAAATTTCGCATATATATCGGTGATGAATACTGCAAGGGGATCAAAAGCTTGTTTCATAAAAATATAGCCAGGATACATTTATGGGCTTAGTTGCATTCCAATTTGATCACCCATCATAAGGACTTAAATTTTCTTACCGCTTGCCCAGTTAGTGTACTCGAAGTCCGAGTCATCAACCCATTTCCACGTACCAGCACTATCCTGGTAAATACCTAGCCATGTATCGTGCATTTCCTCTCTGAATCATGTATACATAAATAATCAAATGTTTACAATCAGTTCATGTAAATTTTCATTATCAATCTTATCCTTCCAACACTGAAACTTATACGCCTCCTACAACCAGAGTTCTTGACAGCATCATTTCCCTAAAGCCTCGTGAATCATTTTGTAGGTCTGGGTATATTATGAATATCCTGTAGTTCAGGGCAAAACTTTAAAAAAAGACACGCGTCTCATGTGTTTGAGCAGACGTGATATTGATGCTATAGAAATTCGACTCTCTTCTTGTTAACGGATGCTGTTTCTACTGTCGGAATGAATTAAGATGTATTATATAGCCTTGCATACACGACATACAACGTCTTCCCGCACTTTCAAGTATGTACATATTTCGCTAGTGAAAACATTTGATGTAAAACAGTGCTTTTTTGAATGACGAAATTTTTCTACCTAACTAAGTGTTTATGTAATAGAAAGCCACTGACAGTTGCCTAATGACAGCTTTATTGTAATTAGGCAAGTTGAGACATTCTCCGTATCACAAACTAGGTTTTTTCTTTTAAAGATAAAAGACCTATGATTCTAGTATTCACCATGTCACATCGGAGAACCAAATACAATGAGCAAGTTGTGCAGCGGCCATGTTTAGCCACAACGGATATGACGTTATGAAAGCTGGTACCCAGTTTTCTACAGTCGTCACAGTTAAACACGGATACCAGTTCCTGTGATGTCATATCCGTTGCGGCTAAACATGGCCGCTGCACTACCTTCGCTTTATATAGGGTACCTTAAGATAATTTGAACCAAGTGCCTTGTTTCCTTCCAACATACTTTGTGAATTATGTATAGTCAGTTAGCGATAAAGCTGGACCCCCATTAACCTTAAATATTTTTAAGGTGCTGCCTCACACATTGGTGTATTGCACAACTAAAATACATTTGTCAAATAGATGCGTAAGTTTGGTATAGTTCCCTGTATACGAAGGGTGATCAATATATTCGAAGACTTTCCTTCTAACCTATTAAAAATTGATTCTAGAACAATGAAGTTATCAGGCAATATAGATCTATCAATTATCTAGCGTTTCAATTAATTAATTATATTTTGACGTCACATTGTTCTTAATGACGTCACTTTTTGTGACCAAGGTGCAGCGCTCGCCGTCGAGCGTGACGGACAATAAATAATCACGGAGCAACGGCATTTCATTAAGATTAACGCCTAACTTGGAAAATCCTTGCGATAGCTCGAAGATGACTTGACCAACATGTATGGGGATTCTTTGCACTCAAAATCAGTGATCTACACATGATTGCGTAGTTTATGTGATTATAGGGACTCTGTCAAACTGACGCCATGGTAATATAAGAATAAACGGAAGAATTAAGACAGAATTATGGATACTCCATCTAAATTTCTGAGAAATAAGAGACATATTTCTGAACGATATGTTTCTGACGAACTCTACGATCAGTATAAATTACAAAGCAATAAATCTTTCATTCCATTTGAAAGGGGTTGTTTAGAAATTGCGCCCTAAACTTGTTAGGTCGTGATTCCTTCTTTATCGGGATGATGCTACCGTGTAAAGCCAACCGCCTTTTTTCAGAGTGGCTTTCTATTAAATAAATACTTGGTTAGGATGAACATTATGTCATACAAAATAGTTAGCCCGATATGTAAGCATTTATGCAATCTTATTGAAATTGGGAAAGTTCACTGAATTACCTTCACCAACTCTTTGTTAAAATTTCATGATTTTTTTGCTGACCCATTAATTGTTTTCTTATTGGGTCAAATGTTTTTAATTTGATATTTTAATCAACACCTAGACATGTTGGAATAATTGTTATTGTGAATTACAACTGTAACTGGATAAACATTGGTAACTTCGACCTACATTTGACTGATCATCAAGGCTTATATCGATGAGGACTATCTTCTGATTTCAATACGCATTTGTACGAACACAGAAGATGTTTTTCTTATAAAATATGTTGTGTTGGTACGGTGGTATGCCGTTTTGACCCGGTGATACCCGGTGTTGGAGTTGGAACTGTGTTTGGTCGTGTTGCCACAGTGGTGTGCTGTATTTGCATTGTGATTTGTCGAGTTGGTATGTTTATTTGTATTTTAAAATGTGCCATAATACTAATAACCTGTACGGCAGGAGATATAAATGTGCTTGTGTGTTGTTCAAAATCGAACTTTCCATCCCATCGCCCGATTAATAGCGAATTTTCGGGCGCGGAGCGCCCGAATAAATTTCGCTTAAAGTCAATGTGTCACGTGGTTTGGTCAGAGTTTGAATTCACTAATGGATCTGAAAATTTGTGTTACAGTTTCGAAGTGACAGAAAGATACTGAAAAATGGCCGCCAATAGAGTAATAAAAATGACCTAAAGTGCGTTATTCTGTAGCTCATAAATTTTCTTTTATATTTTAATGATGTTTAAAAATATTCCAAAAACTCTAGTAGGCCCATATATAACACACTTTAATAAGGGAGATAAATACTATGTTGCTTCGTATAGCACTTTGATCGACCGCCATCTTGGAACGCGTCGAACGCTTCGAAAACAGAGAGAAAACACAGAATATGACAGCCTGCATAGAATCAGTTATTAATCAACTGATTACGCCATGAAAGTACTTGCTCTAAACAAGGAAAGTCGTATTATTTTACACATAATCAACATAGTTATACAGTGAAACGAAAGCAGGTTCGTATCGTTCGTTTCGTCCTTCGTTACTTCGTACCCAAAAATGTCACAAATTTTCTACTGACTGTACATTTATGAATCATATGATCAGCAATCATTCTGTACTGGATGATCATGTTACTAATGATAAAGGACTTCTAACAAGTGTCTACTGCTGTGTTTCAATACTGACATGTAGTCCAAGGTCTTTGACGATGATTTTTTCATTTCATTAAAAGGTCGACACGTCAGTGTAAATAAAAGACCATTTAGTTATGGTATCCAGAACTAACTGACATGTAGCTATGAGAATTTATCAAAATGAAGAATTTAATATTTAAGATAAAATTCGCTAAAATAGGCTGTGCCTTAGTTCATATTATTTATTTCACGCGTTTCGTTAGTATAGCGTGAAATATTTGTCTGATCGCGTAACGGATGGTACAGAGTGAAACATGTATTGGTCAGTGGGTTTTTGCACGGGTTTTTCTGTGTAGGATAATGTGTATTGATATGTAAAGTTTTGTCATTCTACCAGACGGTTTCAGTCAGGTCACGTCTTGTTTAAATTAGATTTGTTATATATGAGTGTATATGCTCGAAAGACCGACTCATGTTAATACAAAATCAAATTGTTATAATTGTGTAATACCGTTTTACATCATTGTTAATTTTCGAGGAGGGGATTTGGTCCAACATCTGGCGATACGACCCACATTTGTTTTTAGCTCACCTGTCACAAAGTGACAGAGTGAGCTTTTGCGATCACTCTTCGTCCGGCGTCCGTCCGTCCGTCTGTCTGTCCGTCCGTCCACAATTTACTTGTGTAAACACTAGAGGTCACAGTTTTAGCCTAATCATTATGAAACTTGGTCACAATGTTCATGTCAATAAAATCTAGGTCGAGTTCGATATTGGGTCATCAAGGGTAAAAAACTAGGTCACAAGGTCAAATTATAGAAAAACCTTGTGTAGTCACTAGAGGTCACAATTTTGACCTAATCTTTAGGAAACTTGGTCACAATGATCATATTAATAAAATCTAGGTCAAGTTTGATATTGGGTCATCCGGGGTGAAAAACTAGGTCACAAGGGCAAATCATAGAAAACCCTTGTGTAGTCACTAGAGGTCACAATTTTGACCTAATCTTTATGAAATTTGGTCACAATGATCATGTAAACAAAATCTAGGTCAAGTTCGATATTGGGTGGTCCAGGGTGAAAAACTAGGTCACAATGTCAAACATAGAAAAACCCTGTGTAGTCACTAGAGGTCACAATTTTGGCCTAATCTTTATTAAACTAAGTCACAATGATCATGTCAACAAAATCTAGGTCAATCTTGATATCGGGTCATCCAGGGTAAAAAACTAGGTCACAAGGTCAAATTATAGAAAAGCCTTGTGTAGTCACTAGAGGTCAAAAATTGGGCCTAATCTTTATGAAACTAAGTCACAATGATCATGTCAACAAAATCTAGGTCAAGTTCGATATCGGGTCATCCAGGGTAAAAAACTAGGTCACAAGGTCAAATCATAGAAAAACTTTGTGTAGTCACTAGAGGTCACAATTTTGACCTAATCTTAATGAAACTTGGTCACAGTGATCATGTTAACAAAATCTAGGTTAAGTTCGACATTAGGTCATCCTGGGTCAAAAACTAGGTCACGATTTCAAATCTTAGAAAAACCTTATGTAGTCTCTAGAGGTCTCAATGTTGGCCATATCTTTATGAAAGTTGGTCATAATGATCATGTCAACAAAACCTAGATGAAGTTCAATATTTAGTCATCTAAGGTTCAAAACTAGTTCATTAGGTCAAATCATAGACAAAACTTCAATATGCCATTGGGTCTATGTGATGTAAACAACAAGGTCGCTTTATAAGACAATATAAAAACCTTACAAGTACATGCAATAGAGGTGTCTGGATGAACTACTAGGACAGGTGAGCGACCTATGGCCCTTTGGGCCCTCTTGTTACATTTGTAAGCGACAAACGGACACAGGTTTCCATAGTACTCTATTTTTTCCTGGGCGAGTTGAATGGCAGTATCTCATTTCATGCTGGCTTCCGTTTAGCTATACGCATTGAATCTTTACCAAAGACAGTTATGAAATAATGTTTACTATTAATGATGTATTTTACTATAAACATTTAACATAATGTGTGTACATGTATGTAGCAAGTGTGTACATGTATGTAGCAAGTGTGTACATGTATGTAGCAAGTGTGTACATGTATGTAGCAAGTGTGTACATGTATGTAGCAAGTGTGTACATGTATGTAGCAAGTGTGTACATGTATGTAGCAAGTGTGTACATGTATGTAGCAAGTGTGTACATGTATGTAGCATAGACCAGTATTATCGAGTCAACTAGCGATATGCCATTATACCATTACTGTTATTGCATATTTCCGGGTGTTTTACAGTTGTATGGCTCTCCGCCTATCATAAAATAATAATGAATGGTAGAGGTTATGAAAACCTTAAAAATGACCAAATTAGTTTTATTTTATTTTTTTTCCGATCTAAGACTAAACTATCGCGATTGCATACGTTCGATGGTTATAACGGTTACTGATTTAAAAGCGTTTTTTTTCTAAATATCCCCGTATATAACTGTAGATCCGAGCGTCTTATCGGACGCTGACCACGGGGTGGAAAGTTGTACATATCTCCTATTAAAAAATTGACCCTAGATGTCAATGTGTCAGAACAATAAAAAGCAACAACAGTATACCAATTGTACATGTATAAGGAAACCATTAAAAAATAACATTTAAGATTACTTACATGTCGACTTCGACGATTGTCCGTAAGAAATCCTGTTGTGCTTGTGTTTTTATTATTGGAAGGACTGATTGATATGAACTGCATAACGACACAGCCTCAGATTGAGTAACGTACGTTTCAAACCACTTGTAGCATAAGCCGTCAACACGACCCCAACCATTTGGACACGCTGTAAGATACAATGTTAGCATTAAACATATCAAAACTTCAGGGTACTGTTTTACTAACATTTCGCCAATGTCGCGTAAGTTTGCGAATATATTTGTCACTTACGCAAATCCTTAAGTGTGTTTTACTAATTGATCACAGGTTGTTGTATACATTGAATACTAGTACTGAACGTAGGCCAGGCCACAATATTACCAATATATCAGGAACTAGAATTAATAAATATACATAAATCATCGGTAAGTTTTGATGATTAAACTTGAATTTCTTACTATCCTTTGAAGATATGGATATTTAAATGTTTCACGAACATTCGGTGATATTTATCGGGGATGATTCGGGGGTATCGGCTGGAGTAGATGTGGTCGAAACACTATGTTATTGGCACTGTCACATGGATAGGGACGCGGCACTTTTTGTCGAAAAACGTATTTGAAGCCCTTTGTACAAGCATTCATTTTTGTCATCTTGTCAGAATATTTCCATAATATTGTATTTCCATAATATCACATGATACAATTCCGTGTCAGGAATGCGGTCGCGAACACATCAAGCTGAACAAATACAAACTTATTGATTGTATATTTGTCCAGCTTGATGTGTTCGCGACCCGACACGTGACACCTGATGTGTTCGCATTCCTGACACGGAATTGTATGTTGCCCTTCCACTTTTGGCTGATGGATCCGTCATGAATGACAGGAACTCAACGGACTTGCTGGTGTTGCTTTCGATAATTTTTGGGCGATTTTAATCTTAGGTGCAATTTTTATAATCATAACCATTTTTTTCATACATTAAAAAAAAAGGTTGCAAAACCGCTGATATATCTACAGGTAATAACTGAATATTAATTAAACTCAGCAGAAGGTGAGAGCATATATTTTGTAATAGGCATACACATTTTCATTAGTCATTGTCATTTTACAGCGTTTGACTAATTTCTTTTTGATCACCCACGTATCTGCAAAAATACCAATACATTTACATCAAGTCAAACAATTGAAAATAATCCACATAATTGTAATAGAACTAATACGATAATGTGATTATTAAGTATCGACTGATTTCAAACTGAGCTTACTGGTCTGGGTGATAACTTCTTTGATCATAACAATGGTAAATATATACCTACCACCACAAACAAAGCCAAGATGTGTCCATTGTCCAGTAGATGTGCATGTTCTAGTACGATAGTCATTTCCACAGTTGTACTGCACCTATAAACGTAAAATATGTGATGACTACAAGCTGTAACATAATAATAATAATAAATACTTTATTTAAAGAGTCAACATAGTTGTGTAAACCCAGTCTTCCCTGTGAGCCTCATACATATAACATTGGCATAGTACGTGAACAAATGCAAAGTAATATTAATATTTACGTAAAAAACTATATATATTTACACAGCTGAAAGAAAGTAAACAAATGAAATGTTATTAAGCAGAATATATATCCTGGCCTGCTATACAACACATTAAATTGTGGCATAAATTGCATAGAACATTTTTAATAGTATATCTTATTATTAAGACCAGGATTTTACGATTACACATTTGAGAGTCTGACTATACCTGTTAATATTATATTACTATACACCTTTCTCAACAGGAACATCACTGCAAGTATGCATGATAATCAATAGAAGATGACTACATTAATAAACTTAGATGTAGAAATATAATATATATATCATGGCCCACTACAAGTATGCATGATAATCAATAGAGGATGACTACATTAATAAACTTAGATGTAGAAATATAATATATATATCATGGCCAAATACAAGTATGCACGCTAATCAATAGAGGATGGCTACATGAATTAACTTAGATGTAGAAATATATATATATATATATATATATATATATATATATTATATATATATATATATATATATATATATATATATATATATATATATATATATATATATATATATATATCATGGCCCACTACAAGTATGTACGCTAATCAATAGAGGATTACTACATGAATAAACTAAGATGTAGAAATATAATATATATATATATATATATATCATGGCCCACTACAAGTATGTACGCTAATTAATTCGTTATTATGAAAAACCTTTATTGTCCCTTCTTATTTCTATATAGAAAAAAGAGCGCTATCGATTAACCGCTTGAGGAGAATTCTTCAGTATAGTAGAGGATGACAACATGAATTAACTAAGATGTAGAAATATAATATATATATATATATATATATATATATATATATATATATATATCATTGCCCACTACAAGTATGTACGCTAATCAATAGAGGATTACTACATGAATAAACTAAGATGTATACTATAGGTAAATTTCCAACTTGGGTAGCTAAACGAGGGGATTAACTGTATAAACTCTATAGTTAAAGTACATAAACATGCATAACCTAGAAATACACCCTATACCTATACATCTATTTCCCTTATGTCGACTGAAAGAAAATCAGAAATGCTAAATATTGCTATATTCATCAAACATGCCTACTAACACCCTTAACGCCATTACTGTGTTTTCAATATTTTATGTTGCTTGTTATTATGTCATTAAATTTGTCCTTGTATGTATATGTTTTTGTATATTATGTCTTTGTAAATATGTTTTTTCATATATATACTTCGTCAATTCGATGTTATATTTTGCTCAACTGTTCAGAAACTGTTCATAAGAGTTTTGTTTTTCAAACGCTATATTATCATGTTTTTTAGAATTTTGTCTCGAATTTGTTCTCCGGTTTTCCTGGAGAACGGTTCATATATATTATATTCAACAGAGAAGGCATCATCACCAGTCTGAATGAACACAATGTCATGCTCGAAAAGTTTTGCTTATATCACACGTAAAACGTACACCTATTGACGTACTCCAGTTTATAGTTCCCTGTTCATATCTGACGCATACCTGTTCTCCTATCTCGTACTGATTCTTTACAGGGTTTCCAACTACGCCATCAACCATTTCCGGTGCTGAACAGGTCACAGCCGACTGTATCTGGACTGTAGGACACAGTCCACAACTGTCTCTACAACCTCTGTGAGCTTGGCCGTCAATGTTTGTGAAACAATATGTTGGATCGGCAGCTATACTGGCTGCACAGTCATCAAATAAATCGTAACATTTTCCTGAAAATCAAAAATAACTGAGAGTTGGTTAAATTTATACATATCGTTGCCAAGCAACCAAAGAACATCATTAAGGGGTATGCGTTCGCGCCAGCGTCTTAAACAGTAGAAGAGTCGGAATAGGCGGTGCTGCTCTAATGTGGCATAGACGATTAGATAATTATATAGCACCGTTATCCATTGGTGATGATAGACTTATTTATGTATAAATACAGATAAATCTGAGCCAGTATGTTTACTTTGTTCAAGTGTATTTACCATGTACAAATCATCCTATATCAAACTTCAGAAACTATATAGACAAATTGCACGACATATGGAATACCTACAGTCAATGCGGACCAGTAAATAGTTCTTGGTAATTTCAACACAAAATGTGATGTAAATAGTATTGTTGCTAGGCATAATTATATACTTTCAAAATTTCATTGGTGATAACAATTTGGTAGCTCCTAACACATCATCCCTCTTTGACTGGACCATTAATAGTTTGTAGCGTATGATAATGTATACCATACGCTTAATTGATTTTGTGTTAGCACCTATGGAAGTTGTTGACTTATGTATTTCTTGTACAATAATTGATGATCATAGTATCAATTTGTCTAATCGTAGACTTAGTTCATGTACTTTGAATCTACAAATACTCGACAACAATGAATACTCGTCAAAACGAGAATGTATTGATACTCATATTATTTGGAAAAGGTGTCTGGTTATGACTCCAAGAGGTATGAGGAAATGCTTATGAATGACGATGATTTAGTGAACTTGTTGCGTAGTGACATAAAAACAACCGATGTAGCTTATCGTTCTTTATCACAAAACATTATCAAATATGCTAGTGACTCTTTCCCAATAAAGAAACATGCTTAACATTTAAAACTATACTGGAATGTGGACTTGTGTGAAGCCCACAAAGCAATGAATCTTTGGGAGAGTACGTCTCACAGTTAAGTATCAAAACAACGATTTAGTTTAAGATATCTTCATACAATATTCATAGTTTAACCATTAAAATAACTACTTCCAGTCAGAATATCGTCAAAATTCTAAAGCTAGTTTAAAAATTACGCTTTAGTAGAACTTGTTTTTGAGTCAGTCGCTGACATGCAAGAAAGACACATTGTAGCAACGTTAAATGTCGCATCGACGCTAAATGTCGCACCTGACGTTAAATGTCGCAAGGCTGACGCTAAATGTCGCAACCGACGCTAAATGTCGCAATCCCCCCTGACGCTAAATGTCGCAACAGATGCGACATTTAGCGTCAGGGGGGATTGCGACATTTAGCGTCGGTTGCGACATTTAGCGTCAGCCTTGCGACATTTAACGTCAGGTGCGACATTTAGCGTCGATGCGACATTTAACGTTGCTACACACATTTCATATTATATAACACAGTATTTAGTTAATAGATTGTGTTATTGGATTACTTATTCGGCAGGCATCACAATAGTTTCGTGCACATGTATCAGCGTTGGTGTAACACCACGGATCCGTACCAACACCCGTATTTCTGCAAAAGTTCTCGGAAAGATCATCGTCAAAGGTCCTAAAATGTAATATCATTATTATTGTTAATTGGAACACAAAATACATGGCATTTTGTCATCATAAATCAAATGCTAGATTATCATGCAACTGTTTCTTAAGCATCGGACGAGTGCGTGGTGATAGTTTTTGTTCTAAACTGACATACGTGTGTAGCTGATGCACTAGTCAATAAAACAACTGCCCAAATACCGGCGGAATGGCGGGGATTTTTCCCTCGAGTGTATAGTCCGGAGAATTTGACACGACCTCGAATTTTAGTTAGCATAATTTAATAGCTGAAACATTGTCTTTATTTATAATCCCGGGTGTATGTTTTCATAAGCAGGAAATCATCACGAAGACAATCGAGATGTAATACCAACACGAATCTAAAGGACCGAAATTGCACAAACTTATGTATCTAACGCATGAACCTGGAGACCGTTAACATGGGCGAGCGTTACGTAGCGCTTTCCACGGGAGGCAATCCTTGCCTTCTATATTTAATTGAACGGGAGGTAACTGAATAACGGCGCTCGGTAGAGCTTTGCTTAGGCAACAGACCCGTTGTAATATATTCATGCATAAATGCCAGGATCAAGTCAAATTATCGGTGCTATATACGCGAGTAGACAGTGTGAGTCGACCAAATGGTACAGTTAGACTGAACGGATTTTAAAATGTGAGGTATCAGTTTGAAGCTAATACGACAGCTTTGCCATACCGATCACTATTTATAAAAGTCGTAGATACAAGGAAGATATAGACCAACTTGGATTCCAATTTGAACAACCCTCGTTGCATGACATACCAATACCTTACTTACTATGATGAGAATCTATTGTATTATGTATATAACATGAATAGAGAATGATTGACTTACTCAGGTGAGAATCTACTGAATCTACAGTTAAGTACTTCATTCCATGGTAAACACGGTTCTAGGCCTTTAGTATAATCAACGGTTCCCGAATAGCTACCGTCTTTACTTCCATTTCTGTAACACTGATCCTCTTCTGTACGATAATAAAATACGACAAGGTATATACATGACATCCACCAACGATAACATTAGTGTTTTTTAAATTCCGTTTACATTGACGCTCTGATTCAACAAAAATTGGTCTAAGCCTTGACCAATCGTGTGACAGACATTATCAATTTATGGGATAGGAACGTGTTACTTTTATTACCGTTTATTGTATTTGAATAGAAAGACTTTTTCGCATCAAATGATAATTCCGTAACTATTTCCCTTAATTTTTTAATTTAAATGCAATGACCTGTTTGTTTTGCTTTGTCTTTAGCTTTAATTGTTTCAGATATTTTATTATTGAACCAGTCTGGCTGAGTTTGATGTTTAGTTAATAATCAAATATTATAATATATCGTCGAAATAATTATATCTGTAATCACTCGGTGAAATAAAAATTTGCACCAAAATCGACAACTACTAGTATTCTCTACATTCTTATATTAGTCCCACGTTGTAGACTCGGGATTAATCTTACTCATTTTATTTTTGTTATGCTCCGAACTGTTAATTGTTCATGTCATGCTATTTTTGTGAAAATGTTTGTGTCATAATGGCTCGCATGGAAGACTGGGCTCGCCTAACACGACATAAATATATAAACATATTATGTGGGCTCGCCCAACACGACATAAATATATAAACATATTATGTGGGCTCGCCCAACACGACAAATATATAAAACATATTATGTGGGCTCGCCCAACACGACAAATATATAAAACATATTATGTGGGCTCGCCCAACACGACAAATATATAAAACATATTATGTGAATTGTTGTTATTTTAACCTTTTACAAGATGATATTTCCTCTTTCTTACCAAAAAAAAAACAAAACTTTACAAGTTAAATTCAAATCGTTTATCGTTTGTTTTGTCATTATAATACAGCGTAACAAACCACTCGGCTTAAACGTCAATAAAGGCTACAAAACAAAGACGAAAACTGCTTCGATTCGAAAACAAACATAGCCGTCGTAAGTATTCTATTTCGTCGTCGATTTCTAAAAAGTCTAAAGGAATATATATATATATATATATATATATATATATATATATATATATATACTTTAAACGAAATATAGAATCTTTTTCAGAAGATTAGGACCGTGAAACATTCGGGGTGGTTGTATGCGACGGGACTATAATTTCAAGCCGTTTTCTTTCAAGTTGTCACAGGGACCTGGGTGTTTGAACGACCCAGCGGCTTACAAAGATAATACATTTCGTAGAAAGCTAACATAGCGTAAATTTCTCATTATCATAAACGGGGACTTTGTGTTTTAAACAATTACAAGCAATAAGACAAACCTTTCATAATCTTCAAAACAGCTTCAAATCCGGTACTAGAAGTGGTTGTGCCAGATTTCAAAGTTAATCGAGCGTAGTTTTCGCTGCTAACAATAGTTTTTTCGAAGCCTGAACCACAGAAAAAAGTCCCAGAGTGACCAGGCATAGAAAATGCGACTTCTAATCTGTCTGAACTGCATCCTACGTCAAATGTGTTAAAGTCGATTTGTATTTTCGACCCTTCTGGTGCCTGTGTAAGAAAATGATTCCAAATGGTGATTATGTAGTATTTAAAAAATGAATTCAAACGCCTAACAATATGGAAATAAAAATCATATCTGAAAATCTTGAATGCGAAATAAGTGTGATTATTCAATGAACATTTTAACCGTATCAATCAGGATTACCCCTAATAGTAAATACTGTAGTGCAGAGACACTCCAAAGCCACATAGAAACGACGGCAGCGCCTAGCCATCCACGCAAGAGTCAGACATAGAACGAACCATCCATATCCCCAAAAATGGCCTATATACTCACTCCGTAATGAATGACACACTAGTACGTGTATGTCACATGGACATTTTACAGGTCATCAGTAGCCTCCGTACCAGGCTTGAGGATAGGAGTAGTTCGAACGTCGTTTTTAATACATTTGTATGTTGTTCAAACCTTGGTCTAATGACGGAAAGACCAGCTGGACAACGCTCGATCTATTGACGAACCATTCAGATGTAAGATGAACAACACCAGAGATACCGACAGACCGACCAGACATCGCTTTATCGACCATTTGAAGAAGGCTTGATCTACCGACGAACTAACCATTTGACCTAGCTTGATTAACAACTACTAGTAGTTTAACATTTATCAACGATTGATCTACCATTGTGACCGGTCGTACAACATGTGCAAACAAGACTGCGTTTAATAAACTGGTATGCCCCCATGAAAGCATTGTCCATTAAAAAGCTAAGTCAATAAGGGGCCATAATTGTGTTAAAATGTTGGATAGTGTTTCACGGCTTGGACAATGTAAGGGCCTTTTGGTGGTAAACACGTATGCCAAGATTGAAAGTAATGCCTTGATGGACGAAACGGTCAATTTGGATTAACCAAGAATTAGACGCTTATTAAGTCTAAGTCCAAAATAAGGTCAATGTAAAGGTCAAAATGAGATCAGGTGATATAGGTGTGTACATGGTATTGGAAAACATCCATGCAAGTATGAAAGCTTTGTAGCAAGTCATATCAATGCTAGAAGAAACGATCAATTTGTGTTAACCAAGAATTTGGCCCTTCGATATGTCTAAGACCAAAATTAGGTCGAGGTGAATATCTAAATAGGGTCAAGTGACACAGGCTTGTGGAGAGTGTTCAAATACAACATCCATGAAAGTGTCAAAGCTTTGTAGCGAGCCATAATAATGCTAGAAGAAACGGTCAATTTTGGTTAACCAGGAATTTGGCCCTTCAATATGTCTAAGTCCAAAACTAGGTCAAGGTGAATATTTAAATGGGGTCAGGTGATACAGGCATTTTGAGAGTGTTCAAGTACAACACCCATGTAAGTATGAAAGCTTCATAGCGAGCCATAATAATGCTAGAAGAAACGGTCAATTTGGGTTAACCAGGGACGGACGGATGGACAGATGAACCACTATATGCCTCCCGCTCTATTGATACGGAGGAACAAAATATATCCAAAATGATGCGATAGATAAAGATAATGAACGACTAGCGACGTGTATAAAATGATTGCATTACCAATATAGTGTAAACAACCTCCTTGTTAGAACCATAGGCCGATGGATAATTTGGTGATTGTAATGTGTACTCCGGTTGGGAATCTGTCATTTCCATGATCTGGGAACCCTCTGTCAAATAAAAACTATATAGTTAAAACACATAAAATATGCAGTTATAACTTTTTTGTGAATTATAGTTTATAAAATTTTAAATTGTCAGTATGTAGTCTCGTACAGTACATGTTTTATATATATATGATACATACTAGATTTATATAGTGCCATTGCCTTCAAATGCGCTTTACATAGCGTTGCAGTCACCAAGACACGTGTGTGTCCTCTACAAGTGCAGATACATCATGATCTGACCAGAGGGACATATTGACAAAAACAGAGAGAGAGAGAGAGGAGAGAGAGAGAGAGAGAGAGAGAGAGAGAGAGAGAGAGAGAGAGAGAGAGAGAGAGAGAGAGAGAGAGGTGTAATAACCTTTACACATTGTACGGTCACATGGTACAAATGAAGCTCGTTCAATGGATGAATAAAACAGCTACCAGCATGCATTATATACATGTGCATTCGCTGTTTTCGACATGCTTCTCTGTACTCATGATGGCAATTGACATTTAGCCAATGTGTCAAGTATTTAAAATTGAAGAGCTGTGTAATCAGCTTATGTAATCGATTTTCACAGCATACATATACGCCTCTCCAGAGCAACACCATTTCAATGCTATATAAAGGTTATGGAGATGTTAATATGTTAAAATATGGGTTCTCGATAAATATGGTTAGGTTGCTACTTAATGTACTACTCATGAAAGGTTTGTAATCAAAGAAGGGTCATTTAGGAGAGATTGGGGATCATAAAATGACCATTCAGGAGATGTAATTTCTCAACGGAGGAGGGTCATCCAGGAGAGGTAGTGTCTCTAGCGAGGAGAGGTTGTCGGTCAAACGAGGCCCATTACATCCAAAAGAGGTGTTTGCTTAATGTAAAGGAGGGTCATTGATGAGTAAGAGTTCCTAAAGCAAGACCCATCTGAAGTTGTTGATAATGGAAGCCCATCCAGGAGAGGTTGCTGCTCAATGGAAGGCCATTTAGGAGAAGAGGTAATTCTTTACGCGATAGTCACTCATGAGAGGTCAAAGGAGTGTCACTTAGGAGTGGGTGTTTCTCCAGGCACGACAACTTAGGAGTTAGTGTTACTCAAGGGATGGCCACTCAGGAGTTGGTGTTCCTCACTTGATGGCCATTCAAGAGTTGGTGTTACTCAAGGGATTGTCACTCAGAAGTTGTAGCTCAAGGAACAGCCATTCATGAGTTCGTGTTACTCAAGGACGGTCTCTTCGAAGTTGCTCATACGAAGGTAACTTGTGAGTTGGTGTTTCTCATGTGAAATGCCATTGTATATCTACATTTAACTTACCAGTGTCCGGTGGTGTGTAGTAGCAGTAGTATAGATTAAACAAGTGATGATTAAACCTATACATGTATGGTAACGATCCACTGTACATCGTGTAGTTACCAGATGAATCACCGCGATAAGTGAAATACTCGCCATATGCTCTCATACCTGCAAATTAACACGACAAATAAATGTAAGAGGACACACTATTATGAAGTTCACACAGGATCGACCAAGTAAAGCGAATCATATACGAAGAACCAAAAGGTTATACATGCGAAGTTATTCACCCAAACTGGATTCACAAACGCAATTAGCTCACAGGGTCATATTTGAAAAGGGCGTGTTTTAGTAATCTGTCAATTAATAATAGAATCGCCACCGTGTCATTGATGTGCAGCGCATTGGTCATCTGCATGATTATACGTCAGCACGCCATTCAAGAGGTTTGACAGAATTTCTTGAAAAGAATAAAGTTCCAGTATAGACGTTTATCCTCCTGTAACAATTACTCTTTACCAATTAAAAAAAAGTATTTAGTTGGGTGCCCTTACAGGACAAGTGCAACGCTTCGCGACGAGTTTGATAACTAGAACTACAAGGATGAGCATAAAATAACACGAAGCAATGCATTCAACTATTAGTTTAACATCTGAAAACGTCAAGCAAATGCAGGAAATAAAAAAGGAAATAAATCAAACTTTTTGACTGCTTTGTTTTATGATTGCAGTAAAATTAAATATTGAACTCCACTCGTATTTGTTCAAGTAACAAACAAAGTGAACATTTAATCACATGGTTTCAGGATAGTGGGTAAGATTCTTTAGATCGACAGATTGCGAAACGCCGATACCAATACATATACCTTCAACTTGTTGACAACTGCCCGTTTCGAATAATATGAAGGGATTTCTAGTGGGTAGTTGAATTGGATTTCCCGCAGCCCCGTCTTTCCGGCAGCAGAACTCCCATCTTGTATCGTTTTCAAATACTCCATCAGGTAATACACCGACTGTTAAGTTTGTTATCGGTGGATCAGCATTGTCCATCTGTATAAATCCACTCTCAAACCCTTAAACATAGATGGGTAGATATGTTTATTTTGAAAAGTAGAAACAATAGTAGGAGCCAAAGCGTAATCAAAAGATTGATACTACTTTTGACTTGCACATACTCGTATATTATTGTGTGACGGACTAAAAGAACGGTAGGACATACAACATGATTACATCCGTAGCATATTCTAATGGCCTACCATTGTATTTTGTTCATTTTATATACATGTATATCTTGCGTATATGACACCATCATGTTCATTTTAAGATTTTATTTTATATCAAAACACTTTTAAACAATATTTTGTGTGTTCAAAGGTCATTCGTATTGACCTAAGTCACAATTCCGGCTGCCTGGTGAACAAACTCAGTATTTGTACATGATAAATAGTTACCCCCACCACTTGCAAAAAGTGGGATTTTCAAAAGAACGTCAACAATATCCAACGATCGAAAATAATTTAAAATTGGATATAAGTTATATCTATCATATAGAACACCAGTTAAGATAAATAAAAAATAGGGGTCACCAGCCTTTTTTGGTAGCTATTCATGAAAATGTCAATATTGTAAGTGGGCCACACAACAATATTTACGTAAAATTATTTTGAAAAAAAAACTGGACAAAAGTTGATTTTCTATTACTTGTTTTAGCTTTTCTAATTGGTTGCCATGGCAATCAGAGTTGTTTAAAGATTTTAATTTACAGTTTATTTAAAAAAATCACCCAAGAAAGATTGTGAGCAAATTACAAGGGTCAGTCAAAAATAACTGAGAATTGCTAAATAATGCTTATGATAAATTAGTGTTTGTATACTTTCTATGCATTATCGTAAATATGGTATCTCACCAATCTGGATTATTATCATTTGAGCATTGTTGCCAGGCAACCAAAAAAGACAACTCGATGCCTTGCATATACGCTGTCAGTAGAGCAAACGATTTGCATTTAGAGCTTTGGAAACATAAAGTTATATCTGACATTTTTAACATATCAGATTTTTCGTAATACATTAATATATCAGATAAACGTAATTCTAGTTGATTTTCCGCCAATATAGAAACTATACTTGACGCAAATGTAAATTGTCGTTTTATTTGATGGTACCAAAACCACAAGTGTACACCACCCGAAAAAACGAATCATTGTTTCCAAAGCGAGGCCATGTATTCGATTAATATTGCGGTTACTGGACTCCATGGGCTATATTCATCATCTTATTGAGCAGATTTTGTTTCTATTTTTAGAAACGGTGACCTTGACACCAATGACTCACTTCAATTCCAAGCGACCTTTTTACATAAGCTTTCTACACTGCAAGTTCCATCATGATCTCATTCCTAATTGAAGTTATCCAACGGAAACGAATTGTGGCCGCTCGCCTATCCGCCCCAACCCGTCCGCCACCAAAATTGCAAAAAATTGGCTTTTGAAAAAATGCAAAATTTATGCCCTTTCGCACAATAGAATATGCTATATGCCCTTACTTTATTGATACCAAGTGGAAGTTACTTTATATATTTTACATTGATCTCCTACCGCTGCACGGGTTCCACGTGGAAAATCAGGCAAGTATATAGATCGCCTGATACATGCAATTATTACGAATGAGCTAATAAAATCGCATGTGACTTTTACTTTGTTAGAACTGGCTACAGGATTCCATTTTGGATGGAGAAATGCGTTGCATTCATTGCCATTTTACCAATGTATAGAGATATTTTGAATTGATCGACTAAGATTTTATTGATAGAACTTGACGTGGTTTTGTGATAAATATAGAATCAGCAACTGGACGGTATAACTCGTTTATTTATTAATTTCTAAATTTAGTATGTACTATGTATGCGAGCATGTATGTGACTTAGTGGATAAGTTAGTTATCATATTCAAGTAATCTAAACATTAATGATACCATGTTATTATATTACATTGATTGTTCGTACATAGGTGTTAGACCTTAATAAAAGAACTGTACATATAGTTACAAATGTATTATGGAAACATACCATTGGGACAGGTGCCTCCTTGACGGAATATACAATACGATCCTTCAGGCCATTCTACGCCATTATTGACATTATCCGTACGGGTACAATATTCGTGGTCAATATTCCACCATTGCCAGTCAGGTACGTGGTGGTACGGGCTAGATCCCCAAACATAATCCACCGGTTTTTGGTAAGACCATCCTCGCTCGAAATCATCAGGACATCCATCAACACTGTTTAGAATTGTAAAAGATCCCTGTGGCCATTCTAGCTGTACCAAAGAATCGTCTGAAATATATTGAATATGCTGCTTTCCTATGGGAATAGAACATGAATATTATATACCGGTACAGTACTGGGTGATACATTTTACATTGACCCTCGAGGGATGTCATGTCAACGGAGGCGCTAGACAAGGTTGACATATTTCTATTAAAATTTCTATTAGGGTTGTCTATATAGTTTCAATAGCAAGGTTCTGGTCAAAGTACATATTTACTAATATCGATCGTTTATGATGAAACAAATCGTATACAATAAACATTGCTCAGTATCTAGTGAACTTACAGGTATGAAATTTATGACGAGTAAATGGAATGAGGCTAGAAAGTAAGTACGTAAGTAAGTAAAGACTTTATTTAAACGAGGCTACACATTTGGTTTCCCAATCTTCCATGTGGGCCTCAACATATATACCCTTACATACAAACATGGTATTTAAAAACATCTGGTAAGAACATAATAGAAACATATTAGGATTACAAAATCATAAATACGAACAATAAACATTTAAATTATACTAATGCTGCGTTTACAGTCAGCCACGATGCCCACGATGTCCGCGACTTGACAATATCGTGGAGCTCCACGATTAATTGCATCAAATTTCATTTTGATACGCTATCCTACGCTTTGTTACGTTGTGTTACTACCTGATGCGCTTTCTTACGATTGTCAAGATCTGCCACGAATTCCATCACGTTCTCTAACGTTCTCTTACGACAACCACGATATGCTATTATGTGTTATTACGTGTTATTACGTGTTATTACGCTCTGTTAAGATATCCTACGCTCTTTAAGTTATGCTGAGCTCTCTTACGATTAATATCCACGACTTGACAAGATGGTCACGTTTTGAGTACGATTAAATGTATAAATACCCATTCTCTAGATATTCCAAAAAGGAACAAGCTATGCATTCAAGAGATGAAGATGTCGAATTCGCAGTAGTGTTCCTACATAGCCAATCTTCAACAGTGGCAACATGGTATGGAGCGGGGAAGAATATAGGAGAAGTAAAGGAGAAGAAGAAATAGATGACTTACGACCTACCGTGAAGACCATGGTTGGGTGTAAATAGAAATAGCATACTGGTTCAATATTTCCAACAAAGAATTCAGGCTTGGTGATGTTAGCTCCTTCGTCAACTAATTGGATGTTACGTTTATTTGATGATATTCTAAAAAGAGTAGCACCAAACATAGAGAGAAAATATACCAAATGAGAGCCCCTATCACATTGATTGAAGCTGACACTCGTCCTCAAACATCCTTTCACTTAAGACAAAATCTTTTATTATACTAGGGCTTCATATATAGTCATTTCTTCTATATTGTTCAAGGTGTTCGTAAGGCAGTTGTTAAAACATATGAAGGTGATATTTTCTCTTGACTTGTTACCTTTGAAGAATGAAAACTAACTGCAGACAAATTCAATAACCGATGCAATAAATCACATGCTATAGGTTTTTTTCCATGGCCAACATAATAACTTCCCAAAAGCCAGCACACAGGTAGCTCGAGGGATTGTCAATGTCCCACTTCGGTATTGGTAGATGCTTGAACTTAGTAGCATTTGTCATATGTCAGATGAACAAACTGTATCCATTATGTTTGCATGGTGCAACCGCAAACTATACTTGGTCCGGGTTTTCATGTTTGTTGTCGACTATGTGCTATTCATAGATGGAAAGGTTGACTTTCAGGGACATCTGATATCATCTGCTTGATGTCACAGAATGAAGTTACTATCTTCAATCACCCGAGTTTTACCGAGTGGTAGTCTGATACGGCAGTTCTTCTAGTAGAGGTGGGGTAAATGGTCTTTTTCATTGGCTGCGTGAATTTGAACTTATGGTTATTGGTGTTGGTAGGACGATTAGGCAATCTGATCATTCCTAGCAGATTTTTTTGGCTGGTATGTTAGGGTGTCGAAAACGCGACGAAATGTCACAGAGCGGCCCCACAGTGATTGAAACGCATCGGAACTTACCAAGACGTAGGAGAGCGCCACAAAACGTGGAAGCCAATCGGGATCATCGTACCAGAACGTACCGCATCGTGATTAAATAACTGATATATCTTGACGAAACGTAGAATATAGTGATAGAGCGTGGTGGAATCGTAATGCAACTTAACGCATCGTGTTTCAATGTCCATCAAGATCCCTTACGATGAAGCATCACGGTCTGACACGCTGCGTTAAGGTCTGATAAGTTTTAATGCGCTCCACTACGCTTAGCACGTTCCATCACGGTCTCTCAAGATCAAAGTTGAATCGGGACAATCGTGGTCAAATTTTTGACTGTCAAAAATTTTGACACGATGCTCACGATGCTCGCGATTCCACCACGTTTCCCCACGATCATCACGATTCGATTCCACGACCTCCGACGATCCAACACGCCCACCACGATACTTTCCAATCGTGGTCATCGTGGCCATCGTGGCTGACTGTAAACGCAGCATTATGTGGTGAAAAACGACATAGAATGCATGAAAATAAGCATAACAAGTTTTTCATCGTAACAAAAAGTTTACAAACAAAAAGATAATATTAAGTTAGACAGGGAAGGCAGCACTCAGCTTAACCAGCCGAGCACAGAAAACATATAAGCGGCACAGACAATGTCCAATTTAAAAAGAGCTGAGGCTCTGGAGACCCGCATGGTGATTATCACACGAAAAGAACGGTACCAATATCACCAATGACGTGGGCAGGAATGTTGCCACGGACCTAAGACTTCTTGAAACCATACTATATGTTATTTAAGGGCCATATCCAGAGACAAAATGCACCGAGGTAAACATTTTCTAGGTAATATTTATAGCGTTTTTCTTCCTAAAACTTGCTTATTTTTGGTAAACTCTCAAATTTTTCTTAGTAGCTACGGGCCTGTTTTTATTGAAAAAAACCCAGCAGTAAACAGTTGTCCTACATTATTAATAAAATGTTAATCTAGTACAGGATGATTGCTGATTATTCATTTTTAATAACTGTTTTGGTACGGACCTGTTAGGGTGCGGTTTCATTCATATTGAAAAGGCAGCTTTGGAGATCGACTTCATTGTATAACGTGTAACGTTATTAAAGACGTCTTAAGGCCTACTTGTTTAACAAGAACTTTCATCATGTAACCATTTGTTTAACTGATTAGTTTGACTGAGTATATGCTGTCCACGTTCAAGTCGTGTTTTTCTCGGCATCATTGGGGGTCAAACTGCACTAAGCTTTTCTTAGCAACGACATGCTTATGTCAATTGCTTCATAAACTTTTCTATAGACATGAGTGTTTGGTAAATTTTCGGAACATTTTTAAAAATCTTTAAAACATAATACATTATTTATGAGCAACACAAATTGTGCAATGAAGTAACTTTAACAATTTCATTCACATTTTCGTGGTACACTGTTCACTTGATTAGGGTGGACCGGGAGTTTGCATGGCTAAAAAAATCTGACGACTACGCGAGTATGAAAAACCATTTTGTCGATTTCAGCTTCGCGGCTAAGTGATCGCCTAAAACAAATATGTTTTTATAACTATTTTCAATATTTATTACAGGTGATGTTCTGCACAGCAACGAATTATTACGTTATTATATCAAGGATATAATGAAATGGTACTGTTGATTTTTACATTGAAAAAGCGACGTCTATATTGAACTGATATTGTTAATTTTTACATTGGAATAGCGACGTCTATATTGAACTGATATTGTTAATTTTTACATTGGAATAGCGACGTCTATATTGAACTGATATTGTTAATCTTTACATTGGAGTAGCGGGCCAGCGGCATAATATCATATATTTACTATTTCATGAACGTCTACGTTGTTACAGAGAACTTACCATTCTGTAGTGGCGTTGCACAAAGTGTAGCTGGGTCTAGTCCCGATGGACACAAACACGCACATTCACCCCCAATTACAGATTGGTATCCACCGTTCAGGCAATCAAGTGGTGTATCACAATATAAGTCTGTAAAAAGTCAATGACATAATTACTAGCATACGTCGTACTTGCCATGAAACATTTAATCAGTTTAAGAGAGGTTTTAAAACAGCGACGGTATGAACAAGGAACTGTGGTGCTAATACTGGTGACCTAAAATATTCTGGCATTACATTAACTTCACACCTAAATCACACGTAATCGTATCATTGATAAAGAGATAAAACATATTTTTTTATAAAATTTATGTTATCTTCAAAAAGTGCGTTTGTACTAAAGTGGTCAGATTTTCGTGGTATCAAAAACAAGAATTGGCTTTCGATATTTTCATAAAGTAATTACTAGTACATTCATACATACAATTGTTAGAACTATCTACATGCAAAATCCCATCAAAATTGATCGACTATTTAAAAAGTAATTGCATGCAATGTGTATTATGGTGTCCAATTAATCACTAAGGTGCGTTCAATAAAAACAACAATGCTATTTTAAACAAGACAAAGAAATGATTTCACGACACTATGGGTTTATTTTCTTATTTATGGACGTTTTCTTTTAATATTGGTATCAAATTATAGATGAAGCTCTATAGTTTCTTTACAGTATCAGATACATCGTAATGATTGTTTAAAGTCCTCATGTCCATACAGGCTGCAGAATGATCGCCGTGACGTCACATGCACCTGTTTTTCGGACGAAGCTAATTAGTATTGGCAAAACATACATACCAGGGTACTGTTTTATCACAGCACTTAGGAAGATTTACGCACAAATTTAAATTAGTCTTGAACAAATACACATAAGAGACAAATATGGTTTGAAGGAATTCAATAACTGATATATCATAAATATAACAGACCCCTCACCACAATTTACAGGTGTTATTAAATTATATGGGGTTTAAATGTGAGCATAACAATTAGATTATCGTTTTAAGTGCTTTGATTAAACATTACCCTGGCCATTTCGCACCATAATTGTATTTTTATTATTTTAGTACTCGTGATAAAACTTCGTTATTGTCATGGTATTTTTCTCTTAAATTAAATAATAATTTTTTTACAATAGAAATTCATGCCATTGAGCAAATTATGTCAAGCATCGGCGCATGTTGAAAAAAAGTACCAAGTTAAATGTGCCAAGTTACTTCCGTGATCTCCCGTAAAAGCTAGTTAAATGTAGAATAAATGTATTAATAAGGTCAAAAGAATATACAATGTTACTACAAAAAGAACAAAAATATGTAAGTCGTAAAAAGGTAATACTGGAACAGTTAGCACGTGGTTTCAACTATAAAAGATACACTATGTGCTATAGTACTTACCCCAACAGCTGTGTGACGCCATTGCCTCTTTAAAGAAATAGAAATATCTATCATCCCGACTTACGAGAAAATCTCTCTCAGGATCCAAGGTGGTGAAAGTGTCTTTATAGTTGACACTAAATCCCTGAAATAATACAGAAATAAATTAAACCGATTGCTATAGTGCGCCCAGGATAATGTGATATTTACAAACATGAATCGGTTTGGTCAACTGTTGCAAAATTGGTTTCACAAATTACTAAAAAAAAGGTCAGTATTATATTCAAAACACCACTGATAACTCGGGCACATCTGGTTAATCCTACTTTGTGGAATATACCAAACGGACCCGCCTTTCTCAGTATCCTGGGCGCACTATAGCTCCAACATACGAATGATTAATTATCGTAAACACTGATTAACACAGACGTATTATAAAATCATCACAAACATCTCCAATCTATAAATTATTTACTGTCGGTTCAATAAGTAATACTAATGAGGGAACTGTCCCATTCAAAAGAATGGGGAGGCATATGTTTTATGTAATAAAATAGATATTTTCAATCAATAGTATAATACTTGAAAACCAGTTTTCACATCGTCTCGTTAGTCTAGTTGGTAAGCATGCCGCTACTATACAAGCAATTGTGTTCAATCTCGCCACTGGTTCTACACACATCCAAGTTACTTTAATTTTAAAGTTTTTTTTTATCTTTTCACAAGTACCTTATTTTTTTATTTGTAACTAATATAATAACATACACGAAGTAAGGTATGCAGTACGTAGATTAATTTTGGTGTTATGTTTTCAGTATTTAACAAGTTGTTTTTTAATTATTTTATTTCATACTGAAGACATACAGTACGACACTCATATACTCGTTTTTAATATTTTCACTACAACATGAAACTTTGATCGCTTTGAAGTATCGATTCATTAAAACAGCAGTATAATATAAGACTTTATAACATGGATGCATGCAATAAAAAAGTTGACCGAAGCGGGGATCGAACCTACAACTCAGAATAAAATAGAAACTTGAAGGAAGGGAGGGTTTATCCACTACACTACCGCACCTTTGATATATGAAATGAGATTTGCACACTATTTGATATCGAACCAATATAAAGTATAGAAGGGACACATTTAAATAAAACGTGACACATAACAAAAAATGCACATTAATTCCTTACAACACCTCATTAAAAACCGATGTAGCTGCCAGTTAACCCAGTGTTGTAATCAAAACGAAAGTACAGGGTTTGACTAAATAATGGAGACTTACGGGGACAGGACAAAAACGAAATGGACTGCAAAACATTCCTATTAGAGTAAGAGGGGTCATGTGAAAACACTTTTTTTTGTTGGATCAAAGCTTTTATGTTATATAAAACTAAGAAAACAGTTTTGGATGTATCAATAGGACTGGCTTCTGGAATAATATGGATCTGTTTAAGGAATATCCTATTTCTGGCTTTATACATTTTTTTGAAAATATTTTATTGAAGAAAACAACAGCACACAATTATTATGTATTTCCTCTTCTTAAATCTATTTTATTACATAATCAGAAACTAGAGAGCTTCGTCTTTAAGTTGATATTCATATTTTCAAAATCCGTCCAAAAAATCAGAATATAAACCCGTAGCGAGTGAAATCACTTTCTATTTTCTTGTTTAGAATAGCATTGTTGTTTCTATTCAATGCACCTCAGTGATTGTCTGGACACCGTAGTATACATTCCATGGTATAACTTTTTTAACTAGTTGATCAATTTCGGTAGGATTGTGCATGGGGGTAGTTCTAACGATGTTGTTTATGTAGATATCGAAAGCCAATTCTCTTGTTTTTGATACCATGCAAATATGACCACTTTAGTTCAAATGCACCTTTCTAAGATACTTAGTAACATAATTTTTTTAAAAGTTGTTTTAACTCTTTATCAATGATACACGGTTTCCTGTGGTTACATCTACACGTTCGCCAACAAAAAGTTGCTTTCTCAAATATGCGGGGGGGGGGGAGGTTACCTATTTAAAATACTAGTATCTTTCTTAAATTAGTACTGTTTGATCTTTCGCATGTGTTACAAAATTAACCAACTTCTCGATCATTGTTTATACATTTTGCAAACGATCAAACATGGTTCCAATTAATCGACAGCTTAGAAGGACTTTTCATGTCCTCGGTAAGCAGAAGGCGGTTTCCGAACAGCACTTGTCAATATCATCGTTTTTTGTATTTAGTTAAAAAAAATGTATAAAAAGCTTCCAATGATATACCAATACAGTGAGCTACTTGCCTAATTTAAAAACTTACATCTTGTAATAAATTATGTACACTATGTTTGCATGTAATATTACGTTTCTTACATATTCGTTGATTTCTGCTAACATTTCTGTGCGGATGAATCATTTGTGGAGTACTAACAACTGGACACTTTTGGCAAATCTTTCACGAATACTTGATAAACGTAAATCGAGTTAATGAAATTTCACCAGAACGTAGGTAGGTTCTTCCCTGAATTGAAGGGCTAATTTGTTTATTTCTAAAACAGGTCAAGTGCGTGTACGAAGGGGTCACATCATCCCGTCATTTTTAAGTTCAACAGGTGCTTTCGACATCATGTTGTTACGCTTTTTTATTACGAAAATATCAATAAATATTGCAATAAACTGTCACCAACCAAGGGAAAGCACTCGTAAACTGTCTGTACATAATTTGAAGGATTTATCTCCCGTGAATATTTGAAAAAATCGATCGAAACTTAGCAGACATTTTGATACAAAATGACGTCCTACGATGTTTGAAACTCTGCGCGTATTTATTAAAGCTAGTTTTTCTGGTTTACCTGTTTTATACCCCCTGTGTAGCAGTTGTGCAGATATAAATACGCATGTGCAGTTACGCAATTTTTTTTCGACTCCCCAAGCTTGTCGACGAAAATAAATGCAGAACGAGTTTCTTGTAAAAAATTTCACTTTATTCGTTGTTACTTCGTAGTTTTGACAAAATATCAAGCGTGTTATTGATAAATGTACAACAGATGATCGAAATCGAAAAACGCGTTTTTGAGATGGTCCGGATAATGTGGTCGCCAGGCAGTAATCGTTCGTTGCCTGTACACATCATACATTTGTAGGGTACCTACACCAAAACGTTTGTTTAGAACTCACGTGAAAGCCCATACCTTAAAACTATAACAATGATAGTATATACTTACACCGTTCCAATAATGCATGACTGAGGTTGGATCATAATAACCATACAATATACTTGATTGTTTACTTGTTCGAGAGTATTGACTCGTATAATCTGTAAAATATAATAGACAACATCGATACACTAATGACAATTTTAATGATTTACTTAGCAAGTTTACTTTTACAAAATACTTGATTTTTTACTTGCTCGAGAGTATTGACTCGTATAAACAAAACAAAGATTGAGACAATAACAAAATTCGAGAAAATACATGAAAATGTAACTAAACTTATCGATGGTTTAATGTAGATATCTAGATCCGATCGCAATTATTTCCTGGATTGTTGGTGCGTTTAATAGTGAATTCATATAAGGATCTGAAACGTCCGTTTCGTACCTGTTCACTTGCATACATGTACAGTAATTTAGCGACAAATTGAGGATGTCAAAACTGTGTATTTTGTGGTACAATACCGGTCGTATTTGTCTTCACCCATACTCAGATTAAAACATCCCACATCAAAAGGGGTATGTCTGTAGTTGATACTCGGGCTAAGAGGTCTGTGAAATATATATGCTTACTAGCATTAATGCCTTGCCACTCAATGCGTAAATAATCATCTCTTAAAGGACTCTCTTGTTCATGTAGAAAGCCAATAGCATGTCCGATTTCGTGCACACATGTACTCTGAAATGCCAAATACATAGTATAAAAATAATACCGATGTTTTTACTATAATGATATATTGCTGGTTTAGAATAAGAAGGTCGTAAGTACAAAATCAATATTTTGAGAAAACAAGAGAAAAACAATCTGAAAACTACTCTTTACTTATGGAAAAACAAGCAACGTGACAAAATTCCGATTTTCATGAAGATAGGGTCACAAGAAGCTCACAAAAAGCGCCTTGTGAAGCAGATTTCAAATATACACGAGTCTTATCAGATGGGAGGTAGTACTTACGACCTTCTAATTCTAAGCCAGCGATATGTGATTTATGCAACCCAAAATGTCGCTTTGTCACAAAAAACGGATTTTCTTATTTCAGTAAAATGTATAAATATATACACACACATTGCAATTATTGTTATTTTAAAATGTCTTATTTTAATAGATATTAATATGTCTAATAGTAAATAAATGCATTAGCATAGTGAATAGGGTATTGGTTTTCACTGCCCTTTTTCCAAACAATAAAATACAGTTGTAAAGCTATTGTAATGTTTGTATACAAGTGACATACTTGATAAACGGACTATAATATTAGTCAACACTTTTGACCTGTCGCTTATTAATCTCCGTGTGTTTTCGTTTTTGTACAGTAAGAATGTTTTGATGAGTTAAAATAACAACTCTGATTGGACAACGGATAAGCATGGATATTCATTGGTGACAAGTTAATAGTGACAGGTATAGATCAACCACGAGTTTTGAGCCGTGACGGGAGATTACACTATTTAGTCATGGTTTGTGAATTACTGGTTGAAATGCATTTAAAACGCGTTGATATATATTTTTGTATGACATGACATTGTCAGTATCGCTAGCTCAATCGGTAGAGAGCTTGATTTTCAGTCTAAGACATGCAGGTTCAAGTCCTGATAACTACATTTTTTGTTTCTTTTTCATCAAGAACATGAAGACATTGTTTAAAATTCATTTTATTATTATGACTTTTCAATCTACATGCAATGGTTTTCATATTTCACTGTTTTCATTTCTTTCCACGGACCCAGTATTAATTTACCTTTCCTGGATCCAATAGTGGGCGCTTAAAGACAGTTTATTGCAATATCTAACGCCAGTGTTTGTGTCCTGCTGGCAATACAAGTTCAATACACATAGACTATTTTATATATAAACTCCTTGCAAAATGTCTGTAAATATGAACCATGTTAAATATAGTTTATCATATGAGCATCATCACCAGTATGTATACTAGTCGCAGCCAAAAATATATAATTACGCATGGTTACTATGACTAAGACACTTAATTTTGACTAATACAGACTCATTATTAAATAAATTCCAGGAAATGCATAACTTTCTTGTGTAATATTACTTGAGTAAGGGATTTGAAAAAAAAATATAAAAAGCGACTCTACCAAGGATTGAACCTAGAAAAGTAAGTAATATAGAACATCGCCTTATCCATTGGGCCACGTATTCAGTTACATAATGAAACAACTTATTTAACTTATGTTGGTGCTGCTTATATAAACCTACCCTTTTAGGGTGCATAAATTAGTCACGGCTCAAAAAGCATGGTTTATCTATAATACGTATGTAACATTTGACCAGTACCGTAATACTGTTTTGACTGGTTAAAATAATAAATAAGATTGGGCAACGAATAAACAGCGACTCCTCCATAGCCTAGTGGTAGAGCTTCCGCTTCGAGCGTTGGAGGTTCCCGATTCAATCCGAGGCCGCGTCATAGCAAAGACGAAATAAAAATGGTACAAGTATTGCCCGTGCTAGACTCTCAGCAAAGGAAAGGAAACTCTTACTCTCGTGGCGATGGATAACTTCAGGAATGAGGGGTCGATAGTGATTAATAGAATTTGGAAAACCTGTTTCAATAAACTTATAAAGACGAATATTCATATGGCTGCCTGGACAAATGTTATGTTTTACACTCATGTTAATACCATAAATGGTACAATGCTGCTGTATGAATACTAACGGTTGTACAAAATAAGACTTACACCACTGCAGCAAGATATTTGCTGTCCTTGCCAACTTCTAATATTCCCAACATAGGACCAACATCTACAAAACAATAACATAATTTTTAGAATAATTAATAATCTTCGTTCTACTGATGGCTTCATGATTTCATTCTACTGATGACCCAATTATTTCATTTTACTGTTAACCCAATGGTTTCATTCTACTGATGACCCAATTACTTCATTCTACTGCTGACCCAATGGTTTCATTCTACTGATGACCCAATTACTTCATTCTACTGCTGACCCAATGATTTCATTATACTGATGACCCAATGATTTCATTCTACTGTTGACCTAATGATTTCATTCTATTGATGACCCAATGATTTCATTCTACTGATGACCCAATGATTTCATTCTACTGATGACCCTATGATTTCATTTGACTAATGACCAAATTGTTTCATTATACTGTTGACCAAATTATTTCATTATACTGATGACCCAATGATTTCATTCTACTGTTGACCCAATGATTTCATTCTATTGATGACCCAATGATTTCATTCTATTGATGACCCAATGATTTCATTCTACTGATGACCCTATGATTTCATTTGACTAATGACCAAATGGTTTCATTATACTGTTGACCAAATGATTTGATTATACTGATGACCGAATGATTTCATTCTACTGATGACCCAATGATTTCATTCTACTGCTGACCCAATGATTTAATTCTACTGCTGACCCAATGATTTCATTCTACTGCTGACCCAATGGTTTCATTCTACTGATGACCCAATGATTTCATTCTACTGTTGACCCAATGATTTCATTCTATTGATGACCCAATGATTTCATTCTACTGATGACCCAATGATTTCATTCTACTGATGACCCAATGGTTTCATTCTACTGATGACCCTATGATTTCATTTGACTAATGACCAAATGGTTTCATTATACTGTTGACCAAATGATTTGGTTATACTGATGACCCAATGATTTCATTATACAGATGAGCAAGGCTGAATCTGAAAACGTTTCCCATAACAACTCTCTTAAAACATGAAAAGATATTAACGACAAATGAAAGATGGCGTTGTAGCCGACTGATTCTATGCATTCGCACTTTTCGTTTACCTGTTTTCTTTTTAAATATTTAAGTTTTTTACCCCAACAATATTTCATTTTTCTCATAAGCTTGTCACTATTTTTTTTGATACACCGGTATTAAACTGCAGGTGACTACCTAATTACCAAAGTGATTTTAATTCAAATAAATGATATTGTGATGTATCGATTCCTAAATATCGTACTGTTCTTTTATATTTAGTAATGTTTAACCTAATAAATATGATTTCACAAGCTATCATGGAACTAGAACTTAAGTATGTTATTAAACACACATAATGTGATATGATTCAACAATATTACTGTTTGTGCATTTATTTTTCTGCACAAATTGGTGTCTGTCTAGCTCTGTACATGAAATAATTATGTCATAAAACTGCCACTCAAAAACACAAAAAAAGCCCAATCACAAATAAAAGTCGCATTTCATAATGACCAACTTTGATTTAAGATTCACAACCATCGTTTTCCAACTCCCAAGACCTTCCTCTTCAATAAAACAATAGATTGCTAGATGTTCTACCGTGGTATGCCACCCAAAACCACCTCTAGTCAACTAGCCTATTGTAGTTTGTGAATATCCGAGTTGGTTACCAAATTAGATAATTTTGCAAGTTTGTTTCGAATCACCATAACCAATTGTTTCCTATTATTGTTTTAAATAAAGCACGTCATACATGTATGGAAATAAGTTACCCCAGTTGGTTGCTATAGTAACAAAAACGTCTTACACAAATTTACTTCTGAAGTAATAATCAGTTAAATTGAACAGTGTAACGTTTCAGTCAGATATTATGAACTGCCATTCATTTTTTTTGAATGTTTACACACGCAAATTGTGACCGAGCGACTGATCACGAAAGCTCACATTGTCACTTGTCTAATTTACAAATTAAGTGCACTAACTACTCAGTCGTCGCTCATTCGTGCAATCCACTATGTGACTGATAGAACGATTGTCTGTAACAAATCCTATTCCTCGAGCGCTACCATCGCTTTGATTATTTACAAAATGTGGTACACGTTGATTTCCGAGTATTGTTGTTGTTGTCAAGGTAATATGAATAACAACCTACCCTCCACCATTGACGTATGTGATTCTGTTGCTATGACCCAGATTGTATAATTCTGGTACTGAACTGTTCCATTCCACAAACCGGAAGCCGGTGTAGTACTCATACGTCTTCATCACCGCTTGAACGGCGTCCATGCCATCTGGAACAAATCAATCTAAGTTGAAACACTCTAGAAAATCGACCTGCTTACATTTTGAAAAGTATCAAATAGACGTCGCAATCATCTGATATACATGTATATATTTTAAGAGTTTTGAACACCGTTTCTCAACAATATTCAGTTATATACGGCAACTGATTTAACAAACCAGTTTTCCATGACTGTATCATTTTAACCAGCACGTACATACCCTTACACAAGGAATAAACAACTTATCCACATGTTGGGGATAATCGACATTGTTGTCACATTTTCATGGAAGCGTATGACCTGTCGCGACGGTGAATCCTCCAAGGGTCAATATGCGACTTTCGGGTGCATTTGTAGTTATACCGTCTTATTAATATTATTACAGGATGGTCAATAAAAAAAGTTAATCTGATCACCAAACCCCTTATTTCCGAGGACCATACAGTCAGAACTCGATATAACGACATCCGATATACTGACAAATTCATTATACTGACATCATATTTGGGGACAAAAGTATTAAAACGCTCTTTGTATCAATTCATTATACTGACATATTCGTTACAACTTACAACGACATTTTTCTTGGAAACGAACAGCGTCGTTGTATCGAGTTCTGACTGTACCTGTGTTCTATGTGTGTTCTACATGTGTTCTATCTTCGTTCTACATGTATTTTATCTGCGTTCTATTTTTGTTCTACTATGTTTTTGTTGTGTTCTAATGTGTTCTACATGTGCTCTATTTGTGCTTTTTTATTGCTGAAACTAGGTCATTCAGCTGAAACCATGGCATTCAGCGTTCCAATACTTGTGCTGTTATTTAACTTTTTAGGACTTTTAACAGCTAAAACTATGTACAGTATTTCAGCAGTTTAACTGTTGTAACTTTGTCTTTCAACGTGTATATTCAGTCTTTTAATTGCTGAAACTAGTTCATTCGGCTTTTTGACAGTTTGGACTAGGGCGAATCATTTTCTCTTCCAGCTGTGACAGTTGAAACTATGTGTTTCGGCCTTTTTGCTGTTGAAAGGTGGTTATTCTACCTGAGATTACTAATTGTAAAAGTAGGTCATTCGGCTGGGGCATTCAGCTTATTGGAGCTGGTCGTTCTAATGTTGCGCTCGGCTTGTTCAGGCTGGTCATCTAGCATTAAACTTGTTGAAACTTTGTCATCCGGCTGGGGCGTTCAGTTTTTTTTGCCGAAACTAGGTCGTTCAGCCGAAACCTTGACATCCAGCTTTTTAATACTGTTTTCCCTACATTTTAGGACTTCTGACTGCTAAAACCAAGTATTTCAGCCGTTGTACTGTTGGAACCTTGTAATTCAGCTTGAGCATTCAGATTTTGATTGCTGAAACTAGTTAATTCAGATTTTCGATCAGTTAGGCACTTTGCCTTATATGTGTTTTATGTTTTCTGTGCTCGGATTATTCAGTTGGCCATAAATTGCCATTCGCACTAAGTGATAGACTGAGGTAAGTAAATATCTTTACAACTGTTAATCTAACACCATCATTAAAAGCATCAATCATTTCTCTTACATGCCCCCTTTTGAACACCATACATACAGTCTTGCCTATGTTTACTGCTATACCCCATTTTAAACAATACGTATATATAGTCTATTTAACAAAAACAAAAGTCCTTCCTTCCTATAGTAAAATAGAAAAGTGTCGTCAGCATAGTGCTAAGTGTTACTATTCATATGGTATCCATTTTAAACTGACTCTTAGAAACAGAAGTCGGTCTGTAGACATATTTAGGGCTTTAAAACGAATGATTGTGCATGGTCTTTAGTTCAGCACCTTAAGGAATAATATCAAGTCTATAGACCGACACAATGATGACATTTATGGAACGTCACAGTTGAATGCATAGCCTACTTGCACATGGGGATAGAGTTATATACATGTACAAATATCAAAATTTATTTACCGAAACCCGATCCGTATTCATAAGGAATAATACAATGGTCCCACAAACCCGCACTCTTATACAAAAATCGTTTTTTTCTGTCACCAGATTGTCTTGATTCAGCTGCAGTTTGTGCGTCTTCTATCGTCAAATTATTTTCATTCTAAACAAGAAGAGAAAACTTGTTATTTGATATTTATGTACATACAAACATATTGCAGTCCTAGTTAATTTAACCAGTTCTACGTCATTCGTGAAACAATTGCACCAGCTGCTCACTCGGTGAAATAACATTGATTTCGATCTTACACAGAAAACACAAACATTCTATAATACATTAATGTAAAAACAATGCTTTATTTGATATTTCTAACCCACTTACTTATATTATTAATTGGAGTTTTTACCCGTATGGTGCCTCCAAATGTTGACGTGACGTCATTTTCAAAGCGCACGCTGACGTGCGATCATGTAGTTAATTTCCGACGTAAATGTACATTTTATACATGCAAATGTATTACTATACGGAAGCGTCCTGAAGCCAAATCATAATGCTCTATAATTAAAAAAAATCCTAATTAGGAGTTTCTAAGTCCTACAGTGTACGTAGGAGATAAAAAGCCTAATTAGGAGTCACTGTGAATTTCACTGTAGGAAACGAAAAAGCCTAAACAGTAAATAATAACCAATAACACGTGCTTGTTGTGTTTATACTCTCTGCTGGGTATTTGTTTTAGCTGATTTGTTAACGTCAACTATCTCATTGTGATCACCTCGGCCTTTTGGCAATATCCAAATATTTCTCTTTCTTATTTGCGTAGTATCGGGCGGATAGGGCTCATTTAAGATCAGATGTGATCTCGTTCCTGTAGATTAGTAAATACCACCCAGCAATATTTCTAAGATCAGACTCGTCCAAGTTATGAATTACTCCACAAACCAGAACTAAGAATTATGGTGTAAGGCGATTTGACAAATTCGCGGCCAGCGTGTAGAACAGTCTGTCAGTAGTAGAAATAAGACACAGTATTTCTATGGTGATCTTCACAAGGGCATATAAAACTCACCTGTTTAAAAGCGCAAGTCAATGATTCTTAAACGGATTTTAAGACTCTTTCCAAACATCTACTTTCCTAGGTCTGATCGGCACTTTCCTGACGATCCACGTACAACCCTAAATTTAGTATACTGATATACTCGTTAACAACCCCATTCTGCTGACACCTAACTGTATTACTGTCTGAATCATTCCTGTTGCCCAGATTTCTTATAATGGCATGATGGAAGAATTGAAACAAGTTTTTTTATTACGAGTATCATACGACGTTGACGGGATTACTCTATGGATCACATGTATACCGTGCATGTGTTAAATGTTACTTCATGGTTTCGTTAGGTCCACCTGCGTTTACAAATATACCAGTGTCTCACATGAACATGTACATTAACAAAATGTGCAATATTTAAATAGCCAGAGATTTGTTCGTTCAAAAAGTGGAATATTTGCTGAGTAAAGTTACAACAAATAAACTATAAAAATTTGAACTTGCCATGAAAGATTGAGCACGTTCCAGGGCCTTTTGGATCATGTTCTCGTCTCCTTGGACAATAGCAGCAATCAAGTGGTTATATTTCATTTGTCCAGTGAATATTTCATGTTCACGTCCTTCATTAAAACCATCATGTTCTGTTGTATGTACCAGCTGAAACATGGGATAAAGGAAAGGTCAAAGCCATATGGATCAGTCATCCCTATGTAAATGACCAGCCAATATGTCCATATTTAAAAGACCAGCCATATGGACTTACGACATATACTTTCTAAATTCATTTACATTCTGAATCCTTTTTGAGTACTTTCACTTCCCAACTCCTACTTTGTTTTAGCACGCGATATGCCATATTAAACTAGTAGTATATCAACCATACAATAAGCGACCCTCATGGGAACTCGAACATCCGCTCCCAATGCGCATGCCTAGAAACCAATGGGGAACGAGTAGCGCATGTGTGTATAGTAGCTATAATCGAAACAGACTAATAACTTGACGTTATTTCGCATGTGGATAATAGTTGAAGCTTTGAATTAACATATATGCGAACAGAGTAGGTAAGGTTTTAAAAAACATTATGTGGAAACAAAACATTTCATAGTTAGCAGACATACGAGGGACAATCCAGAATTAACCTGACTGATGCTTTATTTTTGTCATGTTCGATAATTTTTGATTGAAATGTCGCAAGGATTTATCAATGCATCATCGATAAGCGTCATCAGAGTCAAATTTGTCTCAGGCATGTATGTGGATAGAATCAGAGGTTTAAAAAAGTGCCGATACATTCAAGACGCTATAGAACGACGCCGAATGACATTGTATGCACCGTTGATGGAGTCGCTCGGAGACGTTTTGAACTACAGGTGTTGAACACCAAAGCAATATGTGACCTGACAAGTGTGAAATGCGACACTGAACGGACGCTATTGACTGAAAAACTTCACATTCGGTATGAAGACATGTTTATTATGTCATACCCAATGGTTGTATTGGTATGTTAAATGTATTGGCATAAAATGACCGTTTAGACAAGTAGACAACATGAAGTGTGTAGCCCCGCTCAGCGTTTATCAACTGTACAGTTTCATATACATTGTTATTAGCGTAAATCGCTTGAAATTTTCGGGAAATATCAGGCAGACATCGCCGATTTCTAGCTGTGTTATATTTTATGCTTTGCAACAGAAAGGATTTTAGACATCGACACAGTCCGGTTAATTCTGGATTATCCCTCGTACGCTACGCAAAACAAAATATGTTGAAGAATGAATTTATTACTATAACGACTTTGATTTTTAAGGAACAAAGAGGCACTAACTGCTACCAACAGATGTGTTTATCGAATAGTGATGTGTTTATCGAATATGTAGCCATCAATCGAATATTTATATGGCTATGTATATTTCGAACGACTTAAAAAAGTATGTTATTCTTCTTATAATCAGCATACACAAAGTCATTTATAAAATAAAAGTGTTTACATTAAACATTTCCCATTGTTCCTTCGATTTCTCCGATACCCTTCCATTTACCATCTCAATGGTTTGTACATAATGCTCACTTGGATCACCAACTCCAACCCCATACTGCAAAATGTGGAAAATAAACGGCATAAATAAAACTAAATGGCATCCATACAGACATATGGATTACATACATATATATGACAGACATACACACAGGTTGTAGACACCGATAGTTGCATGTGGAAGTGTACTGTATTACCTTCCTTGGTATAGCTACGGTGATATCATCCACATGTGGAGAACTGATAGTTTGCATGTGGAAGTGTACTGTATTACCTTCCTTGGTATAGCTACGGTGATATCATCCACATGTGGGGAACTGATAGTTGCATGTGGAAGTGTACTGTATTACCTTCCTTGGTATAGCTACGGTGATATCATCCACATGTGGGGAACTGATAGTTTGCATGTGGAAGTGTACTGTATTACCTTCAATGGTATAGCTACACTGATACCATCCACATGTGGAGAACTGATAGTTTGCATGTGGAAGTGTACTGTATTACCTTCCTTGGTATAGCTACACTGATACCATCCACATGTGGGGAACTGATAGTTGCATGTGGAAGTGTACTGTATTACCTTCCTTGGTATAGCTACGGTGATATCATCCACATGTGGGGAACTGATAGTTTGCATGTGGAAGTGTACTGTATTACCTTCCTTGGTATAGCTACACTGATACCATCCACATGTGGGGAACTGATAGTTGCATGTAGATGTGTACTGTATTACCTTCCATGGTATAGCTACGGTGATACTATCCACATGTGGGGAACTGATAGTTGCATGTGGATGTGTACTGTATTACCTTTCCTGGTATAGCTACGGTGATATCATCCACATGTGGGGAACTGATAGTTGCATGTGGATGTGTACTGTATTACCTTCCATGGTATAGCTACGGTGATATCATCCACATGTGGGGAACTGATAGTTGCATGTGGATGTGTACTGTATTACCTTCCATGGTATAGCTACGGTGATACCATCCACATGTAGAGAACTGATAGTTGCATGTGGATGTGTACTGTATTACCTTCAATGGTATAGCTACGGTGACACCATCCACATGTAGAGAACTGATAGTTACATGTGGATGTGTACTGTATTACCTTCCATGGTATAGCTACGGTGATACCATCCACATGTAGAGAACTGATAGTTACATGTGGATGTGTACTGTATTACCTTCCATGGTATAGCTACGGTGATACCATCCACATGTGGATAACTGATAGTTACATGTGGATGTGTACTGTATTACCTTCCATGGTATAGCTACGGTGATACCATCCACATGTGGAGAACTGATAGTTGCATGTGGATGTGTACGTATGTTAATTCCATAAATCTGTTATTGGTGGAGGTCTGTTTCGACGAAAACATTATCTGAGTTTGAACGAGGCGTGGATGTATCACTGTTGTAATACTGCGTTTAATGCAATTAATGGCGGCCATCTTGGACGCCGTCTTGGATTTTACACATTCCCCTCATATTGTTTGAGGACTTTTTTCTGTTGATCAGCATATGGTTACCTTTCAGTAAAACACAACAAAGTTTCTGTTGCAATTTGTTTTAACTTTAAAGCTAATTTGACTGGACTATAAAGACAAGTAAACCTATCTACCTGAAGATCCTCTAATGACGGTATTTCTGGAGGTCGTCTACCTGGTGGGGTTTTAGTCGGAGGTGCCGTGGGGGTGGGGTCTATTGTCGGCATGGCGACAGTTTGTGTCGCTAATAAGAACGACAATACTGTGAAAAACCTCATCTGAAAATAAAAGAACATAATCAAAGCACTGGTAGCTCTTGAAATACAACGTTTAAACATACTCGCTCTTTATTTATCGCTCCGCGAATACGAACATTTTATTTTAACAGTTTAGATGAATTAAGTTTATATGTTTGAGATTTGAGGGATAAGTGTTAAAATGTGTTGTTATCCAGGCTGCACACCAACACGATAGTAGGTGTCACATTTAAGTGTCCGATTTTGTTTTCAATTCGTTCTATATAGTCAAAGTCAAAGTCAAAATTTATTTATTGTCGGAAAATTTGGTAAACAAAATAACATTTAAGACGTTACGCTCGATGTTGGCGTACATTAGCGTAACCAATTCCGACGTTGTTGACGTTTTTAACGATTATTGACGTTACAAGACTTATTTGGGTGTTTCGAATACAATTTTTCAAGGCTTAAATTATGCCGTAAACCCCATATTTTTATTCGTCACATATTTCGCGATTGGTTTAAAAAATATTGTTGTAAAATTAAAATGGTTTTGAGCAACCCGCTTGATTGATAAGTGCATTTTTACGCAATATGTATGGCATTTTTTAGATCGGCCATATGGCGAGGCGGAGGGGTAATTAAGGCGTTACAGTCGTACATTTTAATTAAACATACAATAGAGTATACCAATAATACGCTGCGTATCGTTCCATACAAGTAGATGATTTACATTTTGCCGAGACATTAAAATACATGTACAAAAATGAGAAAGTAAGTTAGAAAATACTACGAAAACCACGTCCCGACAAGTGGCGCTTTTAATACCGCTAAACTTACTATTTCAGACGAAAACATCATAATTACATAAACCCCACAGCACATACTTCATTCATACAAAATTTCATTTAAATCTGCAGTACATCGACTCTTTTATTAAAACGGGTACGATTCTACCGATCACGTAGACGTTGACGTTACGTCAATTTCAAGGGTGTGACATTATGGCTAGATTTGCCAAAATTCATAAATAAAATTAAAGCTATGTTGAATGTAAGACTTATTTATACCAAAATACAGACAATTATATGTACTTTTTGGTTGTAGTCGCTGTCGTTTTAATAAATGCATACTTCTTTAAATATTTTGAGGCATAGCAACATCACAATTTTAATTTGGGCACTTTTTGATGCGTGTGACATCGTGGCTAGAAAAAAGTATACCTATATTAAAAGCCTAATTCAAAGTCATAATCGTACAAATTATACCCAATTCAAAAGTAGGATGCATGTACTTTTTGTCAAAATAAAGATTATAGAAAGTCGACTTCAGTTATAGAAAATACTGAAGTTTTAACAAATCTTGTCGCGGAAAGAAATTAAATCTTACGTTTTCAGTTGAATATGTTTTTCGCTCACGGTTTGTTACTGGAAGTTTTGAACGGCACAATAAATGAAACAACGCGAAATAGAGTTGTCAACACGTCGCCGCATCTACTTTTTGGGCGGATAAAGATACTTATATGAATTTGCCGAGCTGCTAAACACTGCGCATTGGTCAATTATGTTACATCTTACATGACGTTTTTGTGACGTTCTCCGTCATTCTATGTTTAATTTAATATATACTAATAATTAAACGTACATGCGGATCACATTACTAGCATGGCGATTCTTTTATCTTCCTTGTGATATCAAAATATAAACAACCGTATTTCTAAAACGATTTTTATGCAATATTGAAGTGTAAAAATGTTATAAATTGCCAATGTACGCCAACAATGAGCGTAACGTCATAAGCTATGTATAGCTTTTGTCCGACAGAGGATATTGAATGAGTGCAATTGAATTTAGGGAACGAGTTGAATAAAAAGATATGGAGCGATCCTTTGCGAGCGTCAAATTAGTTTTATTTAAAGAGTTTCATCAATTAAATGATCAATGAACACATTTTATATTTTATTCATCACATACCTGACAAAAATAAATAAGATGTATAAGATTGTTTAAACAATTAAATTTAAGGTGGTACACGCGCCTTTTATCTAACGATCTAATTATCTCCGAAACATCTTAAAATGACAGAAAATCATCTAAAACGACATTTTTTGTTCATTCTTTCTTTTTCTTGTATATATGTCACCATCATATTCATTTTAAGATTGTTAACTCATAACCGATTTAAAAACACAATAGTAGGTTTTTGGTGCAATTAAGCTAGTTTCGGTGCTTTAATTGTTTAGGATTTTTGCACTTAACGGATTCAATACAGGAAGTAAAATATTGGAACATTTCATTGTAATCAATATTTAAATGATCACAAAAGTAAGCCCCGTAAAGTATTGATAGACAATGTCAAATTCTCAAAATTAATGATGTACTGCGAGTTGCAACCTGCTATGCAAACCAGGCGTCTATGCCTCATTGGCGGGAAAATATCGGGCTGTGGAATGTTGTTCCACACATATATAAGGAAAACGCGTAATTGCCTAAACGCTCCGAAGTTTCTGGTTGATAGTGAACTTCTTTACGACCATCTGTATGTGCCTTCAAAGTCAACTTCACAATGATCTCTACAGTTGTAACACGAGATATTGGTAAGTTTTTGCCCATCTAATATACGCCGACTGTGTCGTTTGGTTAACATAATACTTTTCCTAGATCAATATCAATTGTTGACCGGAAATGGTGTTTTCAAACAAATCGTTCGTATCATGTTTACGTGCTCGTATCATCAGCTAGCCTGACGCAGACAATCGTAGGTGTACACTGTGCAACTGTAAATATCGTAGACAGGCGACAGTTAAACTACATTGCCACGACAAAACGTCACATAGCTGTTCTGTATCATGAACGCGTGGCACCGTATACAACGTAATTGATGTTTTTGGTCGGGATATCGTTTCCCTACAATTAGTCGGTTAAATCATCACGCCCATTGGTTGTGTTCGCGCTTTACATATAACTCATGTATATGACCCCGATATGGAGTAAGGGGTTAAATTGCAATATATTACTTTGACTTAAACTCACTTGTTCAACACTTTTGATTTACCTAATCTATAGTTCAAATCAAATTAATTATGTGCGGTCCTGGGTACTGTTTTAATGTCACGTAAATCTTCTTAAATATATTTATCTTACGCAAATTTCTAAGTGCGTTTTACTAATCGATCAAAAGTTGTTGCATACATTTACGTAAAAATATTGAATATAGAATCGTAAGCCGGGCCACAATATCATCAACAGAGCGGGGACCAGAATAAAAATGTATAGTCCCGCCGGTGATAACACTAGCCTTATTAATAAATAAACATGGAAAATATAAACAGTGCACGGAAGACCGGTTGCTTATTATCAACTTGGATGGAAAGAGTATATATGCATCAAAAGTGACTATGCCGATAGATTAGTAAAATCTTGTTAGACCATAGATCTCAGTAGCTAGCCAATCAGCGTGGAGAAATAGTGTTGGACAAATCACGTAGTATACAATCATATTGCTTTGGTATATATTACCATAGATTGGTTATTTCAATAGTAGGCAAAGCAAAATAATTAAAAATGGCCGATAATGTTGGGGCCTATGCATTTAGCACAGAAAATGTTGATGTGCAAACTATTTCGAGAGCAAGTTTAATCATTATTATACCAACATTTTAAACAAGTGAATAACTGGCCATATTAAAGTATATGATATCGAACCTTTAATACATGTGTTCACTATTACAGTCATAATATGATGGATGTTTAACATCTGAGCTGACGGTATTGTTGTTAGAGGGTTGTGGCAGTGATGGCATCTCTGTCTACGACGAATGTGGCTTAATTCTCTCAATTCTAAGACCACCGTTTTCTGTTCCATTATCAACGCTTTGCTTATAATTCAATCTCACAATTAAAACCAATTCAATGCTGACAACAAGTCCCAACGATGTCCTATCACTGAGGTTTAATTGTATAGCTTGTTTGCGGCTAAAACAATCGTATAAAATGAAGGTTTCTCAGTATTTACTGCACCTACAAGTATGAGATTTTGCACGAGTGAATGAAATGTATCTACCTAATATACAATTAAATCTAAGCAACAACTGACATGTGTAAACAAAGTTTTGTTCGTAAGTTCTATGTTAAATATTTGTAGTTTACCATGAAGACTCGATACATGCAACAGCCTATTTTATGGTCACATGACACGCCTAACGGTAGACTTAAGTATTTGTAACCTATTTAATGTAGCGTATACGAGGCCCGTCTGTGCATCTGACATAGTACTGTTTTATCAAATACTAGAGTACATAGATAAATGGCTTTTACAATGTCACGCTACAGAACGTACAATAAAACCACATCAACAATGAAACGACCTCAAAATTAAGACCACTTTGACAGTTCTGTACAGTATTCAACTTCAAAGTCACAGTAAAACCACGATTATATACATACAACCTCTTTGATAAAATTGACTCAAAATTACGACCGTTTTCTGTTTCTTTTCCGTTCCATTTTTACCTATTTGCTTTTTGATAGATACAACCGTCCAACGAATGAGATCAGTTTATAGAGTGTCGCTGATGGGTATCATAATTGAGATTGTACTGTAAATAGCTTTGCCAATTATATATGAGCCAGACTCCAGGAAAACCTGCTGTTTAACTTTAAGATTTCCCATAGTTTTAAAGAATAATTTTAATGAAGCAAAGTGCAAAAGAAATTTTGTTAACATCTTGAGTTATAAGGAAGATGCATGTGTTTTTGTAAAGTCCCTATTCGGAGTTTTTAGTGTGACGTCGCAATCGTCATTCAAACGTTATTCTACATAAATGTAACAAGTATAATTTCACCATTTAATCCCTTCTTGACATGAACTGTTCAAAATAGTACCACATATTAGAATTATGTTTTAATTTTTAAAATACATATCAACAGCGAAAGTGTTCGCATGTAGAGAAAGGCTACAACCGTTTTAAACAACTTATTCCTCGTTTTTCTCAATCGGAGTACTTTTCCGACATTGGTAACCATAGCAACGTAATTTGTGATTTTGACAAAATTCATGGGAAAATTTAAAGCTCAGATATTGTACTTTATGGGTAAATGACTTAAAATAGAATCAATAGATATGCATTTTATTCTTATTTCAGAGCTTTATAACTTTGATAGTACATACGACGTCAAAATTATTTATTTAAATGAAATAATATTCGTAAGACAAACTAGACCACACAAAAGCACATACCTTGTTTCCGACGGGTAAACAATGCTTCTGTTAGACGGCCAGGTGGACATTTATATACCAAAGCCGGACCGTACCCCAAACTACAACAACATTTGACCGATTATATCTCATATTAAATCTGATTCCTTCATTTTAAAACTTGTAAACGCTAATTATTTCCAGACTTATCTATTACATCAATATTCACAAATTGGAAGGATAGTCGCTTTATCAGCACTAAGTTTCATAGTTCATCCGTGTGACAATTGTTAGTCTCCAATATGTCACTTCCGCACCTGCGCAATGTGCTTCGCTATTCTCGCCTCCAGGTACACAATCCTTTCAATCCAATATTGTAGCATAACATGATTTAATCAGATAAATTACATATGGATACTATATTATAAATATTGTCCTCGAGGAAACATAACTGACCTGTTGTAACTGGAGACTAAACGCCGTCTGTCTACATATAGAAATATCACTCTAAAATTTAGACAAACCTCTGCTTAAGTACACTGACGACATAAAGAAACGCCTCGTTCTTATTCCGGTATTTCATTTGCACAACTAATCATTTAAGAGAACCGATGGACATATTGGACGGAATTTCGTGGTAACATTATGCTTTAAATTTTGACAATTTTGAAAAAAAATTACATCAAGACTTATCCACAACAATATAAGATCTAGAAACTTTAGCAAAAGTAATAATCCATAATATGGTTCATAACATTTCTATGGTTAACTGATAATCTGTCCTTGATTTCAAGCAGTCGAATCGTGGTTACGGAAGAAAACTGCGAAGGTCTGAGCATATTGTTTTATCCTAGAAGTAAAGTACAAACAGCATTTTCACTAAGTTACTTTGTACTTTATTCTAAATACACAGAACATGAAGAATGTTCCAAAATTATGTCTTGAGACATAACATTGGTTTGAACAATGACATGACAAGAACGTTTTTTGAACATGGTCAGTTGATAGGTTTTCAAACCTATAATCTACGTTTGTTATTTAAAAAAAAACAGATCGTACATGTGGTACAAACTCTGGTGTCGATGGAAATGTTTTGAAATTAATGAGATATATGTATTCAAATGTAAAGTCAGCTGTAAAACACATTGGAAATTTATTCGAATTTTTCAACAGCGAAATTGGATTATTACAAGAAGAAATTAATTCACCCGATACTATTTTCTCTAGTCTTAGATGACGTTGAACAATCACTTTATGAAAATATAGCAGACGGATTAACTGTAGAACAACTATCCATATACCAATTGATGTTCGCGGATGACGCTGTTATACTCAGTGAGTCGCGTGACGGATTACAACGATCATTGGATCATAGCCAATTATTGTGAAAAATGGGACCTATCAGTAAACGTCGAAAAAACGAAAATAGTTGTATTCCAAAAGGGAGGAAATCAAAGCACTGAGAGTACTCTTGGGAGGCGATCTGGTTGCTGCTACTAAAGCTTAAACCGACTTTACACGTTTAATGTTCGTTTTCTTACTGCCGATCTTGTCTTGAATGTCAAAATAGGCATATGTGACTATATAGGCATGTTGGGTATCTAAATAATTGTTAAAAGGTGCTTATTAATTTATATGTAATACGTGTATTGAATGCGTATATCAAAAGTGGCTTTAAAATAATACTACGCGCCTATTTATCAGATTCTACAGTATCGTCTTGTAATCACTTCCCTTACAGCGTAAGACAGTCTATAGAAAGCGGCTAGCTAGTACAGCGACACCATATGATTGAATAACAGTACTTTGCAGACCGTATACGATTAATTGATAAACCATCACTTGACCGTAGTCTGAAGTTTCTAAAAATAGCTTTACAGCCTGGACATTTGATGAACACGTCATTTTCGTATTATGAAACAAGTTCGGTATCGGCCGGTGTAGTGATCTTTTTGCAAAAATATCGATTTAACGAACAGTTTCACAATAAGTTTTGATCTTAGAATAAACAAATATTGCTGATTGGCTTAAATCAGTTAAAAAATCTGGAGAAACATATGTAGCAGTATTGGGAATGTTGACAGTTTCTGGAACTACTTGAATGCGGATTCACATAGCAGCCTAAAGGCGGTAAATTTTGTATTAAGAAATGGGCAATGATAGTAATGAGAGGCTTAAACGCCTCCCAAAAACCGAGCATACGAACAAAGGACGTACAGGGGACAAGTTATTGAACTTGTGAATAATTTCAATTACCTCGGATTTACGTTCTCCAGTGGTGGGTCGTTTATACCGGGAACCAAAGTACTAGCAGACAGAGCAACTCGTTCTATGGGAGCGTTATTGTCTCTCACAAACAATGTAGAAACCCCCATTCATATTTCATTTAATTTGTTTGATTCCTATGCAGTTCATTATTAAACTATGCATGCGAAGTTTGGGGTGCAATAAGCGGGGAGACTTTGGAACGCATTCATAGGAAATACTGTAAAAGACTATTGCATGTTAAACAATCGACAAATAATTATGCCTTGTACGGCGAGTGTGGACGTTATCCATTACTATTGACGAGAAAACTACGCATTGTGAAATACTGGTTACGAATTAATGATTGCGATAATATTACAATAAAACAAATATATAATATTTTATTACAAAATTCTGAAACAGACAATACTGGGCGAACAGAGTAAAACTTATATTGCAAGAGACTGGCTTTAATGATGTTTGGACATCCCAGAATATGTGAATCACAAATGTTTCATTAATGTATTGATGATAAGCTTAAGACTCAAGACATTTATATTTCACGATGGAACGAAGTGATTAGAAACAGTAGAACTCTTGTATTATATAGTAATATGAAAAATATTTTTTTTTTATGAGAATATTTAAACACAATAACAAATGTGAAAATACGTTCTGCCTTATCTAGAATACGGTTGTCATCACACTCTCTAGCTATTGAGACTGGCAAATATACTAACATACCTAGAGAAGAGCGTAAATGTGTTTTATGTGAAAAAAAAGACATTGAAGATAAGTACCATCTCATCATTATATGTCCGGTATATACGGATTTGAGAAAACTATTCATAAAACTGTACTACCGGAGAAATCCAAGCATGTTTAAATTTGTACAACTTTTATCCTCAACCAATGCAAAGGAACTTCACAAACTTGGTACTTTTATTAACAAAGCCCTTTACCTTCGACGTTCTATTTGCTATTGATTCCATTATTACATTCATATTTACATGTACTATGATAATTGCATATCTGATGTCTATTTATAAACTGTGTTGTCCCTAGACCCATTTTCATGTAATAAATAAATCGACTTAAACTTGACGTTTTTGTGAAATTCCAAATAATAGTAAATATAATAAAATATTATTTGCTTAACCAGCAATCTTTTCACAACCATGTGGAGGAAAATCATCGGCAAATTATTGTCAAAGTATAGTAAGTCTACTAGGTAACATAGATACCTAACAGATAGTTCACTTTATGGTGAAAAAACGAGATTTTAATCATGCAATCAGAATTTATTATTAAAACATATTTTTATTCAAAGACAAAAACAACCTACCAGATTAGAAGCAAGGGGTTTCCTTTCATGTTTTGTAATCTACAAATGTTCGCTTACACGAACTGTATTTTTACCAAAATCCACGAAATATAATGCACATGAGTATCATTATTAATGATATAATTATACACATTGTATTGTGATCACGTGGTACGTCAGACAACATACCACCTGTAAACACTAAAAACGTACATGTATTTGGCCTGTTTCAACCATCTCATTTTAATACAATTTTAAGTTGTGTGTTTATTTGGAGATTATTATGATCACGGTCTTTATTGGCCACTTCAATCACGCCAAATAAGATGATCCAGCGCAAGAAGGGTGGTATCGCGTGGACTGTTTCTTCTATCACTATGACCAGAGTGGTAGTAGGTAGTGTAGACAGTGGACAAATAGAAGAAGATCTACATAAGATTTATTACTTACACAGTGAACAAATAGAAGAAGATCTACATAAGATTTATTACTTACACAGTGAACAAATAGAAGAAGATATACATAAGATTTATTACCTACACAGTGAACAAATAGAAGAAGAAGATCTACATAAGATTGGTTTCTTGTAAGTCCAATCCAGGTTTTTCTTGTATAGTCAATGTAATAGTGAATTTATATAAAAGGTGCTATAACTCCGGTTGATGCATATCTTAAATTTTCAAAAACGTTGCTAACTTCTATTTCTAATACCCTTATCATACGATTCTCGAGTCAGCCGGAATGTATACATATATGGAATACACTCGAAATGCAGACATAAAGCATTTCGAACACACAAGAATATACATCGAATTCCTGTTCCGACGGATCCGATTCAGGTGTCTCACAAGTTCTATTAATTTGACAAGTTTAACGAAGTGGGCATGCGCGAGTACACATCCACGAGCTAGGAGCTGCGACCAACGACCAACGACCTACGAGCTGCGACTAACGACCTGAGTGCTGCGACTAACGACCTAAGAGCTGTGACCAACGAGTACACATCTACGAGCCAAGAGCTGCGACAAACGACGTACGTGCTGCGACCAACGACCTAAGAGCTATGACCAACGAGTACACATCTACGTGCTACGATCTGGCACCAACGACCGACGAGCTGCGACTAACGACCTACGTGCTGCGACTAACTACCTAAGAGCTGTGACCAACGAGTACCTGTACACATCTACGACCTAAGAGCTGCGACCAACGAGCTGCGACCAACGACCTACGAGCTGCGACGAACTTGCTACGAGTAACGAGCTAATAGCTATTTATTCATTTCAAATAAAAATAAGTACACATCTGACTGTCGATGCACGACCTACGCGCCAACTTAACAGACCTGAAATTTTTGATAAAGCTTTTAAGGAGAAATATTAAAGAACGAGTGTATTGTCGCACTATCGCATTGTCGCATTGTCGCCATCGTACTATCGCATTGTCTCCATCGCACTATCGCATTGTTGCCTTCTGAATTTTAATGTGTTACCACGATGGCCCTAACGGTATTCCGTAAAAACCCGATATGTGACATACTATATGCCGAACTGTAGAGTATTTTTAAAAGTGGCTCCATCTAGGAAAAAAAGATGTGCGCATGTGTACCGGAAGGCGATAGACGACATTGCGACAGTATGATGGCGACTATGCGAGAGTAAAATGGCGACAATGCGACAACGCGATAGTACGATGGCGACAATGCGATAGTGCGGCAATACGATGGCGACAATGCGATAGTGCGACAATACGATGGCGACATTGCGACAACGCGATAGTATGATGGCGTAAACCGTTTCGGCTTACATCAATATGGTTTGCTACAATGCTCTCATACTTGTATTGATGTTGTAATTGAACACTCTCCACACACCTATTTTAGATAAATCTCATTTTGAACTTCACATTGATCTAATTTTGGACTTAGAATTATTGAAGGGCAAAATTCTTGGCTAACTCAAATTGACCGTTCCATCTTACATCAAGTTCATCAAGACATTGTATGTTTTTAAATGTGTTTACCATCGAAAGCCCCTTACATTTTCAAAGCGATGTAACAGAATCCATCATTTTAACAGAATTATGGCCCCTGATTGACTTGACTTAGCTTTTTATGACCAAGGCTTCCATGGGGACATAAGCATTTATTGATCGCAGTCTTTTTTGTTGCTTTTTTTTTGCTTGGCAGTCTTATTGCTTCATAAACATTTTGTGTTAGTCTCTGCATTAGTTATTTTTTATTTCTGAAATGAAATACGCGTATGTATTGTCATAAGATAACATCTACTAGAAGGCTACAGTGAACGTGCAAGTACAATCAATATTGCGTGTTGTGTAATAACGAATTTCGTTATATCAATAGAACAAGTGATGGTCATAACGAACTAAAACGTCATGTTCCATAGAATTCGCTGAAAGTAGATGTGCTATAATAACTATTGCTACTGCATGACTTCTTTCACTTGCTGCGGGATACTCACACATTTTATTTAACAATTTTCCATTTTTATTTAAATTAATACGAACACATGTTTGTATCAAATATCCTTGGCTCATGTTTCCATTGTTATAACTCACTATTACAATCATGCATATAGTATAAATTCCTGTTAAGGATTTCACACACTAATGGACACTTTTGAAAATGTATTCAATCATTATCCCATTTTATTATACATCATATTTGACACTTGTTTGCAAAATTTGAAGAGATTTCACCGTCAGTTAAGGAAAATATTCACGATTTCGTATTGTTGGGGATCCGTCCAGAGTAGGCCTTTAGGTTTACCATACCAAGCTTTTGAAAAGAAACAAAATACACGTGCAATTTTTCATTTTCAATTTATTTGTTGATTAAAACAATTGAACAGACATTATATTAAACAAAAATGGTAAGTTTGTGGTATTTCTACGAAACAAACAAAAAATAATTGCGAAAATATTTCCTACCCCCCCCCCCTAAAATGCTGTTTTTCTGACAAAAAAATATAAGTGTTCTCATGCTTTAAGTAAATTCTGTATTTCTTTCTAGGGGCCACTAGACTGAAATTATCGGAGAATACCGAGCGATGCCGAAGAATGTCGAAGTCTCATAATACAATCGGAATATCTCGGATAATCCCATGACAATCCCATTAGTGTGTGAAATCGTTAATTTTAAACATATGGCAAAAAACAGCGCTTGACGATAAATTATTTCGTACTTGATAAATGTGTTTTTGTCCCATGCACTTGGCTTATCAGGCCGTATCATCACCAGTTGTGTGGTTTTCTTCAACTACTCGACTTGTCAGGTGCGAATAATTGACGATAATGTACTGGTTGTATTATAAATGTATTTTTCTTCGTACATAACCACGAACTGTTAAGATTATTACTACATATACATGTAGATTGTATGTTTTGGCTAGGTCACCTGTATAAATCATTTATCCTATCGTTCAGAAAGGAAATTGTCTAGCTATATGCTTTACATTAAATACGTGTTTGGATGAGAAAAAGCTTTTCTACCCCTTTCAACTAACTTGTTGATTTTATGACATAACAGCATAACCACTCGAGAACACAGTGGCATACTATGACCAAAATGAGTTTCGCTATAGCTGGCAACTATATAATTGATATGTTTCGGTATATACCTCATGTTGGCTGTCAGATCGCTGGAATCTCGTACACACAAGGTCAGATAATTTTAAAGCGGAACCAGACGGTTAAGTTATGTATACTTTGTGAACTTTATGAATACTATGTTATTAAAGACGATCTATTAATACTATATTTGTACATACCATATACAACATTGCGATACGATATGGTAGTACGCAGATGTTTAGTTTATTCTAGTGCAGTGGGTTCAGTTCTTTTACCGGAAAAATGAAACAACGAGATAGGAGCACTACATGTCCCCTTGTTGCTACCGACCCCTTTCAGGAATACGTCATTATAGGGGATTAAGCCATCACATACCACGGAGAGTTTACCTAACATTCAGTTTTTTTCTGGAATTACTTATTAACAAGTACTAAATTGTCAATTCACAAACAGTTGACAGTTTTTTCAGATGTGGAGGCCACGCACGAATGACAAGGGAAGGCAACACTTAACATAAACAGCAGAGCACGAAATACACAAAAAGCACATACAAAAGAAAACACACACAGTTTTACCACAACTACATGACACAAAGACAACTTCAAATATAAAACTGAACAGCTACAAAAACACAACAATCTACCCCCGACAGCCTGTTACCTCAGCAATTCAAATATAACCGATGTAAGACCCAACAATCTACTCCCGACAGCCTGTTACCCCAGCAAGTCAAATATAACCGATGTAAAACCCAACAATCTACTCCCGACAGCCTGTTACCTCAGCAAGTCAAATATAACCGATGTAAAACCCAACAATCTACTCCCGACAGCCTGTTCCCTCAGCAAGTCAAATATAACCGATGTAAGACCCGACAATCTACTCCCGACAGCCTGTTACCTCAGCAAGTCAAATATAACCGATGTAAAACCCAACTATCTACTCCCGACAGCCTGTTACCCCAGCAAGTCAAATATAACCGATGTAAGACCCAACAATCTACTCCCGACAGCCTGTTACCTCAGCAAGTCAAATATAACCGATGTAAGACCCAACAATCTACTCCCGACAGCCTGTTACCTCAGCAAGTCAAATATAACCGATGTAAGACCCAACAATCTACTCCCGACAGCCTGTTACCCCAGCAAGTCAAATATAACCGATGTAAAACCCAACAATCTACTCCCGACAGCCTGTTACCTCAGCAATTCAAATATAACCGATGTAAGACCCAACAATCTACTCCCGACAGCCTGTTACCCCAGCAAGTCAAATATAACCGATGTAAAACCCAACAATCTACTCCCGACAGCCTGTTACCTCAGCAATTCAAATATAACCGATGTAAGACCCAACAATCTACTCCCGACAGCCTGTTACCTCAGCAAGTCAAATATAACCGATGTAAGACCCAACAATCTACTCCCGACAGCCTGTTACTCCAGCAAGTCAAATATAACCGATGTAAAACAAGACAATCTACCCCCGACAGCCTGTTACCTCAGCAAGTCAAATATAACCGATGTAAGACCCAACAATCTACTCCCGACAGCCTGTTACCCCAGCAAGTCAAATATAACCGATGTAAAACAAGACAATCTACCCCCGACAGCCTGTTACCTCAGCAAGTCAAATATAACCGATGTAAGACACGACACTATACCCCCGACAGCCTGTTACCTCAGCAAGTCAAATATAACCGATGTAAGACACGACAATCTACCCCCGACAGCCTGTTACCTCAGCAAGTCAAATCTAACCGATGTAAGACACGACAATCTACTCCCGACAGCCTGTTACCTCAGCAAGTCAAATATAACCGATGTAAGACACGACAATCTACCCCCGACAGCCTGTTACCTCAGCAAGTCAAATATAACCGATGTAAGACACGACAATCTACCCCCGACAGCCTGTTACCTCAGCAAGACAAATATAACCGATGTAAAACAGGACAATCTACCCCCAACAGCCGGTTACCCCAGCAAGACAAATATAACCGATGTAAAACACGACAATCTACCCCCGACAGCCTGTTACCTCAGAAAGTCAAATATAACCAATGTAAGACAGGACAATCTACTCCCGACAGCCTGTTACCTCAGCAAGACAAATATAACCGATGTAAAACACATCAATCTACCTCAGACAGCATGTTACCTCAGCAAGTCAAATATAACCGATGTAAGACACGACAATCTACCACCGACAGCCTGTTACCTCAGCAAGACAAATATAACCAATGTAAAACACGTCAATCTACCTCAGACAGCATGTTACCTCAGCAAGACAAATATAACCAATGTAAAACACGTCAATCTACCTCAGACAGCATGTTACCTCAGCAAGTCAAATATAACCGATGTAAGACACGACAATCTACCCCCGACAGCCTGTTACCTCAGCAAGACAAATATAACCGATGTAAAACAGGACAATCTACCCCCAACAGCCTGTTACCCCAGCAAGACAAATATAACCGATGTAAAACACGACAATCTACCCCCGACAGCCTGTTACCTCAGCAAGTCAAATATAACCGATGTAAGACACGACAATCTACCTCAGACAGCATGTTACCTCAGCAAGACAAATATAACCGATGTAAGACCCAACGGACAACGAATCACACATCACAAGCACAAACCACATTAGTCAAAAAGATTATATTAAGTCAGACAGGAAAGGCAGCACTCAACTTAACCAGCCGAGCACAGAAAAAATTAAAAACACACAAAGCACTGAAAACACGGCATCCCGTCCCGAAAGTCTGCCGCCTCAGATAGTCAAACTAAAACGGAACGAGGGCCAGGTAACGAAAAAATAACAACTTGACATTACACATCACAAGGACAATCTACAACATAAATATAGTATACGTGCAATTTTGAAAGATACGAAGCAGCCTTGTGCTGGACAACGAAATTGCAGAATGGCACATACAAAATCAACAAAGTTTAACAAAAAGGCACAATGGCGAAATATTTTGTATATTTGTATTTTTGGTATAAAAACTACAAAAACAGTATATAGTTAAGCAGCATTTTTGGAAGAAATAAGGCAGCCCTTCGCCGGACCCAAAACACTAACCCGTAGAAAATGAATACAGTTTAACAAAATTGAGCAGTGGAAATAAACTAATGCGGATGTCAAGGAACCACATAACCTGCTACATCCGGCATTCCAACCCATTACCCCATGTGACAGTCTAGAACTTTACCAGCTGCGCCAACCATACGGTCACTTGCATCGTTTGTGTTAAATACTACCAATATTTAGTGATTACAAACTCTTTTTACGAGCTTTTCGATAAGAATCACCAATCTTTAAATATGTTTGATTACAACCTTTGTTAGTTTCCATTGCAAAATCGACATAACGATCATTATACGATTGGCAACGGCCAACATTAAAACATTGCATCAGAGACCAGACAGATATCAGTGACCATTTCGCAACTACATCACATTAACATTTATTGTAATAAAACATAACAATAAGCTATCGGCTTACATCAGCTGACAACTCGTCAATCAAGCACACCAATACGGACCTCTACCGGGATTTGAATCTTCAACCTTCCGGTCCAAAGTTGGATACCTTACAAACGATGTGGACATAACTATGCGAGTATGATAGAATAACCAATGCGGTATATTGTGTTCAATATTTGCGGCAGTTTCCTCCCTTGTTCTGACAGAAAACGTACGAAGAAGCGTGTTTTAGTATCTCTTGATGATGTTTTAAGTAACATCGACAACTAGAGCCATTCAAGCTAAATGGAAACATATTACATGAAGAAAACTGAAGAAATGGGAAATATAAAATACAGATTCGGAAACGATTGATTTTGCTATATAGTATAGCACAGAGAATTTGACATGATCCTGATCTTTATGCATGAATATATTACAAGGTAATTGCGTTGAATATACCACTTTCCGCGAGCAAATTGTGCAATATCGGTTCTTTAGATTTGTTTTGGTATTATACCTCGAGCGTCTTCGTGATACTCTCCGCTTATGAAAACATATAGCCGGGGTTATAAATATAGACAATATATCAGCTGTTAAATTATGCAAATTTACAGGTCGAGAGTCGTGTCAAATTGTCTGGACTATACAGCAGCCGGACTGAGTTAAAACCCTTGACTTAGAAATCAAAGAAAGTGCCTGTTTCCAACATGTTTCCTGAGTGAAAGCATAATTTATAGTGTTGGGTTTTGGTTATTGTACCCATATTAGGCCAACACTCTGGCTAGCACACACACAGGTGAGTCTATGGAAAAATCTACCAGAAAAATGTTTGAGGAACTACATCTATAAACCGGTCTATTCTTCATTTAAGTAACCATGGTAACAAGGAACAATTTATTTCTACCAAAAAACATGGCATTGAGAAAAGAACATAAAAAGACATGTTAAAAACTTTGCAACCATCTTAGGGTTTGAATCTATGCAGCAAAAATGTCGGTAGCCGCAGATGAGTTTGATGAGTGGGCGCTTTAGCGCAGTCGGTAGAGCAGGAGACTCTTAATCTCTGTGTCGTGGGCGTTATCTTCTATTATTAATTGACTATACAATATTGGGCGCGTTTTCACTCCAAATGCAGGGCCGATACGAAGCTCAACTCGACATTATAGACAAAAAACTCGGCCATTATATAATATGGGAAAAACGCGGCCTTTATGAAAAAACTCGGCCATTATGAGATTCGGCCATTCTGATTGGCTGTCGAGCTCGGCCAATATGAAACCCGTGGTTCTCTTGAAAAAAATAGCCGCCATTTTGAATTTCACTAAATTTATATTCAGAATGTTTTTAAAGACGAGGGCCCTTTCTGGGATGACTTAAAACATCAGAATATCGCGAAATATCGATCGGGTTAGACGGCTTATATTCAGTCCTTGGATTACGTCATCGTATTTCGTCATCAAACTGAGCACGTCATCAGCAGCGGCGGCACAAACTTGAACAAAGGGGAGCGTATTCTGAGACAGTTGGTAAATCATTTGTTGGCTCTGGACAGCATCATCGACACTAAAACCGGGTATAGTGAATTACGTTGAAGTAACTATGTTTGATATAAATGAAGACTTTTGTGACAATTTCAATGAGAATCTAGATGGCGGGTCGGATAGTTCTGTGCAAGTTTCGGATGACGGTATTTCGGATAACGATATTTCCAATTCTTGGTGAATGACAGTTTAAACGTTTTAAAAATGTAGACATTAGTGAAACTATAACATGTATTGAACGAACATAAAGTTAATGCAAATAATGTAGTTATAGAAAGCAACATTGAACATTCGATTTTTTCAATGTCGTTATGAAAAACAACATTGAACATTGGACATTGAACTTTTTTGAATGTTGTCATGAGAAGCAACATTGAACATTCGATTTTTTCAATGTCGTTATGGAGCCGGTTGAGTGAGGAAGCAAAAGAATGGGCATTAGACGCGCTTTCCAACGCGCCCTCACATGACTGGCTGTGGTCAAAACTTTTCCATCTGATTTTTTTGAGTGTAGTTTTCGAAAACAACATTGAACATTCGATTTTTTTTAATATAGTTTTGGAAAACAACATTGAACATTCGATTTTTTTGAATGTAGTTATGGAAAGCAACATTGAACATTCGATTTTTTCAATGTCGTTATGAAAAACAACATTGAACATTGGACATTGAACTTTTTTGAATGTTGTTATGAGAAGCAACATTGAACATTCGATTTTTTTTAATGTAGTTTTGGAAAACAACATTGAACATTCGATTTTTTTGAATGTAGTTTTGGAAAACAACATTGAACATTCGATTTTTTTGAATGTTGTTTTGGAAAACAACATTGAACATTCGATTTTTTTGAATGTAGTTATAGAAAGCAACATTGAACATTGAACTTTCGATTTTTTCAATGTTGTTATGAAAAACAACATTGAACATTGGACATTCAACTTTTTTGAATGTTGTTATGAGAAGCAACATTGAACATTCGATTTTTTCAATGTCGTTATGGAGCCGGTTGAGTGAGGAAGCAAAAGAATGGGCATTAGACGAGCTTTCCAACGCGCCCTCATATGACTGGCTGTGGTCATTTTAAACAGAAGGGGCACTTCTCATTCCACGAGAAAAGTCAGTCTCGAAGCACCGTCGCTAGCTTCGGCCCTACCAGCGAGCTCCCGCGACACGGGCACACAAGCATTCTATCGCAGCACCCCTACCTATCAAAGCTCCAACCTGCCGGTAAGAAGCCGATTTGCGGCAAGCAAACGGTCTGTCTCGAAGCTCCGCCGCTAGCTTCGGCCCTACCAGCGAGCCCCCGCGACCCAGCCAAGCAAGCGTTCTATCGCAGCATCCTACCTATCAAAACTCCAACCTGCCGGGAAGAAGCCGATTTGCGGCAAGCAAACGGTCTGTCTCGAAGCTCCACCGCTAGCTACGGCCCTACAAGCGAGCTCCCGCGACCCGTGCAAGCAAGCGTTCTTTCGCAGCACCGCCGTGGGTGGGCATATCCTCTAGGGCACTTTATATGTCGAGCGGTAAGCCGAATCTGGCTTGTTTTTGATCGTGTCAGACCCCTGCCCTACCCGGCGCATTCGGTCTTGCACACTCAATTCTATCGGCCAGAACACTTCGGCAGGGTCAAACGCTTTCGAATTCGTGGGTAAGCCGAATTTCGCAACATTTTCATATTTTGAGCCTTTCTTGGATTTTGCCTCCTTCCTATAATATCATCCGGGACTTCTACGTGGGGTGACTATTACATTATTTTCGTGGGGCGGTCCTTTTTCTTTAAATGAAGACAGCCAGCCATGTGAGGGCGCGTTGGAAAGTTCGTCTCATGCCCGTTCATTTGCCTCCACTCTAAACCGGCGTAGGCAGTATGTGAACGATTTTACGGCGTGTCAAATTGCCGAGCTTTCTCGTTCAGTGTTTTCCGCGCAATTTCCCTTCTATCAACGATCTATGAAAGCTTCCGAGATTGCACCCCGCGCAAAACTTTTTCATCTGACCTCCGATCCGGCAAAGTGAGGGCGCGTTGGAAAGCTCGTCTCATGCCTGTTCGTTTGCATCCACACTCAACCAGCGTAGGCAGTATGTGAACGATTTTACGGCGCGTCAAATTTCCGAGCTTTCTCGTTCAGTGTTTTCCGCGCAATTTCCCTTCTATAAACTATCTATGAAAGCTTCCGAGATTGCACCCCGCGCAAAACTTTTTCATCTTATCTCCGATCCGGCAAAGTGAGGGCGCGTTGGAAAGCTTGTCTCATGCCCGTTCGTTTGCATCCACACTTACCTATAATATTTTCTTGAAAAAATGACAAAGAATTGGTTCTACTGTGGAGCGGTTAAATTGACCAGCTCTTACAAGCTTCTTAACTAGGCAGCCGAATCTCGCGACATTTTCATATTTTCAGTCTTTTGAATGTTGTTATGAAATCAACATTGAACATTAAACATTGAACATTGAACATTCAACTTTTTTCAATGTTGTTATGAGAAGCAACATTGAACATTGAACATTCGATTTTTTCAATGTCGTTATGGGGAACAACATTGAACATTCAACTTTTTTCAATGTTGTTATGAGCAACATTGAACATTAGATTTTTTTTAATGTTGTTATGAAAAGCAACATTGAACATTGAACATTCAGGGAGTATGTGAACGATTCCAAATGTCCATATTAATAATACTATATACAATAGTCACTTAGGTTTTGCTTCACAATCTTCAAAAATCTGTATTTATACTGTCTGATAAGTTATAATTCTTGTTACCCATTCGAGGTTCATTTGTTCAGGAAATAGGGCCTCTCATGAGTGTCTCTTTCGTCTTTTTAGCAAGACTGACTTAAAATACAAATATGCCAAGTTTGGTGCTTTAAACACAATGTGAACAGTCATGTTCCTTATTTATTTACCATTTTCCCGACTTTGGGCCTCATTTTTGTTGAAACCACCAATAGGGCCTCTTTTCCATGTTTTATTATCACAAAAAGGCAACATATATCAAATACTCACTTTCATCTTAATATATAATATGGTCACATATACTTTGCTTCATAAACGGTTAAATAATCCTGTATTTCATATACTGTCATGTCTGTTAAAACGCTTGTACCTCCTTCGGGGCCTCATTTGTGTAGGAGACAGGGCCTCTCGTGAGTATCTCTTTATATTTTTTAAAATCAGAATGACATGAAGTACAACTATGCCAAGTTTGGTGCTTTATACAACTTGTGAACATCCATGGCTCTTACAACCCTGAGTAATTATTTAGGTATTATTTTCCCGAATTAGGGCCTCATTTTTTTTCATTTAAATCACTAGCGGGGCCTCTTTTTGATGTTTAATTATTATAAACAGCAATATGATTCAAATAAAAACATAAATCATGATATATAGTAATTTTGCATAATTATGTTTTGCTTCACAATCAGGTGAAAAAAAAACATCGGACTGACTTATAGTACAACTGTGCTTAATTTGGTGCTTTTACCACCTTGTGAACATTCATGGCTCTTACAACCCTGAGTATATTATTTTATTATTATTATACCATATTTATGTAGCACTTTTATCATGTATTTACACGTTCAAAAGTGCTGTACAATCACATTTAATACATTGTTAAACAATTTAAAATAGATATATGCATGCAAATCTAACAACAAATGTATATAATACAGTTTAAAGTTTAAGGATAAAATATGAATTTGCAGCAGCCAACTTGTAATTAAAACAAATATAAGCATTGAAAGCTTTAAATTCGATTGGCTTCGTAAGCTATATTGCCAGTCCACACGCGCATTAATCCACCAGCCGGTATTATAAATATGTTATGCATATTGGTCGAACACATTCAACGTCACGTCGGACGTCAGTTATACCGTGGTCGGTCCTGTCGGGTATATGTACCTGGATACTTGGTCTGTTGTTGAGCGCATAGGAAGAGCCCGTTAGAGTAAAACGACGGATTGTAATGACCTTTATATTGTTAACATTGCTAAACGTGGGCGGTTCGAATCCGCTAAAACGCCGACTTCTTACTTCCGGCATGCATCTGAGGTTCACAATTCTGAATGAGCTCTTAGAAACTGACTTCATGCTGCCAATAAGCATGCTCGCATATCTGCTTTCCGTCCACCATTGACCCAAGAAACGTGATGTTTTCACTGACATTTTCTCTAGAACCCCGAAACATCCCGTTAACCAGACCCCATGGACCCCGGTCTGTTCTGTTCTTAGAGGAATCAATGTTATGTGTAGACTTTAATGATGGCAAGAGAAGTGTGTGGCGATAGAAAAACGAAATATTCCTGTACTTTTGCACTCAGGAACACGACTGGTTTGATGGTACATCAGTACTAGTTTGCGGCAGGGTCTATGGTGAATCTACAGACCATGCGCCATCCAAACGGTGAAGATCGGTGGATGTTCCCTATCACGATGATGTTTAAAATTAATGTGTAATCACTTTACGGTGATGCTAGAGGTCAGGACTTTGTGCTAATGGACTTCAACACCCGGTCGGACATGGCCCATGTGATCACGGAGTATTTCAAACGCGAGCGTATATAGTGCGTATGAACTGGCCTGCTCGGTCTTCTGACATGAATCCGATAGAGCATACATGCGACAAACTCCGATGACGGTTAAGTTCACGACTTGTCAAACCACAGACCCAGTGGGAACTGACACATGCACTCATAGAGGAATGGAAAAAACCCTCGTCATGCAATCAGAACGTTGATTAGCAGCTTAATACTCAGGTGTAGGGTTGTTTTGGAAGCTCGAACGGGTCATCTGTGGCATTGGCGTAAGTTATGTTATTGCATTTTATGTGTTTCGACACTGATTGAAAAACATAATAATCCACCCACCACTATGCGAACGTTGACATTTTGGTAGCGACATCACCTAACACGTGTTTACTACTGTCATTTAGCATTACCCACGTTAACATGTGTCAATATGACATATTGAACATTTGATATCAATTATTGTTTAGTTGTTAGTAATTTCAGTGATTGAATATTAACCTTTGCATTTTGTTGTCCTTAATTTTTTTTGAGGAGTACTAGTATAGAATCTTGATGTCTTAAACCAGGTTTCTATGCACTTTCGCAATATACATGTACTGTATACTAAAAAAGTCAAACTACAATTTTGATGATTTTTATGCTACATTCTTTGTATTTATTTGAACTCACTCAAATAAAACCTTAATTCGAATCATCACAAATAGAGAGTGTGATTATTGTAAAGATAATCAGTTAACATAAAACTTCGATGATATTAACGTTAAATGAACGTATATATTTACAACGAAACATTTATGCAAGACAATGCGTACGAGTTTTAAATGAATAAAGGATGCGCATATCGAAGAAAACACCGCACCCTATGCCTTATGTTTTCGGCGTGGACTCACTATTAAATATCATATCACGTCAATATGAATTCCACCGACCGCCAAGCAGGTAATGTCATGTTAATAATTTAGAAGTCAGATGAGATGAACTCAGTTTACTTTTATAAGCAGCTTCACTGTCAGATGATTTTGTGAACTAATTACTACACACATATCGTACAGACCGTTCCGGGATGCCCGACAACTAGAAAGCCATAATTCCTAGAATGCCATTTTATGAGCGACATGTAAAAAATAGTACATATTAAAGCTTATGCATGAACTTCTTGGTTTTAGGTTGATTATGAAACAGGTTGCTACAACCTTGAAATAATATTAACGATTCTCGACACCTCATGCCCGATTTTATCCATCGTCACAAAGGTGTCGATATACATAAGAGAAGCCAGTGTTCGCTTATTATGCTGGATATCTTACAAGGGAAATACTAATACCATTTCGTTTTTAGCATGAATTACCCAGATCGAACCTGGGGCTTCCCGCACTTAAAGCAGACGCTCTGACAGTAGGCTATCGAGGCGGTACTTTGACTCATGGATGATTGCAAAAAAGAAAAAATAATGCAGATCTTCGGTATGTGTTGCAAATCAAATGGATTCGACCTGATAAAAATATATTTCACATCTATACTATGAATATATAGACAGGGATCTGAGTTTATGACTGGCCCTCATATACCTAACTCAACATTATGTCCAATATTTTAAACAAGCCGAATGCAATCATTTAATTTGCACTGTACACTTCAAGACAATATAATAGTATACATAAAAAATACAACTTTTATCAATACACGCACATAATGTCGCCTGTGTCGAGCATAGAATGTTTAAATAATGCGTAAAACCCGGTTTGATGACATAACCCTGCACAGACAGAAACTAGAAAACGGCCCTCGATAAAGAAGTGAAATCATTATTTACGCACGATCTCAGGAAATTAGTACGACGATTTGATAGAGAAAAATATTTGGATCAACTCACCGACACTCGTCCGTAACTGCACCGCTTAGTTAGACGACAGCAGCAATTCAACAACATTGACTGAAAACAATTCGTCGACTTTTGCCATTTCAGATCCCTGTCTATATATTCATAGTATAGATGTGAAAGATATTTTTATCGGATCGAATCCCTTTGTTGCAAATTAGCACGTTTTTTATTTAAATATTTCAGCCATCTTGATATCAACATTGGACGGAATTAAAGATAATGATATGGCAAAGAATGAAAGCAAAGGAATTTCACATTTCATGCTCCATATATAAATATCATGCATTTAATTAACATCGCGGTAAGATGACTAATTTTAATTCCAGATACTTTATACATTTATTACAATAACTTTATTTGTCCAAATAATATATTTTAGATAACAAATTATAAATAAATTTATTTTATGGTAATATATTTATCAACCCACACGATCATATGAATTTGTTGTTTCTACACCAGAAACGCTACCATGCAAATGTATCCATATTTTTTTCCTAATAGTAGACCAACGGATTGTTACATAAGAGCTGATTCCCAAAACAACAGACATAACACTGTTGTTTAAACAGCAAGCTGAATTCCACGTACTACAACAACCATTAGAGTTAACACAGAGTTCTGAGATTAGAGTTCAGAATCACAACTGTTACGAACATCATCATCAACATTGAAAGCATGAGCTAAATTCCCAAACTGTATATCAACGCCTCAATACGGCATTACACTGAAATAATGTTAAATACTACCATTCAATCTGTATGTGATTTAATTCCTGAAAGGAAATTTAAGACAAATAGGTCTAGAACACATAGATCTGTATTACCATGTATTGGTAAAATATCAAAAACTTTGGTACTGCAACTTCTGATGATGTTGAGATGTTAGCAATACATATAAATGGGTTGAATAAACTTTCCAGAACCCTGGTTAAAAATAGTCAACAACATGAAAACAACTTAGCACCTTATTTGCATACAGTTGAAGTAGAATAACAAATATTGTAAATGGAATGAAGGAAAATGAAATGGCAATTGATTTAATTGAAACCCAAATAAATGATTCATCTAGGAAACGTGAACAGTCCTTTTCAACCATGAATGTATTGGTAGCAAAACACATTCAAAGCTCCAGACTGTTAGAACATTGTCTCAGTGAACTGTTGATGGGAATTTATCAGTTAGTTGAGGGAAAACTATCCCCTCATTTTATTCCAGTATCAGCATTGCAGCACACATTGTCTAACATATCTGAGATTTTGCATAATAAATTCAATGGTTACCATTTAGTTTTTGAAAAACCGGATGACGTTTACAAAAATGTTGAGTTTGTATTTGCCAGACAAGGATTAACAATGTATATATCGGTCAAGTTTCCTATTGCATCATTCAATAAGCCATTGTCATTGTTTAATGTCATATCTTTACCTGAACATCAGACCATGCCACCCAAATATTAGATTTGCCAGATACAATTGCTATAACTAATGATTTACAATATTATACAACATTTAGCAGTGATGAGTTAAAAAACTGTAAAACTGGAAACATAATGTTATGTAAATTCAGTAAACCGTTGTTCCCAATTACAGTAAATAGCTGTATTTCAGGTTTGTTTAAAAATGACATGAGTATTGTAAAAAGCAACTGTGACTTCAGATTTTTAGTCAATCATCTTTCATCTGGAATAACCCAGCTGTCTCATACTTCTGTTTTAATTTATAATATTGATGTTATGGAATTTGATTGCATATCTGGAAAAAGAGTGCAACCAGGGTGTAAATGTTGTGTGATGAAAATTCAATGTGAATGTTCTGTTAGTACAGATACAATTTATTTGCCACACAGACCGTCTAATTGTCATGAGAACACAACAAGTGTGTTGCATCCTGTAAATCTGGCATTATTACAACAATTTTTTAATGATACTGAATTAAATCAAAGCACTGAAAGAACTGGTGTGTGGCGTACTGATGCCATTAAATCCAATATCGAATCCAGGTTGTATCATAATTTTATGTCACAGTTCTGATAAGCCCACCCTTACTCAAACATTTGTGCTGCTAAAGACACCAAGAGAACCAGCAGTTACCTGGAACTTACTTAAGTAACTGCTGAGCATCAATGAAGGGATATTTACAAATACCATTTTTAACGACTTGGAGAATTCGACCAGTGTCAAGATAACTGACTGTTTATTCTCCGTATGACCACGCTTGTTAATTAAATGACACTCTATATTAAAGTATGTAAAAGGGGTAAACATGGCGTCGCTCCCACATATCGATCGGCCGATTAATTCTTTAAAAACAAGTTTTACATTTTATAAAACCTTTAAGTATTAGCTTTTAAAACAAGCTTTAACGAACAAAATCGATCGAATATTAAATTAATAATTGATGATTTTCGACCGTGTATTTTGGTATAAAACGGGATATTTTAAACTTACTTTTACGCGGAACGGATTCTTACTCGTCGCCGTGGATTAACTAATTAGGGTATCGTGTTGAATGTTGTCTAAAAGAGAGACATATATATCTGCTTCATTACAAGCTTTAAATAATCAAAATCGGATAATAGATACGAAAATTATGAGGTCTTATATAAAGCACGGTAGAAATTGACTAGTGCGTTTAACGCTTACCGCGATAACATCGTTAATCGGCCGATCGATATGTACGTAGAACTATTTCAGTTCCCCCCACCAGCTATATATAGCATCAATGTTTGTATACAACATAATTAGGTCATCGTCTGCAATGTGCAGCGGCGGAGTGATTTACATACGTTACAGTATACGATTGAAAACCGTGGGAACTATTAGATTCCCGCCACCAGTGAGAACATTCGTTGGTAGTAAAAATATAGTCCGTTGCGGAATGATTTGCTATAAAAATCCTCTAAAAAAAAGTCTGATAAAATTGTTGGTCTTAATATAAGTAAATGTTGGTAATGTAAACAAATCAGGTCCAATGATACGTGTAACCTGTGTTGCATGCTTGTAATATTGTTCAAATCATAGAACTATTTATTTGCCGAGGCCTAATGCGTTAAATTGGTCGTAAGCTGAAAAGTGGTAATATCATTGTGTGGCGTTTACGCAACACAAAAACAAAGGGTTTACCAATATTGAACATATTATATCATTACCTTGACTTTAATGTATGATAAAAATCTATTAAGATGCTATCACGTGCATCCTGTCTCCAGTGGACATTTCAGTGACAATTATTTTAGACTATCATAGTCGTTTTACAACCTAACAGCCCCTGGATAGTAAAGCACTTTGAAGCTTCCCTTTTGAAAAGCGTTGCTAAAATAGTTAGATTACATTGTCAATTTAAAACAAACGATGTGGTCAAATATTACCGCATAAAACTAGTATAGGTGCAAACCGATTCTGCTATTTTTAAAAATGTTTATTACCGCTTGGGTTGACCGAAAAATCTGTTAAGAACCGACTCAATTTGGTGTATTTTCGTGACACTACCGGTATATCCGGGGGCAGGTCTTCGTCTCTATCCTCCATCTACCTTGATAAATCGTGACATACCGGCGCTGGACCCTGGCTCTAGACCGGTTGAGTCCCAATAAAGTATGTTTCATACCGATCGAGGCAGGGAAGAACCCAGCATATACCCGAATAATGGTTATATACGGTAATGGCTGGTAGGACCCCGTTTCATAACGGATGATACGATCATTATACTGGTTTCATTACGGCCAAGGTCTGTGAAGTTGCAGTTACCCAGTATTTGTCGAAAAATGCCAAATTCACTAAATAATTACGTAAATCATAATTGAAATTCTGTTGAAATCAGTTTATTTTTGTTTACGAAAAGTAGTACTTAGTATTCAAACCCACACGACGAGTTCCCTTATTTATCAAAACCGAATGTAATGATTGCGTTACAAACAACGTGCATCATGCACATAGTCTGATCAAAATGCCCCGTACGACATGCGGATACACCAGAGGATGTTTTAAGGGGATATGTTAAGGTCATGGTTAATACATGTAATAGTAAACAAACCACAAAATAATAACATAATTATTGAAATCTTCCATTCATCGAAAAATGCGAAGAGTTGATTTTGCAGTGTGCAACGACGTGAATAAGAATTGTTGGCGTCGCTTTCAGCTTTTTTTTAAAAATAAGAGGTGTTATGCTAAACACTTATTTCAGACAATTCAAGTGATCAATCTTGGAACTTAATACGTAAAACTAAATTTGCGCATGTGCTTTTAATGAATATGCACTGATAAGCTTAATATAGTTAACTGTTTTGAACATAATACATTTTGTTTTCCGAACACATATTAATGGTCACCCTGTATATAGAAACAACTGGCTACTGTTTTATCAAAGCACTTACGGAAATCGTAAACTTACGTACAAATTTAAACTCGTTATAGTTATTATAGTACACCTACAATTTTGGAGACAGATATGCTTTGTACGAGTTCTTAATTGAATGATTTTTAGAATTGCAAATCCATTTACCACAAATTGTAGCCGTAAATTATTTATAAGGAATTTAAATTTGAACGTAAGTTTAAGATTTCCGTAAGTGCTTTGATAAAACAGTACCCTGGTCATTGAGATCATTTGAACTTCTTTTGGTATCAAAACCTACACTTGTGTTTTGCAGTAAATCATTGGACATCTCAAGAGCAAAAGTATGGAATTCGCTTTTTTATGATATAAGAGTATTTGAAAGTGTTACACATTCAAAAGCAAAGATCGATAATAAAACGTTTCTCTCAATTGAAAGATAATAATGTGGTTAGAACTTCCTTGATATCTTGTTTTTCCGTTTGTTTTATTAAAACGTATTCATTCAATATTTTTGCGAACGTACATCTTAAATATAATAATCTCTCAACAATGTACTATTTTAATTGTTGTTGTTGTTGATGATGTAAAGTGTTGTTGTTACTTGCTGTTATAAAATTAATGCACATAATATGTAAATATGTTTATGAGGCTCATAGGGAAGACTGGATATACTAGTACCCAACTGGGTTGCCTCTTTAAATATAGCCTTTATTATACTTATTATGTGGGAGCGGCTGCTTAGAGGTAGGGTGCGCGCTTGGGATCGAGAGGTCCCGGGTTCGATCCCTGTCTGCTCCACTGCTTAACTCATAGCAAGAATAACCCACATGCTCCACTCGAATGAGGTGTGATATGGTACCTGTGAGGGCTGTGTCTGTACACGTTTGATATTCCTGTGTGTCTTATTGGCTGCACACCAACCAGGAGATATAGTATCCCCAGGGAGACTCGAACGCAGGTTTCCTTAGGTAGCCCAATGACCTGGGGAAGTTAAAATGTCAAAGTGTGGCTAAACGGCTAATTTGCTGAAAGCCGCCCTCGAAAATCGGTATCTAAACTTTTTCTTCTTATTATTATTACATGTATTATCTTCCTGAGAACAAAAGCTGGTCGGACCCCACTCAGATAAATATTACTGGCACGTTGATGACATAATTAACATTATAATTAAACCTGTCATAACAGACAGGTACCTTTTTTCATCAGAACGATTACCGGTTTTGAAAAAACTGAAATCGATTTCAAGAACAAATCGAATCGGATCAAATTAACCGGTTGATCGTGACTGCCCTACTTGAAATCACAGACGCTTAGGGTCTGGACTACACCCCTCCCGCTACGATAAAAATGAAATTCGACTGAAAATCTACTCGCGCGGAGCTCGTACCATCAATGTGACCAGTGGTGGTATTCAATATTGATCTTACTTGACTTAAAGATAAGAAAAACCAATCAGATCACACCATATTAAACTCTTGGTCAGTAACAGTAACATACACCGGGACAAACCGGGGATGCCAAACCGGCACAGTGAGACTAGGGCTCTGCTCTCAGTCAAGAACCTGGATACACCGTGTTTATACAGGGATACTCCGTATGATCCTGCATGGGATGCAGCAAGCTGTATCCCCGCTTGTAACCCAGTTTTGACTCCATATTTAAATTCTGTTGAAATCTAGATCATTTCTCCCGGTAGCTCCTGGCGACTCCACGAGGCTTTAGTCATTTTAAAACAACCGGTCTCTTTTGCCATTTTGATATGAGTAAAACGGTTCACCACGGTTCGTCTTGGCGATCCAGTGTTGTTACGGTTGTACGCCGGTTCACTGAACCGGGTATACCGGGTAAGATTCGGTTCATCTTGGTAAACCCAAAGGGATTCGACACATAAACATGCAGTGATTAAAAACTATTTTCAAAATTATTTTATTACTTCTGCTGTGTATATTTCATACAATATACACAGTAGAAGTAAAAAAAATATTTTTTTGAAAACAGTTTTAATCACTGCAGGTTTATGTGTCGAACCCCTTTAGGTAAACCCCTAATAACTGTTTTTGGATACGTCTGTACTAAAACTAGTACAGTAATACTACAAAAGAGTGTTTATAAAGGATTGCGACATTTAGCGTTGATGTTGCGACATTTAATGTCAGTCCAATTTGTTTCGACATTTCACAGGTCCATGAAAAGTGACCTAGCCCACCTATATATACATATTTAAATATGTATAAATAGACGGTATTGGACACTTTTCATGGACCTGTGCGACATTTAACGTCACAGATGCGACATTTAGCGTCAGGGGGGATTGTGACATTTAGCGTCTGTTGCGACATTTAGCGTCAGTCTTGTGACATTTAACGTCAAGTGTGACATTTAGCGTCGATGTGACATGGAACGTTGCTACTGAGTCAACTCCAGCTACACCGAGGCTTACCGTTGTGAACACCAATTTCTAGTTAGGTCGGGTTCACACTCAAACGCACGGACGAAACAATAATTAAAATTGGATTGACTCAGTGAGTGAGAGTGGAGGAGAGGATGTGAATATGGCCCCAAATGTTAAATTATGCTAATAGAAGGTTGGACGTTCAAGTTAATTTGTTCGCACTTCTAATTACAATCCTCAACAATCAACACATATCCTGACTTCACAGTTTTCACAAGATTCATGCTTTTTTCGCGCCTTACATAATTATACAGTGCAACAATACCACGTTATTTTGGACTACAAGTCCAAGACGAAATTTGCTTCACTTCGAAAACAAAAAATAGCCGTAGGTATGTTATTTCTTTATCGGGGAAATTATTTGCTTTCCACGAAATATAAGATCTTTTTCAGCAGCTGGGCCATTTTTCTCAGCATCCTGTGAAACCTGTATGCGATCGGACTACAGTTTCAAGCCTTTTTTCACAGGGTGCTGAACAAAACGATCAATTCATAGAAAGTCCGGACTGCGCTTTTACACCATTTTTAAAGTAAGGTAATAAGTAATTTGAGCAATGGACACAAACATGGGATTCTCTGACTTTAAATTCCTCATACATTCCTGGTGGACTGATTTGATATTATTGATGCTTCTTTGTACCTTAAAGAAACGTTTTATATACACGTTTGCAAACATAGATACGCATTATATCGACTTCGTCGGTCATCAAAGTGACTGAACTGCATAACTATGCAAAGACATTATTACTAATGATCACAGTGTATATAAACGAGTCAACTTCCGGTTATCGCAATAATGAGTACACGTTGAATTGTTTACTCTTGCAATAGGTCGTACAGTGATAAAACAACGACCGGATGTTTCATTCACAATAAGTCATACAAGTTGAATTGTATAGTATCCCAAAAGGTCGTACAGTGATTTGGTTTATACGCGGTGATAATAGCAAATATTAAAGATACTTAAAAATAATCACACCCATGGAGTTTCTTGATCCGTCCATGCAGCTAGTAGAATTTACGTCAGGTTTTCTTTGAGTCGACCTCTACGTTTAATCCGATGTTCGCGGTATTGTTCAGTGTGTATTTGGATGTTTGTATAGAGTAAGATTCAGAATGGTTTAAGAAGGCAGCACGCCTCCAACGTGTACATATTGATGCATACTCATTCATTTTGACCAAGCTACGCCCCTGAATTAGATATTAACAAGGCTATAATTTCAAAAATCACGATTTTATGATGTGATATGTGTCACAGGTGAACACATGTTATGACAATGTACTTGTAAATATCGTGAAAATTGCCTTTGTGTCGAAAACGCTTCAATGTATACATAACGTGAGCAATTGCTTCGAGCGAGAAATAGACTCTAAGCTTATTTACAATAGGTGGTCAATTACTGAAGCTTTGGCGCGTATTTGGAGAAAAGCACACGCCATTACAATTTCTGCTGTCTATGTGAAAGGAAGCAAGGATGATTTTTTCTTACGTTTTCTGTTGGAATTTGATAACTTGGTGCGTTTATGCCAGCTAATTAGTGACGTAAGCATAATTATCTACACTTCTGTATTTGCTCGTTAGATATATATTTTTATGATAGCCTTCAGGTTGGGTTCAATTCTAGATTTAGTAACTGCTTGTAAAAAAGTGATATTACCGTTCATAGTGAAAATATTTTTTTAGTAATTGCTTTGTATGGTGTTGCAATGAATAAGTTAATATGTTTTGCAATTTATCTTATTGAAATCGGTCGTAAAACAACGAAGTAATTGCCTTAATAAAATTCTCCCTTTTAATTAAAATAATATGTTGCAGAAAACGCAATCCCGAATTTTGTGTGTGTATGTTTTCAATGTTCTAGACATTACTTAGAAAACCACCCAGTCAATTTCTTGCAATTATCGAGTTAAATGATCAAATCACTGCAATTCATGCAGTTTTGTCACCATTTCGTACTAAATTTTGTTACGCAAAGTGGTTCCTAAATTTAGACTTGCCCCAACCTGTTTATTTTGCCAGTCAGCTTTCTGCTGAATCATGACAGGCATATTATGTGTACATCTAACAGGATTTGAACCTGGGTCGCCCAGATTAGACGGCAAGCGTGCTTACCACTGAGCTAAGGAGGTGCAAAATCAGAGCTACCAGTTTATATTTACCAGATCATCAGTAACGTTGCTAAATAAATATCTGTAAAGTTGTAGATTTTGTAAATCAACATTGTATATTTTAGAATATAAACATTAAACTAAGGTTGTCTTGTAGTGTGCATATCATGTAACCTATCCCAAAAATGCATATATGAAGTTTCATTTAAAGATCTATGAAAAAATCCAAAATGCCAAATATTTGTCAATTTCCTGCATTCAATAATGATATTCTTTCGATGGTATGGCTTTCTTTGTTTTTTTTAATTAAAGCATTCAAATTTATGGATAATCTGTACATCGAACACATTGCTAGGCTTGTTTACCGATTATTACTGTTTAACATGAACCATGGCACATAATAATTTGAAATAAGAAATCGATGTTTTGTGTTGCCAATATGTATAAAAGGCAACTGTACCATTCATAGTGCCCGATATCGAGTGTGGTTAAAATTACTTATTTGTCTTAAATCTTGCACAACGCAACTCTCCTCTCCATTCTTTTCCCTCCCCTCCATTCTTTTCCCTCCCCGAACATATAAGAAACGAGTTTATAAATAAACTTAGCTTTCTACCCAATCCTTGATATGTGTAAATTAATATTTATTATGTGTTTATAAACAAATAAATATTGTTTAAACTAACTGTACGATTGATTCTACCACTTTAGATGACAGTGTTTGAAGCCTCTGGAATGTTTACTGTTGTCTGAAAAGACGTCGTGACAGAAGTGACCCTATGCTTAGATCTGGTTAGTACCTGTACTACTTATAAAATATGACTTACTATTTTCCTGACCGCGTCCTCCTATTACATGTACAAAATGTGTATTCGTAAACAAATGCTTTTAAGTGTTTGTAAAGACATGTAAACGTACATGGCGGTTTCATTGTGTTGAAGTAAGAATTTTCATAAATCATGAACATGTATCTATTGGAAATATAATGCTAATAGCCGATACCGCTTCCAGAAACATGTTTTATTCTATATTATAATCCGTTCGATTCGTCATTGCAAGCAACGAACATTATTAAAACGTAATACATGGTCATATTGAGTTCAAAAAGCTTGTTTTTCTATTAGAAAAGAGTAGTATTTTTTGTATTCTCAAAATATTGATTTCATATTTACGACCTTTTAACTCTAAGTCAACGATAGTCAACTTTACGCATATTTAAGTCCAGGATGGTTCTTTTATGTCGATTGTGAAAGAAGTATATATATACTCACTCTTGACATTTAATGCTCAATGGTACCTATCACCACGAGGGTATGAATTACGTGTTGCAGGTGGAGGGGTGAGGTAGTTCTGGTTCAATAAATAATGTATATGTTAGCATTTGATCTCGTTATGTTTTACAGGATATCCAGGTGAAGCCGGACATCAAGGAATGTTTAGATAAATTGGACTCCCCCAGGATTATATTAGTTTCCAGTTGCATTCGGAGAGCAAGGTTTTACAAAGAAAGGACATGAGACAGAGGAGAATATGGTGGGTTGTCTTTTATGTTATATATTGATTTATCATGCTAAAACTCTGATGTGCTATATACATACCGTTACCCTATCGGCTTAGTGGATAGAGTGCTGAATTATATTCACCGATGCATTGGCAACCCATGTGAATGGTTGAAGAAGAACAACTTAGTAATGGTTGACAATTGGTGTTTATTTATAGGCTGTATATACATTGTATTTCAATAGTCTAGTGAGACCATTATTTATTGAGTTGAGTATAGCTCTGTATCGCAAACACAGCATGCATTTCAATCAAATATTGTTTTTTAAGATGACCAAATAGTTTTAATCCAGACGATTATGTAACAAGTATATAAAGCATGTACTAAGCTACATCAGCAATATTGGTCATGTACCGGTATCAAAGATGTAAGGGCATTGTCCACATGTTTGTGCGCCCCTTGTATTATGAAATAAGTTCAAAAATGGTGATGTGATAATACGATGTACGTTACAGATATGAAGGCAGAAGCAATTGGTATCGGACGGGAATGTTTACCTGATATTGCTGCATATGGCTGACAATCCTGGACAGCTAGGGCAACCTGATGTGGTTGAACTACAGGTAAGCCATTGATGGTTTTGGACTTTAAACATATATTTTTACCCTATTTCCTTGAAAGTTAGACAAAACTTTATCTAAGATTGTTTATGCACGGCATATATGATACATTTGGTAATAAACAATTGTTATAAGTTTGGAAATACAACTCTCATCGACCAGGAGAACTGGTTAGGTCAGGTGACTGTTATATCGCCTATTTCATGGGCCTATTTGTCAAATATGGACAGTAATTGCAGCATGGGGAGTATTCGCAAAATTATTCACACTTATGCTCCATTTGAGTTTGCCTTTTGATGCTTCTTTGATCCATACCCAATTTTCTTGACGGTCTGACGAAATTGTGTCTAAGATCGTTGTGCTCAACACTGTTTTAAGCACGAACTTTATTATACTACGTACTATTTAGTCTAACGATACTTGACATGGGGTGATAAATGATTGTTTCAAGTAGGAAATACTATAATTGTCACTTTAAATAAACTTCTTTGTTAGGATCATGTATGGTAACACCTCGCATTTGGCATAAATGTATTGAAACTGGAGTACACATTTTGAGAAATTGCTGCTTACTTGTGAAAGGCAAAGTTAGTACTGGCTATGTTTAAGTGCAGGAAAACAACATTTAAAATGAAACTCAGCTTGCTTGAGTCTTATAATTGTAGTTTTTATAATTTCAGGCTTTGAGAGACGAGGAGCGCAGATATTCATTTCAAGCTGGCCTTTGATTAAGTTAAGTTATACTTTTTATGCTTCTTGGATCCATATATTCAGCCTGTTCGACCCTGGTGTGGTTGAAGTAATGGTAAGCCAGTGATGCTTTTGACTTTAAACATGTATAATTTAATACCCAATTTCCTAGATCCTTAGACGAAATGTTATCTTAGATTGTTGTGCTCACCCCTGTTTTAAGCACTACATATATGATACTGTTTGGTCGAAATGGGACTGGACTTTTGGTAATAAATAATTGTTTAATAGTCGAAAATACAACTCTCATAGACCAGGAGGACTGGTCAGGTGACTGTCATATCGCCAATTTTATGGGCCTATTTGTCGAATATGGGCATACATTCAGTCTATTCGGCCCTGGTGTGGTTGAAGTACTGGTAAGCCAGTGATGGTTTTGACGTTAAACATATATAATTTATGACACAATTTCCTAGACCGTTAGACAAAATGTTATCTTAGATTGTTGTGCTCACCCCTGTTGTAAGCACTACAACTATGATACTGTTTGGTCGAAATGGGACTGGACTTTTAGTAATAAATGATTGTTTAATAGTCGAAAATACATCTCTCATAGACCAGGAGGACTGGTCAGGTGACCTTGATATCGCCTATTTGATGGGCCTATTTGTCGAATATGGGCATATATTATGTCTGTTCAATCCTGGTGTGGTTGAAGTACTGGTAAGCCAGTGATGGTTTTGACTTTAAACATATATAATTTATTACACAATTTCCTGGACCGTTAGACGAAATGTTATCTTAGATTGTTGTGCTCACCCCTGTTTTAAGCACCACATATATGATACTGTTTGGTCGAAATGGGACTGGACTTTAGGATATAAATAATTGTTTAAAAGTTGAAAATACAACTCTCATAGACCAGGAGGACTGGTCAGGTGACTTTCATATCGCCAATTTTTGGGCCTATTTGTCGAATATGGGCATACATTCAGTCTGTTCGACCCTGGTGTGGTTGAAGTACTGATAAGCCAGTGATGGTTTTGACTTTAAACATATATAATTTATTACGCAATATCCTGGACCGTTAGACGAAATGTTATCTTAGATTGTTGTGCTCACCCCTGTTTTAAGCACTAAATTGATGGTACTGTTTGGTCGAAATGGAACTGGACTTTTGGTATTAAATAATTGTTTAATAGTCGAAAATACAACTCTCATAGACCTGGAGGACTGGTCAGGTGACTGTCATATCGCCTTTTTCACGGACCTATTTTTCGAATATTCGCAATAATCCCAATATGGGAAGTATTGTATATATCAATGCTAATGTATTAATATTTCTGCCCTGCCAAACTAGCTCAAGAATGTATTGGGTTTGGCTGCACATCGTGAGAAGTTGCTGCTTACTTGTTAAAGGCAAAGTTAGTACTGGTTATGTTTAATTCCAGGAAAACAACATTTAAATAGACAGTCAAATAGCGTGATACTTGTTAATTTTAGTTTCTATAATTTCAGGCTTTGATAGAAGAGGAGCGCAGATATTCATTTCAAGCTGACCTTTGATTAAGTTAAGTTATACTTTTAATGCTTCTTGGATCCATATATTCAGCCTGTTCGACCCTGGTGTGGTTGAAGTACTGGTAAGCCAGTGATGGTTTTGACTTTAAACATATATAATTTATTACACAATTTCCAGGACCGTTAGACGAAATGTTATCTTAGATTGTTGTGCTCACCCTGTCTTAAGCACCACATATAACATACTGTTTGGTCAAACTGGGACTGGACTTTTGGTTATAAATAATTGTTTAATAGTCGAAAATACACCTCACAGACCAGGAGAACTAGTCAGGTGACTGTCATTTCGCCTATTATTTGGGCCTATTTGTCGAATATGGGCATACATTCAGTCTGTTCGACCCTGGTGTGGTTGAAGTACTGGTAAGCCAGTGCTGGTTTTGACTTTAAACATATATAATTTATTACACAATTTCCTGGTCCGTTAGACGAAATGTTATCTTAGATTGTTGTGCTCACCCCTGTTTTAGGCACCACATATATGATACCGTTTGGTCGAAATGGGACTTGACTTTTGGTAATAAATAATTGTTTAATAGTCGAAAATGCACCTCATAGACCAGGAGGACTGGTCAGGTGACCTTGAAATCGCCTATTTTGGGGCCTATTTGTCGAATGGGCATAAATTCAGTCTGTTTGACACAGGTGTGGTTGAAGTACTGGTAAGCCAATGATGGTTTTGACTTTAAACATATATAATTTATTACACAATTTACTGGACCGTTAGACGAAATGTTATCTTAGATTGTTGTGCTCACCCTGTCTTAAGCACCACATATAACATACTGTTTGGTCAAACTGGGACTGGACTTTTGGTTATAAATAATTGTTTAATAGTCGAAAATACACCTCACAGACCAGGAGAACTAGTCAGGTGACTGTCATTTCGCCTATTATTTGGGCCTATGTATCGAATATGGGCATACATTCAGTCTGTTCGACCCTGGTGTGGTTGAAGTACAGATAAGCCAGTGATGGTTTTGACTTTAAACAAATATAATTTATTACACAATTCCCTGTACCGTAAGACGAAATGTTATCTATTTGTTGTGCTCGCCCCTGTTTTAAGCACTACTTATTTGATACTGTTTTGTCGAAATGGGACTGGACGTTTGGTTATAAATAATTGTTTAATAGTCGAAAATACAACTCTCATTGACCTGGAGGACTGGTCAGGTGACTATCATATCGCCTTTTTCACGGACCTATTTGTCGAATATTGGCAGTAATCCCAATATGGGAAGTATAGTATATATCAATGCTAATGTACTTATATTTCTGCAATGCCAAACTAGCTCTATAATGTATTGGGTGTGGCTGCACATCGTGAGAAGTTGCTGCTTACTTGTTAAAGGCAAAGTTAGTACTGGTTATGTTTAAGTCCAGGAAAACAACATTTAAAGTGAAAGTCAAATAGCTTGATTCTTGTTAATTTTAGTTTCTATAATTTCAGGCTTTGAGAGAAGAGGAATGCAGATATTCATTTCAAGCTGGCCTTTGATTAAGTTAAGTTTTACTTTTTATGCTTCTTGGATCCATATATTCAGCCTGTTCGACCCTGGTGTGGTTGAAGTACTGGTAAGCCAGTATGGTTTTGACTTTAAACATATATAATTTATTACACAATTTCCTGGACCGTTAGACGAAATGTTATCTTAGAATGTTGTGCTCACCCTGTCTTAAGCACCACATATAAGATACTGTTTGGTCAAAATGGGACTGGACTTTTTGTTATAAATAATTGTTTAATTGTCGAAAATTCAACTCTCATAGACCCGGAAGACTGGTTAGGTGACTTTCATATCGCCAATTGCATGGTCCTATTTGTCGAATGTGGGCAGTAACCCCAATATGGGAAGTATTGTATATGATAATGCTAAAAGACTATTATTTCTGCCCTGCCAAACTAGCTCTATGTGAAATCGGACTGAAGTCCTGATTCAAATGAATGTCTCATTTGTCAGTGATATGGTAGCACATGACTCTCCAACATGGAATTGATTGTTACTCTGAAGGCAATCTGAAGTATGACATCTCGATCTTAACTAGCTGAACTTGCCAGTGGATACATTGAATTAGAGCCTGCTTCCATGAATCTGCTCTCAGATATTACAACTGACATGGTATGTACAACGGACATGGTATTTCTTCAGTGTGAGCTATTGTTCATAGGTACCTTAGGGGCCAAATATGAAAGTAAGCATTGCCTGGGATGTATCGTGGAAGTGAGTTTGCAGTCAGATTCTTTATGCAAGTGTATGAGTTCTTCTTTCGATGTATCTTCCTGTCGAGGAATGTTGGCGGAGTGGTAGTTTCACCAGGCTTGTAGGATAATGGATTGAATCCTTGCTGGACTAGTTATGTTGCTCCTGTCTTTGATTAAATAACACATTTGTTTGAATCGCGTCTTCAATCCAATTTTACTTGAACAAGTTTGCCAGAGCAGGGATATGAATTTCTTAGCGTCAATATATACAACACCATCATATAAGGTTACAAATCGCATTTTGCATAATGCATTGGATTTGGGCTGTACGTCGTGAGAAATTGCTGCTTACTTGTAAAAGGCAAATTTAGTACTGGTTATGGTTAAGTCCAGGAAAACAACATTTAAAGTGAAAGTCAAATAGCTTGATTCTTGTTAATTTTAGTTTCTATAATTTCAGGCTTTGAGAGAAGAGGAATGCAGATATTCATTTCAAGCTGGCCTTTGTAGTTCAGCAGTTTTACTGTTGTTACTAGGTCATTCAGCGTAGGCATTCCGCCTTTTAGTTGCTGTATCTTTTCTACTGGGTCATTCAGCTAGTTATAATCTATTATACTTTTCGACAGCTTGGACTTGGGCGGATCTGCGCTTGTTTAGTTGGGCATTGTGCTTTGTGTGTTTTTAATGTTTTCTGTGCTCGGCTGGTTAAGTTGAGTGCTGCCTTCCCTGTCTGACTTAATATACTCTTTTTGATTAACTTAAGTTTTACTTTTTATGCTTCTTGGATCCATATATTCAGCCTGTTCGACCCTGGTGTGGTTGAAGTACTGGTAAGCCAGTATGGTTTTGACTTTAAACATATATAATTTATTACACAATTTCCTGGACCGTTAGACGAAATGTTATCTTAGAATGTTGTGCTCACCCTGTCTTAAGCACCACATATAAGATACTGTTTGGTCAAAATGGGACTGGACTTTTTGTTATAAATAATTGTTTAATTGTCGAAAATTCAACTCTCATAGACCCGGAAGACTGGTTAGGTGACTTTCATATCGCCTATTGCATGGTCCTATTTGTCGAATGTGGGCAGTAACCCCAATATGGGAAGTATTGTATATGATAATGCTAAAAGACTATTATTTCTGCCCTGCCAAACTAGCTCTATGTGAAATCGGACTGAAGTCCTGATTCAAATGAATGTCTCATTTGTCAGTGATATGGTAGCACATGACTCTCCAACATGGAATTGATTGTTACTCTGAAGGCAATCTGAAGTATGACATCTCGATCTTAACTAGCTGAACTTGCCAGTGGATACATTGAATTAGAGCCTGCTTCCATGAATCTGCTCTCAGATATTACAACTGACATGGTATGTACAACGGACATGGTATGTCTTCAGTGTGAGCTATTGTTCATAGGTACCTTAGGGGCCAAATATGAAAGTAAGCATTGCCTGGGGTGTATCGTGGAAGTGAGTTTGCAGTCAGATTCTTTATGCAAGTGTATGAGTTCTTCTTTCGATGTATCTTCCTGTCGAGGAATGTTGGCGGAGTGGTAGTTTCACCAGGCTTGTAGGATAATGGATTGAATCCTTGCTGGACTAGTTATGTTGCTCCTGTCTTTGATTAAATAACACATTTGTTTGAATCGCGTCTTCAATCCAATTTTACTTGAACAAGTTTGCCAGAGCAGGGATATGAATTTCTTAGCGTCAATATATACAACAACATCATATAAGGTTACAAATCGCATTTTGCATAATGCATTGGATTTGGGCTGTACGTCGTGAGAAGTTGCTGCTTACTTGTAAAAGGCAAAGTTAGTACTGGTTATGTTTAAGTCCAGGAAAACAACATTTAAAGTGAAAGTCAAATAGCTTGATTCTTGTTAATTTTAGTTTCTATAATTTCAGGCTTTGAGAGAAGAGGAATGCAGATATTCATTTCAAGCTGGCCTTTGATTAAGTTAAGTTATGCTTTTAATGCTTCTTAGATCCATATATTCTGCCCGTTCGACCCTGGTGTGGTTGAAGTACTGGTAAGCCAGTATGGTTTTGACTTTAAACATATATAATTTGTAACACAATTTCCTGGAACGTTAGACGAAATGTTATCTTAGATTGTTGTGCTCACCCTGTCTTAAGCACCACATATAAGATACTGTTTGGTCAAACTGGGACTGGACTTTTGGTTATAAATAATTGTTTAATAGTCGAAAATACAACTCTCATAGACCCGGAAGACTGGTTAGGTGACTTTCATATCGCCTATTGCATGGTCCTATTTGTCGAATGTGGGCAGTAATCCCAATATGGGAAGTATTGTATATGATAATGCTAAAAGACTATTATTTCTGCCCTGCCAAACTAGCTCTATGTGAAATCGGACTGAAGTCCTGATTCAAATGAATGTCTCATTTGTCAGTGATATGGTAGCACATAACTCTCCAACATGGAATTGATTGTTACTCTGAAGGCAATCTGAAGTATGACATCTCGATCTTAACTAGCTGAACTTGCCAGTGGATACATTGAATTAGAGCCTGCTTCCATGAATCTGCTCTCAGATATTACAACTGACATGGTATGTACAACGGACATGGTATGTCTTCAGTGTGAGCTATTGTTCATAGGTACCTTAGGGGCCAAATATGAAAGTAAGCATTGCCTGGGATGTATCGTGGAAGTGAGTTTGCAGTCAGATTCTTTATGCAAGTGTATGAGTTCTTCTTTCGATGTATCTTCCTGTCGAGGAATGTTGGCGGAGTGGTAGTTTCACCAGGCTTGTAGGATAATGGATTGAATCCTTGCTGGACTAGTTATGTTGCTCCTGTCTTTGATTAAATAACACATTTGTTTGAATCGCGTCTTCAATCCAATTTTACTTGAACAAGTTTGCCAGAGCAGGGATATGAATTTCTTAGCGTCAATATATACAACACCATCATATAAGGTTACAAATCGCATTTTGCATAATGCATTGGATTTGGGCTGTACGTCGTGAGAAATTGCTGCTTACTTGTAAAAGGCAAATTTAGTACTGGTTATGGTTAAGTCCAGGAAAACAACATTTAAAGTGAAAGTCAAATAGCTTGATTCTTGTTAATTTTAGTTTCTATAATTTCAGGCTTTGAGAGAAGAGGAATGCAGATATTCATTTCAAGCTGGCCTTTGTAGTTCAGCAGTTTTACTGTTGTTACTAGGTCATTCAGCGTAGGCATTCCGCCTTTTAGTTGCTGTATCTTTTCTACTGGGTCATTCAGCTAGTTATAATCTATTATACTTTTCGACAGCTTGGACTTGGGCGGATCTGCGCTTGTTTAGTTGGGCATTGTGCTTTGTGTGTTTTTAATGTTTTCTGTGCTCGGCTGGTTAAGTTGAGTGCTGCCTTCCCTGTCTGACTTAATATACTCTTTTTGATTAACTTAAGTTTTACTTTTTATGCTTCTTGGATCCATATATTCAGCCTGTTCGACCCTGGTGTGGTTGAAGTACTGGTAAGCCAGTATGGTTTTGACTTTAAACATATATAATTTATTACACAATTTCCTGGACCGTTAGACGAAATGTTATCTTAGAATGTTGTGCTCACCCTGTCTTAAGCACCACATATAAGATACTGTTTGGTCAAAATGGGACTGGACTTTTTGTTATAAATAATTGTTTAATTGTCGAAAATTCAACTCTCATAGACCCGGAAGACTGGTTAGGTGACTTTCATATCGCCTATTGCATGGTCCTATTTGTCGAATGTGGGCAGTAACCCCAATATGGGAAGTATTGTATATGATAATGCTAAAAGACTATTATTTCTGCCCTGCCAAACTAGCTCTATGTGAAATCGGACTGAAGTCCTGATTCAAATGAATGTCTCATTTGTCAGTGATATGGTAGCACATGACTCTCCAACATGGAATTGATTGTTACTCTGAAGGCAATCTGAAGTATGACATCTCGATCTTAACTAGCTGAACTTGCCAGTGGATACATTGAATTAGAGCCTGCTTCCATGAATCTGCTCTCAGATATTACAACTGACATGGTATGTACAACGGACATGGTATGTCTTCAGTGTGAGCTATTGTTCATAGGTACCTTAGGGGCCAAATATGAAAGTAAGCATTGCCTGGGGTGTATCGTGGAAGTGAGTTTGCAGTCAGATTCTTTATGCAAGTGTATGAGTTCTTCTTTCGATGTATCTTCCTGTCGAGGAATGTTGGCGGAGTGGTAGTTTCACCAGGCTTGTAGGATAATGGATTGAATCCTTGCTGGACTAGTTATGTTGCTCCTGTCTTTGATTAAATAACACATTTGTTTGAATCGCGTCTTCAATCCAATTTTACTTGAACAAGTTTGCCAGAGCAGGGATATGAATTTCTTAGCGTCAATATATACAACAACATCATATAAGGTTACAAATCGCATTTTGCATAATGCATTGGATTTGGGCTGTACGTCGTGAGAAGTTGCTGCTTACTTGTAAAAGGCAAAGTTAGTACTGGTTATGTTTAAGTCCAGGAAAACAACATTTAAAGTGAAAGTCAAATAGCTTGATTCTTGTTAATTTTAGTTTCTATAATTTCAGGCTTTGAGAGAAGAGGAATGCAGATATTCATTTCAAGCTGGCCTTTGATTAAGTTAAGTTATGCTTTTAATGCTTCTTAGATCCATATATTCTGCCCGTTCGACCCTGGTGTGGTTGAAGTACTGGTAAGCCAGTATGGTTTTGACTTTAAACATATATAATTTGTAACACAATTTCCTGGAACGTTAGACGAAATGTTATCTTAGATTGTTGTGCTCACCCTGTCTTAAGCACCACATATAAGATACTGTTTGGTCAAACTGGGACTGGACTTTTGGTTATAAATAATTGTTTAATAGTCGAAAATACAACTCTCATAGACCCGGAAGACTGGTTAGGTGACTTTCATATCGCCTATTGCATGGTCCTATTTGTCGAATGTGGGCAGTAATCCCAATATGGGAAGTATTGTATATGATAATGCTAAAAGACTATTATTTCTGCCCTGCCAAACTAGCTCTATGTGAAATCGGACTGAAGTCCTGATTCAAATGAATGTCTCATTTGTCAGTGATATGGTAGCACATAACTCTCCAACATGGAATTGATTGTTACTCTGAAGGCAATCTGAAGTATGACATCTCGATCTTAACTAGCTGAACTTGCCAGTGGATACATTGAATTAGAGCCTGCTTCCATGAATCTGCTCTCAGATATTACAACTGACATGGTATGTACAACGGACATGGTATGTCTTCAGTGTGAGCTATTGTTCATAGGTACCTTAGGGGCCAAATATGAAAGTAAGCATTGCCTGGGATGTATCGTGGAAGTGAGTTTGCAGTCAGATTCTTTATGCAAGTGTATGAGTTCTTCTTTCGATGTATCTTCCTGTCGAGGAATGTTGGCGGAGTGGTAGTTTCACCAGGCTTGTAGGATAATGGATTGAATCCTTGCTGGACTAGTTATGTTGCTCCTGTCTTTGATTAAATAACACATTTGTTTGAATCGCGTCTTCAATCCAATTTTACTTGAACAAGTTTGCCAGAGCAGGGATATGAATTTCTTAGCGTCAATATATACAACACCATCATATAAGGTTACAAATCGCATTTTGCATAATGCATTGGATTTGGGCTGTACGTCGTGAGAAATTGCTGCTTACTTGTAAAAGGCAAATTTAGTACTGGTTATGGTTAAGTCCAGGAAAACAACATTTAAAGTGAAAGTCAAATAGCTTGATTCTTGTTAATTTTAGTTTCTATAATTTCAGGCTTTGAGAGAAGAGGAATGCAGATATTCATTTCAAGCTGGCCTTTGTAGTTCAGCAGTTTTACTGTTGTTACTAGGTCATTCAGCGTAGGCATTCCGCCTTTTAGTTGCTGTATCTTTTCTACTGGGTCATTCAGCTAGTTATAATCTATTATACTTTTCGACAGCTTGGACTTGGGCGGATCTGCGCTTGTTTAGTTGGGCATTGTGCTTTGTGTGTTTTTAATGTTTTCTGTGCTCGGCTGGTTAAGTTGAGTGCTGCCTTCCCTGTCTGACTTAATATACTCTTTTTGATTAACTTAAGTTTTACTTTTTATGCTTCTTGGATCCATATATTCAGCCTGTTCGACCCTGGTGTGGTTGAAGTACTGGTAAGCCAGTATGGTTTTGACTTTAAACATATATAATTTATTACACAATTTCCTGGACCGTTAGACGAAATGTTATCTTAGAATGTTGTGCTCACCCTGTCTTAAGCACCACATATAAGATACTGTTTGGTCAAAATGGGACTGGACTTTTTGTTATAAATAATTGTTTAATTGTCGAAAATTCAACTCTCATAGACCCGGAAGACTGGTTAGGTGACTTTCATATCGCCTATTGCATGGTCCTATTTGTCGAATGTGGGCAGTAACCCCAATATGGGAAGTATTGTATATGATAATGCTAAAAGACTATTATTTCTGCCCTGCCAAACTAGCTCTATGTGAAATCGGACTGAAGTCCTGATTCAAATGAATGTCTCATTTGTCAGTGATATGGTAGCACATGACTCTCCAACATGGAATTGATTGTTACTCTGAAGGCAATCTGAAGTATGACATCTCGATCTTAACTAGCTGAACTTGCCAGTGGATACATTGAATTAGAGCCTGCTTCCATGAATCTGCTCTCAGATATTACAACTGACATGGTATGTACAACGGACATGGTATGTCTTCAGTGTGAGCTATTGTTCATAGGTACCTTAGGGGCCAAATATGAAAGTAAGCATTGCCTGGGGTGTATCGTGGAAGTGAGTTTGCAGTCAGATTCTTTATGCAAGTGTATGAGTTCTTCTTTCGATGTATCTTCCTGTCGAGGAATGTTGGCGGAGTGGTAGTTTCACCAGGCTTGTAGGATAATGGATTGAATCCTTGCTGGACTAGTTATGTTGCTCCTGTCTTTGATTAAATAACACATTTGTTTGAATCGCGTCTTCAATCCAATTTTACTTGAACAAGTTTGCCAGAGCAGGGATATGAATTTCTTAGCGTCAATATATACAACAACATCATATAAGGTTACAAATCGCATTTTGCATAATGCATTGGATTTGGGCTGTACGTCGTGAGAAGTTGCTGCTTACTTGTAAAAGGCAAAGTTAGTACTGGTTATGTTTAAGTCCAGGAAAACAACATTTAAAGTGAAAGTCAAATAGCTTGATTCTTGTTAATTTTAGTTTCTATAATTTCAGGCTTTGAGAGAAGAGGAATGCAGATATTCATTTCAAGCTGGCCTTTGATTAAGTTAAGTTATGCTTTTAATGCTTCTTAGATCCATATATTCTGCCCGTTCGACCCTGGTGTGGTTGAAGTACTGGTAAGCCAGTATGGTTTTGACTTTAAACATATATAATTTGTAACACAATTTCCTGGAACGTTAGACGAAATGTTATCTTAGATTGTTGTGCTCACCCTGTCTTAAGCACCACATATAAGATACTGTTTGGTCAAACTGGGACTGGACTTTTGGTTATAAATAATTGTTTAATAGTCGAAAATACAACTCTCATAGACCCGGAAGACTGGTTAGGTGACTTTCATATCGCCTATTGCATGGTCCTATTTGTCGAATGTGGGCAGTAATCCCAATATGGGAAGTATTGTATATGATAATGCTAAAAGACTATTATTTCTGCCCTGCCAAACTAGCTCTATGTGAAATCGGACTGAAGTCCTGATTCAAATGAATGTCTCATTTGTCAGTGATATGGTAGCACATAACTCTCCAACATGGAATTGATTGTTACTCTGAAGGCAATCTGAAGTATGACATCTCGATCTTAACTAGCTGAACTTGCCAGTGGATACATTGAATTAGAGCCTGCTTCCATGAATCTGCTCTCAGATATTACAACTGACATGGTATGTACAACGGACATGGTATGTCTTCAGTGTGAGCTATTGTTCATAGGTACCTTAGGGGCCAAATATGAAAGTAAGCATTGCCTGGGATGTATCGTGGAAGTGAGTTTGCAGTCAGATTCTTTATGCAAGTGTATGAGTTCTTCTTTCGATGTATCTTCCTGTCGAGGAATGTTGGCGGAGTGGTAGTTTCACCAGGCTTGTAGGATAATAGATTGAATCCTTGATGGACTAGTTATGTTGCTACTGTCTTTGATTAAATAACACATTTGTTTGAATCGCGTCTTCAATCCAAGTTTACTTGAACAAGTTTGCCAGAGCAGGGATATGAATTTCTTAGCGTCAATATATACAACACCATCATATAAGGTTACAAATCGTATTTTGCATAATGCATTGGATTTGGGCTGCACATCGTGAGAAATTGCTGCTTACTTGTAAAAGGCAAAGTTAGTACTGGTTATGTTTAAGTCCAGGAAAACAACATTTAAAGTGAAAGTCAAATAGCTTGATTCTTGTTAATTTTAGTTTCTATAATTTCAGGCTTTGAGAGAAGAGGTGCGCTGATATTCATTTCAAGCTGGCCTTTGATAAGTAAGTTTGACTTTTTATGCTTCTTGGATCCATACATTCAGATTGTTTTTTAATCCAGTAATGATTTTTGAATATTAAATATAATCTATTACCCAATTTCGTTAACCGTTAGACGAAATGGTATCTAAGAAAGTTTTGCTCACCCCTGTTTAAGCACTTCATATATAATACTAAATTTAAATTTTAAAATTCAACTATCATAGACCAGGTATTCTGGTTTTGTTTATTGACTGCCTAATCATCTATTTCAAGCCCCTATTTGTCAAATGTTTGCAATAATCGCAATATCTAGAGTCTACTGTACAAATACTCGTATTGCTGCACTACCAATCTAGATATATGACATCGAACTGAAGTCTTGATGCAAATAATTGTTTCATGTGTCAATGATGTGGTAGCACATGACTCTCCAACATTGATCATACAACACCATCGTATAGGGTTATACCTCACATTTTGCATAATACAATTGTACAATGGAATTAGACTGTCATTGTGAGAAGTTGCTGTTTACTTGTGAAAGGCTAAGTTAGTACTGGTAAGGTTTAATTACAGGAACACTGGTTTGTTCAATTGGCTGCCTTTTATTATATACATGTTTGATACACCCCAAACATAATCTGTGACAGTAGTCAAATTGGTTGATTCTTATTTATGTTTCTTACTCTAATTTCAGGTTTTCAGAGAAGAAGATCTATTTGTATTGCCTTACTTAAAAACTCTTTTAGTATTGGTGTATTGTATGTTTATGTTTGCTTTTGGAATAAAGTTGTGTATATACATACGTACTCATGTGTTGTTATTGTGAGAACACTTATACGAGTACAGGATTTCAAGGAAAGTAACTCACTGTTTGGGACAGTCACGTTTAAGCTCGCCTGTCACAGTATGTAAGGGTGTGCTTTGAAGATCACTCTTCGCCCGTTAGTCTCAATGGCGTGTGTCGACAATAGAAGACACACTCTCTTTAAAACTGTTACAAACCCTCATTGACACAGGTGGGTGTGTTTTGGACTGCAGGCAGCTGGCTGCAGACTGAACACTTCTCTGACAAGATGTAGCACTAACTCTGTACTAGTTAGCATTGATATCGACTATGCACAATTACACAACAATAAACACTTTGGATATATAAAGCCTCAACGATAACACTATCCTTTGTTTACAAATATATTATTAAGTGATTTTTAATGCATTTCCGATGACCATTTTGTTCGATTTCGTGCATAATCACTTTCTTTTAATGTATATACTATTTATCTAAACTGATAACAAGCGGCCATTCAACCATGCAGTATTGATATTATCCATGTTTATAAAAGGCTAATGTTATCCTTGGCGAGCTATATTCCAGTTAATGTCTTACCTGAACACACATCATTATCGCTGTCGAACTACTGCATCTATTTGCTGTCATTCAGAATATAAAAAATAAATGCATCACATATATCGTTGTCATCATTACGTCAACATTACGTAACATCAGTGCGTCAAATTATTTAAAGATATTGTATATATAAATACATATAGGGAGTATGGATGTTTCGACTGCTATGCTATTGTATGGATAGAATTTCCAATTCTTGTAAGAAACATACAAGCAATGAAAGGATAAAGAAGCACACACATTACTTCAAAAGCATTGTTTATTTTAACTACGAAGCTGACATTGAATAACCCAGGATAAGAACTACAGTCGTACTTGTGTAAAGATCACCTGCGAACATAGACCACTGTTACAAAACATGTCTGCTAATTAATACCACGTGTGCTACTTCCCATCGGTTTTCCTTCCAAAACCTTCATAACACAAACTCACTTTGGATAGGGTTATCTCTGTGTCCGGCACACATAGAAAAAAGATAATATAGGTCGCGCAGGGAATGCATAACTCAACTTAATCAGCCGATCACAGAAAACATAAAAAAACATACAAGGCAGTTGCCAAAGGCTTCAGAAAGAGAACGTAAGCAGTAATGATCCGTTTTTCTCCAAACAACGCTAGGATTCCACCACAGTCCAGTTAGGGTATTGCTACAGTGACGTTGCAGTTGATGTGTACACAAAATACAACCATTGTCTCAACAGGTAGAGCGAATACAGTATGTTAGTTTAGCATTGAAATTATAGTTGTTTGTACAATATAAACCTTTATTATTGGTTTTACACCGTTGTAGTGGACTCGACCGCTGCGATACTGGATTTGTACCCTGACTAGACACTATTAGACATAGCACCTCGGCAATGAGAAGGGACGGTGACGTGTTTGCACAATGATTTAGCAAGGCACTATTAAACACCTTGTCTTGGGCTCAGTATTTACGAGTGGGGAAACTGGTTTCTATTCGCTCTCACCTTCTCCACGATGTATATCCTCAATAATTAGGGGTCGAAACGGGATTATTATAAGTTGTAGAACACATTAAATCTAATAGTATAGTAAATATGTTTCCTGTGCTCGGTTGGTTCAGTTGGGCATTGTGCTGTGTGTGTTTTTGATGTTTTTTGTGCTCGGCTGGTTAAGTTGAGTGCTGCCTAACCTGTCTGACTTGATATAATCTCTTTGTTGTAAAACAATAGTGTTTTGTGTAAAGCCCCTTACATTTTCAAAGCGATCAAACATTTTAACAGAATTATGGCACCTGATTGACCTAGCTTTTTATGACCAAGGCTTCCATGGGGACATAACCATTTATTGATCGCAGTCTTTTATGTTGCTGTTTTTGCTTGGCAGTCTTATTGCTTCATAAACAATTTGTGTTAGTCTCTGCATTAGTTATTTTTTATTTCTGGAATGAAATACGCGTATGTATTGTCATTATATAATATCTACTAGAAGGCTACAGTGAACGTGCAAGTACAATCAACATTGCGTGTTGTGTAATAACGATTTTCGTTATATCAATAGAATAAGTGATGGTCATAACGAACTAAAACGTCATGTTCCATAGATTTCGCTGAAAGTAGATGTGCTATGATAACTATTGCTACTGCATAACTTCTTGTACTTGCTGCGGGATACTCACACATTTTATTTAACAAATTTCCATTTTTATTTAAATTAATACGAACACATGTTTGTATCAAATATACTTGGCTCATGTTACCATTGTTAGAAAACACTATTATAATCATGCATATAGTATAAATTCCTGTTAATTTTAAACATATGGCAAAAAAACAGCGCTTGGCGATATATTATTTCGTACTTGATAAATGTGTTTTTGTCCCATGCACTTGGCTTATCAGGCCGTATCATCGCCATTTTTGTGGTTTTCTTCAACTACTCGACTTGTCAGGTGCGAATATTTGACGATAATGTACTGGTTGTATTACAAATGTATTTTTCTTCGTACATAACCACGAATTGTTAAGATTATTACTACAAATGCAAGTAGATTGTATGTTTTGGCTAAGTCACCGGTGTAAATCATTTATCCTATCGTTCAGAAAGGAAATTGTCTAGCTATATGCTTTACATTCAATTACGTGTCGGGATGTGAAAAAGCTTTTCTACCCCTTTCAACTAGCTTGTTGATTTTATGACATAACAGCATAACCACTCGAGCACACAGTGGTATAAAATGAGTTTCGCTATAGCTGGCAACTACATAATTGATATGTTTCGGTATATACCTCCTGTTGGCTGTCAGATCGCTGGAATACCGTACACACAAGGTCAGATGATTTAAAAGCGGAACCAGACGGTTAAGTTATGTATACTGTGTGTACTTTATGAGTACTATGTTATTAATGACGATCTAGTAATACTATATTTGTACATACCATATACAACATTGCGATACGATATGTTAGTACGAAGATGTTTAGCTTATTCCAGTACAGTGGGTTCAGTTCTTTTACCGGAAAAAAGTAACTACGAGATAGGACCACTACATGGCCCCTTGTTGCTACAGCCCCTTTCAGGAATACGTCATTATAGGGGATTAAGCCATCACATACCACGGAGAGTTTACATAACATTCAGTTTTTTTCTGGAAATACTTATTAACAAGTACTAAATTGTCAATTCACAAACAGTTGACAGCTTTTTCAGATGTGGAGGCCACAATAATATATATAATAATCTAAATGACCGGTAAGACACGACTTCCATGCGAAATTGATATACATGTATACCGCACAATAATCTTGTAATAACATTTATGGATTAAAGTCGAGGGCCACGTTAATTTGATCAGACCAAATTCACTACAATAATTAGCATATGGAACAAGTGGTCACTCGTATCAATGGAATGCAACGAATATTGAATACAATAACAGCGTGCTATATGTACGATTGATATTAAGTTGTAGATTAATATTTTTTACTGAAGGAAATTTGATGATAGTTTTGATGTAATACTAATTGTTGTATAAATGTCAATTAGTTCAGGTTATGGGGGGTGGAGTGAGAACAAAAGCGAGAGAGGTGTGGTAAACAATAAATCAAATATTTTGAGAAACATAAAAGGGCTCATGCAAACAGACTTGTATTGAGGCCTGTGAAGTTGGCACGTATTTCGTACAACGACAGTCAGATGTTTACCCATTTTTATTTGAAATGAATAAATAGCTATTAGCTCGTTACTCGTAGCACGTTGGTCGCAGCTCGTAGGTCGTTGGTGGCAGCACGTTGGTCGCAGCTCTTAGCTCGTAGATATGTACTCGTTGGTCACAGCTCTTAGGTCGTTAGTCGCAGCACGTAGGTCGTTAGTCGCAGCTCGTCGGTCGTTGGTGCCAGATCGAAGCACGTAGATGTGTACTCGTTGGTCGCAGCTCTTAGCTCGTAGATATGTACTCGTTGGTCACAGCTCTTAGGTCGTTAGTCGCAGCACGTAGGTCGTTAGTCGCAGCTCGTAGGTCGTTGGTCGCAGCTCTTAGCTCGTATATGTGTACTCGTTGGTCGCACATTAAAAGTCTTTAGTCGCAGCTCTTATGTCGTTGGTCGCAGCTCTTAGCTCGTAGATGTGTACACGTTGGTCGCAGCTCTTAGCTCGAAGATATGTACTCGTTGATCAAAGTCCTTAGGTCGTTAGTAACAGCTCTTAGCTCGTAGATGTGTACACGTTGGTCGCAGCTCTTAGCTCGTAGTTGTGTACATGTTGGTCAAAGTCCGTTGGTCGTTAGTAGCAGCTCTTAGGTCGTTGGTAGCAGCTCTTAGGTCATTGGTCGCAGCTCTTAGCTCGTAGATGTGAACTCGTTGGTCGCAGCTCTGATGTCGTTAGTCGCAGCACTCAGGTCGTTAGCCGCAGCTCGTAGGTCATTGGTCGCAGCTCTTAGCGCGTAGATGTGCACTCGTTGGTCGCAGCTCTTAGGTCGTTAGTCGCAGCACGTAGGTCGTTAATCGCAGCTCATAGGTCGTTGGTCGCAGCTCTTAGCGCGTAGATGTGTACTCGTTGGTCGCAGCTCTTAGGTCGTTGGTCGCGGTACGTAAGTCGTTGGTCGTAGCTCTTAGCTCGTAGATGTGTACTCGTTGGTCGCAGTTCTTAGGTCGTTAGTCGCAGCTCTTAGGTCGTTGGTCGCAGCTCTTAGGTCGTAGTTGTATACTCGTTGGTCATTGGTCGCAGCTCTTAGTTCGTAGATGTGTACTCGTTGATCAAATGTCTTAGGTCGTTAGTCGCAGCTCGTAGGTGTTTAGTAGCAGCTGGTAGGTTAGTCGCAGATCTTCGCACGTAGCTGTTTGTTGATCGCATCACGTAGGTCGTTGGTTTGCAGCTGTTATGTCGTTAGTCGCAGCTGTTATGTTGTTGGTGAGCTCTAAGGTGGTAGCAGCTCTTCGCTCATAGATGTTTAATTGTTAGTCCAAGCAGGTATATCGTTTGTCGCCCCACGTAGGTCGTTTCTCGCAGGTCGTTAGTCGCGGCTCTTTGCTCGTAGATGTTTACTCGTAGGTCGCAGCTCTTAGGTTGGAGCTATTGGCCTGTTGCCCGCAGGGTCTGAACTCGTTGGTCGTAGTTTGTAGTTCGGAGATCGCAGGTTGTTGCTGTTCGTTAGATTTGTACTCAATAATATAAATATTATTTCGTAGCTCGCGTATCGCAGTTCGTAAGTCTTTAGGTGTGATAAAGCTGCTTCCTCTTATTCCTCACTTTTGTGTCGAATACATCCTAAATCTAAATCACACCAAATGTATAATACGCCATCGCTGTTGTCACGCTTAATTTGGGATGTTTACGTTTGGGAAGCGTATATAATATCATACTAGTATTAACAAACGTATTGTTCATATTATACAAATGTTACCTGCAAACACGCCTCCTTAAGAAAGCATTAAGTATTAGAAGTGTGTGTTCTGTTTGAATATTAGTTCAGTCCATAGTGTTTGTATTTACGAATTTCCGACATTTTAGCACAGTATGCCTTGTTTTTAAAACACCATTATATCAAGGTTGGTGCTATGTCGTTTATGTTTAATATTGTACAAAAAAGCATATTACCATTTCTTGTTGATCCTTGTTTGACATGAATAAACAATTCCCACATACTAAACCACAAGTATGTTTGTCTATTTCATAGAAACGTATATGTAAGAATGTATTTTTTGTGTTACTTCTTTCGTCGCGTAGGAACTTGTAACCTAAGCAACTATATCCCTCAAATCAACGTATTAGTTTGTTAATGAACACTATAATTATTTATGATATATCCGGAAAGACTTTACAAGTTATATTGAACTTGTAATACAAATTCAGTAGTGGAGTCATTGTGACATTAGTCGACTACTTTGACAGGAATATGACCATGCTATACCCTAGTCGAATGTTTTAAGAACACATCTTAAACATGTACTAATGTAAACTGTTGTGCATATTTATTACTGTATTTCATCTAACTGTTGGTTCATCTTGAAATTTTTTCTCATTTGTTTAATTCTATTAACGCCATTATCCATGTATGTCATTTTGTATATATTTTGTGCACTAGCTATTACTACGTAATGTGTGCAAAAGGTTCCGTTCTGTTCTGACAGGAAAAGTATTGTAATAACGTTACTCTGTTGTGGAGAGATTAAACATTTTTCAAACGTAAAGCAATGGTATATTAGTGTATCAACGTGCGCTTTGTTTTCTATCAATGGCTGAAGTAGAATTGTACTTCGGAGATCACTAATGCTATTTCCAAGTTTGACTAGCTCCACAGAATAAAGCTGATTGACTTATTCAATACCATATCGTATTTAAGTAATATAATCGGTGTTTAGGCAATGTTGTACACAATCTATACCGCACATGACGTATATACAAGCGACGTAATTCGACGTCTGATATTCAACATTTAATGGCAGGAAAAATTGTTTTTAACAGATTCAAAAGACGATATGCTCATTGTAATGGAAATAGAGCAAGTGAGGCAATTATCTGATGAACATGTTGACGCAAGGCATTTTTATTGAGTATGTTGATATATGACAATGTCTTATAAGTGATTATTATGATCTTATAAGACTCACACATATTTGAAATTCTTATGAGCCTATTTACATGAAAATCGGAACAGTCTGTGTTGACCAAACTAAACTTTAAAAAGCTTGTTTTCCATATTAAGTAAAGAGTGGTTCCAGACAGTTAGTTTTTTCTTGCTTTCTCAAAATATCTTTGGGCACTAAATATTAATGCGACCTAAAATGCTGAACCTTTATAATTGGGGAAAAAGATGCTTAACCGCGAATTAGCAGTTAAGTATCTAGCAGTATTTGGAGCGGACAATGGTAAGAACATACTGATCACGTGTGTTGTAACATAAGGAAGCTCACAAAACCGGTACCTATCAAATCAATCAATTTCATTCAATAACCCTTCAAATCACTTTCATTCAATTAACATTCCACTAGAATCATGCGTTTTGTTGCTTGTGTTTGGTTGGGAGGTTGTGTTTTTCGTTGACATCTTTGCGTGTAGTGCAGTGCAGGCCGCCGTTGGGCTTGCACCACGTAAAAATGATTTCGACGATTTCAAGTGCTGCTGTCAGTTAGGACAGAGACGCTACATAGTCTTCTTCACGTGCTGTGAGCTGCCATTTTTGAGATTCTCATTTGGGCTTGCACCACGTGATATTTTTCTTGGCGATGTTATTTAATAATAATAATAATAACGGCTTTATTTTCTGTGGATAACATAATTGGCAAACCAATTTTCATTGTGGTCCACAATAACAATATAGATATATGTACAAGTTTATACAATGACAATACATGTATTTACAACAATACATAAATTAAATTACGCAAGTAAAAGTATGCATATTAACACCTGAAACAGATATTCGGGTATAAACCGTCATAAACAACAATTTTGATATTGTAATTTTTAAATGTATTGGCAATACCGGTAATTTCAAAACTTTCAAGATGACGTCTTCAATAATTATTAATGGGGTACATTATTTTTGAGACCTATTCGTTCTTTATGGGATTTGCTAACATACTATATATCTACATCAAATGATGTTAAACAGGAGAAATTTCTGAAAGTATTTATTGTCACGTTAATGTTTAAAGATTAGAATGTAATTGTTTCGATTTATTTCTTGTATATTCTATTATAAAAATGTCAAACTGATACATGTACTGGGTATCAAAATTCAAGTTGAAGCATTTTTATGGAAATAGAACCTAGACGGTCTGCCTTATTGTTTTATTGAAACTGTAGATAATTATGATACATGGATAGCAAATGATTATGGTTGTGCATAGTATACACTACACGATATATCAAACACAAACAAAGACAACACAATTATGGTACCTTGCCACTCGACAATCGACCCATAAATATGCCATGATGAGTCTAAGCACTCCATCAACTGTATTATAGCTGGATGAGATGTTTGTTCTGAATGGAGTAAAACATGCAGATCGTTGCGGGAGAGGGCTGGGTTTGGGTGTTGCGGCAAGTATATGACAAGAGAAGTATGTCTGGGATAAGAGTCCTAGTTGTATGTTCAATCTGTGTAAGGTAGCTTGTCAAACCTTCTTGACAAAAAGCAGGTCGGACCAACCTAAGAGAAAGTAGGCTGGATAAAGTGGATATACCTCAGAATAATTATAATAGCGGGATCTCTGCATGATAGTATCTCTCCAAACTGATTTAGCAGGAATGGTTAAGAACTAATAGAGTAAAGTTCCACTCATAAGACCACTTTGATTATTTTGAAATCATGCAGATTTTTGCCAGTTTGTATATGAATATTATCACGTTCATCAGTCGATAGGCTGTTATCCGGTTGTCAGTTGCTGAGGTAGAGCAAGTTCCTTGCGGACGAACGACAATATATTGATGTACTTGCTCAAATGTTTCGTTCAATTATTGTCATGTTGCACGATGGAAATGTGCATGTATATAACTTTTCTGTGTGGTTGATTCGCTATATCACTTAATAATACTGTTTTGTGTGGTTTGTATGTTATTCTGTGTATATGCTATATTAGCAATTATCGCTTTGATTAGCTATATATCACATACTAATGTTGCTCAATGAGATTCACTTGGACACATAATTGTGTTGATCTGTGTGCTTTTTTATACCGCATAATTATGTTATCGTGTGTGATTTTCTATATCACATGGCCGTTTCATTATGTTTATTTCTTTAAATTACATTATACTCATAGTTCGATGTCATTCGCTTTATCACAAACTGTTGTTCCTTGTTGCTAGGTCACATAATTATTTTGTCCTGTGTGCTTTTTCATATCGCATGATCATGTTGTTCTATGTGATTCCCTAAATCACATATTAATAACCATTGTTCGATGTTAGCTATATGTCAGATAATTATGTGGTTCGCTATATCTCATGATAATCGTATGTCGATCTTATTCGCTATATGGTACAGTTGTTCAGCGAGTTCCGGTGGACTTTCCCCATTAATATCTGTTTAAAGCTGACATTGCTGCTGACTATGATTCATTTATTGTGATATGTACTCGCGTGGTTTTGATTATGGGTTGCATAGGACGAATCAATCAAAAATAAGTTTATGGAGTTCCCCTTATAGTACACCATCAACCATTCTCACCTGAAACCCTAAATAACTTGCTAAATTTTAATGGCTATATTACTATTAAACAAGTGGACCGATATCAATTAAATTTTGAATGTTTATTCCAGAAGTGTAAATTTCTGGACAGGTAAAATTTTACTTCCAATACTTGCGTAATGGACACATACGAGGGTTGTTCAAATTAGAATGCAAGTGATGCTATATCTTTCTTGTATCAATGAATGTTTAAAAATAGTGAGCTGTATATCAAGGATCATTGTTTTCGCTTTAAATTGATACCTCACATTTTAAAATCCGTTCAGTGCAGCTGTAACGATACGTCAATTAACACTGTCTACTCGTGTATACTAATGTGAAAATGTCATTTTTTCTGACCAAATTCGGTCCCATTTAACAATCGTTGTTTTCTTAATGCGGGAGCAAATACAATATTTAAAATAACTTGTATGGTGAAATGGTGTCATTTAATGTCATATTCATCAACTATTTGATAGTTTAAGAACTTCAAAAGTGGTGTAATTGTATTTGGAAATGAACCCTATGCACGCAATCAAAATACCGCAACATACTAGAAAAGGGTTGAGCAAATCAAATATCTTTTTGAAACTGGTGGAGTATTTAAAGTTAGGCATATAGCTCAATGTGTTGGGACATCATTAGGAGCGATTCATATACTTATCAAGTATATTACAAAAAATAGATAACAAAAGTCGACTGTTTGCAAATGTAATGACCACAAAGGAGACATTGATTCATTTTGTCACCGATGCGACAGATCAATAAACAAATATGGGCCAGCAAAGACAGAACACAAGTATGCATTGCAAAACGCACCATGGACGCCCGTAGAAATGTACACTTTTGTCCATTTAAACAAATATTTTACCATTTAATTTGATGTATAAAACGGAAAATGGGTAAATGCCAAGCTTAACAAAGGTAAATTCCTTCAGAAATTGAAGTAATACTCCGTCAATCGCTGTCAAGCCAAATATTTGAAGGATGGCATGCTATTGCAGAGCAATGGGCCTCCACCAGCAGCAGACATTAACGCGACTTTTTGAGAAGCGTGAATGTTTTTGAGCTTTCCGACCATCCTTATTGTCAAGCATTGTCCCATGTGATCTGTATTTGTTTCAAACGACTCTTATATCGCATTGTCGAAAAAAATATCAGGTACGTTAAGATCACAGTTTGGCTCATGTCCAGTATATGCATAGTGGACCTAGGAATGATAACAAAATCGCATTTTAAAAAATGAATGAATGAATGAAACTTCGCATATATATCAGAGATGGATATTGCAATGGGACCAAAGGCTTGTTTCATTAGAATCTATCAAGGATAATTTTTATGGGGTTAGTTGCATTCCAATTTGAACAACCCTCGTAGTTGTTTGAAGTATTCATTTGAAGTATTCAATGACGTTTGCATAACATGAGTCATGTATGATGTTTTTAATTGTTTCGTTAATTATAAGTGTTTGTATGAATACATGTTACAATGACATTATTTTAGTTTGGTAATAATGTATGCAGTGATGGAAATACATCAAAATAATAATGTCAATGTATGAACATTAAATATGTGAACATAGAGTATAAAACAAGTTCACATTTTTCTAAAATTATATTGATGCAAATGAATGCAAACGTTCTTATTGTCTCTGGAAACATGGCATCATTCAAAGTGTCTATTAGACACTAACATTTGATGTGTCTGTATCATATATTATATTGAAGTCAATACACAATATACTTGAAATAGTTTTCACGTAAGACGTTTTGGCTTTAATCTTCGTGGTCTCAATTATTTATATAAAGGCAGTCTCTTAGACAGTCTCTAAGCAGTGTAGCAATACAACGTGGTTTTTTGCTACAGTACCAAGTAGAAGTTTGTAAACACAAATGTAGCCATAAGTATTTTGTTTCTTCGTCGATTTCTGTGATATATAGGCTACGAGGAAAATGATTCGCTTTCCATGAAATATAAAATCTTTTTCAGAGTCTGTGCCGTTTTGTCCATTACCCTGTGAATTCATGGAACGTGTAGGTTTCACAAGATAATGGAAAATCGGTAAAGCTGCTGAAAAAGATTTTATATTTCATAGAAAGCAAATAATTATCCCCTTCGCGTGGCGTATATTTCAAATAAATCGATAAAGTAATAAAATACTTAAAGCTATTTTATTTTCAAATGTTTACAAATTTCTTCTTGTAACTGTAGCCCAAAGTAAGGTGGTATTGCTACACTGTTAGATAGACCAACCAAAGTTAATTGTCACAATTTTTGTTCACTAGTATGTCCATTTCTCCCTCCTTTACAGCGATCGTTATACAACTTGTAAGAATGTTGACTTATGTCTCCGTTTGAAAAAGTTTAAAGAAGTCATACAATATTGCTTACTACTTTGTGTTGTTAAACTTATTTGTTCGTTTGGTATCTAATACATAAAATCGAAATTGTTCGCATTCAGAGAAAGGCTACTTATGTTTTAAACAACTAAATCCTCGTTTTTCTCAATCGGAGTACTTTTCTGAAATTGGTCACCATAGCAACGAAGTATGTAATTTCGACATAATTCATAGGAACATTTAAAGCTAAGGTATAGTACTATATGGGTTTATTACTTAAAATAGAATAAATAGGTATGTATTTTTCCTTATTTTAGAGCTTTATCAAAATCTTGTTACATATAGAAATTACATAATGTCATTATAGCAGGTTTTCCTGGAGACTGGCTCATATATATGTTTATCATTTCTTCTTTTTCGTTGTTTTGCATCCCCTTGATACCGGAATGGAAGACCTTATGCGGATTAATACGATCTAAGATCTACTAGCGTATAGCGAATAGCCGTGTATCTCCGGATCAGCTAATCGCAAACCAGTATAAACTGAAGGCTAAAAACTATTAAATCTGGATAATTATAATAAAGCTTAAACTAACAACCTATGAGCTGCACCCTACGAGAAAACATCTACAAGCTAAGAGCTGCGACCAACGACCTACGAGCTGCGAGAAACGACCTATGAGCTGCCACCAACGACCTACAAGCTACCACCAACAATACAATACAATACAATATTTATTTTAAGTCGGATACATTTACAACAAGGAAACATTAGCTATGTATAGCTATTGTCCGAAATACGAGTAAACATCTACGAGCTAAGACCTGCGACCAACGTCCAACGAGCTGCGACTAACCACCTACGAGCGACGACTTACGAGCTGCGACTAACGAACTACGAGCTGGGACAAACGACTAAACATCTACGGGCTTAGAGCTGCGACCAACGACCTACGAGCTGCGAGAAACGACCTACGAGCTGCCACCAACGACCTACAAGCTACCACCAACAATACAATACAATATTTATTTTAAGTCGGATACATTTACAACAAGGAAACATTAGCTATGTATAGCTATTGTCCGAAATACGAGTAAACATCTACGAGCTAAGACCTGCGACCAACGTCCAACGAGCTGCGACTAACCACCTACGAGCGACGACTAACGAGCTGCGACTAACGAACTACGAGCTGGGACAAGCGACTAAACATCTACGGGCTTAGAGCTGCGACCAATGACTTACGAGCTGCGACTAAAGACCCACGAGCTGCCATCAACCACCTACGAGCTGTCACCAACTAGTAAACATCTTCGAGATAAGAGCTGTGACCAACGATCTACGAGCTGCGACTTACCGCCTACGAGCTGCGACTAACGACCTACGAGCTGGGATAAACGACTTAACATCTACGGGCTAAGAGCTGCGACCAACGACCTACTAGCTGCGACAAACGACATAGGAGCTGCCACCAACAACATACGAGCTGCCACCAACGAGTAAACATCAACGAGCTTAGACCGGCGACCAACGACCTACGAGCTGCGACTAGCGACCTACGAGCTGCCACCAACGACCTACGAGCTGCGACCAACGAGTAAACATCTTCTACCTAAGACCTGTGATCAACGACCTACGAGCTGCGACTAACTACATACGAGCTGCCACCAACGACCTACGAGCTGCCACCAACGAGTACACATCTACGAGCTAAGAGCTGCGACTAACGACCTAGGAGCTGCCACCAACGATCTACGAGCTGCGACCAGCGTGTACACATCTACGAGCTAATAGCTACGACCTACGAGCTGCGACTAACGACCTACGTGCTACAACCAACGACCTAAGAGCTGCGACTTACGACCTAAGATCTGCCACCAACGAGTACACATCTACGAGCTAAGAGCTGCGACCAACGACATAAGAGCTGCGACTAACGACTTACGTGCTGCGACTAACGACCTGAGTGCTGCGACTAACGATCGCAGAGCTGTGACCAACGAGTACACAGCTGCGACCAACGACCTAAGAGCTGCGACTAACGACCTAAGAGCTGCGACCAACGGGTACAAATCTACGATCTAAGAGCTGCGACCAACGACCTAAGAGCTGCGACTAACGACCTAAGAGCTGCGACCAACGAGTACACATCTACGATCTAAGAACTGCGACCAATGACCTAATGGCTGCGACCAACGACCTTAGAGCTGCGACTTACGAGCTGTGACCAACGAGTACACATCTACTACCTAAGAGCTGCGACCTACGACCTACGAGGTGCGACGAACGTGCTACGAGTAACGAGCTAATAGCAATTTATTAATTTTAAATAAAAAGGAGTAAACATCTGACTGTCGATGTAAGACCTACGCGTCAACTTCACAGACCTATCATCTAGTCGGTAGCCAGACAACAAACGTATATTAAATATAGGAAATTTGTTTGTTTTGATTGAATATGGGTTATATCTCATCGTGAAGTGAGAAAATTCAATATTTTCAAGAGCACGTAGCCAAGTGGTATAGGGCGCGCGCTTCAGGATCGAGAGGTCCCGGGTTCGGTACCCGTTTGCGCCACTGCTTAATTTCTCCGAGCAAGAATAACCCACATGCTTCACTCGACCAAGGTGTGAATTGGTACCTGTGAGGGTAGTGTCTGTACATGTTCGATGTTGGCTTCACACCTACCAGGAGAGAAATAATCGAATAGTAGGGGGGTGTACGCCATCTTTCCTACCCCTCAAATCTGCCCTTAGAAATAGCTACCTAAGAACTCTAAGGAGATAATCATCCGAGTTAAAGGAAAATACCATAAGGTGCTTTATCAATATTGGACTTTGAACCAGGTGAGGCGTTTTTGAAGTCCTCGAGTGTATATCAATAATTGCTACAGTACAGCTCATAAAATTTGACATATTCCTAACCTTTATGCATGTATGTATAACATGGTTCTTGCGTTGAATGTATAAATTTCCGCGAGCAAATCGTGCATTATCGGTCCTGTAGGTTTATGTTGGTACTACACATCGATCGTCTTCGTGATACTTCCCGCAAATGAAAACGTACATCCGGGATTATAAATATAGACAATATATCAGCTGTTAAATTGAGCTAATAGAAGGTCGAGAGTCGTATCCAATTGTCCGTACTATACTTGAGGCCATACTAAAAAAGGCGTGGATCATTCAAGCGTGCGTTACAGTACAGAGAGTAATATGACTATACCCGAGAAACCCGTGAGCTTCACTGTATAATTATACAACACATCGTGGTTAGATATTCACTGTAAACTGGTAAAATTTGAAGCATGTGTTGGGGTTTAACAATACAATATTGCATGCAATTACTAGTAATGTTTGTCCACAAACACAACATAATAATTGTAGCTTTTAAAGTTATTGAAACTTAAGCTGCAAATAAAACATATTTCCCTATTTTCCTATTACACATGTTTATCCATATACATTGTACTCATAATTTCATATTTGTTTGACTGCTTCAAACTCATGCTTTTCATCTCTGTTATTTGAATATATTTGTTGTAAACATTGTATTATGCTTTATGCAAAATAAACTTTCGTATTCGTTTTAACTCTGAACAGCATACTGTAGGCGACAAATGTATCGCAAATATGAACATGGCAGTGTTTACAGTAAAAAACTCAGACAACCGCAAACTACTACTATGTACAACTTTCCTGCACGAGAACCACGGATGTCACGCCACGTAGATTTGCACGACTTTCATCCTAATTTCGTTTTAATAGTTAGTTTTTAACACGCGGCGTTGGGTTTATACACACTTATATTATACAGTGAACTGTGTATTTAGAATGAACGGATTAACGCACATTCGATGTTTTTTTCTCAAAAGAAAATTATCAGAGACTGTAACAGTAAAACTGTTCTCTATTATGTCTTCAGTGTATAAACGAGTCAACTTCCGGTTATCGCAATAAGGAGTACATGTTGAATCATAGATAGTAAACAGTGGTAAAATCTGATTTGGCTGGGGGAGTGTTTGGGTGCGTGCTGACTGCCTATGTCGTACAGTGATAGAAAATCACCGGATATTTCAATCACAATAATTCATACAGGTTGAACTATATAGTATCCCAATAAATCGTACAGTGATTTGGTTAATACGCGGTGGTCTTGAAATATACGCAAACAAAAGGAATTAAATTCAGCTTATTCACAGACAAACGTGCCAATGCCAGTCACCGTCTCCAAAATGAGAAAAGAAAACGAAACTACGAGTTCAGGGTAAGCGTTATTGTTGTTGTTGTTGTTGATTTCGATGATTTGTTTCACACAAACAGTATTTCAGTCTTGAAACCCGACCAACCAGCAATGTTCTGAAACTTTTCTTGTATACTGAGTGCCATGCAATGAAGCTATTTTTTCTTATGAACACTTACCATTTAGGTTTTTCCCATGGACAGATAGTCCCCTACCATTGAGGGTTTTCACATGGACACTTACTATTGAGGTTTTTATACCCCCCGCACAACGAGTTGTAAGGGGGGTATACTGAATTCAGCTTGTCCGTCCGTCCACGTCCGTCCGTCCGTCCGTCCGTCCGTAGACGCATTCTTGTGGACACAACTCCTCCTACAGTTTTTGCAGCATTTCCTTCAAACTTTCATAGATGAACAACCTCAACATGTAGATGTGCATAAAGGAAAGAATTTGCGCTGTGACAATTTTTGACAGAATTATGGCCCTTTGTACTTTTATGCACTATACAATATATAGTGAACAGTTCTTGTGGACGCAACTCCTCCTACAGTTTTTGCAGCATTTCCTTCTAACTTTCACAGATGAACAACCTGTCATGTAGATGTGCATAAAGGAAAGAATTTGCGCTGCGACGATTTTTGACAGAATTATGGCCCTTTGTACTTTTATGCACTATACAATATACATGTACAGTGAATAGTTCTTGTGGACGCAACTTCTCCTACAGTTTTTGCAGCATTTTCTTCAAACTTTAACAGATGAACAACCTCAACATGTACATGTAGATGTGCATAAAGAAAATAATTAGCTGCAATGATTTAGCCACGCGGGGGGTATATTAGTCTGCCGAATGGCGACAGTTCTAGTTCCCATTGATTCCTACCATTTAGGGTTTTCCCATGGACAATTAGTCCCCTACCATTGTGGTTTTTCCCATGGACACATAGTCCCCTAACATTGAGGTTTTCACATGGACACATAGTCCCCTAACATTGTGGTTTTTCCCATGGACACATAGTCCCCTAACATTGAGGTTTTCACATGGACACATAGTCCCCTAAAAGAGGTTTTTCACATGGACACGTACTATTGAGGTTTTTCCCATTGACACCTACCATATACGTAGGTTTTTCCCATGGACACCTAGTCCGGTACCTTTGTGGGTTTTCCCATGGACACATAGTCCCCTATCATTGAGGTATTTCCTACGGACACCTAGTTCGCCTACCATTTAGGGTTTTCCTACGGACACCTAGTCCCCTACCATTAAGGTTTTTCACATGGACACCTAATTCCCTACCATTGAGGCTTTTTTTACATGGACACATAGTTCCCTACTATTTAGGGTTTTTAAATATTAGGATTTCCTCAAAATGGTAGGGGATAAGGTTTCTGTACATAAACCCTCAATGGTAGGTTGGTCCGTGCACATTTTGTCCGCGCTATTTCTCTGTTACCCTTGGTCGGATTTCATCGAAACTTTGCATGACTGATCAGTACCAAGTCTAGCTGTGCATATCGTCAGCAAACACCGGTCAGATAAATTTTAAAGGAGTTATGGTCCTTTGTTTTTTTACACTTATAAATTTTGTCCACGCTATTTCTCTGTTACCAATGGTCGGATTTCATCGAAACCTTGCATGACTGATCAGTACCAAGTCTAGTTGTGCACATCGTCAGCACACACCGGTCGGATAAATTTTAAGGGAGTTATGGCCCTTTGTTTTTTTACACTTATAAATTTTGTCCACGCTATTTCTCTGTTACCAATGGTCGGATTTCATCGAAACTTTGCATGACTGATCAGTACCAAGTCTAGTTGTGCATATCGTCAGCACACACCGGTCGGATAAATTTTAAGGGAGTCATGGCCCTTTGTTTTTTAACACTTATAAATGTTGTCCGCGCTATTTCTCTGTTACCAAATGTCGGATTTCAATGAAACTTTACATGAATGATCAGTACCAAGTCGCGTTGTGCATATTATCGGCACACGTTGGTCGAATAAATTTTAAGGGAGTTATGGCCCTTTGTTTTTTTACACTTATAAATGTTGTCCGCGCTAATTCTCTGTTACCAATGGTCGGATTACAATGAAACTTTTCATGGATGATCAGTACCAAGTCTCGTTGTGCACTTTCTCAGCACAAAGTTGGTCGGATAATTTTTAAGGGAGTTGATGGCCGTTTGTTTTTTAAACTTGTAGATTTTGTCTGGACTTTTCATTTGTTACCATTCAATGCACGTTTGTATGAATGATCAGTACTAAGTCTACCGTGGTTGTTTGTCAGAGCATATTTAAGTGACTGTGTCAAGCAGTATCTGGGGTTATGCATCACATTCAGTGATATTTCTTGTTTAATTTTGAAATATTATGTTTGTCCAATTTAAATTATTGGTTTGAAATATGATACGTGAAGAGGTTACAACTAGGTGATGTGCACTAACCATAACTCTATTGTCCATTATTTTATAATAATTAATAATAAGGGGCTACATGTACATTATTTTCAAATATGTCTATTGAACAACAACGTCTCCAAAGCAACTTATTTATGTTGTCCCAGAAGTAACAATTTACTATAAAATATACCACAGAGCAATAAATTCTGTACAACAACCAAAATATGTGTTTCCCAAAGGGTGTGGCTCTGGAGAGGTTACAATGGGTTCTTTCGGGTGGAACCAAAACTCGACTAACCCAGAGTAAGGCTGTGTTACTAGATTATAAACCATTAAATGTATACGCGGACCAAAATAGTCCTTACAGAAACTAATTGTGTGTGTCTGGAAATGGTGATACGCCTTGGCAATGCAGAACTAGAATAATCTTATTAAATTCGGAGGTATGTATACCTGTAGTTGAATGAGTGAATGGTGTTCATCTTGAATGTTTTGATATGTTGGCACATTTGTCAAAGCGAAAGTAGAGTAGGGTAAAGCTTACATTGGATAGGTCTGTAGTCATAGCTGACAGTGACTTCCTTGTGTACTTTCTACTAAATTAATGTAATGATATGACACCCACGGGTGTTTTTCAGATATTTAATGAAATGTTATTTTATATTGTAGAGTGGGTTACTGGCAGGGGGGTCCTAGCCAACATGCCGAATACCTGTTGATAAAGCCACACAATGTTTATAATTGACACAAACAAAAACATAACGGTTGTCGAATTTTTATCGGGCTGGTTTCCCCTAAGGCCATAACGGACATTGTATATTAGTATATATACATAATATATTTCTGATATGTATACTTGTGTAACGTAACTAGCGACTCAAACAACGGTGAATATGATAAAAGATGAAAAAAACAGGTAACCTTAAAAGCGACACATTAAATTAAACTACAACAGAAAAATCATAAATTTCCACCGTAACCAAGTGGAGAGACATGTACATAAATGTGTATATAAAGTATTCAAGTCAAAGATAAAATTCTACAAATATTTGTGGTATACGTCTCTTTATTATTTTTATTGTACCAAGTTCAAGTCATTTAATCTTTACACATGTTCTGAGTTTCCTACCATCTGCTTTGTTGTAAGTACTCATTAGTTATTCTACGTTAAAAGGCAAAACGTTTATATGAATTGATAACCCATCCTATGTATAATCAAATACCTAAGACCACAAAATAAAGAGTATGGCAATCTCCTATTTTTCGGTCATTACTTACTTACAAGAGAACAGGTACGGCACGGACGTGTCAGGCCCCTACATGGATACGCTATTAAAGGCATCAACGAGCTAGGGCCTAGAATATTCTGTACTACATACAGCATCAATCTGTAAATATCATATGCTTAATTGTCAGTGACTTGTAGGCCCATTGGGCCGGGTGCTGTAATCTTGTATATAATATCATGAATGTATAGTTTGTAATATTGCACATGTCACCCATTAAATAAATACTTTACTTACTTACTTACAACCATCAATATATCTTCTACCATTTTCTCTGTTTATGTTAAATTTTAAAGTGGTTTCGCTGATCAGTCGCTGTAGTTGTTTTCATGACTTGATTTATGGATTTATTTACAAGACATTCCCACAGTAGACTGATTCCATGACATATAAATCTAGGGACAGGACCGCATGCCTTATAGTTTGCAAAATCCAACGAACTCATCCAAGACTACTACTCACTATCTCTGGCTATATCATCGCATGTAAATATTTGTTTCTGTTTTATGCAATATTTCTATTTTTCTGTTTAGTATGGGTCCGGACACATATTCTGCCCCACACGCTGTTAGTCTTTAATTGCTCAGTTTTAAAGTGTATGCAGGTTGTAACGTTATTGTCATTTAAATACCTCGCCCACAGGTAACTGTATCATTGATTGAGTAAAATAAAAAAATATTATCTAAGATATTATAAGATTTATAAAAAAAATATTTTTTTTGTTTACTGTTTATTTATGATACCGTTACCTGTGATCTCGCCTGTAGCAACGTTAAATGTCGCATCGACACTAAATGTCGCACTTGACGTTAAATGTCGCAACTGACGCTAAATGTCGCTAAATTTTCGGAAATATACACAGTAGAAGTAAAACAATATTTTTTTGAAAGCAGTTTTTTATCACTGCAGGTTTATGTGTCGAACCCCTTTGGGTTTACCAGGATGAACCGAATCTTACTCGGTATACCCGGTTCAGTGAACCGTCGTACAACCGTAATAACACTGGAACGTCAAGACGAACCGTGGTGAACCGTGACAATCTTATCAAACTGGAAGAGGCCCGGTTATTTTAAAATGTTTAAAGCCTCGTGGAGTCATCAGGAGCTACCGGAAGAAATTGTTAAAATTTCAACAGAATCGAAACATGGAGTCAAAACTGGGCTACAACCGGTGCTACACCTTAGCTTTACGGCGATGTTGTATTCCGGTATCAGTATGGATTATCCCGGTGTAGCCACGGTGTATCCCGGTTCAGAGCTGACAGAGCTCTAGTCACACTGTGCCGGTGTGGCATCTCCGGTTAGTCCCGGTGTATGAACCGGTAAGCCGTACAATATGGGTGCGAATTTCCACTATAGGTGCAAACAAATGCTGCTAATTGTTCTGATGAAAAGAAGGTGCCTGAATGCTTTGGCTTTTTGAATTTAATTATAATATTAATTTGTCCATCAAAGTTTATGCGCGGATCCGGTAATATTTATTTGAGTGGGGTCCGACCAGCTTTTGTTCTCAGAAAGATAATAATAATAACAAGAAGAAGATAAATTACCAATTGGGGAGACTATATCTCCTGTTGGGTGTGCAGCCAACATCGATCTGCGCCGTCCGGGAATATCGAACATGTACAGGCACATCCCTCACAGGTACAGATTCACACCTTAGTCGAGTGGAGCATGTGGGTTATTCTTGCTCTGAGAAAATGAGCAGTGGCGCAGACGGGGATTAAACCCGGAACCTCTCGATCCCGAAGCACGCACCCTACCTCTAGGCAGCCGCTCCCCCACATAATAATAATAATAATAAAGACTATATTTAAAGAGGCAACCCAATTGGGTATATCCAGTCTTCCCAGTGAGCCTTATAAACACATTTACATATATGGGCATTAATTTATAACAGCAAATAACAGCAACAACAATTAAAACAAGTACATTGTTGAGAGAATATTATATTTAAGATGTTTGTTCGCAAAAATATTGAATAAAAACATTTTATTCTACCACGACCCGCGGATTAATCCATATACACATAGAGAAAACCAAGGCATGTATTATTACCGCAATAAAACACGGTATCAAATTGGCTGTTACTATTTACGCCCCTTCACGTGACATATTTATGAATGAATGAACGTAAACTTTATAGTAAAAACTCAAACGGGTCGCGAGTTGCACAAGTATCCGGTGTTACAGCTATGACGCATCTATTTTTAGAAACCCCAATATCAGGGTAGCAATACCACGTGGCTTTTGACTATAGTTACAAGTAGACATTTGTAACATTGGATCACAAATATAGCCATAAGTATTTTATTTCTTCATCGATTTCTATAAAATATACGCCACGCTAAGGGGAAAAGCATTTGCTTTCCGTGAAATAAAATATCCTTTTCAGGAGTACTACCGATTTTTCCATTACCCTGTGAAACATACACGTTCCACGGTTTCACAAGGTAATGGACAAAACGGCACAGCCGCTGAAAAAGATTTTATATTTCATGGAAAGCAAATAATTGTCTCCTTAGCGTGGTGTATATTTCATAGAAATCGATGTAGAAATAAAATATTTATGACTATTTTATTTTCCAATGTTTACAAACTTCTTCTTGTAACTGTAGTCAAAGGTCACGTGGTATTGCTACACTGAATATACTCTCGAAATTAAGATTCATTAAAACTTCTGATAATCAATTCATTTATATTTTTCATTTCGTGAAAGAGATACACTATACTCGTGTTATTAAAATTGTTTCTATGTTTAAAATGTGTTATTTCCTTCAGAAAATTACGAAGGTCGTTTTTGATTTACGGGGGAGGTAATTGTACCAGCTAATAAACCACTCAATTTCAGCGTGGAATTATGTTCAATGTCAAATGGGTGAAAATAGAATGCGCACAGTTAAATAGTGCGGGATATTATCGTATTTAAAATCAAAATAAAAACTCTGTTCTTGTATTTTGTCGGTGAATAAATCACGTGCTACGCACTGGTGATTTAATTTTTCCGCATCTGAACTCCTGTCCATGTTTTATTCACCGACGAAATATGCGAACAGGGTTTTATTTCTTAAATAAAACAAATGGATAAACAAGATTTCAAGGAAAGTTCTAACCATATTATTATCTTTCAATTGAGAGAAACGTTTTGTTATAGATATTTGCTTTTGGGTGTGTAACACTTTCAGATACCCTTATACCACAACAAAGCGAGTTCCATACTTTTGCACTTGAGTAAGCCAATGTTTAACTGCAAAATACAAGTGTAGGGTTTGGAACCAGAAGAAGCCATTGTTCAAATGATCGCATATATGTAAATAGTTGTTCTATTAATAATAATGTAAGGAATCCCACTCGTGACAGGCAACCATCGACTTTACTCGGGGATGTCTCCAATCTTTTTTAAAGAGGGCTGCCCTTAGAGATGACATGTACGTACATAAATATTAACCAATTTTGCCAAAATTTTATAGAGGGGATCCGGATTCTACAAAAAATAAACTTATGATAAACGTTGTCACTAACGATTCACAATATACAGTGTAAAATGTAGTTTAACGCTTTCCCGTAACTCTTAAAACGTCAACCTGAGTATATTGTCTGGAATATACACAGTAGAAGTAAAAACAATTTTTTTTGAAAACAGTTTTTAATGACTGCTGGCTTATGTGTCGGACCCCTTTGAGTAAACTCCTAGTAACTTTTCTTGGGTACGTCTGGACTAAAACTAGAACAGTAATGCTACAACAGAGGATTGCGACAGTTAGCGTTAATGTTGCGACATTTAACGTCACAGATGCGACATTTAGCGTCAGGTGGGATTGCGACATTTAGCGTCGGTTGCGACATTTGGCGTAAGCCTTGCGACATTAAACGTCAAGTGCGACATTATGTAACAATGAAATTTTAATATAATAATAATAATTTCACGTGAGTAATTAGAACATAAAAGCTGCAAAAACGATTTTAATGCAAAATTGACAAAAATCTTCGCAAGGAGGGGGGGGGGGCATATTTATAAAGTTCATGTGTCTAGCGTTGACTAATTGTTTTTAATTTTTTAAAAGTTACAGAGCGGATATTTCATATTTATTATCAAAATGTTACAAAAAATCGATATGAACCTGTGGAAACTTTCAGTTATATATAGTTTATTTCATGGGTTATGCACTTTCAATACTTTAACATCTAACTCAAAAAATTAAAGTTCTTATTTGAAAAAAATCTTCAATGGGGTAAACATATGTTTAAATAATTGCATACAAAATTTCTGATGTCTGATTATGTAGCGTGAATTTTAATAATTTGAAGCCTGGTTTGTAAATTTTAGGAAATTGAAAGAAATTATTTTTAAATAATTGTTAAACTCATCGTATTTTCTGTTGATGTAGCAGTACAGTTTAGTACCTTTACTTCTGATTTCAAAAGCTTTAAGTGCAAGAAATTGCATGATTTTAAGTCGAAAAGTGACAAAATCTTCGCTGGGAGGGGACACCTTTCCCGCACCCACACCACTTTATCATCCCAATAGCTAGCTGTGCCCCCCCACTCGAACATTTCTGGATCCGGGCCTGGGTTTTAGAGATAATTGATAGTTCGCATTATATATTGAATGACCCTCGTACAGTTCGATCTTACACCAAAATCAACACTTTATCATCTATATAAATAATCACAACTAAAGAAAAAGGCAATATATACATTATCAACTATAGTTCTGAACAAAGCTAAATGGTGTGGTGTCATGGATTTTGTACTACGCTTGACACCCGTTATAACGTCTCATCCGACGTATCAGAGACACTGGGACGTTTTGTTCATTATCTGGTAGACCACTCTATGTAATCTAAAATGATAGGATTTTGTTTAATTTTCAGTACGTCATGAAGCCCATTTATTATCCCCGTCATAGGAGGGAGAGAGTCGGGGAACCATCTCTTCTCCCACCTTTCTATAACAGCATGAATATAAGAATCAGCTTAATTATATTACAAGATTATAATGTTGATTGTGTCATATTTTTACAATCCAAGGGGAGCAATTCCAGAAGCATTATATTTTTACAAGGTAGAGTCCCTTCCTTTAGGCTGTTTACATTGTTTCATTCCTTTCTATTTCAAGTACAAACATAATAACTAGAGCAACGTCGGCTGTTTTCGACACTTTAGATTGAGTCACACGAATTTTGCACACGATCGTTAGATGTCGATATCTACCGACACTCATGCATGTCATAATCCTTCTTGAATCATTAACAAGACGTCATTACGCATCTGTCCCGCCTAAAGGGCTATGAAGAAGTTAAGTATAAAGACCACACATGTTGGCACTTTCCGACATACTTCGGCAGTCATCGACCACCAAAAATAATTTTCTTAAAGGGACTGCCTCACATATTGATGTATTGCAAAAATAAAATAAAATTATCAAATATTTGCGTAATTTTTGTATAGGTGCCTGTGTATCCCATAAACAACCAAAGTGACATCTAAAATAACTTGAGATATTTTGGCACTTTGAAGTTATTTAGTATTTTACATCAAAAATTATATAAGGTATTAATACTACTGTTACTTAAATTGCCTGTAATTCGTTCTCATTTGATGAAAACGTATCGAAAGTCGAACCAAATACCTCACTGGTGTTTACGCTGTAGTTTGTTAATGTTACAGTTCGATCATGTGTGAATTACATAATTCACAATGCATGTTGGAATGAAAATCAACGCTTTTTTTCAAGAAAAAAATACTCAGTGGGCTATATCTAGAGTGGTTAACATTGCTTATTTGCACACAATCTTTCATACTTGAAAGCAACCATAAGTGGCTTTCTATTACATCAATACTTGGTTAGGTTAGAAAATCTCGATATACAAAAATTTAGCCCAATCTGTGAGGCATACATTTTTATAACAAGTGAATATAACAAAAACACTCGTTGATATAGATTATTTGAACTTTAAGCTACAAAATGATGTATGAGACTAATGTGTTTTTATACAAATAAGGCTATTTAATTCACTGAAGAAAATTACACATTTTCGCCCCTTAGAATGAACCTTATAGACCGTGAGCCAGAGGGGGTTTTGCTCCCTCCCAGGGGGAATTTTGTGGACCATAATTGTTTGAAACCCCAAGGTCTGGCGAACATCTTGGCATAAAGTTTGCAACTGGCGGGTGGGGCCTTTCTACGTTACCACGCTTTAAAATACGTTACCCCCAAAATAAAAAATAAAAATTGTAATTTTTAAAGATAAATTGTACCATTATGCTATTTTATAATTCCAAGTTTGCATATGTTATTCAAGAGTATAAACTTGTAGCTGCAAACTGATAGAATTTCAATGCCAAAATGCAATGTTAAAGAAGATACATATGGTAAAACATACGTTACCCTTGGGTACCACTTTATAGATTTATAATGATTTATATTATATTTATTAACAAGTCTCTTACTTGTAAGATATGTCAAGGTAATACTACATTGCGCTTTACGTTACCAAACATACAAATTAGAATTCATGTCTTTAAGTGTCTTAAAAACGTTCTTAACACCATTAAAAATAAAAAAATAACAATTTAATCCTACTCAAAGTAGTTGTATATTTAACTAAACAACATGTAAACTATAATGTAGATGTATTTAAATATCAAACAAAATTACAATTTACTAGCCTTGTAATCTGTTACTTTAGATTAACTTTACCACTAAAAAATAATTGATTTTCAAATCAAAATATCTTTTATCGCAGTTTGCATTTGAACTTTCAACACATGTATTAAAAAAACAATTCATGTTTCAATTTACGTTACCTTACTTACAAACTTTACAATATCATATACAGTATGCTGTAATTTTAACACAATGTTAACCTATCTTTGTAAAATCCGAAACGTACAAGTATTTTTGTTTATACAATATGCATTTAACTTAATAAACACACACAAATTTAATAATCAAACTTTGAAACTAGAACACAGATTGCCCCTTGATTTATTATCTTAATGAGAAGACTATACACACGTATGACTTTTAAACATTTACTATATACATGTATACAATCGTATGTCAGTTATTTAAGCAAACTACATGCAAATTAAAAACCACAGTGTATATTTGAAAATAAGTTCGAAACATTATCTAGGGTGCACCAGGAATTAGACCCCAAAAGTAAAATTGTCCAGTTCCTCTTGGTCTGTCCGCCACTCCCCCACTGGAGGAAAAGATTGATAGGTGCATAATTTTCTTATGGCGACTACCTGAATTGTTGTGCAATACTGACCAGTGAGAGGTCAAGATCATTTAAGGTAAAATACTCCTAAAATAGTGTAGCTGTGTTACTGATCATAGTTTAAAGCCTTTGCTTATATTTCCCTATCTGTCTAGAGCCAGTATTGCATGTGTTACATACGTCATGTAGTCAGGAATTGCTGCATCATATGCCATTGTATGGCTTTAATAAGTAGGGTGGTTACACAATATGGCCTAGGATGACTGAAATCTGTGTTGGTGGGTTCCCAATATGGCATAGGAGGGCTGAAATCTGTGTTGGTGGGTTCCCAATATGGCCTAGGAGGGCTGAAATCTGTGTTGGTGGGTTCCCAATGAGGCCTGGGATGGCTTAATCTGTGATGTTGAGTGCCCAAAATGGCTTTGGTGACTGTACTCAGATTTAGTGGGTACCCAATAGGGCCTGAGATGACTGTACTCTGAGGTTGTGGGTACCTAATGGAACCTGGGATGGCTTTTCTCTGTGGTGATGGGCATCCAATACAGCCCGGGATGTCTGTACTCAGAGGTGGTGGATACCCAACAGGGCCTGGGATTACTGTACTCCGAGGTGCTTGGTACCAAATGGGTCCTGAGCTGGTTGTTATCAGTGGTATAGGGTAGTCAATAGGACCTGTGATGGCTGTTCTCTGTATAGGTGGGTACCCAATTGGGCCTGAGATGGTTGAACTTGTGGAGGTGAGAACATAAGCTGGCCAGGGACGGCTGTACTAGGCAGTGTTAAGTACCAAATAGGGCATTGGATGGCTTTCCTCAGTGACTATGAGTATCTCTCAGGCATTGTATGGCTGTACACAGTAGTTGTGAGTAGGGCACAGGGCCTAAGAAGGCTGGTAGTGGTAAGTACCACATAGGGATTAGTATGAACATAATTGGTGGTGGGAATTACCCAATAGAGCCAATGATGGCTATACTGCACCTGGTATGGCAGTATTCAGTTGGTCCGAGTACCCGTTAGGACATAGTATGGTTGCTACCGCTGGTGGTAAGTACCATAGTCAGGTATGACCGTACTTAATGGTTATGTGTACCACTTAGTGCAAAATATAAACTGTAATTGGTGGTGGTGATTGGGCCTTGGACGTCTGTACTATGTTGTTGTGACTCCTTTGTACCCTCTACAACTTGGTGATACTGTAAGTCATTGGTTATGAGCACCCCTATGGGGTATGAAATCTGTTATTATTTTGGATGAGTACCCTTTTGGGCCTTATATGACTGTAGTTTTGTACTAGTGAGTAACCCATAGGGCCTTGTACAGCAGTGCTCAGTTATAGTGAGTACCATATAGAGACTTACATGTATATGTCTTTACTCAGGTGTTGTGAGTTTCTCTTATGAAATACTATGGCTATAATTAAGGGTGGTGAGTACCCAATATGGTCTTGGTTGGCTGTCCTCTTGGTTTTAAGTATCCCACAGGGCCTCAGATATAGCTGGTGCCATTAAGAATTCAATAGGAATTGTTGTATTGGGCAGTTTTAAGTACTCCATTGGTTACGGAATGTGTGTATAGACAGTGTTACAATGTATTAGTCCCCCATAAGGCCTGGGTTGACTATTAAGTGGTTTAAGAACCCCTCAGGGCATGATATGGGTGAACTCGGTGTTGGTTATACCCCATTCAAGCCTAATATATGATGGTGATGAGTACCCAGTCTTGCCTGATACAAGTGTAATTGGTAGTGGTAAGCATAACAAAGGGTTTGGTTGAGAGTACCCCTTATGGCTTAGTATGACTATAATAAGTGGTAGTGACTACCCTATACGGCATTGGATGGCTGTACTCTGTGATGGTGAGTACCGAATGTGACATTGGGTGGTTGTACTTGACAAGTGTTATGTACCCCATATGGTCTTGGGATGCCTGTACTTTGCAATGTTGCATATCCCATAGGGCATATTTTTCGTAAATTGACCTTGAAATGACCTTGACCTTGACTTCATAGTGGTCATTGTTGTATGTCCATATGATGCACATTATCAAATGAATAATAATTAAGCAAATATTTGTTACTATTTACATACATAAATAAAAATGCATGAGAACATATAATTTTAAGTGTATTTGTAAATTATGGCGGCCATCTTGGACGCCATCTTGAATTTCCGGGTCCACACCACATGTTGAAAATTTATGCCGGCAGTTCCATCTAATAGAACATACATAGGCGAACATTTTGGTATAAATCACTAATTGTGACCCCACTGTATGTGTTATACCGAATTTTAACTGAAATGTTGTTGAAAAAAACCCAATATTTATGAAAGGTAACGTAATTTACATGGCATTTCATATCAATTAACTATTTGTGTAGCTGTACTATATACATTATTGAGCTACATACTAATCAGTACCATCATTTCTTAACTTAATAACGTCATATACGTTGATTTTTTTTAAATATACTAGTAATTTCATGCAAAGTAATGTAAATTACGTATGTTATATCACATTTTTTGCCTATAATAATTTTTACAACTGATAGTTTCAATTTTAAATACATTTAACATACATAAATGTCTTATTCACATGATTTATTGAACAATTGGCATGTTTATAATATCATATAAGCAAAATTAGTGATTCCTGTAGAAAATCGCATAGTCACGTATTTCAAATCTCCGTAACTCGTTAAAGCCCCAACAGAAACTTGCAAACTTTTGTCTGTGATTGCTACCTACCATAAGGTTTTAGAAAATTATAGTGTTGAAAATTCCCCCTGGGGGGAGCAGGGTCAATTTTCAGCTCAATGTCTATTAATACACATGCACAATTATATTGCAAGAACATTAATACTTTGAGCGATATTGGACTTTGAATTAGGTGAGGCGTTTTTAAAGTATTTGAGTGTATGTCACAGAAACCCGACATTACGAAACAGCTGCTGAACAAGATCTTACATTTGTCATGGAAGGCAAATAACTTTGCCTTTAGCCTAGCGTATATTTCATAAACATCGATGAAGAAATAAAATACTTTACGGCTATATTTGTGTTCCAAGTTTGACAAAAAATTATTCTTGAAACTGTAGCCAAAATACACGTTGGTATTGCTACACTGTGACTGATACAGAATATATTTTACTGATAGAATTATATATCTCACCAGTTTGCATTAAATGAAAGTGTATAAATTAACAAATTGTGATAGACCCTCTATATGATAAGCGAAATGTATGCCTCGTGGTTGCTAGGCAACGGAACTGATTGAGCGTGTACAGAAAACCAGCTAAAACGTGAACTGCATTGTATAAGTTTTCAATAAGAATCACGTTTTCAGTCGTATCAATTTACAAGTAAAAAGTACGTTTATAATATATGCTTAAAATTATGGTCATAACTAGAAAAATATGTTTATAGCAAAGTCCTTGAGTCTTGTAGTCGTAGTCTTGTTTCATATACATGTTGATCTGAAGAAAATCTGCTGCTCGGTGAGTATTGCTTTGTAAATGTGGTGTGCCCAATGCTAAAACTTTCTTACCACATGTACAAAATTGTGTCATTTCAGATAATCATCATGTTCTTGAAGCACTTATAATGCGTGACACCATAGCAACAGAATTATGGTGTATGCGGGGTACAGGGACGGATTGCGGGTGCGACATGCACTGATGGCCTGCAGAACATGGAATTCGCTTGTGATAGGAATATACTGAGCAAACGTTTCAACTAGACCATTCTTAAATTTAACCCTAATATTTTAATTTGTAGTTTTGATTTGGAATACGAATTATGATATGCATAACAAATAAAACTGCATTGTTAAGTGCATTAACAATAAAATGAGATAAACATTGATGCTTTAAAATTGTAAAGTTGATTTCGACTATAGTTCTGTTTCTATCAACGGAATATCAGTCTAGTTGGAACATTTGTACAGTATACATCCACGTGGAAAAAAGTGAGCGTTCGGTGTTAAAGTGTTTGGTAAAAGTGTTCACCATACAGTTGGTGTTATTTATCAAGTGTTTCTTTTATTCAATTATTTCCTGGATTTGATGGATTTAAATCATCAGATCGGTAAGTTAGATTTCGATATTTATATATCTGTTACTGCTCATTTCACGACAACGCATGCCTCTCTAGATCTCTCTGCATGTTCCATGTGTTAGTTTAGTCAGACTTTACCCTGATCGAGGCAAACGCGAGACAAATATGACACGAAATTGTACATCTACATCATGATTGTGTATCGCGACACGGTCACACTTGATCATTATACAAGTTTGAACAAGTTTATTTACAAATTACCCGTAGGCCATAAGGCCCATGAGGTCACAATACATAAAATGGCAAGCAGTTTAATCAAGTACACTCGGAGAAGGTTATTAATGATACATAATGTTGCATTTGTTAGTACATTACATGTATACGGATGTTGAAATATAGTGATGCAGAACATAATGCTTAAGTGATATAATATGGGTTATTACTGTAAGGTAATTGTATACTTAATAACATATAACCTTATACGTATGCTACAATAGTTATGTTATGGTATGTCAATATACACATTACTTTACTAGGGTAGCAATACCACGTGGCCTTTGGCTACAGTTACAAGTAGAAATTTGTAAACATTGGAACACAAATATAGCCATAAGTATTTTATTTCTTCATCGATTTCTATAAAATAAACGTCACGCTAAGGAAAAAAGTATTTGCATTCCGTGAAATATAATATCTTATTCAGCAGTTTTACCGATTTTTCCATTACCCTGTGAAACCTACACTATTCATGGATTCACAAAGTAATGGACAAAACGGCACAGTCGCTGAAAAAGAGTTTATATTTGATGGAAAGCAAATACATGTCCCCTTAGCGCGGCTTATATTTCATAGAAATCGATGAAGAAATAAAATACTTATGGCTAGTTTATTAACTTCTTCTTGTAACTGTAGTCAAAAGTCACGTGGTATTGCTACACTGTATACATACCAATAAACGTATATATTGGATTGTTGAGTAAACCGGTTAAAATACATTGACTACATACTTTAAAGAAGGGAAAATACGTATATAGATATAGTCTGTCACGTGTATACAAAAATTGCAATAACATAACACTGTATTAAATTTGTTTTAAACATTTTATTTTGGGAAAAGGGCAGTGGAAACCAATACCGTATTCACTAAGCTACATACTATTAAACATAATATATATTAAGATAAGACATTTGTAATGCCGTTGAAAAAGGCGTTAGTTACAGTATGAGGGAATTTAGCTCACGTTTAGTTCCTTGTGTTGATGATGAGTTCATAGCAGTGAGCGCGCTATGCACTGACTACATGTCAATTATACTCTCGCATACTTCCACTTTATTATATGGGCATACTCCCCAGAATAAGCAATAAGACAAAGGGGCCACTACCTGGCAGTTCACATACAGATATTGCATATAGCCTTTGAATAGATTATAACATAGACAGACACGTATTAATATAAATTATAAATTATTTTAGTTTATAGCAGTGGGCGCGCTATGCTCTGACTACATGTCAAGATGCAAGATACAAGAAGTTTTATTTAAAGTCGGTTATGGCAAACACTATCACATTAGCTCGCCGAGCTCTTTCTGACAAACAATATGTTAATATAACAACACGATGTGAAGCAGCTATGGAATAAACGACATGGTTGAATAGTATCAAACAATTGTTACAATATCGATGTTATGATTAAGGGCCATAATCTAAGATGGCTAACAGCAAAAAATGATTTAGAGTTATCGTCTTGGTAGGCATTCAATGTCAAGTCAAATCCGGTAGTTTTTATTTAGATGTTATTAAGTCTAATATTAACGGCTCACGTACACGTATGTTATTAGCCTTGGAAATACAAATTAGCATGACATATTAAAAAGCGATGTATATTATAGAAGTTACACATGTATCATAGTGTGTGTATATACTGCATTGCAAATGTATAATGTGGTTACACAGCAGACAGGCACGTATTATATCAGATAAATTATATTAGTTCATAGCAGTGAGAGCGCTATATTCTGACTGCATGTCAAGATGCAAGAAGTTTTATTTCAAGTCGGTTATGGCAAACACTATAACATTAGCTCGCCGAGCTATTTTCCGACAAACAATATGTTAATATAACAACACGGTGTAAAGCAGCTTTGGAATAAAAGACATGGTTAAATATTATCAAACAATTGTTACAATATCGATGTTATGATTAAGGGACATAATCTAATGTGAATAACAGCTAAAATTGATTAGAGTTATTCCTCTTGGAAGAAAGTAACTTGTCAATTATACTCTCGCATACTTTCTTTCTGTTTGCAGTGAGCGAACTGTGCTCTGACTACATGTCAGTTATACACTCGCCTGCTTTCACTTTAATATTTGGACAACTATCTCAGAATTAGCAATAGGACACAGGGACACTACCCGGTAGTTCACTTAAATACACTGTATATAGCCTTTGAATTGATTTGAACATATACGTTCTATATTGTCAAGACATTGTAGGCATTCAGTGTCACGTCAAATTAGGTTTATTTTATTTAGATGCTATACAGTCTCATATTAGTGGCTTCAGGTGTGTGCTACCAGCCTTGGTAATACAAATTAACATAACAAATAAAAAAACAATGTATACTATTGAAGTTATACATGTATCCAATTGTGTGTATATAATGTATTGCAAATGTATACTATGTTTAGACTGTGCATGAATTGCGCACTATTTTGTACACGAAAAAGAACATGCAAGAATGCAAATTATTTTAAAAGTTCAATCTAATGCATTAACGTAATACGAATTAACTTTAACTCAAATGTATTTACGTCACAACCTACGCATGTTGGCTTTGTCCTTCGAACAATGGATGAAAGAAGTGTGAAATAGTCTATTGACTGGGATTTGAAAAGGATTGCTCAATCTGTCTAGCAACTATGACGTCACGATCAAGTTTGTAATTTATCGTTCTAGCATTGTTTTAGGTGTTTTGATCCACCCATTTTATTGAGTACAATAATTAAAGGAGTAAGTGATATGAACTAATTTTGTACTTGTGGGAAATTTAAATGTGGGAAATTAAAATATGTTCTATTCTATTCTGTTATGTTTTCCTACAGTCTGCTCTAGACTGTCTAGAGGCATTCAGTACAAGGTCAATTAGCCTGCGTTAATCTAGATGCTCTTAAGTATAATATTAGTTGCTTCACTAAGAATGTTATCAGGCTTGGTAATACAAATTAATATGACATATTCGTATTAATAAGCGAGTTATAATATTGAAGTTGTGTATGTATCATAGTGCTTGTATATAATGTACTGTAACTGCACTGTATAATATGTTTAAACTAAACTAAATTTGTGCATGAATTGCACACTATTTTGTATACACTAGTGAACACGCAGCATTAATTAACTTTAATTACTCATATTTGTTCACTAAATGTTTTCTATCTACGTCATTGCATACGTATAATCGCTTTGTTAACTTCAGACAATGAATGAAAGCGGTGCGAACTGGTCTTTGTGTAGATTTCAAAGGCGGTTTGCAGTCCGTCTAGCCACTATGACGTCACGATCAATCTATTTTAAGTTATTGTAAAACAATAGTGTTTTGTTTCTTCGTCAAATTATTTTATTTGTCACATCAAGTCTAAGTATGTTCGCTACATGTATTCATAGCATAGCATAACGTTTATTAACATAGAACTACATGTTCATTGCCAAACACACAAATCGTGTACATAAAAGTTAAAAATACACAGGAATATATGGGCACTTCGGCTATGAACATGGTTTGTACCTGTGGTAAATTAAAATATCTTCTATTCGATTCTGTAATGTTTTCCTCCAGTCTGACTATAGTCTAAATTACACATCAAGCGTTCCTTGAGTTGTTCATTTAAAGTCTAAGTATGTTCGCTATATGTATACATGACATAACATAAAGTTTATTAACATAGATCTACATGTTCATTGTCGACCATACATTGTACATACAAATTAAACATATGCATGCATATATGGGCACTTCGGCTATGAACATGGTTTGTACCAGTGGGAAATTAAAATATGTCCTATTCTATTCTGTTACATGTATGTTTTCCTCCAGTCTGCCTATAGTCTAAATTACACATCAAGCGTTCCTTGAGTAGTTCATTCCATAAAGTTTATTAACATAGAACTACATGTTCATAGTCAAACACGCACATTGTGGACATACAAATTAAACATACACATGAATATATGGGCACTTCGGCTATGAACATGGTTTGTACCTGTGGGGAATTAAAATATGTTCTATTCTATTCTTTTATGTATTCCCCCAGTCTGCCTATAGTCTAAATTACACATCAAGCGTTCCTTGAGTTGTTCATTTAAAGTCTAAGTATGTTCGCTATATGTATACATAACATAACATAAAGTTTATTAACATAGATCTACATGTTCATTGTCGAACATGCATTGTACATACAAATTAAACATATGCATGCATATATGGGCACTTCGGCTATGAACATGGTTTGTACCAGTGGGAATATAAAATATGTCCTATTCTATTCTGTTACATGTATGTTTTCCTCCAGTCTGCCTATAGTCTAAATTACACATCAAGCGTTCCTTGAGTAGTTCATTTAAAGTCTAAGTATGTTCGCTATATGTATACATAACATAAAGTTTATTAACATAGAACTACATGTTCATAGTCAAACACGCACATTGTGGACATACAAATTAAACATACACATGAATATATGGGCACTTCGGCTATGAACATGGTTTGTACCTGTGCGGAATTAAAATATGTTCTATTCTATTCTTTTATGTATCCTTCCAGTCTGCTCTAGATTGACTAGAGGCATTCAGTAGCAGGTCAATTAGCCTGTTTTAATCTAGATGCTCTTAAGTTTAATATTAGTTGCTTCACTAAGAATGTTATCAGGCTTGGTAATACAAATTAATATGACATATCAGTATTAATAAGCGAGTTATAATATTGAAGTTGTGCATATATCATAGTGTGTGTAATAATGTATTGCAACTGCACTGTATAATATGTTTATATACACTAATGAACACGCAGCATTTTAGTTATACATGTATCATGGTGTGTGTATATAATGCATTGCAAACGTATAATGTGTTTAGACTAAATTGTTGTGCTTGAATTGCGTAATAGTTTGTATACGAAAAAGAACATTGAGGATTTCAAAGTATTGCAATAGAACAATATCATCCATTTGCGTCATACTTTAATTACTTCATAGATAATTATGTTCACTCAATTTTTCTATTTACGTCATTGCATACGTATATTCGCTTTGTTTACCCCAGACAATGAATGAAAAGGGTGCGAACTTTCTTTTGTGTAGAATTCAAAGGCGGTTTGCAGTCGGTCTAGCCACTATGACGTCACGATCATTCTATTTTAAGTTCTTGTAAAACAATAGTGTTTTGTGTCTTCATCGAATTATTTTATTTGTCACATCACTTCATGTCAAGCAACTTGTCAATTATACTCTCGCATACTTTCTTTGTGTTTGCTTGTTAATTAACTTAATTTAATGAGTACAATAATATGTTCTAAAATATACTTCATTACACATTAAGCGTTCCTTGAGTTGTTCATTTAAAGTCTAAGTATGTTCGCTACATGTATACACAACATAACATAACGTTTATTAAGTTAAACATAGAACTACATGTTCATAGTCAATCACACAAACTGTGGACATACAAATTAAACATACACGTGAATATATGGGCACTTCGGCTATGAACATGGTTTGTACCTGTGGGAAATTAAAATATCTTCTATTCTATTCTGTAATGTTTTGCTCCAGTCTGCCTATAGTCTAAATTACACATCAAGCGTTCCTTGAGTTGTGCATTTAAAGTCTAAGTATGTTCGCTATATGTATACATAACATAACATAAAGTTTGTTAACATAGAACTACATGTTCATAGTCAAATACACAAATTGTGTACATACCAATTAAACATACACATGAATATATGGGCACTTCGGCTATGAACACGGTTTACTGGGTCATTCAACTAGTTACAATTTATTGTACTTTTCGATAGCGTGGACTTGGGCAGATCTGCGCTTGTTTAGTTGGGCATTGTGTCTTTATGTTTTATGTTTCCTGTGCTCGGTTGGTTCAGTTGGGCATTGTGCTTTGTGTGTTTTAATGTTTTCTGTGTTCGGCTGGTTAAGTTGAGTGCTGCCTTCCCTGTCTGACTTAATATAATCTTTTTGTACCTGTGGGGAATTAAAATATGTTCTATTCTGTTATGTTTTCCTCCAGTCTGCTGTAGACTGTCTAGAGGCATTCAGTAGCAGGTCAATTAGCCTGCTTTAATCTAGATGCTCTTAAGTATAATATTAGTTGCTTCACTAAGAATGTTATCAGGCTTGGTAATACAAATTAATATGACATATTAGTATTAATAAGCGAGTTATATTATTGAGCGCGCTATATTCTGACTGCACGTCAAGATGCAAGAAGTTTTATTTAAAGTCGGTTATGGCAAACACTATAACATTAGCTCGCCGAGCTATTTTCCGACAAACAACATGTTAATATAACAACACGGTGTAAAGCAGCTATGGAATAAAAGACATGGTTAAATATTATCAAACAATTGTTACAATATCGATGTTATGATTAAGGAACATAATCTAATGTGAATAACAGCTAAAATTGATTAAAGTTATTCCTCTTGGAAGAAAGTAACTTGTCATTTATACTCTCGCATACTTTCTGTCTGTTTGCGTGTTAATTAACTGATTTCATACGTACAATAATATGTTCTAAAATAGACTACATTGCACTTAAAGCGTTCCTTGGGTTGTTCATTTCAAGTCTAAGTATGTTCGATACATGTATACATAACATAAAGTTTATTAAGTTAAACATTGAACTACATGTTCATAGTCAAACACACACATTGTGTATATACAAATTAAACATACATTAAGCGTTCCTTAACGTTTGTACACGAAAAAGAACAGGCAAGAATGCAAATTATTTTAAAAGTTCAATCTAATGCATTAACGTAATACGAATTAACTTTAACTCAAATTTATTTACGTCACAACCTACGCATGTTGGCTTTGTCCTTCGAACAATGGATGAAAGGAGTGTGAAATAGTCTATTGACTGGGATTTGAAAAGGATTGCTCAATCTGTCTAGCCACTATGACGTCACGATCAAGTTTGTAATTTATCGTTCTAGCATTTTTTTGGTGTTTTGATCCACCCATTTTATTGAGTACAATAATTAAAGGAGTAAGTGATATGAACTAATTTTGTACTTGTGGGAAATTTAAATGTGGGAAATTAAAATATGTTCTATTCTATTCTGTTATGTTTTCCTACATTCTGCTCTAGATTGTCTAGAGGCATTCAGTACCAGGTCAATTAGCTTGCTTTAATCTAGATGCTCTTAAGTATAATATTAGTTGCTTCACTAAGAATGTTGTAAGGCAGCTATGGAATAAAAGACAAGGTTAAGTATTATCAAACAATTGTTACAATATCAATGTTATGATTAAGGAACATAATCTAATGTGAATAACAGCTGAAATTGATTAGAGTTATTCCTCTTGGAAGAGAGTAACTTGTCAATTATACTCTCGCATACTTTCTTTGTGTTTGCTTGTTAATTAACTTATTTTAATGAGTACAATAATATGTGCTTAAAAAGACTTCATTACACATAAAGCGTTCATTGAGTTGTTCATTTCAAGTCTAAGTATGTTCGCTGCATGTATACATAACATAACATAAAGTTTATTAAGTTAAACATAGAACTACAATATGTTCATAGTCAAACACTCAAATTGTGGACATACAAATTAAACATACACATGAATATATGGGCACTTCGGCTATGAACATGGTTTGTACCTGTGGGAAATTAAAATATCTTCTATTCTATTCTGTTATGTTTTCCCCCAGTCTGCCTATAGTCTAAATTACACATCAAGCGTTCCTTGAGTTGTTCATTTAAAGTCTAAGTATGTTCGCTATATGTATACATAACATAACATAAAGTTTATTAACATAGATCTACATGTTCATTGTCGAACATGCATTGTACATACAAATTAAACATATGCATGCATATATGGGCACTTCGGCTATGAACATGGTTTGTACCAGTGGGAAATTAAAATATGTCCTATTCTATTCTGTTACATGTATGTTTTCCTCCAGTCTGCCTATAGTCTAAATTACACATCAAGCGTTCCTTGAGTAGTTCATTCCATAAAGTTTATTAACATAGAACTACATGTTCATAGTCAAACACGCACATTGTGGACATACAAATTAAACATACACATGAATATATGGGCACTTCGGCTATGAACATGGTTTGTACCTGTGGGGAATTAAAATATGTTCTATTCTATTCTTTTATGTATCCTTCCAGTCTGCTCTAGACTGTCTAGAGGCATTCAGTAGCAGGTCAATTAGCCCGTTTTAATCTAGATGCTCTTAAGTTTAATATTAGTTGCTTCACTAAGAATGTTATCAGGCTTGGTAATACAAATTAATATGACATATCAGTATTAATAAGCGAGTTATAATATTGAAGTTGTGCATATATCATAGTGTGTGTAATAATGTATTGCAACTGCACTGTATAATATGTTTGTATACACTAATGAACACGCAGCATTTTAGTTATACATGTATCATGGTGTGTGCATATAATGCATTGCAAACGTATAATGTGTTTAGACTAAATTGTTGTGCTTGAATTGCGTAATAGTTTGTATACGAAAAAGAACATTGAGGATTTCAAAGTATTGCAATAGAACAATATCATCCATTTGCGTCATACTTTAATTACTTCATAGATAATTATGTTCACTCAATTTTTCTATTTACGTCATTGCATACGTATATTTGCTTTGTTTACCCCAGACAATGAATGAAAAGGGTGCGAACTTTCTTTTGTGTAGAATTCAAAGGCGGTTTGCAGTCGGTCTAGCCACTATGACGTCACGATCATTCTATTTTAAGTTCTTGTAAAACAATAGTGTTTTGTGTCTTCGTCGAATTATTTTATTTGTCACATCACTTCATGTCAAGCAACTTGTCAATTATACTCTCGCATACTTTCTTTGTGTTTGCTTGTTAATTAACTTATTTTAATGAGTACAATAATATGTTCTAAAATAGACTTCATTACACATTAAGCGTTCCTTGAGTTGTTCATTTAAAGTCTAAGTATGTTCGCTACATGTATACACAGCATAACATAACGTTTATTAAGTTAAACATAGAACTACATGTTCATAGTCAATCACACAAACTGTGGACATACAAATTAAACATACACGTGAATATATGGGCACTTCGGCTATGAACATGGTTTGTACCTGTGGGAAATTAAAATATCTTCTATTCTATTCTGTAATGTTTTGCTCCAGTCTGCCTATAGTCTAAATTACACATCAAGCGTTCCTTGAGTTGTGCATTTAAAGTCTAAGTATGTTCGCTATATGTATACATAACATAACATAAAGTTTGTTAACATAGAACTACATGTTCATAGTCAAATACACAAATTGTGTACATACCAATTAAACATACACATGAATATATGGGCACCTCGGCTATGAACACGGTTTACTGGGTCATTCAACTAGTTACAATTTATTGTACTTTTCGATAGCATGGACTTGGGCAGATCTGCGCTTGTTTAGTTGGGCATTGTGTCTTTATGTTTTATGTTTCCTGTGCTCGGTTGGATCAGTTGGGCATTGTGCTTTGTGTGTTTTAATGTTTTCTGTGTTCGGCTGGTTAAGTTGAGTGCTGCCTTCCCTGTCTGACTTAATATAATCTTTTTGTACCTGTGGGGAATTAAAATATGTTCTATTCTGTTATGTTTTCCTCCAGTCTATTGTAGACTGTCTAGAGGCATTCAGTAGCAGGTCTAAAATAGACTTCATTACACATTAAGCGTTCCTTGAGTTGTTCATTTAAAGTCTAAGTATGTTCGCTACATGTATACACAACATAACATAACGTTTATTAAGTTAAACATAGAACTACATGTTCATAGTCAATCACACAAACTGTGGACATACAAATTAAACATACACGTGAATATATGGGCACTTCGGCTATGAACATTGTTTGTACCTGTGGGAAATTAAAATATCTTCTATTCTATTCTGTAATGTTTTGATCCAGTCTGCCTATAGTCTAAATTACACATCAAGCGTTCCTTGAGTTGTGCATTTAAAGTCTAAGTATGTTCGCTATATGTATACATAACATAACATAAAGTTTGTTAACATAGAACTACATGTTCATAGTCAAATACACAAATTGTGTACATACCAATGAAACATACACATGAATATATGGGCACCTCGGCTATGAACACGGTTTACTGGGTCATTCAACTAGTTACAATTTATTGTACTTTTCGATAGCGTGGACTTGGGCAGATCTGCGCTTGTTTAGTTGGGCATTGTGTCTTTATGTTTTATGTTTCCTGTGCTCGGTTGGTTCAGTTGGGCATTGTGCTTTGTGTGTTTTAATGTTTTCTGTGTTCGGCTGGTTAAGTTGAGTGCTGCCTTCCCTGTCTGACTTAATATAATCTTTTTGTACCTGTGGGGAATTAAAATATGTTCTATTCTGTTATGTTTTCCTCCAGTCTGCTGTAGACTGTCTAGAGGCATTCAGTAGCAGGTCAATTAGCCTGCTTTAATCTAGATGCTCTTAAGTATAATATTAGTTGCTTCACTAAGAATGTTGTCAGGCTTGGTAATACAAATTAATATGACATATTAGTATTAATAAGCGACATATAATATTGAGCGCGCTATATTCTGACTGCATGTCAAGATGCAAGAAGTTTTATTTAAAGTCGGTTATGGCAAACACTATAACATTAGCTCGCCGAGCTATTATCCGACAAACAACATGTTAATATAACAACACGGTGTAAAGCAGCTATGGAATAAAAGACATGGTTAAATATTATCAAACAATTGTTACAATATCGATGTTATGATTAAGGAACATAATCTAATGTGAATAACATCTAAAATTGATTAAAGTTATTCCTCTTGGAAGAAAGTAACTTGTCATTTATACTCTCGCATACTTTCTTTCTGTTTGCGTGTTAATTAACTGATTTCATACGTAAAATAATATGTTCTAAAATAGACTACATTGCACTTAAAGCGTTCCTTGAGTTGTTCATTTCAAGTCTAAGTATGTTCGATACATGTATACATAACATAAAGTTTATTAAGTTAAACATTGATCTACATGTTCATAGTCAAACACACACATTGTGTATATACAAATTAAACATACATTAAGCGTTCCTTAACGTTTGTACACGAAAAAGAACAGACAGGCAAGAATGCAAATTATTTTAAAAGTTCAATCTAATGCATTAACGTAATACGAATTAACTTTAACTCAAATTTATTTAAGTCACAACCTACGCATGTTGGCTTTGTCCTTCGAACAATGGATGAAAGGAGTGTGAGATGGTCTATTGACTGGGATTTGAAAAGGATTGCTCAATCTGTCTAGCCACTATGACGTCACGATCAAGTTTGTAATTTATCGTTCTAGCATTTTTTTGGTGTTTTGATCCACCCATTTTATTGAGTACAATAATTAAAGGAGTAAGTGATATGAACTAATTTTGTACTTGTGGGAAATTTAAATGTGGGAAATTAAAATATGTTCTATTCTACCAGGTCAATTAGCCTGCTTTAATCTAGATGCTCTTAAGTATAATATTAGTTGCTTCACTAAGAATGTTGTAAGGCAGCTATGGAATTAAAGGCAAGGTTAAATATTATCAAACAATTGTTACAATATCAATGTTATGATTAAGGAACATAATCTAATGTGAATAACAGCTGAAATTGATTAGAGTTATTCCTCTTAGAAGAGAGTAACTTTTCAATTATACTCTCGCATACTTTCTTTGTGTTTGCTTGTTAATTAACTTAATTTAATGAGTACAATAATATGTGCTTAAATAGACTTCATTACACATAAAGCGTTCATTGAGTTGTTCATTTCAAGTCTAAGTATGTTCGCTGCATGTATACATAACATAACATACAGTTTATTAAGTTAAACATAGAACTACAATATGTTCATAGTCAAACACTCAAATTGTGGACATACAAATTAAACATACACATGAATATATGGGCACTTCGGCTATGAACATGGTTTGTACCTGTGGGAAATTAAAATATCTTCTATTCTATTCTGTTATGTTTTCCCCCAGTCTGTCTATAGTCTAAATTACACATCAAGCGTTCCTTGAGTAGTTCATTCCATAAAGTTTATTAACATAGAACTACATGTTCATAGTCAAACACGCACATTGTGGACATACAAATTAAACATACACATGAATATATGGGCACTTCGGCTATGAACATGGTTTGTACCTGTGGGGAATTAAAATATGTTCTATTCTATTCTTTTATGTATCCTTCCAGTCTGCTCTAGACTGTCTAGAGGCATTCAGTAGCAGGTCAATTAGCCCGTTTTAATCTAGATGCTCTTAAGTTAAATATTAGTTGCTTAACTAAGAATGTTATCAGGCTTGGTAATACAAATTAATATGACATATCAGTATTAATAAGCGAGTTATAATATTGAAGTTGTGCATATATCATAGTGTGTGTAATAACGTATTGCATCTGCACTGTATAATATGTTTGTATACACTAATGAACACGCAGCATTTTAGTTATACATGTATCATGGTGTGTGTATATAATGCATTGCAAACGTATAATGTGTTTAGACTAAATTGTTGTGCTTGAATTGCGTAATAGTTTGTATACGAAAAAGAACATTGAGGATTTCAAAGTATTGCAATAGAACAATATCATCCATTTGCGTCATACTTTAATTACTTCATAGATAATTATGTTCACTCAATTTTTCTATTTACGTCATTGCATACGTATATTTGCTTTGTTTACCCCAGACAATGAATGAAAAGGGTGCGAACTTTCTTTTGTGTAGAATTCAAAGGCGGTTTGCAGTCGGTCTAGCCACTATGACGTCACGATCATTCTATTTTAAGTTCTTGTAAAACAATAGTGTTTTGTGTCTTCATCGAATTATTTTATTTGTCACATCACTTCATGTCAAGCAACTTGTCAATTATACTCTCGCATACTTTCTTTGTGTTTGCTTGTTAATTAACTTAATTTAATGAGTACAATAATATGTTCTAAAATATACTTCATTACACATTAAGCGTTCCTTGAGTTGTTCATTTAAAGTCTAAGTATGTTCGCTACATGTATACACAACATAACATAACGTTTATTAAGTTAAACATAGAACTACATGTTCATAGTCAATCACACAAACTGTGGACATACAAATTAAACATACACGTGAATATATGGGCACTTCGGCTATGAACATGGTTTGTACCTGTGGGAAATTAAAATATCTTCTATTCTATTCTGTAATGTTTTGCTCCAGTCTGCCTATAGTCTAAATTACACATCAAGCGTTCCTTGAGTTGTGCATTTAAAGTCTAAGTATGTTCGCTATATGTATACATAACATAACATAAAGTTTGTTAACATAGAACTACATGTTCATAGTCAAATACACAAATTGTGTACATACCAATTAAACATACACATGAATATATGGGCACCTCGGCTATGAACACGGTTTACTGGGTCATTCAACTAGTTACAATTTATTGTACTTTTCGATAGCGTGGACTTGGGCAGATCTGCGCTTGTTTAGTTGGGCATTGTGTCTTTATCTTTTATGTTTCCTGTGCTCGGTTGGTTCAGTTGGGCATTGTGCTTTGTGTGTTTTAATGTTTTCTGTGTTCGGCTGGTTAAGTTGAGTGCTGCCTTCCCTGTCTGACTTAATATAATCTTTTTGTACCTGTGGGGAATTAAAATATGTTCTATTCTGTTATGTTTTCCTCCAGTCTGCTGTAGACTGTCTAGAGGCATTCAGTAGCAGGTCAATTAGCCTGCTTTAATCTAGATGCTCTTAAGTATAATATTAGTTGCTTCACTAAGAATGTTATCAGGCTTGGTAATACAAATTAATATGACATATTAGTATTAATAAGCGAGTTATAATATTGAGCGCGCTATATTCTGACTGCATGTCAAGATGCAAGAAGTTTTATTTAAAGTCGGTTATGGCAAACACTATAACATTAGCTCGCCGAGCTATTTTCCGACAAACAACATGTTAATATAACAACACGGTGTAAAGCAGCTATGGAATAAAAGACATGGTTAAATATTATCAAACAATTGTTACAATATCGATGTTATGATTAAGGAACATAATCTAATGTGAATAACAGCTAAAATTGATTAAAGTTATTCCTCTTGGAAGAAAGTAACTTGTCATTTATACTCTCGCATACTTTCTGTCTGTTTGCGTGTTAGTTAACTGATTTCATACGTACAATAATATGTTCTAAAATAGACTACATTGCACTTAAAGCGTTCCTTGGGTTGTTCATTTCAAGTCTAAGTATGTTCGATACATGTATACATAACATAAAGTTTATTAAGTTAAACATTGAACTACATGTTCATAGTCAAACACACACATTGTGTATATACAAATTAAACATACATTAAGCGTTCCTTAACGTTTGTACACGAAAAAGAACAGGCAAGAATGCAAATTATTTTAAAAGTTCAATCTAATGCATTAACGTAATACGAATTAACTTTAACTCAAATTTATTTACGTCACAACCTACGCATGTTGGCTTTGTCCTTCGAACAATGGATGAAAGGAGTGTGAAATAGTCTATTGACTGGGATTTGAAAAGGATTGCTCAATCTGTCTAGCCACTATGACGTCACGATCAAGTTTGTAATTTATCGTTCTAGCATTTTTTTGGTGTTTTGATCCACCCATTTTATTGAGTGCCATAATTAAAGGAGTAAGTGATATGAACTAATTTTGTACTTGTGGGAAATTTAAATGTGGGAAATTAAAATATGTTCTATTCTATTCTGTTATGTTTTCCTACATTCTGCTCTAGATTGTCTAGAGGCATTCAGTACCAGGTCAATTAGCTTGCTTTAATCTAGATGCTCTTAAGTATAATATTAGTTGCTTCACTAAGAATGTTGTAAGGCAGCTATGGAATAAAAGACAAGGTTAAGTATTATCAAACAATTGTTACAATATCAATGTTATGATTAAGGAACATAATCTAATGTGAATAACAGCTGAAATTGATTAGAGTTATTCCTCTTGGAAGAGAGTAACTTGTCAATTATACTCTCGCATACTTTCTTTGTGTTTGCTTGTTAATTAACTTATTTTAATGAGTACAATAATATGTGCTTAAAAAGACTTCATTACACATAAAGCGTTCATTGAGTTGTTCATTTCAAGTCTAAGTATGTTCGCTGCATGTATACATAACATAACATAAAGTTTATTAAGTTAAACATAGAACTACAATATGTTCATAGTCAAACACTCAAATTGTGGACATACAAATTAAACATACACATGAATATATGGGCACTTCGGCTATGAACATGGTTTGTACCTGTGGGAAATTAAAATATCTTCTATTCTATTCTGTTATGTTTTCCCCCAGTCTGCCTATAGTCTAAATTACACATCAAGCGTTCCTTGAGTTGTTCATTTAAAGTCTAAGTATGTTCGCTATATGTATACATAACATAACATAAAGTTTATTAACATAGATCTACATGTTCATTGTCGAACATGCATTGTACATACAAATTAAACATATGCATGCATATATGGGCACTTCGGCTATGAACATGGTTTGTACCAGTGGGAAATTAAAATATGTCCTATTCTATTCTGTTACATGTATGTTTTCCTCCAGTCTGCTTATAGTCTAAATTACACATCAAGCGTTCCTTGAGTAGTTCATTCCATAAAGTTTATTAACATAGAACTACATGTTCATAGTCAAACACGCACATTGTGGACATACAAATTAAACATACACATGAATATATGGGCACTTCGGCTATGAACATGGTTTGTACCTGTGGGGAATTAAAATATGTTCTATTCTATTCTTTTATGTATCCTTCCAGTCTGCTCTAGACTGTCTAGAGGCATTCAGTAGCAGGTCAATTAGCCCGTTTTAATCTAGATGCTCTTAAGTTTAATATTAGTTGCTTCACTAAGAATGTTATCAGGCTTGGTAATACAAATTAATATGACATATCAGTATTAATAAGCGAGTTATAATATTGAAGTTGTGCATATATCATAGTGTGTGTAATAATGTATTGCAACTGCACTGTATAATATGTTTGTATACACTAATGAACACGCAGCATTTTAGTTATACATGTATCATGGTGTGTGCATATAATGCATTGCAAACGTATAATGTGTTTAGACTAAATTGTTGTGCTTGAATTGCGTAATAGTTTGTATACGAAAAAGAACATTGAGGATTTCAAAGTATTGCAATAGAACAATATCATCCATTTGCGTCATACTTTAATTACTTCATAGATAATTATGTTCACTCAATTTTTCTATTTACGTCATTGCATACGTATATTTGCTTTGTTTACCCCAGACAATGAATGAAAAGGGTGCGAACGTATCATGGTGTGTGTATATAATGTATTGCAAACGTATAATGTGTTTAGACTAAATTGTTGTGCTTGAATTGTTCTTGTAAAACAATAGTGTTTTGTGTCTTCATCGAATTATTTTATTTGTCACATCACTTCATGTCAAGCAACTTGTCAATTATACTCTCGCATACGTTCTTTGTGTTTGCTTGTTAATTAACTTATTTTAATGAGTACAATAATATGTTCTAAAATAGACTTCATTACACATTAAGCGTTCCTTGAGTTGTTCATTTAAAGTCTAAATATGTTCGCTACATGTATACACAACATAACATAACGTTTATTAAGTTAAACATAGTAGAACTACATGTTCATAGTCAATCATACAAACTGTGGACATACAAATTAAACATACACGTGAATATATGGGCACTTCGGCTATGAACATGGTTTGTACCTGTGGGAAATTAAAATATCTTCTATTCTATTCTGTTATGTTTTCCCCCAGTCTGCCTATAGTCTAAATTACACATCAAGCGTTCCTTGAGTTGTTCATTTAAAGTCTAAGTATGTTCGCTATATGTATACATAACATAACATAAAGTTTGTTAACATAGAACTACATGTTCATAGTCAAATACACAAATTGTGTACATACCAATTAAACATACACATGAATATATGGGCACCTCGGCTATGAACACGGTTTACTGGGTCATTCAACTAGTTACAATTTATTGTACTTTTCGATAGCGTGGACTTGGGCAGATCTGCGCTTGTTTAGTTGGGCATTGTGTCTTTATGTTTTATGTTTCCTGTGCTCGGTTGGTTCAGCTGGGCATTGTGCTTTGTGTGTTTTAATGTTTTCTGTGTTCGGCTGGTTAAGTTGAGTGCTGCCTTCCCTGTCTGACTTAATATAATCTTTTTGTACCTGTGGGGAATTACAATATGTTCTATTCTGTTATGTTTTCCTCCAGTCTGATATAGACTGTCTAGAAGCATTCAGTAGCAGGTCAATTAGCCTGCTTTAATCTAGATGCTCTTAAGTATAATATTAGTTGCTTCACTAAGAATGTTATCAGGCTTGGTAATACAAATTAATATGACATATTAGTATTAATAAGCGAGTTATAATATTGAGCGCGCTATATTCTGACTGCATGTCAAGATGCAAGAAGTTTTATTTAAAGTCGGTTATGGAAAACACTATAACATTAGCTCGCCGAGCTATTTTCCGACAAACAACATGTTAATATAACAACACGGTGTAAAGCAGCTTTGGAATAAAAGACATGGTTAAATATTATCAAACAATTGTTACAATATCGATGTTATGATTAAGGAACATCATCTAATGTGAATAACAGCTAAAATTGATTAAAGTTATTCCTCTTGGAAGAAAGTAACTTGTCAATTATACTCTCGCATACTTTCTTTCTGTTTGCGTGTTAATTAACTGATTTTCATGAGTACAATAATATGTTCTAAAATAGACTACATTGCACTTAAAGCGTTCCTTGAGTTGTTCATTTCAAGTCTAAGTATGTTCGATACATGTATACATAACATAAAGTTTATTAAGTTAAACATAGAACTACATGTTCATAGTCAAACACACACATTGTGTATATACAAATTAAACATACATTAAGCGTTCCTTAACGTTTGTACACGAAAAAGAACATGCAAGAATGCAAATTATTTTAAAAGTTCAATCTAATGCATTAACGTAATACGAATTAACTTTAACTCAAATTTATTTACGTCACAACCTACGCATGTTGGCTTTGTCCTTCGAACAATGGATGAAAGGAGTGTGAAATAGTCTATTGACTGGGATTTGAAAAGGATTGCTCAATCTGTCTAGCCACTATGACGTCACGATCAAGTTTGTAATTTATCGTTCTAGCATTTTTTTGGTGTTTTGATCCACCCATTTTATTGAGTACAATAATTAAAGGAGTAAGTGATATGAACTAATTTTGTACTTGTGGGAAATTTAAATGTGGGAAATTAAAATATGTTCTATTCTATTCTGTTATGTTTTCCTACAGTCTGCTCTAGACTGTCTAAAGGCATTCAGTACCAGGTCAATTAGCCTGCTTTAATCTAGATGCTCTTAAGTATAATATTAGTTGCTTCACTAAGAATGTTGTAAGGCAGCTATGGAATAAAAGACAAGGTTAAATATTATCAAACAATTGTTACAATATCAATGTTATGATTAAGGGACATAATCTAATGTGAATAACAGCTGAAATTGATAAGAGTTATTCCTCTTGGAAGAGAGTAACTTGTCAATTATACTCTCGCATACTTTCTTTGTGTTTGCTAGTTAATTAACTTATTTTAATGAGTACAATAATATGTGCTTAAATAGACTTCATTACACATAAAGCGTTCCTTGAGTTGTTCATTTCAAGTCTAAGTATGTTCGCTGCATGTATACATAACATAACATAAAGTTTATTAAGTTAAACATAGAACTACAATATGTTCATAGTCAAACACTCAAATTGTGGACATACAAATTAAACATACACATGAATATATGGGCACTTCGGCTATGAACATGGTTTGTACCTGTGGGAAATTAAAATATCTTCTATTCTGTTGTGTTATGTTTTCCTCCAGTCTGCCTATAGTCTAAATTACACATCAAGCGTTCCTTGAGTTGTTCATTTAAAGTCTAAGTATGTTCGCTATATGTATACATAACATAACATAAAGTTTATTAACATAGATCTACATGTTCATTGTCGAACATGCATTGTACATACAAATTAAACATATGCATGCATATATGGGCACTTCGGCTATGAACATGGTTTGTACCAGTGGGAAATTAAAATATGTCCTATTCTATTCTGTTACATGTATGTTTTCCTCCAGTCTGCCTATAGTCTAAATTACACATCAAGCGTTGCTTGAGTAGTTCATTTAAAGTCTAAGTATGTTCGCTATATGTATACATAACATAAAGTTTATTAACATAGAACTACATGTTCATAGTCAAACACGCACATTGTGGACATACAAATTAAACATACACATGAATATATGGGCACTTCGGCTATGAACATGGTTTGTACCTGTGGGGAATTAAAATATGTTCTATTATATTCTTTTATGTATCCTTCCAGTCTGCTCTAGACTGTCTAGAGGCATTCAGTACCAGGTCAATTAGCCTGTTTTAATCTAGATGCTCTTAAGTTTAATATTAGTTGCTTCACTAAGAATGTTATCAGGCTTGGTAATACAAATTAATATGACATATCAGTATTAATAAGCGAGTTATAATATTGAAGTTGTGCATATATCATAGTGTGTGTAATAATGTATTGCAACTGCACTGTATAATATGTTTGTATACACTAATGAACACGCAGCATTTTAGTTATACATGTATCATGGTGTGTGTATATAATGCATTGCAAACGTATAATGTGTTTAGACTAAATTGTTGTGCTTGAATTGCGTAATAGTTTGTATACGAAAAAGAACATTGAGGATTTCAAAGTATTGCAATAGATCAATATCATCCATTTGCGTCATACTTTAATTACTTCATAGATAATTATGTTCACTCAATTTTTCTATTTACGTCATTGCATACGTATATTCGCTTTGTTTACCCCAGACAATGAATGAAAAGGGTGCGAACTTTCTTTTGTGTAGAATTCAAAGGCGGTTTGCAGTCGGTCTAGCCACTATGACGTCACGATCATTCTATTTTAAGTTCTTGTAAAACAATAGTGTTTTGTGTCTTCATCGAATTATTTTATTTGTCACATCACTTCATGTCAAGCAACTTGTCAATTATACTCTCGCATACGTTCTTTGTGTTTGCTTGTTAATTAACTTATTTTAATGAGTACAATAATATGTTCTAAAATAGACTTCATTACACATTAAGCGTTCCTTGAGTTGTTCATTTAAAGTCTAAGTATGTTCGCTACATGTATACACAACATAACATAACGTTTATTAAGTTAAACATAGAACTACATGTTCATAGTCAATCATACAAACTGTGGACATACAAATTAAACATACACGTGAATATATGGGCACTTCGGCTATGAACATGGTTTGTACCTGTGGGAAATTAAAATATCTTCTATTCTATTCTGTTATGTTTTCCCCGAGTCTGCCTATAGTCTAAATTACACATCAAGCGTTCCTTGAGTTGTTCATTTAAAGTCTAAGTATGTTCGCTATATGTATACATAACATAACATAATGTTTGTTAACATAGAACTACATGTTCATAGTCAAATACACAAATTGTGTACATACCAATTAAACATACCCATGAATATATGGGCACCTCGGCTATGAACACGGTTTACTGGGTCATTCAACTAGTTACAATTTATTGTACTTTTCGATAGCGTGGACTTGGGCAGATCTGCGCTTGTTTAGTTGGGCATTGTGTCTTTATGTTTTATGTTTCCTGTGCTCGGTTGGTTCAGTTGGGCATTGTGCTTTGTGTGTTTTAATGTTTTCTGTGTTCGGCTGGTTAAGTTGAGTACTGCCTTCCCTGTCTGACTTAATATAATCTTTTTGTACCCGTGGGGAATTACAATATGTTCTATTCTGTTATGTTTTCCTCCAGTCTGATGTTGACTGTCTAGAGGCATTCAGTAGCAGGTCAATTAGCCTGCTTTAATCTAGATGCTCTTAAGTATAATATTAGTTGCTTCACTAAGAATGTTATCAGGCTTGGTAATACAAATTAATATGACATATTAGTATTAATAAGCGAGTTATAATATTGAGCGCGCTATATTCTGACTGCATGTCAAGATGCAAGAAGTTTTATTTAAAGTCGGTTATGGAAAACACTATAACATTAGCTCGCCGAGCTATTTTCCGACAAACAACATGTTAATATAACAACACGGTGTAAAGCAGCTTTGGAATAAAAGACATGGTTAAATATTATCAAACAATTGTTACAATATCGATGTTATGATTAAGGAACATAATCTAATGTGAATAACAGCTAAAATTGATTAAAGTTATTCCTCTTGGAAGAAAGTAACTTGTCAATTATACTCTCGCATACTTTCTTTCTGTTTGCGTGTTAATTAACTGATTTTCATGAGTACAATAATATGTTCTAAAATAGACTACATTGCACTTAAAGCGTTCCTTGAGTTGTTCATTTCAAGTCTAAGTATGTTCGATACATGTATACATAACATAAAGTTTATTAAGTTAAACATAGAACTACATGTTCATAGTCAAACACACACATTGTGTATATACAAATTAAACATACATTAAGCGTTCCTTAACGTTTGTACACGAAAAAGAACATGCAAGAATGCAAATTATTTTAAAAGTTCAATCTAATGCATTAACGTAATACGAATTAACTTTAACTCAAATTTATTTACGTCACAACCTACGCATGTTGGCTTTGTCCTTCGAACAATGGATGAAAGGAGTGTGAAATAGTCTATTGACTGGGATTTGAAAAGGATTGCTCAATCTGTCTAGCCACTATGACGTCACGATCAAGTTTGTAATTTATCGTTCTAGCATTTTTTTGGTGTTTTGATCCACCCATTTTATTGAGTACAATAATTAAAGGAGTAAGTGATATGAACTAATTTTGTACTTGTGGGAAATTTAAATGTGGGAAATTAAAATATGTTCTATTCTATTCTGTTATGTTTTCCTACAGTCTGCTCTAGACTGTCTAAAGGCATTCAGTACCAGGTCAATTAGCCTGCTTTAATCTAGATGCTCTTAAGTATAATATTAGTTGCTTCACTAAGAATGTTGTAAGGCAGCTATGGAATAAAAGACAAGGTTAAATATTATCAAACAATTGTTACAATATCAATGTTATGATTAAGGGACATAATCTAATGTGAATAACAGCTGAAATTGATTAGAGTTATTCCTCTTGGAAGAGAGTAACTTGTCAATTATACTCTCGCATACTTTCTTTGTGTTTGCTTGGTAATTAACTTATTTTAATGAGTACAATAATATGTGCTTAAATAGACTTCATTACACATAAAGCGTTCCTTGAGTTGTTCATTTCAAGTCTAAGTATGTTCGCTGCATGTATACATAACATAACATAAAGTTTATTAAGTTAAACATAGAACTACAATATGTTCATAGTCAAACACTCAAATTGTGGACATACAAATTAAACATACACATGAATATATGGGCACTTCGGCTATGAACATGGTTTGTACCTGTGGGAAATTAAAATATCTTCTATTCTATTGTGTTATGTTTTCCTCCAGTCTGCCTATAGTCTAAATTACACATCAAGCGTTCCTTGAGTTGTTCATTTAAAGTCTAAGTATGTTCGCTATATGTATACATAACATAACATAAAGTTTATTAACATAGATCTACATGTTCATTGTCGAACATGCATTGTACATACAAATTAAACATATGCATGCATATATGGGCACTTCGGCTATGAACATGGTTTGTACCAGTGGGAAATTAAAATATGTCCTATTCTATTCTGTTACATGTATGTTTTCCTCCAGTCTGCCTATAGTCTAAATTACACATCAAGCGTTGCTTGAGTAGTTCATTTAAAGTCTAAGTATGTTCGCTATATGTATACATAACATAAAGTTTATTAACATAGAACTACATGTTCATAGTCAAACACGCACATTGTGGACATACAAATTAAACATACACATGAATATATGGGCACTTCGGCTATGAACATGGTTTGTACCTGTGGGGAATTAAAATATGTTCTATTATATTCTTTTATGTATCCTTCCAGTCTGCTCTAGACTGTCTAGAGGCATTCAGTACCAGGTCAATTAGCCTGTTTTAATCTAGATGCTCTTAAGTTTAATATTAGTTGCTTCACTAAGAATGTTATCAGGCTTGGTAATACAAATTAATATGACATATCAGTATTAATAAGCGAGTTATAATATTGAAGTTGTGCATATATCATAGTGTGTGTAATAATGTATTGCAACTGCACTGTATAATATGTTTGTATACACTAATGAACACGCAGCATTTTAGTTATACATGTATCATGGTGTGTGTATATAATGCATTGCAAACGTATAATGTGTTTAGACTAAATTGTTGCGCTTGAATTGCGTAATAGTTTGTATACGAAAAAGAACATTGAGGATTTCAAAGTATTGCAATAGAACAATATCATCCATTTGCGTCATACTTTAATTACTTCATAGATAATTATGTTCACTCAATTTTTCTATTTACGTCATTGCATACGTATATTCGCTTTGTTTACCCCAGACAATGAATGAAAAGGGTGCGAACTTTCTTTTGTGTAGAATTCAAAGGCGGTTTGCAGTCGGTCTAGCCACTATGACGTCACGATCATTCTATTTTAAGTTCTTGTAAAACAATAGTGTTTTGTGTCTTCATCGAATTATTTTATTTGTCACATCACTTCATGTCAAGCAACTTGTCAATTATACTCTCGCATACGTTCTTTGTGTTTGCTTGTTAATTAACTTATTTTAATGAGTACAATAATATGTTCTAAAATAGACTTCATTACACATTAAGCGTTCCTTGAGTTGTTCATTTAAAGTCTAAGTATGTTCGCTACATGTATACACAACATAACATAACGTTTATTAAGTTAAACATAGAACTACATGTTCATAGTCAATCATACAAACTGTGGACATACAAATTAAACATACACGTGAATATATGGGCACTTCGGCTATGAACATGGTTTGTACCTGTGGGAAATTAAAATATCTTCTATTCTATTCTGTTATGTTTTCCCCCAGTCTGCCTATAGTCTAAATAACACATCAAGCGTTCCTTGAGTTGTTCATTTAAAGTCTAAGTATGTTCGCTATATGTATACATAACATAAAGTTTGTTAACATAGAACTACATGTTCATAGTCAAATACACAAATTGTGTACATACCAATTAAACATACACATGAATATATGGGCACCTCGGCTATGAACACGGTTTACTGGGTCATTCAACTAGTTACAATTTATTGTACTTTTCGATAGCGTGGACTTGGGCAGATCTGCGCTTGTTTAGTTGGGCATTGTGTCTTTATGTTTTATGTTTCCTGTGCTCGGTTGGTTCAGCTGGGCATTGTGCTTTGTGTGTTTTAATGTTTTCTGTGTTCGGCTGGTTAAGTTGAGTGCTGCCTTCCCTGTCTGACTTAATATAATCTTTTTGTACCTGTGGGGAATTACAATATGTTCTATTCTGTTATGTTGTCCTCCAGTCTGATATAGACTGTCTAGAAGCATTCAGTAGCAGGTCAATTAGCCTGCTTTAATCTAGATGCTCTTAAGTATAATATTAGTTGCTTCACTAAGAATGTTATCAGGCTTGGTAATACAAATTAATATGACATATTAGTATTAATAAGCGAGTTATAATATTGAGCGCGCTATATTCTGACTGCATGTCAAGATGCAAGAAGTTTTATTTAAAGTCGGTTATGGAAAACACTATAACATTAGCTCGCCGAGCTATTTTCCGACAAACAACATGTTAATATAACAACACGGTGTAAAGCAGCTTTGGAATAAAAGACATGGTTAAATATTATCAAACAATTGTTACAATATCGATGTTATGATTAAGGAACATCATCTAATGTGAATAACAGCTAAAATTGATTAAAGTTATTCCTCTTGGAAGAAAGTAACTTGTCAATTATACTCTCGCATACTTTCTTTCTGTTTGCGTGTTAATTAACTGATTTTCATGAGTACAATAATATGTTCTAAAATAGACTACATTGCACTTAAAGCGTTCCTTGAGTTGTTCATTTCAAGTCTAAGTATGTTCGATACATGTATACATAACATAAAGTTTATTAAGTTAAACATAGAACTACATGTTCATAGTCAAACACACACATTGTGTATATACAAATTAAACATACATTAAGCGTTCCTTAACGTTTGTACACGAAAAAGAACATGCAAGAATGCAAATTATTTTAAAAGTTCAATCTAATGCATTAACGTAATACGAATTAACTTTAACTCAAATTTATTTACGTCACAACCTACGCATGTTGGCTTTGTCCTTCGAACAATGGATGAAAGGAGTGTGAAATAGTCTATTGACTGGGATTTGAAAAGGATTGCTCAATCTGTCTAGCCACTATGACGTCACGATCAAGTTTGTAATTTATCGTTCTAGCATTTTTTTGGTGTTTTGATCCACCCATTTTATTGAGTACAATAATTAAAGGAGTAAGTGATATGAACTAATTTTGTACTTGTGGGAAATTTAAATGTGGGAAATTAAAATATGTTCTATTCTATTCTGTTATGTTTTCCTACAGTCTGCTCTAGACTGTCTAAAGGCATTCAGTACCAGGTCAATTAGCCTGCTTTAATCTAGATGCTCTTAAGTATAATATTAGTTGCTTCACTAAGAATGTTGTAAGGCAGCTATGGAATAAAAGACAAGGTTAAATATTATCAAACAATTGTTACAATATCAATGTTATGATTAAGGGACATAATCTAATGTGAATAACAGCTGAAATTGATAAGAGTTATTCCTCTTGGAAGAGAGTAACTTGTCAATTATACTCTCGCATACTTTCTTTGTGTTTGCTAGTTAATTAACTTATTTTAATGAGTACAATAATATGTGCTTAAATAGACTTCATTACACATAAAGCGTTCCTTGAGTTGTTCATTTCAAGTCTAAGTATGTTCGCTGCATGTATACATAACATAACATAAAGTTTATTAAGTTAAACATAGAACTACAATATGTTCATAGTCAAACACTCAAATTGTGGACATACAAATTAAACATACACATGAATATATGGGCACTTCGGCTATGAACATGGTTTGTACCTGTGGGAAATTAAAATATCTTCTATTCTGTTGTGTTATGTTTTCCTCCAGTCTGCCTATAGTCTAAATTACACATCAAGCGTTCCTTGAGTTGTTCATTTAAAGTCTAAGTATGTTCGCTATATGTATACATAACATAACATAAAGTTTATTAACATAGATCTACATGTTCATTGTCGAACATGCATTGTACATACAAATTAAACATATGCATGCATATATGGGCACTTCGGCTATGAACATGGTTTGTACCAGTGGGAAATTAAAATATGTCCTATTCTATTCTGTTACATGTATGTTTTCCTCCAGTCTGCCTATAGTCTAAATTACACATCAAGCGTTGCTTGAGTAGTTCATTTAAAGTCTAAGTATGTTCGCTATATGTATACATAACATAAAGTTTATTAACATAGAACTACATGTTCATAGTCAAACACGCACATTGTGGACATACAAATTAAACATACACATGAATATATGGGCACTTCGGCTATGAACATGGTTTGTACCTGTGGGGAATTAAAATATGTTCTATTATATTCTTTTATGTATCCTTCCAGTCTGCTCTAGACTGTCTAGAGGCATTCAGTACCAGGTCAATTAGCCTGTTTTAATCTAGATGCTCTTAAGTTTAATATTAGTTGCTTCACTAAGAATGTTATCAGGCTTGGTAATACAAATTAATATGACATATCAGTATTAATAAGCGAGTTATAATATTGAAGTTGTGCATATATCATAGTGTGTGTAATAATGTATTGCAACTGCACTGTATAATATGTTTGTATACACTAATGAACACGCAGCATTTTAGTTATACATGTATCATGGTGTGTGTATATAATGCATTGCAAACGTATAATGTGTTTAGACTAAATTGTTGCGCTTGAATTGCGTAATAGTTTGTATACGAAAAAGAACATTGAGGATTTCAAAGTATTGCAATAGAACAATATCATCCATTTGCGTCATACTTTAATTACTTCATAGATAATTATGTTCACTCAATTTTTCTATTTACGTCATTGCATACGTATATTCGCTTTGTTTACCCCAGACAATGAATGAAAAGGGTGCGAACTTTCTTTTGTGTAGAATTCAAAGGCGGTTTGCAGTCGGTCTAGCCACTATGACGTCACGATCATTCTATTTTAAGTTCTTGTAAAACAATAGTGTTTTGTGTCTTCATCGAATTATTTTATTTGTCACATCACTTCATGTCAAGCAACTTGTCAATTATACTCTCGCATACGTTCTTTGTGTTTGCTTGTTAATTAACTTATTTTAATGAGTACAATAATATGTTCTAAAATAGACTTCATTACACATTAAGCGTTCCTTGAGTTGTTCATTTAAAGTCTAAGTATGTTCGCTTCATGTATACACAACATAACATAACGTTTATTAAGTTAAACATAGAACTACATGTTCATAGTCAATCATACAAACTGTGGACATACAAATTAAACATACACGTGAATATATGGGCACTTCGGCTATGAACATGGTTTGTACCTGTGGGAAATTAAAATATCTTCTATTCTATTCTGTTATGTTTTCCCCGAGTCTGCCTATAGTCTAAATTACACATCAAGCGTTCCTTGAGTTGTTCATTTAAAGTCTAAGTATGTTCGCTATATGTATACATAACATAACATAATGTTTGTTAACATAGAACTACATGTTCATAGTCAAACACGCACATTGTGGACATACAAATTAAACATACACATGAATATATGGGCACCTCGGCTATGAACACGGTTTACTGGGTCATTCAACTAGTTACAATTTATTGTACTTTTCGATAGCGTGGACTTGGGCAGAGCTGCGCTTGTTTAGTTGGGCATTGTGTCTTTATGTTTTATGTTTCCTGTGCTCGGTTGGTTCAGTTGGGCATTGTGCTTTGTGTGTTTTAATGTTTTCCGTGTTCGGTTGGTTAAGTTGAGTACTGCCTTCCCTGTCTGACTTAATATAATCTTTTTGTACCTGTGGGGAATTACAATATGTTCTATTCTGTTATGTTTTCCTCCAGTCTGATGTAGACTGTCTAGAGGCATTCAGTAGCAGGTCAATTAGCCTGCTTTAATCTAGATGCTCTTAAGTATAATATTAGTTGCTTCACTAAGAATGTTATCAGGCTTGGTAATACAAATTAATATGACATATTAGTATTAATAAGCGAGTTATAATATTGAGCGCGCTATATTCTGACTGCATGTCAAGATGCAAGAAGTTTTATTTAAAGTCGGTTATGGAAAACACTATAACATTAGCTCGCCGAGCTATTTTCCGACAAACAACATGTTAATATAACAACACGGTGTAAAGCAGCTTTGGAATAAAAGACATGGTTAAATATTATCAAACAATTGTTACAATATCGATGTTATGATTAAGGAACATAATCTAATGTGAATAACAGCTAAAATTGATTAAAGTTATTGGAAGAAAGTAACTTGTCAATTATACTCTCGCATACTTTCTTTCTGTTTGCGTGTTAATTAACTGATTTTCATGAGTACAATAATATGTTCTAAAATAGACTACATTGCACTTAAAGCGTTCCTTGAGTTGTTCATTTCAAGTCTAAGTATGTTCGATACATGTATACATAACATAAAGTTTATTAAGTTAAACATAGAACTACATGTTCATAGTCAAACACACACATTGTGTATATACAAATTAAACATACATTAAGCGTTCCTTAACGTTTGTACACGAAAAAGAACATGCATGAATGCAAATTATTTTAAAAGTTCAATCTAATGCATTAACGTAATACGAATTAACTTTAACTCAAATTTATTTACGTCACAACCTACGCATGTTGGCTTTGTCCTTCGAACAATGGATGAAAGGAGTGTGAAATAGTCTATTGACTGGGATTTGAAAAGGATTGCTCAATCTGTCTAGCCACTATGACGTCACGATCAAGTTTGTAATTTATCGTTCTAGCATTTTTTTGGTGTTTTGATCCACCCATTTTATTGAGTACAATAATTAAAGGAGTAAGTGATATGAACTAATTTTGTACTTGTGGGAAATTTAAATGTGGGAAATTAAAATATGTTCTATTCTATTCTGTTATGTTTTCCTACAGTCTGCTCTAGACTGTCTAGAGGCATTCAGTACCAGGTCAATTAGCCTGCTTTAATCTAGATGCTCTTAAGTATAATATTAGTTGCTTCACTAAGCATGTTGTAAGGCAGCTATGGAATAAAAGACAAGGTTAAATATTATCAAACAATTGTTACAATATCAATGTTATGATTAAGGGACATAATCTAATGTGAATAACAGCTGAAATTGATTAGAGTTATTCCTCTTGGAAGAGAGTAACTTGTCAATTATACTCTCGCATACTATCTTTGTGTTTGCTTGTTAATTAACTTATTTTAATGAGTACAATAATATGTGCTTAAATAGACTTCATTACACATAAAGCGTTCCTTGAGTTGTTCATTTCAAGTCTAAGTATGTTCGCTGCATGTATACATAACATAACATAAAGTTTATTAAGTTAAACATAGAACTACAATATGTTCATAGTCAAACACTCAAATTGTGGACATACAAATTAAACATACACATGAATATATGGGCACTTCGGCTATGAACATGGTTTGTACCTGTGGGAAATTAAAATATCTTCTATTCTATTCTGTTATGTTTTCCCCCAGTCTGCCTATAGTCTAAATTACACATGAAGCGTTCCTTGAGTTGTTCATTTAAAGTCTAAGTATGTTCGCTATATGTATACATAACATAACATAAAGTTTATTAACATAGATCTACATGTTCATTGTCGAACATGCATTGTACATACAAATTAAACATATGCATGCATATATGGGCACTTCGGCAATGAACATGGTTTGTACCAGTGGGAAATTAAAATATCTTCTATTCTATTCTGTAATGTTTTCCTCCAGTCTGCCTATAGTCTAAATTACACATCAAGCGTTCCTTGAGTTGTGCATTTAAAGTCTAAGTATGTTCGCTATATGTATACATAACATAAAGTTTATTAACATAGAACTACATGTTCATAGTCAAACACGCACATTGTGGACATACAAATTAAACATACACATGAATATATGGGCACCTCGGCTATGAACACGGTTTACTGGGTCATTCAACTAGTTACAATTTATTGTACTTTTCGATAGCGTGGACTTGGGCAGATCTGCGCTTGTTTAGTTGGGCATTGTGTCTTTATGTTTTATGTTTCCTGTGCTCGGTTGGTTCAGTTGGGCATTGTGCTTTGTGTGTTTTAATGTTTTCCGTGTTCGGCTGGTTAAGTTGAGTACTGCCTTCCCTGTCTGACTTAATATAATCTTTTTGTACCTGTGGGGAATTAAAATAATTATGTTCTATTCTGTTATGTTTTCCTCCAGTCTGATGTAGACTGTCTAGAGGCATTCAGTAGCAGGTCAATTAGCCTGCTTTAATCTAGATGCTCTTAAGTATAATATTAGTTGCTTCACTAAGAATGTTATCAGGCTTGGTAATACAAATTAATATGACATATTAGTATTAATAAGCGAGTTATAATATTGAGCGCGCTATATTCTGACTGCATGTCAAGATGCAAGAAGTTTTATTTAAAGTCGGTTATGGAAAACACTATAACATTAGCTCGCCGAGCTATTTTCCGACAAACAACATGTTAATATAACAACACGGTGTAAAGCAGCTTTGGAATAAAAGACATGTATAAATATTATCAAACAATTGTTACAATATCGATGTTATGATTAAGGAACATAATCTAATGTGAATAACAGCTAAAATTGATTAAAGTTATTGGAAGAAAGTAACTTGTCAATTATACTCTCGCATACTTTCTTTCTGTTTGCGTGTTAATTAACTGATTTTCATGAGTACAATAATATGTTCTAAAATAGACTACATTGCACTTAAAGCGTTCCTTGAGTTGTTCATTTCAAGTCTAAGTATGTTCGATACATGTATACATAACATAAAGTTTATTAAGTTAAACATAGAACTACATGTTCATAGTCAAACACACACATTGTGTATATACAAATTAAACATACATTAAGCGTTCCTTAACGTTTGTACACGAAAAAGAACATGCATGAATGCAAATTATTTTAAAAGTTCAATCTAATGCATTAACGTAATACGAATTAACTTTAACTCAAATTTATTTACGTCACAACCTACGCATGTTGGCTTTGTCCTTCGAACAATGGATGAAAGGAGTGTGAAATAGTCTATTGACTGGGATTTGAAAAGGATTGCTCAATCTGTCTAGCCACTATGACGTCACGATCAAGTTTGTAATTTATCGTTCTAGCATTTTTTTGGTGTTTTGATCCACCCATTTTATTGAGTACAATAATTAAAGGAGTAAGTGATATGAACTAATTTTGTACTTATGGGAAATTTAAATGTGGGAAATTAAAATATGTTCTATTCTATTCTGTTATGTTTTCCTACAGTCTGCTCTAGACTGTCTAGAGGCATTCAGTACCAGGTCAATTAGCCTGCTTTAATCTAGATGCTCTTAAGTATAATATTAGTTGCTTCACTAAGAATGTTGTAAGGCAGCTATGGAATAAAAGACAATGTTAAATATTATCAAACAATTGTTACAATATCAATGTTATGATTAAGGGACATAATCTAATGTGAATAACAGCTGAAATTGATTAGAGTTATTCCTCTTGGAAGAGAGTAACTTGTCAATTATACTCTCGCATACTTTCTTTGTGTTTGCTTGGTAATTAACTTATTTTAATGAGTACAATAATATGTGCTTAAATAGACTTCATTACACATAAAGCGTTCCTTGAGTTGTTCATTTCAAGTCTAAGTATGTTCGCTGCATGTATACATAACATAACATAAAGTTTGTTAACATAGAACTACATGTTCATAGTCAAATACACAAATTGTGTACATACCAATTAAACATACACATGAATATATGGGCACCTCGGCTATGAACACGGTTTACTGGGTCATTCAACTAGTTACAATTTATTGTACTTTTCGATAGCGTGGACTTGGGCAGATCTGCGCCTGTTTAGTTGGGCATTGTGTCTTTATGTTTTATGTTTCCTGTGCTCGGTTGGTTCAGCTGGGCATTGTGCTTTGTGTGTTTTAATGTTTTCTGTGTTCGGCTGGTTAAGTTGAGTGCTGCCTTCCCTGTCTGACTTAATATAATCTTTTTGTACCTGTGGGGAATTACAATATGTTCCAATATGTTCATTTCAAGTCTAAGTATGTTCGATACATGTATACATAACATAAAGTTTATTAAGTTAAACATAGAACTACATGTTCATGTGGGGAATTACAATATGTTCTATTCTGTTATGTTTTCCTCCAGTCTGATGTAGACTGTCTAGAGGCATTCAGTAGCAGGTCAATTAGCCTGCTTTAATCTGGATGCTCTTAAGTATAATATTAGTTGCTTCACTAAGAATGTTATCAGGCTTGGTAATACAAATTAATATGACATATTAGTATTTGGAATAAAAGACATGGTTAAATATTATCAAACAATTGTTACAATATCGATGTTATGATTAAGGAACATAATCTAATGTGAATAACAGCTAAAATTGATTAAAGTTATTCCTCTTGGAAGAAAGTAACTTGTCAATTATACTCTCGCATACTTTCTTTCTGTTTGCGTGTTAATTAACTGATTTTCATGAGTACAATAATATGTTCTAAAATAGACTACATTGCACTTAAAGCGTTCCTTGAGTTGTTCATTTCAAGTCTAAGTATGTTCGATACATGTATACATAACATAAAGTTTATTAAGTTAAACATAGAACTACATGTTCATGTGGGGAATTACAATATGTTCTATTCTGTTATGTTTTCCTCCAGTCTGATGTAGACTGTCTAGAGGCATTCAGTAGCAGGTCAATTAGCCTGCTTTAATCTGGATGCTCTTAAGTATAATATTAGTTGCTTCACTAAGAATGTTATCAGGCTTGGTAATACAAATTAATATGACATATTAGTATTAATAAGCGAGTTATAATATTGAGCGCGCTATATTCTGACTGCATGTCAAGATGCAAGAAGTTTTATTTAAAGTCGGTTATGGAAAACACTATAACATTAGCTCGCCGAGCTATTTTCCGACAAACAACATGTTAATATAACAACACGGTGTAAAGCAGCTTTGGAATAAAAGACATGGTTAAATATTATCAAACAATTGTTACAATATCGATGTTATGATTAAGGAACATAATCTAATGTGAATAACAGCTAAAATTGATTAAAGTTATTCCTCTTGGAAGAAAGTAACTTGTCAATTATACTCTCGCATACTTTCTTTCTGTTTGCGTGTTAATTAACTGATTTTCATGAGTACAATAATATGTTCTAAAATAGACTACATTGCACTTAAAGCGTTCCTTGAGTTGTTCATTTCAAGTCTAAGTATGTTCGATACATGTATACATAACATAAAGTTTATTAAGTTAAACATAGAACTACATGTTCATAGTCAAACACACACATTGTGTATATACAAATTAAATATACATTAAGCGTTCCTTAACGTTTGTACACGAAAAAGAACATGCAAGAATGCAAATTGTGCTTTGTGTGTTTTAATGTTTTCTGTGTTCGGCTGGTTAAGTTGAGTGCTGCCTTCCCTGTCTGACTTAATATAATCTTTTTGTACCTGTGGGGAATTACAATATGTTCTATTCTGTTATGTTTTCCTCCAGTCTGATGTAGACTGTCTAGAGGCATTCAGTAGCAGGTCAATTAGCCTGCTTTAATCTGGATGCTCTTAAGTATAATATTAGTTGCTTCACTAAGAATGTTATCAGGCTTGGTAATACAAATTAATATGACATATCAGTATTAATAAGCGAGTTATAATATTGAAGTTGTGCATATATCATAGTGTGTGTAATAATGTATTGCAACTGCACTGTATAATATGTTTGTATACACTAATGAACACGCAGCATTTTAGTTATACATGTATCATGGTGTGTGTATATAATGCATTGCAAACGTATAATGTGTTTAGACTAAATTGTTGTGCTTGAATTGCGTAATAGTTTGTATACGAAAAAGAACATTGAGGATTTCAAAGTATTGCAATAGAACAATATCATCCATTTGCGTCATACTTTAATTACTTCATAGATAATTATGTTCACTCAATTTTTCTATTTACGTCATTGCATACGTATATACGCTTTGTTTACCCCAGACAATGAATGAAAAGGGTGCGAACTTTCTTTTGTGTAGAATTCAAAGGCGGTTTGCAGTCGGTCTAGCCACTATGACGTCACGATCATTCTATTTTAAGTTCTTGTAAAACAATAGTGTTTTGTGTCTTCATCGAATTATTTTATTTGTCACATCACTTCATGTCAAGCAACTTGTCAATTATACTCTCGCATACTTTCTTTGTGTTTGCTAGTTAATTAACTTATTTTAATGAGTACAATAATATGTGCTTAAATAGACTTCATTACACATAAAGCGTTCCTTGAGTTGTTCATTTCAAGTCTAAGTATGTTCGCTGCATGTATACATAACATAACATAAAGTTTATTAAGTTAAACATAGAACTACAATATGTTCATAGTCAAACACTCAAATTGTGGACATACAAATTAAACATACACATGAATATATGGGCACTTCGGCTATGAACATGGTTTGTACCTGTGGGAAATTAAAATATCTTCTATTCTATTCTGTTATGTTTTCCCCCAGTCTGCCTATAGTCTAAATTACACATGAAGCGTTCCTTGAGTTGTTCATTTAAAGTCTAAGTATGTTCGCTATATGTATACATAACATAACATAAAGTTTATTAACATAGATCTACATGTTCATTGTCGAACATGCATTGTACATACAAATTAAACATATGCATGCATATATGGGCACTTCGGCTATGAACATGGTTTGTACCAGTGGGAAATTAAAATATCTTCTTTTCTATTCTGTAATGTTTTCCTCCAGTCTGCCTATAGTCTAAATTACACATCAAGCGTTCCTTGAGTTGTGCATTTAAAGTCTAAGTATGTTCGCTATATGTATACATAACATAAAGTTTATTAACATAGAACTACATGTTCATAGTCAAACACGCACATTGTGGACATACAAATTAAACATACACATGAATATATGGGCACCTCGGCTATGAACACGGTTTACTGGGTCATTCAACTAGTTACAATTTATTGTACTTTTCGATAGCGTGGACTTGGGCAGAGCTGCGCTTGTTTAGTTGGGCATTGTGTCTTTATGTTTTATGTTTCCTGTGCTCGGTTGGTTCAGTTGGGCATTGTGCTTTGTGTGTTTTAATGTTTTCCGTGTTCGGTTGGTTAAGTTGAGTACTGCCTTCCCTGTCTGACTTAATATAATCTTTTTGTACCTGTGGGGAATTACAATATGTTCTATTCTGTTATGTTTTCCTCCAGTCTGATGTAGACTGTCTAGAGGCATTCAGTAGCAGGTCAATTAGCCTGCTTTAATCTAGATGCTCTTAAGTATAATATTAGTTGCTTCACTAAGAATGTTATCAGGCTTGGTAATACAAATTAATATGACATATTAGTATTAATAAGCGAGTTATAATATTGAGCGCGCTATATTCTGACTGCATGTCAAGATGCAAGAAGTTTTATTTAAAGTCGGTTATGGAAAACACTATAACATTAGCTCGCCGAGCTATTTTCCGACAAACAACATGTTAATATAACAACACGGTGTAAAGCAGCTTTGGAATAAAAGACATGGTTAAATATTATCAAACAATTGTTACAATATCGATGTTATGATTAAGGAACATAATCTAATGTGAATAACAGCTAAAATTGATTAAAGTTATTGGAAGAAAGTAACTTGTCAATTATACTCTCGCATACTTTCTTTCTGTTTGCGTGTTAATTAACTGATTTTCATGAGTACAATAATATGTTCTAAAATAGACTACATTGCACTTAAAGCGTTCCTTGAGTTGTTCATTTCAAGTCTAAGTATGTTCGATACATGTATACATAACATAAAGTTTATTAAGTTAAACATAGAACTACATGTTCATAGTCAAACACACACATTGTGTATATACAAATTAAACATACATTAAGCGTTCCTTAACGTTTGTACACGAAAAAGAACATGCATGAATGCAAATTATTTTAAAAGTTCAATCTAATGCATTAACGTAATACGAATTAACTTTAACTCAAATTTATTTACGTCACAACCTACGCATGTTGGCTTTGTCCTTCGAACAATGGATGAAAGGAGTGTGAAATAGTCTATTGACTGGGATTTGAAAAGGATTGCTCAATCTGTCTAGCCACTATGACGTCACGATCAAGTTTGTAATTTATCGTTCTAGCATTTTTTTGGTGTTTTGATCCACCCATTTTATTGAGTACAATAATTAAAGGAGTAAGTGATATGAACTAATTTTGTACTTGTGGGAAATTTAAATGTGGGAAATTAAAATATGTTCTATTCTATTCTGTTATGTTTTCCTACAGTCTGCTCTTGACTGTCTAGAGGCATTCAGTACCAGGTCAATTAGCCTGCTTTAATCTAGATGCTCTTAAGTATAATATTAGTTGCTTCACTAAGCATGTTGTAAGGCAGCTATGGAATAAAAGACAAGGTTAAATATTATCAAACAATTGTTACAATATCAATGTTATGATTAAGGGACATAATCTAATGTGAATAACAGCTGAAATTGATTAGAGTTATTCCTCTTGGAAGAGAGTAACTTGTCAATTATACTCTCGCATACTATCTTTGTGTTTGCTTGTTAATTAACTTATTTTAATGAGTACAATAATATGTGCTTAAATAGACTTCATTACACATAAAGCGTTCCTTGAGTTGTTCATTTCAAGTCTAAGTATGTTCGCTGCATGTATACATAACATAACATAAAGTTTATTAAGTTAAACATAGAACTACAATATGTTCATAGTCAAACACTCAAATTGTGGACATACAAATTAAACATACACATGAATATATGGGCACTTCGGCTATGAACATGGTTTGTACCTGTGGGAAATTAAAATATCTTCTATTCTATTCTGTTATGTTTTCCCCCAGTCTGCCTATAGTCTAAATTACACATGAAGCGTTCCTTGAGTTGTTCATTTAAAGTCTAAGTATGTTCGCTATATGTATACATAACATAACATAAAGTTTATTAACATAGATCTACATGTTCATTGTCGAACATGCATTGTACATACAAATTAAACATATGCATGCATATATGGGCACTTCGGCAATGAACATGGTTTGTACCAGTGGGAAATTAAAATATCTTCTATTCTATTCTGTAATGTTTTCCTCCAGTCTGCCTATAGTCTAAATTACACATCAAGCGTTCCTTGAGTTGTGCATTTAAAGTCTAAGTATGTTCGCTATATGTATACATAACATAAAGTTTATTAACATAGAACTACATGTTCATAGTCAAACACGCACATTGTGGACATACAAATTAAACATACACATGAATATATGGGCACCTCGGCTATGAACACGGTTTACTGGGTCATTCAACTAGTTACAATTTATTGTACTTTTCGATAGCGTGGACTTGGGCAGATCTGCGCTTGTTTAGTTGGGCATTGTGTCTTTATGTTTTATGTTTCCTGTGCTCGGTTGGTTCAGTTGGGCATTGTGCTTTGTGTGTTTTAATGTTTTCCGTGTTCGGCTGGTTAAGTTGAGTACTGCCTTCCCTGTCTGACTTAATATAATCTTTTTGTACCTGTGGGGAATTAAAATAATTATGTTCTATTCTGTTATGTTTTCCTCCAGTCTGATGTAGACTGTCTAGAGGCATTCAGTAGCAGGTCAATTAGCCTGCTTTAATCTAGATGCTCTTAAGTATAATATTAGTTGCTTCACTAAGAATGTTATCAGGCTTGGTAATACAAATTAATATGACATATTAGTATTAATAAGCGAGTTATAATATTGAGCGCGCTATATTCTGACTGCATGTCAAGATGCAAGAAGTTTTATTTAAAGTCGGTTATGGAAAACACTATAACATTAGCTCGCCGAGCTATTTTCCGACAAACAACATGTTAATATAACAACACGGTGTAAAGCAGCTTTGGAATAAAAGACATGGTTAAATATTATCAAACAATTGTTACAATATCGATGTTATGATTAAGGAACATAATCTAATGTGAATAACAGCTAAAATTGATTAAAGTTATTGGAAGAAAGTAACTTGTCAATTATACTCTCGCATACTTTCTTTCTGTTTGCGTGTTAATTAACTGATTTTCATGAGTACAATAATATGTTCTAAAATAGACTACATTGCACTTAAAGCGTTCCTTGAGTTGTTCATTTCAAGTCTAAGTATGTTCGATACATGTATACATAACATAAAGTTTATTAAGTTAAACATAGAACTACATGTTCATAGTCAAACACACACATTGTGTATATACAAATTAAACATACATTAAGCGTTCCTTAACGTTTGTACACGAAAAAGAACATGCATGAATGCAAATTATTTTAAAAGTTCAATCTAATGCATTAACGTAATACGAATTAACTTTAACTCAAATTTATTTACGTCACAACCTACGCATGTTGGCTTTGTCCTTCGAACAATGGATGAAAGGATTATGAAATAGTCTATTGACTGGGATTTGAAAAGGATTGCTCAATCTGTCTAGCCACTATGACGTCACGATCAAGTTTGTAATTTATCGTTCTAGCATTTTTTTGGTGTTTTGATCCACCCATTTTATTGAGTACAATAATTAAAGGAGTAAGTGATATGAACTAATTTTGTACTTGTGGGAAATTTAAATGTGGGAAATTAAAATATGTTCTATTCTATTCTGTTATGTTTTCCTACAGTCTGCTCTAGACTGTCTAGAGGCATTCAGTACCAGGTCAATTAGCCTGCTTTAATCTAGATGCTCTTAAGTATAATATTAGTTGCTTCACTAAGAATGTTGTAAGGCAGGTATGGAATAAAAGACAAGGTTAAATATTATCAAACAATTGTTACAATATCAATGTTATGATTAAGGGACATAATCTAATGTGAATAACAGCTGAAATTGATTAGAGTTATTCCTCTTGGAAGAGAGTAACTTGTCAATTATACTCTCGCGTACTATCTTTGTGTTTGCTTGTTAATTAACTTATTTTAATGAGTACAATAATATGTGCTTAAATAGACTTCATTACACATAAAGCGTTCCTTGAGTTGTTCATTTCAAGTCTAAGTATGTTCGCTGCATGTATACATAACATAACATAAAGTTTATTAAGTTAAACATAGAACTACAATATGTTCATAGTCAAACACTCAAATTGTGGACATACAAATTAAACATACACATGAATATATGGGCACTTCGGCTATGAACATGGTTTGTACCTGTGGGAAATTAAAATATCTTCTATTCTATTCTGTTATGTTTTCCCCCAGTCTGCCTATAGTCTAAATTACACATCAAGCGTTCCTTGAGTTGTTCATTTAAAGTCTAAGTATGTTCGCTATATGTATACATAACATAACATAAAGTTTGTTAACATAGAACTACATGTTCATAGTCAAATACACAAATTGTGTACATACCAATTAAACATACCCATGAATATATGGGCACCTCGGCTATGAACACGGTTTACTGGGTCATTCAACTAGTTACAATTTATTGTACTTTTCGATAGCGTGGACTTGGGCAGATCTGCGCTTGTTTAGTTGGGCATTGTGTCTTTATGTTTTATGTTTCCTGTGCTCGGTTGGTTCAGTTGGGCATTGTGCTTTGTGTGTTTTAATGTTTTCTGTGTTCGGCTGGTTAAGTTGAGTACTGCCTTCCCTGTCTGACTTAATATAATCTTTTTGTACCTGTGGGGAATTAAAATAATTATGTTCTATTCTGTTATGTTTTCCTCCAGTCTGATGTAGACTGTCTAGAGGCATTCAGTAGCAGGTCAATTAGCCTGCTTTAATCTAGATGCTCTTAAGTATAATATTAGTTGCTTCACTAAGAATGTTATCAGGCTTGGTAATACAAATTAATATGACATATAAGTATTAATAAGCGAGTTATAATATTGAGCGCGCTATATTCTGACTGCATGTCAAGATGCAAGAAGTTTTATTTAAAGTCGGTTATGGAAAACACTATAACATTAGCTCGCCGAGCTATTTTCCGACAAACAACATGTTAATATAACAACACGGTGTAAAGCAGCTTTAGAATAAAAGACATGGTTAAATATTATCAAACAATTGTTACAATATCGATGTTATGATTAAGGAACATCATCTAATGTGAATAACAGCTAAAATTGATTAAAGTTATTCCTCTTGGAAGAAAGTAACTTGTCAATTATACTCTCGCATACTTTCTTTCTGTTTGCGTGTTAATTAACTGATTTTCATGAGTACAATAATATGTTCTAAAATAGACTACATTGCACTTAAAGCGTTCCTTGAGTTGTTCATTTCAAGTCTAAGTATGTTCGATACATGTATACATAACATAAAGTTTATTAAGTTAAACATAGAACTACATGTTCATAGTCAAACACACACATTGTGTATATACAAATTAAACATACATTAAGCGTTCCTTAACGTTTGTACACGAAAAAGAACATGCAAGAATGCAAATTATTTTAAAAGTTCAATCTAATGCATTAACGTAATACGAATTAACTTTAACTCAAATTTATTTACGTCACAACCTACGCATGTTGGCTTTGTCCTTCGAACAATGGATGAAAGGAGTGTGAAATAGTCTATTGACTGGGATTTGAAAAGGATTGCTCAATCTGTCTAGCCACTATGACGTCACGATCAAGTTTGTAATTTATCGTTCTAGCATTTTTTTGGTGTTTTGATCCACCCATTTTATTGAGTACAATAATTAAAGGAGTAAGTGATATGAACTAATTTTGTACTTGTGGGAAATTTAAATGTGGGAAATTAAAATATGTTCTATTCTATTCTGTTATGTTTTCCTACAGTCTGCTCTAGACTGTCTAGAGGCATTCAGTACCAGGTCAATTAGCCTGCTTTAATCTAGATGCTCTTAAGTATAATATTAGTTGCTTCACTAAGAATGTTGTAAGGCAGCTATGGAATAAAAGACAAGGTTAAATATTATCAAACAATTGTTACAATATCAATGTTATGATTAAGGGACATAATCTAATGTGAATAACAGCTGAAATTGATTAGAGTTATTCCTCTTGGAAGAGAGTAACTTGTCAATTATACTCTCGCATACTTTCTTTGTGTTTGCTAGTTAATTAACTTATTTTAATGAGTACAATAATATGTGCTTAAATAGACTTCATTACACATAAACCGTTCCTTGAGTTGTTCATTTCAAGTCTAAGTATGTTCGCTGCATGTAAACATAACATAACATAAAGTTTATTAAGTTAAACATAGAACTACAATATGTTCATAGTCAAACACTCAAATTGTGGACATACAAATTAAACATACACATGAATATATGGGCACTTCGGCTATGAACATGGTTTGTACCTGTGGGAAATTAAAATATCTTCTATTCTATTCTGTTATGTTTTCCCCCAGTCTGCCTATAGTCTAAATTACACATCAAGCGTTCCTTGAGTTGTTCATTTAAAGTCTAAGTATGTTCGCTATATGTATACATAACATAACATAAAGTTTATCAACATAGATCTACATGTTCATTGTCGAACATGCATTGTACATACAAATTAAACATATGCATGCATATATGGGCACTTCGGCTATGAACATGGTTTGTACCAGTGGGAAATTAAAATATGTCCTATTCTATTCTGTTATATGTATGTTTCCTCCAGTCTGCCTATAGTCTAAATTACACATCAAGCGTTGCTTGAGTAATTCATTTAAAGTCTAAGTATGTTCGCTATATGTATACATAACATAAAGTTTATTAACATAGAACTACATGTTCATAGTCAAACACGCACATTGTGGACATACAAATTAAACATACACATGAATATATGGGCACTTCGGCTATGAACATGGTTTGTACCTGTGGGGAATTAAAATATGTTCTATTCTATTCTTTTATGTATCCTTCCAGTCTGCTCTAGACTGGCTAGAGGCATTCAGTACCAGGTCAATTAGCCTGTTTTAATCTAGATGCTCTTAAGTTTAATATTAGTTGCTTCACTAAGAATGTTATCAGGCTTGGTAATACAAATTAATATGACATATCAGTATTAATAAGCGAGTTATAATATTGAAGTTGTGCATATATCATAGTGTGTGTAATAATGTATTGCAACTGCACTGTATAATATGTTTGTATACACTAATGAACACGCAGCATTTTAGTTATACATGTATCATGGTGTGTGTATATAATGCATTGCAAACGTATAATGTGTTTAGACTAAATTGTTGTGCTTGAATTGCGTAATAGTTTGTATACGAAAAAGAACATTGAGGATTTCAAAGTATTGCAATAGAACAATATCATCCATTTGCGTCATACTTTAATTACTTCATAGATAATTATGTTCACTCAATTTTTCTATTTACGTCATTGCATACGTATATTCGCTTTGTTTGCCCCAGACAATGAATGAAAAGGGTGCGAACTTTCTTTTGTGTAGAATTCAAAGGCGGTTTGCAGTCGGTCTAGCCACTATGACGTCACGATCATTCTATTTTAATTTCTTGTAAAACAATAGTGTTTTGTGTCTTCATCGAATTATTTTATTTGTCACATCACTTCATGTCAAGCAACTTGTCAATTATACTCTCGCATACTTTCTTTGTGTTTGCTTGTTAATTAACTTATTTTAATGAGTACAATAATATGTTCTAAAATAGACTTCATTACACATTAAGCGTTCCTTGAGTTGTTCATTTAAAGTCTAAGTATGTTCACTACATGTATACACAACATAAGATAACGTTTATTAAGTTAAACATAGAACTACATGTTCATAGTCAATCACACAAACTGTGGACATACAAATTAAACATACACGTGAATATATGGGCACTTCGGCTATGAACATGGTTTGTACCTGTGGGAAATTAAAATATCTTCTATTCTATTCTGTTATGTTTTCCCCCAGTCTGCCTATAGTCTAAATTACACATCAAGCGTTCCTTGAGTTGTTCATTTAAAGTCTAAGTATGTTCGCTATATGTATACATAACATAACATAAAGTTTGTTAACATAGAACTACATGTTCATAGTCAAATACACAAATTGTGTACATACCAATTAAACATACCCATGAATATATGGGCACCTCGGCTATGAACACGGTTTACTGGGTCATTCAACTAGTTACAATTTATTGTACTTTTCGATAGCGTGGACTTGGGCAGATCTGCGCTTGTTTAGTTGGGCATTGTGTCTTTATGTTTTATGTTTCCTGTGCTCGGTTGGTTCAGTTGGGCATTGTGCTTTGTGTGTTTTAATGTTTTCTGTGTTCGGCTGGTTAAGTTGAGTACTGCCTTCCCTGTCTGACTTAATATAATCTTTTTGTACCTGTGGGGAATTAAAATAATTATGTTCTATTCTGTTATGTTTTCCTCCAGTCTGATGTAGACTGTCTAGAGGCATTCAGTAGCAGGTCAATTAGCCTGCTTTAATCTAGATGCTCTTAAGTATAATATTAGTTGCTTCACTAAGAATGTTATCAGGCTTGGTAATACAAATTAATATGACATATTAGTATTAATAAGCGAGTTATAATATTAAAGTTGTGTATGTATCATAGTGCTTGTATATAATGTATTGCAACTTCACTGTATAATATGTTTAAACTAAACTAAATTTGTGCATGAATTGCACAATATTTTGTATACACTAATGAACACGCAGCAGTTTAGTTATACATGTAGCATAGTGTGTGTATATAATGCATTGCAAATGTATAATGTGGTTACACAGCTGACAGGCACGTATTATATAAGATAAATTATATTAGTTCATAGCAGTGAGCGCGCTATATTCTGACTGCATGTCAAGATGCAAGAAGTTTTATTTAAAGTCGGTTATGGCAAACACTATAACGTTAGCTCGCCGAGCTATTTTCCGACAAACAATATGTTAATATAACAACACCAGTGTAGCAATACCACGTGACTTTCGACTACAGTTACAAGAAGAAATTTGCAAACATTGGAAAATAAAATAGCCATAAGTATTTTATTTCTTCATCGAATTCTATGAAATATACGCCACGCTAAGGGGGGAATTATTTGCTTCCCAAGAAATATAAGATTTTTTTCAGCAGCTTAACCGATTTTTCCATTACCCTGTGAAACCTACACGTTCCACGGTTTCTCAGGGTAATGGACAAAACGGCACATCCGCTGAAAAATATTTTATATTTCACGGAAAGCAAATAATGTTCCCCTTAGCGTGGCGTAGATTTCATAGAAATCGATGAAGAAATAAAATACTTATGGCTACATTTGTGTTCCAATGTTTACAAATTTCTACTTGGAACTGTAGTAAAAAACCACGTGGTATTGCTATACTGAACACGGTGTAAAGCAGCTTTGGAATAAAAGACTTGGTTAAATATTATCAAACAATTGTTACAATATCGATGTTATGACTAAGGGACATAATCTAATGTGAATAACAGCTAAAATTGATTAGAGTTATTCCTCTTGGAAGAAAGTAACTTGTCAATTATACTCTCGCATACTTTTTTTCTGTTTGCAGTGAGCGCACTGTGCTCTGACTACATGTAAGTTATACACTCGCCTGCTTTCACTTTAATATTTGGACAACTATCTCAGAATTAGCAATAGGACACAGGGGCACTACCCGGTTGTTCACTTAAATACACTGTATATAGCCTTTGAATTGATTTGAACATATACGTTCTATATTTTCAAGACATTGTAGGGATTCAGTGTCACGTCAAATTAGGTTGTATTTATTTAGATGCTATACAGTCTAATATTAGTGGCTTCAGATGTGTGCTATCAGCCTTGGTAATACAAATTAACATGACAAATAAAAAAACAATGTATACTATTGAAGTTATACATTTATCCAATTGTGTGTATATAATGTATTGCAAATGTATACTATGTTTAGACTGTGCATGAATTGCGCACTATTTTGTACACGAAAAAGAACATGCAAGAATGCAAATTATTTTAAAAGTTCAATCTAATGCATTAACGTAATACGAATTAACTTTAACTCAAATGTATTTACGTCACAACCTACGCATGTTGGCTTTGTCCTTCGAACAACGGAACAAGGAGTGTGAAATAGTCTATTGACTGGGATTTGAAAAGGATTGCTCAATCTGTCTAGCCACTATGACGTCACGATCAAGTTTGTAATTTATCGTTCTAGCATTGTTTTTGGTGTTTTGATCCACCCATTTTATTGAGTACAATAATTAAAGGAGTAAGTGATATGAACTAATATTGTACTTGTGGGAAATTTAAATGTGGGAATTAAAATATGTTCTATTCTAGTCTGTTATGTTTTCCTATGTCTGCTCTAGACTGTCTAGAGGCATTCAGTAGCAGGTCAATTAGCCTGCTTTAATCTAGATGCTCTTAAGTATAATATTAGTTGCTCCACTAAGAATGTTATCAGGCTTGGTAATACAAATTAATATGACATGTCAGTATTAATAAGCGAGTTATAATATTGAAGTTGTGCAAGTATCATAGTGTTTGTATATAATGTATTGCAGCAACTGCACTGTATAATATGTTTAAACTAAACTAAATTTGTGCATGAATTGCACAATATTTTGTATACACTAATGAACACGCAGCATTAATTAACTTTAATTACTGATATTCGTTCACTAAATGTTTTCTATCTACGTCATTGCATACGTATAATCGCTTTGTTAACTTCAGACAATGAATGAAAGGGGTGCGAACTGGTCTTTGTGTAGATTTCAAAGGCGGTTTGCAGTCCGTCTAGCCACTATGACGTCACGATCAATCTATTTTAAGTTATTGTAAAACAATAGTGTTTTGTGTCTTCGTCAAATTATTTTATTTGTCACATCAAGTCTAAGTATGTTCGCTATATGTAGACATAGTCCGCTACATATGCTGTGCATTAGTTCATATTAGTTACTTCATCCCGAGCATCTGAACGATAGTTTGAACTAGTGAAATATTGTGTTACATTGTGAATATGTTTGCTAATATTGTCTGGGAGTGTGCACAAAAATTGGACACTTTTGAATGTAAGTGCTGTTTTGAGTTTTATATTTAAAGTAATAATTGTTTCATATATATTTACACTATTTATGTCGTTATATAGCTATGTGTAATATCTTTTGAATCTACATGCATTCTATGAAGCATGTGGATAATTTAAACGTTTCCATTTTTTTTCTTGACTGATATTTTCTTGCCCAATAGAAATACCTTAAACCCGTTCAAAACAAAATACCCTTCAATATCATTTAAATACATAGCAAATAAAAATGGGGATAAACTTTCTCCTTGTCTAACACATAACATACATGTAAATTCATCACTTAACTTGTTGTATTTTACGCGACAATTGGTTTTGTAACCCTCATTGTATCGGTTTTACAATATTAAACATTTTACCACGAATACCTAACTTGACCAAATTATACCATAGAATGTCTTTAACAATATAATCAAAGGCTTTAAATAGTAAAATCAATAAAAGCTGCATATATTTTCTTATTGTCATTAATGAGGTGGTTAATTAAAGAATGTAAGACAAAAACATTATCAGTGGTACGCATATGTTTTCTGAAACCAGATTGAGCCTCTATATATACATTATAGCACTCTACCTAATCAGTGAGTCTATTATTTAAACTTTTCGTAAATAATTTACTAAGCGTACTTAATAAAGTTATTCCCCTATAATTATCAGGGTCATTGAAGCCACCCTTTTTGTGTAAATGTTCTACAAAACCTTCAGACCATTGGTCTAGAAAATATCCAATTTTAAATATTTTGTTAAATAATGTTTTCAGATACTTGAGAAAATGACTATCATTATTCCCAACTGTAAAAAATGTATTTGACATCAGATCAGGACCTGCAGATTTTCCATTTTTTAATTGTTTACATGCTAGTACAATCTCATTTTCTTCAATATCAACATCTTCATCAGCTTGAAAGAAAACTGATTCTTGATCATTAATTGATTTAAAATATGCAGCAAAGTTATCAGTATTTAAAATACTAATGGTGATAGCATTTTTAATTTGCTGGCATGAACTTTTTAATAATTTCCAATATCCTTTAGCATTTTTATACTTGAGCTGAGCAGGGTATATGCAGTGGTGATAATTTGTTTACATGTGATAATGTGCGCGTAAGATAAAAGACATGGATTTACAGAATACATGGTGTAAGATTTATGTAAAATTCTTATTTTTTATTCGTATATCATTATATTAGTTTTCGCGCAATTGTTGACGTTACGTTCCGTGCAATTGAACGTAACGTCATACGACGTAAATTGTTTGTTTGTCGTCATGGTATAACGTGTGAGAAAAAACATCGATCCTTTTGAAACTGTATGTAACTGAAACTGTGAATCTGAAACTAATGTACGTTTAAATTAAGAACACATGAAATACGGTAAGCAGATTATTTATTTTAGATCTATTTAGTTTGGAAGTACATGTATATTTATTTTTATTTAGATTTATCTTTTATTTGTGTTTCACTTCAATATTTAATGTACAGTATATATTCTTTCACGTCATATTATATTTGTTATAGGTAAAAATAATTTATTAGGTTCTGTTTATATGTATTTTCAAATCTGTGTATTTACTTGTTGTTATTTTCTATTTATAGAGAATCGCTATGAAATGATAAAGAAAATAAAGATCGTAAAAATCAGCGCATTACTCTTTTGATGTTGGCAGTTTCAATACATGGATTTTGGGAGACAGTGCATATCCTTTGTATACCATATTGTGTGATTATGTCAGCTCTCTGTCCGTTTGTCTATCCACAGACTATAGTTTCGCAAACACCAATTGCTTTCAATACGGAAATATAATGATAATTATGTTGCTGTATATAATCCAGTTTGGATAAAACAACCAGGTTATATTTGTATTCATGTTTAATTTCTTATATTCGTAATATTGTCTTGCCTCAGACCAATCAAAATCAGATAAAACACAGAATCGCGTTTTAACATTAAAAATATACGCTGTATCTTCAGGACTGCAAATACAAGAGTACGAATAACTAGTAAAAACAGTATCATATACATGTTTTTTTTATACTAGGCACATCTCTCAATGTTGATATCATTTGTTTATCTCTTATAGAGAAATAAGTTTTTCACTGCGTCCATTACATTTGATATTGAGCCCGGTTGTCCTTCAGCATTCTACTTGGAATAATGTCAAGCATGTTAATGTGGAATCGCATTGTTCCACAATATGTACGAGGGTCGTTAATTTAATAACCGGACTATCTCTATAGCGCTTGATTGAAACATGCAATGGTAATGAATTTTCGTTTAATAAGACTTACACACCAACTGGATTATTTGACAAAACTTAGTATAATTTCATTTAACCGAGCACAAACTGTGGTTACTATAGTAACCCAACAAAGGGCTACCCGGCCCAACCCAAGTTCTTTGTGAATTGTAGAGTGTTGATGTGGCAAGGTTCGTGGTATAGTTGCCTATTTTCAACTGACAATATTTGATAACGTAATGTCTACATCTACGTAACGTTTTTATAACGTTTGTTGTAATTTCTGTATTGTTACTGTGTTTGAAACGTTGTTTAGTGACAACGGGTGTGTTTCCGTCAATAATGCAATGGAATGCAATTTATTAGAAAAAACGGATTATGATACAATTTCGTAAAAGTATTGGTCATACACCTATAAAACTAAAGAATCTATCTTAGAGAAGCCTTATGGGAATATTTGTATCGGGGGATTTCTGCTTTTAAACGGTTCCGTGATGACAAGAATCATCCCGCGATGATCCGAGGCCCGGCCAATCTTACGTCAGAAACAGGAAAGTGTCGTCGGTTAAACACCTTTTGGATGGTTAACACTACTTGAAGAAAAACTCATATTGTAAATACGAGATCATGCGAAATTATCGTGGATATAGCATTTAACATCACTACCGAAAATCTTAAAATGTTAAATTGGTGTGATCGCATGACTTTATTGCTCCAAAACGATTATCTATTGGAGAAACAGTGTCGCGTTTTAGGAGTGAAAATGGCGTAACGTCACAATATTTTGACGTCGACTTAGGCCGACTCGCGTTACACGTACTTATTAAACACTAGAGAGGTTGCGAAAGGCAACGTGTAACGTGTACGTGTACGTGGATACTATTTTGGGGTATTTCGTCATCCAGGTATGTGTAGTTTATACAAGTAACGGACGTGTGACAGACAGAAATATAATGTGTACTACGTCACACAGGTATGCGTATGCACGGGAAACCCCGGTAGTCTCAGTGAGTTTATATAAACACTCATTATCGATTCACGAAGAAATCATGTTACAACTGCCATGTGATGTTACACGCACACGTTGTGTTTCGCAAGCCAATTGAATGGCAACGTGTACGTATACATGTACGGGTAGCTACACGTACACGTAGTCGTACACGTTCGAATCGCAACCTCTCTAATAATAGTATGTAAACCCTTCGTTGCAAATAGTTGAAATTTCGTATGCGAATAAAGGAATGGTGTGAATGTATTCCTGTACGTTTCATCAATAGCAGTCCATTAGTTTTCCAGCAATAACGATCGTCCGGGTATTAAATGAACGGCCCTCGTATTAACGATCACAGCCCATATATCAATTTCTAGTGTGTCCATTTCCAAATGCACCTCAGAAATATGCGGAAGCACTTTTTTCATATACAAAATGTATGCGACAGACATTACGATGGTATAGATCTATCATATAACTATATTGTTTTCATATTCTCACGTGTTCGTCATCGTCGTTTGGTGTAACGCGTGTGCACAATGACACTCATATCATCAAATTATACCTACATCCGCCCTCTATAACTAAACATGACCACAGGCTCATCTATCTCTGAATGCTGTCCCGGACGTTGAGATGAATCCTGGTTCCTTCGTTAACTAACACATTTAAAATGTCAGACTCAACTTGTAGGCGTTGTTGTTCAATCTCTAGTCGCCGCTGCTCAACAACAAGACGGTTTTATTTCTCTCACAATCAAAACAGTGTCATTTCCATGCAAACTTGCAGTATATTCCGGAGCATGAAGTTTTCTCTTCCTTAAATGAAGGGTTTTCATAGGTTTAGAACCAAAATCAATTTCGTCATGACAAAACAAGTCCACGCTGCTGGACGACGGACCGGGTGCTATTACTGCCGGGGTTTCATGTGTCGGCCTATTTGAATCGTAAGGGGATACAACACACTCGCGTTCAAAACCAGAAATATCAGCGGTATCACCAACAATGGCCGTGTCTATAACCCCTTTGAACCCACTAACAGCAGTGTCTCCTAAAATCGACACTACCAGTTCCTCAATTTCCGTCAATGGTTTGGAATCCGACTGCCCGCTTCCAGTTTTATTCCGTGACTGTTTGTATTTTGCAGCCCTTCCTTTATTTATGCTAGACCAACCTTTCCATTTCTTCCTTATATCCTCCGGCGATCGTACTGACTGTGATACAGCATTCACACCTTTTCCAATTTCGGACCACGCCTTTTGCTTCTTCTCCATATTAAGAACGTCACTGAATTTACCAAATATATTTTTTTTATTTTTGTTTACGTCGTAGGCTAATGCTTGTAATTCGTCAGGAGAGTATAAACCGATTTCGATAACATGGATTTCTTGGTTCAGCGCATTCAAAGCGTTTAGGGGAGCATGTTTTGTTATCGGATTAGAGCAACATTACATCAATTTACTGGATAAAATTAGTATAGCAACGTGTTACATTGGCAGCAACTGAATGTCAAATCAATCAACTGACTGGTTTCGTATGAAGACTAAATGAATTGACTGGTTTAGTATGATGAAGTTATGTTTCATATGCAAAATTTCGAACTTCACTCATTGTTAAATGTCATATGTACAGGGTGTACCATAATGCGTATATGTCCGCTTGTTGTACGCTTATATAATCTAATCTAAATGACATGCTCTAATAGGGCACTAACACGATGGATATATCTTAATAAAGGACATATAAACAAAATTAAATTAGCAAATCTATAAAATAATTGTAACAAATACCCCGTCTATAGTATGTGTAGTAGCATTTGAGCTATCACTCAATCCTTACAGATTGTCTTGGTGTTTCCTCAATGATAGCACGGACTTTTCTATATGTTCCTCAGAACGCGCACTTTTCAGTCTGTGCGTTTATCTTGCCTTCTGTCTAGAACCGCCCCATGCTCTTTAAACGTCCTTACTAGCCGTCTAATTTGCCTACACTTGACGAATGTTCTGAGTACACACTTTTAGAACTAGAATAAACTCAATAAAACTGTTTAAATAGCATAATATGTTGGTGATTGTCTTTATCACTGTGGGGAACCCATGTGATCAGATGCTAATGTTCGGAGCCAATTTCGTCAACAAACCGCATCGATTCAGGTAACATTTTAGCTTGTAACTTTCTTAAGGTGATTGCACACTCTTCAGTTGAGCGGAAGTTTGAAATCGGTGTAAATAAGACGTACTGAAAGCGTCCGACTACCACGATGATATAGTACGAAAAACTTACAAAATTGATGTGTCAGCATATTCTCATGTATTAAAATCGCGACTTTACTGTATATTTATTGCTATATTATACTATAATAAATTTGCAGAAAAAACCATAGCTTAAATGTTATGTGTCATTTATTCTAAATGTTTGAAACACCAACACTCGCGAATTCTAGCTACAACGTATAATAATGCGCCTTTACAAGATTTTATATTTGTTTATCAGGCATCCCGACCACTTAAGAGGAAGGCTCTTTTGCAATTATTTCGTAGGAATATAGACTAGCTAATGCAAAAGAACATATAGCTAAAACTGGGCTCATCTTTAAATATACATTTTTTTCTAAAATAATTTATCGCGAAAACTGGATTCAACGTATTCAAAACGTTGATGTATTTTGTAAACTCTCCTGATTTTCGACATTTCCGAAATCCCTAAAGTGTCAATTAAAAAAATCTAGCCGAGCAACTGCCATGAAATTTTGGATAAAACTTCTATAATAGTTACTCTACTGGTTGCATGTACAAAAACAGTATGTTGTTCAACAATTCTTTTCGTATCATTTAAAAATAACATTTTAAAATATCATTTAAAAATACACATAACATGGATATTCTAAAACAAACGTTATCGTGTGATTCCGCATATACGAAATTGGGTGCATGCCAAGTTTCATGTAATTAAATGACAATTTGTTTCGGTAAAATGCAAATATCAGTTTTTCGGGGGCTTCCCCAAAATCTAAAATATCTTAAAAACTAGCCGAGCAAAACTGTTATGGGTTTGCACAATTATTATCATGAGTGTGTTCTTCATGAAAATCAGGTGTTTGATACCTCTTGTACAGAAAAATTTAAGAGTTGTGAATTACCTTAATAATTGGCAGACTAAATGGTCGCCTTGTAACTCGGACCTAAATCCGACGGGGATGAGTTGGGACGACGCATCCGAGCACGACCAAAACGCACAGGAACTATTGTCAGACATTTTACTAGAATGGAACGATTCGTACACAACTGTATTAATTCATGCGTCATGAGATGTAAGGCTGTCATCATAACTGACGGTTGTCATACACAATATTGATGTGCGATTTTGTTGTTTTAAGCAATGCAATAAATGGCCATTTTCTAGTATGTTGTTAACTGGATAGACAATAGTTTTCTAATTCCAGTGGTATATTCGGTTCACTGAAGGATATAAGGATACATTTCTAAAAGTTTCTTTCTTACCGAGATGGGAAATTACCTATTTCATAATATAATTTGACAACTTGTGCATGTCCGCCATCTTGAAAACTGAGATTTAGGATGACGTCAAGATAGGTTTCCATGACGACGCATGATTTTGTTCACCAAACAAGCATTACTTGATTTCAATTAGCTTTCATATAAGACCACAACAACTTAATACGGCTTAATTTGACAGTTGTAAGAGTTCAACAAGCGGACATATAGTATGGTACACCCTGTATGTGTTATATAGTCCTGTGTATAGGCCTTTGGCCTGTTTTGTGCAATAATCTTATGGAGTATGATCTACAGTGGGTGGGTGCATGCCTTTTCAAATGCATTTTATTCTTCAAAGTGTTATTTGGTGGGTAAAGTAAGGATAGCATTATGATGCACTACATATACCCTTGAAGTTAAACAACAAATACATATTAATGAAGTGAATTTATTGAATTATGACAGCATTTTCATTGTAAATCTGGCTCGTTCGCAAACAAAAACTGCCCAAGGGTACTTGCTTAAATGTATATCATTATTACAATATAACTCTAGGGAACAAACTCTTACTTAGTTTAAGACTGAAAACTGTATACTTACAAAGATACCCAAGAAACATTGCCATTTTTCTACTTTCGGTTTGCAAGGTCATTGATGATCATTGATTTTTTGCATGATACACATGTACAAGTTCATGAATTTGTTTCATAATTATTTCTTTGTAAGAGTGTGTTCCTTATACTATTGGCTATGTCCCCGACAACAAACTGACTCTTAATGCCATGTTGACTTTGTGAACGAGTATGATTTGCAATTAAATGCTGTCATGCTTCAATGAATTCACTTTATCGATATTTATTTTGGGTTGAACTTCAAGAGTATATGTAGTGCATCATATTTTATTCAACAACTTTTAATTTGAAGACAAACAAGACTGCGTTAAATAAACGCCTATGCCCCCTATGGAAGCCTTGTCCATAAATAAGTCAAAGTCCAAAATTAGGTCAAGGTCAAAATGGGGTAAGTTGATACAGGCGTATGGAGAGTGTTCATATACAACATCCATGCAAGTATGAAAGCTTTGTAGCAAGCCATATTAATGCTAGAAGAAACGGTCAATTTGGGTTAACCATGAATTTGGCCCTTCAATAAGTGTTAGTCAAAACTTAGGTCAATGTGCATGTCAAAATGGGGTCAGGTGATATACAACATCCATGCAAGTATGGAAGCTTTGTAGCAAGCCATAATGATGCTTGAGAAAACGGTCAATTTGGGTTCACTGGACGGACAGACGAACGAACGGACGTTCTCCCTGACTTGACGTTGTTGGGTTTTCTTCTGTTCTTTCTTTTGTTTGTAAAACCCCACACACGGACGGACGAACGGACATGTGAATCACTCCATGCCTCCCGATATATCGATACGGGGGCATAAAAACGAAAATTGCACTATCTCACAAAAGATTAGACTCAACTTGCATAAGTCAGTGCTTTATTTCGCTCTCTCAAGCGATTGACTGATATGGCTTGAGCAACTGACTGGTTTAGTATGTTGGTTTAATTAACTGACTGGTTTAATATGCTCTCTCCTGGCACCAATCATCTTTGGTTAACAACACAAACAACAACTGGGTTCAAATACAAATATCAAGTGCAAACCATTTGCCAGTTAAAGCAAGTGACTGACATATTTCAACAATAATTCAAAACACATTAACACAAACAAATACAGATCATACTCAAAATAATTTATTTACAACACAAAATATTTTATTTGCATAGAACATATAAAATAATTACATTGTGTTTGTGGATGACTAGCTCCTATCAAAAGAGATGATTTAAGATTTATGAAGATCTGCGACATTTAACAGGCTCAATATGGAATTTACAGCAATTCTGGGGTCAGCTTGAGAACTGTGGCTACCTTGCCACCAGCATATTCTCAACGTTTAAGAGATTTGGCTGTCATCTTGTCGCAAACAGGGAAAATACAACCATGGTTGACATCTCAAAAGTTGAGTGGAGCCTCAAATTAAGAAAAATCTGTATTTAATACATCTAATAATAAGACAATATAAGCTAGCCAGGTCCAAGTCTATAAGTCTATAAGTCATTCTCCACATTCACTACACACATTCCCCTTTATTCCTTGGAGCTCTCCGTCATGCAGAGACAGCCATAGATATACATACTAAGGCCGTAAGGGTACATGTCGACATCTAAATATACAGAAAATAAGAACTGTATGGAAATAAAAACAAATGTAAGAAATAAGTAAAAAGTTCAAAGAAAGAAGAATAAGAAAGTGTTTCGCAGCTGCATTTTCGCCTTTCAAACCCCGAACCTCTCGAGTTATGATGCTCACTGCAGATACAGCTTCAGGTATCATCGATGGTTTACTTACAACTGAGCCCTAATCATTATTTAAAGGGAGAGTATGGACAGCCCGCGCCTAAAGGATAATAAGTCAGTGGTCTCTGCGACAGATACAGAAAGGCTGTTCCATGGAGCAATAGTTCTGTGAAAGAATGCATTTTTCAGACAGGACTGCCACAGACATCAAATCAGATACTCAGACATGCATGTATATTTTCATAACTAAAAAACGGAAGCAAGACAAACACAGGCATATAAACAATAGAAACAATGTCAGACAGGATAGCCACGGACATCATTTGTAACTACACAAGCAAAGCAAAGCAAAACAAACGAAACAATGAATATTTTGAGACAGGATTGCCACGGACATCATTTCTAACTACAAAAGCAAAGCAAAATAAAGCAAACAATGCATATTTTCAGACAGGATTGCAAAGGACATCATTTCTAACTACAAAAGCAAAGCAAAGCAAAATAAAGCAAAAAAAAGCAAAATAAAGCAACACAAAGAAAGCATTTTCAGACAGGACTGCCATAACATCAAAGCAATTACTCAGACATGCATGTGTAGTTTCATAACTAGTAACAAAACCAAGGCATAACAGGCATATTAACAATAGAAACAATGCATATATTCAGACAGGATTGCAACGGACATCATTCCTAACTACAAAAGCAAAGCAAAGCAAAATAAAGCAAAATAAAGCAACACAAAGAATGCATTTTCAGACAGGACTGCCATAACATCAAATCAATTACTCAGACATGCATGTGTATTTTCTTAACTAGTAACAAAACCAAGGCATAACAGGCATATTAACAACAGAAACAATGCGTATTTTCAGACAGGATTGCAACGGACATCATTCCTAACTACAAAAGCAAAGCAAAATAAAGCAAAACAAAGAATGCATTTTCAGACAGGACTGCCATAACATCAAATCAATTACTCAGACATGCATGTGTATTTTCATAACTAGTAACAAAACCAAGGCATAACAGGCATATTAACAATAGAAACAATGCATATTTTCAGACAGGATTGCAACGGACATCATTCCTAACTACAAAAGCAAAGCAAAGCAAAATTAAGCAAAATAAAGCAACACAAAGAATGCATTTTCAGACAGGACTGCCATAACATCAAATGAATTACTCAGACATGCATGTGTATTTTCATAACTAGTAACAAAACAACATTAACAATGCATATTTTCAGACAGGATTGCAACGGACATCATTCCTAACTACAAAAGCAAAGCAAAGCATAATGAAGAAAATTAAGCAACACAAAGAATGCAGTTTCAGACGGGACTGCCATAACATCAAATCAATCACTCAGACATGCATGTGTATTTTCATAACTAGTAACAAAACCAAGGCATAACAGGCATATTAACAATAGAAACAATGCATATTTTCAGACAGGATTGCAACGGACATCTTTCTAACTACAAAAGCAAAGCAAAGCAAAATAAAGCAACACAAAGTATGCATTTTCAGACAGGACTGCCATAACATCAAATCAATTACTCAGACATGCATGTGTATTTTCATAACTAGTAACAAAACCAAGGCATAACAGGCATATTAACAACAGAAACAATGCATATTGTCAGACAGGATTGCAACGGACATCATTCCTAACTACAAAAGCAAAGCCAAGCAAAATAAAGCAACACAAAGAATGCATTTTCAGACAGGACTGCCATAACATCAAATCAATTACTCAGACATGCATGTGTATTTTCATAACTAGTAATAAAACCAAGGCATAACAGGCATATTAACAATAGAAACAATGCATATTTACAGACAGGATTGCAATGGACATAATTCCTAACTACAAAAGCAAAGCAAAATAAAGCAACACAAAGAATGCATTTTCAGACAGGACTGCCATAACATCAAATCAATTACTCAGACATGCATGTGTATTTTCATAACTAGTAACAAAATCAAGGCATAATAGGCATATTAACAATAGAAACAATGCATATTTTCAGACAGGATTGCAACGGACATCATTCCTAACTACAAAAGCAAAGCAAAGCAAAATAAAGCAAAATAAAGCAACACAAAGAATGCATTTTCAGACAGGACTGCCATAACATCAAATCAATTACTCAGACATGCATGTGTATTTTCATAACTAGTAACAAAACCAAGGCATAACAGGCATATTAACAATAGAAACAATGCGTATTTTCAGACAGGATTGCAACGGACATCATTCCTAACTACAAAAGCAAAGCAAAGCAAAATAAAGCAAAACAAAGAATGCATTTTCAGACAGGACTGCCATAACATCAAATCAATTACTCAGACATGCATGTGTATTTTCAAAACTAGTAACAAAACCAAGGCATAACAGGCATATTAACAATAGAAACAATGCATATTTTCAGACAGGATAGCAATGGACATAATTCCTAACTAGAAAAGCAAAGCAAAGCAAAATAAAGCAAAATAAAGCAACACAAAGAATGCATTTTCAGACAGGACTGTCATACCATCAAATCAATTACTCGGACATGCATGTGTATTTTCATAACTAGTAACAAAACCAAGGCATAACAGGCATATTAACAACAGAAACAATGCATATTTTCAGACAGGATTGCAACGGACATCTTTCTAACTACAAAAGCAAAGCAAAGCAAAATAAAGCAACACAAAGTATGCATTTTCAGACAGGACTGCCATAACATCAAATCAATTACTCAGACATGCATGTGTATTTTCATAACTAGTAACAAAACCAAGGCATAACAGGCATATTAACAACAGAAACAATGCATATTGTCAGACAGGATTGCAACGGACATCATTCCTAACTACAAAAGCAAAGCCAAGCAAAATAAAGCAACACAAAGAATGCATTTTCAGACAGGACTGCCATAACATCAAATCAATTACTCAGACATGCATGTGTATTTTCATAACTAGTAATAAAACCAAGGCATAACAGGCATATTAACAATAGAAACAATGCATATTTACAGACAGGATTGCAATGGACATAATTCCTAACTACAAAAGCAAAGCAAAATAAAGCAACACAAAGAATGCATTTTCAGACAGGACTGCCATAACATCAAATCAATTACTCAGACATGCATGTGTATTTTCATAACTAGTAACAAAATCAAGGCATAATAGGCATATTAACAATAGAAACAATGCATATTTTCAAACATGATTGCAACGGACATCATTCCTAACTACAAAAGCAAAGCAAAGCAAAATAAAGCAAAATAAAGCAACACAAAGAATGCATTTTCAGACAGGACTGCCATAACATCAAATCAATTACTCAGACATGCATGTGTATTTTCATAACTAGTAACAAAACCAAGGCATAACAGGCATATTAACAATAGAAACAATGCGTATTTTCAGACAGGATTGCAACGGACATCATTCCTAACTACAAAAGCAAAGCAAAGCAAAATAAAGCAAAACAAAGAATGCATTTTCAGACAGGACTGCCATAACATCAAATCAATTACTCAGACATGCATGTGTATTTTCAAAACTAGTAACAAAACCAAGGCATAACAGGCATATTAACAATAGAAACAATGCATATTTTCAGACAGGATAGCAATGGACATAATTCCTATCTACAAAAGCAAAGCAAAGCAAAATAAAGCAAAATAAAGCAACACAAAGAATGCATTTTCAGACAGGACTGTCATACCATCAAATCAATTACTCGGACATGCATGTGTATTTTCATAACTAGTAACAAAACCAAGGCATAACAGGCATATTAACAACAGAAACAATGCATATTTTCAGACAGGATTGCAACGGACATCTTTCTAACTACAAAAGCAAAGCAAAGCAAAATAAAGCAACACAAAGTATGCAAATTCAGACAGGACTGCCATAACATCAAATCAATTACTCAGACATGCATGTGTATTTTCATAACTAGTAACAAAACCAAGGCATAACAGGCATATTAACGACAGAAACAATGCATATTGTCAGACAGGATTGCAACGGACATCATTCCTAACTACAAAAGCAAAGCCAAGCAAAGTAAAGCAACACAAAGAATGCATTTTCAGACAGGACTGCCATAACATCAAATCAATTACTCAGACATGCATGTGTATTTTCATAACTAGTAATAAAACCAAGGCATAACAGGCATATTAACAATAGAAACAATGCATATTTACAGACAGGATTGCAATGGACATAATTCCTAACTACCAAAGCAAAGCAAAATAAAGCAACACAAAGAATGCATTTTCAGACAGGACTGCCATAACATCAAATCAATTACTCAGACATGCATGTGTATTTTCATAACTAGTAACAAAATCAAGCATAATAGGCATATTAACAATAGAAACAATGCATATTTTCAGACTGGATTGCAACGGACATCATTCCTAACTACAAAGGCAAAGCAAAGCAAAATAAAGCAAAATAAAGCAACACAAAGAATGCATTTTCAGACAGGACTGCCATAACATCAAATCAATTACTCAGACATGCATGTGTATTTTCATAACTAGTAACAAAACCAAGGCATAACAGGCATATTAACAATAGAAACAATGCGTATTTTCAGACAGGATTGCAACGGACATCATTCCTAACTACAAAAGCAAAGCAAAGCAAAATAAAGCAAAACAAAGAATGCATTTTCAGACAGGACTGCCATAACATCAAATCAATTACTCAGACATGCATGTGTATTTTCAAAACTAGTAACAAAACCAAGGCATAACAGGCATATTAACAATAGAAACAATGCATATTTTCAGACAGGATAGCAATGGACATAATTCCTAACTACAAAAGCAAAGCAAAGCAAAATAAAGCAAAATAAAGCAACACAAAGAATGCATTTTCAGACAGGACTGTCATACCATCAAATCAATTACTCGGACATGCATGTGTATTTTCATAACTAGTAACAAAACCAAGGCATAACAGGCATATTAACAACAGAAACAATGCATATTTTCAAACAGGATTGCAACGGGCATCATTTCTAACTACAAAAGCAAAGCAAAGCAAAATAAAGCAAAATGAAGCGAAATAAAGCAAAATAAAGAATGCATTTTCAGACAGGACTGCCATAACATCAAATCAATTACTCAGACATGCATGTGTATTTTCATAACTAGTAACAAAACCAAGGCATAACAGGCATATTAACAATAGCAACAATGCATATTTACAGACAGGATTGCAATGGACATAATTCCTAACTACAAAAGCAAAGCAAAATAAAGCAAAATAAAGCAACACAAAGAATGCATTTTCAGACAGGACTGCCATAACATCAAATCAATTACTCAGACATGCATGTGTATTTTCATAACTAGTAACAAAACCAAGGCATAACAGGCATATTAACAACAGAAACAATGCATATTTTCAAACAGGATTGCAAAGGACATCATTCCTAACTACAAAAGCAAAGCCAAGCAAAATAAAGCAACACAAAGAATGCATTTTCAGACAAAACTGCCATAACATCAAATCAATTACTCAGACATGCATGTGTATTTTCATAACTAGTAACAAAATCAAGGCATAACAGGCATATTAACAATAGAAACAATGCATATTTTCAGACAGGATTGCAACGGACATCATTCCTAACTACAAAAGCAAAGCAAAATAAAGCAAAGTAAAGCAACACAAAGAATGCATTTTCAGACAGGACTGCCATAACATCAAATCAATTACTCAGACATGCATGTGTATTTTCATAACTAGTAACAAAACCAAGGCATAACAGGCATATTAACAAAATTAACAATGCATATTTTCAGACAGGATTGCAACGGACATCATTCCTAACTACAAAAGCAAAGCAAAGCAAAATAAAGCAAAATTAAGCAAAACAAAGAATGCAGTTTCAGACGGGACTGCCATAACATCAAATCAATTACTCAGACATGCATGTGTATTTTCATAACTAGTAACAAAACCAAGGCATAACAGGCATATTAACAACAGAAACAATGCATATTTTCAGACAGGATTGCAACGGACATCATTCCTAACTACAAAAGCAAAGCCAAGCAAAATAAAGCAACACAAAGAATGCATTTTCAGACAGGACTGCCATAACATCAAATCAATTACTCAGACATGCATGTGTATTTTCATAACTAGTAACAAAACCAAGGCATAACAGGCATATTAACAACAGAAACAATGCATATTTTCAGACAGGATTGCAACGGACATCATTCCTAACTACAAAAGCAAAGCCAAGCGAAATAAAGCAAAATAAAGCAACACAAAGAATGCATTTTCAGACAAAACTGCCATAACATCAAATCAATTACTCAGACATGCATGTGTATTTTCATAACTAGTAACAAAATCAAGGCATAACAGGCATATTAACAATAGAAACAATGCATATTTTCAGACAGGATTGCAACGGACATCATTCCTAACTACAAAAGCAATGCAAAATAAAGCAAAATAAAGCAACACAAAGAATGCATTTTCATACGGGACTGCCACAACATCAAATCAATTACTCAGACATGCATGTGTAGTTTCATAACTAGTAACAAAACAAAGGCATAACAGGCATTTTAACACCAGAAACAATGCATATTTTCAGACAGGATTGCAACGGACATCATTCCTAACTACAAAAGCAAAGCCAAGCAAAATAAAGCAAAATAAAGCAACACAAAGAATGCATTTTCAGACAAAACTGCCATAACATCAAATCAATTACTCAGACATGCATGTGTATTTTCATAACTAGTAACAAAATCAAGGCATAACAGGCATATGAACAATAGAAACAATGCATATTTTCAGACAGGATTGCAACGGACATCATTCCTAACTACAAAAGCAAAGCAAAGCAAAATAAAGCAAAATTAAGCAACACAAAGTATGTATTTTCAGACAGGACTGCCATAACATCAAATCAATTACTCAGACATGCATGTGTAGTTTCATAACTAGTAACAAAACCAAGGAATAACAGGCATTTTAACACCAGAAACAATGCATATTTTCAGACAGGATTGCAACGGACATCATTCCTAACTACAAAAGCAAAGCCAAGCAAAATAAAGCAACACAAAGAATGCATTTTCAGACAAAACTGCCATAACATCAAATCAATTACTCAGACATGCATGTGTATTTTCATAACTAGTAACAAAATCAAGGCATAACAGGCATATTAACAATAGAAACAATGCATATTTTCAGACAGGATTGCAACGGACATCATTCCTAACTACAAAAGCAAAGCAAAGCAAAATAAAGCAAAATTAAGCAAAACAAAGAATGCAGTTTCAGACGGGACTGCCATAACATCAAATCAATTACTCAGACATGCATGTGTATTTTCATAACTAGTAACAAAACCAAGGCATAGCAGGCATATTAACAACAGAAACAATGCATATTTTCAGACAGGATTGCAACGGACATCATTCCTAACTACAAAAGCAAAGCCAAGCAAAATAAAGCAACACAAATAATGCATTTTCAGACAGGACTGCCATAACATCAAATCAATTACTCAGACATGCATGTGTATTTTCATAACTAGTAACAAAACCAAGGCATAACAGGCATATTAACAATAGAAACAATGCATATTTTCAGACAGGATTGCAACGGACATCATTCCTAACTACAAAAGCAAAGCCAAGCGAAATAAAGCAAAATAAAGCAACACAAAGAATGCATTTTCAGACAAAACTGCCATAACATCAAATCAATTACTCAGACATGCATGTGTATTTTCATAACTAGTAACAAAATCAAGGCATAACAGGCATATTAACAATAGAAACAATGCATATTTTCAGACAGGATTGCAACTGACATCATTCCTAACTACAAAAGCAAAGCAAAATAAAGCAAAATAAAGCAACACAAAGAATGCATTTTCAGACGGGACTGCCACAACATCAAATCAATTACTCAGACATGCATGTGTAGTTTCATAACTAGTAACAAAACAAAGGCATAACAGGCATTTTAACACCAGAAACAATGCATATTTTCAGACAGGATTGCAACGGACATCATTCCTAACTACAAAAGCAAAGCAAAGCAAAATAAAGCAAAATAAAGCAACACAAAGAATGCATTTTCAGACAGGACTGCCATAACATCAAATCAATTACTCAGACATGCATGTGTATTTCCTTAACTAGTAACAAAACCAAGGCATAACAGGCATATTAACAACAGAAACAATGCGTATTTTCAGACAGGATTGCAACGGACATCATTCCTAACTACAAAAGCAAAGCAAAGCAAAATAAAGCAAAACAAAGAATGCATTTTCAGACAGGACTGCCATAACATCAAATCAATAACTCAGACATGCATGTGTATTTTCATAACTAGTAACAAAACCAAGGCATAACAGGCATATTAACAATAGAAACAATGCATATTTTCAGACAGGATTGCAACGGACATCATTCCTAACTACAAAAGCAAAGCAAAGCAAAATAAAGCAAAATAAAGCAACACAAAGAATGCATTTTCAGACAGGACTGCCATAACATTAAATCAATTACTCAGACATGCATGTGTATTTTCATAACTAGTAACAAAACCAAGGCATAACAGGCATATTAACAACATTAACAATATATATTTTCAGACAGGATTGCAACGGACATCATTCCTAACTACAAAAGCAAAGCAAAGCATAATGAAGCAAAATTAAGCAACACAAAGAATGCAGTTTCAGACGGGACTGCCATAACATCAAATCAATCACTCAGACATGCATGTGTATTTTCATAACTAGTAACAAAACCAAGGCATAACAGGCATATTAACAACAGAAACAATGCATATTTTCAGACAGGATTGCAACGGACATCTTTCTAACTATAAAAGCAAAGCAAAGCAAAATAAAGCAACACAAAGTATGCATTTTCAGACAGGACTGCCATAACATCAAATCAATTACTCAGACATGCATGTGTATTTTCATAACTAGTAACAAAACCAAGGCATAACAGGCATATTAACAACAGAAACAATGCATATTGTCAGACAGGATTGCAACGGACATCATTCCTAACTACAAAAGCAAAGCCAAGCAAAATAAAGCAACATAAAGAATGCATTTTCAGACAGGACTGCCATAACATCAAATCAATTACTCAGACATGCATGTGTATTTTCATAACTAGTAATAAAACCAAGGCATAACAGGCATATTAACAATAGAAACAATGCATATTTACAGACAGGATTGCAATGGACATAATTCCTAACTACAAAAGCAAAGCAAAATAAAGCAACACAAAGAATGCATTTTCAGACAGGACTGCCATAACATCAAATCAATTACTCAGACATGCATGTGTATTTTCATAACTAGTAACAAAATCAAGGCATAATAGGCATATTAACAATAGAAACAATGCATATCTTCAGACAGGATTGCAACGGACATCATTCCTAACTACAAAAGCAAAGCAAAGCAAAATAAAGCAAAATAAAGCAAAATAAAGCAACACAAAGAATGCATTTTCAGACAGGACTGCAAAGGACATCATTCCTAACTACAAAAGCAAAGCCAAGCAAAATAAAGCAACACAAAGAATGCATTTTCAGACAGGACTGCCATAACATCAAATCATTTACTCAGACATGCATGTGTATTTTCATAACTAGTAACAAAATCAAGGCATAACAGGCATAATAACAATAGAAACAATGCATATTTTCAGACAGGATTGCAACGGACATCATTCTAACTACAAAAGCAAAGCAAAGCAAAATAAAGCAAAATGAAGCAAAATAAAGCGAAAAAAAGAATGCATTTTCAGACAGGACTGCCATAACATCAAATCAATTACTCAGACATGCATGTGTATTTTCATAACTAGTAACAAAACCAAGGCATTTCAGGCATTTTAACACCAGAAACAATGCATATTTTCAGACAGGATTGCAACGGACATCATTCCTAACTACAAAAGCAAAGCAAAATAATGCAAAGTAAAGCAACACAAAGAATGCATTTTCAGACAGGACTGCCATAACATCAAATCAATTACTCAGACATGCATGTGTATTTTCATAACTAGTAACAAAACCAAGGCATAACAGGCATATTAACAATAGAAACAATGCATATTTTCAGACAGGATTGCAACGGACATCATTCCTAACTACAAAAGCAAAGCAAAATAAAGCAAAGTAAAGCAACACAAAGAATGCATTTTCAGACAGGACTGCCACAACATCAAATCAATTACTCAGACATGCATGTGTAGTTTCATAACTAGTAACAAAACCAAGGCATAACAGGCATATTAACAATAGAAACAATGCATATTTTCAGACAGGATTGCAACGGACATCATTCCTAACTATAAAAGCAAAGCAAAGCAAAATAAAGCAAAATTAAGCAACACAAAGAATGCAGTTTCAGACAGGACTGCCATAACATCAAATCAATTACTCAGACATGCATGTGTATTTTCATAACTAGTAACAAAACCAAGACATAACAGGCATATTAACAGCAGAAACAATGCATATTTTCAGACCGGTTTGCAACGGACATAATTTCTAACTACAAAAGCAAAGCAAAGCAAAATAAAGCAACACAAAGTATGTATTTTCAGACAGGACTGCCATAACATCAAATCAATTACTCAGACATGCATGTGTAGTTTAATAACTAGTAACAAAACCAAGGCATAACAGGCATTTTAACACCAGAAACAATGCATATTTTCAGACAGGATTGCAACGGACATCATTCCTAACTACAAAAGCAAAGCCAAGCAAAATAAAGCAAAATAAAGCAACACAAAGAATGCATTTTCAGACAGGACTGCCATAACATCAAATCAATTACTCAGACATGCATGTGTATTTTCAAAACTAGTAACAAAACCAAGACATAACAGGCATATTAACAACAGAAACAATGCATATTTTCAGACAGGATTGCAACGGACATCATTCCTAACTACAAAAGCAAAGCAAAGCAAAATAAAGCAACACAAAGAATGCATTTTCAGACAGGACTGCCATAACATCAAATCAATTACTCAGACATGCATGTGTATTTTCATAACTAGTAACAAAACCAAGGCATAACAGGCATATTAACAACAGAAACAATGCATATTTTCAGACAGGATTGCAACGGACATCATTCCTAACTACAAAAGCAAAGCAAAATAAAGCAAAGTAAAGCAACACAAAGAATGCATTTTCAGACAGGACTGCCATAACGTCAAATCAATTACTCAGACATGCATGTGTATTTTCATAACTAGTAACAAAACCAAGGCATAACAGGCATATTTACAACAGAAACAATGCATATTTTCAGACAGGATTGCAACGGACATCATTCCTAACTACAAAAGCAAAGCAAAATAAAGCAAAGTAAAGCAACACAAAGAATGCATTTTCAGACAGGACTGCCATAACATCAAATCAATTACTCAGACATGCATGTGTATTTTCAAAACTAGTAACAAAACCAAGACATAACAGGCATATTAACAACAGAAACAATGCATATTTTCAGACAGGTTTGCAACGGACATAATTTCTAACTACAAAAGCAAAGCAAAGCAAAATGAAGCAACACAAAGTATGTATTTTCAGACAGGACTGCCATAACATCAAATCAATTACTCAGACATGCATGTGTATTTTCATAACTAGTAACAAAACCAAGGCATAACAGGCATATTAACAACAGAAACAATGCATATTTTCAGACAGGATTGCAACGGACATCATTCTAACTACAAAAGCAAAGCAAAGCAAAATAAAGCAAAATTAAGCAAAATAAAGCAACACAAAGAATGCATTTTCAGACAGGACTGCCATAACATCAAATCAATTACTCAGACATGCATGTGTATTTTCATAACTAGTAACAAAACAAAGGCATTTCAGGCATTTTAACAACAGAAACAATGCATATTTTCAGACAGGATTGCAACGGACATCATTCCTAACTACAAAAGCAAAGCAAAAAAAAGCAAAGTAAAGCAACACAAATAATGCATTTTCAGACAGGACTGCCATAACATCAAATCAATTACTCAGACATGCATGTGTAGTTTCATAACTAGTAACTAAACCAAGGCATAACAGGCATATTAACAATAGAAACAATGCATATTTTCAGACAGGATTGCAACGGACATCATTCCTAACTACAAAAGCAAAGCAAAGCAAAATAAAGCAACACAAAGAATGCATTTTCAGACAGGACTGCCATAACATCAAATCAATTACTCAGACATGCATGTGTATTTTCATAACTAGTAACAAAACCAAGGCATAACAGGCATATTAACAACAGAAACAATGCATATTTTCAGACAGGATTGCAACGGACATCATTCCTAACTACAAAAGCAAAGCAAAATAAAGCAAAGTAAAGCAACACAAAGAATGCATTTTCAGACAGGACTGCCATAACATCAAATCAATTACTCAGACATGCATGTGTATTTTCATAACTAGTAACAAAACCAAGGCATAACAGGCATATTAACAACAGAAACAATGCATATTTTCAGACAGGATTGCAACGGACATCATTCCTAACTACAAAAGCAAAGCAAAATAAAGCAAAGTAAAGCAACACAAAGAATGCATTTTCAGACAGGACTGCCATAACATCAAATCAATTACTCAGACATGCATGTGTAGTTGCATAACTAGTAACAAAACCAAGGCATAACAGGCATATTAACAATAGAAACAATGCATAATTTCAGACAGTATAGCAATAGACATCATTCCTAACTACAAAAGCAAAGCAAAATAAAGCAAAGTAAAGCAACACAAAGAATGCATTTTCAGACAGGACTGCCATAACATCAAATCAATTACTCAGACATGCATGTGTAGTTTCATAACTAGTAACAAAACCAAGGCATAACAGGCATATTAACAATAGAAACAATGCATAATTTCAGACAGGATAGCAATAGACATCATTCCTAACTACAAAAGCAAAGCAAAATAAAGCAAAGTAAAGCAACACAAAGAATGCATTTTCAGACAGGACTGCCATAACATCAAATCAATTACTCAGACATGCATGTGTAGTTTCATAACTAGTAACAAAACCAAGGCATAACAGGCATATTAACAATAGCAACAATGCATATTTACAGACAGGATTGCAATAGACATAATTCCTAACTACAAAAGCAAAGCAAAATAAAGCAAAATAAAGCAACACAAAGAATGCATTTTCAGACAGGACTGCCATAACATCAAATCAATTACTCAGACATGCATGTGTATTTTCATAACTAGTAACAAAATCAAGGCATAACAGGCATATTAACAAAAGAAACAATGCATATTTTCAGACAGGATTGCAACGGACATCATTCCTAACTACAAAAGCAAAGCAAAGCAAAATAAAGCAAAATGAAGCAAAATAAAGCAAAACAAAGAATGCATTTTCAGACAGGACTGCCATAACATCAAATCAATTACTCAGACATGCATGTGTATTTTCATAACTAGTAACAAAACCAAGGCATAACAGGCATATTAACAATAGAAACAATGCATATTTTCAGACAGGATTGCAACGGACATCATTCCTAACTACAAAAGCAAAGCAAAGCAAAATAAAGCAAAATTAAGCAACACAAAGAATGCAGTTTCAGACAGGACTGCCATATCTTCAAATAAATTACTCAGACATGCATGTGTATTTTCATAACTAGTAACAAAACCAAGACATAACAGGCATATTAACAACAGAAACAATGCATATTTTCAGACAGGTTTGCAACGGACATAATTTCTAACTACAAAAGCAAAGCAAAGCAAAATAAAGCAACACAAAGTATGTATTTTCAGACAGGACTGCCATAACATCAAATCAATTACTCAGACATGCATGTGTAGTTTCATAACTAGTAACAAAACCAAGGCATAAAAGGCATATTAGCAACAGAAACAATGCATATTTTCAGACAGGATTGCAACGGACATCATTCTAACTACAAAAGCAAAGCAAAATAAAGCAAAATGAAGCAAAACAAAGAATGCATTGTCAGACAGGACTGCCATAACATCAAATCAATTACTCAGACATGCATGTGTATTTTCATAACTAGTAACAAAACCAAGGCATTTCAGGCATTTTAACACCAGAAACAATGCATATTTTCAGACAGGATTGCAACGGACATCATTCCTAACTACAAAAGCAAAGCAAAATAAAGCAAAGTAAAGCAACACAAAGAATGCATTTTCAGACAGGACTGCCATAACATCAAATCAATTACTCTGACATGCATGTGTAGTTTCATAACTAGTAACAAAACCAAGGCATAACAGGCATATTAACAATAGAAACAATGCATATTTTCAGACAGGATTGCAACGGACATCATTCCTAACTACAAAAGCAAAGCAAAGCAAAATAAAGCAAACTTAAGCAACACAAAGAATGCAGTTTCAGACAGGACTGCCATCACATCAAATCAATTACTCAGACATGCATGTGTAGTTTCATAACTAGTAACAAAACCAAGGCATAACAGGCATATTAACAATAGAAACAATGCATATTTTCAGACAGGATTGCAACGGACATCATTCTAACTACAAAAGCAAAGCAAAGCAAAATAAAGCAAAATGAAGCAAAATAAAGCGAAAAAAAAAATGCATTTTCAGACAGGACTGCCATAACATCAAATCAATTACTCAGACATGCATGTGTATTTTCATAACTAGTAACAAAACCAAGGCATTTCAGGCATTTTAACACCAGAAACAATGCATATTTTCAGACAGGATTGCAACGGACATCATTCCTAACTACAAAAGCAAAGCAAAATAAAGCAAAGTAAAGCAACACAAATAATGCATTTTCAGACAGGACTGCCATAACATCAAATCAATTACTCAGACATGCATGTGTAGTTTCATAACTAGTAACTAAACCAAGGCATAACAGGCATATTAACAATAGAAACAATGCATATTTTCAGACAGGATTGCAACGGACATCATTCCTAACTACAAAAGCAAAGCAAAATAAAGCAAAGTAAAGCAACACAAAGAATGCATTTTCAGACAGGACTGCCATAACATCAAATCAATTACTCAGACATGCATGTGTAGTTTCATAACTAGTAACAAAACCAAGGCATAACAGGCATATTAACAATAGAAACAATGCATATTTACAGACAGGATTGCATCAGACATCATTCCTAACTACAAAAGCAAAGCAAAATAAAGCAAAGTAAAGCAACACAAAGAATGCATTTTCAGACAGGACTGCCATAACATCAAATCAATTACTCAGACATGCATATGTAGTTTCATAACTAGTAACACAACCAAGGCATAACAGGCATATTAACAATAGCAACAATGCATATTTACAGACAGGATTGCAACGGACATCATTCCTAACTACAAAAGCAAAGCCAAGCAAAATAAAGCAAAATAAAGCAACACAAAGAATGCATTTTCAGACAGGACTGCCATAACATCAAATCATTTACTCAGACATGCATGTGTATTTTCATAACTAGTAACAAAATCAAGGCATAACAGGCACATTAACAATAGAAACAATGCATATTTTCAGACAGGATTGCAACGGACATCATTCCTAACTACAAAAGCAAAGCAAAATAAAGCAAAGTAAAGCAACACAAAGAATGCATTTTCAGACAGGACTGCCATCACATCAAATCAATTACTCAGACATGCATGTGTAGTTTCATAACTAGTAACAAAACCAAGGCATAACAGGCATATTAACAATAGAAACAATGCATATTTTCAGACAGGATTGCAACGGACATCATTCCTAACTACAAAAGCAAAGCAAAATAAAGCAAAGTAAAGCAACACAAAGAATGCATTTTCAGACAGGACTGCCATAACATCAAATCAATTACTCAGACATGCATGTGTAGTTTCATAACTAGTAACAAAACCAAGGCATAACAGGCATATTAACAATAGAAACAATGCATATTTTCAGACAGGATTGCAACGGACATCATTCCTAACTACAAAAGCAAAGCAAAGCAAAATAAAGCAAAATAAAGCAACACAAAGAATGCATTTTCAGACAGGACTGCCATAACATCAAATCAATTACTCAGACATGCATGTGTAGTTTCATAACTAGTAACTAAACCAAGGCATAACAGGCATATTAACAATAGAAACAATGCATATTTTCAGACAGGATTGCAACGGACATCATTCCTAACTACAAAAGCAAAGCAAAATAAAGCAAAGTAAAGCAACACAAAGAATGCATTTTCAGACAGGACTGCCATAACATCAAATCAATTACTCAGACATGCATGTGTAGTTTCATAACTAGTAACAAAATCAAGGCATAACAGGCATATTAACAAAAGAAACAATGCATATTTTCAGACAGGATTGCAACGGACATCATTCCTAACTACAAAAGCAAAGCAAAGCAAAATAAAGCAAAATGAAGCAAAATAAAGCAAAACAAAGAATGCATTTTCAGACAGGACTGCCATAACATCAAATCAATTACTCAGACATGCATGTGTATTTTCATAACTAGTAACAAAACCAAGGCATAACAGGCATATTAACAATAGAAACAATGCATATTTTCAGACAGGATTGCAACGGACATCATTCCTAACTACAAAAGCAAAGCAAAATAAAGCAAAATTAAGCAACACAAAGAATGCAGTTTCAGACAGGACTGCCATATCTTCAAATCAATTACTCAGACATGCATGTGTATTTTCATAACTAGTAACAAAACCAAGACATAACAGGCATATTAACAACAGAAACAATGCATATTTTCAGACAGGTTTGCAACGGACATAATTTCTAACTACAAAAGCAAAGCAAAGCAAAATAAAGCAACACAAAGTATGTATTTTCAGACAGGACTGCCATAACATCAAATCAATTACTCAGACATGCATGTGTATTTTCATAACTAGTAACAAAACCAAGGCATAAAAGGCATATTAGCAACAGAAACAATGCATATTTTCAGACAGGATTGCAACGGACATCATTCTAACTACAAAAGCAAAGCAAAATAAAGCAAAATGAAGCAAAACAAAGAATGCATTTTCAGACAGGACTGCCATAACATCAAATCAATTACTCAGACATGCATGTGTATTTTCATAACTAGTAACAAAACCAAGGCATTTCAGGCATTTTAACACCAGAAACAATGCATATTTTCAGACAGGATTGCAACGGACATCATTCCTAACTACAAAAGCAAAGCAAAATAAAGCAAAGTAAAGCAACACAAAGAATGCATTATCAGACAGGACTGCCATAACATCAAATCAATTACTCTGACATGCATGTGTAGTTTCATAACTAGTAACAAAACCAAGGCATAACAGGCATATTTACAATAGAAACAATGCATATTTTCAGACAGGATTGCAACGGACATCATTCCTAACTACCAAAGCAAAGCAAAATAAAGCAACACAAAGAATGCATTTTCAGACAGGACTGCCATAACATCAAATCAATTACTCAGACATGCATGTGTAGTTTCATAACTAGTAACTAAACCAAGGCATAACAGGCATATTAACAATAGAAACAATGCATATTTTCAGACAGGATTGCAACGGACATCATTCCTAACTACAAAAGCAAAGCAAAATAAAGCAAAGTAAAGCAACACAAAGAATGCATTTTCAGACAGGACTGCCATAACATCAAATCAATTACTCAGACATGCATGTGAAGTTTCATAACTAGTAACAAAACCAAGACATAACAGGCATATTAACAACAGAAACAATACATTTTTTCAGACAGGTTCGCAATGGACATAATTTCTAACTACAAAAGCAAAGCAAAGCAAAATAAAGCAACACAAAGTATGTATTTTCAGACAGGACTGCCATAACATCAAATCAATTACTCAGACATGCATGTGTAGTTTCATAACTAGTAACAAAACCAAGGCATAACAGGGATATTAACAATAGAAACAATGCATATTTTCAGACAGGATTGCAACGGACATCATTCCTAACTACAAAAGCAAAGCAAAGCAAAATAAAGCAAAATAAAGCAACACAAAGAATGCATTTTAAGACAGGACTGCCATAACATCAAATCAATTACTCAGACATGCATGTGTAGTTTCATAACTAGTAACTAAACCAAGGCATAACAGGCATATTAACAATAGAAACAATGCATATTTTCAGACAGGATTGCAACGGACATCATTCCTAACTACAAAAGCAAAGCAAAATAAAGCAAAGTAAAGCAACACAAAGAATGCATTTTCAGACAGGACTGCCATAACATCAAATCAATTACTCAGACATGCATGTGTAGTTTCATAACTAGTAACAAAACCAAGACATAACAGGCATATTAACAACAGAAACAATGCATATTTTCAGACAGGTTTGCAACGGACATAATTTCTAACTACAAAAGCAAAGCAAAGCGAAATAAAGCAAAATGAAGCAAAATAAAGCAAAACAAAGAATGCATTTTCAGACAGGACTGCCATAACATCAAATCAATTACTCAGTCATGCATTTGTAGTTTCATAACAAGTAACAAAACCAAGGCATAACAGGTATATCAACAATAGAAACAATGCATATTTTCAGACAGGATTGCAACAGACATCATTCCTAACTACAAAGGCAAAGCAAAATAAAGCAAAATAAAGCAACACAAAGAATGCATTTTCAGACAGGACTGCCATAACATCAAATCAATTACTCAGACATGCATGTGTAGTTTCATAACTAGTAACAAAACCAAGGCATAACAGGCATTTTAACACCAGAAACAATGCATATTTTCAGACAGGATTGCAACGGACATCATTCCTAACTACAAAAGCAAAGCCAAGCAAAATAAAGCAAAATAAAGCAACACAAAGAATGCATTTTCAGACAGGACTGCCATAACATCAAATTATTAACTCAGACATGCATGTGTATTTTCATAACTAGTAACAAAATCAAGGCATAACAGGCATATTAACAATAGAAACAATGCATATTTTCAGACAGGATTGCAACGGACATCATTCCTAACTACAAAAGCAAAGCAAAATAAAGCAAAGTAAAGCAAAACAAAGAATGCATTTTCAGACAGGACTGCCATAACATCAAATCAATTACTCAGATATGCATGTGTATTTTCATAACTAGTAACAAAACCAAGGCATTTCAGGCATTTTAACACCAGAAACAATGCATATTTTCAGACAGGATTGCAACGGACATCATTCCTAACTACAAAAGCAAAGCAAAATAAAGCAAAGTAAAGCAACACAAAGAATGCATTTTCAGACAGGACTGCCATAACATCAAATCAATTACTCAGACATGCATGTGTAGTTTCATAACTAGTAACAAAACCAAGGCATAACAGGCATATTAACAATAGAAACAATGCATATTTACAGACAGGATTGCAACAGACATCATTCCTAACTACAAAAGCAAAGCAAAATAAAGCAAAGTAAAGCAACACAAAGAATGCATTTTCAGACAGGACTGCCATAACATCAAATCAATTACTCAGACATGCATGTGTAGTTTCATAACTAGTAACAAAACCAAGGCATAACAGGCATTTTAACACCAGAAACAATGCATATTTTCAGACAGGATTGCAACGGACATCATTCCTAACTACAAAAGCAAAGCCAAGCAAAATAAAGCAAAATAAAGCAACACAAAGAATGCATTTTCAGACAGGACTGCCATAACATCAAATCCTTTACTCAGACATGCATGTGCATTTTCATAACTAGTAACAAAATCAAGGCATAACAGGCACATTAACAATAGAAACAATGCATATTTTCAGACAGGATTGCAACAGACATCATTCCTAACTACAAAAGCAAAGCAAAATAAAGCAAAGTAAAGCAACACAAAGAATGCATTTTCAGACAGGACTGCCATCACATCAAATCAATTACTCAAGACATGCATGTGTAGTTTCATAACTAGTAACAAAACCAAGGCATAACAGGCATATTAACAATAGAAACAATGCATATTTTCAGACAGGATTGCAACGGACATCATTCCTAACTACAAAAGCAAAGCAAAATAAAGCAAAGCAAAATAAAGCAAAGTAAAGCAACACAAAGAATGCATTTTCAGACAGGACTGCCATAACATCAAATCAATTACTCAGACATGCATGTGTAGTTTCATAACTAGTAACAAAACCAAGGCATAACAGGCATATTAACAATAGAAACAATGCATATTTTCAGACAGGATTGCAACGGACATCATTCCTAACTACAAAAGCAAAGCAAAGCAAAATAAAGCAAAATAAAGCAACACAAAGAATGCATTTTCAGACAGGACTGCCATAACATCAAATCAATTACTCAGACATGCATGTGTAGTTTCATAACTAGTAACAAAACCAAGGCATAACAGGCATATTAACAATAGAAACAATGCATATTTTCAGACAGGATTGCAACGGACATCATTCCTAACTACAAAAGCAAAGCAAAATAAAGCAAAGTAAAGCAACACAAAGAATGCATTTTCAGACAGGACTGCCATAACATCAAATCAATTACTCAGACATGCATATGTAGTTTCATAACTAGTAACACAACCAAGGCATAACAGGCATATTAACAATAGCAACAATGCATATTTACAGACATGATTGCAATGGACATAATTCCTAACTACAAAAGCAAAGCAAAATAAAGCAAAGTAAAGCAAAACAAAGAATGCATTTTCAGACAGGACTGCCATAACATCAAATCAATTACTCAGATATGCATGTGTATTTTCATAACTAGTAACAAAACCAAGGCATTTCAGGCATTTTAACACCAGAAACAATGCATATTTTCAGACAGGATTGCAACGGACATCATTCCTAACTACAAAAGCAAAGCAAAATAAAGCAAAGTAAAGCAACACAAAGAATGCATTTTCAGACAGGACTGCCATAACATCAAATCAATTACTCAGACATGCATGTGTAGTTTCATAACTAGTAACAAAACCAAGGCATAACAGGCATATTAACAATAGAAACAAAGCATATTTACAGACAGGATTGCAACAGACATCATTCCTAACTGCAAAAGCAAAGCAAAATAAAGCAAAGTAAAGCAACACAAAGAATGCATTTTCAGACAGGACTGCCATAACATCAAATCAATTACTCAGACATGCATGTGTAGTTTCATAACTAGTAACAAAACCAAGGCATAACAGGCATTTTAACACCAGAAACAATGCATATTTTCAGACAGGATTGCAACGGACATCATTCCTAACTACAAAAGCAAAGCCAAGCAAAATAAAGCAAAATAAAGCAACACAAAGAATGCATTTTCAGACAGGACTGCCATAACATCAAATCCTTTACTCAGACATGCATGTGCATTTTCATAACTAGTAACAAAATCAAGGCATAACAGGCACATTAACAATAGAAACAATGCATATTTTCAGACAGGACTGCAACAGACATCATTCCTAACTACAAAAGCAAAGCAAAATAAAGCAAAGTAAAGCAACACAAAGAATGCATTTTCAGACAGGACTGCCATCACATCAAATCAATTACTCAAGACATGCATGTGTAGTTTCATAACTAGTAACAAAACCAAGGCATAACAGGCATATTAACAATAGAACCAATGCATATTTTCAGACAGGATTGCAACGGACATCATTCCTAACTACAAAAGCAAAGCAAAATAAAGCAAAGTAAAGCAACACAAAGAATGCATTTTCAGACAGGACTGCCATAACATCAAATCAATTACTCAGACATGCATGTGTAGTTTCATAACTAGTAACAAAACCAAGGCATAACAGGCATATTAACAATAGAAACAATGCATATTTTCAGACAGGATTGCAACGGACATCATTCCTAACTACAAAAGTAAAGCAAAGCAAAATAAAGCAAAATAAAGCAACACAAAGAATGCATTTTCAGACAGGACTGCCATAACATCAAATCAATTACTCAGACATGCATGTGTAGTTTCATAACTAGTAACAAAACCAAGGCATAACAGGCATATTAACAATAGAAACAATGCATATTTTCAGACAGGATTGCAACGGACATCATTCCTAACTACAAAAGCAAAGCAAAATAAAGCAAAGTAAAGCAACACAAAGAATGCATTTTCAGACAGGACTGCCATAACATCAAATCAATTACTCAGACATGCATGTGTAGTTTCATAACTAGTAACAAAACCAAGGCATAACAGGCATATTAACAATAGAAACAATGCATATTTTCAGACAGGATTGCAACGGACATCATTCCTAACTACAAAAGCAAAGCAAAATAAAGCAAAGTAAAGCAACACAAAGAATGCATTTTCAGACAGGACTGCCATAACATCAAATCAATTACTCAGACATGCATGTGTAGTTTCATAACTAGTAACAAAACCAAGGCATAACAGGCATATTAACAATAGAAACAATGCATATTTTCAGACAGGATTGCAACGGACATCATTCCTAACTACAAAAGCAAAGCAAAGCAAAATAAAGCAAAATAAAGCAACACAAAGAATGCATTTTCAGACAGGACTGCCATAACATCAAATCAATTACTCAGACATGCATGTGTAGTTTCATAACTAGTAACAAAACCAAGGCATAACAGGCATATTAACAATAGAAACAAAGCATATTTTCAGACAGGATTGCAACGGACATCATTCCTAACTACAAAAGCAAAGCAAAATAAAGCAAAATAAAGCAACACAAAGAATGCATTTTCAGACAGGACTGCCATAACATCAAATCAATTACTCAGACATGCATGTGTAGTTTCATAACTAGTAACTAAACCAAGGCATAACAGGCATATTAACAATAGAAACAATGCATATTTTCAGACAGGATTGCAACGGACATCATTCCTAACTACAAAAGCAAAGCAAAATAAAGCAAAGTAAAGCAACACAAAGAATGCATTTTCAGACAGGACTGCCATAACATCAAATCAATTACTCAGACATGCATGTGTAGTTTCATAACTAGTAACAAAACCAAGACATAACAGGCATATTTACAACAGAAACAATGCATATTTTCAGACAGGTTTGCAACGGACATAATTTCTAACTACAAAAGCAAAGCAAAGCAAAATAAAGCAACACAAAGTATGTATTTTCAGACAGGACTGCCATAACATCAAATCAATTACTCAGACATGCATGTGTAGTTTCATAACTAGTAACAAAACCAAGGCATAACAGGCATATTAACAATAGAAACAATGCATATTTACAGACAGGATTGCAACAGACATCATTCCTAACTACAAAAGCAAAGCAAAATAAAGCAAAGTAAAGCGACACAAAGAATGCATTTTCAGACAGGACTGCCATAACATCAAATCAATTACTCAGACATGCATATGTAGTTTCATAACTAGTAACACAACCAAGGCATAACAGGCATATTAACAATAGCAACAATGCATATTTACAGACAGGATTGCAATGGACATAATTCCTAACTACAAAAGCAAAGCAAAATAAAGCAAAATAAAGCAACACAAAGAATGCATTTTCAGACAGGACTGCCATAACATCAAATCAATTACTCAGACATGCATGTGTATTTTCATTACTAGTAACAAAATCAAGGCATAACAGGCATATTAACAAAAGAAACAATGCATATTGTCAGACAGGATTGCAACGGACATCATTCCTAACTACAAAAGCAAAGCAAAGCAAAATAAAGCAAAATGAAGCAAAATAAAGCAAAACAAAGAATGCATTTTCAGACAGGATTGCCATAACATCAAATCAATTACTCAGACATGCATGTGTAGTTTCATAACTAGTAACAAAACCAAGACATAACAGGCATATTAACAACAGAAACAATGCATATTTTCAGACAGGTTTGCAACGGACATAATTTCTAACTACAAAAGCAAAGCAAAGCAAAATAAAGCAACACAAAGTATGTATTTTCAGACAGGACTGCCATAACATCAAATCAATTACTCAGACATGCATGTGTAGTTTCATAACTAGTAACAAAACCAAGGCATAACAGGCATATTAACAATAGAAACAATGCATATTTACAGACAGGATTGCAACAGACATCATTCCTAACTACAAAAGCAAAGCAAAATAAAGCAAAGTAAAGCGACACAAAGAATGCATTTTCAGACAGGACTGCCATAACATCAAATCAATTACTCAGACATGCATATGTAGTTTCATAACTAGTAACACAACCAAGGCATAACAGGCATATTAACAATAGCAACAATGCATATTTACAGACAGGATTGCAATGGACATAATTCCTAACTACAAAAGCAAAGCAAAATAAAGCAAAATAAAGCAACACAAAGAATGCATTTTCAGACAGGACTGCCATAACATCAAATCAATTACTCAGACATGCATGTGTATTTTCATTACTAGTAACAAAATCAAGGCATAACAGGCATATTAACAAAAGAAACAATGCATATTGTCAGACAGGATTGCAACGGACATCATTCCTAACTACAAAAGCAAAGCAAAGCAAAATAAAGCAAAATGAAGCAAAATAAAGCAAAACAAAGAATGCATTTTCAGACAGGATTGCCATAACATCAAATCAATTACTCAGACATGCATGTGTAGTTTCATAACTAGTAACAAAACCAAGACATAACAGGCATATTAACAACAGAAACAATGCATATTTTCAGACAGGTTTGCAACGGACATAATTTCTAACTACAAAAGCAAAGCAAAGCAAAATAAAGCAACACAAAGTATGTATTTTCAGACAGGACTGCCATAACATCAAATCAATTACTCAGACATGCATGTGTAGTTTCATAACTAGTAACAAAACCAAGGCATAACAGGCATATTAACAATAGAAACAATGCATATTTACAGACAGGATTGCAACAGACATCATTCCTAACTACAAAAGCAAAGCAAAATAAAGCAAAGTAAAGCGACACAAAGAATGCATTTTCAGACAGGACTGCCATAACATCAAATCAATTACTCAGACATGCATATGTAGTTTCATAACTAGTAACACAACCAAGGCATAACAGGCATATTAACAATAGCAACAATGCATATTTACAGACAGGATTGCAATGGACATAATTCCTAACTACAAAAGCAAAGCAAAATAAAGCAACACAAAGAATGCATTTTCAGACAGGACTGCCATAACATCAAATCAATTACTCAGACATGCATGTGTATTTTCATTACTAGTAACAAAATCAAGGCATAACAGGCATATTAACAAAAGAAACAATGCATATTGTCAGACAGGATTGCAACGGACATCATTCCTAACTACAAAAGCAAAGCAAAGCAAAATAAAGCAAAATGAAGCAAAATAAAGCAAAACAAAGAATGCATTTTCAGACAGGATTGCCATAACATCAAATCAATTACTCAGACATGCATGTGTATTTTCATAACTAGTAACAAAACCAAGGCCAAAAAAAAAAAATTGTGTGTTTAGGGTAACGGTCTGAAAAAAGTTAGGTAGGGTAGGCTTTGGGTTTTTTTTTTTTTTTTTTTTTTTTTTTGCCTGCCGGGAAACCAGTCATGAATTTGTGGTGGCTTAAGATGATATATCTGTGTAAATTATATGTATATCTAGCTTCATATTTGATTTCAGATCATTCTAGATGACTGTTATTCTGACTGAAAGCACATTTGATATTTTGACTTACAAATACATTCAACTGTACAAGGGTTTTGTTCGAATTTGTTCTGGAAATTTAGTACTGCAGGTCTGTTTAGTTGACAAAATATTGACGGACAGGATGCTGTCAAAAAACGCAACAGCACACTGTGCTCAGATTAGAGCGTATTAAAGAAACACAAACATGAATATACTAAATATGTTCAGTATTTAATGCTGGTTTTGCATTTTATAATAGTAATGTCAGACTTATACAGACTTTCTGTCTTTTACAAAGTATTTTTATCACTAGTCTAGTTTATATCAACAAATGAAAATATATATGAGCTATGTCATGTCAGAAGAAAATATGCCTTTATGACATCTTCAGTATTATGCAACCAGTATGGGTCCAGTCGACCAAAATGAGTTTCACATAGCCAGACCAGGGTCCAAACTATTTACTTCATAGCAACGAAAGAGCTATTTCATTTCAGTATTATAGCTATGTCTTAATTTTACTGTTAGGCCTTCATTGGCACGGAAAGGGGAGGTCAGAATACACTTTCTTGTGACCAGGCTCATATGTACTTTCTTATCTCCAAATCATTTTCAGTACTGAAGAGTTTGAACAAATGAGGTTCTACTGTAAATATGATGCAAATAATCTAAAAGTATCTATAAAAATGGTTACATGCTACTCTCATGATTTTGATCCAACCAGACAAGAAAACATAAGGGTTGACAAACCAACATATGTATACATGTATGATCCTAAAGAAAGTTGACACAAATTGCAGATGACAAAAGTAATGTACTTTATAGTATTAGAAACATCTGAAAACATTTTTTGACACAAACATTTATGTTGGATAGAGTTTATGAATGAAAATCTTTAGAATGAAGAAACTTAAAGCGACTTTAGAAAAAGTGACTTCATCCGATAGAACGCGGAAGGTTCGTAATGCGGCCGCATGTTGGCATTTGGGACGAATGATCTGCACAATAGACGCCATGTTCCATACGAAGCCTACCCGATTTTCAATGCGGTATCCTTATTGGACCATATCAGGCTTCGCGAAAACTTTAAAAACCTGTTAGTCATTCGAATTGTCAGTCGAACATTTGTCAGTCCGAAAAAATGAAGAGAGATGTATAGATAATGCATGTTCTTCTTAAATTATTCAGTGGTAAATTATTTAGAAATGCATTGTTAGCTTTAACACACAGTTAACAAGTGTTTTCAAATAGGCCTAATTAGATAGTTTGCCTTTTCACAATGGGCTCATTCAGCCCATTCAATGAGCATATATCAGACAGGACTTTCTGTCAAGAGAAATGTTATTTTCATTTTACCATTTAATATCAAATATCTTTAAACTAAATCACGTTTTTTCGTGTTAAAAACCCCCCTCGGAAATCGTCAAAATAAAAATATATTCAGAAAAAAAATCGCGAACATTCCGGAATCCGTACCGTGTACTACGGGTTTTATCCGTATCCAAAAAATAATCAGTTTTCGCGACCTTCATTTCGCTGAATTATTTTACATTTTTGACGATTTCGGAGGGACATCTAATTGAATCTCGACGAGGATTTACGAAAATACATCCGTGTTACATTCTTTACAATGATCTTCAACTACGATGTGGGAATATCGCCGTCCAGACTTAAAATCTCCGTCGGACCAACGGTCCGACGTTCAGTCAAATTTTGCCGGACCAAAGCATAAAATTATCGTTGTGGGAACGTTAAAAAATCGTTAGGGTCGGCGCCTTTCGGCTAGGTAGGGTCGGGTTACCCGAAACACACAATTTTTTTTTTTTGGCCCAAGGCATAACAGGTATATCAACAATAGAAACAATGCATATTTTCAGACTCGATTGCAACGGACATCATTCCTAACAACAAAGGAAAGCAAAATAAAGCAAAATAAAGCAACACAAAGAATGCATTTTCAGACAGGACTGCCATAACATCAAATCAATTACTCAGACATGCATGTGTAGTTTCATAACTAGTAACAAAACCAAGGCATAACAGGCATTTTAACACCAGAAACAATGCATATTTTCAGACAGGATTGCAACGGACATCATTCCTAACTACAAAAGCAAAGCCAAGCAAAATAAAGCAAAATAAAGCAACACAAAGAATGCATTTTCAGACAGGACTGCCATAACATCAAATCATTTACTCAGACATGCATGTGTATTTTCATAACTAGTAACAAAATCAAGGCATAACAGGCACATTAACAATAGAAACAATGCATATTTTCAGACAGGATTGCAACGGACATCATTCCTAACTACAAAAGCAAAGCAAAATAAAGCAAAGTAAAGCAACACAAAGAATGCATTTTCAGACAGGACTGCCATCACATCAAATCAATTACTCAGACATGCATGTGTAGTTTCATAACTAGTAACAAAACCAAGGCATAACAGGCATATTAACAATAGAAAAAATGCATATTTTCAGACAGGATTGCAACGGACATCATTCCTAACTACAAAAGCAAAGCAAAATAAAGCAAAGTAAAGCAACACAAAGAATGCATTTTCAGACAGGACTGCCATAACATCAAATCAATTACTCAGACATGCATGTGTAGTTTCATAACTAGTAACAAAACCAAGGCATAACAGGCATATTAACAATAGAAACAATGCATATTTTCAGACAGGATTGCAACGGACATCATTCCTAACTACAAAAGCAAAGCAAAATAAAGCAAAATTAAGCAACACAAAGAATGCAGTTTCAGACAGGACTGCCATAACATCAAATCAATTACTCAGACATGCATGTGTATTTTCATAACTAGTAACAAAACCAAGACATAACAGGCATATTAACAACAGAAACAATGCATATTTTCAGACAGGATTGCAACGGACATCATTCTAACTACAAAAGCAAAGCAAAGCAAAATAAAGCAAAATGAAGCAAAATAAAGCAAAACAAAGAATGCATTTTCAGACAGGACTGCCATAACATCAAATCAATTACTCAGACATGCATGTGTATTTTCATAACTAGTAACAAAACCAAGGCATTTCAGGCATTTTAACACCAGAAACAATGCATATTTTCAGACAGGATTGCAACGGACATCATTCCTAACTACAAAAGCAAAGCAAGATAAAGCAAAATTAAGCAACACAAAGAATGCAGTTTCAGACAGGACTGCCATAACATCAAATCAATTACTCAGACATACATGTGTATTTTCATAACTAGTAACAAAACCAAGACATAACAGGCATATTAACAACAGAAACAATGCATATTTTCAGACAGGTTTGCAACAGACATAATTTCTTACTATAAAAGCAAAGCAAAGCAAAATAAAGGAACACAAAGTATGTATTTTCAGACAGGACTGCCATAACATCAAATCAATTACTCAGACATGCATGTGTATTTTCATAACTAGTAAAAAAACCAAGGCATAACAGGCATATTAACAACAGAAACAATGCATATTTTCAGACAGGATTGCGACGGACATCATTCCTAACTACAAAAGCAAAGCAAAATAAAGCAAAATTAAGCAACACAAAGAATGCAGTTTCAGACGGGACTGCCATAACATCTAATCAATTACTCAGACAAACAAGTGTATTTTCATAACTAGTAACAAAACAAAGGCATAACAGGCATATTAACAATAGCAACAATGCATATTTACAGACAGGATTACAATGGACATTATTCCTAACTACAAAAGCAAAGCAAAATAAAGCAACACAAAGAATGCATATTCAGACAGGACTGCCATAACATCAAATCAATTACTCAGACATGCATGTGTATTTTCATAACTAGTAACAAAACCAAGGCATAACAGGCATATTAACAATAGAAACAATGCATATTTTCAGACAGGATTGCAACGGACATCATTCCTAACTACAAAAGCAAAGCAAAGCAAAATAAAGCAAAATTAAGCAACACAAAGAATGCAGTTTCAGACGGGACTGCCATAACATCAAATCAATTACTCAGACATGCATGTGTATTTTCATAACTAGTAACAAAACCAAGGCATTTCAGGCATATTAACAATAGCAACAATGCATATTTACAGACAGGATTGCAATGGACATCATTCTAACTACAAAAGCAAAGCAAAGCAAAATAAAGCAAAATAAAGCAAAATGAAGCAAAATAAAGCAAAACAAAGAATGCATTTTCAGACAGGACTGCCATAACATCAAATCAATTACTCAGACTTGCATGTGTATTTTCATAACTAGTAACAAAACCAAGGCATAACAGGCATATTAACAAAAGAAACAATGCATATTTTCAGACAGGATTGCAACGGACATCATTCTTACTACAAAAGCAAAGCAAAGCAAAATAAAGCAAAATGAAGCAAAATAAAGCAAAATAAAGAATGCATTTTCAGACAGGACTGCCATAACATCAAATCAATTACTCAGACATGCATGTGTATTTTCATAACTAGTAACAAAACCAAGGCATAACAGGCATATTAACAACAGAAACAATGCATATTTTCAGACAGGATTGCAACGGACATCATTCCTAAATACAAAAGCAAAGCAAAGCAAAATAAAGCAAAATGAAGCAAAATAAAGCAAAACAAAGAATGCATTTTCAGACAGGACTGCCATAACATCAAATCAATTACTCAGACATGCATGTGTATTTGCATAACTAGTAACAAAACCAAGGCATAACAGGCATATTAACAATAGAAACAATGCATATTTTCAGACAGGATTGCAACGGACATCATTCCTAACTACAAAAGCAAAGCAAAGCAAAATAAAGCAAAATTAAGCAACACAAAGAATGCAGTTTCAGACGGGACTGCCATAACATCAAATCAAATACTCAGACATGCATGTGTATTTTCATAACTAGTAACAAAACCAAGGCATTTCAGGCATATTAACAATAGCAACAATGCATATTTACAGACAGGATTGCAATGGACATCATTCTAACTACAAAAGCAAAGCAAAGCAAAATAAAACAAAATAAAGCAAAATGAAGCAAAATAAAGCAAAACAAAGAATGCATTTTCAGACAGGACTGCCATAACATCAAATCAATTACTCAGACATGCATGTGTATTTGCATAACTAGTAACAAAACCAAGGCATAACAGGCATATTAACAATAGAAACAATGCATATTTTCAGACAGGATTGCAACGGACATCATTCCTAACTACAAAAGCAAAGCAAAATAAAGCAAAATAAAGCAACACAAAGAATGCATTTTCAGACAGGACTGCCATAACATCAAATCAATTACTCAGACATGCATGTGTATTTTCATAACTAGTAACAAAACCAAGGCATAACAGGCATATTAACAATAGAAACAATGCATATTTTCAGACAGGATTGCAACTGACATCATTCCTAACTACAAAAGCAAAGCAAAGCAAAATAAAGCAAAATTAAGCAACACAAAGAATGCAGTTTCAGACGGGACTGCCATAACATCAAATCAATTACTCAGACATGCATGTGTATTTTCATAACTAGTAACAAAACCAAGGCATTTCAGGCATATTCACAATAGCAACAATGCATATTTACAGACAGGATTGCAATGGACATCATTCTAACTACAAAAGCAAAGCAAAGCAAAATAAAGCAAAATAAAGCAAAATGAAGCAAAATAAAGCAAAACAAAGAATGCATTTTCAGACAGGACTGCCATAACATCAAATCAATTACTCAGACTTGCATGTGTATTTTCATAACTAGTAACAAAACCAAGGCATAACAGGCATATTAACAACAGAAACAATGCATATTTTCAGACAGGATTGCAACGGACATCATTCCTAACTACAAAAGCAAAGCAAAGCAAAAAAAGCAAACTGAAGCAAAATGAAGCAAAACAAAGAATGCATTTTTAGACAGGACTGCCATAACATCAAATCAATTACTCAGACATGCATGTGTATTTTTATAACTAGTAACAAAACCAAGGCATAACAGGCATATTAACAATAGAAACAATGCATATTTTCAGACAGGATTGCAAAGGACATCATTCCTAACTACAGAAGCAAAGCAAAAAAAAAGCAAAATAAAGCAACACAAAGAATGCATTTTCCGACAGGACTGCCATAACGTCAAATCAATTACTCAGACATGCATGTGTATTTTCATAACTAGTAACAAAACCAAGGCATAACAGGCATATTAACAATAGAAACAATGCATATTTTCAGACAGGATTGCAACGGACATCATTCCTAACTTTAAAAGCAAAGCAAAGCAAAATAAAGCAACACAAAGAATGCATTTTCAGACAGGACTGCCATAACATCAAATCAATTACTCAGACATGCATGTGTATTTTCATAACTAGTCACAAAACCAAGGCATAACAGGCATATTAACAACAGAAACAATGCATATTTACAGACAGGATTGCAACGGACATCATTCCTAACTACAAAAGCAAAGCAAATCAAAATAAAGCAAAATGAAGCAAAATAAAGCAAAACAAAGAATGCATTTTCAGACAGGACTGCCATAACATCAAATCAATTACTCAGACATGCATGTGTATTTTCATAACTAGTAACAAAATCAAGGCATTACAGGCATATTAACAATAGAAACGATGCATATTTTCAGACAGGATTGCAACGGACATCATTCCTAACTACAAAAGCAAAGCAAAATAAAGCAAAGTAAAGCAACACAAAGAATGCATTTTCAGACAGGACTGCCATAACATCAAATCAATTACTCAGACTTGCATGTGTAGTTCATAAGTAGTAACAAAACCAAGGCATAACAGGCATATTAACAATAGAAACAATGCATATTTTCAGACAGGATTGCAACGGACATCATTCCTAACTACAAAAGCAAAGCAAAATAAAGCAAAATAAAGCAACACAAAGAATGCATTTTCAGACAGGACTGCCATGACATCAAATCAATTACTCAGACATGCATGTGTATTTTCATAACTAGTAACAAAACCAAGGCATAACAGGCATATTAACAACATTAACAATGCATATTTTCAGACAGGATTGCAACGGACATCATTCCTAACTACAAAAGCAAAGCAAAGCCAAATAAAGTAAAATTAAGCAACACAAAGAATGAAGTTTCAGACGGGACTGCCATAACATCAAATCAATTACTCAGACATGCATGTGTATTGTCATAACTAGTAACAAAACGAAGGCAAAACTGGCATATTAACAACAGAAACAATGCATATTTTCAGACAGTATTGCAACGGACATCATTCCTAACTACAAAAGCAAAGCAAAATAAAGCAACACAAAGAATGCATTTTCAGACAGGACTGCCATAACATCAAATCAATTACTCAGACATGCATGTGTATTTTCATAACAAGTAACAAAACCAAGGCATAACAGGCATATTAACAATAGGAACAATGCATATTTTCAGACAGGATTGCAACAGATATCATTCCTAACTACAAAAGCAAAGCAAACAAGACTGCGTTCAATAAACGCTTATGCCCCCTGTGGAAGCCTTGTCCATAAATAAGTCTAAGTCCAAAATTAGGTCAAGGTGAAGGTCAAAAAGGGTCAGGTGATACAGGTGTGTGGAGGGTGTTCATATACAACATCCATGCAAGTTTGGAAGCTTTGCAGCAAGCCATAATGATGCTAGAAGAAACGGTCAATTTGGGTTAACCAGGACGGACGGACGAACGGACGAACGGACGGACGGACGGACAGGTGCATCACTATATGCCTCCCGATCTATCGATACGGGGGCATAAAAAAGCAAAATAAAGCAACACAAAGAATGAATTTTCAGACAGGACTGCCATAACATCAAATCAATTAATCAGACATGCATGTGTATTTTCATAACTAGTAACAAAACCAAGGCATAACAGGCATATTAACAATAGAAACAATGCATATTTTCAGACAGGATTGCAACGGACATCATTCCTAACAACAAAAGCAAAGCAAAGCAAAATAAAGCAAAATGAAGCAAAATGAAGCGAAAAAAAGAATGCATTTTCAGACAGGACTGCCATAACATCAAATCAATTACTCAGACATGCATGTGTATTTTCATAACTAGTAACAAAACCAAGGCATTTCAGGCATTTTAACACCAGAAACAATGCATATTTTCAGACAGGATTGCAACGGACATCATTCCTAACTACAAAAGCAAAGCAAAATAAAGCAAAGTAAAGCAACACAAAGAATGCATTTTCAGACAGGACTGCCATAACATCAAATCAATTACTCAGACATGCATTTGTATTTTCATAACTAGTAACAAAACCAAGGCATAACAGGCATATTAACAATAGAAACAATGCATATTTTCAGACAGGATTGCAAAGGACATCATTCCTAACTACAGAAGCAAAGCAAAAAAAAAGCAAAATAAAGCAACACAAAGAATGCATTTTCCGACAGGACTGCCATAACGTCAAATCAATTACTCAGACATGCATGTGTATTTTCATAACTAGTAACAAAACCAAGGCATAACAGGCATATTAACAATAGAAACAATGCATATTTTCAGACAGGATTGCAACGGACATCATTCCTAACTATAAAAGCAAAGCAAAGCAAAATAAAGCAACACAAAGAATGCATTTTCAGACAGGACTGCCATAACATCAAATCAATTACTCAGACATGCATGTGTATTTTCATAACTAGTCACAAAACCAAGGCATAACAGGCATATTAACAACAGAAACAATGCATATTTTCAGACAGGATTGCAACGGACATCATTCCTAACTACAAAAGCAAAGCAAATCAAACTAAAGCAAAATGAAGCAAAATAAAGCAAAACAAAGAATGCATTTTCAGACAGGACTGCCATAACATCAAATCAATTACTCAGACATGCATGTGTATTTTCATAACTAGTAACAAAACCAAGGCATAACAGGCATATTAACAATAGAAACAATGCATATTTTCAGACAGGATTGCAACGGACATCATTCCTAACTACAGAAGCAAAGCAAAAAAAAAAGCAAAATAAAGCAACACAAAGAATGCATTTTCAGACAGGACTGCCATAACATCAAATCAATTACTCAGACATGCATGTGTATTTTCATAACTAGTAACAAAACCAAGGCATAACAGGCATATTAACAACAGAAACAATGCATATTTTCAGACAGGATTGCAACGGACATCATTCCTAACTACAAAAGCAAAGCAAAGCAAAATAAAGCAAAATGAAGCAAAACAAAGAATGCATTTTCAGACAGGACTGCCATAACATCAAATCAATTACTCAGACATGCATGTGTATTTTCATAACTAGTAACAAAACCAAGGCATAACAGGCATATTAACAACAGAAACAATGCATATTTTCTGATAGGATTGCAGCGGACATCATTCCTAACTACAAAAGCAAAGCAAAGCAAAATAAAGCAAAATGCATTTTCAGACAGGACGGTCATAGCATCAAATCAGTTACTCAGACATGCATGTGTATTTTCATAACTAAAAACAAAAGCAAGACATCACATGCATATTAACAACAGAAACAATTCATATTTTCAGACGGGATTGCCACGGACATCATTTCTAACTACAAAAGCAAGCAAAGCAAAATATAGAAAAATAAAGCAAAAGAAAGAATGCATTTTCAGATAGGATGGTCATTGCATAAAATCAGTTACTCCGACATGCATGTGTAATTTATAACTAAAAACAAAAGCAAGGCATAACAGGCATATTAACAACAGAAACAATGCATATTTTCAGACAGGATTGCCACAGACATCATTTCTGACTACAAAAGCAAAGCAAAGCAAAGCAAAACAAAGAATGCATTTTCAGAAAGGACTGCAAAGCAAACAAAACAAAGCAAACAATGAATATTTTCAGAGAGGATTGCCATGAACATGATTTCTAACTACAAAAACAAAGCAAAGAAAAACAAAAGAAACCAAACATTGCACATTTTCAGACAGGATTGCCACGGACATCAGTTCGAACTACAAAAGCAAACAATGACTTACTCTCAAGTGTCCAAGGTTTGATTGTAATTATCAAATTGAAGATTGTTCAGAACTTTCATTCAATTAAATGATTATGGAGTTCATAGATGAGATAAAAGCATTGCCAAATTCAATCAACTTGATGCAGCCTTTTTCTGCGACTAGTATATTATGTCCCTTTACGTCTCTATGTATAAGTAAACATGGTTCTTGTTGAGAAACTTTGACACCAGAAATACAAAAATAAAACCTACAGATTTCTGAGGACCAAGAAACAATGATGGAGCGGATTCCTCTAGGAAACAAGATGAAATTGGAGCAGAAATGAAAGTTTCTAGGACTCGTTGAATCAAGTTTTCCACTCCAAACGGAGCAATCGCAAAGTTTGAAATGTTTAAAATTATTTACTAGACCAACAATGATGGCCGTCTGACATAGACTGACTATTATAGCTCACCATGAGCATAATATCATAGGTTTAATATTTACATGACAAAAAAGAGAAACCAACCTTTAGTGTTTCTTTTAAGATATGAGCCAGCAATATTTCATCCCATTTGAGTCCCCTGTCTACCAGAGATTTGGCAAGGTCGGTCACTGAACTACGGGAACACATCTGTAAGAACAAACAAGAATGGATCTATCACAGAGATGATAATATCTTTGTTAGATTTAAAGGTGACCATCAAAATATGCAATATTCTTATAATAATATACTTAATAAACATTTGAATAAAACTAGAAAAACATGGCCTTCGGCAAATTATGTCGAGCCTCGGGCACGTTGAAAAAAGCACTTAAATGTGCCAAGTTACATTTTATCCCACCATGCATAAAAAGAAATGATCTGTACAAACTTTAATTTGACTTTTGAAATCCAACACTGACCTGAACCTTTGAGAGAGGAACCTGGGGTTGTTCCGATTAATATTGGTTAACATTCATACCAATTATAAGCAACATTAGTCAATTTTGCATGACAAAGTTATGGTCTGGACAAACTTCAACTGGATCTTTGATCTCCAACTGTGACCTGACCTTTGAGATAGAAACCTTGGGGTTGGGCATGACACTTTGTCTCAAGGAGGTTAACATTCATACCAAATATAAGCAAGATTGGTTAATGCATGACAAAGATATGATCCAGACAAGCTTCAATTTGACCTTTGACCTACAACTTTACCTTGACCTTTGAGATAGGAACGTTAGAGTTGTGCATGACACTCCACCTCATGGAGGTTAACATTCATGCGGAATATAAGCAAGATTGGTCAAAGCATAACTCAAAACAGATGTCTCCTACAAAGAGCAATTACTCAGGCAATAATTAAAATTCCAAAAACTAGGCTTGGTACCAAGTATTCATGTGAAGTTTCATTTAATAAGAACGGACAAACTTTGCGGTCATCTACAGTGTGACTCTCAATCAAGTCATCCAACACAAAATTATTTGAACATGATGCAATTTTAGTACAGCGTGATTAACTTGTTGTTCAAATCAATGTGCCAAAGCATTAAAATTGTTCAAATGAATGCAGAGGAAGTATAATTAATAATAATAATAAAGACTTCATTTAAAGAGACAGCACAGTTGGGTAATACCCAGTCTGCCCTGTGAGCCTCATTATGCATTTACATATATGTACCGATATGAAAGTTACATAAAAACAAAACATCGTAAGTTTATATACACAGCTAAAAGAAAATAATCATACATGTAGTACTGCAAAGTCAGACATTTTGGTGAGGAATTTGTTTTCACAAAATTAATGCTGGTGGACATTAATTAAGGCAGTAAAACGTAAAACATACTTCTTTTTGATGTTTAAACATCTCGAATATTCAACTCTGCGAACTAACTCTCAATATCAACTTTGCGAAATATTGACATGGCAAAAACATATGACTTTACAGTAAATATAATTGAGCAAAAAATATATACACATACATGTAATATACAATTGATAGCACAAATTAATTAAAGAATCCTTGCTACTAAGGTATCTTTTCATTGAAAGAAGTTTTAGGACCACCAGAGAACCACCACTTTAAGTAGTTGGTTTTAAATATATTTGCACTGGGAGATGTTCTTAAATCGTAAGGAAGCGAGTTCCATAATTTTGCTCCAGAGTACGCCAACAATTTTCTACAGCATTCAAGTCGAAGTTTTGAGACTGAAAGGAGACGCTGATCAAATGATCGCAATGAGCTGTTTTCGTGATATGTAAATAGATGCTCCATATAATTCGGAAGAAGGTTATTTAGAGATTTGAAAACTAGTATAGCCTTTTTGTATTGAAATCTATCAGGAAATTTCATCCAATTTAGTTGAAAAAAATAACTCAGCGGTTGGTGTATCAAAATCTTTATCTAAAATAATTCGAGCAGCCCGTTTTTGGAATTTGTACATATCATTATAAAGCTCAGTGTTACAGTTTCCCCAAATAGTACAGCAGTAAGTCTTATAGTGGGGTGACAATTGGTGATTTTTTGGGGTGAGGTGACAACTCAAGTAGAACAAGCAATGTTATATACCAAAATGTTCGCCTATGTCTGTACTATATGGAACTGCCGGCATAAATTGTCAACGCGTGGTGCGGACACGGAAATCCAAGATGGCGTCCAAGATGGCCGCCATAATTTACACATACACTTAAAATTCTATGTTCTCATGTAATTTTTTTATTTATGTATGTAGTCACAAATATTTGCTTGGATATTATTCATTTGATAACATACATCAAATGGACATACAAGACCGACCACTTTGAGGTCAAGGTCGTGGTCATTTCAAGGTCAAATTACTAACTAATAATTAATCCTATGATACTTTCAGATAGCAGTCATCCTTTGAAGCTCAATAAACACTAGAACTAGAAGGAAGATATTATTATTTATTTATGACTGCTAACCAATACTAACCAGCATGCCTACGCTAGAGTGCCCAGTGGACGGTTGCGACTGGAAATCGCAGGACCTGGCAGCAGAATTTGCAGCTGGGCTCACTGCAACCCTGCAGATCCACGATCGGACCGCCCATCCAGCACAAGTACTAAAAGCTCCGCCAAAGCTGAAGTTAGACTCACCAGTGATTGGCACAGGATGCGACCCTGACCAATGGTCATCGTTCACACGACAGTGGCAAATGTACAGAGTGGGCATGTCCATCACAGACGATATGGTCCCCACAGCATTGTTCTATTGTTGTGACGCAGACCTCCGTACAAACCTAATGCGGGACATTCAGGGTGATGTTGCGAATATGAGGGAAGACGATCTCCTAAGTGCCATCAAGAGACTTGCCGTTAAGGAAGAGAGCACTCTCGTCCACCGCATGAAGTTGAATCGAATGACTCAGTCTCCTGGTACGGGAATTCGCACGTTTCTTGCCGGTCTTCGAGGTCAGGCCGCCTTATGTCAATACAAGTCAACATGCAAGGAGCAAGATTGTAATCACGTATTCGACTACAGTGATGAGATCATCAAAGACAATCTGATTAGGGGTATTGCGGATCCAGAGATCCTGTCAGACCTGTTGGGTGACCCAAAGACTGATCGTACTCTTAATGAAACTGTGTCTTTCATCGCGCAGAAGGAGCAGGGCAAAGTGACTAGGAGTGCGGTAGGAGATTCTCTGGGTGCAGTGGGTGTCGCGCGTCCTCCACAGAAACCACCCACACCAGCAGGGACAAAATGTTGGGCATGTGGTGGTTCCGCACACGCCCAAAGGAATGATCGTAAAGCACGTGCCAGGGCCTGTGAAGCATGGACAGTAACATGTAACAAGTGTGAGGTAAAGGGACATTTCACATCATCTTGCACAAAGTGTGTTAGTTGTGGTATATGGGGCCACCGTGACTCATCATCAAAAAACTGTCAGAAAAGTGTGGGTCGTAGACAGCCTCCGAAGAATCAAGTTTCCACTGGCTCAACCACAGACAACGGATGCAATGACAGTGGCTATGTCTTTGACCAGCTGTGCACAGCAGCAGAGATCAGACCCCAGACCATTCAATCTCTGCATCAAGCGTCTGCAGCACGTCTGGAACATCATGTGTTTGATGGAAAATGGATCCCTAGGACCCTCTAGACCACACCCAGTGATAACAGTGAAGGTCACACCACTTCATAAGGACCACTCATTGTTAGGAAATAGAAAGCTTGAAATTTCCAAACTGAAGTCTGTGACTATGTCAATGGTGGCTGACACAGGTTGCCAAAGTTCGATAATGCCACTACGGTCTGTACATAATCTTGGTATGACAGGGGAGGACCTAATTCCGGTGAAGCTTGTGATGCGTGGGGCCATCAAGGAGGACCTCGGTGTGATCGGTGCTGTTGCACTGGATGTTGCAACCACCGATTTGGCCGCGCCCGCCAGATCAACCAGATTGCTATGTTATGTGTCAGACACCATAGAGAAAGCCTTTCTGTGCAGAGAAGCCCTTGTGTCACTCGGAGTCATCCACCAGACCTTCCCCAACTGCAATGTTGATCCATCCTCAGATTATGTCGCCTCCGCCAAAGACCCCAGTGATGATGTATGCTCATGCCCGAGACGTCAAATGGAGCCACCCCCTAGACCCACTGAACTGCCGCCTGGTTTGGGGGCTACAGAGGACAATGTCAGAGAAGTGGAGAACTGGTTGCTTGATTACTATGGTGCCTCTGTGTTTAATGTGTGTGAGCATCAGCCGCTGCCCTTGATGTCGTGCGAACCCCTTCAACTGCATGTGGATCCCAATGCCACACCCGTAGCCATCCACAAGCCAGCCCTAGTCCCTATCCATTGGCAGGAACAGGTGCATGCAGACCTTGAGAGAGATGTTCGCATCGGTGTGCTCGAGCGGGTTAGCCCATACACACCAACGACATGGTGCTCCAGAATGGTAGTCACTAGCAAGACGGACGGCACTCCTAGACGTACGGTTGACCTGCAACCACTCAACCGTTGCTCTGTACGCCAGACGCACCACGTCCCCAGCCCATTTCATCTGGCTGACCGGGTCCCGCAAAATACGAAGAAGACGGTGACAGATGCCTGGAATGGATACCACTCTGTGCCAATTCGTGAGGAAGATCGCCATTTCACGACATTCATCACACCGTGGGGACGTTACAGGTACAAGGTGGCCCCTCAAGGATTTCTGGCTAGTGGTGATGCTTACACCCAGAGGTTTGATGCCATCATCTCTGATTTTGACAACAAGGTCAAATGTGTCGATGACACCTGTATGTGGGCTGACTCCATCGAGGCTGCATTCTTCCAGGCCTGCGATTGGTTTGACATATGTGCTCGCAATGGTATCACATTGAATCCTAAGAAATTCCAATTTGCTCGAGACACTGTGGATTTCGCGGGACTAACCATTACCCCCACCAATATTCGACCAAGTGCCAAGTTTCTCGATGCCATACGGGATTTCCCAGTACCGACAGACATCACGGGTGCCAGAGCTTGGTTTGGGCTCATCAACCAGGGTGCCTATGCCTTTGCCAAGACAACACAGATGAAGCCATTCCGAGCTCTCCTCAAACCCTCCACCCAGTTCCACTGGACCGAGGAGGAACTCACTAGTGCATTCCAGCAGTCCAAAGAGGTCATCATACAGGAAATGAGAGACGGTGTTCGTTTGTTTGATCCCTCTCGTCTGACATGTCTAGCCACTGACTGGTCTGTTGATGGCATTGGATTCCTCTTGATGCAGAAGTACTGTCAGTGCCCCGCTAGAACTCCTGCTTGCTGTCCTGATGGCTGGAAGTTGTGCCTCGTCGGTAGCAGGTTCACCCATCCTGCCGAAAGCAGGTACGCTCCAATAGAGGGTGAGGCTCTCGCTGTGGTATATGCCCTCCACCAGACACGGTATTATGTGCTTGGCTGCACAGACCTCCTTGTAGCCACAGATCATAAACCGCTCCTTCAAATATTGAATGACAGATCCCTGACTGAGATCACCAACAGGAGACTATTTAATCTCAAGGAAAAGACACTCGGATACAGATTCACTGTTGTACATGTCCCTGGCAAGAAGAACCTAGGACCTGATGCTGCTTCTAGATACCCTGCAGGGCATGCTGAACGTTTGCATTTGCCGGGTGACCCACTGGAACTTGATTCACTCGCCGGCACAGCAGTGTGTGGTCATGATTCGTTTGCCTGCCTATATCAGCAAACAGAGGATGTTGATGATGCTAATGACATGGCGACTGTTTTGGCAGCATCCAGTACATTGAGTTCGATATCTGAGGTTGTTACATGGGACATGGTTCGTGAGTCTACAGCGTCAGACCCCACATTCCACAAACTTGTCGCCCAACTACAGACAGGGTTCCCAGAAAACTCCAGAGATTTGCCGTCGGAGTTGCGGCCCTTCCACCGGTTCACCTCCAGTCTGTGTGTAGTAGATGGTGTAGTACTACTGGGTCAACGCATCGTGATACCACCTGCGCTCCGTAAGCCTGTGCTTGACGCCCTGCATGCAGCCCACCAGGGTGTCAGCGCTATGCAAGCCAGAGCCGCTGACTCTGTGTATTGGCCAGACATCACTGTCGACATCACCCGAGTAAGAGACCAATGTCTACACTGCCACCAGATGGCCAAATCCAACCCGATGCAACCCCCATTTGAAATTATGCCCCCAGACTACCCATTCCAGATGATCTGTGCAGACTATTTCACATATAACAGCAAGGACTATGTTGTGATCGTGGACAGATATTCCAACTGGCCCATGGTGTATAGGTCAGAGTCAGGCGCAGAAGGGCTAGTTAAACGTCTTCGCGAGACATTTGTGACATTCGGGATTCCGGAGCAGCTGACGTCTGATGGCGGTCCGCAATTCACGGCCGGACAAACCCAACAGTTTCTAAAGACCTGGGGAGTCAAACACAGACTTACATCTGTTGCTAACCCTCATGCCAATTGTAGGGCAGAACTCGCTGTGAAGACTGTGAAGCGCATGCTGATAGACAACACTACAGCTACAGGGTCTCTTGACACGGACAAGTTTCAACGGGCTCTGTTAATATATAGGAACTCAGTGGACCCAGAAACAAAGGCTTCCCCTGCGTTGATTTTGTTCGGACGTCCCATTCGGGATGCCATCCCAATCCTGATGGGTCGATATCACCCACATGAAACATGGACTGAGTTACTGTCACATCGCGAGATGGCACTAGCGAAGCGACATGCTAGGGAGCATGAAAAGTGGACCGAGCACACTCATCAGTTACCGCCACTGCAGGTAGGAGATCACGTGTTCATTCAGAACCTGACTGGCAATCACCCGCGACGTTGGGAACGTACTGGCACCATCGTTGAGGTTCGCCAGTATCACCAGTATGTGGTACGGGTAGATGGAACAGGCAGGGTCACTCTGCGCAACCGCCAGCACTTACGCAAATTCACCCCATTCCAGAGGAAGCCCATCAGGGACAGTTTTGCTCTGCCTTCACCGGTAGTTCCTACACCTGTGGCTGCTAAATCGGTACCATCACAATCCGCAATCCTGCCCTCCAATCCTGAGCCTCCTGTACCCATGACTACCTCGAATCCAACCAGTATGGAGACTGTGTGCCCCTCCCCTGCAGTGTCGCTGCAGCCATTGACACCACCACAACGTTTGGACATGGAACCTCCTGTACATCCATCCCTGGATATGGATCCACCGGCAGACCTGTCAAGCGACATGATGCTTCCGGATAAGCCTGCCATGCAGCAACCTGTCCCCTCAACTGATGGACGTGCTTTGGTTAAAGTCCCACGCGCACTCAGCCGCCTCAAGTCACACAACACTGCTGGTTCACAGGAACTGTTACCACCACGTCGAGCTGGTCGTGGTTGCAATCAGAAATGACTTGATTCATAGACTTTTGGCCTCACTTGAACATGTGTTTTTGTTTTCTTCAAGTGTGCTTCATTTCAGACTAATGCTAAGACTGTTGTGCTATGTGTGGACACTAGCTTATTGCTTCTCGATGTTATTTGTTTGCTTTCTAATAAGTTTTTCACGTACCCTTAAAAACTTGTCCCTAGGGAGGGAGATAACTAATAATTAATCCTATGATACTTTCAGATAGCAGTCATCCTTTTCCACACACATTCAAATCATGCATGACTATTATACCTCCAACTTGGGGGGGAAGGGTTATTGATAACTTGTTAACATTTTGGATGATTGTTTTTCATGCTATTGTTTCTATTATTATCATGCTTATTATTTGTTGTCGTGATGGAAAAGTATTTCATCCTTTGAAGCTCAATAAACACTAGAACTAGAAGGAAGATATTATTATTTATTTAATTACGAAAAAAAGCTAAAAAAAATGATGTTTCCTCACTTGTTTTCTTGTTTTAGCAGATGTTTTATATTCAAGTTGATATTAAAAGTGATAAAAGTGTTGGTAAGCACATATTCTCTTATTATTAGTTCAATTTTCAGTTCAAAATATTGAAACTTTGTCAAAACTGACATTATTATGCATGTACATGTTGGCCGAGATGGCATTCTTAGATTGCTGATTCCCTATTTAAAATTTTAGTATTCAACTATTGACAGTATTATTTCTAATGGTATGATTAAATGTTTGTCTAAACATTATTAACTTTGTATTGTACTCCAAATGGACTTGAAAAATGACCAATCAAGGTCAAGGTCAATGTCATTTCAAGGTCAAACTACCAAAAATACCTGAACATTTTATCTTTCATTGCATTTTTTCTTATTATGAAATTTGGTGAACATTATATTTTGTTTTAGATCATTGATGTGATCAGAGTTCTTTCATTAAAAATAATAATTTATACTGAACTCCTATATGTGGCATCCCAGACCATATGGGGTACATAACACTGTCAAGTACAACCATCCCGTGCCATAATGGGTACTCACTACTACGTGTTAAAGTCATACTAAGTCCTAAGGGTACTACCGGTATATACAAAGTACAGTCAAACCAAATCATCACCATCACATACCAGGCCAGAATGGGTTCTAACCACCAATAAGTACATTCTGTAACCAATGGAGTACATATCATGTTCTTACAACTGCCCATAACAACCATTCCTATCAAATTCTCAATGCCACTAGCTATACCTGAGGCCCAATGGGGTACTTACAACCACAGAGTAGAGCCAACCAAGGCCATATTGGTTAATAACCACCATATCAGTCTCAATATGGTACTCACAATCACTGAGCACAGCTGTAAAGGCCCTATGGGTTACTCATTAGTACAAATCACAGTAGTATAAGGCCCAAAGGGGTACTCATCCAAAATAATTACAACTTTCCATGCCCAATAGGGGTGCTCTTAACCAATGAATTACAGCCATACCAGGTCCTATGGGCTACACCCAAGTCACAACCAAAGGGTACAGACATCCAAGGCCAAATCAACACCACCAATAAGCATTGAGTACAGTCACACCTGACCCTATGTGGTACTTACCATACTATGTTCTAAGGGGTACTTGGACCAACGAGTACAGCCATACCAGGTGCAATACAGCCATCCTAGGCCCTACTGGGTATTTCACCACCACTAATTATGGCCATACAGCCATACTAGATCCCATGTGGTAATTACCACCACCAATTACAGCCACCATAGGCCCTATGCCCTACTCACAACCACTTTGTATAGCCATACTATGCCTGAGGATACTCGCATCTACTGAGAACAGCCATTCAATGCCCTTTTTGGTATTTAACACTGCCTATAGAACAGCCATCCCAGGCCAATTTATGTTCTGACCACCAAAAGTTCAACCATCCCAGGCCCATTTGGGAACCCATCACCACCAATTACAGTCATACCAGGTCTTATTGAGTACTCGCCACCACTCAATACAGCCGTCCTAGGCCCTATTGGAAACCCACAACCACAGACAACAGCCATCACAGGTTCCATTTGGTACCCACCACCTGGAGTACAGCCACCACAGGCCCTATTGAATACCCTATATCACAGAAAACAGCCAACCCATGCCTCATTCGGTACCCACAACCTCTGAGCACAGCCATCCCAGGCCCGATTGGATACCCATCACAACAGAGAACAGCCGATCCCAGGCCCCATTTGGTACCCACTACCTCTGAGTACAGTCATCCCAGACCTATTGGGTATCCACCACCTCTGAGTAGTCATCCAAGGCCCCATTGAGTACCCACCCTCATGAATTCCAGCTATCACAGGCCCTATTGAGTATGCACCATTACATAGTTCAGCCATCCCAGTCCCTATTGAGTACCCACCACCTCTGAGCAGTCATCCAAGGCCCTATTGAGTACGCTCCCTCACAGATTTCAGCCATCCCAGGCCCTATTGTGTACCCAGCACCTATGAATACAGTCATCCAAGGCCCTATTGAGTACTCTCCCTCACAGATTTCAGCCATCCAATGCCCTATTGAGTACCCACCCTCACAGATTTCAGCCATCCCAAGCTCTATTGGGTACCCATCATCACAGATTTCAGCCATCCTAAGCCCTAACATGTACCCACATCACAGATTCCAGTCATCTCAAGCCCTATTGGGTACCCACCATCACAGATTTCAGCCATTCCAAGCCCTATTGTGTGCTCACCATCACAGATTGAGCCATCCCAGGCCCTATTGAGTTCCCACCATCACAGATTGAGCCATCCCAGACCCTATTGAGTTCCCACCCTCACAGATTTCAGCCATCCCAAGCCCTATTGGGTACCCACCATCACATATTTCAGCCATCGCAAGCCCTATTGTGTGCTAACCATCACAGATTGAGCCATCCCAGACCCTATTGAGTTCCCACCCTCACAGATTTCAGCCATCCCAAGCCGTATTGTGTACCCACCTAACTTACTAAAGCAATACCATACCATACGGAGTACTCCCCCCACACCGAGTGCAGCAATCCTTGGCCCTATTCGAGTAATGACCACCACCAATTATGGCCGTTTAAAAGTTTAAGGGGTACAAAGGCAACCTCTGAATTCAGCCATACCAGACCCTATGTAGTAAACCAATACAAATTCAGCCATATCCGGCCATAATGGATACTTAACCATCACATAGTTCAGCCATCTTAGGCCCAAGAGGTGACTCACCATGTCCAAACGTTTTGTTGAAATTCCCACAGTAGGAGATGCTTGGTATATTAAATGGCCTGCCATCTTTAAATGGTTGCAGCAATGCAAGTCTGCTTTTTGCTGTGTCTAAATTCCCCAATCCCAGAATCTAAAATCCAGCCAAAGTCTATTTCCCGGGATCGGGAATCAAAGGGCGTGTCAAAATCCCGTGACGTCCGTTAGGAATTGTTTTCTGTCTAAAGTCCACTGTATGCCCGCCACCCCCCACCCTTGGGCAAAATATTGATAGGTGCATTATTACTATATAATAACTGTCTAATATGTAACAATGTTGCCAAACCATTAACAATAATACTGTCAAATATAGAGATTCAACGATCAAGGAAAAACCATTCACGGCTGCAATATTGTACATTACGTAGAATCGCTTATGTTCCATCACAAAATTTAAATAGATTTTCTACTTGCAGTAAAACTATATCACTTCTAATGAAATATTTTATACTTAGAATAGCTGCTATCACATCTAAATCAAAATACAATGTTCAGCATTCGTTTATAATAACAATTTGCGATGAAATATCAAATTTTCAGGTATTTTTGGTAGTTTGACCTTGAAATGACATTGACCTTGACCTTGAGTGGTCATTTTTCAAGTCCATTTGGAGTACAATACAAAGTTAATAATGTTTAGACAAACATTTAATCATACCATTAGAAATAATACTGTCAATAGTTGAATACTAAAATTTTAAATAGGGAATCAGCAATCTAAGAATGCCATCTCGGCCAACATGTACAGGCAGTTCCATATAGTACAGACATAGGCGAACATTTTGGTATATAACATTGCTTGTTCTACTTGAGTTGTCACCTATTCCTTAAATAAGCCACTTTTGAGCTGATTGTCACCCCACTATTAGTGAGGAAGAATGTATGAATTGAAAAACATTTCCTTGTATGGAGATTTAACATGAAATATCTTTAAAATAGATATACAGCGTTGAGTTTAAATGACACATTGCGATTGTTACATGTATATTTTTCAATACATAAATTTGCGAAATATGTAAAGTGGTTTTATATTCGAAGATGTAAATCAGCCACTCACAAATATATCGAAGCAGACAAACTTTGTGAGAGACATCCATCGTGACAGAGAAATGTCCAGCACAAATATGGAAATGGGAAATTTTCGGATGGCTAATGCATAAAAATAAAATGACGGTTCCCTAGCCAATGCACGTACCGTTTGCTAGCGAACCGGTGCCGAACGAATAATTTTGCTGTCTTGTCGTCCGGTGCCGGTTCCCTAGCCACTGCCTTCTTACGCAATTCCAACCGTACAACCAATAAGTTATGACGCAAACGAAATAGTTCACAAATTACCGGCAAGTATCATATTATATGCGTACTGTTTTGTAAAAATGTACACTACATGATATTGTTATTCGTGTAACTGACATTGTTTTTAAAGAAAGAAGCAAGATAAATAATGTAATAGTAAAACGTTATAAAACAATCCATGTTTACGTATTACTCCGCATTGTTGTGCTCTGCTAATGTAAACCAAAACCCTGTTATGTCAACATGTGTAAGCGGTAGCCGATAACAACCGAAGGTGTTCGCAGGACATTTGTCACTCTATATACCACTATACTTTTCAACACACTACGAATACAAAAACATACAAATCAGCATCTAACTTTTTGTGTTAACTTAACTATATGTTCACCAATCACTAATTAAAATCTATACCATGCGGAGATATTTACAAACATTTCATTGGTTTTTAAAGTGGGTCAATATCCAAGCTAGACAGCTAAAGCTGAAAAAATGTTTGATTCTCATTAGTAGGTATAACTAGAATTATCACTGTTGTGAACAGTGCCCCGTGGTAGCATGTTGTAAGAGGGGGGAGGGGAGGAGTGTAGTGGGGTTGCATAACTATCAGCGCTATAAGTTTCTGTACTCAGACACAATAACAAAGTCATATCTCAAACTTTCATGTGTTGATGCCTGAAATAAAGTAATTCACTCCCTTCTAAAATTCAATTAAAGTTGTTTGACAAGTGCAGGTTTAATTTCCTACATAGAAACCATGATGAACTTTGACTTTTATAAAGTTTGGAAATTGCACACTGAATTCATGAAATCATGACAATGGTTTCATTGATATTGCCCTTTTTCTGATCGGCCAATATTGTTTGCAAGATGGAAATACACAAAACAGAACTACATTAATCTGTTTGTTTTCTGTGCAAGTGTTAAGGGGAATCAGTCAAAAATAATTAAAGTTTTAAAGAGTTGTCGCCCTTTGCTAAAAATGTGTATATTGTTTTTGCTCCACATACATGTACTTATTGTCGTAGTCAATAGAAGTAAGTATAGCAAGTTCCATTTGAATATCTTGAACCATTTTTTAACTTTGACCAATGTTATAGTTTTTGAAGCTGAAAAGGGGCATAAGTCAAAATTTATCAAGGCTAGAGTTGTTGCCCTTTGCTAAAGATAAGCGTATTATCACTGGCAATAATTATAGCAAGTTTCATTTGAATATCTACTATCGTTGTGAAGTTACGAAGAAAAAAGATGAAAAATGAGTAAATTTGAATTTAACAAAGGGCCATAATTCTTCCAATATTGTAGCTAGAGTAATGTAACTTGTCATAAAATAGTGTTTTGTTGTTGTGAGCTTATGTTTAAAATCTCAAGTTGATATCTTCAATGGTTTTCAAGTTATCAAGAAAAAAAGCTGAAAATGATGAAAATTTGAATTTTACAAAGGGCCATAACTCTTATAATATTGTAGCGAGAGTTATATAACTTGCCATAAAATAGCGTACTGTTGTTGTGAGCTTATGTTTGAAGTTTGAAGTCAATACCTATAATGGTTTTCAAGTTATTAAGAAAAAACTTGAAAAATGTGGACGGACGGACAGACGGACGGACGGACGGACGGACAGGGTGATTACTATAGGGCACGCAAAAAAAATTTTGCGGGGCCCTAATAATGAGTTGCATTTCTTAAAGATCGAGTGATTTGTTCGTGCATTTTCCAATTAAAGATGGGTTAGCTGTATTTTTCACAATCTTAATTTTTCTTAAGATTTAATAATCATGGTTATTGCTAAAAAATAACCACATTTGTTTTAGCGAGATCTGTGCAATAGTAATAGGTCCCTTCTTAACTCATTTCTACCTGAATGTTTGGAGTCCGTCTGATCCGGTCAATACAGAACTTTATTGCATTCAATGACGTCACTTCGTCTTTCCTGTATGTTTCTCCAAGGGCAAAATTTACAAAAATGAAAGGCCAAGTGTATCTGATTAAATCGTGGAAATCCTGCTTCCGAAGTTTATATGATTGGTATAAAACGCTACACGAAGGGTTGATGATCATACTGGCGAGATGTAGAGGGCTATTTCGTGGCGATTACGATGATGTTGACAAAAGTTGAGAGGCGCTAGAGATTTGTTTTTTTTTAGCAGACTACAAAATCGGGTACACATGTTTTATTTCAAGCTCTATTGATTGATTTAAATATTTATAGTATATAAATGTCGTGTGTGTATGGCAGTAGGTAATCGCCTACGTCTGGTATAAATACGTCGCATGCAGATGTCGACTCGGTTGGTTGTGCAGACCGTTTCCGGCACCGGGTTGAACTGAAAGATCTAAAGCACGCGTACACGACCAGTCATCAAGTTGCATACTGAAATGCTATTTTGGTTGCATATCGTCCAAACTCAATACAGGCTATAGAGCAACTAGACCCTTGTTATTCTGAATCAAAGCACTGTAAGCAGTGGCTGTTTACTAGACATTCTGAATCAAAGCACTGTATGCGTTGAATGTTTGCTCGACATGCTGAATCAAAGCACTGTTAGCAGTGTATATTTGCTCGATAATCTGAATCAAAACATGGTAAGCAATGGCTGTTTGCTCGATATTCTGAATCAAAGCACTGTAAGCAGTGGCTGTTTGCTTGACATTCTGATTTAAAGCAATGTCTGCTTGCTCGACATTCTAAATCCAATCACTGTAAGCAATGATTGATTGGGTCGACATTATATATCACAGCACTGTAAGCAGTGTTTGTTTGCTTGACATCTTGAATCAAAGCGCTGTATGCTATATATATGGCTGTTTGCTCGACATTCTGAATCAAAGCACTGTAAGCAGTGGGTGTGTGCATATCGGCCACTTCAATTTGCAAATAGACCCTTTAATAAATTCTGAATCAAAGCACTGTAAGCATTATATTATCGATGTACACACGGCCAGTTCATAGAGCCTTTTTCGTCTCTACTGTAAATCTTGTTTTGTTATCGTCTTGCGTTCAGTGTATACTTGTATGCTCTGTATGACCCTTATTAATATATATATTAAACTAGAAAAAGGCCCTGGCCTGATTTATATTTTGCTATAGTTGGTACTTAGGGTCATTATAATACACACGCTTTTAAATATGAAAGTACCGTCAGGCTGTTTTAAATATTGAAATTGCCCAGCTTTAGTTCGTAGATTTGTGTTTATTGTATAGTTAAAATTTGTTATCAGTTCGGCTAAATTGTAGACTCTATCCTTTAGCATTATGGAACCCGAAATGCCCCCGAGCTACTGTATTTCAATTTGGTACAAGTACGTTGGTGGTGTTCAGTGTTCTGACTTTGGTGTTGAAAGAGAGATAAATAGAGTTAGCTATATTTTCTTTAGTGTTGTTATGTGGCACTTGGCGGGTATTATCAATATGTCATTAGGTATTCAGTATAATATGCCCATCTAGTATATTTTAGTTCTAGATGACATAGTGTTTAATTGTAGGCAAATTCTATAAGTATTGTAGATCTACACAGGTATTGACTCATACACTTCTGCCAACATGCGCAGGTCATGCGGCCAAATTTGAGGTACTGGCCTAGGGTAACAGTTGAGCTTGGTCGACTTGTAAGTCAAATATGTATTGCTCGAATTTGGGGGAAATTTTTTCAGGTAAAAATTTTGTGGCGGAAATTCTAGCTTCAGAGCTTTAAAACTAGAACACAGTAGTATCATATAGTTCAAGTATTACTGGTAATATCGACTGTTAATTAAATCAGTACTATATAGGTCTATTTTGTCGTACGTGTAAGTTAAGGCATCCCCTGTATTTATCGCACGTCAAAAAACTAAAGGGTCTTGAATCGCTCATATAACATTATGTTAGGCGTTCTTGAGCTACCCTTGTTCTTTGGCTAATACATCCTTGTTTTAGCACGGCAGTGATGCACGGTGATGCGGGTCATAGCTGCTAACATGGCGGCGCTGCAAGGTAGTGCTGGTAATAAGTTGCACGGTAGTGCGGGTAATTTTAAACATGCCAGCACTACACAGTATTGCCTGGTCAGTGTACAATTCAAGCAGTAAAGCGGGGGAATGCTTTAACTTACTTAATGTATTGAACATTTACATTTTGATAGCTCTGAGGCTGGGTTTTCTGTCAGAGCCACGAGCCATGCCAAGACGCATGCATGGCAGTTAGTCTTTCGTAGCGGCCAAATACCTCCAAAAACTTAATTGACTCTTCAGTGCATTCTTAGACGAACACGATAGTGCTTGTGATATGATATGAAACATATGGTATATTATTACAATATAAAAATCATGACTTTAATAGCTTAAAGATCTAACTGTAGCCATTAAGGGTATCTCGGTAGATCTTAATTTTATTGTTCTTTGTGCGATCTGACTGCAGCCGCATGGTACCTCAGCAGATCTTACTTATTGAAATTTATTAATAGATTATCGAAACATGAAGTAGGTTTGTTTTCCTTATGTATGGTTTCCATGAGCGAGTCTTAAAATAATAGATTTATTAGTACTGGAAGATATATATTTCTGGCATGATCAAATATATTGATCTAGAAATTTGGACTAGAAATCTAGCTAAGCTTTTATTCCACAAAGATGCATTTTAATGCAAAATGCATTTTATATATACTTCTATGCCAGCAATACCAACTCAACAACATCTTAAAAATACTACTTGATTCTGTTAATTAATTATAACCATTGTTGTTCACTTGTACAAAAATGAATAATAAACTGCATATATAATAAATAGAGGATATTTGTTGATTTTGGTAAAATTACAATCCATGGATTTTGATAAAAATTTGTGGATTACAGAACATGAAAGGGTCAAAACATGTCTGATTTTGATAGGTCGATTATATAATCATGGGGATTAGATATGTGGTCAAGTTCAACAATTAAATCAACGAAAAATCTACTCCCTTGAAATTAAAGGATTATACAGTAGATCAAGTTTTATTTCATCAAGTGATTATAGAAAATAAAATCAGAGAATCATAACGTCATAATGACGTAACATGTATTATTCAGCGTTGCAAATCAGGCCTCAACAAATATGTTTAAAAGCACTCGTCCTGCAATATAGACAAAGATGAAAACCCCAAACTCTCACTGGTCCTGCTATATAAATAAAGAAGGAAAATATTGTGCAGTACGAGCGGACGAGTGGATTTATTGAGGCCTGCAAATGGTTTTCTTAATTGGAATATCTTGCTTAAAACAAGAGGGCCCAAAGAGCCATAGGTCACTCACCTGTTCTAGTAGTCCATGCAGACCCCCAAATGGTAGCCTCTATGTTCATATTGTCTTATAAAGCGACCTTGTAATTGACATCACATAGACCAAATGGCATATTGAAGTTTACGCCATGTTTTGTCTATGATTTGACCTAATGACCTAGTTTTTAACCCTAGATGACCTAATATCGAACTTCAACAAGATTTTATTGAGATGATCATTGTGACCATCTTTCATAAAGATAAAGCCAACAATGAGACTTCTAGGGACTGCACAAGGTTTTTCTAAGATTTGAAAATGTGACCTAGTTTTTGACCCCAGATGACCCAATTTTGAACTTTACCTAGATTTTGTTGAGATGATCATAGTGACTTAGTTTCATAAATACTAGGTCATAATTGTTACCTCTAGTCACTACGCAGTTTTTCTATGATTTGACCTTGTGACCTTGTGACCTAGTTTTCAATCCCGGATGACCCAATATCAAACTTGACCTAGATTTTGTTGAGATGATCATTGTGACCTTGTTTCATAAAGATTCTACATATTACACAAGGTTTTTCTATGATTTGACCTTGTGACGTAGTTTTTGACCCCAGATGACCCAATATCGAACTTGACCTACATTTTGTTGAGATGATCATTGTGACGAAGTTCCATAATGATTAGGCTAAAACTGTGACCTCTAGTGCACACAAGTTAATTATGGACGGACGAAGATATTTTTTAAATGTGGAACATAAATAACAATCATAGTAAAAGACCAGAAAAAAACTATAATTAAATTTATAGAATAAATTTATTATGCCAAAAAACCTTTAAATAAAAAAAATCAGTCTTCCTTGGTTGCTGTGCAACCCGTCGCCTAGATGGAAGACACTCTTTTCCATAGTTTAAAATATTATATTCCATATTCTAGTTTTAGAAACAAAATTGGCAGCCATTTTTTTGCCTGCTTCGGAAGGCAATTTTAACATTTTCAGTGCATAAACGATGCTTCAAACTGTTATGAGACACATGATTACTCTGAAATTACGAAGTAAGTCGAGCGGGAATCGTTCAAACGTGCGAAATATCAACCAATCTTAAGAAAATCTAATAAAAACGACACATGTTCAGGTTACTTCTTTTTGCAAAGCGGTTACTTCCCTTTGCAGTACAATTAATATAAAGTCCATTTTGGGTCTTTACGTATCCGGACCAGACGGTGATCATTCCACATTGTAGTTGTAGGTTATTGTAAAGAAAGTAACACGAATGCATTTCGTAATTCCTCGCCGAGATGTAATAAGAAATCCCTCCAAAATCGTCAAAAAATGTAAAAATATTCGCGGAATAATGGTCGCGAAAACTAATTAAATGTTGTTGTTGTGATTGGATACAATAAAACCAGGAATTTTCCGTCGGAATATCTTTTATGTTTTGATGATTTGCAACAGAGTTTATTTAACAAGAAAAGGTGATTAAGATTAAAGATGTTTGATAATTAATCGTAATGTGATTAATTGAAATGAAAATAGCCTTTTCTCTGGAACAAAAGTACTGTCTGATATATGCTCATTATAAAAAGGTAAAATATCAAATTAGGCCTATTTGAAATCAGTTGTTATATATGTGTTTATATCTAATTATATGTAAACTAGTAACCCCTGAATTAAGTAGACCTAGAATGAAACAAATTGAAAAACGTGCGTTATCCACACAGATATATTTTCATTTTGATCGGGCTGACAAATGTTCATTCGGACATTTTTATTTCTGCCAGTCTGAATGACTGAACGCCTTTTAAAGTTTTCGCATCTGAACTTTAAAGCAAGAATGATAAATGACTAAGCATTTTTTCGCTATGCCTTCTACGTGCCTTCTGTCTGGGAGCCAAAGACTATAGTGTCAAAGAACTGATGGGAAATTCCCTACTTGATGCAGTACATTTGTTCACTTTATGACAGGTGAGCTGAAAACAATTAACAACTGACTTAACCTATGCCGGTCCAGAGAGGTAATTCATAGTGTCGGTACGACTTTGTGACATTTGTCATGGAAGGGAGGTGTCGTTTCTTAGAGGGAATTTTACGTTGAAATTGCATGGGGAAATTTTGAATGTCATTTGAGAGAAAGTAAGAAGAATAAAATTGAGAGAGGTGACGTTACGAGAGGGAACACTGTAGAATCTACCAAGTTGCATACTCTAGCTTGTAAACTGAGTAATGACACAATCCCAAATTTTGAAGTATTTCAGTATCCATAGCATCCACAGTTATTGTCAGAATAAACAAGAGCCGTCACAGACGGGTTATGCTCCCCGTGGGGCTTTTGTCACAGAAAAATGCTAAAAAAATATGTTATTATTCTTTGCCACTGCACTGTAATAATTAGATTTATTTATCTATGAATTTTCAAATTGATATATCCAAAACTGTTAGGCCTGGACAAGAATTAAGTACGAAAAAATACAAAGGGGAGCAACTCTTAAATAGGAATAAAGAGTTATCTCCCAATGAGATCTATTCAGCTATGAAGTTTCAAATTGATATCTCTTATTCTGTTCAAGTTATGGCCCGGACAAGTATGAAAAATTACAAAGGGACATTTCTCCAAAAATATACAATCAAGAGTTATGGTTAATCTGCACTGTACTTCCCCTCAATCCGGTCTATTCACCTATGAAGTTTCAAATTGATATCTCAAATACTGTTCAAGTTATGGCCTGGGGTGGTATTCAATATTGATCTTACTTGACTTAAGGATAAGGACAACCAATCGGATCACACCATACTAAACTCTTGGCCAGTAACAGGATCTATGGTTGGCTATCCTTATTCTCCAACTAAATAAGATCAATATTGAATACCACCCCTGGACAAGAATTAAGTATAAAAAATTACAAAGGGAATAACCAAAACAAGAGGGCCATTGGCCCTAAAGCGCTCACCTGATGACTAGCAGTTTAGGCAGAATCAGTTTTTGTTATGATATATGACCTTAATATTTTATTTAGATTTAACAGTGAAACACTTTGAAGCCAGGTTAAATAAAGATGAGGTAAAAAATGTGACCTCTAAAGTATAAACAAAGTTTTTCTTCGATGTGACATAGTGACCTAGTTTTTGACCCCAGATGACCCAGTTATGAACTTGACCTATATTTTATAGAGACATACATTGTGCCCAAGTTTTATTAAGATCATGTATAAAATGTGACCTCAAGAGTGTTAACTAGGTTTTTCTTTGATGTGACCTTGTGACCTAGTTTTTGACCCCAGATGACCCAGTTGCAAACCTGACCTAGATCTCATAGAGACATACATTGTGCCCAAGTTCCATTAAGATCATGTATAAAATGTGACCTCAAGAGTGTTAACTAGGTTTTTCTTTGATGTGACCTGGTGACCTAGTTTTTGACCCCAGATGACCCAGTTGCAAACCTGATCTAGATCTCATATAGACAAACATTGTGACCAAGTTTTATTAAGATTATGTCAAAAATGTGACCTCTAGAGTGTTAACAAGGTTTTTCTTTGATGAGACCTAGTGACATTGGTTTTTACCCCAGATAGCCCAATTAAAACTTGACCTAGATTTCATAGAGACATACAATGTGACCAAGTTTCATTAAGATTGTCAAAAATGTGACCTCTAGAGTGTAAACAAGGTTTTTCTTTGATGTGACCTGGTGACCTAGTTTTTGACACCAGATGACCCAGTTGCGAAACTTGACCTATATTTCATAGAGACAAACATTGTGACCAAGTTTAAAAAAGATTAAGTGAAAATTATGACCTCTGGAGTGTTAACAGTCCATTTGTTGACGGCGGACGGCGGACGGTGGACGGCGTACGACAGAAGACGGACAAAAGGGTGATCACAATAGCTCACCTTGAGCACTTCGTGCTCAGGTGAGCTAAAAATATGCAATCAAGAGTTATGGTTCTTGTGCACTGCACTTTTCCTCAACGAGGTCTATTCACCTATGAAGATTCAAAATGATATATCTAATACTGTTCAAGTTGTGGCCCGGACGAGAATTAAGTATGAAAAATTACAAAGGGGAATAACTAAAAAAATATACAATCAAGAGTTATGGTTTTTGTGCACTGCACTTCCCCTGAATGAGGTCTATTCACCTATGAAGTTTCATATTGATATCTCCAATACTGTTAAGTTATTGCCCGGACAAAGTGTGACGGACGGACAGATGGACGGACAAAGCGGCGACTATATGCTCACTTTTCAGGGAGCATAAAAATATTTAGATGTGCATAATTTCCTTATTGGCACATACCCACATATTAAGTTTCATAAACCTAGCTTGGAAACTGTTAAGAGTTAGGCAGGATCCAGATTTGGGCATATTTTCACTCTTTCTGTCGACATAGCAACAACAGTTTTTGTCAGAATCAAGCTATTTTTAGACCTGGATCATCCCATTATTGCCCCCTATCCATACATCAAGTGTCATAAACCTAGTTAGGAAACTGTTTGAGTTATGTCAGGATCCAGAATTTTGCCGGACGGACGGCAAACCTGTAGTCCCCTCCAGTTGAAAACCGGTAGGGCCTAATTATAATATACATATATAATATTTCTACACAAGCTAAATACACAGCAAGTCCCATCACGATATTTCATTCCTGAATGAAGTTATTTAACGAAAACGAATTATGAAAGTCAACCCGCCGTCCCTCTCCAATCTAATCAATCCTCTGGCTGTCCAACACCAAAATGTAAGGTCGCGGGTTTGATAACCGGTCGCAACGTACTCGAGTTACTCAAAGGTTGATGGTATTGCTCCATTGCAATGGCACTCGGCATAATGTGAATGAAATACAGGAAACTACAGGTTGGCCAAGTTTGAAGAATGAAATGCCCATTTCATGATTTGGGAAAATAACAAGAATTGTTTGTAAAACAGTTATTGAACGGAAACCAATTTATACGACCGAGACCGACAGGTGCCCTCATCAAAGATGGGTGCATACAATTTATTACAAATCACAGAAAAAAAACTTACCTTGATAGAACTCTGTGTAAGTGCATTTATAACCGTACAGTAAATTCAACTCAAAGTCTTGTGGGCGACCTCGTGTATAGCTATATAGTGCACCGTGGAAATCTCAGCAACTGGACGGACCCACATTATTCGAAACCAAACAGTTCATGAAACCCGTGCAGGTAATTGTGTCGTGAAGTTCGTGTTTTTCATGGAGTAAAGAAAGAGTAGTAGCGCAATTCTTATTAGTATGGGACTTACTGCATGCACGGTAACACAACCAAGGGGAAGGTTACTGTACATATAAGGCACACTCGCCCATAGATCTTCTTTAATCCACAATATATAGAATCACAAATATCACTGAAATAGCCTCTGGTTTCGAGATGGCGTCTTGTTGTTTTGACCACTGTACGATTCCAGCATCCCTCATATTCCCTAGCAGCCAATCGGCGATCCTTATTTTCCCGCGCGATTCACTTGGTGGGTTTCGGATCAACAGCTTCATCAGCAGCCAATCGCATGGAACCTCGTCATATCGCGGCAGATACGGTTGGGCAATGCGCTTTGCACCGCGGGTACATTCCTGGCAATATGCGGGCTCTAAGAATCGCTGATCATTACAAATTGTTTTTGATATATTTTTGCCCGGATGATAACTAAATTACTATTACACCTATTGATTTGAAACTTCATGGGTGGATAAATCTCATTGAGGGAAAGTGCATTGCTCAAGAACCATAACTCTTCATTGCATATTTTTGGAATTATTCCCCTTTGTAATTGTTCATACTTTATTATTGCCCGGGTCATTTCTAATACAGTATTAGATATATCATTTTGAAACTTCACAGGTAAAAAGGTCTCATTTAAGGGAAGTGCTGTGCTTAAGAACCCTAACTCTTCATTGCATAAATATGTATGCCCCCCATCTTTCATGAGGGTGTATATTGCTTTGCACATGTCTGTCGGTCGTATAAAATGGTTTCCGTTCGATAACTCAAGAACGCTTTGACCTAAAATCTTTAAACTTAACATGGAGGTTGGTCATCAATGGTAGATGTCCCCGACTGATTTTGGGGTCAGTAGATCAAAGGTCAAGGTCACTGTGACCTTTACCACTTCTGACTATTTAATTGGTTTCCGTTCAATAACTCAAGAACGCTTTAATCTAGGATCTTCAAACATTACATGGAGGTTGGTCATCAACAGTAGATGATCCCTATTGATTTTGGGGTCAGTAGTTCAAAGGTCAATGTCATTGTGACCTTTACCATTTCTGACTATTGGGCTACCATTGGGGCATAAGTGTTTTACAAACATCTCTTGTTTTCGAACTATTCCCCTTTGTAATTTTTCATACTTAATAATGCCCGGGCCATTCCTCATACAGTATTAGAGATATCATTTTGAAACTTCATAGGTAAATCGGTATCATTGAGGGGAAGTGCAGTGCACAAGGACCATAACTCTTCATTATATATTTTTGAAGTTATTCCCCTTTGTGATTTGTCATACTTAATTCTTGCCCGGCCATAACTCGTACAGTATTAGAGGTGTGAATCGGAAACTTAATATTAGGTGAATAGATCTCATTGCGGAAAAGTGCAGTGCACAAGAACCGTAAATCTTTATTGCATATTTTTGTAGTTATTTCCCCTTGTAATTTTTCAGTTGATTCTTGTCCGGACCTTTATATTTATAACTCATACAGTATTAGAACTATCATTTTGAAACTTCATACTATTAGGGCAATATATCTCATTTTGATGTCATGTTGGATTTATACCCCTTGGTTCTTCATTCATGTTCATGCCATTACTCATACAGTATTTGATATATCAATTTGAAACTTCATATTTAAACGAAACTCATTAAGATACAGTGCTGTGCCAAAGAGGCACAACTCTCTTTTTAACTCACCTGTTACCTTTTGTGATCACTCTTTGTCCGTCGCCGTCCGTCCGTCAACAATGTGTTTGTGTAGTCGCTAGAGGTCAACATTTTGGCCTAATCATTATGAAACTTGGTCACAATGATCATCTCAACTCAACAAAATCTAGGTCAAGTTCTATATTGGGTCATCCGGTGTTAGAAACTAGGTAACAAGTTCAAATCTTAGAAAGTCCTTGTGAAGTCACTAGATGCAACAATTTTGACCTATTTTTATGAAACTTGGTCAAGATGATCATCTCAACAAAATCTAGGTCACGATCGATATTGGGTCAAAAACTAGGTCACAAGGTCAAATAATAAAAAAACTCTTGCAATACAGGGTGAATGTTCTTGAATCTTAATCCGAAAATGTTAATGCTTACATAGGTCAACATAGGGACTTGCATGTATTACTATGCCAGGTGATCGACCTAGAGCCCTTTGGGCCCTCTTGTTAATATTCTTGGAGTATTTTTGTGACAACCCAGCAATCATTGCCATATCGGACCGATGTGATTGTCGGCTGCATGACGGAATATCGGTGACGGATTTCCTACATCGGACCAATGTCTGTCCGATATCCTTTCCGCTACCATAGCGTACTAATGCAGACTCGCCGGGATGGCCATTTCGGCCTTCCGTAGTTTTCGATCTATATGCCCAAATTCGGGAATTTTGCTGTCATGGGTACACAGGCATCACAGACTGAAGAATATTACGGACCCACAGGTTTTTGGGCCCGCTGGACCCCTTTAAAGAGGTCTTTTAAAGTAGATTTTCCAAAACTGAAATCACTTGTCCTACCCGCAATTGCGGTACGATTCCCTGTGGGGTTGCATTAACATTTAGCGCCAAAAAGTTTTTATTTTTCTATAGAAGGAATATAAGGCTAGACAAAGGGGTCACGATCAGTGTCCTAAAGGGGTCCAAAAGAAGGCCTACCAAGCTAAAAAAATGTTTTTCGCGCAAGGGTCACCGTCACATCGTCATTTCCGGTGACCTTTAGTTGATATGATAACATTTTTTTCTACTTTCACTTTGGGACAGGTGTGTAGCATCCGGATGTATCGAGTTTTCATCAGTGCTGCAATTCAATAGTGTCTCAGTGACGAGGTATAGGGACCATATGAATTTCTCATAGCCCCCGAAAAATCGTGGTAGCGGAAAGGATAACTACATTTTGTAGTTCAACGAATTTTACTTCAAGTGGTAAACTTATTATGTCTTGAATTGCCCAGCAAACATAAAAATATCGGGCCGACGTCAGTTACAAAATATATGAGCAAACGTTTTCGTTGCCGCCGACCGATGTCGGCTACATGACGGACTATCGGTGACGGATTTCCGACATCGGACCAATGTCTGTTCGAATAAAAATCGTTATTTTTAGTTACTTTGTAATCCTTTCACTGTCATTGTAGAAAATATCCTATGATTTTGACAAAAAAAGACAGTTAAAAAAATGGTTGGTTATCGAGAATACGTCGGATTAGTCACGTCGTATCAACATCGGGTGTTGCTATAAAGGGAGGTATCTTCGTTTATGTTGGGTGGATTTATTGTTAGTTTAGATAGTATTGTAGAGCTCGATGAGACGATTTCAGTGATATAATAATCTCAATTTTGACAAAAATGGAGATAGAACACTTCTTTTCTCATGCGACGTAGTGTACACCAGGGTAAGTTAAGAGAAGATATTTTCCAAACTGCTGACTACTAACACCATCCCAACCAGGGCCACCACGGTCATTAGTCGAAACTCGTAGTTCGTTAGTTGCAGTTCGTAGGCCGTGAGATCTATATCAATTTGATCACCCTGGAATATCAACAAGACTAGTTAGACTTAGACCATGACGAATGGATTGCTTGATCATGGGAACCTGTTCAGAAATCTGCAGATATGATACACGGTGCATCATGTGGTCTATGTTTCATTTGTTTTGCTATATGTACTATGTTGTATTTATGTTAATAACTTATGATAGGTTTATCGTCCTATTTCGTCACATACAATTTAGTGTTATAGGGCTAGTCAGCTGTGAGCGGTTCATAGATTATCAACAATGTGCATCTACGACTTGAAAATCACCCGAAACTTTTCAAGCCACCTTCATTTCATGTACATGTATTCTTCAGCTTATTGGTTTAAAAGATGTTATTATACAAACTATCATAAGATAGAATAGAAATATTCTAAATTATCAGAAGATTGTATTATAGTATACACAATACAAACTACTATCTGCCTTGCGTTCAAGGAAACATTACGTGATGCACGTTTCGTACCTGGTACGTACCTGTTATTCGTTGATCTGTATGTTAAAAACATGTCTGTCACGTGCGCCAAGTTTGGCTAACCATATCCAAAGGTGATGTGCGTGACAGATTCAAACAAAAAAATGTGAATAGTAAAACCCGTGCATCTGTACATATTTCAAAATGAGAACGAAAAAAACCGGGGATTTATACTTTCAATTGTATGCCTCAAACGAAGCTTATAACGAAGGATTATAACGACAAAGCCCGTGATTTTTAACATGTTTGCAGGTAGCTTTTCTTGAACGTATGACAGGTATCATACTTTTCATCTTGTTGCGATAACCTTTATCATTCAGAAATTGTCGCTATAAGATCATTGTTATCCCCGTTTTACCTTTAAAACAATGACACCAATGTACAAAATAATGGATCAGCAGCTGAATATCATAAATATTTTGTTGTCAGATAACAAGTCAGACACATTTATCATTTGTCTACATCCCGAACAACGATGTTGTCAAGCATACTGTAGAACATACAGATTAAGAGTTTATTAAAATCATATAAACTTCAACTTCAACATCTAGATCTAGTTCATTTAAAACGGGAATATTGTGAAACCTAAGTAAGTGTATCAGGGCCGTATCCAGAGACAACAAAACACATTGTCCAGGGTTTATTTCAAGCATATATCTCTTCAAATGGATGCCTATTTTGGTAGTTTCTCAAATTATCACCGATAAAAGTGTCTAAGTGTGGCTACGTGCCTGTGCATGAGCAAAACAAAAAAATAGCGCGAACCGGATAGAATACGCGAAAGTATACATTTATTTTGCTTCATTTTAAAGAGTAGCACCTAAGTTAAAATTTCTTTTAGGAACGTTTGTTGAAACACACCTTAGACGAATCCTAGGGCCATCCTAAGAAAAATCCTAGGATATGATCCTAGGAATGATGATGAAACGCACCCCAGACGTATATAGGAACGTTAGTGTACTCTGGTACGACGTATTCTGCTAAATAATTGTGTTATTTATACAATATATTGCTTTGTGATTTGGGCAGAAAAATCACGAATAATGTATTTCAAGTTATGGGGAATTTTAGGTTAATGGTGCTATTTAAAAAGGAGATACGGTGATTGAATGATGACGGACGTTTAAAATTTGGACTGCTCCGTAGTTCGCTACAGGCGTTGCCTTAGCAACGATAACTTACGCATATGTTAACTCCGCAATATTCATTTGCAATATTCAAATTAATAACATGCCATTCTACACATGGTATGAATTTTAAAATTTTAGTCAAATTTTAACTACGTTTTTAGGAGCTGTCCTAGAACTTTACGGCCATGATGACCATCGTTTATCTAGTTAATACTTCATAGTTTATAGTATATGATTTACTTCATCAATTATGCAAAATATATTGAGAATGTTGACATTTTCTTTCATGATAACACACGCACGAATGCCGAGTTGCATTCTATGATTTCTGTGCACAATTCCAATCCCACTATGTCAACAAGTGCACTCTCATTCAACATGTATCAATAGTAAATGTACTGAAATTCTAAGTCTGCTAAGTATGTGACAGTTACTATGGTAACGTAAATAATGATAATGGACCTGCAACATATACATGTACTTATAATTCTTTGAATCGTCATCCGATTTCAAAGATTAAACCACCGACGTAAACGTTAACATCGTAGCTTCAACCTACATATCATTCGTATGCGCTCGTTGCATGCATATACTGTTGTGGCATCAAAAACATGCCGATTTGTGAAGCGTGACTCTAAGAGCATTTCATTACGTCGGCGCACTTTTCAAAATGACGATACGCTCAGGCTATCGAATCGCCATTGTTTTTTGTTCTTTACTCAGATATACCCCAACACAGGGCTGACATTAGTCTCATTTAGGCACGGTGTTTGCATACTTATGGCACGGAGGGGATGCTCTGATCCTTTAAAACGTCTTTCTTCTTACCGGGATACACAGGGGTAGGAATACAACAGCATGTAAACTTGTAGTCAATGTTATACTATGTCTCGGTTAGTCAGGTAGATCACCTCGCTGGCTTAGAATGAGCATGTTCTGATGAACCTACATCATGGGATAACCATACATCGTGAAAACGAAGTGAGTTGAGTAAATTGCACAGTTTACAAGTTTATACGCTTATTCAGGATAAGTTCAACATATATATCGCTATAAGATTGTTTAGGTTAAAATAACCCATGAACGAGTAACATTATAGATAACAATGTAATGGTTCAAAGGGAACAATAAAGCATATTCTTGAATCATAGCTATATTTGTAGAATACTGTAGATAATAAACACAGTAATCCACAAAGAATATTTGATTATATCTATAAAGACCTAGATAAAAATGAAGCGTAAGAAATAATAGTGATTAATCAAGAAATGATAAGTGCACCAAAACATTCTATTGATAATGATTTCCAATAAGAACAAATTATCATAACAGTTACCTCCCTTTATCTAAATCAACAAGTAGTTCGAAACGAACTAAACACGACTTATCAATCGTACATCTCTTTTATAGAACAACAATCAATTTTTGTTGATTTATTCGCTCATTTTCTTATTTTTATCTTTTTATGGATTTATCACGAACTCATTCTTGTCTTTATGTTTTCAACAGTTATAAGATCTCATTACGTGTACATGCAATTATTCGTTTTTTATCACATCAGATTGCAATTTGAGAAATGTTTAGGAGGTTACCCAAAAGTTGACAGTCGTTAATGGGATATTCCGGGATAATTTATAGTTTATCATAATTTATTATTTTCATTGAGCTGTATCTTATTTTCCTACTCAGTAATGACCATCCAATTTGTAACGTTAATAAAACTCATAATTAACTACCTCGCAACAGAGTTTATGGTTGCCGCCATTTTGGCCAGAGATACACTCCATTCGTCAAGTAATCACACCGCCACTTGATACATATTGCCTTGTATACTTTATATCACCGTATGTTCAGGAATTGTGTATTGTTTTGACTGTTGATTGAAATTAATTTATAATGTCTTCTGATGAAAAAGAGCTGGGCTGGTATTCACAAAGCTTCTTAGATATTTTCGTAACATTTTCTTATCTGATAATAAATTATTTTAGCAAAGAATAAAATAAAAGAATGACTTAAGTTAAATTCAAGAAGCATCTTAGAAATATCTTAGCTAAAATATTACCCTAAATCTGAGAAATATCTTAAAGTGGTGGCTATGTAAAACGGATTTTCCCGCTCTAAAAATAGTAACGGAAATGAGGACTTCTATTATGAAAATACATACAATATAACGCGTCATAAATGTTTCCAATGGATTAGCCCTCGATCATTTTCGCAACACGTTTATTATAAGTTAAAAACAGAAATATTTAATATGGTTTCATGATTATTTATTTGTGTAATTTATAAAAGGGTGTTTATTTAAGACCTACTACAAATGTACATATTATATTCACGGTACATTCTGTTTAAATTACGTGTTTGAACAGTAACTGTTGTGTGTAAAGTATACATGTAGTTTGTTTTTACTGAAGTCATGCGCGGATCCGCAGGGATCCGAACCCCTAGCACTTTAGCAAAACATGTTGTTATCTTGTATCTTGTCAGGGCCTTAGAGTGTAATTACGACATCGCTCTAAGAAAATTAGTAGCTGATAGACCCACTAAGAAAAATGCTAGTCGGATATCTTACTGAGTTACTAAGAAACATGAGCAAAAATGTTGGATCTGCATAAGTGCAGTTTATGTATTTGGTATATGAAGTAATCATTGTATCAATGCATCGTAATAATCAGTGTGGTGTCAGAGTGTTTGAAATAAAAAAAACAGGGTTCCTGGGAGTAAAAAAATACATTTTTTTATTACAGTAACCCGTGAGAGCCGAATAATGTGAATCCTTGTTCTGCTTTCTTATATAATGGACAAATGCAATTTTGCAGTTGTATTGTAGATGTCAGCCAGGAATAGTTGTAACTTTTTACATACATCCTATGTGGGAGCTCTTATTAAATATCACTATCAATGTATGGAATAAGTATTCCGGTGTATTGTTATAGAAGAAAGAGGGTACAGTCGTTTTGGAGTATTTTAAGTTGTATAAGGTATAATGTGAAACAGTCATTACAAAAACTTAAACTCCTTTCACAATCTTCGTAGGAATTTCTTCGTCGTCCTACGCTTGCGAATGTACATCAAACTTATCGGCATAGGTCTTGGAAAGGTAATTTTGTGGTGCGGTCACAATAGTCGTACGTCGGACGCACAACGGTTCTAAGATGACACACGACAACCCTACGATGAACAGTTGTCGAACGCCATATCTTTACGAGTGTCGTGCAAACGTCGTTCGCGCTTCGTGCGAATGTCGTACGATAATGAATGTCCGCAAGAATGTCGTGCATATGACGTGCGACAATCGCACGATCATCGCACGTGCATTGTCCATCCACCGCACGTCCATCGCGCGTTCTATTTCCTGGGTCTATACTGTAAACGTTATCATAAACCTCATCTAGTGCATTCAGGGTAACAATACCACGTGGCTTTTGGCTACAGTTACAAGAGAAATTAGTAAACATTGGAACAGAAATATAGCCATAAGTATTACATTCCTTCATCGATTTCTATAAAATATACGCCACGCAAAGAAGAAAGGTATTTGCTTTCCGTGAAATATAATATCTTTTTCAGCAGTTTTACCGATGTGTCCATTACCCTGTGAAACCTCCATAAAGAAATCAAATACTTATGGCTATTTTATTCTCCAATGTTTACAAATTCCTTCTTGTAACTGTAGTCAAAAGTCACGTGGTATTGCTACACTGGCATTGTGAAAACTGATTATAATCGACTTTCTGCCAGAAAAAACATGTAAGAACATATATTAAGCAATATATCTACGAAACCAATGATGCCATCAACAATGTCATTAAAATTGCTATTTCAGCCTTAGAACAAACTACCCGTATGACACTTGCATGTCTATCAATTTACGTAAGATGAACCATTGTTGTATACCATTATATAGCTCTTGTTTCAGCCTCACATTCACATAGCAAATAGTCTACACATATTTCGACAATGCCACGGAGTGGATACAGTTACAATCACATCATATATCACAGAAACATGTACGGATAGTGCAGCGTTGATTACAGACGAGAGATGCAAACACCATCGATCGGATCTTCGGTCTTCAAAAAGCCAAAAACAGTGATCCTACAAAATTGTTGATTTTGGTTCTAACTAAAATGCAAAAAGAATACACACTGGGTGTATATGTTACTTAACTCTTGAATAAACATGATTGAATTGAAACATTTCGATTATAGCATGTGAACATAAATATATCGAAGGTTTAAGACTGCACAAATACAAGTGTGACAGTTCTCGAGCATGCTCATCCTAAACATTACTTCTCGTTTCCAACTGACAAATCTGACAACTGATTTTTAACGACATGTCATCAATGCTACTCACCGCATTGTCATACTGGTGGAAGGATGAACATTGTACAGTTAATAACCGATTTTAAAACGCAACCGTGGGTTTTTGATAAATTTAAGCCAGTTAAGGTGCTTCAATTCTCTTGAAATTTTGCGTGTGATGAAATCAATACATGAAGTCAAATATGTGCACATTTCATTGTAATCAAGGTTGAGATGGTCACACAACCAAACTACGAAATGTATTGATCGACAATGTCAAGTTCACGAAATTAATAATGTATTTATAAGCTGCAGCCTGCTATTCAAATCAGGCGTCTTTGCCTCATTGGTGGGAAAGGGTTGTAGGATGTTGTTCCACACATCTATGAGGAAAACACGTATCAATCCAAACACTCAGAAGTTTCTACTTGATGATGCAATGACATCTACAGTCTTAACATGAGCTGTCAGCAAGTTTTTGCCCATTGCTGCATTGTGCCCGATGGTTTAGAAAGTACACTTCTTATGCCTTATGTCTTATGGCGTCTCAAACCCGTAACCGGAAGTCGATAATGGAATATGTCAGGATAAATAAGAAGACAGACAAAATGAAGCGATTTTCAACATGGGTCATAATCAGTGTAGCAATACCTCGTGACTACACTTTTGACTACAGTTACAAGAAGACATTTGTAAACATTGGAAAATAAAAAAAGCCATAAGTATTTTAGTTAAAGTTAAAAAACTGAAAGTTGTTATCTCATTTTGGGAATCAGAGTTTTACTATACGATCACGGAATATGCGCCACGCTAAGGGGACACTTATTTGCTTTCCGTGAAATATAAAATCTTTTTCCACGGATGTGCCGTTTTGCCCATTACCTTGTGAAACCGTGGAACGTGTAGGTTTCATAGGGTAAAGGAAAAATCGGCAAAATTGCTGAAACATATGTTATATTCCACGGAAAGTAAATACTTTTCCCCTTAGCGTGGGATAAATTTTATAGAAATCGATGAAGAAATAAAATAGTTATGGCTTTATTTTTGTACCGATGTTTAAAAATTTCTACTTGTAACTGTAGCCAAAAGCCACGTGGTATTACTACCCTGATAATAAACATTAATCAACATGTTACGGAATGTATATTTTAGCGAAATTACTTGTGTAACGTAGTAACTTGGTGACTGTGATCGTATAGTAAAACTCTGATTCCCAAAATGAGATAACAACTTTCATTTTTTTAACTTTAATGTTTATGATATAGGTTAATTAATAAGTTCTCAATTTCGATCTTACATTTCTCTTACATTTTTCTTTCATTTTTTCATCTAGTACTTGCATGACATTTTATAAGCTTGGAACTGTGCACTTGCCTGGGTACACCTTTGTATATATCAAACATTTCATATTTGTACATATCAAACATTTCATTTTGCATTCATCGTCTTAATATAATCCTTACAATAGAACATGTAAACTATATGTATTTCATTTTATAGTACAAGAGTACACTGATATCACTTTTATATGTATATCACCACGAAACGAGTGTCGAATTAAATCATATCTAATATATGATTGTACACAAGTACCGGTATGCATTTTTAACATGCTTTAAGTGTAATGCAATTTAGTATTCCATAAGTATTATAAAGTAGCGTATACATGCTAATATCAGTAATATCATAACACAATTGCAGTAATACTTCAAATTATATTTTATCATGATTTTATATGTAATATAATTGAATATTCAATCTGTATTATAAGGTAGTCTATACATGCATATCGCTGCAGTATATAATATCGTAGTACAATTTTAGTAATATCATATTTCAAAACTATATTTTCTCATGATTTTGTTTGTAATACAATTGGATATTCAATCAATATTATAAAGTAGTGCATACATGCATATCATGTCAATAATATCATAGTACAGTTGTTGTAGTATTATAACATTTCAAAATAACCCACTGAATTTACAGAGATTACGCAGTAATCTTACGAGTCCACACTTTAAAGTATCTCACCGAATCTACACACAGTGTCTATTCACTAGCGTTCTATGGTTGATTTCCTGAGCACCATGGCGTTTGCTATGAACTTGGATAGCACTAACACACTGTTTTGGTTTTTATCAGACATTATCTGAATAAAGAGCTGTTCGGTAACATGCATATTGTTTCACTCTACCGTGAAATATTGTGTATAACGGGCAATATAACAGAAATGGCTGCTCTGTTTCAACACACTGGGTTCCGTTTTTCAGGCAAAATGGACAAAACCTCATGTCTCGGTCAATGTTTCTTCGTCGACCTACCTATAATTCATGACTAGAACACCTGAAATTTGCTAGACCTCGTTTATATTTGTATGCAATGTTCATAGACATGTATATTTCAGGAGTCAGCACTGTCTTGAAGAGCTTAAAAGCCATAGCTTTGGGAGAGTCATTTATTTTGTTCATAAGGTACTGGCTGCCACAGTCTGTTAGTCTTTGTCTTAACATAGTCACAAACTTCTTAATATTTCCAACTTCGCCGAAAATCCATGCGTATCCAAAACCGTGCTCAAATAACAAACGTTTCACGTGCGTAGCCCACATATAAATGTTAAAATGTATTATGTAAATTAGCATATGTTGTTGTGCGACATTTTTCCTTATTAACTTTGCACGATGCAAACAAAAGATCCTTAGAATGTTGGCATGTTTCTCATAAAAACACATGCACGAATGCGGAGTTTGCATTCTATGCTTTGCTGTGCATATTTCCATTCCCATAATGTCAGCAAGTACACTCTCACTCAATATGTATAATTAATATGAACTGAAATAAAATAATAATCATTTTAATTAACAGTGTGTAGCCTGCTACGTTTTACTTGATCGTTCGCATCATTGCCTTCAAATTGTAGGTATAACAGAAAATATTTTTGACCGGAAGTGGTGTCTTTAAAAAAACATTTTTTCGTGGTAAATCGTACCAGGCATAAGACTAGCGTCCCATTCATTGGTTTATACTCCAATTAAATTAAAATAATAATTAATAAAACAAAATACCGACCCCAAAAATTGTTGCGTTTCTAAATCGGTTAAGTGTAGTTGGGGCAACTGTTCCAAGAATTTCACATTATCCATGCTTTCTAAGAAATTGCTCCTATTCGGGGCGTTTCTGAAAGGTAAAATCATCTCCTCAAATTTGTCTTCCTCGCGTAGATTGTCATTTTAGTTAGTGACTAACTTTGGTATTCACTAACATTCCATTGAGTGTGGTTGGCGTCACGCTCAAGTCGAATCTGTAGCAACGTTAAACCGGTCCAGAGCCAGGGTCCAGCGCCAGGGTCCAGAACCAGGGTCCAGAGCCAGGGTCCAGCGCCGGTTTACCACGATTTATCAAGGTAGAGGGAGGATAGAGGAAAAGACATGCTCCCGGATACACCGGAAGGGTCCCGAAAATCCACCAATTGAGTCGGTTCTTAACAGATTTTTTGGTCACTTCAAGCGGTAATAAACATTTTTAAAAATAGCAGAATCTGTTTGCACCTATACTAGTAGTAGAATTCGCACCCATACTGTATGACGTCATACTGTACGACGTCATACTGTACGACGTCATACTGTCGGATCAACACGGTTCATCGCGGTTAGCCCCGAATCGTGTAAGAAGCTCACGGTGTCTCCAATGTAGTTTGCACCGTTATACATGATACCTACCGATTCATACACCGGGACAAACCGAGGATGCCACAACCGGCACAGTGAGACTAGGGTTCTGCTCTCAGCCTAGAACCTGGATACAGCGTGGCTATACAGGGATACTCCGTATTGATCCTACATGGGATGCAGCAAGCTGTACCCCCGCTTGTAGCCCAGTTTTGACTCGATATTGAAATTCTGTTGAAATCTAGACCATTTCTCTCGGTAGCTCCTGGCGACTCCACGAGGCTTTAATCATTTTAAACAACCGGGTCTCTTTTGCCAGTTTGATATTAAGAGTAAACCGGTTCACCACGGTTCGTCCTGGCGATCCAGTGTTGTTACGGTTGTACGCCGGTTCACTGAACCGGGTATACCGGGTAAGATTCGGTTCATCTTGGTAAACCCAAAGGGATTCGACACATAAACCTGCATTGGTTAAAAACTATTTTAAGAATTATTTTTTTACTTCTGCTGTGTATATTTCATAAGTACAAAAAAATGTTTTTTGAAAACAGTTTTTAATCACTGCAGGCTTATGTGTCGAACCCCTTTAGGTAAACCTCTAATAACTGTTTTTGCATACGTCTGGACTAAAACTAGTACAGTACTACTACAAAAGAGTGTTAAGGAGTGCGACATTTAGTGTTGATGTTGCGATATTTAACGTCAGTCCAATTTGTTGCGACATTTAACGTCACAGATGCGACATTTAGCGTCAGGGGAGATTGCGACAGTTAGCGTCTGTTGCGACATTTAGCATTAGCCTTGCGACATTTAACGTCAAGTGTGACATTTAGCGTCGATGCGACATAGAACGTTACTACAGAGTCAACTCCAGCTACACCGAGGCTTACCGTTGTGAACACCAATTTCTAGTTAGGTCGAGTTCACACTCAAACGCACGGACAAAACTATAATTAAAGTTGGATTGACTTAGTGAGTGAGAGTGGAGGAGAGGATATTAATATGGCCCCAAATGTTAAATTATGCTAATAGTAGGTTGGACGTTCACGTTAATTTGTTCGCAATTCTATTTACAATTCTCCACAATCGACACATACCCTGACTTCACAGTTTTCACAATATTCATGTTTTTTTCGCGCCTTACATAATTATACTGTGCAGCAATACCACGTTATTTTGGACTACAAGTCCAGGACGAAATTTGCCAGCACCCTTTGAAACCATGTATGCGATCGGACTACTGTTTCAAGCCTTTTTTTCACAGGGTGCTGAACAAAACGTTCAATTCATAGAGAGACCGGACTGCGCTTTGCACCATTTTTGAAGTAACGTAATAAGTAATTTTAGCAATGGACAAAAACATGGGATTCTCTGACTTTAAATTCCTCATACATTCCTGGTGGACTGATGACATTATTGATGCTTCTTTGTACCTTAAAGAAACGTTTTATATACACGTTTGAAAAAACGTTTGCAAACATAGATACGCATTATATCGACTTCGTCGGCTATCAAAGTGACTGAACTGCATAACTATGCAAATACATTATTACTAATGATTACAGTGTACATGTATATAAACGAGAAACCACCGGATGTTTCATTCACAATAAGTCATACAAGTTGAATTGTATAGTATCCTAAAAAGTCGTACAGTGATTTGGTTTATACGCGGTGATAATAGCAAATATTAAAGATACTTAAAAATAACCACACCCATGGTGTTTCATGAACCGCCCATGCAGCTAGAAGAATTTACATCAGGTTTTCTTTGAGTCGACCTCCATGTTTAATACGATGATCGCTTGTCTAAGTCCCGTGGTATTGTTCAGTGTGTTTTTGAGTGTTTATATAGAGTAACATTCAGAATGGTTTCCGAAGAAAGCATGACTCCTACATGTACACAATGATGCATACACATGTACATAAGGATGCATATACATTTTTTCGACCAAGCTACGCCCCTGAATTTGATATCTGAACAAGGCTATAATTTCAAAAATCACGATTTTGTGATGTGATATGTGTCACAGGTGAACACATGTTATGATAAATGTACTTGTGAATATCGTGAAAATTGCCTTTGTATCGAAAACGCTTCAATGTATACATAACGTGAGCAATTGCTTCGAGCGAGTAAATAGACTCTAAGCTAATTTACAATAGGTGGCCAATAACTGAAGCTTTGGCGCGTATTTGGAGAAAAGCACATGCCATTACAATTTCTGCTGTGTGTGTGAAAGGAAGCAAGGATGATTTTTTCTTACGTTTTCTGTTGGAATTTGATAACTTGGTGCGTTTATGCCAGCTAATTAGTGACGTAAGCATAGTTACCTACACTTCTGTATTTGCTCGTTAGCTCTTTATTTTTACAATAAATGATTGCCTTCAGGTTGGGTACAATACTAGATTTAGTAACTGCTTGTAAAACAGTGATATTACCGTTCATAGTTAAACTATTTTTTAGTTATTGCTTTGTATGGTGTTGCAATGAATAAATTAATATGTTTTGCAATTTATCTTATTGAAATCGGTCGTAAAACAATCAAGTAATTGCCTTAATAAAATTCTCCTTTTTGATTAAAATAATACGTTGCAGAAAACGCAACCCTGAATTTTGTGTGTGTAAGTTTTCAATGTTGTAGATACTACTTAGAAAACTGCCCAGTTGCAATTATCGAGTTAAATTATCAAATCACTACAGTCCATGCAATTTTGTCACCATTTCTTACTAAATTTTGTTACGCAAAGTGGTTTCTAAATTTAGACTTGCCCCAACCTGTTCATTTTGCCAGTCGGCTTTCTGCTGAAACATGTCGGGCATATGTGTACCTCTAACCGGATTTGAGCCTGGGTCGCCAGATCAAACGGCAAGCGTGCTTACCACTGAGCTAAGGAGGTGCAGCATCAGAACTACCAGTTTATATTTACCAGATCATCAGTAACGTTGCTAAATAAATATCTGTAAAGTTGTAAATTTTGTAAATCAACATTGTATATTTTAGAATATAAACATTGAAATAAGGTTGTCTTGTATTGTGCATATCATGTAACTAATCCCAAAAATACATATATGGAGTTTCATTTAAAGATCTATGAAAAATTCCAAAATGCCAAATATTTGTCAATTTCCTGCATTCAATAATAATATTCTTTCGATGGAATGCCTTTGTTTTTTTAATTCAAGCATGCAAATTTATGGCAAATTTATGGCTAATCAATACATCGAACACATTGCTAGCAGCATGGCTTGCTTACCGCTTATTACTGTTTAACATGAATCATGGCACAAAATAATTTGAAATAAGAAATCGATGTTTTGTGTTACCAATATGTATAAAAGGCAACTGTACGATTCAGAGTGCCCGATATCGAGTGTGGTTAAAATTACTTATTTGCAATAATTCTTGCACAACCCAACTCTCCTCTCCATTCTTTTCCCTCCCCAAACAAATAATAAACGAGTTTATAAATAAGCTTAGCTTTCTACTCAATCCTTGACATGTGTAAATGAATATTTATTATGTGTTTATAAACAAATAAATAATGTTTAAACTAAATGTACGATTGCTTCTACCACTTTAGATGACAGTGTTTGAAGCCTCTGGAACAGTTTACTGTTGTCGCAAAAGACGTCGTGACAGAAGTGACCCTATGATTAGATCATTGGAGTACAAACATCACACATATTGATACTGGTTAGTACCTGTACTACTTATAAAATATGACTTACTATTTTCCCGACCGCGTCCCCCTATTACATGTACAAACTGTGTATTCGTAAACAAATGGAAAGACATGTAAACGTACATGGCGGTTTCGTTGTGTTGAAGTAAGAATTATCATAAATCATAAACATGTATCTATTGAAAATATAATGCTAATAGCCGATACCGCTTCCAGAAACATGTTTTATTCTATATTATAATCCGTTCGATTCGTCATTACAAGCAACTAACATTATAAAAACGTAATACATACATGGTCATTTTGAGTTCAAAAAGCTTGTTTTTATATTAGAAAAGAGTAGTATTTTTTGTATTCTCAAAATATTGATTTCGTATTTACGACCTTTTAATTCTATGTCAACGATATAGTCAACTTTACGCATAATTTTTTTTTATTATTTAAGTCGAGGATGATTTTTGTATGTCGATTGCGAAAGAAGTATAATTTTTTATATATACTCACTCTTGACATTTAATGCGCAATGGTATCTATCACCCCGAGGGTATGAATTACGTGTTGCAGGTGGAGGGGTAAGGTAGTTCTGGTTCAATAAATAATGTATATGTTAGCATTTGATCTCGTTGTGTTTTACAGGATATCCAGGTGAAGCCGGACATCAAGGAATGTTTAGATAAATTGGACTCCCAGGATTATATTAGTTTCCAGTTGCATTCGGAGAGCAAGGTTTTACAAAGAAAGGACATGAGACAGAGGAGAATATGGTGGGTTGTCTTTTATGTTATATATTGATTTATCATGCTAAAACTCTGATGTGCTATATACATACCGTTACCCCATCGGCTTAGTGGATAGAGTGCTGAATTATATTCACCGATGCATTGGCAACACATGTGAATGGTTGCAGAAGAACAACTTAGTAATGGTTGACAATTGATGTTTATTTATAGGCCGTATTTACATTGTATTTCCATAGTCTAGTGTGACCATTATTAATGAGTTTAGTATAGCTCTGTATCGCCAACACAGCATGCATTTCAATCAAATATTGTTTTTTAAGATGACCAAATAGTTTTAATCCAGACGATTATGTAACAATATATAAAGCATGTACTAAGCTACATCAGCAATATTGGTCATGTACCGGTATCAAAGATGTAAGGGCATTGTCCACATGTTTGTGCGCCCCTTGTATTATGAAATAAGTTCAAAAATAGTGATGTGATAATACAATGTACGTTACAGATGTGAAGGCAGAAGCAATTGGTATCGGACGGGAATGTTTACCTGATATTGCTGCATATGGCTGATAATCCTGGACAGCTAGGGCAACCTGATGTGGTTGAACTACAGGTAAGCCATTGATGGTTTTGGACTTTAAACATATATTTTTCACCCTATTTCCTTGAAAGTTAGACAAAACTTTATCTATGATTCTTTAAGCACGGCATATATGATACATTTGGTCAAACGAGCATGGACATTTGGTAATAAATAATTGTTATAAGTTGGAAAATACAACTCACATCGACCAGGAGAACTGGTTAGGTCAGGTGACTGTTATATCGCCTATTTCATCGGCATATTTGTCAAATATGGACAGTAATTGCAGCATGGGGAGTATTCGCAAAAATATTCATACTTATGCTCCATTTGAGTTTGCCTTTTGCTGCTTCTTAGATCCATACCCAATTTTCTTGACGGTCTGACGAAATTGTGTCTAAGATAGTTGTGCTCAACCCAGTTTTAAGCACGAACTTTATTATACTATGTACTATTTAGTCTAACGATACTTGACATGGCGCGATAAATGATTGTTTCAAGTGGGGAAATACTATTCTCAATTTACATCAACTCCTTTGTTAGGATCATGTATAGTAACACCTCGCACAACATTTAAAGTGAAACTCATATGGTTTGATTCTTATAATTGTAGTTTTCATAATTTCAGGCTTTGAGACAAGAGGAGCGCAGATATTCATTTCAAGCTGACATTAGATTAAGTTAAGTTAGACTTTTTATGCTTCTTGGATCCATATATTCAGCCTGTTCGACCCTGGTGTGGTTGAAGTACTGGTAAGCCAGTGATGGTTTTGACTTTAAACATATTTCTTTATTACACAATTTCATAGACCGTTAGACGAAATGTTATCTTAGATTGTTGTGCTCACCCCTGTCTTAAGCACCACATAATATGATACTGTTTGGTCGAAATGGGTCTGGACTTTTGGTGATAAATGATTGTTTAATAGTTGAAAATACAACTCTCATAGACCAGGAGGACTGGTCAGGTGACTTTCATATCGCCTTTTTATGGGCATCCATTCAGTCTGTTCGACCCTGGTGTGGTTGAAGTACTGGTAAGCCAGTGATGGTTTTGACTTTAAACATTTATAATTTATTACACAAATTCCTGGACCGTTAGACGAAATGTTATCTTAGATTGTTGTGCTCACCCCTGTTTTAAGCACTACAAATATGATAATGTTTGGTCGAAATGGGATTGGACTTTTGGTATTAGATAATTATTTAATAGTCGAAAATACAACTCTCATAGACCAGGAGGACTGGTCAGGCGACTTTCATATCGCCTAATTTTTGGGCCTATTTGTCGAATATGGGCATACATTCAGTCTGTTCGACCCTGGTGTGGTTGAAGTACTGGTAAGCCAATGATGGTTTTGACTTTAAACATTTATAATCTATTACACAAATTCCTGGACCGTTAGACGAAATGTTATCTTAGATTGTTGTGCTCACCCCTGTCTTAAGCACCACATATATGATACTGTTTGGTCAAAATGGCACTGGACGTTTGGATATAAATGTTTAATACATGTAGTTGAAAATACAGCTCTCATAGACCAGGCGGACGTGTCAGGTTACTGTCATATCGCCTTTTTATGGGCCTATTTGTCGATTATGGGCATAGATTCAGTCTGTTCGACCCTGATGTGGTTGAAGTACTGGTAAGCCAGTGATGGTTTTGACTTTAACATATAAAATGTATTACACAATTTCCTGAACCGTTAGACGAAATGTTATCTTAGGTTGTTGTTCTCATCCCTGTTTTAAGCACCACATATATGATACTGTTTGGTCGAAATGGGACTGGACTTTGTTAATAAATAATTGTTTAATAGTCGAAAATACAACTCTCATATACCTGGAGGACTGGTCAGGTGACTGTCATATCGGCTTTTGCACGGACGTATTTGTCCAATATGGGCATTAATCCCAATATGGGAAGTATTGTATATATGAATGCTAATGTACTAATATTTCTGCCCAGCCAAACTAGCTCGATAATGTATTGGGTTTCGCTGCACATCTTGAGAAATTGCTGCTTACTTGTAAAAGGCAAAGTTAGTACTGGTTATGTTTAAGTCCAGGAAAACAACATTAAAAGTGAAAGTCAAATTGCTTGATTCTTGTTAATTTTAGTTTCTATAATTTCAGGCTTTGAAAGAAGAGGAGCGCAGACATACATTTCAAGCTGGCCCTTGATTAAGTTAAGTTAGACTTTTTATGCTTGTTGGATCCATATATTCAGCCTGTTCGACCCTGGTGTGGTTGAAGTACTGGTAAGCCAGTGTTGATTTTGACTTTAAACATATATAATTTATTACACAATATCCTGGACCGTTAGACGAAATGTTATCTTAGAGTGTTGTGCTCACCCTGTCTTAAGCACCACATATAAGATACTGTTTGGTCAAAATGGGACTGGACTTTTGGTTATAAATAATTGTTTAATAGTCGAAAATACAACTCTCATAGACCAGAAGACTGGTTAGGTGACTTTCATATCGCCTATTGCATGGACGTATTTGTCGAATATGGGCTGTAATCCCGATATGGGAAGTATTGTATATGTTGGTGCTAAAATACTAATATTTCTGCCCTGCCAAACTAGCTCTATGTGACATCGGACTGAAGTCCTGATTCAAATGTATGTCTCATTTGTCAGTGATATGGTAGCACATGACTCTCCAACATGGAATTGATTGTTACTCTGAAGGCAATTTGAAGTATGACATCTCGATCTTAACTAGCTGAACTTGCCAGTGGATACATTGAATTAGAGCCTGCTTCCATGAATCTGCTCTCAGATGTTACAACTGACATGGTATGTACAACGGACATGGTATATCTTCAGTGTGAGCTATTGTTCATAGGTACCTTAGGGGCCAAATATGAAAGTAAGCATTGCCTGAGATGTATCGTGGAAGTGAGTCTGTAGTCAGATTCTTTATGCAAGTGTATGAGTTCTTCTTTCGATGTATCTTCCTGTCGAGGAATGTTGGCGGAGTGGTAGTTTCACCAGGCTTGTAGGATAATGGATTGAATCCTTGCTGGACTAGTTATGTTGCTACTGTCTTTGATTAAATAACACATTGATTTGAATCGTGTCTTCAATCCAATTTTACTTGAACAAGTTTGCCAGAGCAGGGATATGAATTTCTTAGCGTCAATATATACAACACCATCATATATGGTTACACCTCGCATTTTGCATAATGCATTGGATTTGGGCTGCACATCGTGAGAAATTGCTGCTTACTTGTAAAAGGCAAAGTTAGTACTGGTTATGTTTAGTCCAGGAAAACAACATTAAAAGTGAATGTCAAATAGCTTGATTCTTGTTAATTTTAATTTCTATAATTTCAGGCTTTGAGAGAAGAGGAGCGCAGTCATTCATTTCAAGCTGGCCTTTGAATAAGTTAAGTTAGACTTTTTATGCTTGTTGGATCCATATATTCAGCCTGTTCGACCCTGGTGTGGTTGAAGTACTGGTAAGCCAGTGATGTTTTTGACTTTAAACATATATAATTTTATTACACAATTTCCTGGACCGTTAGACGAAATGGTATCTTAGATTGTTGTGCTCACCCTGTCTTTAGCACCACATATGAGATACTGTTTGGTCAAAATGGGACTGGACTTTTGGTTATAAATAATTGTTTAATAATCGAAAATACAACTCTCATAGACCAGGAAGACTGGTTAGGTGACTTTCATATCGCCTATTGCATGGACGTATTTGTCGGATATGGACTGTTATCCCAATATGGGAAGTATTGTATATGTTGGTGCTAAAATACTAATATTTCTGCCCTGCCAAACTAGCTCTATGTGACATCGGACTGAACTCCTGATTCAAATGTATGTCTCATTTGTCAGTGATATGGTAGCACATGACTCTCCAACATGGAATTGGTTGTTACTCTGAAGGCAATCTGAAGTATGACATCTCGATCTTAACTAGCTGAACTTGCCAGTGGATACATTGAATTAGAGCCTGCTTCCATGAATCTGCTCTCAGATATTACAACTGACATGGTATGTACAACGGACATGGTATATCTTCAGTGTGAGCTATTGTTCATAGGTACCTAAGGGGCCAAATATGAAAGTAAGCATTGCCTGAGATGTATCGTGGAAGTGAGTCTGTAGTCAGATTCTTTATGCAAGTGTATGAGTTCTTCTTTCGATGTATCTTCCTGTCGAGGAATGTTGGCGGAGTGGTAGTTTCACCAGGCTTGTAGGATAATGGATTGAATCCTTGCTGGACTAGTTATGTTGCTACTGTCTTTGATTAAATAACACATTTATTTGAATCGTGTCTTCAATCCAATTTTACTTGAACAAGTTTGCCAGAGCAGGAATATGAATTTCTTAGCGTCAATATATACAACACCATCATATATGGTTACACCTCGCATTTTGCATAATGCATTGGATTTGGGCTGCACATCGTGAGAAATTGCTGCTTACTTGTAAAAGGCAAAGTTAGTACTGGTTATGTTTAGTCCAGGAAAACAACATTAAAAGTGAATGTCAAATAGCTTGATTCTTGTTAATTTTAATTTCTATAATTTCAGGCTTTGAGAGAAGAGGAGCGCAGACATTCATTTCAAGCTGGCCTTTGAATAAGTTAAGTTAGACTTTTTATGCTTGTTGGATCCATATATTCAGCCTGTTCGACCCTGGTGTGGTTGAAGTACTGGTAAGCCAGTGATGTTTTTGACTTTAAACATATATAATTTATAACACAATTTCCTGGACCGTGAGACGAAATGGTATCTTAGATTGTTGTGCTTACCCTGTCTTTAGCACCACATATAAGATACTGTTTGGTCAAAATGGGACTGGACTTTTGGTTATAAATAATTGTTTAATAGTCGAAAATACAACTCTCATAGACCAGGAAGACTGGTTAGGTGACTTTGATATCGCCTATTGCATGGACGTATTTGTCGGATATGGGCTGTTATCCCAATATGGGAAGTATTGTATATGTTGGTGCTAAAATACTAATATTTCTGCCCTGCCAAACTAGCTCTATGTGAAATCGGACTGAACTCCTGATTCAAATGTATGTCTCATTTGTCAGTGATATGGTAGCACATGACTCTCCAACATGGAATTGGTTGTTACTCTGAAGGCAATCTGAAGTATGACATCTCGATCTTAACTAGCTGAACTTGCCAGTGGATACATTGAATTAGAGCCTGCTTCCATGAATCTGCTCTCAGATATTACAACTGACATGGTATGTACAACTGACATGGTATATCTTCAGTGTGAGCTATTGTTCATAGGTACCTTAGGGGCCAAATATGAAAGTAAGCATTGCCTGAGATGTATCGTGGAAGTGAGTCTGTAGTCAGATTCTTTATGCAAGTGTATGAGTTCTTCTTTCGATGTATCTTTCTGTCGAGGAATGTTGGCGGAGTGGTAGTTTCACCAGGCTTGTAGGATAATGGATTGAATCCTTGCTGGACTAGTTATGTTGCTACTGTCTTTGATTAAATGACACATTTATTTGAATCGTGTCTTCAATCCAATTTTACTTGAACAAGTTTGCCAGAGCAGGGATATGAATTTCTTAGCGTCAATATATACAACACCATCATATATGGTTACACCTCGCATTTTGCATAATGCATTGGATTTGGGCTGCACATCGTGAGAAATTGCTGCTTACTTGTAAAAGGCAAAGTTAGTACTGGTTATGTATAAGTCCAGGAAAACAACATTTAAAGTGAATGTCAAATAGCTTGATTCTTGTTAATTTTAGTTTCTATAATTTCAGGCTTTGGCAGATATTCATTTCAAGCTGGCCTTTGATAAGTAAGTTTGACTTTTTATGCTTGTTGGATCCATACATTCAGATTGTTTTTATGCCCCCGTATCGATAGATCGGGAGGCATATAGTGATTCACCTGTCCGTCCGTCCGTTCGTCCGTTCGTTCGTCCGTTCGTCCGTCCGTCCGTTCGTCCGTCCGTCCTGGTTAACCCAAATTGACCGTTTCTTCTAGCATCATTATGGCTTGCTACAAAGCTTCCAAACTTGCATGGATGTTGTATATGAACACTCTCCACACACCTGTATCACCTGACCCCGTTTTGACCTTCACCTTGACCTAATTTTGGACTTAGACTTATTTATGGACAAGGCTTCCACAGGGGGCATAAGCGTTTATTGAACGCAGTCTTGTTTAATCCAGTAATGGTTTTTGAATATTAAACATAATTATAATTTATTACCCAATTTCCTTAACCGTTAGACGAAATGGTATCTGAGAATGTTTTGCTCACCCCTGTTTAAGCACTTCATATATGATACTAAATTTAAATTTTAAAATTCAACTATCATAGACCAGGTATTCTGGTTTTGTTTATTGACTGCCTAATCACCTATTTCAAACCCCTATTTGTCAAATGTTTGCAATACTCGCAATATTTAGAGTCTACTGTACAAATACTCGTATTGCTGCACTACCAATCTAGATATATGACATCAAACTGAAGTCTTGATGCAAATAATTGTTCCATTTGTCAATGATGTGGTAGCATATGACTCTCCAACATTGATCATACAACACCATGGTATAGGATTATACCTCACATTTTGCATAATACAATTGTACAACTGAATTAGACTGTCATTGTGAGAAGTTGCTGTTTATTTGTGAACGGCTAAGTTAGTACTGGTATGGTTTAAGTACAGGAACACTGGTTGGTTCAATTTGCTGCCTTTTATTATATACATGTTTGATACACCCCGAACATATACTGTGACAGTAGTCAAATTGGTTGATTCTTGGTAATGTTTCTTACTCTAATTTCAGGTTTCCAGAGAAGAGGATCCATTTGTATTGCCTTACTTAGAAATTATTTTAGTATTGGTGTATTGTATGTTTATGTTTGCTTTTTGAATAAAGTTATGTATATACGTACGAACTCATGTGTTGTTATTGTGAGAACATTTATATGAGTACAGGATTTCAAGGAAAGTAACTCACTGTTTGGGACAGTCACGTTTAAGCTCGCCTGTCACAGAATGACAGGGTGTGCTTTGAAGATCGCTCTTCGCCCGTTAGTCTTAAAGGCGCGTGTCGACAATAGAAGACACACTCTATTCAAAACCTTTACAAACCCTCATTGACACAGGTGGGTGTGTTTTGGACTGCAGCTGGCCGCAGACTGAAAACTTGTCAGACAAGATGCAGCACTAACTCAGTACTAGTTAGCATTGATATCGAATATGCACAATTACACAGCAATAAACACTTTGGATATATAAAGCTCCAACGATAATACTAGCCTTTGTTTACAAATATAAGTGACCCATTCTATTAAAGCATGACTTTCTTTTAATGTATATACTATTTCAATCCACACTGATAACAAGCGGCTATTCAACCATGCAGTGTTTATAGAAGGCTAGTGTTATCCTTGGCGAGCTACATTCTATAACTTCAAGAGTTATAGTTCATGTACTATAGATGTACAACGACCTTCGAAATATGACCTTAGGACGAGTTCATTTGCTAAGGTTGAAACGATATTTACCGTTATTTTTCTGATATATTATGAACATATCTTATCAATTCACGTTATATTTCAAGTTGACAGCGTGGCCTAGTGGTTAAGATGATCTATACTCAGAATAAGTCTGTACTCAGAACATTATTTTTATATGGGCTGTGGGTTCGAGTCCGCTGCTAAACTCTTTTTCACCAATTTTATTATGATAATACATTTTGTACATTATTTGTTTTATATATTTTATTACTTAATGAATAATAAAATTATGTTTTAGGTTTAATACTGAGTTGCTTTGTTTCGTTTATTTCATTATTTAAGCCCGCCCTGGATATTGTGACAAATATAAATATATATATATATAAATGACAATCGGATTGAATTACAAACTATTTTCATCATTGGTTTTGCTGGAATTTGAATTGGAATCACCACTCTAAGAATATGCTGTAAAAACGTCAACATGAATAAGCGTTTACTCTGGTAATACAAGGAGCACAGTTTGTGTGACCGTTGACCGATATTTCTGTTCAACAGTCTTGAGGTGGGAATGTTTTCAATTATTAAAATACAAAGGAAATATATATATTTTGGAAATATTTATAAAATAGACATGCACGCGAATGTTTTTTTAGCAAAAAATATTCAAAATGGGTGAGATTCGAACCCAAGCAAAAAATCTATTTAGATTCATAAGCAGTAGCTTAGCCTACTGCGCCATGGAGGACGATGTAAGCTACAATTTCAAATAATAGATTTCTATTTCGAATACACCCCTTTTACCTGGATTATTTCATTATTAAAAGTACAGTTACGCCCGAACGATTGTGGTTTATCTATACTTGAACACATCATTTCGCTGACGAACTACTGCATCTATTTGCTGTCATTTAGAATATAAAAATTAAATGCATCACATATATCGTTGTCAACATTACGCCAACATAACGTAACACCAGTGAGTATGGATGTATCGACTGCTATGTTATTGTATGGATAGACTTCCAAATTCCTGTAAGAAACATACAAGCAATGAAGGGATAACGAAGAACACACATTACTGCAAACGTATTGTTTATTTTAACTACGAAGCTGACATTGAATAACCCAGGATAAGAACTACAGTCGTACTTGTGTAAAGATCACCTGCGAACATAGACCACTGTTACAAAACATGTCTGCTAATACCACGTGTGCTACTTCCCATCGGGTTTCCTTCCAAAACCTTCATAACACAAACTCACTTCGGATACGGCTATCTCTGTTTCCGGTAGCCATAGAAAAAAGATATTAGGTCGCACAGGGAAGGCATAACTCAACTTAACCAGCCGATCACAGAAAACATAAAAAGCATACAAGGCAGTTGTCAAATGCTTGGGAAAGAGAACTTAATCAATAATGATCCATTTTTCTCCAAACAACGCTAGGATTCCATCACAGCCCAGTTAGGGTATTGTTATAGTGACGTTGCAGTTGATGTGTACACAAAATACAACAACTATTGTCTGAACAGGTAGAGCGAATATAGTATGTTAGTTTAGCATTGAAATTATAGTTGTTTGTACAATATAAGCCTTTATGATTGGTTTTACACCGTTGTAGTAGACTCGACCGCTGCGACACTGGATTTTACCCTGACTGGACAATATTAGACATAGCAAATCGGGAATGAGAAGGGATGGTGACGTGTTAGCACTATGATTTAGCAAGACACCAATAATTACATTGTGTTTCGCTCAGTATTTACGAGTGGGGAAACTGGTTTCTATTCGCTCTCACCTTCTCCACGATGGATAGGCTCAATAAGTAGCGGTCGAAACGTTAGTATTATATGTAGTAGAACACATTAAATCTAATAGTATAGTTGAACAAAATCTACCCGAGGCTGATCACACTTCGACAAGCACTTCGTTGGTATCCATCGTCAGTTGTTATTAAGGGTCAAACAATTTTAAACTTAACGAAGGAACGTTATGAAATATACTTATGTCTCAGACGAGTTCTGTCAAACAATATAAATTGAATTTCCATTACGCTACAAGTATCATGCGGATCACCTCGGCCTTTATGCTTTGTAATAGATGTATATTTACCGGAGACAAACGGAAATAGCCGAGCTTTCAGGATGTGTACAATCCTGTTACAATAACAGAAATGTTGATATCATGTGTTTCCATGGTAATTACCATTAGAAATAATCTAAGTGTCACTAGTTTGTTTCTTGGAAACAGTATTGCTATTTGTGCTGGACTCCCGAAGGTAGCTATATAAACAGGAGCATGTTTCATCCCGCTAAACAAGAGACACACTTGTCGTTACAGATACTAGTCGAAACACCGTACTTCATCAGTTTGAAGAATGTCCAGAATGTTTGTGTGATACATTGACAATCATAGTAATCTCATAGTTTTTTCAGAGGGATGTTAGTTTATATGTTGGTATGATTACGTTGCACCGCACAGTATGTCGCAATATACTTTAATATATTAATCGCTAGTTTTTACTATAATAATTAATGCATTGTGCAAGGATAAATATTAAATGAACTTGATATTTGCTGGAACGTATGTTTCTGGGGACTATTTTATTGAATTGTAGATACGTTTTTACTCTACATTATTAGTGTAATGTCACCAGCCAAGTTGGCTTATCAGACACACACTTTCTGAGCACATGCACGACTTGTCTTACATATGGTCATGCTAGGTACACAAACTATTGTTGGTGACTCAACAACCGGTCCTAGCAGTACGAACTTACCGGGATTCGATCATTCGACAACTTTCGCTCTCGTGGCATACATTTCCCACATGTTATATCCAACGTGTTAGCTAGAGTCATAATTTAAACACATCCGTTTTAGACGAATTTAACATTGTTACCTTCGAAAATGAAGCTAACGGGGAAGACTGTGTTTACCCAACTGTGTTAAATAAAGTATTTATTATTGTTATTATTATTATTTGTGTACATACATGTTTAATATGTTCTATATATAGGTATTACATGCATGAAACATATAGTAACTCAGTTTAGATGGATGCACAAGCAGCGAAACAAATAATAGATATCTAATCTTCTTAACTGAAACTTAATTTTTTTTAAGTATCTTTGATAAAATTAAAAATGTGTCATACTAAATTATAAAGAAAAAGATGTATTGAGTAAATAAGTCATCTTTATGACTAGATATTTTTCTTTTGTTATTAAGAACTAATCAAAGAAAGAGTGTATTGTTATTCTTCTCGCTCATTAGCTTCTTAAATGTTTCTCTATTAACAGAATCGTCAATAAATCATGTAACATCATATCATATTTGTGACTCTCCACAAATAACCACGCTTGGTTATAATATTAATAACATACTTATATTTATTGGTAACTAACTCAATGTTGTTTTTTGTGTATTTGTAATTTCATGTGTGTAAAACCATATTTATGAGCCTTGATAACGTCGTTACATTTTGTTAACCTCATTATTTCATGTAAACATGAAATGAGAGAATAAAAGGTATTTGACTTGACTTGACTTGATTACCGGTAGCACAATAGGTCTACAAATTATATTGATCACTCTCAACACCTCGTTCATAAGTTTGTCAATTGCCAAAATGCTTATCACAGTAGATCTATGTTGACTCACTGACCACCCAAACCGGAAGTCGCTGATAACTAGGCGTTCAGTTTCATTTTCATTTTGGAAAGCTGTCAACAGTAAATATTTAATGTTTTTATCAAACTTTTTGAATTGAATATACTTGTCGTATATATTTTTCAGCGTGAAAAACAGAAAGTTCTATACTAGGCATTATCATTTTAAATGAAAACGTATTTTCTCAAAATAAACAGCTGGATAAGGCGATAGACGATTCAATCACGATAAAATGTCCATTATTTTAAAAATGCTAAGGAAATTCAAGTAATAATCTCTTCTATGTGTTTCATTATCAATCTATACGTATGAGTTTATACGTGCAATGATGCATTTCTCCACTGAATTGTTGCAATAGTGTTAATTTATTCCAGTATGCATTCGAATCATGCACTGAACGCCTATTCGGAAAACGGAAACATCCATCTGTACCACAAGTCGCAGTACCACTGTACGCTTATTCAATAAAATATTCAAATATCCATTTACGAAATGCTTGTGGGTATTAGCCTTTTCAAGGTACTCATTGAAATGATAAATATCAGTTACGCATTGTATCTTAAGTTTATTTTCGACAATCAACCTGTAAGTTTTTGGTCATTCTCAACACCAATGACCCTTGCATATCCGTTTTGCACCTATCTATATTTCGTTCCAGGGGAGGGGGCAGACCAATGGGAATTGGGCATTTTTTTCTTTTTTTGGTTTAATTCCCCACCCTAGATCCAACAGTTTGTCTAAATTTCCACAGTGGGATATCGTCTTGAAATGGTTGTCTGCTTTCGCGGCGTCTAAATTCCCCAATATCGGGATCTAATAATTAAACCAGGCCAATATCTATTTCCGAGACCCGGACTCGTTCGGGGTGTCATATTCCCGCCTTTTGGGAATCATCCGCCTCCTCCGATGGCACCTTTCGGGAATCGTTGCCCCCCCCCCCCCCCAATGGCACCGAAGGCTCGCGAAACTCCCCTTGGGGGTGTAATATTCCCCACCCTTGAGCCAAACGTTTTGTCTAAATCCCCACAATGGGGAATGGTAGGTGTATCATATGGCCCGCCAATACTGGGATCTAAAATCCGGCCAACCAAGTATATTTCCCTTGACCCAGAATGTCAAATTCCCGCCTGTCTGGAATCGTCTTTTGTCTAAAGTCCTGTGTATGCCCACAACACCGCCAAGTCCCCCTCGCCCCAAACAAATATTGATAGGTACATTAAACCACTAAGGCAGTGCTAGAGTTTCCATTTTAGGATGGCACTGTTGCTTTCTAGTAGTGATATTCAAGGACATAATGGAACTGTCTTACATATTCAGAGTATTAATTCAGGACACATTGCTTCATATCATGCATATAATCTTCATGCCTAATATATTTTACCTCCTGCTGTGATGTGTTGATTTTATTAAGACAATCAGGTTATTGTTTCAGTTCTAAATGCAAATAAATTACGAAAAACTATATTTTTATTTGTGTTTATTTTCTGGTTGACTTAAAGTACCGGAATTTGTCGAATAACAGGGACCAGTACCTGTGTCAAATGGGGGAGTGGTGGCTAAGAGGTAGGACGCACGCTTTGGGATCGAGAGGTCCGGGTACGATCCCTGTCTCTGAGCAATTAAAACCCGCAATGCTCTACACGACAAAGGAGTGAACCTTTTTAGGCGGTGCCTGTACATGTTCTATATTTCTTGGCACCGTGTCTCGATGTTGGCTGCACACAGACCAGGAGAGAAATATCCACCACAGGGAGACTGAAACGCAGGTTTCCGAAGGCTTAGGTAGATCTATGTCCAGGGGAAGATAAATGCCAAAGTTCGGCTGAATTGCTGAAAGCGGCCCTCGAAAACTGGTAACTTTTTTAATAAAACAACATGAACGAATGGAGATTATATTTTAAACAATTCGAGTCGTGGACGGTAAGTGTATACTTTTCATGTGTTTTCACCAACATTCAAAAGAAAAAGTGTTACCATTGTGTAGACCATTATTTTCTGTATTGCAGACAGAATTCTTTGTATTTGAACATGATTGTACTATCAAGACTGTGCCATAAGATAATTTGTTCTGGTCTACAAGAACGTATGCATATAGTTCTTCAAATAAGACTCAATTTGCTTATTTGTGACAATTCTGAGAAAAGCTATTAGTGTTGCATCCTCGCACTTACGGTTAGGTAACATATATGGCTATTTGGCTGACATACATGTCCTAGAAATAACGGCTTAATTCATATTCGCATTATCTAGAGTTCTAAGGTCTGTCATAGACAAGAATACAAGCGATGCGGAAGGTGTAAAATTCTTTATAAAATGAAAATAAAACCACCAAACACGAAATTAGAAGATATAAATTAAATACACATGTTTCGTTGCGGCTTCTTCATTTTAGTTAACTATTTTATTTCTTTGATTATTATTGAACATGTAAGGAACAATGCATGACCGTTGACACGTTTGCATAGTTCCAATAGATTATCTCCCTTTGACATAAAACTGGTCAAAGGGAGACGATAAAATATACAGAAAAGTTGAACAAAAGAACAATAGAAATCGGGACAAAGTTTTTTTTGGCAATTCAGGAGTCAGATTTATCTCCCTTATAACTTTTTATTTGGATTGTCTCTCTTTGACACTTATACGAGGGATGTCCGGAAAGTGTTTAGAATGCATTCATGTAAACCAAACCAATGAGAGTATATATTTGAAATTTTACCATCTGATAGATCAATCTAATATGGACTATTCCTGAAAGTTATATTAAGATTCAACGAAGCGAACACATTACACACACATTCCTTCGTCATTAACGTTGTTCAGTTCGGCTATCAGTCGTACAAATCTTCATAGTCGTCGCTGAAAGTTTGAAGCTGGCGAAATAACACTGCATTTAACTTGTCAAGTGTTATTTATTCCTTGCCAGAAAGATAAATGTGTGGTGTATGTGTCTGTAGGAGTCATACTGGGGCGCACAAATATTTTTATCACTACGCACTGCCCCGTGCGTGTCGTCAACGTCGGTTTTTTCAGGCATCTTGTTGCCACAAACCTATTTTACCATAATACAACAGTACAACTTTGAGCAGAGATGCAGCTTATGTTCATTTGATGTCTTGACGTTTGACTGTACATTTCGGTGCCAAATATTAAAATGACCAGTTATTTATGAATTGTGAAACGCATAATTTCTTACGTGTTCAGTAAAGCGTTATATAGGTTGTCAAGGCAACGCTTCTCTTGCACAGTGTCAACAATATAATTTAGCACTTAGTTTATACTAATTTATTTGAGGTCGATTGTGAAACAAGTTTTTCCAACTGATATTAATCACTCTCGACACCTCTTCCTGATGTAATCCATCGCCACGAGGGTATGAGAGAAGAGAAGCCAGTTTCTCTTTTATGCTGAGCGTCTAGCAAGGGAATTTCTGGTACCATTTATATTTGGTCTTTGGTATGACGCGGTCAGGGATCGAACCCGAGACCTCCCGCACTCGAAGCGAACGTTCAACCACTAGGCTATCGAGGAGGCGGTTACACGTAGTCATCATCAGAATATGGACCCATTGATTTTGAGGTAAGAGAATAAAGAGTGTATTTTGCCGGGACCGAAGAACCAGTTCAAGGCACATAGGGTGTAAGAGGCTAATAATGTTTGAGTCATCGAAGTTCTACTGTACGTCGAAGTAGCTTTGACTTTTCGTCGCCTCACTTCCAGAATGTTCAAATATCTACTCCATACGTGATTGAAGAGTCATGTTTACACCTTCCGTGAACATCGGAGGCTATTTCTCAACAAACCAATACATAGTGCCACAATGCATGGCAATAATATGACATTTTCCTTTAATTTGCAATTATAACTACAGTTCCAAGAACAAAACTTTAGACTATAGTTTAAAGCTGCTATCACAATTTACCATAATACCAAGCAACATGTCATCCATTGAGTGTGGACACTATTTTTATGAACACGCATTTACATTTGTTGATTCAACATGGATTCCACATGTTTAATCGGTATCATTTGATCTCAGTCGACCAAGGCAACATTTACAGATAAAAAAATTCATAAATGGTAATAATAGGTTTCATTTTCTTCAATCACTCCTATTGCGTTATGGTATTGTGAAGCGCAATATTATATGTTGTAATAATTTTGTGCTATATAAATGACATTTATATCTGTGTTTGGGTCTACCACAAGTATACTGACGTCAAGAAAACAACGCTACACTGATTTTTTTCCAAAATATTCCCGTGATTATCGACACACCATATTTTTAGCTAAGAACGCACCTACCAAAGCGAAAAAATAATCCCGATCTGGTCCAATTTGCTCAGGTATGGTACGGCGCACGATTCGCAAGTGCGTCTCGAGCTCCTTTACCAAGAGGTATTTCCGGTCGATAAAAGCGCAGTGACCATATGCTGAAGTTGGTTTACAATGTGAAATCACTAACGCGGTGTACGGAGTTGTTGAAGTTTAAAGAATGTGTATTTGTCATTCTACCAGACGTTTCAGAGCGGTTCACATCTCGGATTTCATTTTGTTTTATTTCAAGAAAATAACAATTGATACGGATTCAAGATGTTATGACTATATTGTATACAACTGTTTTGTTTATGTACTTATTATATGACACATGTTTGTATATTATACTATCTATACGTGTTTTTTCGTTTACAATTTAAGATTGTTTAATCATGCGAATATTGATTAATATGCCGTTGCATTACGCGCATACTTATTTTATTGATATATTTCAAATGTTACATAATAGTGAACTATATTATATGTCTGATAAGTCGGTGTCTAAGGTGACAAGTATTATCAAAAGGGGGAAATATTTTCCCCGTTTGGCTATATATATGCGGTCGTCGTGTGCAGTCAGTCTTTAATATGGTTTTTGATTGTATGATTATGTTTACTTTAAATAGAAAGATCACGACACTGTTTCAGATCAGATCATAATTGTATCTTCAAGTCTGAGAATGAGGTCCAACATTCAGCGATTCGACATTGACAAACGGACACAGGTTTCCAGAGTTTTTTTTCTAAATAAAGTTTTATCTCTGGTCGTTCCTGGGCGAGTCGATTCGCAGATTCAGTATATTTTAACCAACATGGTTTATGCGTCTTTGTGCACGCTATGTCATTTGTTGCATTACATATCACACTTGCTCTGAATAAACGTATCCCGTCTGGTCATGCATTATAATATGGTGTTTGTTATTATTGTAGTGTAGAAAAGACTATCCGTTAATGTCATCCGCGTGTCTGCTTGACAACGGCACACCTGATTTCTTCTCATGTGAAAAGTAATTGTGGTCTGGCTGTGATGTTTTACAATAACCAGCATTTTTCCTGGAATACATTCCTAAAGAACAAATGTGGGAGGTCTTTGATAGCCGTTTACGTCCGTTTGAACGTCAGCATCGAAACGTTCAGCCATTACATCCACTCGTAACATTATGCACGCTATCTCAAGGTACGTGCTGTTTAACTTGTGTGAATCAATTAGGCGAAGATTGCCAGCAGTTGTTGCAGGACATGGAGGGCATTCGCGATACTGACATTTTGGATAGGGTAATGGTTTTGTATCGCAATTTTGAACATCTCAATGGCGATACTTTCATATGAGAATTTGCAGACGTGTTTGCACATCTCTATATTTTAGTCTTAGAGAAGAAATTATATGTTTACTATCATAACGTATGAAACATCCGAACATATAGGTAGGTGTAGTTCCTTTTTGACTTCAGTATATATTAATGAACTGTATCTAATGTTCCAAATGGCCCATGCACTATAAGTGGTATGGTTTCCAGAGACTGAAGCATATATGAAACAAATTCTGAATATGCATGTAGGATTTTAAAATTAAACAATTCCTTTCTACTGCGATGATGACAATGCGACAACGCGACTGTACGATGGCGACAGTGTGATATGACTATCGAACTGTCGCCGTCGCACTATCGCATTGTCACCATCGCACCACCGCGTTGTCGCACTGTCGCCATCGTATTGTCGCACTATCGCGTTGTCGCCATTGTACTGTCGCATTGTCGCCATCGCACTGTCGCCATCGCACCATCGCATTTTCGCCCTCTGGATTTTAATGTGTAACCACGATGGCCCTAACGGTATTCCGTACTAAGTGTCATCGCGATTGCATCGGGAATATACGCCCGTGATTATTAATATCGACTTGCGAATCACTCAACATTTTACTTAAGTGCAGAGTGTAAAATGAACCCGAGAAAACTTTGCGCGTTTAGAAATTTACTGTACACTAGAGAAAATTGAAGTATACGCAGTTTCGAGAGAGCTCAGTCGTACCTATTGAAGACCGTTTAACCATATATATTATATAATGCCGGCGGATGTGAGTTTTAATTTACAAGACGTGATTTCCAGTTCAAAATCTCAACGCAAGTTTAATGTGACACTACGTTATTTTTACATACATGTAGTTATGTATAGATTCGTGTTTTCACGCCGTTTCTTTCTGTAAGTTATATTCGGCGGCCGATTTATCTGAGTTGTTTTGTTGGACTTTATCCCAACCAGTACATACTTACCATTGGCTTCCATAAGGAACCGGCAACTTCTACTAATGTGGCGGATAATTGTTCAATATTCATTAAAAGTTAGTCCTGTGACCAACCGCGACCGAGCCACATGTGTAAAATGTCCGTTGTATTTTCAATAAAAAGATGAAATACGATGTTACGGATAGCCACTGCCTAACAGTATAGTTCTTTTGTCTTTCTCGTGCAAACCTACTGAAAACCAATCAACGGCCTTCCTTACTAACTCAACTGTGTCACTTCACGGTTTAGACGTGCAAAAGTCACCTTACTAGTGTCGACGATATGTTGCGTAATTCTAGGTTAAGAAAACAAAGACAAAATTGTCAACACGAAGTAAAAAAGTCAAACAATAAAATGATAATGGTTGTTTTTAACTTTGAGTTGTCAGATTATTTTCTTGCGTTCTTAGCCAGAAATTAAGTCATATACCTTGAGGTATGTCCACACTATTTAATTAAGTTGCATTCACTAATTCACAGTGAATATCAATGGCACCGTCAAATATTTAATTTAGATCAAACATCAAATACACGTATGGAAATTACTCAAAATTACCCCATGCAAGATAAATATCAATTACTACATGAAATTTTTTTTTAAACTGCTGTTACACGTGTGCGTGCTTGTGTTCTTAAATTTGGTATAATCGGCAGTTACAAACAAAACCTGACCAAATAAAAAATATTGTATTGAGTGTAGTGTTGAAAAAAATGCACCAGGAGCGATATGTTGCTTGGTATATATGGTAAATTATGAAAACAGCTTTAAACTGTAGTCTAAAGTTTTGTTCTTGGGACTGTAGTCATAATTGCAAATTAAAGGAAAATGTCATATTATTGCCATGCATTGTTACATTATGTATTAGCTTGTTGCGAAATAGCCTCCGGTGTTCCCGGAAGGTGTTAACATGACTCTTCAATCACGTATGGAGTAGATATTACGAGGAAAACGAAAATGCTTGACACTGTAGTCCGCTCTCACACACAATTTTTCCAAGGTTTCACAGGGTAATTGAGAAAACGGTCAAACTACGGAGAGATATACAATATATCATGGAAACCTTATATTTTTTCCCTTGGCGTGCTCTATATTCCATAGAAATTGGTGAAGAAATAAAATACTTACGCCTATTTTTCTTCTCCAAGTGGAGGTTTTGTTAACAACATTCTTCTCTGGACTGTAGTATTTTGCCACGTGGTATTGCTACACTGATTATATATCTAGTTGTTTCTGATGTCACAGTATATAATGTACTTTTTATTCTTTGACTTGTGATGTACATTTATATTAAATATTATAATGCGTGTGCTACTACTTTGGGTAAAATCTATGTAACTTGTGCTCTGAAGTAAGCTGTAAACAAGAACGCAACGTAATCTGGTCTTTTGTTTTAGGCTTAATCATGTGTAAAGCTCCGAGAATTTGGCAGGAAGTTGGTAGATCGTAGTTAGAAATTCCTTTCTAGCTGCACACCAATAACGAACAAGCAGTAATTTCGATATTCATATACCTTCGCCAATTTCTATCTAATGTCCAATTATATCCAGTCAGCTATAAGTTCGTTATTCAATTTTCTACGAGAGTTCGAATTTCCAGCCAGCTGTAAGTTCGTTATTCAACTAAAGAAAAAGGTGAATTTTCAGGAGATTTTGAATTTCAAGCCAGATGTGAGTTCCTTATTGGACTTAAATAAAGTTGAATTTCCAACATAGTTTGAATTTCTCATCCAACAACCGTGTTTGTGGGCTCTTTATAAGGTTACAACGCGGAAATATGTGATAAATTAAATTTATGCCTTTTCAAGAAAGCATAAAATTACCAAAGTTTCATTTTAATTAAAAAACTAATAATATTAATAATTAATTGCTGGTTCATATATTGCATAATGCGCTCATCTCATCTTCAAAAGACAAAATTACTTTGGATATTTTTTTGCAATAATAAATGCTTACCCCATAACCTGATTGTCGTGAAATTTCCAGTCTACGACCTTTAAGTGACTCTGCGGCTAGCTTCATGTCGAAATATCCCTCTTTGGGGACTTGGGGACTCCTACAGCACATTGATGAATGTTAGAAAAGGGGTTTCCCAAGGTTCTATTTTAGGCCCTTTGATCTTTAATATCTTTATAAATGACATCTTCTACCTCATTATTTAATTGCACAACATACAACTATGTAGACCACAATACCCTCTCTTTCAACAGTGACAATCTTCAAAATCTGAAAAGAACACTTGAAAGTGAAAGCGAAGTAATGATAAAGTGGTTTCAGGATACTAGTAATCACATGCAGGCTAACCCAGATAAATTCCAAGCTATTTGTATCGGCAAACATACTGCTGAGAATATCCAGTCTTTCTCAGTCACAGGAATTGATATTAAATGTGATAAGTCATGTTACGCTTCTTTGCATTGAGATTGACTTCCAAATTTTGAATTACATATTTCAAATGTCTGTATCAAGCAGCTAGACAACTTACTGTTTTGTATAAACTTAGTGAATGTCTAACTGTATAAAACAAACTTCTTATTTACAATGTCTTGTTAGGTCCAGTTTTTACTACTGTCCCATAGTCTGGCACTTTTGCAGTAAGAAACACACAATTAAACTTTACATACTACCATTTAGAGACTTAAAATTAGTATTTAACGATTTTGAATCAAACTATGAAACACTCCTGGATAAAATAAATATGCTAACACTACATGTTAGCCGTCTTCGTCAAATAGCCATTGAAGTCTTTAATGGACCAAATAATATTTCACCTGTGAATATATAAGAACTAATAAATGTTAAATTCAACAACTATAATTTCAGGTAAACAAGCACCCTTGAAGTGCCAACAGTCAATAGCACTAATTATGGTAAGAAAAGCTTCCGCTTTGCTGTCACCCAGGTGTGGAACAGTCTACCTAACGAGTTACGGGTAACTATCGACTATAACGAGTTCAGGAGACTGATACATTCCTGGAGCGGTTCGGGGTGTGCATGTACCATGTGTTCATACATTTTGTTCTAATGTTTGTGCTAGTTATCTCCCTTTAGCTGCAAACACATTTGCTACACTACCAGTGTCAATTATAAATGGAACAGGGAGCTTAGATGGGCCTATATGTAACGTATTGAATACACGGTCCCGAGAGTAAGTATGTAAAGAAACGCTCACCGTATCAATCAAATATTCCAAAGGCAGGTTACTATCGTGCGGGCAAGTCACTGTTGTCACATACTTTATTTACGCGTTGTTTGCTTTTGCAAACCTTAGCAAAATGTGTAAGACTACCACATTTATAACAAGTCACATTTTTCGCTGGACAAATAGTTTGTCCAAAATGTTTCTTTCTACCACATCGTCCACAGTGGTTGGTCTGTTTTTGTTGTTGTTTTATTACGTTGAAATTATTGACCTCTAATGTAAATTGTAGAGGGATAGACAAACAGACAATAGTAATTGCTATTGTAGTATAACTCGAGATTGTAAAATCGAAAATATTTAATTTATTTGTTTAGAATACACGAGAACAATGTCGTTTCATTGCTTACGAGTCATTATGCGATAAAAATGCCAAGACAAGCCAACCCCACCAGTGACATCCCATTTACGGTTTACAAACGTCAGTATGGCGTCAAAAGAAAGTTTACATGATATAGTTTTAGTTTTATATGTATTTCCTGATGAAGGCAAAATGCCGAAACGTTGAGTATACAATATAATTAATTTCAACACGTGCATTTGTTGACATTTATCTTTGAGTATGGCGTCAATACATTATAGCGAGGTGTTGTCAATTCTACATGATTTTATAACAAACAAAAGTGCCGTTTGCGTTCCTGACATGAATAGCTGGCTGTTGAGTTAAAAAAATGTGTTAGTTATAGACGTCACTGCAATATAATGTTGTTCTTGTGGCGTAGGTTTTGTAAGTCTGCCTGAAAATTGCCCATCTTAGACGTCTACTGTAAGCGAATATTTAGTCTTTAGACGACTAATGATCAATGCTTTATCATTGAAATGCATTGATTTGCCCATTGCCTGCATGGCAACATTCAAGATTTCAATAGCCATTTGACATCGTGTCAACGTCATTCTTGGACCTCAAATCGTTGAATAATTTGCAATGTTTTAGCGGTTGTGACATAAGACAGACAATGTTGTGCTTGTGTTCATCCTCTACACGTGTCAGATTTCCTCAAGCACGTGGTACACGTGTTTTCTCTATAAATAACGTAATGACTTAAAATCACCCAAACATAAATTGTACTTATGTTTATAAAATAAACATATACCGCCATGTCCTCTACCGTTATTTTTATTTACACTTTCTTTCCTTGAAACACATATACATTCATAACCACCAATGCGAAAATCATCATTTTACGTTGCCAGGTCTCTGAAAAGAACAGAAAATCAAAATTGCATACAAAATTAATGAACTCTGCATCCGACAAGCAGTTACGAAGTCCTTCAACATTCCAAGCAATAAAGTTCAGAGAACACTTTCTCCGTTTTCCTATATCTTGGCGTTTTGACTGTTAGGCTGAGATCTGGGATTGAATAATACATTGTTAATAAACAGTTTATCGCGAACCAATGTAGCACGCTTTCCATCCCTTCTCGCTTGTACTAACTCGGGGATCAGAGCTCGTCTACGTTCGAGAATTTCCGGTGGTAATTGCTCCGAGATGTTGAAACTAGACGATCCTAAATCAATACGCCTTAAAGCATCTTTAATTACCATTCTTGAACTGGTATTGCTGAACTTAGCAACAATAGGTCGAATTTTGTTGGTTTTAAATTGACCTATTCTGTGAGCACGATCTACAGAAATGCACTTTTCAGGATCACTGATTTTTAGCACATGCTTACAAAAAGAAAACACTTTGTCGACACAATTTTCACCGAATGGAGTATTTATACTGTGTGATGTACCAATTGCAGCCGACGGGTTGTTTAAGACGTTGGATGTATCGTCCATTGGTGATGATTGGCTATCATGAGTAGACTCGGGTAGAGGGGTACCAGGTGTTTGTTCAGATCCCTCTGGCACGGATGGAGGGGTACCGGATATTTGGCCAGGTCCCTCGGGAATACCAAAGAACAGCAAGTTGTCGCTCATAGACCGTACTTTCAAGTCCAAAACGCTATCAGACAATAGCTCGTTAGCAGATTTTAAAAGTTTATTTTCATCGACCAAATTATTGACTTCACTGGATAACTTTTCAATATTGTTTTTGTTTACATTGGAACGGGTTGACACACTGTCGTATTGATCAGCTATAAATTTTTGGCTATTCTCAATTTCCACGATAATTTCATACTATCAGTCTTTGTAATAGATAAAGGTAAACTGTCTTATTTCATACTACATTGTATCAATCTTTGTAATAGATAAAGGTAAAGGGTCTTATTTCATACTATCAATCTTTGTAATAGATAAAGGTAAACAGTCTTATTCATACTATCAGTCTTTGTTATAGATAAAGGTAACTGTCTTATTTCATACTATCAGTCTTTGTAATAGATAATGGTAAACGGTCTTGTTTCATGCAATTAGTCTTTGTAATAGATAATGGTAAACGGTCTTCTATCATACACTCAATCTTTATAATAGATTAAGATGAACTTGCTCCTCTCATACCCACAACCTTGACAATAGACAAAAGATAACATAGAAACTTATAGGGCAATAAATTATATTCTATCAGTGATGCAGAGCTGCCCAGGTAATGCGTATACAAGCCAAGTATGCAGTGTATATTAAAACCTCCATGATACTGTCTTTTCGTATCCGGACCGGACTGATAATTCCACATCGTAGTTGTAGGTTATTGTAAAGAAAGTAAAACGAATGCATTTTTGTAATTCCTCGCAGAGATGTAATTAAAAATCCCTCCAAAATCGTCAACATAAAGATCGCGAAAACTATACTTGTTGTTGTTGTTTAAATTAGTTACCCCTGAAATAAGTAGACCTAGAATTAAACAAATTGAAAAACGTGCATTATCCACAGACAGATATATTTTCATTTTGATCGGGCTGATCAATGTTCATTCGGACTGACAAACTATAGCAGGTTCGTATCGTCCTTTGTTACTACGTACCCAATATTTCGTATCAAACCGCTATCGAGCGCTTTCTTGTGGGTTGCATAGACGTAGGAAAGCGCTCGGTAGTGCCTTTGGAAACGGATTGGTTAGGTAACGGGCTCCAGGTTCGTAACTTCGTAACCGAACAATTTATTGTAAAGTTATTTATCATCAAAAAAATCCAGTACTAGATGAGCATGTTACAAATAATGTAGGTCCGCTAAAAATATGCTGTGCATTAGTTCATATTAAGTAATTACTAAAAACTGAACGAAGTGATGTCTTTTCATTATATTTGTAATCGCTGTTTCTTTCTGGCGGACAGAAGATAATCAATGAAACCCGTAGCGTAGGTCAAAGAGAACAATTTGTATTGAAGTCGACGTAATAATAATTGTACAGATGCTGCCAAATTCATTTTGCAAATTGAATCATAATTCGCCTAGAGACAAAATTACTGTACGACTGCGCTAACCGATTTTAATCACCAAAACGTACATTTGTGTTAATAAATTATCTATAAAAAGTAAATAGCCAAGAACAGTTGTAGTACGTTTTCATTGGACGTAACATATTTGTGATCGCATTTTCCTTCTAGCGGGTAAAAGAAAATCTATCAAGGATTACGTACGCCATGGGGGACAATTTAAGTACAAAGCTTGTCCAATGTGTTGGTAATTCACTTTACAAATTGAATTATAAGGCGCTTTGTAACAACATTTGCTGCCTTAGATGGGAGCTGGGTTTATCTCTTGTATTACAATCTGCTTTTGCCTTTCTTTTCATAACTGTATTTGTGCGCCTCAATATCTTCTTAGTTTTACATTATTAATGCATTAACGTTTTACTAATTATTTAAAACCACGGATTCTATTGAGTGACTTTCTCATACTTATTTTCTTACTTCATCAATTTATATTAGAAACTTCACACTGTGTGATTGATATATCGTTCATCTTTCCACTGGAACGTATATTATATATTATTATACCTCACTTTTTTCTACAATGCTAAACTCCCATTGCCCCAGAAAGAGACTTTATGACTGTCGAAGGTATTTCCAAATCGTTTGACATGTAATCGACCGAAAAGTGACTGTCAGGTCATGTGATTGACCTGACATTTTGAATATCATGCAAGGGCAAGTTACTGCGTCAATTTTTATAATGTAACTGCTGAAATATACAAGATTTTCTAAAATTCGATTGTGGAAAAAAACACAACAATATTATGAAAGCACAGTCATGTCTACTGTTTATAACTATCACACTCATGTCTGTGAACACTTTGCTAGACTAATAATATTGTTTGGCATAATAAAATAAATATCAGATGCCTGCTTCGCCTCGGGGTGATATTCTGTCCTCGGGTTGACACTATCAATGTCACGCAGGCAGGCATCTTATACTTATATAGTATTCCTTAGACAATTATTTAATCACTTGGAGATTTACTACGTAAATTGCTTATTATGCCTTGTGGTACGTAGTTCTATTACTATCCTCTCCAAGTCGTGAGAAACACAGACTTTTCTAAATAAACCATGCTTGTATGTCCTCAACGGATACATAGATATTTGTAAACTATTCATAGCACGTGACAACCGTACTAAATATAGTAAAATCAGACAGAAATGGCAGCAATCAACTGAAACAGCCGAGCACAGAAAACATACAATCAACACAGACCACAATTACACGACACAATGCCCAATAAAACTGAACAGGAACAAAGTCCACATTTCAGCTGTCAAAAAGTCGAAATTGCAAGTCCCAGCCATACAAAGCTGAAAAACCTAGTTTCAGTTATAAAAAGCCTGAAAGACCCGTTTCTACACGCTTATAAATTATTCAGCTTATACCTATCACTCTTGACACCCCACTCCTGATCGTATCCATCGCCACGAGGTAATACACACTATCTAACGTTCTGCGAACATTACCTGCCTAAGCAATATGATGAACATTGTTTTATGACTAATTATTAATTCTTCATAGCACTAGAGCATCTTCCTTTCATCGGCATTAAATCTCTAGTTATCTTTATCACGCACCACCGCTCTATTAACTGAACTCATCAAATACACATATAAAGAATAGCTTAAGTTTTAATTAAAAAGGACAATGACACCGCGTGTGTCAGAACTGTCACGTAAATTCGACTTCGCAAAAATACAAATAAACCCAGTACATTTTAATTAAACTTGCCATAGCATGTGACGATATTAATATTTTAAACATATTGGGTCAAAGCAGTGTGTTATATGAAGCCGAGTAAAGGAAGGGAAATGAACGGAAGCACTTCCATATTGACATTGTCTTTTATGTTTTATAAGTTCTTGAAATTTCGTGTACAATTTAATTTTATAATACCAGAATTGCAATTATTTTGTTTTGAGTTGTTATAGAAAACGAGTAGTATGTAATATGCATATATAGTTCTCCGGAGATAACACTAGCCTTTGTTTACAAACAAAAATTAAAATTAAATACATTTTCGATATTTATTTTTGTTCAATCTTGTGCATATACACTTTTAATGTTATACTCTTTTAATATACACTGATAACTTGCGGCTAGTCGACCGTGCAGAGTTTATACTTTGATTTGTTTGGTTATTGATAAGGCTAGAGTTATGCCCGGCGAACTATACGTACTCAGTGTTATACAAATGACACATTGTGGACTTTAAATTTCGTGCCTACTTGAGCATAAAGGGACGACATTATGAATAATAACAACACTGAAGTGAAGTGCGGGGAGACTATAAGTCAATAATAGAAATGATCAACCTCAAATAGTAAAGCCAGTCTCTTATTATTATGTTTTTGTCATCCGAACTAATTTCCCATGAACAACTCCTAGGTTTATGTACAGACAATCTCGGTTATAAGGCGAATTCCAGACACAGGCGCTTTTCTCTTTATTGATATAGCAGAAAAGAACATTATTGCGTATGTCTGAGTAATTAAATAACTTCGTCGGGAACTGAAATTAAATTGACAATAAACAGAAATTCACTGTATTTCCGGTTTAATTTGAGCGTCAAAATGTCTTACGGCTCCACATACTGGTAGTGTAAAGTTAGCTTCACGATATATCTACTGACATAAAAACCATTATCTATTTTCTCTCGTTGGTTTAAGTATTTACTTAATTAAGAATTTTAAAAGACTACTTGGTATAATAATACTGAAAAAGTTACAATTTCATGCTTAACTAACTACGTGAGTATAAATTAATTGAAATACAATTTTCTTAAATTATTTAATATTCGATAGAAAATTTTGTACTCCTACCTTTAAGAAATAATTGCTATATTATGTGGTTACATATATTTGTTGCTTGAACAATAACATTCGTTTTATTAAATGTAGAAGTTATAAAAGTCTGTTAGAATTATTCTATTTCTATTTTATGAATATTGCGCAATAGTCTGCGTCGTTGTATGGTCAAAAACACGTTATATTTTACAGTTTATCACTACTTTCGATATGAACAAATTGTCTTATAAAACAAGCACGAAGACATCCTATCCTGTTTATAGCTTACAGACACAATGCGATACTTAAGATAGTTTTCTTCTATTATATACTCTCTAAACACAAATAGCTCCTTTCATTTGGATTACTTTGCGTGTATCGTTATTTCCTTAATTATTACGGTATCGGAGATATGAAACTGAAATATGTGTAACAGCAATGATCAAATTAGAGAATCCCTGTGATGTGTACATTCATGGTTTTCTTGTCAGTACTTGGATTCAATTACAATGATAACTATTATGTACATGTTAGTACTGGGATTAAATTACAATAATAACTATTATGTACATGTTAATACTTGGATTCAATTACAATAATATCTATTATGTACCTGTAAGTACTGGGATTCAATTACAATAATAACTATTATGTACCTGTAAGTACTGGGGTTAAATTACAATAATAACTATTATGTACCTGTAAGTACTGGGATTCAATTACAATAATAACTATTATGTACCTGTAAGTACTGGGATTAAATTACAATAATAACTATTATGTACATGTTAGTACTGGGATTCAATTACAATAATAACTATTATGTACCTGTAAGTACTGGGATTCAATTACAATAATAACTATTATGTACATGTAAGTACTGGGATTCAATTACAATAATAACTATTATGTACATGTTAGTACTGGGATTCAATTACAATAATAACTATTATGTACATGTAAGTACTTGGATTCAATTACAATAATAACTATTATGTACCTGTAAGTACTGGGATTCAATTACAATAATAACTATTATGTACATGTAAGTACTGGGATTCAATTACAATAATAACTATTATGTACATGTTAGTACTGGGATTCAATTACAATAATAACTATTATGTACATGTTAGTACTTGGATTCAATTACAATAATAACTATTATGTACCTGTATGTACTACGATTAAATTACAATAATAACTATTATGTACCTGTAAGTACTGGGATTCAATTACAATAATAACTATTATGTACCTGTAAGTACTGGGATTAAATTACAATAATAACTATTATGTACATGTTAGTACTGGGATTCAATTACAATAATAACTATTATGTACCTGTAAGTACTGGGATTCAATTACAATAATAACTATTATGTACCTGTAAGTACTTGGATTCAATTACAATAATAACTATAATGTACATGTTAGTACTGGGATTAAATTACAATAATAACTATTACGTACATGTTAGGACTTGGGTTTAATTACAATAATAACTATTATGTACATGTATTAAGTACTTGGATTCAATTAAAATATTAACTATTATGTACATGTAAGTACTTGGATTCAATTAAAATATTAACTATTATGTACATGTAAGTACTTGGATTCAATAACAATAAGAACTATTATGTACATGTAAGTACTTGGATTCAATAACAATGCGAACTTTTATGTACATGTAAGTACTTGGATTCAATAACCATAAGAACTATTATGTACATGTTTACCTGCCTGTTTGATTTAACACAAACGTTCAATAATCATCATTTTAGGGGACTGGAAGTATACTACATTAAGGGAACAAAATGTACACCAGGTCTTGATCTTATAACCAATTTCAGTGTCAATGTATGGTGTCTCGTATTGCTCTGAGGGAATTGATACATGTGTAAATTGTCTAAGGCGTGACAGGTTGAAAGCTTTCTCACTCACACGTTCTCGTAATACGAATTGTTATGATTTTCTTTTAATAATATGGTATGTTAAGTCATAGATGTGACAGATTATACAATTTATCAAGGAAATACAACAGGTGTAGGTGTAACCCGGATGCCTCTACGCTAGAAGGAGATAACATAAATGGAGAAGTAGAAGATATTACTATAGATGAGTATTTTTTGTAACCAAATGATAAATATTGATGAATCAAATGCGGTAAAACCGTCTGGTATTGACGAACTTCCTAATGAATTACTTAAAAATGATGCTGCAATTGCAATGTTACACAGTCTGTATAATATATGTTTTATTACTGGAAGTGTTCCAGACGATTGATCGAAAGGTATTATTTGTCCGATAACAAAGTTATTGCACCTATTCCCAGAATACACAGTCAATTCGCATAAAAGTGTGTCGCCCCTACATACTATACACATCTGCAGTTGCATGACCTCTTTTGGTTGGTTTAAATGAGGTGACATAACCCGACTTACTGTGCAACTGGCATTTGCAGATATTCATACAGTTGAAAGGCTATTTCTATCGACTCAAATGTCAATATTTTGCAAACAACGTGTGTCGCCAGTTAGGGTGCTTATATCATAGCATTATTTACCTTTGTAAACATTTTATCGTATGTTTCGTTACACTACAAATTATGAATTTGAGGTTAAACAGCGAGTTTTTACAATTTCTTTCATTCATCTGATTTTATTCCATCTGAACGGCTGTCGCGCGAAATTGAGTAAGCTACGTTACTGACATTTACTGGGTGACGCATCCATTCATGTGTGCTGATTGTCTCAAATATAATGCATATTATACCGCATGCATGTCTAGCACATCATGCAAAGTGATCATCGTGTGAAGACACACTTAACGCGATGCCGAAACCCTTCGTCAACCTGTGAGTATGGTTAAGAGTGCAAGCTACGTTACATACGTTTAACGTACTATGCGTTTAGTATTCAGTTATTTCGTTATACTACAATAGAGCTACAATGTCAAGGATATTGCTGAGTATATTGAATTAGAAAAATCTCTATTTGGATTTGTGTCTGGAACCCTTTGATTTAAATAATGTAAGCTACGTGATGTAAGCTACGTTACAGATTTTCCGGTATTTTGTTTAGAATATGTAGACAAATACACAATACAACTTTAGGAATGGACTCAATACACTGCATAACGATTTGCATCCCTTTCTTTGCGAATACTGTCGTTTGTAGAGTTTGTATCAAATGATAAATGTTAAACGGTAACGTAGTTTACAAAACCCAGTTCTCTTGTGTTTTCTGCATATATACATGTACCTGAAATGGAAACGTTATTGTCTTGCACAATTTTGTGTAAACATGCTATTTGAAAAAAATGTCTGTAAATTGTTTGGATTCCATTTTTGCAATACTGTATTTATAAGTAAAGACGTTTACTATTTATTATAAACCCATTCATTTTTCTTGCCATATATGCAGGTTAGAAACCACCAAATAAATTTGCTCTTTAGTTCAATGTAAAGTTACAATAGTAGGCCAAACTTTTTGACATCTTTTAGTCTATGGCCAGCAGGAAGACATATATCATTTTAAAGAAGTACCTTTAAGCTTCAAAATGATACAATAAAAAAGGGGGGGTCATGTATCTTCTAAGAAACATTTTGGCCATCAAACATGGTCTACCTATTTTTACACATGTCCGGACTGATTCAATCCGGGTTTTACCCTATCCTACTTTCACTTTGGTATCAATGTAAGAATACCAAGATATTCCAGATTTTCCAGTTTCACTACATAACATACATATTTACAATGCATTTAAACTCAATTTCATCACTCCAGTTCACTCTTGTCAAGAAATATTCCCATTTACAGGCAAGCCAAAGTTTTTTTAAGGACTACTTGAGTGTATCACCGATAGGCCCGCGTAGGCATTTTGGTGGTTCTTTACCTTAAGGCAACCTTTTTTTGCACTTTTTTCAATACTACTATGTAAAATTAGGACCTGGTATACCTGTTTGTCCCCTTAATGTATTATACTTCCAGGCCAATATAGTCCGTGCAGGATAATGTGGCAGTCACGTGACACAATGTTTTCTGTTTTGGACAATGTGAATTGATTGATTAGGTAAACCATGGTTAAGGTTTGTGATTACCCATCAAATAGAACATACTTCATAGCCGAGTGGTTTAGTGCGTAGATACCTCCTAACCATATAGGTACTTTTCGAAACCTTGTCAAGTTGTATGTATTTTTTTATTGTTTTTCTCATCTTTTTAAATTGAAAAGTTAAGAGTTTTACAGAAAAATGGCTTAAATAATCAATTCTATCCAAAAGTGATACAAACCTGTAATTAAAGCTATAAAACTCGACTGTCACATTATCTAGCACGTAATGTCTGTTTGTATTTATAGATGCTTCGAAAAAGACATAATTTAACAGTAACTACTATAATTTAATCTAAAGTACTGACAAGAAATGCATGGATGTTAACATCCGATAGGTTATCAAATTTGATTATTGCTGTTAAAAACTTGAAATGTTGCAAATATCTCAGTTTGATATATCCTATACACAGTTAAGGAAACAACTATAAAAGCAGAGTAATCCAAATGAAAGGAGCTATTTGCTTAATAGAGTTTATAGTGGTAGAGATCTATCTAAACTATAACACTGTGTCTGTAAGCTATAAAACAAGATACGATGTCTTCGTGTTTGTTTTATTAGGCAATTTGTTTATATTGCACGTAGTAATAAACTGTAAAATCTAACGGGTTTATGACCATACAATGACGCAGAATATTGCGCAATATTCATACAACAGAGATACAATAATACTAGCTGACTATCGTAACTGCTAATGAAACGAATGTTATCGTTCAGGCAACAAATTTATGTAACCACATTATCAATCTACTATAGTTTCTTAAAGGTAGGTTTTCGATTTTCTATCTAGTATTTATTAAATATTTAAGAAAACACTCAGGAGTGAACAAGACGAACATGCCCGATGAGGTAATGACGTTTCACAAGTGACTTAACATATATAATTGGTGGTATACGCAAATAATGGTTCCAGTTGTGATCGGTGCATCTGCTGCTCAACTCAACGTACTAATGACGCAAGTTGAAGTGGTAAATAATTAGATTTGGTCTAATCGAAAACAATACAATCCTCACTTAATAGGCCGCATTTTGTTGAAGCCGTATGTCTTAGTTAGTGCAGGTTACTATTGGAAGTTAGTTGTTCATTAGTTTAATTGTCAACGTCGATGAACAAGAAACAAATGCCGATTTGAAAACTTTATTACTCACTGAACGCACTCGTTAATATTTTAAAAAGCAATTGACTTCACCGTTTAATTACGACAGGATATTTATTGAACAACGGTAACACAACATTAAGAAAACGTAATAATATAAAGTTTAACGTAAAGTACATATGCAGAGCTGTGGGTCAATACGGATCTGATACGAGTGTTAATCAGGTTGGTATATTTGAGCAATACGAGAGGTGCCCCACTTATATTTGAACACCGTTGAACACGCGATATGTTCATGTCAAACCGATATAAATGAAATAACTCTTTTGGACCGTGTTAAATAATGTGTCAGATAACATATGCACTCCCTGTTTGGATTGTTTGCAATATGATTCGAGCCGAAATCAGCAATTTTGTAGAGGGTATGGCGTTTGGCTTTTTGAAGGCTCCTTAATGTGCACCAAGAAGGTGTTAATAAATCATAGATATACCGTTTCTGTGAAGACTTTCGGTAATTTTCGTCCCTAGAATTGGGCTTTACGTTCTGCTGCTCTAATATGTGAAATGACACAACATATTAAAAAATGCCAAAAAGTGACGATTCCTTCAGAAATCGTACTCATTGGTTATATGATAACTAGGATAAATCCAATAACCAAAATTGGGATTGCAATAAAGGTAAGAGTATCCTTCGAAACTATTAATCAAGTAATTTCAAAAATGGCGAATACCAAGCTCTGAAAAACGGTCGGTATTCACCAGTGATTTTTCCAAAAACATCCTAGGGAGACAATCGTCTTTAACCCCCGTACATGCTACAACGGAACGATAATTTCGATAACTTTGTCTCTTCTGTTGAGATAATGCTTTATCATTGAGAATGTTACGGTAACACAACAGATTGCTATTTGAGAAATGTCTACTATCAAAAAATTAACTTTCGTTAAGCAACGTGAGTTCCCTACCGGTTGCATGACTTGTTCGGTTGTTTGTTAAAACTAATGAAATAGAACTCATTTTCATTCTACAAAGGAAAAATAAGCGCACAGTACTATGCTCCTAACGTTTAAAACAGTTTTCGGACAAACTATTTGCCACATCTCGTTCCTGACGATAATGCTTGGAACATGGTGTTTTGGTCAAGACTCAGCTTCATACCCCACCACAATCACGCTATTTGATACCTTAAGACCACGAATTCCAAGTATATAACACCAGAAAAGTAAATGCCGAAGTCTTACAATCATGTTTTCGTAAACGTTGGAATCTTAACGATAAAGCAGCATTGATTACACTCGATCAATGTTTGCACCATCAATTGAGGTTTTCTGTCTTAAAAAAGCTCAATTCGATGCCACTACAAAATTGTTGATTTGTGGTCTAACTAAACTGCAACACTAGAAAACAGTGAATGCAAATGTTAGTCGATACTTTAATATACATGGTGGTATAGAGCCATTTCGATTATAACGCGTCAGAATGAAAATATCGGACGTTCAACGGTGTTCAAATATAAGTGGGGCACCTCTCGTACTAGAATACATGTATTTCGATACTTGTGTATTTTCCAGGAACGAAGCAAGTTGCTTAAGTTGCTTTTAAAAATGCGATCATGGTCAACGAAAAAAAATGTGTTTATGTTTCAGAGAATGAAGCGACATAGATCTTCCAAGATAACCAAGTACGAGAGGTCTTGTAAAATGTCTTTTCTTCCATTTTTGTTATCAAAGAAATAAATTAGGTCCCCACGAAATAGCATTTCTACCATACTCCACTAAATTTAATGCCCTATAAAATACAGGAGTTTAACAGTATTTCTTTGTAACAATAACACTGAATATGTATATGCATCTACATACTTCTCATTTTCTATAACAACTCAAAACAAAGCATTGCAGTTCTAGAACGATAAAAGTAGAATGTGAATAATTTTCTTACAAAACATGAAAGACAATGTCAATGAAGTGCTTCCGCCAATTTCCCTTCTTTCAGTCGGCTTCATTTAAAACACTGCATTGACCCAGTCTGTTTAAATATTGATATCGTCGCATGCTGTGACAAGTTTAATTTAATTTTCTGGGTTTAGTTGAAGTAGTTTTTGCAAAGACAAATTTAGGTGACAGCCTTGACGCACGCGGTGTCATTTTCCTTTTCAATAACACAACCAAGCTGTTCTTTATAGTATACTATGTTTTATCTTATGTGCGCTGTTAATGCACCAGTAGTGCATTATGAAGATTACTAGATATCCAATAACTAAAGCAAATGCAATACTATAAATAACGGGGTATTAGTATTTCAATTATGTTCGTCATATTGTTCATGCCTATGCTACACTCAGTCGCAAAATAAAGTATACATTGTGCATATTAAATGAGATTATATCGCCGGGGGTTTACAGAAACAAACATAATGTTAATATTTACTAAATTGTATGTTTATCTGAGATTTTAAGATCAAGCGACAACATGTCAATAAATACAATACTGCACAAACAGAGTCAAAGCTTTGGAACTTGAAAAATCTAATTCACACAAATGGTCATACACTGAACAAATATGTGTACATTGATATATTTACCCATAGCTCGGTCAGTAGGAACTTGATCTTGCTGAAATTGTCAACATATGTAGCTTGGATATGTGGCATGATAATTCAATCGCATTTATATCATCTGATTGAAATTGTAACAAACAGAATAAAAGTACAGACATCAACATGAGCTAATGTCACACATTTGTCACGGTGTGTTCATCGGGCGTTTGTCAATGTTTTCATGCAGCTAGATGCCCGATTTGCTGATAAGGTTCGTCTTCAAACGTATGGACTTATCACGGAGACATAAATAAGGAAAAAAAAGGTTTACAACAACGCCCAATTCAGGTTTAGAACTTATCACCTAAAAAAACCAACTTTTTTTCACATGGTTACCTCCCCTTGACCTAGCAAAATGACTAGTTTTTTTTAAATCACAACCATCAAGCTGTTTAGTAAAATATTGAACATTTCTGTTAATTCGATGTTTCAGGTACCGACGCTGTTGACTTCATTTATGGGCTATTGTATTTATTGACATGTTATTGTTTGATCTTAAAATGTCAGATAAACATACAGTTCTGTTAATACAAAATATCCTTAATGCGATGGATACAATCAAATGTGATAAATGTAAGCCGAATAATTTATAAGTGTTTACATGTAGAAACGGGAAGTTTATACAGTTGTCACATACTATGAATAGTTTACAAAATAAATATGGATTCATCCCTTCAAGACTTTCACACATAGTATATTCTGATACATATTTTCACGACTGGATGCTATTAGTCTTAGAACTGCCTACCGCAAGGCATATAATAATAAGCAATTTACGTAGTAAATCTCCAAGTGATTGAATAATTCTCTAAGGAATAATGTATGTGCTACGGAAAACGTTACCAATTTATCATACAGTGTGAAGTTGGTAACGAAAATTGATCTTGTAAGAAATCAAGTATGAGAATGTTTGTGACTCGGATGAGTCCGTGTTTTTAAACAAATAATGAAGCGTTAATACATCAAAAATGTAAAACTAAACAGAAATTGAGGCGCACAAATGCATTAATGTCATTGGTTACACCTGAATTACTATTTACTTATCATAGCTATTTGATGAACACAAATGTACTTTTTTGTGATTGAAACACAACGATTTTTGCAGTCAAACAGTATTTCATCTCTGAGCAAAATATGATTCAATTTGTAAAATGAATTTGGCATGATTTGTTCTCTTTGACCTACGTAATTCTTTGATTATATTCTGCCTAGCAGAAAGGAAGAGCGATTACAAATATATTGGTTGGCGTTCAATGAAAAGGCACCACTTCGTTAGGTGTTTAGTTATTACATTGTACTTGTTAGAGAAATGAAAATGATAAATGTTTGCTGTGCTTGATACCATGACAAGTTAATAAATACGTGTGTGTGGTGTTGTCTTACGAACATTCAAGGGATGAAAACAAGAATATTGCAATGATTTTATAGAGAAGGCTTTAAATGAGCTTAAATATCGGTTTCATTGATCCAACATGGAAATGGCACCATGTTTATAAATGACAACATTTTATCTCCATACAAGGCCTATTAATATACTGCCCGTATGGTATTAAATACATCAAAGATATTCTCAACGACTGCAACAGCAGAGTGTTGACAATATCATGGAGGATTTGATATAAACTGCGTGCGTGCTAGGCTTTTATACATATTGTTTATGTCAATTGTGAAACATGCAATATTAAAAAATATACATAAAACACTCCCTAATGGAATATATTTTCAATATCTATTACAAGGACTGAGCGTATGAGAGAAGCTAGTTTATCTTTTGATATTGCCAAGACAGAGGGTTTGAGAGATACCAGTTTATCTTTATCTATTACAAAGACTGGACTGAGCCAGTTTAGCTTCAGATCTTCTATTGCCAAGGCAGAGGGTTTGAGAGATGCCAGGTTATCTTTAACTATTACAAAGACTGACTGAGTCAGTTTAGCTTCAGATTTTCTATTGCCAAGACAGAGGGTTGGAAAGAAGCCAGTTTACCTTCTTCTATTGCCAAGACAGAGGGTTTGGGAGAAGCCGGGTTACCTTCTTCTATTGCCAAGACAGAGGGTTTGAGAGAAGCCAGTTTACCTTCTTCTATTTCAATGACTGTGGATTTGAGAGAAGCCAGCTACCCTTCTTCTATTTCAAAGACTGCGTGTTTGAGAGAATCCAGTTTTTTTACTTTCTTCTATTGCCAAGACAGAGGGTATGAGAGAAGCCAGTTTACCTTCATCTATTATCAAGATTTAATACCAGTAGACACAATAGTCAGGGCTATGAAACATTTTGTCCATAAGTTGTTTTTGTAATTTGCGTTATTGTTACATTTTGGAAAATATCAAACAAAAAGTTTATGATCCACGACCCATGACCCACGTATTTATCGATGAAACGAGTGATTTACGAATAACTACACAGAAGGTGAAATGTGAGCGGGACCATGTAAAATCACGTCGTTTGCAAAATGTAAATACTACACATTGTATCAATCTTTAAAAAGTATTTTTGATGCCGACCCATTTCAATACACATGTACCCAGAAATCAATTGGTAATGATATATTAAACATGTCTTAGTATCAAACGTGAAGTTTTAAGTAAATACCGTCTGGGCAGTTTCGCACCCGTCACTCTTATTAGGTCACATGTTTCCTTGGTGTTCAATGCATGTAGTACACAGCGACCCTGACCGACTCGATCAACGTTGAACCCAATGAAGTCATTCGGCATCGTCATGTAGCGCCTTCCAGTGTCCTGGCACCCTCTTAAAACAACTGATTCTACTCACATATATGGCTGAGATAAAGGAGTCTCTGTGGACGCTTGTTGATTTATTGTATACCTTGTCATTGGTGAATATCCAAGTTAGTAACCAAATCTGATAATTGTGCACTGTGCCTTGTATTTTTTATGTTTTCTGAGCTCGGCTGTTCAAGTTTAGTGTTTACTTCCTGTCCCACTTAATATTATAGTTTAGTTTTAAATCACTCGGCACTATGACCAACTGTGTTCTGTAATTTGTTTTGCAATAAAGCAAGTACATCTGTCGATGTAATTATGCATGCGGACGTCAATAACACCACTGAAAAAACATGCGAAGTCGAGAAAAATTCTGAAGTCATATATGTATGAAAAAAAGTTGCAATTGTACGTGTTATTTGAATGAATACCCCTGATCCCGATCATGTGTTAGTGGGGTGCTATAATCAAACACAAAGTGCTTTCAAACGTTGTTCAAAAATATGCTTATAGATACAAATTAGTAACATGTTGATCTTTGCAAAGTTTCAGTCCAAACTTATGAACATGGCAAAAACTATAGCATCAGGCCGGTTAATTCTGGACCCCTCTCGTAATTTGTAGAACTTGTTTCTCAATCGACTTAACGTTATAAACAAAAACATTTATAAGCTTTACAATCAAGAAGTCTTTGCGGCTGTGATACGCTACGAATAATATACAGATACAGGTTCATCCCTTGAAGACATATGCATATACAAGTATAAGCATAGTTTATTCAGATAAGTGTTTCTCGCGTTACTCGACGGGACGGTATAAATCTTTGAACTACCTGCCGCGAGGAATAATCTGCAATTTACGAAATAAATCTCCAAGTGATTGAATAGTTGTCTCAGGAATAATGTACGTGCTTAAGAACGCGTGATCGACACATTTATCACATAGTGTGGAGTTTGTAATAAAAATTTACAATGCTGTAGCAAGAAAATATATGAGAAAGTTTAGAACCAAAGTGCTTCTTTGTTTTAATCAAACTATGAAGCGCTTGCAAACTCAATTAAAATGACAAAAATGGAAATGGAGCCGTAGACAAAGACAAATAAAGACGAATGAAATAGAACCCAGTTCCCAAAGAAGGAAGCTAGTTTTATCCCCATGCAACGTCTACTTCAATTCGTAGTATATTCTGAAATCATATTTTCCTTCTAATAGACTGAAGAAAAAGGAGAACAATTTATTATATACAGAAGTAGTTTGGACAATATTTTTGTACAAATCTTGCCACATATAATGCACACTCATTTCACGAATTGAAGTAGACGTTGCATGTGGATAAAACTAGCTTCCTTCTTTGGGAACTGGGTTCATCTTACTTCATAATTTTCTATTTCGTTTGTCTTTATTTGTCTTTGTCTACGGCTCCATTTCCATTTTGTCATTTTAATTGAGTATGGAAGTGATTCGAATATATATTTCTATTTGTTTATTATTTTTCTAGATAGGGCCATAACTTGAATAGTATGGGACGTGTTTTTATCAAAACGGTGAGCTTATCGTTTATGCAAAGGTTAGGGAATAGCATACAACAGCAGTCCTAAGAACCATACCTAAACACATCATGAATACAAGTAATAAGGTCTTGTCACCGTTAGTAGGACCGTATTTCGATGTTTTGATCTTTGTTATAACCACAAGACCAGTTCTATAGAAGGTCATTTTATAAGGTTCAAAATGGTGGTTTTACCGTATGATTAAGTGTATTATTGTTTGTACGAATATAAGAGCAGAAAACTAGAGAACTAGAATGACATGTTACATAATTGTATTCTGTACTCTATGGCATCATTCCCATTCGCAGGCCGATAAAAAGAGTACTGCTTGTTATTAGAGGAAATGTGACATAAGAAATCGTACAAATGTTTTCGTGATTTTCCATTAAAATCTGAGTCTATTGTCACATAGGTTGACATAATTACTACTCAAAGTTGAGTAGAAAATAATATAATGTTAACGGGAAGCCGACAGTAACATTGGTGTTCTGCTTAATGTGATTGTCCTACTTGGTGTTAAAGTGATTGTCCTGCTTGATGTCAATGTGATTTTCCTGCTTGTATTAATGTGATTATCCTGCTTGAAGCTATTTATTACTTTCACTCCCAGTTGGAAATTCGAATTCACTGTTATTGAATAACGTTACTGAACTCACTGCTGGCTAGAAATACGCTTATAACTAGTTATTCATATTTAAAGTATGCTAAATAATATTCGTTCAAAGCTGGGAGTTCACATTCATATGAAATTCAAACCGAACTCAATGCTGGCAGGATATTCATTTCAGAGTAAAATTCCATAGTATATTAAACACGGATCACACTGTTGGTTCAACATTCGTAGTCAGCATGAAATTCACAGTATTAAGGTGAATGTACTGTTGTAACCAACGACACTAGCACAGTCTCGACATAGTCGTATTCTTGTAATACGTCTGTTGTCTTCCCCTGGATCAATTGTATAATATGTCAGGTCTATGACCTAACACAACCATAGTGAAAGAGAAATCATATTGGTAATACGAGACCGTGTCAGAAAGCTTTCAATCCGCCAATAACTGCTGACAATGTCTTAGACAATTTACACTTGCGCCGATTCCCTAATACCAATACGAGACACCATACATTGACACTAAACTTGCTGTAAGATCAGGACCTGGTGTACATTTGGTTCCCTTAATGTAGTATACTTCCAGTCTCCTAAAATGATGATTATTGAAAGCATGTATTAATACAAACAGGCATGTCAACATGTACGTAATTGTTATTATTGTAATTAAATCCAAGTACTAACAAGAAAACCATGAATGTACTCATCAAAGGGATTATCTAATTTGATCATTGCTGTTACAAATATTTCAGTTTCAATTCTCCGATACCGTAATAATTAAGGACATAACGATACAGGCAAAGTAATTCAAATGAAAGGAGCTATTTGTGTTTAGAGAGTTTATAATAGGAGAGAACTATCTAAAGTCTCGCATTGTGTCTGTATGATATAAGACAAGATACGATGTCTTCGTGTGTTTTAATTTGATTATTGCTGGTACAAATATTTCAGTTTCATATTTCTAATAACGTGAACATTCAGGAAACAACGATACACGTACAAGCAAAGTAATTCAGATGAAATGATCTATTTGCTTTAATAGAGTATATAATGGGAGATAACGTTCTAAATGTTCGCATTGTGTCTGTAAGCTATAAAACCAGATACGATGTCTATGTGTTTGTTTTATTAGGCAATTTGTTCATATTGCACGTAGTAATAAACTGTAAATTCTACCGTGTTTATGACCATACAATGACGCAGACAATTGCGCAATATTCATAAAACAGAGATAAAAAATTCCTAACAGACTACCGTAACTGCGAATGGAACGAATGTCATTGTTCAGGCAACATATATCTGTAACCACATGATCAATACGCAAAAGTGTCATAAAGGTAAGTGTTCGATTTGCTGTCAAATAATAAATAATTGTAGATAACACCCAGGCGTGAACAAGACTAGAATGTCCGATGATGTAGTGACGTATCATGATTACGTAAACGTGTGGTCACATGACTACTACAATGTACCAATTTAGTTTATACTCACGTATTTACTTAAGCATTATATTGTTACCTTTCTTAATCAGTGAACTTTATACAAATCATTTCCAATATACTAGAAGGTAGCTTTTTGTATTTCACACACCGGTGAAAAATGACAACTACAAACAAAGAAACAACCAGAATCGAGACTGATTGATTCATGAATATCAAATTGTAAGAAATGTTTCACAAGAGACTTAAACTAAATTAGAATAAACTGAAAATTGATGGTATACGCAAATAATGATTCCAGTTGTGATATGTGCATATACTGCTCAATGCAATGTACTAAATGACGCAAGTTGCTCTGGTAAATAATTAATTAATTATAGTTGGTCTAATCGAAACAAATACAGTCTCGTTTCTTACTTAGCGTAGGCAATTATTGTAACAAATGTATGTAGTACAACATTCATTAGTTTTATTGTCAACGTCGATGAACAAGAAAAAGGATGCCGAGTAGAAATCTTAATTGTTCACTAAATGCAATCGTTAAGCTTTTAAAATTCAATTGACTTTTAACAATTTATTATGACAGGTTATTACTAGTAAATTATCAAGCAACGGTAAAACAGCATTAAGAAAACATTATGATGTAAACGTATAATACATAATACAGAACAGTGAACCAATACATATCTGATAGGACTGTTAATGAGGTAGGTTTATTTGAACAATACTAGTATATTTAGATACTAGTGTGTTTCCCAGGAACGAATCAAGTCGCTTCTAAAATGCGGAAGTGGTCAAAGAAAACATCTGTTTCAGAGATGGGAGCAACGAGATAACCAAGCACGGGAAATCTAGGAAAACGTATTCCCTTTGAGATTGTTCATGGATTGGACCCTGAGTAATAGTCTAGCAGTGTATGTCACTGTACATTCTTTAAACACATGATTCCAAACTTTTGTAATAACAAAGTGGTTAGAGTGGAAGAAAATCTGCCTCGAGTGTGGGATCCGGGGTTCGTTCCGTAGCCGTGCTATACCAAAGACGACATTAAAAATGGTACCAGTATTTCCATGTTTGGCTTAAGAAAAAGGAACATTTGCATATCTTCTCTAATACTCTCATAACGATGGATACAGTCAGGAGTGGGATATCAATAAAAGTTGAAGAACTTATAAGTGTTTAGAAACGGAAAGTTTGTACGATTGTCACATGTAATGAATAGTTAACAAAAAGGATTCATCCTTTGAAGACATACAAACACAATTTATTTAGATACGTACTTCCACGGTTTGGTGAACAGTAATAGTCTTAGAACTACGTACCGCAAGGCATAATAATCAATTAACGTAGTAAATCTCCAAGTCATTGAATAATTGTCTAAGGAATACTATGTTATAGTTAGAACATATTAAGTAAATTTTAATGATTAAAAAGGCCGGAGCGAGCGAAGCGAAGCGAGGCCTTTTTAGTCATTAAAATTTACTTAATATGTTCTAACTAACTTAGAATATAACATTCTGTATTCTGTTGGCCGATAGAAATTAGCGCCAACGCATGACGTTAAGTCTGTGAAGAGAAAATTTTAATGATTAAATTTTCATTTAACCGCGAAAATGCGGCGTTTTCATTGGCTCATAATGTAGGTTATATTCTAAATAATATAAGTTCCAATGGAAATTCTGATCGACACACTTATTACACACAGTGAAGTTCGTAATACTTATGAAAACTGATGAACTAAGAACTCAAGTATAAGAAAGTTTTGGGAGTCGGGTGAGTCCGTGTTTTTAAAGAAATTGTAAAACGTTATGACATTAATAATGTAAAGCTAAACAGAAATCGAGGCGCGCAAATACAGTATAATAAAGATATTTAAGTACAAGAGATAAACCAAGCTCCCATCAAAGACAGCAAATGTTGTCACTAAGCAACATTTACTTCAATTTGTAAAGAGAATTTCAAACATATTGGACAAGATTTGTACAAATATTGCCAAGTTGACTTCGGTATATAATTAATTGTTCGCCATGGTTTACGTGCGGATTTATATTGAAGTCAAGCCAACAGTTTCGGGGGAGAAGATTTTCAAACGTTTTCTATATTACAATGTATTCGGAAATGTTGTGTTCATGATTACATTTTGACGGATGACCCTCGTATAATATGTAAGATTTTAAGCACACCAAACATTTGTCATTTTCATTGTATCTCAAATAAGTAAAAACCAAAACTTTACGTAGCGATGCCATTACATTGAACGCCAATATATTTCTAATAGCTCTTTCTTTCTGGTGGCAGAAGAAAATCAATAAATTACCTAGGTCAAAGAGAACAATTTGTACTGTAGTTGATGGAACAATAATTGTACGAATCCTGCTAAATTCAATTTACAAATTGAATCATGTTTTGATTAAAGACAAAAGTACTGTTTGACTGCGAAAACAATTGAATTTCCAAATAGTATATGTGTGTTATTCAATTATATATAATAAGTAAAAAGTAATTCAAGTGTAACCAATTACAATTATAATGTGTTTTCCTTAAACGATAGAATATTTGTAATCATATTTTCATTTAGCGGGTAAAAGAAAATCTAATAAATAACAACATAATAAACAACAACAATGAAAACATGCTTGCATGTATAGTTCGCCGGAGATGATTGTAGACCTATCAATAAACAAACGTGCATAATATAAACACTGAAAGGCCGAGTGACCACTTATTATCAGTGACGATTTAAAAATGTATCACTAAGAGTGAATATGCACAAGATTGAACAAAACTGAACATTCAACTAGGACACTGGGGTGTAAATATAGTTACACAGAATTTTTCATTGACAAACTTTTGAGCTTTTACCAGCTTTCATCAAGGTGGAACAATGAAAATGCATTCAGTTGACATTTTTATTTGGAAACAAGGTCAAGAGTTATCATCGGCGGAATCTCCATTAACATAGGCATAATATACAGCATAGAGTGAATTACAATTATAAATGTCATTGATGATAGACATTAGAATATAACAGAATAATGCAAATGAAAACAAATGGGGACATGCTTATATAGATTAACTAATTAGCAATACTATCTGCCCATTGTGGAAATTTGTAATTACAACATGTAATGTATTTTGACTTAAACGTGTTTTTGCATTTCTGATATCTTGAGGAAGGGAATTCCATAGTTTTGGCCCAGCATATGAGATTGACTTTCTGAAGATTTCTAGATTTGGTTTAGGCATGTATAAGATATCGTTTGCTGCTGACCTTAATGTTTAATTGGGGTAATTCGTAATTTGAAATATTGAACGAAGGTATTCTGGTGCCGTATTGGTCAAGCTTTTATATACTAAAATGGCCTTTTTATAGTCTATTATTTCGTAGATTGTCATCCATCTCAAGTTTTGAAAAAGCTCTGCAGATGGTGAATCGTAGTCCTTGTCTAGAATAATTCTTGCAGCACGTTTCTGAAATTTGAGTAGTCTGTCAAGTAGAAGGCAAGTTGACTTTCCCCATATTGTGATACAGTAGTCAAGATGGGGAAGAATACAGGAATTGAAAAAAAGTTTCCTGATTTTTTGGTCAAGATAGCATTTTATTCTCAGGAGAGGAAAGAGAAGAGAGTTGCATTTTTTAAGATTATGTTCGATATGTGTGTTGAAGTTAAGATTGTTATCAATATATACTCCAAGGAGTTTTTCTGTTGCGGAAAACTGCAGATCATCATTTTGAAGGGTAAGGAGTGCATGAGATTTTTGTTTGTGAGATGCAGATATGATCATGGATTTTGTTTATGTGCTATTTAAAATCATTGAGTTTTGATTGCACCATTCAGAAACTGCATTCAACGATTCCTGCGATCTTGCGTGTATGTCCTGGGAACTTTTCCTACATGCATAAAGTTTTGTGTCTTCAGCAAACATGTTACTTAACTAACATGGCCGCCAGGGCCGGGGCTAATTTCCACTGTATGGCTATACATAGAATACTTTGAAAATCTTCTTATAAGAAATTGCTGGCCGGATTTCAATAAGAATTCACGGGAACGTACATTGTACACTGAGCGAACATCTACTGAATTGCTAATTACTTTGTTGATTTGTTAAGAAATAATGGCTGTCAGGGGCGGGCCTTGTACATGTTTACATAGGTAGCCAAGGTATTCTGGAGCGGTATGATATTGTTTAAAGTTCTTTTGCATACAGTCAAATAAAAAATTAAAATATTCTCGAAGCACTTTATTCAGTTTCACCTGATTCTTCATAATCTTGTTTGGAATATACTGGCGCATAAAAACAGTCTTAAAAGGCAGATATTGTCCTTGCATATTCTAAGCGATAGCGATAGCACAGAATTTGCTGTTGTTAGGCATTTGGTTGATGAAGACAGTGTCCATGATAGGGTCTTTTCTTGAAATGTTAATGGAATAGATATGCTACAAGCACTTGACTTTAAGAAAGGTTTGTATCCGATGTGTGACTAATGTGTGTGTGGTGGTGGAGCAAAATGTCAATAGGGTCAAATGTGTTAAAGTCACATTGCAAATTGTAACAGTGGACGAGTTACTATATTAACATTGCTGTGACAAAGTGCCCGTAGCCAGCAGCTGTAATTTTTATACGATATTTCTATACACTTTGGCTTCTACATTGAATATGAAACATGTTCCAGAGCGATTGCCATTATTTTAGAATGGCCATTGCGTGTCTATTTTCTCATTTTATTCATATGTTATACCTACTCCTAATGTCATTTTATATTGCAATATAACGTTCTTTATAAATGTCAGAAAACGACATCACCATATAACGGCGTAAGTTGTATCGATACTAATTGCAATAAGTTCAATGATGAAGCCATAATAGTTACACAGAGCACATAGAATGGAATGCTATAATATGTCCTTGACAACATTTTACAATCACATTGGCACGGATGGTTCTGTGGTTGAAGTGTCGGCTTATGTAACTGAAGGTTGTCAATTAGAAATCTGACTGTGCCTGATCTTAAAACGTTACATCAGCCTTGCGAGGCCGTATATCTGTCTACGATCACATTTTAGGAACTTTTTAGGGAAATCACTAGCGTTTCGTGCGACTGTCGTAAGATAATCCTACAACTATCCTACGAAATCCTACAGCTTCAAGATGATCACAATGTTGCAAACTAAAGCCTCTTTCACATCTGCCATACAATCGTTTGGTCATAGATGTATTCCTCTCGACAATAGAACCAACAAAACAGCCAGACTGCTGACAAAATTGGACATTCATACAGGACGCATACATCGTAAGGCTGATGTACGATGCTCGCACGGCAATCTAACGCGTCGAAATAATTTAGTTTTACTTTTGTTAAAACCATAAAGCCTCAACATTTTTTCATAACATTTAAGGCACCTTTTGGGTGATATCTCTTGTTGTTCGTGCGACAGCCAATATAACCCTACAACCGCAGTACTGTTCTTACGACGAAACACCAGCTATTTCACAATGAGGCGCTTCAAAAAGTGATCGTAAGGCTGTCGCAAGGCCATTGTGCTATCCCTGAGAAACATTTACAAAGATTCAGAAAAACCAAGATTTTTTGTCTTCGTCTGGATTTCAGCACCTTAATGGAAGTAAAGTGAATGTATGGACATAATGTTGTCTCATTGGTAACATTGTCTGACCTTTAGCTAGAAGTTACAGTACAATATATAAACAAGCGTGAGAAACCATAAATCAGACGTGTGTAAAAAGCATTGCATAATGTCTTGAATACCTATACAGACCTGGGATTGAGGATATAGAGACATTGATAGCATCATTGATTAGTTTAATGCATAGTTCGTGTTTCGGAAATCGGAAACAGTTTCTTGCCATGAATCATCGGTAGTTATTGAACGACCACACTTAACACACCCATATATCTCTAAGTCATGTAATGTTGATGCTTTATGTGAACATTGATACTGTCAAGGGGGCAGTTGTCACGTAATGATATGACTGTGTGTTTTTATTCTACATTAAGGATTTACATGGTGTAGTGATATACTTAGTGGTAACGACCTGTATAGCCAGATGCAGATAGGTTAGGGTCGTGTCACTGCGTCACAGCAAAGCCCAATACTAACAGATTATGTAGTATAGGATACAATACGGGTCTTTGTACAACATACTTGACTTAGGCTAGAATTTACTTTATTTTAGGTCGATTATAAAACAAGTTCTACAACTTAATTAGTCGCTCTCAATTTTTCATCCATCACGGTTTTATCGTTATGAAGAACAATTACAGTGAAAAGATCACGATTCCCCATTTACATAATGCTGAGAGTCAAACAAGAAGATGTATTTTATTTCTATCTAAATTTCGACTTTGGCATGACACGGCTACTAGGTATTTCAGCCGTTTTACTGTTGAAACTAGATCATTCAGCTTGGGCATTCAGCTGTTCGACAGCTGGGACTTGAGTGAATCATTTTGTCGTTCGGTTGTGTGTTGGGCTTGTATGTTTTTGTGTGTTCTGTGCTCGGCTGGTTTAGTTAAGTGCTGCCTTCCATGTCCGACTTAGTATTATCTTGTAGGTAGGTTTACCCTAGTAAGCACTTTTCTTCATAGATTTGATTAATCTCCGATGTGAATTTCTCATGACCTATTGGCAATATAACAATCATCAAAAATCCTATATATTACTTATTCATGATAGTATCCTGAGTGTTTTTTTAAACTATTGTCATCCTTGTCCGTCAAGCTTGAATCATTACAAGGTCGAAAAATGGTTAATCGTCTATTCATGCACGTGCACATCGGGTATTTCAGTTTCCACTTAATTTTCACTTTACACGTTCATCAAATATGTATGTGATACAAAATAGACAATCAGTCTTTTAATTAAGCTAGAAATCCACGCTTAAAATGAACGTAATTGTGTATACGAGATGCGTAAGGCTGTTGTTTCACCAAGGCTGCTTTCTGTCGCGTGAAACTGTCATGTCTTTATCATTACTAGACTGTGGTATCAGCTACAACAGACATATCGTGTATTTGACATACCACGTGCTGAGAGGTCAGGGGTCAATACAGTTGATATAAACAGGCCATTCTGCTAAAACTTTAGCACCACATTGAACGTCATTGTTGTGGCTTAATTGTAGTCAAGCATACAGTGTAATTCATATAAAACCTACATTCATATTGTGGTTCTGTGACACCGACACTATTTGTAGAATAAACATCATTTTGATAGAATCATGTTACGACCAGTTATTAACTATTGTCAATTAATGGTTACATCCACTGCACTATAAAATAGTAATAATGGTAGAATATTATAAAACATGTTGTCAAGCTAAGTTAACGATCAACATGTTGTTGAGTGGAAAACCGTCTTTATTTGTTGGGTGCTTTTTAATTGTAGATTAGTCGATAGCATAACGCAACATTTCGTGTAAAAGGTTCAATAAACAGAAAAGATATATGTTACCAAAACGTGCACAAACATTTGCTAAGTATACTGTGTATTTTCGAATTTTTTGGTTGTCTGACTTAATATAATTTTTTGTGTCATTTACGGTGTTCATATAGATTAATACATTTCTTAAATTTTATAGTTGTAATGGATATCGATTAAATATCAATGTACTCGTACGCATGTTTAGCTGTATAAGCATAAACTGGTTTGGGATTCCATTAAAAAAGAAAACAAATGTACTCTTTACTCGTTTGTTTGGGGTGCAGTTGAAAATTAGTTCGAACGACAATCTCCTAACTCACTACTTACTTACTCATCGATCCAATTGTTGTTCGAGCAGGTACAAACCAAACCGGCACATTTGTACCTAAGAAACTAACACTTTCGTGACATGATTGTATAACTGTGTTACATGTACGCCTGTTGTCTTCCCCTGGATCAATTGAATAATCTGTCAGGTCTATGACTTAACACGACCATAGTGAAAGTGAAACCATATTGGTACTGCGAGACTGTGTTAGAAAGCTATCAACCTGTGAATATCTGCCGACAATGTCTTAGACAATTTACACAGGCACCAGTTCCCTCATACCAATACTAGACGCAATACATTGGCACGACAAGTTGCTGTAAGATCAGGACCTGGTATACCTGTTTGTTCCCTTAATGTATTATACTTCCAGGCCAATAACATAATGTCTTTTTCGAAGCATCTATCAATAAACATACATTACGTAAACAATATATATTAACAGTAACTATTATATTTGAATCCAAGTACTGACAAGAAATGCATGGATGTTATCATCCGATAGGTTATCTAATTTGATTATTGCTGTTAAAAACTTGAAATGTTGCAAATATCTCAGTTTGATATATCCCATACAAAGTTAAGGAAACAACTATAAACGCGGAGTAATCCAAATAAAAGGAGCTGTTTGCTTAATAGTATATAGTTGTAGAGATCTGTCTAAAATCGAACACTGTGTCTGTAAGCAGTAAAACAAGATACGATGTCTTCGTGTTTGTTTTATTAGGCAATTTGTTTATATTGCACGTAGTAATTAACTGTTAAATCTAACGGGTTATGACCATACAATGACGCAGAATATTGCGCAATATTCATAAAACAGAGATACAATAATACAAGCTGACTATCGTAACTGCTAATGAAACGAATGCTATCGTTCAGGCAACACATTTATGTAACCACATTATCAATCTACTATAGTTTCTTAAAGGTAGGTTTTCGATTTTCTATATTGTATTTATTAAATATTTAAGAAAACACACATGAGTGAACAAGACGAACATGCCCGATGAGGTAATGACGTTTCACAAGTGACTTAACATATATAATTGGTGGTATACGCAAATAATGGTTCCAGTTGTGATCGGTGCATCTGCTGCTCAACTCAACGTACTAATGACGCAAGTTGAAGTGGTAAATAATTAGATTTGGTCTAATCGAAAACAATACAAGCCTCACTTAATTTGCCGCATTTTGTTGAAGCCGTATGGCTTAGTTAGCGCAGGTTACTATTGAAAGTTAGTTGTTCATTAGTTTAATTGTCAACGTCGATGAACAAGAATCAAAAGCCGATTTGAAAACTTTATTACTCACTGAACGCACTCGTTAATATTTTAAAAAGCAATTGACTTCACCATTTAATTACGACAAGATATTTATTAAACAACGGTAAAACAACATTAAGAAAACGTAATAATGTAAAGTTTAACGTACATATGTAGAGCTGTGGGTCAATACGGATCTGAAACGACTGTAAATCAGGTTGGTATATTTGAGCAATACTAGAATACATGTATTTCGATACTTGTGTATTTTCCAGGAACGATGCAAGTTTTATTCAGTTTTTAACAATGAGACTAGGGGCGTTTAATTTTCTTGGTCGGTAGTGTGTTGGGCACTTCTTCGTTTTAAGATTTCTTACAGCTAAAGCGGGGCAATATAGTCCTTTTGCTGTGGAAACTGGGTCATTCAGCTTGTTAGTAGGTCATCCCACTATACGGGCCTTTCAACGTTTTAATACTGTTATTTAACTTTGAGACTATAGGCTGCTATAACTATGTAGTTCAGCAGTTTTACTGTTGTTACTAGGTCATTCAGCGTAGGCATTCCGCCTTTTGGTTGCTGTATCTTTTCTACTGGGTCATTCAGCTAGTTATAATTTATTATACTTTTCGACAGCTTGGACTTGGGCGGATCTGCGCTTGTTTAGTTGGGCATTGTGCTTTGTGTGTTTTTAATGTTTTCTGTGCTCGGCTGGTTAAGTTGAGTGCTGCCTTCCCTGTCTGACTTAATATACTCTTTTTGCTTAAGTTGCTTTTAAAAATGCGATCATGGTCAACGAAATCATAATTTGTTTATTATGTTTCAGAGAATGAAGCGACATAGATCTTCCAAGATAACCAAGTACGGGAGGTCTTGTAAAATGTCTTTTTGTCCATTTTTGTTATCAAAGAAATAAATTAGGTCCCCACGAAATAGCATTTATACCTTACTACACTAAATTTAATGCCCTATAAAATACAGGAGTTTAACAGTATTTCTTTGTATCAATAACACTGAATATGTATATGCATCTACATACTTCTCATTTTTTTATAACAACTCAAAACAAAGCATTGCAGTTCTAGAACGATAAAAGTAGAATGTAAATAATTTTTGGGAGGCGATTAAGCCTCTCATTACTACCATTGCCCATTTCTTAATACAAAATGAACCGCCTTTAGGCTGCTATGTGAATCCGCATTCAAGTAGTTCCAGAAACTGTCAACATTCCCAATACTGCTACATATGTTTCTCCAAATTTTTTAACTGATTTAAGTCAATCAGCAACATTTGTTTATTCTAAGATCAAAAATTATTGTGAAACTGTTCGTTAAATCGATATTTTGGCAAAAAAAATCACTACACCGGCTGATACCGAACTTGTTTCATAGTACGAAAATGACGTGTTCATCAAATGTCCCGGTTGTAAAGCTATTTTTAGAAACTTCAGACTACGGTCAAGTGATGGTTTTATCAATGAATCGTATACGGTCTGCAAAGTACTGTTATGCAATCATATGGTGTCGCTGTACTAGCTAGCCGCTTTCTATAGACTGTCTCCCGCTGTGAGGGAAGTGATTACAAGACGGTACTGTAGAATCTGATATATAGGCGCGTAGTATTATTTTAAAGCCACTTTTGATATACGCATTCAATACACGTATTACATATAAATTAATATGCACCTTTTAACAATTATTTAGATACCCAACATGCCTATATAGTCACATATGCCTATTTTGACATTCAAGACAAGATCGACAGTAAGAAAACGAACATTAAACGTGTAAAGTTTGTTTAAGCTTTAGTAGCAGCATCCAGATCGCCTCCTACCCATACTCTCAGTGCTTTGATTCAAGTTCTTACAAAACACGAAAGACAATGTCAATGAAGTGCTTCCGCCAATTTCCCTTCATTCAGTCGGCTTCATTTAAAACACTGCATTGACCCAGTCTGTTTAAATATTGATATTGTCAAATGCTGTGACAAGTTTAATTTAATTTTCTGGGTTTAGTTGAAGTATTTTTTGCAAAGCCAAATTTAGGTGACAGTCCTGACGCACGCGGTGTCATTTTCCCTTTCAATAACACAATCAAGCTGTTCTTTATAGTATACTATCATGTATTATCTTGTGTGCGCTGTTAATGCACCAGTAGTGCATTATGAAGATTACTAGATATCCAATAACTAAAGCAAATGCAATACTATGGAGAATGGGGTATCAGTATTTCAACATTGTTCATCATATTACTCATGCCTATGCTACACTTAGTCGCAAAATAAACTATACATTGTGCATAAATGAGATTATATCGCCGGGGGTTTACAGAAACAAACATAATGTTAATATTTACTAAATAGTATGTTGATCTGACATTTTAAGATCAAGCGACAACATGTCAATAAATACAGAGTCAAAGCTTCGGGACTTGAAAAATCTAATTCACACAAATGGTCATACACTTAACAAATATGTGTACATGGATACATTTACCCATAGCTCGGTCAATAGGAACTGGATTTTGCTGAAATTTTCAACATATGTAGCTTGAATATGTGGCATTATAATTCAATCGCATTTATAACATCTGATTGAAATTGTAACAAACAATAAAAGTGCAGACATCAACATGAGCTAATGTCACACATTTGTCACGGTGTGTTCATCGGGCGTTTGTCAATTTTTTAATGCAGCTAGATGCCCGATTTGCTGATAAGGTTCGTTTCCAAGCGTGTGGACTTATCACGGAGACATAAATAAGGAAATAAAGGTTTACAACAACGCCCAATTCAGGTTTAGAACTTATCACCTCATAAAAACAACTTTTTTCACATGGTTATCTCCCCTAGACCAAGCAAAATGACTAGCTTTGTTTAAAAAATTTCGAGGATTGGACCCTGGGTAACAATCCGAATATCCGTTCTGAGTGCGGAAGGTCCTGTGTTCGTTCCAAAGCCGTGGCATACCGAAGACGAAATGAAAAATAGTGTTAGTATTACAATTTTATAACCAGGAAACATGTGCTGTTCTTCTCTCATATCCTTAATGCGATGGATACAATCAAGAGTGATAAATGTAAGCCGAAAAATTTATAAGTGTTTACATGTAGAAACGGGAAGTTTATACGGTTGTCACATACTATGAATAGTTTACAAAATTAATATGGATTCATCCCTTAAAGACTTTCACACATAGTATATTTTGATACATATTTTCACGACTGGATGCTATTAGTCTTAGAACTGCCTACCGCAAGGCATATAATAATAAGCAATTTACGTAGTAAATCTCCGTGTGATTGAATAATTCTCCAAGGAATAATGTATGTGCTACGGAAAACGTTACCAATTTATCATACAGTGTGAAGTTGGTAACGAAAATTGATCTTGTAAGAAACCAAGTATGAGAATGTGTGTGACTCGGATGAGTCCGTGTTTTTAAACAAATAATGAAGCGTTAATACATTAAAATGTAAAACTAAACAGAAATTGAGGCGCATAAATGCATTAATGTCATTGGTTATACCTCAATTACTATTTACTTATCATAGCTATTTGATGAACACAAATGTACTTTTTTGTTATTGAAATACAACGATTTTTGCAGTCAAACAGTATTTCATCCCTGAGCAAAATATGATTCAATTTGTAAAATGAATTTGGCATGATTTGTTCTCTTTGACCTACGTAATGCTTTGATTATATTCTGCCTAGCAGAAAGGAAGAGCGATTACAAATATATTGGTTGGCGTTCAATGAAAAGGCACCACTTCGTTAAGTGTTTAGTTATTACATTGTACTTGTTAGAGATACAATGAAAATGATATATGTTTGTTGTGCTTGATGCCATGACAAGTTAATAGATACGTGTGTGTGGTGTTGTCTGACGAACATTCAAGGGATGAAAACAAGAATATTGCAATGATTTTATAGAGAAGGCTTTAAATGAGCTTAAATATCGGTTTCATTGATCCAACTTGGAAATGGCACCATGTTTATAAATGACAACATTTTATCTCCATACAAGGCCTATTAATCTACTGCCCGTATGGTATGCTACAGCAGAATGTTGACAATATCATGGAGGATTTGATATAAACTGCGTGCGTGCTAGGCTTTTATACATATTGTTTATGTCAATTGTGAAACATGCAATATTCAAAAACATACATAAAACACTCCCTAATGGAATATATTTTCTATATCTATTACAAGGACTGAGCGTATGAGAGAAGCTAGTTTATCTTTTGCTATTGCCAAGACAGAGGGTTTGAGAGATGCCAGTTTATCTTTATCAATTACAAAGACTGGACTGAGCCAGTTTAGCTTCAGATCTTCTATTGCCAAGGCAGAGGGTTTGAGAGATGCCAGTTTATCTTTAACTATTACAAAGACTGACTGAGTCAGTTAAGCTTCAGATCTTCTATTGCCAAAACAGAGGGTTGAAGAGAAGCCAGTTTACTTTCTTCTATTGCCAAGACAGAGGGTTTGAGAGAAGCCAGTTTACCTTCTTTTTTTTCAATGACTGTGGATTTGAGAGAAGCCAGCTACCCTTCTTCTATATCAAAGACTGTGTGTTTGAGAGAAGCCAGTTTACCTTCTTCTTTTGCCAAGACAAAGGGTGTGAGAGAAGCCAGTGTTTTTCTTTTTTCTATTGCCAAGACAGAGGGTGTGAGAGAAGCAAGTTTACCTTCATCTAGTATCAAGATTTAATACCAATATACACAATAGTCAGTGCTATGAAACATTTTTGTCCATAAATTGTGTTATTGTCACATTTTGGAAAATATCAAACAAAAAGTCTATGATCCACGACCCATGACCCACGTATGTATCGATGAAACGAGTGATTTACGCATAACTACACAGAAGGTGAAATGTGAGCGGGACCAGGTAAAATGACGTCGTTTGCAAAATGTAAATGCTACACATTGTATCAATCTTTAAAAAGTATTTTTGATGCCGACCCATTTCAATACATATGTAACCAGAAATCAATTGGTAATGATATATTTAACATGTCTTAGTACCAAACGTGAAGTTTTAAGTAAAAACCATCTAGGCAGTTTCGCACCCGTCACTCTTATAAGGTCACATATTTCCTTGGTGTTCAATGCCTGTAGTACACAGCGACCCTGACCGACTCGATCAACGTTGAAACCAATGAAGTCATTCGGCATCGTCATGTAGCGCCTTCCAGTGTCCTGGTACCCTCTTTAAACAACTGATTCTACTCACATATATGGCTGAGACATAGGTGTCTCTGTGGACGCTTGTTGATTTATTGTATACCTTGTCATTGGTGAATATCCATGTTAGTAACAGAATCTGATAATTGTACACTGTGCCTTGTGTTTTTTATGTTTTCTGAGCTCGGCTGTTCAAGTTGAGTGCTGCCTTCCTGTCCCACTTAATATTATAGTTTAGTTTTAAATCACTCGGCACTATGACCAACTGTGTTCTGTAATGTGTTTTGCATTAAAGCAAGTGCATCTGTCGATGTAATTATGCATGCCGACGTCAATAACACCACTGAATAAACATGCGAAGTCGAGCAAAAATCTGAAGTCATATATGTATGAAAAAAAGTTGCAATTGTACGTGTTATTTGAATGAATACCCCTGACTCCGATCATATGTTAGTGGGGTGCTATAATAAAACACAAAGTGCTTTCAAACGTCGTTCAAAAATATGCTTATAGATACAAATTAGTAACATGTTGATCTTTGCAAAGTTTTAGTCCAAATTTATGAACATGGCAAATACTATAGCATCAGGCCGGTTAATTCTGGACCCCTCTCGTAATTTGTAGAACTTGTTTCTCAATCGACTTAACGTTATAAACAAAAACATTTATAAGCTTTACAAACAAGAAGTCTTTGCGGCTGTCATACGCTACGAATAATATCCAAATACAGGTTCATCCCTTGAAGACATATTTTTATACATATACAAGTATAAGCATAGTTTATTCAGATACGTGTTTCTCGCGTTACTCGAGGGGACGGTATAAATCTTTGAACTACCTGCCGCGAGGAATAATCAGCAATTTACGAAATAAATCTCCAAGTGATTGAATAATTGTCTCAGGAATAATGTACGTGTTTAAGAAAGCGTGATCGACACATTTATCACATAGTATAGAGTTTGTAATGAAAATTTACAATGATGTAGCAAGAAAATATATGAGAATGTTTAGAACCAAAGTGCTTCTTTGTTTTAATCAAACTATGAAGCGCTTGCAAACTCAATTAAAATGACAAAAATGGAAATAGAGCCGTAGACAAAGACAAATGAAGACGAATGAAATAGAAAATTATGAAGTAAGATGAACCCAGTTCCCAAAGAATGAAGCTAGTTTTATCCCCATGCAACGTCTACTTCAATTCGTGAAATGAGTGTGCATTATATGTGGCAAGATTTGTACAAAAATATTGTCAAAACTACTTCTGTATATAATAAATTGTTCTCCTTTTTCTTCAGTCTATTAGAAGGAAAATATGATTTATAAAATACTACAAGTATCATTCAATGAAAACGTAGACCACGTTAGTACTTGGTTACATTGGTATGTTCTGTGTAATTTGTGTAGTACTACGTGTTTATTCTGTGCTGCGCTAAGTACTTTTGTTTCATCGGAGAGAAACTCTAGAACAATAATTTAACTTAATTTCTTATTACATGAATTCGTGTTACATGTACCAGAAATATGTGTACATGTGTCAGATTCAACAGGGAACATTTCCTCAAGTATGGTTATTGCCTTATTGTTGCAACTAGAATAAATATGACAGGTGTTGGTCAATGTAAATGATTACAATAATAAAAATAGTTATTATACACATGACTTCTTGTCTATATATTCTATTAACGATGGATGCCATTAGGAATTTAATGTCAGTGGTAATTAATAGTAGTTGTTGGACTTGTTTTACAATTAGCCTAAACTAACTATATAATCATAGTAAGTATTAATCACATTGATGAGGCAATGTGTTGTCGTTTACAGACATTTATAAAGAATGTTATATTGCCAATATAAGTGACATTAGGAAGAGGCATAAACTATGAAATAAATGAGAGAATAGACACACAATGGCTTTTCGAAAATAATGACAATCACACTGTAATATCGTGCATACGCTGTGAAAATTTGTGCAGGCCTCGATCTGTCTGTACATTGGCTAAAAATTGCAGCTCAATAAAGATTTTGTTTATTGTTTAAGACGAATTTCAAGATGTAATTAATGAAATGTTACTGTAATAAAGACCCATTTTCTTTTATGATACCGTATACTCGCATTGCAATGATACGTGTTTGAAGCCCAGTAATTTAACGTCATTCTAAGTTTGTGTTCCAGATAAGTTATTTGAAGAATGAATTAAACAACCCTGTTGTTTTAATAATTTTCATTTATTGGTGTGTGTCAGGCGTACTGAATTAACACATTATATAAACGCTTACAAAACATCAAAATAATCAGTTTCTCTGTCAACGAAAGGCAAACTTTATTAACATTATAGCAGAAACACTTGCAAAACAATAAATGACGAGAGGTAAGATATGCAGAATCGGATGGAAATGATTCGAATATATATTTCTATTTGTTTATTATTTTTCTAAATACGGCCCTAACTTGAATAGTATGGGACGTGTTTTTATCAAAACGGTGAGCTTATCGTTTATGCAAAGGTTAGGGAATAGCATACAACAGCAGTCCTAAGAACCATACCTAAACACATCATGAATACAAGTAATAAGGTCTTGTCACCGTTAGTAGGACCGTATTTCGATGTTTTGATCTTTGTTATAACCACAAGACCAGTTCTATAGAAGGTCATTTTATAAGGTTCAATATGGTGGTTTTACCGAATGATTAAGTGTATTATTGTTTGTACGAATATAAGAGCAGAAAACTAGAGAACTAGAATGACATGTTACATAATTGTATTCTGTACTCTATGGCATCATTCCCATTCGCAGGCCGATAAAAAGAGTAATGCTAATGTTATTAGAGGAAATGTGACATAAGAAATCGTACAAATGTTTTCGTGATTTTCCATTAAAATCTGAGACTATTGTCACATAGGTTGACATAATTACTACTCAAAGTTAAGTAGAAAATAATATAATGTTAACGGGAAGCCGACAGTAACATTGGTGTTCTGCTTAATGTGATTGTCCTACTTAGTGTTAAAGTGATTGTCCTGCTAGATGTTAATGTGATTTTCCTGCTTGATGATAATGTGATTATCCTGCTTGATGCTATTTATTACTTTCACTCCCAGTTGGAAATTCAAATTCACTGTTATTGAATAACGTTACTGAACTCACTGCTGGCTGGAAATACGCTTATAACTAGACATTCATATTTAAAGTATGCTAAATAATATTCGTTTAAAGCTGGGCGTTCACATTCATATGAATTTCAAACCGAACTCAATGCTGGCAGGATATTCATTTCAGAGTAAAATTCAAGTCCATAGTATATTATACACGGATCACACTGTTGGTTCAACATTCGTAGTCAGCATGAAATTCACAGTATTAAGGTGAATTTACTGTTGTAACCTACGACACTAGCAATGTCTCGACATAGTCGTATTCTTGTAATACGTCTGTTGTCTTCCCCTGGATCAATTGTATAATCTGTGAGGTCTATGACCTAACACAACCATAGTGAAAGAGAAATCATATTGGTAATACGAGACCGTGTCAGAAAGCTTTCAATCCGCCAATAACTGCTGACAATGTCTTAGACAATTTACACTTGCGCCGATTCCCTAATACCAATACGAGACACCATACATTGTCACTAAACTAGCTGTAAGATCAGGACCTGGTGTACATTTGGTACTTCCAGTCTCCTAAAATGATGATTATTGAAAGCATGTATTAATACAAACAGGCATGTCAACATGTACGTAATTGTTATTATTGTAATTAAATCCAAGTACTAACAAGAAAACCATGAAATTTGTACTCATCAAAGGGATTATCTAATTAGATCATTGCTGTTACAAATAATTCAGTTTCATATCTCCGATACCGTAATAATTAAGGACATAACGATACACACAAAGTAATCCAAATGAAAGGAGCTATTTGTGTTTAGAGAGTTTATAATAGGAGAGAACTATCTAAAGTCTCGCATTGTGTCTGTATGCTATAAGACAAGATACGATGTATTCGTGTGTTTTAATTTGATTATTGCTGGTACAAATATTTCAGTTTCATATCTCTAATAACGTGAACATCCAAGAAACAACGATACATGTACAAGCAAAAAAATCCAGATGCAATGATCTATTTGCATTAATAGAGTATATAATGGGAGATAACGTTCTAAATGTTCGCATTGTGTCTGTAAGCTATAAAACCAGATACGATGTCTATGTGTTTGTTTTATTAGGCAATTTGTTCATATTGCACGTAGTAATAAACTGTAAATTTTATCGTGTTTATGACCATACAATGACGCAGACTAATGCGCAATATTCATAAAACAGAGAGAAAAAATCCTAACAGACTACCGTAACTGCTAATGGAACGAATGTAATTGTTCAGACAACATATATCTGTAACCACATGATCAATATGCAAAAGTGTCTTAAAGGTAAGTGTTCGATTTGCTGTCAAATAATAAATAATTGTAGATAACACCCAGGCGTGAACAAGACGAGAATGTCCGATGAGGTAGTGACGTATCATGATTACGTAAACGTGTGGTCACATGACTACTACCAATTTATTCATACTCATGTATTTAGTTAAGCATTATATTGTTACCTTTCTTAATCAGTGAACCTTATACAAATCATTTCCAATATACTAGAAGGTAGCTTTTTGTATTTCACAGACCGGTGAAAAATGACAACTACAAACAAGGAAACAACCAGAATCGAGACTGATTGATTCATGAATATCAAATTGTAAGAAATGTCTCACAAAAGACTTAAACTGAATTAGAATAAACTGATAATTGATGGTATTCGCAAATAATGATTCCAGTTGTGATATGTGCATATACTGCTCAATGCAATGTACTAAATGACGCAAGTTGCTCTGGTAAATAATTAATTAATTATAGTTGGTCTAATCGAAACAAATACAGTCTCGTTTCTTACTTAGCGTAGGCAATTATTGTAACAAATGTATGTACATGTAGTACAACATTCATTAGTTTTATTGTCAATGTCGATGAACAAGAAAAAGGATGCCGAGTAGAAATCTTAATTACTCACTAAATGCAATCGTTAATCTTTTAAAATTCAATTGACTTTTAACAATTTATTATGACAGGTTATTACTAGTAAATGATCGAGCAACTAAGAAAACATTATGATGTCATACATAATACAGAACAGTGAACCAATACATATCTGATAGGACTGTTAATGAGGTAGGTTTATTTGAACAATACTAGTATATTTAGATACTAGTGTGTTTCCCAGGAACGAATCAAGTCGCTTCTAAAATGCGGAAGTGGTCAAAGAAAACATCTGTTTCAGAGATGGGAGCAACGAGATAACCAAGCACGGGAAATCTAGGAAAACGTATTCTGTTTGGGATTGTTCGTGGATTGGACCCTGAGTAATAGTCAAGCAGTGTATGTCACTGTACATTCATTAAAGATATTCCTGGCGCATATTTTACATCAATGAACGACAAAAACACATTTCAGAAAGTTAATTCATCACTAAATAGGCAGAATGAAACAATAAAATCAAAAGAAAATTGCTTGCAAGTAACAGAAAAAACAATTTAAATATTCGTAAAATTAAAAAAACTGGCAGTTTTTTTAAGTGGCGGAAATTACCGAAGTAACACGACGAGGCTCCGGACATTACCGATTCGAGAATCATGTGACCCACGGAACATGAATATTAATGAGATTTACGTCATACACAACAAAAATGGCGGATGATGTGACAACAAAAAGCCAGTTGTGACGGAATCTGCTAAGAAAAGACAGAACCATGCTTATATGCGGGACTTTGGTAAGGCCTGTGTCCATATCGGGAGATTATTCATTTGATGGATACACTGGAAAAGTCGATTGTCGCTGAAGTCCGACGCGAACTTCGTCAAGGATCTCTGATTGACACTGTGACAGTGACAGGTAGCGAAAACAAAATTCGTCTTAAATTGTGAGATGCATGCCCGTATCAACGTAACGGCTCATATGTATATATTTGTTTAATTCAGCAATATTGTACTATACAAGTGTTCTATATATACATGTATCGCTTTGAAAATTGCACGAACCAGTGCCGTCCTTGGCAATTTCGTACCCGACGCTCGATCACTGATCAGACTTAGACAGATAAGCTGTCTGCAAGTGGCTGCTTTAAATTCTGACGGTCCAGCCACTACATATAGGCATCCCTGTATATAGATTGCGTCGAAATGGTTTGACTATGATCAGACTCTTCATCTCATGGACTTCAAATTTCTCAATTCACTTGTTTTTTCGAACTAAGTTTTTCTATAAATTCATTATAGCCTGACTGTATGTTTATTCATGAAATTATATGTGATTATTCATTTATGTCCATAGTTTATTTAAGGAATGCCTTCATGAAGTTAAGACTGAGATTTGTCATGTAAATTTCTTTTGATTATAAAATATGAAGTGGCTAGATGTCCGGTAACCAGCCGTCTAGACAATGCTTGTAGGACAGGCTAGAGGTCCATTAATTGATTTCAAATAAATTATTTATGTTGTCATATTTTAAACACAAAATGTCATGTTTATACTAACTCATTTTAAGATAATTTCTTGATGGATGGGTTGATCTTGCATATAACTTTATTGAGACGTTGCAGAGTTTGTGGTACCGTCGGCGTGTCTGTGTAAAAATGACCCAAATACTATGTGTGGTACCCCTCAGGCTCTAGACTTTAAGTCCTTCTAAACGTGTATTAGTTCTCGCATCACTTGTTGTCCAACACAGATCAATATTTTGTGTTTACGTGTAGGCCTGAAGAAACACTCCAGATCACTGTTATTCACAGTCAATGATTAACATTTCTGTCAAATACTATTAAACCTGTACAACAAGGTAAACACTTGTTTATGTCATGGACATTCTTGACACAACATAAAATATGTGGTTTATACATATGAAATAAGTTACCGGACCTCTAGCCTGTACTACAAGCATTGTATTGAGATCCGGTAACCGGATCTCTAGCCACTTCCTATAAAATATGAACACAAATAGCCATATGATATAGGCCTATTATCAGTAACAGGATTCTGAAGAACATTCATATATTTCAGACTTGATGAGCAACTATTGAGCAAATTGTTACTACTACCCTGACTCTGAGTCATCTATTCCAACAGTTCAAGCAGTCGCCCTGTTCCATGTGGCCTTCAAAACCTAACACAGGCAACACCAGGTTCACTGGCTTATACAACTACAGTAGTACAGGCACTATGTAACCTGCCTGTATCAGAAATATCTCCTGACAGAAGTTGGTCATAACTTGGTGGTTCATAAAAGCTGGAACCGAATAGTTATTCATCCCAGATAAAAGGTATTTATTTGTTGTTTGTACCGACCAAATTGTTTTTCCATTCAATAACCTAAGAACGCTCTGGTGAGTGTGACCTTCACCATTTCTGACTATTGGGCTGCCATGGGGGCATATGTGTCTCTTGTTTTATTTTAATTTTCCAAAACATTATGTTTAAGAGAAAAATGTCCATGTTTACTGGCTTCATAAATGGATAAGAAATATTTCACAATTTTATGTTCCACTGGTACCTTTAAAGTGAATTCAGCAACTTCTCCACATGTGGAGAAATTTTCAACCAGGAATACACAACCTCCACATGTGGAGGAAAATTAACATTTATGTCATGGAAGTGTATGACCTGTCACTTCTGGAATCGAACCAGCACTTATGGGTATGGAATTCATCTCACTAACCTAACCTAGGGACCACTGAAAGAGTTCTTATTCTAGCTTTCCTCTAACGACAATGTCATAATGATTACAAACTAAATTTACATCAATTGATGGAAACTGCATTACAATAGCATTATGTGACATATTTTTATTTTCCTCCACAATCCACATGTGGAGAAGTTGCTGATACAGAATATATTGAAAAGATACCAAATATTCTTTTTCAGAGACAAGTCAGAAATGTCGGATGAAGAAACAATCCAGTCTGATGAAAGCAGTTCAGGGTAATGACGTTCATTCCATCACAGTCCATTCTTACTTTGCTTAGTTATCTCAATTATAAATGTTCAGTTCAAATAAATAAAGACTTCAACATAGAAGTTACCTTATTAGATAAGTGTTAAATATCACAATCTTGAACATGTTGCTAAGAAAATATCATACGTTGTTTGAGCTGGGTCATTCAGCATGGGCATTCTGATGATCAACCCCAGACCGAGTGGTCTAATAGCTGAATGATTCAGCTTCTGAAATTCTGCATGCTGAAATCGGTTTGTTCGGCTATAAGACAGATGGGTCTTGGGCGGATCATATTCTGGTTTGTGTGTTGGGCATTGTGCATTTTATGTCTTTTGTTCTCGCCTGGTTGGAATGAGTGTTGCCAGTGTCTGACTTTTTGCCCTCCAGGTTAAATACTGATTTTCAATTTCTGGTAGAAAGTGTTTTTGTCTGAAAGTCATGGAAACATTAAGTTATAAATAAGGTCATGGAAACTTGAATTTTACGTTACATATGTTGCTATTTTAGTCTCATAATTACGGAAACATTAATTGAGACATTCTTTTTGTTGTTGTTTTCAGTGTTTCCATTGATATCACTCTACATGAATCTAACTATGATGATTGGATGATGCTGAGTATGAACCTAGTTTTGTCTTGTCAGCAAATCTGTAAGTATAAGTGTCTGTAATGTATTGGGGGTCATATTGTTAACACTGTCTCAGACGTTTATGTAACGGTCAGAATTTTTGATTCAATTGTCAACCAGTTCTAACTTGCTCTACAACAAACAACTGAATACTTCTCTACTTGTTAAAGACATGCATGTAATATATGTGATAAAACACAATAACATGTTTGCCAAGCATTCAAAAGCATAAGGTGACAAGTTAATGCTCTGTCAATGTGCGTATCATGTACTGATTTTTTTTTGATATTGTATTAACCTCAACCTTTCATGATAGTAGATCTGCTGCTCTATCAGATACACTTTGATAAGTCCAAGTGAAGTTGATACTCAAAACAATGTATACATGTTTGAAAATATGTTTAGCTCACTCAATCATGATGGACCGTTCTATAATTTTGGTTGAAAAAAACACCAGAATTTTGTTAGTAGACTAGAGATATAGTGAATCATTTCTGGTTTTCATGCAAAGAATCAAACAGATGAATACAATTTGTGGTAATGGTTTATTATTTTCCTTTACTAAATCCAAGGTTTGCACAGGCCTTTAAAAGTCCTTGAATTTGGTTCAAACTTTGAAAAGTAGTTGAAGTTAAATGGTACTTGAATTCAACTGATAATCCTTGAATTCAGACAAATGGCCTTGAATATCCATTCAAGTTTATGGATGTTGACAAAATGGCACATCATCTGTGTAAAAAATGAACCAGACACTCTTTTTTCTCAAAAATTTAATGTACAGAAATGTATGGGTGCAAATGTCACTGGAAATTAATCGTAATAAATTGAACTCAATAAGGTATTCTTGTGTGTGATGTCACTAGAAAAAGTGTATAAAATTGCAGTGCATAATGACATTTTTGTACCATTGAACCTTTGTAAATGTTTGAGAAAATGCCTTGAAAATACATATTTTGTCTTGAAAAAATCCTTGGATAGTCCTTGAATTTTGGTGAGAGAATTTTGCAGGAACCAACAAATCCTTCTGTACAGTAGTTTGTTCTGTATGTTCCACACTTGATTCAGTTAAGTTTATCTTGCTTATATAATTTGTATGCAAATGTTTTTTTCATATTTCAGGAGTTCAGCAGATTTTGAACACATACAACTATTGCTCTAAAAAGCTCTTATATTCTCCACCTGTGTACAGATGTAGGAACCTTCTGGCTGCTGTAGACCTTAATATGAATCTGGATAGAGAATGTATTATCAATGAAGATGGGATACAAAGGTATGATTCATCATTGTAATCATCAACAAATAACTGCAAAATCAGGATCATGATGGTTGCAGTCTTCCCATAGTGTCAATTTAATTGTGTTATTGTCATCAGGAAGCAAAGCTATTTTAAAGTATAAGTCTAGGGATCACAAATACACCAGCATAAGGTAAATCATGTGCTGTACCAAGCTTAGTGTTTGATCACTAGCTAATTTAGAGGGTGGACCCAGCATGCACCCCCTTAAATCTGTGGAGTCTATGCAATTTGTAATATTTTGAATGTAACAACAATTTAGTAAGCAAACATTTGCCATCGAAGGGTATGCTGTTCAGATAAACATTGCATTTTTCTAGGTGACTTTGACAAGTATATATCAAGTCAATTATTGTAATCTGGGCTATGCTGCTAAGATATGAGTAATTATTTTTCTTGCTTGCTTCGCTAGCATTAGGAATATCTTGAATGAATCTTATCAAGGGGACAATGAGGTTTTTTTGGGTAGTTACTTGAGAAAACTTACTTGAGAAAACTATGATGTTTTTCCGGTGAATATTTCGGGCATGTTACTCAGATAAACAATGCATGTATCAATTAATGTTATCTGTATCGAACGTGTATGTGGAGCATGCTGCTCAAATAAAAATGCATTTTTTCATGCTCGCATTATCATTTTTCTAAAAGATAGTGAATGAGGTTGTATGACATTTTGCTCAGATAAACAGTTTTTTTCTAGCACGCTCAGCTTGCACGCTTTCTTGGGGGGGGGGGGGGGGTGAGGTAAATACATGTACGTGTGACCCCCTCAACCCCTTATCCTGTATCCGCTCCTGTTGATGAGTTGGGTACCCATCTCTTCACCCAAACATTGTGAATTTGAGCCCTGCAATAGAGTTTTAGCCTCAAACTAAAAGTTATAATCATATGAAGTGATTAATAATCCACTGACCATGATCCCAGGTGTGAAGGTTAATGACACAACAAAGGTTTCCTATGAAAAATTAGCAATTGCTTGAAAAGCAAACTTTTAACTTATTTAGGCGTCACTCGAATAGTTCTCAACAAACACATATCGGACATAATCCCATTCACTGCTTAGCTAACAGTGACCGATTTGTATGTTACATAAACCGATACTGTATTACAACATTTCAGGTTACAAAGGCTATGGAAAGAAAAGTGGGAGGTGGACAGTACATGCAAAGAAGGTACTGAAGACATACGATTATGCTCATGGCATTTTGAACAGAGACTGAGTGCTGAAAAATGACGAAACTGGTATTAATGACTTAAGGCTGATTTTGACACACCTTGCTCCAGAAGAGCCAAACTCTACCAAATAAATCATGTAGGAAAGTGTTTTTGTGAAATTTTGAACTTTGCTAAAATGACTATGTAACATTTGCTGGGTCCATAGGTGTGAAAACTTGGCCAATGTCCATGGGTATCTGAAAGTGTTAGAGTGTGTCTTAGTTCTTACACTTTTGATTCAGGTACACATTATAACTAGAGGACATGTATATATTGTTTCTAACATGCATTCGACTTTGCTTGATGTAAGACTATGTTCTTGTAGATTATATCTGACAGAGGTATTAAAGTTATGCATGTACATGCAATCAAAATTTGTACCATGCTAACCATACCAATTAGTAATTCTCGCTGTAAAACCATTACTTTTCACGAGGGATAGATTTATGTTTATTTTGAGGTCGATTCAATATGAAATATAATCTCCTGCTATTAATTAACATTCCAATACACCTAGAGTATTCCAGCATTTTATTTGTAATCCACAACAAAATTTCATTTTCAAGAATTCCACGGAATTTGATGCGCGCAAAAATTAGGTTGTTTTACAGTATGAGTAAGTGTATTTGCACAGTGTTTATTTGTAAATAACATATCAGTGGATGTGTACGAGTCTTATCAGTTGGTGAGTGCTATCAGTGTATGATATGTATGAGTGCTATCAGTGTATGATATGTATGAATGATATAAGTGTGAGGTTTTTAAATGATATCGGTGTATGATATGTATGAATGATATCAGTGTATGAGTGCTATCAGTGTATGATATGTATGAGTGTAATTAGTTTATTATGTGAATGAGTGATATCAGTGTATGATATGTATGAGTGCTATCGGTGTATGAGTGATCTTAGTGTATGATATGTATGAGTGCTATCAGTGTATGATATGTATGAGTTCTATCAGTGTATGAGTTCTATCAGTGTATGATGTGTATGACTATAAGTGATATCAGTGTATAATATGTATGAGTGCTATCAGTGTATACGTGCTATCAGTGTATGAGTGCTATCAGTGTATGAGTGATATCAGTGTATGAGTGATATCAGTGTATTATGTGTATGAGTGATATCAGTGTATGATGTGTATGACTATGAGTGATATCAGTGTATGATATGTTTTAGTTCTATTAGTGGATATGTACGATTGCTTTCAGTTAATGTGTATGAAATTAATATCGTCCATCATTTCAAGTCATTCTTATTTTCTTTAGTATGTTTGAGAATTGCATTTTCCTTTTTATGCATATACTTATTTATAGAATATTATAGATTATGACCAATGAATCTTGAGATGTTTATATGTGCAATTGCTTGTAAATACACGTTTTGTACTATAAAATTGGTTTATATTATGATATGGTTATTGTTGTACAAAGTTTGTTTCACTAATAGTACAGTCAAACATGTGTGAAAGACAACCTGCGAACGAAGACCACAATTTTATTTCTAATCAAACCATTTTCAAGGATATTTAAAACCTGAGACTACGTTTCAATGGAGACACTTGCCGTTACAACCGATGGTCTTTACACAGGCTTGACTGTATAGTTACTGAAGTTTACAAAACTGCTATGTGCAGGGGACTTATGTCCGTATAAACCACATTACATGGAAATGGTCTGTACAGATAATCAAAAGCATCAGGAATTAAGGTTACCAGGTACAGGGGTGTCAATTTTCCTGATTTATCCCGAATTCCGAATTTATCATTCCTGAAAGAGCAATGGTTTCTGGCCAAAATAAAGTTATTTGATCAAAATATTTCAAGAAATAGCAAAGTTATGGTAGATTAAGTCTGCTCTGAAGAATTTTCTGCAATACGATCTGAGTTAATTTTGTAACAATGTCATCAAGGCTTCTTGTTTGGCAAAAATGGTTGATTGCATATGATTTTCCTGATCTTAAATTTGGTCCCATTGACACACCTGCAGGTATAATTCCATAGAGAACAGGTAGAATACATTAATATTTCGATAATGCATTTTGATTTATATTTTGTCTGCCATAAATTATAATGACTATCTTAAAGGACCATTTTCTCGCCTTGTGGATTAACACAATAAACACCATAGAAAATGTCAGAATTGAACTATTTCAGTAGGGAAAAGTAACAGTACACAACAATTTTATCATTCACACACATTTGTATTTCAGAGAGAACAAATATTTTTTACATAAAATTCACTCACAATCGCTACTTCATTGTATTCAAACAATTTCCTGATGGTAATTTATCTTACACAAGTACAAATGCAACATATCCAAAGAAATAAGGCTCATTTGGTATTAAGAATACTAAGTACACTACAAAGGCAATGCATTTAGGAATTTTAGATATAAAAATATAATCACCAACAGTCATTAGGTTAAAATTTACCACAGATAGATAAAGCATGAACTAACATCAAGGTTCGCACAGGCCTTGAAAAGTCCTTGAATTTAGTTTCAACCTTGACACGTACTTGAAAAAAATTTAAGTGCTGCCTTGAAAAAATGGTACTTGAATGTAAGGGGAAAACCTTAAACATAGGCAAACAGCCTTGAATATACAAATATGTATAGAAGTGTATGTATGTAATAATGACACAATATCTGCATAACAAATGATGCAGAAACAGTCTTTTTCTTGAAAATTAAAAGTGTGTTAATGTACTAATTAATATCTTATTAGACGCAGCAGGAAGTAATTATACGTCTGTCTCCACTTGTGAGACGGCCAAATAAATGACCATATATATTGTCAGTAGGCAGTGTGCCTGTTGACTGCCATGTTCGTCATCATAAGCCGAAATACTTCAGTGTAGCAGCCTTGTCAGTGCCAACACGGCCTTGTCAAGAATGAGTACTTGAAAATCCTGAAAATGACCAGAAATGAAGAATGATGATCAATTTAAATCAGTAACAGTTACTTGACACTTCTGAATTCTAAGCAACCTGAACGATGTTAGTATACACTATATAGGATACACTAGGGCCTGACCATGTCATGCAAAAAAAGCTTATTAACCATGGCTCTTGCGAACAGTTAAAGACAATCGCATATATAAAAAAATATATATATGTTGTTCGAATAAAGCAAGTAGAACACTTGCATCTACATAAAACTAAGCATCCTTATTGTATGGGATATAGGACATGCTGGGAAGTTTTTATTTCTCGACATTCTTTGAAAAGTGTATGTAAAAAGCTACACTTCTGCAAGTCCTGGAACACATGTGACTGACTAAAAACTGCATAACTGATTGTAGATTCTCATAGTATGGCGATAGTCTGGTGAAAATGAATTGAAACTGATAAATCTAGCAGCATACTTATAGAGCTTAAAAAGAAGCACAATGATGCTCTATAAACTATCCTATAATTATGGAGATAACAGTTACATGTATTTAGTTAAATTTGAAAAATAGTAACATGTATACTTTTTGGGACATGTCTAGGTGAAACGTCAAATTCTTTCAAACACGTGATTTTGTTAGCTCACCTGTCACAGGGTGAGCTTTTGTGATCACTCTTTGTTTGTCGTTTGTCCACAATTACTTGTGAACACATTAGAGGACACAATTGTGAACCAATCTTCATGAAGCTTAGTCAGAATGTTTATCTGTATGAAATCCAGGTTAAGTATGAAACTGGGTCATGTAGGGTCAAGAACTAGGTCACAAGGTCAAATCTTAGGAAAACCTAGTGAACACATCAGAGGACACAAGTATGATCCAATCTTGATGAAACTTGGCCAGAATGTTTATCTACAGGTATGAAATCTAGGTAAAGTTTGAAACTGGGTCATGTGGGGTGGAAAACTAGGTCACTAGGTCAATTATTTGAAAAACCCCTGTGAACCCATTAGAGGACACAATTATGGCCCAATCTTCATGAGTTTGTTAAAGAACAAAGACAGGTAAGCAACATAGGGCCCATCGTGCCCTCTTGTTTGGTTCTCAGACACTTCCCAGTTTTGGGCCCTCTTGTTTGGTTTTCAGACACTTTCCTGAGTGGTACACCTCAGAAGTGGCCGAATCATTTCCAGGCTGTCTTAAACATGTTATTGGTATCAACTAATATCATAGCTCCATTGTTTCAGACGCTAGTTCTAGGACTGCTGGTTGGCCCAGTGTCAGAATAATGTGACTGAATAATCTCCATATGACTGAAATATTGTTTGTGGGACTTACAGTAATGACAAACTTTTCTATGAACTTGAAATAGAAATGGTTAGAGGAAGCCACAAAGCTTATTTTGTGATCTTGTTTCTTAGCCCAAGTGTAAATAATGTTTGCAGAAAATATTCGAATTAAACATATTCATAACACAAACAAGCAATTGCGACCCTATTTAAACTCTTATTTCACCGCCTCCTCGATACCCTAGTGGTTGAGCATTCACTTCGAGTGCAGGAGGTCTCGGGTTCAATCCCTGGCTGCGTCATACCAATTACCATAGACAAAATAAAATTGGTACCAGAAATTCCCTTGCTAGATGCTCAGCATAAAAGGGAAACTGACTTCTTTTCTCTCTTACCCTTGTTGTGGTTGGCAACATCAGGAATGAGGTGTCGAGAGTGATAATAAGTTTGAATAAATTAGTATAAAAAATAAACTCGGTATTCTCAATAAAGTTACTTTAGCGTTATGTTACTTAATTTGGGCTGTACATATGTAGAGCTCTACTAACCGGGACAAGAGAAATACAGTTCTCCTTTCCACAGCTAACTTTCTTCAAGTGAAGGCATTTCCCGGCAGTTGGTACTAACACATCAATCAGGTACTGTCACATCTGGACCTGGATGGTTGCCTCTCAGCCGGCCTAATGTTGTCAACCATGACAGTTGGATTCTTCTCCAGGGCATGAAGAAGAATGCTCCGACATTCATCCACACTCATCTGGTTGATCGCCTCCTGGATGAAAAATAAGCAATTAAGAAATATTGATAAACATTATACAACTACCATGCTACACCCTACAAAAAATAAGCATGTAAACAAATGAAGTATAACCTCTCTAGAGTGACACCATTTGGAAATCACAACATTTGGTTATACATTTGCTATTGATCTTGAGAGGTAAACTTTCTAGTACATGGTCATTTCTTGAACAAAACAATTATGTTGCTTAAGAGAGGTTGTTGCTCTGTGAAGGACTGCTCGGAAAAGGATGCACTGTTTATGTATTACAGTAGAAATATACATAATGTTGATAATATCGCCTACAATGTTGGGAGCGGTCGTGTATAGAGGTCTTATATAGTGCCCATGCTTTTGGATGTAGATGTCTCTGGTACAACCCACGCTTTCACCACTGCTCAATTACTTTGAGCAAGAAATACACACAATTCTTCACAAACCCAGGTGTATGTATAGATACTTGAAAAGGTCGAGTCGTAATCAATGTGGAGCTGTGTGTAACAGCCTATTTGAACTCAATAATCTGGGTATATACATAAAATGATAATGTCTGTCCATAGATCTCAATGGTAATTTTAGATCTTAGGTCTGTCGAAAAAACAGTCTATTGAACAGAGTGAGATGTATGGCTAAAAGCTGACTTTCTTAATTCTATAATGGATAAATAATTAAATTAAACATCAAATATGTGCATTGAAGCATATCAAATCCCTGGGCCAGTACTTTACAAAATACTGAAATAGTAACATCCTGTAGAACACTTCTCAAAACAGCACATAAAGACATATTACCCTCATGGTGTCCTGCCTCTGTTCAACAAGGAGGACCGCTTCCTCAGCTCTTCTCGGTTCTGATCTACTGCTTATCAAACACAAGGGTGGCTGCCCCACATTTTACTTCTGAAGCCCCTTGCGCTTCTGGCACCCTGAGGCCTACAACGCCCCATTCCCCTCACATGCCGCTGGGCTTGTTGACGGTTTTGAGATTGAAGCTTCATCTTCCTGTAAACAAGCATTCGGTTACATCATACAGATCACAATAAAAACAATTTATTTATAATATAGATACCTGTCATTGTTTAAAGGTTTTTAGAACTCTTATCAGTTTATCTTTGACAGAAATATGCAATTTATTTGCATGTCATGGATTAAATGCCTTCAGATTGGTATATACGTCCGAATCAAGAACGTATGGATATCAGAATAATATAATAATAATAATTAATAAAAAATAGCTGTGGAATTTTGAACAGAACGGTAGGAAATGCAACCAGCGTCAGGGGGTGAACGGTATTTGGTGCGAATCTTCGTATTTGCCGTTGTCGATGGGTGAACACTGCTCAAGGTAAATAAAAATTATGGTAATGAACAGATGAATAATTCATATTGATTTTTGCCACCTAGCATATGATATTCACATAATATACGCATCAGCAACGCTTAGCACTAGCGGTCGAGTCTGAAAATTTCGCTTTTCGCAGAGTTTCGAAAAGTTGCTGAAGTACAAAAGATAGCAATTATAACAATTCAGGTAATCATAGAGCGAGGAAATAATCACGTTTATTCATAAGAAGTGAAGATCGATAAAAACGTCGTACAAAGTCTTACCAAATCCAAGTCAGGCTCGCCATCCAATTTAGCGGAGATCGTTTCAGCCATTTTTGGTTGACATATGTTGCCCTTTCGTGAACTTCCGGTATGCATAAATTAACGATCGGTACATGCCGTGGGCGGCTGAGTGACTTCGTAAAAGACTCGTTTATTATAAGAACGCCAGTGTATTTCTCAATGAAACTTTGTCACGGATCTAATGATAAGTAGTTTAATCAAATGTAGCAATAATCCAGGTGTTAGATATTTTTTCTCAGATAGGCCAGGTATATCTTTAAACACATGATTCCAAACTCTTGTAATAACAAAGTGGTTAGAGTGGAAGAATATCTGCCTCGAGTGTGGGAGGTCCGGGGTTCGTTCCGTAGCCGTGCTATACCAAAGACGACATAGGAAATGGTACCAGTATGTCCATGTTTGGCTTAAGAAAAAGGAACATTTGCATATCTTCTCTAATACTCTCATGACGATGGATACAGTCAGGAGTGGAATATCAATAAAAGTTGAAGAACTTATAAGTGTTTAGAAACAAGTTTGTACGATTGTCACATGTAATGAATAGTTAACGAAAAGGATTCATCCTTTGAAGACATACAAACATAATTTATTTAGATACGTGCGTCCACGGTTTGGTGAACAGTAATAGTCTTAGAACTACGTACACTACGTACCGCAAGGCATAATTATCAATTAACGTAGTAAATCTCCAAGTCATTAAATAATTGTCTAAGGAATAATATATAATACAAGTCAAATAGTTCCTGCGAGCAAATGATGTACCGACTTCATTTGACAGAGAATTGACAGGATCCTCGATCTCTATCTGCATAATTCAACAGCTGATGTGTATTAAATTAAACATGAAAATCTCAAAATTGTGAGAGAAAAATAAGCGCGATTGGCCGGTAGCTTTCAAATTGGGAAAACTATATGCACGATAATTTGACATACGAAATTTATCAACAAATTGTTAAATAATTTCATGTATAACAAACCAATTTTCAAGACAATTAATTGCATATTATGACTCCCTTGTTCCATATAATACTTATATGCTTATAAATAAAACCTCGTATCAGTTCATTAAAAGGTATAATCATAATACATGTTTTCAGTGTTTAACAATATCAAAGATCATAAACTAATGCAGCTGCAGTTACCTGCTGTTTAGATCCATGGTCTCAATATTGCCTAGCACTCACTGAAATTTCGGACAGTTCTGATTTCTTCGGTAAATAAAATATTGCAATGCGACAAAGACCGATGTTATCCGCATGGAATAATGGAATTAGTCTGGTTCACGACATTCTTACAAAATGCATCTTTTTTGAAATAGTAAACCATCGAGAACAGGTCACGTGCCCCTCCATGGACTTTCTTTATGCTATCCAATATACCTACTCGCTCAAGGCTCGCAGGTGATAAGTTCCAATGGAAAGTCTGATCGACACACTTATTACACACAGTGAAGTTCGTAATACTAATGAAAACTGATGAACTAAGAACTCAAGTATAAGAAAGTTAGGGAGTCGGGAGAGTCTGTGTTTTTAAAGAAATTGTAAAACGTTATGACATTAATAATGTAAAGCTAAACAGAAATCGAGGCGCGCAAATACAGTATAATAAAGATATTTAAGTACAAGAGATAAACCAAGCACCCATCAAGACAGCAAATGTTGTCACTAAGCAACATTTACTTCAATTTGTTAAGAGAATTTCCAACATATTGGACAAGATTTGTACAACTATTGCCTAGTTGACTTCGGTATATAATTAATTGTTTGCCATGGTTTACGAGCGGATTTATATTGAAATCAAGCCAGCCGTTTCGGGGGAGAAGATTTTCAAACGTTTTCTATATACAATGTATTCGGAAATGTTGTGCTCATGATTACATTTTGACGGATATTTTCACAATGATACTTGTACACGAACTTTACGGATGGCCCTCGTATAATATGTAGGATTTTAAGCACACCAAACATTTGTCATTTTCATTGTATCTCAAATAAGTAAAAACCAAAACTTTACGTAGTGATGCCTTTACATTGAACGCCAATATATTTCTAATCGCTCTTTCTTTCTGGTGGCAGAAGAAAATCAATAAATTACCTAGGTCAAAGAGAACAATTTGTACTGTAGTTGATGGAACAATAATTGTACGAATCCTGCTAAATTCAATTTACAAATTGAATCATGTTTTGATTAAAGACAAAAGTACTGTTTGACTGCGAAAACAATTGAATTTCCAAATAGTATATGTGTGTTATTCAATTATATATAATAAGTAAAAAGTAATTCAAGTGTAACCAATTACAATTATAATGTGTTTTCCTTAAACGATAGAATATTTGTAATCATATTTTCATTTAGCGGGTAAAAGAAAATCTAATAAATAACAACATAATAAACAACAACAATGAAAACATGCTTGCATGTATAGTTCGCCGGAGATGACTGTAGACCTATCAATAAACAAACGTGCATAATATAAACACTGAAAGGCCGAGTGACCACTTATTATCAGTGACGATTTAAAAGTGTATCACTAAGAGTGAATATGCACAAGATTGAACAAAACTGAACATTCAACTAGGACACTGGAGTGTAAATATAGTTACACAGAATTTTTCATTGACAAACTTTTGAGCTTTTACCAGCCTTCATCAAGGTGGAACAATGAAAATGCATTCAGTTGACATTTTTATTTGGAAACAAGGTCAAGAGTTATCATCGGCGGAATCTACATTAACATAGGCATAATATACAGCATAGAGTGAATTACAATTATAAATGTCATTGATGATAGACATTAGAATATAACAGAATAATGCAAATGAAAACAAATGGGGACATGCTTATATAGATTAACTAATTAGCAATACTATCTGCCCATTGTGGAAATTTGTAATTACAACATGTAATGTATTTTGACTTAAACGTGTTTTTGCATTTCTGATATCTTGAGGAAGGGAATTCCATAGTTTTGGCCCAGCATATGAGATTGACTTTCTGAAGATTTCTGGATTTGGTTTAGGCATGTATAAGATATCGTTTGCTGCTGACCTTAACGTTAATTGGGGTAATTCGTAATTTGAAATATTGAACGAAGGTATTCTGGTGCCGTATTGGTCAAGCTTTTATATACTAAAATGGCCTTTTTATAGTCTATTATTTTGTTGATTGTCATCCATCTCAAGTTTTAAAAAAGCTCTGCAGATGGTGAATCGTAGTCCTTGTCTAGAATAATTCTTGCAGCACGTTTCTGAAATTTGAGTAGTCTGTCAAGTAGAAGGCAAGTTGACTTTCCCCATATTGTGATACAGTAGTCAAGATGGGGAAGAATACAGGAATTGAAAAAAAGTTTCCTGATTTTTGGTCAAGATAGCATTTTATTCTCAGAAGAGGAAAGAGAAGAGAGTTGCATTTTTTAAGAATATGTTCGATATGTGTGTTGAAGTTAAGATTGTTATCAATATATACTCCAAGGAGTTTTTCTGTTGCGAAAAACTGCAGATCATCATTTTGAAGGGTAAGGAGTGCATGAGATTTTTGTTTTTGAGATGCAGATATGATCATGGATTTTGTTTATGTGTTATTTAAAATCATTGAGTTTTGATTGCACCATTCAGAAACTGCATTCAACGATTCTTGCAATCTTGCGTGTATGTCCTGGCAACTTTTCCTACATGCATAAAGTGTTGTGTCATCAGCAAACATGTTACTTAACTAACATGGCCGCCAGGGCCGGGGCTAATTTCCACTGTATGGCTATACATAGAATACTTTGAAAATCTTCTTATAAGAAATTGCTGGCCGGATTTCAATATGAATTCACGGGAACGTACATTGTACAATGAGTGACCATCTACTGAATTGCTAATTACTTTGTTGATTTGTTAAGAAATAATGGCTGTCAGGGGCGGGCCTTGTACATGTTTACATAGGTAGCCAAGGTACTCTGGAGTGGTATGATATTGTTTAAATTCTTTTGCATACAGTCAAATAAAACATTAAAATATTCTCGAAGCACTTTATTCAGTTTCACCTGATTCTTCATAATCTTGTTTGGAATATACTGGCGCATAAAAACAGTCTTAAAAGGCAGATATTGTCCTTGCATACTCAAAGCGATAGCGATGGCACAGAATTTGCTGTTGTTAGGCATTTGGTTGATGAAGACAGTGTCCATGATAGGGTATTTTCTTGAAATGTTAATGGAATAGATATGCTACAAGCACTTGACTTTAAGAAAGGTTTGTATCCGATGTGTGACTAACGTGTGTGTGGTGGTGGAGCAAAATGTCAATGGGGTCAAATGTGTTAAAGTCACTTTGCAAACATCGGAAATGGAGATGAGCCCAAATTGTAACAGTGGACGAGTTACTATATTAACATTGCTGTGACAAAGTGCCCGTAGCCAGCAGCTGTAATTTCTATACGATACTTCTATACACTTTGGCCTCTACATTGAATATGAAACATGTTCGAGCGATTGTCATTATTTTAGAATGGCCATTGCGTGTCTATTTTCTCATTTTATTCATATGTTATACCTACTCCTAATGATATTTTATATTGCAATATAACGTTCTTTATCAATGTCAGAAAACGACATCACCATATAACGGCGTAAGTTGTATCGATACTAATTGCAATAAGTTCAATGATGAAGCCATAATAGTTACACAGAGCACATATAGGAATGGAATGCTATAATATGTCCTTGACAACATTTTACAATCACATTGGCACTGATGATTCTGTGGTTGTAGTGTCGGCTTATGTAACTGAAGGTTGTCAATTAGAAATCTGACTGTGCCTGATCTTTAAACGTTACATCAGCCTTGCGAGGCCGTATATCTGTCTACGATCACATTTTAGGAACTTTTTAGGGAAATCACTAGCGTTTCATGCGACTGTCGTAAGATAATCCTACAACTATCCTACGAAATCCTACAGCTTCAAGATGATCACAATGTTGCAAACTAAAGCCTCTTTCACATCTGCTGCCATACAATCGTTTGGTCATAGATGTATTCCTCTCGACAATAGAACCAACAAAACAGCCAGACTGCTGACAAAATTGGACATTCATACAGGACGCATACATCGTAAGGCTGATGTACGATGCTCGCACGGCAATCTAACGCGTCGAAATAATTTAGTTTTACTTTTGTTAAAACCATAAAGCCTCAACATTTTTTCATAACATTTAAGGCACCTTTTGGGTGATATCTCTTGTTGTTCGTGCGACAGCCAATATAACCCTACAACCGCAGTACTGTTCTTACGACGAAACATCAGCTATTTCACAATAAGGCGCTTCAAAAAGTGATCGTAAGGCTGTCGCAAGGCCATTGTGCTATCCCTTAGAAACATTTACAAAGATTCAGAAAAACCAAGATTTTTTGTCTTCGTCTGGATTTCAGCACCTTAATGGAAGTAAAGTGAATGTATGGACATAATGTTGTCTCATTGGTAACATTGTCTGACCTTTAGCTAGAAGTTACAGTACAATATATAAACAAGCGTGAGAAACCATAAATCAGACGTGTGTAAAAAGCATTGCATAATTTCTTGAATACCTAGTATACAGACCTGGGATTGAGGATATAGAGACATTGATAGCATCATTGATTAGTTTAATGCATAATTCGTGTTTCGGAAATCGGAAACAGTTTCTTGCCATGAATCATCGGTAGTTATTGAACGACCACACTTAACACACCCATATATCTCTAAGTCATGTAATGTCGATGCTTTATGTGGACATTGATACTGTCAAGGGGGCAGTGGTCACGTGATGATATGTGTGTTTTATTCTACATTAAGGATTTACATGGTGTAGTGATATACTTAGTGGTAACGACCTGTATAGCCAGAGGTAGATAGATTAGGGTCGTGTCCGTGTCACAGCGTCACAGCAAAGCCCAATACTAACAGATGTTGTATGGGCTACAATACGGGTCTTTGTACAACATACTTGACTTAGGCTAGAATTTACTTTATTTTAGGTCGATTATAAAACAAGTTCTACAACTTAGTCGCTCTCAACTTTTCATCCATCACGGTTTTATCGTTATGAAGAACAATTACAGTGAAAAAATTCCCTTTTACATAATGCTGAGAGTCATACAAGAAGATGTTTTTTTTCTATCTAAATTTCGACTTTGGCATGACACGACTTCTAGGTATTTCAGCCGTTTTACTGTTGAAACTAGGTCATTCAGCTTGGGCATTCAGCTTTTCGACAGCTGAGACTTGAGTGAATCATTTTGTCGTTCGGTTGTGTGTTGGGTTTGTATGTTTTTGTGTGTTCTGTGCTCGGCTGTTTAAGTTAAGTGCTGCCTTCCCTGTCCGACTTAGTATTATCTTGTAGGTAGGTTTACCCTAGTAAGCATTTTCTTCATAGATTTGATTGATCTCCGATGTGAATTTCTCATGACATATTGGCAATATAACAATCATGAAACCTATAGCATATCAAATGAATTGACTTTTAGAACCTAAAAAAAAGAGATAAAAAAAAAGAGATTTTCTTTTCATCGGAAGTTCAACGCCCTTAATTAACTCTATAGGAATCCTAATATTAAACATAGTTACATGTATACGCTGTTTGGCAAAGTTGTATTACCAATTTCTGTTCTATAATATTAAGACCTAGGCAATATTCTCTTCGTGAGAAATCTAATAAGATGCTGTAATTCAGTTGGTAACATCGTGACATTTAGCAAACCTAATTATTAGACATTTGATGTTAATAATTATGAACAGTTTATTTTTTAATTCAATTGGCTGCAGCGTCAGCAAAATGTTAAAACAAGACTATGTTTCGTAGACAATCTTCATCATTGGAATCGTGATACTCTCTGCATAAACTGTAAAAGCAAAAGCTGTATTCTACCATAATCTCGTGGTGATGGATATCCATCTATTTTTTGTATTAGGTATATGTTGAGAATGATTAAAAAGTTTGTAAGAACTTGTTTCACAATTGAACTGAAATTAACATCATTTTTCATTAGTGATACAACAACACGGTCGAATTGCGAAAATAAGAGGCAGCTCGTAAAATCTGCAGGTTAATTGAAATCAAATTAGGATAATTAAAAAAACCATTATTTGCTTTTCTATTTAAAAATGAATTTTTGATAAGATTATTTGATGTGACGTCGGATAAAAAGTATAATAACTGACGTCAACAACGTAATATCAAACACAAATCTAAAGGACCGATACATTGCACGTTTTGCTCGCGGACATTTATATATTCAACGCAAGAACCTTGTAATATATCCATGCCTAAAGGTCAGGGTCATGTCACATTCTCCGTGTTCAAAAGCGTTTGGTGACCAAGTACGAGAATAATTGAATAACTCTACGACCATTCTACAGGCATGTCGATTCCATGATCGGCGATATTTAGAAAGCAAATACACTAATTTCTCCCATGGTAGGAGCGATATTTCATCTAAAGCAAGCCTTATTGAATCATTAAAATTAAATTAAAACTTAAAGTTGAAGTGATTTCGCGAGATAGACCAATACACACATTTTTCACATAGTGTGAACATAACACGTAGCCATACTCGTTTAATCCGATTCTTACGGACGGGTTGCAAATATTCAGCCTTTTAACTACTATTATTTGTCTCGTATTTTCGTTATAAAACGAAGATAAATCAAATTGTATAACTTGTTTGAAAACCTCAGCTGGTTCTTAAATATAATTGCTTTCTCCGATTGATTACCCGTATTATCCAGATCACTTAGATTGTCAATTACGTATATTACAATACACTGTCTGACAAATGCGTAGGCTAATACTAATTCTAGTTTCTATGTTATTGGATGTTTCGTTGTTAATGTTAGAAAACAAAGACTTTGTGTTCTTTGAGTGTTTCATGTACTACACTACTACTGTCGTGCTCGTATGAATTACCCCCTACCATATAAAACAGCTATATATATACATATAATGTGCTGAAAGACGAAGTAATAACGCGCATGTAGTTTTTTACGAATATTATCGGAAGTAATATCGCACAGAACTGCACTAACTTTCTATTAAATGTATAAAATAGAATTTTCTGTTATTTCTGTTACTTTCTATATTGGCCAAGGTGTGCTTTTTGTCGGATACATCTTCCCATGGTAGAACATCTCATAACCTGGTCCAAAGCTACTTTCGTCTACATTTTGTAGCAATTTTATCACAACATATCCCATTTTGCACATTAGCTTATCATTATATTTTCGATGTATTGAACTGCAAGTTACTACTTACCTATCAGAGTGGTTTAGAAATGTGTCCACAGGCCACTGATACCCCCGCTTTAAGCTGTTATCAAACACCTAAGTATAAAGTTATGCAAATGGAACAATTTAAAATAAAGTAAATGTGAAATTGACCAGAAAACAAGAGCTGGGTCTGTGTGACCTTGACCTTTGAGCTAGGGATCACAGGATGTGAATGTTACCAAGTAATTTTAAAATCCAATACGAAATAACAAAGTAACAAAGCAGACCAGATTTGTGTACTTGTGCCTTTTAAATTTTATTCGCTAAGTATGATCTTAATATTTGAGCTAGGGACCTAGTTTTTGCCCATGACACATCGTCTTGATTTGGTGAACATTTGTTCAGAGTTATTTAAATATCCAATACGATATGACATAGATACAAAGTGGACACGATTTGAATGACTATTTTTATATAAATATCCAATTAGAAATGTAGTTACAGAGCGGACACGATTCACATGCCTATTTGAGCCTTTTAACATTTGACCTCTCAGTGTGACCTTGACCATTGAGCTAGGGACCTGGGTTTGTGCGCAGCACACATCAGCTTGATGTGGTGAACATTTGTACCGAACATTATAAATATCCAATAAGAAATGACAAAGCTACAAAGCGGTCACGATTTCACAGTTTTAGAACACACATACACTCAACCCCACACACGGACAGGGTGAGCACTATTTGCCATTTCACCATTTCATGGAGGGGGCATAATAAATTAATAAATACAATGTGGTGTACCGATTAAAAGAATTCGCACTATTTGTTTATATTGTTTTAATTAATGTTTTGACTTCAAAATTTGGAGTTTACTAGCTAGCATGGAACTAGATTTTTTGTGTATTACGAGACACTCGTAAGTGATACAATTCATCAATAATAATGTCCGTGTCCGTGCATTGCTTTTCCTGAATAAATTGTATCTGCCTTGTCCTATACAAGGAAAACAAACACCAAAAAACACACATAACAAGTCGATTGTCATGATGTCCTACATTGATCTCAGATTCGCAATCATCGTTTTCCAACTCCGAAGATAATCTTCTTCAATATAAAAGAATGTTGCAATGTTGTACCTAGAGAGTGGTTGCATCATTTATAAGCTCGTTCTTGAGGTTTGGCCACTAGTCTATTTTCCTTTTGTGTACTTCTGTTCATCTATAAGCTTTATATAATCAATGACTAAACGTTGAGCAATTATCAAACTGTAGCTATTCTGTAGCTTAACTGACACAATTGTAATTACCTGAATATCCAGGTAACTCATAAGTCAACCAACTGTGGCACAAGTGGCAAGAGAAACAGAAGATAATGTTTGGTCTTATTGTGTAATACCGAGATAGCTAAAATGTGGACCACGTTCGGTTAACAATGATGATTTAATGTAGTCCTAACAGTAGCGTGCACAGGGGTTGGGCTTATCAAACTTGTACACCATACATTTATTTGGAGCAAGCTTTATTTTGTTTACATTATTTCATATAACATTATGTTTACTAAAACTTTCATCAGTTCCTTTTATCAAATTTGCAAATTATCGGCAAAGAACTTGTGTTTACCTTTATCAAAGTTTGAGTAGTAAAGATGGCATGACAACTGTTTTACGTTTATGTTACTTTCATGAATATGCAATAATTATAGACGAACATATTTCTGTAATCATTCAAATCAATATACTTCGAGGAATGCAATGGTTTTAGTCAGATGTCGTCGTGGACATATCTGTTGTGGCTGTTGAAGATATACTCGTACGAAAATGTAGTTACGTGAAGGAGCCACGCAACTTACAAATTGTTGCCACACTGTTAAATTCCGTTGAAAATGTTACCATTTTAGCAAACTTTTGACGCTTTCTACAATTTTTAAAAAAAAATTTCTTAGTTTGACGAGGACTGGTACCGTAATGAAAATATCTCATTTAATGGGAGAAATACCGAAGAATGTAATTAAGGCGACTTGACACCAGTGAAGGGGAAACAATGATTGTGAGCCACTTTAAACCAATTCAATGAACTAACATGGGGCGATTTAATCAGCACATATGCGACCAAGTGTAAAACTGATTAACGCATCATGGCAGTATGTATTATTCCTGACCGAGTGCCCCCTACTTCAGTTTCAATTAAGAACTATTGTACGAAATCCAATTATATACCTATGTGCAGTCCACTGATGCGATTGACCGGTACAATCGATGACAAACGTCGAAAATAACATTATAAATTACTAGAGGACAATACTAGGACACACAAATGGCACGAACGCACTAGTTGAGTCGTTGATAGTCTCTAGATACAGCCACGGGTGGCAATGTGTTTTTTTTGGTACCCGGGGTATTGGAATGCTCAAATCAATTTTACTATGGAGGAGCACGTGACCAAATGTCAATGCCTGATTGACTAATGTGTTAGTCTGGCTTAAGGTGAGTCTAGACAGTACAATTTGTGTAGTTACATGTAGTATACTTCTACCGCACAGTTTTTGGAGATGTACCGTCTAGACACATCTTCACGAATTTGCCAATCGTCTGCTAAACTGCTAGGTAAATGGTCTCAATGTTCGGAATCACGACAGGGGGTCTGCTTCGTTACTATTGATGTAGAGTGTTTGAAACGGTTAAGCCAAAAGAATATATGGAGTGTGTCCCCTTCCTTACCACGTTGAATAGGTAGGATTAACCGGTATTCTAACCAACAAGCGGTTTCATCCATATACACATAGAGGGCATCATGGTGTGCACGAATTGTCGATAAAACACAGCTACGTCTGACAACTGCAAATAAGCCGTTCGAGGAAGAACGTAGTGCTATTGTTACTATGTCTTTTTGTAATATCAAATGCGGAATATTGGCTATATTAGAATCGAATTAATAAACATTTACCAGTGTTGTATCTATAATAAAGCTTGTTCAGGTGCGCATCCAAACTAGTGACTGTGCTTTATTCTACGATAAAACACATGTACACATTCATTATTTGTTAAGTAAAGTTACTGTAGTAAATACTTGTCTGTAAATTATCTGGCCGAGGAAAACTATTTGACTTGTCTTATTTTATCAATGATACACCAGCGGGATAAGAATTACATTCAATTCCCTGTCGTGTATAATTATGATAAACGAAAATAAAAGTCGTTGATGTTAAGCTGGTATAGAGAACAGTTACACTAGAATAAAAAAGGAGTTGTTATCAAAAGGCTTTTAATGAACGTTCCTATTCTGTGTTTCCCCAAATATGTACCCCGGTAAATGGACCATACGAAAATGCAACATAGGTGTAAAATACTGGCGTGCGTACAGGGAAGAATAGCGTGAGGTAATGTGACTTATCGTTTCGTACTCATGATTCATTTACCACTATAAACGCTCCAAAAACTGGCTGAATTAAACAAAATGATACGTGAGCAATAATTTGCCAACCTTCTCTTGGCATGGAGAGCCAATGTATACTATTTTTACTATCTCTTAATCGACAGTTTCGCATTTGTGGTATAATTAGAGTAATAATGAAAATAGCCACCCTTGAATCTAGAAATTCAACCTCGGCTTCGCCCCATGCGATATTTAGTTTCTCGGTTTGACAATATGTATGTCACTCACACATGTTACTGTCATCTATATCAAATAAAGAACACATTGAAAGCATAAAGTCCCATTTAGGTTTAAAAAGCCGCTTATTTCCAATTCAAAGGCAATTCCCAACGTGTTACCTCCTCTTGACCATACACTTACGCCAATAATCAAACTGTGCTATTAGACATTTAGCATACACACAGCAGAAATATTTATTAACAAAAAAGTTATATAGTATTAACACACGCACACATATAACACTAATTAAGTGCACGTCGTTTTATAAAGCAGTTAATTCTTACTGTAAGGTTGAACATAATCTGCAAAATATAAGGATAAATCGGACAGGGAAGGCGGCACTAAGCAAAATGACACTAAACATTAAACAGGACAGCCACTAAGTGTACCACAATGTTGTCATGGTAAAACCGACCAGTTGACATAGTCTCATAGTCGACAACTATTGTCCGAGAGAATATATTTAATCCACCTAATCCGGTTTTTGAAAGCGAGGACGTCGGTATTTAGTACTGAACTGTATCATATAGCTTCACAACCCCTATCAAAAGAAACTAACAATGCGACATTTTGTCACAATCCAGACACGAAGTTTACTGTCTGCAACAGTAGGAATATTATCTAAGGTACGCCGATAACAACTAGGTGGATTATTATTTACCCAAGAGAGAATAATTTACACATTTATTTGAGAACGTCGTTTGAAAGTACGGTACCAAGGGAAATCTTAATCTAGCGGAATTGAAGTGTCTGCAGCAGAGCCAGGAATAATTGTTCACCAGAGTTCAAGTCGATTGCAAATTTAAATAATTACCAAAAGGTTCACTGTATATGAATGTTGATTATACTGTGTTGTTGCATATCTGTAGCGTCTAGTACAAATACAAAAATGTACACAGTATTACAGTGTCTCCTTTAATTGTCTTGAACCATATTTTCAAACATAGATAAAGTCATATACTGCCGTTTGTTGATTTAACCAGTTAATCAGGAATTATTGTCGATCAGGGCATGAAGTTACAACCAACAATTACCATCAGCACTCGATACTCAAAATTTGAAAACAAGATATTATTTGTCCTAGATAAGGAAACTATATAAAATTGTCATCTGTGTTGAAAATAACATTTAATACATTTACTTGCCACTGTGTACTAATTATTTGGTATAGATGTAATTATTGCATATAACAATCATTAAACTTTATCAAAAACAATATAAACCTTGTGTTTACTATACAACTTGTCATAAATTACACATGTATAGTTCAATTGTGAACCCTGAGCCATGACCTATCCGACTAGTCTATTTTTGCTGGTAGACCATGGTTTATAACCTTCGTGGTCATTATTTAATGATATTGTTCTTACCGATATATGTCTATTATCGAATTACAATTTAGTGCAGTCGGCAATATTCAGAATTGTTAACCCAAAATTCGTTGGATCAAATCCCCAATTCGCTATTATTTTTTAAAATCAGTATTTAATGTCATTTAAAGAGACTATAAGTTAAGAGCGTTTTTTAAAATTGATTCATAAGAAGGTGTCGATAAAAAATATGTTTCATTTTTACCTATTTCGATCGTTTGTGTATTCCGAGCTTACTAACTACCTATGTGACATTGATTAGCCGTCTTAACGTTCTACATTATACATGTAATAACATGTAATATGGTTGGTCACATACACTAGTATTACACGGATTTTATGTTAAGTTATTGGCATTTAAAAATAAAAAATGAAAAAGCAAATTTGGTGGGATTCGAACCCTGTTTTAACAAAAGTTATTTTACAATGTATCTAGCGCTTTACCGCCACGACCAGTCCGACACAGGAAAATAGGCCTTGGTTGTAATACTTACTTTATTAGCTAAACCTATACCAACCTTAATCGAAGAATGGTTGAAACCTTAAAAGTGCAGTCACTGCTCAATGCTCGAAATCGAACTATAACAGTACACTGTGTTATATTCCAATTTTCATGAAGCAAAGGCGGTAAAAATACAACACGAATGTACTATAGATGTACAACAACCTCCGAAATTTGACCCTCAGACGAGTCCATTTGCTGAGGTTGAAACGATGTTATTTTTTTGATATATAATGAATAGATATTAAAAATTCATGTAAACTAACAAGTTGACTGTGTGGCCTAGTGGTTAACGTGTTCTATACGCTCAATCATTGCCTGTTTGGTTATGTGTGCTTTGGGTTCGAAACCGCTACTAAACACTTTTTCAAAATTATATTTATCTTAATATACATGTATATTTTATTACTGTATGAATGGTAAAAATAAGTTTTATGTTTAATACAAATTGCTTATTTATTAATTTAGTCTGCCCTGGATGTTGTATTTATTAACACTGCTCGAATGACAATCGGGTTGAATTACAATTTCTTTTCATAATTGATTTTGCTGGAATGTTTTCAGTGTATCAAAATACAAATGAACAAAGGAACCATATATATTTAGAATTGTATATTAGATATGCACACACATGTTTTATTTAGCAAAACCCGAACCCGAGCAAAAATATTGACGTATATCTATAAGCAGTAGCTCAGCCAACTGCGCAAAGGAGGACGATAGAAGTTAGCATTTCGGATACGTGTTTCTATTCTGAATGGTGGAAATACACCCCTTTTACCTGGATTATTTTATCCTTAAAAGAACTGTTACGCCCGAACGATTGTGGTTTATCTATATTGAATATTTTATCGAGACGTCTTGCTTTGTTTACGTAATATTTCCAGTTAAACTGTTTGCAATAATTCATTTTTTCCTTTCCTAACTATGTACTATTCTAATATCCGAACTAGGAAGTTACACATAATTATTCTGTCTAACGGTACTACTACATTTGTACTATATATTGTCTTGTAGATAACAGGAAATAATTATTCACTGGCAGAGATAAAGACTAGTCAAGTTATAAAATATTAATGAGGGACATTAGTGACTTAAATATCATGTTGAAAGTTTCAAAGAACATTGATCATATTATAATTATAACCTTGATTTTGTGTCTGCTTAAAAGAGAAACCCATGCTATAATATGCTTCTATTTTCTCAAACCCACGAGACTATGCGTACTAGGAATGTGGTGTGAAGAAGGATTAACATAATTTGTAGAACTTGCATCACAAATGACATTATTGCAATTAAATACATCATTACTTATAATGCATGCTTGGATTATTAAAAAGTTCGATCTTGGTTTCAGTTTAACGACATGAAATTGTATACAGAGGAAACAAACACGACACACGTTAAACATGTTATGAATTTGGACAAGCAATCAGTCTGGCTGACTACCCAATGTACATATCGTACGATTATTCAGTCAAGTGGGAAAACCTTAATTTACCATTGATGGAAGCAATATTCACGTTTCAAGACGTCTGATTTGATCAATGTATACATTGTAACGTACTTTGTAAATAATCCGTTGGCTCTCCAGAATCAAATACAGGCGTTGTCATTGTGCATTTATGTACTTTTCGTTATTTAAATGAACCAGTTTCCAGGAAAAACTGCTATTTTTACAAAAGCTTTCATTTGGAGATTGTCCATACATTAAACGAGCAGTTATACTGAAGCAAAATGCAAAAGAAAATGTGTTAATATCTTGTTCTTAAAGTAGTTTCAGCTGGTTTGTACATACCCTGCTAGGATTATGTTTTGCATGTAATTCAAACGTTATTCGAAGTAACTTTAAATTGTTTAGCAAGTATTTTAGAAATACCGTATTTGACCATTTCTTGACAAAAACTGTTCAAAGTGATTTTGATAAAATTTTGTTTTAATTTGCAAAATATATATCAACATTTTTAATGTTCGCATTTAGAAAGAGTCTGCTAACTATTTTCCGAAATTGGTCACAACTGTAACCAAGCAAGTTATTTCAACATAACTCAATAGACTATTTAAAGCTAATAGTGCTATATTGATAAGTTGTTTAAAACTGATTTAATGAATAGTCATTTTTTCTTATAATAATTAGATCTCATTTCAAACAATAATTACCAAATGAGAAACTAGCAGGTTTTCCTGGAGACTGGCTCAAATAAGTTTTTGTTGCTTGTGATTTTGTTCTCGAATTTTCAGTCTTCAGTGAAAGTTGCGAAGATATTTTTTATATAAAACAGACAGTATATGCACCTCTAGGTATTCATATATCGAATTTAGGTTATCTAAATTCGTAAGCAAATCAAGGAATCGCATCAAGTGTTTGGTCTGAAGTTACATCAACGCTGTAAAGGCTAACAAATCAAAGTTGTCTAAATCAGCTTTAGTTTGGGAATATTTTGTCTACACCTGTTTACATGTAAACAGCGACTTAACCAAAAGACACACCTAGAGCATTGTTGGGGCATTTATCTTGTATGGATGCAATTAAAAGCAGTCCTTTTAATTATATGATAACCAAATGCAAACTACTATAATTTCTCTTTGCACGCAATTCAATAATTAGAACTGAATCTCATTACAATTTTAGATGTTTTTGTTTGATGAGATATCCTTTAGGTGGGAATTTCACTTTTCATGTAATGTGAGTGAGATGGTCCGGCAATGTGGCAATACTAGAATTAGGAATTGTAAAGATTTCTTTTTAAGTTTCAAATGAGATAATAGTGTTCATTATGGTGTCATGTAGCCGTCAATCCTTATTGTAATGATTTATTCCAGTGTGGTTGTCATTAACGTTTTACCCCATTATAATGAAATTCAATACACTTCAACCCATTATTCCAGGATATTCATCTTATAGCAAAAATAGATAGGATAATAAAATGAAAAACATCATCGATGTCTTTTAAAAGAGCAAAATTTATACATTATAATTGTTCTGTATCTCTTACTACGTGTCACTTTTGAAATAAGATCATCTAGTTTTGCTGTCTTTCTTGTCCCACTTTTGCAACATTATTAATTATCAAGAAGAAGATGGACTAATTGCTAATTACATTAATCTGCTTCCGAAATGTGTTATATTCAAAACGTAATGCAATAAAAGTATTCCACTGATCCGACAATTTAAAGAACATGTTATCGGTAAAAATCTTGAAGACACTATCACACTTTTCAACGACAAATGCTGGACAATTACTGATTTTTTCAAAAGTGTTTGCATATTCCCAACACCTTATCATATTTCCTTCCTCCCCTCTACTTACCAACCTACTAAAATCCTTAAAAGTTCATAATGACAATTACTAATATTTGTGAAATATTTCATTGTACGATATCGTATGTGATCAATCTATACAGTTGTATGTGAACGTATAATTGTATGTACCTTATGACAATAAAAAGGATAAATACAAAAACAAGAGCTTAGTCGTTTGGCCTTCTTGATTGACGGTCAATGTCATAAATGGAAGTCAAGTTGTTTGGTACACTTTTGTGTCCACACTATATCCATTTCGCCGTTTAAAGAATCTTTAATACACATGGCTAACATTACTGTGGTTATTTCATTCATATTGAAAGAATGGGTCTTGTGGAGACAACTAGATATCATTACGGAACAGAAGAGCATTGATTGCAGATCTGTCCCTATCTGGAGGAAGCACTACAGAAAGGTTGATCTTGAGAAATGTCCTTTGAAACCAAGCTACGGTGATACATCAGCAACATGCAAAAGACAACACAGTTCATTTACAACAAGTTAAATCCTAGTATATAAACAACCGTAGAAGATGGAACGCTTTGAAATATTATTGGTGTAGTATGAAACATGATTGTTCCAAATCGGTTAAATGAAAAACTGTACGTCATGCCATAGTTATGTAAAGAAAAACTAACTTTGTCAAGCAATCAGTCTGTCTAATTTCTCTCAAATGACCGTTACCTATGGTAATTCTGCGAAGTGAGAATACCTCAATTTGCAAATAATGCAGGTAAAATTAACGTCTCAAGACGTCTGATGCAATGGTCGATGTGTAACGTATGATTTGAATCACTTGTTTGTTTGTTTTATGTAGTCACAGACTATCCGACATTTATGCACATTTATTAATATTAACCTCTAAACAAAAAAGCTTTCATGCGCGGTTGTTGTCCTATGTTTTTATGATTTATTTGCGAGTCAATATGGTTCACGAAATCGCTATTCGGTTATTTTCTTTTTTCTTTTTAACGAATCTAATGCTTTTGTGAGATTATTCGATCACGAACAATCGCGAAAATAGAACCTGTTTTTAATTTGCAAATTCAAATCATAGACACGACTGTCGCTAAATTACTCTGTAACTATTAAGCCTCAAGTGAATAAAAACGTTGCTTCACCCGTACGTCTTCACAATGTCCATATCCGAAGTGGAACTATAGTGCATGATGCATATTTATCATATTGTAAATGATTTAGATAAAGTCAGTCTACAAAATGTCCGCAATCAGCATAGATCTTCATCCATATGATAGTTGTTCAATATTTCCTCAGTTATGTTCTCATTCCGAAAGTCTGATACACGGGGAGTACGGGTGTCTAGGAAAGTGTCCAGTGAGTCATTAGATGGACGTAAGCACACTACGATACGCGTCAGTAATGATAACAGTGAAGCAAAGCTGAACATTTCTGTCGAGTTCAAATAAACCAATGTGACCCTAGAAAAACGTGTTGGTCTTCAATCAAGGAATTTAGGTTAAATAAGGAGACATTGGGAATGGATTTGAAGTTGTGGTCTTAATTTTCAGGGGTCTTCTTATGAAGTTGGGACATTTCGGAAGGAGAACACTCGAAAACAAGTGTGGAGGTGTAGTCAAAGCTACACGTTTAAACCAATGAGATTTTAGAATGGTTATTTGGTAGTGTCTCAGTACATGTATATACATGTTTTAGAGGCAGCGTTTTCTTATTACGCTTAACAAATCTTGTAAGTGTACATGTACATATTTACCCAAAACTAGGTTTGATTTTGTTGACATTCTCAACATATGCAGCTTGGATATGGGGAATTACAATTCAATTGATTTTATTACAATCTGATAACAATTTCTACAAACAGAATAAACAGATGTTGACATCAGCAATAGCTAACATCACACGTTTTCCGTGTGTTCATCGGGTGTTTATCAGGTTGTAAATACTGCTATGTATCCTCTTTGCTGATCAAATTTGTGTCACTTGTCACCGAGACAGAAATAAAAGGAATCAATCATGAGAATAAAGCCCAATTTAGATTGATAGCTACTCACTGTTTGTGTTGAAATGCAATTGTGGAAAAGTTACCTCCCTTTGACCATAACATTTGAACCGTATTTGTAAAGTTAAAAATCACCATTTTATTGACTGAAACTCGCATAATATTGTGTTTTTTTAATGTAACGATATATCTCAAATTCTAATTGACCATAAATAAAATAATTTGCACCGACGCGTAAATTTCTCGATCATTTTACGTGTTTTGATGTTTCATGGTTCAGTGATCCGGTGTGTTTAATTTTGAAGTCAAAATACAATAGCATGTGCACAGAATTTCATGCAGAAATATTCATAAATAACAAAGTTATACGGTAAAAACACGCGCACACTTGTAAGATTTGTAAAGTGTAGAATTGTATCTATATTTTATCAAATTGTTTTGACGGAGCCAAGTTCCGATGTTTTGTTTTTATATGGCTTGGTGCAGAAGGTATTTATTTCTACTGCCGTTTTATGAGATTAAACATTTTTAAACAGTAAAAGTGCTTTGTTTTGATAATACATTGTTTGTATACAAGTGACCGACCTGAAAAAACGGACTAAACAACATAAATGCTAGTGCTTGCAATTATGATGTTTTAAGCCTGATTCATAGTACATGTATACAGCGAGTAAGAAAATATGTTAGCGATGCATGGGGAAGGAAAGAGGAAAGGAGTGTGGTAATTATCGGTATACAACTTTGAAGTTTGAAATGATGTCATCTTTTGCCATTTCCTGCTACAAACTTCTACTTGAGTAGATAGTCACATTGCAATAAAATGTAATACGATCACCGTGTGCCCTTGTTTGGACTGGACTTTGATGTTATTTAAAATTGAATGTAGAGAGAACCGGTGTCAAAAGACGGCGTCTACAAAATTACCATCTGGTAATTTGAATAGTAATGATGTCTACGCAGTTTGTCAGCTAAATACATTCAACATTGCTATATTTTTCTTAATGAGGTATCGTATTGCAACATACATGTATGGACATATTTTTATATGTTCGGGATCAGTCGGTCTGACGTTGCAATTGCCAAACTAACACTTTTATATCTCGGTTATATTCCCGCCGGTTTACGCAGTGACATAAGCAAGTAATTATAGCTGTCCTTTGAACAGTGTAGCAATACCACGCGGTTTTTACTACAGTTCCAAGTAGAAATTTGGAAACATTCGAAAAACAATTGAGCCGCGATCTGAGAAAAGGGCCCTTAGTGACATTGACATGAAATTGAGACAATGCAGTTTAAAGTTACGTCATCATTTTCTGTGCATTTCAGTACAGGGCAAAAATTGCACACAAATGTTTAATGTTGAAACCCGTCTTATAACTGTTGCCTTGTAACTTACTAAATATGGAGTTCCATACTAACATGTAAAGTCTGTATTTTTTGGGGTAAAACATAACAAAATATAAACAAAAGTGAAGATTTTTGGAAACAGCCGACAACAATGTCATTTGAAATGCTATTTTATCAAAAATCATTGCAAAAGGATTGTAGCAACTTGTAGTATAATGGATCATAATATTGTATAAGCTTTTGTTCAAGATACGATCTTTTGGGGTAAAATCATACAAAATAGAAACTAAAATAGTGATTTTTGGAATCGGTTTACAGCAATGCTATTATTCATGTTATTTGATAATACATCACTTTGATAGGCACATGTTGTCTTTCGGCTTAAGATATTAATAATTGTGGGTCAAAATCTTGTGCATCTTGAGTTATTTTTGGGGTAAAACTTAACAAAATATAAACAAAAGTGAGGATTTTTGGAATCAGCGGACCACAGTGCCATTTATAATCGTATTCTATCAAACATCATTATAATATAATTTTATTTGCTTCTAGTATAATATATCATAAGATTGTATAAGCTTTGAGTTGTAATACGATATTTTGGGGCAAAATCTTACAAAATAGAAACTAAAATGGTGATATTTGGAATCGGTTTATTGCAATGCCATTAATCATGTTATTTGATAATAAATCACAATGATAGGCCCAATGTTGTGTATTTACTTCAGATATTAATAATCTGGTGTCAAAATGTTGTGCATCTTGATATATTTTTGGGGTAAAACATAACGAAATATAAACAAAAGTGAGGATTTTAGGAATCGGCGGACCACAATGCCATTTATAGTGATAGTTCATCAAAAAATCATTGCAATAAGTTTGTACTGGCCTGAAGTATAATATATTAAAAAAAATTATATTTGCTTTTGTTCACGATACCATTTTTTTGGGGTAAAAAATTACAAAAAATAAACTAAAATGGTGATTTCTGGAATCCGTTTAATACAATGCTATTAATCATGTTATTGGATAATTAAACACTATGATAGGCACATGTTGTCTGTCTGCTAAAGATATTAATTATCTTGTCTCGAAATGTTATGCATTTAAGATATTTTGGGGGTAAAACATAGCAAAATATAAACATAAAGTGAGGATATTCGGAATCTGTAGCACAGACAGTGCCAATTTCATACTTATTTGGTAATTAAAGGCCCATAACCAAATAAGTCCTAGGCCGATTTGTCTTATAATCGAACTTGGCCTAGATATTATGCCCATAAGCATAAACTCTGAGCGTTAGAGTACAGACAAACTGCTGGAGGCCGCAAAAACCTGGACGCCCACCCGCTAAGGGTGTTCCCATAAAACGTCCCGTTTTTCAAACTGGCGTATGAAAATACATATCCATTGATTCTATTTGATGTAGTTTACTCATATAGTACTATAGCTTAGTTTTAAATTTTCCCATGAATTGAGTCGAAATCACATACTTCGTTGCTATGGTGACCAATTTCGGAAAAGTACTCAAAGTGAGAAAAACGAGGAGTTTGTTGTTTTAAACAGTAGTAGCATTTCTCTGAATGCGAACAATTTAGATTTTGGTAAACCTTTAAAGATATACCTGGCCTATCTGAGAAAAAATATCTAACACCTGGATTATTGCTACATTTGATTAAACTACTTATCATTAGATCCGTGACAAAGTTTCATTGAGAAATACACTGGCGTTCTTATAATAAACGAGTCTTTTACGGAGTCACTCAGCCGCCCACGGCATGTACCGATCGTTAATTTATGCATACCGGAAGTTCACGAAAGGTCAACATATGTCAACCAAAAATGGCTGAAACGATCTCCGCTAAATTGGATGGCGAGCCTGACTTGGATTTGGTAAGACTTTGTACGACGTTTTTACCGATCTTCACTTCTTATGAATAAACGTGATTATTTCCTCGCTCTATGATTACCTGAATTGTTATAATTGCTATCTTTTGTACTTCAGCAACTTTTCGAAACTCTGCGAAAAGCGAAATTTTCAGACTCGACCGCTAGTGCTAAGCGTTGCTGATGCGTATATTATGTGAATACCATATGCTAGGTGGCAAAAATCAATATGAATTATTCATCTGTTCATTACCATAATTTTTATTTACCTTGAGCAGTGTTCACCCATCGACAACGGCAAATACGAAGATTCGCACCAAATACCGTTCACCCCCTGACGCTGGTTGCATTTCCTACCGTTCTGTTCAAAATTCCACAGCTATTTTTTATTAATTATTATTATTATATTATTCTGATATCCATACGTTCTTGATTCGGACGTATATACCAATCTGAAGGCATTTAATCCATGACATGCAAATAAATTGCATATTTCTGTCAAAGATAAACTGATAAGAGTTCTAAAAACCTTTAAACAATGACAGGTATCTATATTATAAATAAATTGTTTTTATTGTGATCTGTATGATGTAACCGAATGCTTGTTTACAGGAAGATGAAGCTTCAATCTCAAAACCGTCAACAAGCCCAGCGGCATGTGAGGGGAATGGGGCGTTGTAGGCCTCAGGGTGCCAGAAGCGCAAGGGGCTCCAGAAGTAAAATGTGGGGCAGCCACCCTTGTGTTTGATAAGCAGTAGATCAGAACCGAGAAGAGCTGAGGAAGCGGTCCTCCTTGTTGAACAGAGGCAGGACACCATGAGGGTAATATGTCTTTATGTGCTGTTTTGAGAAGTGTTCTACAGGATGTTACTATTTCAGTATTTTGTAAAGTACTGGCCCAGGGATTTGATATGCTTCAATGCACATATTTGATGTTTAATTTAATTATTTATCCATTATAGAATTAAGAAAGTCAGCTTTTAGCCATACATCTCACTCTGTTCAATAGACTGTTTTTTCGACAGACCTAAGATCTAAAATTACCATTGAGATCTATGGACAGACATTATCATTTTATGTATATACCCAGATTATTGAGTTCAAATAGGCTGTTACACACAGCTCCACATTGATTACGACTCGACCTTTTCAAGTATCTATACATACACCTGGGTTTGTGTAGAATTGTGTGTATTTCTTGCTCAAAGTAATTGAGCAGTGGTGAAAGCGTGGGTTGTACCAGAGACATCTACATCCAAAAGCATGGGCACTATATAAGACCTCTATACACGACCGCTCCCAACATTGTAGGCGATATTATCAACATTATGTATATTTCTACTGTAATACATAAACAGTGCATCCTTTTCCGAGAAGTCCTTCCCAGAGCAACAACCTCTCTTAAGCAACATAATTGTTTTGTTCAAGAAATGACCATTTACTAGAAAGTTTACCTCTCAAGATCAATAGCAAATGTATAACCAAATGTTGTGATTTCCAAATGGTGTCACTCTAGAGAGGTTATACTTCATTTGTTTACATGCTTATTTTTTGTAGGGTGTAGCATGGTAGTTGTATAATGTTTATCAATATTTCTTAATTGCTTATTTTTCATCCAGGAGGCGATCAACCAGATGAGTGTGGATGAATGTCGGAGCATTCTTCTTCATGCCCTGGAGAAGAATCCAACTGTCATGGTTGACAACATTAGGCCGGCTGAGAGGCAACCATCCAGGTCCAGATGTGACAGTACCTGATTGATGTGTTAGTACCAACTGCCGGGAAATGCCTTCACTTGAAGAAAGTTAGCTGTGGAAAGGAGAACTGTATTTCTCTTGTCCCGGTTATTAGAGCTCTACATATGTACAGCCCAAATTAAGTAACATAACGCTAAAGTAACTTTATTGAGAATACCGAGTTTATTTTTTATACTAATTTATTCAAACTTATTATCACTCTCGACACCTCATTCCTGATGTTGCCAACCACAACAAGGGTAAGAGAGAAAAGAAGTCAGTTTCCCTTTTATGCTGAGCATCTAGCAAGGGAATTTCTGGTACCAATTTTATTTTGTCTATGGTAATTGGTATGACGCAGCCAGGGATTGAACCCGAGACCTCCTGCACTCGAAGTGAATGCTCAACCACTAGGGTATCGAGGAGGCGGTGAAATAAGAGTTTAAATAGGGTCGCAATTGCTTGTTTGTGTTATGAATATGTTTAATTCGAATATTTTCTGCAAACATTATTTACACTTGGGCTAAGAAACAAGATCACAAAATAAGCTTTGTGGCTTCCTCTAACCATTTCTATTTCAAGTTCATAGAAAAGTTTGTCATTACTGTAAGTCCCACAAACAATATTTCAGTCATATGGAGATTATTCAGTCACATTATTCTGACACTGGGCCAACCAGCAGTCCTAGAACTAGCGTCTGAAACAATGGAGCTATGATATTAGTTGTTTAAGACAGCCTGGAAATGATTCGGCCACTTCTGAGGTGTACCACTCAGGAAAGTGTCTGAAAACCAAACAAGAGGGCCCAAAACTGGGAAGTGTCTGAGAACCAAACAAGAGGGCACGATGGGCCCTATGTTGCTTACCTGTCTTTGTTCTTAAACAAACTCATGAAGATTGGGCCATAATTGTGTCCTCTAATGGGTTCACAGGGGGTTTTCAAATAATTGACCTAGTGACCTAGTTTTCCACCCCACATGACCCAGTTTCAAACTTTACCTAGATTTCATACCTGTAGATAAACATTCTGGCCAAGTTTCATCAAGATTGGATCATACTTGTGTCCTCTGATGTGTTCACTAGGTTTTCCTAAGATTTGACCTTGTGACCTAGTTCTTGACCCTACATGACCCAGTTTCATACTTAACCTGGATTTCATACAGATAAACATTCTGACTAAGCTTCATGAAGATTGGTTCACAATTGTGTCCTCTAATGTGTTCACAAGTAATTGTGGACAAACGACAAACAAAGAGTGATCACAAAAGCTCACCCTGTGACAGGTGAGCTGACAAAATCACGTGTTTGAAAGAATTTGACGTTTCACCTAGACATGTCCCAAAAAGTATACATGTTACTATTTTTCAAATTTAACTAAATACATGTAACTGTTATCTCCATAATTATAGGATAGTTTATAGAGCATCATTGTGCTTCTTTTTAAGCTCTATAAGTATGCTGCTAGATTTATCAGTTTCAATTCATTTTCACCAGACTATCGCCATACTATGAGAATCTACAATCAGTTATGCAGTTTTTAGTCAGTCACATGTGTTCCAGGACTTGCAGAAGTGTAGCTTTTTACATACACTTTTCAAAGAATGTCGAGAAATAAAAACTTCCCAGCATGTCCTATATCCCATACAATAAGGATGCTTAGTTTTATGTAGATGTAAGAGTTCTACTTGCTTTATTCGAACAACATATATATATTTTTTTATATATGCGATTGTCTTTAACTGTTCGCAAGAGCCATGGTTAATAAGCTTTTTTTGCATGACATGGTCAGGCCCTAGTGTATCCTATATAGTGTATACTAACATCGTTCAGGTTGCTTAGAATTCAGAAGTGTCAAGTAACTGTTACTGATTTAAATTGATCATCATTCTTCATTTCTGGTCATTTTCAGGATTTTCAAGTACTCATTCTTGACAAGGCCGTGTTGGCACTGACAAGGCTGCTACACTGAAGTATTTCGGCTTATGATGACGAACATGGCAGTCAACAGGCACACTGCCTACTGACAATATATATGGTCATTTATTTGGCCGTCTCACAAGTGGAGACAGAAGTATAATTACTTCCTGCTGCGTCTAATAAGATATTAATTAGTACATTAACACACTTTTAATTTTCAAGAAAAAGACTGTTTCTGCATCATTTGTTATGCAGATATTGTGTCATTATTACATACATACACTTCTATACATATTTGTATATTCAAGGCTGTTTGCCTATGTTTAAGGTTTTCCCCTTACATTCAAGTACCATTTTTTCAAGGCAGCACTTAAATTTTTTTCAAGTACGTGTCAAGGTTGAACTAAATTCAAGGACTTTTCAAGGCCTGTGCGAACCTTGATGTTAGTTCATGCTTTATCTATCTGTGGTAAATTTTAACCTAATGACTGTTGGTGATTATATTTTTATATCTAAAATTCCTAAATGCATTGCCTTTGTAGTGTACTTAGTATTCTTAATACCAAATGAGCCTTATTTCTTTGGATATGTTGCATTTGTACTTGTGTAAGATAAATTACCATCAGGAAATTGTTTGAATACAATGAAGTAGCGATTGTGAGTGAATTTTATGTAATAAATATTTGTTCTCTCTGAAATACAAATGTGTGTGAATGATAAAATTGTTGTGTACTGTTACTTTTCCCTACTGAAATAGTTCAATTCTGACATTTTCTATGGTGTTTATTGTGTTAATCCACAAGGCGAGAAAATGGTCCTTTAAGATAGTCATTATAATTTATGGCAGACAAAATATAAATCAAAATGCATTATCGAAATATTAATGTATTCTACCTGTTCTCTATGGAATTATACCTGCAGGGGTGTCAATGGGACCACATTTAAGATCAGGAAAATCATATGCAATCAACCATTTTTGCCAAACAAGAAGCCTTGATGACATTGTTACAAAATTAACTCAGATCGTATTGCAGAAAATTCTTCAGAGCAGACTTAATCTACCATAACTTTGCTATTTCTTGAAATATTTTGATCAAATAACTTTATTTTGGCCAGAAACCATTGCTCTTTCAGGAATGATAAATTCGGAATTCGGGATAAATCAGGAAAATTGACACCCCTGTACCTGGTTACCTTAATTCCTGATGCTTTTGATTATCTGTACAGACCATTTCCATGTAATGTGGTTTATACGGACATAAGTCCCCTGCACATAGCAGTTTTGTAAACTTCAGTAACTATACAGTCAAGCCTGTGTAAAGACCATCGGTTGTAACGGCAAGTGTCTCCATTGAAACGTAGTCTCAGGTTTTAAATATCCTTGAAAATGGTTTGATTAGAAATAAAATTGTGGTCTTCGTTCGCAGGTTGTCTTTCACACATGTTTGACTGTACTATTAGTGAAACAAACTTTGTACAACAATAACCATATCATAATATAAACCAATTTTATAGTACAAAACGTGTATTTACAAGCAATTGCACATATAAACATCTCAAGATTCATTGGTCATAATCTATAATATTCTATAAATAAGTATATGCATAAAAAGGAAAATGCAATTCTCAAACATACTAAAGAAAATAAGAATGACTTGAAATGATGGACGATATTAATTTCATACACATTAACTGAAAGCAATCGTACATATCCACTAATAGAACTAAAACATATCATACACTGATATCACTCATAGTCATACACATCATACACTGATATCACTCATACACATAATACACTGATATCACTCATACACTGATATCACTCATACACTGATAGCACTCATACACTGATAGCACGTATACACTGATAGCACTCATACATATTATACACTGATATCACTTATAGTCATACACATCATACACTGATAGAACTCATACACTGATAGAACTCATACATATCATACACTGATAGCACTCATGCATATCATACACTGAGATCACTCATACACCGATAGCACTCATACATATCATACACTGATATCACTCATTCACATAATACACTAATTACACTCATACATATCATACACTGATAGCACTCATACACTGATATCATTCATACATATCATACACCGATATCATTTAAAAACCTCACACTTATATCATTCATACATATCATACACTGATAGCACTCATACATATCATACACTGATAGCACTCACCAACTGATAAGACTCGTACACATCCACTGATATGTTATTTACAAATAAACACTGTGCAAATACACTTACTCATACTGTAAAACAACCTATTTTTTGCGCGCATCAAATTCCGTGGAATTCTTGAAAATGAAATTTTGTTGTGGATTACAAATAAAATGCTGGAATACTCTAGGTGTATTGGAATGTTAATTAATAGCAGGAGATTATATTTCATATTGAATCGACCTCAAAATAAACATAAATCTATCCCTCGTGAAAAGTAATGGTTTTACAGCGAGAATTACTAATTGGTATGGTTAGCATGGTACAAATTTTGATTGCATGTACATGCATAACTTTAATACCTCTGTCAGATATAATCTACAAGAACATAGTCTTACATCAAGCAAAGTCGAATGCATGTTAGAAACAATATATACATGTCCTCTAGTTATAATGTGTACCTGAATCAAAAGTGTAAGAACTAAGACACACTCTAACACTTTCAGATACCAATGGACATTGGCCAAGTTTTCACACCTATGGACCCAGCAAATGTTACATAGTCATTTTAGCAAAGTTCAAAATTTCACAAAAACACTTTCCTACATGATTTATTTGGTAGAGTTTGGCTCTTCTGGAGCAAGGTGTGTCAAAATCAGCCTTAAGTCATTAATACCAGTTTCGTCATTTTTCAGCACTCAGTCTCTGTTCAAAATGCCATGAGCATAATCGTATGTCTTCAGTACCTTCTTTGCATGTACTGTCCACCTCCCACTTTTCTTTCCATAGCCTTTGTAACCTGAAATGTTGTAATACAGTATCGGTTTATGTAACATACAAATCGGTCACTGTTAGCTAAGCAGTGAATGGGATTATGTCCGATATGTGTTTGTTGAGAACTATTCGAGTGACGCCTAAATAAGTTAAAAGTTTGCTTTTCAAGCAATTGCTAATTTTTCATAGGAAACCTTTGTTGTGTCATTAACCTTCACACCTGGGATCATGTTCAGTGGATTATTAATCACTTCATATGATTATAACTTTTAGTTTGAGGCTAAAACACTATTGCAGGGCTCAAATTCACAATGTTTGGGTGAAGAGATGGGTACCCAACTCATCAACAGGAGCGGATACAGGATAAGGGGTTGAGGGGGTCACACGTACATGTATTTACCTCACCCCCCCCCCCCCCCCCCCAAGAAAGCGTGCAAGCTGAGCGTGCTAGAAAAAAACTGTTTATCTGAGCAAAATGTCATACAACCTCATTCACTATCTTTTAGAAAAATGATTATGCGAGCAAGAAAAAATGCATTTTTATTTGAGCAGCATGCTCCACATACACGTTCGATACAGATAACATTAATTGATACATGCATTGTTTATCTGAGTAACATGCCCGAAATATTCACTGGAAAAACATCATAGTTTTCTCAAGTAAGTTTTCTCAAGTAACTACCCAAAAAAACCTCATTGTCCCCTTGATAAGATTCATTCAAGATATTCCTAATGCTAGCGAAGCAAGCAAGAAAAATAATTACTCATATCTTAGCAGCATAGCCCAGATTACAATAATTGACTTGATATATACTTGTCAAAGTCACCTAGAAAAATGCAATGTTTATCTGAACAGCATACCCTTCGATGGCAAATGTTTGCTTACTAAATTGTTGTTACATTCAAAATATTACAAATTGCATAGACTCCACAGATTTTAGGGGGTGCATGCTGGGTCCACCCTCTAAATTAGCTAGTGATCAAACACTAAGCTTGGTACAGCACATGATTTACCTTATGCTGGTGTATTTGTGATCCCTAGACTTATACTTTAAAATAGCTTTGCTTCCTGATGACAATAACACAATTAAATTGACACTATGGGAAGACTGCAATCATCATGATCCTGATTTTGCAGTTATTTGTTGATGATTACAATGATGAATCATACCTTTGTATCCCATCTTCATTGATAATACATTCTCTATCCAGATTCATATTAAGGTCTACAGCAGCCAGAAGGTTCCTACATCTGTACACAGGTGGAGAATATAAGAGCTTTTTAGAGCAATAGTTGTATGTGTTCAAAATCTGCTGAACTCCTGAAATATGAAAAAAACATTTGCATACAAATTATATAAGCAAGATAAACTTAACTGAATCAAGTGTGGAACATACAGAACAAACTACTGTACAGAAGGATTTGTTGGTTCCTGCAAAATTCTCTCACCAAAATTCAAGGACTATCCAAGGATTTTTTCAAGACAAAATATGTATTTTCAAGGCATTTTCTCAAACATTTACAAAGGTTCAATGGTACAAAAATGTCATTATGCACTGCAATTTTATACACTTTTTCTAGTGACATCACACACAAGAATACCTTATTGAGTTCAATTTATTACGATTAATTTCCAGTGACATTTGCACCCATACATTTCTGTACATTAAATTTTTGAGAAAAAAGAGTGTCTGGTTCATTTTTTACACAGATGATGTGCCATTTTGTCAACATCCATAAACTTGAAGGGATATTCAAGGCCATTTGTCTGAATTCAAGGATTATCAGTTGAATTCATGTACCATTTAACTTCAACTACTTTTCAAAGTTTGAACCAAATTCAAGGACTTTTAAAGGCCTGTGCAAACCTTGGATTTAGTAAAGGAAAATAATAAACCATTACCACAAATTGTATTCATCTGTTTGATTCTTTACATGAAAACCAGAAATGATTCACTATATCTCTAGTCTACTAACAAAATTCTGGTGTTTTTTTCAACCAAAATTATAGAACGGTCCATCATGATTGAGTGAGCTAAACATATTTTCAAACATGTATACATTGTTTTGAGTATCAACTTCACTTGGACTTATCAAAGTGTATCTGATAGAGCAGCAGATCTACTATCATGAAAGGTTGAGGTTAATACAATATCAAAAAAAAAATCAGTACATGATACGCACATTGACAGAGCATTAACTTGTCACCTTATGCTTTTGAATGCTTGGCAAACATGTAATTGTGTTTTATCACATATATTACATGCATGTCTTTAACAAGTAGAGAAGTATTCAGTTGTTTGTTGTAGAGCAAGTTAGAACTGGTTGACAATTGAATCAAAAATTCTGACCGTTACATAAACGTCTGAGACAGTGTTAACAATATGACCCCCAATACATTACAGACACTTATACTTACAGATTTGCTGACAAGACAAAACTAGGTTCATACTCAGCATCATCCAATCATCATAGTTAGATTCATGTAGAGTGATATCAATGGAAACACTGAAAACAACAACAAAAAGAATGTCTCAATTAATGTTTCCGTAATTATGAGACTAAAATAGCAACATATGTAACGTAAAATTCAAGTTTCCATGACCTTATTTATAACTTAATGTTTCCATGACTTTCAGACAAAAACACTTTCTACCAGAAATTGAAAATCAGTATTTAACCTGGAGGGCAAAAAGTCAAACACTGGCAACACTCATTCCAACCAGGCGAGAACAAAAGACATAAAATGCACAATGCCCAACACACAAACCAGAATATGATCCGCCCAAGACCCATCTGTCTTATAGCCGAACAAACCGATTTCAGCATGCAGAATTTCAGAAGCTGAATCATTCAGCTATTAGACCACTCGGTCTGGGGTTGATCATCAGAATGCCCATGCTGAATGACCCAGCTCAAACAACGTATGATATTTTCTTAGCAACATGTTCAAGATTGTGATATTTAACACTTATCTAATAAGGTAACTTCTATGTTGCAGTCTTTATTTATTTGAACTGAACATTTATAATTGAGATAACTAAGCAAAGTAAGAATGGACTGTGATGGAATGAACGTCATTACCCTGAACTGCTTTCATCAGACTGGATTGTTTCTTCATCCGACATTTCTGACTTGTCTCTGAAAAAGAATATTTGGTATCTTTTCAATATATTCTGTATCAGCAACTTCTCCACATGTGGATTGTGGAGGAAAATAAAAATATGTCACATAATGCTATTGTAATGCAGTTTCCATCAATTGATGTAAATTTAGTTTGTAATCATTATGACATTGTCGTTAGAGGAAAGCTAGAATAAGAACTCTTTCAGTGGTCCCTAGGTTAGGTTAGTGAGATGAATTCCATACCCATAAGTGCTGGTTCGATTCCAGAAGTGACAGGTCATACACTTCCATGACATAAATGTTAATTTTCCTCCACATGTGGAGGTTGTGTATTCCTGGTTGAAATTTTCTCCACATGTGGAGAAGTTGCTGAATTCACTTTAAAGGTACCAGTGGAACATAAAATTGTGAAATATTTCTTATCCATTTATGAAGCCAGTAAACATGGACATTTTTCTCTTAAACATAATGTTTTGGAAAATTAAAATAAAACAAGAGACACATATGCCCCCATGGCAGCCCAATAGTCAGAAATGGTGAAGGTCACACTCACCAGAGCGTTCTTAGGTTATTGAATGGAAAAACAATTTGGTCTACCGACCAAACAAACAACAAATAAATACCTTTTATCTGGGATGAATAACTATTCGGTTCCAGCTTTTATGAACCACCAAGTTATGACCAACTTCTGTCAGGAGATATTTCTGATACAGGCAGGTTACATAGTGCCTGTACTACTGTAGTTGTATAAGCCAGTGAACCTGGTGTTGCCTGTGTTAGGTTTTGAAGGCCACATGGAACAGGGCGACTGCTTGAACTGTTGGAATAGATGACTCAGAGTCAGGGTAGTAGTAACAATTTGCTCAATAGTTGCTCATCAAGTCTGAAATATATGAATGTTCTTCAGAATCCTGTTACTGATAATAGGCCTATATCATATGGCTATTTGTGTTCATATTTTATAGGAAGTGGCTAGAGATCCGGTTACCGGATCTCAATACAATGCTTGTAGTACAGGCTAGAGGTCCGGTAACTTATTTCATATGTATAAACCACATATTTTATGTTGTGTCAAGAATGTCCATGACATAAACAAGTGTTTACCTTGTTGTACAGGTTTAATAGTATTTGACAGAAATGTTAATCATTGACTGTGAATAACAGTGATCTGGAGTGTTTCTTCAGGCCTACACGTAAACACAAAATATTGATCTGTGTTGGACAACAAGTGATGCGAGAACTAATACACGTTTAGAAGGACTTAAAGTCTAGAGCCTGAGGGGTACCACACATAGTATTTGGGTCATTTTTACACAGACACGCCGACAGTACCACAAACTCTGCAAAGTCTCAATAAAGTTATATGCAAGATCAACCCATCCATCAAGAAATTATCTTAAAATGAGTTAGTATAAACATGACATTTTGTGTTTAAAATATGACAACATAAATAATTTATTTGAAATCAATTAATGGACCTCTAGCCTGTCCTACAAGCATTGTCTAGACGGCTGGTTACCGGACATCTAGCCACTTCATATTTTATAATCAAAAGAAATTTACATGACAAATCTCAGTCTTAACTTCATGAAGGCATTCCTTAAATAAACTATGGACATAAATGAATAATCACATATAATTCCATGAATAAACATACAGTCAGGCTATAATAAATTTATAGAAAAACTTAGTTCGAAAAAACAAGTGAATTGAGAAATTTGAAGTCCATGAGATGAAGAGTCTGATCATAGTCAAACCATTTCGACGCAATCTATATACAGGGATGCCTATATGTAGTGGCTGGACCGTCAGAATTTAAAGCAGCCACTTGCAGACAGCTTATCTGTCTAAGTCTGATCAGTGATCGAGCGTCGGGTACGAAATTGCCAAGGACGGCACTGGTTCGTGCAATTTTCAAAGCGATACATGTATATATAGAACACTTGTATAGTACAATATTGCTGAATTAAACAAATATATACATATGAGCCGTTACGTTGATACGGGCATGCACCTCACAATTTAAGACGAATTTTGTTTTCGCTACCTGTCACTGTCACAGTGTCAATCAGACTTCAGCGACAATCGACTTTTCCAGTGTATCCATCAAATGAATAATCTCCCGATATGGACACAGGCGTTACCAAAGTCCCGCATATAAGCATGGTTCTGTCTTTTCTTAGCAGATTCCGTCACAACTGGCTTTTTGTTGTCACATCATCCGCCATTTTTGTTGTGTATGACGTAAATCTCATTAATATTCATGTTCCGTGGGTCACATGATTCTCGAATCGGTAATGTCCGGAGCCTCGTCGTGTTACTTCGGTAATTTCCGCCAGTTAAAAAAACTGCCAGTTTTTTTAATTTTACGAATATTTAAATAATTTTTTCTGTTACTTGCAAGCAATTTTCTTTTGATTTTATTGTTTCATTCTGCCTATTTAGTGATGAATTAACTGTCTGAAATGTGTTTTTGTCGTTCATTGATGTAAAATATGCGCCAGGAATATCTTTAAAAATCTAAAAGATAATGCTAAAAGGTGATACCATTTTGAACAATTTATGTCAATAATTGATCAAATGGTGTAATTATGAAATACGTGTTAATTACGTCGAATAACATATGAATGACGTTTGCGACGTCACACAAAATAGCTCCAAAAGAGGACACTACAAAAGCCGCTGTAACCTCCTTAAAAAGCAAGTTATTAACAAAATTTCTATTGTATTTTGCTTCATTGAGATTATTCTTTCAAGCAATGGAAAATCTCAAAATCAATATTTTTTCCTTGAGACTGGATCATATATAAATGCAGAGTATTGTTAAATTGAGTATAATAACTAATAAGAACGAATCGTTGCTATGACAACAGCAATAAGGTATATCCAATTCAAAAATTCAACTATGCATAGCATGTATTTGCTATTCTTTCAAGATAACTACGTGTACATAAAACACTAATGGTAAATACACATTATTGTCACGGCATATTTGAGTACTAGTAATTCTAAATAATTGGTTGCCATGGTATTGAAACGAAAGACGCACAACCATTTCAAAATAAATGAAAAAATCTAGTCATAAACTTTATTAATATAAAGTCCATATATGGCATTGGTAATACTTTTATGATAATTAGTAGTAAACAAGATAATTTGGTACATTTTAGTCGTTGAAGAAATGGTTGCTATGGCAACAAAAATAAAATAAAACCGTAATTTTGTTACACAGAAAGGTTACGCCTCACCAATTAGTACCATTATTCAAATCATAAGTTGAGCCATAGCAGGTGAACATTAGTGGGATAATGCCACTAACACACAAACAGTACCAAAATATGTCAATGTTGAGATGTGCGTTGTTGCACAAAAACATGCATGTCATTGGTTCCATTGAAAGGTCATAACTTCGTGAATATTTGGAATTTTGACAAAAATCGTTTTTTATTGTGTACAGGAAATATGGATTCGACAGAAAATGCCAAAAAAACAAAATTCCAAAAAAATGTCATAAGGGCCCTTTTCTCAGATCTTGGCTCAATTATAGTCGTAGGTATTTTATTTCTTCATCTATTTCTATAAAATATACGCCACGCTAAGGGAAATATTATTTGCTCTCCATGAAATATAAGATCGTTGCAGCAGCTGTGCTATTTTGTCTAACAAACGGCGAAACCATGATAAATACAGGTTTCACAGGGTACTGGAAAAATGGTCAAGCTGCTGTATTTCATGGAAAGCAACTAATTGTCCCCTAAGCGTGGCGTATATTTTTTAGAAATCGATGAAGAAATAAAATAATTATTGGCTGTACTTGTAACGGTAGCCAAAAGCTACCCTGTTGAAGATTTTGAACGCTAGATGGTGATATAGTTAAGAGAATTTGACACGATCCTCGAACTTTTTTATAAAACATATCTAAATTGTGAATTTTAGCTTTTTGAGAAACAAAGCTACTGTTTTCAACCACTAACCCCCCGTTTTCTCAATATGGATACTCTTCAGAAATTGGTCGCCATAGCAACGACAGAAGATATTTTAACATGATTCATGAGAAAAAATTAATTTAAGACAAAGTCCTATATTATCCAAGAACTTATTTAAATCAAAGAACATGACTTTTTGTCACATCAATACTAATACAATGTCACTAAGCCCGGGGTTTCTGGAGAACGGCTCATATATATTCAACGCAAGAATCTTCAAGTTGTAATATATTCATGCATAAAGGTCAGCATTAGGTCAAATTATCCGTGCTATAAAATCGCATTACAAAACATTTGTTAATGTTTAATAGTCAGTACAGTAAGAGTTGTAGATAAATTCAGAGTAAAAATTCAACAAACCAGAAGGTTTTGCGATTTCACATTGGAAAGCCTATAAAAGCTATGAAAAAGGCTTTTTGTGATGTGCCCACCAGATAAAATAGAATCCTACCATGACATACAATTGTTAACAACGAAACATGCGATGCCAAAAACATTATGCCTATAATGGTAAACTATTACTGAAACATGATAAAAAAGTGACATTATGTTTTAATTCGTAGATATACATTGTGACCTTTATTGTGATAGTAAAAAGTTATTGTGCACATGATTTAACCACGTGACCTTTACATACTGTTCATGGAGTAAAAAACAATTTATCTTTCAGTCTTGATACCATGCCAGAGGGCATAACTGGTAGTAAGCAGTAAGCAAGTAAGTAGGAAAAGGTCATTATTTGCATGTAACTGGTTAGGCAATCTGTGCGCCGTACATGTAATAACCGAAAATCAGTTAAAATATTGAACATATGCATTTTGTTCCTTGTGTAAATCTCGTCACGTGCTCCGAGATTCATATGCTGTAACGATACAGTCGTATTGAAATTTAAATCTACTACACACTCTACGTGCTTCGAAAGTGCTATATTTGTAATAGAGCTCGAACCTTCAAAAACGAAGATCTTAACGTTTTTATAAATTATTAATAAATCAATTTATTTATTTATGTATCATCTTGGAAAAATGACATACACTACAAATGTATACATATACAATTACAGTAAAAGCATTGCACTAAGCCATTCTAACAATAATTATAAGAGACTATGTAAAAGAGCAACAAGTATATAATAGTGTTACTTTACATACAAAGAAACTAAACTATATAAAAAATACATATAAATTATATAATTATCTAAAAATAGAGAATATATACACAGTAGACAAAGACTTATTTACACATGTAAAACATGAAGTAACTCGGTAACACGGTCTAATATGAAGAAAAAACGAAATTGATATAATATTACATTTAGAAAATTGGGCGTCATAGTGTCTCAAAATTACATATTGCATTATTACCAAGAGCGATTTGTAGTTGCCTGAATGTCAATATTGAAATTTCTTCAGCACGCGTTAAACTTTTCAGAATACAAAATTAAATCTGAAAATCCCGGTGCAATTCTTATCGTCTCAACTAAAAATAAACAAGTGATTAGTGCTACAATGATTAAGGTGTCGGTATATCAGTAAGATTACACATGATTGTTATACATGTAAAGGTTGTGCCAGAACTGCCAGATGCCCCTCTCTGGCAATATCCGAGTTCAATCCGGTTTTCTCAACTTGGACTGCTTTATTATTCAATTTGTTGGCTTTAGCAACGTAGCTTTTTATTGGTCGATTTGTAACGGGATCTGCTCATCTATTTTAGACACCCAATCAAAAGTATATTTTATGATATGTGACGTCACTTTGACTTTTACAAGGACAATACGGACAATGAAATGCTAGTAGACTGTAAGAATGCCACATGATACAAAATATAGTATGACTGTATGCTGATATGTTGTAATATTCACCAAACATATTTTAAGGCAGATTTCTTTAAATGTTTATTAAATGTACAATTTTATCCGTAAACGAATAAAGGCATCAAAATGGAAGCAAACTAAACTGAACTGAAATTGTGTGGTAATAGTTAACAAAGTATGAGACATACGACGATATGATTGGTTTCCATCCTAACAGTCCGTTAACTGACTAGATGTGTTAGCATTTACTACGATCATCAGTATTAATATAATGTAATCATGATTGTTTGTACAAAATCGATACCAGGTTTATATAAAATACGTCTTCACAAGGCGTTAAGTTTGTTTATAGCTATCGTATAACCATTTTCGATTATTTGCCTTATCCGAAACGTGGTCATTATCGTTAAAATGTCACACTGTGCTGTCCCATGTGATACGCATAATAAGCCAAGATAAGCAGTGTTCGTTCTAAGACAACGATCATAGAATCAAAGTGACAGCTTTGGGAAATAAAGTGGGTCGCGATTATCAGTCAATAACTGAGGATACAACCGCAACTATACGCATCATACTGATACAAGACATACTGGCTAGAACTCCAGCCTTAATGTCAATAAGGGTGTGATTAAGTTGTCATTTTAAACGCTACATTCATGAGAAAATGTCATTCCCCACATAGCTCAGGGTAACAAAATGCAAAATCCGTGTGCTATAAGAAGTTATAGGGACAAACATTTGAGATACGACGACAATTTATTCTCTTGGTGATACTAAGCAACTAAAACTGCTGTTTAAGATCGAATCAAGGGCGTTGAATACGTAAGTACGTGGGATATTCCATAAGTTAGCCAATTATCTATATCTGCTTTTTTATTTGGAACGACTAGAGTTTCGCATAATGTTTTATTCTTTACATTGTACACAATTGATTACCGATATATCGTGTTATTTGTTAAAATAAAAAAATATTGAGACACACTGAGCCATTTTAACGTAATCATGTACTATTTACTGTGAATTCTCCACAAACTACACAAGGAAATGTTGAGAATGAGGCTAATCGAAAGTTATTTTTCTTACATTAGAATAAAGAAGTCGAAAGGATTTTCACAGCCAATATTTTGCTCATATCCCAGTACATTGCAACAAAAACGACGTGACGTTATAATGACATTTAATTCACGGTTCACTGTTTCACTAGGAAAGTGATTTACTTCGGGATTTGTTTACTGACGATTATACACATACAACGCTTTGTCATAGACTTAACTGATTATGACAAACAACAGACGTCATGCTTATACATTTCCCTCTTAAACCATCCTAGGTATGGCGATTGTTTGCCAGATATGGCTTATATACGACTGATTGATACAGCTAGTTATTTGTCACGCTATCCAACACTTAAAAGAGACTACCAGGCATCCAATTGATATTTACTATTATTCTTGTCACGTACCAATTCCGTTTGTCATGTCATTAGCACTCTCTGTTACACAAAGTACATGCGTGTGGTCTACGGAGCGCTGTAATCATTATTTCAGGAGAATTTTATTTCGCGAGTGTTTTATTTTGCGAGTGTTTCATTTTGCGAATTCCGTGTTTATGACTTATTTGCGAGTTCATGAGTAAGAGAGCTATTTTCATTTGGACAAAGCATCTGTAACTACCGGATAGCAGACGTTCGCATGAATTTGCCAAATGCGTGTACATCAATTTCAAACAATCGCGAATTCAATGGCTTTTGCAGTCTAAGTTTTCGATGAATACCGTTATAAATGAAAATCCGCTCCCACCATCACTTTTGTTTGTGCATTGTCAGGAATACCCTATGGACGAACAAATAATCTATATTGTCTAAGACACGCAATACCTTTGTAGTGCACACTGAAATGCGAAATCAAAGGTCTGAAGCACTGACATTTTTCACTAGGAGAGGAAGGGGCTGTCACCTTGTGCTTACTGCTTAGAAGTATTAAAACTGTTCGTATATACTAAGTTCCCACAAAGATCAGTCGATCACTTAATAAAAATGAAAATAAAGTATCATCTATTGTCTATGGCAAATTATTTATCATTGTGTTTGGATTTAATACTGGTATTTGATAAAGCATAGGTCCCACTGAGGAATTCCACATCAGCGATGTTCTTCCGATTTCTTCCGATACCATCCGATTAATCACTATTGCTTCTGATATCACAAACTGTCTCGTGACTTCTCGCTAGACCACGAGGAACCTGTTCCCGATGTCCTAATAGCTCATTAATTTCAAGTACATCGCCGAAACAAAACCTGCTCAGTGGGACCTAGCCTTAAGTGATCACTATAATCACTTGCAATTCATTGAATCTATTTTGATTTTCACCCGAATACTTCTGAAAATATCTAAATTCCTGGGTGGCATGAATACATGATCATGTTATATATTTAATAAAACTCCCAAATGTTAGCTTTCTGATCGTATTTGAAAGCATCAACTTTTTGTCAACGGAGAAGGTTCACACATGGCTTATGTTTGCCCTGTAAATTTTCAAAAAATGAAACTGCATGTTCGTATGAATAAGTATACATGCATATATGTACATGCCAAGTCCGAAAAGAATTATATAAATCTACGAACAATCTACAGGCATGTCGCTACCATGATCGGCAATGTTTTTAAAAGCAGAGACACTAATTTCACACACACCAAAAGCAAGCGGTTTTAATTCATTGTGTAACTGAATTAACACTTAAAGCTGAAGAGATTTCAACAACATATCACACACCAGCAACTATGTAAGTTTTAGAATCCCAATATTATGATTAATGAGAGAAGGCAGGATGGGGGGTTGCGGATAAATGATGTCCCCCTATAAACCCCGAGGTAGACAAATACACACATTTTCCACATAGTTTCAACATAACACGTGACCATACTCATTTAATCCCATTCTTACGGTTGCAAATATTCAGCCTTATAATTACTATCATTTGTCTCATTTACGTTATAAAACGAAGATAAATCAAATTATATAACTTGTCTGAAAAACCTCAGCTGGTTCTTCCATATAATTGTTTTCCCCTATTGTTGCGATTACCCGCATTATCTAGATCACTTAGATTGTCAATTACGTATATTACAATACACTGCCTGACAAATGCGGAGGCTAATACTAACTCTAGTTTCTATGTCATTTAATGTTTCGTTGTTAACGTTAGAAAACTAAGTATTCTTTGAGTGGTGCATGTACTACACTCCTACTGTCGTGCTCGTATGAATTACCACATGCCATATAAAATAGCTAGATATATATATAATGTGCTTACAGAGGAAGTAACGCGCATATTATCGGATGTAATATCGCACAAAACTGCACTAACTTTCTAATAAACTTTCTATAAAATATAATTTTCTTTAATTCCTTAATATACTTATCAAACTTTAATTATTCGATCCGACATTCGATTTATGACAATGTTTTAAATGTCGTGCAATGTTGTATGTCGTGCTGTACGACCTTAGAATCATGACGATAAGTTGCTGCACAGCATTCGATTCATGATGATTTTTTTAATGTCGTCCAACGTCGTATGTCCTCAGAATTTTTTTTAATGTTGTATGTTGAGCAAATTTCACAATTAAAATATTTTGGTACTCATATAAATCAATATTGTTCGAGGAATGTAATGGTTTTAGTCAAGAGTCGTCGTGGACATATCGGTTGTGGCTGTGCAGGGTATACTTGAAAGTGTAGTCATGGGAAGAAGCAATGTCATTATTGTTGACCCAATGTCAAATTCCGTTGAAAATGTTACCATGATAGCAACATTTGAGGCATTTTACAAAAACAAATTCAAATGAAATCATAGTTTGACGAGGACTGGTCCCATAAATTTCACATTTAATGGGAGGAATACTGACGAATGTAATAAATGCGAGAATGATTCAGTGAACTTACATGGAGCGATTTAATCAGCATATATTCCTCCAATTGTGAAACTGATTAACCCATCATGGCAGTATAGAATATTCCTGACCGACTGCCCCTTACTTCTGTTTTGATTAAGAACTATTGTACGAAATCCAATTATATACTCATGTGTAGTCCACTGATGCGACTGGTCGGTACAATTGAGGATAAACGTCGAAAATAACAATCGAGCTTACTAGAGGACACTACTAGGACACAAAAATGGCACGAACGCACTAATTGAGCTGTTGGCAGTCTCTAGATACAGCCAGGTGTGACAATGTGTTTTGTTTATCTTATTTATCAAATGATACAAATTCAGGATGAGAAATTTATTCAATCCCCCGTCGTGTATTTGATAAACTAAAATGAGAATCGTTGATTTTAAGCCGGTTTAGAGAACTGTTTCACTAGAAATCAAAAGGCAGTTGTGGTCAAAAGGCTTTTAATGATTGTTCCTGTTCTGTATATCCACAAAAATGTACCCCGGTATATGGAACATACAATAATGCAAAATAGGTAGAAAATACTGGCTTGCGTACAGGGAAGCATAGTGTGAGGAAATATGATATATCGTTTCGTACTCCTGATATTCAATGACTGCTATAAACGCTTCAAAAACTGTCTGAATTGAACAAACCAAACTGTGCGACAATTTGCCAACCTTCTACCGAAATGGAAAGCCAATGATTACTATTTTTACTATCTTTAAATCTACAGTTTCGCATTTTCGCTACAATAAAATTAATAATGAAAATTGTCAACCCTCGAATAAAAAAAATCAACCTCGGCTTCGCCCATGCGATATTAAGTTTCTCGGTTTGACAATATTCATGTCACTCACACTGCCGTGCGATACGTATTGGACAGTGCTCCTGTAACGTTATAGCTTGACTTAATTATACATCTATGTTCCAATACTATCCAATCACACACAACACAGCTACGGGTTTTAAGTCCCTTAAATTTCTAGGGAATGTTATAACAATACAAGTAAAAATGTTAGTGTGAATTTTGTTACACCTTAGGGGGCCACGAAAGCATTTCGCATGACACATACATTTACATCTTCTTATGTGGCTTTAGTACTTTACAAACCACTTAAATTACATTACTACGCACACCTAACCCAAAACGAAACAGATGGAATAAATCAAGCCAGTTTGTCAAGTATTATGTTCTTGGTTTCATTGTACATCACTTAACCAATCTTATAAGTGTGTGCACAATATATATTTGCCCGTAACTCGGTCAATACGTGTTTGCTCTCACTTAACGTTCAACATATTTAGCTTAGACATGTGTATTGACAATTCAATTGATTTTATGACAACCTGTTAACAACTTTTACGAACAGAAAAAACAAATGATGACATCTGCAAAAGTTCTTGTCACACAGTCTTTGTCGTGTGTTCATCGGGTAATTTCCATGTTGTTAATGAAACTGTGTACCTACTTTGCTGATAAAGTTCGTTTTCAAATGTGTAAAGAACACATAAAGTCCAATTAAGGATTTAAAAAGCCGACTTTTTCCAATTCAAAGGCAATTCCCAACGAGTTACCGCCTCTTGACCATATAATGACCACAATAATCCAAATGTGCTATTACACACTTAGCATACATACAACATTTCGTGCAGAAATATTAAAAATATTTTTTTTAATGTTAATCGGTATAAACACGCGCACATTTATAAGACTTATTAAGACCAAATTTGCAAAATATCATGCTAAATCGGACAGGGAAGGTGGCACCTAGAAAAATTAGCAGAGCACAGAGGACACAACATAGGCAACATTCAACGGAACAATTACCAAGTATAAAATAATGATGCCATGGTCAAACCGACCAATTTACATAGTCTCTCCCTGGGATTAATCATCGACAACTATTGTCCGAGAGAAGATCTCGCTGGCTTATAATTAGAAGGTAGTAAGTACAAAATTAATATTTTGAGAAAACAAGAAAAAAACGGTCTGAAAAAAACTACCGTTTACTGAATGAAAAACAAGCTTTTTAATATTCTGTCGGGTCAACGTCGCATTTTCATAACAATAGACTCCTAAGAAGCGCCTTGAGATGCCGATTAATTCATGAGTCTTAGGGTCGTGAGTAGTACTGTCTCATATAGTTTTACAAATCCTATCAAAAGAACTAACACTGCCACATTTTGTCACATTCCGGGCACACAGTTTTCTGTCTGAAACACTATGAATACCAACTAAGATACGCCGAAAACAGCAAGGTAGATTATAATTGAACCAAGAGAGAATAGTTTACAAATTAATTTGAGAACGTCGTTTGAAATTACGGTACCAAGGGAAATCTTATTTGAGCAGAATTGAAGTGTCTACAGCAGAGCCAGGAATAATTATTGTTCACCAGAGTTCGAGTCGATTGCAAAATTTAAATAATTACCAAAATGTTATCCGTATATGGATGTTGATTATACTTTGTTCTTGTATATCTGTAGCGCCTAATACAAATACAAAAATAGTATTACAGTGTCTCATTTGATTGCCTTGAACCATAGTTTCCAACATATATTAAGGCAAATACTGCCGTTAGTTGATTAAACCGGTTGACCTGGAATTATTGTCAATCAGGGCCCGGAGTTACAACCAACACTCGGCACTCGATACTCAAGTTTTAAAAACAAGATCTCATTTGTTCTAGATTGCAAATCAATATGTATTTTTATTGAGGAAATCGTATAAAATTATTATATGTGTGTTGAAAATAACAGTTAATACATTTCCGTTGTCAGTGTGTACTATTTATGAGGTTACATGTAATTATTGAATCTGACTGCCACACTCACCACTCAGACTGATAAATTACAATGATCATTAAATTTTACCAAAAACAATATGAACCTTGCGTTTACTATACCACTTGTCATAAATTGCACATGTAACAGTTCCCTGTTATATTACAATTTTCATGAAGCAAAGGTGGTACAAAATACAACACGACTATAATACTAAATATTTTATCGAGACGTCTGGCTTGTTAACGTGATATTTCCAGTAAAACTGTTTGCAATTTTTCATTTTTCCCTATCTATTATTCTTATATCCGACAACAAGGAAGTTCCAAATAATGTTCTGTCTAACGGTACTACTACATTTGTACTATATATTTTCTTGTAGAAACAGAAAATAATTATTCACTTGCAGAGATGAAGACTAGTCAAGTCATAACATATCTATGAGGGACATTAGTGTCGTATTGAAATTTTCAAAGTACATTGATCATATTAAAATTATAACCTTGATTTTGTGTCTGTTTAATTCAGAAACCCAAGCTATAGTCTTCTATATTCTCAAACCCACGTTGCTATGCGTACTAGAAATGTGGTGTGAAGAATGATAACATAATTGGTAGAACTTGCATGACATTGTTTCAATTAAATACGTAATTACTTATATTGCATGATTGGATTATTAACAAGTTCGATGTTGGTTTCATTCTAACGACATGAAATTGTATACAGAGGAAGCAAACAAGACACACACTAAACATGTTATGAAAAACGAAGTTTGATAAGCAATCAGTCTGGCTGACATCCTAATGAACATTTCGCACGATAATCCAGTCAAGTGGGAAAACCTTAATTTACCATTGATGGAAGCAATATTCACGTTTCAAGAAATGGTCAATGTATACACTGTAACGTACTTTGTGAATAATCTGATTGCTCTTCAGAATCAAATACAGGCGTTGTCATTGTGCATTTATGTACTTTTCGTTATTTAAATGCGCCAGTTTCCAGGAAAACCTGCTATTGTTACACAATATTTCATTTGGAGATTTTTCATACATTAAGCGATCAATGCAAATGCAAATGTGTTAATATCTTGCTTTTTAAAGTAATTATAGCTGGTTTGTACATACCCTGTTAGGAGTATTATTTGCATGACGTCGAGAAACGTAATTCAAACGTTATTCGAAGTAACTTTAATTCTTAAGCAAGTATTTTAGAAATACCGTATTTGACTATTTCTTGACATAAAGTTGCTCAAGTGATTTTGATAGAATTTTGTTTTAATTTAAAGAGTCTGCTACTATTTCAACAACTAACTTCTCCGTTCTCTCCATCAGAGTACTTTTCCGAAATTGGTCACAACTGTAACCAGGCAAGTTATTTCAACATAATTCATTAGACTATTTAAAGCTAATAGTGCTATCTCGATAAAATATTCAAAACTGATTTAATGAATATTCATCTTTTCCTGTTTTAGATCTCATTTCATACAATAATTACCCAATGTCAAACTAGTAGGTTTTCCTGGAGACTGGCTAAAATACATTGTTGTTGCTTGTGGTTTTGTTCTCGAATTTTCAGTCTTCAGTGAAAGTCGCGAAGACAATTTGTATATGAAACACAGACAATATTTGCACCTCTAGGTATTTATATATCGAATTTAGGTTATCTTCTTTTGTACGCAAATCAAGTAATCGCATCGAGTGTTTGGTCTGAAGGTACATCAACCCAGTAAAGGCTAACAAATCAAAGTTGTCTAAATCAGCTTTAGTCTGGGAATATTTTGTCTACCCCTCTTTACATGTATACAATGTATACAACGACTTAACCAAAGATATGTGAAGACACTCCTAGGGCATTGCTGAGGCATTTATATTGTATGGGAGCAATTTAAAACAGTACTTTTAATTAAATGAGAACCAGATGCGAAATACTATAATTTCTCTTTGCACACAATTCAATAATGAGAACAGAATCTCATTACAATTTTAGGTGTTTTTTGTTTGATGAGATATCCTTTAGGTGGGAATGTCAATATTTATGTTATGTTATTTAGATTGTTCGGCAATGTTGCAATTCTAGAATTAGGAATGTTCAAGAATTTTATAAAAATATATATTTTCAAATGAAATAATAGTATTCATCATAGTGTCATGTAGCCTATAATCGTTGTTGTAATGTCTTATTCCAGTGTGCCTGTCATTAACGTTTTACCACATTAACACGAATACACTTCAACAATTATTCCAAGACATTCATCTTATAGCAAAAATAGACAGAATAATTAAATAAAAAACATCATCGATATCGTTTCAAAGAGCAAAACCTATACGACTAGTCGAACATTATGCGTTCGGTATCTCTTACTATGTGTCACTTTTGAAATAAGATAATTCAGTTTTGCTGTGTTTCCCGTATTATCTTTTTTCCAACACACCTGCCCCAAAGTGAAAATAGGAAAAACTGTCAACATTTCGACTAAAGGTCACGGAAATGACGATGTGAAGGTGACCCATGCGCGAAGAACTTCTTTCTTTTAGCTTTATAGGCATACCCTTTAGGGCACTGATCCTGACCCCTTTGTCTAGCCTTATAGTGTTTTTCTATAGAAAAATTGAAAACTTTTTAACGCTAAATGTTAATGCAATTCCTATGGGAATCGTACGCAATGGCGGGTAGGTCCAGTATTTTCAGTTTTTGAAAATCTATTTTCAAGGCCCTTTTAAAGGGGTCCAGCGGGCCCAAAAACCTGTGCACGACATTTGGCCCATACTTGCCTTTAGTCTTGGATGCATGTGTACCCATGACAGCAAAATTCCCGAATATGGGCATTTAGGTCGTAAACTACGGAAGGACGAAATGGCCATCCCGGCCAGTCTGTATTAGTACGCTATAGTAGCGGAAAGGATATACAAAAAATGCAATAAAAGTATTCCCTTTATCGACAATTCAAATAATATGTTGTCTGTAAAAAACTTGATCACACTATCGCACTTTCCAAAGACACATGGTAGAAAATTACTTTTCAAAATTGTTGGTAAATTCACCCATCCCTTTTCGTTCCCCTTCTACCTACCTACTAAAATCCTTAAAAGTTAATGACATATACTAATTTTTGTGTAATACTAGATTGTACGAGTTCTTATCTGATCAATTTACGCAGTTGTGTGTGAAAGTATAATTGCATGTACATGTATCTGTGCATTATTATCCCCGGCAAAAGGCGAAGGAATATAGTAATAATCAGCGTCCGTCCATCCCATATTTTGCCTACAGCATAACTCGGCTGGTTGAGGTGGGCATTGTGCCGTGTGTGATTTTCGGTGGTCGGCAGGTTAAGCTTAGTGCTGCCTTCCCTGTCTGACCTAATGTTATCTCTTTGAAAATTATTTAAGGTACTGATTTGTAGATGGCAAGTAGGAAAAGTGTAGTGACCAAGAACCATAATTCTATATAGTCTAGTTTTGAAATAATCTCCATTTGTCCAGAGCAAAGTTCTAAAACTATTTATGGTATTAAATTGAAACATAAATTGCGACTAGGAGATATGCAGTGACCAAGAACCATAACTCTATGTAATTCAGCTTTGAAATAATCTCCCATTATTTAATTTTAAGATAATTTTTTGTCCAGAAAAAACCTTTAAACTTGATGTATGAATAGATGGCAACTAGGAGAAGTGCAGTGATCAGGAACCATAACTCTATATAGTTCAGTTTTGTAATTATCTCCCTAATTTTGAAATAATGTTTTGTCCAAAGCATTTAAAGTATTGACTTGAAATTTGTTATGTTAAGATGTGACAACTAGGCAGTACAGGGACCAATATCCTTAAGTCTGTATAGTTAAATTTCGAGCTTATCTCCCTTTATTTAAGTTTAAAATAAATGTATAAATAGCATAACTCTAAAGCTATGTAAGGTATTGACTTGGATCTTGATATGTGTATAAGTGGCAACTAGAACAAGTGCAGTGACAAAGAACCATAACTTTATGTTGAACAGTTTTGAAATTATCTCCCTTTGTTTATATTTATTGAATATGTTTGTTCAGAGCATAACTTCACAAGTATTCATTTGATTGACTTGAAACTTTAAATGTAAGTAGATATATGTAGCATCTAGGAGAAGCGTTGTGATTAAAAAACATAACTCTAGCCGGTACCATTCTTGATTATTTCCCTTGGTGTAATTTCATAATATGTTTCCTTCGATTGTACTCACATGTAACTCTATCATAGATTAAGATTAAAAAAATAGAAGCATGTTTTGTGTAAATGTATATTTTTTTAACAAGGTGAATTACAAAGGAATTGACAAGATTTCCAAGGTATCAAAAACAAGAATTTGCTTTCGATATCTCTATAAAGTCATTATATCCATACTAAACATTCTTATAACTACTTCCATCGATAATTATCAACTTGTTAAAAAGTTATGCCATGAATCTAAATCACTGTGTCCAATCGATCACTGATGTGCATTCAATAAAAACCAAATAATAGAAATATTGAGGACATGCTGTATTTACCGTTGTGTATAAACATAATAATGTGGTAAATAAAAGAACGCAAAAGTTGGAACAAATTTACCTTGATGACACATGTTATCTTCAGCAAACGTATACGTTTAGGCTCAACAACGAATCGTCTGTGTATTTTATTGTCAAAATGACTCCATGTTTGTCAGAATGTTCCGAATGATAATTTTGTGACAGCGATTTTCATTGATTGATTTTAACACACTAAGCCAACGAAAATGACCGTAACACCCGTCGGTCTCGCTAAAACCCACCATGGCCGTCCCTACAGCGTTTTAAGCCGTTGAAAATTGAAATCAAAATTTAAACTTTGAATTATATCATATGAAGGTAAATTTAAGCATGTTTTAGCATGATTTCAATGCACATATGTTTTTGTTCACTTACAACCTTATATAGATGATTAATGCCGTAATATTATTACAATCAAAATGCACCGCAATGACTTGTTATGAATATATACATTTTACAAAACATATTTTCCTAACATAGTTTCCTTCTTTTTCTATTGCGTCCTGTATCTATTAAACACCAATTAGTAGCAAGCATGTACGGCGGAGATGGCCATGTGAACATGGCTCTAGTGAAAATAAAAATGATAAAAACAAAAAAGAGCATAATCGTTTTGCCGTCTTGATTGACGGTCAATGTCATAATTAGAAGTCAGGTTTTTTGGTACACGTTTGTGTCCACACTATACCCCTTTCGCCGTTTATTGGATCTTTAATACACATGCCTGACAATAATATGGTTATTTCATTCATATTGAAATAATGGGTCTTGTGGAGACAACTAGATGGCATTACGGAGCAGAAGAGCATTGATTGCAGATCTGTCCCTATCTGGAGGAAGCACTAAAGAAAGGTTGGTCCTGAGAAATGTCCTTTGAAACCAAGCTACGGCGATACACCCGGAATATGCAAAAGACAATACAGTTCATTACAACAAGTTGAATCCTAGTATATAAACAATCGTAGAAGATGGAACGCTTTGGAAGAGTATTGGTGTAGTATGAAACATGATTGTTCCAAATCGGTAAAATGACAACACTGTATCTAAATCTCTGTAGAGGACAAACCACGTCATACCATAGTTATGTCAAGAGAAACTAACTTTGACAAGCAATCAGTCTGTCTTATTTCTCTCTAATGACTCTGTCGTATGGTAATTCTCCGAAATGAGAATACCTCAATTTGCCAATACTGGAGGCAAAATTAACGTCTCAAGACGTCTGCTTTGGTTGATGCGTAACGTATGACTGGAATCACTCGTTCGTTTTTTATGTCGTCACAGACTATCCGACATGTATGCACATCAAATAATATTATACTGTAAACGCAATTGCTTTCATGCGAGTTTTATGCAGCTTTGTGTTTATGATTTATTTGCGAGTTAAAATATGGTTCATGACATCGGTATTCGGTTATTTTCTTTTAATCTTTTGTGAGATTATCCGTTCACGAAATATCGTGAAAATAGAACTAGTTTTAATTTTAAATTTCATATCATAGACACGACTGTCGCTAAATTCTAAAGATATGTAACTCTGTATTAAACCTCAAGTGAATAAATACGTCGCTTCACCCGGACGTGTTCACAATGTGCATATCCGAAGTGGAACTATTGTGCATGATGCAGATTTAGCATATTGTCAATGATTTAGATAAAGTCAGTCTACAAAATGTCTGCAATCAGCATAGATCTTCATCTATGTGATAGTTGTTCAATATTTCCTCAGTTTTGTTCTCATTCCGAAAGTCTGATACTCGGGGAGTACGGGTGTCTAGGAAAGTGTCCAGTGAGTCATTCGATAGGGGTCTTCTAATGAGGTTGGAACCTTTTGGAAGGAGAACAATCGGACAACGTGTGGAGGGGTAGTCAAAGTTACATATTTAAACCAAATATTTTTAGAATGGTTAATGGGTAGTATCACTGTGTATGCATATATTAGGGATGGCGTTTTCTTATTAGAATTATATCTACATTTAGTATGACGGAGCCAAGTTCCGATATTTTGTTTGTATATAACTTGTTGCATAAGGTATTGATTTCCAGTGCCGTTTTATGAGATTAAACGATTTTAAACAATAAATGTGCTTTGTTTTGGTAATTCATTTTGTATACAAGTGACATACCTGAATAAGCGGACTATACAACATAAATGCCAGTGCTCTACATTATAATGTTTTATGCCGGATTCATTGTACATGTATACAGCGAGTAAGAAATATGTTCGCGATACATAGGGGAAGGACAGAGTATAGGAGTGAGCTAAATACCGGTATACAACTTTGAAGTTTGAAATGATGTCATATTTTGCCATTTTCTGCTACATACTTCTACTTGAGTTGATAGTCACGTGGCAAGCAATACATTGTAATAAGATCATCTTGTGACCTTGTTTGGACTGGACTTTGATATTATTTGAAGCTGGATTTAGAGAATACCTGTTTCAATAGACGGTGTATACATAATCCAAATATAGTTCCCTGAATAGTAATGATATATACGAAGTTTGTCAGCTAAATACATTCAACATTGCTATATTTTTCTTAATAATGTATCGTACTGCAACATGCGTGTCTGGAAAGATATGTACATGTGTATATGTTCGGGATCAGGTGGTCTGACATTGACATTGTCAAGCTATTAATATAATGTAATCGTGATTGTATGTTCAAAATCGATACATTTGTACCAGGTTTATATAAAATACGTCTTCACCAGGCGTTAAGTATTTTTTATAGCTATCGTATAACCATTTTCGATTATTTGCCTTATCCGAAACGTGGTCATTATCGTTAAAATGTCACACTGTGCTGTCCCATGTGATACGCATACTGAGCCAAGAAAAGCAGTGTTCGTTCTAAGACAATGATATAATCTAAGTGACAGCTTTGGGAAATAAAGTGGGCCGCGATGATTCTCAGTTAATAACTCAGGATACAACCGCAACTACGAGGGGTGATCAATATATTCGAAGAACATCCTTCTAACTTTTTCAATATTAATTCTATAACAATGAGATTACCAGGCAATATATATCTATCAATTATCTAGCGTTTTAATTAATTAATTATATTGTGATGTCACAATGTTCTTGATGACGTCACTAATTGTGAACAAGGTGCAGCGCGCGCCCCCGAGCGTAACGGACAATAAATACTCACAGAGCAACGGCATTTCATTAAGATTAACGCCTAACTTGGAAAATCGTTACGATAGCTCGAAGATGACTTTATCAACATGTATGTGGATTCTTTGCACTCCAAATCAGTGATCTACACATGATTGCGTTGTTTATGTGATTGTAGGGATCTGTCAAACTGACGCCATGGTAAAATGAGAATAAACGGAAGAATTAAGACAGAGTTAGGGAAACTCCTCCCTAATTACTGAGAAATAAGAGGCATACTTCTGAACGATATGTTCCTGGCGAGCTCTACTATCATTATAGATTACAAAACAATAAATATTTCATTCCTTTTGAAAGGCGTTCTTTCGAAATTGCGCCCTAAACTTGTTAAGTCGTGATTCCTTTTTCATCGGGATGATGCTACCGTATAAATCCAACCGCTTTTTTCAAAGTGTTTTAAGTCCAGTAACGCAACGAGACAATTTCTATTCCGCCTTACATTCCAGAGTTGGCTATTTATGACTTATTTCTGTATTAAAAGTAAATAAATCGTATACAGTGAGTCGGATATGAGTCCAGAAAGGAGCTCGGTGCAGCTCAAACGGTGACGCTTGGAATGACGTCACGTGACGGCCTGCTGCACGCACCCATTATAGGAATAAAACTCTATGTTATAGGTGCATTCAGTCGGAGATATCCTACGCTGAATAATGCTAATTTGCTTTTGAGTCTTGCTGACAATACAAAATGGCTAGATGAAAAGTCCACAAATATATTGATCACCCCTCGTATATGCATACTAATACAAGGCATACTGGCTAGAACTTCAGCCTTAAAGTCAATAAGGGTGTGATTAAGTTGTCATTTTAAACGCTACTTTCATGAGAAAATGTCATTCCCCACATAGCTCAGCGAAAAAATGCAAAAAACTGTGTGCTATAAGAAGTTAAAGGGACAGACATTTGAGATACTGTTACAATGTATTTTCTTGGTGATACTAAGTAACTAAAACTGCTGTTTAAGAAGGAATCCAGGACGTAAAATACATACGTACGTGGGATGTTCCATAAATTAGCCAACTTATTCATATCTGCTTTTTTAATTTGAACGACTACATTTTCGCATACTGTTTTATTCTTTACATTGTACTATATACTGCGCTATTGATTACCGATATAATGTGATTTGTTAAATTAAAAAAAATATTGAGACACACTGAGCCCTTTTAACGTAATCAAGTACTATTTACCGAGAAGTCTCCACTAACTATACAAGGCAATGTTGAGAATGAGGCTAATCGAAAGTGATTTTTCACAGCCAATATTTTGCTTATATCCGAGTACATTGCAACAAGTCATAATAGCATATAATTCACGGTTCACTATATTTGTTCTGGCTATATATGAGCCAGTCTCCAGGAAAACCTGCTATATTGACATTATGTAATTACTGCATGTAACAAGTTGTTCAAAAACTTTCAAATAAGAAAAAACGACGTATTTTAAGTCATTTATCCATATATTACTATATTTTGGCTTTAAAATGTCTAATGCATTATGTCGAAATCATTTACTTCGTTGCTATGGTGACCAAGTTCAGAAAAGTACTCTGATTGAGAAAAACGAGCAGATAGTTGATTAAAACTTTAGTAGCCTTTCTCTAAATATGAACATTTACAATTTGGATGTATATTTTAAAACTTAAAACATCATTCTAAAATTTGATACCATTTTGACCAGTTTATGTAAAGAATTGACCAGATGCATTTTTTATAAAGAACTTGCTACAACGACGTCGACGGTTGCGACGTCACGCAAAAAGGGTCTGAGTAGGGTCTCAATAAAACAGCTGTAACTTCCTTATTTTGCTCAAATATTTTGTCAACAAAGCAGGTTTTCCTGGAGACTGGCTCATATGTATATGCTATGTTTTATGCCAAAATAAAGTTATGTTATGTTAGGCTAGTGATTTGTTTACTGACTATAACACACATACAAAGCATTGTCATAGACTGAGCTGATTATGACAAACAACAGACGTCACGCATACACATTTTCCTCTTAAACCATGTTTACACAGATGGGCCTCGTATGTGCTTTATTAAATAGCCTAAGGTTACATGTACGTTGTTATGCCGTTAGGCGTGTCACGTTAACATAAAATTGGCTGTTACATGTATCGAGTCTTCTTACAGGAAGTTTTATGTTAAGCTACAAATATTTGTACGTAGAACGTATGAACAAAACCTTTTTACACATGTCCGATGTCGCTTAGCATTAATTGTAGATTAGATACTATTAGATACATTTCATTCATTCGTGCAAAACCTTATATTTGTAGGTGCAGTAAATACTGCGAAACCTTTATTTTATTCGATTTATTTGGCCGCATACGCCATATACATGTACTCATACGTTAAACATATGTTATTATTATAAATTATACTTTTGAGTATAAAATGTCCGAATGAGGCATCCGCTTGTTGGTTTAGGTCACTTACACGGAATGTAAAGCGTGTTGGGTAAACTTTCTTACGTTTCACATAGTTGTAGTTCGCTGATCATGTGTTTATCTGAAGGGTTTATTTAGATACATAATATGCAATTATTGCAAAGGATTTGTATTCGTAACGTAATTGAGGTTGACAACGATAAGATTTGTTGTAATGTCTTCTTTAAAACACCCAGTTTTCACTAAATGGATGTCGGTACAGACGCGGTGAGTGTAATTATTGGTAACAATCAACATAATATAGTGTCCTACATGACATAGGTTTCGTAAATGGAAATATAAGATAATATTCACTTTCACGCATAGTATCTCAGTTTCTAGAACAAAAAACTAACAAGCTCAAACAGAATCTAAATGATGAAACACGACCATACTGTGTGTGAATCAGCCTCGCAAGTTTTGTTTATTCGGGATAATGCCGTTATATACTCCGGTCCATGTACCGAACCAGTTTGTCTAGACTCTTTCCTAATCTACTGGTTATTTACCATTCCACAATAAACCAGCAACTTCTTTCGACACATGTGAAGATTCGAAAATTGTTGTCAAAGGAGAAAGTTCACAAATGGTTTTTTTTGCCCTGTAAATTTTCAAAAAATGGAACTGCATGTTCCTATGTACAAACTATTAAAGTGTAGCAATGCCATCATGTTCTTTACGTCATAAAAAGCAACGAAATTGGCTAAAAATGGCAATTTTTGCTTAACATGGCATATGTTTAGTAGATTTGTAGACATATTACGAGGGACATTGGGATAAGTAAGCTTGATTTTTGAAAGTCAGTGTTAGGTTATTAGAGATATAGGACATTTTAAAAGGAACATACATCTTTATTTTGTGACAAAGCACATGGCCAAAATAAATCATTTGTGAACCTTCTCCTTTTCATCAAGAGTCTGGCCTGCCTCAATCGGTAAGCGAACCAGGGTGGAAGCGTCAGGCTAAGTAGGCCTAGTATGTGGTTGGTGATCAAGTCCATAAAGAATTATATAAATCTACAACCTTTCTACAGACATGTCGCTAACATGATCGGCGATGTTGTAAAAAGCAGAGACACTAATTCCACACCTGGTAGGAGCGATACTTTATCTAAAGCAAGCATTATTTAATTCATAGTGCAATTGAATTAAAACATAAAGCTGAAGAGAGTTCAACAACTTATCACACATCAGCAACTTTGTAAGTTTTCAAATCCCAAGATTATGATTAATGAGAGAAGACAGGGGGGGGAGGGGATGAATAATGTCCTCCTATAAATCCCGAGGTAGACCAATACATACATTTTCCACATAGTGTCAACAGAACACGTAGGCATACTCATTTAATCTGATTCTAACGGTTGCAAATATTAAGCCTTATAATTACTATCATTTGTCTCGTAGTTACGTTAACGAAGATAAATCAAATTATATACCTTGTTTAAAAACCTCAGCTGGTTCTTAAATATAATTGTTTTCCCCTATTGTTGCGATTACCCGCATTATCCAGATCACTTAGATTGTCAATTACGTATATTACAATACACTGCCTGACAAATGCGTAGGATAATACTAATTCTAGTTTCTATGTCATTAGATGTTTCGTTGTTAATGTTAGAAAACTAAGTGTTCTTTGAGTGTTTCATGTACTTCATTACTACTGTTGTGCTCGTATGAATTACCCCATGTCATATAACAGCTAGATATACATATAATGTGCTGAAAGACGAAGTATCGCGCATGTAGTTTTTTACGAATATTATCGGGAAAAAACTGCATTAACTTTCTATTAAGTGTATAAAATAGAATTATCTGTAATTCCAAAATATACTTATTAAAATTTGATTAGTGTCAAGAAATCTCTATATATGGGTCATGGTGTGCTTTTTTGTCGGATACATCTTCCCATGGTAGAACATTTTACAACCTAGTCCAAAACTTCACTACTTTCGTCTACATTTTGTAGCAATGTTATCCCAACATATCCCATTATGCACATTAGATTGTCATTATAGTTTTGGTATATTGAACTGCAAGTTACGACTTACCTATCAAAGTGGTTTATTTCAAACTAGAAATGTGTCCACAGGACACTGATGCCCCGGTAAAAGCTGTTATCAAACACCTAAGATAAAGTTACGCAAATGGAATAATTTAAAATAAAGTTTGTAATTGGTCAAATGTGAAATTGACCAGAAAACAAGAGATAGGTCTGTGTGACCTTGACATTTGAGCAAGGGATATCAGTATGTGAATGTTACCATTTATTTATTTCAAAATACAATACGAAATAACAAAGTAACAAATCAGACAATATTTGTATACTTGTGCCTTTTAAATTTTATTCGATAAGTATGACCTTGACCTTTGAGCTAGGGACCTAAGTTTTGCCAATGATACATCGTCTTGATTTGGTGGACAAAGCGGTCACGATTTCACAATTTTAGAACACACATACACACAGCCCCACACACAAACAGGGTGAACACTATATGCCATTATACCATTTTATGTAAGGGGCATAATAAATCAATAAATAAAATGTGGTTTACCGTTTCCAAGAATTCGCACTGGTTGTTTATAATGTTTAATGTTTTGACCAGCTAGCATGTAACTAGATTTTACGAGACACTCGTAATGTGATAAAATTCATCATTAATAATGTCAGTGTCTGTGCATAGCTTTTCCTGGATAAATTGTATCTTCCCTGTCCTATACAAGGAAAAATACAAACACCAAAACAAACACACATAAAAAATCGATTGTCATGATGACCTATATTGATCTCAGATTCGCAATCATCGTTATTCAACTCCGGCGATCTTCTTCTTCAATACAAAATAATGTTCTACCTAAGGAGTGGTTGCATCAATTTAAGCCCGTTTTTGAGGTTTGGCCACTAGTCTATTTTTCTTTTGTGTACTTGCTGTTTATGTATAAGCCTTATATAATCAATGACGTTGTGCAATTAAAAAACTGTAGCTATTTTGTAGCTTAATTGACACAATTGTAATTACGTCAGTGTCCAGGTAACTCATAAGTCAACCAGCTGTGGCGCAAGTGGCAAGAGAAACAGGAAATACTTTTTGGTCTCATTTTCAGTCTTATTGTGTAATACCGAGATAGCTGAAATACATATCCGTTGTGGCTGTTGAAGATATACTTTTAAGAAAATGAAGTTACGTGAAGGAGCCACACAACTTACAAATTGTTACCACAATGCCGAATTCCGTTGAAAATGTTACCATTATAGCAAACTTTTGATGCGTTCTACAAAAACAAATTCAAAATATATCTTAGTTTGACGAGGACTGGTCCCATAATGAAAATATCACATTTAATGGGAGGAATACCGACGAATGTAATTAAGACGACTTGACACCAGTGAAGGGGAAACAAAGATTGTGAGCCACTTTAAACCAATTTACTGAACTAACATGGGGCGATTTCATCAGCACATATGCGATCAAGTAAATTAACAACAAAAAAGTTATACGGTAATAACACGCGCACACATAAGACTAATTAAGTATACGTCGTTTAATTAAGCAGTTAATTATTACTGTAAGATTGAACATATTCTGCAAAATATAAGGATAAATTGGACAGGGAACGCGGCACTTGGCAAAATGACACATAAGACACAACAAAGGCAACATTAAACAGGACAGCAACCAAGTATACCACAATGTTGTCATGGTAAAACGGACCAGTTGATACAGTCTCTCCATGGAATTAATCATCGACAACTATTGTCCGAGAGAATATATAAAATCCACCTAATCCGGTATTTGAAAGCAAAGACGTCGGTTGTTAAATACTGGACTGTATCATATAGCTTCACAACCCCTTTCAAAAGAAACTAACAATGCGACATTTTGTCACAATCCAGGCTCACAGTTTACTGTCTGCAACAGTAGGAATATTAACTAAGGTACGCCGATAACAACAAGGTAGATTATACTTGACCCAAGAGAGAAGAATTTACACATTTATTTGAGAACGTCGTTTGAAGTACGGTACCAAGGGAAATCTTAATCTAGCAGAATTGAAGTGTCTGCAGCAGAGCCAGTAATAATTATTGTTCACCAGGGTTCAAGTCGAATTTAAATAATTACCAAAAGGTTCACCATATATGAATGTTGATTATACTGTGTTAGTACAAATACAAAACTGTACACAGTATAACAGTATATCCTGTGATTGTCTTGAACCATATTTTCTAACATAGATTCAGTCCTATACTGCCGTTAGTTGATTAAACCAGTCAATCAGGAATTATTGTCTATCAGGGCCCGAAATTACAACCAATACTTCCACTCAGCACTCAATACTCAAGGTTTGAAAACGAGATATTATTTGTCCTAGATATTTTCCTAAATGAGGACAATATATAGCATTGTTATCTGTGTTGAAAATAACATTTAATTCATTTTCTTTGCCATTCTGTACTACTTATGAGGTCTAGATGTACATTTTTGTAATTATTGAATATGAGTGTCACACTCATCACTCAGACTGATACATTTCAATCATTAAATTTTACCTAAAAACAATATAAACCTTGTGTTTACTATACAACTAGTAATAAATTACACATGCAACAGTGCACTGTGTTATATTACAATGTTCATGAAGCAAAGGCGATACAAAGCACAACACGAATATAATATTAAATATTTTATCGAGACGTCTTGCTTTGTTAACTTGATCTTTCCAATAAAACTGTTCCACATAATTATTCAGTCTAACGGTACTACTACATTTGTAACACAAATTGTCTTGTAGATAACAGGAAATAAATATTCACTGGTTGAGATGAAGACTAGTCGAGTCATAAACTATTAATGAGGGACATTATTAACTTAAATCGCATATTTAAAGTTTAAAACTACATTAATTTTGTCATATTATAATTATAACCATGATTTTGTGTCTGTTTAAAACAGAAACCTCAGCTATAATATTCTGTTCTCTCATACCCACGTGGCTATGTTTACTTTTAGGGATGAATTGTGAAGAGGGATTAACATAATGTGTAGAACTTGCATCAAAAATACCTTTTATCAATTAGATACATAATTACTTATACGATATTTTGCATTATATATTGAATGACCCTCGTATTGCCTAATTGGATTATTTACCAGTTCGATCTTGGTTTCATTCTGGCGAAATGAAAATTTATATACAGGAAAAAACAAGACACACGTTAAACATGTTATGAAAAACTGAGGTTGACAAGCAATCAGTCTGGCTGATTACCTAATGAACAGTTTGCACGATAATTCAGTCAAGTGGGAAAACCTTAATTTACTATTGATGGAAGCTATATTCACGTTTCAAGACGTCTGATTTGGTCAATGTATAATTTATTTTTTGAATCATGTGTCTGCTCTTAATCAAATACAGGCGGTGTCATTGGGCACTTATGTACTTTTCGTTACGTAATGAGCCAGTCTCCATGAAAACCTGATAGTTTTACGGAATATTTGATTTTGAGGTGTTCCATACATTAAACGAGAAATCACATTGAAGCAAATGCAAACAACCTGTTTTAATATGTTTTAGGTAGTTACAGCTGGTTTGAACAGCCCTTTTTGGAGTATAGTTTGTGCATGACACCGAGAAACGTAATTAAAACCTTATTCTAAGTACTATAATTTCTGAACAAGTATTTTATAAGTACAGTAATTGACCATTTCTTGACATAATTAGGCTCAAAGGGATATATCGCTTTAGAATTTTGTTTTAAATTGCAATATATATATATATATATATATATATATATCAATGTTGTAAATATTCGCATTTAGAGAAAGTCTGCTACTGTTTTCAACAACTAACTCATCCGTATTTTCAACCAGAGTACCTTTCTGAAATGGGTCACAACAGTTACCAAGCATGCTATTTCATCATACCTCATTAGAATATAATGCAAATATATAGTACTATATAGATAAATTGTTTTAAACTGATTAAATGGAAAGAAGTCGTTTGTTACTTTAGAGCTCATCACATACAATAGGAAGATAGTTTTTATATCAAATTCAGAAAGTTTTCAGGCAGTATATGCACCTCTATGTATATCGAATTTAGGCTATCTATATGTGTATGCAAATCAGTATGATAACCAAATGCAAAACAGCATAATTTCTCTTTGCACGCAATTCAATAATTAGAACGAAATTTCATTACCATTTTGGATGTTTGTGTTTGATGAGATAATCTTTAGGTGTGAGTGTCACTTTTTATGTAATGTTATTTAAATGGTTTGACGATGTGGCAATACTAGAATTAGAAATTGTGAAGAATTTTATTAAAAACTTTTATTTTCAAAAGAAATGATAGTATTCATCATAGCCTTCGTTCCTTATTGTAATGTATTATTCCAGTGTGGTTGTCATTAACGTTTTACCACATTATGACGATTCGCTTCAACCCATTATTCCTAGACTTTTATCTTATACCAAGACAAGATAGGATAATTAAATGAAAAACATCATAGATATCGTTTCAAAGAGCAAAACCTATACGACTAGTCGAACATTATGCGTTCGGTATCTCTTACTATGTGTCACTTTTGAAATCAGATCTATCAGTTTTGCTGTGTTTCCTGTCCGACCTAGTATTATCTTTTTGCAACAAGATGGACTCGTTGCTAATTACATCATAGTTTTCGAAATATGTTATATTAAAAAATAAATGCAATAAAAGTATTCCACTTATCTGACAATTTAAATAATATGTTATTTGAAAAGATCTTGAAGACACTATCGCTTTACAGAATATTTCGTCTTAAAGGGACTGCCTCACATATTGATGTATTGCAAAAATAAAATTGTCAAATATTCGCGTACGGTGACATACCAGCAACATACAAAAGACGGTACATTTCATAACAACATCAAAGCTGAATATATAAACAACCGTAGAAGATGGAACGCTTTGGAAGTTTAATGGAGTAGTATGAAACATGATTGTTCAAAATCGGTAAAATGACAACTGTATCTAAATCTTTGTAGATGACAAACATCGTCATGCCATAGTTATGTCAAGAAAAACTAACTTTGACCAGCAATCAGTCTGTCTGATTTTTCTCTAATGACCATTTCGTATGGTAATTCTGCGAAGTGAGAATACCTCAATTTGCCAATAATGGAGGCAAAATTAACGTCTCAAGACGTCTGATTTGGTGGATGTGTAACGTATGATTTGAATCACTCATTCGTTTGTTTCATGTATTCGCAGACTATCGGACATTTAATTATACTCTAAACACAGACGTTTTCACAATAACTTTAAAAACATGTACCCCGGTATATGGAACATACTGAAATTCGAAATAGCAAGAAAGTACTGGCGTGCGTACATGGAAGCATAGAATGTTGAAATATACATATCGTTTCGTACTCATGATTCACTGACTATAAACGCTTCGAAAACTGAATACATGTAGGAATGAACACGTGGAGTAAAACTGAACAATATTCTTTCGATATGAAGAGCCGATGTACACAATTTTTACTTTCATTAAACCTACATTTTCGCATTTTCCATATCATATAAAACATAATAAAAAAGTCAAAAAGATAATACAGAAAATTGCATGGGCAGGGAAGGCTTGACTCAACTCAAACAATTCAAACGAACATAGTAAACATAATCCAAAATTCAATCCAGAAAATCAAACTCGGCATCGCCCCAGGTGATATTTAGTTACTCGGTTTGACAATATTCGTGCTACACTCGTTGCCATGAGTTACTTATGTTACTGTCATCTAATTAATAAGGGTTCCTGTTACGTCATAGCTTGACTTAATTATATTCCTTTGTTTTCATACTATCCAAAAATACGCACCACATCTACGGCTTTTAGGGACTTTAATTTTCTAGTGAATTGAATAAACATGCATATAAAAATGTTTCGACTTTAGCTTAACACGTACATTGTATGAGTGTTTTTTTTTCCACCTAAGGGGTCACGAAAGCATTTCGTGTGACATATCATACATTTTCAGCTACTGAGATGGCTTTAGTATTTCACGAACAACTCAAATTACATTATTGGTGGAGGGGAGGTGTTGGTTACAAAGGATTGAACACAAAAATATTGGAAGCCGACAAAATGGAGTATATATAAAGTATAATTTACTGCTCAGCTGTATGGGAAAAATCTATATACAGTAAAAGTATTTACTAAAACAAATACGCGGTCCGAGAGTTACAGGTGACTAAGCAAGGTCACTAACGCTGACTAGGCGCACAAAATGACCTCGCGCTATTTTACACGGCGTTAGGTCTTCTCATAGGGCTATGAAATACGATGTTTATAGTGATATATGGTGATTAAAACATTCGTCACTCTAGTAAAGCGGTGGTGAGATCCGCATGTATATTTCCGGATCTTACATCGAATATCTGTGCGAGAATCCGTACCATGAGACATTAGTATTTTGAAAATGTCGCAGTAACTGAAGTCGCAAACGTTATATGATTTCCTATTACTTCACTGTCTTTCAAAGCTGAACAATTAACACTAAAACATTTATGCCATTCTAAAACTGATAAACGACTCTCAGAACTGTTCCCTAAATTTAGTTATGATATTTTAACACGATAAAGAGGACATACTCATCTTGCTGTTGACAGAACTTGGCATTTGTCCGTTTTTCCTTACGTTCTCGTGACGTTACTTTTGCGCCACGACGTTGTCAGTCTTGGATATCAACTTCTGTTTATTTCAGTTCCTAACTTTCACATGTCGTCATTCTTGCAGACATCGTCCAACATGTAACATACAATGTCATGGCGAAGTTTGAAAACTAACGATACAATAGTATGATAGATATACCCTATTTCGTAGTCGCTATTAATGGTAATTGTTGGGCTGCGTCGGGTGAGTGTTACCATGTTTTCAAATTTGACTATTATGAGCGAACATGATAGTGTTACTCGATAAATCAGATATCGAATTCTCACAATTGAATTCCGATTCAATGTTATGTTATAATATTTGTATAATATTTAAAAATTGTACCCTCGAGTCCTGTTTATTTTTAGTCCCATGAATAAGACTTATCAAGTCTACGTTGTTTAATAAAGCACTTAATCCTTACTCACAATAGTTGTCGGTGATTAATTCTACGGAGAGACTAAGTGAACTGGTCGGTTTTACCATGGCAAGAGAGAATAATTTACACATTTCTTTGCAAATGTCGTTTAAAAGTACGGTACCAAGGGAAATCTTAATCTAGCGGAATTGAAGTGACTGCAGCAGAGCCAGTAATGATTGTTCACCAAAGTTCAAGTCGATTGCGAATTTAAATACGTAATTACCAAAATGTTCACTGTACACTGTGTCTAAATTATCTAAATCAGCTTTAGCCTGGACATATTTTGTCTACCTCTGTTTAGATGTATGTAATGTATACTGCGATTTAACCAAAGGAAGACACAACTAAGGCATCGCTAAGGCATTTATTTTGTATGGGAGTAATTAAAAGCAGTCCTTTTAATTATATGATAACCAAATGCAAAATACTATAATTTCTCTTTGCACGCAATTCAATAATGAGAACAGAATCTCATTACAATTTTAGGTGTTTTTTGTTTGATGAGATATCCTTTAGGTGTGATGTCACTTTTCATGTAATGTGATTGAGATGGTCCGGCAATACTAGAATTAGGAATTGTAAAGATTTTCTGTAACGTTTCAAATGAGATAATAGTATTCATTATGGTGTCATGTAGCCTTCAGTCCTTATTGTAATGTCTTGTTCCAGTGGGCTTGTCATTAACATTTTACAACATTAACATGAATACACTTCAACCCATTATTCCAAGACATTCATGTTATAGCAAAAATAGTTAGGATAATTAAATGAAAAACATCATCGATATCGTTTCAAAGAGCAATATCTATACGACTAGTCGAACATTATGCGTTCTGTATCTCTTACTACGTGTCACCTTTGAAATAAGAGCATCTAGTATTGCTGTCTGTCCTGTCCGACTTAGTATTATGTTTTTGCAACACAATGGACTCGTTGCTAATTACATTATTGATTTCGAAATATGTTACATGTATATTAAAAAAGAAATGCAATAAAAGTATTCCACTTATCTGACAATTTAAATACTATGTTATCTGTAAAAATCTTAAAGAAACGATCACACTTTTCAAAGACAAATGGTAGAAAATTACTTAACTTTTCAAAAGTATATTCTCAACTCCCTATTATATTTCCTTTTTCCCTTCTACTTATTAACCTACTAAAATCCTTAAACGTTCATAATGACAAATACTAATATTTGTGTAATACTACATTGTATGAGATCGTATGTGATCAATTTATACAGTTGTTTGTGAAAGTATAACTGTATGTACCTTATGAAAATAATAAGGATAAATACAAAAACAAGAGCATAATCTTTGGCAGTCTTGACTGGCGCTCAATGTCATAATTGGAAGTCAAGTTGTTTGGTACACGTTTGTGTCCAGACTATATCTCTTTCGCCGTTTAAAAAATATTTAATACACAAAGCTGACAATAGTGTTGTTATTTCATTCCTATTAAAAAGAATGGGTCATGTGGAGACAACTATATGACATAACGGAGCAAAAGAGAGATGACTGCAGATCTGTCCCTATCTGGAGGAAGCACTAAAGAAAGGTTGATCCTGAGATATGTCCTTTCAAACCAAACTACGGTTATATAACAGCTACATACAAAAGACAACACAGTTCATTACAACATCCAAGGTGAATACTAGTATATAAACAACCGTAGAAGATGGAACGCTTTGGGAGATTATTGGAGTAGTATAAAACATGATTATTCCAAATCGGTAAAATGACAACTGTATCTAAATCTTTGTAGAGGACAAACCACGTCATACCATAGTTATGTCAAGAAAAACTAACTTTGACAAGCAATCAGTCTGTCTGATTTCACTCTAATCATCATTTCGCATGGTAATTCAGCGAAGTGGGAATACCTCAATTTGCCAATAATGGAGGCAAAATAAACGTCTCAAGACGTCTGAATTGGTCGATGTGTAACGTACGATTTGAATCACTCGTTCGTTTGTTTTATGTAGCCACAGACTATCCGACATTGATGCACATTTAATAATATTATACTGTAAAACACAATAGCTTTCAAGCGTGGTTTATTTCGCTAACTATGTGTTTATGATTTATATGCGAGTTAATAAGGTTCACGACATCAGTACTATATATATTCGAGCATTGATCGTCATCAATGTGATAGCTGTTCAATATTTCCGCATATTTTTCTCATTCCGAAAGTCTGATACACGTGGAGTACGAGTGTCTAGGAAAGTGTCCAGTGAGTCATTCGATGGACGTAAGTACACTGGGATACGCGTCAGTAATGACAACATTTAAGCAAAGCTGAACATTTCTGTCGAGTTCAAATATACAAATGTGACCATAAAAAACTTGTTGGCCTTCAATCAATGAATTGAGGTTAAATTTGGGGACAGTGGCAATGGGCCTGGAAATTGGGGTCTTAATTTTTAGGTGGTCTTCTTAAGAAGTTGGGACTTTTTAGAAGGAGAACAATCGAAAAATAGTGAGGAGGGGTAGTCAAAGTTACACATTTAAACCAATGAGATTTTAGAATTGTTAATGGGTAGTGTCACTGTATATGTATGTTTTAGGGGCAGCCTTTTTTTATTAGACATATATTTTGACGGAGACAAGTTCCGATATATTGTTTGTATATGGCTTGGTGCATAAGGTATTTATTTCCTTTTCCCATTTTTGAGATCAAACGATTTTAAACAAGAAAAGTGCTTTGTTTTGGTATTTCATTTTTTGTATACAAGTGACCGACCTTAATAAACGGACTATAAAACATAAATCTCGGACACAACCTTGTTGTGGCATTCAGTTACACAGCTCTTCACAAAGTTGTGTAGTCTTGATAAAGATATATCATTTGCTTTCATCGCATTTAACAATGACGCAGCGAACCGAAGATCAGAGGATCAAGTATTTACGATGCTGATGTATTGTCGAAAACAAATGCAGGTATCCAAATGTTCATGTGTACTTGTTTGGAACGTTTTGCTATACATGTACATCTAAGGAAAACTTGTTCGATCAAAGACAGGCCTAGGTCTGGTCGTTCATGCGTGCCGTCTTGACATCATGGTATGCTTATTTTTCTGATACAAGTGCGCAATTGTCACGTTATTGCTAACCAATCGATTTGTTATACACTAGTTATATTCACCATATTTATACAATATGTGAAACCAGTCTACAAATAACTCATATACTCATCACATTTCCTCATCTCTTTTCAGGTGTTACCCATAGCCACAAGAATGCCTGTTGCCGCCATTGTAACGTTATGTGCCAAACAGGAGAACTATGGAAAAATGTTTTTATAACTTGTTTCACAATCGAACTGAAATTAATCTGATTTAAGTATTAACTAAGAAAAACAATATCATTAGTGATAGATCAACAAAGTCGAATTTATACTATTGAGTATAAAATGTCCGAATGAGGCATCCGCTTGTAGTTTTAGGTCACTTCCACGGAATGCAAAGCGTGTTGGGTAAACATTCTTACGTTTCACATAGTTGTAGATCGCTGATCATGTGTTTATCTGAAGGGTTTAATTAAATACATAATACACAATTATTACAAAGGATTTGTATACGTAGGTTGACATCGATAAGATTCGTCGTAATGTCTTCTTTAAAATACCCAGTTATCACTAATCTCAGTATCGCGAGTGTAATGTCGGCACAAACATGGCGAGGGTTATGTCGGCACAGACATTGCGAGTGTAATGTCGGCACAGACACGACGAGTGTTATGTCGGCACAGACATGGCGAGGGTAATGTCGGCACAGACATTGCGAGTGTAATGTCGGCGGCACAGACATGGCGAGTGTTATGTCGGCACAGACACGGCGAGTGTAATGTCAGCACAGACACGTCGAGTGTAATTATTAGTGACATTCAACATAATATAGTGTCATACATAACACAGATCTCGTAAATAGGTGGATAAGATAATATTCACTGTCACGCATTGTAACTCAGTTTCGAGAACAAAAACTAACGAGCTTAATCAGAATCGTAATGATTGAACACGACCATGCTGTGCGTGAATCAGTTGCGAAACACGCTAAGTAGTTTCGTTTATTCGGGATAATGCCGTTATATAATCCGGTCGATGTACCGAACCAGTTTGTCTAGACTTTATCCTAACCTACTGCCTACTTAACATTCCATAATAAACCAACAACCTCTTTCTACACAAGTGAAGACTCGAAACTTGTTGTCAAAGTAGAAGGTTCACAAATGGCTTATTTTTGCCCTGTACATTTCAAAAAATGAAAATGCATGTTCCTATGAAAAGGTATACACTCAAATGTACAAAATATAAAAGTGTATCAAGAATGCCATCATGGTTTTTGGAAAGTTTTTACGTCATGAAAAGCATTGACATTGGCTAAAAATGACAATTTTAGCTAAATATTAGGGGTGACTATCGAGTCCATTTTTTACTATTGCAATACTATTGCTATTGCTGAAAATACTATTGCGATACTACATGTATTGTATTGCTGGTAACTATTGCGATACTATTACAATAGTTATTGCCAAGATTGGAAAACCAGATATTAACTTGTAAATGCAAATTTGCACTGTGTTAGGTATCACTTCGTTGTACAACATACTAATGCACAATTTGTGGAAATGATTTAAAATGAATTTAACAGAAATAGATTAATACAATTAAAGTTTGTATTATGTTCAATGGAAGAACGATTGCAATATTGGTACTTTTTGGCAGTTTTGGTGCGTATGATTATCTAAAATTAGTTTTTAACGAGAAAGGAAGTTGTTTTAAAGTAATAATAAACTTTATTTAAACTATCGTTACTATTGATAGTTGGGCTAACTATCGGCGATAGTTATTGGATCGAGACTTTTACTATCGATCCATACTATCAGGTCACTCGGGATCGCAATGCATCGATATTTCGATGTATCGGCTCACCCCTACTAAATATGGCATATGTTCAGTAGATTTGTCGACATATTACGAGGGAAATTGGGATAAGTCAGCTTGATTTTTGAAAGTCAGTGTCAGTTTATTAGAAATATAGGACATATTTATAGGAACATACATCTTTATTTTGTTACAAAGCACAGGGCCAAAATAAATCATTTGTGAACCTTGTCCTTTTCATGGAAGAGGCTGGCCTGCCTCAATCGATAAGCGGACCAGGGTGGCAGCGTCAGGCTAAGTAGGCCTTGTATGTGGTTTGTGATCAAGTCCGAAAAGAATTATATAAATCCACGACAATTCTACAGACGTGTCGCTACCAATCTCGGCGATGTTTTAAATGTAGAGACACTAATTCCACAAATAGTAGGAGCGATACTTTTTCTAAAGCAAGCCGTATCTAATTCATTTGATTTAAACTTTAAGCCGAAGAGATTTCAACAACATATCACACACCAGGAAGTATGTAAGTTTTTGAATCCCAAGACTATGATTAATGAGAGAAGTCAGGGGTGGGAGATAAATGATGTCCTCCGATAAATCCCGAGGTAGACAAATACACACATTTTCCTCATAGTGTAAACAGAACACGTAACCATACTCATTTAATCCGATTCTTACGGTTGCACATATTCAGCCTTAGAATTACTATCATTTATCTATTAGTTACGTTATAAAACGAAGATAAATCAAAGTATATAACTTGTTTGAAAACCTCAGCTGGTTCTTAAATATAATTGCTTTCTGATATTGATTACCCGTATTATCCAGATCACTTAGATTGTCAATTACGTATATTACAATACAATGCCTGACAAATGCGGAGGATAATACTAATTGTAGTTTCTATGTCATTAGATGTTTCGTTGTTAATGTTAGAAAACTAAGTGTTCTTTGAGTGTTTCATGTACTACACTACTTCTGTCGTGCTCGTATGAATTACCCCATGTCATATAAAACAGCTAGATATACATATAATGTGCTGAAAGACGAAGTAACGCGCATGTAGTTTTTTACGAATATTATTGGAAGTAATATCGCACAAAACTGCACTAACTTTCTATTAAATGTATAAAATATAACTTTCTGTTATTTCTGTCACTTTCTATATTGGCCAAGGGGTGCTTTTTGTCGGATACATCTTCCCATGGTAGAACATATCACAACCTGGTCCAAAACTTCACTACTTTCGTCTACATTTTGTAGCAATTTTATCACAACATATCCCATTTTGCACATTAGCTGATCATTATATTTTTGATATATTGAACTGCAAGTTACTACTTACCTATCAAAGTGGTTTATTTCAAACTAGAAATGTGTCTACAGGACACTGATGCCCCGCTAAAAGCTGTTATCAAACACCTACGTATAAAGTTATACAAATGGAATAATTTAAAATAAAGTAAATGTGAAATTGACCAGAAAACAAGGCTGGGTCTTTGTGACCTTGACCTTTGAGCTAGGGATCTCAGGATGTGAATGTTACCAAGTAATTTTAAAATCCAATACGAAATAACAAAGTAACCCACATGGAAGATCGGGAAACCGAATGTGTCAGCCTCGTTAAATAAAGACGTTACTTACTTACTACTTACTTACTAGTAACAAAGCAGACAAGATCTGTGTACTCGTGCCTTTTAAATTTTATTCGCTAAGTATGATCCTAACCTTTGAGCTAGGGACCTGGTTTTTGCCCATGATACATCGTCTTGATTTGGTGAACATTTGTTCAAAATTATTTAAATATCAACTACGATATGACACAGATACAAAGTGGACACGATTTGAGCGACTATCTTTATATAAATATCCAATAAGAAATGTAGTTACAGAGCGAACACGATTCACATGCCTATTTGAGCCTTTTAACATTTGACCTCTCAGTGTGACCTTGACCTTTAAGCTTGGGACCTGTGTTTGTGCGCAGGACACATCAGCTTGATGTGGTGAACATTTGTACCGAGCATTATAAATATCCAATAAGAAATGACAAAGCTACAAAGCGGTCACGATTTCACAATTTTAGAACACACATACACACAACCCCACACACGGACAGGGTGAGCACTAAATGCCATTTCACCAATTCATAGAGGGGGCATAATAAATTAATGATTAAAATGTGGTGTACCGATTCCAAAAATTTGCTCTATTTGTTTATATTGTTTAATGTTTTGACCTCAAAATTTTACAAGCTAGCATGGAACTAGATTTTTTGTGTATTACGAGACACTCGTAATGTGATAAAATTTATCAATAATAATGTCCGTGTCCGTGCATTGCTTTTCCTGAATAAATTGTATCTGCCTTGTCCTATACAAGGAATACAAACACCAAACAAACACATAACAAGTCGATTGTTATGATGGCCTACTTTGATCTCAGATTCGCAATCATCGTTTTCCAACTCCGAAGATCATTTTCTTCAATACAAAAGAATATTGCAATGTGCTACATAAGGAATGGTGCATCATTTATAAGCCCGTGTTTGAGGTTTGGCCACTAGTCTAGTTTCCTTTTGTGTGCTTGCTGTTCATCTATAAGCTTTATATAATCAATGACTAAACGTTGAGCAATTATCAAACTGTAGCTATTCTGTAGCTTAACTGATACAATTGTAATTACCTTAATGTCCAGGTAACTCACAAGTCAACCAACTGTGGCACAAGTGGCAAGAGAAACAGGAAATAATGTTTGGTCTTATTGTGTAATACCGTAATAGCTAAAATGTGGACCACGTTCGGTTAACAATGATGATTTAATGTAGTCCTAACAGAAGCGTGCACAGGGGTTGGGCTTATCAAACTTGTACACCATACAATAATTTGGAGCAAGCTTTATTTTTTTTATATTATTTCATATAACATTATGTTCACTAAAACTTCCATCAGTTCCTTTTCTCAAATTTGTAAATTATCGGCAACGAACTTGTGTTTACCTTTATCAAAGTTTGAGTAGTAAACATGGCATGACAACTGTTTAACGTTTATGTTACTTTCATGAATATGCTATAATTATTGACGAAAAGATTTCTGTAATCATTCAAATCAATATATGTCGAGGAATGCAATGGTTTAAGCCAGGTGTCGTCGTGGACATATCCGTTGTGGCTGTTGAAGGTATACTTTTACGAAAATGTAGCTACGTGAAGGAGCCACGCAACTTACAAATTTTGGCCACAATGCCAAATTCCGTTGAAAATGTTACCATTTTAGGAAACTTTTGACGCGTTCTACAAAAACAAATTCAAAAATAATCTTAGTTTGACGAGGACTGGTCCCATATTGAAAATATCACATTTAAAGGGAGGAATACCGACGAGTGTAATTAAGGCGACTTGACACCAGTGAAGGGGAACAATGATTGTGAGCCACTTTAAACCAATTTACTGAACTAGCATGGGGCGATTTAATCAGCACATATGCGACCAAGTGTAAAACTGATTAACGCATCATGGCAGTATGTATTATTCCTGACCGAGTGCCCCCTACTTCAGTTTCAATTAAGAACTTTGGTACGAAATCCAATTATATACCTATGTGCAGTGCACTGATGCGATTGACCGGTACAATCGATGACAAACGTCCAAAATAACATTATTAATTACTAGAGGACAATACTAGGACACACAAATAGCACAAACGCACTAGTTGAGCCGTTGGTAGTGTCTAGATACAGCCTCGTGTGGCAATGTGTTTTGTTTTATTACCCTCGGCCTAGACGCCGGGGGTATTGGAATGTTTAAAGCAATTTGAATATGGAGGAGCACGTGACCACATGTCAATGCCTGATTGGCTAATGTGTTAGTCTGGCTTAAGGTGAGTCTAGACAGTACATTTTTGTTTAAAAATGTACTGTTTAGTCACATGAAGTATACTTCTACAACACAGTTTATGGAGATGTACTGTTTAGACACATCTTCACGAATTTGCCAATCGTCTGCTAAACTGTTAGGTAAATGGTCTCAATGTTCGGAATCACGACTGGGGTCTGCTTCGTTACTATTGAGGTAGAGTGTTTGAAAACGGTTAGGCCAAATGAATATATGGAGTGTTTCCCCTTCCCTACCACGTTGATTAGGTAGGATTAACAGGTATTCTAACCAACGAGCGGTTTCAGCCATATACACATAAAGGAAATGATGGTGTGCACGAATTATTGATAAAACACAGCTACGACTGACAACTGCATATAAGCCGTTCGAGGAGGAACGTAGTGCTATTGTTACTATGTCTTCTGTAATATCAAATGCGGAGTATTTGCTATATTAGAATGTTATTTATAAACATGTACCAGTGTTGTATTTATAATAAAGCTTGTTCAGGTGCGCATCCAAACTAGTGACTGTGACTGTGCTGTATTCTACGATAAAACACATGTACACATTAATTTTTTTAAGTAAAGTTACTGTAGTAAATACTGGTCTGTAAATTATCGGGCCGAGGAAAACTATTTGATTACGGTATTAACACGCGCACACATATAAGACTTATTAAGTGTACGTCGTTTAAGTAAGCAGTTAGCCTAATATAAGGATAAATCGGACAGGGAAGGCGGAACTTAGCAAAATGACACAGAAGACACAACAAGGCAACATTACAAAGGACAGCCACCAAGTATACCATAATGTTGTCATGGTAAAACCGACCAGTTGACATAATCTCTCCTTGGAATTAATCATCGACAACTATTGTCCGAGAGAATATATATAATCCATTTAATCCGGTATTTGAAAGCGAGGACGTCGGTTGTTAATACTGGACTGTATCATATAGCTTCACAACCCCTTTCAAAAGAAACTAACAATGTGACATTTTGTCACAATCCCGGCTCACAGTTTACTGTCTACAACAGTAGGAATATTAACTAAGGTACGCCGATAACAACAAGGTAGATTATAATTGACCCAAGAGAGAATAATTTACACATTTATTTGAGAACGTCGTTTGAAGTACGGTACCAAGGGAAATCTTAAAACTAGCAGAATTGAAGTGTCTGCAGCAGAGCAAGTAATAATTATTGTTCACCAGGGTTCAAGTCGAATTTAAATAATTACCAAAAGGTTCACCATATATGAATGTTGATTATACTGTGTTAGTACAAATACAAAACTGTACACAGTATAACAGTATATCCTGTGATTGTCTTGAACCATATTTTCTAACATAGATTCAGTCCTATACTGCCGTTGGTTGATTAAACCAGTCAATCAGGAATTATTGTCTATCAGGGCCCGAAATTACAACCAATACTTCCACTCAGCACTCAATACTCAAGGTTTGAAAACGAGATATTATTTGTCCTAGATATTTTCCTAAATGAGGACAATATATAGCATTGTTATCTGTGTTGAAAATAACATTTAATTCATTTTCTTTGCCATTCTGTACTACTTATGAGGTCTAGATGTACATTTTTGTAATTATTGAATATGAGTGTCACACTCGTCACTCAGACTGATACATTTCAATCATTAAATTTTACCTAAAAACAATATAAACCTTGTGTTTACTATACAACTAGTCATAAATTACACATGCAACAGTGCACTGTGTTATATTACAATGTTCATGAAGCAAAGGCGGTACAAAGAACAACACGAATATAATATTAAATATTTTATTGAGACGTCTTACTTTGTTAATTGATCTTTCCAGTAAAACTGTTTGCAATGTTTCATTTTTTCCTAACTATTATTCTAATATCCGACAACTAGGAAGTTCCACATAATTATTCAGTCTAACGGTACTACTACATTTGTAATACAAATTGTCGTGTAGATAACAGGAAATAAATATTCACTGGCGGAGATAAAGACTAGTGAAGTCATAAAATATTAATGAGGGACATTAGTAACTTAAATCGCATATTTAAAGTTTAAAACTACATTAATTTTGTCATATTATAATTATAACCATGATTTTGTGTCTGTTTAAAACAGAAACCTCAGCTATAATACTCTGTTCTCTCATACCCACGTGGCTATGTTTACTTTAAGGGATGAATTGTGAAGAGGGATTAATATAATGTGTAGAACTTGCATCAAAAATACCTTTTATCAATTAGATACATAATTACTTATACGATATTTTGCATTATATATTGAATGACCCTCGTATTGCCTGATTAGATTATTTACAAGTTCGATCTTGGTTTCATTCTGGCGAAATGAAAATTTATATACAGGAAAAAACAAGACACACGTTAAACATGTTATGAAAAACTGAGGTTGACAAGCAATCAGTCTGGCTGATTACCTAATGAACATTTTGCACGATAATTCAGTCAAGTGGGAAAACCTTAATTTACTATTGATGGAAGCAATATTCACGTTTCAAGACGTCTGATTTGGTCAATGTATAATTTACTTTTTGAATCATGTGTCTGCTCTTAATCAAATACAGGCGGTGTCATTTGGGCACTTATGTACTTTTCGTTACGTAATGAGCCAGTCTCCATGAAAACCTGATAGTTTTACGGAATATTTGATTTTGAGGTGTTCCATACATTAAACGAGAAATCACATTGAAGCAAATGCAAACAACCTGTTTTGATATGTTTTAGGTAGTTACAGCTGGTTTGAACAGCCCTTTTTGGAGTATAGTTTGTGCATGACACCGAGAAACGTAATTAAAACCTTATTCTAAGTACTATAATTTCTGAACAAGTATTTTATAAGTACAGTTATTGACCATTTCTTGACATAATTAGGCTCAAAGGGATATATCGCTTTAGAATTTTGTTTTAAATTGCAATATATATATATATCAATGTTGTAAATATTCGCATTTAGAGAAAGTCTGCTACTGTTTTCAACAACTAACTCATCCGTATTTTCAACCAGAGTACCTTTCTGAAATGGGTCACAACAGTTACCAAGCATGCTATGTCATCATACCTCATTAGAATATAATGCAAATATATAGTACTATATAGATGAATTGTTTTAAACTGATTAAATGAAAAGACGTCGTTTGTTACTTTAGAGCTCATCACATACAATAGGAAGATAGTTTTTATATCAAATTCAGAAAGTTTTCAGGCAATATATGCACCTCTATGTATATCGAATTTAGGCTATCTATATGTGTATGCAAATCAGTATGATAACCAAATGCAAAACAGCATAATTTCTCTTTGCACGCAATTCAATAATTAGAACGAAATTTCATTACCATTTTGGATGTTTGTGTTTGATGAGATAATCTTTAGGTGTGAGTGTCACTTTTTATGTAATGTTATTTAAATGGTTTGACGATGTGGCAATACTAGAATTAGAAATTGTGAAGAATTTTATTAAAAACTTTTTTTTCAAAAGAAATTATAGTATTCATCATAGCCTTCGTTCCTTATTGTAATGTATTATTCCAGTGTGGTTGTCATTAACGTTTTACCACATTATGACGAATCTCTTCAACCCATTATTCCTAGACTTTTATCTTATAGCAAGACAAGATAGGATAATTAAATGAAAAACATCATAGATATCGTTTCAAAGAGCAAAACCTATACGACTAGTCGAACATTATGCGTTCGGTATCTCTTACTATGTGTCACTTTTGAAATCAGATCTATCAGTTTTGCTGTGTTTCCTGTCCGACCTAGTATTATCTTTTTGCAACAAGATGGACTCGTTGCTAATTACATCATAGTTTTCGAAATATGTTATATTAAAAAATAAATGCAATAAAAGTATTCCACTTATCTGACAATTTAAATAATATGTTATTTGAAAAGATCTTGAAGACACTATCGCTTTACAGAATATTTCGTCTTAAAGGGACTGCCTCACATATTGATGTATTGCAAGAATAAAATTGTCAAATATTCGCGTACGGTGACATATTAGCAACATACAAAAGACGGTACATTCCATAACAACATCAAAGCTGAATATATAAACAACCGTAGAAGATGGAACGCTTTGGAAGTTTAATGGAGTAGTATGAAACATGATTGTTCAAAATCGGTAAAATGACAACTGTATCTAAATCTTTGTAGATGACAAACATCGTCATGCCATAGTTATGTCAAGAAAAACTAACTTTGACCAGCAATCAGTCTGTCTGATTTTTCTCTAATGACCATTTCGTATGGTAATTCTGCGAAGTGAGAATACCTCAATTTGCCAATAATGGAGGCAAAATTAACGTCTCAAGACGTCTGATTTGGTGGATGTGTAACGTATGATTTGAATCACTCATTCGTTTGTTTCATGTATTCGCAGACTATCGGACATTTAATTATACTCTAAACACAGACGTTTTCACAATAACTTTAAAAACATGTACCCCGGTATATGGAACATACTGAAATTCGAAATAGCAAGAAAGTACTGGCGTGCGTACATGGAAGCATAGAATGTTGAAATATACATATCGTTTCGTACTCATGATTCACTGACTATAAACGCTTCGAAAACTGAATTCATGTAGGAATGAACACGTGGAGTAAAACTGAACAACCTTCTTTCGATATGAAGAGCCGATGTACACAATTTTTACTTTCATTAAACCTACATTTTCGCATTTTCCATATCATATAAAACATAATAAAAAAGTCAAAAAGATAATACAGAAAATTGCATGGGCAGGGAAGGCTTGACTCAACTCAAACAATTCAAACGAACATAGTAAACATAATCCAAAATTCAATCCAGAAAATCAAACTCGGCATCGCCCCAGGTGATATTTAGTTACTCGGTTTGACAATATTCGTGCTACACTCGTTGCCATGAGATACTTATGTTACTGTCATCTAATGAATAAGGGTTCCTGTTACGTCATAGCTTGACTTAATTATATTCTTTTGTTTTCATACTATCCAATAATACGCACCACATCTACGGCTTTTAGGGACTTTAATTTTCTAGTGAATTGAATAAACATTAATATCAAAATGTTTCGACTTTAGCTTAACACGTACATTGTATGAGTGTTATTTTTTCCACCTAAGGGGTCACGAAAGCATTTCGTGTGACATATCATACATTTTCAGCTACTGAGATGGCTTTAGTATTTCACGAACAATTCAAATTACATTATTGGTGGAGGGGAGGTGTTGGTTACAAAGGATTGAACACAAAAATATTGGAAGCCGACAAAATGGAGTATATATAAAGTATAATTTACTGCTCAGCTGTATGGGAAAAATCTATATACAGTAAAAGTATTGACTAAAACAAATACGCGGTCCGAGAGTTACAGGTGACTAAGCAAGGTCACTAACGCTGACTAGGCGCACAAAATGACGTCGCGCTATTTTACACGGCGTTAGGTCTTCTGATAGGGCTATGAAATACGGTGTTTATAGTGATATATGGTGATGAAAACATTCGCCACTCTAGTAAAGCGGTGGTGAGATCCGCATGTATATTTCCGCATCTTACATCGAATATCTGTGCGAGAATCCGTACCATGAGACATTAGTATTTTGAAAATGTCGCAGTAACTGAAGTCGCAAACGTTATATGATTTCCTATTACTGCACTGTCTTTCAAAGCTGAACAATTAACACTAAAACATTTATGCCATTCTAAAACTGATAAACGACTCTCAGAACTGTTCCCTAAATTTAGTTATGATATTTTAACACGACAAAGAGGACATACTCATCTTGCTGTTGACAGAACTTGGCATTTGTCCGTTTTTCCTTACATTCTCGTGATGTTACTTTTGCGCCACGACGTTGTCAGTCTTGGATATCAACTTCTGTTTATTTCAGTTCCTAACTTTCACATGTCGTCATTTTTGCAGACATCGTCCAACATGTAACATACAATGTCATGGCGAAGTTTGAAAACTAACGATACAATAGTATGATAGATATACCCTATTACGTAGTCGCTATTAATGGTAATTGTTGGGCTGCGCCGGGTGAGTGTTACCATGTTTTCAAATTTGACTATTATGAGCGAACATGATAGTGTTACTCGATAAATCAGATATCGAATTCTCACAATTGAATTCCGATTCAATGTTATGTAATAATATTAGTATAATATTTAAAAATTGTACCCTCGAGTCCTGTTTATTTTTAGTCCCATGTATAAGACTTATCAAGTCTACGTTGTTTAATAAAGCACTTAATCCTTACTCACAATAGTTGTCGGTGATTAATTCTAGGGAGAGACTAAGTAAACTGGTCGGTTTTACCATGGCAAGAGAGAATAATGTACACATTTCTTTGCAAATGTCGTTTAAAAGTACGGTACCAAGGGAAATCTTAATCTAGCGGAATTGAAGTGACTGCAGCAGAGCCAGTAATGATTGTTCACCAGAGTTCAAGTCGATTGCGAATTTAAATACGTAATTACCAAAATGTTCACTGTACACTGTGTCTAAATTATCTAAATCAGCTTTAGCCTGGACATATTTTGTCTACCTCTGTTTAGATGTATGTAATGTATACTGCGATTTAACCAAAGGAAGACACAACTAAGGCATCGCTAAGGCATTTATTTTGTATGGGAGTAATTAAAAGCAGTCCTTTTAATTATATGATAACCAAATGCAAAATACTATAATTTCTCTTTGCACGCAATTCAATAATGAGAACAGAATCTCATTACAATTTTAGGTGTTTTTTGTTTGATGAGATATCCTTTAGGTGTGATGTCACTTTTCATGTAATGTGATTGAGATGGTCCGGCAATACTAGAATTAGGAATTGTAAAGATTTTCTGTAACGTTTCAAATGAGATAATAGTATGCATTATGGTGTCATGTAGCCTTCAGTCCTTATTGTAATGTCTTGTTCCAGTGGGCTTGTCATTAACATTTTACAACATTAACATGAATACACTTCAACCCATTATTCCAAGGCATTCATGTTATAGCAAAACTAGATAGGATAATTAAATGGAAAAACATCATCGATATCGTTTCAAAGAGCAATATCTTTACGACTAGTCGAACATTATGCATTCTGTATCTCTTACTACGTGTCACCTTTGAATTAAGAGCATCTAGTTGTGCTGTCTGTCCTGTCCGACTTAGTATTATGTTTTTGCAACAAGATGGACTCGTTGCTAATTACATTATTGATTTCGAAATATGTTATATTAAATAAGAAATGCAATAAAAGTATTCCACTTATTTGACAATTTAAATACTATGTTATCTGTAAAAATCTTAAAGAAACTATCACACTTTTCAAAGACAAATGGTAGAAAATTACTTAATTTTTCAAAAGTATATTCCCAACTCCCTATTATATTTCCTTCCTCCCTTCTACTTATCAACCTACTAAAATCCTTAAACGTTCATAATGACAAATACTAATATTTGTGTAATACTACATTGTACGAGATCGTATGTGATCAATTTATACAGTTGTTTGTGAAAATATAACTGTTTGTACCTTATGAAAATAAAAAGGATCAATACAAAAAACCAGAGCATAATCGTTTGGCAGTCTTGACTGGCGCTCAATGTCATAATTGGAAGTCAAGTTGTTTGGTACACGTTTGTGTCCACTCTATATCTCTATTCGCCGTTTAAAAGATATTGAATACACAAAGCTGACAATAGTGTTGTTATTTCATTCCTATTAAAAAGAATGGGTCATGTGGAGACAACTATATGACATAACGGAGCAAAAGAGAGATGACTGCAGATATGTCCCTATCTGGAGGAAGCACTAAAGAAAGGTTGATCCTGAGATATGTGCTTTAAAACCAAACTACGGTTATATAACAGCTACATACAAAAGACAACACAGTTCATTACAACATCCAAGGTGAATACTAGTATATAAACAACCGTAGAAGATGGAACGCTTTGGAAGATTATTGGTGTAGTATAAAACATGATTATTCCAAATCGGTAAAATGACAACTGTATCTAAATCTTTGTAGAGGACAAACCACGTCATACCATAGTTATGTCAAGAAAAACTAACTTTGACAAGCAATCAGTCTGTCTGATTTCACTCTAATCATCATTTCGCATGGTAATTCAGCGAAGTGGGAATACCTCAATTTGCCAATAATGGAGGCAAAATAAACGTCCCAAGACGTCTGAATTGGTCGATGTGTAACGTACGATTTGAATCACTCGTTGGTTTGTTTTATGTAGTCACAGACTATCCGACATTGATGCACATTTAATAATATTATACTGTAAAACACAATAGCTTTCAAGCGTGGTTTATTTCGCTAACTATGTGTTTATGATTTATATGCGAGTTAATAAGGTTCACGACATCAGTATTAGATATATTCGAGCATTGATCGTCATCAATGTGATAGCTGTTCAATATTTCCGCAGTTTTTTCTCATTCCGAAAGTCTGATACACGGGGAGTACGAGTGTCTAGGAAAGTGTCCAGTGAGTCATTCGATGGACGTAAGTACACTGGGATACGCGTCAGTAATGACAACATTTAAGCAAAGCTGAACATTTCTGTCGAGTTCAAATATACAAATGTGACCATAAAAAACTTGTTGGCCTTCAATCAATGAATTGAGGTTAAATTTGGGGACAGTGGCAATGGGCCTGGAAATTGTGGTCTTAATTTTTAGGTGGTCTTCTTAAGAAGTTGGGACTTTTTAGAAGGAAAACAATCGAAAAATAGTGAGGAGGGGTAGTCAAAGTTACACGTTTAAACCAATGAGATTTTAGAATTGTTAATGGGTAGTGTCACTGTTTATGTATGTTTTAGGGGCAGCCTTTTTTTATTAGACATATATTTTGACGGAGACAAGTTCCGATATATTGTTTGTATATGGCTTGGTGCATAAGGTATTTATTTCCTTTTCCCATTTTTGAGATCAAACGATTTTAAACAAGAAAAGTGCTTTGTTTTGGTATTTCATTCTTTGTATACAAGTGACCGACCTTAATAAACGGACTATAAAGCATAAATCTCGGACACAACCTTGTTGTGGCATTCAGTTACACAGCTCTTCACAAAGTTGTGTAGTCTTGATAAAGATATATCATTTGCTTTCATCGCATTTAACAATGACGCAGCGAACCGAAGATCAGAGGATCAAGTATTTACGATGCTGATGTATTGTCGAAAATAAATGCAGGTATCCAAATGTTCACGTGTACTTGTTTTGAACGTTTTGCTATACATGTACATCTAAGGAAAACTTGTTCGATCAAAGACAGGACTAGGTCTGGTCGTTCATGCGTGCCGTCTTGACATCATGGTATGCTTATTTTTCTGATACAAGTGCGCAATTGTCACGTTATTGCTAACCAATCGATTTGTAATACACTAGTTATATTCACCATATTTATACAATATGTGAAACCAGTCTACAAATAACTCATACACTCATCACATTTCCTCATCTCTTTTCAGATGTTACCCATAGCCACAAGAATGCCTGTTGCCGCCATTGTAACGTTATGTGCCAAACAGGAGAACTATGGAAAAATGTTTTTATAACTTGTTTCACAATCGAACTGAAATTAATCTGATTTAAGTATTAACTAAGAAAAACAATATCATTAGTGATAGACCAACAAAGTCGAATTTATACTATTGAGTATAAAATGTCCGAATGAGGCATCCGCTTGTAGTTTTAGGTCACTTCCACGGAATGCAAAGCGTGTTGGGTAAACATTCTTACGTTTCACATAGTTGTAGATCGCTGATCATGTGTTTATCTGAAGGGTTTAATTAAATACATAATACACAATTATTACAAAGGATTTGTATACGTAGGTTGACAACGATAAGATTCGTCGTAATGTCTTCTTTAAAATACCCAGTTATCACTAATCTCTGTATCGCGAGTGTAATGTCGGCACAGACATGGCGAGGGTAATGTCGGCACAGACATTGCGAGTGTAATGTCGGCACAGACACGACGAGTGTTATGTCGGCACAGACACGGCGAGTGTAATGTCAGCACAGACACGTCGAGTGTAATTATTAGTGACATTCAACATAATATAGTGTCATACATAACACAGATCTCGTAAATAGGTGGATAAGATAATATTCACTGTCACGCATTGTAACCCAGTTTCGAGAACAAAAACTAACGAGCTTAATCAGAATCGTAATGATTGAACACGACCATGCTGTGCGTGAATCAGTTGCGAAACACGCTAAGTAGTTTCGTTTATTCGGGATAATGCCGTTATATAATCCGGTCGATGTATCGAACCAGTTTGTCTAGACTTTATCCTAACCTACTGCCTACTTAACATTCCATAATAAACCAACAACTTCTTTCTACACAAGTGAAGACTCGAAAATTGTTGTCAAAGTAGAAGGTTCACAAATGGCTTATTTTTGCCCTGTACATTTCAAAAAATGAAAATGCATGTTCCTATGAAAAGGTATACACTCAAATGTACAAAATATTAAAGTGTATCAAGAATGCCATCATGGTTTTTGGAAAGTTTTTACGTCATGAAAAGCATTGAAATTGGCTAAAAATGACAATTTTAGCTAAATATGGCATATGTTCAGTAGATTTGTCGACATATTACGAGGGAAATTGGGATAAGTCAGCTTGATTTTTGAAAGTCAGTGTCAGTTTATTAGAAATATAGGACATATTTATAGGAACATACATCTTTATTTTGTTACAAAGCACAGGGCCAAAATAAATCATTTGTGAACCTTGTCCTTTTCATGGAAGAGGCTGGCCTGCCTCAATCGATAAGCGGACCAGGATGGCAGCGTCAGGCTAAGTAGGCCTTGTATGTGGTTTGTGATCAAGTCCGAAAAGAATTATATAAATCCACGACAATTCTACAGACGTGTCGCTACCATTCGGCGATGTTTTAAATGCAGAGACACTAATTCCACACATAGTAGGAGCGATACTTTTTCTAAAGCAAGCCGTATCTAATTCGTTTGACACACCAGGAAGTATGTAAGTTTTTGAATCCCAAGACTATGATTAATGAGAGAAGACAGGGGGGGGGGGGGGCAGATAAATCCCGAGGTAGACAAATACACACATTTTCCTCATAGTGTAAACATAACACGTAACCATACTCATTTAATCCGATTCTTACGGTTGCACATATTCAGCTTTAGAATTACTATCATTTATCTCTTAGTTACGTTATAAAACAAGATAAATCAAAGTATATAACTTGTTTGAAAACCTCAGCTGGTTCTTAAATATAATTGCTTTCTGCTATTGATTACCCGTATTATCCAGATCACTTAGATTGTCAATTACGTATATTACAATAAAATGCCTGACAAATGCGGAGGATAATACTAATTGTAGTTTCTATGTCATTAGATGTTTCGTTGTTAATGTTAGAAAACTAAGTGTTTTTTAGTGTTTCATGTCGTGCTCGTATGAATTACCCCATGTCATATAAAACAGCTAGATATACATATAATGTGCTGAAAGACGAAGTAACGCGCTTGAAGTTTTTTATTTGTTTGGGTTTCCCAAACAAATACAGAAGTCAATCTCAAACGCGAGTCCTTAATATCTGAGCGAAAGTAGTCCAGAAAATTCAATTAAAGACAAAGTAGTTCCATATATGTGCCTTTTGTGTGATCAAAATATATTTTCGCAGCTGATGATTTGAATCTCATAACAAGGTTGTTAAATTTCAAAGAAGGTAAATAAATAATAGAATATGAATAAATTAAAATTATAATGCGCAGTGATTCTTAGCGTATGAAGCCATGGCGGTTAAAATTTTCCCCGAAGTACTACGTACGTAAAAAGTAGTTCCTTTTTCAATGCGATTTTTTAATTGAAAAAAGTGATTATGAAAAAAACAAATAAAAACCCATACAATATTCTTAAAACGTTTCAAGTATTTGTGTTATCCAAGTTATCTATAAACTGTATGTCTAATTAAAAATAGCGCGTATGAGTATCATCTTCGTTCCTAATCTGAACGGTCCGAATTCACCGAATTGCCGGAAAACACCGGAAAGCACCGAAATGCCGGAAAGCAATTATTTTCTGTATATATTTCAGTAAGAGTCGGTTTTGGGGACGCATTTGGGGTTTCATATCATTAGATATGGGCTTAGGCACCTATATGTGCTATAATTACAAAAGAAAAATACAAATCTAATTTGCTTTCCGGCTCCTACGATAATGAATTAAACGTTAATTTTCGGTGCTTTCCTGTATTTTCCGGCAATTCGGTGAAGCGGGTCGGGTCCGACCGGTATTTATACATGATAAAAACTGTCGCCATTTTGTTGCTGCGAGAAAAGAAATTTATAGGAGATTTTTTTCCGATTACACGACGCTAGTACTTGATAAGCAAGGAAAATCGTCTTTATCACTCACAATTAACGTACTTATACAATAAAATCAACACCCGATGCCGTGTGTGACTGTCAGAGGTTTCGTAAGACTTAGTACAAATAACATGTCGTACCCGCAACTATTCGACCCCCATAAAATGCAAAATGACTCTTTGACAATGCTATGTCTGTATTTCGTTTTGATAGCAATCTTTTTGAGATTATAGTAGTACTGTGTATAGGATTTAAGGGAAAAACTTGTGTAGGTGGCTAGCTTGACAAGCTTGCCGTCTCATTCAGTTGTACTGAAGTTGTAGCTTTTTTGAACGGGAGTGGCTAGGTCCGGTTACCGGATCTCTAGACAATGCTTGTAGGACAGGCTAGAGGTCCGGTAATTTATTTCATTTGTATAAACAATATCTATTTTATCCTGTCGAGACTTCCAATGCATTTAACTTGCTATAGCCGCAGTAGTGTAAACTTATGTACTTAAACTGTATGCGTCCAATATGTTAAACAAGTGGCTTGATAGCTCAGTCGATACAGTATTCGCTCTGTAAGCAAATTGTCAATGGCCAACATGGCATCTTGCCTAGTCAAACCAACTTGAGGTTAGTAGTCCCAACCGAGACCAAACGTTTCTAAACTAAACTGTTAAAACGTTTCATTACGTTAGGTGATAATAGGTCCAACAGTCTTTACAAGTTAAGTCCCATGGTTTGGACTAGGTGTGTACAGGCTCTTCGCAGGTTGCCGAATATTGGAGCGGCAGGGGAGGGGTATCCCCTCCGTTTCTATGAGGAAATTTTATGAAATCAGAGCGTAAATGGGGCTATTTCCAGTTCTTTCAATATGTATTCCGTTAGATGAATTTTTGGATCGTCCGTGTATGTTAGTCATTTTTTGGTATCATTATTACCAAATAGTTATGCCTTATAGGCATATAGTTGCTGAATTACATTCATTTGGTGCTGTTGTAAATACAATTCAAATATAAGATATTTCAAATTCATCCTTCACTTATGTACCGACTGCATTGACGAGTATCGTTATCGAACGCTACCCTTCGATGCATGACATTGAATGCATGTCTTTAGAAACCACTGACCCTTATTCGTCGTTTTTCCGCTCCAATTGGTAGCCAATATTTCAGCTACAAAATTTTAAATTCTCATGCATATTTTTATAAAGTTTTGCCTTTACTCGCGAAATATTGGGCTGCCGCCCAAGTCGCAACGCCTCTGGTGTATCCACTGAATCAAGTGACTGATCAAGACAGACAAATTCACAGACAAGTACAATACATGTGTAATTTCAAATATAAAAACCATAATTATAAATGTTTGAAATCATTTGTTACTAGCTTTATTAAGGTGAAATTATAATCCCAAAAAGTTTAGAAATTCCCTGCCTGCCAGTTTAGAATTCAATTATTGATATTGAAGGAAGAAAGCTGTGTCCAGATAGCAGGCTCAGTTGAGCATTCGCCTTTTCTAAGCAGATGATTCTGGGTTTGAGCCCTGGTCCAACAACATACTTTTCAAACCATGTTACATTATTAACGTTCCCACAGATTGTATTAGTTTCATTCCATTGTTTGAGTGTTGTATAGTCACAGTGTCAAAATGTCAATAATATTCCACGCGGTATTTGTCACAAATATTGTGACTAAAAACGGTCACTTTCCGGTACATTTGTACCAATATATATAATGTTTTAAGTTGTTCAAAGAACAACTAGTTTTAATACATATCAACAATTGCAACCCATTTTTACTGCCCGGAACTTCTTTTCTATGCCACAAATGGACAGTGCTACATTAAGGAAAGTAAACCGGTCAGCCAGCAATTGCAAATTTGCATATCTTTCGCCGATGCAAAGGAAGCATGTAAACCGGCAAAATAGTTCTCTAGTTACTCTACGACACGTTGAAAATCTGTAATATTGAGCACTACTCTGTATGAACTGTTACATAATAGTTTATTAGGTTTGATTAATCAGTCAGTGGCGTAGCCAGCAGTACGGACGTATGCACATTAGAAACTTTAATTTGTACAGCAGAAATATAATATGGCAAAAATGGCATTAAAGTCCCAAATTTCACAGTCCTGAGGACCCCTAACCATAAGAACCAACTTCAAGGCTTATGCGCCTGTCCGTAGTAGCTGATTTTAAACGTATCTGAATTATTTGGCTAATTATTCTGACTAATGAATTTAAACGTGCACCCGGTGACCGGTATAAATTCGATCAGCATCCTAACTGCAGAAAAACACATCCTAAGCATTTCTAGTTAATTATCTGGCCTCAGAAAACTGTTTCACTTGTACTTTCTCTGCATGCATTCTTGTTCATTCTAATCATGAAAGATCGAACATTTCCGTTTGTCTCCGGTTAATATTGCGCAATGCATAAAGGCCGAGGTGATCAGAATGGCATTCAATCGAACAACCTCAGGGCTTTCAGCGCTTTGATTCCTGTTAACCGTTCAATACATGTAGTTAATATGCATACATGTTTTCAGGGTTTTTTCGCATTAATATATAACAGAGGCCTATAAAAGGCCCCTTCCTGATTGAAAATGTCTTTAAATCATGCAGTTTTCCCAAAAAAGTTATACCCTACTTTTTTCCATAATCAGGAATACACCAATATTTTTCCCAAAATGTAGAGACTAAGGATCCTTCCCAAAATGAACAGAAAAATCCCTGGTTTCTTTATGTACGCTGCACATACATAGTAGATACATAGAATCTAAATTAATTAAAATTCATAAAACTTCTCCGTTAAAGGCCGCGCCTAGTTCATATTATCGTTCAATGTTTTGCATGCATGATTATTATTCCCCGCAAAAGGCGAAGGGATAATAGTAATTGTATGCGTCCGTCCTTCTGTCCGATATTTTGTCCAGGCATAACTTGAAAATTATTTAAGATATTGATTTGAAACTTGACATATGAATAGATGACAACTAGGAGAACTTCCGAGAAGTGTGGCGAAAGAGAATCATAACTTTATATGGTTCACTTTTGAAATTATCTGCCCTTGTTTAATTTTTTAATAGATTTTTGTCAAGAGCATAACTCTAATACTATTAATGATATTGACTTTAAACTTGATATATGAATAGATGGCAACTAGGAGAATTGCAGTGACCAAGAACCATTACTCTAGAATACCCAGTTTTTAAATTATCTCCTCTTGTTTAATTTTTAATAGTATTTCATCCAGAGCATAACTCTATAAGACTATAACTATTTGAGGTATTGACTTGAAACTTAGTTGGTGAATAGATGGCAACTAGGAGAAGTGCAATGACTAAGAACCATAACTCTATATGGCCCAGTTTTGAAATTATCTCCCTTTGAAGTTTGATTAAACACCCATTAGTAACAACATTTATGCTGGGTTGGCCATGTGAACGTGGCTCTTGTCAAAGTTTGCAATAACACCATCTAATGGTCAGAGATTCATGAATATTGCATTGAACCGATTGTGTCACGTGTGAAGAAAACATACTCTACACTAGTCTATCAGTCTCTAATTACTGTCTATTGCCTATTCTGCGCTTTCACACACAACCGCACTGTCCAACAGCCAAACTAGAAGAGAGCCACCACTCAACTCACCGAATAACATGGCATTTCAGACTTGATAAAACCTGTACCCAGCTGTACTGTAAACAGACCGGAATCCCAGAATCACTACACTCCCTCCGACTTTGTCTGAAAGTGCTGGGATTACAACTGAATTCAGAAATTTAGTCCCAAATGCTCAAAAAACACTAAACATAGGCAATTTTAAAACTTTAATTTAGATTGCCCCATTCAAAACTTAAAACTGATTTAGACATTATTATTATTATTCACTGACGGGATTTTTTCAGTGTCTATCTGTCCGGCACGTTACAAAATAGAATTTCCATGTTATTGAGGACTGAAGATTTTTTACATTTTCATTATTCAAACCCAAACAAATCCAGTGCCTTCAGCGCTTTGATTACGAATATTATCGGAAGTAATATCGCACAAAACTGCACTAACTTTCTATTAAATGTATAAAATATAACTTTCTGTTATTTCTGTCACTTTCTATATTGGCCAAGGGGTGCTTTTTGTCGGATACATCTTCCCATGGTAGAACATATCACAACCTGGTCCAAAACTTCACTACTTTCGTCTACATTTTGTAGCAATTTTATCACAACATATCCCATTTTGCACATTAGCTTATCATTAAATTTTTGATATATTGAACTGCAAGTTACTACTTACCTGTCAAAGTGGTTTATTTCAAACTAGAAATGTGTCTACAGGACACTGATGCCCCGCTAAAAGCTGTTATCAAACACCTACGTATAAAGTTATACAAATGGAATAATTTAAAATAAAGTAAATGTGAAATTGACCAGAAAACAAGAGCTGGGTCTGTGTGACCTTGACCTTTGAGCTAGGGATCTCAGGATGTGAATGTTACCAAGTAATTTTAAAATCCAATACGAAATAACAAAGTAACAAAGCAGACAAGATCTGTGTACTCGTGCCTTTTAAATTTTATTCGCTAAGTATGATCCTAACCTTTGAGCTAGGGACCTGGTTTTTGCCCATAATACATCGTCTTGATTTGGTAAACATTTGTTCAAAATTATTTAAATATCAACTACGATATGACACAGATACAAAGTGGACACGATTTGAGTGACTATTTTTATATAAATATCCAATAAGAAATGTAGTTACAGAGCGAACACGATTCACATGCCTATTTGAGCCTTTTAACATTTGACCTCTCAGTGTGACCTTGACCTTTAAGCTAGGGACCTGGGTTTGTGCGCAGGACACATCAGCTTGATGTGGTGAACATTTGTACCGAGCATTATAAATATCCAATAAGAAATGACAAAGCTACAAAGCGGAACACACATACACACAACCCCACACACGGACAGGGTGAGCACTAAATGCCATTTCACCAATTCGTGGAGGGGGAATAATAAATTAATAATTAAAATGTGGTGTACCGATTCCAAATATTTGCACTATTTGTTTATATTGTTTAATGTTTTGACCTCAAAATTTTACAAGCTAGCATGGAACTAGATGTTTTGTGTATTACGAGGCACTCGTAATGTGATAAAATTTATCAATAATAATGTCCGTGTCCGTGCATTGCTTTTCCTGAATAAATTGTATCTGCCTTGTCCTATACAAGGAATACAAACACCAAACAAACACGCATAACAAGTCGATTGTTATGATGGCCTACTTTGATCTCAGATTCGCAATCATCGTTTTCCAACTCCGAAGATCATTTTCTTCAATACAAAATAATATTGCAATGTTCTACATAAGGAATGGTGCATCATTTATAAGCCCGTGTTTGAGGTTTGGCCACTAGTCTAGTTTCCTTTTGTGTACTTGCTGTTCATCTATAAGCTTTATATAATCAATGACTAAACGTTGAGCAATTATCAAACTGTAGCTGTTCTGTAGCTTAACTGATACAATTGTAATTACCTTAATGTCCAGGTAACTCACAAGTCAACCAACTGTGGCACAAGTGGCAAGAGAAACAGGAAATAATGTTTGGTCTTATTGTGTAATACCGAGATAGCTAAAATGTGGACCACGTTCGGTTAACAATGATGATTTAATGTAGTCCTAACAGAAGCGTGCACAGGGGTTGGGCTTATCAAACTTGTACACCATACATTAATTTGGAGCAAGCTTTATTTTGTTTATATTATTTTATATAACATTATGTTCACTAAAACTTCCATCAGTTCCTTTTCTCAAATTTGTAAATTATCGGCAAAGAACTTGTGTTTACCTTTATCAAAGTTTGAGTAGTAAACATGGCATGACAACTGTTTAACGAGTATGTTACTTTCATGAATATGCTATAATTATTGACGAAAAGATTTCTGTAATCATTCAAATCAATATATTTCGAGGAATGCAATGGTTTAAGCCAGGTGTCGTCGTGGACATATCCGTTGTGGCTGTTGAAGGTATACTTTTACGAAAATGTAGCTACGTGAAGGAGCCACGCAACTTACAAATTGTGGCCACAATGCCAAATTCCGTTGAAAAGGTTACAAAAACAAATTCAAAAATAATCTTAGTTTGACGAGGACTGGTCCCATATTGAAAATATCACATTTAAAGGGAGGAATACCGACGAGTGTAATTAAGGCGACTTGACACCAGTGAAGGGGAAACAATGATTGTGAGCCACTTTAAACCAATTTACTGAACTAGCATGGGGCGATTTAATCAGCACATATGCGACCAAGTGTAAAACTGATTAACGCATCATGGCAGTATGTATTATTCCTGACCGAGTGCCCCCTACTTCAGTTTCAATTAAGAACTTTGGTACGAAATCCAATTATATACCTATGTGCAGTGCACTGATGCGATTGACCGGTACAATCGATGACAAACGTCCAAAATAACATTATTAATTACTAGAGGACAATACTAGGACACACAAATAGCACAAACGCACTAGTTGAGCCATTGGTAGTGTCTAGATACAGCCTCGTGTGGCAATGTGTTTTGTTTTATTACCCTCGGCCTAGACGCCGGGGGTATTGGAATGCTTAAAGCAATTTGAATATGGAGGAGCACGTGACCACATGTCAATACCTGATTGGCTAATGTGTTAGTCTGGCTTAAGGTGAGTCTAGACAGTACATTTTGGTTTAAAAATGTACTGTTTAGTCACATGAAGTATACTTCTACCACACAGTTTATGGAGATGTACTGTTTAGACACATCTTCACGAATTTGCCAATCGTCTGCTAAACTGTTAGGTAAATGGTCTCAATGTTCGGAATCACGACTGGGGTCTGCTTCGTTACTATTGAGGTAGAGTGTTTGAAAACGGTTAGGCCAAATGAATATATGGAGTGTTTCCCCTTCCCCACCACGTTGATTAGGTAGGATTAACCGGTATTCTAACCAACTAGCGGTTTCAGCCATATACACATAAAGGAAATGATGGTGTGCACGAATTATCGATAAAACACAGCTACGACTGACAACTGCATATAAGCCGTTCCAGGAGGAACGTAGTGCTATTGTTACTATGTCTTTTTGTAATATCAAATGCGGAGTATTTGCTATATTAGAATGTAATTTATAAACATGTACCAGTGTTGTATTTATAATAAAGCTTGTTCAGGTGCGCATCCAAACTAGTGACTGTGACTGTGCTGTATTCTACGATAAAACACGTGTTCACATTAATTTTTTTAAGTAAAGTTACTGTAGTAAATACTGGTCTGTAAATTATCGGGCCGAGGAAAACTATTTGATTACGGTATTAACACGCGCACATATATAAGACTTATTAAGTGTACGTCGTTTAATAAAACACATGTACACAGTCATTATTTTTTTTTAAGTAAAGTTACTGTTAGTAGTAAATTCTGGTCTGAAAATTATCGGGCAGAGGAAAACTATTTGATTACAGTATTAACACGCGCACACATATAAGACTTATTAAGTGTACGTCGTTGAAGTAAGCAGTTAGCCTAATATAAGGATAAATCGGACAGGGAAGGCGGAACTTAGCAAAATGACACAGAAGACACAACAAGGCAACATTAAAAAGGACAGCCACCAAGTATACCATAATGTTGTCATGGTAAAACCGACCAGTTGACATAATCTCTCCTTGGAATTAATCATCGACAACTATTGTCCGAGAGAATATATATAATCCATCTAATCCGGTATTTGAAAGCAAAGACGTCGGTTGTTAATACTGGACTGTATCATATAGCTTCAAACCCCCTTTCAAAAGAAACTAACAATGCGACATTTTGTCACAATCCAGGCACACAGTTTACTGTCTGCAACAATATGAATATTAACTAAGGTACGCCGATAACAACAAGGTAGATTATAATTGACACAAGAGAGAAGAATTTACAAATTTTTTTAGAACGTCGTTTGAAAGTACGGTGCCAAAGGAAATCTTAATCTAGCAGAATTGAAGTATCTGCAGCAGAGCCAGGAACGATTGTTCACTAGAGTTCGAGTTGATTGCGAATTTAAATAATTACCAAAAGGTTCACTGTATATGAATGTTGATTATACTGCCTCGTACTAATACAAAACTTTATACAGCATAACAGTGTCTCCTGTGATTGTCTTGAACAATGTTTTCTAACATAAATTCAGTCCTATACTGCCGTTAGTGGATTTAACCAGTCAGTCAGGAATTATTGTCGATTAAGTCCCGAAGTTACAACCAATACTTCCACTTAGCACTCCATACTCAAGTTTTGAGAAACGAGATATTATTTGTCCTAGATTGTTTTCCTAGATGAGGAAAATATAAAACATTGTTATCTGTGTTGAAAATAACATTTAATACATTTTCTTTGCCATTTTGTACTATTTATGAGGTCTAGGTGTAATTATTGAATATGAGTGCCACACTCATCACTCAGACTGATAAATTTTAATCATTAAATTTTACCTAAACGATATAAACCTTGTGTTTACTATATCACTTGTCATAAATTACACACGAAACAGGCTGGGTACAATGTGTTATATTACAATTTTCATGAAGCAAAGGCGGTACAAAATACAACACGAATATAATATTAAATATTTTATCGAGACGTCTTGCTTTGTTAACGTGATCTTTCCAGTAAAACTGTTTGAAATGTGTCATTTATTCCTAACTATTATTCTTATATCCGACAACTAGGAAGTGCCACATAATTATTCTGTCTAACGGTACTACGAATTATACATTGTCTTGAAAATAACAAGAAAGAATTATTCACTGGCAGAGATAAAGACTAGTTAAGTCATTAAATAATTTATGAGGGACATTAGTGCCTTAAACGTCATATTAAAAGTTTGAAAGTACATTGATCATTTTATAACCTTCAGTTAGTTTCTGTTTAAAAACCAAGGCTATAATATTCTATTCTCTCATACCCACGTGGCTAGGTGTACTAGGAATGTGGTGTGAAGAAGAATTATCTCAATTTGTAGAACTTGCATCACAAATGACCTTATTTCAATTAAATACATAATTACTTATAGTGCATGATTGGATTATTAACAAGTTCGATCTTGGTTTCATTCTAACGATATGAAATTTTTATTATAGAGGAAACAAACAAGAAACACGCTAAACATGTTATGAAAAACTGAGGTTGACAAGCAATCAGTCTGGCTGACTACCTAATGAACATTTTGCACGATAATTCAGTCAAGTGGGAACACTTTAATTTACTATTGATGGAAGCAATATCCACGTTTCAAGACGTCTGATTTGGTCAATATATAACGAACTTTTTGAATCATATGTCTGCTCTCTAGATAAATACAGGCGGTGTCATTTGGACATTTATGTACCTTTCGTTACTTAAATCAGCCAGTTTTAAGGAAAACCTGATAGTTTTATTTATTTATTTTAAAATATTCGATTTTGAGGTTTTCCATACATTAAACGAGAAATAACATAGAAGCAAAATGCAACAAAAATGTGTTAATATTTTTTAAGGTAGTTACAGCTCGTTTGTACAGGCCCTTTTTGGAGTATATTTATTGCATGGCGTCAATAAACGTATCTCAAACGTTATTCGAAGTAACTTTAATTTTTAACAAGTATTTTATAAATACAGTAATTGACAATTCTTAATTAACAACTACATGTAGACTGCTCAAAGGAATATATCGCTTTAGAATTTTGTTTTGAATTGCAAAATATATATAAAATTGTAAATAGTTCGCATTTAGAGAATGTCTGCTACTGTATTCAACAACTAACTCCTATGTTTTCTCAATCAAAGTACCTTTCCGAATGGGTCACAACAGTAACCAAGCAAGTTACTTCAACATACTTCATTAGAATATAAAGCTAAGATATAGTACTACATGTATATGTATAAATTGTTTTAAACTGATTGAATGGAAAGTCGTCATTTCTAATTTTAGAGCTCATCCAAACAATACAATAATACAATACAAAGTTTATTCGGGCAATACATAGCAGAATATATTTTTTATATAAAACACAGAAAGTTTTCAGCCAAAGTATGCACCTGCAGGTATTTGTATATCAAATTTAGACCATCTACATGTGTACGCAAATCAATGTGTATGATAATCAAATGCAAAACAGCATAATTTCTCTTTGCACGCAATTCAATAATTAGAACGGAATTTCATTACCAGCTTGGATGTTTTTGTTTGATGATATATCCTTTAGGTGTGAATGTCACTTTCATGTAATGTTATTTAAATGGTTTGGCGATGTGGCAATACTAAAATTAGGAATTGTCAAGAAGTTATATAAAAATAAGTTTCAAACGAGATAATAGTATTCATTATGGTGTCATGTAGCCTTCAATCCTTGTTGTTATATCTTATTCCAGTGTGCTTGTCATTAACGTTTTACCACATTAACATGAATACACGTCAAATTATTATTCCAAGACATTCATCTTATAGCAAAAAGAGATAGGATAATTAAATGAAACACATCATCGATATCGTTTCAAGGAGCAACATTGATACGACTTGTCGAACATTATGCGTTCTGTATCTCTTATTACGTGTCACTTTTGAAATACCAGCATGTAATTTTGCTGTCTTTCCTGTCCGACTTAGTATTATCTTTTGCAACATTATTCACAATTAAGAAGAAGATGGACTCATTGCTACTTACATTATTCTGCTTTCGAAATGTGTTTTACTCAAAAAGAATTGCAATAATAGTATTCCACTTATCCGACAATTTAAAGAATATGTTATCTGTAAAAATATTGAAGACACTATCACATTTTTCAAAGACAAATGGTAGAAAATTACTTAAAGTGTATGTATATTCCCAACACCCTATCATATTTCCTTCCTCCCTTCTATTTACCAACCTACTAAAATCCTAAAAAGTCCATAATGACAAATACTAAAATTTGTGTAATACCACATTGTACGAGATCGTATGTAATCAATTTATACAGTTGTATGTGAAAGGATAATTGTATGTACCTTATGAAAATAAAAAGGATACGACATACAAAACAAGAGCATAGTCGTTTGGCCGTCTTGATTGACGGTCAATGTCATAATTGGAAGTCATGTTGTTTGGTACACTTGGCTGTGTGTCCTAACCATATCCCTATCGCTGTTTAAAGAATATTTAATACACATGGCTGACAATATTATGGTTATTTTATTCATATTGAAATAGTTGGTGTTGTGGAGATAATTAGATGCCATTACGGAGCAGAAGAGCATTTACTGCAGATCTGCCCCTTTCTGGAGGATGTACTACAGAAAGGTTGATCCTGAGATACCCGGTATGTCCTTTGAGACCAGGCTACGGTGATATACCAGCAACATACAAAATACGACACATTCATTACAACATCCAAGTTGAATACTAGTATATTAACAACGGTAGAAGATGGAACGTTTTGGAAGATTATTGGAGTAGTATAAAACATGATTGTTCCAAATCGGTAACATGACAACTGTATCTCAATCATTGTAGAGGACAAACCACGTCATACCATAGTTATGTCAAGAGAAACTAACTTTGACAAGCAATCAGTCTGTCTGATTTCTCTCTAATGACCATTTCGTATGGTAATTCTGCGAAGTGAGAATGCCTCAATTTGCCAATAATGGAGGCACGACGTCTGATTTAATGACCGATGTGTAACGTATGATTTGAATCACTCGTTCGTTTGTTTTATCCGACATTTATGCACATTTAATATTATTATAATGTTAACACAGTAGCTTTCATGCGCGGTTGTTGTTGCTATGTTTTTATGATTTATTTGCGAGTTAATATGGTTCACGACATCGCTTTTCGGTTATTATCTTTTTAGAGAATCTATTACTTTTGTGAGATCATCCGATCACGAAAATTCGCGAAAATAGAACCTGTTTTTAATTTGCAAATTCAAATAATAGACAAGACTGTCGCTAAATTCCAAAGATATGTAACTCTGTATTTAACCTCAAGTGAATAAATACGTTGCTTCACCCGTACGTCTTCACAATGTGCATATCCGAAGTGGAACTATTGTGCATGATGCAGATTTATCATATTGTCAATCATTTAGATGAAGTCAGTCTACAAAATGTTCGCAATCAGCACAGATCCTCATCTATATGATAGTTGTTCAATATTTCCTCAGTTTTGTTCTCATTCCGAAAGTCTGATACACAGGGAGTACGGGTGTCTAGGAAAGTGTCCAGTGAGTCATTCGATTAACATAAGTACACTGCCTTACGCGTCAGTAATGATAACAGTGTAGCAAAGCTGAACATTTCTGTCGAGTTCAAATAAACAAATGTGACCCTAGAAAAACGTGTTGGTCTTCAATCAAGGAATTGAGGTTAAATAAGGAGACAGTGGGAATGGACTTTGAAGTTGTGGTCTTAATTTTCAGGGAGCTTTCTTATGAGGTTGGGACCTTTTGGAAGGAGAACACTCGTAAAATAATGTGGAGGGGTAGTCAAAGTTACACGTTTAAACCAAGGAGATTTTAGAATGGTTATTGGGTAGTGTCACTGTACATGTATTTGCATGTTTTAGGGGCAGCGTTTTCTTATTACACTTAACAAATCTTATAAGTGTGCATGTACATATTTACCCAAATCTAGGTCAAAAAGTGTTTGATTTTGTAGAAATTTTCAACATACGCAGCTGCAGCTGGGATATGGGGGATTACAATTCAATTGATTTTATTACAACCTGATAACAATTTCTACAAACAGAATAAACAAATGTTGACATCAGCAAACGCTTGTTTGTTTATACAGCTATGTATCCTCTTTGCTGATCAAATTCGTGTCCACGTGCTTGTACTTATCACCGAGACAGAATTAAAGAAAACAATGATAACAATAAAGCCCAATTTAGATTAAATTTTATAACTACTTACTGTTTGTGTTAAAATGAAATATTTGAAGAGTTACCTCCCCTTGACCATAACATTTGAACTGTATTTTTAAAAGTTAAAATCACCATTTTGTTGAGTGAAAACTCGCATTATATTGTGTATTATTAATGTAACGATATATCTAAAATTCTAATTGACAATAAATAAAAAATATTTTGCACCGACGTGTAAATTTCTCGTGCACTTTATGTGTTTTGATGTTTTATGGTTCAGTGATCCGCTGTGTTTAATTTTGAAGTAAAAACTAAAATGATCTAGTCTTGTGTTAATCAAAAGCATGTTCACAAAATATTCATAAATAAAAACTCGTGCACACTTATAAAATTTGTGTAGAATTATATCTATATTTCATTTGACGGAGCCAAGTTCCGATGTTTTGCTTTTATATGGTTTGGTGCTGACGTTTTATGAGATTAAAATATTTTTAACAGTAAAGGTGCTTTGTTTTGATAATACATTGTTTGTATACAAGTGACATACCTAAATAAACGGACTATACAACAAAAAGGCTAATGCTTGACATTATGATGTTTTATGTACATGTATACAGCGAGTAAGAAAATATGTTAGCGATACATAGGGGAAGGAAGGAGAAAAGGAGTGTGGGAAATACCGGTATACAACATGAAAGTTTGAATTGATGTCATCTTCTGCCATTTCCTGCTACATATACTTCTACTTGAGTTGATTATGACATTGCAATAAAATGTAACAAGATCATGCTGTGACCTTGTTTGGACTGGACTTCGATATTGTTTAAAATTGTAATGTAAACCGGTGGCAACTGTGTCTACAAAATTCCATATATGGTTCCTTAAAGGGGCATACCCTGGAACTGAAGTGTCTCGAATGGCAATTAAATTGGTATCAATTTAATACCCAAGTCAAATAAAACCCTGTAAAAAAGAAATATCCCGCTAGTTTAAAAAAAATATTTCAAGAATAACTAAATATCGTTGTCTTCAATAAAAGGCTGATAGCCTTTTATTCAAATCGATATACAAAATATCGAAGCGCGCGTTAAAGAGTTAATTTTTAAGTCAAATTCTTCTTTGACTTTTCGGTAATAGTTGGTTTTACAAGTGATAAACGCAATTTTGTTGTACGCAAACCAAGACACTCCAGTTTCTGCGTAAGCCCCTTTAAATAGTAATGATGTCTACGCAGTTTGTCAGCTAACTACATTCAACATTGCTATATTTTTCTTAAAAATGTATCGTATAGCAACATACGTGTCTGGAAAGGTTTTATATGTTCGAGATCAGCTGGCTTATCGTTGAAATTGCCAATCTAACACGTTTATATTTCGGTTTTATATTTCCCACCGGTTTGCAAAGTGACAGGAGTAGTTAATTCTAGCTGTCCTTTGAAGGTATAGATGATGGTATAGTCCAGAGAATTTGACACGATCCTCGACCTTCTATAAGCATAATTAACAACTGACATATTGACTATATTTATAACCCCGGTTGTATGTTTTGTATGTTAGCCTAAGTGGGGAGTATCACGAAGACCGTTATAGGTCTATAGGACCGTTATTGCACGATGTGCTCGCGGAAATTTATATATTCAACGCAGGAACTTTCACGTTGTAATGCATAAAGTTCAGGAGCAGGTCAAATTCTCTGTGCTATACAATCACATTAAAAAACTTTTGTAAATGTTAAGGAGTAGGTACAATATGAGTCGTAGATATATTCAGCAGGTAGGTTTTGTGACTTTACATTGGAAAGCCTATAACAGCTATGAAAAAGTACATTATTACTGAACCATTATTAAAAAAGTGTCGGTATTCTTTTAATTCGTAGTTTGATTGTCATCCTGATCTGTATTGTGGGAGATAAAGTGATTGCTACACATGATTAACCACGTAACCGTTGGTATACTGTTCATGGAGTAAACAATAATTTATCTCTCAGCCTTGACTCTCTGAAGTTTTTCTAGCATCTTATATACTTTTATGTTATTCCAAGTATGAGTGCGTAACAGAGTGACAATAATTGTATTAAATTTTCACTGATACGTTTAAATACTTATTTGTATCATGTGATAGTTAAAAGTATTAAAAACGGTCACAGATAATGCAATATTTTCAGCCGTATGCCTCATGTATGTGATAACGTCCAGGTCAACGTCATTTTAGTAATTCGTTTGGAGTTGTTTCTGTTGCGCAGTCTGTATTGCCAGTGTCTCTTTAGTGCTAGGTGCCATCGCCGTTGGGGTCGTGGGTTCAAATTCCGATAACCGCCAGAGGGTTCATTTACGACTTTTAAATATTGTATCAAATTTTGGTAATACGTGTTACAGAAATAATAATTGCCTGCAATTGTTTGGCCGTCAATAGCAGTGCATTAATTTACGGGAAACTTCTTTAGACATGTTAGATTTAATTTAACCTGCTCGGAAACATACGAAGTATGTAGTTAAGAAAAATGGTTTCTACATACAGAAGAAGCAACAAACCTTATAAAAGTATTAAGAAATATAAGTCTGAAGGCCAAAAATAATCATTCGTTTTGACCTTGTCCTTCTCACCCGTACATACCCATACTCACCAACATATTCAAGAGAAAACGAACAGCCTATCACATTCAGCCAACAAGTTGGCCTTTACATCAGCCAAATAAAAACTGAGATCATGATTCTAAACATCAAACTCCACCTACTATACAAATAGATGATAAAAGTCCTCCCTAATACAAATAAATTCACATACTTGTGTGCTGACATAGACAACGATGACTGTATAAAGTCAGAAATATCTTCATGCCCCGAACTAATACTGTATGGATATCATCACAATACAATAAAACACAAAACTCAAGTAATACCATAGCTGTGTTCTTTTAACCCATTTATTTGGACCAGAGTGCTGGAGAATGACAAAAAACGATCTACACAAGCTATCAACATTTCATACAAAACGTTTAAGAATAATTTCAAGAATATTTTGGCCAAACACTTTTTCACATGAACATCTACTACATCAATGCCACCAAGGTGAAAGTGGTTAGGACATGTAATTAGAACACCTCCATACCGATCGTATTTACGGACAACCCAAATGTGTAGTTATAAAAGCAGTGTATGGACTTTAGATTTTGATGTAAGTTTTAAATTTCCGTAAGATATTTAATAAAACAGTACCCTGAAGCAAGAGAAAACATGGCAGACCGATGCTTTCATGGAGGTGCACCGTCGAAGTGGAACTTATAAACCGTATGGGACAGTCCTTGGTAACAGTGGATAAGTTGGCTAAAGACAGGCACCGGTTGATGGCCTTTGTTGCTGCTCTACATGCCAGAGGGCATAACGGGCAGTAAGCAAGTAAGTTGATTGCGGAAAAGGTCATTAATTGCATTTTAATGGTTAGGCAATCTGGGTGCCGTTAATGTAATAGCCGAGAATCAATTAAAATATTGGAAATGTCCATTTTGTTCCCAGCGTAAATCTCGTCACATGCTCTCAGATCCATACGCTGTAACGATACAGTCGTATTAAAATGTAAGTTTACTGCACACTCTGCGTGCTTCGAAAGTGCTTTATTTGTTATAGAGCACGAACTTTCAAAACGAAGATCTTAAATATATTACTTAATCAATTGATTTATTCACGTGTCATCCTGTTACAAATTACATAAGATACAAATGTATACATATCCAATAACAGTAAAAACATTGCACTGATATTACAAGTCATTTTAACAATAATTATAAGAGACTATGTAAAGAACAAGACGTATATATAATGCTATTGTTACCCCACATACTTATAAAGAAACTAGACTATATAAAAAGCATATACTGTTAACCAATTTACTTTCGCAAATACTAACTTTTGCGTTTTGCAGATCCTCGGCATATTCGCGACTACAAACTCTTGCGTTTTTAAGTTTCCTGCAATGTCTATATTAATGTATTTAGCACTTTCGCGGCTACTTAATTTTGCGAAATTCTACAACTCCCGAACTTCTTGAAATTAAATTGCGCGAAATAATTTCTAGGGTTACATTAATTATTATATCTAAGTTACTCGATAAACATAACAGGCCTTACAGTGTATTGGGTGTATTTCAGTCTAATATGATAAAAAAATATAATGATATATTACATTTAGAAAATTGTGCGTCATAGTGTCGCAAAATTACATTACGTTATTCCCGAGAGCGATATTATGTTTCCTGAATGTCAAACTATTCAGAATAAAAATATTTGTTCTCGTCTCAACCCAAAGGATAAGTGATCAAATCATTAAGGTGTCGGTATACCAGCAATCTAACACATTTTGCAATCGTTGTGGTTATTGTGTTGCATGTAAATGTTGTATAGAACTTCCCGATTGACTGAATCAACGTTTTTAAAACCGTTAAACAAGGCATTCTCCATAAAGGCTTCACATCTGTGATGGCTTTATTATTCACTTTGTTGGCATGAGTATCGTACTTTTTTATTGGTCAATTTTTAACGGATTCTGTCGATTTATTTTGGACACCCAATCAAAAGCTCCAGTTTATGATATGTGCTGTCACTAAGACATTTAAAAGGTAAATACGGACGATGATATAGCCGGTAAGCAAATCATTGTAATATATATGCTGATTGTGTTGTAATACTCACCAAACACATTTTAAGGCTGATTTCTTTAAATGTTCATTAAATGTACAATGTCTTCTCTGAATGAATAAAAACATCAACATGGATCGAAACTGAACTGATCTGAAATGGTGTGTTAAAAGTTACCATAGTATGTGGAAAATATGCGTGCGTATGATATGATTGCTTTTCCTCCAAACAGTCTGTTAAATGACTGAATGTGTAAGCTTTTACTACGATCATTAGTATTAGTATGATGTAATCGTGATTTTATGTATGGAATCCGTACTAGGTTTATAAAATCCGTCTTCACCAGGCGTTAAGTACGTTTATATCTACAGTTTAACTATTTCCGAGTATTTGTCCTGTCCAGAACGTGGTAATTATCTTGCCGAATCGTTAAAATGTCACACTGTGCTGGCCCGTGTGATACGCATAATGAGCCAAGATAAGCAGTGTTCATTCTAAGGCAATGGTATAATCAAACTGACAGCTTTGGGAAATAAAGTGGGCCACGATGATTCTCAGTCAATAACCGCAACTAAATGCATACCAATGCAAGACATACTGGATAGAACTTCAGCCTTAATGTCAATAAGGGTGTGATTAAGTTGTCATTTTAAACGCTACTTTCACGAGAAAATGTCATTTCCAACAAAGCTCAGTGAAACAAAACGCAAAAAAACTGAGTGTTATAAGATGTTATAGGGACAAACATTTGAGATATTGCGACAATTTATTATATTCGTGATAGTAAGTAACTAAACATGTTGTTAAAGATGGGAATTCAGAACGACGTTGACAACATAAGTAAGTGGTATGTAACATAAGTTAGCCACTTTTTAATGTCTGCTTTTTTTATTGGAAACGACTAGATTTTCTCAAAATGTTTAATTCTTTACATTGTACTATATACTGCTCATTTGATTACCGATATAACGTGATTTGTTAAATTATAAAACAATGATTGAGCCACTTTGAGCTATTTTAACGTTACAATGTACAATTTGCAGAGAAGACTCCATCAGTTATACAAGGCAATGTTGAGAGTCATGAGGCTAATCGAAAGTGATTTTTCGGACATGAGAATCAAGAAGTCGAAAGGATTTTCTCAGCCAATAATTTGCTCACGGCCGCAAAAACGACATGGCGTCATGATGGGAATTTAAATTTACGGTTCAAGGTTTTACTAGGTTTGTGATTTACTTCGGGATTTGATTACTGACTATTATACAGTCACATACATAGTATTGTTATATACTGAACTGACAAACAACAGACATTATGCATACACATTCCCTCGAAAAACCTCCTAGGTATGGCGAATGTTTTCCAGATATGGCTTATATAAGGCTGATTGACAGAACTAGTTATTCGTCACGCTATCCAACACTTAATTATTCGTGTCACGTACCAATTCCGATTGTCAAATCATTAGCACTCTCTATTACAAACAGTACATGCGTGTGGTATACGGAGTGCAGCAATCAACATTATTTCGCGAGTATTTTATTTTGTGTGTGTTTTTCGCGAATTCCGTATTTATGACTTATTTGCGAGTTCTTGAGTTAGAGAGCTATAATTGTCATTCGGACAAATCATAAGGAACTACCGAGATACAGGCATTTGATGGGTTAGGGGTAAGCACTAGACTACGCTTATGAATTTGCCAAATACGTGTACATCATTTTAAGCACTCTCAAATTCAATGGTTTTTACAATATAAGTTTTTGATGAATTCTGTCAAAAATGGTAATCTGCTCCCATCATTACTTTTGTTTGTGCATTCTCATAAATACGCTGGGGAGTGACAAAGAATATAATATTGTCTAAGACACGCAATCGTTTTGTAGTACACACTGAAATGCGACATATGTTTTTCACTAGGAAAGGAGGGGCTGTCACCTTCTGCTAACTGCTTAAACGTATTAAAACTGTATATACTAACTTTTAACAAAGCGCAGTGGATCACTGGATTAAATAGAAATAAAGTAACATATATTGTCTATGGCCAACGATATATCACAGTGTTTAGATTTGATATTTGATAAATAGTCACTATAATATCTTGTAATTGAAGTGAATCCATCTCAATGTTCACCCAGTTACTTCTGTTAGAACAAATAGGACAAACAACGCAAATGTAGACAGCGTATTTCACACCAATACCAGAATAGTAAATGGTTACATACTTGTAACGCTAACTTAAAGCGATTGAAATGTTTCACCCAAATTCTATTACACTGGCATCGGACTACTTTCAACATTAATCATTCGAAATTACTGTGTGGACTGTTTGTTGCGTAGGAATACAAATGTTGAATCATTTGCCCGTTATTTTGCTTCCTGATACACGTGTACGCACCACTGGTTGTTCTTGAATAGTAGATGTGCTAGGGACATCCTTAGTTGGTACCACATTTATGTCGGTCTCATTATTCATGTCCAATTAAGATATTCTTTGAGGCATCACGATGTATGTAGCCTCCTTATCTTGTTTCACAGTAACACTTTCAAATTACAAATATTGAGCTAGAACTTATACCGGTGAGAAAATAATTACGTATTACCGTCGGTACTGTGTTGTGTTTTTTACATGTACTGAGACGAAAAAGAAACGGATGGTAATATGTTCTGGCTATGTCCAACGCACGCGTAAATATCTGCCAATATATTGTCTATCGTACATTGCTACTGTGCCTTTATCTATGGTAGCATGGTATGATAGCGAACCGCTCACTTCCAGCTAGAGCAAATACGCGAAAATCTCGGACACAGCATTGTCGTGGTATTCAGTTACACAGTTCGTCGCAAAGTTATGAAGTTTTCATAGAGATCAATCATTAGAATTTTGTTCGTCGAATTCAACAATGACGTAGCGAACCTAAGATCTGAGGATCAAGCATTTACGATGCTGCTTTGTTGCCAAAGGCAAATGCAGGTATCGAGTTGTTCATGGTTACTTGTTTGTACTACGGAACGTTTTGCTATTCATCTAAGGTAAACTTGTTTGGTCAATGGCAGGACTAGGTCAGGTCGTTCATGCGTGCCGTCTTGACGTCACGGCATGATTATTCTTCTGATACAAGTGCAATATTTGAAACCGATCTTCAACTAACTCGTATACTCATCACATTTCCTCATCTCTTTCCAGGTGTTATCCATAGCCGCAAGAATGCCAGTTGTCACCATTGTAACGTTATGTGTCGTTAGTATTGTGTTTTGTTTTGTCTATAATAATTGTTTGTTTCGGCCGTGCAATAAACTCCCACCATTTACACTCCTATCAGATGATCCGTTAGTCTAGCGTGGATGTGGTATGTATTGGCCGTGCAGCACACTCCGACCACTCACACTCCTATTAGATGATCCGTCAGTCTAGCGTGGATGTGGTATGTATTGGCCGTGCAGCAAACCCCGATCACCCGTACTCCTATCAGATGATCCGTTAGTCTAGCGTGGATGTGGTATGTATTGGCCGTGCAGCAAACCCCGATCACCCGTACTCCTATCAGATGATCCGTCAGTCTAGCGTGGATGTGGTATGTATTGGCCGTGCAGCAAACCCCGATCACCCGTACTCCTATCAGATGATCCGTCAGTCTAGCGTGGATGTGGTATGTATTGGCCGTGCAGCAAACCCCGATCACCCGTACTCCTATCAGATGATCCGTCAGTCTAGCGTGGATGTGGTATGTATTGGCCGTACAGCAAACCCCGGTCACCCGTACTCCTATCAAATGATCCGTCAGTCTAGCGTGGATGTGGTATGTATTGGCCGTGCAGCAAACCCCGATCACCCGTACTCCTATCAGATGATCCGTCAGTCTAGCTCGGATGTGGTATGTATTGGCCGTGCAACAAACCCCGATCACACGTACTCCTATCAGATGATCCGTAAGTCTAGCCTGGATGTGGTATGTATTGGCCGTGCAACAAACCCCGATCACCCGTACTCCTATCAGATGATCCGTTAGTCTAGCGTGGATGTGGTATGTATTGGCCGTGCAGCAAACCCCGATCACCCGTACTCATATCAGATGATCCGTCAGTCTAGCGTGGATGTGGTATGTATTGGCCGTGCAGCAAACCCCGATCACCCGTACTCCTATCAGATGATCCGTCAGTCTAGCGTGGATGTGGTATGTATTGGCCGTACAGCAAACCCCGGTCACCCGTACTCCTATCAGATGATCCGTCAGTCTAGCGTGGATGTGGTATGTATTGGCCGTGCAGCAAACCCCGATCACCCGTACTCCTATCAGATGATCCGTCAGTCTAGCGTGGATGTGGTATGTATTGGCCGTGCAGCACACTCCGACCACTCACACTCCTTTCAGATGATCCGTCAGTCTAGCGTGGATGTGGTATGTATTGGCCGTGCAGCAAACCCCGATCACCCGTACTCCTATCAGATGATCCGTCAGTCTAGCGTGGATGAGGTATGTATTGGCCGTGCAGCACACTCCGACCACTCACACTCCTATTAGATGATCCGTCAGTCTAGCGTGGATGTGGTATGTATTGGCCGTGCAGCAAACCCCGATCACCCGTACTCCTATCAGATGATCCGTTAGTCTAGCGTGGATGTGGTATGTATGGGCCGTGCAACAAACCCCGATCACACGTACTCCTATCAGATGATCCGTAAGTCTAGCCTGGATGTGGTATGTATTGGCCGTGCAACAAACCCCGATCACCCGTACTCCTATCAGATGATCCGTTAGTCTAGCGGGGATGTGGTATGTATGGGTCGTGCAACTAACCCCGATCACCCGTACTCCTATCAGATGATCCGTTAGTCTAGCGGGGATGTGGTATGTATGGGCCGTGCAACTAACCCCGATCACTCACACTCCTATCAGATGATCCGTTTGTCTAGTAATGATGTGGTATGAACTACTGTAAAACCAATTTACTTTCGCGAATACTAATTTTCGCGTTTTGTTGATCTTGGAAGTATTCGCGACTACATATTTTCGCGTTTTTAAGTTTCCTGCAGTTTCCATTTAAATGTTTTAAGCACTTTCGCGGTGACTTAATTTCGCAAAATTCTACCATTCGCGAACCTCGCAAAACCAAATCGCGCGAAATAATTTCTAGGTTTACAGTATGGTAATTTCCATATCACCGTTAGACATAAAACACGTATAATGTCCATAAATATTAGTTCGATAGCCAGCAGTGTCATGATTGTGTCTAAAAGTGTGTAAGATATTTCCGAACGATTGGCTCTACTATGACAGAATGACCTGCCCAATAACTGGAACTTTCATCGACTTGTTAGCCTGACACGGTTGTTACAAGGTTGTTTTAAGTCGGTGTAATACCTGTTTCAACTGAAAGAAACTTTGTGAATGGTCAAGTGGTCGCTTTGGATGACTCGCCAACACTCAGATCCATATAGTAGAACAGATTTTACGTTGCTGTTGAAAAGTTTTAGTTTGGTCTTCAGCGAATATTGGTTAGATTTCCATATTGGTCGGAGGATAGCAAAGGAGTTTCTGGCTTTCCCCAGGCTTGCCTTGATGTCCTTATGGGCTGCTTTGTCTTTGTTTATCAAGCTGCCAAGATAGGTGAAATACTCAACAGATTCTAGAGGTGTGTTGTCAATGGTTACTTGTGCCTCGAGGTTAGTGTTGATGCACATAACTTTTGTCTTAGTTGAGTTAATATGTAGGCTGTTTGTGCAGCAAATGTGTTGAGTCTGTTGGTTTTGTCTTGAATATTTGTTCGATTTGAAGATAATGTGGCTAGGTCATCTGCGAAGTCGGTTCTTCCAGGTATGAAAGGAGGGTCCATTGCATTCCTCGTGGTTTGTCAGCAGTGACTTGTTTCATTATCCAGTCCACAGTGACAAGAAAGAGAATAGACGAGATGATACAGCCCTGTCTGACTCCAGATTTTACTTGAAAGCTTTCAGATGTAGTGTTGTTGAGTAGTATGTTGCATTTGAAGTTGTCATTGAATTTTCTGATGATAGATATGAATTTCTGGGGTACACCAAATAAGTGAAGGATTTTCTATAATGTGTCACGATGAATACTGTCAAAAGCTTTTCTAAAATCAATAAAGTTGATACAGAGAGGGTGGTTCCATTCGATGCATTGCTCGATTATGTTTCGGAGTGTTAAAATCTGGTCTATGCAGCCTTTATCCTTCATAAAGCCGGCCTGCTCTTCTCTTAACTTGTAATCTATGGCTGTTTCCATTCTTAGTAAAAGGACCTTGCTGACCACTTTGCTACGTATAGACAAGAGGGTTATTCCTCGCTAGTTATTACCTGCGAGCTTGCAGGTATATTGGATAGCTCAAAGTGAAAAGTCCATGGAGGTGCACGTGACCTGTTCTCGATGGTTTACGATTTCAAAAAAAAAATCCAAAAAAGATGCATTGTGTAAGAATGTCGTGAACCAGACTAATCAAACCGGTCGTTACAAGATTTTAAATTTTTCCTGAACGTAAATAGGTTAGTTCTTTGGTTAATGTGTCAGGATTACGGAATTTGGGTGTTAACCAACACATAATCGGTATTTTTTACGCAACCGATAATTTTCTTACGCAAAAAGATGGCTGACGTAAGTCGGCCCGGGCAATCAAGTCGAAATTCTTACTAATAGAAAGAACTACAAAATTATCCTCAAAACCCGTCCCTACGATAAAAATGTACACGCAACTCGATTAAAAGAGTATAAAACACGAGTTTCGATCGTTTTATCGTTGTATAAATTATTCGCTAATGTTTCATACTCTACACTTTCGTACCACTCCCCACCGTTCGTCCTAAGTATTTGTTTTCGTACTAAACACAATTCGTACCCGGCACTTCGCTACGTAAATTATTTTTCGTATTTTTTTAGGATCAGTGGGTAAAATTAGTGCTGGTTGTTTCCCTTGATAAAATTAACAATATATACAGTTTCTTTTGGTCTCCAGAGTCATATTAGGAGAATTACCATTCAGTGTTAATGTCTATTCAGAGACTTAAAATTCTAAATGTCTCTTGTCTATTGTCATGGAATTATCGGAATTGGTTAATGATATTTGATATTGTTGAACACTGAAAACATGTCTTATGATAATACCTTTTGATGGACTATTACGAGGTTATATTTATAAGCATAAAAATATTGTATGGAACAAGGGAGTCATAATATGCAATGATGTGTCTTGAAAATTAGTTTGTTATACATGAAATTATTTAACAATCCACAAGGCAGTTGAGCTATTTAACCCATAGCTGGGAACTACGTTGGCAGGCATCAGGGCTTATCCACACAACGGTGGGCCTGGTATGCAGTGTTTTAGGGGCCTAGTTTCCTCCGAGACCCTGTAAATTCAGCCTGGGTCCGCAAGGTTCACAGTTAACCATCTAACACCTCTAGGAGGATCCCATTTCTGGGTCACATAGGTTTTACTGCAAGCTAGGTTATAGCTGGTAGGGAAGGCTTACGCACTCGGCTTCCTTTTCGCAGCGAACTGCTAACCATCGGTGAGGCTGAAAGCGAGAGTGACAAGCACATACACCACAACACACACACTGTACGCATCATGCAATCATTTGACACACAAATAAGCAAACAATAATACTTAGTCCCAATAAAACATTTATTTTATAACAACTTTTTGCTCTCAAAAATGTTTCTTGCTATGAACCTCAAGAGTGAATTTGAATATTTTAGGGCCGAATGTAAGTAATGATTTTAATTTTGAACAATACATAAACGTGTTCATATCATAGTTAAAATTATTTATTTTCTAAACACAAACTAAACATAACTAAACTAAATTTTCACCGAATACATAGATAACCTTACATGGATGTTAATATGTGACTTACCCACCACCCATTCTACTTAAGAATAAGTATGTAATGTTTGAATAATTCTGGAGTTTGTCTTGTTAAATATTTTATTTATGTAATGTTTTGAAGCTCTAAAATAAATTACATATCAAATCATATTCAATATATATAGTGCTGTTAAATGAAAGGGGATTTATCAGCTCTATTGATTTGTGTAATATGTTTTATTGTCTCTGAAATGTCATTTTGCTCGATTCAAGTTGTGTAGTTTAACACAGAATATAAACAAAAACATCTGAACTGATGTTTTTTTAAAAAAGGAATTGACACCAATTCCCTTTTTTGGAGCCCAAAATGAGCAAATAGGGGTCACAAATGTCAACCTAAATTGAAAAAAAAATCAAAACACGTCTACAAATGTAACCCTCAAAAGACAAAAGAAGAAACACAGGTTAACATTTTCATACTTTATTTTGCAAATATCATACAAAAATGAAAAATGTTTGGACGTCCAAACAATTGTATTTCCAGGGTGTGAATATTTTCACAAGATTTATTCAAAATGTTTGGACGTCCAAACATTTTCGTTTCCAGAGTTTGCACAATTTGAGCTGTCCAAACATTTCAGTCAAATATACTCAAAAGCTGCACAACTTTCTGAAAATGAAAATGTTTGGACGTCCAAACAATTTGATTACATTATATCAATATAGTAAAAATGTGTACATCCTAAAAACAGAATGTTTGGACGTCCAAACATTTTAGTCAAAAATATTCAAATAGTCAACTTTCTGAAAATGAAAATGTTTGGACGTCCAAACATTTGATTATTTTAGATCAATATAGTCAAAATGTGTACATCCTTAAAAACAGAATGTTTGGACGTCCAAACATTTAAGTAAAAAATATTCAACTTTCTGAAAATGAAAATGTTTGGACATCCAAACATTTGATTATTTTAGATCAATATAGTCAAAATGTGTACATCCTTAAAACAGAATGTTTGGACGTCCAAACATTTTAGTCAAAAATATTCTAATTGTCAACTTTCTGAAAAAATGAAAATGTTTGGACGTCCAAACATTTTGGTCAAAAATATTCAAATTGTCAACTTTCTGAAAATGAAAATGTTTGGACGTCCAAACATTTGATTATTTTAGATCAATAAAGTCAAAATGTGTACATCCTTAAAAACAGAATGTTTGGACGTCCAAACGTTTTAGTAAAAAATATTCAACTTTCTGAAAATGTTTGGACGTCCAAACATTTGATTATTTTAGATCAATATAGTCAAAATGTGTACATCCTTAAAAACAGAATGTTTGGACGTCCAAACATTTTAGTCAAAAATATTCAAATTGTCAACTTTCTGAAAATGAAAATGTTTGGACGTCCAAACATTTTGATTATATTAGATCAATATAGTCAAAATGTGTACATCCTAAAAACAGAATGTTTGGACGTCCAAACATTTTAGTCAAAAATATTCAAATAGTCAACTTTCTGAAAATGAAAATGTTTGGACGTCCAAACATTTTGGTCAAAAATACTCAAATTGTCAACTTTCTGAAAAAATGAAAATGTTTGGACGTCCAAACATTTTGATTCCATTAGATCAATATAGTCAAAATGTGTACATCCTAAAAACAGAATGTTTGGACGTCCAAACATTTTAGCCAAAAATATTCAAATTGTCAACTTTCTGAAAAAATGAAAATGTTTGGACGTCCAAACATTCTGTTTTTAGGATGTACACATTTTGACTATATTGGTCTAATGTAATCAAAATGTTTGGACGTCCAAACATTTTCATTTCAAAATGTGTACAGATGGAGCATATAATAATATTTAACTAAAAATGTTTGGAAGTCCAAACATTTTGGTCAAATATACTCAAAATATGTAAATTCTAGAATCGCAAATGTTTGGACGCCCAAACATTTTTATTTCAAAATGTAAGCAGTTTGAGTATATTTGACCAAAATGTTTGGACGACCAAACAAGTACAGAGTTGGAGCATATAATAATAATATTATACTAAAATGTTTTCATTCCAGAATATGCAGAGTTTGAGCATATAATAATGATATTTGACCAAAATGTTGGTCCAATATTCTCAAAATATGTACATTCCAGAATCGCAAAACATTTGCCATTCTGGAATGTACATATTTTGAGAATATCAGACCAAAATGTTTATTTCAAAATGTAAGCAGTTAAATATATTGAGGCAAAATGTTTGGATGTCCAAACAATTCTGTTTCCAGGGTGTGTGCATTTTCGGAAGATTTGCTCAAACTACGTATGGACGGCCAAACATAATTGAACAAAATATATACTATATGGAAACGAAAATATTTGGACATCCAAACATGTTTATACAATTTGAAGTAACAAGAGCACCACCTATGAGTGCTGGACGCTCGACATTCTGGTACTTGATAGTATCCTTGCTCAACTGTGAGTGAAAATCTAAGAGTAACAAGGGCAGATAACTCATAAATATAGGTCACAGGGTTATCAGCATTGTCGGTATGGACTCCTCTTCTGATGTTGAATAACTATGTTGAGTTTCAGTGAATACCTTTGTCTTTGAGAAATGGAAATGTTTGTGTAAAAATTCGAAGTCAGAAAAGGGGAATTACTCTTATTAAATGCAGACAGCAGGATAGACTTTGATGTAGGTCATCACATTCCTGAAGTGTATTGACTTTCAGATTGAAAGCTTTGATAATGTTTGAGAAAATTAAGTTTAAGTGTAAAATTTGCCATAATTTCAATGTACAAAGTTGAAACAAGGGCAGATAACTCCATAAATATAGAGCCTTTCTCAGTATGGACACCCCTTGTGATGGTTAATAATTAATGTTAAGTTCCAAGTTGATACCTTTGATATTCTTTGAGCAAATGACTCTGACAATTAACTTAACCAACGCCGACGATCCTGTCACGACAATAGCTCAACTTAGTTTCTTCGAAAAGTCGACCTAAATATGTTTTGATGAAACATACTATCATAGTGCCCGAGTGAACATAACAAATGCAGACTGTTTCACATCGCTCAAATAAGTTGATCTGACAAGCTTGACCTACCGGTAGATTTCATAAAGACAAACATTCTGACCATGCTTCATGAAGATTAGGCTATAATTGTCTCATCTATTGCATTCACAGGCTTCTTATGAGATTTGCCCTTTTAGTGACCAGGGCTGGTATTCACAAAGCATCTTAGCAGAAAAGTTAGAAAAATCCTAAAATATTATATTTTTCTATATGGTTTCATCTAAGCAAGAAAATCAACATGCTTAATATTTTACATAGTTTTGAAGCATTATGTAAACAGCTACAATAATCACTAAGAAAACATGGATTATTTTTCGAATTGCGTGACATATGAGCTGCACAAATTATTGACTTAAGTCAAATTATTTAAGTTTTCACTTAAGATGCTTTGTGAATACCAGCCCAGGTCACCTAGTCTTAGTCCCCACTTGAACTAGTTCGAACTTGATCTAAAATAATACTTAGCACCAAAAACCTTTACCAAATTAGGCGTAACTCCAATTAAAATCAAAATAGCACTTGACCAGTAGTGTTGGGTTTTTTATAATGGTGAACAAGTGTTGAAAGTTTCAATGCAATTATACAGGGGTTGCACTAGCTTCTGAATCTGAAGGGTCATCTAGATACTATATTCGATCATTTCATAGGCAAAATTATACCCATGATTTTAAGAGAAAATGACCATTAAAACCCAAATTTCTTGGGTCATAGCCCTTACTCCCGAGTCAGAAAAATCAAAATAGAGTTATTGCACTTGACCAGGAGTGTTAGACAAATGATGGTAAACAAACATGTGTTGAAAGTTTCAATGCTATAGCATGCATAATAAGTGAGATATATAGCCAAATATAGTAGCCTGCACCAAAGCCTTAACCAAGAGTGTGAAGTCCACACTGACAAATGGGAGAGTACAATTTCTCTCAAGGCCTAAAATAAAATACTGTTTGTTTCCCCATCCCCTACCTAAATTTTATTTTTTTGTTACTGGCTTCTTACCATTAAATTTAAGACTTTTGGTTTTCACCTTAGAGTTAATTCTAAATTTCATTATTGTTTGTTTTCACCTTAGGATTAATTCTAAATTTCATTATTTGTATGTCTTAAACCAACAACTATCATACGGAAACAGTTCAAAAAAAAATATTTACCCTACCTACCCATTCTAAATCTGCTAGGGTCGGGATGGGGAAACCAAGGATATTTTAAGTTCGGCCCAATATCCTTGGAAGTTAAAAACGGCACCATCTTTTTGACGAATCATGACAAAATGTCTATTATGTAAGAGGGTCATCTAACAACTTATATATATTTCTGTAAAATTATTTTGAAAGCTGACCAGTGTTTGTTTTTTTCTGGTTTGTTGCCATGGCAACCAGAGCCATATATAGATTTTGATTCCATTCGATATTTTCTGCTAGGACTACAAAATTTTAGGAACATTATTGAAATTGACAAAGTTATTTGGGAGAAGTCGTTTGAATGAATTGTGGACAGGCGCATGGATGAAGACCGATCACAAAAGCTCACCTGGTCAATATATGACAGGTGAGTTAATAAAACGTACAACAATGTGTCTACATGTGAATGTCCAAACAATTTTATCGCTACATAGAGGGACATTAAATTTCACAGTTTCACTATTTATAACCAAACACTAATAAATCCGAAGAACTTAACTAAGCAGTCACAGAAGCTGACGAATGAATGACGGTGCAAACTTCTATCATTGAGCGTGGAGTTTGAAATGTTTCCACAGTTAACCTCTCTGAACTTAATTCACACAAAGAATGCCATAGATGGAAAAGTAGCTCCACTCGACTCCCACTATATCTCCTACATAGGCCGCCATATTGGAATGAAATTTAAGTCGATCGGCTTACTTGTACAAGACTTAACGAGAGTTCACGAGATTCTGAAGTTGGCTCTATTTTTTTCGCTAGCCGCCACCATCTTACGAGATATCAACAAGATATTTGTTTTCATTTAAAGTAAGTCTTCGTCAAAATTAGCAAAGGTGGGTATTTATTTGTTCAGTTATGTGTTTGGAACATTTTGGTATAGATAGTTTGGACAGTTCATCTGTCAATTGTGACATAGACCATTTTCAGTGACCTATCCTGATCGTTCTGTGTATATTATCCGTGATTCACATAAAATTATTTCAATCTTCTAGGTCACAGGATAGGATTCTGAAACTCCAGGTTCAAAATTTCACATGCTGAACATCTTAGTTCTACATATTTACATGACAACAATGTTGTTCAAGCTCAGATACATCACAATAACTTCACATAAAGGTCACAACTCTATAATGTTGATATCACTTTGTTAAATCGTATCCTGATTCTGAGTGGCTCTGATCATACAAAAAGCTGTAATCTTCCAGATAGCATGATGAACTGAAAAAAGGAAACAAACAATGATATATAAAATGATGCTAATTAATATCTTCTTTCAAAGGTAACAGTAGCCATGTCACACTACTAATTATTGTAATAGTAATTGGTGGATAAGAGGATGTTGATAATATACATATCAGTGATTTATGATAGCAAAATGGCTGAGCTAACAAGTTATGTTTGTAAAAATTATGTACATGTATATGCTTGCATCACAAGTGGCAGCCAAAAAGTCAGACATGTTAAAGGTCATGGTGACCTAGTCCTATACCTAACCATTTGGGGGCAAACTGCTGATTGTGACCAACATCCAAATAAAGTTTGAATTTCCTGGGCCAAACCATTCTAGAGTTATTTATCATAAACAAATTGGTCTATTTAATCATGTTGAAGGTCACAGCAACCTTGGCATATGACCTTAAAGCCGCATGGGGTCATTTACTGGTGATGTTAACTTGATAATCAAGTTTGAACAAATTACACAGGGTTTATGATAAATCTATGATTTGACCTAAGTTACCTAGTTTTTGACCGTTGATGACTTAAATATAGAGCTTAATTAGATGTTTTTAGATTCATGATCTATCATCATTGTGACCAAGTTTCACTAAGATTAGGCCAAACTTTTGATATTTAGTGTAATACACAATGAAATTGTGGACAGATGGATGGACAGGATCACAAAAGCTTAATGTTGGGGTAAAAATTTGAATTTGATTTAAAAAGTTCCAAAGACCATAATTAAAAGCCTTACAAAAAAAATACAAAAATGTAACGCTGATTCGCTGAATGTGATGGTTATCCCCCCACATGCATCAGAGGTCAATCATGCACAGTTTTGTTCAGATCCAACCAATGGTTACAGAGAAGTTAGTCAATAGGCTCTAGCCTCTATTATAAGTGAAAACAACAAGAGCACCGCCATACAGGGCAATTTACACCTGAAGGGTTTTGTTTCATCGACCTCAAAGGGACCCATGCAAACATGCGCTCTGAATGTCGTCTTGATGTTGTGAATGTTTGTGTCAGGTTTCTTTAAAATCCTTAAAGGGGTTCAAGAGTTACAGAGCAGAAGGGAAACAAAGTCATATGACCTTCAACCCCTAAGTGTGACCTTGACATTGAAGCGACCCATTAAGAAAATGCGCTCTACACATCGGCTTGATGTGGTGATCATTTGTGTCAGGTTTCTTCAAAATCGTTCTTAGTTACTGCACTTCTCCTAGATGTCAGGATACTGTTTTATCAATGCAGTTACGAAAAACTTAAATTTGGAATCAAATTTAAATTCTTCATAATACTTTAACAACTGTAAAGTGTGGTAAAAATAGATGCAATAATAATAAAGATTTAGTTAATGAATTTCTACAAACCATATCTTTACCATATTTGCCGTTGTTAAAGAATTACAATTTAAATTTGAACGTAACTTTAGATTATCTTAAGTGCTTTGATAAAACAGTACCCTGGTGCTTTATACATAGTGATACCATATGCAGTTTCAAGACAATAACCTTTTAATAGTTTCAGAGTTCAAAAGAAGGAACATTAATAGGAAAATAGATGAAGGGAAATAATTCAAGAATGGTACCAGCTACAGTTATGGTTCTTAGTTACTGCAGTGAGCACTATTATCCTGACTACCTAGCAGTCTGAAAATGCATGAAAAATAAAAGTTTCAAATTACCTGAAGTTCAATCTGCACAACATTATTAGCACCAGGACTCATCTCTTCTATTATTTACAATGTTCCTCTGACACCATAGAGTTCTGGTGTAAGCAGACCTGATATATGATCTGAAACACAAATTTTCAATAACGGTCATCATGACAAATAAAGAAACATTTACAATAAGTAATTAAGAATTGCAAGCAATACAGACGTCCCCTACCGGTTTTAAGCCATTTTCATTGTTTCTGTTGCCATAGCAACCAAAATATTTTTAGACGTGCATAATCCCCTCATTGCCCCCTATCCACATGTCAAGTTTCATAAACCTAGCTTGAAAACTGTTTGAGTTATGGCAGGATCCAGATTTGGGCATATTTTCACTCTTTCTGTCGCCATAGCAACCACAATTTTTTGTCAGAATCAAAATATTGTTAGACGTGCATGATGCCCTTATTGCCCCCTATCCACATACCAAGTTTCATAAACCTAGCTTGGAAACTGTTATGTCAGGATCCAGATTGTTTGACTGACAGACTGACTGACCGACAGCAAACCTATAGTCCCCTCCGGTCAAAAACCGGTAGAGGACTAATAATTAAATTAAGTTCTGATAGTAGTACCTCTGAAATTCTGATTAGTGCAGACTGATGTTAGGCAGATAGACTGTCGCTTAACATGTGCATATAGAAGGAGCATCTTCAACATTGGAGGGGGGGCAAACAAGTTAATTAATAGCGTACAATAAACGTTTGTCTATTTAATAAGTGCAGAAGGCAGATATGCACGTATGCCACTTCGTTTGGTAGTAAAATTACTGGCAATCAGAATGTTATTATCAAACAAGAGGGTCAGGCATGCTCCCCAATGATTTTTTTCATCTGGTGCAATCTGCGCATTCTGAGATAACCTGGACTGGTATAAAACAGGACAGTTTTATAACAAAACTAGAGCTATCACTGGAGTGATGAATCAAACCCCGCAGCACTGCCTTGACACAGGAATAGTACTTAAATTTTTAAGATACAGTAAGAAACAACAAAGTTAAAGACTGGACACGCCTTGCATAACTATATCACTTTGACCCTTGTGTGACCTTGACCTCTTAGCTAGGGACCTGGGTTTTGGGCATGACACGCTGTCTCGAAGTCTTATAAATATCCCAAAAGAAATGACAGAAGTACCTAGCAGACATGAATCATATGCCTATTGAGCCTTTTAACCTTAGATGTCTAAGTATGACCTTGACCTTTGAGCTAGGGACCTGGGTCATATGCATGACACACAGTCTTGATGTGGTAAACATTTGCATCAAGTAATTATAAAATCCAGTAAGAAACGACGAAGTTTCAGAGTGGATATGACTTGCATGACTATATAACCTTTGACCTCGGAGTAGATCTTGGCCTGTATAAAAGAATATATGTCAATGCACTTTGAAGATATTATAGGTGTAAACACTTGTACCGAAACTATAACATCTGCATTTCTTAGTCCACAAGGGGGCATAATTTCTACAAAATGCTTGATAGAGTTACCTACCCATGGGTCATGATGTTGAACAAGTATGCTAAGTATCAAAGCGATATGTCAATGCACTTAGAAGATATGAGATTAACAAAACCTTCACCTAAACTTTATTAAACTTAAAAGCATTCTAGTAATAAGTATGCTCGGGTGACTGCAATAGCTCACTTTATTCTTTGAATAGTGGAGCTAAAAAATGTACCGACAAGGGTTTCAAAGGGGGGAATGTGATGAACAACAATTCCTACCTTCTCAGTCGTCTTCTACTCTGCACTATGAATTTTGGTATACACTAGGAAGATCTGTCTTTTCAAGATAGCTGTTCCTTCTCAAGAGGGCGATCCTAGAATCCACCATTGACCTCACATGACCTGGCTAGCGCCTGTATTTCCGGGTAACTCGTTCCGTCACTACATGGGTTCCATTTGACACAAAAAAAGACAAATCAGGGGTTCTTACTTCAGGCATAATGCCCAATCCTGAAAATGAGTAGCAAGTCTGTTTCAGGTGCCACAAGGGGCGTAGCCAGTGATACACATGTGCATAACATTAATTTGAATAAATATGGCTAAAATGTCATTAAAAGTCCCACAATTTACCACAATCACGAGGACCCCAAACATGACCACCAACTTCAAGACTTTCATACAGGGTTCCCACAAATGTTCTGACACAAAATTCCCTGACCACATACAAGTTTTGCCTGACTTTTTAGAGCGATAGCGCACAGAAGCATAATTTTATGCGGGTATTAATTATTGACAACAAAAATAAAGAAAAGGGAGTTGTATTGGCTTTATATGGAACAAAAAGATTCAGTTAGTAGTTCTAGGGTCGATGATAAACTGTCCAGAGCGAGCATAGAAAGTGAAGAATTTTTTCAGGTTATGTCGTTTTCGACATATGAATTGGCATTTTTTGACAGCTAAAATAAAGAATTCCCTGACCTCTACTCAATTTTCAGACTTCCCTGACTTTTCAGGTGTGACCAGACACTACGAACATACCTAAATCGTTAGAATTTCAAAAATTGTGAACTCGTACTAGTTGATAAATTTGTACGGATATTGTACAACGTTTGTGACGTAGCATAAGGGGAAGTAATTAAACTATTTCTGTTTCCATAGCAACCACAATTTTTGTCAGAAAAAAAGTGCACACAATCTCATTATAGACTCTGTACACAATCTCAAAATTGAGTAATGGCAGGATCTAAATTTTGAAGTATTTTCTCAAATTCTGTAACAATAGCAACCACAATATTTGTCCGAATCATAATATTTATAGACGTGCATAATCCCCTAATAAGGCCTAATTGCCCCCTATCCACATACCAAGTTTCATAAACCTAGCAGGGAAACTGTTTGAGTTATGTCAGGATCCAAATTTCAGCAGACAGACGGACCAACGGACATGGGCAAATCTATAAGTCATTATTTTTTAAAATGGTGCACCTTTTCTGTCATTAATAATAATAATTAACTTTCAATACTTAACCGAATAAAACAGGTATTTTTTACTTAAAAGTTGTTTCCTTGAAATTGTAACCCTCTATTCTGTAAATTTACAGTATGAATGTTCCGTTGATTAACAGAAATTGTGTAAATATACAGATAATCTATAAATGAAACACTTAATTAAAGCGGCGGGCTGACCCAGAGGGAATTTGACATTTTTACTCTTTCAAAGTCTAAATTCCCACCCTAGAGGAAGGGCAATTTGTCAAAATCCCCTCACTGGGAGTATATTAAATGATTTACATGCCCCCCTCCATGATCAAAATTTCGGCCAAAGTCTATTTCCCCGGGACTCGGCACCATTCTGTCTGTCAAATTCCAACCTATCAGGAACAGTCTTCTGTCAAAAGTCCTGTGTATGCCCGCCGCCCCCTCCCCTGGGGGAAATAATTGATAGGTGCATCACTCTTGAATTTTAGGACCCCTCCCCCCCTCTCCAGACAAATTTTTACCCTAAAGATTTTGATTCGTAGTGTAATCTTTTCTTAAACCCTGATTGTTTTTGCCTATAAAATGGTAAAGTTGAGTTTAAAGTATCCAAATGACCATTCAGATTTACAGTAGAATGAATGCGTGTGGAACCTGATTTATCAATGTACAACTGTTAACCATGGGTGAAAGTTGAAAATTTGTAAAATACTGAAAATTCCTCATTTCAGTACAGAAATGCTACTTTTACTATAAATTCATAGAGAATAAAATTTCGAAAAATACTGAATTCAGTATCAATACTGAAAACTTTCACCCATGTGTTAACAGTTTAAATCAGCCTAAAAAGTCAAATTACTCCCAATTAAAACTACAAAAGAATATATCTACAAAATTAATGTACAGTATGAAATAGACAAAAAATAAAACTTACCAATGATAGATCTCTGCAACTAGAAACGCCACGTTCTCGATATTTAAATCAAGCACCACCCGTGTAGACAGACGTTACGTGTAGTCTGTGTTGACCAATTTACATCGTGGACTATTCCATTTTACTACACGGGCAATCAGGATAATATGTCAACGTGCTACGTACCAAAAAACTACTTTATATTCGTAAATGTGATATAATATTTAAATAAATACTTCATCCATATTATTATGAGTATGTATAACGCAAAATGCATTATTTAAACAACGATTAATTTACACAAAAGTTATTTAAACTTCTAATAGTAATACGCTAGTACAGTGGACTCGTCTAAATTTGTCGCTTCCTTGGAGAGTTGTTGAAATATAATTATGATTGCATTTTAAGCTATAAAAATGTATTATGACAATTTTATTGCATTTGTCGTTGCAAATGCTTTATTTAAGTATTTGGAGGAAAACCGTACTTGATATTCGTTTGGAAATGAACTGAGATAGAGAAGAGGCTGAACGCCGAGGTAAGTTTGTTTTTAGCTATAATTTTTAGATCTAGCTCTATATTCTTTTAGAATCTTAAATAGATTTATCTGGTATTGATGTCGAATCTATGTCCATTTTCTGTGGATTACATAGTTGTTTCAGTATTATTCATTGTTTATTTTAAGTATAAAATTTATATACTCAATTGCAGTTTAAACCTGAATTATGATTCTCAGGGCTGTAGAAGGCAGATAAACTGTCTGCTTATTAAAGGCGTGGTCTCCAAGTTTATGCTTATTACAGGGGCGGGACCTAGAATAAAGCGGTAAACTGAATTATGATTCTCAGGGCTGTAGTAGACAGATGCCTAAGCTGTCTCCAAGTGGCTGCTTATTACAGGGGTGGTCTCCAAGTGGCTGCTTATTACAGGGGCGGCACCTAGAACAAAATACCATGTTCTGATGGTTTAAGGAGGGGTGTACGCCTCCTCTGCCCCGTCTAAACCCGCCCTTGTATTAATTATGATGGTACAGGTACTGTAAATTGTAATGGTTTGACTATCAGGGTTGCAGCCCAGAGGAGAACCAAACATTTGGAGGTGCATCATAATTTTAGTTTTAAATATAACATGATGTAAGCAATGAATCTATTATTCATATGGATTTGCTTTGGGCTCTTTGAAATATTTTTGTCAGAGATTATGTTGATTCACCTCTAGATAGCTATGCACCTTATTATAAATGTTGACTGAATGGGATGGGCAGCATGAAGGGGTCCTGTCCCCTTCTGGCGAAGATTTCTTTTGGATGTTTGAATAATAATTGTGCAATTTTAGCTTTTAAATCAGACCTAAAAATAATGAAAGTAATGCTACTAATAATTAAGTGTCCCCTCCTGGTGAAGATTACTAAAATGGTGCAATTTCCTGCTCTTTTAGCTTTAAAGTCAGACCTAAAAAAGTGCTAATAATTGAAATTACATCTGCAAACTTTTTAGAAATGTTAATACTATGATCATTCAGGTTTTACCATTATAACATATGGGGCTTAATTATTAAGAAATCCAAATTTATACACAAACATTTATTTTTAAATGTATAATGCGAATTCCTGCTCTATATAAAATTTCAACCTTGATATTCGGATTTGAATTGTACTACTAGCAGAGCTACAGATAAGGTTTTAGTCAATTGGGTATTTTACCCCTGAGTTTCAATTTTGATTGGGTTTTGACAAATTTTAATTGGATATTTAATAAAACTCAAAGGGTAAATAAGCTTTTATGTACTATTTTTCACTATAACATCCTTTTCTATTTGGGTATTTCAAATTGTTTTTGCTTTTTCTTACTCCCTCCTCTTAAAATCTATTGGGTTTTTAAGAAAATTAATTAGGTAATTACCCCAATACGCAGCTTATCTGTAGCTCGGTACTAGGTTTAATTTATTAAACAAATTTCAATGAAATTGATGCATATTTAAAAATATTTGAAGAATGTGCACCATTACTTTTCACTCGTACGTTTAATACTAAAGGTAGAAATCCTAATTAATCACACCAGCAGGCAATTAAATAAAATACATGTTTTTTCTCACTGTTGCATTAAGTTACATTTAACTATCAATTCTTCAAGTCAAAGTTCTAAAGTGAATTTTGAGATCTTTGTTCATGTCAAACTTTTAATCACCATGCTCTAATTTAATAGGATTTAATGATGATGACTTAAAATTGACATCATTAAATGTAATCTCTGACTGACCTTCTTTAATCAACCTCAACACACTTAATTTCTTATCAGTTGCAGCATTCACACCTCTACCATCAGTAGGTTCTGTTGAATACTTGATTAGTAATGTCTGGGGGCTATACAATCTATACACAGGATATTATAGAAATTAGAATGTCCAATATACAGGTCTCTACCAGTATGATAGATTTAGCTAGCCCCCAAATGATATATAGCAAGACACCTGGGGACTTCAGTCCCAAAGCCCCCCACCAAATACATCCCTGGCATCAAGGTAAAACAATACAGTTATTTTTCTGTCAAATCAAGTTTTTGGGAGACATAAAAATTTAGCCCCTCAGACTCGAATGTAGCACTATTGCCTATTTTTGCACTCAAGTAGTTCCAGAAAATGTCACCATTTTAAACACTGCCACATATATGTTTCTCCAAATATTTAAATTGATTTACTTAAATCAGCAACAAATGTTTATTTTAAGATCAACAATTATTGTCTCAAACTGTTTGTTAAATTGATATTTTTGCAAATAATCACTCTGCTGGAGCAATATCGAACTTTTGGTATTATGAAAATGACGTGTTCATCAAATGTCCCAGCTGTGTAGATAGTTTTAGAATTTTTATTGGAGGTTCCATCATGTAGCTATTTTAAGAATATACACCAGACGAAGTTAATTATTAAGTTCTGAAATATTAGCATATTACACTAACTACCTCCTCATCCTAAAAGACACTGAAATGTAGGGCCTATATAAATCCAAGCAGGAGGCGATTTGGTTGCTGCTATTATATAAAGATCAAACCAACTTTACACATTTTATGTTTATTGAGACTCCAGCTGTGAGGGCTGATAAATAGACGCTTATAATTATTTAAGTGCCACTTATGAAATTCGCGTTCAATACATGTATGCCAAATAATATGCCCCTATAAAGTCACATACGCCTATTTTTACATTTGACAAGATGATCATTATGGGGAGTAAGAACACAAGCATAAAACGTGTAAAGAAGGTTTGAGCTTTAGTAGAAGCAACCAGATAGCCTCCCATCGGCACTCTCAGTGCTATGATTTTATATGAGAACATGATTCTATTTTATTGGTCTATAATTTTAAAATACATTCCTGTTAATAGTTTTTGTGAAATTTAGCATTTTGTATGGCTGATCAGTTAACTCGGGACTGACGTTACATAGAAATGTAAATCTGCATATATTTTTTACAAAACCATGTTTGTTTGAAACTTTCATAGTTAAACCATCCTAATTATACTCAGCGTCTATTAAAAGTTACCACCCTTTTGACTCTTATGCTTCAAAATTCACATTACACTGTGTTAAAAGCCGAACACAACTCTGTTTGGACCTTACTGTGTAGTCATAGCTATCCTATTTAACAATGTTCAAATGCCTAAAAAACTTTTGTACCGATAGGTCATATTGTATACAAAATATAGAGGTATATATAAATGGTAACTTTTCAGTGACGCCCAGTATATTTTCTGGGCACCAACTTTAAAGAAGATAAAAAAATCCTTCAAATTTAGATTTTAATGAGTTTTACCATCATGTCTGTCTGAGTTATGCTTTTTATTCCTCTACAGGTTTTCAACCATAATGACGGATACATATTTGATATACAATATTCTAGATAAAACCCATAAGTCATTTTTATGCAAATAATGATTTATTAATTTCAACACAATCATATATATGTGCGATGACCAATTTATATAAAAAGCAATTTTATGTACACTTAAGGCATTTATTAAATGAAATTGTGAGAGTGTAGAAATGTTCCACTAATAAGATCATTGATTAATTATGTACAACTAATTTATTTATCAGCAAAAAACACGGGAGTGCAAATGTTACCACACAATCAAAGCAGGTTGAGTTTTTCAAATTTTATTTCTGACCAACGTTTCGGCTTATACATGTATTAAGCCTTCAACATGGTGAATTTATTTGAAATTGTGAGAGGAACATCAGACTGATATTAAATAGAAATAATAGATATATTACCAGTATTACGCTGAAGATTCTTATTTAGTTTATTAGTTAAGCATTCTTATCATAGGTTTATTAGTGAAACATTTCCGGATAAACTCGTGTGTTTTTCTAGTGCTTTCATAGTTGTTATATCTTAAAGCAGCTTTATTGCTAATTATGAGATCAGATGTCTATAGAATACTTTAATATTTTTCAATCAAACAATATTTAGCTCCTCCCATAATGCTCAGCTTAGAGCCATACTCTCTCTAAGAGATGACTAGCCCCTCCCACAGTTAACTACAATGTGAAATTTATAATCTTTATAATCAGTTTCCTATTAACTCCTTCCAATTAGGTGATATTGCATAATCCTTGCTCAAATCCTAAGAGTTAGGGATCTATGTTTACAAGAAATTGATTATCAATTATTGAAGCTGCAGGAGGCAGGAAATAGACCATAAAACTCCTTTGACTTGAAAGGATTGTATATTGTTAGTGTTGTTAATTACTAGTTTTGGGGACAGTAGCTGCATAATTAAATGGGTCATTTTACTTGGTGACAGCTGTCTATGTTTTTACAAGGAATTATATTGATTATGAACTTACTGAAGCTGCATAAAACTCCTTAGTCTTGTTAGGGGCTGTATATTGGTTTATTGCTAATTACTGTTTTTGAGACAGTAGCCGCATAATTAGGGGTCATTTTAATGGAATTAAAACCTTAATTAAAACTAAAAAATGGTTTGATTGGAAAAACATACTTGTATTCAGAGGAATACATTCTATGGTATTCTATGACATTTAATGTCTTATTTAAAATTAAATGAATTCCTAAATAACCTTTTAAAACAATGTATTTACAACAGTTTCTAAAATGTTTTTATGATGTAGAAAAAAAATTGGAGAGGGAAATTCAAATGTGCTGCATTCTTTCAGTATAATAATTGTATAGTGCGATTTGGAATGGACCAACTGCTATGATATTTTATGGATAGAATTTCAAATTCCTGTGCTCAAACTTTGAGTTGTTTAATTTAGTCAACAATGTAAGTTGCAATCATCCATTGAAGTATTATTCCTCATCATAGGTCAAAACCTTTTTTTTCCAGAATTTTTTGTGCGAGGTATTCCGATTGATCTGAAATCATATTTGGATCGGGGCTGGATCATATTACCATGGGTAAAAAGTTTCAGGCATTATGATTGTACCTGTTTGCTCTAATCTATGTGTAATACATTGGTGAAAGTTGGTAATTCTCGAAAACCTGTCATCCTAAAAACTTTACAATTTATATATGAAAAATAAGAAAAACAGGACTTTTTGGTACACTATAATTTAAAAAACCTGAAGTCCAGGCATCAAAATATAAGAATATGTGAACAGTCTTACTAGAACCCTGTATGACAACACTTTTTACGACCTCGCTTACAGTCTATTTTCATAAATAATAGGTTTACTTTGTAACTTGAAAAATCTGTATATTTTCTTGCTGTCCAGCTTTGGAATTGGCAGTGTAGAATAAATACAATATTTCAGAAAACGGGTTTTATCCTATAATGTAGATATCGAGACTTGATTATCATTACGTATTCAAATTATAACATTGTATTTTATATTTCAGTACCTCACTCAGTACCTCACTCGGCAAGGCTAAAATTTAGCAAGTCTAGAAGTTGTGACAGTTAACTGTACAGTGATTCATATATTGAATCTCATGCAGCACATTTATCCTTAAGGTAAGTTAAATTTAAACGTCTACAGACCATTGTATAAATGTTTTGTGAGCTTAAAGGCCAGGACCTGTGTTCACATTTTTAGCTCAGGAGTGAACTTTTGTGATCACTTTTCGTCGTCGTATGTCGTCCATCAACAATTTGCTTGTGTAGACGCTAGAGGTCACAATTTGGCCTAATCTTTATGAAACTTGGTCACAATGATCATCTCAACAAAATCTAGGTCAAGTTCGATATTGGGTCATCTTGGGTAAAAAACTAGGTCAAATCATAGAAAAACCTTGTGTAGTCACTATAGAGGTCATAATTTTGACAATGTGTGTATCTGTAAAATGTAAGTTTAGTTCGAAATCAGGTCATCTTGGGTCAAAATCTAGGTCACCAGGTCACATCAAAGAAAAACCTTGTTAACATTTTAGAGGTCATATTTTTGACATAATCTTGATGAAACTCATTCTCGTTCACCACAGTATTCTTCGTTCGAAACATACTCTATCAATAGGTTCAAATCCTAGCGTTGTGAAAGAAAAATCGACCAATCAAATCCATTTTGTCATTTCTATTTATAGCAATTACGACGGGTGTTTCTCTGACATCGTCCAATCAAAATCGAGTTTAACAAACAAAATATTCAAATTTATCGTTCGGAAAACCAATCGAAGAAAAAAAATATTTGCAATTTTTCTTTAGCAATTATGAGATATTATTCAGAATAATTAAACAAGAAAATTATTTTTTTATTTCCTTAACATCAGAATGAGCAGGACACGGAACATTTTCACAGGGAGTTTATAGATTGTACATTTTTTGTAACTAACTTTTCTTCAAGGGAGAATACGTTCCGAGCGCACCTGTCGAACGGACGATTGTTTACAAATGATTTTTAATTTACTCCCGTTCGATGCGTTCACTTCATGGACACACAGTCTCAGTTTCACTTGTATTATTAAATTAGATCTAATGTATGCAGCTTATTGTTATTGCCGTTTGAATTCCTGACAAAGCTATAGATCTATTTCGAATCAAAACTTCACAGCCATGGGCACTCATCGTCAAAGACCTTGGACTTATTTCATATCATGATAGGTCTATATCGAACCTCTCGTTCAGTCTATCTGTAATTAATAATGACTGCTTTATTAACTATATTTAATCAAAGATGTACTTTATCTAATTAAGTTTGTTAACATTTTTAAATCCAATAACTCGATCCATGTTTACATTTTCTCACGAGTTTGTTTATAAAATACCCCGCGTAGATTAACGAGCGTTCTGATTGGACGATAGACGGAATCACCAGATATCTACGAAATGAGCTATGTGTGATCACTCTTCGTACGTCGTCCATCCGTCCGTCAACAATTGAGTTGTGTCCTCTCTAAAGGTCACAATTTTGGCCTAATCTTTATGAAACTTGGTCACAATGATCATCTCAACAAAATCTAGGTCAGTTTCAATATTTGGTCATCTGAGGTAAAAAACTAGGTCACTAGGTCAAATTATAGAAAAACCTTGTGTATTCACTGGAGGTCATAATTTTTTATAAATCTTTAAGAAACTTGGCCACAATGATCATGTCAACAAAATCTAGGTCAAGTTCGATTTTGGGTCATCTGGGATAAAAAACAAGGTCACAATGTCAATTGAAAAATCACAATGTCAACTGACATTTTCCTGAGGGCCGTGGGTTCAACCCCCACTGGAACCATAATTTTTATTTTTTTATTTTTATTTAGTAAAGTGTTTAGGTATTGTTTTGTCTTAATAGCATGTATTTGTACAGTTAAAATGGAGGCATTTGTTTTTCCAAATATTTTGTTTAAATTATAGGTCAAATCATAGAAAAACCTTGTGTAGTCACCAGAGGTTACAATTTCAACTTAATCTTTATGATTTGGGTCCTAATGATCATCTCAACACAATCTAGGTTAAGTTTGATATTGATTAAGTCATCTGGGGTCAAAAGCTAGGTCACATGGTCAAATCATACAAAAACTTGCAGTAGAGGCTGAATTTCCTCAAATTCTATTCAGAAAATGTGTAGGGTCACCATAGGGGTGTGCATGCACTAGAACGACAGGTGAGCGACCTAGGGCCCTTTGGGCCTTCATGTTAGATTTACGCTCGGAATGAAGGGTATTGAATCAGGGGGTAGTCTGGGAACTTGACTAACCACTGATGTATGAGGATGGATGAAACTTGGTCAAGTTCGAAATCAGGTCATTTTAGGTAAAAACTCTAGAGTCACAATTTTTACCTAATCTTTATAAAACTTGGTCTCAATGTTTGTCTCTGTAAAATCTAAATAAAATATTAAGGTCAATTATCATAACAAATACTGATTCTGCCTAAACTGCTAGTCATCAAGTGAGCGCTTTAGGGCCAACAGCCCTCTTGTTTAATATCTAATGATAAAAACTTGGTATGTTATAATTTATCACGGTACTTACGGGGCACATACAGTTCTGGATTAATCCTGAAATCAGGATGTGCAGTATCATAAAACTTAGTTGATGAAAGAATTCCAAGAATTGACATTTTAGTTATGGTCATTTGAAATTTCATAAGCTGAATTTTAACAATAGAACAATATTTGAACTGAGTTTAGTGTACAGTAGGCCAGTGTGCTACATTCATCCGAAACACATTTGTGACCAATTTTCATGAGTGGCTATTGTGCGTCATATTAAACTTATATTCAAATTAAAAATTTTTATGATTCTTTAACAGTTACAAATTTTGGTGATTCAGTTAACTAACTCCTACAAACCATATCTCTCCGCAATGTGTAGGTTTTAAATGATAATTGAGAATTAAAATGTGTATGTAACTTTAATATTTCCTAGCTTTGATAAAACAGAACCATGGTCCAATGATTTTATTTTTGAACATGTTTGCCAACAGAACACTGGTTCTAACATTGGCAATATCGGTAGGCAGGCATCAACCATTGGTATAGAAAAAATCAGTTGGGAGTGAGATATTGTGATGAAACTTGGTGCTGGTGTGAAGATGATGCTCTGGACTAGCACAGCAAATATTTACAGTTTGTAGTTTGTATAGTGTGCAATGACTTTCAGCTGAATGATTTATGGTCAATGCTGTTCTCTTATTTCAATAAACATGTTTTTATTCCTATATATTATTTACAGGTGCACACATCCTTCTTGATGGTTGGCCACACCCATGAAGACCTTGACGCTGCTTTCAGCAAATTAGCTGCAATATTGCTAAAACAGATACCGAAACTCTTGACAAACTATTAAACTTATTACCTAACTCAGAACTCATTGGCACAATGTACTTGAACCATGTATTGTGAACGTTACTCAAATTATGCAGCCACTACACTATCGGTTTGTGAAGTGTGAAAGTCTAGTGAAAGTGTCGTATAAGGGCAAATTTAACAAGCCCTGAATTAATTTAATGGGATTATTTTGCACAGTTACCCTGAAAATTTCCAGAACATTCTGCTGCCTAGATGTTGGAAGGTTTCAGAAGCAGGTTGACAATATATGAATTCTGTCCAAAGACACAAATTTCAGTCAAAAAATGGAAAAGCTTTTTCTCTGAAATTCAAGACTGTGATGAGAATTTGTCCTCAGTGATTGACAATTGGACGCTGAGCAACTTTCCACGTCAGGAAAGCATGAACGACAGTTTTCCTACTGCAATTAAAGCAATCCATTATCGACAAGAAGACCCGAGTTCCTGAGGTAGGTTGTGAGTTTAAATATTATAACCCCTTTCAAGACAAAGTAGTTGACGGTTGTACAACGTTCTGCTATGAAGTCCACATTAATTTTCAAAAATGATGCAGATATTTGCAATCATAAAAAGCCAGTATTTTATAACTATTAGAACAAAAAAGTCTGCTTTTAAACTGATTTGCCATTATTTATAAGACTTTTAGTGTTGCTCTACAGAGGTTGGACTGCAGTGGTTTTCATGTTTGCTAGGCATATTTAAAAATTAAATTAAGTTATATATTTTATTCTTTATGTATATACTCAACTAATCCATAATAAGATTGTGAACATAGGTAGCCTGTGCACCTACAAGTTTGTGCATCTTATATTTGAAATGGGCGCATCTGTACAAAAACAAACACACTGGCATCAACCATGTGATAAACTATATCAATTATCTGTCTATTAACAAATTCGAACAAAAAGTTGAATGTCAAACTGCAAAAACTTGCAAAATCGGCCTCAATGTTACATGCAGTCCGCAGTTTTAATATAAACATTTGTGACCTATAAGTTCGTGCACATAAACTGATGACGTAATTAGGATCGCACGGGTAGGATATTGCCATTTAAAAGTTTTGTAAAATAAAGTTTGATCAATTGTCTGTAAGTAAGCACCATTTTCCAATCGTAGATTTATCGTATCTAATGCAAATTTTGAGGAAAACAAATGTCACCCTAATTCGCGACCGGAAGCGGTGAATATGTAAACAGTAAAATTGGTGCTGGGACAAAACCCACCCGTGAACGTAACGTACCCGTTTTTGTGGCATCTTTTTGCATTATCCAGCTGGATAAATGTCTTTTTAATAACTTAAAATGAATTTGGACACAAAAATGAGACTTTTAGCAAAGAAATGAACGTTTTACTAAAATGCACAAACTTGTAGGAATGCACGAAGTTATAGGAATAGAGGCTATATATTAAAGATGGCAACGAGTACTAAAATCGGTACTCGGTCACTCGGTCATTCTTCCGATCGAGTACTCGGGTACTTGGAAAACTACAAATGTGGATGATATTTGGGACACAGAAATGCTGTACTGCAAACGCACGAGTTCATCTTCAAATAGAACATCGTGTATGCCTGTCCGTTCTCAAATCTAGATTGGTAGAAGAATGTTAAAACAATTAAAACTAACAAAAAAAACAATACAATGCAACTATGATATAACTTTTAATCAATAACGCTAGAAAATCGAAAAATGACAACAAAAAACAACTTAGGGGGAATACTCTTATTAACCGGTGACATAGTAATATTTACAAAGCGTGACCAATTCACATTCAAGTTATCATTCATACATACGTATGTTAATCATGTAAACACTTGGATACGTTCTGTACAGACAGGATTAACTTTTTAGTCCCCTACCGGTTTTTGACCGGAGGGGACTATAGGTTTGCCCTCCGTCCGTCCGTCAGTCGGTCAGTCCGTCAGTCAGTCTGTCAGTCAGTCAGTCAGTCAGTCAGTCAGTCCGTCCGTCAAACAATCTGGATCCTGACATAACTCAAACAGTTTCCAAGCTAGGTTTATGTGGATAGGGGACAATAAGGGAATTATGCATGTCTAAAAATATTTTGATTCTGACAAAAATTGTGGTTGCTGTGGCAACAGAAAGAGTGAAAATATGCCCAAATCTGGATCTTGCCATAACTCAAACAGTTTTCAAGCTAGGTTTATGAAACTTGATATGTGGATAGGGGGCAATAAGGGAATTATGCACGACTAAAAATATTTTGATTCTGACAAAAAATTGTGGTTGCTATGGCAACAGAAAGAGTGAAAATATGCCCAAATCTGGATCCTGCCATAACTCAAACAGTTTTTAAGCTAGGTTTATGAAACTTGATATGTGGATAGGGGGCAATAAGGGGATTATGCACGACTAAAAATATTTTGATTCTGACAAAAATTGTTGTTGCTATGGCAACAGAAACATTGAAAATGGCCTCAAACCGGTAGGGGACTTCTGTATTGCTTGCAATTCTTAATTACTTGTTTTCCAAGTACTCAAAAACTGATTTTGCTATTCGATAATCAGACCTTTGAAATAGTACCTGAGTACTCGGGTACTCGTTGCCATCCCTAGTATGTATATGACTTTAGTCAGATGCAGTAAATAATATATATTTGTTCTGATCATGTTGAAAATACTGTGAACTGTAACTTTTCTATAGCTATAATAATGGAAAAATAGAAATCTTCATCCTCTGTCTTGTTTGGTGAGCAATCTTGCCCATATTGGTTATTAACTCTTTACTCCATAGCTAAAAATCATGCTCAGCTTAATTGAAGTTATACTTTGACCAATTTTGCTTATATTTGGCATGAACGTTCACCTTTATGAGGCGGAGTGTCATGCCTATGTTCCTATCGCTAAGGTCAAGGTCACAGTTGTCTGTCGGGAGATCGAAGGTCAAATTGGAGTTTGTCCGGATCAGAACTTTGTCATGCATTGACTTGACCAAATTTGGTATGAATGTTAACCTCTATTAATCGGACTGTCATGGGCAACCCCAGGTTCCTTTCTCAGGGGTTAAGGTCGGTGTTGGAGGTCAAAAGTCAAATTGAAGTTTGTACGGATCATTTCTTTTTTATGCATTGTGGGATAAGATGTAACTTGGCAAATTTAAGTTCTTTTTTCAACGTGTGCCGAGCCTCGACATAATTTGCCCAAGGGCATGGATCAGACTTTCTAGTTTAACTAGTTCACACAAAATTGTATTTGAATATGTGGTTAATATTCCAGGTTGCTGTTCAAAAGAGAAATAGAAGACGATGGAAGCACTATTTTTGGTATGTTGTTTTGTGTTTAAAAATTGCTACAGCTTTCTTATTGGTCCATCTTAGGTTATTATACCAATGAAAGTATAATTTTGACAGCACTATACGTCAGTTTGTTTTTATGTCAGTAGTATCTTCTCCTCCTTGAGCTTTCTTGTAATATCCAACCACCTCTAGGTTGTAAAGTATGAAGTCTTATATTATGCTAATAATTGGATAAGAACTTAAGATATATATAAAAAAGGCATAAGTCATAAGTTTTTAGTTCACCCAAGCACTTTATAAAAAAAATCTTCACCAATCACCATGTTTGTCGGTCGGTTGGTTGATCTGTTAGCAGAATCGTGTCCACATTGTAACTTAGTCATTTCTTACTGGATTTTAAAATCACTTAGTACAATTGTTCAACACATCAAGACAGTGTGTCATAGTCATACTTTTTGGAAAAAAGCTAAACAAATTGTAATCCATGCAGATGGCAACCAATTTGAAAAGGCTTTAAAAATCAGAAAAGTATCAACCACTAACTAGATTCCTTAATTTTTACTGAAATCATTGTTTGGTGACTCTCTTACATGTACATATGTGACATTTTTGTCATCGAGTCGTGAAAAAACATGGCCACCAGTGTCTATAGTAAATCTTTGATCAGAATGTACAGGTTAGATTTCATTATGAATTGGTGACGATGCAATCTGACTAAAGTACTTGATCTTCTTTACTTGAAGATCTGCATGATGACCACCTGTACAAGTTCCTGTTTTCAGAAATCGGAATTTCCACTATCGCTATTTATGTTTATTTATAATTCAGCCAATCATATCGCTCGTTACATTGGTACTTTGGTCGTATTAATAAACGGTAAATTACAAACAAAACAGCTTTAGTGTGCTTTTTGAGTAATCCTGATTAATTCGGCCATAATCCCATTGTAGAATTTGATTATCAATTGTGAAAGCTTGGCCAGTTCTGTTTGTCTCCGGTAAATATTGCAATCCATAAAGACCGAGTTGATCAGAATGAAGTAGGCGCGTAAGATGCATGAGTTCACGATAACTACCGTATTCTAAAAACAGAATCAAATCACTTTTAGAATTCTGAAGCAAGGTGCTGATTGGCTAATGGGAAAGGTCGCCTGAGGTGACCTTCTATAGGTCGCGGCCAGATCCTTATGTGTAGCGGGTTTGAGGATATGATTTTAATCAGATTGGTAACAATGTTCCATGATTGGTCCATTCTAAAAAAAGCTAAATTGTTGATTTCCTATCTGGTTACTATGGCAACCAAATCCCAAGTTTCAGTTTGAAAATATATGGTTCTATTACTAGATTAATGTGTACAGGTGAGCTATACAGGCTTATCTTGGCCCTCCAGTTGCAGAATGTCAGTCACCCATACATGAGCAACAACCTGAATATGTTGATGTTCATGATTCGGAAAGACTAATAGCTGCAATAATGTTTGCCACACAGTGGTGTGGAAGATTGCTCTAATTTATTTTCCTTTAATTTCAGACAAGCTTGCTACATGGAGACATTAGTATATGAAGTTGGCACAAGGGGTTTACTGCGGTTATGACTCATATTCAGCATGAAGTGTATTCAGCATGTAGTGTGTAGTTAACTTTGGAAGAACATGTGTTACCAACTAAAAGTGTGTGAAATACTGGTATCTTCTTACCTCATCAGATTTAGGGCTTTTAATAAGGATTCATACATTATTGGCCGAGTCTGAAACGTATGTTTTTAGTTATTTTCTTTGTAGTGTAAAGTGAATATTTTATACTTCTAACATTTTTGCATGATTTGTAAAGTGCTATATAGTAAATTTGATGAAATTGTTTTTATTATTTTGTCTAAAATTATGTTATAGTCCATTTGATACAAACAATTTCATATGGATACTGGATTATAGCATTGTTACAGTATAAGAATACACAAACATGAATGTAATTTAACTGATGTACAGTTAGTTAAGGGATCAAACTGTCAGGATGCTGTTTCATGTGTTAGCATATTTGCTAATACAGTATTCTAGTATTTTGTAAGTGACCTATAGGACCATAAACATTCAGCGCTCCGCTTCCAGACATTTTTGTCGAACCCGCTTGCGGTGAGCGAGCCTTAGTCGCCCTTTTGCTTATATTTGGCATGAATGTTTACCTCCATCAAGGAGGAGTGTCATGCGCAACCCCCGTGTTCCTATCTCAAAGGTCACGGTTTGAGGTCAAAGGTCAAGTTGAAGCTTGTCCGGACCATAACTTTGTCATACATTGACCAATCTTTCTTATATTTGACATGATTGTGAACCTTCATGAGACGTAGTGTTATGCCCAAACCCCAGGTTCCTCTCTCAAAGGTCAAGGTCACAGTTGGAGGTCAAAGGTCAAGTTGAAGTTATACCATTACTTTGTCATGCATTGACCAATCTTGCTTATAATTGACATGAATGTTAACCTCCATGAGCTGGAATATCATGCCCAACCCTCAGGTTTCTATCTCAAAGGTCAAGGTCACAGTTGGAGGTCAAGGGTCAAATTGAAGGCTTATTAAAGTTGTAGCCTTTTTTCAACGTGCGCCGAGGCTCGACATAATTTGCCCAAGGGCATGAGTTTCTAGTTTAAACAGTATTTAATGTATAGTTCATTTCTTCTTACAAACAAGCTTTTTCTTTTATGTTAACTGTTCTTTAATTTGACTTACTGCTATGAAACTGCTTGATTCAAAACTTCAAACAGAAATTATTAGAGAAAATGTTTGGAATTCCTTTGCATTGCATATATTATTGTTCAGAATAAGGGATAATTATTATACCCCCAGATTATAACTTAGTATATGGGGGCTATTTTGGAGTCATGCTTTAGGTTGGACGGTTGATGGGTCTGTCAGTTAGCGTTATTTCTCTGTTACCAATGGTCGGATTTCAACGAAACTTTGCAAGAATGATCAGTACCAAGTGTAGTTGTGAATATTGTCGGCACACATTGGTCAGATCAATATTAAGGTAGTTATGGCCCTTTGTTTTTTACACTTATAAATATTTCTCTGTTACAAATAGTAGGATTTCAATGAAACTTTGTGAATGATCAGTACTAAGTCTAGTGGTGCATATTGTCGGCACATGTTGGTCAGATCAATTTTAAGGTAGTTATGGCCCTTTGTTTTTAACACTTAAAAATTTTCTCCACGCTATTTCTCTGTTACCAATGGTCGGATTTCAACAACAATGTGCATGGATGATCAGAACCAAGTCTAGTTGTGCATACAATTGGCACACGTTGGTCAGATCATTTTTAAGGGAGTTATGGCCCTTTGCTTTTTACACTTATAAATTTTCTCCACGCTATTTCTTTGTTAGCAATGGTCAGATTTCATTGAAACTTTGCATGGATGATCTGTACCAAGTCTAGTTGTGCATATCGTTGGTACACGTTGGTTGGATCCCATTTAAGGGAGTTATGGCCCTTTGTTTATTTACACTTAATTTTGTCTGCGCTTTTTCTCTGTTACCAATGGTCAGATTTTAACAAAATTTTGCATGAATTATCAGTACCAAGTCTAGTTGTGCATATCGTCGGCACACTTTGGTCTGCACTTTTCTCTGTAACATTTGGTTGGCTTTCAATGAAAGCTTACATTATTTATTAATTACGACGTCCAGTTGTGCAATTTGTCAGAGCACATTGGAGTGACTGTCAAGCAGTATCTGGGGTATTTATCACATTCAGTGATATTTTTTGTTTTTATTCGGATCTGGTGTGTGTTAGTTATTACCCTTGTAATGATGAAATTTATGCAACTCTTTATTCGATTAAAATGTTTGGATGATCATTATTTACATCACAATACGGTCTTTTTCGTAGTAAATTTGACCAAAATGTTAAGACGTCCTAACGATTTTGCACTGTATGTATACTGTACATATCATATAACTAAAATGGCATAATTGCGATCAAAATGTTTGGACGTCCAAACAATTCTGTTTCCTGAGTGTACATATTTTGACTATATTTGGTCCAAATGTTTGGACGTCCAAACATCTTCGTTTTCAGAAAGTACACATTATGAGTATTTTTGACCAAAAATGTTTGGACGTCCAAACATTCTGTTTTCAGAATGTACACATTTTGACTATATTGATCTAATATAATCAAAATGTTTGGACGTCCAAACGTTTTCAGAAAGTTGACAATTTGAATATTTTTGACTAAAATGTTTGGATGTCCAAACATTCTGTTTTAGGATGTACACATTGTGACTATATTGATCTAAAATAATCAAATGTTTGGACGTCCAAACATTTTCATTTTCAGAAAGTTGACAATTTGAATATTTTTGACCAAAATTTTTCATTTCTTCAGAAAGTTGACAATTTGAATATTTTTGACCAAAATCCAAACATTTTCATTTTTTCAGAAAGTTGACAATTAGAATATTTTTGACTAAAATGTTTGGACGTCCAAACATTCTGTTTTTAAGGATGTACACATTTTGACTATATTGATCTAAAATAATCAAATGTTTGGACGTCCAAACATTTTCATTTTCAGAAAGTTGAATATTTTTTACTAAAATGTTTGGACGTCCAAACATTCTGTTTTTAAGGATGTACACATTTTGACTATATTGATCTAAAATAATAAAATGTTTGGACGTCCAAACATTTTCATTTTCAGAAAGTTGACTATTTGAATATTTTTGGCTAAAATGTTTGGACGTCCAAACATTCTGTTTTTAGGATGTACACATTTTGACTATATTGATCTCATATAATCAAAATGTTTGGACGTCCAAACATTTTCATTTTCAGAAAGTTGACAATTTGAATATTTTCGACCAAAATGTTTGGACGTCCAAACATTTTCATTTTTTCAGAAAGTTGACAATTAGAATATTTTTGACTAAAATGTTTGGACGTCCAAACATTCTGTTTTTAAGGATGTACACATTTTGACTATATTGATCTAAAATAATCAAATGTTTGGACGTCCAAACATTTTCATTTTCAGAAAGTTGACTATTTGAATATTTTTGACTAAAATGTTTGGACGTCCAAACATTCTGTTTTTAGGATGTACACATTTTTACTATATTGATATAATGTAATCAAATTGTTTGGACGTCCAAACGTTTTCATTTTCAGAAAGTTGTGCAGCTTTTGAGTATATTTGACTGAAATGTTTGGACAGCTCAAATTGTGCACACTCTGGAAACGAAAATGTTTGGACGTCCAAACATTTTGAATAAATCTTGTGAAAATATTCCCACCCTGGAAATACAATTGTTTGGACGTCCAAACATTTTTCATTTTTGTATGATATTTGCAAAATAAAGTATGAAAATGTTAACCTGTGTTTCTTATTTTGTCTTTTCAGGGTTACATTTGTAGACGTGTTTTGATTTTTTTTTCAATTTAGGTTGACATTTGTGACCCCTATTTGCTCATTTTGGGCTCCAAAAAAGGGAATTGGTGTCAATTCCTTTTTTAAAAAAACATCAGTTTTACCCTTTTAAGTAATTCCTGGGCGTTTGTCGGCTTTCTGGGGCTAGCGAAATTATCTAAGTGGATACTTTTGTATAAAATTTACTTTGAACACACTCAGAAAGATAAAACAGCGTCTCTGAACTTACCCTGGTGTACACTTGAAGGTCGCGAAAATGGATAATGTTACTCACCTTACTAGCAATATCCGGTGTGCGGTATACCGCAGTGGAGATGTAATACCAACAAAAATTAAGGACCGATATATGCAAGAACCTTGAAATATATTTATGCATAAAGGTCAGGACAATGTCAAACTGTCCATGCTATACATTTAACCAAATTTTATTATGACGAATGACTGGGTATTTGTCTAATAGATCAATTAAATTTTGACAATCAGTATTCGACCGACTACATTGTATTCAGCCATTTGGTTTCGACAGAATGAATATCTGTCAATTTCTTTTTAAATTCGACCACACGGTCTGAAAGAACTGATTTTTTCTTTCAAAAAACGCAGGCATACATACTTGTTCCTTTCAGTGGTTCGTGTAAGTGTCCTGTTGATTCGTTCTTGTCTACTGACTCTTGCTCCTAATGTGTTTTGACTGACTGTATGTTCTTATTGTACCTCTAGTAATCTGATGTAACTCTTGAGTCCAGGCATTCACTGTCCGGTTAGTGAATACATATTTTACGAAGGGCAGAATATACATCTTTTTTTTGTTTTACGAGGGAGGACTTACTTCTAGTACGCTTTTTCTTCCCCTGAACATCCAACGTAGGTTGTTGTTGTGGTGGTATTAAACGTGTCCATGAACCATATAACCTCCGTTATATCAGGCTTTTCTTCTTTATTGTCTATATTAGCAAAATTGTAGTTGATGATATAATTATCGGGACGCGAAATTGTACCTAACACCATGGATTGTGTACAATGTATTTGTGTTCCCCTACCGCACAGTATAACCGGATGAACATTCAACTGAGTGATGTGTGACCCGCCGAGTGGTTAGTGACCCACGAAGTGATGTGTGTCCCCCAAGTGATCAGTGAACCGCCGAGTGATGTGTGCCCCGCCGAGTGATATGTGCCCCGCCGAGTGATGTGTGCCCCGCCGAGTGGTATGTGCCCCGCCGAGTGATGTGTGACCCGCCGAATGATATGTGCCCCGCCGAGTGATGTGTGCCCCGCCGAGTGATGTGTGTCCCACTTAGTGATGTGTGCCCCGCCGAGTGATGTGTTCCCCGCCGAGTGATGTGTGTCCCACTAAGTGATGTGTGCCCCGCCGAGTGATGTGTGCCCCGCAGAGTGATGTGTGTCCCACTTAGTGATGTGTGCCCCGCCGAGTGATGTGTGTCCCGCCGAGTGATGTGTGCCCCGCCGAGTGATGTGTGTCCCACTTAGTGATGTGTGCCCCGCCGAGTGCTGTGTGTCCCACTTAGTGCTGGGTGCCCCGCCGAGTGATGTGTTCCCCGCCGAGTGATGTGTGTCCCACTTAGTGATGTGTGCCCCGCCGAGTGATGTGTGCCCCGCCGAGTGATGTGTGTCCCACTTAGTGATGTGTGCCCCGCCGAGTGATGTGTGTCCCGCCGAGTGATGTGTGCCCCGCCGAGTGATGTGTGCCCCGACGAGTGATGTGTGTTCCGCCGAGTGATGTGTGTCCCGCCGAGTGATGTGTGCCCCGCCGAGTGATGTGTGTCCCACTTAGTGATGTGTGTCCCGCTGAGTGATGTGTGTCCCGCCGAGTGATGTGTGTCCCACTTAGTGATGTGTGCCCCGCCGAGTGATGTGTGCCCCACCGAGGTGATGTGTGTCCTACTTAGTGATGTGTGTCCCGCCGAGTGATGTGTGTCCCGCCGAGTGATGTGTGCCTCGCCGAGTGATGTGTGCCCCGCCGAGTGATGTGTGCCCCGCCGAGTGATGTGTACCCCGCCGAGTGATGTGTGTCCCACTTAGTGATGTGTGTCCCGCCGAGTGATGTGTGTCCCACTTAGTGATGTGTGTCCCGCCGAGTGATGTGTGTCCCACTTAGTGATGTGTGTCCCGCCGAGTGATGTGTGTCCCACTTAGTGATGTGTGTCCCACCGAGTGATGTGTGTCCCACTTAGTGATGTATGCCCCACCGAGTGATGTGTGTCCCACTTAGTGATGTGTGTCCCGCCGAGTGATGTGTGTCCCGCCGAGTGATGTGTGCCTCGCCGAGTGATGTGTGCCCCGCCGAGTGATGTGTGCCCCCCCGAGTGATGTGTACCCCGCCGAGTGATGTGTGTCCCACTTAGTGATGTGTGTCCCGCCGAGTGATGTGTGTCCCACTTAGTGATGTGTGCCCCGCCGAGTGATGTGTGTCCCACTTAGTGATGTGTGCCCCGCCGAGTGATGTGTTCCCCGCCGAGTGATGTGTGTCCCACTAAGTGATGTGTGCCCCGCCGAGTGTTGTTTGCCCCGCGGAGTGATGTGTTTCCCACTTAGTGATGTGTGCCCCGCCGAGTGATGTGTGGCCCGCCGAGTGATGTGTTCCCCGCCGAGTGATGTATGTCCCACTTAGTGATGTGTGCCCCGCCGAGTGCTCTATGTCCCACTTAGTGATGTGTGCCCCGCCGAGTGATGTGTTCCCCGCCGAGTGATGTGTGTCCCACTTAGTGATGTGTGCCCCGCCGAGTGATGTGTGTCCCGCCGAGTGATGTGTGTCCCACTCAGTGATGTGTGCCCCGCCGAGTGATGTGTGTTTCGCCGAGTGATGTGTGCCCCGCCGAGTGATGTGTGTCCCACTTAGTGATGTGTGCCCCGCCGAGTGCTGTGTGTCCCACTTAGTGATGTGTGCCCCGCCGAGTGATGTGTTCCCCGCCGAGTGATGTGTGTCCCACTTAGTGATGTGTGCCCCGCCGAGTGATGTGTGCCCCGCCGAGTGATGTGTGCCCCACTTAGTGATGTGTGCCCCGCCGAGTGATGTTTGTCCCGCCGAGTGATGAGTGCCACGCCGAGTGATGTGTGTCCCACTTAGTGATGTGTGCCCCACCGAGTGATGTGTGTCCCACTTAGTGATGTGTGCCCCGCCGAGTGATGTGTGTCCCACTTAGTAATGTGTGCCCCACCGAGTGATGTGTGTCCCACTTAGTGATGTGTGCCCCGCCGAGTGATGTGTGTCCCACTTAGTGATGTGTGCCCCGCCGAGTGATGTGTGTCCCACTTAGTGATGTGTGCCCCGCCGATTGATGTGTGCCCCGCCGAGTGCTGTGTGCCTCGCCGAGTGATGTGTACCCCGCCGAGTGATGTGTGCCCCGCCGAGTGATGTGTGCCCCGCCGAGTGATGTGTGCCCCGCCGAGTGCTGTGTGCCTCGCCGAGTGCTGTGTTCCCCACCGAGTGATGTGTGCCCCGCCGAGTGCTGTGTGCCCCGCCGAGTGATGTGTGTCCCACTTAGTGATGACTGTTAGTAGTGGTGATTGATTTCTTTCCAGCAATTATTCTTTTCGAAAATTTCTCTTAAATCTAAATGTTTTTGAGTGGCCAGGTCTTTAACAATGTATGTACCCTTTCAAATAAATTAATGGTTTACCGGGCAAATAACGACTGAAACAGTGTAACATGTCAAGACGTTCAATACATGCGAGTACAACAAGAAATAGTGATACATTCAAATCAAAATGAACTAACTCACTTCGAGTCTTGCAAAATAAACCACAATATACACGACTGTATGTACGCAACTATATTTGGGATTTCGATGCTAATTCATGCTAAAGACCGCTTTAAATTAAACCAGTAAAATGTAGCATGTAGCGTTTATTTGGCCATGGAGTATGTACCGGACATTTTCGCGCGTCAATATTAAAATAGTTAATGAATTCTGATTTACAGACATTTGACGTGTGGAAATATAAGCGATTAAAAAAAAATCTTAGAAGTAAATTTGTCAATATACCCATGATACCTACGTCGCTAAATAAGAACTTACAAACTAATAAAGACGTAATCTGATTATTCCGTTGTATCGGTTTTAATTTCCTGTTTTAGCTTCGAGGTCCGATTTTATCCTCGCAAAAAGTGAACGGATATTACGAGTTTATATATAAAGACTGTTCGCACTATATTATACCCTATTTGGATAAATAAGAACCGTCTGGTGTTTGTCTTGGCTGTGACAATGTGTTCCTTACATAAAAGCCATCAGAGCGAACAGTTAATTATACGACTTGCCGTGGATTGATGAAAGCTTTACATTGTCAATAAGTCTCATTCCACCCTATAACAGACGATATTTGTGTTTCCCCATAGCTTTCAAGCACTTAACGCTTGCACTTTTCTTGCCCGGGCTGTGTGTTTAATTACTTGTGTTTCACAATTCCTCCAAGTGATTAATTGCTATAAAAAGGCAAGATTACGAATTGCTTAATTTGGTCATGTGTGAATTATAGGAACATGTATTTTTTTAAATAACAAATAGCCGTTTGTATGAAATGCTCATGAAAATCCTACAAAAATAACAGTAATGAGCTTGGAACTTAAGTTTGTTATAACAGAATAAAGTTTTTACCTTAGATGGTCATAACTTCACAGCGTATAAACGACTGTATGTAAAGTAGGATGTTGTAATTGGATTTAGTTGGTTGGAGTAAAAACCACAACAAGATTGGTTGAATAATTTGAAATACTAAGTATACGAAAACATAATGACAAGCTGTACATATTTATTATAACGATTAACTTTCCTACCGTTTGCACACACTTCATTCCGAAATGTTTGCTTATGTTACATAAAATCATTGAACATCGTTTGACTTTTTGTGAGAAAAATGTACACTGGCTACTTTTAAACATCATTTACATGGTAATTGGGCACGTTTCGTTTCAATAATTGTACATATTATAACAGATATTACATTAACATATAATTTTCTTGTTTTCAAATATTTTCAAACTGTGTTTTTATTGCGATAGAGGTGAAAAACAAACAGGCTATGTTGTGCCGCTACTGTATGTTTACTGCATTGATTATGTATGTTTATTGCGATTATTAAAATTTAATGTGTACGACTTATTGCAATTTTTTATCGCGATTTGAGTCAAACTTTCAGGTACAACGCACGAATGCAAGTGCTTATACTGCACATTTTCACCAGAAAACTTCGGTACCTGCATTATACATTACACCGAAGTCCATGAAAAGCTCAATTCGAAAATCAAAATTTTGCATTACAATTCTGAAACAAAACGTGTACTATGGTTACCCGTTTCTAGGCAACGACAGAACCTGACATAAACATAACGTTCTCGCTTATATGACTGTTTTTCGACTATCATTCTTTTCAAATGATCGTTTTAGATTCACCAGTAGAAGCATAGAGTCTACACTAAACCACCTTAAGCAATGGATGGATTTAAAAGAATAATTTAGAAAGAAAACAATTAAAAACCAGCCGCCTGTTTACTTGGTAAAGAGCCAGAAACTATGGTTTGTGTTAAAGTTTCGTCGCCTAGCAACTGGTAACCAAAGCAACTGTAGCTCTCGTAGGTTTTAGGTTATCACAAATGGATAAAACTTTCCAATCGATATATTTTTTTGTTTCTAAACACTTTAAAACTGCAATACATTACAAGCTATATAATTGAAGATGGAAAACAAATTCAATATTGACGTTACTTTGACATTTATCGAGAAAAAAATAATTTTCAGAAATCTTAATTCCTTTGTTGCATTTAAAGTAACATAGTCATGCTATATATTCAATAAAACTTTGAAATGTAAGCTTTCCTTTGGTATATGAAATTGCCAGGTGTGATCAAGCATTAAGTCATGACATTCGGTTGTAATGTGGACAGATATTATGGAGGAATACCATATACATTACACACAAACCCGATACGGGTCAATCCCATCAAACGACATTCTCACAGCGTAAACGATTAATTAAATAAATATAAAAGAGAAGTAAATATCGCCGACATACAACAATAACAACCTTATAAGACCCTTGCTCATTCGAAATCAGCACCACTTGGTGCATCTTATGAACGTATTTTTGTGAAACTTGGTACTGGTCATGGTGACCAGACCGAAGTTAAAAATACTTTTTCTCAGAATGGCTTTTTGTAGTTACGACCTCTATAAAATAAAAATTATTCAAACCATAGATATGGATAATTGGCACATCAAGGTTGTTTCATAACACGGCTCAATAAAAAGTAATATTGGGTGTGTTATTCACGGTTTTACAATCGATACATAAATATAAATTTCGTTTTAAAAATGATTGGGTACAATATTTAGGAAGTATTTGACAAAATAATTTACTAAAACACACTGAAGAGTCCTAAGAAACAACGCAAATCACTGCATTTCAATCACAATAAACATACATCTCTATCACAATAAACATACAAATCATTTTTTCTAAATTATCAGTAAACATACAGTAAGGAGTCTACATAGCTGTATCACTTTTGGTCTCTATCTCAGTAAAAACACAGTTTGAAAATATTTGAAAACACGCAAATCATATGTTAATGTTATATCTATTATGATGTGTACAATTATTAAACTGAAATGTGCCCGATCATGATATAAGTGATGTGTAAAAGTAGTCGGTGTATGTTTTTCTCACAAAAATCAAACGATGTTCATTGATTTTAGATAATATGGGCAAACATTTGGCAATAAAGTGTATGCGAACGATAGGAAAGTTAATCGTAATAATAAATATGTACAACTTGTCATAAGGTATTTGTATATAACCTTAGTATTTTACATTATTCTACTAACTTTGTTGTGTTTTTACTCCAATCATTTAAATCCAATCACGACATCCTAGTTTGACATATAGTCGTTTATACGCTGTGAACTTTAAAACACTATTTTCTGTAACAAATGCTCTACCAAATTGACATCTCACTGAGGTGCAACAATAGATACTGCATGTAGTATACATTTTAGTCATTTAAATCACAAAATAGGATTTTAACTAAGCAATAACTAAAGTTTTCCGTGTAATTTTGCCAGTCCATATATATATATATTATCTGTATATATTTCGTTAGCTTTTTTATCAGAATACTATTTAGAAACTTCACGCTGCCATGTTGCTAGGCTGTAAGGCTGCTAGGCCGATAGCCTGCCAACTTCACGCACATGTATGTCGTCAGAGAATACAGGCAGCTATAAATATGTAGCAGACATTGTGGTTCTAATATTTATGTAATATAAAATAATTTTGCTATAATGTTCAAACTCCCTATACAAATACTATAATAGTTATGCAATACGTATGAAGTTGGTCCGGGACAGCTTTTATTGAATTCACTAGAACCCGAAATTCGCGTTATCCGAGTTTGTTACAAACGAGGTTGACTTTTAAACACAAGTATTGGACATAAGATATTTCAGGACTTGCTTACTTCTAAGGGAATGGAACATGACATACAGACCATTTAATTTTTTCAAACCGGCATTATATACTGTACATTTATGCAACGCATACTTTGTAGCTTGGCCTAAATTAATGTTTACATTATGACGTCAGCAATATTATCTTTATAGTGATTTGACGCTCATTATATGTCTCTCTAAATTCTACAGAGCTTACGTTTTCCTTGTCTTTATTGCCGGTTCAACTGTTACTGTTACTTTCTATCTTTGATTGCTAGTTTCTATGTCAGGTTTGCGTTATTGTCAAAGCAATCAGAATGTTTAATCAGACAAGAGAAATAGATTTGTGATATTTACACGATCTCATCAAGTTGGTTGATTAGATGTTGTGAATGGATGATAAATGCAACCACGGTAAGTATACAGTATACACGTATGTATCGCAAATACAGGCACTGATTACAGAGCTTTGATGACATTGTGCTGGTTGATAGATATATAGATTTCCTAGATTCTAGCGTAGCTGATGTACATTAACATGGAAGTTTTGTCAGACTCCGAGGGATGGTCAATATATAACGAGCAAATGCTTGCAATTATGTTATGATCCGTTCGACTTTACTCAAACTCTAGCTCTAAGTAATAACATAATTATATTAGCAATGGTTCCTTGAATATTCATGATTATAGCGACATAAGGCTAACATATATGGTAACACTCAATACACGTAACGACACATTCAAAAATACATATGAACAAGGCTAGTGATTTTACGCAAACTAGGCGTAACGAGACGTTGACGTCAAAACTACGTACGGAAGTGTTGGATGCTCTGAACAAAATTCATAATGATGATTATCGTGCGTCTTTTTTCTTTTATCGCGTTGGTGAAGACGTATGATGATACATTAAAGGAGGGCAATAGGAAAAGGTTTTAAAAATTAATACAGTATGGCCTTAGGATTGGGATCGTCAAATTGATTTTGAATATATTGAGGCGCATTATGTAAATAATAGCTTTACTAATTCGGAACTCATTTGAACCGTTCCGACCATCTTCATCTAAAATTATCTAAAAGTATAACAACAGTAATTATTTAATACCTCGTCAACAATAGACTACTAGATCTACGGACCTATATATAATAATTCTACTAGACTTGGACATCTTGAGCCGCTATTATGTAATTATATTTTTGACATTGATGCAGATCCCGTATTTGTTTTAAATATCTTAAGAAGTCATAACTTTCGGAAGGATTTATTCAACTGGAACGATACTTTGACATTTTAGAAACTTTATTGCTTAAGTAATTGTAACGTATCTATATCTAGATCTATCAGCATACACATTGATCTGTGAATCTTATTGCATAAATAAATTGTCTTGTCTTTATATGTGTTTGGTCTTGGTTTAAAAGTCCACCCATAGGTTTAGTCACGTTGCCCGAGCTAGCGAAGGGAGTTATTTATATTACAATATTAATGTATTTAGCACTTTCGCGGCTACTTAATTTCGCGAAATTCTACACCTCCCGAACTTCTTGAAATTAAATCGCGCGAAATAATTTCTAGGGTTACAGTAATTATTATATGTAAGTTACTCGATAAACATAACAGGCCTTATACTGTATTGGGTGTATTTCAGTCTAATATGATAAAGAAATATAAGGATATATTACATTTAGAAAACTGTGCGTCATAGTGTCGCAAAATTACATTACGTTATTCCCGAGAGCGATATTAAGTTTCCTGAATGTCAAACTATTCAGAATAAAAATATTTGTTCTCGTCTCAACCCAAAGGATAAGTGATCAAATCATTAAGGTGTCGGTATACCAGCAATCTAACACATTTTGCAATCGTTGTGGTTATTGTGTTGCATGTAAATGTTGTATAGAACTTCCCGATTGACTGAATCAACGTTTTTAAAACCGTTAAACAAGGCATTCTCCATAAAGGCTTCACATCTGTGATGGCTTTATTATTCACTTTGTTGGCATGAGTATCGTACTTTTTTATTGGTCGATTTTTAACGGAATATGTCGATTTATTTTGGACACCCAATCAAAAGCTCCAGTTTATGATATGTGCTGTCAACTAAGACTTTTAAAAGGTAAATACGGACGATGATATAGCCGGTAAGCAAATCATTGTAATATATATGCTGATTGTGTTGTAATACTCACCAAACACATTTTAAGGCTGATTTCTTTAAATGTTCATTAAATGTACAATGTCTTCTCTGAATGAATAAAAACATCAACATGGATCGAAACTGAACTGATCTGAAATTGTGTGTAAAAAAATTATCATAGTATGTGGAAAATATGCGTGCGTATGATATGATTGTTTTTCCTCCAAACAGTCTGTTAACTGACTGAATGTGTAAGCTTTTACTACGATCATTAGTATTAATATAATGTAATCGTGATTTTATGTATGGAATCGATACTAGGTTTATAAAATCCGTCTTCACCAGGCGTTAAGTACGTTTATATCTACAGTTTAACTATTTCCGAGTATTTGTCCTGTCCAGAACGTGGTAATTATCTTGCCGAATCGTTAAAATGTCACACTGTGCTGGCCCGTGTGATACGCATAATGAGCCAAGATAAGCAGTGTTCGTTCTAAGGCAATGATATAATCAAAGTGACAGCTTTGGGAAATAAAGTGGGCCACGATGATTCTCAGTCAATAACCGCAACTATATGCATACCAATACAAGACATACTGGATAGAACTTCAGCCTTAATGTCAATAAGGGTGTGATTAAGTTGTCATTTTAAACGCTACTTTCACGAGAAAATGTCATTTCCAACAAAGCTCAGGGGAACAAAACGCAAAAAAACTGAGTGTTATAAGATGTTATAGGGACAAACATTTAAGATATTGCGACAATTTATTATATTCGTGATATTTAATAACTAAACATGTTGTTTAAGATGGGAATCCAGAACGTTGACAACATAAGTAAGTGGTATGTTACATAAGTTAGCCAACTTTTTTATGTCTGCTTTTTTATTGGAAACGACTAGATTTTCTCAAAATGTTTAATTCTTTACATTGTACTATATACTGCTCATTTGATTCCCGATATAACGTGATTTGTTAAATTATAAAACAATGATTGAGCCACTTTGAGCTTTTTTAACGTTACAATGTACAATTTGCAGAGAAGACTCCATCAGTTATACAAGGCAATGTTGAGAGTCATGAGGCTAATCGAAAGTGATTTTTCGGACATGAGAATCAAGAAGTCGAAAGGATTTTCTCAGCCAATAATTTGCTCACTGCCGCAAAAACGACATGGTGTCATGATGGGAATTTAAATTTACGGTTCAAGGTTTTACTAGGTTTGTGATTTACTTCGGGATTTGATTACTGACTATTATACAGTCACATACAAAGTATTGTTATATACTGAACTGACAAACAACAGACATTAGGCATACACATTCCCTCGAAAAACCTCCTAGGTATGGCAATTATTTTCCACATATGGCTTATATAAGGCTGATTGACAGAACTAGTTATTCGTCACGCTATCCAACACTTAATTATTCGTGTCACGTACCAATTCCGTTTGTCAAATCATTAGCACTCTCTATTACAAACAGTACATGCGTGTGGTATACGGAGTGCAGCAATCAACATTATTTCGCGAGGATTTTATTTTGTGTGTGTTTTTCGCGAATTCCGTCTTTATGACTTATTTGCGAGTTCTTGAGTTAGAGAGCTATAATTGTCATTCGGACAAATCATAAGGAACTACCGAGATACAGGCATTTGATGGGTTAGGGGTAAGCACTAGACTACGCTTATGAATTTGCCAAATACGTGTACATCATTTTTAAGCACTCTCAAATTCAATGGTTTTTACAATATAAGTTTTTGATGAATTCTGTCAAAAATGGTAATCTGCTCCCATCATTACTTTTGTTTGTGCATTCTCATAAATACGCTGGGGAGTGACAAAGAATATAATATTGTCTAATACACGCAATCGTTTTGTAGTACACACTGAAATGCGATATATGTTTTTCACTAGGAAAGGACAGGGAGTTTAGATATTTATATTTATAGAACAGGTCCTGGAAAGGAGGGGCTGTCACCTTCTGCTAACTGCTTAAACGTATTAAAACTGTATATACTAACTTTTAACAAAGCGCAGTGGATCACTGGATAAAATAGAAATAAAGTAACATATATTGTCTATGGCCAACGATATAGCACTGTGTTTAGATTTGATATTTGATAAATAGTCACTATAATATCTTGTAATTGAAGTGAATCAATCTCAATGTTCACCCAGTTACTTCTGTTAGAACAAATAGGACAAACAACGCAAATGTAGACAGCGTATTTCACATCAATACCAGAATAGTAAATGGTTACATACTTGTAACGCTAACTTAAAGCGATTGAAATGTTTCACCCAAATTCTATTACACTGGCATCGGACTATTTTCAACATTAATCATTCGAAATTACTGTGTGGACTGTTTGTTGCGTAGGAATACAAATGTTGAATCATTTGCCCGTTATTTTGCTTCCTGATACACCTGTACGCACCACTGGTTGTTCTTGAATAGTAGATGTGCTAGGGACATCCTTAGTTGGTACCATATTTATGTCGGTCTCATTATTCATGTCCAATTAAGATATTCATTGAGGCATCACGATGTATGTAGCCTCCTTATCTTGTTTCACAGTAACACTTTCAAATTACAAATATTGAGCTAGAACTTATACCGGTGAGAAAATAATTAAGTATTACCGTCGGTACTGTGTTGTGATTTTTACATGTACTGAGACGAAAATGAAACGCATGGTAATATGTTCTGGCTATGTCCAACGCACGCGTAAATATCTGCCAATATATTGTCTATCGTACATTGCTACTGTGCCTTTATCTATGGTAGCATGGTATGATAGCGAGCCGCTCACTTCCAGCTAGAGCAAATACGCGAAAATCTCGGACACAGCCTTGTCGTGGTATACAGTTACACAGTTCGTCGCAAAGTTATGAAGTTTTCATAGAGATCAATCATTAGAATTTTGTTCGTCGCATTTAACAATGACGTAGCGAACCTAAGATCTGAGGATCAAGCATTTACGATGCTGCTTTGTTGCCAAAGGCAAATGCAGGTATCGAGTTGTTCATGGTTACTTGTTTGTACTACGGAACGTTTTGCTATTCATCTAAGGTAAACTTGTTTGGTCAATGCCAGGACTAGGCCAGGTCGTTCATGCGTGCCGTCTTGACGTCACGGCATGATTATTCTTCTGATACAAGTGCAATATTTGAAACCGGTCTTCAACTAACTCGTATACTCATCACATTTCCTCATCTCTTTCCAGGTGTTATCCATAGCCGCATTGTAACGTTATGTGCCGTTGGTATTGTGTTTTGTTTTGTCTATAATAATTGTTTGTTTCGGCCGTGCAATAAACTCCCACCATTTACACTCCTATCTGATGATCCGTTAGTCTAGCGTGGATATGGTATGTATGAGCCGTGCAGCACACTCCGACCACTCACACTGCTATCAGATGATCCGTTAGTCTAGCGTGGATGTGGTATGTATGGGCCGTGCAACAAACCCCGATCACCCGTACTCCTATCAGATGATCCGTCAGTCTAGCGGGGATGTGGTATGTATGGGCCGTGCAACAAACCCCGATCACCCGTACTCCTATCAGATGATCCGTCAGTCTAGCGGGGATGTGGTATGTATGGGCCGTGCAACAAACCCCGATCACACGTACTCCTATCAGATGATCCGTTAGTCTAGCGTGGATGTGGTATGTATTGGCCGTGCAGCAAACCCCGATCACCCGTACTCCTATCAGATGATCCGTCAGTCTAGCGTGGATGAGGTATGTATTGGCCGTGCAACAAACCCCGATCACCCGTACTCCTATCAGATGATCCGTCAGTCTAGCGGGGATGTGGTATGTATGGGTCGTGCAACAAACCCCGATCACCCGTACTCCTATCAGATGATCCGTTAGTCTAGCGGGGATGTGGTATGTATTGGCCGTGCAACTAACCCCGATCACTCACACTCCTATCAGATGATCCGTTTGTCTAGTAATGATGTGGTATGAACTACTGTAAAACCAATTTACTTTTGCGAATACTAATTTTCGCGTTTTGTTGATCTTGGAAGTATTCGCGACTACATATTTTCGCGTTTTGTTGATCTTAGAAGTATTCGCGACTACATATTTTCGCGTTTTTATGTTTCCTGCAGTTTCCATATACATGTTTTAAGCACTTTCGCGGTGACTTAATTTCGCGAAATTCTACCATTCGCGAACCTCGCAAAACCAAATCGCGCGAAATAATTTCTAGGTTTACGGTATGGTAATTTCCATATCACCGTTAGACATAAAACACGTATAATGTCCATAAATATTAGTTCGATAGCCAGCAGTGTCATGATTGTGTCTAAAAGTGTGTAAGATATTTCCGAACGATTGGCTCTACTATGACAGAATGACCTGCCCAATAACTGGAACTTTCATCGACTTGTTAGCCTGACACGGTTGTTACAAGGTTGTTTTTAAGTCGGTGTAATACCTGTTCCAACTGAAAGAAACTTTGTGAATGGTCAAGTGGTCGCTTTGGATGACTCGCCAACACTCAGATCCATATAGTAGAACAGATTTTACGTTGCTGTTGAAAAGTTTAGTTTGGTCTTCAGCGAATATTGGTTAGATTTCCATATTGGTCGGAGGATAGCAAAGGAGTTTCTGGCTTTCCCCAGGCTTGCCTTGATGTCCTTATGGGCTGCATTGTCTTTGTTTATCAAGCTGCCAAGATAGGTGAAATACTCAACAGATTCTAGAGGTGTGTTGTCAATGGTTACTTGTGCCTCGAGGTTAGTGTTGATGCACATAACTTTTGTCTTAGTTGAGTTAATATGTAGGCTGTTTGTGCAGCAAATGTGTTGAGTCTGTTGGTTTTGTCTTGAATATTTGTTCGATTTGAAGATAATGTGGCTAGATCATCTGCGAAGTCGGTTCTTCCAGGTATGAAAGGAGGGTCCATTGCATTCCTCGTGGTTTGTCAGCAGTGACTTGTTTCATTATCCAGTCCACAGTGACAAGAAAGAGAATAGACGAGATGATACAGCCCTGTCTGACTCCAGATTTTACTTGAAAGCTTTCAGATGTAGTGTTGTTGAGTAGTATGTTGCATTTGAAGTTGTCATTGAATTTTCTGATGATAGATATGAATTTCTGGGGTACACCAAATTAGTGAAGGATTTTCTATAATGTGTCACGATGAATACTGTCAAAAGCTTTTCTAAAATCAATAAAGTTGATACAGAGAGGGTGGTTCCATTCGATGCATTGCTCGATTATGTTTCGGAGTGTTAAAATCTGGTCTATGCAGCCTTTATCCTTCATAAAGCCGGCCTGCTCTTCTCTTAACTTGTAATCTATGGCTGTTTCCATTCTTAGTAAAAGGACCTTGCTGACCACTTTGCTACGTATAGACAAGAGGGTTATTCCTCGCTAGTTATTACCTGCGAGCTTGCAGGTATATTGGATAGCTCAAAGTGAAAAGTCCATGGAGGTGCACGTGACCTGTTCTCGATGGTTTACGATTTCAAAAAAAAAATCCAAAAAAGATGCATTGTGTAAGAATGTCGTGAACCAGACTAATCAAACCGGTCGTTACAAGATTTTAAATTTTTCCTGAACGTAAATAGGTTAGTTCTTTGGTTAATGTGTCAGGATTACGGAATTTGGGTGTTAACCAACACATAATCGGTATTTTTTACGCAACCGATAATTTTCTTACGCAAAAAGATGGCTGACGTAAGTCGGCCCGGGCAATCAAGTCGAAATTCTTACTAATAGAAAGAACTACAAAATTATCCTCAAAACCCGTCCCTACGATAAAAATGTACACGCAACTCGATTAAAAGAGTATAAAACACGAGTTTCGATCGTTTTATCGTTGTATAAATTATTCGCTAATGTTTCATACTCTACACTTTCGTACCACTCCCCACCGTTCGTCCTAAGTATTTGTTTTCGTACTAAACACAATTCGTACCCGGCACTTCGCTACGTAAATTATTTTTCGTATTTTTTTAGGATCAGTGGGTAAAATTAGTGCTGGTTGTTTCCCTTGATAAAATTAACAATATATACAGTTTCTTTTGGTCTCCAGAGTCATATTAGGAGAATTACCATTCAGTGTTAATGTCTATTCAGAGACTTAAAATTCTAAATGTCTCTTGTCTATTGTCATGGAATTATCGGAATTGGTTTATGATATTTGATATTGTTGAACACTGAAAACATGTCTTATGATAATACCTTTTGATGGACTATTACGAGGTTATATTTATAAGCATAAAAATATTGTATGGAACAAGGGAGTCATAATATGCAATGATGTGTCTTGAAAATTGGTTTGTTATACATGAAATTATTTAACAATCCACAAGGCAGTTGAGCTATTTAACCCATAGCTGGGAACTACGTTGGCAGGCATCAGGGCTTATCCACACAACGGTGGGCCTGGTATGCAGTGTTTTAGGGGCCTAGTTTTCTCCGAGACCCTGTAAATTCAGCCTGGGGCCGCAAGGTTCACAGTTAACCATCTAACACCTCTAGGAGGATCCCATTTCTGGGTCACATAGGTTTTACTGCAAGCTAGGTTATAGCTGGTAGGGAAGGCTTACGCACTCGGCTTCCTTTTCGCAGCGAACTGCTAACCATCGGTGAGGCTGAAAGCGAGAGTGACAAGCACATACACCACAACACACACACTGTACGCATCATGCAATCATTTGACACACAAATAAGCAAACAATAATACTTAGTCCCAATAAAACATTTATTTTATAACAACTTTTTGCTCTCAAAAATGTTTCTTGCTATGAACCTCAAGAGTGAATTTGAATATTTTAGGGCCGAATGTAAGTAATGATTTTAATTTTGAACAATACATAAACGTGTTCATATCATAGTTAAAATTATTTATTTTCTAAACACAAACTAAACATAACTAAACTAAATTTTAACCGAATACATAGATAACCTTACATGGATGTTAATATGTGACTTACCCACCACCCATTCTACTTAAGAATAAGTATGTAATGTTTGAATAATTCTGGAGTTTGTCTTGTTAAATATTTTATTTATGTAATGTTTTGAAGCTCTAAAATAAATTACATATCAAATCATATTCAATATATATAGTGCTGTTAAATGAAAGGGGATTTATCAGCTCTATTGATTTGTGTAATATGTTTTATTGTCTCTGAAATGTCATTTTGCTCGATTCAAGTTGTGTAGTTTAACACAGAATATAAACAAAAAAATCTTTATTTGACAGACCGAGCTTATTGTTTGCGTGTGTAACGATACGAGTTTGGTATTTTAATTACCCTTTTAAGTAATTCCTGGGCGTTTGTCGGCTTTCTGGGGCTAGCGAAATTATCTAAGTGGATACTTTTGTATAAAATTTACTTTGAACACACTCAGAAAGATAAAACAGCGTCTCTGAACTTACCCTGGTGTACACTTGAAGGTCGCGAAAATGGATAATGTTACTCACCTTACTAGCAATATCCGGTGTGCGGTATACCGCAGTGGAGATGTAATACCAACAAAAATTAAGGACCGATATATGCAAGAACCTTGAAATATATTTATGCATAAAGGTCAGGACAATGTCAAACTGTCCATGCTATACATTTAACCAAATTTTATTATGACGAATGACTGGGTATTTGTCTAATAGATCAATTAAATTTTGACAATCAGTATTCGACCGACTACATTGTATTCAGCCATTTGGTTTCGACAGAATGAATATCTGTCAATTTCTTTTTAAATTCGACCACACGGTCTGAAAGAACTGATTTTTTCTTTCAAAAAACGCAGGCATACATACTTGTTCCTTTCAGTGTTGCTTTGTGGATTGTTCGTGTAAGTGTCCTGTTGATTCGTTCTTGTCTACTGACTCTTGCTCCTAATGTGTTTTGACTGACTGTATGTTCTTATTGTACCTCTAGTAATCTGATGTAACTCTTGAGTCCAGGCATTCACTGTCCGGTTAGTGAATACATATTTTACGAAGGGCAGAATATACATCTTTTTTTTGTTTTACGAGGGAGGACTTACTTCTAGTACGCTTTTTCTTCCCCCGAAAATCCCACGTAGGTTGTTGTTGTGGTGGTATTAAACGTGTCCATGAACCATATAACCTCCGTTATATCAGGCTTTTCTTCTTTATTGTCTATATTAGCAAAATTGTCGTTGATGATATAATTATCGGGACGCGAAATTGTACCTAACACCATGGATTGTGTACAATGTATTTGTGTTCCCCTACCGCACGGTATAACCGGATGAACATTCAACTGAGTGATTTGTGACCCGCCGAGTGGTTAGTGACCCACGAAGTGATGTGTGTCCCCAAAGTGATCAGTGAACCGCCGAGTGATGTGTGCCCCGCCGAGTGATATGTGCCCCGCCGAGTGATGTGTGCCCCGCCGAGTGATATGTGCCCCGCCGAGTGATGTGTGACCCGCCGAATGATATGTGCCCCGCCGAGTGATGTGTGCCCCGCCGAGTGATGTGTGTCCCACTTAGTGATGTGTGCCCCGCCGAGTGATGTGTTCCCCGCCGAGTGATGTGTGTCCCACTAAGTGATGTGTGCCCCACCGAGTGATGTGTGCCCCGCGGAGTGATGTGTGTCCCACTTAGTGATGTGTGCCCCGCCGAGTGATGTGTGTCCCGCCGAGTGATGTGTGTCCCACTTAGTGATGTGTGCCCCGCCGAGTGCTGTGTGTCCCACTTAGTGCTGTGTGCCCCGCCGAGTGATGTGTTCCCCGCCGAGTGATGTGTGTCCCCACTTAGTGATGTGTGCCCCGCCGAGTGATGTGTGCCCCGCCGAGTGATGTGTGTCCCACTTAGTGATGTGTGCCCCGCCGAGTGATGTGTGTCCCGCCAAGTGATGTGTGCCCCGCTGAGTGATGTGTGCCCCGACGAGTGATGTGTGTTCCGCCGAGTGATGTGTGTCCCGCCGAGTGATGTGTGCCCCGCCGAGTGATGTGTGTCCCACTTAGTGATGTGTGTCCCGCTGAGTGATGAGTGTCCCGCCGAGTGATGTGTGTCCCACTTAGTGATGTGTGCCCCGCCGAGTGATGTGTGCCCCACCGAGGTGATGTGTGTCCCACTTAGTGATGTGTGTCCCGCCGAGTGATGTGTGTCCCGCCGAGTGATGTGTGCCTCGCCGAGTGATGTGGGCCCCGCCGAGTGATGTGTGCCCCGCCGAGTGATGTGTACCCCGCCGAGTGATGTGTGTCCCACTTAGTGATGTGTGTCCCGCCGAGTGATGTGTGTCCCACTTAGTGATGTGAGTCCCGCCGAGTGATGTGTGTCCCACTTAGTGATGTGTGTCCCGCCGAGTGATGTGTGTCCCACTTAGTGATGTGTGTCCCACCGAGTGATGTGTGTCCCACTTAGAGATGTATGCCCCACCGAGTGATGTGTGTCCCACTTAGTGATGTGTGTCCCGCCGAGTGATGTGTGTCCCGCCGAGTGATGTGTGCCTCGCCGAGTGATGTGTGCCCGGCCGAGTGATGTGTGCCCCCCCGAGTGATGTGTACCCCGCCGAGTGATGTGTGTCCCACTTAGTGATGTGTGTCCCGCCGAGTGATGTGTGTCCCACTTAGTGATGTGTGCCCCGCCGAGTGATGTGTGTCCCACTTAGTGATGTGTGTCCCACTTAGTGATGTGTTCCCCGCCGAGTGATGTGTGTCCCACTAAGTGATGTGTGCCCCGCCGAGTGTTGTTTGCCCCGCGGAGTGATGTGTTTCCCACTTAGTGATGTGTGCCCCGCCGAGTGATGTGTGTCCCGCCGAGTGATGTGTTCCCCGCCGAGTGATGTATGTCCCACTTAGTGATGTGTGCCCCGCCGAGTGCTGTATGTCCCACTTAGTGATGTGTGCCCCGCCGAGTGATGTGTTCCCCGCCGAGTGATGTGTGTCCCACTTAGTGATGTGTGCCCCGCCGAGTGATGTGTGCCCCGCCGAGTGATGTGTGTCCCACTCAGTGATGTGTGCCCCGCCGGGTGATGTGTGTCCCGCCGAGTGATGTGTGCCCCGCCGAGTGATGTGTGTCCCACTTAGTGATGTGTGCCCCGCCGAGTGCTGTGTGTCCCACTTAGTGATGTGTGCCCCGCCGAGTGATGTGTTCCCCGCCGAGTGATGTGTGTCCCACTTAGTGATGTGTGCCCCGCCGAGTGATGTGTGCCCCGCCGAGTGATGTGTGCCCCACTTAGTGATGTGTGCCCCGCCGAGTGATGTTTGTCCCGCCGAGTGATGAGTGCCACGCCGAGTGATGTGTGTCCCACTTAGTGATGTGTGCCCCACCGAGTGATGTGTGTCCCACTAAGTGATGTGTGCCCCGCCGAGTGATGTGTGTCCCACTTAGTGATGTGTGCCCCACCGAGTGATGTGTGTCCCACTTAGTGATGTGTGCCCCGCCGAGTGATGTGTGTCCCACTTAGTGATGTGTGCCCCGCCGAGTGATGTGTGTCCCACTTAGTGATGTGTGCCCCGCCGAGTGATGTGTGCCCCGCCGAGTGCTGTGTGCCTCGCCGAGTGATGTGTACCCCGCCGAGTGATGTGTGCCCCGCCGAGTGATGTGTGCCCCGCCGAGTGATGTGTGCCCCGCCGAGTGATGTGTGCCTCGCCGAGTGCTGTGTGCCCCACCGAGTGATGTGTGCCCCGCCGAGTGCTGTGTGCCTCGCCGAGTGATGTGTGTCCCACTTAGTGATGACTGTTAGTAGTGGTGATTGATTTCTTTCCAGCAATTATTCTTTTCGAAAATTTCTCTTAAATCTAAATGTTTTTGAGTGGCCAGGTCTTTAACAATGTATGTACCCTTTCAAATAAATTAATGGTTTACCGGGCAAATAACGACTGAAACGGTGTAACATGTCAAGACGTTCAATACATGCGAGTACAACAAGAAATAGTGATACATTCAAATCAAAATGAACTAACTCACTTCGAGTCTTGCAAAATAAACCAAAATATACACGACTGTATGTACGCAACTATATTTGGGATTTCGATGCTAATTCATGCTAAAGACCGCTTTAAATTAAACCAGTAAAATGTAGCATGTAGCGTTTATTTGGCCATGGAGTATGTACCGGACATTTTCGCGCGTCAATATTAAAATAGTTAATGAATTCTGATTTACAGACATTTGACGTGTGGAAATATAAGCGATTAAAAAAAAATCTTAGAAGTAAATTTGTCAATATACCCATGATACCTACGTCGCTAAATAAGAACTTACAAACTAATAAAGACGTAATCTGATTATTCCGTTGTATCGGTTTTAATTTCCTGTTTTAGCTTCGAGGTCCGATTTTATCCTCGCAAAAAGTGAACGGATATTACGAGTTTATATATAAAGACTGTTCGCACTATATTATACCCTATTTGGATAAATAAGAACCGTCTGGTGTTTGTCTTGGCTGTGACAATGTGTTCCTTACATAAAAGCCATCAGAGCGAACAGTTAATTATACGACTTGCCGTGGATTGATGAAAGCTTTACATTGTCAATAAGTCTCATTCCACCCTATAACAGACGATATTTGTGTTTCCCCATAGCTTTCAAGCACTTAACGCTTGCACTTTTCTTGCCCGGGCTGTGTGTTTAATTACTTGTGTTTCACAATTCCTCCAAGTGATTAATTGCTATAAAAAGGCAAGATTACGAATTGCTTAATTTGGTCATGTGTGAATTATAGGAACATGTATTTTTTTAAATAACAAATAGCCGTTTGTATGAAATGCTCATGAAAATCCTACAAAAATAACAGTAATGAGCTTGGAACTTAAGTTTGTTATAACAGAATAAAGTTTTTACCTTAGATGGTCATAACTTCACAGCGTATAAACGACTGTATGTAAAGTAGGATGTTGTAATTGGATTTAGTTGGTTGGAGTAAAAACCACAACAAGATTGGTTGAATAATTTGAAATACTAAGCTTATATACGAAAACATAATGACAAGTTGTACATATTTATTATAACGATTAACTTTCCTACCGTTTGCATACACTTCATTCCGAAATGTTTGCTTATGTTACATAAAATCATTGAACATCGTTTGACTTTTTGTGAGAAAAATGTACACTGGCTACTTTTAAACATCATTTACATGGTAATTGGGCACGTTTCGTTTCAATAATTGTACATATTATAACAGATATAACATTAACATATAATTTTCTTGTTTTCAAATATTTTCAAACTGTGTTTTTATTGCGATAGAGGTGAAAAACAAACAGGCTATGTTGTGCCGCTACTGTATGTTTACTGCATTGATTATGTATGTTTATTGCGATTATTAAAATTTAATGTGTACGACTTATTGCAATTTTTTATCGCGATTTGAGTCAAACTTTCAGGTACAACGCACGAATGCAAGTGCTTATACTGCACATTTTCACCAGAAAACTTCGGTACCTGCATTATACATTACACCGAAGTCCATGAAAAGCTCAATTCGAAAATCAAAATTTTGCATTACAATTCTGAAACAAAACGTGTACTATGGTTACCCGTTTCTAGGCAACGACAGAACCTGACATAAACATAACGTTCTCGCTTATATGACTGTTTTTCGACTATCATTCTTTTCAAATGATCGTTTTAGATTCACCAGTAGAAGCATAGAGTCTACACTAAACCACCTTAAGCAATGGATGGATTTAAAAGAATAATTTAGAAAGAAAACAATTAAAAACCAGCCGCCTGTTTACTTGGTAAAGAGCCAGAAACTATGGTTTGTGTTAAAGTTTCGTCGCCTAGGTAGCAACTGGTAACCAAAGCAACTGTAGCTCTCGTAGGTTTAAGGTTATCACAAATGGATAAAACTTTCCAATCGATATATTTTTTTGTTTCTAAACACTTTAAAACTGCAATACATTACAAGCTATATAATTGAAGATGGAAAACAAATTCAATATTGACGTTACTTTGACATTTATCGAGAAAAAAATAATTTTCAGAAATCTTAATTCCTTTGTTGCATTTAAAGTAACATAGTCATGCTATATATTCAATAAAACTTTGAAATGTAAGCTTTCCTTTGGTATATGAAATTGCCAGGTGTGATCAAGCATTAAGTCATGACATTCGGTTGTAATGTGGACAGATATTATGGAGGAATACCATATACATTACACACAAACCCGATACGGGTCAATGCCATCAAACGACATTCTCACAGCGTAAACGATTAATTAAATAAATGTTAAAAGAGAAGTAAATATCGCCGACATACAACAATAACAACCTTATAAGACCCTTGCTCATTCGAAATCAGCACCACTTGGTGCATCTTATGAACGTATTTTTGTGAAACTTGGTACTGGTCATGGTGACCAGACCGAAGTTAAAAATACTTTTTCTCAGAATGGCTTTTTGTAGTTACGACCTCTATAAAATAAAAATTTTCAAACCATAGATATGGATAATTGGCACATCAAGGTTGTTTCATAACACGGCTCAATAAAAAGTAATATTGGGTGTGTTATTCACGGTTTTACAATCGATACATAAATATAAATTTCGTTTTAAAAATGATTGGGTACAATATTTAGGAAGTATTTGACAAAATAATTTACTAAAACACACTGAAGAGTCCTAAGAAACAACGCAAATCACTGCATTTCAATCACAACAAACATACATCTCTATCACAATAAACATACAAATCATTTTTTCTAAATTATCAGTAAACATACAGTAAGGAGTCTACATAGCTGTATCACTTTTGGTCTCTATCTCAGTAAAAACACAGTTTGAAAATATTTGAAAACACGCAAATTATATGTTAATGTTATATCTATTATGATGTGTACAATTATTAAACTGAAATGTGCCCGATCATGATATAAGTGATGTGTAAAAGTAGTCGGTGTATGTTTTTCTCACAAAAATCAAACGATGTTCATTGATTTTAGATAATATGGGCAAACATTTGGCAATAAAGTGTATGCGAATGATAGGAAAGTTAATCGTAATAATAAATATGTACAACTTGTCATTATGTATTTGTATATAACCTTAGTATTTTACATTATTCTACTAACTTTGTTGTGTTTTTACTCCAATCATTTAAATCCAATCACGACATCCTAGTTTGACATATTGTCGTTTATACGCTGTGAACTTTAAAACACTATTTTCTGTAACAAATGCTCTACCAAATTGACATCTCACTGAGGTGCAACAATAGATACTGCATGTAGTATACATTTTAGTCATTTAAATCACAAAATAGGATTTTAACTAAGCAATAACTAAAGTTTTCCGTGTAATTTTGCCAGTCCATATATATATATATTATCTGTATATATTTAGTTAGCTTTTTTATCAGAATACTATTTAGAAACTTCACGCTGCCATGCTGCTAGGCTGTAAGGCTGCTAGGCCGATAGCCTGCCAACTTCACGCACATGTATGTCGTCAGAGAATACAGGCAGCTATAAATATGTAGCAGACATTGTGGTTCTAATATTTATGTAATATAAAATAATTTTGCTATAATGTTCAAACTCCCTATACAAATACTATAATAGTTATGCAATACGTATGAAGTTGGTCCGGGACAGCTTTTATTGAATTCACTAGAACCCGAAATTCGCGTTATCCGAGTTTGTTACAAACGAGGTTGACTTTTAAACACAAGTATTGGACATAAGATATTTCAGGACTTGCTAACTTCTAAGGGAATGGAACATGACATACAGACCATTTAATTTTTTCAAACCGGCATTATATACTGTACATTTATGCAACGCATACTTTGTAGCTTGGCCTAAATTAATGTTTACATTATGACGTCAGCAATATTATCTTTATAGTGATTTGACGCTCATTATATGTCTCTCTAAATTCTACAGAGCTTACGTTTTCCTTGTCTTTATTGCCGGTTCAACTGTTACTGTTACTTTCTATCTTTGATTGCTAGTTTCTATGTCAGGTTTGCGTTATTGTCAAAGCAATCAGAATGTTTAATCAGACAAGAGAAATAGATTTGTGATATTTACACGATCTCATCAAGTTGGTTGATTAGATGTTGTGAATGGATGATAAATGCAACCACGGTAAGTATACAGTATACACGTATGTATCACAAATACAGGCACTGATTACAGAGCTTTGATGACATTGTGCTGGTTGATAGATATATAGATTTCCTAGATTCTAGCGTAGCTGATGTACATTAACATGGAAGTTTTGTCAGACTCCGAGGGATGGTCAATATATAACGAGCAAATGCTTGCAATTATGTTATGATCCGTTCGACTTTACTCAAACTCTAGCTCTAAGTAATAACATAATTATATTAGCAATGGTTCCTTGAATATTCATGATTATAGCGACATAAGGCTAACATATATGGTAACACTCAATACACGTAACGACACATTCAAAAATACATATGAACAAGGCTAGTGATTTTACGCAAACTAGGCGTAACGAGACGTTGACGTCAAAACTACGTACGGAAGTGTTGGATGCTCTGAACAAAATTCATAATGATGATTATCGTGCGTCTTTTTTCTTTTATCGCGTTGGTGAAGACGTATGATGATACATTAAAGGAGGGCAATAGGAAAAGGTTTTAAAAATTAATACAGTATGGCCTTAGGATTGGGATCGTCAAATTGATTTTGAATATATTGAGGCGCATTATGTAAACAATAGCTTTACTTATTCGGAACTCATTTGAACCGTTCCGACCTTCTTCATCTAAAATTATCTAAAAGTATAACAACAGTAATTATTTAATACCTCGTCAACAATAGACTACTAGATCTACGGACCTATATATAATAATTCTACTAGACTTGGACATCTTGAGCCGCTATTATGTAATTATATTTTTGACTTTGATGCAGATCCCGTATTTGTTTTAAATATCTTAAGAAGTCATAACTTTCGGAAGGATTTATTCAACTGGAACGATACTTTGACATTTTAGAAACTTTATTGCTTAAGTAATTGTAACGTATCTATATCTAGATCTATCAGCATACACATTGATCTGTGAATCTTATTGCATAAATAAATTGTCTTGTCTTTATATGTGTTTGGTCTTGGTTTAAAAGTCCACCCATAGGTTTAGTCACGTTGCCCGAGCTAGCGAAGGGAGTTATTTATATTACAATATTAATGTATTTAGCACTTTCGCGGCTACTTAATTTCGCGAAATTCTACACCTCCCGAACTTCTTGAAATTAAATCGCGCGAAATAATTTCTAGGGTTACAGTAATTATTATATGTAAGTTACTCGATAAACATAACAGGCCTTATACTGTATTGGGTGTATTTCAGTCTAATATGATAAAGAAATATAAGGATATATTACATTTAGAAAATTGTGCGTCATAGTGTCGCAAAATTACATTACGTTATTCCCGAGAGCGATATTATGTTTCCTGAATGTCAAACTATTCAGAATAAAAATATTTGTTCTCGTCTCAACTCAAAGGATAAGTGATCAAATCATTAAGGTGTCGGTATACCAGCAATCTAACACATTTTGCAATCGTTGTGGTTATTGTTTTGCATGTAAATGTTTTATAGAACTTCCCTATTGACTGAATCAACGTTTTTAAAACCGTTAAACAAGACATTCTCCATAAAGACTTCACATCTGTGATGGCTTTATTAATCACTTTGTTGGCATGAGTATCGTATTTTTTATTGGTCGATCTTTAACGGAATCTGTCGATTTATTTTGGACACCCAATCAAAAGCTCCAGTTTATGATATGTGCTGTCACTAAGACATTTAAAAGGTAAATACGGACAATGATATAGCCGGTAAGCAAATCATTGTATGCTGATTGTGTTGTAATACTCACCAAACACATTTTAAGGCTGATTTCTTTAAATGTTCATTAAATGTACAATGTCTTCTCTGAATGAATAAAAACATCAACATGGATCGAAACTGAACTGAAATTGTGTGTAAAAAAATTACCATAGTATGTGGAAAATATGCGTGCGTATGATATGATTGCTTTTCCTCCAAACAGTCTGTTAACTGACTGAATGTGTAAGCTTTTACTACGATCATTAGTATTAATATAATGTAATCGTGATTTTATGTATGGAATCGATACTAGGTTTATAAAATCCGTCTTCACCAGGCGTTAAGTACGTTTATATCTACAGTTTAACTATTTCCGAGTATTTGTCCTGTCCAGAACGTGGTAATTATCTTGCCCAATCGTTAAAATGTCACACTGTGCTGGCCCGTGTGATACGCATAATGAGCCAAGATAAGCAGTGTTCGTTCTAAGGCAATGATATAATCAAAGTGACAGCTTTGGGAAATAAAGTGGGCCACGATGATTCTCAGTCAATAACCGCAACTATATGCATACCAATACAAGACATACTGGATAGAACTTCAGCCTTAATGTCAATAAGGGTGTGATTAAGTTGTCATTTTAAACGCTACTTTCACGAGAAAATGTCATTTCCAACAAAGCTCAGGGGAACAAAACGCAAAAAAACTGAGTGTTATAAGATGTTATAGGGACAAACATTTAAGATATTGCGACAATTTATTATATTCGTGATATTTAATAACTAAACATGTTGTTTAAGATGGGAATCCAGAACGTTGACAACATAAGTAAGTGGTATGTTACATAAGTTAGCCAACTTTTTTATGTCTGCTTTTTTATTGGAAACGACTAGATTTTCTCAAAATGTTTAATTCTTTACATTGTACTATATACTGCTCATTTGATTCCCGATATAACGTGATTTGTTAAATTATGAAACAATGATTGAGCCACTTTGAGCTTTTTTAACGTTACAATGTACAATTTGCAGAGAAGACTCCATCAGTTATACAAGGCAATGTTGAGAGTCATGAGGCTAATCGAAAGTGATTTTTCGGACATGAGAATCAAGAAGTCGAAAGGATTTTCTCAGCCAATAATTTGCTCACTGCCGCAAAAACGACATGGTGTCATGATGGGAATTTAAATTTACGGTTCAAGGTTTTACTAGGTTTGTGATTTACTTCGGGATTTGATTACTGACTATTATACAGTCACATACAAAGTATTGTTATATACTGAACTGACAAACAACAGACATTAGGCATACACATTCCCTCGAAAAACCTCCTAGGTATGGCAATTATTTTCCACATATGGCTTATATAAGGCTGATTGACAGAACTAGTTATTCGTCACGCTATCCAACACTTAATTATTCGTGTCACGTACCAATTCCGTTTGTCAAATCATTAGCACTCTCTATTACAAACAGTACATGCGTGTGGTATACGGAGTGCAGCAATCAACATTATTTCGCGAGGATTTTATTTTGTGTGTGTTTTTCGCGAATTCCGTCTTTATGACTTATTTGCGAGTTCTTGAGTTAGAGAGCTATAATTGTCATTCGGACAAATCATAAGGAACTACCGAGATTCAGGCATTTGATGGGTTAGGGGTAAGCACTAGACTACGCTTATGAATTTGCCAAATACGTGTACATCATTTTTAAGCACTCTCAAATTCAATGGTTTTTACAATATAAGTTTTTGATGAATTCTGTCAAAAATGGTAATCTGCTCCCATCATTACTTTTGTTTGTGCATTCTCATAAATACGCTGGGGAGTGACAAAGAATATAATATTGTCTAATACACGCAATCGTTTTGTAGTACACACTGAAATGCGATATATGTTTTTCACTAGGAAAGGACAGGGAGTTTAGATATTTATATTTATAGAACAGGTCCTGGAAAGGAGGGGCTGTCACCTTCTGCTAACTGCTTAAACGTATTAAAACTGTATATACTAACTTTTAACAAAGCGCAGTGGATCACTGGACAAAATAGAAATAAAGTAACATATATTGTCTATGGCCAACGATATAGCACTGTGTTTAGATTTGATATTTGATAAATAGTCACTATAATATCTTGTAATTGAAGTGAATCCATCTCAATGTTCACCCAGTTACTTCTGTTAGAACAAATAGGACAAACAACGCAAATGTAGACAGCGTATTTCACATCAATACCAGAATAGTAAATGGTTACATACTTGTAACGCTAACTTAAAGCGATTGAAATGTTTCACCCAAATTCTATTACACTGGCATCGGACTATTTTCAACATTAATCATTCGAAATTACTGTGTGGACTGTTTGTTGCGTAGGAATACAAATGTTGAATCATTTGCCCGTTATTTTGCTTCCTGATACACGTGTACGCACCACTGGTTGTTCTTGAATAGTAGATGTGCTAGGGACATCCTTAGTTGGTACCATATTTATGTCGGTCTCATTATTCATGTCCAATTAAGATATTCTTTGAGGCATCACGATGTATGTAGCCTCCTTATCTTGTTTCACAGTAACACTTTCAAATTACAAATATTGAGCTAGAACTTATACCGGTGAGAAAATAATTAAGTATTACCGTCGGTACTGTGTTGTGATTTTTACATGTACTGAGACGAAAATGAAACGCATGGTAATATGTTCTGGCTATGTCCAACGCACGCGTAAATATCTGCCAATATATTGTCTATCGTACATTGCTACTGTGCCTTTATCTATGGTAGCATGGTATGATAGCGAGCCGCTCACTTCCAGCTAGAGCAAATACGCAAAAATCTCGGACACAGCCTTGTCGTGGTATACAGTTACACAGTTCGTCGCAAAGTTATGAAGTTTTCATAGAGATCAATCATTAGAATTTTGTTCGTCGCATTTAACAATGACGTAGCGAACCTAAGATCTGAGGATCAAGCATTTACGATGCTGCTTTGTTGCCAAAGGCAAATGCAGGTATCGAGTTGTTCATGGTTACTTGTTTGTACTACGGAACGTTTTGCTATTCATCTAAGGTAAACTTGTTTGGTCAATGCCAGGACTAGGTCAGGTCGTTCATGCGTGCCGTCTTGACGTCACGGCATGATTATTCTTCTGATACAAGTGCAATATTTGAAACCGGTCTTCAACGAACTCGTATACTCATCACATTTCCTCATCTCTTTCCAGGTGTTATCCATAGCCGCAAGAATGCCAGTTGTCGCCATTGTAACGTTATGTGCCGTTGGTATTGTGTTTTGTTTTGTCTATAATAATTGTTTGTTTCGGCCGTGCAATAAACTCCCACCATTTACACTCCTATCTGATGATCCGTTAGTCTAGCGTGGATATGGTATGTATGAGCCGTGCAGCACACTCCGACCACTCACACTGCTATCAGATGATCCGTTAGTCTAGCGTGGATGTGGTATGTATGAGCCGTGCAACAAACCCCGATCACCCGTACTCCTATCAGATGATCCGTCAGTCTAGCGGGGATGTGGTATGTATGGGCCGTGCAACAAACCCCGATCACACGTACTCCTATCAGATGATCCGTTAGTCTAGCGTGGATGTGGTATGTATTGGCCGTGCAGCAAACCCCGATCACCCGTACTCCTATCAGATGATCCGTCAGTCTAGCGTGGATGTGGTATGTATTGGCCGTGCAACAAACCCCGATCACCCGTACTCCTATCAGATGATCCGTCAGTCTAGCGGGGATGTGGTATGTATGGGTCGTGCAACAAACCCCGATCACCCGTACTCCTATCAGATGATCCGTTAGTCTAGCGGGGATGTGGTATGTATTGGCCGTGCAACTAACCCCGATCACTCACACTCCTATCAGATGATCCGTTTGTCTAGTAATGATGTGGTATGAACTACTGTAAAACCAATTTACTTTTGCGAATACTAATTTTCGCGTTTTGTTGATCTTGGAAGTATTCGCGACTACATATTTTCGCGTTTTGTTGATCTTAGAAGTATTCGCGACTACATATTTTCGCGTTTTTATGTTTCCTGCAGTTTCCATATACATGTTTTAAGCACTTTCGCGGTGACTTAATTTCGCGAAATTCTACCATTCGCGAACCTCGCAAAACCAAATCGCGCGAAATAATTTCTAGGTTTACAGTATGGTAATTTCCATATCACCGTTAGACATAAAACACGTATAATGTCCATAAATATTAGTTCGATAGCCAGCAGTGTCATGATTGTGTCTAAAAGTGTGTAAGATATTTCCGAACGATTGGCTCTACTATGACAGAATGACCTGCCCAATAACTGGAACTTTCATCGACTTGTTAGCCTGACACGGTTGTTACAAGGTTGTTTTAAGTCGGTGTAATACCTGTTCCAACTGAAAGAAACTTTGTGAATGGTCAAGTGGTCGCTTTGGATGACTCGCCAATACTCAGATCCATATAGTAGAACAGATTTTACGTTGCTGTTGAAAAGTTTTAGTTTGGTCTTCAGCGAATATTGGTTAGATTTCCATATTGGTCGGAGGATAGCAAAGGAGTTTCTGGCTTTCCCCAGGCTTGCCTTGATGTCCTTATGGGCTGCATTGTCTTTGTTTATCAAGCTGCCAAGATAGGTGAAATACTCAACAGATTCTAGAGGTGTGTTGTCAATGGTTACTTGTGCCTCGAGGTTAGTGTTGATGCACATAACTTTTGTCTTAGTTGAGTTAATATGTAGGCTGTTGCAGCAAATGTGTTGAGTCTGTTGGTTTTGTCTTGAATATGTGTTCGATTTGAAAATAATGTGGCTAGGTCATCTGCGAAGTCGGTTCTTCCAGGTATGAAAGGAGGGTCCATTGCATTCCTCGTGGTTTGTCAGCAGTGACTTGTTTCATTATCCAGTCCACAGTGACAAGAAAGAGAATAGGCGAGATGATACAGCCCTGTCTGACTCCAGATTTTACTTGAAAGCTTTCAGATGTAGTGTTGTTGACATATCCAACTATTTGTCCCATTTGTATTCGCACATGAGACAATTTTTTTACCATTGGAAGGCATGGGGACTCCACGTAAAATTGTCCATATGATAATAACTATTTGAGATATTTCTTATGTGCAAACATATTTTGTAGTTTGATATGTCTACAATATAATGCACTAAATTTCATAGTTGTATCTTTATGGGATCAACCCCCTTTTTAAAGGGTTTTAACATGACTATCACTCACATTGAACAAAGAAGGAAATGAACGGATTTGATATCAAACTTGGTTACTTTCTTGTCCGTAGTTCTTTTGTTTCTCGGGGAATATATTTTGTGCAAACTTGATTAATAGTTTAATTTCTTCCCGTCAGATTGGTGTTTTGATATAAGAAATGTGATAATTAGATCTGCCCCCTCTTTACGGTTTTTTAAAACAGGTATCATTTTTTTTTTAGTAAAAAAGTAATACACATATTTAATTTGCACATTGTTAATTGTTTTATGACACGCCCCGCTGCGATTGTCACAGCATGTGGGGTAATAAAAGTGGTACATTCGCGTGAAGGGTTATAACCGCTATATTTCTATAACCGCTATATTTCCTGTATACATACTTTGTTATGATTTTAGAGATTTGAAACTTTGACTTTATTGCCGATTTGGAAAGTAATACATGCATTAAAATAATTAAAAGTGAAATGTCATAAGCTCACGCATAATTTAAAATTATAATAATCGAACAGTTGAGACATAAAAATGAAGAATCATGTCATTCCTATGACACTTGTTAAATAAACTGGTTAATTGACACGTTGTTCCACCTAATTGAATATATACGAATTGTAAAATGAAAATTAAACGTCAAAAAAGGTGAGAAAAAATCCGTCATTATTCAAATATGTATTCATTATTATAGCTTGGCTAATTTGACACGAGCCTGACCTTTTGATTAGCATAATTTAACAGTCAATATATTATCACAATATATTTCATAATCGGGGAGTATCACGAAGTAGCTCGAGATGTAATAGAAACACAAATTTGAAATACCGATATCGCACGACTTGCTTGCGGAAATTGATATTCATGTATTCAAAGCAAGTACCTTGTAATATAGTCTTGCATAAAGGTCAGGTTCAGGTCAAAATAGCCAAACTACATTTTGTGATAACTTGAAAATGAATATATGACTTTGTTGGTTATATGATTGATGTTATGATTTGATTAAAACAATGAAAACTGATTTAGTATTTGTTTAACATTTCAACTCTTCATAACTTTGAAAGCACTTGTCCAACATAAATAAGTTGAACAAATGTTTCATCCCGATATCTTGAAAACATATTTGTGACAATTAGACGGAAAATTTGAGTTTTGTCGGGTCCGCAAGCGTGCGAATATTCCCCTATTTAATTCAAGAAAAAAAAACGCTCTATTTCACGAACTTAAAATTGTCATAACTTTTTTATTTTTCAAGACATTAAAAAACCAGTTCCATAATTGTATGGTCTATGGCTCGAAGATGCAACTGAACAATCAACCGTACAACATACTTGAAAAATCAGCAGTGGTTGCTAAATTTCATTTAAACTGTACTTTGTGATATTGCACACATACTCAAGCATTGTACAGTTACTAGTAGCCGTTTATTTTTTATCATCCATCGAATATGCATGATAATAAGTATACATATCGTGACATGTATTGCGGTTACTAGTATAACAAATGCATAATTGTTAGATTCCTCACACATGATCAACGAATTCTGAATGATACCATGGAAGCATTTAAATGTTCCTGATGATACCTACCTTATGAACAAAATTTCATAATGACAGAGATATGCCCATAAAAAAGATCCTGGTATGCATCATATACAAAATGTCAAAAATACAAAAGTGTAACTGAACGCACAAAACCCCTCCAGCAAATGATATACATTAATTTATACACTCCGACAACCCGCTGAGTCAGCATAGCGCGATTACGCAATCGAGATAAGATCGATCAGATTAAAACCGGTATAACACCAGTCAAGGGAAGGTAACTGTGGTCGACTTGAAAACACATTCAATACAAATGGGACAAATAGTTTGATATGGTAGTATGTTGCATTTGAAGTTGTCATAGAATTTTCTGATGATAGATATGAATTTCTGGGGTACACCAAATTAGTGAAGGATTTTCTATAATGTGTCACGATGAATACTGTCAAAAGCTTTTCTAAAATCAATAAAGTTGATACAGAGAGGGTGGTTCCATTCGATGCATTGCTCGATTATGTTTTGGAGTGTAAAAATCTGGTCTATGCAGCCTTTATCCTTCATAAAGGCCGGCCTGCTCTTCTCTTAACTTGTAATCTATGGCTGTTTCCATTCTTAGTAAAAGGACCTTGCAGACCACTTTGCTACGTATAGACGTATATTCCTCGCTAGTTATTACCTGCGAGCTTGCAGGTATATTGGATAGCTCAAAGTGAAAAGTCCATGGAGGGGCACGTGACCTGTTCTCGATGGTTTACGATTTCAAAAATAAAATCCAAAAAAGATGCATTTAGTAAGAATGTCGTGAACCAGACTAATCAAACCGGTCGTTACAAGATTTTAAATTTTTCCTGAACGTAAATAGGTTAGTTCTTTGGTTAATGTGTCAGGATTACGGAATTTCGGGTGTTAACCAACACATAATCGGTATTTTTTACGCAACCGATAATTTTCTTACGCAAAAAGATGGCTGACGTAAGTCGGCCCGGGTAATCAAGTCGAAATTCTTACTAATAGAAAGAACTACAAAATTATCCTCAAAACCCGTCCCTACGATAAAAATGTACACGCAACTCGATTAAAAGAGTATAAAACACGAGTTCGATCGTTTTATCGTTGTATAAATTATTCGCTAATGTTTCATACTCTACACTTTCGTACCACTCCCCACCGTTCGTCCTAAGTATTTGTTTTCATACTAAACACAATTCGTACCCGGCACTTCGCTACGTAAATTATTTTTCGTATTTTTTTAGGATCAGCGGGTAAAATTAGTGCTGGTTGTTTCCCTTGATAAAATTAACAACATATACAGTTTCTTTTGGTCTCCAGAGATATATTAGGAGAATTACCATTCAGTGTTAATGTCTATTCAGAGACTTAAAATTCTAAATGTCTCTTGTCTATTGTCATGGAATTATCGGAATTGGTTTATGATATTTGATATTGTTGAACACTGAAAACATGTCTTATGATAATACCTTTTGATGGACTAATACGAGGTTATATTTATAAGCATAAAAATATTGTATGGAACAAGGGAGTGATAATATGCAATGATGTGTCTTGAAAATTGGTTTGTTATACATGAACTTATTTAACAATCCACAAGGCAGTTGAGCTATTTAACCCATAGCTGGGAACTACGTTGGCAGGCATCAGGGCTTATCCACACAACGGTGGGCCTGGTATGCAGTGTTTTAGGGGCCTAGTTTCCTCCGAGACCCTGTAAATTCAGCCTGGGGCCGCAAGATGCACAGTTAACCGTCTAACACCTCTAGGAGGATCCCATTTCTGGGTCACATAGGTTTTACTGCAAGCTAGGTTAGAGCTAGGGAAGGCTTACGCACTCGGCTTCCTTTTCGCAGCGAACTGCTAACCATCGATGAGGCTGAACGCGAGAGTGACAAGCACATACACCACAACACACACACTGTACGCATCATGCAATCATTTGACACACAAATAAGCAAACAATAATACTTAGTCCCAATAAAACATTTATTTTATAACAACTTTTTGCTCTCAAAAATGTTTCTTGCTATGAACCTCAAAAGAGTGAATTTGAATATTTTAGGGCCGAATGTAAGTAATGATTTTAATTTTGAACAATACATAAACGTGTTCATATCATAGTTAAAATTATTAATTTTCTAAACACAAACTAAACATAACTAAACTAAATTTTAACCGAATACATAGATAACCTTACATGGATGTTAATATGTGACTTACCCACCACCCATTCTACTTAATAAGAATAAGTATGTAATGTTTGAATAATTCTGGAGTTTGTCTTGTTAAATATTTTATTTATGTAATGTTTTGAAGCTCTGAAATAAATTACATATCAAATCATATTCAATAGTGCTGTTAAATGAAAGGGGATTTATCAGCTCTATTGATTTGTGTAATATGTTTTATTGTCTCTGAAATGTCATTTTGCTCGATTCAAGTTGTGTAGTTTAACACAGAATGTAAACAAAAACATCTTTATTTGACAGACCGAGCTTATTGTTTGCGTGTGTAACGATACGAGTTTGGTATTTTAATTACCCTTTTAAGTAATTCCTGGGCGTTTGTCGGCTTTCAGGGGCTAGGGAAATTATCTAAGTGGATACTTTTGTATAAAATTTACTTTAAACACACTCAGAAAGATAAAACAGCGTCTCTGAACTTACCCTGGTGTACACTTGAAGGTCGCGCAAATGGATAATGTTACTCACCTTACTAGCAATATCCGGTGTGCGGCATACCGCAGTGGAGATGTAATACCAACAAAAATCTAGGACGGATATATGCAAGAACCTTGAAATATATTTATGCATAAGGATCAGGACAATGTCAAACTGTCCATGCTATACATTTAACCAAATTTTATTATGACGAATGACTGTGTATTTGTCTAATAGATCAATTAAATTTTAACAATCAGTATTCGACCGAGTGCATTGTATTCAGCCATTTGGTTTCGACGGAATGAATATCTGTCCATTTCTTTTTACATTCGACCACACGGTCTGAAAGAACTGATTTTTTCTTTCTTTCAAAAAACGCATGCATACATACTTGTTCCATTCAGTGTTGCTTTGTGGATTGTTCGTGTAAGTGTCCTGTTGATTCGTTCTTGTCTACTGACTCTTGCTCCTAATGTTTTTGACTGACTGTATGTTCTAATTGTACCTCTAGTAATCTGATGTAACTCTTGAGTCCAGGCATTCACTGTCCGGTTCGTGAATACATATTTTACGAAGGACAGAATATACATAGTTTTTGTTTTACGAGGGAGGACTTACTTCTAGTATGTTTTTTCTTCCCCTGAACATCCAACGTAGGTTGTTGTTGTGGTGGTATTAAACGTGTCCATGAACCATATAACCTCCGTTATATCAGGCTTTTCTTCTTCATTGTCTATATAAGCAAAATTGTCGTTGATGATATATAATTATCGGGACGCGAAATTGTATCTAACACCATTGCTTGTGTATTTGTGTTCCCCTACCGCACGGTATAACCGGATGAACATTCAACTGAGTGATGTGTGCCCCACCGAGTGATGTGTGTCCCACTTAGTGACGTGTGTCCCGCTGAGTGATGTGTGTCCCGCCGAGTGATGTGTGCCCCGCCGAGTGATGTGTTCCTCGTCGAGTGATGTGTGCCTCGCCGAGTGATGTGTGTCCCACTTAGTGATGTGTGTCCCGCCGAGTGATGTGTGTCCCGCTGAGTGATGTGTGCCTCGCCGAGTGATTTGTGTCCCGCCGAGTGATGTGTGCCTCGCCGAGTGATGTGTGCCCCGCCGAGTGATGTGTGCCCCGCCGAGTGGTGTGTGTCCCACTTAGTGATGACTGTTAGTAGTGGTGTTTGATTTTTTTCCAGCAATTATTTTTTTCGAAAATTTCTCTTAAATCTAAATGTTTTTGAATGGCCAGGTCTTTAACAATTTATGTACCCTTTCAAATAAATTCATGGTTTACCGGGCAAATAACGACTGAAACGGTGTAACATGTCAAGACGTTCAATACATGCGAGTACAACAAGAAATAGTGATACATTCAAATCAAAATGAATTAACTCACTTCGAGTCTTGCAATATAAACCAAAATGAACACGACTGTACTATGTGCGCAATTATATTTGGGATTTCGATGCTAATGCATGCTAAAGACCGCTTTAAATTAAACCAGTAAAATGTAACATGTAGCGTTTATTTGGCCATGGAGTATGTACCGGACATGTTCGCGCGTCAATATTAAAATAGTTAATTAATTCTGATTTACAGACATTTGACGTGTGGAAATATGAGCGATTAAAAAAATCTTAGAAGTAAATTTGTCAATATACCCATGATACCTACGTCGCTAAATAAGAACTTACAAACTAATAAAGACGTAATCTGATTATTCCGTTGTATCGGTTTTAATTTCCTGTTTTAGCTTCGAGGTCCGATTTTTATCCTCGCAAAAAGTGAGCGGATATTACGAGTTTATATATTAAGACTGTTCGCACTATATTATACCCTATTTGGATAAATAAGAACCGTCTGGTGTTTGTCTTGGCTGTGACAATGTGTTCCTTACATTAACGCCATCAGAGCGAACAGTTAATTATACGACTTGCCGTGGATTGATGAAAGCTTTACATTGTCAATAAGTCTCATTCCACCCTATAACAGACGACATTTGCGTTTCCCCATAGCTTTCAAGCACTTAACGCTTGCACTTTTCTTGCCGGGCTGTGTGTTTGATTACTTGTGTTTCACAATTCCTCCAAGTGATTAATTGCTATAAAAAGGCAAGATTACGAATTGCTTAATTTGGTCATGTGTGTATTATAGGAACATGCATTTTTTAATAACAAATAGCCGTTTGTATGAAATGCTCATGGAAATCCAACAATAATTAACAGTAATGAGCTTGGAACTTAAGTTTGTTATAACAGAATAAAGTTTTTACCTTAGATGGTCATAACTTTAAAACACTATTTTCTGTAACAAATGCTCTATCAAATTGGCATCTCACTGCGATGCAACAATAGATACTGCATGTAGTATACATTTTAGTCATTTAAATCACTAAATAGGATTTTAACTAAAGTTTTCCGTGTAATTTTGCCAGTCCATATATATATTATCTGTATATATTTCGTTAGCTTTTTTATCAGAATACTATTTAGAAACTTCATGCTGCTAGGCTGTAAGGCTGCTAGGCCGATAGCCTGCCAACTTCACGCACATGTATGTCGTCAGAGAATACAGGCGGCTATAAATATGTAGCAGGCAAACGTAAATCATAATGTAAAATGATGTACAATAAAACTAGGTTATAATGAATGCTGTAGCTGACATTGTGGTTCTAATATTTATGTAATATAAAATAATTTTGCTATAATGTTCAAACTCGCTATACAAATACTATAATAGTTATGCAATACGTATGGAGTTGGTCCGGGACAGCTATTATTGAATTCACTCGAACCCGAAATTCGCGTTATCCGAGTTTGTTACAAACGAGGTTGACTTTTAAACACAAGTATTGGACATAAGATATTTCAGGACTTGCTAACTTCTAAGGGAATGGAACATGACATACAGACCATTTAATTTTTTCTAACCGACATTATATACTGTACATTTATGCAACGCATCTTTTGTAGCTTGGCCTAAATTAATGTTTACATTATGACGTCAGCAATATTATCTTTATAGTGATTTGACGCTCATTATATGTCTCTCTTAATTCTACAGAGCTTACGTTTTCCTTGTCTTTATTGCCGGTTCAACTGTTACTGTTACTTTCTATCTTTGATTGCTAGTTTCTATGTCAGGTTTGCGTTATTGTCAAAGCAATCAGAATGTTTAATCAGACAAGAGAAATAGATTTGTGATATTTACACGATCTCATCAAGTTGGTTGATTAGATGTTGTGAATGGATGATAAATGCAACACTGTCGTGTAACTGCGCCGGACGGGATTTTCCGTGCACCGGTCGAGACACACCAAGATGGCGGACTGTTTGACAGCGAAGAGGTAGGCGCTTGTTTCTTCACTTCTTATAGTCTTTTGTAATGCTTTTATGTTTAGTTTTTTGTTGGATACGATGCAGCGTTCATCGATATAGGTGCAATGCCTGGTATTGTAATATTATTCAATAAAACCGTGATTGAACCTGGAAATTTCACGAAGTTGAAAAATGAATCGAGAACTGCATTTTTATCCGGTCTTATTGTCGCACATACCGTCTTCTATAAATGGTCACTTTGTCAAATGCCCTAGAATCAGATCCCCTTGGCCATATACATACAATTTCGTTGTTTACTGACGTGCAAGCGTCAAATATAGCATTCTTTAGATTTGCAAACGCACCGGTAGGGATACCACGCACCGGTGGAAATTCTCCGGAGAATATCAGCTAAAAAGTAGCAACGGTTGAGACACACAGGCCTATTTGGCACCGGTTGAGACACACTTTTATATCGTTAGCAGTTCAATGGCGACATATTTGATTTTATTTATTTACCGTGTCTTTGTAGATCCATATACATGTTGTATAGTTACCAGAATTGTATCCTTTGGTACTTATAACATCGTTTGCACATTCGTTAGAATCTTTGGTCGGATATATTATTAATTATTCCGTTTCAGATGATTTTGATTTACACTTGTTCGTTCAAATTAAAACTGTTTAGTAAGGGATGAAAATTATCAGCCGATGTTTAAGAACAGTTATTCAGGCTTTATTTGGGTCGTGCTCGTACGTCACAAACATTTCCCGCGTTATTTCTCTGTAACTATGTGTCAAGACCAACACGTATGAACTTGACATTACTGTGTCAGGCTATATATGGGTTGTTGGAGTGTTTCAACACGTTCAAAAATCGCTTGCGTTACTATTGCAAAAATAGTTATTCCTATTTTTCATATTGCAGAGAACTGGACCAATACTACTGCACGTTTCAAGCCGCCATCAAGGTGACGGTCGACCATTTGGTTTTAAACCATCCAAGCAAAGTACTAAAAGTTCGCAGGCGTGTGATTGATGAATGTACTGGGAAGACAAAAGGCACTGGAAGATATCGGAGCATAGAATGAAGCCCGTTTCTATCGTTTGTTACGTGAATGATATATAGCAGAAGACGGGCCTGGGATACCAGCCATTCAGAGGATGGTGTATCGTCTCAATTTCAGAAAATGGCTCCTTAATCAATTAACATTGGGTTTCCCACCACCAGCCTCTTTCATTTGAGACATCCCAATTGTCCTCTTACTGAGGGACTTCTTACTGGCATAGAACCAGAATACAGCTTTATCCATTTACAAAATCTGGTTATCAGTTTTACTGTGTTTGTTGTACATGCCATACTGTTTTATGTGATTTCGACTCAAAGATTACAATTGTAATATGGAAATAGTTGTTTATGATAGTATTACTTACTAAATAATGAAGATAAAATGGGTTATTCCCCTTGAATTATTGGAACTGTTGAAAATGGACATAGTCTGCTCTGTAACACTTTTCTGATCCAATCCACACCAAACTTGATGAAAATGTCTACGAGCATAATAATTTTTTGACACATTCTGTAATCAGCGTTATCAGTCCTTGCATGGATTATGTCTATTGGGTAATTAAAAATTAATCAGTTTTTTTTCAATGTTCATTCTGTAACTATAGCCTTTTTTCGTGATTTCACATTGTTTGACATTTTGGCATTATTGATCGGTAACCTTGTTTTCACTTACATTGTATTTTAAATTCATATTAACATTAGTAAACGTGTTACAAAGGTTTACATTTGGATTCCTATGTCGTCTTAATGTTTGATGTTTTTCTGTTGCTTTACGGATTTATTTGTATACCCCAAGATATACAAAGTATATATGGGGGCTATATTAGAGCCATGCTTGAGGTTGGCTGGTTGGTCTGTTCGTAGGTCGGTCCGTGCAAAATTTCTCTGTATTATATTTCTCTAAAGCAATTTGTCGGATTTTAATGCAACTTTGTATGACTTATCAATACCAAGTCTAGTTGTGCATATTGTCAGCACACGTACATGTATTTGCTTGTCCTCTGCAACCATTGGTTGGATACCAATGAAACTTAGCATTACTTATCATTATGAAGTCTAGTTGCGCATATTGTCAGAGCACATTGAAGTGACTATGTCAAGCAGTATATGGGTGTATTTCTTGTTTAATCTGTGATTATTGAAATTATTTTCTGATTACCTTAATCTCTGCATGTTCTTAAATCAAAAGTAATAAACAACCAATACAATGTTTAACAAATTTATTGTGTACCTGTTTTTTTTGATGCAATACATACATTGTACATAGGCATGATATTACATGGGTGAAAGTTTTCACTATTGATACTGAGTACATTATTTTTAGATAAAGTCTATATCTATGTTATTAACATGCTAAGTAAAGTATTTTTAGATAAAGTCTATATCTATGTCATTAACATGTTATCATCTAATGTGTTATCTTTCATCCATGTAGTAAACAATTGTTATGAAAATGTATGAGATTTATTTGTGATACATCAAAGATTTCAGCCAATATACTGAAATACTAACAGCTTGTATCTGGAATAAGTTCTGCCAGTACATATAGCTATATTTGCCTATATGGCCATTCCCTTACCATGTACAACACATGCCTAAATACCATGTTACTACTAAACATCATTACATGGGCGTATGAGCTGTGGGTCATGCCCCAAACGTCAGTACAGGGGGCAACATATTGTTTGCTCCTATAATTCAGCCCACATTCATAATGTTCAGCCTGAAATAGTCTTGTAGTTTTTTGTGCATGGTGACAAAGTATAAAATGAGCATTTTTCGGGGAAGCATGCCCCGGACCCCATAGTAATATACTTAGTAATAAGATTATGATTAATACTAGTAGCTATAAACGGCAACACAGCAGATATACCTTCTGCACTTATTACACACAAAACATTTATTGTATTGGTATTAAACATCTTTAAATGTCGATGAATTCCATCCAACTGAAAACAATATTTGCCCCCTCCCAAATATTTGCCCCCCCCCAAATCTTGCAGACGCTCCTACGACCATGCATTATTGGCTAATTAAGTTGTAGTAGCTTGTCTAGGGTTGGTGTTTTTTCCGAGAAAGTCAGATTCCAAAATATTAGTTTTCTCATAGCACTTAGGCACATAAGGACATGAACCCTAGATAATTTACTATGCACATTATTTATGTGATTTGATATCATCACAAGCAGATAATCTATGTATGCATATTACACTTAATAATATCGGAGACATTACATAGAGATGATGCATTCATCGTCTAAAGGCACTGAATATACATGAGTTTTTTCAAGTACTATCAAACCGGACTTAAAACCATCTACAAACGAAGTCCACCCTTAGAGCACCTGTTTTCAAACACTTTAAAAAAGTATCTTCCCTCAGACCAGTGCCAATTACATTTAATCTGCAAGTATGACTACAGGTCATTGAAGGCCATTTTGAGCTATTTGATTGGGTGATCTTTACGAACGTGCTTGACTGTACTGATACACCAAACAATGCAATAACACAAACAATGAATGAAACATGCAAATTAAGACATTATTTGTTTGAAATTTGACATTAACACTCATTTTTTGCTTTATACAGGACAATCCACCATTCCATGTTTCACTCTCAACAAACTATGTTGACATGATAATGTTCTTGATGCATGCATGCTATAAACAATGCTTTGCGTCCAATGTACACTTAATATATGCCTTTGATATCAAGTTGAAGAACGCTATGAAAATGGAATAATATAAAATACTACTACAGGTATAAATTACCTGAGAGTTTCATTGCAAAATAGTGTTGGTAAAGTATGTATCATGTATTGGTTACACATTTAAGAGGCATTGGCAGGGTCATCCGCTCACTCGATTATTTACAATGTCTGAGCAATTACGAGTTTAGTCATCGGCGAACATGTGGTAACATTTTAGCTTCATGAGCTTTATGATGTTCTCTTGCTGTGGTTGGATGCCATACAGGATCCTCTGGTTTTGCGACGTTTCCAAGTTTGCGCTTACGTTTTCCCCGCGCCCTCTCCTCGGTGTCGAAATAGTGGTTCCTGTAAAAAGAAAATGAACTAAACTTATTATACAGTCGCTTTACGAGTTTGCATGAGCGTGTAACTGACATCAGCTACTCATAGACGCATTAATATGCGCCGAGCTTCTGCTTGAGTTTTCTACAGGATTCCGTTCAAAAACTCACAACTAAACTTGTTTGGCTAGAGTGGCAATGGCCCTTTTGCAGACGATGATATAATAGTCTTCGGAATGGCGATAGGTCTAGTTTTTCTTGACTGCATAATTCTTCCGTTTTATGGCGGTTTCTACCATGAACAGCGATTTTCAGAAAATAATATACTATTACAATGCATAAATGTGCTGTAATCAAAGCACTGAAAATATTTTACTTGATGTATTACCTGCTTTTGAAAGCTGGACAGCAATATTGCAGTAAAAACATACTGATAAAGACAAAAATATGAGCCAGTCTCCAGGAAAACCTGCTATTTTGACAAAACATTTGATTTTGAGATTTTTATTATCTAAAAGAGAAAGCTTAATGAAGCAAAATGCAAAAGAAATTTTGTTAATATCATGATTTTTAAGGAAGTTACAGCTGTTTAGTTGAGGCCCTATTCAGACCCTTTTTGCGTCACGTCGCAAGCGTCATTCAAACGTTATTCGACGTCGTTGTAACGAGTACATTTTAAATATTGCATTTGATGAATTCTTGACGTAAACTGGTCAAAATGGTATCAAGTTTTAGAACGATGTTTTAAGTTTTAAAATATACATCAAAATTTTAAATGTTCACATTTAGAGAAAGACTACTACTGTTTTAAACAACTAACTCCTCGTTTTTCTCAATCAGAGTACTTTTCTGAAATTGGTCACCATAGCAAAGAAGTAAATGATTTCGACATTATTTATTAGAAATTTTAAAGCTAAGATTTAGTAATATATGGATAAATGACTTAAAATAGAATCTATTGATATGTCAGTTTTTCTTATTTGAAAGCTTTTTTAAAAGCTTGTTACATGCAGTAATTACATAATGTCAATATAGCAGGTTTTCCTGGAGACTGGCTCATATGTATTTGGATGGTCAACTGGAGGTTAAATAACTCACCTTAATTATGGACAGGTCCGTGATGTTTATTTCTGTTTGACCGTCATCTTCTTTACCAGGTGTTTTTCCAAAAACTTTAGTGGGATATACCTTTGCTGCGGTCGTCGTCATGTGGAATCCCCTAAAATGATGGTTTGCGATTCATTATCAATTGCAACTAAGAATAATATACCGGTTGGACAGTTGTTTCTTGAAACAATATCTAGTGAAATTAGTGTCGTTTCTGTAAATGTACAATGTACATCTAGTATCCATAACTCTCATTTGAATCCCAGCCTCAAAGTGGGAGGGGATTATTGAAACCGTCTCCTTCCGTCTGAGTCGTAACATTTTACTGTCAGGCGCGTCTTATATGAATTTCAAAGCATAGCCTTAACAATTGAACACGACGCAAAGAACACGCACCCCAACCGCGCCCGATCATTGTCATTTTTGGCACTGATACTCACGAGACCACACTTGTGTTATTTTCATCCCATACTATACAGTGTTAATTTGAACGAACAAGTGTTAATCAAAATCATCTGAAACGGAATTATTAATAATATCCCGACCAAAGATTCAAACGAATGTGCAAACGATGTCACAAGTACCAAATGATACAATTCTGGTAACTATACGACATGTATATGGATCTACAAAGACAATGTAAATAAATAAAATCAAATATGTCGCCATTGAACTGCTAACGATATAAAAGTGTGTCTCAACCGGTGCCAAATAGGCCTGTGTGTCTCAACCGTTGCTACTTTTTAGCTGATATTCTCCGGAGAATTTCCACCGGTGCGTGGTATCCCTACCGGTGCGTTTGCAAATCTAAAGAATGCTATATTTGACGCTTGCACGTCAGTAAACAACGAAATTGTATGTATATGGCCAAGGGGATCTGATTATAGGGCATTTGACAAAGTGACCATTTATAGAAGACGGTATGTGCGACAATATGTCCGGATAAAAATGCAGTTCTCGATTCATTTTTCAACTTCGTGAAATTTCCAGGTTCAATCACGGTTTTATTGAATAATATTACAATACCAGGCATGGCACCTATATCGATGAACGCGGCAATTCTAGCTGCATCGTATCCAACAAAAAACTAAACATAAAAGCATTACAAAAGACTATAAGAAGTGAAGAAACAAGCGCCTACCTCTTCGCTGTCAAACAGTCCGCCATCTTGGTGTGTCTCGACCGGTGCACGGAAAATCCCGTCCGGCGCAGTTACACGACAGTGGTAAGTATACAGTATACACGTATGTATCACAAGTACAGGCACTGATTACAGAGCTTTGATGACATTGTGCTGGTTGATAGATATATAGATTTCCTAGATTCTAGCGTAGCTGATGTACATTAACATGGCAGTTTTGTCAGACTCCGAGGGATGGTCAATATATAACGAGCAAATGCTTGCAGTTATGGTATGATCCGTTCGATTTTACTCAAACTCTAGCTGTAAGTAATAACATAATTATATTAGCAATGGTTCCTTGAATATTCATGATTATAGCGACATAAGGCTTACATATATGGTAACACTCAATACACGTAACGACACATTCAAAAATACATATGAACAAGGCTAGTGATTTTACGCAAAATAGACGTAACGAGACGTTAACTTCAAACTACGTACGGAAGTGTTGGATGCTCTGAACAAAATTCCTAATGATGATTATCGTGCGTCTTTTTTCTTTTATCGCGTTGGTGAAGACGTATGATGATACATTAAAGGAGGGCAATAGGAAAAGGTTTTAAAAATTAATACAGTATGGCCTAAGGATTGGGATCGTCAAATTGATAATCGTCAAAATCTGATTTACGTTAAGTAGTGCGTAAATGACATTATAGTTCACAATTAAAAGTACAACAATGATTTTTTAATATATTTTGAAAACTGTTTCGTAAGTTATCTTCTAATAGCTTTAATAAGATGTACTAGCTAATTTTCAAGCATTTTCTCGTTATATAGTGACCATCCCTCGTAGATGGCTGTACAGCTAAGTACGTTTTCTTGGCTATTTTCTTCTAGGGGAATTGATTTCGTACATACTAATTTATTTTGTTTGACCTAATTGCTCTGCACTATGAGGAATGGCTATGCGGGCCATACCTAACTTCGTACTGATTTTGATTTGCAACCCTATATACATGTATACTTGCGTATCTTAGAACCATTATTCTACTTATGTTTCTCCAAATTTTTAAACTGATTTAATTCAATCACCAACATTTGTTTATTCTAAGATCAACAATTATTGTGAAACTGTTCGTAAAATCGATATTTTTGCAGATTATCACTCCACGGAGGCCATATTGGACTTGTTTCGTAAAATGAAAATGACGTGTTCATCAAATGCCCCGGCTGTATAGCTATTTTTAGAAACTTCAGACCAGGGTCACGTGATGGTTTTATCAATGAATCGTATACTAGGAGAAACTTCAGACCAGGGTCACGTGATGGTTTTATTAACGAATCGTATAATATCGTCTGCAAAGTACTGTTATGCATCATATGGTGTGACCATACTAGCCACTTTCTATAGATGTCTCACGCTGTGAGGGAAGTGATTACATGACGGTACTGTAGAATCTGATAAATAGGAGTGTAGTATTATTTTAAAGCAACTTTTGATATACGCATTCAATACACGTATTACCTATAAATTAATATGCCCCTTTTTACAATTATTTAGATACCCAACATGCCTATATAGTCACACATGCCTATTTTGACATCAAGACAAGATCGGCAGTAAGAAAACGAACATTAAACGTGTAAAGTCGGTTTAAGCTTTAGTAGCAGCAACTAGATCGCCTCCCACCGGCACTCGATCTCAGTGCTTTGATTATGAATGGTATGTACAATGAATAGAAAGGTTACCAAATATAGTGTGGTATATTATATAACGTATAAACGCATTAACGGATTAACCTATTACTTTCTCTTATAACATGACTTTCATAATATTTACTACACAACAAGTGCACATTCATACATAAATCTAACTTTTAAATCGAGTAACATTACACCTCAATAGTGATTACCGATACTTAGTTATGCGTATTGTAAGATAGCATTTACTACGCAGTGTACACTCTTGTGGTTCCGAATATTTTTGTATGGATTAAATACAAAGGTGGATATATTTCAAGAAAAACAATGTAAGTAAAATTTAAGTATTATCATAGTATATGCATCTTACTATATATATTTATAATATAGTTTATTTGGAATACATTAGGCATGAGTATACAAAGATAATTATATATACCTATAAAAACTATTTGTTTATATTTATGTATATATAATTATGTAATACCATGTATTTATGTATAAAAATATTATATATATATACGTATATATATATGTTGTATAGGGTAGATCCTTTATATTACGACTACCGTTTTACGACCATGTCAATAGCCCTGTGATACAACGTAAAGCAGGTATAGTATTCTTCATTAGGCAGTCAGCACGTATTCTATTTGGACCAAACATCCCAGCCAAATCAGATTTTTCCACTATTTATGTGAACAATGATAAGGTTGAATTGACTGGGGGAGTAGTAGCAGTGTAGCAATACCACGTGACTTTTGACTACAGTTACAAGAAGAAATTTGTAAACGTTGGAAAATAAAAAAGCCATAAGTATTTTATTTCTACATCGATGTCTATGAAATGTACTCCACGCTAAGGGGACAATTATTTGCTTTCCATAAAATATAAAATCTTTTTCAGCGGCTGTGCCGTTTTGTCCATTACCTTGTGAAACCATGGAACGTGTAGGTTTCACAGGGTAATGGAAAAATCTGCGAAACTGCTGAAAAAGATCTTATATTTCACGGAACTTATATTTCATAGAAATCGATGAAGAAATAAAATACTTATGGCTCTATTTGTGTTCCAATGTTTAAAAATGTCTACTTGTAACTGTAGTCAAAAGCCACGTGGTATTGATACACTGAGTAGGGTACGTGCTGATTGCCTGGGCTTCACCGTTACGTCATATCAATGAAAGAGGTGCTTGACATGTGGATATTAAGTCTGTCTATACATACCCTATGTTTAATTAAAGGAGACAACTCTTCAGTCTACTCTTTCTTCCTGAAATCAATTCCCTTTGCACCCTCAAACATAGATGGGACAGCGAGTTGAAGAGAAAGAGTTGTGATATAAGGAATCCGAGTGCGTTACCCTAGCTCGTTCCGATAGACTCCCTGGTAGTACCCGGCGTATAGCACCGATACACGCGAGACTACCTCTGGGTGGGACACACTGAATATCGTTTCGGAAATGACCAAGTGTCCCGGCCGAGATTCGAACCAGGGACCTCTCGATCATTAGACAAGTGCGTTATCCACTTGACCACCCTACAACCAAGTTGTTATTAGGAGCGGTGACCTAGAGATAGGGCCCACGCTTTTGGATCAAGAGGTCCCCGGTTCAACCCCCGTCTGGACCAGTGCTAAGCATGAATAACTCACATTCTCAACTCGACCAAGGTGTAAACTGGTACCTGTGAGAGCTATAAGGGCTGTGTCTGAACATGTTCGATAGTCCTGGGCGCCGCAGATCGATGTTGGCTGCACACCCACCAGGAGAGAAATAGTCTCCACAGGGAGACTCAAACGCAGGTTTTCATAGATAGCCCAATGACCAGGGGAAGTTAAAATGTCAAATGGTGGCTGATATGATGACCTTTTTAAACTTTTAAGTCGGTTAGAGTTTGTGAATCGATTAATTCACTGCGTTCCTTAAGGTTAACATCCTTGAAGAAATCGTTTCACAAACTCTTTACCTATACTGAGTATGCTTGTATTTGTAAAATTAACGTGGATACGTTTATGGTTCATCTCGTTTAGGTAGACTTCGAGTGTGGTTTTACTACATGATTATGTAATTATCAAGTAATTGTCGTTTAAAACGTTCATACCTGAGTGTGTAAGCATTTAAATATAGTCTTTAAATTTTATTTTCTTTGACATTTGGCGTCTACATATTAGTTACATAAATCATTTGTGGACGAGTGTGCACTGGTTTGATATATTTAAGATGAACAGTATTTGTTCATAAGTTATGCTTCCACCCATGTTATTTTTAATTCGCATCCTTAGATCCATTTTAAATTCACGTCTTAATTGTGATTGTACAGCGCTTTTTAGCGTATCGACAGTGTATAAACGAGTCAACTTCCGGTTATCGCAATAAGGCATACACGTTGAATTGTTTAGTCTTCCGATAAGTCATACAGTGATCGGAAATCAAAGATGCCTTTGTTCGCAATAAGTCATACAAGTTTAATTGTATAGTATCCCAATAAGTCATACAGTGATTTGGTTAATACGCTGTGGTATCATTACATGTTTTTTTTATAATGTCCGCTCTTTATTCAACTATATGTACTTATTTAAGTATTCGTTTGAATCTAGAAATAGAATGTAACGTGTGTTAAGTAAGTATTATATACACGGTTAATGATAAGTGTAAATAATACTTACTTCCTTTCTATTGTATTGTATTGTGAATATTTGCAAGATTTCCGGACCGGATGTTATATTTCAAGCCCCGGATTGGTATTGTCGACTACCGTCCTTGCGTAAAATATATAATTAGATATATTATAAAGTAGATTATTGATAAAGACAATATTAATTTAGTTCGAAGCTTTTTTAATTAACTTTTTGCTCGCGTGATAAATGAATGATAACAGATATACAACTGAGAGAAAAAATAATTGGAAAACCAGGATATACGTATTTCGGATACACATATTCGGACAAAAAATTGATAGACGTCTGACCTTTGCTTCAAGCGATATGTAAATGTTAAAATGTCTATCAAACAATCAATTTGCCTTTGTACTAAAGTTTATAACTGTGGGAACGGAGATATACAAACATGACAAGTGAGTGTTACGTTTTGTTAAACATATATTTAGGTGTTTTTTTCTCAATGAAATGCATATTGCATGATAAGGAGTTGTAAACATTTTTACTTTGAAGTATTTATTTACTTAACATACTTCATATATGCATCAGCATATGTCTGCGTTTATGCAAACACTGCATATACTATGACCTAAATCTAAACGTTAATGTTACTATCTACTTTATATTCAAATATATGCACAGCCACATGTCTGTCGTGCCGTAGGTCATATAGCACAAAACAACTATATGTTACAGAAACGTCTAAACAGTAAATAATGATAAAACTTTAACAACGCTTTGCAATCAGAAATACTTTAAATAGGAATAAACTGTGTGAATTTTCAAATGTACATTTCAAAATAATTAAGTAAATAGTGTTTGAGAAGAGTTAGATAAATACTACGTAATTACAATTGTTTCACGGTCAATATAACGGACTACAGGACAACGTGACTTAGTACGAAACGACACTAGTCAACCCGCCGCTTCACAGCACAGGGCAACATAGCATGGCTTACTGTGTGATAGAGTAACACATACATGTGTATTTGTCTAGATGTTGATTATGTAACGGAATAAAACTATTGAACAACAGCGAGAGTCAAAATGTGGGGAGTATAATAATGACACATTTCGTCTTGGATTTGTAGCCTTGAGTGATGTCAGAGTCATGTGGTATTGCTACGGCGCGTAAAAAGGTGCGGAAGTTAAAATTAGGTCGCATTTTGGATGCGACATATTTGCGATGATGAATACATGTATACAGTCAGAACTCGTTACAACGACACCCGATATACCGACAATTTCGTTATAACGTTTAGCTGTGTTGTGTTGTTTTCTAAACATAAAAGGCACTCGTTCGGATGCGAACCTTAAATCAAAGAATACGTGTATGGTGTGTGCTTAAATTTTACGGTTAGGGTGTCCAAACAGCGTAGCTACATATTCATCACTTCTTAAACTAAAAGTAATAACTATTGAATAAGGATGTGTTGGAAGTTTCGTCTAGTGTGGTTCGGTGAATATTGAATATTTGACGGGAGAGCACAGCTCCTTATCTTAAACAGTATTTACTTTTACTAGGTTCAAAGTTTATTTGGCGGTCAACATGATATACTATCCTGTCTCCTAATTTAGTCACTTTCAAACTGAACGTAAACTGTATCGATTGGCCGATTAACTTATATGCTAAAGTTTATTTTAAGTTAAGTTAGATTAAGTTTGAAACAAAGTTGTGCAAATTTAATGTATTAATCACCCAGGAAAGATAATAAGAGTGTAATCTATTGTTGGATAAGTTATACCTTTTAAAAGCGTATTTTCTTCAATTGAATTTTGTTGGATTTGTTTTTAATATTAAACGTTTAATTAACCCCAAAGGATATTGTTGTACATCATTATAATGTATGCAACAAAATTAATTTCAATTTGAAAAAAGAGGTTTTGCAAATTCCATGCACTCAGTTCTGACTGCAGATTCCCCTTATCCCCCCTAAGAGAAGCAAAGTCCTGTCATTTTTATGCAAAGCACCGAGCAAGAGAAATTCTGTAATCGATGTAACGACACCCGATGTACTGACATATTCATATACTGACATCAGTTTATAGGGACAACTGTTTAAAACATTCTATGTATCAATTCAGTATAGGCAAGCCCTTTTAATATGCCATCCTTGAATATCCATGCTTATCCGTTGTCCAATCAGGGTTGTCATTTTAACTAATCAAAACAGTCTTATGGTACAATAACGAAAACACACGAGGATTTATTAGTGACAGTTCAAATGTGCTCTCCTATATAGTGACATATATTCGTTACAACAAGTTTGGAACAAACAACGTCGTGGTATCGATACCTAGCTTTCTTCATTTACTGAACCATTCATTGTAGTTTATCCTGCATATTATCAAATCAGTTAATTTGTTTAATCATAGAACCGATCTTTGACTGTAATTAAAGTTTAATGTGTAAAACCTCGAACTTATTCTCGCCAGGTTAATAATTAAAAACGACAGATATGCCTGGCAATCAATGGATACTCGTGGAACTAGCTTGTTTTTATATTAAAAAATCATTAATTTGAAAATCAATGTTGTAATTTGTAAATACTCCAGGTTATTTCTGTCGCTTTATGTTGACTAAGTAGCCAGATGACTGCCAAAATGGCATGCGTATTTATTTGCTTTGTACTATATTATTTTTAATAACATTTTACTGGGATATAGTTTTGAAGGTACAAGCATGTAACCATTAAATGTGATATATCCGTGTCTCTCAATGACTTAAAATGACGATTCAACTATATAATGATTACACTACTACCCCGGTAGTTTATATATTTATGCAGATCAATACAGAAAACCCCAAGCTAAAAGTGCACGAACCATTTATTACAAATGCTTTAAAAACAACAAAAACTCGCGAATACTTATATAAAACGTTTTTATACTACATGCACCCTTATCAAAACCAATCAAAGCATTAAGGCTTGAACATTGTTTCAAAGCATTTGTGATAAATGATCTGCATGTACATTTTAGGGGTAAAATGGTCTTCTGCACATTTCCTATAATATAACTCAGTAATTTCTATAATTTTAGTATTATGGTAAAATACGGATGTATCCGCTGTAAATTCACTTCCAGAGTTTAATAGCCTAGTATAATCATTGCTAGTTGATTTAGGTCTAAGTTTGAACACTGTATAGCTTACAACTAGATCAATCATGGCTGTACTACATGGCGTATTACATTTCTACATATCACCTTTTGACTTGACTCGATGTTTCCGTCATTAAAATAATTGATCAGTATAGCAATGCCATTATGTACGTCTGACTCACATTACTTGTTACAACAATACTCTATCCATCAAACCGCTTAACAACTTAACCAGCACCGTATCTTGTTATGTTTCAAGCACATTACACGTATCAAGTTACAATGCGTAATATATCAATCGATAACGATGATCTACGTATTACATGTAAGGCTACTGGTCTCAAGTTGCATGAACCCGCGTGACGTCATGTTGTTCGTTGTACGTTATGTCTTAATCGATCATTAATTACGTGACGTCAATTATTGATCTGATAGAAACCCGGTACCCGTTTCATAGACATGTCGTAGCTAAGATTCCAAGTTTTACATATGCCATATTGAGCAAACTAAGATACTAGTACATTTATGTGATCATAGATAACTACTTGTATTTTAATTTTACAAAAATGTAAGGATTCACTTAATATGCTCTCAATAATTTATTATCAACGGAAAGTCCCAGCTTAGCTAAGGTATGTGTCAAGTTTCAAAGTTCATTGCGCAAAACAGGCCACCGGCCTATACACAAGAAATAAACAACACATACATAGTTATGACGTTTAACAATGAATGAAGTGTGAAATTGTAGATATAATACACGCATACATTTGGTGACAAAGTAATATGATAATCCAGTTAATTACAAGTCAAATAGTTCCTGCGAGCAAATGATGTACCGACTTCATTTGGCAGAGAATTGACAGGATCCTCGACCTTCTATCTGCATAATTCAACAGCTGATGTGTATAAAAATAAACATGAAAATCTCAAAATTGTGAGAGAAAAATAAGCGCGATAGGCCGGTAGCTTTCAAATTGGGAAAACTATATGCACGATAATTTAACATACGAAATTTATCAACAAATTGTTAAATAATTTCATGTATAACAAACCAATTTTCAAGACACTTAATTGCATATTATGACTCCCTTGTTCCATATAATATTTATATGCTTATAAATAAAACCTCGTATCAGTTCATTAAAAGGTATTATCATAAGACATGTTTTCAGTGTTCAACAATATCAAAGATCATAAACCAATGCAGCTGCAGTCACCTGCTGTTTAGATCCATGGTCTCAATATTGTCTAGCGCTCACTGAAATTTCGGACAGTTCTGATTTATTCGGTAAATAAACTAATGCAATGCGACAAAGACCGATGTTATCAGCATGGAATGATGGAATTAGTCTGGTTCACGACATTCTTACAAATGCATCTTTTTTTGGATTTTTTTTTTTTTGAAATCGTAAACCATCGAGAACAGGTCACGTGCCCCTCTATGGACTTTTTACTTTATGCTATCCAATATACCTGCTCGCTCACGGCTCGCAGGTAATAAATTGAAAGGTATTCCTTTCTTTCTTTAGAAGCATAAAATATATACATTGCTACATTACGCACAAATATTCTGAGCAGACATTAGGCTATAATTACCTGCGAGGTTAATTTTATACACATTAGCTGTTGAATTATGCAGATAGAAGGTCGAGGATCCTGTCAATTATCTGTCAAATGAAGTCGGTACATCATTTGCTCGCAGGAACTATTTGACTTGTATACATTTGTTAAGGCATTGTTCGCCTGTACATGTACGTGGGCCATTCAATATATTCGTAGACAATTGTTCTCATTTGATTAGCTTAACTTTATAACAATAATGGCTTATATCATTACAAACCATAACTTATTACCTACAGGTCAATAAAAAATATATTCAATAATGCAAACCAGAAGCATGTCATCCGCTATTCCATTACCATAGAAACGCGCTACCACCCCCGACCGACGTAACGTACCTTTTTCGTTTGTTAAATTATTTATAAATTCCGTTTAAGTTAATTGACATTCCAATATTTCTGCCAGATTATTACAAACTATTATAATAACATTTCATGAAATTATGAAGTCATTTGGAAGTTTGAGTGTGAATTTAACACTGTTTTATCAAGGCGAGTCACGTTTTCAATAACGTCAAAATGTCTACGACGTTACGCAAGGAAACTCGTGTGACTATTAACTTAAGCTCGGGGCTTGGAAAAACATACCCCACACTCACGCGCTGCTACATAGAGCTAAGCGGGAACATACAGCATGCAGTGGTCCTGTGTTTTGAAAACGATACACGAATGGGCACATAGAAAAACGGAGGGACGTTTCACACAACGTCCGTCGAAATGAGCGAGGTGTTTTCATGTTAACATACAGCCATTATGTCTAGCCTTAACCCTTAACTTAGACTATACAATATATTATGGTAGATATAATAATCATATGCAATTTGAATTTTTATGTTTATATCAACATTGATAACATAATTTCACTTCGGGTTTACCACATGAGAAACAGCAAAACTTCAATTACGTTGCTGACGTCACAGTGTGTGGTGGTATAGGGTATGTGATAGTTTTATTTTATCCATATTTTCTTTGAAAATGTGTTGTTTTGTGCAATAGTTTCTGCATTTGTGTCCAAAAAACTGTAGTTTCACGTGATGTAGTTTGTTTTTCTCTGTGTCATCGGATGTTAAAATGATTAAAACAGTCTACGAATTTATTTGATGACCCACGCACATATGGTAGATACCAATGGCGGATATAGCTATATAGTGAACAGGTCAACATAAAGTGTATTTCGCCTTCAATGCATCCTTCACAGTACGGACAGGTACGGTACTCTTGTATTATACCCAAGTGTCTACCATTTTCAACCATAAGATCATGAGGAGGGCTTCTGAAATAAGGTATACATCTTCTGAATTTGCTAATCTCAACACATTTTACATAGCTCGCAACACCATATATATATTATATTGATATAATTGAACAACTTACTTGAAGCCAGGAATTTAGTATGTCATGTCTGGATGTATTGGCCTTTAAGCCTTTGCATATAATTAAGATATGTCTATGAAACAAACGGTTCCCGGAAACCAAAGCTTGCATAAGATCTGAATCTGCTTTTTATCATAGTTCAACTGAAGGCGTGCAGTATTGCAATTATCGCCCTCGTGTTCCGTGCAGTATTGTAGTTATCGCCCTCTTGTTCCGTGCAATATTGTAGTTATCGCCCTCTTGTTCCATGCAGTATTGTAGTTATCGCCCTCTCGTTCTGTGCAGTATTGTAGTTATCGCTCTCTTGTTACGTGCAGTATTGTAGTTATCACCCTCTTGTTCCGTGCAGTATTGTAGTTATCTCCCTCTTGTTCCGTGCAGTATTGTAGTTATCGCCCTCTTGTTCCGTGTAGTATTGTAGTTATCACCCTCTTGTTCCGTGCAGTATTGAAGTTTTCGCCCCCTTGTTCCATGCATTAGTGTAGTTATCGTCCTCTTGTTCCGTGCAGTATTGTAGTTATCACCCTATTGTTCCGTGCAGTATTGTAGTTTTCGCCCTCTTGTTCCATGCAGTAGTGTAGTTATCGCCCTCTTGTTCCGTGCAGTAGTGTAGTTATCGTACTCTTATTCCGTGTAGTATTGTAGTTATCGCCCTCTTGTTCCGTGCAGTATTGTAGCTATCGCCTTCTTGTTCCGTGCAGTATTGTAGTTATCGACCTCTTGTTCCGTGCATTATTGTAGTTATCGCCCTCTTGCTCCATGCAGTATTGTAGTTATCGTCCTTTTGTTCCGTGCAGTATTGTAGTTACTGCACTATTGTTCCGTGCAGTATTGTAGTTACTGCACTATTGCTCCGTGCAGTATTGTAGTTATTGCACTATTGTTCCGTGCAGTATTGTAGTTACAGTAACTGCACTATTGTTCCGTGCAGTATTTAAGTTACAGTAACTGCACTATTGTACCGTGCAGTATTGTAGTTATCGACCTCTTGTGTCGTGCAGTATAGCAGTTATCGCACTCTTGTTCCCTTCAGTATAGCAGTTATCGCACTCTTGTTCCGTGCAGTATAACAGTACTCGCACTTTTGTTCCGCGCAGTATAGCAGTTATTGCACTCTTGTTCCGTGCAGTATAGCAGTTATCGCACTCTTGTTCCGTGCACTATTGCAGTTATTGCACTCTTGTTCCGTGCAGTATTGCAGTTATTGCACTCTTGTTTCGTGCAGTATAGCAGTTATCGCACTCTTGTTCCGTGCAGAATTGCAGTTATTGCACTCTTGTTCCGTGCAGTATAGCAGTTATCGCACTCTTGTTCCGTGCACTATTGCAGTTGTTGCACTCTTGTTCCGTGCCTTATTGCATTCATGTCCGCATCTTTGCACAATGATACATTAAGCAATGGTAGTGGTGTATAATTACGAATAATGCAATAATATGATAAATTGTGTTTTACACAATGCAATCAAACAACCAAAATCATACAACAAACAATAACCCTTGTTTTTAATTGCCATAATAAGTACGTGATGTTATTGGCACCGCGATGGATCGCGGTGTCTGTATTGTAGGACTTTGTTATAATGAGCTGGAAGACAATTCCCCCGTGGTGAGCCTCAACTAGTATGAAGTTTATGGACAATTCCCCGTGTTGAGCCTCAACGGGTATGAAGTTTATGGACAATTCCCCGCGTTGAGCCTCAATTTGTATGAAGTTCATAAACAATTTTCCATGTGGAGCCTCAATTTGTATGACAGCGAAATGTTTTGGCCATTGTTACCTTTAAATCAGAAAATAGTTCGTCGTTTATTTTTTATGCAGATTATTTCGGTAAAACAAACTCATGATAAATACATGTTTTGACAAAAAATCATTTTATAAACATTTCTGTTAGAAACAATTATGTTATTAATGCTAATGAACTTCTACGCATTAGTGTTTACTAGCGTATTAATTTTTCTTTTATGTTGTTTACATCATACGCGATGTCGTCATTTAATGAAACGATTTATTTCATTGGCTGGTTTTACCACGTGACCATGAACGGCGTTCGCTGATTTTTGGACGCCATATTGATTACAACGCAGTTTCAGAACCATTTCGACGCAATCTATACAGGGGTGCTTTATTAGCGTCGAAACCATAAGTACCCAAAATCACACGAACCCCATCGAATACCTGGTAATATTGGCCTTTTAAATCGGTAAAATGATTGAATAAATCGGCACGCGCCGTCTCGATAACCTAATGTAAACAATCACTGTTAGTAGGATGTACGGGTTACGCGTGAATTGCCTAAAGACTGTTATCCGTACTGTCCGGAACACGGGTTTGAAAACAAACTTTCCCACGGTATATTGACCAATTAACATAATTATGGTAGATTATGTACACTGAAGAAATATATTGGGTTTTAATTTAGTAATGTTATAGTTAGTTACTTATTTCGTTTTTGTTATTTTTGATATACATGTAGATCTATACGGTCTTTAAACATCATGCTTATTGTAAATGTTGGAATAAATTATGATACATGAACTATACGTTTTATGTATTTTAATTTCCATTTATCATTAAAATGTACGTAAAAACAAGGTGATATTTGTATTTGTAATTGCAAATTTTGTCAGTGATTGCAAAGACTATCAGGTCGAGGTCAAATTATGGATATGATCGTGTAGTTATTGTCTGTTTTAGGTACATCTTTGTATTTTATGACTATTATTGGTGTCAATCGCGAGATTAAGGTTCATTCTTCGTGCACATGCTATATATTTCACAGTGGTTTGACGTTTTCATATATTTTTTAAGAGCTGAAAGTGCGCAAAAAATCTGTGCGCAAACTCCGGCCGTGTTTGGTCTACTTGGTGTCTGTCTGTAGTGGCTGGACCGTCAGAATTTAAAAGCAGCCACTTGCAGACAGCTTATCTGTCTATTTCAGAATGATAAGAGTTTTTTTTAGGAAATATGCATCAAGGAAGCCCGATTTTTTCTCCATTTAGTAGTAATCAGTGCAATGCTATGGCCCTTATAGCATTGTTAGCTTTCTTTCAATGTTCGCGCGATATTAACCATGTTTTTTACCTAAAGACGTTGATGGAACATTGCACGAAGGAAATCGACTTTATGGACAAGTCAGTCAAAATCTTGGACATAATCGTTATCTGAGTCATTCAGATTTAAGTTCCTTAATATTCAAAATGAAAATATATTTGTTATTATTCACTATAGCCAATATATTTTGAAAAATGCCACACCTGCTGTTTCTTATGAAGATCAATTATATATGTCTTTACAGTTTTACATAATTTCTTTTACGGTGCCCTTTGATGCTTTGCATCAATGGTTATCTTGTCACTGTTTCACACGACTAAAAACTGATCTTTCAAGTTTGAGTAATGATGTGGGACTTAGGCAATTTATGTTCTCGTTCCGTTCTGTGTTTTGCATTGTGCCTTGTAATTGTTAGTGTTATCTGTGCTCGGTTGGTTAAGTTGATTGCTGCCTTCCCTGTCTGACTGTATATTATCTTTTTGTCGATAAACATCATTAAACTAAACGTTCAAACCAAAGTATCAGCACTGTTGTCTGCCGTCGGTGAAACTTCTCACAAATACAATAAACTACGAAAATAATTGACAATAAAATCTGAACGTCAGTATGCCGTACCGAGGGTGCCAGTAAGCCGTCAGGATAACAAAATTAGTTTACGACTTCTGTTTAATCACTAAATTTCTCACAAGATTAAGTTTCCTTATTTTCATGGGTGACCTCGACCACGAAACTAATAAACACCAACCATTAATAATTAATATTTAAATCTCCAAAATATGCAAAGGGCGGTTTAATGACTTGCAACGTTCCAAAATCACGAATTAAAAGTATATCACGAAATTGTCATTTTACCGAAATCCATGATATTCGATACTAACAAAACTTAAGGATTTTACAGTATGCTACATTGTTCTGATTGGCAATGTTCATCTTGATTTTTTACAACTCTAAGCGTATTACTGCAATAACACCAACTTATAACACTGAAAGGCAAACAGCTTATAGTAAGTCTTAACTGCTTACGTCATAGTGTATAGCCAGGTTTGTGGAAAGACGTATATTATTTTATTCGTATGACCGTGTTTCATTGATTCTGACCGTTAAGAATATAGACATACAACGTAGTTTGTTTGTACATGTTTCTTCGGGTTTTACGCCGTTTCTCAATTAATTTATATCAAGTGACCGATTCATCTAACTAGTTGTCCAGGGCTGGTATTTATAAAGCACCTTAGTGGAAAACTTAAATATTTTGACTTAAGTTAAAAATTTACAATGCACATATTTCCTGCAAATTGAAGAATAGCTCATGTTTCCTAAGTGATTATAGTAGCTCTCTTCATAATGTATAGAATGGATGTAAATAATTCATAATCAGACTTGTATTATTTAGCTGATACACTGAAGGAAATTTTAAGATTTTAAGAAAATTCTTAGTTTTCTACTAAGATGCTTTATAAATACCGGCCCAGGGCTGGTATTCACAAAGCTTCTTAGCAGAAAACTAAGGAATTTCTTAAACATTTGATTTTTTCTTATGTGTATCAGCTAAGTCAGAAATTCAAGATGCTGAATATTTTACATAGTTTTGAAGTATTAGGTAAACAGCTACTATAATCACTAAGAAATAGAGGATATTTGTTGATTTTGGTGTAAGATCGTATTTTATTTCATCGAGTGATCACAGAAAATCAATATTTTCACAAGTGGCGTAGCCACGAGTGAAAATATAATTTTATGTGATCACGAGTGAAATAAAATTGATCTTTCACCAAAAATCAACAAATTTTCTGTTTATTATATGCCTCAATTTCTCTTAAAAGGGTACCGTAATTGGCTTAATTGGAAAAATCACGTCGAAATTGGAACGTCACGACGTGACAATTGTGACGTCATGATGACGTAACGTACATTTTAAAGCCCGGCGCCGTTGACGTTACGTTTCTTTATCTGAACGATACTGGAACCAGCTTCTAAAACAGTGAAAATAACAAAGTGGTAATTTCACTGTTATTTTCACTGTTATTTTCACTGAAAATTCTCCGTAATCCATTAAAAGCAAATAATAAAACATAGATTATTTTTTAAATTGCGGGACATATGAGCTGCACAAATTATTGACTTAAGTCAAAATATTTAAGTTTTTACTTAAGATGCTTTGTGAATACCAGCCCTGGTCTATTTCCTTGTCAGTACTAACCTACCCTTCCACACAAGACACCGGAGACATCAGCATAATGAGGAGGTAATTCTACATTGTTGTTAGTTGTTCGTGGAAGATTAATACCTGTCTCGACCGAGAAGGGAACGTACAGGATCGCTTAGTTGAAATCCAGCAACCTCTCTATTAGGCCTAATAGACAGTTAATGTAACATTATTTCATACAGAATACGTTAGGTAATTATGTTCTACAGATTTACATTTTGTATTTACCAAAATATAACGTTTTTACAGAAGACGACTAGAATTGTTGATGTCACTTTTGGGACACCATACAAACGGTACAAGTATGATTGCACTCAGTCGCTGTAAGCCAGATGTATACCAAAGTAACGTTAGAGTAACGTACATCCGTGATACACTGCACCATTCATCTTAAGTCATTTATCATCCGTGTATCTAGTATGACGTCATTGATATTGCCATTGATACTGTGTATCTATAGATCTATCTTGTACCATATTGTCAGTCACCTGACACGGGAACTTTATGAAGGCTAATAATACATACATGCTCCATGACAGCCGAGGTATTAATAGTATACATGTATTATATTGTTGTTTCTTGACCAATAATCTTGATTAACAACATGTTACAAGTACCTGAGTAACAGGTGGCTTTAATATATGTTTAATTGTTTATACGAGGGACGTTCTTAAATAAAGTAGACTTTTCCCATAATAATACATGTATACTTCTTCATTGACGTAGGAACAAACTTAAAATATTCTTTGTTTCCCCTCCCCGACCCAAGAAGATTTAAAATGGATGAGTTGGTAGGTTAAATATTTGTTTCATGTGGTTTCAGAATGAACTAATGACATTTACTAATAACTCTCTGTATACATGCATTAGGTGAAAACCAACACATAAAATAGATATCAACTTTACTAGAAAGGAACAAGCCTGTGTACACAAATAACATTTTCATCCTTAGTTTTTCATAAACCAATTATTAGTTCAATTTGGACAATACAATATTTTGGGTAGGGTCCGTGTGTATGGTTTCATTGCGCTAGGCTAAATCCCTTATTCGTTTGGCCTATCTGGGCTAAACTAAATATTAACATGATTGCCTTTTATGATTGCAATAAAATATTTTTTATTACTTTTCTATTCCATTGACCTGACGAAGCCATATATACGAAACGTTGTTTTTATGGTTAAATCATTATTATATGTGAGAATAGTCTAATAAAATACTGTGTTTGATAAAAGACTTCAATTTTTTAAAATTTATTAACACAATAAATATGATATATCGTCAGATACGCATACATTTATATCGATAGAGCGACTTTCGATATAGCGACCCCAGTTTCTGTACCTGGTAAACACTCGCTATAGCTCTATGAATGTTCCCATCAATATAGCAAATACTAGTGTAAATATTGCGAATGTCGGTATATCGATACAGCGAAACTGTTTATTACGAGCAAAAACGTCTCCTGTAATACCAATGTAGCTACAGGCCAAAGACGAAATTTGTCAACATTGGAGAACAAAAATAGTCGTAATTTATTTCTCCATCGATTTCTATGAAATATACGCCACGCTAAGGTGAAATTTATTTGCACCCTGTGAAACCTGTATTTTCCATGGTTTCACAGGCTACTGGACAAAACAAAACAGCTGCTGAGAAAGATTATACACCTATAGCCAAAGGTCACGTGGTATTGCTACACTGAATACGCAATAACCATGTTGTACCGTCCTTGTCCAGTAACTACAACTTGCAATCGAATTCTACAATCAACCGATAATTAATACAGTCATATACTAGTAAACAGGTGTTCAGATATATCTACTTTCAACTATGCATATACATGTACAGTCAACTACATGTATATATGTATATACCAGTCAAGAGAACATGAGAAACGTGGCCTTTGTTCACAGGTGTTTTCTCGGAACAGGTTGTATATCATTAAACAATATCTATTTGCAAATTGGTGGTATTTGTTGACATGTTTGGTTATATAAGTCTTTGTTTACAGATTGTCTCTCTGAACAGATTGAATATCATTGGCAATAATCTGAAGAGAGGCAATATCGATGGCCTTGCAGACAGGTTTTGTTATAGTGTTTTTGTTTGTCCGTTAGCTCACTATAAATGCTCCTGGTAGAGTAACCTCAATAAACCATTTATCACAATTGTTTTGGACTATGCACTGACATTCCACAATATCCACTATCGCTCTAACTCTGGATCTTTTCTACAGAATGTTAGAAACATTGTTTTCTTTTGCAATATAAACGTTCTCCCATTGCTCGGCGTTCAGCGCCTTTAATTAAGGAACGTAACATTGACATTGAAGAGTTCTGCATACTTACCGCTACTAGCTATAGCTTCTGTCCGTCACAGTATCCAGTGTTAACATACGGTGGTAGAACATTTCTAATCACTCTCGGTTATGATGTGTTGGTGACAGCATCGATCATGGAGTTATACTTATGTTATAATCGGTCAGATTCACAACAGTGCTTCATATTAAATCTGTGATGAAATTGTATGGAAATGTATACGTGAAATGAAAGATGAAAGAAGGATGTGAATAATTAACTGTTTGAAATTGTAGTAAGTGTGTGTTTGCTACTTATGTTTTACTTCTTTTCCACTTTATCGTGTTGAGATCTTTTCAATCACTCCAGTTGACCATTTGCCCGGGAAAATTTATAAAACAGTACCAACTCGCTCTTCCGCATCTGAAAATTACTCCACACGTGGAGCAAAGAACCGTAGCCAATCTCTTAATACATACAACTGTCTAGTCGAGTAGTTTTAGCCCAATCACTCAGGTGACTTTTATTATACCGACATTTATCCTAACATTGTGAACTTGAAGCCACTTAGGTTATAAAAGGGAAAGGCTTTGTTTAATAAAGTGTCAACACTATTGAAACGGACACCTATCCTTTTTTAGCGCAACACCATTTCCCTTAGCCCTGTTTTATTACCGGGCGCCTGGCACAGATCGACCTGCGATAGACATTGTTTAACTACAGCGGGTGAATCACCAACCGACCGCATCAGTTAGGACCCAGCTTCCATCGCTAGGATTCGAACGTTCGATCTCCCGCTTCCAAGGTGGACACACAAATCAGCACAGGCACGGTGTTGTGTATAATTGTGAAGTCCGTGATACAGATCAACTTGTTATAAACAGCCAGTAAAGGCAAAAATATATCACATACAGCTTCTTAAATCAGCTAGCCATTTCATAATATGAACATACTGTTGAATCATTAATATTCGTGGGGATTTAATTTCGTGGATTTCATGGAAGACTTCAACCACGAAATCAAATCCCCAATGAAATCAATTACCAATAAATATGACATTGTCAAGCTGACAGTGGCTGTCATAATTAGTGAAAATTAGTGGTGGCACGATGGTCGAGTGGATAACGCTCTTAATTGACTCATGGTCGAGAGGTTCCAGGTTCGAATCTCGGCCGGTGCACTTGGTAATTTCTGAAACGCTTTTCAGTATTTCCCACCCAACTAGAGATGAACTGATTTGAAACCCAGAGGTAGTTTCGCGTGTATCGGTGCTACACACCGGGCACGTTAAGAACCAATGAGTCTATTCGGAACGAGCTAGGGTAACGCACCCATATTCCTTGTTTCATACTTCTTTCTCTTCTAATTGCTGTCCCTGACCGAAAGGCCTAAATAATTCGATATAGGATACTAGTATTCAAGGAGTGTGTACGTGTGTGAGGTTGTTATTGACAGGTTTGGTAATGTCGTTGATCTTTTTCATCATAAGTTGTTGTGCTTTGTTATGGTGTTATTGTTGTTGCCATATGTGGTGTACAAAATACATGTGGATAGTAAATCGACCGTATTGTATTAATCAACGGGAGATGTCGTTTTCTTTTAACAATTTTCTATCGTTTTGGATATTCTGGAGGTTGCGATATTAGATATTCTGGAGGTTGCGGTATTATATATGATGGAGGTTGCGGTATTATATATGATAGAGGTTGCCTTATTATATATGATGGAGGTTGTGGTATTAGATATGATGGAGGTTGCAATATTTGATTTGATGGAGGTTGCGGTATTAGCTATGATGGAGGTTGCAGTATTTGATTTGATGGAGGTTGCGGTATTAGATATGACGGAGGTTGCAATATTTGATTTGATGGAGGTTGCGGTATTAGCTATGATGGAGGTTGCAGTATTTGATTTGATGGAGGTTGCGGTATTAGATATTCTGGAGGTTGCGGTATAAGATATGATGAAGGTTGCAGTATAAGATATGATGAAAATAGTGGTGTAGAACTTGTACGGGAAGTTGTACGTGAAGAGAAGGAGGAAAACATGCTTGAGTTGTCAGTCGATATTTCACACGTAAATGCTGTGTTTCGCGAGCGTATCAAGTTGCAAATTGTACGTCTTCGTTCAGTGTATTTACACGCTTCTCCGCACCGAGTTCGGTTCATATCAATGCAGTACAATAGTATTGATTCATAATACTCTGTCGTGATCTTTAGTCTACTTCCTTTGTCATTCTCTTTGATGATGTTAATATACCAGAATCTGTCAACACTTCCCCGTCCGCTTTTTTATGGCACTTCGACACGTCCATCGATCATGTCACTGTAGCTGTTATAAACAGCATCCCCTATTTAGTACACAAATGTGCATTGTGACAGTAACTGCTAGGCAGGTACAATAACAATGCTCGGAATAAGACAAACAATAAAATCAATCATGCATCCGGAACATACTATGATAATATCCGACTCGGGGTACTGTGATACATTGAAGTTACCTGCAATGTTTACACATAACATCGGTCGTACATTGACTTTCGTGTCTATAAATATGAACAACTTGACAATTCTTAATACAAAAGGTAGTATAACATCAAATAAACGTTATTAGAATGTAGCGATCCTGAACCAGGGTCTCTGTCCTTTTGGGTTTGGTTGATGTTTTCAAACCGGTAAAACGGGTGTGCGTTTGAAGCTAATGAGCTTGTGTACGGTAAATGTCACTGTAAATGCACCCGTAATAGATGATGCGTTAGAAATGAAATTTGGAATATTAGTGAGTTGAACAGAAGGAAACGTCTCTACCTGGAATACCGATATTGATCATTAGGCTTTGTTTGTACTAATTCGATATGGTCGATTCTAAGATTATCCCGATCGACACATCATTCCTGATGTTAGCTGTCGCCATGCGGGTACGAGAGAACACAATCTTAATGCACAACGACAAACAAGAACAGTGCCGGTACCATTTTTATCTTGTATCTGGTATGTGACGCGGCCACAGAGCGAACCTTGACCTCCTGCTCTAAATACGGACACTCTTCACTATAAAATAGAGGCTGTACTATGCGTCGTAAAAACTTATTACAATATGAACTTTTCTAGTACATGTACACAGTAGTCCAATAGAGTTGTATTGAGTGCATATCCATCTCTTTAGACATGATGTATGCCTCCTAATTATTAATGACAACTAGAGTTATGGCATCGTAAAACCAGCAGGGTTCTGTTGTAAATGTTACAATGATTATATACAATGAAAAGGGATGTTTATTTCCTGTCAAACGCTTCAGATTTTACAATACCGATATCTGCCTTAGGAACGACGGTGACAGTAATTGATTAATGATCTAGTCCAGCGTTGATATCCTACTCGTTTGTAACACGATATACCTACTCCCTGATTACCCCTAACGACACATGTATTGTTCCGCTGCCACCAGTATTGGTCACATCTAAGGCGTAAAAATATGTTTGTTTCCTGTAACCCGACCGATCCTCATGCTTTACGGTGGAATCAATTTCGTCGTATTCGCAATTTTTTATCTGGTCGTTTAGTAATGATATAAAATAATTCAAAACCCATATATCGCAAGCAATCAATGCCAGACACGTATATCCACACCATGATTTCGGCGAACGGAGAAGACATTGTTTATTATCGTATAAAACATCAAATTAACTGGCCAACGTAACGCTCGAAGTATTTAGTACGCCATAAGCGATGTCGGCATTGTCTAAACGGTTACGAATAGTATTAGTATCGTTGGCGGCGCTAACGATTTGTACCAAACACGATTCGTACTCAGCTTAATTCGTATCGTTCGTGAAAAATATCGTGATTCCCTACCTACCGACCCATCCTTTATAAGCATGTTACAGGAAACAAACATTTTAGGCCTAATATCCATACCGCTGCTACCATTAGCTATATATCAATATCGCCGTGCTATAATTACTAGTTCCTATATTATGTGTCACTTGGATGATATATGAATAACGTTGTTCACACCATATTGCTTGTATTGTGTAGAACCTTTTAGTGTCGAAAATAGCGACTTCTATAGATAATGGCAGTCAAATAGTTCCAGCTATTCTAGCGCTCTTCATTGGTATATAAACAATGTTATATGAGAACAATCAGTGTGATAAGAATGCCCACTGTTTGGTATAATTTTATTCATCGTTTTCCTGCCGACTATTACCACAACCATGTTTCCAAGCTGTTATAGTGCTGCAATGCTTACTCTGGGACTCTTACTAACTAAGCGTAATAATTAGTATGTGGAGTAAATGTGAGGTATCGCTAAACGCTTAAGGCCACCTCTCGGAAGTCCACCTTAAAACTGTTTTTGCCACTGTACCTCTTTATGAAACTGTTTTCATTTAGTATGTGACCTCCAGCAAGTTCGATGTTCAGCATTAGGCTGCTTTGTCTCTTTCATAAGGGTATGCTACTGCCTTGTGATGTGTGGTCGTCCTTATGTTGTATTATTGTCTGTTGGTTTTGTTTGACAAACTGAAACAGTAGACTATCGACCGTAGCATTTATAGATGTTCAGTCGTTCATTCTCTGCGGTTTCTGTTGAGTGCTGCCTTCCATCTCTGATTTGTTATTACATTTGTGGGTATATCTGACTTCTTCCAATCCGAGGCGTACCGTACTGTATTATTTCTAATTACGTATCCTTTGACATATCTGTTACATCGCAAGGCCTTACTGCTTGGTTTGTATCCATTGAGTTCTCCTATTCGGCAATCGCCTTCTCTATCTCTTTTCTATAACTTGAAATGCTTAGTGCTATGCACAATATATTCACACGTTGAGGCATTACTAACAACAATTGTCCCCCCCTCTCTCTCTCTCTCTCTCTCTCTTCTCTCTCTCTCTCTCTCTCTCTCTCCAACCTTCAACTTAATCATTGTCTCGGAATTTGACCTTCCACTCACGTACGAGCGTATGATGATGTTTTACTAAATACATCTATTAAAAAACAGTATTTACAAAGACATGGAAGTGAACCGAACATTTGAAATATGAAATATGGTTAACGGATTTAAAAACGCGACACTTTGGTATGTTGGTATATTTTAGTAAATTCTCATATCAAATATATTTATATATTCGTAAAGGCTAAGTCAATGTCGTCATTTTGATACCAGACTTAATCAAATCCAACGAGTATTAACTAAATTATCGCACGAATAAGACATTGGTCCAGAAAACGAAAGTAACATGTTTATCGGCGCATTGGTTTTATCGTTGAAGATGACCAGTCTGCATAACAACTCGAATTTTTACGTAAGGCTAGTCTAAATTATATATACAAATTATATATTAAATTGAATATAGTAAATGACATATCAAACTTTTATTTAGAATGTGTCTTTATGACACGGAAACATTGTTGCAGGAAACATACACCGCCGTCTCATAGACCTGCATAATTTTTTTTATGGTCAAAGGGAGGTAACCATGTAAGAGATTTTGGTCAGAATGCGACTTTTGTTTTCTGGATCGACGTATTTGTGTTAATAATCATCTCATTTTTAGCTCACCTGTCACATAGTGACAAGGTGAGCTATTGTGATCACTCTTCGTCCGTCGTGCGTGCGTGCGTGCGTGCGTGCGTGCGTGCGTGCGTGCGTGCGTGCGTGCGTGCGTGCGTGCGTGCGTGCGTGCGTGCGTGCGTGCGTGCGTGCGTGCGTGCGTGCGTGCGTCCGTTCGTTCGTCCGTCCGTCCGTGCGTGCGTGCGTCAACAATTCATTCAAACGACTTCTCCTCCTAAACCACACGACCAATTTCAACCAAACTTCACAGGAATGTTCTTTGGATGGTCCTTTCTAAAAACAGCTAAAAGAATTGTAATCTATAATTAACTCTAGTTGCCATGGCAACCGATAGGAAAATCTTTTAAAAAATCATAAAAAATCAACCGCTTGCCAGATTTCAAAATAATTTTACATAAATTGTTGTTGGGTGACCCTCTTACAAAAGTGACATTTTTGTCCTGATTCGTCCAAAAACATGGCCGCTAGTGGGTGGGGTGCTGTTTTCCCTATATATCTATAGTAAAATCTTTAAAAATCTTCTCCTCTAAAAGTACTGGTTAAATTTCATATTAATTGGGTAAAAATATTCCTTGGGTCATCCTTTCTAAAATTAACTAAAATAATTTAAATCCATGCAAAACTCTGGTTGCCATGACAACTGATTGGAAAAAAACTTTTTAAAAACACATGGTTCTACTTGATCAATGTGCGCAGGTGAGCGACCTAGGGCCCTGTGGGCCCTCTTGTTTGGCTTTTCAGTTTCGTATTCTTGTTATGTCACAACAATGGCTGTGTACGTGCAGTCTGTGATTTGTCTGTTTGTGAGTTCGGTTTGTGCGCTTTGTGCTTTGCTGTTTCTTTTGAGTGTTAATTTCCCTATCATCCGATTTGTCATTATCCTTTGGTATATTAATCACATCAACACGACAACATTAAGTCGTCGATGCCGATGGCGTGCATAACCTGTATTTGCCAGTCATCTTTCTGTTGCCATATAACAGGCACATAATCGAGTTCCTCCACCCGTATTTGAACCCGGGTCACCAGATTAGACGGCAAGTGCGCTAACCATTGAGCTACCTTAGATTTCCATAAGCCCCCTTCATTCTTGCAATGCGTTGTTTTCGTAGAAGTTCAGACGTCGCTTTCATTATAATAATTTTTCTAATTTTCCCAGGATTTATTTAGAGAGCCCGAAGACATTTTAGATAAGATCCTACCCGATAATAGCTACATAATTGAATTACGAGGGATGCTCAATAAGCTCCAAAATGCTCTTTTCTTTTATTTGTCATGATAAGCCAACATAATATCATGCATTCTTACATGGTACGTTGAAACCATGAATTACACTAGGACTCATTCAGAGCAGCCCGCACTTGAGCAAACACTTCTGTACAGTGAAACCATACACTAGCCTGTGTCTGAAATGTACTTATACTGCCACCTCTGGCGAATGTAATACTCTACATGTAATGTTAAATTGTATACATGTATATCCGTAACGTAAAGACGTAGTTTTTGTGTATATGTTACACTGTATCTGATTTTACATGTATACTTTACAGTGATCTTGGTCAAAGTTCAAGTTCCAAAGGTATAAAACTGTCATGAACTTTCTGAATGATACCATTCAAATTAAATATTTTCTACTAATACGGAGCTATACACGTGCATATTTTAATTATTCTGTTTATCAGTCAAGTTATGTATGTGCATGTGCGTGTATTTATTTGTATGTGTAGTATAAAGTTTTTGTTTTGTCATTTTGTCATGACCTTTTGTTATGACCTAAATCACGTGCCGAATTTTGCCAATAAACTTTATAACTTGTTCAAATAATACAGATTTCAGAGCATGTTTTGAACATCTGTCGTACTGTACTTGGTCCCAGACGGTTAGTCTGCCCAATATACTCAATCGTGTGTATCTGTGCACTAAAGACAGTTAAGTATAATGAAGATATTGATTTGGTTACAGACTTTTCCAGAGTTCAAGAACCGCATGCTAGATATTCTAGTGTATATACATTCTATTCAAGAGGCACAGCTGTACAAATAGGAACACTCAATAGTCAGAAGATCAAAGAATAGAAAGTCGTGAATAGATAACTGTCTTAATTATCTACCGACAGCGGTAATTAATTGGCTTAATTACCTCTTTAAAAGGCAATTACGTCGAACACCCAACTTATCGTCTACCTTCACCAAAGTTGTTATGTATCGGTACATATACTCAGAACTAGCTTGAGATCTTCTCGTGTTCACTTGGGCAATGTTCAATCAAAGCACTGGCGCAAACATAGCCTAACTCTTTTATTGATAAACATAGCCTAACTCTTATATTGAGTTCATTGATAATATTTGCGCAAAAATGTACTTGTATGGGTTAACCCAATAAGCAGTTGTTTATAAGTTTCAGTACTAAATGACCAGTACGATCTAGTGAAATTCCAGTAGAAATACATAACAATACATGTGTATTGATTATTGAGATAAGCCTACAACTTGAAGGTAAAACTAGTGACCTAACATCACTTATTTCGATATTTTATACGATATTTAATTTGAGTTTCAGTCATACTATATTATTAAAATATTCATAGCGTTTTGCAGGGTTTTCAAAATGTTTTATAGGTTTATCTGGGAGTTGAGCATCTTTAAAGCATAGTGTTGTATGTATCAGAAAAAGATATCAGACTGAAGAGTTATTTATATTTAGTTTATTTATCAATGTTTATTTTAATGTTCGTCTGTCTAGATCAGCTAATAGAAAAGAGTGAAGGAATGATTTAAATGTACGTCGAACCCTGTATCTGTATAATATGTTCATTTTGTTCATCAGTCATTTGTTCTCCATTAACGGAACGAGTTTAGTCTACGTGGAGTTATATACAAACTTGAAGTGATTTGTGAACGGCATCGGGTTCGTACTTTGTGGATTCATGTAAAGTTTATTGTTTTATGGGATATTTATACCTCGAAGTTGTCGTCAGTGATCGATGGAAGTTAGAAAAACTTGTTTCACAATCGACATTAAATAAATTAGTCGAAACTGAGTTCAAAGTCACTGTTCGATCTATATTAAATCTCAAGTGTAAACGGTTTTAAATGTGATTATACAGTACTGTATATTTTGTCTCTGGAATGTAGAAGCCGGTATAGACTATATATATAAAGTATTTTGAGAAACAGTGTCGAGTAACAACATAGGTGGTGAGAGACGTTAACATGAAACGTTACTATAGTGTTGTAGTTAATGAGTACGGTATGATTGTTTCTGATGATGTTGATGGTTATGATGATCTTGTTGTTGATAATTATGATGATGTTGATGATGATGTTGCTTATGATGTAGATGATTATGATGATATTGGTGATGTTGATGATGATGTTGATGATGATATTTATGATGATGTTGTTGTGTACGATGACGCTGCTGTCGTAAGTGTTGATGTCATAAGAAAGATGTGAAGTAAAAAATCCACCGAATGGCAAACTTAAACAGTGAGTTAATGAGTTTCGTTATATTAATATAACTAGAAAACATTATGATGATGATATTGATGATGATGTTGTTGTGGACGAGGCCGCTGCTGTTGATGTTGATGTAAGTGTTGATGTCATAAGAAAGTTGTCAAGTAAAACATCCACCGAATAACGAACTTAAACAGTGACTTAATAAGTTTCGTTATATTAATATAACTAGAAAACATTCAATCAATAGGTTGCCCCTTTTGCCTATATAACGATGTCACTGTTGTATTATCTTAGTTGTAATGTACAAAGTGCTAATTTAATAACAGACTATTCACTTGTCTCGAATGATCCATTATTCATAGGTAGTATAACAACATCAACCAACAACATGTCGTGTGACTGTGTATTGTACCACATTCAATATACTTAAACAAAATCTGCATGTGCGTTTGTCTTCGTAACATTCCGTTTTGTATGATCAATATAGAATCAACCTATAGTCTGTAAAATCACAAATGTTCGATGGGGGGGGGGGGGGGGGGGGTAAATTTTTGTTGATTTAGTTGTTAAACTTGATCACGAAATTTTATGCCGATGATAACCCGACCTCCCAAAAACAGAATATAGGTTCACCTTACATGTTTTGTAATCCACAAATTTTCTACCTCACGAAAATGCATTTTTATCAAAATCCGCGAAATTTAATACCTACGAAAATATGTGTTTTACAGTGATATACTACATGTAATTACATCCCTATCATGAATACATCGATAACCTACACGGACAGCTTCATGTGTAGGCCTAATATAAAATGTGCAAGTGTGAAAAGTATAACAGATATTTATTTTTTCAAACGCACGATACTAGAAAGTAATCATTTGCTTGTTTTTTCTTTGAATACAATTGCAAAATATCTTATTCATGAAATATTTCTCAATGGTGTTAATTTGCAAGTTATAATGGATAAATCAGAATTGAGTTTTAAATAATATTTTTTTATTGTTAACCGTAATTCATACAAATAATGGAGTTTCGATATATTATATATAATAATTTAGTAATTGTAGGTATATCATTTACATGATTTCCAGGTTTCCTTACCATAATTGTTTTTATGATCCGTAAAATGACATCCTTCTAAAGTCGGGCAGTGTATTAAGTTTATATTGTTTGCTCTAATTCTAATTTTGTTTTGAGATAAAAACGTTAACGGTTAATAAAGCTTTTCCGGATATTAATTGTTGACTGGAGTCTGTTCAATGTGTTATAAGATAAGGTATATTGGCGATACATGTACCTGCTAAACTCTGTTACCGGACGATAACCCTGTATGCTGTTACATCAGGAATAGTTTGACTCTAATGATCTGATATTAAGCCATTAGTATGCTGTAGTACGTGATATAAGAAAATATAGAATGCCATGTAGAATGTCATGTAGAATGTCATGTAGAATGTCATGTAGAATGTCATGTAGAATATGGGTCTGTTTTGTAATTTCCTATTACAGTAACAACTAAATAACCACCCGGTCATCGCAACAGCCCCAATAGAAGGTTACACAAATAACTAGTTACTACGTGACGTGATCGCACCGCATCACGTCGCACGTATACTTTGTTAGAACTGATCGTTCAAGTATTACAAGAATATCAGTGTGCAGTTTTCCAGTAAGCTTTCATAAACAATGTGGACACGAAAGTCTCCCGTGAATGTAACGGAACTATCGTTTTCATCGGAATCATACCAATCTTGTTAACCGTCTTTGTGTAGAAATTATTGCCCACGTTAAAGCTTTTATGGTTGGGGTCCTTTATATGCAGATAAAATCACTTTAATTCTAGTAATTCTGGAAGATGGATATGCATCATCAATAGTTGCAGTTTAAGTAGGTTCACCTAAACACATAATGAAAATATGTTTAAGTGGTATGAGTATTATAGAACGCGAAATTCGCAAAAAAATGAGAGCACATATAGATTAAGAGAAAAACGAATGTCGTGGTGAAATGAACAATGCTTTATAAGCTAACGGTATACCTGCAACCCGCAGCCAGCATTAGTTTAATACCCATTGACGATGCCTTTAAAACTGTCTACCCAATCTGGCTAAATTAGTTAGTAAACTTGTTGATCGATTCGGTACCCTGGTGGTAGAGCGTCTGCTTTTAGAGCAGAATGTTAGGGTCGCTTTAAAGCCGCTTCATACCAAAGTCGAAATGAAAATGACACAAGTGTTTTTTTATTTCTTAACTTCTGTAGCACAGAAAATTGAATGCTAACTTTTTAACAATGATTTTGGTACCCTGGTGCCGACGCCTACATTATGTCGCGTCTACATAGTTATGTGTTGTTATTTATGAAATTATGTTGAGACTGTTCAAAGTATTAAACAATCAACGGTATTGTTTGTCCCTAGCACTGTTTATCAGGAACTAATACCTGAGGGAAATCGGAATGCGTGTGAACTATTCCTGACAGCACAGTAATCATAATATTATTCATATAGTGTTGTCGTGATCGTCGCTGTGAATGTTATATTAGTTTATCGTAGTACTTGTGATAATAATAATAATAATGACTTTATTTTACGATGAAACTTATTTGACAATAAATATAAATCTGGTAGATAAATGTGTTTTTTAATTTTGGATTGAAAAATGATTTAATTTCATAATTTGTATTAAATGCAATATGCTAATGTTTAGGGTAGTTTTATGACATGAAAGTAATGTAAGTAAGAACCCGTATGGTATTTAGAGCCTGTAATCATAGCCTGCATCATATGATATATATTTAAGATGCTTAGCGGCATAGACAATGCTTCAGATGCATAGACAATGCTTAGCGGAGTCGAGATCGCAAAGAGCATGGCTAGTCGTACGGTGCGGTTTGGTTCATATAGCGCTTGCATGACACTCTTAATGATTCCCCTCCAATATTTGTGCGAGTGTTTACAAGCGTCGTAACTTTCATGGGCACATGTGGTTCATGACTCAAATACACATTTGCCGAAATTCAAAAGCCATCATATCCTGGAGTCCAATACCTTTAAAGGACTATGTCAGTGACGAAAGCATTTTCCATCAAACTTCGACATAGCCTCTAACGGAGATATAAAAGAGTTTGATAATGTTCACAGGTGCCAGACACGTTGGTTGAACACAACACTATAATAAACCTGTCTGAAATGTCAATTAACGACGAACTAAATATATGGAACAACATAAAATCGTTCCAGTCTTTGTCTTTTCACAAAACTGGATGAATCATGAAGCCAGTTTCCAGATTTACAAAGTTCAACTTAATTTTCAAAAGCTCAAAACTACTTAAGTAGTAGGCTGGTAACTTCAGAGTGTTACATAAACACACGCACAGTATTGTTCTAACATATTACTGGAATATGTACATCGTTTGAAACATTCAACGTCTGTGACAATAGACTACTTTGTTTTCTTCGGACATAACGTCGTTTGAAACAATATTCAGAGTATAGTTTGACAGAATTGACACGATACTAATCGTAACTCACGATAACAAACGATGGTTATTGTGGAGATTTGTTGGCCTGCCAAAATTACATCATTGCATAGAATGTGCACACTATAAAATATGATATGTGGTTGTCCTTCTGATGTGTTGTTGTCTTTGTGATGAGTGGTTGTCCTTGTAATGTGTTGGTGTCATTGTGATGTATGGTTGTTCGTGTGGTGTGTGGTTGACCTTGTACTGTGTGATTGTCCTTGTGATGTGTGGTTGACCTTGTGATGTATGGTTGTCCGTGTGATGTGTGGTTGTCCTTGTGATGTGTGGTTGTCCGTGTGGTGTGTGGTTGTCCGTGTGGTGTGTGGTTGTCCTTGTACTGTGTGGTTGTCCTTGTACTGTGTGGTTGTCCTTGTGATGTGTGGTTGTCCGTGTGATGTGTGGTTGTCCTTGAAATGTGTTGGTGTCATTGTGATGTATGGTTATTCGTGTGGTGTGTGGTTGACCTTGTACTGTGTGGTTGTCCTTGTACTGTGTGGTTGTCCTTGTGATGTATGGTTGTCCGTGTGGTGTGTGGTTGTCCTTATGATGTATGGTTGTCCGTGTGATGTGTGGTTGTCCTTGTACGTTGTTGTTATCCTTGTGTTGTGTGGTTGTCATTGTGATGTGTGGTTGTCCTTGTGTTGTGTGGTTGTCCTTGTGATGTGTGGTTGTCATTGTGATGTGTGGTTGTCCTTGTGTTATGTGATTGTCATTGTGATGTGTGGTTGTCATTGTGATGTGTGGTTGTCCTTGTGTTGTGTGGTTGTCCTTGTGACGTGTGGTTGTCATTGTGTTGTGTGGTTGTCCTTGTGATGTGTGGTTGTCATTGTATTGTGTGGTTGTCCTTGTGATGTGTGGTTGTCCTTGTGATATGTGGTTGTCATTGTGATGTGTGGTTGTCATTGTGATGTGTGGTTGTCCTTGTGTTGTGTGGTTGTCCTTGTGACGTGTGGTTGTCATTGTGTTGTGTGGTTGTCCTTGTGATGTGTGGTTGTCATTGTGTTGTATGGTTGTCCTTGTGATGTGTGGTTGTGTTGTGATGTGTGGTTGTCATTGTGATATGTGGTTGTCCTTGTGTTTTGTGGTTGTCATTGTGATGTGTGGTTATCATTGTGATGTGTGGTTGCCATTGTGATGTGTGGTTGTCCTTGTGATATGTGGTTGTTCGTGTGGTGTGTGGTTGTCCTTGTGATGTGTGGTTGTCCTTGTACGGTGTTGTTATTCATGTAATGTGTGGTTGTCATTGTGATGTGTGGTTGTCCTTGTGTTGTGTGGTTGTCCTTGGGATGTGTGGTTGTCCTTGTGATGTGTGGTTGTCATTGTGATGTGTGGTTGTCATTGTGATATGTGGTTGTCCTTGTGTTTTGTGGTTGTCATTGTGATGTGTGGTTATCATTGTGATGTGTGGTTGCCATTGTGATGTGTGGTTGTCCTTGTGATGTGTGGCTGTCCTTGTACGATGTTGTTATTCTTGTAATGTGTGGTTGTCATTGTGATGTGTGGTTGTCCTTGTGTTGTGTGGTTGTCCTTGTGATGTGTGGTTGTCCTTGTGATGTGTGATTGTCCTTGTGTTGTGTGGTTGTCCTTGTGATGTTGGTTGTCATTGTGATGTGTGGTTATCATTGTGATGTGTGGTTGCCATTATGATGTGTGGTTGTCCTTGTGATGTGTGGTTGTCCTTGTACGGTGTTGTTATTCTTGTAATGTGTGGTTGTCATTGTGATGTGTGGTTGTCTTTGTATTGTGTGGTTGTCCTTGTGATGTATGGTTGTCCTTGTGATGTGTGGTTGTCCTTGTGTTGTGTGGTTGTCCTTGTGATGTTGGTTGTCATTGTGATGTGTGGTTGTTGTCATTGTGATGTGTGGTTGTCCTTGTGTTGTGTGGTTGTCCTTGTGTTGTGTGGTTGTCCTTGTACTGTGTGGTTGTCCTTGTCGCGTGTAGTTGTCCTTGTCGCGTGTGGTTGTCCTTGTGATATGTGGTTGTCCTTTTGGCGTGTGGCTGTCCTTGTGGTATGTGGTTGTCCTTGTGTTGTGTGGTTGTCCATGTGATGTGTGGTTGTCCTTGTGTTGTGTGGTTGTCCTTGTCGCGTGCGGTTGTCCTTGTGGTATGTGATTGTCCTTGTGGTGTGTAGTTTTCCTTGTGATATGTGGTTGTCCTTGTGGTGTTTGGTTGTCCTTGAGCTGTGTGGTTGTCCTTGTGGTGTGTGGTTGTGGTGTGTGGTTGTCCTTGAGCTGTGTGATTGTCCTTGAGGCGTGTGGTTGTCCTTGAGCTGTGTGGTTGTCCTTGAGCTGTGTGGTTGTCCTTGTGATGTGTGGTTGTCCTTGTGGTGTGTGGTTGTCCTTGAGCTGTGTGGTTGTCATTGTGGCGTGTTGTTGTCCTTATTGTTTGTCGGCTTTTACTCGAACTTTGTTTTACTTACTGATGCTACAGGCTTTCGGAGTGTCGTCAATGTTCTGTTTGATGTTACTGTTGATGTACAAGTTTCGTTCTGCTTCATCTGTCAGATGGAAAAGTATAATGTTGACACATCGTTAAATATTCTGACATATGTTATGTCTGACAATACCGGGTATCTGATTTCTATTGCAAGAGACTGTATGGCATTATTTTACCATTGCGTACACATTTGCGACAACCGGAACTTATTACGCTACCCACTTAATGAATGCGTATGTTACTTTAGCCAGACATTTGCGTCATTAATGTACTTGTTTAGTACCACCGGCGCGCAAACAAATCTCTTCAATAGCCTTATGTGTCCGTTGGTCAAGCAGTTAAGCAATCAGTCACTATTGCTAACAACTTACTGTCCACATTAATACATTCCTAGACACAAAATAGGCTTTCAATACGTCGCGAAATGAGGCTGGGCGCTTTATTCATGCCTTCATTATTTGCCGATATATTGGAATTTGCGCTTGACGCAGGGCTACGTTCACAAGTGGTGTCTCAATTTATCCACCATAAAGATGTCTAGCGGATGTATAGTGTTCATCGAGTAGTGTTGGCTGGATAGTTATTAAAGTTCTAACGTATTGTGTGAGGACGTTTTCTGTTCAGTCAACGTGTTGTGTTGTATACGGACGCTGTAATATTGAAAAGTGTTTCTGATGAATAGTTGTATTGATTTGAGACGACAAATTATCGTTGATTTACCAGTAGGTAATGTCCTGAGTAAGGTGAACTACGTCACTGGAGTATTGTTTTACTACTAATAAAGCCAGTGCACTACAGGAATCAGTTGTGTTGTGTGAGTGCATGTATTATGTTATAGGAGTGTATAGTACGGCGATAGAGGATTTAATATATTTTTCTCGGTGGCATATGGTCATTTAAATTTTAAAGAATATGGATATACGAACGGGCAAATATTTATACACTGTGTTGCTGATTACTGTACATTACTAACGGAACTAGTTGATTTATAAAAGCAAACTATTTGTCAACAAATTTTAATTGATAGTAGTTAATCAGAATATTAGGGTTTACATGTATGTAATAGTATGTGTTCCTTTATAGAAAGTAAGAATGTCGAGTAACTTCAATTGTACATTTATTTGTATTTTAAAGGAGCTAAACAATATTTATGATGATGATGAAATAATGCGTTTTGTTTGAACATTTTGCAGACGTTTCAAGGGTCAGTATAATGAAAATCATTAATTTTCAAGGGTGTTAAATTGTCGTTGAATTCGTTGTTGCACCCGCACGATAAATCGACGACTGAAATTCAGACATGGGTTTACCATTTCATGTTCTGTAATCCACGAATTTACTACCCAACGAAAATGCATTTTATATGAAAATCCACGAAATTTAATAACAGCGAAAATATGTCATTTACAGTATAATTAAATAGTTAATTAGTAATTTAAAAATAAATGGCAACTACCAGAATCCCTGCAAGTTCCAAAACATAATTACAACTCGCCCATTAGATCGAAAATGGCATTACATTTATTGTAGAATTGTAATTATTTTAGTGTTAACAATAATACAATGAGAAAATACCTACCAGGTAAAACAGACACCTAACATAATTATGTTGACATTCATTAGCGACGAAATACGAGATTCAAATCGGTTTAAAACACAATTTAAATTTAAACATTTATTATAACTATCTGCATAGGTTTTGAAAAATATTACTCAGTTCGATGTTTGTCTGACGTTCAGTACCCATTATTCGGGAATGGAGTGTAAATCATAAATTCTAACATGACCGACAATAGACAAAGAACAAACATATCGTTGTATAACGTCTGATATACGATGAAAGTGACGTCATGTCGTTTTTATGACGCCATGCAGGTAAACAAGTAAAGTAAACAAAAATACTCTCGCAAAGTATCACTTGCTGCATATATATAACTACGCGCTTTATCATGTTAGGGTTGAAATAAAAGATCAAAAGACGTAGTATACTACACGTCAGAACTGCAAACCATTGTACATTTTATAACAGCCGGGTATACTACAGTTTTTAATTGTTTATCTCTTAAACATAATGTCTATGATATCAGTATACGTCTATAATACCGGTGGTTTAATGTATAAAGAAATGCAAGAAAATACAACATGAAATGCAATAAAAACGCAATACGCTGCTTACAATAATACTGATTTACGACTCGTGTAGCTCATAGAACTTTTATGACCAGTATTATAAGGAGGAAATTGTCAGTTCTTAGAAAGTGATAGAACTTTCATTTGGCGTCTGTTCCTTTAGTTCTTAATATTGCACATCTTGTTTGTAGAAGAACGACAATGCTTTGAATGTTAGATGTATCTGTTTATTACGTAATACACTTAATATCTTATTTGATTGTGTACGGAGACGTAGAACGGCCACATGTTAGTCTCTAGTTAACAGATATTTGCACTAAATTGACTTGCGTCTTGTCGTTTTGAGTTAACACATCTCACTAATTCGGAATAAGTATTATGAAACCATTCAAAGTATTTTATGAGTGCGTATAAACTTATTTTGAATATCGTAAAAATACTCGTCAGCAAAACTTCTTTGCATCTAATGAGATCATGAAATATCTCGTAAGGGGTGAAGACGTTAATCGCCTTGACAAATATTTCACGCAGTTCAGCAAAAATGTATATACATGTACATTCAATTTGATCAATTTATTTTACGTATAACGTATTAATCATTACCTGTTCATCGGATGTTTCTGGTCTAATCGAGAAGAAACAAGATGACTTGACGCAAAACATTTAGATAAGACGACAAAACGCAAGTCGATTTAGTTCAAAACATCTGTTAACACGTGGCCGTTCTACGCTTCCGTAATTAATGGATATCGTTAATGCCATACAGTTTATGCAATCAGCAAGACGATCACAGAAGTGTCGTATAAAATAATAGCTTGTATGTAATCAATTGTTGATCTCTTCTTTATTCTTACAGATTTTCGCCGGGAAACCACTCAAGATATTACTCTTTTAAGAGCTTGTGAACAACGTCTTCAACGTAAATGATTAAATCGTGTACCGACATCATAACATGAGCCATTTTCCGGAGAACAGTTGAGTAGCTACATTCTTGTATGTGTATGTAGCGTGGTAGATGCGTCGGTACCTAACTTGTAGTGACTATTATACAAATCTACGCTATAGTGACGCCAATATCTTACTATTTGATATCATTAGACAAGTTGTCGTTATATTGACGTCATCATCCTACGGCAAGATTTTATTACACACGTTTACGCAATAGTTACGTCATCATCCTACGGCAAGAGATTATTACACATGTATACGTTGTAGTGACGTCATCATCCTACGGGAAGAGATTATTACACACGTTTACGCAATAGTAACGTCATCATCCTACTGCAAGAGGTTATTACACACGTATGCGTAGTGACGTCATCATTCGGGTACTACAAGAGGTTATTAAAAATAGATAACGTTATAGTGACGTCATCATCAAGGAGCTATAAGAGGTTATTGCACAATAGCATGTTATAGTGACGTCATCAGGTTATAACACACGAAAACGTTATGGTGACGTCAGTATCTTACTGCAAGAGGCTTTTGTAAACCATGTCTGATTTCAATAATGAGATGCGATTTAGCAATCATACAAAGCGTGTTACCAAATCTACAATGGACTGTGTGGGAGATATGTCTAACATTATGTACGAGGATGCTACCTATGTATCGTGGTATTTCGTTATTACACTGACAGTGGTTGCAATGTTCGTTGGAAGTAGAAATGTTTACTGTAACTTAAGGAAAAAGATGGCTCAACTGAATGTTATCGTAATAGGGGCTGGACCAATAGGGCTTACATCGGCCCTTATTGCAGTACAATGTAAACGTGTGAATAAATTAATACTTTACGAGGAACAGAGTCGTTTCGATGTTGAAAACCGAGCATACCAGATTGCCATACGAAGTGCCAATGTGTCATTTCTACGAAGTTTTGGTATAGATTTTGATAACCTAGAAGGTATATGGCGTGATGGGTGTTTCTATACACGTGTTGGTATATACCTAGAATATATCATACAAATATTACCCTTATACCAAACACAAGTGGAGTTAAAATTTAGAACGAAGGTAAGAAACAATACTTTCATCTTTACAATTCTCTGTTTCATCTCCCACCCACATCTTTACAATTCTCTGTTTCATCTCCCACCCCATCTTTACAATTCTCTGTTTCATCTCCCACCCCCATCTTTACAATTCTCTGTTTCATCTCCCACCACCAGCTTTATAATTCTCAGCCCCCCCCCCCCCCATTCTTAATTGTCGTCATTGTTAGTAGCAAAATCGTTACCACCGATGGCATCCACGTGAATAACATTTTCATTAATTGATATTGTCAGTTCTACTACCTTCAATGTGTCTACTTATTGTATTATTATTATATAAAAATAATTATTTACTTTCAGATGTAACATAATATTAACCATACTGGTCCTGGCTCCTCGTCTGAATATATCTATTGAATATACAATATACATGTATATCGACTAGTTGGTGTTGTAATTATAAACTGCAACCAAACCACAGTTACACTATTATCATAATTATCATTATCCAAATTATAATCATCATCTGTATAATTATCATATGCAGTATCATAATATTAATCAAAATTATCTTTATCATCATTACATACATAATCAAAGTCATCATCATTACCTACATAGTCATCATCAATACCATAGTCATCATCAATATAAGAATAACATATTTAATAATATGCGTTACCACTATTATGATATCATCGATATCTTTATCACCGTAATATCATCATTTCATTTCACAACTATCATAAATATTAATAAAACCATAATTACCATCATTATTCTAATCATAAACATTATACATTAACAACATCTTCTTATTGTTATTGTTATTGCCCGTGCTCTCGGACATGTAGACCAACAACAAAGGATCTCCATCGAAGTCTTTCTTTCGCAAACTGTTCCCCAGGATTAGTTCATTTTCGTCAACTCTGCCTGGACAGTGCGCCTCCATGTTGATTTAGGATTTACGCGTTTCCTCTTGTCTTCAGGTGTCCAGTGTCATGAAACCCTCGTGATGGAATCGCTCTCCTTTCTTGTCACAATGTCCTAACCATTTCCACCTTCTTCTGAAGATCAACATCACCATTATAATCATCAATAAAATCATCATATTCATTGTCATAATCTTCATATTCATCAATGTTATAATTTATATTAGTTTTAAATTCAATCATCATAACTGATATCAGTATCATCGTCAATATCATCAATATAAACATGTAATCTTACGAACATTGTTACCACTATACACTGCCCACCAAAAATAAGTATACAGATGTTATTTGCTCACTTACTTGCCTGTTATAATACTATTTGCAGAACAGTGAAGAAACAATATATTTGAAGAAAGGGAATATTTTTGTTTATTAAATGGAAAGGCCATACCTTAATTGGTGCCCTGGGTTCAAAATCTGAAGTTTCTTTGTCCCTCTTGAATGGTAACTTTGTCACAAAAAGATGGAAAATTCAGCCTTTGTGATCACATGGTTATTTTAGTTCCGAACATCTTCATCTTTATTTCTATCTCTATTTTGACTCATTTAGAAACTGTAGTTTCAGAAACTAGTATAATTGTGACCGTCTGATAAACAGATATTGAATAATTTAACCAAGTTTAATTTCACAACAATTATTTACTGTATACTCATTTTTAGTGGGCACTGTATATATAAATCGGGCCTAAAGTCTCACCTGTTACATATATAAAATATTTTTCTAATTTGGTATACAAATGTAATATCATATCGCATACTTTCCCGCCATATATAATCATGCTATTTATTTTATTGTATTATTGTTGCTTTGTAAAAAGTCCTTCTCAGGGCTAAATATGCAAATAAACTTTCTTCTATTCTATTCTATAATTATTAACATCACTATATTGATAATCATTACAATTTTCATTAGCATACAATACCATTATCATCATCATCACGAACAGTAAACACCGCCGTAACTGATTATTTAATTCTGTTACGACAAATGGCAAACAGCTGCATTAATACTTGTAATGCGCATTAAGTTTCATTTCATGATGTCTGTTGATTTAATAAATGTCAATTTTGCTTAGACTGTATCAAACATAGTTTCGTTTGAGCAATCTACAGCAACCGTATGCCCTGCCATTAGCCTGACAAAAACGACGTTTATGGTACATGTGTGTTCGAACATGTTCGGTTATTTATCATCAATTTTATAATTAAGTCACCAACTAGTTTTCTAGATAGTTAAATTAATCACCAACAAATTTACTAGATAGTTTAATCACCAAATGATTTACTAGGTAGTCGGATCCCCAACTGATTAACTGAAAAGTTGAACCACCAAAATATTTACTAGATAGTTTATTTACCAAGTGATTTACTAGATGGTTTAATCACCAAATGATTTACTAGATAGTTTAATCACCACATGATTTACCAGATAGTTTAATGACCACATGATTTACTAGATAGTTTGATCACCGCATGATTTACTAGATAGTTTAATCACCACATGATTTACTAAATAGTTGAATCATCACATGCCTTACTATATAGTTAAATCACCAAATAATTTTACTATATACATGTAGTTGAATCACGAACTGGTCTACTACATAGTTGTATCACCAACTGGTTTACTAGATAGTTGAACATCACCTGCCATACTATATACTGGGTAGTTGAATCACCAAATGATTTACTATATAGTTGAATCACCAACTGATCTACTATATAGTTGTATCACCAACTGATTTACTAGATAGTTGAATCACCAAACGAGTTGCTATATAGTTGAACCACTAAATGATTTACTACATGGTTGAATCGCCAAGTGGTTTACTAGATAGTTGAATCACCAAATGATTTACTACATCAACAACGACGAGAGAAGATTAGTCATTTGTAAAGAATACCAACCCATAGATATTCGTAGCTATTAAACAGATCATGTAAGCCACAACGTCTTCTATCCTCGGTCGTCTTAACATTTTGTTCTCTACAATTATTTCAGCGACGCTCATTAAGCATGATTATACACGTTCGTTAACGATTGATCAGGATAGGTTGCTATGACTATGTTTCAGAAAAACTATTTTGCCGGCTTATTACATTGATTAAAGAATTACCATCGGCGATGTATTAATTAGTTTCATAACCATATGATACATGCAGACTCATTTGTGCCAATGTTGACAGGTTCCCAGGTGAATTCCTATCACTGCGACAATTGGCTTAATTTATTGCGCACAACTGCGGTCCGCTATATTTAGAATTTGATAAGGAAAACGCCTGTGTATAATTTAAAACAATTGTAGCATTGACAACTCTGTACAATTCGTCACACGTTGCAGGAAGAACATTCTAGACACTGTCTGTTGAATAATTGTATAGTTATAGCCTTTTACCTCAACTTGTATAAAATAGGCTGAACACAAATTGCTCGTTTTCTCATTTTCAACAAAAAATAAATTTGAGACAAGTTTAGAATTAAGACAAGTGTTTCTGTTTTAATTCCAGTTCATCAGCGTGTAGAAAGTAAAAAGTCTGGTTTCCATGGCGAATCATAATTAACTAATTATTTATTTTGTAAATTACAAAATTAAACGCCAATGCCTGAAGCAGTAATGACAAAGTTAGTTCGCAGAAAATAACCGTCCAACGTGTAAAATATACTGACCAACGAAAGAAACGCCGCAAAATTAGCTCGCAGAAAATAACCGTCCAAAGTGTAAAATATACTGACCAACGAAAAAAGCGCCGCAAAATTAGCTCGCAGAAAATAACCGTCCAAAGTGTAAAATATACTGACCAACGAAAGAAACGCAGCAAAATTTGCTCGCAGAAAATAACCGTCCAAAGTGTAAATATACTGACCAACGAAAGAAACGCAGCAAAATTAGCACACAGAAAATAACCGTCCAAAGTGTAAAATATACTGACCAACGAAAGAAACGCAGCAAAATTAGCACACAGAAAATAACCGTCCAAAGTGTAAAATATACTGACCAACGAAAGAAACGCAGCAAAATTAACTCACAGAAAGTAACCGTCCAAAGTGTAAAATATACTGACCAACGAAAGAAACGCAGCAAAATTAGCTCGCAGAAAATAACCGTCCAAAGTGTAAAATATACTGACCAACGAAAGAAACGCAGCAAAATGAGCTCACAGAAATAACCGTACAAAGTGTAAAATATACTGACCAACGAAAGAAACGCAGCAAAATTAGCTTACAGAAAGTAACCGTCCAAAGTGTAAAATAAACTGACCAACGAAAGAAACGCAGCAAAGTTAGCTGGAAGAAAATAACCGTCCAAAGTGTAAAATATGCTGACCAAAGAAAGAAACGCAGCAAAGTTAGCTCGCAGAAAAAACCCGTCCAAAGTGTAAAATATACTGACCAACGAAAGAAACGCAGCAAAGTTAGCTCGCAGAAAAAACCCGTCCAAAGTGTAAAATATACTGACCAACGAAAAAACGCAGCAAAAGTGTATGTCACTTTCAGCGGTTTAGTTTCATTTTCGCGTTCAGTTGTATGTTGAGTTTGTGGTGCCGTGTGGTTGTGGTCCGTGTTATATCTGCTTTCTGTGTCCGGCTGTTTCAGTTAAATGCTGCCTTCACTGTCCGAATTTTGTTAATCATCTAAGCAGTCATAATAGCATAAACAGTCATAATAGTACTACGTCTAAATAACATATTTCATTAAATACACTGTCATGTATATTAAACGGTTAAATGCTATAAGCAGTTATGTCTAATGTATTCCTTCAATGTCTGCTTAGAAAGGATGAACTGTACCCACGTATAACTAAACATATGCTGCAAAAACGAAATCATTTATTGATGAATCCGGTTTTGCAAATAGGATGCACCAAAGCACACAGCAATGTTTCAGTAAATAGTTCAGTTAAACAATGCTAGTAATTGTTTAAAGGTGCACAACGGAAAATGCTGAAAAAATACCAATTTCATTAAAACGTTAGCAAATGTTTCGAGAGTCAATTCCAGAGTTAAATACAAATGATTCAGGTTGTTTGCCAACACGTCTTGTAAACGTCCGGTGCGAATTCCATATAATCTGAAAGTATATTGGATAAAACTATCATGTAATGTAATGACCTAACCTAAAATTTTCACATACCTATGCGAGTTCTTGTGTGTTTCGATTTGTTTAATGCCGAATGTGAAACAGGTTTTACAATGTATAGTTATCACTCTGGACACCTCATTACTGATGAATTTCATCGGCAAAATGGTATGAGCGAAAACAAACACATTTCTCAAGTTAAGAAATGCTGAGCGTCAAGACAGAGATATATTGGTACAATTTTTGTTAAGTCGTTGGTATGTCACGATCATACTGAGACCCAAACGTCCAGCACTCATATACAAAGCTACAGAAGTGAATTATTGATTGTATAACTAAAACAAACACATTAATCCACATGATTTCCATTGATCAAATAAAAAAGCGTTTGTAAATATAGTCCGGAGAATTTGACACGATTCTCGACCTTCTATTAGCATAATTTAACAGCTGAGTTATTGTCTATATATACAACACTGGTTTTATGTTTTCATACTCGGGAAGTATTACGAAGACGCTCGAGATGTAATACATATGTACCAACACAAATTTAAAGGACCGATATTGCACGATTTTCTCGCGTGAATTTATATATCCAATGCAAGAACCTTGTAATATATTCATGCATAAAGGTCAGGATCATGTCAAATTATCCGTGCTGATACAAAAACGGTTTTTCGTTTCGGCAACTTAAACCAGTCTCTCAGCGCAACACACAATCAGACCTGAAACAAAGAAACAGTTCACACTGTTAACCAAATCCTGAAGTTTCATAATTGAAGCACAAAAATGTCAGAACCTTGAGTAGGCTTGTGCTCACATCAGTGCATGCCTCATACACAATTTTGACAACTAAGCCAAAATGCGAGTTTTCATACTTTCGCAAAGTGTCCCGAAACGATCGAATTCAATATACGCATAATGTATCTGGACAGCTAAATCTAAGCACAATCCACTAATAACAAGCAAAATAGTAATCAACCATTGGTCGCTACCTTAAAAAGTATGTACCCCATCCGCTATATTCTATGAAAATCACATGTCGAGCTTGAATATGGCAGCTTGAATGCGAAAGTTTCGTATTCAAGCTGTTATATTTTACATGCAGGTCAAGTGTCATTTTGAAGCACATTTCAATTATTGCAAAAACATCACAAATTCTTTCAACATCTTAGATTCTAGCTAAATAAGTATTCTAGACACACACAAGCATTTTAGTTTGGCTACTGGCTTCTTATTAATAACTTTATCCATGGTCAAATGCGAAACTCCCACGAAACTGTTAAAAAATGAAGATCGCGAATACCTGTGATATGAACCGTTTGATTGTTACGGAAGTACGATATACGGTCATCTTATAATTGGCGATGTTAAACCGGTGAATAAAACACATTACGAGTATATACATGTATATCTCCGCACAAGTATATATCAAGTGAAGTTGAATAATATTCGGAAACGCTAAAATTCGGAAATTCGTCAAATCCACCCAGTTTCTGAAACATTTGTCTTAAACGACCGTTTTCATGCCTTCTTTAAGGTGTTTGCTTCATACAAATTGTTTGATTGTGTACGTATACATACGTTTTATCGCCATTCTAAACTGTGGCCTTTCAGTCTTACACCATAGTGCTGCTAATCGGCAAGATTTCCACAGTGCGATAGGATGAGTAGTGTTTCACTATGATCTATCTGGGCAAATTATATTCACAGTAATTTTAATAAAGACTTCAAATTAAATTGTATTAGAATTTCTGTTCTAACGTATCTAAACCAATGTACCTTGATCTGTTCAATTGTTGTTATCAACCTAATGCTAAATGGTATTAAAATCGATGCGTATATTCGTCTTAGTCTGATATAATTATACCAGTTGCAGCTAAATTATTTTTGAAAGATTCATTTTCCTAAACTAAATGGAATGCAAAGGATATCGCATTAATATCAATGAGAAAACAATACTTACAGAAGCCATATATAATCAACATGGAGAAAAGATAAATGAATTATTCACGCAAACAATGTTATACGTCACACAATTGATTGATTCATTAGGTAATGTCTGCTATAATGTCTTGGTGCAGTTGAGTCATTTATAGGCCGAAGTATAGTTGTTATCTCATTATGTACATGCATCATAGTAAAACTCGGATATTACGAATTCCAGGAGACCTGGCTGGAGTTGCATGCAACATTCAATCTATTGATGTAATGAAGTTCGTTATACACATGTACAGTTCAACTTCGATACCTCAAACAAGTTTGGCTCGAACAGCATAGAAACCACGAAGTTTAATCAAATTAACGTGCGTGATAGGAACAAACCTCATACATGTTTTCGGCCCTGGCAAAATTAAGATGACTTAGTATTTATAAAGTAGATGACTCGAATAGGTTGTAATATAATGGATGTAAGTATTGTCCCGGTCCGAAGGCATTGTGAGGCATCGACGTTCCACTGTATGTATGCTTGAGTTATCTAAAGTAGTTGACCGGGGGAAGAAAAGCTAAATATCCTACGTTGTCTTCCCATCCAATGACAATAAATGTTATTGTTCCCTGGATGACATTTGTCGTTGTCGTGCGGGTGCCAGCTTAGCTTCCTATCGGTACCCGTACCACAATAACAGATCGAAGGTCGCAGAAATTAGCCTCCGTTGTTAAAACCTCACATACATCATTTTATGTTTTTATTTTCAGTTTGGACGTGATACGTGTGACCTTATTGATAGAGACGTTGGAAGGAAGCTAGTTATATGCTGTGACGGTGCAGGTGGCATTGTTACACATCATATTGGTCTCAGTGACGAGTATGTTCAACATTCCAGCGGCGTTTACGGTGCAATGGCGGCCATTGAACGGACTAACCAGACTTTAATACCTACTCCGGAAAAACGTATACACAACCTAAGCTTCGATCTCTCCGCCTATGGTAACACATCATACGAGGACGACGGTCGTTCAAATTTCACCTTGAAGATATTTGGGAATTCTAGACGTCGGTTTTTATCATTGGCTGTAAAGAAAGGTGATTCAACTGTCGTACGGTCATTGAAAACAGTACTAGACAAGTCGGTAAGTAACGTGATACTTCGGTTAATTGATCTTTATGATCATTTTTGGATTCTCTTATTTTCTTTTCCTGCCATTTTATGTTCTTTTTAACCTCTGATATTCATTTGGAACATTAAGGTATGTCTGTTGACGTACTTTGTACTGTAATGGTACATTAGAGAGGTCGGCTAGCGTGTGTGATGTCTACACACTAACTGATGGATGATACTATACTAAAAGCATTCATTTTCCTGTTTCACTAAAAGCTGTGGGAAATGCTGCTCATTTGATCATACATTTGTACCAAACACTTTAAGATAATACACTGTATAGTGTTTTCGATTAATTATAGTCGTAGATATTGTCTTGATACAGTTTGTATGTGCATAGTATGTTTTTTGTAGGTATATTTACCTCAGTGATTTCATATGCTTTCACTGAACTCTTTTAGAAATATTTTCAAGTTGGTATTACACATGTTTTCTACCCTCATGAAGTTTTCTTGTAATTTCAGATGATGAGAAATGTATTCCTTAAATGTTTTAATACTTACAAGTTATCGAACGAAGGCAGTATAAGTGATTCGTACTGTCTGAATAATATGAAGTTTAGTCCCCGACTTTTTGAGATCAAGTTATCACAGAGGATGGAAAGTGCAGCATATATATCAGACAGCGATATGTTCGTTACAGCTGAGGGTGAATCCACTAGAGCTTTAAACTTTAATACAGGTATTTTATAATTGTTCTACTATGCCTTGTGATTTATACCTGGGGCACAAATCCAACCCGATCACCGTCCTTTAGTCTAATTGAGTCGGAGGCCGCTCAGGTAATTTTGAAGTCGCATTTTAATTATCTCACTTGTATGTCAAAATAATCATTAAACAAGGCTAAAACAAAATGGTAGTTTGTTTTAGTCACCCTACATACCCTATGCTTTTGCCCCTTAGTTTACCCTAAACACTTTATTGGCATTTTGTAGGAATTCACGGAGGATTATTTATTTTCCAGCGCCATAGTCAATACCAGAGTTTAAAAGAAAACTATAAGTTGGTGGGCGAGTTGAACATAAGTACACGTGTTCTTGTTCCTAGATTGTATGGATGCTCCACTTTTATTGGGCATAAACAAGTATACTGACTCTTGGTAGCTCTCGATGGATAATTTACTTAATTAACCTTCATCCAGAAGTCAGTACTTTTAAAATACAACTTTAAGTCACCATAGAAGAGTAAAAATATAGGATATAATATAAAGTCGGATAGGGAAAGCAGCATCCAACTAAACCAGCCGAGCACAGAAAACATAAACAAACATACAATGCACAATGCCCAACTGAACCAGCCGAGCACAGAAAACATAAACAAACATACAATGCACAATGCCCAACTGAACCAGCCGAGCACAGAAAACATAAACAAACATACAATGCACATTGTCCAACTGAACCAGCCGAGCACAGAAAACATAAACAAACATACAATGCACAATGCCCAACTGAACCAGCCGAGCACAGAAAACATAAACAAACATACAATGAACAATGCCCAACTGAACCAGCCGAGCACAGAAAACATAAACAAACATACAATGCACAATGCCCAACTGAACCAGCCGAGCACCGAAAACATAAACAAACATACAATGCAGATTGTCAAACTGAACCAGCCGAGCACAGAAAACATAAAAAACATACAATGCACAATGCTCAACTGAACCAGCCAAGCACAGAAAACATAAACAAACATACAATGCACAATACCCAACTAAACAAATTATCATCCGCTCAAACTTTTTTGTCACTCGAATAATTATGAAACGGTTCATTAATACATTTATATTTTCAGGAATGGATATAAACCTCGGGTTTAAAGGTGTGACGTCACTTCAACCATTCATAGAAATGATAACTATAGCTGACTCGGATCATTCCATAATGGAGACCCTTATTTTCAAAATGGAACACTCCGATAAAATATGTAGAGACTTTTTAAAACACGGTCTAAAAGAATATATGTTTTTGTGATTGGTGTTTTTAGTTGTTGCAATTTTATTTTTTAATTTACATTATTAAACATTGTTGCTACATTTATAAATAAAATACTTTTTAAAATACAGCCAAAATAATATGTAAGCAGTGTTGAGCATTATTATTTCATGATAGAATTTGGGATTATAAATAGCCGAACAATTGAATCTACATTGTATGTCTTAATCAGAATACAGAGAACTGATGATGTCATTAGATGAGAGAACCCACTCACCAGTCTAACCGTCTGCTTCAGCAGTACTGAAGAAAAGGGACACAACTTATGCAGTTTCAATCAGGAGAGGGACTAGGAAGGGTCGGCTGGTACAACAGTGGCCACTTGAATTGAAGAGCCTACTAGGGGACACAGTGGGTAACGTTCTTGACTACAGATAGTGTGGTCCTTGGTTCTAAGATTGACCGGGACGCTTGGTCATTTCCGAAACGCTTTTCTGTGTTTCCCATCCATCAAGAGATGTGATGGTCGGTAATTCAGCAGCAATCTCGCGTGTATCGGTGCTATATAACGATCACGTTAAATAACCAAGGAGTCTATTCGGAAAGAGCTAGGAAATTGCACCCGGAGTTCTTGCATCATATAAATAAAAAAAATATACCTGATTTATATAGCGCCTTTTTCGTGCAAGCACACATTCAAAGGTGCTAAAATACATAATATAGTCGTGCAGCCACGATGGCACGAGTGAATCCTCTACCAGTACAGATATAGCACGATCTGACCAGAAGGACAGACTGAGAAAAAGTCCCTGATTGGAGAGAGTGACATTAGATACTGGCATGTCCAGCGCTGCAGACGTGCGTCTAGCTTTTATTTCGTATAGTCTGTCTTGTTATTTAATGTGACCGGTGTATAGCACAGATACACAGCTTCATGGCACCTTTAACCAGATAATTTGTGGGAAATACTATAAATCGATTTTACAATGCCGGGGATTGAACCCACGACATCTGGATTGACAGCCCAGTGCTTTACCACTGAGCTATCGCCGCTGTATATAACTGTAGCTTCTCTCTCCAACCGTGCTGTGGTGGAGAAGTGATTCAGTGATAAGGGCTACTGACTGCTGATCTGGCCCCGTGTTCACAAAGTGTCAGTTTTCAGGATCAGGCTTAAGCCCCATTCTGTTTTTGCTATTTGCTTTAAATAATATGTACAGTAATGCAATTTTATGTTCCTTATCAGTTACACAATATCGAAACAGTTTCTAGATAACATATTAAGACCCTTGACAACTTTTATTTTCTTATAAAAAGAGATTAATTGTACTTGAGACCGAAAATGATATGAGACATTCAGGATCAAGCTCGAAAACCCAGCTTCAATTTATTTAGCACAGTATTTCTGTAACTAGGCATTAAATCTTATTTATTTGTCTTTGGAATTTAAGGAGATAACAATATTGTTTTCTCTGCTTAACAGAAATAATCTTGCCATCAGCATATTTTCTGTATTTGTCATAACATAAAATGGAGCTTGGGTCTGATCCTGATAAATAATTATTTGTGAACACGGGGCCTGAAGTTTGTGGATTCGATCCCTACTCCAGCCAGAGTGCTATGCAGTGTTTCCCACCTAACAAAACTAAAATTACTAAGTCTTTGGGGCGAGACGTTAAGCGAGGTCCAGTGTAGGATGCTTTACATCGGCACGTAAAAGAACCTGGGATGCTTCTGGAACTGGTGCATCTTCTGTATCATGCACTATCCCCCAAAAACTAAATTAAAAGTGACTTACCTCTTCTGGGGGCCTCGCCCAAATGGATTTCTGGTGGCGAGGATAAATAAAAGCATAAACATCAGAAACCAACAGGGCTTCGTTGGTCAATGACACCAGGAAACCCCCGTATGCCGGGCTTCGTTGGCCAATGACACCAGGAAACCCCCGTATGCCGGGCTTCGTTGGCCAATGACACCAGGAAACCCCCGTATGCCGGGCTTCGGTGGCCAATGACACCAGGAAACCCCCGTATGCCGGGCTTCGTTGGCCAATGACACCAGGAAACCCCCGTATGATGACACCAGGAAACCCCCGTATGATGACACCAGGAAACCCCCGTATGATGACATCAGGAAACCCCCGTATGATGACACCAGGAAACCCCCGTATGACTTTCATAGTCGAACACAAACAAAACAACAACAACAAGGATTCAACTATCCCAAGCAGTCTACAATACTCAATAGCACTTTTTCTTGTTTCTGTATTTGATATTTGATTAATCGCATTAAATGATTGTAAAATTACTAATGTTCGCGTAGGATTAATTTTCGTTGATTTCGCGGATGAACTACATCGCGAAATTAAATACCCTCGAATAATTGACCACAAAATACGCAACAAACGGTATTTCAATATTTTAAATCCACGAGTTTAAGAAATCACTAAATTACCATTTTAACGAAATCCGCGAAATTTAATACCCGCAAAGATTAATGATTTTACAGTATTTGATGCATGCGATGACTGGATGCTGAACACATGTTATATTGTAACAATATTGTGTTTGTGTTATCATTCGTTTGTTTGGCGCTGCTTCACTTATGTCAGATGGTGGGTTTATAAACAGGAAAGATGCATTTTTGCAGAACCAGGATATTTTAAAGAGATTCGGAGCTATCTCAAAACAATACTCTTTACACTGCGTCATACAGCAAACTGGTCATATTTGTAAACTGCGAGCTATTGCATTGTGCTTTAACTCCAAGTAATACTAAACCTGTGCATACAACCGGTCTTTGGTACGAAATTCCATGAGGCCCATCGTCTTTGACCATGCGTCTATCTGAAACGCGAAACAGGAAATTACGATGAAAACATAATTTATTATCGTACAAAATTTTCCCGCTACGTACTTTCGTGTTTTCGTCATCGTACTTTCATGATTTCGCGTGTTCGCATTGCAGGTCGTCACATCCAAAGGCAATTGTCCTAACAGAATTATGTACCTTGTCAGCTGTTCAACCCAAAGATTATTCTGGGTTTTCAACTCATTGGGGTTTTAAAACACAATCAGCAATATTTTACTGCGTGAAATACATGTACCTTTAACCAATCTACAACAATTTGGTGTAGTAAATAATCTTTAACCAATCTACAACATTTTGGTGTAGTAAATAACCTTAAACCAATCTACAACAAGTTGGTGTAGTACATAACCTTAAACCAATCTACAACAATTTGGTGTAGTAAATAACCTTAAACACAGTCAGCACAATTTCCCCTTAAGAAACACATTCAAAATAGGTAATATGTTTTATTGCGTCTATACTCTTTTAACTAGGTCTGTATTAATCTATCCTTATTCCAAATATGGTAAGCAGCAAATCGGTTTTGTTATAAAAGTCATTTCTCATAAACAATTGTAATGTCTGGATAGACAACGTTAAATATAATGGTCTGTAAATGTCTCGTTATGTGCAACTACAACTTATTTATGGACTAAGAATAAAGCCATGAAGTTATTAGAAACGATAAGTAGGAGTAGAGTACAATATACATAATAATGCCATTTTTTCAGAACAGTTTAATAACATTTCACAAAGACATTAAGAAACATATGTGGCTCCTCCAAACATTAGGTACGTAGCTTCATCATTTGGAAGTGATGCGATCGGTATATTGAAGACATTGCGCTGCCGAGCGTCCATTGATCATTTGTTCGTATCATACATTCGGCCAGGTTAAATCGTCTGTCCATATAAGTAACCCTGGAAGCCGTCATCGAGTATTATGAGTATAATGCGCCGTATGACTCTCAGTCTCTGTGACGGTATCCTTTGACAGTGCGATTATATCGCTGGCTTCAAATAAGAACGTCGTAAGTTCAAACTCGATATTTTGAGAAATCAAGAAAAAACTCTTTGAAAATTACTCTTTACTTATGGAAAAACAAGCTTTTCAACTTCAGATTAGTCAACATGACCTGTTCCGTTTTTCATTAAAATAGGCTCGTAAGAAGCGCCTTGTGCAGATGTCCAATAAGTATGGGTCGACCTTTTCATTCTAAGCCAGATATATGACTGGAAGCCGCCACTAGAAGCTACGAATTACACACAGACACATACGAATAAGCAATGAGAGTTTTATTTTATGTGTACACAAAAGTTTTTTCTCAACAGGTAAGAAGCGAATATAGTATTTTAAGTAAGCGTTAAAGTTGGCGCAGTTGGATAAGCTCGTGTTGTTGGTTTTACACTGTTATAGTGGACTCGACCACGGTCACACCTTATTATTATCCTAACTAGGTAGCACATGTAACCACTGCACACAATTTCATGACAAAAATATGGTTAAAAACTTTGAAAATGTTTTAAATCATTTGACCGAGAACATACACTGAAGAAGACCTCCGTATATGACTGCCTGTGTTTGTAAACTCGATACTATGAAGGTTCCTATCAAACATTTGTATAACATATTGACTGACTGATACTAATGATTCGTAGACAAATTATTTGGAACGCTGGAAAACATCGAGGGAATCCGGACGGAGAAAAAAACCAACACTATAAATCTGCGTTCTCGCTAATTCAAAACAGTGCACCTTTCGCATGAGAGCTTCGTTCTATTTAATATTTTATGTTCTTGTTTAATTGGATAATTTTCGTTCGATACAATGTCTTCACTAGTCGCTTAATGAATATTTATTACATACATAAATCAGCACGCTTAATGAATATTTATTGTATACACAAATCAAAGACAATTAAGGCTCGTAATTATATCATTTAATGGCGGTTTGTTTTTGTTAATTTGACTGTGTCTGATATTTCAAGTCGGCGATATTTTAATTGACTTAATTAACCGACAAAACATATCAACATTGTTTCCTAATTGATCGGAATAAATCATCAGGAAAATCTTTTTTAATGAAGAGGAATAATTTTAAATTGGAGACAATAAATATCTTTGTTCTTATGAATATTACTGTTCTGTATGAATGTGCAAGGGCCTCCGAAAAAAACATGTCAATTTGCTAAGGTTACATCGATATTTAGAATGACTTCAAGCTGGCTGGCCTCAGCGCCCAGACCGGAATTCGACCAGGGGCCTCTGGATCAGAAGGCAAAGCGTTATATCAACTCTACCATTGTGTCACACTATTATATATAATTTGACCTTCAATAGCCGATTGTGACCTTGGAACTTGGGCTATGAAGGCTCTTGCTCGAGCCACGCAGTCATGTTAATGTGATTATTTGTGCCAGGTTATTTGAAAATTAAAAGATCAGGGACAACGTTAATATACGGCCAATCTGTATAATTTGATGAACATTATGAATGTCAACTGCCGTGCATGTCAGCGGCAAAGAGATGAAAGGAGTCATTGGCTAGAACAGAGAGGGACTGATACACGAACGGAGCCGAAAGTTGGGTGTGTTTAAAGGGCCTTGGTGAGTCACCACAAAAAAAACTTCTCAGTTTACTCACGGTGAACACGAAGCCGATTGCGACCATAAACTGTATATAATAAAATCAATAGTATCTTTTTAAATTTTCCTTGTTTCACTCGAAGCATTAAACACATTTTATATAATACGAGGGCCACTTAAAAAAGTATTAATCAGTGGCCAATAATACGTTTAATATTCAATCAATGTGTATGAAATGGGATATTTTCTAAAAATACAACCTTTGCCTAGCTAACCAATAAAACATTCACCCATATGACATTGAACCAATAGGGGTATGAAACACTGGAATTGCAAGAAAATAAGGTATATTAGTAGACGTAAGGGTTGATATTAGTGGTCTTAATTTCTATAATATGTATCCGATTTAATTGAATTTGCAGTTTTCATGCACCGTATAATTGTTGAACTAGTGCTGAATCAACTTTATTGTTTGGACAGTCTAAATTGATTTAGTTGTACATGGAATCTGGCATGTTCGAAATACTCCAAAAACTCCATTTTGCTGGAACTATACCCTATACGTTGTTGCTGCATTGTACTACTGTACGTCTTAAGTGAGAAAGTCAAACATGTAGCTTTTTAATACAATTATATAATTTTATGTAACTATCTTTCACATGATAAATATGTCCTGAATTATTCATAATTTGTTCTTTACTACAGCCCAAAGAACATGATCACGTGACAAAAAAATACGTATTTTAGATTTATGACGTCATATCCCTAATGCAATAATACAGAAAACAAAAATAAAAACACATGATAGTAACTTTGTATAAGAAGAATAACATGAAATGGACAACAGGTGTGAATTGTCTTTGCTTATCATAAATAGGGGGTATAACATTTCCCCACCCACTTTTTTAAAGTTGGGCTCGAACATAAAATTTTGATCTAAAAAATTAAATTGAGGTAAAAATGATTAAATCGTCCGACGAATGAAACTACATATCATAAGGACAAGTGGTCCTGCAGTTGTCAACTGCTGATCGGAAGATTGTGGGTTCGATCCCGCCTCAAACCGGAATAAAAACCGAAATGGTTTTCAGTGTTTCCTAACATACATAAACAAAATTAATAACAGTCTTGCTTGCGGACGAGACATTAAAAACCGAGGTGTGTATAATGCTATTCATCGGCAAGTGAAGAACCAGGGATGCCTCTGGAACTGGGTCATCTTCTGTATCATGCACTATCCACGAAAATCTAAAGTAACTTACCTATTCTGGGGCTTCGCCCATATGGATTTCCGAGGACGTGGATAAATTAAAGCATTTTAACCAATGCATTATTTACAAAAGGATGTCACTCTTCTACTTCTGCAGCTCAGCCCCATTTTTGCAAATAGGGAACTTGCACGACAAGATTATTTCCCTTGAATACCAAAGAGGTTATTCATGTACTGCAAAGTTCTTCTCCTGATTTCCAGAGTAAGTCACTCGTACCGACTTTCACTATAGGTCCGCCATTTTTGATCTAACTACTTGATGCCAGACATTAACGGCGTAGATTGTAAAGATCGGGAACCAGACTACAGAGTTGCCTCCTCTGAGTTCCAGGAGAAGTCACCTTATCGACTTAAAATTAATCAAACAGAGTTCCTTCGCCGTATTTCAAGGGAGGCAATTCTTATACTACAGACTTTCCTTAGCGGATTTCCAGGGGAAGTCACTCATCCTTACTTAAAATAAGTGAAGCACAGTTACCTCCTCTGTATTTCAAGGAAGGAAACTGTGTGGTAAAATTGTTGTCTCCCTTGTAAACAGGGAAGGGAACTCTGCTTGACTAATTTTAAGTCGCACAATAAGTACTTACGTTGTCAAATTGATAACTATTTTGTGTAGCATACTACTAAAATTATAACGATCACTAGCTCAGACAACGCCCCTGGTAATTGAAACATCCTTTGAATTCTTATGATACGATTAGAATAGTCTGAAAAGACAAAACGTATGGACTATATGTGATAGTAGTGTATCCAATGGTTTTTAAACTGGCTATCAGTATTCGGGATTCAGCGAAAAAAGGTCATATTCGGGACTCGCTGAAAAATTAACAAATATCCATAGAGAGAGGGGGTGACACCCTCAGTCCGGTGACACCCTCAGTCATGTTGAGCTGCGCTTAAACTCGATTGGTTCATACAAAAGAAACATTGCTGTTTTATTCGGTTTTTACTTTTTATACTCCTGTCCTGATACAATGAACAAACCGAGCCACTTTCTAATTGTTCTAAAGCTAATACTGTATAGATATTCGCAAAGATGAAGCAAATGAAACAAATGAAACAAATGAAAACACCTTGTTGTTGACAATGTGGATAAGTGGTTAGAGTAAGTTATACTTAGCATACATTTTACAAGGGCTCGGACTAGCTTGTCTAATCTTGCTTGAGCCCCCACTCTCAATAATTATCATCATAATATACTTTTTTATTGGCTTTCTAATGACTTACAAAGGTAAATACATGTAAATATATCTTATTCTAAATACATGTATTATGTTGCTTTATTTGATGGATATTTCCTGCCTGAACAATCCATAGATCGTCTGCTTCGAGTGAGAGAGGTTCTCAGACCGTCACATACCAACGTTTTACAATCATGGTACTGTTATACTAGTGTTTCCCTTGCTCATAGCTCGTTATAGTTCGTTCCAGACAACGTCCATAAAGGCTTTTCTCCGCTCGGTATATAAAAAGTCCCTATATGACTGTAAAATACTGTACACCAGTGAGTCTTATGTAAGTACAACTGCGCCTGAATTAGTGTGGTATCATTAATTGTAATTCTGAAATTCTCGGCTACCAAAAAAATATTTCCGCGTAATTTCTGACTACAATTGGTGCGGTTAGCAACCTCTATTAAACAGGGGAGATGATATACCAAACTAATCAAGACTTTCAGTCTGAAGTTACTTCCCTTCTAAAATAGTAAATCGGTATACACTAAGAGTGTCAAAAGCTATCTGCTTGACTCCCAATATTGCAAATTTCGGCGTTAACAATATTTTTGTTTGATAAATAAAGTTTTGATATATTTAGATTATGCTTCTTGTCAATGTTTTCCCCCAAAGTGGCGGCGGTGATGCACGGGGAATTAGACATATTAAATACTTTCCCGATGTACGGGAATTTTATAAACCCTGTCTTCACATGTAGCGGGAATTAGACTTGGCTCGTGTCTATGGACGGGGACGGGAATTAGACACAGCTTAACATGCATATTAAAAATATTTTCCCAGGTTTTCATTGTAATGAAAATCTACCATAGGGATATTTGACGTCAAGGACAACCACACCCAAGCACATAGGAGGGAAATTTGGCAACACATTTTCAAAAATGTCTATTTCCCTTATATAACCCCCCCCCCCCTCTGGGGGAAAACATTGATACATGTATTATGTCCCGTTTTACTCGCGTCAACCCTCACAATGTTCGGAGTATAATGAGAGACATAAGTGACATATAAATTATCTCCCTTGTAAGATCAAGCATACAGGTCCTAACTAGTTGAGATCCTCGGACTTTATCCTTGTATTTTACTGAAATATCATTGATTTTAGATATGAAATTTCTCACTTCTGTATTACCTAATATGTTAGGGCCATAAAAATTTATACACCATGGTGTGTAAACAACATGTAGCTAAATTTATTATTTGATCTAATAATTAATGTTGCAAATATTTCAGCCTAATTACTACTATGTACAACAAACAAAACAGGGATAAAAACAGAGTAATTCGCATGATAGGACCTGTAGAGTTTTAAAGAGTAGTAAGGGGGGATAATTTACTATTTTCCCCATTATAACTGCTGTCAGACAACCGAGTCGAGTATTATGTCTACGTACTTCCACACTTGTCTCCCTTATACTTCCATATACCGGTATTTCATTTATTACATGCGGCATCGAATCCGCATGTTGGTTTGTGCATGAAGCGATTTGTATATGAAGGACCACGTGACCAAGCATCAATACCCGATTTGCTAATGTCTCATTCTGGTTGAAACAGAACCTGACCAACCCGATATTATAACATGGTTGACAGTCTAGCGCACTACTGACTGCACTAGCCAGGCGAGCTCCCTGCTATCGTAAATCCTAGGTTACAAAACAACCTCGTTTATAAATTAGACGCACCGGACGATGGACCGGCAAATTGGAATTAGATATTGCATCAACCCTGATATGAACCTGATTGCCTTACAAGCGAGGTTTATAAGGTATACATCGATGGCTTAGAATGAGAGGGTGGTAGCACTTATAGGACACATGCATATATAAATTTGAAATCTACATCACAAGGTGCTTCTTATGATCCTATTTTCACGGCAATCGGAACGGGTCATGTTCAGGTCATGTTCAGGTCATGTTGACCAAACTGATGTTGATAAAGCTTGATTCCGTAACTTTAGAGTAGTTTTCAGATAATTGTTATCTTGTTGTCTAAAAATAGCGTTTATGTACTTACGACCTTCTCATTCTAAGACAACGACATGTAAGATTGTGTAGAAATTCAAAACATAGTTCGGTGATTAATTAAATACGAGTATTATAATTATATACCGAAAGATTTTTTGTAAAATTAATTTCATCGTTCCAGAATAATAACCGCGGTTATCCCCATGCTATAACCATCAATATAATATATTAGGGAGTTATTATATACTAATTTAAGAACAAAAAAACCCACATTTATCTTAAGTATTTGAAGCGATTAAAAATGCATTATACGTACTCGTGAGTCTGTAATTAGGATCTAAACTTTCAAGAATAATCCGCAATGCTAGCATACTAGATGTTATTATAAACGTAGTATGTATATACACAGACGATTTATCAGTCTGTTACAATATTTTTACTATGAACATACACTGAAAAGGTGATTTTTATTGATACATGAGTGTTGAGCGTAAGTACCATAAATAAGCCGCATTGATTGCATATCAACTAATTATTGTTCCTGTGATAGCTAACGCGTCTGTTGAATTGGGAGTCTGAAGGGGTGGGTGAAGGATGATGGGGGAGGTGTAGGCTGATGGGGAAGGTGTATGCTGATGGGGGTGTAGGCTGATGGGGAAGGTGTAGGCTGATGGGGGAGGATGTAGGCTGATGGGGGAGGATGTAGGCTGATGGGGTGTAGGCAGATAAGGAAGGTGTAGGCTGATGGGGTGTAGGCTGATGGGGAAGGTGTAGGCTGAAGGGGAGGGTGTAGCTGAAGGAGAGGGTGTAGGCTGATCGGGAAGGCGTATGCTGATGGGGAAGGTGTAGGCTGATGAGGAAGGTGTAGGCTGATGGGGAAGGTGTAGGCTGATGGGGGTGTAGGCTGATGGGGGAGGATGTAGGCTGATGGGGTGTAGGCTGATGGGGAAGGTGTAGGCTGATGGGGTGTAGGCTGATAGGGAAGGTGTAGGCTGAAGGGGAGGGTGTATGCTGATCGGGAAGGTGTAGGCTGATTGGGGATGGTGTAGGCTGATTGGGAAGGTGTAGGCTGGTAGGGAAGGTGTAGGCTGATTGGGAAGGTGTAGGCTGATGAGGGAAGGTGTAGGCTGATGGAGAAGGTGTAGGCTGATGGGGGAAGGTGTAGGTTGATTGGGGAGGGTGTAGGCTGATGGGGGAAGGTGTAGGCTGATGGGGGAAGGTGAAGGCTAATGGGGGAGGGTGTAGGCTGATGGGGGAAGGTTTAGGCTGATTGGGGAGGGTGTAGGCTGATGGGGAAGGTGTAGGCTGATCATGGAGGGTGTAGACTGATGAGGGAAGGTGTAGGCTGAAGGGGAGGGTGTAGGCTGATGGGGGAATATGTATGCTGATGGGGGAAGGTGTAGGCTGATGGGGAAGGTATATGCTGATTGGGGAGGGTGTAGGCTGATTGGGGAAGGTGTAGGCTGATTGGGGAGGGTGTAGGCTGATGGGGGAAGGTGTAGGCTGATGGAGAAGGTGTAGGCTGATTGGGGAGGGTGTCGGCTGATGGGGGAAGGTGTAGGTTGATTGGGGAGGGTGTAGGCTGATGGGGGAAGGTGTAGGCTGATGGGGGAAGGTGTAAGCTGATGGGGAAGGTGTAGGCTGATTGGGAAGGGTGTAGGCTGATGGGGGAAGGTGTATGTTGATGGGGAAGGTGTAGGCTGATTGGGGAGGGTGTAGGCTGATGGGGGAAGGTGTAAGCTGATGGGGAAGGTGTAGGCTGATTGGGAAGGGTGTAGGCTGATGGGGGAAGGTGTAGGCTGATGGGGAAGGTGTAGGCTGATTGGGGAGGATGTAGGCTGATGGGGAAGGTATAGGCTGATTGGGGAGGGTGTAGGCTGATGGGGAAGGTGTAGGCTGATTGGGGAGGGTGTAGGCTGATTGGGGAGGATGTAGGCTGATGGGGGTGTAGGCTGATGGGGGAGGATGTAGGCTGATTGGGGAGGATGTAGGCTGATGGGGATGTAGGCTGAAGGAGGATGTAGACTGATGGGGTGTAGGCTGATTGGGGAGGGTGTAGGCTGATTGGGGATGGTTTAGGCTGATGGGGGAGGGTGTAGGCTGATGGGGGTGTAGGCTGATGGGGGAGGATGTAGGCTGATTGGTGATGGTTTAGGCTGATGTGGGTGTAGGCTGAAGGAGGATGTAGACTGATGGGGTGTAGGCTGATGGGGGAGGGTGTAGGCTGATGGAGAGAGGGAATTATGCTTGAGGTTTCTTTTTTAGACACATTAAACGCACATCTGCGCAGAGTTGAAAGGACTGATACCGATAAATGTGTAAGCAAAATACCTCACCGTCTTACAACTTGTACAGTTATCAAGTTTATTATAAGTACCATTATAATAAAAGTAGTTTTGATTGATATAGAAGTACATACTGCCACAGATGTTTATAAATCTGGTACCTTTGTTTCTCCTATTAATCATATAAAACATTACATGACGCATTATACGTTCCTCTTAGATTACTATAACGTTTCAATTACGTTTTTGAGTGCCTGCACAAGTATTCAGGGCTGCTAAGGTAGGGCGTCGGTACGGTTTTCAATAAATTCTAATATTTATATTTTTCAACGTTCGATGATCTCTGAATGCGACCTACATATCGCGCATTGACAGCTCAAAAGAGCTAGCAGCATAATGAAATAAGAAGGCTGTTTGCACATTTGGCTGTCAATGGACGATATGTGTCTGGTTAGAAAACAAACTAAGTATTTGATCTATGGTATATCCAACCTATTTATCTACATGAGTATAATTCTGATGAAATATGGGTTAATATTATAGTGTGTACGGCATCTTAATATACATTTGAATAAAATAGTTCGTATTTATCACCGCTAATGTATAATTATGTAGTAATAGTATAAAAATTTAGTTTGCATTGGGGATTAGTTTCTCACCCTATTACACGCCAAGCCACGACCGGGTTCAGGTTTTTAATGCTCTGGATTTATAACAGGCGATCCAATGTTGATTCTCGGTCAAGGGATGTCTTCCATACTCTTCAATGAACATTAATTTTGACAAAAATGTGATGATCATCCACATGTGGAACAGGGTAATGTGTTATCAAAATACTTACGGCAGTCAAAATAACGCTTAAATTTAAATATACTAAATATACAAATCTTTAACAAATACAAATCGGAACCAGGTACGGTTTGCAGTAGGTAATTGACTAAATCATTATTAATGCTGAACAACCATTTACCACACTTTATAGTTGTAAAAGAAAATTGTAAAGAATTTGAACATAAGTTAAATAAGCGGATTTAGCTCAATGGTAACGCGCTGGGCTGTCAATCCAGAGGTCGTGGGTTCAATCCCTGGCATCGGAACTTGACATTTCTGAAATATTTATAATATTTCCCGCTATATCTGGCCGTGTGGTCTGCAAAGTATCTGGAAGTGCCAGGAAGCTGTGTATCGGTGCTGTACACCGGGCACATTAAAGAACCAGGCTGTCTATTCGAAATAAGAGCTAGGCGCACTTCTGCAGCGCCGGACATGCCTGTATCTAATGTTTCTCTCTCCCTCAGGGGCTTTCTCTCGCATGAAAAGGGCGCTATATAAATCTGGTATATTTTTATTTATTTAACTATTTTGTAAGTGATTTGATAATACGGTACATGCATTGTGGAAGCGTAAGTTAGTACGGGTTACGACCCAGTCCATGAAAACTGGCTATGTGAATCAGTTGCTTAATACAACTGAACACATGTTGAAAACCCGCGTTTAAATGATGTTACACACTTAAGCCTGGGTCCCACTGACGAATTCCACATCGGTAATGTTCTCTCGATTTTTTCCGATACAATTCCTTTCGATATCACAAACTGTCTCATGACATCTCCGAAGCTTCTCATAGGCTACGAAGAACCTGTTCCCGATGTCCTGATAGCTCTTAAAAAATAATCGGGAGTACATCGCCGAGGCAAAACATGCTAAGTGGGACCAAAACTTTACCATTCTCGTGCATTAGTTGTTAGTCAAGTTATAGGAATATCAATACATCATGTTGAGATATGTCGCAAACGTGTTTTTCCTACATATAATGATGTTTATGGATGTTGGCCAGCATCAACAAATGGTTTGTCACTACATGTCATTGTCAAACAAATCCAGTGACATTATGAGGTACCTTAATTATTAGCAGATGCTGAGTACTACATTTTGTTTTCTCAACATTATAAGGTGCACTGTGCTTATGGGGTGTTCAACTCGTTATAAATGTAACATCATCAATACTCATTAAAGAGCACTTTCATTGGCGAGTTGTTAAATCACAGACATTCGTGAGTTGTAAAATAACTTGCATTCATGAGTTGTAAAATCACAGACATTCGTGAGTTGTAAAATTACCGACTTTCGTGAGTTGTAAAATCACTGACTTTCATGAGTTGTAAAATTACCGACTTTCGTGAGTTGTAAAATCACTGACATTCATGAGTTGTAAAATAACCGACTTTTTAAGTTGTAAAGTTTCTTGCATTGGCGAGTTCTAAATTGTAAAATTGGCATTCGAGAGTTGTAAAATCACCGACTTTTTAAGTTGTAAAGTCACTGACATTCATGAGATGTAAAATCACAGACATTCGAGAGTTGTAAAATCACTGACATTCGTGAGCCGTAAAATCACTGACATTTAGGAGTTTTACATCACTGACATTCATAAGTTTTAAACCACTGACATTCAAAAGTTATAAAATCACCGACTTCCGTGAGTCGTAATGTCACTTACATAGGCTAGTTCTAAAATCACTGACATTCGTGAGTAGTAAGACCATTTATATAACACTCTTGAGCACAGATGCCTTTAATGTTATGTACAATTTTAGTAATAGTTTTAGAAAGGTTTGTAAGATCATTGTATACATTGCCTTAAGACCAAGCTTATCACGAAATCCGGTATCCGTAAATGAGAATTTTGATTTATGTGATCTACCCAACGATCAGCTGTAATAGTATACTATGGAGTGTCATGAATGCATGGCAATGTTCGGTAATTGTAGCTAGCTAATTGTAAATTTGGGAACTACCGTGCGTCCGTCGTGCGACGGGAAATATCATCGTAGACCATCGTCGCAGAGTTTTGGACATGTTCAACATTATCTACGTTAGTCGACTAAATTACGTCCATCGCACGATGCCCTATAGACGTACGAAAGACATATGCTGACTGATCAACATAGGGCTGTAGTGCAATGGTTGTATTGACATGCGACAGTACATTTCGACGTAGACTCGCAAGCGTCGTGCGACGAAGAAATTCCTACGACAATTGTGAAAGGGGTTTTGCGGAATGAAACTATTTGTTTCATACATTTATTGCTTTCGGGGAAATTGAATCATGCTAGATGTACTTTTAGAAAATGGGTACACCTGTATAAGAATAATAACTTAATACTCTAATAAATAGCATTTACGTGACACATTAAATGTACATACTGTTCTCTGTAAAAATGTCTTGGAATTGCGCTGCATGCTAAAGGGACATCATTTACACTTTAACATTTGCACAATTATTGACGCACTAACATCGTGCGATGATGCTTATTCATACTCCAGGCGTATCGTGCAACTATCGCACGACCATCACACGACCGTCGTACGAAATTGATGTAATTCAAATTGGGCATTATGATCATAATTAAATGCACGTTCATCGTGTGTCCATCGAACGACAGACGTACGATAATCGCATGTCGTAGATAAAATGTCCAAAACTCTACAATGGTTTATATGACGGTATTTCCGTCGCACGACAGTCATTGACGCACGATGCAGAATTTTCATACGATCGACGGACATCGTAGACCCGTCATGCGTCCGTCATGCGACAATTGTTAAAGGGGTTTAAAGGCGATCATTTTATATTTTGATATTAAGGCGAATAGTATTTAAATGACTTATGAGACATCATGTAAAAACATGTACAACGTACATTTTGTATCTATATTAATAATCAAATGTCGTAACGAGCAACGTTCAAAAAGTCTTTGTGACGTAAAAGAAATTCTAAAATTCGCCCATCGACGTTTACATTAATGTTTTTCTTGTATAAAACATCAGAATACATTACGTAAAAATGATTTAAAAGTCAGTATTAAACATATCAAAACGTATACTTTATTAGTTATATTAAGGCTAACACGGGTCAAGGAACATCGATTTATCCCTAATAATTATTCCAGATGTTAAATGATCAATATGAGTGTCACAAACAAATGTTTCTAATTGTGAATGACGTATTTATGCCAAGGATAATGTCACGAAGCTCTGTACTGGAGCCCTATGTATTACAAGAGTTGAATATCAGTCCTGTTTTGAGGACGTCGTTGTTATGATGAGTTACTTATCATTCCTAGCACATCATGTCTAGTTTCGTTATTGCCGACGGACACTTTATATCAGAAACACATGCTTTAACTTATATCAATATGGGTAATATGCAGAGCATGAGAAAATATACCTTCAAAGCAGTCATGTCTTCGTATAATCATACCCGCATATGTTATATATTTAACAAATTATTATATATGTGTCATGGTATAATATCTGCATCAGCATGTAAAATGCTGCTCTCATTATTATCTCATAAAACGGTGCACAGTTGATTACCTGTATGGAATCAGCAAGGCACCACGTAGTCAAACCTGCGTGTAATACCACTCGTGGGAACAAGCATTAACGACAATTCATCTCCCACTGTTACAAATAATTTTACACTATAAATAAAGTGTCTACAATAATGTATATCAATACTTACACGATAGTGAAATATTCAATATAGATTATACAATGTACTTATTTCGTTAAGGTCAATGGTCAAACCCGTTTCTACAATTTACATATATATCAATCCCAATCGACACCTGTAGTGGTCAGTGAATAGGTAACCCCGCCCTCCTAGCTTATCAGCGACTAGCGTTTGGCTATGAGTATCTGTATAGAATGTATGCATGTATTATTATCAGTTGAGTTGCTGTGTCTGTATGAGTCTGTATGAATAAAGTATAATAACTAACACACCGTCTTCGGTCTTGAACAATCCCTTTACGGGTCCGAGTGTTATAAATACAAATAGCTATATGTTAACAGGTATATGCTATCAGGTATATGCTATCAGGTATATGCTATCAATTATATGCTATCAGGTATATGTTATCAGGTATATGCTATCAGCTATATGTTATCAGGTATATGCTATCAGGTATATGCTATCAGGTATATGCTATCAGCTATATGCTATCAGGTATATGTTATCAGGTATATGCTATCAACTATATGTTATCAGGTATATGCTATCAGGTATATGCTATCAGGTATATGCTATCAGCTATATGCTATCCGGTATATGTTATCAGGTATATGCTATCAGGTATATGCTATAAGCTATATGTTATCAGGTATATGCGTTCATGTATATGCCATCAGGTATATGCTATCAGCTATATGTTATCAGGTATATGCTATCAGGTATATGCTATCAGCTATATGTTATCAGGTATATGCTATTAGGTATATGCCATCAGGAACATTACACACCCTATTTTTGGTTATATACATAACCACGACCTGTATTAGACTGAACGTCTTGCAAGGGAATTATTGGTTTACATGTATATCGTATGTTAATTAACGCGATATTGGACACCCGTATTCAAAGCGCGCGCTCTTGCACCGCGCTATTTAGACTGTTATATTTTCTAAGGAAAGATGCTATATTATCTTCATCATTTAGGTAAGTAATGCTTCGGGGTACATTTCTATATCTTCAGTTATCTTAACGCTTGTGTATAAAATGCAACTAATTCCGTGCGACATTCATCTAAGCATAACGTTGCGAATTCAAAGCATTATCTGTATCCTTCAGTATTTGCGCAACTGGTGCATTTATATAACTTGCATTTATTTGTAATTAGTCTGAACTCATTCTCTGTGAATATGATGAAACCGCTGATGGCGTAAACATGGTTACTGTGACATTATATGATGGTCTTCTTTATATTCAACAAAAACTTGATTCAATATTCTTTCTGTCAATACCAAAACAATAACTATACTACAAATATTTGCAAAGTTATTAAGCATCGTTTGTGGGACATGTTTTTTGGATCACCCTGTACATGTATGACTGAAACAAATTACGAAAGGTGATAAGTTGTGTCATAAATCGTGCAATATAACATTTTTGAAAAATCATTAAAAGGTAGTTTCATTTGTTTCGTAAAATCATTGGCTTGGGAATTGTTGTTACATATACCGGGGAATAATTATTAATTGTGGGGAATTGTCATCAACTATGTACAATTCATCCTCCACAAATATCATTGGTGATTACAGTTGCAGAATGACGTCATATTACGGGTACAGTTTTTAACATATTTGTTATTACAGGTTTCACTGAACAGTGTTCATTAAGGCATAGAAAGGACACAACGCATCATAACTCTAATAAACCATTGAATATGGAAATGTTTAGATCATGCAATTACAAAAACCAAATCATCACTTCAAAAATGTCGCCAGAATGGACACCATCAGGTGGAAAAAGAAACAATGAAAGGCCGAAAGAGACATTGCAAAGGAACATCAACAGTTAAATACATCAACACTATAGGAAAGGCTCTCAGAGAAATTGGAAAGAATGTGAAAGACCAAAAACGTTTGAGAACTCTTGTAGCAGACTTATCAGCCCGCACAAAGGGTTAATTACATGTATATAAGTAATTCTAAGAATGCCGGATGGCTTATCTCACTCAGTGCCTTCAAATAAACGACATAATACCACGGTGATATGAAACAAATTGCGCTCAGCTACGTACAAGTACAGTCTAATACTACCATAATACATTATTTACCAACAATTTACATGTAGCACAATGGGTTACAAATGTATTTCGTAGTTTACCCACCGACACAGAAAAACATCTAGTCTCGCTACCCGACTAGATAATATATTTTTGTCAATTAATTATCAGATTTTATTTTGGGCTTGAATGTTTGAGGGTGCAAAGGTAATTAATTTCAGGAAAAAAGAGTAGACTGAAGAGTTTTCTTCTTTAATTAAACATTGGGTATGTACAGGCAGACTAAACAATATCATTTGCTATACACGTTTTCTTTGGTTTATCATTGGTACAAAGTGATTGTGTTTGGTTAACTATATGACCCTGTGCATTGTCACAAACAAGTTCATATAATATTGATCAACGGCGAACGGTGTGGAGCACACTATTCATTTTAATACTTTCAATCCTCGCATCTTCGTGGTTTGATGCAGTGTTATATATGCTATATGTGGCATATTATTGACATTCAGTTTAATGTTCCAGTCTTTGATTTTCAACAGACTTTCTAAACATGTTTTCCCATCTAGTGTACAAAAGGAAAATTGTTTTTTCACTGCCCAAACTATTAACTCAGACTTCTTTAGAGTGCATTACAAGCCTGTCTTTGTGAGTAGTATGGTTAAACAATTAGTTAAACGAGGTATGAGATAGACTGTGTTTGTCATTTACGTCTTAACAAACCCTCTGTAGATATATATTTCATTTTCTAAGCAAGTCATTAATTATGAATATTTGTCGAGTCATTGACTGCAATATATTGCGACTTTACATTAATTGACATTGAGATATTCAAGATGTTGACATCTTACAAGATTTATTTTGAGTTCTACTGCAACGTTACATCATCACAAGAACGGCTTAGATATAAAAATATACGTAGTACATGCATCACATTTGTTATAAACATCACCAACTTTCACCCACATTGCGATCCTTCTGATACCATGGTACATACGAGGGGAGTTCGAAACGAATTGCAATTCCATGCATAGCTTGGTATTTGTAGGGGTTTCGTGCTTCAAACTTGGCATGTGTACCAATTAGACCATTGTCTGCACATGGGTAACATTTAATTGAAATCCATGCATTAGTTTGGTCAAAACATCAACTAATGTCCTCTATGTATTCGGATAACGCAAGTCGACGAAACGTGGTCTGACTGTGCATGTGCTATAGGGTATAAATACGTTAACATGTTTTATCATTGTTTAGAAGAACAATTTTATTTATATGACACGGTGGTAAAACTTTCTGCTATTAAATACGACGGCAGATACATGTATACCCAAACATGGTTGGCAGTGTTGATCAGTGTACTATTAGAACATCCGATAAATCATATAATAAACAACTGACACTATAATGATGACAAGGCTACGTAAATGTTTATGGTACACATAACGTTAATATTACAGGTAAGTATAAACACATGGTTCGGACATTATACCAGCAGGAATGTTAATCCATGCTGTTGTTTTTTTCCTATTAGCGTACGACAGTCTTATGTAAAAAATGAAAATATGCAACGTATGGATGGCTTTTCCCCCGACAACAGTCAACTATGAGCTAGCTGTCACCCAAATTAAGTACAGTACATAGTCTCGTGTTTTAAAGATACGAGCTATTTTAAAACATCATTCAACATTTCTAAGCACCAATGCAATAGAAATACAATTTTTACTTCACTTCTGAGTTCACATTTGAGTTCCCTTCTGTCAGCCGTTTTATCCAATTTTCTATTTTGCCTTCTAGTCTTAGTTCATTTCTGTGTTCACATCTGTCAGCTGTTCATATGTTTGACTTAACGTCTGAATAAATAACTAACAATTAACTGCCAATTTCGCAGACCTCTAATCCATAGATTTGACTCGTACGAGCATCGTACGGATTTCAAAACTCGTACGAGCATCGTACGGAAATCGCACTAGTGTATTTGAACACCCCTCGTATATCCCACATAATTATATCGCTGGCTTAGAACTAGAAGGTCATAATTTAGAAGCAGTACACAAATGATTAACTTATTGTATATTAATACATTTTTGATTAGCGCTATGTCAATGTTGTGCGAGTGCCGTATTAGCGCTCTGTCGATGTAGTGCGAGTGCCGTATTAGCGCTCTGTCGATGTTGTGCGAGTAACGTATTAGCGCTCTGTCAATGTTGTGCGAGTAACGTATTAGCGCTCTGTCAATGTTGTGCGAGTGCCGTATTAGCGCTCTGTCGATGTTGTGCGAGTGTCGTATTAGCGCTCTGTCGATGTTGTGCGAGTAACGTATTAGCGCTATGTCAATGTTGTGCGAGTGCCGTATTAGCGCTCTGTCGATGTTGTGCGAGTGCCGTATTAGCGCTCTGTCAATGTTGTGCGAGTGCCATATTAGCGCTCTGTCGATGTTGTGCAAGTGCCGTATTTGCGCTCTGTCGATGTTGTGCGAGTGCCATATTAGGGGTCTGCCAATGTTGTTCGAGTGCCGTATTAGCGCTCTGTCGATGTTGTGCGAGTGTCGTATAAGCGCTCTGTCAATGTTGTGCGAGTGCCATATTAGCGCTATGTCGATGTTGTGCGAGTGCCGTATTAGCGCTATGTCGATGTTGTGCGAGTGCCGTATTAGCGCTATGTCGATGTTGTGCGAGTGTCGTATAAGCGCTCTGTCAATGTTGTGCGAGTGCCATATTAGCGCTCTGTCGATGTTGTGCAAGTGCCGTATTTGCGCTCTGTCGATGTTGTGCGAGTGCCATATTAGGGGTCTGCCAATGTTGTTCGAGTGCCGTATTAGCGCTCTGTCGATGTTGTGCGAGTGCCGTATTAGCGCTATGTCGATGTTGTGCGAGTGCCGTATTAGCGCTATGTCGATGTTGTCCGAGTGCCGTATAAGCGCTCTGTCGATGTTGTGCGAGTGCCATATTAGTGCTATGTCAATGTTGTGCGAGTGCCATATTAGTGCTCTGTCATTATAGTACCCGTGGTAGTACATTATTGTATAACATTCTAGAGTTATATAGCAACAATAATCAGTCACTATTTCACTATATAAGAGACCCTTGCCATGTAGTAGCAAGAAGAAATTCCACTTCAATGTGAATAGTTAGCAAACGTTGTAGAACATCATACGACAGTCGTACGAAATTAGGCTTTACACACTGGTTACGTAAGTTGATCTAAACGTTTGAGACAAACCTTCAAAATGAAAGGGACTAGTGGAACAAATAGAAGTACGTTGTATAAGTCGCATAATGTATAAAATCTGCAAGCTTCCATAGATTTACGTACATCTCATACATTTACTAATTGTAAATAATTTTATACTGATTTCCCCATTTCTCAGACCTGGGTACAGCGTTCCGGTGGAAATGTAAACATCATCACTCTTCAACGTTCGGTATGGGTTTTGTTTCGTATTGAAAATGTTCGAATTATACTTCACTATTATTATTATGTTTTAAAGCGGTTTTGAACATTTTGAACACCCCTATTGTAGTACAATACAGTTACGAACGGCTAGTAAGCATGTTTTGTCCTTGTAATAATATGACCATTTTTATAATATCATAAAAAGATGTTCTATGTAAATCATTGGTTTCAAATAAAAAATGCGTTCATTTGAAGATGGTATTGAATTCTCTTATATGTTACCCGCATGCTGTAGACATGACAATCACTGGTAACATTCTCGTAACTTATTGTATAAGATCCCGTGCATGTCTAATAATTGGACATTTCTATTTGAATTATCGAAGAAATGTTTTTGTAATTGAAATACAACAAGCCTTATGCGGGCACAATGCAGGTAGTCAGTGTAAGATGATCGGTAAAAGTCGCAGAAGGAATGATTCCACAACGCGAGTGAAAATCTGAGGTAACCGACATGTTCAAGTTCTAACGCAAGCTGAGGAGAACAATCACGTTTATAATCCTTGTGGTGATGGTGACTGGTGAAGCAAGTATGTAGGAAAAAAACGACACAGATTGAAGTTAAACAAGTGTTTTTTTTAAAGACAACAACTTTTACGCAGTATACGTTCTTAATTCGGTGATCTTAGTATTACATTCACGATCGAAACTAGCAATATAACTAGGCACCTATATCGTTCAATATCAATTGCACTAGTATCAGCAACAGGCGAACCAATCATCAATTGTAATACCGAGAAACTGTCAAATATTGTATCGTTAGTATTGTTTATTCGAACTTAAGGGGGTATATATATTTATAGCTGTGGGAGTTATATGTTAATTTACGGTCGTCTAAGCTAAACACTAAAAGCTTTGCACTTATATTTTCAACAGAGGGAATACTTTAGAAATGTACTGATATTCCTCAGATATTCCCTGTCAGCTAGACATGTTCAGCATGATTGAACATGAACATTCCTGAATTACACAACGGAGAAATATTTACCAGGGTTCGAGTCCCGGTCGGTCGTAGCTAAGGTTACACCCTTCCATAATAACACGAAATCAGTGTCGAGTTTCCTTCAAATGTAGAGAACGTACTATAGCTACTTGTTGCAGGGGTAGGTCTGTACTGGTTAGAATACTTGTACAGCCAAGGAACACCGGTTAGGAGAACCAGTCACCGTATATAACTACACATAGGGACTTTGAAAACGCAACACGTCAGGAGTCAATATAACTTTATTTTTAATTATTCTCATTGCAGGATGGAACTTTTCATGGGTTCTTTTGACTGCCCATGGAGTTTAACTTGATGTTATATCGATCTTATATCATGGCTACGGCAATTTACATTGATGTTAACTGAGGCTGTGTGGCTAAATCCGATGATAATTGATGGGGTGTGTCTTAATTTTCAAAGGAATGAGTGCAATTACTACAATATTATCCTGCACTGTATACATACAACTTCATGGTACTTTACTTCGGTCAACGTGACCTCTATCGATGTTCGTGGTCGAGTTGTATTGGAGTCCACAACTTTAAAATCACAACACCGTGCTAGTGATTTTCATCGGACATGTTAATCGGTCAGCATTGTAAAAATTTGGGCACGCCTTATGTTTACAAAGTGACAGCCAATGATATAAGTCAGAAAGAAAACGCTTAACGCTTGGTTGTTTATTTTTTCTCGGGCTACGCCCTCGACACAATAAGACAACCTCGCGTTTGCGTTCTCTTTCTATAACTTAATTCACTACATCAAAAAATAAAATTGTATTTCAAAATTACATGTAGATAGTTTGAAAATAACGAGACACGACATTTCACTCTGAACCATATAAGTATACGCGATAGACAATACGAATATTGTGATTATGATTTCTCTGAACAGGTGGTCTCTCTGAACAGGTGGTCTCTCTGAACAGGTCCTAAACATTAAAAAATGTCTCATTGGAAAACTAACTGTCAGTGATTGTCTTTTTTAAAGCTGAAACCACGAAGTTTCGCTTTTCGACAGCTGAATCTTGGAAATTTTGCTTTTAATTTATAGCAGAAACTGTGACTTAAATTCAGAGGTTTAGTTTTATTTTTTCCTTCAGTTGTATGTTGAATATTGTGCCGTGTGCTTGTGGTCGGTGTTCTTTCTGTTTTCTGTGCTCTGCTGTTTTAGTTCAGTGCTGCCGTCCACGTCCGATTGTTCATTATCTTTTTATAAAATTGGTCTTTGTCTGCAGACGGTCAATTACCAAGTTTACCAAATGTACGAGGTAAATCCTCCCATACAAAATGAAATTCGGGTAGCCAAAAGCGCATTCTATCACAAGTTAGGTCATTGTTTTTTTGCATTTGCGCTGTGGTACTAGAAGCTAGCAAACTAGAAGTTTCAACATTCATATGTAAAGTTCGCCGGACATAACACCAGCCTTTGTTTACAAATAACAATGAAAAGTAAATACATTTTTGAAATTCATTTTTGTTCAATCTTGTGCATATACACTTTCAATGATATACTCTTTAAATCAACACTGATAACTGGTGGCCATTCGACCGTGCAGTGTTTATTATTTGCTTTGTTTGTTTATGGAGAAGGCTATATAACTCCAACGCGATAAATTGCAATACAAAAACAAACACAAAATCCGCTATATTTATCGTTTCTGAATATTTAGGAGCATGAAAACTTTACATGTTGTGCTAAATATGTAAATGCTTTCATTGGTAAGTGTTACGGTCCTTGATTGTAATCCATAACAAAAATATAGGCAATATTGTGTTTGTTTTTGTACTGCAATTTATCGCGTTGGAGTTATAACTCCAACGCGATAAATTGCAGTACAAAAACAAACACAAAATCCGCTATATTTATCGTTTCTGAATATTTAGGAGCATGAAAACTTTACATGTTGTGCTAAATGTGTGAATGCTTTCATTGGTAATTGTTACGGTCCTTGATTTTAATCCATAACAAAAATATAGGCAATATTGTGTTTGTTTTTGTACTGCAATTTATCGCGTTGGAGTTATAGAGTTATCCCCGGCGAACTACTTTAGTGCACCCAGAATAATGTGAAAGGCGGGAAAATTTGGTATATTCCACAAAGGTGGATTACAATTATGTGCACGAATATCAGTGATGTTTAAAGTACAATACTGAGCTTATCTGTTTATTTAAGTGATTTGTAAAACCAATTGTGCCACAGTTGTCAAAACTGATTAATGTTTGTAAATATCACATTATCCTGGGCAGACTATACGTATAGTCAAGTTAGGATATTGTGACATTGACGTTGCAGTTTATGTGTACGCAAAAAATCACAACCATTGTCAAAACACGTAGAGCGAAGTTTAGTATGTTAGTTTAGCATTGAAATTGTTATAGTTGTTTGTACAGTATACGCTCGGAAGCCTTTATAATTGGTTTTACACCATTAAAGTGGACTCGACCGCTGCTTCACTGGATTTTAATCCCGACTGGACTATATAGTCGAGAACTTTTGACCTGTCGCTTATTATTCCCCGTGTGTTTTAGTTATTGTACCACTTGAATGTTGTGATAATTTTTTTTAAAAAAAACTCTGATTGGACAACGGATAAGCACGGATATTCAAGTATGACATGTTAAAAGTACTAGGCATTACTATGTATTCGCAAATGCAATGGTAACCACATTCTTTCAATGAGAATGTCATCCAACTGGCACATATCTGTACTCGATATACCTGGTGTGGGTCGCATATTGAAAACATGTGGCGGTTTCCAAAAATACAATTTGCTGACGTCAGCACATTTTTCACGCAACATAGCATTGAGCACTTACCATAATATAATAATGTATTTGTCGGCATATATTGTTACTTAGTACTTAGGTTCATGTAGTCATTAAGCATGCTATGATTGTTTGCATACTATTAATGTCTTGCATTACCAATGCAATGTGATCATCGTATTTAAGATGTTGCCAATAATTACGTCAATCTTAGTGGCGGCAAAATACTAGTATAAGTAAATGAAATGACAGCATTGCCAATACGACAGAAAGTCAGTCAGTACCATATATAAATGACCTTGTCATTAACACACAATCGTTGAAGCATCATAGACCTAATAAACTTTAGACATTTAGGTGAAACCTTGTAACGATTTTTTATATCACATACCTATCAGGTAGGTATAATTTGACCTGATCCTGACCTTTATACATATATTATATCAAGGTTCTTACGTTGAATATAATTATGAATTTCCCAACGCAAATCGTGCAATATCGGTTCTTTAGATTTGTGACGGCATTACATCTCGAGCGCCCTCGTGATACTTTCCGCTGATGAAAACATACACCCGGGGTTATAATTATAGACAATATATCAGCTGTTAAATTCTGCTAATTGAAGGTCGAGAGTCGTGTCAAATTCTCTAGACTACATCAGTTCTACTACACGAATATATTAATTAACTAGGTCGAAAGGGTCAAGTGGTTGATAGATACTTACTTACTAAAACGTAAATAAATTGTAGGTACCTACTCAACTTAAGAGGTTTCGTATGATAATGGTACATTTATTTAGTAGCTACATACAAAGTGCGATTCTCTATCCACGTCGAAAACTCATCAGGACCCGGAATTCCAACCAATACTTATACCGAGCACTCAACTCTGTCTAGAAATTCACTCTTTTGCGGTGCCTGGTGATAATTATTGAGGGTAAAATATGAGAAAATGATAGCTTGGCTCTAAATATTATTGTGACTTAGTATACTTGTTTACTTTAGTGTACATGGACTAGCAAGCCATAATTGTAATGTATCAGTGTGAGTGTGATACTCAGGTTTTATGATCACAAATGGTATACAATGGCAAAGCTAAGTGTTATTTTCAAAACTCATTTAACATTTGCATTCATTTACCTCAGCTAGTACTCAAATATAAACAATATTTCCACGACAAATCATCTCAATCCATCGATCTTTGTGAGTCACTCCTACCGTGTGGAAAGTTTGCCTCAAAGACGGTATTTAGGCTTTTTTTTACTAAAACAAGTTTCTTGTTTCACTAATTCCATCAACATTATGGCGTTGTAGTTGTTTAACACGAACAATTTGAAGTTTTCTTGTATTATAGTCCTACCTACATGTATTATAAATGCACACAAGTACTTTCCGGTGGTCATGTGTTTGAAGCATCTCATGGGAGCCAAATACCAATGGTTTTGAATCTACGGTCCAGGGGTATATATTGTTGAACACGACCGAAGAGTGAAATAAATATTTACATTAGCTGTGACGTTAGCCAATCCATACTCTGATCGGTGAATGACGTCATTATAGCATTTACGTCGTTGAGACGTTCCATCCATTGACCCTATAATGCTTGGTGAACACTATCAGCATTGGGGAAAAAGTTGTCTATGGCTAAGTTATAAAAATAATCTTACATTGAATTTCATGTTCATTGCAATTACTACATTTATAAGTCTGCTTGTGTAAAACTCGTCCTCAAAATCAATCTTCGTATCTTCAGAGTTTTTTGTGTAAGACTTTACGAAATGTTCAATCATGATAATTTTATTTATTTTGTAATTCTAATGTCAATGCCATACTTTATGAACGCCGTACTTATTTTATTTCCATAAATAAACACGCACATGTCAGTATCACAGGGCATCTGTCACGTTTAATAAGTTTGCACCGATGACTTATCTCAATGAACTGTACGTATAGAAGTATTGGCACCATCGTCTATGCGATAAGAAATGCTATACATTGTATGTACAAGTCAAATAGTTCCTGCGAGCAAATGATGTACCGACTTCATTTGATAGAGAATTGACAGGATCCTCGACCTTCTATCTGCATAATTCAACAGCTGATGTGTATAAAATTAAGCATAATGAAAATCTCAAAGTTGTGAGAGAAAAATAAGCGCGATAGGCCGGTAGCTTTCAAATTGGGAAAACTATATGCACGATAATTTGACATACGAAATTTATCAACAAATTGTTACATAATTTCATGTATAACAAACCAATTTTCAAGACACTTAATTGCATATTATGACTCCCTTGTTCCATATAATATTTATATGCTTATAAATAAAACCTCGTATCAGTTCATTAAAAGGTATTATTTTAAGACATGTTTTCAGTGTTCAACAATATCAAAGATCATAAACCAATGCAGCTGCAGTCACCTGCTGTTTAGATCCATGGTCTCAATATTGCCTAGCGCTCACTGAAATTTCGGACAGTTCTGATTTCTGCGGTAAATAAACTATTGCAATGCGACAAAGACCGATGTTATCCGCTTTGAATAATGGAATTAGTCTGGTTCACGACATTCTTACAAATGCATCTTTTTTGGATTATTTTTTTGAAATCGTAAACCATCGAGAACAGGTCACGTGCCACTCCATGGACTTTTTACTGGGGGAACCCCAGTATTTGTACAAGAAAACCATTGATGCAAAGCATCAAAGGTCGCCTCTGAATGGTGTAATTATACAAATGTATCTGAAAATAATCTTATTTATTGTTCCAATAATGTTAACTGCTAGAATTTGAATTGTATTTGCCAATACAATTATGTTAATACTCTGTAGACCAACAATAAATCTTTAATGTTAAATGTTACTTCTGACTTCAAAATATGTTTATACCCTTTAATGCATAACATTACATGTAGACAACACATGTATGTCTGTAGACCAACAATAAATCTTTAATGTTAAATGTTACCTCTGACTTCAAAATAAATGAGTCATCTACTGGTTGTATCCAACTATACTATAAAAATTCCAAGACCATCTTAAGTTTAGGTATTAACCAAATAAACATAATTATATATTTATGTACAATTGTATTGAACCTCACTACAGCCTTGGAAATCAAACCAATAGCAGTTGCGCTGTACATGCCAAGCTTTGATCTGTTTCGAACATTGTTCTATTGTTAAAATTCATCTGTGTAATGTCAAATGACAATAACTTAGTCAATACTTGGTATGTTTTCATCAAGTAACTTCTCATTTTCTGCATATAAGATTAGTGATTATTCTAGAACCACAAAAAGGCCAGGGTGTTGTGAAAAAAAGGGCAGGGTGAAGAAAAGTTAGGGAGGTTTTAAAAATAGATCAATGTGGAGCATTCTAGGTGTCCTGAGGAACTTAAATGATACCGAAAAGGACAGATTTTGAGGCAATATCATCCCAAAATTTTCACCAATTATGCCACCGCTAGCCTTCTTTTAATCACAGGTATTATTATGCCATTAAACATGCCATAATAGGCAATTGTATCAAATAGATGTTGATTCATGTGTACATGTATCAGTAAAAAGATGTAATTCACGAATGTGTTGTTCATCCTTTTATACAGTTTGTCGACAGTTCCGATTATTTTTTTCTTTATTTGACACTATGCAACAATAAAAACAAACTTAAGTGTTTTTAAGGCACTCTTAAGACAAAGGAATTATTTCTCTAAGTTTTAGCAAGATAGCTGCCGTTTTATTCTTTTAGGGGCAATAAATGCTGAAAAAAGTTAACCTGAACTGGTTGAACAACTCGAGTATTGTACTATCCTTATGGAAGTAGAAGGCTTTATTATTTTAAAATAATCTTTTTCAATATTAAAATAAAGGCTATGTTTTGTACAATTTTCCCACAGGTGAACTTTAATTGACATTTTTCACCAAAAAACTGATAAGCCGTCTGGCTTAAACTGTTACCATAAGAATGAAATTGTACTCTTAATTTTTACATGTGCTGATATTGACACCAAACCCTAAAGCAAATTATTCAGATTAAGACAAATTTGCTGGGTTAATCTAAACTGGTTGACTGACTGTATATAGGCCCGGTGGTGGATACATTTACATTCATAATTGGCATTATTTCTCTCATCATTAAACATATTAATTTAACATAAATATTTCACTATTCTTGAACTCTTCCGTCACCTGAATACGTTTTTAAAAAGAAATTGGCTGTACATCGTTTTTTGTTCATAATCCGGGTCCGGACCGGACGGAACGGACTTTAATGTCAACGTTTAACGCGTGCGTAAACATTCAACGGAGTTACATTCGTTTTCGATTTTTCGAAAATACACGATGAAATTTCGTCTGCTACGTTATATCAAAGATCATACACACATCTATCGTATTCTTTGGTTATATTTATCGTAAATAAATGCATTTGGGACGCTAAATGCAGCGATGCTGCTGACAATATTTCATTCTCAAAGCATGGGCCGTGAAAATCAAACGGTAATTGTTGTGCTATAACACGTTCAAAGTAAACACAATGTAAGAAAATTAATACGCTACTACGATAACAAGTCAAATAGTTTTCCTCGGCCAGACCAGTATTTACAACAGTAACTTTACATTAAGAAATAATGAATGTGTACATGTGCATTATCGTAGTCACTAGTTTGGATGCGCACCTGAACAAGCTTTATTTTAGATAAAACACAGGTACATGTTTAATTCGATTCGAATATAGCCAATATTCCGCATTGGATATTACAAATAGACGAAGTAACAATACTGTAGCACTACGTTCTTCATCGAACAGCTTATTTGCAGTTGTCAGTCGTAGCTGTATTTTATCGATAATTCGTGCACACCATGATTTCCTCTATGTGTATATGGCTGAAACTGCTTGTTGGTTAGAGTACCGGTTAATCCTACCTAATCAACGTGGAAACACTCCATAAATTATTTTGGCCTAACCATTTTCAAACATTCTACATCAATAGTAACAAAGCAGACCCCCTGTCGTGATTCAAACATTGAGACCATTTACAGCAGATGTGTCTAGGCGGTACATCTCCAGAAACTGCGTGGTAGAACTATACTACATGTAACTACACAGTACATTTTTAAACCAAAATGTACTGTCATGACTCACCTTAAGTCAGACTGATACATTAGCCAATCAGGCATTGGCATGTGGTCACGTGCTCCTCCATAGTCAATTTTCTGTTGGCATTCCAATATACCCTCGGCCTCTAGGCCGAGGATAATAAATACGTTATTATTGATTTACACTAGTTGTCGTTATTACTTTTTGAAATGTTTATAAAAATGAGTTTTAGTGAACAATTATCATGACATGGTTTCATCTATTAAAAATGTTAATGTTAAACAAACGACGCACTACTTTTTCAACGACTAACTGCTGTGACGATATGTACGGCTTTTAACTGAACAGAAAAAGAAGCTCCATGGCAAAAAAGAAAAAGCATTCCAATAGTAGCCTCCACTTCAGTGGAGGCGACGATTACATACAATCCTGAAATCACTACGATTTTAACGATGTAATTTCTCCACAACCAATTCATCCGAGCAAGAAAGAAGTGCCTGCAAAACTCAACCGATGTCGTAATTTTCGACCATTTATGAGAACTTTTGTTTACAACAATTTAATATTTTTTATTGTTTTTATTGTGTTAACTTTTTGAAAGCTTATTTTGATGAGAAAATGTATTTGTGCGTATAAATTCCTACGCGCTGTAAAATGACTAATGATTTTTGAGGGCGATAAAAATTTTCACTGTCAAAAGTAACCCGTTGAGCAGACGAACTTAACACAATTCATAGTTTTAACATTCATATTACAGTTAAGCTAGAAACTTCTAATCTAACGTGTGCTTGTCTTTTACTATTTACGATATTTTGCATTTGTTGATAGTATTGATCCACGTTTCGTCCTTTAACTTACCAGAGATCTTCGGCTAAATAGTTTGGATCTACCGTTAGAACAACCCTTTTCCAAGCGCTGTTACATAAATTTTCCCGCCGAAACTCGAGACCATATTAGTTATTTATGTTTCGTCCCCATCTTATTCGTTCGCGCTATTCGCACCATATCCAATTCGTAAGCAGGTATAATTATGGAATAAGGACTCTGTGTACGCAGTTTTTGGTTTTTAGTTTTTTTTCTACAGCAGGTATATTGCCTTTATGAGTTCTAGTATTGTGATGGGTCCGTTGAGGTGTGATTTGAATGATTCAGCTGCTATCGCGTCTCAAAAACCTTGTCACAATATTAACATTTGTTTTGAAATTCAGTACCATTAAATGTGAAACCCTATAATACCCAGAATTGCGATTTCCCCCAGTAACAGTACTTCAGTACTTTGATTACTTGATGCTACCCAATATACCAGCTCGCTCAAGGCTCGCAGGTAACGAGTTAGTAGGACCCACTGCTAACGGATAACTAGTCGCACGTTTGACAATGCTAACTAACGCTACAAATGTATTAACATTCAAATAAAATGCATAACGTCAAAGGACATACTGCACTATCAAAAGTGTTGAGCAATATAACACAGGCACGAGTTCGGTGCGTAGTATCGAAATACATCTTTACATTTATTACCTGCGAGCCTTGAGCGAGCAGGTATATTGGATAGCATTAAGTAAAAAGTCCATGGAGGGGCACGTGACCTGTTTGCGATTTCAAAAAAAAAATATAAAAAAAGATGCATTTTGTAAGAATGTCGTGAACCAGACTAATGCCATGCGGATAACATCGGTCTTTGTCGCATTGCAATAGTTTTTTTACCGAAGAAATCAGAACTGTCTGAAATTTCAGTGAGCGCTAGTTGAGACCATGGATCTAAACAGCAGGTGACTGCAGCTGCATGAGCACAGCGCTTCCCAGTCTGGAGTACATCCCGTAGGGAACACATTGTTCTTGAACGAACATAGGTTAATTCTATGGTTAATGTGTAAGGATTACGGAATTTCGGGTGTACCCGGCACTTCGCTCCGTATATTATTTTTTTGATTTTTTTAGGATCAGCGGGTAAAATTAGTGCTGGTTGTTTCCCTTGATTAAATTAACAACATATACAGTTTCTTTTGGTCTCCAGAGTCATACAAGTCAAATAGTTCCTGCGAGCAAATGATGTACCGACTTCATTTGAAAGAGAATTGACAGGATCCTCGATCTTCTATCTGCATAATTCAACAGCTGATGTGTATAAAATTAAGCATAATGAAAATCTCAAAATTGTGACTGAAAAATAAGCGCGATATGCCGATAGCTTTGAAATTGGGAAAACTATATGCACGATAATTTGACATACGAAATTTATCAACAAATTGTTAAATAATTTCATGTATATTAAACCAATTTTCAAGACATTTAATTGCATATTATGACTCCCTTGTTCCATATAATATTTATATGTGGGGAGCAGTGGCCTAGAGGTAGGGCGCGCGCTTCGGGATCGAGAGGTCCCGGGTTCAACCCCGTCTGGACCACTGCTTAATTTCTCCGAGCACGAATAGCCACATGCTCCACTCGACCAAGGTGTGAATTGGTACCTGTGAGGGCTGTGTCTGAACATGTTTGATAGTCCTGGGCGCCGAAGATCGATGTTGGCTGCACACCCACCAGGAGAGAAATAGTCTCACCAAGGAGACTCGAACGCAGGTTTCCATAGGTAGCCCAATGACCAGGGGAAGTTAAAATGTCAAAGGGTGGCTGAACGGCTGAACTGCTGAAAGCAGCCCTAGAAAATTGGTAACTTTTTTTTAACTTATATGCTTATAAATAAAACCTCGTATCAGTTCTGTAATTATTAGTGTATAAATATTTCAAATAGATTAAAATTTAAATTTATACATTTATCTAAATAGTTATCTAGATAGCAATGTGCTTGTTTTAGTACTAGTGTTCTATACGAGGTTTACGTGATGTTTCATATATTAGGCTTTCTTATTAATATTGCTCGCGTGTTTATATTAAAGCACCAGATTCGTCTAGATTACCTTTAGTAGGTAGAGTGTCCGCTGAAAGTACGACAGGTCCGGGATTTATTCCGTGACATATCTACGACGATATAAATATGGTACCAGTATTACCATGGTCGGGCCATTCAGCTAGAGAATGCAACTTATTGAAACTAGATCATTCAGCTAGAGAATGCAACTTATTGAAACTAGATCATTCAGCTAGAGAATGCAACTTGTTGAAACTAGATCATTCAGCTAGAGAATGCAACTTGTTGAAACTAGATCATTCAGCTAGAGAATGCAACTTGTTGAAACTAGATCATTCAGCTAGAGAATGCAACTTGTTGAAACTAGATCATTCAGCTAAAGAATGCAACTTGTTGAAACTATATCATTCAACTAGAGCATTCAACTTGTCGAAACGAGATCATTCAGCTGGGTCATTCAGCTAGAGCATTCAACTTGTCGAAACTAGATCATTCAGCTGGGCCATTCAGCTAGAGCATTCAACTTGTTGAAACTAGATCATTCAGCTGGGCCATTCAGCTACAGCATCCAACTTGTTGAAACTAGACCATTCAGCTAGAGCATTCAATTTGTCGAAACGAGATCATTCAGCTGGGCCATTCAGCTAGAGCATTCAATTTGTCGAAACGAGATCATTCAGCTAGGCCATTTAGCTACAGCATTCAACTTGTTATAATTTTGATTCTAGCATCGCCAATGCTCTGCATTTTCTCTTCCAAATAACTCCGACTTCTTTAAATATTCCCTTTTCCTCATACCACAGTCCTGTGGAATAGGTTACCATCGCACATTACGAAACTGTCTGGTCTAGAACCATTCAAGCAGGCAGCAGTGTCCTAACTCCACCATTAGTTTTTATACGTACATCAGTTATTTTGTTTGTCCTTTTTCGTTGTTCTTTTCTTCTTTTCATCACCTGCACCCAATTGTATAAACATTGGTATTTGTCGTCCGGCGTCACAAAAAAATGCAGGACCTGGTAAACGGACCATATTTTGTTTACGAACGCGAATTCATTATTGTTGAATGTACTGGATATCTGATGATATGCCAGTTTTTAACAAAGCACAAATTAATAAACTTATATAAGTATTAGATCTATATAGATTGCCATCCCTACTAGATTCTACTTTTCTTTGGTCACTCGTTAAACCCGGAAGTGACCTAATATTAAATCTACAGTGTAGACTTTACAGTAGAAAGGAACCAGCCCACTTCACCCAGTGAGTGTTGTAGAAGTCCCTTACTCACTATACTGTCGAGATTGACTCACTCCGGGCGCTGGCTAGCTCAGATTGATGAGCTACATCAATAAGTAGGCCATGGATCGTTGGTTCAAGTCTCACGCCGGGTGCACTTTTTTCCTACCTCATTCGCTTTAATGGTGTCAGACATGCTTGACAGACTCATATACATGTACCCTTACGGCCTTAGTCTGTAGATCTATTGTTGCCTCTGCATGATGGAGAGCTCAGAGTGCCAAGAGAGAGCATATTAAACCAGCCAGTTAATTAAACCAACATACTAAACCAGTCAGTCGCTCAAGCCAGTATACTATACCAGTCAATCACTTGTGTCAGCAAAATAAAGCAGTGACTTAAAGTTTCAAATTATTGCACAATACAGGTCAAAGACCTATATACAAGGAATATAACACATTCATATGACATTTAACAATGAGTGAAGTTTGAAATTTTACATATAAAACATACTAAACCAGTCAGTTGATTGATTAGACATTCGGTTGCTGGGATTAACACACAAAACGAGCCGTTTCGTCGAACTAAACCAGCCGGACAATTGAGTCCACATACTAAGCCAGTCAGTTGCATGAGTCGGCACAATAAACCAGTCGGTTCATCATACTAAACCAGTCACTGTCAGCCAATTGAGTCAACATTAGTGGCTTGAGTTGCAAACTTGGCCAGTCAGTTGCTGGAGTTGGCATATTAAACCAGTCAGTTCAGGATATTGATCAAGTGGGTTATTGATACATAACCATCAGTTGCATGAGAAGGCAGATTGAACGGTTGGAATAGTCAGTTCATGATACATTACCAGTCCCTTGTTTTAGTCACCTTATTAAAATAGTCGGTTCATGACACATAACCAGTCAGTGGCTTTATTCGGCTTATTAAACCAGTTGGTCCATGACACATAACCAGTCACTTGCTTTATTCAGTTTATTAAACCAGTTGGTCCATGACACATAACCAGTCACTTGCTTTATTCAGTTTATTAAACCAGTTGGTCCATGATACATAACCAGTCAGTGGGTTTTATTAGGCTTATTAAACCAGTTGGTCCATGACACATAACCAGTCACTTGCTTTATTCAGTTTATTAAACCAGTTGGTCCATGATACATAACCAGTCAGTGGGTTTTATTAGGCTTATTAAACCAGTTGGTCCATGACACATAACCAGTCAGTGGCTTTATTCGGCTTATTAAACCAGTTGGTCCATGACACATAACCAGTCACTTGCTTTATTCAGTTTATTAAACCAGTTGGTCCATGACACATAACCAGTCACTTGCTTTATTCAGTTTATTAAACCAGTTGGCCCATGACACACAACCAGTCACTTGCTTTATTCAGTTTATTAAACCAGTTGGACCATGATACATAACCAGTCAGTGGCTTTATTCGGCTTATTAAACCAGTTGGTCCATGACACATAATCAGTCACTTGCTTTATTCAGTTTATTAAACCAGTTGGTCCATGATACATAATCAGTCACTTGCTTTATTCAGTTTATTAAACCAGTTGGTCCCTGACACATAACCAGTCACTTGCTTTATTCAGTTTATTAAAGCAGTTGGTCCATGATACATAACCAGTCAGTGGCTTTATTCGGCTTATTAAACCAGTTGGTCCATGATACATAACCAGTCAGTGGCTTTATTCGGCTTATTAAACCAGTTGGTCCATGACACATAACCAGTCACTTGCTTTATTCAGTTTATTAAACCAGTTGGTCCATGATACATAACCAGTTAGTGGCTTTATTCGGCTTATTAAACCAGTTGGTCCATGACACATAACCAGTCACTTGCTTTATTCAGTTTATTAAACCAGTTGGCCCATGATACATAACCAGTCACTTGCTTTATTCAGTTTATTAAACCAGTTGGCCCATGACACATAACTAGTCACTTGCTTTATTCGGATTATCAAACCAGTCGGTCCATGATACATAACCAGTCAGTTGCTTAAGTCAGCTTATTAATCCAGTCGGATCGTGATACATAACCAGTCAATTGCTTTAGTAGTCATATTGAATAGTTTAACCAGTCTGTTAATGATATATAACTAGTTATTTGCTCGAGTCAGCATATTGATCGGTTAAACCAGTCAGTTCATTGAGTGGACATGCTAAAAACAGTCATGTGCTGGAATCACCATCTACTGATGTCAGTTTAGTTTCACTCCAGTTATACAATTTATGTTTGAAAATACATGTAAACATAAAAGAAACACTATTAATCAATGATATCCCCTTAACCATTATTTTCTACAAAATGAAGTAAGTTAGTTCACATCAAAACCGGGAATGACACCCCACACACCTTTTTCAAGAAAAAAATTAAGTATTGTTTAATAAATCTGAACAATTGTTTAACAAAATTCTACTTTAGTCATAAATGACTTCATATAGAATTAAGTTTGTGTTATACAATGGAACATTATAGTCATACCACCCTTGAAGTATGGTCTTCTTATTTATTTGGTCTTGGTGATATTGGGGTTAAAACAAAATATTAATTATGAGATTGGCCAAGATGAGAGTTCACTGTTAGGATACAATTTTTAAGTTATCCTCAACAAATAGAATGATTAAAAAAATATGTAAATCACAATATCTAGATAATTTGAAATGAATAAATGAGATTCCAACTTTGTATTTAATGTGTACATGATAATTAAGAGTAACAATATAATACATGTACTTTGAAAAATATACTGTAATGTACGCATACAAGATGTTAGGCGATGATAAAATAACTTGTAGAACCAAACAATAAATACACTTTAAATAGATAGTAGTGAAAATTACAATCAAAAGATGCTTGTAAAAATCAAACACATCTGTCTATACTGGTCTTTCTTGACAGGTGGTCTTTCTTAACAAATGTTTCAGTCACTGTATATATGTGTAAGAGGGTACATGAATGTTTAAGGCTTTTGTACAGCAATATTTATTATCTTCTGGAATCACTGACTTTCTGTCCTGATCACAAAAATAATCTAGCACCAGTGTTCTCTGAATGTTCATCTTGTTTCTTCAGAGCACTAAATGTTCAATGTAGATTCCATGTTGACTCTTTCCAGTGCACCAGCAGGTCATATACTACCTGAAATATGCATAAAAGTTAAAACAATTCACAATTTCTGCACATTGATAAATAAAACCAAAAATGCTGAACATTACATGTAGCCTACATTTGTACAATTATTGCAAATGCTGCTCTATATTCGAATAATCATGCTACTATTCAAATAATTGTACATCATTTTAAATATGTATAGTATTAAATTAATAATGGTTCATTCAATGCTCAGCAAACAGCTAGAAATTGCAAAATATTACAATGTCATGTATCTCAATTTAACTAGATTTCTATTCTTTGAGAATTTTATGAAATATGCAGGGGTTAATTTTTTATTAGGTATCAGCTTGGGGAAATATTAAAGTGTTATAGAGATTCGAATGTTGCTGTACAGAGGGCAACTCTGGAGAGGTTGTTATGAGTTTAAAGATGTAAGTGGATCAATTCTTTTCCATGGTTAAACATTACACCACACACATCATTCTACCAGTAAAAGACAGTAGGTCTATGTTCTCCTCTTTCTTCCAATATTTACTATACCATACTGTTAGTTATTTCTGCATTTCTGTATTAAAAAGAGTGTAATGATAATAATAATACATCATCCTCATCATCATGCCAGCATTTTAGCGACAGGACATTGCTCATTGTGCAGGACAATGAGATATGACATTCCAATGTCGAATGGTGTTGTCGCAAAATGTAAATTAAATAACTTATAGGAGAGCAATTTGAGTAGGCGGTCAGCTAGCTCAGTCGGTACAGCATTCGACCTGTAAGCGAAGGGTCCCGTGTTTGAGCCCAGGTCAGACTGCACACTTCCCCCCAGTTACAGTCATTATTAAAATTGTCATGCATAGCCGTTGCGTCTTGTATTGCAGTCGCTATGCTGTACAAAATAACGTGCCTACAGTAGATCTAGTGTGTTGTGGACAATTGACATTTCACATGGCACTTACAGGTTTCGTAGCTCAGTATACCCACACTTATCCAGGTAGGCCTACACGGCTACAGCTGTATCTTTCAGAGTAAGGTACCCTCTAAAACAGACATGACTGATTGTACCAGGCTATGTAGATAGACTTACTAGATGGTAGAAACCCCACATAGGAAAGACCAAACACATAGGAAGTGGGTGGGGTAAGCCTACTGCCATATATTCATGATACAGCGTTTTTACATTTAAAACAAGAAACTAAGTGAAACGTCGGATATACAGTAGGCCTACATCTACATCTACATTTAACTCCCTGTCAATCTATACAGATTATATATGGGAGGCGCGGTCAGGAGCAGTGAGTTAAGAGTTAAAAAATGAGAAAATCTCATTAGGTACAAAGAGTAAAATAATATATACAGTGCTAAGTTAAAAACAGGCTGATTCGTTAGTTTTGAGATACTGTGGCCAGCCGCTCAGCAAATATGTTGATACTGGGGCTGGACAGCACAATGTAGGGAAGGCCGTTCCAGAGTCTAATAGTTCGGGGAAAGAATGAATTCATATGATATTGGGTCCGGGACTGTGGAATCAGGTAGTTAAGGTTTCTGGTATGAGTGGGGTGGTTATGATCGACGCATACTAAATTATTTCTGATTTTGTACAGGTACAGAAGGGAGCTGTGTATGCGCCGTTGTTCTAGTGTTTGCCATTGAAGGGTGTTAATCTTTTGGGTAACACTGCTTGTATAATCATAATTGTTTAGGACGTATCTTGCTGCTGATCGTTAAACTTTTTCGATTTGGTATTTGAGGGTCTTCTGCCAGGGGTGCCAGATGCTTGAGCAATACTCGAGTTGAGGACGGACGTAGGTGTTATATGCTTTTTCTTTGACTTTGATGTTGCTGGTCTGAACGTTTCTTTTAATGAATTTCAGGGAGTTGTTTGCTTTGGCCGAGATGTTATGTGTTTGGACCAGCTTAAATCTTTACTGATGGTAACACCTGGGTATTTAGCGGTATCGGTTGATTTTACTTCGGTACCATGCAGGGTATAGGGAAATATTAATGGGTTACGTTTCCGAGTAATTCTCAGCACCTCGCACTTGTCAGGGTTGAATTCCATGGACCAGTCCCGTTCCCACTGTTCAAGAGCATGTAGATCATTTTGGAGGATTTGTGCGTCGTTTGATGATTTGACTGTGAGATACACTATGGTATCATCTGCGAACAGTCTTGCCTTGCTAGAGATGGAATCGGACAGGTCGTTAATATAGGCTAGGAATAAGCAGGGCCCTAGAACTGAGCCCTGGGGTACCCCGGATAGGACTGGGAGAGTGTCAGAAGTGCAGCCGTCAACTACTACTCTTTGGGTGCGGCCCTGTAAGAATGACTTAATCCACCCTGATGCCAGAGGGTGGACACCCAGTTCACCGAGTTTAAATATTAACTTATTGTGATCAACCTTGTCGAATGCTTTGCTAAAATCCATAACTATTACATCAGATTGTTTACCATGCTCAAGGTTGTCATAGACCTCTTGTGTGAAGCTAATTAGTTGAGATTCACAGCTATGTTTAGATCTGAAGCCATGCTGGTACTGGCTGAGAAGGTTGTTATTATCGAAGTGCTTCATGATATTAGAGACCAAAATATGCTCCAAGAGTTTTGAAGCAATGCAGGTGAGAGATATTGGCCTGTAGTTACTGGCCTTGGATTTAGAGCCTTTCTTATAGACCGGGGCGACGACTGCACTCCTCCAATCTGGAGGGACAATTCCAGTTTCTATGGATAACCTGAAGATTGTAGTTAGTATTGGGACTATCTCGTGGTGTAGCTCTTTGAGGACTCTAGGTGCTAGTCCATCGGGAACAGAGGCTATATTTGGTGAAAGCCCCTGGAGAAGTTTGTCAACACCCTCTACTGTTATGTTTAACTCGGGCATTGTGGGAGTTGACATTTTTGGGATAGCTTTTTTGCATAGCTGTTTTAGACTAAGCGGTTGTGGGGTGGAGAAGACTGACTCGAATTGTTTGTTTAGAATGTTTGCTTTGGTCACGGGGTCAGTATGTGTTAGACCCTCGTGTTTTGGGGGAGCTACACCACAGTTTTCAGTTTTCTTATGTTTGATAAAGGAGTAGAACTTCTTTTTTTTACCGGGTTGTGAATTGTCCATGAATATGACAGACTCAAGGTATGACCAGTATGCATTCCTCAGTTGTTTCTGGATATTGTACTTGAGGGCTTTGAATGCACTATTACAGTTAGGGGCCTTGTGGGCTTTTTTCAGTTTAAGGAACATTTTGTCACGTTTGCGTATGAGCCTGAGGATATCAGGAGTTAACCAGGGGAGATCGCATCGTGATTTGGTGGTTTTGGTAGGGATGTAGATAGAGCTTAGTCTATTTAATTTCTCTTTGAATTCATCCCAGGCTATGGTGGGGTCATAGCTGTCATACTGTACTGTATGCCCTTTATATCACTTATCAAGTAAAAGCAATGCATATGTATAAGTATTTAATGACTGGCTTTTGGTAGGGCACAATGGAATAAACCGGCGAAACTGAAAGTATAGTTTATTGTTGGAGTACTCTCCCTTGAAATGTCAGATAATCGTTTTTTACATGATAAAGGAATAAAATGGAACTATAAATGCATCGAAAATATCCGTAGGCAAGAAGTAAAACAAACGTTTACCTGGATCAACATGGCCTGGGTCCACGAAGATATTTTATTGGATGTTCTTGGTGTTGGTTAACCTTCACTCATTTTAAGCGATGTCCGCCACCTAAGGCTAATAATTCGTCCCAAAACCATTCGAACCATTCTTTATTAGTTGAAAATGCGTAAATTGCATTCGAAGCGGACAAATTTGGCAGCCATTTTTTGCATTTAATCTGGTTATAGTTTTGGTTAACCGTTAACCAAGCTAAGGGGGTTGGTTAATTTAACCACGTTTTATGTTCTGGTTAAAGTTAACCAAAGCTTTATACAATTGCTAACCACTGTTTAACCAGAGTTTAACCCTTTTGGTTAGTTTAACCACTTGGTTAAGCTTTAACCAATATTAATACAATTGGGTGCTGGTGTACGCCAAATTAATACCTGCCAATAATACTCAGAATAGGATGGATGGATGACAAAATGTTTTACATTTCATGGATCGCAGTCATACATTCAAAATGTATTTTGCAAAATCGTTATAGTCAGTCATCTATTGGGTAGATACAATGACTCGGTCCCTGTTGTAGTAACTGTAACATTATATTATTAAGTAGAAAATTTCACTCCTGCAAATCAAAACTGTTTTTGACTAAATGATTGCAAGACAGCACAATTAACATTTAAAAATCTTAAGAATTTAAAACATACAGAAATGACCAGGTTCATTAAGTAATGTTCTTTCGAACATTCGCATGATCCTTACAGTTTGAGATAATTAATCGGCTGTTTGCCGGAGTTCTTATCATTTATCTACAATAACATGTCAACTTTAAGAGTTTATAGAGCTCTAAATACTGCTAAATACGTACTAAATACTGGACAGAAACATTAGATAGTTTATGTACTTTCCCTTATCGGGAAACCTATCTTTTGGCCAATTTCCTGCGGAAACCTCACATTTTGTTAGTTATGTACATAATTATGTTGATTAATGTTTCATACATGTCTTTGATAGTATTACATTTTAAGCTTATGTTTATTTTAATATTAAATAAGTCATTTATATTGACAACACAACATTGATGACCATGTCAACTCAAATATTGCATCTGTTTTGTACAGTACATACAATAAACCACCCATCAAATAAATTGACACGATGTACAAGTGTTATAAGCAGCCCACTTACGGACCCATACCCGGGTAAGAACCTTAGACCACCTACTGCTGATCAGGCGGATGTAAAAACAAACTGTACTCTGTAAATTGAATCGTAATATACATGCATCCACCCATGTCTACATTCAATCGATGTTAATTCATGCACTTTGTTGAGTTTATTAATGAGCTATGTTATACATATCAATCAGAACCGATAATCCATTCTTGATGGGACATGTGTCATGTAGGTTTGAGAGAAAGAAACAAAATAATAATAATAATTATATTTAATATTATATTGCACTACTTTATACGAGGGGTGTTCAACTTATATTTGAACAAAATTGAACATCCAGTGTTTTCATGAATTTCACAACGAAATCGAATTGTGTCTATGCAATAGTATATAGTAATGTATCAAGTGATATAAACAACCGTTGTAGAATGTATATGTCCTATCCTTAGAACAAACTCAACTTGTATAGATGGCGTTGTTTTTGCATTTTTGAAGGCCAAAAGTCTCCAAGTGCTGATTCTTACAATTGCCTTATCACATGTTTGACGTCGCGGTAGCTATAAAGCCATTGTTTATTTTTGATAATACACTAGTGTAATAAAGCTATCACGCGACGTCATTTAAAGTATAGGCGACGTCGTCAAAGTTGCGCGTTTATTATAGTGAAAAATATGTAGCTATTTTATGTTTTGGCCGGAAAAGCCTAACATATGATAAAAAGAACATTACATTTGTGACTTTCCACATTGAATTTATTAAACTCGTTGAAAAAATCGATAAAATGATTGGCAGAGCCTCGCATTTTATTTTTTTATTCAACTCGTGTAATAAATTCAATATGGAAAGACACTCGATCATGTAATATCCTCTATTTTTCTAATCGACGTTTCAATATTCTGCAGATTTACTCCAGATTTAAATTCTATTGATACGTCATCAGGAGATTTATGTATCCACTATTTGGGTATCATATACTTCCCAGTCTAATTCATAAGGTACTTTATGACATGTTTTGTAGGGAGACAGGAAGTTCAGTATGGGTGAAACACCTTTTGGTATGGGTGAAACATCTTTTGGCATGTCACCAGGATAATGCCACATTTTTGTCGAAAAAAAAGTTTGAACCTTTTGCCTAAATAAAACATGCGTTCACTTTTGTCCTATTTTAATCATTTTGAGTTCCGTTTTTCCCTAATATCAAAAACAAGACCATGTCATGAAAGCGACCGCGAATTCACCAAGCTTATGCCTATCATAATGATCCTTTCTAAAGTAGCAGACTCTGTCGTAGTAATAATTTCCTCCCAGATAAAACATTAACTCCTCATGGGGACACTTTTTTCAATCTCTTTTCCGTTGTCGCAAATACAGCCTCCAAGACATGTGCCACTGCTCTTTGTTTTGCTTGTCATAGAGCTAATGGTTAAATGGTAAATATTAGTAGGAAGAATAATGCAAATATGATACAAAATTAGAAATAAATCGATTTTATTGTGTTAGTATATAATGACAAAATCCGATGTTCGGTTTTGTTAAAATATAAGTAGAACACCTCTCGTATTATATGTTTTGCAGTCGTGCTTCATGGACAGGATCACAACGGGTAACACTACACTATTCATACTAGGGTGTATATCAAACAAGGTAAGGTTGAATCCCCTGATTTTACATTGTTGTTTTCCGTTAGTTGTCGTCTCGTGTATCAACTGTTGTGAGCTCTGATGTTTAGGTTTTGTACCAAATCAGTCAGTCGATGCGTAGATAAGTACAATTATTCAATGATTTACAGTTTCTTAACAAACTAGTCAAATTGTCACTTTGTAATACATATAGCAATGTGGCACCAATCCTGGTAGTGGTACGGCAATCATTGGTAGGTCGCTTACAGTCCGACAAGACCAAAGATGTCATGAATGTTGCTCGACTGATCGCTGTGCTTTACATCTCTGCTCCCATCATGCACGTAAGTATGTACTGTCGTCGATTTTCATATCATATCTTGTCCCATAATTGAGCCCACTGGGATATTTGAAAGCTATTCGTGAATATTTACATCTTTAAACTTTACTTTGAAAATTCAATTTTGTTTTTCTTTTGTTAACAACTTTGCAAGTACCATAAAGTGGTAACAACACCTGTCACGTCTTTAAGAAAAATTGTAAAATCATAAGATATCATCTACTATACTTTAAAATTCAAGTTAGATATAACCATAAAATCATTATTTCAGAAGAACAATATGATCCAATGCTGTAATAACCTATGATTGGTGTTTATACACTTTTAGCCACAGAATGTATGGATGACGAGACTGTGGACTGTGCACATCTGAATACATTACTCGATATATGTTCTGATGAAAGCCATGCTAAGACTATATGTCCACATTTTTGTGGTATATGCGTCGGTGAGTGTATATTTCTTGCTAATACTAAATAGTATACCGTTTTATGACACTAGCTTTGAAGCTTTTTTTTCATTTTGTCTATTTGCAACGATGATTTCCCTGCAACGAGTCACGCTTATTCTTTGTAGACCTCACTTCAATATGTCACTGACATAATATATATTGAACTATAGGTCAATACAAAGATACGTTTATCCGGCAAATCAGCACGTGCATATCTGAAAACATTAGTCAATATATGTTCTGATGAAAGCTACGCTAAGATTATATGTCCACATTTTGTGGTATATACGTCGGTGAGAATACTTAAACTTCTCCACGTTTTCAAATATGTAAAAAACAGTCATGAAACTCAGGAAAAATATATCTTACAAATCTAACTGTTTCTTACTTATACAACATGTTCATAAATTATAACATTGGAATTCTTTTGCATTGGATTGCTTCTTTCTTTCTTTCTTTCTTTCTCACATGTTTATACGTATATGATTTTATTTTGAAATGGCAATCGTCGTTTATGGCAAAAGCCATACATATATATAATATATATATTATGTGCCGATATTGTCAATAAACTAGGAAACCTGAAACTTACAATTACTGATTTAGATTCAAATTCTTTTTTGTTTCACGGTACAATATACATGAACAATAATCTACATTATAAAACATTTTTATAATGAAAATTAACGCCTGGTCCTTGGTGTTACATGTGTAAATACGTAATTGTTAAGAGCAGTTCTCTGAGAGCACCAAATTTTTTTGGCCACGCAATCTCACAGATTTTGATAAAAATGTGTTAGTTGTGTACACCGACCCCATATTTTAATTTCAAATTGTTTCCGTTTCTTGAAATTCCTCTCTGTTTCCATAGCAACTGGTCTTAAAGTTGGGGAAATGTGCAAAAACGTGAAAAAGAGACCTGTTCTCGAAATATTAATTATTTTTCCAACAATTGCTATGACAACAAATATTCTAAGTTATAATAATAAATTGAAATAAATTACCTAACAACTGATAGCAAAAGAAAACAAATATTTACTTTAGTATTTTTTTTAGAGCCTGTTAAACTCGAGGTTTTGAGGCAAAAAACATGATTTTGTGGTCTTTTTTACCTGCATGTATACAATAATCGCAGCATTACTCAATATAGCCATTAATATAGGTGAATGGGCATAAAGTCAGTCTACAAGTATAAAGAAAAACATTTGTGGGCACTCTAAAAACAAATCTACAACTCCAGCCAGAAAATTGACAATTTTGAAAAAAAATGCTGTAATTTGTTGGTCTCTTGCCTAAATTGATGACCCAAGTGCTCTCCCTTGCGAAAACAGCTCTTCAATTAAAAATGGCGGACATGTGACTGTTGGTTCATAAAGTCAAAATATTCTTTGGATTTACAGTATTAATAGGATGGCAGCAATGTGTTTTGATCAAGATTAAGACAGGAACCATCAGAGAATAACTTTTGCAGATGTTATATTGTATATTACTGTGATTTTCACTGAGAAAGGGCCATTTCTGGGACGGATTTTTTGACAGACGACTGAAAACAGTGTAGGTGTCAGAGACATAAATGAACGAACTCGTGTTTTATCTAACTGTAACGATCCAGAGTGTTAATAAATGTTGGTTGACCATCTTAAACTACAAAATGAACATAGAAGAAGAAATACAAGGTGGGCTTTACTTGGTACAGCTGCACTGAAACTGGCATGATAGTTCAAGACATGCCTCAGTTGGAAGTTGGGATATTGCACTGCCAATGGAAGTTTTCAGGTAGATCTTTCTATTTGTCTAATAGTTTTTGTTATCATTTAAACCCCTTAAACAATAAATATCTTCCATACCATACTTGTAAGGGTTCCTGGCATGAAGTTTTATCCCATCCCCCACCAAATAATGTCGGGTCATGTATGTATTTAATTGTCCTTCCATCACAAAATGTTGTGCGGTCTGTAACTTGAAATGTAATTGCTACAGTCATTGAACTTCATAGGAATTGATCAATATTACTTAGGATGTGTTGTTGTGTAGCTATACATTTCATTCCGATTTGACCAATAAATTGGCAGAGTTGTTGCCCTTGAAATTTGAAGAAAATTTTCTTATAAACGCCATCTGCAACTTAAAAAGTAATTGTGCTATTGTCATCAAACTTCATATGAATATTTGTTTGTTTGTTTACATGTCATTCCATCATTAATTTCTTCTTATTTTAAAAATTGAACTAGTCAAAGTCAGGTTCAGTTTGAGAAAAAGAGCCGGTGGTGAATCTCTGAGGAGTCATTGAAATCGCTGACCGCCGGGGCTTGTGGAAAGCTCTGTTTATACGTACCCGGCTTCACTATTAATAAGCTAGTATGTATAATATTTACTTTAAAAGTATGCTGTGCATTAAGTGTTTGCTTCATTTGTTTGCAACATTGGATCCATGAATATTATCAGGAATACAAGCATGCTTTTACCTGGCAAATACAATGTAGTTTCCTTTCTTTCAGTTTATAGTTCCCAACCTGTGTGCTGAAATATGCTGATGTGAAATACATCAAACAGATCAATCTATCTGGTAAGTGCCCTTTGTTTATGACTTTATGTTGTGTTTAAATAATTATGCAAATCATATATGCCATACTATTACTAGATCTGCATTAGTATATGAATATTATTTGAAACAAAACATCCCAGCCATAATTATTTGTTTATGATAAAAACATATTTTCCAATAATGTATGACTGCTCAAAGTGGGTGACTGTTTAATACAAGTGGCTACTGATAGAGGTTCAACTGTATACATACTAGTCTATATATTTACACTCTATCTCAATGAATGGTTTGGTTCTGTTCAAACAACTACAACACAGATAATTATTGGTCAAGTATTATGCTAAATTTATGAACACATATTGCTAAGGAGCACCAACAACCATTTGTAATGTCAGCTGCATATACTATGGTCTGTTTATTACTGTTCTGATGTTCTTTTCATGATTTATTGTTATTCTGTTTATTTCATCTAAACATACACCATTGCAGAGTCTGTTTACTTTCATTTTCAGAAGTTGGAACTACAAAGTACATGTATCTGTCCTGATTATGATTGAGGATACTAGACTAGCACTTGAAAATGTTCTGTGACAGAATACAGGTACATTTATATGTATAATATATAATTAATACTAAACTTAGTTTAGAATCCATGTTAGTAGTCTGCATAAAATCTGTTTCTTTCTTCAATTGGGATTTATAAATTGAAATGGACAGCACTTTTGTCAAAAGATCCATGACTAAGATTGTTATCATTCTACTTCAACAAACATTTGAACCTTTCACTTTACTGTAACATGGTTGGTCTTCTTAGTTTTAACTTCACCTCATAAAATTATGATGTCCTATGCTTCTTTGGAACAAACTCATTGACAAACATGGGACTTCTTAATTTTAATGAGATGTATATAAGAAATAATACATGTCTAACTCAGTAACTGTGATGGCTATAATTATGACCTCCCTGAAAAAACAATGACTTTTAATTAATCATTGTTTGGAAAGGTAAGTTTGAATTGTATGTTTCTATTTTATCAAGGTTTTAATTTCCTTTTATTTTTGTTTTCCAGATTAAAGGCTTCCAAATCATACACGAAAACGGATTTTCAGTTTGATATATCTTCTTGGCTACATGGATCATGGACACTTGATCACCATTCTAGTGCATACTACATATCTATTCAAGAACTAGTGACTGAATTTCACCAAACAAAGTTCATCCATTATTTTACATAGTGTTTACAATTACCTGAATGAAAAGTTTATATCTGAGTGAAACTTTTAATAAGATGATTCAAACTGACTAAACTTTTTAAGCACCAGTCTCAGCTGGATTTTGATTAGTTGATTTCTAGTCTACAATTTAATTTTGTCTGTTAATTAATGTGCAGAGAACATTATGAATGCCTACTATAATCACTAACCAAAATCCCTGCAGACATTGATATATGTATATTTTGTGCAATAAGCTTTTAAATATATTCATGAATTAAGGTTGAGGACCATGTTAATTTGTTCCAGCTATACCCTTATGCTCAGATGCCATATTTTACAGTTCAGTTTATACATTTACATTGTATATCCTATTAAACAACTTCACCATTGAATGACTTCCATTGACAAATAATTATACCCCTTACTAACAAAGTTTGGGAGTACAAGTGTTCAAACTTGTCTGTCTGTCTGCCGGTCGGTCCCTTTTTAGTTTCCAGATGACTGGTTAAGTTAAGAATGAGATATTTTGATGAAACTTGCTGTATTGGTAGTTTACATAAATATGCCGCTCAAAATGGAAAGTGGGGTCAAGGTCACAGTCAAGGTCACATACTTAAAACAGAAAATCTTTTTCTAGACAATAACTTCAGTTAGGAATGAGATATTGTGATGAAACTTGCCGTATAGGCTACTGTAGCTTATGTGAATATGCTGCTCAAGTTCAAAAGTGGTGACAGTGGTTTATGTGATGATTAAGCAGCATGGTTCCAGTTGTACTTAGTTGTTAAGCCTTCATGAAAATGTGGTTCGGTAACAAGGCGGTGCTGTTGGGGTATAATTTGTCACCGTCTCATGTGTGGCATTGCTAATTTCGCATTTATTATTTCATGTAGGTGTACTGGATGAAATTATTCTAATAAATAAAAATTCTGTTTCTGTTGTATTTTTATATTATGACTATTTTATTTCTTTAATATACCATTTATCAGTAATACATGTAGTAGCATTAGGGTTATATAATGATAATTTATCTCCTTGAGAAGCTGAACGGATAAAGCTAAATGAATATAGCTAATGTGGACCATGGGAAAAATTTTCATCTATGAAAATGGGAATCCACTACATTTAAACCATTTGACTGCATAATTATGATCATGATAGTAATTCTGCAGCTAAAATTGCTTTCAGATTGATACAACTACACATATTTGGCATTTTTTACAAATGGTTGCCATGGTATCTGCTGTGAATTATGTATTTGGCACTAACAGTAAACATTAGAATGATGCTTAATAAAGGCATTTATATTAGATTGTGATGAATCTCTTGTTTATTCAGTAAATTCTAACCATAAGGACATCTAGTACCTTAAAAGGAGGTAACAAATATTAATTAATAGGCGCCATCTCAACATTGACCACACATAATGCACACAGTCACCATAAATTGTCACCCTAGCATTGATAATTTTTGGATTATACAAAGATAGTCCTGTAACTATTTCAGTATCCATAGCAACCACATTTTTAGTCAGAATAAAACATATTTATGTGTACATGATATTCTTATAGACTCCTTGCCATATACAAAGTTTCATAAACCTAGCTTGGAAACTGTTTGCGTTATGGCAGGATCCCAGATTTTGAAGTGTTTTCACTGTTTTCGTATCCATAGCAACCAGAATTAGCAGCAAAATAAAAATCAATTAGATGTGCATAATCTCCTTATTGGCCCTCACCTACATACCAAGTTTCATAAACCTAGCTTGGAAACTGTTCGAGTTATGTCAGGATCCAGATTTTTGACAGATTGACTGACAGAAGGTAGGGGCCTAATAAAGCGTATATATATTCTATGAAGAACTTATGAACCTAATAAAGGGTACAAATCAATAAGAATATGTAGTATTTTGCAATAAAGAAGAATAAGTAATGGTACTAGAATGTTTTCCAGCATATTTGACAACTCTGAGCCAATAAACAAACATTTTTTTGATATTTTTTCTAAATGGTTGCCATGGCAACAACTGTGAATGTCATTTTTTGCAATTAAATTGAAATTAAAATGAAAAGCTACGAACATAGAATGTTTTTATCATGGGAAAATGCATGTAAATATAACATTTAAAAATAATAGCATCTTGCCTTAGAAAGAGGGATAATCAAGAATTTACACAGTACAGATTTTGGGTCATATTTGGTGTTTTCTTAAAAAAAAGTTTCCGGAGTGCCCAGCGATTTTATTTCATTATATGATAAACCAAGGTTAGGTCTTTCAGAAAATATGCACCACTGTGTCTAGTTTTGCTGCGTTATAAAATTATATTACTTTAAAAATTGCCGTTTTTAACATTTTTCAAAAAAATGAAATTCTGCGAAAATGCCTACTTTTGTAACAATCATTGAATAGTATTTAGTCAATGTAAAATTTTGACTATAGTTCATTATGTTTACCTGATAATATCTTTATTCAATAATGCAGACTAATTTTTTCTGTATATCTTCAGTTTTCCATCAGGGTTAGTACAAAACTGGTGTTTTATGGAAAATTTTCTACCTCAATTAATCCGATTTTGACCAAAAACTTCAACATCTGTTACCATGGTAACCGGAAGTGTTAGAAATAAAATGAGCATCAATACTTTGTACGTGCATGGATACGACTAAGTCCTGAAAGTTTCAGGAAAATCGGTGACTATGGGTGCCGCAGCCCTTCTTTAAATATTTGGTTTTCTCAGAGAACTGCTCTTAATAGCGTATAACTTGTCCATTTAATTAAGAGAAGGGTTATTATATGATTGTTACAAAAATGTATGTAGTCTAGTTTTTTTATGAGTATGTATAGTAACACTATTATATACGTGTTGTTCATTTATATAGTCACTTCATTCTTGTTAAAATTGCTGTGTGTAGTGTTTTACTGTAATTGTATTTATATACATTTGTATTGTATGTCAGTTGTCGGAAGATGAGATGTAAATGAATATATATGTGATAATTTCATTATTTGAAAGTAATACCTAATTATTTGTTTGCAGCTATAGTTTCAATAGGACAATTTGATTGATTACGGTATTGTTTTGATAGCACCGAGTTGATACATCTTATAAATTATCTAACATTAAAATGGAAACTAAACTTATTTGCTTTTGAGTGTTGACGATAGTGCCATACATACACTGGCACAATGTATTTGGATGAAAAGACCTATACAAACTATATTCATTGATGATGTTTAGAAAATAATTATACACAAAGCAGGCGACGCAGTACTCTATCATACTTGTTCTAATTACTGATATTTTAGCTAATACGATCACATACATGGGCATACTAGTATTCTACGTTTAAAATGTTTTGGAAGTGTATGTGTTTTCTCACTGTTTTTATTTAATTCATTTTAAGTTCTAACGTTTCAATACTATCATGTACTAAATAAATAGTGTGCTCGTATCAATACGTAACTGCTCCAAACTATGCAAGCAAGAGACAAAATGGATACCGTTCGTTATGTGACCTCCCACTAAAAGTAGTAAATGACATGGGATCTGGCGGATTAATACAATAGCATGGTCAGAAATGTTTCTTTTATATAAGTAAATGTATAAGCATATAAAAGTCACCATCCTTTTTCTGTAAATAATAATATAATTACATTTCATAATTAACAGTGGATGGCAAATGGTCTTCCTGGTCCGTATGGGCACAATGTAGTGTCACATGTGGAACCGGAAGCCAGAGACGGTCCCGGACGTGTTCTGATCCTCACCCTGCACACGGTGGCCAAGACTGTCATGGGAACTCAACCGAAACCAAGCAATGTGTCCGTGAGTTGTGTCCTGGTAGGTTATTCTTTTCAAACTGAAATGTGTAAAAGATATACATACTTTAAATAAAAATTCTTTTCTGTGCTCGGCTGGTTAAGCTGAGTGCTGCCTTCCCTGTCTGACTTAATATAATCTTTTTAACGCACATTCACTACTATAAATCCTAAATTGTAAACCATGTTATAGAATTTCATCGTGCAGTTTATTAGTTATAAGAATCACGTTGTAATAAATGTACCGTATAAACACTTAAGAAATTGCATAACGTCAAATAGCAATACTGCATTAATAAAATGCTATCATCATTTTTCAGAAACCATAATTTGAAAACAAACATTCGCATGTCTAATTCGTGGTTTTACCTCAGCGAATCAACAAAATATCGCTTAATGTTGCATCGTCTGGATGGGGCTTGGACATGGGCGGATCATTTATATGTTCAGTTGGGCATTGCGCCTTGTAGGGTTTTTATGTTTTCTGTACTCGGCTGGTTAATCTGAATGCGACCTTCCCGGTCTGACTTAATATCATCCATTTCAGCTTATTTATTGCTGAAACTAGTTACTTGAGCTGCAGCCATGACATTTATCTTTCTAATACTGTTATTCTTTAACTTTTTGGGACTTTAGAAAACTAAAATGAGGTATGTCAGCTCTTTTACTGTTGAAACTATGTCAAGCAGCTTTTGGAATGCTGAAACTAGTTCATTCAGCTTATTGTCAGACTTGGAGATCATTTTCTCGTTCGGTTGTGTGTAGGGCATTTTGTCTTGTATGTTTATATGTTTTCTGTGCTCGGCTAGTTAAGTTGAGTGCTGTCTTCCCTGTTTGACTTAATTTATCCTTTCCAAACTGGTTATATTACATACGACTGGAAAATGTTAGATTTTGTTCAAATATAGTACATGGTGGATAGACAGAATGGTTGTAATGGGGCGGTTGTACAGTTTCGTGCGGCGTCGGAATGCAACGCAGAAGACGGGATTGCACAAATCCTGTACCCAGCCGATTTGGTGACAATTGTTATGGTGATAGTATGGATGATAGACTATGCTACCCCGGCGCATGTACCGGTAAGTTTACATGCTGAACATTGTGTAGTGGCATTGCTGCTAAATTCAATATCAGGAGAACACAAGAAATACACAATATAGTAATTACATATACATTTAATGCTACTTCTTACCAAACATTTTTCAAAGTCATATCTTTTAAATTAGTACATGTTTATCATAATATACACACAACTTTTGCAGGTATTTGATCAATACAACCTTGTTGATAATACATTTGTGAACCTTAAATAGTGAAGTCGAAATAACATGATATTTAATTTGGCAATTACATGCATGTTTCGGTTATGGCTGAGCTCTCCATTGCAATATATTAGAACCCTGGTGGTTGTAAAGACAACTTTGTCTAACATGTTCGTAATATATGGACCTTAAATTACATAATTTGGTACAGAAAGGTTTATTGGAATGAATTGATCCAACTTTTGTATACACTGTACTATTTTGGTAAAGATGGCGGATGGTCAGTTTGGAATGAATGGTCAGGTTGCAGTATAGTGTACGGCAGTGCAGGATTTAAAACTCGATCCAGGTCATGTTTTAGCCCATACCCTTCGGCTTATGGAAAATACTGTTATGGAAATCCAACACAAATAAGTTCTTGCGTCAGTTCGGATTGTCGTATGTATTTCTAAATATATAACCGTAACAAAATATCAGTTATCAAAGGTGGTCCAAGAGCCAGGGCACTTTTATTTACTTTCTTGAGCACGGATAAAATATTTATACCACAACTAGGAGCAAGATAATTATGTACTTTTCAGAACTGCGCGTCTTAGTTGCCATATCCGGGACAAGGGCCTTATATCCAAGATGGCCACCAAGATGGCCGCCATTTAAAAAAAATGACCATTCATAATGACTGCTGTTAATTAGTACTTTAAAATTGCTTAAATTTCTGTTCAGTTATAATACAATATACTCTAAATTATATATTTTTATGACAATGAGGCTGCATTGGATATATATTCTTAAATAAATACAAAAAAGGAGCAAAATACAACCATTTTTAATCATTTTTTCAAAATCTAATGATATTCAATTGTTTTAAAAACTATATTTTTTTGCCATTCATATAACTTTCCTTTTTATATGAAGGTATTAACTTCTTTTGATGAAAATATATCATGGCTCTGCACATAAATGAGAAACGGCCATATGAATAGTCTACCTGACGTACCCACCCCTACCAGGGAAAACATCTTAAATACCAGTGCTTGTATACATATAGTGGGGTGACAAGTGGGGGGATGTGACAACTAAAATAACAAGCAACGTTATATACCAAAATGTTCGCCTATGTCTGAACTATGTGGAACTGTTGGCATAAATTGTCAACGCGTGGTGCGGACCCGGAAATCCAAGATTGCGTCCAAGATGGCCACCATAATTTACGCATTCACTTACAATTCTATGTTCTCGTGCATTTGTTTTGTTTATGTAAGTATAGTCACACATATTTGCTTGGATAGTATTCATTTCATAATGTACATGAAGTGGCATACAAGACAGGCTACTTTGAGGTCAAGGTCAAATTACGAAAAATAGCCGAAAACATGAAGTTTCCTCACTTGTTTTCTTGTTTTAGCAGATGTTTTTTTAGTCAAGTTAAAATTGAAAGTGATAAAAGTGTTGGTAAGCATATAAAATTATTCTTTAATTATTAGTTCTATTTTTAATTCAAAGATTATAATATAATTAAATGTTTGTCTAAAGATTATTAACTTTGTATTGTACCCCTCATGGACTTGAAAAATGACCACTTAAGGTCAAGGTCAATGTCATTTTATGGTCAAACTACACAAATACCTGAAAATTTGATATTTCGTCGCAAATTGTTATTACAAAGTATGTTGAACATTGTATTTTGTTTTAGATGTGTAAATTCTTTCATTAGAACTGATATAATAAATATATTAAAATTTTGTGACATTATTTCCTGGAAGTGATTATATGTAATGTACAATATGGCAGCAGTGAATTGTTTTTCTTAACAGTGTTACATTGAATTGTTAATGGTTTGACAACATGTTTATTAGACAGTTATACACCTATCAATATTTCGCCCCAGGGTGGGTGAGAGGCGGCATACAGGGGACTTTAGACATAAGACAATTCCCGACAGACGGGAAATTGACACACAGTTTGATTCTGGATCCTGGGAAATAGACTTAGGCTGGATATTTAGATCCCGGTGTTGGGGAATTTATACGCAGCAATCAGCTGACGTGCTGCAACCATTTAAAGATGGCAAGCCATTTGATATATTAAGCATTTCCTACTGTGGGGATTTAGACAACATTTTCTCTAGGGTGGGAATTAGACCAAAAATGAATTTGTTTCTATTCATCTGGGTTTGCCCGCCACTCTCCTCCTCTGGGGAAAAATATTGATAGGTGCATATTTATCTTATGGCGACTACCTGCATAGTTGTGCAATACTGACCATTGAAAGGTCAAGTAGTTTAAGGTAAAACTTCCCTTAAAATAGTGTTAATATTCATAATTTAAAGCCCTTGCTTATATTTCCATATCTGCCTAGAGCCAGTAATGTATGTGTTACACACTGCATGTAGTCAGGAATTGCTATATCTGGACTTGATGTACCAGGGTGTATGTGAAAGAGCCAAGAATGGTCTTGACAGGCATTGTTAGGTACTAGTATTTCATAATAGCCAGGAATGGCTGTACCAGGCAAGTTTATGTGACCACAGAGCCAGGAATTGGTGTGCAATGTTACTGCATTAAACCATTAATGACTGTATCAGGTATTCTATGTTACCTATTGGACCGGAATGAGTGTCTACCTCTGATAGGTACCCCAATCATGTGAGATATGACTGCATACAGGGTATGCAAGTACTGCATATGGCCTTGTATGGTTGTTCTCAGTGGCGGTGAGTACTCCTTAGGACCTAGTATGGCTGTTCTCAATGGGGTGAGATCTAATAAGGGCCTGGTATGGATGTGGTTGAACAAGGTGAGTCACCCCTTGGGCCTAAGATGGCAGAACTCTGTGATGGTTGGGTATCCCTTAGGGCCTGTCATGGCTGAATTGGTGGTGGTATGTGTACTACATCGGGTCTGGTATGGCTGAATGCAGTGGTTGCAAGTACCCCTGAGAGCTTGGTGGTGGTCATTACCCAAATAGGGCCAAGGATTGCTGCACTCGTTGTGGGTGAGTACTCTATATGGCTTGGTATGGCTTTAATAAATAGGTCGGGTGCACAATAGGGTTTGAAATGGCTGAAATCTGTGATGGTGGGTATACAATAGGGCCTGGGATGGCTTAAGCTATGATGGTCGGTAGGGCCTGTGATGGCTTAATCTGTGATTTTGAGTACACAATATGACTTGGGGTGGCTTAATATGTGACGACTGGTACACAATAGGGCTTTGATGGCTGAAATCTGTACCGGTGGGTACACAAAAGGGCTTGGGATATCTAAAGTATGTGGTGTTGGGTACACAATAGGACCTGGGTTAGTGGAAATTTGTGATGTTGGGTACACAGTAGGGCCTGGGATATCTAAAGTATGTGGTGTTGGGTACACAATAGGACTGGTGGCATTGAGAACCCGATAGTAATGGTTGTACTGGGCAGTTGTAAGTACTCCATTGATTATGGAATATATGTATGGACAGTGTTATTAGTACCCCATAGGGCCTTGGCCTACATTAAGTGGTTTGAGAAGCCATTGAAGGGCCGGTATGGGTGTACTTGGTGGCGATTAGAACCTATTCCGACTTGGTATATGATGGTGATGAGTACCCGGTCAGGTCTGATATGGGTTTAATTGGTAGTGGTAATTATAACAAAGGGTTTGGTTTGACTGTGCCCCTTAGTGCTTAGTACGGCTATAATAAGTGGTAGTAACTTCCCAATATGGCATTTGATGGCTGTATTATGTGGTTGTGAGTACCCAATATGGCATTGACTGGTTGTACTTTATAGTGTTATGTACCACATAGATTCTGCGATGCCACATATAGCGGTTCAGTTATAACGGAAAACTAACTGATGGCTGCCATATTGTACATTACGTTGAATAACTTCCAGGAAAATTTTTTTGTCAAAAAATGTTCAGAGTTTTAATGGTAGATATAACTCATATTACATCTATGATCTACAACAACATATAATGTTCACCAAATTTTATAATAAGAACAAATGCGACGAAATATCAAAGGTATTTTTTGTAGTTTGACCTTGAAATAACATTGACCTTGACCTTGAGTAGTAATTTGGAGTACAATGCAAAGTTTATAAGCTTTAGACAAACATTTAATTATACCATTAGAAATAATACTGTCAATATTTGAATTATACTAAAATTTTGAATAACAAAGCAGCAATCTAAAAATGCTAAAATCGCGGCAAACATGTACATGCATAATAATGTCAGTTTTGACACAGTTTTACTATTTTGAATTAAAAATTGAACTAATAATTGCTTACCAACACTTTTATCACCTTCAATTTTAACTTGACTAAAAAAACATCTGCTAAAACAAGAAAACAAGTGAGGAAACTTCATGTTTTCGGCTATTTTTCGTAATTTGACCTTGACCTCAAAGCAGTCAGTCTTGTATGTCACTTGATGTACGTTATGAAATAAATAATATCCAAGCAAATATGTGTGACTATACTTACATAAATAAAAAAATGCATGAGAACATAGAATTTTAAGTGAATGCGTAAATTATGGTGGCCATCATGGACGCCATCTTGGATTTCCGGGTCCGCACCACGCGTTGACAATTTATGCCGACAGTTCCACATAGTTCAGACATAAGCGAACATTTTGGTATATAACATTGCTTGTTATTTTTAGTTGTCACCTCCCCCCAATTGTCACCCCACTATATGTATACAAGCACTGGTATTTATGATGTTTTCCCTGGTAGGGGTGGGACGTCAGGTAGACTATTCATATGGCCGTTTTATCATTTATGTGCAAAGCCATGATATATGTTTATCAAAAGAAGTTAATACCTTTAAATAAAAAGGAAAAACATATAGTTTTTAAAACAATTGAATATCATTGAAAAAGTTAATAAAAATGGTTATATTTGCTCCTTTTTTGTATTTATTTAAGAATATATTATCCAATGCAGCCTCATTGACATAAAAAATATATAATTTATTGATTAACAGCAGTCATTATGAATGGTCAATTTTTTTAAATGGCGGCCATTTTGGTGGCCATCTTGGATATAAGGCCCTTGTCCCAGATATGGGAACTAAGACGCGCAGTTCTGAAAAGTACATATCTTGCTCCTACTTGTGGTATAAATATTTTATCCGTGCTCAAAAAAGTAAATAAAAGTGCCCTGGCTCTTGGACCAATTTAAAAAAATTGTAAAATTAACACTTCTGTACATACTGGTATTGTTTTAATGAGTACTCTCATATTGTCTATCTTCTATTATAACAGTAAACTTGTGTACACGTGTTAAATGTGTCATTTATGTTTGAATATTCACTTTGATATTATAGACAGGCACCAACATACTCTGTTCATATGTTCATATAATGTAATAACAACAGACACAATGTATGTGAAAATGTCATTTTATTTTAAATGACGAAATTATTAAAACATTTCTAAATTAGTAGAATAAGTAATTATGCACTAATGCATAACAATACATAACTATAAAATATGAACATAGATGGTGAACAATAACCGCCTGAAATAATCAAAAATACTAAAATAAAATACATATTAAGTGGTGGTGGTGATGGTGGTGGATAAAATTCAGCGTCTTTACTTCTGCTGTAAGCAGTGGCAACTGATATCTGATCTACGTGTTATGTTAATTGGCGTAGACTAATTAGCCAGCGGGGGCATCTCCATGGTCCCTTACTGTAAGGGATCAATACACATGTATTATCATATACAGTGAGCGACTCAAATGGATTTATTTTCAGTAAATAAGTATTTGAATCTTCACTTAGATATTATATACAGGCACCAACGTACTCTGTTCATATGTTCATATAATGTAATAACAACAGACACAATGTATGAGAAAATGTCATTTTATTTTAAATGACGAAATTATTAAAGCATTTCTAAATTACTAGAATAAGTAATTATGCACTAATGCATAACAAAAGATAACTATAAAATATGAAGTTCATATTTTATAGTTATCTTTTGTTATGCATTAGTGCATAATTACATAGATGGGGAACAATAACCGCCATAGCTCTGAATACATGATAAGTTAGAATTACAATTGTTCGTTACAGTAAAATGTTAATTAAGATACAAAGTGTTCGAAATATCCAATTCCAGTTCTTGTGTCATATTGAATATTATTAATAATTTATTGGTAATATGTTAATACTAAATATTAGATACGTTCATGCAACAACCAATTATTCATGATGATGCACTTTTACATTGGATTTCATGATACGATAAAGCTATACCATTATGAGTTTTGCAATTTAAGCACACCGTGACTGTGTTGATGTTAAAAACGCCTCGCCTTCTGCTAAAAGTGGTATATACAGCGTATGTCTTTGGAAAACAAAAACAAAAGTTGAGGTATTCTGCGATATGGACACGGACGGAGGTGGTTGGACGGTCAGACGTTTAATGTGGCTTTTACGTGTCTGTTGTGTACGGCGTAAACATACATGTAGCTATAAAATGGCGCCATTATAATCTCACGTATCTGTATGGACCGATTTAATTTTCATTTTCAACATGGACTCAATATGCTTGCTTCGATGAATTGCATGCACATTCGTTATTTTATATTGATATGTTTTCTACATGCAAGTATATACTGCCGTTACAGGTATTTCAAAGAGTTAATGGCACTGTAGACTTTTATAGATTATTTGAAGAATATGATAATGGATTTGGACAACTGAATGGGGAATTTTGGCTTGGTACGTTTAGGAATTAAGCATACTATGAATGATTGAATATGAAATTGCATTACATATTGGTGACTATAGAAGGTTTAGGAATCAATGCGTTTTACTCGAGCGTCTTTAAAGCGATTGCATTTGTAAAGGGAACACAATTCATTTTTATGCATAAAATATACCAAATATTTGCATGTGTACTTTCGGAACTTTAAGCAAAATAAGCAAGTCATCAGTATTCGCCAATTTTCAACTACACCCAATTTTCTATTATAACCTTAGTGAGTATGTACTATGTATACGAAACAGGTTTAAAGACGGTTCAGGAGTTAACAACACACGATGTAACTGAGCTTAGACTCGACTTGACAACGGCGAACGGAAGTCATGCTTACGAATTGTTCCAGCGTTTTTACTTATCACCTAGTCGTGACTACGCTATTCATTTTGATCATGGAACAGGGACCGCAGGTTCGTACTTTATCACGGCCACGAATCAAACATGTCTAACTATGAATTTATGGTAATATCAAAGGCTTTTTTGGATCTTATCATTTTTCTAAAACACTTCACCTAGAATATTGTAATATGTGTGGTCAATTAGTAAATAGTCGTAGTGTATTGTTAAAGGTAAGGTCAAATGTGAAGAATCACGGATTAGGAATCCATGTTACATTTGTATCCTCAGCAATATTACAACGTTCGTTCAGTCGACTTATCATGATACAAACTAATGACAGGTTTGGTAGAACTGCGTAACCTTCCTATGAACATAGTCATGTTGAGTATTGTTATCTACATATCAACACAATGCTAGTGTGATATGACTGTGTGGTATTGTTGGTAAATAGTAGTCTATTGGATCGGACGCTTCTGTACGTACAAAGAATCTTTATACATGTTGCATTTCAGGTGATTCTGCGTGGGGACTGTCGTTCCAAAATGGGAGAAACTTCGCCACAAAAGATTACGATGACAAAGATGGGTGTGCCCGTCGCTGTCACGCGGGTTGGTGGTTTTTGAACTGTGGCAATGTAAATTTAAATGGAAACTACGAAGTACCTGGTACTCAGTCAAGTTTTGACGGTGGGCGAGGTGGTGTTGTTTATTATTCTTTCAATCAATATCAGTCACTAAAATCAACTGTTATGATGCTGCGAAGAACCAAATAAAGAAGCAATCTTCACGAATAAAACAAACAAAACATATAATACCCGTATGTTTCAATATATTCACCATTACACAACTTCTATTCTAATCGTCAATTGTCTACGATCTCAGCCTATCTAATACAGGGTGTACAAAAAGAAAATATACAGTTTCAGTGTATATTTATCAAATATCTTTATTCTGCTATCGTAAAGAACATTTTGCACATGTGTAGACAAAATATTTAAGTTTTTTCTGGGACCAGTTTGAAGATTATAACTTAGACAAATTTTAGAAAAATGTAAATTTACTGAAATTATCTTATTTTGCCCGTGACGTATATTCAGTAATTTATGACGTTCTCAAGCTGTCCACCCTTCTTACGTTTCCCTTCTTGCACTTCTGTTAAACTATTGATAACATTTGTACCTGTGTGTAACCTGATCTTCGTACTCTTTTGATGTTTCTCCTGAGTTTAGACGTGTCTTGTGGCTTGTGTTGTACACACCTTGATCACCCTGTATACTAGCGATTTCACATAGACCCACAAGAAGAAATCAAAATGCTTTAGATTCGGACTTTGTGCGGGCTGTGTGCGGGCCATGTCACACCACAAAGGTATTTCCTAGAAATTATTTTGGATCCAACTGTTTCAAGGAATTCACCCAATCATGTATGTACAATGTGTAGCCCTGGCACATCTGGCATGAACTATGCATCATTCAAAACAATAAATCACCTGCGGTGTTTAGGAATGAGCTGGTTTAACAAATACAAGCAACGGATTGAGTAATATATTTCAACTATTGTCCTATCTGAATTGCTAGTGTACCATCTAAAGCCATGGAACATATCTCTGCTGCTGAGGAACATCAAAAGAGAAGGTAAGAAGATCAGGTAAGACACATGTGCAAATGTAATTGATAGTTTCAAAGAACGGTTGTGAGAAAGGAAATGTCTGAAGACGACATGCATCGTGAAAACGTCGTTAATTACTACAAAATGACGTCACGGTCAAAATAAGATAAGTTTAGAAAATTGACATTCTTCTAAACATTATCCGGGTTATAATCTCAAAAACGGTCAGAGAAAATTCTAACATCATTTGTCATACGAGGGTTGTCCCAGTAAATCGTAGACTTTGTTGATAATATTTTTATTTGACGTCACATAACCATTATATTTGACGATTACCTTTATAAATTATATTATTATAAAAAGCATGCATGTTAATAAAAATTATATGTACTTAACTTATATAATCATTGATTGTCGCACCCCATGTAAGCGCGGGCGGCGCAACCCGTTAAACGTGCCGTTATATATTCAATGTCGATGTAGTTAACATGCTATTTTTATTTTTTTTAATTTGGCGCGTATGTTTCACGTCTGCTTTTTTGTGCGTTATTATGACATCATCTCCACAAACTTCGATGAATAAACGACATTCGCACGCGAACCACGCACATTTGAAAGTCATCACTGAAAATCGAAATATGCTCAAAATGGCGACGTTAGAGGAGAGCAAGGCCCGCAGAACGACTATTCAGTTTTGTGTACAGACGGGAATGACACCAATAGACACTTTCAAGAAGCTTAAAAGTACTGAGAGCTATAGTGGTGTGTCTAGGGCACTTGTGTACACATGGCATGGCAGGTGTAGTGATGGATGGACTGATACATTGCCTCCAGGAAGAACGTCATATAAAGATATACGGAATGTTAAGGTTGTACAGCACGTCATAGATAGCGAAGTTGAAGGCGTATTTACGGGGTTCGCGTTTTCAAGATCGAGCAGAAATCATGTGTGCGGTACAAAAATTCAATCGCTCATTAAATTGTGAATGGTTTGAGGAGGTTGTCAAAAATGGGTTGAAAGACATCATTCGTGTATCGCTCACAACGGGGAGTAGTATAAACTGATCTGTGTGATGACGTTATTACGTTACTGATATGTTGTTATAATGTTAATATTTTTTTAATTGTTAAATGTATTTTTATGAAATTATGTATACACATTTATAACATATTCATTAAATGACTGTAAAAAGTTAAAGCTAAAGCGTCAAATACTTTTTTGTTAATCCGCAAAGCCTACGATTTACTGGGACAACACTCGTACATATGCAAATGCTCGTTGCGATAGCATAGTGTAGGGATTTGATAAATAGACACTGAAACTGTACACTTTCTTTTTGGACAACCGAATCAAGGGCCAGCAGAAAATGCTTTCAGTGTTTCCTACATAGCATAACTAAAATTCGAACCAAAATCCTGTGGATGATGCTTTACATCAGGCACGTAAAATAACTATGGTTGGTTCTTGAACTGGGGAATCTTCTGTATCATGCACTATTCCCCCCAAAACCAAAATGACTAACGTCTAATGGGGCCTTCCGCCATATGGATTTCCGTTGGCGAGTCTAAATAAATGCATATAAGAAAACAGCAGACAAGAACAAATCTCAAGACCACCACACATTATGTGCTCAACACACAACTAAACATATCTATGCAACACCATGCATTTTGAAATAAAATGCCACATATTAACAAGAAGGCGCAAATACAAGTTTGCAATAATTGTGTTGAAAATGTCCTCATTGTTGTATAACTACTATAAGGTGGACAAAACATACATAAAGGCGAGGGAATGTAGGGCTTCTCAGGACATTACGCAGTAAATAATGGTTCAAGCCCTGCAATGCTCCTTTCCAATAGACCACAAGTACGTGTTTACATTTTGTAGGTTGACTGTCAGGCTCCTACATTTTGTTTTGGTAAGAACAGTGACATCTATCACTGGGTTTTTCACATTATAAAATGTACCAAACCTCACACTTACCGCACAGACAATCAGGAAAGTGTAAATAATAGTTGTCCGCCAAGTATACATTTTGTAGGTCATAAGATGGTATAGAACATGAAACACATATTAACGTAACCAATATAGAAGCACAGAAAATACCCCAATGTCCTATCAGAAGTCAATCAACAATATATTAATACACTTAAGTGCACAACAAAACAACTTAACAGACAATCATCAACACATGCCACCCCTGAAGGCGTTCGGTAACTTAAAAGCATAAATGTACAGTGTACCTCCATAGCTCAATGGTCAGTGCGCTCGCCGACTAATCTGGTAAATTCCCCCTCCAATGAACGCAGGCGATTTTTATTCGAAAGTATTACATCAATTATTAAACGCTGACCAAAGTATATGAGCCGTTCTCCAGGAAAACCGGGCTTAGTGACAATGTTTAATTATTTATGTAATAAGTTTAAGAAAACACTTACTCTTAAATGAAAAAAGTCATGCGCTTTGGTTTAATTTTAAGTTCTTGAATAATGTAGAACTATGTCTTGGATTTATTTTGTCTCATGCATCATGTTAAAATATCTTCTGTTGTTGCTTTGGTGACCAATTTCAAGAGTATCCCAATTGAGAAAACGAGGGGTTAGTGGTTAAAACAGAAGCTACATTTCTTTAAAACCTAAAATTCACGATTTAGATATGTTTTTATTTAAAAAGGAATCAATTCTAAAATGTGATACAATTCGAAATGTTTATGTCAAGAACTCATCAAATACTGGATTTCTGAACTTGTTTTTGACGTAACGTCAAATAACATTTGAATTAGGTTTGCGACGTCACTTACAAAGTAGGCGTGAGTGGTTAGTTTCAAAAGTATGTAACTTTGTAACTTGATGTTATATTTTGCTCAAATTTTCGGAAATAGATCATAAGGGTAATGTCTTTCAAACGCTATATTATCATCAAGAATTTAATAATTTTGTCACTAAGTCCGGTTTTCCTGGAGAACGGCTCATATACAATGTACATATAGTAGTGGAATGGAACGTTTCGAATAGCCGGTGTCCTTGAGCGAGATATAATTAAAAGTAAACATTTATAGTACGTGGGATGTGCTGACGTTATGCAAAATCACAAGCGTTGTGATACAGTTAACAACTTAACACCGGTCAAAATAGATACAACAATGTCGTCGCTTAGTTTTAGTTCACGCGTATAGAATATCTATTAAGTCAAATGTTTATTTTCCGCTTGTTAAACAGTGCACGATTCTCTGACCATCCAAAGCTCGGTAGGTTTATTTCAATTGTTTGTTCCAGTTTACTCTTATATAGATTCTTATAGGAAGGACATATTTTGCAAAACGTGACTTTTCATGACCGAATTTGTCTAACTGACATATGTTTATATGCCGATAATTACAACTTTAGGAAAGCTGTTTCTTCCTTATCTGCATTAACATCACGATTGCTTAATACCGTTAACTCATTAATATTCGTGGTATATTTAGTTTCACAGTACCATCACAGAACTCTCCTACAAATAAGAATCATTTCCAAAAAAAAAACAATGGCAAATGCATATACACGGCTTCCTTTTCATACCACGAATTTACTGGCCAGCACAATTACAATTTAACCAAAATCGTAAAAAGTTCAAACATACAGAAATTAATGCGGCTCAAAGCCTATTGCAATGTTTGGAAGGCAACCTCAGCAAATTTGATGTGAAGCAATGTCAGATAACATGATAAGACTCGACGTAGTATATATAAGTCCTTGTACGCAGCCCGGACATCACTCCACTCTTATAAGCGTCTAATTATTACTTGCATTCGTCATCAAACACTGTTGCGCGCAGCTCGGATATCATTCGACTACTGTCATCTTCTGTATATGATATCAGGTCACATCTAAAATGATGGAACCTAAAGGTACTTATACAAAAAATGTAATTTACGTTAAATATTCTTCATCAGTTTACTTAAAATGAATTTAAGAAAAAAGAGTATCTAATAGTAATACCATTTAATTATACACTACTGAAGTTATATATACTGTATATATTTTTGAACGGACACTAATTTTATTAATTCTGCGATCGACATATTTTATGCAATAACCGACACGCAGGTGGTCTATTGTTTTAATTCATGTACTGCCATTGATGGTATTGTGGTAAAACTACATGTTACTGGATTTCTGTTTCAGCGTTCAGGGCTCTAATGATGTTGATCTGTTCGTGTATTTTGCCGACAGGTAAGGTAGTTTACACATTTTACTGGTACACATTTATACTTTATACACTGTACAATAATTTTATTTACAATTGAACATGCATCGTACTGTTTCGGAACATGGCAACTTTGTTTCTATCCCTAACGTTGGTATCATTCAAATAAAATTTCAGTTGACAATCGCGAAACATTATATATAAAGTAGAATTCGTACCGAAAACATAATTTGATTTAATTTGGGCTGTGTTTTCGAAATATTGTATACATTGTATAGTAATGACTTCCTAAATATCTGCTGGATGAAAATGTTATTGTCATACAAAAGTGTCAATATATCTACGATTATACAGTTATTCTACATGTAAATCTTAAAATGTATTTGTGTGCGTTATAGAGAGCCTTGTGTGTAACGATTGTACAGGTATTGCGGATATCACTACATGCAACACGACCAAGCACTGTGGTCAGGACGAGGTGCGTTGTTTCTTACGTATTTTAAGGGTACAAACGATAATTGATAATTAAATTAATATGAACACGTCGCACTAAATAAAGTACACATTTAAAGTACATATACGTTATATGTAGCTCGCAATACTCACGTTCATTAAGTAATGTTCTTTTGAACATGCCCATGACCCTTTAATTTTCAGATAATTCATCGGCTGTGTGCCGGGTGTGTTATCATTTATCTTCAAATAACATGACTGTCAATTTAAGAGTTTAGAGAACTCTAAATACTGCTAAATTATACGTGCTAACTACTGGACAGGAACATAAAATAATTGATGTACAGTACACGCAATAAACTACTCACCATATAAGTTGACGCGATGTAATAAGCAGCCCACTTACGGACCCATACCCGGGTAAGAACCTTAGACCACCTACCGCTGATAAGGCGGATGTAAAAACAAACTGTACTCTGTAAATTGGATCGTAATATACATGCATCCACACATGTCTACATTCAGTCGATGCTTATTCGTGTAATTTATTGAGTTTATTAATGAGCTATTTTATACATATCAATCAGAACTAAAAAATAATTCTTTATGGGACAAACGTACGGCCATATAGGTTTGCGAGAATAAAACTCATTCATATAAACGTATTTATTATATTGCATTCTTTATATTATACTGCAGTCGTGCTTTATGGACAGGATCACAACGGGTAACACTGCTCTATTCACACTAGGGTGTATATCAAACAAGGTAAGGCTGAATCACTTCATGTTACATCCTTGGTTTCCGCTAGTGTTCGGCTAATGTACCAATTGCTTGATGCAGTCATGTGCGAGGTGTGTATGTGTAGTTTGGTACCATAGCAATTAATCGATGCATATTCCACAATAAGAAAGCAAAATGAACAATCAGTATAATTCTAACAGCAGCAAAATGCATTAACTCATTGCAATGGTAGCGATATACCTGGAGCAATAACGTGTCATGCCGATGCTAGGGAAACATCAAACACCTCAATCACATACACTGTCTGAATAAAACCCACACTTAAACTTCAAACTGCTTATTGCTCCGTTCGCTGCCTTGTTGTACATACGGTATCATGAATTATACATACTCAATTAGCACCTCGTACCCATTCATTGTTTAGAAGTTAGTCTTAAATGGTTAGTGAATAAGGTACCTGCAAGCATATACACTTACTAGTTAAAATATACTTGATAAACGACTGTATGGCCTTGGCAATGCGAAGTCATGTATTTATGAACCAAGGCACTGCATTCAATGGTGATTTATCAGCTTATTGGATACGTACCGAATGGACAGTCCGAGTGTTTAAAACAATTCTAATACCGATAAGGAAGACGTTCCATTTACGGAGAAATATTTGCAATACCCGACGTCTTTTATTCTAACAGTTTTGGATAATACATGTTTAATGCAAATGTATTCTTTTCCATACATCACATAGCAATGTAACATCAATCCTGGTAGTGGTACGGCAATCATTGGTAGATCGCTTACAGCCCAACAAGACCAAAGATGCCATGAATGTTGCTCGACTGATCATTGTTCTGCTCAACTCTGCTCCCATCATGCACGTACGTGTAATATATATATTCTGTCTAATACATGTATATAAATTATGTACATTCGTTCATATTATTGAGTAACTATTGACTTGACCGCATTCAATATTTTAAGGCATATTTATGGTATTGTCTTTCTTGAAGCAACAGTAGTCTTGCTGAAGTAGATATTAACCGTTTCCTCGGACATATAACTTGATACAATAAATTATACTGTGCTTGAGATTTTTGCATTATTTTTTGTAGCGACAGAATGTATGGATGACGACACTGTGGACTGTTCATATCTGAATACATTAGTCAATATATGTTCTGATGAAAGCAAGGCTATGACTCTATGTCCACATTTCTGTGGTATATGCGTCGGTGAGTATATTGTTATCACTAATTAATATACCGTTTTATGACATAATGCTTTGAATCAATGTTTCATATTGTCTAATTGCTACGATGATTTCCATGCAACGGAACTGTAAATTACGCGTATTCATCGTAGACCTCACCACATAATGTCACTGACATTATGTATATATAACTATATGTCAATCTTAAAGATACGTTTATCAAAAAAGCACGTTCAGTATTTGGACATTCGAGACATCGGCAAAGGCTATGTCTTCAACAATTCGACCGTGCTACAGTATTACAGGCATAGCGCTTCAATGTGGTATAAAATATCCTACAAGTATTGTCAAATTACTGAATGAAATGTTTCAAAGTGTATGTATTTGTTTTATGCAATTATTTGCCATCACATAATTTAATAATTAAAACAAACATCGTTTCTATTCTCTGAATACTTGTATAATTATGTATTTTCATTATTAACAGTTAATGGAAAATGGTCCTCTTGGTCCGTATGGACTAGCTGTAGCGTCACCTGTGAAAACGGAACACAGTCACGATCTCGTACATGTAACAATCCATCCCCTGCTCATGGTGGAGAAGGTTGCCATGGCAACAATACTGAAATACAACAGTGTATGCATGGGTTATGTCCTGGTATGTTTTCTTTGTTCCACTCGCTGGCTTAGAATTAGAAGGTCGTAAGTACAGAAATTCGTATTTAGAGAAAACAAGACAAAAACTGCCCGAAAACTACTCTTTACTTATGAAAAAAACATGCTTTTCGAAGCTCAGTTTGTCAGCATGACCACTTCTGTTTTCACGAAAATAGGTTCTTAAAAGTGCTGCCTCACATATCGGGCTAAATGTTTTGTTTGACGTAATTGTCCTACCTAACCAAGTATTTCTGTTATAGAAAGCCACTGGTGGTTGCTTTATGAAAGATTTATGGCATGTAAGCAATTTAAATTACTCTTGATATTTGGCGGTTCGGTATTTTTCCTTTTGAAAATATCACAGAGTTTCCTTCCAAAATGCTTTGTGGATGATCAAATTGTAGCTTCATCAAACTAAAGCCGAAAAATCTGTGAGGTATTCGGTTCGTGTCGCAATTCGTTTTCGTCGAATGGAAACAAATTTCAGGCAATGTAAGTGATAATAGTGCTAATTCTATAGAGTATTAATTCCCTATAGAATTTTGGTTGTAAAAATTACTAAATTACTACAAGATGCCGATGATTCCCAAGTTATGTATCATGTCAATGTGGTTGCTTATGGCATATACACGCAACTATACTAAAATTACATGAATATTTGACAATTTAATTTTATGTTTGCAATACACCAATACGTGAGGCAGTCCCTTTAAGAAGCGCTTTGAGTCTTATGAGGTCGTAAATAGTACTTGTAGCGAATTATTGTATCACTTGAAGGCATAAATAGTACGAAGAGAACATCCGTAATATAATATCGTTAAAATAACAACATAGCTCATTCGTGAAGCGGTTCATAAGTTTTAAGATACAAGTTATATGCTTTTTAAAACATACAATACACCACGACTTTCGATTCAACAACGTTAGATATATCCAATGCATGTATTTATTGCTGCAGTTTACGTTAAACATTAATAAATGCATGTTTATGTTCTTCTGTTCAATATTAGTTCACGGAGGCTGGAGTACTTGGTCGTCTCGGGGACAGTGTTCCGTTACGTGTGGCGTTGGTATGCAGCGCCGACACCGGGATTGTACAAATCCGCCGCCTAGCACACACGGTAATGACTGCTACGGAGACAGTCTTGGCTACACATTATGTTACCCCGGGGCATGCGCAGGTAAGACACTACATGACCCCCATTAGTTGTAAAGGCACCGTAACACATAATTAATACCCCCGACGTCAACCTGCGAATACTCCCCCAGCGAATATGACTTCTGCTCAACTTGTTTTCATTAGTATGTGTACTCTGTCTTACGTTGGTGGTGTTCGTATGGATGCGTCTGTGATCGTTTTTTTTGCCTCACCGTGAGCCATATTCGTTGATAGTGTGCCTTATTACCGAATGCAGCTACCATATACGCGATTCAATTTCGGCTTAGCCATATTCGGTACCATTCAACAAAGCCTTCCTTGGTTTTGGTTGTTATATTTAATTTGGTATAGGCATTTGCATTATTGATTGCATTTCGATACAGTCCTTATCTGTTCACATTGTATTTAAGATGGCGAATGGTCGGGTTGGAACGAATGGTCGAATTGTAGCGTAGTGAATATGTGTGCTGGATTTAAAACCAGATATAGGACATGTTCAAATCCTCCCCCTTCGTCATTCGGACAAAACTGTGTCGGGAATTCCACGCAAATCAGTTCTTGTTTCCGTCCAGACTGCCGTATGTATTCTGAATACTGTATTTAAACATTATGACTTTAAACTACACTTACAACTATAATTATAAAAAAATTAAGCTTACACGTCTGTTACTCATTCTAATCAGCATTATTACATACTATTATCTGTATACGATATGTTAAGCTCTATTGATTGTAAATCGTTCCATTCTATTCTCCTAATTATACAAAACGCTACAGTAGTTATAAGTACAAACTAAGCACAAACTTAGAATATTATTGCAACTTTATATATTATATATTGATAGTGAGTGTAAAATAAGGCACTAGGAATAAGTACAAATAGGGTAAGTTACGCACTGATATGCACATGCTTACGTGCATGTGTGTTGGTGTTTGTGTATGTAAATTCTTGACCCATGATTCTAAGAAGTTGAGGCAATACAACTAACTGGTGTGAATTTACATTTAAGCGATAAACGGTGACTGTTTCGAAATCAAAAAGGCATCACCAACTGCAAAGAGTGGCGTTTACAATATGCATTTAACGAAGTCAAACACCGGAATTAAAGTCTATTGCGACATGACGACGGACGGTGGGGGCTGGACGGTAAGTTTAATACATACCAAAATACTACTCTGCCAACTTATGGTATGTGTGTTAATAACTATTGCTCCATTTCAAGTCTGTTGCTAGGATATCATTGTGCAATTTTGTATTCTGTATCGAGTCGACCATGTAGATTGTTAACGACGCAACTAAATAAGAATTGTTCATTGCCGATTTATGGTAGCAACTGTACAATTAGCATTCCCAAACGCACGATTTCGTCTTTTTCTGAGTATTGAGTAATTTATGTTTTTCTGAAAAGCTTCTTTACCCTCGACGTTGTAGCCGAGAGTTATTGTATGCATTGAGTAATTTGCTATGGAGGAGCACGTGGCTTCTTATCAATGACTGATTGGCTAATGTGTCTAGGGGTTTATTGCATAACAATTAATGAAGAGCGTCTTAAAACTGTAAGGCCAAAAAATAAATCTTGTTTGTTTCCCCTTCCCTACTACTTTGAGTAGGTCAGATTAACTGATGGTAAAATCGTTAATACTGGTTTGTAAATTATCTAGCCGAGGAAAGAAATTGACTTGTACAAACATTTGTAGTATCTGAGTATTCTGTTGGTCTTGTGAGGTAATATAGTATGAATGTTATGTTTTAATCCTATATTACATGTATACAATTATGTACTAGGACTGAATAAAGTGAGTTTGACTTTGACAGCAATATATTAATACAGAATATCCGTATTTTAATGACGCAAAAGATCGTATTTTAAATGAATTTGCTATTAAATATGTTGTTATATATGTGCAGGTGTTCCAAAGACGAGTTAATGGAACGGTCGACTTCTTTAGGACATTTGCTGAATATGAGAATGGATTTGGTGATATAAATGGGGAGTTTTGGCTAGGTATGATGATTATTATAATTCAGAAAAAACACTTAAATACTAATGCAGTAAGAAGTCAACACGATTTTAATATACATGTAATTGCATTTATCACATACCCGACCAAAAAGGAAATATCACTGAATGTGATGAATACCCCCAGAAACTGCTTGACACAGTCAGATATGCACAACTAGACTTAAAATTGATCTGAACAATGTGTGCCGACAATATGCACAACTAGACATGGTACTGATTATTCATGCAAAGTTTTGATGAAATTCGACAAATGGTTACAGAGAAATCGCCCAGACAAAATTTACAAGTGTAAAAAACAATGGGCTACAACTCCCTTAAAATTGATCCGACCAATGTGTGCCAACGATATGCACAACTAGACTTAGTAATGATCAGTCATGCACAGTTTTGATGAAATTCGACAAATGGTTACAGAGAAATCGCCCAGACAAAATATACAAGACTTAGTGTAAAATATAAAGGACCATAACTCCCTTAAAATCGATCCGACAGAAATTTTCTGATGATATGCACAACTAGACTTGGAACTGATTAGTCATGCAAAGTTTCGATGAATTACGACAAAGGTTACAGAGAAAAGCATGGACAAAATTTATACGTGTAAACAAATAAAGGGCCATAATTCGACTTTTGTCAAGTCGAATAACGAACTCAGAGCTGGCTGGAAATTTGAACCCAGCTGGAAATTCGACTTCTGTCATGACGATTAACGAACTCAGAGCTGGCTGGAAACGCGAACTCAGCTGGAAATTCGACATTTTTGTCAAGTTCAATAACGAAGTCAGAGCTGACTGGAAATTCGAACTCAGCTGAAAATTCGACGTTTGTCATGTCAAATAACGAACTCAAATCTAGCTAGAAATTCGAACTCAGCTGGAAATTCGCACTGGTAGAAAGTTGAATAACGAAAGCATTGCTGGCTGGAAATTCGAACTCAGCTGGAAATTCGACTTTTTGTATAGTCCAATAACGAACTCAGAGCTGGCTGTAAATTCGAACTCAGCTGTAAATTCGACTTTTGTCAAGTCAAATAACGAACTCAGAGCTGGCTGGAAATTCGAACTCAGCTGGAAATTGGACATTTGTCATGTCAAATAACGTACTCAGAGCTCGCTGGAAATTCGACGTCAGCTATAAATCCGCACTGGTAGAAAATTGAATAACGAAAATTTGACTTTTTGTTAAATCGAATAACGAACTCAGAACCAGCTAGAATTTCGAACTCAGCTGGAAGTTCGCTTTTTGTCATGGCGAATAACGAACTCAGAGCTGGCTGGAAATTCGAACTCAGCTGGAAATTCGACGTTTGTCAAGTCAAATAACGAACTCAGAGCTGGCTGGAAATTCGAACTCAGCTGGAAATTCGACATTTTTTCAAGTCGAATAACGAACTCAGAGCTAGCTAGAAATTCGAAATTCGACTTTTGTCATGTCAAATAACGAACTCAGAGCTGGCTGGAAATTCGACGTCAGCTGGAAATTCGCACTGGTAGAAAATTGAATAACGAACGCATTGTTGGCTGGAAATTCGAACTCAGCTGGAAATTCGACTTTTGCTTGTCGAATAACGAACTCAGAGCTGGCAGGAAATTCGAACTCAGTTGGACATTCGACTTTTGCTTGTCGAATAACGAACTCAGAGCTGGCAGGAAATTCGAACTCAGTTGGACATTCGACTTTTGTCATGTTGAATAACGAAATCAAAGCTGGCTGGAAATTCGAACTCAGCTGGAAATTTGACTTTTTGTTAAGTCGAATAACGAATTCATTGCTGGCTGGAAATTCAAACTCAGCTGGAAATTTGACTTTTTGTTAAGTCCAATAACGAACTCTAAGCTGGCGGTAAATTCGTTCTCAGCTAGAAATTCGACGTTTTGTCTAGCCGAATGACGAACTGAGAGCTGGCTGGAAATTCGAACCCAGTTGAAAAGTCTAATTTTTTGTCAAGTCCAATAACGAACTACTAGCTGGCTGCAAATTCGACGTCAGCTGGAAATTCGCACTGGTAGAAAATGAATATCGAACTCATAGCTGGAAATTGGACACCAGCTGGAATTTGGCGTGTTCATGTGAATATCAAACTCACTGCTAGCTCGTTATTGGCGTGCAGCTGGAAATTCAATATCCAATTATGATCTTCCAACTTCCTGCCAACGTCTGTGCATTACTAGTTTAATTGTATCGTAGAAAAGTACATGGTTATGTGATAAACGTAAACAACAAATGGAGACAATGAAAATCACGCACGCAGATTTGCCGAATCGCTTCGTGGACGAATGTCGCTATAATTATGTATGACTTTTTATTTGTTTATATCACAAACATATCTGGAATATGTTGAATTTTAACCGTGTTTCATTTATACGTATACACCAAGACAATGTCAATTGATCAGCACAATGTTAACTTATTTACCGCAAGGAGCTGTAATATTTCTACCAGTGAACAATACAACCTTTTTTAGAAAGCATTTGTCTTCAATAACATGCAGCTCGTTTTTGTGACAATCTATCGTACTGTCGTTAATGCGAACATTTCCTTTATTATGATTATAATACATTACAATTTGGTTCTACATATCAATTGATATAAATGCCGCCGCTTGGTTGGGTTTGGTTTTCCATACCATGTATATCATTTAAATGGTATGCTAGATGACATGTACTATTTATTTTATATGTTTAGGTTTAAAATATATACAAGAGTTGGCGTCAATAGGACGTTCTGAGTTAAGAATAGACCTAGCAGCGGCTGATGGAAGCGAAGCTTACGAGATTTTCCAAAACTTCTATTTGTCGCCTGGACGTGCGTATACACTACATATTGGTGCAGGAACCGGAACCGCAGGTTTGTACTATAATGCGCCAGTCAATATTATGCCGGCCGGGGGGGTGGCAGCGGGAATACATTGGGAATTAGACAGATGAATCTGCCCGACAGGTGGGAATAAGACGACCTTCCAAATAATCGACTCCGAGTCCCGGGAAATAGACTTTTGTCCGTGAATTTCGACACCGCGAAAGACGACAGTGATACTTTTATTCGTGTTTTTATTTAAGTACCCGGATGAAAAACTATGCCACACGGTGTGGATTTAGACAGTTAGCATTGTCTCCTGGGTGGGCATTTAGACATAAAACATAGTTACTGGTGCATAATAAGGCACCTCATCCCTACTGGAATACTAAGTGCCGCCCACACTTATTGACTAAAAGTGAAAATAAGCCAAAACATGCAATAAAATAAATTGGGTAGGGGGTATAGCAGTATCAAACTCAACTGGTCTGTTATTGATATTAAGTCAGAAAACAGCCCGGAGAACACATATGACATTTATAATATAATTAAAAAAACGGATTCCTTTGACCCCCGACAATAAGGAAGTCTACTTTTATAAAGAATATAGTTCTATTTGCATGATTTTTTCATTCAGGTTAGCTTTTTTAATATTTTGATGAAATATATTTAACCTATCATAGTTGACAGTCGTTATTCTTCTTGTGTTTTAGTTGAAAACTGCTTAGAATGCAAATGCGACGATATAGAAAATTTTATTATTTCCGAGGGAGCATGCCCTGAACCCCGCTAAGATAAAGTGGCATGCACTCTGTTAAAGCCAAGCTACGTCCCGGAATATGTTTGTGTTGTTTATAGTTACATGATATTACAGGTGATGACCGCAATGGATTGGCGTACCACAATGGTTATAACTTTGCTACCAAAGATAATGATAGCAATAACAGGTGTGGTCAGTCTGCACATGGCGGATGGTGGTATAATGATTGTGCCAATGTAAACTTAAATGGATTTTATGAAGTACCAGGTACTACGTCAAGTTATCTAGGTGGACAAGGTGGTGTTATTTATTATGATTTCAAACAGCGCCAATCACTCAGATCAACCAGTATGATGCTGAGAAGAAACATTTAATAAGATATCTAAAACATAACATCATGCATTGTACAACAATAAAGACATACCGATGATTTCATACACAGACATACACGTATACGACGTATATATCAGTATACTACTTCTACGCTAAAACCGGAAAAAAGAAACACTAGTTTATATTTCACCTCAACATTTCGTAGGGTGAGCTAAAACACATGAGAAAGTGCTCCAATATCTTAATTCGTCATTCCAAGTCTACACTTTTGAGTCTAAAACTGACAATTGGTCATGATGTAAAGAGTATGTTATAAATGTTTAATGATAAGACAATAATTTCATCATGACAAAAAAATAACACAGTTGTCATATCTTATCTCATATGACTTAGAATTAGGAAGTTAAAATAAATTTTGAGAAAACATGAAAAAACTGTCTGAAAAAACTACTCTTTACTTATGGAAAAACAAGCTATTTAAACTTCAGTATGGTCAATATGATCACTTCCGATTTTCATACAATTCGGCTCACAAGTAGTGCATTGAGATGCAGATTTCAAATATGCATTAGTCTTAAAAGGTCGTGAGTACTTAAGACCTTCTAATTCTAAGCCAGCGATATGTTGTAACTAACACATCTTCGTACATAGTTGAATAGAGATAGATCGATTTTATTAAGCCAGCATGACAATCCCGGCGTTTTTGTTTGTTCAAATATAAGACTTAGTTTATTACATCTCGTATATATAGATATTGAGTTACGTCAGTTTCAAGATTTTAGACGGACAGACGGACGGACGCCCACATACACTACATAAAAGGTAGTATTGTCTTTGCATACATAAGGTCAACAGAATGACTACTACTATACATTAGTGGCCATGGTACATGTCGATGGCTTAGAATGAGAAGTTCGTATGTACAAATCGATATTTTATATTTGAGAACACAAGAAAAGACTGATAACTACTTTTTACTTATGGAAAAACATGCTTTTTTATCTTCAGTTTGGTCAGCATGACCATTTCCGATTTTCATGAAAATAGGCTCATAAGAAGCATCTGGTGATGTAAATTTGAAATATGCATGAGTTTTACAAGGTCGTACTTACGACCCTCTCATTGTAATTCAATATATTTCTTTTGTGTTAAGCCACATTTCCGACTACATTATCTAGCTTACCTATGTGCTGACTGATTGACTGAGTGCAACTCTATATATGTAGCCCCTTCCGGTTGAAAACCGGCAGGGGACCAGAACATACAAATTGATAAGTAAATGGACTGTATAAAATTATGTGATAGTATGTTATGTTTGTATGCACAATCCCTTTCTTTCCTGAATAAAATATAAAGTCTGCTTAGAGTTTTTCCTTATAGATTTATAGCAACAGTGTATGTATGCACATATTTCGTAGTTTGTTTCTTGTTATAGTTCGAATATATTCACTCAATCCGAGCTGCTGTGGATGAGTGTAAGAAGAACATATAAACATGTCGAACAAAGACAGCACTAAACAGAAACTACGAAGAACAAAGAGTACAGACTAGAACACACAAAACAAAAAAGCACAGATAACAAGTAAAATTCACAAGGACAAACATGAAAGCCAACAAGATCAAATGAAAGATTGCTCTCTTCTCCGACAGCCTGTCGCATCACAACCCGAGCTGAACAGATTGAATACATTTGCATATCAATTCATTTCGAGATAAAATAGTGTCCTTTAGTTTTATGTTTGTGTTCAATGAGTGCGTAATACTTCGGGGTGCTGTTTAATCCAATCACTTATTAAACTATTATAGTATTACTTACCTTCAACTTTAAATTCTTGCAAAATCTTTAATATACGCCAATTGTGATAAAAGGTTGTTCAATATCAATAATGCTTCAGTGAACGAACTCCTACAGACCTCTCGTATGTCCATAATATGCAGGTTTTCGAGAATGATAAATAATTTACATTTGATCGTTTAAGTGTAAGATTTCAGTAAGTGCTTTGATCAACAGTGCCCTGGAGTATAAATTAATGTAGAAAAGGAGACTAATTATAAATATAAACCTAGTCCATTTTTACAATTCCATTGCTAAAACAGATGCATCGGATCAAGATAATTTTTCTGACTATACATTTGTACAATTTGAAGGTATCATACAATACTTTGAAAATAATGAAGACAATATCCAGAGATGAGGCTGTTCTTGTCTTACCTCACCTCGGCACAAATGTTACAATGTGAGCTGTTAGAATGAGTTGATGTCTGGAGCGCGGCGTCCGCTGTCAGCAGATAGTTGTACGTTATTATGAATCTATTCCCAAACCATATACATTTGTATAACGAAGTTTTACTAAACAATGCAATAATGATCTATGGATGATTCTTTTCAAACGTGTATAAACCTTTAAGGTTCGTTGCACATACATGTATGTCACTGGAACCAAAGCGTATGTTAATTCATTCAACAATCAATGCAGTCGAGAAAGGACAGCTAGAAATATGCGGAATTACTATAACATAAAATACACATACGTACATTCTAAACAGGAACCAGTACATGTTTTCAACAATAATGAGCTGTATTGAACATGGATTTATACTCGTAACATCCTCAACAACAAGGGTGTTGTGTAGATGAGCGTCGTACAGAATTATACAAACTGGTGTATAATCTAGTTAGTCCTCTGCCAATATGTGCAATACAATACACATTCAAAACTTGCTAAATAACATCTAGGATTGTCACATTCACAACACTCGAGGAATCGACACGTATAACACATTATTATAACATTTCCATGATCATAAATATTCAGAGATGTTCAATGCCAACCGTTTTATGTTTGTTCTGTATAACAAATATTTACACTGGAGTTGTATTGATTGCAATAAGAAAACCAGGGTACTGTTTTATCAAAGCACTTACGAAAACCTTAAACTTACGCTCAAATTTAAATTCTATATAATTCCTTAATAGCTATATATTGTGGCAAAAGTCGTTCAGTATTAATAACTATTCAGTCAATGAGCCTCTAAAAACAATATTTGTCCCAACTGTGTAGGTTTCAAAGACTAACTAAGAATTAAAAATTGAACGTAAATTTACGATTTCCGTAAGTGCTTTGATAAAACAGTACCCAGATCACGGCCGGAGAATAATACCTTGTACAAAACATTTAGAATATCCTAAAACATGCTGATGTTGTAAATATAAGTGGAATCATCAATACACCAATGTGTACGTTATGACATCGTACATTTAATTATCAGTGACATTCTACAAACATGCAATAAACCATACATGACAAATGATGGACACCTATAGTGGGTCCAAGATAATGAGAAAGACACAGAGGTGGATTAATCAGATGTACTCGATTTATCGGACTGAGTGATGTTTGTACATGTAGTAAAAACTGACAACATCTGTTTATCTAAGTAATTCGTGAAACGTTGTTTGCAACAGTTGACAAAACCGACGCATGTTTGTAAACACCACTTTATCCTGTGTGCACTATATGTTAATCGTGTTTGTGGAACCAGATGTAAAAGGTAAATTGCATGTACTTATTGGTGTCAATCAGGTCGTACTGTAAGTATGGGCTACCCAAACATCAGTGGTCAAGTTTCCAGACAATAGTGCAGAACCAGAGCGAAGACCGTTTGTCAGTCTATGTTTAGATTAGAGTAAACAGAACATGGTCGGAAAATGATGTTAAAATAAAAAATAAAATAAATATACCAGATTTATATAGCGCCTTTTTTCATGCGAACACACGTCAACGACACTTTACATTATAGTGTTGCAGCCACAAGGGCGCAGGTACATCCTCTACCAGTGTAGATACAGCATGATCTAACCAGAGGCACATACTGAGACAAAGCCCCTGTAGGGAGAGAGAGACATTAGATACAGGCATGTCCGGCGCTGCAGAAGCGCGCCTAGCTCTTATTTCGAATAGACAGCCTGGATCTTTAATGTACCCTGTGTATAAAACTGATACACATCTTCCTGGCACCTTTACCCAGATACTTTGCAAACCAAACGGTCGGAAATAGCGGGGAATATTACAAATATTTCAGAGATTACACATGTACAGTTGTTTCACCGTTGACCCAAAATATAAGCATATAAAAGTCACTATTCATTTTTGTAATAAATGCGCAAATGATGGATATTAACTATGTCATGTCTGAGCAACATGTGGCATATGTATGACATGTCTTACCTTGACTTTATTACAAAATAAATATTACCAGAGTGTAGACAGCAGTACTCAAGGTATTATATTGTGACACGTTAATGCATAGTGTTAAAACTATAGTAAACGGAAAGTGCCAAGTAGATTTGGCCGCTTGCTGTGAAATCTGATTAATATGTCACATTCAACAGTTTCGTGCAATACGATGAACTACTACTGCAATAGTAAGGTCCAATACATTTGGTGGACTGTGGGTAAAATACAATGTCGCGGTGTCGTAAATACTTTAATTTCAAATTTTTTAAATTCAAAATTTGGAACGTCAACGGAGAAGTTCACGCATATGGGCAGATATGCATTCTTCATGTACAAATATAATGCAATGTACTATAGTTTTAATTATTTGGTCATATAATTGTTATTGAAGTCGCAATTTAAACAAAATGACTAAACTTGGCTTGTTAATGATATGGATGGGCATGCTGTCCAATGCGTACATCTTGCATACGTGTTGACCAAACTAAAGTTGAATAAGCTTGTTTTTACATATTAAGAGAGTTTTTTCTTGTTATCTCAAATATCGAATTTGTACCTACGACCTTCTCATTCTAAGCCAGCGATTGGTTAAGTCAACAATTTTAATATGTTTACTGCCCGGTGTATATCACTAAAATAGTGATTGAAAATAAAACTAAAAGAGAAAACAGATTACTTTAGATTAGTGCACACATAAAAAGATGGCTGTTACTAAATTATAAATAACACATTGTCAAGCACAATGAAGTTCTGAATGTCAGAGGCGTTAAAAAGACCCAACCTGGTTACCAGCGTCTAAATATGATTACACGTTTTGGCCCCATTTTTTATCAAGGATATTTTGGTCACCAGAATTCCCAACCCCACTGGTTTTGCCCGAAAATAGTCGGAATTTAACATGCACCGTCGCGCACCGTCATATGCATTAGAGAGAAGATTCATTTAAAATATCTTTTTTATATTATCGGGGAAAATCAGGTCAAGATCGAGCCAATCGCCAAATACTTTCCGTGGTGAATTTGGGAGAAATAGTGATCTATTGCAGCTGAGACTTATATAAATGTATATACTGATCATTTGAGATCAAGTTGTATTATATAACTAAATTTCATAATAAGCTTAAGCACGTACAATTCTTTCTGAGTGATGGCTGGACTACTGCCGGAACCGCAATATTGAGCATACATATACCACATATTCCTCACACGACATAAATAATAACACAACATTGAGGATACTTGCACACATCGTGTTATGTTATACTAAACAGTGCATATACAGGGTGTCCAAAAGGAAAGTACATTTTATATAGATTCAGTGTCTATTTATCAAAACTCTTCATTCTGCTATCGTTAAGAAAATGTGCACATGTGTAGACAAAGGATGTATTAATTTTTTTCTGGGATCAGTTTTAAGATTATAACTTGGATATTTTTGCAAAATGTAAATTTACTGAAACTTACCTTATTTTACCGGTGACGTCTATATAGTAATTTATGACGTTCTCAAGATGTCCACCCTTTTTATGTTTCCCTTCCTGCTCTTCTTTTAAACTATTGATATCATTTGCACATATGTCTAAACTGATCTTCTTACCTTCTCTCTTGATGTTTCTCGTGAGCATAGACGTGTCTGTTTGATCTGTGCTGTAAACTAGCGATTTCTCATAGCCCCACAAAAAGAAGTCGCAATGATTTGGATGCGGGCGGTAGGCGGGCCATTTCACACCACAGTGATATTTCCTTGAAATTTCTTTGGATCCAACTGTTTCAAGGTATTTCATCAAACCCTTATGTACAATGTGTGGCCCTGGCACATCTTGCATGAACAATGCATCATTCAAAACAATAAATCGCATGCGGTGTTTAGGAATGAGCTGTTTTAACAAAGACAAGTAACGGGTTGGTGTTTATTTCTTTCTATTGTGCTATCTGAATTGCTAGTGTACAGTCTAATGCCAACGGACTAATCGATTCTGCTGAGGAACATCAAAAGAGAAGGTTGGAATATCAGGTAAGACACATGTGCAAATGTAATTGATGGTTTCAAAGAACGGGTACAAGAAGGGAAATGTCAGAAGGTGACATGCATCGTGAAAACGTCGTTAATTACTACAAAATAACGTCACGGGCAAACTAAGGTAATTTTAGAAAATTGACATTTTTCTAAATAATATCCGGGTTATAATTTAAAAATTGGTCACAGAAAAAACTTACATCTATTGTCTATACATGAGTACATTTTCGTTGCGATAACAGGTTGTAGGGATTTAATAACAGTCATGGAAACTATATACCTTCTTTTTAGACACCCTGTACTCAGATTTGGACATAATTAGGTCAAATATGAAGGATATTACAGTCATTGTACTGGTGCTATCTACCATGAAGTACGTTGACGTGGATGTGCTGTATTGTTTTGTATAGAACCACGAGTTTTGAGCCGTGACGGTTAAAATGTGTTGATATATGTTTGTGTTTGTTCTGATCTTGTCAGTATTGCTGGCCTATGCTACGGTCACAAAGCTCGTACGATATCCGTACGAATTTACCAACTCGTACGAGTCCACAATGTTTGAAATCCTAACGGTACTTTTTCATTCGTAGGGTCTGGTCACAGCTCGTACGGACCTCGTACGATTTATAGAGATACAATCGTACGATATCCGTACGGACATCGTAATAACCATACGGACACCGTACGGGGCTCGCAAGGAGCCCGGCCGTACATCGCACGGTGCTCGTAGATCAATCAGAGCTCGCAGATAACTCGTACGGTGCCCGTACGGTGATCGCACGATGGCCGTACGGTGTCCGTGCGACAATAATGGATATATTCAGCGAATTTTAATTTTCTATGTTAAGACCCTGGTCACATTGATCGTACGAGCTCCTTGCGAGTCGAATTTTAGCAAGTTCGTACGGAGTCCGTACGGACATCGTAAACTCGTAAGGGCATCGTACGGATTTTTGTAACTCGTAGAGGACTCGGAGCTCGGTGAAAATGTTTCACCGATCACCGATCTCCGAGTTTTCTACGAGCTCGTAGAGATATTTGAAAGAGAAAGCTCGCAAGGAAGCTGTCTTCACCCAGTTTATGTATTATTATATTATGTAAGATGAGTATGGATTAGTTGATATTTCATGTCATGTTTATATATGTAAGAAAAAATGCGTAATTGTCCCTCGACAGACTCTGAAATTCAGCCTATTTCGCCATAACGTTTTGAATAGTACAAAGGGTATATACACGTATGTGTCTCATGTGAACCACACCAAATATATATTTTTACCAAAAGAATTACGTGAATGCAGTAGAAATCCAAGGATATACATATGTAGATGCATAGACAATGGTTTGATGTGTACTCATAAGTTCTGTGCACGAGAGTCACGGAAATAACAACTATCATACACTGAGCGTGTGCGGCTCCAGATGGGGTGGGCCTGGACCCTGGAATTGTGGTGAATTGTGGTCATCTAATACAATGAGAGGAGTACGTCTTGGGTGGGAGTCTACTGGGTACCAACTTGGATAAAATATTGCTGGTCGGGCCCCTCTCTAGCAAAATAACCCGAATCCATTCTCATACATGTATTGCCGGGTGCCTGGCAGAGTTGGGCCTACAGTTACCATTCGTGAACTACCAAACGACTACATCAGTTATAACCTAACTTTCTCCGGGGGTTGAACTTTCGATCTCCCGCTTCCTATACGGACACCAAAATCACCCAGCCACGGTCGCGGTCGCGGTAATATGTCATGGATCAAAGTCTGGTGCGTACCTACTTGGAGAAAGGTTGTTGGTCGGATATATCGATGATGCTAATACGATGATGATAATACGAGAATACGATAGTATGATGATGATGATAGTAGAATACGATAATGATAATACAATAATAGCACGAGAATACAAACGTATGATGACGATAATACGAGAGATAATATGTGAATACCATAATAATGATATAAAAATACGATATTGTTTTCATGAATTAATCAGTGTTGTGTTTTTGCTGTTGGCAGAGTCTTTCTACCGGAACTTGGATACATGATACAGTTGCAGTATCAACATTATAGCAGTGAATGTCATAGTGTGTACAACAATGTCATAGTGTGTACAACAATGTCATAGTGTGTACAACAATGTCATGTGTTATTACATGTACATTCGAAATAAAGATATTAAAAGCCTGTGTACAAATGTTGTTATACTCGCACAGTCTGTCTGTCTTCCAAAATTTTAATTTTTCAATATTTCAATATACATCATACTCATAACTATTCATTGTCATAAGTAAAGCAGTTGAGATAATGTTCATTATCTACATCCTAATGGCGTCCCATGCGATGCAAAGCTTTGCAAATTTCCATATCCGTAAGGATATCGTACGATACTCGCACGAGTATTTCGTAGCTCGTGCGGTGTCCGCACGAGCCTCGTGCGAGATTATACAGACTTGAAAAATATCTACGGGCTCGTAGACAGCTCGGGAGCTCGGTGAAACATTTTCACCGAGTCGCCGAGTCCTCCACGAGTCACGAAAATCCGTACGATGCTCGTACGATTTTCGATATCCGTACGGGCTCCGTACGGACGCCGTGCGAGTTCGCCAAAATCAACTCGTACGGAGCTCGTAAGGAGCTCGTAGGGCAAATGTGACCGTAGCATTAATCGGTAGACTGCTTTTTTTCAGGCTAAGACACGCGGATTCATGACCTCATAGCTGCACTTTTTTCTCAACTACATTTTTTCTTTCTCGTCAAGATTATGAAGACATTGTTTAAAAGCCGTTTTATTATTTTAAATAATAATTTTGACTTTTCATTCTACAGGTAATGCTATTTCATGTTTCTCTGTTTTTATTTCATTTTTTCGTCGGACCCAGTATTGAATTATCTTTAATTGAATTCAAAACGTGGTGTGTTATTTGTTGACGACTTGACAGTTTTGTCTGTCTATGAGTCGTATGATGCGTTTAAATGTTTTTTAAATATTACTTGAACAGGTGATTAACAAAATATAAAAAGTGACGATACAAAGGATCGAACGTTTCATAAGACATGGCCGTATCCATTGGGCCAAGTATTCGGTTACTAACAGTAATTACTTATTTAACTTATGCTGGTTTTAGCTTGTAAAGGGTGTAAAGAAAGTTCATTCCGGTTTTTGAAAAGCTTTTGTACACAAAACAAATAAATATGTTGCACTCAGTCACCTGGTACAATGACATCATTATGTAAAACAGTTTTAGCTGATTTGACTGTCAATATTTTCAAACGCAATGAATTAATTTGTTGATCTTGTTTCGAAGATGATGTAAACGACGTCATGACCGAGTAAACTTAGAAATACTCCATTTGGTATCTACTCACTGTATCGTTGCGTATGTTTTAAACTTGTAATGAACTAAACTAATATTTAACCTTACATGTATATAAGAGAAAAACATCATCCAAAATATGAGTCTGTTAGAGTTGTCGTTTGCAAATAAATTCCTTTTGTTTTTCCATATACGTATTATTTTGCGTTTTTGTCAACCCCGACGTTTCTTTACTTTTGTAGTTATTTAGTTACTCTTTTGGCGAATGGCTTTGCCAATGCCTTTTGATGTTCTTACAAGTTGTTCCTGTAATATTTCGCCGTTATTTTTTTACATAGTCGGTCATTTTCTTTACCCTACGGTCAACTATCGCTTGACGTTTACGTCACGTCACGTTAGACGAAATCGATACAATGTACACGCAAATTCATAAGTGTGCTCTTATTATATGAGTACCCTTTCTTTAGCCATCAATAACTTTAAGCATAAAGTTAGTTTCTGCATGTCGACTCATCATAAAAATGGGAAGCGACGTAACGTTAACGTAAGCTTACATTCGCGTTCTATAAATCCATGGCAACGGTGTCTACAAGAACGGAACCCAAACAAAAATAATTCACAGTTCCTAAATTTAGTACTGTACCTTCATTCCAAATTTTGTAATATTTCGCTTGGTAAAAATAAAAATACGCCATACTTTCTGACCGGAACGATCTTTCTTTACACCCTTTATGTACAAACCCTTTAAGGGTGAATCAACTTTGCTGCATAAATTAGTCACGGCTCCAAAACATGGTTTATCTATAGGAAGAAACAGTCATGTAGTCTACGCACATATAATGAATGTAGATAAACATAATAAAGAAGTCCTTAAATATAGACTATGCCTATCTGAACGTTGTCCGTAATCAGAAACATCGTAACCAAACACAAACTAGAAATAGATATCATTGTCGCAATTTTACTTGACAAAACATCAATCGATTAAAATACGATCCTGGTCTGTAGCATCATATTGTCACATATCTCGTCATCGTAAACACAATGTATACGATACAATGTATATATCACTGTGTCGTGTCCGACCAAAATTGTACCGCACAATTTGCTTGCATGTTCACGCAGTGTATGTATAAATTTGTTATTAGGTGGCAGTTGGTCTATTCTACAGGTAAGCAATTGGTAACATACATTGCTCGGGTTTTCCATCGTTGTATGTCATTGTGCATGCATATAAAGTTGATTCCATTGCGTGTGTTGTGGAAGTAGCTCTCGCGCCGCCTTTGGTGCGGTGACGTTACGTTCTATAGTTGGCTTAGTAGGAGCTTGCGTGTAATGCAAATAATAGTTTCTGTATGACGAACTTAAAGTGCAGTCAGATTTACTGACACGTCAGGATGACACCACTCTGTTTAATAAAACAGAGAAAATATAACGAAAATGATTTAAATGTATAAACCAAACTAATTTTTAATGAACTAAACTAAATATGCAAGCATCTAAAATGCAATTGAGAATAAGCAATATGTCATGATCTAAAAGTAACAAGAAAAAATTAAATATAACTACTAATACAAAACTAACCATGACTTAAATATGATATTAAAGTTAAACAATGCTTGCAAAAATACACTCAAGTTATGATCAAAATACATGTACCGAAATGTATTACAAAATAAACTAAGTTAATGATGAAATTAAACAGATTAAATACAATATTCAAACTGCTAAATAAACAAATGCGTCCATTTGCTTAAAAGCTAGCCCAAATATTCTATTTAATGATTCTGCACTTAACAAGTAAAAAACTATTTAAAAGTTGCTAGCATAAGTACTCAAAAATGGCTACTACTAAAGTATTAATGTGTTACCAAAAATACAATTAAATGTAAGTATTTAATATTATCTGAATGATTTACTTAATAAAAATGACCTAATTAATTGCAAAAATATTACTTATTATGTAATTTCAACAATTTACATAAAACTCCAAAATAAATGCCTAAAGTACCTAATTAAATTAATTAATAATTAATCAATAATTATTATTTTCGAGAGAGGATTTAAGATCCTCACATTTAAAAAATAAGCAACAGAATGAGGAAATGCCAGTGTTTCCACTTTTATGGACATCACTTCTATTTGACCACTAGATGGCACTACCAGTCTCTTAATTAGATAAAACTCATTCTGATTAGTTATTTTACCATGATTTAGCCAATCAAAGTATCTAACATAACAGTCTCTTCATTAAATAAGACTAATATTGATTAGTCACATATAATAATTTAACCAATCAAAAGATACCTAACATAATCATCTAGGCAATTAAGATTCCTTTGTTTACATAAGTCTGCAGACACTATGATGTAATAGGGTCCAGTCATATCTAAAAAAAGACTGATCATGCAATAATTAACTGATAGGAACAATGGAAGTGTATCAGAATCATGAGGTTATTGACGGCGCGAGAATAGAATAACAAAAGTTACCTAAATGCGTTATTCTGTAGCTCATCAATTTTCTTTTATATTTAAATGATGTTTAAAAATATTCCAAAAACTATAGTAGGCCTATATAGAACACGTTATAAATAAGGGAGATAAATACTATGTTGCTTCGGATAGCACTTTGATCGACCGCCATCTTGGAACGCTGTGAAAACAAAGAGGAAACACATAACGTGACAGCCTGCATATAACCAGTTATTGATCAACTGATTACGCCATGAAAGTACTTGTTTTAAACAAGGAAAGTCGTATTATTATACACATAATCAGCGTAGTTATACAGTGAACTTCAAAACCAAAACAGGTTCGTAACGACTTCGTCCTTCGTTACTTCGTACCCAAAAACAGAAAAATGTCACAAATTTTCTAATGACTGTGCATTTGAAATATTCTTTAAAATTTAAGATATTATTCGCTAAAATAAGCTGTGCCTTAGTTCATATTATATTATGTAACATGCTGGAGTAAAGATCCAACTTTACAACACGTGCATACTTTATGTCATTACATATATGATATGTTGGAAATACAGTTTATGGTTATTGAACCTAAGCATCATACTGTTGGCAATACGATGTCAGTCAGAGACATTAAACTTGAAGACCAATATACAGTCAACAATCCGGACACGTCTTGATGATATGATAAATCAAGTTCATAATATACATGTTTGTTTGATATATAGCACACTCACACATGACATTAAACGATTTCGTAAGCAGGGTTTACATATTATATAAGATCCATACTATAAATTCGTCGTAACAACGTTCATTATCGTCGTAAATCGTTCATGCACATCATGTCGTTACATATACCATGTAACTTTGTTCTGCTGCCATGTTGCCCAGTCGCATCGTACCATAGTTCCGCCGTATCGTAACGTAGTCTTGCCACATCGTACTGATGTCCGGTTGCATTGTCACATAGTACCGTTGTCTGTCACATCGCTCATTTGGTCTGTCTCATGGCTTTTTGTACTATCAAATTGAACCTGTTCATTGTAACATCAGGCTGTTATGCTGTCATATCGATGTACGTATATTTGGAAAAATAGGCAAGCACTTAAAATGTACACGCACATTTTGAATCGTCAGTAGATATAGGCATCCTAATCCTTAGTGAACTTAAGGTGATTCCCAACTTTTCATTTGTGCGGAAGTTTAGAAATCGGTGTAAATATGACGTATTGAAAGCGTCTGACTACCATAATGAAATAGTACGAAAAATTAAAACTTGATTCGTCAGCATGTTCTCATGTCTTAAAATCGCGAATTTACTGTATAGGTATTACTATATTATACTAAGTATAATAAGCTTGCAGAATAAAACTATAGCTGCAATTTTATGTACCATTTATTCCAAACGTTGAAACACCAACACTCGCGAATACTAGCTACAACGTATGTGAAACGTTTTATTATGCGCCCTAACAAAATTGTATCAAAGTTTTAATATTTGTTTGGCAAGCACCCCGACTACATTAGAGGACGGTTCTTTGCATTTATTTCGTAAGAATATAGACTAGCAAATGCAAAAGAGCATATAGCTAAAACTGTGCTCATCTTAAAATATACACATTTTTTTCAAAAACAAATTATCGCGAAAACTGGATACAGAGTATTGAAAACGTTGATGTATTTTGTAAACTCTCCTGGTTTTTGACATTTTCGAAATCACTAAACTGTCAATAAAAAAATCTAGCCGAGCAACTGCCATGAAATTTGTAGTTACTCTACTGGTTGCATGTACGAAAAAAGTATGTTGTTCAACTATTTGTTTCGTATAACTTAAAAATGAAAAATCTCATATTTTAAAATATCATTTAAAAATACATATAACATGCATATTATAAAACAAACATTATCGTGTGAGTCCGTATGTACGAAATGTCGTGCATGCCAAGTTTCATGAAATAAAATCAAACTTTTTCGTTAAATTGCAAATATCAGTTTTTTGTTTCCTCAAAACCTAAAAATATCTTAAAAACTAGCCGAGCAAAACTGTGATTGGTTTGCACAATCACTATTATGGGTCTGTCCTTCATAAAAAGCAGGTGTTTGATACCTCGTGTACAGAAAAATTTAAGAGTTGGGAATCACCTTAATTGTATAAAGATAATACAAACAGTGTAACAAATTTAGTGTCTCTCCGTAGCTCAGTGGTTAGCGCGCATGTCGTCGAATCTGGCGACTCGTGTTCAAATACGGGTTGAGGTAATCATATGTGTGCAATATTTCAGCAGAAAGCTGACTGGCAAATAAAGGCTGTGATCGGCATTACAGAGAAGGCAGCACGATCAGCAGAAACAACAGAACATAGCACGAAGATAAGTAGCACAGTACTAGAACTTAATCACTACACATACACGTCAAGCAAATAGAGTAGGTTTGTTAGTATCGACGCTCCAGAGAAACATCATTCATTTTTATGAAGTATATTGTAAACGTAACTACTTTGTGCCAATATTGTGTAGGTGGTATATGGATGTATAATAATGCAGTAATTATGTTATTATACAATCCAAGGCTTTCATATAACCGCGCATGTGCAATGCGATTTTTATCTTTAATTAAGATTTATGACCAAGTATTGTTGATGTTCTGGCAGGTAATGGTCTTTATACTCGTTTCTCAACCAAGTTTGTTGTATTTTTCAGAGTACATTGTAGATTCTTCCCACACAAATTTAAATTGAAAATGTCAAAGTAACACAGGTTGCGGTACATTACGTTTTAGTGAAATGACATGGCAACGTTAGCAATTTTTACTCTGTGTTATGTGTATTTTGTGCTGTGCTGTGCTGTTTATAGCTGCCATCCCTCTGCGATATCTTATTATAGTTATGACTTGACACAATGTATTTAAATATCATACAGTACATTTGGAATACGATAGTATTTTTACGTAAATAAATATGAATTAAACTGTATACATGTGGAAGTTGTTTAGAATTTAGTCGAAATGCATTTCGAATACACCCCAAATAATGTTCGATATTTCTGAACTTCAAATGTATCTTGAACGTTTTGAGTACTGAGAGTGGCCATAAACATGTACAATTATGCACAAAGAATGCAGACATAAATTATACAATGCATTGCGATATACCACTTATTTACCTTGCCACAACATTTCGGCTCACTCTGTCTCAAGTGTGACTGTTTTAGATATACGAATACATGCACATTAGGATAATGAGCCTACAGATATGTATTTATCGGTCACATCTGGTCGTGGACGCAAGAATAACTTGACACTTGGGTGTCGCACATGGCGCTCACAAGGAACAATACGTTTCTTCAGATTACATTTTCCATTTGCATTTTTTGTGATATTGTGTATCACAATTTTTTATATCGAACGGTGCAACATGTAATGCTACTTTCATACACCCTAGAACATAAACAAGTACTTCATGCAAATGATGTAACAAGACAAGTATTATTTCACATTGAATTCATACAGTATAATATTATGCAACATAGTACATGCCACTGCATGTTGCCTTGTTTAATTATAGATGTTGCCTTGTTTAATTATAGCTATACATCTAAGCTCGTTTAATAAATTATATATATATAATCATCAAACCTTACATCATATTCTGCACATCAATCATGAGAGCTTGGTAATTGTTACGACTCTTTGAGAACAACTAGGGATTTTTTGTTTACAATATTGTTCACGCTGTTACTTTGGTCTATATAGATGATGCTGTCATAATAATAAGAAGAAAAAGGGATATGACATATGCCATGTATACATTGCATACTGTGCATAATGCTCTTGTTAAAGTGATCAACTCAACACGTTGGAAAATATGCTTGGTTGATTGCAACATTTCTGTGAATGGTGACTTACTATCATTCCAACCGGTAAAGTGATTAATCAGCTGCTGGATGAAATAAAATCATGTTAATCTTTCTTGCAGGTGATGCTGTGCAAATAGATCGAATTGAAGGGACTCACACATTGAACTCAGCAGAAACTCAGCCGGGTATTCCATCTAGTGTGTATTTCTATCTACGTCTCTGCCACGGCGCATACCCGATGGAGTTGAAGATTGACAACTAATGTTCGTGTGAACACGGTAAAGCCTTGTTAACAACGACCTTTCGGTGATCGTGCAAAGTTTTGCGATGAACTATTATTAATCGGTAGGCGTAATTAAAAGAGCGTTAAAACTTTAAGAAATCGTAACACCGCAATATGAACATAACCAACTAGAATTATTGACATATCGACATTTTCTATGAGTAAACCTTGTTGACAGTTCTACCTTTCGTTGGTCGTGCAAAGTTTTGCGATGAACTATTATTAATCGGTAGGCGTAATTATATAAAAGAGCGTTAAAACTTAAAGAAATCGTAACACCGCAAGATGAACGTAACATCATAAAACTAGAATACTTGACATATCGACATTTTCTATAAGCTTCTAGTATGGTGACGAGGACACACTCTCCAACATTGAACACCTTCTGGATGTCTGTAATTGTCAAGATGTATATTTTGAGTGAAAATTCATGAGAACAACTCATTATGCTGCTGATGCAAACATTGCATTAGATACTCAAACCACATTGATTTCTTCGTCAAGCCATTGTTCCTCTGGACGAACAGGTTACCAATCATTTGTACGCAACATCATCTATGCTATTAACGTCACCCTTAACGCAATCACTACAACCATCGTCATCATCAACGCCTCCATATCGACATTCTGAAAGTCATTACATTAATCGTCAGCGCTTACAATTATACTGTCGCTGGTTTTTTAAAATGTTATCTTGCTCGAAATATAACATGGAGCAATTATATTTTAGAATGTTATAGTGAGAATCGATGCTCGACACTGTGCATTTGGTATCCGAATTATAGTGTAGTACAGGGAAAACAGGCACACGTATAAGTTCGACGTTATTGTGCAGAAATACCATTAATAGCTTTTTACAATTATGAACACGTTACATTTATCATGTCATAATCAAACTACTTGAACTCAAATTGAAATTTCCCCAATGCATACCATGGACTGTTGGAAATGCAATTAAAAAAGACAGGAACACATTTTTTAATCATAGGAGCAATAGCTTGACACACGTATGGAAGAATTCAAGGGCAGTTTTATTATGAACAAAATCTGGAAATGTTAATGCAAATTTGCTTTAAGATCTCGATGTTCGCGTTTAAATGATATGATATTTAAGACGTTAGTACTTATATGAGACGGATCCCAATGCCGCAAGCATATAACTTTTCAAGGTAAATATCTAAAGGCTCCGGACTAATGCATGTATAATAACTTTTGTTGGTATGCCGGTAACCCATTATAATGAAAACTGTGACAATTATGTTCTTCTGGCGCTATATAATGTTTTGTTTGGGGGTAATAATTAGTTTGGGTATTGGTAACCAAATGCAAGTTCGTTAGGTTGTAAATGAGTTCAAAATGTCAAAACATGGACATGATTGTCTTATTACACGTGTGATTTGATCATCGTAAGATTACAGGACTTCGCTGTACCTTTACGACGGCCTTCGTAATGCATGTATTTACTAGTATGTTGTAGAGACCAACATTTGACCGCACAAACTTGTATTCATGTTGTAATGACAAATCTGGCAAGTCGAGTTATCAGCACACAACAGAAACAGCAAAGCATAAAAGTCACAAAAACATCAGTACGCGACGAATATTGATAACTTTTGGTTGACTATTTATATTTTCATATTTATTATCGTTGATATTTATTTAGGAGCTTAAAGGCATATATAGCACCATTTCCTAGTAGGCAGGGAGTAAGAATGTGTATGTTGAAATGCGAAACTAGGCGATATGATGGTTTTGTATTTACACTGTACTGATTTATCTGCCGAGCAAAACCTTTATTTGCCAGTCAGCTCTCTGCTTTGAACCCGGTCGCTTGATTAGATGGCAAGTGCGCTAACCATTGAGCTACAGAGTCACGATATGTTCAACATATAATTCAAGCAAATGCTTCAAACGACTGTATGAAACAATTATCCAGCGTGAACAATTACCTTTTAATTGATCATGAAATGCACATTCCCTGGCACTAAGCATTTAACACAAATATTTGAACAATATTAACCTTGTATACCCTAGAAAAGTTTGATTCATCTGTAATATCTGTGATTAGGAATGTCTAGCCGTTGACAACACTAGAAACATGCAGAACAGTTATATGTTCTTAGCAGAAAGTAAATTTTCCGCTTTAAAAATTTAAAATTATGTGTGTTGACATTAATTAGTATGTTCCATCAATACATGTACGGGTATATACGTGGGCAAGACAATTCGGGTATTCAAAAACAAAATAGATGATTTCGAGAATGGGTAATCGTAGGTTTTGAAAAAACTATGGGCACTGGGTCATTTCTGCTCTTTAGTGTTTCCCAGAAAGATTACTAGGATTTTACACAGAGAGAGTCCATAGAGTCGCCAGAGTATCGGTTTGAAATCATCCCGCACATGTTCTATTGGGGACATATCAGGTGACAACGGAAAACGTTCAGATTGGAATTATAGTATTATATATTTATTTAAGCTTTTTTAACTTCAGTTTGGTCAACAAGTATGCAAGATGTACGCATTGGACAGCATGCCCATACATATCATTAACGAGCAAAATTTAGTCAGTTTTTTTAATTGAGACTTCAATAACAATTATATGACCAAATAATTTAAACTGTAGTACATTGCATTACATAAGTACACGAAGAAGGCAAATCTGCCCATATGCGTGATCTTTTCAGTTGACGTTCCAAATTTTGAAATTAAAGAATTTACGACACCGCGACATTGTATTTACCCACAGTCCACCAAATGTATTGTCCATGAAAATAAAGTATTTTGCAGTAGTAGTACATCGTTCTAAATTCCCCTAATTGCATGAAACTGTTGAATGTGACATATTAATCAGATTTCACAGCGAGCGGCCAAATCCACTTGGCACTTTCTGTTTACTATAGTTTTACCACTATGCATTAACGTGTCACAATATGATATTGGCTTACCTTTAATACTATTGTCTACACTATTATTTGGTGTAATAAAGTCAAGGTAATACATGTCATACAGATGCCACAACTGTATATCATTTGCGCATTCTTTACAAAGCCGAAACGTGATTTTTATATGCTAATTTGTTTTGTGTCAACGGTGGAACAACTGTATTCATCTTGTATCGATACTCGCACTGCATCGTTTCTAATTGTATGCACGTGTGCTGCATCTACATAATTAAGACGTAAAATAAAAATTCCACAAAAATATTTTTCATAATTATCCTTCCCCTTCTTTTTGGTATTTCATGCTAATTTAAATACTGTGTGGAAGTCATATCTATATGTGCCTATGCTGATCTTTATTGTGGTATACGGATGTCTTGAACAAATCAATTTCCAATCTTGGTATTCTCTTTTTATTTTTCTTTCGAGTTTCTCGTTTATGGTAACAATTATAACCATAATGTGTCATACACATCGTAATAACAATATACGCGTATGGTTAAATTCCTAATCGGTTTATTTGATATTCTGTTAGACTAGTCAACATTAAACATGGTTAAAATAACATATACGAGGGTTGTTCATTTAATACCCGGACGATCGCCATAGCGCTTGATTGAAACATGCAATTGTAATAAATTTTCATTCAATAAGACGTACACACCAACTTGATAATTCGACAAAATTTGGCATAATTTTATCAAAGAGAACACAAACTGTCGTTACTATAGTAACCCAATTAAGGGCTACCCGGCCCAACCCAAGTTTTCAGTGAAATGTAGAGTGTTGATATGACAGGGTGAGTGGCATAGTTGCTTATTTTCAACGGAAAACATCATATAACGTTATGTCTACATCTATGACATGTTATATAACGTTTGATGTCATTTCTGTACTGTTACTGTGTGTGAAGCGTCGTTTAGTGACAACGGGCGTGTTTCCGTTAAAATCGCAATGAAATCAAATTTGTTAGGGAAAACCCCGATTATGATACAATTTCGTAAAAGTATTAGTCATACACCTATAAAACTAAAGAATCTATTTTCGAGACGCCTTTTGGGAATATTCGTATCGGTTGATTTCTGCTTATAAACGGTTCTTTGATGACAAGGATCACCTCGCGATGATCCGAGGCAGTGTCAATCTAACGTCTGAAACAGGAAAGTGTCATCGGTTAAACACCTGTTGGAGGGGTAGACACAACTTGAAGAATAAATACAATAGTAATTACGGAACCATGCGAAATAATAGTGGATACATCATTTAACATCACTACCGAACATCTAAAAATGGTAAATGTGTGTGCTCGCGTGACTTTATGGCTCCAAAACGATGATCAAATCGAGAAAAGGTGTCACGTTTTAGGAGCGAAAATGGCGTAACGTCACAATATTTTGACGTCGACTTAATTGGGCCGACTCGCGTTACATGTACTTATTAAAACAATAATATCATTTAAACCCTTCGTCGCAACAAGTTGAAATTTCGTATATGTATTAGGGAATGGTGTGACTGTTTTCCTGTAAGTTTTTATCAATATCAGTCCTCCAGTTTTCCAGCAATATTGATCGTCCGGGTATTAAATGAACGACCCTCGTATATAAACAAATACTGATACAGTCATCTAAATAAAAGTAAAAACTGTCGTGTTTCTCAATCTCATTAAAATCAGTCTCTTACATTTGTTCCATTTCTTTACGCTACACACCGTAAAAAATGACCTCTCTAGCGAACAATGACGTCACGTAGCCTCAGCAGTGCTTCACTGCACTTTCAGATTTGTGAAAGTAGCGACTTGATTGGATGGCGTAAAGTTCACACTGACATAACCCTACACAGTCTATATCAGCGTAACGTAGTGAAGCGTAAAAAGGGTCTGGTTTAAATGAGATTGCGCGTTTCTGAGCCTAGCACATTTTCAATCTTAAAATAAACCTTTCAGTTAAGCATTTTAAATTGATATAAAAATGTTCCCTAAAAATAATGACACTATCGAATACCTACGGGTCTGTACTCGCCTTAAAGGTCGTTGCGAAGTTATCTGAACCAGACGATAGTAACCTACACTACTAACAAAAATATATATACTTCGTGATAATGGTGCCCCCCTCTTCAAGTTAATCACGATGAGAATGCTATTTATTTTAATAAACATGCTTGCTTTGAAAAGATGTGTATTTTATCTCTGCAGAACTGAACACAAACAAATACATTTATTATTTTAGACCAACGATAGAATGCAAGGTCTAATCCTAGCTGTAAGCGTTCACATCTGTTTTGGCCATAGCAAACAATATATACATAAAGGATATCTCCTGTGATCATTATTTAGATGGAATCTAATTAGATCGTATTGTTGTCTTATAAAACTTACCTATAACGAATAGTCGCAGATATAGATCGCTAGACAATATAGGCTAGTTGCCGGCCTCTAGACAACACAGGCTAGTTGCCGGCCTCTAGACAACACAGGCTAGTTGCCGGCCTCTAGACGACATAGGCCGGTTACAGGTCTCTATATATCATAGGCTGGTTAACGGCCTCTAGACAACGTAGGCTGATCACCGGCCTCTAGACAACGTAGGCTGGTAACGGGCCTCTATGAAACAAAGGGTGGTCACCGGCCTCTAGGAAACATAGGGTGGTTACAGGCCTCTAGGAAACAAAGACTAGTTATTGGTTTCTAGACAACGTAGGCTGGTCATCGGCCTCTAGACAAAGTAGGCTGGTTACCGACCTCTAGGAATCAAAGACTGGTTATCGGTCTCTAGACAACATATGCTAGTTGCCGGCTTCTAGACGACATAAGCCGGTTACAGGCTTCTAGATATCATAGGCTAGTTACCGGTCTCTAGACAACATAGGCTGATTACCGGACTGTATACAACATAGGCTGGTTACCGGACTGTGGACAACATAGGCTGGTCACCGGACTGTATACAACACAGGCTGGTTACCGGACTGTAGACAACATAGGCTGGTTACCTGACTGTATACAACATAGGCTAATTACCGGACTGTAGACAACATAGGCTTGTTACCGGCCTCTAGAAAACATAGGCTGGTTACCGGCCTCTAGACAACATAGGCTGGTTATCGGCCTCTAGACAACAAAGGCTAGTTACCGGCCTCTAGACAACATAGGCTAGTTACCGGCCTCTAGAAAATATAGGCTGGTTACCGGCCTCTAGACAACATAGGATGGTTACCGGACTGTATACAACATAGGCTGGTTACCGGACTGTAGACAACATAGGCTGGTTACCTGATAGTAGACAACATAGGCTGGTCACCGGACTGTAGACAACATAGGCTTGTTACCGGCCTCAGACGGCATATACTGGTTACCTGCCTCTGAACAACAAGGCTGGTTACCGGGGTCTAGACAACCTAGGCTGGTAACTGGACTCTAGACAACATAGGCTGGTTACCGGCCTCTAATCTTACATTATGTCAGAGCAAAACAAATAGAATACTATTATTTTTATCATAGTAACGCTAGTCGATTTGTATCATATTTAATGTATATTCGGGTAAATATTCATATGAAAAGTAAAATTAGTGTGATTAATGTTTTTTGTAAACCGAGTCGTAGTGTCATGCCCCTTTCATGTTATTGAGTGTGGAAAGAATTGCACGCGAAATTCGAGCCTATTCATATAGTATATTAATATTAAATGAATTATTACACAATAAAAACACAATGAAGTTTAAATCTTTAAACAATCCATACTGCGCCTTAGTCAAGATGAGCGGAATCAGGCATTTGGCATGGTCTTATCCGGAATCAACAAGAACGCCATTGCACGTCGGTTTCGATGTAGCCATACACTAATTTATAGGCTGGTGACACGATGCCAACGCACTGGTGACGTCCAGGACCATACTCGACCTTGCAGACATAGAGTTACAACTCCTACAGGATGACAATAATAACGTCTTGCATCTAAACAATCGCTTTAAGACGACAAACTCCACGTCCAGGCCAACCATTAGCCTCCATGGGCAAGCCACATTACACAAATATCGAATTATTAACAATCACTTAGTTTTATAAAGTAATGATGTTTTTTTTTCTTTGGTAATGCAGAGCATTTCTTTATAGACACAGTGTACATCCTAACTCCGTCAGAAGTCGGTCGAGGACAGCTAATCTCACGTTCCAAAGCCCAGCTTAGGTAACACTTCTAACATTACGGCACCGACAAGCCAGGTTACGATGGGCAAGAGCTCACCTTAGATTTACCAGGAGACAGTGGGGAAGCGTATTGTAAACGGACGAGTCCACATTTTCCATACCAAAGTTCTGAATGACGTCACTGTACACGCTCGTAGGAGGGTCAAACACAATTTGTCTGCTTATTAATTCTTTAAAATCTAGTAAAGTGGTTTGTTTTGGACAACACAATTTCTCCATAAGGAACTTCATAATAAGAAGTTCATTGGAAAAAGAGTGGGTGAATGGGGAGCCCATGCATGCGTTGTCTTAAGATCAATCACTGATTACCAAAATATAATGTTTGTCGTAAATTGTCCAGCACAACATTCACCGTGTGTGAAACCATCTTTGCACCATTCATCTGTTTAATTCAATACATTTGATCTGCTATAGTGTTAGATATATCCCCCAGAACACATCTAATATAGCATTGAGGTTTTCTCTACAACTTGATGAATATGCTCAACAATCTCATCCATACTCCACTACGACGTCTACCATTTCTTAAAGTTCTCATGTACCTTACAACGTTAAGTGTCGTCGTAAATTTTCTTGCATATTGTGCTGTTACCGTGTTACATCGTACTGTTGTTCTTTAAGATTGTACCGTAGTCTTGCCAAATCGCACTGCTGTCCTGTTACCTTGTCACACCGAACCGTAGACCTGTCACATCGCTCTTTTGGTATGTGTCATTGCTTTTTTGTACTTTCACATTGAACTTATTCATAGTAAAATCGCACTGGTATACTGTCATTTCCATAGGTACATAATTTGAAACCTATTCATTGCAGCATCGCGCTGTTATGCTGTCATATCGCTGTATGATTGGACACATATTTTGAGTTGGTCAGTTGACCAATAGACAAGCACTTAAAATGCACGCATCATAATCCGGAGTGAACTAAATAAATAAAGATATAACAAACAATGTAACACATGTAGTGTGTCTCCATAGCTCAGTGGTTAGCGCGCTTGTCATCTAACTTGGCGACCAGGGTTCAAAAACGGGTTGAGGTAATCATATGCCTACCTTATTTCAGCAGAAAGCTGACTGGCAAATAAAGGCTGTGCTCGGCATTACCGTGAAGACAGCACGATCAGCAGAAACAACAGAACATAGCACGAAGATAATTAGCACACTAAGCATTACAAATACACAAGGTAAGCTTGGAGAGGTTTGTAAGTGACGGCGCTCTATAGTATTCATTGTATGAAGTATATTCTCAACATAACTACAGTGTGCCAATAGTGATATGTTGGTGTATAATGATGTAGAAATTATGTTATCATGGTATTGTAACATTTAAAGCGTTCATAGCAACGCGCATGCGCAATGTGATTTATTTTCTTGACATCTTTAATGAAGATTTATGAGAAAGCATTGTTGATTTTCTGGCAGAAAAATCTTTATACTAGTTTCTCAGCCAAGTTTATTGAATTTCTTTCATAGTACATACTATTAGTTGATTCTTCCTACACAAAGTTAAATTGAAAATGTCGAAGTTGCGGTGCATTACATTGATTTCATGGTTTAATTACATGCAATGGCAACGCGAGCAACTTGTGTCTTGTGTTGTACTGTTTCCGTTTAGCGCTGCCTTATCTGTGCGATTTATTTTATAGTTATGACTTGACAATCTATGATTTTGTGTTTTCAAAACGTCATACAGTTCAATTGTAATAATATACGTAATTTAAACTGTATGCATAAAATTAATTCAAATAAAGTCGAAATGCAGCTACAATAAACCCCAAATAACGTTCGATATTTCCCCACTTCAAGTGCATATTTGTAGTCAACCTTCCTCTATGTATGTATTGTCCACTTTGTAGTAAAATACAAAATTAAATAAATATTTCGCCATTGTGCCTTTTTGTTAAACCTTGTTCATTTTGTATGTGCCATTCTGCAATTTCGTTGTCCAGCACAAGACTGCTTCATATCTTTCAAAATAGCATGTACACTATATATATGTTGTAGATTGTCCTTGTGATGTGTAATGTCCAGTTGTTATTTTCCTCTTCACCTGGCTCTCGTTCAGTTTTAGTTTGACTGACTGAGGCGACAGACATTCGGGACGGGATGCCTTGTTTACAGTTAGGTATTGTGCTTTGTGTGTTTTAATATTTTCTGTGCTCGGCTGGTTAAGTTGAGTGCTGCCTTCCCTGTCTGACATAATATAATCTGTTTAACGTTTTGAGTATTGAGAGTGGCCATACAACATTAACAATAATGGACTCAGAATGCAGACAGAAATACTACAAAGTAATCGATATACCACTCATTTACGTTGTCACAACAGTTTACCGCGCAAACACATACATGTTGTAATGACAAATCGGTCAAGCCGAGTAATCAGCACACAACAGAAACAGCAAAGCATGAAAGGCACAAATTGTTAGCTGTGCATGAAGTGGTCCCGGCAAAAGTGAAACGAGAGTTATGATGACTTTTGGTTGATTATTTATATTCATTATTCTTTATGTGTGTTTAAGAACGAGTATCACAGTTGTCTGTGCCAAAATTCCTCCGCATATTCTTAAAACATTGAATATAAATGTGAAACTGACATTGGTTGTACACATGTTCAAACAACTTTCATCTTATCTTTTTCAAACTAGGTGACAATATTTGCGGACATAATAGCTAGGCCAAATGATATTATAGGCCAAATCGACCCCGGCCTTCTTGGGTTATGGTCCATAAATCACCAAACAAATGTGAATTTCCCCGTGTCTGTACTGTTATAAAAACAATTTTCATCTTTTTCAAACATGTTGACATTGCATGTGGGCATAACAACTACACCAATTTTCGTCATATGCCCAATCAGCGCAGGCGTTTTGAGTTATGACCCTTGAATTCTTGACCTTCAGACTTGATGGCAATGTTTATGGGAACAATATCTAGACCAAGTTTGATGGTTTTATTTTCATTCACCATGACCTCCAGACGGGGTTATTTTGTAATACGTTGGCTTTTGCTATTAGCTTGATGTTTGAGTCTGTTTTTTTCTATTTTGGAACAGATTCGTCTCGCTTGGTCACCAATAACTCAAAATAAGCTTGGGATCTATGTTTTAATTGATATTTTTGTGTGTTAACGTTAAAATATCAATACAGCAAAAATGCAAAAGTTTCTCTCCTTAGGAAAAACCTGTCACATTCGTCCTGAATAGTTTTAAGTCAGATCATGCGCAATTTCCTAGTAGGTAGGTAGACACAACGTTAATGACTATGTTACATATTTATGTCATTTTTGTATTTGCATTGTTCCGATGTTGCGCTGATGAAGATAATTCAAGCAAATACTTGTAGCAATGAACTTCAAACTACAATCTCTATGCAACAATTATCCAGCGTGAACAATTACGTTTTAATTGATCATGAAATGAACATTCCCCGGAACTACGACCATTTAACACAAATTTTTCACAAATATCTTGCATTCCACATCTTCATGTCAGGTTAGAAATTTCTAGCCGTTGGCAACAGCAGGAACATGCAGACTAGTTAAAATGTTCTTATTAGAAAGTGCATTTTCCACTTTTAAAACGATGATAGGGCAATTGTTAGAAGCGGAAGATTGTGCCAATATTGTATAGGTGCATGTTGGTGTTTAATAATGCAGAAAGTTTGTTGTTATATCATCTAAAGCTTTCATATCAACGCGCATGCCCAATGTGATATCTTTACATCTTTAAACAATATTTTATGAGCAAAAAGAGTATATTAAGTCAGACAGGGAAGGCAGCACTCAACTTAACCAGCCGAGCACAGAAAACATTAAAAACACACAAAGCACAATGCCCAACTAAACAAGCGCAGATCCGCCCAAGTCCAAGCTGTCGAAAAGTATAATAAATTATAACTAGCTGAATGACCCAGTAGAAAAGATACAGCAACCAAAAGGCGGAATGCCTACGCTGAATGACCTAGTAACAACAGTAAAACTGCTGAACTACATAGTTATAGCAGCCTTTAGTCTCAAAGTTAAATAACAGTATTAAAACGTTGAAAGGCCCGTATAGTGGGATGACCTACTAACAAGCTGAATGACCCAGTTTCCACAGCAAAAGGACTATATTGCCCCGCTTTAGCTGTAAGAAATCTTAAAACGAAGAAGTGCCCAACACACTACCGACCAAGAAAATTAAACGCCCCTAGTCTCATTGTTAAAAACTGAATAAAAAAGATTCAGCAAACAAAAGGCAGAAAGCCCACGCTGAATGACCTAGTAACAACAGTAAAACTGCTGAACTACATAGTTTTAGCAGCCTACAGTCTAAAAGTTAAGTAACAGTATTAAAACGTTGAAAGGCCCGATTTCAGCAACAAAAAATCTGAAAACCTTAAAACGAGTGACCCAGTTTCATTAAGTAAAATGACGTAATTGAACAAATCGAGATATGACGTACTGAATTGCAAGCAATACAGAAGTCCCCCACCGGTGTAAAGCCATTGTCAATATGTATGTTGCCATATCAACAAACCAATAGTCCCCTCCGGTCAAAAACCGGTAGGGGACTTAAAACTACAATAAATGACCTCAGGGGACAGAACACTACATCCATAACTCCACAGCTGTACATAGACTCATGAACGAACCCGGTAGGATGCGAACCGCTGGGACGAAATAGTAAGAGGACAACCGGCAAATACGAATAAATAGTTAACTCCTAGCTCCTTTTGGCCCCGGTCAAAAAATTAAATACTGAGAAATTATGGCATATTATCGATTATTTAAAAATGAAAAACTCGATTATAAACGGAATTGGCGTTTAAATATTATTGTTGATTTTCTGACAGGAAATGATCTTGATACTCATTTCTCAACAAAGTTTATTGATTTACATTGTAGATTCTTCCCGAACAAAATTAAATAGAAACAGTCAAAGTAACACAAGTTGCGGTACATTGCAGTCATTGTTTTAATGACATGACATGGCAACGCTAGCAATATTTACACTGTGTTTTGTGCCTTTTATGCTGTACAGTTTCTGTTCAGCGCTGTATTCCCTGTGCGATTTAGTGTTATCATTATGATTTAACAATGTATATGTAAAAGATCATACAATACAATTGGAATATGATACGTAATATAAACTCTATACATACAGTTGTTTAAACTATAGTCGAAATGCAGTTTGAATATATCCCAAGTAATATTCGACCTTTCTCCTCTGCAAATGCATCTTGGCCACGAAACATTAACAAGAATGCACGCACAATGCACACATAATTTATGTATTTCGTTATACCACTCATTTATTTCATTATTTCGGCGGACCACGACGTCGCATACGTTAACGCGCCCCGACATATACGTTATTACCCTCGGCCTAGGGTGTTTGAATGCTCAAAGCAATTTGACTATGGAGGAGCACGTGACCACATGTCAATGCCTGATTGGCTAATGTGTCAGTCTGGCTTAAGGTGAGTCTAGACAGTACAGTTTGGTTTACAAATGTGCTGTGTAGTTACATGTAGTATACTTCTACCACACAGTTTCTGGAGATATACCGTCTAGACACATCTTCACGAATTCGCTAATCGTCTGTTGTGCTGCTAGGTAAATGGTCTCAATGTTCGGAATCACGACAGGGGTCTGCTTGGTTACCATTGATGTAGAATGTTTGAAAATGGTTAGGCCAAAAGAATATATGGAGTGTTTCCTCTTCCCTGCCCCGTTGATTAGGTAGGATTAACCGGTCTTCCAACCAACAAGCGGTTTCAGCCATATACTCATAGAGGAAATCATGGTGTGCACGAATTATCGATAAAAGCCTTTCGAGGAAGAACGTAGTGCTATTGTAACTATGTCTTTTTGTAATATCAAATGCGGAATATGGGCTATATTAGAATCGAATTAATAAACATGTACCTGTGTTGTATCTATAATAAAGCTTGTTCGGTTGCGCATCCGAACTAGTGACTGTGACTGTGCTTTATTCCACGATAAAACACATGTACACATTCATTATTTCTTAAGTAAAGTTACTGTAGTAAATACTGGTCTGTAAATTATCTGGCCGGGGAAAACTATTTGACTTGTATAAGCTCTATACTAGTTATCATAAAACCATACATCATATTCCGCACATATCAATCATTGTTACGACACTTTGTGAACGCCAGGGTTGTGTTTGCATTAGTGTTCACGCTGTTACTTCGGCCTATATAGATGATGCTGTCATAATGACAATAATTATGATGCTGTAATCATAATAAGAAGAACAGAACGCAGAACGGTAATGACATAAGCCATGTATACATTGCATAGTGATATTGTTGTAGTGTTGAACTCAACAAGTTGGAAAAACACTTGGTTGATTGGAACATTCCTGTGAATAATGACCTACTATCATTCCAACCGGTAAAGATATTATGCAGATCCTGGATGAAATACAATCATGTTAAACTTTCTTGCAGGTAATGCTGTGCAAATAGATCGAATTGAAGAGACTCAGGCATTGAACTCCGCAGAAACTCATCGGGGTATTACATCTAGTGTGTATATATATATACGAGGGGTGTTCGACAAGAAATGCAATTTCATGCATATATTTGTATTTTTCGGGGTTTTGTGCTTTAAACTTGGCATGTGTATTTATTAGGCTATTATCACAGGTAACTGTATCATTAATAAAGAGTAAACAAAAAAAGTATTTTGTATATAACATTTATAATATCTCAGAAAGGTTTATAACACGGGAAATTGACCATACAGTCACTGAGGTGCAGCTTGGTTTTATAAACATTTCATAAATACTGGTGTTATTTTAAATATTATATCGGAATCAGAAACTAGAGAGCTTTGTTTTTAATTTGATATCAACAATTTTAAAAACCCGTCCATAAATAAAAAAAATAAACCCATAGGGTGTGATATCACTTTCTTTTTCTTGTTTAGAATAGCATTGTCGTTTCTGTTGAATGCACCTCAGTGAATGACTGGACACCGTGGTATAACTAGTAGATTATTTTGATGGGCTTTTACATGGAGGTAGTTCTAACGATGTTTTCTATAAATGTATTTCATTTATGAAGATATCGAAAGCCAATTCTTGTTTTGGATACCATGAAATTCTGACTACTTTAGTACAAATGCATATTTCTATGATAACATATTTTTTATAAAATATTGTGTTTTACTCTTAATCAATGATACAGTTACCTGTGGTTTTTATTTGGCTGAAATTCATGCACCATTTTGGTCATAATGTGTGTTTAATAAAGACTTACATATTTATACTAAGCTAACAAAACGGTCGAAAACGTATCGCCTAAATGACTAAAATTATATCAAAGAAAGGTCTAAACTTAATTTAAGTGATGCACATATACTTAATGAACTGTTTTGAGATTAAAGGACGTCGTGAAGTGTTTTTTAGCATTGTAACACTTTTATTACATGTTTTAAAGTAGTTTAATAGCATCTAAACGACATCAACAAAAGTGGTCAATCGGAAACAACAACAATCAGACAAAACATTAACAAAAAGTAGGGTATTAAAACTGCAATAGTAACAATTAAATTTTTAGCTGCTCGTACAAGCTCGAGTCTATTCCAAGTTCAGTTCATTTTGAAGAAAAGCCTTGAAGTTAACAACATTTGTACCCATTGGATACCATGCTCATTACGTGGTGACCAAAACGCCATCTTATTTTGAATGCCTAGAAAATATTGAAATTTATACCTCCATTACTTCAAGAGATGTTTTACGTGGTACATGTATAACAAAGGATGGAACATACGCTCACTATCAATTACTAAGAATGAAGCGGAAATATTATGTTAAAGTTCTATCAGAAATTCTAAGAAACCCGTAATCGTAAAACACAAGCAGTCAGTGATGAAAGTGGTACGTTCGATTTTCTTCACCACAAATGACCTTTAATTCAAAAACAACACACCCACTGGGCAAATATGTTACAAGATGGTTCTATACGTATTTTGTGCAGGAAATACATCAGAAATATCTCATAAAATGTCGAGTTGTTAATTGAATAGCCAATATGTCCCTTTCACATAAAATTCCTCTTCGAAGAGGGCTTCTACTGTAAAGCAGTTTTTGAACGAAAATCACATGGGAATGCTTTGTCATCAATTAAGTCTAGTCTTTAGACCTCGTCATGTGCAACTAGTTTTAAGTTCCTAGACTTAAATCGCACTTAGTAGACCATATATACAGTTTCAGGAAACCTATGTGGTACGCCATACTATAGTGCAGGAGTGTTGTACCTTTTGCAAACGACAATACGTAACTTCTATATTGAATTTGAAAGTCAAATTAGTGTGTAATGTGTAAAGAAGAGTTCAGTGAAGTTTTTCTGTGAGTTGTATAATTGTAAATGATTATGTCAATAAATTAGAGAGTAAATTGCATTTGAGCCACGTCAAGCATAAAAGGTCATTAAAGTCATTTTTGGTCATTTTTTTTATTCTTTGGAAGCAGTATTCCATTTTGTATACATAACATAAATTTTACCTGTTTATCTTCTGTATTTGTGGAATTATGAGCGGCTTTGTAACACGATTAAATTCAGCCAAAACAACAATATCTATCGATATTTCAGAATAATTATTGTTTTTTACTCAATATATGAATTGTCACAGACAGTGTTATAAAAAAAACAATATGAATGAATTGTATATGTAATATTTGAAAATGATTTAGGTAATACTTGCAATATTTATATTTTGCAAAAGTTACATAATCATATTCATGGTTCTGTCGACAAAAAACATGGAATGAACTGAAATGAATTGCCCAGAATGATGAATATGTGCTCTATAGCTTGGTACACTATCCATTGCTTAATATTGAGTATGTTTGCTTTTATATAACAGTTGTTGGTAATGCAGAAATCTGGGGTCTCGTTAAGTCAATTAGCAACTGGTTAAGCAGTCTAAATGTGCATTAAAACACTCATATCGAAAACTCATTTAATGAAACAGAACCAATTATGTTATTTTACCTGGCTTTACCATACATGTATATATACATGAATATACTTGAATTTCAAAAGACTCATATACAAATGCGACTCAATAAATATTATGTTTCCATGGCAACCAATGATTTCTAATAATATAAAACATGCTTATTGTAAGAATAAGAATCATCTCTAGCTGCTGATATTTAGTTAGTCCCTTATAGACCATGTTGCTGTTTTCCACCCTAATAGTTTCAAGAAAACGACAAGGACTAAGAGTATGAATCCTTAATCTGATAAAGCATAGAACAGTTTTGTCGTACAAATGGTATGCTTTCAGAAGAATGGAATTAATTTGTGTTCTGCAATTTCTTATTTCTTATAACGTTCCCACAACAGCCTTTATAAAAAATCATATATATATATATATATATATATATGTGTGTATGGTGAAAATATAACAAGACATCAGCAAGTAAGTCACAGGTACCCTCTGTTGTTATAGCATAAGCTTGGGCAAAACATGAAATTCTATCATAAGAACCTACACATCAGGGTTATTCAGTACATACGAGAAAATGTCAATATTTTTGTTATGAAAATTTCGATCTTACTAATACTTCCGCAAAAAGTAGTATACAATTGGTGTGTTTAAATCATTTTCACGCAAGTAACGGCCCTTACAGTTTTCATATTAGCAATTGCAACTTAAAATGTGTAATCCTGCTCACCTACATTCGCCGTCCCTACAATGTTGTAATACAGGGGTTATACATGTATTGTCATATTTTACGTCACGCACGTGCTTCCATTTTGAAACGTCATCATGTGACTTTGACGTCATATCTCTCGGTATTACGTCATTTACGATAAGGACCTTTTATGCTTGACGCGGCTCATTTCTTTTCGAACACCCCTCGTAATCATCTCAGTTACGGCGCATACCCATAGAGTTGAAGACTGACAGCTAATGTACGGTTGAGCACGGTAAAACCTAGTTAACAACAACCTTTCGGCGGTCGTGCATAGTGCTACAATGAACTAGATTTTGACACATTCTGGTGATAGCGCATCTTTATCAATCAACATGCGTAATTATAAGAGAGCTTTAGAAATAGTAACATCGCAAGATGAACATCACGACCTAGAATTCTTGACATATCGACATTTTTCTATGCATTTCTGATATGGTGTCGATGACGTCATATCCGCTAACGCTGACTGAGTGATAAGGGCGACAGATGAATGTGCATACCTCACCAGCATTGAACACTTCTGTCTGATTGTCTGTAATTGTCTAGATGTATATTTTGAGTGAAAACTCACGAGAACAAACTATTATGCTACTGATGCAAACAATGCTTTGGATACTCAAACCACGTTGCTTTCTTCGTCCGTCTATATTCAAAGCAAGTATTGCTCTGGAAGAACAGGTTACCCATCAATGTCATCATAATACGCAGCACCATCAAATATATTAACGCTTACCTTAACGTATTCACCACCACTATCGTCATCATCAACGCCACCATATCGACACCTTGAAAGACATTTAATCTTTAGCGCTTACAAATATATCATCCCTGTTTATTAAAATGTTATCGTGCTCGATATTGTGCATTTAATACCCGAATTATAACTTGCTGTACGGCGGAGGATGACTGTATTTTTGTACATGGTTGGTGAGTTAAAAACAGCTCACGTGGTAGTTAGACGTACTTTGAAATACCATGAACAGAGTTTTATAATATGGAACAAGTTAATTGTGTTACATCATAATCAAACTACTTGAACTCAAAGTGAAATTTCTTCAGTGCATACCATGGACGGTTGGGAATGCAATTAAAAAGACAGAAACAAATCCTAGGAGATTGACACACGTTTGAAAAAAAAATCAAGGACAGGGTGAATATGAACATTATCTGGAAATGTTAATTCGAATTTGCTTGAAGGTTTTCTAAGAATTCTCTCGATGCTAGCGTTTGAACTGTGATATTTAAGACGTCTGTACGTTTTTTTTTTGTAAACTTAATAATACATTATTTGAAATAAGATATGTTGAATTTATGAGACGGATTCCAATGTTGCAAGCATATGTTCAAAAATAGACTGGACTATAGTCACAAAACCCGCATGGTTAAACAAAATAAACCGGAATCCTTCATCCTGCATATTGTAAAGATATGAAATAAAACAAATACGCGGTCCGAGAGTAACAAGTGACTAAACAAGGTCACTAACGTTGACCAGGCGCACACAATGACGTCGCGCTTTTTTACACGGCGTTAGTGCGGCGACGTTTTTAGCGATAAGGGTGATGATTACATTCCAGTACCACAATGAGCCACACAAGTAATGCGTTGGTGAGAATCGCATGTATTTTTCCGGATCGTACATCGCATATCTAGGCGAGAATCCGTACCACGAAACCTTGGTATTTTGAAAAAGTCTCGGTAACTGACGACACAAACTTTCTTATGATTTTCTATTAAAGCTGAACAATTAGTACTAAAGCATTTGTGCCATTCTTAAACAGATAAACGACTTGCAGAACTGTTTCCAAAATGTAGTTACGATAAATACATAAGATTCAGAGGACAAAATCATCTTGCAGTTGACAGAAATTTGTGTCTGTCCGTTTTCCTTACGTTCTGGTAAAGTCATTTTTGCGTCACGAATTTGTCACACTTGGATTTCAACTTCTGTTTATTTCAGTTCCTAGCGTCCAAATGGCGTCATGTTGTCTGACATCGTCCAGTATGTTATACGACTAAGTTTGAAAACAAACGATATGATAGTATTTAAAAACCACCCATTACGTAGTCGCCATTAATGGTAATTGTTGGGCTGCGCCGGGTGCGTGTTACCATGGTTTCAAAATGGACTATTATGAGAGGACGTGATAGTCTAACTCGGTGAATCAGATATCGAATTTTCGCAATTGAATTCCGATTCCATATTTTGTAATAATATTTGTATAATATTGAAAACTGTAGCCGTGAGGGCCCCAGTCCTGTTTATTTTTTAACGTCCCACGTACACATTGTAATGAACATTTGACAATTATCTTTAATGATCGTTTATATTAATTTGTTTTCAAGTTTTTGTCATAATTGTTTTGGGATATTGGTAAACAAAATCGAGTTGTGTAAGGAAACACACTAGTCATGGATGTAGGGGAAGGCTACGCATATCGAAGAGGGTTGTCTTATTACACTGGTATATTTTAACATCGAGATATTACAGGTCCTGGACTTTTTCACGAAAGTTTTCGTAACATTTACGGTTATGTTGAGGAGACCAACATTTTACCATATAAACACACAATGAGAAAGTGGGCAATGAATCAGCACTCAACAGAAACAGCAAAACAAGAAAGACACAACAGTATGCAAATTGCAAAGAAAGTGACGACTATTGAGTTGTTGTGACCTTTGAATGACTATTAATATGTTTTTATCTATATCGTTGATATTTACGTAGGGGCTAAACGTCAGATATAGCACCATTTCCTATTAGGCAGATAGTCACAACGTTAAAACAAGGCCATACGGTATGTTTGTATGTACTCTGTTCTGATGTTATAGAATATGTTGTAGGCGATATGTTCAACATATAATTAAAGCAAATACTAGTAGCAATGAACTTCAAACTACAATCTGTATGGAACAATTACCCAGCGATAACAATTACGTTTTAATTGATCTTGAAATGAGACATTCCCCGGAACTATGAGCATTGAACACAAATCTTACACCAATTGCTTGCATTCCCCTCGAGAAGAGTTGATGCATCTCTGATATCTCCGATTTGGTTTGTCTTGCCGTAGGCAACAACAGGAACAAGCATTCCAGTTACAATGTTCTTAGCAGGAAGTGAATTTTCCGCTTTAGAAACGGGCAATGATAGGACAATTTTAAAATACAAAATGTAATGAGTTCACGTGAATTATTATGTACAATCTATACATTTATGAGCGTGGGCATATAAATTTGTGAATTCAAAAATAAAATAGATGATTTCGTGAATGGGTAATTCGTAGATTTCGATTAGAAATATGGGCTCTTTGTCATTTCTACTTGTCAGCATTTCCCAAAGAGATGAACTGGTAAGTAATATCGATATAGTTTCTTCGACTTCGAGCTCTGATTCAAGTAAATCCGGCGGCGCTACCCTACCTTTTCCAAATGGACATTTTTTTAACGTTCCCGGTGTAACGCACAGAAACACGTGAAAAGGTCATTGTCCAATATGACAGGGATAAAACGAATATTTATGCACTTGTCTCAGCCAAACACAAACGAAACGTCAACCTCTGTCCGACTGAGAACTTCACCCCGGACATGTTTACTGAACAAATGTTCCAACAAGGCTTTTTAGATTTGCTTCAGGCATTTTTTATTATTTTGTTTGCTCTGACATTATGTAAGATTAGATGCCGGTAACCAGCCTATGTTGTCCAGAGGCCGGTAACCAGCATATGTTGTCTTGATCCGGTAATCAGCATATGTCGTCTAGAGGCCGGAAACCAGCCTATGTTGTCTAGATCCGGTAACCAGCATATGTCGTCTAGAGGCCGGTAACCAGCCTATGTTGTCCAGAGGCAGGTAACCAGCATATGTTGTCTTGATCCGGTAACCAGCATATGTCGTCTAGAGGCCGGAAACCAGCCTATGTTGTCTAGATTAGGTAACCAGCATATGTCGTCTAGAGGCCGGTAACCAGCCTATGTTGCCCAGAGGCCGGTAACCAGCATATGTTGTCTTGATCCGGTAACCAGCATATGTCGTCTAGAGGCCGGAAACCAGCCTATGTTGTCTAGATCAGGTAACCAGCATAATATTATGTTGTCTAGAGGCCGGTAACCAGCCTATGTTATCGCGCCATATTTTTGCTATAATCCGCCCAGGATAATGTGATATTTACAAACATGAATCGGTTTGGTCAACTGAGGCAAAATTGGTTTTACAAATCACTTACTAATAGATAAACAGATAAGGTATGTATTGTACTCAAAACATCACTGGTAATTGGTGCACATTTAATTGTAATCCACCTTTGTGGAATATACAAAATTGTCCCGCCTTTCACATTAACCTTGGCGCATTATACTATTAGTTAGGTTCATATTTTATTATGACAACATAACAATCCAATCTGATTCAACCCTAATAATGATCACAGGAGACATACTTTATATACATTGTTTGCTATGGCCAAAACAGCTGTGAAAGCTTACAGCTAGGATTATGCATTGCATTCCATTGTTGGTCTACAATAATAAATGTATATGTTTGTGTTCAGTTCTTCAGAGATCAAATACACATATTTTCAAAGCAAGCAGGTTTATTAAAATAAATAGCTTTCTACTCGTGTATTCTACAAGTATAACAAACTTGAACAGGAGGGCATCATTATTACTAAGTGTATGTATTTAGATTAGTAGTGTAGATTACTACTGTCTGGTTCAGACAACTTCGCAATGACTTTTAAGGCAAGCCCGTAGATTATCGACAGTATCATTATTTTTAGAGAACATTTTTATATTAATAATAAATGCTGAACTGAAAGGTTTATTTTAAGGTAGAAAATGTAGAGTGTCAGCTCAGAAAAACACGACAGTTATTACTTCTATTTAGTGGCTTGGTAGGTCCAATCCAACTTTGATCAGTATTTGTTTATATATTTGTTATGTTTAATCATGTTGACTAGCCAAACATAATATGAAAAAAATAACTAATTAGGTAAAACTATTGAAACATACGCGAACTATCTGCGGAACTATACGTGTTTTCGTAACCACGTTTAGACGGACTCTCGCCCAGTTCAGTTCATTTTCCGAGTTTCTGAGTTTGTCCTTGTCATTGACTGTTGTTATGTTCTCCATACGGGGAGAATAATTTTCATTTGCTAGCGAAAATGGTTGATTTCCGGATTTCCGGATTTGTATTTAATTGTATTAACATTGGCTAGGTTAACAAGTTTAATACTTTTACTACCGTATGTATGTATCACTAAAAAGAGAAACATGAAACAAATAAACTCAGATTATTTTATACCGCGCACTCCTAATTTATTACTAACACTGTGGCTCAAAATGGCAGAGGCGTTAAAAAGAGCCAAAACTGGTACGAGGGTTGTTCAAATTGGAATGCAAGTGATGCGATATCTTTCATATATAAACGAATCTTTAAAAATAGTGAACTGTATATCAAAGATTATTGCCTTCGCTTTAAATTGATACCTCACATTTTAAATCCAGTATACTAATGCTTAAATGATTGGGAAAATGTCACATTTCTCTGACCTAATTCGGTCCCATTTATAATGTAATCATTATTTGTCAGACATGATCCCTTATGACCTATATTTGTTTCCAAGTCTCTTAAACGCAATGTCGGAAATCGCCTTTTACAAATTGATTATCAGATTGAAACTTGCATGTCAATCGATGATGAATACTACAAGGGGATCAAAAGCTTATTTCATTAAAATATATCAAAGACACACATTTTTATTAGTTGCATTGAAATTTGAACATCTCTCGTAACGGACATCAGTAAGAAATACCCATACCTGCACACTATAAACCACAACACGTCTCGATGTCCTCTTTTTCAAGTTCATCATATTTGTAGAATAACCAAGGAATATGCTATTAATTATGATCCAAATGTTGTAAATGTGTGTATTTGATCTGTGGAGCAATGTACACAAACAAATAAATGTATTATTTTAGACCAATGATAAAATGAAAGGTCTAATCCTAACTGTAAGCTCTTACTGCTGTTAAGGTCATAGCAAACAATGACATAGCAGCTAGACACCATAGGCTGGTTACCGGCCTCTAGACAACATAGGCTTGTTCCCGGCCTCTAGACACCATAGGCTTGTTCCCGGCCTCTAGACAACATAGGCTTGTTCCCGGCCTCTAGACAACATAGGCTTGTTCCCGGCCTCTAGACGACATAGGCTGGTTACCGGTCTCTAGACAACAGAGGCTGGTTACCGGAATCTAGACAATTAAGTCTTGACGAAGTAATGCATGATCCAAGCTGTTTGACAATGTCTGCACTTTTAGCTAACATAACGTGTTCGCTAATTGAGAGGTTTTGAGCACGAGCCGCTTCGAATCATTCATCAATGCAATTATTATCTTAATTTGAGTAGCAATGACGACTAGGTGACACATGGTTCGTGTCTGATGGGCAATCAACGTATCTCATCATCTGTCTTCAATATTACGTTCAAACTATTGATTTTGTACAAGGTTCACTAATGGCTTAATTTTGCCCTGTGATTCTTCAAAAAATAAATATGCATGTTCCTATAAAGTTGTCCTATAATTCAAATAACTTAACATTCCCTGTGTAAAAAATAAGCATACATATCACAATTTCCCTTGTAATTTGTTGACAACACTGCCAAGAATATGACGTATATGTCATGTTTAGTACAAAATGTCATTTTCTGCCATTTTCAAGATTATTAACGACGTAAATCGTTTCCAAAAACCACGATGGCACTCTTGCTACACTTTTATATTTTCACATAACCAGTGTTCTGCAAGTCTTTATATATGTACAAAATATCAAAGTGTTGCAAGAGTGCCATCTTGGTTTTTGGGAAGGTTTTACGCCATAAAAAGCCATGAAAAAGGCTAAAAATGACATTTTAACTTAACTTAACCTATTTTAAATAGATTTGTCGACATACTAGTATTATGATAAAAAAATGGAAAAGTATTCTTAATTTAAGGCAATGTAAGGCTATTAGAAACAGTCTATTAGGACAGATTTAAAATAAGACTCATTTCTATTTTCCGATAAAACTCGGGGCCAAATTAAGCATAAATGAACCTTGTTTTTTACTTTCAATTACATTTTGCAAATTTAATAATAATCTTGTAAATCTAATGAAGTTTAAGGAAATAATTATTGGTTTGGTCAGCTATTTAGCAATGTTAAATGCCTAAGGACCACTGTAGTTCATCTCTCTTGGAAATACTGATTGTCCATATTTCTAATCGAAACCTACAAATTAACCATTCACAAAATCATCTACTAGTATTTAATGTTGGAATTATCAAATTTTCTTGCCCACGCTTATACATGTTGATTGATTGAACATAATAATTTACGTCAACACATTATTTAAATTTGTTCCTATCATCGCTCGTTTTTAAAGCGGAAAATTCACTTTCTGCTAAGAACATTGTAACTAGAATGCATGTTCCTGTTGTTGCCTACGGCAAGACAAACCAAATCGGAGATATTAGAGATGAATCAAATCTTCTCGAGGGGAATGCAAGAAATTGGTGAAAAGATTTGTGTTCAATTGCAATGTTCATAGTTCCGGGGAATGTCTCATTTCATGATCAACTATAACGTAATTGTTCACGCTGGATAATTGTTGCATACATATAGTAGTTTGATGTCCATTGCTACTAGTTTTGGCTTGAATTATGCGTTGAACATATCGCCTATAACATACATAGTAACACCAGAACAGTGTAAATACAAATAACACCATATGCCATAGTTTCTCATTTTAGCATTAACGTTGTGACTACCTGCCTACTAGGAAACGGTGCTATATAACTGACTTTTGGCTCCTACTTAAATATCAACGATTAAAAATATAAAAATATTAATAGTCGACCAAAAGTTATAAAAACTCAATAGTCGTCACTTCCAATGCAATCTGCATACTGTTGTGTTATTCATTCTTTGCTGTTTCTGTTAAGAACTGATTCCTTGCCCGATTTGTCATAGCAACATGTATGTGTTTATGTGGTAAAATGATGGTCTCCACAATATAACCGTAAATGTTACGAAAATTGTCGTAAAACAAATTTCAGTGTAATAAGACGACCCTCTTCGATATAATTATGCCTAACCAAAATGATGGTCTCCAAGATATAACCGTAAATGTTACGAAAATTGTCGTAAAACAAATTTCTGTGTAATAAGACAACCCTCTTCCATATATACTTAACCAACTCCCACATTCATGACTAGTGTTTATCCTGATTTGACATTTTGAACTCATTTAAAACCTTACGAAATTGCATTTCTCTACCAATACTACCAAAATAAGTATAACACTTAAACAAATTAATATTAGCGCCAATTCAAACTAATTTTCACATTTTTCATTTACAAAAGGTAGCCGTCTTAAGCCAACAACAGTTACCCTAGAGTCAAACACCCGACCTCTTACCAATACACTACTACGCTAATTCGAATTAACATCCTGTCCTTGAATTCTTCCAAACGTGTGTCAAGTTATTGCTCCTGTGATTCAAACATTTTCTGCACGTCGTTTTAGGTCCCCCATCTTTGCCAAGGGGGTATATTGCTTTGCGAATGTCGGCCGGTCGGTCGGTAGACTAAGTGGTGTCCTTCAATAACTCAATAACGCTTAGCTCTAGGATCGTCAACTTTACATGAAGGTTACGTCGTCACCAGTATATGATTCATATTGATTTTGAGTTCAGTAGGTCAAACGACAATGTCACTGTGACCTTTGCCATTTCTGACTATTAGGCTGCCATGGGGGCATATGTGTTTAATTGCATTTTCAACAATCCATGGTATGCATTGGGGGGAATTTCACTTGAGCTCAAGTACTTTGATTATGATGTCACAAAATTAACTTTTCCAAATTGTTTAAAGCTATCCATGGTATTACTGCACAATACGTCGAACCTACACACGAGTTGTTTTACCTCACCAATTATATTCCAAGATACGGTTATTCTCCCGGTACTGCAAGTTTATATTCGGATATCAAATGCACAATGTCGAGCATCAATTCATTTTAGCATTCTTAACTATAATTGATCGATGTTCCATTTCTAACGAGATAACTTTAACAAAAAACGATGATATATTTTAAAGCGATTAGGATTACTGTATTGGCTTTCATGATGTCATTATGGTGATGTTGATTGGGTGGTGCGTGCGTGCAGTAAGGACGACGATAATGGCGTTAGTGGTGTTGCAAATTGTGATGATACTGATGGGAAACCTGAGCAATCATTGCTTTGACTTTAGAGAGATGCAGAATGCACCGTGATTTGAGTATCCAAATAGGTGTTTGCATCAGCAGCGAACTAGTTTGTTCTAATGCTTTATCACTGCCGAAGAGGCAACTACGTATAAAATCGCAGACATCAAGACAGAAGATGTTCAATGTTGATGTGGTACAGCAGTCTTACTTGTCACATGGTCAACGTGAGCGGACATGGCGGCCTCGCCATTATACCTCATCAGAAACTCATCAAAACTGTCTGTATCGTAGGAATGTAGTTTGTGAAGTTAGGTTCATCTTGCGGCGTTACGACATCGAAGAATGGTCATCCGCTTATCGATTATTATAGACGTGCTTTTCCAAAAAAGTGTCCAAAAACTAAGCTGTGTGAAGTTGGCTCGACCTACGACATACGACATTCAAACAATCGAAAGTCGTGTAGCTCGACATACGACATTGGACGACATTCAAAAAATTAACTGAAATCGAATGTCGTCCAGCTCGACATACGACATTGGACGACATTTAAAAAATCCGCTTATCGATTATTATAGACGTAATTTTCCACGAAAGTGTCCAAAAGCTAAGCTGTGTGTAGTTGGCTCGACATACGACATTATACGACATACGACATTCAAAAAATCGAATGTCGTGCAGCTCGACATACGACATTGGACGACATTTAAAAAATCGAATGTCGTGCAGCTCGACATACGACATTGGACGACATTAAAAATTGTCAAAAATCGAATGTCGTCCAGCTCGACATATGTCATTGGACGACATTAAAAAATCATCAAAAATCGAATGTCGTCCAGCTCGATATACGACATTCGATTTCTGTTGATTTTTGAATCAAACTAGCAAATCACTGCTTTAATTAATGCCCGGGTCAGACAGACACGAAACATAATTACATACAAGTGTCCTGGCGAGTCACCAAGTCAATGATCCGTGAGTGGCTAAGGTTGACAATGGTTTAGAAGGAACTGATGCAGTAACCGGACGGTGTGCCAAGCCGCACGACAGTAGATGATTTTTTTAATGTCATTCGATTTCTGCGACTATCGATTTCTGTTCATTTTTGGAATGTCGTCCAATATGGTATGTCGAGCTGGAAGACATTCGATTTTTGATGATTTTTTTAATGTCGTCTAATGTCGTATGTCGAGCTGGACGACATTCGATTTTAGATGATTTTTGTATGTCGTCCAATGTCGTATGTCGAGCTGGACGCCATTCGATTTTTGATGATTTTTTGAATGTCGTCTAATGTCGAATGTTGAGCCAACTTCACACAGCTCAAAAACTAAGTCATTGCAAAACTTAGCACGATAATCGGTAGGTTGCTATCAACTAGGTTTTACCATGTTCACCCGCAGATTAGCTGTCAATCTTCCACATCTTCAACGACATGAGTATGCTCCGTTGCTGGGATGTAGATATAAATAGTTACACACTAGATGGAATACCCGGATGAATTTCTGCGGAGTTCAATGCGTGAGTCTCTTCAATTCGATCTATTTGCACAGCATTACCTGCAAGAAAGATTAACATAATTGTATTTCATCCAGCAGCTGATTAATCTCTTTATCGGTTGGAATGATAGTAAGTCATTATTCAAAGGAATGTTGCAATCAACCATGCATTTTTTCCATCGTGTTGAGTTGATCACTTCAACAAGAGCATTATGCAATGTATACATAACTTATGTCATTACCGTTTTTCTTCTTATTATTATGACAGCATCATCTACATTTTTGTATAAAGACCAATATTGTAAACACTATCCCGACTAGTTTTTGTACTCAAAGAGTCGTAACAATTACCAAGCTCTGGTGATTGACATGTGCAGAATATGAAGCATGGTTTTATGATTATAGAGTCAACGAACTTAGATATAGTGTAATTAAACAAGGCTACTTGCAGTGTCATTTACCGTGTTGCAGATACTGTATAAATACAATTTGAATATAATACATTACTGGCATTGTTACAACATAAGCATAAAGAGCTTGATTAGGTTCAATTGTATATTAAAGTAGCATTACATATTGCACCGATGCTATAAAAATTGGTAATAAAAATGAACACAATTAAATGCAAAAAGGAAGAATATAGCATGAAGAAACATCTTGTCCCTTGTAATCATCATTTGCGACTTGCGACACACAAGTGTCAAGTTATCCGTGCGTCCATGACCAGATGTGACATATAGGGACCGGTAAATGCATACAGGTCTATATCGTATAGTCTAAATATCTTAAATGTATCCGTGGTAGCCAAATATAAGATTAAGTGTACATCTATTCATTTGTCTAAAACAGTCACACTTGAGACAGAGTGAGCCGAAATGTAGTGGCAAGGTAAATGGGTGGTATATCGAAATGCATTGTATAATTTATGTGTACATTCTGTGAGCATTATTGTACATGTTTTGTGGCCACTCTCAATGCTCAAAACGCCCACGATGCATTTAAAGTGGACAAATATCGAACATTATTTAGGGTATATACGTAGGGTGTTCCAGAAATAATATAATTTTGTTCATAGCAGCTCGGTATATGAAAAATTTAGAAAACTAATTTGCTGTAAATAAAACTTCATCTATCACTGATAACTATGCAAAATATCAAAGCAATTGGCTGAAAAATAAACAATCTATTAAACATTACATATACCATGTACCATGGAGGCGGGTCACGTTGTGACGTTATGATGACGTCACCTTTCAAACAATGTTTTTAAACCGAAAGACACCCTTAGTAATTTTTATAAATTGTCACCCTGACTTTCAAAACAGGTCTGATGTTACTGTCCCCATTTCTTATATGTGTCTCTGTACCATGGTTCCCAAAAATGGGTTACAGTGATGTTAGAAATTGCTCTAACATTGAAGCGTCTATCAGTGTACGAAAGGTTGTCTGTCAACGTCCTACCATCTTTACTCAGACTTGACCTGTATTCATTTGTTAGTTCATATCTCCGCGATCTGTGAACAATTTGTGCCAACCAAACACGAATGGATGTTGGATGCCATTACATTCTGCTTATTTAATTACTTCAATGGTTTGCATTGTTTTTTTCCCAATTTAGAATTATATAATTTTACAATCGCGCGGTTTCTAGTTTTTGCCGTTGACGTCGTTTCGTCCATGACGCGATTATTTATATACACTTGTTTACTCAGTTGTGGTCATAAACAAAAAAGCGATTGCTTCGTAAGTTTGCATGCACACGTCAGTGACATCAAGGTAATGCCACATACTTTGCGAATATTATTTATTTATTGGTTACTGAGATATTCACGTGTTTAGTATGATTAATAATGAAATTTTAGTGTGACCCGCCTGTGCTTTACATGGTTTCTATGACAACGCCTTGTATAAGCATCACCAACAACAACAAAAAACTGTTGCTGTCAGTACATAGGGCATATAATGTTATGAATATGAGACAAATTTCATTAAAATGTAAGTGTTGAGTACGAAGTTATGAGAAAAGTCCTATTGTTTCTGGAACACCCCTCGTATATATATATACACAAATGTAACTGTTTTTCGATTCTATTTTACACAACTTTATGTAAACAGTTCGCAGCACGCTTCATACTCCAATTGTACTGTATGATGTTTAAATATACATTGTCGATTCATAATGATACAAATAAATCGCAGAAACAGTAGACCACGAAAGGCATAAAACACAGAGTAAACATTGCTAGCGTTGTCATGTCATTAAAACCATGATTGTAATAGACCACGGCTTGTGTTACTCTGAACTATTCAATTTTAGCTTTGTTTGAGAAGAATCTACAATGTACTCTAAAAAAACAATAAACTTGGTTGAGAAACAAGTATCAAGATCATTCCCTGCCAGAAAATCAACAATACTTGCTCATAAATCTTAATTAAAGAGGTAAGAAAAATCACATTGCACATGTGCGTTTATATGAAAGCCTTGGATTGTATAATAACATAATTTCTGCATTATTATACACCAACATACCGCCAACACAATATTTGCACACTGTAGTTACGTTGAGAATATACTTCATACAATGAATGATGTTTCTCTCCAGCGCCGTCACTTACAAACCGCTCCAAGCTAACCTTGTGTATTTGTAGTGTTACTGTGCTCATTTCGTACTCTGTTCTGTTGTTTCTTTTGATCGTGCTGACTTCACTCTAATGCCGAGCACAGCCTTTATTTTCCAGTCATTATGTTGGTGAAATATAGCGAGGATATTAGTGTATCAGCCCGTATGTTACCCGGGTGGCCAGATTAGACGACAAGCGCGCTAACCACTGAGCTATAGAGACACTCTACATTTGTTACATTGTTTGTTGTACATATGTATCTTTTTACAATTAAGTTCACTTGGAACTCGGATAATTCTGACTGTATCTACTGACGATTCAAAGTGTGTTTGTACATTTTAAGTGCTCGTCTATTGGTCAACTGACTCAAAAGGTGTATCAAACCAAACAGCTATATGACCATAGGCACATAGTTTCAAATAATCGGACTGTACCCTATATAGAGAGAAGGTTGTATAGCGGCCATGTTAAGAGGCAACGGATATCCAACGTTCTTTGCGCGAGGGTGGCTGAATGTAAAAGCCTGTTGACGCAGGTTGCTTAATCAAGCCAAAAGTCTTCGGACGATTTAAAAGATATTTGATAATAATTTTGTTAATCTAGCAATGTATTCTCTACGGGATGCAATCCCTTGCACATTACATTTATCATTGACCGGGACTCGTTTTGCTTATGCAGCTGCAGATACCTGCTGTTTAGATGCATGGTTTCAATTGCCTTGCGTACACAGTGAAATTTCGGATAATTTTGCTTTCTTCAGTAAATAAACTATTGCAATGAGACAATGACCGATGTTATCCGCATGGAATAATGGGATGAGTCTGGTTCACGACATTCTTACAAAATGCTTTTTTTTATTTTTTTAAATCATTAATCATCGAGAACAGGTCAGGTATACCCAATCCATAGTCTTTTTTTACTTTAGGCTATCAAATATACAACCCGCAGGAAATAACAACACTTGCAAGAAATATATAACATCATTGAGCAACCCTCGTGTTATAAATCGCATTTCTTATTATCGCCTTTTTCGCGAAGTGAGTGCCCCGCGAATGATCTTTATCTTGCTTTAATTCTGTCTTTATGATAAGCTAGACTTTTATATGAAAGACGGACACTTATATACGAACTTAACTGTAACATACGTACAACCTGACAAACACAGAAGGACGCACGGCACAAATTTTAAATGTTGAACATGTGGTTAAGCTGCTCCTTTCTTATAGGGCAAATACATGAGGAACCTAGTGGTGCCAGCATATTCTCCACATCAAACGAATTACGTTCGTTAACAAAGGATACCCCTAATTAAGTAGTCCGGTCATACTGAGGTCAGTGAAGCCTACCGGTTTAACTTACCTGTACAACGCGTATGGTCGTCGTAACATGAATCAGACGTAGGTAATAATACATTCATTATGTATGTAATGATTCACATAATTATTTACCGCTCTATATACTTTGCTTTCGCCCTGATGAGATCAACTAACTGGTGTACCGTCAAACCTGTCTGTAAAGACCATACATGTGACAAACAAACTGTGGCCTTCGTTGACAGGTGGTATCTCTTAACAGGTTATATATTCATCTCTCACAGTCAACATATTACCTTGTAGATATTTTGATAGGACTGAAGTTTGAGAAACCTTGATGTTATGCATGAATATGAAATACTGTAATTAAAAGACTGTTGATGGGCCCAATCTCACTCCAATGGGCGGCATTAACTCATTTGTGTTAACAAAAGTGGTCCGAACGTTAGCAATTTGTGTCTAACACAATATGATACTAACAATGAGACCAAACATATACAATGTACATGCTATTTTAGCGCCTGTGTCAGAACTGGTCGACTTATTACCCGCGACCTGGAGGCCATATTATTGGATGCATTAAGCGATTTGGCTATGGAGGAGCTTTTGACCACGTATCAATGTCTGATTGGCTATTGTGTCAGTCTTGATTAGATGTACGAATCCAACTTAAATGTACGAATCCAACTTAAAGGAAGGGTTTTGTATGAATGACGTGAACCAGATTAATTCAATTTCCACCCAGACCATATTGCACAGAGTCACGTGATCAATTTGGCTTTATGAATGAACTTTGTTATCGTCTGCTTAGATTGTTACATAATCATATATTGTGGTACTGTGACACTCTTAATTAATTGTAATGAATCAGACCCCATAGTGTAAATCCGAATAAGCGAGACCATTCCAAATTCTCTCATTTATGTATTATTTTGATATATATGTTGTGTATTAGTATGTAGCTTAATGAATAAGGTATTGGTCTTCACTGGCTTTTCCTCCAATATACTTAAAACAATAAAACTGCAATGTTATGATACTGCAATGTTTGTATACAAGTGACAGATCTGATTAAACAGACTATACAGGGCTATTTGCCTGAAGTGTTGGATCAACGGTTTTAAAGAAAATTAATCTGTAATATTTTTGTTAGTTTTAATAGCGTGATGTGTATGTGCTTGTGAGTTTTAGCACTATTCACAGATGACTCGACAACACTTTGAAACAAAATATCACTACACGATAATCACTCTTCACAATTTATTGTAATAGGGTGAATGGATTGATTTAATAAACACTGCTAAATACAATAAAAATTTACAGAATGCATGATATTTGTATAAGATACATATTCTTCACTATATCCATCAGCTCCCCTACAATAACTGACACATCACATTTGGTACTTCTGCGTTTATTTATATGTGATACAGTCAAATGTCTTTGAACAAAATTGCGTTACACACAACAGCAGTCTGACACATTTTGAAGGGTACCCAACCCTATTGAATAATTTCTTCAGGATGGCATCTATCTTGACGGACTTAATCCTCAAGACCCGCAAGTTCTGAAAAATAAAATCATGGTTTTAATACTTTAACGTAAATTATTACTGCCAAAATAAATAACATCAAACTATGCATGGTTTCATCCTGTGCCTTTAAATGGACCAGATAGCTTATTCGGTATTGTATATGGACCGCATACACTATTCGCTATTGCTTATATATTGGCAGGATGTGATTACAATTTCATGCGTAAATTATTAACTTCTTCTATATTGGTATAGTTAGAGGCGTAAAACAGTTCACAGGCAATTGACAACACCACAATGATTAAAAGCAATAAATATGATTGAGCCATGCGCGTAAGGGTGTATTGGAAAGCCCTTTGTGGCCTTTTGTTTGCCATTAACTCGACTTACTGTTGATGTCGACAGAGATACAATATAAATCATAAAATCTACTGGCAAGTGTCTAGGCTGTGTATTTCCGCAGAGTGAGGCTACAATTAACTCCTTAACAAAATGTCTTTGAACTAACAAATTGGTATCACAGTAGGGCTACTATCCTAAAATCGAATCACCATGCAGTATCATCAAGTAGTGCATAACCTAAGCTATTTAATATAATTGTTTTTCATGAAATTCCATTATGAAAAATAATGAGGTGATTAAATTAAATATCGCCCCTGAGAAAATAAACAGCGATTCGTCATTGGGTCGCGAAAACATATTACAAAGGCGATATAAACAAAAATATTAAAGCTTTCTATCTTTTTCTAATTTATTTACCTGTAGAAGTGATTTCTACATCTAAGAATGTTGTCTCGATGGAAAAAAACTTCCAAGATATCTCATTATTCGTTATTTCGTCTGCCGGTCGCCGTTAATCATGGGCGCCGCCATTGAAACGGTGTAGTACAGAACGTTCGCGGTCGTTCAGTAAGCCCGCTCGATCGGAAAACTTCTTTGGCCGAGCGTTCTTTGTTACTGAACGCAAGGCTGTCTATACCCGTCTAGAGAAAAATACACGATGATAAGGTAAGATTAGTCAGTAATAAAGTCGTAAATAGTATATCGTATGGCCACGGTAAACTATGTGACTTGTCAGTTACCTTGAACATGACCGCACCTGGTCAATACATAACGACCTGATGGTACTTTTTGCTCTATGTTGCCTTCATAAGAAATACAATTGTTGATCTTTGCAAACAGGTTAAGCAATAGTGGTCTCATTTCACAGATGGTCGTTAACACGGGTTAGAGTGTATAGTACAAGGTGTGTGTGTCATATGACACCTACGTATATACTTTCTGACAAGTTGTATAATGATGTTAATTATCTATTGATGGTAACACTCATTATTATCTCTATCATTTTACGCTTACACACTGTTCATTACTTGTAAGTATTAAGGCTTGTGTTTGTAGTAATACTTACCGCTGATGAAAACCACAGGGTCTGAAACAAATGAAAACAATTTATGGCTGGGAAATGAGACCTCTATGATGAAAACATAACCAAACGAAATTTTAAGTTACCAATGTTCAAGGGCTGCTTTCAGCACTTCAGCCTTTCAGCCACCCTTTGACACTTTAACTTTCCCTGTTCGTTTGGCTTCCTAAGGAAACCTGCTTTCGGGTCTCCCTGTGGAGACTATTTATCTCCTAGTTTGTGTATAGCCAATATCGAGATATACCAAGCATGTTCAGAAGGAAAAACGCTGAACAAAGAATTTTTACAAAAGGTCAACATTAATTATTCCAATGTTTGAGCTATAGTTTTGTAACTTGCCATAAAATAATGTACTGTTATTGAAAGTTAGAAGTGGAAACAATGAATAGTTTTCTAGTTATTGAGAAAAATAAATAAAAAATGTTGAAGGCCGACAGACGTCCTTACGGTTGACCACTTTTTGGTTTTTATTTTATTAAAAAGTATCCAACCATGGAAACAATACCCAATAAGAGACTTAAGGAATGAATAGAATGTTCTCACGAATAAACATTTATTGTGTATTTCTTTTGTTCTCTCATACCCAATAAGTGGCCATTCATGTGTCCGGAATAGGGCGTCGCAAAAAGATAACGTCACATACCGCTAAAAATCAGCTTGGACATAATTATGGCTTTGGTGGCGACATACAGTCTGTATAGAAATAATAGTGTGGTGAACGCGCACACATGGAGTAATGGGTTATGTGTTATATACTTGTTTGAATGTTAGTATTTGGTCCATCAATGCAAAAATTAATCAACACAGGTGAAGTAGTTGCGTTAATAATAATCATCAACGTTGCCAATAATTAGTACAGTCATCCGACGTCCTTGCTTACAAACAACGCCTATCGCAATAAATAATGAGCCGAACTATAAATATATGCGATGTTTCACTGTCCAAAATGTGGTATTAACTCAAGTATCCGAACGAATTCAAGTACAAAATACCCTCACAAAATAGCTAAGAGTCAGTATAAACGTTCATAAATTGTGTTATTACGAAATAAATCGTCCACTTACTTTGTTGTCATGAATTAATGTCGGCCATTATAATCATGTAATAATTAATGATACAATAACGAAACGTTTTAAGGCGTCCATAGTATTATTCCATTACCATTTATTTTGAATATTTATTCGGGCATGTCTATAGACACGCGATTACATAACTGATACCAACATAACAATGATTATCTGCGACCGTAGTAAGTTAGTTTTTTTTTTGCGGTTAGTGCGCAGGACTTTCAACCCAGCCATTGAAACACCGGTCGCCTCAGGTCATATCATTCAACGAATAGTGTCGATCATATGTGTTGTAGTTTCTGTTTCATTGAGGAAGGGTTAGTTGTTACTGACTGGTTAGAATACAGTCCAGACGAATCAGGCGCCGTTTAATATAACAGACAAATGGTTAGAAACAGCGTTAATGGTGATTGTAACAACTGAAAGTATTAGACTCACAACAATTGGCTGACAGCATAATTATGTAAAGTTTGTAACCAAAACGTTGTTGGGTCAGCATACCACTTTTTATTATGTTGTTCTTTATAATTATAGACAATTGAGATCTCAATATTTCAAAAAAACATCATAGGTCTCATTAAATAAGTTTGCAAATATTCTTTCTTCTAAAAACCAGAAGGTACTTGTTAATACAACGAATTTTATTTTCCGTTCTATGAAACTGGGACAGGAAAGACTGTCAATGATTGCTGCTTTGAAATATCTCTTACATATCTCAATACTGTTATTCACAATTTTGATTTTGGCTGATTTTTTATGTTACTTTGCTATATGTATGTGTCTATGTTTACCCAGGCCATATTTTGTTATGAATTATGTAAATAGCTAAAGGTATGTATGTATGCCGATTTGCTTTATATGTATGGTATGGTATTTTATGATTTTAATTTCGTTTTGGTCAATCGTAAAACAAGAGCAAACACTCTTAGCATCTTATTCCAGATTGTAATTGTCGTTGTGATGGTGTGAGAGAAGTGGCGTCGGTATCGGCCTTTATGCTGAGCCCCAAAGCAGGGAATGCTGATGTTCGTTTTATTTTGCCTTTGCTATGGCGTCATCACGGACCGACCCCCCCCCCGAACACATGTGTTTGTCGTTTGTCTTTATTGACACATTCTGTGTATGTATGCATTTGTCACCACGAAAGAAGAATACTCGAATTTCAAAGTTTAGATGTAAATATCATATTGCTAGCTAGCGCTGTACTGGTACTTAAAACGTTAAAAAAAACTTGACCCCTATATATATGCCTAATATTGTGCAATTTTCGACTTATAGGGTGGATTCTTTGCGATCTGTCACAAATAATAGTATGGTACACCCTGTTTGTAAATCATATTTTACTAAATGAACTTTCCAGTATAAATCTATGACAATATTGAACACTTTGATCAGTCAAATAAAAAATACTACATCAGTGAAAATATTTAAATATGTATGTGAAACATACTTATCATCATAATTTAAAACACAAATGAATAACACTCGGGTCATTGCTGTTTACTAGTTTCATGACGCGAATTTCATTCCAATTACACTATTTGTCAAAATCAATGTCAGTATTTACTTTGTTTGTATTGTCTGCCAATTATGCTTTTGTATGAAGGGTATGTATTTATGCTTGTAAATATGTTTTGTTAAATGATCCCATGGGAGATAAGCTATTGGCTTAATGGGTTTTCATCGTTGAATAAAGTTATTATTATAATTATTGTCGAACCCGCTTGCGCTGAGCGAGACTTAGTCGCCACTTTTGGCGTGCGTTTCTAGTTTCTGTCTGTACAGGGTTATTTCATCAAACCGGGTTTTACGCATTTTTTGAACATTCTATGCTCGACACAGGCGACATTTTGTACGTGTATTGATAACAGTTGTATTTTTTATGTATAATATTATATTGTCTTGAAGTGTGCAGTGCAAATTAAATGATTGCGTTCGGCTTGTTTAAAATATTGGACATAATGTTGAGTTAGGTATATGAGGGCCAGACATAAACTCAGATCCTTGTCTATTTATTCATAGTATAGATGTGAAAGATATTTTATCGGATCGAATCCCTTTGATTACAACTTATAACTTATAGTACTCCTATTTTGTATAACAGTTACTGTTAAAATAACGAAATCGTGTAAATATTGTCTCTACGTAATACTATAATAATGTCTTTGAAGATAACAAGCGCTACATACAAAATGTAGTTCTTAGCAAAAAAATGCAAAACAATAATTAGTAAAGTAAAAATATTTACCCTGAAGAATTGTTGTATCTAGTTGTACTAATAATGAAAGTGTTATACTACATGTGGGTATCTTCTTCTATACTTAACCCTCTAACATTAAACGATGATGCTAATTAACTGACTAACCTGTCTGTGCTAAGAATGTGATATGTGATATTATTGGATTAGGCTTCAAAGGTACACCAACATTCGACGCCCTTGTTTGATGTCACAGTGATATTTGTTGATGGGTAAAGTAGTACCGGTTAGAATGAAGTCCAGGGAAACTGGTTATGTGAATCGGTCGCCGTATCATACTCAAACACTGAGAAAGTATTACTAGTATTTAAACCCGAATGAACAATAAACAAAAACAATCCTGTAAACGTGATTACGTCAGCATCATCGGGCATATAAAAGCCTGGGCGCGCCGGCACGCTGTGTTAATGTCATACAAATATATAAAAAATAAAATGCATTTATATGCATAGGTAAAAGGGTCGAGCCACAAGTTCTAAAACGTTATACGGCTCTCCCCTGGTGGTATTGTTGTGGGGTTGGTTCAATTATTAAGGCGGTATTGTTATTAAGAATGTATCATTTAGGTGGTCTATATGTTTCGTTTACTGTACAAACATTTCCCCCGATTCTATGTTAAACAGATAGCGGAAAACTCATTAATTTAAACGGAAAACGATTCGCTGTTAAATACACCTGCATACCTCATAAAACTATAACTCGTTATATAAATCTAAAACCCGTTCATCATTCTATTAAAAAAACCACCAAACTAACGAAGCAGTAAATCGTGTTGCTTTGTTAATCATTGTTTCATCATTAACTGTTGTAAAACCTGCATGTTTATTTGTGTATAATTGAAACTAAAAGAAACACATTAAGGTAGTAAGTGAGTGTTTTAGTAAGTAAGAAAACAATTTAGAAAACATTGGAAATATGTCAACATGCGCATGAAAATTCTATTTAGAAAGATATTAAGATGTTTATTAATTTAGCAAGTTGTGAAATATCTGTAATGAAAATGAAGCAAATCATGACTCAGTAATGTTGGTATAACATACACAAAAAGATAATATTAAGTCAGACAGGGAATGCAGCACTCAGATTAACCAGCCGAGCACAGAAAACATTAAAAACATACAAGGCACAATTCCCTTCTGACCCAGCCGAGCACAGAAAACATAAAAACATACAAGGCACAATGCCAAACTAAATAAGCTATGATCCTCCAATGTCCAAGCTGTCGAAATTATAAATGAACCAGTTTCAGCAATCAATAGGCTGAATGCCCAAGCTGAATGACCTTGTTCAAACAGTTAAATGGCTGAGATACCTAGTTTTAGCTGGCAGAAGTCCTAAACAGTGGAAAAAAGTAAAAGAAAAAAACCTAAAGTTTCCGATGCACGGATATGTGTGCAGGTCGAACACAAACTGCAAAATACCCGATAACTTGATAAGAGCGTGTGTACAGGATCTGTTCTATTTTCATTTATGAGTGCTTGACTCAGCTGTTGATGGCTTTGTATAAACTCACAGCTGTTGGTTATACACTAGTGTAATTGGGCTCAGGTCAACGTGGCTTTTCTGAATGTATTCCTTTAGATCGGGTTTACATCAGTTAACTTAAACAAATGGTCATTTAATCCTATAGTAACATAATTAATTATATCAAACGAAATACGAAAGCATTAGAACACTCGGTCATGTCAACAACTCTAGATAGTTTGTTTAGATCATTAAATATCTTACAAAAGATAACCAAAGACAATTATTTGAAAGATTACGCCATTAAACACATGAACTATTTAATGATAATTATGAATTATGTTATTTCGTACATGTTCTCCTTTCAAGTTTTCCGTTAGCTGAAAATAATGACTTAATTACGCAAGTCTGATATTTTCTTTGTAACAAACTCTCACTAGTGTGAACAAACCAATCCATCGACGACTTAACTAAGTTTCAAATGACGTTTATACACTTGTACTATAACTCAATTATTGTTTGAATCAGTATTTTTCATCTAGTATGTGCAGTTTAGAAATTGATCAGATTTCCATCTAACTCAAGACGGTAAAAATGACGGAGGTCATGTTATGAAAGATACACTTCAAATGGTGTTCGGAACGAAATGCAACTCAATTCATTTCTTAGTATGTGAGGTATTTCCACTTCTCGTTGTTAAACTATGGTCTACTGTCTACTTTCATTCATCCGTTTGTTCATAACGCATGTTTAAAGTACATTTACTTAACAAGCCAAAACAACGTTTGAAAAATGTATGGCAAAACTGATTGAAATTGAAATTCGTCAACATTGTCAGCATTGTCAGTATTGTTAGCATCGTCAGCATCGTCAGCCATCGTCAGCCATCGTCAGCATCGTCAGCCATCGTCAGCCATCGTCAGCATCGTCAGCATCGTCAGCATCGTCAGCTTCGTCAGCTTCGTCAGCAACGTCAGCTTCGTCAGCATCGTCAGCATCGTCAGCTTCGTCAGCATCGTCAGCATCGTCAGCTTCGTCAGCTTCGTCATCATTGTCAGCATTGTCAGCATTGTCAGCTTCGTCAGCATCGTCAGCATCGTCAGCATCGTCAGCTTCGTCAGCATTGTCAGCTTCGTCAGCTTCGTCAGCTTCGTCATCATTGTCATCATTGTCAGCATTGTCAGCATTGTCAGCATTGTCAGCATTGTCGCCTTCGTCAGCATCGTCAGCATCGTCAGCATCGTCAGCGTCAGCATCAGCGTCAGCGTCAGCATAAGCGTCAGCGTTAGCATCAGCGTTAGCATCAGCGTTAGCATCAGCGTTAGCATCAACATCATCATCAACAACAATTACATTGATCACCTCACCGGAATCAGATAATCATCGCTCATAGTGACACATTTAATTTGGCATCGATTTGAATCATAAGTCACGCAATTAACACGATTGAATGCCAACTAATGTTCATGATGGTACATTGGTATATGTCAGTACAAAGGTACCGTTAACGTTTTATCTACAGCTAATCTCATAATTACATTCATTTTGTAGAATCCGTGATTCATAGTTTGTTCTTACCAGATTGAGTTACGTTATGTTATATATGTTATACATCAAAGCCTGGGGCGTCGGCACGCTGCGTTATTGTCGTCCTACTTTGTATATAATAATCATCGGTTTGATAAAATGGTTGTTTTCTCTTTTATCAAGAACATAAAGCACATTTTATTGTATTTCTGTCTATATAATGGTGTATGAACAGCGATAGTTATGATATGACTAATTTCCATTAACGGAAAGTAAGAAAGTCTTGTTACAAAAATAAATAAGTAAAAAGTACCTTGACTTCATTATAACAGTCTGTCACCTTGACTTCATTATAACAGTCTGTCACCTTGACTTCATTATAACAGTCTGTCACCTTGACTTCATTATAACAGTCTGTCACCTTGACTTCATTATAACAGTCTGTCACCTTGACTCATTATAACAGTCTGTCACCTTGACTTCATTATAACAGTCTGTCACCTTGACTTCATTATAACAGTCTGTCACCTTGACTTCATTATAACAGTCTGTTGTTTTCATTAGGTGCTTATTATAAATTTCGTACTGTGTCGGTTAATACACTAATCAACATTTATGTACCGGTTAGTTTTGAAGCTGCGTAGTGGTCGCCTCGAGCGCGAGAGACACTCGGTTGTGTTTGATCCGTAGCCTTATCGTACAAACGTCGAAACAAAATTAGTGTCAGTTATTGCATTGCTAGACGTTTAGCAAACAAGGAAATCGAGCTTCTCTTTCACGCCTCCGGGCCCCCTCTATCTCTTACCCTTGTGCCGTTGGATACCACCAGGAATGGGGTGTTGGGTGTCAATGTAATCAACCCTATTTGTAAAAAGTCGTGTTACAATGGTTCTATCATAAATGAGAACATAACCTACATCCTGAACAAATGAAAACGCCAATCTGCGCTGGTAAAATGAAAATTGTATCATTAAAGTTTTACTCTTAATAGGCGTGACGTCATGTCTTGGGGCTATATTTCATCGGCCAATCAATGCTGGTTGTTACTTCCTAAGTTAGTTAGAATTTTTTAATGACAAAAAATTACTTGCATGGCTCGCTCCGCCCTTGGTAATCATTAAACATTTACTTAAATTGTTCTTACTAGTACTTAGTATCAACTACACTACTTTCTAACACGATCTTCGCCCCGTATCACGTGACATATCTATGAATGAATGAACGTAAACTCTGTAGTAAAAACGCAAACAAGGCAAGTTGCACGAGTATCCGGTGTTACAGCTATGGCGCATCTAGTTTTAGAAACTCAAACATATTCTCGAAACTAAGTTTCATAAAACTTCTGATAATCAATTCATTTATATTTTTCATTTCATGAAATAGATACCCTATATCAAAATGTGTTATTTCCTTCAGAAAATTACGAAGGTCGTTTTCATTAACGAGGGAGGTAATTGTACCAGCTAATAAGCCACTCAATTTCAGCGTGGAATTATATTCAAAGTCAAATGGTTGAAAATGGAATGCGCGCAGTTAAATAGAACGGGATATTAGTGTATTAATAATCTGAATAAAAACTCTGTTCTTGTATTTTGTCGGTGAATAAAACACGGGCTCTCGTTCAGATGCGGACAATTAAATCACTCGTGCTACTTACTTTTGATTTAATTTTTCCGCATCCGAACTCCTGCCCATGTTTTACTCACCGACAAAATACGCGAACATATTTTCATTTTTCTTAAACAAAACATAAATTCACCTGTCGTAATGTCGCGACATCGCATACAAACACGACGGCGACATGATTTATGACCCAACGTGGAATCAGTAGTACAAATTTCAGTATAGAAAGTAGAACATTAACACATACACATGTACTATTGTATTGAAAGGAAGGTATAATTGAACTTTTGCTCGAAACTGTGCACGCTTACACTTTTTGCACATAACCAATTATACTGTATAAATAAACTAGATGATTTCCGTTATAATTCTTACCATCATTCGCATAACATGTAGAAACTCTGGATGCAAGAAATAAAAAGTTATTGCACATATCATATTACCATACGGAATTTGGTCTGACAGATACTTACTCTATTTTGTAACCAAAAAAAACGTGAGGTTGCATATTATTTGGTAATTTCAAAGTTTTCAGTACACAATCGTGAGCAGAGCAGAGCAGAGCAGAGCAGAGCAGAGCAGAGCAGAGCAGAGCAGAGCAGAGCAGAGCAGAGCAGAGCAGAGCAGAGCAGAGCAGAGCAGAGCAGAGCAGAGCAGAGCAGAGCAGAGCAGAGCAGAGCAGAGCAGAGCAGCATTTAAATCGAACTATTGAGACCGTTAATGCAAAATGTTTCCTTACACTTCGATTATTTTTTAATTCGTACCATAAATACGACAGAAAATAGTGTCTTAACAGCTATACTGCACTAGAAAAGAATACAATAACAGCAAACTCCACTAGAAAAATGTGCTATAACAGCTATACTGCACTAGAAAAGAGTACAATAACAACTATACTGCAATACAAGAGTGTGGTGCCTGAAATACCTCACTGGATACTAGTATTCCTTTTCAATATCTCCCTCACCGGCCCTGGCCCGCCGTCCCCATAAAAGCTATGATTACAGGGGCGGTCGTCGATTTTATCCTAAATATACGGATTTGATTCCCGGACGCGGCATGATATAATAATATTAATAACAGATACAGTAAAACCTCGCTAATACGAGCAGCGATTATTTGAGCAACCGGCCTAATTCGAGCCAATTTCAAAATCCCGGCGAAATAACTCTATATTGTACATTATTTTATCCCTCTTATTCGAGTAAAGTTATAACGAGCATCCGGTCTAATTCGAGCACAGGTGATGGTCCATTCAACATTCAACAATTTGCAAACGATAGTTAGCCACGAAGTAGAAGATATTTAATTAATGAGCGTGATTAAACCAACACATATGTTTCAGAACAAGTTCAATAGGCAACAATTGGGAACTTAAACACATGCGAGAATTATTAAATGCAACCATCGTTGCTTCGAACGTACTGACTCGCACAGACTTTTAATTATCGAAAGATAAACCGACGCACATGTAGAATCTTAAATATTTAGGCGCCGTTCGTTATAAAACTTCAAGTAAAAATCAAGTCAAAAACTTTTCCTATTCCGTATTTCATGAAAACCTGCGAATGTAGGCTTACGTACAGTACTATTTAACGTGTCCGATACTGAATAAGTAAAGTAAATCCAACCGGCGACTAAATCCAATTCTTACAAGTCAAATAGTTCCTGCGAGCAAATGATGTACCGACTTCATTTGACAGAGAATTGACAGGATCCTCGACCTTCTATCTGCATAATTCAACAGCTGATGTGTATAAAATTAAGCATGAAAATCTCAAAATTGTGAACAAAATAAGCGCGACAGGCCGGTAGCTTTCAAAATGCACGATAATTTGACATACGAAATTTATCAACAAATTGTTAAATAATTTCATGTATAACAAACCAATTTTCAAGACACATAATTGCATATTATAACTCCCTTGTTCCATATTATATTTATATGCTTATAAATAAAACCTCGTATCAGTCCATAAAAAGATATTATCATAAGACATGTTTTCAGTGCTCAACGATATCAAAGATCATAAACTAATTCTGATAATTCCATGACAATAGACAAGAGACATTTAGAATTTTAAGTCTCTGAAAAGACATTAACACTGAATGGTAATTCTCCTTATATGACTCTGGAGACCAAAAGAAACTGTATGTTGTTGTTAATTTTATCAAGGGAAACAACATTTTACCCGCTGATCCTAAAAAAATCCGAAAAATAATTTACGGAGCGAAGTGCCGGTTACGAATTGTGTTGAGTACGAAAAAAAATATTCAGGACGAACGATGGGAAGTGGTACGAAAGTGTTGAGTACGAAACGTTAGCGAAGAATTTATCCAACGATATAACGATCTAAACTCGTGTTTTATGCTCTTTTAATCGAGTTGCGTGTACATTTTTATCGTAGGGACGGGTTTTGAGGATAATTGTGTAGTTCTTTCTAAGAATTTCGACTTGCCCGGGCCGACATACGTCAGCCATCTTTTTGCGTAAGAAAATTATCGGTTGCGTAAAAAATACCGATTAGGTGTTGGTTAACACCCGAAATTCCGTAATCCTGACACATTAACCATAGAACTAACATATTTTCGTTCAAGAAAAATTTGAAATCTTTTAACGACCGGTTTAATTAGTTTGGTTCACGACATTCTTACAAAATGCATCTTTTTTTGGATTTTTTTTTAAAATCGTAAACCATCGAGAACAGGTCACGTGCCCCTCCATGGACTTTTTACTTTGAGCTATCCAATATACCTGCCCAGGTAATCAAACAACATTGAAGAATAGAACATTTGTCGAATTTGTAAAGTAGAAAATTAAATGTCAATGGGGGAAAATCTTAATACTCTCTAAAACTCCACCGGTCCTATCATGCGGATTACTCTGTTTTTATCCCTGTTTTGTTTATTGCACATGGTAGTAATTAGGCTGAAATATTTGCAACATTATTTATCAGATCAAATATTAAGTTTGGCTACATGTTGTTTACTCACCATGGTATATAAATTTTTATGGCCCTAACATATTAGGTAATACAGAAGTGAGAAATGTCATACCTAAAAGCAATGATATTTCAGTTAAAAACAAGGATAAAGTCCAAGGATCTCAACTAGCTAGGACCTGTACGCTAATTGGTCTACCTCGGGCTTTATCTTACAAGGGAGATAATTGTCTCTCATTAAATCAACACTATGCGCTGATTGACGAATTCATACGGCGGTATGGAACTCTGAAGTAACACTACTCCCAGCTGTACCGGCAATTTCTTTGATGTGCGGCGCGTTTGAAGTCAGTCGAAAAATCGCCGCGCTTTTGATGTCCCCAATTGTCGCTTGCGTTTCAACTGGAAACCACAGTTTTATTACAACCGTTAAATTAATTGGCCATGGAGTTTGATATTAATTTAAAGAATTCATTACGACTTTTATATGCAATTTGTCGAAATTGGCAATTGTCCACACTATTCAAATTGCGTATAGACTTGATAAACAATGACAATATTCGTAGTTATAACCAAACACATGTATCAAACTTATTTTCATTATAAACACAGTTACACTTAGTCATATCAACAATTCATCATATACTTCGGATATTTCGAGCACCTGGCTCAACTCGAGCATTTGGCCTGTTCAGATGGGTCATCGAGATAACGAGGATTTACTGTACTTTAATTTACGAGGAAACTTATTTGACAATATAAATTAATCTTTCATAAGATCCTCAACATTGAACAATGAACTACAAAAATAACTATGCATAAACAAAGAGTACCATATTATGATCTTTGGCATTACTAATATAGTAGTATTTGATATTTTGACTGCTGTCTCACAATATAATTTGTAAATACACTAAAAAGTCTTGAATAAAAATATTGCAACAATGCCTTTTTTATCCCCATGTGGACAAATTACTGGTAAATTTACCTTGTGAGAGGGTTGAGCGTCGGCTTCGAGTGCTGGAGATCTCGGGTGGGATCCCAGACCGCGTCATGCCAAGGACGAAATAAAAATGGTACACGTAATTCTGTTGCTAGACGCTCAGCAAAAATAGGAAACTGGATTATCTTCTCTTATACCCTCGTAGCGATGTATAACACCAGGAGTAGCATTTAAGTTGGAAACACCTGTTTCACAATCGATCTAAAATGAAAAGTAATCAAAGCACTGAGAGTACTACTGGGAGGCGATCTGGTTGCTGCTTCTAAAGCTTAAACCGACTTAACACCTTTAATGTTTGTTTTCTTACTGCCGATCTTGTCTTGAATGTCAACATAGGCATATGTTACTATATAGGCATGTTGGGTATCTAAATAATTGTTAAAAGGTGCATATCAATTTATATGTAATACGTGTATTGAATGCGTATATCAAAAAGGCTTTAAAATAATACTACGCGCCTATTTATCAGATTCTACATATAAAACCATCACTTGACCGTAGTCTGAAGTTTCTAAAAATAGCTTTACAGCCGGGACATTTGATGAACACGTCATTTTCGTACTATGAAACAAGTTCGGTATCAGCCGGTGTAGTGATTTCTTTGGCCAAAATATCGATTTAACGAACAGTCTCACAAAAATTTTTGATCTTAGAATAAACAAATGTTGCTGATTGGCTTAAATCAGTTAAAAATTTTGAAGAAACATATGTAGCAGTATTGGGAATGTTGACAGTTTCTGGAACTACTTGAATGCGGATTCACATAGCAGCCTAAAGGCGGTTAATTTTGTATTAAGAAATGGGTAATGGTAGTAATGAGAGACTTAAACGCCTCCCAAAAACTATATAACTAAAATATACATAATTATTGTGAGAATCGGCAACAAAAAACAATTGTGGAATACCCGGTACGTTGGTGATCAGAATAGGTGTGTCCCGCAGTGATACTAATTTAAAGCGTAATGCTGCTGATGATAGCTAGATATAAACGTGGGGGAATGAATACGTGTACGTCTCATTATAACAGATAATCTATGAGATTGTGTTGAAGGTAACACGTGATCATTATCTGTTGATTGTGTCCATGTAAAACAGAAGCTACCCGCTGTGCAACATGTTTGTCTATTGTATTAATTGCTGTCAAAAATTGGCTTTTATTGCCGATAATCATTTAAATGTATAGATATTCGGCTGTTTCGTATGTTTACAACTTGTCCTTATTACTTTATGAGAGGTACATAATGTTTTCATTACATATAGCAAACCAACTCATGCTGCAGTGTTGATGTTCATTTTGCTGAACATAAGTGGGGAAATGTGTATACCGCTATTAACAACCAGGGTGACACCGTATTAAACACTTATGTTTACAGTAGCAGTGATTCAAGGAATCGGAGTTCTTTTGGGAAAATACGTAGTTTGAGCCATCCATAGCTCGCCAGAGATAACCCCAGTAGTATCCATACATTAGCATGGGTAATATACAAACTACACGGTCGACGGGCAGCTTATCATCAGCGTAGATTGAAAGGGTATATGCACGAAAAGTGGTTATGCACGAGATGGTCATCATTGAAACATTGGACATCGAAAATGTATTTAATTTTCATTTATATTTGTAAACAGTGGCTAGTGTTATCATCGGCAGACTCTTCCTGTTAGAGGCATCTACTGTATACTTGTTCATCATCATTTTGCCGGGACTGAAGAACCTGTGGGACCTAGAATATCAATAAGCACCTGTCGAACATCGATGCTGCCCGTTTATATAGACTATTAGTACGAGACCCGGTCACCGTTGACCCGCAAAACTTTAAAATAAAATGCCCAACCATATATACAATAAGAACCAATTCCTTCAGAATCGCCGGTGGTCTTACTAGTATTATACATGTATACTGTGCAAATGTTCTAACTAGACCACTTCATTTTTCTTATATTCCATTGATAGAAATATAAGCAGTCAAAATCAACTAAAATATTTGAGACCATCAATGTTTATATTATTATAAGGATGAACTTGACTGATTAATGACCTTGACTGATTAATGAACTTGACTGATTAATGGACTTAAGTAATACAGTTCTGTTAAAACATGCATTGTACTAACACATATCGTAATTTATATTTCACAACAAAACAAAAATATGAAATACTGGGAGAAATTTAAGACTAGTCTAGTTGGAACTTTTGCTCAGTATATAGGTATGTGTATGTAATGGTTGATCATACAATGTCTGTGAATGTTTGTGTTAATTTGAAGACCAATACACCTGGGTATGCTGTTAATTATATTACAATGTAAGAGAATTATTATCGCAACTAAGATACACTAATAAGCCCGCCGCTGATGGCCCGCTGTGTAAATATGTGTAAGCATGATAAAATATAGATCAATATACCCGATCTCTAGTCTTTTACCACCCATTGCTCCCACATCACCTTTTATTCTGTTTTATTGATATGTATGTTGTATATACACTATCTAGTCTTTTATAGCTCCAGTTTGGAGCGGCCAAGTACTTTTATTATTGTCAATTTATTTAATGTAAATATTGTATGCACGTTCTATGATGAGACTCAAATAAAGGGTATCTCTCTTATCTCTATTACTAACAGTCTATTGGATGTCACGTTAGCCTTGTATACTTTTTGAGCCCGCTTTTGGGGTAATAGCTGGTTTATCGTGCGACAGCCGTAAGATTTTCCTACGACCACGGTGCGAAATAAGAAAAGTTACCGATACCCTTACCATGTAAGAGGGTAAACTAGCACTGGCTATAAGTGCCGCAAGATTTCACATGTCGACTTCTTGCGTTTTGCATGCGATCTAAGCCTGTGTCAAATCGGCTGAAAAATAAAAGTGAAATAACACCAAAGCCACATACAACATAATGTGCAGCTATCGCAAGGCTGCTTCACGATACGCGTGCGGCAGTCACAGAAAGAAATTACTTCTCTTTGATAGTCGCATCAGTATAATATATTATATTCATGATATAGTTCACGCTACAGTCTACTATATTCATGCGACGCGTGGTATCGCCGTAGAACATCGAACGACAACCTTGTCATGTCTTGTTTGTGATCTGTCTAGATAACTGCGCCTTTGTCTATTTTACATGTTATATTTATTTTATTTTCTGGAGTAATAAACCGTGCGAACAAAAAAAGACGTACAGCTGTTTTGACACGTGGTCAATGAGAAATCGCAATTAGTTTACAAAACAAGTTACAATTATTTCCTGGGTACGTAAGCCACAACGGACTGGACGGAGCTAATTTATACATAACCAATACTTGTAAATATCGCGATATCACGTTTAGCCAAGCTATCCATAGTTGGCATGTACTTTTAGACTTGTTGGGAGGCGATTAAGCCTCTCATTACTACCATTGCCCATTTCTTAATACAAAATTAACCGCCTTTAGACTGCTATGTGAATCCGCATTCAAGTAGTTCCAGAAACTGTCAATATTCCCAATACTGCTACATAATATTATGTTTCTCCAAATTTTTTAACTGATTTAAGCCAATCAGTACACACTTATTTCATGTCTGTTTGGTTAACAGTCAAAACTGTTGTCCCGAGGTATCGGGAAAGACTTTTGAACTGTTGCACGAGGCCGAAAGGCCGAGGGCAACAGTGCAAAATGTCTTCCCCGATACCGAGGGACAATAGTTTTGACTGTTAACCCAAAACAGACATGAAATAACTGTTTTATTACCTAATACTCTATATAACTACAGTAAAGTTAGACTTATACAACAAACAAAAAAGATATTTCTAAGACATTTTGTCATACTAATAGCGGATATTTTTTGTTATAAATTCAAGACTGTCATTATCCCCATGATTTTATTATCAAACAAATAAAATCGGCATGTAATAAAGCAAAAAGGGACAAAACATTGTTCAAGAGTTATATTAAAAATACGCTATAGATCTAGCAGGGTGTTTTTGCAGGAATTTATATTGCGCATCGTAGTGCGCATGTAACAGTTCATCCAGGGGTGTAACAGTCAAAACTGTTGCCCTCCTGGCAATGAACTGTTTCATACCTGAAATTAAAAATAAACATTAAGACATGAAACAGTCAAAAATAACGAATTACTCGTTATATAGAGTGCTAGGTAATAACAACATTTGTTTATTCTAAGATAAAAAAATATTGTGAAACTGTTCGTTAAATTGATATTTTGGCCAAAAAAATCACTACACCGGCTGATACCGAACTTGTTTTATAGTACGAAAATGACGTGTTCATCAAATATCCCGGCTGTAAAGCTATTTTTAGAAACTTCAGACTACGGTCAAGTGATGGTTTTATCAATGAATCGTATACGGTCTGCAAAGTACTGTTATGCAATCATATGGTGTCGCTGTACTAGCTAGCCGCTTTCTATAGACAGTCTCCCGCTGTGAGGGAAGTGATAACAAGACGGTACTGTAGAATCTGATAAATGGGCGCGTAGTATTATTTTAAGCCTTTTTGATATACGCATTCAATACACGTATCACATATCAATTAATATGCACCTTTTAACAATTATTTAGATACCCAATATGCCTATATAGTCACATATGCCTAGTTTGACATTCAAGACAAGATCGTCAGTAAGAAAACGAACATTAAATGTGTAAAGTCGGTTTAAGCTTTAGTAGCAGCAACCAGATCGCCTCCCAGTAGTACTCTCAGTGCTTTGATTTTACAGATTGGTTGGACAGTTGAATTTTTTGAACTTTTTTGCGACAATTATAATTTGCGAAATCGTTAGTTTTAAGGTTAACCTATACATTATAATATACATGGTAATGTGTTTCAATAATGCGCGTGTGGACTGGCCAAACAATTTACGAAGCCAGTCGGATTGGCAGCATTCAATGTCGTTGATTTTAACAAATTGTAAATTTTAACATAAATCTAAAACCTTTTTTAAGATCGTTGACTTTGATAAACAGTTTTACAGTCTGTTCTATTACATCAGTCTTAAACAACACTTAAATAGAAACAGTAAATGCAATATAACGTCTTTAAAACTAAGATTTTACGCAACTGCGATTATTAAATCATAATTTTTAAGACTAAAATAACGAGTGTTATTCATCGATTGCCTCAAACTATAATATTTTATTGGCGCATTGCTATTACATTCAAGCACCACGCAGCACACAATGTACATTACTTGAACATGAACGGTATGTATTCAAAATATGCCGACACGTAGGTGCATACGTTTAAGATTATGTGTTAACAGCACCTGATATCTTTTGAGTTTTGCAAGAACATAAATCAACGAATTTTTTATGTTCGTGGTGGGTTGTTCCCACCATTCTGTAATAGTTACATCTCGATAAACGATCAGTACTGGTAGGTACATAAGAACTTGTTCTACCTTTCATTGATACAGGTTATTGATCCACGTTCCGTACAATGTTAATAGAGAGGCTGAGAATGTCAACGTGTAACATGTACGTCTACCTAAATACTAACGTTACTTTTGAGTATTCGTCATCAAGGTATGTGTAGTTTCTACAAGTTACGGACGTGTGACAGACGAAAATATAACATGTACTATGTCACACAAATATGCGTATGCATGGTAAACCCAATACAGTAATTCATCGCCCGTGGTTGCATTCAGTTTATTTAAACACTCATTATCGATTCACGAAGAAATCATGTTACAACTGTCAAGTGATGTTACAAGCACGCCTTGTGTTTCGCAAGCCAATTTTAAATGCAACGTGTACGCAACATCTCTATTGTTCCACGTTTCGTTAACATACGTTGTTGTTCCACGTATCGTAGCGGTAACTGACACATGTTCCGTACATGTAAGGTATTGTTTCATGTTCCGTTAACATAGATTCTTGTTTCACGTATCGTGACGGTTACTGACCCATGTTCCGTACATGTAGGGTATTGTTTCATGTTCCGTTAACATATATTCTTGTTTCACGAATCCTGACGGTTAATGACCCTTGTTCCGTACATGTAGGTTATTGTTTCATGTTCCGTTAACATAGGTTTTTGTTTCACGTATCGTGACGGTTACTGACCCATGTTCCGTACATGTAGGTTATTGTTTCATGTTCCGTTAACGTAGGTTCTTGTTGCACACCCCGTGACGGTTTTTGATTAACGTTCCGTACATGTAGGTATACATCTACGGGCAAGCTACACGTACACGTAGTCGTACACGTTCGCATCGCAACATCTCTATTGTTCCAAGTTCCGTTAATGTAGGTTCTTGTCGCCTGCCCCGTGACGGTTATTGATCCACGTACATGTATTATCATGTAGGTTATTGTTCCACGTTCCGTACATGCAGGTTCTTGTTCCACGGTCCGTTAACATACATTATGTTCTTGTTGCATATGAAGGGAAAATGGGACGGTGTGAAGGGACAATGGGTGCGTTGTGAAGAGACAATGGAAGAGTGTGATGGGGCAATGTGAATGATGTGAAGGGACAACGGAAGCGATGTGAAGGGACAATGGAAGCTACGTGAAGGGATGATGTGAAGGGACAATGGGTGCGATGTGAAGAGACAATGGAAGCGATGTGATGGGGCAATGTGAATGATGTGAAGGGACAACGGAAGCGATGTGAAGGGACAATGGGGGCGATGTGAAGAGACAATGGAAGCGATGTGAAGGGACATTTGGACGGTGTAAAGGGACAATAACAGTGATGTCAAGAGACAATGGATACTGAGAAGGGACAATGGAAGCGATCTGGCTGGGCAGTGGTAGCGATGTGAAGGGACAATTGGAGTGATGTGAAGGGACAATGGTAGCGATGTGAAGGGACAATGTGAGTGATGTGAAGGGACAAAGGGAGTGATGTATAGGGACAATAGGAGTGATGTGAGGGGACAATGGGAATGATGTGAAAGGACAATGTGAGTGATGTGAAGGGACAATGGGAGATTTGTGATGAGACAATAGATGCTGAGAAGGGACAACGAAAGCGATGTGGAGAAACAATGGTAGCGATGTGAAGGGACATTTGGACGGTGTAACTGGACAATTGAAGTGATTTGAAGGGACAATGGATGCTGAGGAGAGACAACGAGACCGATGTGGAGGGACAATGGTAGTGATGTGAAGAGACAATGGGAGTGATGTGATGAGACAAAAGATGCTGAGAAGGGACAATGGAAGCAATGTGGAGGGACAATAGTAGCGATGTGAAGGGGCAATTGGAGTAGTGTGAAAGGACAATGAGTGAGGTGTAAAGGGACGATTAAATGGTGTAAAGGGACAATGGAACCGATGTGGAGGGACAATGGGTGCGGTGTGAAAGGACAATGGGTGCAATGTGAAGGGACAATGGGAGTAGTGTGAAAGGACAATGGGAGAAGTGTGAAGGGACAATAGGGGTGGTGTAAAGGGACAATTAAACAGTGTAAAGGGACAATGGAAGCGTTGTGGATAAGACAATGGGTGCAATGTGAAGGGACACTGGAAGCGATGTGAAACGACGATTGGAGCGGTGTGAAGGGATAATGGGAGAGAAGTGAAGGGATAATGGAAGCAATGTGAAGGGAAATTGGGAGCGATGTGAAGGAACAATGGGTGCGATGTGAAAGGACAATGGAAGCGATGTGAAGGGTCAATGGGAGTGATGTGAAGGGACAATGAAAGCGATGTGAAAGGACACTGGAATGTTGCAAAGGGATAATGGGACTGAGCGAAGGGACAATGTGAACGATGTGAACCGAGAATGGGAACGATGTGAAGCGACGATGGGGGCGATGTGAAGGGACAATGGGAGCGGTGTGAAGGGATAATGAACCGATGTGAAGGGATAATTGAAGCGATGTGAAAGGAGAATGGAAGCGATGTGAAGCGACAATGGAAGCGATGTGAAGGGACAATGGGTACGATGTGAAGGGACAATGGGAGCGGTGTGAAGGGATAATGAACCGATGTGAAGGGATAATTGAAGCGATGTGAAGGACAATGAAGCGATGTGAAGGGATAATTGAAGCGATGTGAAAGGAGAATGGAAGCGATGTGAAGCGACAATGGAAGCGATGTGAAGAGAAAATGGGAGCGGTGTGAAGGAACAATGGGAGCGGTGTGAAGGGACAATGGGAACGATTTTAAGGGACAATGGGAGCGATGTGAAGCGACAATGGGAACGATGTGAAGGGTCAATGGGAGTGATGTGAAGGGACAATGAAAGCGATGTGAAAGGACACTGGAATGTTGCAAAGGGATAATGGGACTGAGCGAAGGGACAATGTGAACGATGTGAACCGAGAATGGGAACGATGTGAAGCGACGATGGGGGCGATGTGAAGGGACAATGGGAGCGGTGTGAAGGGATAATGAACCGATGTGAAGGGATAATTGAAGCGATGTGAAAGGAGAATGGAAGCGATGTGAAGCGACAATGGAAGCGATGTGAAGGGACAATGGGTACGATGTGAAGGGACAATGGGAGCGGTGTGAAGGGATAATGAACCGATGTGAAGGGATAATTGAAGCGATGTGAAAGGAGAATGGAAGCGATGTGAAGCGACAATGGAAGCGATGTGAAGAGAAAATGGGAGCGGTGTGAAGGAACAATGGGAGCGGTGTGAAGGGACAATGGGAACGATTTTAAGGGACAATGGGAGCGATGTGAAGCGACAATGGGAACGATGTTAAGCGACAATGTGGGCGATGTGAAGGGACAATGGGAGCGATGTGAAGGGACAATGGATGCGATGTGAAGGAACAATTGAAGCGATGTGAAGGGACAATGGAAGCGATGTGAAGGGAAAATGGAAGCGATGTGAAGGGACAATGGGTGCGATGTGAAGGGACAATGGAAGCGATGTGAAGGGACAATGGGGGCGATGTGAAGGTACCATGGAAGCGATGTTAAGGGACAATGGATGCGATGTGAAGGGACAATGGAAGCCATGTTAAGGGGCAATTGGGGCGATGTGAAGGGACAATGGTAGCGATGTGAAGCAAAAATTGAAGCGATGTTAAGCGACAATTGTGGCGATGTGAAGGGACAATGGGAACGATGTTAAGCGACAATGGGGGCGATGTGAAGGGACAATGGGAACGATGTTAAGCGACAATGGATGCGATGTGAAGGGACAATGGAAGCGATGTGAAGGAACAATGGAAGCGATGTGAAGGGACAATGGGAGTGATGTGAAGAGACAATAGAACAATGGGAAGGCACAATGGGACGACATGATTGTGCATTAATTGTCCTCCTTATATTATGTCTATGTGTCGTCTCATTGTCAATATAACAAAATATATAAGATAATACTACTGGTTCCAGAGAAGCACCATACTATGCTGATATATACCTTTGTAGTTCGAATGTACTCATCAATTCGCTAAACAATACCATGTGTTCATCAAACACATATTCAGCAGATATTAAATACATAACATAATCTAGCCTATAAGTATTTACGACATAAGCACAAACACGTGTTTTTGTGTAATAAAACGGCCGAACTGCTGCCTACATACTCGAAATAACATTTCAAAGGTACACTGGATCAGAATGTATTATGTACAAACAGCCTAATGTTTACACTAAGTGTGTGCCGATTGTTACTTTTTATACCACATCAGCAAGACGCCATGGTTTATATTAACACAAAAATACAGTTCACACAACCAACAAAACATTCGTCTATCATATATATAATTCCAGATATTAGGCGTACAAAACTACACCGGTTTGACTGCGTATTTTGCCATGCCATTTATTAATTGTACATGTATATAGAACTCGCTGCAATTTACGCAACAAACAAAATTACAAATCACATGTACAAAGTCAAATGTTTAACCCTTATTTTCTCCGCAATATATATGTAGTAGTGTGATAGACTACATGCTTTGTAAAGATAGTTTATTTGATTGTATTAGTTCGTTTAATATACATGACCCTAATATCATAACTGATCATTGTTTGATAACATGTACTTTGTCTTTTAGAAAATTGAATGATGAATGCCATGAATATACTAAACCAATTAATTACGAAAAAAATAGACTCTACATTTAAGTGGGACAATACCAAAAAGTCACACTACCTTGAAAACTTATCTAATCAATACAATACTACGTCACTTTCAGACATAGTGCAAAGTTTAGATTCATGTACGTCAAATAATGACATAGACAATTGCATTCAAAATCTGAACGAAGTTATATATTCAGCAGCCGATCCTTTTAAAAAAAGGGTCGTTTCTAATAACAACACATCAAAAAATATTAATAATAACAATCAGTGGTTCAACCATGATTGTTTTGATAAGAGAGTCTGTTTTTTCAATATGTTAGATGTGTATCGTAATAACCCAACAGATTGTAATAGAAAAAATATGGCTAGTGCAAGAAGCGAATATAAGAATATGTTAAGAAAAGCTAGATATACTTACGATAAAAATAAAACTGACACACTTATAAGTGCAAGATTTGATAATGCTCGATTGTATTGGAAACTTCTAAAGCAATCTGCCGGTATTAAATCGAGCGATATGCCATTGTCATTGTTTGAAAGTTATTTTAAAGCAGTAAATAATCCCGATGACAGATTTTTCTCACCAGATGAAGATATTTTATATTTCAACGAAAGATACGAAAGAGATGAGTTTAGTATAATGTTTGCAGAATTAAACTCAGATTTGTCAGTTTCAGAAATAAATAAAGCAATTTCACAATTAAACGGAAACAGAAGTGGAGGTCCGGATTTACTGATTAATGAATTTTTTATTGTTGGGAAACAAATCCTCGCGCCTGTTTTACATAAATTGTTTAACAAAATATTTAAAAACGGATATTTTCCGGAAAAATGGTCTGAAGGTTACGTCATTCCATTACATAAAAAGGGTAGTGTAAACAACGTTGAAAACTATAGAGGCATAACCCTACTGAGTTGCATAGGCAAATTGTTCACTCGAGTCATCAACAACAGATTAACAGAATGGGCTGAAACTTATAATGTTTATGTTGAGGCCCATGCAGGGTTTAGAGCCAAAATGAGTACCATAGATAATATTTTTGTACTACACGGACTAATTAAGCATGTCATTGGTCAAGGAAAAAAACTTTTTACAGCCTTCGTTGATTTCACTAAGGCGTTTGATTACATAGCTAGAGATAATTTATGGTATAAATTAATACAAATGGGATTAAGAGGAAATATATTAAATATTATGAAATCTATGTATGATTCAGTAAAGTCACGAATTAAGTATCTTAAACCAATTAAGTGAGGAATATTCATGCACACTCGGAGTCCGTCAAGGCGAATGTTGTTCACCCTTCTTATTCTCTATGTTCATTAATGATTTAGAAAATGAATATTTAAAACATGGTCTGAAAGGCATCGACGCGAATACGTTTAAGATATACTTATTGCTCTATGCTGATGACATTGTTTTATTTGCGGATTCTGCAGAACAATTACAACTTAGTCTGGATATTTTGTACGAATATTGCAATGTTTGGAAATTAAAAGTCAATATTGGTAAAACAAAAGTAATGGTTTTTAGGAAAAGCGGATCTTTATCAAATAATTTAAAATTTTATTACGCTGATCAAGAAATTGAAATTGTAAAAACATTTAAATACCTTGGTATCGTATTCACATCAGGTGGAGCATTTAGTACGGCTCAAAACACGTTATCCACACAAGCCAATAAGGCAATTTTCAAACTTAACAAGTATTTGTATAAGTTTACATATATTGCCCCTAAGCATAAGTTAGAATTATTTGATAAACTTGTTTCTCCTATTCTTAGTTACGGTAGCGAAGTTTTGGGTACATCAACCGACATATCTATAGAGAGGGTACATTTACAGTTTTGCAAATCATTATTGGGGGTTAAAAAGAACACACAGAACGACTTTATTTACGGAGAATTGGGACGAATATCTTTTACCACAATTCACTTATATAATGTCATAAAATATTGGACCAAAATTATACAAATGCCACACAATAAATATGTTTTTATTATATACAGTCTTCTGAAGTCTGACCTTGAGTTAAATCAAAACTGCATGAATTGGTGTTATTGTGTAAAGAATTTATTGGCTGAACTTGGATTTTATTATACTTGGTTAAATCAAGGTGTTGGAGATTTTAAATTGTTCCTATCTTCAGTTAAACAAAGACTTACAGACAATTTTGTTCAAAATTGGCACCATCGATTAGAAGAATCAAGCAGAGCCTTATTTTATAACAATATTTTGCATTTCAAATTGCAACCCTATTTAGAAATTAATTTATCAGACAAAATCCGCCAATCTCTCTCAAGACTTAGAACTTCTTCTCATAGATTGTGTATTGAATCAGGCAGGTGGGAGAAACCAATAGCCATCCCATTGAATGAGAGAAAATGTCAAACATGCAATATTTTGGAAGATGAGTATCACTTTGTGTTAGAATGTCAGTTATACCATGATTTAAGAAAAACATATATACCATTAGAATACCGACGCCACCCAAGTATGTTGAAATTTATTCAATTAATGAAAAATGAAAATGAAACTGTTTTGAAAAAGTTAAGCCTGTTTACATACCATGCATTTAATCTCAGGAATGAATTGTTATATTTAAACTGATGACGTAATATACTTATGTCAACTACAGTATCAATAAGTATTATTGTGTGCTTTATTTATCATGTATTGTTGTGCATGCATGTACTCATATATATATATATATTTATTTGATGTGAATAATTATATTGTTTCATTAGATACGTAGATATTTATAGTCGAATTATGCTGTATCATTTAAATCTTCTCCACATAGTTGTGAGCATGCTTGATTATTAGTTAGTATTTATTTTGCTTACTGTACCACTGTTCTGTCATAAATGCATTGTATTGTCCTCATAGGCTATCAGCCTAATGGAATTGAAATAAACTATCTATCTATGTATTTGGCACTTCTCGCTAGCCACTCAATAACAAGCCACTAGAATTGAACACGGCATGGCATGGACAGGTACAGAATACATGCACGTATAATCATAATAAATACAATATGGCGTATGTTTGTATGGTTAACGGAATTAAAAACGCGACACTTTGGTATGTTGGTATATTTTAGGAAAGTAAATTCCCATATCAGATGTATTTATATATTCGTAAAGGCTAATTCAATGTCGTCATTTTGATACCAAACTTAATCAAATCCAACGAGTATTAACTAAATTATCGCACGAATAAGACATTGGTCCAGAAAACGAAAGTAACATGTTTATCGGCGCATTGGTTTTATCGTTGAAGACGACCAGTCTGTTTAACAAATCGAATTTTTACGTAAGGCTAGTCTAAATTATATATACAAATTCTATATTAAATTGAATATTGTAAATGACATATCAAACTTTTATTTAGAATGTGTCTTTATGACACGGAAACCTTGTTGCAGGAAACATACACCGTCGTCTCATAGACCTGCATAATGTTTTTTATGGTCAAAGGGAGGTAACCATGTAAGAAATTTTGGTCAGAATTCGACTTTTGTTTTCTGGATCGACATTTACCTTTAATCTGCACTATTCCTATACCTATTCCTATACCAAAAAAAAAAAAAAAAAAAAAAAAGGGACAATGGATGCGATGTTTACCTGAAGAAGCCTTCTGGGCGAAACGTTGTAGTCATTAAATGTTATTCGTGTTTGGTGGTTTCTCTCTATCTTCGATATATCTATTCCTATACCGGCATAAACTTGAATTTTCTGCTATAAAACAACATACCCTAGTGTCGCGTTTTTAAATCCGTTTAGTATATTTGAAAAGATAATTAATTTTGAACATTACTTATTTATGCCGCTCATTTGCTCTTTCAGAAATACGTAGATCGACAAAGACTGGATGAAATACAAGTATACATGTATATAGATCTACTGCTTTCTGACGGCGAGTCAGTATTTACCCATTAACATGCAACATTCCATAAAATCGTATACATGTACAAATAATTTTAACGCTAATTTTAACACTACCAACGGTTTCAGTTATATACACATGGAGGAAATCAAGGTGTGCCGATGAAACATAGATACGGCTAAATAACTGCAATCTGCAAATAAGCCTTCCGAGGAAATAAATAGTGCAGCGGATAATGTATTGATACGTTCGCAAATGCAGAATATTGGCTAAATCAGAATCGAAATAATGAATATGTACCTGTGTTTTATCTATAAAAAGCACAGTCACGCACTCGTGATTTAATTACTTCGTATTCGAACTCTTGACTGTGATTTATTCAGCGATAAAACACAGGTGCATATTCATTATCTCTTAAATATAGGAGGTCGCATTTGGTCAGACTCAATTAACTTAGGCCCGGAAAGAAATTATGTCTTATGAATAGATGATTTCCGGCGGTCAGATTGTACAATAAGAATTATACCACTACATCAAAGCTCAAAATATCAGCAAATGAAAATATCTCTCCTGATTATGCAAACGTCATTACAAACTTCGAGCGACGTTTTGTGCTGATTTTGGATGTATACTAAACAGTTTTCTATAAACAAGGTCTTCGTGATTATTCATTGTCTTGAAATTTCAACAGTTATTCCATAGTCATTTTTTTTTATTAAAAGTACAAATAAAAATACAAGTGTGTACAGCAAGCCATAAAAGCAACATATGTCTTGAACTAGCGCACACTTATTTTGAGACACTCTGTACATGTATAACATGTACATAAAATGATACGACATGTGTACGAATGGTATTACATTGAAATGTTGTGCGGTATTTGTGGCAATATTTAATGACAGACAATCTGAACAGACAGAAAACAACACCAATAACTACATACGTGTTTAAAACTTTTGAATACATTAAACTGACAGATGTGGACTAATACGTAAAGTTTCTATGTCATGAAGAGTTCAGGGTAATTAGATATATTTGATGGTTTCCAGACTTATTTGCTAATGCTATTGTAGACTTCTGTATAAAAAACAAGGGTATTTTTTGTTTTATCAAATCTCATAAGTCATGTACAATTCTAACATTTTTTATAATCATTTGAAAAGTATATATTATAAAGAGATATGTCTGGTAGAAGTTTATTAACTGAAACATTACTTATATTGAATGTATATTTATCATAGGGTTCATTCGTTAAAGTATTATAAAAATAAACATGTGCGCAACAGTTACTGTAACTCTTCCGTAAGTGCTTTGATAAAACAGTACCCATGTACAGTCGATATTTACACATTCTATAGTAAGAAACGAAATTCGCCGTCTAATACATTGCAAGATTTACATGTCCTGTCGTTGCTCGGTATTGTATTATGTTTAGCCCATCTTAAACGTCGAAGGTACTCGTACATTGTATACAGTATTTAATTACGTAATATTACTCACACTTTGGTAAGGGTCAATAAATTGTCCTTGTGAATAATTTGCAAATTGAATATGATGGACTAATGGTATTTTCAGAAACTTAATGTTATATCTGCAATATTGTGAACGATTAAAGATTGACACAACATTTGACGTCTAAGTGATGATAAGCCAAACCTCGCTAAATATCTGTGATAACAGAATACGTGTATGCTTTCACACGATACTATAAGAAAAGAAAAGGGACACTAACAATCTTTTTCTTCCTGCTTTTGTCTCAGCCAATAGGGCTTTTCAGTTACCTGGAAGAATCGACAGTATGCCAATGCATAACAAATGCAACGCAATTTTATTTCGCAATGTATTAGCAGATTAAATGATCTTTTAATATTTAACCGTTTCTTAATCGGTTTTGATCAGTTAGCATAAGGCGGACATGAATATTGATTTCTTGACCCTTATCAAACTTTCAGTTGTATATTTACACATAAATACAAATCAAAAGACTAACACTAGCCACATTTAAATCAAATAAAGGTTACCGAATCAATCATGAAGTGTACTGGTTCCAGACTGTGTCTGGGCTTATTGTTATCAAGCGTCTAGAGTAATAAAAAAGTTCAATGATGTACAGATGTAGAACACATTTAGAGCAGCAATGTCAAGCATGCTTGTGTCTTATTATCCTATGACTGTAGTGTCTTGCACATGTCTAGTAAAAATGTGAACTGAGGGCTGTAGAGTAGGGTTATTATTGTTGAAGTATACGAACATACGTATAATAATAACAACGAATTGTTTTGACACGATGTTGTGAGACGAGTAATAAATGTCGTTACCTGCCAAGTAGGGCGAGAAAAATGCAACACACACCAAATTGTTTCACCGTGTCATTGCACTCTATCACTACAACACCCCGGTGCACTCGCATGTATGGCATTCATCTAGCTTTCCGATTGATGATTGATGCTACATTTATATTCGCATAAATGTCCTAATATAAACTGTCGATATGAACCCCTTTTTTGTTGCACATGTACATGACGCGTGTTGATCTCTGGCAAACTAAAAATGTTCCGTATTTGCTGGCAGCACTCGCGTCTGATATAAATGAATATAATTATGAAATACTCACAAGGCTATCTCATGTAATTGCCAATTAACTGAAGGAAAGTAAAACTCATCAAACCGCAATTTTATAAGAACGAAGGTGAGTCAAAGTAATAGACGCACTATCACATAAAAAGCAGTGGATACTTTGAATGGCAAATTACCACGTGTTGTTTAAAGTTAAACGTAACCGCTAGCAAACTATCGCTGGCTTAGAATTAGAAAATCGTTATCAGACTCTTGTATATTTGAAATCTGCACCTCAGGGCGCTTTTACGAGCCTATTTTCATGAAAATCGGAAGTGGTCATGTTGACCAAACTGAAGTTTAAAAAGCTCCTTTGTCCATAAGATAAGATTAGTTTCAGACAGTTTTTTCTTGTTTTCTAAAAATATTGATTATGTACTTACGACCTTCTTATTCTAAGCCAGCGATATATATAATACATGTATACATGAAGAAGGTTCGTCGATCATGGTTGATCACTAAGCATAACACACAGAAAGCTTTAAATTTGAAAAAAGCTCTGTTTCGACTTGTACAATTAAATGTTCATCTTGCATACATGTACTCGTATATCAATAATCAAACAAGTACAAGGACTGTATTAATCTCTGTTGTTATTTTCTCTAAATTAGTATTTTTGGGCTTAGGATTATAATCATTATTGTGAGTAGATGACCCAAATAATCTTCAGGTTTATTAATTTATCTAATTAATGAACCTGAAGATGATAAGGGTCATCTACTTCCAACAGAAATATCTCATGATCTTCTGATGTAATATTTGAAAAGAACGTAAACTGAATCCGCTGTTTTAATGTAATACTGGTTCAAGATCTACTGACAACAATGTATATTAAAAGTAAACGTTGTAGTGACTTTCTGTTTTTAAATAATTTATTAAATACTTGTTTTGATGGTGATTATGCTTTCAGTGACTTTTAAATAAAAATACGCATAATGGGCCTCTCTCGACATAATCATTTAAATCGCCACGGTTAAAATACCAGACTATATATTACACAAAATCTGCAAATCAAACATTTTTAAATCAAATTTGTTCAATCATCTTCATACATGCATAGTTCAAGTTTAAGATCTCATATTATTATTGTGCTGGATTGTTTTATCAGATCGTGTCGATTAGTCCTTCACTTGTATTAACTAATTGCGTGCATCTTAAGCACTTTGCCGACATGCATATTGCTTAATAACTTTCATCGATGTTATAAATGCAGATTAGCTGTTCTTGATTAATATCGACGACCAATGAACAATTCTAACACGTTTTTGTCTTATCTATCTGTAATAAACACATGTTTGTTCTTATCTGTAAATTGTTACTATGTACATAACGATACCCCGTTCATTACCGCAGCTAATTAACACATTCGCGAGCTAATTTGTCGCAATAATTTTCCCAGTCGGCTACGAAGATTAATCCCATCTGTTTGCTAGTATTAACTCTATTTCGATTATCATCTATAACTTATTGTTTCAACTAACAAGGTAATATGCCGTTTGATCAACCCTCTACGTCATCAGTTTTCGTGTACATGCGCGCGCCTTTACAGCACGTGCCCAACAGACGACAGGCACTCTGAACTTGGATAGAAAAGGCGACAGACGTTCTAAGCAGCGGTAGTTTGATTGTGGATACTTGGATACGAACATCAGGAACTTTCCCTATTATTTTGTCGTCTGCTTTGAGTCAATAAAGGTAAGAATTAGAATTATCACTGCATTGTGCAGAGTATTGTTGTACTGTTTTCTTATAGAAAACATATTTCTACTTATTGGAATAGTTTGAATATTATATTTATTTGTAGGCTATTTGATATTGTAACACTTTCTTCATAATAAGGTATCGTGCGTCTAGTATACACTATAAGCATTGGTTATTTGCTTTTGGTAGTTACTCTTTTCAGCGTCTGTATGTATTGTTATAAAATTGTAAGTATAGTTGTCACGTTCCTTTCAATGTATTACGTTCATTTACAAATACTTATCTTCATCCTATTACGTAACCGTTCAAGTGTCTTTTACAGCTTTCACTTTAACCCTTCGTAATGCATATTGCACGAGTACTTTTATTAATTATCAAAAAAGTTCGTTGTTTACAAGTATTTGTAAAACCATTTGCCTGTGCAGGATTTAGCAAGTATTCCAAACTTCTGTTAATGTATTCTGTCCCTGTTTCATAGTATTGAATTCGTATAATTCAAATCTAAACTAAAATGTGTAATAACGGAAAGAAATTTGTTAGTTTCACCATGTATGTTGATATTTTAATACTGTGGAACAACATTGATGTATGACAATCTCGCAGTTTGGCATCGTGCGAATATATTGTTCCATGGTGCTAATAAGACTCTCAGTTTACGATTCGCTTGTCTGTTTCTCTGTCAAGGATTTGGTGCAAATCGTTTTCGTAGCGATAGTTTAGCAGAATCCTTACAGTATTCTACTTATAACGAGTAGTGATGTTATAAGATAATATGCATTGTCGGCTTATTGGTGAAAGTTAAATTATTGCTACCCGCGGCTCCGGATGAGTATGGACTAGAGCATTCGTCCAAGGTACAAGCGGTTGTAGGTTCAAACGGGGACAGTGACATACGAAAGTCACTAAAATGAAGCTGTTATAGCCTCTCATTTGGTTTTTATTTGTCTACATGGTATCTGTATTACTGAAATACATACTTTAAAGCCAACTGCTTTAAGTATTACACGGCATTCGAAAGAATGAAAAAACACATTTTTATAATGCATGTAGCGCGAATATTGTTTAGGTAGAAACTGAAAAGATATAGAATTGAATTGATATTTACATTTTAATTATTTTATGGCGAAAATATGTTAAGGTATTGTTCCTATATTTGCGAATTTCGCCAATGTATGAATTCATTCTGTATTATCTATTTACACATTTATACATGTATAAACAGTGAAGTTCTGTTAACAAGACCATATCAATTGCGTTGAAATCTTTCAGATATTTACTATCGTGAGCCTCCGTAGCTCAATGGTTCGCTAACTTATCGTCTAATCAGGTGACCCGGGTTCAAATACGGGTGGAGGCACCCGTATGCCTGCAGAAGGCTTTGCCCAGCATTTAGTATAAAACAGAACCAAAGTACTTAATTAAGAACAATAGTGGTCGGCTATCTGATGGCGTCGATATCTAAGATTTGCACCTGTTTTATATGGTCTTATTTGCAGAACTTGTTTTTTATGTTGCTATTATTGTGATCTATGCAGCATGTTTTATTCCACTAACATGGATGAAAGTTTGTTCAGTATTAATACTGATTTAAATATTGTGCGTAAAAGATTTTTTGTATAATGTACGTAAAAACCATTATGAAATAATACTATTTCAGTATTTTGAAAATAAATGTGTTCTATGATTTTGAGCACCAGCTTTCAGTATCTTGAAAATCATTATTTTTATGTATTTCGAACTTTCACCCATGTATTATGTGCATGTTATCTATAAGAAACTATCATGCATAGCTCATCTAGTTAGTTACACACGTGCCATAAGTGCACACCACTTTAGCTGCCACGTGCAACATAATGGTAATCTCGATATTTATTACTACAAATCCTATAAAACGTTTATAGCTTATTAAATGCAAGTGCCGAAACACATCAAACTCTTCTTTAATTTAACAGTAGTATATGTATACATCACTTTATACCACCTCGATAATAAGCCCATCTCTAAAGTAGCACTATATATATATATATAATATACTTTGCAGGAACATTTTCACATCAATATTTAGACCAACTCAACTCATTTTCAATTTTCAAAGGTTTCAATGGTGGTCATGGTATTGTTTTTCAGGGTATACCGTACTCAACATTAGCTTGTGTTTAGACGTAAAATGTAATATATGGTATAACAAATGCAATCAGTATATTATTATTGAAATGCATTTCTTTTCAAAAACAATGATTTAGCGTTAATCTTAACAATCAACATATAACACAAATTATGTATCACCGTACGTTATGATATATGTACACCCAAGTATGTCAGCGAAAGATCTATCTAAATTACAATCTAACTTAACTTGTTCCTTTTGGATGTTTCGGACATTTGCTTAACATCGTTATAAACGTGGAGCACATGTTCTGACGCTGCATGACGTAGTACACATTATTGGGTAAAACTATCAGCGCTTGTAACGTTAATCAACAATTCAACATACATTAATTACAGGTTAAGAAATATACGATTTTCTACCTAGTTTTTGCATAGATAATGTATATAAATGAATTCGTTTTTTTGCACAGTATGTAGATCATGCCAAAAACATGTTTCATTTTTTGCGCACGTTAATACAAAAAATATGTGCGCAATTATCTTTAGGCATTTTGTTAGATGGCTTGATCTATGTGTACTCATGTCATGCACGCTTATACGTGCTGTCACGTGCTGTAGTCATTATACAGTAATTGTTTCGATGTTGGAATAATTTCACGGTACTTACTCAAACTAGGTTTTGTGCTGGGGGAGCCATCATAATTATAATGTATGACAACAATTGCATGTATTCCTATCGGAGACACGTGGTCTTATGACGTAATCTAATCAACAGCAGATTATTGAACAACTCTAGTCGTTGACTAACTGTAATAATGCGCGTACACTAGTTGGTCATAAACCAATTTTCTAATTTGCAATTCGATCTTGTGTCATAATAGGCATAATTATTATATAGTCTTCATGATAATAACACGTAAACTCACAACAAAATTAGTTCTAGACTGTCTTCTCTTATGTTGCATTATATGACTGTACATCACGACATAAAGGTCACATCAATTATAGGTCCACATAGATCAATGCATCGGCATACGGTCAAGTCAAGTTTCATTTTTAACTTAGTGTGGAAAACAGATTACATGACTGTGTTGTCCTTTTTACTAAACGATATATCGGCCTCATATCAGTTTGTTTTCAAGTACGCAATAGTGTCGTAATAGTAAATAAGTATACATGTGTAAATGCTAAAGCTAAACAGCTAAATATAAAAACAAGTCATGTGTGCTTTACCACATTGTTTCAGTTAAATACACAAGAGTGTCGCCACATACAGTTGACATTTCCAGCAACAATAGACCCGAACTAATTCACGTGATAGCAGTCAGATGCAACCTGTCTGTAATATGTTTCAACGGTCGTATATGTGCACACAATAAAAGCAACACTAACCGGTCATGTGTCCGTTTGACATTTATACTACAACATAGGATCTGCATGGCATTTGATATTTTCCAATACTGCCTTCGTTGGCTAATTAATGCTATTTGTGTACAAAGACATAAACGAAACCGACATTAATGCAATGTGAACACTGCATTATCATTATTTGATTTACTGTAATCCGAAATAAAGAGCCTTAGAATATATAAGTGAGCATGTAGCTATCTAAGCTATATAGCGTACAGAGAACTATTAACGATGTCTGATCATATTTGAGACTGGCTTTGATAACTTGAAAAAAACACAATTATATTTACTGGTAACAATTGAAATATAGCCATAAAATTTATGTGCGTCTAGCAAGGAGTAATGTTGTAGCGAGACGATAGTAAATAACACCATACATAATTCAGAAATTAAGCCGGTATAGTCCAGTCAGGGTTAAATACAGTGACGCAGCGGTCGGGTCCACTATAAACGGCTACGTCACTGTCATCAGATCCTAACTGGATTATATTTGCAACATGAAGTAAACATGTATAAGTATATAAGACAATATACGTTACAATGCATGGGAGAGGGCAACGTATATAATTGAAATATAGATATTAGCCATAGGCACCTCGGGGTATCCCTTTAAACATGGATACAATGAGAAGTGAATTAAACATCTACGTGCAATACACATGATCATTGTATGCGCATACTCAAAATAGTAACCGAGTTTTATTCCTGATTGTGCTGAAGACAAAGAGGTTATCATCATACCATCATGCTGGCTTAGTCACAAGTCATACAATGTCTCGTAAGTCAGCCAATATTATGAAATATTGCCAATAAATTAGCTAGCCAGTCAGAACGTCTAATATACAATACTCTACGTCTGATTGTCTATCATTGAAAACATATGAGAACTTCAGATTTTTCAAATCCACTATCGACAATCCATCCATGGTCATAAACTGTCATAAATATTATATTTTTCCCTTACATCTTCGCTAGATTAATTTGACGTATGTCAGCTATATTATGTATAAATTATGGCCGTAATAACACCCGGCTAATGTGTTTGTAGTGCTCGCGTAGTCCCTCAGGACAGGAGAGGCAAGAAGTTCTTGCCTGAAAATAGACTCTGATTCTTATATTGTATGTATGCAAATAAAAAAGTATAGGAGATGTTTCATATTCGGCGAGACAAGAGAAAACTGTACCTGATCGGTCACGAATGATAAATAATGTAGTATACCTCATACATATTTCTGATAAACAATTATTAAACGTTTATGAAAAACAAAAGCTGAACCTAATCCTTAATACCATTATGCTGAGTCCGTTTTCATAAGTGAATCAGCTAAAGTAAGCATAAAATCTACAAGTATATGGTTTCAACCAGTGTAGATACACGATACGTCGTGTTATAATGCTTTTTCCTGACTGACCACAGTTGTCGACCTTGATAAACATGATAATACTAGACTGACGTACCGTAGTTGATACGGGACAGTTCGCAGCGGACCCATTGTCGTTAAAAACACTGAAATTGTATCATATCGGAATATACATACTAGTATAACAAATCACATATTTGCTTGTACCGATATCATGATAATCAAAACTACAAATAACTGATTGAAAGAGATTGGTGCCTATATGTCAAAAACGTTATGATCAGAATATAGCGTTTTGAGTATTACAGATAACAGAGGTCAAAATATCAGAGGGGTCAAATGGGAGCATTGCATATACACGAAAATAAGTGAAATGTACATTATTATGAGTGAGGAATCTTCTCTAATGTGTCATATATCGCTTGATCTACCTGGATTACTTAGCAACGCAATAACGCCCATGCCTACCTTACATATCACATCTGTTAGCCATTATATACAACCCGTCTTTAATAATTATTTCCGTAGCATCAATTATGTCTGTCTTTATAGCATGATGTCAACTTATAAATCATTCGTAACCATAGCAGTAGATGAGAGCGCATGTGGTCTAACTTATTACATTCTGTTACATGTAGATATATATGTTATGTTCTCCGATGGTACAAAATATTCATTAGTTACGCTGACACGTGCATGTGTTTGTAAGATACGTTTTTGGGAGTTGATTTAGCCCCTCAAAAGTAGCATTGCCTATTTATTATTACATGTACAAAGTTAACGCCTTAGTGCAAAACAATGGGTCTCAGCTGGTTTACTTTAATTGGCAACATTCATTTATTTTAAGATCAACTAATAGTGTCACTTTGTTCGTTTTATTGATGTTTTACTGGTGATCAGCCAACGATGAAAGCACTGAGTATGTATATCCCCTAACCTTCAATACTTATCCCCTTGTTTTGAACAATCAGTCATCTTCAAGGCAAATATGTTAAAGTGGTTTTGTTTTCGAAGATGAAGTAACGGAGTCTTGTTGAGGTAGATCTTAATAACAAGATGGCATATAAGAGATGTGTTATTGTTCATACACAACTGTAGTTAGGTCTTGTTAACACTGTATTGAAAGCGATTCGCTGTTGAAAGCGATCTTCCCGGGAAGAAGGAAGTGACGACCAGTTCACTCATTGCAAACGAGATCGACCGAATAACATGAATATATTCATACACAACGGGTTCTACTCATAGGTAAGCAAAACGGTTGCATAGTGTGATGAAAAGCGTGGCTTTAGCATTATGTCTTGTGACGTCAGATTGTGTATGATGACGTCATTATTTAGGAGCTTGTTGCATAGCAAAGGATATGACTGTCTTGCTTATAATATAACAAAAATGCATCGATATTATCTAGCCGGATAAAACTAGCGTAGTGTTTTTGCGGGCTTGTGATTTGAAATTTGCATATTTGTGTTTATGTTTGTTTGTTTGTGTGAAGCTGTATAATTAAGCTGTAGTATTTTGAGTACAGATCTGTCTACATCTGTAAACAATTTAAAGATATGTAACGTTATTATAAATTGGTGATCGTAGCTGTGTGAATGGCATTGCTGAACTAACCATAACTATTAATCATTCAATATTGATTAGATAAATATATTACAAGGATTTCCGTTTTAATTCGGTATTCCTTTATGGCTGATAGTGCATGTAGGTGTATGTGTTTTTGTAGACAGCTCTATATGAGCAATTTTCGCGTTTATGCACATTTTATACATAAAAATAGCGGCTAATATATCGAAGAAATGCAGTTCAGACCGAAATTACCACTAAAACACGCATTTCTCAAACTTTGTATATAGATCTATTAACATTGGCATATGCAGCTTCGCTATATATTGTCTGTATTAAACTTATACACGCTAGATATTTAGATACAAATGTACACTAATGATCCATCTGGCTGGTCACGTGTTGCTAAAGTGCATTGTATCTTGCTCCATTTTGTCGACTGAGCAATGTCTGATGGCCGACAGCGTGTGCTTTATGGAAGACTCTCATTTTTAACGCTTTTAACAAGACGAATAATGGTTATAATTGCTGTTAAGAAAGCGTGTAAGCATTGCCTGTGTCTACATCTATGCTTTGAAAGCAAAAAGCGCATCAATGGATACAAGGGCGGCGAAATTTAGAGGAGAATGCTTCAAAGTCATAATTATTTTAGTTTGTGTCTAGTACTACGAAAATAGGTGCCCGGGGCTTTTAGATTGGCTTACGTTATATTGTTTCAGTTTTTTGTATAGCTACTGTTGTAATACCGAATTTACCAGCCTGCGAAAAATGTCAACAGTTTGTCATATATTATTCATAATTATGGTCTTACAGCGTTTGGTATGATGCTATGTACTAATGTGAAATCCCGCACCGTCTACTTCAACGTGTTTGAAATAATACCACTGTCGATATTTTTAGATATTTTATTGCGTAAGTTGTGCACAAACTATATCTGAGTAAAAACCTTGCGTATCTCTGCGATGAATATAACAGTTTTTGTTTGTAAGACGGTCTGTTAGCTGACTAATAGAATCATCACAATGCTGCAATCCTTAGGGAGAATTTTCTTCGAATGCTACACAATTTAATATCGTATTAACTAACAAAAATACATTACTTGTTCTGTTTCTATAGCAACACACCAGACACCATTTGCTAAATTTAGGTATCTGCGTTCCTGAATTCATTTTAACGTTTATTATCTAACAATACTTGGTCCTTTGACATTTTCAAAAGATTTATGCAGATACTGTGATTGTGATCTATAAAACTGTTCCATTGTTAACTGTTGTCGTTTTGAGTGTTATCTCACAATACGAATACTGCCTTGCATTCAACTGGCTTGTATATGTATGCTCTATACATGTAGTTAGCTTTGTGCATGCTGCCAAGATTTTTATTGGCTAGTGCTATATTGCTATATTATATTAACACATACACTAATAATTGTTGACTTTTTAGCGTTAAATCACGTTGTTTTATTGATATTTGTAAGCACTGTACTAGTATTTAGTATTGCGCATGTTGCTATGATGTATATCGACTGACGTATTTGATTGAGTGCGAGACTGTTGAACATATGATTTAGGGTTACGTTCATAAACTTGCTGTGTTATATTCTACTGTGACATCACTACTGCTGCGCCTATAGATTAAGAGAATATGTCCGTTTATTAACGAAGAGTGAGTAAGTACTGGTTGATAATTCAATCCAGGAAAACTAGTTGCGCGATGCGTCTTATGATATGTATCGCCTTATAGGCGCGTACATACTGTAGGTCAGTTAAAGCATGGTTTGGCTTGAAAACAGCGTAACAACCGAATAATCATATACGCATGCCATTGGATGAAGTAATGTAGATTATATAAATAGCATATAAACCATTCGCTTTGTAATTATCCGCCTTTATTGTATGCAGCGACTTCTGTCCTCATAAACTTCTCGACAAACTTGTTAAGCTATTGTTAATACTACTGTTACAGATCAGGGATTGTATTAGGGACTTCTTATCATTAGTTCATTGGAATATGTTGTATTTATATGGTTACGATTCAAATAACTAAACGATAAAAAGCATCCCTTCATTTATCGTCCTGAAGGTCAAAAATTATTTATTTTGAAAACTTCTTTGGTCAAAACGAGCGGGGATTTCAATTCAATTTAGACTATGTTCAGATGACATCAAAGAGAAATAAGGCTTACCGGTTATATTCATGAAAGCATTATTTTAGATTTTCTAATACCAGGTGACGTTTGTGTGCTGGTAGTAATTGGTTGATATGCTAGTAGGGGAGACAATCGTGGAGTTTATTTGCATGTTTTGTTCTGTAGTTATGATAAATTGTGTACAATTGCATCCCATTTCCTTGTTATACATAAACTTTATGAATAAACCTGAGTCTTTTACGATGCTTCCTTTGTTTTAAGTCAGCTTTTCTCTGTGACGATTAGTAATTGTAGGACTGTAAAATAACATTTAAGTATAAACTATCGTTTTATATGTCATATCTGTTACGTAATAATGCTACTTCAGTTTGTTATCTGATTCCACAGAAATTCACAACATCAAGTAAAACCCATATACACGTATTTCCTATGACTCTTGTACGTCGTTCGTGCTAGGCATCTTAAGGGATTTTGTTAAATCATGACATCTACAGCGTGCATGCTGACAAATTTAAAGTAGATGCACACAGGAAAGGACCGCCAATGCAGTCAATGTTGATCATTTTAAATCCTTGATAATATCATTTTCTATTCTTAAGCTAATTGTAGATATAAAAGCATCTTGAACACGCAGTGATACGCATTGTGTCAGTCTGTGAGCCAACGATGTATTACCGACAAGATTATTGCTAGATCCAAGTTTCAGAAAAACTTTTAAGAAATCGAATATTTTAATGTTTTCTGCCGTTTAATGATGATTCTCAACTTTTATGCGATGGCTTAATTGCCTATTAGTTGCTTTCAAACTAAAGTTAAACGAAATTGTAACATTTCTTTTTTGTGTTAATTGTCAATGATACTGTTGCTGATGTGAACTTCACCATGGTACAATGCTAAGAATAGCGAATAACACCATATTTAAAGATTATTCGTTTGTCCTCTACAAGAAAGTCTATTCAACCGGCTCGTGTGAGCTGCGATAGCTTTTTGGTGATTAAAAACAAATATTCTGAGGCTTAACATGATGTGTCAAATTGGTTGACGGTTTCGTTAGAATCCTATAGGACATATTTTTTGTTTTTAGAGGATAGTTTCAATATAATTATATATCTTGTTCTTTTACAGAATCAATATGGCCAACGATTACATGGTAGCTAAATGGAAGCTCTGGTACAAATCCTTGGATGTCAACCATGACGGCAAAATTTCTATCGAAGATGTTGAAGAATCAAGGTCAGTTGGACAATAATTGTCTCCCTTGTCAGATAAAGGCCGAGGTAGACCAATTAGCATATTGGTTAAAACCTCTGACTTTTTCGTTGTTATTTACAGAGATGTTTCTGTTTTAAGCTCACCCGAGCACGAAGTGCTCAGTGGTGGTCTATTAGGATAGGTGGTTGTCCGGCGAATATCGTCGTCAGTCAACAATACCTTTGATTGACCTCCACTCCTGAACCAATTGATGAACTCTAATGAAACTTCACAGCAATGATCCTTGAGTAGTCCCCTTTCATATGCTTCCAGTTAATTACCTTATTAGGCCACATAAGCTAAACATAGATTTCATTGAAGAATCTCTGAAACCAATATACTCACATACATTATGTTTTACATGGAGCTACCTCGTGTTTTGCTCTGCAAAAATTGTTCCCCTGGGGTCAAAACTGGCCCCGTTTTTAGCACTTAAAATTATTTGCTATAGAGTTATACAGGGAAATTAAGAACATCTTCCCCTGAAACCACTATATTGATCTTTATCGTTAGATAAGAGTATTAAGAATGCTTGGGGTGTTTTACGTTGAGTATAATAACTTATTCTCCTGGAACCACGAAACATGGATTTGGCTGCTTATAATTTTCATAAAACTTAAAAACGTATTTATTTTATAATCTGTCATATTAATTGTGATCATTTGATTCTGGTGAGCAATTCAGTGCCCGCTATGCCCCTGGGCTCTCTTGTTTAGATGCGAACTAGATTCTATGTTCGGACGGTTGTCAGTGAACCTCCGTTGTGTGATAATACGTAGGTTGACACAGTCTGACCTGATTATGTCCCAGGGGTTCTGGGGGTCTAGTTAGTGTTACACTACTCCGATTAATGACGCATCCCGTCGTAGTACATGCGAGGTTAATTATGTTCTGTCTCAGGTTAATTATTTGCTGGCTCAACATAAAACATTCAACAGACTGCAGCTTGTAAATCTAGTTCTGTGAATTATTGATATATGTTGGTTCATTTGTGACAATGTGTACGCCTTAACCAAGCAAGCGGCACCATCGTAGCCTGAAGGAATAAAAAGTCATATTTTCCTAGACAACCTTACATTCCTCCATAAAATGAAGGACGTACCATATATACATCTTAGGAAATCATCAAAAAAACATTATTAACAATAATACATCAAAACAAAATGTAGTTTTACATAATATATTATAGCGTCTGAAGAGTGAGCGACCGCCTAGGTTGTGTTCCTACTTCTGAACGTGCACTTAAGGTCATATTTTTATATGTATATTACCGATTCTATTAAGATCGTCACTTGAATAATGCTTATAAAACCCCGTTTTCCTAAGTACGTCCGATAAACATTACGATGTTGGAGCTTTGTAGATCATTTATGTAAGTGTGCCCTGAATTGTTATACATGTATTATATTAATGTACAACTTGCATTCTATATTCCACAGGAGCAAGTTCTCTGACTTACATCACTTGGATACCGATAAAAGCAAATCCGTACAGGAGAACTTTACAAAATGGTGGAATGAATTTGTGTTCCGTGGTAAAACTGGCGATATTTCCGAAGACGAATTCATCAGTGCCTTAAATAAGGACTTCTCTGCAGATAAAGCCAAATTCACAGACGAAATGACCAGATGTTTCAATGTCTTTTTTGATGTCATAGATACAAACAAAGATAGATCTATCTCAGAAGAGGAGTTCCTTATTGCATTTAAGGCATACGGTCATGAAAACGTTGCTTTGGACACCAAGTTTTTCCAGGCATACAAACCAGTCGATGGCCTTGTCTCTTTGAGACAGATCGTAGATAGCTGGATTGATTTCGTGGTTGGTGAAGACGCTTCTAAAGGCAGCATCGTTAAAACCGCCTTCGAATCCGGAGTTTAGAATATCAATAGACAATTAAATAATTAATTATCTGGTATATTAAATGAATTTTAATGCAATTGACTATTAATTACATAACAACAAAACGTGATTTGTTTGAATGACCGATCATAATATATCTAGGTATGTTTATTACGTCCATCGAAATGTGCAGATTAGTTCGTGATACTGATATTGTTGACTGTTGTATTCTGTTCTGTTCTGTAAAAATGCAGTCATGTGGAAATATTAAAGGACTCTGAAAGAAGACATAATTGCAAACCCGACGCAAATCCGATGTTTGCCGAATGATATTGTTCGTGAGTTTCCGTAAATGAGAGCGAAGGCTCACTACCAACTGTTCCTGGTGATTTTAAAAAAGACCCAATATTTATAATTTATGTTTATTTAATCGTGCGTTTTCATTATGATAACCTATACTAAGTTATTAAAAGAAAGTTTTATCATAATAAATTATTTTGAAACGTTTAAGTATTGTACTTTTAGATGATGGTATTGCCCAATTTAGCGTTGTGTTCATTTTGTGTTATTATGAGCGATTCCAAAATGTATGGCAACTCGTTCTTCGTTTTTTGGCATGATCCAATGTGACCGAATGGTGGGATTAAATCACTAAAGACAGACTAAACAACAAAAACATAGCTACAACATCCAATGTCCAAACAAGCTATTGTTCAACGTTTCTTTTAGCTATGGTACAGCAAATTGGCAAGTTAACAGTTAATTAACAGCACATCTTAATACCTGCTCTTCTATAAGCGCTTTACAACGTCAGCTTATGTGCATGACATGACCTTAGTTTATGTCGCAGGTGTACACATCTTTAATAGTCGGTCCAACTCAGTGATCGAACGCGTACGAGTATCCACCAGGCAAATGTGTAGCTCATTAGCAAATGATGTGCTCCTCCCAAGAAATATAACAAACGACTCTTCACGCATATTTCTGATTGGTTGCAGTATTGCTGAATCATGTACTTTCATTGTTTGTTTGTTTTATAGATAGGGCGTGAAATCGGCATGCTAAACATATTCCATACCCAAATATGCGAAGCATTCCGAAACAGAGTGTTCGTATATATGCAAGTTAATACGACTAGCTACTTGAGGATGCGGAGTTGTAGCGATCTGATTCCATCGTACGTTCTTAGCACGAGCAAATAAACACATAGGCTTAATTGTTAAATATTACTACAAAAGCAAATAGTTAATGAGCAAAGCTTAATGAAAATAACCATAGCTTAGTGGAAACATGTGGGGAACATTTATTGACGGTTATTTCACTAATTGGAAAAGGCGATTCCAGCTTATGCTACGCGGGTACATATAAACATAGTTTCTAATAAAGGAATTAACGAATAACTCGATACTGTATATCCAGGCGATGAGGATCACCTACGGGAATAAGTTAATATTAGTCTACACCGAAAGTCGAATGTGAATCACAGGTTATGAATACCTGGCAAATGACCAAAATAACGGAAAGTCATTAATTATGAATTTCTAATTGAAGGTCGTGTTCTGTACCGCGTAGCATTTGCCGCTTGCTTCTCACATGTTACAATAAGTCTAACGCTACTGTGTTGTCTCTATGTTCTTCTCAAATATGTATATCAGAATATGCTGGTAATGTTCAATTATAATTTTAGTTAGAAAATTCTGGTATACGATGGTCATTAAAAAAGGAACACGTAGACACCATTGTTTGTTTAACTATATATTAGGTCTACTATCTATCATCCGAATTTTATTGGACTTGCCCCTCTGTCACTATGGATACAATCGATACAACAAGTTCATCGCTTAACCGTCGGTCCGATTTCTTTGAAACTTTGGTAATAAGACGAATGAAGATGTTGCTACTGCATGCTTTGTTTATTTATCTTGCAAAATTAACTAGGTAGTCTACGTATTTTTAATGACCCGCGTACATTATCGTATTTAACATGACAATCAACGATGTTTTAGCGAGGTACTTATGTTATGCTTAGAATGCAAGCTTTAGATAAATTCATAATTCTAAATTTTCCTCATAATTGCTTACTATTATGCCTTAAGTATATGCAGTATGCTTGTCTGTCAGTCATAGAAACAATACATATTACACATACCATGGTATAATAGAATTGGCAGGTGATGTAACCCCTATTGTTATATTATTTCATTCCTTAGTTTTATTGCTCAAGTGAGGTTATATTGAAAATCGTTACAGAGAGTGCTACAATACTCGTAACATGATAACAATCGTTACCTGTCAGCGCTACTCTACGCCTCGGATTTTCTATAATTATTTAACTCGGATATTTATCACATAAGACGGCGTATTAAACAGAAGTGCGCACCAATATCATTCCGTTTATTCGTTTTTTGTCTAGCAAGTATATGTAATTTAGCAGTTATCACTATAGTGAAATAAAGCGATTTCAAAGCACACAAAAACAGAAAATTCAATCATACAGTCATGATGATAAACATGTATCGCATATTTTGTGTGGTTTACTTTTCTTCCGTTGCCTTGCATTTCTATTAAATTACTAGAGTCTATAAAATATAATTGGTAATGAAGGTATTTTAATTGGCAACATGTGATAACTTGTTTGAGTTTTTGTTCTGATTGTATAACGTGTAACCCTGGTCGACTTCTAGTGTATATATAGGTGATGTCTTCTTGTCGAGTTGCGCAGCATTTTCACGTTCCTCTGTTCTGCTGACAGTAACAATGTTCCAACCGTTTATATGTATTCCATGCTGTATTCATCATCAACTTAAGTCATTTGTCACGTCATGTCAAGTTGGAAACCTAAACGACTTACAGTATGTTGAAATGATTGCACGGTATGTAACGTGCATTGATGTCTTAATCCAATATTTTTGTAAGATGAATCTAAAGAAGACATAATTTCCGAATTCATAAGCAACACATACTCGGATTAAACGCACTAAGGAAGTATCAATTATGAAGGCGTTTAGTAAACTTACGCGCAGAGTTAATTAATCTGATTGCTATTGTACTTCTTTTAACAGTATTATACATTGTATATTCTACATTTGACTACCGACTTACATATACCCAATCAGCTGTTTAATTATAAATGCATTACTGTAAATGTTATGCTCGCATGAAAGTCAAATGCGTTTGCCAAACTATATTACCAATTTACATACATTCATTGATAACCTTAAAGTCAGTACTCGTGCCAAAGTATGCAATACTCGAAATATTGTGAACTTCTTGATCAAAACCCACCCAGCGCTGAACTCGTAGTAGCGTCCCCCGCGTCTCCAAATCCCGATCACAACTTTTATTAAACTGTTAAAGGTAGCGTAATGTGTTGGTAATGCATTCAAATTAATATGAGGTAGATCATAATAATTAATTTATTGTCATTTACTGTTTATGTTTATTTATTTGTCATGGTGTTTAAATAATGTAAAATGAAGGAACGCTTTGTCCCTTGTAGCCGCTTTTATAACCTAAAGGTGTCAAGCTATTCTTTTGATGCTCAACAAATTTACTTAATAGAATATTTAAATAAAACAGAAACTAACCCCACTTTATCAATGTATATCTGTTACAACGTTTCAACACATGTATGTGCCTTCATCGGGTAAATAAAGAATTTACAAATCTATAGATAAAGCGCATGATTACAACTTAAGCCATTTAATTGGACGAACATGGGTAGCAAAAATATTGCCTAGAAAAAATGTAGGACACTATGCTATTAAGATAAGTGTAAATGATGGGATTGAAGAAACTGCGATTGATACGATAGAGTTTTAATATATATGTAATGTATTTATGATGAGAAAACAATTGTGTATACGAAGAACTTGTATGATTAAATACATCAAGAACATTTTAAACAAATAATACTAAAGGTCATCTACTAGTATATGGGACTACTCTTTGCTTGGTGAGACATTCGGATTAACGTAGACGTCTTATTCGAGCGATGCTAAAACCGTACATCTGGGTACAGCATCACAGTCAGTGATACACAAATTCTGTCCATCACGGTCATACGCAGGCGCATTTGATTAACATAATGTAGAACTGTTTCCAAACCATCTGACAATGCCCTTAATGTACTGTCTGGAATAGATTACGAAGTAGCAAGCATACCATGCAGGTCTAACCAATTCCATACGAACGTTAGATTTATTAGATATGAAAAGAACATAATGTATTGTCATAAATATTTGTTGCATTTGACGTGCCAGCAGTAATAATTAATTAAGACACGCTACTATAGGATGAGACATTCATGCTGACGTGTGCCAAACGTTATACATACGGTAATTAGTGTTCATACATGCTTGCTCCATGCTGAGGCAATTGTTATAATAGCACGGGTGAAACTTTTAGGCGCATGTCTGATTCCAGGCTTTTGAGATAACCAAAATGTATGATTTTCCTTTTTTCCCCTTATACTGTAATAATAAATTATCAATGTTTGAGGATATCAGGTTTTTCAGAATTTCACCCATTTAATAAATAATAGATCAACAGTACACTATTCAGTTTGCATTTATTTAACATTTGCAAACGATCCAATGAAAACGAGTTTCACTTTTACAAATTTAATATTGACCAATAGACAAACTGGTCACACATTTCAAATTTCGTTAATAATTAAGTGATTATTTATAATAACTAAAAAAAAGCTAATGAAACAAATTGTTTTACAAAATATCGACTGATATAAATATTGATAAAAATTATACTATCCTCAAACCATTTAAACAAGCCAATGAAATACGTTTAACAAACTATTAATCATTATAAAATATTGATTATAAACATGTTATACTCGATTAATTTAAACACACCAATGAAAATAGGTTTTAGATCTACAATATAAAAACTGGTCATAATTATGTCACGCTCGATTTATAACGAATCTACGTGTAATTCATTGCATGGCCTCTAACCTGAAAAATTAAAATGCAATGTTCAGCAATAATGTTTTTCGTATTACGGATTGCATACAACGATCGTGCCACAGCTGGTAATTAGTTTCAAGTAGTCGCGTGTTTGATCTCTGAGTTACAGACACACAGTGCTACATCTGTCATATGTTACAGATTTGGAGCTGCTACAAAGACAAAATGTACATCATTGTATGCATAGAATTCGTGATGAAGCGTTTTGCGGGTAGTTATGATATACGTTGTCACTTTTTTGATGATAATGTCTCTTATCAGTATTTTTGGCAACTTAGTTAGCTTTGAGTACCGTGTGCAAACATGATGATCTTCGTGTTTTTTTGCAACAGTTTTGTATCTGTGGCGTGGAAAAAAAGCATTTTTGCCAAGTGGTAAAATGTGCTGAATGACGTCGACAAAAGAGTACCACACTAAATAGGTCTCATCAAGCATCGAGCGGCGGAGATATTAAATCACTCATACTTTAGAAAATAGGTCTCATCAAGCATCGAGCGAAGGAGATATTAAATCACTCATACTTTAGAAAATAGGTCTCATCGAGCACCGAACGACTGAGATATTAAACCACTCCCGCGTCTATTAGTTATTAAGTTAGGCCTGGTGGCGACAAACTAATTACCTATTATTTGCTATCTAGCTGTACTAACATTTCTCAGTAAATTAAATAGAGAAATACTTGAACGTTTATAAACATTCCAGTGAATATAACACGATTTGGGAAACGCGGTATTAACTTTGGACGCGCTACGTATGAACGATATTTTTAAAATATACGTATATTGATATCACGCATAACAACGTGCAATGTTGTTGAATGAATAATTACCACAATACTGTCCTATACAATATACAATAGAATATCTGACCTCATCAGTGAATGTTTTATGTTTAAGACGGCTGTTTATAACAGAAAGACGTATCACTTGTTGTGTATCTTGACTCGTATACTTATAGAAGGTGTGCTTGATGAGTACATATGTTGCAATTCTGTATTTAGTGAATTTGTACACCACAAAATAAATATCAAGTCACACACGACATGAAACATTCCATATATGCTAGTTTTCTTATATAGGGGTCACACATCTAATCCGATCCCCGTCCGATAATCAGATGGACCGCGTACCTTTGGTTTAATCGGACCAACGGATGTCATCAGGAACATTGTAGAGCGTCGAATGGAGTAATTTGAGTTTATGTTAGAATATTTATTGCTACTCGTCCGCTGGCGTCCGTACAATGCCTAGTAGATATCGGGTGCATATCTGATACACAGACACCATCCGTCGTTCGGATGATATGTGACCTAGGTATTAAAGAGGTACTCTATATGTACTTACTACTATCCAGGCGTGCACGTCTGAAAGAATCCCTTATTTCCAGGTTGATTACAGGTTCCTTATTAAAAGGGGCTGAATACAAGGGTATTGTTTTATCAAAAACACTTACGATAATCTTAATTTACGCTCAAATTAAAACTCTACGCAATTTATTATCAATTGCATATTGTGTTAAAGGGGTCTGATCATATTCTCAAGCCATTGTACATGTTTAAATAATAACTTGATGTTTTACTTCTGAGCATAGACTGTTTCATTGTCCATCTCAAATATGTGTCAATATCTGTTTTGTTAGATCCCTATTTTACCTGGTAGACTTAATACAGTCAGTATGCGCATCTTAAAACTTTCGCAGAAAATTAACAAAATCAGATGTTACCATTATCTAGAATGCAGACAACTTATTATACATACTCATGGTTGATTAACTTGCTCGAAAATTCTGATTACGAATTATATCTGTTAATTAAGGACAAAAGGCAGAACATGAAATACACATTAATTATAATTGTCAATATATTATGACATGGTAAAGGCGCAAAATATATCAGGAAAATATTCTACATACCATGCCAGAGTTGTATTTAAAATGCAATTATATTTCTGAAGCCTGATAACGTTATAAAACACACAAATGAGGCCAGAAAATATAATAATTCTCAAACTTTTCTACAAATATGAATATTTTCAACACTTGCACAAATAATTTTCTATAGTTATCTTTATCATGAAGTAGCTAACGTACGAGGGGCGTTTTTAAAGTTCCATGAAAGTGCTCTATAATGTTTTGCGTGTGTTCAAATGACTTTAAATTTGGTATTTGAATAGAACAATTCATAATGTATTTTATAATATGAATCAAACGCGTGTGGAAGTAGCATACTAAATGGCACTGCTGCCATAGTAACGTCAGAAATAACGTATATTGGTAAAAAAAATCAGAACTACAATGAATGTTGTATAAAGCAAGCCATTGCATTAACATCGAACATTGTTGATGAATAACATAGCAAATACATATGAGACAGACTCCAGAAAATTTTGCTAGTTTGACATTATGTAATTACTACATGCACCAAGGTTTTAAAAAAAATAAAATAAGAAAAAATGACTCATCTATATAGATTCAATTTTAAGTAATTTATCCATATATTACTATATCTTAGCTTTAAAATTTCTTATGAATTATGTCGAAATCACTTACTTCGTTGCTATGGTGACCAATTTCAGAAAAGTACTCTGATTGAGACAAACGAGGAGTTAGTTGTTAATTAAAACAGTAGTAGCCTTTCTCTAAATGTGAACATTTACACTTAGGATATATATTTTAAACTTAAAATATCCTTCTAAAAAGTGATACCATTTTAAACAGTTTATGGCAAGAATTGATCAAATGTTGTATTTATAAAGTAATTGTTATGTACAACGATGTCAAATAACGTTTGAATGACGTTTACGACGTCACGCAAAAAGGCTCTGAAAAGGGCCTCTACAAAACAGCTGTAACTTCCTGTACAATCAAAATACTGCATTTCGCTTCATAAAGGTCACTCTTTTAAATAATAAAAAATCTCAAAATCATGTTTTTGTCAAAATAACAGGTTTTGCTGGAGACTGTGGCTCATATATGTTCATTCGTTACCTCTTAAAAGTTCATTATTATTGGGTGTGCGCTTTCAACGTAACTGCAATGTGTGGTTTTGAAGCATGGTCTAAGTATGCATTTCAAAGTTCACTAACCAATTACTTACGTCGCTGCTGCTGCTGATTTTTATAAATATAATCACGTCAGAACTAACTGCTGCTGATATGCCTATATAAATATAATCACGTCAGAACTAACTGCTGCTGAAACGCCTATATAAATATATCGCGCAGAAATTAACAAACAATAACGATAACATGACAGTAATTAGTATACGTACGGAATATGAAGAGATGAATGTGAGTCCACCTACTGCAGGAATCTCCAAAAAGGCAATTGTGCGATCTTGAACATATAGTAGCATTGCTGCGCTTTCCTAACGCCCCGTGTCTCTGAAGTATCAGGTATTTGTTCAATCATTTTACTTTTCGTTATTGTAGTACATGTAGCCATCCATGTGTAATTATTATATTTGATTGCCGCCATTTAGATGGTCACAAGGCCATGTAATCCGCAAAGCAGCGTATTCATTTAGCCGTCCTCTGCATCGAGAATTGTGACATTTGCAGCTGTTTATAGTTTTAATGCATCTGTACATTTATGTACATGTAGTTATAGTCAAACTGACTTAGTAAACCTGTTTTCTGTAGTTAAGCTTATTTTCCGAACCTCTCTTCCGGCTTGTTAATAAACGACTGTTGTGTGGCTTTTTCCGGCAGCAAAATGAGTTCTTATTGTCATGAGAACATGCTGCATCCCTAGTGTCCGCGCAACTTTTCTGTTCATGTAAGCCAATACAATTACCCTATCGAAAGAAGTTTCATATCGGCGCCTGACAGGAGATATGACATTCACCCAAACATATCCCAATCATGTAGAACATACTAGTAGCTTCAAAGTTTTTCCCTGTTTCACCGTATTGCTTTAAGCTTCAATTTAAACTACACATATATGTTATTAATTTGATATTTAATTATAGGTGCAACATGGAATTCTTGGTCGCAAAATGGAAGATCTGGTACAAATCATTGGACGTGAACCATGATGGTACAATCTCTTTCGAAGATGTCGAGGAATCTAGGTAAATACGACAACACACGTACAAATTGTCGTTTCTAAGATAAGATAATGTTTTATTTCCAATGTTCGGCCCACAAATGGGCATACAATTTTGACATATTTACATATATAACATTAATAACAACTAAGAGACAAAAAAGAACAACGACTTAGAGCTAAATTCTAACGCAGACTAAATTATCTGGCATATTATTAACAAAATAACGGACACTTAAACAGCAATTAATGTTTGAATTATTTGACTAGATTATAATAATAATAAATTAGGTTTGTATAAATCGATAATTCAGGTCAGACTCTTGACAATGTTTACATTACATTGTGTACATAAACATTGCAATTTCTCTTATTAATGTCATATTTTAATATATATTACGTGAATTAGTAATATGTACTATTGAGTTAGTGAATAAGTATTGGTTTTCATCGCCCTTTTCTCCATCTAAAATTTTAAAAACAATTAGAATACGATAATCATATAATTATATTGCAATGTTTGTATACAAGTGACAGACCTGATTAAACGCACTTTAAGCCAGTTACTTGTATACAAAACAAAATATGTAACATCAAAACATAATCCGTTAAAGCTTAAACATTTTAATCTGATAAAAAAATACAAAAACATGCTTACTTAAGACTAAATGAACTTATGCAGTATTTTACCAGTGACGTTACAATTAAAGAAGGTACAAATGTGCATGATTGGTTCGGCAAGTGCACCGGTATTCAACCAGATATTATCCGAGATCTGTACAAGGTATTTGAATGACATCAACTCATTTTACAAACACAGTGATGTGGTGATTTTATTTTATTTCAGACAAAAATTCTCAGACCTTCATGGGCTTACCGCCGAGAAAAAAAAGTTCGTAGTTGAAAATTTTGAGAAATGGTGGAACAAGTATGTATTCCGAGGCGTAGTTGGCGAAATTTCAGAGGCCCAGTTTGTTGCCACACTTACAAAGGAGTACACAGCAGACAAAAACGCTTTCACGAAGAACATGGAGGAATGTTTCGATATGTTGTTTGATGTCATTGACACTAACAAAGACAGATCGATCTCAGAAGATGAGTTCCTAATTGCCTTCAAGGCGTACGGTCATGAAAATGTTGCCTTGGATACTAAATTCTTCAATGCTTACAAACCAAAGGAAGGATTGGTACCACTTAGAGACATCGTCAACTCCTGGGTAGACTTTGCTACAAATCCCGATGCTTCAAAGGGCAGTGTCGTCAAGACAGCGTTCGAGGGCGGAGTTTAAGTATAGGGTCCACGGCTACCCTTGGTCCAAAAACATTTACCAATAAAACTCCCTGATTGGTCCAAACATTATGAATTAACATGATAAGGATCACTCACTGATGTGCTGCAAGTTCGTTCGAGGTGTTCACCAATGATATGTGAATAGCGACACAGCGGAAAGTCACTAAATAGCATTTGCGTCTGTAAAATTGTACCGGAACGGAAATATCAACATTTTAAAACAACATTTATACATTTGAAAACAAATATAAAACAAAACGTTTGCTCGCAGACCGACGTTAAAGATCTTATATTAAACTGTTTGATGTTTTAGCAAATGTCATAATCCTTGTTATGAAATAGATCCATTTGAAACCATGTATATTGTATTGAGTGTTTCTTCTTATCTTCTACAGGTGGCCGAGTTGTCAGTGTATATATCTATCAAGGGTTGAACTAAATGTTTCAAATCACAGTATGGATACGTTCTAATATGACCGCATTGTGAGACGCTAGCTTGTCTCAAAAGCCAACCTGGTAGGGTTGGGTGGTACTATGATAGGTCGGCTAGGGTTAATGACATTCGTCTTCGTGTAACGAGAGCCTAGTTATAGAATGTCCAGGTCGGCTAGAATTAATGACATTCGTCTTCGTGTAACGAGAGCCTAGTTATAGAATGTCCACATAGAGTGCTGTAGGTTAGAGTTCGTTCTGTGGATGCACCGATAGTCTAGTTATAGAGTGTCCAAATAGAGTGTTGTAGGTTGGAGTTCGTTCTGTGGATGCACCGATAGTCTAGTTATAGAGTGTCCAAATAGAGTGTTGTAGGTCAGTATACTTTCTGTAGACGCTTTGATAACCTAGTTATAGAGTGCACATAGTGTGTTGTACAGTATACTTTCTGTGGACGCACCGATAGCCTAGTTATAGAGTGTCCCCACTGAGTGTTGTATGTCAGTATACTTTCTGTGGACGCCTCGATAGCCTAGTTATAGAGTGTCCACACTGAGTGTTGTATGTCAGTATACTTTCTGTGGACGCCTCGATAGCCTAGTTATAGAGTGCACATAGTGTGTTGTACAGTATACTTTCTGTGGACGCCTCGATAGCCTAGTTATAGAGTGCACATAGTGTGTTGTACAGTATACTTTCTGTGGACGCACCGATAGCCTAGTTATAGAGTGTCCACACTGAGTGTTGTATGTCAGTATACTTTCTGTGGACGCCTCGATAGCCTAGTTATAGAGTGTCCACACTGAGTGTTGTAGGTCAGTATACTTTCTGTGGACGCCTCGATAACCTAGTTATAGAGTGTCCACATAGTGTGTTGTAGCTTAGAGTTCGTTTTGTGGACGCCTCGATAGCCTAGTTATAGATTGTCCATATAGAGCGTTGTAGCTTGGAGTTCGTTTTGTGGACGCATCAGTAGCCTAGTAATAGATTGTCTTCATAGAGTATTGTACGTTGGAATGCGTTCCGTGGACGCCTCGATAGCCTGTTTATAGAGTGTTCACATGAAGTTGACACCGTTGAATCTGGAATTGGCGCACGTTTGTATTGTTTGCAAGAATACACCAGACAAATTGACAAGTGTGTTGACCGCTGTCGTTAGGCGATGTGCACAAAGAAAGGGACGTGAAAATTATGACGTAAATGGCATGTTCGACAAGATCGCGCATACATATTTTCGGACCTGACATTTGATTCAATCTGTGCTAACCACATCATGCCAATGGTATATGAAATAACTATTGATACTAACGGGTGTTCGGTGCTATGTCTGTGCAGTCCTTATACATGTTATGGCATGAATGTTGATAGCACAAGTTTGTATGAAATAGTTGTCAAGAAAATGGCTAGCAAGTCACCCATTATCGCATGTATGAAATGTCGACTCGCCGTGTGCTCACAAGTTTGTTATGTAAGGAAATTCACATGTTTTGTTTCCTCTTCACGAATCTCTGATTTTAACTTCACGAATTCGCTTATTTCCTTTTCACGAATTCGCAATTTTTACATCCCGAATTCCCAATAGCCTCATTTATTTTATACTTTAACAAACTAAGTGAATTACTGATGTGTAAAAGTAACCACGAATTGTTCTAAATATATCCATGTAAATGCATTGTGAGTGTTTATCATTTACAGCCTAGGTCCCACCGAGAATTTCCACATCGGCGATGTTCTCCCGATGTCTTCCGATACCACCAGATTCATCACAATTCCTTCTGATATCAGAAACTGTCTCATGGTTTCCCCGAAGCCTCTCCCAAACCACGAGGAACATGTTCCCGATGTCCTGATAGCTCATCAATTTCATTCGGGTGTACATCGCCGAGGCCAAAAATGTTCAGTGGGACCTTGGTTTAATATAAGGAGTATTAATCAATTTCATAGATGTTTAATATAACATAGCTAATCTGGGTAGCGTGAAATAAATATACATGTATTCTCACTAATATTATGTTTTTAGTCAGTTTTTTAATCATTAACTGTATATTTATTTTGTATAATTTTATATTATTTGGTTTGTGTAATCGTTCATAATTTGTAATCGTTTATTAACGATATTTACTGATATTTGTATTACATAACAGCGGGTTTACAGTCCAGTTAGGATATTGTGAGAGTGACGTTGTCGTGTAAAATATAACAACCATTGTCTGAAAAGGTAGAGCGTATATATTACAATTATAATTACAGTTATAGCTGTCTGTATAAGCCTTTATAATTGGTTTTTACACCTTACTAGTGGACTTGACCGCTGCGTCACTCTAGTCTTACACTGACTGGACTATACATAACATAACATAACATAACATAACTTTATTCGACATGATACATATCATATACATATATAGCCAGAACAAATATAATAATACATGTAATGAAAATACAACAATAATACGTATTGCTTATTAACACGACCGAACAGGTTACCACAACTTTGTTTTTATCTCAACTTAATGTTTCATTTCAATTTTTCATTTCAGTAATAAAATGGCCAACGATTACTTACAGTCAAAATGGAAGATTTGGTACAGGTCATTAGATGTAAATCATGACGGGAAAATTTCCTACGACGACGTTGAAGAGTCCAGGTAAGGTCGTTACTGTTATTCTATAACGGTTTAAGACTTCCGACAGCTATGTATTTCAGCCTTTTTACTAGGTCATTCAGCTAGGATATTCAGCTTTTAGATTGCCTATTAAACTAGGTCATTTAGCTTTTTGACAGCTGGGACGTTGGCTGTTCATTTTCCGCGGTCAGTTATGTGTTGGGCATTAATTGTGCCGTGTAATTGTGGTATGTGATGTTTTAATGTTGTCTGCGCTCGGATGGTTAAGTTGAGTGCTGCCTCCCCTTTCCGACTTTCTATTATCGTTTTGCGTAGCAAAAACACTACTAACTAATAGGCATATTCTGCTGCGCTAAATTCGTGTTTCATGATTTATATCCGAAAGCATTTTTTTTCTTCGACTGCTCATATGACGTCACAGGACGAAGCACGTAAATTATTTTTGATTATTGGCCGCCGCCATAACACATTAAGTAACATAAAATAATAAAATGCAATGGCATGACGCTACATTTCCAAAATGTTTCGTTGTATTCGTTGAGAAATGGCAGACACAAATTATCAATATATATTAATCTGATTAGTTAGAATTCAGGAAGTGAGAGCCAATCTAGGGCCGTCTTGACAATCATTAGTCTTCCTGCACTTTCCTCTGCTTTATCAGCTTAAGCAACATGGAACACTTATCTAACTGATGAGCCATTATGATAGGTGGTTGTCCGGCGTCTGTTACAGTTTATTAAATTAACGTCTTCTCCTTGACCAATTGACTTCACAGGAATGATAATTGGGTGGTCTATTTTTAGTTAGTCCATTTCTTAATAAGTTAACTAGAGCTAAACAAGATTTTAAAATTAAAAACTTAAAAATATTCCTCAACGCCTACAGCTTTGTTTTTTTTGCATGAAACATCATCATTGTGTCATCTATACATATTGTTCAAATAATCCATCCGGAGTTGAAACAGTCCTGAACCCGGGGTAACATCAAATTGTTTACCATAGAATTATAAAGGGAACCCTTTTAAAATCTTCTACTCAGAAACCACTAGGCCTATAGCGTTGATACTTTGTAAGGAACATCATCATGTGTTGCCCTACCCTCTACAATAAGTGTTCCAATTATGACCCGTCCTGTATTGGTGTTATAATATAACATATTCTCAATTATTTTTCTTTTAAGAACACATTTGTAAAGATGCTGTAGAATTCATTATGTTTATTTTTTTTCAGAAAAAAGTTCACAGACTTACATAAATTGGACTCTAAAAAGACGGATATTGTCAACGCAAATTTCGACAAATGGTGGGATGATTTCATTTTCCACGGAGATAAAACTGCCGAAATTTCAGAGGACCAGTTTGTTGCTGATCTGAATGGCCAATTCAAAGCAGACGAACAAAAGTTCTTTTTGAAGATGAAAGATTGCTTTGAAACATTCTTTAATGTCATTGACACAGACCATGATAGGTCAATCTCCGAAGAAGAGTTCCTTATTGCATTTAGGGCTTACGGTCATGAAAACGTTGCTTTGGATACAACGTTTTTCAACGGCTACAAACCAAAAGATGGATTGGTTCCACTAAAACAAATAGTCGAATCCTGGGTAACATTTGCTACCAGTGAAAACAGCTCCGTCGACGACATAGTCAAAAAGAGTTTTGAGGCTGGCGTTTAAATTGTCTTTTGTAACCGGTGCCGAGGCCAATTGTTACTCCACCAGATATCCCCGACCAAACAACTGTGTACAAATAGAGTAGTGCAACATGCATGTTATTTTAGGCTTTTTCATAACTCTCGTGGGAGCGAACATACTGCAACGTGGGTTTGGCAATTGCCAATCAATGGAGTTAGTAAATCCGAGTTTTGTCTGAATTGCACATGCGTTGAAAGAAAAGCATTATGCTCTAGATCACTGCTCGAACTTTGATCACTTAAGACAGTTATAATGACGTCACGAACGATATAGTTGTGTTTTATGAACGTGTCGACATTGTTTTCCTGGAATACACCTGTATCAAAAAGATAATTTTGTATGTCTTATTTTTCTGTTTTTAACTATGGTTACTGACATTTATCAATTTCGATATTTCGACGTTTTACGAAATAATTGTTGTTTTGGCTTGAGTGGCAGCAATTTCATTAAAATCAGACCCTAACATTTGCCCCATTTCTTTACGTTTACGTAAATCTGACCACACTCCGTAGGAGGACATGTTCAAATGCCCTCTGTAAATAGCGCATAATGACGTCACGTAGCATCAGCAGTGTTTCATCGCACTTTAAGATTTGTGAAAGCAGCGATTTGATTTGATGAAGTTGCATCGACATGACCCCACACAGAGTGTCGTCAGATCCTATATCAGCGTAAGGTAGTGAAGCGTAATAAGGGTCTGATTTTAATGAGATTGTGGTGACAACACGCTGCTCTTACTTCCGCGTTGCCCAGAACATCATTGCCAATCTAACCACAAGGCCCCAGCAACAAAGCGATGAGCAACCATATTCTACGTCGATGTTAACCAATTTGACAAATTAAACGGAAACGAACCCAACCCAGCATTCGAATTCAGCGCTGTCTGCTGATGGCATAGTCTAGCAATTCACGTACGATTGTGTTATTGCACGGGCTGTATATATTTCATCACAAATTCATTCACATTTCTGAATGGCGAATTACACGGAAACAAGCCCAACCCAATACTTGACAAATCGATGGCTTACAATGAGACGGTCGTTAGTACAAAAACGCTATGTTGAGAAAAGAGGAAAGAAGTAGCAGAACATAAATCTCTACAAAAACAAGCTTTTCAACTTGAGTTTGGTCAACATAACCTCTTCCGATTTAGGCTCGTAAGAAGCGCTTTGGGGTGCAGGTTTAAAATATGTGCGAGTATTATAAGGCCTTAAAGGTGCTGCCTCACAGATTGGGCTAAAACTTTTGTATATCGTGATGTTCCAACCTAACCAAGTATTGATGTAATAGAAAACCACCAACGGTTGCTTTATGGAAAATTTGGTGCGAAAAAGCAATTTTATCCACTCTCGATATCGCCCACTGAGTATTTATTTCTTGAAAACACAGCGCTAAGTTTACTTCCAACATGCTTTGTGAACTATGTAATGCACTCTTGGTCGAACTGTAACATCTACAAACTACAGCGTAAACATCAGTGAGGTATTTGGTTCGTTTTTCGATTCATTTTCATCAAATGTAAATAAATTTCAGGCAATTTAAGTAATAGTAGTGTTAATTCGAAGTTTCGCAAGTTATTTTATTTGCCAATGTGGTTGTTTATGGGATATACAGGCAACTAGCCCAAAACTACGCGAATATTTGACAACTTGTTTTTGCAATATACCAATATGTGAGGCAGTCCCATTAAGTAGCACTTACGTCCTTCTCGTTGTAAGACAGAGACATGTTTATTCAGATGAGTGTGCATCAAGGACTGGCTCTGATATAGTGTCGATACTTCCATGGTACAAAATACATTGTCTATCTGACATCATGTACCCTATTATAAAAATCTAAAGAAAACAGAGGTAGGCTTAACCATTATGTTTTTCATCATGGTAGGGCGTCGTGTAACATCCATGTGCTTCAGTTAAGGCCATATACTGTACACCCTTACTCGGTTGCAGGGTGAGTAATCTCACACAAGTCAATCACATACTATCAAAAAACCGCTTCCATGGGATAATGATAAACACAATGAATATACAATACTTAGTACATACATTTGATCCCATCATTCCCGGACCTTTTCAAGTACAGAAGACGGAGATTCGCAACCACTGAGGGTGACGTTTGACAGCACATCCACGGAACAAAACAAAACAGATATATCTCATACCAATATATGTATTGTCACGAGGTATATGCCGTTGTTCAACACGTTGAAGTTATATCAAAGCATTTATTTTAGTCGGAAATCTTAAATTTATAGCACGCATTCATTTTTCAAATTCTTTCAAAAAATACCACAATAGTAAAATAAGGTTTTATACATTGTGTGTAGGAGTTCATTGACGGAAAAACTGTATACTTATATATCGCTAGCTTAGAAGAAGAAGGTCGTAAGTACAAAAACGCTTTTTGAGAAAATAAGAAAAACCTATCTTAAAACTACTCATACTTATGGAAAACAAACTTCAGTTTGGTTAACATGACCTGTTCCGATGTTCATGACAATAGGCTAATAAGAGGCACATTGTGCTGCAGATTCTAAACATGCATGGATCTTCTCATTCTATGCCAGCGATATATATATATATATATTGCAAATGCCTTTTCCATAATTTGAAATGCTGAATAATCTTATATTTTATAACTTTGAAATGTCCGTGTTTTCATAATAACATTACCCTGTTCTCCAGCCATATACCTCATCTAGTGACCAAATCAGGTTTGTTGGAATTAACAAGCGACAATACAACTGTCAACTGACAACTTATAATGATATGGTCGTAGCCATGACTAGAGTGAACCTGACCTTTCTAGCTCGGTATTCGGACCCATGTAGCTAGTAGTTGAACAGGAGACAAGTACGCTTTAAAGAGAATGTATCGGAATCTGTTCTTGTCTAAAAAATGCCATGTATCTGTTAGTATATCAATAAGAAGTAATGCTGAAGAACATATTCTTATAAAGTGTGCAGATAATTTATGATTACTAAACCGAAGGGTCGCGATTACTGGTTACAACACGTGTCAAACATGATATTATGCGCCTCTCTAAAAATAAATTAAAGCGTTAATAAAGTAATAAGCTTTATTCTTGTTTTTTAAAAGCATTATTTTGCAATAAATCCGTACATCATAAGGGCGCGTTCTTTTGCAAGTTTAACTAGAATATGAACTAGTTATGTTCGTAACACCAAATCGCAATTCTAATATTTGTACAGATACCAATACGTCCACTTTAAAGGTTCGTTACATATATGTACATATTGAGTGCACTTTGATCGTGCATCGCTTATCTGCACCTATTGAGTGCATTTTGATCGTGCATCGCTTATCTGCACATATTGAGTGCACGATGAATGTACAACGCTTATCAGTCATATAGAGTGCAGTTTGAACGTGCACCACTTATCTGTACATATTAAGTGCACTTTGAACGTGCACGGCATTTCTATACATAGTGAGTGCACAATAAATGTGCACCACTTATCTGTACATATTAAGTGCACTTTGAACGTGTACCAAATTTCTATACATAGTGAGTGCACAATAAATGTGCACCACTTATCTGTACATATTGAGTGCACTTTGATCGTGCATCGCTTATCTGTACATAATGAGTGTACTATGAATGAGCATCACTTATCTGTCATATAGAGTGCATTTTTGAACGTTTACCACTTATCTGTACATATAAGTGCACTTTAAATGTGCATCACTTATCTGTACAGATTGAGTGTCATTTTAATATGCATCATTAATCTGTACATAGTGAGCGCACTTAAACGCGCACCATTCATGTGTACATATTGATCGCCCGTAGAACAGACACTATTATTTTAAAACCCAAATATAATATAGAAGTATTGTACCCGCGGATAAACAACGACGACATATCACCAAGGCGAAAAGAGACGATCTAATCAAATTTCGAAGATCACAGGAAACATAATAACTTTTGTAACTAATCAGTACAAATCCATGCCAGAATCTAATTCTGTTTTATAACCTAATTATTCAGACAATTTAACACAATGTTTATTTTAGATTACAACCAATGTGCTCAGAACAAACTCAATCATTTTCACGATGGATTAATTTTCTCTATGAATGCATTCGACTCGTTCAAAGCACTTTATGCTCGTAACACCAACACCAAAATACAGAAAGTATTATTTTCTGACGTAACAAATGTGGGATCAGTCAACTCTACCCAAACACTTCGTAGTACAAAATACGGAACTAATTCTTTCTCTCAACAATATATGAGCCGTTCTCTAAGAACATCGGGTTAGGCGACACATTATGGAGATCATGATAGTATAGCGCTGGAAAGGCAAGACTCTTATGAACAATTTTTGAAAAACTGATAAATATATAACATCCATTTACAGAAATATCATACAGTTGAATAACGGTTACCCTGAGTAAACTACCATCATTCAAAATAAGTATGAACGTTCGCTAAAAAAACTCGTATCTCATGGGTGCGAGACAAAAACTAAGATTGTTTTTAGTAAAACTTATATTCATATACGAAAAACTAGATCATCTCTATGAGAAACATCGATGGAGTAAGAGGGATCTCAACTGGGCCGAACCAATATTAAAATTAGTTGTATCTCGGCATTTCCTTGTCAGGGGAAATACTAAATATGATATTATACCTGAGTCCAATATGCAATCCGCTCTCTCCGTCCGATCAGCGGATAGTTTACTTTGGTCAATTCCATCCGGAGGCCGGACGGACATCGGACGATGGCTGGAATAAATTCAGTGTTTTTTGACATAAAAATTGCTACTCATCGATCCGCGTCTATCATGCAAACAATGATAACACCCCGGTCAGAGAGTAAACAACTGACATATACGAGAATCTTTTATTTACTCCACATATGTATACATGTACTTATGCTTAAAGTAAAAAGTCTATGGAGGGACACGTGATCTGTTCTCGATGGTTTACGATTTCAAAAAAAAAAGAAAAAAAAAGAATCATTTTGTAAGAATGTCGTGAACCAGACTAATTCCATTATTCCATGCATCGGTCTTTTTCGCATTGCAATAGTTATGTACAGGAGAAATCAAAACTGTCCGAAATTTCACTGTGAGCGTTAAGCAATTGAGACCATGTATCTAAACAGCAGGTGTCTGCAGCTGCACAAGCAAAGCGTCTCGGTCAATGATAAATATAGTGAGCAATGGAGTACACCCCGTAGAGAACACTTTGCTAGATTAACAGAAGCATGGTATATTGATACTAGATTAATCGGAATTGTCCGATATTACAAGTCATGTATTTGAATTATTTGGACATATACGTATATTTAAACAAACACCGGAATAAATTCGATCAGCATCCAAACTGCAAGAAACATATCCCAAACAGTACAACTAAATCATCTGCCCGCAGTAAACTATTTGACTTGTTCTATATAGATCGCCTCTGAGTAATGTGTAGGCGGTGACGAGACACGCTTCTACTTGTCATTAGTGCAGATGTGGTGCTGTTGTATTGTTAAATAACAAAATACTACTCCGTGCACCGAAACACTATGTCAGAGGTAGTAGGTCGTAAGTATGCTTAGCAAGATAGTTTGCCTTCTATAATTTTATAATAAAGTATTTTGTTTGTACTTAAGGCATGATGATCTTCCGAACACACTAACTAGAGGCATTCCTTAAGTGTGTGTGTGTGTGTGTGTGTGTGCGTGTGCGTGTGTGTGTGTGTGCGTGCGTGCGTGCGTGCGTGCGTGCGTGCGTGCGTGCGTGCGTGCGTGCGTGCGTGCGTGCGTGCGTGCGTGCGTGCGTGCGTGCGTGCGTGCGTGCGTAGGTGTGTATGTGTGCGTGAACAAGTTAGTGAGTAGTGAATGAGGAGTGTATGCTAGTTCGTGTAGATGTGTTTAAGTGCATGTGATACGGAATCAAGATACTAGTATGTTTCTTTAAGGTATACGCCCTGATCTTTACACCAATACTGTACAATTATTAGTTTTCGAGGGAGTTGAATTTTCACTGATTGTGTTGTTGCACTCAACCACGAAATCTAATCCGAACGAATAATCGACCTCTTAAATACAGAACATGGGTTTACCCTTCTAAGTTTTCTAATCCACGAATTTACCACCCCACGGAAATACATTTTATAAAAATTCACGATATTTGATACCAACGCAAATATCTGAGTTTACGAGATCTTCTGAATGAACAACTAACAACTTACTGCCAACTTCACATACCTTTAAACTACGACCGCTTCGCACGAAAACGAAAGTAAATGTGGATATCGATTTCGGACGACGGTAAGTTTTCAATCATTACTATATAATCTAAAGGGAACTAACCGCTGCGGCGAGTTTGTAGAAATGCATATCGCAGTTACATACCTTCACATTGCTCGAGGTACTCCACAATCGTAACTACTCGGGTATTTCCGATGAGATGATCCATATTACGGAAAGCGTTAAGGATGGAGGTAAATTTATAACAACCTATGTATGTGCCAGAACAAGAAATAGGTGCATACGCCAAAAACTATATATTCGAGCGTCCGAGCAATGTGGCGCTGTGTAATAACTTTTAATGCTGAGCATAACATTTATTGACCAGTCAGCAGTCTGCTGAAATACGACAGGCATATGAGTGCCTCCACCCGTATATGAACCCAGATCGCCAGATTAGACGACAAGCGCTCTAACCACTGAGCTACGGAGGCATACAACTTGGTGTATTTGTTTTCCTAAGTTTGGTTTGAAAACGGTACGGATACAAACTTTATAGTCAGTCAGCTAGGCGAGATACCGGAAGTAGTTCTTCTAGGTACACTAGTCAACCAAAAGTTATCCAACGAAATGCGTAATATTCAACACATGATTTGTATATATACCTGTATATATCTATATCAGCCACATGTGATCACTCACACTTTGAATGATATAAGCGCCACACCTACAGGGATTTCTTTAATAATTATTTAAAAAAACACTCAAAACTAAACTGTCCGTAATTTTTTTATTTCCGAACGGAAACATGTGATGAGGGGTTCTTATTCTTAGTTAGACCATTTCTTAAAATTTGGTGGATGTTTTGATGCAAAAAGTTCGTTTTCACAAATGTCATATTCACGTAGATGGCGGATTTTGAAATGAAAAATATGAATGTACACGCTAATAACATATTCATAAACTGTTTAACCACTGTGGTAATTTGGCATCAATAGTACCTTTTTGACACCATATAAGCATAAAATAAATGTAACATTTGTTTGTTTTGATTAGATATGGTTAATATCGAATCTTGGATTCAAAAATTTAACAAAAACATATTTTGTTTACTCGTAACCAATGAAACAGTTACCTAGCTGTGTTGGGACCTAGGCTTAATCCACACGTTTATACATTTACAGAAGAGCTGATTAGTACTTAATATATTAATTCCAGATATCATTAAACACAATATAAGAATGACGAATTGATACCAAAATTTAATGGAGAAAATCCAAACACAAAGAATGCTCGCTGATACCGGAATATGATTTTAGATTTTCTAACTATAGAACATATTAACGGATATATTACACAGCCACTTGACTATACAATGGCATGTACTTTATTGACGGATATCACACAGCCACTTGACTATACATGAAATTATTGATGATATAATAACACACTTCGTGTGTATTGATATACATTGTATGAACTTCGAACTTATATAGGCCTACACTCATACTTGACTGGAAGTATTCGTTGAAATTCACAATTATTTAACAATGGACAGTTAATATTCAGTATGTAATATAGCCTACATACCGTTATATATATTGTTTTCCAAGAACATGGACAGTGTTGCATTGTTTCAATTGTTTTTTAATCAGATATGTTTAAAACTGGAAACTAGTATGTTAGTCGCATAGGCTTGAGTTATACTAAATATGGATCTTATTTTGGTACATGTGTTTGTTACAGAACTATTTGTTTATGGATATTTAGGTAAGGTAATTTAGGGGGCTGCAAAAGGTAGCATATGTTAGATTAGTCAATGAATGTTTAATTTGTCATTGAATAGCATTATAACCTAACATGTGTTAAAGCACAGGAAATCGAAGTTCTATCCATACAGTATCATAGCAGTCGATCCATTCAAAATCGCTATTTACACTTATTAATATACTGAAAGGATTGCGACGCAATCCCCCTCTCCAAAATGGAATCCCGTGGCCAGTGCTAACAAAATAAAAGATACAAACGATCAAGTTAGCTCATTCAACGGATAACTATTATACGTATTTGTTATTTGCTTTTAATGGATTATGGATATTTTTCAGTGAAAATAACAACGGCGCCGTGCACTGTATGCGTTACGTCATCATGACGTCATAATTATCACGTCGTTACGAAGTATTTTTTTTCCAAATTAAGCCAATTACGGCACATTTTGAACAGAAAATGTGTGGATTTTTGGTGTAAGATTAATTTTATTTCACTCGTGATCACAGAAAATTAAATTTTGACCCGTTGCTACGCCACTCGTGATACTATTGCTTTTCTGTAATCAGTCGGAGAACAAAATTCGATCTTCACCCAATATCAACAAATATCCTCATCTCATACAATCGACGTGCTCACTGGATGGGACGAATGAGTTGTCATCCTTTCAGTATAATAAATGTATAGAGCGATTTTGAATGGATCGACTGCTATTATATTTATGGATATAATTAAAAAAATGTTTTTATAATCATTACCTTAAGAAGTATTTCTGTGCGAACGTTGTGATTAAATGAATATGGGCCGTTCTCCAGGAAAACCGGGCTTAGTGACAACAATCTGAAAATCATGATACAATACAAGCCTCTTTTGAACAGTTTCTGAAAATTGGAGCAAAAAATAACATCAAATAACAAGATTACAGACTTATGAAACTAAACATTCCCGCCTTTTTGTGAGTGACGTCGAAAACGTCATTCAAACGTTATTTGACGTTACGTTAACAAGAAGTTCACTTGTCCAGTATTTGATGAATTTTTGACGTAAATTGTATCACATTTTAGAATTCCATTCTTATTTTGATAAAACATATCTAAATCGAGCTCCGAGAAGTTGGCAGGAAGTTGGAAGATCGTAGTTAGATATTGAATTTCCAGCTGCACGCCAATAACGAGCTAGCAGTGAGTTCGATATTCACATAGCAACGCCAATTTTCAGCCGGTGTCCAATATCCAGCTATGAGTTCGTTATTCATTATGAACCAGTGCGAATTTCCAGCTGACGTCGAATTTCCAGCCAGCAGGGAGTTCGTTATTCGACTTGACAAAAATGTCGAATTTCCAGCTGGTGTCCAATATCCAGCTATGACGTTGAATTTCCAGCCAGCTAGGAGTTCGTTATTGGGCTTGACAAAAATGTCGAATTTCCAGCTGGGTTCGAATTTCCAGCCAGCTCTGGGTTCGTTATTCGTCATGACAAGATCGAATTTCCAGCTAAGTTCGAATTTACAGCCAGCTCTGAGTTCGTTATTCGACTAGACAAAAAGTCGAATTTCCAGCTGAGTTTGAATTTCCAGCCAGCTCTGAGTTCATTATTCGACTTGACAAAAATGTCGAATTTCCAGCCAGCTCTGAGTTCGTTATTCGACTTGACAAAAAGTCGAATTTCCAGCTGAGTTCGAATTTCCAACCAGCTATGAGTTCGTTATTCGACTAAACAAAAAATCGAATTTCCAGCTGAGTTCGAATTTCCTGCCAGCTCTGAGTTCGTTATTCGACTTGACAAAAATGTCGAATTTCCAGCTGAGTTCGAATTTCCAGCCAGCTATGAGTTCGTTATTCGACTAAACAAAAAGTCGAATTTCCAACTGAGTTCGAATTTCCTGCCAGCTCTGAGTTCGTTATTCGACTTGACAAAAATGTCGAATTTCCAGCTGAGTTCGAATTTCCAGCCAGCTATGAGTTCGTTATTCGACTAAACAAAAAGTCGAATTTCCAACTGAGTTCGAATTTCCAGCCAGCTATGAGTTCGTTATTCGACTAAACAAAAAGTCGAATTTCCAACTGAGTTCGAATTTCCAGCCAGCTCTGAGTGCGTTATTCGACATGACAAAAGTCGAATTTTCAGCCGATTTCGAATTTCCAGCCTGCTCTGAGTTCGTTATTCGACTAAACAAAAAATCGAACTTCCAGCTGAGTTCGAATTTCCTGCCAGCTCTGCAGAGTTCGTTATTCGACTAGACAAAAAGTCGAATTTCCAGCTGAGTTCGAATTTCCAGCCAGCTCTGAGTTAGTTATTCAACATGACAAAAGTCGAATTTCCAGCCAGCTAGGGTACTAGCTTGCCATGTGAAAAACCTAATTGGTAGGGAACTAGGTGTCCGTAGGAAAAACCTTAATTGTAGGGGACTAGGTGTCCGTAGGAAAGTCCCCTACCATTCAGGTTTTTATCATGGACACCTAGCCCCCTACAATTTTGGTTTTTCATATGGACACCTTGTCCCAAACCATATAGGGTTTTCATTTGAAAACCCATCATTTAGGGTTTTCCTACTGACATCTAGTCCCCTACCATTTAGGTTTTTCCTGCGGACACCTAGTCCCCTACCTTTGAGGTTTTTCACATGGACACCTAGTCCCATACCATTTAGGGTTTTCACAACGACACCTAGACCGCTACCATTTTGGTTTTTCGCATGGACACCTAGTCCCCAACCATGTAGGTTTTTCACATGAAAACCTATCATTTAGGTTTTTCTTACGGACACCTCGAACCCTTCATTTTAGGTTTTTCCTTCGGACACCTAGTCCCCTACCATTTAGGTTTACTAATGGCAAGCTAGTCCCCTACCATTCAGGTTTTTCACATGGACACCTAGTCCCCCACCATTAGGGTTTTTCACATGAACACATACCATTTAGTTTTTTTTGTCAAGTCGAATAACGAACTCAGAGCTGGCTGGAAATTCGAACTCAGCCGGAAAGTCAACTCTTGTCATGACGAATAACGAACTCAGAGCTGGCTGGAAATTCGAACTCAGCTGGAAATTCGACTTTTTGTCTAGTCGAATAACGAACTCAGAGCTGGCAGGAAATTCGAACTCAGCTGGAAATTCGACTTTTTGTCTAGTCGAATAACGAACTCAGAGCAGGCTGGAAATTCGAACTCAGCTGGAAATTCGACTTTTTGTCTAGTCCAATAACGAACTCAGAGCTGGTTGGAAATTCGAACCCAGCTGGAAATTTGACATTTTTGTCAAGCCCAATAACGAACTCAGAGCAGGCTGGAAATTCGCACTGGTAGAAAATTGAATAACGAACTCATAGCTGAATATTGGACACCAGCTGGAAATTCGACATTTTTGTCAAGTCGAATAACGAACTCTCTGCTGGCTGGAAATTCGACGTCAGCTGGAAATTCGCATTGGTAGAAAATGTATAACGAACTCATAGCTGGATATTGGACACCAGCTGGAAATTCGACATTTTTGTCAAGTCGAATAACGAACTCCCTGCTGGCTGGAAATTCGACGTCAGCTGGAAATTCGCACTGGTAGAAAATGTATAACGAACTCATAGCTGGATATTGGACACCAGCTGGAAATTGGCGTGGCTATGTGGATATCGAACTCACTGCTAGCTCGTTATTGGCGTGCAGCTGGAAATTCAATATCTAACTACGATCTTCCAACTTCCTGCCAACTTCTCGGAGCTTCTAAATCGTGTATGTCAGCTTTTAGAAAAACATAGCTACTGTTTTTAATCACTAACCCCTCGTTTCTCAATATGGATGCTCTGCAAAAAGTAGTCATCATGGCAACGACAGAAGATATTTTAACATGACTCATGAGAAAAAATAAGTCTAAGAAATAGTACTATATCATCCAATAACTAAATCAAAGAGCATGACTTTTTTCCCATTTATGAGGTTTTTCTTAACCCTATTACATAATTTCTAAATACAATGTCACTAAACCCGGTGTTCCTGGAGAACAGCAAATATACATTAAACGTTATTTGTGTTTGGTGGTTATATTCTATTTTTTTTATTGTGGATATAATTTCAAATCCCTGTGGTTAAAGAACACCGGTAAACGAAGACCATCATTTCTAAACCAGTCCTCACTTGCCATTAATGTTGTCACAATTCAGTTTATATCCAAGACATGTTTCCTTTTAAGTAAGAGAGACCACCGGTCACACTTGTTCCCGTTCTCTTGTGTACTCCTTTCTTAAACCTAGGTCACATGTGGCATTTTTTGCCTCGGCGATGTTCTCCCGATTGAAATTAATGAACTATCAGGACATCGGGAACAGGTTCCTCGTGGTCTAGATGAAGCTTCGGGGAAGTCATGAGGCAGTTTGTGATATCGGAAGGAAATGTGATGAATCAGGTGGTATCGAAAGAAATCGGAAGAACATCGCCGAGGTGGAATTCCTCAGTGGGGCCTAGGCTTTACTTACAGACGCGTTTGTAAGTATGTGATTGTTTTAGGGGATGTAACTCCCGAGTCTGGGTGTGAACACTGTGGATGTTGTATGAACGGATCAGACGGCCCACCATGTGGTAGGAATGATACAATAGATTACGATGATTATTGCTACCATGGCTGCAAACCTGGATTTTGGGGAAACCGGTGCTACCATAGATGTCCACCAACTTGCACCGCTTGTGCCCGAAATTACATTGCAGATGGACTACTGCCATGTACAATATGCCCGGATGGAAAATACTCTGGATCCGATGGAGACTGTTCTTTAGACTGTCCAAGTACATGTAAGAATTGTCTGTCGTCCGAATATTGTTTAGATTGCAATGAACCATATCTTAACACAAACACAATAACGAACTGCTCAATGGTGTGTCCACTAAACTGTGTCTGTGAATTATCTGGACAATGTACAAGCTGCAAACCTGGATATTTTGATGTGAACAATGAATGTCGCCAAATGTGTTCTAAAAATTGTGAGGATTGTATCGCGGCGAACAACTGTACGGTATGCGTTGATGGTACATACGGAGTGGTATGCGAACACAACTGTTCCTCGTCATGCCTGAATAACACTTGCTCCAAACATGATGGTGTATGCGAATGTATACATACTGATGATGACCAACATTGCTTGCATTCTCGCTCACGTTCAGGTGAGCATTGTTTGAATGATTATACTACACGCGCATTGTCTTTAAAGAACCCCAAGGGTGGTATTCAATATTGATCATATTTAATTAAAGAATAATGATAGCCAGTCATATCGCCTGTTACTGACCAAAAGTTTAATATGGTGTGATCTGATTGGTTGTCCTTATCCTTAAGTCAAGTAACATCAATATTGAATACCACCCAGATGGCCATCAAACTATTAAATACTGTAAGCTCATTCATTTTCACGGGTATCAATTTCGCGGATTTTATTAAAATTGTAATTTGGTGATTTCTTAAATTCGTGGATTTGCAAGAAAAATCTCTTGTGACGTATTTTGGAGTTAATTATTCGTTAGGATTTAATTTCGCGATCTAGTTCATCTACGAAATCAACGAAAACTGTCTACCTTGATTTATCATAAGAAAAGTGTTTACGTAATATTATTTATGATTCCACATACATGTATAATTAAAAGTTCAGCAAAGTAATTATATGATAGGGACTTTGATCATGATATACAAGTTTTAAAAGTAAAACTGCATATATCACCACGTATAAACCAAATCACTGTACGATTTATTGAGTTACTATACAATTCAACTTGTATTACTTATTTGATTGAAACATCTGGTGATTTCCTATCACCGTACGACTTATTGCAAGATTTTACTTTCAACGTGTACTCCTTATTGCGATAACCGGAAGTTGATTCTTTTATTCACTGCATTTATGTGTTTTATCTTTAATTTACGTTGCAGTAGGTACAAACTGTGTTGAGATGTTTGGTGCAGTTTTTGGAGGAACACTCGCTACGTGTATGGTTATCTTAGTGATAGCTTCAACATCGATTGTACTGATGGAAATGTAGGTCGTATAAAAGTGCATGTAAATATGTTATCAGGTTTTCCAATGCAATTTGTTAGGCCTAGGTTCCACTGAGCATTTTTTCCTCGGCGATGTAGTCCCGATTTAAATTAATGAGCAATCAGGACATCGGATAGAGGTTCCTCGTGGCACATGGGAAGCTTTGGGAAAACATGATATCGGAAGGAATTGTGATGAATCGGGTGGTATCGGAAGAAATCGGGAGAACATCGCCGATGTGGAATTCCTCAGTGGCTTTATCCACTCGACAGAAGATGACGACGTGTTGAAACGTCGTTGTGGCAAATGCTCCGACTTTTATATTTTAAAAATACATGTAGTATTATAATAATATAATTAATACACAAGGTTGATGACTCATATAACACTAAAATTATAATAATTAATATTTGTGAATATTCGAATCGTCCATGTAATAAGTTCAGGCATAAATTGTTGGCTTAGAAGAAGAAGTCGTACAAACATGTTTTTTTGAGAAAACAAGCAACAATTATGAAAACGACTCTTTATTAAGTCTTATGGAAAAAACAACATTACCTACTTTAGTTTGTTCATCATGACCTGCTCCGGTTTTCATGAAAATATGTTCACAAGAAGAGCCTTTTGTGAGCGCGGGGCCAGATTTCAAATATGTCTAGCATATTGCAGACTTGCTGTTTTATGAATCGTTACAGTTTGTGTAAAATACGAAAAACGAAACAAGACGTGGATGTGCGACCTTTGGTAATCGGAAGATCCACCCCTGGTAAGTATACAGTGTTATAGACTGGAGAGTTTATATACATGTATATGATAGTGTCACACATATTGAAAGGGCTAACGTTAACGTTTAGACATACGACATACTTTAATAATAAGAACATATCCAATTCCAGACCAGATTTTAACATTGATATTATAAGACCAACTGAATAATGAAGGAGCCCAATGTTGTTCTTATTATTGTTGATTTTTGTCCGATAAATATAGTGAAACGTTACGATATATGTACACACACGTAATGGCACATACTAGTAATGTAACCGCATTAACACTTCGATATCTCAAACATTAAAAATACCTGTCACGAAATTTTTATTCCTGTCTATATTTCAGACACGTATGCACATTTGGTGTTTTCAATAAACAACCAAGTATATGACGACTTAGAAATTGTAGAACCGACGTACCAAAGTATTGACGGAACAATTTGACCCTTGCATGCTTCCATACTGTACACCAGTGATGAGAACACCATGCATAGTGAAACCTTCTGTGCTGAAATACAACGATTAGTGACCTTTACGAGTTCCACTGATGGATCAGAATGTGGCCAAACAAGCGGACATACTTCACGCCATCATACTGCGGTGTTTTGGTTGTAAAATTGCAATTTGTGTCATGTGATGCATATTGTGTCTGATGTAATGACCTTTAGCGTGTTAAACCTGTATAGCATGTACAAAACGGTTTGCTGTGCAATAATATCTAACTAAACAATGAAGACGTAGTTTATTTCAAATTCAAAAGGCCACATGTCCCACGAGAACATCATATACAATACACAATTTATACCATGACACAACAAAATGATACTATTTAGCAACATAAATGCTAAAGAGTGAGTGCGTGTACACGCACAAAGATGTGACAATAGAGTAATAATAAACAAGAGAGAAAGATGGAGTGGTTAGAGAGTGGGATGGCATATCATGGAATAATGTGGGTATTGAAAAGACGAAGAACGAAATATGCATAGCAACGTTAGAAAGAACATCGGCGAGTTTAACTAAAGACGCAGAACAGAAAGAAAAGGTTGAGTGGATAGGGCATAAAGAGCAAGAGTGTTAAGCGGAGAAAGATGCATAGTCCGTTTAGAAATAGCAATACGCGACATGAATATATGAGAGGCATATACATAAAGACAAATCAACAATCAACATAATTATGTACATTTCTTGAAAACATATATATATATAAAACAAACATACACGCATGTGAATTTGAATTTCGTTATCCATATTAATATAGGTATGTCGCAAATTAACTGCTTCACAAAAAAATTAATGTATTTAAATTAAAGGTTTACAAACAACACTGTTCAAATAAACAAGACCCAGTGACGCATCCAATTTAATGATTTGATGTTGTGAATAATTGTAATTTTAAATTGCAATTTTGCCGACATGTTTTGACCAACAGTACCTAGGTATATATGTTTTAAATAGATCTGAATAAAGATTACATTCTATAATGAAATGGAACTCGTCCTCAAGTTTGTCGGACATTTTCTTTCTTCTCGCGGAATTATATTTGGACGGTGTCATCTACCAGTTTCAATAAATAAATTATGAGATGAAAGTAATAACCGAGACATCGATACGATTAAATGATTACTCAGATTGCATATAAATTCTATTAAATAATAATAACAATACAAGTGAGCCATACATATTGTTAACATATGTTAGGATTTCCGTTATACGTTTACCATGACTGGGTTATGTGGATTGAAATATTTTAAACAGCTGTGTAGTTACCGATTTTACACAAACTGTAGGTGATCGAGAAACGATCCAGACAATCGAATTACAAAACAGTGTTTGCAATGATTATACCAGCAACATTAACATAAGGATTATTTAAAAACGCATATTATTTTTGTAATTTAGCTAAAAATAGAGTTTGACAGAAAGCCTCGTAACACATATCAGATTATCAATTCGCTAACATGTGCAGAATGTGTTGAGATAGGAAAATGCTGATATTGATGTTTCATTGTGACTTAAATTATACCGTAAGTAATATAAATCTATATATATACAATGTATTCAATGTCATCATTCGTTATGAACGACACATTATGAACACCGCATCGTTTTCTTCAAAGAGGCATATCCGTTTCAGGTATTCGTTTCATGCGTTGATCACAATTAATCATGGCGCTTCCGCCGCAAGTTAAACATCAAATGGCAAAAAGGCTTTGCGAAGCTGATCATTGGTCAAAATCAATTGCCGGTGTCTATGCTTTTGAGTGTACTTGCTTATACTACAAAATATATTTATAGCCATAAATTGAGTGTAGTTCTATCGTGTTTTCTTTATTTCTGTCACCGATTTTTACACATAAACTCATGCCCTCACTGAGTCAGCAAAGCACGTGCACAGCTAAGTATTAGACTAAAGCACAAATTTGGCAGCATTTACCTTTAATGTATTTAATATGTTTTGAAGTTAGTGATCAGATTGTAATAGAATTATATGGAATGATAGCCCATACTTCTTAGCTGCATACGTTGAAATGGTTAGCGTTTATCAAATTAACCGAGCTACGGATACATATATGACTGCACGCTTATAAGAATTGTTAAGTATATAAGTATTGCATTCATATTGTGTTGATAATGCATTAGCAAAAACTCTAAAATTAAACGAGCGATAATCAGTAAAGTTATCACTGATGTATGCGCTGTAGTAACCTCCCTGTTAATATAACATGGCGTTAGGCGAACACTGTTTTGTAATTCGATTGTCTGGATCGTTTCTCGATCACCTACAGTTTGTGTAAAATCGGTAACGTCACAACTGTTTAAAATATTTCAATCCACACGATCAGTCCGTGCAATTGTTACAACGTGCTCGGTAAGTTAATGTATGGTGTAAGATTACTGCCATGCTATATTATCGTCTGCAAGTAGTTTTTAAGTAATATTTAACAATTTTAACTCACAAACTGACCAAATACAGCTTTTTTCATGTTAAAAGAAACGGGCTAACGGACGGAACATAAAAGTGAACAGGTACCAGTACGACTAAAGATAAATAAGCAATTTCTTTGGTATATTAATTAAAAAATATATATATATAAATAACACATGGCTGCGAGGGTGATAGTAAATGATACCAACCCGAGACTAGTTATATCATTATAGGGTTGGTATTATTTACTGTCACCCGAGCAGCCATGTGTTATTTATTTTATTATACCGAGCAAAATTACAACCATTTTGCGAAATAAAATATCAACAAATGTAAGCAGAATTTAGATTGCCGTTATGATAATTTTACATGTACAATCTCAGTACGTATAAGTTTCTAATGATTTTGTGCTAATTTTAGTAAATCTTGTCAGTTTCAACGGTTGAAATCGACAAGATTTACTAAAAATAGCATGTTAAATATACCCAAACATATAAATAGCATACGGAGACTCTCTATAGCAGGGTGTTTTCCGGACTCAAATAGTACAAATTTCTATAAATAGCCCAGCCTCTTTTTTACTAGTAGTGATCGAACAAAATATCACATAGTGATCGAACAAAATATCACACGGACGGTCTATGGTGAAAATACATTGAGAGGTCACGTGAGGTATAATAAAAACAATTCTAACACTGTCTGTATTTTGCTCCATGTAAACGTATAGAGCTGTAGCGTTATCTAATAAACGGTATATCACGGTAGAATTTCGGCTGTTTAATTTATCTCCCGCGTATAAGTCGCGATTTTTATCAATGAAATTTACGTCTTGTTTATTTCATGACGTCATGAATTGTGACGTGCCGTAGAGCGCGACGTTTTGCGTAATTTTCTTTTCGTAGCGTTTCTGTTTATGTATTCGATTATATTTATATTCTAGCAACACGTTATTGCATGTACCAATTCATATGAGTAAACGTGAAATATAGCGAGATCTGTGCAATAGTAATAGGTCCTTCTTAACTCATTTCTAACTGAACGTTTTGAGTCCGTCTGATCCGGTCAATACAGAACTTTATTGCATTCGATGACGCATTCGATGACGTCACTTCGGTTTTCCTGTATGTATCTCCAAGGGCAAAGTTTACAACAATGAAAGGCCAAGTGTATCTGATTAAATCGTGGAAATCCTGCTTCCGAAGTTTATATGATTGGTATAAAACGCTACACGAAGGGTTGATGATCATACTGGCGAGATGTAGAGGGCTATTTCGTGGCGATTACGATGATGTTGACAAAAGTTGAGAGGTGCTAGAGATTTGTTTTAAGCAAACTACAAAATCGGGTACTCATGTTTTATTTCAAGCTCTATTGATTGATTTAAATATTTATGGTATATAAACGTCGTGTGTGTATGGCAGTAGGTAATCGCCTACGTGTGGTATAAATACGTCGCATGCAGATGTCGACTCGTTTGGTTGTGCAGACCGTTTGAAACTTTCCGGCACCGGGTTGAACTGAAAGATCTTAAGCACATGACCAGTCATCAAGTTGCATATTGAAATGCTATTTTGGTTGCATATCGTCCAAACTCAATACAGGCTATAGAGCAACTAGACCCTTGTTATTCTGAATCAAAGCACTGTAAGCAGTGGCGGTTTACTCGACATTCTGAATCAAAGCACTGTATGCGTTGAATGTTCGCTCCACATGCTGAATCAAAGCACTGTTGGCGGTGTATGTTTGCTCGATATTCTGAATCAAAGCACTGTTAGCAGTGGCTTTTTGCTTGACATTTAGATTTAAATCAATGTAACTTGTAATCAATGTCTGCTTGCTCGACATTCTAAATCCAATCACTGTAAGCAATGATTGTTTGGGTCGACATTCTGTTTCTCAGCACTGTAAGCAATGGTTGTTTGCTCGACATCTTGAATCAAAGCGCTGTATGCTATGGCCGTTTGCTCGACATTTTGAATCAAAGCACTGTAAGCAGTGGGTGTGTGCATATCGGCCACTTCAATTTGCAAATAGACCCACTAATTCTGAATTAAAGCACTGTAAGCATTATATATTCGATGTACACACGGCAAGTTCATAGAGCCTTTTCGTCTCTACTGTAAATCTTGTTTTGTTATCGTCTTGCATGCAGTGTATACATGCTCTGTATGACCCTTATTAATATATACATTAAACTAGAAAAAAGCCCTTGTCTGATTTATACTGTGCTATAGTTGGTATGTAGGGTCATTATAATATACACGCTTTTAAATATGAAAGTACAGTCAGGCTGTTATAAATATTGAAATTGCCAAGCTTTAGTGGGTAGATTTGTGTTTATTGCATAGATAATTTGTTATCGGTTCGGCTAAATTGTAGACTCTATCCTTTAGCATTATAGAACACGAAATGTCCCCTAGCTACTGTTATTTAATTTGGTACAGGTACGTTGGTGGTGCTCAGTGTTCTCACTTTGGTTTTGAACGAGATAAATAGAGTTAGCTATATTTTCTTTAGTGTTGTTATGTGGCACTTGGCGGGTATTACCAATATGTCATTAGGTATTCAGTATATGCCCATCTAGTATATTTTAGTTCTAGATGACATAGTGTTTAATTGTAGGCGCATTCTATAGGTATTGTAGATCTACACGGGTATTGACTCATACACTTCTGCCTACATGCGCAGGTCATGCGGCCAAATTTGAGGTATTGGCCACGGGTAACAGTTGCGCTTGGTCGACTTATACGTCAAATATGTATTGCTCGAATTTGGGGGACATTTTTTCAGGTAAAAATTTTGTAGCGGAAATTCTAGCTTCAGAGCTTTAAAACTAGAACACAGTAGTATCATATAGTTCAAGTATTACTCGTAAGACGCATGCATGGCGGTTAGTCTTTCGTAGCGGCCAAATACCTCCAAAAACTTAATTGACTCTTCAGTGCTTTCTTAGATGATTGCGAGTGTGCTTGTGATATGACCATACATATGGTATATTACAATAGAATACTCATGACTTTAATAGCTTGAAGATCTAACTGTAGCCATTTAGGGTATCTCGGTAGATCTTAATTTTATTGTTCTTTGTGCGATCTGACTGCAGCCGCATGGTACCTCAGCAGATCTTACATATTGAAATTTATTAATAGATTATCGAAACATGAAGTCGGTTTGTTTTCTTTTTGTATAGTTTTCCATGAGCGAGTCTTAAAATAAACCGGTTAATAGATAACGGTTTGTCGTTCATATGCATAGTTATTAATCACTCAGGCCTACGGCCTTCGTAATTAATTCCTACGCATACGAACTCTAAACCGTTATCTATTCACCGGTATATCACGCAAAACAGCGATCTATTTCCTAAATAAAACACAGTGGAAAGGAATATCTTACTAAAATATGTTTATAATTGAAAGATATACTAAATCTTTGATTAATTTTCCATAAACCTGTTTCAGTTCTTTCGTGGCAACTTAAAACTTGTCCAAATAATCAAGTTTTAAGTCTTATAGACCCGATAAAAACGTTATGGACAAACCAACAACTACCTGGTCCATCAGGCCCACCGTACCCTAAACTATTTAGGATTTATTAAAAATAGACCTTCACACATACACATGCGATAGATTTTAATTCATGTTGATATATTTTATTGTTCTAAATCAATGGATTTTGACTGCTTGTATTTAATTAAATGGACAGGCATGACCTTGATCAAATATTGGACAACCACAATTTCTAATTTTTCTAACATTTTGTTACCAAATAAATGAGACTGACATTTTGAAAAATGTAGACCTATTATGTAATTAAGTTTTTATAAATACATTTTTATAACAAGTGAATATAACAAAAACACTCGTTGATATAGATTATTTGAACTTTAAGCTACAAAATGATGTGTGAGACTAATGTGTTATTATGCAAAAAGGGTATTTAATTTACTGAAGAAAAATACACAGTTTCGCCCCTTAGAACGAACCTTAACTTAAAGTTACTGCGCGTTTCATTTAACGACGGACAGGCACGAACTTTAGTCTGTGATACGACCGCTTCTATAAGTCATGTATAACTATTATTGTTCATTAGAAAACTTTATCGAATAATTTTACGAGAGATGTAGCGATTTGTTTTGTCATTTATTACTAGATTTTGTCGTACGTTTGCATGTCTACCAATCATAAAGCCCAATTGTCTGTTGTGTTTTGATTTGTTAATACATCTGAAATGTTATAATGGACTTATGATGTGATTCGTTTGATAACAAACTTTTCGTACACAGAGCTGAGCGCAAATCGTTCGAATTTTGTATCCAAATACTGTAAACTCATTAATTTTCGCGAGTATTAACTTTTCGCGGATTTTGATAAAATGTTAATTTGGTGGTTTCTTAAATTCGTGCATGGTCAGTGACCAATATCCAATGGCTATCCAGTTGAAACATAAGCGTCTTGTACTCGAACTAGTGAAACTAGGAAAACATGCAGTTATATCCTACGATCGAATTGTGGTGAAACGAGGCCCCCGCCAAACGGGAATTAGATCAACAACGATCATCAAAAAACTACTTCCGTTATTCAATGGAATGTGCAAGGTTTGATTTCCAAGTTCGACGATGCAGAATTCATATAATTCATATCGTGCTATGATATATTAATATTCCGTGAAACATGGCACTCGAGCGTGTCAAATATCACTATTCCAGGATATAATTTCTTTCCAGCGTGAATAAGAAAGCAAAACGGTTCAGTGTTGGAATAGTCACAAGTGAACTATAGAGAATCTATGACCACATCAATAAAGGTCATTAATATAATACGCAATAGTTGTATTTGGTTTAAATTAAATTGTGTTCAATTCACAGGTTACAGTAGCGATGATAAGCGTAGAGTAAAACACAAAATTATCTTTAAAACTTTTATGTTATCTTAGTTTCGCTCCCTTGCACTATTATTTTTATAATTATAATATATGATCTATAACCTGTACATATTGTCGTGAAATAATACAACAGGGAAATACTACTACTACCAATTAGTTGCATTTGTATTAGAATGATTCTACTTTTTTTCTGGAAAAAAGTATCAGTTAGTCGCTCGCCACAATACTGGCAACTAATCTTTAACAGCTCAATTACACGCTTACGTTAGACCAAATGTTGAAATTAGAATTATTATGTGAATCGAAATTCAACAAATTTTCACAAGTTAGACGCTTAATATATAGTATTTTAAGTTGACAATTAAGTTAAGTGTCATTTTGAACTCGTATCTGGATTAACCTGGCTAGAAAAATGGACAATGAAGTGAATTGTTGTTTTAAAACTTGTACATGTATTCAACAGTGATACAATGTGACAGTAAAATGAGCTTCCAACTGTTTACCATTCTCCCAACCAACAATCTGTTCTTCAATTTTGACGTTAGTTGACTATCAGCATCTGTTTTGTACATTGACTTTTGTATAGTACGGACAATTTGATACGACTCTCGACCTTCTACGTATAAGCATAATTTAACAGCTGACATATTGCCTATATTCATAATCCCGAGTGTATGTTTTCAATTTAGCGGGTATTATCACGAAGACACTCGATGTGTAATACCAACGCAAATCTAAAGGACAGATATTGCACGATTTGTTCGCGGAAATCTATATATTCAACGCAAGAACCTTGTAATATATGCATGCATAAAGGTCAGGATCAGGTCAACTTCTCCGTGTTATACGTTTAGTCAAATAACATGGCGAGTATGGACATTTATTGCATTATTAGAGCGTTTTTCAATTTAGATACTAGACTGATTACAATTCTATCCAGAACTCTTTCTTTTTAGTGTGATATAAAATGTCAAAATGAACGAGATGTAGTCACGCGAAGTAGCGTGGCCAACTATAGCCTGTTGCTGTACAGAAATAAACATTGCTAGTAGTAATGAAACAAGTCTCACTAAGACTGAAGTTTGAAGCATAATTTATTGCGATGTTTGATACAACATTCAAAACCTTGGTCGTAGGTTTATTACACTTCCAATAACATAGTTTGTTAGGCTATCGTAAATCGTTAATTTTCGTCGAAATAAATACAAGGAATTTTTGTTATTTGTCAACTTGCGGTGCTGTCTGTTCTGTTGTAAGTGTGTGAATATATTTATTTTGTTTCATTCCAGACAGCTAGGGCCTGGAATAAAACATTGTTTAAGTAAAAAATACGTGTAAGGTTTTCATGGTAAAGTTCCTAGTACACGAAATCGATGGCATCTGATCTTGTACGAATATCATCCCTGTTACAGTACATGTCTAAGGAATCATCAAAATATCTTTAAATTATTTCTGAAACGGAAAATAATTTACATTGAATGTACTTAAAGATATGAAGTTTTCACAGTCACTACGTTCCTTAGGTACATAATCCTTGAAGACATCGTTGCACAGACTCTAACCTACTCTTAGTGTTTGCCCGACTTTTTCTACCACTGAGCCAGCTTGATTTCCATCTTCTTATCCTGGAAGGATGTTCTATTTTTCACAACAATGCGTCTTCACGAAGAAGTACTTTAAAACCGCTGCGCATGTTCAAGTAGACCGTGCCTCTTCGTGAAGCCCGTGCAAGTGAACGGTGTGTGATTTTGACCATTTAATATGAATGAGAATTATACAACACTTGTACCATAGGCAGTGTAGCAATACCACGTGGTTTTTTACTACAGTTCCAAGTAGAAATTTGTAAACATTGGAACACAAATGTAGCCATAAATATTTTATTTCTTCATCGATTTTTATGAAATCTACGCCACGCTAAGGAGAACATTATTTGCTTTCCATGAATAATAAAATCTTTTTAAGGGGATGTGCCGTTTAGTCCATTACCCTGTGAAACCGTGGAACGTGTAGGTTTCTCAGGGTAATGGGAAAATCGGTAAAGCTGCTGAAAAAGATCTTATATTTCATGGAAAGCAAACAATTTTCCCCTTAGCGTGGCGTATATTTCATAGAAATCGATTAAGAAATAAAATACTTATGGCTATTTTATTTTCCAATGTTTACAAATTTCTTCTTGTAACTGTAGCCAAAAGTCACGTAGTATTGCTACACTGATAGGGGTCTGTATCGACTCACTGGTCTCTCAATCACTAGATATAGATTAACAGGGACGTAACTCGTATCAAAATTGCGACACCACCAACTTTACAAACAGTCTTGTAACTTTTCCAAAAAGGCAATTAATCACATACTGTTTTCTCCAGTAGCAAGCTTATACATTTATCTTCGAGATACAACCAATCTTATGTCAAAATATATCGCACTCGAGCCGTTACAAATGCATACATGTTGAAAATATACTGAAAAATAAAAACAGGACAAAAATGTGGATAGGCCCTTACCATACTATAGGGCTCTTCACACAGGAGTGTCGACAAAAACAATGCCATGGTTGGATGACCGTATAATAACTAAAACTATAACCAAAATATCACCTCTGAAAAGTAACACAAGCGCTAGTGTGGTCATTCTATCATTTTGAAATCTAAAAATGTTCATTGGACTTCTATTTTGAGTCACGTGACGTAATGTTGAATACCCGATGATACAAGCCATTTTATTGGACACGCTTTGGTGGAACATGTGACGTCACAAACCATACCTTGGGACATTAGGAAATTCGATCTAGGGTTGATCAACAAATATCATTAACTCTTCATGTATTGGAGGAAAATAAACTATCTATCTATCCGTTGGTTTTGATCGTGCATTGATATATACATTTGTAGTTGTATATAAATTTGGTATCAATATGCATATAGTAAAGTACAGTGAATTTAACTCGATCCTATTCTATTAGCATAAATTAACAGATGATATATTGGCTATATGTAATATGAACAAATGCACTACATCCAGCGGGGATTTCCCATCTGGAATTTTTTTGCTCTACAACAGAGACTATAGATCTAGCCTCTGGCTGCCAGGCAGCACCACATAGAAAACCAGGCGAACAAATACTTCGAAACGAGTGTTTTCCATCTAAGAGACGGGTTGCACAGATATTCCCTATAAATAGTTATTATAGTGTTACACTCGTCTTTTATTTGCTATTTATCATATGTTTGACGTCGCGGCAGCGTAATAAAGCCATTATTTATTTTTGATAATACACTAGTGTAATAAAGTTTTGACGTGACGTCACTCAAAGTATAGGCGATGTCGTCAAAGTTGCGCGTTTATTATAGTGAAAATAAGTAGCTATTTTATGTTTCGGCCAGAAATGGCTAACATATGATAAAAAGAACATGACATTTGTGACTTTTCACATTGAATTTATTAAACTCGTTGAATAAACTCGATAAAATGCTCGGCAAAGCCTCACATTTTATTATTTTATTAAACTAGTTTTATAAATTCAATATGAAAAGACACTAATGTAATATCCTCTTTTTATATTTCAATTCAACATATTCACAAGTTGGCGCGCTATGTCGTGCGACGACTTCGCGTTAACGTGCGATTAAATGATGTGACGTCATTTCCGACGTCGCCATATTGTTTTATTTACGTTGGATTAAATAAGGTATGTATTTTTTCAATAATTTTCATGATTTGAATCAGGCTTAACGTTATGAAAGAATATGTTAGGACTCAAAAGTTTCGTAATTTGAATACTTTCAACCGTTCACTTCTTTCGACTCCGCAATTTTCTAAACCGGAAATAACTTTTTCTAAAATGATTAGTACCGATTCAAAACTCTGAAGAACATAGGCACGTGCGTGTTACTGGTATGGGTATTTACAATTTGTTCGCAGAAATTCATAAATTCAACGCAATAACTTGTTATATATTCAAGTATACAGTAAAGGTAAGGATCAGACCCAATTCTCAGTGCTGTACTCCTTATTACACATGACGTGAATTTTTAAATAAAATAATCCAAATACATAAACGTTAAGTTGTTTGTTTGTTTGTTTGTGTTAAAATGAACGTTTTTTATAGTTCATTATTTATAATAAGCCAATATATTATATGTTTAAACAACATTGGTCACTTAACAAGAATTTATGAGCATTTTCCTTTTTATGTGTGGATCATCCCTCATGTACATTTAACGTGTGCTTCTTAAAATGGGGAGTAGACTCATTGATTAGTTAAAAACCTTTAACTGCTGCACGCTTTTCCGTGGAATATAGTAATATTTACAACCATTCTACATTCCTTGCTTACTCACTCGGATCAGAACACGAGTTTTTCGTGCACAATTTGTAGACCGATACGTAGTATTTTTATTTACAAACTACTTGATCCCGGTTGTGCATCCAATACGTATTACCTGCGCTAGAATATCGAGAACTAGTATATCTGTTTGCAGTGGTCACATGTTCATCCAGTAAAATAGCTTGTATCATCGGGTCTTCGGCTTTACAAACATGGAAGTCCGATGCACATTTTTAGATTTCAAAATGATAGAATGACCGCACTAGCGCTTGTGTTACATTTCAGAGGTGATATTTTGGTTATAGTTTTAGTTATTATACGGTCATCCAACCATGGCATTGTTTTTGTCGACACTCCTGTGTGAAGAGCCCTATAGTATGGTAAGGGCCTGTCCACATTTTTGTCCTGTTTTTATTTTTCAGTATATTTTCAACATGTATGCATTTGTAACGGCTCGAGTGCGATATATTTTGACATAAGATTGGTTGTATCTCGAAGATAAATGTATAAGCTTGCTACTGGAGAAAACAGTATGTGATTAATTGCCTTTTTGGAAAAGTTACAAGACTATTTGTAAAGTTGGTGGTGTCGCAATTTTGATACGAGTTACGTCCCTGTTAATCTATATCTAGTGATTGAGAGACCAGTGAGTCGATACAGACCCCTATGACTTGTACGAGTATAGCATGTTTGCAATGCTATGTGTACGTTCAACTGTGTTTTACAACCATAATTAGGATAATTATGGACGTGCCATGGATTAAAATAGCATGTACAGAACATGATGTAATTTAGTAAGAACATACTTTATTATTAATGTTTAATGATTAGAAAGGGCGAGCGAATGAAGCGAAGCAATTTTAAGTCCTTTTTAGTAATTAAAACATTACTTAATATGTTCTGACAAACTAATTTGAATGTAACATTCTGCATTTTGATTGGCTGCTAGAAATTCGCACCAACACATGACACCATGTCTGTTAAGATGGGCGTTTTCATTGGCTCAGAATGTCTTCAATGTTATATTCTAATTATGAATCAAGGTAAAAAACACAACGATTGAAATAGAAACAATATGTAGTATGTTAGTTTTATTTCCGTACATGGAACAATACTTGCATTAAAACCATCCTACAGGTTGTATCAACCTCTGCAGTTTTTCACTTTTATATCGAAGACGATCGTAGAATGAAGATGTACTTAAATATAAAGCCTTCCAGTGAGTGTCTCTATCTAACAGGTTAATTATTTCTTCTAGTGTGTCAGCTTAATTATGTAAATAAAACAAAAATATCGCATTAGATCCGTACAATTAGTATTTAATTATAAAAACTTGATGTTAGTAATTTGAACTACTGAGAAAGTGTATTAACAGGTCTTGAGAACTACAATTAAAAAAACAATTAATGCAAAAATACTGTTTAGTCTTTTCCCCTGGCAACAACATGTAATTCTACACCATGGAACAGCTAAGAGATGTATCCTCCCGGTCATCTATAACAATATTCACAGTGTAAAGTATCACTGTACGCTGAACCGGAAGTCGCTCAACACTAGGCGTTCACTTTCATTTTTGGAAGCTGTCAGTTGTAAATATATTATGTTTTATCAAACTTTTGTGATGTAAATACACTTGTTGTATATTTTTTCATTAAAAATTAAATGTCTCTGCAGCAGAAAATCGTTTACTTGGAACTTAAAACGTATTTTCACAAAGATTTTGGACATGGGATGAAAATTGGATTAAAACTCGCTACGAAATGTTTCATTATCAATCAACACGCATGGGTTTATACGTGCAACCATGCATTTGCACTCTTGACAGTTGTGATATTGTTTAATCAAGCATAAATGTTCGAACTACGCACTGAACGCATATTTGGAAAACTCAAAAACCCAACTGTCAGTCAACTCTCTCTGTTTCATTCTTTGTTGTTTTCTGTAGTAACGTATTTCTGTCTAACTTAAATACTTTCCCTAGCTGATGTTCTATCTTTCTACCACTATACCCCCTTCTTCTCAGCTGTGTTTTAAGTTGTTGCCTGTGTTTATCATAGTCCTCGTTCTTTTCACAAATCCATTTTATTCTCAAACCTAGTCCATATACGCAAGCCCATTTTTTTTACTTTGTGGATGGCATGAACTACTGTATAAGTATATTTGTTTGAATCAAAACAAATAAAGTGCTGCGGACGCTTCGCTCCTTTGCCTTTAATTTGTTTATAATTATAATATATGATATATAACCCGTACGTAAATTGTATCGTGATGGTCATGAACAACCGGCCACTAGTACACTCCTCTGACAACCCACGTCGAAAAATCTGAAACATACGTATATCGATTTTTTATTAAGAAATCTCGAGGCAGTGCTATTATAAGTTTGAATATTTAATGATATTATATTGCTGATGTAGCGGATGTTATAAAAAGCAATCTGGATAATGCTGTCGGCATTAAAATACGAAAATTGTGAATATTTCGTATCAATTTCCTGATATCGTCAATATTTTTTTGAGATCGTAAAAAATAAACACAATTCTAACAGGGTGTGAAACGATTTGTGGCATACTTAGAACTGACTAGAACATGATAGCAGACGACAGTAATACAAGGTTGGAGTGACGAGAATGAAATGTATTTGAAAGCAACACATGGCATGGATTATGTTTATGATAGGGCTGCTTGTACATTTCGACGTAATGGAATGAAAAGCGACAACTGCAACATGACATAGAGCTTCGAAAAGTCGCATTGGAAGGATTCATAAAGACGTTACCGAATGTCAAAACACAAGTTATATTTAAAAGGTATTGTAATGTATTAAACCCGACATCGATCTATGTTCAAAAGTAGGAATCATTGACACTTAGGACACAAAGCATAACCATTTGTTTTGTTTTATGTCTGTACAAACTTGACCTGTAATCAGAAAGGTACATGTATCCTACGTAATAGCTAGATTGTCGGAATGAATATCCAACCATTGATGTTAAGAGTAAGGGTAAACAAATCCCAACACTAGTAAAATAAGGGCAAAAACCAAGAAAACATGGATAATGCGGGTTTGTTTAACTTCATAATTTAAATCCTATTGAAAATTAATTAGTAGTTACAAATGAAACGGGAATTACAGTTCATACATGTATGACGCTGACGTACATAAACATGTCCGGGTTGATGAACGAATCTAAATTTAGGATGAATGAATTAGTAGTCCGTCGTGAAAGTAATTTGCATACGGAGCTGCTTCATCGGGATATGAAAGACAGGTCACATGACCGTTTTATCCAATCAGAATGCAGTATTTAATATGTAAAAATGCGCGAAGTTGTAATTATTGCTGGTATAAAAAGAATACAGTCAATAGATACACCACATATCTCTGATGGTCACACCACTCTCCTACGCAGACTCGAACATCATTTCCGAAAAGCAGTCTAGCTTTAGAGGATAGGCCAGTGACACCAAATTGTATCTGGCGTAGCGATCAGGTCTTTGCAAATGGTATGAAACCCCGGTGCCATGCTTGATTCACATTTAAACATAGATACACATTTAATTAAATATCACATAAAAAGCTGCCTAACCTTTGATTCAAACCCAGTTCGATCTAGTTCTTGTCTAAGTATGCAAAACCCGTGACATTTGAATACTTTTAGTTCGTGACATTCATTCGTCAAATGTAATAAAATATCAACAACTTCTCAATAATGATAACATGTTTTAAAAAAATCGCTATTTTTGTCTCCAAACTGATAAACGCTGTAAGGTGATAAATTTATTTATTATTCCAATAACGGTGAACGGATTATATCGCGATACTGCACATTGTTTTTTCTGAATGTTTGTGTGACAGCCACATTTTGTCATAGTGTATACTGTGCTACATTTGTATTTTGTTGTTGTTTTGTGTTTTTGAAATATTGAAAAAACAGAAGTATTTAATGCTAATTATTCAATGTTGTCAGGTATTTTAATACTGTACCACATATGATGATATTATACGCTAATACTCAATTTTCATAATATTGCAATACTATTTTCCACTACTGTACCACGTATACATGTTACTATGCAATTGCATATAGTCTACACCACAAACGCTACCACGCACAGGACAAGGTTCATTTATGGCTTAATTTGGCCCTGAGTTTTATCGAAAAATAGAAATGCATCTTCCTATAAATATGTCCTATGTTTCTAATAGCCTAACATTGTCTTTCAAAAAATTAAGCATACTTTTCCAAATTTCCCTCGTAATATGTCGACAAATCTACTTGAAATAGATTAAGTTTACCAAAAAATGTCATTTTTTATGGCGCAAAACCTTCCCAAAAAATACGATGGCACGCTTGCGACACTTTGATATTTTGTACATATATAAAGACTTGCAGAACACTGGTTATGTGAAAATATAAAAGTGTCGCAAGAGTGCCATCGTGGTCTTTGGGAAGGATTTACGTCGTTAATAGTCGTGAAAATCGCAAAAATGACATTTTAGGCTAAACATGACATATACGTCATATTCTTGGCAGTTTTATCAACAAATTACACAATATGTGTATGCTTATTTTTTAATCAGGAAATGTTAAGTTATTTGAATTATAAAACAGATTTATAGGAACATGCATTTTATTTTTTGAAAAATCACAGGGCCAAATTAAGCCATTAGTGAACCTTGTCCTTTATCAATACTTTTTTCCTAATACCAAACAGTAAAAATGTTATGTAACTTCTTTTGTAACGATCTGCATAAATATATAGAGCTATGAATTTCTTTAATTAGGAAAACATTATTAATATTATATAGTTATGAACAACTCTTGATATTGGACACCACTTTTACTAATATGTTAGTTGTATTATATAGTAAGATAAAACAAAATTGTTTTATCAGAATATTTGAACACAATAACAAATGTGAAAATACGTTCTGCCTAATCTAGAATACGGTTGCCATCACACCCTCTAGCTACGGCAATGGATATTTTTAGCTGGTCATTTTAAATGTTATATCAACCAACTATGATAAAACATTATTTTGAACAGACACGTAGGGCTAGCGGATCCGAAGATTCAGTGCATTGTTCAATTTTATAAAGCAATGCGTTGCTTGAACATGAATCGAGTTAGACTGTATTCTGTGTCTAGCCAAATATTCAAGCCATATATTAGACAACCAGTCACAAAAACGTTGTAGAATCAGAAAATTGAAAATACTTATATGCAATCTACAAACTGTAAGATTATTTGTTTCGCATATAGAACATTGCCCTCGGCTTGGTAATACCATTTCCTGGAGATAAAATAACTACAGAACGTAGAATATTGCATTAGTCTGGACACTTGGAGTATTTTGATAACTGGTTACTAAAAATATCCATTGCCATCATAACTTATATATGTAATCGTATTTTGGTATAATGTATGAGATCAGAAATATATGAATTTAAAATTTGATTACAACCTTTACGGGAATACATTTGTACTATAGTCAATGAAAACTATCCTTTTATGTTGTCCTGACACTATGCCAATTATACCAGGACACTATCATGTCCTTGTGGTGATGGATAACATCAGGGATGAGGAATCGAGAGTGTTGATATAAGAACTTGTTTCACAATGGACTTAAGATATATTAGTTATATACCAAACCAGTATTAGCACAATACATCCATTAGTTTACAGCTGCAACAGTTCACTGTTGAATTATATATAACACGTGTTTCATGACCTATCGCATCTAGTGATTTCCATTTATGCGAGTATTCATACCATATGTACATTATAAAGCATACATGCGTATCTTTTTTTCATGTAAAAGTGTGACTTTTAACATGTGTGTAAGGTACCACAATAACTGTTTTGTAAAACAACATGGTTGTGCCACTGACGCATTTAAATTAAAACGACGATTAAATTCCCAACAGATCAGAATTTAATGTTACTGTACAATGATTTGCTAAGTGCGTTATCAAACGACCAAAACTCATTAAACACCTAATTGATTTTCAACATTCAATTTTAATTTTGATCAAGTTATTGATCAACATGCATTGTTGAAAGCAGTGGTATAACTTTTTACGTCAAGATTAAGTATACTTTTATGTTGTAGTTAAGATTGCTTCTTTGCGAGATTATAATGCATCGTTTATGAAGACAAACAAATAGGTGAACATTGTCCGTGATTCGGATATTGGATCAAGTCGGTCCACTTGTCGATTGTATTGGAAATGAAAACGTAAATGAAGAAATGTCACAATAGAAACTGTACGGGGCTGAATAATAGAAAGGAAAAATAAACAAAAATCAACAACCTCGCTCATGTTCAAAGTTTTTTGATCAAACCTAATGCATACAAGTTACAGACAAAAGGTTTCATGGCTGCCTATTTTATGCCGGCATCTTCTGAAGCAGAACACTGTAACAGCCATACATTACAGTGATGGGAAATGAATTCATCTACACATTGCTATATAACTTTGTGTGTTTTAGTATCGTTATTACTGAAAATTTACCGCTGAAATAATACCAACTAATACCGTATGGAGCGTTTCGACGTTAAACTACTCCAATAGAACTCGTTACGTCTTTACCAATGTATTACACTACTAATTCGATGTATTTAGCAGAACTACAGCTGAAACCTTTATAGATACCATGGCAAATTAAACAAACGCACCTAACCATACTAACTTTTTCACGATGTGGTCCAGCAAATGTGTATCTTAGACATATATCGGCTATTTTCTGAGACGTCAAATTCAGAGAATTGCTATTATAATTGTTCGTATATTAGTGTTTTATCATTGTGATGTTGTGTTGGTCTATTCTGATGACCTTCATAGTCATATCAATGGTCTTTGTATGATTAGAGTCATGATGTTTTTTTTTGTGCAGTCATCGTTTGAGAATTTAGTCAGCCAGTAGATTTTTCAGAGTTTGCGTAGGCATCGTGTATGGCATCCGGATATTACAACATTCTGATGTGGACTTGAAGTATTCACATATTAGTTTTTTCAATCACTTTTTTAGAGATTACGCGTATTTCCTTCGTGTTTCTCAATGAATAGATGGACAAGACCATTTGTAGCTCGTAGCCAACGCTACACATATTCTAATTGAACTTCAATTTAGACGTCATTTTGACATTTATCAAAACTATATTAGCTTTTATATAATAATAATAATATAAAAAATAAATAATAATAATAATTATATTCATTGGTATATGAAAATATCTCATATAAGATTCTGATGGCATTCGATTGTAATGGGGCAGATTTAAGTGAATGACGTTAAGTATAAAATAAGTAACAAAATAAATATTAACATATTAAGTGACTGAAGTATATAAGACTTCCCCTGGTGTTTTAAAATTTGTTAGAATTTTGTTTATAAACTCTTTCAAAATAGTTTCGTATTTGGGGACCACAGTATACGCATATCTCGCCCAATATAATGCAATAATAATGCATTGATAAAACACCAAATATAGGACTATGAGTCTGTTAGTATCCGCTGTTTAAAGCAGAATATTATATTAGTATAACATAACGTATATATTAACTGAAAACATAGCGACACAATTTGAATTACATTTCAGACATAATGTTTGTTGAATAGCGAAATAGATTGCAAAGTACAACGGCGGAACATTATAAAATATGGAACTCTTCACGTCGATCACGTCGAGTAATGTTGCCATATTGCTAACCGCGTTCGCTCCATCTTCGGTCTATAACACCGACAGTTAATTAGATTCAGAAGGTTTTAGAAATTTACAATGACGAATAAAATGTAAAGCCATTTCCGTGTATTTAATAATCGCCCCCTCCTTCATATAATTAGTCATGTCGTAACAAGATGTGTTTAAGATGTATCAGTTTAACAAAGCACGAATGCTCATAGTAAGAATCATAAATGTGTATGTATAACTGATGGGAGTCCGTGGTCAGGCAACCATTATGACAATGCACACAAAAGTGTATATAAAGTTACTATACATTCACCGGTTACACCGCAGTATGATGTAATCAAACAACATAGAACCCATTGCACAATTAATTAATTTTCAACATTCAATTTTAATCAAGTTATTGAGAATTGTCACACATGCATTGTTGAAAGCAATGGTTTAACTTTTTACGTCACGATTAAGTATACTTTTATGTTGTAGTTAAGATTGCTTCTTTGCGAGATTATAATGCATTGTTAATGAAGACAAACAAATAGGTGAAAATTGTTCGTGATTCGGATATTGGATCAAATCGGTCCACTTGTCAACTGTAATGGAAATGAAAACGTAAATGAAGAAATGTCACAATAGACACTGTACGGGGCTGAATAATAGAAAGGAAAAATAAACAAAAATCATCTACCTCGCTCATGATCAAAGTTTATTGATCAAACATAATGCATACAAGGTACAGACAAAATGTTTCATGGCTGCTTATTTTATGCCGGCATCTTCTGAAGCAGAACACTGTAACATTCATACATTACAGTGATGGGAAATGAATTCATCTACACATTGCTATATAACTTTGTGTGTTTTAGTATCGTTATTACTGAAAATTTACCGCTGAAATAATACCAACTAATACCGTATGGAGCGTTTCGACGTTAAACTACTCCAATAGAACTCGTTACGTCTTTACCAATGTATTACACTACTAATTCGATGTATTTAGCAGAACTACAGCTGAAACCTTTATAGATACCATTGCAAATTAAACAAACGCACCTAACCATACTAACTTTTTCACGATGTGGTCCAGCAAATGTGTATCTTAGACATATATCGGCTATTTTCTGAGACGTCAAATTCAGAGAATTGCTATTATAATTGTTCGTATATTAGTGTTTTATCATTGTGATGTTGTGTTGGTCTATTCTGATGACCTTCATAGTAATGGTAGCAGCAATATGCGGCCTATGTTGTGTTACATCTATAAAGTAAGGACTGCTGTGCACACTGGTAAGACACTGTGCAATATAATACATGTGTATCGATCCCTCATAATAAGTGACTTTGGAAATGCACCGCTTGCCAATTAAACTCGCCAATTAACATAACACGTATATCAGATATCAGTTACCTCTGATTACACCAGAAGTAACGACGCTGAATTGTATCCACCACCATCACCACCACCACATACTTGGATTTGATTTGTTTTATTTTGGTTTATTTTTGCGGGATGTTGTGTTTTAGTATGACGACAGGTACACATGTTTATTAGAGGGCCAAACTCGAGAATATTTTGGTGTGGTTTGACGGTTGAATTAATTTAACTATTTAATAATAATTTTGAAATGGCGGTTATTGTTCACAATCTATGTTTATATTTGATAGTTATGCATGTTTTGTTAGTAGCACTGCATACTTTCCTATTCTAGTATTTTAGAAATGTTTTATAATTTCGTCATTTAAAATTAAATTACATTTTCACATACATTGTATACAGAGTATGTTATATCTGTAATATCCAAGTGAATATTCAAATGTAATGCAATGTTATCGATTATCTTAATGTACCCTCTAACTTTGATGAACGATTCAAAGTCACCGTGACACCATCATCGTGTATTTTTGCAACACAAACCCAGCATGAACAACATTCAGACATTTGGAAACTTAGAACGGAAATACGACGTCGAAACAAAGACATGGGGTGAAAATATTGACAAAAGGTGACGGAAACACACAGTACATCCGACAAGCACAGCAAACTACGACCTTATCATAAGTCTAATATCTGTCTACCGACCTTCGTGATGCAACTGATTACGCTGATTATTAACTAAAGAACACAGTCATGAACTTTTCTCAATACAATTCGAGTCTTGCTCGTTTGTTAAAGTTTTAGATGTACTGCCTAACGTGTCCTTCTATACGTGTTTTACTACATGAATGGCCGATTATAATATCCTTGTTCAGGGTTATTTATTCATTAATAAACGTAGTTTTTCTTTTTCAGTTGGATTTACCTACCAGCCATGTGTCACATACGGGGCCAATATGCTTAAATCTTATTTTTTCATTTGGGTTAAGGTCGTTTTCCAAATCGAATATACGGCTTTGGGTTTAGGTCGTTTTCCAAATCAAATATACGGCCCAACCATTTGTCGAAGAATTAACTACATTGTATTATCGTTTGTTGTTTGGTTTGCTACATTGTGTGTTTTCGTTTCTCAATCAAGTACCAGAAGAGAGCTTATGCCTGTTGTCTGTATCCCATATAATATTACCCAGCAAAAAATGACTAACTGTAAATAGGTTTAATATACTTGATTTATTTATGTTTTGTCATGGCTGGATATATAATATTACTGAGTACATAAATTTATTGTTTATCACTTGCCCCGTCAACGGTCGCAAGTTTGAAATGATACATCTGCCGCCTGAACAAAGTTTTGCTCTGTCAACAGTAACATATAAAGTTTATGTGTTCTTCTTTAAGAAGAAAACCTGAGTCGTTAATTGTAGATATATAAACACTGATTCCAGCCACGACGATCCTGAAAATATACAGCAAAGTACGAGAAAAAGGGAAAGGGTGAGAGGGACTTTCTATGAATGTGTTTACTTAAGCCAAGGTTTGAAGTAGAAAACACCATGTACCTATCTCCGCTGGAATCACAGTCGAAAAGAATTAAATTCCTGGAACGGTAGTTTATATAGGTGCTGGTCACGTGTTCAGTGTGAAATTGGCGGAGCGACATTTTTGATGGGTAAAAAATTTAACCTTTATACGGTTAAACTGAATATTATTATTGTGACATGAAATGCATATCAGAACAAATACTTATTTACTTCGTCCTACAGCAATTGCAATCCGAAAAGCATTAGTTAAATTAATATTAATTAATATTGTAATAGTGCTATATTTGACTTATACTCCGACAACAAACATGATCATCAGAGAAACAATGGTTTTTGTAAAAAAATATTCCGGCACAATTCAAGAAAAGAAGATGTTTTGCATTTTAGAAAAATAATTATTATGTTCACAATATTTTTAGCCTAGTGGTCCTAAGGGTTTAACTAACAGTCCATTCATAACTTTACACTGGTGACTGGTGATACAGGCTTGATGCACACAATTTTAAGGTACATATATGAGCATATATTTGTTTTTTAGTTTGTTTTTAAAAAAAATAGACAATCAATGAACATATTTATTTTCAAACAGGTTCAGACAAAATACGCTTCAAATAGATCGTTATCTGTTTTGTGAATGTTTAGACAATGTATTTTGGTTATATTTGTAAAACTGCTTGCATTATTAAACAATCCTTAACGAAATGACATATTTGCTAGTTAAAACATACATTTTTCACATGTGTATATTTATTGATATCATGTTGTACTGAAGTGATACCAAATGGCATGACCAATGCTCATGAAAATGTTATAGCCAATATTCGGTTGATGTATATACATTGTATTTCATGTTTCATACAATTGATGTCAATTTGCACATCGTATGTTTCAAGCTTATAAATGGTTTGTAGTTTTGTTTCAATTACTATTGATGATTGATACTGTGAAAACGTTAATTTTAGTTGAATTTTTTCATTGTTCCGGGTATTTAAAGAAAAATAAGCCATTGTTGTATAATTGTTGGGTTGTAGATAAATCGTGAGGACTGAATTTAATGATATAGTTCATTCCAGGCATTGATTAAAATTTTACATCACAAACTTGATGTTTTTTTACAGTAATGTTGTATATTAATCCTTGCTGTGAGTTTTTACAATTTTCTAGATCCATATTTTAGGCTGTAGGCAAACAGTTGCTATGCAGTTTATTTATCTGTTATAGCTTTCGGGTAATTGACTATTTTTGAGTAAATGTTTTGTACAAATAGTTTTTAATAGCTAAAAAAGTGCCCGCTTACGAAAATAGTGTACTCTTTTTAAATGGAATCAGTGGGCGTGTCGGAGTATAAATATTAATTATAGTCCGTCCTAAAACAAAACAAAATATTATAAACCTACATCCTAGGTGATACACTCTAAACTTAATTCATGTTTTCATAGTATTGCTCTATCATCTGATTAAAACAGTCGCTGTCCTTAAAGATGATACTCGTGACCTCTTTACGCACTTTCTCAATTTTGTAATTGAACCAATGGCACAGTGATATAAATATCTGGGTCTAATGCAATTATCGTGCTTAATTTCAAAGCTTTAATTAAAGTACTGGAAGATGCAATCAACACTTGGAGACTTGTACTCACCAGAAGCATTCATATTTCATTATTAAAGGATTTCGTTGAGCGTGCATCGTGAGTGTTTATATCGGAGCTGATTCTTGACAAAATATTTACTGAAAACAATGACACTATATTGACAGTAGATTTACATGTTCTTCCTAAACCAATACTTGAATTTTGCAGAAAAGCATTGACCTATTCCTGGTCAAAACGTTGGATCGCCCTTCCTTTTACTGTGCTAACTTATAACTCATTTCACATCTTTAAAAGTAACCAACTTAAGTCGTGGTACTCTATTCAATACAATATGTTAACTATGTTGTAATTGTCATAATATTTTTATTTACCATTTACATACGTGACTATATTTGTTCTTAAAAGTGTTTTTATCCAGGTGCGAGGGTCATTCAATACAATCTCATTAAAATCAGGCCCTAACATTTGCTCCATTTCTTTACGCTGTTAGAGCCTATATCAGCGTAGAGTAGTGAAGCGTAATATGGGTCTGATTTTAATGAGATTGCATTCAATATATTCGTAGTCTATCGCTCTCATTTGATTATAATTGTTTTTAGATAATAATTTCTTATATCATTACAAGCATTGACATATTACCTACATTCATTACCAATTTAACTTCAATAACCCAAATTAGAAGCATGACATCAGCCATTATATTACCATGGCAACGTCCTACCATCCCCAACCGACGTTATGTACCTTTTTCATAAGTTCAACTAGTTATAAATTCCAAATTAGTTAATTTTCATACTCATATTTCCGTCAGAATACTGCGATATATTATCATGACATTTCGTGAAATTGTGCAATTATTTGTACGTTGGAGTTTGAATAAACCACTATTGGATCAAGACGAGTTACGTTTTAATTTTAACGTCAATGAATTGACGTTAAGAAATTCGTGCAACTGTTACATTGTGCAGGGGTCTTGGAAAAACACAGCAAACACCTATGGGTTGCTACAGAGAGCGAAAGGAGAGCATACTGCATGTAGTGGCCATGTTTTTAAGTGGCAAAAGCTAATTATTGAAGAGGAGCATGGAATACAGAACGGTACAGGTATGGGCAGATAGGCAAACGTCCGGACGTTTAACCTTAGTCGAAATGTGCGAGGTTTTTTCATTTTAACAAACCTCCATTATTTCTAGCTCTAATCCTTAACTTAGACAATATAATATAGTGCGGTAGATATATTTAATCATATACAATTTGAATATTTATGTTTATTTTCATATAAATGGCCTAATTTTATTCCGGGATTACCATTTGAGAAACGGCAAAATGTGAATTACGTCGCTAAAATAGCGGTGTGTGGGGGTAGCGTTAGGTTGGTATTCTTATTGTAGCCATATTGTCTTATAAAATGCGTTGTTTCATGTAATATTGTCTGCACTTGTGTCCAAAAAAGGCTGCAGTTTAATGTGATGTAGTTTGTATTTCTCTGTGGCATTTGGTTTTAAAATTATGAACCCAGTCTACGAACTTATTGAATGACCCTCGTAGATTTTGTTCTGTAAATGTTTGTTTAATGAAAATATGTATATTTATGTGGAAAGAGGTTCACAGGGAAGACTGGGCATGCCAAACTGTTGCCTCTATAAATAAAATCTATATTAATAATATTATTATCAAAAATCATGTATGCAGATGCATTGTTGTTTGCTCGGGTGTTTTCTCTTTGTCTGTACCTCTGGACAGATCATACTGTATCTGCATTGGTAGAAGACGCACATGCGCCCTTGTGACTGCAACATTATAATGTAAGCGCCTTTGAGCGTGCATGTCGTATGAAAAGGGTGCTATATAAATCAGGTATATTATTTATATAAGAAATACAAACTCACTTAGGTAAGTTATATACATAATGGGGCACATGTGTTAGACAAATGAATACTAAATACAATAACACGTAATTTCAATCCAAATTCACATTGATATGATTTAGCACGTTGGAAATTGATACTTTCCTTCTTCCTCAGTTGTGGTAAACGAGTAGTATCTTTTAACAACATTTACTTCTTACGATTGTAAGCTATACCACACGTGAATGCATTCATATTATTAATAACTGGTAATATTGTATATAATGCCCTCAGTGCATGGAGTATAAGGAGACGCCTAAGAAGAGGACTGCGCTTGCCATTACTGTGCGAACGAGTAACTATAAGTTCGCCCGGAATAATGTGAGGTTTACAAACCGACCATATCTGTTTACTTATTATAATAAGAAATTAGTGAAACCAATTTTGCAACAAACCGATTCACGTTTGTAAATATCACATTATCCATGACGGACTAAACTTTTGGTTAGTTTACATGTACCAGACTACAGGAGATAAAAAGTATATAATTATGGTACAAATAATAACAGAACAATCACACACCACAAGACCAATGCCGCCTCAGTGAGTTGAACATAACCAGAGTTAGTAAGTAGACAGCAAATAATCACAAGACCATACATCATAAGGCCCATCACAATGCAGCACCAAACCTAAACATTGCGCATGGATTTTCATAACCATTTAGCAGTAAATAAATTGCTAGCGATCACCTTCAAAATGACTAATTCTGCATGTTGATGACTTTTGATAAACTGTTTGAAGTACAAACATATCAAGCCAACATAGTAAACGATAAGCTAGTCGATAATAAACGAATGATTTTGATGACGGTAGCACAACTATATCTACCGTCAAGATCGATGATAAGTACAAAATGTACCACCTTAGGTTGGTCATTTTTTGTCAGAATATAGTAAATATACAGCAGTCGGCTACATTGTATCATACAATCACTTGATAAAATACTCGTACATCAACGATCATTAATATATTCTGAAAACATAATAACCTATTTTCTGTGAATTAAGATAAAGAAACAGAAAACATATAAATGAGATAAATACATATCAAATTATGTCAATTACACAATTATGAGCTTTGTGTGACACATAATTTTTATAAATACGATGTTTTAATTTGATGGAACATTCAAAATAAATGTTTCTCAATTCTGGATTAGGGGTTATATCTAATTGATCACATACGTAATCAAATAATGTGAGCGCACATAATACGCGGGATTTTTCTAATGTAATTTAATACCCATAATATTCCACAAATTGACATAACAATAACTGACAGTAATGAAAGTTACTCATTTAGAACTACATGAAGGGCAACATTAATTATTTGCAGTAATTTATACGTGACAGTATTCCTAGAATATCAGAATGCAAATTCGCATTAGGCGTATTATAGAAAGCCAATTAAATACAATTACGATACACTTATATTATAAAAAACAGTAATTTTGTATTACTGGAGTTGTAATGTATATACTCAGTCATAGAACAAGACGAATTTATTCGAAATAAAAGTAAATTCGCAACCAATTCGAATTGGCAAGTAGTTGTTACACCTTTTTAATGTCGACCGAATACTGAAAATGCGCTTCGAATCGGACTCAAATGAGTCTGGAACACTCCAAATTTAAACACGTAAACTCGACTTCCACAAGAGCCAAATATCGTCAAAATGACAAGTCCAGTGCATTCTTAAACTTTTGAAGTTTTGCCACTTGGAATGGTTCGCTTAATGCTTAAACTATCAAAAACCAATCGATGTTGGGAATTTTAAATAATCTAAGACATTAACCAATACCTCTCCACGTATCTATGAAATAATTTGGAATACTGTTAAAATAATGATAGAATGGACATGTGCTTCAAATGCATCTCGAACGTGTTCAGCATTCGTAGTGGCCGCACATATCGACCAGAATGATACAGACAACCATGTTCAAGAATTATTTCAGGAAATACCAGTAGTTTACATTTAACAACATTTCGTTTCATTCTGCCTCGAGTGTGATTGGGGTATACTAGTAACCATGTCATCTCCAGAACTCTGACGTTTGGTTCAATTATTCTGTTCGTGATGTTTTATTCAGTAGTTTCTGCATACACACATCCAATTATATGTTGACAATTGCCAATATATAAATGTAGGTGTTGTATGTGATACGATGTAAAATATGTGTTCGTAGTACATTTGTAATATATTGTATAATATGTTCTGATGTTGAAGCTGAATATTCATGGAAACGATAAAAGTAGGTCAACAAAATATTACTTTTTGAGAGGAGGGGAGTATGTATAATAATAGTGTATCAATACCACGTGACTTTGACATTACTAAAGGTCACAGCTCCATGACTAATATAACACTGATTTACCAATATACAATGGAACAAACATATACACATAGAAGGTAATGCAAACTCTCAAATAAATGTAGAAATGAAAATTCTTAGTTCAACGTATTGCGTAACATTCACTGAATATTAACTTTCAACATTTCAAAAAGATAATCTAGGACATGCCTAGTGTGTGTAAAAATTCGACGTAGATTTAGTCGGTTTGGCAAATGTAAAGCTACATTGGATTAAAAAGCTATTATGATTTAATCTAAGTTACATCTCAACACAGACAAACAATATGTTATTCTGTCCTCTTTTGCGAATATCCGAGTGATATTTCCTATAAATGTTTCACAAATCTAATTATTTTATCTGCCATTTGTCAATGCATCAATTTATCTTTTGTCATATTCCATACGTCTATGTGATTTAATTTATATCATAGATTGTTGATGTTTTGTCTGCAATTATATTATAAAGTAATGTGTTTTGGAGCCGAATGACTATTTTATGATGTAATTGTACCTCCAGCTTTACCAAGCTTATTATTACATCCAAGTCGTAGATATGCGCTGTATTGAATCATTACATACATGTATGTATTGTACAGTAGAAATTACTGTATGTAGACACTATGCTTCTGTCATACGTTTAGTTTGGGGATACATGTATACCGTTGCACGCAACTGTTATTTGTAAACACCACAAGTTGCACTGTTTCAAAGTTGAAGTTCAACCTTCTGATGTTAATAATGATGGTTCTGATGATGAACTAGAGCCAGAAAAACATATCCAACCTTCCAAAGAAAAGAACACCATCATGAAAAACTCTCAATGTCATACAAAAACAAAGCTGTTCCATCGTTTGTCCATTAAAAACAGCATACTGTGGCCTTCACCTCTATGATCAGGTGACAGTGTTTTCTATTGATTAGGAAATTCTGATTGGCTGGTTTATAATAGCATGTTTTCTTGTTTCTATTAGTTCACAGCAGAAGTCTAAAGGATGTTCTACTATCAAGTGTGTGTTGCAATCTTATATTTCACGTAAATACGTAACATCATTGTTGACCAGGTTTCATCAACTTTTAGGTAACTACACATTATATGTAGTCTAGCATCTAGAGTTTTTAGTGTGAAAAAAAGGTCCAGAGCGTTTCTCAGTTTATTTGTGTAGAGGGATGCTTGAAGTTTAATTTTAGCGAGGGTGGACATCTGAGATCCTGTAGGTTACCATGGAAACGATGATGGCGTCAAAATTTCCCGCCAATTGTTTAGTACACACTCCGTCGTAATCTAACCTTTCTAACTAGTATGTACAAACACATATCAATTTTATTATGTGTAATATTTAAAGTACCGGTATAGAGCTCAGAAATGATATGAGAGTCAAGGTCATTTAATGTCAAGGTCAAGGTCATTTAGAGGTCAAAAGACCTAAAAATGGGTAAAAAATGTGTTTATACCCCAAATAGTTATCATTCATATGCGCAATTTTGTCCATATACTTCATTAATTTATTTCAACATCGCCTGTTATCAGTTGCACTTACAATAAAATTTATTTCTTGTTGACATGGCAAATAATAATGAAATAAGGGGGAATTTCGTAACCCCACCCCAATTGAAATTGTCCATATATTTTGATTATCAGGACAAAACTGTATGCATTGCATTTGCTTCACCAAGTGTAAAAGTGCAAAATGTGCATACATACTACTGTATGTGCAACCTTATTACACAATGATGCCTAGCTCAGCATTCAAATGGATATGTTAACCAATGTCACGAAGGTGAAGGTCATTACAAGGTGAAAGTTCAAGATAATTATTCCAGTCACATTTTTATGTTGATAAAAGTGCAATAGCTTTGGTTTCTTTTGCTTCAGCTAGGAGTATTTCCTCAAATCATGTGTTGTTTTTGTTTATTTATGTAGGCAGGTGTTTGAAGTTTAATGCTAGAGAGGGTGGATAGCTGAAATAAAGTCAGTTACCATGGAAACCAAGATGGCGGCCAATATTACAACTCATAACCAGTCCAAATTTCATAGTCCGGGCCGGGCATTTAATCAATTTTACATTAAAATGTGTTATGGAGAGATATATGCCAAATAGTGACGGCATTTTTTACCTTTTCAATCAGTTGTCATTAATTCTGGACCCGCACATTTAGCGGAACGACGTCATAAGGCTGTTCCCGAAACCATTGAAATTTCCGAAATCATTGGAAAGAAGGATTTATGTACTATCCGCTGAGCTAGATCCCAAATATAAAATAAGATGGGTAGTTGTTAGATCTCAAATGTCTAAAATCGAAAAGTAATTGTCATTTAATGCACATAAAATATACTTTATTTCTGATCATAACACTGATGCCAGTTTACCAAAACAAAACTGAAGATGAAGGAAATTTTAGATTTATGACACCAATTACAAAGTTCAAACATAATAATGTCTGGAGGTAACGACTACTTAAAGAAAAAAAACACAGGATATAAGATGTCTGAGTGGTGAAACACTCTTGCAAGAAAATAATAGATAATCGGATAGGGAAGTCAGCACTCAACTTTCACAGCCGAGCACAGAAAACATAAAACACCATATGCCGCAATTACACGGCACAATACCCAACACATAACTTAACGGGGAAATGAATATCTCCGTCCATAGGCAAACAATGCTGAATGACCCAGCATCACCCACAACAAACCCATACGCCCGCCCCTATAGTGGGGCACAAAAAGCGGTACTACCCTGGCTCAGTCACAACGAATCTATATGTCCATCCTCACCACCCTCACGATGGGGGCACAAAATGTGAAATGACCTTGTTTCAGCCCAGATGCACAATATGTAAGCATAATACATGTTTATTATTACGCCATTATTATAATTACTTCTGTTTCTTTTCTTTTGGTTCGAATCCACATTTTTGGCTTCTTAAATGTTACTTCAGAAACCACATGGTATAACAAAACATGTGATGACAGGCAAAAGTCAGGCGTGCAAGGGGGTTTAAGTTTAATATAACTTTGTTAGTCGATATCAGTCGGAAGTGTGTGGGATTACAATGTTGGTCAGTATAGACCCTACAGTTATTACAAAATACCTTTATAATATGACACTCCATCAAAGAGCTCCCATCAAGTGTAGTATACAAATAGCACATGGCTGCGAGGGTGATGGTAAATAATACCAACCCGAGAATAGTAACATCACCTGAGTGATATGACTATTCAAGGGTTTATATTATTTACTGTCACCCGAGCAGACATGTTTTATTTATTTTATTATACGGAACAAAATTACAACCATTTTGCAAAATAAAATATCAACACATGTAAGCAGAACTTAGATTGCCGTTATGATAAGTTTACATGTACAATCTCAGTCCGTATAAGTTTCTAATGATTTGTTGCTATTTTTAGTAAATCTTGTCAGTTTCAACGGTTCAAATAGCATGTGAAATATACACACATATAAATAGCATACGGATACTCTCTAGCAGGGTGTTTTCCGGACTCGAATAGTACAAATTTCTATAAATAGCCCTGCGTCGTTTTTACTAGTAGTGATCGAACAAAGTATCACATAGTGATCGAACAAAATATCACACGGAAGGTGTATGGGGAAAATACATTGAGAGGTCACGTGAGGTATAATAAACTAATATAACCATATTTCGATCTTCAAGCAAACACATGTGTGACAGTACCGACCTGTAACTAAATCGCCTGATGCATTCAAATAATATATGGTTTCGCCATGTTTTTCTAGTATACTATGTAAGTAACATCTGTAATAAATCATAAGCATGACAATTCTCAGCTCTGTAACTGATCTGCCTCTGACCATTACATGTACATATAATGTAATTAATTTTCCTATGGGTATATTTATAATTAATAATTATACTAGTTTGTCTTGTTCAACAGTAACACGCGTACTACGTATAAATATTGCAAAACATAAGTACTAGCGAATGAGCAGCATGCACTTTCTTTGATTGCTCAACCATTATACTTAAAGAGTAGTTCGACGATGCAAAGTACATGACTGTATATGTCTCGTTATCATGGTGTGATGTTTTCCTGCCTGAGGTTGCTTGAGAGAGAGAGAGAGAGAGAGGGAGAAAAGAGAGAGAGAGAAACATATCAATACGAAGTAAACATGCTAAATCATTTCCATTGAAATGCCATTTGCTTGTCTTATGTGGTGTATATGAATATGAATACGACGTTTTGATTTGATGGAATATTCAAAGTAATATTTCCATGATTCTGGGTTATATCCAATTGATTCCAACTCTAAGCTATTTAATATATATTATTTATTGGTTAAACACTTATATCGTGGGTTATTGTGTATGCAACGAATTAACATTACAACAACTGATAATAGTGTTTTTAGTCTCTTGTTGCTCGACTTCAGGATAGGTCATTGAATACTTTCTGTGCTACTCGATGGGTGTTGTTAATATAATGTTTTTTTAAAATATGGTTCATTATTTTATTACCCGTCACTATGGCCTTTTGGTTTGAGGGGAGCATTGCATGATGGACTACTTATTATACCCCGCGAAACGAATTTTGTTGTATATAGGGATAATCTTGTCGATATGTCTGTATGTCGGTCGGTATTTATGTTTTGTGATTCTATCAGTTCTGTGTGTTCTTTTTGCGTGTCTTCGTTTTACCTGCTGTTCGGTGCTCCTTCTATGTCTAATTTCAACATGAATTACTTCAGAATGGTACCGTCGTATATTTGCCTTTAAAGGTATACTCAGCCTATCTACTTGTTTGTAACTTTCTTTCCATGCTGTTTCTAAGGAGAGCTGCTTCACTTTCCAATCCCCTAGTTTAACATTTCAGCATAAAATACCTATATAAATATGCTTTGTGTCACATGTTAAGCTCCAAACCCCTGTCGGATTAGTAATGATATTTTGTAGACTAAAGACAGTCCAGTGTTTCTAGTTTGTTACGAACTCTACGCCACTCTGTAGCTCAAACAGTAAATTTGCCAATGTAATTCATGTGAGTTATAAAACATGACTCGTATATAATATATGTCCGTCATCGAAACAATTATCAGTTGGTTATTCAACGTCCTTTCACTAAGAAAAAAATACATAATTAAGCGACGAATGTCTTGTTGGTACTGATTTTTGTGTTGCTTTACCTAGATAGACACCACTAAATCAGGTAATAACTGATTGGCATTGCACATATTATATTTTCATGTAACAATTTCTTTAAAAATAAGCAACGCATCACTGCCAATACTTGAAGTTAATTGTAGCGTACATATCGAGTAGACATTGCTTGTAACAAAAACAACTAGTTTAAAACAAAGAAGGCTGCCATTAATTAGTTTTGCATTAGGAAACTAGTATTAAAGTTGACTACTTATCGATTCTAGCACTACATCTACCGTCATTTTGAAGTGATACTCAATATAATATAACACCCATACTACTATAAACGTAAATATTTATTCCATATACATGCGTTCCCTATACAAGTATTTAGATATTGTTTGATGACGGCCATGCCACAGCTATGCAACATGGTAAGCTAGCCACGCATATTTTATTTTGGTATTTACAAAGCGTTAACTGTGATTACTAGCGCATTGAAATGTTCTGAATTTGCCTCCACCGTACTATGATCTCTCGGTGGACCGTAGGGTGCTCTTCGCGTTAGCTAAAATATAACATAAAGTCGCACAGGAAAGGCAGCACTCAACATCACTGGCAACATATATTTACTAGCTGTCCAACCCTTCAAGAGTAACACGCCGTCTACAGTGATACTGTCGTTGGTTATCTTGTAGAAATAATTTTCCGGGTCTCCCGGGGGCAACATCCCTGCATACAAATGAATCAGGAAACATTTGATTTACTCACAGGATTTCCTGTGCATTGCTGTTATAATGTACTTGTCAAGATGCAGGCGTATGCATTTTAGTTGACTATCGACCATTTTTTAGTGTTTCAACCTTTTGTGTCCTACAATCTTTAACCTAAACATGACTTCTCGAGTATATTGACGTGTTGTATACTTGTCCTATTTCTTGTGTTTTATTTAGTCTGATTGTGCTAATAATACCTGTCCAATTAGATTATCATCTTTTTACTCACATAGATCTAATTTTTTGTTGACAGTTGTCATATACGCTCGTATATTGGTGTCTTGAAAAATATCTACATGTGATTATGATGCATGTTTGTGTTGATATAAAGGACATCACGTATGTCTGATTTTGACGATGAAGAATGTCATCGGAATGAAAGACTCTGACACTGATAATAATGTAGACTGTCGGATTGTGTATGTTATCAGAGAATGACAAACATATTTAATTTAATAATCGTATAAGGGTAAGTATTAAAGTAGAAACAAGCCACTGTAGAAGAACTGAACTCCAAACATCTCACAAAGTATAAATTAAAGGCGTCTTAACCCTTCCCCGTATCTAATTGGTTAGTCTATTAGAATAAATTCCTAATTGGTACATTTATCACTCTGTGCAACAATGGTCTGGATGAAAATTGAATTAGTCTGTTTAACGACATTCTTACAAAATCCTTCCTTTAATTTGAATTTGTAATCCAAACTGACACATTAGCCAATCAGGCATTGACTCCATAGCCAAATCACCTTATGCATCAAATAATACCAAATATCTTTAGACCACGGGTAATAATAAACTTAATTTTCATGAGCTCCAATGTGTATTGAACGAACATGACATAGTTTGTTTTACCGAGACATGTGGGTGGGATGACTTTCACTGTAGTGTTCAAAAGTACATGCACTTTAAATTAGATAGAACACAACAGTGTACATCGGCAAATAGCAACACAGGTGGTGTGATTGTTTACATTATACATTCGTTGTTCATAAATGGTGTTATCAAAAACAAGATTTTATTTTTCCGAAATTATAGTCATATATGATTTAAGTCAACTTGAACTCATTTTGCAATTGATAAATATATTTATTTGTTTGTGTTATAATGTTCAAAGTAAATCGACGCTAAACGCTTTTGGATGATATCGTAAAGTCGTGTGCAGAGTATACGCGGAGGTATCATAAACGTGCACGTTTATTTTAATATGCGTTATCCGATCGAATTATTTGTTTTTCCATCTTAATCTACATTTAATTTATATATATTCAATTATGTACTATAGGATCCTTTAATGTTGTGGTCATTTTCTTTCCGTGTTGCACTGTATTCTGTCATGTTGTCTGGAAGGCAAGGATGGTATTTGGTGCACAATGAAACCAGTTTAAGCCCCGTGTAAGTGTAATATGGCTGGGTAGTCTCCATATGACTATAGGTAAATTGTCAACTTGGTAGCTAAACAGGGGGATTTACTGTACAAACTCTATGATTAAAGTACATAAACATGCATAACCTAGTAATACACCTATACAACACTGTTGACCTGCGGGATAGTAAATAACATTTCAAATAGTTTTGTTGGCTTTATAGGTTGTTCTTGTTATGTGCGGTCAACCTTGTGATTCGTTCTTGGCAGCTGGCTTTTATTTTGGCTATGTTATGTTATGACTGTGGCAGCCGATTCTCGTATGTTGGTGTCGAGTTCTTGTCACTGTGCTAATTTCATGTTTGTTACTGTTGGTCATTGAGATTTGTATTTGTAACATAATGGCAGTTATATGTGTGTTCTTCACTTGACATTTCGTGTACTTTTAACCTTTAGTGACAGTTATATGTGTGCTATTCACTATGCCTCCATTGTTTCTGTTGAATTCTGCTTTCCATTATGTTAACATATGTCATCATATCTAGTGGACATGTAGCATTGGCGGACATCATTTGCAATCAAATTGCCATCGAAGAAATGCAAGTATACATGTATCCATCGTTTGAAACAATTGAATACTATACCCGGTAGTATAAAAACAAGACATCTTCAACACAATGATTCACGAAAACCAATATGGTAATACAAACAGGAACCCACCCACAAAATGATTCGCGAACACCAATATGGCTATTGAAACATAGGAAACAAAGCAGCGAATGAAAGCAACACAGTATGAATACGAGATTACGAGCTGAAAGTGTATCTAAAAACATCAATTAAGTAATCTTTCCTGAGAATAGAGCACACATGACTTTATTTCACCCTTCAGTTCGTTACTATTGACAACGGGGAGACACTAGAACGACTCTATCAAGAATCACATCAAATTTGTATGAAAAAACTAGTCAAGCTGTTAATTATTTCATCTCACAGAACCTAATTTTGCCCCTGATTGAATTTTGAAAGCACTATTAGCCTTAAGATGGAGGACAGATTCACAGGACAAAGAGTTGATTACATACCCTTGCCAATGGGGTTATTAATGCGTTTGGGACGAGTGGTTCTCTTTTAAATAACAACATAACGCAATGAAATTGGATTCATCAATAATTTTTGTATACGAACTCGAAGTCGATCATCAAATTTATATCTTCTATTGAGAAGCTTTACTTTAGTGTACATTCTTTAAACTGTTTATCAAAGCACTAAAAGAAGTATTAAACTTACATCCAAATAAAATTCTTATTACAAATTGTGATTATTTATAAAGAGACTCTACAAACCGTAACAGATAGGGCTGCATACTGGTTTCCGATATAAATCGAATACCGATATGTTGCGTGTCCGTATCAGTCAACGAATCGATCAACAAAAATGCACATTTAAATCAGTCAAGTGTTTTCGTCACATGTTTTATTCGTCTCAAAAGTGTCTGGTCGTCAACGCACCTTAGGTCAGAGTGTATCTAACTTACAAGTAAAAATCTGCAATGTAATTTAAAACATATGTAAATAGGTTGTTTCATATCTCATGCCTGACTTGGTTTTTTCTGTGTAAGTCTGCAAAAGCCTATTTACTGTATTTATATGTATTATGACCAATGGGAAATATCATACGGTATCGATCATAGTAACTGAGTAATAAGTCCACATATTGTTCAAACCTTTGCGTGTTTGCGTTGATGTAGCAATGACGTTGTAAATGTCAGATACAAGAGTAATGTTTAAACCAAGGATGGAGTGTGTCTAGGCATTAGACATACACAACTTGTACTGTCGTTTCCCTGGCGGTTAATGATGCTAAATATAATTTTCTAAGTAAAAATACAGTTATATAAGTAATAAACAAATTCCACTGCGGTATCGATAACAAGATTACTGACCATAGTTTGATCATTATGTTAGCCATTAAATAACACATCGAGTCAATTGGTAGGAAGTTTATATTTTCCATCTATATTTTCCGCCAAATGAACGACGTTCAGTCGTAACAACCAGTTTATGAGGGAGAATTATTAATCTGTACTAACATACTCTTCTACAAGCAATCGACGTTTGTCAGACGTGATGAGTGCATTCCAGTAGTAAACGTAACCTCGACATACATAATCGAAACATTGTTCTGCCAGGTGACAACGGGGCTACTACATGAACATGCTACATGTGGGCTGGTATTTACAAATCATCCTAGTTGAAAAACTTAAGTGCGTTTATTGGCTAAACAAAAAAAGTTAAGATTGTTATTTGTTTACTTAGTGTTCAAACATAATCTAAAGAATTACTATACCCACTAAGTAAACATCGGCTATTATGCATCAATCGTATTAAAATCATCTCCGTTGGGTTGTTCTGATATTTACGAGAAATAGTATTTAACTTATAATATATTTAATATTAATGGAGCTGCCTTCATTATTGCGTCTAACAAAGTCTGTAGCTTTGATGAGCTGTCAGTGTTTGTCTTTTATTTGCACAAATGAATTAAATAAACCCTGGGTCCTGTTTTTATCTCCCTTAAACTGTACATGTGTAAGATGTACCCTATATAAATGGTTGTCCACTAAAAAGTGTAATATTACTGCAGATAAAAACATTCATTCAACTGAAACTATCGCATTCAGCTTTTTATTACTGTCATTATTTATCGTTTTAGGCATTATGATAGCTAAAACTAGGTATGTCAACCGTTTTACTGTTGAAGCTATGTCATGCAGCAAGAGCATTCAGCTTTGCTTTTGCTGAAACTAGTTCATTCAGCTATTTGACAGCTGGGCTTGGACAGTACGTTTTCTCGTTCGTTATGTTTACTGGTGGTTCTTTCCTACAAAGTTGGGATGATGGTATAATTGTACTTTCGTGAAATAACCTTAAATAATATAATTTCAAAACTATACTCTAAACTGCTTGTTACACGATAAGCATATTGGTCCGAAAAGTATAATAAGCTAATAGATAATCAGTTTGGGTTTCAAAAGAATAAATCGACTGTAGACTGTATATATATATTACACGCTATTATTTCAAAGACTCTTTCAAACAAAACAAAGACGCTATGCCAATCAACCAAGAAATGAAAGAACTTGTAATAATTGCAATTATCCAATTGTAGAAAATGAGTACCATTTCTTACTAATATGTCCAAAATACTCCGAATTACGACGTAAATATTTAAAACGATATTATTATACATGACCTTCTATACAAAAGTTTACCAATTTATTAATATCAACATCAAAATTAACTATAACAAATCTCTCTAAATTCATAAACTTTGCAAATCATAGTAGATCTACCAAACCAATAACATTGCCTGCATGTATATTTATTTCACCATTCTTGTCTGTATACATGCTCTTCAGAAAATCTGTTCACTTCTGTCTACTGTCTGTTTGTTTATAATATTGTTTTGCTATAAGCATATGTATGTATGTTTTATGCAATAAACATTTTGTATTGTATTGTATTGTATTGTTTAGGACATGTGCCGTATAATTATGGTACAAAATGTATGCGATGTACTGTTATGTTTTCTGTCATGTGGCTGGTTAAGTTGAGTGCTGCCTTCCCTGTCCGATTTTCTATCATCTTTTTACAAATATGAATCCACTAATATTAAGCATCCAGTCTATATATACACCGCATACATCTATTTCAAACAGTGGCCGTTCAACAAAGGCGCAAACACATCAGCAGCATTCCGCACCAATCATCACACCAAATTGTACATGGCGTTTCGACCAGAACTTTGTCAATGGTATGAAACCCCAGTGCCATGCTCGATTCACATTTAAAAATGTATAGGCATTTTAATTAACTGGCACTGAATAAGCTGTCATACCTTTGATTCTAACCGAGATCGCTCTAGTTCTTTACCAACTAAGTATACCTAACTCGTAACATTTGAATGATTTTATTTCGTGACATTCATTAGTTTAATACTGGTTGATAGTTTAGCTGGTCATTCAACATATTATAGCAACAATCGACGGTAAACATCTTGAACCTTCAGGAAGCGCTAGCGGATCCGAAGTTTAATTAGTGCTTAGTTCAATTTTATAGACCAATACGTGTCTTGAAAATAAATCGAGTTAAGACTGTTTTCTGTGTCTAGCAATAACATCAAGCCATATATTTGTTTTTGACAACAAATTACAAACATGTTGTACACTAAGAAAATATATCATACTTTAAATGCAATGTACAACTTTCAGAATCATTATTTTATTCGCATTCCCCTCGGCTTAGTAACACCTTTTCATGCAGGTATAATAATCACAGAACATACAATATTGCATTTGTCCTGACACATGGAGTATACTGATTACTGGTTACTAAAAACAGCCATCGACGTTGCCATCATAAATATGTACATGCAATTGTCTTATATGGGTATAATGCGTGGGATCAGACATATCTTAATTTAAATTAAAATCCTTACGGTAGTTCTTTAGTAAATAAATATTACCCTGTTATGTTTTCCTGTCACTGCGTCAAATAATCCAGTAGACTATTACTAGTATACCTTTGTGGCGATTGATAACATCAGGGATGAGGAATTGATAGTTATTAATATACCTATAAAGAACTTAATATCGACTTAAAATATATTAGTTATATACTAAACCAGTACAAACATGTTGCATTTACATGTGCTGAATGCGTTTTACTGCTGCCACAGTTCACTGTTGAATTATATATTATATAACATGTGTTTCACGATCTATTACACCAGATGATTTCCATTTATACGAGTATGTATATCATATTGACATTAAAACATACATATGTATCTATAATTTCATGTAAAAGCAAACAGTGACTTTTAACGTGTGAGTAACACACTAATTGTTATAAAAAAACGACATGGTTGTGCCACTGACGCATTTTAATTAAAACGAATATAAGATTCCCAACAGATCAGACTTTGGTGTTAGAATGATTTGCTAAGGGCGTTATTAAACGACACAAAACCCATTACACAACTAATTAATTTTCAACATTCAATTTTAATTTTTATCAAGTTATTGAGTATTGTCAAACATGCTTTGTTGAAAGCAATGCTTTAACTTTTTACGTCAAGATCAATAATACGTTTATGTAGTAATCAAGATCGCGATATTATAATAAATTGTTAATGAAGACAAATAGGTGAACATTGTTCGTGATTCTGATATGGGATCAAATCGGTCCACTTGTCGATTGTATCGGAAATGAAAAATAAATGAGGAAATGTCAAAATAGAAACTGAACGGGGAATGGAAAAATGAACACAAATCAACGGGCACGCTCATGTTTAATGTTTCATTATTAAGCCTAATCAATACGAGATACAGTCAAAACGTTCCCGGATGGCCTATTTTATGCCGGCATCTTCTCATATATCATTGTGTTGCTTAATGTTTAAATAATCTATATCAACGATAGTTTTTGTTATACTCACTTGTTATAAAAATATATTTATAAAAAGGTAATATTATAATAGGTATACATTTTTCAAAATGTCAGTCTAATTTTTTTGGTAACAAAACGTTTTAGTTGTCAAAAATTGTATCAATGTCATGCCTGCCCATGTAGTCAAAACGTATTTATTGTGAACACTAAAACACATGAACATGAATTAAAATATATTACATGTGTATGTGTGAAGGCCTACATTTTATAAATCCTAAATAGTTTAGGGTATGGTCGGCCTAATGGACCTGATAGGTTTTGGTTTGTCCATATCCGTTTTTGTTTGGTCTATAAGACTTAAAACTCGATTATTTGGACAAGTTTTAAGTTGCAAAGAAAGAACTGAAACAGGTTCATCGAACATTATATAAAGCTTTAGTATTTCTGTTAGTAATAAGCATATTTTCATAGAATTCCTTTCCTATGTATTTTATTTGTTTATATACCAAATTATCTTATTATCTTTATTCGCACTGGTCCCTGTTCCGTCCGTAAACACGTTTCGTTTGCCATGGGGAAAACTACTGTATTTAGTCAGTTTGTGAATTAAAATGGTTACATATTACTCAAAAAACTACGTGCAGACCATAGTATAACATGGCAGTAACCTCACACCATACGTAAACTTACCGAGCACGTTGAAATATTTGCACGGATTATTCGTGGGGTTTGAACTATTTTTGACAGCTTTGTAATGACCGATTTTACACAAAATGTAAAAGATCGAGCAACGATCAAGAGAACCGGATTACACAACAGTGTTTGCAATGATTATACCAACATAATTAACGTAAGGATTATTTAAAAACGCATATTGTTTTTGTTATTTAGCTAAAATAAAGTTTGACAGGAAACGGCGTAACACATCTCAGGTTATCAATTCGCTAACATGTGCAGCATGTGTTGATATAGGAACATGCTGATATTGATGTTTCATTGGGGCTTAAATTAAACCGTAAGCAATATATTGTTTTCGATGTCATCCTTGGTTATGGACGAATTATTAACATCGCATCATAATGGTTTCGTCGATAAACTTTCGCACTAGTTTAAATAATCTTTGGCGCATGAATATAAATTTGCTGCACAGCGCGAAATTCGTAAACAAACGAGATGACAACTGTATAAGATGTACAACGACCTTCGAAATATGACCTTTGGGCGAGTTCATTTGCTAAGGTTGAAACGATATTTACCGTTATTTTTTCCAATATTTTATGAATATATCTTATGAATTCACGTTATCTTTCAAGTTGACAGCGTGACCTAGTGGTTAAGATGATCTATACTCTGAACTAGTCTGTACTCAGAACATTCTTTTTATATGGGCTGTGGGTTCGAGTCCGCTGCTAAACTCTTTTTCAATAATTTTATTATCACAATACATGAGTGTTTTTTCATATATTTTATTACTTAATGAATAATAAAATTATGTTTAACGTTAAATACAAAGTTGCTTTGTTTCGTTCATTTTACGATTTAGCCTGCCCTGGATATTGTATTTATTGCTCAATCGGGTTACACAATATTTTCATTGGTTTCGCTGGAATTAGAATTGGAATCACCACTCTAAGAATATTCTTTAGAAACTTCAACATTAATAAGCGTTTACTCAGGTAATACAGGGAGCACAGTTCGGGTGACCGTTGACCGATATCTCTGTTCAACAGTCTTGACGTGGGAGTGTTTTCAAGGATTAAAATACAGAAAAAACTACAAAGGAAATAGATATATTTTAGAAATATATATAAAATAGACATGCACGCGAATGTTCCTTTTAGCAAAATTTAAAAAATATTCAAAATGGATGGGATTCGAACCCACCCAGACAAAAAATCTATTTAGTTTCATAAGCAGTAGCTTAGCCTACTGCGCCATGGAGGACGATGTAAGCTACAATTTCAAATAATATATTTCTTTTCCGAATACACCCCTTTTACCTGGATTATTTCATTATTAAAAGTACAGTTACGCCCGAACGATTGTGGTTTATCTATAGTATATACTTGAATTTTTAATATTGTCGTATGATCGTTTGTAAAGTTGATATATTATGAACGCAATAAAGTTCATTATTTGATCGATTATGTTGATTGAAAAACATGTGGCTGTGTTGGCAGGAGGGAGCAAACTTCCTTGTAAAAATTACACATCGACATGAATGTGTTTTGCTCGTAAACATAACACCAGCATCTAATTTAAAGCCTGGCATGCCCTAGCGACGTTTGATTTTAAAGTAAATACAATGAGTTCGTATTATAAAATACAATAATGATAACGTTTGACATTTTGAAAAAAATGTATTTTTCATTCGAAAATCGCCTTTATTTTAGTGTTAGTATTTGAATTAGGCAACTATATGGCACATTTTATATCACACACAAGTGATTAAATGGTACTATCATATATAATAACAACAGATGGGATGTGTTGTTTGAAATAGCTTCATTTTAAGTTTGTGTTTTTCAAGGGGTATAAAAACCTAAGACATCATTTTTGGAGAATAACGAAACACAGATTGCTAAGTACAATTGCGAGACATTAAATAGTATGGACCTCTTCACGTCGATCACGTCGAGTGATGTTGCCATACAGCAAGTCGCATTCGCTCAATCCTCGGACAATAACACCGACAGATAATTAGATTCTGAAAGTTTTGTAGACTTACAACGACAAATAAAAATAAGAACAGTACCGCGTATTGATTGATCACCCCTCATTCTTAGTATTACCCATGTATCAAGATGTGTTTAAGATATTTCAGCTCAACAAAGTACGAAATGCATATATTGAGAATTATATACATATATAACTGTTGGAAGTCCGTTGTTAGGCAACATTATGACAAGGCACATTCAGCTCCTTTGTTGACTGTTAAGTGCAAAAGTATGAAGCCTCTCTTCTAGAATTGATATACATTGTAGTATAATTGTAATGGGAGCAGGAACATGTTGTCGCATTTATGAAGTAAGGACTGTTGAGCATACTGGTAAAAGCCACACAGTGAATAAAATGTCTGCTCTTTGTTCACACAACTCATAATGTCAACTAATTAATCTATCAACGAGCCAAACAGTAAACGATTAGTATCCACTCCGTGTCCTCAACTCTTACTGACAACAAAATAATAGGTCAACGATATACGAGTACATGAAGTTATAGGCACAAACTCTGTTATACTTGTCGTAAATTGTGTAAATGTACCCTCTAACTTCGATGAGCGCTATGTAATCATCTTGACCCTATCATTATGTATTTTTGCAACACAATCGCACAAATAACAAATCACAGACATTCGGAAACATAGAACGGAAATAAGACTTCGGAAAAAAGATACGGAGTGAAAATATTGACAAAAGGTGGCGGAAACACACAATTAACATCTGACACGAACGACACACTACATTTGTACAACATTATCATAAGTCTAATATCTGTCTACCGACTTTCGTGATACAACTGATTATCCTGATTACTAACACATGAACGCATAATGACAAAGCTCGGACTTTTCTCAATACAATTCAAGTAGTGCTAGTTTGTTAACGGATAATATTAACTGCCTAACGTGTCCTTCAATACGTATTCTACTATATGGATTGCCGATGATTTCCTTTTTCAAGGCTATCTATTCATTAATAAGCGGTGTTTTCTTTGCAAATTGGATTTACCTACCCGTCATGTGAAAGATACAGGGTCAAATATGATTTAGCTTTGTTAAGCGATGCATTATTCATACTTTATCATTGTGGTTAAGGTCGTTTTCCAACATCAAATACATGGCATAACTAGTTTCCGTAGAAATAAATCTTACCGTTTACTGTTGGTTGTACATTCGTGTGTTATTGTCCGCTCCTCGACCAATTAGCAGGAGAGGGCTAATATTGCTTATACTTGATGTCTGTATCTCATATATCATGTTAGTATATTAAATGAAATCATGTTTTCATGATATTGCCATATCATCTGATTAAAACAGTCGCTGTCCTTAAAGATGATTCTCATGACCTGTTCACACACTTTCTAAAGGATTTCAATGAATTAATGACACAGTTATAAACATCTGGGTCCAATGCGATTATCGTGTTTAATTTCTAACATTTAATTGAAGCATTGGAAGAGACAATCAACACTTGGAGACCTGTACACACCAGAAGCAATCCAATTTCATTATCAAAGGCTTTCATTGTAGAGCGTGCATCTTGAGTGTTTGTATCGTAGTAGATTCTGGACAAAATATTTACTGAAAACAAAGCAATTATAATGACCGGATATTTACTTCTTGTTCCTAAACCGATACTTGATTTTTGCAGAAAATCATTGACCTATTCGGGGTCAAAACTTTAGAACCCACTTCCTCTTACCGAGCGAACTTCTAACACCTTTCACACATTTAAAGTAAATACCTAAAGTGGTGTTACTCTATTCAATAAATTATGAACAGAACAACAGAACAAACAGTTTATTTAGCTTAAGCATATACAGCTCATCACTATAACAAAATAACATATATACCTACATGAAAAACAAAATATATATTTTTAAATGGAAAGTTAACAATATTAGAAGTGAGAATGTCTAAACCAATTTTTTTTTAATTTCATGATCGTGACTAATTTTTATCAAAATGTTGAATTTTGCCAGGATTATGGACAGTTGGAATGCTGATGTTACTACAGTCTATAATTACAGATATTACTAAATGCCAATGCTAACATGGGTATTATTTTATCAAAATAGGTGATTAATTATTAATATCATATACACCTAAAACATCTATACATACACATTCATATACATTCATACACACAGACTATACACACATATACATGTATAAATACATTCATACACAAATACATCTAATATCTATAAACTACCTTCCCCACCTCAAAAGCTTTTAAACAGAATAAGGCTAACTTTGTAAGAATTGTTATCTTTGACTCGTTAAGTAATTGAATAAATTTGTACATACTGGGACGCATTCTGTAATATTTTGGAATGTATATATTTCTAAGTTGACTATACAATGGACAAATCAAAATGAAATGGAACTCGTCTTCTATATCATTCTTATTGCATAAAATACATTTGCGGTCCAGTCCCGGTGTCTGTCTGTGTCGACCAGTCTCAATACACAATTTATGTGACGAGAATCGGATTTTAGCTATGATATTTCGAAGTTTACTATTTTCTAATACACTCAAATATTCAGATTTATGAAAGGACATTTTAATTTCCCTATACAGTACAAGCGAAGTACACGTGTCAACTCCCTGTTGCCATTCTGATATATACATGTCGAGTAATCTTTGTTTGAACAGTTGAATGAATTTGTTTACATTTACGGATTCTGGGAATAACCAAACATCTGCGAATCCTGTCTGCTGTAATAAATTACGCCACTTTAAAAAACCGCGATGAAGTGTCTGTATTACTATTTACGCGTTGTAGTTCAGCCAGAGTTATGGTTTTTAGTATACAATTGTCAGATTTCTTAGTAAAAATATTGATAAAATATTTAACAATACGCTGATATCGGCAAATATATAATGGGAAACGACCAACTTCTGAATATAGTGCGAACGAGGTTGTAGAAGGTTTCAAATTTAATAACCATTTTATAAATTGACGATGAATCCGTTCAATATTCTCAGATTTGGAAAAAACCCAAATTTCGCATCCGTAATTTAAAATAGATGCAACATAAGAATCAAACAAATCAAACATTACATTGCAAGGAACTTCCATATTTTTCGTAATTCTAAACAAACAACCCATTGCACGTAGGGTTTTACCAACAAGTGTTTTTGTAGCATGCATAAAAGAACCACCAATTGATAATACAACACCCAAATAGTTAAAACTGTTCACAATATCTATGTTATTACCATTAAACACCCATTCGTAATTTCTATTTACCCGACCCCTTTTTTGAAAAATAAGGATTTTAGTTTTGTTTACATTGACAGTCAGTTTCCATTTAGTACAATAGGTATAAAGTTCGTTAAGTGAATCTTGTAAACCTTCCTCAGTTTCTGATAGTAATACAGCATTATCTGCAAACAGTAATATGTAAATATTTAATTGGTCAATTGTTATACACGACCCTGTATTGTTTTGTAAATGCATTTCGATATCAAAAATAATGAAAACAAGATAGGTGATGTTATCTCCCCTTGAAAAAGTCCTAGATTAGATTGAAAAAAGTCAGACAAAGTATTCATATGTTTCACGCACAACTTCACTTCATCATACATAGACCTTATAACAGCAAATAATTTACCGTCCACTCCTGTTTTTATAAGTTTAAACCATAGACTAAGTCTATCTGTCATGTCATATGCTTTTTGAAAGTCAATAAAACAACAAAATAGTTTCCTTTTTTCTTTGAATTGTTTTTCAATTAATGCGTTTAGGATAAAAATAGCATCAACTGTGCTGCAATCAGACTTAAAACCAAATTTAGCGTCTGTCAAAACATTGTTTTCATGCGCCCATTTTTGAAGCCTTGTGTTCAATATTACAGTGAAAAGCTTAGCAAAACAACTTACAAGCGTAATACCCCCATTAAGTGTTAGGGTCGGACGGGTCGCCTTTTTGTACAATGGTATTATTAAACCTGTCGACCAACAACGTGGAAAAATACGAGAGTTTAATATGTAGTTAAAAAGAAGTTCTAATGCGCGCGCGGTAATTATCATAATTATATTATTAACCATGTACCCCCGTTTATATTTGTTCTTGAACGTGTTTAACCAATATATAATAAATATTATTATATGTTTTATAAATTGTTTGTTTGATGTATATATATATATATATATATATATATATATGTATAAAACAAATTTTTATTGTCAAAAAGCATGTATGACGATGCAGGGTCGCATCATGTTGTTCACTGGTTAACACGTTTACTAGGGTTGTCAAGAAAGTTATCAGACTGTGTCTATATATCAAAAAGTATCAAAAACAAACTACTGTGTAGTATACAGCTGCATTTATTATCTATTCATTGGTCTTCTATGTAAAAATAAAATCAGTTTAGTTGATACTTGGCATGAGAATCATTGCCTAGACAACCCATATAGCGCTTCACGGAGCACGTCAGAATTGACATTGTTCACAACATAAAATAACCGGGCATTTGAATATTTGACACCAAAATGGACAGTTAAACGTCAGGACATCAAAAGAACTCTGCTAAAAACGTTGCTTATGTTTTAGGGTAAACAAGCTTGTAATGGTCAACGAAGACAAGATGCCAGAAAAAAACGACGTTGACGGCACCCACGGAGCATAAAAATAAATATAAACATTTTTGCACCCCAGTATGACTCATGTAGACACATGAATCTTTCTGGCAAGGAATAAATAAAACTTATTTCGCCAGGTTCAAACTTTAAATAGGCAATGAGCATAAAGAAGTCGAACTGAACAACGTAAATGATAAGGGAAAGCAAACTGCTATTTGAGCGGGACATGTATCAAGATTGGCGGATGAAAGAATAGGTTTGTGACCCGGTTATGCTAAGACGGACAACTGTGTGTACTATCAAATGCAATACCATCATAATGTATCTAAGGTTAGAGCCTGGTTGGTTCCCAGGCTGCCTTCTATGGAATAAAATGCTTCATGTGTGACAATCTCTACAATGCGTTTATGACGACGTCGAGCTTCTACGTTAGGTGTTACCTGTACAATGATTGTGGTATGTGTGTTTCTTTTTGGTTTCAGAAATAGTCTATATTAGATTGATCTATCAGCTTGTAAAATTCCAAAAAAATACTCTTTTGTTTATACGAATGCAGTCTCGAAACTTTCAGGACATCCCTCGTAATTGACCGAATTGAAAGTGTTGTTCTTGTTCATTAACGTATATGACACAGGAGCGTGGACGAAGTGGTTTGCACTTCTGGTCTGTGTTTGTTCTTTTGAGTGTGCGTTCCGTTTTGTGCATTTCTTGTTCCGTTGTTTCTGTTGAATGCTGCCCTCTATGTCCAATTGTGTCCGTTTATATAACATCTTTATTCACACTGGATATTTTTGTTGCGCTTCCGGTATTTCATTATGTTGAATTGTGTTTATAGGCAAAACACCTTGCTGCCCAGTGCGTAGTTTCAATGCTTAACATTCAAATCCAAACTGATATTAGTTCTTGTACATGTATGTACTCAACATAACATATATAAACAAGTAATTAAGAATTGCAAGCACAACAGAAGTCCCCTACCGGTTTGAGGCCATTTTCAATGTTTCTGTTGCCATAGCAACCACAAGTTTTGTCAGAATCAAAATATCTTTAGATGGTCATTATCCCCCCATTGCCCCCTATCCACATATCAAGTGTCATAAACCTAGCTTGGAAACTGTTTGAGTTATGGCAGGATCCAGATTTGGGCATATTTTCACTCTTTCTGTTGCCATAGCAACCACAAAATATTTTAGATGTTCATAATTCCCTTATTGCCCCCTATCCACATACCAAGTTTCATAAGCCTAGCTTGGAAACTGTTTGAGTTATGTCAGGATCCAGATTGTTTGACGGACGGACTGACTGACTGACTGACTGACGGACTGACAGATGGACAGAGGGCAAACCTATAGTCCCCTCCGGTCAAAAACCGGTAGGGGACTAATAATGGGCAAATAAATAAATGTGCGTCTGCTGGCACACACTATTCTCTTTTTAAATCACTTAGTTGAGCAATTATTGTTTGAATAATCTATTTGTAAACGGAAATTGAAAGAGTTTGATATATGTTGTTTATTTGAAAACAATATCATATAAGAAACGTAAAATCATTTAGATACTGTTTATACATAATGGGACACAAGTGACAACACGTAATGCCAATCCAAAGTCACATTGATATGATTTAGAACGTTCAAATTGGATACGTTCCTTCTTTCTCAGCTGTGATATACGAGTAGTGTCTTTTAATAACATTTACTTCGTACAAATGTAGGATATACCACACATGAATGTACATGTATTAAGTTCAGTCATTCCAGGTTTTGACCTAGACAAAATTGCAAAATAATAATAGTATTGTCTCATATAGTCATATTAAAAAATCCCCATCGAAATACCTCGTCGTTGACTTGCATTTAATGAAGAAAGTTTTAGGAAAATGCGTATTTTACCCCTAGTACAACGGCGATCAATACTTGTATTTTTGACGACAGGAAATGATTCATTATAATAAAATTCTATTATAAAAACATAATTTGGAGACAGACATGCCCCTGTTCACTTCTCATAAAGCTGGATATAGTAAAACATTGGAATTGTTCATATAAAAATAAATTAAAACATTTAAATCACATATTCACACAAGGTCACGTGAGTTATTTTTCCAACAATGGGACGCCGTGTGTCAAACAAATTGCATATTATACTTGACTCTACTATTTGCGCTATTTTGATATACAGGAACAAGTACCATCTTATATTTTCAATGTCCCTTGACATATTGCTTTGATACTTTGCATACATGTTCACCATCATGACCTCAACTTCTACACATGAGTGGGTGCTTTGGTACTTTGTACATGTATTCTTGTTCACCATCATGTACTCTAACCTATACACACCGTTAGGTAACTCTATCAAGCACTTTGTTGCAATTATGTCCCTTTTGAACTAAGAAATGCAAATATTAAAGTTTTAGCAAAAGGTTTGTAACCTGAAATATATTCAAAGAGTATTGACATACTGATTTGCAACTTTGCATACTTGTTCACCATCATGACCTACACATGAGAAGCTAACTCTATCAAACAGTTTATTCAGGTTATCTGCCATTATAGACTTAAAAGACGCAACCACTACACAGAAGAGAGTAATGTTGCATCTATGAATAATTTTGTTTTTAATACAGTTATTTATGCGCATCATTTCTGCCGCGTTTTGCACTGGATCGTAATGAAAATTAGGCAAAATGTTTGTCATGATACTATCTAAGGTAACTATAAATGTGGGTATTTGTGGATAAAAAATAAATTCCCTGGGTTAATAATATGAAGCACTGCGTAAAATAGCGGTGAAATTTTCATTCATTTTTTGTGAAATAAGAAATTATTACTTGGGTTAAATGTACATGTACCCATTTATAATGAGTATTTGTATTGCTTGGGACTACACAGAACCCCTTTTACTGATATATATGAAATAAATTAATGAGCTCTTGACTAAAATTGTGAAGATTATTCAAGTGAGTGATTCAGGGCCCAACTGAACCCCCTTGATATACATGTAGGGAATGCGACGTCACTGCCAATTAAATTGGAAAAAGGGTAGATAATTCAGACATAATAGCATAAAGCCCAACGTGATTACCTATGTTTTAATTTAATTTTTAGATCAAATACACTTTAATCAACATCCTTAGCCAAAAATAAATTATGACAAGACTAGAAATTATGGGAAAAACATAATTATGTGCAAAATGTACTACGTTGGCCTTTTTGCGCTATTTTACCGCCATTTACCGCAATTTTCATTGCAAAGTACCACAATTACGACGTAACTGCACATAAAATAATTCTTGTAACACGTCAATTTCTTCTAAGTTTATAATTATTATTAACTATACTTTTATGTATAAAATATGCGAATGTAAGTATTCTTTTGGTATTAGAATATTTTTTCCGCGCAGATAATGCGTCACTTCTACGCTATTTCACTAAGGTTTTTATGATATAGGGGATTAATAATGACGTCAAAGCGCAAAAAGTAGTACCGTGGCCTATCTTTTTTATTTAATTTTTGGATTGAGTACACTTTTATCAACAAAATGAGCATTAAAAATTGAATTGGTCATCGAAGTCGTTTTTGAGCTATGGCTAATTTTATTATTTTTATATCTAGTATTTTTATCTTTTTAGCTGTCTTTTTTCGGTTTTGACAATTATTGTGTTGTCAAAAATTTGTGAATTTTCTTTTCAATACCAAAAGTGTATAGGGATGTTTAAATAATATATGTTTGTACATTCAAACACATGGAAATGCCCAAATATCGATTTTAATGCAAAAATGAATACATTGCGAAATATCAGGATTTTAGTCATTTTCTGGAAAAGTGTAATAGCAGGTTTTCCTGAAGACTGGCTCAATTGTTTTACAGTATATATTGCTGTACAGTGTATGGATATGCCTTCTCTTACTCTTAGTTTGCGAACGATTAACTACTGCCAACGAGATATTTGCAATGGTAAGTTCAGTGTTGTGTACGATTATTATATTGGCTATTATAGTGTGCCATCGATCATGATGAATTTATTGCAGCGCCAATACAGCGGTCGGCTACATTGTACCACAGGAATTTGCAATTCCATCAATAAAATATCATAGCAGTCGATCTAATCAAAATCGCTCTATACGTATATGTAATACTGAAGGAACGCAACGCATTTTCGTCTTCCAAAATGGAATCCCGTAGCCAGTGCTATCAAAATAAAAAATACAAGCGATCAAATTAGCTCATTCGACGAAGAACACTTATATGTACCATATTCAGTCGACAATCAATATATTTTCCTGATTTTATGCGAAATATTTGTGATTTACTTCACAAAGTTAAATATCTAGTACACCGTCGGTGCCATTCTATGCGTCCCAATCTGAGCTTTTGTATGGGAAACCCAGTATATTCCAGTTGATTTTGACATTTTAACACATCAGCCCAAGTTTTGGGCACGATAAACACGTGCACCGATTCAAGTGAGTAGGTTAGGAATGTATTTGGTTCGTAAATATAACTGATTTTCCACGAGAAAAGCGTGCAACGGTTGGAGATGAATGTAAAATGATCAATTTGAAAGTCTTGAATAACTCCCACTTTGTATAAACACTTAAAGACATTCTAAAGTACGATACGGCATGTTTTTAAAAAGCGTTATTTCGTCAAATTGAACTCTGGTGGACATAACAAACATAGCATTACATTGTACTACTGTCGGTTCAATAAGTAATACTAATGAGGGAACTGTCCATTCAAAAGAATAGGGGATGCTTATGTTTTATATAATAAAATAGATACCTTCAATCAATAGTATAATACTTCAAAACCAGTTTTCACATCGTCTCGTTGGTCGAGTAGGTAAGTATGCCGCTATTATACAAGTAATTTTGTTCAAACTCGCCACTGGTTCGACACCCATCCAAGTAACTTCAATTTTTAAGTTTTTTTTTTATCTTTTTAAAGGTACCTTATTTTATATTTATAACTAATATAATAACATACACGAAGTAAGGTATGAAGTACGTAGATTAATGTTTGTGTTATGTTTTCATTCTTTATCTAGTCGTATTTCAATTATTTTATTTTTATATACAGTCACGAAGTTTTTTAATCAAATTTAATTAACGTGCGTGATACAATATAACACACATACAATCGTTATTAATATATTCACTACAAAATGAAAAGTTGATCACTTTGAAGTGTCGATTCATTAAAACAGCAGTATAATATAAGACTTTCTAATATGGATACATGCAATAAAAAGTTGACCGAAGTGGGTATCGAACCTACAACTCAGAATAAAATAGAATCTTGAAGGAAGTGTTCTCATTTGACTTTGAACGCACTATATATTCACCCTTGGAGTAAATCAACCAATACGCATTAATAAAGCGAATTTATCAAAGGATGACAGCACGTGCATTGCAAATCTTGCTCGTCCACCCTATCCCCTTAAATGTATATAATATTTGCCTGTGGACGTGGTTTAGTGACGCACAGAATGGCATCGACGGTGCACTAGATATTGACATTTCGTAAAGGAAAAAAAGGTATATATCTTGTAATATCAGGCGAAAGTGAATATTTTCGATTGCTTGAGGTACATATAAATAGTCATCGTCAAATGATCTAACTTGATCGCTTGTACTTTTTATTAATCTCCCGCCACGAAGTGGGGAGGGATTATAGGAATGGTCTCCGTCCGAGCGTCCGTCCGTGCTTCCATTCGTCCGTCCGTCAGACCATTCCAACCATGCCGGTTCAAGGGCAAAGTCAAAGTTGAAAGGTCAAAGGTTTGAACCTTACATTTTCCACCTGCTCCTTATTATCTTAATGCCTGGGCCAAATTGCATGAACTCATAGCAAATGTATAACTTATTGGATAATTCCACTGTTCATTAATGCTGCGGGGGATTATAGCCGTCTTTTGGACTGCCTTGTTGTGTTAGCACTGGCTACGGGATTCCATTTTGAGGACGAACGTGCGTTGCGTTCCTTCAGTATTATATATACGTATTGAGCGATTTTGATTAGATCGACTGCTATGATATTTTATTGATGAATTTCAAATTCATGTGATTGTACATGTACGAGGGATGATCCATATATAACGAGAAAATGCTTATAATTTTATTACTTAGTATTTTGTAAAAATATTTTATGTGGTGGTTAATACATATACATGTATTGGGAGAAAACGTACGATATATTTTTCAAATATATCGAAAGAAAAATATATCGAAAATAAATTGTTTAGAACATTTTTGCCGACCTATGAAGCCGGTAGGCGGGGCAACGTCATTTTTGCACCTTGTAACGTTATTCAGAATTAAACTTTGATCAATTTGACGATCGCATTCCTTAGGCCTTACTGTATTAATTTTTAAAGACTTTTCAGATTATCATCCTTTAATATTTATACGTCTTCGCCAATGCCAAACAAAGTTGAAAAAATTCTCACGATAGTCATCCGTGGAAATTTCAAACAAAACATCCAACATTTTCGTGCGTAGTTCTGACGTGACGTCACGTTACTTCCACGTTGTGTTAGATTTCTTGTCTCTTCCCAGTCCATTTTAAATACGTTATTATGTTCACAAATCGAAGCTTTTGACATGACATGATTACGAAATGATTTATGAATATCGTGCACAATTTTTTTATAACTTGTTTTCTTCAAAACTAAATATTTTAATGAAACTGTTTTGTCGTCGGTAATGTTTGCTATCACGGAACGATAACACGTGCGTGACGTAACGAATGACAACACAATCCGTGTATGACGTCATCATCAGTCAGGCGAGTCTTATGTGACCACAAGTACCAATTGTCATCACATTGCTGTTGCTTACATGGAAACTGTGAGGGTTTGAATTTGCGCGAAAATGGGAAAACTCCGAAAAATGCCCCGCCTTGGCGTATCGAGGGTAACCTTAGCAACCATAGAGTTAAGCATTGTGTCGCTGTAATCATGGAAATATAGGGAAACATTGCTAATGTATGTTATTACTTCCACCTAAAGTTTGAGTAAAATCTAACAAATCATGACAAAATTATAAGCATTTTCTCGTTATATATGGATCATCCCTCGTATCATACTACAAAGTACATGTATAACTTTATGTTCCATAGAATACTTGTTAATCAACGATCAGTAATATAATTTGAAAACATAATGATCTATATTCTGTGAATTTCTTTTGCGAAAGAAACCCAACATATATTAATGGGAAGAATACGTATAAAATTATGTCAATTGCAAAAGTATGAGCTTGTCTTGTGTGACATATAATTTTTATAAATACGATGTTTTAATTTGATAGAGAATTCAAAATAAATGTTTCTAAATTCTGGATCCGGAGTTTTATCTAATTGATTACATATCTAATCAAATTATTGGAGCGCACATAATACGCGGGTCTTTTCTAATGCAATTTAATACGTATACTATTCGACAAATTGACATAACAATAACTGACAGTTATGTAAGTTATTCTATTTGAACTACACGAAGAGCAACATTAATTATATGCAGTAATTTATTCGTTACAGTTTTCCTAGAAAATCAGAAACGATTCGGAAGCCAAATTCGCATTAGTTGTATTATAGAAAGTCAATTAAATAGTACGTAGTTATATTCAGGATACAATTATATTATAAGGACCATTTGTATTACTGGAGTTGCAATATCTACTCAGTTATCTCAATCTTGAACCAGAAGGAATGAGACTGGATTCGAAATTTAAATAAATTCGCCACCCATTCGACTTGGCAAACAGTTCTTAGACATTTTTATGTACCGATAGAATTCTCAAATGAGTCTGGAACACTTTGAGTTTAAACATCTAAGTAAACTCCACTGCAACTTAAGGCAGAACGAGTCGAATGTCTTCAGAATGAAAGTTCGTGATATTAAAAAAAGATAATGTATTCCAGTGAATTCAAAAAGTTAATGCTTTCTAACAATATATTTCTGTAACCGGAATGATTTTCAGGTCTATTATTGTGGCCACTTGGAATGTTTCGCTTAATGCTGCAACTATCAAAAAACATTCAAAGTGAGTGGAGAATTTCAAATAACTTACGACGTTAACCAAGTCCTATATCTCTTCACATTATTTTGAGATAATTTGAAATACTGTTTAAATGCTGTTAGGATGGATATGGGCTCCATATTCAGCTCGAACATTTTCAGCATTCGCAGTGGCCACACAAATGGATCAGAATGAACACAGAATACAGACTACAATGTTTAAGAACTATTTCAGGAACATTATACCACTAGTTTACCTTCGAGAACATTCCGTCTCATTCTGTCTCCAGTGTGAATGGGGTATAACCATGTCATTTCCAGAACTTTGACGTTTGCTTCAACTATCCTGTTCGTGATGTTTTACTCAGTAGTTTCTGCTTACACACATCCAATAATTTGTTGAAAATTGGCATGATGATTCCTTCCTCTGAATTTAAAATTAATATGTTTATTTAAAAAGTATATATTGTGTTTTAATCTAAATGCATGTTTCTTTCTTATTCTTTGCTCAATGTGTATCTATTTAAAAATATGTTTTAATATATAAACAGTTATACATCTTTTTACCTTAAATTTCTTAACCTCTGCTTACATGTATTTATCATTATGTTTGTTAATTCTATACTTTTGTTAAAAATGTCGGACAATAGCTATACATACACTGACCCAAAATGAAAACTTTACATAGCATTCAAAAGTGCATATTTTGTTGATAAGTTTATATTCGGGGTTAATTGTGTTTGTCATCGAAGCTCCAATGTAATATTGGTGTCTCTGTGCAATCTGTTGGATAAAAATCAGATATGTCTTATTTTGTGTGAACGATTCAGTTGAGAGGGGCGAAATAAAAAAATCTGAAAAAAAATAAAATAAGCACACTGCAATTGGAAACAAGGAAGTACTGACTGTGTGCTTTAGTGATGTTATAAAAATCATCAATAACCAGTGTGACCTCCGTTTTTTTGCGAATACATTGCAGAATACATCGCTTGATTGAATTTACGCAACGTTGTATGAGCGCATTAGGAATACGTTGCCATTCTAACTGGATTGCATTTTGGAGGTCATTTATTGTAACAATTTGGTGATTGGACCTGGCCCTCCTACCGAGTTCATCCCATATGTGTTCTATGGGGTTTATGTCCGGGGATAATGCGGGCCAAGGCAAGACGTTAACGTTATTTTGAGCAAAGAATTGTGTCGTTATACGCGCCGTGCGAGGCCTTGCGTTGTCATTTTGGAAAATGTCAGGTCCGTTGTTGTGCATGAATGGAATCATTGAGTTGTTTAAAACATTGATGTTACGCTGAGCATTGGTATTTCCTTGAATAATGACCAAATCAGTTTTCTGATTTCCCATTATTCCAACCCAGACCATATGATCGTCTGTGCATGAACCCTGTAACGCCGAGCAGTAACGGTTGCTGGTAAAAAACGAGTATGTAGGTGGGTCAACGTGATAACGCGATCAGTACGTAACGTTGTCGCACTTACGCGACCGGGCCTTGCACGGTCTCTGGCAGACCCAGTAATGTTGAAACGGTTCACAAGATTACGAATCGTCTGTCTAGAGCAGCCAAAATTGTGTGCCACGTTATTTACCATCGACCCCGCCCTGAGCATATCAATAGCTTGATTCCTATTGGCATCGCTAAATGCAACCGTTTTGCAACAAAACATATTTTTTATTATCTGTGCTGTGCAGCAAATGATAACCTGACGGTGTAAAACCTGTAAGTGAAACACCTGTTCCTGCGCATGTGCAAAGCATGAAATACGTTTTTCAGGTTCGGACCCATGAATAGACGCGGGATTTGAAAAAAATGCATAATCTTAATCCGCATTAAAAACATGATAATCATGTTTTAATCTTACAACGACACGTTTTAAATAAATCAAGTGTAAAGTTTTTATTTTGTGTCGGTGTAGTAATCGATTGTCTAAATGTACCCTCTGACTTCGCTAAGCGAGTTATAATCACCGTGACCCCACCATCGTGTATATTTGCAACACAAATGCAAGAAGAACAAAACATAGGCATTCGGAACAGCTAACTTCGACTTATCATAAGTCTAATATATGTCTACCGACTTAGGTGATGCAACTGATTACGCTGATTACAAACATATGAACGCATAATGACAAGCTTGGACTTTTATCAATATAGTTCAAGTAGTGCTTGTTTGTGAACGTTTTAAATTTGCTGCCTTAAGTGTCCTTCAATACGTGTTCTACTATATGGATGGTCGATGATGATTTCCTTGGTCAATGTTATTTATTCATTAATAAACTTAGTTTTTTCTTTTTCATGTGGATTAACCAACCGGTCAAGTGTCACATGCGGGGTCAAATATGCATTTGCATTTTTTGTTCTCCTTTAAGGACATCTGTGGCCTGAATGTGAATGTCTGACATATGTCTAACAATTGTTGAACCTTTTCCACAGTTGGTACATTTGTAGATCCATCTCGTACATGTACAGCCACTTGCAGAGGTTAACAAAACATCTTCCATGTTTTTGAAATGTTTCCCCGAGAATGGAAGGTTGGCTAGATTATTCTGGCTGTAGTTCATTATCGGAATCAACTTCACTGTCGTTATTAACATCATATTCAACTTTGAAGCAATAAAAGTGTCTTGCAGTGTTATACCCCCAAACTTAACAAGAGCACAGTGTCTACATACAGTATTTTTTACTTTAAATCGTACAATTCATAGAAAAAGTTGCAATACAGCGCAAATCTACGACCTTGGTGTATTCTAAGATTGTTTGATAAAGCCAGTGTTTCTGTATGGCCAAATAACCTCGTAGTATTCGTATACAGATATACAATCATCAAATAATCGTTTGGCTTCAAAACACATTACTTTATAAAGTAATTGCAGACAAGACATCAACAATCTATGATATAAATTGAATCACATTGACGTATGTGATACGACAAGAGATAAATTTATGCATTGACAATTGTCAGATAAAATAATTACATTTGTGAAACACTTATAGGAAATATCACTCAGAGTTTCACGATAGAAGGCAGAATAACATATTGGTTGTCTGCTTTGAGACATAACTGTGATTAAAATATCAAGGCTGTTTAATCCAATGCAGCTTTACATTTGCCAAACCACCTAAATCTACGTCGATTGTATACCCACTAGACATGCCCACGATTATTTTTTTTTAATATTGAAAGTAAGCATTCAGTGAATGTTACGCATTACGTAGAACTAAGTATCTTCATTTCAACATTTATTTGAGAGTTTGCATTACCTGCTATGTGTATATGATTGTTCTATTATTTATATGTAAGTCATTGTTATATTAGTCTTGTATCTGTAGTCTTTAGTGATGTCAAAGTCACGTGGTATTAATACAGTGTTAATACATATACTCGACAGAAACAAAGTAATATTTTGTAAGTACCCATATTGTTGACCTACTTTTATTATTTCAATGAATATTCAGCGTCAACTTCAGACCATATTATACGATACACAACTAATATATGTCTTGATTACAAAATGTAGTATGTTCAAAATAGTTATCGATATTAAGCATACCAATGCATATTAATTAAAAGCACATGACTTTGTGTAAATTTTGTTTTACGTATTTAGTTCCAAGATAGATAACCTAAGTTGACTGAAGTAGGTGTTTAACATTACACGTCTTTTTTTGAAAAATACTGAAAGCGACGCCTAAAATTCCTAATCACGTCGTTGCACACTGCAAAATCAACTCTTCGCATTTCTCGACGAATGGAGGATTTTAATAATTATGTCATTATTTTGTGGTTTGTTTACTAGTTCATGTATTAACCCTGTCCTTAACATATCCCCTTAAAACAATCTAGTGGGCTCAAGTATGGCGATTGATGGGGCGGCCTATGGGTGGTGGTTTTCAGTGAAATAAGCCGGTCTTCAAATGTTTGCTTAAAATATCGATATATTTTCTGATGGAGCAGCCTCATCCAGTCAAAACCTACATTTGACAATATATCCCTCCTTTTGACATATATTTGTAACATCCCGCGTAACAACACAACATGTTTGCATGTTTTTTCCTTGTAATTTATTTGGCGCACTTGCTAATTTTTTTCATCTGTACGGACAGATCGGGTAAAGGTCTAAAAATCCCGCAGGATTTACCCTTGCAAAAGTAATCTGCTGATTTACTTGGTAGAAGATATATCAGCATCTAGATACATTTTATTTACCTTCTTCTAATCAATGAGAGGAAATTTCGGAACTAAATAGCACAGCTTGATAATTTTGACGCGTCCGCCATTTCATATTCTATGGAATGTATGACGTCACTGATGACACCATGCATGTAACCATGACATCACATGGCGGCATTCACTAATGGAGTACAAATTCCCGATTATTTATCTTTTAAAGAAGACCAAAAGCAGCTCTCTAAGACAAACTTGGACAAAGTTATTAAATTTCGTTATCCGGACATATATTAATTGTCACCCAGTATTACTACAAACACAATTTTGACCTCGTACATTGTATAACAAAAGAAACCTAAATATATATTGCAATACAATACAATATAATCTTTATTTTAAGTCGGATACTTGTACAACAACGAGACATTAGCATTACATTAACAACTAGTAGGTCACAGTATGTCACTACCCTCCATGGAATTGTATCGTTGACCGATTAATTAGTTGACACTAGGCGTTGTGAGGTCAATGATTGAACAATAATTGTTTACTGTTTGGCTCTTACCAGTATGCTTAACAGTCCTTACATCATAAATGAAACAACATATATATTCCTGATATCATTACATCATACTACAATGAATTGCAATTCTAGAAAAGAATCTTTTTACGTACGCACTTAACAGTTAACCAAGGAGTCGAATGTGTCCTTTCTTGTAGTTTATAATGTTCCAGTGCTGTACTTAGCAATCTGTTCCGCTATTGACCAAAATGATGTCTTAAATATAATTCAAATTGTGTCGAAAAATAAGATCGCCATTTTCTTAGTTATCCCATCTGTCTACATATCTAGGTTATGTTATATGTTTAAATACTATTATGCTTTAAATGGCGGAAACCAGCAGACTCCTAGTCCTTTAGTTGACGTTTGACCTATGTAGTACAGGTTTGATCTGATCTACTATCAACATTATATTATTTCATAGGGCGAGGTATGTCTTTAATGTGGTCCCTAAATACGAACCTAGTTTAAAAGAGTTTATAAACGAAATACATTATATTTACACCAATGGGAATATTGTTATCACTTTTATAGACTTCTGTCAACTTATTTTAGACGTAACTTCGTTCAATTAATATGTGTTTGCTATGTAATGTAAACAAAACATAACTCACATGCGTTCGTTGCTTATTTAACACTTACGAGAAACGAATATGTTCATAAAAGGACCAGTCCGGTCTCATATACGTAACAAAAACATATTATCTAATGAGTGCATAACGTGTTAAATTGTATTTGGGGGCCGCATCTAAACACATTTCGCCTTATATAATAAAATAATACTGAATCATAATAATAGTATATAAGATAAAGTTTGTAATAGTATCTGTAAAGACGGAACGAGTAATTTTGACGTAGTTACACGTCGAAATACTCCGCACGGTATTAATTAGGTGGTATTATTTCAGCAGTGAAGTATCAGTTATTACTGCACTAACACACACAATGTTGATAATAAACTTTAAATGTGTAGATGCATGTTTTCCCGTATTTGTAACTTATGACCGTGTTTTGCTTCAAAAGATGCCGGCATAAAAAAGCAGTATGTACATGTATTACGTTTCGTTAATAAACTTTGAACATGAGCGCGGCGAGGACGTTGATTTGTGATTTGTTTTTAAACTTTTCATTATCCAGCCTGTGTAGTGTCTATTGTGACGTTTCCTCATTCATTTTTCATTTCCGATACAATCGACAAGTGGGTCGATTTGATCCCAAATCAGAATCACGAACAATGCTCCCCTATTTGTTTGTCTTCATTAACAATTCATTATAATCTCGCAAAGAAGCAATCTTAATTACAACATAACAATCTTATTGATCTGGACGTAAAAAGTGGAACCACTGCTTTCAACATGCATGTTTGACAATTCTCAATAACTTGATCAAAATTAAAATTGAATGTTGAACATTAAATAGGTGGGTAATGGGTTTTGTGTCGTTTGATAACGCTCTTAGCAAATCATTCTAACACCAAATTGTTGGGAATTTAATCTTCGTTTTAATTATGCGTCAGTAACACAACCCTTTCGTTTTTTTATAACAGTTAGTTAAAAGTTACCCTTTGCTTTTACATGGAAATTCATATATGCATGCTTTTTAATGTCACTCGCATGAATGAAAATCATTTGGTAAGATAGGACATGAAACACATGACGTTGCTATAAATATATAATTTAACAGTGAGCTGTGGACGCAGTAAAACTCATGCAGCACAATTAAATGCTACAAGTTTCTACAGGTTTACTCTATAACTCATACATTTTAAGTCGATTGTTGAACGAGTTCTTATTAACGTATATTAATAACTCTCGATTCTTCATCCCTGATATCATCCATCGTCACAAAGGTATGATAGTTTCCTGGTTTAGTTGACGTAGTGCCAGGAAAACATAAAGGGTAGTTTTTATTTACTTAAGTACTGCCGTGAGGGTTTTAATCAACATTTAAACTTAGATATGTCTGTTATCATACATTATAGACATATAATGCAATTACATACATATAATGGTAACTGCGATGACTATTTTTAGTAACTGGTGCCCAGACTAATGCAATATTGTACGTTCTGTAATTATTTTATCGCAATGAAAAGGTGTTACTAAGCCAAAGGCAATGTTCTTTATGCGAATTAAATAATTCTAAAGTTTGTAGATTGCATTAAAGCATGTTCAAATTTCTGATTATACAACTGGTTGTCAAATACATGGCTTGTGGTTTTGGCTAGACGCGGGAAACAGTCTTACTTTGATTCATTTTCATGACACGCACTGTTCTATAAAATTGAAGTAAGCACTGATTGAACTAGAATCCTTAGCGCTTCGTGAAGGTTCAATATATTTACCATCGTTTGTTGTTATAGCATTTTAAATAACCAGCTAAACTATCAACCGGAATAGAATTATTCAAATGTCACGGGTTTAGGATGTTTTCTTGGTAAATAACTAGAGCAAACTTGGTTTGAATTAAAGGTAGGCAGCTTACTATGTGACATTTACAGAGATATGTGGTGTATCTATTGACTGAATGCGTTTTGTAGCAGGAGTGAATTCAGATCTGTAAGACATATTTGCAGTAAAAAGATGCACTCAACTTAACCAGCCGAGCATATAAAACATAAAAACACCACATACCATAAATGCACGGCACATAACCGAACGAGAACATGAACATTCCAAGTTCCAGCTGAAAGTAGTTCATTCAGCAATCAAAAAAATGAATGCCCTTGCTGGATGACCTAGTGTCAACGGTTATCGGCTAAAATACCTATTTTAGCTATCATAAGTGCTAATACGTTAAATAATAACAGTAATAAAAAGCTGGATGCGATAGTTGTAGCTGAATGACATAGAGGATATTTGTTGATTTTGGTGTAAGATCGGATTTTATTTCACCGAGTGGTCACAGAAAACCCATATTGAAGTGAGTGAAATAAAATTGATCTTTCACCAAATTTTCTGTTTATTATATGCTTCAATTTCTTTAAAAAAGGTAAAATAATTGGCTTAATTGGAAAAATACGTAGACATTGGAACGTCACGTCGTGAGAATTATGACGCCTTGATGACGTCACGCATTTTTTAAAGCCCGGTGCCGTTGACGTTACGTTTCATTTTCTGCATGATCCTGGAACCAGCTTCTAAAACAGTGAAAATAACAAAATGATAATATCACTGTTATTTTCACTGTTATTTTCACTGAAACATCTCCACAATCCATTGATAGCAAATAACAAATGATAGTATTTTTATCTGCAGTAACATTACACTTCTTAGTGAACATCCATTTATAAAGGGTTCATCTAACAAATGTACAGTTATAGGGAGATGAAAACATGACCCACGAGTTGATTTAACCCATGTGTGCACATAAAAAGACAAACACTGACAGCTCATGAAGGCAACAGGCTTTATTAGTCAATCGATTTTTCCTTATGTGGTCGCAATAATGAAGGCATCTCCATTAATATCTTATCTCAGTCTTAGTAACGTCAAGTGTGTGTTTTTCTTCTTACATGAAGAGAAACATTATATGGTATCAAACTTGTGCTAAGGATAATGAACTTGTACTTTGCTCTGTAGTTGAAACTTGCATAGTTTGAACTAAAATATATGAAACATGGCATAGTTATTGTTATAATTATGGATCCAATTTGAGGATATGACCATATGAAAATAGTAGAATGCAATTGGAAGCTTTACAGCTGTAAACTGTCTCCCAGTACTTCACTTCAGTGTAGTTTGCATTTATAATTACCTCATTTTATGCACATAATTCGAGGTCCACATTGTGTCATTCTTTGCGGAGTGAATATATAGGCTTGCTTGAAATATCCTTTTTTGGGGATGTGGATCGAAGGTTCTATGTCTGACTCTTGCGTGGATGGCTAGCCGCTGCAGTCGTGTCTGTGTGGCTTTGGAGTATCTGCGCGCAACGGAATAACTTATAGACTAAGCTTTCTCGGCGTATAAAGTGTGTGTTTTTATCAAATGATCATGTATTAATTGACATTTATCAATGTTTAAGCAGATTTGGAGGTTATCAACATTTACTGACTTCATTCATTTTTGTTTAGTAGATACAGGTCATTTTCGACTGTTGGTGCAGTAAAACCCCGTAGTATTTTCGGAACATTAAAACTGGATTATTGTTAAGATATTATTTATTATAATACATTTTGTTATCCTGTAAAGAATTGGTTCAGAAGCATATTTTGGAAGTTCTAATAGAAATACTATTACAGGGAATTTTCCCCCGGCCCCATTAACGATTACATGCGAAACAAGTGATTTTTGTTGTTGTAGTTTTGCATTGGCTATGGTCTGTTATTTTTGACAAACCGGACACAGAAAAATGATTCGGTAGACTGAATTGCACGTACCACTTCCGGTAGAGGCAAGTTGTTGCTCAAGATTTTACAACCAATCCTGTTTTTTCCAATATGAAATATAAATACAGTTCCACTCTTTTAATAACCTTTAGGCAGATACATTTGTAAGCCTGGTTCAAATCATTAAAATTAATGAAAAATACATATCGTATTTTATCCAACGTAAACAAACAATATGACGACGTCGAAAATGACGTCACATCATTAAAAGCGATGTCGTCAACGACATAGCGCGCCAACTTGTGAATATGTTGAATTGAAATATAAATAGCAAATACAAGACGAGTGTAAAAGTTTTTATTCGCCTGGTCTCCTATGTGGTGTTGCCTGGCAGCTAGAGGTTAGATCTATAGTTTCTGTGGAGCAATTAAACTGTTTATTTTTTCCTCGGTTAGATTATCCACAAACATGATGGAAAATACCCGATGGATGCAGTGCATATGTTCATATTATTTTGAACACCGAAATACCTCACGTAATAAAAAAAACTAGTCACCACCAAAAGTAGTTATAATATTAATGTGATTTAAACAAAACTTTAATCGTGAATTGTGCCAAAAAGTCCTTAATAAACTAATGCAACTTTTTTTTACCTTTTTGTTTTTTTAGGTAGAGAGATTGTTTAGTATTCTTGTCAATAGGTGTGCCTGGGTCGTGAGCATTACAAATTCCGTATATATTATGTATATATCAATACATATATAAATGTGTATTAAATAATATCAATAAATACAATACACAAATATAAATCAACGTTAAATGAATAAATCAAATCGAACAATACATACAAACAAAGTTGTTTCCCTTTTCATGAACTTAGTTATGTTACCAAAAAGTAACAAACGTAAAATAGTGAGATGAATCAAACAAATGACAATACAATACACAAATAATAGTCAACGTTCAATGAATTAATCAAATCGGACAATACATACTATAAACAAAGTTGTTTCCATTTACATGAACTGTGCTTTGTTTCAAAAAACCTTCCATTTACATGAACTGTGTTTTGTTACCAAAAAATAACAAAGTGAACGTAAAATGATGAGACGAATCAAATATAAAACACAAATACACTTAACAAATCTTATAAGTGTGCATGTATATATTTAACAATAACTCGGTCAACATGTGTTTGATTTTGTTGACATTTTCAACATAATTATGTAGCTTGGATATGTGAAATTACAATTCAATTGATTTTATTTAAATCTGATAACAATTGTCACAAACAGAATAAACAAATGATGACATCAACAAACGCTAATGTCACACGTTTTTTGTCGTGTGTTCATCGGATGATTGTCAGGTTGTTAATGCAGCTATGCATCCTCTTTGTTAACCAAGTTCGAGTTCAAGAATATTGACTTATCACAGATACAGACATAAAGATAACAAAGATAAGAATAAAACATAATTTAAGTTTATAACTACTCACTTTTTGTATGAAAATTCAATTTTGGAAGAGTTACCTCCCTTTGACCATTAAATTTAAACTTTCTAAAAGTTGAAAATCACCATTTTGTTGAGTGAACAATCGCATTATTTTGTGTTTTTTTAATGTAACAATGTGAATAAATTTTTTATTGACCAAACCTAAAAATAATTTGCACCTACGCGTAAATTTCTCGTGCATTTTACGTGTTTTGATGTTTCAGTAATCCGCTTTATTTAATGTTTCTCGATATCATTTTTACGATAATCCCTTATTTTCTTCGTGGTGTGTGGAACTCTATGTGCAATGTCAATATCAGCCGTTAACAGGTCATGCACATGATGGCCCATCTTGATGACTTTTTCAGCTGACTCCTTGGTTGTTTCCTTGGGATTGTCTTCTTCTAAGCCGCATATTCGAATATTATTTTTCCTACTGTATCGTTCAGACTAAATTTCGAATTATTGTCTGTCCTTGTCACTGTTGTGTATCATATTCCTAAGCTTCTCGTTTGTTATCGTTTGAGTGTCAATCTCTTATTGCAGTTTACCTATTTCTTCAATCATTGCCTTGTTTTCCTCATCATTATCGAACAGTTAAGCTTCTAGAATTTCAATGTTCTTTATTACATACTTCAGCAGATCTTCCTTCACATCTAACAACATAGCGTGTTGCATTGTTGCTTTTATAGAACCATCTTCTTTTATAATGACATTTTGAGCGTAGCGTTCATGTTCGAAATTGAACCTTCAACGTGTTCCAATTTAGAGCTGAAACATTTCATTTCAACCAGTAACTCTTTTATTTGGTTACCATATTTACTTGGTTTATCTCTCTGACTTTCAGATATATCATCCGTGGCGGTAGCCTTTCTACTTCTGTTTCTTCTTGCCATTATCTTTTCCTATTTCGTTGTGACAACATATTTTCATTGTGACAACATTATATATTTCAGTGACGACGTTATATTTTTTGTGTAATATAGTTCAAATTTATTTAGCGAGGTTTAGAACATAATTTTACTGTCAATTTGTCTTTTTACATTCAATATTTACAAAACTGCAATTTCACACTATGTTTGTTACCTAATTTATATAACAGTTTATTTAACAGTTTAACAGTTTATTTCTTATATACATTGGACAATGTGTCCATGAGTACACACTTTTACAATCAAATATATATTTAAACATAGATATTTCATGCAAAGAACATTGCATAGCAGTGAATGACTATTCAATTATGCATAAGTACATAATAGCTCATAGAGCATAACAGTTGTTTATTACTTTCAGTAAGTAGCATATGTACAAAGCAAAGGTAAAAACGAGATTAATCTGGTCACAAGATAATGTGATACCTGAGTAAACCCTAAATAATTCCTAACGTTGAAAGATTTTTGAACAAACATGGACTATTGTTTAATTATGTTTTCATTTTCGGACGATAACAGTTCGAAATATTTTGGGATGTTTGGTCTTTTCCAATAGTATTCATTTTATGTAAAGATTGTTTTCTAAAATCATTGTATAATGGACACTCTAATAGAACATGAAATTCATCTTCTAATTTGGAACAAATATCACAAATCCTTTCATTATATGGTATTGCATGTGGTTTATGCCATCTGCCAGTTTCTACTTTAAGTCTATGTGAGGACATTCTTAGACGATATAGAGAAAATGTAAATTTTTTCAATTTTTTTACATGTTAAATATGGTTGTAATTGAAAATTGTAGAACAATACATAATAATGTTCTTTGCACGTGTTGATTCTCTTAACTCTGAATACCGGTTTTGTATAAAAGTATCTTTTATTCTTTGCTTAAACATTTCCATAAATATATTTTCATTTCCTACACATCCAAACATCATTAAAACCTAAAGATAGCAACACATTTCTTACGGATTTCGGCCAAGACGTACACTTTGGCTTCTCATTTAAATCCCTGAACATTACATTATAAATTACTTTAGCGTATTTGGTGCTCTCCAGTTGAACAATTTTTAACCAATATTTAATGACGTTCATAGCTCTAATTGTTTTTAATGAAGTTCCTCCAAATTGGCCATATACGAAATTATTCTGTGTATGCTAACACCTAAAATCATTTTACAAAACTGCAGGTGATTTTTTTTCCAATTGAGAACTATCATTTAAGCCCCATACCGGAGAATTATAATTGAGTACTGGTAATATAAGTTTATCTAACAAATCCAACTTATGTTTTATGGTAATACATGGAAATTTTAATAATTTTTTTTTAAGTTTATATATAGCTTTAAGTCCAGACAATTTTCATAGGTAAGATTAAAGGAACCACCTACAGAAAAAACAACACCTAAGTATGTAAATTTAGTGACAATATCCAGATTTTGGTCCTCATATCTAAAATTTAAATTTTGCCCAAGTCTACCCCTTTTTAAAAATCATGACTTTTGTCTTAGTACAGTCTACTGCTAGTTTCCATCTGAAACAATATTCTTCCACAAGTAATAACCTTTTCTGGTACCCTTCCTCTGTTTCAGACATAACAACTATATCATCTGCATACAACAGTAAAAATAGTTTTAAAACACCTTTTGAAGTCTATGTATACCTTCAAACCCATTTAACATGAAATATTCCTCATAGTCATTAAGATACACAGAGAACTAGAAAGGAGATAACGATACACCCTGTCGTACTCCTAAACAGCAAGTAAACTCTTCACTAAGCATATTTTTATACTTAATACGGGAGCTAACACAATCATACATCAACCTAATTATATCTATCATTTTATCTCTAACACCAAGTTGTATAAGTTTATACAAGATAACATTTCTAACTAAATAGTCAAAGGCTTTAGTAAAATCTACAAAGACAGCATACAATTTCTTATTGTGATTCAACAGATGGTTAATTATACCCTGTAAAATAGAAATATTGTCAACAGTGCCCATACTTTTCTAAAACCCGTCTGTGCTTCAATATTAACATGATATTCTTCTGCCCACACTTTAAGTCTATCGTTTGTATTTTTTTGTAAATAATTTGCCAAAAGTGCTTAAAAGAGTTATTCCCCTGTAATTGCTTGGATTATCAATATCCACTTTCTTATGCAGTGGTATAATTAATCCCTCAGAACAACTTGATGGAAAATACCTCAAGTCAAACATTTTATTAAATAAACAAGATATTACATTCACAAACTGTTCACAATTGGAACCGTATTTAAAAAAACGCATTCAATAAGTAATCAGAACCAGCAGCTTTTTCTATGTTTATAGTTTTGCATGCTCTAGTGATTTCTTCAATAGTAAAAGGAATATTTAATTTTGTAAACATTACATCCATTTCACCATTTAATTATATTTCGTTTAAATATAGAATGTCTTCATCTGCTTGGTAAAACACAGACTCGGTGTCATTTACAGACTTAAAATATCTTTGAAAATCACCAGTTGTCCAGTTACATTTATCAATTTTGAAAGCAGAGATATAATCTAGCATTACAAATATAACTACCTCAAGTTTATTGGTTTGGTCTTTATCATACAAAAATTTCTTTTTTCTAACAGTATTTTATGTTATCACTAACAAATTATACCATTATTTTGTATCTAAACATGTTTTCATCCTTTTCCCACAGAGCGATGTTTTTACATGTTGACCGGAACCGGAAAGTATCATAAACTAATGAAACTAGTTACATGCGTTCCTGTAGGCAGTAAGGACGTAGCAATTACAATGACAATCACGTGACCGATAAAATGTTTCGCCAATCATGTGCAAACAATGTCATGCCATATAGTATACAATCGCAGAGTCAGTAACATTAATTTTGCGGAAATATATTCCAGTTGTAGCCTCAATGTATCTCGTATAGATTTATGTCTCAATTGTAAATGCTACGTACAAACTGCCGGTTTTACTAAATGACCAGTGCGATCTATATCAAAACCGGACCGATTTAAGCAACCCGTGCATGCTCCATATTGAATGTTCTTTCTAGTGTAATATTGATGTGAAAGCCTGAAGTGTCCAATTTAGCATCATGAAACGCATGTACAAAGTGAAAAAGACCTTCAATATTAAACCTATTACATGTATAAGTTAAATAATATTTATCGTAAATATCCGACCAACCGAACGGAGGTGATTTCAGTAAGATTGATTGAAGAATAGCCGATGTTTACTTACTGATTATAGTAGTTCTTTAGATTATGCTTGAAAACTAAGTAAACAAATAATATTCTTAACTATTTTGTTTAGCCAATAAACGCACTTTAGTCTTCTACTATGATGCTTTGTAAATATCTGCCTAGGCTGGTTGTAGCTCCGTTTTGCACCTAGCATAACAAGGTTTCGGTTATATGTCTGTAGAGGTTATGTTTACTACTGTGACGCACGTAGCAGTCAAAGGGATTCGACCCGATAAAAATATCTTTCACATCTATACTATGAATACATAAGACAGGGGTCTTTCTTTATGACTGGCCCTCATATACCCAACTCAACATTATGTCCAATATTTTAAACAAGCCGAATACAATCATTGAATTTGTACTGCACACTTCAAGACAATATAATATTATACATAAAAATACAACTTTTATCAATACACGTACACAATGTCGCCTGTGTCGAGCATAGAATGTTCACAAAATGCGTAAAACCCGGTTTGACGACATAACCCTGCACATACAGAAACTAGAAAACGGCCTTCGATAAAGAGAGAAATCTACCGATCGTGTTATTACAATTTGTAATAAGAATTTTATTTTGACGTAAGTTTAATATTTTTTATGTATAATATTATATTGTCTTGAAGTGTGCAGTACAAATTAACTGATTGTATTCGGCTTGTTTAAAATATTGGACATAATGTTGAGTTGGGTATATGAGGGCCAGTCATAAATCAAGACCCCTGTCTTATGTATTCATAGTATAGATGTGAAAGATATTTTTATCGGGTCAAATCCCTTTGGTAGCAGTATGGAACAGTATGTCAGTACCGATAAATAATTCCTTCCAGAAATAGGTTATTGCGACTGGTCATCGTTCGTGGAAAATACAAACTTTGTTACCAATTGACTAGATGTGTTATTTAATGTCAAACATAATGATCAGTAATCTAGTTATCAATACCGCAGTGTAATTTATTTATAACCTATTATGTAACAGTCTTATTAATAAGCAAATTATATTCGGCACCATTAAACACAAGGGAAACGACAGTACAAGCATCATCTATGTTGTGTTTGTCTAATGCCTAGACACACTCCATCCTTGGTTTAAACATTGCTCTTGATTCTGACAGTTCGTAGACGTTTATGAACTGAATCATTATAAATACTACCGATCGTGTTATTACAATTTGTAATAAGAATTTTATTTTGACGTAAGTTTAATATTTCTTTAAGTGCTTTGAGTATAAATAATGTACCCTATCCTTCAGTTTCTCAGCAGAAGATATTAATTTGATGATCGACTTAAAGTACGTATACAAAGTTATTGTTAAGTTTGTTATTTAAAAGAGAACCACCTGTACAAAACGCATGAATAACCACATTGACAAGGGCATGTAATCAACTGTGTGTGCTGTGAATTTGTTCCAGCATCTTAAGCCTAATAATACGTTCAAAATTCAATCAGGGACAAAATTAGGTTCAGGGAGATGAATTAATTAACAGCAAAGCTAGATTTTTAATACTAATTTGATGTTATTTTTGATAGTGTCTTTCTAGTGTCTTCTGGTAGTCAATAGTTACGAACTGAATAGTGAAATAAAGTTATTTGTGCTCTATTCTCAGGACAGATTACTAAATTGATGTTTTTAGATAACACTTTTAGTTCGTTATCTCGTGTTAGTTTCATTCGCTGCTTTGTATCCCATGTTTCAATAGCCGTTTTCGCGAATCATTGTGTTGGTGAGTGCTTGTACCGGGTAGAGTACTCAATTGTTCAAACGGTGTATATCATTTATGTATACTGGTACTTCCTCGATGCAATTGGACTTTTGACTGCAAATGAGGTCCGCTAATGTTTTTTGTCCAATACATCTAAGGAACGATTTAACAAAATCGAAAGCAGAACAAAACATAAACAATATAACACGAACTGCACAGTGAAGAACACACATACAACTGTCATAGGTCACAAGTACAAATCTCAATGACCAACAATAGCAAAAAGCACACACAAATACGAGAGCCTGCTGTCGAGTCATATCATAGCCAAAGTAAAAGCCAGCTGGCAAGAAGAGATAACAAGGTTGACCACACATAACGAGAACAACCTATAAAAAATAATCTAAAGTCGGACATGGAAGGCAGCACTCAACTTAACCAGCCGAGAACAGAATACATAAAAACATCCCATACCACAATTACACGACACAATGTAAAACCCATATATAACAGAACGAGAAAATGATCTGCCCAAACTCGAAGCTTTCAAAGAGTTGAATGAACTAGTTACATCATTCAAAAAGCTAAATGACCTAGGATGACAGTAAAACGGTTAAAATACCAAGTTTTTTGCTGTCTAAAGTCCTAAATTGTTAAAGAATGACAGTAAAAATAAGCCGAATGTCTTAGTCGACCACACATAACGAGAACAACCTACAAAGCAACACTTCGGAGAACTACATGTTTGTAGTACATTTTGTATATACGCATTGTTTGAAATATATATTTTTATATCCCAAAGGTCAACAGTGTTTTAGTCATTGGAGACCGCCCAGCCATATTACACTGGCACTGGGTTGAAACTGGTTTTAGGATGCACCAAACATCATCATTGCCTTCCATACAACATTACAGATTACAGTGCAACATGGAAAATACTTAATGACGACAACATTAAAGGATCTTATTACATAATTGAATGTAGTTTAAGATTGCAAACATATTTAATTCAACAACGCATATTAAAATGAACGACCAGTGCACGAACGTTTTGATACCCCGCCTTTAATTTGCTCTCGACTTTACGATATCATCAAAAAGCATGTCATACACGTTTTGGTTACAAAAGCATTTCGCATCGGTTTACTTGGAACAATATAACATAAACAAATAAAATGTCTTTATCAATTGAAAAATGGTTCTAGTTAATTTAAACCATATAATTATGACTATTATTTCGGAAAATACGACCTTGTTTTTGTTGTCACCATTTATGACCAATTTATTTCTAATTTATTTGCCGACAAACACAGTTATGTTCTATCTAATTTAAAGTGCATGTACTTTTGAACACTACAGAGAAAGTCATCCCACCCGCATGGCTCAGTGAAACGAACTATATCAGTATGTCATGTTTGCTAAATACACATTAAAGCTCCGAACAATTAAGTGACTGTATTATTACTTACTCGCGTCTTAGAGGTATAGGGTATTATTGGATGCATAAAGCGATTTGGCTATGGAGCATGCGACCGCGTATCAATGCCTGGATTACAAATTCAAATTAAAGGATGGATTGTGTAAGAATGTCGTGAACCAAACTAATTCAATTTTCATCCAGACCATGTTGCACAGAGTGATGAATGTAACAATGTAGAATATATTTCAATAGAATAACCAATTAGATACGGGGAAGAGTTGGACGCCTTATTCTTTGTGAGACGTTTAGATTTTAGTTCGTCTACAGTTCGTCTATAATGTCCCTTACAAGATTATTAATGTGTTCTCAGATAACATACATAATCCGACAGTCTACACGATAATCAGTGTCAGCGTCTGTCATTCTGATAACATTCTTCATCGTCAAAATCAGACATACGTGATGTCCTCTTAAATCAACACAAACATGCATCATAATCACATTTAGATATCGTATATGAAAAATGTCAACAAATAATTAGATCTATGAGAGTAAAAAGATAATAATCAAATTGGACAGGTATTATTACCACAATTATACTAAATAAAGCATCAAAAAGAGGACAAGTACATGACTGTATATAAAGCATACATAAAAACACAACTTTTATCAATACCCGTACGCAGCATCGCCGGAGTCGGGCACTGAATGTCCGCCAATAGTGTAAAGTCCGTTTTGAGGACACACGTCTTAGCTGACAAAAATTGATAAAACATCAAGTAAAGAAGATAACGCATTATTTACACATAACCTCGAGAATATAATGCGACGGTCCGATGCAAAATCATATGTTCCGCAACTCTCCGACACTCGTCAGTTTCCGTACTGCATTTACATACGAAAATCCGAGGTCAACGAGGAGTTTTTTTCAAATTTGTAATATTTAGATTTCACTATGACCATTTGTCGTATCACGTGACGACCATGTGGCCATCTAGTAAACGATTGGTGTTCGGATTTTATTTACGCATGATCTCGGGAAATAAGTACGACGATTTGATAGCAAAACATATTTTTTGCGACTTACCGCCACCAATCTGTACCGCTTAAATAGACGATAATCCGAGTTCAAGGAGAACTAATATTCAATTTCTAATATTTAAATTCTATTCGACCGTTTGTAGTTTATATCACGTGACAGATTGCCAACGTCACGTGACTTTGGTGGAAAGCGAGTAATTTGATTGGCGCAAAAGGTTCATAGCAAAATCCGTATTAATCTAGTGGTTTGCTACCTGCAATGCCTACTCGTTATATATACATCATATTAACTAAAATGATGTTAGCAATTCGTTGCTCATTTTTAAAGAAACTGTTACATGAAGATAAAGTACATGCAATGTCAATATTGGATGTTGTCTAATTAGGTAAAGCAACAAATAATTCAGTGTAAACACGACTTGCATCGCTCAATTAGGTATTTATTCTTAGTGGATGGATAGTGAATATCCCTCTGATAATTGTTCCGATGACGCCTTGGTCGAGGGTAACATAGATACCAGTCATGTATCAACTGTCATGGATTATATGAGCAAATTGACAGTTACTATAGTTCTAATCATTATTATGTCTGTACTTTGTTAGTGGTGTCATAAAACTGGCATTGATCAGTGTTATGATCAGAAATCAAGTATATTTTATGTTCACTCTATGATAGTTTCTCTTCGATTTTAAACATTTCAGATGTATCAACTTCCCATCACATTTTATATTTGGGATCTATTACAGCGGCTAGTATAATATGTATCGTCAGTTTTGTAATAGGACTTGCGATTTTTCATTGACAAATGTAAAGATGAAACAATTGACTGTGCTCGTTAATTATATGTCAATAAAAGTTGTTTGATGATGGTGTTCTGTTCCAAATGTCACTGGTACAGTCAAACATTCCGTTTTAGTACATTCCTTCTGAGTGAGAGTAGTTGCAGTTAAATGTATTTGAATTTTCTTACAATTTATGCAACAGTTTACGTTCATAACAAATAAGTTTAACTGTATCGAGCTTATTTAGTTCTTTCTTCCCTCACACCTAGCATTGACTGTTTCTTGGTAATTTAAGAATTTCATCTTGTGTCAATAACATGTTTAATCCTTATTCCTTCAATGCTATATCTGGCATGAAAGTGAATGTCTAACATATGTCTAACAACTGTTGAAGCTTTGTCTACCACAGTGCGTATATTTCGAGGGTTGCCCGCAAAACTGACGTAACTGCTTATTATTAAAGAATGATATACTGCAATCTTGCAGGCAACCCTCGATTTGTAGATAGGGAAGATCTCCTTCAATCGATATCTTACATGGACAACCAGATTGTGAGAAAAACATCTTCCATGTTTTTGAAATTCATCCACAGGAAGGGAAGGCTGGCTAGATTTTTCTGGCTCTAATTCATCATGGGAATAAACTTAATAATCATTACGTACATCAGCAAGTTCAGCATCAACTTTGAACCCATGCACAAAATCAGACGTTTTCGTCATGTTAGACGCATCGTCACTTACTATATTGCAGATCTTGCCACCAATACCACTATATGCCAATGCTTGTTCATATTCTAGCTAAACGTTATCATCTGAATGACGTCCTTTAAATCCCTTACTTGATGGCTGACTGTTGTCCAATTTAAAATGAAATGTCCTGTTATTCCAAGACATCCTTTCGTTTGGCGATTCAATCAAAGGTCGATTGTCAAACTCGCACTTTGAGCAAGTTTTAATTTCAAGTTAGCTTGAATTGTGCATGTAATTTGTTTTTGCGAAAAAAATCAACTGGGAATTCGGTACCTTGGTTCTACATGTAGTGAGGGGGGGGGAGTAGTGACTTAAATCATTACTTTCTACGGTGGATAGTGAGATAGCAAGAAAATTGATGAGTGCATTGAATTTCGTAATCTCAATTTGGAGATGACCTTTGTTGCATATGTGATGGAAGATGTTGATGACGATTTCAGGAATGTGCTGATTAAGAGTTGTTGAGCAGGGACAGTCTCCTCACCACAGTCAAATATAAATTCATGTGAGTGTCTATGTGATTTTTTCTGAAACAAAAGATAAGTATAACATGACATAATTTCGTCGCATTAAGGCAACTAGTTACTGTATCATTAATAAAGAGTAGACAACAAAGTTTTTGTTATAAAAATATGATATCATGGAGAGGTTTATAACACGGGGAATTTACCATACAGTCACCGAGGTGCAGTTTGTTTTTAATAAACATTTCATTAATACTGGTGTTATTTTAAATATGATTACATAATCAGAAACTAGAGAGAGCTTCGTCTTAAATTTATTTCAATATTTTACAAATACGTTCCTAAATAAGGAAATAAACCCATGGGACGTGAAATCACTTTCTTTTATTCTTGTTTAGAATAGAAGTGTTGCTTCTACTGAATGCAACTCAGTGACTGACTGGACAAAGTGGTATACATTTTACAAAATGTATAACTTTTTAACTGGTTGATCAATTTTGATGGTGTCTATGAATGTAATTATTTTATGAAGATACCGAAAGCCACTTCTTGTTTTTGATACCATTAAAATCTGACCACTTTATTACAAATGCACCTTTCTAAGATAACATACATTTTATAAAATATTTTTTTTTACTATTTATCAATGTATCAGTGATTAAGGCCGGATATTTTATCCATATCACTTATTATTATAGGTTATAGATCATATCTTAGAATTATAAACCAATAAAGTGCAAGGCAGCGAAGCGACTGGTTTATAATTAACCCGCCAACCTTTTGGTGGCCTTTTCAATGTTTTGTATGCAAACGATAACATGCCCAATATAGAGTAAATAACAATTAAATAACAAGATTGCGTGTATTAGCTGATATTTGCAGAAAGTATAACAGTACAACTGAGAGGGGAGTTCATAAAATTCAGGGACATGAGTGAGAATATTGTACCTGGTTTATTTGTCTATATTGTTCATGGAATAATGCACTTACAGAGTGTATATTTGTTTGCTTCAATCGAAAGGCAGACTGTAGTCATAATTTCAATGAATAGGAACTTTATCTTGTATTGCATGTACATTATAGAACAAGTATCAATATAGAAATAACATGTAGGCTTGAGCACTATGTTGGTTTACGTATGCATATGTGCATGACATTCACTAAGTCCGTCTTAAATCACCACTACAAAGTTTCAAAGTTTATACATGTATAATACAAAATATACATTTGTAGTTACATTCCACATTTCAAACAAATGTATTTTGTTATTACTTCAGTGTAATGGCCATAATAGGTTGCAAGAACTTTTAATACTTCCATAAATAATCGGAGCCACTACCACCACTTGCACAATTGTGAGTTTACTGGACTTGCCTCCAGGTGAACCGATGTCCCAGTCTCAAACTACCGGTAAACTACTTAACGTATGTATCATATATCATTTGCAAGCTGATAGTATATTGTTCTATCTAATGTAAACTACGTTGTCGGTTTCAAAGCATACTTTAGATTCGAAAGCCATTCACCAATTATAACCGTCACAACAATGCACAACATTATCCTAGTAATGGGTAATTATATAGAAGAAAAGAAAACAAGTGTATCTAGGAATTTAGTCACAACTTCTATATAAGTATAATAATGAGGTTCCCTAGCGCTAGTCGTCTGGGTTTTTCATGTCGGCCCTTTGTTTATTTTGTACTTCTATATGTAGGACAACCACACATTACGCAGATAACACCCAAAGCAGAAATGTGCCATTTTGAACGAAGCGGCGGTCTTATGTTTGATTTCAATGTCGCAAAAGGGCACGATAAAAAAAGAAAATAAACGAAACGAAACAAACCACAAAAAAGCGCATACATTAATCAATCTTAATCATAGAGCTTTCATCTTGGTATGGTGGCTTTAACAAGAGTCACGGTGCACCAAACTTGACACTTACCCTACAGCAAACCTTCGTGTTTACAACTTAAAGTTTCTTGCAATGTTATATCCCCAAACTAAACGTCGGGCAGGAGCACAGTGTCTACATACAGTATTATCTACTGTACAATTCGTAAATAGTAAATAAAGATGCAATACAGCGCACATCTACGACCTTGGTGGGATCATAATATTATATGATATAGTGTTTGCTTCTGCATGGTGTAATAACATCGTAGTATCCGTATACAGATATATGATCATAAAATAATCGTTCGGCTCCAAAACACATTACTTTGTAAAATCATTGCAGACAAGACATCAACAATCTATGATATAAGTGAATCACATTGACGTATGGGATATGACAAGAGATAAATTTATGCATTGACAAAATTTGTCAGAAAAAATAATTAGATTTGTGAAACATTTATAGGAGATATCACTCAGATATTCACAATAGGGGACAGAATAACATATTGTTTGTCTGCTTTGAGACATATCTGTTGTTACATTACAAAGGTTTTTTAATCTAATTTACAGCTTTGAACCACCCAAATCTACCTTGAAATATTAAAAGTTAATATTCATTAAATGTTACGGAATACGTTGAACTATGAGTTTTCTTTTCTACATTTATTTGAGAGTTTGTATTGCCTTCTATGTTAAAATGTTTGTTCCATTCCATATACTATGTAGTTCAGTTTTATATAAATTATTTAGCAAATATTTAGAACATACACACAAGACGTTGTATTATACATAACAGGGTTTCTTGCAATTAATGCACGTCAGTGTGGCTTACGAATTCAAATTAAAGGAATCCATTTGTTAGAATGTCGTGAACCAGACAAATTCAATTTTAATTATTATTAATTTATTTGATATACTTTTACGAAAAGCAGTGTAGCTAATAACAGATAATGACTATTTGTTTAACCCTCTAATTAATTTTTTTTTTATAAAAACTGTCTGTTTTTCGTGTTCATTGCTAATTAGCAATATCTCGGACAATTTAAAGTAACTCTCTTGGATTAATTGTTTCTTGACGCTATGACGTCAGCATAACAGTCACATTAAATAATCGTTCTCATCTATATTTGAGTAGACTATCTAACGTATAAAAGCGCACAAAATAAGACTTTTACTCTTCGATACGGCTTTAATATTTACATTATCGTGTATAATTTAGATCAAAAGACATACATATCCATCTGCTTCAATACACGATTTACTTTTTTTAAACCGGATGATATAATCGAAAAGTATGAGGTCGTATTGTTAACATTGTTAATCGGTAGGGCCGTATACGGAGGCGAAACGCACAGAGGGAAATATTTGATAGGGTCTATTTGAGGCCTCTTTTCCTTTAAAACATGAAAATTATGAGGTCGCATATAAAGAAGGGTATAACTAAGACTACGGTAACAGTGATTCTCGGCAGGGCCGTATCCAGAGGCAAAAATCACGGAGGGAAATAATTTGTAGAGGGTTTTGCATTTGTTTTTCTGCATAAAAACATGCTTATGTTTTGGTAATTTCTCAATATTTCACCAAAATTGTATTCGGTAATAAAGTCGGTAACTGTTTAATACTAATCGGTAAATTTACTCCTCTAAAACGAAAAAAAAACCAAAGTAATAATCAGTAAAAACCCATATTCCTGACCTACTTTTATGATTTAAATGAATATTCAGCGTAAAATCAGAACATAGTATACAATATATCACTACAAACATATTTTTATCATCGTATCACATAAGACACATACATATAAATTGGTAATTGTCAATAAATAATTGGATGTTTGTAACCAGAAACTACTGAATAAAACATCACGAACAGAATTATTGAACAAAAGCGTCAAAGTTCAGGAGATGACATGGTTATACCCCAATCACACTGAAGGCAGTATGAGACGGTATGTTGTTGAAGGTAAATTACGGTGTCCCATTAGGGCCATCGCTGCATAGAAGTAAGTCGAAACACGTAACAACGATAGTACGATATTAAAAGGTCGAAACTATGATGTCGAAAAGTCGAAAGTACAATAATAAAAACTCGAAACATCGACAGTACGATAGTGATAAGTCGATATCATTTCGAGTTTTCACTAGCATAGTATCGACTTTTCATCATCGTACTATCGTTGTTTCGTACTTCCGACTTTTCACTATTGTACTTTCGACTTTTCATCATCGTAGATTCGACTTTTCACCATGATCGTACTTTCGACTTTTCATCATCGTAGTTACGACTTTTCACCATCGTACTTTCGACTTTTCATCATCGTAGTTTCGACTTTTCATCATCGTATTTTCGACTTTTCACTATCGTAGTATCGCCTTTCTCATGCGCATTCCCTCGTGAACAACAAACCTGTCATAGCTAGATTCCTCATTTAGTTATCATGTGACCACACTGTTACGTCATGATTTAAGATACGTCGCAGGTGATGGCATAAGGTTATATGTATGTATTGTTAGTGATTGAATAAGTACGTGGCATGGTGTTACATAAATCCAAATAGATATACGTAGATTTGGTGTTCACTATCACAAATTTAACAATGAAAGTATCCTGGGTGAGAGTTGAAACTCCCAATCTCACTTCTGCGATTTCCAGTTCAACCCTCAATTCTGAGTGTTCCTATTCCCACCCTCTAGTCTGAAGGTTTCAACTGCCACCCCCTGACCCATGAGGGTTTAAACTTCCGCTCTCGCTGTTGAGGGTTTTAACTTTAAACTCCCAACATCACCTCTGAGGATTCTTTCTCCCGCATTCACCTCTGACATGGGAACTTGCGGTCTGCACCCCGTACCCCCTTCAGCTACATATAACCTCATACCATCACATGTGACGTATCTTAAATCATGACGTAACAGTGTGGTCACATGACTACTAAATGAGGAATCTAGCTATGACGCGTTTGATGTACACGGTGAGTGCGCATGATCAACAGGAAGGCGATACTACGATAGTGAAAAGTCCAAACTACGATGATGAAACGTCGAAACGACGATGGAGAAAAGTCGAAAGTACGATGATGAAAAGTCGAAACTACGATGATGAAAAGTCGAAAAAACGATAGTGAAAAGTCGAAAATACGATAGTGAAAAGTCTTTGTTTCGAGTTTTCATTATTGTACTTTCGACTTTTCATCATCGTAGTTTCGACTTTTCACTATCGTACTATCGTTGTTTCGTAGTACTATCGACTTTTTACTATCGTATTATCGACTTTTCATCATCGTGATTTCGACTTTTCACTATCGTGCTTTCGACCTTTTATAGCTATGCGGCGATGGCCCTAACGGGACACCATATAAACTAGTGGCATTGTCCAGAAATATTTCTTAAACTTGGTTGCCTGTAGTTAAGGTCAATTTTGGTCCATTTGTGATGTCATTGCGAATGCTGAAAACGTTCGAGATACATAATTAGGGTGCACATGTCCATGCCAACAGCATTTAAGAGCATTCGATATTGCGTGTGTTATTATATATAGTAACACAATTGTGCTGTATTGGAACTGATATGAACATTATAAGACATATATGCAATTTGGTGTGGCCTAGTGTGCCAAATATCGATATTTGGCCCTCTTCCGGGATATGTGGCCCTCTTCCCTTGTGCCAAAATTCCGTATCGATGCTATATCAGGTCATTTCGGAAGCGACGCGTGTACGTAACGTACACAAACATGTGACGTCATTAGCGCGTTTTTATTCAAATTGAAGATTCTCGCTTGTTCGCTGTTTAAAAAAGCTCTGGAAATGTTAGATTTGTGTGTGTATTATTATCTTGCATTTGGAAAATATGCAGTGGAGTTGAACAAACATGTATGCGATAAAAGGGTTATAAAACGGAGAGTTGTGCATTAAGTCGATATAGGCATACTAGACCGGAATTGGCTCGAGGGCAAATATCGACGAATTGCCCACCAGTCCTGTGTGTTAACTTATGGCCTATACTTGGTCCATACATAGATTAAGGAATCAAAATCTGTTCGCGTTTATTGTCGGTGATAAAACACAGACAGGAGTTCGGATGCGGAAAAATTAAATTTTAATTTTCCGCATCCGAACGAGTGCCTGTGTTTTATTCACCGACAATATACAAGAACAGAGTTTTTATTTCGATTCTAAACACGATAGTATCTCGTACTATTTAACTGCGCGCATTCCACTTTACCTGTTTACCTTTCACGATTGCTGAAATTGAGTGGCAATAGCTGGTACAATTACCTCCCCGACACCGATACATACCGGAAGTGCATTTTACTACGAACCGGAAGAATAATTGACTACAATGTTTACATTTTTCATTCATAAATATGTCACGTGATATTTATTACACACGACGGTAGTTAGAACTATTTTTGAAACGCACGTTTGTTGATGTTCGATGTATTGTGAAGAAGCGAAACCCATTTTTGCAGTTTAATTTGTTTATTTGCAGAAACAGCAGTAACAGCGTATTGAATAAATGCTTATTATGTATTTTATTGAGTTGTTTTGTCATTTTAGAGCGCACAAACAGATATGACCAATTTGCTGTATACGGGGTGTAAATAGTAACAGCCAATGTGACAGCTATTTATTATGGGGTAATAAAACATGGTTCGGTTTGCTCTTTGTGTATTGGATTAATCCGCGGATCGTGTAAGACTATAGGTTAATGTTGCAAATGATTTAAAATTCTCCACAAATGAATATGTTTTATAGTTTGAGCATTAGCAAAAACTTTCGGTGTGGCCACAATAATATATATGAAAAGCATTCCAAATACAGGAATACATTGTTAGAAAGTATTAACGTTTCTAATTCACTGTCCTCGAAATATTTCACGAATTTCCATTCAACTAATTTGAATCCTATTTGATAATAATAATTATGTGTCACACAAGACAAGCTCATATTTTTACAATTGACATAATTTGATATGTATTGATCCCATTAATATGTTTTGTGTTTCTTTCTCTAAATGAATTCCCAGACAATAGGTCATTATGTTTTCAGAATATATAAATGATCGTTGATTAACAAGTATTTGATAGAACATCAAGTTATTCACTCAGCCACTTTTCTAATTGGTCACTTTTCAAAACCAAAATACCTTTACTGTGATAATAATATTGTATTTTATTTTGCACACGTAGGTTTTATGTATGGACTCAACATTGATCGTATGACTGAACATGCATACTTGCATACGTGATTTTTAATGGAATAAGTGTTAGGACGATGCCATAAAAAGTTTGTGTGCAAAATATCAATAAACATTATGATCACAGTTAGACGGTAGAAAAGTGACCAATTAGGTAAGTGGTTCAGTGTAGTATGATACAATGTAGCCGACTGCTATATATTGGTAACAATAAATTCATACACGGATGACCAACCTAAAATGATAATTATCATCTAGCTTTACGGTATATATAGCTGCACTATCAAACTTATTCGTGACTAGCTTATCGTTTCTGTTTTTAATTCAAACAGTATATCAAATGTCATGAAAAAGCAGTATTCGTCATTTTGACATGAGCACTAGCAATTTGTTACTGCTACAAATGTACCAAGTTGTATTTCTATAAATTCCATGCGCGGTGTTTAGTTTGGATGCTGCATGGGGATTGTCATTGTAGTGTGTGGTTGTTCTTTTGATTAGTTGCCGTCTACTGATTAATTATGGCTGGATGGTATCCGCAACTCTTGACGAATTGTGTTGATGTTTATTTAGATTTGTAATAAGGTGCAGCAATGAAATGTAAACGCAAACACCACTTTGTTTTATTTCTAATATAATTATATTAACTATCTTTCTACCAATTTATCATCCATTATACTTTTATTGTACGAACCAGCCATTATTTTCATCACCCCGGAATATATTTTAGCCAGTCTCCAGAAAAACCTGGTATAATGACATTATGTAATTACTATATGTAACAAGATTTTGATAAAGCTTTTTAATAAGGAAAAATGCATATCTATTGATTTAAGTTTAAGTAATTGACCCATATAGTACTATACCTTAGCTTTAAATTTTCCTATGAATTATGTCGAAAACCCATACTTCGTTGCTATGGTGACCAATTTCAGAAAAGTACTTCAATTGAGAAAAAAGAAGATTTAGTTGTTTAAAACAAAAGTAGGCTTTCTCTGAATGCAAACAATTTCTATTTTGATATATATTTTGAAAAGTGAAACATAATTATAGAATTTGGTACTATTTTGAACAGTTTATGTCAATAATTGATCGAATGGTGTAATAATGAAATACTGAGTTCAGTTACTTCAAATAACGTTTGAATGACGTTTGCGACGTCACACAAAAAGCTCCGAATAGGGACTATACAAAAACAGCTGTAACTTCCTAAAATTCAAGATATTAACATAATTTCTTTTGCAATTTGCTAATTTAACATTATCCTGTAATACTTTGGAAAATCTTAAAGTCAATATTTTTGTCAAAATAACAGGTTTTCCTGGAGACTGGCTCATTTATACAAGTCCCAAAAGACTTGTTTACATATCTAATTTCTATTTAAAGTTACCATATAACTACTTGTTACTGTGGCTTGTACGTATATGTACACCTTTTTCTTCAGAAACATTGTCTATGTAATACAAAAAATCGGTTTTCAGGATGTGGCTATTCTGTTTTTGCTATTTTTGGAAGTATTAATTTTCGAAATTTATTTTCCTGAACGTTCACACGAACACCTTATCAACTTCCAGATACATGTAACAGATTACGAACCATATAGCATTTTATTTCCTGATAAAAAAGGCTGTATTAGACTCCAGACTGAAACTTATCTCAAACATTCCAGATTAAGCTCTAAACTGTGCTTCAATTTTGTAAAAAACAATATTTCTGTAACAATGTTTTAAAATTTATGAATTCGTCTTTGCAATCTTATGAGATATCAGCGTAAAGGCATTGCATTTCAATATTATATTTGTTGTTTGTGAAATTAAATACAGTTGAGCTTGAGTATTATCCCGAAAACCAATTTTGTGTGAACGATTTCCCCACATTTCACATAATCGTGGGCGCACTATAATAGTCAATATTGTATACCTATTATGTAACAAGGATTCTGATTGGCTTAGACGGCCTACACGAGAGGTCTATTTATTTAAATATAAACCTCCCGAAACCGTGGCTGGGGTGGATATAACTTTTTTATGTGGTGACGTCATTTCCTGCGACATTACGTTCCAAACAACGTAACGTTATTTCCTGTATTATTAGGCATACGGCTGCCCATACATATTTATATGCTCTAACCTAGCCACTTATGATAAATGTCGTTAATATACGTGAATACTCTCGCATACATATACATAAGAAGAGCATTGTTAGCTAGAACATTTGAAGAGTCGTCTTTTGTTTATATTACATACACTTTCCTGAAGAGAGTCTGAATTTGTTATAACTTAAAAAGAGTCAATAGGTTTTATTTCCTTGACTTATGGCATGTTATACAATATAACAGTTGTCGACTTATGTTTCGATGAATATGATGTTTAATTGACCTTCAAAAAGTGATATTGACCTCTGACTTCGTCATCGGTCAATATCACTTTTTTCAGGTCAACAAAACATCATATTCACCTCAACATAAGTCAATAACAGTATAATATAACAATCGTTCCAAACACTGAACTTACCACTGCAAATATCTGGTCGTTCGCAAATTAAAAGCAAGACAAGTCTTATTGTTAGGAATCTCCTTTTCCTCGATACACTGAACAGCATTACATACTGTAATATAATTTACATTTAATGTGAAAAAATGTCGTGGTTTTGGTGAAAATACCATTGAGTGGGGGCGTAATCAAACAATTACATCAATTGTTTTATACCTAACTGAGATGTTTTTTTGTATAATTATTCATTGGGGATTCAATTTCGTGGTTGATATCATCCACGAAATCCATGTAATTTAATTCCCTACGTATATTAATGAGTTTACAGTATCATATTACAAGTTGAAACTGATATGAATACATGCACGTGTGGTATAGCCTACATTTGTAAGAAGTAAATGTTATTAAAATATACTTTTTGGATATTACAGCAGAGAAACAAGGAAATTTCAACGCTCTAAGTCATATTAATGTGGCTTTGGATTGAAAGTACGAGTTTCTTTAGTTAGTTTTCATTTGTCTACCACATGTGTCCCATTATGTATATAAATTATCCTAATGAGTTTGCGTTTATTATATGATATCATTTTTGAAATAAACAACGGCATAGTGAGTGTATCTGTATGATCAAACTCTCCCAATATCCGATTACAAATACATGTACATTATCCATAATTATACTAATCGCTCAAATATGGGAAATAATAAGAGAAACATGTTTGCATACACCTTCAAAATTATTTCATTGGCCATTCACTATATTATGTATTTTTTGTTTGGTGCGTAGTACAAGAACGGATATTAGTTAAGATTTAAATGTAAAACAAGTTCCATTTGGCCAAATAAAAGTGCTAGCGAGTGACCCAACACTGTAAATGACACAATCTTTAATCTTCATGCATAATATTTGATACATGTAATAATAATATTAATAATAGGTACATTATTAGGCACCGCAGTTGGGCATACACAGTCTTCCTTGTGAGCCTCTTTCAAAATTAACATAAATATATATACATAAAACAAACAATTAAAAGAACAATAAATAGGTCAATGCTTTTCGGTTACATTCAAGTATTGGTTTGTGAAGAACAAGTAAATCTACTGTCAATATGATATCTTTGTTTTCAGTAAATATTTTGTCCAGAACCTCTCCGATACCAACACTGAAGATGCATGCTCAAAGAAATCCTTTGATAATGAAACCGGAATACTTCTGGTGAGTACAAGTCTCCAAGTGTGGATTGTCTCTTCCAATTCTGCAATTCAATCTTAGGAATTAAATACGATAATCGCATTGTACCAAGATATTTATAACCGTGTCATTTGTTTATTCAAATAAACGCGAAAGTGCGTGAAGAGGTCATGAGAATCAGCTTTAAGGACAGCGACTGTTTTAGTCAGATGATCACATTAAATTAAGTTAATAGTACCTAAGATGAACGTTTATAAGAATTTTTTGTTTTGTTTCAGGACGGGCGATAATTGGTATTGATTTTTACTAATGCAGTTCGGATTGTATTGAAGAAGGACGGAGTAAATAAGTATTTGTTTTGATATGAATTTAATTTAATAATACGTATAACATCTGGTACACAGACAACAACCACTAGAAATATAAGCCCTTTTCTGGTAATTGATTGAGAAGCGGAAAACACAAGAAAATTTAAAAAATAGTTTATTTCTACGGAAACTGGTTAGTCCATTTATTCCCTGTTGGAAAACGACCTTAACCCTAATGCAAAACTGTGAATGATGCATCGCTTAACATGTGATACTTTACCGGTAGAATGAAAATGAAACAAAAAATGTATAATGAATAAATAACCTTGAACAAGGAATTCATCAACGGCCATTCATATACATGTAGTAGAACACGTATAGAAGGACACGTTAGGCAGCAAACCTAATACTTTAACAAACAAGCACTACTTGAATGGTAATGGGAAACGTTCCAAGTTGTGTCATTATGCGTTCATGAGTTAGTTATCAGCGTAATGAGTTACATCACGAATGTCCGTATAGACATATATTGGACTTATGATAAGTTCGTAGCTTGCCGTTCGTGTCGGATGTACTATGTGTGTTTTCGTCACCTTGTGTCAATATATTCAACCCATGTCTTTGTTCCAACCTCGCATTTCCGTTCTATGTTTCCGAATGTCTGTATTTTGTTCTAGCTCCGTTTGTGTTACATACATATATGATAATAGGGTAAATATGACTTTACACCGCTCATCGAAGTTAGATGGTACATTAAGCCAATCGATTACATAACATTTACGACCAGTAGGTCAGAGTCTGTGACTAAACCTCCATGGCTTCGTATCGTTGACCGATTCATTAGATGGCAGTAGGAGTTGTGAGTACAAGGAGTGGGTGAGAATTGTTTACTGTTGCACTCTGATCAGTATAGTTAACAGTCCATACTTTATAGATGCAACACCACATGAGCCGCATCCCAACAAATATTTCCCTGACTATACGCTCAGCATAAACAGGGAAACTGGCTTCTCTTCCCTCATATCCTCGTGGCGATGGATAAGAGCAGGAATGATGGGTTGAGAGTGATAAACATAAGGTGGAAACACTTGTTTCACAATCGACCTAAAAATTAGTAGTGGGAATATAAACAAATGTTGTAATGGGGACAGATATAATTCAAGTGCTACAAATGGTCTTGTCCACCTATTCAGTGAAATCACGAAGGAAAAGCACGAGTAACCTCTAACAAAGAAGTGGTTATGTAAATACTTCAAATCCACAATAGATGACAGATAGACTGTTGTAATATCCGGATTCCATAAAATCTGTAAGATCTACTGGCCGACTAAAATCTCGAACGATAACCTATACAGAAATACGGGACGAAACATCAGAACTGTAATGAAACAACGACGATTTAGACAACTAGGGCATGTGATCAGAAATGACACTCAACTCAAAAAGATAGAACAGCTGATATACAAATAATAATAGCAATTCTCTGAATTCTCTAAGATACACATTTTTGGACATTCTAGTGAAACATTTAGTATGTTAAGGTACGTTTGTTCAATTTGCCGTGATATAAATATGAATGTTTCATCTGTATGTCTGCCAAATACGTTGGATAAACCTTGTAATATAATGGTAAAGATGTAACGAGTTCTTGCGACGTATTTTTATGTCGAAATGTTCCGTACGTTTTTATGTGGTATTATTTCAGCTGTAAAGTAACAGTCACAACGGAACTAACACAAACAGTTATTTATAAATGTGTAAGTAAATGCTTATCTAACCACTGTAATTTTTGACAGTATTTTGCTTCAAAAAATGCTGGAATAAAATAAGCAATCCAGAAACAGTTTGACTGTACCTCGTATGAATTAGGTTTCATCAATAAACTTTGAACATGAGTGTGGCGAGGTCGTTGATTTGTGATTATGTTTTCCTTTCCAATATTCAGCCCGTACAGTGTCTATTGTGAATTTCCTCATTAATGTTTCCATTTCCGATACAATCGCCAATGGACCGATTTGATCCCATATCAGAATCACGAACCATGTTCCCCTTTTTGTTCATCTTAATTAACAATTCATTATCTTAATTACCACATAAAAGTATTATTGATCTGGACGTAAAAAGTTAAACTTCTGCTTTCAACAATCCATGTTTGACAATTCTCTATAACTTTATTAAAATTAAAAATGAATGTTGAAAATTTATTAGTTGTGTAATGGGTTTTGTGTCGTTTAATAACGCACTTAGCAAATTATTATAACACCAAATTCTGATCAGTTAGGAAATCTTGTTTTAGTAAAACAGCGTCAGTGGCATAACCCTTAGTGTGTTAAAAGTCACACTTTGCTTTTACATGACAATTTAGATATGTAAGCTTATTAATGTCAATATGATATGCATACTCGCATAAACGGAATTAATTTGGTGTGATAGATCGTGAAACACGTGTTAAAAATGTATAATTCAACAGTGAATTGTGGCAGCAATGAAACTCATTCAGCACATGTAAATACAACATGTTTATACTGGCTTAGTCTATACCTAATCTATTTTAAGAATAACCAATGAAAAAGCTGAATTTTGGTGGTTTAATGAAAATTTAATTTCAATTTTTTTCTCTTAACAGACGTTACGTGACAGACAAACGTGACTCGCATCACTACGCTCGCTCCGCCATTTTTAATCATTAGATATTTACTTAATATGTTCTAACTATAACTTAAGTCGACTGTTGTCAAACAAGTTCTTGAACTCTCGATTGTGTGGCTTGGTGGTCGAGTGGATAACGTACTTGAATACTGAGAGGTCCCTGGTTCGAATCACGACCGGGACACTTTTTCATTTCTCAAACGCTTTTCAGTGTTTCCCACCCAACTAGAGATGAACTGGTTGTAAACCCAGAGATAGTCTCGCGTGTATCGGTGCTCTACATCAGGCACGTTAAAGAACCATGGAGTCCATTCGGAACGAGCTAGGGTAACGAACCCGGATTCCTTGTTTCACAACTGTTTCTCTTCTACTTACAGTCCCTTCAGCAAAAACACAGGACCCCATTGGAAATGAGGGCTAAACTACCAACCAGTATTAAACTAACGAATGCCACGAAATAAAATTAGTCAAATGTCACAAGTTATGCATGCTTAGTTAGTACTAGAAATTCATGCCATCGGGCAAATTATGTCGAGCCTCGGCGCACGTTGAAAAAAGCATCATCTTAATCGTGCCAAGTTAAATCTACTCCCACCATGCATAAAGAAAAAATGATCCGTACAACCTTCAATATGACCTTAAAGTTTGTACAATTTGATGTCGATGGCGTACATTTGTATATCATCCACTTTTATTCGGAAATGATATTCGAGTCTGCGTATGGGAGTGATGGGTTGAATTATGTGGAATGCTGCTGATGTGTTTACGCATTTGTAAAAACGGCCACTGGTTAGAATCAGATGTATGTGGTGTATGTATTGACTGATTGCTTAATATTAGTGATTTTAGATCTGTAAAATGTTCATAGAAGACCGGACAGGTGAGGAAGCAATCAACTTAACCAGCCAGGCACAGAACACATAAAAAGACATCGCATTCATTTTGTACCACAATTATACGATACAATAACCAACATATAATCGAACTAGAAAACCAACTACCCAAGTCCAAGATGTCAAATAGCTAAATGAACTAGTTTCAGCAATCAAAAAGATGAATGGCCTAGCTGAATGACATAGTTTCAACAGTAGACCGGCTAAAATACCTAGTTTTTAGCTACTTAAAATCATTAATATTCGTGGGGGATTTAATTTCTTGGATTTCATGGATGACCATAACCACGAAATTTAATTCTCAATGACCAATTATACAAATAAATATGCCACGGTTACAATGGCTGCCGTACTTGCTTTCAAGTTCAGTCAAGTATAAGACTGGGTTTCTGGGAAGTTAACTGTCATATATAAACATGTAATCTTGCAATGTTTATATATTTTTATTTTTTAAATGAGTTATAATAATTGTTGTTAATTATGACGTTGCTATTTTTCATGAAATCCTAGATCCTTGAAATCACGTCCCCACGAACTGGTATGTTTCACAAACAACACGAAATTTTGTCCCATTGAAATTAAATGATTTTACAGTACTATGATTTTATAGATTTTTAAAATGCTTCGGAATGATCAAATAATGTTTGTTATATATGTCCAATCGATATAATCGCTTATCCATGTACATCCTAAGTGCTTATACTCTATGGTAATTTGAATTATATTGAAATGTCATCCGTAAGAACTGCCAAAAAATACAAAAAAAAATAATTTAAAAATGAATTCTTGCATTTCAAAGTTCGTTTATTTAAGGTTAAACTGATATCCAACCTAACGTTTCTATTACTCGACGACACATTTAGAAACGGCAAATGATTATACAGACCACCATGAATCATTCAGGGTACAATATAGTTCCACTAAAAGTCTTCATTACGAATTTGTCTAACTAACTAATCTTTAATGTTCTGAATGTAACACTTTTAGTCGTCTTTAAACTTGCAAAACTATGCATCTTTTCAAATTAACCAAGGCGAGTTTACTACTTTAATGTCATTGCAAGACGGTATACATAGTAGAAACGAATGTATGCAATAGCCCTAAACGATAAGGGCGGTCGGATACAAACAGTAATAAATAATAAATCGAACAGGTAAATACTGTAGCGCACAGACAATTCAAAACCACACAGAAACGACGGCAGCGCCTAGCCATTTACACAAGAGTCAGACATAGAACGAACCATCCACATCCCCCAAAAATAGATATTTCAAGCAAGCCTATATACTCACTCCGCAATGAATAATACACTGTGTGGACTTCGAATTTTGTGCATAATTAGCCATACAGGGGAGTAGTTAGAAATGATTACTACACTGAAGTGAAGGCAGTACTCAGCAGAAATAACGAAGCGCATAAAAATGAAAAGGCACAATGTACACAAATAGAATGATTACACATAAAACAATTGTAACAAAGGACAGTCATAAGTACGTATTAGAAATAAACAAATAACCCTTATAAAATGGACACCTCCGAACAACGAGAAACTCTATGACTATGGTTCAAAACTGTTTCCAGCGCATATGGCTTGTTTCCAGTGTTAACATACACAACAAAATGCTAAATATAGTGGGTTGATAAACATACCGGCATGCAATACTGTACAACATTTCCCCTTACACTATGATTATATTACTGTTACGTACTACTAGTAAACCATCCCAATTTATAAAATACTACCAAACATGTTTCTACTATCGTCAGCCAAAACAATATCCTCCTTAGAACAATGCCACTATGCTTATTATTCCGTATATTGATTTATACATATCGTGTCAAATATTGTTCCCTTGTCAAGATTATTTTTACTGGGAGCCAATTACTAAGACGTTAATACACAACACAGCCGTGCCGGGAGCGGATACTCTGTTCGCAAAATGTATAACGACCAAAGGGATTTATAATTGTTTTTATCTCCGGAGATGATACATTTTATTACAGCAACTACGCCATGAGTACTTTGCATAGTGTTGGCATCTTCATGATGCTGGACAAAAGTGACGAGACAATACGGTTTGGAAAGCTGTGACACTGTTCCCTACATAATTATACTGAAGTAAAATGTAAATATGATACAATAACAAGTTAAAGTTTAAGTCCACTTCTGTTTATTGTATACTTTATAATTGCGTTCAAACATACGACGTGTATGTGTGTCGCAGTCGAGTAGGGCTACGACATACGAGGGACGCTCTAATGGAATACATGTAAGCCCATAAAATGTATCCTTTGATATATTTTAACGATAAAATATTTTGAACCTATTAAAGCATTCACCTCCAACATATATGCAAATCTTCAGTCAGACAATCCATTTTTAAAATGCGATATTATCATCATTCCTATGTATACTGTGTATACACTGGACAAGAGCCAAAAACCGAGATCTTAACAAGCTTAATATTTTTTTTGGACAAAGTGTTGTTAGAGTCTAGGTAACCGATAAAAGTCAAAAGGGACAATGGCTGGCAAATAACAATAGTTGGGTAGCTCAAGAACATTTTCACTTCTCAGTAAGTCGCGTTTAATGGACGGTCCGTGTGAATGCACAATGTTCAGCAACAGCCTGACACCCTAGATCCCCGGGGCTGTTCTGCAATAGCCTATGTTTGTCTCCCTTTGCGAAGGAGATCGCCTATTTTATTTAAAATTGGTATTAACATCCATTATTGAGTGTGTTTATCAAATAGAATGGTAGAACATTGTTAAGAAAAGGGCGTACATTCCTACTGGCGTCCATGGTTCTTTTTGCAAAGCAGATTTTTGTTCTGCCTTTGCTTGCCAATATTCGGTTATGGATCGGTCGAATCGGTTACGAAATAAACCCACGTCTCGTTAATGGACCTTACATTTGCAAACGATCGTCTTTCGTATTTAGAAAACGGTTACTTTTGGATAGTTCACAAGGGCATGTGAGTTGGTGTGTCACATATGATAAGTATATTCAAACTGTACCCATCTTTCCCATTTGTGTAATAAGCTAGCTCCAAATGATGTACAAACGTACCAACTATTTGACTAATTGTAAATCTTCTACCTTTACCCAAAGCATACCATTTTGGAGGATTTTGCAATATTTGAATGGTGTGCATAAGGTTCATTTCCAACTTAAATTACATCGCTTTTAAATTTCTTAACCTATCAAGTACTTGATGGATAGGATATTGCATCACCTCATTTTACCTTACAAGTTACATTAAATGTCTTCATATATTAAGTCTACAACGGTTCTTAAATGGGACCGTATTTGGTAAGCTATAAGTTACATTTTCCCAATCATTTTTTTCATTAGTATACAGAAGGAGACAGTGTTAATTGGCTTATTGTTACATCGAGACTGAAAGGATATCAACTTGAAGCTAATAATATCATCTTTGCTATATAGTTCACTATTTTATAAAATCATTGGTAAAAGGAATATATAGCTCTAATTGCATTCCAATTTGAGCATCCCTAGTATTAGGTATCCCTGGTAAATTAAGTTGAGATTGTTTGAGAACATAATGAGTTGAAGATAAAACATGCAATGAATTACCATAGCGTACTAATTTATGGTTAAACAGCCATTTCTAGTAGTTGGTGGCACCATTGTTTTAATAATTGTATCCATACAATGTGAGAGGCTGCACTTGCCGAGTTTGCGATTCTTGCAGATTCATAAATTGGTACGGCGCTCATTTCGTTTCGTACGTACAAATCATACTTAAATATACTCATCGGATGTTCAATACATGTTACACCCACGTACACATATCGTCCAGTAGAAGTGGTATAAGACGTACGGTGGATTATTATAGATCATTTAGAACACGGAACACAATATATTAGCACAACATACCCTTAACAAAATATAGGTCCGTTTCGAAAGGCAACCAACGATAGCTTATAATCAACACATTTGAGTAGCAACAACACTGTGTTGTTCAAAGCGTTCGTGTTCATTGGAGAGTGAATTTAGCGTTATTCTACAGGACACTATGTTCTAACTACATTTACAAACGCAGTAATGATGGAATAAATCACTGTATGCTATACAAATAAGTATTGCTATGTTTACATACCATATTAGGATTGCTGAAAGTAACAGTATTAAAATCCAATACTGTAGCGTATTGGTATACAGAGAGACCAACAGCCAACAATCACTGCAATAGAGTATGGTGCCTACTGTGATAGTTGGATACCATATATATTGACGAGCATTTAACATCTTCTTCTGCTATGTCAGAGACTGTGTCGAATGTTTCCAATGCTAGATCGGAATTAAATTGCTAGCAGCTTTCAAGCTGTAACAGTTGAGAAGCACACGGAAGCTAATAGCGGGTGTGTCTATAAGTTTACAATATCAGGGCTACAGGAACTAAACAACGTGAAACCAGTGTGAAATTAACAGTTTATTTGTTAAGAATTAATTTTGGAAATGCACAGTAGAACATCAGATTAATAGAATATTCTATATTAAGTACATGTTTAGACGCTCGCATAATAGTAGTATTTACCAGTCATGCACGGGTAGTTTTAACACAAAATCAAGCAAAGTAAATTAAAAAGACGCCACGTAAGCGTGTTGTACAATCAACGTATTCATCATTAAAGTAAAAGAAGTATAAAATTGCGTTTAATGTTTAGCATGTTACAAGTGAACACGTGTGCTCATGTATACATTACGCACTACCAATACCTATTGTTAAAATATAGGCTGTGTCGGTTGTTCCATAGATAGAAAAAGAAAATGCATTTGAAAAAAATATGTTTTAATTGAGTTGTTAAGCTCGGTAAACATTGGGATTAAGAGCTACATATATGTTTATTGATTGGAAAACAAAAGCTTAGTACTACATGTATCTTTTGATGCGTGATTAAATTCATTGGACAGTAAACACATGTGCTACCTTATGATATTGTAGAAGATGTATGTCGATATCAAGTAGTGGAGTAAGGGAATTATATGTTATTTATTCCCATTTAATTGTGAGCTAGTCAATCAAAAACACATATATGAATAAAAATAAACGTCTTTGGGGATTGTTACACAAGCTTAAGTCTTCGAGCAACAATTATACTAGCGGTCAAAAGGTACCATATGCATCACCTCACGAGCATTTGAGTGACATTGACTACGAATACAACTACGAATACCACGATTATTACATGTACGAGACGTCATCAAATCACGATACGATGTCAAACAGTACAACAAGCTTGACGCAATCTTTGCCAAGAAATGGTTCGATTCTAGAATCAACTACCCAAAGCGCGTCTATAAGACAAATGAACCACCCGAGAATGCAGATATTGATGTACCAGATTCAGCAAGAATGTATGAGGAAACTTGACAAACTTTCACCAATCAACAAAGGTAAGCTTTTTAGATCAACTGTACGTAAATACCGCTGGCTTAGAATGAGAAGTTTGTAAATACAAAAAACGCTATTTTGATAGAGATAACAAGATAGAACTGTCTGAAAACTACTCTTCACTTATGGAAAACAGACTTTTTTAACTTAAAAGTTTGGTCAACATGACCTGTTCCGAATTTCATGAAAATAGGCTCATAAGAAGCGCCTGGTTATGCAGATTTCAAGTCAAATGCTTGGATCTAATAAGGTCGTAAGTAGCACTTACGACCTTCTCGTTCTAAGCCAGCGATATTCCATATAGATCTATAACGTATTGATTTACCCAGATATTTACATGTATATTTTGCAGTGATCTAGTATGAACCTAATCCTAATGTTAGACATTAAAGTCATCAAATACGTGTAAATTATACTGCATGATGTAATAACTATACACTCATTCAATGTTTGAAGTCTTCTAACTAATTGGTATTGGGTCAAGTACTTGACCGAACTTGGGCAAAAAAGAACGAACCTTTAATTAATAATTATCATTGATGTTAGAAATATTTGTTTAACATGCTTGTCGGGACAAAATGCTTCGGCATTCGTTTTATTCATGTTGTGGTAACGTTGGATGGATTAATGCAATGCACATGCTAGGTCACAATTGCGATACAGTCATATCTTTATATATATATCGTTTTGTGTCATAGGCGGCAGTGATAACTGATCAAACACCAGTTTCGATCAATTGTCACATGTGTTTGTAATACAAAATTTATAGTCATACTGGGTGTGTAATAATATATTCCCCCATTACAACCGACTGCTAAGAGAACATGCTTGATCTTATCTGACGTTTTCATATATACCAATGGATAATAAACAGCTCAAGATTTTATTCAATATATAACATAACCATGTTCCTGCCTATGCAACCCAGTCATTAAGATTATTGCAATGAGTCACGTTTTCGATAAATGTCAAATTGACGCCCAAATTGAATTTGTTTCCCAAGTTTAATTATATAGCGTGAAAAATAGTGTATGACATAAGCAGTTTAAAAGTGTTAATAAGTAAAATATTATATTGATTTGCAAGTTTCATCCATTAGTGGTAACTTTCAAACTTATGAAGGTTACAGTTGCTTTGGTTACCTGCTGTTTTTTTGCATTTCTTAAACTATTGTATGTTATTATATCAACTTATGTTTTGGTTTCTCGTGCATAAAGTATGCGGAATCAAACAACATATGACTTAAACTGGTTGTTTCGTTAACTTATCAAACTATTCATTCTCGTAGTTAGTCTAACTCTCACTTAATAAGATTGACTGTGATTATATTCTACGACTATTTACTAATTTTCATGTACAATGTACAAAATGTATAAAGTTTGTGTACATTTTTTTAATCCAAAAAGATAATCACAACCGGGACAGAGATTTCAACATTCATTGCAGCATTCAACAGCATCGCATGAAATGCACAAAAAAGAAAAAAATCCAATCCATGTTTCTATAATATGTATTACTATATGCATGAGCCGTTCAAAGTTGTGCGGCTATATTTTCCTCTAACTGCACTGGGCTCGCGTGTCAGTATCCAATTAATACTAAATATGTTTAGACATGCCAGTCTATGTTTGTATTATTGTTTTATATCATTGTTTCTGGCAAAAACATAGACAATTGTATATTGACGGAAAGTGGTTCTGACAATACAGCATCTGACCAAAAATGTCGGCGACTTGATAAAAAGTATGTAATAGATATAGTACTAGTTGTTTTATCAAAAGTGTCTTCTTACAAGGGTTATAGCACAGTTTTATGTCCTTTTGAAGATGGCATGATGAAACTTATACAAATAACTATTATGCATGTACATATATGAACGAACGTGTTGCTGTATTAAATTATTCTCCGAGAAACATCATACTTAGCAAACATGGACGGAATATGACTTGTTGACAACAAACATGCCATATGATTATATCAATACAAGTATATACTGTAACACTGTCTGCATTCCGACGTGAACTATTATTACTGTACAATTATAACCAAGTCACACGCCATCAGAACAATGACAATGGTTGGCATGTTGTTTATAGATTTAGGTATAACGTGATGAGAATGATTACCTTGTCAGGAAAATGTGTTTAGAGAGAACTAAGTACATTGTACTAACTAATAACGTGTAACTAGTGGAGGAAACGGATGGGGGCGATTCGGTGATTCCCCTAATTACTTGCCCGATCGGACAATTTTGTTCCTAAAATTGCCTGATCGGGGTATAATTTGGAAAACTAACCTGAGCATAAGGTTATTTGACATTGAGATAATCTGATTGCGCAAAAGTTTTATTAACAATCCTACCACTCAGGATTTTTTTATATGTCTAGATTCTTAATATTACATATTTTTTGTTCTCGACCGCGTTTTGGCAACTTAAATTTCCCGATTGGGCAAGTAAATATTTTTTGACTAGTAGAAAATTGCGTAAACGGGCAAGTTTACACAACGGATTTCTAAGACTGGTCAAATTGGTAGATTTTATAATCTAGATAATTCAAATGAAATCTGAACGGTTTGATTTTCGATATACCCTTTGTGATATGAAAATCCGTTTCGATTATCGCTTCGTCAAATATCTTCATGCACGGGTCAGTTCTTCTAAGGTATGTGTAAATTGACCATTGTATTGCCATTGCAGGCAATTTTTGGAGCACAATTTCCCAAAAGGGCAAGTAGTAACATGTAGGGGAATCACCTAATTGCTCCATTGGTTACGACATATGTATAACTAAAACACTGCTAATCTTATTGTTCTTAATTATAAATGTGTATGTTGTTAGTACTTGTTTTATTACGTGTACGCAACTTACGTGAGCATATTTCAGTCGGCTCTGACAATTTAACTTATTATGACAAACCTACTTTGGTTATTGTATCCATTATTGTCATTGACAGCAATATAAGTATTTTGTTCTTGTATACGAGATATATAAACGTATGTCTTCCGTTATTCCCTTTTTGTTTCGTCTTTTGATAGCGCAAACTAATTGCCCATTATATTTGAATTTTGACTAGGAAGCACACTCATGTAAAAAACAGCCTTGCCTTGTTAATAATTTCAAAATAACGATTGACGATGATTCGCAGTTCGTTCATGTGCAAATGTTTTAACACGATGATTTGCCATTTTTCTGGAAATTGTTCCCTATAGTAGAACATCTCTAGATAGTATGATCTTATTACAAACAACTGTGCCAAATACCACACTAATTGTGATTGAGCGGATTACTAATTGCATTGTTATTAACGGTTTTTGCGGCTTAGGTATGACCTTTGTTTTCATTTTAAAATAAAACACGTCAAATTATATAAAATGAGGCATTTAAATTGGTAGTTGTATATCATAGTTGATAGATGTTCGTGAAAACCTCCTGAAACTTTAATCTCGAAATATTATGTTTTCATGACTTGATTTTAGGCACGGTATTCCGTAGAGTCTCTAGACACACACTTATAAACGTGTGGTGCATTATGAGCTAAAACATGAAATATTGTCTTCCTCTGAATGTAATCTTAATCTAGTTACCTACACACTTTTTTCCATATTAAGATGTTAAAATTCCAGGAAAATCAAATAGGTTACAGGCTTACCCAAATATTAATGTCAAGTTTTCAAGAATATCATTAATACTTTTAAACATATTTATCAACATCATTTATTAAACTAAGTATAGGTTAGATTATAATAAACATTTTCGGTAAAGGTTAAAATTCTTTGCACAAGCGATAGTTGAAAAAATAGCTTTAAACTCTAACCGACTTAGTGTTTGCTCCTACCAGAGTTGATCAAACCACAAGAATCGCGTGGTTTGCTTGCATATGCATTGGTCAGCGAATGGAAATTGGCTCGAAAAATATCTGTAAATGGTCAAATGGACTGTCACATTTTATAAGGGGTGTCCGACAAAAGAATGCGTAAAATATAAATGTTTAGAGAACCTGAGCACAAGGTAAGCTATTGTGATCACCCTTTGTCCGGCGTCAAGCGTCAATAATGTGACTGTTAACACTCTACTAGTATATGTGACAGTTTTGACTAACTTTGTATGAAACTTGGTCATAATGTTTTCCTCTGTAAACTCTAGGCCGAGTTCGCATCTGTGATCACACATTCATATAATAGAGTTAACCATGGCATTTCTATGTCGATTCATCGTTGCTACTGTCATTATTCACTAGAAGGTTCTCAGCTCTGACCTCCTCTCCGTCTTCAAAGAGTCTGTCCTTGACCAACACAGCTTCATCTTTCTTCGCTTGTCTCAATTCTGGGTATATTTATTTTCGTCGTTTAGCTTCGATTTCTTCAGAGAAATGTTCATTAATACTATCATGCTTGGTTCCTCTTAGTTTGTTTCCTGATCTGCGAACCCTCTCCTTGTCATTGAAAAAACTGAATTTGGCAATGATAGGTCGTGGCATTTGAGTACCATCTGGGGCTTATTTGGGTTTGGTCTAATGCGATGAACACGTTTAAATAGGATGCTATCGTAGATGTTCAGCTTGGTTCTAGGGAAAGTATGAAGAACACTTGCACAACGTTCACCCTCCCTGTATTTGATGTTTGTGAATATGAGATTATTACGCATACTGTGGTACTTATAGTTTCGATCACTTGCTCCTTTAGGGAAGAGTTGATAGTTTTCAATTCAACCATAGTTCGGCGAATATTGTCGTTTTCATCACGAATCTTTTTCATAGATTTACCACATTCATTTACTTTATCTATTTCAGTTGCTCGCTGCAAGACCATGTCGTCATACTGTTCACTTACAAACATTACCGAAGCTTCCATAGCGTTTGTGTCATTTTCAGCTTTAATCAATCTTGTTTCAGATCCAGTCATTTTAGAATCATTGTATTTTCAATAGCGTCGAGCTTATCTTATTTTTTTCAGTTTTTTGAATCCTTTTTCTAACAATTGTAGTTTACTCATTAAGGCGTCGAATGCGGTAGCTGATTAAGTAACTTGATCACCCTTGGGTTTCCTGGTACCAGGTGTTACTTTCCCATGATCAAAGTCAAGAAAAGACAACTCTCCATCCATGGAAGAGTCTGAGCTGAGCTTTTACGTACAGTACTGCCGACACTCCATTGGCGTTGTCCCGATACGGGATCCTTCATTCATTGTGCGTTTTTATTTGACAGTTCTTATGACGGGATATATATTTATAGTCGACATCAATTGTAAATGGCTATTGGTTGTTATATACGCATTGACAATTAAGTAACAAAGCCATTGACAGCATCTACCTAACATTCCAGCTCATAATACCTAAACATAACGTCCCAGGACATTCGCTTTTGGCACACATATGTTTTGTTTCTTATGTTTTATTCAATATGGAAGTAAAAAACCATTTATTATTTATACATTATTCATTGGCAATTGCCAATACATATTTGGACTCTAGTAATACCTAAATGTGATCGTGATTTGTGTTTATATTGATAGACGGGATTGTCGCAAATTGTTTAATTTCGACGCTGAATAATGTCGTTTGAATTATTCAACTCGGAGACTGCTTTTGACGTCGTATGTCGCATTAATGTTTGGGTTCGTTTGATTTGAGGATGTCGAACTCCAGGACATTGTCAACGCTTTTTATCTTAAAGTTACGCACGTATTTAGTTTCTTTACCCAGTGAAGTGACTGTCTTACATGTCATTTCGCCTTATGATCTAGCTAGGCACGTCTTTTTCCAAACCGTTTTCAATTTCTTAAAGTTCATGTTGGATATCTTGGCTTCTGAGTCATCTGTCAAATCAAGATCTTGCATTAACACAAGGGCTTAAACACGGACACTATAAGAAGACCATGAACAAGTTTCGCGTTTCACGAGAGGTGCCAAGCAATGACAGGGGGATAGTATATTGACGCTTATGTTTAACGAACTAAAAATTGTCAATTTTTCTACGGGTGGTCGGAATCTATCAAGAATGTGAAGACGCTGAATGTCACCGAACTGTCAGATTTACGTTACTTGCATGGTACCCTCAATACTTTCGGTCTGCTCGAACGTTACCTGCAGCTACCTAATTTCCATCATGATGCTTTAGAAAGTGGAAACTACCGGTATGAAAACGGGACTTAGGTCCTTTCAATGACCATTTTGCATAATAAGAAACAACAATGTCAAACGTTAAAGTGATCATACGTATTCAATTTGGCCTTTTAACACCCGATCTGAAAAAGCCAATTTTAAATATGTGAATCTCTGACCTTTTACACTAACACAGTCTGTTATCCGGTACCGAGTAGTTTGTAGTTTGTAGATGTACGTATTCTTTGCTGTCTGTGGGGACCGCTAAAGAATCGATCATTTATATTTTAAACTCGCACAAGTACAAGATAAAGCTAGAAACGACCATATGAATTACACGTTCATCACTGCACTCGATAACTACACATTGGATTATTCAGTTTAATGTCTCATTAACATAAGATAAGATAATAAGATGTATTTATTTCCTCCAAAAGAATTAAAGAGCTAAGTGGGTATGGAATTGTTAATATACTTTGAATTACCCGTTTTGCAATGAATTTCCAAAATATAATAAAATATAATTAATTTCCGAAATCACTTCAAAAATGTTATTACAATGATTGGGATGTGTTAATACACTTTGATATAACATTGCAACACGTTTTGTTAATTATTTCACTTTTGAAGACATTTCGAAAAGTTGTTACATTTTGAAAATGCATTGCAAAACGGGTTGCACGGTTATTTTAAAGTATATAAAAGCGTTTAAATGCGCATGCTCTTGAATACTATTTTAGAAATGACGTTAACACTCCCGACTCTCGGGACTCACCCTTATATTCTTGTCGGTATTACACTTCGAGCATCTCCATGATACATCCCGCTTATAAAAGCTTTCACCAAATATGATAGCTATAGACAATATATCAGCTGTTAAATTATGCTAGTAGAAGTTCGAGAGTGATGTCAAATTCCATTCCCCGGACTATGCACATGTTGTTACCACAATATTACTGTTGTGTTGTACACGTACATATATCCGGTGTATCTGTACAATGAAGTCATTGCATCTCTCTTTACCTCTAACACGACGTCCAGTCAATGCGAGAGGACACTAATTTGGAAATGGGATACAGAGACTATATAACATTGCGACAGATTGTCACTATACTCTATTACTTATACGCATCAAACAGCATCAGCTAAGTGACAAGAACCTCATTTACTTTTTTACTGTGGCGGACTGTTTACCCCGTAGAACGTAAATATCAATAACAATATAAACTTAAACGACGCAGACGACAAGTTAATTCCGAATTTATCACTGTTTTTTGTTTGAAGCGGAAGATTTAGTCATTACTTATTTCCCGGGTTTCTATTATCGATGTGTTTTTTCCCTCTAAGTAGTTAAGCTAGTATTCAAGTCTGTAGACCAATTAACTAGCACACGTGGTTGGCTTTCATCTGGTTTCACGACTCATTAAGGCATGAGATAAGATTGAACACATTTCTTGTACATATTGTACGTTTGGGAATTGAATGTATAGCTCCTAGTGGCGTGTGGTATCTTGATGTCGTACACGGGGTGCATTTCAAATATCACCTTAAACAAAGCAGCTAGTCATTTTATAACCTTAAAATTAAATAAAATACACCAGCAACAACTATCGTTTATCGTATATAAAGTCATTTTATAAGCCCAATTCAGCACTCGTTTAATTATACATGAACACGGTATTTGACCCAGACAGGGTTCTTGTAAAACAACGATTAATGGGATCATATTTAATCAGAGAATAATGACATTTCCCTAACCATTTAAGTATTAGTTTATACGATTAAGACACTGTTAATCGACCCACAAGGGACGTTTCGAAACTGCTCGGGCGCAATGCGTACAATGTACACGTACGCCTCCGTATTCAGTGTATGTGAAGTCTCCACAAGTAAAAGACACGTGGCAGAAACAATATGTTTGTAAGCTGTATCACTCGGCTATGTGTATGCATGGGAAACTCGAGATTTTATCACCCATTGTTCCACCGCGGTTATATAAACCATTTTAGCGATTCTGAAAATCAAAGCTGACGATTTATTATGAAATCATAATACATGTATGAGTAAATATGAAAACAGTTTAACGGAATTGCCCACCAAAAATAAGAATTCCATACCAAAATTCGAAAAAAATAATTGAAGCCATCGATCAGGCGAGTGATTTCGACGGATAACCGTAACATTTATCTCCAAAATTTGCTTTATTGTCTTCCAAGAACGATTCTTGGTTTAATTCAATAGTAATGCCATCGTGTGACGTTACAAACCATTATACAGTGATATTATATTGATAAAATTAAATCCCTTTTAAATGATAGTCATATTTTGGTGAAATGTTTGACATTAAGTAATACCATTTGTAGATAATCAGCAAGAACCTGACATTTCAGTCGTAGATATTATCCTTAAATATATGTTAATATGTTTTTAATTGAAACATGGTTAAGTTGTGATTTTGTTTAAGAAATAAAAATCTGTTCGCGTATTTTATCGGTGAATAAAACATGGTCAGGAGTTCGGATGCGGAAAAATTAAATCACGAGTGCATAGCACGAGTGATTTAATTTTCCGCATCCGAACGAGTGCTCGTGTTTTATTCACCAACAAAATACAAGAACAGAGTTTTTATTTCGATTACCCCGCACTATTTAACTGTGCGCATTCCATTTTGACCCATTTGACATTTAACATAATTCCACGCTGAAATTGAGTGGCTTATGAGCTGGTACAATTACCTCCCTCGTTAATGAAAACGACCTTCGTAATTTTCTGAAGGAAATAACACATTTTAAACATTGAAACAATTTTAATTACACGAGCAGATAGGGTATCTATTTCATGAAATGAAAAATATAAATGAATTGATAATCAGAAGTTTTCATGAAACTAAGTTTCGAGACTATATTGGAGTTTCTAAAAATAGATGCGTCATAGCTGTAACACTGGATTCTCGTGCAACTCGCCTTGTTGGCCGCTCTTGGAAGTTTTTACGATAAAGTTTACGTTCATTCATTCATAAATATGTCACGTTGTACGGGGCGTAAATAGTAACAGCCAATTTGATAGGTATGTTTTATGGGGGTAATAAAACATGCTCTTGTCAGCTCTTTGTTTAATGGATTAATCCGCAGATCGTGTTAGAATAGTGTATTGATGACTTTCTGTAGGGTTATCGCAGGCTTTTTCGTGTTGTAACACATTCAGAGGCCCGATGGGGCGGTTAATGCACACGCCGTTAGGGCGAGGGCACCAGCACACCGAGGGACTATGTATATGTTATGACACGAAAAAACATACGTAATCGCTATTATAGCATACAAAAGTTCAATTTATGCGCTTGTATTACAAACATGACATGTTTGCGGGAGAATACTTGGCGACGTCGCATAAACAAGGGCTACGTCAAGCCAGTTTTAGTTATGAGAATAGACTTCTAGAATCGGTGAGAATAGACTTCCAGAATCGGGAAATGCCAAGAAAACATGGATAATGCGGGTTTGTTTTAATTCAAATTTTAAATCTGGTATAACCCCTTTGCAGCGAAAAAAATCGTCTAAATCTGAAATGATAAAAATTTACGTAGAATCATAATTACATTCTACCTACTCCCGTTTTAAATTTTCATAATTTTTAATTACTTATTTAAACAAGTTTATTCTTTATTGTACAGTCAGATCTCGATACAACGACGCTGTTTGTTTCCAAGAAAAATGTCGTTATAACGAATATGTCGGTATACTGAATTGATACAAAGAGCATTTTAATACTTTTGTCCCCAAATTTGATGTCGGTATAATGAATTTGTCAGTATATCGGATGTCGTTATAACGAGTTCTGACTGTATATTCATTTGATATTACTTGCATTTAAACACTTTAACGCAGGGAGGATATCTGGTATTCCATTGATGATTAACTGTCTTTTTATAAACTGTTATAATCCGTGATCAGCGAGATTAACATTGCTGTGATGAAAGCGAAATTTATGAGGCCCATATAAGTCGATTTATTTAGGTATGTCGCTTGTGTGTATACAGATTATGTATAAAACATGTAATATCACGGAAAAGCAGTGAAAACCAAACCCTTATTTACTAAGCTACAAAAGCTATGTATATACTTATACATGGACATACACGTATATAATAATGTTAAATTAAGAAGCCATTTTTACGTTTAGACCCGAAAATATGATACACATGGACAGTACAGATGTACAGACGGGCCTCGTATATGCTATATTAAACAGGTTACAAATACGTTAATCTACCGTTAGACGTGTCACGTGAGCATGACATTGGCTGTTGTGTGTATCGAGTCTTCTAACATGAAGTTTCATTGTAAACTACAAGTATTTTACATAGAACTTATAAACAAAACTTTTTTCACACATGTCCGATGTTGCTTAGATTTAATTGTATATTAGGTAGATACATTTCATTTACTCGTGCAAAATCTCATACTTGTAGGTGCAGTAAATACTGAGAAATCTTCATTTTAGACGATTTGTTTCGCCGCAAACGGACTATATAGCGTTATTTAGCATTAACAATCAAATCGGAATAACAGTTCATATGACGTCGTAAATCAAGTTTCGTCGTCGGCAGGTCCCTACAATAAGGTTATTATTATATAAAACTTGACACCACCAGCGCGTTCTCTCTCGCTTGAATCTTTATGTCCACGCATGGTTTTCCTCCCGCTAACGTATGGGCAAAACAAGAGCCATGATCACATGGCCATCCCCTGCCGTATATGATTGCCACTAATGGGTAGATATACAGAGAAGGAAAGAGATGTTAGGGAACATAAATAAAGAGTTAATTAATGAAATGGAACCAGGCAGAGTACAATAGAAGGGACAATGTTAATTCCTCAATAAAACTCGAATCAATGGGCATATATCACTATCAATTACCCAAACATTTTCATTGTACTGTTATACACATACTTAGACCGAATAAAATACAGGTTCACCTTGAAATTATCAAGATATAACAGATTGTATGACCCCACCCACCATAGTTCATGCTATAACGCTGAATAAATTCCTATAATGTAAAAACAAATTGTTTTAAATATTTTCCAACATATAACAGTATAAATGCATGACTAAATACAAAGTACTACAAAAACATTTAAAAAAAAAAAAAAATTGGTCCCAGTAGGATTTGAACCCACGACCCTCAGGAATTTGTCAAAATTATTTCCAAATTAAACAAAGGGAGATAAACTGGGCCATATAGAGTTATGGTTCCTGGTCACTGCACTTCTCATAGTTGTTGCCTATTCACCTAGCAAGTTTCAAGTCAATACCTCAAATAGTGTTAGAGTTATGCTCTGGACAAAAATATTTTTTTAAATTAAAAAAGGGGAGATAATTTCAAAACTGGGTCATATACACTTCCCCTAGTCGCCATCCATTCACAAACCAAGTTTCAAGACAATACCTCAAACGGTTTAAGAGTTATGCTCCGGACAAGATATAGGACGGACGGACGCATACTATTACTATATCCCTTCGCCTTCGGCGGGGGTAATAACCGTTTTATGCTATGATGCGTATTTAAATCGCGGAAACAAATTTCTGAATTTCATTATTGTTGTTTACGAGAGAAGTAGAATAAACAAAGAGCACTTAGATGCATGATTTAGTTATTGAACTATCAAAACAAATACAATTATATTTTTTAATTATACCGAGCTTTTTTCTAGCGACACGGCTGTAAATTATAATAGTAATCCATATCTTAACATGGTTGCTTGCACACCCTGTTCATAGCAATGCGTACCGGTTTTTGAACCAGGGTACTGTTTTATCAAAGCACTTACGGAAATCGTAACTTTACGTTCAAATTTAAATTCTTAGTTATTCTTTGAAACCTACCCATTTGGACATATATTGTTTGTAGAGACTTATTGACTGAATAGTTATTACTACTGAACGACTTTTTGCCACAATATATAGCTATTAAGGAATTATAAAGAATTTAAATTTGAGCGTAAGTTTAAGATTTTCGTAAGTGCTTCCATTACTCGTAGATACATTCTAAAAACTACAAAGTGGCTTTCTCAATGTATCGCATCGGTTTCGAAGAATTTAAATATGAACTATGCTTCATCTATATCAATGCAATGTACCTTTACATCAGCTTGGGTTCTAAGTAATGTTAGACTGTGCCGATGATCCGTCCAAATCAACCGCTTTCTTATTGCCAACAAACTAAAAGACTAAGTGCATATGCTCTTGAGTAACAGGATTATGGTCGTCAGTGATAATAGTATCGGCAAAATAGTGTCTTCACAGCTGAAGAGAGTGACAATTGCTTGCGGAAGTGAAAGATAGTTCATGTTGAAACATAACCTTAGGAAAACTATTTAACAGACTTTTATGTCGTATCGATGATTTGCTATAATTCACGAAAATGTAACTGCCATAGTTCAACTCTTTCTAAATTGGATACCAATATCCTTCCAAAAAATTATATCAGGTAAATGTAAGTACCAAATATACCCATAAAGTAACAGATTTCATCTGCAATACGTTTATCTCCAGCAGAATGACATAAGCAAATGCATGCAAATACTCGTTTGTCAGATTGTCAGGCGCTGCGAGCATTTCCAATCAAAGATACACTGCAAACCGTCGTCCAAAAATGACACAACACTATAAGTCATTAAGATAGCACTGCGAGATAACTATCGTTACTACATACACGTTTATTAGTTTCAGAACATACTATCAAATAATGGTATTCAGCGTCATTATTTAAAACCCACAATACCGACATATGGCCTTTAGCGAAATGTCTGTTTTGCAACTGCGTTTAATGAATAACATTAATAAAATTAACATTCAAGTATATGTATTATGTGAGATTATGGAAATTTCCAACCAAGAAATTTGTCACAATTGTTTCAGAAATTACACGAATGGTTGTCTATTGAGCTATAACTGTTTATCATTCGCATTCAGTGAAGTCATGTATAAGCAATTGTATCAAATAAAACATATAAATACCGTTATGGGTTTATTTGTTTTATTGCAATGGCTAAATAAATATACGATACTATTTAATATGTGATTCTATTAGATGTAGTCTCCTTATCTGGCGCATAACAACTTCAGATGTATCATGTATAAATCAGTTATTCATGGCAGACACTTACTAAAACACATTATGTACATAAACATTGCAATTTCTCTTATTTACGTCTTGTTTTAGTATACAGCGTGTTTCATAATATCTGACCAAACACATTAATACAATTGTATGATATTACAATGTTTGTATACAAGTTTTATATATGACAATATCAAACTATGTATGTATGTGTGATTTTTATGTTTTCTTTGATCGGCTGTTTCAGTTGCTGCCTTCTCTGTCCGATGTTTTACTATCTTTTTGTGATTCCCGGCAAGTGTACTGACAACTTGTGTTACGTCATCCAGTAAGCCACACGCAGTGCTACAATGTAGTCAGACAATTACCTTTAAGCAAATACATGTAAATCGATTGTTTTGCTGTTGTTTATTATGTTACCACATCATCATTACTTTTGCCTTTGCAATATGTTTATATTACATGGGTCAGTATGTTTGTACGACTCCATTAAGAAACCCATCGATTGCAATAAGCATCATCGCCTCCTGTCTACATTCTAAATTGCTGTTTATGTGTTTCGCGTGCTTCGCGGTAGATCCGATGGTATTTGGCCAAACATTAATCGTCCTTTTGCCCCTTGATAGTTTCTCTGTTTGCTTTTATAATTATGTATTATGTTGTGTATGCACACTATGCACCGAATTCGTGTTAATTGTAAACATTGCATATGCCTTACAGAAGCATTTAAAATAACTCGGCGAAAATGTGATAGTTCTTATGCACCAGTCGATTGAAACTACGACCCAAAACCCCGGATGCAGGGCGGTAATAGTGGAGCAACTGTCCCCTTGTTTGTATCTTTCCTATGTCTTCCCCAACTGATGTGTGAGTGTGGGGCTTTTGTTTCACACAAAACAAATAGCGATGAAATATTACTGTGACTATATGAGGAATACGGCTTGGTAATTTACGGGGGTTTACCATCTGTATGACCCTGGGGTTTACCTGATGTTTGAAAAAGCGAAACTAAAATTCCCCGCAATTAGGGCCGTGGTTTCAAGTGACTGGTACGTATTAAATCAATGATGCTCTGAATTGTTGTGTTAGGTTATAGCTTTTTATGTATGCATCAGTTTGGGTAGGATGATTGAAAGGGATATGGATATCTGTACATTTCCGTTGTGTATATGTAGTGTCACCAGACTATAACTTCTTACATTCAATCGAGAGATTTTATTGGCCAATTAGATTAAGGGAATCCCCATTAACGATTACATGCGAAAACACACGCTTGTTGTTATTGTAGTTTTGCATTGGCTAAGGCCGTGATTTTTTTGTTAAAACGGAAGTGTTGATGTGATTATGTAAATCGACTCTCGCCTCCGCCGGTAGGGAATTTGATACTGAAAAAATCATAACCATTCGTACTTCTAGTTCTGTCCTAAAGATTGAATAGAATCAACCTGCATCGTTAAAGACGAACGTAAAACTATTAACGTGAGATAAAGACTGATTTATACAAGTAGTGGTATGATATAGTATGCAACATGCATAATGAAAATTACAAATACAGATAAATTCTATGTTAGCAATATAAGTAATGTGAAAGGTGAAATATTGAGTTAGGAAATGTTGCAACTAGACTATCTTCAATTTACTCAAGCAGTTTATTTATGTATGTTCAGAAATGAGAATTTTGGTAATTTAAGGATACAAATTTGGTTTGCCAAGTTATTCGGCTATGTAATATGATAAAGCTTGATTTGTTCAAGCTTGTTTGGCTCTGTCTATAAACAATATAATTTAGAAAATATCGACTGTTCTCCGAGTGGAATTGAAATTTATATAACATTTTAGATGGTAATGAACTTTTGTACGTAATCTCACGTTTGAACCATTTATCATTGGAATTCTAAAATTCGATGGATGTTGTGTTCGTTTATAAATAGCTCATGATTTGCCGGCATAATTTCGTTTGATTCCGATGTTTGAATAGGCCCTAACAAGGATACATTGAAATTCAATAATGTCGTGTTCATATGTCGTTTTTTTCCTAGTAACCGATCTAATCATGTTTATTTGAACAACATTTGACAAACGACCCAATCATTTTCTCGTTAATTGTATTTCAAGGTTAATTTTATGCCGCACTGTTACATTGCTATTTAGAACTCCCATTCTCCATGACACCCATATATACGAGGTAGATCAATATATTCGAGAATTATAACTATTGACTATAGAACAATGACGTTGCCAGTCGATTCAGACTTGAAATTGATGAAACAGATATAAATACAAAAAATATATTTGGATTTAAGCTCGGTTATTTGAAGAACGGAGTATTTATTTTGAAATCAGAGAAATCTAACTGATATCATTTCAGATATAATTATTTTCTATCGTCGGTTCAAATTTGAATAAAATATTTTGCTGTTAATGACATCATCAACTCCTATTTATGTGACCGTTATCAGACTGTTTGTATTGGTGGTGAACTTTTGAAACCAGTACTGATCAATTATAGCGTTCTGTGCTTGGTTCCAAAAACTACATCATGTATACAAAACCAGTGGTTGCAATCTGCAGAAAGCATCAACTGCAACATCATTTCTACGCTGATGACTCCCAGTTGTACATGGCATTCAAATCGAAGGATTGCGCTTCAAGCGATGATACACTGCTACGAATTGAAGCATGTCTGAAGGATACCTTGCACTGGATGGAAAACAATCTGTTGAAACTAAATGCAGACAAAACAGAGGTAATCCTGTTTGTACCGAAACGGAATAACAGTGATGCTGAGAATCTCACGGCGAAAGTGGGTGACACTGTCATCAGACCATCACCGATGGTGAGAAACCTTGGTGCAATGTTGGATTCACACGTGAACATGGACAAACATGTAAACTCTGTCACCAGGTCTTGTTTCATGCAGATCCGGCAAATAGGTCAAATCAATTCTTTAATATCAAGACTGGATTATTGCAACTCATTGCTTTGCGGCTCCCAAAAAAACATTCTGAACAAACTACAAAATATTCAAAATACCGCTGCCCGCCTCATCACACGGATACCTCGATACGGTCACATCACTCTTGTGCTGAAGGATCTTCACTGGTTACCTGTACCATACAGAGTGGAGTACAAGGTGTTGCCTCATGTTTACAGATAACTACATGGAATGTCCCCAGGCTACATCAGAAGTATGTTGGAAATATATACTCCACAAAGACAGCTTATGTCATAAAATGACTCTATTCTTCTAGTTGTGCCGACGATTAGGACTGTCACGGTGACCGATGTTTCATGGCTGCAGCACTGAAGCTATGGAATGCACTGCCAACAGCACTCAGATATAGTAAAACATTAACGCCATTCAATAAATCGCTGAAAACGCTCCATTTTACAAAAGCTTATTCAGGTTGATAATGTGTTAAGGTTTTTACTTCTTAAAGAAAGTACTTTGTATTATTTCTTTGGAGTATTTGGGTTTTTTAAAGGTAGCTATAGAACAGTTATACCTTTGGAGACGGTTTTGGTATACGATTGACCCAGCGCATTGCGCACCGGAAATAATTCATCAAGAAAAGTCTTAATTGTGGTCAAACACCAGCGGTGTCATTGGCAATAATTGAGGAATCTCCTTTTCGTCGGGAAATCTCCTTTTCGTATTTTAGTCATACCCTTGATTTATAAATTTGTCCATAATCCATAATTTATGTTTATTGTTTTAACCATGTCTTGATCGTGACTGTACGCCGCTTTTGAACGCGTTTTAACATGAATGAAGGGCAATATAAATAATTATAGTATGATATATCAACTTTAACTTAATTAAGCGCAACACTTGGAGGTAGACATCGGCATATGTTGAAATAAGAACACGATAAGATTAAAGGGTGTGCGCCTATTCTACCCAATTCGCATCAGTTAATCATCTATAATTATCATATTTTGAAAGTGGTAGAAGGAAATTGATGTCCAGTATAACATACATGTTACAAATTATAGTTAGTGAATATTATGAGAAGGAAATTCTTGAAATTAAAAGATAGTGTTGAAATTGGATACAATGTCCGCGTCTTTTGCGGACAAACCTCGTACATTACACAAGGAGTGTTTCACATGGAAATACAAAAAAATCATATCGCCTTACCACCGGTTGACGTATAGCATTAGTTACCCATATAGCATTTAGCGCCTTTTGGTCCCTCTCACAATTGGATACGTGTAATGCATAGGACTATCACTTTTACATTCGGACGGAACATTCGTACTAAATAAAGTCCACATACCAAAGTGCTAGTACGTGTAGATTGCTTTTCACACAGACAAACATAATTGCATTATTCAAAGTTATTCTAGCGTAATTTTCAGCAACCTACATATAAGATTGCTTACCAAATCACATTAAGAATATAGAACGTACCAACGTCCAAATATCGCTTTCGTTACGCCTTCTACTATGTCTCGCTCCGCCGTGATAATTACCCGAACGAGTTGTTTCGACGGATGTTTGCCTGAAGTCAATGAGATGCTAACAAGGTAGGACAATAAGACGACCAGATGATCCTCAGGCTACGCTAATTAGGTATATTGTTATCCATCCAGCACACTCATACAGTAGCCTGGTAGGCTTTCTGTTCCATTAGATACATAATGCTGTACGACAGGTCACGTTCCGTTGCTAATACCAATATTTCAGTATAATTATTATATTACATCGATTACTGTGGTGACACCAAAGATAACAGCCATGTTTAATACTGTCCTATACATTCGGCCAATCTGACACAATAATGATAATTAAAAAAGATAGGTTTTAAATTGTTATAACTTTACTGTTGCAGTATTAAAAGGTAAATGATGCAGAGTCCCCTTAATCTTTAATAAACGAAAACGCGAGTTCATGGATGAGTATAGTTTATAAACACATTTAATGCCTTTACCGATTGTGTCCTCCTCAGAAACGCTTTACAAAATGACAGGCAGTGTCATACCAAATATCGTTATAATTGGAACTGCTCACTTAATTCGTCGTCCAGCGAAGCTTCCGACTAAACAGTCGCGGATCATGAAAATGTAGGTGTGTAGTTTTGTCGAGAAAAAGCAGACTGATGCACAGTCCGTATATTTAAGTATGAATGTTGTATACAAACAATACACTATCTTAACAGAGTACGAGAGGTGTTCGATATGTATTGTCCTTGTCCTGACAATATTTCGAGGGCTCGATCAGTGCAAAACTAAACGTTACTACATCAATTTATACAGGCATGTACAATAGTTTTGCACCGAGCCCTCGCTTTAGAAGGGTTCTACGATTACTATCTAAAAGGTGCACGTTTCTATTCTTCTGTATCTGGAAAATTACATAGCCTTTCGTTAACAATTAAGTAATTTATTAAACTTAGAAGAGGGTATACTCGAGTATATGGCCTTATGTTCATTTTAGGCTAAATGTGTGTCATCTTTGCAGTAGCTGTTTAGAAAAGGAAATGTAAGTACTCGTTAAACTGCGACATACGATACAACGACTGGATCCTTATGTTTCTATCAGAACTTTAAAATAAAATGAAATTATTTGTTGTCTACGAGTAAGACGGTAATGACAAGGGAGAGCACTGTTATTTATACCGTTTGATGCTTGTAGGTTTACGCACCAATTACTTCATATCAATAGTATTTTTTATCTTAAATTCTTCCTAGAAATCAATATAGGTGATCTACTGCTTACATCCATGTATAATATGTCCAATTCCAACCAATAAAACTATTTGAACATTTTTGGACTAATTTTGACACCTTTGCTCTTATTTTGTTCAAAAATGGCAATCAAGTACAGCAAATCATGTTTTTATGAAAGGCAGTTACATTATTTACGGTATGATAGTTATGGAATAAGATTATCTCCCGAAATGAATTTTTAATCGACAGTTATTAGCAAAACGTCACAGTGTCTATTACTAGCCATTTGAAAAGACAACAGAAACAACAGTCCGGTAATTAAATTTTAAAGATTTTTTTTCACGAAATATATTAGAAATCTTGATGGTTCCAGAAATGTAAAAAGATTTAAAGATATCAACGTATTTTATTTTTTTGGATCCAAATGATTATACTTGTCCAGCACCACCTGTATTTCTATTGTGATAAACATTTTAATTGGGGAAAGCGACAGTTACCAATACCTTGTTCACTAAGCCACATACTAAAACGTATATGTATAAATTAATTAAAACATTAACAGCAGAAACTGAACTATTTATGTATACTGTGTTATGTTAACAAATGACCGACCAGGATTATTGAGTTCTAAATACACAAATATCAAAATGAAATAAATAATATCATCATATAGTATCACGGAAGGGGTAACCGCTAATATGTGCAGTTCCTTTAATCCTAGTCACGCGGTTAGAAGTTACATCTTGGTAATGATCATCGATTGAAACATCTATTTATTAGTTTATTCTTTGATAGCGGCGGTACAAGAACAAGTCGCTGGCTTAGAATTAGAAGGTAAAAATTTCAAAATCAATATTTTGAGAAAACAAGATAACACTGTCTGAAAACTACTCTTTACTTATGGAAAAACAAGCTTTTTTAAACTTCAGTTTTGTCAACATGACTATTCCGATGTTCAAGAAAATAGGCACATAAGAAGCGCCTTGAGAGGCAGATTTTAAATATGCATGAATCTTATAGGTACTTGCGACCTCCTAATTCTAAGCCAGCAAAGTGTCAAGGATAAAGCATCTTGTACCAGAACGTTTTAATTTTAAAAGTTTACCAAAATTATACATTTGTTCGTGCAGGCATCAACAAAATACACAGTCACCATAAACAGCTATATGAAAATTACAAATCATAACAGGAGTGCATGAATTGGGTTCCTTACTACTTTATGTAGAGTTAAATTTCTGGTCCCAATTCATCGAAAAAAGTTAGGTTATTGCTCAGATGAGACTTTTTGTTTAACCTATTATATGATTACACTTATAGTCTTGTGATATAGATTGCTTCCAGAAAATGTGTATTTATTGCTAAATAGTAATAGAGTACATGATTTTTGTATGAAATTTTCATCGAAATCCAACAGTTATGAACAATAAAGAACTTACATGTAGTACTTAAGCTTGTTATAACATACTTAAGTTTTTACTTTTTAAATTAGATGTTTATAACTTTAAAGCACTATTTTCTGTAAAATATCGGACTCATTATGTATTGCTCTATGATATGGACACCTCACTGTGATGAAACATATGTACTAGTATACATAATAAATGACTCATGAAGTCACTTAACCGACAAAATATGTTTTTAAAATAGCAGTCTCAGCTGAGCAATTAATTTCGTTGAATTGTGTCCTCTTATTTGTAAACAGTCTGCTTGCAATAATACGTATTTTCCCTAAATCAAGGATATCACCGAGGTTAATAAACGCGTCAGTAAAATTTACACCTAACTGAATTAAATGTCGATCTTTAAGACACACAGACTATGAAAATATTGGAGAAATTACCAATTTCCTAGAGTTAAAAATGCCACAGAACAATGTATTCAAAGCGGGCTTTGCATTGTGGATTGCAATTAACCGTTTCCAAGATAAGTAAAGTATCGCTATATTATTCCTTTCAAACTACAGGACATGATAAATTGAAAGACCGTCCCTGATTCATTTCCCTTTTCGGTTCTAATACATGTACAATTGCTACATGCTGTGAATTATTGCCACATGTTATATTTCGCATTCAGAAAAGATCACTTATGTGTTTAAAGTGTTAATTCAAATGTGTCTTAGTGTTTAAAAATAAAGTTGAAGGGTATCGTGCTTGAATAATGTCTAATTGTGGCATGTTAGGAACCACCTGGAGAGTTGGCAACCTTATAATTACAAGAAGGCTTTTCCGACTCAATGTGAAACAATATTACTTTACGATCATGCAACCTGGTACAGAACAAAGCCTCGATGTAAGAATAATCTCTATGGATCAGTGCACATGTTGCTTACGGGGTCGTTTCATAATGTGTTTGGTTTTTTCTATTGGCATGTGGTAGTTTTATGTTGTCCATGTATTGCCATTGCGCATTGTTGCAATTACAAAATGCCCACCAACTTTGCTCAATCAATGACCAGTACGTACAGAATGTAAAAACTGCGGTGGACAAATCATCATGTTTCGGGGAATATATATAGTGTGACATTTGGGTATAATGTAACAAGTTTGTGAAATAAGTGCAGCTGTACAACTCGAAGACAAATGTGGCCATATCGCTTGATTTACAGTTTTTGTTAATTTGTCTTAATTAACTGTCATTCATATAATCCAGAGGTGGCTGTATTGTTATTATGACATTTGAGGAATTAGTATTATTATAACGGTATGTTATCGTGTATCTCGCCATATAAAACGATTAGTGAAAAATGATATCATTAAAATTTACTTAATATGTTCTAACTATAACATAATTTTTTATGAAGAAGTGTTTGTATTTTTGTTGATATATCAATTGATATATATATGGTATGTCACTTAGATTGATGTTAGAATATTATTGCCCATTTGCTGCTTGTCTGTATATTTGTTTCTCGTTCGTCATGCTCATTTTGATGATTACAAATGTATCATATGAAGAAGCGTTTGTTTTTTGTTGTTGATATATACGTCATGACGTTGTTTGTTTTATAAGGAAGGTAGTTGTGCTGGTTGCGTATATACTATATACTCGAAATAAGGTATCTATATGTTATACACGGGCCATATTTTTGTATAAGCTCCAAGGTGTTTTTCCGATTATCTTCATTTGAGCGTATGTCAGCATTTTTGACACACTCAAATCACATTTGGCACACTCTGATGTAAAACAAATTCAAGTATGTAACATCTAATTTTACCCACAATACGTTTGTCGTCTCCGCAACAGGTATCTACTTCTTGCAGACTTTCACGATGAACTATAATTAGGGAAATTGTAGGATTTCCATATTCTAAGAATGTTAGACTTGTCTTTATTGCAAATACTTAAGATTACATCACAATTGCATGTAGAGCTGATAGTAGTATTCGATTCACAGACACATAAAGAACAATGACTACTGGTCTGTTGTAGACTAGGATTTGAGTTATAACGGATTATATATTATGTACATGTATATCCCCAGATAAAGATATTAACAACAATTAGAACGTACGCAAGCTTTTCAGTCAGCCACATCTATTACCACCCCATTCATCCATCCATTCATGCGTACCTAAGTATACGTATACAACACAACCCATTGACAACACGTAAATCTTGAGAAAGCGTAACAAGTTTTGTCAAACCTCTTCAACGGAACGGCTGTTGGCATAATATGTAGGTCTACAATATCACTCAGGTTATCATTATTAATTATAACTGCACTTTACGCATGTTTGAATTGAATTGAAAATGATAGATTTACATTTAAAACGTCGATGTTTACTCGTTGTTGTTTTTGACTGTTTAGGCTGTCCGTCCCCCAGTTCGCTGTTACCTGTATGAATCTTTTTTGTGAGCCAATATGTTGTCAGTAATACTCTGTAATATATAAAGCATTTAAAGTTTGCCTCTATCTTCTTTATTCGTGGTTGTTATACATATGTGCATACATCTTGTAACACAGCTTCAGAAAATTACACATTGTGAATAGTATACCTTTTACAGGTGCATTATATTTAACAGGTTCTTGACCATGCGTTTCATTAGACAAAACTATAAGGCATACAGTATTGTTCAGTATTAGGTCAGTCATATCGAATTATGGCCAACTTGCTCACAATGTTTTTTGAAAAATAAGCAACTTCCGTTAAATCGGATGCCAAGCAACTGAATGTAAACAGCTCTTTCTTCAAACATGTTATGTAGTCATCGTTCAATGTCAAATGAGTGTTTTACAGGATTTGTCAGTTATCACGATTCGTCAATTGTGGCAGCGAAGATAGCTGAGTTGATAGTTATCGATATAGGAGTAGCATGGCTCTATTGTTTTACTTCCGCAGTCATGAACCTGGTCAATTAATACTGTTCGGTGAAATAATTGTTGTGGTTGTCAACATCTAAACATGTGACATGTAATTGCATAGTTAACAATTGTTTGCTATAGGAATACAATCTGTGCATCTCTTGTTTCGTTTTATTGTTGATAAAACAAGCAGACTTCGTAGTGATGTTACGTTTTTGATTGATTTAAATGCATAGCTATGCGTGCAAAGTGTATTGGCGATTACTCACGAACCGAAAACAAATTGAACAACTCATTTTCCGCGGACACTACTTCGTTTATCTCACATATTTCTCTACTAACTGTCGTCCAATTACGTTTCGTTCATTGTATTTTATTAATGACGAAATGACATAACAGAAACACGACACGGCTAGGATTTCGTGATATTGAGCGTTCCGCAACAGTTCCTGGGAATACATACCAGAACGTGTTCTTTCGACGGAGTTTTGCTGAACGGGGATTTCATGTAAACAAGGAGTGACAATAGGATGGTTAGATTATTCTCCAAGGTTCTGCTAATATGTTAGTAACCGATCGCATTATGAAATTGCATTGCCGTTGCGATCAAAGACAACTTTAGTAGCAGACCTGTATTTATTGCACTAGTTATCACTTGCATCCATTTGCGTAAATTGAATGGTTTTCGTTTGATTTATTTAAAAGTCTGAACAGAACTCCACGAAATGATGTTTGTAGTATGTATGTGATTATTGAGTTACGAATAAAGCTAATTAAAAATCAGGTAGAGTAAGGAAAGAGCCCTGGTCAAATCCGCATAGCGCACACAGCACAATGTAGTGAATACATGTATCACATAATAATCACATGAAATCAAGGAACACATAAAGTGCTGAAACAAAACCATCACAAAAACATCACTAGTATTTACGTAAGTATATACACGTACTAAAATATACCGCCTTTATCTATAGCAACATAAATGCAATGCAACAACAATGCACTAATGCAGCATAATTATCAACAGCTTCTTCTACAAACGTTTTGAGAAGTTATCTATTGATCAATGTCACATGTGATTTTTACAGAATTGTGTCAGTTATCATCATTTACCAATATAGGCAACAACATGGCTGTGCTGATTGTCAACGATATATGAGTAGCATGACTCTATTAGTTTACTTCAGCAGACACGGACCTGGTCAATTAATAATGTTTTGCGAATTCTGTTTGCGGGTGTCAACATCAGAACACGCATCACATAATTGCATAGTTAACATATTTGTGCAAAGGGAATACAATCTGTGCATCTCGTGTTTCATTTATTGACGATAAAACAAGCAGACTTCGTAGTGATGTTACGTTTTTGTTTGATTTAAATGCATATTTATGCGCGCAAAGTGTATCGGCGATTACGCATGAACCAAAAACACATTGAACAACTCATTTGTCACAAATAATACTCTACGATTATCTGACATCTTTCTCTGGTAACTGTCATCCAATTACGTTTCGTCCATTGTTATAAGATTAATGACTTAATTGCATAAACGAAACACGACGCGGCTAGGATTTCGTGACATTGAGCATTCCGCAACAGTTCCTGTGGATACATACCAGAACGACTTCTTTCAACTGAGTTGTGCTTAAGGGCGATTGCATGTTAACAAGGAGTGACAATAGGACGGTTAGAATTTTCCCCAAGTTTCTGCTAATCAGGTAAAGCAAAATGCTCATTAAGACTTCTCAGGGAAGAACTGGACACGATACGTTGGAAATACCAATTGTTGAACCAAATGTGAAGCACAAATAATATTGAACAACGTATGTTATGACATACAGTGCAATACACCAATTACTAGTATATCAACGGATCATAAGACATGCCTATTGGTCTGAATGAAATATACAGTGAATCTAGGATAGGTGTTCAATATACGATGACCATGTCATTTGCAGACAGTGACAGAGTATCCAAAACAACATAGGTGAATGTGCATTTGTGTGGTGCCATGGCGTGATAAGTGTCTTCCTTGATTATGGAATTTGTAGCAACAGCAACCTAGTCTATCGTATAGTTGTACGGGCGCACTGCCTTTACAAAGCAAATACCATAAAGATAATATTAAGTTGGACAGCGAAGGCTTATCTTAACCTGCCGAGCACAGAAAACATAACAAAACACACAAGGCACAATGTCAAACACACAACGGATGGAGAAAATGATCCGCCCAAGACCCAGCTCTTAAAAAAGCTAAATGAACAAGTTTCAGCAATCGAAAGGCTGAATGCCCACGCAAAATGACCTCGTTACAACAGTAAAACTGCTGAAATACGTTTTAGCTGTCTAAAGTCCTAAAAAGTTAAAGAATGTGTGTGAAGAGACAATAATGCTATGTTCCTGATGTTTAAGAACGTGTTAGTATCTGTGTAACAAATCAGCGATGCATATATTGGCATTTAGTAATTCCTGTATTTATATATTGTAGTAACATCAGCATTCCAACTGTCCATAATCATAGCAAAAGTCGACATTTGGATAATAATTAGTCACGATCATGAAATTAAACATTTTAGTTTAGACATTCTCACTTCTAATATTGTTAATTTTCCATTTAAAAATGTATATTTTTTTTTTCGTGTATATGTTATTTTGTTATAGTGATGAGCTGTATATGCTTAAGCTAAAAAAACTGCTTGTTGTGTTATGTTCTGTATATTATACTGAGTAGTGTGCTTTTGTGTAGATTTGTTGCATACATGCATTTCATCAACATTAGCACTTCCAATTCAACATGTGTGCGTACCGCACATACTGGTTAATGTTCATTTTATAGGATCGTTTTCCTATACGTGTAACCAACCCGTTATATACTTTGTTAGAGTTGATTATACGATTAGTACAAGACAATTACCCTCATTGTTTCAAGCTAATGCAATGTTACCTTACACTCACTGCCTTATTCCATCAGATACATACAGCTTTGATACAATATGTACATTATATGAACAGAATAACATTACAGATTGTGGCACTATGAGCTACAGCTTGTATTGACTATTTGTGAACATGAGACATGTACATGTGTTGCATTTCAGCAACGATAGTCTTATGATTTGTCATTTTAAGGACACTTTAATGAGTAACATGCACTGTCTTTACGAACCATTGATTTTATTATATCAATTGATCATGAGCCCATGGTGATATAAGGTAACGAATGCCCATAGTATGTACAGGCATTTAGACTGTTGTACAGCTAATAACGTTGATTTCGGTAACGGATACCACTGAGTTTTAACCAATGTGTAAGTTATTATATATTATAGTGCGTCATAACAATTTACAATAGATTTAACCGAAGAGGTGGAACTGAATGAAAATGTATTGATGAATGTACGAACTAGAATTCGTAGGTAGTGTTAACATGCTAGTCATACTTTACAAAGAGTAGAAAATGCGTCATGGCACAGTAACACTAAAAGCTATGAAAACAATGTTAACGCCCGTACGGGAATTTTGTGTACGTGGATTGCGTTAGGGGTATGTTGTGTGCTTAAATACGTTGTCGTGCGCAGTTGACGGCTCTCTACGTGATCCGCAATTACACGCTGTGTATACGATGACCATAAGTTAGACTAAAGTTGCGCATAAGTTACACGTAAATTTGCAACGTTAGAGATATGCTGTACACACGCGTTCAGACGCCTGTGTAAGCTGTGCGACTACGCAATTAGAACAAGTGCACTAAACAGTTATAGAAACACAACTTTTTTATAATGATTGTAACAGTGTTACATTTATTATTATTTCATGAACCAAACTTTAAAAGTTCAGATGTTACAAAACACGTATGCATACTAGTTTTGCATTAAAATATACCACACATAATGTGTATAGTGTAAGTGTTCTCGACACCATAGTTCATTGCTTCCGACTTCACAAATCATTATATACTGTTTGATCCCTCACTTTAATACAGTTTAGACATTAACCTAATATAGATGACACTGTGACAGCCATAAGAACTTGTACAATGTTGTTTCATTGATCAATGATGATAACATGTCACTCACAGACGTTTGGTGGACGTATTCGTTAACTCATACATTGTAGGAGCTCATCACATACAAGTTCATTCGAAGCATTGTCGGAGGATATACTCCATTACCCGAACTTTGTATGTTTAACCAGACGTTGACTTGTTTCGGATAACATCTTATAACGTCCTTAATACATGGATAAAGGAATAATGCATTGGAAGCATTGATGTTAGTACAGAACTCGGTAAAAGGAAATATGAAAATTTTATTCAATAATACACGACCTTTCTGTTTCCATTGGGCAAAAATGAGTCCGCATGCTCAATGTATTGACTAGTAGCTGCCAGTAAATTGTTCTATCGTAGATGACTTGGTTGTTCTGATACTAGCACATCTTAAATAATAAAATGTCAAACGCGTGCTGACAAATTGCTAATAATAATTGAGGTTTATTATAGTTCTGCTGAAAAGGAAACCTGCTGTTTATATTATTTATATTCTCCCAACCGAATCAAAAACACACATGTGGTTTAATAATGCCTTTAAGCTATATGCATGTCACAGAACCTCAGGTGATATTTAACATAATGTGGCATGCACTTTTCCTATTCATTACATGTACTAATTTATAATAATGGAAACGTGAGAGATAACCGTCTTGTGATTTAATTTAATACTAGTATGATGTATATTTGAGGTACACTATGTAAATGATTAAAAGTACTAGACTAATCACTTGAGACATAATTAATGTAATTCATATCAGGGCAATTCACCCAATGCATATAAAAGACGTAGATTAAATCATTGTGGTCAGCGATATTGAGTCGGAATCGTTAAATTGAATAAACTCTGAAACAGGGGGGATAAACACGTGACCATAATTTGAAACAATATGGCGGCGTAGACGCGAATATTATCGTTTTGGGACTATTATTTTAAGGCAAGTACGGAATTTAAACATCTTACATACCCTATCATATGGTACACAAAACGCGCTTTCCAGCGGTGTATTATATGCATGCGTGGTATGTTTATTTTCTAAGAACACTAAGACCAAAATTTCGAGTCGAGCACAAAAAGCCGTGGTGTATTTCACGTTATTGATGAATTTTAGTGTTTTTGTGACCAAAACGCACTTTTGTGGAGTATTTAAACCAACTACTTACTAGAAATAGTTTATAATGTATGTCAGCACAAGTCATTAGCTCACATTTATCATATTTACGACATTTATCAATTTTGCATGAATTGGTGCATCCCACGCTGAATAAAACGATGGTGCATTTCACGTTATTTTAAGATACACATGTTATAATTCACCACAATTTCTCATACAAGTAATTGGTTCCTCTTGCAATGTTTTTATTCTGTTAGAAAAAGGTATTAGTCTAAGAACGTTTGTTTGTTTGTTATTTGGATATGGCAAATTGATACATCGGGATGGTATATATGCATGTTTTGAAACTCATGAGTGAATAATAAACCGGAACTGCCTTAGTATGTTATTGTACTTACAGTGTTAGTACTTTTTATCTAAGTAACAATATATCATTTCTTAGATATGATTGAAGACATGAGAACAGCAAGACTAAACAGCGTGTGTAGAAAGGTCTTAAGAACTTAGAAGCATATCGGGTATTCGTGATCACATGAGACGCCACAGATGCCCCATCCGTGTTGCTTGTGTCCGTGGAGAAGAACCCGACTCTTTTTAAAATATTAAGTTGTTACTGTTTAGAATCGTGGAATTATATATCACACATTCATGTCCGTGTTAGAATACTGTCCAGGAAAACTGGTTTGACAAGTCGTGGTTTGATTAGTCATAGATGGACGTGAAATTATATCAAGAATACAAAACTAAATGAAGAAGTATGGATAAAATTACTTTTGATATGTCAAACTACTTAATCATACGCATAACAAAGTAGTTCAAGTGTAATTCAGAGACTGGTTTCTAAGAGCTAATATGTTATATAGCATTACAATGCTCCTTTGTTTTGTTGCAATACACACGTGCCTTATGATAAAGGTATCACATTATTTATATGCAATTTAAACAGTGGAGGAAATTGCTTGATTGGGCAAATCAGAGTTATTCCCCCTACCATTTGCCCGAACGGGAAATTTTGCTCCAAAAATTGCCTGCTCGGTCAATAGAAACGCCCATCATTTTAAAAAAACTAACCTGTACATAAGGATATTTGACATGGAGATGATCGGATAGCACATTTACCCTACCGTTGATAATTATTTTAAATTGTCAAGATTCCGATTTTTTTGGTTTTTGTTCACTTTCCCGTTTTGGCAATTTAAATTACCCGATCGGGCAAGTAAATATATTTTGAATAGTAGAAAAACGGGCAAGTGAACCCAGTGAGATTAGACCGGCAAAATTGGTAGATTTTAATGCTATAAATCTCAAAATCTATAGACAATTGAAGGGAAATATGAACGATAGTATCTTAGATATACCCTTTGTGATATGATACATGTGTTCAGATTATCGGCAAAATTGGTAGTTTTTAGGACTAGAAATTTCAAAATCTATAGACAATGGGAGGGAAATTTGAACGATAGTATCTTCGAAATACCGTTTGCGATATGATACGTGTTTTCAGATTTTCGCTTGGTCAAATATCTTTATGCACTGGTCAGTTCTTCTGACGTTTGTTTAAATTGACCATTTTATTGCCCGATCAGGCATTATTTCGAGCAGAATTTCCCGATCGGGCAATTTCCCCCCACTGATAAATGAACATTATATTGCTTTTTAATTGACACATTCCATTGATGATATCAACAATTTTTGCTTAGAGTTGATCACAAACGCTACGGTATATATTTTAAATCGAAGGGAGGTAATTTGAAAAATACCTAAGTTTGACTCAATTTACAATAAAATGCTTTAGACATTGTTGATATCAAAATTGATTTCCTTAACAATATTACCTGTATTGATGTTTATAGCCAGAAAACAACAGTCCAACTGCATGGAGTTATTGTTTTGATAAACATAATGCTTTTTGAACAAAAAAATAGTTATTCCCGTCATGTTCAGAATAACAGTGTTGCTTTGTATGGAATTCTTTAATAGGGTGAGCAGATCAAAGCCACAATGTTTCTACTTGCATATTTCTTCATTAAGCATTGGCATATAAACACATTAAATGTGGATACGTTTTATTTAGCTGATGATTATGTTATAATTTCCTGTGATTGATCAATTTTATATGTGATTACTCAAATGTGTTGTTTAATAAACGAAATCATCGTCATATTGTAATTGTTTATTTCTCATTATTCCTCGTATGACAAGGTTGTATAATCGATTATCAGTAAACGATCTAGAAGTCTTTAAACGCTTGTGTGCTGCAGCAAGATTTTCGGCGACGAGGTCTTTGTAACTTCGTTCACGCACCATCCTACAAGAAAAAATATGTTCAAGGGGTTATAATATGTAAAGTAAGCCCATGACAACATCAGCTTCTGTCAGTGGAGGAAATTGCCCAATCGGGATTCCCTTAACTACTTGCCCGATCTTTTGCTCCATAAATTGCCTAGTAGAAGTTTCCAAAGCTGACAAGTTAATACAATGAAATTAGACTGTGGTCGAATAAGGCAGTTTTTAAGGCTATATATCTCAGAATCTAAACATTTCAAAGGAACTTTGAACGGTAGTATCTAGAATATAAACAATGTCATATGAAGCATTTGTTCAGATTATCGCTTCGTCATATTTCTTTATGCCAAGGTTAGTCTTCAAAGGTATAAATAAATTGACTATTTTTCATTCATAATTGCTAATCGGGGAATTTCCCCACTGTTTGATATTACAAATGAAAATATTTGACAATATAAACACTGCAAGGTACACTTGACGTTAGCTTCAGGTGTAGTCTGAGAGTAAATATCCTATTTAAAGTGATTATGAACAAAATAAGACAACGGGAATGCATTTAATTGTCATTTTTAATTGCAAACAAAGGCTAGTGTTATCTCCGGCGCACTACATGTATATAAGATACGACTCGTGAATTACAATAAGAGATGTCAGGATGCATGCTTTATACAACTGATATGAGAAAATAACACTCAAAAAATACATGTCAGCGTGAAATGCACCATTCTTTGTTGTGGATTGGACGTGAAATGCACCATCGTTTCTTTCTGCGTGGGATGCACCAATTCATCCAAAATTGATAAATCTCGTAATATGATAAATATGAGCCAATGACTTTTGCTGACATACATTATAAACTATTTCTTGTAAGTAGTTGGTTTAAATAGTCCACAAAAGTGTGATTTGGTCACAAAAACACTAAAATTCATCAATAGCGTGAAATACACCATGGCTTCTTGTGCTCGACTCGAAATTTTGGTCTTAATGTTCTCAGAAAGTTAACATACCAGACAAGCATATTATACACCGCTGGAAAGCGCGTTTTGTGTACCATATGATAGGGTATGTAAGATGTTTAAATTCCGCACTCACCTTGAAATAATAGTCCCAAAACGATAATATTCGCATCTACGCCGACATCTTGTTTCAAATTATGGTCACGTGTTTATCCTCCCAGCTGAAATGAAGTATTGAAAGCTTATCAATGTAAACCTCGTTCTCATAAAGGATTTTCGTATCCTGTCAGTACTCTCTTATGATTTTGTTTATTTGCAATAACATGATCGCCTCTGTATATTCTTTAATAGTTTTGATATTGTATCAAAGTATGTATTATTACCTAGCACTCTATATAACGAGTAATTCGTTATTTTTGACTGTTTCATGTCTTAATGTTTATTTTTAGATTCAGGTATGAAACAGTTCATTGCCAGGAGGGCAACAGTTTTGACTGTTACACCCCTGGATGAACTGTTACCTGCGCACTACGATGCGCAATATAAATTCCTGCAAAAACACCCTGCTAGATCTATAGCGTATTTTTAATATAACTCTTGAACAATGTTTTGTCCCTTTTTGCTTTATTACATGCCGATTTTATTTGTTTGATAATAAAATCATGGGGATAATGACAGTCTTGAATTTATAACAAAAAATATTCGCTATTAGTATGACAAAATGTCTTAGAAATATCCTTTTTGTTTGTTGTATAAGTCTAACTTTACTGTAGTTATATAGAGTATTAGGTAATAAAACAGTTATTTCATGTCTGTTTTGGGTAACAGTCAAAACTATCGGCCTCGTGCAACAGTTCAAAAGTCTTCCCCGATACCTCGGGACAACAGTTTTGACTGTTAACCAAACAGACATGAAATAAGTGTATAATGTAGAGAATGCATTGTTTAAAACGTGGTCATAGTTTCGTAATTTTTTAATTATGAAATCAAGTAAACAAAGCCAAATACCGGGTAATAAAAATTTGAAGAACATTTCACTACCACTCATGCAAGTTTAAGATTTCCTCATAGAAAACAGTACATTGGGAATGTCAGATACAACTATCGAACTTGATTGTACACTGGACAACTTTTCTTTTAATTTATTGTATTTACATACCATGTATCACCTTCTTTAAAAAACCTGCCCTCAATCAGGTTATCACACAGGGTTAATAAATACGTCAAAAACACTACACCGAACCAAATTAGTTACAGGTCGCATAATGGATGTAAATATTGGAATAATTACTTCTTTCCCTAGATGATATTCTGTCATAAAATGTTCTCACATAGATTCAATACCAGCTGTGACGATCGTGTTTAATGTCTTATGACAATAATTATGAAACGGGTTTTGGTATCAAATATTGCAACATACCACTCTCTTGATAATTCAAAATGTCTGTACTAATTCTATACAAATGGTGTGCATACCGTTTCTGTTTTGATTTATATCGGTTGGGGATGCTGTTATCAAATGCATCGATATTTTAGCTCCGTATATGTAGATATCGTAACTTGTAGTGGCCGTGTAGCACTATTGAGACGTAACGTCAAGAATTGCGATCTATAAGCGTAACACAAAATGCGTAACGTCAAAAGTTTACAAAACTCCGTAGTGTACATGTACATTTGTATACATACATGATGGTAAATGAGGTCATCTAATAATCTTTTCAGACATATTTTTCAAGTATGTTATATTATTTATACATTGCATTATAATGACAGTAAAGTGTACACTTACTCACACTCCCAACGCAACACCTACATTTTTCATCATTTCTCAACTATTCATAATGCGATTAGATTAGAATTTGGCGTATTAATAGATATTTGCTTAACTGATGTGTCTATGACTGCTTTATTAAAATCGAGTGATTGTTAGATGAAAATAATTTCAAATATTGACTATCACTGTAAATCGAAAAGTCACACAAATACACCATAAACACTACACTTAACCGATTTAAAAACGCAACAGTGGGTTTTTGATCAATTTAAGTCAGTTAAGGTGCTTCAATTCTCTTGAAATTTTACATGTGATGAAATCAATACATGATGTCATAGATGTGCAAATTTTATTGTAATCGAGGTTTAGATGGTCACAACATCAAACCACGAAATGTATTGATCGACAATGTCAAGTTCGCAAAATTAATAATGTATTTATAAGCTGCAACCTGATATTAAAATCAGGCGTCTTTGCCTCATTGACGGGAAAATAAAGTGTTGTAGGATGTTGTTCCACACATCTATGAGGAAAAACACGTACCAATCCAAACGTTCAGAAGTTTCTGCTTGATGATGCACTTCTTGGTGGCCATTTGTGTCTGCCTTCAAATTTCGTTTCACGAGTAAAAATGCAATGACCTCCACAGCCTCAACATGAGCTGTCAGCAAGTTTTTGCCCACCTAGCATAGGCTGCATTGTGTCCAATGGTTAAGAATGTACATTTCTTATGTCTATGGCATCTCAAACCCGTAACCGGAAGCGGATAATGGAATATGTCAAGATAAATAAGAGGGCAGACAAAATAAAGCAATTTTCAACATGGGTCATAACAAACATTAATCAAAATGTTACGGAATGTATATTTTAGCAAAATTACTTAATCGTACGCATCACTGCCTTCAAATTGTAGGTATAACAGAAAATATGTTTGACCTAAAGTGGCGTCTTTAAAAAAAACATTCCTTTGGTGCCATCATGTTTACGCGCTTGTATCGTCGGCATACCTGACGCAGACAATCGTAGGTGTAAACTGCCTCCTGAAAACACTGAAAATCGACAGACGACAGTTAATCGTCTTTGTCATGATAAAACGCCACATAACTGCTTAAAGCAAGTCGATGGCGCCAGGATGTTATGTATCCTAAAAGCGTGACACCGTACACGACGCACTTCAAAATTTAATTTTATGTTTTTTGTTGGGGTAGTGTTTATCTATAAATTGTCAGTCAAATCGTCACGCCCAGTCGTTTTGCTTACGCGTCACGTGTAAATAATGAAATTACGCCACTATGACGCAATGAGCTAAATTGAAATAGTTTTTCGTAGAAAATCGTACCAGGCATAAGACTAGCGTCCCATTCATTGGTTTATACTCCAATAAAATTTAAATAACAATTATTACAAAAAATACCGACCCCCAAAATAGTTGCGTTTTTAAATCGGTTAAGTGTATTATCAAGGTGGGTGTAAACTTCACTAAACAGTCTATAACAATACAAAAATAAAAGATCCACAATCTGTTCCTGGTTAATTAGTATTTAGTATGTCATTCCATGTATTTTATGATATATTGTTTCTTCTGTCCTATCGAGAGCACATAATTCGTATCAATACCTGATTAATGGTCCCCATTTCCCGTAAAATGGTATGTTTTTGACGTTTTTTCGGGGATAGGTGGTCGTCTCGTTTGTCGCCTGCACATCTCGTCTCCACAAACTCTAAATTATCTTGAAATCCGATGACTTTGACGATAGCAGCAACTGTTGCATGATGTGATTATATGGAAATACTTGATGTACACGTGTTATAAGAGCTAGATCTACGACATGCAATTTGTTTACATGGTGTCATCAAATGGTAACTTTTCGTTTTGCAGTGATGCTCATTATTTGGTTTAATTTTTATCGTTCAATAAACCAATGTGCATATAAATTCTAGGCGACTTTGAACGATATCCATTGAACAAAGTTGAGAAATCATGAAAAATGTAAGTGTTGCGATGGGAGTGTGAGTAAGTGCACATTAAGTGCAATAAACTACAAATGTAACTGTAAACGTACATAACAGTCCTTTTAGTCTTTCAAATGACGTCAAATTGTCTTAAGATGGACAATTTTAATTACTCATTCTTTGGGTTAATAGACATATCTCCATTGCAAGCATTTCAAACACAAGACACTTATTTTCCTTAGGAAAGTAAGCGAAATTGATCAATCGTATTAAAATACAAGAATGACATAATATTAAGGAAAAGTGTTTATTATGGCATGTAAAAGTACTTGAGTTAAGGTTTTAGTTTTTGTCTTGAAAATAGGACAATTTTAACAACTCGTATTCCTGACTGTATGTGATTATTTTTTCTCATTATTGTGAAAGCTAACACGTCTTAATGTTGTTCTATTTTAAGGGAAAATGACTCTCTAGCGTCGCAAACACACATCTTGCTTTTTAAAGTAAACCCGACCGTCAAAATTATATCACTAACGAACACACGTTCATAGACAAACCATGCAACATTTCCTGCACTTTCACTCCTTTTCCAAATAAATAATTTCTCTGAAGGTACTCCTTCTTTCCAAAAAATGTTACACATTGCTTACACTGTTTCGTCAATTTGTCTAACCAATTGGTGCTTTTTTACATATAGCTGTTATCAAGCCATAACTTTTTAGTAATTTACCAGAGCCTAATTATTACCCTATATTTTGATATCTTCTAAGAAAATAGGGTGAATATTAATTAAATGCTTGACATTGTTATTTATCGACCAGACGAGTTTTAACGTGGATCACAACTGTTAATTGTAGAATAATACACGTTTTTTGCAAATAAATGCTTTAATATGCGGTTCAGGATAATGTCAAAACAAGTGTTCCTTAATGTTAGAAATGTATAAACATTTAAAACTAGTATTACTTTTTTATGTTGTTTATCTAGTCTGATGCTTTTGTCCAGTGATTTCTGCAAATTATTTTAGCAAAACTTCGCCAATATGTGGCACTGGCAATGGTATCCATTTAGTGTTTCCACATTGTATAATAAAAGTCGAGGTATGTAATCTTGCCCAATTGGTGATAGATTTAATACTGCTGATTAATGCTCATTGTTGATTGTACTCTTGCACAATTGATACGAAAGTAACTAGAATTATCACTGTCGTGAACAGGACCCCGTGGTAGCAAGGGGGGGGAGGAGTGTAGAAGTATAATGGGGTTGCATAATTATCAGCGCTATAAGTTTCTTTACTTAGACACAATAACAAAGTCATATCTCAAACGTTCATGTGTTGATGCCTGAGAGTAATTCACTCCCTTCTAAAATTCAATAACAGTTGTTTGACAAGCGCAGGTTTAATTTCCTACATAGAAACCATGATGAACTTTGACTTATTTAAAGTTTGGAATTATCTTTGACAGACTAAAATTGCACAATGAATTCATGAAATCATGACATTGGTTTCATTGACATTGCCCTGTTCATGATTGGCCAATGTTTGCAAATTGGAAATACACAAAACAGTGAGAACTACATTAATATGTTTGTTTTGTGTGCAAGTGTTAAGGGGAATCAGTCAAAAATTATAAAGTTTTAAAGAGTTGTCGCATTTTGCTAAAAATGTGTGCATTGTTTTTGTTCCACATACATGTACTTATTGTCGTAGTCAATATCATTAAGTATAGCAAGTTTCATTTGAATATCCTGAACCATTTTTGATCGTTGACCAATGTTAAAGATTTTGAAGCTGAAAAGGGGCATAAGTCAAAATTTATCAAAGCTAGAGTTGTTGCCCTTTGCTAAAGATATGCGTATTATCACTGGCAATAATTATAGCAAGTTTCATTTGAATATCTACTACGGTTGTGAAGTTACGAAGAAAAAAGATGAAACATGAGTTAATCGGAATTTAACAAAGGTCCATAATTCTTCTAATATTGTAGCTAGAGTAATGTAACTTGCCATAAAATAGTGTTTTGTTGTTGTGAGCTTATGTTTAAAATTCCAAGTTGATATCCTCAAAGGTTTTCAAGTTACATGTATCAAGAAAAAAAGCTGAACAATGATGAAAATTTGAATTTTACAAAGGGCCATAACTCTTCCAATATTGTAGCCAGAGTAATGTAACTTGCCAAAAAATAGCGTACTGTTGTGAGCTTATGTTTGAAGTTTGAAGTCAATACCTATAATGGTTTTCAAGTTATCAAGAAAAAAATTGAAAAATGTGGACGGACGGATTGGGCACGCAAAAATATTTTTTGCGGGGCCCTGATTAATACGCTTTAAACACAACGCGAGGCTTATTGAAAATATCAGGGTAGCAATACCACGTGGCTTTTGGCTACAGTTACAAGTAGAAATTGGTAAACATTTGAGCACACATATAGCCATAAGTATTTTATTTCTTCATCGATTTCTATAAAATATACGCCACGCTATAAGGGGAAAAGTATTTACTTTCCGTGAAATATAATATCTTTTTCAGCAGTTTTACAAATTTGTCCATTACCCTGTGAAACCTACACGTTCCATGGTTTCACAAGGTAATGTACAAAACGGCAGAGTCGCGGAATTTTTTTTTATATATCATGGAAAGCAAAGAATTGTCCCCTTAGCGTGGCGTATATTTCATAGAAATCCATGAAGAAATAAAATACGTATGGCTTTTTTATTTTCCAATGTTTACCAATTTCTTCTTGTAACTGTAGTCAAAAGTCACGTGGTATTGCTACACTGAATATGGTACAAACTGTACCACGAAGTGATCATTTTATTTGAACTAAAATAAATAAGCCGACCTAAAGTTACAAATATAGCCACAGTAAATAAAACGTTACACGGACCTTCACATTTCATTTACCGTAATATTTGGAAGATGTGAGTATGCTATAACCATTTCAGTTGTAACTCTTCGGCTTGTTCATGCTATGACCAATATGGCATTTTAAAGTGGTATTACTTCAGACGGTGCTGTTCAGTGCGACAAAAATACAGTGTATGACTAATGTATCATGTTTTATCCTAGCCTTGTCCAGACACTCACATGATTATTATCATTTTCTAGTTGCAACATTTCTACGCTTTCTTTAATGCAAATATGTTATCAAATGAAACCTTTTGAATGTTACAATTATTTTATATTTGAAAGAAAGCATTGGAATAGAATGAAAATAACAAGCTTTTGCAGGCGTTGATGGACCGTTGTTAATGGGGTATCATTGTGTAGCAAATCGACAAGTCTTTTTGTGCAAGGTAATGTGTGTCTCTTACAATTAGAAAACACTGAATGGACGTTTTTGTGTTGGGTAATAACATGACTTCCGGAGTGACTCTAGCATGTGTTTAACACAAAAAAAGTCATTTAATCTAAAGTCACTCAATATAATCCATCACTAAGTCAACACCAAATAGAACCGGCTATACGGCTATACATACATCAGTCCCGCGTCCAGCTAAGGATTATGTGATGATATGTTTCGTATTGTTTCGTACATGCGATTCGTTAAACTCTATGTAAAAACGGGTTTTTTCACGTGAGCGCATTGTGGTTAACCATCGACCGAGATGGTGCGCCTAAATTGGTATATCGTAACAGAATGGCTGACAAAGGGTAACACTGGACTGTGAATAGTAAAACTCTGTTAGTCCATACTTGTAACTCTTTACAATTGAACACGGAAAAAACGGAATTTTACACGTTCACATTGTTTGTACCAGCGTTTAACGAAGGATAAAAACGACATAATTATATCGTATCATTTTACGTAAATGTAAAAGCTTTCCCTGAACGCACGGCTACAGGAGCATTACTCATATATGGGTAGGTTAAGTTCCTCTTTGCTATGGGAAACATCATTTTATTATTAATTAATGAAGGTGCATAAAGTAGTAAATAACTAATTAAATAACATTTGACAAGCAGCACCTATTTCATTTGTTTTGTATGATGATGTTATAGCGTATTGTATTTGTGAATCTGGATGAGACATACATAAACGGACAACCAATTGCACTCATATTGTCTATTGAATACATTCCAGCGGACAATTAGGATGAAAATGGATTATGGAAATTGCTTCATTTCCTGTTTGTGAAATGTGTTGACAGGTCTGGATACTCTTACACAATTGCCGGAAGTCATAAAATAACTTGCAGAAAAAGAAAAAGCTAAGAAGACTTGACTGTCGCAACAAAATATTTACATAAAGAGTTCAATTTCCTTCTATATCCATGAACATTTTGGCATTAGACTAATTGGCAGAAACATATATATGTTATGGGGAATTATTTAATTCATTTTAAATCTGTTTTTCGAAAAGTAATTGGCGCATTTCGTTTGTAAAAAGTAATACACACAATACTAGTAAAGATCAGTGTTTATGTATGTTTGTATATAATATAACGCATTAACTTCCAGCAAATTATATTTCTCCTATTGCGAACAACAGATGGAATTACCATTAAAGACACATGATGCGGACATGTTTTCGTCGTGTTGTACTTTCTCTAACAGTTCTTAAGAATCGCTACCATAACGAGTTTTCGATGGATGTTCGCTAAAAGGCATCGCGTGTTTATAAAGAATGACAATAGGACTGTGATATCATTCTGAAAGTTCTGATTATTAGGTAAACACCATTGTTCAATATGCCTTCTTCGGCAACTGGACGCGATGTTTTGTAAAGCATCAACTATTCATAGGAGACAGTTTATTTGTTACGGTTTTTGTTATGGTAAACAGGGGTAAACACCAATGAATATTTCAAGATAATAAGACCATACACATAACAAAATTATTCAGTTCCTGTAACTTTCGATTGCTAAACAATGACCTTTTTCTTTATAAGGAAATGATGAATGTTTATTGTATTGAAAATACTAATCGACGATTACTGAAGGAATGTAATGGAATAGGTCAATGTGTCGGGTCAATTATGTCTTAATGTAGTAACTTATATTTGGAAATGGCACGACAAGTCACAACTATGTAATATTGGTTTGACCAACTATCAAGCCTTGTAGCTCAACCATTATAAAATAATATAATTAACAGTGTGTCAACTGTCTTCTAACCGTCTATAAATGACCTTCTACAGGGTATTCGTCTGATATGAACAGTGTATCAAAGCAGAAGCATATAACCAACTATTCACTGCGCAGATGATAGAGTAGGCGTTTTAACAAGTATAATACCTGCCATTAATTATTAACATTTCTCCTAAAAATAGGATCGCATAGAGTAGCTAAACTTAAATCTACTAATAGCTAAATTATATGTCGTCGTCTCAAAATCTCTTAAATCAAGTTTAGTTGTGTGTTGGGAAGTGTGTTTTGTATGTTTTATTTTTATTTTTCTGTGCTTGCTAGGTTAGGTTTAGTGCTGACTCGCCTGTCCGACTAAATATTATCTGTTTCCAATAAAACAGTAGGTATTTATCGTATACATATAGTACACTTGTTCTCAGTTGAAAAACATATCAGGCTGGTTATTTTAAACATACGGCGTCATAGGTCAAATATTACCCATAATTATATACATAAATAAATAAATAAATAAATATACCAGATTTATATAGCGCCCTTTTTATGCGAACGCACGTTCAAAGACACTTTACATTATTATGTTGCAGCCACAAGGGCGCAGGTGCATCCTCTACCAATGCAGATACAGAATGATCTGACCAGAGGGACAGACTGAGAGAAATCCCCTGAAGGGAGAGAGAGACATTATATACAGGCATGTCCGGCGCTGCAGAAGTGCGCCTAGCTCTTATTTCGAATAGACAGTTTGGTTCTTTAATGTGCCCGGTGTATCGCACCGATACACATTGCAAACCACAGGGCAGGTATAGCGGGAAATATTATCAATATTTCAGAAATGTCAAGTTCCGATGTCAGGGATTGAACCCACGACCTCTGGATTGACAGCCCAGTACGTTACCACTGAGCTAAATCCGCTTATAGTACAATGCAATCAAGATAGGCATACACAAAGAAAATATCACACAGCCTAGGTCTGTCACTTTTGTAGCAAACATAATTGCATTAACGATATGTCTCACATAGTTATAGCTTTTAGTCTTCATAGCTTATGGCTAATTTCGTATATGACGTTCGTAAATAGGTCAGGCTATGTTTCGTGACACTCTTAGTGCACTTTCGCGTGTATATATGACATTCATACAAGTTCATAACACATCAAATAAAGAAACCAACGTTCAGAGTGAATTAGAAGCAGCAATACATTAGTTACATTAATGTTTATCGTTTAAGGTTTGGATGTTACGCATTTGAATATTGTAGTTGTAACAGACTACAACGCTCTCCATATCCGCCTATTTGATAATTACAGAAGAACTAGAAATGTCCAATATCTGCCTTATATGACTGAAGCTCCTGTTGATCAATGACGTATACTGAAGATAAACACAGTCCTGAACAAAACATTACTTAGCTCAAATCACCAATACAACATATACAACTAACCAGAGTCCAAAAATTGTGACATTTGTCGCAACCGACTGAGACCAATATTGTTTCGAAGACACATGTCAAGCTAGAAATAATTTACCGTATCAATTATAGAAACGCACGAGCAGCTTCATTGCATACACCATATTCCATCATTAGCCAAACACGTAAGCAGTTTAGTTTCATTGCATGTAATGTGATTAAAGTTTTGAATTATTGCATTCTAGGACTCACTAATACAACAAATTAACTGTTGGCAAGTTACAATCGTACAACATTAACACAATATGCTCAATTAAAAGTTCAACACATGCAGCTGTTTCTTGTCAACAACAATTACCAATGTACTGTAACATGAATGCCCAAAATAGCTTACCATAACGTATCGGGCTAATTAAACATATTAGGCGTCTAGACACATATAGCGAACACCGATGTAGGTATCAGAACACGAAGTGGTATTAAGACGATATTAAGAGTATATTACTGCATGCGTTTGCAAGGAAGCAAATAAAATCACTGTAACTTAAATCATTGAATTATCGTTAACCATCAAATAAATATAGCAATTCAAATGAGAGGGTAAAACAACAAACAAATACTGACAATGTGCCAATAACAATATAGGTTAATTGTCGTTTTCCTGAAAAGCTGAAAAGCAAATATGTTGTATGAATTATTTATGTATTTCACTAATAATGATGCAGTAGAACTGTAACAGCCAATTGTTGTAACTTAAAATGTGCCGTTCCACAGTTCATTGGGTATGACAACTTGTATACATAAAGCCTACGTGTTTGGCATTCGTGCAAGTTTTGAACGTGTCCTGGCTTAGTTCAACATATTGTTACACACACTCGACAGAAAACTATTATTGAATTACACTAAATCGATGCAAACAGCATGATCCAGATTAAAGAAACATGTTTCAAAATACCTAGTATATGAAGATGTATTCGCTTATAACATAGTTCAAATTTACCCATTCCTGTCCAATTCGTAATGAACAAAAACTTCACAATAGCTACAGTGGTATATAATCGTTCCTTTGCTGCAACGACATTCAATGTACTAAACCGCGAATGCTAAAAAAAAAGCAACGGATACATGCATATTCAGATTTCGTTGAACATGTTAGGCGTTTATACACCATTTTGACACTGATACAGGAAACAGGATAAGTTACATAACACGGTATTTCGAAGATAATAGAGAGTACACGACCTATCACTTTGCAATGGACCAAACAAAAATTAAATAATTTTAACTCATCGAAGAGACAAAATCATTAAAATTAATATCGGATACTAAAGTGTTTGCCACTTGCATTTCCTAACAACAATAAAACGTCAACCGGTTTCTGACAATGTGCCCATAATAAATGTCGTTTATCATCGTTTCTCGGAAAATCAAATTCGTTCATCGTTCAATTATGTATGTATTGCAATAATATTGATAACTTGTTCCCAAAGCAACAACAAACCCACTGTTTCCGAGTTGCATTGTTCATGAAAGTTGACACATTGTGCATGTGTACATTGTACACATACTTAAGGCTCATTCACTTGGAATTAGTTAATATTGTGAGCGAACTTACTCAGACGTATTACAAAGTAGGTAATGTTTAGACCAAAACGTGCTCAGCATGAAAACTATAAGACTATGTTGCAACAGCCTAACGATAAGGCGGATATTTAGTGAGCTGCCGGTTGCGGATTAAGATCCTTTCATACATGTAGCACACTACAAACGACATAAACATTGTACCACACAAGTTAGCTTGATGCACACCATTAACACGAATAACTTGTCTCTCTCGTGGCAATGCATTGTATCAGGAATTATTAATACATTTTGTGTACTTTTACATATTATGAAGACAATTATTATTTCAAATTAAACTAAAAGGTAATACAAACAACATAGTTAGGATAGGAAAGCAAATGTCATTGAAATAAAACATGTGCGAGTATTGAACAATTTATCGAATAATACTACTCAGTTGTTACACTGTTTATGTATTCGCTTGCAACATGCTAGGAAGTTCTCCAATACGATATCGAAATGTTGATAGACACATTCATTGTTGTCACTGATTACAGCACTGTTTCAGAAACCAAACACGATCATTACATATCTTAACATTATCTAAATGTCTCCGTTGACCGGAATAGATTGTATATCAAGTTCATTCAGTTTTTGACATCTGGGACTTGGGAGAATCATTTTCTCGTTCGGTATGTTGAGTACTGCCTTCCCTGATCGTCTTGATATCATAGTTTCGTTCGATGAAAAGTCTGGTCTCATCGTGTTATCTCATTTTCAAGCCACGATGCGAATCAATGCGTATATAAATATATAATTATTATACATGATTGTGCAAAACCATATAATTATATTGATGTCCGAGGCTAATATAAAGCACTATTGGAATAATATTAATAACACATAATTAATTATGGATATTGTAAATCGTCATCCCTACTTTATTTTGTGATTCTCAAGAAGCATTTAATTTTAATACCAGACAATCTAGGCATATATAAGATCATAAGTATAATAAGAGTTTGACAATTTATTTACTACCAGTGTACAATCCTGTATATATAAATCACAATTGTGTCTGTAAGGCATATACCAAATGTCGTAATTGCACATAAACGGGCTTTAGGGTCTTTGGAACTATATATATAAATATATTTGTGATCTAGTCTAGCCGAAATAATTTAACAAACCGACGTTTAGAAAATGGTAAAAAACCGAACTGTATCTACGGTTGTATATTTAAATGCCTATTTGGAAGAGTAGTCTGATTTTCTTAAGAAAACAAAAAAGTAAAAAATGAATTGCAATCTTAAATAATATTAGTTTTCATGTCGTGCGATATCAAACGTCAAACATAGTAAGTAGCTTAGGGCAGCAAGGTAGGGTATTAAATATGTTTTGTCCATATATAAAAAGTTAAATTTATGTAAACAAATGATCGTTGTTTTGTGTTACCTACGAAATGGGAGCAGAATATGTATTCAGGCTTGTAGCTGTGACAACTCTGAGAAAAACGCGTTTACTTTATTCTACTGAGCTATTCACAAAGCGTCTTAAATGAAAATATATCTTATATCCGCTATAAATTTCTCAGATATTATAAAACTTATTTATATTTCTAAGTAGCTACCCACAAAATATCTTAAACTTATTTTGTTATTAGCCGATGTGTGTCTTAAATATTTAATTTCAACTAAGGATTGTGTAGATATTTAAACTACGCACATAGGTATCTTAATATATGAGATATTTCTAAGACGAAACGAGTAATTGTTTATGTTTTTAAAACCGAGTATAGAGCTTGTAAAACATCAAGCAATGGAACAATGATGACCCGTTCTTATATACATGTACGTATTATATCATTCGTTTAGACCAAAAAATTTAGCAATTTATCAAGACGTCATGCGAACGCACAGTTCAAGGGAAGTAACCCGGTGTCGCACTGGCCATAAGCGAAAACAGAAGGTTAGATGAAAACTCCGGACTCGGGATATGTATAATCACGCTACAATAATAACTGGCTATTGGCTAACACAAAGCAGTAGACCTACCACTAATGTTTGAGTATGCATTTTAAAACGCATTATCTTTCATTGAATTATATTATCAAACATGTCCATTTTGTATACATTCGCTTATACCTTGGCCACGAGATATGCATTAGCTGACTTTTGCAAACTTGTACGGCATTCATAAGCCCGTGTAGGTACGGTAGACTACCGATCATCTTACAGTTCTTAATTCGTAACTCAGTGAAAATGTTTCACTGAACTCCCGAGTATATTTAGGTATTTCAAAGTCGGGAGCATCTCGCCCGGGTCGCATACCGAAATGAACAGCGTATGCTGTACGTAATATTTGAAAACGACTAGGCGTGTCGATGCTCGCTGGCCGTATCGAGGGGTAATCGCAAGGACACCATAAGGTCACCGTACCGACATCGTAGGATTGTAGACTACCGATCATCTTACAGTTCTTAATTCGTAACTCAGTGAAAATGTTTCACTGAACTCCCGAGTATATTTAGGTATTTCAAAGTCGGGAGCATCTCGCCCGGGTCGCATACCGAAATGAACAGCGTATGCTGTACGTAATATTTGAAAACGACTAGGCGTGTCGATGCTCGCTGGCCGTATCGAGGGGTAATCGCAAGGACACCATAAGGTCACCGTACCGACATCGTAGGATTGTCCGGTCGAGTTCCGCGCGGATTGTCTTCAATATTGATATCGTATCATTTAATTTTCTGAAGATCGAACGGTGTCCATATGAGCCGTTTTCCTTTTCCACGTTACTGCCATGTTAACACTGTAACGACAGATACTAGGGTCATTCTATAAGTTCTGATAACTGTGTGATAACTTTACATTGGTTGGTTAGAATATTTAAGCGATTTTAATCTTCCAGCGAGACATTAATAGCAAATTTATTATTTTAACTCGGGGAATGTCTATTTTAATGATATCAAAACACTACATGCTTTTGGGTTATGACTGAAATATCTCTTGAATACTCGAGGCAATTGAATTGTACTGGCCCATGTATATTTCAGAGCGCACTGGTATTTCGAGGTTATGACGTCATAAATCTAAAACTCGTGTTTTGATAACGTGGTCATACTCTTTAAGCAGCTGTGCAAAATTCGTATTCAGTGGGAATAAAATAGCATATGCATGCACAAATCTGCCATACGTTTTATATTCTCATGTAACACGTCTAGCAGTACAATGTAATAACATATGATAAGGCTCCCTTGTCATATATAGCTTGATAGCTAACTTCTAAAAGTATTTTTCTCACAAATAATCGTTGGACTTTAATGTAGTTATACACATATGTTGCTTGGGTGACATTGCCAAAATTACAACAAATAGTTGTAATTTGAAAACAACATGGTCGCCTGGGTGCATAGGGCATTTGTCTTGGAAAACGTATTAAGTAATTTTTGTTACCTTTTTCGTCGAAGCTACTGACCTGATGTTGGTACAAATCTTCCTTTTGCGACTGTTTACCAAATCTGATTCAACAAAATCATAACAGCAAGGTTAGGGGGGAGGGTGTTTTCCATATCCGCGTGTACTTGATATATAGATAATCGTGCAAGTTTGTTCTCAGTAAAATCTGGTCTGATTTCAAAATAAATTCACACAAATGTTCCTTGAATGAGCCTCTTATTAGTTTTTATTCCTTCAGGAAAGTTGCAAGCATAACAAAGTATGACTACCAGGGTATGAACTCCCCTTTTCCTCTATTGTTATATTGTAATAATTTGAAGATGTTCTTCTCAAAATCTGAATGTTTGAGTTATTCATAAAGTATTAAAGAGCCTACAATATCTATTGCCAGTATTAGTAATGAAATATTCATTTTGAAAAAAGGAACAAAAGCACATGACAATTGACTATTCAAGCATTATTTTAAAAACTACTGTGAATGTCTTTGAGGACATTTGTAAATGCTTTAGGTCACCTGGAAGTACATTACAAGAATAAGAAAGTTTGTGTTGAGATTGAATGGTTTCAATGACTCAATAAATATAGTTTACTGTCCTACTGATAAGTTCACAGGAGAGTGGTTAGATGGTTAGTATTGGTTACTATTTGCGTCTACCATTGCCCATAAACTACCATATGTTACCTACAAAACATGGCAATACGTTTCATCTGTTAGTAACTGATCGCATTATGGAATTACCTTGGTCGTTGCGATCACAGACAACTTTAATAGCAGACCTGTATTTATTGTAGTAGTTATCGTCTGCATCCATTTGTGTAAATTGGATTGTTTTCGTTTGATTAATTTTAAAGGTATGCAGTCTGTATTTCATTACTAAGTTACAAACAAAGATAAATCACGAGGGAGAGTAAAGAAAGAATTCTGGTCAAATCAGCATAGTACACAGGGTACAATATAGTGAGTATACATACAATGAACGCATGAAATAAAGGCATACATAAAATATGTTAACATATAATGCACAAAAAACCAAGGCCAAACTATCACTCGAATTTACGTAGCTATTTATACTAAAGTATACCGCATTTATGTATGGCAACTAAATAAACATGTAGCATAATTATAAACAACTTCTTCTTCAAACAATTTGTGTAGTCATCTGTTGATCTATATCACATGAGTGCTTTACATGATTTGTCAGTTATCAAGATTCGCCAGTATAGACAGCAAAGAAGGCCGTGTTGAATGTTAAGGATATAGCAGTGGTTTACTTCAGCATACATGAACCGGGTCAAATAATATTGATTGGTGAAACTATTTTAGTGGGTGTCAGTTTAAATGTTTGTAATAGGAATACAATATGTGCATATCTTGTTTTGTTTTACTGTTGATAAAACCAGACGTTTTCGTTTGATTTAAATGCATATTTATGCGTGCAAAGTGCATCGGCGATTACTCACGAACCGAAAACACATTGAACAACTCATTTGCCACAGACAATACTTCGTTTATCTTACATCTTGCTCTGGTAACTGTCATCCAATTACGTTTCGTCCATTGTATAAGATTAATGACGAAAGTGCATTACAGAAACACGACGCGGCTAGGGTTTCGTGACATTGTTCCTTGGGATAAATATCAGAACGAGTTATTTTAACGGAGTTGTGCTTGAGGGCGATTAAATGTTAAAAATGAGTGACAATAGGACGGTAAGACAATTCCCCAAGGTTCTGCTATTTAGGTGAAGAATATTGCTCATTAAGGCTTCTCCGACACCAACTGGAAACGATACGTAGGAAATACCAATTGTTGGAGCAAATGTGATACACATATATTCATGAACAACGTTATTATATAACAGACAGAGTAATACGTATATCAGTTCAATTATATCAACGGAGCATAAGGCATTATGAATATTGGTCTGACTGAAAAACATATTGAGAGGCGTTCAATATATGATAGCCCTGTCATTTGCGTTGTTCCATATACACATTAAGAACAATAAATTATTATAAAATATGATATTGACTCAAGTCAATAAACAGTCGATGTTTATATTTCTTCGTCTTCGTTGGAGCATGTGTAGCTCTACGAGGACAGTTTGACAGTTGATTGAACGTTAAATAGTTTGTTTTATACTCTGGTACGTTGGCCTAATGTTCAATGGAAGCAACAAAAGTGTCATTTGTGCAATTTTAAGATATCTTAAAGAACTGGTTTATGTTTAAAGATGCTAATGCTGATTGTGATCTAGTATCCAAACCAACATAGGTAACTGTTCATGTGTTGTGGTGGTGACGTGATCAGTGTCCCTCGGGATTATGTTATATTGCAGGAACAGCGACCTCGTATGTTGTACAATTTTACGGGCGCACGGTCTGTACAAGACACATACTCTGGTGTATACTCTGGTGTAAAAATATGCTCTGTTCATGAGTACTGTTTTATCAAAGCACTTACGGAAATAGTAAACTTACGTCCAAATCAAAATTCTTTATGATTCTTTAACAAAAACCAATTCTGGTAAATGGATCAGCAATTTTAGCATACCAGTAACACATTTGTAGTTATAAAAGCTGTATAAATAATTTAAATTCGAGAGTAAATTTAAGATTTTCGTATTTACTAAGTGCTTTTATAAAACAGAACTCTGGTGTTTTAGAACTTGTTGGTATCTAAATTACATATCATAGGTGTATAAATTATACTGAGAACAGTGTTTTGTACAGATTGGTTACATGCATGCATTTAAAATACATGAACACCTCTAATTTCAAATCTGTGCGTACTCTACATACTGATGAATCTTTATTTGATAGGATATTTTTCCTATACGCGTAACAAACTCGTAACATACTTTGCTAGAGCTGATTATACGATTACTACACTACGATTACCCTCATTGTGTCAAGCTAATGCAAGGTCACATAGTTCGCACTGCCTTATTACATCAGATACATGTAGTTCTGATACAAAAAGTACTAACATAAGTACATCACATATTGTGTCAATCTGAACATGAGACAGCTACAAATGTACATATTTTGCATAAACTTACAGTTCTATTATGAGAGTAATAAGTAACATATATTGTCTTTACGAACCATTGATTTTATTCAATTGATTATGACTATTGGAACACACGGTGATCTAAGGAAACACATACCCATAGTATGTACAGGCAGTAAAACCATTGTACACCGAATGACGTTGGTTTTGGTAACAGATACCACAGAGTTTTAGCCCATGTATAAGCTATTATATATAGCAATTTAAATTGATTTTAACTGAAGAGACGGGACTTAATGAAAATGTATAGCTAGGTCTACGAACTACAATATGTAGATAGTGTAAACATGCTAGTTATGATTCACAATGAGGAGAAAGTACGTTATTGAGCATGAACACAAAAACCTATGTAAACAATGTTACTGAGCGTACTGGAATTTTGTCAAATATCCTGGTGTCCGTTGAATGCGTTAGAGGTAAGTTTTGTGCTGAAATACGCTGCGTTCATTGATAAAGGCTGAAACCTCTACGTGATCCTTAATCACACGTTTTGTTTACAATGAGCATAATAAGTTAGACTAACGTTGTGCATAAGTTCCACATACATTTTGAACGTTAGAGTTATGCTGGGCACATGCGTTTACACGCTGGTGTACGTTAGGAGACTACGCAGTCGAAAAAGTACAAATGTATAGCAACACATCGTTTATCATGATAATGGTAACAGTGTAACCTGTATTAGGAATTCATGCACAAAACATAATACTGTCAGATGTACGTATCACGCATGTATACGGGGGACCTTCAAACATAAACTGGACTAGGGCCCTCATCCCCAAACATTGCATATAACTTGCTGGTTATTGTCAGCAAAACTGTAATGCGCTGTCGTCATAAAAACTTGAACTGCAGGAGTGACATCGTCGTAACGCACACATAGCGCCACCAGTAAGTAAGGACAAATGAACAAACACCAAATTCTGTCAACAGCATGATGAAATGCCCTCGGCTTAGTATAAAATTAGCGTTTCGTCGATGGTAACGACTGTTTTAGAAGGACGTATACTTGTTAGGGATGATGTTAATACTTCAAAGACGGGAAAGTAAAGAAAATCACAAGAACGTTTGTGACGTAAGTAACCGAGACATTGTCAAAATACTGACGTTTCATGGCATGGATTCTCGCCCTGATGTTCGATGTAACTAGATAAAATACGTGCGATTATTCCAAATAATTGTCATTTGTCGTATAGAAATATATTCATCACCATTGTCACTATATACAGCGTAGTTCCCCTATCATTTGTGATAAGAACTTACTTCCTGCAGTCATTGTATGCGCCGGTAACCATTAAATACCCTGTTAAGACTTCTGTGCCTTCCGAATCCTCAATTCATTTTCGTTCATAATTCAGCTGTGTGTAAAAAAGGGAGTTCGCTTTTAGACTATATATTTTGATTTATATTGTTTAATAACGCTGGTTTTAAGACATACGTCCAGTTCATTTTATAATGTTCCTGTGTATAGACAAATATCCTCGACATCATACTTCACAAATTATCGGAGTATGTTTGATCCCTCACTTTAACATAAGCTTGACATGTACGTCTTGTAGACGACACTGTGTCAGTCATACGAACTTGTGCAGTGTTGTTTCATTTATCAATGATGACAACACGTCACTCTCAGACGTTTCTTGTCGGAAGTATTCGTTAACACATACATCGTGGGAGCTCATCTCAGACAAGTTCATTCGGAGCATTGTCTGTGTATATACTCCATAACCCGAACTTCGTCTGTATGTCTAACTTGACACTGACTTGTTTTCAACGGGAATCACCTATACCATCCTAAATTCAGGGTTATAGAATTAATGCATTGGATGCATTGATGCTTGTACAAAACTCGATGAACAGAACTATGAAGTTTTGAGTCAAAAGTACACGACCTATCACTTTGCATTAGACAAAAATGAATAAGCGACGTTCAATGCATTTATGTGTTGCTGCCAGTAAATTGTTCTATCGTAGATAACTTGGTTGTTTTGACACTTGCACATGTTCATCGAAAATAAAATGTCAAACGTTTGCTGTCAACCTGCCAATGGTAACTAAGGTTTATTAGAGTTTTGCTGAAAAGCAAACTTGCTAATGTCTAAATTATTTATGTTCTCTCAACAGAACCAAAAACACACATGTTATTCAATTGTACCTTTAAGCTATGTGCATGCCACATAACCTCATGTTGATATGCAATCTAAGGTAGGACATTCAGCCAATATGTATTGCTGAAACAATGTCATTTAGCTGAAACATTGACACTGAGCTTTTTAGCTCACCTGTCACAAGGTGACAGAGTGAGCTTTTGTGATCACTTTCGTCCATCGTCCGTCGTCTGTCCGTCAACAATTGGCTTGTGTAGACACTAGAGGTCACAATTTTAGCCTACTATTTATGAAACTTGGTAACAATGATCATCTCAACAAAATCTTGGTCGATATTTGGTAATCTGGGGTAAAAATTTATGTCACAAGGTCAATTTAATCATAAAAAACCTTGTGTAGTCACTAGAGGTCATAATTTCGACATTATCTTTGTTAAGCTAGGTCACAATGATGGTCACTAGGTCAAATCATAAGAAAACTTGCAATAGAGGCTGAATTTTATTGACTCTTACTCAGTAAATGTAAATGATTACTTAGGTCACCATAGGGTTTGTGCATACACTACTACGACAGGTGAGCGACCTAGGGCGCTTAGGGCCCTCTTGTTTCTTCGTTTGCCTACATTTTAGGACTTCTGACAGCCTAAACTAAGTATTTCAGCCATTTTACTGTTGGAACTAGGTCATTCAGCTTGGGCATTCAGCTTTTTGGTAGCTGAAACTGGTTCATTTTGAATTTCGACAGCTTGGACATTGGAGGAGTATAACTTTTTTAGTTGGACATTGTGTCTTTTATGTTTTCTGTGCTCGGCTGGTTCAGGTGTGCGTTGTGTCTTGTATGTTTTTTATGTTATGTTTTCTGTGCTCGGCTGGTTAAGCTGAATGATGCCTACCCTGTCTGACTTAATAGTATCTTCATGCAATTTTCCGATTCATTGCATGTATTACATGTAATAAGTAATAATGAAAAGGTTAGAGATAACAGTCTTGTAATTTAATTTCCTGTTGAATATTCGAGGTACAATATGTAAATAACTAAAAGTATAAGACGAATTACTTTTGACATTAATGTAATTCTTAAAAGGGCAGCCCATCCTATTAAAGACGTGATCAACGATACTTAGTCTGAATGGTTCAATTGAATAAACTCTGAAATGAAGTCTTGGATGCTTATCAATGCAAACCTCGTTCGCATCAAATACTTTCGTGTTTTGTCAGTATTCTCTTATGATTGTGTTTCTGTAATAAAATGACCGTCTCAGTATATGTTTTTATATTGTATAATGTCAGACACGACGATCGAATTTGACTATACACTAAACAACTTTATTTTAAGTTAATATATTAATATCCAAGTATCACTTTCTTCTTTCAAACAAACCTGCCCTCAATCAGGTTACCACACAGGGTTAATAAATACGTCAACAAAGCTACACCGAACTGAATTATTTACCGTCCATTTTGTCGCCTAGGGGATGTGAGTGTTGGAATAATGACCCTATTTTCTAGCTAATATTCTATCATAAAAATTGTAATGTCCTCACATAGATTCAATACCAGCTGTGACGATCGTGTTTAATTCCCTATGACAATAATCGTTAGTACCAAAGATTGCAACATCCCGCTCTCCTGATAAATCAAAATGGCTCTATCATTTCCATACAAATGGTGTGCATGATAAAGACAAACAGCGTTTCTGATTCATATCTGTCTTCGATGTTGCATCGATAAGTTAGCTCTGTATATTCAGCCCGTATATGTATATATCGTAACTTGTAGTGACACGCGTGTAGCAATCCTCTAGAACAATCCATATGTTTTGCAAATAAATGCATGACTACGCTGAACGTTCAGTGCAATGTCAAAACTAGTGTTTCTTAATGTTATAGATCTGTATCTCCATTCCAAATTATTAACCTTTTTCATTTGTTCATCTAGACTGATGCTTGTGTCCTGTGCCTTCTGAAAATTACAGTCGGTGCTGTTTGGTGCGAGCTAAAACCTAGTGTAAGGATAATTTATCACACTTTGTTCTAGCCCTCATCAGACACTCTGCTGATGATTATAATCATGTTCTAATAGCAACATTTCTACGTTTTCTGTAATGCAAATATTTTATCAAATGAAACCTTTTGAATGATACAATTAGTCGGTATTTGAAATAAAGCCTTAGAATAAAATGTAATTCACAAGCTATTGCATGCGTCAATGATGAGCGGTGTTATTTTGTAGTAGATCGACAACTTGTACTAAGTTCTGTTGTGTATTGTATTATACGTCTCTTTAAAACAACAAACCCATACATGATGGAATTATTTTTGTGTATGGTAATATAGTACATTTATTGGTCAACACCAAACTCGAACCGGTTATGAATATGCTAGATCTACACTAGCAGGAACATTATCCATATCTGGGTAGATTCAGTACATCCGTGCTTTAAAAACATTGTTTTCCCATTATTTATTAACCCGTTATTGCTGTAAAATGATAGACTTATGTTGATGAAAACTTACAGGAATATAACCACACCCTTCCTTAATTCACATACGAAATTTCAACTTGTTGCGACGAAGAGTTTACATAATATAAGTGTTTTAATAAGTACATGTAACGCGAGTCGGCCAAAGTCGACGCCATAATATTGTGACGTAAGGTCGTTTTGGGGCAATAAAGTATGTACCATTTTTAGATGTTCGGTAGTGATGTTAAATGATGTATCCACGACAATTTTCACATTGTTCCGTAATTACTATATTAATCATTTTTCAAGAAGTGTTCAACGAGTGTTTAACCGACGACATACTTGTTTCTGACGTTAGATTGGCCCGACCTCGGATCATCACGTGGTGATTCTTGACATCATTGAACCGTTTATCAGAAGATAAGAATATTCCAAAAAGGCTTCTCTAACATAAATTATTTGGTTTAATTGGTGTATGACCAATACTTTTACGAAATTGCATACTAATCCTTTTTTCGAAATCGATTTCGTTGCGAAATTAATGGAAAAACGCCCGTTGTCTCTAAACAACGCTTCAAGCACAGTAACAATACAGAAATGGCATCAAACGTTATATAACATAACGTAGACGTACACTTAACGTTATCTGATGTTTTCTGTTGAATAAAGACAACTATACCACGAACCCTGCCATATCAACACTCCAGTTTACCAAAAACTATGGATGGGCCGTGTAGTCCTTTGTTAGGTTACCATAGTAACCATAATTTGTGTTCAGTTTGGTAAAATTACATCAAGTATTGTCAAATAATCAAGTGGGTGTGTAAGTCTTATCAAACGAAAATTTATAACAATTGCATGTTTCAATCAAGCGCTACGGCGAAAGTCCGGGTATTAAATTAATTTTACATCTGTTTTTCAAACGTTCGTGGTACACGTGTAATAGAATATGTCAAAGGTGCTGCCTCACAGATCGGCTTAAGATGTTTGTATGATGTAAGTTTTCTACCTAACCAAGTATATAATATGTTATAGAAAATCACTGACGGTTGCTTTATGAAAGATTTATCGCAAATAAGCACTTTTAACCACTCTTGATATCGCGTACCCCGTAGTTCTTCTTTTGTTTTCTCTTTTAAAAATAACACAGATGTAATTGACACATGATGAAACCGTAACATCACCAAACTACATCGTAAACATCAGTGAGATATTTGCGTCGTTTTGCAATTCGTTTTTATCCAATGTAAACCAATTTCAGACGATTTTAGTGTAAATTCAATCGGGTATTAATACCCTATAGAATTGCGGACGTAAAAATACTAAATAATTACAAAATGCCAATGTTCCGCAAGTTAATAAAAACGTCAGTGCGGTTGTTTATAAAATAAACAGGTAACCATACCAAAATTAAGCGACTATTTGGTATTTTGTTTTGCAAGTTATTTTAAAAGTCAGTGCTTTTGTATATATAATATACAGGTACAAAATGTAACTATACCAAATTTACGCGACTATTTGGCATTTATTATTATTATTTTACGTTAGGCAGCACATTTAATGTATCGGGTCAATTATATCTAAATATAGCAACTTATATTTAGAAATGATAGGACAAGGTCACAAATAGGTAACATTTGTTTGACAAACTATCAAGCCTTGTAGTTCAACACTTATATATAATTTACACTGTATCTTCTAACCATATATATTAATTTATTCAGTCAGTGTATTCGTCTAATGTAAACGGTGCATCAAGGCAGAAGCATATAATCAAATATACACAGCACCGATGCCAGTGTAAGCGGTTTCACAAGAAAGAGTACTCGTATAATGCTTGCCATTATATATCGCCATTTCTCCAAAATAAAGGGATCGCATCTATAGACTAAGTAAACGCCTCACAAAAATCTGCGCATAACTAAATTACATGTTATCGTCTCCGAATCTCCTAAAACAATATCAGTTTTGTGTCGGGCATTGTGCCTTGTAGGTTTTTTGTATGTTTTCTGTGCTCCCCTGGGTATATTGGGTGCTGCCTCTTCTGTTCGACTTAATGCTATCTGTTTTCATTATAACAGTACGTATCTATTGTATACATATAGTACAATTGAATTCAGTTAAAAAGCATATCAGGCTGGTTACTTTAAACATTCGGCATTATAGGTCGAGCCTATGTACTAACTAGTATGTAGTAAAATATAGATGATTACCAATAATTATATACATGTTATCATCACGATAGGCAAGCAAACACAAAGAAAAATATCACACAGCCTTTGTATGACACTTTTGTAGCTCACTTAATTGCATTAACGATATGTCTCACATACTTATTGCTTTTTAGTCTTCAGAAATAAGTTCGTATATGACGTACGTAAATATGTCAGGATATATCTCGTGACACACTTATTATATTTTTCCATGCGTTCATAAAACGCCACAACACGTCTGACTCATACTTGTATTAAGAAAAAAAGTTCAAAGTAAAATAGAAGCAGTAATACATTAGTAACGCGATTTAGGACTCGATCTCACGTGTTTGAATGTAGAAGTCGTTAAAGACAACGCTCTCATTAACCGCCTTTTTGATTATTCAAGAAAAACCAGATATGTCCAATGTCCGCCGTATATGACTGAAACTACTGTTGAACAACGACGTAAACTGAAGATAAAAATAGTCCTTTGCTAAAGTACCAAGACATTAGTTAGCTGAAATCATCAATGCCACTAACAACAGTCCAAACATTGTGACATTATTTTGCAACAAACTAATTAGGGTATCAATTATAGAAATAGATGTGCTGTTTCATTACATAAAACTTATTTCATCATATTATGCAAAATGCACATTAAGCAGTTTAGTTTCATTGCATCCGTATCTCGGTTGCCATGCATTCGTAATTGCGAATAAAATACAATTTAAGTCAGTGTTTAATTATTTCATTCTAGGAATTATTACTAAAACAAACCAACCGTTTGCAAGTTTCAATCGTACAGCATTAACACAATATGCTCAGTTTAAAAATCATGAAAAGCTTAAATGTGTTAGTTGTTTCTAGACACTAATACCAATCAATCTACTGAAACATGAATGCTCAAAACATATACCATAACGTATCGGGCTCATTAAACATGTTACAAATAGGCGTCTAGACACATTTAGCAAACACCGATGTAGGAAACAGAACAAAAAGTGGTATTGGGACGAAATTAAGAGCATATTACTAAGACGCAAACACAATCACTGGAACGTATCTCATTGACTCGTCGCTAACCATATAATAAATTTACCAAAGTCAAAGGAAACTTGTCATTAAACACACATCATGTCCTAAAGAATAAAACATCAAACGAATGCTGACAATGTACCAATAATAATGTAGGTTAATTGTCGTTTTCCTTACAAGTTGAAAAGCAAATATGTTGTATGCATTTTTTATGTATTTTACTAACAATGATGCAGTAGAGATGTAGCAGCCAATTGTTGTAACTAGAAATGTGCCGTTCGTCTGTTCATATGGAATATATAAAGGCTGAATCATTGGCATTCGTGCAGGTTTTGAACGAACTAACTGAGACGTATAGCCGAATCTGATTAGAGAGCATAGTTTACAGTAACGACTAAAAAACCAATGGTACAAGATGTTTCCTGGCTTAGTTCAGCACATTTTTACACACTCGACATACAGCATGACCGATATAAGATAGAAACAAAGAATAACAAATAAATCGCATCTCCTTTTTACTGCGCAACATATCCGAGTTATTGGAAGTAGATTCATCCGCTTATAAAATGGTTCTAATTTTCCCAGTCCTGTTTCATTTGTGATGAACAAAAACCTCGCAGTATTGAGTGCAATGTTAATAGCTACCTTCGTTTCTTTGCTGCAATGACATTCAATGTACTTAACTTCCAATGCCCAAAATAACTTACAACAACGGATACATGCACATTCAGGTTTCATTGAACATGTTAGACGTCTACACACTATATTGACACAGGAAACAGGCTAATAAGCATTATTTCGAAGAAAATAGAGTCTACACGACTAATCACTTTTCAATGGACCAAACAAAATCAAGGACTCTTAACTTATTGACGAGTCAGACTCATTAAATAGCCGGTATTGATGTTTTTGCCACGTGTATTTCCCAACGAAAATAAAATATAGACCGACTGCTAAAAATCTGCCAATAATAAATGACGTTTATTATCATTTTGCGGAAAATCAAATTCGCTCTTCGTTCAATTATATATGTATTGCACTAATAATGATGAATTGCTCCCAAAGCAACAATTAACTCACTGTTTCCGAGTTAAATTGGTCATAAACATATAAAAGTTGACGCCTTGTGCATGTGTATATATACGTTAACTTAGGCTCATTCAATAGGCATTAGTTCAGTTTGTGAGACGTATTATTAAGTAGGTAATGTTTAGGGTTAAAATGGACACAGCATAAACAATATGATAAATATGTTGCAACAACCGAACGATAGAGCTGATATTTAGTGAGCTTGGGATAGGGGATTAAGATCAGTTCATATATGTACGTGTAACACGCTAAAGACGACATAAACATGGTACCAAACTAGCTTGATGCAAACAATTATCATTGATAACTTGGCGGGATTTGCGTTGTTATCTCGTGACAATGCATTACATCAGGAATTAATGATACAATTAGTGTACACATTATGAATAACATTATTATTCTAATATGAAACTAAAATGCAATTCTAGTAGCAAACTTAGTAATGTTATTAATTGACATAAAACAAGTACGAGTATTAAAAAGTTATCGATAAACACAGTTGATGCACTTTATATGTATCTGCTTATAACAGGATAAGTTAAAAGTTAAGTTACCAATTTTCTAGGGCTGCTTTCAGCAGTTCAGCCGTTCAGCCACCCTTTGACATTTAAACCTGTTCATTGGGCTACCTATGGGAACCTACGTTCGAGTCTCCCTGGGGAGACTATTTCTCTCCTGGTGGGTGTGCAGCCAACATCGATCCTCGGCGCCCAGGACTATCGAACATGTTCAGACACAGCCCTCACAGGTACCAGAGATGATATAATGTATATATTAATGTCCAATAATTGAAACAAATCACTATTGAATAATAGTAATAACACATAATTATAGATATCGTAAATCGCCATCACAACTTTATTTGTGGTTCTAGAGGAGAAGCATTTAATTGTACTCCCAGACAATCGACGGATATATAATCATATATATACTCCAGAGTTACTACCATTGTACAAACATTTATATAGATCAAATGTTGTAATGGCACATAAAAGGGCTTTCGAGTCTTTGGAACTATTTATCATTGTGATCGAGTCTAGCCGAAATAATTTAACAAACACACATTTAAGCAATTTCAAAGCTGCGGCTGCATTTGTATATTTAAATGCCCGTTTGGGATAGTAATCCGATATTCCTCAGACAAAACTGTGAGTAAATGAATTGAAAACCGAAATATTATTAGTTTAAATGTCGTACGTTATCAAACGTCACATATAGTAGCCCAGGGCAGCATGGTATAGTATTTAATTAGTTTTGGCCATTGACGACAAGTTAATTTTCTCGAAGTTAATGAGAGTAGAGTATGTATTCAAGCTTGTAACTTAACAACTCTGAAAAAAAGCGCTTAGGTTATGCTACTTCATACTTATTTCAACTACAAAAACTGAAATGCATGTATTAACGAACGGACGTAACCGAGTAAGTGATTGACTGGAGCTGTACACTGAAAAAAAACCCCAGAAAAACGCACAATTCAGTGCTCTAATTTGTCCACGATATTTTTAGCTAAAATCTTTATTTTCGTTTGCGTTTTCTAAAAGTTTGAATCTTTTGGACAATGAATTAAACCAGCAAATATGTCGAATGTCTCGAAAAATGTTTGTTTCCTATGAAATAAATACTCACTAATTTCCACCTGTGAACTACGTGATGTTTAAATTGACTATTCGATTTTAAGTATAAATAAAAACAAAATTCCAATTAACTATTGATAGTTTGTCCAACTCTATTAAACTGAATAATAAAACTTTGTCCAATGTTAAAGTTTGTCATCAGGATACACTATTTGGTACAATAAATCTTTAAATACTCGACACTGAAACAATTTTTACAATTGTTTTGTGTTTATAAAAAGATATATTTTCATTTTTGATAGGTAAACGGAAAAGAGAATCATACATTGATTTATTTGCCTTTACAATACTGACATATTAAGTGCTTACGTCAGTGCAGTCTTGTGGATAGTCATGCTAAATGGAGAATCCACACTCCTATGAAATCTAAAGTCACTGGTTGGTAACGTAGCTCACCACATATCTACAGTCTGATCAAAACATGTTTGATAGAAGAAAAACATTTTGCGATTGATTTTTTAATCATCAAAACAGTATTATAACCAATTGTTAGTTAATTAAATGGTCCAGATAAGATAGATTCAAAACAGTTTTAAAATGTCTACTATTTATACGTATGTATCAGCTATGGCAATATAAAGCCATCTATTATAAGATTTAAATCTCTACGATGAACAAATATACTTGTATATATGATGCAATCTTGTTTGAACATTAACAAACAACAAAGCAGAATCATATTACTAAACAATATTGAAAACATAAAACTTTTAAGTGTTGATAGTGAAGATACAACACTTATTGTCATGGTAACGTAGTTCACATTAAATTGAAACACGTATATATATTGTGCATCTTCACCCTATCAAAACTAACTTGTAAATGCAAGTTACCGTTAGTTTTGCCACGAACTGCTAGTTACATAACTTTTATATTCGCTTAAATTCCGACTCCATTTTAGTCTTCGATTATGCCTTTCGATCTGAGGGCTATATTTCTATTCGAAAGCTTTAACTGTATGCGTTTATTAGCACCATAATGTTTTATCCTTTATTATACGTGTACATATGAAAGTATATTACGACTGTCATTTGCAATTGAAATAAACATCTCATTCTACGATGATTTTCACAGAAATCAATATCGTTTTATTGATCACTGATTGAAATGCAGAAATCAACTAAAGCAAATCATGTAAATATGAAAGCATGTTGAACATTTTTATTAAAACGATATCAAAATTAACAATGAAAATGGTTTCAAAGGAGTATCACGTATATATCTAATATACAGCCACGTTAACATGTACATTCAACTCTTGTTGACATCAATAGTTCACTTAGTATGTTACTGTATATTTGTAACGTAGTTGACGTGACGTGTACAACGTTTTGTCACTTACGCATCCCTTTACTCCCTGTGCATCCTTCTTAAAGTATTCATAATATTTATCAGCCTCTTACCTATCTATGTACGCTTCTGCTAGCAATTTATTTTTAGTAAACATCAGAAAAATAGGCATTTATTATAATTTGAACTACGTTACCATTTTGTGAACTACGTTACCATATCTATATTACTTTTGTGCTGAATGATACATTTGTTTTTTGTGGAAAGTCAATTGGGAACTACAGAAACACCTTTAACCTTACATAGTATTATAAAACAAATAGTAACAATACGCAAACTAATTTTACGATGTATTATATGAATACCGTGTTAAGTATTACCTTTAAATACATACAGTGTTGTACGAAAATTCCAAAGACTCACCATTTCTGCTGTACAATACTCCCACTGTACAGTACGGGTGCACTGATACAATTTCGATTGAGCAATAAGTCATATGCATGAACAATATAACTAGTTTAGATACGTGCAGTCACGTAGTTCACAGTCACATTTTTCACGAATCCTTGATATAAGTGGTACAATGTTATGTGAATCGGACATAACCAAGTTATAACAACTTCATTATAGATACTACATTGGTAGAATCACATTCACACTAAAGCACGTACCTGCTTTTACTCTATAATAGTGGAATACATGGTAACGTAGGTCACATTTAAATGCCAATTTTGACAATTCTAACTTTATGCAATATACTTGAGTTTTAATCTCAGCTTTTGTTAAATAGAAGCATATATTTTTATTTTTACATGTACTCTATGTTTTCTGGGACTGTTAGTTTTGTCGTAAGTACATGCATGGGCTATATTGTATTCGCTCAAAAACTGTAACTGGTAGCTTTACTATTTTGTGACCATGTATAGTCGAAAAAAATATATCAAACTTGATTGTTCCTGAAATTTTTTTTTCTTATGTGTAGATAATGACATTGTCTACGTCAGAAAACATAAATTAAATGATAATTTGCTGTTCCTCAATATACAATTGTGCTGTGACAGCTATTTCAGCGAATTGTGCGTTTTTCTGATTTTTCAGTGTGTAACTTACATATAGAACACTTAGTGTCAATATTCTGGTTTATGTGCATTTCTACACGTCTTCTAAACCTGGAACACGTTCACCCTTATTGCATATACAATCGACTATTTGAGGTACCAAAATGCAAATGACCATTGCTTTGCTGTCAATGTAATTGACATCTCGAAAATGTATGTCTAATAAGCATTTTATTACACAGTGCAGACAGCTCTAGGTGAGATATTGCTATTTCGATTGATCAGACTTGAGAGTTTTTAGCGTCTGTTTGAAAATGAACTAGTGTGCGTTATGTTACAATCGTATTGACGATAGTTAACCACATATACCAACCATAAGTAATTTTATTTTCGCAGTTAGCTGCGATTCCCACACTGAATGTTATGACCAATAAATCCGATGTTGTGTATCAGCAGTTAAATTATTCTAATTGTCAGATTTTTAGGCTTTTCAGGAATTTATAGAACTACATACTAGAAGATAACATTTGTCTATTATAACATGTTTACAATAGTTTGCACGAGAATACCACGCCTCTTTGCAATAACAATAATAATAAAGAGCTGGACATATAATATTTAATGGAATACAACATATTGATAACTGTATCCACAGCACAACTGAACATAATTCTTGTCGTCATAGTATGTCTATCAGTCCGTCCGTCGGTTTTCCGGATATCTTCAACATGTTTTTAATCAGCAAGCTCGACAAGAATGATCCATGTACGATCCTCTGCCATTTTCCATTATATTTGAGGGAAAAAATAAGGCACTCTGGATGTTTTGGTAACCAAAACTAATAAAAACAAAATGTTAAAAAATAACTTCATTTAAAAAAACTACTGGTCCGATCAATAATAATTTGACGCAGATGTTTCTTGGATGACTTTGTACCAAGTGCTTTTCAGGTGCTGAGACTCACTTGTTATATGTAGCTTTATAGCAAAATATCCGTATTGTGGAGGTACTGACCACGTAAAGATTGTCAATATTTGGAAGTAGACTTCACGTACGACGGGTTGAGACCGCCGTTTATACTTATAAAATAAAGCTTTCCTTTATTGTAGTAAAATGATGTAATCAGCGGATTGAAAACAACACCGGTGTATGTGTAAACATATCAGTACGTAGTTCCTTACCAGAGGCGATATGAGAGAGACAAAATAAGGCATTTTTTAGACAAGTCTTGATCTACAAGTAAATGTATAGCCTAGAGTTTAAAACCTTTGTTTAATACCCTAGGATTGTATTGACATAAAGAAACTCCCAATTAAATCACTTCCATTTAAATGGCTCCAAAATACCCTAAAAGCATTTGTTGATTATTTCGTTAATGACAAAAAGCATTTGGGAACCGTGTTTCATTGTTTCTTGGATTAATTTAGAACGTTTGTTAGATTACATAGTGACTTGCTTGCCCCGAGGTTGAACATTGAGATTAATTTTCAAAGTAATTATGCAATACGCAACTGTTCACATTTTACATCGTGTACGTTCGTTCAAGAAAGTCATACAGGTTATGCTAGCTAACAATTTAATCAGTTTTATTGCAACGAAATAAAACGAATATAAATCGTGACAGGCAATTAGTCCAAATGGAATGGCACCAGTGAACAAAACAGAGCAACATTATTACATAAACGTAGAGCACATAGTTCAGCATAGGAAACATGCCAACTATGCTATATGGTAAACATATATGGCGGGTACTGGCGATTCGGATTCATCACTGTTTAAAGTTTTTTGGACACACGCTTGCATATATTTGTTCACTTGAAATGGTTAAGCTTTGTTGAGAAATGCTTTGCTATTGTTGGTCGTATTGTAGATAACTATATTTTAGCATACACATCGAGTGCCATGTTTTAAGTGTTGCACGTATACACACTATTTCAACAATGTAACTTTCTATTTGTAATGCTGCTAAGTGTGGCCTCGAAGTTCATGCATATGGGTACAGTAATACGGGAACATGCAACAGTAATGTAATGCAGCAATAATATTGATGTCATTATCACGTGGGTCTATTCAAATATATGTTTATGTATTACATGAATATTGCATTATTTGCTTCTGTGCCTTTAGATAAGTTAACGCTTTGTCATGCCGCCGTGTGGATGATGTCTAGGATGTGTTACCTTACGTTATAGTATTTGAACTCGTTAAGCAAATACAGAGAATCAATCATATTTCGTAAAATTCTAATCAGCACTTAGAAACTAGAATCCAATTTACGCGAATTGATTCAAGCGATAAATACAGTATTAAATGCATTCATATTCAAAATATGCATTCGATCAAAGAAGCAACGTGCATTGTAATAGCACCATGCCTTTAATATTTGTAATATATCAGTCAACGTTAAATGTTTAAGGATATTTTGTCATGACTCCAATTCATCATGAAATAGTTCTTGTTCTCTATGGAACAAATCAAAATGATTATCTTCAACATTATCAATGTATTTTATGCAGATTAATTAATGTCCGTGTCTAACTCATATGGAGACTAATCAGTTATATATTTTGCGTTTTCAGCAGTTCCTGATCAAAACCATGGCAACTACTAGTGTATCAAAACGTTTGCTTGATATTCAAGGACTACATAAAAAGCAACGACAAACACCAATATATCTGAGGCACTTTAAAGTGTATAGCATCTAAACTATAATCCACGGGCGTATTTCTACTTAAAGGCAAATGATCAATAATACAACCATTTAAAGAAAAACTAAATTATACATTCACAATATGCACTGAAGCATAAGTATATCGATCATAACAAAAAAACATGAACGACACATGCAGTTTAGAGACACAAAATCTAGAATCCTGGTAATACAAAAATCCACAAACAAACAAAAAAGATGAATTATAAAGGTCTGGGTTTCTTCAGTACTGACATCATACAGTGTACCCTCAATAATCACTAGTCCCAGTTCACCTTAATGGGCACCATATCGTCTGTGTAGTATCATAAGCAAACTAAATCAAAGAATCATACACACGCAAAATTAGACCCTTACATTTTTATTGAATACATTTTAAACCGCTAAATAGATCTGAGACAGAGGCAGTGTACGCGTGTATGGTCCGGCATCCGGTATACGTGTTCGCTTGTTTTGGAAACTATACGTACAGAATATATATGTATTGTTGGAAACTGAAGGCTCATTTGTTTAGTAATGGAGTTCCCGAATGGGTATCAAAGGTGTCGTAATATATGGTTTATGATGTTAAGTCATGATCATATGTCTTCATTGTCAGTATGAAGTTCAGCCCATTTGTTACTCTACGAAGGAACACGTCACTTCAGATATCTGTCTAGTACTCTACCAACTCTATTGACCAATTTAAACAATTGATATATTACAATAAGTGCTTTTGTAGCACTGTGGTATGTTTTCATTACCGAACACAACAATTACACATAGCCGATTGACAAAGTAATGTTTACAGCATCAACAACGTTTCACTATCATACACTGTTGTACACATACCCTCTAATGCCAACCAGAATAGGCGGCAGCACCTAGCAAAGTCAGCTTTATCTTGTAAATAATATGTTTGTTCATGGCGGGTTTCCAAAAACAGACAAATTGCTACATTCAATAGGAAACATTTGATAAAATATTTGCATCAGAGAAACTATAGAAATGTTGGAACTAGAAATTGATAATGATGATGCTATAATACATGTCGCTTTAATCTGAATAAAACAAACATTGTAATTGGCGTGAACAGATACAAAACTTTTATTTTCCAACTTTTATCGTGATCTTGTTTGATGCGTATGATCATTTACTTTCATATGCATCTTGCATCAGTTCAGACATTTTGTAACTAAATTAAACACATTCGAATTATTATCGATATTATTGCGCAACAAATTTTAATCAACGTCTTGTGGAGGATGAATTGCACAGATAATAATTTCATTAATGCTTACTTTAATTTACCCAAACTGTATTGGCATTTATGTATCAGATTTAATGTATTTTTCATCTCACGCGTATCTTTAAGCATTAATTAGTACTTAATAATGCTATGAGAAATTAGAAGATACAGATTGCATATCGACCGGGTGTTAAGCTAGCTGTATCCATAATAACTATACGGTACAAATGTAATATACAGTATTTAATATACGGGTACGTTATAAGAATGATATTAACATGTTGTGCTGACGATCTACATTCATCAAGTCTTAAATAATTATAATTGTTTTAAGAGCATTCAAAGCCGGAATCACCATATAATGAAGAACTGCAATCATGCTGTATATTGAATTTACTTTGTAAAAAGGGAGAATGTAACCGGTTGATTATGCATGTTTTTCGATGAAACGGCACTAACGTGCTTTCATGTATGTGATGAACTATATATATATATATGTAACGTCATTATTTGATGTATACCTTATGGAAGCCACAAGCCTCGGTTGTCATACAATTGACCAGAAATTGACGTTACAATATACCATAAATATCCTAAATTATGTACACTAATTGACGAGATAGAAAGAATCATGAGTCATCTAAAAACAAACCAATCAAACAAATGTTAACTTTTATTCTTGCCGGTTGTGTCTTCATTTTAAATAAATGGACTATAAATAATTTACTATTATTACGAAAAATAAAGACATTATATTGCCTATTAATACTGTTCAATACTTACCATGGTCTGTATCCGCATAATGTAGCCTTGAGAAAATAAAGCAGACTTGGTGATAATGATAATGAAGACTAGAGTATGCACTAGACACCAAACTGTGATTAAATCATAAGTTTATATTTATTTATTTATTATAGTCTCATCTATATTTACAACTAAATATTGTACACAACATAAAACATAACTCATATATAGCCACTCTTAGTAAGAGTTATAAGAGACATTATCTACATTATAATAAAACATCTAATTATCACAAGGTACATGTACCGTATATAAAAATCTGATATTATACTTTTTTACATAGTATATGTTTAAAACAGTTGTTAATCCTTATTAAAATATAAATTAAAAACACAATTATTAAGATTTACATTTATATAATAATATTTTAGTAATGTCTGTTTGACTATGATCCAATTCATAAAGTTTACTGTTAAAATTAGTATAAAGCGACATTTTATAAATACAAAAATACCGTTACATTCTGAAATGTCACTCAAAAAGCAAAATAACAGGAAAACATATTACTTAAGGAACCGTTAGTTATTATTAATAGTACATGTATTCATAATCCTTATTAATGTTTATTATTTTTTAATCTATTTCAACAACGTCAATTGTAATGAATTCCCCTTTAAATTGCCCCAAACGCCCTGAAAGCATCTGTTGATGTGAGAATATGATTTATTGTTTCTCTGATTAGTTTAGAACACTAGTATGATTACATAGAGCCTTGCTTGCCCTAAGGTTAGACATGGAGATTTATTTACAAGACATTATTTAAAAGGACGATTCTTTCAAACGAAATTACTTTTTCGTGCAAAAATACCGAACAGGTTGTGATAGAAAATAAGAAATAGTCACATTTATCAGTCTGATTACTTTGTTTGGAATTGCTCTTGCTTTTGAATTATTAATATCATGCACAGTAGTTTTTGAAAATGAAGAACCACCCCATCAATTATCATTGCATTTAGTCCCATCGCTTCACTTAAAATAAATGTAAATTGTCGAAACTATGTTACAATAAGTCCATATAGTGTATTCATTATGCCAAATGAATTATGTGTATATAAATATAACTTATGTTGCCATGCCTCTATGTGGATGTACGGGTTGCGTTCATGCAATAGTTCTAGTCATAGTATCAGTCATATTTCGAAGAATTCTGTTCAGCATTTTAAAATAAATCAAACATTATCAGGATCCAATTTACATAAATACGATAGATGAAATGGATGCATATAGCCATAAATAAATCCATAAAAAAAATTTATTCAGAATATGCCTTTAGGATCTGAGGACCAACATAATTACTTCATGATTTCACTGTGTGCAATACATATGTCAGTACTAAATTGAAATGCAAATCATCGCAATAACCCAAACTTACTCATGCGAAATGAAGTAAGCACAGGTGGTGAACAACCTGCAAATAATGTCTGCATTTTAATAACAATATTTACAGTACATCTTATACGAACAACACAGTCACATTATCATGATACTGGTCTTAATCTGAATGTTCCTTGCAACACGACGACCAGACAAAGCTACTGGATGCATACAAATACAATTGGAACACGATTGGTATATCGTTCCATGTGATTGAGTAAACATTTAACAAATACCCCCTTCAAAACGACCATCATGGTTGATGCACAAATTAACACGTTAATAGGTCAAAACATGTCCGATTCCCAACAAGAGAACCCCTGAGAGTCTTTGACATTCATGCAATTATGCCTACAACAACAGACGATATTTCTCTGTCTGCAATGTAAGGCTAATGCCAGGATGCATTGTTACTTACAAACGCCAGTACAATAATAACATAATAAATAGCACCAATAACATTCAACAGCCGATAAATACTCGTATGAATGATCCACCGGCAATGATATCGAAATGCTTCACCAACACTGTCCGAACTGTGTAATAAAATGCATATTAGACAGACATCAGCGATATGTCAATTACAGGTCAATAGCAATCTGGTTTATGATTGATACAATTCGTTCTGTGTTTACAATGTGGAGGGATGGACCTCGTTGCTACAGGTTTAGAAGAGTTATACAACAGCAGTAGCTACATAACCAAGCCATTATTTAGGAAAAAATAAGTGATAAACCGGTGAATAAATTACGGTAAAGAGTTCATATGCGTACGAATTACTAAGTATATGAACGACAAATCGTGATTTATTCACGGGTATATCACAGAAAAAACTAAAATAGTTTTGCTTTCTAACACGTGCAATGTGTGGAATTTTATACCAACTAATTTGTTTGCGAAATTATCAGTTTTTTCGTTTTGCTATAGACAACTTCAGCTGTTTCAAGTACTTGTATAGAACCTCCTCCTTGGAATTTAGAGTTGGAGTATAGCTTGCTTAATTTTATTTGAACAGATGCTGATTAAGGATTCATACTAAATTCTGAATTTCATTTCACGTATTTCAGTTGATACATGTAACTATTGTTGCTAAATATAAATGCAGTTAAATAAATAAGCAGAAACGACATATATACGTCATGACGTCGTGCAATAAACAAAACATAAAGTGCATTGATAAAAATTGCTAACTATACGCATGAGATAAATTTAATTGCCAAGAGTGGATCGTGATATACCGTTCAGTTAATCACGCAACAGTTGTATACTTATAGATCTACATGGAGTAAAATACAGACAGTGTTAGAATTTTACATGAAGAATAGCTTTCAATGTAAACATATATCGGTTTCAATTTATTACCTTATAGCTTTGTATTTTATTGGAAAGCAGCCTAAAACAATATAATTATCCGAGTGGCATATTAAAATCCACAATCGTAGACACAATGGCATTTAATATTTGAGAAAGTTACACTTATTTACTAACTTACTTACGTACTTATCCTCTTCGTGCTCGTTGGTACATAGGGCTGCTACCAGGTTTATCCACTAAAGTCTGTCCTGATTTCGCCAAGGGTCTTTCCCATACTTTTGATCTCGCTGGCGATTGTCCGTGTCCATGTCTATTTTGGCCTTCCTCTGTTTCTTTTGCCGTCTGATGGTGTCCACTTTTGAGATATTCTTGTAATATTGTTGTTGTTTTTCTTATTACATGTCCTTACCATCGGAACCTTCGTTGTTTGATTTGTGTAGTGATGCTTGTTTGTTCGGTTCTTTTGTAAAGATCGTTGTTTGAAATTATTGAAGGCCAGTAAATTATGCAAATGTTTCGTAGGCATCTTGTGTCGAATCCTGATAGTTTTTGGCTGTCTTTTACAGTTACTATCCAGTATTTTGCTTCATACATCAATACCTCAAATGTCATTTGATGGTGTTTCATTGAGTTTTTGTTTTCGGAATATAATTCGAAAGGTGTTTCATTCATATTATTTGGACCTCAATATAATTATACTGTATAAGTCTGTAGACAAAACAAGACGCCCATTGATTCGCACCATAGCTTGAAAATGAGATAACACTCTGATGGAAACAACGGACTTTTTCATCAAAAGACGCCGTAGCTTGAAATGTAATATGTTCCGGTCAGTGGTTATGTTAAAGAAATTTTGGTTGATAAAGGTGTCGTCTGTTGTTCCAGATTGCTGCTGAACAATTCGAAAATCAGAGAGAAGACAAATGAATTGATCAAAATATTTTGTTATGGTTAGAATAGTTATACAGTTATTCCGATAATAATGTATGCTGTTACATCTAACGACTAAGGAAGTTTGGTGCCAGGGTAACATATTATAGACGTATTACTAACTTTGCAATTAGTTATTGGTTGGATACTTTTGGTTTAACGCTCTTCTATAATACGCGGTATGCACAGTATCTAATTTCAGTATTCGCTAACGGTGTATAGTTGTATGACTTGCTCTATGAAACCGATAAGTTATGGTAACATTTTCTGAAAGTTTTGTCACGTACCGAGAACTACATTTATGTAATGAAGGACACTGAAGTCTCATTGGTTTCCTAAATGAAGTCCCTGATTGACTGTAACGGTACATTAAAACGCCAAGCGTGCTGTAATGTATGCTTTATGTTGTTCAGTCGTACTCGTATCTCCTCATTGTCGGACTAATGATCAGCACAGCTGTTAGTTTATGTTTCAGTGTAAATAAGCATTAGTTGTTCAAGCCGTATGTCAAATACTAGTATTTGAATATAGACACAATGTTCGTAAGAAACGAGTGTCTCTCTAGATAATCTATAATGTAGCTTACAATAATAGTTCGAACTTATTGTTGACAAACAGTATCATAAAGACCAATTTTTTGAAGATGTAACAACGTGTGTATCCATATCCAGACCTTTGAAAAAAAACTTGTATGTACAGCTGCCTAGAGGTAAAATATCGGTCATGAACTGAAAATGCCCGCGTGCGCGTACCATGTTTCTATTCCCTTCGCGGTACGTTTAGGCGTACTGCATACTGCAAATGACCACTTGTTGACGTGACTTTACTTGCGCCCGGTTTTCATACTGACATGTCATTGTATAATCAGTTTGAGTCATGTGCACACTTTATGCTTTGTGTACTATGGCGTCTGCTCTAGTGTATTTATTTAAGCATACTTTACACTTGAGTTTGCATTAATTTCGAAACATTTTCTCAAAGGTGTTTGTCTAAGTTAGTTACTTACACCCGTACTTCAGTAATGTCAATATACATGTAGTACGATGCACGACCGATATAACGTCATAGTTGTAATTCATTTTAGTCGATCATTTCATTGATAGTGTCTTTTATAAACTGAAACAACACTTGTGTTAACAGTCGTATTATGAGAAATCATGTTGTTATTTGCGAAAATGTACCACGTTTAAATTAAGAGTTTGTATTAAAATTGATTTACGACAGTCCATGTCGAGTTGCCACAATGGCGTAATGAACACACTTGTTTGCGAAATTAGAAGAGCTTCGGAAATAATCATGTCGTTCTGTTGTCACTCCTTGTTAACATTTCATTGCCCTTTCACAACAATCCATCGCAATAACTCGTTCTGGTAATTATATCCATAAACATTTGCTGAATGCACAACATAAAATAAATTGAGCCGCATGGTTTATGTAATGCACATTCGTCATGAAATGCAAACAATGTAATAGATGTAATAGGATAACACACCATCTTTTTTCTATGTGTTGTCGTAGGATTACGATCGCCCATATTACAAGTTGCATGTGTAAAGCCAGATATGTAACAGGATAACTAGAACGAAACAATCCATGGCAATTACGCTTCTACTTTGTAGCAATCATTTTAGAAACTCGAGATGAACATTTTGCATGTCACGAACAAGCGCTTTGGATTTGTCTCGTGGTTTTGTCAAGAACATTCTCAAATTATTCACTTTAATTTATAGAAAATTTATCAAAATCTTGGGTGACAATTGTCTGAACGAACAAGGGAATGTTTTGGGCTTGCAAATCAAAATATGGAACCAGGTATGGTCCGTTTGCAGCGAAAACATTCGTCTAAATTTTGAATTGTTAAAAATCTATTCATCAGATGTTGATAAAAATTTACGTAGACTCATAATTACATTCTACCTAATTACTTAATATTTAAACAAGTTTATTCTTTATCGTATATTGATATTACTTGCATTTGAACACTTTAACGCTGGTAGGAAATCTGGTATTCCATTGATGTTTAACTGTCTTTTTATTAACTGTTATAATCCGTGATCAGCGAGTGATGAAAGCGAAATTTATGAGGCCCATATTAGTCGATTTATTTAGGTATGTCGCTTGTGTGTATACAGATTATGTATAAATATGTAATATCACGGAAAAGCAGTGAAAACCAAACCCTTATTCACTAATCTACATAAACTATGTGTATACTTATACATGGACATACATGTATATAATAATGTTAAATTAAGAACTTAATGAAAGCATTGTAATGTGTATGTGCGCAATGACATGTAGTCTTATGAATGAACCAGTCCTAAATATTTGAGTTATATACATCTACCCAAACCTTTAGGATTAGTCTGAAATCGACATTCATGCGCACGTTTGAAGAATGCCTAATGTTAAGCAGTCAGAATCGTTTAAAGACGCTGTAAAATCCGTGTTTTTATAGTTCGAGAAGGAGGACGCAAGTCATTTTTACGTTAAGACCCGAAAATATGATACACATAGACAGTACAGATGTACAGACGGGCCTCGTATATGCTATATTAAATAGGTTACAAATACGTACATCTACCGTTAGACGTGCCACGTGACCATAACATTGGCTGTTGTGTGTATCGAGTCTTCTAACATGAAGTGTCATTGTAAACTACAAATATTTTACATAGAACTTATGAACAAAATGTTTTTCACACATGTCCAATGTTGCTTACATTTAATTGTATATTAGGTAGATACATTTCATTTACTCCTGCAAAATCTCATACTTGTAGGTGCAGTAAATACTGATAAATCTTCATTTTAGACGATTGTTTTCGCCGCAAACGGACTATAGCTATCTTTACGCCTTTCTCAACTCAGCGCCACTGACAATGTCTTCTTAATAGCACTGAAAACATGAAAGGTTCAGCTTCTATCTTGATTCTTATCGTGTCCAACAACTCCACTGTACTGTACTATTCTGTTTCACAGACATTGTCTTGTGGTAATAAACACGATAGTCGCAGCTGGTATTGCATATATATGAGGTCATTTCATGGTACGATATCCTCCTGGAAATGGGTAATAACTACAATATTGACATGTCTTACGTGACACCAAGGACGACACATTATTTAGTTACATGTAGGTTTTAGCCACACATTTATTTACACTTTGATTTCTTGATTTAAGGAAAATACTATATTGTACGCTGACGGAGATGATTTCATGTATACAATACGGAATTTTATCCAATCGCTGACATGGCGATTTTGAGATTTGACAGAGCATTGCTTTTTATTGTGTGCACATTGTAGGGATGGCGAATTGTTGAATTTAAACTTTCTATAAAAGTGTTTTCATTTAGTTAACACTTACTGATATCAGTGGTGTTATTATTCAAAATGGATAGTATTATTGTCTAGCGGCTTATTTTATTTAATAATCAAGCGCTACCAGAAACAGTAACATATCCTACTGTGAATAGTGTGAATGTTCGTGAAGTTGGCAGGCTAGCGGCCTAACAGCGTGAAGTTGGCGGCCTAGCGGCCTAGCGGCCTAGCAGCGTAAAGTTGGCGGCCTAGACTGTATCCATTGTCACGGAGAATAAATGGCATAGCAATCCTGGGAGTCGAGCCTCTTTCAGAGATTTTTCCATTTTAAAAGTAAACATTTTGATGCGTGCGAACTTTTATTATCATACGTTTTCAACTTCATTTCAAATAATTATATTTTAATTCGGAATCCATTCAACGATCAGACTTATTTCCAATATCGTTGCGCAGGAAATATTTAATTAACGTCTTTTGTAGAATGAATTGTACCGATACGAATTTCATTAATGTCTATAATAATTAGTCCAATATCCATCAGCATTTATATATATATATATACATTATTATATATATCTACAAATTCCAACTTTATCTGTATCCTACTGACAGTATCATTTATCTCATCTGACGCTTTCCATTACCATTATGTAATTAATGATTAGTTAAGGCACGAAATTATACTTGGCACACTATACGTAGGGTGTTCCAGAAATAATAGGACTTTTTCAATAGCAGCGCGGTAAATGAGAAATTTAGAAAACTAATTTGCGGTAAATAAAATGTCTTCTATCACTGATCAACATGCGACATATCAAAGCAATTGGTTGAATAATAAAATCTCTATTAAACATTAAATGTACCATGTACCATGGAGGCGGATCGCACCGTGACGTTATAATGACGTCGCGTTCAAACAAAGTTTTTTAACCGAAAGACACCCTTAGTCATTTTTATATATTGTCACCCTGACTTTCAAAAGATATCTGATGACACTGTCCCCATTGTTTCTATGTGTCTCTGTACCACTGTTCCCAAACAATGGGTTACAGTGATGTTACAAATTGCTCTTACATTGAAGCGTCTATCAGTGTACGAACGGTTGTCTGTCAACGTCGAACTATCTTTTCTCAGACTTGACCTGTGTTCGTTTGTTTTAGTTCATATCTCCGCGATCTGTGAACAATTTTTGCCAACAGAACACAAATGGATGCTGGATGACATTTCATCATGCTTATTTTATTATTTCAATGGTTTGCATTGTTTTATTTCCAATTTATAATATAATGTGAAAAATCGAGCGGTTTCTAGTTTTTGACATTGAGGTCGTTTTGTCCCATGGCGCGCTTGGATATATACAATTGTTTACTCAGTTATGAGCATAAACAAACAGCGATTGCTTCGTAAGGTTGCATGCACACGTCAGTGACATCAAGGTAATGCCACATACTTTGCCAATATTATTTATTCAGTGGTAACTGAGATATTCACGTGTTTAATATGATTAATAATGAAAATTTACAGTGTGACCCGCCTGTGCGTAACATAGTTTCTATGACAACGCTTTGTATAAGCACCATCAACAACAACGAAAATATGTTGCTGCCAGTATATTGAGCATAAAATGTTATGCATATGAGATAAATTTCATTACAATGTAAGTGTTGAGTACGAAGCCGTGAGAAAGGTCCTATTATTTCTGGCTCTAAAAAGTTTATTTTACATCAGATCGGTATGAAAATTACACGAAAGCGGCTTTTATTTATTATTGACATAAATCACAATATTGAAAAACAATTATTTGCATCAAATGTTGTACGCTACCATAGCAACACATGAATGCTTTCGCGGATCAACACTGAATATTTCAGTAAAACTCGTTACATTATTGCTGATTGTTATTGTGTTTCTTCATTTAAAAATTCAGAAATATGGCACCATGTTGTCTAATATCTTATCGACAACTGGGTGAAATTCCAAGGTTAAATTAAGTATATTCGTCATGTTATGAATATATAAGTTACTGTTGTCATATCTTAATTTACGTAAAAATGACGTCACAAGATTTCATTTACAGTCGCATAAATTTGCAATTCTGTGTAAAGATAGGGAAAAACAAAAGCAGACCGAAGAAATGTAGGAGAAATCAAGTATTAGACCTTCTGTATCACGATCTGTTGTTTTTAAATGTCATACACTTTTTAAAGAAGGCCTGGATGATGTGACAGACTATGAAGGTAGAGACAAACCTGACGTTGACTGAATCGGTGTTTACGTTGGTCAGAATCGACTAACCGTGGCATTAATGGAAATATATGATCTTGCAGAGCTGGTAACGGTACAATCCGGTAAATTTTGACAGGGCAATTACAATTGCATAAAATAATAGTACAATGGGTATGGGAAAATAAAGCACAGTTGATAAACAGAGTTCAAAACGCCATGAAATGATACAGACGCAAAGGTGACGTTGTACGTCATTTCTGAGCTGCCCCGCGATTCATAAGCATACCCTCTTACAGACGAAACATATTAAATGGAAAATATATATTATTCAATAAAACAAGGATGTCTTATATATAGAATAAATAATTTTCTGAATTTAGGTAGTTAGTTTAAATTATACTTATTGTCATGAATACAAACAATTGAAATGGGCAGCACGTGCTAAATGCAATATATACGGCACTGCCCAAAACGTATTAATCAAACAGCAACACATTCAATATTTGTTAAACTTATTGTGTCTAATAAGGTTGTTAAATATGTATTAGACAATTGTTGAATATACGTCACAGTGTACCGACACATCATGGGGCAAAGTGTTGCAATGGGCTGGCGGATACGTATTACATAATCTGTGTGCAGTTATCAGACGGAATATATGCAAATAGTCAGGCTAGGCATACATCAGACACATCGTTTACCATATATTAACGATCATATACTTCTTGTTGAATATCCTAATAGTATGATACTAGTGTCCTATCATACTGACTTATAGACGCTCCAACGACAACCACTTCAATTGAAATTGCCCCCAATGCCCTGAAAACATAATGTTGATTCAGTTGGTAATGAAGACAATCACGTTGAATTTTTTCTGCGATTTATTTACAACGTTAGTGTGATTACATAGTGACTTCCTTGCCCTAAGGTTAGTCATGGAGATTGATTTACAAAGACGTTATGCACAATACAACATTTTCAAATAGTATTTTCTACGTTTCCGTTGAACAATAACCAGGTCGTAATATTTACATATTGACAAAATAAGAAATAATTAATCACCTATATGTGTATATGTCTATGTAGATTTCTTAGGAAGGCCAACATTGAAATAGTCTAAAATATAAAACAGTAATAAGACAAGGAAGGTAGGACCCAACATAATTCGCAGAGCACGAAAGCACCCCCACCAGCCTGCTGCTTCAGTCTGACTGACTGAAAATATCACAAGAACATCCCGCACACAACACTAAACATATACATGTACAGTGTACACGCTCTTTTGAGGGAAACGAAGCAGCCGTATTCTGGACATCGGAATAGGAGATGGGTATATAGATACATTAACCCTGTTTTACATAATGGCACAGCGACCTTTTTTCTAAACAAATTCTTTGTGCAACAGCGATTTTAGATAAGTAAAGGGTATGAATAACCATGTGATCATTGTTTTTAGTGCTAAGGTATTTTACACAGGTTAGTTTTCTATCGACATTTTCATTGGTATTATGTTGATATAAATAGATGCGATACGGACGTATCTTTATTTCACGTTTTCCTTCTTTCCGTGTGTTAATTGTGTGTACATTTGCCGTGTGTACTTTCTTGATGTGACCTGAGTTATATCCTTACTCTATCGCATGATTTAGCTTATTAATAACACAATAATCGAATAAAGAACACACACACACATCTCATTTCGAAGAGTTATGTTCCGGGTTTTAAATAAAACATACGAACACAATTACATTAGGCAAGTGGATGCAAGCAATAACTACTGCAATAAATACAGACCTGCTACTAAAGTTTCTATGATCATATCGCCAATTCAATCTTATAATGGTTCGACCCAATCAGTCACTAACCGACTAAACTCTGTGCCGTTATTCTATGAAGCAAATAGTAGCTTATGTTAAATAATAGACCAAGATTGCAATAAACAATAATAACCAACTTACCACTCTCCTTTGAACAAATCAGTTGGGTAGTAAACTATATGCATATTGTGGTAGGCTAGTCATTGTATAATGAAGTATATGATTTAGTAATTTCGCTAAAATATACTTTCCATAACATTTTAATGAATGTGGTTTTGACCCATGTTGAAAATTGATTCTTTTTTTCTGTCTTCTCATTTACCCTAACCCATTATATAATCGTCTTCCAGTTACAGGTTTGGGATGGCATAGACCAGGGCAGGTATAATCGTAACCATCGGGCACAATGCAGTGTTTGCTAGTTGGGCAAAACCATACTGGCAGGTCATGATGTTAAGACTGTTGGCAGACACACGTGGCCGTTAGATAATCAAGCCCAAAATTGAATCTAGCTAAAATGAAATAAAGTTAATATGATAATTGATTGACAATATCTTATCTAGTCTGGTAGTCAGATTATATAAAGTAGTATACATGTATAATATGTAATATACATCATTACTATGCAACATATACATCAGTAGTATAAAGTAAAGGCGGTTTGTTCAGAGTTGTTTAATTTACATGGTTTAAGACATGCACTGCCCTCATTTCGAAAGTAAATGAAAACAACGATCATTTGGTTTCGTAAAACCTAAATATGTAAACTTTAACTTTATATATATATGGCTAACACCGATTTAATACTGCCCTAGGCTTCTATACGTATAGTGCGTTCAAAGTCAAACGAGAGTCGTTATAAACATAAACTCGCCTGACAGGTAAACTTTCAATGGGTTCGATATCAAATTGTGTTCAAAGCGCATTTCATACATCGAAAGCGCTGTACTATATTGTGTAGTGGATACGCACACTTCCTAAAAGTTTCAATTTTATTCTGACTTGTAGGTTCGATCCCCAGAATTGAATAGTTTTATTTTTATTACATGTATTCATGTTAAAAAGTCTTATATTATACTAATATTGCATCAATACTTCAATGATATTTTTATATTGCAGTAAATGTATATTATAAGTGTATGTTTATTGTACTGTAGATAAAATAAAATAATTGAAAAGATACAACTTGATAGATAAAGAATAAAAACATAACACACAAGTAAATTTGCATACGTGTATCTTTGTTATTATAATAGCTACAAATGCAAAATAAGATACTTGTAAAAAAGATAAAAATTTATGTAACTTGGATGGGTGTGGAACCAGTGGCGATATCTCAACACAATCTCAGGTATAATTTAGCGGCATGGTTACCCGCTCGACTAACCAGAGGATATGAAATACTTGGTTTCAAGTATTATACTATTGCTTGAAGGTATCTAATATATTATATAAAAACATACCACCCCTATTGTTTTGAATGGGATAGTTCCCTCATAAGTATTACTTATTGAACCGACACTATAGCGTTTTATATCGTACGACATGTCAACTAATAGTATTTCGGGTTTCAATTCATTAACTAACAGGTTTGTCTTCGGAAGAAATCTTATTACTCTCCCTAATGGACACTTAAATGTATAATTTTAGACGTAGTTTGGATGGATACCATTGTTTTAACGTCGGTTTATTAATTTATTTCGGCTAGACTAGATAACAATGACATATAGTTCCAAAGACCATAAAGCCCGTTTTATGTGCAACTTTGACATTTGGTATATATGCTTCTCAAACACAATTGTGATTTTTATAAATGTATGTATAGTGGTAGTAAGTAAATTGTCAAACTCGGGAGTATACTTATGTTATTATATCCGTTTATTGTCTGGGATTAAATGCTTCTCGGGAATCACAAATAAAGTGTTGATGACGATTTACAATATATATATAATGTAATAACATAAGCGGATTTAGCTCAATGGTAACGCACTGGGCTGTCAATCCAGAGGTCGTGGGTTCAATCCCTGGCATCGGAACTTGACATTTCTGAAATATTTATAATATTTCCCGCTATAGCGGGCCGTGTGGTCTGCAAAGTATCTGGAAGAGCCAGGAAGCTGTGTATCGGTGCTATACACCGGGCGCATTAAAGAACCAGGCTGTCTATTTGAAATAAGAGCTAGTCGCACTCCTGCAGCACCGGACATGCCTGTATCTCACTTCGTCTCTCTCTCCCTTCAGGGGCTTTCTCTCATTCTGTCCCTCTGGTCAGATCATGCTGTATCTGCACTAGTAGAGGATGCACCTGCGCCCTTGTGGCTGCGACACAATCATGTAAAGTGCCTTTGAACGTGCGTTCGCACGAAAAGGGCGCTATATAAATCGGGTATATTTTTTATACGTTATCAATATTATTCCGATAGTGTTTCTTTCTATTCATGGACATCAGTATAATTAAGTCTGAACATGCATAATGATTATATGTACTCATTGATCCGCACCGTGGCTTAAAAATGAGATAACAAGCTGAAACCAACCGGACTTTACACCGAAATAAGCCGCCTTAACATGGGACAACTTTAAGTTTGTAAACAATATATTCCGGTCAGCGGATACATGTTTAGAAACAAACAAGATAATGTTGAGATATAGAATTATTATCGTATTTGATTCCTGAAACATTTCTGTAATCAGTGATACATGTAAGAAAAGTTGTGTGTATCAACATTTCGATATTGTTTGAATGGTATTGGAGAAAACCTCCTAGCACGTTGTAAGCAAAAACATCTATAGTGCAACAACTCAGAAGTGTTTTTCGATAACTTGAACAATACTCGCACATGTTTTATGTTAATTAATGACTTTTATTTCATATCTTAACTGTGCTGCTAGCATTGCCTTTAATTTGAAATAATAAGTGTGTTCATAATTTGTAAAAGTACACTAATTGTATTAATAATTCCTGATACAATGCATTGCCACGAAGAATAAAATGCAAGTTCTCCATGTTAATGGTGTGCATTATGCTAATTTGGTATCATGCTTATGTCTTCTTTAGTGTGTTATGCAATGATCTTAATACGCGACCTCAAGCTCACTAAAAGGTCAGCTCTGTCGTTAGGCTGGTGCCACATACTATTATATGTGTTATGCTGTGTTTTTACCTTAAACATTACCTACTTTGTAATACTTCTGAGTAAGCTCGTTCACAATCTGAACTAATGCCAAGTGAATGAGCCTTAAAGTACGTGTACACATGCACAAGATGTCAACTTTCATGACCAATTGAGCATGGAAACAGTGGGTTTGTTGTTGCTTCGGGAGCAATTCATCATTATTGGTGTTATACATACATAATTGAACGGAGAGCGACTTTGATTTTCCGCGAAACGGTAATAAACGTCATTTATTATTGGCACATTGTCAGTACTCGGTCGGCGTTTTATTTTTGTTACGAAATGCATGTGGCAACAACATGAGTTAAGATTCTTAGATTTTTGTTTGGTCCATTGATTAGAAGTGATTAGTTGTGTATTCTTTATTTTCCTAAAGATAACGTGCTATGTAACTTATCCTGTTGTTTGTGTCAGTGTCAAAATGGTGTATAGATGCTTAACATGTTCTATCAAACCTGAATGTGCATGTATCTGTTGTGATAAGTTATTTTGGGTATTTGAGGTTAAGTGCATGGACTGTCATTGCGGCATAGGAACGAATGCACAACACTGTAGTTATTACCATTGAACTTTTATTGCGAGTGATTTCTTCATGACGAATGGAACCACTGTGGGGAACCCACGTGACTGGATGCTAATGTTCGGAGCCAATTTTGTCAACAAACCGTCTCGATTCAGAAATCATTTTCTTAAAATAGCTCCGGACCATTTTCATTTCAGCTCCGAAATGTAGCATTTTTGTTTATGTCGTCTCATTTTGCCGGTTGCTCATATTTATCAGAAATATTTTGCTGGTCGATCTTAAATTTTGCGATCCACATTATCGATAGTAAATTGTAACTTTAAATGAAGCTGTAATTTATTAAAGACATGTTTAAGTGAATTGCTCAGAACCGTAGCATAGCATATTGCGGTTTACGAAATGCGCCGTTGCCAAAATGACAGAAATTACACAATATTGTCACTTAGGAAAGGGTGTCGATGATGTGCCTTTGGAAGGAGACGTCGCTCGTCTATAATACTTCCATATTGGTCAAATATTAAGAAAGTTACAAGCAAAAATGTTTCCTGAATCGAGGCGGATTGTTAGCTCGGAACATTAGCATCTGGTCACGTGGGTTCCCCACAGTGGGAACAGTATTGTGGGGAAATAGATCAATTTTATAAGCGGATTATCTACCAGATGTTGCGCAGTAAAAACAAATATGATGTAGAAACGTGTTTCTTTGTTTTTGTCTTATCTGGATCCTGCTGTTTGTATTGCTTTAAAGTAATTACAAATTAATGGATGTCAAGTGTGTAACATGTGCTGAACTAAGCCAGGAAACAACTAGTACCAATGGTTTTAAGTCGTTATTGTGAACTATGTCCTATAAGTAGCAGCTCTACAGGTCGGTTATTGTCGTGTCGCGAATACGTATCTGCTCAGATTTAGTTCCATAATTATATTGAAAATGCCTGAAACAGTAAAAATCTATGTTATCGTTCGTTCAAAACCTGCACGGATACCAAATATTCAGCCTTTATGTACACAAGGTGTCATACCCAATGAACTGAGGAACGGCACATTTAAGTTACAACAATTGGCTGTTACAGTTCTACTGCATCATTATTAGTGAAATACATAAATAATTCATACAACATGTTTGCTTTTCAGCTTTTCAGGAAAACGATAATTAACCTACATTATCATTGTCAGCATTCGTTTGGTGTTTTATTCTTTAGGAAATGATATGTGTTAAATAATCAGTTTCCTTTGATTTTGATATATTTATTTGATGGTTAACGACGATTCAATGAGTTAAGTTCCAGTGGTTCTGTTTGCTTCATTGCAAACACATGTAGTAATTTACTCTTAATTTCGAACAATTATCACTTTTTTTCTGTTTCTACATCGGTGTTCGCTAAATGTGTCTCGACGCCTAGCATGTTTAATGAGACCGAAACGTTATGGTAAGCTTTTTTGCGTCCATGTTCAGTATATGTAATAGGTATGGACGGAAACTGTCCATTATGAAATTATTTGACTATCTGAGGCGCACAACCAGGGACTTCATTACGAAACGAATGAGCCTTCATTTTCCAACAATACGTATATCACGTATAGTTTCCAACCAAGCGAAGTCGTATACCGGATACCGGACCATATACATGTGTACTGCTTCTGTCTCAGAGATATTTAGCGGTATTCCGATAAAATGTATTCAGTAATAGTTTTATAAGTCTAAGACATGCGTCTGTTCAACCAAATGAATGTATATACCTGATCATAGACGTGCAAGTTAGTTGTGACACTCGGTGCCAATGGCAGCGTCTGTACATATCCCATTTGGCAATTCATCCTATCCACTGCACTACTGTGGAACGTTGTGAGATTTAGACATTTGGCGTGGACGGGGCTTGAACCATAAAACTATCCATACCAAAGTAATACTACATATATTAGAATATGTTACATGTGTGTATGACGTCACAACGGCATCCAATAAGTTCGTATACATTTAACAAAGCATCACATTGCCTATACGAAATATATACCGACGGGGATGTAGGGAATATAGTCATTTAGTTTAGTTTTACTGACTGAGGCGGCTGACTTTCGGTTCGGTGTTGGGTGTCATGATTTTGTAGTTGTGTTGGGCATTGTATGTGCCTTTTTGTTATTCTGTCGACTATTTGAAGTGTTGGGCACTGTGCCGTGTAATTATGGTACTAATATGTGATTTTTTAATGTTGTTTTTGTGCTCGCCTTCCCTGTCCGATCATTTATTATCTTCTTATTTTGCTAATGATACTACATAGGCGATATGTTTCCCAACATGGTGTACTGAGACTAGTGATTATTGAGGGTACACTGGATGACGTCAGTACTGAAACAACCCTTATATCACGTACCATATCTAAAATCATTCAGATCTACTATAATGTTGCAGTCTTAAAATATGAATGCATTTTCCTACATGTATATTATATGATTCATCTTTACCCCGTATACCCGGACATGACGTGTTAATATGACAGCTAACGTGCTAGGGTGTGCCACAAATGACAACGATCGAGGGATAAGGTATGTTGTGCCTGCTTTATTTATGTCGTGTCTACACCAGTAAACCTCAACACAAATGACATTTTAAACTTGATAAATGTGTCAACACGTCAGCAGTTTGGTCTTTAGAAAATAATTGCATACAGGTTCGTCGTTTTACTTGTGTAGACAAAAAATAAATGAAACAGACCCTACCACGTTAGCACCGGTTAACACGTCTTGTCCGGGTGCACGGGTGATCTTAATTATTTTATCTGTTTGTGGATTTTGGTAGTTACAACAATCTAGATTATGTGTCACTAAACTGTGTCGTTCATGTTTTCTTGCTATGATAAACGTACTTAAGCTTCAATGGATGTTGACGTCTCTTTAAATGAGTGTATTATTAATCGTTTGCCTTTAAATAGAAATACGTCCTTGGATTATATTTTAGATGATATACACTCTTAAGAGCCTAAAATATATTGTTGTTTTTCGTTGCTGCTTACGTAGTCCTCGAGTATTGATCAAACGTTTTGATATACTAGTATATGCCTATGCCATGGTTTTGTAAGGGTAGATCCTGATATCCTGCTGATAACACAACATGTGGCTGATCCGTCTCCGATGAGTAAAATGCGTCAATTACATCGATAATGTTAAAGATAACCATTTTGGATTTGTCCCGTAGAGGGAAAATCTATTCCACGAAGAATCTGAGTCATAAAAAAACGTTAAACTTTTAACATTCACTGATATATTACAAACATTCAAGGCATGGTGCTATTACAATGAATGTTGCTTCGTTGCTCGAAATTCAATGCATATTTTGAATATGAATGCATTTATTGCTTTATTTATCGCTTGAATCTTTTCGCGTAAATTGGATTCTGGTTTTTAAACACTGATTAGAATTTTACGAAATTTGACTGTTCCACTATTTCAGCAACACGAGTTCAAATACTATAACGTAAGGTAACACATCCTACATATACATACGGAGGCATGACAAAGTGTACACATATCTAAACTAACCGAAAGGAGGAATGTAATTGCTATATAATACGTAAACATATTTCGGAATAGACGAACGTGACAATAACATCACTATAATTTACAGCGTTATCGTCGCCTCCACTGAAGTGGAGGCTACTACTGTAATGCTTTTTCTTTTTTGCCATGGAGCTTCTTTTTCTGTTCAGTTAAAAGCCGTACATACATAGTAGTTAAAAAAGTAGTGCGTCGTTTGTTTAACATTAACATTTTTAATAGATGAAACCATGTCATGATAATTTTTCATTAAAACTCATTTTTATAAACATTTTAAAAAGTAATACTACCTTTGAATGTTCCCTTTTTTGTACCCATATGCATGAACTACGAGGCCACACTTAGCAGCATTACTAAGATAGAACGTTACATTGTTTAAATAGTATGTATATGTGTAACTCTTAAAACATGGCATTCGATCTGTATGCTAAAACATAGTAGTCCGGCCCGAAATCCCCGAAATTTGACCGAACCTTGCATTGGAGTATAAAGTTTTTTTCTTTGCTGATTTCGGTAGACAAGACCTTTCGAATGGAATATCTGACGGGTGACATTGTGTCACCCTTGAGCATTTTGAGAAAATTGGGGTAAAAGTTTCAAAATATAAACGAAACTGCGAATTTTTGGAATCGTTGAACTACATTGTTATTTATAATCATATTTTATAATAAATCACATTTATATGTAGTTATTAAGTTGCAGTTGAAGACTGCAAAATTTTAGTGCCGTGCATTTATGCCAAAGGAGTAATTTATGGGGTAAAACGTTAAAAAGCACATGGAAAAGTGCGAATTTTCGGAATCGGTGGACTGTAACGTCATTAGCAATTATATTTGGTAAATAATCGCTGTGACATTTTTATAGTGACTTGCGATGAAGATATTATAAACCTTAAGCTAGACTATCGTACAAAATGTGGTATTTTGGGGGTAAAACGTTAAAAAGTGCATTTAAAAAGGCGAATTTTCGGAATCGATGAAATTTAACGTCACTGGACATTATATTTTGTAAATAATCGCTGTGGTTATTTTAAAGTGTCTTGCCATTAAGATATCAAGCATCTTAAGCTAAGCTATGGTACAAAATGAGGTATTTCTGCCGTAAAACATTAAATAGTACATGTATGGAGGAAAACTGCATTTTTTAGAATAGGTAAACCAGGAACAATTTCATGTATCTTTTCTCTGTGATTAATCAATATGAATGGTGTTAATAACCTAACAGTTTTGATACCAAACGTCCTAAGTTTGGCTATTGTGCAAATGTGATAATTTAGGGTATACATTGTAACTTCAAAATATAAAGAAAAAGGGCAAATTTTTCGAGGTGGTAGACTACACAGTCTTTTATCGTTTTATTTCATCATAAATCCATGTACTTGTTAACATGTAGAGTTTAAGATATCAAACCTATGTGCAATGTTATTGAGATAAATATGATATATTTGGATAAAATGTTTTAAAATATAAACGAAAAAAGCGATTTTTGGAATCCGTAGACTTTATTGCCCTTAGATATTTATATGATATGTATCCCGGGTCATAGAAATGACTATTCTTGCTGTGTGTAAGTTACATCATAGAATATTACTAGCAACGCCCAACAGAACTAGTATGTGTTATCCCATATAAACAAGGAGATGATGCTGTGCAAGACAAATACTGATTTTAATAGAGCCAGTAATGACTTATCCATAGTGCTGAGTACCCCATGCAGTAATTAAATCAACAGCAGCGTCAGGCGCAGTAGTTGATATCCTATCCCGCTAGGAATGACTATACTGGTATTAGTCCATGTGACAGACCGAATTTCATTACCAAAAAGGTGAACAGATCCAACAATGATTTTCGGTTAGCTTGATATCTCAGCAGTCTGAAAACGGTTGATGGACTTGCGGGTCACTTTGCCAAATGACCTTTTGGCGGCCATCTTTAAAGATGGCCGCCATTATTTTAAGCAATCATAAGCTTTGGATAAACTTGAATTATTCCTCACTCAATAGGGCTATCGGCTTGCAATATGTCTTAAAATGTTCGTATTTCAACCCAACATATGTTGACATATACATAATAATATTATCATAAAGGAATTAGTTCGAATTTATTGATATTCTAAGAAAACTTAGATATTTTTCACTTTTTGTCATTAATTTTTCTCTTGCAATTCTGATTGGGATTTGTATTTAGCCAGTTTTTGTTTGCTACATTCAGAGAATAATTCTAGGCATCCATAATGTACATTACATTGATAGATTTTAACTTCGAAGTCCAAAATTGGTCAGGAATATATGACAACTAATGCCTAAATTAAATAGATATTTTAGGGCATATGAATAGACCGTTTCCAACAATCTCAGGAAAAAGATTTTTTTATTCCATGGCTACTTTGTTGATACGATGCGTATATATATGCCTAGGTGTCCAGTACCGTGTCACAAGGGTGTTAGTGTGGTACCTGACCCCTAGCTGGATGGTTTGGCGGCTCGGATCCGGTCAGTTGTAGGAGTTCATATGACATTATTTTAAAAAAAATGGTTACTGACAGGAAAACTTGAATAACTATTCAGCGAAACGGAAAATAAACATAAACATGACTCCAAATGATTGGAAAATAATTTGATATGAGTTTATACATTTATATTTTTGTTTATAAAGTTCCGAATATTACATTAAAAGTACATTATTTTAACGTTGTTTTCATATTCTTCTTTAATAATAGTAAAGCATGTAAGAATTCATACCTCCCATTGTTAAATTATATTCGTTTCGCGCATTCACTAAGAAATGAAAATGTGAAAGCAGGAACGTATTCGAAGGGCAACAATAAGGGATAGAGGGGATACAAAATAAACAAAATTATATATTGAATCAGTTGATCTTTGTCTAGTGTCTAGCTTACTACTTCTCTGACTCAGGTGGACCTTAGTAACCTTTAAATAACCGTTCTTAATAGAATTTGTAAAACTATACTTTTAAAGCCTCCACAACCCTACCACAACCAAGGTTGTAATTGGTGACACGATGGTGGCTGAGGAGTTAGTGCTCTTGACTACCAATCCGGAGGTCCCTGGTTCGAAATTTCATTGACCAGTGTTCAGTATTTCCCACCCAACTACAGATGAACTGGTTGTTAACCGTGTGATATTCTCACGAGTATCGGTGCTATACGCTGGGCATGTTGAAGAACCAAACATGAATTTGTTCGGAAAGAGCTAGGGTATCCCATCCAGATTCCTTGTATCACACCACAGTCACTTCTACTTGCTGTCTCTTCAGCAAAGCACATGACCCCATATGGAATATTAAGAAGTTATCCTTGACTGAAAAATTTAAATAATTACAACTACAAATACAACTACAAGGTGTCAAACACGGGGATATTTATCCTGCGAGTTATAAATGTTTTCAGCATCACCGACTATCTCTGCCATGCCTGCAGGCACTACCTTTAGATGTGTGCATCCACAATTACATATGGGTATACTTTTCTTGTTGGGTTGGGTCATACGGTATTGCTCCGTGATGTACATCCCAAAGATGAGCACACTTAGTCCTGAACTCATGGATTACTAGTATGTGTCGGCTACAGTCAATCCAGTTTTGTACATATTACGGATGGACAGCGCCATTCCTGACCATATGGGTTATTAATGCATACCGGTACGACAGATGGGTACAGTAATTTGTAACCATACGAGATACATATTACAGATAGGTTCATTCGTTCCTGACCGTATTGGGTACATACTACACATGAATACAGATATTCTTGACCACATATGATACTTAGTACACGTACTAACCATATGAGTACTAAAACATGCTACATGAAGGAACAACCATTCCTGACCATATGAAGTACATTCTACTGATAGGTACAATTCTTCCTGACCATATGGAGTCCGTAGTAGATGGGTACAGCCATTCCTATCCATGTGTGGTACATACTACAAATGGGTACATTAATTCCTGGTCATGTGGGGCACATATTATTTATAGGTATATCAATTCCTTATATGGATTCCGTAGTACAGATGGGTATTGGGTATACAACTATTTCTGACCATAACTATGTCATACATATTACATATGAGTACAGCCATTACTGCCAATACTTGATACATACAGATACATACATACAGCCTTTCGTAACTATGCAGTTGGGCACGGGCATTCCTGACCATATGGTGTACATCATACAGAGTGGTAGAATGAGTACAGCCATTCCTGACATTCTGCTAATGGTAATCATTCCTGGTCATATGGGTTACATAACATGTTACTAATAAAGATAGGAACTTCCATTTATAATGTCTATATGAGGTACATTCTACTGATGGACACATTCATTCCTGATCTTATTGGGGGTACTATGGTCACAGTCATTTCAGATTTAATACTAGTAGGTGAATATGCATGGTCATCCTTATCATATTGGGCTTGTTATTTTATCGGTATAGTCATTCCTGGTCCTTAAAGTACACGATATTTCTAAGTAAACCATCCTTAACCCCATGGGGAATATTCCACCGATTAAATCTATCCATTTTCTTAATATATAGAAGAACCTTCCTTCGGAAATGCTTCTGTCCATTCCAGTCCCAATAAGGTATATGCTACTGCCTGTACATCATTTTCTCTCTCTATGGGAGTAAAGTACACCACAAAGTACATCCACTTTGGTTCCTATGGGGTACATTCTGCAGTCAAGTTCAGCTATTACATGTACTGATAAGGGATAACGATCAATGACAGGAACAACACTTCCTCTCCTAATGGCTATCCCCCACATCACTTTGTCTGTGCTTGTGTCATGGGCTATCCATATTCAACAGCCCAAGCTATACCTACAAGATCCTATGACGCGTCTTACTTCACGGTTTGCTGCTATTCCTGTCTCAATGAGGTACATGTAGATATGTAATTCCCCACCAGATTGGTTCCCTACAACCATTGGGTGCAACTACCACTGGTAACAGTTACCGAATAACATTAGGCATAGCAACTGCTAGTCCTACTGCTTTCCTACAATCAAGGGGGTCATCATTGTCATGAATACCTACAAAAACAGTGTACATCTACTCCTAGCGCTGCAATCAAGGGGTATGACTCTTAATATAAACACTGGCCATGAATGTAGGAACAAATGACTTGCATCTTCGATACTAAAATGATATTGTATGTAAAAAGCACCCAGTTAAAGTCAATTTTCAGACATTCGACCATTCGACCGACTGTACATTTACTCATTGAGTTTCACGTCAGTTGTTACACTCGCTCGGCGGTGTTGGCTGCTGGCGGGGTTTTGACCCCTTCAGGTATCCATTTATACATTTGGGTAAGTGGGGAAGGTGGATTATTCTTGCTCAGAGAAATTAAGCAGTGGTCCAGGTGAGGATTGAACCGGGGACCTCTCGATCCCGAAGCATGCACCCTACATCTAGGCTCCCCACAGAAATCGTTATAATTCACGCAGCAGTTTTTAATATTTTAAGTTAAACATGACTGTCAGTGATGGTAATCATATAGACCAAGAAGGTAGGTCTGATGATGCCAGATACAGAACCCTTCGCTTGAGATAATATATTTCATTATGACTTCTCTAAAACGTCACCAAAACGTACTTTTCAGAAGACAACATATAGCTTAGGAACCTAAAATGTGGCATACATTCGTGTTGAATAAGAATGCACTTCGCTAATGATTCACTATTTAGGAAAGAAAGAATCAAAGATTAAGTTATACTGAAACACTCGGCCCATGGCGTGTATGATCCTGTACTAATAACCGGACCCTCGCCTGCAAGACTTCTAGCTGGGGTCCGGTATCATACCCACAACCTATTAGGCAAAGGATTCGATTTTCAGATACCTACACATGTATAGATATGTGCATATGAACAATCAAAGCAACTTTGAAATAATAAACCAAAATTATTGGTTGTTCCTGAGATTATTGGAAAAGATATATGCATGCGTCTTAAAAATATCCATTTAATTAGATATCAGTTGTCATATATTCCTGACCAATTTTTTACTTCAAAGTGAAAATCTATCAATGTAATGTATATTATGGATGCCTAGAATTACCCTCTAAATATAACAAACAAAAAATGGCTAAATACAAATCCCAATCGGAGTTGCAAGAGAAAAAATAATGAAAAAAGTGAAAAATATCAAAGTTTTCTTAGAATACCATAAATTTCGAAGTAATCACTTTATTACAATATAATGATTTATATATCAGCAGATGTGGGGTTGAAATACGAACATTTTAAGACATATTGCAAGCCGATAGCCCTATTGAGTGAGGAATAATTCAAGTTTTCCCAAAGCTTATGATTGCTTAAAATAATGGCGGCCATCTTTAAAGATGGCCGCCAAAAGGTCATTTGGCAAAGTGACCCGCAAGTCCATCAACCGTTTTCAGACTGCTGAGATATCAAGCTAACCGAAAATCATTGTTGGATCTGTTCACCTCTTTGGTAATGAACCTTCAATTTTCAAGGCCTGGGACATGGACTATATACCAGGCCGTGTTTTGTCACCATCATAGAACCAGAATACCTGTTCACAGCTGTGCTAGGTATCATATATAGCATGGTATGGCTATTCTATGCAGTGTTTAATTTCATATAAAGTCTGGAATGACAGTTTTAGACATCACAAAACAAGGCGAACTGTGCCAGGTAGAGTCAGAACATCCCAAACAGATCAAGGAATGGCTGTTCACAGCAGTACCAGGTTACTAATCCATACCATCATATTACTGACACTCGACCAGACAAACCACTCTATAAATGACCTTGGCCTATAATCTATACGTTTCTGGTCAGTGGGTCATACATATCAATGACAGTCAGTTGTACCCTATGAAGTTAATCAAGTGTATGTTATATAATTAGTACCCCACAGAGCAACAAAGATCAGTTGCAAACTGTGTTGGGTACCAAATAAACCAGGAAATGACTGTTTTAGGTCATGTATTTGTCCGAATTAAGCAAGGAATAGCCTAGAGGTAGGGCGCACGCTTTGGGATCGAGAGGTCCCGGGTTCGATCCCACTCTGCACCATTTCTTAATTTCTCTGAGCAAGAATAACCCACAATGCCGACTCGACGAAGGTGTGAATTGAAATTCCTTCTTGTGATGATGTGCATGTCCGATATTTCTGGACGCCGTATCTCGATTTTGGCGGAGCACATACCAGAGGAGAACTAGTCTCCACAGGGCGACTGGAACGCAGGTATCTTTAGGTAGCCGAATGAATGTCAAAGGGTGGCTAAACGGCTGAATTTCTGAAAGTGGCCCTCCAAAACTCGGTAACGTAATGTCAAATGTACTATTTGACACCATATAGATTTACAAATGGCTGCGTCAAGTAGTAGTGTGTATCTAATAAAGTCAGGAATGACTCTGTCAGGCAATAATCAACCAGGGATGGCTTGACAGGTAATGCCTAATCCTTATAAATTCAGGAATAAACATTACCATGCTTCCAACAGTATTAGGTAACCCTTTTAGGTAATAAATTGCTATGCTAACCTTTGGAGCTGGGAAAGGATGTGTTAATACCCCGTAGACCAATAAATGGCAGACCCAAGCAGTGGTGGGAATCATATAAAGCCATGAATGACTGTGTCTGATAGCATTTGGTATCTAATAGAGCAGTGCTAGGTACCACAGAAGGCATGTGCCTGTCAGGTGGCATGTGGGCTCCAGGAATTGACACTATATACAAATGTAGTTTATGTTAGGTAGATTGTGAAACAAGTTCTTTTAACTCATATTAATTAGTCACGCTTGGTGACTAATTCTTGATGTTATTCATCGCTACAGTAGTATGAGAGAGAAACCAGCGTCCCATTTATGCTAATATTCTATATATGCAAGGGATTTACTCCATGGTAGCATTTTATATCGTCTTTGGTATGACCAGGCCTGTTATTGAGTACTTTATATGGCTACGTATAGGTTTACATTTTTTCTGGCATGGATTTATTAAATGGTGGTCAGTGCTCAGTAGGTCTTAGAATTTTTGTACTTATAGCACATTGAATGGTGGACTCACTGTTGGTTTTAATACCCTACTTGGCCTAAGCAAGCTTGTACTCAGTGGTGGTGAGTACTATATAGGGCATGACTTGTGATGCATTTACCTGGTTCTAATGGGTACCTCGTATGTTCAATAATGGTGGACATAATAATAATAAGGCCGGAAATGGCTTTATGTAGTAAAATCTGATTTGTCCGTAGATCAAAAATTTTCATATAATTTTAGTGATGTTTTACCACAATACATCGCATTTAGCTTAAAGCATTGCATTAGATGATAGATAACTTGAACTGCATGATGATATGTACCTCTCAACGTGATTTTCTATCAAGCTAAATTAATTATAACAGCGAACATATTCCCAAAAATCATACTTTTCGTGACAATTGTGTATGTTCTATCCTAAAATTATATATTTTGTACCATACCATGACTTAAGATGATTGTTATCATTAATAACACATTACTATAGATCATATTATAGTAATTACAATTGTAATTACCAAAAAAAATGATCCATGACATTGAAGTCCATCAGTTCCGAAAATTCGCACTTTCCGTTATATTCTATAGTGTTTACCCGCAAAATTCCACATTTGTACAAAAGCCTAGCGTAAGGTGTTTAATATCGTCATCGCAAGTCACTATTAAACTATCTCGGCGATTATTTACCAAATATAATTGCTTATGACGTTATAGTCCATCGATTCCGAAAATTCGCACTTTTTCACGCACTTTTTAACGTTTACCCCAAAAATACCTCCTTTTGCATAAATACACGGCACTAAAATATTGCAGTCTTCAACTGCAACTTAATAACTACATATAAATGTGATTTATCATAAAATATGATTATAAATAACAATGTAGTTCACCGATTCCAAAAATTCGCAGTTTCGTTTATATTTTGGAAATTTACCCCAATTTTCTCAAAATGCTCAAGGGTGACACAATGTCACCCGTCAGAAATTCCATTCGGAAGGTCTTGTCTACTGAAATCAGCAAAGAAAAAAACTTTATACTCCAATGCAAGGTATATTGGGTTTGGGGCCGGACTATAGTTATCTAAAACACGACCAACAATACGAGGGGTGTTCGAAAAGAAATGCAATTCCATGCATATCTTTTTATGTTTAGGGGCTTCCTGTTTTAAACTTGATATGTGTACGCATTAGATCATTGTCTACACAATGTGGTTGAGATACATGCATCAGTTTGTTCATAATGTATGTTAAATACACACTAACTAATATATACTAAGCTAAAAAATGATCTTAAAACGTAATTATGAAGTTATGCTTATGCTTATCAAAGAAAGTGATTAATTAATACATGATAATTTCTTTTCGATAAAAGGACATCGTATTGTGTCTTTTAGCATTGTAACACTTTTATTACATGTTTCAAAGTATAGCATATGAAAGACAACAACAAAAGCGGTCAACTGAAAACAACAACAGTAAAACAGAACATTGATCAAAAGTAGGATATTCATCTCGAAGCAGCTATTTTAACAATTGGACTATTAGATGCTCTTACAAGCTCGAGTTTATCCCAAGTTCACTTCATTTGGAAGAAAATTATTGAAGTAAACAACATTTGTACCCACTAGATACCATGCTCATTACGTGGTGCGCTAAACGTCATCTTATTTCAAATGCCAAGAAAACATTGAAGTTATAATGCCTCAAGTACTTACAATAGAAATTTTTTACGTAGTAAAACAAAGGATGGAACATACGCTCACTATCATTAACCAAGATTGAAGCAAAAATATCATATGTATGCCACCAAAAATTCTAAGAAATCCGTAATTGTAAAACACACACAGTCACTGATGTGATTCATTCAATTTTCTTCAGCCACAAAGATCGTGCAATTCAAAAACCAGAACCAATGAACCAATGAACAAATATGTTTCAAGAAGGCTCTACATGTACGGTTAGTGTGTGCATGGAAAACTTCAGAAATACTTCATAAAGCGTCCAATTGTTAATGGTATAGATTATATGTTCATTTCTCATGAAAATACCTCTTTGCATAGGGCTTCTACTGTTAAAAAGTTTTTGAACAAATAACGCAAGATTATGCTTTATCACCACGTTTATTTTGTAGACCTAGTCCAATGCGAATACGCTTAAGTTCCTAGACTTCATTGCATACAGTAGATCATATGAACGGTTCCAGGAAACTTATATGTTCAGCCATATTACAGTGCATGAGTGTAGTACCTTTTGCAGATAACAAAGCATACCCATAATTTTGTATTTAAACGTTAAATGTGTGTGCAATGATTGTGTGTTCAGTTCATTGAAGGTTTCCTGCGAGTTTCATTGTTAATGATACTGTCAAAAAAGTTATAGAGTAAGTTGCATTTATTTTCGAACACCCCTCGTAGCAACGCCTCTCTCGACAAAGCTTAACGATTTCAAATGAACAAGTATTTGCAAAGCGTTGTCCAAAAATTTTAAACAGTGAAGAATCCGAATCGCCATTACCCGCCATATATGATTACCATATAGCATAGTCGGTATGTTTCCTACCCTGAACGATGTGCTCCACGTTTATGTTATAGTATTGTTCTGTTTTGCTCAATGCCATTCCATTTGGACTATGTCCCTGTCACGATTTATTTTCGGTTTATATTGTTACAATAAAACCGATAAAAGTGTTAGGTTGCATAACATGTATGGCTTTCTTGAATGGAGAGGATGTTACATATGAAAAGTTGTCTTTTGCATAATTACTTTGAACATTATTCTCAATGTCAAACCTCGGGGCAAGCAAGTCACTATGTAATCTAACAAAGGTTCTAAATTAATCCAAGCAACAATGAAACACGGTTCCCCCCGATGCTTTATTTCCATTAACGAAATAATTAACAGATGCTTTGAGGGTATTTTGGAGCCATTGAAATGAAAGTGGTTTAATTGGGAGTTTCTATATGTCAATAATATCCAATGATAGTAAACAAATGTTCATAGTCGAGGCTATACATTTACTTAAAGATAACGACTTATCTATCAAATGCCTGATTTTGTCTTGTTTCCTCTTTGTAAGGCACTATGTACTGATTCATCTACACATAAACCCGATTTGTTTTCAATGCGCTGAACACACAATTTAACTACAATAAAGAAACCCTTTATTAGTGTCATTATAAGCCGCGGTCTTAACCCACCGTACGTGATGTATACTCGCATAACGTTGGCAAACTTTGTAAATGCTTACCGGCTACATACAGATTTTGGAGCACGCAGAAACGAGGTAGCACTTTAAATGTGCTGGGAAGTGTCACTGCTATCGGTCTAGGGACTAACCACAGTGCGTGTATCGCGCGTGCCTTCTGCTGCCAACTTACAACGTAATGAAAACGTGTGTATAAGTACGATAACGTGTGCAACGTACGGTACAATCAACCGCTCACGACGTGGTTTAATTGGGAGTTTCTGTTTGTCAATATTATCCAAGGATATTTAACATATGTTTCAAACTCGAGGCTATACATTTACGACCTCCTCCATAATGATTGTTAAACATTGAAGATAATGCTTGTATTATTGCTTTCACATTCATTAGGCCAGGGACTTTCGGATAAAATGACATAAATAATACTTTAATATGACAGACGAAGGACGAAGCCATCAGTCAACATTAAGAAGAAACCTATACATATGATATCCGCTGTATTGGTAAAATTCTTTGTTATTCATGGTCTGCGACGCACTGAAATAACATTTCTGTCTGTGGTATGGAGGTCTAGATTATGTCGACCATAGGAAACATCACATAAAATCGTGTAGTGCTTCGCATCAAAGTACAGCACGTCAAAACTACTAGTTCAAAATTTATACCTGAAGGTTTGGTTATGTTTCCAATACAGTTATTCAATCGGTATGAGACTTGAGCGATTTACTCATTTGTCTCTTTCCTTCCACTAAATATAGTACACTTTGTGGCAAAACGTCTCGTACAAGTAAAGCAAAATGTACATAAGGTCGATGTTTTATTTAATATAGATACCGAATAATATTCCGCTGCACTATTCAATATTAATTATAATATACCAGATTTATATAGCGCCCTTTCCATGCGAACGCACGTTCAAAGGCACTTTACCCATGTTGCAGCCACAAGGGCGCAGGTGCATCCCCTATCACTGCAGATACAGTATGATCTGACCAGAGGGAAAGACTGAGAGAAAGCCCCTGAAGGGAGAGAGAGACATTAGATACAGGCATGTCCGGCGCTGCAGAGGAGCGTCTAGCTCTTATTTCGAATAGACAGCCTGGTTCTTTAATGTACTCGGTGTATAGCACCGATACAGAGCTTCCTGGCACGTCCAGATACTTTGCAGACAACACGGCCAGATATAGCGGGAAATATTATAAATATTTCAGAAATGTCAAGTTCCGATGCCAGGGATTGAACCCACGACCTCTAGATTGACAGCCCAGTGCATTACCACTGAGCTAAATCCGCTTATGTATTAATTACATATTGTAACGAAATTGCGTTTATGCTCCTTGTATAAACGATACATTCGTTATTGCTTTCATCCAATACTACATGCATTGCTCCTTTCACCCAATACTACATGCATTGCTCCTTTCATATTCACACATGTTATGTATTGCTCAATTCTAGGTAGAAGCGCGGAAACTACTATTGGTTCCTGTTAATAGCACAAGGGGCTACTACACAGTGTCCTCTTTTTAGGAGCCGATGAGCTACTGTGGCCTCCTTTTAGGAGCACCGCTCGCTATATATACCCGCGTATTGTTATCATATGTGAGATGCGTATTTTCGGTGGAAATAAATAGTCACATTTGAGTTATTTTGTGATGTTCCTCATTCTGTAAAATCACCATTGCCTTTCAAAAAAAACTAATGGAAAAACATAAGATAATGGTTGTATTGTTTTATAATTAAATTTTATATTATGCCGATAGTCATTGAACTAATTGATATAGACATTAATCAAAGCCATATCAGCGCAACTCATCCAGCAAAAGACGTTGCCATAATTACAGTGTTTCTCAAAGAAATAGAGAGTAAGTATTGCCGTATGATTACACTCGTTTAATGGAATTATGAAATATGCTGAACAGAAGTCGACGTGAGAATAAGCAAATACTTGAGACAATAATCTAAGACAAATTACGACACATCTTTGGACAATCCAAATGATATGTGTGGTATCTAAACTGAAATGCAATGTTGAATACTGAGGGTGTGTATTGTAGTATGTTATGTCGTGTTCTACTTTATCACGGAAGCAGACGTAGCTTGATTATCCAGAATGGAGCATATAATATTTCACTATCATGCAGCAGGATATAACGAAATGAAAAAATGTATGCTCTATCCATTTTCTATTCACAATTTCATTAAAGTCGGATGTCTAATTATTGCATCTACTATTTCTATTGCTAGTCACTATCATAAAATATATAATTCAATCTTCTAATGGATTTGAATACCAACAGGGATTTTAATGACCCATCAGTTTCCAATGGCCCATCAGCTTTCAATATGGGGATATTTTATTATGGCGAATTTCAATTAATTGGATTGCATTTAATTAATAAGTATGAGTGTTTCATTTAGTTCCAAAGGCTTAAGTTAAAACAATTGCGGTTTCACCAACGCCTACGTAGTCCATTGGTTATATATACAGCGCGCTTGTCGTCTAATCTGGCGATCCGGGTTCAAATACGAGTGGAGGCACTCATACGCCTGCAAGCTGGCTGGCAAATTAAGGCTATGCTCGGCTTCGAAGCAAAATTGTCAGTTTGGTATGTAAATCTGCGAACATATCCTGGTATGAAATAGAAACTTGTTTGAAGTCTCATATCACACACATATATTCGTATATCGAAGAGTCATGTTTTTATGATTAAAAAAATGAAAACTCCCCAAAAAGATAATATAAAGTCGAGCAGGGAACTCAACGTAACTAGCCGAGCACAGACAACATAAAAACACATCACATTTTACCACAATTACAAGACACATAACCGAACAAGACATTGAACTCTCCAAGTCCCAGCTGTCAAAAAGCTGAATGAACTATAGTTACATAAAGTAACTAGCTGTACACTTGTGTGCTCATTTACAAACAGTTCGTACTTTCATTGTTGCTAGTGGTTCGATTTAAATGACAATCTGACCAACTAAAACACATGACCACCGTCCACGTTGAAATCGGAACACATTAAGAGGCATAGTGACGTCATTGAAACTTCGTACACTTGGTTCAAAACATAGATACAATCAAATCAATGATATGTTTATGTATGCAAAATGTATTGTACTTAAAGTTATAATATTTAGAACATAGTAAAATCTAACACGATCTACATTTATTGTACTTGAAGCTCAAAATAAAATATTGGGCATAGTTAATTGCAACAACAGTTTATCTTACAGCACATAAAACTTGTGCAGATCCAGATATGAGTACTTAGTAACGTATTTGAAAAAGTTGAATGAAAACGCTAACAAGTGAACGTGTTCATTGTGTATTTCCGTACAGGGACCTTATAAATGTCGGCATATTTTGGGCATATTCTGTAACACAATGTCAAACATAATAAAGTAAGTTTCATGCCATGTTGGTCATACAACAATCCTAAATGAGTGTTGCTAAATTGGACAAATCAAAGCATGATACAAACAGGCTAATGTATCTAAATGCCATAACTATGATATAATAGGATGTGTCATGAGTTGTCTTTGGAGATTTACATTTCTTATACGTGTCTAGAAAACACAGGTCATAAAGCAAGCCTTTGACCAGGGGTTGCACTAGCTTATGAATCTGAAGGTCATTTTGATACTTATAACTAAATATTCAAAATAGTAAAAACTAGAACTATCACTGGAGTGATGATTCAGCACTGCTTGACACAGGAATATTATTTAAATTTCTAGTTACTTTTATATTTTAAAATCCAGTAAGAAACACGACATACATAACTATATAGCATTCGACCTTGACCTTTATAGTAGGGACCTAGGTATTACGCAAAAAAAGAAAAACAACTAAAAACAAAAATATCGATATACAAAAAATATTAAATCGAAGAAAAAAAACAACTGAAAAAAATAGAAAAATCGAAATCAAAATTGTTTTTATAAAAAATCGAAAATATACTGAATACATCTAGAAACACAAAAAAAGTATATTAAGTCAGACAGGGAAGGCAGCACTCAACTAAACCAGCCGAGCACAGAAAACATTAAAAACACACAAAGCACAATGCCCAACTAAATAAGCGCAGATCCGCCCAAGTCCAAGCATTCGAAAAGTATAATAAATTATAACTAGCTGAATGACCCAGTAGAAAAGATACAGCAACCAAAAGGCGGAATGCCTACGCTGAATGACCTAGTAACAACAGTAAAACTGCTGAACTACATACACTCATTAAATGTTATAAGTACACTAACTTGTTACGCTTGTATCTTTTTTATTATACATGGTAGCTTGTTCATATTTTGCATGTGTTCATGCGACTAGTATAACAACAATATCCGATAATTAGATATTTGTATTTTGCTTGGTACAAGCAGTGAACCGTGAACTCTCCAAATTCAGAAAAATGCACGCGCACAAAACTGTGTATTGTACAATGTCTTGAAATGTTGACTACACATTGTCCAGTAATACCCAAACCCCCAAAAACATAAAATCTAAAGAATTCCGATTATTGACAAAAACAAGAGATGTTTTTAAAACATGCATGTCTCAAGACAACCGAATAGTCGTGTATACTTATGGCTATCCTGACCTTGACCGTTGACCTATTGACCTATTGACCTACAAATTTGTAGAAGTCTTCTGCTGATGAGCAGCTACCTGTCTATGAAGTTTTACGATCTTAGGACCCATCCTTCTTATCTTGTGGTTCAGAGACTGTTGTGTATGCGAAGGTCACGGTAATTTTGACCTTTGAACCATAGCGACCTCAAAATTAATGGGGGTCATCTACTGACGATGAACAACCTCCACTGAAAGTTTTAGGGTTCTAGGTCTGACCGTTCTGGAGTCTTCGATCGGAAAACATTTACTCCACCAACCGACCGATCGACATGCATGTTCTAAGTAACAAAAAACCCACATCTACGATATGAAGATATAAACAACTTTACTTCTTACAATTCTTTAGATGTTTAAACATAATAGCGTTTAAAGAAACATAATATTCTACATTTTGTAGTTCTACACTGTGTCATATTTTAAGAAAGAAGCAAAATGATATACACTATTTTCATATATCGCTATTTACTGTGTTGGTGTACTTATAACTTTTAATGAGTGTAGTTTTAGCAGCCTTCAGTCTCAAAAGTTAAGTAACAGTTTTAAAACGTCGAAAGGCCCGATTTCAGCAACAAAAAATCTGAAAACCTTAAAACGAGTGACCCAGTTTCATTAAGTAAAATGACGTAAATGAACAAATCGAGATATGACGTACTGAACAAGTCATTAAGAATTGCAAGCAATACAGAAGTCCCCTACCGGTTTAAAGCTATAATTGTCAATGTGTCTGTTGTCATATCAACCACAATTTCCGTCAGAACCAAAACTGACGGACAGATGGCAAACCCATAGGCCCTCCGGTCAAAAACCGGTAGGGGACTTAAAACTACATTAAATGACCTCAGGGGACAGAACACTACATCCATAACTCAACAGCTGTACATAGACTCATGATCGAACCCGGTACGATGCGAACAACACTGACTGGGTCTACTGTCACTATTTTTTCAACCTGATGGTAGACAGTCAAACTACATTTACTTGATGCTGTTGTATTCCATTATCAATACATCTGTAACATTTTATCACAAAGAGCTACATTTAGGTGTAGAGCAGTATTTTGGTGTATAGTGCGGCCGAAAAATAACGGAACAAAAAGTGATAGAATCGCTATTTTTTCGGAATCGTTGTTTTAGGTGAATAGGTAAAGTATCGATCAAATATTGATTGATTACTTATTCATGATGTCCAACAGGTTGTTGAACACTGTCAGCAGCAGTTGTGAGCCTGGTCTGGAGCTGGTTCACACTATCTCACTGGTCCTGCGGGAGAGTTGTTACGCATGTATGACCTGAACTTGGGCGGTCGCAAATGGTGCCAGTGTGTTGAAAGTTTCGGTGCATGACAATTTAACCGTCATGCAAATTATTGTTTGACATCTCTGCCATAAGCATCCAGATGGCATAATTCCGCTCATATTCGGACAATCATGGCATTTTTATTCCGGAACATATGCCATTTCTTTTGTGATTTTCTTTTTATTAGCAAACTTTACAAAAAGGTAACGATGCAATTTATACCAAAATTTATCATGCGTAAATAGTGCACGTGGAAATCATGCTTTTTGTTATTATAGCGGTGCACGGGATTTACGTAACACGATCGATAAAATTTGGATGATGGCCAAGTTTCTACACGATTATTCAACACTACTACACAAAATTCAAATTTACATGTACAATGCAAGTGAGAAAAATTGGGGATAAAAACGTTGCGTTTCTAGATGTACTAAGTATACCTCTATATTATGGTTTTATGTAATGTGTTTTTTAAACTCTCAGAGCGTATTTTATGGGATAAATTTGAAAAAAGAATAAAAAAAAAATCTAAATAAAAAAAATATTTTTTTTTAAATTGAAATAAAAGTTCGAAACAATTTTTTTATAGAAAAACTTGATTGATGTGGTAAACATTTGGAAAAAAATTATAAAAAAACTTAATTGATGTGGTAAACATTTTGACCAAGCACTTAAAATCCAGTAAGAAACGAGAACGTTACAGAGCGGACACGACTTGCATGACTGTATAACCTTTGACCTCTATGTGACAGCTTGACCCTTGAGCTAGGGACTTTGGTCTTTGCGCATGACACATCGACTTGAAGTGGTGAACATATGTACCAAGTCTCATAAATATCCAATAAGAAATGACAAAAGTACAGAGCGGACACAAATCACATGCCTATTTCATCCTTTTTACCTATGATCTCTAAGTGTGACCTTGACCTTTAAGCTAGTGACCTGGGTCTTGTGCATGACACATCGTCTTGATGTTGTGAAAATTTGTAGTAAGTATAAAAAATATTAAATAAGAAATACCAAAGTTACAGAGTTGACACGATGTTGTGCCTTTTAACATTTGACATCCCAGTGTGACCTTTGAGCTAGGGACCTGGGTAAATCATGAGAGACTCGCACCACCAACCGATAAGCAATAAACCAAACTATTGTCTATACTGCACAATACATGATAATTATGGTGTATTCCGACTTTAATTTCTGATCGCGGTCCGTGACCAGGTACAATTTTATTTGACGCTTTACTGATTCAGTGTGGCATACTGTACGTGTCAAGTTGGTTTGACGAACAAACGACTGTGGCCATGTTATTAAGGTCAAATATCTAAATTACGTGTTAAGGTGACTGTCCTGGAAGCAGTAGATCAAAGGTGGAAAATACTGCAGTGAGAAGTCTGGTGCTGGTACAACAGCGTATAAACAAAATCACTGTATGACTAATTCGGCTATAGGGCAAATAAATCAACTTGACAGTATGACCCCCTGGGTCGCCCCCGGGCGGCCAAAATACTGACTGGTGCATAATACACTGTACAGTAGTCTGAGGTTGGACCGTCATCAGAATTAATAAGCAGCAGGCTGTACGTTGTCAAAATCGACAAGCAGAAATTGTATTGCCTGCCTTTGAGGATCTCATGGAAGATTGTCATTTATTATAATTGTCAAATGAGTTTCCTCGTAAAATGTCTGTATTATTATTATCGATCCTAGAGATAGACGGATCAACCATCCCTATAATTATTCGGCTTAGGATTATTTTGAGCTATCTATTTTGAGATAATTACACCCCTGGATGCCTGATATGTTGAGCTATCTAATGCGCCCATTGTTTTCAAAATGGAAGCATCCGTTACAAAGTTTGCGCGTCACACCTTGTGCTAACTCAACATTTCACACTCAAAAGTAAGGATTATTTTGAGCTATGTACGTGAGATAGCGCACTATGATCCTAACAAATGTTGAACAACCAATCAAAAAGAAGCATTTCGTCACGTGATTTGACACAAAAAAATCTTAAAATGACGTCATTCCTTGTAGATAGCTCAAAATAGACATGAAAATGATCAATAATAAATTAAACAGTTTCGCTTAAAACGTTCTAATATCAATTGCTGTCTCCTGATAGCTCAGTATAATACTAAAGAAAATCAAAATATTGTTACACTTTATGAGCTATCTCTAAAATACTTTTTTCAAGTTTAGATTCAACTGTTGCTCCTGGGGTATTAAAGTTCATGGTGAAGGTAGCTTATTCTAGTACACATAATACTATTTTTTATTTCTTGCAAATCGACCAATGTTGAAAGAGATTCTCATATCTGAATCTTTGAAGCGCTTTTGCTCGAAAAGTGAAGTTGTGTAGTTAGCGCAAGATAATACTAAGGCGACGAATTTCTTCGTCGAAAAAAAAGAGTGAAAATGACCTCAGGTGATAGTCCGGTCTATAAATGGGATATTTAGGTAAGACTCGGGATTGGACTGTATAGTAAATATTTTTTGGTATTCTGTTAGGGAATATGTTGTTATTGAAGAATCTGAATGATGCCCAGCTGGCACCATTGAGCATTTTGAAAAATTCAAGATGGCGTCCAAGATGGCCGCTAAAATTAGAAAAAATGCCATGGGTGCATGAAATAAGTTACAAATTGCTATTTTTGCGGGTTGATTGTATTTTAAATGTTAAAAACATTATCATTAATATAAATTTATCATTAGTTATTGATTTAGTGAATCTTAGATGGCACCCATGGCAGCTGGAATCCAAATCACGTCTATAATGGCCGCCATAATTGCCAAATTGTACTAAAACTCAATTGTTTTAATTATATGTGTACCAGTAGTGTAATAAATGATAAAAACTCAAAGAAAACTTCAATTCAAAACAGTTGACCCATTAGCTGATTCAAAATGGCGTCCAAGATGGCCGCTATAATAAAAACAATATGTTAGTGGATCATTAAGAAGTTACATATTGATATTTTGCTGATTGATTGTAGTGTAAGTGTCTCAAACATAATTACTTCTGTAATACACTGCATAAATATATCATTATTTATTGATTAAGCCAATTTTAGATGGCATCAATGACGACTGAAATCAAAATGGCGGCAAAAATGGCTGCCACATATGTCAAACTGAAAATTAGCATTCAATAGCATGTAACGTAATAGAAATTGTTAATTTTTAATATAAGTACTGCTATAGGTTTTTAATGATCTAATAAAACTACAATTGAAAACACTTTATGTTTAGCTTATTCAAATTGGCTTCCAAGATTGATGTCAAACATGAAAGTTTAAACCAAGCTAATTATATATCTTAGACCACAGTGGTCGGTTGGTATACTAGTATATGTATATGGTATTGTAAATACTAGTATATGTATATAATTATGTTTTATTTGCACGTTTGTTTATTTTACAAACAACATTTTATATACATTTGCACTTGATTTTATCCACTTCTCCTGTAGTTTGACAATAGGCATTGTTAACAGCTTTTAATCATTTTCGGACCTGGGTCGCAATTTTTGCCACACAAAACGAAAGCTACGACAAGAAATGTTCATCAGGTAATATCTGGTAGGATTATCTGGTCTTGGTGAGTGATGTAAGACTGTTCTCACAATGTAGATGCAATATCCCTTCCATGTTCGTCGTTTTATGGTTGGGGTTGTGTGTTCATGCTTCGTTCTGTGCCAACACTGACGCCATTTTCGTCCGTGTATGGTGTTGGCGGTGGATTTCTGCTTCATCCCCTGTTAAGGCGTACAGTTAATTATGTCTTGGTCGTATATTTTCTCAATTATACATGGACATTATGGTTGAGGAATACATGCAGAGCCATCATCTGTCTACGTGGAGTCTTCAGTATCTGCTCAGTAAGGTACCAGGTCTTTGAAATATACAACTATATTGTCTTGGCATTGAGATGAATAGCTTGATGTCTGATTCGATCAAGTTGTTGCTGGTGTTCCACTGTGGTTTAAATGTATTGGAAGCATTGCAAGCTTTACCTATCATAATCTTCAAATTTAAATCCTCCCCTGTCAGTTCCAACACGTCTCAAGAAGATGAAGGTCTCATTATCAATGTTTTGATGATCCACAAGGCATCTTGCATGATTAGAGCATAGCGCATAATGTTGCATCGCCAACTGTTTTATCTCCTTGACAATGACCATTGTCTTTGGTTTTGTTGTCAAGACAATGTACATTGTTTAGCACGAGGCAAAGCTGTGGGGAGATGTCAGCAACCTACGTACAGAAGATGTTGCAGTCCACTACATCCAATCTGAAGTTATACTACTACTAGTCAACAGTACACATTAAAAGTCTGTGTGATACACTAGGCCGATATATTCAGCATATTTTAAATCTCTGACTCAGTTCATTGATGTTATTATCGGTCACATACGTATTATCCTTTCATGTGACAACTATGTTGTTTTCCTCTTCAATCCTGGAAGTAACCAAACCACATTGACCATGCGGCATTCCTTTCTCTATGAAGCAATTATTATGTCTCCCACATATCACTCAACAACTTATTATACCCCCGCACAACGAGTTGTAAGGGATTATACTGGATTCAGCTTGTCTGTCTGTCTGTCAGTCCTTTAGTCTGTCCGTAGACGCATTCTTGTGGACACAACTCCTCCTACAGTTTTGGCAGGATTTCGCTCAAACTGTCACAGATGAACAACCTCAACATAAAGATGTGCATGAAGAAAGGAATTTGCGCTGCGATGAATTTTAGCAGAATTGTGGCCCTTTGCCGACGGGGGTATATTAGTCTGCCGAATGGCGACAGCTCCATTTATAATTATGCTAAGGTTGGTGTATGAGCTTTCAACACTTGATCTTGGTTAATTAAGGAGGCTTTTCTTGCAATCAGCCTAATAATGGGTCGCTAAGTAGCATCACTTCTGGTAGGATCAATGTATAGTTCATTTTCGCTCCTTCTGACAAGATCTTTTATGACAAGTGTCATCATGTAATCCTTAACCTCTTCTTTTATTAATCAATTTGTCACAACCCTCATGTTCATTCAGGCGCTTTCTTTACCTTCTTCCCATAGTTCTCTATTAAACTTGGTGTTTTAGATATCTGGTCCTTGTTTGCAACAGCCTGTCTGATGTTTATCATCTCATCAGTAAGCCAAGTTTTGTACATCCTCTTCTTGTTTCCCAATTGATCTTTTGAAATAATTTTATTATTACATTCTATAGCTGGCGTGTTGATGTTGTGCAAAGCTTAAAGAGAACCCAAGAATGGTCGTTCCTTACTCTAGCATGTAATTTTATAACTGTCAAATATGTAATCCACAATATATAAAGTCGTTATCATTATTATTACATGTATTACTATTATTATTACCAGGTCTGGTCTGGTCTGGTCATATTTTTGCACGTATATAAACTATTATGTCATGCAGAGGTCTTCCCCATCCTCTGGAGATCGCTACATAAGATTTGGTTCAAAGCGACCATATCAGATGACCTCCATGTGGCCTCGTAGATTCCTGGGTGTTTTCATTCAATATTAACTTAACACACGAGCATCACATGGCAGCATAGAATATACCGGGTTTTTTTTCGCCTAGACCTTCGTTATCAATGATCATTTCTTTACTAGTGGTGGCATTTGTATCACCACTGAAAGTGATAAACTCTTTTTTTCAGGGTTTTGAACAATTACGAGTTATTACCTTTTAACTATCTGGATTCGTCTGGGCATTAATTATTACACAACCGTGACTCACTGGAATTTGGACAAAACCCATGTTTTGATGGGGACAGAATACACCTGATTGGTTGAACTTTAAATGCTACCTAACAATTGCACGGAGTCTCGTATTATACAGCATGTACATTGATTTTTGTAAAATTGATCAACATAAATTAGTTTATTTAGAATGAATACTTGATGATTTACACAAAATTTACCAACCGACCAATGGTTAACCACTTCGTTCACGTTTGGAAGCCATCTTGGATGTTATTTTGAATCAGTTATCGGGTCAATTGCTTTTAATTAAAGTTTCAATTAGAGTATTTACAACATATTGCAGTACTGATAATATTATAATTAGCAATTATTAATGGTTTTTAAGAAAATATGCAAATTCGTCAATTATGACGGCCATTGTAGCCGCCATTTTGATTTCAGCCTTCATGGATGTTTTCGCAAATAGACTCAAACAATAAATAATGATATAAATAAATACGTCAAATACATCTTAAGAACTGCCAATCAGCAAATATAGCAATTTGTAACTTACTTCTTGCGTCATCGGCATATTTTTACTGGTTTTGGTCGCCATCTTGGGTGCCATTTTGAATCAGCTAATAAGTCAATAGTTTCGAAATGAAAGAAAGTTTAATTTTGAATAATAATTACATATTACAGTACTGATATAAACAAATAGGATTAAAATAGATTATTTTTAATACAATTTACCAACTTGGGCAATTCTTGCGGCCAACGTAGCCGCCATTTTGATTTTAGCTGTCCCTGATGTCATCTTATATTAACTGAATCAATGAATAATGATAAATATATATTGATACTTATGTTTAAATCATTTAAAGTACAACTGATGAGCAAAAATAGCAATTTGTAACTTATTTAATGCACCCATGGCATTTTTTCTAATTTTAGCGGCCATCTTGGACGCCATCTTGAATTTTTCAAAATGCTCAATGGTGCCAGCTGGGCATCATTCAGATTCTTCAATAACAACATATTCCCTAACAGAATACCAAAAAATATTTACTATACAGTCCAATGCCGGGTCTTTTTCATAATTGACCGGACTATGACAGATATTCCAGTTTTATCCTTTCTCGGAACACCCGAAGCCTTCTAACAGCTCCCTTACGCAGATCGGAAATCATTATGGGGCAGCCATGTTTGTTACGATTGCAGACTATAGACCATGAGAGGGTCGAGGCTCTAGTAGAGATACGAGAAATTCTAGCGCTATTTGCGATAATCTTAGTTACGATAATTTCTATGAAACGCATTTTACGAGAAAATTTCTCTTACGATAATAAATACGATACGATTTGCTTAAGATATGTTTATGAAACGGGTCCCTGGCTCCTAACGTGTTAGGGTGCGGCAAGAATGTCAATCATTAAGAGGTAATGGATTTTGTGCCTGTTTCATTTATATCGTGTCTACATCAGTATCAATTGTGTGTCACCAAGTGCAGAAAACCTGTCATTACCGAAAAATATACCGATGCCAGTACATACACCAATGCAAATAATTATGCCACTATTATTTGACTACATATTAACGAAATTTGAGCTTTCTCCGCAGTCTTTTAGTATTTTTATTTATATTTTATAGACCAAATTGCTGTCTTTTTGACACATTTATCAATTTTAGAATATGATGTGACGTTTGTGTACCGAACAATTACAGCTCCGTGTCGAGGAGGAACCACAACACACAATGCAAGTTCATCGTGTTGCTGGTGTAGACACAAAAATCATGAAACAGGCCCGCACTATCCTACCTCTCGATTGTTAACATTTTGCCGCAGCCTAACACGTTCCCAGCCTGGTTAACACGTCTTGTCCGGATACACTTGGTGCTCAATGTCACCGCAATTTTGTATTCAAGCTTTAAAATACATTAACCAAAAACGAAAATGCTTGTATAATTACCTATCATAATGGATCAAAGCGCTAGTCTAACAAAGCTTGACAAAGTAGCTTTACGTTATTAGTATACATCATATTTGATACAATCGTAGTTCCAATTATCTTCACATGTCACACTGTTGATGCAATCTCGTTATAACTAATAACTACTTTTTTAATCGCAATTATAAAGAATGTAAGCAATGATAAATGAGTAAGCCAAAGGATTAAGTCTCAAAAAGTAGTTAAACTGTTGATAGATCAGTTGTGGAACTCTAGATAGCTAAAGCGTGTTTTACACTTGCTTTACAATATCACAGACGCACGTATAAACGACATCATTTGTGTTTAAATGTTGACATATTCCTCCTCCTGGTATAGAAATGGCAATAACGTATGGCGTTTTCATCTAAAAAGATAATATTAGATCGGACAGGGACGGCGGCGCTCAACTAAACCAGCCGAGCATCAGAGTACGTACAAAACATAAAAGGATCAATGCCTAACACACAACCGAAGGAGAAAATGATCCACCCAAGTCCCAGCTGTCAAAAAACTGAATGACATAGTTTCAACAGTAAAACTATTTCGAAGGCTGTCAGAAGACTTTAAGAATATTTGAAATGTAATCAGATCGTAGTTAGTATATACTTCAAATGCTGTTCTATATTTCATCCGACTTCGAATGCACTTAAACATAATAAACTGTCATGAGCAAAACATTTGAGGTGAACGTAAGAATAGGTCGGAATATATGGAATGCACTACGAATGCAAACAGAATGCAGACATAATCTTTAGAATGTACTTCGATTATACAGGAATAAACCTCAAATTATCAATCTGACGACATTCCGACTAATACCGGCACCGTGTGATCTGGAGTACATGTGTATTTGCGGATATGTGCCCCTCGTTTGTCTTGGTACCTTTGTGAAGCAATTTCTATCGTTGAATGCGGTGTTTCTAGTAAAATTGGCTTATTGTTATCGCCACAGGAATTTGAAATTATATCCATAAAATATCATAGCAGTCGATCTAATTAAAGTCGCTCTATACGTGTATATAATACTGAAGGAACGCAACGCATTTCCACCTCCAAAATGGAATCCCATAGCCGGTTAGAACAAAAACAAGATACAAGCGATAGATTTTTTAATTCCTCTGATATAGCTGACCGACACGAACATATGATTGGCTTAGAATGAGAAGGTCGTAAGTACAAAACGCTTTTTTAAAGAAAAAGCTGTCTGAAAACTACCTTTAACTTGTGGAAAAACAATCCTTTTCAATTTCAGTTCGGTCATCATTATATGTTCCGTAAGAAGCGTCTTGTCATGCAGATCTAAAATATGTATGGGTCTTTTAAGATCGTTAATAGCTCTTTACGTAACAACCTTTTCATTCTAAGTCAGCGTTCTTCTGAAAGTGTTTCACAAGATGCACTTGTTGATAATGAAATCACGAAAAGGTTGAAAAGATTAAATGCAATTGTGCGAGTTTATGGATTTACTGTTGTAGAATTATTGTTGTCTCACTTAAACAGTTCGTCGAAAGTCTGTACGTTTTGTTCTGCCATCAAAATGGACATAATCCAATACTGTCAGTTATTTTCTTCTCCTTTTAGGTCAATTTCCGTATCGGATTATATACGAGACATACTTTACACTCGGAGTCCGATGATGCGACGTCTTCCTATTATGTTGCAAAAGTTATTACCTCGCTCGGATGTTTACGAGAAACAAATTTTCTATTATTACTAAACGTGTCAAAAGCGTTTTACCCTTGTTAATATGTATACAATGTATGAAAAACGGACACTGATGTATGCCCCCCTTTCTAGGCTCGCTGCCCTTATCATTAGCGATCTTGGGTGACATATGTTTTGGCAATTATAGCTTATGATGGCATAGCCATAAATCACCAGTAAAGGTCGGGAAATAGCCAATATACAACGGTAAATCTGCTCAATAAACAGTACGGAGTGATCAGACATTCTGCAAAACACAATGCGAAATACCATAGAGTACTTTAATACACTATACACGTGATTGGTAATGCATGGGCGTTGCTTATTACCTTTTGTTCCTTTCAATATTAATATCAACTTAATGCGACTCTTTTTAAAGTGTCAATGGTATTTTGCTATAGTGCGCACAGGATAATGTGATATTTACAAACATTAATCGGTTTGGTCAACTGTGGCAAAATTGGTTTTACAAATCACTAAAATAAAGAGATAAGGTCAGTATTGTACTCAATACATCACTGATAAATCTCGCACATATGTTTAATCCACCTTTGTGGACTATACCAAATGTTCCCGCCGTTCACATTATCCTGGGCACACTATAGTACTTAATCGAATAGAAAGACATTGGTAGTTCCAAGTGTACTCATATATTCCCCTTGTTATTAATGATATCTTGCTTGTAATTGATATAGAACTGTAAAAGTATATTAACACTTTCTGAACGTGGCATTATGCCTGGAACAACTTATTGCGGAGTTCTATAATATAGAACTCCGCAATAATCATAATATTATATTCGCGAGTCTACTAGTGATGTTAGCCTGTAGCCGTTGTATAGAGACGCCACTGGCACTCGACCAGAGAATCAATTTTACAAATAGCCGTGACCTTTACTCTATATTTAGACATAGATTGTAGGCCACGGCTATTCTTTTTTTCTGGTCGAGTGCCAGTGAGAGATGCATACTTGTAAAGGCACATTTCTGAAAATGCTAATTTGTATCTAAACCTTTATTTGGATGAGTATTTTTTGTGTTCTTTAATGCTCTGTAAGATTTTCTGTTAGTGTTTAACTTTGTGTTGTTCGTCTGTGTCCGTACAAAGTGGTATTTGTAGAATAATTATCACAGTTCTATGATAAAGCTTTGCTGCGTTGTTCGTTACCGTATATATTAAAACCGTCACAAGAGAAGATGATACATAAACTATAATTTGTAATAACAAGTACTAATTACATAGGATCATAAATTTACGACATTTTGGGATGTCATATACTTGATTAAAAATAGATGTTTTATATGAACGGTATGGTTCTACCCTTTTTACCTGAAATAGTAAATGGTGAATAGAAGTAGAATATTTGATGTAATGAGGGATACAATTCCATAATGGGGTGCCCGAGAAAACAAAAGTGTGGCGAAATAACTCGGAAGTTGGTTTTGGACTGTACGATTGGTATGTCGAAGATGGACGTAACAGTTGTAAATGAATGTTTGAAGTAAATTTAAATGCATTCTGAAGATAATCTGGTGCATGCTATCTCCCTAAGAATCTAGTACACTTATTATTTAGACATTTCTTTATCACATTATTGTTACGGTCTACCCAAGCAACATTTGTATACCATATAATCTGAGAAATAACACCTCTTACTGACGATTTTTTTCGAAAAACAAGTTTGACCGGGAGCTATATTGTATGGCAAATGTAATATTCCCGGGAAAAACAGTTGTAATCTACATTATTATAGAACCAGATAACACAATCAGGGAGACAGACTATATATTGGTAACTATGTGTTTATCAAATTCTTGATCACAATCAAGCCACGGGCATACAGTGTAGTTTATATGTTTTGTACTTGCAAGATTAGTACTGTTTATTTATTGGTATATCATTAACGACAAGACGTATACAGCTCGCCGGAGATAACTCTACCCTTATCAATAAATAAACATTGATAAAATCAACACTGTATAATCGACTGGCCGCTTGTTATTAGTGTAAATTAAACGAGTACATGCATTTAAAGCGGTTATTTTTGTATAGTGTTGTTCCACCTTAATTAATTGTCATTTTTATTTGTAAACAAATGCTAATGTTATCGTCTGCGAATTATACATAACACCTTATTATCACACGTGTACTTATTACATTTTACCGATACTATTTAGCTTCGATAAGTTATAACCTTTTAATTGCTGATAGATTATGGAAACTGATTAGATATAAAACACGTGCTGTCAAAAGGTATGAGGTATAAGGCTGTTGGAGTTGCTCCCCTTGGATTGTGACTTATGAAACAATCACAATTTTAATCTTGTTTTATAGTTGAGTTGTTTCTTACATTCATGCTGTAATTGTAAGGTTGAAGAAGGGATGGTTCCCCGTCCCTCTCCCTTCCTATGACGGGACCGGGATAATAAATGGGCTACATGGCGTAGCTGAACATTTACAAAAGGCAGGTGTTTCAGCGCCTATCGTGTCTTGTTCAGTATTATTTCAATCGACCACCGATTTGTACCGCTTCAACAACATGTAGTTCCAAACATTTTGGAAAGAGATCAGACACATTTTACGACAGAAGAAGTCCGCATGATTCAAATACACTTTGATTGTCGTAATTAAAGGGACTGCCTCACATATTGGTGTTTTGCAAAAATAAAATTGTCAATATTCGCGTAATTTTGGTATAGTTGCCTGAATATGTCATAAACAACCACACTGACATCTAAAATAATTTGAGAAACTTCAGCATTTTGTAGTTATTTAGTATCTTACATCAAAAATTATATAGGGTATTAATACCCTATAGAATTAACACCACTTTTACTTAAATTGCCTGATTTTTTTTTGCATTTCATGAAAACGAATCGAAAAACAAACCAAATACTTCACTGATATTTACGCTGTAGTTTATTGATGTTACAGTTCGATTACATGTGAATTACATAATTCACAAAGAATGTTGGAGGGAAACTTAGGGCTATTTTGTCAAGAAAAAAACTCAGCGGGCGATATCGAGAGTGGTTAAAATTGCTTATTTGCATCAAATCGTTCATAAACCAACCGTCAGTGGCTTTCTCATACATCAATACTTGGTTAGGTTTTAGCCCAATCTGTGAGGCAGCACCATTAAGGTCATTGATATGTTTGTTATTCGTATCGTGCATCTTTTCTTCAATAAAACTGCTATAAACTTTTTAAAGCTCATTCAAATGCTGTTTTCATTTCTTAATGTGAAGCACAAACTAAAAATTAAATTCAAATCATGACGCTACACCATAAGGACTTTTTAATTGAATATCGTAAAAAGCCAATAACATTTCTTAACGATGAGTATATAAGGTCTGTTTGGAGGTGATATGAATCGTCTAGCAATGAGAAATCAACATAGATGAGACCTGATAGGGCATGAGATACGGAGATTAATTCCAAGACGATATGTTATCATCGTTTTGATTTTGATGTAGATTTAAACCAAAGCCAAATTGACTTGTATTCATGTATTTGCCTTGATACCATCTTTAAGGATTTAGTTACCACTAAATATGATAATTTTTCTTCGATTAGGGACTTGTATTTGACATAAAAGTACTCGGGGGCTTTTTTAAAGTAAGCGTGTGAAGATTAATTGGGCTTTATGTAATATGATTGCCTGATGGGAATGTGATCATCACATTAGGTCTGGATACCGCCGAGAAAAACAGAGTTTGCCAAAATACCACGGTATATCGGCATATACCACGGTATATCGGTATATACATGTACCACAGTATACCTACCACCTTATTATATGACTTATAGCTACGATATACTGGTCATATAATGTAAACTGTCAATCTGGCTATGTTTAGAGAACGACGACAAAGAATCATTACTTAACTAGAATTAGAAGGATAATAATCTATGTAATTAGAAGGAACACTTGCTTCTGGACTGTACAGCAAGCAATTTATACGAGTTAAAAGGAATTATACGTAGTAGCAGGCCAATTACTTCAGTTTCATTGGCGAAAGCATGTATGGCATATAATTTACTGTTACGACAGGTAATTTCAAAATAATGAAGCAGCAGGGATAGTGGTGAAAAAACCTGTATTTCGGATGGTACCGTGGTATCATACCGCGGGAAAATGATACCACGGAAATACCGCGCACCTCCACATCACATACGTTGTAACCAAGTGATCCGTTATTGTACTGATTTTCGTTAATTTCATTTTATAAGAGACAACATACTTGTTGTGTGTGTTAGCGTTAATACATCATTAGGTCTATATAACATGCTTGGAATTTATTTCATTCCTTATTATGGTTGCATCGGCTAAAATACTACACGCTCGTAAAATATTTACCCTGTCCTCTCCACGCCACCGAACATTACGATCGTTTCAGTTTGTATCGTTAATGGGCTTGATGTAAAATGTTATTATACACATCTTGTACTCAATATTGATTCGCCAATCGTTTCTATATATCAATCATCGAACTGTTTTGTATTAGATTTAACAATGTAATAGTTGTCAGTCAGCTATATAGTTTATAGGAATTGTTTGAAATATTACCAATATGCCGAATTCATATTCATGTCGTAATTCAATTAGGAATTAGACACGACTTGTTGACCAAACAAATTGGTAGTTAAATTGAAATTTATGCGACCGTTCTTTTCAAAAGTAATATAAATTGTGTTCCCATGCCACCAATACATTAATTTCTATTCACAATTACCATTTTTCACTCATTTCGTTTCATATAATGTAATATATGAGCTATTGGAATTTGATAATGGAGTGCATTTGTAGAAATGTTCGTAGCGGAACCATTGCAGACATTTTATTGCGTTATCAATTCATTGTGCAATAAGTTAGAGCAACATATTTCATACTCTCTTACATTACACAGACCGGTGTATAGATTCTGTTACGCAATCATTAACTGAGATATTCAAGAAATATGTTTGTAAGGAGACTTGAAGTTACATTATTAGCTTGTTGTAACAGTGTAGTAATACCACATGACTTTTACATCATTAAGGGCTACAAATACAAGACAAACTGTAAGATCTTTTTCAGCAGCTGTGCCGTTTTGTCCAGCATCCTGTGAAACATTGGAAAAGAAGAGGCCTGAAACTGTAGTCCGATCGCATACAGTTTTCATAGGGCTAATGTCCTCCTTTGCGTGGCGTATAATTCATAGAAATGAATGAAGAAAAAAATATGTTTACGGCTTTTTTTGTTTTTGAAGTAAAGCAATTGTCGTCTTGAATTCGTACTGATGCAAAGTCAAGTGGTATTTCTACACTATTTAAGCTATGATCAGTTCACTTAAGAGAGGATGGGTCGGTATTTTTTGCAAACATTAAAATGGTATATTATTCTGTAGTTATGTGTGCAGAAGAACCTACCCCTAAAATGAACGAAACAGTTGGAATAAGCTATTTCAAGATTAGTAATAAGTCGGCATTTCTGAATATAAATTGACCTTTTAAATCATTGTATCGCAGTAATTTTATTTCTGTTTACGGGTAGCCTCGTACAAGTAAACATTTCTGAAATAGCATTTTTTTATTTTATGGTAAATGTATCAATGATTAAACATTATCTTGCTATTATTTTTCGTTCTGGCAAACATAGTGTTTAACCGTGAACTGGTACACATGAGCGCTAGCTCCTTTATGTTGTTACTTTGGTATTGAACAGGTTAAAACAGATAGCCCCAATGTTTGACATGCATCATTTTCTCAAAGGATTGTGTTTGACAGTTCCAATAGGTACTCCTAAGAGTTCCTCGTTTTGTTGTTGGATTTGCCCCAGGTATCAAACAACCAGTGGGTATGATTGTTGAAAGCGTCATCATTTTTTTGGAGTTTTTAACACCTAACACAATTCTCCAAATATAAAAGAAATATAACGCAAACACACTTCTTGTGGCGAAAGGTTATTGTCGTCACAGAACCAACCAACAAAGCATTTCAAAAGGTATTCAACCTAGCTCGATAATCAAATATCGATGTTCAAGTATCCATTGCCGTGCCAACTTTACTCAAAAAGGTTTTTAACTATTGTATGTGTAGATAAAAAGCAAAGCACTGAGAGTGCTGATGGGAGGCGATCTGGTTGCTGCTACTAAAGCTTAAACCGACTTTACACGTTAAATGTTCGTTTTCTTACTGCCGATCTTGTCTTGAATGTCAAAATAGGCATATGTGACTATATAAGTATGTTGGGTATCTAAATAATTGTAAAAAGGGGCATATTAATTTATATGGAAAACATGTATTGAATGCGTCTGTCGAAAGTTGCTTTAAAATAATACTTCGCGCCTATTTATCAGATTCTACAGTATCGTCTTGTAATCACTTCTCTCACAGCGTGAGACAGTCCATACAAAGCGGCTCGTATAGCGACAACATATGATTTCATAACGGACAATATCGATTTAACGAACAGGATAATTGTTGATCTTAGAATAAACAAATGTTGCTGATTGAATTAAATCAGTTTAAAAATTTGGAGAAACATATGTAGCAGTATTGGGAATGTTGACAGTTTCTGGAACTACTTGAATGCGGATTCACATAGCAGCCTAAAAGCGGTTCGGGTTGCATGAAGAAATGGGCAATGGTAGCAATGCGGATTCACATAGCAGCATAAAGGCGGTTCAGGTTGCATTAAGAAATGCGCAATGGTGGTAATGAGAGGCTGCCGCCTCCCAAAAATGTTGTCATAGCGAACCACAGTCAAAGGGAGAACACTAAGGTTAACTCACATCTTAGGTTGATTCATATTTACCTCCCTTTGTATTCCCTGCGTTTCATCTTTGTTCATGTCTTTGAGGGGTTACCGTTCTACATGTATGCGTGCATTATGCATTAACAGTTTTCGTGCTATCTTTTGTCTGGAGTTTCACACAAGTTATGAGCATGTTTGAAATACGCTATCGTACGCCGATACAGGCAAACATATTACGTCGTTGTTGTACGTTTTTGTGGTAAAACTAGAGCTGTGATTGGTTGTATTCATATACAATCTGAACCTATATCCAGCAGATACCGTGTAGGATCGCTAAATAAGTGCGTATTGACTGATGGACCTGATTCTTGTTTGTCTATATGATATAGATAACTTTTATTCAGAAAAAGGCTATTAGCCTGTCATTCCACAAACATATATACAAGTTTAAACATAGCATGCCAATGGTGGTAACAAGGACATAATTATAAACAGTGTACATACATATACGTATGTGTATAAGCATTTGCAAATTTGTTAATGTGTTATACAAGTAATTCAATACATTTGCACCTATTAAAGTCAAATTAGAAATACATTCAAACATGTGTGTAAAAAAGAAAAGATGATAGTTGGTAAGGTGAGAATTGAGACTATAAGAAGTATAGTAATGATCTTAATTCAAAACTGTTGTGCACAAACAATGATAGGGTTTTTATCGTACATTGATTTTCGCTGTTCAAAAGTTGTTCTAAATTTATAAGTAGTAATAATATCTAAGTATGGTTGAAAACGAAAGTCGACTAGGAGGTTATATGTTTTTGTTCTTGGTGAATTTTGAAGTTCACTGTTCCAATTTTGAATACACACGTCTCTAATTCGAGTTTTAAATATTCCCAAAAATAAAAATATACGTGTATATCGATATAGCGATGTATCGACGATTACGATATATCGGAAGACAGGATCGACGATACATCGATTCTGTTTGTATTAATTATTTGGCGACATGACCACTGATCTCACGCCTCGGACAATTTGCTGATCGTCCTGACAAAACTGTACCATCATGTAAAACTATTTTAAGCAGACCCCTTTCATAAAAATATTGTACTGTATTTATATACATGTAACATAATTATACTTGTATCCAATTGATGTAAACAGCTGTTTTTGGTGAATGCGTTGATTAGCTCTTTAGAATAAGATAAAAAGGTAGACATGCATGTATATGGCTGTGGCGACCGAAACTGTATGTACGAGTGATATACATAACACCATTGACATGTCACCAATAAAATTCAATGTGCAAAGCGGCCCTCTTTATCTATAGCAACGATCTCTGTGTGACAATTCAAAATTTCCCTAAGCTGACATTTACTATAAATTTAACAAATGTACAGTAAAAACCTCGAAACAATCACCAATATCTGAACGATATGTCAGTTTTATTATTTTATGTGCACCAATTGGAAAAGCAGCCCATAACATTTGAGGAAGCACAATACATTCCATATTATGTATCCTAGCAAATCAAGGTTTCCAATTTAAACCTCTTGATATGCAACATTTAATTCCTCAGTGTAGCTTATCATGCAGTCAAAAAGGTAAGCCATAGCTTACGGCGGGCCGGAACGATTCGCCGCCTTTGATTACCAACTGTATAGAGAGAGATATGTTTGCCTTGTTATAGGTTTAAATATGTTTCAACACACCATGTATCAGTGCAGTTCAAGGGACAACACCGCTTTCAACACACAGATTGAATTATTACATAGTTACCTTCCTTTATACGATTGTGCATGCGGTGGCTGTTGCTGTTGTGTATACTCATTGTAGCACACGTGACACTCAAACTAAATGGGTTATGTAAATACTTCGTATGGAATTATGGAATTTGAATGTTTATAATTAGCATTTGCTATAATTATACGGGATGTTTCTGTAAAACATGAAGTGGGACTTACTTTCTAGTTACACACACAATAATTGTCAACAACATTTAAAAACAAACAACCTACTTAGTATATCTCAGTTAGGTCGTTAGACATTGTATTATAACACATTATAGATTCTACCCAGTAAGTGTGTTGATCCTTCTTTGTGTTTGATTGAGACCAAATTGTACAACAATGTGTGAATAATGAAATTGTGTTGATGAAATTGAAGATGTCACAAGGGTGTATCTCTTATAAAACCATTCTTGCTATATTATACTTTGATTCATACTGTGTTGTTAGTGCTACTTGAATGGGGCAAGTTTCATTTCACAAGATCGACCAATACCAACAGTTCTTTGACTATGTTGATGACATTTCAGTTGCCGATTGCTTCCCATCTTTTCAGAAGCAAAAATTCGAAGATTGATCGATTTCATAGTCGGTGTTGTAGGGCTTTTTTACATTATAAAAACATGTTCGCATCCTCTTCTGTACCAAAAACATTAATATTCCAATGCTTTCATTACCATTATGGAGAAATTTATCGCGGCGTTATCAGCGCAATGTTCGCTTAATACCCTTTAATTATTGCCTATAAAAATGATGAAGACTTTAAGGGTATTTAATCCGTAATTTGTTTCCGAATCACGATTGTAAATTTGTAATAGAGCATTTTCTAATAGGCTTTTTACGTGTGCCACTGAGCCCTTTTACATAGTGAGATTATATTTTCTACAAATGACACAAAATAATTGAACAAAACAACGATGACCAAATGGTTAAGCATCTAAGCTTTATGATGCGGAAGGTCGAGTGTTTGCTCCTCGGCTGGGACTTACAGAACCAAAGACGCAACCAAATCGTACTATACATGCTTGGCGTTTAGCCTTTAAAACGAGACCTCTTGTACTTTTGTGGCGATGTTGATCAGCGGGAATGGTCATCGAAAGTGATAATTTTTAAAACATGTCTCACACTCGATATAGACATCTTAATATTCGTATAAACTAGTGTTATGAAATCAAAAGTATCGATTGTTGTTGTACGTTCAGTTGTCTACATATGAAAAGTATCTAAAATATAATATAAAGTCGGACAGGGAAGGCAGCACTCAACTTAATTAGCCGAGCCTAGAAAAAATAAAAACAGCACATACCACAATAACACGGCACAATGCCTAACTTATAACAGAACGAGAAAATAATCTGCCTAAGCTCAGCTGTCCAAAAAGCTGAATGACCCAGTTTCAGTAATCAAACAGCTATTGAAAATGCCCTAGCTGAATGCTGAATGACCTAGTTGCAACAGTAAGATGGCTGAAAAAACTAGTTTTACGAGGATCATCTGTACAGTTCTAGGACAAATATCATTTCGAAAATATCCATTAAATTATTATCATCAACATCATATTCCTAAAATTTATATATATTCGTGATTAACATACAAACTACATGAATTATGCAAGAGTATTATCAATTTACAATTCTACATTACTTTGAAATTATACATTATCACGATTACGGAGCACTCCAAAGACTATTACATGTATAACGCTGTCATGACGTCAAAGTCAAACTAGCTCATCTTTATTTTCAAAATAATCTCCACCACATGCTACGCATTTACGACGTCGCTATTTCTTATGTTCATCAAACGATCTGTATCACAAACGTGGATAATATTTTCAAAGTGGTTTTGTACCTCTCGCTGAGTTGATGAGAATCCCCGGATCGTTTACCAAATATATCCTCTATCATACGGTGAAAAACGGCGAAATCTGGACTATATTGGCTGTAATTCATTCCAACTCAACAACAAATGTCTTAAACCAGGAGTGCATTGGTACTTCGCTGAACAACTGAGCGTTTTAAATGAAGCTGTCCCAGAACTGTACGGATGACCCTCGTAGCTATTAGTTTTAGCCAAGTCGTAAGCTAATATTACACAAGTGCGATTCAACAAATTGCATACCAATCAGTATTTACTGACAGTTCATCTGGCAACAGACAACGTCTCTCTATTTGAAAAACATGACCGAACCAAAATAATCCAAATACAAACTCAAATACGCTGATTTATTGACTGGCCCGTTCATATTATATAGACAAATAATGAACGGACCATGTCAATAAATCTGGGATTCTGAGTTTGGGTTTGGATTATTTTGTTTTAAAACTTATTTTTGGCATAATTTAAACCACAGTTTGGTGTGCTCGTGCCAGAGGATTGAACGCGTTTCAGTTTCAGTTAAATACTCGTTGTATAATTATGAATGATTATTTCATAAGAAAACATGTCCTTGAAAAATACAATAATATCTATTAAAGGGTTGTTGTACGCGAGTCTATATCAATAACCTTGTGAATGTAGGCGGGTGTGGCTAATGATCTAAGCAGACAATAACATAACCGCAGGACTGTTGTTTGTGAGTTTGGTTTAATTCACATTTGTTATTGTATTGATTATGAAGTTCTACATCACGCCTTATAATTCCAGATGGTGAATAATGATTCAATTCCCCCTGTTTGATTCTTGGTGCCACGCGAGAGACATAACAGTGCTATCTTTTTGATCCTGTATTTATTGACTTTATTTTTTACGCTAAACGTTTGTAACGTTTTTTACGCCAAACGTAACGTCATCTTTTATGACGTCATAACCCATGACGTTGTTTATTTCTTTGTTTATTGTTAAAGGTCAATTTTGTTTATTATTATTGTTGTTCCTGATGAGAATACAGTCGAAACGTTGAGCAATTCTGGCGTTTGTCTTGTTTTACTTTATTTATGGTTTTGTATTTGGTATAACACAGACACAAGCGGCCTAGGTTGTACATGTAGGTTTGCTCGGTCATATATAATTCTAATCTGTTTTGTTCATTGTCATGTAGGCCTAAAGAAAGTAACAACGCTGATACGGATCTCGAAGATGCAGTACATCTTATAAACATTGGTGCCAATAACCTTATACCGTCTATCGTTTGAAAAAATAGATTTGTTAGTTTAATTCTATATCGCGACATAACATAACAAACAATGTTTGTTTCCGGTGCTCGGTTGGTTCAGTTGGGCACTGTGTTTTGTGTGTTGTTAATGTTTTCTGTGCTAGGCTGGTTAAGTTGAGTGCTGCCCTCCCTGTCTGACTTAACATAATCGTCAAAATGCCGAATACTTGTCTAGATACTAGATAGCTATTTGCCCAAAATAATTTAAGTACTCGGGTCAGTTTGTATCCAATATATTCGTGAAAGTCATTGCCACCAACAAGACATGATCTTACATGTAGTCATTCATCAGTTATCTAACTATATAAGAAAACAAGACAAGTTTTCTCAACAACCATTTCATTCCTGATAGCTAGTGGAATATTACTGACGGAAAACTTAAAATCGCAACCGAGACAAAAAACAGATTGCTGTTTAATCTTTTGGTAGGCTAATTATTAATTATGATTTATAACAAAATAGCATAGTCGATAATTATAAAACTGATTACTAACGACACCGGTGGGCCATAGAAATCGAATTACATTACTGTTTTAGAAACTTCTATTTTACTCGATGCCAATACTTCTGATCCTCGGTCGAAGCCCGATGTGTACAAGATGCCTAGACTTCGATTACACACTGATTTACGGATACCGTTTGGCGTGCGGATGATTTGTGACCCATATATATAAACCAGAGATAGTCCCGCATGTATCGGTGTTGTACAATGGACACTCTAAAGAACCAAGCAGTCTATTCGGACCTAGCTGGTGCGACGTACCCGAATTTGTTGTATCACACAACTGTCTCTTCCCACAAAGTCGCAGGTCAATGACCAATCTGGCAGGGAAAACACAAAATGACCACGCACTTGCGACTATTTAAGTTGAGCACGAACACTATTGCATTTGAAGATGTGTCTTACTCTCATGAACAATAGCGTTTTTACTCCTTACAATGACTAAAACATAATTATGTAAGCACACTTGTCTTGTCGCTAATTAATCATCGTGTGTTTTCGTTATTGTACCGTAAGGTTGTTTTGAAAAGTTAAAATAACAGCTATGATTGGACAACGAATAAGCACGGATATTCAATGATTCCATTTGAAATGTGCTACGCTATAATCTTAAATTATAAATAATGATCGTGCATTTGGCATTGTTGAAATAGAAAACAAGAAAAATACTGAAATCTTTAAAGTACACAATAATAATGTTCAACGGATACGAATAAATCCAGAAACAAAAAATAATTGCGTAAATAAAACTAGTATAAACTTAAAAGTACGAGTATACTTAAGAACATAGGCAGTCAGCACGTACCTAAATACTCCCCCAGCCAATTCAGATTTTACCACTGTTTACTATCTATGACAGGCTACTAACAATATTTCCGATTATAAAAGTGCCTGTCACATTTGTAGCAGTGTAGGGTTGATATTCATTGAAATGGTATATTATGGGTATCAGCGTGTAGCTACTTTATTTTACTTTCAGGATATGTCAATACTTTAGTCCTTAAATACACACCCTTTACACACCAAACGTCAGAATCAAGAACACAATTCCTTAATTTGGTCGCTAACTTAGACTTTCAGCAAAACCCAGATTTCCACGCTGCCGCTTGTAAACGTGAATTGTGCCTTGAAACAGAATGTATGCTTTACAAACGGACCTAGCTAGTCACCCTACTAAAAAATTTTACCTCACATGCCTATTTAACATCGCAATATTTCAATAGATCGATAATTAAAAAAATATGTACGAAATTCGCCACCATCAATTTCCAATTCTATTTAGTATTCCGATATTAACCTTTCGACCTCGAAGCGATCGTTTGATTGGCTAGACTGTGTGGCGCGTCATTCAAAGTTGTTCAATCGTGAAAGCTCGGCCATTTCCGTTTGTTTCCGGTGTATATATTGAACTTCTAAATTGGTGACCAAACCAAATACGCGAATCTGACCTGTTCTGACTTATATTGTGTTAAGGGTGTGTATTTAAGGACTGAACTGTTTATATATCCGGAAAGTGAAATATCTTCGCTACACGCTGATACCCGTAATATAGCATTTGAGTGAATAAATAAAAAATACGACAAGTTATGTGACACGCACTCAATTTTCCGATATTCGCCTTTTTTAATATAGGTAAAACAATGAGAAGATTGAATTGACTTGGGAAGTATAAAATAGTAGGGTACGTGCTGGATGCCTTTGCTGAAGAAATAATGAATACGAAGCTATGTTTTGTTGCGTAATAAAATATAGGCACGTGTTTGGATGCGTAGTACTTAAATCACGAGTGCCTAGCACGAGTGATTTAATGTACGCATCCAAACGAGTGCCTATATCTTATAACACGACAAAGCACAGCTCCTATTTATTATTTCGATTCTAACATCGCCAATGCTTTACGTTTTATAGCACAACAAGACAGGTTGACGTCAAACTACTTTCTTTCCTGGGAACGTTACCGTCACCGTTACGTTATTTGTCGTACTGTATGACGTCAAACGTGACGTCATCAATCAGCTATATTTTATCGCGGTAATAAAATATGGTAAGCTAAATATACGCAAAGAAGGCAAATCTCATGTGCTATGTTAGAATCTATCATAGAACGTACCAATTGTACATTTGTAACATAACATAACAATAACATAATAATAACGTAAACGTCACAATTCGAATGCATTTTTAAGGTCATCATAAGTCAAAACTTACCTCCAGGACTTTCTTACACCCTGTTATGTAAATGTACAATGGCACAAATGTATATTTATTGTAAACTGACTTAATCTATTGGATTCCAAGGAGCCCAACACCGTGACATTGTGACACGTTATTCGTTTTTAGGGTCGTAAAGTCACCGTAAATGTTCCAGTTGATAGCCTTAACCTAATCAGCGGTAAATGGTATTCACATTTATTTAGCAATTCATATCCTCTAAAAATACACCTGATATTTTCAAATGGAATGCAAACCGAAAGTAGCTGTACACACCAATGCTTTCATGTGATAAATGTGTATAAATTATATACGCCTACAGTGGAATACAAGTACTTATGCACCAAATAGGTATTCATCATTACTGAATGTAACTGTCCTTGATTTTGTTTTGTTCAAATAAGTTATCATACATAAACAATGACACTATGAGAGGGATGACACCATGAGAGGGATGACACTATGAGAGGGATGACACCATGATAGGGATGATACTATGAGAGGGGTGACACTACGAGAGGGGTGACACCATGAGAGGGATGACACCATGAGAGGAATGACACCAAGTGAAGGGATGACACCGTGAGAGGGATGACACCATGAGATGGATGATAATATGAGAGGGGTGACACTATGATAGGGGTGACACCATGAGAGGGATGACACCATTAGAGGGATGACACCATGAGAGATGTGAAACCATGAGAGGGATGACAATATGAGAGGGGTGATACCATGAGAGGGGTGACACTACGAGAGGGATGACACCATGAAAGGGATGATACAACGAGAGGGGTGACACTATGCGATATATGACACAATAAGAGGGATGACACCATGACAGGGATGACACTCTGAGAAGAATGACACTCCGACATTATACACTTCACTTCTAAATACATTTCGCGTTTGGTTTGAAATTGATATGAAATTATTGATTTCCCTAAATTGTTCTTTTCATTTGGAACAATACATAAAATATGTTCAAAGAAAAGATTTAATATAGACAATGCGAAGTGAATGAACTTTTATTAGAGAAGACAAATATCTTACTTATTTTCTTCCAGGGGAAAATCTGCACAATGTCTTATATAATTAATGTCTAGAGTTACGAAATGTTGCTAATGTCCTGTATACAAGATAGTACAGGATTGGTATTTACAAGCATCTTAAGGGGAAACGTTTCCTTAAAATCATGGCAATACAATAATTACTGGTGGGTACAACCACAAACATAACTGACTTATGTAATGCTACATGGTATCATTTATCTCAATCATGAAGTAGGGCGCTGTACTCCAGATACTCATTAACATAATCAATTGTAAAATATGCTGCAGATTTATTGTGACACATGAATACGAGCTAAATAATGGCTGACTTTTCGCGAAAACTTCGGAAACTGTTTCGTCGCCAAAACTCAGTTCAGTCTGCGGTGATCTGGTTTCTCTGTAATTATACAGTTAAAACATATATTTAGTTTACTCAACCCCTCATATATAAATACAACAGTCAAGTTCAAGCTGAACCCTTTGACCAGTCTAAGAAATATACACAATTGCATATATATATTGGCGAACAAGGTTTACAAAAAGGATCAATTATAATTGCATTTACATAGAAATTTCCATAGTATACTGAGCAAAACTTCTGATCTTTGGTTTAACTTAATATACATGTATTTGGTATTAGACATAGGAAGTTTAGATGGCTTAAAGTATCAACAATATGTCGGAACGCAGGGGTCAAAATGTTATTAAATTATTTGATTTGCATCATAATTAAACATAAATTCAGTTACACAATCCACCAAGATGATATTCACAAAGTTTTAATGAAATCTGAGCGGCTTTGAATAAGCAACACTAATAAACTCAAGATAACTTTTTTATTCATGAATATTTTTTAACGAAATTTTGCGTATGTGTGCGTGTGTGTGCGTGTGTGCGCGTGTGTGCGCGTGTGTGCGCGTGTGTGCGCGTGTGTGCGCGTGCGTGCATGCGTGCGCGCGTGCGTGCGTGCATGCGTGCGTGCGTGCGTGTGACAGTGAATGTCCAGAGATTGTAACCCGATGTTTTTTCTATCTAAATGCAGTACAGTAGTGCATTGAACCATGAAACGGCAGAAACACGAAAACTGTACAGGGAATTGACTGTTTGAGGCAGACGATTTTTTATTAAGTTAATTGTAGTTTTCGATCGAACGACACATTCAAATAACCCAAAATAAACATAAACATGATGGTCGTTGACTTTACAAATTGTTGTAAGGTTTTTTTTCTTGTAGATTACTTTAATATTTTATAATGGAGGGGAGGTAACCCATTCAGTAATAAACCGAGTTGATAAGAATTTCTTTAGCATATCGACTCTCAAAGAAAATGGTTCTTGAATAGTGTTCCTAATATTTATTCCTCTTTTAATATTGATATTGTTTTCATTTGAACCAGAGACTGTGAAAGACTGGACTGTGACTGGAAATTAAGTTTATTCATATCTTTGGTATACTTTAATGACTGTTTATTACACTGAATGGAGAAAAAAACGCACTTTTAACATGTATGCTAATAACACCATTAAAACTTAGATATTTTTGTACTTATATCATAAATTAAACAAGTAAACGTAATTCAGTAATGTTCAATTATGCAATAATAGTGTACAGTTGTTGAAATGAACCCAAAAAGGGAGGTAATCATTCAAGAGTTATCGCACTTGAATATAACACTTTGCTTACATCTTGTGATTTCCAATGCCTTGTTTTTATTTCTTTAAAGCTATAGTTGTATTCACACACTTGGAAAATGAAACAAAATAATGAATTCGTTGGTTTTTATCAATGTAACACTGATCTGTTGTATTGACCCCCACAAATGAGCATACCGACCGCTCTTCCGGGGTCTACCATTGACATACGCGGCGTGTTGTCGACTAATTATGTTGTTTTTAATCCCCATTCTATGATAAATATGCAAATAATCATGAAAACCGCGAGTCCGAGAAATTCTAGTGCAAAAGTGTGGTTTAAAGCTATTACGCTATGGAAGAGTGTTTTTTTAATGTATATTCACGGGGTTAGCTGTATTCTTTACATTATCTATAATGCTAAAACTATGCCAACTTTAAAGTCTGCAAGTTAACATGTTACGGTAATATTCAAGTTTAAAAAGTGTTCGGTTAGAAGTTTTGCTCAGTATAGATCATTTTAATATGTTTGCGTTCGTGTGAGTCTTATTATCTAATAGATATATAGCTTATGATAGTTTAAGAAGATAATTTTATGATTAAAAAAGGCGGACCGAACATCTGACATTTTGATTGGCCGCTTGAATATTGTGCCAAGACATAACGCAGTCAATTTTATTGATTAAACGTTGCATTCTGCGTTTTCATTGGTTCAGACGTAACAGTTAGAACATCGTAAGTATTTTTTCAATGATTAAAAAAGGCGGAGCGAGCAAAGCTAACTTACTTAGAATGTAACATCCAGCATTTTGATTGGCCGATAGACTTTGGCGCCAATGCTCGACGTCATGTCTACTAAGAGGAACCTTTTAATGAGTAAATGTTAAATTCAAGCATCACAGATCGGCGTTTTCACTTGCTAAAAAAGTAGGTTATATTGTAATATAGGTGGCTTGAGTAAATGTCTAGATAAATAAACGAGATTATATAGATATAAGTAATTAAGTGCCAGTTGAAATCAATTCAGCGATCATCGAACTAATAGTGGCGATTTCCAAGAAACGGTGTGAAATTTATAAATACAAACCGGAACCGGAAGCTAACCGTGCAGTTTTCGAAGAGTTGTGACAATTTGTGCACAAGTCACGTCGTACAAATATGATGTAAACATAATAACAGACGAATATTCACTTTGCTCTTCGCGCTCAGCAACATCAAACGGAAAATGGCTACTCTTTTGTATAACATTGCTGCCACGAATACCACAACGGATCCTATGACGACAATATGTAATATAATTGCAGACATATTATTAATTGGAGACAAAACACGATTTATGAGTTTCAGACATTTTATGCCGTAAATGACTTTTAATTATTCATGGCGTCGTTTATATAGCGGAGTCGTTTTCCAACAGAAAGGTGCGTTGTCATATGATATAAAGAATCTAATACTCGCTCGCTAAATTCAGATTACATTTTACGAAAAAATACCGGAAGAACTTTAACCTTATGAATTGTTACAACATGTTTGTCCATGACTTGTATGTTTTTCATGTCATTGTCTCTATCCAATTACGTATTAAGTATTGATTTCGTTAACAAAATATTTAAACGTGCCAGTATGGAAGAAGATACACGTGTACTACCGCTCCTGATGTCTTGTTCGTCTAATCATAGGACGAGACACATTTCATTAAACCTTTGGTTTTGAGTAATGTTGGTGTTCAGAGGTCTTTATTTCTGGCTCAATATCATCAGACATTGCGTCTGCGGATGTCGTTCATTATCGAAACGTTCTGACCTTTCATGTTGTGATGCCACAATAAATGAACGAGATATGCATAGGAAATTTATCAAGATTGCAAGATCCGAAATGTCTGCATTATGGTTTAACACAGTTTACCACCGAATATCATTGTGGCAACGTCAGATGTTAGTTCGAATAATTTGATTTGCAGCGTGCCTATGACCATGTACCGTGTATTGTTAATGTCACCAAGAAGGGCGTATGCTCCTTGCCAGTGTTAGTTCATTCAGCTTTCTGACAGCTAAGACTTGGCGCTCAGCTAGTTGAGTGCTGCCTTTCCTGTCCGACTTAATATTATCGTTTTCATGAAATCGGATTTGTCTACTGATATAATGCAACACATATCATTAAACTTTTGATTTTGAGAAATGTTGGATGTTAAGTTATCAGACATTTCGTCTGCACATATCTCTCATTATCGATACGTTTTGACCTTTAATGTGCGATGTCATGAACATATACTTTCGCAACGATGGTTGCACAGGAAAATCGTCAAGGTAATAAGTGAAACATCTGTTTTGTGTGTTTAAAGCATTTACTTACGAACATCATACTTGCCGTGTAAGGAGTAAGTTCCAAAACGTCCTATCGTGTGGGATGTAGTATGTCGCCAAACACCCACACGATGTGTGCTCTTGTTTGTATTACAGGTAAAATGAATTTCATATTTATTCACAAAAGGACAAAAGTAAGCACACAATATATTTTCATAAGGTTCACAACTGTATTTGAATAAACTATTTGCCACAACTCTTTTCTGGTGACAATGATAGGATCATATGTTTGGTCAATACTTCGCTTTAAACCCAACCACACAAACACACCGTTTGGTACCTTTCAAGCACACTAACGTGAAGTATATTACACTAGGAAAGTTAACGTCGAATTATTACACTGCTGCGCGTATCGATTGCAGAAGCTTGCGATGATTGCATTGTTGATTTCAGACGAAATATGTAAATACATTTGATTGGATTATCGACTCAAAATGACAAAAACGATGCCTCTACACAATTGTTGATTTTTGTTGCAACTTAATAATTTGTTGCAAATAGAATATACAGTACATGTACGTGGGTATATCCAAAGGTAATGTCACGGTTCCCATAGTGTGTAGTATGTTTGTTTACGGGCGTAGGTTAATGAAAACAATATCAAAATTGTGCAGTAATTCAATTATGATTAACATTAAACGTGCTGCATTATTTGATTATCAGAATTTAATTATAAGAACATTCAAAATATACCAATGACGTAATGTCGCCGCACATGAAAATATCGGTTTTCATAATCATAAAAATGTCCTCTCGTGCCTTATGTATACAACATAAATCGCCAATTCAGACGACAATTCTCTGACGTGACTATACACGTATTTACACATTACCTATACACGGCTGAAAAGAGGCTTTTCGATTAGATCATGTCAGCGTGAACATATCGAATGTGCAAATATGTTTAAATCACTCGTGCATGTAGCTCTTGTTGTGCCTTTAAACATTCTCAAATAAATTAATATGTTTTTGTAGGTCTGTGAAGTTGGCAGTTATCTGTTAAATGTTAACTCAGAGGTTAACTCAAAAACGTTTCGAGTGAACTTCTGGCAGAAGTTAACTCAGATGTTAACTCAGATGTTAACTCAAATAATAGTTTTGAGTTAACATCTGAGTTAACATCTGGGTTAACTTCTGCCAGAAGTTCACTCGAAAAATATTTTTGAGTTAACTTCTGAGTTAACATCTAACAGCTAACTGCCAACTTCACAGACCTGACTTTTCCAATTAAATACACAATTTTATGTCAAACAACTGTATGACTGTATATTCACCATGACCGAAACTAGTTATGACATTTATGACGATATACGAGGGACGTTCAAAATTGACCAAGACTGGGGCACTCACGGGCACAGGTTCAAATAATATACATTAAAGCAGCTTTGGAATAAAAGACATGCAATTTTGTACAAATATTTTAACATATTATTGGATTGGAATTCAACTTCAAAACATCGATATTCTATTTATCTTGTAAGACTATTAAGTCCTTTCACTATAGTCGATTTTGAAACAATAGTACCCCCTGGCAGCCCTTCAAAAACAATTGCTGTCGACTACGTCATGTAAAATATATGTAATAGTATCATATCATTGTATTTCAAACAAAGCTAAAACGTGACATGTACTATGTTTGATGTTGTGAACTGGTGCTGATATAAACAAAAGTTGAACTCCATAAGTGACAACGTCAAACCGCAAGTGTCGTCGCCGAAACGTATTAAGGAAAAAAGGACAGCTATCAAGTTGTGACGACAGCATGATGGCATGCCCTCGTTATCTTAGGAAAACATCTTAAATACAATGGGAAATGATTTTGCACGTCCTTGTTACATGTAGAATGACACGAATGGATTTTGGATGGTTGTTCAGAGTAGAAAGACAGGGAAGTAATAGGAAATCACTAAAACGTTTGTGACGTCACTTACCGAGGCAATGTCAAAATACCAACGTTAAATGGTGCTGATGGATTCTCGCCCTGAAGTTCGGTGTAAGTTTCGGAAAAGTACGATTTGTACAAACGATGTACGTGTATGGCTTAGTGTGGTACAGGAAAGGGTTCGTCACTATTGTCATTATTAGCAGCGTACCCAATAGCGCCGTATGAAATAGTGTGACGTCATCTTGTTTGTTATTCTGTTCAGATTCCTGTTATACCCTGGCCGTGGTTTTGTTTTCGTTCAAAATTGTACTGTTGATAGAAGAAGGATTGCTCTTTTTGATGATATATATTGCATTTATAGTATTTATCCATGCCGGTTTAATGTCAATAGCCCTATTTATTTTTGAACGTCCCTCGTACGCTCCTACAGTAAGATTGTGAACAATGAGAAAATAGGACGGTCATCGTCACTTGTAATAGATGCTGTCAAAACAAATACAATGTGTTCCATTGATTTGACAAGTAGTCAATACAATCTACCAAGTCATCTTGCAGGGTTTCGTTCCTTTCTTTCCGACTTCAACCGAAGATTAGCAATGTAATCAATACATGGCATGAAACACTAAATACATGTACATTTAGAAAATCAGTTGGTGTAATTAATACATTTGAAGTACATTCTTTCAAAATCAAAACCAGCTAAAACAGCGATACATTTCAGATGTGCACGTCGTGTACATATGGAAGGTACACTGTATATTTAGTGCAAAAGTCCGAAAAACATTCGTGTTAGTCTAAAGTTTCCTATTTAACAGCCAACCCCAATCATATAAGTGTTATCAGCTTTTTGATTAAATTAGATTGTTCTTATTACGTTACCATTGGCTGTCATACAAGCAGTCTGCTTTCCGCAATCCAACGACTACATCCCAACATACGAAGGGGCATTACCGTTTACAAATTTACTAAATTGATGAAAATAAGAGTGTGAACTAGGACAAGTGAAGAGTTAGAGTTTAGCATCAAGCTTTTATTTCCGCTCACTCATTGAGAACAACGTATTGAACCAATTCTAAATGGAAATGCTACTTGCCGACCAGGGATACCTGAAAGTGGCGTGATATGTTTTAAAAAAAATGTTTACTTTATCTATTAGTCTACAAAAATGGGATAATCATTATATTTATTTACCTATAATCCACATGATTTAAGGTATCGAGTTCGAACCCTGTCAGTGGAACTTTTTTCCCACACGCTTCTTTTTTCTATTAAATACGAAATAGGTGTACACAATGAATTAAGCTAAAACAAATTGATTGTCGTTACAACATGGCTAAATTCGATGGCTAAAACGCATTTAAAATTAGTGTAGCAAGTCTTTGAAGAATAATTATTAAGCAACATGTATTCTAAACGCGGCCATTTAGAGATTACATGAATTTCAAGAGCTTTTAATTAAGCATTATAAGACAAAAACTAGTTTGTCCAATTAATCATTAAATGTATGTCCGTTTGTTATACAAACAAATCATTCATATAGTTTGTCTTCTACCAGCTTTGAACTTGAATCGCCTGTGTGAGAATCAGCCAACACATCCACATACCTTGCGTGAAAAATTACCATTGATGATTATATATTTCTATCTAATACAATCACAAATCCATTGGGGATATAGTTCAATTTTGAACTCTGAGCCATGACCTCCCGACTAGTCCATTTTTGCAGGTAGACTATCATGTATTACACCCGGATCACATTTTTTAATAATATGATTCTTACAGATATCTGTTTATAATCAGTTTACAGTTTAGTGCAATCGGCAACGTTCAGAATTTCAAACTCAGAAGTCGGTGGTTCAATTCCCTAATTCGCTCATTTTTGTATTAGTTGTTTTATGTTATTTGAATGGATTGTAAGTTAAAGATTTTGTTTATATTTTTAATTTATCCATTGAAAGGTGTCGATTCAATATATTTATTATTTTCACTCATTTCGATCGTTGGTGTCTTTCGAGCTTGCTGACATCCTATATTCGGTTGATTATCCTTCATAACATTCTATAATATACATGTAACAAATATGGTCTGTCACATATACTAGTATTACATGGATTTTACAAATTGTGTGCATTTAAAAAATATATAATAAAAATGAAACATTATTTTAGTGGGATTCGAACTCGCCCTGATCGGACAAAAGTTATTTTACAATGTATGATGAAGCGCTTTACCGTCACGACCAACCAGACACTTGAAATATTTGGCCTTAATTGTATTACTTATCGTACTGGTCAAACCTATATCAACCTATATCGATTATTGGTTTAAACCTTAAAAGTGCAGTCACGGCTCAATGCTCGAAATCGAACTATATATAGTGCGCCCAGGATAATGTGATGTTTATAAACATTAATCGGTTTGGTCAACTGTTACGAAATTGGTTTTACAATTTACTAAAGTAAACAGATAAGGTCATTGTTGTGCTAAAAACACCACTGATCATCAGATTAATCCACCTTTGTGGAATAAACCAAATTTTCCCGCCTTTCACATTTTCCTGGGAGCACTATACCTTGCTTATTGACAAAATAACGGCACTGTCAAAAATGCTGGTGGATTATAGTGCTGCCAGTATAATGTGAAAGGCGGGACAATTTGGTATATTCCACAAAGGTGGATTACAATTATGTGCACGATTATCAGTGATGTTTTAAGTACAATACTGACCCTATCCGTTTATTTAAGTGATTTGTATCAACTCAATTTTGCCACAGTTGACCAAACTGATTAATGTTTGTAAATATCACATTATCCTGGGCGGACTATAATATAAGAGATTGATATTGTCGAATACTTTTGACCTGTCGCTAATTAATCTCCGTATGTTTTCGTTTGTGTACATTAAGAATGTTTTGATGAGTTATAATAACAACTCTGATTGGACAACGGATAAACATGGATATTCATGGATGACAAGTTAAAAGTGACAAGTAATAGACAGCGGATTATAGTGATATATCATTGTTTACCATGGCAAAGACGATCCTGTATTGAGAAGCGGTTTGTCAGGCTCTATTTATGTCAGGATAAACCACTTATTGTCGTACGACTAAATGCCATTATAAGCGAACAATAATGCAATCGAGCGTGTTTGAATTCTGCTTGTCGGTTAAGACGTGTAAAAAATCATGCATTTAGTGTTCCAGTCATAGAACGTAAGACAGTACTGTAAGATGTATAACGGCCCCAAATGGAAAGACAAAAATGTATACATAATATAGCAACTCATTAGAGCAACATATTAGAGGTTGCAGTGAGTCAACTGGAAAATGTAAAATAAGAATACACACACAAAATAAGCAAGTGGTACAGCTTGTGTATATTTACTAAAATAAACTCCAGAACGATGCTTTCAGTTTGTGATACCTAAAGTATTATGAGTCCGATATCGCATGAACACTATTTCAATGGTTTGCTAAAACCGAGTTTTCATTAACGAAAACATGCAAGTTTAATTCCATATTATTTCGCAATTCTCAAGTATTTCTAAATGACTACTGATTGATTTTTGTCGTTTACCGAGAATTCGTTCCGTTTGGAATAGAGTGTTTTAAAATGTGGCCAACATGATTGTGTCAACGTTTTTATATGAGCCGTCTTAAGAATGAGAAAATGCATTGATTCAATATTCTCTTAAACCTGTGCAACTTTGGTTTATTTTGATTGTTCTTTTCACGTTTTATGACGCGATCGCAACACGTTTGCATTAGCTGTCACACAAGATGCCTGATCTTCCGCAATTAAGTAGCTACATCTCTTTCTTGATCTCGTCTTTAAGTTATATGAGAAGTGTTCAACTTATATTTGAACAGAATTGAACATCCAGTTTTTTATAAATTTCACATAGAAATTAAATTGTGTCTATTCAATAGTTTTTATTAATGTATCAAGAGATATAAACAACCACTGTAGAATGTATATGTAATATCCTTAGAACATAATTAACTATTCTATCGAGTGTGTTGATTTTGCATTTTAAGGCCACAAACCTCCAAGTACTGATGCTTACAATTGGCTTCTCTAATCGATGTTTCAATATTCTCCAGATTTAAATTATATTGATTCTTCATCAGGAGGCTTCGGTATTCACTGTTTGGGTATAATATACTTCCCAGTCTAATTTACAAGGTACTTAATGGCATATTTTGTAGGGTGACAGGACATTCGGTATTGGGGAAACACCCTGTCTTTGGCATGTTACCAGGAAAAGGACTTGCCACTTTTAGTCGAAAAAAAGTTTAAACCTCTTGCATAAAAAATATGCGTTCAATTTTGTCTCCTTTTCAATCATTTTGAGTTCCGCTTTTCCAAAATATTAAACAAAATACCGTGTCATAAAAGTGACCGCGAATACACCAAGCTTAACTAAGTCCAACTTATATCTATCATCATGACCCTTTCTAAAATTGCAGACTCTGTTTATGTAATAATGTCCTCTAAGACAAAACTTTAACTCCCCAGGAAAGACACATTTTTCCAATCAATGTTTCGTAGTCGCATATACAGCCTATAAGACCTTTGTCTGCGCTCTTTGTTTTGCTTGTCATTGAGCTAATGAACATCCAATTTTGGGTTAATGGATTTGTCCTAGATAATACAGAGCCAATGAACATGGCAATTGCAGGTTTCGACCAGTTTTGGTGATTTTTAATATTGGGTGCCATTTCGCCAAAACAAGCAGGTGAACGTACATCACCCTTCAGAGGACATATATGACTTAATAGTCTTCACTGACATGGGTAAATCATAATATACCAACACCTTTTTGATGCTTTTATAGGGTCAATTTGTCTAAAAAAAAAAAAATGCCCTCTACAAGATGGTTGATTTTGGTCAGAAAAATAATGCAAATATGAAACAAAATGAATGTAATTACAACTTAACACATTTCATAAATGGCTCAATAGAAATCAATCGATTTTTTAGTGTTAGTATGGCAAAATCTGATGTTCAGTTTTGTTCAAATATAAGTTGAAAACCTCTCGTAAAACACGTAAACAAAATCATGGCGACGGTATAATAATGTTTCTCTGTAATAGTAGAACCATGTTTAGCTCAGAGATTGTACAACGAACATGTAATGAGTCGCTTTCATTAAGACAGACCGATATTGAATGAATGAACATACGATAACACATCTTATCTAGTGAAGTTATAAGAGACGGATAGTCAACCAATAATATTTTCAAATGAACGAAAGCGGATAGGGTGTGTTTTAGTGACAGAAGTGCGTCGGACAAAATAAAGTTGACGAGCGTCGTGTGACGAATATCTGAAGATTGTCTTTTTAATATGCTGAAATAAGAAGTATTTTAGAGGAAAGCAACATTGAGCATTTTCATTGAATGATACAGTTTGACACTATACAACGTTGAAGCGTATCATTCTATTTTATAGTCAACCAATACGATTTCAAATGACCGAAAGCCGATATTGTGATAATAAGTGACAGAAGTACTCTCGGATATATTAGTAGTTCGAAATTCGACATTGAAACACACGGAATGTATTACTACAGTATTGGACAATAACTCGTTGTAGCATAATAGTTGACTTTTGTAATCAGGAATCTTAGATAATTATTACAGATAAGGTTTAATAAATGTGTTATATAACAAATATAGTTCGTTCTGTTAGTGGTTTGGTGGGAACGATTACATTGTTAGATGTATTTGGTGTGTTACTACACCACATTTACGTAAATATAGTTGGACAACATTTGGTACGCTCTGTTTTGTTTTTATAGCGATTGCTGATTTTAGAAAATCATTATATGAAATAACGATCGACGCCTAAAGTTATTAACCTTAATATTATATACAAAGATATGATAAGGTATACGGATTCGGTAAACATCTACGTTACATGGTAGAATAGTGTAAATGAACACGTACAATTTTTAAAGAAGTTTTGATGCAATTTGTCATTTACTACAGGTTAAAAAGACTTGCATGTGAATATTTGCATGTGGAAACTAATTGCCCTTATTGTCATCATTAGGTACGTTAAGAAAGCAATTAATATGAAGCGATTACTTTTTGTTGAGTACCTTTAAAAGAAAAAACATGGCTATATTGTCTGGTGATGATGAAATAATTGTTGGATATAAGATTCATGTAGATGCTCCCACTACCACGAGACCAAACTTAAAGGCTTATCCTCCAAGGCTTCAAGTTGTGTTTGACCGTTTAACTGAAGAGTGCAAATCAAGATTCGCTTTAGAATCACCACTTACTACAGGTAAAGGTCTTTTCACATTATAATTGCTATTGTATTTAGAGCACCATTGTCTGTGTAGCGTGTATGCATAATTTTATCATTAATATACCCATCACACGAGCGTCGGAATGAGCCGGATTGCCGTAGGAATAACAATTCGAGGTACATTATTGTACGTATGTTCGAATTGCATTATGTCTTCTTGTGTACAAGTATCATATCTGGTTATATTTTAAACCTTCCCTCAGTATAACAAAATATAAAAACAGTTGCTTTCAGGACTTAGTCGTATCCATGCACATACAAGGTATTGAGGTTCATTTTTCCCTAACACTTCCGGTTACCATGGTAACGGATGTTGAAGTTATTGGTCAAAATCGGGTTAATTGAGGTAGACAATTTTCCGTATAACACCAGTTTTGTACTAAGCCTGTTAGAAAACTGAATATATACAGAAAAAGTTAGTCTGCATTATTGAATAAAGATATTATCAGGTAAACATAATGAACTATAGTCAAAATTTTACATTGACTAAATACTATTCAATGGTTGTTACAAAAGTAGGCACTTTCGCAGAATTTTATTTTTTTGAAAAATGTTAAAAACGGCAATTTTTAAAGTATTATAATTTTATAACGCAGCAAAACTAGACACAGTGGCACATATTTTCTGAAAGACCTAACCTTTGTTTATCATATAATGGGCACTCCGGAAACATATTTTTAAGAAAACACCAAATACGACCCAAAATCAGTACTGTGTAAATTCTTGATTACCTCTCTTCCTAAGACAAGATGCTATTATTTTTTTTAATGTTATATTAACATGTGTTTTCCCATCATAAAAACATTCTATGTTCGTAGCATTTCATTTTAATTTCAATTTAATTGCAAAAAATGACTTTCACAGCTGTTGCCATGGCAACCATTTAGAAAAAATATCAAAAAATATTTGTTTATTCGCTCTTAGTCGTCAAATATGCTGGAAAACATTCTAGTACCATTACTTATTCTTCTTTATGGCAAAATACTGAATATTCTTATAGTCCAGTCATTCTACAGTAAAAATAGGCTTAACCTCAAACAAATTGCAAAAGAAACAAATTTGACTGTTTTGGCATCAGAAAACATTGACAAATAACATATCAAAAGTCTGGAAAAATCTAGGGTGGGGAAATTGCCGAAAAATTAACATATCTGAGGTCACTATTGCAAACACTAAAGCTGCTTTTATGACAGTGTTTATTTTCATGTCCATGTAACCTAAGTGCACATATCCATAAAGTACATAGTGAAGTAATTGGAATATGAACACTATTATAAACAGACGAAAACAACGTGGCAAAGATAACAAATAAAACCATGTTTGATTTAATATAGATGCTTAAAAACCAGTACACGTGGGTGGGGTAATTGAGTGTGACAATCTCAGAAACAAGTTCCGGTGTAACCTCTAGATCAACAAGGCATACTGTTTACCGAAATGAATTGTTATATGTGAAAGTTCTGACACTGCAAGCATACATTGCAAAAATTATGGCGTCCTGTGAAATTCAAGATGGCGTCCAAGATGGCCGTCTTCTTTAGCATTACCAGTTAAAATAAAAATAGATACATGGTCATAGCAGGAATATATGACACAATTCATTGGAATTAATGCCCTTAAATGATGTATATGTATTAAAGAAACCACAAACGTCTGTTAAACAAATAGTTTAGAAACACTATTTATGATGGAAATCTTTAAAAAGCAATGTCAGTCAATGTTATTTGCAGGTAAAACACACGTAAAACAGGTACAGAGGCAATTTCACCTTTCAAATATCTCATGTCTTTGGTTATGATATATAATGTTGATTAATACATATCTAAAATACACTTTTATGAATAAATGGTATAATATGTTATCACATGTTTGACGTCGCGGTAGCGTAATAAAGCCATTATATATTTTTGATAATACACTAGTGTAATAAAGCTATCACGCGACGTCATTCAAAGGATAGGCGACGTCGTCAATGTTGCGCGTTTATTATAGTGAAAAATAAGTAGCTATTTTATGTTTCGGCCGGAAAAGGCTAACATGTGATAAAAAGAACATTACATTTGTGACTTTCCACATTGAATTTATTAAACTCGTTGAAAAAATTGATAAAATGCTCGGCAGAGCCTCGCATTTTATTATTTTGTTCAACTCGTTTAAAAAATTCAATATGGAAAGACACTTATGTAATATCCTCTATTTAAACACTACTTTAACTGAAACACAGTGCATCCATACAGTCTGACATGTAATAAGTGGTTTTATTACCTCACCCACCAATTCCACACAATGAATGTGTAATCGAGTATTTGGAAAGTTTCACAAACTAACTCCGTCGTGCATAATGTGTATTAAATCATAAATGTAAATTGGTACACATACAAACTTTGTCATTTTTATGCCGGAGATCACTCCGAGAAATTCAAGATGGCATTCAATATGGACGTCGTGGTATATGAAAATTCATTAGTTTGACTAGATGGATGATACAGGTATATTACTTCCAACTTTGTATCCTAAATTAGTATCGGTTCTTGACAACCCGGCGTGCTCTATCAAATATTTCTGTGAATCACTGGTTGTAAATAGTATCTCTACTTCATTATCCTTGGATACAGTGCGACTTGAAACTACTTTATATGTATGAATGAATCCGAGATCTAAATAGCAATCAAATCAAATGTCCACCAATAGTGCTAAGTGTGTGACTGTGTGGTGTTGTAAGAATGAACTGACAGGAACTGTTGGAATACATGTTCCATGAGATAAAGCAACAAATACATCACAAATCTGTATTTCGGAGAGTATGTGACATCAAACAATTTAATAACTTAAACCACATAATTTATATACTAATGTATCTGAAGGAATTTCGAGACAAAGGTTGATCAAGTTGTACACTAAATCAAGCTGTAAAGGTACACCGATTAACATTTCTTAATCGAACATATTAAATCTCCTGCTTTTCAACACTACCGGATTCTGTGTATTGTCAAATTGACGAAAACCATTTTTCTAAGTGTGTAATTATGTTTAGAACTATCAGTAACATTTTAGAATTTAAAATGCGTGTTTAGTATCTTGCCGAGTCGGCCAAGACTTATGGGTGCTTTTCCAAATCAGAAGATCATGTTGGACTGGTGATAAATATCTTCCATAGCAAGTGAATTACCAGTATACACACAATCGCACACTTATCACGAGCATCATCAGTGTTTTGTCTTTTCAAAATAGAAGTCCGGAAGTATATTTATGTCTGTTACTTAATTACTTGATACTTGGGTAAGTTTAATTAGGTTTGATTATAAGGAATGTTTTCAAAAAGTCTTGACACACTTACACATTATAATTGGTATAATTTAAAAAAAATAATGCAAATATCGAAATAGAGATTACGTTTGAACGCCAAATGATTTACGAACAACATTAGGATTTAAAGGTAGATATATGATACACCGGTTCATGTCTGAGATTGAACCAAAGTGCAAGGTCCAACCTTAGAGCTTGTCAGGAACTGTTATTATTTACATGCATATTATTTTTCTAGCCTTAATGTTGTCCTTTACATGTCTTGCAAACTCTCTTAAATAAACGCTTGCTGGTAATCATAGAACATATCGCATACAAATTGCATGTACAGGACTGGGTATACCCATTGCATGTACATGACTGGGTATGTGGTCAGATCGATACGAAACCTGTACTTGGTCGGTGGTCCATTTGGCTCTGTTATGGACATTGATGTGCGCTTTGTTGCCTTTAAGACCCAGATTGCGAGATGTTAGATATGATTTCCATGTTAACCAGAATTGGTTCAGGATTACAGAGCTCGATGTTACGCTTAATTTTCGCCAGCATAATTATACTAGTATCATAAATGCATGACTCAATACTAGATCGCCTGTGTTTATACTTTTCGGAATACTTGTTAACATCTAGGAGTTCAATGCCCGACCTAAGACCTGCGTGCAATGCTTGCTAGAATGTGTCCATAGTAGGTACATGCTCGACATTAGATCTAAACTCAATGCTGACTGGAGAATGTTCAGTTAGACATTCTTACTAGTGTATGTCCACAGTGCAACACTCGACCTTAGATCTGCATTGAATGCTGCAGGAGTAGCTCCAATTAAACATAAGTTCAATGCTTACTAGATTATGTCCACAGTACAATGTTTGACATTAAACCTACAGGCCAAGGTTCAGTTAGACTTACTTTCAATGCTTACAAGAGAAGGTCAAGAGTGCAGGAACCGATCTTAGACCAAATTGGAATATTGGATTAGGTCCAGTTAGACTATACGTTCTATGCTTGCTGGAGTAGGTTCAAGAAGACCTACATTAAATGCTTGCTGTGGCTTGTCAAGAATACCGGAATCCTAATACATACCTTAAATGCTTGCTGGAATACAAATGAAGGGCTAGCCGAAACCTACGTTCAAGACTTGCTAAAATGGGTCCATTTAAACCATCGTTCAATGCTTGCTATAGTATGTCCACAGGGCAGCGATCGACCTAAGACCTGCGTTTAATGCTGGCTAGTTTTGGTCTACAGTGCAAGGCTAGATCTAAAACTTAAGTTCAATGCATACTTGTAAGATTAGGTCAAGTTAGACCTACGTTTTGAGTTTGTTTGAAAAGGTCCAGAGAATGTGCCGCCCTGTGTAGACTATACATGCATATAATATCACTAACTTAATTCGTCAAAGACACAAACTGTATTGTTACCCGTAAGGGCGATTAGGACAATGTCCAAAATGCGCTTCCGTAGAGAGGAATAACGCCGATTTATTTTCTTAAACCATCGTAAAATATTTGACTTTTGTCTATAACAAGATTATTACTCTTTCTATTTTTAAATAATCAACTGGAATGGTTTATATGTACGTGTTATTTGATATTCAAATAACATATTCACGAAAATATGACGAGATTATTCATCGAACATGTATACGCTTTATTAGGCCCCTACCGTCTGTCAGTCCATCTGTCAAAAATCCTGACATAACTCGAACAGTTTGCAAGCTAGGTTTATGAAACTTGGTATGTAGATGAAGGCCAATGAGGAGATTATGCACATCTAATTGATTTTTATTTTGCTGCTTACTGTGGTTGCTATGGATACGAAAACAGTGAAAATACTTAAAAAATCAGGGATCCTGCCATAACTCATACAGTTTCCAAGCTAGGTTTATGAAACTTGGTATATGGAAAGGAGTCTATAGGAATATCATGTACACTTAAATATTTTTTATTCTGACAAAAGTTGTGGTTGCTGGGGATACTAAAATAGTTACACTACTATCTTTGTATAATCCAATAATTATCAATGCTATGGTAACAATTTATGGTGACATTGTGTGCATTATGTGTGATCAATGTTGAGATGACGCCTATTAATTAATGCTTCACTTTGACGAAAATTGTGGTTGCCATGGTAAAAGAAACATTGAAAATGATTTAAAGGGACACGGCTTCAAACTGGTAGAAGGGTCCTGTATTGCTTGCAATTCTTAGTGACTTGTGCATCAACTTATCAGGATATTATATGATTTAACAAGTTGTTATGCTGTTATGATTATTCTCATATTTACAATAAAACAGCATTAATAGACACTGTGGTAAACTGTTTTAGAAAGACACAACCTTGGTCTGTCATTTAGTGAAATTATATCAATGGGTATGTAAGAAACATTTTTAAAAAATACCGTATTTGCCCAAACATTGTTTAGGAAAAGCCGGATTTTGTAACCTCCTTTTAAGATACTAGATGTCCTTATGGTTAGAATTTACTAAATAAACAAAGAGATTCATCACAATCTTATCTAAGTGTCTTTATTATGTATCATTATCATGTTAACTTTTAGTGTCAAAGACATAATTCACAGCAGATACCATGGCAACCATTTGTGAAAAATGCCAAACATGTGTAGTTGTATCTATCTGAAAGCCATTTTAGCTACAGAACATAACTATGCAGTCAAATGATTTAAATGTAGTAGATTCCCATTTTTCATAGATGAAATGGTTTCCCATGGTCCACATTAGCTATATTCATTAAGCTTTATCCGTTCAGCTTCTCAAGGAGATGCATTTTCATTATATCATCCTAATGCTACTATTACTGATAAATGGACAACTATGGTATGTTAAAGAAATAAAGTAGTCATAATATAAAAATACAACAGAAGCATAATTTTTTTTTTAGAATAATTTCATCTAGTACATCTACATGAAATAATTAATGCGAAACTAGAATTGCCACACATGACACGGTGACGAATAATACCCCCAACAGTACCGCCTTGTTACAGAACCACATGTTCATGTACATTTGTAAGCTTAACAACTAAGTACTACTGAAACCATGCTGCTTAATCATCAAACAAACTACTTTAACAAAATAATTCAGCATTGTATCTCATTTCTAACAACCGTTATTAAGCTAAAACTGATACTCTATTTTAAAGAACAGTGGCCTCAACCGAAACAGCCCCACTCTCAAACTTGAGCAGTGTATTCACACCAGCTACCTATACAAAAAGTTTCATCACAAAATCTCTGTTTTTAACATTGACATTGACCCAACTGACCCCCCTTTTGAACTTGAGTAGCAAATTCACATAATATACAACAAGTTTCAACCTAATATCTCATTCCTACCTTAAAAGTTATTGTCTAGAAAAATATTTTCTGTTTTCAGTAAGTGACCTTGACTGTGACCTTGACCCCACCGTCCCCACTTTTAAACTTGAGCATCATATTTACGTAAACTACAAATACAGCAATTTTCATCACAATGTGTCATTCTTAACTAAAGTAATCATCTTGCAACTAAAAACGGACCGACCGACAGACAGACGGACAAGTTTGAACACTTATACTCCAAAACTTTGTTTTGTGGGGGTATAATTGTTTGTCAAGGAAAGTCATTAAATGGTGAAGTTATTTGATAGGATATACAATGTACATGTGTATATAAAAAAATTATATATTTCATAGACTGAACTATAAAATATGGTATCTGAGCATTAGGGTATAGCTGGAACAATTTAGCATGGTCCTCAAACTTTATGCATGACTATATTTACAAGCTTATTGCACATAATATCATTTATGAGACAGTTTTGTGCATGAACCAATTCTGTTTCTCAAACACATTATCAAATTCCAACTGAGTCTGGTGCATAAAAAGTTTAGTCAGTTTAAATCATCTTATTAAAAGTTTCACACATAAACTTTTCATTCAGGTAATTCTAAACACTATGTTCTTAATAGATATGTAGTCACTGATTTTCAATAACTAGGTCCAAATGGTAAGGAAAAAAACTAAAAATGCGACCTTCTCTTATTCAGTTTGAACTTACCTTAAAAGTTTGATATATCATCCAGTAACCATGCCCGAAAATCTTGAATGCGACACTTTCGTAGTTTTTATGTTATGATCATGCAAACACAGGTAGGTAGAAACCAATTCGAGTACTTACAAAACCTCCGTTATCACAGCATAATGTTGTTAATTGCACACTTAATTGAAATACTATATCAAAAATATTGCTTAACTTACTGTAATCGCAATTATGATGTATAGCTATTCAAATTGAGATCAGGTCTGAACGAAATGATCAAATAACAAGTTTGAATTCCTACCGATATATTTGCACTAATCGTTTGGCTGTAAACCAAATAAATATAATTATATGCTTGCTTTAACTTTCATTGAAACAGAAAATGCTTGATTGTGTGATCGCGCAACAACCCAAATGCAACTTGTTCATCGTATATAGAATTCAAGTGAACCATTATTTTCGATCCATCTACATATAATTCATAAAGTAGACCAAACATTAACAATCAACCGAATGATAACGAAGGTTTTGTGTTATAATGGATAAATACAAAAGAAGCAACATATTTTTAATCTTAAGAATTGTTTAATGTTCAGAACTAGGATGAACAAGTACAACAATGAATAACATTCATTTACAATAAATATCTAGTGCTATCATGTTAAACAGTTGAAGAAAACTTACTTCAAAGTAATACCTGAAATGTCGGCAATTAACCAGAACAACACTTAAAAGTCAAACTGGCAAACGTATACAAACATAAAACACGTTTCTAGGACGTTTCTGATTTCAATTTACCACAAAACACGTTGTGATATCATTTTCATAATGCAACATACTTATAACATGGAGACAGACGGTAAAATAACAATGGTAACGAAGGTTTCCTGAGAATCAGAATATAACATGTAAACAATTATTTTGGGAACTTTGGTAAGAATCTGAGTTGTAAGTACATTAATAAGCATGCTGAAATGTACAAGAGACACTTGGTAACAAAACTTAAACAAAATACCAAACAGGCTAATTGAAAACGTCAACACCAACAACCTGGCTGATAACGAAGGTTTAGTGACATCAGAACTTTTCAGTATACACCGCATACATGTTCAAAATACACTATATGTCACTACCACTACTTTTTAACAATGACATTGACTTTCGAGTAGCCCTTGGTGCATCTACTGTTATCAATATTTAATAAGACATCCGTCAAACTATGTCGTTATGTATAGGTCAATAGAAAAACTGCGTATTTGTTTTCATTAAATTCACTTAATGCTTTTCATCGTCTTGATTAACAATGTTATCAATAAACTAGCTATCTTTGCACACAGCAGTAACATGATCACCAACTGCATATTTTGTTTCAACCACAATGCCGGTTTCCCTTTCTTCTTGTACTTTGCTAACGTCTTCATATCTGTCATTTTCAGCTTTTTCTGTTTTGCTTGTTTCTCCTTTTTCACCTTCTTTCTGGCAGTTTAGAGGAACGTACATAATTACGGCAGATTCTCTCTTGTTCCAGTCATAGGTAGTCTTCATTGTTTTGCTCTTTCAGGCGCTTACAATATACCGTTTGGATTTCAGCATTACTCTTAGTCATAGTAATAAAAACGCATATAATAAATAAAACTTTCGTTATCTTTATGAAACCTTCGTTATCGTAATTATAAACCAAATCGTAAGGCTGTAATTATATTAATGCACTATAAAACTTAACAAATGATATAAGCCTATGCAATAGCAATACTTAGGTTGATATTGCGTTTGTATAATAGGATAACTGTTCTAACAATCACTTGCAGAACACGAAGACTATTATATATTTTACCGTAGCCCTGTTTGACACTATAGCTGGCAATGGACATCAGATTGCCTCATGAATTATTGAAAGGAAGGTTTGAGCTTGATGTTAAAACAAACAATACCGTCTCCAATGAGTTACTCGTTAAAAGAAAACGTTGTTCAATTAGGTATTTTGAGTCGGCGACAATAACGAAGGTTTAAATTTTGATAGATGTTTTGAAAATTTGAACTTTTTTATGAACGATGGAAGAGACTATTTTATCGCAGTGTTTAGGCTGATGTAATAACCTTCTGTAGAGACATATTTGTAAGGTTTCTAGCGGTTTGTTTGTTAATAAAACAACGGAACATGGCATGGACCTAGTTATTGAAAATCAGTGAGTATGCACTAGAATGGTGATCAAGTGTCCATGATCCATGTAGCCAAGAAGATATATTGAAGTGAAAATCTGTTTTCGTGTATGTTTTGGAAGCCTTGAAAGTCTGGAAAACAAAAAGAAAAAGAAATTATAACATTGACAAAATATAAAAATACAATTCAAACTTACCTTTCCAAACAATGATTAATTAAAAGTCATGGTATTTTCAGGGAGGTCATATTTATAATTATCACAGTTACTGAGTTAGACGTGTATTATTTCTTCTATACATCTCATTAAAATTAAGAAGTCCCATGTTTGTCAATGAGTTTGTTCCAAAGAAGCATAGGCCATCATTATTTTATGAGATGTATTTAAAACTAAGACCAACAATGTAACAGTGCATTGAAAGGTTCAAAATGTTTCTTGAAGAAGAATGATAACAATCTTAGTCATGGATCTTTTGACAAAAATTCCCATGTCAATTTATAAATCCCAATTGCAGAAAGAAACTGATTTTATATGCATACTCCTAATATGGATTCTAAACTAAGTTTAGTATTAATTTATATTATACTTATAAATGTACCTGTATTATGTTACAGAACATTTTCAAGTGCTAGTCTAGTCCCCTCAGTCATAACCAGATACGTGTACTTTGTAGTTCCAATTTCTGAAAATTAAAGTAAACATACGCTGCAATGATGTATGTTTTGATGAAATGCACAGAGTAACAATAAATCATGAAAAGTAACATCAGAACAATTATAAACAGACCATAACATATGGGATTTTACAATATTGCAGCTGATATTACAAATGGTTGTTGGTGTTCTTTAGCAATTGACCTTTCTGCCGATTTTGATTGACAGGTGGCGTTAGCCAATCCCATTGCAGCATTTCGGAAACGATTTATCGCCGCCATCTTATAGGGCAACCTGGACATTTGACAAGCTAAAATCAATGTAAATTGTGCAATATTCAATTAAGCCTTATTTCATAAATAATGACCACATTTTAGAAATACTGGTATGTTTAGAAACTAAAGAACGTCAACTTTAATTTGGTAGCAATGTCATGAACGTTAATTAATTTATAAAATCCATATGGCCTCGGAAGTAGTAGCTACATATGTATATTTTGTCTCAAATATAGTCTGATTTAAAAGTAATATCATTGATATTTACATCAATATAATTCGAAATAATTACATATTGTGAAACTAGAAAGCTTCATCTTTATTTGATATGACTGCTTTAAAATATATAATATAAACCATAGACTCGTGAAATTAATTAAATATTTGTTATAGAATAAGGACATATAACTCACAAATAACGAGAATGTGTGTATTTCCCATCAAAGATGATTGTGAAGTGTTTTAATAATATTGAACATTGTGTTGTTTTGGTCTATGTAATAGTTTAAAAAGCGTTTTTCAGTTGATGTCCATGTGGTGCTAAATGCATTCAATCTCCAACGCTTATAAAAATATATATTTAAAATGTATGTACTGTATGGTCCGGACAGCTATTGTAAATCATGATAGATAGATATATGTACAAGTTTATTTCAAAGTATCTATAGGTCAGAGACCTGTCAGATATATACACATTACTACAAAACATATACATTTATAACAATTATGTATAAAACTTACTGACCCCATACTGTGCCCCTGTCCTGGCGAAAACCGCTATGTGTTACATTGTTTATTGACATTCAACAAGACACCGCGGTATATCACTAGACCCCGACTGATGTCCGAGATACGAATCTAAACGAGATCATCAAAGTATATAACACATTGGAATTTTAACTAACTTATAATCTAGGACTTTTTTATTTTTTGTATAATGGTGCATATAAAATATGTGTAGCCCAAATTATTGCACTTGACCCGACAGTTTTAACGTTATGTGAGAAAACGATATTTATTTACTTAATAACGCGTGATCGTACATTAGAAATTTGTTAATATGCTGACTGCCAATGACAAAACCATGTATTACGTAGCGATGTGGGATTTGAAAGATTCACATTCACCTATGTTAACGTAGCACTTATTTTTTTTGCGGACGTTGTAATCAAATACAGCCTCTGTCGTCAGTAATCAACAAAATGTATGTCACCGCTATAGATCACACGGATGACATCAATAAAAACTCGACGCAGAAAATCAGGAGGTCTGCTTTACTTAGATAATTTTTTACGCACATTGGAATTTGATTATTTATTAAACACACGATCATACGAACGTGTACAGAAGATGTAATGCTATAGTGTATGGAAGATTCCATTACACTGTGTATATGTAAATATATGTATTAACCCTTAATGAATTATTTGTTACAATAAAGGGTGTTTCTTTTAAGACAGGTCATTCCCGATTTGCGAAAAACTATACATAAATAGCGATTTAGATAAAAATAAACATTCTGATAGAGCGGCAAAATTACGCGTGTGAGTGTCTGCTTATTCGGACACTGTTTGGCTCTGATTTAGTTTAGTAACTGTTTACGTAAAATTCTTCGAATAAAAACCTTCGATTTGCAAGTTTTAAGTTGGCACATAATTATGTTTCTCAATATTTTCAAAACATTGACTAAAAGCGAAATATTTAACGGAATAGTACCAAGAGCATCACACGACATCTCCGTATTAGACGCCATTTTAATGAAAGCTTGACTTGCGTAGCATTAAACGAATACCCGTAACTATAGGGGGCGTGGCTACGATGCGTCTGCAGAAAGGTCAATTCATGTTCATAACAGCTTAATACTTGACCAATACTTATCTGAGGTTAGTGTGTTCTACGAGAGGTGTTCAACTTATATTTGAACAAAATTGAACATAAAATATTTTCATGAATTTCACAAATAAATCGAATTTGGTCTATTCAGATGTATACAGTAATGTACTAAGTGATGTTAACAACCATTGTAGAATGTATATATAAGACCCTTAGAACAAAATCAACTGTTATGTAAAGGGTGTCTATTTTGTGTTTTTGAAGGCCAAAACCTCCAATAGCTGATATTTACAATTTCCATCTCTAATCGACGTTTGAATATTTTTGGACTTTTAAATTATATTGGTGCTTCATCAGGAGACTTCCGTATCCACTGTTTGGGTATAATATAATTCCCAGTCTAATTCATAAGGTATTTGATGACATGTTTTGTAGGGCGACAGGGAGTTCAGTATTGATGAAACACCCTGTCTTTGGTATGTCACCAGCAAAATGACTTGCAACATTTTTGAAGAAAATAAACTTCTAAACCATTTGCATAAACAAAATATGCGTTCACTTTTGTCCCCTTTTCAATCATTTTGACTTCCGCTTTTCCATAACATCAAACATAAAACCACGTCATGAAAACGACCGTGAACACACCAAACAAGCTTAACTAACACCAACTAATGCCTATCATCAAGACCCGTTCTAAAATAGCAGACTCTGTTTATGTAATATTTTCCTCTAAGATAAAACATTAACTCCTCAGGGGCGACACATTTTTTTCAATCACTGTTCCGTAGTGGCATATACAGCCTCCAAGACCTTTGTCTGCGAGCTTTGTTTTGATTGGCATTGAGCTAATGAACACCGCATTTTTCTGGAACTCTGCAGCTAACATTTTCGAAATAATTCGATTGAAAGTTACTACTGATACTTACAACTTCGCAACAATCCAACTTTGGGTTATGGTATTTGTCCTAGATATCACAGAACCAATGGACATGGCGATTGTAGGTTTCGGCTAATTTTTGGTCATTTTATAATATTTTGTGCCATTTCGCCAAAACAAGCCGGTGAACAAATATCACCCTTTATATGACAAATATTACTGATTGCCTTCACGGAAATGGGTAATTCATAATCTACCAACACTTTTTTTATTCTTCTATAGGGGCAACTGTTCTTAAAATAACAAAAACACGATGCCCTCTAAAAGATTGTTGATTTTCGTTAGAAAAATAATGCAAATAAGATACAAAATGAGTGTATATACTACTTAACACATTTTCTTACATGGTTCAATACAGATAAATCGATTTTATTGTGTTAGTATGACAAATTCGATGTTCAATTTTTGTTCAAATATAAATGGAACACCTCTCGTAGTTGTTTGAATTGAATCTAACCATTGAATGAGACAGAGTGTACATATATAGAATATTATGTATACAGTTGAACCTCTATCAGTAGCCACTTGTACTAAACAGTCACCCACTTTATGCAGTCATACATTTTTGGAAAATATTTGTTTATCATAAACAAATCATTATGGCTGGACTGTTATGTTTTAAAATTATATTCATATACTAATGCAGATCTAGTAATAGTATGGCATATATGATTTGCATAATTATTTAAACACAACATAAGCAAAGGACACTTACCAGATAGATTGATCTGTTCGATGTATTTCATATCAGCATTTTTCAGCACACATGTTGGGAACTATTAACTGAAAGAAAGGAAACTACATTGTATTTGTCAGGTAAAATCATGCTTGTATTCTTGATAATATTCATGGTTCAAATGTTGTAAACAACTGAAGCAAACATGCACTTAGTGCAGAGCATACTTTATAAATATACTAGCCTATTAATAGTGAAGCCGGGTACGTGTAAAAAGAGCTTTCTACAGCTATTTAACTGACTCCTCGGGGATTCACAACCGGCTCTTTCTCAAACTGAACCAGTTTGAACAAGTTCAATGTTTAAAAAAAGAAGAAATTAATGATGGGATGATATGTAAACAAACAAACAAATATTCGTCTGAAGTTTGATGACAATAGCATAATTACTATTTAAGTTGCAGGTGACATAAGACAATTTCATCAAATTTCATAATTTCATGGGCAACAACTCCGCAAATATCACTGGTCATAACCGAATAAAATGTATAGCTACACAACAACACATGCTGAATAATATTGATCAATTCCTATGAAGTTTAATGACTGTAGCAATTACATTATAAGTTATGGACAGCACAACATTTTGGCATGGAAGGACAATCAAATCCATACATGCCCCTACATTATTTGGTGGGGGAGGGGATAAAGTTTTATGCCATGAACCCTTACAAGTATGAACTATATTTAATCTTTAAGGGGTTTTAAATGACATCAAAAACTGTTATTGTACAAAATTCTACATGTGCAGACAAATAGAAAGATGTACCTGAAAACTTACACTGGCATTGCAATATCCATACTTCCAACTGAGGCAAGTCTTGAACTATAATGTCAGTGTTAGTGCAGCTGTACATGTACCAAGTAAAGCCCGCCTTGTATCTCTTCTTCCATGTTCATTTAGTAGTTTAAGATGGTCAACCAATATTTATTAACACTCTGGACCGAAACAATCAGATAAAACACGAGTTTGTTCATTTATGTCTCTGACACGTACACTGTTTTCAGTCGTCTGTCAAAAATTCCGTCCCAGAAATGGCTCTTTCTCAGTGAAAATCACAGTAATATACAATAAAACATCTGCAACACTTATTATCTGATGGTTCCTGTCAAAACAGATTGCTGTCACCTTATTAATACTGTAAATCTAAAGAATAGTTTGACTATATGAAACAAAAGTCGGCCATTTTGAATTAATGATAGTTGGAGTTGTAGATTTGTTTTAAGAGTGCCCACAAATGTTTTTCTTTATACTTGTAGACTGACTCTATGCACATTCACCTAATAATAGTCTATATTAATCGCTATATTGAGTAATGCTGCGATTGTTGTATAAATGCAGGTAAAAAAAGATCACAAAATCATGTTTTATTGCCTCACAACCTCGAGTTTAACAAGCTATAAAATTACTAAAGTATATATTTGTTGTATTTTGCTATCAATTGTTAGGTAATTTATTACTATTTATGATTATAACTTTGAATTTTGTTGTTACAGCAATTGTTGGAAAAATAATTAATACTTCGAGAACAGGTATCTTTTTCACGTTTTTTCACATTTTCCCAACTTTAAGTCCGGTTGCTATGGAAACGGAGAGGACTATCAAGAAACGGAAAAAAATTAAAATTAAAATATTGGGTCGGTCTACACAACTAACACAAACAAGTCATTTTTATCAAAATCTGGCCAAAAAAGTTGGTGCTCTCAGAGAATTGCTCTTAATACTTATTGTTAGTTTTGTTTTTTATGTTTCTTTTTATGAGCTTGAAGTTTGAGCATGTTTCTGTATTTTTTCGAACATAGTCGTCTCCCATTGGTTAACACAATACATTATATCTCATGAGTACCTATGTTTTATAATTGATATTGGAGTTTGTTATACATTAAAGTATTAATACAGCAAAAATGATAATAAATCTTTCCGTTCGAAACAAACTATTGAATTCGTCCTTGGGTAAAGTAACAGGTCGTTTACCGGCGCTTAGTGATTGATCGCGGCTCGCTTCCTAACAACGTCATTCAAAAACCAGAATTAAATTGCGATCAGTACTGAGGTTTTTCTGACTCGGTTGACAGCAATTTATGGGGGAACTTGTTTCTGTCCTAATAAATCCTATTGGAGATGAATAACGCACTAACGATGATTGTCTAAATTTTAGATGAAAGTTTGACAGAATGAAGAGGCAGACTTTCGGTGTGGGATGTCATGTTTCTGTAGTCGCTAGTTTTTTATGTTGGACATTGTCTGTGTCTCTTTGTTGTCATGTAATCGTGGTATGTGACGTGTTTTATGTTTTCCGTGCTCGGCTCGGTAAGTTGAGTTCTGTCTTCCTGTCTACTTTCCTATTATCCTTGTGAAAATAATGCTCACCACGCATATAATGAACACAGGCATGGCATTACATTTACTAGTAATTCCATGGTTCAATATAAAGGTCGTCCTCAGATAAGATACTAGGTGAACGGTCATTCACAGACTATCCTGTATCATGAATCCTATCGCGGACTTTGTAATTGCAAATAATGTGATCTGCTCACGTACGTCTTGATTCAATTTGGACATCTCATGCAAGATACAGCATTTGAAACACAATTCTTTGTTATAGTGTTAGATATTCTGTACGCCGATGTGCATAGACCAATGTGGCACAAATGGATTGATTTAACACGTGTTATGATTTGTATCGTCTAAGACGATTGCTTAGATATATAGCATTTTATGTATGTTACACATAACACAGCACCTTGGTGCCATATACTTGACTGTATATTTGGAAAGAATGTTAGAGGATCAGGGCACTGTGTTATCAAAGCACTTTGAAATCTTAAACTTACGATCAAATTTAAATTATTCATGATTTGTTTTAATCATAAAGTGTGGTTAATGGAGCTGCAGTTACTGTACTCCTACCAACAACCTACGTCACCAATTTGTAAAAGTATTATAAATAATTTATATTTGAGCGTAACTTTAAAGTGTTCTTAAGTGATTTGATAAAACAGTAGCCCGGTGCAGGAAAAGCTCCGTTCTGGTCTATGACCGGTGAGTGAGCCGACAACAAGCCAACTAAATGCTTAGATACAAACATGTGCAAACATGTACACATTGGATATTGTTACATATTTCTGGGCGTGGTATCGGCATATGATATTCGCAGTGATGTCTTCCATTTGCATATTGAGAGACCAAATAATAAATTAACAAACTGAGCGATTGTTGGATTTAAACTTATAAAATTATGGACAGAGTTTCTGCGCGTTGCTACAAGAAAAAAATTGAACTACGGTCATCTGCCAATTGATTATTGAAAAACTTCTGTAATTATCATGCCATTAAGGTTTGGGCAATAAATGTAATAAATTATTGTTTATCTGCTGCATTGGATTATTTGAAAATGTCATGCCCAACAGGTGAAACTTGGCTTAATACATATTAGTTGATGTTAATTGCAGTATGACTGCAATATGCATCATGTACGTCTGGTGATGCATGTATCGGGAAAAATTATTTTACAAGTACGCCGGGGTTCGTTTCGCAAATTGATAATCGGGGTGTCTTCTCTGCATTTAGTCTCATAATAGCAGCATTTTGGTTTAGTCAAAAACACTATAAGCGCACAAATCAGACCATTAGTGTTTTAGTAAAGCATACCATTAAGACATGACAGTGCTATATATATTGCATTTATACTATTAAGTACTTATAACTAGTAAATTATATTTACGTGAAAACAAGACAAAACCATATAAGATCATTGAGAGCAATTGCTTTCAAAAGGATAATTGCCAAATCAGACAGGGAAAGCAACACTCAGCACAAATAGGTAGAGTACGAACGTATATCTATCGATATAAAATAAGAGTACACATTACTAACTGTATATGGAGGTTACCCTTAGAAGATGTCGAATACTTAGTTTTATATGACCTTTGATTGACTACATAGGTTTGATAATTATCATTCCTAAAATTCAAGACAAATGTGAGTAAAGCAGAATAACATAAAACTATTATCATATTGTTAAGGTAACCACATCAGTGGTTATGAAAATTAGTCTAGCTCAGAGAATTTGACATAATTCTGACCTTTATTCATATAAATATTACTAGGTTCTTGCGTTGAATATATTGATTTCCGCAAACAAATCGTGCAATATTGGTCATTTAGATTTGTGTTGGTATCACACATTGAGCATCTTCATGATACTCACCGCTTATGAAAACATACAAACGGGTTGATAAATATGGACAATATATCAGCTGTTAAATTATGCTTATAGAAGGTCGAGGGTCGTGCCAAATTCACTGGACTATAATAGTAATATAATTACACAATGCATTCACTTCTGTCTTCAGATGTTACACACAGGCATACACCATTATAAACAGTGTTATAGATGTAACAAGCTATTTTATCAGTTGATGTTATGGAGTGCAGAATGTGAACGACGTCTTAATATACCTATATCAAAAGCAATCAAGATCAAACTAATATCCGTCGTTAAGGAACCACTGGATGAAAGTCGATATATCGATACGGCAATATACCCTATATAATTAACACTACTATTACTTAAATTGCCTGAAATTTGTTCGCATGTGATGAAAACGAATCGACAAACGAACCAAATACCTCACTAATGTTTACGCTGTAGTTTGTTGAGGTTACAGTTCGATCACGTGTGAATTACATAATTCACAAAGCATGTTGGAAGGAACTTAACGCTTTTTTTTCAAGAAAAAAAATACTCAGTGGGCGATATCAAGAGTGGTTTAATTGCTTATTTGCACCAACTCTTTCATAAAGCAACCGTCAGTGGCTTTCTATAACACAAATACTTGGTTAGGTTGGAACATCACGATGTACAAATATTTTAACCCAATCTGTGAGGCAGCACCTTTAACGTATACGAGTGTTCAAGGTAGACGATGTTAGATTTAATGGCTTCATTAACTTTGCTGGTGTGCATTTTATCGGAAATGGTGCGACTATGATATTCAAGATTGTCTGTGAGATAAAAACTTGAATGACTTTTCCGTCAACACTTACCATAAACTATGCACCCAATTGCTCTTATAAATTAATGATCAAAGACTTGATTTGATCGATTTTCCCTTTGCCTTTTATAGTTGCATCCTCATGTGCAGATCCCGGATATATAGCATACATATTCAGTATGGTTGATATCGAACACAAGTGAACGACACAAAAAGGTAATACAATACACACGATTGGTGATCCAGTATTACGTGGACGATTGCTCTAGACGTATACCTGGGGTAAAAATTATCAAAAAGCGACATTATCTATCTAAAGACATTAATGATGATATAAATAAAAAACTTCAAAACATTATATTACGCTACAAGGCACCTAGTAACACATAAATGCATCGATTGCCTAAGTCAACTGATAAAATCATTGTTGTTTCTTAATTTGATTTCGTGGATGCAGTAAGACGCCATGATGTGTTGCAGGTTTATGTATCACGTAATATAATGCGACATAGGGAACCATTTCCAATTCTTATTTCTTATATGATTCTGGGTTTGGTGTTTTATGAGACGTATTCTCGTATTGTTTCTAAAACAATGGGTCTAAGCTTATAATCAGTCAATGTTGTCTACCTTGTTACGATATACCACTTTGGTATCGTATCACGGACTACAGTATTCTCTTCTGATATGTGTTACAATAAATCATGTAATGCATATGTTGCTTGAGAGTCTGTCTGGCTAGATTATTTAATCAAATCCTGATTCGCTTTCTGGGTTGAATGGGATGATTACATCTGTACCATTGGATACGTTCAGTCGTTTTCCTCCAATTTGAAAAAGTCGTCAGGCGCTTTTGGAAGGATATGTTTTAACTAAGGAAACTCGTTATGGCAACTGGTCGTACCATGCGATTGATAAATGTGTTTCTAGGGTATAAAATAAGGAGTTACGATAACAATTTAATTTTAAGTGCTACCAATGTACTGATTGCATTTTGTCATTTGTTATGCGGTCGGAACGTGATCCAAAGTTCACCTTAACTATATCGAGATGTCCTAACAATGCTAAACACAGTGTATTCTACAGAGATAGTTATAATTCAGCTTGGTTGTTATTAAACGTTTGTATTTGGTATAATTGATATTCCTGTCAGTTTATTTACCCGGCACACATATGGCAACGATAACGTAGTTATTTGAAAATGTATACTTCAATATGAACAGTATTAGAAACCATAAGTAAATAATTATGTCGCGTGTATTTTAACAATAATCACGAAGCAATACTAGTAATTCCAGATACTTGGAAAACATTATCTGTGTTAATATAATTATTACCGACATTATGAAGTTATGCACTAGCTTGATATCAAAACTTAAAGATAAAGTTGAATGGGTAAGCATACTACAAACGATACAGTCATAAAGTACAAACTGTAACATACACAATACTTGATGTATACAATTATTTCAAATCTCTCAATAGGATAGTAATTGTATAATACTAGGATATATAATGACGACTTCTTAAAATACCTACATCGAAAGCAAACACTATCAAGCCAATATCCGTTTTAATAAACCACTGATTGATTGTTAACCTATACACAAGGGTTCAATGTAGACTATGTCGGAATTAATGGCATCGTTAACTTTGCTGGCGTGCATTTTATCGGAAATTCTGCGACTACAAAATTTAAGATTTTCAATGAGATAAAAACTAGAATGACTTTTCCATCAACACTTACCATAAACCATGACTGTACTGAATTGCTGCTTTTAATCAATCATGGATCAATTTTCCCTTAAATGGAAAGTGTTGCATTTTCAATTGCAGATCTTGGATATATAGCGTTCATAATTTAAATTGATAACAAGTGAACGACACAAAAGGTAATACACTACACACGAGGGGTGATCCAGTATCACGTGGGCGTTAGCTCTAGACATATACATAAGGTGAAAATTATCTAAAGGCGACATTATTTATCTAAAGCCAGTAGTGATGATATAAATAAATAAGTTAAAACCATTGTATAAAATATACGCTGTATTGATAGCAATACGCTACCAGACACGAGTAACACACAAATGCATAGATTGCTTAAGTAAACTGATAACATCATTGTTGTCTCTTAATTTAGTTTGAAGAATACAGTAGGACGCCCTGGTATGTTGCTGGTTTTTGTGTCACGTAATATAATGCGAAAAAGAGAAACTTTTCTAGTTCCTAGTATTTATTCCCGTCAGGTTATATACGTTTGGCAACTTGGAAATGTACACTTTGGCATGCGCAGTATTGATACAACACATAACTATGTCGTGTGTATTCTAACAATAATTACGAAGTAATACTAGTAATTGAAGATACTTGGAAAACATGATATGTGTTTATATAATTGTTACCGTCATACTGAAGTTGTTAGGAGCATGGGGAATAGCTTGATATCAAAACTAAACGATACAGTTAAATTGTTTATGCATGAAACAACAGATGCTGTCATGAAATTACAAACACACTACTTGGTGTATACACTTGAAACTATAATTTGAACTTATATCTACGTTATGTTATTACAGAAATTGTTCGCTTTCGAAAATTTCCGTTAATTGGCCTATTCTCTGGAACGCCAGTTTATTGATTGTACAAGATACCGTATTTTACGACAGGGTTGGAGGGAAATTACGTCATTACGACGCGTACACATAATAGAAGCTTTCAAGCGATTCACAGTGTCTGGAAATGTGTCTTAGATTCCAACATGTAGAACATTTTCCGATATCACTTAGCATAAACTACTAACTGTAGTAAATTTTAACACGGGCATGGCGAATTGTCGACGGTGTCATTATACGGAGAAATCAACATCAAACACGCGTATTAGGTTAGTTCAAAACGTTAACTGATGTTTATTTATTTAAGAAGTTTGGCTATGAAAATAAAGATAAATAGTAAAGAAATAGTCAACGCTATGGTTGCCATTGCGGCATGATTGTCAATGTCAATGTCTAGCTCAAAATACTTTACACTTAAATCTGTCCTTTAGTTATCACCGTATGTTGGTCGATGTTTCGAAGATATTATTTGAATTTATTTCTGACTTTTATCTTATATTTTTACAAGGGTTCGATATGGAAGGTATAACTTTAAACGATACAATTTATTCTACCAACGTGCGCTTGCATTTTAGACGACTTCTTAATTTTCGTTAGCTGAATATAAATACAACATTTTCAGGTAATACAGGAGTCACTTACTGTGTGTACCGAATTGCTGGTAATAATAGCCATTGCCTGAACATGATATGCGTTTGAAGAATTATCAACCAGTTACAAGAAGCGCTAACGATTCCGCGAACCATGAATTGAAGCTGGTCTATAGAGTGTTTCAACATAAAAGGCCAAACAACTGATGCACAACTTTACGTGGAAATACGTATACTCAATATGACTTCGACTTTTGTAGATTCATTTTCCGTTGATTAAAGATATTGGCTCAGTTAATTGAATCCGATTAAATGTGTATCAATATAATTAATAGTTTCAACTTTATTTTTAAAAAAAATCGGTCGAACAAAGTAATTATCAATCCCATGTTTACAGATGAAGCTAATGCATATTTAATGTTGAGCAATTGTTGCATTACGATTCAATTTCCGGAATGCACATATTTGTTTTATTTAACCAGCGATTAAAGTCCACCCAAATACATTTCGGTGTCACTATTTTTTAAGGAATGATAATAGAGGCTTGCTATCAGTAATTTCTGTCGTTTACACGAAACAATCCGACAACGAAGAATGATAACAGTAATTAAAAATATACTCGTAATTTGTTCGCATTGGATTTGAGTGCAGGCCAATATTCCTGTTCCTAATCAACGTCTTTTGCTTTAACCAGGTATTTATTTTGAGAAAATACGTTTTCATTTTGAATGCTAATACCAAGTATAGGACTTTCTGTTAAAGAGACATTTATTTAACGCTGAAAAAATACAGAAGTATATTCAATTCAAAAAAGCCTGATAAAAACATTAAATACTTACTGGTGACAGCTTTCATAACGAAAATGAACGCCTAGTCATCAGCGACTTCCGGTTTTGGGTTCAGTGAGTCAATATACTGTGAGTCTTGTTTTATTTGGAAAATACCGGATATCAGTGTATGTACTGCACGGCGCTGGTTCATTTAAATCTACCGTATTTTACGACAATTCGAGCTAGAAATGTTTTGCGTCATTATACATATTCACGTAAAGGAAGCTTTCAAGCAAACATTTGCGTCAGTGAAAATTGGTCTTAAATTTCAATAAATGTAGGACTTTTTCCGGTAGCACTTAGCGTAAACTATCAACTGTGGCGCATTATACGTTTTTGTTGACGACTCCTTTTATGTGAAACAATGGATAATCTGAAGAGGCTGTTAATCATATCTGACACGTCTAGACAGACATATGTATGATCAAATGATTATAAAGTTGAACAAAACGTACATGTATTCCTAAATAATAATATATGACTGCTATATGTAGAGAATTAGTCAAGGTATTCATCATAAACTATGTTTGGGTCTGTAGGGTATTACTATTTACTGTGATTTCTTATAGTTGTTCAGCATTTCTACAAGTGGAACTAGATAAAACTATTATTTCAGCTTTGTTACAGTTGAAATTAGTTAACAATAGCCCTTTCAGCTATTTTACTGCTGTAACTAGCCAGAATAAGGTAGTTCAGCTTTCTTACAGCTATAACTTTGTACGTTTGAATTTTCAGCGGTTTAGTTTCATGTTCTCGTTGATGTGTGTTGGGCATTTTGCCGTGAGATTGTGTTCTCAGACTGTGTTGATTCATTTGCTGTGCTAGGCGGTTCCTGTCCGATTTTTTTGTTATATTTTGCATCATAACGAGTTACCAGTAGTAGCAAACGTCAATGGATCGTCTAAGAATGTGAATCTATTAAACACGGCACTAAACAGGACAAAACAAAACAATACATAGTTAAACAGGATTGATTATTATTGCATCTATTATACTAGGGCTTTAGAACTTCAAATTCACCCGTCAATCTTAGTTTGTACAGAGTTTGATGTTACTGGCAGACTTTGTTCCTTTTAACCAGAAAACCATACTCATGTAACCAATGACACGGAATAACCTAGAAATCAAATAAAAACACCAAATAGCATATGTGTTTAATAAAATACTAGGGGATTTTGAAATATCTTTAAAAAGGATAATCAGCGTTAAGATAGCAGCTAAGTGAACTTGTTTTCAATGAAAATGCGGACGTTATTTCATCACGGTGAAACTGAAAACAAACCACAAATCAAACTAGAATCTATATGTTAATACATGTATATTGTATGTGAGTACATCAATAAATAATACTATAGGAATGTTTAGTACGGTCTGGCAATTATAGCAATAGTGATTCCAAACTTAACGCAGATTATACGAGTAGGATTTAGCAGACATTATGTCCGAGAAAAACAGTAGACGGAACTTACCTTAAATAAACGTCGAAAGTATCGACATAAAAATTAAAATAAGAAAATGTAACGAAACTAGACCCAATCAAGATCTGAACTCCAGACTCACTAATCGATTTTGAGAGAAGACGTACGATCTATCTGTATACGGTTTTTGCCACTATGAGTTTACTCCTTACTTGACCTAGGTCACTTTAAGGTCAAACAGTTACAAACCGATACACTTAGCATCGAGGTTAACGTAAATAACACAAATGTGTGTAGAAATTTACGTGGTATCTTTTGTGATGAGTATACAATGTTGTAAGCAATCAGGTTGGGGTATTTCATTAAGTGCGGATATATATTAACTAATATTTCATTGGTTTATAAAGTGGGTGAATAATTAAGATGGACATCTAGAACGCTAAACGAGTATACTTGTCGTTACGCGGATTCTCCGAAGGTTTCCTGATCATGTTTCAATGCAGCCGATGTGATTAGAACACTGTAATGTAAGAAGTATTGACAACGACTTAAGTTTCAAAAATACTGAAACTATGAAATGTAATAACTACAACATATAGTTAAACCATAATATAATATTTACGGATGAGTAGCATGACCGTACAATGCACATTCCTATACTGAAAGTTAAATCAAGCATTGTAAAGTAAACTACCATAGAGACAATGGTATTTCTAGTAACTGTCGTATACATAAAGAGAAACCGACACAATAAAAGCCAAATTAATGGGAATGAACCATGTGTCAAAGAAATTGATATGTTTATTCTACAGAAGAACCCTTGACAATAACAATATCATTCCTACCGTCGGTTTGACAAGGACAGTTTGTCACAGTATTTGTATCAACTGTGTGTCATAAGTTTAGCCCTTTGGATAAATGGAGACACGATCTAGCTAATGAAGGTACTAGCTATGTAATATGATTACAAAAGCATTGTCATGTATCCTGTCACTTGCAGAAATGTCGACAATGTACTGACCCCTTCTCTTATATCATGCTACATGACGTCACTATATATCGTTGCATATGGAGTACTTTATTATGAAGTAACACTACCACCTCGAGAAATTCCACTTTACTTTTTTCTAAACGGATTAAGTTACAGGTCAGTGATGTGGATAGAGTTTGTCACCGTAAATCCGGGAATTTATCAGGATACATCATATGCAAAATACCTCCGCAATGCCTTATCAACTTCCTCTATCATGATAGTCTATATACTATCACCCTGGTTAAACTACAAGTTACAGCTACAGAACATTCTACAGTTAATCACCATAATGTTCACTAGTTCATATTGATTACAAACCTGTTTATCCGTCCAACAATACTAGTGTACTTATACATTTCAAGAACATATGCTTAAATATTAAAACCAACAAGAAATACATGAAGCTAAGCAATTATAATTACCCAATTCATTCAGCATGAATAAGATGCTACAATCTGTATAATTGTGTGGACCTAATGCATTGTAACAGCTATCTTAATTCCTCTAGTTGTATTGACCATAATGCGGTTACAAATGTTCTATTTCAAACATTATTCGCAACATTAGTAGCTGCATGAGACAGTTCAACGACGTTCAAGAAGATTACATATGTCTCCTATGTTCTTATTAAATACTTGCTTCCGAAAAACAAAAGGTCGATGTTTCCTATATTTAATGTATGATCTGTCTTACATCGACCCGTCTACTCCATGTGAATAAGCCCCTTTAAGTCTTCTTGGTTCTGATGTGTCAAATATAGTTATTGTGATCTCCAGACTAATTTTGTTGAAATTAATGTATTTACGTCAGACATTGTGAAGACGGATCATAATAAGTCAAGCCTTTCAATGAACACAATGGATACTATAAAACAGGAAATGTATCTTTATTGCCCTGCTCCATTTGCTGATTTAATTGCTAAATGTTTACTGAGATTAAAAACTAAAGACGATTCGTGACGTATGACATACAACATCCAAGATGATAAGTAAGTAAGTAAGAAAGTAAGTAAAATGTTACTTTACGAGTCTAACTTATTTACAATAATGCAATATTTGAATTATCTGTGCGCTACAGTACTTATTTATCAATACAGCAGGTGTTAAGTGCCGTGTGGCTTGGCGGCTGTAAAAAAGTCTCCCCGTACTTCACTTCAGTGTTGTTATCATTCATGATAACCTCCTTTTATGGTTTATTATGCACGGAATTCCACAGTTTGTCATTCATTGCGGGGGTGAGTATAATTATAGACTTGCTTGAAATATCTATTTTTGGGGATATGAATGGTTTGTTCTATGTATGTCTCGTGCGTGGGTGCCTAGGCGCTGCCGTCTCTGTGGCTTTGGATTATCTGTAAGCAACAGTTTTTCCATATGGGCTTCAATGATTTCGAACAAGTGCATTCTAACGTCTTTGAAAATGGCATGATCACACCCAACCGACATCACAAGACAGCTTCCAACCAAAATTGGACATCGTGACATTTTTCGGAGAATGTTTCCGTATTGTACTGCAAGTACGAGGTTAGAAAGAAGCAAAAAAGAAATGTTGTCATCAAGAACATGGATTGTATGAGATAACAGGCGATGTTTGCGTGTGATGCTAGACATTCTGATGAAGTTCTCAGACGTCGGAATGTGTAAATGCTAGCAGCTCATTATTGATATATATGTAGGTTAAACTTTCCTTTTACTGTGTGTTGTTAAGACTGAATAGGTTTGACTGGACAGGAAGTTTGCTCAGTTTATAACCGACAAAGCCTCTACTTAGCAAATTACTTCACCTCATTGTAAACCTCCACTGTCACCGTCTTTCGTTAGGTGACCTTAAGCCGACTCAACTACAGGTTTTTTATCACATGTTTGACGTCGCGGTAGCGTAATAAAGCCATTATTTATTTTTGATAATACACTAGTGTAATAACGCTTTGACACGACGTCATTCAAAGTATAGGCGACGTCGTCAAAGTTGCGCGTTTATTATAGAGAAAATAAGTAGCTATTTTATGTTTCGGCCGGAAAAGGGCTAACATGTGATAAAAAGAACATTACATTTGTGACTTTCCACAATGAATTTATTAAACTCGTTGAATAAAATCAATATAATGCTCGGCTGAGCCTCGCATTTTATTATTTTATTCAACTCGTTTAATAAATTCGATATGAAAAGACACTCATGTAATATCCTCTATACATGTAATGACAAGTTATCGTGGATATAGATTCATCGTCGCCATTACTTTCTCTGTTGTTTTCCATTTAGCTACCAAGAAAAAGCAAACCAGCAGTGAAATCATACGGACTTATCGTTGTATCTGCCAGTGACAGTCGTAATGCAAATGATATCTTTCTAACCGGAACATGGTAGTCTTCACATCTTCACATGTGTTATGATTAATTGTTCATTGTTTGCTTTTTTCCAAACATACTTGTGGTAAAACATTCTCTTGTCACAATGACATGTCTTTGATAACATAATCCGTCCTTGTACATGCATATTGGTTTGCAAGGTGGATGTCACGCCAATAGCGTACATTTATGATAATGTACGTCACTTTAACCAACTTTATTTCATGCTTTAGACTTTTCCAGAGATTGCGTTCGTATATTCCATTTTATTCTCTTTTGAACTACTATGAAGTTAATACATGATATTGAAATGTTGTTTATAGACAGACAAAATTTGACGTAGCTTCTATGAACGAAAACATGATTGATGGTCTGACATTAATAATTCCTCCTTGAGGTGGATTGTGTACTCAATCCGATTGTGAGTGTCATCTTTATAGACACATGTCTTACCCAATCTGTAGAAACATTGTCATATCTATTTTCTGGTTTTTATCATTTTCTATGTATATAAGTACACAGAGGGATTGTATTTACGCAATGTAATTGTTCATGAAAGTATTGTGTAATTCGCATACTAGTTATTAATGAGACTGCTGCAAAAATATTATGTTCGTTGTATATTGTTATGGTAATGTTTGCCACTTTAAAATAGGTCCCTGACGAAGTTCTGCAGGTGTTGCAGAGAATATGAACGAACCATGCATTCCGGATTAACTAATGACATGATATGGTTAATTCATGAACTATACGGTGTAGACAATATGACATTCCATAGGTTTTATATTTGATACGGTCAACATATTTCAGTCCGGCAGAACTTACAATGTACCGTGCAATGTTTTCAACACAAAATGTTCCTGTTGTATGGACAATACCATAATATAATCTGGGTGATGCTACCTCGTCATCACTGAGCAATTCTCACAACGATACATGCTAACAGCATTGATACTTGATAATGAATTCAATTGCGGTGGCATAAGCTGGGTTCATATAATTATTACCGTCAGTATAATCATTCCCGAAGTTGGGAGCATGGGAAATAGCCTTGTTTCAAAGAAGTTGAACAAATAATGCGTGAAACATAAGATACTTTCATGAAATAACAAAACAATACTTGATGTATGCACACAATATATTTTCTACTTTATGTAATTACAGAAATAGTTCCTTTTTAAAAATTACTGTTTGTTCATTGGCCTATGCTCTGGAACGTCAGTTTATTGAGTGCACAAGATTTTACGACAGGGTTGGGGGGAAATTGCATCATTACGACGCAAACACATAGGAGGAGTTTTGAAGCCAATCACAGTATCTGAAAATTAGTCTTAGATACTATAAATGTAGAACATTTTCCGGTAACACTTAGCATAAACTATTAACTGTAATAAATAGTACACGGTCATGGCGAATTGTCGAATGTGTCATTATATAGAAAAGTCAACCTTTAAGCAGCGTATTAAGTTAGTTCAAAAAGTCAGCTAAGACATAGTTATTTATTGTAATTTTTGTTATGAAAATAACTATATTATAATGAAAACATCAACGCTATCATGGACATTGCGGCATGATATGCATCATACATAGTGCCAACGTTTTCTTTTAGTACCTAGCTCATAATACTTTACAATCAAATCAAATATCCATCCATTAGATATCACCGGATGTTAGTCGATGTTTCGAAGACTCTTTTTCTGAGTTGAATATTAGATTTACTAGCGTTCGCTATGGAAGGCATACTTTTAAACGATACAATTTACTCTACGGACGTGCATTTCCACTTAGAATGTTCAACTAACAACTTGTTCGTAAGCTGAATACAAGTACAATATTTTGCAGTTTCACTTGGGTCATTTACTGTTTGTACTATGTACTGAACAGCTGATAACAATAGTCGTTACAGGTTACAAGAAGCGCTAACGATTACGCGAACCCATGGATTCAAGCTTGTCTATAGTATAGGTTCTAGCAAAAGAGCCCAACCCTAGATTCATAACTTAACGTTGACATACTCAATATGCCTACGACTGTTGTAGATCAATTTTTCGTTGATTAAAGGTAAATACTCAGTTAATTGAATCCGAGTATGTGTGTAGCAAGAGAATTAATAGTTTCAACTCTGTATAAAATCAATGTTACAACAGACAAACAAAGTAATGCTCCTTCTCATGTATACATGTACACGATGAATATTCAATGTTGAACAATTGTTGCAATACGATTTAATTTCCGGTATGCACATATTTAACTTGCGATTAAAATCCCGTCTAGATATTCAAACGATACTGTTCCTTAAGCAATGAAAAAGGAGTTTGCTATCAGAAATTTCTGTCGTTTACGTGTAACAATCCAACATCAAAGATAGATGACAGTAATTAAAAAATGTACTCGTAATTTGTTCGCAATGGATTCCAGTTCCTATTCAATGTAGTCTCCTTCGTGAGGAAGGTCCTTTATAGACGAACACAAGTAATCCCAGAACGCAATAATCTGATTATTGTATATACACATGTATAAGTATCTAGTTAAAAAACCAGTCTGGTTCTTCTTTATTGCAAATATCGGAATTATTTCTAAAACGAAAATGGCCTTATCATCGTTACTGAAATATACAATAAATGTCGAGTTTCGAAACTACGAGCACCATGCCTATGTCGAGCAAACTTAGAGTTACATATATTGAATGAGACCTATTTTAACCATTCTTCAAAGTATTTTATCACTTAAAAGTTATGCGTCCTTAATTTCCATAGGTGAAATTAATTGTTTTGCAATTGTTTTTATACTGATCATCTGCTCACAAAACAGGATTATGAATAGATTTAAATTTTTCGGCATTACAAATCCCTCTGATTGGTTTAAATGGACAAGAACCATTCGTTAAAATCCTCAAAAGTGTGATAAATACATATACTGTGGAAACCATTTAGATGCAACGTCATCTTATAAAACTTCGATATCTAAAACTTAAAGATATAGGGTATTTGGTTAATTTGTCCAATTACCAAACACGGCTGAGGCTAGAAGTTTCTGCAGTGCCAGTAATATCTCACATAAAAAACACTCATCAGCGAAATTAAATTACTAGCGAGAAAATTGTGTATGTGATAGTGCTAGAATCATGCTATGGGTTGACAATGATGCAAACAACGGTATAAGAATGGGGAGAGAGGGGTGGAATCAGCATCATATTTGTTAGTGGGGACATTTGTTAACACAGTAACCAACCAAATGAAGATATATCTCGGATTATGTTGTGTGTCCTCTTAGCCATTTGAAGTGTTTCCCAGTTAACAACCGATAATGCGAACTCGATTAAGATATTATCATATGAAACACAGATCGACAAATCTTTTACAACATCGATATTGAACGAAAGACTTAAAAGATGATAATTGTGACAAGGTAGCATAAAGCTTAGCCAACATTGCGACTCTACGTGTCTATACAAGAAATTGTTTACGCAGGTACAGAAGGACGGACAATCGCAAGGACGTTCCTGTGATAGGGTTCCTGTGATAGGACCATTATTGAGTATGTCATTTGATATAAAGGTGTAGCAATACCATGTGACGTTGACATCACTAAAGGCATCAAATCCAAGATGAAGTTTATCAACATTTGCTCCGCTTCGAAAACAAAAATAACCGTTAGAATTTATTTATCGATCGACTTCTTAAAAATATATATACATGTAGTCTAACGGAAAAGAATATATGCTTTCCACAAAATAAAGGATCTCTATCAGCAACCGGGTCGTCTTTCCAGCATATTCGGAGTATAGTTTCAAGCCGTTTTCTTTTCCAATGTTTCACAGGGTGCTGAAAATACGGCACAACTGCTGATGGTAAGAATCCTATATTTCCTTGACATATTATATTTTCCCTTGGACTGGCGTATGTTTCTTAGAAATCGGTAAAGAAATAAAACACGGCTAAATTCGTTTTCAAACGTTGACACATTTCTTCTTTAATTCGATGTCTTTTACGACGTCGGACTCACTTGGTATTGATACAATAACAATAACATAAATTTATTGATTTAATGCCTCCGGCCCATAACAATTACAAAATTACAATTACAAAATACATCGATGTCAGCACATGTGCGAAACATACAAACATACAGACAACAAGCAAACAGATTCAAACCTATGTACATATACAATTGATTCTTATTATTCATTTATCAATCGTTGCTTTCTTAATTCAAATGCATGATACAAGTACGAAGCAGTTTGCTTAACAACATTACTGTTTGTAGATGCCATTAGTATTATGAATTTATTGTAAGTAGCTGGCGAGTAGAATTTTACATTAATGTATTGTTTTCTAATATCTATATATCATGTACATTTAAGCAAAAAGTGATATTCATCCTCTATCTCATTATTGTTACAAAGTTTGCATAGTATATCCAGTATAAGGTACCCAACAAGTTACAACATGTAGACAATAAGCCCTAGCTACGACATGAATTGAATGTACCGACAATAGGACATTTATTATGTATTTCTATTGTCATACGGTGCATTCCCAAAAATTTGTTGAACATTCTTGTATAAGTTTACACGTTCCTTACATATCATATTTATAATAGTACAACTGTATTATTCATACCACAGAAACATATATGTCTGATTTGGGTCAATATTCGCACGTTAAGTTTTCAACTGATACAGATGAAACAATTGCTTGACTCCCAAAAGGTTTTATGATGTACGCCATTCCTATAATTCCTAGAAAGTATACACTACCGCTCAGCTTAAATGTGTTGAACAAAAATATTCACTTGTGTTCCTGTGGAAATATTCCTGATAGACGACCCAGACGATAAATAAGTGGTAAAAAATAACAAGTATACTATCAGTATACTAATGTATTCGGGAAATGATCCCTGTAGGTATTTTTGCAATCCTACATGTAGTTGTCAAGAAATGATAAATGTTACAGACAAGTTTGGTTTCAAAGTACAATTGATTGCATTCACTGACGTGAAGATAAAGTCTTATCTTTTTGGAAGGTCAAACTACACGCTTGAGTAGTAATGCTAAATAGAGAGATATTTGCATTTTGTTTACAATTGTTGTACTGTTGATTCACAATTATCTGTCACAACCGCGTAAACAAACATTCAACACGATCGATTATTACAGGTGTGTCGGGACTAAGTCCTAACATCATTTAGTAATTTAGTACATTTAAATGATCAAACGTTTAACGTGGTTAACAGCTATGGTTTTGTGAGTCTTATTTTGAAAATGTTTACAATTTACAGAGAGTTCAAATCCGAACAATGCCTAGATGTTTTTAAATTTTGCTTAAACTATGTATATTAATGCTTTTGCTCATGCCGGTGATTACATACATACAATGAATAAACTAGATGTATTCGCATTTGTATTCCAGCATACCAGGATGGAATTCAAACTACGAAGCTGGAAATGTCTGCAATTTTTGCATTCAATGTACTCGTACTTGTAACTATATAAAAACACATATAGCGTATCTATATCAAGCCTGCTACTTTTTTCGAAAAGAAAAGTATGATAAAATTAATTTGTCAATATAAAAACATCAGAAAAGAGTATTATAGAAAGCAAAAACAAAGAAAATGCGTATCAGACTGGAATCGAACCATTACTTGAATTTCACCAATGATTTCTGCTGATGCCAAGCATTTAACGCACTACGCTAAGAACGCTTATGATATGTATAACGCTTATTTTAATACATACAGTTATGGTCAAAGATGGAATGAGTAAAATAAGAGCGCTGAATGGTCAATACATACATTTACCTTTTAAGAAATGGAACATTCTGGCGGTTTTGACAGATATCTTTGAATCAGTAATTGTGGAGTGTTTATCCAATGAGATGGCACACAGGTTTAATTCAAGTCTTACGAAATTCATACTAGGACAATACAATACAATGAAGATCCTAAACTACTATTGTAAAATATGTAGATTGTGGTGGCGCCGTATAGTACGGGTTTGAGTCCGAATATAGGTGCAAACTATTGATTCGTTTGTCATCAAATGGCACATCAATATAAAATAAAACAATGCCTTCCCAGCCATTCACCTGGTCCGATGGAGGGTAAAAACATAATTTGAAGTGATAGGCCACTGCAATCATTACGACAATTACCGGTGCTGGTTCATTGGCGTCTACCACATGCCGTCTTTTCGACAATTCGAACTACAAAAGTTGAAGAAAATTGCGCCATTATACATATATACTTTAAACAAACTTTTAGGCACACTTGTGCGTCATTGAAAATTGGTCTTAGATTCATTAAACGTAGGTATTTGTCACTTAGCATAAACTACCAACTGTGGCGCATTAAACGTTTTGTTGACGACTTATTTATATGGAACAATGGAGAGTCTGAAGAGATGGTTTCATATCTTACAAGTCTAGACAGACATAATTATTCATACGCATGGTCATATGACTGTATAGTTGAACAAAACGTATACTATATGTAAAACGTATTCTGTGACCGTCATAATTATGTAGAGAAGTTGTCAGTGACTTCATCAAAAAGTATTTATGTAGCTGCAGGGTTTTACTATTTACTTTGATTCGTTTAGCGTTTATGACATTTTGACAGCTTTCGACCGGCTGTAACTAGCTAAAACTAGGTATTGAAGCCTCTTTACAACTGGAACAAGCTAACACTGGGCCATTCAGGTTTGTACTGAAGGAACTGGTCGAAAATATGTCACATTTCTTAAAGCAAACACTAGGTTATTGAACACGGATTTCAGCGGTTTAGTTTATTTTTGTTCTTTTTTGTGTTTGGCATTCGTCATGTGAGCGTTGTCTTTGTTATGTTTGTTTTTGAGCTCGGTTTTATTCAGTAAGTCGATTGTGATTCCGTATAACACAGCCATAAACAGGTTAAAAACAAACCAATAAGAACTAGTAAACAGGATGATTTATTTTTTATATACTTTACTTTTGCTTTGGTACTTCAAATTACCCCACCAATCACAGTTTGAACAATACTGACTTGTTACTTAGCAGATTTGTCCTACTTTCAACAAGAGAACAATACTCATGTAACCAATGACACGGAATAACCTTCAGATCAAAATTTTAAAAAAGCCCAACAGCAAATGTGTTTAATGAACTACAAAGGGATATTTGCAAAAAGTATACTTACGTTCAAACTGATTTTCCAAAGGTATCTTGTGATGCGTTTCGAAAACCGGTAATTTTGTCTGCATGCATTGAATGTTCGCTCGATCATGTTTCAATAAAGTCACTGTGATTTGAACAACTTGTGTAATGTAAGGAGCATTGACAACATTTTTGTTCAGAAATATTTAAACTAAGAGAGGTGCCTCACTTATATTTGAACACCGTCGAACATCCGATAGTTTCATGCTGACACGCTATAATCGAAATGTCTCTATACAGCCATGTATACTAATGTGTCGACTAACATATGCACTCACTGTTATTTATTTTTGCAATTTAGTTAGACCCCCAAATCAACAATTTGGTAGGGGCATCGAATTAAGACAGAAAACCCAAACTGATGGTGTAAACATTGATGGAGTGTATTCAATGCTGCCTTATCGTTAAGATTCCATAGTTTATACATACAGGATTGTAAGATTCGGCATTCACTATTCTGGTGTAATATACTTGGAATTCGTGTTCTTAAGGTATCGAAATGCGCGATTGTGGTGGGGTATTAAGCTGAGTCTGGACCAAAACACCATGTTTTTGGAAAAATCGCTGGTGAACACCGACCGTGTTTCAGAGCTAGGCATTCGCCATTTTTGAAATTACTTGCATAATAGTTTCATTGCTATCCCATTTTGGTTATTGGATTTGTTATAGAAAGAGAACGCAGACGCGAGGTTGTCTTATTTTGTAGAGGGCGTAGCCCGAGACAAAATAAACAACCAAGCGTTAAGCGTTTTCTTTCTGACTTATATCATTGGCTGTCACTTTGTAAACATAAGGCGTGTCCAAATTTTTACAATGCTGACCGATTAACATGTCCAATGAAAATCAATAGCACGGTGTTGTGATTTTAAAGTTATTGACTCCAATATAACTTGACCACGAAAATCGATAGAGGTCAAGTTGACCGAGGTAAAGTAAAATGGAGTTGTATGTATACAGTGTAGGATAATATTATCCTGCACTGTAGTAATTGCATCCATTCATTTGAATATTAAGACACACCCCATCAATTATCATCGGATTTAGCCACACCGCCTCAGTTAACATCAATGTAAGTTGCCGTAGCCATGATATAAATCCTAGTTATCATATAACCAATGGGTACGATTTTTGAAGGAATCGTCACGTTTGGCATTTATTAATATTTTGTGTCATTTCACATATTAGAGCAACAGAACGTAAAGCATCCTTCTAGGGAAAGTCTTTACATAAACGGTATATCCATGTTCTATTAACACCTTATTGGTGCTTCTGAAGGAGCATTCGGCCTTCAAAAAGCCAAACGCCACACCTTCTACAAATTTAATGATTTCGGTTCGAATAATATTGCAAACAAACCAAACAGTGAGTGCACATGTTACATGTACCTGACACGTTATTTTACGCGGTTCAAAAGAGTTATTTCATTTATACTGGGTTAATATGAAAACATCGGATATTCAACGGTGTTCAAATATAAGTGGGCCACCTCTCGTATAGCATACATATACGCATGTAAATTTACTATAACATAAGGTCAAACAATAACATATAGTCAACGGAGGCCAAGCAGGACTGAACAATGCACATTCCCATACCGAAACTTAAATAGTAAACGTTTATGTAGAGAACATGTCCTTTCTAGAAACAGTCACATACATAAAGTGAAACGCACAAAAAGAAAGCCAAATCAATAAGGATGAATCGTGAGTCAAAGAATTGATATGATTATTCTTCAGAAATACCCTTGACAATAACAGTATTATTCCTACCATCGGTTTGACAAGGACAATTTGTCACAGTATGTGTATTAAGTGTGTGTCATAAGTTAAGTAGTTTGGATAAATGGAGTGGATCATGTCCAGACTAACGAAACTACTTGCTATATAATATGATTACAAGAAAACATAGTACTGTATCTAGTCACTTGCAGACATGTCGACAATATATTGACGCCATCTAATATACCATGATATGTGACGTCACTATATAGCGTGACATATGAAGAAATACCTCAGCTATGCCCGGTCAACTTACTCCATCATGACAAGCGTTTACCTGATAGTCTATGCAATCTCATACTGGTTAAACTACAACTTACTGATGCCGAACCTTCTACAGTTTATCACCATATCTTCACTAGTTTAGATTGATTTCCAGCAGGTTAAAATATCCGCCCAACAATAATACGTGCACTTATGCATTTCATGAACATAATTATGTCTAAATATGAAACTGACAAGAAAAACATGAAGCTGAACAATAAGCATATATACTTACCCAATTCTGCTGGAATGTATTTGTGTGGACTTATTGCATCATAACAGATAGCCATCTCGATTCCTCTATTTGTGTTGGCCATACTGCGCTTACAAATGTTTTATATCAAACAATGTTCTTGAAATGCTACACCTTACATACGGACACAAATAGAAACTAATACCCTGGTAAGTAGCTGCAAGAGACAGTGCAACGACTTTCAGGAAGTTTACATATGTCTCCTTTGTTCTCATTAAATACTTACTTCAGAAAAACAAAAGGTTGATGTTTCTTACATTTAATGTATGGTCTGACTTACATCGACCCGTCTTCTCCGTGTGAATAAGCACCTTTAAGTAATCTTTGTTCTGCTGTGTTAGATGTAGTGCTTGTGATCTCCAGACTATTTTTGTTGACATTAATGTTATTACGTCAGACATCGGGAAGACGGCTTATAATAAGTCAATCCTTTCACTGCGCAGAAAGGATTCTATCAAACAGGAAATGCATCTTTATCTCACTGCTCCATTTGCTGATTTGTTTGCAAAATGTTAACTAAGATTAAAACCAAAAGACGATTCGTGGACATACCACATCCAATATGATTAGTACATAAGTACACGTAAGTACGTAAAGTCTTTATTTTCAGAGACTAACATATTTACAATAATACAATCTTCCATAAGGGCCTGAAAAATTCCGTACTAATACATACTAACGTGTTTGAAAATGTCATGAGCATACCCCACAACGTGATACATGTAGCACAACACCACAAGACAGCTTTACACCCGAATTGGACATCGTGACATTTTTTGAAGAGTGTTTCCGCTTTGCAGGAACTGCATGTACTGTTTTCAATAATGTTTTTACACAGTATGAATATGATTGACAGCCTTCCAATGTACGAGGTTAGAAATGAGCAAACAAACGAATGTTTTCTGAATTGAAATACCAACAAATTCACACCCAGATGTTCATTGTAACACAAATTTAGATATTTTACCAACGGTAAGTTTATGTTAATTACAACAGATGAAGTTTGTTGTGTGTGACAAAACATTCTATTTTGTGGAATAGCCATGTCGAGTTAGCGATACCCTTTAAAATAGACACCTGAAGTGATAGTTATATTTGATGAACTTGTTGTACATAATTCTAGTTTAGTATCAAGCATTTTCTGATGTTGTATGTCGTAATGTTACAATGTAGTTGTAGTTGTACCATCCTGTAGTGTACATGAGTACCATCCTGTAGTGTACATGAAGTGTAGTGTACATGAGTACCATCCTGTAGTGTACATGAGTACCATCCTGTAGTGTACATGAAGTGTAGTGTACATGAAGGACATGTCTGAGATAACGAGCGATGTTTGCGTGTAAAGTTCAACATTCTGATGAAGTTCTCAGTCGGTTGGAATGTGTAAATGCTAGTTGCTCATTATTGATATATACATGTTTCCTGTTACTGTTTATTTTCAAGACTAAATATGTTTGACTGGACAGGAAGTGTGCTCCGTTTATAACGGACAAAGCCTCTACTTAGCCAATTACTACAAATTGTTGTAAATATTCCTTGTGATTTCACCGTCTTTCGTTAGGTGAACTTAAGCCGACTCAACTACACAGTTACATATTAACAAGTTATCGTGTATGATAATTCATCGAGGCCATTACTTTGTCTGTTGTTCCATTTAACTACCATAAAAGAGGTAAACCTGCAGTGAAATCAGACACACTTTATGTAATGACAATAATCTCGTTCTAACCGGAACCTGGTAATCTATACATCTACGCCGGTGTTATGATTAATTGTTGGTTGTTGGCTTGTTCTAAACATTCCTATAGTGAAACCGTGTCTTGAAAAAATGACATTCTCTTTGATAACATACTCCGTCCTTGTAAACATGTACATGTACTCTATACATTGGTTTGGAAGGAGGATGTCAGGACAATAGCGTACATTTATGACATGGTTTGTCACTTTATTTCATGTTTGAGACTTTTTCAGAGATTGCGTTCTTATATTCTATTCAATTCTCATTTTAACTACTATGAAGTCAATACATGATATTGATTGTTGATTATTAAGAGACAAAAATTGACATAGCTTCAATAACGAAAACATGACTGATAGACTGAAGAAAGACATTACACCTTGAAGGAGAATTGTGAACCCAGTCAGATTGTGAGTGTCATCTATATAGAAACATGTCTTACCAAATCTGTAGAAACATTGTTATATCTAATTTAACTAATTTATCAATTGATAGAATTACTCCCAGAGGTTGGTCTACACAAATATTTAGACCACGGTATCAATGTAGCTACCATTCATAATTAACTCCCTTTATGGTTATGTACATGTTTTCACAGATTCGGAGTCCACAGTGTGTCATTCATTGCGGAGTGAGTATATAGGCTAGCTTGAAATATTAAATATTTGGGATATTGATGTTTCGTTCTATGTGTGAATCTAGCGTGGATGACTAGGCGCTGCCGTCGTTTCTGTGTGGCTTTGGTTAATGTTTATGCGCTTCAGTATCCAATCGTATTTCTTAATGCGTCCTGGGCCTTTACAAATGACATGGTTAGTAGTAGCATAGTCTGGTTATGACAATGGTCAATCCATGAACTGTATGTTGTTGACAATGTGAAATACCATGGGTTTTATACTTAACACAGTCAACATATTTAGTCCGGCAGAACTTGCAATGTATCGTGCAATGTTTTATATACAAACTATGTTTGTTGATTGTTATTGTTCTATAGACAGTACCTTAACATAATACGGGTGATACCATCCCGTCATCATTGAGCAATTATCACAATGATACAGCTTACTGAAGTCGGGAGCATGGGAAATAGCCTGTTTTCACAACTAAGCGCTGAAGTTGAACATTTAATGCATGATACATAAGATAATGTCCTGAAGTAATAAACACAATACTTATATAATTTAATTTATATTCTACTTTATGTAGATACAGAAGTAGTTCCCTTTCGAAAATTACCGTTCATTGGCCTATGCTCTAGAACGCCAGAGTATTGATTGTACAAGATACCGCATTTTACGACAATGTGGGGGTGAAATGCGCCATTACGACGCATACACATAATAGCAGCTTTCAAAAGAATCACAGCATCTGGAAATTGGTCTTAAATTCTATAAATGTAGAACATTTTCCGGTAACACATAAACTACCAACTGTAGTAAATCGTACACGGGCATGGCGAATTGTCGAATGTGTCATTATATAGAGAAATCAACATTAAATCAGCGTATTAGTTTACTTCAAAAAGTTAACTAAGACATAGGTATTAATTATAATTTTGGTTACACAAAATAAAGATATAATAAAGAAAACATCAACGCCATTATTGCCATTGTGGCATGTTATGCATAATACATAATTGACAATGTCCTATAATGTACCCAGCTCAATAGACTTTACAAACAAAGACAATATCTGTCCTTTAGTTATCACCGGATGTTGGTTGATGTTTTGAAGACCTTATTTCTGACTTCTATCTGATATTACATTTACTATTGTCCGCTATGGAAGTCATACGTTTAAAGGATACAATTTACGAACGTGCTTTTTTTACTTATATTGTGCGACTACTAAGATTATTCGTAAGTACAAGTACGACATTTTCCGGTAATACACGAATCACTTATTGTACCGAATTATAGCAAAAGTCATGGCCTGAAAAGAACATGTGTTTGAATAATTATAAACCGGGTACACGAAGCGTTAGCGATCCCGCGAACCAATGAATTGCAGCTGGTCTACAAATTGTGTTTCAGCAAAAAGGCAAAACCCTGGCTACATATTTTCACGTGGAAACATGCATACTAAATATGATTACGGCTGTTGTAGATCAATTTCCGTTGATTAAAGGCATCGAGTCAGTTACTTGAATCCGAGCATATGTGTATCAAGAGAATTAATAGTTTCAACTTTATTTAAAATAAATCTCACATCAGACAATCAAAGCAATGGCACTTCTCAATCTTACACGATGAAGCCAGTGACTGTTCCATGTTGAGAAATTGTTCCATAACGATTTAATTTCCGATACGCACATACCTAACTTGCGATTAAAATCACGTCTAGACATTTCGGTGTCATACGATACTATTCCTAAAGAAATGAAAAAGGCGACTTGCTATCTGTAATTTTCGTTGTTTACAGATAACAATCCGACAACGAAAATGGATGACAATAATTATGTGATCGCATTTTTTCGCAATGGATTTGAGTTGATATTCCAGTTCCTCTTCAAGGTAGTCTCCTTTGTAAGGAAGGTCCACCATGGACAACCATCAGCAATCCCTGAACGCAATATTCTGATAACTGTTACATCCCCACAGTATGCATCTTCCTCAGCTAGATCAGTTGATAGATTGATTGGTTGTTTACGGATAAATCATGGTACCCGAGGTACGGAGATTTTATTATTTTGTCATGTAAATGTTGATTATTTCACCACTCATAAATTTGACCAAATTAGACACTTAATTAGTGTATATACTGAAATAGATGTTATTTGTTTGAGTGAAACATTTCTGAATGACTCCCGTAGTCACAATGAGTTTCAATTACAGGGATAAAACTTACTCCGGCGTGACAGACCATCACATGGCGGTGGTATCTTGATGTACACTAAACATACTGTTCCTTACATAAGTAGATATGATTTAGAGATAAATGAAATATAATCAATATGGCTAGAAATAAGACATTTAATGCAAAACCTCTTGTGTTTGGTTACTATTATATGCCACCTTCAGTAAAACAAAACTGGACTGAAACATTTGAAGATCAATTGGAAAAGAATATGTTGGAAAACCATGAAACCGTTATACTAGTAAATTTTAATTCTAATTACATACTATTAGGAAATAATAATATAAACAGTTACTGGAACAAGATCATTTCTGCAATGAATTTATCGCAGTTAGTGCACGACCAACTAGGGTGACTTCAAATACTTCAACTATCATTGACCATCTGTACTCTAACACACCATTTAACATTTATGAAGTCAATATCCCAAAAATCGCTATATGTGATTATTTTCCAGTTTGTTTTACAAGAATATTAACTTAAAAACCTGAGAAAACTATGTTACATAAAACAATAGAATATCGATCTTTAAAAGGTTTTGACGATAAAGGTTTTCGAGACTCGCTGGATGTAACACCATGGTCTGTTATTGATACTTTTGATGAAGTGGATGAGTGTATATATGAGCCAGTCTCCATGAAAACCTGCTATTTTGACACAACATTTGATTTTGAGATTTTTTATTATCTAAAAGAGTAATCTTAATGAAGTAAACTGTAAAAGAAATTTTGTTAATATTATGATGTTTAAGGAAGTTACAGCTGTTTAGTTGAGGCCCTATTCAGGCCCTTTTTGCGTGACGTCGCAAGCCTGATGCAAACGTTATTCGACGTCGTTGTAACAAGTACTTTATAAATACTGCATTTGATCAATTCCTGACGTAAACTGGTCAAAATGGTATCAGTTTTTAGAATAATGTATTAAGTTTTAAAATATACATCCAAATTGTAAATGTTCACATTTAGAGAAAGACTACTATTGTTTTAAACAACTAACTCCTCGTTTTTCTCAATCAGAGTACTTTTCTGAAATTGGTCACCATAGCAACGAAGTAAATGATTTCTACATTATTCATAAGACATTTGAAAGCTAAGATATAGTAATATATGGATAAATGACTTAAAATTGAATCTATTGATATGTCATTTTTTCTTATTTGAAAGCTTTTTTAAAAGCTTGTTACATGTAGTAATTACATAATGTCAATATAGCAGGTTTTCCTGGAGACTGGCTCATATACATTTATATGATTGTTCACTCAAAACCATAACACACATGCTCCATTAAGAACTAAACGAGTAAAGCACCAGAACCAACCGGATTGGTTCACAAAAGAAATGCAAGATGCAACTAAAGCAAGGGATGAAGCGAAAAAAGCAAATTCTATAGAACAGGTTAAATATTGGAGAGGAATGGTTAAATCATTGTCTGCAACAGCTAAAAATCATTTTTCAACCAGGCAATTAACATAAAAAATAAAAATCCTAAAAAGCAATGGCAACATTATTTAAAATATTTCTAGTAAAACCCCAAAATTAAATTACTATAAGCGATGACGATGGTAATAACTGGTTCAATAAAAGGGCTGAAGTATTCAAAACATTCTTCACAAATATCTTTAAAAAAGCGCCATTTAACATCACTGAATTACCTAAATAAAACAAATCATTACTGAAAAACTTTGTTGTCGTCAGAACACATTCTTGTACAGAATTTAAAATCCCTGATATTACGCAAGAATCTGTGAGAAAGGAATTGCACAGATTAGATTGCAGTACATTGACTGGTCTTGATGGCTTAGGAGCACACTTTCTTAAAATAAGACACGATATAATAGCCTATCCTCTCACAAAAATATTTAACCTTAGTATTTCTACAGGGAAATGTAAAAGAATTTTCGAAATAGAAAAGATAACGCCTATTTTAAAAAAGATGAAAAGACAGACAAGAATAACTATAGACCAATATCTATTTTGCCAGTTCTATCTTAATTATTGGAAAGGCATATATCTAAGAATTTAAAGTATTATTTGAAGAAAACATACTACTACATAACCAACAATCCGGTTTCAGGCAGTATCATTCTTGTGAAACTGCTCTAACAGATATAGATGATGATTGAATTACAGCATTAATGATGCTGCTATTATTGGAACGATTTTCTTGACCTTACAAAGGCTTTGATCTAATTTATCATAAGTTACTCACTTAGAAGTTCAAATGTTACACGTTCAATACTAATGCACTTGAGTGGTTTAATTATTTTCTGACTAATATATCTCAACAAGACAATGTATCTGGAAAGCTGTCTGAAGCCCAAGATATTGTAGCTGGTATTCCACAAGGCTCTGTCCTTTGCCCAATACTTTTTATTATTTTTATAAGTGATCTACCTTTGAATGATAATAACTCACAACTTAAAATGTTTGCAGATGATACAACTTTTTCAGCTTCTGGTGCAACCATTGATAATATTAATTACAAGTTACAAAATGACCTTGATTGCATTTAAAACCGGAAACTGAAAACTTTCTAAAGAAATTGAAAACGATGATACCATAGAACTAAAGATGTGTAATCAACCTCTTGAAATTGTCAAAAAATCCTTGGATTACAAGTCGATCAAAACTTAACATGGAAAAATCAAGTTGAAAAAACAATAAAAAGTGCTACTCCCTACTTTATATTCTAGTAAGAATAAAACACTTTCTTGACTTCCATGCTCGCACACTGTTTCATAATGCATATATTTTAGCTCACTAGGATTACTGTAACGCAATACGGGGAAACTGCTGCTACAAATTACAAGATGATTTAATAAAACTTTAAAAGAGACCAATTAGAATCATTTTAGATAAACCATATGATGCACCATCCTGTGATCTTTTTAAGCAACTTAAATGGATGACATTTCCACAACGTGTCGAATACAAAAAAGTCATGGCAATTTACAAATCTCTAGATATTAAAAACCAAAAATGTTCTAAATATATTTCAAATAATTTTAAATATGTTAAAGAATCAGGCTTTAGGTCTTCTAGTCATAAACCAAAACCAAAAAAGGAATTATTTCGAAAGGCATTAAGCTACACTGGACCAACACTTTGGGAAAAGATACCTTTTCATATAAGAACAGCTGGCTCACTGGACGTTACCAGACTGGGACTACCAATAAAATATGTATGTGCCAGAATCATTTTAAAAATTATATTTATTGTATTTTAACTTTTTATATTATGTCATTGTATCATAGTGTGTATTTGAATAATTAAGACATGTTTATTCAAAGTATTCATTATTCATCTAAGTTAACATGTATCATCTACTTTCATTTCATTTGTTAAGTTTACTCACAGTGTTTGCCACTATCATGTTAAATGTATGTATTATATGTTGATGTCCGCATGGAAGATTATGTTTAAATGCAAATATGTTAACCTCGTAAAATAAAGTCATTATTATCATATTATTAGTATTATATTGTCTATGACATTGTTACCTACGGATTTGTTCTCCTTAGTTGAAGTGCTTGGCAGATGCTTTCGATGTGTTCGTTATTAATGATTTGTAATCCAGTGAATACATACTCACAGTTAAATTGCTTTCTAGCTTAATCAGTTTTCTAGCCATGATATTGTAATTTGTGCTTAATCAACCATTTCTATATCGGAATGGATCGAAAACGAAAATAGCCATTTTATCGTAACATTACGGAAATATAAAAATATTTTGAGCTTCGAAATTACACTATGTCGAGCAAATTCCGAATTCTATATATTGAAAAATACCTTTTTTGTCAATACTTTGAAGTATTACCACTTAAAAGTAAAACGTACTTAGTTTACATAAATGTAATTGTTCTGTGTTTGTTTTTATACTGATCACCCGCTCACAAAACAGAATTATGAATAGATTCAATTTTATCTGCATCCTAAATCGCTCTGATTGGTTTTAAATGGACACGATCAATTCGCTAAAATCATCAAAAACTTGATTATTATATAAACTGTGGAAACCATTTAGATATAGATAGTGCTGGAATAATGTTATGTGTTTACTCAGCTCAGATTTGGCAACGACGATGAAGATAACTGTATTAGAATGGTAAGAGAAGGGATAGAGGAAGTAGCCTACTCGTTAGTTGGTTAAACTGTATCAGAATGGGGAGAGAGAGGGAAGCTGGGAGAGCATCTTACTCGATCGAGGGAAAAACTGTTTCAGAATTGGGAGAGTGAGGGTGTTGGTGAAAGACTGCTGATGATAAGGATCCTATACTTCGTTGAAAGATTATATTTTCCTCCGACTAGCGTATGCTTCTTAAAAATCGGTCAAGAAAACATACACGGCAGTTTTCGTTTTCCTAAAATCATCTTCTATTTCACGTTTTTTGCGACGTCAGAGTATTGATACACTGTATAAGGTAAAAGGATTAGTATACAATAAGACATAGCTACGACATAAAAGGAGTGAACCAACAAATGGAACTTTATTAGGTATTTCTCTTGTCATGAAGTACAATGTACATCCCATAAATATACATACATTGGTTGAACCTTCTTTCATAAGTTTATACGTTCCTTAAATATCATATTAATTTTGTAATAGTACAACGATGTTTATCATACAACAGAAAGATATTTGTCTGATTTGGGGCAATATTCGCACTTTTGGTTTTCAAATGAAATTGATTGACTCCCAAAAGGTTTTAGGATGTACGCCATTCCGACACCTTCTCGAAAGTACACACTTCCGCACAGCTTAAATGTGTTGAACAAAAATGTTCACGCGGTTACCTGTGGAAATAGCCCGGCAGATCCAGACGATAAATAAATAGTAGAAAATAACCCATACAATATCTTAATGATGGAAACGATCCCTTTAAAGAAAGTTTGTAAAACGAACATTAAAACAATAAACATACAGGCAATAATAATGTCATGACACTCAACATTACGTGTAAAGGATGACACACAAAAATTCACCTTACCCATTCGCGATAGAAGGGAAAAACACATAATTGAAAGTTTTAGCCCACTAAAATATACTCATTCTTGTTTTATTTCGAAAATTACCGGATGTCTGTGTACATTTTTGTATGTACTGCACGGCGCTGGTTCATTGACGTCTACCGTATTTTACGACAATTCGAGCTAGAAAAGTTGAAGAAAATTGCGTCATTATATATATACACGTAAAAGAAGCTTTCAAGTAAAAATTTGCGTCAGTGAAAATTGGTCTTAGATTCAATAAATGTAGGACTTTGTCCCGGTAGCACTTAGCGTAAACTATCAACTGTGGCGCATTATACGTTTTTCTTGACGACTCTTTATGTGAAACAATGGATAATCGGAAATGGCTGGTTACTATACATGTATATAACAAGTCTAGACAGACATAATGGTCATATAACTGTATAGTTGAATAAAACGTATACTAAAATATTATTCTGTGACTGCTTTATATATAGAGAGAGAGATGTAATCAATGACTTCACCAGAAATTGTATGATTTATCGACAGTTAAACCATTGTTATGACGTCACGCTATTGTTCTCATCGTCCAATATATATAATATTGGACGGCTATCAATGGCTTACTGTCCAATATGTTTACTCAACTGTCCAATATTACTACAGAAAAATATTGGACTGCTACAATAAACAAAAAGAAAAAACGGAAATACCAATGACTACTGTTTTTAATAAAGATTCATGCAAAATACATATCAAATATATTAAATAACTACGTGTTACATCATCATGATAGTCCATCAGCACTCATAATAGTCCATTGTTTAGAATAGCACGAGAAACGAGACACCGTCTCCCGGACACTTTAGTTTAATTTTCAGTTCATGTATAGCACCAGGGTGGTATATATCCTGTACATCGGGGAGTTTGTTGTAACGTACTAGCTGTAACTGTTCCCTGTCATGTAATTTGTCTTTGGTCAAGGATATCTTCTAGAAACCCTGCAAACAATCTCCGTTCGTTGGTCTGGAATGAAAACAACACTATTATATAGTACAAACACGCATAGAGACATGTATGCATGACATGGATGGCTGGCGCGCCTCAGATAGTCCAATATTTTTTTCATTCGTCGTATATCTATTACCTAAAACTAAGTATTTCCGTTTTTTTACAGCTGGATCAAGCTAACCTTAGCTCGTTCAGCTATGTTACTGCTGGACCTTACTGACAAAAGGTATTTCAGTTCTTTGACAACTGAAACTTGGATTTACAGCGGTTATTCTACACTAATTTAATTAAGGTCGATTGTGAAACAAGTTTTTTCGACTTATATTAATCACTATCGACACCTAATTCCTGATGTTATCCATCGCCACGAGGGTATGAGAGAAGAGAAGCCAGTTTCCCTTTTATGCTGAGCGTCTAGCAAGGGAATTTCTGGTACCATTTTGTTTTCGTCTTTGGTATGACGCGACCAGGGACCGAACCCGAGACCTCCCGCGCTGAAGGCGAACGCGAGGAGGCGGTTTAATTTTATTGTTTCGTTATTGTGCGTTTTGGGCATTGTGTCGTGTGATTGTATTCTGAACTGTGCTATTTCTATTTCTGCTCTCGGTTGTTCCAGTAAGTGCTGCCTTCCGTGTCAAAATTTGTATTACTAGCATAGGTCAACGATCGACTGTTAATCTGTTAAATACTGCACTTGTCAGGTTAAAAAACAACAATAAGTAGGAACTAACTAGTTGTACGGGATTGTTTAATTATTGTATAGATTATACCTGAGCTTTCGTACTTCAAATTCCCCCGCCAATCACAGTTTGTACAAAACGTATTTGTTACTTAGCAGTTACTTTCAACAAGAGAATCATACTCACGTAACCAATGACACGGATTGACGGACACGGTTCATGTAGAGAAATGTCATTTCTAGAAATTATTCCATACATAATGTGAAAAGCACAAACTGAAAGCCAAATCAATAAGAACGCATCATGTGTCAATGAAATTGATATGATTATTCTTCAGAAAGAACCCTGACAATAACAGTATTATTCCTACCATCGGTTTGACAAGGACAGTATTTGTAACAAGTGTGTGTCATAAGTTAAGTAGTTTGGATGAATGGAGTGGATCATGTCCTGACTAATGAATTTATATATATTTGCTATATAATTTGATTACAAGAAAACATAGTAATGTATCCTGTCACTTGTGGAAATATCGACACTGTTATGACCCCATCCCCTATATCATGCTACATGACGTCACTATATATCGTGGCATAATTATGGAGAAGAAACTCTATATACTACCTCGTGTAATTTCACTTTAATTTTCTGAACGGATTAAGCAACAGGTCAATGATGTTGATAGAGTTCGTCACCGTCAATCCGGGCATTTATCTGGTTACATCTGGTAAAAAATACCTCCACCATACCTGATGAACTTCCTCCAGCATGGCAAATGTATACCTGATACACTTTATAAAATCACCCTGGTTAACTACAAGTTACCGCTACAGAACATACTACAATTAATTACCATGTGTTCACTAGTTTAGATTGATTTCAAACAGATTTATTCCGCCAAACAATATTACTTATGCATTTCAAGGACTTACAAGCATAATTAAAGGTTGTAATGAAAGTTCGTTCCGGTCAGAAAGTATGTCGTATTTTTATTTTTACCAAGTGATTTGTCATAAAATTTATATGGAAGGTACCGTCTAATGTATCGGTACCACCACACACCGCAATTTATGATCTGACGTCAGCGTCGTTATTGACGTTTGTTTTGGTGATTCTCAAATGGAAGCCCGAAATGAAATTACGTTATTAACATTGAAAAAAACATAAACATTCAAATTGTATATGATTTAACATATCTTCCACAATATCTTATGTAGTCTAAGTTAAGGATTAAGGCTTGGCATAATGGTTGTATATTAATATGAAAACTCCCTGTAGCAGCTCTTGTGTGTCTGCTGTGTTGTTCCAAGCCCCATGCACAATTCAATAGTCGTATGAATTTCCTCGCTTAAAGAAATGGGCATTTTGACGTTATTGAAAACGCGACTCGCCTTGATAAAACAGTTTTTAATTCCCACTCCGACGTCCAAGTAACTTAATACTTTCATGAAACCCCAAGATAATAGTTTGTAATAATCTGGCAGAAACATCGGAAGGTATATGAACTTAATCGGAATTGATAACGAGTTACGTCGGTCGGGGGTGGTAACGCGTTTCCATGGTAATACAATGGCTGATGACATGTTACTAGTTTGCATTATTGAAGATAAATTTGCATTGACTGTTGGTAATAAGTAACTGTTTGAAATATTATAAGAAATTATTGTTAAAACGCAATAATAATGAAATGAAAACGATTGTCTACGAATATATTGAATGACCCTCGTATTCATTTGTTTTGTGTACAAAAGCTTTTCAAAAACCGGAACGAATTGTCTTTACATCCTTTCAATATGAAATTGATAAGAAATACACGAAGCTGTAGTAACATAATTACAAATTGAAATTACCCAATTCAGCATGAATAAAGTACTAGAATCTATACGTGTGAATTTATTGCATTGTAACAGATGTACCTCTCAATTCCCTCATTTATATTGCCTATATTGCGATAACAAATGTTTTATAACAAACAACGTTCGGGCAATGCTACACCTTACACACGGACACAAATAGAAACTAATACCCTGGTACGTAGCTGCACGAGACAGTTCAACAACGTTCAAGACGTTTACATATTTCTCCTTTGTTCTCGTTAAATACTTACTTCAGAAAAACAAAAGGTCGATTTTTGCTATATTTAATGTATGATATGTCTTATATCGACTCGTCTACTCCATGTGAATAAGCCCCTTTAAGTCCTTTGTTTCTGATGTGTCAAATGTAGTTCTTGTGATCTCCAGACTATTCTCGTTGAAAGGAATGTGTTTACGTCAGACATTGGAACGACGGCTTATAATAAGTCGATCCTTTCAATGCGCACAATGGATATTATAAAAAGAGAAATGCATCTTAATTCCACATTTGTTTGCAAAAGGTTTACTGGGATTAAAAACTAAAGACAGTTCGTGACGTGTGGACAACATCCAAGATGATGAGTCAGTAAGTAAAATATTTATTTTAAGAGGCTTACATATTTGCAATAATGCAATCTTCAATATGGACCTCAACGATTCCGTTTTAGTACATGCTCACTAAGAACTTTAAAAATGGCATGATCACACCCTACAACGTGATAGTACGACAACACAAGCCAGCATCACACCCGAATTAGACATTGTGACATTTTTTTGAGATTGTTTTCGTCTTGCAGGAACTGCATGTACAATTTTCAATTATGTCATCACGTAATATGGATCATAATGAAATGATTGAAAGGAAAATTCTTACAAAGGTCCGAGGTTTGAAAGAAGCAAACGAAGGAATGTTGTCTGAACAAAACACCAAAATAATTTATGTAATCCAAATCCACATGTTCATTGTAACACAATTTTAGATATTTAACCGGTGGTCAGTTTTATGTTAATCAAATCACGGTGTCAAAAAGAAGCGTCCTTGGTGTTAATGACATAACAATACCCAAGTTCATTAGTAGGGATTTTGCCGGGCTATATGACTGACAAATATACAAATATATATAATATTATATGCAGTATTTATAAAGTACTTGTTACAACGACGTCGAATAACGTTTGAATGACGGTTGCGACGTCACTCAAAATGGGTCTGATTAGGGCCTCAATAAAACAGCTGTAACTTCCTTAAAACTCAAAGTACTAACAAAATTTCTTTTGCATTTTGCTTCATTAAGATTAATCTTTGAAATAATAAAACACTCAAAATCATTTTTTGTAAAAATAGCAGGTTTTCCTGGAGACTGGCTGATATATATATATATATATATATATATATATATATAGAGAGAGAGAGAGAGAGAGAGAGAGAGAGAGAGAGAGAGAGAGAGAGAGATGAGAGAGAGCGAGAGAGAATATATAATGTATAATGCTAGTTAAGTATCCATCATTTTCTGAGGATGTATGTCAAGTTTTTACTACGTAGTTGTCATGTTAATTGTACCATCCTGTAGTGTTCATGAAACAGATGTCTGGGATAACGAGCGATGTTTGCGTGTGAAGTTCGACATTTTGATGAAGTTTGCAGACAGTAGGATTATTGACAAATATTTTTTTACTTTCACTGTTTGTTGTTAAGACTGAATATGTTTGACTGGACAGGAAGTTTGCTCAGTTTAAAACGGACAAAGCTTCTACTTAGCAAATTACTAAGGATCAATGTAAACCTTCATTGCAATGTCTCCGTCTTTCGTTCATTAAGCCGACTCACATACAAGGTTACATTTGTATTGACAAGTTATCGTGTATGTAGTAGATTCTTCCTGGCCATTACTTTGTCTGTTGTTCCATTTAGCTTTCCTTGAAAGAAGATATCAGACATGCTTATAGTTGTATCAGGCAGGTTGAACTGTAATGACAATTATCTTGTTCTAACTGGTACATGATAATCTACACATCTACGTATATGATATGATGGATTGTTTGTGGTTTGCTTTTCCAAAACATTCCCATGGTGAAACATTGTCTTGCCAGAATGACATTCCCTTTGATAACGTACTCCGTCTATGTACACTGTACATTGGTTTGGAAGGTGGATGTCACGCCAATGACGTACATTTATAACAGACACGTCACTTTCACAAACTTTATTTCATGTTTTAGATTTTTCAGAGATTGCGTTTGTATTTTCCTTTCAAATCTCATTTGAACTAAATGTACTATGAAGTCAATACATGATACTGAAATGTTGATGATTGATAGACAAAACTTGACGTTGCCTCAATAACGAGAACATGAATGATAGACTGACATATGTAATCACATCTGATTGTGTACGCAGTCCGATTTTAAGTGTCATCTTTATAGAAACATGTCTTACCCCATCTATAAAAACATTGTCATATACTATTTAACTAGTTTATCAATGGATAGAAGTACACACAGGTATAAGGATTAAATTAACGTACATTTAATGTAATTGGCAACGCTAGTTTTCAAGAAATTATTGTATAATTCGCACACTTAAACAATAGTCATTAATGAGACTACTGCAAAAAAATCCATCAATAGTGGTCAACAAAAATATTTTAAACACGGTTTCAATCGAATTTGCTTATGTGTCCATGGCAAGGAGGCAATCTATACATCTACGTCTTATCGATGATGTGTTCGTTTTGTTAAGGTAATGTTTGCCACTTGTTTGTAAGTCCCTGACCTAGTTTTGCAAGTTAATGGGTTGTAAAGCAGATAAACGAATAATGCAGTCCGAGTTTCCATGCTCAGTAGTAGCTAAGTCTGGTTATGACAATGGTTATTCCATAAACTTTATGTTGTTGACAATGTGAAATTCAATGGGTTTTATACTTAACACTGTCAACATATTTTAATCCGGCAGAACTTGCGATGTACCATTAAATTTTGGTTTCGTCTTGTTTTAGGACAATTCCGTAACATGATCTGGACGATGCCACCTCATAATTATTGAGCACTTCTCACAATGGATCCCTGAAGAAGTACATGCCTGTTCATAAATTACTCAGTCTTGGTACATTACTGCTTGGTCAAATGTAAAACAAGGCGCTTTAAAAAATGTTGTTTTTAATAATGCATTGCATCAATATATTATACAACCTTTGTAATAGTAAAATGTTGAAATGTGACCCTGCTTGTAATTTAAACCAAAGATAGACAAACGTATGGATTAAATAAGTAAATGATACATGCTAACAACATTTTACATTATATTGATACTTAACAATGCATTCAATGGCGCTGGCAGTTATTACCAACCTGCATTACATGGCTAAATATTTTTATTTTATTAAATTCAGGCCATATTTAAATGTAGAAACGTGGGTGAAATTCTGGAAAATCAATTAGTCAAGCAAATGTGAAGGGATATAATTTTAACTACAACTTATATTTCATGACCTTATTATCTAAACGTACCTTTATCACAAAGTAAATGTTTGCAATGAGACCCTGCTGGTTTGTTAATCTAGGAAAAGGACCACAAAGGCCCATGTTCAATGACGGTCAAACATTGTGTAGCATGTATAAGATAAGATGTATGCCATTTTACTTAAGTAAACTATGCTATATAATGTCATTCCATATTCATTTTTGAAAACAATGTGGTACTGTTGCATCATGCCGTCAACTTCAAGAAGCCGTTCATTACCACTCACCACATAACTTGAAACAACAGCGTTGTTATGTAATTTACGCATAATTCATTATTAATTTGTCGAATTTAATTAGAATGCCACCACGACCGTATTGTTCTAACAAATGGTATCGCGCAATGTTGTACAATCAATTTTTTGGGCAGGGATGGTCATTAAACAACAGTGCAGCCCATTGATTATCTGAATAAATGTCTTGAACATGCCAATAAATACCTTGTTATTGTGACATTTAAAACCACTTCGCTGTTTCGTACGGGAACGTGTCATAACCACTCTCTTCCTCCTCGATTGGTATGATACTGTTCGAAATAACGAATTGATATGTCAATCGCCTTTTGGTATTTCTTATGCAATTTCAATTTTCTTGTTCATGTTGAAGGCTGTCCTTGAGACTTGTTACTTAATTGTGCTTTTCTATTGCTGAATCTATGTCATTCAGCTGAAACAATTGCATTCATTTTAATACTGTTATTTTTTTTTTAACTTCTTAGAACTTCAGACAGCTGAAACTATGTACTTCAGCCATTTTACTGCTAAGAACTATGTCAATCAACTTGGGCATTCAGCTTTTTGATTGCTGAAACCAGTTCATTCAGTATTTTGACAGCTTGGACTTGGGCGGATCATTTTCTCGTTCGGCTGTGTGTTGGAAATGTTTTCTGTGCTGACAGGTTTATTTGAGCGCTGCCTTCCCTGTCCGATTCAATATTATAATTTGCTTGGTATGCATGTATTGTACCTTTTCATGGTTCATAAACTATCTCACCGTATTGCTAATTGTGCAAAATGAATTGACAGCAGTGGGCGATATTTTCAATTTATCTTAACGTGCCCACTGTTAGGCATAATTGATTGCTTAGGTCGGTTAGTAAACACTTTGCCGTTGTTATTTTCGTTTTAATAAGGATCCAATTAAATAATCAACCGTCAGGGAGATTGTATTCAAACCGTCTCAAGTTAAATCCAGTCCGTTATTACACGCTAATGAGCATTTCTGATTTCCATTATTCATCGGGAAAATATGGTTAAAGAAAATATGTGCGAATATTAGCAATTCGGCATGATAGAGCCTGAAGCCAAACAATGTTCTAGTTAAGTGTTCACTAACCTACAGGACAATGACTGTAAAATTATACTTCTAAATAAACATCTAGATGAGCATTTATAAAAATGACCAACAGATCATTAAGTCATTAAGATTAACATGATGCACATGTACACGGACATACACCACACAGAGGAAGTAACAGAATGGATTCAGTAGTCCAAAGAACAATACAACTAAACAACAGACTTATGGCGGGTATTTTATGGCGGGAAACTTTTATTTACTTTGTCCTGTTCTAAACTGTTGCCTGTGTGGTGTGAGGTTTGGTGCACTGTAAAAGATTTACTTCTGTTTTACCATTGACTGTCATTTTACAACTTTTAAAACATTTTGGCAGCTAAATATAAATATTTCAGCTTTTTACTGCTGAAACTTTTATGGCTGAAACTAAGTCAGGCGAATTTTGGTATGGTAAAAATATGTTTTTTAGCTGAAACCAGCAGGCCATTAAACTTTTATAGCTGAAACTTGGTCATTCAACAGTTTTTGTAACTGCAACCTTGTATTACGGTTGTTTGGGCGGCTAAGGCTTGGACTTTCCGCGGTTTGGTTTCATTTTTCTCGTTCAGTTGTTTGTTTGGGTATTACGCAGTGTGATTGTAGCATGTGTTGTTGCTGACCGATTTTTGTATCTTTTTAAAAATAACGACCTAAAGTATTATGACCATATGATCTTTTAAGAACACTTCATTCAAAAACAAATAATTTGACATTACAATCGTACGTTTTATTATATATTTCCAGATGGACCATTTTGTAACCGGACTCTTGACCGATTTGGTGGGTGCTGGCCGGACACTTTGCCGTCACAATTTGCGAAAATAATCTGCCCAGATATTCCATCTTTCAATCATGAAGGTAAGTCTATATTACTAAATAAGTCCTCAACATTACTCTCCAATTGTCTCGTTCCATGCTTAAATATAACGTTATATTGAAATCAAAGCGATGCGTGGAGCGTATCTCAACATAATTACATGTATTAGTAATTAACGCCTACATTGGGATTAAACCATACAGTAATCAAAGCACTGAGAGTTCTGGTGGGAGGCTTTCTGGTTGCTTCCATTAAAGCTCAAACCTACTTTACACGTTTTATGTTCGTTTTCTTACTGCCGATCTTGTCAAACATCAAAATAGGCTTATGTGACTTTATAGGCATGTTGCATATATAAACAATTGCAAAAAGGGTACATTTTATTTGGCAAACATGTCTTTTATGCGACTATCAAAATCGGCAGTAAAAAATTATAAGCGCCTATTTATCAGATTCTACAGTACGCTTACAGTAAACACTGACCGAGCGCAGCTGGATTCCGATACCAGGGTACTGTTTTATCAAAGTATTTACGGAAATCGTAAACTTACGCTCAGATTTAAATTCTTTATAATATGTTTACAATTGTAAAGTGTGGCAAACGGAGCTGCAATTATAATAATGGTTCAGTTACTGAACTCCAACAAACCATACCCGTCACCATTTTGCAGTTGTTAACGAACTATAAAGAATTTAAATATGAGCGTAACTTTAAGATTTTCGTATTAAGTTCTTTGATAAAACAGTACCCGGGACGCTAGTATATATCTGGTCAGTACTACGCTATCAGATTACATAACCGATAACAGGCATTGCAGACGGTACGAGGGTAATAGCTATTCATTCATAATAGCAAATTGATCACGTGACCCTGTTCTGGAAGTAGTAATTTTCTGGACTGTTATTTGGTTAAAACAATTACGTCTACATTGTATTATTTACGTTTAGTCAAAATTAACAACGTGTTTATTTGTATACTAGGCCCTTTATTTCAGTGTTTTCTAGTTGGTTTCTGGTGTAATACGTTTATATTACATGTAAATACTTCGGAACTACTTCGCTTAGTCAATCGTGTATATTCTAAAAATGGCTTCTTACAGAACCTTCAATATAAGTTTTAAAAATAGCTATGCAGTCGGGACATTTGATGGATACGTCATGCATAAATTATTCAAATAGCTATTCAGCCGAGACATGTGATTAATACGTCATTTTCATATTATGAAACAAGTTCCATATGGTCTCAGCGGAATGATTACATGTATTTGCAAAAATATCGATTTAACGAACAGTTTGACAATATTTTTTCATCTTAAAAAAAAATGCTGATTTAAGTAAAAAAGTTAAAATATTTGCAGAAACATATTTAATAATATTGAAAATGTTGACAGATTTACATAGCAGCCTAAAGGCGGTTCAGATTGTATTAAGAAATGGGCAATGGTAGTAATGAGAGGCTTAACGCCTCCCAAAAACAATACAAACCACAGTCATAACGAGAAACGAGAGCTGCAAATTAATGAGTTTTGAAATGAATGTTTTACATTGATTAGTTGTCAAGAGTCCTGTGGGTAAACACTGTTAATGCTGTTATAACGAGGCAAACATTTGTTTTTGAAAGAGATGTTTTCATTATCCTCGTTAGTTGATGTGAGTGTACCGCGAATACCCCGCACTCACATGTAGGCTACAATAAACAAGTCGATTCTAGACAAGAAGTCTATGCACTACAGACACACGCATACAATTCTACAATAGGTGATAAAAATAATTGAATGAACCAGATATTAGCTACAGGGTATTATTCTAATGAAAAACTGATGACTAATAATACCACTTTGAGTTGAAGTCCACAACAGTCAATAACTGTCGGAGGCGTTTGGAAAATCGGCGAAGTCAAGCTCAAAATTAGCCGAGTCTTGCATAAAACGTAAAAGTGAATAATATTCAAATCAATGATTCCGTTTATAACAGTTGAAACAACTACATCGGATGCACATCAAATTAATTGCTCAATATAGTCATGTATCTTCATTATTAGTACATTACCTGTTCACTGAACTAACTTGAGCTTTAATCATTACATTACGTGTACATATAATGTAGTTGAATGATATACATCTTTATACACGATGCAATGATACAGGACTAGAAATTTCAAATATGACAAACAATATGTAAGTCTTGTTCAATGACGTAGTCCTCATCTGACTATTTGCATGCTTTGCTTTGCTAAATGTCACGGGGAAGTCATTGTCACGCGTACGTGTACATTACTTAAAGCACATTTCAAGAGCTATAAGGGAGAACGGTGAACACATGAATGTAATATATATATACTATAAGTCCAAAGCACAATAAAAGCTCTACAGCTAGCATGTCGTTAGGCTCTGCGTATAATGCTCTCATAGAGCATTGCCTCAGTTTAACCATGTACTTGTAAGTAATATGTAAAGAGACAGTTTCAGTGTTAAGATATATGCGAGATGATGCTGTCTTGATAATACAGTATTACAAGTATCAAAATAATTATTTCGGAATGTCTTATGAAAAGGACACCTATGTTGCAGCGACAGACACATGCGATGACTTTGTGTATTCATGCCATCGACAGACTTAAGAATCTTAATTGTCGATCCGATAAGTTTCCCCCAGGAGGTGTTTTCTCACCACGAACATAATGCAATCTGCTATTGTTACTGTATCTTCACTTTTGTCAATTATAGAGACGCTTAACTTCATTTACAACGTCTTAACAGTGGGAAAATTGCTGTCTGTGTCAGTTACAAAGGCGGTCACATGAACTTATATTCATCGTAACCTGGAGTTAGACTTTAACCTCACTGTATCGTCTGGAAGTCGTTGTGTTATTCTACGTAATACATGTTACTGTTGTAGTATCACGGCTAGTCATAGGATCGGCCACCTTTATAAATCGTCATGGAGCACGTTAATGAGAGACAAACGGAAAGTAGTGAGACACGTGGAGACAAGTACAGACAACTGTGTACACATTTAGCAATATGTTAAGTTTATGGGGATGGAGTGAGAACAAAAGTTGGGGTGTGGCAAACAATAATTCAGAATATTTGAGAAAATAAAAGGAATCAAGCAGACAGACTTGTATCGAATTTATACCATCACTGTAACATAACACCAACAACTCGTTAAAAAGGGCCATCCTTTTTAAATAGTTTGCTTCAAAGAATGTGTGTGCCTTTCATTACTCGTTCATAAACACATAAATTGGCAAATGTCACGAGCCAAAACAATAACCATGCTTACATTATAACTCCAGGGAACAAACTCTTATTTAGGTTTGGACTGAACAATGTATACTTTAAAAGATATTCAAGAAACATTGCCATATTTCTACTTTCGGTTTGAAAGGTCATTGCAGTTTTGCATGATACAAGTTCATAAATATGATTTATAATTATTTCCTTGTAAGAGTTTGTTCCGTATACTATTGACTATGTTGCCAACAACAAACTTTAACTCTTAATGTTATGTTGACCTTGTTTGTGAAAGAGCAAGATTTGCAATGAAAGTGCTGAATGTTTCAATAAATTCATTTTACTGATATTTAATTTTTGTTTAACTTCATGGGTAAATATAGTGCATCATAATACTATGCTTACTGTACCCAAAACATTTCAATTTTAAGAATAAAATGCTTTTGAAAACGACATGCTAAATCTCACTATAAATTATACTCTGATACCTTAAATTTCGTAAAATCATGCAGACAGAATTCATATACATGTATATATATACGTGTTTATGAGCGGACAGGGATAATATATAACAAATGCAATGTATGTTGTAACATGGTCATCCATGACCGGTTTAATTTTTTAAAATTAACATATATCATAATACCAATAAATGACAAAACACACGATCAAAACTTTATAACATGTACATATGAAATAATCAAAGCTAAAATGTGGGGTTTCCGATGGAAAATTGGGTAAGCTTTTGTGTGTGTGTTTTTTTTAACAAAATTGTGGAGAAAGGGAATGGAGGTGGGGAAAAACGTTATAATGTCCAAAATACAATCTAAAATTTAACAAACAACTCGATGACTTATTTAACTGCGCAATTCTGTGGGAACCAGTTGGGAAGGTATAAAGAACTGTGTGTCCGTAGCAGGACGGATCAACAGTTGTCCCCCTTTCCAAATATGACAGTGGCGTGACCGTACCGCAATTTATACGGGACGGAACGCAAACATATCCCTTATCGCTCATAAAAACAGCTGATACCATGGTATAGCTAATATATATACAATCACTGTCATACAAATATATCTATACGTACATGTTATAAAGATGGGTACTTGGGTACTCTCACTATCTTCATCTACTGCCAGTGCTTTTAACCATGTATCTCCAATCGAAAATATGCATAATTTATAATGATATTTCAATATTTCAGCGTTTGCCTACCGGGAATGTACGGAGAATGGGACTTGGTTTGTCAATTCAAAAGGGAATACATGGGCCAACTACAGCGAGTGCTTAATGCGGGGAAGTCATGTTGTAAGTGAACGATTATAAATCTTGCTATAGAAATAATGCTTTGTTTTATTGTTGTTTCATCTTAATTTACTATAATTTCAGATCAGCATTTGTGTATGGCCCCGCCTCTCTAGTAGTCGTAGAGCGACACCCAATATGTTTTTATTCGATTCAAAGATTTGACAAGTTATGTTTTTTGTAATATTGGCTAAATACTCCAAAGTTCAATGCCCTTTCTGGATATTTTTCAAGGTTGTACATAACAGTGTGTACAATGTCGTTATAATGATTCAAATGTTCGCAGGTGATCACATTTTTTTGGCTATGTGATTAATCATAATCATCTATGTCATTGCGGACACAAAGGGGCTGTCGTCTGGGTACTACTGTGTGGAAACTCCAGTAAAGTATTGGTTAAATGTAGGTCAGTCAATTGAATTACCTAAACATTGTACGCCTTTTTGGATTTTGTAGTAAGATGTGAATGGCTGGTATATGTGTACATTAATGTTGTAGTTTTAAGATTAGGGTCAATTAGTCTACTCAGATTGTGTTGTCCATGGAATGACATAGTATCACGAACATCAGTTCCGGTTTTAAGTAATGCCGTGAAATCTTCTCTCCACAGTGGTGATCATGTATGACATTGATGGCATTGGAGTCGTTACGGTAATACTAGTAAATGTCAAAGGTTTAAACAATTGTAAGGCCTGGCGTACTTCTAATCTTACATTTATTTTTTCTTTAAAAGTATCATGTTTACATACAGGCGTATCTTTATGCACATTGCCTATCTTACTGGCTAGTTAATGCTGTTGTTCATTTAATCACAGCAGCAGCCTCGTGGTTTACACTCTATATAATTATGTACATATTATGTCACATATATATTCCCTGTTGTTGTTGTTGTTGTGAGAAGAAGATAATAATAAACCACAGAAGGAAAGCAGTATGTAACTGGCGCAGCAAATCATACATAAGCATATCAAACAGGACAGTACGAAAAATGAAAAGGATATGTACACATGAAATACATCTACCACAGAACACAAGGTCATTCATATGTAAAACCAATGTGATATTGTGCCGTGTAATGCACAGATAACTGTATCATTATTGAAGAGTAAACAAATAATATTTTTATAAAGGTTTATAACACGGGAAATTGACCATACAGTCACTGAGGTGCAGTTTCTTTTTAATAAACATTTCATTAATACTGGTGTTATATAAACTAATATTACATAATCAGAAACTAGAAATTTGATATCAATATTTTAAAAGACCGCCTTTAAATAAGTAAATAAACCCATAGGGCGTGAACTCACTTTCGTTGTTCTTGTGTAGACTAGCATTGTCGTTTCTATTACATTGTAAATGCACCTCAGTGATTGACTGTACACCGTGGTATACATTTCATGGTACAACTTTTTAACTAGAAGATCAATTCCGATAGGAGTTTGCATTGAGGTAGTTCCAACGATGTTGTCTATGAATGTAATTACTTTATGAAGATATCAATAACCAATTCTTGTTTTTGATACAATGAAAATCTGACCACTTTATAGTAGAAATGCACCTTTCTTATATATATATATATATATCTAAGATATTGTTTTTACTCTTTACTAATGATACATTTACCTGTGGTGTAATGTTGGTATGTGATGTTTGTTATGTTTTCTCTGCTCGGTGGGTTAGGTTAAGTAATGCCTTCCCTGTCTGACTTTCTTTTATATTTCTGTTTGAAGCAGTTTATACAAATACTGTACAACATAGCGCTCAGACGATCGAGTAAGATCATCCGAGTAAGATCTTAAACAATTGCAAAAATATTGGTTCAATTAACTTAATGAAGCACGTATACAATACCTCACATTGCATAGTCATTCATTTCAAAAGCGTCAAATTTAAAATAAACAGTCCTTGCAACATGTAAGTCAATATGGTAATCGAAACCTTTCCTTGGAAACAATAGTATCGCTGTTATGTTTTGAGAAAATACAATGCCCTTCAAAAATAACTACACAGTGGTTATTTGCCCATGCTGTTTGCTTACATGGTGTAACACATTTTGCGAAACAATAGGATGACATAGTTTTCCGTAGAGTAGTATTATTTCTGGAGCATAAATTGTACACATTGATTAGTATCGTAGAACCACGAGAGAAAATGATTTATTTTCATGCATGAAAGGTACATTTGTACGTTTTTATGTTTTCGGTGCTCGGCTGGTGCAGTTGGGCATTGTGCCTTGTATGTTTGTTTATGTTTTCTGTGCTCGGCTGGTTAAGTGAAGTGCTGCCTTCTCTGTATGACTTAATATTATATTCATGTCACGTTAAGATGGAACGATTCATATAAAACATTTTTATCTTTACTTCTGTCTATTTTGTACGCATACATTTAGCAATTGTATAATAAGACATTCATTTTGTACAATTTACGTACAATTGTGACAGTCTTTTAAAAAGCTATTGAATGTGTTGCTCAACTTAATGCAATGTAATGAATTTCATATTTTTGATGGGCAAACTTATATTGTTTAATTAATATATATATTCTTCTGCTTCAGTTTGAGGGAGATTTTAAACATGTTTACATATTTATTGGTGGATTTTGTTTGTCTTTGGTGATGCTAATTATCTCACTTGGAATATTCTTCCGCTTCAGGTAAGGACTATTTTTCACTCTTTTTTCAGGCACTCGCAAACCTCATGATCCCGTCATTTATGTAATTGTTTACTATCCAAATATTTTGAAACAAAGTCAATATGATTAATGAATTCACTTAATTTACAATCAAGCCAGATTTTAACAGTCTTGTATGATCATTCAATCCCAAATCAATCATCGTGATTAAAGTATAATTATTACTATATAAAAGCCATGATATGATGGCTTATATAACGGTTTGGCTTTCTGATGTGTATGAATTCACCACAAAAGTCGTTGTTAATGAGAAAGCTGTTGTTAAAAATGTATAACTGTAACACGGCGGAATATTTCATTTAGATTCCAACGTGACTTTAACGTGCAATTGTATCTCAAGTCTACTGTTCGAGAGTATAGTGTTAACTTTACTAGTTTCTCTGCGTCATGTCGTACTCGAAATACGTACATGATATGTCGTCAATGCAACCGGTATACCGAACGCTGTACGACGCTGTAATTGTTCTTTGTCTATATAGACAAACTCTTAGGTCATTTTAGAATATTCTTTATATCTTGTGGATTTTTACTCCCAGTTTTCGTATTACATACCACACTTAAATCACTATGATTTTAACTAATAAGGTGATTTTTCCACAACCAATTCATCCGAGCAAAAAACAAGTGCCAGCAAATCTCAACCAATATGATCGTAATTGTCAACCATTTTTAAGAAAATTTGTTTATATCAATTGATTTATCTTTAATTTGTTTGTATTGGGATAATTTTTTGCCAGTTTTTTTCGATACATAAATGTATTTGTGTAAATAAATTCCTACGTGTTGTAAAATGACTAATGCTTTTTGAGGGTCGATAAAAATGTCACTGTTAAAAGTAACCCGATGAGCAGACGAACTTTACACAATTCATTGTTTTAACATCCATATTCCAGTTAAGCAAAAAAGTACTAATCTAACGTGTGCCTATTTTTCATTATTTACAATAGTTTGCATTTGTTGATAGTATTGACCCCATTTCTTTCATTAACTTATCAGAGATCTTCAGCTGAATGTTTTGGGTCTACCGTTAGAACGACCCTTTCCCGAGGGCTGTTTTTTACATTTTTCCCGCCGAAAGTCGAGACCACATCAGTTTTTTGTGTTTCGTCCCCAACGGATTCGTTCGCGCTATTCAGTTCGTATGCAGGTAGAGTTATTGAAAAGTAGTTTTCAGTTATTTTATTTTATTTTCTTGCGCCCATGTTAAAAGAATTGATCGACTTTTGATCCATTAAACTACCACAGATAATGAGCCAAAAGGTGTTGTGATGGGACCGTTGTCGTGTGATTTAAATGAGTCAGCTGCTATCGTGTCTCTGAGACAATATTCATTTTTTTTAAATCTATTACCATTAAAGATAAAACCCTATATTACCAAGAATTGTGATTTCCCCCAGTAACAGTACTTCAGATTACAACAAGCTTTAACGTATAAGATTTAATGGCTATTGGTCACGTGTTAAAGTCCATAGAATTTTGTCCTTGAACTTTTCGAATACTCCGCTTACACACTATGATGGTATAATCATTTTACAGTGACAACTTTGCGGTGCATTTGATGTTTTGCTTCGTTGATTTTGTTGTTTTATGGATCTCCAAAACGTTACCGTGTTACTATCCGCGATGCCGTTGTCATAGAATGATATATAATCCCTCGTGTTAACTGCCCCACTGATGATAAAAATATACTCGGATGTAATAAATATAGTTTAATTACAGCAAACATATGTCTGCTTTAATGCTTTAAGTACTTATACGTTATCTGGTTACTACTGGTTGGCGAGTAGTTTCCGACAGCGATCAGTATCAGGGTTCTGCACGTCGTCTTTATTAGTTACACATTTGATATTTTTTCGTATTTCAAAGTAGCTTTTCAATTAAAGTGTGAAAAATAATTAAAGAACTACATTATAACAACAAGTGTGTGGCAAAATTTTACTATTCACGTAAATATTAAGAAAATACCAAGAAATACACGTAATACAATAATAATCTTCACCTCTTTTGCTTGGGGGATCAACTGTTTAAAATATTTATAGCCTTGGGATTGCCCGAGTCCTTGTTTATCAGGTATCAACGGAATCAGCGACCCAAAACGGAAGTCGGCGAGAGAATTATTGACGTCTTACTAATTGGCGTCAGATTATGTTACTAATTTGAAAACGCTACGACTATAAGGCTACAATCGTCGTCTGCGTGTACTCTAAACTACCATAGGCAACTCTTAAATGATACACACAGCCAATAGGAGTTACTTTCCCTTAGCTTAGAGGCTCAAAACGGGGAAAATATAGTATTATTAGTTAATAAATGCGAAATGTCGGCTACTGCTACTCTTCATCCAATTTAAGGCCTAAAATAGTGACCCATTTGTGGCCCCAATTACAGTACACTCTGTAAGGTTAAAAGTACCAAAAAAGTGACAAATATTTCGGACTTGAGCCCAGGATTATTAAAAGGTAAATTATTTTCTTCAAAACCACCTCGTTTTCTAGAAAAGGTGAGAAAACATGCAAACATTGTCGGATACTGATCGCCAACCAGTAAGCACTGTTCAGTGATATTTGATGTTGAGATTTATTTCAGTCAAAATGATTTAAATGGAGCGGATTTTTGACGTTACTCGAATAATATTTAACTTAGTATAAAATGAAATATACCAAAATACGCAGCATACAAAGCCCGACTGGCAGATAATTTTCATTTTATCGAAACGTAAGAATGTATTACACAAACGGAGCAAACGCGTTAAAACTGCTACGAAAATGACGTCCCGCCAGGTGGTGCTTTTAACGTTGATAAATTTATTTTTACTGAAAACTGCGAATTAGTAACGTTCACATCTCTTATTTCAATCATATTAAATATCATTATATTCTGATGTACATTTCTCTTTCATCGAAAGGGTGGGAATCCACCTTTACGTGTTACTATTCGATGCCGTTGTCATAGAATAATACATTAGCTCTCGTGTTTACTGCCCCACTGATGATAAAAATATATTAGGAAGTAATAAATGTAGTTTTATTACAGCAAACATATGTCTGTATTAATACTTTAAGTATGTGCGGTTTATTGCAAATTACGCTATCTTGTTGCCATGGTTTTCATATCATTAAGCACTGTTCAGTGACATTTGATGTTAAAATTTATTTCATTACATAAACACTGCGGTATACCGTACACCGGATATTGCTAGTAAGGTGAGTAATGTTATCCATTTTCGCGACCTTCAAGTGTACACCAGGTTAAGTTGTTTGTCTTTCTGAGTATGTTTAATGCAAATTTTATACAACAGTATCTACTACGATAATTTTCCTAGTCTTTGAAAGCTGGCTAACGACCAGGAATTACTTAAAAGGGTGATTAAAAGACCAAACTCGTATCGTTACTCACGCAAAAAATAAGCTCGATCCGTCAAATAAAGATGATTTTGTTTATATTCTTCGTTAATCTACACAACTTGTCGAGCAAAATGACATTCCAATTAATGACCAAGTTTATGCTGTTAATGTTTTACCAGGAAAGGAATCGTAAATAACGGTACATTTTGAGAATAAATAAAATGTTAGTGTACAGAGTATTGCTTTTGTGTTGCTCACTGGTACGGAGTATTGCTGTACAGTATACGGAGTATTGCTCATTGAAATTATGTAAATTCGGTCTCGATTTAGATTTGTTGATAATTGGAGAGTGTAAAAGCTACATTAAAACATGCTGTAATGCACGAATCCTGACGTAGGTCCGAGCATTCCTCGAAATTTTAAAATGTAATACTTTATATGTACTCCAGTTTGACAGGTTAAGAGTATGATTAGTACATATTTATCGTACATATTTAGGTAACTACTCCATTGTCTTAAACATAGGTCGTTCCTTACGTACGTTCAAATGCTAACTGACTCGCCCAGTGTGCCGAAATTATACATACTACACACATCAGCCTCTCTAACCAATGGTCATGCTCTGACAATATTTAGTGACATTACGGATCACCAAATCTGTCTAAGGTTAAAGGTTGTTCCATGAACATAATATTTGCTGACTAAAGTCTTGGATACGTTCATGTGTATACAAACTTTACAACATATAAATACATTTAAGCTATAACTAGATAAATTCCCAATGCTTACATCTTTATTAGAACAATAGGTTTTTGTACCAACTTTGCTGGTCTGACGTACCCTTCCCAAGAAAGATAATTGGTCCGATCCACTTGAGAAAATGTCTGTATCTAGGCATTACCACGTTCAGTAGAAATGCTCTGTCACACACAAATTATTCTTGAAAAAGCTTTTACGACAGGAAAATATAAAAATATTACACAAATAGAGCTGATAAACAGCACTTTATTGTATGTGATTTGATATAGAATCTATCTTAGAGCTATAAAACATTACACACTTATTCTTATTAAGTAGAATTGTTGGTTGGTAAGTCACAAATTAAGGTATACATTTGTTTGTAAGGTAATCTACATATTCAGTTAAATGTTCAGCTCGGTTCTGTTTTAGTAAGTGTTTAGAAAATTCATTATCTTAACTACGGTACGCTTTACAACCAATATTTACACTCAAATATTCAAATTAACTCTTTTGAGGTTCATAGCAAGCAACATTTTTTGGTACCAAGTATCATTTTTGGCTAATTTCCTAGTTATATTTAGTGTATTTGGAGGCCTAAGCAAACGTGCAATACTCTGTACAGTAAACATCAATACTCCGTACACGCACTTCTATCTACTTTGGTATGTGTCTTTGTTGTACTTTGATCAATTTTTCTGAAATTCGGACTTAAGACATTTAAGTTCAATACAAACAGAAAGCCCATTTAAAAAAAATTATATCTCGACAATACACTCATTCCAAACTTATGTAAAGTGCCGTCGTCAATATTTGCGTGTGAGCAGCAGCCCAACATTGGTTAATTTGAACACTTCTACGAATACCTGCTATAATATAACGTACTATAAAGTTATAAAAATATCCAAAAACGTTAAAACATAGTTGGGATGATGTAAGTAGTCTAAAGTTTGGCAAATATCGTCTCTGAACTTCCCCTGGTATACACGAGAATGTCGCGAAAATTGATTACTCACCTTTACTAGCAATATCCGGTGTACGGTATACCGCAGTGATGAAAGGTGCGCGTGCAGGTCTATAAGTCAGTTATATTTGCAACATTACAAATACGAACAATCTGCTCGCTCGAAACCTTAAAGGGACTGCCTCACATATTTGTGTATTGCGAAAGGTCACAAACCACTACATAAAATTGTTCTTTAGCTCAATGCATAGTGACAATTGTCAGCTCCAGATTATATCAGGTTAAAGTCTATGGCCAGTTCACAGACTTATATCATTGAAAAGCAGTATGTTCAGCTACAAAATAAGGCCACAAAAACAGGGGGGGGGGGTCATGTTTAATACAAGAAATATTTTTTTCGTCAAAGGCGGCAGATAATCTTTTACAGACGGCGGATCTATCCAATGTGGGTTAATTACCCTACTCTACTTTCGCTTTGTCAAATATGCCAAAATCTTGAAATATTCAAGATGAAACACATTCACTCATTCAACTACATGTATACAATACCTGTAAAATCAATAAGATTATTCTAGTTCCATTTAGTCAAGGCATATCACCATTTCCAGACAAACAGAAGTTTCCATAAGGACTATTTGCATTTAGTGGTTTATAACCAAAAATAAAAGTGGTATAGTTGCCTGTATATCCCATTAACAACCCTACTGACATCTAAAATAACTTGAGAAACTTCGCCATTTTGTAGTTATTTAGTATTTTTACATCAAACATTCCATAGGGTATTTATACCCTATAGAATTAACACTACCTTTACTTAAATTGCCAGAAATGTGTTTGCATTGGATGAAAACGAATCGAAAACGAACCAAATATCTGGTATCTCACTGATGTTTACGCTGTAGTGTGTTGATGTAACAGTTCGATCACGTGTGAATTACATAATTCACAAAGCATGTTGGAAAGAAACTTAGCGCTTTTTTCAAGAAAAAAATACTCAGTGGGCGATATCGAGAGTGGTATTAATTGCACCAAATCTTTCAATAAACAACCATCAGTGGCTTTCTATTACAATAATTCTTGGTTAGGTTGGAAAATCACGATATACAAACATTTTAGCCCAGTCTGTGAGGCAGCACCTTTAAACTTTAAAATTGTGTTTTGAAAGTTAACGATCTGCAATAAATATAGATCTGCAACATTTGAAAATGGTCATGAACAGCATGCTGTCTTGCTTATATTTTGCCAATTAAAACCAAGTAATGTTGTCACCTATCGTTTTATATAGTTTCCATGCGAAGTTTTTCTCTAAATTGATATAATAAAACAGAAACATTATTTTGAGTTTATTACAGTAAAAATCGAAAGCTCGAGCTTCTATTTTATCTCAAATTCAGGTTCTGAGTTGAGCAAAATCTCAATTTTAGTTCAGATTTCAACTTGAGATGATTCGGGAGATCGTGGCCTTTTTTGGGATCTTTTTTTCTGTAGGGTTTTCAGAAACATAATAATACACTGGCTATGAATGTACAATTGGGTACACCACAAATGCTACGGTAGAACAATGACTTTACGTCGCATATGACGGAAGCATGGTTAACAAATGAATAACAACCTATATTAAAAAGGTCCATAATGTACATTATAAATAGTTTTATATATACTTAAAAACAAGCGTTTTGCACGATAATCAAAAAACTAATATCTTTGACTTCATCATAATTATCCATAAAATACGGATTTAATACACATTTCGGAATAGTATTATCAAGTTTACTTTACTCCAAATAAAAGATAACACGTGTTAAAACACTGACGTTTTTGGACCATATTGTAAACTGGTCTAGAACCAAAAATGTCATCCACAATAAATAAAGTCGTTATTATTATTATTATTAGACGTATAACAACTTCACAAAGCGGATGCTAAAAGGCACGGGCGTGTACACAACAGCGTTTTCGAGCACGCGTGCTCCAGACGTTATTCTGTGTCACTGAACACCTCCATAAAAAGTCGGAACGCGTTTTCGATCCCACTCACGTTTGTATTGACGCGAACGTTATGTACTTGGATACTTGGATAATCCGTTCAAAACATTTGTCCTTAATTATAATTTATATTTGGTTTCAGACAGCTTAGATGTGACAGAATCACCATACATAAGAACCTATTTTTGTCATACGTCTTTACTGGCATATCTTGGATCCTGTACTATGTACTCGCCGCCTTAGATGGTGACGTCATGCTGAATAATCCGGTAAGTACAGAACGTGGTATATGTTCCGTTTTAACACACCTTATAATTTATTACGATTAGATGCTGGCTTAGAAAAAGAAGGTCGTCTTATAAGACGCATGCATATTTGAAATCTGCATCACAAGGCGCTATTGTCATTAAAATGTCATGTCGGCCAAAGCTTGTTTTTTCCATTAGGAAAAAGTAGTTTTCAGATATTTGTTCTTGTTTTCTCAAAATATCGAAATTGTACTTACGACCTTCTCATTCTAAGCCAGTGATGTATGGTATTAACCTTGAGAACCTGTAGTGTTCATATACTGCTATTTTAATACAGCTTAGTAGCGCAATATTGTTGCGCATGCTCATGGTGAAAATGGTCGGTTCTTGTTCTTGGGAATTGTACACTATGTGTTACTAAACTTCAAAGTTCAACAATTTTGTTGATTCTTCAATAATTGAATCTATCATCTTACAGCGTCATTGAATTGGTCGAATCAAACCTTTGAGACATGTTGGCGATTTAATTATGTTCACCAAATACTGATACTAATACTGCCCTGTCCCTAGTTCCGTAGGTCTCTATAAAGAGTTCAAAAATGATGCTAGGTTTTGATTTCAAGCTCTAAAATCACGGACAGTGATATGTTTCAAACTTATATAATTAACCAAATGTCAACTATTCTCGGTATTCTTCATTTTCACCGGCCGGGGTCACTTTCTTGCAAAGCTAGTTATGTTCCTCGTATTTGCATTCCCTTATGCTGCCTTTTGTCCCCTATCCGATTTGTTCGTGTTCATTTGAACCCTATCCGGTTCGTTTAATAAACATCTAAGTATTTGTAAGGTTATTGAATTGGGCAGGTGTAGCTTTTTAGTTGCATTTTTTCTTTTGTAGCGCCTTTTGTTGATATAACAATCAAACATATCTTAACAGCTGTAATGTTTCATCATTTACCGTAATGTTCAACCTTTTTAGAATTTTTAGAAACATGAAATTAACATTTCGGTTACTGTGCATTTTTTGTAAAACTGTGTTTATTTTGTATATGCCTTTCCGTCGTTTCGTGGTTCAGCATAAGGCTGCTTCTTTCTTTCAAAAGTGCATGCATCCTGCATCTGTTGTGTGTTATTTGTTGGTTGTCTCTGTGGTATGTTGTTGTCCTTTTGATCAATTTTTGTCTTCTGGCTCTTGCACCAGATTTGTTTGACTAACAGAGGCAGCAGACTGTCGAAGTATAGTGTCATGTTTTTGTCAAGTATTTCGTGCTATATGCTGTTTCTGATGAGTGTTGCCTTCCTTGTCCTACCATTATTATCTTGGCAATTCAGTCAATCACATGGCCAACTATAGGACGGCAATCGGTTTTGTTTTTAACGTTTAAATTCATCAAAGAGATATCAAGGACTTTCAGCAACATCGTACATGCTACGAAGTTGTTCAAATACTGGTCCTTAGTCAAAAGTATGACGTAATATTTTAATAGGACTTTGAGTGATGTCAGAAAACATGAAATGCAAAAGTGTAATTGGGCGATATTAGGTTTGGGAATGCCGAGTTGATTATTTATTGCAATGCTTTCTAAGACTAAGACTTGTAGAAAACTTGCCGCACTTTGCTGTGCATCGGTATGCTTTAGAACTCCAACAACTTGCTGCAAGTCAATCGTTCTTCTACGAAGCGGTTTATGGTAGCTTAAAAGTTCGTATCAAAGTGATCTATCTTTGCAACGTGCCTCTATATAAAACGTTAATATTGAAACGTACATTATGATACCAACAGCACACCCTGATAATCTAGAAATTTTGTGTAAAACATCTGTCTAGACTATGAAGCCCACGGAGTTATAGGCTCTAAAACCATTATTATCTTAGTAGCCATGTATTGTCTGAAGTGAGAATTATAGCTAATTATATCTGCTTTCACATACTCACGTTTACAGCCAGATGTTATATATAAAGGCAGCGGTCATTGTCTTTACATTATATCGATTCCTGGCGCTTAATATCTACAATTAAAAGCAGTAAATAATAGTAAACGATAAACGATAAGTTCACAACCTTTATCTTATTCTTACTCCCAATCTTACGCTTACTCTTCTGTCCTATCCTTATTGCTACAAAATCGAGTTTTTCAGATAATAAATTATTTAAACATGACCTTTGTAAATATGAACATACTACTAGTAATCATACGTCATGAAAATATCAGCATTTTAATTAATGCTATGCCATTTTTACTTGAACATAATGATTATAATGTTATTGATAATTGTATAAGGGCAAAGGCGTGACTAAGTTTTGGAACTAGTGGCTCGAACTTTTTACCCATGCATAGCATGTGTATATCAATATATCGAGTAATGTATTACCTAATATGGCGATTTCAACTGTAATGTACAAATATGGTGGATAGAATATGTAGGTAAAAGATACTGTACGTATTAACTACATATCTTTCTCAATTATTTGAGAGCGTGGGAACAAATAATGTGATACTTCTTATGATGGCTTTTCAAAATGATGAATCATGTTATAGGTGCTGTCTCACGTGTTTGTGTATTGAAAAAATAAAATATAATTCTCAAATATTCGCGTTATTTTGGTATAGTTGCCTGTATATGCCATAGACAACCACATTGTCATTTAAAATCACTTGCTTAACATCGGCATTTTGTTGTTATTTAATATTTTTACATCCAAAATTATATAGGGTATCAATACCCCAAAGAATTATCACTACTATCACTTAAAGTGTCTGAATGTTTTTTGCATTTGATGAAAACAAATTGCAAAAGGAACCGACTACCTCACTTGTTTGCCATATATTTCATAAAGGTAACCGCCAGTGGCTTTCCGTTACATAAATACTTGGTAAGGCTGGAAAATTACGCCATACAAATAATTTAGCCCAATCTGTGAGGCAGCACCTCTAACATGTGTTACTATCAATCTGGTTTCAAAATTTCTGTTCTAGTTATTTCAATATTTGAAGTCACGTGGTACAAAGCTACGGGCGTTGAAAAACGCCAGGCTACATTATAATCGAAAATAACTGATGCATTGAGACGAAATTCACACACGCCTACCCACCAGGGACCCATGTCATAACAAATGGAATTTTATAAATGTTTTTCTTTAATTTATTTTTTCTTATATTTCTCTAGGGAACGTCGTATTTTGCTTTGGTCTTAATATATAAGATTTTGTCTGGGGAACCAAGGTAATATGCCGCGCATAATTAGTCTGGTACGCGTTCTTCACAGACATTGTGGCGACGATGTTGCATGAAATTTAATTTTAAAATGACTATTAGATCGTGTTTCCGCTTTTAATAAATCGACCGACTGGAAATTCAATAACACACGCTTTAGTTCTTAAAATAACTTAAAACTAGTTTAACCATATAGGAATGCACTGTGGGGAAATTTGACAATCGGTAAGTTCCAGGATGCCTCTACATATAACATCTGAAGTTTAAAAAGCTTGCTTTTTTCATAAGTAAAGAGTAGTTTCGGACTGTCACAGTTTTTTCTTGTTTTGTCAAACTATTGATTTTGTACACACGACCTTCTAATTCTTAGCCAGCGACATGTAGTTAACAAATTTCAGAGAGATGTCGATAGGTTTGATAATTCAAGCGTTGCAGTATTCCCGCGTAGCGGTCCACAACTTGGTTCACGTACACTATAACTTCAGATAAACTGACCCACACTTCAGGTGTCATCGGGAATAAGTAGGTGTCGAGGGAGCTTCAATGTTTGCGTTGAAATAAAGCTCAAGTACATTTTATGTACTCTGTAAACTTTTGGACCGAGTAATGATACGAGAGGATACATGCTGTGGTTATCCGATGATGCTTGGTTGTTTGGTTATGACATCCTGTCTGGTGTAAGTGTGTACGTCAGATTTGGTACGATCCATCTAGTTATTGGTCGGATTATAAAGAAAGTAGCGCTATTTCTTAATCAAATGTCTAATAAATCAATCAACACAATCTAAAGTACTGGTAATTCTAAGATCAAAGGATAGATATGCGATGCCATTCTATTATTGGCTAATGATTTTCATTAATAAACCAGTCAATGCAAGGTCCCACACCCTCACAATATGCACTGATTACTAAGTCTTAAACATGTTGTAATTGTAACGAACATTGTATCGACGACAGGAGAAATTTATAATTAAGTCAGCGACACTTGCATTCGTAGGTTTGAAATTTGATCTATTTTTTATATGAGATTACAAACGAATTTTATAAAATCTAGATATTTAGAACGGATATTCGAATATTCGGTTATTATAACGTCCATTAATTAACTCAATAACTAAATGTTTCAGTATTAATACCGCATTGAGGTTGCTTGCCTACTTTCGTTTTTATCGTAAGTTACGATTCTGACAAGCTACATTATGCGTTGACTCTTAATTATACTGAGAGGACAAATATGTTCGAGAAGACAATGTGTTTGTTATATCTAAGTTTAAAGTTGACAAGGTGTTTGTTATATCCAAGTTTATAGTATACAATGTGTTTGTTATATCCAAATTTATAGTTTACAATGTGTTTGTTATGTCCAAGTTTATAGTATACAAAGACGTCGTGCTTGTAATGCGTTCATAGCAAGAACAAACGAACCATTAATGTATGTATTAACACTTAACATGCACAGCATCTTAGCATGACTAAATGACATACAACACCAAAACAACGATACCATACTAGAAGCTACACAGAGCGGATATCAAACTCCTACATCCACGATTACGACCTGGTCACAACGACAGAACGACGTAAGCTGGAGTCATGAGTTACTATAGTGCAAACTGTTATAATAGTATACATTATTTATTTTAGGTATGGTGTCAAATTCTACATGTATTGTGTCAATATTTTACTGTCTGTAACTTCCTATGGATGTTCTGTGAGGGGCTGTATCTGAACACCATTATGGTGTACGCCTTCAGTTCCGGCAAACTGCTAATCATTGCCTGTTATATTGTTGGATGGGGTAAGTAGTCCCGGCCCTATTCTTCCGAAATATCTCGATTTGCGAAATTTATCTATTCCTTTGCGTTATCATTGACGAAGAATTTATTTTACAGAAATTGATAAATAGTTCCTAGTAGATGTAATTATAAATTTTATTAACAGTGCTTTTATTGTTTTATTCTTTTGCAATGATACAGTTACCTGTCGGTTTAAACCACCTTGATAATAACTATTGTCTGCGTATACACATACAATTAAATAATTTCTAATTGGTCACCCTATGTGTTATAATACCATGGAACATATTGAATCAATTAATGTAAAATCATTTCATTGTACCTGATAATAATAATGTTGATTGACAGTAAAAAAGACATGCATGTAATAAATCACTCCAGTGTACCAAAACAGTCTACGTACAATGTATATGCACGTGGTACTCATGCACGATGTGATGAGATATGTTTTTTTGGTAGGAGTGTTTTGTTTGTGGATCGCATTTTAGGAAAAACATTCAATAGAGTCAGAATGAGCAATGTAAAGCGTCTGCTGAAACGCTGGTGGTGTCGATGAATTGAGGCTAACGTTTATCTAGCGGAGGTCAACGGTAGGCGAACTTTCTCTTTGTGCTAGATAAACGTTCGGCTAAATTCATTATCACCACCAGCGTTTCAGCAGACGTTTGCCAACGGAGTTTAACTTAAGCAAACTTTTGATCAACTTAATCTAGCGTCCAGGAACGTTTACAAACGAAGCACAACTTACATGAACGTTTATTTCCAAACGTCGGCAAAGTTTTTGCATGTCTAAAATTTTCAACGCATACAACGTTCTTCAGCGTTTACCAGCGATCGTCAACTTTTTAAAACGTTTAGTAACTTTTACTAGCGGAGCTGAACGTTTGCCCAAACGTTGGTAAACGTCGGGCAAAACGCCAGAGTGTGAACCCAGCATAAGGTTAACTGTGTACAACGGATCCTGGTGTTAAACAACTCGTTCGTCTAAGTTGGAGACCGCTGCACATACGCTAATCTGCGTTGGCAAAAGTTCACACGTATACGCTGATAAAAATAACTACAACGTAGATACACGTTGTTTAGCGCTAGTAACCGTTGTCAAACGCAGTTAAGTGCTAAGTCACGTTCTCAAAAGTTACGTGCGTTAGATACACAACGTTCGATGTGTGAACCAAAACTTTCCGCCTCGCGAGTGTAATTTCACCGACGTTTGGTCTGATTTATTCGACTTTGGACGTTCATAGAGTGAACCCAGGTAAAAATGCATCAAATTTTAAAACTCGCTAGAATCCCTGTACGCCAAATATTCAAATTCAGAAATCACCAACTTTTTACCCGATGAAATATCCACGTATACAGCGTTTCACATGTACGAAATCAACATAAGATTATATTTATGAACAATTCTACGTGGGCGAAAGGTTAACGATGAAATATCCACGTATACAGCGTTTCACATGTACGAAATCAACATAAGATTATATTTATGAACAATTCTACGTGGGCGAAAGGTTAAGTCAGTAATGAAACCAGTCTGCCTCAATACTTCAAAATACACACATTAGGTATAATGTCTGAATTGGCGTGCACTTAAAAAAGCTATATTTTTTTTTAAAAATAAAAATCTATATTCTTTGAAAAAAATGAAATGGTGTAAATAACGAATGTGGTCGTTAAACGACCACGGCAATCAATACTGCTTCTCAAGTTTAAGTGGTTTTAAGATAACCTACGGCACTTTAATTTGTTTTTTTAAAGATAATTATTCTTCTAGAATTCTAGCGTGATCATTGAGATTTTTATCGACAGCACTTCTGCGATACCCATTTGTTACTCAGGTTAAATTACGGCTATGATTGATTTTGATTTTCTTATGCGTTATGCTTTCCTTTTTATGATGTTATTTGATCAAGGATTTATCAAGATGTGTGTAACTAAATGTCTGAGGAACCTTGCTTATAAACATTCTATGCTGATATTCACACTGATATATTTAAACTTATTTTTTTCTATTGTTGCGATCAAATGTCATATACATTACTACAGGTTGTCTACGTGTTCGTAGGGACATACTTTCAAGGATTTCGTATTGCATGAAAAATAGCAAGGAAAATTTCACTCAAATTATCAGAAATCATTAAAATATCAATCAGATATGATACATGTTGATGTATGCAAGTATACTTCCCTAAAACCCAGTATGTCATTCATTCCGGAGTGAGTATATTAGCTTGCTTGAAATATCCATTAATGGGGATGTGGATGGTTCGTTCTATGTCTGACTCTTGCGTGGATGGCCAGGCGCTGCCGTCGTTTCTGTGTGGCTTTGGATTGTCTGTGCGCTACAGTACATGTATTTATTTGACTGAACTTGAAAACAAGTATGGCAACTCTCAGTACTTGACTTATTTATTGGTATAATTATTTATTGGGGATTTAATTTTGTGGTAAAGGTCAACCACGGAATTCGCGAATGATCTTACAGTAGTACAGACATATATTATTGCAATTTCATCTTTAAATCATCGTGGGTACTCAGGTTACAATGTAGTTAAAACGTAATATTATGACACCACACCGACATGTTAGCTTTTTGATTATGTTTGGTATCTTGTTTCTGTTTCTGTTTTAGGTCTTCCAGTTATTTTGGCCATCGTGTATGGTGTCGTTCGGAGCTCTGACCAACCAGCCACTGTGGAGTAAGCCTTTTCTTTGTATACTCGACTATTTAATTATGTTTTAAATTGAAATGAAAATACATTGCATACTAATTATTTAACCACAATATCTCGAATTTGTTCTTTCAAACTACACAGAGTGTAATTCTAAACGTTTTTAGCTAGATCGATGGCTTTCCATCGATTACATACACGGTAAGTGTCACACTTATAGCGGAACCATTTGTCTTTAAAACATTCACTTGAGAGTTTTTGCCGATGTTATAGGCTTGTCATGTTGTAATAATGTTGTTTAACCTATATATGATTGATCAGTTTGTCAATGCTCGTTGTATCATCATTTGTGTTGCCACAAATAATAACACATCGCTATTAATATTGTGCTAAAGCCGAATGTATCACGGAATTAATTAGTGTTTTCTCTCCTGTAGATGTATAGTGCAGTCTTGTTCCGTATATACATTTAGTTTATTAAAGAAATAACAAATATGAAATGTAATAAGATATAGGCACGAGTTTTGATACGTAGTAACCAAAGTACGAGTGTAAATATGTGGCAACCCGTGATGCAAACGTCAAGTGAAAATTGAGAGTAGGGTCAAGAAAATGTCTGACGGTGTGACAAAGAAGGGCAGGAAATTATCAAACTTTAAACAACTTCTATTAACATTAAAAGGCATAGGCGAAGACATTCTTTACTAGCCGAGTTATAAAAATATAAACGATTCGAAAGGTAACTAAAAGTCTGAAAGACAAAAACGCGCCATTCACAGTTAACCCACATACTAGGAAACAATAAAGTACATTTAATTACAAAACGAAAACTCTTAAAGCCTCTTAATTTGGATGATGTTTTGTTCTTTTATAAACATTAGTTTTGTTCAAGTTTGAAATACACAAAATGCCAAAGTGAGGGACTAGAATACTACGGGAGTATCTCGAACTTTACCCGGTCATGACGTCGTTTACCACATCCTAGAAACTTGATACATTCATTTATTCATGCAACGTCTTTCAAACATCATTAACAGTCACATTAACTAAAACTTCCTTTACACCCTTTACTTTTCTGATTTCTTTATATCAAAGTTGTGGTTTGTTCTTCATTTGTGAATATATTTAGAATGGTATCCAACTAATAAAGTCCAAACGTTCTTTGATGCTTTGTATCAATACTGTTCTTGTTTTGTCCGTGGTCGTTTTGGAAGCTAGAGCATGTTTGCTCTTCACATTAGATCTCAGGCATACTTAGCAAAAATACAACACAATGCCTAATTGCAAATCCCGGAAACCAGTCCATCTGACCGTCATCTTAACGTATCCGACTATAATATTACCAGCCCATTAGCCTGATACCTTAACCTACTTAAGGAGCATGAGAGGATTGTAAAAATGAGTGACTTCAAGAATAGTTTTCCACGCCTACTAAAGTCGTGATCCGTTAAAATTTGCCTGTAACGTATATTTTTCATTTCTTGTTAAGGATGTTTCAGCATTTGTTCGACATACTATCATTTACTAAATAAATCTAAAAATACCTTCAATGTAGGAAAGTTGATATATGCATACACTGTATAATGTTATGTGCACAGAATATAAATACATACATATCGCTGGCTTAGAATTAGAAGGTCGTAAGTACATAAGCCATATTTTGAGAAAACAGGAACAAATTGTCTGAAAACTACAAATCAGCTTTTTAAACTTCAGTTTAGTGCACTTCCAATTTTCTAAAAAATAGGCTCACAAGAAGCGCCTTGAGATGCAGATTTTAAATATGCATGAATCTAATAAGTCCTACTTACGACCTTCTAATTCTAAGCCAGCGATATGCAACAGCAACACTTGCAGGACCTCTAAATGTTAAAGTCGTAACGAGTTCGTAATTCGTACCATATGTAAAAGTGTTGTACCATGTACGAAGTAAAAACGTTTTAAGAGATAAAACACGCAACATATTAACCTTTCTACAACAAATGTCCACCGTCACAAGAAATACATTGCAATGTTGTATAATTATCTGTCCAGACACGATTTAATTGGACAAAACAACCCACAAAACTTGAGACAATACATCAGATAAATTAAGTTAAGCAGAGTTTGGACCATTAGGTGTGATACGTGTAGTTAGGTTATACATGAGCTTTTTAATGAGTAACACATGGGTAACAAATTAAACAAACTAGATTTAACAGGAAACATTTTTGTTATAGATTGTAGCCATTAGAGATACTCAACTATTTCCTTTTGATAGCGACACACGTTCTACAGCGTTACATATATAAATCGTGCTTGAATTTAATTTCCCGCTGGTATCAACCGCATTGAAGGCTGTTTTGAGTTAAGCGCCGTTTATTTCCTAAACGACATTTGGCATAATCATACGGTGACCCGTTGGTCTAACCAGTTCACACTAGGATGCTATTTAGGCCACGCAGATTGCACAGTTTGTTCATTGTAATTACATTTGTTTCATTGTCACGTCTTGTAGGAATTAAATAAAGTTAATTGTCGTTGATTTCTGAATTTATTCTTCGTTTGCTTAAAAGCTATTTTTAAATAGCTTTATCAGTGTTCGGAAACGTTTTCGAGACATTTGGTGAATTGGGGTAGTAAAGTTAAGAAACAAAGCTACGCAAAACGCGTAGCCTAACTTTTGAGACACGTTTCCGTTGAGGCCATGACTATTGCATAGTTTGTTCATTGTAATTACAGTTTTTCCATTGTAAAACTTTGTGGGAATTAAATAAAACCAAATAGTCGCTGATTTATGAATTTATTCTTAGTTTGCTTTAAAATAATTTTTAAGCACCTTTATCAGTATTCGCAAGCGCTTTAGAGACATTGGTGTAAAGGGGTAACAAAGTTTAGAAACGTAGCTATAAAAAAAGCGTAGCCTAATAACACTATTACGTAAATACATGGGCACATTTACGGTTACGTAATTACATGGAGAAATTTTACGACTCATACCACATGACAGCGCGTTTCCCGCGCCGTCAATAATGTTCAACTAGTAACACCTTCTTCCTAATGCAACTGTCAACTTGTTATAAACCATGTTAATATCATGAAAGTAGCCAATGAAACATAGGAACAATACTAAATTAACATGTCCAACCTGGTACATACATGTATATACTATTCAGGCGAAAACAGTTCCGAATTTACATACTCTACATACGTTTACAAAACATATTTATTAGGACATTAAATTGCGTAACAGCTTTAAAAACAAGAACATCCGAATTTATCGGGAAATGGTGTAGCCTCTTAACGTTTATGTTGCATAATTTGTTTTAATGTTTCTCATTTATCCCGCCCAGGATGGTACAAAAACGACAATACGATTAGTCTGACAAATTTGTCCTGAGCGATTCTTGGTTTATTCGTGTAAAGGGATGGTTGAAGTTTAATTTTAGCGAGAGACTGAGCAGCTGAGATCCTGAATGTCATCATGTAAACCAAGATGGCGGCAAGATGTCTCACCATTTTTAGCACACACCCGTTTTAATCTAACCATTCTAACATATATGTACAAACACATACCAATTTTTATCCAACTGGGTAATAGTTAAAGTACGGATATAGAGCTCTGTAATGATATGTGTATCAAGGTCATTTAATGTCGAGATCAATGTCATTCAAAAGGAATACAATGTGTACAAATTTGTTTTATTCCAAAAGGTTATCGTTGATTTGTTCAATTTTGACCAAACAAACTTAATGTACGTCAACTCGATGTGGTATTACTATCATACAAAACAAATTTTATTTGTTGGTCATATATTGAATAATAATGAAATAACAAGGAATTTCGTAACCCAAACTCAATCGAAAATTTCCATATCATTGCGAGTATCATGACAAAACCATATGCATTATATTTGCTTTCACCGAGTGTAATAGTGCAACATGCGCATGAATGTTAATGTTTGTGCAACCTTATACCATACTGGTCAGTATCACATTGATTTGTTGACCAAGGTCACAAAGGTGAAGGTCGTTACAAGGTCAAAATCAAAGAAAAATGTTCCAGACAAGTTTTTATGTCATTCAAAGTGCAATACCTATAGATCATTTTGCTTCAGCAAGTAGAATCCCCTTATATCACACGTAGCATTGTTTATTTGTGTAGGTGGGTGTTTGAAGTATAATCCCAAAGAAGGTAGATTACTGAAATGAAGTCAGTTACCACAGAAACCAATATGGCGGCCAATATTTCAGCCATTTTATAAGCTCATAACTAGTCCAAATCTCATGACTTTTACCAATAAGTACAAAATACATATTGGATTATGTAGGTGTTTTAATTAATTGACATATATAGACCTCTAACAAGAACTGTAAATCGAGGTCAAAAGTTTGAGGTCAATGTCATTTAGAGGTCAAAACTAAAACATGCTTTAAAACAGGGTTTTACCTAAAAAAAAATTACATCAGTTCTGGTCACAATTGTGCTACACGTGTTTTATCACATTGTTTACTCACAAGTACTGGTAACGATGCACATTTGTGATCATTTGATGAGTATGAATCAAATTAGGAGACACCAAATCAATTCAATCCGATATTGACATACATGTACACTAAGTAGTAAGGTCAGAACGATTCACAAGGATGACAACAAACCACCAGTACAATAAACAAAGCAACACCAAACAGAAACAGTATACATGACAGACGTCATGCGTCAATAGCTTCACTATTTGAAGAATAAGAAGGTTCTTCAGTCATATGAGTGTATGCATCGGCGTAATGCTATTAGTAATGTTAAAGTTTAGGTACAACCTCTAATATCTTCTAAAGCATTTAACATATTGTTTTGATACTTTGTATACGTGTTAACCATCATGATCCCAATCCCTACACAGGATGAATCCTTTGTCCAAGTTGTCTGCCCGTTTTGACTGAGAAATCCATATTTAAGTTCACCTAGAAATGTTTTCAATGTACCATGGCATATGACTTTGAAAATGTGCATATTTGTTCACCATCATGGCACCTACACAGGAGGATGCCACTCTGTCATGCATCTTTTTCAAATGACCTTCCCTTTTCGACTTTTTCATCCATGTTAAAGTTTAGGTACCTCCTCAAATATTTTCAAAGTCTGTTCTATTTAATTTAATTTGGTATATAGCTTTGCTACGTTGTACACTTGTTAACCTACATGACAGAAGGTAACTCTATCAAGCATGTTTGTGAAATAATGATCCGATTTTAACTTAGAAATCAATATTAAAATTTTGGTACGACCGAACATATGTGCATTCTATGGAGATACCGATTTATACTATGCACTCATGTCACCACATGCACTTTAGACTTAGAATGTCCAACCTCTACACTTAAGAAGGTCATGCAGCAGCTAACAACCATTTTGGTTTGAATATATCTTGCCTTCCTTTGTACTTCAGTGTAGTTTTCAATCACAAGTGCTTCCCTTTATGGTTAATTATGCACGAATTGCAAAGTCCATCGTGTGTCATTCGTTACGGGCTTAATATAAAGGCTTGCTTGAGATGTCCATGTTTGGGGGGTGGACAAGTGGTCCAGTGGTAAGGGCTACTGAGTGCTGATTCTAAGGTTGTGGGTTAGATCACTACTCCAGCCGGATCAAACACAGAAATGCTTTCAGTGTCTCTCACCTAATATAACTAAAATTATGAAGTAATTCGAACGAGACGTTAAGCGAGATACCGTGTGTGATGCTTTACATCAGGCTCATAAAATAATCAGGGATGCTTCTGGAACTTGGGGCATCTTCTGTATCATGTACTATCCCCAAAACACTAGAGTGACGGGGCCTCGCCTATATTGATTTCTGGTGGCGAGGATAAATAAAAGCGTATAAACCAAATCATGTTTGGAGATATGGATGGTTCGTTCTATGTATGACTCTTGTGTGGGTGGCTATGCTCTGCTTCCGTTTCTGTGTGGCTTTGGATTGTCTGTGCGCTACAGTATTTGATTATATTAACCAAGCTTGCCACTGAAAGTAGTGATAATTAAGTAAAGTCTTACGGTAGATATGTAAATTTTATTTACAAGAATACGTATAACGATTTAGTTTTAGAGTAGTTAATATGCAGGATAGAAAATAAACGGCGAAACATCCTAATAGAACGTGTAACGATATGATTAAAACTCCAAACTTCCCAGTATTCATGTAGTCGTTATAAGGTTTAACATGACTAGAATAGATGATTGTACCGCAACAAATTTGTATGATATAATTATGTCTCTTGTTTGATATTACAGCTGCTGGATGAGCGACAGTAACTTGATATGGATAATGTATGGACCAATTGTTATATCTATCGGGGTAAGCTTACAATATAATCTAATAGATAAAGTATATTTGTGAGGTATTTCGATTCGACAACCATCAGTTACCGAAGACAATCAAATTCACATAGCCATCAATCGCTCGATAAATTTGGTTATAAATCCCTGTTAGTATCTAAGTAACACCAACGAACACCTTGAGTTAGCCTCATATGCTGAGACACAATGCAAGGAAGCTAAATCATAACCATATTTACCACTTTGGTAAGTCGCTGTCTTGCGAGGTTTCCTAGACAGATATATTTCATGTATGACCACTTGACTATCCATAGCAGTCATCGGTTATCGAGCTCCTGTTTCTAGCACTGTCTCCATATCGTCTGATGCACAATATTACATAATACTTATTACAAAAATTGTAAACACCAATATGGTCACTTGTTGGTTGTGACTGTGGGCCGCACTAAGATGTCGTTGGATGTTGAAACAATTCACACACGAATCTGTAAAATGTATCAATAGAATACATTAACAAGTACTTAAACACAGTACCAGGTGATGTCGCTGTATAGTAAAGATGTAAAGTATTAATGTGTTTTATGATTGATTATACTATGATAATGTTGTTTTGCAGATTAATGTTTTATTTTTGATCAACATAGTTCGCCTACTAATAACAAAGCTTCGTCAGATGCCGGAGGCAGATCAAACAAAGTGAGTATACCATGTCTTGTAATTCACTGTATTCTATCTATTCACTTACGAACATTCATATCGTACTGTAGTGGTCATTGATGGCCAAGATGTAGGGCGCATGTTTTTGATCGAGTGGTGCCGGGTTAAATCTTTCTCGACAGCCGTGCTTAATTGATCTGCGCAATAATACCCCCACAATGTTCCACTTTACCCCGTTGTATAAATGGGTACCTTGGGGTCAAACGTCAAAGTGTTGTGGCTGTCATCCGACTGTTGTCATTCGATTGTATAACAACCGACTTCGTTGCGACTAAATGGTCTGGAGGGGTTGTAAAGGTACGGTCGACCGATAGGACGCATGTTTAAACGAATACTTGGTCCTTAATATTATTGGCAAAAATGCCAATTAGTCATTTATAAAGATCACCATAAAATAATATGGCAAACATTCAGATACATGTACTATTAAAGTATTTATTTAAGTTAGCATATAAATAAAGGTTAAGGCTTTGTTTAATTTAGTGTCACCCCTATATTGAAAAGACCAGCCAGTTTGACCTATGATACTATTATGCATTGTGCGCACAGTACCTCACAAGTCTTATTGTCGGGCACCTAGCTGGCAGAGATGGGTTCACGGTAACCATTATTTAACTAGCTGGCGGCTCACCTACCGATCGATAGGTGGACAAGTGGTCCAGTGGTAAGAGCTGCTGATTGCTGACCCGAAGGTTGTGGGTTCGATCCCGCCTCCAGCGGGATTTAAACAGAAATGTTTGTCAGTGTTCCCCTCCTAACAACTAAAATTACTGACAATCGTTTGGACAAGACTTTATAATCAAGGTCTCGTGTATGATGCGTTACATCAGACACTTAAAAGAACCAGGGATGCTTCTGGGGCATCTTCTGTATCATGCACTATCCCATGAATACTTAAATGACTAACCTCTTCTGGGGGCCTTGCCATGTGGGTTTCCGGTGGCTAGGATCAATAAAAGCATATAAATCGAAACCTACCGACCGCGTCAGTTCTTACCAAGTTTCCAGCGGGATTCGAACCTGCATCTCCCGCTTCCAAGGTGGACGCCCAAACCACCCAACCACGGTCGCGGTATACAATACGCCCTTATTAGTCAGATAACCCAGCATTATTGGATAATCACATCATCAAACAGTTTGAGAAATATATTAAATTAACTTTCAAATAAATCCAACATTGATTATTCAAACTATTTAACATATTGTGTATCATATTCACAAAACATCAGTACATGAAAGCAACTTGACATTCTGTCTTCATGCAGCATCAGAAGGTTATTAACAAATAAAACAAGTTGGCCGAAAATAGGATGTATACCTAAATATACATCCACCATCTTGTAACCATGCTGTGAGTATCCAATCATGCTGGATTATCTGGGTAACAAGGGTGATATAGTTAAAATTGACGCTGATGGGAACTACTGTGTCACTAACATTGTTAACTAGCTTGTTGAATGGTGAAGCCAGTGTTTAGTTTTAATTTGTTGGAAACAATGTTTCATTGGTTTCGTATGCTCTGTTTAGGAGGTTTGTACGTTTTTTTCTTTCTATCTTTCTAGAAAAGCAACAAGGGCCACACTTATATTAGTACCATTGCTCGGGCTCCAGTATTTACTGTTTCCTATTAGACCAGAAAACAACAAAGATTTAGAAGAAGTATATCACGTAACGGTCGCACTAGTAGGGTCCTTACAGGTAATTGGCTAGGAATACAGATATGTGCCTCTTAAGCCTAGGTCACACTGAGGAATTCCACATCGGCGATGTTCTCCAGATTTATACCGATACCACCCGATTCATCACAATTCCTTCCTATATCACAAACAGTGTCATGTCTTCTCCGAAGCTTCCCCTACACCACAAGGAACATGTTCCTGGTGTCCTAAATGCTTATTAATTCAAATGGGGAGAACATCGCCGAGGCAAAACAATTTCAACGGGACCTAGGATTTCACTACTAGTAGATCAAACAGTATCCTCGATAACCTTAGAGTAGAGTTCCGCTACGAGTAGCTATAGAGAGGTCGAGAGGTCCAGGGTTCGATCCCAGACCGCGTCATACCAAAGACGAAAAAAGGGTACTAAAAATTCCAATGCAAGACGCTCAGCTTTAAAGGGAAACTGGCTTCTCTTCTCTCATACCTTTGTGGCGATGGATAACATCAGGAATGAGGTGTCGAGAGTGATTGATATAAGTTGGAAAATCTTGTTTCACAATCGACCTTAAATAAATTAGTACACACTTTGTGAAAAAACATAATCCTAATGACGTAGCACACTACATTGTATAACAACAGCGTGTTCCGGGCGTATGGAAGTTTTATCAGGTACACCTTTTGTCAGGTATCAGTATACGACAGCTTATTTTAGCATACTCTTCACTGGTGTAAAACTTATTAAACCCTAACGTATATTAGCGTGTTAGCCAAAATAATTGTATCGCACGCTCGGTTTTTTCAGTGCATGTGTTACAGGGTAAATATTGAAGATTGAATTAATTGATACACTGCATAACATTAAATTACATTACATTGTTGCTTTTCAGGGCGCCTTTGTTTCTCTGATGTATTGTTTCTGCAACAGCGAGGTATGTAAACTATTGTGTTACCTTTCCAAGTATATACAGTACAAACCTATGCTAGTGGTCACCTGCATTAAGTAGCCATTTTCATAAACATATGCATTTTTCATAAACATAATATATTATACCTTTATAAACATATACAGTTTCCATAAACACATACACTTTTCACAAGCACATATAATTTCCATAAACACATAACTTTTCACAAGCACATATAATTTCCATAAACACATACATTTTTCATAAGCACATACAATTTTCATAAACACATACACTTTTCATAAGCACATGCATCTTTCAAAAACACATACTTTTTTCATAAGCACATACAATTTACATAAATACATACATGAACTACATGCATACTTATGTTGTAATGTGTTTGAAGAAGTTCAAAGCACAATAATTTTGTAATATAATATATATTATAGAACTACATACCTTCTGTTAAATTTAAAGTTATTACATGCGTTATGTTTAAATCCAATATAGAAATGAGCAAGGTTGTAAAATGAGACATTGGTTGAAATATAGGGCCCTAAAACAACTTAACATACATAACTTCGACCGAAAATACGAATATTCAAAAGGGGACTTAAATATGCATTATAATACCATATAGTTGTTTAAACGTATTTGGCTTAGATGCAAATGTATTTCAAGTTGCATAATACAGGGTGATCATTAATATATGGTAACATAAATATCTTGAATAACTTTGTCAGTTGTTAAGATAGTATATATTGTTATATACCTTTGATTAACATACATATGTAAGTTTTATTCATACATCATTTTGAAATGTCACATACTTTTTTCACAGCATTAGTTCGAAACGTTTCCCTTTATTCTGCAAAACTGCAAAACCAGCCCCCAAATACATCGAAAATAACCAATTGAAACCTTGCATGTTACACCACCGATGCTACAAATTTCACACTGTATTGAAGTTTTCAAACAAATATTGTTTCTGGTTTTGGAGTATTCATTCCATCCTCTATGCATCCACATTAAAAGAATCCCAAAGGGTTTAAGTCTGGTGAGTGTAGCTGAGGCCGAGTAATTTAAGGTCTTCGGCGAAATGATACAGTGGCCAAATTTCTTGAAAACACTGAAAATGTATGGCAGCATCAAGGACGGTATGGACGTCACCTTTATATCACATGCATTTATTAGTCATATCCAAAACGAAATTTGGGCTCATTAGCTTTATAACAAGGGTCAAACCACTTCTCTATTATAAAACCTGACAAAGTTATTAAAGTTATTTATGTTACCATATATTAATGATCACCCTGTACGTATTGATGTTTCGTTATGATAGTGGAATTGCAAATTTCCGTAGGTAAATAATTATATACATAGTTCAGACTTAGTATGAGAGAACCGAACGACCGCCTGACTTGATTGATTCGTTAGCGTTCAGTTCTCTCAGAGGATATGGTATTAGTTTTATTAACGGCACATACAATTAATGAACTTAAGTTTATTAATGGCATACTTTACTTTATATGTCTGAGGTGAAATCCTATAACAAGTTGAATGTACAACACATTTCTTTCTCCAGAATGTACCTCCTTTAAAACAGAAGATATACATGTAGCTATAGTGGTGTCTGTTCTAAGAAAGTATACTATAGTAGGTGATAAATATACTTGCTGACAGATCTATATCTATTAAATGAAACCAAATCTCTAACGACATGTAGACTTCAATTCATATAACTAATGAGAAGTTCACCGGATGAAAACACGCCACATGGTTAAAATTGTACATACAAAATGTATATACATTATGTACGTCTTGGTGAAAAAAGGTCATTCAGCTGAAACGATGGCATTCAGCTTTTTAGTCCCCTACCGGTTTATGACTGAATCAGACAGCTAAAACTAGGTCATTCAGCTTGAGCATTCTGCTTTTGATTGCTGAAACTAGTTCTTTTTGACAGCTTGGACTTGAGCAGTTCATTTTTTCGTTCGGTTATTTGTTGGGCATTGTGCCTTGTATGTTTCTATGTTTTATGTGCTCGGCTGGTTAAGTTGACTTATTATTAATTTATTAGAGATCATTGAACAATACTGATTGAAAATCAACATTAAATTGTTTAGGCAATGGAAAAGCGTATTTCTATTTGAAGATTAAAAATCAAAGGATGGAAAATAGCGTTTATAACCATGCTAGTCCCTTTCGTACAGTTAAGGAGACCAGTGGTGCATGTGACGGACGGTTCTGTGCGCGACTTTAATTTCTCGAACTTTTCCATGTTTGCGTTTTGAAGTTAAGCGCTAGGACTAGAGCAAGGTGTTTTAAAACCATGTTTTTTTCCTTTATTATATTTATTTTATAGCTTTGGATTCCATCCATTATTCAACATGGAAGCCTACAAATGGCGTGTTTTCGTCAACGTTAGAATATTATCTCAGACATAACACTATAAGACTTTTTAATTGAGTATCCCTGTGTAAGCCATGCTCTATCATTCTGACGCGTATCGTGTATCATGCACGACACCTCTCGGAAATAAAGAAAACAATGTTTAAAAAACATTACAATGCTTTTTACTTAATTCCGATTTGTGTTGTGTTTCGAATAAACAGGAAATGTAATAATATAAATCATGTCAAAGAATTGAATGTTATAAATGTGGGGACTATAATATATCCATTCGGAGTTGGAGTCATATACTTTGCCCACCAAAAATAAGTATACAGTAAATAATTGTTGCTAAATTTAACTTGGTTAAATTATTCAATATCCTTTTATCAGACAGTCACAATTGTACTTGTTTTCTGAAACTACAGTTAGTAAATGAGTAAAAACAGAGATAGAAATAAAGATGAATATGTTCTGAATTTAAATACCCATGTGATCTAAATTGCTGAATTTTCCATCTTTTTGTGCCTAAGTTACCATTCAATCGGGACAAAGAAACTTTATATTTTGCACCTAGGGTACCAATTAATGTATGGTCTTTACATATAATAAACAAAAATATTCCTTTTTCTTCAAAAAAAGAGTTGTTTCACTGTTTTACAAATAGTGTTATTACAGACAAGTAAATGGGGAAATAACATTTATATACTTATTTTGGTGGGCACTGTATATGTCAACACAGCATAATGTTATATGTTTATGGCATTCAGCACAGTTCATTTTCTCGTTTGGTTATGTGTTAAGCATTGTTCCCGGTAATTGCGGTATGTTATGTGTTTATGTTTTCTGTGCTCGGCTGGTTAAGTTGAAAGCTGCCTTCCCTGGCTGACTTCCCTGGCTGACTTTCTATTATCTTTTCGTAGACATTTGTTTCAAATTCAAAATAAATAGTAAATGCACTTAGTCATTGTGGCAATATAGCACAATAACGTAGTACATGTACTTATGTTATGTTCATCTTATCTTTGTAAGGTTATTCAAATTTTACGCCGGAAGTGGAATCAACATCGACTGATGAGCAGAAGTAGTATGCGGGCATCGCAACATGCAACGACATACACCACAACGGATCCAGTTTCACAAGGAAATACTACATACTTTAGTACCGCCGATACAAAGGTTAGTACAGAATAACGCCTTCATAGGTGTCCTTGACATTTGGCATAAAGGCATGCACAATAAGAGCTCAAAACCATGTCCATCTTGAAACCCTTGAAGGCAGTGACTGTTGTAACCCTATCAGTCATTATACAAAAACGGCCTTACTTGATTGCTAAAGTTGTTCTTTAAGTGCTAAAATAAAACTAGAAGTACAAGCTTAGTTACATACCTTTTAATTAACAAACAATCATCATTAATTTAGAATTCAACATACAATAAAATACCTCTCTAACTAGATGCACAATACTTTATAAACATAATTCCTAACTTAATACAATCAATTCAACAATTTACCAAAATAATGCTATTCCAACAATTAAACGAATCATTAATTAATTAATAAAAGTAATATAATTTCAAGCAACAGTCGCCAAATGGAGAACAGCTTTTTAATTATACAAAAACCCGAAACCATGAATACTGCGGAGAGCGTAAAGTTACGCCTCCAGAAGATTCCAACATGCTAACAGTACATGACTACTCTGTCCCGTTTTCTCTCCCTAACTGTTCTGATCCTGCTTATCATAGACCCCGCTTAAATATCATATTTGCCGGATATGTCGTGGCATCCATTTGTTTATATACTAATTTATTTAAGATCCATTGGGAAACATGTTTTTCCAATTATATTAATCACTATCGACTCCTCTTTTCTGAAGTTACCCATCGCCAAGAGGGTATGAGAGAAGAGAAGCCAGTTTCCCTTTTATGCTGAGCGTCTAGCAAGGGAATTTCTTGTACCATTTTTATTACGTCTTTGTATGACGCGGCCAGAGATCGAACCCGAGACATCCCGCACTCAACCACTAGGATATCGAGGAGGCGGCATCCACATGTGGCCTTTAATACAAATAGTCACGTCAATTAGGCAAGTTTGGAACCTTTCACATACAATGTTCTAACCAATTATTAATGATAAGTAATATCCCCAGATATGACAAGTCACCTGACCTTAGTCTCGCCTGTAAGATACAAACAGTGTACCAGCTATACTGTATAATAGTATATAATACTGTTTACGATTGCTATTATTTGCATGTAATGTTGCGTTGCTGCTCGTGCTATTATAATTGATCAGGCGCCACTGTAGAGACCATGTATTTGTTTGTAGAAGGTTGTTGTAGAAGGTTATCAAGGTCGAAGATTATTGGATAAATATGCAAACATGGGCAAAATGCTGAAAGTATGATAACTAAAGTAAATCCTTGCATTGATCAACTGAATTCGCGATTTTCATGAAATTATGTAAACATATCGCTGGCTTAGAATGAGAAGGTCGTAAGTACATAAACGTTACTTTGAGAAAACAAGAAAGAACTGACTGAACATTACTCTTTACTTATGGAAAAACAAGCTTTTTAACAACTTCAGTTTGGTTTACATGACCTGTTCCGACTTTCATGAAAATAGGCTCATAAGAAGCGCCTTGTGATGCAGATTTTGAATATGTGTGTGTCTTATAAAGTTGTAAGTAGCACCTGCTTCCTTCTCATTCTAAGCTGGCGATCTGGTGTATGGACACTCTTATGGAGTATCGTTATTATAATATTATTTATCTGGACATAAATATAGTTTCAGGAACCACCAATAAAGTTGACACAGGTTGAACATGATAGAAACAAATAAAACCAGTTTTCGGAATATTCCGTAAATGATCGGACTGTTTCAAATAGTACAGTACGTGGTGTACCGAAGATACCCACATTGCAAGAAGGTTCAACTGTTCTAACAAGCATTGATGTTATATTGATATTCGAGACAACGGAACAATTTAGACGGACTTTCTAAATGAGCTTTAGTGTAATAACAACTGATCTTGTATCTCAATAAAGCAAAAACGTATTACATGAAGGCTATTCTACCAGACAGTATGTGTTGATATGATTAAAATATGTCAAAATTTAACACAAATGTATGCCTAAACTATATCGACATACGCTTGGATATTCTGGCGGAGTTATATTTATGGAATCATGACGTCACATTTTACGTAAAATCGCAAAGGTCACTTATGAAAACAGTTCTAAAATTGTTTATACTCAAGTTACATACAAGTATTATCGAGATATAACCATACTTAACGGGTTTAACAACGTGACAGTGGAGGGGGCTTGTTGACTTTCACCAGGAAAATAAAGACATTGTTTGTATTTAAATGTATCGTAATAAAGGTGAACATAATGTCTTCGTTTTGGTGCAAAGATAATACAAACATAGATGAGTATTATAAACAATAAATTGTATAATGACACAATATAGTCTAACTATATAGTTTCAAATAAAATTGACAATTCATTGTATTTCCTATGTATACTAGAAATCACGCGTGTGTATACTTTAATGTGCTTTATTATTTACATTTGATTCTATGAAATGGGATAATGTACGAGTGTATACTTTATTATTTTCATTTAATATTATGAAAAAAGACATTGTCTATCTTCATGTTAATATATATAAATTATGTTCTTTAGTATTTCCCTACCAACACTGTGTATGTATGCTATGTCCACATGGGTCTGTGACCTTCTGGAAAAATGCAAATAAACTATACATCTATCAATCAATCTTTTAGTGCAAAGATGTACAATTTATTAATTTAAACTAATAACAAGCGGTAAGTCGGCGGTGCAATGTTGGTATTATCCATTTTTGTTGATAAATATAGCTAGAGTTATCTCCGGCGAACTATAAGTTATAGTCCAGTCAGGATAAAAATCCAGTGACGCAGCGGTTGAGTCCACTATAACGGTGTAAAACCAATTATAAAGGCTTATACTGTACAAACAACTATAATTACAATGCTAAACTAACAAACTAAACTTCGCTCTACCTGTTTAGACAATGGTTGTGATTTTTTGCGTACACATAAACTGCAACGTCACTGTCACAATATCCTAACTGGACTATACATGGTTTATTTTATTCCGCTTTCCTTACATATACAAAAACATTAGACTTTGAACATCGTATCATCTCCATGTGATAATTCCCTTATTATTAATCCGAATTAAGATAATTAGGTGTCTAAATGACGGCATAAAGTTACCTTACAAGATCATGTATCTGTTAGTGACGTATACGATTTTACTTAACATTTGGAAGTTATGATAGCGTTTCATTTTTACATGGGAGACAACTCAAATGTGTATAGTAATAGTCATACGCGAGTTGTCGTTCTTGCTTGTTTGTGCAGTATTTTTGTTATGTTGTGTGTTTTCGTTAGACTTGTGCCATGAATTATATACATACCATTTCTTAGAACTGATATGTTCTGCGTTAGTTGCCATTCTCTCGACACTAATACCGATACACAGCTAAGCATAACCCTTGGACAGATCTGAAATGTCGTGTATTATGAGATCAGTCCGATGGTTATGTTGGTTTTCTGTTTCGTCAATAAAAAAACGAAAGGAGGTTTGAACCGGGCTGGTGTTCACAAAGCATCTTAAGGGAAAATTTAAATATTTTTACTTAAGGTAAAAAATGAGCTGCACATAATTCTTAAGAATCGAACAATAACCCATGTTTTCTCTGTGATTATCGTAGCTCTTTACATAATGCTTCTAAACTATGTAAACAATGATAGTCTTGATTTTCTTGTCTAGCTGATACACTTTAAGAAAATTAATATGAACTAAGGCACAGCCTATTTTAGCGAATTTTATCTTAAATTGTTCATTTTTATAATTTTGTTCAATTCTCATAGCTCGCTGCTACATGTCAGTATTGACACTTGGCAGATGTCCCTAATTATTAGTAACACGATCATCCAGTACAGAATGATTGCTGATCATATGATTCATATATGTACAATTCTTGGGTACGAAGTAACGAAGGACGATAATCGATACGAACCTGCTTTCGTTTTTAAGTTCACTGTATAACTACCTTGATTATGTGTATAATAATACGACTTTCCTTGTTTAGAACAAGTACTTTCATAGCGTAATCAGTTGATCAATTTACTGACTCTATGCAGGCTGTCACATTCTGTGTTTTCTCTCTGTTTTCCGAATTTTCCCAGCGTTCCAAGATGGCGGTCGATCAAAGTGCTATACGAAGCAACCGAGTATTTATCTCCCTTATTAAAATGTGTTCTAGATGGGCCTACTAGTTTTTAGAATATTTTTAAACATCATTAGAATATAAAAGAAAATTTATGAGCTACAGAATAACGCATTTTAGGTAACTTTTGTTATGCTATTGGCGGCCATTTCGTCACTTCGAAACCGTAACACAAATTTTCAGATCCATTAGTGAATTCAAACTCTGACCAAACCACGTGACACGTTGACTTTTTGCGAAAATTCGCTATAAGTTTTCCCTTAAGACGCTTTATGAACATCAACCCTGTTCAATCCTCCGACGGAGCTGAGAAGTTAGAAGCGATGTTAGCTGCCGTGATGCTGTTCATGTCTATTTTGGCGAAACAAAAACGCATCAACATTTACGATTGCATCGTACGACGATCGGATTAGTTGGTGGCCAATGTTTACCTTAGGATACCTTAGGATCTTCTGTGGACGCAGGTAGTAAAACCACTATATCCACCTCTTCATCCAATGTATTGGTCTTGTCGCATCTTGTACTTGTGAATGTAAGGTCTACTTTATTGTTAAATTTCAGTTCTTGCCCCCCCCCCCCCCCCATCTCTAAATGATTGCTGAAACTCATTCATTCTACTTTTCGACAGCTTGGGCTTGAGCGGATTTTTGTGTCCTGTATGAATTGTATGCTTTCTGTGCTCGGTTGGTTCAGTTGGGCATTGTGCCTTGTATGTTTTTATGTTTTCTGTGTTCGGCTGGTTAAGTTGAGTGCTGCATTCCCTGTCTGACTAAATATTATCTCTTTTATCTAATCTGATTTCAAATTATTTCACTTTGTTAGCAGACACCACATTTTTATTTGAAGGCTATAGCATGCATTTATAATTATGTTGGTAAAGTAGAATTTTATCTTCCTATCACCTGATGTTTCAGTTGATTAGTTTGTTGACAATCCATAGTTAATTATCTAGATAATAATTCGTTTCATTGTATTTTCGACAATCATTTTTTGTACATTTTAACATAATATTATTGTAGTGCGTCTGTAGACTTGAACATGTTTAATTATGTTAATGCGTGTAACTGTTACCTGTTTACTACATGAACAACAAAAGTCAATATGATTAAAACAATTAAATTACGCAGTTAACTGCATGCCTAGAGTACAAACGAATGTTTTTCAATAATTAAACGTGCTTTCCGTGCATATCTGTTTTAATATAAAGCTTGTATATATTTATTTTCCATATCGGCATATATAAAATAAATATTTTACCATTTATTTAAAGAAAACCCTAGTCATTTTATGTTTTTCTCATTTGTCGATCAAATGTGCACGTTTCATCTTTAAAAATGATATGCACGAAACGCTCGTAAAAACATGCATTAGAACTGTTACCTGTGAACTAGTATTTCACGATAATGAAAAATAAATATGTTATTCAAATTTAGTGAATGTAGTCTATACTTAGAAATGTCGTCTAGTGTAAATATGCGGTTATTATGCTACCGTGGCAGTTGCTAGGCTGTTGATTCAGTTGTTAGGCTGTCAATGCAGTTGCTAGGCTGTCAAGGCAGTTGCTAGGCTATCAATGGCAGTTGCTAGGCTGTGAAGGCAGTTGCTAGGATGCGCATTATGCATTTTTAGGTAATTGGTAGAGTTACACGGTTTTAGAGGCGGTTGCCTAGGCTATTGAAGTAGTAACATGTTTTTATTCTTGTTTTGATATTGTATGTGCCGGAACTCTGGTTGTTGTTTGTTAAGAACCATTTGTTATTATGTTATTTTGAGAAAATCCATCTATTTATAGAAAAAACACATTTCTACCCTGTAGCCACATATTATATTATATTATTTTTAAGGTACACAGTATGACCTTAATATATTATTTAGTTTGGTTATACCTACTACATGTATATAATCATGAACATCCTAGATACTCAAATTGCTTTGGACTTCCAGGACACATTAATTTTGTTTATACTACGAGTGTATGTACATTATAACCTCCGCAGAACTGCCCTCTGTAGAGCAACAACCTCTCGAAAACAACGCCTTCAAAATTTCCCTAAGCTGATGTTTACTATACTGGCAACGGATATATTACCGGACAGAAATCGCATAAAAAGCTTCCCCTGAAGTTAAAAATCAATTTTTAACCAGAATTGTTTGTATTTACAACTACCTGTGTTCAAGCTCTTTGCTAAAACAGATATGACGTCACGTGAACAACCTTATTTTGGGACACTTTGGGCGCTATTTTCATTGACGTATAGTAGATATTACCGGACAGTCTTTTTCGAATATTTTTCAATGGATATTTAGAAAAAAATGACAAAAATGTTAAGAATTTGGTTCATACTTCACACTTATGCAAAACTATTTATAATTTCTGTAATAACAACTCGTGACGCACGAGAGGTTAAATTCCGTTTTACTTCCTCATACTGTGTTTACCGACCAAAAATCGAATAAAACGATTAAAAACAACCCGAAGTCTTTCAGATTGATAGGCAAGATATGATTTTTTTTAAATAAAAAGTTTCAGAAGGCGCGGTGAATCGATCGCGAGACCTTCACTACAGTAACTTTACCGTACTCGTTAACCACCCGGCCGTCGTTTCGACGAATACTTTCAATCTCGCTTTTGTTTTCCCCAGCGTCGCGTATGTCATCAATGCAGCGGCAGACCTCACTTTCAATAAATAATTAATACTTTGTTTATCTTGAAAATATTTATTCTACCAGATTCCTTTTACTCACGGTTCTGAATGGGTTGATACAAATATCAGTGAATTATTCAACTAAATAAAGTGTCCGCACCGTTTGTCCGGTATTATCTTCTGTCCAGTAATATCTCATTTGCCAGTAAATTTAACCTATGTAGAGCACCAGTCTCAGTACAACGGCCAATATTTGCAGCTTTACAGAGGTTGTTCTGTACATGTATATTTTGTTGGCAATCCCAACCGACGTACCCACCTCAAATATCCTGGGTCGGGTAACCCCAAACAAAGGCTACGTGCTGAGTGTAGGTAATTGTAATTCCGGACTGTGGATGCTGCCTAACACATATTTACACATATTTAACTGTACGATATACACATATATAGACACATTGCATACATTTAACCATCCAGAAGTCGTATATAAATTTTCCAGTTAATCTGGAATTGAAAATCAACCAGTACCAACTTATCCTTGTCAATGAAAACTTGTACACATGTGAATGATATGAAGCCAATGTCTTAGAAGAACTTCACATACACTACTGGAGTCCGCTGCCTAACCAAAGCACTACCAAATAACGATATCGAGCGCTTTACTACGTCTTTGCAACGTCGCATTTCCAGCGAGCAGTGTCCCCTGATAGCATACCGTTTCTCTGCACTTTGCTATAGGAGAGGTCATGTTTGTATACAAAGGCATTCATACCATCAGCTAGCTATTTGTGAATGTCAGGTTTTTATTGTTCATTCATCCGATAGGTTATACGGTGATCTCTCCTATAGGCGAGCGCTACCGTTTACTTAGGCAATGGACCGCTTCGGTAGCGCTTTGCTTTGCAACGGTCTGCTATCGTCGAGAGCTCGTTAGTAGCATATTAATGTTTTGCTTCGTCCGCTACGTAGTGCGTTTTTAAGCAAGCCGTTTTCAAGCATAGCGCTACTGAGCTCTCGGTAGCGCTTTGGTTATGCAACGGGCTCCTGGACTACCTTGGACCCGAACTATGTGTATCATAGTCTTATATTCACCATGTTATCGCTTATGCTATTGTGATAGTTATATAAGTACAGAAGAGTAAAACTAAGTTGGCAATATATTACTTTTAATACTCAATCTATAACTGTAACATGACGTCATCAACACTTTCAGATCAGACGTCAGAATTTAACTTGACAGATAATTTTGCAGTCAATGGATTATTATTTAAAATATAAACAAAAATAATGTTTGCACATTTACCAGTTGCTGACGTAACAACAATACTGCAATAGCATGGCTACTCAACCAACAAGAACACTCCCAATAGTCAATCAAGAACACAGTTACGTTCATTGCAATCTATATATAGAAATTTTATCAGACATCCATGACGTCACAATGAGTTTATCGTCTGAGATTCTGTGACAAATGTTGAGTGGATGTCGGATGCCGTCACTTTCGGATAGAAATATCCGACTTTCAGATCCATCTGCTGATATTTGATGGATATTGTTCGAATCACGACCACAGACATAAAACGTCCCCTCAGGGTCACGTGTTATACCAAGTGGTCCAACCAAATCGCTCTTCCGGTAGCTGAACATAGAGATACCCGCCATATTGGATGACGTCAGCATATATGTACCCCAGTCGGATATAAGCATAGTGTCATGGTACCCGTTAATAAACCAAGGAGTGTGTAACGATTGGCCTTGGATAGTTTTAATTTGTCTCAGTTCAACGCCTGATTTGTCTAAAATTAGAATTCCTGTTGAATCACGTGACCAGCACGTGACGTATAAATAACCTTGATCTTCATTGTACGCAACACCCCAGCAATGTTTGTCCAGGTCAACCGACTTTTTCACTGAAATTCTGTGACCGATACCTAGAAACGACAACTGTTTCCGGTCAGGGATTGTTACAACGACCTGATCATTGTTAATCACCGCAACGTCCCATGGCAACGCGTGCATACTATGCGCAGACATACATTTGAACTTCCGGTCAAATAGTTTCACTTTTTTGTTTCCGTTATCACATACAATCATTTTGCCGTTTGGTAGGATTTCGCAGCCGGTTATACAGCACCGCTCTCTATCAAACGACCATCCGGACAGACGTACGGACACGTCCTTTTCTTTAACACCAACCTGAAAATAGAACAAAATATCTTCTTTAAACTGTTTGACCTTCTTTTTATGTAATACTGTAGAACTTTAATTATACGTGGGGGTAAATAAGATTTATTTAATGCTAACTGATGAGATATGGAGTTCTATCAGTGAAATCAAACCTATATCAGTCATTGGTTATCACCTACAATGTGACTGATATAAGCTCCGCCCCCTCACAAGGACTACTTTATTTTTACCCAAACTGCCCGTAACTTTTTCATTACTGAACGGAAACATGTCATGTGGGTTCTTTTATTCTTGGTTAGAACATTTCCTACAAGAAAGTGTACGATTTGATGCAAAATTCTCAAAAAAAGTTGTTTTCGCCTATTAACCATAATCAAAGATGGCGGATTTTGAATTGAAAACTATGAATGGAATATATATTCATACGCAGCCTAACCACAGTGGTAATTTGGCATAAATAGTACCAGTTTTGACACCAGATAAGCATTAAATAAATAGAATACGTGTTTGTTTTGATTGATATGGTTAATATCTCATCTTGTAGTGAAACTTTTAAAAAAAATTCACTCGCGCTACGCGCTCTTGAAAGTATTGACTTTTTTCACTACACGATGAGATATATAAACCATATTCAATCAAAACTTACACATACCCTCTATTTATTACGTAAATTCGTGGACAACAAAATATATCAGCTACAATAACTTGGCCCGAGGTGCTTTCCCTTCAACTTTCTGTTGCCCACTAATTTACATTACCTCGAAATATCTGATCTGCTGTAAGGACTATTTTATATTAGTGTATATTAATTTATTGTCGATTGTGAAACAAGTTTTTTCAACTGATATTAGTCACTCTCGACACCTCACTCCTGATGTTATCTATCGTCACGAGGGTATGAGAGGATAGAAGCCAGTTTACAGTTTATAATATAGCGACCTGTGATCGAACCCGAGACCTCCTGCACTCGAATTCCTGTTACCCACGATTTTACGTTACTTCGAAAAGGGAATATAACTTATTCATCAAGTTCTTAATATAAATTGCAAAAAATCCGTCATATGATCTAACACGTATTGACGTAAACAGGAAACTGATAATGTGTTTTTACTTCCCGTTTATAAGAATGAATAACAATCACAACCGCAGTGAAAATATCCTTATGTCCATGGTGTTATTTATATCAGCGGGCCGCGGTTTCTACCGTTTAAATAAAGGCTTTAAGTACAGTGTTTTCTTCAACAAGTAACCTAAAGGAGCGAGCACTAAATTAAGTTACACAATTCCGATGAAGTGATACTAGTAAACATAATAAACCACACTGGTATGTGGCTTGCAGGAAGTCCTAGGGTATAAAACTAGCACCAAACAATAACTGATTTAACGGGGATAGAACCCCCTCTATCATCTAAGCTGTAACCATCAGTCCCCAAGTATCTTTTGTTTCCTCAACTTATTCAGCAATGTCACTGTTTGACGTCATGACGTCACCAGCAATAGACCTTAATCACAAATACGTTTACATGCTGCGTTGTCATTTCGCTATTAATAAGTATTGTGGATAATAACAATACATTTAACGTGTTTCAGAAGAAATTACATGGTGAAGATTCGAGGTAAACGGATTGTTGTAGAAGGTAAATTATGCAAGTTTTAAGTCTAAATCTTGGGAGAAATCTAACATAATCGCACAAAATACAGTATGTAGGAACGCCTAAACTGAGTGAACTTTATTTGTGATTGAATGATGAGTGTAAGTATGCTTTGCGGGCTCAGACCTACGACTTCTAATATAGGTTCTTTGTCATTATGTTAGTATGCATGGACTATCATAATCAGGATAAATACTGGAAAAGGTATTTACTATTTTGGGCTAAAGTGACCAATGTGTTTGAGTAAAAATTAAGAGAACTCCTATAAACATTAAAAAGATGGTCCAAATAATTAAGGACCCTAGGTCGCCACCTGTCATTTTAGTTCATGCAGACCTAATAAATCATTTACAACTTCAGTAATGCAGTAAATGCCGCCTCTATTGCATGTACAAGATTTTCATATTGTCTTAACCAGCGAACTTGTTATTTACACCAGATAACCCATATTCACAGATAAGACAGCAATACCACCTCTAGTGTACCATATGCAAGGTTTTTCTATGATTAAACCTAGTGACCCCGTTTTTGACCCCGGATGATTCAATATCAAACTTGTCCAAGATTTGTTGAGATGATCATTGTGACCAAGTTTCTTAATGATTAGGCAAAAGTTGTGACTTCTAGTGACTACACAAGCAATAGTGGACTGACGGACGTTCTCACTGACTTGACATTTAGTGATTTTCTTTTGTTCATCCTTTGTTCAAACATTTTGCACCCCGTTAGCAACGGAATGAATAACATCTAAATATAGCCTATTGTTCAGTACCCTACAACTACAAGTGGTGAGTACAGACTGACGGACGTCGGTCAGAGAGTGATCAGAGCACTGCTAACAACATAGGACCTGTAGGCCTATAGACAGTCTATGAATGGCCGGTTGCGCTAGGGAATGTAACCATACACTTTATTGATGAGCCTAGATCGGTTTCATGTTCCCAACATGTAAACGTTCATTAACAAGATCATACAATAAGATTGCAAACTGATCTTCTGTGATAACAAATAGGTGAAACAGGAAGAAATTGGCCTGAATAACAGCGGTGTATAGTATACCATATTGTCCGAGACGTACCGAATGAGGTAAGGTATTACATGAGGTAGAATAAACAATTATTAAACTTTTCCTTGAAGCAGTGTCTTGTTTCGTCAATTAAGATCAACTTATGTTCGTATTAGTCATTATGTGAACATTAAAATTACATTTGAAACCAATATATTCATTTAGGGACTAGCTAGTTACTAAATAATAGAGGGCATGGAACTGCTCTATGTTACATGGTAGACATACTCCAGTAAGCACTTGCTGGCTGTACTAGGTATTCATAAAGTTCATTTACAAAAATATAGACTTCGATGTAGATCTACAATTGTATCTAAGATAGGTGCATTATATAATGTATTACATGACTTTCCCCTTGTATCCGGGTTAGTTATATAACGAGTACGAATATTCTAATACTACACTAGTGTAGCATAAACGTTAATATGACGTCGTTTTATCTCCCAAATAACGTCATTTGTTCTCGTAATTGAAGTCATTTTGGTGTCGTTTATATAACGAACTACATTTTACAACAGAAATATGTGTATTTCGTGTTATTAGTGTCATATGATAAAAATAATCTAACACTGCCCATTGTTACAAACTTATATTAGACCTGTTTAGGAAACAGTATTAAGCTCGCTTGATGAAATTCCCAGATCTCATTTAATGGAAGTTTATATCAATCGTCAACTCGTGATATGTCCTCTATATACGGTACATGAACGTCTAGTTATATAGACACATGTATAACTTCTCTTATCGCCAATACATTAACTTAAACCGATCGATTGTGAACGAATTGTTTTAACACCCAATGCATAACGAAAAAGACACGTTCAATGAAGGACAATGTTTTAAGCAGAACAACGTCTTACCTTATTTTTATATGATCTGTCGCAAGAACAAGGGTTTGGATGGCGACATTTTTCTGACGGCGATTTGTTGATTGTCCATAACCTGCTTGAGTCCCCTGACAGCATGTCAGCGAGTGGCCCCAACATGTTCAGTTTGATATCTACATCATTCGTGGTTTTGTGAATATCTCTAATTAGGGTCTCATCCTTACGTATCTGCAACATGGCTGCTTGTAGCTCGTACACCACAGAATTCACACAGTCACTAGCAGTATCTTCGAGGATCACTAAGTAACTCTCAATACTGGCAATCTCTTCTATAAGGTGTTTCATGTTAGCGTCAATTTGGTTCTTTTGCTCGGTAAATAAGTCGTCCATTTGAAGTAACGCATCTTTTTCAATAGTGTCCATTATTTCTAGAACTTTATTTTTACAGCTCATAATCGAACGGACAAACGTCTTTCTAGTCTGTATCATTCCATTTAGAATTGCGTCGTTTTCTTTCTTAACTTTGTCAAATCGATCATGCATAACTTTCAGTTCTTTGATAGCTTCACTACATAAGTTTGCTCTGACTTCCGGTGCTATTTCCGGAATGTGTTTGACATTTTCCTTGCAATGGTAATTGTGAACTTGAACGCAAGCATTGCAGTATATTTCATTATCTTTCAAACAAATATAACATGGTTTCTCCAAGTGTTCCTTACCACACAGTGGAACAACACACGGAAGTGACGTAGTTGATTTATGACCGGAAGTTGGTTTTATAACCAAATTACTATCTGATTGACACCCGTATTGAGGCGCATAGGTACGTCCATTGGGGCGGTCCAAATATTCCTCCAAATTTTCGCAGTTGTCAAAATCGAGAATATCTGGTAGAGAGCACGACCTCCTATGACGAGATTGTCCAACCACGAAGCGGTTTGTATCAGAGTGGATCTGCTCGTGATGATCGAGAGACACTCTGTGTCGGTACGTAACACCTACCGGGTCCTTGTAATTGGCTTCTGCGTCCCCTGCGTCACCATCGCCATTACTTGACTCCACTTCACTGATGCTGTCCTGATCGTAACTGGTCGCACATATCCCACTATCCGTGTTTATCGTTATTAATGATAATTTTCTGTCCTGGCTTTGGTCGTCGAGTTCGTTCATTTTTGTACAAATGCTTTTTTATCATATATACATTGACTATATTGATTTTTCTATAATGGTCGCCTTTATTTGTTATTCGTCAGTTATTCCTGAAATGAGATAAAAAATGTGTTAAACTTTACTTTATCTACGAGTAGTACAACAGAAAACATATGGTCATAGCAAACAATTCGCTGGCTTAAAAGTAGAAGGTCGTAAATACAAAATCAATATTTTGAGAAAACAAGAAAATAATCTGAAAACTATTCTTTACATATTATGGAAAAACAAGCCGTTTCATCTTCAATTTGGACCATTTTCGATTTTCAAGAAAATATGCTCATAAGAAGCATTTCACATAAGTATGTATTACTGTAGTACCATGCACTAACGACCAGCCAGCGAATTAAACGTGTATATACTACTCGTACTAAACAACCGACATCGCAAAGTTGTTCAACTTGGTTAGAATATTTTTACAATTATAGTTTGTAATAATCGCAAGTGATATTAATGTGTTTTTATCTACGTATTTATTACTAATATGTTTATACCTATACTGTAATGAAAATAACACAAAATCCATACAACATTAAGATACAGGATGTGTGCTATCTCTATGCTTTATGCATTATATGATTTTATAAAAGCGTCGTAAAATAAAATACACTGACATCTAATTCACATTAAACAAATTCTAGTTCATCTAATTAAAATTTCATAGTATGCAATTTGCATATATGCTCACAGGAAACTGTATCATTGATAAAGTGTAAAACAATTTTATCTTTATTCTACAATAATATAAATTTTATAAAAAAATGTTTTTTTTACTCTTTTATGTTAATGATACAGCTACCTGTATATTTGATATGAATAAAGTACAATTTTATAGAATACCCTCTAAATTAGCCTGTACATTCCAAAATAGCACACTTTAAATACAACAGAACATGACAGAATATGGTATAATAATAGTATAGCTAAGAACATTTGACCTGTCGCTAATAAATCCTCGTGTGTTTTCGTTATTGTACCGTAAGAATTGTTTGATTAGTCAAAATAACAACTCTGATTGGACAACCGATAAGCACGGATACTCAATGATTCCATGTTAAATATTGTTAGCTATGATACATTCCTGTAGCATTAGTAGAACATATTTTACAGGTTGGCAGTTATAATAATTATAGCAAAACTATACACATACCCATATTATATTCATATATGTATACAGTATCTCCATATTGCGTCACTTCAAAAACACAGACGTTAATATGTTTGTTAAACTGAATCCTAAACAGGTCGAATTTCAAATGTTTTAGTGATACATATCACGCACATTATATTCGCGATACAAGACATATATCGCTAAATCATATCCTTCCTTGTTTCGACGATAACGTGTTTATACTCCAAGCCAGTGCATGTTAAATGTCTCATACGCGAATGATGCACATTATTCTGCTATCGAGTGTTTGCGATACGGGCTATGAGACAATGAACTCAAAGAATTACTCATTTAGACTAGCTGCCGTCCGTTGGTTTTTAGAACCCTACCAGTTTTCAACCGGAAGGGGCTATATGTGTGCCCTCCGTTCGTCCGTCTGTGTCCGTCTGTCCACTTACAGTTGTGCGGTGCGGAACAATAGGCTACATTTAGATTCTATTCATTCCGTTGCTTACGGGTTGCAAAATGTTGCTTATGGGGGTTTACAAAGAAAAGAATGAACAAAAGAAAACCCCACAGCGTCAAGTCAGGGAGAATGTCCGTCAGTCCATCCGTAAAAATTCTGAATCCTGACAAAACTCAACCAGTTTCAACTAGCAAGGTTTATGAAACTTAGAATGTGAATTGGAGACAATTGGGGATTATGCACGTCTAAATATTTGTTTATTATATTTACGGAAATAATGAAAATATGTCAACAGTCTGTATTGGCTTCAAACCGGTAGTGGACTTCTGTACTGCTCGTTAAATTGTGTTGTTTCGCTACAATTATTAGTGTCCGTTTCACAATACATCATTTCGCAGCCACAAATTTCGTAATACGAAATCAATTTTTTGTCACAGATTATCTATAATATCTGTGGAAATTCCCAGCATACAATTTCAACTTCAACAATTTAGATGTAAAAATATAACCCAAACTTATAAATAACCCATATTTTATTAACATTTAGTAAAAGAAAAAATCACAAATTTTAGGGCATAACACTATACAGAACTAAATTTAATTCATACATCTGTTTCGAAATGTTATTTATTGTATTTTGGGTAACATATCGCTGGTACAGTGTCAGCCATATGGGTACTGTTTTATCAAAGCCCTTACCGAAATCGTAAACTACGACCAAATTTAAATTCATTAATAGTTTGTTTAAAATAACAAGGTGTGGTAAATGTAGATGCAATACTTATAATAATTTAGCTACTGAACTCTTATAAACTATATTCGTCACCAATTTGCAGTTGTTAATGAATTACAAAGAATTTAAATTTGAGCGTAACTTTAAGATGTTCGTAAGTGTTTAGAAAAAACAGTACCCTTGAGACTATCCGGGCATTTGCTTTAATTTAATGGAAACAAAACTAAGAAAAGGAAAAGTCGTACACTCCGCGCCAACCAATTAAACTGTGTCGCAACAATTTCTAAACTTGCATAGCGGTGTAGTATGAATTCCGCAAGTTTATGAAAAATGCAAGTTTTGCCTTCGCTTCCGGTTTCCACTTGTGAAATTCACTGTACTGGTTATGAAATGCGCAAGTCGTGGGAATTGGAAGTTCAAAAACTAAATTGTTTTAACCACCCTTAAAAATTTCTATCTATAGAAATTTGATCTAATTTAATAACGGAATTATAAGTAGACCTCGTATTGTATTGAATGTTAATTGATGATCGCTTCGATCGTATCCTATAAACATGTACGCGTCCGTTTAAGCGGTCCGTAGTTCATGTAACATCATGTTTTGTACTTAGTTGGATTTGAAGTTTTGGCAGATGATTTATTCCTTTTATTTAAATATTTTGATTTAAAATTTAATTATCTTTAGCACTCAGACATTTAATAAATACTTGTGCTTACCCAGTATGTAGCAACCACTCTGACACAGCTGTAATAATTACACAGGCAGGGGCAAGTCTACATTACTCCCAGACATACTCAGGCGTAAGGATTGGATAAAAACCATACTGCGGTTGGATCTAATTTTCTTATAATTAGAAAATATCGTAGTTCGTATTTAATGAGTACTTGATGCCAGAATTTATCGTGGTTTATTGTAGTTACTATATTAATACAATATTGCCCAGCTTCTGTATAGGTCAATGGTAGGTCGGAATTTGGGTTTGAGCTGCTAAATCCCCCAATTACGACATTAGTTTAGTTTATTTCTGTATTTTGTTCTCACCATTTTGTCTAGCTTTTGTATTTAGATGTCATACAAGTAACGTGAATAATAACTACACAAATAAACCTAGCGTAATTCAAGACCAACCTTGACAATAGTGACAGCCATTTTAATACCAAAATCACGCATATCATTATGGGCGAGTTCGGATGGAAACTCATGAGTAGGGTATGCTAATACAGAAATGATGTTAACTCCCACCAATACAGGTCTATAACAAGTTTATTAACCAATCAAAAGCTTGGCCCTGGTAATATCTAAAACAGATTTTGCCCGTTCATTTTGCGTACCGTACAGAAACAGGGAATCAGTAAACCCTGCCAGGACTTGGTATTACTTGGGTTCGACTCTTCAGTGGTGAGGCATAAAAATATGTCGAAACCAAGTACGTTCGAATGGAACCAGGGTCTACCTAGTTCGAACTCGCGTTCCATCTGAACTCGCCCTGTTAAGTTAAGCTGTTTAATTAGCCGAATATTAGCTAAAAATAAATTAAGACCAAAGTATGGTCAATACCCAGTCAATAGTTATTTAATTTTTCATTTATTCGGGTTTAATAGCTTCTCAACCCTTAACCGGTGCACATGTATTAATTAGCGAATTCAGTAATTTCGGGAAATTCACTAAAACGTCGCTAACATCAACAGTTATACTGTACTGTAAAATCATTATTTTTCGAGGGAGTTAAATTTTCGTTGTTGAACTCGGCCACGAAATATACTACCCCACGAAATTATATTTTTATATTATCCACGAAATTTAATACCCTCAAAAATATGTGATTTTACAGTAGCAGATAAGTACACGTAAACTGGTCAGTTAGTTACATATGATGATATTAACTGGGATAAAATGAACTTATATAGACTCCTAGTTTGTCTAAATGTTTATAAATATTATGTCAACCTAGCCTGTATCATCATATAAGCACACGTACTAATACAAATATCCCGCTGACTAACACAAATATCTTAGTAACCAACTGTCATTCCATTCGTGTGTATGCATTCATAATGACACTGTACTATTTTAGAAGGAATGTCAATAGATATCATTGTATAAATTTACATATTTACCACAGAAACAGAGACACGTTTATGTATAAAAACAAACAATTTGTAAGAAAGAAACTCCGAAAATAAGCACGCCGCGCTAGGTATGATAGTGTTAACGATTATAGTGACACCCCTATCTATACGACAAGCCAATTAGGCACGTACCTTATTTGGTATCGTACATTTAATTATTGTCAGACTCTTACATTGCTTAACAGGCACCATACAGGTAGCCAAACGGTAATATAATTCAAATCTTCCAATAGTTAACCGGCATATCAGACCCGACCTCTACCAGGATTCCAATATTCCAATAGTTTACTAGTCATACCAGACCCGACCTCTACCAAGATTCCAACATTCCAATAGTTCATCAACCAGTCATACCAGACCCGACCTCTACTAGGATTCCAACATCCCAATACTTCATCAACCAGTCATATCAGACCCGGCCTCTACCAGGATTCCAATATTCCAATAGTCCATCAACCAGTCATACCAGACCCGACCTCTACCAAGATTCCAACATTCCAATAGTTCATCAACCAGTCATACCAGACCCGACCTCTACTAGGATTCCAACATTCCAATAGTTCATCAACCAGTCATATCAGATCCGACCTCTACCAGGAGTCCAATATTCCAATAGTTCATCAACCAGTCATACCAGACCCGACCTCTACCAGGATTCCAACATTCCAATAGTTCATCAACCAGTCATATCAGACCCGGCCTCTACCAGGATTCCAACATTCCAACAGTTCATCAACCAGTCATATCAGACCCGGCCTCTACCAGGATTCCAACATTCCAATAGTTCATCAACCAGTCATATCAGACCCGGCCTCTACCAGGATTCCAACATTCCAATAGTTCATCAACCAGTCATATCAGACCCGACCTATACTAGGATTCCAACATTCCAATAGTTCATCAACCAGTCATACCAGACCCGACCTCTACCAAGATTCCAACATTCCAATAGTTCATCAACCAGTCATACCAGACCCGACCTATACCAGGATTCCAACATTCCAATACTTCATCAACCAGTCATATCAGACCCGACCTCTACCAGGATTCCAACATTCCAATACTTCATCAACCATCATATCAGACCCGACCTATACTAGGATTCCAACATTCCAATAGTTCATCAACCAGTCATATCAGACCCGACCTCTACCAGGATTCCAATATTCCAATAGTTCATCAACCAGTCATATCAGACCCGACCTCTACCAGGATTCCAATATTCCAATAGTTCATCAACCAGTCATATCAGACCCGACCTATACCAGGATTTTAACATTCCAATATTTCATCAACCAGTCATATCAGACCCGACCTCTACTAGGATTCCAATATTCCAATAGTTCATCAACCAGTCATATCAGACCCGGCCTCTACCAGGATTCCAACATTCCAATAGTTCATCAACCAGTCATATCAGACCCGACCTCTACTAGGATTCCAATATTCCAATAGTTCATCAACCAGTCATATCAGACCCGGCCTCTACCAGGATTCCAACATTCCAATACTTCATCAACCAGTCATACCAGACCCGACCACTACCATGATTCCAACATTCCAATACTTCATCAACCAGTCATATCAGACCCGACCTATACCAGGATTCTAACATTCCAATACTTCATCAACCAGTCATATCAGACTCGACCTATACCAGGATTCCAACATTCCAATACTTCATCAACCAGTCATATCAGACCCGACCTATACCAGGATTCTAACATTCCAATACTTCATCAACCAGTCATATCAGACCCGACCTATACCAGGATTCCAACATTCCAATACTTCATCAACCAGTCATATCAGACCCGACCTATACCAGGATTCTAACATTCCAATACTTCATCAACCAGTCATACCAGACCCGACCACTACCAGGATTCCAACATTCCAATACTCCATCAACCAGTCATATCAGACCCGACCTATACCAGGATTCTAACATTCCAATACTTCATCAACCAGTCATATCAGACCCGACCTATACCAGGATTCCAACATTCCAATACTTCATCAACCAGTAATATCAGACCCGACCTATACCAAGATTCCAACATTCCAATAGTTCATCAACCAGTCATATCAGATCCGACCTCTACCAGGAGTCCAATATTCCAATAGTTCATCAACCAGTCATACCAGACCCGACCTCTACCAGGATTCCAACATTCCAATAGTTCATCAACCAGTCATATCAGACCCGGCCTCTACCAGGATTCCAACATTCCAATAGTTCATCAACCAGTCATATCAGACCCGGCCTCTACCAGGATTCCAACATTCCAATAGTTCATCAACCAGTCATATCAGACCCGGCCTCTACCAGGATTCCAACATTCCAATACTTCATCAACCAGTCATATCAGACCCGACCTATACTAGGATTCCAACATTCCAATAGTTCATCAACCAGTCATACCAGACCCGACCTCTACCAAGATTCCAACATTCCAATAGTTCATCAACCAGTCATACCAGACCCGACCTATACCAGGATTCCAACATTCCAATACTTCATCAACCAGTCATATCAGACCCGACCTCTACCAGGATTCCAACATTCCAATAGTTCATCAACCAGTCATATCAGACCCGACCTATACTAGGATTCCAACATTCCAATAGTTCATCAACCAGTCATATCAGACCCGACCTCTACCAGGATTCCAATATTCCAATAGTTCATCAACCAGTCATATCAGACCCGACCTCTACCAGGATTCCAATATTCCAATTGTTCATCAACCAGTCATATCAGACTCGACCTATACCAGGATTTTAACATTCCAATATTTCATCAACCAGTCATATCAGACCCGACCTCTACTAGGATTCCAATATTCCAATAGTTCATCAACCAGTCATATCAGACCCGGCCTCTACCAGGATTCCAACATTCCAATAGTTCATCACCCAGTCATATCAGACCCGACCTCTACTAGGATTCCAATATTCCAATAGTTCATCAACCAGTCATATCAGACCCGGCCTCTACCAGGATTCCAACATTCCAATACTTCATCAACCAGTCATACCAGACCCGACCACTACCAGGATTCCAACATTCCAATACTTCATCAACCAGTCATATCAGACCCGACCTATACCAGGATTCTAACATTCCAATACTTCATCAACCAGTCATATCAGACCCGACCTATACCAGGATTCCAACATTCCAATACTTCATCAACCAGTCATATCAGACCCGACCTATACCAGGATTCTAACATTCCAATACTTCATCAACCAGTCATATCAGACCCGACCACTACCAGTATTCCAACATTCCAATACTTCATCAACCAGTCATATCAGACCCGACCTATACCAGGATTCTAACATTCCAATACTTCATCAACCAGTCATACCAGACCCGACCACTACCAGGATTCCAACATTCCAATACTTCATCAACCAGTCATATCAGACCCGACCTATACCAGGATTCTAACATTCCAATACTTCATCAACCAGTCATATCAGACCCGACCTATACCAGGATTCCAACATTCCAATACCTCATCAACCAGTCATATCAGACCCGACCTATACCAAGATTCCAACATTCCAATAGTTCATCAACCAGTCATACCAGATCCGACCTCTACCAAGATTCCAACATTCCAATACTTCATCAACCAGTCATATCAGACCCGACCTCTACCAGGATTCCAACATTCCAATACTTCATCAACCAGTCATATCAGACCCGACCTATACCAGGATTCCAACATTCCAATACTTCATCAACCAGTCATACCCGACCCGACCTATACCAAGATTCCAACATTCCAATAGTTCATCAACCAGTCATACCAGACCCGACCTCTACCAAGATTCCAACATTCCAATACTTCATCAACCAGTCATATCAGACCCGACCTCTACCAGGATTCCAACATTCCAATAGTTCATCAACCAGTCATATCAGACCCACCTATACCAGGATTCCAACATTCCAATACTTCATCAACCAGTCATATCAGACCCGACCTCTACCAGGATTCCAACATTCAAATAGTTCATCAACCAGTCATATCAGACCCGACCTCTACCAGGATTCCAACATTCCAATAGTTCATCAACCAGTCATATCAGACCCACCTATACCAGGATTCTAACATTCCAATACTTCAACAATCATGCATGCAGATATACCTCTTTTAAGCGGATGTATAAATCATCCCGCAAATGGGACTATAACTATATTGGTGACAAGCTATTCCCTTTGGGGTTGTACGTCGCGAACATCGGTAGTCATTGTGCTTAGATACGCTGAATTCGCTGACCATTTTACATAAGACTTACGCTTTATAACATAAACATTAATTTTCTAACTACATGGAATAATTAAAATAAGTACTCGCCCCATTCTAGTACTTCACTACACTAAAATGAACGAACCCCTAAAAAGAATAGTATTCAGTCAGCACCATGCACTTTGGTGTTTTCAAACATTTTCCACATTGAAATCGCCACCGCATATCTTAAGAGTGCATTTTTATAATTTGATTTTGAATGCCGACTGTAAGTATTCATGAGAACAACAGCTGCTTCGTGTCGTTTGGTGTAGGTTCGCGGTTCAGCATTCCCTTAGGTTACGGACAAAAATACTGGAGCCTGCAAATTGTGGATACGCATAAATCGCAGAGGTTTTGCAAAGGTGTGTCTTATCTAAACGAAGAAGGAAATGGACTGGAGGAAAACGGAAACGTTATGTAGCCACACTCACGGTTTGCGAGTATTTACTTATATGGTATTATACAAAATATGTACCAAGAAGTAAACAAGCAACGTTAGCAAACTTAAGTGTTAAGTGTAGTATTTCCTCTCTTTTTTCGTTTTTTTTCTTTCACACAAATCACGCATACTTATATGTACGTCAAGTATGTACGTCTGTGTTTAAATGAGCACTTAACATAAAGACGCAAACTTTTACTTGTGGTATGAAATTGTCTAGTTTAAGAAACTCTCACGCTTATTAGCCAACGAACGTGTTACTGTAACATGTAGTATAGTAAAACATTAAAATTCGCGAGACTGATTTCGCGAATAATTAATATCGCGAATTTCAATAAGCTTCGCTAAAATATCAACGCAAGACTCACGAACGTTTCCGATGATTTCCCGAAAGCGATGTTGCGAATTCACGTACTCGCAAATGTATCATAAACGGCGATTTCGCGAAATAAAGCACTCGCGAAATTAATGTCGTGTGCAGTATATAGTATATCAAAGAAACACATGGGCAGCATATTTAACATTGATTAATGAACGCTGTTTGGAAAACAGTCGTAAAAACGCGGTTAATACGGTCAATTGTCACCGGTTCGAGAGAAAACGAGTTGACCCCAGGCTTAATTGTTAGTTGGCGGTACATAAAAGTCGAAACTGTGGTATGTGAAATAAGCAATTGGCAAACATGTATTGTACTGTCTAGCATGTCTTTGAAACATCAACTGTGGATGCTTAAAGCAAGTGGTCTGGTTATACGTTCAACGATCTTTTAACCCGGACAAAATGATAATAATTCCAATATATCACTGTTATTCCAATTAATTTATACCATGGCTACTGCAATTTACACTGTGTGGCTTAATCCGATGATAAATGATGGGGTGTGTCTTAATTTTTCAAAGGAGGGCAATTACTAGAGGATAATATTAATAATAACTACAGTAAATACTCAAGTTTACCATTACCATTCATAACCCATTAGTGGACTGAATTTAATACTGGTAGAATCTATACGTGTTTGTCCATGCTTTCGGTTATAACCACTTGTCTAATATAGAGTAGCAATACCACGCGACTCTGGGCAACAGCTCCAAGACGAAATTTGCTTCATTTCGAAAACAAACGTAAGCATTTTATTTCTATACCGATTTCTATGAAACGTACGAACGTACTTATCAACCAGTACTAACTTGCTTTTCCTTAAACCATTGACAACTTCTCCTAACTCAGCTATAATAACGTCATGGACTAACTTATACTGCCACCTAGTGTTTGAACACGGACAGGAGGACTTCATTCACTGACACGGCGAAGTCTCAGGATCATTTAAACATCGTCGATTTCTATAAACACTATTAAAAGGTGTTGCCTCACAGATTGGGCTAAAAGCTTATTATATCGTGAATTTCTAACCTAACCAAGTATTGATGTAATAGAAAGCCACTGACGGTTGCTTTATGAACGATTTGGTGCAAATAAACAATTTTAACCACTCTCGATATCACTCACTGAGTATTTTTGTCTTGAAAAAAAGCGCTAAGTTTTCTTCCAACATGCTTTGTGCATTATGTAATTAACACTTGATCGAACTGTAACATCAACAAACTACAGTGTAAACATCAGCGAGGTATTTGGTTCGTTTTTCGATTCGTTTTCCCCAAATGGGAACGAATTTCAGGCAATTTAAGTAATAGTAGTGTTAATTCTATAGGGTATTAATACCCTATAGAAGGTTTGATGTAAAAATACGATATAACTACAAAATGCCGAAGTTTCTCAAGTTATTTAAGATGTCAGTGTGGTTGTTTATGGGATATACAGGCAACTATACCAAAATTACGCGAATATTTGACAATTTTATTATATTTTTGCAATACACCAACATGTGAGGCAGTCCCTTTAAATGAACTACGTACTATCGTTATTATACATGTAGTGAACATGTTTATCTATCCAACTCAAGCATTTTGTATATTTTGTGATACACATGTATTTGTAAAACAGTAAATGTATAGCTAGGTAACCACATCAATTAGAATTATAATGTACCACCCAACGGGTTTAAACAATGTGTTAAATGGAGACCAGATCGAAGAATTATTACTGTACAGTAAAGTACGTATTATTTCGTCAGATACCAGCATAACTTCCATAGAAAACGAGTTAAAATATTTCATGCAATATAGTATTCAGTTGAAATACAAAACGTACCTACCTAATTTATTAAACCAACTACCTCAACATAGACACTCTGGCCTATATAGAACGTTTTAAAACATCTTATTTGTATGTCACAGATAAACATGTACGTTTCATAAAATGTAAAAAAACACAAGTTGGTATTTGCAAAATGTACGTTGAAAAAATGTACTCACCATGAACAGTTTAATTCCTTTTTCGGGCAAATACTGTGATGAAATGAAGCAGTCGTTCGTTTGTCCCTTTTACTAATGCTGCTAGATTTACGAACTTTGCTAGATTCTCATTGATCGTCTGATTGTGTACACTTACTTCTAACGTTAAAATGTAGTCAACTGTATTAGTGTACAGCTAGTTTGATAATGTATTCGTGAAGTTTTCGCATAGTATTGTCATCCAACTGTTAGTTCACTCCCCGCGACCTACTTAAGTTGTATATAACTTCGCGTAGGAAAGAATTAGGAAAGAATGGCAATAAATAAAATTATTTTGGGGTTAGATCTAAATAGAGCAATTTTATTGACAAAAACTTGCCATCCTTATAACTCCACACTCGTAGTTCGTTGAGCAAACAACTGAAAATAGATATAGCCACTTCAAGCGAAATACGGAAACTTCAAACACTATGTTAGTCACTAAGGTCATACCATACATTCTTATATATGAGGGATTATAATGTACATATCGACTGTACTTAACAATGTAATTATCAATTACTAAATTTAGTTGTTTTATCGTTTGTTTATTAAGTGATACGTGAAACATGTGTTTATCTTGTAGCACATACTCTATGTAGTTCATTTTGTCCATCATGTTTATTGGAAATAGTAACAGCCGGTGTGGTTCTCGATTTTTCAACAACATTCCCACTACCGGAAATAGAAAGTGAAAGACAGCCTTCAACCTACTATAAAACACTTAAACATCATCGACAGGTTACCGCTAAAAGAGATTTCAAATCCCATACACTATATTTAGCTTCATCTCTTTCTTTATGATGTTTATCCTACTTGGTACTAGAACCTGACCTGCTCCACGAAACAATTTAATGATCTGTCGAGAGGAAAATCTACCTTAGAACCGGTTAAGTATTATAATAAGTATCCATTCTTTTTCAAAATATCAGTACACTTCAGTTCTCTGTGTTAAACCTGGCATGTTTAAACATTTTTAAAGTATTAAAACTCTTAGCAATTTCCGAATGCGTTAACCATTTATATAAAACATGCTCTCTTGAAAGACGCATACTGTGATACTACAAATGGCGAAACATAAATGTCGTGGGTTCAAAGCCCTAAGACTCGACCACACAGTGTATTAACGAGTCAACTTCATGTTATCACAATAAGGATATATTATATAGTCTTGCAATAAGTCGTACAGTGATAGGAAATCACCGGATGTTTCAATCACAATAAGTCTTACAAGTTTAATTGTATAGTATCCCAGTAAGTCATACAGTGATTTGGATTATACGCGGTTGACCATAGTAAGTCTGAAAGTATGAAATGTATATTGCCCAAAAACATGCATAACCAATATATCGTCGCTTCCACTATAATATCCTGGACCTACACTTTTGTGATTTTTTCATTTTCCGTATCTACATACTTTTCTGCGTCGTTCAATAGAATAGCCAGACGCATAAGCCAATCAGAAACGGTATTTTTAGCGCTTTTAAAAAATACCTTACCTTCATTGGTCAATATTTCGAATTTATAAATTAGTTGCAAAAAAGTGCATGTCCGGCATTTTATAATGCTATGATTAATAAACGTAAACTCTGAAGCTACAGCGAGATTTTCAGAGTTTCAAACAAGAGTCAAGTTTTATTAGCAAATTCGGCAAACTATATGTCTTTGGCCATTTAACAACATATATACACCATTGCATATAAATAATATACAAACAAATCATAATTATAATTTTATTATCTTACCGAGATATATTAGTCCAGTCGGATTAGAATTGAAGGTAAAACAAATTGCAACAGAAACTTTGTGTTTTGGGGACCCAACAGTGTAGGGAACTGTCATCCTAGGTCATATGGAGGACCCACCTCCTAGGTATTATGGGGGACCCACCAGTGAAGAAACTGCCATCCTAGGTCCTATGGAGGACTCACCAGTGTTGGAAACTGCCATCCTAGGTATTATGGGGGACTCACCAGTGTTGGGAACTATCTAGGCCCTATGCGAGACTCACTAGGGTAGATAACTGTCATCGTATGCCCTATGGAGGACTCATCAGTGTAGGGAACAGTTATCCTAGGTTCTATGAAAGATACACTAGACGTGTAGGGAAATGCCATTCTATGTACTATGGGTGACTCACAACTGTAAGGAACCTTCATCATAGACCCTGTGCAGATTCATCATTGCCTAGGCCCTATGTGGGACTCACCAGTGTTGGAAACAGTCATTGTAGTTTCATTGGGGACTCACCAGTGTAAGGAACAGTCATTATAGGATCTATTGGAACTTACCAGTGTTTGCAACAGCGAATTTTAAGCCATAATTTGACTCATCAGTGTCGGCAGCTATCGTCCTATGCCATAAGGGGCCTCTCCAGTGTTGGGAGCTGCCATCCTAAGCCCTAAGGATGACTCACAAGTTGGGAGCAGTCATCATATCGACGTAAGGGGAACCCACCAATGTTAGGAGCTGGTATCCTATGCCCTAAGGGGCACCACCAGTGTTGGGACTTTTCATCCTAGGCTCTAAGGGGAACTCACCAGTGTTGGGAGCACTCATCGTAGGCCCTAAGGGGACCACTAGTGTTGGGAGCTGTCAGCCTAGGCTCTAAGGTGAACCAATCAGTGTTAGGATCTGTCAAACTATGCCCTAAGGGGACCTACCAGTGTTGGGAGCTGTCATCATAGGCTCTAAGGGCACCCACCACTGTTAGGAAAATGTCAACCTAGGCCCTAAGGGGACCACCAGTGTTGGGAGCTGTCATTCTAGGCTCTAAGGTGAACCCACCAGTGTTGGGAGCTGTCATCCTAAGCCATAATGGACACACTCCAGTGGTGGGAGCACTCATCGTAAGCCCTAATGAGACCACCAGTGTTGGTAACTGTCATCCTAGGCTCTAAGGGGAACCCGCCAGTGTTGGGAGCTGTCAGCCTAGGCTCTAAGAGGAACCCACCAGTGTTGGGAGCTGTCATCCTATGCCCTAATGGGCACCCACCAGTATTGGGAGCTTACATCCTAGGCTCTAAGGGGAACCCACAAGTGTTAGGAGCTGTTATCCTATGCCCTAAGGGGCACCCACCAGTATTTGGAGCTGTCATCCTAGGCTCTAAGGGGAACCCACTAGTGTTGGGAGCTGTCATCCTAGGCCATAAGAGGGACTCGTCAGTGTTGGGAGCTGACATCCTAGTTTCTAAGGGGAACCCACCAGTGCTAGGAGCTGTCATCCTATGCATTACGAGGGACTCACCAGTGTTGGGAGCTGTCATTCTAGGCTTTGAGAGTGACTCACCAGTATTGGAGCTGTCACATTAGGCGCTAAGAGGGACTCACCAGTGTTGGGAGCACCAACCATAGGCCCTAAGGGACACACACCAGTATTGTGAGCTGTCATCCTGGGCTCTAAGGGGAACCGACCAGTGTTTGGCACAGTCACCCTAGGTATTATGTGGGACTCACCAGTGTTGGGAACCATCATCTAGGCCCTATGCGAGACTCACCAGTGTAGATAACTGTCATCGTATGCCCTATGGAGCACTCATCAGTGTAAGGAACAGTTATCCTAGGTCCTATGGAAGATACTCTAGTGTATGGAAATGTCATCCGATGTACTATGGGTGACTCACCAGTGTTAGGAGCTGGCATCCTATGCCCTAAGGGGCACCCATCAGTGTTCGGAATTTTCATCCTAGGCTCTAAGGAGAAATACACCAGTGTTGGGAGCTGTCATCCTAGGCTCTAAGGGGAAATTCTACAGTGTTGGGAGCACTCATCTTAGGCCCTAAGAGGACCACTAGTGTTAGGAGCTGTCATCCTAGGCTCTAAAGGACACCCACCACTGTTGGGAGCTGTCTTCCTAGGTTCTAAAGGATATACACCAGTGTTGGGAGCACTCGTCGTAGGCCCTAAGGGGACCCACCAGTATTGTGAGCTGTCATCCTAGGCTCTAAGGGGAACCCACCAGTGTTTGGCACAGTCATCCTAAGTATTATGGGGGACTCGCCAGTGTTGGGAACTATCATCTAGGCCCTATGCGAGACTCATCAGTGTAGATAACTGTCATCGTATGCCCTATGGAGCACTCATCAGTGTAGGGAACAGTTATCCTAGGTCCTATGGAAGATACTCTAGTGTATGGAAATGCCATCCGATGTACTATGGGTGACTCACCAGTGTTAGGAGCTGGCATCCTATGCCCTAAGGGGCACCCACCAGTGTTCGGAATTTTCATCCTAGGCTCTAAGGGGAAATACACCAGTGCTTGGAGCTGTCATTCTAAGCCCTAAGGGGACCAACTAGTGTTGGGAGCTGTCATACTAGGCTCTAAGGTGCACCCACCACTGTTGGGAGCTGTCTTCCTATGTCCTAAGGGGACCCTCTAGTGTTCGGAGCTGTCATTCTATGCCCTAAGGGGACCCACTAGTGTTGGGAGCTGTCATCCTAGGCTCTAAGGGGCACCCACCACTGTTGGGAGCTGTCTTCCTAGGCCCTAAGGGATACACACCAGTGTTGGGAGCACTCATCGTAGGCCCTAAGGGGACCCACCAGTGTTGGGAGCTGTCATCCTAGGCTCTAAGGGGAACCCACCAGTGTTGGGAGCTGTCATCCTAAGCCCTAATGGATACATATCAGTGTTGGGAGCACTCATCGTAGGCCCTAAGGGAACCTCCGGTGTTGGGAACTGTCATCCTAGGCTCTAAGGGGAAACCACCAGTGTTGGAAGCTGTCATCCTAGGCTCTAAGGGTAACCCACCAGTGTTGGGTGCTGTCATCCTATGCCCTAATGGGCACCCACCAGTATTGGGAGCTGTCATCCTAGGCTATAAGGGGAACCAACCAGCTGTCATCCTATGCCTTAAGAGGGACTCATCAGTGTTGGGAGTTGTACTTCTAGGCTTTGAGAGTGACTCACCAGTATTGGGAGATGTCACACTAGGCCCTGAGGAGGACTCAGCAGTGTTGGGAGCACCAATCATAGGCCCTAAGGGGACTCACCAGTATTTGGATCTTTCATCCTATGCCCTGTGGAAGACTCAGAAGAGTTGGTAGCTGCATCCTAAGCGTTAAGGGGGACTTACCAGTGTTGGGAGCACCAATCATAGGCCCTAAGGGGGACTCACCAGTGATGGCAGCACCAATCATATGCCCTAAGGGGGACTTACCAGTGTTGGCAGCACCAATCATAGGCCCTAAGGGGGACTTACCAGTGTTGGGGGCACCAATCATAGGCGCTAAGGGGGACCCACCAGTGTTGGCAGCACCAATCATAGGCCCTAAGGGGGACTCACCAGTGTTGGCAGCACCAATCATAGGCCCTAAGGGGGACTTACCAGTGTTGGGAGAACCAATCATAGGCCCTAAGGGGGACTTGCCAGTGTTGGGAGCACCAATCATAGGCGCTAAGGGGGACCCACCAGTGTTGGGAGAACCAATCATAGGCCCTAAGGGGGACTTGCCAGTGTTGGGAGCACCAATCATAGGCGCTAAGGGGGACTCACTAGTGTTGGGAGCACCAATCATAGGCCCTAAGGGGGACTTACCAGTATTGGGAGCACCAACCATAGGCGCTAAGGGGGACTCACCAGTGTTGGGAGCACCAATCATAGGCCCTAAGGGGGACTTACCAGTGTTGGGAGCACACATCATAGGCGCTAAGGGGGCCCACCAGTGTTGGGAGCACCAATCATAGGCCCTAAGGGGGGACTTACCAGTGTTGGGAGCACCAATCTTAGGCGCTAAGGGGGACTCACCAGTGTTGGGAGCACCAATCATATGCGCAAAGGGGGACCCACCAGTGTTGGGAGAACCAATCATATGCGCTAAGGGGGACCCACCAGTGTTGGGAGAACCAATCATAGGCCCTAAGGGGGACTTACCAGTGTTGGGAGCACCAATCATAGGCGCTAAGGGGGACCCACCTGTGTTGGGAGCACCAATCATAGGCCCTAAGGGGGATATTACCAGTGTTGGGAGCACCAATCTTAGGCGCTAAGGGGGACTCACCAGTGTTGGGAGCACCAATCATATGCGCAAAGGGGGACCCACCAGTGTTGGGAGAACCAATCATATGCGCTAAGGGGGACCCACCAGTGTTGGGAGAACCAATCATAGGCCCTAAGGGGGACTTACCAGTGTTGGGAGCACCAATCATAGGCGCTAAGGGGGACCCACCTGTGTTGGGAGCACCAATCACAGGCGCTAAGGGGGATTCACAAGTGAATGAAGCACCAATCATAGGCGCTAAGGGGAACCCACATACTATTATGTTGGGAACAGTCATCCAAGGCCAGCTGTGGATTCACTAATGTTGGGGAGATCAAAAGGGGACTCGTCAGTGCTTTGAAAAATCATCTAATGCCCTCTCAGGGTCTAACCCAGTGTTTGAAGAATGTGTCTTTGGCCCTATGTGGGACTCACCAGTGTAGAAAGCAGTTGTCTTCTGTCCTCTGGGGACTTATCAGTGTTGGGTCCAGCCCATGAAGGCCTTATGATAGACTCTTCAGTGATGGGAGAAAACATTCAAAGCCTCTCAGGGAATCAGCTGTAGTTGATGCAGTTGTCTTCGGTCCTATGGGAGACTTATCAGTGTTTGCAGCAGTCATATTAGGGTCTATGAAGGACTCATCAGCGTAGGAGGCGCTCATTCCCGGTCCTCTCGGGGACTCCCAGTGTTTGAAGAAGTTATCTTTGGCCCTATGGGGGACTCACCAGTGTTTGAAGCAGTTATCTTAGGCCCTATGGTAGACTCCGATACATCAGTGTTGGAAGCAATCGTATTAGGGTATTATATGAAGGAATCATCAGTGTTGGCAGCAGTCATAATATGGTCTATGAAGTTTTGGAGAAAATTAGGTTTGAACATTTGACTTTGTCAAATATCTTTATGTCAACCGATTTTAAAATTTTAAAAACGTAGATATAGTACTATTGCTTCATTCTTCCCATTGCATTCATTATGCAGCCTTAAAATTGACGCAGAAACGTCCGCTTTTGATTTATTAGTTGCACACCTGGAGTTTGGACAACATATTACCGAAATAACGCGGTTTCATTGGTTGATCTGGACATTGGATCATATGAGAACGACTGGTAGAGGACAATGCACAACTTAAAATTAAACTTTTCAGTTAATCGCGTGTCAAAATAAAGGACGGCAATTGGTCAACTTTCTTTTTTTAGTTTAAGTTGCTCTTAGAGTAACCAATCTCCGGGACATTCAGCAACATGCACCCTACGAAGTGGTTCAAATACTGGACTTTGAGCAATACATTACTGACAAAAATTACTTTGCACTTGAAATTATGCAGTCTGCACTCAGGTCTGCAAATGAAATATTTTGCAGACCCAGATCTGCAGTCTGCACTCAGATCTGCAAATGTAGTATTTAGCAGACCTAGGTCTGCAGTCTGCACACATGTCTGCAAATGAAGTATTTTGCAGACCTAGGTGTGCAGTCTGCACTCAGGTCTGCAAATAAAATATTTTGGTAAAGTTCGTGCAAAAACGTAGTGTACTGCAGTATTGTTAATTTTAAAAGCACGTTAATATGTTATGAAAATGAAACCAAAAATTGCAAAACACCTGTTCGTAATTTCATGAATTCCTTGTAAATTCATGAAACAAAAGAGGGAATATTTATTTTAAATGACCACCATATTCACCGGATATCATATATCATGTTTAACGTCCCTTTTATAGATAACCATCGGCTAGTTTTCAGGACGGCAAGGCTAATTGCCTGGGTTTCTTACCAGTACACCTCTAGATGGATTCGAGACACATTATGCCTCCTAAACATCTGAAGCTCTCCAACCTGGGATCGAACCCAGGGCCTCAGATTCGCAGGCGGGGATACTATCCCTTACACTACTGAGGAATACATTATATGATTAAGGCAAATGCTATTCATTTGTTTAAGTATTCACAATCTACACATGTGCCAATTTGCATGATTGTATCACTGTTGGAAATGTCCTTATAACAGTAAATTCCGTGAAACCAGGGGTTATGGAAAAGTTGAAAAGCACCACTTTCGCCGCTCAGAATTTCGGTTGATTTTTTTCAAAGTTTAGGATGATCCACCTATGTTCTAACACTTCTTTAAATCAAAGCACTGAGAGTACTATTGGGAGGCGATCTGGTTGCTGCTACTAAAGCTTAAACCGACTTTACACGTTTAATGTTCGTTTTCTTACTGCCGATCTTGTCTTGAATGTCAAAATAGGCATATGTGACTATATAGGCATGTTGGGTATCTAAATATTTGTTAAAAGGTGCATATTAATTTATATGTAATACGTGTATTGAATGCGTATATCAAAAGTGGATTTAAAATAATACTACGCGCCTATTTATCAGATTCTACAGTACGGTCTTGTAATCACTTCCCTCACAGCTTGAGACAGTCTATAGAAAGCGACAAGCTAGTACAGCGATACCATATGATTGCATAACAGTACTTTGCAGACCGTATACGATAAATTGATAAAACCATCACTTGACCGTAGTCTGAAGTTTCTAAAAATAGCTTTACAGCCGGGACATTTGATGAACACGTCATTTTCGTATTATCTAACAAGTTCGGTATCGGCCGGTGTAGTGATTGTTTTTGCAAAAATATCGATTTAACGAACAGTTTCACAATAAATTTTTATCTCAGAATAAACAAATGTTGCTGATTGGCTTAAATCAGTTACAAATTTGGAGAAACATAATTATGTAGCAGTATTGGGAATGTTTACAGTTTCTGGAACTACTTGAATGCGGATTCATATAGCAGCCTAAAGGCGGTTAATTTTGTATTAAGAAATGGACAATTGTAGTAACGAGAGGCTTAAACGCCTCCCTTAAGGGGGACCACTCCTGACGATTTTGCGTCGTCTGCGCATCATTTCGCGCAGCTGGTTTACGGATGTTGCGACGATTCTGAGAACGATTTTTCGCTGCCTGACTGCGTGTTTTGCTTTAAATATATCTTAAATTGAATTGTTCAAGCGAGATTCGTCAATTGCAAGGGAAATAACCGCTGTGGGAGTTTGAATCGTTATTTTTTTATATTTACGACACCGGACTGCTTTACGACACGTAAACATTTTCACGAAAATGAAACTAATGACCGTGATAAAAAGCTGTTTTAAATCAACTGTGTGCGCGAATAGACTCGGTAATATTGTCGTAGTACACGTGGGCCACTAATACATGACCAGGTCCGATCGTTTAACGTACATCATGGCAGAAGACACGAAACTCGGGTCGTCAGGGACGACTCTCACAGATCTGACCTTCAAGTCATGAAGTTGTGTCATCATTATTCGAATTCGACAATTCAGATCGTCATTGATCGTGAGTATAAAGTCAATTTGGTTACGTGTGTGTTTCCTAATACTGCCTTACAACATGTTCTATCCTTACTGGTAGGACACATGCTTGATCTAGATAATGAGACTCTGTGTAGACTCTAGTCCAGTGTAGCCACAAATGACCTGGTTGGTGTACCCAATGTTTAGGCTAAGTGTACATGCTGGGTGCAGATCGATTATCATCATAAGTCCTGGACAAAGGGTGATAGGCTACTGTCCACTTTTGTACGATGACTCGCTTGCCAACATCAGGAGCCCTTTGCCTTACCAAACTGCCACCGAGAGCTGGATAGTGGTATGCTAGAAAACAGCTTGCTTCAGAAAAGCATGACATAGCAAATAAAATATATGCTACTGGCGAGCGCTCTCAGATAGCAGACTGTTGCACAGCAAAGTGCTACCGAAGCGGTCTGTTGCATAAGAAGGCACTTGGTAGCGCTCACCTAGCAAAGTGCTGAGAAACGGTATGCTATTGACAAACACTTGTTGCTGGCTGGTTGCATGTAGTTGCAAAGACACAGTAAAGCACTCGATTGCGGTATTTGGTAGCGCTTTGGTTAGGCAACAGGCTCCAAATGGTCACCAACAAAGGCACATTTTGATTATATCAGTCAGACTCTAAGCCCCGATGGCTGGCCCCTGGCCTGATTAGCCAAAATGTATGCTGGCCGATCCATCAGTCTGCGATTGAAACAAGACTCATTTTATGATATTTTTTCATAATAACATAAATTTATGGAATAAAATATGTAGCCCCTATACATGCGCAACTATCTCCTATATAAGTATAACCAGTTCTTCTCAAGTTGGGTGGGAAACACGGAAAAGTGTTCCTAAAATTTTTAGTGGCCCACCTGGTATTCAAACCTTGGACCTCCACATCATTATTCAGTATTTGGTAGTGTCTAGAGCTTAATAACTTACTAAGTTTGCTTGACTTCCATAGGTCACGCATTCAGAATATATTCAAATTATTATTATAAATTACCTATAAAAGTATAATACATGTACCAAAATGTCTATAGATCTACAGGAGTTCCATTTGACTTAGGAGTAGGAGTTTTGACCCTTGAAATTTCCAAAAAGCCACATTTTGACCCTGAAGATTTTGGTTTAAAGGGTCCTTAAGCTTTTCTCTTAAAATCATGGTTATTTTGTCTATGAAATATGGTAAAATTTAGTCAAATGTATCAAAATGACCCTTCTGTTCAGATTCAGAAGCTAGTGGAACCCCTGGATCTATATAGTGATTTTTTTATTTCATTGTTAGAACTTTGTATCAGTATAGAATTATAAAAAGATGTGACCTATTGTAACTATTGTCTGAGATTCATTTGGATTTCTAATTTCAGATTATGCTGGACCAGTGTAAAAGCAGACATTAAACAACACAGTCTGAAAGAACGTCTACCATACTATTTGTACTATTGTGAAAATTTCAAGGCATGGTTGCATTCAGTCTGGCTATAGTACCTGCAAACAGGGTAATAATTTTTAAACTTTGCTGTATATAATATATGTAAAATCTTGTTTATGATCCGGTTTAACATGTTTAACAATTTTTCAGTTATATGCGGCGGCTCTCTTAAAAAATCTGGTTTCCTGGATGGTATTCTTACTTGTTCTTAATTACCCTTCCACAAGGATCCAACAACTTCTCCACATGTGGAGGAAAAATCAAATTTACCTACATGGACTAACAATAGAATCTGGATGAACAAGCCCACTAACCGAGATTTAACCTCAGCTACATTTTTACATCATTTATAAAAAGTAAAGAGTGAAAATGCCTCTGACATCATGTATAGCTAATATGGAATGACAATTGTGTAAAAAGAAGTTTTTCCATTGTTACAATCTTAGTAACCACCTGAAGTTGCACAATTATTATCATTTTTGTGTATTATTTGAATCTTGTGTATAATATGCAAAGTTTTTAAATCTTGATACCAATATTAAATTATATTGCTATAGTATATTAAGTGCATTTGACTTATTTGCACTTAATAAATCTCACTGAATATTGCACATTTTGTTGCATACACAAAGTGTTACATTTATTTACAATGTCCCTTTTGTATCAAATGTTTTAATAATAAAATTTTATTTTATTTGTTTTCAGTGTCCTAGACTATTGTTCATGTACTTCCTGCTGTCTGAAGACACCCAGTGACCAAGATGTGATGCATTACTAAAAAGATAATGAAGACACTCATATAAGACATTCAAAAGTGTTCTGTGTTAAACAAGGCCAATGAATCAGTATACCAAGTGCAAATTAGTGCATACAAATTGTACAACATTAATGCATGCTTTTAAAGTTTGATTGAAATAGACATTATTCGTGTTCACAGGATGTTTAAATTGTTTATAGATATTTACCAATATTTTCTGACTTCAAATAGTATTGAAAATCATACATGCTCGAGTATTGATACATTATAGTCAGAGTTTAGTGTTGACCTACATATTTAGGTAGAACTATGAAATAGTATATATTAGATTAATTGTTACTATGTTGCTTACAGTCAAACTTGTGTTAAAGACCACCTGTGAACAAAAATCAATATTATAAAACCTGTCTATAAAGACCACCTTTTTACACAGTGTATAAACAAGTCAATTTCCGGTTATCGCAATATAGTCTTGCAATAAGTCATACAGTGATAGGAAATCACCAGATGTTTCAATCACAATTAGTCATACAAGTTGAATTGTATAGTATCCCAATAAGTCATACATTGATTTGGTTTATATGCTGTGTTTAATGTCTCATCAGATCACTTTTCATTGATATTTGGCCTGTTTTGAGAAGATACCCATCAGCAGGAACTACATTTTACTATCTGTTTTAGTGTTACCATGGGTCATCTTTCTACACAAAACTGACTTTAATTCCAGTTGATAATTGCCAGAAATCATATACAGTATACTGTTATTATTGAGTATACTATGTCAATAATGTCACTGCGGTCGAACTACTTTTTCATGTCAGCTATGGGTGTTCTTACTCACATGATTGGTTGCATGTGCAGATCCAAAAGGTGTGGTACAAGGGATCAAAATGGTTTTATTATCCCCCGCTGAAGGCGAAGGGATATAGTAATAGTATTTGTCTGTCCATCCCATATTTTTTCCATAGCATAACTCTAAAACTATTTGAGGTATTGACTTGAAACTTGATATATGAATAGATGGCATCTAGGAGAAGTTCAGTGACTAAGAAACATAACTCTAGCTGGTACCATTATTGAATTATTTCCCTTTAACCAAAGTTATGATATTCCCCTTGATGTTATTTACTAACATTTTAACAGACTAAGGGACCCTGATTGACTTAGGTTTGTATGGACAAGGCTTCCATGGGGCCTTAAGCGTTTATTGAACGCAGTCTTGTTCTATCTAGTCCTGTTTCTATTTAATACCCGTTGGTAGCAAACATATATGGTGGGGATGGCCATGTGAACATAACTATTGTTGTAGATAACATTGTTGCTAATAAGTCTTGAAAATGGGATGCAAATAATGCATTTCATGTTTAAAGAATAATGACTTGGTATAAATTGCATGGCTTACAGTATCCATACTCTTTGTTATGCAAATAAACTGATATTTTTATGAAATATTCTTGTTTGTATTTCCTAGAAACAGTATGTGCTTTTGAAATGCATTGTCATGGGTGAAAGTTGTCAGTATAAATATAGATTACAGTATTTTGAGAAACAATTGCACTATGTAATTTACATGAAAAAAATCTATGAACAATCTTCAGTATTTGAGATTATTTTTTCAGTATTTTGAACAATTTTAATTTTCACCCATGGATAGTGTTATAAATAATTCATCCAAGACCTGTGAACAAATACCTACAAGTTTGTAGTTATATATGACAGCAGTTGATGTAACTGGTTTTACAGGAATCAAACATGCAATGCTCCGCCAACGTTCTATCCTGATACATAACTGGACAAGTTGATCTGAACCACACTAAGTTTTTTCTGTATGACAATGCACACTCTGTCTCAATCATAGTCTCTTGCCATTGTTGAATGATCAGTTCTATGAGTTTCATGAAGTAGTATGACACAGTTCTCAAATTACAGTATACATGTAATTATCAACACAATGTCAAAATTTGGTGGATATGCACCATGATAAGGCTTTGTGTTGCGCCTCAAACTGCAGTCAAAGGTCAAGGATGGAGATCAAATGCTAAAAAATGCACATTATACTTAGTCTGTACATTAATTTCCTCTTATGTATTTCATAAAGACTCTAGTATACATGTTAATAAGTGAATTTATAATAAATGTGAAGCATAAACACAATTCCAACGACATAAACACCAATATCTGCATGTCATAGGGACCACTGCCTTGTTTTCCTTATTTCTGGAGAATCGTTGCCATGGCAACAGTTTCAAAAAAAAAAAGTGTATCGTACTTTGTTGTGAGCTGAATCAAGTAGTTTTAAAGATTCCTAGCAATTTATGACCAAACAACAGCTTTATTATGTGAGAAGTTGTAATGACCCATTTGTGTTGAAAAAAGTGGGTGGGGTAATTTGACATGGTTTTAAGCCAATTTGGTGTATTCTGAACGTAATAAATGAACAAATTGATTAAATAACAATGCCAAATAAAAGGTATCGTATGTACAGTGGCGATCCAGTTGATTGAACATCATATGTTGATTTAAAATTAATTTATTTAACAAATATTTGGATTTTGCCTCTTTCAAACTGGGTAAGGCTACACATTTCGCGTTATAACTCTCTTAAATGCACATTAGCATATGTTTTTGAAGTTTTCTATTCAAACACAATATATTTTTCTTTCATTTTACCATGGTCACAAAAAATCGTAGTTATTATTTCATCAAGAATTTTTAGGTTTAAATATTGAATTAAACTTCATTTTGGCGCCATTTTTAAAAGAATTTATATGTCCTTAAAACTCCCATAAAACTAACATTCTGGTCGTATTTGCCATACTTTTAATCTTTTTATCATTTGTATTGTTAGTATATCGATAATTGCCTAGATTCTGATGTACTTATAACAATTTTGGTTCATATTTATTTAATTACCGGCCATTTCTTAACCCCTACCCCCTTTTCAATAGCTTTAGATGCTAAAATGGCCGTTTTGAGGTGTGTTATTTCGATTTGATATTACAAAAAAAGTAAGTCATTAACCTATGTTTTTCTACTCAAAAACGAACTTCGCATAGGTTGAACTTGGCAAAAAACATGGTTTCAAAAAATCGTAGTTATTTTGATTTCAGGAGTGGGCCCCCTTAAGCGATATGTTATCAAGATTCATGTTTCACGAATGTAATAGCAATTTCATGAAAATTACAAATTACACTACTTTACTGTAACATAAACATGCTTATTTTCGTGTTTTATTTGTAAATATGATGATCTGGACATACAACAGAAAAAGTAAATAGCGAAAAAGATTTATTTTTATTTTGGTATACTTATTTGACAAGTTTTTAGTGTGTACAGTCAAATATATGATTTGACATATGTAACATATCCATATAATAAATTAAGAAATGAACGTGTTGTGGATTTGATAAATATTAAGGCAGTGATGACGCAAAAAAAATGTTGACGAGAATGTATCCAGCGAAAACGTACCCTGACAATAACGTACCCGAATTGACGGAAACGACTCCACATGTTGACCAAAACGGAACAAAATTGACCAAAACGTACCCACATTGACATATTAAGATAAAACAAGAATCATGTCAAGATCATACAATGTCAATAATTACAATCGGTAATTTTTTTTCGCTATTTACCCTAAGTCTGCAAAAATACTTCATTTGCAGACCTGAGTGCAGACTGCAGACCTAGGTCTGCAAAAAAGTTCATTTGCAGACCTGAGTGCAGACTGCTGCAAAATATTTCCATTTGCAGATCTGAGTGCAGACTGCAGACATAGGTCTGCAAAACATTTCATTTGCAGACCTGGGTGCAGACTGCAGACCTAGATCTGCAAAATATTTCATTTGCAGTCTTGAGTGCAGACTGCAGACCTGGGTCTGCAAAATATTTCATTTGCAGATCTGAGTGCAGACTGCAGACCTGGGTCTGCAAAATATTTCATTTGCAGACCTGAGTGCAGACTGCAGACCTTTCATTTGCAGACCTGAGTGCAGACTGCAGACCTAGGTCTGCAAAATACTACATTTGCAGACCTAAGTGCAGACTGCAGACCTAGGTCTGCAAAATAATTCATTTGGTGACCTGCGTGCAGACTGCAGACATGGGTCTTTTTTTCGCTATTTACCCTTTTTCACGAAAATACTACATTTGCAGACCTGAGTGCAGACTGCAGACATCGGTTTGCAAAATTATAGTTCATTTGCAGACCTGAATGCAGACTGCTGCAAAAAATTTCCATTTGCAGATCTGAGTGCAGACTGCAGAGTCTGACATAGGTCTGCAAAATATTTCATTTACAGACCTGAGTGCAGACTGCAGACCTAGGTCTGCAAAATATTTCATTTGCAGTCTTGAGTGCAGACTGCAGACCTGGGTCTGCAAAATATTTCATTTGTAGACCTGAGTGCAGACTGCCGACCTAGGTCTGCAAAATACTTCATTTGCAGACCTGAGTGCAGACTGCAGACCTGGGTCTGCAAAATATTTCATTTGCAGACCTGTGTGCAGACTGCAGACCTAGGTCTGCAAAATACTACATTTGCAGACCTAAGTGCAGACTGCAGACCTAGGTCTGAAAATTAATTCATTTGCAGACCTGCGTGCAGACTGCAGACCTGGGTCTTCAAAATATTTCATTTGCAGACCTGAGTGCAGACTGCAGACCTGGGTCTGCAAAATATTTCATTTGCAGACCTGTGTGCAGACTGCAGACCTAGGTCTGCAAAATATTTCATTTGCAGACCTGTGTGCAGACTGCAGACCTAGGTCTGCAAAATACTACATTTGCAGACCTAAGTGCAGACTGCAGATCTAGGTCTGCAAAATATTTCATTTGCAGATCTGAATGCAGACTGCAGATGTACGTGCCAAGTTCACGCTAAAAATATCATAAAAATGCTTTATTATCTTAAATATTGCATTATATTTCACACTGCCGCTTCCGAAGCTCGACACCGATGGGGAGAAAGTGTACAGATTTTTCGCAATATACTCGCTTTTGTTGTACCTGATTGCTCTATACGCTATATGATGCGACCTCCTCACGTATTTTCGGAACATCTCGCATACTATCGCTCAATTAATACCATAATCCCGGAGTATTGGTGTTATCCTTTAATGTCGATATGGTGAATAACACCACTGACTACGTACACGGGGCTTTTTTTTATCGCAACAACATCAATATGGTTGTATGCAGTATCCCAGGACATTTGGCCTCAATATTACGTGTACGTCATTTAAGTCAGGTGACAGATGGCAACATGACATGGTAGACCCTGTTGCATCCGCTAGAGATGAACACCGTATAATTCAGGTGCCATGGGTATTGTAACATATCCTGTCCCTAATTATTTACATGTACACTATTTAAGTCAGGTGACACTTTATAGTCTAAAAGTCCATGTTCCACCCATCTTACATGCACACCATATAAGTCGTGAAGCCTAATGAGACATGCCCTAATCTTCTAACATACACACCATTTAAGTACAAAGACTTATTTATATACGAACCCTGTAACAATCTTCTAACATACACACCATTTAAGTACAAAGACTTATTTATATACCCTGTAACAACCTTCTAACATACACATACCATTTACCTCAGGTGGCAGCTGGAAGACTTACTGACCATGATCCGACATCCTACATTCTTATGGAAGGGAATATTCGTCAGGTTTTGCATGCTGTTAAGTGACACTTTTATGTCACTAACTTGCTTAAGCGTTCTACTACTTGACAATTGCATTTTGCTTTCTTATAAGTTTTGTCTACGTTATTTCATGCTTCATGCTTGTTGATGCCTTCTTCACAATCCCTTCATGTACATCGTTTATTCTTGCATGTTATTGCCAACTGCGTAATACCTTTTTGTTTTGACTCCTGTAATGTTGCCTCATTCATTCTTACTATTTCTAACTCAATTTTTTGTTTGACTACATGTATTTGACTTTGTTGCAACTGAACGTAACGAACCTTTTGGATCGTTCGTATTTCTTGATACTTGATTTATTATTACTGCTTTAAACAATTAATTTGGCGAACATTTAAGCATTATAATACATTTTTCAACATTTAATACATTACAGGGAACCAATAAAAATTTTAGCTTCTAGCACAAATTACTGTACAAGGGAGACCACGTAGGACAGCAAATTGAGACGTTCGGTTTTTTGCGTGAAGAGTCGAGTCCTCTACAACGGTGTAAAACCAAATATAAAGGCTTATATTGTACAAACAACTATAATTTCAATGCTAAACTAACATACTATATTCGCTTTACCTGTTCAGACAATGGCTGTTGTATTTTGTGTACACATCAACTGCAACGTCACTGTAACAATACCCTAACTGGACTGTGATGGAATCCCAGCGTTGTTTGGAGAAAAATGGATAATTATTGCTTACGTTCTCTTTCTCAAGCCTTTGACAACTGCCTTGTATGCTTTTTACGTTTTCTGTGATCGGCTGGTTAAGTTGAATTATGCCTTCCTTGTGCGACCTAATATCTTTTTTCTATGTGTGCCGGATACAGAGATAGCCCTATCCGAAGTGAGTTTGTGTTATGAAGGTTTTGGAAGGAAACCCGATGGGAAGTAGCACACGTGGTATTAGCAGACATGTTTTGTAACAGTGGTCTATGTTCGCAGGTGATCTTTACACAAGTACGACTAGTTCTTATCCATAGTTATTCAATGTCAGCTTCGTAGTTAAAATAAACAATACTTTTGAAATAATGTGTGTGCTTCGTTATCCTTTCATTGCTTGTATGTTTCTTACAGGAATTTGAAATTCTATCCATACAATAGCATAGCAGTCGATACATCCATATTTATATATTCTGTATCTTTAAATAATTTGACGCACTGATGCTATGTTCTGTTGACAAAGATATATGTGATGCATTTATTTTTTTATATTCTGAATGACAGCAAATAGATGCAGTAGTTCATCAGCGAAAATGATGTGTTCAAGTAAGACATGAACTATAACTCTAACGCGATAAATTGCTGTACAAAAACAAACACAAATTTGTCTATATTTTTGTTATGGATTAAAATCAAGAACCGTAACATTTGCCTATGAAAGCATTCAAACATTTGGCGCAACATATAAAGTTTGCATGCTTCTAAATATTCAGAAACGATAAATATAGCGGATTATGTGTTTGTTTTTGTATTGCAATTTATCGCGTTGAAGTTATAGAATGTAGCTCGCCAAGGATAACACTAGCCTTCTGTAAACATGGATAATAGTTGAATAACCGCTTGTTATCAGTGTGGATTGAAATAGTATATACATTAAAAGAAAGTCATTATACACGAGATGGAACAAAATGGTCATCGGAAATGCTTTAATAGAATGTGTCACTTATATTTGTAAACAAAGGCTAGTATTATCGTTGAAGCTTTATATATCCAAAGTGTTTATTGCTGTGTAATTGTGCATATTCGATATCAATGCTAACTAGTACTGAGTTAGTGCTGCATCTTGTCAGACAAGTTTTCAGTCTGCGGCCAGCTGCAGTCCAAAACACACCCACCTGTGTCAATGAGTGTTTGTAAAGGTTTTGAAGAGAGTGTGCCGACACGCGCCATTAAGACTAACGGGTGAAGAGCGATCTTGAAAGCACACCCTGTCATTCTGTGACAGGCGAGCTTAAACGTGACTGTCCCAAACAGTGAGTTACTTTCCTTGAAATCCTGTACTCATATAAATGTTCTCACAATAACAACACATGAGTACGTACGTATATACATAACTTTATTCAAAAAGCAAACATAAACATACAATACACCAATACTAAAATAATTTCTAAGTAAGGCAATACAAATGGATCCTCTTCTCTGGAAACCTGAAATTAGAGAGTAAGAAACATAAACAAGAATCAACCAATTTGATTACTGTCACAGTATATGTTCGGGGTGTATCAAACATGTATATAATAAAAGGTAGTAAATTGAACCAACCAGTGTTCCTGTACTTAAACCATACCAGTACTAACTTAGCCTGTCACAAATAAACAGCAACTTCTCACAATGACAGTCTAATTCCATTGTACAATTGTATTATGCAAAATGTGAGGTATAATCATATACCATGGTGTTGTATGATCAAAGTTGGAGAGTCATGTGCTACCACATCATTGACAAATGGAACAATTATTTGCATCAGGACGAGTATTTGCACAGTAGACTCTAAATATTGCGAGTATTGCAAACATTTGACAAATAGGGGTTTGAAATAGGTGATTAGGCAGTCAATAAACATAACCAGAATACCTGGTCTATGATAGTTGAATTTTAAATTTAGAATCATATATGAAGTGCTTAAACAGGGGTGAAAAAAACATTCTTAGATACCATTTTGTCTAACGGTTAAGGAAATTGGGTAATAAATTATAATTAGGTTTAATATTCAAAAATCATTACTGGATTAAAAAACAATCTTAATGTATGGATCCAAGAAGCATAAAAAGTCAAACTTACTTATCAAAGGCCAGCTTGAAATGAATATCTGCGCTCCTCTTCTCACAAAGCCTGAAATTATAGAAACTAAAATTAACAAGAATCAAGCTATTTGACTTTCACTTTAAATGTTGTTTTCCTGGACTTAAATATAACCAGTACTAACTTTGCCTTTTACAAGTAAGCAGCAAATTCTCACGATGTGCAGCCCAAATCCAATGCATTATGCAAAATGCGAGGTGTAACCATATATGATGGTGTTGTAAATATTGACGCTAAGAAATTCAAATCCCTGCTCTGGCAAACTTGTTCAAGTAAAATTGGATTGAAGACACGATTGAAATAAATGTGTTATTTAATCAAAGACAGGAGCAACATAACTAGTCCAGCAAGGATTCAATCCATTATCCTACAAGCCTGGTGAAACTACCACTCCGCCAACATTCCTCGACAGGAAGATACATCGAAAGAAGAACTCATACACTTGCATAAAGAATCTGACTACAGACTCACTTCCACGATACATCCCAGGCAATGCTTACTTTCATATTGGCCCCTAAGGTACCTATGAACAATAGCTCACACTGAAGACATACCATGTCCGTTGTACATACCATGTCAGTTGTAATATCTGAGAGCAGATTCATGGAAGCAGGCTCTAATTCAATGTATCCACTGGCAAGTTCAGCTAGTTAAGATCGAGATGTCATACTTCAGATTGCCTTCAGAGTAACAATCAATTCCATGTTGGAGAGTCATGTGCTACCATATCACTGACAAATGAGACATACATTTGAATCAGGACTTCAGTCCGATTTCACATAGAGCTAGTTTGGCAGGGCAGAAATATTCGTATTTTAGCATTAACATATACAATACTTTCCATATTGGGATTACAGCCCATATTCGACAAATACGTCCATGCAATAGGCGAAATGAAAGTCACCTAACCAGTCTTCCTAGTCTATGAGAGTTGTATTTTCGACTATTAAACAATTATTTATAACCAAAAGTCCAGTGCCATTTTGACCAAACAGTATCTTATATGTGGTGCTTAAGACAGGGTGAGCACAACAATCTAAGATAACATTTCGTCTAACGGTCCAGGAAATTGTTTAATAAATTATATATGTTTAAAGTCAAAACCATCACTGGCTTACCAGTACTTCAACCACACCAGGGTCGAACAGGCTGAATATATGGATCCAAGAAGCATAAAAAGTCCAACTTAACTTAATCAAAGGCCAGCTTGAAATGAATGTCTGCGCTCCTCTTCTCTCAAAGCCTGAAATTATAGAAACTAAAATTAACAAGAATCAAGCTATTTGACTTTCACTTTAAATGTTGTTTTCCTGGACATAAACAAAACCAGTACTAACTTTGCCTTTTACAAGTAAGCAGCAAATTCTCACGATGTGCAGCCCAAATCCAATGCATTATGCAAAATGCGAGTAGTAACCATATATGATGGTGTTGTACATATTGACGCTAAGAAATTCATATCCCTGCTCTGGCAAATTTGTTCAAGTAAAATTGGATTGAAGACGCGATTCAAATAAATGTGTTATTTAATCAAAGACAGGAGCAACATAACTAGTCCAGCAAGGATTCAATCCATTATCCTACAAGCCTGGTGAAACTACCACTCCGCCAACATTCCTCGACAGGAAGATACATCGAAAGAAGAACTCATACACTTGCATAAAGAATCTGACTACAGACTCACTTCCACGATACATCCCAGGCAATGCTTATTTTCATATTGGCCCCTAAGGTACCCATGAACAATAGCTCACACTGAAGACATACCATGTCCGTTGTACATACCATGTCAGTTGTAATATCTGAGAGCAGATTCATGGAAGCAGGCTCTAATTCAATGTATCCACTGGCAAGTTCAGCTAGTTAAGATCGAGATGTCATACTTCAGATTGCCTTCAGAGTAACAATCAATTCCATGTTGGAGAGTCATGTGCTACCATATCACTGACAAATGAGACATACATTTGAATCAGGACTTCAGTCCGATTTCACATAGAGCTAGTTTGGCAGGGCAGAAATATTAGTATTTTAGCATTAACATATACAATACTTTCCATATTGGGATTACAGCCCATATTCGACAAATACGTCCATGCAATAGGCGAAATGAAAGTCACCTAACCAGTCTTCCTAGTCTATGAGAGTTGTATTTTCGACTATTAAACAATTATTTATAACCAAAAGTCCAGTCCCATTTTGACCAAACAGTATCTTATATGTGGTGCTTAAGACAGGGTGAGCACAACAATCTAAGATAACATTTCGTCTAACGGTCCAGGAAATTGTTTAATAAATTATATATGTTTAAAGTCAAAACCGTCACTGGCTTACCAGTACTTCAACCACACCAGGGTCGAACAGGCTGAATATATGGATCCAAGAAGCATAAAAAGTCCAACTTAACTTAATCAAAGGCCAGCTTGAAATGAATGTCTGCGCTCCTCTTCTCTCAAAGCCTGAAATTATAGAAACTAAAATTAACAAGAATCAAGCTATTTGACTTTCACTTTAAATGTTGTTTTCCTGGACTTAAACAAAACCAGTACTAACTTTGCCTTTTACAAGTAAGCAGCAAATTCTCACGATGTGCAGCCCAAATCCAATGCATTATGCAAAATGCGAGTAGTAACCATATATGATGGTGTTGTACATATTGACGCTAAGAAATTCATATCCCTGCTTTGGCAAATTTGTTCAAGTAAAATTGGATTGAAGACGCGATTCAAATAAATGTGTTATTTAATCAAAGACAGGAGCAACATAACTAGTCCAGCAAGGATTCAATCCATTATCCTACAAGCCTGGTGAAACTACCACTCCGCCAACATTCCTCGACAGGAAGATACATCGAAAGAAGAACTCATACACTTGCATAAAGAATCTGACTACAGACTCACTTCCACGATACATCCCAGGCAATGCTTACTTTCATATTGGCCCCTAAGGTACCTATGAACAATAGCTCACACTGAAGACATACCATGTCCGTTGTACATACCATGTCAGTTGTAATATCTGAGAGCAGATTCATGGAAGCAGGCTCTAATTCAATGTATCCACTGGCAAGTTCAGCTAGTTAAGATCGAGATGTCATACTTCAGATTGCCTTCAGAGTAACAATCAATTCCATGTTGGAGAGTCATGTGCTACCATACCACTGACAAATGAGACATACATTTGAATCAGGACTTCAGTCCGATTTCACATAGAGCTAGTTTGGCAGAGCAGAAATATTAGTATTTTAGCATTAACATATACAATACTTTCCATATTGGGATTACAGCCCATATTCGACAAATACGTCCATGCAATAGGCGATATGAAAGTCACCTAACCAGTCTTCCTGGTCTATGAGAGTTGTATTTTCGACTATTAAACAATTATTTATTACAAAAAATCCAGTCCCATTTTGACCAAACAGTATCATTTATGTGGTGCTTAAGACAGGGTGAGCACAACAATCTAAGATAACATTTCGTCAACGGTCCAGGAAATTGTGAAATAAATTATATATGTTTAAAGTCAAAACCATCACTGGCTTACCAGTACTTCAACCACACCAGGGTCGAATAGGCTGAATATATGGATCCAACAAGCATAAAAAGTCCAACTTAACTTAATCAAAGGCCAGCTTGAAATGGATGTATGCGCTCCTCTTCTCTCAAAGCCTGAAATTATAGAAACTAAAATTAACAAGAATCAAGCTATTTGACTTTCACTTTAAATGTTGTTTTCCTGGACTTAAACATAACCAGTACTAACTTTGCCTTTTACAAGTAAGCAGCAGTTTCTCACGATGTGCAGCCAAACCCAATACATTAAAGAGCTAGTTTGGCACGGCAGAAATATTAGTACATTAGCATTGATATATACAATACTTCCCATATTGGGATTAATGCCCATATTCGACAAATAGGACCGTGAAAAAGGCGAAATGACAGTCACCTGACCAGTCTTCCTGGTCTATGAGAGTTGTATTTTCGACTATTAAACAATTATTTATAACCAAAAGACCAGTCTCATTTCAACCAAACAGTATCATAAAAATTATATGTTATGCTTAAAACAGGGGTGAGCACAACAATCTAAGATAACATTTCGTCTAACGAACCAGGAAATAAGGTAATAAATTATATATATTTAAAGTCAAAACCATCACTGGCTTACCAGTACTTCAACGACACCAGGGTCGAACAAACTGAACGTATGCCCATATTCGACAAATATGCCCATGATATAGGCAATATGCCAGTCACCTGGACAGTCCTCTAGGTCTATGAGAGGTGTATTTTCGACTATTAAACAATTATCTATTACCAAAAGTCCAGTCCTATTTCGACGAAACAGTATCATATTTGTAGTGCTTAAAACAGGGGTGAGCACAACAATCTAAGATAACATTTCGTCTAACGGTCCAGGAAATTGCGTAATGAATATATATGTTTAAAGTCAAAACCATCACGGGCTTACCAGTACTTCAACCACACCAGGGTCGAACAGACTGAATGTTTGCCAATATTCGACAAATAGGCCCATACAATAGGCGATATGAAAGTCACCTGACCAGTCCTCCTGGTCAATGAGAGTTGTATTTTCGACTATTAAACAATTATTTATTACCAAAAGTCCAGTCCCATTTTGACCAAACAGTATCTTATATGTGGTGCTTAAGACAGGGTGAGCACAACAATCTAAGATAACATTTCGTCTAACGGTCTAGGAAATTGTGTAATAAATTATATATGTTTAAAGTCAAAACCATCACTGGCTTACCAGTACTTCAACCACACCAGGGTCGAACAGACTGAATGTATGCCAATATTCGACAAATAGGCCCATACAATAGGCGATATGAAAGTCACCTGACCAGTCCTCCTGGTCAATGAGAGTTGTATTTTCGACTATTCAACAATTATTTATAACCAAAAGTCCAGTCCCATTTTGACCAAACAGTATCTTATATGTGGTGCTTAAGACAGGGTGAGCACAACAATCTAAGATAACATTTCGTCCAACGGTCTAGGAAATTGTGTAATAAATTATATATGTTTAAAGTCAAAACCATCACTGGCTTACCAGTACTTCAACCACACCAGGGTCGAACAGACTGAATGTATGCCAATATTCGACAAATAGGCCCATACAATAGGCGATATGAAAGTCACCTGACCAGTCCTCCTGGTCAATGAGAGTTGTATTTTCGACTATTAAACAATTATTTATTACAAAAAGTCCAGTTCCATTTTGACCAAACAGTATCTTATATGTAGTGCTTAAGACAGGGTGAGCACAACAATCTAAGATAACATTTCGTCTAACGGTCTAGGAAATTGTGTAATAAATTATATATGTTTAAAGTCAAAACCATCACTGGCTTACCAGTACTTCAACCACACCAGGGTCGAACAGGCTGAATCTATGGATCCAACAAGCATAAAAAGTCCAACTTAACTTAATCAAAGTCCAGCTTGAAATGAATGTATGCGCTCCTCTTCTCTCAAAGCCTGAAATTATAGAAACTGAAATTAACAAGAATCAAGCTATTTGACTTTCACTTTAAATGTTGTTTTCCTGGACTTAAACATAACCAGTACTAACTTTGCCTTTTACAGGTAAGCAGCAATTTCTCACGATGTGCAGCCAAACCCAATACATTATAGAGCTAGTTTGGCACGGCAGAAATATTAGTACATTAGCATTGATATACACAATACTTCCCATATTGAGATTAATGCCCATATTCGACAAATAGGTCCGTGAAAAAGGCGATATGACAGTCACCTGACCAGTCTTCCTGGTCTATGAGAGTTGTATTTTCGACTATTTAACAATTAGTTATAACCGAAAGTCCAGTCCCATTTCGACCAAACAGTATCATATATGTTGTGCTTAAAACAGGGATGAGCACAACAATCTAAGATAACATTTCGTCTAACAGACCAGGAAATTAGGTAATAAATTATATCTGTTTTAAGTCAAAACCATCATTGGCTTACCAGTACTTCAACCACACCAGAGTCGAACAGACTGAATGTATGCCAATATTCGACAAATAGGCCCATAAAAAAGGCGTTATGAAGGTCACCTGACCAGTCCTCCTGGTCTATGAGAGTTGTATTGTCGACTATTAAACAATTATTTATTACCAAAAGTCCAGTCCCATATCGACCAAACAGTATCATATATGTTGTGCTTAAAACAGGGGTGAGCACAACAATCCAAGATAACATTTCGTCTAACGGACCAGGAAATTAGGTAATAAATTATATACGTTTAAAGTCAAAACCATCACTGACTTACCAGTACTTCAACCACACCAGGGTCGAACAAACTGAATGTATGCCCATATTCGACAAATATGCCCATGCAATAGGCAATATACCAGTCACCTGGACAGTCCTCTTGGTCTATGAGAGGTGTATTTCCACTATTAAACAATTATCTATTACCAAAAGTCCAGTCCCATTTCGACGAAACAGTATCATATATGTAGTGCTTAAAACAGGGGTGAGCACAACAATCTAAGATAACATTTCGTCTAACGGACCTGGAAATTGCGTAATAAGTTATATATGTTTAAAGTCAAAACCATCATTGGCTTACCAGTACTTCAACCACACCAGAGTAGAACAGACTGAATGTATGCCAATATTCGACAAATAGGCCCATAAAATAGGCGATAGAACAGTCACCTGACCAGTCCTCCTGGTCTATGAGAGTTGTATTTTCGACTATTAAACAATTATTTATAACCAAAAGTCCAGTCCCATTTTGACCAAACAGTATCTTATATGTGGTGCTTAAGACAGGGTGAACACAACAATCTAAGATAACATTTCGTCTAACGGTCCAGGAAATTGCGTCATAAATTATATATGTTTAAGTCAAAACCATCACTGGCTTACCAGCACTTCAACCACACCAGGGTCGAACAGACTGTATGTATGCCCTTATTCGACAAATAGGCCCATAAAATTGGCGATATGAGTCACCTGACCAGTCCTCCTGGTCTATGAGTTGTATTTTCGACTGTTAAACAATTATCTATTACCAAAAGTCCAATCCCATTTCGACGAAACAGTATCATATATGTTGTGCTTAAAACAGGGGTGAGCACAACAATCTAAGATAACATTTCGTCTAACGGTCCAGGAAATTGCGTAATAAATTATATATGTTTAAGTTAAAACCATCACGGGCTTACCAGTACTTTAACCACACCAGGGTCGAACAGACTGAATGTATGCCCATATTCGACAAATAGGCCCATAAAATTGGCGATATGACAGTCACCTGACCAGTCCTCCTGGTCTATGAGAGTTGTATTTTCGACTATTAAACAATTATTTATTACCAAAAGTCCAGCCCATATCGACCAAATAGTATCTTATATGTGGTGCTTAAGACAGGGTGAGCACAACAATCTAAGATAACATTTCGTCTAACGGTCTAGGAAATTGTGTAATAAATTATATATGTTTAAAGTCAAAACCATCACTGGCTTACCAGTACTTCAACCACACCAGGGTCGAACAGGCTGAATATATGGATCCAACAAGCATAAAAAATCTAACTTAACTTAATCAAATGCCAGCTTGAAATGAATATATGCGCTCCTCTTCTGTCAATGCCTGAAATTATAAAAAACTACAATTAACAAGAATCAAGCAGTGTGAGTTTAAACATAACCAGTATTAACTTTGCCTTCGACAAGTAAGCAGCAACTTCTCAAATTGTGTACTCCAGTTCCAATATATTTATGCGAAATGCGAAGTGTTACTATACATGCTCCTAACAAACGAGTAGATTTAAAATGAGAGTAGTATTTCCTACTTGAGACAATCATTTATCACCCCTTGTCAAGTATCGTTAGACTAAATAGTACATAGTATAATAAAGTTCGTGATTAAAATAGGGGTGAGCACAACAATCTTAGACACAATTTCGTCAGATCGTCAAGAAAATTTGGTATGGATCAAAGAAGCATCAAAACGCAAACTCAACTGGACCATAAGTATGAATATGTTTGCGTATACTCCCCATACTGCAATTACTGTCCATATTTGGCAAATAGGCCCATGAAAAAGGCGATATAACAGTCACCTAACCAGTTCTCCTGGTCGATGAGAGTTGTATTTTCAAACTTATAACAAAGTCCATTCTCGTTTGACCAAATGTATCATATATGCCGTGCTTAAACAATCTTAGATAAAGTTTTGTCTAACTTCCAAGGAATAGGGTAAAACATATATGTTTAAAGTCCAAAACCATCAATGGCTTACCTGTAGTTCAACCACACCAGGTTGTCCTAGCGGTCTAGGCTTATCAGCCATACGCAGCAATATCGGGTAAACATTCCCGTTCGATACCAATTGCTTCTGCCTTCATATCTGTAACGTACATCGTATTATCACATAATGATTTTTGAACTTAGTTCATAATACAAGGGGCGCACAAACATGTGGACAATGATACCCATGACCAATATTGCTGATGTAGCTTAGTACATGCTTTATATACTTGTTACATAATCGTCTGGATTAAACTATTTGGTCATCTTAAAAAACAATATTTGATTGAAATGCATGCTGTGTTGGCGATACAGAGCTATACTAAACTCAATAAATAATGGTCACACTAGACTATGGAAATACAATGTATATATGGCCTATAAATAAACATCAATTGTCAACCATTACTAAGTTGTTCTTCTGCAACCATTCAAATGTGTTGCCAATGCATCGGTGAATATAATTCAGCACTCTATCCACTAAGCCGATATGGTAACGGTATGTATATAGCACATCGGAGTTTTAGCATGATAAATCAATATATAACATAAAATACAACCCACCATAATCTCCTCTGTCTCATGTCCTTTCTTTGTAAAACCTTGCTCTCCGAATGCAACTGAAAACTAATATAATCCTGGGAGTCCAATTTATCTAAACATTCCCTGATGCCCGGCTTCACCTGGATATCCTGTAAAACACAACGAGATCAAATGCTAACATAAACATTATTTATTGAACCAGAACTACCTTACCCCTCCACCTGCAACACGTAATTCATACCCTCGTGGTGATAGATATCATTGTGCATTAATTGTCAAGAGTGAGTATATATATATTTCTTTCACAATCGACATACAAGAACCATCCTGTACTTAAATATGCGTAAAGTTGACTATCGTTGACTTAGAATTAAAAGGTCGTAAATACGAAATCAATATTTTGAGAATACTTTTCTAATAGAAAAACACACTTTTTGAACTCAACATGACCATGTATTACGATTTTTTAATGTTAGTTGCTTGCCATGACGAATCTAACGGATTATAATATAGAATAAAACATGTTTCTGGAAGCGGTATCGGCTATTAGCATTATATTTCCAATAGATACATGTTTATGATTTATGAAAATTCTTACTTCAACACAATGAAACCGCCATGTACGTTTACATGTCTTTCCATTTGTTTACGAATACACAGTTTGTACATGTAATAGGGGGACGCGGTCGGGAAAATAGTAAGTCATATTTTATAAGTAGTACAGGTACTAACCAGTATCAATATGTGTGATGTTTGTACTTCAATGATCTAATCATAGGGTCACTTCTGTCACGGCGTCTTTTGCGACAACAGTAACTGTTCCAGAGGCTTCAAACACTGTCATCTAAAGTGGTAGAATCAATCGTACAGTTAGTTTAAACAATATTTATTAGTTTATAAACACATAATAAATATTAATTTACACATATCAAGGATTGAGTAGAAAGCTAAGCTTATCTATAAACTCGTTTCTTATTTGTTTGGGGAGGGAAAAGAATAGAGAGGAGAGTTGCGTTGTGCAAGATTTATGGCAAATAAGTAATTTTAACCACACTCGATATCGGGCACTCTGAATCGTGCAGTTGCCTTTTATACATATTGGCATCACAAAACATCGATTTCCTATTTCAAATTATTATGTGCTATGATTCATGTTAAACAGTAATAATCGGTAAACACGCCTAGCAATGTGTTCTATGTACATACATTTGAATGCTTGAATTAAAAAAAACAAAGAAAGGCATACCATCGAAAGAATATCATTATTGAATACAGGAAATTGACAAATATTTGGCATTTTGGATTTTTTCATAGATCTTTAAATGAAACTTCATACATGCATTTTTGGGATTAGTTACATGATATGCACAATACAAGACAACCTTATTTCAATGTTTATATCTAAAATATACAATGTTGATTTACAAAATCTACAACTTTACAGATATTTATTTAGCAACGTTACTGATGATCTGGTAAATATAAACTGGTAGTTCTGATTTTGCACCTCCTTAGCTCAGTGGTAAGCAAGCTTGCCGCCTTATCTGCTAATCTTGCGACCCAGGTTCAAATCCGGTTAGAGGTACACATATGTCCGTCATAATGAAATGGTGACACAACTGCATGAATTGTAGTGATTTGATAATTTAACTCGATAATTGCAAGAAATTGACTGGGCAGTTTTCTAAGTAGTATCTATAACATTGAAAACTTACACACACAAAATTCAGGGTTGCGTTTTCTGCAACATATTATTTTAATTAAAAGGGAGAATTTTATTAAAGCAATTACTTGGTTGTTTTACAGCCGATTTCAATAAGATAAATTGCAAAACATATTTGTATTCATTGCACCACCATACAAAGCAATTACTAAAAACAAATTTAACTATGAACGGTAATATCACTTTTTTTACAAGCAGTTACTTAATCTAGTATTGTACCCAACCTGAAGGCAATTATAAAAAATATAGAGCTAACGAGCAAATACAGAAGTGTAGATAATTATGCTTACGTCACTAATTAGCTGGCATTAACGCATCAAGTTATCAAATTCCAACAGAAAACGTAAGAAAAAGTCATCCTTGCTTCCTTTCACATAGACAGCAGAAATTGTAATGGCATGTGCTTTTCTCAAAATACGCGCCAAAGCTTCAGTAATTGACCACCTATTGTAAACTAGCTATTTACTCGCTCGAAGCAATTGCTCACGTTATGTATACATTGAAGCGTTTTCGACACAAAGGCAATTTTTACGATATTCACAAGTACATTTATCATAACATGTGTTCACCTGTGACACATATCATACCACAAAATCGTGATTTTTGAAATTATAGCTTTGTTCAGATATCAAATTCAGGGGCGTAGCTTGGTAAAAAAAATGCGTATGCATCCTTATGTACATGTGTATGCATCATTGTGTACATGTAGGAGGCATGCTTTCTTCGGAAACCATTCTGAATGTTACTCTATATAAACACTCAAAAACACACTGAACAATACCACGGGACTTAGACAAGCGTACATCGGATTAAACATGACGGTCGACTCAAAGAAAACCTGATGTAAATTCTTCTAGCTGCATGGGCGGTTCATGAAACACCATGGGTTTGGTTATTTTTAAGTATCTTTAATATTTGCTATTATCACCGCGTATAAACCAAATCACTATACGACCTTTTGGGATACTATACAATTCGACTTGTATGACTTATTGTGAATGAAACATTCGGTGTTTGTTTTATCACTGCACGACTTATTGCAAGACTTAACAATTCAACGTGTACTCATTATTGCGATAACCGGAAGTTGACTCGTTTATATACACTGTGATCATTAGTAATAATGTCTTTGCATAGTTATGTAGTTCAGTCACTTTGATGGCCGACGAAGTCGATATAATGCGTATCTATGTTTGCAAACGTGTTGTCAAACGTGTATATAAAACGTTTCTTTAAGGTTCTAAGAAGCATCAATAATGTCAAATCAGTCCACCAGGAATGTATGAGGAATTTAAAGTAAGAGAATCCCATGTTTTTATCCATTGCTCAAATTACTTATTACGTTACTTCAAAATTGGTGCAAAGCGCAGTCCGGTCTTTCTATAAATTGAACGTTTTGTTCAGCACCCTGTGAAAAAAGGCTTGAAACTGTAGTCCGATCGCATACATGGTTTCAAAGGGTGCTGAAAAAAATGGCCCAGCTGCTGAAAAAGATCTTATATTTCCTGGAAAGCAAATAATTTCCCCGATGAAGAAATAACATTACCTTTTTTTTTTCGAAGTGAAGCAAATTTCGTCTTGGACTTGTAGCCAAAATAACGTGGTATTGCTGCACTGTATAATTATGTAAGGCGCGAAAAAAGCATGAATCTTGTGAAAACTGTGAAGTCAGGGTATGTGTCGATTTTGGAGAATTGTAAATAGAATTGCGAACAAATTAACCTGAACGTCCAACCTTCTTTTAGCATAATTTAACATTTGGGGCCATATTAACATCCTCTCCTCCACTCTCACTCACTGAGTCAATCCAATTTTGATTATTGTTTCGTCCATGCGTTTGAGTGTGAACTCGACCTAACTAGAAATTGGTGTTCACAACGGTAAGCCTCAGTGTAGCTGGAGTTGACTCTGTAGCAACGTTCTATGTCGCATCGACGCTAAATGTCACACCTGATGTTAAATGTCGCAAGACTGACGCTAAATGTCGCAACAGACGCTAACTGTCGAAATCTCCCCTGACGCTAAATGTCGCATCTGTGACGTTAAATGTCGCAACAAATTGGATTGACGATAAATATCGCAACATCAACGCTAAATGTCGCAATCCTTTATAAACACTCTTTTGTAGTATTACTGTACTGGTTTTAGTCCAGACGTATCAAAAATCAAAGCACTGAGAGTATTATTGGGAGGCGATTTGGTTGCTGCTACTAAAGCTTAAACCGACTTTACACGTTTAATGTTCGTTTTCTTACTGCCGATCTTATTTCGAAAATAGGCATATGTGACTATATAGGTATGTTGGGTATCTACATAATTGTTAAAAGGTGCATATTAATTTATATGTAATACGTGTATTGAATGCGTATATCAAAAGTGGCTTTAAAATAATACTACGCGCCTATTTATCAGATTCTACAGTACCGTCTGGTAATCACTTCCCTCACAGCGTGAGACAGTCTATAAAAAGCGGCTAGCTAGTACAGCGACACCATATGATTGCATAACAGTACTTTGCAGACCGTATACGATTCATTGATAAAACCATCACTTGACCGTAGTCTGAAGTTTCTAAAAATAGCTTTACAGCCGGGACATTTGATGAACACGTCATTTTCGTATTATGAAACAAGTTCGGTATCGGCCGGTGTAGTTATTTTTTGCAAAAATATCGATTTAACGAACAGTTTCACAATAGTTTTTGATCTTAGAATAAACAAATGTTGCTGATTGGCTTAAATCAGTTAAAAAATTTGGAGAAACATATGTAGCAGTATTGGGAATGTTGACAGTTTCTGGAACTACTTGAATGCGGATTCACATAGCAGCCTAAGGCGGTTAATTTTGTATTAAGAAATGGGCAATGGTAGTAATGAGAGGTTTAAACATCTCCCAAACAGTTATTAGGGGTTTACCTAAAGGGGTTCGACACATAAGCCTGCATTGATTAAAAACTGTTTTCGAAAAATTTTTTTTTTTACTTATGAAATATACACAGCAGAAGTAAAAACATAATTTCGAAAATTGTTTTTAATCACTGCAGGTTTATGTGTCGAATCCCTTTGGGTTTACCAAGATGAACCGAATCTTACCCGGTATACCCGGTTCAGTGAACCGGCGTACAACCGTAACAACACTGGATCGCCAAGACGAACCGTGGTGAACCGGTTTACTCTTATCAAACTGGCAAAAGAGACCCGGTTGTTTTAAAATGATTAAAGCCTCGTGGAGTCGCCAGGAGCTACCGAGAGAAATGGTCTAGATTTCAACAGAATTTAAATATGGAGTCAAAACTGGGTTACAAGCGGGGCTACAGCTTGCTGCATGCCATGTAGGATCAATACGGATTATCACTGTATACACGGTGTATCCAGGTTCTTGGCTGAGAGCAGAGCCCTAGTCTCACTGTGCCGGTTTGGCATCCCCGGTTTGTCCCGGTGTATGTTACTGTTACTGACCAAGAGTTTAATATGGTGTGATGTGATTTGTTTTCCTTATCTTTAAGTCAAGTAATAACAATATTGAATACCACCCTTGGTCAGCAAGCTCGTACTGACATCGTAAACTCGTAAGAGCCTCGTACGGATTATTTTAACTCGTAGAGGACGCGGGTGAAAAACTTTTACCGAGTTGACTTCGAGCTCGTAGAGATTTTTGAAGTAGAGAGCTCGCAAGGAAGCTGTCCCCGCCGATGTTTGGATTTATTTGATATGTAAGATGATTATAGAATGGTTGATATTTCATGTCATGTTTATATATTCAAGGAAAAATCCATAATGGCCATTTGACAGACCCTGAAGTTCAGCCTGTTTCGCTATAATTTTTGAATAGTACAATGAGTAAATGTACACGTATATCGTACTTGTGTTATTGTTCAACTGTTTATTGTTGAGGATCTCATGGAAGATTGCCATACATATTTTGTCAAATGAGTTTCCTCGTAAAATGAAGTCTTTATTGAGAGAGGAATCATGGAAAATATGTGCGATTTTTTTAAATAAAACTCGTTGTTGGAAACTTCGATCCCTAAAAGGTATCTATATGCAGAATCCCACCTTTATATTCCCCATTTTCGCTGATATATTTGAGTATAAACTGGACATGATGCCATAGTTATGAGACCATCGTAGACAACTGATGATGAAAAAGATAGCATCGTAGTCAGAAAAGCGGTAGATATACAATGTATATTATAACAGCGTAGTCAGTCGTCGCTAAATTTTAAATCACCGCAAAAAATAAATACTTAAACTTAGGTTGCCAATGTGTATACCTCGTTTATGTAATTCGCTATTTTTGAACATTATCAAAAAACTACTAATATTTATATTTATATAAGCGGTTGAGAGTGTTGAAGCCGGTTCACTACCCTGGTATCTTCTAACACCCGTTTTATATAGCTCATGTATACATGTAAAACGCACACGACCACGCGAGATAACTGCAGGTCGACCCTCTTCCAACTAATGCAGCAGTTGCCCCTCTTGTAAGGGGTTATAGGCGCCGTAGTGTGTGTGTGTAAGTGTACAGGAATGCATATTGAGTCTTTTTAAACATAAAGAAAAACTTTCACATTTGCATTGCGTCATGTACGTATACACATGCGGATAGTAGCTACATATACAGGTTGTCATACACATTCACTTCACAACATTCCTACTAATATAATATTTAAGAAATAAAAATCTGTTCGCGTTTATTGTCGGTGAATAAAACACGGGCAGGAGTTCGGATGCGTAGCACGAGTGATTTAATTTTCCGCATTCGAACGAGTGCCCGTATTTTATTCACCGACAATATACAAGAACAGAGTTTTTATTTCGATTCTAAATACGATAATATCCCGCACTATTTAACTGCGCGCATTTCATTTTCACCCATTTGACATTGAACATAATTCCACGCTGAAATTGAGTGGCTTATTAGCTGGTACAATTACCTCCCTCGTTAATGAAAACGACCTTCGTAATTTTCTGAAGGAAATGCCACATTTTAAACATTGAAACAATTTTAATAACACGAGTATATGGTATCTATTTCATGAAATGAAAAATATAAATGAATTGATTATCAGAAGCTTGGAGTTTCTAAAAATAGATGCGTCATAGCTGTAACACTGGATTCTCGTGCAACTCGCCTTGTCATCGTGACTCGTAGAAAAGTTTACTATAAAGTTTACGTTCATTCATTCATAAATATGTCACGTGATACTGGGCGTAAATAGAAACAGCCAATTTGATAGGTATGTTTTATGGGGGTAATAATACATTGTTAGGTCCGCTCTATATTTAAACGATTAATCCGCAGATTGTGTTAGAATATAGAATCAACCACATCACATCTGCAGTAAACACGTGTGCATGTTTGACAATTTGTGAAAGATCGACTTGTGTCTATAAACACCAATAAATTATTGAACTTAACTTAAATATATGTATGTAGCGTGTGGTTTTACTGTTAATTAACTTGATGTACTTCCTTAACCATTATAAACACTCATTTTACACGCACACATTGTCCAGTATTGTTGGGAGAAAAATATATCTACAACAGCCTTTCAAGGTAAGTCGTTTTTTCAACTAACATTATTGTCATTCATCTTTGAAGTACATGTACTTGACATGAGAGGATGGACTAAAAAATGTCCTGAAAAAACATGCACATTATTCTGAGTTTATTGCAGTAAAATGTCTAGATCATGAACATCTGATGTTTATAAAATTCAGACTCTAATTAGGGCAAAGTCTTAATTTGAGCTGGGATTTCCACTTGAGATTCTTCGGGAGATCGGGGCTTGGTAAGTACATTGCAAAATAGTTTATACTAAAAATGTAATAATTAAACGCGTTATATGTCTATGGCGGACATATATACTGTATACTATTAAAAGTTGGTGAAGTAGGGAACTGTATGTCTATCTACTTAGGAAGTGACACGCTTTATTTGTAGTGAAGTGTGTTTTAATCAACGTGATTATGATTATTATAAGCATTAGTTTAAGAATTTAAATACCATTACATGTACATAATATAATTGCAACAGGGTCATTGGAATGCCGCTCTGTTCAGAAACAGAAAACTGTCTTTTTTAATGTTCTTTTTGTTTGTGTTTGTTTGTGCTCTCTGTTTCTGACCAAGTACTGCTTTTCCTGTCTAAGTGCTGATTTCCCTGTCCGAGTGCCAAATTTCCTGTCCACGTGCTACATTCCCTGTCCGGGTGTTGATTTTATGTCCGAGTGCTACATTCTCTGTCTGAGTGATGCTTTCCCTGTCCGAGTGATATATCCTCTTGTCGATTGCTACATTCCCTATCGAAGTGTTATATTCCCTATCCGAGTGCTACATTCCCTGTCCGAGTGTTGAGCCCCTGTCCAAATGCTGCTTTCCCTCTCCGAGTGCTACATTCCCTGTCCGAGAGCTACATTCCCTCTCCGAGTGCTTTATTCCCTGTCCGAGTGCTACGTTCCCTTCTCGAGTGTTATATTCCCAGTCCGAGTGCTACATTCCCTCTCCGAGTGCTACATTCCCTCTTCGAGTGCTACATTCCCTCTTCGAGTGCTACATTCCCTCACCGAGTGCTATATTCCCAGTCCGAGTGCTACATTCCCAGACCGAGTGCTACATTCCCTCTTCGAGTGCTATATTCCCTCACCGAGTGCTATATTCCCAGTCCGAGTGCTACATTCCCTCTCCGAGTGCTATATTCCCTCTTCGAGTGTTACATTCCCTCACCGAGTGCTATATTCCCAGTCCGAGTGCTACATTCCCTCTCCGAGTGCTATATTCCCTCTTCGAGTGCTATATTCCCTGTCCGAGTGGTGCTAAAATGGTGCTAAACTCCGAGTGCTACACTTCCTGTCCAATGGCAACATTCCCTGTCCGAGTGTTGCTTTCCCTGTCAGAATGCTGCTTTCCCTGTCCTAGTATTGCTTTCCCAGTCAGAATGCTGCTTTCCTGTCCGAGTGTTGCTTTTCCTGTCAGAATGCTGCTTTCCCTGTCATAGTGTTGTTTTCCCAGTCAGAATGCTGCTTTCCCTATCCGAGTGTTGCATTCCCTGCCAGGATGCTGCTTTCCCTGTCCTAGTGTTGCTTTCCCAGTCGGAATGCTGCTTTCCCTATCCGAGTGTTGCATTCTCTGCCAGAATGTTGCTTTCCCTGTCATAGTGTTGCTTTCCCTGTCAGAATGCTGCTTTCCCTGTCATAGAGTTGCTTTCCCTGTCAGAATGCTACTTTCCCTGTTCTAGTGTTGCTTTCCCTGTCAGAATGCTATATTCCCTGTCCGAGTGTTGCTTTCCCTGTCAGAATGCTATATTCCCTGTCCGAGTGTTGCATTCCCTGCCAGAATGCTGCTTTCCCTGTCCTAGTGTTGCTTTCCTTGTCAGAATGCTATATTCCCTGTCCGAGTGGTGCTAAAATGGTGCTAAACTCCGAGTGCTGCACTTCCTGTCCAATGGCAACATTCCCTGTCCGAGAGTTGCTTTTCCTGTCAGAGTGCTGCTTTCTCTGTTCGAGTTCTTCATTTCCTGTCCGAGTGCTCAATTTTCTCTACCTGGGTGCTGATTTTCCTGTCGGAGTGCTTTTTTCCTGTCCGGGTGTTGCTTTCCAAGTCAGAATGCTGCTTTCCTGTCCGAGTGTTGCTTTCCCTGTCAGAATGCTGCTTTCCCTATCCTATTGTTGCATTCCCTGCCAGAATGCTGCTTTCCCTGTCCTAGTGTTGCTTTCCCTGTCAGAATGCTGCTTTCCCTGTCCGAGCGTTGCTTTCCCTGTCAGAATTTAGCTTCCCGCAAACAGCATGTGTATTTCCGACGTAAGCCTATCAGTCCAGCAGTGTAATGAATGACCCTCCTCGAGCTGTAGGTCATTTCCAAAGGCATTTTAGATGTAATGTGAGAAAGGAGCTTATTCCGCCTCCTCGATAGTCAAGTTGTAGAGCGTCCGCTTCTAGCACAGGGGTTCCCGGGTTAATCTCAGGTCGAGTCATACCAAAGACTAGATAAAAATGGTACCAGCAATTACTATGCCAAGCGCTCAGCATAATAAGCACACTGGCGTATCTTGTCTCATACTTTGGCAGCGATGTATAACACCAGTAATGAGATGTCGAGAGCGATTAAAATCAGTTGGAAAACTAAATGATTATGAAAGTAACATACTATGTATGCATGTGTTTAAAATCGTAATATATGAGTGTCTAGAGGGCATATTTTAAGTGTTAGAAAAAATTGACTTTCAATAAATAACACCAACGATACATACATGGTATAGTAATTAATGAGAAATATAATCATTAAGGTGGAACCACACTATAAAAAAAGTTCCTAACCCATATACAAATTTGGTATCATAGTAAACTTTGATTTATTCCAAATTCAATGTCGCGTCTTATATCTCCGTGCGCGATACCATGACGTTACTATGACGTCATGTAGTTACCATGGAAATCGCGTTTTGAAGTCGTTCCGCGGAACGCAACAGAGTCCAGAAATAGCCCATGCAGGGCTTTATTATTACACGTCAGGTAAGTAGTGGGTACCAATCGACGCATTATGTAATTTCGAATCCGGTCAGGTAACAATATATATAATTAATCCAATAGCGTGCTAACAAAGCGAACAAAACGTCGAGTCTTGCGTTTTTGAGATTTTAAAGAATTATGACGTTTCGACAAATTGCAAAAATTCACGCTATTTCGGAGCAACTATAATATGAACGGTGTGACTTTTATTACCGCCTCACGGCACAAATAGTACAACTGTAAAATAAACAATATGAACCTAGAGTGTGATTCGAACATATAATATACGGCGCCATCGCTTTGTAAAAGATAGAGAAGAATTCGACAGTTGTCACATACTTTTGGGCCCCGTTAGGGCACTGATCCTGACCCCTTTGTATAACCTTATATTCTTTCTGTAGGAAAATAAAAACTATTTGGCGCTAAATGTTAATGCAATTCCACAGGGAATCGTACCGCAATGGCGGGTAGAACCAGTAAATTAAATTTATGAAATCTGCGTTCAAAGCCCTCTTTAAAGTGGACAAGTGGGCCCAAAAACCTGTGCACGACATTGGGCCCGTAATATCCTTTAGTCTGGGGTACATGTGTACCCATGTGTACCCATGACAGCAAATTCCCGAATTTTGGCATTTAGGTCGTAAACTACGGAAGGCCGAAATGGCCATCCCGGCGAGTCTGCATTAGTACGCTATGGTAGCGGAAAGGGTATAGCATTTTTTGAAAAATGAATTGTATTCGAATTGACTCTTTATTTGAATACAGGTTCCAATAGCAAGGAGCAATATTCATGCGAATACTGCTAGTACATACCCCGAGGTGTGAGAGCTCAGAAAGCACACCCGATGCACACTCTAAGTGTTCTTCACTAAAGTATAACTAGTTTAGATTCTGTCGGTTCAACATTCATTTTCAGTGGGAAATAAATATTTTGGTCAAAGTTTGTGCAATGTTATATGTCATATTATGGTCGAAACAGTGTTGTGTTATTATCGCGTATGCAGTAATACTCTTCCATGTGCAAATCATATACATGTACGTAAAAAATGTTAAACTAGATCTACGTGCATGTATTTAAAAGCGCAAAGCCTATTTGTAAAGTAGTAAAAAACGTTTTAATGATTAATTGCGTCACTAATGCTGTACCATGATCAACATTTGCAAAGTTATCCTATACGTAAATAACTGTCCTAGTCGGAAAACTTATCATAGGATTAAAAGTCCGAGACAATTTAACTACAAGTTCGAATGTTTTAAATGCTAGTCCCGCGAGATTAGAGTTTTGTGGTATAACCGGTTTAGCAGTTACCGTGGTATCATTTTCCCGCGATACGATACCGCGATACCACCCGAAATACCGGTACGTGATCATCATTATACCCTGCTTCTGATTATATTGAAAGTACCTGCTATAACAGCCCGGTGTCATTGTCTACGAAATTGTGCAAGGACCTACTAGTTCTGCACGACGTGTCTGCGATAACCTCACGGAGATCATACGATATCATCCCCTGAATATCGTAATAGCTGCAATCGGGCGCTACGTTGATATGGCTCGAACACGAAACCTAGTAACATACAATTCAATATTTATTTGTAGTTATATTATTAGATAAAAAACTTATGCAATGGCAAGTGGCAGAATGCATATGTTTGTTCAGAAGATACATTTTAGATGTAAAAATGACGAAACGTCATAGTATTTGGATGTCGACTAGGACCAGCCAACGTTCCATGTACGTTTTAAAATGTCAGTATTATGTGTACCCTTCGTCGCAGCACGTTCATATGCTATATACGAACCAAGGGATGGTGGCAATTTGTTGCTACCCGTTTTTGTTTCTGTTAATTAGTTTTTCATCAACACTGATTGTCCGAGCATTAACTTATCATTCCTAGTAACGTAGGCAATATAATAATGACGTCATTCCTAAAGAACATACCAGCGAACTTCAAAAACGCATTGATCGAGTTTCACGAGGTCAGTTTTTTTAAAGTTTGATATGTTGTTACAGGTATGCAGAAATTAAACATAATAAAATTTAAACATTTTTTGATGGGCGGAATTTTGCAATTAGTCGAAACGTCAGATTTTTTTTAAAACACCAAAATGCCAGGCACGACGTTTTTCCCACTTTGTTAGCACGTTATTAGATTAAGTGTTAATATATTAAAATGACTAGATTCGCAATTACCTAATGCGTCGAATGATACCAACAAATTACCTGTCGTGTAATTATGAAGCCCTGTGTGTGCTATTTCTTGTCTCCTGTGCCTTCCAAGGAACGACGTCAAAACGTGTTTTCCATGGTAACTTCACGACGTCATAGTAACGTCATGGGAACAAGACGCGACATTGAATTGGGAATAAATCAAAGTTTACTATGATACCAAACTTGAATATGGGTTAGGAACTTTTTTTATAGTGTGGTTCCACCTTAAAATGAAAACAAACCACCTTACTGTAAAATCGTTAATTTTCGAGGGTTTGAATTTTCGTTGATTTCGTTGTTTATCTCGACCGCGAAATCTAATGCCCACGATTTATCGAACTCCAAAATACATTACATGGTTTTACCCTTCTATGTTATATAATCCACGAATTTACATCCCCATGAAAAAGCTAGTTTAACACAATGTATTACCCGAACTCCATTGTCTTTATTGGTTTATAGTGTCCTGACAATCAGTATAATTCGCTGGATTAGAATGAGAAGGTCGTAAGTGTTACTAATGACCTTATAAGGCTCATGTATATTTGAAATCTGCATCTTATCCCGCTTCTTATGAGCATATTTTCAAGAAAATCGGAACTAGTCATGTTGAACAAACGATAAGAAAAGAGTAGTTTTCTGCGGTCTTTCTTGATTTCTCAAAATATCGATTTTGTCCTTACGACCTTCTCATTCCAAGCCAGCGAATTATTAGGCACCGATGCAGCTGACAAGACAATAGGCATTAATTTTAATACGTCACAATATTATGTAATTTAATTTAATGAACTTTAATTAATGAACACGTGCTATTTTCAGAAAAACCAACGATGCCTACAATTAGTTGCAATATCAAAATGGTAAGTTTATCACATAAAGTATCATGGTATCTGTAAAATGTTACACTGTTTGGTTTCATTAATGTGTAATCTGGGTTTTTAACTAAGGAGGCGAACGGAATTTGTTGTGGAAGTGTGCATACTTTTTGCTAATTGATATTTGGTGGATACCATTTACCATTATGTACGTGACATTTACCGTTGGAGTTTATATCTGTTGGTATGGAATGTTTTTGAATGTAATGCTACTCTGTACTTATTATATCACGGCTGTGAATGGATCCGCAGATGATATCACTGTGAGCTTCTATACACTGGACAACACAGTCTGTGTTGTCACTCTGTACTACATTCAATTCTGTTTTATTTAAGACAAATGACCATGTATCTGTGTTTTATCGTTGAATAAAGCAAAGTCACGAGTTTGGATGCGTAATGACTAAACCACGAGTGCGTAGCACAAATGACTTTAATGTACTCATTCGAACAAGTAACTGTGCTTTATTCTTCGATAAAATACAAGTACATATTCATTATTTCGATCATAACATAGCCAAGATTCCGCATCTGACTGCTAGCATAAATCGCTGGTTGTGTTATAATTTAATTTTAAGCGGATAGAATTTTAAATATTTACAACAATGTATAGGGTTAGGCGGTTATTAATTCGTTTATATTTCAAAATGTATAACAAACGCAGTTACATTTGAAACAAGTACGTATAAATGTTAATATAAACAGTTTAGACAAAGAAATATAATAATGAATGTTTCGTTTGAAATAACTTGTATAATTTACATTGTACATGTAACTGGGATAATGAACGATGGGCTTTAAGTGTAGAAAGGTGGTTATATACATTTAACAGTATAACAGTTTATTTCATATATAAATTGGACAATGTGTCCATGAGTACACAATTTTACATTTATAAACATTTATACATCCAAAGAACATTACATAACAGTGCATGACAAATAATTGTATGCATAGGTACATAAAAGCTTACAGTGCAAAACAGATATTGATATTGATAACCTCCAAGAAGACGCATGCATGCAGCAAAGGTAAAAAGGAGACTAACGTGGTCACATACACTTAACCGATTTAGAAACGCAACTAATTTGGGGGCCGGTATTTTTAGTATAAATTATTATTTGAAATTTGTTAAGAGTTACGAGAGTCGTATGCTTGGTATGCTTTTCGCCAAAAAAAAATATAGAGGATATTACATAAGTTTCTTTTCATATTGAATTTATTAAACGAGTTGAATAAAATATAATAAAATGCGAGGCTCTGCCGAGTATTTTTGCGATTTTATTCAATGAGTTTAATAAATTCACTGTGAAAAGTCACAAATGTAATGTTCTTTTTATCTTATGTTTGCGTTTTCCGATCGAAACATAAAATAGCTACTTATTTTCACTATAATACGCGCGCAACTTTGACGACTACGCCTACACATTGAGTGGCGTAACGTCAAAGCTTTATTACACTAGTGTATTATCAAAATAAATAATGGCTTTATTGCGCTACCGCGACGTCAAACATGTGATAAATCAATTTAACCCATTACGTCAAATTGGCGTCATTTTTATAATTTACAAATGCCGCCAGAACAAAACCACTGAGCGTGACAAAAAAACAATCAATTAATTTTAGAAGTGCGTCGTATACAGTGCCCCGCTTTATGGTTACAGAGCATCCTGGCGCTATTGACAGGCTTTAAGCAGATATGTGACGTTTGGTCTGGCGATAATATTTAGATTTGCGCAGTATTTTTCAGAAGCAGTTTACATCTACGATTGTCAGCGCCGGGTACAAACTGACAATAAGAGCGCGTAAATATGATGGCACTATACGAATATTTTTTTTGAAGACACCACTTCCGGTTAACAAGTTTCGATGCTATACCTATAGTTTAAATGCATTTGATTTAGATATTTCGCTGAATTATAAATTTCATTACATTTTGTTTAATGTTTTTTTTTGGCCCAAATTGAAAATCGCTTAAATCTTATTAACCCTTACATATTCAATTATCGACTTCCGGTTACGGGGTTGAGATGCCATAGAGTTCGAAAAGGTATTATCTTAACCATAGAACACAACTAGATCGGCAAATATTACTGACAGCTAATGTTTCGATTGTGGGGGTCATTGATTTTTTAAGATTTTTTTTATGGATTTGTGGAACAAGGTTGTACAATCCCATATTTCCCGCATGTAAGACACAGACGCATAGCATAGCAGGTTGCAGCCTATAAATACATGACTAATTTTGCGAATTTGACATTGTAGATCGATACGTTTCGTGATTTAGTTTTGTGGACATCTAAACGTTCATCACATGCAAAATTTCAATAAAATTAAACCACCCCCACCCCCAATTGGCTGAAATGCATCAAAAACCACTGTTGCGTTTTTAAATCGGTTAACTGTAATAACATGTTTATACATTCAATCTTAAATTGTTGGAAACTTACTTTCTCCCACTTTAACTGGTGTAAGATAGGTTTTCAGCTCATGTAACTCCTATCTTCCATTAGCAACATCTATCTTACATGAGCGACCGTCGCGTGATTTCATTCCGATCTTAGTTTCGAGATTTGCGTGTTCATGGCGATATAAAGCTAATAAAGACGAACGCCAATAGGCTCTATACCATTTAAAAACCATATTCTTGAGCATAACACAACAGGGTACGCTTTATTTACGTTATTATTAATGATTGTTTTAAATGAGAACGTACGACAAACAGCACGTTATGATAGCGTCATGTTGACGCAATGAATGCTAAATAGTGTTAGAAAGTCCCATTTTCTCAAATTACGTCGGAGAAAAATAATCCATCATGAGTAAGTCGATGTAGGATAAGGATATCTCACCCTCAGGTCGGAATTTTAACCAGGAACTCGGCAAGCCTCGTCCCTGGTTAAAATCCGACCCCTCGGGTGAGATATCCTTATCCTACATTGAAGCTCATGGTGTATTCTTATATTCTTCAGGCGGCGTTGTTGTTGGTCATCGTGTTGACAACAACGGTCTCTTTCATTTCTGCTGGTCGTTGCAAGGTGCCGGATTTGACGGACTTACATGGAGGATTGACCCATATAAAAGATACTGAGGTATTTTAATATAATTTACATGGAATTTTGATTTTCTGTATATAGCAATACTGTTTACTGTTTAGTTATTTAAGATTCATGTAATACTTGTCTAAGCATACTTTACTCAGAACAAATAATTATAAGCGTGGTCTAACAATAATTTGTATCTTTTTTCACACTATCTTAAATGTTAGTATTTACTTTGTTGTACTGTCTGCCATTTTATTGATGCTTTTGTATGTTTGTACAAGGTGTGCCAAAATATATGTTACATTAAGGAATCTTTATTATAACATGAATACTTGAGCTACATCCATGATAAGTACATCATGGGAAAGAGTATGTTCACAAATTTTATATTGTGTACCATTTTTTTGTGAATAAACCATAGCTGCTCGGTTGCCTAGCAACAATCTAATTGTTCTTAATTTGACTTTTGTTGATTATGATTTTAACAAGGTCATCTCTTTTATCTTGAGAATTTTAAATATATTTATTCCAACATCAAATTTAAGCGAACGAAGTATTGACATGTGCCTATGGTTGCATAAGGAAACACTAAAACAATGTTTCAAGGGAAAAAATGGACACTTGGTATTCTCGTTCAGCTAAGAGCCGTTAGAATTTGCAAAGTAACTACATGGGCCCAAGTAAACATACACTTTTTTCTTAGTATTCAATGCACTTTTGCGTTTTGGATTTTATTATTAAAGCATACTAATTGGCCGCTAAATGCATGGACATTTTAGTGAAGATAAATTATTTTGGTTACTAGGGCAACCAATTTCCTCCAATGGTATGGGTATGGAAAGCCCTTTTATAATTATTTCCAAAATTGTGTTCAATGAGATAGTTCCAACTAAGTATAACAGAGTATTATTTACTAAGCCGACTATAATTCACATCCATTTGCATCCATTTGAATACTATGTAAAACTTGTTAAAATATCTATTTAGGTTGGTTTTTCGCGGGAAATAAACAATACAAAGTAAAGTATAATGTGCATATGTATGCATTATAATACGTTAATTCATCAGTTAAAATCGGCTGTATTGATTCAAATGAAACTCCTTCATTTAAGGTATCTGCTGAGTTCGATGCAGACAGGGCCATACATACTTTACCGTCTGGTTTCGTTATAAAAGAGTCGAGTATACCTAATGCAGGATTAGGTGTTTTCGCATTAAGAGATATTCCTGCCCGAGTGGTGATTGGACCTTATGGTGGCGTGAAGACCTATGATAAAATAGCTGCAGATGTCGCCGGGTATGCCTGGGTGGTAAGATCTAATTATCTAAATTCAAAGAATACGATAGATGTGTGTATGATCTTTGTCTAAATTGAAGTGGTGCGTCGGTGTTTTTACTAACAGAGTATAATTGCGAGAAATGTCGAAAATATAACTCATTTTGCTATGAGAAAGAAGCCGTAAAGAGATTTGATAGTCATTGGCCTACAAATTTAAGTTATAAACCTTATGTATTTATGAAAAACACATTCATGATCGTGATAGTTGACAATAATACTTTAACAGTTTTGATTTTGCAGCTTCCAACTCGAGCGGCGTATACCTACAAGTTACCATACTGCATGTTAAATCACAATATCTCATTCCTAACTTAATAGCGTCTTGAAACTGATTTCTATTTTTAGTAACAATGACCTTGACCCCATCAGCTCAACTTTCAAACTTGAGTGGCATATTCATACAAGATACCACTACATTCCTCACTTAGTTATCATCCTATTTTAGTAACAGTGACCTTGACCACACCAGTCCCATTTTCTACCCGAGCGGCGTTTTCATAAAAGCAAGTTTCACCAAAATATATCATTCCTCGTCTGGAAACCATACCGACCGACCGATCGATCGACCGACCGACAATTGATTAAAATCTAAGAATTTCTAATAATCTAGTCGAGAAAAACAGCCAGAAATTACAAATGCATGGTCATGGATGTGTTCTTAAATAGTAGGAAATCTGCCTGACTCCGAAGGAGTTTGCACATGTAGAGGAATGCAGTTATAATTCCTATTGTTTCAGCTAAAATAGACATTGCATTTTAAATGATCACATATTTGTCTATCAACAGATACATGACAAAAAGGGTAGATCAAGCCACTATGTAGATGCCGGTAGCAAAGCCACATCAAATTGGCTAAGATATATAAACTGTTCACCTTCTAAGAGTGAGGAAAATACGGTTGCATTTCAATACATGGACAATATATACTATCGAATACCCAAAATGATACCAAGCGGATCGGAGATATTTGTTTGGTATGGGGAAGCTTATGGACGAAAGCTTGGATTGCTGTCAAAAAAGATCGGAAAGGGAAAGGGTACTGTATTATTAGTATCACTGTGCCTTGAAATTGTGTGTGACATTTTTTTTCTGTGCTCGGCTTGTTGAGTTGAGTTCTTCCTTCCCTGTCAGACTTTATATTATCTTTTTATATACCATGACTTTTATGCTCTTAAACTAAAATTAGAGGTTAGATAAATTTAATGTAAGGATAATGTTTTAGTCTCATTTTTACTAATTATACAAATAACGCATGCAAAGCCAGTATTACACTTCATAGACACTCTGCAAGAGTCAAACACAGGACGAACCATTTATATTCCCAAAAAATGGATAATTCAAGCCTGCCTATATACTCACTCCACCACGAATGATACACTGTGAACTTTGAATCCCGTGCATGATTAGGCATAAAAGTGTGGGTGTCATTATGAATGATAACTACACTAGAGTGAAGTATGTAAACACTTTTTACAGTCTCCACATGGTACTTAACACATGCGCCTTGACTGCCCAAGACATAACCGAACGAGAAAATGAACTGCCCCGTCCCAGCTGTCAAAAAGCTGAATGGATTAGTGTCAGCAAGCAAATAGCTGAATGTCCTAGCTGAATGACCTAGTTTCAACAGTAGAATGGCTGAAATACCTAGTCTTAAAAGGTTAAATAATAACAGTAATGATGAGCTGAATGCCATTATTTCAGCTGAATATCCTGTTTTCAGCCATAAAAAACAGTTTTCAATGAAAACATGGATATTGCGCAACGTCACTTCCGGCATGTTCACTTTACAAAATGAATGTAAAACATGTTGTTATGTCGTGTTATGCATTACAAACATGTATCGTTGTAGATGTATGTTGTGGAAAGGATTTTTGCAAACGTGGAAATGACTCTGAGGAAGAGGTTTGCCGTATGTACTGTTTTTGGTATCTTGCGTCAAATCTATACTCCAAAGCAATTGGTATTTGGTAATACAGGCATGACTGGCATATAGGAGTGTTACATTGTTATTAAGATAAGAATATAACTATAAACTGTGACATAAATTTGAAAAATGTACTTCAATAATTTAACAAATACTATATGTATAATGTTTGATGGAGTTTGCGACGTCACTCAAGAACTGTGCGGGAGCGGTTAGTTTAAAAAGTATATAACCTAGTATTATAATAGTAAATGTTTGTAAAAATTTGTTAAAATTTTCAGAAACTGTAAGAGTTTTGTCTTTCTTATGATATATTATCATGATTTTTGTTTTTTTGATACAAAGCCCGGGTTTCCCGGAGAACAGTTCATATATATAATATTATGTATTAACAACTTGCATACATATCGTTACAGCACTATGTGATAGAAAGGACGAATGTGGAGTTGACATTGATAACGGGGTTTGCCGTACGTACATTTTTGGTATCCCACTATGCATATATTACGTACAAAGGAATGATTTAAATATACATTTCTAATCATAACCCACACTCAAACAAATTAAAAACGAACCACTTTTGAAATATAAATTATATTGTTAAAAAATGTCTATGGTGACTTGATTTGGGAAAAAGAAATTTCAGTCTTTACGCAATGAGATATGTCAAGTGTATGTCCCTATAACGTATTTGAAATAAATAATTATATGATTAACTCGGTGACCCATGTAGATAAAAGTCGCCATTTGTAAACGGAAGAAAATCATTCGCAATTGTTCTAAAATGATTTACCTAATCATTGACAATCAATTAAACGGTATATTTTTTACTTTTTCGTTGACACCCGGTATTCTTCTAAACTATGTGCAGAGGAGGCAGACTTTCAGGACGGGTGACGTGTTTTCAGTGCTTTGTGTTTTATATAGAGGATATTACATGAGTGTCTTTCCATATTGAATTTATTAAACGAGTTGAATAAAATAATAAAATGCGAGGCTCTGCATTTTATCGATTTTTTCAACGAGTTTAATAAATTCAATGGGGAAAGTCACAAATGTAATGTTCTTTTTATCATATGTTAGCCTTTTCCGACCAAAACATAAAATAGCTACGTGTTTTTCACTATAATAAACGCGCTACCTTAACAACGTCGCCTATGCTTTGAATGACGTCGCGTGGTAGCTTTATTACACTAGTGTATTATCAAAAATAAATAATGGTTTTATTACGCTACCGCGACGTCAAACATGTGATAAAATGTTTTCTGTGCTCGGCTGGTTAAGTTGAGTGCTGCCTTCCCTGTCTGACTTAATATAATCTTGTTAACACTGTGTGCAGAGATGCGGAACCAATTATTGTGGTGCAGCGTATTTAGTGTTGCTTTCTGACTGGGGGTCATAACATTGGGCTGGTCTGATCGTGGTCGGTCTTTGTATATGTCATTCGCCAATATTCGATGTTCTGGGCACATAATCATCATGTAGTAGCAACTGTACTGTCACACTACGGCCCTGTGGCTCATTCCAGCTTGTAGTGAAACCAAAAATATCCGAACATTCATCCATAGACTTGAACATCTTGGGATATTGAAGCTTTGATTACAGACGAGAAATACAAACACAACCGATCGGATTTTTTCTATCTTAAACAATGCCAAAAACAATGACCCTTACTGTTGATTTTGGTGCAAAATTAATTAATATAATAATATGTTTGACACATTATTTTACATTTCGGTTATACCTTGTCAGCATGTAAATATTGGATGTTTATGACTATTCAAATATAAATGGGGCACCTCTCATACATGTAGATACTATGCGTGAACCTAACAAATGATGCTACTTTCAGCACCATGTTGTGGTAAGAATGAGTTCAGATGCAAGAATGGTAACTGTGTGCCAGCCGTAGACCTGTGTGATGGATATAATGCGTGTGGAGATAATTCGGATGAGAGGTTTTGCCGTACGTACATTTTTTGATACCTAACATTGTGTACTACAGGTTGTTACACAAAGTCCTTACCAATAGTTTAAATTTCTGACTTCAGAACAATGTAATACTGTATTGTCAAATTAAATTCCAGATTGTTATACCATTGTTCAAATCACACTGGTATTAAATGAAGCTATTAGAATATGAAATTGAAAGTGTGAACTGCGCATACAGCTCAGATAAAATTTAGAATGAATTTAAGTGTTGAGAACAAACTTTATTAACACCCTTTAATACGTAAAACATAATTATTCATTTGTATGTATCCACGAATTATATATAGCTGTCATTATTTGTGACCATGCGTTCAAACTATTTGTTTCTAGTTACGATGTATTTCATAATTTGTTATATCTAGCCATGTATTGCATAGAGTAGAATACTTTTATTTCAAATAATGAGTCATTTCTGGCATACAATCTTATTTAAATATATACACAGTCAAGTGTATAAAATAAGGCATACCATAACAAAGGCTGAAAACACAAATAACAAAAAAAAAATTAAAATGTATTGGTAAACATAATGATAAAGAATGACAAATCATATCGCTGGCTTAGAATAAGAAGGTCGTAGTACAAATCAATATTTTGAGAAAACAAGAAAAAAATGTCTGAAAACTACTCTTTACTTAAATGACCACTTCCGATTTCCATGAAAATAAATTATCCCCGTAAGAAGCGCTTTGAGATGCAGATTTTAAAATATGCATGCGTTTTATAATGTCGTAAGTAGTACTTTCGATCTTCGACCTTCTAATTCTAAGCCAGCGATGTATAAATAATAGTTCGAACTTGCGTTCAAAAGATAGTTTATGAATATAATCACACACACGTTACTGACAAGACTCTATATGGGACTAAAAATCACCATTTAACTAGATAATGCTATATCGTGTGACATAATAATAGTAATAATAATAGGCATGATACGAGTACAGGTTTCTGTCTTTAACCATCACTGACGTTATATGCATACATACGTGCTAATTACAAAAAAGTTGTTAACCGCTTAGTAGTTAGTTGGTTACTATTAATAATAACAGTCGTTTATGCAGTTCCGGATCTTCGTCAGTTCCGCATCAGTTCAGTTTTCCAATAACATAATGAAAAAAACCAATGACCTTTTTGCATTTTGTATTTGTAATAACATTACCAAATATGTTTTTAAAAAGATGGCTTTTAAAAAAATGTCGTTTGTTTTGTAAGATTTGCTAATCTGGAACTTAATTTGAAGATTTTTTTTATCATTATTCAATATTTTGCTGGTTCTTTCTTGTCAGTCTGTAAGGGTTTGGTTATAAAACTAATATCAATCAAAATTTGTATTAAGTTTATAGAAGTTTTAGTTTAATCTTAAAATGATCCTGAATGCCCTGAGATGATTCTAAACTACCTAAATACAGGTGCTCACAAATTGTTGTAAAATGAAATATTTGCTTTCCGCATTAAAGTTATATTCGGTGACAAGAAAGTTTTCACATTCCCAATATACAAACACTTTGACAGAAAAATACATATTTGAAAAATTATGACCAAATGTGTTAACAGTGATCATAAACTGCCTAAGCGACTGTACTCCTAAAGACTCAAAAATGTTAACACTGAATAGGTTTAGAAATGGTTGCTTACTAATAACGATGTTATAAACGTCAAACTTTATAAATTGGTTTAATGTATAAGAATGTACTTGTATAAGTCGGTATAAAACGTATACCTGTATTTTTTAGCATCATCTTGTTCTGGCAACAGGTTCAGGTGTAACTCTGGTGAATGCATACCTGTGATAAAGGTGTGCGATGGAACTACAGATTGTGCTGATAGTCTTGATGAAATATTTTGTGACTGTACGTATTTAGTTTCGTATCTTATTAATAATGTCAAAGACATAAGCCTTGTTATTGATAATGTAGGATTAGGCGTGCTGCGTTGTATTATAACATGTGCAGTGTCCCGAGGCACGGTTGGTTGCATGGTGCCCGATCCCGCTGTCGCGTGAGAGTCATTCGACTATGAGATCAGTGCGACCGGAAGTATAACTGACACATTTTATGCGGTACACAAGTGCTAATCACCAGCCGTGATAATTGTCTGCCGAGGCGTATAAAAAAAGTCCTGGCGAGTTTAAATTCGGAGCTCGCGGTCATGTTTTTGGTTTTTTTATAAAAGAAACGAACACTTTCCAAATATACTTGATGATTCGCAGTTTTAAACGTTCTCTACTATGTATTTTCGTAGATTTATCGACGCATATATAGATCGCTTCCGTACATGGGATGCGCCGTACGTTGGTACTACCATGCGGTCAAGTTTAATTGTTTATTTTCATTATATATAGGCCTATATATACCTATATATTGATTTATACATAAGGAAATAGGTTCACATAAATTTATGTATTAGTTACGTATTTTACACTATTAACGTACGTTCGATAGAGATCTGTAAACGTTATCTACTATATATAGTCTTTGTTAAAAGAACATGCGTCCATAGTCAGCTTTTGCAAAGATCTAAAATTGTTCGTTGAGGTATTTGGATTTTGTTTCTTTCAATGTTTCAATGAAATGACCCTCTGACCCCTGAAAAAGTCCATTTACCCTTGGGTTTTGAAATCAGCTTTAGATGGAGCCGCTGCATAATTATATACATGTTGTTTTCATTATATTTTGAGCATTTGATTTTGTTGATGTTGCCAACCCACACAGTGCTAAGAATTAATACCTGTGCTGAGATTCCATCTATCATGATCATGTTGATAGGACTCTAGGCTACCCCGAGGTCCCAGGTTCAAATCTCCGCTAGACACTGGAAATCACAGAACTGATTTTCTCACCAAATTACAGAAGCATTATTGTGTGTATCGGTGCTTTAATTACTTGGGGCATGTAAAAGAAAGATGGGAGTCTATTTGGAAAGAGCTAGGGTAGCGCACCTGGTTTCCTAGTGTAACAAACTGACTCTTCCCCCGAATTCGGAGGTCGTTGTCTGATCTAGCAGGGAAAAATCAATGACAATGCACTTACGACCGTCTCAGTCAATCACAAACGACAACATGAACCTGTCAGACTAAATTCTGTAACTATACCTGGTGTCACAAATCCCATCCGATTGCAATCCAATGATCGAATGCTTATCTGCTTGAAGGAATCTTATGGTCATTGGGGGTATTGTAGAGCATCGGGCAGAGACAGGAGTAATTTTAAGTCTTTTGATAATATTCATTGCTACTAATTGGCCCGTCCGCATGATATGCATAGACATAAAGCCGCAAAAGACAGGGAAGTCGCCCAGCGTCAGGGTGATTTGTGACCCAGTTATTTATAAGAGATAACATAAATCTGTGGATAAATAAGGAAAATATATATTATAAAATAAACGTTTAATTCAGATAATAAATGAAAATTTAATAAAATTAGTACAATTTCATACTAAGCGATAAGTTATATAATCAAACAAGTTCAACAACTATCAGAACTATCCCCCACAGATCATTGAATGTTATAAATTCTCTAAATACATGTACTCCATGACTAGGCCATTTACATTCAAATCAAACCAATGGATATAAGGAGAAAAGCGTGGAAAAACTTTGTGACACCCTGATATCTAGCGAATAATCAACCCCTCGTCTACTGGGTTGAGTAGGCCCCTACCTTCTGGGTTGAGTAGGCCTCCACCTACTGGGTTTAGTAGGCCCCCACCGTCTGGGTTTAGTAAGCCCCACCTTCTGGGTTTAGTAGGCCCCCACCTACTGGATTTAGTAGGCCCCCACCTATGGGGTTGAGTAGAGCCCCAACCTACTGGGTTGAGTAGAGCCCCCGCCTACAGGGTTTAGTAGGCCCCCGCATACTTGGTTTAGTAGGCCCCCACCTACTAGTTTAAGTAGAGCCCCCCGCCTACTGGGTTTAGTAGGCCCCCGCCTACTAGGTTAAGTAGAGCCCCCACCTACTGGGTTGAGAAAGCCCCCGCCTACTGGGTTAAGTAGGCCCCCGCCTACTGGGTTTAGTAGGCCCCCACCTACTGGGTTTAGTAGGCCCCCGCCTACTAGTTTAAGTAGAGCCCCCCGCCTACTGGGTTTAGTAGGCCCCCGCCTACTAGGTTAAGTAGAGCCCCCACCTACTGGGTTTAGAAGGCCTCCACCTACTGGTTTAAGTAGAGCCCCCCGCCTTTGTGACACCCTGATATCTAGCGAATAATCAACCCCTCGTCTACTGGGTTGAGTAGGCCCCCACCTTCTGGGTTTTGTAGGCCCCACCTTCTGGGTTTAGTAGGCCCCCACCTACTGGATTTAGTAGGCCCCCACGTACGGGGTTGAGTAGAGCCCCAACCAACTGGGTTGAGTAGAGCCCCGCCTCATGGGTTTAGTAGGCCCCCGCCTACTGGGTTTAGTAGGCCCCCACCTACTAGTTTAAGTAGAGCCCCCCGCCTTCTGGGTTTAGTAGGCCCCCGCCTACTAGGTTAAGTAGAGCCCCCACCTACTGGGTTGAGTAGAGCCCCCACCTACTGGGTTAGTAGTCCCAACATACAGGATTAAGTAGAGCCCCCCGCCTACTGGGTTAGTAGAATCCCAACAAAAATACAAATACAATATTTATTTTAAGTCGGATACATGTTCAATACTGGATTAAGTAGAGCCCCCGCCTACTTGGTAAGTAGAGTCCCAACATACTGGATTAAGTAGAGCCCCCCCGCCTACTGGGTTTAGTAGAGCCCCACCTTCTGTGTTTAGTAGGCCCGCCTAGTTGGTTAAGTAGAGCCCCCCCGCCTACTGGGTTAGTAAAGTCCCAACATAAATACAATATTTATTAGTTTCAGGACAGCCTTCAATGCTGTTAACTTTAGGTGCATTTCATATAGTGCTGTCCAGACATACCCGATAGGGGTTGAACACTTGTTAAAATTCCTAGCGTTCGATTTCACACTTTGTCTTATTAATTTTCCTGCTGGATTTATTCTGTCCTATCAGCAATTATATGTCTCTCAGGGTAAAGGATAAACACGAGTCCAAACGTGCTAACCCTATTCAGTTGGATTACAGCACATGTAATAGAATTGATTTCTTTAACTATGCTCATTTTTAAAATGTCCAAATTTTGAATATTTAAAATTAAACGTCCCAAGTTCACAGCGTATAAACCAAATCACTGTACGACTTATTGGGATACTATACAATTCAACCTGTATTACTTCTTGTGAGTAAAAACACATAATTTCCGATAACTGTATGACTTATTGCAAGACTATACAATTCAACATGTATGCCTTATTGCGATTACCGGAAGTTGACTCGATTATGCACTGTGGAGTTTCTACTTTTTAGCTGCACTGCCCAAGATTTGGCATTTCATTTGTTGATAACATTTCTGTTTTTGTCGGGATAGTTTTGATATTATCGTCCAAATGTATACGAAATCCGAAGATAATGATGCAAATAGTCAACACGTCCTGCTCCATACACTGACGAACAGCTGCCTGTCAAGTTCGATTCATTGACTTCTGTCCAACTTTAAACGGATTGACCCTATATGAATTGTTCTTCATTACGAATACCAGTTTCGTGGAATTGATCTCCAACAGCTGTCTTGCTGTTCTATCAAACAATCTACAAATAGAAAAAAACAGTTATCATCTTATTGTATCAATAACCAAAACATACCATCACAGGATTGACTTTCAATAATGTTGAACACATAATATAATATTTTTGAAGTTTTAAATTGATTGATTGATTGATTGGGTTGGGTTGGGTTGGATAGGGTCAGGTCGGGTCGAGTTGATTGATGGATCGATTGATTGATTGATTGAAACCTGGTCAGCTAATTAGGAATTAATATTTGATTCTTGAATTTTGAATTGTGGATGTGTAGTAATGTTTAAATGATCATAAAAACAAATGTCTAGCAAATATATAATCTGTAATATTTACAACACATCAATAGGTATTAAATTATTCAAGCCAAATAACTTTTATTCACTCATTTCATGTTTACATAGAAAATGGAGGTGACAAAATGTAACTGTTTTACTTCACTTCACAAGTGCAATGATTAATAACTGACTACCTGATATGTGAAATTAAGTGTCACCTCTGTGCAGGTCCATTAATTAAAAAACAATCATGGGATAAAAATATTTTGAAGTCATATATTACTTCCATTTCAGCTGTATATTATGCTTAAGCTGAATAAACCATTTATTCTGTTTTGTTCATTAAAATTAAGGGTCACTTAATGTCTACATATTTTTCACACTGTATATAATTATGACACTTATAGTTAGGTAATGTACAGGTAGGTTGATTTGACATGTCACCATTGCCTGATGTCAAAAATTATCCAGCCTAATAAAAGGTAATGGTTGATCATTTATAACATGTATTGATTACAGAACAGACTATATATTTTATTGATTACAACAAAGGTTATATATAAAAAAATGTATAGGATATTATTTAATTACAAGTAACTGGTTTTATTATACCCCCATTTATAATTAACTTCCTGTCATAAAGGGACTATTTAATTCTCAAACAGGGTATCTGGGTGATGTAAGATAACTGATTAACAGACTGTGCAATATTATGCAATAGTGTGCAATACTGTATCTTGACATCTTGAAAAATAGGGATCACATACTGACATCATGCTGAGAGAATACCTGTAGAGTCCAAAATAATGTGTCCCTATTTTCTCAGTATGCCTCTATTTAACAAGGTATTCATGCAAACCAATTCATATGTGGACCTGTGGCTCTATAGGCCATAAATGGGGTTCTTTTATTAGGCAACATAATTGATAAAGAACAACTTCTTTATTACAGAACACAATTATTGAGTTTTTTTAAAATAATGACTTGAAAGATGATGCCCCCAGGATTTTTTCATGAATCAAAATGCATACATTGTATCATATAGTTGATAAAAAACATAAAACTTATATATTATAGAACATGATTATTGAGTATTTCTAAAATATTTTGGAAAAAATAACAATATTCACGGATATACACAGAACGGATAAGCAGGTCTAAAAATAGCCTAGTTATGACCTGACTACCCATAATGCATTGCGCGCTTCGGTAAGCACGATAATTGTGAACATGACTTATCCAAAAGAAATCTTTTTTTCGTGTCAAAACCACAAAACTAAGTGGTTTGATCATTTTCAACAAATAGAGGACACCCCAAAGATCACAAAAAATATTGATTTATTAGAAAAACAGTCGTAAATAAGTTTCCTTAGGGGTTTAAAAAAGTAAATATCGGAAGCAATCCAAAACCCGTCGATTGAAAATTTATCGTTCAGGATAGGTCACAGAAAATGTGGTCTATGTCACAATTGACAGATGAATCGTCCAAACTATCTATACAAAAACTTTCCAAACACATAAGGGAACAAATAAATTCCCATCTTTGCTTATTTTGACGAAGAGTTGCTTTAAATGAAAACAAATATCTCATTGACAAATTAGGCTGAATTTATGAAATAATCCAAGATGGCGGCGGCTAGCGGGGAAAAATAGCGCCAACTTGAGAATCTCGCCAAGTCTCGTTAAGTCTCGTACAAGTAAGCCGATCGCGATATTTCATTCCAGTATGGCGGCCTATATAGGAAATATAGTGGGGGTCGAATGAGTTGCCATTCCGTCTAATGTATTTCCGTGCAATATTCAAACTGTGAGAAATGTAAGAAGTGAATTTCAGAGGTCATGTGACTTGATAGATGATGCCCCCAGGAGCTTTTCATGAATCAAAATGCATACATTATTTCATATATTTGATTAAGAACACAACTTTTGTATTATAGGACATGATTATTAAATTTTAGTTTTTCTAAAATAATTTGGAAAATATAACAATATTTAAACTGTGAGAAATGTAAGAACTGAACTTCACAGGTTATGTGACGTGATAAATGATGCCATCCAGAAGCTTTTCATGAATCAAAATGCAAACATTATATCATACATTTGATAAAGAACACAACTTATATATTATAGAACATGATTATTGAGTTTTTTCTTAAATAATTTTGAAAATATAATAATATTCAAACTGTGAGAAATGTAAGAACTGAATTACAGAGGTCAAGTGACTTGATAGATGATGCCCCCAGAAGCTTTAATGAACCCAAATACATACATTGTTTCATATAGTTGATAAAGAATACAACTTATATATTATAGCATGTGATTATTGAGTTTTCCTGAAATTATTTGGAAAATAAGACAATATCTAAACTGTGAGAAATGTAAGAACTGAACTTCACAGGTTATGTGACTTGATAAATGATGCCCCCCCCCCGGAAGCTTTTCATGAATCAAAATGCAAACATTATATCATATATTTGATAAGGAACACAACTTATATATTATAGAATATGATTATTTAGTTTTTCTAAAATAATTTGGAAATATAACTATATCTAAACTGTGAGAAATGTAAGAACTGAATTTCAGAGGTCATGCGACTTGATAGATGATGCCCCCGGGAGCTTTTAAGGAACCCAAATACATACATTGTATCATATGTTTGATAAAGAGGACAACTTATATATCATAGAACATGATTATTGCGTTTTTTTAAAATAATTTTGAAAATTAGACAATATTCAAACTGTGAGAAATGTAAGAACTGAATTTCAGAGGTCATATGACTTGACAGATGATGCCCCCGGAAGCTTTTCATGAATCAAAATGCAAACATTATATCATATATTTGATAAGGAACACAACTTATATATTATAGAATATGATTATTTAGTTTTTCTAAAATAATTTGGAAATATAACTATATTTAAACTGTGAGAAATGGAAGAACTGAATTTCAGAGGTCATGGGACTTGATAGATGATGCCCCAGGGATCTTTTCATGTATCAAAATGCATACATTGTATCATATAGTTGATAAAAAACACAACTTATATATTATAGAACATAATTATTGAGTATTTCTAAAATATTTTGGAAAAAATAACAATATTCAAACTGTGAGAAATGTAAGAAGTGAATTTCAGAGGTCATGTGACTTGATAGATGATGCCACCAGGAGCTTTTCATGAATCAAAATGCATACATTATTTCATATATTTGATTAAGAACACAACTTTTGTATTATAGGACATGATTATTAAATTTTAGTTTTTCTAAAATAATTTGGAAAATATAACAATATTTAAACTGTGAGAAATGTAAGAACTGAATTTCACAGGTCATGTGACTTGATACATGATCCCCCCAGGAGTTTTTAATGAACTCAAATACATACATTGTATCATATGTTTGATAAATAACACAACTTATATATTATAGAACATGATTATTGAGTTTTGCTAAATAATTTGGAAATGATAACAATATTTAAACAGTGAGACATGTAAGAACTGAATTTCACAGATCATATGGCTTGATAGATGATACCCCCAGGAGCTTTTAATGAACCCTAATACTAACATTGTATCATATGTTTGATAAATAACACCACTTATATATTATTGAACATGATTATTGAGTTTGCTAAAATAATTTGGAAAATATAAAAATATTTAAACTGTGAGAAATGTAAGAACTGAATTTTAGAGGTTGTGTCATTTGATAGACAATGCCCGAGGAGCTTTCAGTGAATTAGAATACATAAATTAGGCAATATATTTGATGAAGAACACAACTTTTATATTATAGAACATGATTATTGAGTTTTTCTGAAATAATTGGAAAAATAAGACAACATTTAAACTGTGAGAAAAGTCAGAACTGAATTTCAGAGGTTGTGTCACTTGATAGACAATGCCCCTTTGAGCTTTTAATGAATTTGAATACATAAAGTAGCCTGTAGGCAATGTATTTGATAAGGATATCAACCCATATATATATACAATATGACATAATGATAAGAGTTTTTCTAAAATAATTTGTAAAATATGACAATATTTAAACGGTGAGCAAAGTAAGATCGTAAATTCAGAGGTCATGTCACTTAATAGATGATACCCGCAGAAGCTTTAAATGAATCAGAACCAGTTTATGAGTAGTTTTGACGCAACAAATGTTCCATCTTTACTGTCATCTATACATTGAGATTGTTCATTTGTGAAAGTTTGAAGAAATTCCATCCAGCAGTTTGTGAGGAGTTCAAACAAAATTTTCATTATTGGGTATATAGTAAAAGTAACAAAGGGCCTTAATAATGGCAAAACAATAATGTAAGGTATTTACTTAAACCTAGATAATTCTGTTTCGTCTATTTGCTTTTATTTATCCTCGCCACCGGATAATCCATATGGACGAGGCCCCCAGAAGAGGCTAGTCACTTTAGTGTTTGGGGATAGTGCATGATATAGAAGATGCTCCAGTTCCAGGAGCATCCCTGTTCTTTTACGTGCCGATGTAAAGCATCATACACGGGACCTCACTTAACGTCTCGTCCGAAAGACTGTTAGCTAGTTTAGTTATGTTAGGTGGGAAACACTGAAAAGCATTTCTGTTTTTGACCGTCTGGAGTAGGGATCAAATCCACAACCTTCAGATCAGCAGTCAGTAGCCCTTACCACTAGACCACTTGTCCACCTTTATTTTGTAAATAGGTGGCAACTATATATATAAGTACAGTGACCAAGAACCATAACTCTATGTCGCCCTGTTTTCAAATTATCTCCCTTTGTTTAATTTAATTAAGTATTCAATTGATTGACTTGAAACTTTAAATATAAGTAGAATAGCATCTAGGAGAAGTGTTGTGACTTAAAGAAACCTAACACTAACTGGTACCATTCTTGAATTATTTCCCTTTAACCAAAGAAGTAATGATATTTCCCTTTTCCTTCTTAGTCCTGTTTCTATGAAACATCAGTTAGTAACAAACATGTACTGTGGGGATGGCAATGTTAACATTGCTCTTATTTTCTTGATAATAAATTTAACTGTAGGAAAATAGTTGGACACAACAGTGACATTGTTCAGGTCAGAATTACCTTGCAGTTCCAGTAAGTATTAATACCAGATCTTCAAAACAAAGGTGACAGTCAATGAGCCATCTTGGAAAGTACTTGACTGCCAAAACCTAAAATAAAGTCGGATCAATTAATAATCATTGAAATGATTACTTCTAGTAAGATAAAACAATAATAATTAATGAAGTATTATACACCTATTGTCAAAAGATATATAGATGCATGTAGAAACTACCACTTTTATTATTATTTAATAGTACAGCTCTGTCTGATTCGGTATGGATGATTCTGATATGTATCCGATGATAAGTAGTGCGAATATATCAATTTGCACATATAGATGAATCATAACAGGCACATCAGTCATGGTTCACTCATTTAGCTGTTCTCATTAGTATATATTGAGCGTAGATTCAGGTCTTGAACCTAGTAGCTTCAGTTTTATTTTAGACTATACAAATTTTGGCACTTTGTAAACTTCCATTTAACCATTAAGTTATTTCAAAATGTGCATAGGCGGATCCAAGGGGGGGCGGACCCGGCATACGCCCCCCCCCCTAAAATCGCCAAAGTAGTGTCAATTCACTTGTTGTATCACACTAAATCACATATTTAAAGTCATTTTTGTTCTGCTTTCTGCGCGCTGTTCGCACGCAATTAACATTTTCCACTAACCACAGACACTTCGATAGACTCTCTGCCGCCCCGTTATTCAGGTCGAACTTTGCGATTCTGATGTATCGCTCTTTTTGCACATTGATTCTCTTTTCGCTGCATTTTATGACAACAAAGATGGATGCGTATTAAATGGAGCTACCGGGGTGATTCGCCCCCCTGGACCCCCTAGCAGGGCTTTGCCCTGCACCCACCAGGGGCCCTTGCGACCCCCTGGACCCCCAGCTCATTTTTCATTTCACGCCCCCCCTAACACTAAATCCTGGATCCGCCCGTGATGTGAATTGATAATCGATCGACCAAAAAATATTGTCGATACATCAATATCGCTTCTATAGATGACAGCTCTATTTAATGAAGGTTTGTCAAGTTTATAATATGTACTACTGAGTCTACATCAATATGTTATTGTGAAAAACTCATAAATGGTTTAGGCCATCATGAAGTAATTAAAATCAATGGGTACAAGTGTGCCCCACTCAACCTAAACATTCTTAATTTTCCAGTCTAGAAATTAACAGACAAAGAAAACACAGCACCTACAACGAAAATATTCTTGTGAGCCATGCCAACAGTATGTAAATATGGTGCATTCTGAAGTTTACATTTACACAAAAGCTTCGCCCCTGGCTAGTAGATCATCTTTTAGCCATGCCTTTGCGTACAGGGCTTTAACGCTACAACAATTAAATTTCCTTACAAATGTGCTTTTCAATAATTTTCTCAGGGGTTGGTCGGGGATAGACCTATCCAGATAATTTCATTTGTCATAGAAGTAAATATTTTCTCCTTCTAGTTTCACTAACTAACATGCACCTCTTTTCGAGTTTATTGGCAGGTGTGCTGTTTAGGGCAGACTTAAATTCAATTAAGAGACAGCTAGGGATGTAAAACAAGGAATCCGGGTGCGTTATCCTAGCTCCTTCCAAATAATGAAGACTCCTTGGTTCTTAAACATGCCCAGCGAAAAACATCGATAAGCATGAGACTACCTTTGAGTCCATGCAGACAGATAAGCTGTCTCCAGTTGGCTGCTTTTGAATTCTGATGGTCCAGCCACAGCTAGTAAGGTACTGTTAGCGTCGAAATGGTTCGACTACTGGGCCATGCGATTCGGCCAACTGATTCAAAACGCTGACAAATAGCAGGGTATCGACAAATAATCTGACACAAAATTCCCTGATCAAACATCAGTTTTCCCCGTCCCTGCCCTGGGTCAGGACAACAACACCCCACCCACCGTTGGCGTATAGTCGAGCATGCATGATAAAACTCATCTATGAATTAGATATAGTTCTTTGAACAGTGACACAGTGTACTTAATGTAACACTCTGCTTATATACGCTTAGAACTCATGGCAAGATTGATTTACAGTCAACTCACCCCCCTACCAACTCACCCCCCTACCAACTCACCCTGGATTTGGATAACTCGCCCTACGCAATGACCAACTCATCCCCCCTTAAAAAATAACATACCAACTCACCCCCCTAAAAATATTTTTATTAAATATAATAGATTTGTTGAAAGAAAATCACTTTGAATTGGTAATAGTTCCATATGAAATTATTAATATGTTCAATTATGCGATATTGGAGGCGTTTTTTTGTAAAATTAACAGTATTTTCTAACAGTGGCCATTTTGAAAACGCTGTAATGACAGTGGAAAAAACGAAAAACAAAGGAAAAAGATAAAACAATTAGTCAACAACATCATAATTGACAAATAAGGACTATACAGTAATTAGATCTATTATATCAATTGTCAATAGTCAAAATACCTTGTTTAAAAACATTGGAAAATTAGATAACTTGCATAGAAAATCATAGTTTACGAACGATCGAGTTCTGAAAATAACGAAGGTAAATAACTAACAAACTCACAAGTATTCGAGAAAGCAGTGATCTATTAATTTGTGTGTGTATAAATACACACTGTATCGGCAAAACGCAATGGATCCGGTTTAACGAAGCGGGTACGGCTAACGTAACGAAAATGATCCGGCTAAAAAATGGTGGATATCAACAATAATCAGCAGGTGAGTGTAACATTTTTACGTATTGTGTATGGTTATTCTTGAATTCTGAAGACAGGAATACTCTTACGGAATGCCCAAGTTTGTCCTGCATACTCGTAGCTACTTGGTTTTGTCTTTCATCAATGCATATGCACGTAATGCACGTTGAAAGTTATGATTCAATCGTAAACAATGCAAAACAGACATGAAATGCGGACATTTTAGACAAATTAGACAAAGTAAGAGCTTACCGAGTTTAAACTATGTACTTGAATGTATTGTAGGGTTACATTTCTTGCCCAGATACTCATCTTTTATTAATAATGTATTTATATATGCCAAAACTAACGTTTTCAAAGTTGAACGAATCATGGTCCGGTTGTCGATACAACGAAAATGGTCCGGCTCGTGTTTTAGTCGCCATAACAACTATTGCAATGTCATTTTCTTGTATTACTCTGACTAATTTTACCATCATTTTCTACTTTTTGTTGCTTGTGTATAACTGAATAAATAACATGCCCTCACATATTGCACTTACTACTGAACAATGGGTTAGAGCCTCGGTCTGGTTGCACATTTATAGATAAAGAATAGATTGTCATAGATGAATCTTTAAAGTTGACTTGAATATTTTTGTAGATGTAGATATTTTGACATGCAGACATCGATATGAACGTGTATGTACAACCAATCAACTGATTCTTCTTTTTATTTATTTTCAGGGGGAAAACAAGGCTCCAATGTGACCTATGTGCAAAGACATTCATATTTATTTCGACCATGTCTAGGCAAAGACTAAGTCGTGGACAACATTTTGAAAGACATTAATGTACCCAGTGTGGCAAAAGTTTTACCGCAAAGTCGTCTTCCTTTCCAATGTTTCACAGGGTGCTGGAGAAAACGGCCCAACTGCTGATAGGGATGCTACTTTTCAAGGAAATGTTCCTTTTCCTTAAGACTTGCGCATGTTTCATAGAAACTGGTATATAAAAAAATACCGCTATTTTTGCTTCCGAAGCGAGACAAATTCCGTCTTGGATTGGTAGCAGTTGGTGATGTCAAAGTCACATTGTATTGCTACACTGCTATTGTATGTAACTAGTTCATCATCATCAAAGTAGACATTCCACTTGGTATGTGACGTAATTGTTGGCTAGGAACGCAAGTAAAAATCTAAAAAAAAAAATCGTAGTAGGTACTTTATTCTTTGATCGAAGACACTCTTGATGCTTAACCCCAGAATAGGTGCTATCCATGCCAACTAATATTCTTGAAAACAACACAACTGCTATCAAGTCGATTCGACAGAAGTCCTTTTGTAGAAAAATATTACCTCGCATGGACAGTACTCAAATTTGGCTCGAGTTCCGAGTAAATATCGTTAAATCGGTCTAAGAATAAATTAGTTACGTTACTTGCGTTAAATTCTTAACCCCCAAAATTATGTCACATACCACATGATATGATCACATTTTTCCTGGGATAAACGTGTCGAAAAAACAATCACATCCAGAACATATTATATGTTCAGATTATTGAAAAGAATAATGCACAAATCGAACAGTTTACAGTTTATTTGAAATACATTAGGTATTATTCCGATGTGTAAACAAAGATACAAAATGTACAAGAAAAAATAATTACATATATATATACATGGTCAACAGTCAATTAATATTCTAATTATGTAACATATACACCTATTAAAACCCCATCACTCCAAACTTGATCTTGTTTTGTTCTATGTTCCTTATTTTATGATGTATTCTTTTGTCGAGAGTTCAATGCAGATACCTTTCGTGGCTGGTTTGTGTAGAGTATAGCGCTCTATCCACTTGTCAATGTTTTCACTAATAGGGGGGGGGGGGGGTTATATATGATAATTATACTTGGATTGATTGAATTTTGGAATTCATTGTCAAATTTCCCTCCCATGTGCAGATAGTCCTGTCTAATTCCTTGGGATGTGGTTGCTTCCCCACTACTAAACATACATGGGGGAAACATTGCATTGCACTACGACTTATTGTCTTAAGCTCGACTGTTAGCAAATTGTATTCATTCATAACTCTAGAAGAATACTATGAATGCATTGGATATTTTGTTCGTTAAAGTTGCTGAAATATAGGAAATTCGGGAACGTTTTAAATGAAGGTTTGAAAGGCTCATGAAATCTCATCACCATTGTACTTGGTTCGCACGTATAATGGAATTATACAATGTAGTATGTTAATTTATAATTATGAAATATGTACAGTGGTTTTAAACATAGGCACAATGTTTCAAATTATCTGAGTTTACTCTATATACGTTTCAAAAGCTGGTACAGTTTTCAGCGGATGCAATTTTCTTAGCAAACACGGATGTCAGTTCCTGTAACGTCATATCCGTTGCGGCTAAATGAAGTGTTTATTTTTCTGTGATTCTGATGTATGTTATTTAACAACTGCAGCAAGAAATGCAAAATAAATAATATGCATACTCCAATTTTGTGTTAACTAGTAGTATCCATACAGTACATGCACATTACACGTGATTTCTAAGTTGATATCCTGCTCGTTTTAACTAGCGGGTAAATTTTGGATTCATCACATTTAAAATATTTTTCCGCACGGGGCTTCATCCAAATTCCTGTTCAATGTTCCAGTCTTTTTGTGTGGTGTGGTCATTCTTTTATTACACTAGCCGAAGCTGCGATCCCTACAAAATATAAACAAAAACAGGTAGAGCATTAGCTCAATATCTCGTAAAAATGTCAATACGTGTATGTATATGTTATTATCCATGGGGTTTTAAAAGACGTTTTTATAATAAAAAAACTATCAGAGGTGTCCTTTAAATAAAATAAATAAATATACTAGATTTATATAGCGCCCTTTTCATGCGAACGTACGTACAAAGGCGCTTCACATAGAATGTTGCAGTCACTAGGGCGCAGGTGCATCACGGGGCCTACCGGTGCAGATACAGCATGATCGGACCAGAGGGACAGACTGAGAGAAAGCACCCGAAGGCATGCGCCTAGCTCTTATTTCGAACAAACAGTCTGGTTCTTTAATGTGCCCGGTGTATAGCACCGATACACACAGCTTACTGGCACCTTTCACCAGATAATTTGCAGTCCACATGGTCCGATATAGCGGGAAATTACTACGAATAGAATTTCAGAAATGTCAAGTTCCAATGCCGGGGATTGAACCCACGACCTCTGGATAGACAGTCCAGTGTGTAACCACTGAGCTAAGTCCTTTATGAAGACGTTTTGTTCAAAATAATATTACACGTGAGAAATGAAGTAATGTCCATATCTGTACATAATGCCGATGAAAATATAATTGTAAAAGCGAACCGTACCATTTGCGTTGTATCGACAACCGGACCCTGATTCGTTCAACTTTGAAAACGTTAGATTATGACCTATATAAATATATTATTAATAAAAGATGAGTATCTGGGAAAGAAATGTAACCCTACAATACATTCAAGTACATAGTTTAAACTCGGTAAGCTCTTACTTTGTCTAATTTGTCTAAAATGTCCGCATTTCATGTCTGTTTTGCATTGTTTACGATTGAATCATAACTTTCAACGTGCATTACGTGCATATGCATTGATGAAAGACAAAACCAAGTAGCTACGAGTATGCAGGACAAACTTGGGCATTCCGTAAGAGTATTCCTGTCTTCAGAATTCAAGAATAACCATACACAATACGTAAAAATGTTACACTCACCTGCTGATTATTGTTGATATCCACCATTTTTTAGCCGGATCATTTTCGTTACGTTAGCCGTACCCGCTTCGTTAAACCGGATCCATTGCGTTTTGCCGATACAGTGTGTATTTATACACACACAAATTAATAGATCACTGCTTTCTCGAATACTTGTGAGTTTGTTAGTTATTTACCTTCGTTATTTTCAGAACTCGATCGTTCGTAAACTATGATTTTCTATGCAAGTTATCTAATTTTCCAATGTTTTTAAACAAGGTATTTTGACTATTGACAATTGATATAATAGATCTAATTACTGTATAGTCCTTATTTGTCAATTATGATGTTGTTGACTAATTGTTTTATCTTTTTCCTTTGTTTTTCGTTTTTTCCACTGTCATTACAGCGTTTTCAAAATGGCCACTGTTAGAAAATACTGTTAATTTTACAAAAAAACGCCTCCAATATCGCATAATTGAACATATTAATAATTTCATATGGAACTATTACCAATTCAAAGTGATTTTCTTTCAACAAATCTATTATATTTAATAAAAATATTTTTAGGGGGGTGAGTTGGTATGTTATTTTTTAAGGGGGGATGAGTTGGTCATTGCGTAGGGCGAGTTATCCAAATCCAGGGTGAGTTGGTAGGGGGTGAGTTGGTAGGGGGGTGAGTTGACTGTAAATCAATCTTGCCATGAGTTCTAAGCGTATATAAGCAGAGTGTTACATTGGGGTGAGTTGGACATTTCGAAATTGACATCGGGCGAGTTGTCCAAATCCAGGGCGAGTTGGTAGGGGGGTGAGTTGGTCGGATACCCATGGCAAGGACTTTTCGGAACTGCGTACAAACGACCGACAGTCTACTTTCACTTTCGATGTGTTTTGTTTACAGAAGTGATGATTTATATTTTATTGTTATGGTCTCCGATGTAGGAATTCAGGATCCGAAATGTAACAACGTCGAAGAAAAATTGCATCTACAGACTACACGCAATATTGTTTATTAAATTACAATATAAACAAGCGTTTTACCTTGCAACCTGTCTTCATCGATGAATCTGCACATCCGCCGCATCACACCGTAAGAAATGTAAGTGCCGCGCATGCGCACTTATCCCAGTCGGACGAATATAACACCTCTGACGATTCTTACGGGACACCGCCAACGCTCCCGTCGAGGGACTCTGCAGAATATATAACACGAAAAACGATGCGTAAATGCCATGGTAGCATAAAACATCAATTTGTGCGTTTGCATTTCAATATAAAGTTTTGGCCCGATATTTAGTTACAACGTTGCTTAAACAAACGAGACTTCATTTCGATTTTGGAAACGCGCATCTATTTCCATGACCTTCAAATACCTAAAAAGCATGCACAATGCAGGTGTGTTTATATTATTAATGTGGATGGTATAGAAAACAAGTATTATAGGTGTATTTCTAGGTTATGCACTTTTATGCACTTTAACAATATAGTTTGTACAGTTAATCCCCGTTTGGCTACCCAAGTTGGGAATGTATCTATAATCACACATTAAATGGGAATTACAGCCCATATTACACTACCAATGAATCGTTTATTGTTGTAGAGGGACTTTGCAATGTGCATACATACAACGGGCATCAATAGCGCATGAATCGTTATGTTGAGGTAGGATTATCGTCCCGTTAATGCACCAGTCTATTAAAACCACGCACCAAACCCATACGCATGATTTGAAACACCGGTACCGATTGCGGGCGTCAACCATTCCGATCAGTGCTCATTCATTTGTTTCTAAAAGTGCAAATTCAATGTAAAATTTCACTAGTTTAAAATTGAACAGTTCACTTTTTTCATGGAATTTGCTGAGAATTTACCGTATGTATGGCCTTAGGAGCAGGGATTTTTACCAGGTGTAAAAAAGCACATTAACAAGTAAAAATCCCCGCCATTCCCCGGGGTTAGGGGCTGTGGTTTCAGTGTTATTTAAATGCTAGAATATATGTAAACATATCTTACATCTCTGCTCTCATATACTCATGTCGACAGATGCAATCACGAATGTGTGTTTGATCGGATTTACATAAATTATACAAACTGTTTATTTCAGAACAACGCCGTGTGTCTCTTCGTACCAGTAATAAACGTCTTATACAGTACGGTGTGATGTAGTTTCATTGGTACTGATTACATTTGTATTTGTGTAACTGTCGTGCGTCGTCCGTCGAGCGTCAACAGTTGCTTTAATTGAATTTACCTCTGAGACAACTGCTTTCATTTTGACACATGAATGATCCTTAGGTGGTTCACTTCAATAGACAATATTGACAGTTCTGGTACTCTACATATATAGGTCATGATGTTTAAATCTAGGGGTTTCGTGTAAAAAACTCATTAAACGTCATTTTATTAAACAGGTTGGTGGTCTGGTACCTCTTGGTGAGAAGTCTCTGCGATAGCTGAGTGGTCGAATGCTTTCGTTCGACTTTGGATCGCTTGGCGAAGGCACCGTTAAACATGGGTTCGAATCCTATTTGTGGAAACATTTATATGTACATACGTTTGTTGGATATATAAAAGCTGTATATATTGTCTTGCAGGTCTTCCTGTAGCGTATGGTGCTTGACTGGTAGAACGTGACGTGTTGAATGGCTCCTGACATCGAATCATTGACCGGCTTGTGAACAACAGAAATGTGCTACAGTTTTCCACTCTCACATCCTTAACAAATAAACATGTTGAGCTTCTCTGTCACAAAGTAGATGGGTGAGCTTTTGTGATTACTCTTCGTCCGTCGTCCGTCTTCTGTCTGTCATCAAGTTGTCACAAATTTGGCCTTATATTTATGAAACCTGATCACAATGAGCATCTCAACAAAATCTAGGTGACAGGATAAATAATAGAAAACCCTTTGTAGTCACTGAAGGTCACAACTTTGGAATAACCTTTATAAAACGTGGTCAATGATCCTGTCAAAAAATCTAGGTCAAAAAGATATTGGAACAAGAAAGCCTGCACGCAGATACTGCCGAGCACAGAAAACAGAAATAACAAATATCACAATTTGTCGGCACAATGCCCAACACACAACTGAAAATAAAAATCAATTGATGAAAGCCAAAGCCAAGTTAATTGCAGCGGTCAAGAAACTGAAAGTCAACGATTCAGCTGTAAAAAGCCGAAGTACCAGGTTTAGCTGTCAAAAAGTCCTGAACGTTTCAGAATCACAGACTCACAGAGTCTAATTGTCATGAAACTTGGTCAGCATTATCATTTCAACCAAAGCAAGATCAATTTCAATATTCAAAGTCAAATTATGGAAAGCCTTTGCTATGGAGGCTGTTTTTTTCACTGGATCTTCATGAACGTTTGTCAGAATATTTGTCTAGATGGAATCTCGATCAATTTCAATAAATGTTATAGATCTGATGTATCAATAATAAGTGTAATGGTAAAGACAATATGAACACCTTGTACTTGCAATAGTGGCTGTATTTTCTTGAATCAATGGCAGACATTGTAAATAATTACTTTGGTCACCATATGGACCTACATGCACTACTGCGACAGGTGAACGACATAGAGCCCTTTTGTGCCCTCTTGTTTTCACTGTAATTATTTTAATAAAAGTGACTTACCTAACAATAGTATATAGACCAACGTTAGTGTAATATATACGATACCTGTATACAATTAGTTACTTTCCTTCACCGATAAAAAACTACTATTTAAACCCTCGTTATTATAATGTATAAGTCAACATAGCTTATATATCTACATTCTTCCTAGATACTCAACAGAATTACTTCCACTGAACCTTTCATCATGATAGAACAGTACATGTTTATTTGATTGTTTGTTAAATTGTACGTACAATTGTTCATAGTATGTGTGTTTATAATATGCTTATTCGAATTACATTAGGAGGTTAGTTTGTATATTTGTATGATTGTGTGTGTGTTTATTCGCATATTTGTTAGGATGCTTGTTTGTATGTATGAATCATGTGAAACAAAAATAATACACTTAACAAATCTTATAAGTGTGCACGTGTTTTTACCGTATAACTTTTTTATTTATGGATATTTCTGCATGACATTTTGTGTACATGCTATTGTATAACACAGTATTAGATTAATGTCGTTTTTGCATCAAAATTTAATAAAGCGGATTACTGAACCATGAAACATCAAAACACGTAAAATGCACGAGAAATTTACGCGTAGATGCAAATTATTTTTAGTTTTGGTCAATTAAACTTTTAGTCATACTATTACATTAAAAAAACACAAAATTATGCGATTTTTCACTCAACAAAATGGTGATTTTCAACTTTTAAAAATACAGTTTAAATTTATTGGTCAAATGGAGGTAACTCTTCCAAAATTGAATTTTCATACAAAAAGTGAGAAGTTATAAACTTATAATATGCTTTATTCTTATCATTGTTATCTTTATTTCTGCATCTGTGATAAGTAAATAGACGTGAACTCAAACTTGATTAGCAAAGAGGATGCATAGCTGCATTAACAACCTGACAAACATCCGATGAAAACACGACAAAAACGTGTGACATAAGTTTTTGTTGATGTCATCATTTGTTTATTCTGTTTGTGACAATTGTTATCAGATTTTAATAAAATCATTTGAATTGTAATTCCACACATCCAAGCTGCATATGTTGAAAATTTCAACAAAAGCAAACACATATAGACCGAGTTATGGTTAAATATATACATGAACACTTATAAGATTTGTTAAGTGTATGAATATTTTGTGATGATGTGCTTAATAGAACAAGTCTAGAAAAGTAAAGAATTTATCTATCTGTCTATAGTTTATACGTTTTTTTACATTTACTACAAACAGTGATTACCGTTACTTTTTCATTATGATATCATATTCTCTAACTCAGTGAGAGTTTGTTGACATTCTGGTCAACGACTTTGTTGTTATTATTACAGAAAATTATATTGTGTCTATCAACTATTTTAAATGAATTTTGACAATATGAAGTATATTTTCAGCCAATCAAAACACTGTTGTATGCTTATATTGTACACAGTAGGCTGCAGCATGTTTTCGTTTATAAAATATCTCATACCGAACCGTATCGAAATATACGAGAGGCGCCCCACTTATATTTGAACACCGTTGAATATCCGATATTTTCATGTTAATCCAATGTAAATGAAATAACTCTTTTGAACCGCGTAGAGTAATGTGTCAGGTAACATGTGCACTCACCGTTTGGTTTGTTTGCAATATGATTTGAGCCGCAATTTTGTAGATGGTGTGGCGTTTGGCTTTTTGAAGGCAAAAGGCTCCTTAAAAAGCACCAATAATGTGTTAATAGATCATGAATATACCGTTTCTGTGAAGACTTTCAGTAATTTTCGTCCCTAGAAGGGGGATTTAGGTTATGTTGCTGTAACATATGAAATGACACAAAATATAAAAAAATCCAAAAAGTGACGATTCCTTCAAAAATTGTACTCATTGGTTATGTGATAACTAGGATGAATCCAATAACCAAAATCGGGATTGCAATTAAGGTAGGAGTATCATTTGAAACTATTAATCAAGTAATTTAAAAAATGGCGGATGCCAAATTCTGAAAAACGGTCGGTGTTCACCAGCGATTTTTTTTTAAAAAATCCAAGTGAGCGTTCGTCTTTAACCCCCGTACATACTACAACAGAACGGTAATTTCGATACCGTGTCCCCTCTGTTGAGATAATGCTTTATCATTGAGATATTTATGGTAACAAAACAGATTGCTATTTGAAAAATGTCTACGAGACTATCAAAAAGTTAACATTCGTTAAGCAACGTGAGTTCCCACCCGGTTGCATGACTTGTGCTGTTGTTTATTAAAACTAATAAAATAGAACTCATATTTATTCTTCAAAGGGAAAAAAGTGCACAGTACTATGCTCCTAACTTTTAAAATAGTTTTTGGACAAAATGTTTGCAAAATCTCGTTCCTGACGACACTGCCTGGAACATGGTGTTTTGGTTAAGACTTAGCTTCATATCCCACCACAATCACGCTATTTGATACCTTAGGAACACGAATTCCAAGTATATTACACCAGAATAGTGAATGCCGAAGTCTTACAATCCTGTATACATACATTTTGGAATCTTAACGATAAAGCAGCATTGATTACACTCTATCAATGTTTACACTATCAATTGGGGTTTTCGGTCTTAAAAAAGCTCAATGCTAGTAGTTGTACAGTTAGATTTATACTGTTTGAAGAAATGGGCTTAATTATCAATGTTTTGAAGTCAACAAAAGCATAACTTACACAAGAGTCATTCAAAAGAATAAAAAAACGAGCAAAACGAACAAGCAAAACAAATTACAGGGATTGTTTGAAATCAAAGTAACGATGCTTTCAAGATTACTTTTAGTTATAATTGATCAAAGCTGTAAAGTTTGCAATACGTTTTGTACAAATACACACATCAAGATAAGAATGTTCATTATAGTTCATACATGTTTAAAAGTTTCTTTATACAAACATATTAATTTTGAAACATACGTTACTTACTATAGTACATTTACATACCCATGTGTAATGTGCTTATATTATACCATTTTATAAAGAAATCGAAATTTGATTTCTATTTTTAGTTAAATGTGTAAACGAAAATTTCATATTTTAAATATTTCTTGTAACAAAATGTTGAAGGTTCATGATCAAACAAAACACACTTGTTTCCTACTTCACGATGTTGCAAGCTAGATTAAAAAACATCATGATTGTTTAAATACTTCAGATTTCCACATCAGCTCACTGTGGCGTCTCAAAATCTTGTTTATGGAAGCATAATCACTACATGTGTGTGTGTATAAGTGCGTTCAAAGTCAAATGAGAACAGTTATCAACATAAACTCGCCCGTCAGGTAAACTTTATATTGGTTCGATATCAAATAGTGTGCAAATCTCATTCCATATATCAAAGGTGCGGTAGTGTAGTGGATAAACCTTCACTTCCTTCAAGTTTCTATTTTATTCTGAGTTGTAGGTTCGATCCCTACTTCGGTCAACCTTTTTATTGCATGCAACCATGTTATAAAGTCTTATATTATACTGCTGTTTTAATGAATCGATACTTCAAAGTGATCAAAGTTTCATGTTGTAGTGAAAATATTAAAAACGGGTATATGAGTGTTGTACTGTATATAAAATAAAATAATTGAAAAACGACTTGATAAAGACTGAAAACATAACACCAAAATTAATCTACGTACTGCATACCTTACTTCGTGTATGTTATTATATTAGTTACAAATAAAAAAATAAGGTACTTGTAAAAAGATAAAAAAAACTTTAAAATTAAAGTAACTTGGATGGGTGTAGAACCAGTGGCGAGATTGAACAAAATTGCTTGTATAGTTGCGGCATGCTTACCCACTTGACTAACGAGACAATGTGAAAACTGGTTTTCAAGTATTATACTATTGATTGAAAGTATCTATTTAATTATATAAAACATATGCCTCCCCATTCTTTTGAATGGGACAGTTCCCTCATTAGTATTACTTATTGAACTGACAGTACTGTTGATTCAAAGTTATCTGTCACAACCGCGTAAATAAACATTCAACACGATCGATTATTACGGGTGTGCCAGGACTAAGTTCTAACATCATTTATTATTTAGTACATTTAAATTATCAAAACTATAACCGCCCTATAGCCGAGTGGTTAACAGCTATGCTTTTGTGAGTCTTATTTTGAAAATGTATACAATTTACTGCGAGTTCAAATCCAAACAATGTCTAGATTTTTTTTACTTCGCTTAAATTATGTATATTAATGCTTTTGCTCATTCCGGTGATTACATACAAAACAATGAATCACGGGAATTTGAAATTCTATCTATCAATCTATCTATTCGCATTAATTTGTATTCCATCACACCAGAATGAGTTCATCACACGGAGCGTTAAGAGTAAAATATGAGCGCTGATTGGTCAATACATACATCTGCATACATTTACCTATTAAGAAATAGAACATTCTGGCGGTTTTGACAGATATCTTTGAACCGACAGTACTACTTTAAATGTGCATTTATTAACTACGGGTGTGTAAGTCGGTACGACGAAACATACGTTGCTGATATTTTACAATATATGTTTTGAGCCACTTGGTTCTCAACAACAAAATGAAGATTGTTTTAAAACTCGTTTGGCAAATGATTCAACACACATACCGCGTATAAAGGCATGCATTAAATTGAAAAAAAGTTGACTTGCTGTTGTTTTTTTCACATTCCAAATGCACATAGTATTGGGAAACGGCGCTTAGAATGTTCTATTCCAGTAAAATTGTTAACAAAGACTACAGAAAGAGCTAAAAACCTCATACAATCTGTACAGCCCATTTTGTGAACGTATAATTATAATCTTATCTTTGATTTGAATGTGCCTGCTTGTAGTTGAATTCTAATTCTTGACCCTGGTCATTTCCCAATATATTTAAAATAGGCCGATTTTTAGTAATACCATATGACCAAAGAAGAGGGTCTACACAAAATTAGTACAAGTACCAACTAAGTTTAAAAACCTTAAAACTTGTGGCATAAATATAATATGCATTCATTTTTGTACCTTTTTCAATCATTTTAAATTCAGATTTTCCATAATATCAAACACAAGGCCATGTCATGAAAGCGGCCACGAACACACTAAATCATCATTGCTCTTTCTAAAATAGCAGACTCGGTTTATATAAAACTTCCTCGAAGACAAAACATGAACTCCTCAGATGTGACACATTTTTCTATTTAACGTTCCGTAGTCGCATATACAGCATACAATACCTTTGTCTGTGCTCTTTGTTCTGCTTGGCATTGAGCTTATGAACACCGTATATTTCTGAAATTCTGCATCGAACATTTTCGAAATTCTCGATCAAAAGTTGCTATTGATACTTACAACTTCGCTGGCATCCAACTTAGATTAGTGGACTTGTCCTACAAATCACAGAATCAATGGGCATGGCGATAGCAGGTTTCGACAATTTTTGGTGCTTTTTAATATTTTAGCCATTTCGCCAAAACAAGCATGTGGACGCATAGTACCTCTCATATGACAAATGCTACTGATTGTCTTCGTGAAAATGGGTAATTCATTATCTACCAACATTTTTGTATTCTTCTATAGGGGATATTTATCTTTAAAAGATAAAAACAACGCCTTCTACAAGACAGTTAATTTTGGTTAGAATAATAATGCAAATATGATACAAAATGAGTTTATATACTCTTTAACACATTTCCTAACATTGTTCAATAGAAATTAATCGGTCATCAGCAAAGTCTAAATCTTCCAATTGACTCTATATGGTCCACTGATACCCCTTTTCTTATCTGTTGTTGCTTGTCTTGGGATCTAATCAATGACCACCAGAAATAATATTGGATACATGACGCATCCCTGTCTAACTCTAGAATTTACACAAAAGGGTTCTGAGACGGTGCTTTTAGGATGACACTGCATTCATACTCTTCATAGAAGGTTTGTATTGGGGAACATATCTTCACTGTGATTCCATATGATCGTAAAGTGTCCCACAGTGTTTCCCTATGTCAAATAATTTCCTAAAATCCACATAGTTTATGAAGTGGTGTATTCCATTCAATACTTTGCTCTATGATGTTGTGGATGGCGAATATTTGATCTATGTATCCCCTTCCTTTTTTTAATCCTGTCTGTTCTTCACGCAGTATTTTATCTATTATCTCGTCTATTCTATTAAGGAGTATTTTGCAGAACACGTTGCTTGTGACTGATAGTAATAGGGTTATCCCTCTCCAGTTGTCACATATTTAATTTTCCTACCTTACTGTACCAGAACAACGCGAATATTTGACAATTTAATTTTATTTTTGCAATACACCGATATGTTAGGCAGCGCCTTTAAGTTCACACATAACGTATCTGAAGTCTCATGTTTAGATGTTGATGTCAGTAAAAATGAGCAATATAATATGCATACCAATGTACATGTCAAACCAACTAATATGGATGGTATACCTTACAATCAGGCCAAGCGTTATCGCCGAGAATACGTTGTGTGCTATTTTTGCACAGCTTAGATAAGCAAGCAAGTGTAAGTCTAATGCTCATAATTTTTGTTATACCGAGCAAAGTTTTCAATGCCACCATATATAGTATGTGTACCAAGTTATTGTCATCTATATCATCAATAAAACGAAAACTGAGACTTAAAAACAATGTTTTCAGAATATGCACACAAACTACTGCTGCATTTGTTCTTCACAAAGCAGTTCAACGACATTGAACATCTACATGGCTTAATGTTTTTTTTTCTTCTTTTAATTGTCTCAGATCAATCGTGACCATAGTGTGAAGTAGGGCATAATAGTATATTATTTTGACATTAAAGCACTAATAATAAACAAGATGGCCGAGATAAGACCATGATTTAGAAGTCAATTCCGATGTTTTCCTCTTTCTGGAACCCCATTAACCAACCTAAAAACAAACATCCATATTTCAAGGTTCACAACGTCATTTCACCATGATGATTGTATTTTCAAATAACAATCCTATGTGAACTCGCCCTAGGTGACATACAGTCGGGACAGCCCTTTCGTTATCTATTATTACCAGAATGTTCTTAAGAATTATAAAGATTCACACATGTCTTGTCGACTAAACAGTGTGATTCATAGCGGTTTACAAGACACCAGATAAGGTACACTTTTCCTTTTATTTTCTATCTTACCATGAGATGTTCCAGATAAATAGCTCGCAGACAATATATAAATACTAGCCTTGAATAAATGACAACACAACACGAAACTTGATAAAATTTCTTGTTTTCGATTTCACGTGGATATCCTCAACGACAACATTAAGTCCCCAATGAATAATTAATTCAATACAAAGGTAAAGTTTACAGCAGCTTTCATACTTGCATTCAATTTCAATCACGTATAAGACTTGGTGTTTTGGAAGTTTACATGTATATATCAACATGTAATAAAACAATTATTTATATTTTAGATGTTGATGAAATCCATAATCCTTGAAATTACTAGTAGGTCCCCACGACATAATCGTTTTCAACCAAACCACGAACTTTTGTCCCATTGAAATTAAACGATTTTACAGCGTCATCGAAAAGGTGATAAGATTCTACCGAATAATTTTGAATGTTCAATATACAGATGTTTATCGTGTATTCCGTTCATATGAGACAGTTTTGGGTTGAAATCACTAATTCGGATAATTGGTTCCTCTGATAACCATGCCTGTTCTTTGTAGGACGTTGTTTGACGGACAAATTTTTCCCGGACGTTTGCAAATAAATATATTGAATCATACTAAAATGTGCAATGTTTTAAAACATTTCACAACCAAAATTATGTTTCATAGGACAACTGAATTCTCGATTTGCAAGATGTAAAAACTTAGTTTACGTTCGTCATGTCTTATTACGTCTGTCAAATTCATGATTCTTTCGTGTAGAAACATTATCCGAGAAGTTGACCATATGCTAGTCTGCACGTACCTGCACGCGTACACATTTGTAACCTCCCTTATATAACTGGCATGTAATATGGCATATCATTTGTTGTAGTATATGACGTAAGAGCTACTTATTACCCGCGGCCTAGAGGCCGAGTGTATTATTTGATGCATTAAGTGATTTGACTTTGCAGGAGCAAGTGACCACAAATCAATGCCCCATTCGCCAATGTGACAGTCTTCACTTACAAATTCAAATTAAAGGAAGGACTTTGTAAAAATGATTTGAATCAGACTTATTCCATGTTCAGCCAGACCTTGTTGCACAGAGTCACGTAATCAATTTGGCTTTCATGAATAAACGGTATTATCGTCTGCGTGAACTGTTACGTAAGCTAATCTCGCTTATTCGGTATCACGCTATAGGGGTCTGCTTCATTACAATCAAAACAAGTGCGGCCAAATCAAGCAACTTTAAAATTATCAAGATATTGTTCATAATATATAAAAAATACTTATATAATCACAATAAACAGCACAATATCTCAATAATTGCTAAAATACTGATATGTTACCGTTAAACTATTGGAAGCAGGTACCCGGGCCAACCCATTCTGTAGTCTGGTTCCCTGTCGTTCTATAGTTGTTTAGTAGTGATAGGGGAGGTAATCCAGACTAGCCATTCTGTGGCCGCAGATTCGGCCCCACCGTAGTTTGACCGCGTTTTAAACAAGTCTATTTATAGTACAGAATTTATGAATAGACTAATTCCGGCGACTCAACATTTTTTTTATCAAATTGATGTATAAATTTCAGCAATTTCTTTTCTTTTCATAATCTATAATTGATAAATAAGAAAATTTATATGAAACTCTATATTATTGTTTTCATGCGAAAACGTCAGCATCATTGGTAAACGAATACAACTAGCGATAAAACTAGCGATCAGTTCAGTAGTAAAAAAAATAGACACCTCAGCTAGTCTACGCTAAAAGGGATCAGCAATTTAATTATTAAAGCGGAAACATTTTTTATTTTAATTACGAACATTATCCATCCAAAAAATGTCATTTATGGTGGGACCAATAAGAATTTAAATGTGTTTGTATAGGTATCAATTAATAGCTTCAATATCCACGCAAACAAATTTATTCATTTTAATAACTATCAGTAACTTGTCCTTTCACGTCCAGGGGAGAAATTTGGTTTGTACTACATAAGATAGCCGCCTCAAGGGCGGCTATCAATGAAGTTGCCGCGGAAAACTATTTGTCTTGTCTTACATTCGACAGATTTCCAAAGATGAATTGTTGGATTGTAGTCCACATTGCCATTGTAACCGCATTACATTATACAGGTGAGTAGTATTATACTCATTCATTAAATAACACGATTCACTCTATAGTTGTGTTCTCTTTCCCTTTGGAATTATCATTGTTTAAACTTTAAACACATCTGAATTACGTCAGTTTACGTTCAAAACGATTACAAATTATCAATGTGTTGTGTTTTATTTCCAAAGACATTCGCAAAAATACTATACTGTAGACTTAAAATTCCCGTGACATTTCGTTGATACGTATAATTATCATAATGTATACAATATTGAAGTTTCAGGGGCTACGCTTAAGTGTATGAAATGTGACCATTCTCCCTTACCACGGCTCTGCAATGCAGTAACTACTTGCAGTACGAACGAGGTATGTTATAGCGACAAAATAGTCAAACAGTGAAAAACGATCGCCAAAGATTCGTTCGAAACTAAGTCAAACCCCATAAAGAGGGATACACGTGTCTAAAAGAAATGCGGACAATGCACAACATGAAAGGATAAAACTGCCACCACTCAACTTATGAAATTCCAAGTAAATGTCACGATTTTTTTTCTGAAAACTGATAGTTAAGTGGTGCCATTTATATGCTGCCATAGATCAGAACTGTTGGTGTTTATTTTTTCGCACTCCACAAGCAACTGAATACAACTCACAAGCGTGCAAATAAATTCAATCTAAAAACATTATTATTCCTCATGATCGGACGGACATCTAAACATACAATGAGTAAAATAACTAACCATTAGCATTATGTGCAATCATCTTCGTTCCATTTGTGCATCCTATTGAAACATTGTTAAACAGTGAACGTGTAGGTATTACGGGGTAATGGAAAATCGTTAAAGCTGCTGAAAAGGATTTAATATTTCATGGAAAGCTAATATGTGTCCCCTTAGCTTGGCGTATATGTCTTACGCATCGATGAACAAATAAAATACTTATTGCTATTGCTACCCTGCACACGGTCTGACAAAATATCAAGAACGTTAAAAACTCATTTAGGCACAATATATACATAGGAATGATAATAACATCGCGTTTTAAAAAATCAGCCTGTAATAATAATTTGTATCTGTTGGAGGGAATTCAAAGGGAAAAAACTATTTGTATAAGCATGTAGCATAGATACATTTTTATTGGCCTAGATGCATCGGACATTTGAACACTTCTCATACACATCAACTTTAATAGGGAATTATTAATCAATTGTATATCAGTACATGGAATGCTATAAATATAGTTTGTGTTTTTATCTTATTGTTTAGATTTGTTACTTAGAGAAGGTAATGGTATCTGGACACGTGTTGTACAATTCTGGATGTAAAGCAAATATGGTAACTCCTTTTGTAGAACCCCTTCCCATTCTGACTGTAACTGTATCACTTACTATCCATACCGTATTCAGTGAATGAGTAGTCAGAGCGTCAGAGGAACGGAATGCTGGTCGTTCGATCACAGACCGAATCATACCAAATGTATCAAAATGTATGTATTATATCCCCTTTGTTACGTGCAGCATTTTACGATAGTTCCGGGAAGGTGTTACTTGGACTTTTGACTTTTTGACAGTTGTAACTAAACTTTCAGTGGTTACGAACATTTTCTCGTTCTGTTGTGTGTTGGGCATAGCACCCTGTAATTGGGATATGCGATTTTTCTATGTTGTCTGTGCTCGGCTTTTGCCTTCCCTGTCCGATTTTCTATTATCTTTTTTTAAATATATGTAATCATATGACATTGGGTGTGAGTTTACAAGGATTGTTTAATTGTTTTGTTTGAACAATATTTCGCGCTGTTGCCTCCCGTTTCAATATCTTTGTTTCACCTTTTAGCAATGTCATGGTGTGAATGTTATAGGAAAACGAAGTGGACACAGTCGTAGTGGGAGCAATATAGAATGTTGTAGTAGTGACTATTGTAATCTTTCAGGACTTGGTAACGTAGGTAAATATCTCATATAATATAGTTAAGTCCTCTGCCTTGATGAAAAGTAGTGCTTCTTTGTGTGCGTGATGTCTGGGACTCGATCCCATGTCACGACAAATCAAATCGGTAAAAATGGTACTGATGTATTATCCCTTGCTTGGCGCTTAGCATAGTTAGTTCAAGCCGAGATAACTGCCGGTGTGCCCATTTTATGATAGTTCACATAATATCTAGCAGCTTTGAAAATTTGATACCGTCAAAATAGAAACACCATAATAACATTATCCTTACTGTTGACCTACCGCAATTTAATGTATCCTTAAAATTGTGCGCATGTATCAGGAAATTAACTCCTTTATATCTATAATATGTACTAAACTGTGTTTGCAAAAGAAAAAAACATTGGTTGGTTGGGTGCTTTCTAAACAAGTGCAACAAAGTTACTATTTATATTAATATGTTAATATCATTATTGAATTACCGTTTGAGTAACTGATTTCAGACGTACCCTTAACCGTGCGTGGACCACATTGTCTGTCCGGTAGCTATCTGACTGATCCATCGATGAGCACACAGGCACAAACATGTACACATAATCAGGTAACTAACATCATTTATTTATTGCACTGTATACAGTAAATTATTTTTAAAAACGATCTGACTGAACCAGCGAATACAGGGACCATAATGTTATTCATTCACACGCACATTGCTAAGCAATAGACGGTACTCCATAGGCTTGATACACTATAAAAGCCAAGTCATTGATCAATATCATTCAATATGCAGGATAAACAATAAAAGCCTGGTCATTGACCAATATCACTCAATATGCTGGATAAACTGTAAAAGCCAAGCCATTGACCAATATCACCCAATATGCTGGATTAACAATAAAAGCCTAGTCATTGACCAATATCACCCAATATGCTGGATAAACTATAAAAGCCAAGTCATTGGCCAATATCACTCAATATGTTGAATGAACAATAAAAGCCTAGTCATTGACCAATAGCACCCAATATGTTGAATAAACAATAAAAGCCTAGTCATTGACCAATATCACCCAATATGTTGAATAAACAATAAAAGCATAGTCATTGACAAATAGCACCTAATTTGTTGAATAAACAATAAAAGCCTAGTCATTGACCAATAGCACCTAATATGTTGAATAAACAATAAAAGCCAAGTCATTGACCAATAGCACCCAATATGTTGAATAAACAATAAAAGCCTAGTCATTGACCTATAGCACCTAATATGTTGAATAAACAATAAAAGCCAAGTCATTGACCAATAGCACCCAATATGTTGAATAAACAATAAAAGCCTAGTCATTGACCAATAGCACCTAATATGTTGAATAAACAATAAAAGCCTAGTCATTGACCAATAGCACCTAATATGTTGAATAAACAATAAAAGCCTAGTCATTGACCAATAGCACCTAATATGTTGAATAAACAATAAAAGCCAAGGCATTGACCAATAGCACCTAATATGTTGAATAAACAATAAAAGCCTAGTCATTGACCAATATCACCCAATATGCTGGATAAACTATAAAAGCTAAGTCATTGACCAATATCACTCAATATGCTGGATAAACTATAAAAGCCAAGTCATTGACCAATAGTACCCAATATGCTGGATAAACAATAAAACCTAGTCATTGGCCAATAGTACTCAATATGCTGGATAAACAATAAACAAAAAGGAATTGTGATGATCGGGTGGTATCGGAAGAAATCGTGAGAACATCGCCGATGTGGAATTCCTCAGTGGGACCTAGGCTTAACGTCTTGACAATAATTTATTTTAACTTCAGTTATGTGCAGTAGAGCCAAGTCAGTTTTCTGGTGCCACGTATTATACACAGAAATGTGTGGATAGATCGGTATGTTTTCGTTATCTGATTTTATCATTACTTTGCAGTTGCCATGAAGTTGACATAATTACAGTATTCATGTTTAGGCAATATAAAAAATATATCGAATGAAGTAGGTTTTTCTTCGACGTGACCTGCTAACCTTGTCTTTGACCCCAGCTGACCCAATTTCAAACTCGACCTAGATTTTACAGAGACACACAATACAACGTTTTGTTTAACTATATAATATACCCATCCTAACATGTTTAGAATTGATTAAATCCCTTTCTGTGATCACATTGGCTGAAACGTCCACAATTAGAATCATTACAATGTAAATGCAACTGATATTACCAATGCTGCATTATAGCGTGGCAACGGCAATGAATTAAGCAACTTCCAGGCTTTTTTAACAAAAACGATATTTAGATTTGCTTGTTTTGCAGTCTGCCACTTGGCTATAGTGGCGGACGTGTCTGTGTAAAGAGATGGTCTATTCTATCAAGGCTTTCTCGTATTTTATTGGAAATGGTCCAGAGTTAAATTTACATACATTAATTTATGTTCTTTCAGACATGTTTTATAATACTAGTGACGTTGTTTTGCATGGGTCTTAATTTACTGTTAAAAATGTCAATTATGACATACACAGTGTATAAACGAGTCAACTTCCAGTTATTACAATAAGGCATACACGTTGAATTGTATATTTCGATAGGTCATACATTGTTTTTGATTTTGCTCGCAATAAGTCATACACGTTAAATTGTATAGTATTCCAATAAGTCATACAGTGATTTCGTTTATTCGCATACATAACAGTCCCGTACTTATATTTCAGTACTGCAATACAATACATCCTCACACAACATGTGAGACAGGCAGTTGTTGTGATGGGAACTTCTGTAACGACCAGTGTGCCACATACACAACACCAGCACCAACAGTGGGATATGCTGAGAAATTACGTCAGTACACAACATTTGATATTGTGTAATTGTATTGATATATCAAAATAACATTTTTACACGTTGGTATATATGAGCACTATAGAATGAGTCATCACCAGAATAGCGAGGAGCTGCCACCGTTTCTGTGTGGCTTTGGATTGTCAATGCGCTTATTTGAAAATGCTATTGGACAGCTACTGTGAAGTCATATTTTACAGGTCAAAACACACAAAAAGTGAGGGCCAGAGGCTTAAACCTCAGTTACCTCAGAGCCGAGATACACTATAAGTTATGGTTGTAAATCGTGGACAAGAATGTGTAACCTTAACTGTAAAGAGTCGGAATATCACCCCGAGTAGTTTGATTTTTACATGCACATTTGGCACAGGAATTACAATGTGTTTTTAAGTTGATGAAAATAATATCGTAAATGTATTGGCATTTATCGCACCGTAATAGTGCGATGCTTCTGACAGGTTTGCGTAGAAAACTGATCTAACTTGCGCGATGTGCCGCTAGCAAATGATTTACTACGTAGTATGCTTAGGAAGGTAAACACATTTCTCATACATGTATAATATTTTATTTATAGGTACCGAATGCTTATCCAAAATCAACGAAGGATATTTCTATGATCCATACACCAACCTATGTGTCCTTCTAGTCAAGTCACAAGGAATATATAGCCGCGCACAGGCAGATCAACACTGTATAAGTAATGGTGCCGAGTTGATGACGGTGCAATCACAAAACGAGCAAGACTTTCTCTTAGAATGGATATTTTCGCATAAAGGTATTCTGCTTCTTTTTCTTCTTCTTCATCCTATTCTTCCCTCTTTTCTTCCTCCACTTCTGTTTCGGAGCATTTGAGACATTTTGACCCTTAATTAGGCTCCATCTATGTAGTTTTCAACTGGGTTCCGAATGATTACTTTGGTAAATTACATTTGGGGGTATATGTCAACAACTTTGAATATCTTGTCCCTCCAATGTTTATTCAGTTTGGTTTTGAATGAAAAAACACTATCATTCTCTACAATGTCATCCTCTAAACCATTTCAATTGTCAATACACCTTATTCACCGAGAAAAAGTATTCTTCCTCAGAGTTGAACGGATGGGTGGCTGGTCAATTTTGAAAGTATGTCTACGGTTAGATTGCCATCACAAGAGAAGAATTTGGTCGTACTTACATCTTCAAGCTTATTCTCAATCTTGTATATGTAAATCATATCAAAGCATTCCCTTCTGTATACTCATGTAATAGCTCGAACATATTAAGTACATTTTAATGATAGGGCGGAACAAGCGAAGCATTTTGAAAGAACATGGCGCCAAACATAACAATGTAGCATTTATCCAGCGTTTTCATTGGTTCTGAATGTAGGTTATATTCTTATGTTTTGTGTAGGGTATACATTCACATTATATGTAGTTGTTTCACTTTATGTTAGATTTGGAGTGGTGTCATTGGGCCCCTAAATAATTAGGGTTAGTTAATTGGACACATGGGGCTCATTTCATTAAGTTAAACTTGTCTTGTGCCGTTTTTCGTAAGTCTGTCGTAAGACATTAGCAGTCTTGTGTTCTTGTTCGTGAATTTTGTGTTCTGGTATTACTGTTAAGTGTTGCCTATCCTGTCTGATGTGTTACCATATTTTGTATTTAAGGAATTTTGCTTTGTATCTTTAAAGATTTATCTTGGTTTCAGCTAATGACACAGATTTCTGGATTGGAGCTAAGACCAATGTTAGTAAAAGTCACGTGTATTATTGGCCTGATGGTGAGATAGTGTCCGGACCTGGTTCTTATAATCATTGGAGTGGTGTAATGATGGGTCAGCCTGATGATAGAAGGCTACACAATGAAGATTGTGTGTATATCAATGACAAGGATCGATATTTCTGGCATGATGACGTATGTTCGGCTCACAAGACTGGCTATATATGTGAACTATGGAACGTTACCGGAGACAAAAGTAAGATACGGAAGTTTAAAGATAACATTATTAACGCCGACCGAGTGATTATTAATGGCGACTCAGGAGGAAAGCAGATTAATGGGGGAACTATCTGGTTCAGATCGTCCAGACCAAAATAATCATTTGTGAAAAGTGAGAAATGGAAGTAAATAAAGTAATAATTTAAAGTCACTACAATAAGGCTGTGGTTTTGTTACTGGTGCACAGGGTCGGTAACACGGTTCATACCTCATAGAAGATATGCAGTACAGTGATAGTGAAACCGTATATTAATAAATTACCTCTTATTTGTATCCCCCTGTTTTGAGTTTATTAGTTCGAGTCAAATTACGTATCATAGTACAGAGCATAATTTATTACAGTGTGTAACTGTTTTATCATACGAAAGTAGCCAAGCAGTGTTTTGTGAAATGTCTCCCAAAACAGCCTTGATAGCCTATTGGTGGATCGTTTGGTTCCAGTACAAGATATATCAGGCTCGACCATAGGCTGCAAAATTAAAGTCGTTAAAATGTTACTGATATATCTCTCTAAGGCTTGAGACTCAGCATAAATAGTTCCAGGTAATTGCTGGTTCGTTCGGTGCCAGGAAAGTGTGAATTGGTAGCTCTCATTTGACAGAAAAACTGTTGACAAGCGGGACTTATATATATTTATCACATAACCTGCGGTCCAGGAGTGCCGTAAAGCCGTGCCGTAAATATCGTTCGGCACTCCCAGACTGTGCAATAAATATTTAAATGAGCTTGACGTGACGTTAGCCAATCCATGCATTGATCCGTCAATGACGTCAGGAATAATCAACGTCGCCATGGCGTCGCGCTAACTGTACCGCTGAATTTTGGCTGAACTTATGCAGCGTACATCATCATTTTGAACAATAATGAGCGTGTTCTAAGGTTATGTGATAAATAGAATCTTACATTCGTGCTCATTACATACGAGTTTTATTAAACTCGTCGACAAAAACAATATGACACTCGGCAAAGCCTCGTGTCATATCATTTTGTCCACTCGTTTAATAAAACTCGTATGTAATGAGCACTCATGCAAGATCCTCTATTTAACAATATTTTGAAGGTATTTTCTTATAGTTCCAGCATGTCGACATCTGGTATTTGACGGTTTCTTCTATGACACTAGTACAGACATGTGTGTGTTGTTCCGAGAAAGTGCCACATCTAGATATACCCAAACAACAGCTAGGACAGAATGTGCTAAATACGGGGCAACGTTAGCAATCCTCGATACTCACGCTAAGATGGATTTCACGTTAAAATGGATTTTTTCTAACCACAGTAAGATTTTCTTTTTTGTATCAATCAGGGCTTGTACAACATTTATAATAACAAAGCATCTTAGTAAGTTAGGATAAGGACAAGGTTCGTTTATGGCTTAATTTGCTCCTGAGTTTTGTCAAAAAATACAAATGCATGTTCCGATAAATCTGTCCCATATTTCTAATAACCTTACACTGTCTTTAAAAAAAGTATACATATCCCAATCAACCCCTTAATATGTCGACTTATCTACTGAAAATATGTTACGTTCAGCAAAAATGTTATCTTTAGCCATTTTAATAACATAAAACCTTCTCCTTCTTGCTACACTTTGATATTGTGTACATATACAAGACAAACATTCAGAATATGCTGGTACTGTTAAAAAAGTAAAGTGTTGCACGAATGCCATCGCGGTTTTCGGAAAGGTTTACGTCATTAATCGCCGTGAATATAGTGCTTTTGATTAACGTATTAAAGATTGCACTTAAATGTTTATAGTTTAGCAATATGGCTTTTCATCTATATTTTTCTCAACAATCGTTTAGACAATGCCACTGACTACTGGATTGGTGCGATGGATACACATAACACAAGTCAATTCTATTGGCCAAATGGACAAAAGCTTACGTACGCGCATTGGGGTGGACCAGTATTCCCACCGGAAGTCCACGGTCAACCGGATGCTGCGTACGGTGTAACCAATGAACGGTGTATGTATATGAACCATGAGGAGAATTATAAGTGGTATGATGACGTGTGTACGAGTGTGAAGAATGGATACGTTTGTCAATACTTTGGAAGCTCTCATAATTCAACAAGTACGTATCTATCTATTTAATGTGACAAATGTTTAACTGTCTTCCGATGTCTAAGTGCTGATAAGCCTTACCTCATTAAAATGTTTGGACTGCTTTCAAGCTCCTGAGGTTATAGAATATGGTCCTTCATTGTGCTTTTTAGGTCTTATATACACAATATGAGAATAAAAATAGGACAAACATTTCCATGTTATTCTTGCCTCCTTGGTGCCTGCCTATACGGCCCATCAGTTACCTGAAAAACGGCGTCAAAATTTTGACAATGCGTGTCAAATTCAACGAATGACTGTTTCGAAATTTAGCAACAGTTACGACGATATTTTGATATTTTCACAACGTTTTCTTTATTCTTTTGTTCAGTTCAACGTAAGACGGACATGATTATTTATTGATTTTTTACCCATAGCAAATTTTGAGTAGTATAGATCTAGTATTTGTATGCTTCCTAAGGTGTATCATATTTTTTATTATTGTTTTAATGTATGCTAAGCACATCTGTTTTTTTTTCTTTTATTTAATCTTGTGTGCGATCGCATAGGCTACATCATCCGTAATTTGAATTAGTCTGATGACATTACAGCTGAAAATGTCTATGTCGCATTATTACATGAACACGAAAAAACATCAATAAAAACAAAAACAACATTTTCATTGCACCCTGTTTTGTAATAAAGCTTTTAAAAAATGTAATAAATTTGGAAAATGTATTACAAATCGGGTTACAAGCTTATTTCAAAGGGTAATAACACCCACAACTCGTTTTTTAATAAGTATTACATTTGTAAAGATAATTCGAATTTATTAGATTTTGAAAAATTGTTACAACGTAATTTCAAAATGTAAAAACACATCCCAACCCGTTTAGTAATAATAATTGCACATTTGAAGTGAGTTTGAAAATGTTTTCATTTTGCAATGTTTTTACAAAACGGGTTGCAATGAATTTTAAACTGTAATAAGCCTCACAATCCATTGTGTAATAATTATGACAATTTACAACTTTATTACAAAACGGGTTGTAACAAAGCACTTATTGCCTGTGTGTCAACGTTTCCATCTTATTACAGAACATGAATGTTACAACAGACTTACACAAGGATATTTCTACGACGAAGCATCAAATATGTGTGTATCACTTAGATCTCAACAAGCTATCACCGGAAACCAAGCGAGGCATGCATGCATGGCTGAAGGCGCAGATACAGCGGTTGTAGACACTCAAAATAAAATGGATTTCATTTGGGAATCCATTTACTTTCAGAAACGTACGTTTTGTATTAGTTATTTAGTGTCGGTTATACTTTGTCGACCAATCAGTGGGGAGATTTCGTCCATAAAGAACATTCGTGTTGAAATCGAAATGCTTCTCCACAAAATAATGGTAGCTTGAATTAGGTTTCGGAACAATGAACCTGGTACTCGATCTTTATACACGATTTATAAGTTGACAAGCTTCATTTGCCGAATATATCATTTTTTGTGAAAAAGTGGTGAAAATATAGGTCATTGTGAAATTTGTGTTTTGAAATAATTTGTCACAAATGTAATGGCCAAATCTTTGACGAAAGATAATTTCATGTTTCCGATTGTCGCAAAGAATGTATAATTCAATGTATTAGTGATTTAAATAATACGAACCATACTGTTTATACTCGAACATACAATGATGTTATAATAACTGTGGTTCAAGTGACATATCGACGTTTATATTATTTAAGAAGGCGTAAACAAATGTTAAGAGGGTCTGGTGTGATATTTAATATTATTTAATTGGAGAATTAGGATAGCCAATCATATCGCCAGGTACTGGCCAAGAGTTTAATATGATGTGATCTGATTGGTTGTCCTTATCCTTAAGTCAAGTGAGATCAATATTAAATACGACCCCAGGTTACTTCGTTCGAGTAGTATATTTATATGTTTTATAGCATGATGTCAATTATAATTGGATGATATTGAGATAATATTTAAGGAGATGACCAATAAAGGCTTAAGCTTGATGTCCAACCCTTTTTCTTATGGAATAACATATGTCCCTTTTTCTTATGGAATAACATATGTCCCTTTTCCTTATGGAATAACATATGTCCCTTTTCCTTATGGAATAACATATGTCCCTTTTTCTTATGGAATAACATATGTCCCTTTTTCTTATGGAATAACATATGTCCCTTTTCCTTATGGAATAACATATGTCCCTTTTTCTTATGGAATAACATAATTATGTCCCTTTTCCTTATGGAATAACATATGTCCCTTTTTCTTATGGAATAACATATGTCCCTTTTCCTTATGGAATAACATATGTCCCTTTTCCTTATGGAATAACATATGTCCCTTTTTCTTATGGAATAACATATGTCCCTTTTTCTTATGGAATAACATATGTCCCTTTTTCTTATGGAATAACATATGTCCCTTTTCCTTATGGAATAACATATGTCCCTTTTTCTTATGGAATAACATATGTCCCTTTTTCTTATGGAATAACATATGTCCCTTTTTCTTATGGAATAACATATGTCCCTTTTTCTTATGGAATAACATATGTTAAATTTAAAACTTCATTATATAATTCTGCGTAATCTGAATACGATAAGTGATGCCGAATGATTACAAAACGTTTGTTTGTTGTCTTTTTTCATGGAATCTAAATACATGCAATACATATTGCGTAACATAATAACATTATTTTATTTGAAAACAGTAAACGATACCGATTTTTGGATTGGTGGCAGAGACCCTAGTGGCAAGAACCATTTTATCTGGGAACATACGTCACAGACTTTTGTGTACACAAACTGGTATACAGTGGCCCCAGTCAGACCCAAAGATTGCTCAATACTCGATCATATTGATGTCTACAGGTTCGTTCATTGTTAACATAACAATGGTTTTTAAAAATGATTCGACGAGTTTTGTCGACTTTCATATCACTAGTCTAGATATAACAACTTTCAGTTTTCGTCATTTTACCAGTGCCAAATACGGTACAGAGCTATCACTCATGTACGTCTATAAATAAGTACACCAGTCACTAAATATTGAGCGGGGCCATCAATCACGCAATTAATTGATCATATTGAAATTTGGTGAAATTTGGTGTCAGTTATGTTATCCACAGAAAATAAATACGTTATTAGTATTATTATTTTCATTATTATTATTATAAAGTTCATGCAAATAAATTTAAAAAATTAGTCCACTGTTCCCTTTGGCCTTTCGCGCTGTTTCTGTTGTGTGCTGTATAGGAGGTGTTCAACTTATTTTGAACAAAATTGAACATCCAGTATTTTCATGAATTTCACAACGAAATCGAATTGTTTTTATATATGTACGTATATAGTAATGTATCAAGTGATATAAACAACTATTGTAGAAGTATATGTAATATCCTAAGAACAAAATTAACTTTCGAATAGAGGGTGTGGTATTTGCATTTTTAAAGGCCTTAAACATTCAATTATTATAAGTAGTTGTAGTTGATGTTTACAATTCCCTTCTCTGATCGACGTAACTCCTCATAGCGTCACATTTTTTCCAATCACACTTTCGTTGTCACATATACGACTTCCAAGACCTTTGTCTGCGCCGTTTGGTCTGCTTCGCATTGAGCTAATGAACATCGCATTTTTCTGAAATCCTGCATTTTCGAAATAATTCGATTGCTACTGATACTTACTTACTTCGCTGCAATGCAACTTTGGGTTATTGGATGTTTCCTAGATATCACAGAACCAATGGGCATGGCGATTGCAGGTTTCGACCATGTTTGGTGATTTTTAATATTTGGTACCATTTCACCAAAGCAAGCAGGTGAACGCATATCACCCTTCATATATCAAATATTACGGATTGTCTTTACGGATATGGGGAATTCATTATCTACCAACACTTGTGTATGCTTCTAGATGGGCAATTTGTCTCAAAATACCAAAACACAACGTCTCCGACAAGATGGTTTTATTTTGGTTAGACAAATAATGCACATGTGGTACAACAGAAGTGTATATACTACTTAACACATTTGTTGACATCGTTCAATGGAAATAAATTGATTTTATTTTGTTAGTATCACAAAAACCGATGTTCAGTTTCGTTCAAAATTTGATATAAGTTGAACACCACTCGTATACCCTGTTCGACGTGCTATAATCTAGTCCTCATTACAATGTACTTTCCTTATATTTTTCAGATGGAAAACAGCTGATTGTGAAAGTAAAATTCACGGCTATATTTGTCAAATTAATGAACGTACAATGAAAAGTAAGTAAAATACTTGGTCCTATTGAACGATAACATGATATTGCTCGCCTAAGACACGTGGTGTGAAGTTAGTAATGTTAAAGATAACAACACTATCTACGGACGAGTCTGTTGGCATTCGCAAAGATCTGATTAGTTCGCATAGTTCAAATTTAGAAAGTCGACCGGTTTGAAGTCAAAACGTGTATAACGTACGTACAATTGCAAATCATAAAACGGTGTTATGGAATATATGAATTAGAATCGTTAGTTTAAATTAGAATAGTTAATTAATGAAGTTAAAATCTAGGATTCGTGATTTTAAATCGCCGAATCCATGGAATGGTGGAAGATACACGTCATATAAAAACGGTTCGGTGGATGTTTATTACTCATACTTGAATACATACTATTTTCTCTCAAGTAGACGGTCATTTGTGCAGTTACCTAACTTCTTAGACCATTTTCCTATAGTAGACTAACCCAATAAGGACCACTAGGTAAATAGTGTTTCATGTTAATTGCAATAAGTATTTAAATAATGTTCAAGTCATGTGTCGTGGTTTAAAACTTTTTCCTATACATATACTAGTAGATGTCGATTACCAACTGGGTTTTTTCACACATATCGAACAAGTTTATATGTTGTAAGAGTATATATTGTTTATATCAACAGTATTACATTCATATATAATATTATAGTCTAACCAATACAGTTTCCTGACACCGGGCCAAAAGGCAGCTACATTAAACTATGTTTATATGGTGAGCGTCAAGCAATGCATATAATCCAGTACCAATTCAACGTCTTTGGTATGTCATGGACTGAGGTCGAACCCTCTACCTTCGTCCCCGAGGTGGAGGATCTAGCATCTAAGTCATCAATCATTACTGTCAGCTACGGAAAATTCGAGCAAATATATGGGATTCATGAAAGAATATGCGGAATAGATAACTTCCAGCTGAATTATCATGCCCATACAAGAAATAACTGTGTCACAAGTTTATAATGCATTAAGTTGAAGATATGAAGGTATATTCCGTTAAACATGAATGTCAGTTGAGGTTGACCATTTGGATTACTGTCAGTCGTTAGGTCGGTAGATCAAATGGTTTCTCAAGAAAGCTTGGGCTTCAAACTTTATTTTGAGGTTGGTTATTATCAGCAGATGATATAATTAATTTGGAGGTCTATGGTCAAGGTCGCCGTGACCTTTAAACATAAATACCTATTTGACTGCCAAAGAGCAATATGTTGTACCACCTTCTCTTGTTATTTTTAGAGTGTTTATTGCGCCCTACAGACATAATCTACCTACTAGATTCTTCGGGATCTGAAAATATCAATGAATACACTCGCACGAAGGAGATACTGGTTAACGTAACACAACGAATCATACACCAACATCCCGATGTTCTTTTTGGTGCCGCAACGTTTTCATCTCAAGTTTCTACGTCGTTTTTTCTAGGAACTTTGTCTAACAATAACATAGCCGCCGGAATAAGAAACCTTACATTTCTCTCTGGTTCGACAAACTTAGATTCAGCGTTAAAATATATAAGGACAGAGTTTACTAGCAGCACAAGAACGAGACCTAATTCCATAAAAATCGCTGTCCTCATTACTGACGGACGAACAAACAACCCGACAGCAATTGCTAGTGAAGCACAATTGTTACACGCTGTGGCCAACGTAGTTTCTGTAGGATTTGGGACACCGCTCAATGAAGCAGAACTGAAAGCGATGTCATCCAATGGAACGTTTGTGACAGCCAGTGTTGATAACATTGCTGATGCTATCACTGGTGTGATGGAGAACCCTACACTCAATGGATGCGCGTCTTAACCAGAACCTAATGCATATCAACATACATCTTTATTGCCTGATATTGTATATCTCACAAATTGGTCAATAAAAAAGTGTTACTTACATTTTTCGTTACATTTTGCTTGAGGCAGATGCTTGAGTCGCCCATCATTGCAAAGAGGTCTCCCCTCTGGTACCTCTAGGCGATTAATATCATCAGAAATGCGCGCATCTTCACCTGATGTTCGTAATATGTTCATAATATGCCTTTATTTTTGGAATAAATGTACATGTAATGCTATTTTGACAGTATGCCAAGAAAATGGACTTCTAAAAATTAATTTAAAAAATGGTTAATTAGAATTGCAACGAAAACTACTTTGTCCTTTATATTTTGGGACAACTTGTTTCATAAACAACATAATTTATGATGGTGGTTCCACATAACTACTGACTGGCCCGGTGTCATGACAATGTTAGTGAAAAGTCTACATACTACTGGAATACTGTACAGTAGGTAGGACTTAAAACAATATTGAAACGTCTACTCACACGTCAGAACAAAAAGTAAATATCAAACACAATTATATTTAAAGAATATGCGGGAGTTGATTCAAGTACTGCGATTTCATCAATGAAGACTATGTCAGCTTTAAAATCAACAACAGAAGCATCAACAACGCCATGGAGAGTAACAGCAACTTCACAAAAAGGCATTGTGTTTACACTAGCTACGAACATGCACCATTGAGTGTCAATTTTGTGACAAAAGAATAAAAATAAAAGTAAGATTGCCGGTCTATTTTATTTTTCCAGCAATTTTTCAATGCGTATAATTATGGTGGATAACTTGTACTGACAACGCACATTAATTTGGTGTAGTTTATTGTAGTTATGAAAGTGGAATTGTTATACAAATGAACTGAATATTTATGAATAATGTGCCAAATAAGTCACTATCATTATGCGTCGTTTGTTCTGACCAAAGATATAATAGAAATTCGGACAGGGAAGCAGCACTCAACTTGACCAGCTAAGTGCAAAAAACGTTTTTTCATTCACTTATATATTCGGAGCCTATTAGTATGCTTTGCGTCAATGATGGGGTTTACAATAAGTAACGCGGTCATTATTGTGACAAAACTGACCATACAACTTTGTCCTTCATGCTTGTACTACTGTGTGGTCCTTAGACAAATCATATCATTAAATCGCTTTAATCGAAGCTACAATTTTGGTGTTTGGGATGTTTATATATAAATATCAAGACGAGGCGCCTGTTTTTGTCCAGTCAGAAAAGCCAATAGCCTCTAGAAATAAAACCGCGGGAACGAATTAATGTGTCATAGCAGAAGGGTATCTCGCATCAGAAACGTGTTGGTGCGACGAGGCCAAACAATATTTAAGCCATGAAACTGTAAACTATGTGGTTGTGATTTTTACAAGCAAGTTATACCATGAGAACGTGCTGATGAATAATAAGCGTCAAACGTCAGACTTCTTGAACTATTAACTTCCAATACATTCAGTATAACTTTTTATCGTTTGAACATGTTGTCTCTTGAGTTAATCAATGAGTGATTGGTCTTAAATTATCAATCATCTGTATACTAGTTTATTACATGTAGACAAATACTGGTCAGGTCAATGCCGTCAACGCTAAGCCGCACCTAGCCACCAAGCCTATTCCCATCAGGTTGCTAGATAATATGCCGCCACCTTCATGACCCATAAATAACGTTCTTTATGGCGCTAAGCTGATATGACACACGCTTCATGCAACACACTTGGTCGCAAATCTTACCCTTCCATTCGATCGCATGCCTTAACTATATGTCTCCTAGTTTTATAGTCATGGATACATGAACAACCGCCAGGCTAAAACAACGTCAATTTCATGCCGCCAAGCCAACCAAATACGCCATTTTGTTTCTATATTGATAAACCTACTCTATGTCACTCTACCTCCATTATGACTATATGCTGCCCTGCGTTCAACGAAGAAATACGTGAGGCACGTTTCGTACTTAAAACATGTTTGTAACGTGCGCCAAGTTTGGCAAACCATATCCGGAGATGGTGTGTGTGTATTGGTGTAATTAAACAAAATGGCGGACCGGGGCAAACAACAGAATGTGAATAGTAAAACCCGTGCATCCGTACATATTTATAACTGAGAACGGAAAAACGGGGATTTATACTTTGCCGCCAACGAAATGTACAACGAAGGATTATAGCGACAAAACCCCGTGATTTTTTAAAATGTTTGCAGGTAACTTTCCTTGAACGCAGGGCTGATAGTACGCGAACTTCGTGCTGCTTTGATATGTATTGTAGTCATATAAACTAAGCATATCGTGTGTATTCCAGGAGTACGTACACTATGACTGTTAAACACCGGGATGCGAGTATAAAAAGGATTCAATTTTACTTGGTAAACTAAACATTTAACATCAAATGTTATAATTCAATTTTATCATAATCTAATGGTCATACTTTTCTGAAAATCGATACTCTAGTTTATCAGAGTATTTTCTCTTCCTTTAAATCGAGACCGTTAACAAATGCGTTAAGGTAATGAGGATGATAACGATGATGATGAAGTTTGTTCTGTGGAAATTTGTGATGAAGACGTTACATGCAATAACTCTGTTGTAGTTGATGAAGACTTTGTAGATGAGGAAGATAAGTGTATTGAGGAGGATGAATGAATCTTGGCGGACGATGAATGCATGAAAGGTGAAGAATTAAGTATGGAAACTGTAGAGGAAGATGGGGATGACGACGACATTGTTAGTAAGCTTAATGGGTGTAAAGAGATCCATGGTTTTGAAGATTTGAACAGCGATTGAAAAATCGAAGATGATGTTGAAGATGATGAGGTGGTAGTTGGTGATTGATGTATGTTCATTACAGACTTCGTTGATGAGGACAACGATGAAGATGACAATGATGATATTGATGACGTTATATGAATGCTGGATGAAGATATAACTGACGATGAAGTTAAATGAATTGATGACGATAAAGAAGGTATCCATGTTGATGAAGCTGTTAACAAATGTGATGAATAAGATGGTAAAGATGACGATGTGGTTGAATGTGTTGGTATTGACGAATGTTTATTTGTTGCAATAACACTGGTATCGGATTCGTCATCAACATTATTTAAACCTTCAGGAACAGTTTTTACACTGCCAGTTTTAGCGAATGTTTGATCTTGATGATCACCATTCTCTAGAGAAGATGATAATGTTAACGGAGTTGTCGCACTAGATTCTGATTGTGCTAAAGGTGTGTTTACATCTTCGATGCCCTGGTTCTGTTCTGTAACAGTCGTTGTAGCTATTCCATCAGTATGCATCGGAGCGTTAAGAAGAGGCTGCGGAACCCTGTTTGTTGGTACTATAAAAGATTCTAATGGAGACGTCGTGGTGAGAAACTTTTCAGTCGTATGCTTTTCCCTTTTCCTGTTATTCCTGTTGTATTTCCGTTCAAGTTTCTTGTCTCTCGTTTTACTTTTCTTACTTTCCGTTTCTATAGCCTTCTCATGAAAATGATTAGTTTGTTTTCCATCATGGTTTCGACTGCTTATTGGCTCGTGCCCCGTGTCAATAATGTTCTTAGCTTTCTTCCGACCGTCATCTAATAACTTAGACTTTTCGTCGATATATTCAAACACATCATTCCCAACTTTATGTAGCTGCTTTAAATCATAATTCCCAACAATGAATTTCTTTATTACATCTTTAACCGTCTTCTGTGGAATATTAACATCTTTCAATTTCGTCTGCAGTAGTTTTACATCTTTCAATTTGTTATGTAGTAGATTTAAGGGATCTTGGATATTTGACGGTTTAATATTGTCAGCTTTAGTTTGTCGTTTTGCATTGAACACTTGTCTGTTAATTGGATTACCTGAAATTGTGCAAGTAAACAATCAATAAGAACTGTTTTTTAATTGTATATGGCGAAATGTATAAAACTGTTCGTTTGCATGCAAAAATAGCCACCCACAGTGGGACATTATAACCACAGACCACACACGACCATCGGAGTTACTATTTCTTTTAAATACCGGAGCGTTAGTGATACAAGAAACGAAACAATATTACAAACGCGTACATAGTTTTTAATCGTGTCATATCCGTATACATGTAACTGTATACTAGTAATCATCGTTGCTATAGATGCAAATTCCAAACATTCATATATTGACATTTTACAGTAAACTCTCTCAAATCCAGACTACTAGTATCTGAAAATCGGAATTCCCACAAAATCGGACGATTTCTTAGGTCCTGCATTTTACCCTTATCAAGTCAACTTAAAAAGCTTCCGCAATACCGGATTCCAAGAATTCCGGAGTGTACACACTATATGTATTACTTATTGATCAGATTCGGGAAACTTATTGTTGTAAAATAGAAATAAATAGGCGTTGTACGTACCGGAAATATGACTGCAGGTGGTCAGTAGTATGACATACACAAACGGGGTGTTCATCTGAAAAATAATTTGCTAGAGCTAGGTCATGGCACAAAAGATCATAATAGAAGAATGATTGGTTTTTCAAAACGGTTGAATGTACTGGCATTAAGGTTAACACCAAATACAAACTAGATCAAAGCTACTACAAACCGCTTAAATCATGAATGATACACGCTCGAAATATAACTTTTCTACAAGTACGGTGTGATTTTTAAATATTTTTATATCGCTGAAATCGAAATAATATCTCGCGTATTAATGCCTATTAGATCCGTTCACCACAAATGACTATACCTAGTAATCAATTGGTCCATGACCTAAATGCTTCTGTCTAGCGAACCGTATGCAAATAATAAGAACACATCACCCTTAAGTAAATGACATTTGAAGAGGAGTTTAGTTTTTGCTGAAAATATTGACAAACACAAAAATGTAAATGAAAATAACACAGAGATATCTATAAATATTAATATCTGAATTGATATTGAATCTTTACTCTAAATGGTGTATATTTAAATACAATATTGCCTACACGTATTGGAACATAACAGATATATGGCTGTCCAATTTTCTCTGTTGAAGCAGTGTTCCATTCGACAATATATATATGAGCCAGTCTCCAGGAAAACCTGCTATTTTGACCCAAAAAATGATTTTGATCTTTTTATTATTTAAAAAAGTAATCTTAATGGATAAAATGCAAAATAAATTGTGTTAGTATCTTGGTTTTTAAGGAAGTTACAGCTTTTTTGTAGAGCATTTTTGCGTGACGTTGCAAACGTCATTCAAACGTTATTCGACGTCGTTGTAATAAGTACTTCATAAATACATCATTTGATCCATTCTTGACATAAACTGTTCAAAATGGTAGCACATTTTAGAATGCCTTTTTAAGTTTTAAGACATAAAAATTATGTCCAAATTGTAAATGTTCATATTTAGAGAAAGGCTAGTACTGTTTTAATAATCTAACTCCTCGTTTTTCTCAATAGAGTACTTTTCTGAAATTGGTTACCATAGCAACGAATTAAGTGATTTCGACATAATTCATAAGAAATTTTAAAGCTAAGATATAGAAATATATGGATAAATTACTTAAAATAGAATCTATAAATATGTCATTTTTTCTTATTGTAAAGCTTTTTACATGTAGTAATTACATATTGTCAAAATAGCAAGTTTTCCTGGAGACTGGATCATATATACATGCATACATTCTGAATGAGCAAAATATATAAAGTCGTTATTAATATTATAAGTGATATATTCCATGCTGATATGGACTACATTTGTATATAGAAAATGCACTAAATATGTCATCCAAAATAAATAAAGTCATTCTTATTATATTCGATTGCAATAGCACTACCACATTGAAGTTGCGTTATCGTATTCAATATTGTTGGCATTATCCATAAATTAATTGTGTCATCTAAATCACAAGTCGTCAAGCCACCTCGTTTCCGTAGACATAGATTGAAAAGTTCTACGTGCTATACTAGGCATACCATATCTTTCTTAAGGGTCGATCAATAAGGCACGGGTCAATGAAAAACGTATATACTCCTCATACATTAGCCCTCAATGTTATATCGCTGGCTTAGAATGAGAATTAAAGCGTGTTAGTGAATTCTCGTTCAGATTTTCAGATTCGCCTTTTCATATGGAAGTTTATTTACATCGGAAACATTTGAATGCGAAGGTCGTAAGTGGTAGGTACGACCTTATAAGACCCTTACATATTTTCAATTTGCATCACAAGGCGCTTCTTATGAGCATATTTTCATGAACATCTGAATAGGTCATGTTGACCAAACTTAAGTTTAAAAAGCTTGTTTTTTCCATATGTAAAGAGTAGTTTTCAGACAGTTTTTTTCTCAAAATATCGCTTTTGTACCTACGACCATCTTGTTTTAAGCCAGCGATATATGTATCTGCGATCATTGTACCGCTGACATACAGCGACTCTCACTTCGCTTTAATTAAGATGTTCTTCCATTGGTAGATTAGTTTGGGCCTAGTCCTACAGTCGTCAGTATGATTGTCGTTCATTGAGACCGTAGGTAAGCAGTTACTAAGATGTACAACACCTTTCAGACAGTCTATCGTAGTATAGGATCGAACAAAAGAAAGTATATTTATTAAATATCTTCGTTCTACAAACATAAATAAAACTTGCACATGTTTAGACAACTTTTAAAAACACATCTATTTATCAAAATCACCTTATTTTGCTCATGACGTCTATTCTAGAAGTTGTGACGTTCTAAAAATGTCTGCCTTATTGCTGACGTTTCCTTTCTCATAAGCTAGTTACTGCCAGTTAAAGTTTACATTTGTTTTCATGTGCAAGTTTTTTGTGATAGTAGAACGATAAATAGACATTGCAATAGTACAGATAACTTTCTTTTTGGTGTCCTCTATACTGGAATAGACATATAAATTCCAATTTCAGCAGTTATAGGGGATCAATCACGAGTTGTCAATTGATATTAACTTATATTAAACAAGGTCTGGAAATTTTATTAAGCGAGCCTCTCGCGAACTTAATAATATATCCTGAACGAGTTTAATATAAGTTTGTATCGTTTGCAAACGAGTGTCAGATTTTTTTTAAGATATGACACTAATCACACTAAAACACGCATCTTTCCGCTGTTAAACGGACTCCGTTATACAAACGACCTCAAAATTAACGTCATTTACGGTATATAATGACGTCAGTTACGAGAAAAAGTGACGTCATGTGAACGTTATAAGAATATACGTTCTCGTAATACTATCCCTGATTTAGAATATAACCTACATTATGAGCCAATGAAAACGCCGAATTTTGGCGGTTAATTGAAAATTTAATCATTTAAATTTTCTCTTCACAACCTTGACGTCATGCGTTGGCGCTACTTTCTATCGGCCAATCAGAATGCAGAATGTTATATTCTAAGTTAGTTAGAACATATTAAGTAAATTTTAATGACTAAAATTGACTCGCTTCGCTTCGCTCGCTCCGCACTTTTTAATCATTAAAATTTACTTAATATGTTCTAACTATAACACAAGGTAAGTCATGTGATATTATATTATAACATCCCTCATATACTGAATAAGTATACTGTTAATCCTTTTGTTTTATTACGATAACACATGTTCCACGACAGTCGTCAAATACGTACGATTATGTCGTAAAAGTAACATATTTTTCTAGAACTTATTCCAACTTTAAGCTCAAATCAATCGTTCTAACAGGCGCGTAGCTAGCCCATAATCATGTGGATTCACTATTGAGCTAGGGGGTCGGGGCATGCTCCCTCGGAAATTTTTGAAAACAATGGTGTAGTCTGGTGCATTTGGAGCGTTCCCGAGGTGCTTTATTTAGTTCTATCAACGTAATTTTTAGAATCATCAATTTGTTGATCAACGCTAAAATTGGCCGAGTACTTCTCTGTGTAAAAGAGAGCTAACAAATAAATCAAACAAATGTACATCTATGCGTCCCATTTTCAATAATTATGTTCACATAAGCTTCAGATATGCTCATTAAAGTCTAGTTGCCCGTCCCTTTTCAGGGCAGCAAAGTTCTCTCTGTATGATAACATTGTCAACCAATGTCCATATGACTGTAGCTACTAGTAAGCGAAAATGGCAGTCCAGACCTACGTTCAGTGGTTATGATAGATCGCATATTTATCACATAACTTGCGGTCCAGGAGTGCCGTAAAGCCGTTACGTAAATATCGTTCGGCACTCCCAGACTGTGCAATAAATATTTAAATTAGCTTGACGTTACGTTAGCCAATCCATGCATTGATCCGTCAATGACGTCAGGATAATATCAACGTCGTCATGACGTCGCGCTCATTGTACTGCTGAATTTTGGCTGAAACATATGCAGCGTACATCATCCTTTTGAACAATAATGAGCGTTTGCTGAGGTTATGTGATAAATAGAATCCTACATTCGTGCTCATTACATACGAGTTTTATTAAACTCGTCGACAAAACAATATGACACTCGGCAAAGCCTCGTGTCATATCATTTTGTCCACTCGTTTAATAAAACTCGTATGTAATGAGCACTCATGCAAGATCCTCTATATTTTACACTTCTTATAATACTAAATCTACCTCTCAGCTTATATATAAAAGGCTCTGGAGACCCGTATGGTGATCAAATCAAAGGAACGGTAAGAACAGTGACCTTTTCTAGATTTCCGAGAGGCGATCGGTGCATGGGAACGATGCCACGGTGTCGTTGATGGCGAGCTGCTTTTGCTTTGAAGGCTCCATATACTGCGATTCAGCCATGGCCAGAGCTTTGCCGTACTTCTCATAGCGGCGCCTTTTATCCTAACATGCGAGGAATCTAGCGCTCCGTAACTGCTTCAACTAAGTCGATGTTTTGCTTCTGTGACAGTTTATTCAGTGGTCACGAACCCAACAGCAACTATGCAAAGAGACGATAAAGGTCAACCTCTGGATGTTACGCCTATAGGTGGAATCGCCTTCTCGCTCTAGATAGCACTTCAGTTGTAGGCTATGTATAGTGGGGTAGCCGTTTTAAAATGGAAGACTGAGTCCGCACGACTGGCCCATCACATAGTCTATGCAGGCGGGATCGGTCCATCATTTCTTCTCTAGCAACCGCGTAGTTTCCTATATTTTCTTGAAAGACGTTTTGCAGATTACCGATTTGCTGCACTGAGTTGAGCAAGTTTCTAACGTGTACTTCTCCGCAGGCGTACACGCATAATCCATTGATTCAAGTTATGGACTTTGTAGTTAACATTGCTTGTGAAACTAGTTGCTGGCACCTTTACCTGGTCACACGTCGTAATGACTCTTAATGAACTTCATAACTTGAGATTCCCTCTTAATTAAACCAAACGAAATCCTATACGCGGTTGTACTGGGGTGATTTGGTTAACGTCAAAGACTACTGCAACAACTACAGTCTAGTATGGTAGGTTGGTAGTGTAAGACACCAGTACAGCTTATAAAAGTAGCAAGAGAAACACAGTCTTGCGTAAATAACCGGTTCGATATGTCTGAGGATATCACAATGTGAATTCTATAGAAATTTGGAATACAGACACGACAAAGAAGGAAAGCGTTTAAAGTGAATTATTTTCCTTAAAAAATATATTTGTCAGAATCATGTGGATTCAGCTGCGTACTCGCGTATAGGTAGCTACGCGCCTGTCTAATAAATATCAAATATACAGCTAAACCATTCAAAAGTTAGTATTTGTCCGAATCTCAGGTCTCTTTAGGCGTACTGGTCACATTAATTATATATGTGTTTATGTTATGTATGATTTTTATACTAGTATAAAATGTTATATAACAGGTAGTGGTGATTTTATCTGTATTTCTCACTGACTAGCCGATGTATACACACACTGGCTAGTCGACGTGTTTATTCATCGAGTACTCGCCGTGAATATGTTTCACGATAGCAGACCGTGTTACGTGACTGCGCATGCGCCGCACTCTTCATTCAGACGCTTGCTTCTTAAACGTAAACGACATTTGTATCTGGCATCGTTATATTTTAATTAATAACCTTCACCTCCCTTCCTCCTACCGCTTTATTGTCGGCTAGTCAATGTTTGGTTTAATGTAGGGCGCTTTTTTCTGCTCATATTATGTTGTATTTTATGACTTTAAGAACTTATACTGTACATACAGTTCTTGGCTTTAATAAATAATGGCGCTTTTTTCCGCCCATATATGTTGTATTTTAAACGATCACGTCATATACTGTATTTAGGCTTTATTATGTTTTGCTTCTTTTGAATGAGTATATGACTTTAAGAACTTATACTATATATAAAATTCTTGGCTTTAATAAATAAAGCCCATTTTCAACTTCAATCTGTGTCGTTTTGTATCCAACATACTAGCTTCACCAGTCACCACCACCACAAGGATTATGAATTAAATTACCTTCCTGTATACGTGTTTCTTGTTCTAAACTCCATCTGATTCAGTTGATTTGTTTAAAATGCTTTTCCCTTTGGGTTAACAAAACGTGCAACGCTTCTATGTACGCATTATTATAAATAATATGACCTTCTGTACGGCTTAACACACTATTGGCGCTTACGCTACACTTTTACTTATTTCTCCCTGGGTTAGATGAACTTAATATATCTGAATATTATTGAGGACATACATCTACGTACGACTACATCGATAAAGAATAAACAGATGTTTTACTACAATTTTTGTATATAAATTCATATTATGTAATAGAGCACAGGTCCATGAAAAGTGACCTAGCCCACCTATATATACATACTTAAGTATGTATATATAGGTGGGCTAAGTATGTATATATAGGTGGGCTAGGTCACTTTTCATGGACCTGAGTACTAGAGCATTAATCCTTCTTTTGGTATGTATGTCATTTTGGGAGGCTACGACAGCTATGTTTTTCCGAAAACGTGTAGAGTACGGATGGAGTACGGAGTGAGTACGGAGTGAGTACGTGAACGCACGCCAAATGCACGATTTCGCCTGACAGTGCATCATGAGTTACTGCGTGCATCGTACGTTGCATACGTTTTAAATGAGTTGTACGTGCTCACAACGTGGTTATGTACAGCGTACGTTCTCAGTCCAATTTTCACGGTATTGTTCGTACTTACACGTACAGCTGTCCTTTCACACACGTCGTACTATGGCAATAGAAGACGCGCGCGTTGCACATACAAGAGCTTCAACCGTAGTCCGAACGCGGCTTAAACTCAGACAACGTTCCTCATACACTACAGGTCACAACCAAACGTCCGAGCTTTTAATATTAATTATAATTATGTGGTTGTGTTGGACATAATACTCATACATGTATTTTGGTGTCTCCCTTTTTACTTTGTACATGCACCTATCTAGGTTTTCTCCCAGGGGGGGGGGGAGCGGCGGGCATACATGGGACTTTTGACAGAAGGCTGTTCCGGATAGGTGGGAATTTGACAGACAGAATGGTGCTGAGTCCCGGGAAATTTTAACTTTGGCCGAAATTTTGATCCCGGGGGTATGTAAAGCATCTCCCAGTGAGGGGATTTTGACAAATTGCCCTTGCTCTAGGGTGGGAATTTAGACTTTGAGTAGTAAAAATGTCAAATTCCCCTGGGTCAGCCCGCCGCTCCCCCCCCCCCCCCCTGGGGAAAACATTGATAGGTGCAACACTTCACCGTGATAATAGGTGTGTCAAAGTATTGGTATAATAATTCCTTTTAGATTTCAATTTACTTGATCAGTATAATTTATGGACATTAACTTTTTTCAGTCCTATGAATGCATTATGGATTGTAACTTTGTTATGTTTTACTTGCTGTGTCTGTGCATTGTAAATTTATTTTTGTTTGTGAAGTTAAGTGCCTGTTTTCGAGGGCCGCTTTCAGCAATTCAGCCGTTCAGCAACCCTTTGACATTTGACTTCCCCTGGACATTTGGCTACGTAAGGAAACCTGTGGAGACTATTTCTCTCCTGGTTTGTGTGCAGCTAACATCGAGATAAGGCGCCCATGTATATTGAACATGTACATACACCGCCCCCACAGGTACCAATTTACATCTTGGTCGAATAGAGCATTGTGGGTTATTCTTGCTCAGAGAATTTATGCAGTGGCGCAGACGTGGATCGAACCCGGGACCTTTCGATCGCGCACCCTACCTCTAAGCCACCGCTCCATAAAATGCCAACGTCATTCTCAACATTGTGTTTCAATATATACGGCGGCATATTCATAAACCAGTTATATTAGTGCTCACTTAACTTTCCAACAGCAACTACTCCACAGTTTGAGGAAAATCGGCATTGTGGTAAAATGTTCATGGAATTGTGTCCCCTGGCCCGGGAGACGCATACGGATTAACTTTAAATGCACGTCCGTCAGTTGGTTGTATTTTGAATAAAACTACACACTTTCCCTTCGCTGAAAGAACAACGGTGGTCTAAGGAGACTTATGTAGTTGCAACTGGCCAGATACCGGATGTTTACTTACGAAAATTGAAATTTGAGTTGGCCAATGAATGGAACAATTCTTGGTTGTAAAGACAATATAGAAATAGTGAAAGTTTGCATATTCCAATGGATTTGCTTGGTATACTTAGACGAAAACATTCGACAAACAAACGGGGGGCGTGTTCTCTATACTTACCACGAGTCAGTTGTGGGTAATGATACTATATGAGTTTATCGGATTGCCCCTCGTAGTACAGCTCGGATCAGAAGGTAGGGTATATCTGTTAATTATTTGCCGCCCTTTAACGCATTAACTCCCACTGGTCAGCAGTATTACAATCATATGGAGACTATACAGTCACATTATCATGACACATGTCATACATGAACTTACTATGCTGAGTATCAACCAAGGGACATATAGAGGATATTTGTTTGTTTTGATTGAATATGGTTTATATCTCATCGTGTAGTGATAAAATTCAAGATGAGATATTAACCAAATTCAATCAAAACAAACAAATATTCTATTTATTTAATGCTTACCCGGTGTCAAGACTGGTACTATATGGCATTCCAACCGAAAGATTGCGTTTCACGCGATGAGACACTGCAACGAATTGAAGCATGTCTGAAGGATATCTTGCTCTGGATGAAGAACAATTTGTTGAAACTTAATGCAGACAAAACAGAGGTAATCCTGTTTGTTCCGAAACGGAATACCAATGCTGTCGAGAATATCACAGTGAAAGTTGGTGACGCTGTGATCAGCCCATCATCAGTGGTGAGAAACCTTGGTGCCATGTTTGATTCACACCTGAATATGGATAAACATGTAAACTCTGTCTCCAGGTCTTGTTTCATGCAGATCCGACAAATAGGTCAAATCAGACAATATTTGACAGTTGATGCAACAAAATCCCTCATAAATTCTTTAGTAACATCAAGACTGGATTATTGCAACTCATTACTGTGCGGTTCCCCAAAAACCATTCTGAACAAACCACAAAATATTCAAAATACAGCTGCCCGCCTCATCGCACGGATACCGCGATACAACCATATCACTCCTGTACTGAAGGATCTTCACTGGTTACCTGTACAATACAGAGTGGAGTACAAGGTATTGACTCATGTTTACAAAGCACTACATGGAAAGTCCCCAGGCTACATCAGAAGTATGTTGAAAATATATACTCCACAAAGACAGCTTAGGTCACAAGATGACGCTATTCTTCTAGTTGTGCCGAGGATGAGGACTGTATCGTACGGTGATCGATGTTTCATGGCTGCAGCACCGAAGCTCTGGAATGCACTGCCAACAGCCCTCAGAGATAGTAAAACACTACCATCATTCAAGAAAGCGCTAAAAACGCACTGTTTTACTAAAGCAAATTCTAGCTGATTATTAGTTTGACGTTTTAAGGGTCTCGTAAAAGGTAGTACATTTATACCTTTGGAGACGGTTTCTCGTAGCAGTGGTATGTGACGCTGTTCTTGAAACACTAGTACAGTAGTAAATAGTGTCTTATAAAACGGGGGTCTCCTGCCTGCTTAAAGGAAGTATCACTATTCCTTTGGAGTTAGTTTCTCGTGGCAGTGGTATGTGACGCTGCTCTTGAAACACCCATGCATCCTGCCGCCTTAAAGGAAGTATCATTATTCCTTTGTAGTTAGTTTCTCGTGGCAGTGGTATGTGACGCTGATCTTGAAACACCCATTTTAGGGGGTATTTGAGGGAGGATTTTAGCCTTAAACTTTAATATATATATATATATACATTTGTTGTTATGTTTGCATGCATGTATCTATGTAAAATTGTTTTAACCATGTCTTAAATGTGATTGTAAAGCACTTTTGAACGTGTAATTACATGATAAAAGTGCTATATAAATATGGTATAATAAATAAATACTATTTATGCCAACTTACCACTGTGGTTAGGCTGCATATGAATATGTTATTCCATTCATAGTTTTTACTTCAAAATCCGCCATCTTTGAATATGGTGAATATGTGAAAACGCCTTTTTAAAGAATCAAATTATACACCAACTTGTAGGAAATGGTCTAACTAAGAATATGAACACCCACATGACATGTTTCCGTTCAGTAATAAAAAAAGTTACGGATAGTTTAGTGTTGAGTTTTGGTAAAATTAAAGTAGTCCCTTTGAGGGGCGGGGCTTATATCAGTCACATTGTAGGTGATCACCAGTGACTGATATATGTTTTATTTCACTGATAGAACTCCATATGTCATCAGTTAGCATTAACTAAGTACCAGTGTCATTGTTAAAGATGGCCGACAAAAGGTCATTTGACAATGAGACCCGCAAGACCTTCATTTGATTTCAGACTGCTGAGATATCAATGCCTGTAATATTTGTCTCAACGCCTGTGGTATTTGTCTCATCGCCTGTGATATGTGTCTCAACGCCTGTAATATGTGTCCCAAAGCCTGTGAGAAGTGTTTCAACGCCTGTGATATTTGTCCAAACGCCTGTGATATGTGTCTCAACGCTCGTGATATTTGTCCAAACGCATCTGATATGTGTCGCAACGCCTGTGATATGTGTCTCAACGCTCGTGATATTTGTCCAAACGCCTGTGATATGTGTCTCAACGCCTGTGATATTTGTCTCAACGCCTGTGATATGTGTCTCAACACCCGTAATATTTGTCTAAACGCCTGTGATATGTGTCTCAATGCTCGTGATATTTGTCCAAACGCCTGTGATATGTGTCGCAACGCCTGTGATATGTGTATCAATGCTCGTGATATATGTCTCAACGCCCGTGATATGTGTCTCAATGCTCGTGATATGTGTCCAAATTCCTGTGATATGTGTCTCAACGCCTGTGATATGTGTCTCAACGCCTGTGATAAGTGTCTAAACGCCTGTAATATGCGTCTCAACGCCTGTAGTATTTGTTACAACGCCTGTGATACGTATCTCCTTGTTTTGATTCGATGGCAACGTTCTTGTGTTTTTAATGACAGAAGATAGACTAGTCAAGTTTTATAACAAATTTAAATCATATAAATATTCGGTAATTACACCATGAAGCTGAATAAGATTAGTACTACAGGTTTAAGAGAGAACGGTCATCACAAATGGACTCCCCCGCTTCCTGTACATTTAAATTATTACAGATTTATTAATAAAACATCCATCAATAACGATCAGATTTGCCTTTCAAAATGGCCGACATTAGAGAACAAGGGAGTTAATTATTCGTTTGTGTATGAGCTATAAACGTTATAGTTATAAAATAAGCAACACACTCGTTAGTGTAAACTGTCCTCGTACAACTAAACATGATCATTGTGATTGTTGTTCTATACACACGTGGTCAATCTGTAAGATATTGCCATGTCACTTGTCAATATGATTTTTTTCGGGAAGCGATACTCGACTAAAATTTGAATGAATTATATGGAGCCGACTTATAGCAGTACGCCTAGGCTCAAAGGTGACTCTCAGGTAAAAAATACGGTACTTTATATTTTGTTTTATAAAACACTCTGAAAAACGGATCAATTTTATAACATTTTATATGCTTCATTATCATCCATACAGTTCGTATTTATATAGAATCGTAGTTAGCGTCCTTTTTTCTTCGTATTTTATTGACAGAAAATAAGCACCCGTTCTGAAAATAATAAACAAAAAACGTCTGATTAAAATCTCAAGTGCAAACGGGCTGAAATACTCTACACCAACCCGCACCCTTGACAAAACATCATTTGTGTGAAGGTCAGATTGTGCTGATCCATTTTGCTTTAAAGATGTTTAAAAGCCTTAAAGGAGGACAAATTACAGGCCTGTGTAAGTAAACTCACTGAACGATATATCCAGATCTTTGATTCGTGTAGAGAATGCTTTCGTTTTCTTCAAGAGACACCTCAATAACCTAACTTTTTGTTGGTTATTAATCGGAAGTTATCGTGTTGTTAACCGAACGTGACGTAATAAGTGATCACGTGGACAATAAATGACCAATGCGTTTTCCTTTGGCATTGAATTTCGTTTGGTTAACTGATTAACTGCAGGTATAAGTTCGTGGAAAGCAAACATTGAAAGGACCCCTTCCCTTTTTAAAAATAAATGTATCAGTTACGTGGGCTAATAAAATTCTTACTTATGGTAATACTTAAAAAATGAAATATGCAATTTAAACAGGACATTTCAAAATTGTATTCTAAAAATGTGTCTTTAGTATGCATCTTTATGAAATGACTTGTTTATACGTATATGACGTCAATTGTGGTGAATAATGACGTCATGTTTTCTGAAGTTACATACCACTACTACGCACAATACAAATTGTGCATTAAGGAATTCTCCTTTATTTCACACTTTCAACTCTTACACACCTGACAGTTTAAATGTGTACCGTGTCACCCTTTCCTATTATAAACCCACATACCAAACGTATAATGGATTTAAGTTGGACAAGAGGGGTTAACTTCAGACAACGTGACGGCGTCATTATTTTGCAAAAATGACGTCACATTTAAATATGACAGTTTCATAAGGATGCCGCCATAAAAACGTATTTTTCAAACTAGGTTGGAATGTTGTATATGGAATTAACATTTAAAGTGTCATCTTTCAAATATGTGTTTCGATTTTTGCATGTTGCGTAAATTAAAACAATTAGTAACTCACGAAACTGTAACATATACTTTGAAACACCATATATTTTGAAGGTTAGTTATAACTATTGGCTCGATCTTGTAGTTAGTTTAATTTAATTTCCACGGTTTTTTTCTCAACCAGTGATAATAAATTTACAGTGAATCGATTAAACAATGTGCATCTAATCAAAAGGACAACTACTTACTTACTAGTTTCAAACTAGGCAAACTAGTAGGACAAATGGTAACCAGTAAATATCCAGAACAATGTTGAAAAACACGACCTTAAACGAAAGAAGTATATATTTAGACTATACCTTTATATTAACAGGCAATGACTTCCAGAAATTATAGTTAGGTACTATTTCCATTCCTTCTTTTTTCTTTACGAATTTCATTGCTAGGGCACCAACAACCAAGTAAACGATGCCAAGAGTACACACTCTGCAATGTAATATTACACCACGTGACTGACAAAGGGGGTATTGTAATGTTAAAATACATAGAGGATCTTTGTTTTATTTTGGTGTAAGATCGAATTTTATTCCACTGAGTGATCACAGAAAATCAATATTTTCACGAGTGGACAAAAAATGGATCTTACACCAAAAATCAACACATTTTCTGTTTAGTATTATGCCTCAATTTCTCTTATAATGTACCGTAATGGCTTCATTGGAAAAAATCGCGTTGAAATCGGATCGTCACGACGTGAGATTTATGACGTCATGGTGATGTAGCCCGGTGCCGTTTCTTTTACTTCATGATACTGGAGTCAGCTTCTAATACAGAGAACATAACGAAATAATTTAACTGTTTTTTCACTGATAAATCTCTAAAATCCATAGAAAGCAAATAATAAAACATACTGTTCCACTACGGTAAATGGGTTATTGAATAACTGTAAAAACAATCGAAATAAATTCTATATCTAATCGCTACTGTTTGTCAAACGCCGGTTAGTGTGACCAAGTGCCAATAGCATATACATGTTGTATATGAACATATCAATTGCATGTGTAATAAAAGAGTGCTACATGTATATGACTCATTAGGGCTTATCAGCATCATTTTTTTCAGTGACTCCCTTTGATAAGAGTATCCTGCAGTTTGACAGAAACATACGACATACACAGTTGATGTGTTGTTATATATAATTATCAGAATAATTTTCACTGTCACAGATAAAAAACGAACAGACTTGGCCATATTTCTAGCCTACATACATGTATTTTGTTTATTTTGTTCAGAACTTACAACGACGAGATTTTGATACGCTGACCGAAAGTTTTAAATACACCGAATCGGATTCACACATGTACTGTTGAGGTACTTACATAATGATGAATATAACTCCCCCGGAAATCCCTCCTGCCCCCGAGCAGTCCTTTGGACCAGACGCGGTACACCCGCCTGGACATGCACACACGGACTTAATGGTCATTTTCTGAAAAAACATATTATATAATAAATTATTATACTTTTTTATACGTTGCCAATTAAACTGGTTGGTATTTAAAAGAGAAATTAAATAACATATTGTTTTTTTTCAGAGTTCACAATTCTGTGAGCATGCATGTGACATATTTATAGCTCAGACAATTTGACCTGATTCTGACCTATATGCATGAATATATTACAAGGTTCTTGCGTTGAATATATAAATGTCTGCGAGCAAATCGTACACTATCTATTCTTTAGATTTGTGTTGGTTTTACTTCTCGAACGTCTTCGTGATATTTTCCGCTTATGAAAACATACAACTGGTGTTATAAATATAAACAATATATCAGCTGTTAATTTATGCCTATAGAAGGTCCAGAGTTGTGTCAAATTATCTGTAATTTACTAATTTGCTAAATCGCTAATCTAAGGAAAACGTTATGTCTAGAGATGATAAACATATCAATTATCAATTCCGAGTGGATTGTAATGGCGTCGCTTTGCGGTAATCAATATTAAAGTGTAACATATTTGAAGCTATTATGAAGGTAATAATTTTACGAGCATCAATTTTCGCGAATTTAACGGACTCGCGAATACAGGGAAAATTAAACCCTCGCGAAATATTCTGCTTTTACAGTACTAAACGGATTTAAAAACGCGACACTAGGGTATGTTGTTTTATAGCAGACAATTCAAGTTTATGCTGGTATGGGAATAGTGCAGATTAAAGGTAAATTTACTGACGTCGTTTTGGTACTAAGATGATAAAAATGAGATGAATATTAACAAATATACAGTACAATCAATACGTCGATCCAGAAAACAAAAGTCGCATTCTGACCAAAATCTCTTACATGGTTACCTCCCTTTGACCATTATGCAGGTCTATGAGACGACGGTGTATGTTTCCTGCAACAATGTTTCCGTGTCATAAAGACACATTCTAAATTAAAGTTGGATATGTCATTTACTATATTCAATTTAATATAGAATTTGTATATAGAATTTAGACTAGCCTTACGTAAAAATTCGATTTGTTATACAGACTGGTCATCTTCAACGATAAAACCAATGCACCGATAAACGTGTTACTTTTGTTTTCTGGACCAATGTATTATTCGTGCGATAATTTAGTTAATACTCGAATATATAAATACATTTGATATGGGAATTTACTTTCCTAAAATATACCAACATACCAAAGTGTCGCGTTTTTAAATCCGTTAACCATAATTATACAGCCTGACTTATAACCATTTTGGACTCATGGTTCCATAAATGTAAAATCGAAGTACATTTTTTGTACTAGATAGTGTTAGTCAGGTCAGATTAACGTATAAATATACATTACTCACGAAGAAGCCTCCACTCTGCTGTCCGTTTGCAGTGACTTCCGGTTCACAAGCGTTTGCGTCACATTCTAAGAATATTTCTGACAACCTGTAATAAGATTTAGTATGAAATAAATTGCAACAATGGAAATGATGATAAATATCACCAAAGATCAGGCCATACTCGGTATCACATCGTTCAATCCGATACCGCGTAATCGGTTGGTACAGCTTACTGCTGAAATATGACAGGCACATGAACGAATCCACACGTGTTTGAACCCGGGTCGCAAGATTACACGGCAAGCGCGCTTACCATTGAGCTACGAAGACACACTGTAATACTGTGCTCGTATACAAAGTCTGCACACAATCTATATTTGGAAATATTAACGCCATCTCTCATGCATGAAACTGCAGCTTATACCATTGGTTCAATAAACTGGTAAGGTCAACAACCAGTCGAAAATATTTACAACGGCTGAAAACCAAGCAATGCTATAAAAAATATAATAGAAAGTCGGACAGGGAAGAAATTTGTAAACATTGGAAAATAAAATAGTCATAAATATTTTATTTCTTCATCGATTTCTATGAAATATACACCACGCTAAGGAGACAAGTATTTGCTTTCCATGAAATATAAAATCTTTTTCAACGGTTGTGCCGTTTTGTCAATTACCTTGTGAAACCGTGGAACGTGTAGGTTTCACAGGGTAATGGAAAAATCGGTAATACTCCTGAAAAAGATCTTATATTTCATGGAAAGCAAATGCTTTTCTCCTTAGCGTGGCGTATATTTTATAGAAATCGATAAAGAAATAAAATACTTATGGCTACATTTGTGTTCCAATGTTAACACATTTCTACTTGTAACTGTAGTCAAAGGCCACGTGGTATTGCTACACTGTTTAAAGTCTAAGTATGTTCGCTATATGTATACATAAGCCTATGAACACGGTTTGTACCTGTGGGAAATTAAAATATGTTCTATTCTATTCTGTTATGTTTTCCTCCAGTCTGCCTATAGTCTAAATTACACATCAAGCGTTCCTTGAGTTGTGCATTTAAAGTCTAAGTATGTTCGCTATAAATTATGTATACATAACATAACATAAAGTTTTTTAACATAGAACTACATGTTCATAGTCAAACACACAAATTGTGTACATACCAATTAAACAAACACATGAATATATGGGCACCTCGGCTATGAACATGGTTTACTGGGTCATTCAGCTAGTTACAATTTATTGTACTTTTCGATAGCTTGGACTTGGGCGGATCTGCGCTTGTTTAGTTGGGCATTGTGTCTTTATGCTTTATGCTTCCTGTGCTCGGTTGGTTCAGTTGGGCATTTTGCTTTTTGTTTTTTAATGTTTTCTGTGCTCGGCTGGTTAAGTTGTCTTAAGACAACTTAACCAGCCAAGCAAAGAAAACATAAAAAACATCACATACCACAATTACACGGCACAATGCTCAATATATTTATATTAAGGTGGAACCAGTGGATTAAAAAATGTCAGAGTATGTATACAAATGTGGTATAATTGTAAAATTAAAGTTATTTCCAATTTAAAACTGATCGTCAATCTTCCGTTTTTAGATAATGACGTTGCTATGACGTCGTGAAGTTGATATGTTACGCACGTTTTTACGTTACGGCGCGGCAAGTCTTACACGTAGTAAAACGCCTGTGAAAAGCGTACTAATAATATCAGTAATGTCAAACCTACGGCATTCGATTCATGTGACGAATACGCCTTCGTACATATATAACTATTACACAATATTTTCAAAACACGCCGACGAAATCCTTAAAATGACGTCGTTGGCGGTTTTTTGTTTTGCCAAAATTACGCACGTTTCTGCTATTTAAAAAATATCTGCCCGTCAGAAAATGATATTTTTTTAATATGATTAACTCACATACATGACCTAAAATATATATGAAAATTAGAAAGTTTCACTATTTGTAATTGTCTCCAGATGACGCCAACTTCTACCGATACCGACGTAAAATGACGTCAATTTCGTTTCGGAAAGTCGAATTAAAAATTGAATTACATATTAACAATTTTCAAATAAACATGAAGGTCAAAGTAAATATACTACACGTCGGCTGGCTCTAATAGTCTCTAATGTCCTTTTTTTTCAAAAATGAGTTTTTTTGCATTTTCTGTCTAATTTGACATTGCTCAATGTCCTGTGAAAAAATTACGTCATAATTTCAAGTACAATGTGCTTTTTGTCAGTAATGTTTTGCTCAAAGTCCAGTATTTGAAACACTACGTAGCGTGCATGTTGCTGAATGTCCCGGAGATTGGTTACTCTAAGAGCAACTTAAACTAAAATAAATAAAGTTGACCATTTGCCGTCCTTTAATTTGTCACGTGATTAACTGAAATGTTTAATATTAAGTTGCTCATTGTCCTCTAGTAAGTCGTTCTTATATTATCCAATGTCCAGATCAACCAATGAAACCGCGTTATTTCGGTAATATTTTGTCCAAACTCCAGGTGTGCAACAACCAAATGCTCAAGTTGCTCAATGTCCAAATTCGGGATAACACACTTTCAAAAAAGACGTTTCTACGTCAATTTTAAGGCAGAATAATGAATGCAATGGGAAGAATGAAGCCATAGTCATATATCTACGTTTTTAAAATTTTAAAATCGGTTGACATATAGATATTAGACAAAGTCAAATGTTCAACCCTCATTTTCTCCAAAACATGATTTTGGCACTTTGATCACTATTAGAACCAGCCGACGTGTAACTGTGTAGCAGTAATATATTTCCATAACAGTAATGCTATATTTTGAGTTTCCACACAAGCTGGATGCATGTGTTTGACTATAAAATGTATACGTTTATCCTTGATTGTGTCTTGTTAACGTTCTTTTTTGCATTTCTTTCAAATATCAGTTCATAAATCGTCCTCCTAGTAATATCATATTTATTTCATTTCGTCGTTCGATTATGGCGTGAATGCTATATATGCTAGTACAAATAAGTCACACTATTATGTCCACAATGTTCAGACAAAAATACACATTGGAACACAATTTATGGCAACATGAGGCAACTTCTATTCACTTTTATCATTGGAAATGATTTCAGACTGTCAATCATCTTACGACTTTTAGTTGCCCGCGGCTTCCCGTTCACCTTTTCTGAAAAAAATATCCAACTTCGTTCACACTGCCCGGTCTATGTCCAAGAAATAGGTTTTCTTAAGTAATACAACTTGCCACGTTTTGCGTAACATAGCAACTTCACGACGTCATAGCAACGTCATTATCTAAATAACGGAAGATCAACGTTCAGTTTTAAATTGGAAATATCTTCAATTTTACAATGATACCACATTTGTATACATATACAGTCAACTCTCGTTATCTCGAACTCGCTTATATCGAATTTTCCGTTATGTCGAAGTTTTTTTCAAGTCCCGATTTTTCTCCTTCTTTGTCTATATGAAATCTCGAGACCCATCTCGAAGTTTCGGCTCGAATTCGGCTCGAATTTTTCGTTATGTCGAATAATTTTATGGTCCCGATTAACCAATTTGCACTTTAAATCTATTGTTCATCTCGAAGTTGGGTCGAAGTCTGATCGTATTCGACTAGCGTCGAATGTTTTTCACACTTCGCCAGTCTGAAATCTTCGATTTACCTGTAATTTTCGCGCCTTCCATTGTTGAACAAATATTTGTTTGCAACAATTTGCGCAAACATGTCATAATACTCATAATACTTTGTGTTACGTACTAACATCAATAAACATGTCATCTCGAACAATTGTTTGTAAGAATAATAATTAAAATAAAATGCATTTTCTCGAGGAGGAACACATGTACATAAATATCACAACGAGCAATTCTCACGAATATGTCGTTCTTACGACCGTAACAATATGGCGGCGTAAAATGACAGAAACTGGAAAACTTGCAACTTCGATGCCGAAAATTCTAACTCGAATTTTCGTTATGTCGAAGTAATATCCACGGTCCCGTGAAATTCGAGATAACGAGAGTTGACTGTACGAATAAAGGGAAATAACGCTACATTGTAGTGGTCTTTGATTTCAACGTAATAAACACATATACACAAAGATATGGCGAAAATCCTCTTGCTATTCGATAGAAATATGATTTATTCTATCGAATAACAAGCAATATTTCTCCATATCTTTGAAAATGTGTGTGTTCCACGTTGTAATCAAAGACCACTATCAAGGTAGCGTTCTTTCCCTAAATTCGTATATGAGATATAATGCGGTCGCACATGTACGCATAAAATAATATGCGTCAATACCCTGTGGTCAAAACGCTGAATGACCAAGTGTCAAAAAGTGTAAAAAAGCAAATATGTTGTAAAATGACAGATATATAGACACACTACCTTAGATTTCCTATCGTACCGGCTGTATAACCCGCCACCACATTGCCTGTCTCTGAGTCCACTTCGAATGCTGCTGACGCGGGATCACCTAGCACTATGGACTCACTGCGATCGGCGTTCACGATGCATACCTACGAAATACAAGTGATATACTTTGTTAAGTTTGCGTCATCACAACCCCTCATATCGATTTATAGCATTCTTGTAAAGCAATAAGATAATAAAAATGCAATGAAAAGATGAATTACCCGCATAAACCCTAACTCAGTGTTGTCTCTGCTGTGTTCGGCAGCATTCAACGTGACCAAAGTAAATACCGCTTTTCAGAAACTGGTATAATATTGCTTAAAAACTAATTTCTCGACCTAATCTCATTTACACTATTAGTGCAATCAGATGTTGAATACTAAACAATAGTTTGTTGCCATCAGTTCAGATAGCATAGCTAATATATCTAACATGATGTACGCACATGAGTAGAGTCATTCGAAATTCGTTTGACTCCGTTTTTTAAAAACGTCCATTGTTCAGAACAGTTTCCAAATAGTTTTTAACAAATGCGTAGTTTGCCAGTCAACGGGAATAACAATTTACCACACAATTTGTGCTGATGTTTATAATTTGTTCAAATTTGGTTTTAGAGGCTAGGGACATGCGGCTGATATGTGTGTATACATACCGCTGCTCCAGTACATGAAAGCTCATCAAATGGTACACATGGGTTGTAGGAATAGAAGTTGCCTTCACTGTCATCTTTGATATCTTTAAATCTGAAGTAATATAATTATTCATTAAATGCTAACTGATGAGATATGGAGATTTAGTTAATTCTAAATGATGAGATATGGAGTTCTATCAGTGAAATAACTCCTACATCAGTCACTGCTTATCACTCACTGCATTGACTGGAATAACGCAACATTTAGTTAGAAGATATGCATGATGCATTTGGATTCTGAAATATTAGAAATGTTCTAGAACATTAGATTTACAGAAGCAGTCGCCGTGAGTTATTAGACTTGACCATATGGTGGTATTCAATATTGATCTTACTTGGCTAAAGGATAAGGACAACCAATCAGATAACACCATTCTAAACTCTTGGTCAGTACCAGGCGCTATGATTGGCTAACATTATTCTCCAATTAAATAAGATCAATATTGAATACCACCCCCTGATCATGACATCTTCGATACGACTGATCGGTACACATGCAGTGTAGATGTTCCACTTAGTTCAGTTCATTAACGTCATGCTGTTGTATAATTTGCGTCGTCTTCTAACATCCGCCTAGTTGTAGATAGTGCGCCTCGAGTGTGAGAGGTCTCGAGTTCGATCACAGATCGTGATATACCGAAGTCGTTAAAACGGTACTCGTATAATTTATTTATCTTGCTTCTCTTGTTTGTCTCGTTAAATGTACTTAATGGTTCGCTCGGTGACAGGATAAAGTATCCGAGTAGGCTGTAACACTGGTGACAAGCGATACTAAAGCAACAATATGTAAACAGTCCTGTAAACGTACAGCTATGCAAAATAAATTAGCAAAACATTGTATATTTATAAGATTATCCTATCCTACAATAACAAGCATGTATACAGGGTGTTAACTTTAAAAAGTTTGTTCTCAAAACTTAAATTTATATTAAATTTTATCTGAGCTCTGTGCGCAGTGCACACTTTCAGTTTCTTACTCCAATAGGTGCATTTAATACCAGTGAGATTAGAACAATGGTAGAACCATATGGAATTTAATCTGACAATTTTACATTCTGTTTCTTTTATTTAACGTCAGAATAATAAACTATAATTGACACTTTTTAAAAAGATTGAGTAATTTATCAACAAACATTATTATGATCTCCTATTAGGGATATTTTACAACAAGATTTGAACATTGAAAACGATCTTTTTAACAACCTGTATATTTTTGTTTAAAAAGTGGTCCCTACCTTGGAGTGTTATCGGTGTTCCCTAAACTGGTTATATCGAGTGTCCCCGAACCGTCATCAAATTCACACGAGCATAGGGATTTCTGCACGCACTTGGCACCAAAAGACAAGTCGTGAGATATGCCCATTAAAATAAATAACAGAAAGCGTTTGGCGGACATAGAATCGACCATCTTGAATTAAAATATCAACGTCACGTGCGATCTGTCATATGATAATCGTTATTAATTATTCATAAATCAAGTCTTTCCAAATTACTATTAAAATGTATCTATTTAAATTTTGATTTAATAGAGGATATCCATAACGATTAGTTTATAATAAATTATCATTTTACACTTTGAGATCTATTTGAACAGTATGAAAAATGTCTCGTTATCAATCCCGTACTGTCTAACGTATTTGAGTTTGATATTTTCGTGTGTATACTGCCCACCAAAAACAAATATACAGATGTAATTTCCACCAGTTACTCAGATCTGTCATTTCACTGCAGTAATAGTTTTGATTACATTGAATATTTTTGTTTATTTAATGTAAAGGCCAGATACAGTGATTGGTACCTTACGTGCGAAAAATAAAGTTTCTTTGTTCTGCTTGAAAAGTTACTTTGTCATCAAAAGATGGATAGATTCCGCCTATGGGATCACGTGGTTATTTAAATTCAAAACATCTTCATGTTAACTTCTATCTCTTTTTGACATATGTATACTTATTTTGAGGGGTACTGTATATAATAGCATGTATAATGAGATAAACTTCAGTGCACTTATCAAAGCACGTACGAAATATCGAACTTATATAGGATTCCTCATGAGTTGTCTTTGGAGATCAACGTTTCTTGAACGGGTCTAGAAAACACAGATTATTAAGCAAGCCGTGTTTTTGTGAAAAGTTAAAGAAATGTTGATCCCAAGGCAAAGAGTGGCGGCTTCTTTTTATCAAATTACTATAGTAACTGAGTCAACGTCACAAATAACGAATTTTACGTTACGTTATCACACCGAAGAGCTAGTGACGTCACGCATTTGTTCTCACTCATGTTGGAGAACATTGTTCAGTCATTTGTTCTCACGTGGAAGATCACGATATTTATGTGATAAACGTAAGTTTCTTTTACAATTCTTTTGAAAGTGCGGTAAATGGATATGGGCCACTAATCATGTCACATACTCACAAATTGCATTCATTAAAGGGTTACAAAGGCTTTAAATTTGAACGTAAGTTTAATTTTACGGTAATCGCTTCGGAAAAGCAGTACATGTACCATCAAACTATGATGAGCCATTGTTGCCTAAATCAGGTGATCCCTTACTTACATCAGTTATATACCAATATGATTAAGGATTTAACAACAGTGATTATTTAAACTGTGGTTTCTTAATTAACGCCTCTAGGTCCCACTGAAGAATTCCACATCGGCGCTGTTCTCCCGATTTCTACCGATACCACCCGGTTCGTCACGATTCCTTCCGATATCGAAAACTGTCTCATGACATCCCCGACGCTTCCCCTAGACCACGAGAAACATGTTCCCGATGTCCAGATAGCTCATTAATTTCAATCGGGAGTCCATCGCCGAGGCAAAAATGACTAGTGGGACATAGGCTTAAATTTTGTGAAAATAACTCACCGCAAGGTAGGGCAAACTTACACTATTATAGTCGTGCGGACGGACATGGACTTTATCGCATTCAGATCTCATCCATGTATTAATCAACACCATGCTAGATAATTGTTATCAAGGTAATATCGTGGTCATGATTTAAAACTACATCATATGGTGCACACACTGACACCTCAATAAATAGACCATCGTTTAGAATAGACCATTTTAAAATATTGGTCTCTTTACTGAGACGGTCTCGATATTGTGGTTAAATAAAGAAGCAAGGTAGTAAAAGTATTCATGCAAATTGTGGCTTTCATTTTTGGTGTCCTAATGATTGAGATGGTCTTAATATGGGGTTTTACGGTAGTTCTTTCCGCCACTTACATCGATCGTGCAATGGTACCTCAATAGACCGAGGTTTCTAAGTTAAATCAGACATAAATTCTTGTCGTCGTGGAATGCAATAGACGGTTGTAAGCCGTGGATCAGACACGGTTGCTCTATGTTTGACACCACGGTGCACCAATTACCAGCTCATACAGATTGTGTAGACGTATAGTACGGAAAATTTGACACTACTCTCGACCTTTTACTAGCCTAATTTAACAGCTGATATATCGTCTATATTTATAACCACGGTTATATGTTTTCATAAGCGGAAAGTATCACGAAGATGTTCGAGATGTGATAGCAACACAAATCTTAAGGACCGATATTGCCGGATTTGCTCGCGAAAATGTATCTATCCAACGAAAGAACCTTGGAAAATATTCATGCATAAAGGTCAGGATCACGTCAAATTCTCATTGCTATACGTTGAACATTGTATTCTGTTGATATTTAACGACATATACGACATAGACCAGTTATGAATAATCATAAACGCTATTAGAATGGATTGTATGATTGTGTTAACTCAAACAAGGCTGATAAATTAACACTAATCTATAGTTGATAAACTGATTACAACCATGTGATAAATTGTATGTTCTGATAAATTTCGACGTTTAGCAAGTATTTGAATACGATTCATGTATATGAAGCTTATTTATCTATAAAATATTCAACTGAATCCTATATTTATGCTAGATGTACGTTTCGTAATCTAAAACACTCTCTTTGTCAGCGTTGTCGTTCTTTGCTTTTATCACACATCTCTGTGTAAGACTCAATGGCATGAATCGTTTATTAAACGCATATCGAGATAGACTTTTACAACTATAATGTACATAATATATACATTTGTGTGTATTTTTGTGTATAAACAAATCAACTTCCGGATATCGCAATTCGTCATACACTTGAATTGTATGGTCTCACAGTAAGTCATACAGTGACCGGAAATCACGGATGCTTTTGTTCGCAATAAGTCATACATGTTGAATTGTATAGTATCTCAATCAGTCATACAGTGACTTGAAGTTACAGGTACTTTGCTCGCAATAAGTCATACACGTTGAAATGTGTAGTATCACAATAACTCATACAGTGACTTGGTGTATACGCTGTGTATACTATATAGTATATTAAATGGATAGGAAGAGTAAATTTTAAATTCGCATCTACAAGCACATTTATATAGATCTACAAAGATAACAAGACTTGGTTGGCTTTTTATTTATTCTAAAATAACTTTTAAATTCATTTAGCACATAACATGCGGTCCAGGAGTGCCGTAAAGCCGTGACGTAAATATCGTTCGGTACACCCAGGCCGTGCAATAAATATTTAAATTAGCTTGACGTGACGTTAGCCAATCCATGCATTGATCCGTCACTGCCGTTAGGATAATATCAACGTCGCCATGACGTCGCGCTCATTGTACCGCTAAATTTTGGCTGAAACATAAGCAGCGTACATCATCATTCTTAACAATATTGAGCGCGTTCTAAGGTTGTGTGATAAATAGAATCTTACATTCGTGCTCATTACATCCGAGTTTTATTAAACTCGTCGACAAAAACAATATGACACTCGGCAAAGCCTCGTATCATATCATTTTGTCCACTCGTTTAATAAAACTCGTATGTAATGAGCACATATGCAAGATCCTTTATATGAAGTATACCTGAGACATTTCTATAATATTCGAATTAGATTCAACCATTTGTTTGTACCAACTATTATCACATCATGTATCAGGTACTGCTATATCTAAAGCTAGACGAAAACTAATTGCTCACTCAGTCCATGATTTTACAGCCTCGTTTTGAAGAGGTTGAATTATCAGCTAAGCCCAAGTTGACCCACGTGACGTGTGTATACGCAATTTTGTGTATTGTAATATGTTTCATTTCAAAAGGATTAAGAAATATATTCATATAATTATGTTTTAGTAATTGGCAAGATATTCCCTTTAAAGTCAAGTCTCATGACATTAACATTTATTGGATTACAAGCAAACTTTATATTCACCTTTTCAAACTGTGTATCTCAAATAAAGCAATAATCATGATTTCAACAATTTATTCAAAATTGGTTATTATCTTAGTTTGTATGTGTGTGCTTATTTCTTGTGATACTGACTGTACATTAGACGATGAGTGTTCATGTTCATATACTGATGGTAGCGGTAAGGTTGACCTAACCAGCCTCGGAAACCAGGATGACACACCAAAGTAAGTAGCACCAAGTACGCGTACGTTTGGTCATCCTTCATCTTAAGCATATGTCCCATTGAGGAATTCCTCATCGACATTGTTCGTCAGATTTCTTCCGATACTTCTGATACCACCCGATATCACGAATGTCTCATGACTTCCCCGAAGCTTCCCATAGACCACGAGGAACCTGTTCCCATGGTCCTGGTAGCTCATTAATTTCAATCGGGAAAACATCGTCGAGGCAAAAAATCCTCAGTGTGACATAGGCTTGAATTAAATATAAGCGATATCCAGCAAAGTAAATGACATGATACCTTCTACTTTGAATAGTTATTGTTTAATAGAATAAGTAAATTGACTCTTTGCTTGTGCTTTATAATACGGAGAATTTAACGCAACTCTCGAGCGTTTTTACCCCAAAGCAAAGAGATACCCCGTATGCATATGTTTGTTAGCGTTTTTACACCAAAGCAAAGAGATACCCTGTATGTTTGTTAGCGTTTTACCCCAAAGCAAAGTGATACCAAGTATGTGTGTTAGAGTTTTTACCCCAAAGCAAAGTGACGCCCTGTATGTTTGTTAGCGTTTTACCCCAAAGCAAAGTGACGCCCTGTATGTTTGTTAGCGTTTTACCCCAAAGCAAAGTGACGCCCTGTATGTTTGTTAGAGTTTTACCCCAAAGCAAAGTGATACCAAGTATGTGTGTTAGAGTTTTTACCCCAAAGCAAAGTGACGCCCTGTATGTTTGTTAGCGTTTTACCCCAAAGCAAAGTGATACCCTGTATGTTTGTTAGCGTTTTTACCCCAAAGTAAAGTGACACCCTGTATGTTTGTTAGTGTTTTTACTCCAAAACAAAGTGACACCCTGTATGTTTATTAGTGTTTTTACTCCAAAACAAAGTGACACCCTGTATGTTTGTTAGTGTTTTTACTCCAAAACAAAGTGACACCCTGTATGTTTATTAGTGTTTTTACTCCAAAACAAAGTGACACCCTGTATGTTTGTTAGTGGTTTTACTCCAAAACAAAGTTACATTTTGTATGCTTTTATGTGTTTTATTTAAAATAAAACAACAAGAAACGCTCTGAATGGTTGTACAATGGTTATAATGTTTTGAGTTCTGGATGTTTGTTTTAAGGTTTAAAGATGTGGTATACAAGGATGAAGGGTATTACTATTCATACAATCCGTGTGGTGGATTTACGGAGGGCGACTGTCAGGATGCAGCTGTAAGTATTCGCCGATGTATCGCGATATATTGTAATATGTAGACCCCAGATATCGTGATATATTGTAATATGTAGACCCCAGATATCGTGATATATTGTAAGAACCAGAAAACATCACCAATATACAGACATAGCTACTACACCTATGTTTTGAAAGGGAAAGCAATATACTGAGAGATACATGTTCTGCAATATTTCGATCTGATATCGCGATATATTGATATATTTAGACCTGGTATCGTGATATATTGTAATACTTTAACCTGATATCGCGATACTGGGGTTATAACTCGGTCACAGAGCACTGACATTCCATTCCCTGTAGACTACTGTATTTGAGTTTCTAATACGACTTCACTTTTTGTATTTGCGAATAGTTTTGGTGTTTATATTTTTTAATACATTGATTCTTGATGGTCTCGGTGGGCAATAAACAGACGCCATGGTTCTCTTGTTATTCCCCTACCGGTCTTCAACCGGAGGGGACGCTAGTTTTGCCCTCAGTCCGCCAGTCTGTCCTTCCTGACATAGCTCAAACAGTTTCCAAGAGCTCTAGGTTTATAACATATTGTATGTGGATAGGGGGCAATTATAGGATTATGCTCGTCAAAACTTATTTTGATTCTGATAAACATTGTGGTTGCTATGGAGACAGAAAGAATGAACATATGCCCTAAATCTGGATCCTGCCATAACTGAAACAGTTTACAAGCTATGTTTATGAAATTTGGTATTTGGGTAGGTGCCATTAAGGAGATTATGCCTATCCAAATATTTATTTTACTCTGTGGTTGCTATGGCAACAGAAACATTGAAAATGATTTAAAGGTTCAAACCGGTAGGGGACTTCTGTATTGCTTGCAATTCTTCGTGACTTGTTTAAATTTAGTACTTGCAATAAATGCAATAATATTCGTGCTGCTTTATTTTCACCGACAGTCGTGTGTCTCAAATCAAGACAAGTCCGAACAACAGCAGATCGGGGACGCATCTAAGGCAGCTTTCACGATTGATTCAGACTCGGGAAACGTCATTGTGGCATACACTTCCGGCCATGGTGTTTTGAGGTAAGTATCGTTTATTTCCGGTTGTGATATCATGTATCGATAATACGGCGACGACGATTAAGCACATACATAGCAATTCAACAGTCACAGACCAGCCTCACATTGGGTGCCAATGTCGTAGGTTCATAAAATCATATACCAATGACGAGGCTCGAATCCGCGATCCCCTGTTTGCAAGTCAGGCGCTCTACCAACTAAGCTACGACCCGGGCTAATGACAATGCTTTGCAACTGTATCAGTCAAATACTGGTCCTGTGGCATGTGCACTTCCGGTTTCCGTTCGCTATGGTGGACACTTCTTGATATGGTGTGCAGAAGAATCTTTACAGAACATTACATACTTTTTAGACAAAATCATGGTATATCTAAATACAACCATTTATAAGTTTGAATTATAGAGGAATTGGAATTTGGAAAAATATATATATAACGTTTCGTATAATGTATTGTCGAACACGGTAAAATAGTATTTTCGTCGAAAGTCTTTTGTAAGATTATGGAATATGCTTAGGCATGGTGATTTACATTACAAAAGCATTGAGGGTAAACAATATATTGAACCGAAACCAAAATGTCGAAGTTAAAAAGGTCCATGCTTTTCTCTGTAAGAATTTGTAGAGAAAATGTAGTAATTAGTGGTTTCAATTTCGCTCCATTTACATCGATGTTTAACTTAGTTAAAGGGACAATGTTCTTTGGATAGCTTCCGTTGCGATTTATATTTAACCTTCAATATGTCTGATGATTCATAATTGTATCCACTTTATGTGTTTTGATACAGTTATATAGAGATAAAGGTTAATCCATAAATGTGATAATGTATCAACATAATGCACTATGCGAAACAATGATTTGAATCCTGAACATTTTAAGGATGGTAGTTTATCAAAGACATGTCCCTCATCCAGCCCAAACGCCAATACAAAATAAGCTTATGTGCACTATGCATCGACTCGACCATTCAACTATTTTCAGACTGACGTCTGTGAATCTAGTATGCGACAAAACTGCTTGTGAGCCAACTTTTACACCAAACGGGGAACAAGGGGCAGGACAGTTTGTAAGTACATCAACCAATTTCTGAAGAGTATTGTATTTGACTTGATGACGTCATAGGTAATGACGTTCACCTTTTAACTCAACATCTATATTCATTTTTCAGAATCGTTTATGTTTTTTGTAGACAATGTGTACTTTAGAATATAACATCCTGCATTTTGATTGGCCGATAGAAATTCGCGCCAACATAATTATGACCGTTGGGAGCAAACTTGTAATGATTAAATGTTCGTTTAACCGCTAAAAATTGGCGTTTTCATTGGCTCAAAATGTAGGTTATATTTTAAATCTACTAATACGCAGCCAAGATACATGCTACATGCACTATGACATTAAAACTATAATAATATTATTGATCATATTTTCCGAAGTTTGCATTAATCAAATGTAACCTAATGTATATATATATGAAAATAATGTTTAAAATCTGACAATATCAAAGAACAAAAATGAAATAATTAGACATTTGAGAAGTAACGTAACGTTATAAACATGTATTCATGGTATTCTAACACAAACTCGATCAGATGCTATTCTATACTTTTCAAATTTACAGGAACTGACGTTAACCACTGTGTGCGCATGCCCAGGTGGATGTGACGCCAGTGGGCCTATACATTGTTCAGGATCCGGGGCGGCTGGTGGGCTCAGTGGAGGATCATTATTATGTATTTTGTACGTACACGTTTAGTTTATTTATTCTTTTAAAAACTATTATGAATTACAATGCTGGCCTACACATGTACTTAAAAGTATACTTTGGTCTTCACATGATATTATAATGGAGGCCGATAGTGGATGAGCAATAAAAAAGGCATGGAAGAACATCAACTCGGTTTCGATCATCAATCAGCAGCATGGTATTCCTCATGTGTCCCATAGTGCCAAGATACCCAGTCCTGTAAAATATCTGGTTTATCGATGTACAACCTTCGATTTAAGACAAACAAAAGTTGACTTATTTTAAAAGCTAATGAACTATAAATTACCAAGGGGAGTAACCTCAGATGTATCATGATAAGGCTAAAATCCCTCCAAACAGCTCGAAACCCGGAGTTTGCATTCATATGACAAATAACTCATCAGAACCCTTAAAATCAGAAATCTAGCATAATTTGGAATTGTTGAACCCCTGGTTGTACTGACGGGTTGATGTCATTGGATGTCATACTTTATTGTAACTGGCTTTTACATTATTCAATATTATCTTTGTTTCAGGTTTTTCTCGCTGTTGTTCGTTTACTTAGCAGCAGGTATGATATTTATGAAAGTAAAAAACCAAGCAACAGGAACTGATATTATACCAAATAAAGGGTTATGGACGAGTATTCCTGGCTTAATATTGGTACGAATGCTAGCCCAAAACATTAATAGTGTATACACACCAACTCTTGAATATCTCCGGACAATATTTTATATAGCCATGTCCCTTTTCATAGCACGGTATTCACATATGCCAGTATAGATGTATAAGTTACACTCCTTCCAGAACCCCACCCACGCTCGTATGTACGGATGCCCAATGTAGCATCCAAACGTACCTTATTCAGTGATTTTACACAAGGGAGGCAAACAATTTAAGATTTCTGTTGGTAATTGAAATGTTTTATATGTAGCAAAAAAGGGTAAACCATTCTAGAGTATTGTTTACCACGGAGGGGTAATCCATGTTAGATTTCTGTTTACCACGGAGGGGTAAACTATTAAAGATTTCTGTTTACCACGGAGGGGCAATCCATGTAAGATTTATGTTTACCACGGAGGGGTAATCCATGTTAGATTTCTGTTTACCACGGAGGGGTAATCCAATTTAGATTTCTGTTTACCACGGAGGGGTAATCCATTTTAGATTTCTGTTTACCACGGAGTGGTAATCCATGTTAGATTTCTGTTTACCACGGAGGGGGATCCATGTTAGAGTTCTGTTTACCACGGAGGGGTAATCAATGTTAGATTTCTGTTTACCACGGAGGGGGATCCATGTTAGATTTCTGTTTACCACGGAGGGGTAATCCATGTTATATTTCTGTTAACCACGGAGGGCAATCCATTCTAGATTTCTGTTTACCACGGAGTGGTAATCCATGTTAGATTTCTGTTTACCACGGAGGGGGATCCATGTTAGATTTCTGTTTACCACGGAGGGGTAATCCATGTTATATTTCTGTTAACCACGGAGGGAAATCTATTCTAGATTTCTGTTTACCACGGGGTAATCCATGTTAGATTTCTGGTCACCGCAGAGAGATAATCCATGTTAGATTTATGTTTACCACGGGGGTAATCCATTTTAGATTTCTGTTTACCACGGAGGGGGATCCATGTAAGATTTCTGTTTACCGCGGAGGGGTAATCCATGTTAGATTTCTGTTAACCACGGAGGGATAAACTATTCAAGATTTCTGTTAACCACGGAGGGGTAAACTATTCAAGATTTCTGTTTACCACGGAGGGGTAATCCATGTTAGATTTCTGTTTACCACGGAGGGGTATACAATTCAAGATTTCTGTTTACCACGGAGGGGCAATCCATGTTAGATTTCTGTTTACCACGGAGGGGTAAACTATTCAAGATTTCTGTTTACCACGGAGGGGCAATCCATGTTAGATTTCTGTTTACCGCGGAGGGGTAATCCATGTTAGATTTCTGTTTACCGCGGAGGGGTAAACTATTCAAGATTTGTGTTCACCACGGAGGGGTAATCCGTGTTAGATTTCTGTTTACCACGGAGGGCAATCCATTCTAGATTTCTGTTTACCACGGGGGGTAATCCATGTTAGATTTCTGTTCACCGCAGAGAGATTATCCATGTTAGATTTATGTTTACCACGGGGGTAATCCATTTTAGATTTCTGTTTACAACGGAGGGGCAACCCAATATAAATTTCTGTTTACCACGGGGGGTAATCCATGTTAGATTTCTGTACACCACAGAGAGATAATCATAGTAAGATTTCTGTTTACCAAGGAGGGGTAATCTAATTTTAGAAATCTGTTTACCACGGAGGGGTAGTCCATTTTAGATTTCTGTTTATCACGGAGGGGGGATCTATGTTAGATTTATATTTGTTTACCACGGAGGAGGATCCATGTTAGATTTCTATTAACCACGGAGGGGCAATCCATTTTAGATTTCTGTTTACCACGGAGGGGTAATCCTTTTTAGATTTCTGTTTACCACGGAGGGGTAGTCCATTTTAGATTTCTGTTTACCACGGAGGGGTAGTCCATTTTAGATTTCTGTTTACCACGGAGGGGGGATCAATGTTAGATTTCTGTTTACCACGGAGGGGTAATCCATGTTAGATTTCTGTTTACCACGGAGGGGGATCTATGTTAGATTTATATTTGTTTACCACGGAGGGGGATCCATGTTAGATTTCTATTAACCACGGAGGGGCAATCCATTTTAGATTTCTGTTTACCACGGAGGGGTAATCCTTTTTAGATTTCTGTTTACCACGGAGGGGTAGTCCATTTTAGATTTCTGTTTACCACGGAGGGGGGATCAATGTTAGATTTCTGTTTACCACGGAGGGGTAATCCATGTTAGATTTCTGTTTACCACGGAGGGGGGATCTATGTTAGATTTATATTTGTTTACCACGGAGGGGGTCCATGTTAGATTTCTATTAACCACGGAGGGGCAATCCATTTTAGATTTCTGTTTACCACGGAGGGGTAATCCTTTTTAGATTTCTGTTTACCACGGAGGGTAATCCATTATATATTTCTGTTTACCACGGAGGGGCAATCCATTTGAGATTTCTGACAACCACCTAGGGGTAATCTATTTTAGAAATCTGTTAACCACGGAGGAGCAATCCTTTTTAGATTTCTGTTTACCACGGAGGGGGGATCCATGTTAGATTTCTGTTTACCACGGAGGGGTGATCCATGTTAGATTTCTATTAACCACGGAGGGGTAATCCATTTTAGATTTCTGTTTACCACGGAGGGGTAATCCATTTATTATTAATAAGATAATTCTAGACTGATGTTAACCATGTTAAAGTGTAATTATTTGTTTACCAAGGGAGGTAATCTATTTTAGATTGAATATGGATGTTAATCCATTATTCAAATTTTGATTACCACGTGTATTAAATCTATGTTTTTCTTTTGATCGAAAGGAATAACTTCCATTTTAATTTACATTTATTGTAATGGTTATATAGCACAAAACAACGCATCAAATAACCTCATGTGTATAAAGTGTACCAACCGTCGACACGTTTCATCAACGAGCTTCAATTGTAATAATAATTATTTTTAAACATGCATTTATATAATGAGTTATATTTTGGTGCCTGTATATATTTTTTGTTTAATTCATAATTATAGCATAAAAATGATTTGCCCATACGTTAATAGGACGAAAAACCATGCGCACGCGAGCACTGGCGTCCAGTTTTACGTATGCTCATTTTAGGGCCACGCCGACGACTGTTAAACATATACAACGTCATAATTATTATGAACTGTAATTGACATTTTATTGTAATAATTACTAATTAATTTTATATAAGATTTAAATCATAAATTTAAACAAACCCGCATTATCCGTGTTTTCTTGGTATTTGCGAACCCGGAAGTCGACGCTCATAACAAAAACTGGTATGACATATTATGTTATATACATGCAATAGATATTCGAACAAAACGTTTGTTTTCGTGACGTCGCCACAACATTTCCGGCCAAAATGTCATCATTTTGAAATACGAACGCATAAATTGATGTGTGTATGTTATAATAGCATTCACGCATGTTTTTCGCGTTATAACATATGCATATATGGCTTGGGAACCAACCGTTCCTCGGGACTCTGCAGATGTTATAGCACGAAAAGGCATGCGTTAGCTCTACATAATGTCAGTGGGTTTTTTTGTTAACTGCTTTAGTGTTATTAATGAACGAGGTGGGTCCAAACAGTTCGTTGACACGTATCATAAAATAAAAACACAAACTGATTTTAGAGTAAAACTTCACTATAACAACATACAATGCACTGACGTACAATACAGCAAGTTAAAAACTAGTTATTATTCTACATAACGTCGCCTGAGTGGAACATTGCGCTTTCTACCTTTTCCAATAGTTCGAGAAATTGAGTTTAAAGATTCAGTGATATTTATTGTATTGTTCAAGATATGTTGACAATATTATACGCGAATATTCAGCCTAAAGAATAGACTTAGAATATCAAGTTAGATATTTATAAAATGTTGAATGTGTTTATTTATTTATATTTTTGTGTTTGGAGATAGAGCAATTTTGTCATAATATTTCATTATTTCTTAAAGGTGAACTGCTCTATCTCCAAGTGAAATTAATGGAGATATTGAGTTGATACAGTATAAGAGTCAATAGTTGATTTATTTGGTGGAGATAGAGCAAATCATTACTGAGTATCTTCTCTATGTTGGACGGATTTATTATTATATTATATATTATTGTTGAGCTCGATGAGATGATTTCAGTGATATAAAATTCTCACTTTTGTCAAAAATGGAGATAGAACACTTCTTTACTCAGGCGACGATAATTGCATGTACAATCACTGAGGTAATACTTCAGCGGCGCATGTCATGACGACATTATATTTCACAACGTTATTTGTAATTATTAATAAATGTTTCTTTATACGTTTTTAGTATCATTTTTTTCTGGTGAAATATTTCGTGTGAAAAATAGTTTGTTATGATGCTGGATACCCTTCGAATTGGAGTGTCTAGTACGAACTTTTTGGATACACTTTTTACAATATATTGAATGTATATAATTTATTGTTTTGATTCTATTTTATATTTCAGACTGGTTTTAAGTTTACAATCAGCAAAATTACAAGAAAACCAATGGAATATAGTACGAATTGATGACATTATTATATATATTAACATTTGTTAGTCATTTATTAATTGTACAGGCATACATGTCTGTAAAGACCATATATGGAAACAGCCAAACTTGGTATGTGTGTGTCTCTCTGAACAGGTTCATTATAATCAAATATAAATGATGAGTAATGAGATTGGTGGTCTATGCAGGCAGATTTTGAAGCTCTTAGTGGTTGTCGTTCTCAGTTGATCTTTAACATAAAATCAAATATTATTTGACTGTATATAGTTTTGAAAAATAAAACCTAGTGTAATGCTTGTAAAGGACACAAATATGTTTTAATTTATTCTTTATTTGGATGCAGAAACCTACGATGGCTATTACAACACACAAGTTTACAACTTACAAGTAAATTCAGCTCAGGTTTAAATGGTATACATGTACTTTAGTATTTGCTTTTACAACATTACACTGGAAATACATTGTCCTCTTGTTATTTGTCAAACTCGTGGCGAATATTCATCATCATATTGCATATTTATTAAGGTGGATGATGTTGTTTTTAGTTGTTCGAAGAACGACTAGTTTTAACGCACGTTTCAACAATTGCACCCCGTTAGTTGATGCAACTACTTTTCTTCCTACGCCGCCAATAGACGGCGCCACCTTAGCTACATTAAACTGGTCCGTTTGCGTATGTTCCGCCGATGTAAATCGTTCTGCAAAATATAGTTAATTAAGTTCAGCATACATGTATATAAAATCGTCAATTGACAGCCAAAATGAACTATCAGCGTATTGAATATGGCAATAATAATAACACAAATCGGTTAGTTCATGCAAATCACATCGGTCTTTGTCCCAATGCAATAGTTTATTTACCGAGGAAAGCAAAAATATCCAAAATTTCAAGCGTACGCAATCTTGATGTTCGAGACCATGTTTCTGTACAGCGAGAACAGTAGGGGTATGTTGCATAAACCAAACCCTTCTGTATGATAAAGATTACGTCCCGTATAAAACACATTGCTTGATTAACAGAATCATGGTATTGATACCAGATAAATAGTTTTCATATTAATTTGATTTTGTTCAATCGTTCAGCACATAACACCACCAAATAAATAGAGGATATTTGTTTGTTTAAATTGAATACGAAATATATCCCATCATGACATTTGTAGTGTTAACTTCAAAACTTTCAATGTTCACGAGTGCGTAGTGATTTTGTTTCGTCGTTGTCGTTAGGTGCACGTACAGTCCTCGTACAATACATATTTTTTTTTTTCTGTCATGGAAAAATATGTCTATACAAATTGGGTTGGTGTCTATACATGTATCCTCGAAGGTCCTCATTCCGTGATAGTCGGGATTCCGGTGACGTCTCATTTCTCGTGAGTTCCGATGACGTCATCATCGTGCACATGGGTAAATATCAACAAAAGCTTTTTGTAATTGGCAGACAAAAAAAAAGCTAAAATTGCATCTAAAAATGGTATAACTCCTACAAATGCGCTCACCTGTGTAAACTATTACATTTTCTATAATATGTCAATACATAGTCACTTGAATGTGCCATTTCTTCCACACAACTTACTTTAACAAATTTGTCTGCAAGGTACCCGGATGTTTGATTGACATTTTCACACCGGAGGTAAAGAAATTGACACAAAATCTTGTAAGATTTACTTCCCTTGGCAGAATGTCACCGGAATGAGGAACATCTAAAAATGGCGGTCAATTTTGACTATATTGATTATTTGATGTCAATCATTCGTCAAAATTATTGCAACTAAACAATATGATGTAATATGTTGGAAAATGATGGTTCTATCAAAGTAGATGTAGTTTCTTGCAGAATTTGTTCGTTTTTCAGCATTTTTTTTTCAACTTGATTCTTATCCCACCGTAATGAGGACCTTCGAGGCTACATCAAGGCATTTAAACATGTATTATTGAAGACTATTCGCAAGTAACAAATGTACAAATAAGTCATAAGAAAAATTAAGATTGTGAAAAATACAGCTGCATCATCCTTAATTTATACTTTCACTGCATTCATTCATGCGAACAACTTTCAGCGGTTTGATTTTAAAACAGCGATTTAATCTTATGTAGTAATTACTAGTGACTAAACAAAAGAACAATCCCCTAAAATGTAATGATCATTTATCACAAGCATTTTTTTTCAAAAACATATTTATTAATTTAGTTCTTTAATATAATAAATAATGTATGGTTGGGCATAAAATAATATTACGCTGTAAATTACGCTTTACAAACAGTGTAACCACCATTCGCGATTTTTTTTTTGATTTTGAAAGCTTTCGGAATCAATTATCCGGAACATTGTACCTGAGAGTTCTTTTTCATATTTTCCATAGCACTATCAACTGGTAATTACTAAATGGTAAAATCACAATTTCAAGACGAGAAAAGATACGTGTACATCTCCTTGAACGGACACAGAAGAATTAGACATCTGTTCAGTGTTTTATTTTTGTTCCTTTATATAATATTTATTATGTCTTGTTTATTTTGATTCATCCATTATATGAATTGAGTGACACAGTGGTCAAGTGGGGTAACGCTCTTAACTACGGATCGAGGTGTCTCTGGTTCAAATCCCGACCCGAGCACTTGGTCATTTCTGAATCGCGTGTCATACTGTGGTTCCCACCCAACAACAGATGAAATGGTTGATAACCTAGAGGTAGTAGCGTGTGTTTTTGGTTGAATATATTATATCGGGAACGTTAGAACCGATGACTCTATTCGCCTATTGATTCCGGATTCCTTGTAGGAGGTCATTTGCCAATAAGGCACGAAAAAACGTTCTACTGTGTGTTTACTTCATGGAAATAAATAACTGGCCTAAAATGTTCGTGCCTAAAAATATTGTCAGATTCAAGTAAATGTGGGTACAAGGGAGGTAACTCTTGTAAGATTCAAGTAGATGTGAGATCAAGGGAGGTAAATCTTGTAAGATTCAACTAGACGTGAGAACAAGGGAGGTAACTCTTGTAAGATTCAACTAGACGTGAGAACAAAGGAGGTAAATATTGTAAGATTCAAGTAGACTTGAAGTGTGTTTGGTCTTGTTCAGATCTTCTTTTTTTCTTTTCATTCACGCATTGTTAAGTATGCATACTATCATGGCTTGTTAGAGACCGCAACCTGGCCTGGTACATCCGACTTTAGCACTGTATGGTTTCTAGCGTTAACTCACTCCCGGGAACTTGATAGCGGTTCAAAGCCTAGCAAATTATCCATAGTTGGGGACATGTTCATTAAGACATGTCCGCACACCAGTGGGCCATAAGTACCGCATGTCTAGGTGCAGGACTCGTCCGAAACCCATGTAGTTCAGCCTGGGGCCGCAGTGTACCCAGTTTTTGTGCGTCATCATGCAGATGCACTACATAACTACCTAAGGCTTGCCCATGGAGAGGCTATGTACAGGAAGTGTAGGCTTGCACACTCGGCTCCCTTTCCACAAAGGGCTATCAAGCGGCAGCAGCTAAAAGCGAACAGTGATAAGCACAAAACACTCAACAAACCACACTAAGTTGTTTACCCTTTCTCTATATACATGTATTTGTTCACGACAGTTGACCAATCTGATTTATCCTGGAATTTATAAACTAACACATTGTACACTTCCATAATAACAGACACATTTAAAGATTAATGTAACAATGGTATATTAGCCTGTATCATGCACGCATTGCTAATAGGCACTGAATGGATACAACAATAGCATTACTATATCTTGTACATAGAAGAGGAATAACGAATATTGAGATACAAGACAAACACAACTCGTTCACGCATTGTCCAACTTTCCTCGCATGCATTGATTTTGTAGAAGTGAAATACTTGTATGATTAAGCTAGACTTACCTTAGTCGATGGGAAGGTGGGGGTTACTCATAATTTCATCCAACATAAAACTCATTAAGGGGTCACACACCCACCCACACACTCCCATCCCTGTTATTATGATTATTTAAAAACACATGATGAATAGAGTACTCTAAAATAATTATGACTTTGTCTACCGGGCGCTGCGTTCTCTCTCGGCTTTATCTGCCGGTCGTTGCGTACTCTCGAGGTTGCTTCCTCTCTTTGTGTGGCCCATTAAAGGGGTTTATGTGTAGGATGAAATAAAGTGTTTGGAGGTTATCAACCATTGCATGTGGTATTAGCAGTAGTAATAAGAGTTGTTATTGAATACTATGGAATTATTCTATTGTATTGATATATGAAAATAACTCGACAACAACACGTGTTACGTGTTTTTGAGAGGCTATAGCCTCTCATACTACCATTGCTCATTCTTAATGCAACCTGAACCGCCTTTAGGCTGCTATGTGAATCCGCATTCAAGTAGTTCCAGAAACTGTCAACATTCCCAATACTGCTTCATATGTGTTTATATTATAATTTACGTTTCGGTTTATGTCTTCATCAGAATATAATTTACATGTACATGTAATCAACAAAAAAACGGATTTTTATTTTTCATTTAATTCATATACATACATGAACATGTGCATAAAGAATAAAGAAAAGGGTACAATAAATACAGAAACGGATACAAGATACATGTAACTAAATAAATAGTAAGTCCTGTATATATATATATATTACTCAATATCACTTGTTTCGCGTGGTCATTGGATTCGCGGTATTTCTAAACTCCATCCTCGGAGTGTTTACTACATTTCCTGTTGTTGTTGTTGAAATAGGTCAAATACCACTAAAACTGATCTTTAGGGCGCACACATTCAGTGAATTTAAAGAATCGAACTGAATTGGTAATGCCAACAAGGGACAGTCCAATTATTGCTAGCACTATCCTGAAGGGTATTTTTGGCAGCATGAATTTAAGTATTTTAACTGTTGTCAATATTTTCTGTTTCTTAATATTTAAGATCACTAATAGATCTAGATGAAAATACAGCGTGATATACATTTAGTCGTGTTTAACCTTTTAGTGTTCAATTAATTGTTTGGAATTAAGCCAGTAAACCAATGATGACGACATTTGACTAACATGGCCGACACCTACCATAAACAAAGTTGCAGCACTACAGTTGATTTTGCTACTTTAATTACTTATTTGAAACGTTATCGTCGTAAAACATTGAAGAGAAGAATGATATCATGTTTTTGTTCAAATGTAAGTTGATTATTGTATTTGAATAATAGTTAGTACCGTGAAACAACACTAAAAATGTAAACATTTACAATATAACCTCAATAATAAGGCCATCATTGGGACTCTTAAGATGAGGAATCTAGCTGCGTCATCGAGGTGGTCTTGGTATTAAGGTTAAATAATGAGCAAAACCGTGAAATTTGATTTTAAAATGGTGGTTTGTACTTTAAGGTGGTATTATTATCAAGTTGATCTTAATGTGAGGTTTTACGGTACTAAATTTAGTACATCTTTGAGATTGTATAAGTTATTCTCACATCAGTTGTTATAAAATACATTTCAATTATTAATTATGAAATTATTCACCTTAAACAGAGTTTTAAAGCTTTGTGGAAGTCATTTGACAGTCTGAATTGTAATAAATCGGGTGGTATCGGAAGAAATCGGGAGAACATCGCCGATTTGGAATTCCTCCGTAGGACCTACGCTTTAAATAAAATATTTATTATTATTATCATTATTATTATTAAACAGAGTTTTAATGGCATAGTATGTACAGTGTAACCGTTGTTAAGACCACTGTCCTGTGATTAAAGGCCTCTATAACAAAAACATGCACTTAATGTTATTGACATGGATGGTCGTTACCGACAAGTTTAACTGTATAGTCCAGTTAGGATATTGTGACAGTGACGTTGCAGTTTATGTGTACGCAAAAAATCACAACCATTATCTAAACAGGTAGAACGAAGGTTAGTATGTTAGTTTAGCCTTGAAATTATAGTTGTTTGTACAGTATACGCTCGTAAGCCTTTATAATTGGTTTCACACCGTTATAGTGGACTCGACCGCTGCGTCACTGGATTTTTATCCTGACTGGACTATACATGGGGTAAGTGTCTGACGAATGTTAATATACACGTATCGTTGTCATCAATTCGTACTATATGCCATTGGTTTTCTTGTTATTTTGCTGATTGTAAACTTAAAACCAGTCTGAAATGTAAAATAAATTCAACATATACGAAACTAAAAGACTATAGTTAGAGATATTTAGTAACCAAAGAAACAATATATGCAGGTCAAAGGGAAAAAATACCTCAACCCAAAAACAACACCATCGCTACAAGGGCAAACACATCAACAAACAGGAGTCATGCTCACATGACCATCACCCACCCAATGTGTTTGCTGGTAACAGGGCTTTGTAGAATTATAGTTCTAGGTCAATATTGCCATATATCAATAGTTTGAATTTCAATTCAATTACATGTATAGTTTTGGAATTGTGCTCCGGACAAAAAGAAGGAAAATGATATTAAGGAAATCAATTTAATAGGAGTTGAGTCAAACCAGACAGAGTGATTGAGTTTAGACATAGTACCATACTAGACGCATTAGGCCAAAAATAAAAAAGTGTTTGTTTCCAGGAAAAATCCCCTACCAAAAATAAGTTTGACCCTTCGAGAAAAAATGTGTTTGATAAAAAAAAGGTAAGAAAGGATGAAGTGCGAAATGTCTTAATGTACCGGTATTTAAAATTAATATCAACATGATAGTAGAACTAGTAAAGTGCAAAGGCAAAACAAACATTATTGACAATATAAATATTTAAAAAAAAACAGGAACAAAATTATTTTTAAACAAAAAAACATATTTTGCCAACCTAGCTAATTAGCCAGTGTCGAGAAGGGGATACAAACAATATTTTATTTCTGGTCTTATGGTTATATTTAAGCGTCGACTCAATCACCGACACAGTTCACTCTGGACAAAGAAGCAAAGTAATCATAAGGAAAACAAATAAAGGGAGATAATTAAAAAAATGTTCCATATAGAATTTGAGTCGGGCCATGCATATAGATTAACTCAAAAGAGACATGATTATAGCTGAGCTATTGGTTCGTACATGTGTACTTACTTTTACTAATCCAGGAAAACTTTTCCAGAAGTCTTTATTAGGGAGTAGATCGGCCCCGGCTGCATTTTTCCTAATCTTCTGATACAGGACCCCTACCGTTATATACATACATAGCACCACCACAGCTCTGGGATAATACAAATGTATAGTTAATGGTTATTGTTTAATTTAGGAAATTAAAATATTCAACCACACCATTTAAGTTTTGTGCAATTTTTTGTATAATTATGTATACCTTTTTATACCTTTTTATAATGACCGACGAGTTTACCCACAGGAATTTGAAGTTCTACCAATAAAATATTATACAAGTCGGTCCATCACAAATCACTCTATACGTATATATAATACTAAAGGAACGCAACGCCTTCCCCCCCCCCTCCAAAATGGAATCCCGTAGCCAGTGCTTACAAAATAAAAGATACAAGCGATCAAGTTTGCTCATTTGACGAAGAAAATTTAAATGTACCCAATCTTATCGACAATCGATATATTTTCCTGAATTTACGCGAACTATTCGTGATTTACTTCTCAAAGTTCAATATCTAGTACATCGTCGGCGCCATTCTGTCTCTTCACAAACCACGCCCGAGTTGAGTTTTTATATGGGAAACCCTGTATTTTCCCCTCACGGTCAGTCGATTTTGTTATTTTTAACACATCGGCCCACTATTTGCACACGATAAACTCGTGCACCGATCCAAGTGAGTAGCTAAGGAATGTCACTGGTTTGTAAATATTACTGATTTGCCACGAGGAAAACGTGCAACGGTTGACGATAAATGCAAAATGATCAATTTGGAAGTCTTGAGTCACTCCCACTTTGTAGAAACACTTAAGGGCATTCTATAGTGCGATAGGGCATGTTTTCAGAAAGCGTTTTTTTCTTCAAATTAAAAGTTGGTGGACATTACAAACATAGCATTACAATGTACTATATATACCTTAGAGTTAATCAACAAATACGCATTAATAAAGCATATTTATCATAGCTTGGCAACACTTTCATCGAACTCTTGCTCGTCTACCCCATCCCCTTAAATGTAATTTAATATTTGTCTGGAGGCGTGGTTTAGTGACGACACCAAATGGCAGAATGGCACCGACGATGTACTAGATATTGACATTTCGTGAAGGAAATAAGGAATATATCTCGTAATATCAGACGAAAGTGAATATTTTCAATTGCATGAGGTACATATAAATATTCTACGTCGAATGAGCTAACTTGATCGCTTGTTTCTTTTATTTTGTTAGCACTGGCTACGGGATTCCATTTTGGAGGGGGGGGGAAGCGTTGCGTTCCTTCAGTATTATATATACGTATAGAGTGATTTGTGATGGACCGACTTGTATAATATTTTATTGGTAGAACTTCAAATTCCTGTGGTTTACCTATACGTACAAAGAACAAGAACAGCGTTGTATAACGTTTGATACATAGAGGATATTACACGAGTATCTTTTCATATTGAATTTATTCAACGAGTTTAATAAATTAAATGTGGAAAGTCACAAATGTAATGTTCTTTTAATCACATGTTAGCCTTTTCCGGCCGAAAACATGAAATATTTTACTTATTTTCACTATAATAAACGCGCAACTTTGACGACGTCGCCTATACTTTGTCTCGTCAAAGCTTTATTACACTAGTGTATTATCAAAATTAACTAATGGCTTTATTACGCTACGGCGACGTCAAACATGTGATAAACCGATGGAGGTGATGTCACGACATACAAGTATTTCATTTATGACGTCATGCAAGTAAACAAGAAAAGTAAGAACATACAAAATAACACGGGCTTAAGATATAATTGTGCGTTAAAATCATGTTAGAAACGAAATAAAATATTCAAAATCCGTAGTAGTTGTCTGTATTTTGGAGTATGCGTGAATATAGTATCAAGTGTTGACTTTTTTGGGGAAATTTCAAGTTCTGCGCTGAATACGTATAGCGCCACATAGCGGAACACGAACAATTTTTACGCCAACAGACACGATATAGTTTTTACGCCTTCAAAACTCCAGATTATGTTTTATCAAAAGTGCTTTTGCACTTGAACGCTTTAACATATTTACATAATCAGAACTATTGTTCCACCACCAATGAGTCCGCCTGATCCAACTTTACAGTTAATTGGTCCACTTGCCGTACACTGATTGGCGCATGCGCAGACAGTGGTCATCTTGAATTTCTGAATAATTAAAAGAAAAGATAAGAGACACACATCCGTGTACGCGTCACCTAGGTAATGATCATGAGCATCAGTAAAAGGTTAGACTGGTGTATTTAAAGAATATAGTGTGAGATTTGGAAATAAGATATCCCTCTGCATAGCTGACATCACAAATGTTTGCACTTTTTCAATTTTTGATTGTTACTTAAATTGTTAAAAATTGATGGAAAATAACAGTAAACTGGTTTACATACACATTTTTACAGCAGAATTTTCTGAGAACAAGGTGTTGTCCCAAATATACATAATTTTATGTTTACGTAGCATTAAACCATTTTGTAATCATTTTACCATCTGCATTTGGTAAACATTCTTCCATATCAAAAAGGTGTATAATTTATGTATGAAACATCAGTGTACATGTATTAATAAATGTGGAAGATGAAATAAAAAGATATATATATAATTATATGTATTAAGTATGTAGATAATCAGTAGGGAATATCTTACATATAGATACTCTTGCTGTACACCTATCGCTTCAAACGTTGGCTCACAGGCAGTTGGATCACATATCAATGTAACCTCAGATATCCTGAAAATATACGACGAAACCCGACTAGCATATTGCTGGCTTAGAATGAGAAGGTCGTAAGTACAAAAACACTATTTTGAGAAAACAAGAAAACACTGTCTGAAGCCTGCTCTTTACTCATGGAAAAACAAGCTTTTTCAACTTCAGTTTGGTCAACATGACCTGTTCTGATTTTAATGAAAATAGGGTTATAAGAAGCGCCTTGTGATGCAAATCTCAAATATGTATGGGTCTTATTAGGTCGTAAGTAGCACTTACTTACTTCCCATTTAAAGCTAGCGATATACTGAGCATATCCAAACCGTACTGGTTTCAATTTATTACTGATTATAAGTAAAACATACGATACATCAATGAATATAACTTTTACCTGGGGTAAAGATGGATAACATACTCACGCAATCTTGTACTGTGAGTTCAAACAGCAAGAATAAACTGTTTCACTACAACACATACATGTGCAAGAGACCTTATTTGAAACTCAGTTTCGTAGTTTCAATGCATACTTGTTAAGGCGTACTGCCATTTCAAGTTAAACCAAAACTTCTTTCAGGACTGCTTGAGTAGTACAGTACCTCCTGTTGACACATATTATTATGCTTTTGCGAATTTCTATTTTCTGATGTTTGATGTTTGCCAAATTGTATTATGTATCTTGCTTGAACTAAATTGATGGTTTTGGTAGCTATCTACGCGAGCATTAGTTTTCGCATAAGTAGCGACTCGCAAAAATAGCGATTATCAAATTCTCGCTAAAATGACATTGTCTGCTTCGAAGGTTAATTGACTTACGCTAGCCGTGTCCCTACTCTGGCAATATATGCAGCAATAACACCATTTGTTTCCATATCGTACTGAAATTCCATCTGTCCAGCTTGCCCTATATTTTGTTGGAGTTCTCCAGACGAACGGCACATCTATAAATAGAACAATAATATAATAACATGCTACCCTTTTGTCAACAACCACTTTTAACAGTGTTAACGCATGGCCTTACTCTGGCTATATATTATGTAAATCAATTATAACAAGTCAAATAGTTTCCTGCGGCTGATAACTTAGTCGTATGGTTTAGGATGTGTTTTTGGCAGTTTGGGTGCAATTCGAATTTATTCCGGTGTAAGGTTAAATTTATGTTTCTGTCAAAATAATTCCAATACATGTAATATCGGACAATACCGATCAATCTAACAACAAATTCCATGATGAGATATAAATCGTATTCAGTTTAAACAAACAAATATCCTCCAATTATTTGGTTGTGTTAAATGTATGTGCCGAACGAATGAACAAATTCAAAATAATTAGAAAATATTTATCATGTATCAATACCATGCTTCTGTTAATCTAGCGATGTGTTCTCTACGGGATGTAGTCCATTGCCCACTATATTTATTATTGACCGGGATGATTATGCAGCTGCAGACACCTGCTGTTTAGATTCGTGGTCTCGCGTTCACAGTGAAATTTCGGAATAGTTCTGCTTTACTTGGTAAATAAACTATTGTAATGCGATAAAGACCGATGTTATCCGAAAATGCTTCTTTTTTGGATATTTGTTTTTGAAATCGTAAACCATCAAGAACATGTCACGTGCCCCTCCATGGTCATTTTACTTTTGGCAATCCAATATAACCTGCGGCTGGTTAATAACTGTATTTTCATATTAAATTAGCTAGATTTTATTCTGCGTTTGATTACCTATGTTTGAGGGTACAAACGGAAATAATATCATGATACTCCCCGCTTGTGAAAACATTCAGCCGGGGCTATATATCAGTTCTCAGTTAGATAAACTGTGCCAGTAAAATGTTGAAGATCAAGTTAATATCTTCGTACTATAACGATTTAAAATCTGTGTTCAGACATGATACCTTCCGATGAGCCACCTGTACCTACATTAACCCCTCCGACCACTGGGTCTCATGTTGGATCTTACACTTGGCGCCGATTACAGCCACCGTACACTTTGTGGATAATTCTACCTCCTTTATTCTAGCTATGTTAGCTCATGAATCGTGATTTTATACACATATAATGATTACTTACTGCCGAATTCTGACAACCTCCTTGGCTAAAACCATGACACGGATCATAAGAGTACATATAACCATCACTTCCTTTCACGTCTTTAAATCTACGAAAATAACATGAAACATAAATGGCATGACCGTACTATTTTAATTAGGCTGAACACGATGGGACTACTGTACAGCATCTCCCGGTATTTTATCGACGCCTACTTTTGATTTCTTCATTTTCGAGACCAAATATATCAGACGTACACTCAACTTTCATGTTTTCCCGAGAGTGCGATGTATCGATAGAATTTACGCTAAAAGTAGAAGTTTTACTTTAACCTTTAAGCATGCTGCCTAAATAATAGGTTCAATATCCCAGTAAACTGCCTACTATACGTAACGTCATGACGTCATTACTGCAACTGAATTAATTAACGCTTATAATTCCTGAACGGATTGAAATACTTAAGTTGTACACAACACGCATGTTTATTTGATTTTTACCAGATAATATGGTTAGTTTTAATTATTTTTTTAATTTAAAGCATTAGGTGCCTTTTCAACTTCGAAAAATATCACTCTCGAGCCACACCATTTTATGTATACTATGAGCAAAAACGCAAAAACATCGTCGTCTTAAATTAATTATCGCTCACGTTGTTTTGACTAAGTAACCATGGTAATGTGATAAAAAGAATCGACCACATTGTTGTCTTTGGAATCAACATTTTCTTAAACGAGTCTAGAAAACACAAGTTATTAAGCGAGGCTTTGACGAATCCAATATATATTATACTAGACTGAGAATACGTTTGTATCATTTAAACCTCAAAATATGGCTTTGAAATAACATTCTTTGTGGGCTGATAGACTTTAACACACGTGATACTCTAGTTTGTACTTACTTGGGTGCGTCTGGTACTCCGAGACTTGTGATGTCCACAATAGAGGAATCATCCGACATTTTACACAAACAGGTATCTTTGGATGTGCCTGATATGCATTGTTTAATCGGAGGTGGTGGTTGTGTTAATACACATTGTATTGTTAATACAAATACAGTTATTGAAGATACTAGATCCATTTTAAAATTAGAAAACACTATTGCCAATATTAATCTGGAGAGAACCTCGGATATCTAGTTATACCAGCCAGAAAACGAGTAGCGTTCCTGGTTGTGCCTTCAATGAAGTAACTGTCTTGGTTGCGTCACAATAGAGAAGCGTTCTTGGTTGTGTCACAATAGGGTAGCGGGCTTGGTTGTGTCACAACGAGTATCGTTCTTGGTTGCGTCAAAATAGAACAACGTTCCTAGATGCGTCACAATCGAGTAACGTTCCTGGTTTCGTCACCATAGAGAAGTGTTCTTGATTGCGTCACAATACAGAAGCGCGCTTGGCCGTGTCTTCAATGGATTAGCCCGTTTTAAATAACTCCACAAGCGAGTAGCACTCTAGTGCGTCTAAAATCGAGTAGCGCATAAAGTCGAGTAGCGTTCTTGTTTGCGTCTACAGTTGCATGACATTCTTAATTGCATCTATATTGTGAGGATTGTTGTAACTGTACGCCTTACAATGTAATTGCCAAGTCACATATATATAGAAAGTCCTTCTGGCGGTGTTCGTTCCAAAGAGGGTGCGGAGTTCTTGCTACACTATACAAACACGTACATTTAGAATAGTGCCACTATAATTCCATCAAATAAGCACATACATAGACAATAATCATATAATATAACCTTCACGTGAATAATAAAATAAGATGAATTTAATGACGGACAGAAATACTATGATCAAAATTTACTTCTTGACCCCTCATGTGTACACTTCGGTAAATAGATAACTTAATTTCGAAGTGATTATCTTGTTACAGTTATATGTGAATTAACATTGCATTGGTCACATTTACCCTTCAAGCTCCGTACGATTAGATTTGTGACGAATTCGGACAGCGTTCGTACGGACATCGTCAGCACGCACTAGGCTTTCAGCATGGTATGGAGTTTCGTATCCAGTTCAGAACTCAGGAACTCAATAAAATTGTTTCATATGAAAGCGGACCTGAATGATGTGTTATAATTTGTAAACAATAACTTGAATACTCGTTATTAACTGCTCTTAAGTAGTCTACGTAAATGTACTCGACTTAAATAGTGTTATCTACAAGTAAAGATAATGATAGCATAACTTATGAAACAAATTTCAATTCAGTCGCATTTCTGTCTACACATGAAAGATAATACTGCTGTTTAGGGTCAAATAGCAAGTGATAATCTATTATAATTAGACAAAATTAAAGCAATATTACGTGTATTTAAACATGATAATCGTCTCCATACTTCAGGGGTATACGTGGTAGCTGTCAGCTACAGGGGGGGGGGGTAGAAGGGCTCCTAGACTACCTCCTCGCACGAGTACGTTCAGTTCCCTCACAGCGATTACGTCTTGCGTTGTCACTTCACTGGGCGTAGCGGTAAGGGACATCACTATGTAGCATTTTGCACTCATCGTAACAACGTGGGTCTTTTCGTCATAAATCCGGACGATCCCCCGAATATTTTAAGCGGATTGATCAAGACGCATATCGTCCGTGATTGGCCCAATTCCGGCGGTTTACAAATACCACCAGGCCTAAGAAAATAGACCCTAACGTGCCCAGCAGATATATGTATATTTAAAGAGTAAACGAGTACATGTATCATTAAAAGTGAATATGCATAAGATAGAACAAAACTGAACATCTAAAATTGCATTTAATTTTTATTTATTTTTTTGTAAACAAAGAGTAGAGCTGTCATCGGCGGACTATAGAAGGTTTTGTAATAATGATATTTGTTCGCAGGTGGTCTTTAACAAAGGTTAGAATTTTCACGATCTTTATTTGACCCAATTGTATTATCATACGTATACTTGCACTACTATGTCAACACAATCTATACCATGATTGTCTTATACATGTATTTATATTAATTAAATTTTCGTCCTTGATGATATAATAAATACATACATTATTTTATAGGGATCAGTCGTTTTCTATCTTAAAAACTGTAAAGTTTGTTTAATTTGTATATCGTTACATACGTGTGCATTATACTTTGCTTTCACTTCGGACTTGTTATTTGTATATTGTATCCTGTAAAGATACCCACACGTGTGAAAGTGTGATTCAGTAATACTAGTATTTAACACTAATTAACATTTCGTTGTTAAGACATTTTCAACAAGATTGAATTAATTATTTGAAAAGCTAGACGGAAAAATAATCATATTTCAATAAAGATGCAGGTATTCGTAACGGTTCTGTCAGTTATTCTGATGACAAGCTCCCTTGCGATTCCGACACAGAACTATTCGAGTGTACGACTGTTAGGACCAACTAAAAACTGTACACAAAAAGATCACACTGGTTGTTGGTGTGAAATGTCAGATGGAAGCGGTGCTATTGATCTAAGAAGTGTCGGATATACAAACAACAAACCAAGGTACATGTTATTTGACAACTGTAAACTCATTAATATTCGAGGGGGTTAAATTTTCGTAAACTCCGGGGTGGAACTCGACCACGAAATCCAATCCCCGCGATTAATTGACCGTAAAAATACGGAACAAGGGTTTCCAAATTCAGGTTTTGTAATCCACGCATTTACAACCCACGAAATTGCATTTTATCAAAATCCACGAAATTTAATACCCACGAAAATCTGTGAGTTTACAATATGGAAGACGGGGACGACATCACTATGCAAACTTGTCTGTGCCAACTATTCCTGAGATCTTTGGATATATGAACGAAACAGAAAGCGTTTGACTATCAAACGTTATAACAACAAAAATGAGGGTAAAGGTTGTGAAATTATATGAGTACCTACGATTAAATACGAAAATGTAGTATCAGGGGTTTTATTCACTTAGAGTAAACGTATTGGGTATATTGTGTTGCAACATAATATTATGTAGTTAAGGTGTACGATTATTATTATTATAATGGATATTTCAACACGTAGCACACAAAACATCCAAAAAGCACTCAAAACACTAAGAAAGCACACAAAACGTCAAGAAAGCACACAAAACATCAAGAAAGCACACAAAACGTCAAGAAAGCACACAACACATCAAGAAAGCACACAAAACATCAAAAAAGCACACAAAACGTCAAGAAAGCACACAAAACATCAAGAAAGCACACAACACATCAAGAAAGCACACAACACATCAAGAAAGCACACAACATGTCAAGAAAGCACACAAAACATCAAGAAAGCACACAAAAATATCAAGACACTATCTACCTACCTAACAATTCCTCCTTGCTCAAAGACTGGACATAGGGCATCCATCGGTCTTCGCCATCAAGGCCTACATTTCCCCCAGTTTCTTGTGGAAGGTACAATGTAGGTCACGTGGCACATTCATGGTTGTCTTCCTCACCAAGTTAATGACATGTTTTTAGAAGGAAGACTAGAGAACGCCATCACTTAATTAAACACTTCGTAAACTTTGAATTCACAAAATATTCTCACAGTTTTTTTCCATTGCCTCACGTCCCCTCCCCTCCCTGGGTGTTTATGTCATCTAGGCAAAGTTGTCGCATCAGGGTTTATCATAGTATGATTATAGTGACATTTCATTTAATCTTTCATGCATGTAATTATTGTTTGAACAGATTCAAAGATTACGTATCTACAGACGGTGCCAAATACTCGTACAATCCGTGCTATGGTTTCACGGAGGTCAAGTGTATCAACTCAGCGGTAAGTCGCCCAGCACATGTAATACTATACAATTACGTACACTCACGTGCAGGTTATTCAGCTAGGGTATTCAGTTGTTTGATTGCTGAAAATAGTTCATTCAGCTTTTTGACAGCTGGGACTTGTGCAGTTCGTTTTCTCGTTCGGTTATGTGCAGGGTACTATGTCATGTAATTGTTGTATGTGATGTTTTTTTATGTTTTTTGTGCTCGGCTGGTTAAATTGAGTGCTGCCTTCCAAGTCCGACTGTATATTATCTTTTTAGAATGGCAGTCCCCCATTGTACTGATAGAACGGAGAGTACTCCTGATATATTCATCTCCAGATTGGAGAGTATTGCCTCGGTACAGTTCACTCCACGAAGTGATAGTGTTACCCCTCTCACACCTATGTGGACTGAACCAGACACTGACTACGATTTTGTTTGAATAGATTTGATGGACTGACTAGCATCGTGCTTATTTGTCAAGTATAGACTAACTTTTTAGTTAAGAATCGGAGCAGTTTAATGTACACGTTGTATATATTTTTATGTACATTTGTATCTTTTACTTCATTAAGTAAGCACTTTGGGTCGTCATGTCGTATCCAGACAATGTCTAGTCAGTGTAGAGTATTTGGCCAAAGCATGATAAAAGAATACATTTGAAAGAAAGATAAACCAGTTGTGTTGTTGTTAACTGCAGAATGTTGCATTGTGTTGATCGTTTATGTTTTATCGTTTATACAATGCGAAAAAGTCGACTTTGTCGTGTTTTCGCAATGTTACAGGTGACAAAGCGAAAATACGACTATACGGGCCTTTCAACGTTTTCATACTGTTATTTAACTTTTGAGACTAAAGGCTGCTATAACTATGTAGTTCAGCAGTTTTACTGTTGTAACTAGGTCATTCAGCGTAGGCATTCCGCCTTTTGGTTGCTGTATCTCTTCTACTGGGTCATTCAGCTAGTTATAATTTATTATACTTTTCGACAGCTTGGACTTTGGCGGATCTGCGCTTGTTTAGTTGGACATTGTGCTTTGTGTGTTTTTAATGTTTTCTGCGCTCGGCTGGTTAAGTTGAGTGCTGCCTTCCCTGTCTGACTTAATATAATCTTATGGCATAAATCAGCCACCAAATATTAACAAATGAATGTGACTTATAAAAGGGAGACAATCGTATTGTATTATCGTACACTGCAGGTTTGCATGACACACGGGAAAAGCATGTTGAGTATCGGACAAGCTGATGACGTCACAATGCAGTACGCCCCGGATTTACAGACTGTGGTGACGACTTATTTCACAAATCAAACGATCGTGTTGTAAGTACTGACCGGTTCTGAAATAGTTTACTTCTATTTTCATTCTATTTATAAACCAAACACAATGGATGCATGAGGTATCGAGAGTGATTCAGTTAAAAGAACTTCGAGATTGACTTAAAATATAACTTATATTGTGATTATTCATTCTGTACTCCAGGGAGGCTGAGGTGGTACTTGTATGTGATCCCAACGCTTGTGATCCGGTCTTTGATCCGATCGGGGTTAAGGCAATGGGTTTTTATGTAAGTATGTATAGTATATTAATCAATAAAGTAAATTTTTGAAATCTTCTTTCAAATATGTGTCTGTTCAGCCGATTTGACATACATATCCCCCCACACTATTGAGGCACAAGTCAGCTGTTAATCTCGCTGCCGATGGCCGCCACATTGCATTTTCTTTTAACGCCCCCAGATACCCATTCATACACTTGGGTTATTTTGGCTCAGACAAAATTAGCAGTGTCCCGGTTGAAATTTTCTACATATGCAGCGTGGATATGTGGAATTACAATTCAATTGATTTTATTACAATGTGATGACAAATTTCACAAACAGAATAAACAAATGATGACATCAGCAAAAGCTTATGTCACACGTTTTCGCCGTGTGTTCATCGGGTGTATATCTGGTTGTTAATGCATCTATGTATCCTCTATGCCGATCAAACATGTGCTCAAGTGTATGTACTTATCACCGAGACAGAAATAAAGAAAACAATGATAAGAATAAAGCCCAAATTCAGGTTTATAACTTCTCACTTTGTGTTAAAATGTAATTTTGGAAGAGTTACCTCCCTTTGACCATAAACGTCAAACTGTATTTTCAAAATTAAAAATCGCCATTTTGTTGAGTGAAAAATCGCATAATTTTTGTGTTTTTTTTAATGTTACAATATATCTTAAATTCTAATTGACCATAAATTAAAATAATTTGCACCTACGCGTAAATTTCTCGAGCATTTGACGTGTTTTGAAGCTTTATGGTTCAGTGATCCGCTGTATTTAACTTATTTTGAACAACAAACTATATCAATATAATCTTGTATTATTCAATAGCATGTACACAAAATTTCGTGCAAAAATATTCATAAATACAAAAGTTATCCGGTAAAAACGCGTGCACACTTATAAGATTTGTTAAGTGTATAATATATATCCCAAAAGCGCCCCTACCTCTAGACCATGTCCTGCTCCCACTCCTATATGTATGATACATAGTTTTGTTATTGATATAGATGTAGGTTGGTCGTGCAATTGGACGTGTATGATCCGTATACTGATAAGATGAATATAGGAACCGCTAGACTTAATTCTGTAAAACATATACAAAATGTTGCTGGCTTAAAATTAGAAGGTCGTAAGTACACAATCAATATTTTGAGAAAATACGAAAAGAATGTCTGAAAACTACTTTTTACTTATGGAAAAACATGCTTTTTAAACTTCAATTTGGTCAACATGACCATTTCCGATCTTTATGAAAATAGGCTTATAAGAAGCGCCTTGAGTTGCAGATTCCAAATACTAGTATGCATGAGTCTTATAATATTCTAATTCTAAGCCAGCGATATATCTCAGGTGCAACGGATTACTTTATTAGCTGTATGAATACACATTTCAGCTCTTCAAGTTGACCAGTGTGTGTGCGTGTCCAGGACTGTGTACGGCCGTTGGTGCCATCAAGTGTAAAAGTAGTTCCAGATCGTTGCACACTTGGTCTATTCTATGCTTAGGGTACGAATTACTAAACTAAGTATAATTTGTATAACTTTCATACTACATTATTACACAATCACCAAACTAACTTGATTTATTATAGAGACTATCGTTCAAACTATTTCAATGTTTACCTTTTTACCCTTTAATTTGGCGCATTTTTAAGTTCGGTTCTCACCCGAAGCTAGCCAGAGCAATAACTGGTCACAAATTCCTATTTTAAGGTAAATATTACACCAAAATGCACCAAATTGTTTCTTCGGTTTCCCGCGTCCAGTCGCGATACATTTTCAGTCACAAAATAATGCATTTAGCGCGTCCATTTACGAAAAATAGGACCGATTGGGCAATATCAACTATGTCGCCCTTAACTAACTATATACATGTAAGCCAACATTCTGTTATGCAGCTTTTTGTGCAGACAAATGTACTCATTAAAATTTAATCTTACTATGCTATAGAATATCATAAAATCTGCAGAAATATGGTCCAGAAACCACTTAAACAGTGTTTTTGGTGCGGCAAGAGAGATACATTTTGTAAGTCTGGTCAGTCCAATACATTTCACATTGTGGTAGATGTCATGGTTCTGTTTCTTTAAGATTATTACTTGAATTATTGACCTAGACAAAGTCAATATGCCCCATTAAACATACAAAACTTTTATGATTCAAGAACTTTTGTGATCAGCCATTTATACCTTAAGGCTACTTAAGGTGCCAGACCACAGTTTTCAACAATTTCCCAGTCGTGAAACGGAAAATTGTACGTATTGAATGTATTTTATTGTAGGATCAGTGTTGTTTTGGCTGCATACATTGTATGTGTATCGCTGTTCAACAAGATAAGAAACAAAGCATCATGTTCAGATCTGATCCCCCATAAGAAGTTTTGGTCAAGTCTGCCTGGCCTTATCAAAGTAAGTATGCACTTTGTTATAATTGAGCAGATTTGTTCTGCAACAAGAAATGGGTTTATACCCTCGTATTTCGACATGTCATCAACTCTGTTCCACTGACCGGATAACCTAAGTGAGAAAACGTGGTATAAATCAGAAACCAATGTTTGACAGTACGCGAGGGTTATCCGTTCAATGATTATACATTATGTGCCCCCACCGAAGCTTGTCTTACCTGTCCAGTATGCTAACTACTACACCACAAAGACGGTCGTTATATATGTATCAACAAATTATATATTTTATTCAGTATTCAGTTTTTTCCATAAATGTGTCGTCATCAAAGTATAGTCTTCACTCCATACACCCTAGCTTATACTATTCTGATATAATTATGCAGCTGTTTTGGACGAGAAACATGAATTATCTCCCTTGATAACAGTTTTTGATTAAGTTAGTTTCTGTAAGTGTATTGTCTCCCCTAATTACTTATTATTGGAAAGTGATTGGTGATGAACACATGACAGGGGACAAGAATATATGTAGAGTAGAGATTAACACATAACAAGGGGTATGACTCTATGGAGTAGAAGGTTGAACACATGCCAGTGGACATGAATCTATAGTTTGGAATGAAGACATGACAGGAGCATGAATATAAGGAGTTATATAGGGGTGAACACATGACCGGGGACATGAATATGTAGAGTTAGGGGTGAACACATAACAGTGGACATGAATCTATGGAGTTAGGGGTGAACTTATAAAAGTGGACATGAATCTATGGAGTTAGGAGTGAACACATGACAGTGGACATGAATCTATAGAGTGTTGATATAATCACCGTTTATTGTGCTTTGTAATCATTTCAGGATGGATTTGTCTTTACCTTCGGCTGTTGCCTACGAAACGAACACAAATATAAACGAACAGCAACATAAAACATACAACTTCAATCTACAGGAACAGCTACACCTGTCTTGCTGGGTCCCTAGTTTCCTAGTTGTAGCAGCCACGTGACATAAACACTGGATTGTCATAGATAATGATTAGATGTTTATATTGACTTCACATGACACAAACAACTATCAAGGGTCAATGGACATTTTTAAACTTAAATTTAACTTTTACAGTGCATTTGTCTTACTTAAATTTCCGATAGTATGATATGTTTATGTCTCATGGCAATTCAGACTACTTCCCTTTGTTAATCCCGTAATAATTTCGTCATAGCATAAGTATATTTCGTTGTTAAATTATATTAATACATGTATACTGTGATAAACATGTTTAAATTAGTATTCACATTATAATGAGCGGATAATTTTTGTTCGTAATTAGTATTATTTTTTATCTTTATCATATTTGTTACTATCTATGTATACTATATATCATCTTACTATAATAGGAATTTAACTGTGATCAGTAATTTATCTATTAAATATATTGTTTTTATCTGTTAATATAATGTATGCTCATGGTGTGATATCTTCTTATGTCTTACAACACTACATAGCAAGGACCACAATGGAAATAAGGGTTCCTTTGAACCTTTTCTTGTGTTATCCTCGACATTTAATGTTGTTTTATTGATTCATGCTTAAACATGAATTACTACTGTATTCCTATGTTGTCATGTGGAAGTTCATTTCATGTCGAATAAATCTATATCTATCTATATTATTATTATGCATCCAAATGGTTGTCCGTCTATGATACGCAGGTTTAAGAATATCCTTTTCGCTACCATAGCGTACTAATGCAGATTGGCCGGGATAGCCATTTCGGCCTTCCGTAGTTTACGACCTAAATGCCCAAATTCGGGAATTTCGCTGTCATGTGTACACATTCATCCCAGCCTAAAGGATATTACGGGCCCAAGGTCGTGCACAGGTTTTTGGGCCCGCTGGCCCCCTTTAAATAGGGATTTGAACGTAGATTTTCCAAAACTGATATTATTGGTCCTACCAGCCTTTGCGGTACGATTCCTTGTGGAATTGCATTAACACAGCGCCAAAAATATTTTATTTTTCTATAGACGGAATATAAGGATAGACAAAGGGGTCAGGATCAGTGCCCTAAAGGGGCCTAAAAGTTGGCCTACAAAGCTGAAAAAAGCTATTGTTCCTACTTTTACTTGGGGCAGGTTTGTAACATCCGGATGAATCGAGTTTTTATCAGTGCTGCAAGTCAATAGTGTCTCAGGGACGAGGTATAGGGACCATATGAATTTCTCATACCCCCCCCCCAAATCGTGGTAGCGGAAAGGATATAAAACATTTACAATTGTAACAATATTGATTGTGGTGTTAAGCCAGTAAACTATAATATTTGATTAATATATAATTATTAGACGTATACGTGCATATTTGTTTAATATACTTTAAAAAAACACCTGAATTAAGAAGCCTTCTGGGCGAAACGTTGTAATTTAATTTAATTTTAAATGTAATTCGTGTTTTGGTGGTTTTATCTTATTTTTAATATAATTATGAATACATATGAGCCAGTCTCCAGGAAAACCGGGCTTAGTGGCATTATACGATATAGGAATTGTGCATTAAGTTATAGAAAAGGCTCTTAAATGAAAACAAAGCCATCTTGAAGTTTGTTAATTGAACTTTAACTAATTTGACACTATCTCTAAGATTTAATTTTTCTCATGAATTATGTTAAAATAACTGTCGTTGCTGTCGTTGGTGATCTAGCTGTTTCTGGAAAGTACCCATATTGGGAAAAACGATTTGTTATTGTTTAGAATCAGTAGCTACTTTTCCCTAAAAGCAAAAAGTCATGTTTTTGAAATAGTCTATTAAAATAAGAATATAATTCTAAATTGCGATACTTTTTTGAAAAGTTTACGTCAAGAAATTATGAAATACTGGATTTCTGAAGTGCTTGTTAACGCAATGTCAAATAACGTTTGATTGACGTTTGCAACGTTTTATACAAGTATGTCCCTATAATAGAAATCAACCATTTGTTACCTCAGTCTGTTTTGTCGGTCAAAATGTAGAGTGTAGAGCAAATGTCATAAAACTTGGTCATAGTATAACAAGTTTGTAATCTACGTAACCCATATAATATGTTATCATAAATGTATTGTATCCATTATGTGGACTACGTCTATGTTGTTATTATTATACATTTATATAATCTCATCTAACTTTTGTGATTTGTTTTTAAAATATTTTAGTAGTGCGAGTTATAATGGATTCATTTTTAAAGTATAAGGATAAAAAAGTGTTTTTCATTTGTTAATCGCAAGAACAAAATATAATCTGCATGTATGACGTGTATATATATATATATATATATCGCTGGCTTAGAATTAGAAAGTAGTACTTATGACCTTATTTAGACGCATGTTCATTTGAAATGTACATCACAAGAAATTTTAAAAGCTTTTTTCCATAAGTAAAGAGTGTTTTTCAGACAATTTTTTTCTTGTTTACTCAAAATATTGATTTTGTACTTACGACCTTTTAATTCTAAGCCAACAACATGTTGATATGATTACGTATATTCATTTGAGTTACTTGTATTTCACACGAGTATTCTTATCCGCTGACGCATCCTTCATGGATGAGACTTAAATAAACTAGTAAACTAAAACTCCTTTAATTGTGTGATCTGTGAATACGTTATGTGAATTGAACGTTCATTGTACAGTGTACCAAATTAAAACTAGTAAACTTTGTTTTAAATTGTTCGATACTAATACATTAACATTTAAATGTTAACACAGTCCAATCAATTGTGATACAAATTATTTCCAACCCTGATAACCCTGGAACCGTTGTCTTTGTCTATTAACAAGCACACGTGTGTCAAATACGCTTGCGACTTGTGATGTTAGCGAACCTACCCGTTGCACGGATTATCAATGCAAGAACACTATAAATTAATGCTAATTACGATTTGTTCAATTACTATAACGGATGTAATCAACCGCTAGTTGAACAGATCACTGTATAAGTAAGAGTGCTACTAATTAAGAAATAGACGTATAGAAGTAAAATGAAAACTAGTTGCTTTTATACACTTGGAGTGATCATTCTGGTGGCGGCAGACGGCCTTGCGACACCTACTCCTCGCAAAGGATGGAACAGTGAACCATTGCATTCAGAACAAGACATAGACTGTGTGTCAAAAGATCAGTCCGGCTGTTTGTGTGAGATGACAGACGGTAGCGGTGTAATAGATCTTACCAGTGTTGGGTATTCCAACAACGAACCAAGGTAATTATTTCAAATGTTGTTTATGTCCTACTGACTATAACAGTATTGCAGTCAAATGGAGACTACCAACTTGAAGTCACCAGGCGAACATGCTGAGTGTCAAGCGATATAAATAAATAAATAAATTAATATACCAGATGTATAAGCTCCCTTTTCATGCGAACGCACGTTCAAAGGCACTTTACCCATGTTGCAGCCACAAGGGCGCAGGTGCATCCTCTACCAGTGCAGATACAGCATGATCTGACCAGAGGGAAAACAGAGAGAAAGCCCCTGAAGGGAGAGAGATATATTAGATACAGGCATGTCCGGCGCTGCAAAAAGTGCGCCTAGCTCTTATTTCCAATAGACAGTCTGGTTCTTTAATGTGCCCGGTGTATAGCACCGATGCACAGCTTCCTACCACATTTACCCAGATACATTGCATTACACACGGACAGATATAGCGGGAAATATTATAAATATTTCAGAAATGTCAAGTTCTGATGTCGGGGATTGAATCCAAGACATCTGGATTGACAGTCCAATGCGTTACCACTGAGCTTAATCAGCTTATATCAGTACCATTTTCAACAGCTGCGGTATTCAGTCACGGCATTGGGATCAAATCTCGGACTTCCGGCATGCGAAGCGAGCTCTACTACTGAGTTATTGACCCGGGTTATGGATCGTTGTAATAAGATATCTTTGTAGCATATCACATCGCACACATATAGCGTTGTTCTGAAACAAGTTGGAGATTTGAACATTTATTATTATAGTCACAGTGGCCGCCAAGGTCATGCAACATTAAAGTAGGTTTACAATACCAATGTCTGAGTTAATACCACTGGTTGTGTAGAATAATTCAGTGTTTAGCGAACATACTTTTAGTATAGTTACACTTTATATCAGTGTAGCAATACCACGTGACTTTGAGCAATAGATCCAAGACGACATACTTGCGGTTATTTTTTGTTTTCTAAGTGAAGCAAATTTCGTGTGGGGTTTGTAGCCTATAGTGATGTAAAAGTCTCGTGGTATTGCTACACTTAATATGTTAGGTGTGTGAAGTTGGCTCTGAGATCGTTAATCGAAGATCGACATTCAATACAGACCTAGGTGCTAATACAGATCCAGCTCTGAAATCGACATTGGCAATTTAAGGTGAGCTAATACAGACCCAGTGGCCAATACAGATCCAGCTCTGAGATCGACATTCGCAAAAAAAGGCCTGTGAATACAGATCTGAGTTTGAATACAGAGCCAGGTCTGACATCGTCATTCGATGTACACCGACGGCGAATACAGACCTAGGACCGAATACCGACCCAGCTCTGAGATCGACATTCGCAAAATAATGCCTATGAATACAGAGAGCCATCGTTAATCGAAGATCGACATTCAATACAGACCTAGGTGCTAATACAGATCCAGCTCTGAAATCGACATTGGCAATTTAAGGTGAGCTAATACAGACCCAGTGGCCAATACAGATCCAGCTCTGAGATCGACATTCGCAAAAAAAGGCCTGTGAATACAGATCTGAGTTTGAATACAGAGCCAGGTCTGACATCGTCATTCGATGTACACCGACGGCGAATACAGACCTAGGACCGAATACCGACCAGCTCTGCGATCGACATTCGCAAAATAATGCCTATGAATACAGATCTGAGTTTGAATACAGAGCCAGGTCTGACATCGTCATTCGATGTACACCGACGGCGAATACAGACCTAGGACCGAATACCGACCCAGCTCTGACATCGACATTCGCAAAATAATGCCTATGAATACAGATCTGAGTTTGAATACAGAGCCAGGTCTGACATCGTCATTCGATGTACACCGACGGCGAATACAGACCTAGGACCGAATACCGACCCAGCTCTGAGATCGACATTCGCAAAATAATGCCTATGAATACAGATCTGAGTTTGAATACAGAGCCAGGTCTGACATCGTCATTCGATGTACACCGACGGCGAATACAGACCTAGGACCGAATACCGACCCAGCTCTGAGATCGACATTCGCAAAATAATGCCTATGAATACAGATCTGAGTTTGAATACAGAGCCAGGTCTGACATCGTCATTCGATGTACACCGACGGCGAATACAGACCTAGGACCGAATACCGACCCAGCTCTGAGATCGACATTCGCAAAATAAGGCCTGTGAATACAGATCTGAGTTTGAATACAGAGCCAGGTCTGACATCGTCATTCGATGTACAACTATGGCGAATACAGACATAGGATCGAATACCGACCCAGCTCTGACATCGACATTCGATGTATAGCGACGGCGAATACAGACCTAGAATCGAATACCGACCCAGCTCTGAGATCGACATTCGATGTACAGCGACGGCGAATACAGACCTAGGATCGAATACCGACCCAGCTCTGAGATCGACATTCGCAAAATAATGCCTATGAATACAGATCTGAGTTTGAATACAGAGCCAGGTCTGACATCGTCATTCGATGTACACCGACGGCGAATACAGACCTAGGACCGAATACCGACCCAGCTCTGAGATCGACATTCGCAAAATAATGCCTATGAATACAGATCTGAGTTTGAATACAGAGCCAGGTCTGACATCGTCATTCGATGTACACCGACGGCGAATACAGACCTAGGACCGAATACCGACCCAGCTCTGACATCGACATTCGCAAAATAATGCCTATGAATACAGATCTGAGTTTGAATACAGAGCCAGGTCTGACATCGTCATTCGATGTACACCGACGGCGAATACAGACCTAGGACCGAATACCGACCCAGCTCTGAGATCGACATTCGCAAAATAATGCCTATGAATACAGATCTGAGTTTGAATACAGAGCCAGGTCTGACATCGTCATTCGATGTACACCGACGGCGAATACAGACCTAGGACCGAATACCGACCCAGCTCTGAGATCGACATTCGCAAAATAATGCCTATGAATACAGATCTGAGTTTGAATACAGAGCCAGGTCTGACATCGTCATTCGATGTACACCGACGGCGAATACAGACCTAGGACCGAATACCGACCCAGCTCTGAGATCGACATTCGCAAAATAAGGCCTGTGAATACAGATCTGAGTTTGAATACAGAGCCAGGTCTGACATCGTCATTCGATGTACAACTATGGCGAATACAGACATAGGATCGAATACCGACCCAGCTCTGACATCGACATTCGATGTATAGCGACGGCGAATACAGACCTAGAATCGAATACCGACCCAGCTCTGAGATCGACATTCGATGTACAGCGACGGCGAATACAGACCTAGGATCGAATACCGACCCAGCTCTGAGATCGACATTCGCAAAATAATGCCTATGAATACAGATCTGAGTTTGAATACAGAGCCAGGTCTGACATCGTCATTCGATGTACACCGACGGCGAATACAGACCTAGGACCGAATACCGACCCAGCTCTGAGATCGACATTCGCAAAATAATGCCTATGAATACAGATCTGAGTTTGAATACAGAGCCAGGTCTGACATCGTCATTCGATGTACACTGACGGCGAATACAGACCTAGGACCGAATACCGACCCAGCTCTGAGATCGACATTCGCAAAATAATGCCTATGAATACAGATCTGAGTTTGAATACAGAGCCAGGTCTGACATCGTCATTCGATGTACACCGACGGCGAATACAGACCTAGGACCGAATACCGACCCAGCTCTGAGATCGACATTCGCAAAATAATGCCTATGAATACAGATCTGAGTTTGAATACAGAGCCAGGTCTGACATCGTCATTCGATGTACACCGACGGCGAATACAGACCTAGGACCGAATACCGACCCAGCTCTGAGATCGACATTCGCAAAATAATGCCTATGAATACAGATCTGAGTTTGAATACAGAGCCAGGTCTGACATCGTCATTCGATGTACACCGACGGCGAATACAGACCTAGGACCGAATACCGACCCAGCTCTGAGATCGACATTCGCAAAATAAGGCATGTGAATACAGATCTGAGTTTGAATACAGAGCCAGGTCTGACATCGTCATTCGATGTACAACTATGGCAAATACAGACCTAGGATCGAATACCGACCCAGCTCTGACATCGACATTCGATGTATAGCGACGGCGAATACAGACCTAGAATCGAATACCGTCCCAGCTCTGAGATCGACATTCGATGTACAGCGACGGCGAATACAGACCTAGGATCGAATACCGACCCAGCTCTGAGATCGACATTCGCAAAATAATGCCTATGAATACAGATCTGATTTTGAATACAGAGCCAGGTCTGACATCGTTATTCGATGTACACCGACGGCGAATACAGACCTAGGACCGAATACCGACCCAGCTCTGAGATCGACATTCGCAAAATAATGCCTATGAATACAGATCTGAGTTTGAATACAGAGCCAGGTCTGACATCGTCATTCGATGTACACCGACGGCGAATACAGACCTAGGACCGAATACCGACCAAGCTCTGAGATCGACATTGGCAAAATAATGCCTGTGAATACAGATCTGAGTTTGAATACAGAGCCAGGTCTGACATCGTTATTCGATGTTAACCGACGGCGAATACAGACCTCGGATTCAATACCGACCCAACTATGACTTCGACAATCATTATTTACCGACGGCGAATACAGACCCAAGTGTGAATACAGATCCATCTCTGAGTTCGTCATTCGCAAAATACGTTGAGGGGAATACCGAGCTGGGATGCAATATTATTGACAGCCAGAAACCAAGAAAACAATGTATTTTACATGCTTTATATTTGTTGTTCAATGCATGAAATCTGTAAAAGCAACATCAATACATACCGTTTTATTTATTTCTTATTTATAAACTAATAGTGAATGACCAATATAAATGAGTTCTAATTAAATACATTGCAAATTTACCATAGTTTTCATTGATTATTTAAAATTTATTCTAAAGGGAAGTAATAAAGCCTTAACAATAAACGTCACTGCTACGTATCCACAGTTTAATGCATAGACCGATGACGAATACAGACCTAGGATCGAATACCGACCCAGCTCTGAGATCGACATTCACAAAATGTGGTTGGTGAATACAGATCTGAGTTTGAATACAGAGCCAGGTCTGACATCGACATTCGATATGAAACGACAGCGTATACAGACCTAGAATCGAATACCGATTAAGCTCTGACATCGACATTCGCGAAATGTGGTTGGTGAATACAGATCTGAGTTTGAATACAGAGCCAGCTCTGACATCGGCATTCGATATGAACCGACAGCGAATGCAGACCTAGGATCGAATACCGACCCAGCTCTGACATCGACATTCGATGTATACCCACGGCGAATACAGACCTAGGATCCAATACCGACCCAGCTCTGAGATCGACATTCGCGAAATATGGTTGGTGAATACAGATCTGAGTTTGAATACAGAGCCAGGTCTGACATCGACGTTCGATGTAAACCGAGGGCGAATACAGACCTAGGACCCAATACATACCCAGCTCTGAGATCGACATTAGCAATATAAGGTGGGTGAATACATATCTGAGTTTGAATACAGAGCCAGGTCTGACATCGACATTCGATGTATACCCACGGCGAATACAGCCCTAGGATCCAATACCGACCCAGCTCTGAGATCGACATTAGCAATATAAGGTCGGTGAATACAGATCTGAGTTTGAATACAGAGCCAGCTCTGACATCGGCATTCGATATGAACCGACAGCGAATACAGACCTAGGATCGAATACCGACCCAGCTCTGACATCAACATTCGCAAAATAAGGCGGGTGAATACAGGTCTGAGTTTGAATACAGAGCCAGCTCTGACATAGACATTCGACGTTTACCGAAGGCGAATACAGACCTAGGGTCGAATACCGATCCAGCTCTAAGATCGACACTCGATGTATACCTACGGCGAATACAGACCTAGGATCGAATACCGACCCAGCCCTGACATCGACAATCGATGTATACCGACGGCGAATACAGACCTATGATCGAATACCGACTCAACTGACAGCGACATTCAATGTATACCCACGGCGAATACAGACCTAGGTTCCAATACAGTGTTAGGTCTGACATAGACATTCAATGTATACGCACGGCGAATACAGGCCTAGGTTCCAATACCGACCGAGCTCTGAGATCGACATTCGCAAATTAAGGCCTGTGACTACCGAGCTTGAATACAGATCAAGGTCTGACATCGAATTTCGATGTGAGCCGACAGCCAATACAGATATATGATCGAATACCAACCCAACTGTGAGATCGATATTCGCGGAATTAGCTGGGTCAATGCATATCTAAGCTTGAATATAGAGCCAGCTTGACATTCTACGAATACCGACGGCGAATACAGACAAAGGGTCGATTACCGATCTAGCTCTGAGATCGCCATTCGTGAAATGAGCTTAGTGAATACAGATCTGAGTTTGAATACAGATCCAAGTCTGACATCGACATTCGATGTAACCCGACAGCGAATACAGACCTAGAATCGAATACCGATTCAGCTCTGAGATCGATGTTCGCAATATACGACTTCAAATACCGACCCAACTCTGACATCGACATTCGCAAATAAGGTGTGCGAATACTGATCTGAGTTTAAATACAAAGCCAGCTCTGACATCAACATTAGATTTAGGATTTCATGGCATCAGTCTGCGACTATATCTGTCACCCTCGCAGACGTTCAGGAATTTTGGTGCCATTTGATTGTTTTATATGTGTGACATTTAAGCTCTGTTAGGAGTCAATTGCATCGGTCTGCGACTGTTTTTTACACTATCGCAGACTTTCATGAATATAGAGGCCCTAAGGTATCCATTGTATCGGTCTGCGAATGTTTCTGACATGTTCACAGACTTCAGGTATGTTGGTGCCAATTGAACAAATCACAGTTTTGGCATCTAGGGACCCTTACGAGTCCATTACATCGGTCTGCGACTGTTTCTGACACACTCATCGACTTTCAGGAATGTTCGTGCCTTTTTAGAAAATGGTATTTTTGACATTTAGGGACCTTCATGAGTCCATTCAATCGGTCTGCGACTGTTTCTGACACACTCATCGACTTTCAGGAATGTTCGTGCCTTTTTAGAAAATGGTATTTTTGACATTTAGGGACCTTCATGAGTCCATTCAATCGGTCTGCGACTGTTTCGGACACCCATCGCAGTCTCTCCTGAATGTTGGTGCAAATTGACAAAAATGACACTTTTGTTCTCCATAGGAGTCCATTGCATCGGTCTGCGACTGTTTCTGACACTCTCGCATACTTTCAGGAACTTTGTTGCCAATTGATAAAATGACATTTTTGGCCTCTAGGAACACTTAGGAGCTCACTGCATCTGTCTGCGACTGTTAATGACACACTTGAGGACTTTCAGGAATTTCGGTGCCAATAGAGAAAATGATAGTTTTGGCCTCTAGGAACTCTTAGGAGTCCATTGCATATGTCTGCGTCTGTTTATGGCACACTCGCAGACTTTCAGGTATATTATTATTATCACAATTACTCTAACATAGCCAACTTCTGCTTGTTATGTGGATGGATGTGCGTGATTCAAGCCTTGCTTTGAAACATTTAAATAGAGTATCACGGTGTTCAAATTATCATATAATATAACTAAGATGAGTTTTGTATTAATCAAGACTATATCTGTAGTCTTTTTATTAACATAATACCTTGTCGTTATTCAGGGTGGTTCTTTTGGGATTGGCTGGAATACTCCGTCCGGATACACAGTTCTCTTTCGTGACAAGATAACAAAAGTTCTCTTAATTTCTTTTTGTATACCTCGTAAAATAACAAATATACAAAGTACTATTTTCTAGGACTAACAAAGTAGTTTTTGATCAGTAGACATAGGGCAGTCAGAAAATAATTGTCAGCAAAATTCCCTAATACGGGGGACATAAGGACCCCCTTTGGTCTCATAGCCTAAGTTTGCTGTGGGTGGATTGTGGATTGTTACTAAAGGTTCCTTTAGTGTACTATATATGCAGCGACGCAGACGTGAAAACATTATATGTATAACACCATAACTCATGTGACGTTTGAAACAATTTAAAATTGTAACTTTGTGCATATAGACAAAGGTGATTTTTGTAATTGTTTAAACACATGTACTTTTTCAATGATTACTTTATTGACTTAATTTTAATGACCCATGTGTGAGATGATATTCATTACAAGGGTTTACTACCCTCAGCTAGACTTTTGTCAATATCAATGAGATGGAAACGGTTTCGTAAAAAATGAATGCGTTTTCAGTTCATTGATATTCAAATAGGACATGTTTTATTGCACTGGACAATACTTGTCTCATAATTACGCAATACAATTATGTTATATGGGCTCATACGGTTTCTGAGCGTTGTTTTCAAATGTCATTCATGCGGATTGGATTTAAATTCATTTTATTCGAATATGTACCATTGTACTCATAAATGACAATCTGAAATTTTGAAACCGCTAAATTATTATTAAACTATAGCTATACAAATGAATCAAACGCGAAACCCAAAATACCACACATACATCCTAATGAATACTGGATGCATACTAACGAATTATACACTAATTTATTCTGAATATGTCAACATTTCTAGAATGTGACATGATGGTTCTTTCGTCGGAGGATTTTAATCCTTTTTGCCTCATGTATATTTTTACAAGACTTTTTATGTTCGACACTAACTTTTAAAAAGTGGATGGGGTAATGTTATACCCTCATTATAAACAAAAAAAGAAAACTCACACATGTTGTCCTTTTCATGTAATTCTGCTTACATGAAATTACCACCATTGTTTTATTTTTGTTGTTCGTATTATAGTATCAGGGATATGACGTCATACATCTAAAATACATAGTTTTAAACGACAAATGATGAATTATTCTGAATTTATTTGTTCTGTGAAAAAACAACATATTTAGATATTTAAAATAGCTACATATTTGACTTTCCCACTTAACACGTCCAACAGCAAAATTCAGTAACACTGTATAGGGCATAGTACCAGTAAAATGCCCTCTTCAAGAGTATTTGGAACATGGCAGATTTCCTGTACAGCTAAAGCCATTCAGACTTTTCAAACATCAGTGTTGATATATCACTAGTTAAACAAGTATAAAATGCATAAAAATGTGCAAATTTGAAATCAATCGGATTACTTTTGTATATTTTATGAACATGTATATCAATCCTTTCGATTACTAATCTGCCTTATTTTGTTCCAAGTCCAGTCATAGCGCTGGTACCGCCGGTGATCCGCTTCCATCGGTTAAGGTCATACCTTACTATACCATAACAATTGCTAGCCAAAATTGTTATTTTTATTTCACCTAGAACAAAATGCAGTAGCTTTTACGAATTTTATAATATGTATCATACTCTACATTTGCTAGCATGTATTATGCAAAGGTTATTTGCAATTTGGTGAATGACCATCTAGTTGTTATGTACGTACATATTGTGTATATATTATATACGATATGGGCCAGGTACTATATAGTTTGTCTTCATTAAGACAGGTTTGCCGCGAAATGAATGCACCAAGTAAACCACAGTTATAGTCCAACCAAATGAACTTAGTTCTCACATTTTATGCATCGATATATTGCACGACAAGTATCAATTTCCTCGAGATAATCGTGTCTTGTTGGATATTTAGATTTGTGTTTATAGTATACCGTGTACATAATCGCAATACTTTCTGCTGATGGAAACAAATATCATTTTAAGTTATTGACAATTAGTAAACGGTTAAATGATGCTTTAACGAATGTTCGATTACAAGGGTAATGTGTTTGCACTATAATTGCGACCTTGAATTTCGACACCAACGCCTAGTAGAGCGCAAACAATATGCATGTACAAAGAGGACTGTTCAATTATGTGTATGGTTCTTATTATCTTAACCATAGATTTCCTTGATTAGCTTCTGATTGCGCTGTGAAATTGCGCTGAAAATTGCATATTGCGCTGTGTTTTGGCAGATAATTGGGTTATTACGACATGTTATGAGTTAGAAAATTAGCTTATACCTTGGTCACACTGGCTGGCTGGTGTCCGTATACCATAACTATTTAACCTGTGTATAGGCATAGTGTATACACTGAGCGTCGGCCGCTGGTTAACATTTGCTCCTTGGTAAAGGATGGCGGACGGGAACGGTTGAGGGACATAAAAACACATTGGATCATCTCGGAAATATCACTTTGACCCTACGTCACGTTCTGATTTAATCCGACAATTCCACGAAGACCAGCCGATGTCCGTCCGGCCTCCGGTCCACTTAGGTAATGGGTATGCCGATCGATTATCGGATGACGAATAGATGTGTGCCCCATTTATAAGCGATGTACTAACAGAACATTTTGCAAATGTCATGATACTTGTATACTAGGCCTACAAGACTAAAATAAGAAGTAGTCAATACACTATGTAGATATGAGATGAGGAATAATAGTGTACTAGCACAAAATTGTCCTCATGGAATGGAACATGAGTTGTTGTTATTTTAGCTAAATATTTTTGACATTAAAGTTGATCCTCATCCATCCGAAAATGTACCAGTGCATGGTGTTGTGATCGGCAAGGTTCGAGTAATCACTCCCGGTGGTGTGTGTAAAATGGACGACAACCACAAAGTACAAAATGGGTTTGAAATTATTTAAAGCAATTATGACGCCTTGTAGTTTTTTATGATCACTGTAAAATTGTATATTGAACATCCCTCGTAGAAGTTTTGGCACCCTATCAAGAAAGACATCATACGACCAAAAAAGGTGTCAAGTGCGTCTAGTTCAAACCGGTCAGAGAAGAAAAACGTAAACTGTTGTTTTAAGCTCTGTGTTGTTCAAACGGAACACAAAGATTCAAAGTAAGTTCTGCCTACTGCTTAAGTCGCAGCTATATTCAACCTAGGGCCTGTTTGTACAGAAGGTATATATCGAATGTCAATGTAAGACCTAGGTCTGCATTCGGACCTGGTTTTGCATTCCATATAGGTATATATCGAATTATTGTTTCCGAGGTTTAGTGGTTAAAGCACTTTTCTTCTAATCTGGCGACCCGGGTAAAGGCACTCATTTGTACTCCATATTTCAACAGAACGCAGACTGGCAAATAGAGGCTATGCCCGATGTAAAAAAATGTCGCTCTCAGAGCTGATTTGCATTTGGTCTGCACTAGGTCTGCACTCTGACTGCATTCGGACCTTGGTGTGCATTAGATATCGGAATATATTGAATGTCGATTTAGAGCGGGATCATTATTCAAACATTGGTCTGCATTAGCCTTCGAAATAAATGGAATGTCGATGTCAGGCCTAGTTCTGTATTCAAACTCAGCTCGGTATTCAACGGCCATATATTGCGAATGTCGATGTCAGAGCCGGGTCTGTATTCAAACGCAGCTGAATATTCAACGGTCTGATATTGCGAATGACGATCTCAGAACTGGGTCGGTATTCGATAGTAGGTCTGTACTCGCCGTCGGTATACAACAAATGTCGATCTCAGACTCTGTATTCAACCCGAGACCTGCATTCACCGGCCCTATATTGGGAATGTCGATCTCGGAGCTGGATCGACTTTCGACCCTTGGTCTTGATTAGCCGGCTGTATACACCGAATGTCGATGACATAGCTGGATCTGTATTCCAACTAAGATCTGTATTCACCATCCTTATTTAGCAAAGTTGATCTCATATCTGGACCGGTATTCGACCGCAGGTCTGTATTCGACGTCAGTATGCATCGAATGTCAGAGATGGCTCTTTATACAAACGCAGCTCGGTATTCACCAACCTTATTTAGCGAATGTCGATCTCAGAGCCGGATCGGTATTCGATCCTAGGTCTGTATTCGATGTCGGTTTACATCGAATGTCGATGTAAGACTTGGATCAGTATTCAAACTCAAATCTGTATTCACCAACCACAATTCGCGAATGTCGATCTCAGAGCTGGGTCGGTATTGGATCCTAGGTCTGTATTCACCGTGGGTATACCTCGAATGTCCATGTCAGACCTGGCTCTGTATTCAAACTCAGATATGTATTCACGCACCTTATATTGCGAATGTCGATGTGAGAGCTTGATCGGTATTCGATTCTAGGTCTGTATACGCTGTCGGTTCATATCGAATGCCGATATCAGAGCTGGCTCTGTATTCAAACTCAGATCTGTATTCACCAACCACATTTCGCGAATGTCGATCTCAGAGCTGGGTCGGTATTCGGTCCTAGGTCTGTATTCGCCGTGGGTATACATCGAATGTCGATGTCAAACCTGGCTCTGTATTCAAACTCATATATGTATTCACGCACCTTATATTGCGAATGTCGATCTCAGAGCTGGGTCGGTATTTGATCCTAGGTCTGTATTCGCCGTCCGTATACATCGAATGCCGATGTCAGACCTGGCTCTGTATTCAAACTCAGATATGTATTCACGCACCTTATATTGCGAATGTCGATCTCAGAGCTGGGTCGGTATTGGATCCTAGGTCTGTATTCGCCCTCGGTTTACATCGAACGTCGATGTCAGACCTGGCTCTGTATTCAAACCCAGATATGTATTCACTTACCTTATATTGCAAATGTCGATCTCAGAGCTGGGTCGGTATTCGATCCTAGGTCTGTATTCGCCGTGGGTATACATTGAATGTCGATGTCAGACCAGGGTCTGTATTCAAACTCAGGTCTGTATTCACAGGCCATATTTTGCGATTGTTGATGTCAGAGCTGGGTCGGTATTCGATCCTAGGTCTGTATTCGCCGTGGGTATACATTGAATGTCGATGTCAGACCTAGGACTGTATTCAAACTCAGGTCTGTATTCACAGGCCTTATTTTGCGAATGTTGATATCAGAGCTGGGTCGGTATTCGATCCTAGGTCTGTATTCGCCAGCGGTATACGTCGATTGTCGATGTCAGAGCTGGGTCGGTATTCGATCCTAGGTCTGTATTCGCCGTCGGAATACATTGATTGTCGATGTCAGAGCTGGGTCGGTATTCGGTCCTTGGTCTGTATTCGCCCTCGGTTTACATCGAACGTCGATGTCAGACCTAGCTCTGTATTCAAACTCAGATCTGTATTCACTTACCTTATATTGCGAATATCGATCTCGGAGCTGGGTCGGTATTCGATCCTAGGTCTGTATTCGCCCTCGGTTTACATCGAATGTCGATGTCAGACCTGGCTCTGTATTCAAACTCAGATCTGTATTCACCCACCTAATTTTGTGAATGTCGATGTCAGAGCTGGGTCGGTATTCGATCCTAGGTCTGTATTCGTCATCGGTCTATGCATTAAACTGTGGATACGTAGCAGTGACGTTTATTGTTAAGGCTTTATTACTTCCCTTTAGAATAAATTTTAAATAATCAATGAAAACTATGGTAAATTTGCAATGTATTTAATTAGAACTCATTTATATTGGTCATTCACTATTAGTTTATAAATAAGAAATAAATAAAACGGTATGTATTGATGTTGCTTTTACAGATTTCATGCATTGAACAACAAATATAAAGCATGTAAAATACATTGTTTTCTTGGTTTCTGGCTGTCAATAATATTGCATCCCAGCTCGGTATTCCCCTCAACGTATTTTGCGAATGACGAACTCAGAGATGGATCTGTATTCACACTTGGGTCTGTATTCGCCGTCGGTAAATAATGATTGTCGAAGTCATAGTTGGGTCGGTATTGAATCCGAGGTCTGTATTCGCCGTTGGTTAACATCGAATAACGATGTCAGACCTGGCTCTGTATTCAAACTCAGATCTGTATTCGCCCACATTATGTTGTGAATGTCGATCTCAGAGCTGGGTCGGTATTCGATCCTAGGTCTGTATTCGCCGTCGGTATACATCGAATGTCGATGTCAGAGCTAGGTCGGTATTCGATCCTAGGTCTGTATTCGCCGTCGGAACACATTGATTGTCGATGTCAGAGCTGGGTCGGTATTCGATCCTATGTCTGTATTCGCCATAGTTGTACATCGAATGTCGATGTCAGACCTGGCTCTGTATTCAAACTCGGATCTGTATTCACAGGCCTTATTTTGCGAATATCGATCTCAGAGCTGGGTCGGTATTCGGTCCTAGGTCTGTATTCGCCGTAGGTGTACATCGAATGACGATGTCAGACCTGGCTCTGTATTCAAACTCAGATCTGTATTCACAGGCATTATTTTGCCAATGTCGATCTCAGAGCTGGGTCGGTATTCGGTCCTAGGTCTGTATTCGCCGTCGGTGTACATCGAATGACGATGTCAGACCTGGCTCTGTATTCAAACTCAGATCTGTATTCATAGGCATTATTTTGCGAATGTCGATCTCAGAGCTGGGTCGGTATTCGATCCTAGGTCTGTATTCGCCGTCGCTGTACATCGAATGTCGATCTCAGAGCTGGGTCGGTATTCGATCCTAGGTCTGTATTCGCCGTCGCTATACATCGAATGTCGATGTCAGAGCTGGGTCGGTATTCGATCCTATGTCTGTATTCGCCATAGTTGTACATCGAATGTCGATGTCAGACCTGGCTCTGTATTCAAACTCGGATCTGTATTCACAGGCCTTATTTTGCGAATATCGATCTCAGAGCTGGGTCGGTATTCGGTCCTAGGTCTGTATTCGCCGTAGGTGTACATCGAATGACGATGTCAGACCTGGGTCTGTATTCAAACTTAGGTCTGTATTCACAGGCCTTATTTTGCGAATGTTGATGTCAGAGCTGGGTCGGTATTCGATCCTAGGTCTGTATTCGCCGTCGCTATACATCGAATGACGATGTCAGACCTGGCTCTGTATTCAAACTCAGATCTGTATTCATAGGCATTATTTTGCGCATGTCGATCTCAGAGCTGGGTCGGTATTCGATCCTAGGTCTGTATTCGCCGTCGGTGTACATCGAATGTCGATCTCAGAGCTGGGTCGGTATTCGATTCTAGGTCTGTATTCGCCGTCGCTATACATCGAATGTCGATGTCAGAGCTGGGTCGGTATTCGATCCTATGTCTGTATTCGCCATAGTTGTACATCGAATGACGATGTCAGACCTGGCTCTGTATTCAAACTCGGATCTGTATTCACAGGCCTTATTTTGCGAATATCGATCTCAGAGCTGGGTCGGTATTCGGTCCTAGGTCTGTATTCGCCGTAGGTGTACATCGAATGACGATGTCAGACCTGGCTCTGTATTCAAACTCAGATCTGTATTCACAGGCATTATTTTGCCAATGTCGATCTCAGAGCTGGGTCGGTATTCGGTCCTAGGTCTGTATTCGCCGTCGGTGTACATCGAATGACGATGTCAGACCTGGCTCTGTATTCAAACTCAGATCTGTATTCATAGGCATTATTTTGCGAATGTCGATCTCAGAGCTGGGTCGGTATTCGATCCTAGGTCTGTATTCGCCGTCGCTGTACATCGAATGTCGATCTCAGAGCTGGGTCGGTATTCGATCCTAGGTCTGTATTCGCCGTCGCTATACATCGAATGTCGATGTCAGAGCTGGGTCGGTATTCGATCCTATGTCTGTATTCGCCATAGTTGTACATCGAATGTCGATGTCAGACCTGGCTCTGTATTCAAACTCGGATCTGTATTCACAGGCCTTATTTTGCGAATATCGATCTCAGAGCTGGGTCGGTATTCGGTCCTAGGTCTGTATTCGCCGTAGGTGTACATCGAATGACGATGTCAGACCTGGGTCTGTATTCAAACTTAGGTCTGTATTCACAGGCCTTATTTTGCGAATGTTGATGTCAGAGCTGGGTCGGTATTCGATCCTAGGTCTGTATTCGCCGTCGCTATACATCGAATGTCGATGTCAGAGCTGGGTCGGTATTGGATCCTAGGTCTGTATTCGCCGTCGCTTTACATGGAATGTCGATGTCAGAGCTGGGTCGGTATTCGATCCTATGTCTGTATTCGCCATAGTTGTACATCGAATGTCGAAGTCAGACCTGGCTCTGTATTCAAACTCGGATCTGTATTCACAGGCCTTATTTTGCGAATATCGATCTCAGAGCTGGGTCTGTATTCGGTCCTAGGTCTGTATTCGCCGTAGGTGTACATTGAATGACGATGTCAGACCTGGCTCTGTATTCAAATTCAGATCTGTATTCACAGGCATTATTTTGCGAATGTCGATCTCAGAGCTGGGTCGGTATTCGGTCCTAGGCCTGTATTCGCCGTCGGTGTACATCGAATGACGATGTCAGACCTGGCTCTGTATTCAAACTCAGATCTGTATTCATAGGCATTATTTTGCGCATGTCGATCTCAGAGCTGGGTCGGTATTCGATCCTAGGTCTGTATTCGCCGTCGGTGTACATCGAATGTCGATCTCAGAGCTGGGTCGGTATTCGATTCTAGGTCTGTATTCGCCGTCGCTATACATCGAATGTCGATGTCAGAGCTGGGTCGGTATTCGATCCTATGTCTGTATTCGCCATAGTTGTACATCGAATGACGATGTCAGACCTGGCTCTGTATTCAAACTCTGATCTGTATTCACAGGCCTTATTTTGCGAATGTCGATCTCAGAGCTGGGTCGGAATTTGGTCCCAGGTCTGTATTCGCCGTAGGTGTACATCGAATGACGATGTCAGACCTGGGTCTGTATTCAAACTTAGGTCTGTATTCACAGGCCTTATTTTGCGAATGTCGATCTCAGAGCTGGGTCGGTATTCGGTCCTAGGTCTGTATTCGCCGTCGGTGTACATCGAATGACGATGTCAGACCTGGGTCTGTATTCAAACTTAGGTCTGTATTCACAGGCCTTATTTTGCGAATGTTGATGTCAGAGCTGGGTCGGTATTCGATCCTAGGTCTGTATTCGCCGTCGCTATACATCGAATGTCGATGTCAGAGCTGGGTCGGTATTCGGTCCTAGGTCTGTATTCGCCGTCGGTGTACATCGAATGACGATGTCAGACCTGGCTCTGTATTCAAACTCAGATCTGTATTCATAGGCATTATTTTGCGAATGTCGATCTCAGAGCTGGGTCGGTATTCGGTCCTAGGTCTGTATTCGCCGTCGGTGTACATCGAATGACGATGTCAGACCTGGCTCTGTATTCAAACTCAGATCTGTATTTATAGGCATTATTTTGCGAATGTCGATCTCAGAGCTGGGTCGGTATTCGGTCCTAGGTCTGTATTCGCCGTCGGTGTACATCGAATGACGATGTCAGACCTGGCTCTGTATTCAAACTCAGATCTGTATTCACAGGCCTTTTTTGCGAATGTCGATCTCAGAGCTGGATCTGTATTGGCCACTGGGTCTGTATTAGCTCACCTTATATTGCCAATGTCGATTTCAGTGCTGGATCTGTATTAGCACCTAGGTCTGTATTGAATGTCGATCTTCGATTAACGATCTCAGAGCCAACTTCACACACCTTAATATGTTACACTTGTTTCTGAACAGATTCAAGGATTATAAAGCCCCTGACGGTGCCCTGTATTCGTACAATCCTTGTCATGGTTTCACTGAGGGTATCTGTTTAGAATCTGCCGTAAGTGCTTCATATATTTCCCGAATCTTATCTATAATTCGGTGGCTTAGAATAGTAGCACTTACGACCTTATAAGACTCATGCATATTTGAAATCTGCATCGCAAGGCAATTCTTATGAGCCTATTTTCATGAAAATCGGAACTGGTCAACTGAAGTTGCAATTGGTTGTTTTCAATAAGTAAAGAGTACTTTTCAGACAGTGTTTTCTTGTTTTCTCAAAATACCGATTTTGTACTTACGACCTTCTCATTCTAAGCCAGCGATTTGTGTAATCAACAGCACGTTTTGTTAATCACTCCCTGTTACTGAGTATGCGGTGTTATATTTTGTTCGAATAAATTTCCTACTACTGATCTTCAGTCTCTTAATTGAAAACCACTTAGACACTAACCGGATTTAACTTTATCCCACTTTTTTAAAGATAATTCACGGCAAAGTAGGTCGCACATGGGTAACGTCCGTAGAAGAATATAACTTTATTTGAAAGTTGTGTGCTATCTTATAATAATATTTATTACGCGAGTTATGGACTAAAGCCTTTAGTAAAGGCCTACAATTGGTTTGAAACCTCTAATTACCATGTGGTCGTATTTTTTTTAATTTTGAGAAATAAGTATAGCACAATGCACTAGCACGTCAGTTACTCAACTTATTAACGTTTTTTACCTTACATTTTACCGCAGGTATGTCAGACATTGGGAAACAGTACTCTGACTATCGGGCAGGCTGAACCTGTGGATATACAGTGGAACCCTGACTTAAAAGCTCTGGAGATGGCGTATCATACAAAGCATAAACAAGTAGTGTAAGTTGTGAGTATTTCTTAAGGGCAATAACTCCTGTACTATCGGTATATTGTAAATGGAATTAAGAACGACCAAAGCCTATGTGCCTCATGTGAATTGAATTTTGTTATCAAGATTGTCTTTGATCAAGGACTTCGTGGCAGTTTCTTTTTTTTCAGAAATTATTTCCCATTAATATATGTATGTAAAAGTCACTGGTCCCCGTGCTTGCATACGAGTTATCTGGCTGTAAATTCGCAACTTAAGAGATAACATTAATTGGTTTCAAGGTCAGATAACTCATAAACAAGGTCGGTGACTTATGATTGTATCTTTTATGTTTCCCAAAGAATACAAGAATGCCTTTAAATTAGGGAAAAGTCCATTAGTTTTCCGCGGCCAGATAATTTACCGACCAGTATTACTGACTTTATTACCGGTTAATCTTACCTAACCAACATGTTTGTAACAGTTTATGTACCTAAAATACTCTACATTATTTGTAATTAAGCAAACCACATAGCGTGATTCCGAATAATCGAGACCTGTCTAGAGAAAGCTAACACGTATCTAAGTCAGTACCACACTATGCGCTCGCGTTATGCCCTAGGTCGCGAATAATAATCATGTACACATTGTAGTGATGCGGACTGCATATTTGGTCTAGGTGGATTTTTGCTTAAATGATAATTATCAAAACTTGGCAATACAAAATGAACATGTAATTATTTTGAACGCGTTTTTTATGTCTCAATCAATCGATATCACAGGAAGGCTGTATATTTTAGGGCGGCCGTGGTGGTACTCTTATGTGACCAAACTGCTTGCGATCCAATGTTTGAACCAATGGGTGGAGACCAATGGGGAGTATATGTTCGTATAGCATATTTATCTTAAACACTCATTACATTAATACATAATAGGTGCCATCTCAACACTAGCGGTTGCTTAATACAAAAGTGTTGGAAATAAGAATTAAGTAGTAGAAGTTTAGATAACATAATACTTTATTTCAAATTTTGTACCGTTGTTTTCTGTATAATTTACGGACTATAATACTTGCTCTCGTATGAATACAAATTCCAGGTTTTCAAGATGACCAGTGTATGTAACTGTCGAGGAATGTGTACTTCAAGCGGTGCCAACACATGTATTAGTAGCTCCGGGTTACAAGTTGGGACTATTGTCTGTATATGGTACGAATTGAGATTTTAACATACATGTACTTGTATTCAATCAAAAAAGCCAAAATAATATAATTACTATAAAATTATACCGTACACCTCACTAAACCCCGTACAGTGGCTAGATGAAAAAAACTAGATACCGTACAGTGAAAGGCTTGACACCGTACATAAGACAATGTTGTTTTTCTTCAAGTGCGTGCTTGTTAGTTGATGTTTACTAATGAGGGTTTAAACATAGGTGAAAAACATGACAGGTAAAAGTTTAAATCTTAACAGAGTCCTGGGAAACGCATAATTTAGCTGTAATAAAAGGAAAGTGTACGTTTTTCTGTATTGTCCTTCAACAGTGAAACTTTTCGGTGCCGCCTGTCAAGAAATAAGGAAAGATCAGAGGAAATGACCACATTGGGGCTTTGAAATAAACGCTGCTAAATGCGTTCACTTCAAGTGAATCACATACGTATTTGCAGAATAACGATTAAAAACTTACCGTCGTCCAAAAACGCTATTCACTTTTACGTTTGTTTTCGGGTCATGTTGGGGGCTATACCCGGTGTACAGTATCTATCAGTGCAACTACTGGCATACGTATGTTGGGTATTGTCTTATTTCAGCATTTTCGCAGCTTTAACATTCTATTTGATCTGTGGAATGATGTACAAAAAGATAGGAAAGAAAGCAACAGGCTCTGATTTGGTCCCTCATAAGGAATTCTGGTCAAGTCTCCCTGGTCTTATCAAGGTACGTGTTTTGTATCCCCTAGTAATCACGTGTCACTTGTTGTGATCCAGCTCGCTATAAACACATGAGTAGCACAACCATGACCATGTGGTTGTCCCGTGAAAGAAACAAATATGACAGAGAAAGTATTATGATATACCTAATCTATGGTATAACTTATCTTCGCTGGATAGTCAAAGCTTCGTCGTCGTCGCCGCCGTCGTCGTCGTAGATTTAGTGTATAATATTACGTTAGGGTAAGACTTCTTCTACAACGATACGGACTAACGACCACGATCACGACTGTATTAAACAGAAGAGTTTATTTTTTCTAAAATAATATTGGTTTTAACTACATAAGAATGTTTGTTTATTTGCTTTTATTTATCCTCGCCACCGGAAATCCATATGGGTTAGGCCCCCAGAAGAGGCTAGTCACTTTATTTTTTGGGGGATAGTGCATGGTACAGAAGATGCTCTTGTTCCAGAAGCATCATTGGTTCTTTTACTTGCCGATGTAAAGCATCATACACGGGACCTCGCTTAACGTCTCGTCCAAAGACTGTTAGTAATTTTAGTTATGTTGGGTGGGAAACACTGAAAAGCCTTTCTGTTTTTGACCGTCTGGAGTAGGATGTTTACGCCAGTGAGGCTTATATATCGACAAATTTCAAATTGCGCACGTTATCATGTTTTTGGCTTACGAAATTTAAACCATTAATATAAAGATATACTATGATAATTGTTTGAACATTTTGAATATTTCAACAAGAAAGTCTTTCATATTGGCATAATATTGACTAATGCATTTTCAAAGAATAAAATTGTTTAATTAACCTTCGTTTTTTGGATAAATCCCTGGCTTAGAATGAGAAGCTCGTTAGTACAAAAACAATTTTTTGAGAAAAGAATTGTCTGAAAAATAGTCTTTACTTATGGAAACCAAGCTTTTTCTACTTCAATTTGGTCAACATGACCTGTTCTGATTTTCAAGAAAATGGGGAGCGGTGGCCTAGAGGTAGGGCGCGCGCTTCGGGTTCGAGAGGTCCTGGGTTCTACCCCTGTTTGGACATATGGTTAATTTCTCTGAGGAAGAATAATCCACATGCTCCAAGCGACCAAGGTGTGAATTGGTACCTGTGAGGGCTGTGTCTGAACATGTTCGATAGTCCTTGGCGCCGCAGATCAATGTTGGCTTCACACCCACCAGGAGAGAAATAGTCTCCCCCGGGAGACTCGAACGCAGGTTTCCATATGTAGCCCAATGACCAGAGGAAGTTAAAATGTCAAAGGGTGGCTGAACTGCTAAAAGTAGCCCTTTAACTTAACTTAAAATAGGCTCATAAAGAGCGCCATGTAATGCAGATTTCCATAATATTTATGTATGAGTCTCATTCTTAGTCAGTGAAATGATTCTTGTAAAATCAATAAACGACAAAAACACAGTATCTTGCTATAGTTGTGTCACGTAATAATTCAACATTGAGAGGTTTCAGTGAATGATGCGACATTGAGAGGTTTCAGTGAATGATGCGACATTGAGATTTTTCAGTGAATGGTGCAGCATTGAGATTTTTTTTAATGAATGATGCAGCATTGAGAGGTATCAGTGAATGATACGACATTGAGAGGTTTCAGTGAATGATGCGACATTGAGAGGTTTCAGTGAATGATGCGACATTGAGAGGTTTCGGTGAATGATGCGACATTGAGAGGTTTCAGTGAATGATGCGACATTGAGAGGTTTCAGTGAATGATGCGACATTGAGAGGTTTCAGTGAATGATGCGACATTGAGAGGTTTCAGTGAATGATGCTACATTTAGATTTTTCAGTGACTGATGCAGCATTGATATTTTTCAGTGAATGATGCAGCATCGAGATTTTTCAGTGAATGATGCAGCATTGAGAGGTTCAGTGAATGATGCAGCATTGAGAGTTTTCAGTGAATGATGCAGCATTGAGAGGTTTCGGTGAATGATGCGACATTGAGAGGTTTCAGTGAATTATGCGACATTGAGAGGTTTCGTTGATTGTCATCATTAAGTTATATGTTTCATTTCAGGATGGTGTTGTCTACACATTCTGTTGTTCTCTACGTAGTCAGCATAAATATCAACCAGCTTCGAGTCAAGTCGTAAATTAAAGATAACATCAGCAATGTTGGGTATAAGTTGTAAGAACTTGGTTCACATTCGACCTCAAGTACACGAATAAAAACTAGGCTATACAAAAAGTTCCATTTAAGTGAAGTTATGTTATTGTACATCATTTGCAAGTCTCTAATAATTCTTTATAGAATGACCATTAGCATGTTTTATCTGTGACATAGTATTTTATAAGTATATATGTAGTATCATGTATATATGGATGAGACTGAAATAAACGTTTAAACTTCTATGGATTAGTATGCCGTTAGTTTGTTTTTAATTAAGTCGGGAACCAGACCAGATTAAACCTGTACTGCTTTATCAAATAGCAATGACAAAGTCTTTATACGAGTGAATGTTAGGTTTGTACCACATCGATAGCCTGTTGGATATAGCAAGAGGGACCTCTTGACATGAGTATAACAAGTTTGTCACTCTGTCATATTTCATGGGGTATCATTTTGTGAGTCATATAAATGCGTAATGCACGACAGTCTATAAAATAATTACCGGTAATCAAAGCGCTGAAGATATTAGAATTTTTGCATATTTAATCAAGAAGACGGACGACCGAGCGAAAACTACATTAATTTTATTCACCAACATGTTAGTACAAAAACTCCGACTCACCCTATCTCCACTTCTCATGTCAATCCACCCCAACCTCGGTCTCTCATACAACCCTTTTCTACACCTCGCTCTTTCACCTATCTTTACCACCCTCTATCAAGCACATATCAGCACATATCTCTCCCACCCTTTCTCACACATGTTTCTCTCCCAATTCTCTCTCTCCAACCCAATCACTCTACAAAATCTCTCACATTTTTCTCTCACCCTCATACACTTGTCTCCCACCCTCTCTATCCAACCTTCTCTTATTACTCTCACCTTGCACACCAACCTCTCCCTCACACAACGCCCCCACCCAAAACCTCGCACTCTCCTACCCTCTCACCCAACTCTGTCTCCCATCCTCTCACTCTCCTACCCTCTCACCCAACACTGTCTCCTACCACCTCTCTCCTACCCTCTCACCCAACTCTGTCTCCCATCCTCTCACTCTCCTACCCTCCCACTCTCCTACCCTCTCACCCAACTCTGTCTGCCATCCTCTCACTCTCCTACCCTCTCACTCTCCTACCCTCTCACCCAACTCTGTCTGCCATCCTCTTACTCTCCTACCCTCTCACTCTCCTACCCTCTCCCTATCCTACCCTCTCACTCTCCTACCCTCTCACTCTCCTACCCTCTCACCCAACTCTGTCTGCCATCCTCTCCCTATCCTACCCTCTCACCCAACTCTGTCTCACATCCTCTCACTCTCCTACCCTCTCACTCTCCTACCCGCTCACTCTCCTACCCTCTCACCCAACTCTGTCTCACATCCTCTCACTCTCCTACCCTCTCACCCAACTCTGTCTCCCATCCTCTCTCCCAGCTCTTCTTTTCTCTCCCACACTCCCACTCTCATCCTTCTTCACATAATGTCTCTCATCAATTATCTACTGTGTACACTAAATTAAAGGATATAATTATGTCACAAAAAAAATATCCAGAAATCCGTTAAAATGTACGAATATTTTAACACATTTGTTTTAAACAGCGTAATTATAAGTTTGTCAACATATCATATGGTCCGTACATGTTTTGGGGTAAGTAAGGTTGTTTAGAGGATTTTATGACAGAGAGCCTGTTATGACAATGCGACCACATTCACGTGACAGCTTGTTTGTTCGTTCCTTACAAAAGACAAAGAGAAATCAAAGCGCAAAGGCGATATCCGCTAAGACAAAGACGAGCTCAACAGCCACCCCTTCTTATCTAGGAGGTAAGAAAGGATGTAGGGAAACAATACGGTATGTACCTCGATACACCGCTTCTCAGTCCCGTCAGAGAATTGTTCTGAGTTCCGCCCGAGCGTTACAGCGGTTTGAAAATAGACTATTCCCTGACGGAACTGAGAAGCGGTGTATCGGGATTCTTACCGTGAACATCCGAAGAGCAAATCAAGCAAAGCAAACAACGCCAAAACGCCTACGATTATTGCGCTGCACTGGTTTTGGATTTATACGCTTTTATTTATTCTCGCCACCGGAATCCGTATGGGCAAAGCCCCCAGAAGAGTTTAGTCACTTTAGTTTTTTGGGAATAGTGCATAATACAGAAGATGTCCCAGTTCCATTAACACCCCTGGTTCGCTTACGTGCCTGATGTAAAGTATCATACACGGCAGAGGTTAGCTTAACGTCTCGTCTAAAAGACTAAGTAATTGTAGTTAAGTTAGGTTGGGAACATTGAAAGCATTTCTGTTTTTGATACGGCTGGAGTTAGGATCGAACCCACAGACTTCAGATCAGCAGTCAGTAGCCCTTACCACTGGACCACTTGTCCACCTCAACTGCACTGGTTTATTTGCTTTTATTTATCCTCGCCACCGGAAATCCACATGGGCCAGGCCTTCAGAAGAGGTTAGTCGCTTTAGTTCTTGGAGGATATTGCATGATACAGAAGATGCCCCAGTTCAAGAAGCATCCCTGGTTCTTTTACGAGCCGATGTAAAGCATCATACACGGGACCTCGCTTAACGTTTCGTCCGAAAGACTGTTAGTAATTTTAGTTATGTTGGGTGGAAAACCAGCTGATAAGCCATTTTATTTCAGCGTGGAATTATGTTCAATGTAAAATGGGTGAAAATGGAAGGCGCGCAGTTAGATAGTGCGGGATTTTATCGTGCTTAGAATCGAAATAAAAACTATGTTCTTGTATTTTGTCGGTGATAAAACACAGACACTCGTTCGGATGCGGAATGTTTTATTCACCGACAAAATACAAGAACAGAGTTTTATTTCTTAAATAATATAATGTAGTAGTCTAGATTCTACAGTTCGTTATATTCGGCAATTTTAGCAATATAATTCCAAACGTATCACAGATTTTAATATTTAGCACGCATTATGTCTGAAAAAAAATGTAGACGGGACTTACCTTAAACAGTGTAACAATACCACGTGACTTTTGGCAACAGTTCACTGCAAACACTGGAACACATACATAGCCATTAGTATATTATTACTTCATAGATTTCTATGAAATATACGACACGCAGAGGGGGGGGGGGATTATTTGCTTTTCAATAAATATAAGATCATTTTCATTAGATGTGCCGTTTGTCCAACACGCGGTGACACCATGGATACTACATGTCTCACAGGGTACTGGAAAAAACGGTCAAACTGCTGTATTTCGTGGAAAGCAAATAATTTTCCCCTTAACGTTGCGTATATTTTACAGCAATCGATGAAGAAATAAAACACTTATGGTTATATTTGTGTTCATATGTTTACATATTTCTACTTGAAACTGTAGCCAAAAGTCACGTGGTATTGATACTCTGTTATATAAACGTCGCATTTAAGGTTTCTGTAATCAATGAAGTTTCACTCTGCCTGGTGATTGGCCATGCAAGAAACCCCCTAGACCTGGAGGGCCGGTAGTATTTCTGTCGGGGTGTCCTTCCCTTAGCCACAGGTTCCAGTTATTTAAAGGCGCCAGATACTCGCCTTTCGCCACTGCCACTCAGCTGCTAAAGCATTTACAGGGTCACCAAACGCGAATGTGTTACATGTGACTTTCTGGTAGAGCCTTTTTGAGACGGTGGGCGTTACTCAAGGTTTTAGTTGGTGTAGCCTAGTGACTTTGGCTACCCCCCTCGAGACCCATGCCAGCATTTGACCCAAATAAAATAAACATCGAAATTATTGACAAAAAGAAAAAGGGAAAAAAGAAAAAGATTAAACCAATACCCTCTGGATTGAAAGTCCCAATGCGTTACAACTGAAACACCAAAGGGAGACAATCTCCTGTGTACAAATTCACATGTCAGACGATCTTAACCCGGGTACAAATGCGATGATATACTACAAACTTCAAAGCACATGAAAACGCGACCTAGCTTAATTTTATCAGTTATGATAATCATTACATATTAACTGATTAGGTAACGAATAACTAAATAAATGAACAAACATGTAGATAAACACATATTGTGGTGGTGTTATAACGAATTGCGTTGGTATAAGGGTTGTTCTAAAAGTTCGTAGACTTTTGATTTAAATCCGACAAGCTTTGAAATACAACACAATCAAACTTACCATAATGACATACTAGTAACATCGAATGCTTAACAAACACTGTGTCCAAAAGTCAATGTAAAATAATGCCAATCAAAGCCTTGTATGTTTATATGTTTTCTGTGCTCGGCTAGTTATAAGTTCTATATTTTACATGAGTCGTACGTTAGCAGTAGAGTAGAGTAGAGTAGAGTAGAGTAGAGTAGAGTAGAGTAGAGTAGAGTAGAGTAGAGTAGAGTAGAGTAGAGTAGAGTAGAGTAGAGTAGAGTAGAGTAGAGTAGAGTAGAGTAGAGTAGAGTAGAGTAGAGTAGAGTAGAGTAGAGTAGAGTAGAGTAGAGTAGAGTAGAGTAGAGTAGAGTAGAGTAGAGTAGAGTAGAGTAGAGTAGAGTAGAGTAGAGTAGAGTAGAGTAGAGTAGAGTAGAGTAGAGTAGAGTAGAGTACAGTACAGTACAGTACAGTACAGTACAGTACAGTACAGTACAGTACAGTACAGTACAGTACAGTACAGTACAGTACAGTACAGTACAGTACAGTACAGTACAGTACAGTACAGTCTTAATTTTACGAGGCTACCATTTACAAAAATGCAATCTTAATATGGGCTTCTCTACAGATACACCAAGAAACTAACGGGAAATGGCGACCCAATTATCCTCAGATAGGAGACTAAGCTATAAGTTGATGATACATTTTGAAGTAATTACGACCGTTCACTGTGTCTCCATGAAAACACGTAGGAATTGTGTTATACACGATAGACATTTTACATGATATCAGCTACGCATATATAAATCATTCTAAAGGCGGTTTTACTATATTGAAGGATATATCAGAAAAGTTTACTAACTTAAGAAACACCCCTTTTATGATACAATGCATAAATATGAAAATAATATTGAAGTTGTGAACTTTAAAAACATCATGAATATTTTGATTTACTGGTTAACATTCCTGATACAGCTCTAGTACTACATACGAATATTACATAACATTCCAAGCTGTGGACGTTCAAGGCGTAATGAATACTTTTGTTTTACTGGTAAACGCTGTGTGGACCTTAGTGTTTCTTTCCTTGTTGCTAACGCGTTGCCATGGATTTACAAATGTTGCCGGAAAGACATGTGAGCCCGTGGACGAACACGGATGCAAGTGTTTACTAACCGACGACAGTAAGAAAATAGTGGATTTGACAAGTTATGGAAATACAGACTCAACTCCAAGGTAAGTGACTAATTCCTATTTAGTACTCACCTTGTATCAGCGTATTTTCGAGCGCATGGATTTATACGACCGAGCAGTGCGAAGAAAATGGATTGTTTTCCTAGTCGAGGTAATGGTTTGCTTCACTATTCTTTTATTTTTAAAACATTCAGATTGGGAATTGGTCCGGAATGTCCTACAATGAATGCTGCTTGGTCGTGATGCAATGAAATATTCGAAGCATTTGTAGTTTTTTTGTAACATTAACTCGCTGTAAATGGATAAATTACCCTTGAAATTCCCAATTTTATCATTACACATAATATCATATACCTAATTTATCAAATATCTTAACGCTCATACAGTTTAAAACTCATTGAAACCTTTAAAACCGAGAGGTGTTGTTATACGCACGAGGACATGGATCGACCACATTCAAGAGCGTATTCATCGCTTCAACGATATCTGTTAAGAGATCACTCCCACAATCATTGAGAAACACATCAAACATTACAAAAAGTATCCTACTGAAGTCGCGCAAAACTTGTTTTCCTCTGCCTTCCACCAACAAAGCTGCCTTACACGCAACGAGTTGTGCTCGGTGTTCAACATAATAATTTTTATCATGTTTACTGCTACCTTTCAGGTTTAAAGATGTACAGGGGTCAAATGGTCACACATATTCGTACAATCCGTGTAATGGATTCGAGCTTAACGGTTGTAGGAACGCATCAGTAAGTTGTTTGATGTTTCCCCTTAATAAACTAGATCAAAATGCACAGTTTACATCTATAACTATGTTACAATGAATACTAGTAAGTACAATCAGGAATAGCATGTATTCCCTACCAGTTAGGGATGATGTTAATTTTATTTTACATGGCAACCATATCAATTACTAAATACTAGTATCATAATCACGGGATGGGTTCTTTATATATTTCATCCCCAACTTTCGGGGTTATTTTTACACAGTTACCTTTCCTGTTTGCCACTGCAGTAATCTGACATTCTATCGAGATTGCTTTCCTTAACTTTTATCTAAGATTATAGATTATATTTCCCGCTACTTGAAGTTTTTTCGATCAAAAATAAAATATGTACTATTATGAATGGGTATTGACGCAGACCGACCGACCCACAGTCCGACCGACCCACAGCCCGACGACCGACCAACAGTCCTACCGACCGACCTACAGTCCGACCGACCATCCCACAGTCTGACCGACCGACCAACAGTCCGACCGACCGACCCACAGTCTGACCGACCGACCCACAGTCCGACCGATCCACAGTCCGACCGACCGTCCCACAGTCCGACTGACCCACAGTCCGACCGACCCACAGTCTGACCGACATCTGCAAAGCTATATACCTGTGTATCAAATATGGGAAGCATAATAACAATGAACTCATCTATTAATATATATCTGTAACAAATGGTTTCAGATGTGTGTATCAGAAGATGGTACTTACCAGCAGATTGGTGATGCCGGAAGTACTCAGTTCCAGTACAATAAACAAGATGGCTCAATCTTAGCTGCATATCATACACATACAAGTATCATAAAGTAAGGACAAACATAAAATAGTGTTAGTTTCTACTCCCTTTACCTTCCTGTCAAAGTCGATATATGAAGACTAGGTTAACATCCACTCCATTCTCTCACCGATAACATTTAACAGACGTTTATAAAATCGGTAATTTAACAGAACCTCCATGTTAAAACCCTAGTTCTTGCAAAACGATATTTGTAGCATTGCCTATTTCTTATTACTAAGCGCCTTTAGGCAAAACAATGAGTATTCGCATTCAAGCAGTTCCAGAACTGTCAACCTTTTCAATACTGCTACATATGTTTCTCCAAATATTTAAACTGGTTTACTTAAATCAGCAACAATTCTAGGATATCTTAATACTTTTACTCCTTGAAAACACTGACTTTCATTTAAAAACAATGTGTTAATTTTGACTAAATGTAATTTACACAGATTAATTCATGTGGATAAAATAACAATTACAACTCTCGAGACCATGTTGTGCAATCACGAGATCAATTTGGCTTTCATGAATGGACGGAGCTACCTTTTCAGAGAGTAGTTATAAGGGAATAACTAGCATTTACTAATGTCTCTCATTGACGATAACTATTATTAATAAGATGTTGTTGTTCTCTACGGCTGTTGAAGATGTAGCCGATGCATTTGACACCTGCCTACTAATAGTTATGGTTACCCTTTAAAGTATTCTGATCTGTATCATGGAACGTTAACCATCTTTCTTACTTCACAGGGCATCAATAGTCAAACTGATTTGTGATCATAGCGCGTGTGATCCTGTATTTACTCCAGAAGGGGAATCGACTGGTGGTGTTTATGTGAGTATGTATAGTACACGAGTGCACAAATAATTCTATGACGTCCTGAAACTGAACATATTAGATGCTAGCACACGCTCTTTATTCACGGAACTTGCATGGCTGGTGAAGTAGGCTATACTGTGCTTCACAGGGCAATACAATGCGTATCACTTAGTTCAAGTATGTTAATACTGTACAATCTTTTCAAGCGGGATAAAACAAAGTATCCGCATGATAGGACCAGCGCAGTTTTAGAGAGTAGTAAGGGGAGATCACTCACTAATTAATGTCTTTGAGTACATATACTCACGGAACACATACGGAATACAAAAGATGTTCTTTTTTTCGGTACTGCTAGTGCTTTGAATAGTTCAATTGATATGAATACCAGGCGCATACAATGTACACTTCTCTCAAGTGCTAAAAGATTATATTAAGTCAGACAGGGAAGGCAGCACTCAACTTAACCAGCCGAGCACAGAAAACATTAAAAACACACAAAGCACAATACCCAACTGAAAACACGGCATCCCGTCCCGAAAGTCTGCCGCCTTAGTCAGTCAAACTAAAATGGAACGAGAGCCACGTGAAGAGGAAAATAACAACTGGACATTACACTTCACAAGGACAATCTACAACACACATACAGTGTACATACAATTTTGAAAGATACGAAGCAGTCTTGTGCTTGACAACGAAATTGCAGAATGGCATATACAAAATGAACAAAGTTCAACAAAAAGGCACAATGGCGAAATATTTTTGTAACTTTGTATTTTTACTATAAAGTGGACAATACATACATAGAGGAAGGTTGACTGAAGGATTTCCGCCTTGGTACGGATAGCGACCAATGTCACTGGGGGCTTAAACGTTTTACAGTGCACCAAACCTGACACTTACCCAATAGACAACCTTATAGAACATTACAGTGTAAATAAAAGTTTCCCGACATGTAAAGCACTCTTACAAAAAGGCCACAGTGACAGGTAATAAAAGAATGAAAACCTTAAACATTATAATTTTGAATGGGGTACTTGAGGGCCAGTCATACAGAAATTGCCCTTACTAATTCCTAGGGCCATATTTACATCCTCTCCTCCACTCTCACTGACTGAGTTAATCCAAATTTAATTATTGTTTAGTCCGTGCGTTTAAGTATGAAGTCGTCCTGACTAGAATGGTATTCACAACGGTAAGAGTAGCTGGAGTTGACTCGACTGAGTGAAGAATTTTCGAGGGAGCGAAATGTCGACTTGACCTTGACTCCAACCACACTCAATGGAATGTTTGTGAATACCAAAGTTAGTCATTAACTAAAATGGACACTTTGCGCGAGGTAGAAGAATTTGAGGAGATGATTTTACTATAATTTAGAAATTTCCCGGATAGGAGCAATTCCTTCGAACGCAAGAATGATATGAAATTCTTGGAAAAATTCCCCAGCTACACTCATATGGGGAACTACGTGAATACCGATTTAGCGCACGAATGATGAATTAATTAAAATTAATGTATTATCAAATTATGGATGACCAACATGTGAATATGGGCCCTATTGTATTAGTGGTGGATTTTATTAACCGGGTCGAATCCCTTTGATTACATGCCTAGATTGACTTAAGTCGAATGAATGCGGATGATGTGTGAGAATCTTACAACAAATTTCAAAATTGTCGTTAAATTTCACCGACTAAAGGTTCCTGTCAAGAGCAATTAATAATTAAAGCGCTGCAAGCGCTGAATGCCTGTGGCTAAACTTCATCCGCCTAGGAAGCAGCTTACTGACTAAATATAAGTAAATGTAAACGGATCAAAAATGTTTTGTAGAAACTATACGTCCTTTTTTACTGCCAGTTATGTTGACCTTAGAAAGTTTGTAGGATTAATACGTGTATTGGTCATAATTATGCTTTACTTGCCTCTGTATCGTGTTTATGTACTACTTTGTGCTAGTAATAAACAAGAGATCTAAGAATCCCAGTATTGCCCCCCACGACCCACATAATAGTATATGCACAGTCACATATTGAACTACATTCACCATATTGACATTACAGGGTAAACCCCGTTTTCCGGATTACGGAATTAATTGAGCGACAATATGCGAATAGTCGTCGGGGTGGTGGCTGCATATATAGCGTATATAGAGCAACCAGGTACTAAAATCGCGATTATTTTAGCCATATTATAAGAATTTGTAAAAAGCCCTCCGTGAACACAATGACAGCTTTATCTTACGACCTCACTGACAACATGTTCGCCTAAATGATATGTTAAGCTTGAAAAATGCGTATATTTTCTCGCCCTTTGTATCGAGCTACGGAAGCGGCAGCGTGCATAAAATGCAATACTTCAAATATAAAGCATCTTTTAGGGAAAATGTTGCTAAAGTTTAAAAATAAAGATGTTAAGTGGATAATGTGCAATAATTGTTTTATATGTGTTTCATGTTTAAACGTTGAAAACAATAATAATTTATTATATACACTCCCGCTATACGGCCTAATGCCCGCTACCCCTGACCGTAAATCTGGGCGAAATTATCAATGGAAATCGAAATAACGGTCACCTTTCATGCTTCCATTTCTGCACTATAACAACGTGATCACAATTATCAAAATTACCTTCGTTATCAGTATACCAAATCATTGCAAAGTTTCCATCGCTTGCTCACAAAATGACGACATTGCATTGTAAACGTATTGAGTGGGGAGGTAATCTAGTCTAAGAATGATACAAATTCCTACACAGTTATCTTCCTTGCTATCCTCGCATGAATAGATAAACAATAGCAACAATAGAAACTGTGTTGTTGTCCATGACAATTTTGCGTCAATTATATTTCTTTTACATTTTAAGGCGGGTTAGTGAGATCTGAGTTTACTACTTTTATTGCACATGTATGCGCATGTAATGTATTTGGGAGTTTTGGCAATTTAGATTTGGCCGTCTGCCAATTCGGACAGGCTGAAAACCGAATATAATCACTAAAATAACAACTTCAAAACAATAAACATATTTTGTAATTTCAAAAAAAAAACTACGGGACGTAACTGTGTCCGAGCTTATAACATGCTAATAGGTCAACCGTGTTCTTTTTACCTGTTTTTTTCGAGTATGTAATATTATTGGACCAAACATAAACTTAGCTTCTTTACATATTCAAATGTGAGTACACTGTATGTCAAAATACATGTTAATTAATGCATTACCAAAAACAATATTTATAAAATTATAAATCGTCAACTATTATTTTAGTTTACTGTGATATTTCAAAATATCGGTTCCTCGCGAGTCAATTATAGCATGGTTCGTGTGTGTTTGTCAAAACGGACAATCATCAGTAATGGCTGATTCATTCAAGGACACGTGGATTTTTGGTGCACATGTCATGCACGTGCAAAACATGCTAAACTACGCAATACACCGTACGCACCAAATCTATATGCATACCAGAAAACAAAAATTAACAATCAATAATCAATTGCACCGCCTTTTCAAGCATCGGTATGGGAAATTTCATGTGAGTACATTATCCATATATTTTAACAAAACTGTCGGTTTAGCACTTGAGTAAGGTACATAATGTTTGGCCATTAAACTCATTATGCTTGCTTCGTTTGTATAGATACTACATGTATTATATGAATTACATTCTGGTTCAACCAGTGAATCTTTTCATCCGTAACATACTATGCTAGTCTGGGAATTTGATTAACCACTGATGTATGAGGATGATGAATTACTGACCAAACGCGTTTTTTCCCCAGAATTTCGAGTTAACAAGTGTGTGTTCGTGTCCAGGAATGTGTGATGCCAATGGACCAATAGATGAGTGTAAGCAATCTGATTCTTCAGGAGCTGGTCGCCTCGGACTAGTTGCTTTGGTTGTCTTTGGGTATGTACTATTCGTGTCGATCTATATATTCACAGAAATCGTTCCTCTCATAGACAGTGTAACAATACCACGTGACATTGGGCTGCATACCCAAGACAAATTTTGCTTAACTACGAAAACAAAAATAGCCATAAGTATTTCATTTTTATACCGATTTCTAGCACCTTGTTATGAAAAAAGTCCTATTATTTCTGGATCACCCCACATATATATATTATGTTGTTAAGGAAATATAATCATGTTGGGGTCCCAGTAATGTTTTTTTAATGTCCCGTATGATTGTTTCAATTTTGAAATGTATGTCGATGTTTGTGGATGTACGTTTAAAACAACTTTGATTTAACTACTGTATAGCTTCACTGTAGTAGTTGCAAAAAACTAGGCGTACGACAAATCTATATTGATGTATCTATTGAAATTGACCTCTGTGTGTGTTGTGGTACATGATCTTCCCTTGATACATGTTTATAAATGTTAAGTGTAAATTTGAGTATACGCCGGGGTATATTTGGTACACGATCTTCCCTTGATACATGTTTATAAATGCTAAGTGTACATTTGAGTATGCGCCGGGGTATATTTGGTACACGATCTTCCCTTGATAGATAAGTGTACATTTAAGTATGCGCCGGGGTATATTTGGTACACGATCTTCCCTTGATACATGTTTATAAATGATAAGTGTACATTTGAGTATGCGCCGGGGTATATTTGGTACACGATCTTCCCTTGATACATGTTTATAAATGCTAAGTGTACATTTGAGTATGCGCCGGGGTATAGTTGGTACACGATCTTCCCTTGATACATGTTTATAAATGATAAGTGTACATTTGAGTATGCGCCGGGGTATAGTTGGTACACGATCTTCCCTTGATACATGTTTATAAATGATAAGTGTACATTTGAGTATGCGCCGGGGTATAGTTGGTACACGATCTTCCCTTGATACATGTTTATAAATGATAAGTGTACATTTGAGTATGCGCCGGGGTATAGTTGGTACACGATCTTCCCTTGATACATGTTTATAAATGATAAGTGTACATTTGAGTATGCGCCGGGGTATACACTCAACTGTAACGATTCCATCCCTTGGTAGGTCATGTGTAGGTTAACAAACCTTACTCGTATTTGCTCCTCTATATAAATAATGTTTAATGACATATTCAATTGCTGTTTTTTTGCAGGTTACTGACTGTCGCAATCATCATCGCCGGACTGTGTATGCAGATAGTAGGGAGAGAATCACGATGGGGTATTCCCTGTAAAAAGACCTAAGTGTTAATTGTGTAATGAAAATTGAATGCGATGTTGCTAGTTGGTAGTATTGTATTAAATGAATTATTTTCCCCGAGTGCTTGTCGGCATTCTGTGTATAATTCTATGCTGATTTGCTCGTATTAAATGTGGCTTAGTGGCATTTGTGTTATGAAAGTTTTGTTTTGCTATAAAAGCATGAACATTGCTGAGTGGTTTAATGTTGGTTGTGTAAATTCACGAAACTTATATGTATAGGCTTTAAGGACTTTCAATGCAGAAAAATCAGAAGCGAATAGGTTATTGTTGTTTGAACGTAAGCGTATTTACAAATGTATTGTTAAGAAAAATAAAAATATGTCTTACAAATCAAAAATGCGCGAAATTGAAAATTTGAAAAAATGTAAACCCAATCAATTCAGGAAATATTCTAAGTCAAAACCATCAGATGACAGTATTTCTATTGACGCATTCAAGGAATATTGTTCTACCTTAAGCAACGGAATGTTTGATTGTTATAATGCTGATGCAGAAATTTGTAGTAATAATGATTTTGACCAAACTAGTGATAGCTATCTCGAACTTGATCAGCCAATTACAACCAATGAAATCCAGTGCACTATTAAATCGCTGAAGTGGAACAAATCTGTAGGTAGTGACTGTTTAATGAATGAGTATTTTATTGTATGTTTTGACATCTTATCTGCTCATTTATGCGATATATTTAATGGCATTTTAAATTCTGGTTGTAATCCGGAGAAATGGATGGAAGGGGTAATAATTCCATTACACAAGACAGGAAGCACTAATGATACACATGCTGGTATACAAATTGACACCAATTATGGTTTTTCGAAAACGCGGTATAGTCCGTTTGCGGCGAAAAAAATCGTCTAATATGTAGATTTCTCAGTATTTACTGCACCTACAAGTATAAGATTTTGCACGAGTAAATGAAATGTATCTACCTAATATACAAATAAATCTAAGCAACATCGGACATGTGTGAAAAAAGTTTTGTTCATAAGTTCTATGTAAAATATTTGTAGTTTACAATGAAACTTCATGTAAGAAGACTCGATACACACAACAGCCAATTTCATGGTCACGTGACACGTCTAACGGTAGATTTACGTATTTGTAACCTATCTAATATAGCAAATACGAGGCCCGTCTGTTCATCTGTACTGTCTATGTGTATCATATTTTCGAGTCTAAACGTAAAATGGCTTGCGTCTAGCAGCCTCCTTCTCGAACTATAAAAACACGGATTTTACAGCGTCTTTAAACGATTTTGACTGCTTAATATTATGCATTCTTCAAACGTGTTTATGAATGTCGATTTCAGACTAATCCTAAAGGTTTGGGTAGATGTATATTACTCAGTTTTTTAGGACTGGTTCAGTCATAAGACTACTTGTCATTGCGCACATAAACATTACAATGCTTTTATTAAGTTCTTAATTTAACATTATTATATACGTGTATGTCCATGTATAAGTATATAGTTTGGTTTTCACTGCTTTTCCGTGATATTACAGGTATTATACATAATATGTATACACACAAGCGACATACCTAAATAAATCGACTTATAAGGGCCTCATAAATTTTGCTTTCATCACAGCAATGTTAATCTTGCTGATCACGGATTATAACGGTTAATAAAAGGACAGTTAAACACCAATGGAATACCAGATTTCCTCCCTGCGTTAAAGTGTTCAAATGCAAGTTATATCAATATACAATAAAGAATAAACTTGTTGAAATAAGTAACTAAAAATTATGAAATTTAAAATGGGAGTAGGTAGAATGTAATTATGATACTACGTAAATTTTTATCAACATCTGATGAATAGATTTTTAACCATTCAAAATTTAGACGATTTGTTTCGCTGCAAACGGGCTATAGGTTATTACCTACAGAAAGTTGGTCCTATAATAACCAAGTCATACAGGTGGTTGACGAATTCAATTATTTAGGGACAATTTTTACTTCTACATCTACATAATACGTTAAGCTGTCAGACTTGACAATTATTTAACGGTGAACTTGGTAGGGAACTTGATAGGTATCCTCTCTACATTCACCGTTATGTACGGATTATACAATACTGGCTAAAAATCATAAATACTGATAATATAATATTCTGTACAGTTTATACTGAAGCTCTAGCAGATTCGGATAAAGGCCGTCAAAGGTTACAAATGTTAGACGACTTTTAAACAATTATGGATTTACATATGGTTTAATGTGAAGTAATTTTTATCGGAGTTTAAAAGTAGATTGATTTATTGTTTTAATCAGGAATGGTACATAGACAAATGGAAAGTCCGGTGTTAATATATATAAGGAATTCAAACCATTACATGAATACGAATGTTATTTAGACAAATTACCAAAAAGCCTTAGATTTTACTTGTGTAGGCTCAGATTGTCAGGTCTCCCATTAAGAATTCAAACTGAAAGATATGCCCGTAATCGTATTGTTAGGGAAGAAAGGTACTGTTTATGTTGCACTCAACTAGATATAGAAGATGAATTCCATTTGTTTGTACGTGTATATGCCCGTGTTTTAACGTCATTAGAAGGAAATATATTAGCATTTATTTTTATCAACGTCCATCCGTGACAGTTGGGTTGACATTTTTGCATCGTACAGACTGTATGCTGGAGATCACATCCCCAAATGGGGTTCATTCGATGTGTCCAGTTGGTGAGTCATATCTAGTTAAATAGGGTCTGCCGTAATACTTACATAACCGCTGTCGAAACTTTGAATAATAGGAATCAGTAATTAACTTTTATTGCGCATGTAGGGTTGTTGTCAATGCCAATTTTGCTTCAAGGTTATTTCTTTTACACTTTTACATGAAACTGTCATGCCAAATAGTGATGTTTTGCATTTTTAAAGGTGGGTTAGTGAGATCTAGGATATCTACCTTAAATACGCATGTATGCGCATGTTTGCGCATGTTTGTGCATGTAATATAATTGGGAATTTTGGAAATTTGGATTTGGCCGTCTGCCAATTTGGACAGGCTGAGAAATTGGTATTATAGCAATGGCCTTTGGGCTTCGCCCCAGGCTAACTAGAAATGTGTCCACAGAACACAGATGCCCCCAAACTCCTCGCAGTGGTTACCTCCCTTTAAAAAGCGGTTAATTCCCTTTGCTCCGTTCAGAACACTGCCACCACAGGTTTTAAACAGATTTATTTTCGCACTGTGCATACTTTGATGTTGATTTTATTATTCACACTTGTACATAGTTATTATAGATAAACCATGAGTTGTTAGCCGTGACGGAAGATTACACTTTTTAGTCATGGTGTGTGAATATGTCTTGTAATGCGTTTAAAATGCGTTGATATATATTTTTGTATGACATGATATTGTCAGTATCGCTGCCCCTATCGGTAGAGAGCTTGCTTGTCAGGCTGAGATATGCAGGTTCAAGTCATGCTATTATTTTTTCTCAACACCATTTTTGTTTCTTCTCCGTCAAGAATATGAAGACAATCGACGTTTAAAGGCCATTTTATTTTTTTAAATAATTATTTTGACTTTTCATTCTGCATGAAATGGTGTTTCATGTTGCGATAATTTTATTTCATTTCTTTTCTGGGATTCAATATAAATTTATCTTTTACTAAATTCAATACTTAAACTCGTGTCAAAGATTTCGAAACTTGTGTCAAAGATTTTCGACTTCACTTTGTGTGTGTTTACAACACGTCAGATTTGTCTTTGTCGGAGTCGGATGATGCATTTGAATATTTTATAGCGGGTGCTTGAAGATCGTTTATTGCATTATCTAACGCCAGTGTTTGTGTCCAACTGTCAATACAAGTTCAATACACATAGGCTATATTATATATGCACTCCTTGCAAGCTTTTCACCAGATTGTTAACTAGTTGAAGCTATTATATAATTACACTATTTTGTAACACTATACTGTTACTATGACTAATGACACTTATTTAAGACTAATAAATCGCTCATTTTCAAATACATTCCAGGAAATGCATAACTATCAGTTTCTTGTATTATACTACAGTATTACTGGAACAAGTGATTTGAAAAAAAATACATAGAAAGTGACCATACCAAGGTTCGAACCTAGAAAAGTAAGTTTTACAAGACATCGCCGTATCCATTGGACCTCGCATTCAGTTACTAAAAGAAATTGCTTATTTAACTAATAGTTAGAACATATTAAGTAATTTTTTTAAAATTAAAAATGATTCGCTCCACCCTTTTTAATCATTAAACATTAATTTAATATGTTCTAACTTACTTGTAATATCCAGCATTTCGATTGGCCGATGGAATATAGCGCCAAGACAAGTTTTCATTTTACCGCCGAAATGCGCCGTTTTCATTGGCTCATAATGTAGGTAATATTTTAACTTATCATTGGTATTGCTTATAAATACCTACTCAACTTTGCTGCATAAATTTGGTACGGCTCAAAAACATGGTTTATCTATAGTATCGATAATAGAATAAATATTGACTTACGGATGATATGGTCGAATTAGTATCGAAGAAAAGGTAAATAAATCAATAATCTATTTCCTTGCGTAGTTATCATTAGCTTTCTAAAAGAACGTTAACATTTTTAAATATTTAAAAATGCGGTATTAATTTCATCCCACCATATCACAATCAAATCTGGTCACATCTTATTCCTACTGATTGATATTTAATATTGCCAGTCTTAGTTTTGTCTGTTTCTGTTTATATAGCGTCTATTTTATCAATGATACAATGCGGAGGAACTTTTAACGGCTTCTTCTCCATTTTGAAATGTCATGTGACGTTTTATCATCACGTGGTATCGGGTGAGGGCAGGGTAAAGGTTATGTAATGGACGAACGCTGTAAGGAGGTTGGGATGCACCCGATAAAAGCTAATATCAGAAAAGTATAAAGTAAGGCAAATAGAAGAATTTGAAATCAAGTTTGGAATTAAATGTACTTAAATGTGACATTGGCCAGTAGACAAGAGCTGCGTCTATAAGTGTGACCTTGAAATTTGAGGTAGGAAACTATAGGATGTGAATGTTGCCAAGTAATTTTAAAATCCAATAAGAAAATAACAAAGTTACAAATCAGACACAATTGGTAAAACTACTTGTACCTTTTAACGTTTGATCTTTAAGTAGAACTGATGAGCTAGGGACCTGGGTCTTGCGCATGACACATCATCTTGATGTGGTAAACATTTGTGGGGAGTGGTGTCCTAGAGATAGGGCGCGCGCTTCGGGATCGAGAGGTCCCGGTTTCAATCACCGTCTGGACCACTTCTTAATTTCTTTGAGCATGAATAACACACCAGCTCCACTCGACCAAGGTGTGAATTGGTAACCTGTGAGGACTGAGTCTGAATATGTTCGATAGTCCTTGGCGCCGCAGATCGGCGCTGGCTGCACACACATCAGGAGAGAAATAGTTTTCCAAGGCCGGTTTCCATAGGTGGCCCAATGACCAGGAAAAGTTAAAATGTCAAAGGGTGACTGAACGGCTGAACTGCTGAAAGTAGCCATCAAAAATTGGTACCTTAACTTTTTTTAACATGCCTATTTGAGCCTTTAAACATTTGACCTCTACATGTGACCTTGATCTTTGACCCAGGGACACGGGTTTTGCGCACGTGACATCGTCTTGATGTAATAAACATTACATCCATTTATATAAATATCCATTTGGAAATGACATAGTTACAGAGCGGACACGATTTTCCAAACAGGGTGAACTCTTCTAGTATATACATGCCCTTCCACCATTTCATGCCGGAGCATTATAAAAATGTTAATTTTGATATTTTGACAACTCACAAAACAGCACCCAAAAGTAACAGTGCACATGCACCGTAAATTAAATTCAGTTTGCATGCACCGTATATTTAGTTATCTAATTGACATTTGCGCACTTTAAGATGACATTGTGACTGACTGATTATGTGTCAGACGGATACTTAATTAATGAAGATAAAACACGCAAAAAAAAAATTATCAATTATCAAACCAAATATGACATAACATAGTGTGTCTGATCGCTCATCAGCTGTTGTCTATATATAGGGGCTTTCTGTGTTCAGTCTTGAGTGCTACCTTGTCCCACCGATTAGATATTAGCTTCATCTAAATACTGTAGCGTACAGACCAATTAAAACATCATGAAAATATGTATTTTGGAATTATTTTTTTGTTTCCAATGCGTTGCAATGGTTTAAGACACCCCACCAGAAAGTGTGAGCCGGTGAATGTAAGCGGGTGTAAGTGTAAATTAACGAACGGCAGTAAGAAGACAGTTGATCCGACCAGTTATGGAAATACGCACTCTTCTCCAGGGTAAATGCTTAATTCACATGAAAGAACTATGTGCACTTAATTTGGTCATTTATAAACATTGTATACATGTAAATACTAGTGCAGTATAAGCATGAGGAACTAAACGATAATGATAACCCTACCAAAAAGAACAAAATTTGCCAAAATGATTGCATTTTAAAAACCAAACAATATTCCATGTTATACTGCGGTATTCAGAAAGTTATCTCCTAACATTGTATGTATTCTGCCTGGAGACACACCTATTCTACTCTTCTTTGCCTCATGATTTCTTTCTTCAACACTCCCCAGGTCCATGATTTACATCTCTGTTGTGATTATGAGCCTCCACGTTGACATTTGGGCGACGTCGCTTTCTGTTTAATGTAAGTAGTTACGTGTTACCATGACAACATTATTAAGAGAACTATCCATCGATTTTTGACGTTCTAGAATTGCTTAGCTGCCACACACAAATCCATAATTATAAGTTATGTGTTATGTGTTGAATGGTTTTATTAGCAATTTTTCTACTTAATGATATTTAACACAGACTGGTAAGTGTTTCATTTGTCCCTGATATGTAATTTTAGATTTATTTTAGTAAATTTACCAAATACTAGTACCTTTTGCATTTTTTGAAAACTCACTCATGTCGCCCGACTGTAGGTTTGGGGTTACCATAAAACATGACCAATCAATCGCCACGCTTTTGTTTAAGTTATCGTTCTCATGTCTGTCGTTTCGGCTTGATTGTACACAGTGTAGCAATACCACGTGACTTTTGACTACAGTTACAAGAAGAATCTTTCTAAAAGATCTTATATTTCACGGAAAGCAAATACTTTTCTCATTAGTGTGGCGAATTTTTTAAAGAAATCGATGTAAATAAAATACTAATGGCTATATTAATTTTATGTTCCAATGTTTACAAATGTCTACTTGTAACTGTAACCAAAAGCCACGTGGTATTGTTACCCTGGTACATGTCTTTGTGGATATTTCTTGGGCATAAAAAATGTCCACGATATTTCTGTGGCATCCATTGTGAAAACTTGACGGTGTGTTAGCACCCATTGTGAAAACTTGACGGAGTGTAAGCACCTATTGTGAAAACTTGACAGAGTGTTAGCACCCATTGTGAAAACTTGACTGTGTGTTAGCATCCATTGTGAAAACTTGACAGTTTGGGTAGCTTCGATTGATGAGGTTTCAACCTTATTTAATTTGCGCCCACTTGGCCTCGTAAATCCAATTAATAAATCATAACTTCAAATCAAAGCGTATCATAATGTCGTACTCATAGTCATGCCTTTTCCAAGATTGTTATGTTACTAGTTTTGCTTCCACCTTGCCTTCATCTTTCCGATTTGCCACGGAGTTTATTTAGTCGGTACGATAATGATGGTAGTTATAACTTCGCCGAATTTATAAATACCGTCATTTTCGTACCAACTAAATACAAGTAAGATTTTATTTTCTGGGTGACCAATATATCCTATACGTTTTGTGAAATCCTTTTTGTAAACTATATGGTATTCAACATATTACACTTAACAAATCTTATAAGTGTGCACGTGTTTTTACCGTATAACTTTTTTATTTATGAATATTTCTGCATGACATTTTTTGTACATGCTATTGAATAACACAATATTAGATTAAATGTCGTTTTTGCATCAAAATTAAATAAAGCGGATTACTGAACCATGAAACATCAAAACACGTAAAATGCACGAGAAATTTACGCGTAGGTGCAAATTATTTTTAGTTTTGGTCAATTAAAATTTTAGTCATATTGTTACATTCAAAAAACACAAAATTATGCGATTTTCACTCAACAAAATGGTGATTTTCAACTTTTAAAAATACAGTTTAAATTTAATGGTCAAAGGGAAGTAACTCTTCCAAATTTGAATTTTCATACAAAAAGTGAGTCGTTATAAACTTAAATTATGCTTTATTCTTATCATAGTTATCTTTATTTCTGTATCTGTGATAAGTAAATAGACTTGAACTCAAACTTGATTAGCAAAGAGGATGCATAGCTGCATTAACAACCTGACAAACATCCGATTAACACACGACAAAAACGTGTGACATTAGCTTTTCTTGATGTCATCATTTTTTTATTCTTTTTGTGACAATTGTTTTCAGATTTAGATAAAATCAATTGAATTATAATTCCACATGTCCAAGCTGCATATGTTGAAAATTTCAACAAAATCAAACACATATTAACCGAGTTATGGTTAATTATATACATGCACACTTATAAGATTTGTTAAGTCTATATTCACTTTTATCTTTCAGGCTTAAAGGCGTACAAGGGTCTGATGGAAACCCGTATTCGTACAATCCGTGCAGTGGATTTGACCTAGGAAGGTGTAGCGGCGCCGCTGTAAGTCGATGTATCAATATTACGAACGTTTTTTTAACTATTAAATGCATTGAACTTCGGATAATGACACAAACCTCGTATACATCGAACGATGTTTGTGTGCACTTTGACTAAATTCACAGAGCATCTAAGTAGAAATCTTAGAATTTTCTTAAAATCTTAAAATTTCCTTAAGTGTATCAGCAAAACGTGAAATCAAGGTTATCAATTTTTTACATAGTTTAGACGCATTATGTAAAGAGCTACAATAAACACCAAGGAAACGTGGGTTAAGCAAAGATTTCTGGACAAGTGGAGCCAGAAGTGCACCGGTCGATGTCGGGTATATATGTGTAGAAATCCTTCAAATAAAAACATGTTTTTATATAGTATTTACCATTGAATTTTATTAACTTTCTATAAATCATTTGGGGATCGGTTTGAAATCTTCGAATTTCTATAAAGCGCCCTTCGGTGTTTGATTCAATGCCCTTTTTGTTACAATATCATTGGTTTCAGGTGTGTGTAAGACAGGACGGTAGTTACCAGCTGATTGGAGACGCTGGACGTACTCAGTTCCAGTATAACGAGGAAGATGACTCGGTGTTAGCGGCATATCGGACACACAAGAGTGTCATACCGTAAGGAAAATGATGTAATCTCAACATCCATCCTCACGGCTTATTTGAACATAATGTGTCTGATGTCTGTCCTTATGGTGGGGACATAGAAAGCAGAATGACCTAGTTTCAGTATAACAAATCTATATTCGTTCCTTATGGTATGAGAATAAAAAGCAGAATGACTTTTTTCATTTCCAATGATTAATTAAAGGATAAAACAAAAAGTTATTATTTGTTACTTATACACTGCTTTTCGTAAAAATACATCAAATAAAATTATGATGAAAATTGAATGGAATTGATCTGGTTCACGACGTTCTTACTATCTTTTTTGGAATTTTATTTTTGAAATCGTAATCCAGACTGATGAAAGGTCACGTGCTCCTCCATAGCCAAATCGCTTGATACATTCAAGAACCTGACGCCTCTGGACCGTAGGTAATGAACTCTTGTCTCATTTTATTTCTCACAGGACATTGACAGTTAAGCTGGTATGTGATCCTAACGCGTGTGATCCTGTAATTTCAACAGGGGAAAAATCAACGGGCGGAGAGTATGTGAGTACACAATGAATACTGACGGCATTGATGACATCAAAGAAAAGCAAACAACACATGGTTTACCTATATGTATATGTGAACACTAGAAACCGACACTGGCAAAGTTAATTCCTATTGCGCAACATGAAACTTTGATTACGATATAACACAATCATATCAAAGCCATATGACCAAACGGATTAACACAATATCAAATCGAAACAAAATATGTTTTAATCATGTCTAAACATTGACGTGGGCATAAAACTCACTGTCCAAGATAAAATACAAATAAAATGTATACGCCGTGACGTTGATATACACGTGTATTCCTTTATGAGCATGAAATGCGTTTATGTCGGTTTTAAGGCCTCGGTTGTCGACTTTTTTTCCGCTCTTAAATGTTCTCTGATTATTTCATACATACACACGAATACTCCAATTTCTCGGGCAATCTGGGTACATTTACTGAGTTTTACTATTCACACTAAAGATATAGGTTTAATATTATTCCCATTCCTCTTCGTGTAGTTTCGAACGTCCTTTGCTAATGACATTATTATTATCCTACTTCCATATGGTTTCAGCCAGCCCCTTATTTCGAACAATATAGCACGAAGAGTGGAAATGTTGATTCCATTAAGTGCATTGCATGAAAAAACTAGGATATATTTTCTAATATAGTTCTTGAATCTATTTTTTATGAAATTAAGACATATTAAGTGATTTCGTAACAAAATCAAGAAAAATAGGGACACTATTTTAGTGGGCCTTTTGAAAAAACACGGGGCGTTTCACCCTCTAAAGGCATTGGAAGTATATAAATTTAAGTCTAACATTAGTTGAAATGTTGATGTACATAACCTAAAAATATTTCACTTTGAATCCTTCAAAAAATATCATTTCTTTAACATCTAACCTGTCAGTGGGTGAAACCATAGGAAACACTATAAAATTAAGACCAATACACCCCTGGTCAGTTAAATAACTGTATTTTTACAAATAGACTACACAGACACAACTATTTGGTCAGTTTGTGTAGGTTAAAAACCAACTATAATGTTCTTAACATTTTTCAAGTTCGCACAAATATATTTCGGCTCACATAGGATGTTGATTCTTAAGTGGCTGAAACCATAGGAAAAGAGGAAACATCATCACTAAAATGATGTCACCAACTATTACTGCATCGTCACATGACAAATTATTCACCAATCAATTGATAAATCTATAGTTCAAATGAGAATATATTAAATTTTATAATTGGCAAATTGCAGCCTTTCAGCACGCGGACAAGTATTTTCAAAAACTTGTACATATTATTGACCATTTATCTCGTACGTTGTTTCTATGAAGTGAATACTCTACTAGAACATGTATGTTCCAGAATTTCGAATTTACAAGTGTGTGTGCGTGCCCAGAGATGTGTGATACTAATGGTCCAATACACGATTGTCAATCATCATCAGATTATAATGGAACACGCGGTGATGGCCTTGGGCTGTATGCTGTGGTTGGCATTGGGTATGTACATGAATGCGTGTATATAATAGGAGGTATGACTCTGTAACATGGTACATGTATGTGTCTATAAGATCTCGGTGTATCAATGCTCTTATAGGCATTTGTTTATGAGATACCGTATTACTTTCTGAGGTCATTATGTCACCGACTCATATCCTTTACTAATAATCACCGGTCATGTACATGATGTTTTAAAATGTCAGTCATTATGATTTGTCAAACTAATTGCTTTTATATGGATTAAAGTGATTGTGCGTAATACTGACCTCTTACAGTTATAGTGGCTGATTTATGCCATGTCGTAAGTTCGCTTTTTCGCCACGACAAAGCGAACATGCGAAAATGTAACAATGCGAAAAAGTCGACTTTGTCGTATCTTTACATTGTTGCACATTGGCATTGTTGTGGCGAAAAAGCGAAAATACGACATGGCATAAATCAGCCACCATATACAATAGATGTAGCGGTCTCTTCTAAATCAATATCTTTATATCGCTATTTTAACTCAGCTAGATACACGTGGGAAAACAAAATACAGAAGAACCTAATTCTAACTGTTCATGTTTGTTTCTACAGGATACTGAGTGTCGCAATCATCGTTTTCGGCTTGTGTATTCAGATAGTACGGAAGGATTCTGGAAGGACCATTCACTCTAAAGGATCTTCAAGTTCAACTTGTCCACGTTGTAATGGAAGTTTAATAGAAAATGAAAACGACGTGATTTTATAGTGCTTAGCAGTTTATTCGCTATTTCAAAACTGAGCAAATAACATTGTGTAACTGTTAACAGTTTTATAAGCTGGTTTCATTAGAACTTAACACAAACGAGACCGGGCTTAAACATATGCGTTACGATCAGTATGACACGTCATAAAACATGGAATTTCTATATTAAGCCAATTAAGTACACATATTTTAAGAGTAATTGAAGCAAGATAGATATCTGATGATGTTTAGTGATTTTGTTATTCCACACGTGATCGAAAAAAGTATTTCTTTCTCGGCTCAGCCTATGTGAACATATTGATTTCTGTGATCACCCCGTGCCTTGAAATATTTATTTATTTAGGTCTCATCTTTGTACAACATACATACAATATACATATCAAATTACAGTAAAACATTGCACAAAGCCATTCTAATAAGAATTATAAAAGACTATAATTATATCACATTAACACTACACTTGTAATATAAAATATTTACTCTACATACATTTACTTAAAAGTATGCTATAAAAGTATAATTACCATTCAGTTATTTACACAATGTCATGTATAGAGAAACTAGACTGTATTAAAACATACTAATATAAGTCTTCTTGTAATAGAGAAGTTATACACAATTAACGATGACTTATTTACACATATAAAACCAAGGAGCAGTTGTTAATCTTCATGGTAAAAATGTAATAAAATTGAAGATTATAAAAAACTGAAATAGAAAATGAGTACTAATGCACAATTTAAAAAATGGCCCAAGAAAACGTTTATCACCTCGGTCAGACCGTAGAAATACTGATTAACAGCTGCTTCTTGTACGGAGATAAAACATATCACAATTTAATTATAAATAATATGGGCATTATTTACAGAGGTAAATATTTCTGCTATTTAAAATATCACGACAGGTTTTGGCACAAATTCTAGTAACTGCCTGATTAAAAAAAAAAAACTTAAGTTTTTATGAATTAAAATCGGAATTAATCGACACTGCTTTCTGCATAAGACCAGTGCGTTCACAATTATATACATTACAATTAAACAATACATGGATCTTCGATTCAACTTCATTACAAACGGGACATTTACGTTCAGATACACTTAGGTTTTCATACCTTCCGGTTTCAATTCGGATTGGTACAGCACCACATCTAAATTTACTGAATGCCGATCTATGGCTCGGAGAAAGTAAAGCTTTACAATAAGTTTCGACTTCAAACTTGATTTATAAGTACAATAGTACCGTAGTTTATTACGGCCTCTTCCAGACTTGCTATCAGCCCTTGATAATGATATTTTCCAATCAACAATATAATCAGACATTAAATATTCAACAATGGTATCACAGATACGATATTTTGGCACATTATTGTTTAAAGATGTATATTCAGGAAGTTGACATGAAAGTAATTGATTTTTTACAGCAAACATCCAATTTTTACAACTATTACATGCTTTGTTGTTAGCTCCGAAGTGTTCATCAAATGTCCCAGCCGTATAGCTATAAAAATGCGGTATTAATTTCATCCCACCATATCACAATCAAATCTGGTCACATCTTATTCCTACTGATTGATATTTAATATTGCCAGTCTTAGTTTTGTCTGTTTCTGTTTATATAGCGTCTATTTTATCAATGATACAATGCGGAGGAACTTTTAACGGCTTCTTCTCCATTTTGAAATGTCATGTGACGTTTTATCATCACGTGGTATCGGGTGAGGGCAGGGTAAAGGTTATGTAATGGACGAACGCTGTAAGGAGGTTGGGATGCACCCGATAAAAGCTAATATCAGAAAAGTATAAAGTAAGGCAAATAGAAGAATTTGAAATCAAGTTTGGAATTAAATGTACTTAAATGTGACATTGGCCAGTAGACAAGAGCTGCGTCTATAAGTGTGACCTTGAAATTTGAGGTAGGAAACTATAGGATGTGAATGTTGCCAAGTAATTTTAAAATCCAATAAGAAAATAACAAAGTTACAAATCAGACACAATTGGTAAAACTACTTGTACCTTTTAACGTTTGATCTTTAAGTAGAACTGATGAGCTAGGGACCTGGGTCTTGCGCATGACACATCATCTTGATGTGGTAAACATTTGTGGGGAGTGGTGTCCTAGAGATAGGGCGCGCGCTTCGGGATCGAGAGGTCCCGGTTTCAATCACCGTCTGGACCACTTCTTAATTTCTTTGAGCATGAATAACACACCAGCTCCACTCGACCAAGGTGTGAATTGGTAACCTGTGAGGACTGAGTCTGAATATGTTCGATAGTCCTTGGCGCCGCAGATCGGCGCTGGCTGCACACACATCAGGAGAGAAATAGTTTTCCAAGGCCGGTTTCCATAGGTGGCCCAATGACCAGGAAAAGTTAAAATGTCAAAGGGTGACTGAACGGCTGAACTGCTGAAAGTAGCCATCAAAAATTGGTACCTTAACTTTTTTTAACATGCCTATTTGAGCCTTTAAACATTTGACCTCTACATGTGACCTTGATCTTTGACCCAGGGACACGGGTTTTGCGCACGTGACATCGTCTTGATGTAATAAACATTACATCCATTTATATAAATATCCATTTGGAAATGACATAGTTACAGAGCGGACACGATTTTCCAAACAGGGTGAACTCTTCTAGTATATACATGCCCTTCCACCATTTCATGCCGGAGCATTATAAAAATGTTAATTTTGATATTTTGACAACTCACAAAACAGCACCCAAAAGTAACAGTGCACATGCACCGTAAATTAAATTCAGTTTGCATGCACCGTATATTTAGTTATCTAATTGACATTTGCGCACTTTAAGATGACATTGTGACTGACTGATTATGTGTCAGACGGATACTTAATTAATGAAGATAAAACACGCAAAAAAAAAATTATCAATTATCAAACCAAATATGACATAACATAGTGTGTCTGATCGCTCATCAGCTGTTGTCTATATATAGGGGCTTTCTGTGTTCAGTCTTGAGTGCTACCTTGTCCCACCGATTAGATATTAGCTTCATCTAAATACTGTAGCGTACAGACCAATTAAAACATCATGAAAATATGTATTTTGGAATTATTTTTTTGTTTCCAATGCGTTGCAATGGTTTAAGACACCCCACCAGAAAGTGTGAGCCGGTGAATGTAAGCGGGTGTAAGTGTAAATTAACGAACGGCAGTAAGAAGACAGTTGATCCGACCAGTTATGGAAATACGCACTCTTCTCCAGGGTAAATGCTTAATTCACATGAAAGAACTATGTGCACTTAATTTGGTCATTTATAAACATTGTATACATGTAAATACTAGTGCAGTATAAGCATGAGGAACTAAACGATAATGATAACCCTACCAAAAAGAACAAAATTTGCCAAAATGATTGCATTTTAAAAACCAAACAATATTCCATGTTATACTGCGGTATTCAGAAAGTTATCTCCTAACATTGTATGTATTCTGCCTGGAGACACACCTATTCTACTCTTCTTTGCCTCATGATTTCTTTCTTCAACACTCCCCAGGTCCATGATTTACATCTCTGTTGTGATTATGAGCCTCCACGTTGACATTTGGGCGACGTCGCTTTCTGTTTAATGTAAGTAGTTACGTGTTACCATGACAACATTATTAAGAGAACTATCCATCGATTTTTGACGTTCTAGAATTGCTTAGCTGCCACACACAAATCCATAATTATAAGTTATGTGTTATGTGTTGAATGGTTTTATTAGCAATTTTTCTACTTAATGATATTTAACACAGACTGGTAAGTGTTTCATTTGTCCCTGATATGTAATTTTAGATTTATTTTAGTAAATTTACCAAATACTAGTACCTTTTGCATTTTTTGAAAACTCACTCATGTCGCCCGACTGTAGGTTTGGGGTTACCATAAAACATGACCAATCAATCGCCACGCTTTTGTTTAAGTTATCGTTCTCATGTCTGTCGTTTCGGCTTGATTGTACACAGTGTAGCAATACCACGTGACTTTTGACTACAGTTACAAGAAGAATCTTTCTAAAAGATCTTATATTTCACGGAAAGCAAATACTTTTCTCATTAGTGTGGCGAATTTTTTAAAGAAATCGATGTAAATAAAATACTAATGGCTATATTAATTTTATGTTCCAATGTTTACAAATGTCTACTTGTAACTGTAACCAAAAGCCACGTGGTATTGTTACCCTGGTACATGTCTTTGTGGATATTTCTTGGGCATAAAAAATGTCCACGATATTTCTGTGGCATCCATTGTGAAAACTTGACGGTGTGTTAGCACCCATTGTGAAAACTTGACGGAGTGTAAGCACCTATTGTGAAAACTTGACAGAGTGTTAGCACCCATTGTGAAAACTTGACTGTGTGTTAGCATCCATTGTGAAAACTTGACAGTTTGGGTAGCTTCGATTGATGAGGTTTCAACCTTATTTAATTTGCGCCCACTTGGCCTCGTAAATCCAATTAATAAATCATAACTTCAAATCAAAGCGTATCATAATGTCGTACTCATAGTCATGCCTTTTCCAAGATTGTTATGTTACTAGTTTTGCTTCCACCTTGCCTTCATCTTTCCGATTTGCCACGGAGTTTATTTAGTCGGTACGATAATGATGGTAGTTATAACTTCGCCGAATTTATAAATACCGTCATTTTCGTACCAACTAAATACAAGTAAGATTTTATTTTCTGGGTGACCAATATATCCTATACGTTTTGTGAAATCCTTTTTGTAAACTATATGGTATTCAACATATTACACTTAACAAATCTTATAAGTGTGCACGTGTTTTTACCGTATAACTTTTTTATTTATGAATATTTCTGCATGACATTTTTTGTACATGCTATTGAATAACACAATATTAGATTAAATGTCGTTTTTGCATCAAAATTAAATAAAGCGGATTACTGAACCATGAAACATCAAAACACGTAAAATGCACGAGAAATTTACGCGTAGGTGCAAATTATTTTTAGTTTTGGTCAATTAAAATTTTAGTCATATTGTTACATTCAAAAAACACAAAATTATGCGATTTTCACTCAACAAAATGGTGATTTTCAACTTTTAAAAATACAGTTTAAATTTAATGGTCAAAGGGAAGTAACTCTTCCAAATTTGAATTTTCATACAAAAAGTGAGTCGTTATAAACTTAAATTATGCTTTATTCTTATCATAGTTATCTTTATTTCTGTATCTGTGATAAGTAAATAGACTTGAACTCAAACTTGATTAGCAAAGAGGATGCATAGCTGCATTAACAACCTGACAAACATCCGATTAACACACGACAAAAACGTGTGACATTAGCTTTTCTTGATGTCATCATTTTTTTATTCTTTTTGTGACAATTGTTTTCAGATTTAGATAAAATCAATTGAATTATAATTCCACATGTCCAAGCTGCATATGTTGAAAATTTCAACAAAATCAAACACATATTAACCGAGTTATGGTTAATTATATACATGCACACTTATAAGATTTGTTAAGTCTATATTCACTTTTATCTTTCAGGCTTAAAGGCGTACAAGGGTCTGATGGAAACCCGTATTCGTACAATCCGTGCAGTGGATTTGACCTAGGAAGGTGTAGCGGCGCCGCTGTAAGTCGATGTATCAATATTACGAACGTTTTTTTAACTATTAAATGCATTGAACTTCGGATAATGACACAAACCTCGTATACATCGAACGATGTTTGTGTGCACTTTGACTAAATTCACAGAGCATCTAAGTAGAAATCTTAGAATTTTCTTAAAATCTTAAAATTTCCTTAAGTGTATCAGCAAAACGTGAAATCAAGGTTATCAATTTTTTACATAGTTTAGACGCATTATGTAAAGAGCTACAATAAACACCAAGGAAACGTGGGTTAAGCAAAGATTTCTGGACAAGTGGAGCCAGAAGTGCACCGGTCGATGTCGGGTATATATGTGTAGAAATCCTTCAAATAAAAACATGTTTTTATATAGTATTTACCATTGAATTTTATTAACTTTCTATAAATCATTTGGGGATCGGTTTGAAATCTTCGAATTTCTATAAAGCGCCCTTCGGTGTTTGATTCAATGCCCTTTTTGTTACAATATCATTGGTTTCAGGTGTGTGTAAGACAGGACGGTAGTTACCAGCTGATTGGAGACGCTGGACGTACTCAGTTCCAGTATAACGAGGAAGATGACTCGGTGTTAGCGGCATATCGGACACACAAGAGTGTCATACCGTAAGGAAAATGATGTAATCTCAACATCCATCCTCACGGCTTATTTGAACATAATGTGTCTGATGTCTGTCCTTATGGTGGGGACATAGAAAGCAGAATGACCTAGTTTCAGTATAACAAATCTATATTCGTTCCTTATGGTATGAGAATAAAAAGCAGAATGACTTTTTTCATTTCCAATGATTAATTAAAGGATAAAACAAAAAGTTATTATTTGTTACTTATACACTGCTTTTCGTAAAAATACATCAAATAAAATTATGATGAAAATTGAATGGAATTGATCTGGTTCACGACGTTCTTACTATCTTTTTTGGAATTTTATTTTTGAAATCGTAATCCAGACTGATGAAAGGTCACGTGCTCCTCCATAGCCAAATCGCTTGATACATTCAAGAACCTGACGCCTCTGGACCGTAGGTAATGAACTCTTGTCTCATTTTATTTCTCACAGGACATTGACAGTTAAGCTGGTATGTGATCCTAACGCGTGTGATCCTGTAATTTCAACAGGGGAAAAATCAACGGGCGGAGAGTATGTGAGTACACAATGAATACTGACGGCATTGATGACATCAAAGAAAAGCAAACAACACATGGTTTACCTATATGTATATGTGAACACTAGAAACCGACACTGGCAAAGTTAATTCCTATTGCGCAACATGAAACTTTGATTACGATATAACACAATCATATCAAAGCCATATGACCAAACGGATTAACACAATATCAAATCGAAACAAAATATGTTTTAATCATGTCTAAACATTGACGTGGGCATAAAACTCACTGTCCAAGATAAAATACAAATAAAATGTATACGCCGTGACGTTGATATACACGTGTATTCCTTTATGAGCATGAAATGCGTTTATGTCGGTTTTAAGGCCTCGGTTGTCGACTTTTTTTCCGCTCTTAAATGTTCTCTGATTATTTCATACATACACACGAATACTCCAATTTCTCGGGCAATCTGGGTACATTTACTGAGTTTTACTATTCACACTAAAGATATAGGTTTAATATTATTCCCATTCCTCTTCGTGTAGTTTCGAACGTCCTTTGCTAATGACATTATTATTATCCTACTTCCATATGGTTTCAGCCAGCCCCTTATTTCGAACAATATAGCACGAAGAGTGGAAATGTTGATTCCATTAAGTGCATTGCATGAAAAAACTAGGATATATTTTCTAATATAGTTCTTGAATCTATTTTTTATGAAATTAAGACATATTAAGTGATTTCGTAACAAAATCAAGAAAAATAGGGACACTATTTTAGTGGGCCTTTTGAAAAAACACGGGGCGTTTCACCCTCTAAAGGCATTGGAAGTATATAAATTTAAGTCTAACATTAGTTGAAATGTTGATGTACATAACCTAAAAATATTTCACTTTGAATCCTTCAAAAAATATCATTTCTTTAACATCTAACCTGTCAGTGGGTGAAACCATAGGAAACACTATAAAATTAAGACCAATACACCCCTGGTCAGTTAAATAACTGTATTTTTACAAATAGACTACACAGACACAACTATTTGGTCAGTTTGTGTAGGTTAAAAACCAACTATAATGTTCTTAACATTTTTCAAGTTCGCACAAATATATTTCGGCTCACATAGGATGTTGATTCTTAAGTGGCTGAAACCATAGGAAAAGAGGAAACATCATCACTAAAATGATGTCACCAACTATTACTGCATCGTCACATGACAAATTATTCACCAATCAATTGATAAATCTATAGTTCAAATGAGAATATATTAAATTTTATAATTGGCAAATTGCAGCCTTTCAGCACGCGGACAAGTATTTTCAAAAACTTGTACATATTATTGACCATTTATCTCGTACGTTGTTTCTATGAAGTGAATACTCTACTAGAACATGTATGTTCCAGAATTTCGAATTTACAAGTGTGTGTGCGTGCCCAGAGATGTGTGATACTAATGGTCCAATACACGATTGTCAATCATCATCAGATTATAATGGAACACGCGGTGATGGCCTTGGGCTGTATGCTGTGGTTGGCATTGGGTATGTACATGAATGCGTGTATATAATAGGAGGTATGACTCTGTAACATGGTACATGTATGTGTCTATAAGATCTCGGTGTATCAATGCTCTTATAGGCATTTGTTTATGAGATACCGTATTACTTTCTGAGGTCATTATGTCACCGACTCATATCCTTTACTAATAATCACCGGTCATGTACATGATGTTTTAAAATGTCAGTCATTATGATTTGTCAAACTAATTGCTTTTATATGGATTAAAGTGATTGTGCGTAATACTGACCTCTTACAGTTATAGTGGCTGATTTATGCCATGTCGTAAGTTCGCTTTTTCGCCACGACAAAGCGAACATGCGAAAATGTAACAATGCGAAAAAGTCGACTTTGTCGTATCTTTACATTGTTGCACATTGGCATTGTTGTGGCGAAAAAGCGAAAATACGACATGGCATAAATCAGCCACCATATACAATAGATGTAGCGGTCTCTTCTAAATCAATATCTTTATATCGCTATTTTAACTCAGCTAGATACACGTGGGAAAACAAAATACAGAAGAACCTAATTCTAACTGTTCATGTTTGTTTCTACAGGATACTGAGTGTCGCAATCATCGTTTTCGGCTTGTGTATTCAGATAGTACGGAAGGATTCTGGAAGGACCATTCACTCTAAAGGATCTTCAAGTTCAACTTGTCCACGTTGTAATGGAAGTTTAATAGAAAATGAAAACGACGTGATTTTATAGTGCTTAGCAGTTTATTCGCTATTTCAAAACTGAGCAAATAACATTGTGTAACTGTTAACAGTTTTATAAGCTGGTTTCATTAGAACTTAACACAAACGAGACCGGGCTTAAACATATGCGTTACGATCAGTATGACACGTCATAAAACATGGAATTTCTATATTAAGCCAATTAAGTACACATATTTTAAGAGTAATTGAAGCAAGATAGATATCTGATGATGTTTAGTGATTTTGTTATTCCACACGTGATCGAAAAAAGTATTTCTTTCTCGGCTCAGCCTATGTGAACATATTGATTTCTGTGATCACCCCGTGCCTTGAAATATTTATTTATTTAGGTCTCATCTTTGTACAACATACATACAATATACATATCAAATTACAGTAAAACATTGCACAAAGCCATTCTAATAAGAATTATAAAAGACTATAATTATATCACATTAACACTACACTTGTAATATAAAATATTTACTCTACATACATTTACTTAAAAGTATGCTATAAAAGTATAATTACCATTCAGTTATTTACACAATGTCATGTATAGAGAAACTAGACTGTATTAAAACATACTAATATAAGTCTTCTTGTAATAGAGAAGTTATACACAATTAACGATGACTTATTTACACATATAAAACCAAGGAGCAGTTGTTAATCTTCATGGTAAAAATGTAATAAAATTGAAGATTATAAAAAACTGAAATAGAAAATGAGTACTAATGCACAATTTAAAAAATGGCCCAAGAAAACGTTTATCACCTCGGTCAGACCGTAGAAATACTGATTAACAGCTGCTTCTTGTACGGAGATAAAACATATCACAATTTAATTATAAATAATATGGGCATTATTTACAGAGGTAAATATTTCTGCTATTTAAAATATCACGACAGGTTTTGGCACAAATTCTAGTAACTGCCTGATTAAAAAAAAAAAACTTAAGTTTTTATGAATTAAAATCGGAATTAATCGACACTGCTTTCTGCATAAGACCAGTGCGTTCACAATTATATACATTACAATTAAACAATACATGGATCTTCGATTCAACTTCATTACAAACGGGACATTTACGTTCAGATACACTTAGGTTTTCATACCTTCCGGTTTCAATTCGGATTGGTACAGCACCACATCTAAATTTACTGAATGCCGATCTATGGCTCGGAGAAAGTAAAGCTTTACAATAAGTTTCGACTTCAAACTTGATTTATAAGTACAATAGTACCGTAGTTTATTACGGCCTCTTCCAGACTTGCTATCAGCCCTTGATAATGATATTTTCCAATCAACAATATAATCAGACATTAAATATTCAACAATGGTATCACAGATACGATATTTTGGCACATTATTGTTTAAAGATGTATATTCAGGAAGTTGACATGAAAGTAATTGATTTTTTACAGCAAACATCCAATTTTTACAACTATTACATGCTTTGTTGTTAGCTCCGAAGTGTTCATCAAATGTCCCAGCCGTATAGCTATTTTTAGAAACTTCAGACCAGGGTCACGTGATGGTTTTATTAATGAATCGTTATGTTATGCAATCATATGGTGTGGCTATACTAGCCGCTTTCTAGAGATGTCTCACGCTGGGATGGAAGTGATTACAATACGGTACTGTAGAATCTGATAAATAGGCGCGTAGTATTATTTTAAAGCCACTTTTGATATACGCATTCAATACACGTATGACATATACATCAATATGCCCCTTTTTACAATTATTTAGATACCCAACATGCCTATATAGTCACATATGCCTATTTTGACATTCAAGACAAGATCGGCAGTAAGAAAACGAACATTAAACGTGTAAAGTCGTTTAAGCTTTAGTAGCAGCAAACAGATCGCCTCCCAACAGCACTCTTAGTGCTTTGATTATTAAATGTCCTAAAAGCATGTGCTATAGACTGGGTGTGAAATGCCTTACATCGGGTATGCTCATAAACCTGCTACCACAATTCATGAGCACACTTCTTTAATGTACAATTATTTGTACCTTGAGAATCCCATTGGCAATATTTCAATTGGTAATGTTGGTTTTTACTACACAATCATGTTGGCCAGTATCCTAATAAATTTAACAATCACGTCGGTCAGTATCCAAAAAATACTATAATACATGTTTGAATTATTGTTGGTGAGCGTTAACTAATCTAAGATTTTAAAAAATTGAAACGTCCAAATCATAGTTTATACAACTGCCGATACTTCCCAAATGATATTCATTACATAGAGTCCAATAAATGAGTTTTACAACGTTTTTAAGTACAAAACTCATTCTCAAATGCAAAATCCACACATTCTTTAAGGCTTTACATAGTGAAAAATATTACCTATATGCAAATTGTTTAGTGCAAATAGTACATTTTCTTCATATGTTGATTATGTAATATTGAAATAAACAATCTGGATAGTTTATATGGAAAATATTGCAAAAACAATGCACTTACCACAGTTTTCATGTCGGCCATTTTTCAATCATGTTGCGATTATCCAATCATGTTGTTTCATCAGGGTAACAAGGGTGAACTCCCAAAAAATATAGCATGGCACGATTGTGTACATTACACAGGAGAAAGATTTGGTCCCCCAAATCGCAGCCCCATAGCTAATGACGGGCCACACTAAAGAATCATATCATTTAGTAAAAACGTCGTAAGGCATTCCACCGACTAATTTACATTTTGCAATTAAAATCCATAGGACACGACTAGCACTCTGGGCTACAGCTTTGACAGTTATTAAAATCCAGATGTTCATCTAGTACTAGACCTAAATAAGTATATTTGCTAACAATTGACAAAGAACTTGCACCACATGTAAAATTATAATCAATGCATTGTACAGAAGGTGGACGAAAACGCATAACATTACTTTTTGTACCATTCACGGTCATGTCATTATGGCAACACCAATCATTTAAAGCATTCAACAATATTTGCAAGCCATGGGCATTTTCTGCTAACAAGACAATATCATCAGCATTATTATAACAATATATATATTTTTTTCATTATCCAAGTCAATACCAACATTCAAACTTTTGATATATTTAACTAGGTCGTTTATATAGAGATTAAACAATAAAGGTGACAAAATACAACCCTGTCTTAAACCGGAAGTGACGTTAAACCATTCTGTCTTAAAGGAATTTATTTTTACACAGGAACTTACAGACGAGTATAATGATTTGATAGCATGTAACATATTTCCCGAAATTCCAGTTTTCAATAACCTCTCCCATAGCTTATCTCTATTAATAAAATCATAAGCCTTCTTGAAATCTATAAATGCAACAAAGGTGGACTGTTTCAGTTTTTTTCCTATGGTGTATGGTATCCGCCCCTTCTGCTTTACCACGTTAAAATGCATTAAGCACAGCTTTGTTAACTTCCAAAATAGAAATATTCTCATTAAAAGGTAAAAGTACATCTTGAATGTCAGAATTATCGCCTGATAACATATCAGGCGGATTATCCGAACTGATATGATTATTGAAAAGTGAACTAAAAGTATCTTTCCATTTCATTAGAACATCATTTATATCCGTTGATATATGTGGTCATCACCACAATCAAAGTTCTAAATTAGTATGTAAACACTGTGCCATACTCGTTGGATGTTTGAATAAAACGTTTAATTATGCTTATTTGTTTGCACATATCTAATACGGCTTTAGTGGCATGTTGGAGTTGTGAAAGTGTTGAGTTGTTTTATTATATGAAAGTTACCTTTGTAAAATGCGATGTGTCAAATTACTACTACTATTTATCTACTACTATGAGCATATGTGTTATACAGTTCACTATATTTTAAAATCATTAGTACGTGAATGAAAAGGCCTCGCATTCATTCAAATATGAACACCACTCGTGTGTTGCTTTTGTAAGAGCGCACCTTACAATTGAAAGTAAGGACGATGCAGTAGAAAATAGAAAAGCAGTGGCCTCTAGGTATGGGGCATTGTAATGAAACTTACTTCATAATGCACTTAGCAACGTTTTCTCCCAGAAGGGGAGGTAATGTACGGGAAATATAAAACATAAAGACTTTTCCGGTGTTCGGGAATTTGATGAACCCTGTCGTCACATGTAGCAGGAATTAGACATGGTCCATATTTTATGGAACCGGGGACACCCACAAGATATTAGACAGGACTATCTGCATATGCTAGGGACTTTGGCAACCTATTTCCAAATATGTCTAATTCCCCTATATAATCCCGCCGCCCCCCTCTTGGGGGAAAACATTGACAAGTATAGAAGTAGCTAGTTTGAAAAAACCACTTGTAATTGAAAGTGGTGCTGGGGTGTTCAATGTCAATATGTTGTTAAAATAAATAAATATCAATTTCTTCTCAATAATTTAGTTAGGTATGAGATATTGTGATTTGGGTACCCTATATAAGGAGAATGTTGCGGAGCGGCCATGTTTGGCCGCAACGGATATGATGCCACGGGAACTGGTATCCGTGTTTACTGTGACAACTGTAGAAAAACTTGGTACAACTTTCGTAACATCATATCCGTTGCGGCCAAACTTAGGCACTGTACTACCTTCTCTTTGCATTTTGGTTGTTACTTCAATGTGTAAGGTATTGGCAAATACTGAAACCATGTGCCTGTATATTAAACGTGCTGTATTGGTAGCCTTTATGGCTACGCCACTTGTAATTGAAAGCGGGTGGGCTCAATTCAACTTTTATCGTCATTGCCATTAATAACTGAAGTTCGCTGTATGTTGTTTTAATGCACATTGTCTTTTATATACACTATGCTTTTCTTTGATTGTTTACTATTTTGTTTGTTGTCAGTTTTCCTCAAGTGGACCATATTAAAAATTGATATTACTGTCACATATGTAAATAAAGTCGTTATTATTATTATTATTATTATTATAATGATTACCAGAACAGACGACTTGAACAATTGCGTAAAAAAGTTATACCCAGAGAACAATTGCTCCAATTTACTCATAGTAGATGGCAAAGAATCAGGTTACATTTGTCGGTATGCACCTCTATGGACATGAAGACTGTGAAATCACATATTTTTCGTGGGTATTGAATATCGTGGAATTTGATAAAACGATGTTTGTGGGGTCGTTAATTCGTGGATAAAAAACATGATGAGATAAACCCATGTTCGACATTTGAGACGTCGATTTATCGTTGGGATTAGATTTCTAGGTCGAGTGCAACAACAAAATCAACAAAAATGCAATTCCCCGAAAAAATAATGATTTTACAGTTGATTGTATATAGAAAGGGGGTGCACTGAAGATAATATATATTTGAACGGTGATTATCTCCCTTTGTTACTTTGTAATAATAAAGTAATATAGAGGGAACTAAAGAGATTTTATGACAGAAAAGATGAACTAATTATTAACCTATCATGAATCGTCTTGTTCATTACAATGGTGAATAAATTATACTTAAATAGTAGTAACTGTTGTATTCGATCGGACTACATTACTGTTTCAAGTCATCTCCTTGCTGACAGGGAGCATACTATACTAGTATGTCGTAAAAGCTTACACTGACCTATAGAAACTGGTATATAAATTAAATTTATTGAATGTTGACAAATGTTGTGGTATTGCTATAATACACTGATATAATTTATATAGTAGTACATTAGTCGAGTCGATGAGATAAAATAAGTATCATGTTAACGGTTCGAGTACGGACACTTGTATGCATCATTAGAGACATAAGCTTGACAGTTGCCGACATAATAAGAGACAGCTGTCTGACAGTTACAGGCATAAGAGACAGCTGTCTGACAGTTGCCGACATAGTAAGAGACAGCTGTCTGACAGTTGCAGGCATAATAAGAGACATCTGTCTGACAGTTGCAGGCATAATAAGAGACAGCTGTCTGACAGTTGCAGGCATAATTAGAGACAAACACCTGGCAGTTGCAAGCAAAATAAGAGACAAAAATCTGACAGTTACCGACATAATTAGAGGCAGCTGTGTCACAATTACAGACATAATTAGAGACCGCTGTCTGACAGCTGCAGGCATAATTAGAGACGGATATGTGACAGTTGCAGACATATTAAGAGACAGAAGCCTGACAGGTGCAGAATAATTAGAGACAGAAGCCTGACAAATGCAGAAATAATTAGAGACAAAAATTTGGCAGTTGCAGAAATAATTAGAGGTAGATGTCTGCCAGTTGCAGAAATAAATAGAGGTAGATGTCTGCCAGTTGCAGAAATAAATAGAGGTAGATGTCTGCCAGTTGCAGAAATAAATAGAGGTAGATGTCTGCCAGTTGCAGAAATAAATAGAGGTAGATGTCTGCCAGTTGCAGAAATAAATAGAGGTAGATGTCTGACAGTTGCAGAAATAAATAGAGGTAGATGTCTGCCAGTTGCAGAAATAAATAGAGGTAGATGTCTGCCAGTTGCAGAAATAAATAGAGGTAGATGTCTGCCAGTTGCAGAAATAAATAGAGACAACTGTGGATGCAAGGAACCCGGGTACTGTATAATATATTTTTCCTATCCTTAAGGTGCCCAGTGTACAGCACTGATGCCACTGGATTTTCAACGAATTAAAACGATAAGACGCGTTGTGATACTCAATAATTGAGGGTGTGAAACCTATGACCTGATAAACGGTCATCTAGACGTTCTACGTTTTATCAATTTTAAGTGATATGTTAGCTGATTAAACGTCAGATAACTAATGTAGATAAACACGTATAATGGTGATACCCTATGTTATCATAGTATTTATAAACAGTTTATGGTCCAATCTTTTCTCATAACTATACATTGAAATATTTTATAACATCCCGAGTTGTTCGATTTAAACCATCATGAAAAGATGGAGGATCGTCGTTTGATGTTGTTGGTGAACGTCGTATGTGTTTGCGTGTTTCTTTCCTCGTTTACGCCAAGTTGCTATGGTTTCACTAATTTCGATGGCAAGGAGTGTGAGCCGGTAGATGAAAATGGTTGCAAATGCCAATTCACGGACGAAAGCCAGAAGATAGTAGACTTGACGAGTTACGGCAACACGGACTCAACCCCGAGGTAAGTGTTTAACGCATGTTTAGAAAAATAGATTCATCACAAAGCAGTGAAGTCCATTACTTAAAGCCATCAATTGTTTGTTGCTAAACAATAATACAGCAACATTTATAATCTGCTTAAGGAGGACCGAGCTACCTTGTGCACAAGCGCGGAAATCCATAATTTGATTTGATTTCATTAGAAAACCATGTATCTCGAAAACGGGCCTGGTGACATATTATTTTTATGATTTCAATGTCGTTTTGGATGATTTTTCCGTCATTTTAAGATGTTCCGGAGAAAATGTGATCGTTAGATTAAAGGCACGTGTCCTATCTTAATATTTTGTACATCTTCCACACCCTAGCGTTTGTTTCAAGCTTTTACATTTTGCCACGATTATATTTGTTATGTAGGGTTAACGCATGCTTTTCGTGCTTGAACAGCTGTCGAGTCCCTAGGTACAGTTGGTACCAGGACCGCAGGTGAAGGCACTTACACAAGGGACTCTGCAGGCATTATCTTTTTGCAACACATATCACGGAGGTAATCGTAAGAGTCCGGTTTATTAAATTAGGCTTCGTATATATTTGGTGTTGAACTTTACTATACACCGGGCACATAAGAACCAATGAGAATATTTGGAAAGTGCCAGGGAAGCGCACCCGGATCCCTGGTATCACGCACACTTTCTGTCTCTTCGGTTGAAGCCGGATGTCATATGCGAAATAGGCAGAGATAAACCCGAATGACCTTGCAGCGACTGTCTTAGTCGAACGCAAATGACATTTATCGTATTAAAAAAATCATATGTGATGACGTCATATTTATAAACAAACGTTACGTCACGCTTGTATAGATAATCAGTTACGGGCGTTAAAAGCGCGTGAAGATTTGTCCCGTTTACGCATGGGCAAAACAGCAGTCTTAATGCTAGAATCTGCAATAAAAAACCTAACATGCAATATATTTCCTTTCAGGTTTAAGAACGTACAGGGTTCGGATGGTTACTCATATTCGTACAATCCGTGCAATGGATTCGAGCTTGACGATTGTAGCGACGCCGCTGTAAGTCTATTTATAGAATATTTAAACCTTCAGTAGGGTTACTCCTATCAAAGTACATGTATATTTATATAACGTATCGTTGTGGTATGTGGTGTTTTCTGTGCTCCGTTGGTGACATTGAGTGCTGCCTTCGCTGCCCGACTTTCTATTATCTGTTCGAAACAAACAGACGTATCGCAATGATCACAATGTGTCAAACAATTGCCAAAAGCGTCCAACATAAAAACATGCAATACGTACAATAACTTGCAATGAATTACCTTTTATGACATTCACCTTTGACCTGTTTTATTCGGTTGTGTGTTGAACATTACGGTATGTTGTTATTGTGGTATGCTATGTTTTTATGTTTTCTGTGTTCGGCTTTTTCAGTTGAGCGCTGCTTCCTCTGGCATACTTTATATTATCTTTTTATAATATAATATAGTGTGACAAATATGTTACAGATGTGTGTATCAGAAGACGGCACTTACCAGCAGATTGGAGACGCTGGACGTACTCAGTTCCAGTACAATGATGAAGATGACACGGTGTTAGCGGCATATCAGTCACACAAGAGTGTCATAACGTAAGCAAATGTAATCGGAATACCTCTAATAATACTAATGATAATGAAGTATCTTTGCTATGTACGCGTTCGGACTTTACCTTGAGGAACACTAGAAGCAAATGATGGAGGCAGCGTCTTTGGCCTCGGGTAAAACTTTGTATACTCACTAAACGTCTTGCTACCCTGAATGTTTATTTGATGATTAAACAGAATACATTGACGACAACCAATACACCATGTATATGTTTGGATAGATTTTACTCATTGCCTGTTGAGTACGAGGGATAATCCATATATAACGAGAAAATAATTATAATTTTGTTATGATCCGTTCGATTTTACTCAAACTTTAGCTGGTAGTAATAACATACATTATCAATGTTTCCCTGGATATTCATGCTTACAGCGACATCATGCTAAAATACATGGTTGCTAAGGTAACCCTAAATACGCCAAGGCGGGGCATTTTTCGAATTTTATCACTATTTTAACTGGGCATCTATTATCAAGCTGACATGGTTGAATGTTGTTCTATTATTTACTCATATTATTTAACAGGGCATCTGTAGTCAAGCTGATATGTGATCCTAACGCTTGTGATCCTGTGTTCACACCAGAGGGACAAACAACAGTTGGCATGTATGTGAGTATGTATGTGAGTATGTATATTAGTTCACAAACAATGATTATGTCATATGTGACGTCGCATTTACTGAATAGGGTAGAAAGGTTTACCATTGAATGAATTGAGAAAGAATATGTTGCACAGGAATATATTGACCATTATAGCTTGTTCAGTAAAAGTACACATTGTATGTTGTATACGTAAATACTAGTATGTGATAAAAATACTGAACTATGGCAGAATCAAATTCTGGAAATGAAATCGTGACCAATACGGTTACCTTGGCTACTGCCCTTCGACTGTTTTTTTTAATATGCGTGTACTTGTTTCAAAGTTAACGTCAATATGCATGGTACAAATTATGGTAAAAATGATCAAATCCGTTCATTTCCTTCTTTGTTCAATGTGAGTGATAGTCATGTTAAAAACCTTTAAAAAGGGGGTTGATCCCATAAAGATGAACTATGAAATTTAGTGCATTATATTGTAGACATATCAAACTACAAAATATGTTTGCACATAAGAAATATCTCAAATAGTTATTATCATAAAAAAATTATGGACAATTTTGCGTGGAGTCCCCATGCCTTCCAATGGTAAAAAAATTGTCACATGTGCGAATACAAATGGGACAAATAGTTGGATATGGTTGTATAGTTATTGGCCACTGAAGCATGCGGTGTTTCTATGGAATATAAGGCTAACACATTCTGTTTCCAGAATTTCGAGTTTACAAGTGTGTGCTCATGTCCTGGTATGTGTGATGCCAATGGACCAATAGATGCTTGTCAATCATCTTCTGGATCAAGCGGCGGTATTGGACCAGGTGCATTGGTTGTCATTGGGTAGGTTTACATATCATACCTTTAGAAGAATAACATGCTGTTTTCAGAAAACAAGACAAAAAAGTTTAAAAACGCCCATTTTCAATTTTTAAAGCTGAAAATGACAAAGGTTCATAAAAAATAAGATGTGTCTTTTTATGCAGAAGCCGTATGTGGGTAGGTCTTATTGGATCTGTCGTGAGTAGCACTTACGAACCTATGTGTCTAAGGTGGTGTACAGTATGTGTATACAACTGACCTGGTTGTTTGACTTAGGCACAAAAATATTTCTGTTTGTTTCCCCCTCCCGATCCCCTGCCCAATTAGGGTTGGGTAGGTAGGAAGGTTAAAAAAATAGAAAAATATTGTTTATGTTTTATTATCAAAACAATGTTTTGCCAATATGCATTTATTCTACTGCTAGTAGTACATGTATGTATATGAGCTTAAACTAGTTTAACCCCCCCCCCCCAAATAAGATATTGTTGCTGTCATTGCAAAGATTGAAGTCTTATATTTTCAAGAATTATCCTCGATAAGGATTTCAATGCTCCTTCAACAGAATTGTTTACTGAATTGAAATGGATGATATTTTCAGAAAGAGTAAATTACAAAAAAGCTATCCTAATATATAAATCAATAAATATGCAATCACCTGACTATCTTACTTCAAAATTCATCAACAACCAAGCATCTGATCGTGAACTTCGATCAAATCAAAACAATGAGCTAAAGGTACCAAAACCGAGAATAGAATTTTTTCGTAAATCTTTGCGCTACTCTGGGCCCACAATCTGGAATAACATACCAATTCATATACGTTCAGCTGAAACGCTTGCAAAGTTCAAACAATCATATCTTCAATGGCACTTTTCCCAACCACAATTTCTGTCTCAAAATGCTGACCATAGTATTTGAAGTTCCTACATATACAGACTTAAGTGTATGGCACTACAAAGTACACTTTTATTAGTTCATATATTTATGTATCACATTTATTCTATTTTGTTTTCATTTCAAATTGTTTTTGTCCTATCATAACCTTACTTTGTTGTATGTTTTGTAAAATCTTGTTTTATTATTGTTTATTGTACATATGTATCAAGTGGACCATATTGTAAATTGGCTCTGCCAAATATGTTATCCACTATAAATAAAGTCGTTACTTACTTACTTACTTACTTACTTACTTACTTATTGTCAAGCTTACTGTAATGTTTGCCTTGTCTTTGTTGTTTTATTATACAAACAAACATTAGACACGGTTTTGTTTGTGCGACATATCTACTTTATATTCCAGTCTGGGTAAGAATAGAGTGACGCAGTGGTCGAGTACACTATTACGATGTAGCCAATTATAAAAGCTAAACTAACATACTATATTCGCTCTACCTGTTCAGACAATTGTTGTAATGATTTGAGTACACATAAACGACTACGTCACTCTCACAATAACCCAACTGGTATGTACGTCTCAGTTTGGTGTGTTTTGTGTTCATTGCTGTTGTTAGCTGAATGTTATGGTTTCTGTCCGATGTACATTTGTAAGCATTAACATCATTGAAAATATACGCTAGACTTTTAGTGTACTTTGTTCTACAGTGTATTGGGTGTTGCCGTCATCTATCTTGTCGGAGGTACACTATACATGAAGATTGTACGAAAAGAGTCCGGATCAAACATCATACCCAACAAGGCTATGTGGTCAAGCTTCTTCAACCTGATCAGAGTAAGGAGTGTCCCGATTAAGTTATTTAGAATGTATATTATCAGCACAGATGTTTTCGCTTTGTGTAACGACTTTAACACTTTAATAATTGTAACATCAATACCAGCCCCAATCAAATACATCGCATCAATCGTTTTTCAAAGTACGTAAAAATGTATGCGTATTACAATACAAGGGAACAGGGCAATATTACGGAATTAGACTAGAGACCTTACGAAGGCACATCATTTTCATTTATATTGTTCATTATTGTGATGGCAGCTTTTGTGATTGTGGTATGTTTTGGCCTTTTTCTATGCTATTTCTACTTATAATACTTCATTTTCGATGAAACTGTTACTGTTATAATTTCAGTCTGGATTTTCGTACAGTATCAGCAAATGTAGAGGGAAGTCGTATGAAGATGTGCGATGATGAATATCTGATATACATGTATGTGTATACTGGAAATCATTAATATTCGTGGTGATGTAATTGCATGGATTGATCGGATGACCTCAACCACGAAATTAAATCTCCAATGAATGATTATACCAATAAATATGTCAAGTGTACAGTAGCTGCCATACTTCTTTTCAAGTTCAGTCAAGTGTAAGACTGGGTTTTTGGGAAGTTTACTTGTATAATTTTATATATCAACATGTAATAAAATAATTGTTTTATATATCTGTTTGATATTTAAATGATTTCTGATAATCTGTGTAAATTTTGACCATGCCATTTTTTATGAAATCCAAAATCCTTGAAATTACTTCCCCACGAAATGGCCTTTTTCACCAAAACCACGAAATTTTGTCCCATTGAAATTAAATAAATTTAGAGCAACCTCATTGGAACCAGAATAAGTCTTTACTATATTCGTGATCTTTCATCAGCTGGGATACCAGTATACACAATACATTGTATTCTTCTTTATTTATTGTAACACTTTAAACAATTGGCTGAATTAAAATGATTAAATATCACTTTTTACTAATACATTTTTAAAATAAATCGACATTTACTTCCAATATTTTTATAGAATTTTCGGCCAGTTTCGAGACATTTACCTGCCTTGCTTTGAATATGCTGCCATGTTTTAGAACATTCGGCTTCATGTTATGATTGTCGGTCAATTTGAATGGCAACCATGTTTATTGTATGTTAAATAGAAATAATCAAAGACGATGAGATTAGACAACTAAACTTACAGCAGGACAATCTAACCATCAAGTTGAAAAAGGTCAATAATTTGTAACAGTCGGTTTAAGGAAATTGAGTACATATATGAACCACAGGTATTCGGCATGTTGGCTGTGATACCAACGGATGATGTTTTTCAGATATTTAAGGAATATTCTTTTATGTTGTTTGAACAATATTTATTCATGTTCAAGATCTCTGGATGGGTTGAAGAGTGGGTCACTGACAGGGGTCACAGCAAACATGCCGAATACCTGCGATATAAACTATTTTGCTTATTTGTAGTATCTGCTATGAATAAATTATTATAGTTGTTATTCAGAGTGAAAGGGAGGTAATTCTTGCAATAATGAGAACGATGACTGTTTTCCGAAATCAGTGAATGCAGTATTGAAGTTTGCTTGGTAGTACAGTTACTGCATAAAGTATTATCCTTATTTCACCGTTTGTATATGCTAATTTATTTTTTTGCAGTAAATGTGGATTTTGGACATTATGTTATTATCGAAGCTTGTTTTGTTTGACTAAAATAAAAGTTAACTTTTTACTATTATTACTTTTACTTGTTCAACTTTTGTTAATGGTCCATTTTGATTGAATGGTTAATGTACAAACATTCGGAGTGGTAAGTTAAATGTTGAAATCATAGGCGCATGACCATGTTTAGCCACAGCGGATATGACGACACAATCATGAAGTTGTATTTGTGTTTGCTGTGACAACTGTAGTAAAAATGGATAACAGGTATCCGTTGCGGCTAAACATGGCCGCTGCACTACCTTTTCTATATATAGGGTACACTCAGATAATTTGAAACCATGTGCCTATGGTTGAAATCATGGAAAGGATCCGTTATATGATATGGCCTGAGTACCGGCAGATAAAGAATGTTCACTATAGATCATTCAGTGTCGGACAGGGAATGGAAAAACTGATAACGACCAGGATACTGTTTTATCAAAGCACTTACGAAATTCTTAAACTTACGTTCAAATTTAAATTCTTAATTATTCTTTGAAACCTACATATTGGTTACAGATACGGTTTGTAGGAGTTCGTTTACTGAACCATAATTTATAACCTTTTATCACAATTTACACATGTTAAAGAATTTAGATTTGAACGTAAATTTAAGAATTTCGTAAGTGCTTTGATAAACAATACCCTTCTCGATAACAATACTAACTCGAAATTAAAAGTGTGCATCTATGTATACTGGAAGTCAAGCATATACTGTACTGTGCCATCACCTAGAAATATGATGTTGTGCGAACGCGAATGCTATCACAATAACCCTAGAATTCCTTCAATATAGATGTCCAATTTAACTCTTTGTTCGTTGTTTGACTTCAAATACGCCAAATTTGACCATGGGAGGTCTTAATATTGAGTTTTACTGTATTGTTTACATGTAAAACGAACATAGATGACAATATACAAAAACAAGTTTCACGTTTGGATTTATTGGAATAAATATATAACATGATGTATAAACTTTATAATGATCCAAAAATTATCGCTCGCATTAACATCGGTTTTGAACACAACAAACAATAACATACATACATACGTATATACACTAGTAAAGCCAAACAAAAACAATGCTTGCTTCCGAAACATACCCTAAACCGTAGAGTTATTAGGTCAAAAATGTTTAAATTTATTTACATTCCGTGTTTAAAGGGTAGGTCACTGATGGGACCGGAAACAGTTGTTTTTGTTTACTCGTGAAAATCAAATTCTATAAGTGAATATTGACCTCAGGGAGGTCAAATGGGGGGATTTACTGTACAAACTTTACTGATAAAAGTACACAAACATGCATAACCTAGATATGTACCTATGGTACAACAATGCATATATACACATGTATTCCATACAAAGTGAAGAATATATACTATTCGTTTTTATTGTCTGTTTAATGTGTGTTTAATGGGAAATGTATTCACCCCAAATGATTGAAATGATCATTTGACTGATGACATCTCACCGGAACACCAAAATGGCGTAAGATGATAGCTAAGCTGGTTCTTTCTAAAAACTAAGTGCTGGAATAGCTGCTTCCACGTCTACACGGACGCAAAGTAAACAAGACACCATCCTGAAACAAAAAAAATAGCACGTGACATAAATTGTATTAAACAAAACATAATAATTATATATGATAATCTTCTTCTTCTAAACGAAGCAAATTTTGAACGAAGATAATAACATACGGACGACCAACGGACGTTAGTTTCCGCCAAATGTTCATAAATGTTGTTTGCCATTCAGCATTTGTGGCGACCAAACATAATGGACGAAAAGTTTAATCCGAGCTTCGATAATTTGCAAGTAAGTAGCAATTGATAAAGATATCTAGACAATTAAGTCAGCGCTTCATTACAAGATTAAGTGACAATGATTTGGGAAAAAGTGAGAAAGGAAGTGAAAAAACGTAAACAATGCATTATTTGTATCGATTCAGCATGAGATTGGTATGTCTGTAGGGATTTAGTGGACATATGATATCGTTAAGTTTATTAGTCTAGCATACATTACACCAGTGTGTAGCCAAAAGAACAGTTAAACATAGTCAATAATATGAAATTAAATCAAAACTCTAGACATAACACACATCCAGGTGAAGTTTTTGTTGATAAGATACATGTATATGGACTCCTTTTGAAAAGCTTTTGGCATCTGGGAGTGAAAGAAGTTTGTCACAGTTGACTCTTATGATTGAAACACGTTCCCCAAGATATCTAGTAAATGACATCAAAGTATCTATCGTGTTGTATTGCATTTTTGTGTAGGCCTAGTTGTAGCATATTGCATTGTTCTGAAATGCATCGTTTTCTGTATTGTATCGCACCACATTGTATCCTATTGCATGATTTGCATCGCATTCATAGGCCTGTTGTTTCAAAGTATCTGAATGTACCCTATATAAAAGAGAAGGTAGTGCAGCGGCTATGTTTAGCCGCAACGGATATGACGTCACATGAACTGGTATCCGTGTTTGCTGTGACAACTGTAGAAAAACTTGGTACAATGTACCAGCTTCCGTAACGTCATATCCGTTACAGCTAAACATGGCTGCTGCACTACCCTCTCTTTGTATTTAGTACTTCAAGGTGTTACAATAAGGACTTGTCAAATACCGAAACCATGTGCCTATGATCGCATTACATTGCACTGAATCTTTAAATCATACACAGACAACATCATACCTTAACTAAACCTGGTAGGGAGGACCAAAATGTAACGTTTGGTATGACTTCTTTGCCTCTAGCTTTTCTACCGACAACCATGAAGGCTGTGCCTCCGACAACATAAATAAATACAAATGTGAAAAATCTAGAAAGAAAGAAAAATAAAACATCAGAAATATAAGTAAAAATATCGAAAGTATATACAGTTAAATGTTCTGCAATGTTTTAAAATTCAGTTATTTTGAGCATACCATCGAGTAGGACATTTAACAAAGAAAGTAAACATAATTCACGTGAATGTTGCAAGATTTGATTCTCCTTTCATTTCTATATAGCATAATGCAGCTTTGCATGTATATAAATACGTGTACATTGACATATCAAAATTGCATTTATCTATAATCAGTTTGAAACTATAGGCCATAGTAGTCATGTGACCACACTACTACGTAATATGCTACGTCACAGGTAGTGACGTAGCATCTGGCGTTCTCGTCTTGTTCAATTTTTATGGTTTATGTATGATGAAGTGATGTTATATGGTTATATGGTTATATGTAGTATTGTGAGTGAATGATGAGTACATGGCGTATTGTTTGTTTATTTTGTATGTATTAATAAAAATAATCCAAACATGTATTTGTTGTGTGGTCACTATGACATAGATTTACCAAAATTCAGGTTTTTGATAACTGGGACTGGGCAGTTCATTTTCTCATTGGTTATGTATTGGACATGGTGCCGTGTAATTGTGGTATGTGATTATTTCATGTTTTATGAGCTTGGCTAGATGTATTTGCTTTGATTTATCCTCACCACTTTTGCATTTCTTTTCATAAGAATACAGTTCAGCTAAATGGAAATTCTGCTACCTGGAAACATGCCGATAACTCCTATTTTAACAGACAACTTTGGTAAAAAACTTAGCTGAAAGAAGAACATACTCACACAACTAAAATGAGACCACCTGTACTGAGACCTCCTATAGAAAGTCCACCAGAAGTGCAGCTGATTGGACCATTTTCATCACATCCGCCTGGACATGCGCATACAGTCGTTAATGTCAAATCCTTCAACGAGAAAAGAATAATAATTATTGATAAGATATATGACATCATTTAAAAACACTCGATGCGTGAGCATCCATGTCAATCATACACAATCGAACAGTTAAAAGTAATATGAACTCTATATTTAACAAAATGCTTACAACAGTATCAATACAGGGCGATTCATAATATCTGTCAAACTTTTCAAATGAAGCAGTTTTGATAAATCTTAGTATAACCACAAATAGTTAACAAATCCAAAATACATATATTTTAAAGTTTTATATGATACAAGATATTATATACTTGCATGTTTATTTTAGTCTACAGACAGAATTATATTTTGTATCATATTTTCAATTTGACGTCAATTTTGTGTGATGCAGATGTCAATGATTTTTTTTATTTGTCTTAAAAGCTAGCCATTTTCTATCAGTACAATTTGCTGAAACCATTTAACCAGAATATTGTTTGTTCATTGTTGTGATGTTAATAGTTCGAGAATGACTTTCAAAACACAGCTATTCAAAACTAAGCTGTCTTAAAACAATTATAGTCTTGGAAGTCACACATCTTTTTATGACGTCGTTTATGACGCCATTATGCCAACACCATTCTTGTAATTTATAATTAGAAAAAAACATTATCGTATAATCCTTCCAATGATGCATTATGTAGCTTGTACAGGAACGAAAAGTTATAATAGTTTTAAACTGGGACAGGATGATTCATAATATCTGTCACACTTTTCAAACGAAACAGTTTGATGTATCTGGTTATAACCACAAATAATTTACACATCCAAAATACATATATTTTAAAGTTTATATGAAACAATATAGTATATACACGTACTTGCATTTATATTTTAGTCTACAGGCGGAATTATATTTAGTATCATTATTTCAATGTGACGTCAATTTTGTGTGATGCTGACGTCAATGATTTCTTGATTTGGCTTAAAATCTAACCATTTTCGATCAATACAATTTGCTGAAACCATTTAATAAGCCTATGTGTCTTTCCTCTAGATAGTGAATCACAGCCAGAGTACTGTTTTTGTATGGTTGTGATTGTTATAATTCGATAATTGCTTTCAAAGCACAGCTACTCAAAACACAATCATTGTTATTTATATAACCGACCATACTTTATCATATCAGCTTTCAAATGATATATGATATATATGTATCTCGTAAAAGAACGAAAAGGTATAGTAGTTTGAAACTGTGACAGATATTAAGAATCACACTAGTAATGTGCGTGTAATATATCATATTGAAAAAATGTTTTGCATGTTCCCCTTTTCCGCCATCAACAATTTATTCATGAAAAGCCGCATAATTATGCAGTACAAAAAATTACGCACTTTTGGAAGAAAATGGTATGTTACGTCGGTCTGGGGTTGTAGCTTGTTACTATGTTAATACAATGACAGATGACAAGCTACGGGTTTGCATTGTTGAGGATACATTTGTATTGACTGTAGGTAATAAGTTATCGTTTGTAATATTTATTATTTTTTTTTATTTTTTTTTATTTATTTAATAAGTTATCGTTTGTAATTATATAAGAAATCATTGTTATAACGCAATAATAACTAAACGAGAGCGATGGTCTACGAATATATTGAATGATGCTCGTAGTATGTACTTGTACATGTACATCTAGTCCTGTTTCAGATGGATAGTCAATGATGGCAAGGTTTCGTAGTATGTATACGATTCTACCTACTTACATAAACCGTAGCTCTTCATGGATACCAATCATTTATAATCAACCACTGCAAGTCCAACAGTCACATAATTTCATCAGTTTGTATACCAGTACAGGTCTTGTCCCACCATATCTCAGTACAGTAAACGTATAGGTCCAGATTATGACCACAATTATATAAGTACATTGTATGTTCCCTTCTTCAAACAAAACAATATTTTCCTCAGTTTGGTAAAAAAAGTAGGTTACCACATAACACCCCAAACTTGTATCGTTTTTGGGTTTCCCCTGTCAAAGTCTGCGAATACAAAATTGATCAAAAGCTACTGAATTGTATGATTCTTTTATTTGTAGTGATGTTGCATTCAGTAATTTTAAAAGCTATGGATGAAATTCCTGTGGTTTCTGTAATACCCCGTTATATACCGGACTCGATTCCTAAATGCGTTCCTAAAGTGATCCGGGATGCGACAGAGACGAGATGAACACCGAATGCTCGTGGTGCAGACACATGACGACGCCACCGGGACGCAAGAACGCGGAGCGATGGTGGTTACTTTGGACAAGACTTCATGAAAGTTTAGGACGTCTTGATGACGCTGCGAGGACGCTGTGAGGTCGCAATGAGGACGCTGTGAGGAGTGAGGACGCTGTGAGGACGCAGTGAGGACGCTGTGAGGACGCAGTGAGGACGCTGTGAGGACGCAGTGAGGACGCAGTGAGGACGCTGTGAGGACGCAGTGAGGACGCTGTGAGGACGCAGTGAGGACGCTGTGAGGACGCAGTGAGGACGCAGTGAGGACGCTGTGAGGACGCTGTGAGGACGCAGTGAGGACGCTGTGAGGAGTGAGGACGCAGTGAGGACGCAGTGAGGACGCAGTGAGGACGCTGTGAGGACGCAGTGAGGACGCAGTGAGGACGCTGTGAGGACGCTGTGAGGACGCAGTGAGGACGCAGTGAAGACGCAATGAGGACGCTGTGAGGACGCTGTGGGGACTCAGTGAGGACGATATCAGGGTGCGAGTATGGTGTGACAGGGATATTAGCGGAAAAATAAAAGCTTTGTATAAATAATTTCCCAATATCCTAATACTAAGTATATATTATATTATAATATACATGTACCAGTACAAATGTCGTACACAGAGGGAGATTATAACACTAGAGTAAAACCTACCCAATATTACTTACATATTGTTGTAACCCCTTGTTTCCGTCTGCATGTAATTCGGGTTCACATGCATGTGGATCACACTTCAATGTCACCTGGGTTGATCTAAAATATACATACATAGTACATGTTGTATATAGTTCGAACCAATTAACGTGGTCCTCGAACCTTCTTATTGAGCATAATGTAAAAGTTCTCGTCTTTAATTTAATTTCGGCCTTTGTTTTCATAGTCGGAGAGTATACGTATCAGGAATATGCAGGAGGTCTACTACAAATACTAAATAATTATCTCTATTACCGAAAACATTATACTAGTATATTCCACGCATGAAGATTGTATTATTTCCATGCGTAGGTTGAGTTACAGGTTAATTTGTTCAGGCAATTTAATATAACATTACTCCTACTTGAACCGTACAATAATCCCTTGTTGCGACATGTCTATAAGCCCTCGACAAATGAATTAGACAACATCGCGTTTTCGTTCTCTGTCTGCGTGTATAACTAAAGGAATTGTTTCTACATGACTGTAAGCATATCTCTGTATGTTGCTCTCTTTACGTGACAAAACAATGTGCAAATAATGTACAAATGTATAAAAATACTGTTATGATGCAAGTATCTTTTTCCACACTACCTTTCTTTCAAAGTATGCAAAATATGCAGTACAATCATGCTATGTATCTTTAAATTTATACTTAGCGAATAGTAAAATGACTGATTGAGCTGCATACTGACTGTTGGTGGAAATATGGTAACAGTAATATCTCGAAGCTCAATTAAGTTTTACAATCGTTCCGCATCGGACATCTACGTTTTTCAGCGGTAAATAACTTCAGTATCAAGGTCGATGTGACCATAATGTTCTATTTTAGTGTGGTACCTACGTAAGAATTCCATGTCCGGCAGTATAACCAACAATGACATTATCACCATCGTATGTGAACTTCGCTGTCTGGGCTTCTCCAATAGTATCTGCCTCACCAAGCTGTGAAAGCTCACATGCCTGAAGAAATAATACGATATGTTTAATTAAAGATGGATTGGTGCCTACTAATCCTAAAGTCACTGGTTCAAATCTCGACCGGACATTGGAAATTTCAGAAGAAACGAATGGAGAGTGCCCATATCTAATGTTGTAATAACTTATGGTCCGATCTTTTGGTAATGAATGCGATATTGTAAAACATTCTCCGGTATGATATGCTACAGTAAACTCCCTTAAAACCGGACTGCCTGAAAACGAGTTCCTAGGTCCCATATTTTCTTCTTTTTAGGTCAACTCAAAAAGCTTCCGCAATACCGGACTCCCAGAATTCCGGACGGTATTTTGGGTCTGCTGACAAAATATTCAACTATAATTACTTGCAGAAAACTGGACGCATACATTAAACTTCAAAACACTCACAGGGACACGTTGTGTACTATGCTTTCTAATAAGTATTATGCATGTAAACCATTTGTTCTGTTGTTAAAATTCAAACAATGAAATATGATTAAACCAAAAGAGGAAACGCTTTTCAGTCTTTTCAACCCAACTAGAGATGAACTTGTTGGTAACCCAAAGGTAGATTCGCGTGTATCGGTACGAGTAAACCGGGTACGTAAAAGAGGAATCTATTCGGAAAGGTACCGCACCCAGATTCCTTGTATCACACACCTTTCTCTTCCTTCAAAGTTGAGGGTAATTTGGCCAATCTGACAGGGAAAAACCAAATGCACACGTACCTACGACAGTCTCAGTCGATCACAAATAAACAGCAAACAGGCTGGCCACAGTCAAATGACCATCTAAATATGAAATATTTTAAAACCACTGCAAGACTAGTTCCCCTTGGATTGTTGCACGATTCGCAGGCAAACTAACACTGATTTGTTTGTTTTTACTTGAATATGCTGATACATAACGGACACTTTTCCAATCAATAAAGAGCATCATATGGACACAACAGCGGTCTTATTTTTTAACGGTGTTAAAATTATGAAATTCAATGTCTTAACGTGTTACGTGGCATATTGTGGCACACTGTGGCACACTGTACATATTACAACGTATTGGTTGAGATACTTACAGCGGACTGGACATTATGATTGTCTGTACGTATTACGTGGCGTATTGTGGTATTGACAATGCATCAATTGGTTGAGATACTTACAGCGGACTGGACATTATGATTGTCTGTACGTATTACGTGGCGTATTGTGGTATTGACAATGCATCAATTGGTTGAGATACTTACAGCGGACTGGACATTATGATTGTCTGTACGTATTACGTGGCGTATTGTGGTATTGACAATGCATCAATTGGTTGAGATACTTACAGCGGACTGGACATTATGGCTGTCTGTACGTATTACGTGGCGTATTGTGGTATTGCCAACGCATCAATTGGTTGAGATATATACAGCGGACTGGACATTATGATTGTCTGTACGTATTACGTGGCGTATTGTGGTATTGACAATGCATCAATTGGTTGAGATACTTACAGCGGACTGGACATTATGGCTGTCTGTACGTATTACGTGGCGTATTGTGGTATTGACAATGCATCAATTGGTTGAGATACTTACAGCGGACGGGACATTATGATTGTCTGTACGTATTACGTGGCGTATTGTGGTATTGACAATGCATCAATTGGTTGAGATACTTACAGCGGACTGGACATTATGATTGTCTGTACGTATTACGTGGCGTATTGTGGTATCGACAATGCATCAATTGGTTGAGATACTTACAGCGGACTGGACATTATGGCTGTCTTTGTGTGTTACGTGGCGATTTGCGGTATTAACAATGCATCAATTGGTTGAGATACTTACAGCGAACTGGACATTATGATTGTCTGTACGTATTACGTGGCGTATTGTGGTATTGACAATGCATCAATTGGTTGAGATACTTACAGCGGACTGGACATTATGGCTGTCTTTGTGTGTTACGTGGCGATTTGCGGTATTAACAACGTAAATCGTTAAGGTAGTCTTTACTTACTTACGTACGTATCAATAGGTTGAGATACTTACAGCAGCCTGTGCACATGTATCACCTTCAGAAAATGGAAAACATGGATTGTACGAGTACTTGCTGCCATCGTCAGAAGCTACATCTTTAAATCTGAAAAATATAACCACAATGTCTCGGGCTAATACTTTCGGTCTTACATTTGGTCTCCTAAAATATCAATCTTGAAAGCTCGGCCATTTCCGGTTATCTCCGGTAAATAACCTCGTGTCTAAGTGTAGTTATACACCAATATGATTTGCCTGCGTTATAAGTCCCAGCTACGTTCGCGTAAAGTAACCCATTATGTATCCGCCAATAAGATGGTTATTTTATCTTTCCCCAACAGTTTTCTTATATTTATGAGCATACGAAGACATATAATAAAAGAAATACCTCGTATCTTTAAATATTATGCATCATTTATATTTCCCACGCACGTGCTGAAAACAACAACAAACATGACCCATATTTGAATTTCGGGAAAGCGGATTTGTTTACAAAATATCACGGTGGGGAAACCACGTGACCAAAAGTGGTGCAGTGCACGATTTTCGACCGAAAACAGCGTCGATTCAGGTAGGTTTTTTCACTCTAACTTCTTTGATACACCATTGTTTTTAGTCAGATAGCGCGCATAAACCCCGCGATTGAAAGCGGTTTCATTGGCTTTATGGATCTTGATGCAATTCTTCTCCGTTTTTCCGTAATCCTTGCCCAACCGATTCCAAATTTGTGAAATGTTTAGATAACGTACACTTCAGTTCGCAAATTATGCATCTAGCACAGCTTCTATGGCAAATACTCTGTCAAATAATGGATTAAATGGAAGCTAGTTAATATTCTAAGCAGTATGTGAAATATAAAATATGTCTCTTAAGAAACTTTGGAAATATCATCATACGCTGGGTTTGGTAACGTACACTTTGCCATATTTCTGAAGGTAACGTACACGCGATCTTTCATAAGGTAACGTGCACTTACAAATTCTTTTTTATAATTGAAATATATAGGGTTAAGTAAAGTAAATTGTATAGTTAAAATCTATTTAGTGTCATTTCAGTTGACTTTTCTGGCCCTGACGTTGATGTCTATGTCAATAATGTTAACTCTCTATATCAGCACTGATTGTACTTACTTACTTAATTACTGTCCCGTTATGCACACTCAGCCAGGCTGGAAAGTCAGATGTTAAAAAGCAGCCACTTCGAGACAGCAAGCTTGTCAAGGCTGTATGTGTGTGATCAAGGATTAACTTATTCGTGTTACTTCTCATTTCAGGTTCAATCAGACCTATACCACCTAGTGATCTACTACTCTGAAGAAGAGGTAATCTTTAGGAGAGGCAGATGTTCATGAGCGACCGGAGTATGCCAGGAAACCGAAAAACAGTTTACATGAAATTCCAGCGCAATGACGACTGGTCATGGTCTCATTTACAAACACATGTACAGTCGTCTGAACAAACAAATTTGATTATTTCTGACAGAAGATCTGAAATTAGTACCCATACTTCTGTTCCGACATACAAAAGAAAAAAATGGATTCTCTCTTACCCTGGTGGCAATGGATATGAAGTGCAACGTTTTATTAAAGGAGATTGTCTATTCATTTATGTAATTCAGTGTATACAGTTAAACTAGTCTTATATAGTCATATATGGAGTAAAGTGTTAATTGTGCTATTATTGTAAAACTAAAAATGTATATTCATTGTCTGATAAAAATGTGAAGTTTTCATGAATTTTATGTATCGGCTCATGATGAAATGAGGGTAGAAACACTGTCGAGTCAGTTGAGTCTCTTGACTACGTAGTACAGATTTCAAGTTCCCTGTGTTAATGGTGAATGTTGACTTTTAAGATCTTTTTCCAATTGTCAGAAGTTTGATACCATTTTCTATCTGTGACAGCACTCCAGAGTACTTTCTACCTTCCAAGCTGAAGGTACAGACATTCTAGTAATTCCAGACTGAGAGATATATAACAAAATAACTTGGTCCTCAAACTTTCTATTTCATTGCATAATTGAACAGTTGATTGCTCAGCTATAATTTAATGTCTGCCTTTGTTTTTATCAGCGATTAAGATAATGAATGTATATGAGGTTTTATAAAACTACTTCTATACACCTTCAACAAGGCATGACTTTCTTGCAAAATTTGATTTATTCTGCACGAAAACCTTAATGCTTAAAGGTCGAGGACCAGGTTAATTTGTTTCGGGCTATAGTTTGTTTTGCAATTTCAATAACATAATTTCTACCAATGGTTTTCTACCACAGCAGCTATTCTTTGATAGCAGGCTGTCAGTTGGATTACAAACCAACCTGATCTGGTTAGAGAACCTAGATAAAAATGGTGGAGTGTAGAAATGTGCATTATTCTGATAGTGTTAAAGTAGGATATATATATCAACAGACAGTACTTATACTTATTAAACGCAATATACAAATATACTGTACTGTAATAACAAAACATACATACATTGAATAAATAATACTTTCTTAGAGTGTTTAAATATTGTTGTCTACATGTCATTTACAGCAGCCGATTCACCTAACAAGTTTTCCTGGCGTGTTTTCTATACCTTTCCACAAGGTAACACCAACCTTTCCACCTGTGGAAGAAAATCAACATGATTGGAAAATTTTATTGAATGGTATGACTTGCCATTACCTTAAAGTCCTTTCCACAAGGAACCACCAACATCTCCACATGTGGATTAAAATCAACATTGACAATTTTCTGGTCAAAGTTTGACAGAACAGGAAGAATATTACCCGTTCCTACCTCTAAACATCTACATAGAGATTTCAACAGGTGTATAATGAAGTATCGGCAAAAATAAAGTACCACAATGTGTTCGCACAGATTATTTGATTCAAAACGAATCGACTACGTCCCTTTTAACAAGTGACAGAAACTAGCCACAGGATATCACCAGGTCAACTGTTTCAACGTGAACACGACTTGACGGGCTTGGTTTATTTCTTGACAATGCCGTGTGATTTTTGAGGTAAATTATTCATAACCATCACACGTGCACCAAGTTTGAAAATACTGCGAATGTCTGCTTGTCTGCTGGGTGACCAACTATGGGATGTTCATTATTTATCGTAGATTGCGGGTTGACACTGAAACCCATGGAACTGTTAATATAGACTATTGGTTATGTTCAAACCATGTGTTGTCATCGAACTGTCAAGATGTGTGCTTGTACCAGCACTGCATACATAATGTTTGAGGCCATTCAATGGTGCTGGTGAAATTTTGATCAAGTCCACTTCTGGTGTTGATAAATCTTCCTACATGTTTTTTGATCAACTACTGTTGATCATGATCGAGCTTTGGTCGGTACTGTATCAAAGGTTTCTAGAAGAAGTTCTGACTTGCAGAGCTGAAAATATATTATAACATGGTGTAAATAAACTAAACCAAGATGATTTCGGTAAGTGTAGAGAATTATACCGCGAGCACGTTGACCCATGATATAAGACTCTAAATACCAAAGTTAGGGTCAGGGGGTATCAACCTATTACCCATGCATTGATTCTATGGAAAGCATTTTCAATAATCTTACAATATGCAAATTAAGGTGCGCAGAATTAGCCGAAACGACTGTAGTTGTCAGATGTTCCGCTAGTACATTTCGTCCCAATCTTATTCGTAATCCGATGCCGTTTTTGTGATGGTAAGACTTTTCATAAGTAACAAACATGCACAAAAACAGCGCAGAATTAGCCGAAACGACTGTAGTTGTCAGATGTTCCGTAAGTACATTTCGTCCCGATTTTATTCATACCCGCGGTTAACGCACCCATCGTCATGTTTAATTATGGTTATAGCTCTAATGTTCGTGTACATCTGTTATTGTGTGCTTATATATGCCCAAGAGGGCTCGTAATTGGATGTAAAATTTATTTTATTCTAAAAATTTATTCTTTTACATTTTTGACAACGTGTATAATACACATGTATACATACATAAATAAAGTGACTCGCCCTTGTATATGCCTCATTTGAATGTTTATTACTCGCGTGTATTACGAAGAGAGATATAGATCTATAGAACCTTTGGGTATAAACTATATGAAAATTCAGTCATGACGCATTACTCGTTTTCGATCAACATCTATATTAATAGTTCGATGATAAAATCCTTTGTTTTCTAACGAAAATGACTATAAATCACAATACATTTTTATTTGCATTTGTAAACAAAAGTAACTGTAGTGTTGTCGTCGGCAGACTATAGATATATCATCTAGAAGTATTGATGTTTATAGATCGAAGACGAGTATTGAGTCGTGGCTGCACTTTTAGCTATATACTTTATATAGTAAATATTCGAAGGTTACGGCTAAGAGGTCAAATTCTATCTATAGATCTAGTAATGTTTATCTCACCATGTTATAATATTACACAATATTTTAACCGCTCTATATATACAGTCCACATTTCAAAGCAAAAAATCCTCGAGTAGGCCTACTTGTTATTGCAAATATATGACTTCAAAAACTTTGTATTTGTGAATAAACAACATGTTTATGCGGGTATAGAGTATTTGTTTGTATTCAGTCGGGCTTACCTATAAACTATTTATTAATCGACGAGTTAAATTGTAGTATTCAGTTCGATTGTTAGAAATGAAACTTTTTACGTGTACGTTACCTTCAGAAATATGGCAAAGTGTACGTTACCAAACCCTTCGTATGTTGATATTTCCAAAGTTTCTTAAGAGGCATATTTTATATTTCACACACTGCTTAGAATATTAACTAGCGTCCATTTAATCCATAATTTGACAGAATATTTGCCACAGAAGCTGTGCTAGATGCATAATTTGCGAACTGAAGTGTACGTTATCTAAACATTTCACAAATTTGGAATCGGTTGGGCAAGGATTACATAAAAACGGAGTAGAATTGCATCAAGATCCATAAAGCCAATGAAACCGCTTTCAATCGCGGGGTTTATGCGCGCTATCTGACTGAAAACAATGGTGTATCAAAGAAGTTAGAGTGAAAAAACCTACCTGAGTCGACGTTATTTTGAGCCGAAAATCGTGCACTGCACCACTTTTGGTCACGTGGTTTCCCCACCGTGAATATACTACTTGACTTTCGGTTCCTATCAAGTTAAAATATCGCCTGAACACATGTGATTAATTGTTGCGTGGAATTTTATAGTGTGTATTTACTGGTATAATATATCTATATCGATCTACATATGTGTGTGAACATGTATTTGCATAATGTGTATTGATGACTGGGGGCTGCCGTTTTCTAATCATGTGACTGGAAATAGTTCAATATGGCGCCTTGCTATGTCAGAGGTCTATTGCAATGCTTAAAGGCCGAGGTGATCAGAATGCTAAAATATTAAGACTGTTGATTTTCAGGGGAAGTCACTCTTACTGACTTAAAATTTGTCAAACCGAGTGCCCTCATCTGATATCAAGGGAAACAACTCTTCAACTTCAGAGTAACCTTCCCATATATATATGTCAAGACACACAGCGTACATTATCAAAAAGGTAATAACACGGTAAGAATCCCGATACACCGCTTCTCAGATCCGTCAGAAAAGTGTTGTTTTTATATGGCTCTGGCGGAACTGAAAACCGATGTAACGCTCCGACGGAACTCAATCGTCGTGTAACCTGAGTTCCGACAGAGCGTTACATCCGTTTTCAGATCCGTCAGAGCCTTGTGAAAACAGAACAATTATCTGGCGGAACTGAGAAGCGGTGTATCAGGATTCACTTCTTGAATAAGTTTGTGTGAGATACTGCTCAGATTAACAATACATTTTCTTGCTCTCTTCGCTCTTATAACTTAGCACGTGAGGGGGCATGTCAATATTTACGCCCCAGCACTAAATCCTGTATCTGCCCCTTAAATTATGACGTTAAAATATGGATAAAAAAATTAAAACGAGGTTTATGCTGCCTAAAACGCACCAAAGAAGATTACGGTAGAAATAGCAGGAAGGGAAAATCTGCTCGGACTGCGCCTTGGCTGAAATCTTTCTCTGGTTACGGTATTAATATGCCCTGGTATTCCGTACTAGAAAAAGGAACAACAACAAACCTCGGTGTTCCATCGGCATTTCCTAAACTGTTTAACATAACTTTCGTTCCATCTTCAAAAGCACACGAGCACTGATCTTGTCCAAGGCAATCTTTGGCTAGCACTTCAAAGGTAAAACAAGATAACAGAAATATCAATACATATCCAACATGAACTAACTTTCCAGTTCTATAAGTCCGCCCCATCTTTGTGTTTAATGATAATAATTATTGTTAATTAGTTTAAATTTATAATAAAATGGTTAAAGATATATACAATGCGATTAAAACTGCAGTATAATTATCAATGCACAGGTTCGTGTTATCCTTACTACACAATAAAGGTGCCTAACCTCAGATAATGATAAAACTCGCAACTTTTAAAGGTCAGTAACTGTTAACAGATAATAGAAAATGGACAGGGAAGGCAGCCCTCAACTTAACCAGCCGAGCACAAAAAAAACACATACCGCAATTACACGGCACAATGCCCAACACATAACCGAACGAGAAAATCCCAGTCCCAGCTGTCTTAAAGCTGAATGGCCTAATTACAGCAATACAAAATGAATGCCACGTGTGTGCCTCGCCTGCTGGGGTTTCGTCTATATATTCAACATTCGTCCTGGTAGTCAGTATGTCCATCTTCGTCAAAGATCACATTGGTTGAAATATTGAGTACTGGGGTAAATATTGTACACATTTTCTTCAAAAAGATAATAACAAATCGAACAGAGGACAGTATCTTACAGAAACAACAATGTACAAATTACAAGCTCTAAACCATTTTCAGTGGTTTTAAAATCGGAGTGCAACACCTTTAAATATGTATAACATCTAGTATTATCTGATAAGTGCGATAATACTTTCATATGACCAGCCTGGTGACTAAAAGTGATATGTTAATTATAAGTTGATACAACTGTATATCTAGTCTGGTGCCCGTCCCAAATCTTACAGTTTGGATTTTGGGTCCGGGAACCAGACCACTGTATATCTCAATTCAGATTTGATTCAACTCGATATTTTGTTATCAATATTTGTTGCTGTTATCAACCGAGCAAAAGAAGATGAGTACACATGTGAGCGATGATTAAGATGTTATTAGTATCATATCGGGAAATTGAAACCGAGGATTCAGTAAATGTGTTAATAAGTAACGTTACGAGTTTAATAAAAGTAATAGTTTAATAGCAATAAATACTAGACCCGTGGATTGTACGCATTTTTGTATCTAATAAACGATCTTAATTAAATAATCGTAAGTATTATATCGGAAAAACCCGCGGCTACGAGTTGATCTAATGTTATGCGACAAACGACATTAATTTAAGATCACCGTGATTATGTACACTCAAAAGTCTATGAACGTCATTCTGAAACAATCGACCTCCACAGAGCGGCAGTTTTTCTGTCTACGCCGGATGTCGCTCTACGGAGGTTATACTACAGTCGCGAAAACTGGTTACGATGGAAAAGTAATTATCAAAAGCGATGTTACGATTGATCCGAACGTTCGGATCTATCCGGATGTCTGATTCGGACATCCGGATGCTTGATTCGGTCGATTTTGACAACCCTACTATTTAGTACTCAAAAACTACCCTATACAGACATCAGTGGTCCTATCGGGTACTAACTATGCACAGACAGTCCTGATCTAATTCGATATGCATAGTCAATACGATTCCTAGTTATATTTGCTATTCAAAACCACCATTCTTATACAGATAGTGCTGGTCCGACATGGTGTACTCATAACCACTAGTAGGTACATTAATTTCTTGTCTCAATTGGTAGTCACAATTACCATGTTGTAATTAGTTAATTGTATCTGCTTATTGAAGTACATGCTCAGTCCTAGTGGGGACTTAAACATCCACGTACAGACATTCCTGGTCCTATTTGGTACTCAAAACCACTTTGTACAGCCGTTATATGTGCAATTGGGTACTCATTTCCACCTCCACCGTGTACTACATTGCTGGTCGTTTAGGATACTCATAACCACTAGGTTCAGACATTATTGTAGGATACTGTCGACCATCAATTGACAATTCAGGCGCTCGATGTAGAGACATGCTTGGCTTTATTTAGCACTCATAACATATGTGCTACTCAAAACCTTCATTACACAATAAGTTGTCGGGTTAGAAACTAACAACTACTAGGTGCGACCATTTGTTGTCCTATTAGGTAATCACTACCCCGTGTACATACTATCATGTTCTTATTGGATACTCATACATACATACATTCCTAGTCATAGTGGGTACCCCAACTACCTTGTACATGTATTCCTGGTCCTATTGAATACTCAAACTCACAATGTACAGATGGTTTGGGTCTGATTGGGTACTAACAACCACTAGGCGTGGTCATATGTTGTTTTATTTGGTCACCGCTACCATCATGTACAGGAATACATAACCACTAGATGCATACATTCGTAGTACTAGTGGGTACTCACAACCACTATGTACATGCATAAGTGGTATGATCGAGTCCTCACATCCACTATACACAGCCATTCTTGGTCCTTGTGGATACTGACTACCATGTATATACATTCATTCCTGGTCGTATTGGGTACCCATAACCACTATTAACAGACATTCCTGTTCCGGCTAGATACTGAAAATCATTATGTGAAGACATTCTTGATCAAATTAAGCACTCTCAGCCACAAGTTACATACATTACTAGTCTTATTGGGTGCAGACAACTATTGGGATCACCCGTTCCTCGTCCTATTAGCAAAATAGAGAGACATTCCTGGTCTTATTGAGCAGTAATATATTCCTGGTCATATTGACTACTTAGTGCCTAAGTTGAACATTCCTGATCTTGTTAGGCAATCATAAACACTGGGTGAATTATCCATAGTCCATATATGTATTCACGACCACTTTGCACATAAACTCCTAGTCTTGTTAGATACCCATAACCATTAGGTACATCTATTCCTAGTCCTAATGGGTACCCACAACCACCATGTCCATGCATACTTGGTCGTATTTGGTAGTCATTACCACTAGGTGCTGTAGGGTACTCACACACACACCATGCGCAGACAGTACTATACTGGATACTCACAATCAATAGGTACACACATCCATGGTCTTATAGGATGTGCACCATCATGTGGTATCTCATTTATTGCACTCTGTGTACTGCCAACGAGTACAGAGATAACTGGTCCCATTGGATACTCACAACAACTCAGAACAGCCATTCATGACACAACCATGATGCACAGCTATTGTGTCATAACGAATAGCTGTACAATAACATTAAATTTTGTCAAATTTGAATGTATATTTATCCCACACACTCTTGTAAAATAGATACAATTAAACACATTCCATACATATATTACTGATGCCAACTATAACATACATTGCACACAAAGTGAAAAGGGGGAAAATATTTCAAAATCATATTGCGAGTACTTGTAAATAAGTAGAGCTGCTGTTTTCAATATTTTAGTGATTTTGGTGGCCATTTTGGTGGCCATTTTGATGGCCATTGTACGTAATAGACCCACTTATTGTGTATTTAAATGTTGAAATACATTTTGGGAATATGCCTTTATTTGTATTCACAATTGCAATTAAAATACAGTAAGGCACGATGTGTTATTAGCAAAGTTAAGTGAATACATTGTTACCATTTGTACACTATTTATAAGCAGGGGGGGATAACCTTATTTTTGCTTTCCCTGCTAAACGCCCCAATGTCTGAAGTGCAGACTTTGGGAAAAGTATTGGTAGGTCAAAGCCTTTCATAATTACCAAATAAATGGATCAATGACACTGTATTGTGTCATTGTAGTGTACCGATTCTCAAAATTCGCACTTTTTCGTGTATTTTTTAAGGTTTTATTCCAAAAATATCCCATTTCGCATAATAACACAGGACTAAAATTTTGCATACTTAAACTATAAGTTAATGTCAACCCATGAAAGTGTTTAATTTTAAATTAACTTAATAAATGTGATTGTAGTTAACCAATTCCAGAAATTCACACTTTCGTTAATTTTTTTAACGTTTTATCCCAAAAAATCTTAACGCCCCAACGGCCAAAGTGCAGGCTTTGGAAAAATACTCTACTGACCATAGGCTTTCAGAAAAATATAGTGTCCGAAATTCCCTAGGGGGAGGGTTTACCCCACTGGCCCATGGACTAATACTCAATACCAGACTATTTGCTGAAAACATCGAAATTGATCCGGTTAAAAACTTCACCTACTTAGGCTCACTTGTCAGCATCGTGGAGCCAACATGCAAAGATATAAATAAAAAAAACAGACTATCAAAAGCACGATACGCATTCTACAGATTACGTCAACGTTTGAAATATAAGCAATACAGCAGAAAAAAATCTACAACAGCAATGTCAAGTCAAGTTTGCTGTATTGAAGCGAATGTTGGAGAGTAACCAAAGCAGACGTGCAGTCACTGTCAACTTTCCACCTCAGCTGCCTACGACAGGTCTGCAGAATTGTTTAGCCAAACTGAATATCCAACAAACAACTTCTCGTCTCCACCTGCATCACCCAACAAATACGACAGAGACGCTTTCGATGGTTAGGACATGCCCTCAGAATGCCAAGGTCAAACAACACAAAAGTAGCCCTTCTATGGACCCGTCGGGGCAGATTGAAGACTATCTTGCGGAGAACGATAGAGAGCGAGCTAAGAGCGTTAGGCCCGATTATCCACAGGGTAATGACGCATATTCTTTCATGATTTATTTTGTGCGACCGCTTATATCCCATATACAAATAAAGGGAAATAACGCTACAATGTAGTGGTCTTTGATTTTGAACAACATGGTATACCACACACATAAACAAAGACATAAAGAAACTCCTCTTGTTGTTCGATGGAAATACGATTTGTCTACAAGCAAGTACATTAAACAAAATGATTGACAGGTCTCAATTAAGCGAGAAATAAAAAAAATGTTGCAAAGTCACGCCATTTTTCGTCGATGTCAATTTGGCCGGCCACCGTCAAGTATGAAGACCGACACCCCCTCGCAAGGGTTACACGTGTAACAGGAAATAAATGCAGAAAGAATGCTTAAATAAATCATACTATCTACATAATTATAACATAATTTCTACCAGTTAAAATATTACAGCAGGTTTTGGCACTTAAACGAATTAGTCTGGGTGAGTAAATATTACGACCAGTTTAACATTGTCTGACAAATTATAAAATACATCGCAGACTTTTGTAGCTCGTTGAACGGTTCTATAAGAGTATTACGTATGTCTTCATATATAAACTGCAATAAAGTATGACATGACATTCATCTTTAACACATACATTACAGAAAGGACAGGTTCTTTCATGTACAACTAACCTTTCATATCTATCGGTTTCCAGCCTAATTGGCACAACACCACTTCTAAATTTATAAAAAGCAGATCTATGACTAAACGACATGATCATTTAACAGTCAGTGAATTTTCGATTTGTAACCCGTGGTAACGGTACGTGCGCCAGCAGAAACAAATGCTCACGGAAATCACAGCAAGACAAACTTTTTTTAATTTTCAGCTACGTCATGCAGCCCATTTATTAACCCCGTCATAGGAGGGAGAGGGTCGGGGAACCACCCCTTCTCTCACCTTACAATGGTAGAGACCAGTATTGTCAGAGCACAAAGCGTAAGTATATCTTAGTGAATACGTGACAGGTTTACAGGTAATAGGCAAATAGTATAACTAAACTAAACATGACATTTATCTTTAACAGCTTGAAGAACAAAATACATTCAAGTACAAAAATGAATCTTATCAATTGTCAAGCTTGTAATTCGGGGTAGCTAAAATATTCATGGTTTGGATACAATGTAAGCATATGTGTACAGATACAATGACAACTCGTTCATGCATAATTTAGATATTATCACTCACATACAGTTTAGGGATTACAAAATTGATTACTGGTTTCCCAAAAATTAAATTGACTACATGACATGGCCTTTGAACATCAGGGTATAGGAAATATAAAGAAAAATAAATTTAAAGGTCCAAAGTGTGAATACATAACTGTTAACTTACTGTCTTTTAAAAAGGTAATATTACATTGATATTGACTTTATTCATAATAAAATAGAGGATAACAAGGTTTGGTTGACAGAATAGATAGGATGTCAGCAAGACAAAACTTTATAGGGGAATAACTTCAATTACAAATTCTTCCATTTCAAATACAGAAAGTTTAATATTTCTATGCGCAGTACTGTTCATTATAAATTATACACTACACTGTAGTTAATGAGTATTAAGTTCTGTACGCTTAACGTCAAGGGTATAGCATCGAAAACAAAAAGAATCGAATTGTTCGAATGGTTGAAACTTAATAAATTTGCAATAAGTTTTTTACAAGAAATACACTGTACATCAAATAATTATGATGAATGGAAAAGGGAATGGAAAGGTGATATATTCCTCAGTGGTAACCAGTCAAATAGCGCAGGGATAGGTATATTCATAAATGAAAATGTCAACTTTACACTTAAGTCCTATAAAGAATACAAACAAGGACGCCTCCAATCATTAAATATAGAGATCGACGGTAAAAGCCTACTTCTCGTGAACATATACGGACCTAATAAAGATAACGAGGAACTATTAAATATTTTAGAAAACATACTTATGGATAATAGTGATGAAACATATGTAATAGGTGGTGACTTCAACACAATAATTGATGTAAATATTGACAAACTAAATGGTAACAAAACCACACACAGGAAATGTTCAAAAAGAATTCAAGAGATCATGGAAAATAATGATATATATGATATTTGGAGACTAAAGCATCCCAATTTGAAACAGTTTACATGGCAATCTAATCATAAACCACCAATATATTGTAGACTAGATTACTTCTTAGTCTCGTCCAACATCTTAAATCACGTGAAAGATTGTTATATTAAAATGGGCTTTAAATCCGACCACTCCGTTGTTACATTTGATCTTGAACTCGCGTCAACAGAGCGTGGACGAGGATTCTTCAAAATAAATACAAATGTAACTCAATATTGTTAAATACAGATTTCCAAACAAAAGTCAAGCAGGCAATTAATGAAACAGCTAATATAAATAAGGATTCAAACCCAAATACTTTATGGGAACTAGTTAAAGGGACAGTCCGGAACGAAGCCATTAAATATTCCAGTAAACTACAAAAAATAAACAAAGAAAAAGAATTAAAAATACAACAAAATATTGAAAGATTAGAACGTAAAATCTGCTCTGAACCAAGTAATGAAAACCTACATAACGAACTACTTAACCAACAAAAAATATTAAAAGATATAACTGAAGAAAAGATTAAAGGCATTATTTTAAGATCACGTGCCGAATGGATTGAAGGGGCGGAAAAAAATACTAAATATTTTGCGAATCTAGAGCGCAAAAGAGCTGAAAGTAAAACCATGCACCAATTGAAAACTGATAATGACACGATAGTTACAAACAGCAATGATATTTTATCATACTGTAAAAACTTTTATGCTGATTTATATAAAATTAACGAAAGTCTAACCCGCAATAATACTTTTTTCTCAAATGGACACAATACCCTATCAGAAGATAATAAAACACTCACTAGTGGAATAATTTCAGAATATGAATGTTCCATCGCACTAAGAGAAATGAATAATAACAAAAGCCCTGGTTCAGACGGGTTATCTGTCGAATTCTATAAGATATTTTGGAACGATATTAAAACATTCCTAGTTAACTCACTAACTTACTCTTACGACATAGGGAAGTTAACAGAACTTCAAACCCAGAGTATCATAACATTAATACCAAAAAAGAATAAAGATCCTTTGTCAATTAATAATTGGAGACCAATATCACTATTAAATGTCGATTATAAAATTGCCTCAAAAGTTATTGCTAATCGAATAAAAAAGGTTGTAGATAGTATAGTTAACGAAAACCAAACTGGGTTCATCAAGGGAAGATATATAGGAGAGAATGTGAGAACAATATTGAAACAATAGAAAAAATGCAACTTAACAATGAACCAGGTCTCATATTCTTTTCTGATTTCCAAAAAGCATTTGATAGTTTAAATCATGAATTCATGTATAAATGTTTAAAAGAACTAAATTTTAGCGATTCGCTCATACAATGGGTTGAAGTTTTTTATGCAAATGCGAAGGGCTGTATAACTAATAATGGTCATTTTTCTGACTTTTTTAACATTAAGAGTGGTGTACGGCAAGACTGTCCTCTATCACCGTATCTTTTTATCCTATGTATTGAGTTTTTATCTATTTCTATAGAAAACAACGATGCTATAGAAGGTATTAATTTAAACAATAAAAGCACAAAACAAACTCTTTTTGCAGACGATGCTAGCTTTCTACTTAAAGGAAATCGAACGTCTTTCGAAAATCTTATAAAAACCCTTGACGATTTTGGTAAAACATCTGGGCTTAAACTTTATAGAAACAAATGCTCAGTCCTGCGCATTGGACGTCTAAAAAATACAGATATTGTCTTTGACAACGAATTTGAATGGACTTCGTCGGAGGCAACTACGTTAGGAATTACCTTCAGTAATAAGTTATCTTCAATGTATGATCTAAATGTAGCAAATAAGATAATAGAATGTAAAAATGTCCTAAAACAATGGAAAAAATGGAACTTAACACTCATTGGAAAGATAGCAGTTCTAAAAACATTTGTTTTTCCAAAGCTAATTTATCCCCTTACTGTGTTACAAAACCCACCAGCACATTTTATAAAATTGATCAATACAATTTTCTTTGATTTCTTGTGGAATTCAAAACCTGATAAAATATCACGTAAACAAATAATTCAAGAATACAAAGACGGGGGTCTAAAAATGATAGACATGGAATGTTTTCTAGATTCATTAAATATAAGCTGGATAAAAAGAATTTTTAATTCAAACGCCAACTGGAGTTTTCATTACAAGACCGAATTAGAAAAGTATGGAGGATTATTACTATTTAAATGTTATATTACTGAAAAAGACTGTAAAAGTCTCAATATAAAATCAAAATTTTTAAAGGATATATTGATTTCATGGTCTAAGGTCAACACCCTAAACACTGAAATCCAAACATCCAAACAAATCATCTGGAATAATTCAAGTATAAAACATATAAATAAAAATGAGTTATTTTACTATAACACATGGTTCAGTAAAGGAATCCAGTATGTAGAACATATATTTGACTTCAGACACAAAATATTCCACAGCTTCGAGCAGATGAAATTTCTATATGATATCCCTAATGGAGACTACTTGAAATACTATACCCTCATTAAGAACATACCGAAAGAATGGAAAACACAAATGCAAAACGAAATTATAACATACAACCCACCAAACTACCTAATCGATAGACTAAATGGAAAAAGCAAATTAAGTAAGATTGCATATAATTCACTAATCAAGACTAAACTATCAACAGAACCAAAATACAAACAAAAATGGAATCTCAGGTTCACCATAGAAGACACAGAATGGGTTAAAATTTTCCAACAAACGAATAGTATTACAATAGACACTAAACTTAGAGAATTTCAGTATAAATACCTCATGAATATAATACCCGACAATTCATTTTTACACAAGTGTCATATAACCCAGTCAAGCTTATGTGATTTTTGCAATAGACAACCAGTCTCTATATACCATATGTTCTGGGAATGTCATATTGTACAAAGTTTTTGGGCTGAAGTTAGGTCATATCTAGTACAAAAACTTTCAAAAGACTTAAATATCACATTTCGAAATATTTCAGTTTGCAACATTATAAAGAATACAGAAGAAGATGGGCTTATTACCAACTATATTATACTGCTTGCAAAATATTTCATATTTAAATGTAAATGCAATAAACACACACCGACGATTCAGTCATTTAAAGAATACATTAACTATCGAAAAAAACTGGAACAAACAATCGCACTATTTAAAAACAAACTCCAAATCTGTAACAGAAAATGGCAGAAGTTTTCATAACTTGTATAACTCAAATAGTGATATTGTGTAAATTCCCCGAACCCGTAACCATTTCTTATTATCTTTCTCTTACTTTCCTTTCTCATTCTCTACAACCGCAACATATCTTCTAAGCGACTGTCCTCATAACCCTCCCCCCTCCCCTATATATATACTACAAAAATCATAATGACATTAATGAATAATATCATAAAGATTCAGGAATTAGTTTCACATTTTTTTTGACAAAATTGTTTGTATATTATGTATTGTGTATAACTGTATAATATGTCTTATGAAAATAAAAAATGTTAAAAACAAAAACTTTATATAATTCACACCCAGAAGAAAATTATATCAGCGTAATGTGCATGTTTTGGCGTGTCGCTGCTCGACGTTTCATTACAATGAAGTCATATATGACGAAAGTACATGCGGGAAATAACATGTACTTTGAAAAAGTGTGAAATCGTGTCGTCGTGAGTGAGTACTTTGTCCGTTTTTTAAACAAATGTAATAAAATTTTGGAAATTATGTCGAGAAATTAATTCTCTAACGGCTATATATTACTTTAATTCCTCCATTTTCTGAAGAGTGACATATCAATAGAAACAAACGTGATGATATATACAAATACATTGCAACATGAGAACAACGAAAAAACATTTGTCTTAAGGAGTACACATTTCAAGATTAAATGGCGTGCGACAGAACTTGTTTGCTGTTGTGGAGAATCTCTTCCCAGAAACTATCATTCATCAGCTGTATGCGTACATACCAAACATGTGGGGAGCGGTGGCCTAGAGGTAGGGTGCGCGCTTCGGGATCGAGAGGTCCCGGGTTCAACCCCCGTCTGGACCACTGCTTAATTTCTCTGAGCACGAATAACCCACACGCTCCACTCGACCAAGGTGTGAATTGGTACCTGTGAGGACTGTGTCTGAACATGTTCGATAGTCCTGGGCGCCGAAGATCGATGTTGGCTGCACACCCACCAGGAGAGAAATAGTCTCCCCCAGGGAGACTCGAACGTAGGTTTCCATAGGTAGCCCAATGAACAGGGGAAGTTTAAATGTCAAAGGGTGGCTAAACGGCTGAACTGCTGAAAGCAGCCCTAGAAAATTGGTAACTTAACTTTAACTTAAATCCAAGATGTAACGTTAATTTAAGAGTTTCCCAATGTAACTATTGTATTTCCGTATTTGGCATATACTGTGTATACTAGGTGTGTATTGCAATACGGCGTATCTTTCCGTGGTGGATGAAAGCCAATTACTAGTAGATTTATACGCCTTTTACCGAAAATACATCCATGCGTAACATTCCTTGATGTTACAGTGAAAACGTTACACCAATGAGAACTTTGTTACGTCAAGGAAAGTTATGAATTAAAGAGATTCGTAGAATGTTCGTTATGCTTATTTAAGTATTTCACTTGTGTTTCATCTTTAATATGATACAAGTATGTACAACATTTATATTTACTATTGATAAGATGAAAGGAACAGCACATGTGATAATTCATCGTTTTGGATAAGAACTGTTACAGCACAGAAAATAAACTGTTATGCCAGTCATGCACTTTGTTGAAAATACTTCATTTTACATACTAATACGGCTAGATTTTTTAAATTAACACTTATACATGTATGTATAATTAGTGATTTAGGAAATGATGAAAACCAGGGGAGGTCACAAAATAAATCAACATTTTATATACGTTGTATCTTGTATTCGCGATAATGTATGTTTGAAAAGTGTGTATTATAAAAGATTAGTACAGCTTTAGCTATATGTTCTAGGCCTACTGCAGTTGCTAGCCAATATTCTTATGAATAAATGCAAAATGACCTTCCCCTAAAGTGGTCGGGATGCTTGTAAAAATAAAAATACTTGAATAAATTGTTTTGTGCGCATGATAATACGTACGTTTCACAAAATTATTATGCTGTAACTAGTGCATGTATGTGCAAGTTTGGTGATTAAAACATTTGAAATTAATGATACATAAGATTTCAGATATAGCTTTTTTGCAAGTTTATAATAGTATAATATAGAAATAAGTTAATAACTACCCGGTAAAATCGCGATTTTAAGACATGAGGACATGCTGAATCTTCGGAGACCATATCAAACATAAAAATAGTATTAAGTCGGACAGCGAAGGCAGCGCTCAACTTAACCAGCCGAGCACACAATGCCCAACACATAACCTACATATGAACACATACAAATGTAGCACATCCTCACTAGATCAGTAGATATTCGACACATGAGATGACGACGGATTGAGCATGAACATCGCATGGAAAACAAAACAGCCATCCTCGAGGTTGCAACGAGATGGACTAGGCTGCTTGATATCGATGAAGTTGGCGAACAATGAATATCTCATTATCTGGAGAGAACAACTGGACCTGCAGTTACAACCATGTGCTAGCGACAGGCTGCATTTATAGAAACTGCCTGGTGTACTCGATGGCACGGAGATGGTCAGCTAACTAAGTATACATGTATAAATCATGTCATCTACATATATACAGTTTATGCTTTTCTGCCATTTTTTACATTGGCATATTGTGGGGCACAGTTTATAAGAAATAGTAGTAGATCTATATAGATTCTTCTTCTGTGTATGGAACAGGAATCTATATATCAACTGGAATTGTAACAAGTACACAGCCAACGCTTGAAAGTAGTTCTATTTACATCTAGAAAAACGTTCCGGTATTTACAAATTTAAAACTATGTACACCCTGTTGCTGTCTACTCCTATAAGGACGGAGGCTGGACTGCAATGGTGTTGTGGAACGCAGTCTTGAATGCCTCTGGGGTTGAGATGTCCGTGATGGTGGTTGGGAGTCTATTCCGAGGCACCTATTCAGGTAGGGGCAGGGGGCCTTGCCCCCCCCCCCTAGCTGGCTGGCTAGCTACGTTTTTATCGTATATCGATTTTTTCGGCCCCTACATCTATTGATTTAATGCACCACTGATCATACTGTATATATTAAACATTCTAGATGACATCCTGTGTATACATTGTATAGCCCCCAGGCATGACTAATCAAGCACTCAACAGGACCAAATGATGGTGAAGGTGTGATTTTTGCAACTGATAAGAAATTAAGTGTGTTTAGGTTGATTAAAGAAGGTCAGTCAGATATTACATAATGATGTCAATGGTTATCACCATTAAATTAGAGCATGATGATTAAAAATTAAAGTTTGACTTGAAGAATTGATAGTTAAATTTAAGTTAACTTACATGTGATCATTACAGTGAGAAAAATTTGTATATTATCTAATTGTTTGATGGGGTGATTAATTAGGATTCCTATACATAATAGTATTAAATGTTTGAGTGGAAAGTAATGGTCACATTCTTGAAATATTTTTGAATATGCATCCATTTCATTGAAATTTGATTCATAAATCAAATGTAGTAGTCCAATTTTATATCCGAATATTAAAGTTCATAATTTATATAGTTCAGGAAATCACATTACCTGTACATTAAAAAATTTAACGTTCCTATAAATTTGGATTTCTTAATAATTAATGTTAAAATGGAAAAACATGAATGATCACTTAAAGTGCAGGAAATTGGATCATTTTTAAGCAAAAATCTTCGCTTGGAGAGGGAACACTACTTAGTAGCACTACTTTAGTTATTTTTAAGTCTGATTTTAAAGCTAAAAGTGCACGAAATTGAACAATTTTCAGTCAAAAATCGAAAGAATATATTCGCAGGGAGTGGACACTAATTAGTAGCACAACTTTAATTATTTTTAGTTCTGATTGAACCATTTTTATTCAAACATCAAAAAAATTATGTCCGGTAATATCTCCTTTGTCAGTACACAGGTAACACGGGTTAATTGTTATTGATAATTTTAGGAACTCAATTTGACTCAAACAGTATTATCTATAAATGATTTATTTTATGTTTCTGTTTACCATTCCCAAAATAATACGCCCCCAGTCAACGTTAGCATCCTTTTGGAATAAAAAAACAAAAAATCAATGAAATTGATCAGATTGACATTCTATTAACTGAAAATGAACCTCCAGTGGTCCAGATATAATTGAGTCCATACAAAGAGATCTTGGGATATCATACATGAGTGGTCCAGACATTGAGTCCATACATTAAGTCTTTACAAAGATACCTTGGAAAACCATGTATGTGTGATCCCTAGTCTGATTCCGAGTCATGACAGATCATATTGCAGTCTATAAAAAGAGACCTTGGTAGATCATACATAAGTAGTCCAAACAGAGAGTTCAGCTTTTAGCTTTTATAATTATGATACTGAGTGTGTATCTTTTCCCATGCTTTATGATGCCTGAAATATCAGGAAAATGCACCGTTACAATAACAAGATTCAAAAAAATCTCGATCGGGAGGGGACACCCCTAGTCTGGTTCCCTGTCGTTCTATAGTTGTTTAGTACGTCAGGCCGACGTCATCAATGGACGCGCTCTGTGTTCGATTTACTACCGTAAACAACCATTGGATGCATGCGTGAAGTTCGGTTGCGTTTTTTATTTATATTTTCAAATACCGAACTTCACTTTAAAATGTATTGAAACACTACCTGTGTGCCATTATGAGAAACCGTTACCTGCGTAGACCGTACTAGCGACGGATATTCGGGCTCTATAGCCGTCAACAACAACAACAACAACCATTGGAGTAAGTATCAATTTCTATAGTATTGTGAGCAAGCGAATGAAACTTGGTAAATCGGCGTAAAATAACACTCTTATTACGATGGTGAATTTGATTTTTTGTGATCACTATGTTATTGTTCAGAAAATGAAACACTGAAAGTGAACGTATTTCGGACGTTGACGAGTTTCATTCATATTTCGGATACGTTGTTCGTTACAACAGACGTGCCACAAATGAATTGGGTGTGTTTTGATGGTATTAAACGTTAATTCTGATATATGTTTAAACATATTTTACCTGGTTTATTTTAAAACATGTCTCAAATAAATATTTATAGATTATATGTTGAAAAATGTTGCTGTCTGTCAGACTAATCAATGTGTACAGTGGTCTGAGTGGAGCCTTAGAGGATCAACATCCATGGCTCAAATGCTACGTTACAGGTAATACACCAGACTCCTGAGAATTAACTTGTTACAAATTGCCAGTAGGCAAAATTGTTTCACTTAGATTAGAACATGTTTAACCTTGTTCTTTTCAGAATTATGGATCATATCTATAACAAAAAAGTCAAGGAAAGAGTCCCATCCATGTTTGGAATTTCTGAGCATGGATATTGTACACCATTGGCTGAAACTCCCTACAGGACTCCAACCAAAAGTAGGCCTTCAAAAAGGGACAGAAGCTCACCTACGGGAAAAACTCCAAAACAGCCAGAAAAGATATTGATAATGCAAGTAAGTGTTGTAATAATACAATCAAATTTTGTTGAATGTAGAACTATATTGTTTTACCTTATGTTGATTTTTTTATCAATCACTCTACCTCATTGACACCTTAAACCTGGTATTCATCAATATGATTATGAGTCATAAAAAGAGACTACATATATGCTTTATCCCTATGAGTAAGAAAATATAAAGAGTAAACATCATTTACTGACATTAATTTTTTTACCAAAAAGAAACAGAATAAAAAAATCGTTCTGCAAATTGATGATTTAAAAAGACAGTTACATTAACTTTAGTCTGAACACAGAAGTAAAATATATTCTTTTAGATCTTTAAAATAAGCTTATTTAACTCAGATATACACCCTGTTCGTATAATGTGTAACACAATTATATAACATGACTTTGGTTGTCTGTCGGTTAGTATAACGAGTATGTGTATGTTCATATGACATCACTGCATCTCCCAAATGACATCATTGACAATATTGTATGGCATAGTTGATATAGATTGAGTATTTTTTACAACAGAAAGGTGTGTTTTTTCATGTTATTAGAGTCATATGATATAAAGAATGTTTGTAATACATGTTATCAATTGATATATACTTATATTAAACTTGTCAAAACTTCCAAAACTAATTCAAGTTTATATCAATTTATATCAATTGACAACTGTGATAGATCCTCTATATCTTATTATCTTTGTTGAAAACTGCAGTTTGTATCTGATAACGTCACAGTGATTTAACACATGTGTCTGTTTTCTGGACCTAAACCACTATGAAAGCAGGTAAGGTCATTTACACAAACATCTACTTTAGTCAATTGTGATAGCTCAATGGTATGAACAGATCTGTGTCATGGAACTTTGAATTTTTGTATAAATCATTTCCGGATGTCTTGTTAAAATCGTTTTAAGAATGAAATACAATGTACTTAGGGTTGTTTATACCCTTTTTTGACAGATTTCTACTTGCGTTCTTAGCCAAATGATATGTCAAATATTTAGTGGTAGGTCCACACTGATAAATGTGACACAATTTTTTGTGCCATTATAATTTGTTGCCTGAAACCATTGGTAGATTTCTGAAGGTGAAAACAAATTGTTTGTTTTTCTCTTCTGAATTATACATCTTAATCTATTTAACCTAGAAAAACATTAGGTAACTCACCAACGTCGGGTCCCAAGTCCCGAGTGAAAAAGCATGAGGGCCTAATGTTTTCTCCTTAATGATCAATTAAATGACTGATTACACGATGAAAGTACTTGTTTAACAAGGAAATCCTTCTTTTATCATGTAATATTTCATTTAAATTGTATTATTTGCGTTGCAATTTGGAGCCCATTAAATTCAGACATAAATATCTTCACTATATTCACATAAACAAGAACAAAATTTATGTCATTACAAATCCAAATGGTCTAATGAATGACAGTTGGCATTTACAATGCTAGTTAGCCTGGGTTCAAGTCCCAGTTTGGATAATGGCTGTATCATTGTTCAGTAACTAAGCTAAGTTCAAAATAGATTTTTGGTCTTTAAGGGAAATGCTGGATGACATCATTGCGTAAATTAGCTAGACTAATATAAATCTTAGAATATGAGAGCTATTACAGTCACTTGGTGTTGTATATGGTTAAAGTATAAATCGTTAACATTGCTTCTATTTTAATAACCATAATTTATATTATCAATGATATTGTTATATAACCAAGTTATACAACTTAAAGCCTGCTATGAGCTTAGATTTATTAAGCAAATGTCTGCAATAAGTCGCGCAAGCTATGTTATGTCCAGCTCTTGTTGTGTATGTTATATAAATTTAAAAAAAACTTGCTGTTTGAGTTGAAATGATTATTGTTTAGTAGTGATTCAATAATTTGCATGCACGTTTTGAATGATTTCTCTCTTTGATTTATTACTTCTCAGGAGTTGCTGTCTAGAACTGCTGTGTTTAGTTGATTAACAGGAACTTACATTTATAAATTTTAAAAAAATTCTCTAGGCCTACTGTACAGCCTGTAGTAAAAATATTTTAATACAGGTTTTGCAGTAGGCCTAGTTAAAAAAGTTTTTCAATTTTTTTTAAAAAAAAATTTAAATTGTAAATGCAAGTTTGTGGGGTTGATTCAAATACTTTTCTGTTTTCCTGCAATTTAATCATAAACCTTCGAATGTAAATCTTTTTTTTAATTCTAGGATCGGAAAATGAACACACCTTGGACAGCTTCTGAGAAAGACTATGTCAGCAAATATGTTGAAGATATTGCCCAAGGTGACGATACCCTGATGGTATATTGGAGAAAGTGTGCAGAGGCAGTGAATGCACAATTCCAATCACACAGTCGTAATGGTATTACAATTTATTCTAAATCAAGATAATAATTTATAATTATTCATTTAATATTTGTTACATAATCATTGCCATGTTTTTATGCCCCCCTATCGATAGATGGGGAGGCATATACTGATTCACCTGTTTGTCCGTCCGTTCGTCCGTCCGTCCTGGTTAACCCAAATTGACAGAAACATGACCTGGTTACAGTTGTATTTGAACATTATCCACACACCTATATCACCTAACCTCATTTTGACCATCACATTGACCTTATTTTGGACTTAGACTTATTAAGCGTCTAATTCATGGTTAACCCAAATTGACAGTTTCGTTTTACATCATGTCCATCATGGCGTTGCCTTAAAACTTGGCATACTTGTTTACTTTCATAAGCCCCTTACATTATCAAAGCCATGTAACACTATCCAACATTATTACAGAATTATGGCCCCTGCTTGACTTAGCTTTTTATGGGCAAGGCTTCCATGGGGGCATAAGCGTTTATTGAACACAGACTTGTTTTTACAGGGAATCGTCTTGAAACTTGGTTGCAATGAATGATCATCTCATTAATATTTAGGCATAGTTCAATATTGGGTACTCAGAAATAAAAAAAGGGCCATTAAACCGTTGAGAAAAGTGAAGCATTCAATGGTTTATTCTTGCTCCAGGAAATTTAAAGCAGTGGGACAGTGGGTCAAAACCAGGACCTCTGAATCCAGAAGTGCGCATCCTACCTTTAGGCTGGCATTCGCCTATCGTACCAGGTGCACCCAAGGCTTACAGACTCAATGCCAATTACAAATTGACTTGATCAAACTTGTTTTTTAGGTATAGCGTGTAAAAGTCTGGCCCAGAGACTTTTTATAAGTCCTTCTAGAAAAAAAACAGAAGTTAATGATGGAGTTCGACTCAAAACAGACGCAGGAACACAAACTGACTTGATACTGCCAATATCAACTAGTGGGTGAGTTTACTTATTTTTGGTACCATGTAGTACTAAAATTCTGCAAAAACAGAAATGTCCAAGGGAGGTAATCCAATTATCTTTAAGAACAAACTGGTCAGAGTTGTCTGCCTTCACAACTTAAAGTACACCACATTATGTAATGTTCAATGTGTCTGCAATATTCAATGCAATATAAAACCACATTATAACATCGTTATTACTTGAATTTTTCAAATCAGTAGTAAAACTTGCATCATTACAGGGGCAATGTACCTACCACTATGTATAAATGAGTCAACTTTCGGTTATTGCAATAAGGAGTACATGTTGAATTGTATAGTATTGCAATAAGTTGTGCAGTGATCGGAAATGACCGATGTTTTAATCACAAAAAGTCATACAGGTTGAACTGTAAAGTATCCCACTAATTCATACAGTGATTTTGTTTATATGCGGTGCCTACATTAACATTTATCTATTTTACATTGTACTTTCATCCATCATGTCGTATGAACATAAATCTTATCTTAACTTTGTAAGTATTATAAGACTATGTTTGTATGTTAATGTTTTGTTACAGAGGTACTCATAGAGAAGGTGAATGGCTGCATATGGAGCCCATTAAAGACATTCAGGTACTGCTAATTCTAAAATACTAGATATGCCTAGTAGACTTTCGAATAAGTACCAGTCAGTTTTTTTTCTCATGACTATTGACAGCATGTTGGTTCTGAAGACCAATGCTCTCTACCTGCTAAATGTGAGATATTTGATTTCCCTTTTCATCACTGTATGAAGAGTATGCAACCGGTATGAACTGGAAATAGGGCATTATGAGATCAAGTGTGGAATTTCGTATAATGCTATAATGCTGTAATTGTTGATTCTGCTGACGTTATCATCATGAAGAATTAAAACTTTCAGCTCGAAGAATAAGTAGAGTTGTAATACAAGCATCAGATTTTGTAGCTTATATGCTATTGAATGTACATCAACGCTATGTACAACTGATCCTAAAAGGTACCTTTAGACATAAAGTGTGGCTGATGAGGTCAATGTCACTTTTACAGCAAAATGAAATGCATTGTGTATATAATATTACATAATATTCCTTTCTCCTCTCATTAAATTGTTTTGGCAAGTTTCTATTTCTGATACACCATTTGAGATATATCTGTCAGTGACACTTGGTATTTTACACTATACTACACTATTGTTATAAAACTAAAAATGAAGTCACTTCTCATAAAGGATGTCATTTTATCCCATAGATGATGTAATTTGGCAACGTTTATACTACAGTGTCTAGGTTAATTATTTTTGTTGAGCCCGTTGTGGTGAGCGAGACATAGTCTGCATACGTGTGTATTTACAATTTTGTTTGAACCATAACTTTGCCATACATTAACCTATCTTGCTTATATTTGACATGAATGTTAACCTCACTGAGAAGGATTGTCATGTTCAGACTCCATGTTCCTATCTTAATGGTCAATGTCACAGTTGTATGTCAAAGGTCAAGTTGGTGAGGTTTATCACTTTAATACTATGAATTTCATAGACATGTTTTTTTCAGTCAGATGCCAGTATTGGGGCCCAAAGTTTACATGCCACTGCACGAAGACGGTTTCGGAAGTATCCTGAATTGACCAATACAGAAAAAGCACTATATGTGGATTTACTAAGTTAGTCAAACTTTAAAATTTAAATTTAATGAGCTTATGCTGTAAATAATGCCTTGGGTCCTTTTTAGTACCAAACTTCAAAAATAAAACAGAGGGAGATGTATCATATTTATTTGACCATTTACTGCATATCCATCTGTGCTGTATAGGCATATTATTTGGATATGTTGTCCTTTATAATTGAACTTACTTAATTCTTGTCCTAGCTAAATTCATGCAGTATTTGATAATTATATCAACTTCAACTTTTACGGTTGAATTATGAATAGGTCTTATTAAGGTAAAGCTAGGTGCCAAAACACTTCAACTTGTGCATTATGGGAAATGCTGTCCCTCATAACTCATCTCCTCACAAAGCCCAGTTTGGGTAGCATCTTCTGCTACCACACGATTCTTGTTTTTTAAATGATTCCAACATCCAATAATAAGGCTACTCATTTTCAGGCACCTGTTCTACACCTCAACTGGCAAGAGCTCTTCTATCATCCACTTTGGGGAACGTTATGACAACCATGTTAGTTAATGATATAGAGCTAGATGCCTGTGACGCTTCATCAAGAGGCAGCATACTATGCCAGAAACAGTATGGGGATCTGAAAGAACTTAAGTGGTGTAACATTATTGATGAACTTGTTTCGAAACAGTCCATTCTCGCTGAAGTGTTGTTGGCTATAACCCTTCCAAGTCGGAAAGTAGGTAACACTGAATCTACTGAAGCCCTGTGTCCGGTCATCGGCAATGTATATGGAATACTGATGAAGCAAAGATTCCAAGAATTAAGTGCTGTACAGAAACTTGTTAGTGCATCTTTAGCTAATGAACAAGTCCACCAAAAGGTACATTTTCATGCAATATTTCATGCATTCCCTTGATTGTTTGTTTAATGTTACCAGTTTCCCTTTGTGTCACATTATTAAATAATAGTTACCAGCAGATATGATGATACATGTATATTGAGGTAACAATGAAACCCAAAGATACACAGTATTTTGCAGATGCATTTGAGTAATGGCCGAGGTTAATCCGTTTGATTTTTGTCTGGGCTATGCTGTAGTCAGAATTTATCATTTTTAGCTCACCTGTCACAAAGTGACAGAGTGAGCTTTTGTGATCACACTTCGTCCGTCGTCCGTCCGTCCGTCCGTCCGTCCGTCTGTCCGTCCGTCTGTCCGTCCGTCCGTCCGTCCGTCAACAATTGGGTTGTGTCCACTCTAGAGGTCACAATTTTGGCCTAATCTTTATGAAACTTGGTCACAATGATCATCTCAACAAAATCTAGGTCAAGTTCGATATTGGGTCATTTGAGGTCAAAATATTTTGTTTAAATTATAGGTCAAATCATAGAAAAACCTTGTGTAGTCACCAGAGGTTACAATTTCAACTTAATCTTTATGAAACTTTGTCACAATGATCATGTCAACAAAATCTAGGCCAAATTCGATTTTGGGTCATCTGGGGTCAAAAACAAGGTCACATGGTCAAATCATTAAAAAATTTGCAATAGATGCTGAATTTCCTTAAATTTTATTCAGAAAATGTGTAGGGTCACCATAGGTGTGTGCATGCCCTAGTACGACAGGTGAGCGACCTAGGGCCCTTTGGGCCCTCTTGTTACATATTGCGGAGAAAATATATCAGATAAATTTTCAAAAAGTTATTGCCCTTTGATTTTTTAGCTCCATTATTCGTAGAATAAGGTGAGCTATTGCAGTCACCCGAGCGTCGGCATAATGCTAACGTTAAAGTTTAGGATACATGTTTTTTAACCTCTTATACTTTGCATACTTGCTCACCATCATGACTCCAATTCCTATACAGGGGTATGTAACTCTATCAAGCCTTTTGTTGAAATTATGCCCTCTTTTGGACTTAGACATGCGTCCGTCCGTCAGTCAGTCAGTCCGTCCGTCCGTCCGTCAAACAATCTGGATCCTGACATTACTCAAACAGTTTCCAAGCTAGGTTTATGAAACTTGGTATGTGGATAGGGGGCAATAAGGGGATTATTTTGATTCTGACAAAAAATGTGGTTGCTATGGCAAGAGAGAGTGAAAATATGCCAAAATCTGGATCGAGCCATAACTTAAGAAGTTTCCAAGCTAGGTTTATGAAACTTGATATGTGCATAGGGGGCAATAAGGGGATTATGCACGTCTAAAAATATTTTGATTCTGACAAAAATTACTTGTTTAACCTGTAATATCTTCAAAGTGCATTGTCATATTCCTATGATACTTTGTTTACTTGTTTACCATCATGACCCCAAAGACTTACACATGAGTAGGTAACTCTGTCAAGCATTTTGTTCAAATTATCTCTCTTATTTTACTTAGAAGCCCCAACCTATACACAGTGGAGGGTAATGTTGCTGCCTAATTCAAAACTGTGTCATATGTGGTAAAAAACTGGGTCCTTTATTGTTTTGCACTTGTTAAATGTTGTCTGCACTATGTCTCTGTTACCAATGGTTGGATTTTAACAAAACTTTTCATGAATGATAAGTACAAAGTCTAGTTGTGCTTATCCTCGACACACATTTGTAGGATTAATTTTAAGTGAGGTATGACCATTTGTTTTTTTCACTAAAATTTCTGCTTATTTCTGTCTGAGCTTTTCCATTGTTACTATTGGTTGGATTTCAATGAACGATTGCATGAATGATCAGTACTAAGTCTAGTAGTTTTTCAGGACATCTTTAAGTGATTGTGTCAAGCGGTATCTGGGGGTATTAATAACATTCAATGATAGTTCTAGTTCTTCTTTATTTCAGTCATGCTGTTATTGTTCAATGTTATTACATACAGGATGATCCATTAATTCTGCACATTAGTAAATGCTTATAACCTAAACATCTTTAAATCTATTATTTGAAAGAAAACAGGTAATTGCAGAGTATTATGTGTAAATGTTGTCCTGATCTTATGATTTCTGAGTGAAGGCCATTTTGGAAATACTGAAATTATATGATATCACAATGACGTCATAACATCATTTCTACAGCAAAATGTGAAATACTTTTTAATTTCAATTTTTTTTTGGATTATTTACCTTTCAGACTATTCCAAATTTATATAAGTAAGTAAAGAAACAGTGAAGTTATAGGCATGTACTAATCAATTAATGGATCACCCTGTACATGTATTTCTTGTTAAAGTTTTAGATGTTGTTTTACAGTTTGTGCTAATCGCCTGTTCTTCAAATTGAGAGGTAAAGTATTTTTCAAACTTTATTATTCCAATGTACAATTACAATAAATTTCATTCACTGCATATTCATGTATTATCTACTTAGATGTAATTGGTTGGAAAAGAAACCTAGTTTCATGATCTATAGAACTATGTGGTGTATTTGATAAGTATCAAAACTTCATAGTTGATTGTAACTGTTGCTTAGGTGTGTACACATAATGTTAGATAGTGGAGTTCATGTACGCTGTTTGAAGAATGAGTTGCAATAATTGTTCAGTCTGCTTTTAATATAAGATGGCAAGCTTTTTAGCTTAATATAAGATGGCAAGCTTTTAAGCTTAATAAAACAACCGTTGACGTCAACATCACACAAACTCGATGTCATATTGAAAATATGACACAAAGTACAATTCTGTCTGTAGACTAAAATATACATGCAAGTATCTATTAACTTGTAACAAATAAAACTTTAGAATATATGTATTTTGGATGTGCAAACTATTTATGGTTATACTCATATATCTAAACAGTTTCATTTGAAAATTGTGACTTGATTTATGTATCACCCTGTACCAAACCTATGCAAAGGTGTGTTCATCATCATAATTGGGAATTCAATTGCTTACATTACAGTGATTACTGTGCCAATCAGTGTCTGTGAGGAATTTTAATGTATACATTTCTTGTAAAATATTTTATAATCTAAGTAGCATTAGCTTCTTTTGAAACATGGAAAACTATGCATTGTGAACCATATTTGAAATATTTATTTACAGGTTTATGATCAGCTGCAACGGATTGGTGTATCACTGAGCCACAGTTCTATATTAGATTTGATGACAGTCATTTCTGGATCATTTAATTCAGAACTTATAGACAGTGTAAAATGTAACAAAAAATTTAGAATTATTGGGGACAATGTAAATTTTCATGTTGGTGTTGCTCAGGTGAGACAGAATATTGGCAAGGTTGACCGTATGGAGCACTGGTTTGGCTCAGCAGCCATAATTCAGAATATTGACTTTTCCTATTTGCCAGATACAAGCCCACAACAGGACATAAGACAATTGTCTTGTGATCAATTTATTATTTCTGACACAGAATTGAACGAAATTGTAAGTGATTTATCTTTATTGTTTGGAAGAATAATAGTTGAGCACTTCCCATGGCTGAAATTTGCTAAATCTGCAGTTAACGAACAAACTTATGAAATGCCTGATGGGATGGCAGATAAGAATAAGGTCATACCATTACCAATATTACACAAAAATGAACAAAAGTATGCAGATGTGGTTGACATTCTCGATTCATATCAGGAATTATGTGAGCAAACTTTTGCAACTGCACAGAAACCTCTGCATACAGTTCATGTAGGGGGTGACCAACTGACACGAGAAAGATTCTCTGGGGCTAAAGCTCTCAGAGCTGCTGCCCTGACACCATCAGAGAGATTGGAAAGCTTGAACCCTGTTACATTTGAGTTATTCCATCTTCAGATGACTGTGTTATCTGCATTTTACCAGATTCTATATGATACACAGACAACTGAGCCATTTTCATTGTACTGCCAAAAGGTTATACTATTAAGGAAAGACGCTGACGGTAATGATGTAAAAAACCATTACGACAGCTGCAAAGATCTCGCAGAATCATTTATTAAAGCATTTGTGGCTGAGGCTTTTTGTGAGTACATTGGATTACCAGACACTGATCTAGTACCCGACAACATTCCAGACTATGTTAATATGTCATCGGATGAAATAAGAAGCTGGCTAGCTGAACAGATTTCTCCGATAGTAAACAGTGTCATGACTGCGACGAGAAACTTTTTGTCAGGTATAGAAACTTCACAAAATGACACCATAAACAGTTATGGGAAAATTGTAGTTGAGATTGGACTGATATACCTTCATTTGAATGACATTGTTAGACGACCAAATAGAGAGCGTTTACTACGGTTAATGAAGTACTTATTGTTGATGCTAAAAGGGCACAACAATAGATCTAAGTATGCTTTGGAAATTTTAAGGTTGCTTTCACAACAATACGCTCTTCTAAGTGAGCGATGTGCGAATGAAGCCATTTATGGTATGTTCGTGAACACTGGAAAGTCAATTATTCCAGCAGACCTCCAAATGGAATATTTGGTTAAAGTCACCAAAGGTCATTTGCGCTCAATGTGCTCAAATGTTACAGACGCATCCTTAAAGAAGCGTAGCAGCTCCTTTTATGGCATTAAGGAGATTGCAGGACATTTTGATAATGAGACATCAACAGTTACTCGAGCAAAGAAACACAAGAAATTATCAGCTGTAGAAGATGAAAAAAAAATCATAGACTGTCTTCGAACGATAAGGCCATTTTTGGAAGTTCCAGGCCGCAAAGTTAACTCAATAAAAAAGAGTCCAAAAAACCCTATCACAAAACTTGTCATGAATGATTTATTACAGTGGATGGAGTATCACAAAGTGAGCTTGCATTATCAAGCATAATAGAGTCTGTTAGCGATAAGGCTTGTCCCCATAAACCTTAATAATGATTGCTTTTAAAGATATTTAAGGTTTATGGGGTTAAATCTGATCGCTAACAGGCTAAAAATAAAACTGCTACTGTATACATCCAAATAGAAACAATTAGAATCGCTTTGGCATTAATACTATTCAAAAGCTGATAATATCTTGTGTTTCAGTTCACCTATCAAGTGAGCTTTCCATTGTCTGATTGTCACCTGGCCCCAATTCCACGAAAACCTTAAGTTATTGCTCAGCTGAGTCTGCTATTTTATATTCATCTTACGACAACAATTATAGTCTTTTGATGTTGATTGGTACATTGTACCAAAAACTGTGTATTTATTGCTAAATCATATTGTAGTTGGTGGTTTTTGTTTGATGAACAATAATGAACCTTGTACTTGAGCTTGGTATAACAGACTTAAGTTTTAACATCATATGTTTATAACTTTAAAGCACTAGTTTCTCCATAACTCAGTGTTTGTATGTATTGCTCTATTAAAATGGCATCCCACTGAGAGTAATCAATATACAGAGGCATACATTTGAGTCATTTAACCAACAACAAAAGCTTTTGCAATAGCAGACTCAGTTGAGAAATAACTTATTAATAAGTTTTTTCGTAGAATTAGGGCCAGTACATAAAGCCATTGTCTGTCTGTGTGTCAGTTGGTCATCTTTTACATTTGATACTCTTGCTATTTATGTATATACAGTGCCCACCAAAAATTAGTATACATAGCTTATTTCCCCCATTTACTCATCTGTTATAACAATATTTGCAGAACATGGAAGCAACAATATTTTTGAAGACTAGAAACATTTTAGTTTTTAAGTGTAAATACTACATATATACATAGATTGGTACCCTGGGTCCAAAATAATGTTTCTTTGTCTGGCTTGAAAGGTAACTTTATCATATAAAGATGAGGCATCAGAAACAGGCGATGCTCCCCATGGGAGGTTAAATGTCCCTGGCGCAATCACTTAACACCGTATTTAGATGGTTTGCGCAAAACAATTTAGAACAGTTTACGCCTTTGTTATAACCGAGCAGAAATTGCCCACAAATTACTTCATCAGGACCTAGAAATCCTCACATTATAACCATTTTCAATATATCTGTTTTTTTATCAGCGATAAGCTAGTACATTGAAATAAAGAAGGATGCAGTTGAGGTTTTTTTTCTTTGGCTATTACCAAGTTTTCTTTATAAGCATGTTCGTTATAAGTGAGTTGCACTGTATAAAACATATTTAAGAATTAATGAATATGTACATGTGTTTTATCTGAAACTACAAGTTGTGCCAGAATGGTCCATATTACTATGGTAATCAGTTGAATAGACTTAGTAAGGTTTGCTTTGTATCGAAGATGATTGAGTTTGTGGGAGATATGTTTTTGTGCTAAAATTTGTTCTAGATTTGTATTTTGTGTAGATTGTAATTGTATGTTTTTAGCTATTATTGTTTCTACTTTTGCATCAAATGCATTACTTGACCATTCACTCCTTAGGTGGAGTATTGGTATTGAATGTAAGTTATATAACCATGAGTAGAGAAGTAGTGATTTTGATAATGATGTTCAGTACAAATATTATGTTAACTATATTCATGTTGATTTCATGCATATTGAAGAACATTTATGTTATGTGAATCAGACTAATTCAAAACTTGAGTGTGGTTTTGCACTCAAAGTGATATTGATAATATCAAAGACCTAAATACACACAGATTGGACACTTAATTGAAAACAGGGCAAAAATGCAAAATGGCATGCAGCAGATGGTGATATTTTGCATGTATGCTTTTGTTTGTCATCCTTTTTTAATGACCAAACTCTCATTTTGAAGAGCTAGGTTTCTTCTTAATTTATTCTATCTCTTATTAAATTCAGAAAATTATTGTTTGAATGAGGCAAATTGGGTATTTTCTGATAATATTGGAATTTCCATTAAAATGAGACTAGGTCTGGCTCTTTGAGTTATAATGTTATCTTTCTTGGCTGATTTCAATAAATTATGTATCATTCTTAAGCAGAATAATAAATCTAATGCATAAACGTATTAGTGTTTTTCTATGTACACGAAAACGGGAGATATAAGGAATTAAATACAAAGGAGATTTCGCGAGATTTCAGAAGACTGCCGCGACATATTGCAAGATTTGTAAGATTTTTCCAATCTTTTTATATTTAGGTCTTTGATGATTTGTATAGTGATCGTTGTGAAATTTTACAACTTAATATGTCAGATAATTTACCATGTATAGAAATTAAACGTAAAGTATGTAACAAACACCGTCGTCCAGGTAAGCCTTGGTGGTCTGATGGATTATCATTATTATAGAATGACGTGTGTAAGTCCGAAAAGTCCTGGCTGCCTGATAGAAGTAGATGTCATAAAGCGGTACTTAATGCTACCTATGTGAGTACCAGGATATTTATTAACTATGAGGTTCAGAGAGTTAAACTTAAACTGATAATATTTACAAACTCAGTTATGAAATGAATGTGATTCTGATCCGTACACATTCCGGATGTCAATCATTAAGATAGGTGTAAATTGTAATAAAAAGACTTCTATTCTCATGGAAGTTGCTTTAGAGGATGGCACCGTTTTGAATGGTATTGACTGTGTATTAGCAAAATGAAAACTACAATTGCTTACATATGCTGTTGGTTTATATTCACTGTGATAGTTATGTAGTAACTGTGTTGAGTAATTATGACAAACAAATTACATTCCTAGGCTACTGTGCAAAAGGGGGGGGGGGGTAAAATTTGGTTAACATTTATCATTGACAATTTTGAACACTATTGCTCTAAATGTTATCCATAATTTCGTATACATGTATGAAAATAAAAGTCGTCCAAATTGATATTTTGTGTTGATTTTCATTTATAGGACATTTTGTGGACGTTTATATGCAAGAATACATATGTCGATACAGAACTAATATCACATTAGTTGTATTCCTTTGAACATTTTTGTTCATTAGAAATATAACAATTTAATAAAAATCAAATGTTATATGTGTTACGAACTGAAATGTTCTATGAAGTAACTGCTAATTTAGCAAAGTTATATAAATGAGCCAGTCTCCAGGAAAACCTGTTATATTGACATTATGTAACTATTACATGTAACAGGGTTTTAAAAATCTTTAAAATAAGAAAAATGACATATCTATTTGTTTGTCAAAATAGCAGGTTTTCCTGGAGACTGGCTCAAATGAAAACATTTAAAATGATCTACGGTTCCTGGTCCCCCTGAATACATTGACGGAAGTGTTAACTGATGTACTTGTCATATGTTCCAGTATTAACTGCAAGTTTGCATGGGTATCATTGGTTGCCAACCAACTCCTTGTAGCCAGGTTTAAGATCTTTTCTGTTGAAATCAGGTTTAAAATCTTACATAATACATTGTTGTTGAAATTTTTGATGAAGATCAATATCTGGACTACAAATGTCACAGCAGGCAGGTATCTTGTCTGTATTGAATCCAAAGTACTTGTTAATAAGTTCTCTTCTGCACTGCGTTCTGTTGTTGCAATAGTCTTTCATGTCATTACGTACTGTCTTTGATCCTAAATCTCCATTATTATAAAATAAAATCGCCTGTGATGCATTCCCAGCTCTTCCAGCTCGTCCTGTCTCCTGAACATAGGCTGAATTAAAACAAATAAGCATTAATGTAAGGGCTTCTAATATTGATGATGTAAAGTATTTTAGTGGGAATTGATAAAAAAATACACTCAATGTGTAATACCAACTGAGATCTAAAGAATGTTACAATGCACAACATATGAATATAATTACAGTGTAAATATTGCAAAATTGGGAAAACTTGTCACATGACTGCTTCAATAGCTTTCAATCTCATACAGCAAAAATCTTTGAAAATTTAACACACATCCTCACTTCACACATTAGTAGACAAATGGACAGACAACAGACTAACAGTGATCAAAAAAGCTCACCCTGTCACTTTGTGACAGATAAAAGTGACTGGTGAGCAAAAGTTCTGGTAAGTACGCTAATGCAAGTTATTTGCATACCGGTAATCAGATGCTTCATTGGGTTTTAAAAAGACAGGTCACATGACCATTTCACATAACATATTTAAATCAGCTGATTTATAACTCAAGCATGACTTTCTCACCTTCTAATGAAGTAGGAGGGCCTGCATGAATAACTCGCTTAACATGCCTCAGATCTGCTCCCATACCTAATGCAACAGTTGACAGTATAAGGCGTATGTTGCAGTCATCATCTGGCATTTGCAAGTTTGTTAGAATCATGCTTTTCAACTGTAATAACCAATTGACATTGACCATATAGAATTGTACACAACCCTCTTATATATGCAAAATGTAGTTAAAATACGTTAGTATGCAAATCATCAATAAAGTTCCTGCAACATAAGGAGATCATCAAGCACTATAATCATATCTTCACAGAACATATCAGACAAATTAGGCATTCTGAATAACATGCACGGAGGTTTACAATCAAACTAAAATCATGATTTAACAATTCTAGGGCATGGGATTCTGGTTCGCAGTGTTGCCACATAAGTACTAGATAAAAATGGTTTTATTTGATTGAATCGTGCCATGAAAGAGAAATGTGGTTTCTCTTCTTACATTCACATTTAACAACAGATACCATCAGGTGTAGAGGGAGATGAAATACAGTATAACTTGTATGACAATCTACCTAAAATGAACAAGATTTAAACAAAATAAACATACATGTATAAAATGTAACCTACTAATTTGACTGTTGTACGATTGCATATGTTTACAGTCAATTCAACTGCGTAATTATTAAAAATGAAACATGACACACATCATATGATGCAAAAACTTTTCGTACAGATATTTCCGGTATGAACAGATATTTTATAAAACATGTATTCTTCATGGCAGCCAAAACAGGAACCTGAAGTCGAACACATATGGAATATCACAGCAGTGTGTTGATGCGTTGTGCCCTATTGACTCGAGTTGCTTGTGTTATGCCGTATTTAGCATCGATACCTATTGATCTCATAATCGATAGGAGTTTTGTATTGATTTTGACCAACTTATACGATATTAAATATTCCAAGCCTAAATAATAATTGAGTGAAAAATTAACAAGTCTCATCATTCAAGTTTAAGTTAATGAAAACTAAGACCAAATAACTGCATAATTAATATTACTCATCTACTGATGATAACAAATCTCACAAGTTCAACTTGGCCTATCAGATCGTTCTTGATTGGTAATCATTTGGTCTACCGTTCGACAACCACACAATTACACCATCTTTACACTGATAGGCACAATATTGAAGACCTCCTCAATAACCTAGTGGTAGAACGTGCGATTCGAGTGCGTGAGGTCCCGGGTTTGATCCGAGGCAACGTGATACAATAGACGAAATAAAAATGGTACCATATATTCCCATGCTTGACGCTCAGCATAAAAGGGAAACTGGCTTCTCTTATTTCATACCCTTGTGGCAATGATTGAAATAGGGAATGAGGTGTCGAGAGTGATTAATTAAGTTGGAAAAACTTGTTTCACAATCAATCTTAAATACATGGGTAAAGACTAGGCTTAGAATGCATCAAATTTTCAGTTTTATTCTGTTTGCCCAACTTACCTTTCCAGTGTCCTTTTCCATTGAAGAATGGTACATTACCACTCGAGCATTCTCAGGCCGGGCTTCACCACAATAAAACCTTTCTTCGAGTTTCTGACGAGCTAGCTGATAGCCATAACCAATCCACTGCAAAGCTTTGCAATATATAATTGTAATAGGAAATTGGTCTAATTGGTTATACAGAGCAGACAAAATTGGCATGAAGATGTAATCATATGGCGAACTGGCGGTATTGCCCTTTGCATTCGGACTGGGTCTGCTGTACACCATTAGAGAGATGTTTTCCTTTGCAGGACTGGAGCACACAGTTATGCAGTCGTTCATCAGCAGATACTGCATGATAAGCTTTCGCCCAGCTTCAGTCACTGTGGCAGAAAGTGCAAGCACATGGCATTTCATAACAGACCTAAGTTGTGACAGTTGCTTGAATTGAGGTCTGAAATCCACACCCCAATCCAGAATGCAGTGGGCCTCATCAACCACCAGAAAAACCTGAGTACATGTCCGTCTGAATGCCTCAGAGGAGAAATAACTGTTGAAGTCCTTGTTATTAAGGATGTCCTCTGGATGTGCAAAAATGAATTTGACATTGCCAAATTTCGTAGACTCGGATGCATGATCATACCTCTTCAAACACATGGCAATATCGCCCAACTTCTTCATCTGCTGCTGAATTATAGCATTTAGTGGAGCTATAACGACTACCAGACACTGAGTTACTATGAATGGTAGAAGTTCATATATCAAAGATTTACCGTACCCTGTTGGTAGGCAGCAAACACAATCCTTCTCACTCAACAGGGCATCTATGGCTGTAAGTTGAAGCTCCTTCAATCCCTCAATCTTCATCCCCAGCTTGCTGTTGTAGGAAGCTAATGCATCGGACATCTGTCAATAAAGAAAGTGCAGTGGTTTAACCGTTAGTGCTGCTTGGGTGTATTTCTATCTTAATTCTCAGAAAACCAACAACAGACCATGATAGCTTGCTTTATCAACAGAGGATCATTTCCCTTAATGTACAGAATAAGATATGTATGTCTAGTGAAGGACATGGCAAACATTAACACTGGGTAGACTGTACAATATATAATAATTATGTTTGTCGGCAGTCTTGAACTTTCTTTTAATGATGTATTGGCTTTGTTTTTAGCTCACCTGACCATTAGGTGCTCATGGTAGGCTATTGTGATCACTCACCCTCCATTGTCTGTCCGTCCATACATATACATACATTTGTCCTCACTTTCAAATGACATCTCCTCTGATGCTCAATTTCGTGCCACTGTGAGCTATAAATGTAATGTATGATGGAAGCCAATACATGACAAGAAATCTCACTTAATGTGATGAATAACCCTGGATACTGATTGACACAGTTACGCTTGTTAGTCATGATAAGTGATGCGAAGTTTCGTTGAATTCTGAATAATGATTACAGAGAAATATCATAGACAAATATGCTAGGACCAGGCCAAAAATGAATAGAATTAGGCAAAAGAAAATACAATACCATCTCATCTCTACATTTAATGTCCACAGCAGGAGGGCACTCAACCACGTCATTGTCACTGACCACTGACTCAGCATCCGGAATTTCGAGTTGAGCTGAAATATATATTTAATTTGTGTAGGCCAGATGAGTGAGGCAGTAGGGTGCACGCTTCGGGATCGAGAGGTCCCGGGTTGGATCCCCGTCTGTTCCAATGCTTTATTTCTCTGAGCAAGAATAACCCACATGCTCCACTCGACCAAGGTGTGAACGTGTACCTGTGAAAAAGGTGTCTTTACATGTTCGATATTCTTGTGATGCCCATATCTATGGTGGCTGCACAACCACCAGGAGAGAAACAGTATCCACTAAACTGCCCAATGACCAGAGGAAGTTAAATTTTCAAAGGGTGGCTGAATGGCTGAAATGCTTAAAGAAGCCTTCAATAATTAGTAACTTTACTATTTTCTTAACTTAAGTTGAATTGAAAGCATATAATAACCACGACCAAAGATATAAACATATTTCTTGACTGATTTCAATAAATGAGGTATCCTAGTATAAAGCTGAATAATTTATCTATTGCATAGAACAATATTATACTATAAGTTCTAAGTGCCAGTGTTCGTTTAAAAAAATGTCTTTTTAGATCTTTGCCATGATGATATAATTGAATCGCTTTGGGGACGAATTGGTAAGAAAACTATGTCAGGGCTTTCGCTACACTTTTATTAAATGAACAAAAAGCCAATTTCAAGCTACAACAACAGGTATAGCAATGGCTGAACAGCATTAACAAAGCCTCTTATTTATTGATTTTTGGAGGGGATTTTTTTGAGAAAATAGTGGGAAAATGTATATTCATTTAGGGGGGAATGGGGCCGATATTCGGCCCCAAAATGGTCAAATGAGAGCCCTATATCGAGGGGTTAGAGCCAAATCCTGCTATGTGCTATTTCCTTATGTTTTCAGCAGAGCAGTTTTTAATAACCATTTGTTAAGATGTGGTTATTGCTAAAGTTAAACTATTAAATTATGTAGACAGTTGAATACTTTAAACCCTAATATGAAATATTTGTGAACATTGTAAGGAATAATGTGATTTAAATGCCAAAATATTTTTGGGTTTTCAAACCCACACTCAATGATACAATTTGACATTTGCCAGATCCAAATGTAATACGATATACATATGTGGCAAGCAGCTGATGATAAAATAATGGGAAACCTGTCCACACTATACCACGCTTATTTACACTAGACCGGTAGGCAAATCCACTTTCCTCCTGATACCAAAACATTTAAAATGTCAAACCATATTATTGTCATATATATGTATATGGAGTTTACGATAAACGTCCATGTGATGAAAATTTTAGAAACTTTTTATCATATTCAGTGATGAAATCCTCTGGTATCATATAAATTGATGTTTGTGGACTAACAAAAAACATCAAGAAAATATTATATGGTTCATGGTCTGATTAAGCTTAAATGTCAGTGTAAATCAGAATATCATTCAATGCTCAAATTGCTTCCGTAACAGATGTAGCATTTTGGCATATAAAATGTAAAGGAAATGTGACTTGAAAACATAAAAATTATGCAATTGCGATTGTAAATACACGTATATAGGATAATGACCAATACGGTTATGTACTATAATTGCAGTTCACCATGGCCACAAGCTACGAAACCTTTAAAACTAATTACGAAAGTCAGTGTTCACTGTGATATCCATCACTGTATTCATATACAATTAGAATTACATGCCGTAATTTATAGTTTTTAATGAATTTATTAATGCCATGTCGTAATTAATACAGTTTTTCATAAATTTATAAATTCATTAAAAACTTTAATATTTACGGCTTGTAAATTAAAATTTAAAATGTGTTCGTATGTTTGAATTACAAGCAGGTATGAACATTTAAAACATTAACTGGGTAATAAAATACAGAATATGTTTAAAATGAAAATATGTTTTAGGATTGACACAGCAACTTAGATATGTACTACAGAAATTGAAAACTTCAATATCTTTGAAATGTATGATTTATCTTTTTTGCTTTCGACAGACAGTTGTAGTGCTGTTTTATCTCTGCCTAATTGGCAAATGACCTCAAGGAGAAGAGATAGGTTGATGCTTGCGTGATACAAGGAATTCAGACGGGATGTCCTAGTCCAGTCACGCTGACTAGACTTCCTGTGTCCAGACAGAGATTCAAACCTTGAAATTCCAGATTAGAAGTTGAGCGAGCTAAGCACTCGACCACCGTTCCACTATGATATATAATATATATCACTTGCAACAACTGGACCACGTGTCATTCCATGTGGTATTTTTTATTGAGATAATACATAAAGCTATAACAATCTTTTGCATATACAGTAGTGTTGGAAGATATTGTCATAAGAGATGTATATTTCCTGATACACGTATTTGTCTAAGAGTATAAATGAATCAACTTCCAGTTATCGCAATTAGTCATACACGTTGAATTGTATAGTCTACCAATGAATCACACAGTGACGGGAAATCACAAGTGCTTTTACTCACAATAAGGCACATACTTTGCATTGTATAATATCCCAATAAGTCATACAGTGATTAGGTTTGAACGCTGTGATTGTGGTAATTTCTGTTCTACCTTAGAAAAGTTAATTAATAACGCTTGACCACTACTTGATGCCAAGTTATTGCATACTAGCACCTTCCTTACGTTTGCTTACGTAGTGGCTAAACAGTATTTTAACTGAATGTCTTAATACAAATTCAAGTGTTTAAAAGTTTTTTTCTGTTTTTCATGTATTACAATTCTTACTTTATACACCTTTATAATCAAACATTACACAGCTATGTTAATATCCATCTCGACGAATGAAAATCATTAATTGATTCGTAATAAATAGTTTATTCGTTTAAATAATACATGCACTGTTCCAAAAAATAATTCATATTAGCTGTTACAAAATTAACAAATTCAAGCACATACACGTTTACTAAGTAAGTTATACTTACTGTTATAATTAAGAATTAGCTAGTTTTATGTTCTTTATTTAAGATTATTAGAAGAGCTTCTCATTTACAAAAATATTAAATAAATGAAAGCAATTTAATGTGTTTCTAAACGCACAACATTTAAATTCATAAGGAATACTAGTAGTCAAAATAATTTTCGCCAAAACTACATTTTTCTCTCTGTATAAGGTATTCCTGTTTCAATCACACATAGCTAAATGTATACAATACATTTTAGTCACACTTTGACATCTTATTCGAGTGAAGCTGCTATTATTATACAGCAATATAAACAACAACTATGGTTTGACATTTAACTTACAGCGATGAAATTGTATGTACTACAGACCAGCACCCGGTGCCTTGTTGTTGACTTATGTAAATTGACAAATCAAGGCTGATGTCATTTAACCAAAATGTCATTGTTTTATATGGAACAGTTGAGCGGGACAAATATTATATTAAGACACACAAATGTTATTGGTAGAGATTGATATACAGATTTGATTCATTCTAACAGATGTTAATGTTACATCTACGAAAATATTAAGAGGCCATTGATTTAAAACTGGTTTTGCCTCCAGTCAGTTCTGTAGATACACGATAGCTCAAAATGACTATTATCAATATTTAATTAATTAAGTTCGATATTTTGAAATAATTTTGAGAATAAATAACAATGGTGATACGGAACTCATTTAACTAAAAAAGTCAATTTGGCCAAGTTTATCAGATAGAAGGTTTTGGCTGTAACCCCTCGATATGTTATGATGTACTTTTATCCAGTCAACTATTTGTCGACAGATTTCCTCACAAATGAAATTTTGCAAATGCAGATGAAAATGTTTACCATTCTGTTGCTTACAATCCTTCCTATCACTATCACAAAGTCCTTCCATTGTAGCCTTTACAGATAAAGTAACACCTTGTTCCTAAAAGTTTCAAGTGTAGCAAATTAAGTGTTTAAATAGCATAATTATATAATTCAGACAACTGAAATATGTTTTTATGTAGATCTTTGGAATTTGAAATATATACAGTCGAAACACCAGTTTATTAGGGTAGGGATATAACAGGTGATAAATGATCAATTCCACATCAATTTGAGATTATAATGTGATCAAAATGAAGACAAACTATTACGAAAACCGTTATAAGCAGTTTCAAGAACAATTTTTCAACCAATAATTTTAATTATTGAATATTTATTTGAGACATGTTTTAATATAAACCAGGTAAAATATGTTTAAACATATATCAGAATTAACGTTTAATACCATCAAAACACACACAATTCATTTGTGGCACGTCTGTTGTAACGAACAACGTATCCGAAATATGAATGAAACTCGTCAACGTCCGAAATACGTTCACTTTCAGTGTTTCATTTTCTGAACAATAACATTGTGATCACAAAAAATCAAATTCACCATCGTAATAAGAGTGTTATTTTACGCCGATTTACCAAGTTTCATTCGCTTGCTCACAATACTATAGAAATTGATACTTACTCCAATGGTTGTTTACGGTAGTAAATCGAACACAGAGCGCGTCCATTGATGACGTCAGCCGGACCTATTACGTAGTGATAGGGGAGGTAATCCAGACTAGGGACACCCCTCCCGTATACACTCCCCCTCTTGGCCCTGATTCCAGTCCTGTATAGTTGTCTGGAAGAAGGAATGTTTATTAATGGAGATAGAAAATGTACAATTTAGGTTTGTCAATTTTGTATGTAGAGCATATGCAATAACACTAAAAGAAAAGAAGTAGAAGAGTTGAACCAACTGCTAGTACATGTACCCCTCATGAGATATATCATGCGACAAATTGGGCTTGCTCGGAGCTATCAGGGCGCTAGATTCTGTCGGCATAGTTCGGATCTCTTTATGTATTAAAGCGGGTGGGAGGAATACCCTGGGTGTTAGAAGGGTTGGCTCAACAACTTCCTCCTGTAGGATGCCTATGAGCACGCACGTTATTTAACGTGCGTGCTATGAGGGAGAGCCTCAGCAGTCTGATAGTCCGCTCAACTGAAATAGTCATGATAATAACTTAAATTTAAAGCTGGTGCAGTTCTGAATTCCGTTTGATCTGACAAAATTGGTAAAATAACCCATCTTTCACTGAAAATATTTTGCGCAGTCCTTCGGAAGTCATACGGTCAGGAGGTACCAGTCTACAGGGAAGTAACTGCTACGAGACTGGAATCATGTACGGTGTGTGGGTTTTAAACGCATCACGCACAGAGCTTTTGCCACAGCAACTTTCATTGGCTAAAATTAACCAATCGTCGTACGTGTTGGTGGCGTTGTTCGGTTTGCTCCTCGACAAAATGTCTGCCTAGAAGTGACGTCCACGTACCCGACAACAGAGACTCATATTGTATACTCTGGTCCATTGATAACGCAAGGCTTTATTTGATAGCTTGTAGAATTCATTCTGCTCTTTCAAAGTACGACTTTTATGTATATTATTAGCCAGGATTCATGTTTTATTTCATCATTTGTGTACGCGCAGTTTGGCTGTGCCTGTGGATATTTTTAAGATAATTTTAAGTTCCGCCTTCAGTTTACAGTAATTAAACTAAAGGAATTACCCATTTAACACTTTTGCCCCCACAGCCTAAATCATCCTTTGCCAGTCTGTCACTCTTAATTTTGACAAATTATTTCAGTGAATTTTGTACTGTATCATGAATGACGCCTAAAAGTGACCTATCTTTGGGAAATGAGTCATGGCTTGTTCAAGTATTGTGTTGACTTGTCATGCATCATTGATTGGGAGAGGTTTCCTCATGTATTGTATTATTTACTTTAATAACTATTAAGTTATTATACTGTATTCGCATTAGCCAAGCTGGGGAATATTGCCGATCAAGCTATATAATATATATAGCTCATTCAGGCTAGTCCAAGGTCTTTGACGATGATCATTCTATTTCATCGTCAAAGCCATTTGTTCTTTGAAACCCAACAGCTGAATGGCACAGTTTGAGTCACGTTCGTTTTATGACAAAACACACGTTTTCATCATTGACACCCTATCAATTGGACCATATACTATCAATGTACCCAAAAAAATAGTGTTTCGCAAGAAATACCATCAATTCCGTCAATTGTTTCAAACCTGTACAATTTCACTGTTTTCGTTTACGATCGCCATTTATTTGAATGGGATAATAACAAAAGGGTTCCGAAACGAACCATGTGATTAATGTTTTCATTTTTCAAGATTGTCGGCTGCGTAAATTGAAATATTTATTTGTGCAAATAGGAGTTAAATGATTTATAGCAACAATAACGCGCTTGTTTCTTATGTATAGGCATATCAAACGATTTTATTTAATTTTAAGACGTTTTCGACCATGTTTCATCAGATAACGGATTTTTCGAAAACGGCTCTCGCACGCACCTGCGATAAATTAATTATTCAAAATGGCCACCGAAGCTGATCAAACGCGGAAGTAAATAAACTTTAAGCGATGTATGATTATCAGTAGGTGTCACACTGACTATTTTATGACAAAACATTTGAAAAATATTACATTTATACGTAAATGTTAGTTTTTGGGCGAATTTTGAACAATTAACTTGCATTCTAGGCGTTAAGCTTAAACAGTAGATTATTGAAGAGGACAATTCCATAACTAAAAGGCCGAGATGTCAGTGTAAATAAAAGACCATTTAGTTATGGTATCCAGAACTACATTCAGGCTATCTTTAGAAGAGAAGAATTCATCATAAACTTAAATCAAGAGACAGTTTGTCGCCTTAGTCTAAAGTGTCCTATCTACCAATTTCACTTTTTCGAGAAAATGAGGTTTGAAGATTCACATTCAAATATCTTTTCAACATTCTGTCAGCCATTGTCCAAAATATTTCAGAAGTCACGTGGGCTATTGAAGCTCATTGATTGGTCCATACCATTTCTTACTCTTAAACTTTTCTATGTGGTGGATATACGACAAAGTGCATGCTAATAGCAGGTAAAAACAGGGAGATAGGGCTTAATACGACCCGCTAAATCGGTTAATATGACGTATATGCATGACATCAAAGGTTTAAAAGATAGAGCAAAGTAAGACTAATCGAATGGTGTATTTATCTCATGTTTGGCAAAAATGGAGATAGGACAACGAGTTCTCTGTAAGCTACTTTTCCCAGTTGGTTTAAAGTATACTTTTATGTAATTCTCTGACCCTGCCCCATCTGATATATGGTTGTTGCAAGTTCAGTCAGCCTCCCAAAATCTTCACTCAGAGATGCTGGATGCAACAGGGAAAATTGTACCAAAATACTTTACAAATAAAAAATGAATTCTCTGTTGCACTCAGCATTCCTGAGCTCAATAACTTGGAGGCTGCAAGTATTCACAAGTATGATGTATCAGAAGGCTGAATTTGCTAGTAAACTTGAAATATACTGCAAAGAGTACATGTAGCTTCGGGATAATGCTCTCCTTATACAGAAATATGCTAAATTATTTTGTTTTAAAGATAGCCTGAAGCCCTGATTGATCTATAATAGCCTGAACTAGCTATTTAACCTGATTGGCAAATATTCTTAGCCTGATTAGTACCCATTTTGAAAGGAAAACTTAAAAATGCCATGAAACATTGATCATAGTTTGTCGTTTTGAATTCTCGAGCGTTGTGAATTATGTCGCGTTGTTTTTATCAAACATTCTGATTTAAACAAACGGTTACACAGTTGGGGATACAAAAACGAATTATTTTCTACAAATAAAGGTAATATTTTCAATTGGCGTACTGGCAAGCGAGGTATTACCTGACAAACAGTGGTAGACGCTTTAGTTTCTTGATCTTTGTATCAATTTCACACAAGCTCATTTAAAATAAATCTGGTTGAAAACAAAATGTTCCAGATTAATAAAACAATTCATATAAGTATTTATCTGAAATGTCACCCTTTTTCTGTATGTTAACATGCAATGCAACTATTGTAAGCAGCACTGGAGTTAAATCTCCATCGTGTGTGCATGCCCAATAGAAGACCAGCTGGAAGTCAATGAAGAGCCTCTACATTCAATTTTGTAAATGCTTTTCAGCTGTTGTCATAGCTTGAAATTGGCTTTTTAATATTTAAAAATGCCATATCATAAAATGATATTGAATTCTTTTAAAGTTTAGCTTCATCTTTTTTTGTACAAGCAAGGTGCAACAACATTATTTTATGTGAATGAGACCTTTGTAAAACTGTTAACTCATAGGGATACTGTTTTGTTGTTGATGGATTATACCGTATTACAGGTAAATAATGGAATGCAATTAACAATCCATTGCTTGAGATACAAATTTTTACAAGTAGTGTAAATAAATTGATAGTTTTAGTTTAATACTATGATGCATTACGCTATAGGTGACAAGCAGTCTGGTTGATACCAGGTGTTAAAGTTCTAAACAATGACAATTTGCTATCATATAACTTATAATACCTAAAGTTAAGTGTAGATGTTAAATAAATAGTTACCTGCATATATACAGGGTGTTAAAAAAGTTCGTTCTCAATGTTTGAGTTTCAATATTTTATTTTTCTGACTTCAGAAGACCTTAAAATTTCCAGGTTAAAATCAAGAGTGTTCTACCATTGTTCTTATCTCTCTGGCACTAAATGAGGTTGTTAGAGTTAGAAATTAACATTGTTTACTGCATCCATAGCTCAAATAAAACTTACTGAATTTAAATTTTGAGAACAAACTTTTTTAAATTATCTAGTATATCCTGGGTTTGCCAGTATTTCCTGCTTTGCTGGGTTTTATACTTTTTTGCTGACCCTTATTTAAATGGCATTTGACCTGTCATAGAATGTCACCTGGCAACTTTACACATCATAAATTGTAATAACAGATACCACTACATATTTTTTGCATATTTAAAGTCTGAATCATGTTCTAAATATTTACCATAATAATTTTCCATATATTACGTGAAAATGTACGAAAATGCCTGGTAATACCCTCTGTACGTCATTGAAAATAGTGTGAAAAGTCGGTTTGCAGGCCTCAATAAATGCGCTCGTCCTGCACAATAGTTTCTTTCTTTATTTATATAGCAGGACAAGTATGATTTTGGGGTTTTCTTTTTTGTCTATATTGCAGGATGAGTCCTTTTAAAATATTTGTTGAGGCCTGGTTTGGGCTCCAAAATTTTGAAGTTAACATGAAGTCATTTTTTTTCTGGAATTCTATTTTAGAAAAGAGCTTGAACCTTTTAAAGTTTGCATCAACACCAAAAAGTCAGGCGAAAAATCAATTTTTAACTTGACATGAAAATTTGTGCCATTTCTGTCTTGTAATGCCTCGCATGCCAGTACTGTACATAGTGATTGTACTTGATTTATTTCAGGGGTTCCACTGGTTTTTTTTCAAGTCTGTAATTTTGAGGGTCATTTTATTTAATTTTGTTAACTTCAATTGATTTTCTACCTTCCTTTAATGGTTTGAACCCATGGGAACAACCCCTATTATATAACGAAAAATAGCCCTGAGTTGGTACATAATTACAGGTAAGTATTAATCAAGCAGTATGATCTTAATAGGTAGTTGATTATTTTCAAATATGCTGACAAAAATTATGAAGTTAATATTAAGCTCAACTTTGAAGCTTCAATAGATCTATACAGGATTTCATTTGATTTGGGAAAAGGGGTTATGACCCTTCAAATTTCAAAAAGCCACATTTTGACCCTCACAATTTTGGTCATTTTTCTTTAAGATGATGGGTATTTTGTCTAAAAAATCATTTTAAATGGTAAAATTTCGTGAACAGTATCAAAATGACCCTTCAGATCCATAAGCTTGTGGAACTCCTGAAAACCTATGAAAGGTACCTGGTTTGCACAGGCCTTGAAAAGTCCTTAAACTTGGTACTTTAATTAAGTGCTGCCTTGAAAAAATGCCAAAATGGTATTTGAATTGAATTGAATATCCTGGAATTTAGTGTATGCATGTTGTCAAAATGACACAGTATCTGCGTAAGAGATGAAAAAAACATAATCATCTCTTGCAAATTTATTAAAACTATGTAAATGTATGGGTGCAGAAGTGAGACATGTAGTGCTAAGTGCTAGTTATAATTAGGGGTGGGCCGATGCATCGAAATATCGATGCATTGCGATTCCGAGTGTCCCGATAGTACGGATCGCTAGTAAAAGTTTCGATCCAATAACTATCGCCGATAGTTAGCTCAAATATCGATAGTTACGATAGTTTCCTTTTTATAGATAAAGTTTTTTATTAAAATTTAAAACAACTTCCGTTTTCGTTAAAAAAACTACCGGTACTAGTAAATAACTACATGCATCAACACAGCCACAATGGACCAATATCGCAATACTTTTATAAATCTATTTCTGTCAAATTCATTTTAAATCATTTACAGAAATAGTAGATTTGTATGTTGTACAACAAAGTGATATCTTACACAGTGCAAATTTGCATTTACATGTTAATCTCTGGTTTTCAAATCTTGGCAATAACTATTGCAATAGTATCGCAAAAGTCTCCAGCAATACAATAGTATCGCAATAGTACTTTCAGCAATAGCAATGGTATTGCAATAGTCAAAATTGGACTCAATAGTCACCCCTAGTTATAATGGCAATAATTTTCATGTTTATCCAGCACAAAGAGTCAAAATCATACCATTTTACCTTGAGAAAACATATACTACCTTGAAAAGTCCTTGAATTTGGGAGTAAGAATTGTTTATGAACCATGAGTTACAACTTAAAAAAGCTGATTATTTTTTGTTGCATTTGAACTTCAACTATAATCAGAACAAATTACGATTGTTCCCACTGTGCACTAGAATTGTGCTGTTATATTGTAATGTATAATTTTGTTGTTTCAGCAATCACCTGTAATTACGTCATACAGACCTGAAAATGGGGGGTGCAATTTCAAATCTGTTCAAAGGCCTTTTTGGCAAGAAAGAAATGAGAATATTGATGGTAGGGTTGGATGCTGCAGGAAAGACGACCATTTTATATAAATTGAAATTAGGAGAGATTGTGACAACTATTCCAACAATAGGTTTGTTGATTTTCTTCATGTTTCAAATATATTCACCTATAGAATAACATAATGATTTGAGACAGATATTTAATAATAATTATGGATATATTTCGTGAGAGGAAGTTTGGTAACCATAAGTTAACTCTTCTTGCTTATTTTTCGAGTATTGAAGACATCTGTTTGAAACTTATTAGGTACATGTAAATAGATCTCATTATGATAAAGGTGAAGTGCAGTACCAAAGAAGCGTAACTGTCTTTGCATATTATTGGAGTCGTTGTCCTTTGTAATTTTAAGCTCGACTTTTCAAGAAAAAAAGTCCAGTTATTGTCACGATGGGATCATGTGTGTTGGTTAAGTTTATTGTCAGAGTCATTGTCTCAAAGGCTGTCAAAGATATCAACTTGAAACTCAGTATAGTTATCCACCATCACAAGGGGAGTCCATACTGACTCTGTGACCTATTTTTATGGAGTTATCTGCCCTTGTTTAGACTCAGTACATAGAAATAGTGGCACATTTTACACATATACTGAATTTTTTCAAACACTATCTAAGCTTTCCACTTGAAAGTCAATACACTTGTGGAACGTGATGACTTACATCTGCTGACAAGAGGAAACAAATCTCTCCAGAAATTTTGGAGAGTTTTTACCCTTTTCTGACTTTGAATCTTTACACAAAAATATCAATTACTCAAAGACTATTAAAGGTATCCAGTTGAAATTCTACATAGTTAGTCACCATTGCTAAGGGAGTTCATACATACAAGCTGGTTACCCTGTGACCTATATTTATGAGTTATCTGCCCTTGTTATTCTTAGAATTTTGACTCACAGATGAGCCAGGTTTAATAAGTTATCAATTACGAGACAGTCGAGCGTCAAGCACTCGTAGATGGTGCTCTTGTTCAAAATAACTGGTATGTAGTATAAGAGATATCAACATGAAACTTCATGGGTGAAAAGATCTCATTTAGGGGAAATGCACTGCAGTTTACAAAATGTACATGAACCATAACTCTCTTTTGTGTACTTTTGAGTGAGTGTCCTTTGTATTTTTGGCTCATCTGATTTTTTAGGAAAAAATGAGTTATTGTCATCACTCTTTTTCTTTCTAATAAAAAATATGTATGGGTGTGAAAGTGAGATATGTAGTGCTAAGCAGTCGTGATGACAAATTTTCATATAAATCGAGCACAAAGAGTAAAAATCATAAATCATGGTAAATGTTTGGAAGAATGCCTTGAAAATACAAATTCCACCTTGAAAACGTTGAAAAGTCCCTGAATTTGGGTGTGAGATGTGTGTGTGTATGAACCATGTGACTTTACCAGTAATGCATTCATGAGCCAGTAAAACAAGACCCTTAACTTTCAGCTTTCCACCATTTAAGCTCATTAACTTGTCTATATATACCATTTACAAACTATCCGTTGTATGTTGTAGAACCATAATACTAGTATTATACTGATTGGTGCTTGCATTATATTAGTGATAGTCTTGGTTAAGGTGCTCTGCAACTCAGTCAAGTTCTATATTGTGTAATCTGGGATCAACAGCTAGGTCACTAGATGATAGTTGATCAAGTCATATAAAAAACCTTGTGTGGATACTACAGCTCGCAATTCTGGTCTTATCATTATGGAAAGTGGTCACATGCGATCATTTATAATCAATCTTTAGGTTCAGATCGACAATGGGTCACCTAGGAGCAAAATCTAGGTGAAGTAAGAATATGGGTGTCAATGTAAGGTGAGCGATATTGTGGCATATTGGCCCTCTTGTAAATTTATGATAAATGTCTTAAAATATTATAAATGTAAAGTATATTTAAAACAGAGTTATGAAGACTAAGTGTAGTAGTTCTCTGACAGTAGTTTCTCAATTCTGTGATTGTAGAATTTCTATTATCTACTCTTTCTAGGTTTCAATGTTGAGACTGTTGAATATAAGAACATCAGTTTTACAGTATGGGATGTTGGTGGTCAGGATAAGATTAGACCATTGTGGAGACATTATTTCCAGAATACACAAGGTAAGGCTTATTATTATGCCCCCTATCTTTGATGAGGGGGTATATTGCTTCGCACATGTTGGTCGGTCTGTCAGTAGGTCGGTCAGTAGACCAAATGGTTTCTGTTCAATAACTCAAGAGCGCTTTGCCCTAGGATCTTCGCAGAGAATATTATGTTTGAAGAATACAATGTTTGTCAATAAAAAATATTACCCAATTGATTTGAACTTGGAGGTAAAAAGTTGTTGGTACCCAATTGTGATTACAAAATACCCAATTAGAAAAATATTCAGGGAGTAATTACCCAATTACACCAAAAGCTTATCTGTAGCTCTGATAAGGGAAGCTATTGCAGTTGCCCGAGCTTCGGTAGTTTAGGTACAAGTTCTTTAACCTAATATCTTCAAAGTCCATTGACATATTGCTTGATACTTCGCATACTTGTTCACCATCATGACACCAACCCCTACACAGGAGTAGGTAACTCTATATTGAAAGGATTTTGCCCCCATTTCAACTCGGACATCTATGCTGTTCATGGACAGCTTTTGTTTTCTATGGAACATGTGGGCTTTTACTTAATAACCATTAGTAATTCTGTTCCAATGGTTGCCCTTCAATGAAACTTGTCAAGACTCATCAGTACCGGTTTCTGATGTAAATCTGATATACTTTGTGTTTGACATATATGTACATATATGTTGTTTAACACATCTCAGGCCTCGGACTTGATTGTGTTCTGCTGGTTAAATACATGTTGTAAGTCTGAAAACTTGTGCATATTTACAGCATATAGATGTGTTATTGCCAAAATTATATATCATGTGATATATCGATCATTTGTATTGATACAAATATCGTATTGATTAGTTTAACTGATATGCAGCCCTACTCCTCAGTACCAAGTATAACTATGCATTTTATCATGATTAGTCTAGTTCAAATACTATAACTGCATCATGCATTATATCATTCTGTCGTCAGTATAGAAATACATGTTTTTTTGCATCATTTTTTATGTCAGACCTCAGACTATCTTGAACCTTCTTAGCAAGTGTAAAGGGCTTAAAATTGACCTGAATGTTGCCGTGTTAAAACTGTTAGATGGCATGTATTCCTCACATTAAATTAAGGAATGATTTGTCCAGAAATAATTCAATTTCTGTGTGCATTGATGAAAAAAGAGACCCCTAGGGCTGTACAAGGTTCAAACAGGCCTTGAAAAGTCCTTGAATTTGGTTTCAACCTTGATATTGGACGGTAAATATACTTAGTATCCCAAAATACTTGTAATAATTTTGTCACTTTACTTCGAGTGTGATTTACTTATAACTGTGGTTTGTTCTTGAAGGTTTGATATTTGTTGTGGACAGTAATGATAGAGAACGTGCCAATGAAGCCAAGGAGGAGTTAAATAGAATGTTGAACGAAGATGAGCTCCGTGAAGCCACTTTGCTAGTGTTTGCCAATAAACAGGTAATGCAGCCAGTATTTAATATGTTATTTGTTGTCTACTGACATACTGTAAAATAAATGCTTTGTACTTTGAAGGAAATTTTGTTCTAATTTTGATAAAAAAACATAGTTTGAACAACAACTATTGGCTGTGCAGTCTGCGAAATTAGCACTTTTCTGTTTGTCCGGGTTGAGTAAATGTTGATTCGGGCAAGTAAATTTTGTAGTAATTATATACAGTCTATTTGCGATAATTCGTAAAGGGGAAAATTCGTATTGACGACTAAATTCGAATATTCGGGTTGGTCCCGAAAATATTTACTCTTTGTGCATATGTATTCAAAATGGCACCGATGTCATAAAAATGAAAAAATGCGAAAATTCGAAAGATGCAAAAATTCCAATATTTTCCTCGGTCCGTTGGCTATTCAAATTATCGCATATAGACCTTATATAAAAAACTATTCAATTTCACTGATTAGGGCAAGTAGTTTCAAATCCTAAATTCACAGACTGGCTGTTGATATCACGCCAACATTTGCTAACAATTAGTAGCCGTTAATGAGCTATCAATAATTTAAATTTGAACCTTAGTTTAAGATTTTCATTAGTGCTTTGATAAAACAGTAACCAGCTGTTGATGTTGCCCTTACTCCTGTCACCACCTTTCTATATGACTGGTGTATCTGAAACTTTGCTTAAGCTCTGGTGTTAACAGTAAGAAGCATGCCAAGAGCTTCATCTGTTTGACAATGGGTATATCATTTGTAATCCCAACTGCACATCAACTTTATGCTCCAGATAAATGTCATCAAAACATTCTCCATAATTATGTTGGTCATAAAGTTTCTAGTAGAATTTTGATCACCAGGTACGAATGTTGTTAGACAAATATTTGGCTTGTCATTAAAAATTTATGGTTGATTTAGGGGTCCAACAATTCTGTATTAATCCGGAAATCTAGATTTACTGCATTAGAAAGAACACATTTTTCTGCAGAAAATAAAAGTTGTTTGATCAATGAAAAAATTCAAAGTTTTGACACAGTAATGTTCATTTGAAATTTTACAAGAAGAAATTTAACAGAAGAACAATGTTTGAAGTGAGGTTTGGTGTAGGGACCCTGGGGTGTGTGCAAATAGCACCGAAACAGACTTTGAATTTGTTTTCAGGATTGTACAGGATTGGGCATTAAGCCTCATTAGAATCCGTGTCGATTCACATGCCTGGTCAAAATTTGGTCAATTAACTATTGAATGAGGGAAATCAATTGAACAAATTTGCTTGTCTTGAATTTAAGTGCCATCATGAAGGAGAGAAAACCAGTAAAATAATCAGTTTCGTGATGTAAAATCTCATGTTTTCTGTGTTTCAGGATTTACCCAATGCTATGAATGCTGCAGAAATTACAGACAAGTTAGGATTACATAATTTACGTAATCGTAACTGGTACATCCAATCTACATGTGCAACAAGTGGTGATGGACTTTATGAGGGGCTTGATTGGCTCTCCAACCAATTAAAAAATACGAAATGATCGCATACTCATTTATGTTGTATAGTTATATGTTTACTCACATGCGAACAGAACTTGTTCATTGCACAGAATATACATTATTGTAATCAATTGACATGGTAAAAACAATGAAAAAAAGAACTTTTACTATAGTTAGATTATTCAAGTTTTTAGCTCACCTTGAGCACTATAGTGAAAACCAATTTTTAGTTCCAGCTTGGTCAACAACTGTGGCACCTTGTGGCAAGCATATGTGGAAGTTCTTTATTATAGTTTTATTGACCTGTCAAAGTACATAATTACAAGTAGTGGCTCACTATAGGTTAGTCTTCTCCAGAAAGGCAAGGAATACTAAGTGTGTGACTATGGTGTAATCATGTATTTTTGACAGGTAAATAAATTTGCATTTATTTGCTTCTCACCATGAAGAAGATACCATTGTACTTAATCTTACATAAGTCACCAGAAATAAAGAACATTATTCAGGGGTCCTACTTTTCCAAAATAATCAGTAAATCCGATTTGCAGTTTGAGGAAGAAGGAACTTCCAAAATCAAAGTTATTTAATGAAAAATTTCCAAGAATTGACAAAGTTATGGTCATTTGAAATTTCGTAAGCTGATTCTTAACAATAGAACAATGTTTAAACTGAGTTTTGGTGTAGGGGTGTGTGCTAATAGCACAAGAAACACATTTGCGACTCATTTTCAGGAATTGGCATTGTGCCATGGTAGAACACCTGATTATGATACTAGTATCTGAAAAGAAACATGTTAAAAGTCATATGTATTAATCATATTGTGGCTGCAAATAACTGGCATTAAATCACTATTGATATCATTTAATTATCTTTCATGTTTATGTTTAATAGAAGCAGTCATCACTATCGGTTTTGTCATTGGCATTCGTCATTTGACCCTTAAACTATGGAGAGTAATATATTGTATGTTGTGTCTGCTAAGATTGACAGGGAATTCAAGGAATGATAGGGGCTTTTCTGTTGAAACATACAACCATTTAGGAAGGATAAATAGAGATTTTTTTAAAATGATCGGATCCTGCTCTTTTTACCCTTCAAATATTAGTAGCTGAAATATGTTTGTTTCTTTAGTAGTTTCAAAAACAGGGAACTCTATTTTTACATTAATGGGAAAGAAGAGGTCCAGAGTGCATTCCTGTGGTGGTGTGTTTAAATGGAGAACCCCAAAGCAAATGTAATTGTTAAACTATTGTTAATCCTGTTGTCAACAGTCATTCTTTTTATTTCAAAATGTATAGTGGGATAAGGGTTTGTATTGTTTGCCTCTTAAATATTAGTCGTTTGTGTGAAAGTGGTTGTGTAGATGTTCTGAGTATACTATGTCTGGCTGATGTGCAGTAAAGAATAATCTGTCTGATTGAACCACCCCATTGTGAAGATTACCAGGAAACAATAGAGGGTTTGGGGGAGCTTGAGGGTGTGGTTGTGTCAATCTGATTAAAATCATATCCTAACATTTGCTACATTTCTTTACACTGATAGAGATCAGGTCCTGATCTCCCAAAGCATCTCAAGTAGAAATCTCAACTCAAATTAGAGATTAATCTATAGCTTCAGCTCTAGAAATTTCACTGTAATAAACTCAGAATAAGATTTCTGTTAAGGGGTACGGAGTACGCACATTCTGGATGTATACATTTCTATTAATCAAATTTGGATGCATTTAATTGATAACATTATGATTATAGACTATAGTATATACAATTGCTGCACAGCATTCAAGCATTTCTGTACCTTTGAATAAACATGCAAATTGTACCATTTCGTAATCATTTTTGATAGCTGGATGTTGTTTTAGTTTATCAAATATTATATCTATGAAACTGATCATGCTGAAACCTGAACCTTTTTTTACAAATGTTGTTTATAAATCCCAACACTTTCCATTGAAGCTTGTTTGCATTCTCGTTCACCAAGATATCATGTGACTATATTTACATTGTTATATGTTGTGCAACCATAATTCTAGTCTTGTATATTAAACAAAATGATAATATCAACACTGCACAGCCAACTGGTCCCGATCTCATAAAGCATCTCAGGTAGAAACCTCAGCTCAAATTGAGATTATCTTTTACTGTAATAAACTTAGAATCATGTGTCTGTTATGTGATGCCAATTTTGAGTCCAGACTCCCATGGAAATTACTTCAAAGATAAATGACAATATGTGAGATCAGATTTAACTCAAATTGAGATCTTTTGAGAGATCAGGGCCAGGTTTTAGTGTATATTAGTATTGAAATAATATATGCATTAAAATTGATTGTGTACCAGATCAAACAACTGTCTGAATCACAAATGTAAATTGTCAATTTTTATTTTGTAAACAATTCTTGTAGCAGGGGACAATATTATTAGTGTTTATTTATGATATATCAGACTGTCAATGTAGATTTGTATCTTATAAGTTATAATCTGCATGTATGAAATCAAAAATTCACAATTGTCACTTTTAACAGGACTTGTTAATAGTTTGAACCATCTCTGTTGTTGCTTCATGCCCCTGTTCATCTATTCTTTGTTATTTTTTGTTTGTAATGCATTCCACTGACTGTTCCACACATCCTACAAACTACAACAATATAGATTCACATACGTAGTGACGACTTTTTAAGATATGTCGACTTATGTCTAATTTCAATTATAAAAAATTGTATTCTGAATGTAGATGGTTCACAAACCTATTAGACAGAAAATCATAAAATATGAATTCTTGTGTCGGAATGTATAAGAACGGCATTTATTCGAAACCATTCTACTCTTATTTAATTAAGTAGCTTTATTTGCTGGAATTTAAATTTTGTGGTAATACCATATATTGATTGTGTATAAAATTCTTCATTATATATCTATTAAATTCATTCAGTGTTGTTATTTTTATACTTGTCACTTATTTGGCATATGTTAACCATGGGCATTGGAGTGAAGCTTTATGTTACTACACTCGAGTCCATGTTGTTCATAGTCACGTGATTATTTTGCTTTTATAAATGAATGGTAATATCGTCTTCACTGACTGTTACATAATCATATAGTGTGGCATCCAGCTGTAAGGTCAGTGTTTACAAGCATACTGTAGAATCTGGTTAATAGGTGCTTAAAATTATGCCCCCCATCTTTGATAAGGGGGTATATTGCTTTGCACATGTCTGTCGGTCCGTCATATAAAATGGTTCCGTTCAATAACTAAAGAACTCTATGACCTAAGATCTTCAAACTTTTCATGTAGGTTGGTCAGCAACAGTAGATGACCTCTATAGATTTTGAGGTCAGTAGGTCAAAGGTCAAGGTCACTGTGACCTTTACCATTTCTGACTATATAAATGGTTTCCATTCAATAACTCAAGAATGCCTTGACCAGGATCTTCAAACTTTACATGGAGGTTGGTCAGCAACAGATAATGTCCCCTATTGATTTTGAGGTCAAAGGTCAAGGTCATTGCGACCTTCACCATTTCTGACTATTGGGCTGCCATGGGGGGGGGGGGCATGCGTGTTTTACAAACATCTCCTGTTACTTTAGTGCCACTTTTGATATACACATTCATTACAAACAAGAAGCAAACACGCTTAAAATGCCACACAATTTTAGACGGACGGACACAAAGTTTGTGTCAAAACGTGTTCGGTATGTTTTAAGGTGCAGTACTACCAAAATTCAACAATTGACAGTTTAGTGCTGTAGCGTAGGCTGCTATGTTCAAGTGCTTATTCGATCAGACTGCCCTCCAGTATTAATCAACATTTATAATTTCTAGAGTCAACAGAATAGACTAAAAGAAAATATAAAATGGGACTGGGAAGGCAGCACTCGACAGAAATAGTGCATGAAATGTATAAAGAGGATCATACAAAAAAGAAAAATCCCAAATCCCCACATGCACGTGTTACATTGACAAACACAAAATTGAACAAGCATAAAAAGAATCTTAACACCTACCTAGTCCTACCTTCATATATCAAATTAACCAAAGAAAAATCACACGCCACAATAACCAACAGAAAACTGAACCAGAGAAACTGACACTATTATACAGCTACAAAGTCCTCATCCCTGGTGTTAATTTATCAAAAAAGTAAGTTCATTAGATCCAGTGTTTCACAAATTTAACTGGAGGATGACGCGGGCCATCCTAGTGGCTAGACTTTAGATATATATCAACTGCACTTGTCAATAAATTATGAAGGAAGAATACTTGACCACTTTGGTGCATTTACAATTATAATGGTTTAGATACAAACTTAGGTACAACTGATTACTACATGTGCAAGGTGCAATCCAGATTATCTATTTTTTGCCATGTTCATAATTTTGGACTGAATCTTTGCAAAGATATGCATCAACATGTAACTGATATTCATGTACAAGTATACTTTAGTAAGGCGTTTGAAAGCTCTTTTTTGTTACTATTGCCACCCACTAACGCATAATAGGTTCTAGGGGGTATTCATTTCGATAAAAAGTAAAATGGAAACTAATTTTCATACATATTTAACTTTTACATTTTTGGGCGACTACATGTTTGTTCAGTGGTGTTATTAGCGTTTGCTAGCTGAATTTTGACATGTTCGCCTGCATTATTACACAGCAAACGATAGAACACGGTAAATTAGTCATGGTTCCGAATGATTCAAGACAAACTCGTAAAATTATCAAATTTGGTGAAAAACTTGGATATTGACTATCTACAATGCATAACATTCATCGACAAGCGTCACCAGAGACAACTTTGTCTCAGACATGTATGTAGGTAGAATCAGAGGTTTAAAGAATGAGCTGAGACATTCAAGGCGTTATAGAACGCCGCCGAATGACATCAATGGATTCACCATTGATTGAGTCGTTATGAGACGCTGTGAACTAAAGGTGTTGAACATCAGAGAAACATGTGACCTGACAAGTGTGAATTGCGAAACTGAACGGACGATATTGACTGAAAAACTTTACATTTGGTATGAAGTTATGTCTAATATGTCATTACCAATTGTTTTTGTCAATATGTTAAAATTGTATTGGCATAAAGATGACTGATTAAACCAGTAGACATTGTGAAGTATGTACATTTTTAAAAGACGTCGCTCACCTTCTCAGTAACTGTGCAGTTTCATATAGAGTGCCATTGTTATTTGCCTAAATGACTTGAACTGTTCGTGAAATATCAAGCAGACAGTATTGTTGTAGCTGTGTTGTATTTTTATCCTTTGCAACAAATAGTATAGTAGTAATCCACACAGTCCGGTTAATTCTGGATTGCCCCTCGTAGGTGTATTGCCAAAGACCTTGGAAGGGAAAAATAGTATGCCATTAAAAAAAACGCAATCATATGAGAAAGAAACAGATAAACTGCACATTGGGGGAATGACACTAATGAACTGCTGACATAGTAAAAAAGTAAAATAAAAAATCGAGCATTTTGTCAAAATTACCTGCCCTCTTCGACTTAAAATTCCATGTAAAAGTTTAGGTACCACCTCAAATATGTCCAAAGTCCATTGATATATAGCTTTGATACCTTGACCAGAGATAATTATTTGTGTTGCTATATTGTAAAATTTTCTCGTTTCAGCAATCACCTGTAATTACGTCATACAGACCTGAAAATGGGGAATTCATTTGCAAATATGTTCAGAGCTTTGTTTGGCAAGAAAGAAATGAGAATATTGATGGTTGGGTTGGATGCTGCAGGAAAGACGACCATTTTATATAAATTGAAATTAGGAGAGATTGTGACAACTATTCCAACAATAGGTTTGTTTATTACACCCGGGGACTAAATAAACATGTACACGCTTCAGGGGCTATTATTTTAGATACGTATGATGCATTTCTTTCAGTATTTAATGCATGCAAGTATTATGGGGTGACTGCACTTTTAGCTATATACTTTATATAGTGGATACCCAAAGGTAACCGCTCAGAGGTCAAATTCTATCTTAGTAAAATTGTACATGGCTTTAAACCTTAATCTAATTATATTTTTGCCATTGATTCTATTTGTTCTAACAATCTTTGTATTGACAATGTTAGTATAAAACCCATCCTGCTTGGAGGTTTTAATCTGGATTAAAGGCAAAATAGTTCAATCAGGCTTTAGCGGTGTTGAACCAACCAGCATAGCTTTGGCAATTCACATTTTTTGACTTTGAACTATTCTTTAACATACCTGAGGTCTTAAGCACAAAATTGATATTTTGAGAAAACAAGAAAAAACTGTCTAAAAACAACTCTTTACTTAAGGAAAATAAAAAAAGGGCCATAAGAAGCGCCCTGTGATGCAGATTTCAAATATGTTCGAGTTTTTTAAGCACTTACGACATTCTCATTCTAAACCAGCAAATTCATGGATTGACCATAATCAGACTTGGCTGTTACTGACCATGTCATTGATAAACTCTGACTGTAGTATCCTCACATGTGCTCCACCACACAGTAAGCTGTGGAACTATGTCAGAGACATACTAAGGGTGGCAAACATTACCAGAGCATTATATTACAATCATATTATTGATAAAACATAGATGTATAGAATGCCTTTTTTTACCAGAGAGCATTAAACATTAACCAACTGTAAACTGTGCCTAGCTATAGACTCTATAATTGGTTGACCAATTTCTATGATTTTTGCAGTTACCTCGATAACTTTTGTTTTATTGTGCAAACTATAAACAAATTTAATGAGCATTAAACTTTTCATGAAAATAGGCTCATAAGAAGCGCCCTGTGATGCAATACTGTAGTCATTGTCAATTTTAAAATGTGAGCATATTTAGTCCCAGAGTGTATTTTTTGTCCATTCTGTTGATAAGATATGTCTGCGCTATTTCTCAGTAACTATTGGCCAGATTTCATTGAAACTTCTCATTACACACCAGTTCCAAACCAACTTCAATTATCATTTTCTCTTCCCATTAAAACTCATGAATTTGTCTGAACTGTTTGGAAATGTACATTATGGAGTGAAAAACATCAACACCACTGATTATAAGTAATATTGTTATCCTCTTGGTTACATAACTATGCTACCATTGTGACGATTGATGCTAGTAGTTGGTACCTATAGTGGGATTCAAACCTATACTGAAAAGCACCATCAGCTAGCACTGCTAAGTACAAATGCATTGGACAACTTTGAACTTGATCCCAAGGTCAAAGATTACTCCACAAAGGCCTTCCCCAATGCATTAATGTAATCATTTTGGTATTTTGTTGCATTAATACATTGGGGAAGGCCATTGTGGAGTAATCTTTGACCTTGGTATCAAGTTCAAAGACGTCTTTAAGCATTCTTGTGAGTTTGAAATTAATGTTTGAAACATTGTAAAGACCAAGTGTAGCAATTCTTTATAGTATTTCCTCAATTCTGTGATGGTAGAATCGTCTGTCCACACTCTTAACATCTTTCCAGGTTTCAATGTGGAGACTGTTGAATATAAGAACATCAGTTTTACAGTATGGGATGTTGGTGGTCAGGATAAGATCAGACCATTGTGGAGACATTATTTCCAGAATACACAAGGTAGGTTTTATTGATGGATGGTCTAATGGGACCTGTACTATGGTGCAGAGTCTATTGTCAACAGCTTCTTTATACAACATTTCCTAGACCACTAAATGGATTCAAAACAAATTTCAAAGGAGTAGTCATTTATTGGACCTATTTGTTCAAAGCTATATACATTGTAAACCATTTGGTTTTGCGTGACATAGTTATACAAGGGATGTCTAAAAATCATGCAAGGATTTTGTAGAAACACCCATGGAAGTCTACAATTTGATAAATAATACTAGGAATAGGAAGTTTTCTGCCAATCAGATTGTCTACCCGAAAAGAGCTGTGATTTTTTACCAAATTTAAAGTTATTTGAAGAAAAGCTCTCAAATTTGGCAAAGTTATGGTCAATTAAATCTGCACTGAAGGGTTTTCTTTAATACAAACCGAGATATATATGGAAGCAATGTGATTAAAGGCCTCTTGTTTGGCAAAAAATGTGTGCATATGATTTTCTTGATTTTTAATTTGGCCCTGTTGACACCCCTGAGTACTGATTGCAATTATTATGTTGTGGACTTGAAGTTAAATAATGAGCTCACATTGTCATGGGTCTGGTTAAATCATTTGTCATTATCTATACTAAGTATATTATTTCTTCTTGAAGGTTTGATATTTGTTGTGGACAGTAATGACAGAGAACGTGTTGGTGAAGCCAAGGACGAATTACAAAGAATGTTGAGTGAAGATGAACTGCGTGATGCACACTTGCTCGTGTTTGCTAATAAACAGGTACTTGTAAACAGTCTGTAATTTAACATGTTTGTTGTCTTCAAACAAATGCTTGATGCTTGGAGGTTTTAATCTGGATTAAAGGCAAAATAGTTCAGTCAGGCTTTAGCGGTGTTGAACCAACCAGCATAGCTTTGGCAATTCACATTTTCTGACTGAACTATTCCATACCTGAGGCAACATTTTAGCCCAATCTTTGTGAAGTTTGTCTTGACAAATCATGGTCTATTCCTTGAATGTATTGGTGGTACAAAGCCTTATCTTTGTGAAGTTTGTCTTAAATCATGGTGTACGCCTTGAATTTATTGGTTGTACCAAGACACTGAAATGTTAAAACCTAAGATCAGCTTCCTGTAACCATATGGGTACTGTTTTATCGAAGCACTTACGCTAATCGTAAACTTAAGTCCAAATTTAAATTCTTTATAATTCTTGCATAACTGCAAACCGGGAGAGGATTTGGTTTGTAGGAGTTCATTAACTGAATCTTTATTGGTATTGCAACTCCATTTACCACTCTTTATAGTTGTAAAAGTATTATAAAGAATGTAAATTTGATCGTGAGTTTACGATTTCCGTAAATCCTTTGGTAAAACAGTACCCACGACACCAAATGTAATCTGGAAGTCAATTAAAAAAAGCTTTTGTTCAGCTGCTTTAAGTCGGGTCACCACTACACTATCTGACTAATGTACCCATAGGCGGATCCAGGGGGGGCGGACCCGGCGTATGCCCCCCCTAAAATCGCCGGAGCCTAGGTAATTTAATCATAGATTGGATGTAAGAACAATATTGATATGCAATTTTTTTTCGATCGCTTCGCTCGCGTCAATAACACAATAAAAAATTAATGGATTTTTAAGTGAACTTAATGCTCTATGCAAAAAACAAAATATGGGACTGATTGGCTACAGAATTGCCGAGATTCTTGCACATTAAAAATGTCTGACAAGTCAGTAATACAGTTGGCTTGATTTTCTTATAAACCTGTCATTTTCATTAAAAAATAAGATATCTCAAAATGCAGCTGACGAATTCCGTGGTTATATTTAAAAAGTCACGAGGCAGAAAGCCACTGGTCTCCCTAGTCGCTTGATCCCAAGTATTATACATTTCCTCTTAAACAAAACTGAAGCCCTGGAGTTCGCAGAGTATGCTGCTCAGATAGACATTGCATTTTTTCTTCGTGACGAATTTACAGAAGCTATATATATATATATCAGTGAATATTATCCAGTCGATAATCGTTAGTCCTGGCTATGCTGCTCATATAAACAACGAATTTTCTTGCTCGCCTCGCTCGCTGTAAAACTACGTAAATTCAATGAAAGCTGCCAAGTTTTGATTTACCAAAGAGTATGCTGCTCAGATAAACACTGATTTTTTTTCTAATTCTTACAATTACTACATCAGTGAATATAACCAAGTAATAAGGATGTGGTGTTTGCTGCTGAAATAGATAATTGCATTTTTTCTTGCTCGCTGCGTTCGCACAACCACTATCAGTTAATTTTGTCAAGTAGGGAATGAGTATGAGGGATATGCTGCTCAAATAATTAATTCATATATTCTTGCTCGCCTTGCTCTCACATTAACTTTATCAATGAATATTTTAAGATAAAGAACGAAATTGTGTTGAATGCTTCTCAGAGATACAGTTTGTTCTTGCTCGCTTCGCTCGCGCATTTTCTTGGGGGGGGGGGGGGTATCAATACATGAATGTACGCCCCCCCCTAACGCCAAATCCTGGATCCGCCCCTGGTACCATGTTGTTAACTTTGCCAGGCTCTGTTGGTAACAATATGGAACTTGGCTAAGACTTCACCAGCCTGGCAGTTAATATTATTAAACTGGCAGTTTCCAGTAAAATAACTTCTTTTAGGTTTAGTTGATCAATGTTGCTAAAAATAGAACTTACATACCACTATCGCCTGCTGATCATGTTTGGCTATCATGAAAACCTTGTCGTGGAATTTTCACGTTCTTGTTTGTGACTTCAAGGGCCATTATGAAAACGACAAATGTTTAAATACTCCTTTTGGTGATGTAAAATCTCATGTTTTGTGTGTTTCAGGATTTACCAAATGCTATGAATGCTGCAGAAATTACAGACAAGTTAGGATTGCATAGTATACGTCAACGTTCGTGGTACATCCAAGCTACTTGTGCTACTAGTGGTGATGGACTTTACGAGGGGCTTGATTGGCTGTCCAATGCGTTAAAAAATACGAAATAATTAATTTCTCATTGATTTTGAATATTTATCTCTACTTATACGTGTACAGAACTTGTTCATTGAACAGGCTATATTGTATTCAACTGTCCTGGTGATACAAATTGAAAAAGTGAAAAACAACAGTTGCTAAGGTTATTTTATTTAGTGCTTGTAAAATTGTTTCGTATTCTCTTTGTTATCTAGCGAGTTGTCAAACTAGTAGATTTAAAAGTCATTTTCCTCCAGTTATGTTTGTCTTACATAATTTAGCAGAAAAAGAGACATTTGCTATGTTTGTTGAAATACTGTTTTTATATGATAGGCATTTAAGGTGGTACCAATGGATTAAATAATGTCGGAGTCTATATACAAAGTTGGTATCAGTGTGAAATTGAAGTTATTTCAAATTTAAAACTGAACGTTAATCTCTCATTTTTTAGATAATGACATTGCTATGGCGCTGTAAAGTTGCTATGGAACACATGTTTTTACGTTATGGCATGGCAAGCCTTACACGTAGTTACATGCCTTTGAAAATCGTAATAATAACATCAGTGATGTAAAACCTAAGGTATTCGATTCATGTGATGAATGCGCGTCAGTACATATATAATTATTACACATTAATTCTAAAATGTGCCGACGAAATCCTTAAAATGACGTCGTTGACATTTTCTTGTTTTTCCAAAATCGCGCACTTTCTGCTATTTAAAAATATCTGCCCGTCAAAAAATGATGATTGTTTAATTTGTTAAACTTACATATAAGCCTTTCCTTCTAGGAAAACCGGGCTTAGTGACATTGTATTAGTAATTTATGTAATAAGGTTAAGAAAAAACCCTCTTAAATGACAAAAACGTTATGCTCTTTGATTTAAGTTTAAGTTCTTTGATAATAAAGAACTAGGTCTTAGATTTATTTTTTCTCATGAATCATGTTAAAATATCTTCTGTTGTTGCTATTGTAACCAATTTCTTAAGAGTATCCATATTAAGAAAAAGAGGGGTTAGTGGTTAAAAACAGTAGCTACGTTGCTCTAAAAGCTAAAATTCACAATTTAGATACGTTTTATTAAAAAAGGAATATAATTCTAAAATGTGATACATTTTGAAAAGTTTACGTCAAGAACTCATCAAATACTGGATTTATGAACTTCTAGTTAACGTAACGTCAAATAACCTTTGAATGACGTTTGCGACGTCACTTACAAAGTAGGGGGGAGTGGTTGGTTTATAAAGTCTGTAACTTTGTAAATTGATGTTATATTTTGCTCAATTTTCAGAAACTGTTCAAAAGAGTCTTGTCTTTCTAATGCTAAATTATCATGATTTTCATATTTTTGTCTCTAAGCCCGGTTTTCCTGAAGAATGGCTCATATATATGACCTAAAATATATATGAAAATTAGAAAAAATCACTGTTTATAACTTGCTCCAGATGATGTCAACTTCTACCAATACCGACATAAAATTACGTCAATTTCAATGCACTTGTCTGTTTTGCATACAGCGTCGCATGTTTATATCAATATTTTAGGCTTTTGAAACTAATCTGCCTCTTAAATCTCAACAACCATCTTATCATTTTCAAACAAATATTTTATACATTATCTTCTTAATCATTAGTCTATATATTGTACATATATATGAGTAGGTATATATCTAGAGTGATTTCGTATTGGTTTCCGTTTTTGACTAATAGAATGGTCCATTGATATGGCAAAGATTGGTTAAGGCCAGAGATCTTGGATACGGACAAACGCAGTTAATAGAGACCTATGATCGAACTAATCCGTTTCATGAAAATACGCCTGGTAAAGACAAACGTATAAATATAATTTAAACACAACTAGCTGTTTAAGCTATATACACAAAGATCAAAAATCAAGTTATAATCCAGTTAGGATCTGGTGATAGTGAGGTAGCCGTTTATGTGTACACAGAAGATTACAACAATTGTCTGAATAGGTAGTGTGAATATAGTTTGTTAGTTTAGCATTGAAATTATGGCTGTATGTATAAGCCTTTATAATTGGTTTTACACCGTAATAGTGGATTCGACTGCTGTGTCACTGTATTCTTACCCTGACTGGACTATATGCACGAACTACCGATAAAACACAGCTACGACTGAATAACTTAAAACTGCAAATAATCCTTCTGATGAAGAAAATAGTGCAGCGGATAATGTCTTGAGTTGTCACATACAGAATATTGTCTATGTTAGAATTGAAATAAAGAATATGAACAAAGCCTAGTCACTTGTTCTGATGTGTACATTAAATCACTCATACTACACACTTGTGATTTTTAATTACTACTAATCCGAACTCGTAGCTGTGCTTTGTTCTACGATAAAACACAGGTATGTGTACATATTCAGTAACGTGTGATTAATTGTTTGAATGAGACGATTATAAACTTACACCAGAACTTTCTATTTAAGTTCTTATAACTTTTTAATTTCTTATGTGTCCATTTATAGTGTTAACGCATGTGTGCATGTGTTCCACCTTAATCGTTTTGGATATCAGTAAACTTACTGTAGTTGTAAACATCACTACCAATGTTATTATTGTCATTTGTCCAAAAGACTCATTTACTGTAAAATCATTTAATTTTAATGGGACAAAATTTCGTGGTTTTGATGAAGATGTCCATTTTGTGGGAACTTAATTTCAAGGACTTCGGATTTAATGAATTTTTAGATAGCAAGGTCAAAATGCACACAAATTATTCGATTTCAATCAAAAATCAAACAGATATAATAATTGTATTATTGCATGTGGACTTATGCAAGTTAACTTCCTCCAAAAACATTTTTCTACCTATAACTGAACTTGAAAGCAAGTATGGCAGGCTCCAGTGATTCTTCTTGAACAAAATTAAACAGCCTGTGCCTTTAAAATTGGGAAATTTTAGTGCCACCACAAATATTAATGATTTTACAGTAAGTTAAATGATGGAAAATAGTATATTTTTCTTGTGTCTGTTTAGATTGTCTTTGGAGGAATGATAGCGACTTTATGCACACCATCAAAGAATGCAAATTAAAGAAAATCTATGAAGTGACAGTTTCTTAATTATTTGCTTCAGCTATACAGTAGGTAGTAGAAGATCTTGCTTGTTGAGGAGTTCCAAAAACTTGTAACAGTCAAATCTTTGTTGCAATAATCAGGGGTCCTACTAAGGCAAAATACCCCATCCTGAAAAAAAGAAGCAAGTCTGTTTTTGAGTGCAATTCGGCAATGATTTTTCTCACATCCCTCCACCAAAACACTGTTTCAAACATTGTTCTATTGTTAAATTCAGATTTAAATGACAATGATTTTGTTAATACTTCATGTAGCAAATCAGGATTTCCGGAATTGTAGAACCCCTGAATAATACATTAGTGATTTCTTATCGGAACATACTGAGTTAAGAGTGCTTTCCTGTGTTGGTGTGTATAAATGGAATATCCCTAAGCAAATAGTGACTTTCATGCAATTATTAAAATCATCAGTTGTGTTGTTTGTGGTATTTTATAAAAGAAAGGTAGTTGAGTTAAGGTATTGCTTGCATCTCAAGTACTACTACATGTCTTTGATGTGGGAATGTGTTGTAGAGAATTATAAGAACGTCTTGACGGGTTGATAAACAGTAAAATAGCATTTATGACTGATACTAGTAAACATTGACATTGTGAACATTCATACACTGATACCATATCTAGTCTGCTTATATAGTTAGGAAGCTTCAGCATGGGTATGTAACCATGGCTGACCAGTGTGTGATCATTTCAGTGAGATAACAGTATGGTAATTGTGTTTGCATTTTTGTGTGTGAAAAAATGTCAACATTTAATGTATTTGTACGTGTAGCATGCTTTATTTCATCTGTCGGTATTTTTATTGGCTTGTACGTACATGTACCTCAGGAGCAAGGTCAGACCGCCACTATTTGTATAAGAAAATTCAATAAATCAAGTTGCAAGTTGGCTGTTACACTCTGAGCCGATGACATTTGTTCACCTGGGTAAAAAGGGAGCATTGTTCGTTATTCTTGCTCAAAGAAATTAAGCAGTGGCATACACTGGGATTGCACCTGGGACCCCTTGATCTCAAACTGTGTTCCCTACGCCCTTGGCCACAGCAATATAGAGCAACATATCATTTCAATGTTTGCTGAATATGGTCTCATTTTAATTAATTAACATTTACATGTATTATGTACATGTATATGAAAGTAAATTTCAAGGGATGACTGCAGTGTTCTTACTCGTAAATAAAAAGCAGTTACTACAGTCTAGAGGGGTGCGGGCAATCCTTGTATTATCACAATGTAACGAAGCAGTAAGATAAATATTGTAACATTATAAAACCAACAGTTTTCATCGAACACTTTGCTTTCGCAACATGTTTGCGTTCAGGTCTTTCTGGGTCACAAAATAGCGTGCGTAAGCTTACACACTATTTATTATTAGTGCATGCTTATCAAATTATGATAGGTGGGACGGACTTGGATGAACAGTTACTATATCATAGTCTATTGAAATCAAATTGTTTTACATGTTATTTGATAGGTCATTTTTGACTGGTCTGTAATAAGAAAAACATTCTGATGTAGCTACATGTATAGTGTCCATGTTTTCAACCTGTCGCAGGTATTTAAACAATGAATATCCATCGGGGGTGGATGGTATAAAACTGACGTTATAATCCTTAAATTTATGACAGTAAATTTTGTACAAATCATGTTTTGTACAATAAAATTGAACAGGTAGCTTTGAATTACCTGTATGTGAAATAGGCTATTTTTATTACTAAGGGTCAAACAGATGATCTGTGATAGGTCAGAAAACTCCGATGGTACATGCCATTGTTCATCGTCTCAATTATTTGTTTATAAGACTGCATTCCAATGTGTGTAACTCTTGTTCTACAAATGTTTACTGCAATGTGTGAAGTTTTATTGAAATGTCAAAAAGTACATAATGACATGGTAGGTACACACAATGTTCTGTAGTCTATATATAGATAAGTCGTCTCCAGAAAGGTAAGATAACTAATAGATCTATACTGGGCAGCTACCATGCAATTATGTTTATTTTGCCTGGTTAAAACTTCACAATATCTGTCGTTGGTTTCAATGGTGTTTTGGCTTCACTAATATTATAACTTAAAAGTGTATGATAATGGAAATTATTCGCAAAAAGTCAACACCTATTTTTGAATGGCTTTATATTTGATGGAAGTTTAATTTTATGGTAATATCATAAAAGAGTGTGTATAATTTCTTCATAATATATCTTATTAAAATTAATTCAGCTTTGTTATTTTTAAACATCTTATATATTAGGCTCATATTCACCATGGCCTTTAGAAGCACAATGTAAACATTTGGCTGTTGGTGTCAAATAAACATGAAGTACTTTTCTATATCTTCTAGAATCTCTTCAAGACAATACTTTTTTGCTGACATGTCACATATTGACAATATGAGCGTTTGGGATAGCTCTTCGTCCGTCATATTTGAGCCTGTACGTCAACAACGAGGCCACTAGATCAATTTCTACGTAACCTCACAGGAATGTTCCTTGGGTGGTCCTGGGTCTTATAAGACAAAAGGTGGTCCTTTCTAAAAACGTGCTAAAAGAATTAAAATCCATTTATAACTGATTGCCATGGTAACCGTTCAAAACAACTTTACAGAAATAAGTGTTGGGTGACCCTCTTACAAAATTGTCATTTTTGTTATAATTGTCAAAAATTTGTGTTGTCATTAACATCAAACTGATGGCATATTGTGATTCTTTGATACTGGTTATTATTGTGTGCTGAGTACTAGTATGCTAACACTAAAATACTTCTGTCGTATACCCCCGTCATTGTAAAGACAACCAGAGACGGATAGAGTTATGGGATGTAAAAAGTGACATGATACAGTCAGTGAGATAGAAATAGGTTTTGTGTATTTGATAGTTTGTGTGTTATTAAATAGAACTAGAGCTACCCCCACCAGCAAAGGGCCATAATTCTGCCAAAATTTATTGCAGGGCAAATTCCTTTCTTCATCCACATCTATATGTTGAGGTTGTTCATCTGTGAAAGTTTGAGCGAAATCATGCCAAAATTGTAGGAGGAGTTGCGTCCACAAGAATCAATGCGTCTACGGACAGACAGAGAAGCTGAATCCAGTATGCCCCCCTTACAACTTGTTGTGCGGGGGTATAAAAATGAAGTTTGAACATCTGAAGAGTTACTATAGACGGAGAAGCATTACGATTTATTTCACAAATGCATTTGTTCTTGTATGCGACAATGTTAGTACTGGTTGGCTGCACGGGAGCACTTGTTTGAATAACCAAGTGCCATATATGGTACTGAACATAATATTTACAAAGTATTTTGATCTTGCAAAGGTGAAGTATATATAGTACTAAAGTGCGCCCAGGATAATGTGAAAGGCAGGAAAATTTGGTATATTCCATGAAGGTGGAATACAATTATGTGCACGATTATCAGTGATGTTTTAAGTACAATACTGACATCTGCTTATTTAAGTGATTTGTAAAACCAAATTTGCCACAGTTGAACAAACCGATTGATGTTTGTAAATATCACATTATCCTGGGTGGACTATAGTTGGTTGCACAGCAAGTGTCATACATTTTAACGTCTATCCGAAGCCATTTGCACTGAAGATAAAATTCTAGAGCTGGTTTGTCATCCAAGTGCAATACATTGGACTGAACAATATTCCCAACGCCATTCATAATTGCACACGAGAACGTTAGTACTCGGTCGTCCGGGAGCACTAAGAGCCAATTTTTCAAAAATGTATTTGTTCTTTCTTCTTTTAAGACATTGTTAGTACTGATTGCTCACACAGGTTTTGTCAGCCAAGCACCTTACATCGGAACAAACAGTATGTTTCCCAAGGCATTGTAGAAGACTGGTACCTTATATTTGATATCTACCATCAGTTTGTGAAAGTTCATGACAAAAAAATAGTAAGGTTTTAAACTATACATTTATTCAAATCTTTCTTGGCTTCAGATACAGTAGAAGATACCAATAAAAAATATTTCTGACATTGTGACAATACTGGATAAAAATTGAAAATTAATTATGTGCAATATTTAATTTTAAGTCAATTCAAATACATGTACTATTTCAACAAATTTGACGCATCAATGATTAATGTGTAAGACTGTTTTTCAATTAATCTAGATATTACAAAACACATGTCCATGAAAATAATAAGTGATCATTCAATTCAATCTAACACCAAAATCAACGCATTAAAACAATTCAATCAACCATTAACAATAACATCATTAACACTGCTTAGACCCACTCCCCCAAACCTGTCTATTTTAATTCTACAGAATGATTCTCCGTTTATTTCCTTACACATTGTGTAATTCTGAAGTTTTTAAACCGACCCTATCTACACAGAATCCTTAACTTAGAACTTATTTATAGCAGGGTAACATTCTTGCGTTGATGCACTCAATTACGTTTACTAATTCTGGAAAAAATGTAAAATAATAACCGGTTTGTAACATAGAATTGTAAAGTCTAAAACTAAAATAGACAGGTCAATAAATATCATATACATTTATCAGTATTAAATAACACATTTCAAAATCTAAACCAACTCAAGACATTTATAGTGAAGTTATTTTCCTGTCAAAATAAACATAACTACACGGTATATGAGCACACAATAAATAGATCATTCATCATCTCCTGAAAGGCGAGGGTTACTAATAAATAGGGAGCATGTACGGTGCAATCATGTTTAGTTTGACTAGTCAAACAAGACCCTGGGCTCTAGGCTGCTCACCTGTCGTATAGTGCATGCAAGCCCTGTGATTTGACCTAGTGGCCTAGTTCTTGACCCAATATCGCAATTGACCTAGATTTTGTTGAGATGATCATTGTGACCAAGTTTCATAAAGATAAGGTCAAAATTACGACTTCTAGTGACTACACAAGGTTTTTCTATGATTTGACCTTGTGACCTAGTTTTTGACCCCAAATGACCCAATATCGAACTTAACTTAGATTTTGTTGAGACGATCATTGTGACCAAGTTTCATAAATTTAAAGTCAATATTATGACCTCTAGTGACTACACAAGGTTTTTCTATGATTTGACCTTGTGACATTGTTTTTGATCCCAGATGACCCAATATCGAACTTGGCCTAGATTTTGTTAAGATGATCATTGTGTCCAAGTTTCAAAAAGATTGGGCGAAAATTGTGACCTCTAGTGTCTACACAAGCAAATTGTTGACATACGACGGACGAAGAGTGAGCTAAAATGCACTATGCTTATAACTCAATGCAAAAAACAACAAGAGATGTTTGTAAAACATGTATGCCCTCATTGCAGCCAAATAGTCATTAATGTTAAAGGTCACAGCTACCTTGATCTTTGATGTACGACCTCAAAATCAATAGGGGTCATCTACTGTTGCTGGTCAACCGCATGTAAAGTTTGAACATCCTAGGGCAAAGCGTTCTTGAGTTTTTGAACGAAAACCATTAAATTTTGGTCAACTGACCGACCGACATGTGCAAAGCAATAGACACCCCTTATCAAAGATGGGGGGGGGGGGGGGGGACATAAAAACAACATGCTTTTAAGAATCACATAAATATATCAATATGACATTTAGAGAGCAATATATAGTACAGTTGTTTTGCACTGGTGTACTCTTGACAAGTATATTCATTTAATTTAAATTAGAAATAAATATCAACATAACAAACATATCGGAGTCCGTTTGAACATCAACGTTTCTTAAATAGGCTTAAATTAGAAGAATTATTGGTTTTCATCAAATGTATATAATGCGGTTATACCACTTATTACATGGTTCTCCTCTGCAAGTAGTTAGTATGAATGTTTAATTTTACAGGTAATTGCGATTAGAAGCTAATTTTAGTTTAGACATTATTACTAAAAAAAGTTTGAATAATGCACAAAAATCCTGTTTACTGTATGTTCATTTTATAAAGGTAGACACCAAAGTGCATAGACTATACGATGACCAATTTAGCTATGATTCATTTCATTCAAACCATTAATAAAGAAAGTTCGCGTAAATCCTGTTTACTGTATGTTCAATTTATAAAGGTAAACACTAAAGTGCATAGACTACCCAATGCCTAGTTCAGCTATTATTTAATTCATTCAAGGATCTTGTTGTTGACTCTCCACCACTATAACAATCTGTTGATCACCATACATGTTCCTCAATGCCTCAATCTTGTCAAAGTCCGCCATATCAACAGTACCATCTTCACTAATATTTATACTAAATTTCTCACCGTCTTCAACATTCTGTGCTAGTTCAGCTTGTGAAATAATCCTCATATCGTCATCACCTTCAGCGATAAGCTCTCCATCAGCCACTTCCTGTGTGATCACTTGAATTTCACCTTGACCTTGATCAGGTTGTGCATCCTGACCTTCGTCGAATGACTGTGTTATCAACGTAATGTGACCGTCACTTTGACCATCATCTTGGGTTACAAGAGTATAATTTTGACCATCAAGCTCGATTTTGTCTCCATCAGCATAAGTCATTTCCCCTTGCATCACCGGGTTCACCTGAACACTACCATGTTCATCTCTTTTGGTAACAACTTCAAATGAATGAACATCCTCACTGGTCAAGTTACTATCCGCCATGACAGTAGGTTGACCGCCGATGGTAGTAAACGTTGTGCTGGGCTTCATCTTTATTGGTCGGTTCATTGTTATCTGTGGTTGTTCAGTCCTGATGTTATGCTTCATTTCTTGGCTTACTATGCATCCATCAGAATTTATGTAAACAACAGTTGGTTCAGCGTCTGGCACAGCTGTAACATTACCAGTCTGTTTAGTTTTATCCCTGTACCCAATGCCATCACCAACTCTAGTGGGTACATAGTTAGTCAGTTGTTCCTTAGCAATTCCATGAACTGCATGCAAGTGTCGTATCAATTTAGGCCTCACAAAGAATGATTTATCGCACTCCGAACATTCAAACGGCCGATCATCATTATGAGTACGCATGTGAGCAACTAGCAGATAATTTTCACTGAATGACTTCGGACATATGTCACATTTGTGAGGCCTTGTGTTAGCATGTGAGTACATATGAATACGTAACAGATTCTTTGATACAAATGCCTTTTGACACACAAAGCATTTGAATGGCTTAATTCCAGTATGGCGTCGTATATGCTCAAGGTAGAAACCTTTCTGGGTAAAACCATGCCCACAAAAATTACAAGTGAAAGGTTTTTGATCAGCATGAACGTAAGAATGTTGTTTCAAACACTGCTTTGTTCGGAATGTTTTACTACAAACATCACATTTAAATTTCTTATTGTCTTCATGTATGATCATGTGATCGGCTAGGTTCTTCTTATCAATGATTATCTTATCACATACAGAGCATTGTGGGAATTTATGTTCGGTATGAACTGTTTCAAGGTGGTTGATAACTTGACACTTATGTTGAAACATCAGTTCACAAACACCACATTCGTAGCCACATTCTACCATAATGTTGGTTTCACTTTGTACAAATACTTGTTCAACACTCTGAGTACCAGTGTCTGCTGTTGATGTCACTGCAGCGTTTGGAGCATTTTCTGATGCACTCTCTTCCTTCATTTCTTCATAGGTATCTGCAGTCATTGTATTTGTAACAGTTTCATCATTTATCTCTACATTTGATAATTCACCATTATCGGTACCCTCGGTATCAGAAATAAGTTCCTGACCTTGAGCAGCGGCTGTATCAGTTTCTGTTGGCCTAGATTCTGTATCTAGTTTGTCATTCGATGCAGACATATTTTCATCCACCTTGCTTTCTGTGTCAGCAGTATCAGGTGTAGTCTTGTTTTCAATATCTTCAATCTGCGCGATAGCTTCCTGTAGAACTTCCATTGTGTCATATGCTTTATCACCCTCACCAGAAAGAACCTGCAGGTTGATGACAGATTTACTACCACTGTCAATTGGTGGAGCATCTAGTTTTGCAGCAACAAGTGGATTACCATCTTCATCAACGTAACCAACATGTGAATATTCCAGACCGTCATGAACGAAATAGGACTGACCAGCGAGTGGTGCGCTGTACTGACATTTTCCACAATCACATAGATCTTTACCCATCTTGATTCTAAATATATGAGATATCAAGTGCCTCTTGTATAATGAATGCTTTATGAACTGCTTTGAGCAATGGGGCCAGGTACATAACGGTTGAGGTTTTGCCCCCTTCTTCACTTTTCCACGGTGTACTATCATATGTGTCAGCAATGAACTGGTCGTCTGATAACGTCTTCCACAATACTGGCACTCAAAGTTCTTTGTTTTATTGTGCGTCTCAGCATGACGATCAAGTCTTTGTTTGTAGTAGGAAGAGAAATCACAAACATCACAATAATATATCTTCTTCGAGCTAGCCTGATATTCAGCTGGGTGAGTTTTCTTCATATGCTTCCATTGAGGCATATAATTGGCATCAAACATGGAGTCACATAGTTCACAGGTGTACGTGTTTTTGCCATCATGGATTTGCATATGCTTCAGCAATCGAGAATTGTCCATGAAGGACCTGGAGCAAACCTTACATTTAAATTCTGAATTGTCTGCAGCTTCATAATGGGTGTTTGCTATATGTTGGTTAAGGTCTTCCACTGAACTGAACTTCTCATCACAATGTTTGCAGCTCTTTGTAGATTTGTTCAAGTGAAGTTTAATATGTCGCTGTAAACTTTTACTACTAAGGTAGTACCTATTGCAGATATGACATTGCCAATCCTTGGAAGTGTTGTGTAAGTCACGGTGGTCGATAAGGTTCCGCTTCTCGAAGAATCGTTTGTCACAAATCTCACACGAGTATATCCTGTCTTCCTTATGAGTATTGAAATGCTCTGTCAGAACTTCTACACTTTCAAAGCACATACCACAATGATGGCAGTAAAACTCAGTAGTCTTTTCATGACTTGACATAATATGTTTTCGTCTTGTATCATACATTGAAAACTTCAACTTGCACACCCCACAGGCTAAATGATGGTTAAGATAAGTACAGTTACTTTTAGTGTGTCTTGTTAGTTCTGATTCAGAGCCAAATCCATTCCCACAAGTGCAACATAGATGCTTGTACACCAAGTGATTAGGTCTGTGCTTATGGTAGTCATCCATATTCTGGAACTCAGCGCTACATATCTCACAGCAAATCTTATTATCATTAAATACATATCCAAAATAATACAATGTTCCGTATTGAATCTGATGGTCATGACGACGATGTACTTGCAGTTGAGAATTGTTGATGAAAGTTTCACCACAGTGTTGACATATGTGCTTCTTCTTTCTATGGGTCAGCTTATGTACCTGGTAACTGACAAGGGTCTTGAATTGTTTCTTACATCCCTGGCATGTATATGCAGCATCTTTCAATTCCTTATTGTGAATCTCTTTCATGTGAGATTCAAGTTCCTCATTTGAGTCAAACAAGTTATTACAATCGGGACATACTTTCTTACCTAAGCCAGTCAGAATCTTCACACGTGCTGGTTTGACACCTTTTTCTGTATCATTGTCCTTATCAACACCCTCCTCTTCCACCAGCAGGTGAGTGTATTTATCAAAATCTATAGGATTTTCTTCTAGATTTACATCTTTATGAACTTTCCTGACGTGTGTATTAACATAATCTTTTCTTTTCATAATTTTCGCACAGAAAGGACATTCATACATTTTATTTGTATGTAACAGACTATGCCTTTTTAAATTTGCCTCTGATATGAAAACTTGCCCACATATATCACATTTCGGTTTTTTACCATCAATTGCCGTGTCTTTCACAGTGGATCGACTTTTAACTTTTTTATTAGAAGTAGGGGCCACTGCATAATCATCATCTTCATCAGCCTCGTTCTCAACTTCTGTAGCATAGTCATCATCTTCGTCACCGTCTACATCATATTCTAATATAACTTCTTCATCAGCTGCATCAATACCATCCACATGTTTGCCATGCACCGTCTTCATATGTTCTTCTAGAAGAATACCACTGCTGAATGTTTCATCACATTGTGGACATCCAAATTTACAGCTGATTCTAAGTCCTGACCTGCCAGTGTTCACTGCTGGTGACACATCTTCAGTCCCTGGTTCAGTAACATACTCACTTTCTGCTTCCATATCCATATCCACTTCAGTTCCTGCATCTCTTACTTCCCGTATGTCAGGAGACTTTTTAGAAGTACCCTTGTACTGTTTTGTTGAGCTAGTACCCTTAGATGTCTTCGGTGTGTCAGCTAATCTGACCTTTGGTGAGCTACCTTCATCAGCTCCTTGTTCACTAGGAATAACCTTATCAGCATCATTTACAGGCTCCTTGGGCTCAAGACGTTTGCTACTTTTAAATTCTTGTTTTATAGCTTTAGGTTTCTTTACTTTATGAACACTGAACTCAACATCTTTGTCTTCTTCCACATCACTCTCTGGTTCTTTCTTAATATTTAGAAGAACACCGCCATCCTTCTTAAAGCTTTTCCTCCCACTAATTATATCGGCCCAGTTAGGTGTGGAGACATTGCGTGTTCTACGACTAGTACGGGTACCTGGTGATTCAGACACTATGGCAGCTGTCACAGGTGTTACAGCGATAGTGTTAGCCTTCTTAGTTTTAGCAGTAGCTTTATTTGTTCTATCTTTCAATGAAGTTTCAGATTTGTCGTCTTTACTACTAGAATAACCTTTTCCTGAACCAGTAGCATTAGATTTTCTTCTTTTAGCTGACTGCACACTTGTTTGTTCAACACTTTGACCTGAAACATAAAATGTTTAGTGAACATATTGCTCCATCTACTAATCAGTGTCTGTTATTTTTTTAATTGGGCCTGGCAAAATAGATTCTACAATATATACAACAGGGAGTACTTCTTTGATCGTCAAAAGCTGCTCTACTTTTGAACTTTGTATTTGATGCCATTCATATTTCATTACCTTGTTTCGTAAACTTGATCACAAGTTATTACTACCATAGGCATGTGCTTTCATTATCTGTGTATATAAGATACAAACTTAGTAAACCTTAAGTTATGACATATCCCAATATTTTTTTTACCTGATGAAGGCACAAACATGACTTGTGTTGAAACGTAATAAATTTATATAGTGGAGTATGTTTCTGTTTTATTTAAATGACATATATTCAAATATAATTGCATGTCTGTAATTGCATTAGCAGTAAACTCGCTAACTCTTTCCACCATTAGCCATTAAATACAATATAACAGGCATGAACTATAAAGCTCTATTATGGTGTAACCTCATTTCGTAGCTCTATGTGCAAAATTACCAGTACAGTTATTTTCAAACACATTGTACCTCTGTATAGCCTTACTTCTAGACAACAATCAATATTTGCAGCTCCCAAAGGGTGTTGCTCAACAGAGTTTAACTGTACATGTAATGTAAATGTCATGTATCATAAACAACATCTTCCCTATTGAAAACATATCTAAGTGTACATTATACAGAACTCCCATAAAACCAGACCTCCCACAAAACTGGACTTTCGATCTGGTCCGGACAGGGGGTCTGGTTTTAAGGGAGTTTACTGTAACAAGTACTGTGTACACAGCATAACTAGATTCAGGATATGTTATCCTGTAAGTAATTAGGAGTCGATGACGTAAAGGCTTAATATATTTGAGTAAACAGTATAACTTCTCTAGAGCAACACCTTTTGGGAAACACAAAGTTCAGTTGTAGTACAGAGGTTGTTGAGCTGTAGAGGTAGATTTTATAGTAAATTGTTACTTCTGGTACAAAATGATTAAGTTGCTCAAAGAGGTTGTTGCTCTTGGAAATTACCTCTGAGGATGTTACATTGTATTTCAATGTCAGGATGCGCACAAATCGCAGATAATACTATGATACACGGGTTCCATTTGACTCAGGAATAGGGGCGTTGACCCTTGCAAATTATTGGTATTTTGCCTATAAAATAGTACAATTTAGTCAAAAGTAACAAAATGACCCTTCAGATTCAAAAGCTAGTGGAACCCCTGTAATACACATATATTACTATAATACCTTTCTGTTTAGCAATCCCCTCATCCATTTCCTCTACATATTCAGTATCAGATATATCATCATCACCATCATCAACATCCATAGCATCATCTACAGCTTCAATATTACGCTTTTTACTTTGTGGTGTATTTGTTTTATCTTTTCTAAGCCATGGACGACTTTTGACTGGAATAAAGTTGTGAATGGCGTAAAAGTAAACATTGCATTTGTTCACACCACCTAGTTGACCTATCACATAAAACACTTCAAAGAACAAACTTAATGAAGCATACCAGGAATTTAATTCCAGTTTTGAACAATTAAACAAGAGAAATGAAAGTGAAATCTGCATTAGCAGCCAATAAAATTAAACTGCCACCTATTTAAGTTGCTAAATTGGTTTGCAAATTATGTTATCCACAGAAAATAAAAATGTTACTATTATATTACTCATAACAGTTCTGAATGCGCTTAACACCAAGAACATTACAATTATCTGGACAACATAATACAATTACAATAAAGGGATATCACTAGGATTTGAAAACCAATGAGTCCAAAGCCAACATCTTTGAGAAACATTGTCATTCAATTTAAGAAATGTCTTGGGAAACAACATTTTCAAAAGAAGACAAACCCAAAATGCTCAAACTTGGGAGTCAAAGCAGTTCATATTTCTAGCATCTTGTTCAATTAGATTTTATTATCTTTATTAGTTTGAGTTGGAAGTCCTATCAAAATTCACATTATCCTGACATTGGGCTAACCAGTCCTGTACCTACCCTGTTTAAATATTGTTTTAAGTCCCACTGGTCAACAGTATCTCAGTCATATTAAGACTACCAAGTTACATTACCCTGACACGGGGTCACTAGCCAACAAACAATGCCAAAACATCAATCAAGCGAGATTTACCAGTACCATTTTAACAACTTAGGTATGTGGCGGCCCGGGATTGAACCTGAGACCTTGCATACTTGATGCTCTACTGCAAGGCCATTGAGGCGAACATTGTACCTACCTGTACATGCTACATACTGTTTGCATTTCTGACTATTTTGGTACAATGTATACCACTCCGTGGTATTAGATATAAGGTACACTTGACTATCAATTCCTGAGCAGAAACGTTTAACCATACTAGGGTCAGTAAATAAATTATGGCCGAAATAAAAGCAACATACCGGAATTGAAGTTGATCACACCTTTGCATTCCAAGAACATATGTATTCTGGTCATTGGTGTGACATCCCCACAGTCTTTTAATCCTTTCCTTGCTTGAGATATACTCAAATATTGAGGTTTCTGCTTCTGCCTAAATGTAAAGTAACAGATAGAATAATATGTTTATATTTAAACAAGGAAATTGTGTGCGAGTTTCATTATCAATGGAATTTAAATTAATATCCATCTCACTTATTCACAAATTCCAATGTAACAAGGAGTACCTCAAACCAAACGATCTATAAAGACAGTTTGTTTGTATATTCGGGTTTAATGCCATTTCTTATCAATTTTTCAGTTACTGGGTATAATAAACGATTCACTTAACCAGCTTTTTTCTACTATATCCTAACCAGTACTAACTTCTTCTTCCACAAGGAACCAGCTGTCCACATGTGGAGGAAAGTCAACACTGTTGTCAAATTTTAAAGGACTGGGTTACAAATCAACTGCTGGACCACGGTCACAGCTATAAAGATACACAATAATTGTACTAGAATAGTATTACCAGCCCCTTTTTTATCCTTATATTGACATTTTGTCCCCTGAAACCCATTTGGGCCAAATCTATAATTTTATATTTGACTCTTAAGTGCTGATCAAAATGCTCAATTTTTCTTAATTTAAATTAGAATTATCACAGCAAATTTAATGGGGCCCTAATTGTTAAGTGAAAAGATGGTAAAATACTCAGATTCAGTACTGTATTCTTCCAAGTATTGCTCACAATTCTGTCTGTATTCTTCCAAGTATTGCTCACAATTCAGTACTGTATTCTTCCAAGTATTGCTCACAATTCTGTCAATTCAGAATGGTAACCAACATTTGAATGTGTTCCTTAAAGGCAGCCTTAGACATACTCCAAGCCTGCGAAGGACAAGTCTACACAAATTGTCATATTTTCCCCATATTTCTTTTAACCTGTGTCCAATACAAAGCTGTGTGCAATACTTCGGGTGAATACAATACATAGTGAGATCAGCCACTGACTACTTACCATGTTTGAATCATATGATTTCGTATCTTTAGATATCGTTCTTTGTTTTTGGTGGCTCTCCTCCCATCAAAAAAATCTGAGTTAATTTCTTTTTCTTCATTTGATACAATAGAGAAGCTGAAGCAGACTTCCTTTGTAGCTTTAGGAAATGTCTTCACCTTACCTTTGGCAGTAAGGATTTCTTGATCTGCCAAAAGAATAGTACATAGCTAAATTATAATCTAGTATTCAATTTCATTGTTGTGTTTACACAGTTTTACTTGCAAAATGTTTTCAATGTCTGGTATACATGATCACTTGACCTATTTCTTTAGAACAAACTAGAATGGTTTCCGTATGGCTGCCACAAAGGACCTTAACTCTGACAAGCTCAACTAGGTTTGACACCAACTATTCCTGTGAAATTTTATTGAAATCCAACCAATGGTTTAGGAGAACAGACACGGACAAACTTTGTGACTTCTATTCTAACAGAAAAACAGCACAAAATTGATAAGTCTCCCCACTATATGTGGGAGACACTGTATGTGGGAGACAGTGTATATGGGAGACACTATATGTGGGAGACACTGTATATGGGAGACACTGTATGTGGGAGACACTGTTTATGGGAGACACTGTATGTGGGAGACACTATATGTGGGAGACACTGTATGTGGGAGACACTATGTGGGAGACACTGTATATGGGAGACACTATATGTGGGAGACACTATATGTGGGAGACACTATATGTGGGAGACACTGTATGTGGGAGACACTATATGTGGGAGACACTATATGTGGGAGACACTGTATGTGGGAGACACTGTATGTGGGAGACACTATATGTGGGAGACACTGTATGTGGGAGACACTATATGTGGGAGACACTGTATGTGGGAGACACTATATGTGGGAGACACTATATGTGGGAGACACTGTATGTGGGAGACACTATATGTGGGAGACACTGTATGTGGGAGACACAGTATGTGGGAGACACTATATGTGGGAGACACTGTATGTGGGAGACACTATATGTGGGAGACACTGTATGTGGGAGACACTGTAAGTGGGAGACACTGTATGTGGGAGACACTATATGTGGGAGACACTGTATGTGGGAGACATTATCATACCAGTAGTTTCAGAGTTAATAAACTTAAGGTTAATGTTCTTGCACATGAAAGAGACTAACTTTCAAGATTGATGCATATATAAGTTAACTTTTATAATAGCAGCTGGAAGATATACAATAAACAAGAGGGCCCAAAGGGCCCTAGGTCGCTCACCTGTCGTACTAGTGCATGCACACCCCTATGGTGACCCTACACATTTTCTGAATAAAATTTAAGGAAATTCAGCATCTATTGCAAATTTTTTAATGATTTGACCATGTGACCTTGTTTTTGATCCCAGATGACCCAAAATCGAATTTGGCCTAGATTTTGTTGACATGATCATTGTGACAAAGTTTCATAAAGATTAAGTTGAAATTGTAACCTCTGGTGACTACACAAGGTTTTTCTATGATTTGACCTATAATTTAAACAAAATATTTTGGGAAAAATATTTTCCTCCATATAACTGTACAAATACATGCCATGAAGACAAAACAATACCTAAATACTGAAAAAAATAAAAATTAAAAAAATAAAAATTATGGTTCCAGTGGGGTTTGAACCCACGACCCTCAGGAAAATGTCTACGCTCCCTACAGCGCTTTGATTTCCTCTTAACCATTACAATTCACACCCTGCTTAAAATACTAGAATATTTTGATATTTGACCTTTACAAAACTGCTGTGAACCCTGATACACATTTTCATTGGTTGATGAAAGTTTACTTGTATGTATACAGAGAGAGTTACAGCAGAAAGTTAAGTGACCATGAAGACTACATGTTGAAAGGTTTAAATGAGTACACACACATTTGAGGTTTAAATATTTCATGGTTCTACACACTGGTCATTATTAATTTGTTACAATCAGTATGATAAACTGATAGTGCGAGAGTATTAATATATAATACAAGTCATTCTTTTAACACACACGCGTTTTATATACAATGCAGAGCCTAGACATGATGTAGTTTCGGGCGAGGCAATTGAAGAGTAGAAAATGTCAATTGACAGTGTGACCTTGTTTTTGACCCCAGATGACCCAAAATCGAACTTGACCTAGATTTTGTTGACAGGATCATTGTGACAAAGTTCCATAAAGATTAAGTTGAAATAGTAACCTCTAGTGACTACACAAGGTTTTTCTATGATTTTGACCTATAATTTAAACAAAATATTTTCCTCCATATAACTGTACAAATACATGTTATAAAGACAAAACAATACCTAAACACTTAAAAAAAAAAAAAAAAAAAAAAAAGTATGGCTCCAGTGGGGTTTGAACCCACGACCCTTAGGAAAATATCAATTGACATTGTGATTTTTGTAATTGACATTGTAACTTTGTTTTTGACCCCAGATGACCCAAAATCGAATTTGGCCTAGATTTTGTTGACATGATCATTGTGACAAAGTTTCATAAAGATTAAGTTGAAATTGTAACCTCTGGTGACTACACAAGGTTTTTCTATAATTTGACCTAGTGAGCTAGTTTTCGACCTCAGATGACCCAATATTGAACTTGACCTAGATTTTGTTGAGATGATCATTGTGACCAAGTTTCATAAAGATTAGGCCAAAATTGTGACCTCTAGAGAGGACACAACCCAATTGTTGACGGACGGACAGACGGACGGACGACGGACGAGGTGTGATCACAAAAGCTCACTCTGTCACTTTGTGACAGGTGAGCTAAAAAAGGTGAGGTAAAATGATTACACAATAAGAATACTATGAATTTACCTCCAAGTTCAGTAATACTGGATATACTTGTAGAATCGTCTGATGTTAGTTTATTGTCATTGATCTCGACACCATCACTGTGACTATCAGTTGTATCATCCATGTTGTCTGTCTGATTTATCCCTCGTTTTCTACCACCTAATACATTACAAGTAATACACCATCAATATTCCATCTCTCTGATAGATTTACTATGTAACCCTTTACACCATAGATATGTCAAATCAGCCTATCCATATCCCTTGTCCAGTACCAATTAATGTTCAATGGTGAGTATTAAGGGGAGACAATCCAATTGTACAAGTAGAAATGGACTTATCAAGACACCCTATCAAGGGAGATTATTCTTAAAGTCGCACATGAGATGTGTACACTCATGTCCAACTTATCTTACATCAGACGACTGTAGGGTGTATGGAGTGAAATGTTATACTACCTAAATCACATTTGTTTGTACAGTCAGATCTCGATACAACGACGCTGTTTGTTTCAAAGAAAACAAGAGATGTTTGTAAAACACGTATGCCCCCATGGCAGCCCAATAGTAAAAAATGGTGAAGGTCTCAGTGACCTACTGACCTCAAAATAAATAGAGGTCATCTACTGTTGCTGACCAACCTGCATGAAAAGTTTGAAGATCCTAGGTCAAAGCGTTCTTGAGTTATTGAACGGAAACCATTTGAATAGTCAGAAATAGTGAAGGTCACAGTGACCTTGACCTATGACCTTATATCCTCAAAATCAATAGGGATCATCTACTGTTGCTGACCAACCTCCATGTAAAATTTGAAGATCCTTGGTCACAGCGTTCTTGAGTTATTGAACGGAAACCATTTAAATAGTCAGAAATGGTGAAGGTCACAGTGACCTTGACCTTTGAAATACTAATCTCAAAATCAATAGGGGTCATCTACTATTGCTGACCAACTTCCATGTAAAGTTTAAAGATCCTAGGTCAGAGCGTTCTCGAGTTATTGAACGGAAATCATTTAAATAGTCAGAAATGGTGAAGAAGTCACAGTGACCTTGACCTTTGACCTAATAACCTCAAAATCAATAGGGGTCATCTACCGTTGCTGACCATCCTCCATGTTAAGTTTGAAGATCCTAGGTCACAGTGTTCTCGAGTTATTGAACGGAAACCATTTGAATAGTCAGAAATAGTGAAGGTCACAGTGACCTTGACCTTTGACCTACTAACCTCAAAATCTATAGGGGTCATCTACTGTTGCTGACCATCCTCCATGTAAAGTTTGAAGATCCTAGGTCAAAGCGTTCTTGAGTTATTGAACGGAAACCATTTTATACGACCGACAGACATGTGCAAAGCAATATACCCCCTCATCAAAGATGGGGGGCATAATAAAAATCGTTGTAATGAAAATGTCAGTATACCGAATTGATACAAAGAGCGTTTTAATACTTTTGTCCCCAAATACGACGTCAGTATAATGCATTTCAGTATATCGGGTGTCGTTTTATCTAGACCTGACTGTATTTAGAAGAATAATACTGGTACACCAATCTTTGGTACAAATATTTCTTTAACAGTATAATTCACTATTGCTATTTTTTCTACCTTGGACCCCACTAGCCAAATTGCAGCACACTTTCTCCAACCATTTTATACACATGTTATTTCTAGCTGGAGAAGAATGCAGACTGCAGGAACCCAGATTTACAATACAACCTCCAGTAGCAACAACATTATAGATAGTTGTTGCTCTAATGAAAGGACTTAGTCCGACACTCACATTAGCGCAATGTATTGTATTACAAACAATGGTTTAGTTAACTTACTTCGTCTCGGAGATGCGATCTCGGATGTACCCATTATAGAACTTTTACCACTTTTCTTATTCGCTACAACTAGACAGTAGTCTAACTCTGCATCGTCTGTCGATGTCTGAAAATACAACATACAACCATTTTATGATTTATTAATCTGATCTGTCAATTGTGTTTTCTAGTATTTTTATATGAGTTATGGATAAATTTAATAAATAAAATTAATAAATACATTTTATCATACATTATTCCATATGCACCTGCTGTAAAACTATAGAACAACACCCCTTGGGAAAAACAAAGCTTGCTTGTTGTACAGAGGTTGTTGCCCTTGAGAGGTAAAATCTACAGTAAATGGTAACTTTGGAAACAAAATGATTTATCATTATGCTGCTAAAGAGAGGTTTTTGTTCTAAAAAGGGCCACTCTGGAGAGATGGGACTGTAATTCGAAATATGTACAGAAATGTATCTTGAATTATCATATTTAACAAACATAAACATAAGCTATAAGCATGAAGATTGTCTCAAGGTTTGAGAATAGGGACTGATCTTAAGGTTTGAACAAGGTTACTATTAAATTTCAAGATTTGAGAATGGTGACTAATTTCAAGCTTTTGACATGGTGACTGATCTCAAGATTTGAGAGGATGGAGAATTATCTCAAGATTTCAGTATTGTGTCTGATCTCAATGTTTAGGCAAAACATATCTCATGTTTTGAGCATCTGGATGATCTAAAGCCTTATTATCAGTGATTTTTCTTGAACAAAATTAAACAGCCTGTGCCTTTAAAATTGGGAAAGTTTAGTGCAACAATTTGTGAAATTGGGAATTACTTAAAAAGATTGTTTTGGTTAAGTGTTCATATTTTGCTATTTTCTACTGATAATACTCTAGTCATATGTAGCAACGACTTTTGCAAGTTTGAAAATCTATTTTTTGACGTTAAAACAGCTATACTGAAGTTGCTTTGAAACCAGCTACAAAAGGGGGAAAATATGCATACTTTTTGGGAAAAAATTATGATTTTTTGGGGAAAATGGAGGTTATTTTGCTAGGGGAAGGTGCCTGTATTCGGCCCTAAAAATAGCCCAAAAAATTTCTGATTATCTAAGACTTGTGTGTAAATTTACCTATTGAGATAAAGAATTAATAAGTCACTGATGCTAATTAATCAGTAAATACAGCCCAGATAAAGACCACAAGCTTACCACAGTCTCGACTAATTTATTGACCATATCCATAACAGGCTGAGAGCCAGATTTCTTCTGCAATGCTGTCTTCAAGGTTGCTAGAGCTGACTCAATATCATTGGTGGATGTACTAGAGTCTGCTTGTATCATACTTTCTGTACCGTCCATTGTAACACTATCAGCTTCAGATAAACATATATCAGCATGAGATGTTTCCAGGCTTCTTGTAGGTTTGGAATCTTGTGAATTGTTTGGTGTGGATTTCGTACTAGTTGGCGAGGATACTGCAACAGAAAAACAATGATTTCAGCCAGTTTTTTTTATGAAATTAATATACCGGTAATTACTGGTGCCCACAACATTGGGAAAATTTAACACCAAAAATTGCAAATTTGGGATATATAAAATAACATTCAAAGTTTTGATTGTTTATTAATTGTTAAATATAGTACAGTAGAACTTCGATGCCTCGAACTACCTTCGGACCGGGAAAATAGTTCGAGGCATCTAGGGTGTTCGAGGCATCTATGGTATTCAAATATAAGTTCGAACTGATGTCGGCATGGAACTCCGAGTATGCATTGCATAATTACTTCACTTGCATAATGCATGTGTATCATTTTTTAACATTATTCATTATAATAATAAAACATATCTATATTTACTTAAAATTGACCTGAAATCTGATTTATTTTCAGCAAGCTCTTAGAATGTTTACAAGTCTTACTAAGGTTACTTGTTATACAGCGCATTTATATAAAGCAGCGAGTCACGAATTATTATCATGTTAAATATCAAGTTAGACTACCAATAAATAAATGATACTGAAACAAACACTTTTGACGTATGAGAACTTAAAAACATGATTATTTTATTCTGATATGTTATTGCTTCTGAATTTTATTAACAAAAAATAATTAAATTATAATTTCCTGGTTGGCCTTCGTTAGCTATTTAATGGATCTATAAGTGTTTAAGTTTCTCAAAAACTCGTTATACAATGCAAACAAGTGTTAGGTGTACATCTAAACAGTAATTATCACAACTTGTTAATACACCTGTCGCTGACTACCCGCGGTCGAACAATGGAGTTCAACACTTAATGAAAGGTGCGAAAACTTGCACTGTTCGACCCATCTACAGGTAAATCATAGCGAGGGACCATCCAATCAGTTCGAGTGTTCGACCTAGATATTGTTTGAGTGATCTATTGTTTCACTATATGAATAAAGAAGAGATTTACCGGGGCCGAAGAACCAGTTCGAGACATCTAGGGTGTTCGAGGCAAGTACTGTTCGAGGCATCGAAGTTCTACTGTATTAAGTAGGACAGGGAAGGCAGCTAAGTTTGCTTTTTTCTGTTGATTTTGTACTCAAGTCAAGTATCAATGACCTAAAGTTGAGCCCGTTAAAAATATGTTTGTCCAAAGGCATGGTATAGAGTTGAAAAATGACCCAGCTGCTTTTAAACCTGCGCGAACAAGAGGAAAGAATGCATTATTTTTGAGGAAAATAAGATGACCTTGCAAGACACTGATAAATATAGAAACACAAGTAAATACCTAGCTGACTACTGTCGTCATGTTCATCTACATAGTTGCCTTGGAAATGCAGTAATGCCAGAGATTGTGCTGTACTTTCATTACTTATGTCAACATATACATCTCGTTTTAAACCAGAGTCATCTTTTCCATTGGCCAGTAGACGAGCGTATGTTCTTTTCAACACGATGGGATTCCGTCGAGGAATATTTACACTTCTAACAACACGCCATTGATGACCGTCAGCTTCCCACCCATTGTTTTGATGATCGACTTCAGACTTAAAGACGTACACATCTCCATCTGAAGAAAATATATCACGTGTAACATCTAAACCTTACCACCTTACACTAAACACTTTCCGATATAAGAGGTCCCTAAGACGTTCAGAGGAGACCAAACAAGAGGGCCCTTTAGTAACCTGAGTAATCATTCAGACTAAAATTTACAAAATGGTCTCCCCTTTCAGGCCTGGTAATTAGCAATCATTCTCAAACCTGGAAATCTCAGTTTCAAAGCCTGCAATTCCACTTCAATATAGGCAAAGAAGATAAATTCAGGATTCAAAAACCTGAAATCTGACACAAGCCTGAAAAATACCAGGCCTGCCTTTGTACACAATTACTCATTATGGACATGTGACAGTGATTTTTTTCCTTCTTTATTAGGGTCCGGAAAACGGACCCTTTCGCAATTGCAAATAGGCTATAATTTTCCCAAATTTGAATGGAGAAATTCCCAATAAACAATTTTAAAAAATAATTTTCAAAATCGAACATAAAATGATCAAGTTATGAACATTTTTGACAAGAGGTCAAGCATAAAAGCTCAAAGAAACCAATAAACATTCACATGTAATCTCTTTTTCTGTTTTATTTGGCCTTTCTACTTCATGGAAATTCCCAAATTCAAGTTGTCACGACGCGAAAATTCCCAATCTGAACGGACCTTGAACCTTTCCCAAAGAGGCAAAAAAAATCACTGTGGGATGACATGTCCAAAAAGTGGAGTTGAGTTTTTGAAGAGTATTATTAATTAATAAAGAGTATTCACTAGTTATATCAGTGATTTTTCTTGAAAAAAATTAAACAGCCTGTGCCTTTAAAATTGGGAAATTTAGCGCAATTTGGGAATTATTAAAAAAGATTGTTTTGGTTAAAATTGTTCATAAATTGCTATTTTCTACTGATAATACTCGAGTTATATGTGACAACGATACTTGCAAGTTTGAAAATCCATTGTTTTGACTTTAAAACAGCTATACTGTAGTTGCTTTGAAACCAGCGAGCACAAAAGGGGAAAAATATGCCTACTTTTTGGGAAAAAAATAAGATTTTTTGGGAAAAATGAAGGTTATTTTGCTAGGGGAAGGGGCCTATATTCGGCCCCAAAAATAGCCAAAAAAAATCACTGTATATTATGTACAATCAAGTCATAAGAAACCCTAAGTTTGTAAAAAATACAGCTCACATCATCTTTAATTGATACCTCCTCTGCATACAATCATTCGAACAACTCGAGGCCTTTCAGTGCTTTGATTACAGTCATAGGATCAATCAATGTATATGCTACCAAGCCTACTGAGCAATAACATACACTGTGCCGTAACAGTACTGTAATATATAAATCTTTCACCCACCTGTTGGTTTATTCGGTGGAACTGTAGTTAACTTGCTTTCATCAGCAGTATGCAGTATCTTCAAAGCTTCTTCAGCAGTCAACTCGTTTGTTTTCCCCTGAAGGTATGGTATACACAGACCACTTGGTTCTGCCATTACTTCATACCTGTAATTATAACAAACAGTTTGAAACAAACATACATTATTATATCATATAAAGTAAATGTATGTATTGTATATGTCATTAATGTGTATGTTTTAATGTTTAAATCATGCTGATCGGAGTGGGCCATGTGACGGCATCATTGTGATTTTGTGCTGTCTGCCCCGGAGTAGGGCCTGGCATGCATTACGTAGTACCGGCATATTATCTCATATTCGATACAGGGCTAATTTTTTTTAGAGGGTTTTTAGGATGTGATTTGGTGTATATTTGGGCTGTGATTTGGTGTATATTTGGGCTGTTTTTTTCTCTACCTAGGCACTTACAGTGGCGTAGTCAGCGATTATATGTAACGGACGTACGTTAGTACATAACATTAATTTGAAAAGTAAAAATATAAATAGGCCTATATATGGCCAAAATGACATTAAAACTATCAAAATTATAACTATCCTGTTGTTCCCTTTTATCGGGCATCTAAGCACAAAAATGATTTTAAAAGCGTTTTAAATTGTTTTTGAAATATGACCTAAACACTTAAGCAAAACATGCAATCAACAAAAACAAAATAATGTGTATGGTCTATTTTTAGCGTTATATCACATGACCTCAAAATTCCGAATCCAAGAGCACTTTCTCGTATTACCAGTTTTTTTTGTGTTGTCCTCCAACCACACATGTAAATTCTCATTTGTGGTTGAAAACCAGTCAAAAACAAGACTGCGTTCAATAAACGCTTATGCCCCCTGTGGAAGCCTTGTCCATAAATAAGTCTAAGTCCAAAATTAGGTCAAGGTGAAGGTCAAAATGGGGTTAGGTGATACTGGCGTGTGGAGAGTGTTCATACACAACATCCATGCAAGTATGAAAGCTTTGTAGCAAGCCATATTAATGCTAGAAGAAACGGTCAATTTGGGTTAACCAGGACGGACGGACGAACGGACAGACGGACGGACAGGTGATTCACTATATGCCTCCCCATCTATCGATAGGGGGGCATAAAAAGTTTGAGCAAGAATAATATGGGATGTTTCCCTTTTTAAAATGTTCGCCATTTTTTTTATTTTTCGAAAATGTTCGTTCTGATGGATTTTTTTGTGTAAATCAACTAATATCTGTAAAACTATCAAAATGATTCAAAATCATAACTCAGAAACGAAGTTTTGATACTTGCCGGAAATACGCGAAAGCACGACAATACAAGAATCAGGGATATCCTTTCCGCTACCACGATTTTTTGGGGGCGGTGAGACCTATACCCCGTCCCTGAGACACTATTGACTTGCAGCACTGATAAAAACTCGATACATCCGGATGCTACACGCCTGCCCCTAACCGAAAGTAGGAAAAATTGTCAACATTTCGACTAAAGGTCACCGGAAATGACGAGGTGACAGTGACCCTTGCGCGAAAATAGGGTTTACATGAGTACAGACATCATATGCTAAATAGAGTACTCATTTTGACAACATCAAACCGTACTATGCTCTAATTAATACTCATCACCCGTACAGTATTACTGGGTCACAAGGGATACTCTTTATCACCTTGATCGCCATCACATACTACATGAATATGAAGTAACCATCACATAGTGCAGTCATTCTAGCCTCTATGGGATAGTCATTTTTAGTCACTACCACTTAGTTCAGCGATGCCCGGCCTTAAGACATCATTTGACCATTTATTTGGTCAACGTGCGCATGCCTAACAGGAAGGCGATAATACGATAGTGAAAAGTCGAAAGTACGATGATGAAAAGTCGAAAGTACTTGTACGCCTAACATTAATTCGAGTCTGGCTATGCCCCTGAAAAAATTAGATTTGGCTATCGATGTAAAATCTCTATTTTTTATTGTCTAGGGCATCTTTGAGGCATTATTTTCTTTGAAAGAACTTTATGCTAAGTTTGATAATTTCTCAATTTTTTATCAAAGCACTAAGACTTCTAAGTACCTCAGTCAGTCAGTGTGTCTCTGCTACTGCATTTTCTAAAATTATTTAGTGATGCAATAACAGCTGCGTTAAATATATATTATTATATGGAGAGGCCCTCCTACTATATACAGATTACAATAGATAAATAAGGCTACACTTTAGTCCCTTCCCAGTTGATTACCTCCCCTGCATATAGATTGTAGAGCATGTTTGGGTACCTCATTTACCAACACAATATTAGTTTGTAAATATATTTTGACTGAAAATAACATAAAATATTATATATATGCTATATAAACCGTACTACCTAGCTTATTAAGTCATGACATAAAGAGCATTTTGAATTTGGAAGGCTGCGACGAGCCAACATTTCCGCGCCGGACTGCTAAATGGTTTCGTATCAGTTTTGTCCACTCCTACCTCAGTGGAAACTTCCATTTTATCGTTCTAAAGAAAATGTATCGTTTAATAATTAGCCACATCACAATTACCTCTCAATTATCCGAACGTAAACTCATAGCTTGTCTTATAAACAAAGCTTTCTATCGCACCACCCCATCAGACGTACAAAAATGGCGGAATGACCTGCTTTCTCTTTCGGACCAAGCATATTCGTACTTTCGTACCCGGCTAAAAAAAGTTAATATTTTACAAACAATATTTTTTATAATACTATGAACGATCTATAAAAACCTGGTCATACAATCATGACCTTTTTATTGGTGCTTCTACGTTGAGATTTAGAATTAATAGAAAGAACACCGCGAAGTAGAAAAATTAATAAACACTTGTGTAAGAACACGCCAAAGGTGCCAAATGCGGTGTTATCTTTTCCCTACGTTACCTACAACTTAAGATAAATGACGCTATCATTATTTTTTAAAACTATGGGTATCATATTGTCATTTATTCATACAAAGATAGGAAAAAATGTACCAAATCTTACAATATCTCGCGACAGTCTTCTGAAATCTCGCGAAATCTCATATCTCATGTTTTAATAAACAAAGGCAAAAACTTATAAGTTTATGCAATAGGTTTATTATCCAGCTTTAAAATGATACCCCAGGCAAGGAATAAAACAGGCGTTAGCAAATAGCCAGACCTACTCTCCTTTTAATGGAAATTCCAATTTTTCAGAAAATACCCAATTTGCCTCATTCAAACAATAATTTTCTGAATTCTATAAGTGAAAGAAAATAATAAGTTACATCATGCAGTAGAAGAAAGCTCTTTGAAATAAGAAATTGGTCATTAAAAAGAGATGACACTCAATACTGTCACAAGTATGTTATGCAAAATATCCGAATCGGCTGAGTGCTATTTTGCATTTTCTCTCAATTTTCAATTGAGTGTCCACTCTGCGTATATTTAGTCTTTGTATTACATAAATGACATGCCAGAAACATAAACTAAAAAATCAGACTCTTCGCCGACGACATCATCATGTACCTCGCAATTGTAAACGACGCAGACTACAAGAGGCTCCAGACCTCAGTAAACTTCAAGAATGGGAAACACGTTGGTAATGGCCTTCCACCCACAGAAATGCCAAGTCCTACCCGGTATATCTGTTACAAAAAAGAAATCTAAATAAATAAATAGATATACCAGATTTATATAGCGCCTTTTTCATGCAAACACACGTTCAAAGGCACTTTACATACATATTGTGTTGCAGCCATCCTCTACCCGTGCAGATAGGCCTACAGCATGATCTGACCAGAGGGACATACTGAGATAGAAAGCCCCTTAAAGGAGAGAGAGACATTAGATAGAGGCGTGTCCGGCGCTGCAGAAGTGCGCCTAGCTCTTATTTCGAATAGACAGCTTGGTTCTTTAATATGTCCAGTGTATAGCACTTATACACAGCTTCCTGACACCTTACACAGATCTACTTCATAGGCGGATCCAGGGGGGGGGGCGGACCCGGCGTACGCCCCCCCTAAAATCGTCGGAGCCTAGGTAGTTTATCATATTTTGGATGTAAGAACAAAATTGATATGCAATTTTTTATCTCGCTTCACTCGCGTCAATAAAACAATAATCAATTTATTGATTTTAAAGTGAACTTAATGCTGTATACAAGCAATAAGATATGGCTGATTGGTAGCATGGTGCCAAACATCGGCTACAGAGATTCTTGCACATTAAAAATGTCTGACAAGTCATAAAAAATTAATACAGTTGGCTTGATTTTCTAATAAACCTGTACTTTTCATTAAAAAAAAGATATCTCAGAATGCAGCTGACGAATTCCGTGGTTCTTTATAGAACTTTCGTGAGACAGAAAGCAACTGGACCCCCTAGTCGCTGGATCCCAAGTATTTCACATTTCCACTTGAACAAAAGTGTAGCCCTGGAGTTCGCAGGGTATGCTGCTCAGATAGACAGTGCATTTTTTCTTCGTGACGTATTCACAGCAGCTATATATCAGTGAACATTATCCAGTCGATTATCGTTAGTCCTGGCTATATAAACAACGATTTTTCTTGCTCGTTTCGCTCGCTGTAGATCTATGCAAATTCAATGAAAGTTTTCGATTTATCAATGAGTTTGTTGGGTATGCTGCTCAGATAAACACTGATTTTTCCAATTCTTACAATTACTAAATCAGTGAATATTACCAAGTGATAAGTGTGTGGTGTATGCTGCTGAAATAGATGATTGCATTTTTTTCTTGCTCGCTCCGCTCGCACAACCGCTATTAGTTAAGTTTGTCAAGTAGGGAATGAGTACGCGGGATATGCTGCTCAAATAATTAATTATATTCTTGCTCGCCTTACTCTCACATTAACTTCATCAATGAATATTATAAGATGAAGAACGAAATTGTGTGGAATGCTTCTCAGAAATACAATTTTTCTTGCTCGCTTCGCTCGCACATTTCTTTGAGGGGGGGGGGGGGCAATGTACGCCCCCCCTAACGCCAAATCCTGGATCCGCCCCTGTACTTTGCAGTGACATACGGTCAGTCGGGTGGGAAACACGGTAAAGCGTTTCAGAAATGTCCAAGTGCCCAGACCGAGATTCGAACCAGGGACCTCTCGATCAGTATAGTCAAGAGCGTTAGCCACTCCACCGTCATGCACGACTATATACTCCATGGACACACTTTAGAACACGTTAAATCTGCCAAATATCTGGGATGTACTATCAATGATAACATGAAATGGGGAGAACATATAAACAACATTACCAACAAAGCAAACCAGAAATTAACTGAAATTCCTCCGCAGAAATCTGACTGTTGCTTTAACTCCAACCAAACAAACAGCATATAATAAGGTCATCATCAGACCATCTATTGAGTCGATCAAGGTAAGGAACCACTAATACTTAAGCGGCCCAAATGGTGATACACTCAAAGAGTCCTGAAAGAAACATTGGGTTGACTGGAAATGGTGTATTGACAATTTCGCTTTGAAATCATGAAATTGAACATGTTGACATTTAGACCGAAATATGATAGTGAAAGTATCTAGTAGGGGTTAACCGGTCTGGGACCAATCCACGCGATAGCGAAAATATATTCTCTATCCTAGATGACCAAAATTGTTCTTAGAAGATACACGACCCCCTATTTTGAAGCTTACATACACTTCTTTAAGATGGTATATGTGTGCCAGGTGGCCATAGACTAAAACTTGTTGAAATTTGAGGCCGGCCATTGTCACTTTACATTGAACTAAAGAACAAATATATTTGGTGGTTCCTAACCTCAAGTGTATCTGACATGACATCATACCTAAACTGGAAATCGCTAGATGACCGCAGAAGAGAAGCCCGCCTCATTATGCTATATCAGATCAACAATGAACAAGTACACTTCACCAAACCTTCAAACAATTCATTCCGGTAACTAGACACTGAAACACTCTTCCAGCTACCACAATGCCGCACACACTGTCAGTACCGTCTGAACTCCTTCTTCCCAAGAACAATCAGGGACAGAACAAGCTACCACCAGACATCCAGTTAGTCGGGTCAGTCGATGCCCTCAAGCAACGACTGGCCGCTCTTTGTATCTAATCTCATAAATAGCCTTGTTTTAACCTTTCAATCTTTTTCTTATTGTTATACTTTTATCTTTATATCTTTGCTTGTTTTTATTTGCGCAAACACCGGCAAAATCTTCAACCTGTTGATGGTGGCCAGAAAGTGGAAAAAGTATGAAACACCGCATCTGGCACATAATTTGGAACACACGGGCTTTATATCCCTTAGGAAATACAAAACGATTGAAGATGGTACATTGTAGAGAATAATTGAATTACTAATTGCGCCTGACTAAGAATGAACTTTGTTCGCTAATATTTTTGTACCGCAACATAATTTTTCATATTTGCACGTAGGGCCCGGGAAGTAACTCTCGTGTATTGGTCTGTCAAACTTGTTATTGCCATTTGTTGTTTGTTGCTTGTTATTTACGTTGTCAAATGTTTTGTTATGTCAGATGCCCATATGGGCCTTGACTACAAATAAAACTTGAAACTTGTCATAGCCTTATCTCCCTTAGCAACTCTGTGCATATTATTTAAGTCGGTGAACTCCTGTAATAAGTTACTGGCCCGAATCCAACCGGGGACGGGCCCCTAGTCGGTGACAGGGTGACATTTTATACACCTATCATTTTGAATGTTAAAATGCCCACGTGTAAGGGTCAGGTTATTGAAAAATAGCTTTAAATATCCGTTCATGGTAGTATGACTGATTATGTACACGTAGATCTAAACAGCAACAGTTGTTAGATCTTTGATCAAAACAATACAATACACAACCATCTAAAATACATGCAAACATGTTTTTAGATCTTTGCAATACATTATAATAATTTTACGTCTGGTTCACATGGTTTAAGCAAAATATAAGCGAGAAACATGATTTTAATACAAACTTAAAGAGACACTTCGAAAAATACAAGATGTTTCTTAGACCCCGTTCACACTGGGCTACGCTCTTACTACGATCATGCCGATCTGTCCCGACCTGACTAAAAGTATGAATCGGGACGAGATCGGCGTCAAAACCAAGAAAATGTATAAAATTTCTTCACCGGAACGTCTGATCGACGCTTGTGCTACGATTTCGCTACGTCCACAGCGTTTCCGATACGATGCTTGTACGCTTACACCATGTTTCCACCGAGATCAATGCCGATCATGCACCGTTTCTATTACGATGTCCCAACGATCTGCAAGACCCTACTACGTTCGTAGACAGACCTAAAAGACTGTAGCACGATGTTGCGCCGCTCATGCCGACAATACTACGATATAGACATGATCCTAGTACGCTTTGGTATGATGCGTACACTAATCAATGAGTTGTGGCACTTTTTTCACATCACGCATTGCCTGAAAGAGGCATTGAATCCATTAGATGATGTTTTATGTTAACAATGAACAACTTTGTCTACATAGCTGTTATATACGGAATCCTGTTAGTGCCATTTTAAATATCGTGTATCGCCCTCCAAGGGCGAGACACGAGATAAGAAACGAGACACGAGAATTAGACGCGATATTTAAAACGAGACACGAGAATTGCGCGAGGCCTGAAACGAGACACGAGAATTAAAAATTGAATTCTCGCGTTTTTAATCTCGCCCTAGACCAACAACTTTTACAAGTTAATATCTAATATCGTGTAATTCTCGCGTATCGTATCTTGCCTCGCAGTAGATTCTCGCGCCTCGTTTCAAATATCGCATCTTAATCTCGTGTCTCGACTTCCAAGGGCGAGACACGATAGTTAAAACGAGACACGAGAATTCAACGCGAGGCACGAGAATCCAACGCGAGACACGACAATGCTATCGTGCAAATATCGCGCAATTCTCTTGCCTCGCGTTTCTATTTGGTCCGCGAGACACGAGAATTAAAGCGAGACACGACAATGCTATCGTGCAAATATCGCGCAATTCTCTTGCCTCGCGTTTCTATTTGGTCCGCGAGACACGAGAATTAAAGCGAGACACGAGAATTGAAGGCGAGGCACGAGAATGCTATCGGGCAATTCTCGCGTCTCGTGGCGATACACGACAATGCTGTCGCCCAATTCTCGCGTCTCGACCGGTGTGCCAGTTAAAATTTCTTACTGACACCGCCTAGAATTGGGCGACAGCATTGTCGTGTATCGCCGCGAGACACGAGAATTGGGCGACAGCATTGTCGTGTATCGCCGCGAGACGCGAGAATTGCGCGACAGCATTGTCGTGAATCGCCGCGAGACGCGAGAATTGCGCGACAGCATTGTCGTGTATCGCCGCGAGACACGAGACTTGCCCGATAGCATTCTCGTGCCTCGCCTTCAATTCTCGTGTCTCGCTTTAATTCTCGTGTCTCGCGGACCAAATAGAAACGCGAGGCAAGAGAATTGCGCGATATTTGCACGATAGCATTGTCGTGTCTCGGGTTGGATTCTCGTGCCTCGCGTTGAATTCTCGTGTCTCGTTTTAACTATCGTGTCTCGCCCTTGGAAGTCGAGACACGAGATTAAGACGCGATATTTGAAACGAGGCGCGAGAATCTACTGCGAGGCAAGATACGATACGCGAGAATTACACGATATTAGATATTAACTTGTAAAAGTTGTTGGTCTAGGGCGAGATTAAAAACGCGAGAATTCAATTTTTAATTCTCGTGTCTCGTTTCAGGCCTCGCGCAATTCTCGTGTCTCGTTTTAAATATCGCATCTAATTCTCGTGTCTCGTTTCTTATCTCGTGTCTCGCCCTTGGAGGGCGATACACGATATTTAAAATGGCACTAACAGGATTCCGTAGTTATATGCGTGAACGAGTTGGAGTTGTTCAAATGTTTAAGTACTTTTCTAATGTCTTTTCCATTTTTGGTTAAAAAACTTGTTTTCCACATAATAATTTGCTTTGGTCTATGTCCAAATGTTGTAAAGGAAAATGACTATCCTTTATATCGATATTATAACGCAATTTAACGTGTTTCAATAGAAAACTTAGTCAAAGTTGATGCCGATTGTACCACGGTGTTATTACGATCATGCAGATCCCGACAAGATGCTTTCCCGATGTTTCTACGATAATGCCGATCTTAATACGACCTTGCCACGTTCTTGCGCCGATTCGTTTTAGCCACGATCCCGCTACGCTTGTTTTGAACAGGTTCAAAATAAGCGTAGTAAGGTCGGGGAGCTTCCCGACCTACGCGTTTCCACCACGACTCTACCACGTTTACAAAGATCCTCCGCCGATTGACCACGACTGTTCCACGATCGGTCACGATTTGGACCAATTTTAGATCGTAGTAGAAGCGGGGCCCCAGTGTGAACGCCCTATTAATAGCTGTCACACTTGTCATCACTGATTTTCAATAACTAGGTCCATGCCATGTTCCGTTGTTTTATTAACAAACAAACCGCTGGAAAGCTAACAAATATGTCTCTACAGAAGGTTATTACATCAGCCCAAACACTGAGATAAAATAATCTCTTCCATCGTTCATAAAAAAGTTCAAATTTTCAAAACATCTATCAAAATTTAAACCTTCGTTATTGTCGCCGACTCAAAATACCCAAATGAACAACGTCTTCTTTTTACGAGTAGCTCATTGGAGACGGTATTTTTTGTTTTAACATCAAGCTCAAACCCTCCTTACAATAATTCATGAGGCAATCTGCTGTCCATTGCCAGCTATAGTGTCAAATTTTAATGCGTTTCATGTGTCGCCAATTTTTTCAATTTTAAAAAACCTTCGTTATGGCCAATTAATATAGTGTAGCAAACTAAGAAATAACTTGTTTATGACAAATGAAACATCATTATGTATACCACCAAAGCCTAAATAAGACTATAGGAACGCAGGCATATACGAATTATTTATTAAATCGCGAACACTGTGCATCATAAAATATTAACCTTTACTCAAAAGCAATAGCTTAAAACTTTCGTGATCATAAAAGATGCACATTAATACTAAAACTGACTCCTGGTAGGCTATTTACACAACCAGATATATCATCTTGATGTAATAAAAACGAAATTTATGTTTAATACAGTGTTATACATTAAACTAATTTCAGTTTTGTACACAGTTTAAACCTTCGTGATTTAAACTTTCGTTGCCAAAATTCGAAACTAACGCTAAAAACGCAGAAGATTACAATTATATGACTTTTTGTAAGGCCTATTTGAAGTGTAGACTTGCTTGAATGCGAAATCGCCGAGAGATGTCGTAAAACATTGCTTGTATTTCCAACTAGAGTTGTGAGTATTTTTACCTAACTTTTCAACGAAAATATTTTTTCAATAGGATTGACTGAGATAGTATCTAACTATGATATTATTCGCACAATATAACGTTTTTCTAAGATAAACATTTACATAAGAGAGTATGGCTTCCTTTTTGTATAACACTTGTGTTTAAATCTATAAAACCTTCGTTATCCTGCGATAACGAAGGTTATATCACTGCATTTGGTGAGAAAAGTTATATTATAACGTGTATGTACACATTTTACTTCATTGCATTTAAAAGTCTGTTACATGTGTATGAAATTGGTACCATTACATAATTTGCAATGTGTTCTGTTATTATTTGTTGAAGAGAAAACCGGACTACGGTAAAATATATAATAGTCTTCGTGTTCTGCAAGTGATTTTTAGAACAGTTATCCTATTATCCATACGCAATATCAACCTAAGTATTGATATTGCATAGACTTATATCATTTGTTAAGTTTTATAGTGCATTAATTTAGTTACAGTCTAACGATTTGGTTTATAATTACGATAACGAAGGTTTCATAAATATAACGAAAGTTTAATTTATTATATGAGTTTTTATAACTATGACCAAGAGTAATGCTGAAATCCAAACGGTATATTGTAAGCGCTTGAAAGAGCAAAACAATGAAGACTACCTATGACTGGAACGAGAGAGAATGTGCCGTAATTATGTACGTTCCTCTAAACTGCCAGAAAGAAGGTGAAAAGGGAGAAACAAGCAAAACAGAAAATACTAAAAATAACAGATTTGAAGACGTTAGAAAAATACAAGAAGAAAGGGAAACCGGCATTGTGGTTGAAACAAAATATGCAGTTGGTAATCATGTTACTACTGAGTGCAAAGATAGCTTGTTTATTGATAACATTGTTAATCAAGACGATGAAAATCATGAAGTGAATTTTGTGAAAACTAATATGCAGTTTTTCTATTGACCTAGACATAACGACATAGTTAGATGGAAGTCTTGTTAAATATTGATACTAGTAGATGCACCAAAGGCTACTCAAAAGTCAAAGTCATTGTTAAAAAGTAGTGATAGTGACAGATAGTGTATTTTGAACATGTATGCGGTGTATACTGAAAAGTTCTGATGTCACTAAACCTTCGTTATCAGCCAGGTTGTTGGTATTGACGTTTTCAATAAGCCTGTTTGGTATTATGTTTAAGTTTTGTGTCCAAGTGTCTCTTGTACATTTCAGCATGCTTATTAATGTAGTTACAACTTAGATACTTGCTAATGTTCCCAAAATAATTGTCAACATGTTATATTCTGATTCTCAGGAAACCTTCGTTACCATTTTACCGTCTGTCGCCATGTTATAAGTATGTTGCATTATCAAAATGATATCATAACGTGTTTTGTGGTAAATTGAAATCAGAAACACCATATAAACGTGTTTTATGTTTGTATACGTTTGTCAGTTTGACTCTTAAGTGTTGTTCTGATTAATTGCTGACATTTCAGGTATGACTTTGAAATAAGTTTTCTTCAACTTTTTAATATGATAGTACTAAATATTCATTGTAAATGCATGTTATACATTGTTGTACTTGTTCATCCTAGTTCTGAACATTAAACAATTCTTTAGATTAAAAATATGTTGCTTTTTTGTATTTATCCATTATAACACAAAACCTTCGTTATTATTTGGCTGATTGTTAGTGTTTAATCTTCTTTAAAAATTATATGTAGATGGGTCGAAAATAATGGTTCATTTGAATTCTATATACGATTACCAAGTTGCATTTGGGTTGATGCGCGATCACACAATAAAGCATTGTTTGTTTCAAGTTAAAGCAAGCACATACTTATATTTATTTTGTTTACAGCCAAATGATTAGTGCGAATATATCGGTAGCAATTCAAACTTGTTATTTGATCATTTCGTTCAGACGTGATCACATTTAGAATCGCCATACATCATAATTGCGATTACAGTAAGTTGAGCTATATTTTTGATATAGTATTTCAAATAAGTGTGCAATTAAGATCATAGGGCTGTGATAACGGAGGTTTTGTAAGTACGAAAATTGGTTTCTACCTACCTGTGTTTGCATGATCATAACATAAAAACTACGAAAGTGTTGCATTCAAGATTTTCGGGCATGGTTACTGGATGATATATCAAACTTTTAAGGTAAGATCAAACTGAATCAGGAAAGGTCGCAATTTTAGTTTCCTTCCTTACCGTTTGGACCTAGTTATTGAAAATCAGTGCATATCAAAGATCTAAACACATGTATGTATTTGTGGCTCTTTGATCACATGCAATTTAACACACCCAAAGCGCAAAGCGTTTTAAACTTTTATATAATAGATCTATATGATTATTTATTACTTTCATGTTGTTTTAACCTGAAAACTGAATAAGAAAATTAATATATTCAAAGTGGGGTTCATTTTGTGACTTTTTTGTCTGATAATGACGTCATTGATGCCGTTATTTTATTTTATGGGACTTGTCATCTTCTATGATACAATTTTACTGAAAACATTTAGCAAGCTTAATCATGTCTTTCATCTAGATAGTTTGAAAATCAGGATGATGTGTTGACTGTTGTGAAGATTATATACCGTAGAGGATATTTGTTGATTTTGGTGTATGATCGAATTTTATTTCAGCGATGTGATCCCAGAAATCAATGTTTTCACGAGTGGCAATTTTAAACTCGAATGGTGATATTTCCACAGTTTCCTAATATTCATATTTTATATTTCACACACTGCTGAGCATATTTACAAGGCTTCCATTTAACCCATCATTTGGCAAAATGTTTTCCACAGCAGCTGTGCTAGGTGCATAACTTGCGAACAGAAGTGTACGCTACCTAAACATTTCGCCAAGTTGGAATCAGTTTGGCAAGGATTACGTTAAAACGGAGTAAAATTGCACCAACTTCCATAAAGCCAACGAAACGGCATTCAATCGCGGGTTTTATGCAAGATATCTGTCTCAAAACATATATAATAAGTTAGAGTGAAAAAACCTACCGAGTCGACGTTGTTTTTGGTCGAAAATCGTGCACTGCACCACTTTTGGTCACGCGGTTGCCCACCCGTGTGCCCCCCTGGCAAAAAGTAAACGTCACGAACTATTTATACCTATTCATAATAAAAATACCATTCTGATCATCTCGCCTTTATGTTTTGAAATAAAATTACCGAAGTCAAACGGAAATGGCTGAGCTTTCAAGATTGATAACAATACCGGTAACATTCATAGTGTATGGTCACGTGGTATAAATAATAAATAATAATAATAAAGACTTTATTTATAGAGGGAACATACTTAACATAATTGTCAATCTGCCGTAAGGCCCTCAACAGTAAAAACATTGAAATAACAGAAACATGACATCAATAAATCTAATAACAAATGCACAAAACATCAAGCGTACGGATATAATTATAATGAAATTATAATTATGTCATATAGTTTGTTTAAGATGGTTGACATGTGAATTAACATACATAAAAATTACAATGATTCCCAATACAGACCAACACAATTGTACATGTACATGAACTTAGAGGTATCAAAATTAATTTTCACATTGTGCTACCTCATAGAATAGATACATTTTATATAAAGGGCGTTGAATTGATTGAGTGTAGCAGACTGCTGAATATGACTGGGTAAAGCATTCCAAATAGATGATCCTGAATATTCAAATGACTTACGGAAAAGTTCAGTATTAGGGCGAGGAGAATAAATTTGAAGGCTAGATGTTGACCTTAATTGTTTAGAGTGAACTTCTGGTGTAAATATAAAAGAAGTTTGTAAATATTCAGGTGCTATGCCATTCAAAGTTTTATACATTTGTACAGCTTTAAGGTAGATGACCCTCTCAGGAAATGTCATCCACTTTAAATCCACAAACATTGAGACTGAAGGTGTATAGATGTCCTTGAAATGAAACTCGCTTATTGGACTAATAAAGCAGGTATAGAAGAATGAGGTATTATGGGTCGAGTGGTGACTGGTGAGAGTTACTGACTGCTGATCCGAAGGTTGTAGGTTCGATCACCGCCTCCAGTCGGATAAAAACAGATATGCTCTTCAGTGTTTCCCACAACACACTAACTTCACTAACAGTCTTTCGGATGAGAAGTCCAGTGTATGATGCATGCTATACATCAGGCACATAAAAGAACTAGGGATGCTTCTGGAACTGTGGCATCTTCTGTATCATGCATTATCCACAGAAATCTAAAACTACTGACCTTTTCTCGGGACCTCGTCCATATGGGTCGCCCAGTGGCGAGGATAAATAAAAGCATTATAAGCAATGAGGTATATTAGTTACGTTATGCGGTATCAATGCACGTACGATGTAAAGTTGAAACAATCGCACGTTTTAAAATCCACATTAGGTGCATTCCTTGACTCAAAATCTGACACAAAATTAATCGAAAAGGTTTCCAAGGCTTTATCTGACACCCGACAAGCACACGATGCTCTTCAAGAATAACTCATTTATAAATGTGTCTTCTTTAAATATACAATGTAGTCCAGTCAACGGAGTGTTTAGTGTAGAACTAATTTCCACTATAGTTGTGCACTTTTACTGAGTGAAATCCAGAGGGATTCCAGACTATAACTAATTTGATAGATGATGAATTTTCGGGATGGCGCCATGTTACAGATACATTTGTATTTTTGTTGCTTGAATCTCCAAATACAATTTCCATTCTGTACTTACCAGAGCGGCGCTCACAACCCGCCGTTAGTACAAGTACGTGTTGTCTACTTGCTAAAACGTGGCCAATTTGTTATAACATGAAAAACATATGAGCCAGTCTCCAGGAAAACCTGCTATTTTGACATTATGTAATTACTGCATCATGTAACAAGGTTTTAAAACACAATTATAATTCTTAAACAATTGTGTTGATCACTTGAAAGCTTTTTAAAATTTCTTCTAAACACCGTACAACCCGCTGTGTGTAAGGCAGTTCTGTATGTTGAAGGCAGAGACACACACGTTTTGCGCCACTAGAGTGGGGTAAGTATTTGTTATTTTATATGTGCTTTGCGTTGCTTTTGAGAGTGATCACTTACATATATCGATGACGCGATGAATGAACAATAAGTATATACAATTTATGTGCCCACAAATGCCATATTAATCGAGTAAACAAGTTTAAGGTATGCGATGTTTGCCAAAAGTTCGAAACTTTCGCCTGCGACATTACATTCTCAACAATTCGTGGTTTGGAACAATTCTAAAACATTGAATACAAACTTCAATCCTTCCTCAATATATCTGTCGTTTCCGTTTTGGAAAATGTACATTTTCTGTGAAGATACAGAGGTTTAAATTGAACGAGGTACAAAAAAAATGCTAACGAAATAGGCAGTTCTGTTTTTCAAATGATAACGACAAAGGCAGAGGCGTTAAATTTTAATGCTAACGCAGAGGCAGAGATAAGAGATTTAATATGCTAACGACTATGGCAGACATTTTAATGACTTGACAGCGCCATAAAACCCCTTTGTACGATTTGTATGTTATAACTATGCCTCTTCTTATTAGATATTTATAACACTTGGTACAAATGTTTACCACATCGAGACGCCGTGTCATGCGCAAGACACAGGTCCATAGCTCAAAGGTTAAGGTCACACTTAGAGATCAAAGATAAAAAAGGCTCAAATAGGCATGTGATTCGTGTCCGCTCTGTAACTATGTCATTTCTTATTTTATATTTAAATTACTTGCCACAAATGTTTACATCATCAAGATGAGGTGTCATGCACAAGACCCAGGTCCTAACACAAAGGTCAATGTCATACTTAGAGATTAAAAGTGAAAAGGCACAAGTATACGATTCTTTTCTGGTTTGTTATTAGCTCCACTTTTCGTAGAATAAGGGGAGCTATTGCAGTCACCCGATCGTCGGCGTAACACTTTTGTTAAAGTTTAGGTACAGGTTTTTAACCTCTTATTTATTGATTTATTGCTTTCATACTTTGCATACTTGTTCGCCATCATGACCCCAACCCATATGCAGGAGTAGGCAACTCTATCAGACATTTTGTTGAAATTACGCCCCCTTTTTCTACTTAGTGCTAATAGTGCAAATGTTAAAGTTAAGGTACGGTTTTTTAACCTTCAAAGTGCATTGACATATTGCTTTGATACTTTAGTCACATGAGTAGGTAACGGTCCTGCATAATTTGTCCAAATTATCCCCCTTTATCGACTTAGAAGCCCCAACCTCTACACAGCAGAGGGTAATGCTGCTGTTATGAAGCATTTTGTTTTGAATATATAATGATTGTACTGTCCTGGCATGGCGCTGCGAATAGTGGAGCGCGCTGTTCGTGGACAGCTCTTGTTTTGTTATTTTGTTCTGGATTTTAAAATTCGCATCCACACCCTGACTCAAATGTCAAGGTCACACTTACAGACCCAACTCTAGTCTTCTGCTCAATGTCACATTTAAGCAATTACAAACTTGTTTCAAATTATTCCATTTTCATAACTTTATACTTAGGTGTCTGATGACAGCTTTTAGCGGGGGCATCCGTGTCCTGTGGACACATTTCTAGTTAAATATTTTGTTCTGCTATATTTTGGTAAAATTCATAATAAGTCAAGAGAGGTAAATTTAACACATGTATCTAAATGTGCAAAATTCACCGGGAATGTGAACAGTGAATAATGGGGACCAGGCTAAACGCTGTGAGCATGTCTTGAATTGTGCCAAATTGCATTTCTAATTTAAAAAGGGGACATAATTTCAACATATATTTGACAGAGTTACATATTCATGTGGAGGTCATGGCGTCATGATGGTGATAAAGTATGCAAAGTATCAAAGATACATGTCAATGCACTTTGAAGATTTTAGAGGTTAAAATTGTGTACATAAACTTTAAACTTTTGTACATGTATTTCGAAGTCCGTAAGTCCAAATGGGGCATAACATTCAACAAAATGCTTGAAAGAGTGCATATGTTGGGGCAAAGACGGTTGACAAGTATGCAAAGTATCACAGCAATATGAACATGCACTTAGATATTATAGGCTAAAACATTGAACGTAAACGTACAAATTTGCACTCAGTTGAAAAAAGGGACATATTTTCCAACAAATACTTCATAGACTTATCTACTCCTACGTATGTGTTGGGGTCATCCCATTATTCTTCCAATAGTGAAGCTAAATATTAAATTCACACTGCAGTGCATCAATGAAAAATCAATGTTGGTCAGTATCCACTTTAAAAGATAAATCATGTTGTTATTTATCCTCAATCATGTTGGTTTTTATCCATTTTTCACACATGGGTTACTTTAAATGGTTATCACGTATTAACCGCAAATGTAAATAACTTACTCTAAACTAAGTCTGATAGTGAAATGAATGAGCTGTATAAAGAAAAGACCTTAACCCAAAATAGACAACAATATATATGTTTTATTAACTGTCAAATAAATCCGACACAGATTTTTCAAACTTTTTAACGTATTGTGTATCACATTCACAAAGATACCCATAAATAGTTTTAGTTTCATTGAAGGAATTTACTAGTTTATCTTCATACAGCTTCAGAAGGTGGTTAAACCCGTAGATTTTGAAGAATTGGTCGAAAATGCGACGAATACGTAAACATACATCCGCCATTTTGCAATCATGTTGCGATTATCCAATCATGGTGGTTTATCAGGGTAACAAGGGTGTGGATATCGAAAATGTATTTAATTTTCATTTTTATTTGTAAACAAAGGCTTGTGTTATCTCCGGCAAACTACGAGGGGTGTTCGATATGTATTGTCACTTGGGTCACAAATAAGAAACTTCGTTGATATCTTTAAATATTTCGTGAAAAAAATCAATAAAATTTAATTACCGGAATGTTGTTTCTGTTGCCTTTTCAAAGGGCTAGTAATAGACACTGCGACTTTTTGCGAATAACTGTCGATTAAAACTTCCTTTCGCGAAATAATCTTATTCCACAACTATCATACCGTAAATAATCTAAATTCCTTCGATAAAAACATAATGTGCTGTACTTGATTGCCATTTTGAACAAAAAAAGAGCATTTCAAAGTCGCGAAAATAGGTGTCAAAATCGTTATAGACACTGAGACAACTCGCGATGAAATCTCCAAATCAGACGTACTTGCCGCAATTACGAATATTCAAGCGGAGATCACTAAAATATCTAATAAACAAACGAGTGATTCACTATTGATAAAAAATATTCAAACGGATGTCTCCAATATGTTACATAGTTACAGAGTAATGAACGGAACTCTGAACAGTATCCTCGCCAGACTGCCAGTCAATACAGCAGTCACATCTAAACAAACTACAATGTCATGTACAAACTCTTGGGTCGGCTATCGCAACTATCAACCAGAGACTGGTGGACTGCGAGAGCACATCGAACGAACGGAAATCCTACGCCGAAGTTCTTAAAGTGACTAAAGACAATCAACTTAATGATACCGTGCAAATATCCCAACAAAGTGTGTATACGAACAATATTAGCACGCATGAACAGCAAACAACTAATTCACGGCATATTGATGACCAGGCTATCAATGTTACGATTGGTGATAATCCTCAAACGAAACGTTCGAGCTATAGTGGACACATATCGACAGAACCAAAAACCAAGGCAGAGGTCCCTCATCCCCAATATTTACATGAACACGACCCTATGATAGAAGAACACCATGATCCAACGTCATCTCCTAAAGATAACGATGTAGAATTTGTCGCTGCAAAACGTCGCAGAAACGTGTCATTCTTCATAGGAAATATCGACGCACATGTAACTAAAAACGATATTTACAATTATTTCAAGACGAATAACGCATATGTGTCGGTCATACGCATATTTCATGGTCGATATGGCTCATCTGCTAAGATTAGAATACCAGAAGATCTGGAGCCAATTGTGGACGATCCAATGTTCTGGCCGGACGGAATAACATACCGGAAGTGGGTGCCCAGGGAAGAGCACCAACGTATACGACAATCGCACCAACGTCCTTATTACCGTACTCGCTACCAGCGTGATAGGGATGTTTACCATGAACAGAGATCTGAACCAGTCGAACAATTCAGGTCTTCGCATATCAACGGGAGCTATGTACATGTAGACAGTAACACCCGCAATATTCGACCGAGGCGAAATGAGAATCGCTATGACAACTCATCTGACGTCAGCCGTGATAATAACACTTACCGTATTAAAGACACGATCGATCGAACACGCATGAATGACTTCTGGTGGAATAAGCGTGACAGTGATAACGTTGATTATTAGTTGATTAGGTGTGATACTATAATTATATTTGATATATAGTCCAGTTAGGATAAAAATCCAGTGACGCAGCGGTCGGGTCCACTATAACGGTGTAAAACCAATTATAAAGGTTTATACTGTACAAACAACTATAATTTCAATGCTTAACTAACATACTAAACTTCGCTCTACCTGTTTAGACAATGGTTGTGATTTTTTGCGTACACATAAACTGCAACGTCACTGTCACAATATCCTAACTGAACTATACGTAGTAAACATTGTATACAATCATGTATAGACATTTATTGTGCCATTTATCCTATAACGTTTTTCTGTGTTTAACTATGTCATTAACACTATTATGTTGGAATTGCAGGGGTATTATGTCGTCCGCATACCCTTTAGCAAATATGTTAGATAAATATGAAGTAGACATTGCGGTAATAAGTGAACATAAATTGCTTCCCAGGTCGACCTTATTTTTCCAAAGCATCCATTCAGATTATGACAGTATAGTAAATGTTGACAACAATGTTGACAATTTCGGGACCATTAAATGTGGTAAATCTGGGACAGCAATTATGTACAAGAAATCATTGTCTTTCTGTATAAATGAACTACCATCTATTGAAAATCATCGTATTATCGGTATTGAATTGAAATGCATTGGTAAAATGCCATTATATATTTTATGTGTATATATGCCTGCTAACAATGATACTAACTATTATAAATCTGTAGTGAGTGAAGTACAATCATTAGTATCTCACTATAGTCGGTATGGCAATGTTGTGATAGCCGGGGATATGAACGGGCAATTTATAACAGACGAACATAACGCAAATATGAAATCTAAATTACTGACAAACTTTATCAAGCAAAACAACCTAGTATCTGTGCAATATGAAATGAAGTGTGATAAAATGGGTACATTCCTCCCTACCGGGAAAATTATTGACCATGTTCTTGTGGAGTCAACATTCGTGAAAATGATCACCAGCTTCACGATTGAAGACAGCTCAAACATTCTTACATCGGACCACTTACCGCTCACCATAAATATGTGCGCGTCACTCCTGAAAACTTCGAACCAAACTTTTCGCACCAACATAGCTTGGAACAAATGTACCAGTGAACACTTGACTCTGTATAAGCAAGCGCTTTGCGATGAAATGCATTGCATACTTGAAACCAACAGTAGTAAATGTTCCCCATACTTGCTGAATACTGTAATCGTCAATGCAATTCAAAGAGCTAGGTTGGTTCTCCCTATAAGCAAATTCAACAAGAAAGCAAAGCCATACTGGTGTTCAGAAGTGAAATCAGCCCCTACAAAAGCACGACGACTTCGACGTATATGGATGAACGAAGGCCGTCCACGGGGACACAACAATGATAGCTACCACGAGTATAAAGAAGTGAAACGGCAGTTCCGACGTATACAACGCTTTAAGCAACGCAACTATGAAGAGAAAACTATGGACGACATAGCCAAGGCAGCTGAAGTTGATTATCGACTCTTCTGGAAATTACTCCGTCGACATAAAGGGAAATCCTCAACAGTGTGCAATGAGCTTGTCGTCAATAACATCTCCTACAGTAATGGCAATGTAATTCGTGGCTTCGAGTCTCATATCTTTAGTGTGTTTAGTGATAACCAGGACATGAGTGATACGAAAGTTAGAAGAGAACTTGAACTCTTACTATGTGAAAACAAAAACGACTACACGAACGAAATATCACAGACTGTATCAAGAGAAGAAATTGAGCGTCTTATAAAAGGTTTACACATGAAAAAGAGCCCTGGTGTCGACAACATATTCAACGAACACGTAAAAGGTGACAGTACGACTCTCTCTGACGCGTTATCTGTGCTTTTCAATGCTATTATATTCAATGAAAGAACACCGAGTCAATGGGGGACTAGTTTGTTAAAGACGGACCCTAATAGTTACAGACCTATTTCTCTCAGCCCAACCTTCAGCAAAATCTTCGAGAAAGTGATACTAAACAGACTGAAACAAACAGCATTGATTTCCCATCTCAACAACAACAAGGATTTCGTAAACGACTAAGTTGTATAACGACCGTGTTTAACCTCCAAGAAACAATATATCAACAAGTGGAAAGCAACAACAACGTATTCGTCGCCATGTTAGATAAAAAAGCCGCATTTGACTCAGTCTGGCACGACGGCCTTTTCCTGAAACTGGGGAAATTCGGTGTCGTTGGAAAAATGTTAAGGACGCTCAGGTCATCATACAATTCGCTAAAATGCGTAGTGAAACGCAACGGTGCTGAGTCGAAGCCAATTTCCATACAGAAGTCGGTTCGACAGGGTTGAGTACTATCTACATTCTTCTACCAACTCTATGTAGACCAACTATTACGAAACCTTGAAGACAGTAATAAAGGATGTTCAGTACTCACGACCAAGACAGGCAATCCAGCGTATGCGGACGACATCAGCCTAATAGCACTGTCTCCCTTAAATCTTCAAATTATGATAGACATCGTTTATCGGTATTGCAAACAATGGAAAATTGACATTAATGTGCAAAAATCGGAAATAATCGTCTTCACAAAGAAAAGGGAAATACCGAGCACAGGAATAATGTACGGAAGAAACTTTCTCAAACAGACTAATAGTGCTAATCATCTAGGTGTTCGCCAAGACTCCAACATGAAATGTAGCCATAGAATTGAAGAGCGGTGTCAGAAAGGGAAAAACGCGTTCTTTGCCATGACCGCACAAGGGGTTCATCCTTTCGGGTTAAATCCCTTAATATCTTGCCAGCTCTATATTAAGATTATTGTGCTAATAATACTGTACGGCAGTGAATTGTGGAACAATATAACACACTCTGATATTTACACTGTCAATAAAATGCAACACTTTATTGTTAAAACGATGCAAGGCTTCAGGGCTCGAACCAGGTCCGATATGTGTGAATCGATGTTAGGATTGAACAAATTGTACTCCTCTGTTATTATCAGAAAATTACTATTTCTTCACCAAATTATTAGTCTTGATTCCAAATGTGTGACTAAAAACATATTCCTACGCAGATACTTTCAGTTTGTACAAGATAGAAACGTTGAACTTGGATTTATCCCTGATATATGCAAAATATTGTGTACTTTAGATCTACGTAATTTCATTAATGCCTCTCTGGTGCATCCTGAATCAGTACCTAATAAAAAACAATGGAAACATACAGTGAAACAACTCGTAAAAGACCGAGAAACAACCTCGTGGACACAACGAACCTTATCTGACGAAGACTATAGACATTTTAGATTGATACACCCATCTATATCGAATGCAGTCTTATACCAAGTGTTAACTGAAAATGTACATAAATACATAAGACAACTCGTGTCAAAATTGTGGTGCAAAATACCAGATAATTCAGAACAACGTTGTCCTAACTGTGCTATACTTACTACAAACATTGACGTACATTCTGTATCTATCTGTAGTGAATACGATTTGAACGGTGGAATTTTTTCTCGGATGTCATCAGTATAAGTATTAGCCTAGCAAACGAACTACTTGATATGACCCCTGATAAATTTTATCTGACACTTCTTGGTGCAGAATTATACTTGGAAGATGAACATAAATGTGTGCGAGATGTATTTCTTAAACGTGCGTACGAATACATTTATCATTGTTTAAAATATGTATTCTGATTTAACATGTAAATAATCATTGTATTGCATTGTACATTATATGGAATATCATCTTTTGAGGTGGAAATAAAGATATTGTATTGTATTGTAACATTGATTTCTATCAAAATACAATTGATATGAAGTTATTGGTGCGTGAAACAACAAGCATAATTTCGTATAAATAAGAGTGATCTCCCTTGTTTGGACCGTCTTACTCTTAGACAGCAAATAATTTCATTTTGATTTAAAGTTCTAATGGAAATATTAGGATCCAGTTATCGTATCGTATGCTGCAGTTTAACGAATACTGACATTTACTTTTCTAAACAGCTACTGCAAAGATGACACAAATTTAGCTTAAAATGAACATTAGGCCAGTGTACTCGAGCATACCCTCTTCTAAGTTCAATAAATTATTTAGTTGTTGACGAAAGGCTATCATATGGCTATGTAATTTCCTAGATATAGAATAGAAACATACAACTTTTAGACAGTAATCGTAGAATCCTTCTAAATAGTGTCATTTTTTTCAGGTGTAGATGTAGAAAGTCAGCATGAAATACGTCAAATATTTATAATAATATATAAAATAAAGAATAGTTTGTGTTTTATTATATAATTTAATATCCATGAAGCATCTGTGTATTAATATATTATATATAGAGGATCTTACATGAGTGTCTTTCTATATTGAATTTATTAAACGAGTTGGATAAAATGATAAAATGCGAGGCTCTGCCGAGCATTTTATCACTTTTATTCAACGAGTTTAATAAATTTAATATGGAATGACACGAATGTAAGATTCTTTTTATCACATAAACTAAATACACAGTAAAAGTTTGTCAAGAATGCACACACTTCCCCTTTAGCAAATAAACTCCATAGGAGTTAAGCGATTCATTGAAAGAGCTAAGAAAATAGTGCAACAATGTATACTCCAATATGTTAATTTTTCTGCCTTTGAAAATAATATTTTTAGGGTATCTAAAATCCTGCAGATGTAAAACTACGCTTAACAAAGTAAATAATTAAATCTAGGACCGCAGCAACACAACGTATTCTGTTCTGTTTCGCGTTCCGTTCCGGGTTTTAGTAACAACCAAGGACAGGGGAAGTAACTAAGTTTTCCGCGTGAATTTATTCGCGATTCGTCTGAATAGCCGAAAATAACTGATTGTACACGATGCAAGTACTTGGTAAGCAAGGAAAATCGTCTTTAATACTCAAAATTAACGGATTTGTACAATGAAATCAACATCCGATGCTGTGTTTGTGTTGATGCCAGATATTTGGTATGCACATTTCGTCCCGATCTTATTCGTACCCACGTTTAACGGACCTACCGTCATGTTTACTTACAGTCATATCTCCTAGGTTCTTGTACATCTGTTATTGTGTGATTATAACATGCCCTAGAGTGCTCATAATCGGATATAGAATTTATTCTATTCTAAAAATGTATTCTTTTACTTTTTTGACAACGTGTATGAATACATAAATAAAGTGACTCGCCCTTGTATATACCTCATTTGCATGTTTATTACACGTGTGTATTATGACTTTTATGTAATGGGTTTATTAAACTCCCAGAGCCTATTTTATGTGATAAATATATATTAAACAATGAAATTACCATACATAAAATAGTAGCACATGATCTGAAAAGGGGAAACATATAATGTTAAAAACGTTATGATCAGTCAGGATGCGATATATGTATACATTTTGTACTGCTTCTGTAACTGCGGGAGGTGAGCCGATGTCATTACACAGCATTTTGAAATGTCCGTGTGATCATTGCAAAATCAACCTGCCTGGGTCTTAACTAACAATACCAGTGTCGCTGAATGATATGCAACCCCAAAACATTACATTCAATCCATGAAATTAAGCTGTGGGCATCACACACACTGATCGAAGTCACACAATGACACAATCTGGTCAAATTACTTCAACTCATCTCTTACTAAAATTTGCAGGACTATTACTTTGAACCCTCATCCATCCACAGCAGCACTCTCAGAACCAATATTGTTGCATTGTAACATTTTGTGGTGCCAGTGAGTAAGCAGAGGCTATGTAACAGCTTTGTTGCCATTAAGCATGGTGATGGACACCCTCTGTCAGTCCTATCGAGTCCTTCAACCAGATTGTGTGATGCCCACATCTTGTTTTCTGGAAGGAATTCGATGTTTTTTGGGGGATACATGTCATTCAGGGACACTGGTGTTGGTTGTTTAGTGCCAGGCAGGTTGATTTATATAAGATGCCCATAGCAAGTTTATTGAATATATAGCAATATCAATACTATAGCAGTCGGATCCGGCAAATAACAGTTCAATATAAATCACAGTAGGCGGGGCGTAGGCGGACCGCTCTCAGTCATTAGGCCTTTTCGACTAGGCTGTTTCACGAAGCAAGTTATAACCTGGTTCCCGTCCCCACAATTACAGCACTACTACAATAGTACAACTGTAAAATTAGAACGGGAACCAGACTCTAATCTGCTCCACGAAACAGCCCAGTCGAAAAGGCCCATTGTGATTATAAACATGTAAAATCGTCCGCTGTGATGGCAAAATAAACACGTCCGAGGTTCTGTGGCGACGTCGAGTTAACAAACTTATATCATTCCAGTTTTAGTTATGAGTTAACAGGACCCTACGTGTATGCAGTGGTATCATGTTTGGCTAAATAGTGCTTGAAAGTTTTAAAGCACAATCAATGTGAAATATACATGTATAGTTAATTCATTTTTACTGGCTGAGTTATACCGTTTGCAATCGAGCCAAAGATTACACGACGGAGTTCGTATTCCGGCCGAGTTGACCCTGGATCTATTAAAATACAAGTAGTAATCCTAGCTCATTGGCCGCATACCCCAGCCCGGTCTGTCGTAATTCCAACCATGGACATCAGGATCAATTGGTATTGTTCTGTATGTTTAAAATAAAAAGTAATATTCTAGCACCCTGTCCAGATCCCCCTGTCTTGGCTGCCTGGACTTGAACTGTAAACATCCGGAAAATCTCAAAGTAATCTTCGTATAAAACTGTGTTCAAATAATATAAATAACAAATGTTAATAATCTGGCAACAATGAATTGGATGCTATCAAATGATACACCTGCTGCATGAAGCAGATCATACTACACGAATAAGATGATTGTCGAGGGAAAATCATTTATCTTAAGTGTGTTTCTGTTATTTCCTATGGTTTCAAGAACAAGTTTTACTCTATCAATTTGGTTTTATCACATGTTTCTTCTTTGACATCGTGAACGTGTAATTAAGTAGAACGTACTTTTGATGTTTCTGTCCGACAACTTGTTTAAAAATTCAATATTTAAGAAACACGATTTGCATTCTTTTTTAGTTTATGAACCTCGACAACTAACAATACATGGAGGTGGACCAGAAAGCATGACATTTCTTTTTTATACTTAGAACTATGTTAATTTAGCTATCCTATTTGTAAATGATATAGCTGGGCAGTTCTTAATGGTTTAAGATATAATCCGCAAAATTTGCATCGCCTTAGTTTATATTAGTCCGTATATTCAGGTCTGTCACTCGTATACAAATAATGTAGATCTGATAGCAAAATGAAGCATTTTATTGTGGTTTTCAACTGATAAAACGGCAGTGGATCATGAAACATATACCTTACGCATATATACAATATATGTTAAATTTATAAATGAATTAGGGAAAATTCAATTGTTTATACACGATGTTATGTAAACAGGTGACTGACTTAATGCTACCTGGAACCACCCTCATGATATGATTAGACGGTCAAACAAGGGAGATATATCAGTATGACTACAATGATAACGACTTTGTTATGTCGCAGCCTTCGACCGAACACACATTCTTCCGTTTCAGAGGTGGGCGCTCTTAATTACCATTTGGCCACCGCTGATCTTGGATCTGCTTGTATTTTATCCAAAGTGTTTTTACTACAATTACGAAATAAGATCCAGCGGCCTGTTGTCATTCCATAATATTATGTAACCTGTTAAAAGCGACCGCGTTCTGATATTTCCATGGATGGTCGTTACAGGCAGTTGTGTCGGTACATTTTATATTCCTTAGTTTGTCTCATGATTTTGTTTCACTTTTTATGAATAACGAACAGTAATTATAACTGTTGTAATAAAAATATTTTCCAATGACTGAACGATCATATATATTACTATATTCACCTGTTTGTTTTGAAATGTCGTTGCTAGTACTGGACTCTATCTAGAGACGCACTGGTTGCTATATAATTATTCACAAAGTGACTGTAAGGCGAAACACGTCCAATTATTAATACCGACAAAGTCTATGAAATTAACACCACGTTGAAGGGAACAGTATTACAATTTTGCTTTCTATGAAATATAAGATCTATTTCAGCAGCTGCGTCGTTTTGTCCAGCACCCTGTGAAACCTTGGAAAAGAAGTGTCAGGAATTATTGAAGAAACAGGTTTCACAGGATGCTGGAAAAACGGACATGCTACTGAAAGATCTTATATTTCATGAAAAGCAAAAACAATTCTATTTCATGGAAATCGATGTAGAGAAAAAAATACTTATGGCTTTTTTTCGAATTGAAGCTAATTTCGTCTTGGACCTGTAGCCAAACGTCACGTGGTAATGCCACACTGAAAATGGTGCAGGTTGCAGTGCAGAAAGTCTAGAACCGCTTACCAAGTTCATTGATGTGGCAAGTTGTAGGGGAAGATGAACTTGTATTCGCAAGTCCGTCAGAATGGCATGTTTGTGAGATATATCCGAGTGTATTACATCTAGTTGATAAGGCAACATGATGACCATCCTTTAAGCAAGTTCCTCTTTTTAGCAACATGAACGTCCCTTGAGCAAAGGTCTCTCTTTATCAAAACACGACTCTCCACAGCAACTACACATGTATAACAACCAAACTTTATTTTCCCAAATGGTGTTGCTCTACACAGGTTATAGTGTAATTATAAATGGTATTTCTTTTTTTTAAATGCGTGGTTATTAAAATTCCTACTGTAGGTATGTGTCAACCACTTATTCTTAAACCTGATGTATGGGACGCCATGGTTGTCTAATGTTGTTGAATTTCATGTTGTCTTCTCTACGAAGCGTCTTACTATGTCAAATATTCATGTTGACTTGACAACTTATGATGTTGACTTGTCTAAATACATGTTGACATGACAACCCTACTGTTTAACTTAATAAGACAGTGTTGAGACATATCAACACCACATTTCGAAATGTCAACACCACATTTTGACATGATAACAATACTGTTTAACATAAGACAGTGTTTACAAAAGTCAACACTACATTTTAAGATGAAAACCTTACTGTTTAGCATAATAAAACAGTGTTTAGACATTTCAACACCACATTTGGACATGATAACACGAATGTTATTGCCCATTATGCCCTTGTGACAGTTCGACATAATAAGTATCGTCTTTATTGCACTTGTTTTAAAGTGCTTCTGTAGTCAATGGAACTAAATTGATATCATCAAGAAAATAATTTATTTTTTGTTTAACCATATAATAAGTTTTGAATGCATATGCGTTAAGTTATAGTTAGAACATATTAAGTAAATTTTAATGATTAAAAAGGGCGGAGCGAGCGAAGCGAAGTGAGGCATTTTTAGTCATTAAAATTTACTTAGAATATAACCTACATTATGAGCCAATGAAAACGCCGCATTTTCGCGGTTAAATGAAAATTTAATCATTAAAATTTTCTCTTTACAGACTTGACGCCATGCGTTGGCGCTAATTTCTATCGGCCAATCAGAATGCAGAATGTTATATTCTAAGTTAGTTAGAACATATTAAGTAAATTTTAATGACTAAAAAGGCCTCGCTTCGCTCGCTCCGACCTTTTTAATCATTAAAATTTACTTAATATGTTCTAACTATAACTTAATATGTTCTAACTAACTTAGAATATAACATTCTGCATTCTGAATGGCCGATAGAAATTAGCGCCAACGCAAGACGTCAAGTCTGTTAAGAGAAAATTTTAATGATTAAATTTTCATTTAACCGCGAAAATGCGGCGTTTTCATTGGCTCATAATGTAGGTTATATTCTAAGTAGGGATATGTGCATGATGAATCGCACAGCATGAGTTTTTGTAATCAGAAATACCGTATCTGTATGTGTTTTAAATAACATTCTAACACAATTAGCCGTTTAACCAATATAATTTATTTGTTTTCACAGAGAAAGAAAATGAACGTGTGCTTGAATTACGTTGAAGTACTGCTAAGCCAGATAACGCAATGACGTTCCGAGAATGAAAGTAGTGCAACTGCTAAGGTGTCTTACTGTTTATGCTAGAATCGATTATTATAATTTTTATAATAGATTGTAAGAAGATAATAGATAATCGGACAGGGAAGGCAGCATTCAACTTAAACAGCCGAGCACAGAAAACATAAAAATATCGCATATCACAAAACACGACACAATGCCTAACGCATAGCTAAACGAAATCAAAGCACTGAGAGTATTAGTGGGAGGCGATCTGGTTGCTGCTACTAAAGCTTTAACCGACTGTACACGTTTAATGTTCGTTTTCTTACTGCCGATCTTGTTTTGAATGTCAAAATAGGTATATGTGACTATATAGGCATGTCGGGTATCTAAATAATTGTTAAAAGGTGCGTATTAATTTATATGTAATACGTGTATTGAATGCGTATATCAAAAGTGGCTTTAAAATAATACTACGCGCCTATTTATCAGATTCTACAGTACCGTCTTGTAATCACTTCCCTCACAGCGTGAGGCAGTCTATAGAAAGCGGCTAGCCAGTACAGCGGCACCATATGATTGCATAACAGTACTTTGCAGACCGTATACGATTCATTGATAAAACCATCACTTGACCGTAGTCTGAAGTTTCTAAAAATAGCTTTACAGCCGAGACATTTGATGAACACGTCATTTTCGTATTATGAAACAAGTTCGGTATCGGCCGGTGTAGTGATTTTTTTGCAAAAATATCGATTTAACGAACAGTTTCACAATAATTTTTGATCTTAGAATAAACAAATGTTGCTGATTGGCTTAAATCAGTTAAAAAATTTGGAGAAACATATATAGCAGTATTGGGAATGTTGACAGTTTCTGGAACTACTTGAATGCGGATTCACATAGCAGCCTAAAGGCGGTGAATTTTGTATTAAAAAATGGGCAATGGTAAAAATGATAGGCTTAAACGCCTCCAAAAAATGATCTTCACTGCCGAAAGGCCAAGCCCCAGCTGTCTAAAGGCTCAAATACATAGTTTCAGTTACAAGATTTCTGAATGACCTAGTTTAAGTTGTAAAAACGCTAACTGACCGAGTTTCATATATAAAAATCTATATACGCCAAACCTAATGGTGGGGGCATAAAAGGCGGAATGACCTAGTTTCAACTACATGTGTGTATAACAAATTTATTTGCCTGTAACTGGCAAAGTAATTGTGCTGCAGTCTTAAAACATCATAGGAATACGAGTATTAGTCAGCATTAGTTGTTGTGCACCTATATTTGTTTATTCGGATCCAACCAGTATAAGCAGAATATGATGCAATTTGACTTGTATCGCTTATAACTCAAAGATATTTGAGTTACGTTCTTCACGTTTTGTAAGAATATTTGTCAGTATGTGTAGTTGTCCACCTAAATATTTGTATTCGGATCTGACCTGTATAAACACACCTTTCTGATGACTTACCTACTGTTAACCCATACCGTGTAGTTATGTATTGTTTGACAACTCAACCAAACTACCCAATACCTACAGCCCAGTTAGGATATTGTGATAGTGACGATGGCGTTTATGTGTACACAAAAGTTTACAACCATTTGCTGAACAGGCAGAGTGACTATAGTATGTTTGTTTAGCATCGTAATCATAGCTGTCTGGATGAGCCTTTATAATTGGTTTTACACCGTTATAATGAACTCGACCGCTGCGTCACTGGATTCTTACCCTCACTGGACTTTAGATGTGTCGCAACTGTTGTATTTTAATATTTTGCATTACTATCATCGTATGTAAAGATGTTTTTATTTACCAACTGATACAGTGAATAATACACTTCTTCTTTAACTGTGTGTATACCCCCAAACCTCGACCTCGCACAGGAGCAACCAATTTTCGTTCTGCTTACTGATGGTCACGTTTCGGCCCATTGTTCCCTCGGGAAAGTGGATATCAGTGGTATCATCCCATGCACCAGTTGCGTCCCAAGTAGCCTCAGCTGTACCGTCGATATACACCGTTATAAATCTGAAATAGTGTCCTGAAATGTGAAAATAAATTAGATGCTGTTACGTTATTATCTGGTATATTGTAGCTTTTTTGACGACAACTTCTAAAGGGTTCGAGTAATTAGCAAGCATTGGAGATGACATAAAACGGTTACACTGTGTAGTAACATGATCTACACTAACAGTGGATAGATGAATAATGCTATCATACTGTGCCATACAATGCTTTACACTTACAGCGGATATATTGCTGTGCCAATGTGTAATACTATAGTTACCTGCGGCACAAGAGGACCGCATGTCTATTGGAATGCATGAAGATATTTGGCTATGGAGGAAACATGACCAAGTTACAATACTTGATTGACTAATGTTTCAGTCTGGCTTACGATTTCAAGTTTAAGGCAGCATTTGGTAAGAATGTCGTGAACCAGATTGATTCAATTTTCACCCAGACCATGTTAAACAGAGTCACGCACGTGATCATTTGGCTTTTAAGAATGAACGGTGTTATCGTCTGCATGGGCAGTTACGTAATCATACAGTGTGGTGCTGATCCAGATAAGCGTTAGGTTTATCTAGACATGTGTCGCTCATTCGGATTCCCACTGAGGGGTCTGCTTCATTATATTGATAAAGAGTGAATATAGTATAAATAATATTACATTTCATTAATGTGCGTGGTGTAACGATCAGAAAATTATAAAAAAAATCTCTAAATAAATTGAATTCAGCTGATTGTCAATTCCATAGTAACGAAAATACTCATATCTAAATACATTTTGCTGAACTTGTAAAATGAATGAGTCATTGGAAATTTTATAGCAGTACAATGAGCCAATGTCAAATCAGAACATTTTCTATTACTTTGTATTGTATATATTACAAAAAACTGTGTTGTTTATTTATTTTCTTTCATATATGTAGCATTTCCTGCAGGTTATCTTTCAGATACATCGATTTTTAAGACAGTTTTTATTTCAATTACATCCCAAAACCTGATTTACATTGTTACACCACAGACATTGTTACACCACATACAGGTATGTTACACCATGGACAAACACATTAATGTGGTTAATTGATCAAAATGAGGAATAAACTGAAGATAAAATGTATCACAGACGTGTGTGCTGTATTCGGTGCTACCCAATATTTCTATGCAAACACAAAAAGGTGGCCATGTGTTACCTCAGGTCGCATTCATTACAGAAATTGTCCATGGTGTAACAGTTATATTACATTTCGTAGTGTTCTTACGAATAATAAGGATATAATTATGCTTATGGCAACACATATCTGCTTTAAAAAGTTGTGTCAATGAAATGCAATCCTAAACAATTAAAAAAATTCAATATAGTTCTGAACCTCATAGTCAATGTAATCATTTTGTCCGTGGTGTAACAAATTTAAAGTGTTACACCAAAGACAGTTACACCACGGACATTTTTGAGATGTTATCGTAAAAAACAAACACACCGTTTATAGTACTTTGATAATGACAATACAATACGCATGTATACATATATCTTAAACAAAAAGTAGAACTATTTTGAAAAAATATGCTTGCTGATGCACAATAAACAGCGTTACACCAGAGACAAAGACAAAAGTACGACCCGAGATACAAACATTGAATTGTCAATAGCTTTCTAATTATAAATTAAATTAAAAAGCATTCATTGCTGTTGTGTGAAGGGTAATGAACTCTTCGAAATAAAAGAAATGATTTGGTATTTTATAACTGTGGATATAGTGCTGTCTCACTGCGTAATACCATGCTATACAGGCCCTATACCCAAACAGCGGATATAGTGCTGTCACACTATGTAATACCATGCTATACTCAAACAGCGGATATAGTGCTGTCATACTGTGTAATACCATGCTATACCCAAACAGCGTATATAGTGCTGTCACAATGTGTAATATCATGCTATACCCAAACAGCGGAGATAGTGCTGTCATACTGTGTAACACCATGCTATACCCAAACAGCGGATATAGTGCTGTCATACTGTGTAACACCATGCTATACCCAAACAGCGGATATAGTGCTGTCACACTGTGTAAGACCATGCTATACCCAAACAGCGGATATAGTGATGTCTTACTGTGTAATACCATGCTATACCCAAACAGCGTATATAGTGCTGTCACAATGTGTAATACCATGCTATAGTGCTGTGACACTGTGTAATACCATGCTATACCCAAACAGCGGATATAGTGATGTCATACTGTGTAATACCATGCTATAGTGCTGTCACACTGTGTAATACCATGCTATACCCAAACAGCGGATATAGTGCTGCCATACTGTGTAACACCATGCTATACCTAAACAGCGGATATAGTGCTGTCATACTGTGTAACACCATGCTATACCGAAACAGCGGATATAGTGATGTCTTACTGTGTAATACCATGCTATAGTGCTGTCACACTGTGTAATACCATGCTATACCCAAACAGCGGATATAGTGATGTCATACTGTGTAATACCATGCTATAGTACTGTCACACTGTGTAATACCATGCTATACCCAAACAGCGGATATAGTGCTGCCATACTGTGTAACACCATGCTATACCTAAACAGCGGATATAGTGCTGTCACATTGTGTAACACCATGCTATACCGAAACAGCGCATATAGTGCTGATCATGCAATATCGGTCCTTTAGATATGCGTTAGTATTTCAACCCGATCGTCTTCGTGCAACTTCCCGCTTATGAAAACAACATACAACCGGGATTAAACATAAATATAAATGTATTATAGATAATAAAGAGACAGTTTATCAGCTGTTAAATTATGCTAAGAAGAGGTCGAGAGTCGTATCAAATTCCCCGTACAATAACACCTGAATATAAGGTATTGTCTTACCATATCCATTATAGTTGTGAACTCGGACATGCCGTATTGGATATATATCATCAAAGTGCACTGCCCAAAATGGGTTAAGGTCGTTACTACTCGTTTGAGCACAGCTATTCGATTCCTCATTGTTATTTTTAACGCCGTCTACTGCATCCTTTGGTTCACCACCATACGCACTCGATGATGACGTCACACCAATTTTATGATTAATGGTCAAGCTTTCCGTAGCTATAAAGTAAAATGTATTAGGTAAAAAAGAAACGTCCACATAAACACATTGTAATATATGTAGCGTTAATGTTTTCGACTACCTAGAACTACGCAATGTTTTAAATATTTTTCTGCTGACGAACAGAAACACCCTTTGTTACTGAAAATAATGTAATGACAATGAAAATACTGTTAATTAAAGCCTAAAATTGCGATCGAGCGTATGCATGTTTCCCGTGTTTCTTCTTAATCACACCGTACAACCCGCTGTGTGTAAGGCAGTTATGTATGTTGAAGGCAGAGACACACGCGTTTTACGTCACTAGAGTGGGGTAAGTATTTGTTATTTTATATGTGTTTTACGTTGCTTTTGAAAGTGATCACCTACATATATCGTTGACGCGATGAATGAACAATAATTATATACAATTTATGTGCCCACAAATGCCATATTATTCGAGTAAACATGGATTAGGTATGCGATGTTTGCCAAAAGTTCGAAACGTTCGCCTTTGACATTGAATTCTCAACTTAGTTCGTGGTTTGGAATAATTCTAAAACATTGAATACAAACTTCAATCCTTCTTCAATATATCTGTCATTTCCGATTTGGAAAATGTGCATTTTCTGTGAAGATACAGAGGTTTAAATTGAACGAGGTACAAAAAAACTGCTAACGAAATAGGCAGTTCTGTTTTTCGAATGATAACAACAAAGGCAGATCGTTAAATATTAATGCTAACGCAGAGGCAGAGATAAGAGACTTATGCTAGCGACAAAGGCAGAATTTCTAATGACTTGACAGGGCCATAAACCCCTTTGTACGATTTGTATGTTATAAATATAACCCAGATTCATGTTAGGCTGTATTCCAAAGTCCATTTCACCAAGAATCACGAGTGTTTAGTGGTTATTTTCGTCCAGTTGATTAACGGAATTATTCAATATATTACATAACTGGTGATCGCTGACGCCGATAATTGTCGGTTGTGAGTGGCCTTTTATGCCTGTTAATGATGAGTACATGGCTGTTTTTGGCGTAAGATCTTCAGGCAATGTCTTAGAGTTTACAAACGAATGGTTCTCGTAGTATTCCATCGATAATATAAGTAAAATGTTAACAAACTGACGGTGAAATTTGCAGTTTTTGGGAGGCGCAATAAGTTATACCAGTTGAATTGTATAGTTTCCTAATCATTGAAGTCATACAATGGCCGGAAATCAAAGGTTGATGCTCTGTCGAGGAGGTTGTACTTTACATCTTATTCGTGCTGGAGCTTTATTTCTCTAACTAAATACATGTCCATGCACGTCTGCATATTTAATATATGTAGATCTATGACAGTTAAGTATAATTACAGCACTTGTTTGTCAGCAGTTTACATGAAATGTAAGTCATCGACACTGGAATTTTTACGTGACACTCTATTAAACTGCTTTATGTAATATAGATACTTTTTATTTGTTCGAGAATCGACCAACTATAGTTATATATACACGTTTCTACAATCGACTATACTTTAGTTGGTGAAACTACTTTTCTTCCTACACAGCCGCTAGGCAGCGCCACCTTTGCAATAGTAAACCGGTCAGCCGGTATTGCATAACTACCGACAAGGATGTAAACCGTCATGCAAAATAGTGCCATCAATTGCAGCATATATATATACTACAAAGCTACGTCATATTTCTAAATCTATAGGACAGTTGGATATCCCAATAAATAATTTAATCCTATTTCCAGTATTTCTTTGGATTTACGAAGCAATTACCTCTTCTGTTAACTGCCTTTCGTACCTTTTTCGTCGGCATAATCGTTACGTAATCATATACTGTGGTACAGACCCAGTATTTCTAATAATATGGAGGTCATGGTTCCATGCGTTATCAATCTAGCTACTCTAAACGAGCGGTACGCGGAATATCAATAACTCCGAGCATCACTCTATATAAACTGTTACACATACACGTATTTGATTAGGTTAGATTAATCACACGGGAGTATCCGACGTTACACGTATCTGGGTTATTTGGACTAATTAATACGTTTTAACATACACCGGAACAAACTCGATCAGCATCCAAACTGCTGAAAAATACTAGAAATTATCTGGCCGCAGAAAACTATTTGACTTGTACTTCCTGCATGCATTCATTCCAATCGTGAAAGCTCGGACATTTCCGTTTGTCTCCGGTAAATATTTCGATGCATACAGGCCGAGGTGATCAGAATGGTATTCATTCGAACAACTGCTGGCTTTCAGCGCTTTGATTTTATATGAACTGTTAATACATTTGTACATCGTAAATCTAATTATACATAAAGAAACTTACGCGTACTTGTGTCACGTCTTATTAATATTATGCTACGCCTCGTTGCATAATTATCTGCGGTCCGTATGACGTTAGATGATGTCATTAAGACCCAACAAGTTAGCATGGAATAATATGTTACATGATATACGTGATGCTACATGAGCACGTGTTGCCCAACTGTTTTAAGCAGTCAGTCCATAAATAGAAGTAAGACCGTATACTCTATGACTGTTTAAATAACCTGACTGTTTTATTTATAAAATACAGGTAATTTTAATCAACATTGACTGCTTAGAAGATTAATACAAAGATCATATGTTCGACTGCACATGTATAGCAATGTATCGGGGCATTACGATGTTTTACATTATGTCTTATCTTCTTCGTGTGACACAAAAATAGTCAAATAAAATTTGTAACATACAAATAACATACATATTTGTACAAACAAAACAGTGCATTAAGTTCCCTGTCAAGTAATTTGAATGGCTGCATTTCGAACTTACGTATTCTATAGAATGCTACAAACTATTCGTTTCTTAACTTCATGATAACAAATGGATCGCTTATAATGCCCCCACCCCCTAATCTGGCTACCCGACTAGATAATATATTTTTTTCAATCAATTATCATAATTTCGTTTTCAATTTTGGCTAGATTTTATTTTGGGCTTGATTATCTATGTTTGAGGGTCCAAAGGGAATTAATTTCATGAAAAAAGAGTAGACTGAAGAGTTGTCTCCATTATCTAAACATAGGGTATGTATAGACAGACTACCCCCCCCCCCCAAACCACACCAGTTCGTAATTTACAGACATAAAGGCAACCCACAACCGACAATTGCCGGCGTCAGCGATCACCAGATATCCTTTCCGCTACCATAGCGTACTTATGCAGGCTCGCCGAGATGGCCATTTCGGCCTTCCGTAGGTTTTTGGGCCCGCTAGACCCCTTTAAAGAGGGCTTTGAACGTAGATTTTACAAAACTGAAATTACTGGTCCTACCCGCCATTGCGGTACGATTCCCTGTGGAATTGCATTAACATTTAGCGCCAAAACGTTTTTATTTTTCTATAGCAGGAATATAAGGCTAGACAAAGGGGTCAGGAACAATGCCCTAAAGGGGCAAAAAAGTAGGCCTGTCAAGCTAAAAAAAAAGTTATTCGCGCAAGGGTCACCGCCACATCGTCATTTCCGGTGACCTTTAGTCGAAATATTGACATTTTTCTACTTTCGGTTTAGGGTAGGTGTGTAGCATCCGGGTGTATCGAGTTTTTATCAGTGCTGCAAGTCAATAGTGTCTCAGGGACGGGATATAGGGACCATATGAATTTCTCATAACCCCCCAAAAAATCGTGGTAGCGGAAAGGATATGTAATATATTCCGTTAATCAACTGGACGAAAATAACCACTAAACACTCGTGATTCTTGGTGAAATGGACTTTGGAATACAGCCTTACATGGATCTGGGTTATATTTATAACATACAAATCGTACAAAGGGGTTTATGGCCCTGTCAAGTCATTAGAATTTCTGCCTTTGTCGTTAGCATAAGTCTCTTATCTCTGCCTCTGCGTTAGCATTAATATTTAACGATCTGCCTTTGTCGTTATCATTCGAAAAACAGAATTGCCTATTACGTTAGCAGTTTTTTTGTACCTCGTTCAATTTAAACCTCTGTATCTTCACAGAAAATGCACATTTTCCAAAACGGAAACGACAGATATATTGAAGAAGGATTGAAGTTTGTATTCAATGTTTTAGAATTATTCCAAACCACGAATTAAGTTGAGAATTCAATGTCAAAGGCGAACGTCGCATACCTAATCCATGTTTGCTCGAATAATATGGCATTTGTGGGCACATAAATTGTATATAATTATTGTTCATTCATCGCGTCAACGATATATGTAGGTGATCACTTTCAAAAGCAACGTAAAACACATATAAAATAACAAATACTTACCCCACTCTAGTGGCGTAAAACGCGTGTGTCTCTGCCTTCAACATACATAACTGCCTTACACACAGCGGGTTGTACGGTGTGTAATCAGTCAAACAAACAGAAACAATATGGGTAACAAAGGTACGTTGACGGCGTATACAAGCTCGATGTATTGATGATAGTATAACTGTTAATTAAAGTTACGCTGAATAATAAAAGGGTATTTCTATTTGTAAGCAAAAATGAATTGAAACTATGATGTAGTTATTGAGTTCTAGCAGGTGCAAAACTAACACTCTACTACATGTACATAGTGGACATTTCTGTTTTGCCTTGTAAATGTCTATTTATGTTGTTTCATTGGATTTTATTATGTTATAGTTATATTCGGCGGCTAATTGAGACAACATGTTATAAAATAAATGATCAGCCAGTACATGACTTGTGCTTCCACCAACAGCAAACCGGTCACGCTGAGGACATAAAAATAACATAGGGTAAGTTTAACCATATAAATAAAGTACCTGACCGAACTCACACTTGGCGATCATGTGATGTCAGAACATTCTCGCATATAAATGAGAACAAAATCCTCGGGTCAATATCCAAAAACCATGAACATCTGACCACGGATTAGTCACCTGTGTAGTGATTTGGTGGTCCTTTTCGTTTAGAAAACTTTTCTTTGGATGTCCCCTTCTATCCCCGAAACCTGGTAATTATCGATGTTGCATTCATTCGTTTACATCTTGAAGGTCTGTGAAGGAGTCAGTTAGTTGTTAGTTCTTCATTCAGAAGTTAACTTAAAATTTGATATATGAGTTAACAACTGACAGAAGTTAACTTAAAATTTGATATATGAGTTAACAGCTGACAGAAGTTAACTTAAAATTTGATATATGAGTTAACAACTGACAGAAGTTAACTTAAAATTTGATATATGAGTTAACAGCTGACAGAAGTTAACTTAAAATTTGATATATGAGTTAACAGCTGACAGAAGTTAACTCAGAAGTTGAAGCAGCAGTTTAATATTTGAATTAACTTCTGAGTTAAAACTTCTGCCAGTTGTTAACTCAAATATTAAATTTTGAATTAACTTCTGAATGAACAACTAACAACTAACTGCCAACTACACAGATCCGCTTTGCTATCAACACATGAATACAACGTGGTTTCACGTTATTGGGTTGAATGGTGATGTGTCAGTGTGGACATAGCCGTAGTCATGATAAAGGTAAAACTGACAGGTCGACGATTTTCTCCAGGATCTGCATTTTACAGGAAACACAATGAACGAAGGAAAATATGTCGTGAAATAAACTTAAAAAAGGGTGACAATAAACAGTTCTTACAAAACGTCTTACTTACGGCTTTCACATTGCTTGCCAGAGTACCCCGTGGGACAATCACATGCAAAGTCGCTACCAATAGGAACACATGTACTCCCTTGTTGACAAGACGCTTTTTTACATCCAGTACCTTATTGATGAATTTGAAAGAGATGAATATGGTTTAAATAAAACATGAGGGCAAGCAAATAACTAGGGGTGTAACGATACACTCACCTCACGATACGATTTCCTCACGGTTCGATATATACTACTCAAACTTTGCTAAGGGCCATTGAATCGATTGTTATGTCCGTCTCATGTTAAATGTACAAAACCGATGAAGAAAACGTTGTGCAATGAATAAAATATCATCTTATCTGCTGCTAAATTTCGAAACATGATGTCTTGCATTTGATACGCATTGCCAAAATGATGTCGTTTTCCAGGTAACTGATAAGCCTTATTAGCGGGGACCAAAGTGGCTAGATTAACATGGAAACTTTTATCCCGTTTTTATTACCATATCGTGTAAGACCCAAAATGCCAAGAAAATGACCGCATTCTGTTACTACAGAGGCTTGGATGCAGCACGAACATTTTAATGGGGTTTGGCTTATCAGCACTTAGACGTCAAATTTTTAAGTAATCTTTATTGGTTTACAATGTTGCATATGTAGCATTATGTTTCTGAAAATTCTTCCAGTCAATCTTATTCAATTTGCAAAAACATTCAAATAGAAAATGTCTTGACCCTTATCAAATTTTGAGTAGTATATTTCAGTTGGTATGATATTCTCTAACAGCAGGTTAAAATACTTCAATCTTTAACTGAGAGTTGGTAGATATTCGAGTCAATGACTTTGTTGTTATTATAATAGCAAGTATTGTAAACCATAATGTGCCAAACAACTGTTTTCAATGAATTTTTACAATATAGAGTATAATTTTTTATTTAAATCCAATGAAAACGACGGATACATGATATTTAGACACAATCACTCACAGCTTGCTACATCATGTTTTCTTTGTCAGAATATATAGCGTTACACCACTACATTTTATCAAAGAATACATAAGAATGGAACTGACACTTAGCTAAATTTCCTATAGGAGCCGCCATTTTTAAAAGACATAAGACGATCGGCGTACGTCAGTAGCGATAAATGCCGAACGGACCGTTCCGATTGTTTTGCCGCTATAGCCGCCGCAATCTTTAATGTGTTTAAACCTGCGAGATATTTGGATTAATTTGATTTTTCTGTGACCTTTCCGGGTCGATGATTTTTCAATCGACGGGTTTCGGATTCCTTCCAAGATTTAATTTTGAGATCCCTAAGGAAACTTATTTACGGCTGTTATTCTTATAAAAAAATTGTTTTGTAATCTTTGGGGTGTTCTCTATCTTTTGTAAATGATGAAATCACTTCGTTTTTGGGATATAACTCAAAAACACGATTTCTTTTCGATACTCTACTACGGTAAACTATAATGACGGAAAGAGTCGGAGTTAACCGAGCGCGGTTAGACCTTTGATAAAACGGACACGGCCGTTAATTACCGAAGCGCGCGCAATGCATTATGGGTATACAAGTCATAATTCGGCTCTTTTTAGACATGCCTATCCATTCTAGTGTATGTCCGTGATTTTATAGTACAACCTCTCTCTAGTGCTACGCCAAATGGGACACTCATAACCTAATTGTTGTATAGAGGTTGTTTCTTTGGAAAGATAGTACTTCTGGAACAAAATGATAATGTAGTTAAGGCGAGGTTTTTACTCTAGGGAGTGACACTTTGCTCAAAAGAGGACAACTAGAGGTTTTAGCTTAAGGGAGTGACACTTTTGGAGATGATCTGTTGCTCAAAAGAGGGACACTGGATGTTTAATCTTAAGGGAGTGACACTTTTGGAGATGATTTGTTGCTAAAAAGAGGGCAACTGGAGAGAGGTTTCGACTCAAGGGAGTAACCATTTTGGAGATGATTATTTTTTTTCAAAAGAGGGCAACTGGAGAGGCTGTTGCTCAAGGGAGTGGCACATTTGGAGATAATTAATTTTTATCAAAAGAGGACAACTGGAGAGGTTTTAGCTCAAGGGAGTGACACTTTTCAGAGGTTGCACTATATAAGATTTTACATGCGTATATATACCTATCAGTAACGCTGAAGGTTACACGAGTATTTTGAGGTCGTGTGGTTATGGCAGACATCTTGTGAGCGGTAGGTCGAAGCCGTTCGATTATTGTTAGGGGTCCATTCTGGTATGATCGTTTGCTAAGCTCCAGCTAGTAACATAATGGTAACCATGGTATTGTACATAACTGTCAGGCGCATGATATTGAAAATGTAGGAGTCGAGAGGTATATAACATTATGCGCCCAAACAATAGGTGTATCATAAGATACAACACCAAATAGTGGTTGTACCGTAACACCCTACTTTACCTGTACTTTTTTATCAATCTTTCACTACAAAATGGTTTAAATATACATGCACATAATTAAGTAATTATTGACAGCGAGAAGCAACTAAATCTGTATGTATTTGTATCTTGAATCGAAAAGCGACGACTCGTGAAAATTACAAGCGTGCGTGCGTTGGCTACACTTCACGCCACATCTGGTAAGCCGCATACAGTTAACGATATTTATTCTTTGGTACACACGAGTGTCAAATCTATGGGATCTTTATATGTCTTTCTTTGTACTTACTTATTCCACAATCTGCACCTTCATAACCACTGGCGCATGCGCAGCTGTGTGTTTGGTGTCCATCAACACACGTTGAACCAGCTGCACAAGGATTCGAAGCACAGTCGTCTTCACCTATGAAGTAAGATTGAAAAGGCATTTCATTATGTTCATGATTTCTACTTTTAAAATGTTTAAACTTAAGCTTGAAGTACAGATTCTTCGAAATATTTTTAAATTTCTTTTTTTTACAGAATCTTTTTGAAAGACAAGTTTTAAAGATAATTAGTCGATGAATTATGGGGTATTCAATGCGATATATTAATGAAATATTTTATACTGTATAATACATCCCTTGCTTTATTACAGTGACGTCACTGTGGTTATGTTATGTGATCAAATGATATGTTGGGAGTCGAATCCACCAGAAAAAAACAGGTTCATTCCCATAGTTTATTACCCGATTATTGAATGGAATTGCATGAATCGTAGACGAGAGTTGTCTTCGTAAAGCGATACACCTTGAGTAGTATCAAATATATAGTCAGAAAGAACAAATGCCCGTTTCAAATGTTTTTGACAATAATATACACGGCTGATGAGATAAAAACTATGCATGTATCGCTTTATGCCTGTGTTAACGCTTAAACCCCAAATTGCAATAAACCATTTCATAAGACATTGAAAGCCATGCCATAAATAAGCTTTACAAATAAAATGATACCTTCCTATCCTATTTTATTCAACATGTTACCTGGGCTGGTATTCACAAAGCATCTTAAGTGAAAACTTAAATATTTTGACTTAAGTCAATAATTTGAGCAGCTCATATGTCCAGCAATTCGAAAAATAATCCATGTTTTCTGAGTGATTATTGTAGCTGTTTACATAATGCTTCAAAACTATGTAAAATATTAAGCATGTTGATTTTCTTGCTGAGCGGATACACTTTAGAAAATCAAAGCACTGAAAGTTCTGGTATGTGGCGTTCTGATGCCATTAAATCCAATATCGAATCCAGGTTGTATCATAATTTTATGTCACAGTTCTGATAAGCCCACCCTTACTCAAACATTTGTGCTGCTAAAGACACCAAGGGAACCAGAAGTTACCTGGAACTTACTTAAGTAACTATGCTGAGCATCAATGAAGGGATATTTACAAATACCATTTTAACGACTGTTTATTCTCCGTATGACCACGCATGTGAATTAAATGTATATGACACTCTATAGTAACGTATGTAACTGTGGTGTCGCTCACACATATCGATCGGCCGATTAATGCTTTAAAAACAAGTTTTACATTTTATTAAACCTTAAAGTATTAGCTTTTAAAACAAGCTTAAATGAACAAAATCGATCGAATATTAAATTAATAATTGATGATTTTCGACCGTTGATTGAATTTTTATTTGGTATAAAACGGGATATTTTAAACTTACTTCTACGCGGAACGGATTCTTACTCGTCGCCGTGGATTTAATAATTAGGGTATCGTGTTGAATGTTGTCTAAAAGAGAGACATATATCTCTGCTTCATTACAAGCTTTAAATATTTAAAATCGGATAATAGATACGAAAATTATGAGGTCTTATATAAAGCAGGGTAGAAATTTTCTAGTGCGTTTAACGCTTACCGCGGTAACATTGTTAATCGGCCGATCGATATGTACGTAGAACTATTTTAGTTCCCCCCACCAGCTATATATAGCATCAATGTTTGTATACAACATAATTAGGTCATCGTCTGCAATGTGCAGCGGCGGAGTGATTTACATACGTTACAGTATACGATTGAAAACCGTGGGAGCTATTTTAGATTCCCGCCACCAGTGAGAACATTCTTTGGTATTAAAAATATAGTCCGTTGCGGAATGATTTGCTATAAATATCCTCTAAAAATAAAAGTCTGATATAATTGTTGGTCTTAATATAAGTAAATGTTGGTAATGTAAACAAATCAGGTCCAATGATACGTGTAACCTGTGTTGCATGCTTGTAATATTGTTCAAATCATAGAAGTTCAACTATTTATTTGCCGAGGCCTAATGCGTTAAATTGGTCGTAAGCTGAAAAGTGGTAATATCATTGTGTGGCGTTACGCCACACAAAAATAAGATTTTAAGAATATTCTAAGTTTTTTGCTAAGATGCTTTGTGAATACCAGCCCAGGACTGCAATATTAATTTATTTTTGCCTAATTACATAAAGGCAAAAGAGAAACGTTTACTATATGTAGTAGAGTGTACACCATAATTCCAATTCATTTTTGCTGCCAAATAGAAACTTCATTTTTTTACTGAGCATAACTTAAAATATAGAAATTATCAATAGATGAAGATTGCACCCACCTTCAATGGTAGACATGTAACTCATGTTTTGTTCTGTTATTTTTTGCCGAATGTGAAGATATCTCGGTAACAAAGGGTGTTTCTGTTCGTCAGCAAAAACATATTTTATAAATAATGCGTAGAACTTATTAATGTGTTCTAGTCGTTGCAACGCTATATATATTACAATATGTTTGATATAAACAGACGTTTCTTTTTTTGCCTGGTATAGTATATAGAGATACATACTTGTTCCACACTGAGGTCCAACATATCCTGTGTCACATGTGCACGTGCTACCCGAGCAGGTTCCATGTATACATAACTGACCACCACATTCTGTGCAGATAAACATGTATGTTAAATTGTAAGTTCTAATATTTATACATATACTATAGTCATCGGTACAACAATGCTCTTCTGCATTTTTTCATCAGTTTATATTATTATGATTACCTCTAATAATTACAATATATCCCATATTATACAAGTACTGTAGTGACAACGACTATATCAGTGTCAGTTGAGCAACCTTTTTTTAGTTAGTTGTTACGGTGGCGCAGTCGGTAGGGTCGCGGTCACTTTAGTGCTAGGCGCTGTCGCGGTTGGGATCGTGGGTTCCTACCCACCAGGTGAGGGTTCATATACGACTTTTGTATTATTATGATATACTGCTAATTTGCATTTTAAGACATGAAAAGATGCCGCTAAGCCCCCTTTAAATTTACGGCTTACATGTATATGACCATCCCAGCTATTGGCTTGAAGTAATTATCGATATTATCGTACCTGATACAGCAGCAACGGTGCCAGCAATTAGAATTGCACTAAGAACAAGCCCGAGGGCGACCGAACAACTCTTTATCCCCGCCATTATTTATTCCCGAGTGTTTGTTTGTCGACAAATTCTGAAATAAAGTTTAGAGTGACCACCAATTGCACTATTGTCGTATATAAGCTAAATCGAGTAAACCAACTTGTTATCATAGTTACAGCGGAAATGTGCAATAATTACAATATTGCACTGGAAAAGAGTGCTATAAGTTAACTGGAATTAACTGGAATACAGCACTTTATATGCCTTTCTGTCACCTCATCCGAAACGCTCTCAGTTAATATATTCATTGAAAGTGATCTATCTGCACACACACACACAATCGATTTAAAATATTCTTCAGTTTATGAACACTATTAATTAATATGAGCCAGTCTCCAGGAAAACCTGCTATAATGACATTATGTAATTACTATATGTAACAAAATTTTGATAAAGCTCTAAAATAAGGAAAAATACATATCTATTGATTCTATTTTAAGTAATTGACCCATGTAGTACTATACCTTAGCTTTAAATTTTCATATGAATTATGTCGAAAACACATACTTCGTTGCTATGGTGACCAATTTCAAAAAGTACTCCGATTGAGAAAAACGAGGATGTAGTTGTTTAAAACAGAAGTATCCTTTCTCTGAATGCAAACATTTTCGATTTTGATATCTATTTTGAAAAGTGAAACATAATTATAGAATTTGGTACTATTTTGAACAGTTTATGTCAAGAATTGATCAAATGGTGTAGTAATGAAATACTTATTTCAGTGTAACGTCGAATAACGTTTGAATGACGTTTGCGACGTTCCACAAAAAGCTCCGAATAGGTCTCTACAAAAACAGCTGTAACTTGCTTAAAACTCAAGATATTAACATAATTTCTTTTGCAATTTGCTTATTTAACATTATCCTGTAATACTATGGAAAATCTTAAAGTCAATATTTTGGTCAAAATAGCAGGTTTTCCTGGAGACTGGCTCATATATAAAATATTTAAATTATATGTATATGATAATTATATAAATTTATAGATGTATATGATGATTATATAAAATTATAAAGTAATATTAATGTATTTGTTAATTAATATATAAAATTATAAAATTATGAAGTAATATTTATGTATTTGTTAATTATATAAAATTATAAAATTATGAAGTAATATTTATGTATTTGTTAATTATATAAAATTATAAAATTATGAAGTAATATTTATGTATTTGTTAATTATATAAAATTATAAAATTATGAAGTAATATTTATGTATTTGTTAATTATATAAAAATATAAAGTAATATTAATGTTTATTACTGCTTACCCCGTTCCGCTGTACGAAGTGTCGATATATATTATATTAGATATAAACAAATGTTGTTGTGTTGATCCTACCCGGAATACACTTTCAAGATAGGCAAAGGAACCAAAGCTGCTTTCATCGATGTCCTGACAGACATGTAGCTGTGACCATGTGATTGGTCGCCCTGGTGACAACGTGGCAGTTACATGATTGGTCGAGATGGCAACCACGTGACCACCAGGTTAAACTTATCGTCATCATTGTCTTATATTTCTGAGATCGTCTAATCACGTGCCACTTACTATTTCTTTAGATTACAAAAGGTGATTTACAACAGATACTGAGGTAATAAAGCAGATCAAAGACTTATCTTTTTGTCGTCGTCTGGTGAATTGAAGTACCATTACACCTGCATTACACCTGCATCACACGTGCTGTTGTCACGTGACCAAAATCTATTCGTCATACTTGTTTTGGTCGATTGAAAAAAAAGTTACTAAGCCTAATTTTAGTCAGTCTGGGGCTCTCAACACCTTATTACTGATGTTATCCATTAGATAGATCATGTTGTTTGTGAGATCAAAGTAAAGTGTCGACTGTCAGCGTCAAATTTCAACAAGTTTTAGTCTATCTCCACCTGGCACACGTATATCATCTTAAGAAGTATTTTTTAGCTTCAAAATAATTGAAGGGGGGGGGGGGGGGGGGCATGTCTCTTTTAAGAAAGATTTGTTCATCAAAGATGGAGAGCATGTTTCGCTTTCGCGCGGATTGATTACATACCTGTTTACCCCTAAATATAGGTCCAAACCGTCGAAAGATTCTACATTAAACAGATTCATAACATCACATACATGAGCACAATGACTATAAACGTAATTTCATGATTTCAAAAAGTTCAATTTCTCGTTAAGTTGTGTGTTGGGCATTGTGCCGTGTTATTTTAGTATGTGACGTATTTTTATATTTTCTGTGCTCAGCTGTTTAGGTTGAATGCTGCCTTCCGTGTTTGATTTTCTATAATTGCCTTTTTATGATTTCAAAGCAGATATGTCAATGCTTTTACAGTCCTGGTAAAAATCAATACGCCCAACTATCGCGTTTTTAATTCCAGTATATACCATTATGTACATAAACTCACGTACATATCTCGTATGATGTAAACTGTTATAATTATTTAATAGCATGTCAATAGAGTACGTATAGATATGATCATATAAACATGGATCTACAATATAATGTCTAACTAATGTTTTGTAAAAAGTCATATCAACTAATGAGTAAGTGTGTATATAATGTGCACCAAAATAACGTTCATCACCCTTAATCCACTACTTTAAAAAAATACGAGTAACTAAAGAACAAATAAGTTGAAACAACACATATAAGGAATTAGCATTATATTCTATGCTGATTTCCTGTTTTCAGCTTCACTGCCTATGTCTTGGACTGACGTCATAAGCTGTGCACCTGGGCTGGGTTCGTCTGATTCTGAAATGATAATATATAATCATTCATTTAAAGTGTCTACATGAACAAGGTTGAAGAAAACAGTAGATATGTCTATGGCATTTAGTTTGTGTTAAGGAAAAAGATAATAATAAATCGGACAGTGAATGCTGCACTCAACACGAAACTAAAAAATATATCATATGTCGTCGCCTGAGAACCATAGTGTTGTATGGTCATTCTTCTTGTTTTCAAGAAAATCAAGTTTGAAGTTTCAGGGGGCTATAACTTGATTTGACGAACTTTAACAGAATTTGGCATGTGTTGTATTTATGTAGTTCCAGGGAAAGCTACCAATTGTTATAAAGAATTGTTGATTTAAACATACCGCACTGGATATTGTCTAGTGCTGATAGAACATTCTATAAATGAAATTGTCGTTCCAATCAGAACCATATAGTCCCATGCCGTTTATGCTCTTGCGAATGGATAATTTCTATTAGCAATCGACATCAAAATGAGGTTGCAATATCATTGTTAAGTTCAAGGGCGGATTTAGAGGGAGCGGAAGAGGGCCTACGCATCCTAAAACGTCGGATCATGGGTATTTGTCTTTTGTTCTAGGTGAAAACAACATACATTTTTTTGCGCTCGCTACGTTCGCAAAATAACTTAAATCACTAGGAACATTGTATAAAGTAGCTGTTGGACAACATCTTTACTCTAAAGAGCGAATTGGTCTGGCACGTGGCTCATATAAAAATCTACTATGACTTTAATTGCCTTGCTATAAACCCCTCCTCATAGCAGTGCTCACAAATGGGATTAAGAAATACCGATCAGCATGCGCAATATTAATAAGTTTTATAACTCATAAATAAGAACTATGACGGGCTTGATTTTGTAATAAAGCCTTACCCTTTCCATTACCAAAAAGGTACCTCACATAGCACCAGATGGGTCCATAGTTTTCAAAACAATTAAGAGAGCATGGCCTCGGACCACCTACCACGTAGTTACCATCTAGGCTGATTTTCATAACTATTTATTCACCCCTTAACTCCGTGAAAATTAGCAAGTACGGAATGAGTTTACGTAGCATGCACTTAATTTTTTTCCAGCTCGCTTCGCTCGCCCAAATTCGGTTAAAGATTATAATTTGTCGAGTAAAAAACAGGTTTGTAGGCATGCTTTTTTAGCTCGCTTCGCTCGCACACTTTTTATTCGGGGGGGGGGGGATGTCAACATTTACCCCCTTTAACACCAAACCCTGCATCCGCCACTGAAGTTTGGTATATTTCAGTTATTTCAAAGGAAGCCTAAAAGTGTGACAACGAAATGAATACTTTTTTTGTTGTCATTCGGATTTTACATAATTTATACATTTTTTGATAAAGTGTGTCATATATTAATACATAGAGCAAGGCAATTAGACACGTATGTTTAAGCCTAGAATAAAATTGATTACTAAAATCAAGACTACTGTTTACTATTGTTCTCAAACAATTACCATTTTTTATACATGCTGACATAATTTTAATGTAGCAATCTATTAAGTTAAACTCAGATAGTATATTGTGGAAAACATGAACAGTGCAAATAGGGCAAAATGAATCTGCTGATTTCTAAAAATAGAGATGGTCCCGAAACAGGACAGGGTCACAATGACATTATCGCTACATAAACAGATGTATTACTCATGTATGGTTAAAAAAGACGATAGAACATTATTGCTCTTAGGGGACGATGTGTATATGTACCTTTCTTCACATATCTGTCATTCCTTGGTAATTCGGATTCATTTTCTAACCGAAACCACAGCGCATTCGCAAGTACATATACGATCAAAGCTGCAAGAGCAAAGCACCCGTACAACCTGAATGTCCAAACGGGTCCTAATCCTGTTAGTGGATCAAACAGCTTACCCGTAATGACACTTCCAATACCCTTACCTGAAAGTAAAAACATAACTACATGTTATGGGTACATATTGGGCATCATATTTAGAAACTGTTTTAAATGAATGTGCCAGTCAGTGTCAAATAAATAGTTTTACAATAAGTAAACACACCTATTGTCCTTCAAACGAATATGGCGATACATCGAAACAACCCGACATAGAGATAGTTGTTTCCATTTTTTTTTCAAAATGCTTTATGCACACAATGCAAGACAAAGTGTACCTCGTATTTAAAGCAAAGTCGACACGAAGACTGTACGCGAGGGTTTGAATATATCTAGCGCAATTTTATTAAATAATATTATCATGACCTGAGCAGAGTTGGCCACGATTCAGATAAAGTTATACCTACCAAATCCAGAATATAGACCACCAAGAAGACCTTGGATTGTGGCCGACATGCCTTCAGGTGCTATAATACTTGCATATGACGTGGCGGCAGCATACATCAGTCCAAACGTCAAACCATGTAACGGTTCTATAAAAAGCACATACCACGGGTTCGTCAAAAATGAGTAACAAACAAAACGAACTGCGTAGCCCAGTGCTGCTATGTATAAACACTTCACGTGGCCAATACGGTCAATGATGAATCCTGAGCAGAACAATACCATCACTTCCGGTACACAGTTTGAGAGCACGCACATACCCAAAATAATCTGAGTGCTACCTCGTTCCTGAAGATACCAGAATAGAAATGTTTGTATCACAGAGTTCATGATACCAAAACACGTAATCAAAGTTAGAAATGCAACAATTTTTGGATATTTCAACAATGAGGCGATATTTGACATCATTCGCGAACATCGAATGGACTCGGATATTCTTAAAGCACATGCTATGACAGATGCTATGATAGTTAGCACTAAGAAGATGTAGAAAGATATAGCATAGTTCACATCAGCTTCCGACTTGCTTAACTTGTCCATTGTAAACGTGGAAACCACCGCCAACATTCCATTGCCAATCGCACCCCAGAGTCTTTGTTTACCGTACTCGCTTCGACGTACTCCTAATGTATCATACGTGATTGCATCTAAAAGACTTAACACGGGAGAATAGAACATGTTGCTGAATAGAAATATGATAAATGTTAGCCAAAAATACTGTTGTAAGACACCTTGTGCTGCACATTGACTTGTGGTGTTAATATCCCTAGTACATATACTATGGCATACAGAAGTATTCGGATTTGGAATTTCATCTAAACTACCCTGAATGTCGACATTTAGATAAGTCTGATTGGAGTGTGAAGTAAGGTACTCCAGCGTAGCAGGTGTATCTGTTATGGTAGTGTGTTGATTCTGTTCACCAGTGTATAAGATATACAAATCACACTGTTCCGTATGGTTGAAACATAGTTGCCATTCATGTAAGTCAGTTTGTGGCTGAGATAGATTGTGACACGTAGCATTATGGAACGTATTCAGCAATGGTTCACAACGACTTATACAAGTACGTACGTCCCTAGAGTCGTGAAGACGGATACCCATTGCGATGTCCCCAATACTACGGCAGGTTGTATTGCGGATATCCAATTGTTTATGATAGTTTCTGTAGCACGCAATGGATGCTGTTCTGTTGATCAGGCATTTGTCTAACTGATTGTAATGGTGTCCAACATTTTTCACGGCACATGTTTGAGAGGGTATAAGTAAAAGCTGGCAATGACATACTCCTGTAAACAGTATACAAATGATTAATGATAATTTGTGTTTACGCGTTTTGTCAGCTATTCCACCAAATAAAGGGCGAATGAAGAACGAAATAAACGGCATGACTCCGTAAATGATCCCCGTTTGTGTTGACGAAAGACCGAGCTGTTTCATGTATACTGGTAGAAATGGTAAAAGACATCCCATTCCTGTGAGGAGGAAAAACAACATTATATCATTATAGTAGAACATTTACTAATACTGCGCTGCCTTTATACGTACAACAGCGTAATCAGAGAAACGAACCCTGAGAAAACAGGAATTTATGTTCTTGGTTAACGACGATAATCTATGTTAACGGAGTAGTTCCAGTTTTATGCGTTACCTCTATTGTATACTAGTATTATCGTCGTTTATCAAGTCCATACTAAGTCATATCCAACGTTTCTATGTGCAAGATATGCATATCGTTAGAAAGAATATACAATAACGAATCAAATGGTTGATTTAACAGGGTGCTTGACAAAACGGCACAGCTGCTGAAAAAGATCTTATATTTAATTGGAAAGCGAACAATTTTCCCCTTAGCATGGCGTATATTTCATAGAAATCGATGAAGAAATAAAATATTTATGGCTATATTTGTTTTCTAATGTTGGCAAATTTCAACTTGGACCTATAGGCAAAAGTCACGTGGTATTGCTACACTGATACACTGAACAAAATTCCTAAACAGTCACTTAACATATTACCAACATTTCAGTCGGAAAATGTATTAAAAGTTGATATGCCATGTCTAAATGTATCATTGAAGCGTGTATACAACATAGGAATACATTTTGATGAAGTATCAACTATTCTTATACAGAATTATTGAATCTAAGAAACGAGAACTCTCAAACCAGAAATCACATAATAATAGGATTAAATACGATATCAGTTAGCCATTTTTTAAAACATATCTAACATTATAAACAATACTTATATATGGACGAGTAGACAACAACTTGTGTGTGGCAAAAGTTTACTTTAACAGTTTGTTTATTGGAGGTGATGTAATAGAATTATATTCTTAGACTTTTTAGGATTTATCTGGATTTTGATAGTTACACTGTAATTAGTCATAGGAATCTACGACACATTGCTAGCTTGATATAATTGAAACATAGAGAAGAAAATCGACAAAAGAAAGAGGATATGCAATTTGAGCACAAATACGGTTGAGATAATCACCAGGGTACTGTTTTATCAATTGAAAGCACATACGTAAATCGTAAACTTCTTAAATTTATTATATGTATAATTTGTATACAATTGTAAAGCGTGGTTAATAGAGCTGCACTTCTAATAATGATTTAGTTCGTGAACTCCTACAAACCATACCCGACACCAATTTTCAGTTGTAAAAGAATTATAAAGATGTTAAATTTGAGCGTAACTTTAAGATTTTCGTAAGTGTTTGATAAAACAGTAGCCTGTGGTGGTATTCAATATTGATCTTACTTAACTTAAGGATATTAAGGACAACCAATCAGATCACACCATATTAAACTCCTGGTCAGTAACAGGCAATATGATTGTCTGCAGTTGTTTTCTCTAAATAAATAAGATCAATATTGAATTTCACTGCTGATATATATTTGTTTATTATAAGAGTTCGGAAAATGACCGATTAGGAATTTGGTTGAGTGTATATTATATGCCCAGCCCAGATGCAATCACAACCAAATTTTATGGATTTCGATATCGAACATTGAAAAACCAGTGCAAAACAGTATATCGGTTATCAATTACTTGTACTATATATAATCAACGTATAGTAAGGATTTACCTGCGAGGAAACTAAAATAAATTCCCTTCACCGGTAATAACTGTGTATCCAGGTTATACCAAGTCATGTTTGTTTTTAAATTACTTTGCTAGTGTTTTCTCCTGTAAGACTGTGTCGAAACACTGAACTGGTATGAAGACAGATATTATATATCCCAATCGGTAGATAAACACAACCTTTATACTTACAGTACACGTGTACTGTCTACTAACATCCACAAAATCACATTGAGTTCTCCAAAGTCACACTACAGTTGCCAGTGTATAACGTATGCACTATAAAATGTTCTTTATTGTAGCAGTCGCTACAAAGATCAGGTGCATATATATGCACACACCCTGTAAAAAAACAATATACAATATACATGGTTAACAAGTACACGTCTATCTGAAATAACTGCCTACTTCAATTCCACAATATCTATTATTCATTACTTAACTCATGATTACTGTTTTGTCTGCGTCAAAATGATCACAAGTGCATGGTAACCACCGACACTCCTGCATGGCTTAGTTAGGCAATTGATTCCAGTTTTACGTGATATATCGGTGAATAAATAACAGTTTAGAGTTCATATGCGTAGGTATTAATTACGAAGGACTGAGTGATTAATAACTATGCATGTGAACGACAACTCGTTTTTTATAAGTTGAGTGCTGCCTTCTCTGTCCGACTTAATATTATCTCTGGGTATGACACGGCCTAGGATATAATCCAGGACCTGCCGCCTTGGAAGCGGACACTCTACTACTAGGCTATCGAGGAGGCGATAACCTATTGAGATGGCTTATCTAATGTGTACACACATTAATACCGTGCAGTTATGTGTTTTTTACAGGTTGAAGAAAAGTTAAGAGTACAGTATACAAATGCGTATAAAGCCGTATTCGAATATAACGCGGCAATTATTTCAAAGAACATGTATAGATCTACGTACAGGAAAATAGCTTTCCAAAAATTATTCCTTCCATTTACATGTCTCACAAACAATAAAGGGTGAATATATAAGCACAAGTAATGTCTATTGAAAGGCACTATAGTTATTCAACGGCAACACCAGAACAGGCTAATAGTAAAAATAGAGAATAGTCGAAAAAATACATTCCGAAAACTATGACACTGCGCATAATACACAACAGAAGAACACAAAACTAGACCTATATAACCTCCTCTAGCTTAACAACATCAGTATCCACATTTACGTGTTCAATTACACCGTTAACAACACGACCACACCGACATGCCCAGAGCAACACCCTAAAAGTCAAAATCAATTAAGCCTAATTTACAAAGTTCTAAATTTAAGGGGATGCAGTGAGAACAAAAGTTGGAAGGATGTGGTAAACAATAATTCAGAATTTTTGAGAAAATAAAAGGGCTCAAGCAGACAGACTTGTTTTGTATGTATACTATCACTGTAAAATAACACCAACAATTCGTTTCAAAGAATGCGTGTGCCTTTCGGTACTCGTTCCTAAACTCTTAAATTGACAAAGCCCCGAGCCAAATCTCACATCATGCTTACATTATAACTCAAGGCAACAAACTCTTTGAATGAAAAATGTATACTTTAAAAGATATTCAAGAAACATTGCCATATTTCTACTTTCAGTGTACAAGGTCATTAAAGTTTTGCATGATACAAGTTCATAAATATGTTTAATTTATAATTATTTCTTTGTAAGAGTTTTTTCCTTATACTATTGACTATGTCGACAACAACAAACTTTGACTCTTAATGTTTCGTTGACTTTGTTTGTGAACGAGCAATATTTTCAACGAAAGTGCTGTCATGCTTTAGTAAATTCACCTTACTGATACTTATTTTTTGTTTAACTTCAAGGGTAAATATAGTGCATCATAATTCTATGCTTACTGTACCCAACACTCTTCAATTTTAAGAATAAAATGCTTTTGAAAAAAAACATACTCAATCTCACTATAAATTACACTCTGAATACTTTAAAGAACCACTAAACACATGTACGACCGGCGCTACTACACACACAATCAAAGTTGGCACTGTTACATAATAATAAATATATTATATTGGATGGGGTGTGCAGGCAATTTGCATCGTATCGCGTCATGTAATTGTTTGTATATATGCTAAGTTAGAATCTAGCTTTTTAATACATATTTTGAAACTTTATGCCATTTATCTTATCTTGTAACACATGGCTAGGTTTTAACGACGTGTTAACAACATAAACACATACCACAGGTACATTACATAATTCAGTTTTCTATATTAAATCATTATCCTCCGACAATTACAAAGTCACGCAATGCGTCTGCTATGTACAGATATTCAATTATGTACTTGCAAACATGTACTTCGTTCTATACTCAAGTATATCACTACTGCACCAAGTCTTAAATGGTCTAATATACATGTAGATATGAATATATAAACCCATAACATGTTTTATATGCGTTTATTTACCCTCTACATTGTCAACCCATATGTCCGATGCCCCCAAAAGAGGCAAAGTTACTTTAGTTTGGGGTGGGGGGTAGTGCATGATTCTGAAGATGTCCCAGTCCAGAAGCATCCCTGGTTCTTTGATGTGCCTGATGTAAAGCATCATACACTGGACCTAGGTTAAAGTTTCGCCCGAAAGAATGTTTGTAATTTTAGTTATGTGAGGTGGGAAACACGGAAAAGCATTTCTGTTTTAACGGAGGCGGGAACGAACACACAACCGTGGGATCAGCAGTCAGCAGCTCTAACAACTGGACAACTTGTCCACCCATGAAGCAATAACCTTTAAGTATCCACTATATAAAGTCTATAGCTAAACGTGCAGTCACCGCTCAATGTTTGTTTTCGATCTATAATTCGTTATTTAGGTCAGGTCAGTCATTTGTTAACATAAACATTGTCATTTCTCTTGATATTTTCTTCTTTTAACAAAACGTATATGTATGTTGCTTAGTGAGTGAATAAGGTAAAGGTTAAGTGATTCAGTAACAAAGTATAATAATGGAAGTAGTCTGGTTCACGACATTCTTACAAAATGCTTCATTTTTATGCCCCCCTATCGATAGATGGGGAGGCATATAGTGATTCACCTGTCCGTCCGTCCGTCCGTCCGTCCGTCGTCCGGGCCAACATCCAATGGTTTATGAGGTTCATTCCGTCCATAATTTTAGTTAAATAAAGAAGGAAATCACATAATAGTCGGTTTATGTGGAACAAAAACCACATAAAGATCAAAGGAAAAGCCCCGTAAACCCGTAATGTTGGAACGTTCGTTCGTCCGTCCGTCCTGGTTAACCCAAATTGACAGTTAATTCTAACATTATTATGGCTTGCTACAAAGCTTCCATACTGGCATGGATGTTGTATATGAACACTCTCCAAACGCCTGCATCACCTTGATCCATTTTTACATTCACCTTGATCTAATTTTGGACTTAGACTTATTGAAGGGCCAACTTCTTGGTTAACCAAAATTGACCGTTTCTTCTAGCATTAATATGGCTTGCTACAAAGCTTTCATACTTGCATGGATGTTGTATATGGACACTCTCTACACGCCTGTATCACCTGACCCCATTTTGACCTTCACATTGACCTAATTTTGGACTTAGACTTATTAAGCGTCTAATTCTTGGTTATCCCAAATTGACCGTTTCGTTTTACATCATGTCCATCATGACGTTGCCTTAAAACTTGGCATACTTGTTTACCACCATAAGCCCCTTACATAATCAAAGCCATGTAACACTATCCAACATTATTACAGAATTATGGCCCCTGATTGACTTAGCTTTTTATGGGCAAGGCTTCCATGGGGCATAAGCGTTTATTGAACGCAGTCTTGTTTGGATTATTTTTTTGAAATCGTAAACCACCGAGAACAGGTCACGTGCCCCTCCATGGACTTTTCACTTTGAGCATACCAATATACCTGCGGCCTCATGGCCCGCAGGTAATGAGTTAGACCACAGGAATTTGAAATTATATCCATAAAATTTCATAGCAGTCGATCTAATCAAAATCGCTCTATACGTATATTTAATGATCGACTGCTATGGTATTTTATTAATGGAACTTCAAATTCCTGTGCACGTGGTTAGACGTTTATAGATACAGTAAGCAGTAACAGGCGTATTGGTTCAGTGACTTAGTTACAATGTATAGTGAGTTAGCCGTTTAAAGATACAGTAAGTAGTTACAGGCGGATTGGTTCAGTGACTTAGTTACAATGTATAGTGAGTTAGACGATTATAGATAAAGCGAACAGTTACAGCCGTATAGTCCAGTGACTTAATTACAACGCATTGTGGATTAGGCGTAATAGATACAGTAAGTAGTTACAGACGTATTGGATCAGTGACTTAGTTACAATGCATAGTGAGTTAGACGTTAATAGATACAGTAAGTAGTTACAGGCGTTTTGTATCAGTGACTTAATTACAACGTATTGTGGATTAGGCGTAATAGATAGAGGGAGCAAACCCCGTTACAGTCGTATAAGTTCAGTGACAGTTCGTAGGCACATATAAAAACAAACCAAGACTTCAGTGTACAACTTCACTAGATTTAAATAAACATACAATACGCTGATGACAATACAGCAAATGTAAGTTAAATTGTCCAACATCTATCGTGTTTTGACTCATCCTTTACTGAAGCGCAGGTCAGAGGAGCAAAACCAAACCCAGGTTTGGGCGCACATAACATTATCGCAAACAAATCCAGCCACTGTACGCCACTAAGAAGACTTTTGAGAAGAGAAGCAAGTCCCCCTGTAAGCTTTATTGTAGAAATATACAGGTATTCTCTCTCGTAGAGTGTATAACTTTTTATTATTCTTTTTAAAGGTGGTGTCCAGTGTATTGCATTTGTGGGGATTCTGTTTGTTGCCATTCTCATTGTGTATCCTAGCCATCTCATGCGTCTTTGTTTGATTTCACTTCCAATATTTCTGCTTCTTCTTGTTTATAAATATATGTAGGTCTTTGTTGCTTGATGATTTTATTTGGCAAAAATATTCGATTTATTTTTCTGAGACAACTGTTGTGGAATACTTCAACTTTCCTGATATCACTTTCTATTACCCGTCGACATTCCACACCATAGATGAAAACTGACTTGATATTGCTGTTGTACGGTTGTATTTTGGTTTTCAGACTGTACTTTGTTGATCTCCAGATTGGTTGAAGTTGTGCAAATGCTGTTCTTTCTTAGACGAGTCTGGATTTGATGTCTTTTCCAGCTCCATTGTCTTAACTTCATACACTTCCAAGATAGGTGAAGTCGTCAACTTCTTCCAGGGGACTTCCATTGATTTGAACATACTCAGGAAGTGCGTTGATGGTCATTATCTTTGTATTTTGGTGTTGATGTTTAAGACAGTCTGTTTAGCGTTTAGGTTCAGTCTTACAGTCTTTTCGTGTATGTGAATAAAGCTGCTGGATTGTTCAGTCATGTCATCAGCAAAGTCTAAATCTTCTTATTGACTCTATATGGTCCCCTTTTCTTATCGGTTGTTGCTTGTCTTTGAATCCAATCAATGACCACCAGAAATAATATTGGAGACATTACGCATCCCTGTCTAACTCTCTAACTCTAGAATATACACCAAAGGGTTCTGAGACGGTGTTTTTCAGGATGACACTGCATTCAAACTTTTCATAGAAGGTTTGTACTAGGGAACATATCTTTGCTGTTTTTCCGTATGGTCGTAAAATGTTCCACAGTGTTTCCCTATGTCAAATGTTTTCCTAAAATCCACAAAGTTTATGAAGAGTGGATTATTCCATTCAATACTTTGCTCTATGATGTTGTGGTTGGCGAATATTTGATCTATGCATCGCCTTCTTTTTCTGAATCCTGCCTGTTCTTCACGCAGTGTTTCATCTATTGCCTCGTCTATTCTATTAAGGAGTATTTTGCAGAACACGTTGCTTGGGACTGATAGTAAGGTTATCCCTCTCAAGTTGTCACCTATTTGGAGGTTTTCTTTCTTTGGTAGTTTAATAATGAGGCCCTTTTCAGGCATTGTCTCATATTTCAAGATTGATTGGGTACTTTTGATGATACGTATTGCGTCTAGTACACCATGTGGTTTCCTGATCTTGAGTGTTTTGATGGCGTTCTTAATTCCATCGATGGTAGGTTTGTCTAAATTTATATCTAGATCTGCCTTAGCACGTTCAGAGTTGGCTGGATCTTCAGGTTCGGGACTGTTCAGAACTTGTTTGAAGTATTGTACCAAACGCTTGGCCTGTTCTTGTTCTGTTGTTATTGCGTGTCCATCTTTATCTTTTACACGCGCTGGCTGGGTGGTGACTTTCCCACATACATGTAGTTGTTTTGTGATCTTGTAAGCCGTGCTCATTTCTCTATGCGAGGCTGAATGCTCTGCTTCGTCTGCTAGAGTTTCTACCAATTCTCTCTAAATTGTCCTTCTTGTGCATGCATTTCGCTTTACTTCTTTTGCTCTGTATGATTCCTGTAGTAGTTCATGTAACCTTGCATAGTTGGTGATGTTGTGCATTTTTAGTTTGATGTGCTTTCTCTCTTCTATTTTCTTCCATGTTTCGGATGTTATCCATTCTTGGTTCTTTTTAGTATTGTGTAAAGTAAAAGTAAAGTTTTTCTAGCAGTCGCAGTTCAAACCTCTTTGATGTGAACATTTTTCTTGTATGTTATTATCACATTCAGTGTCGTTTGTCTCAGTCTTAAGGGCACTAGATCTGTTCTTTAACACTAGGTTGAATGCTTTTGTTACATTTGGTAAGTTTAGTTTGTCGATATCAAATCTGTTTTTGTTCTGATTTTGTTTCGGGGTCTCACGTAATTTCAGTTTTAGGGTGACTTTAAGCAGACAGTGGTCGCTATTGGTGTCGGCACCCTTGTACACTCATACATCTAGAAGTGAACATTTGTTGTTGACAATAATGTGGCCTGCCTGATTGTTGGTTCTTCCATCAGATGATTTCCATGTAAGTTTGTGAGTTTCTTTGTGAGGGAAGATAGCACTACCTTTGGTATAATGGTTGCTGAGGCAAATGTCTACAAGCCTCTCTCTATTATTGTAAGTACCCACAATTGCATTTATATCACCCATTATCAATACCATGTCACGTTGAGTGACTTTGGAGATTTCTGCTGGAGTTGTTAATCAACCTTTACTTCATCTTCAACATCATTTATAGGAGAATAGCACTGTATGATGGTGTGTGTACAGTATGTGGAGTTAAACCGGGATCTTATTAATCGGTCACTGACTGGCTCTCATTCTATTAAGGTTTTGTGTTTGTCTTTAATTATTATGATGGCTACCACACTTTGATGTTTATCTTTGTGGCCCGTGTATAAAATTGCATGACCACTGTTGGTAGTAGTCTTTCCGTTTCCTACCCAACGACATTCACTTACTCCAAGGATATCTAGTTTGTAGTTTTTAAAGTCATTTCTTTGATATATAAATTCCGTTTTCATTCTTTATATTTAAATTATTCAATCTCATCACTAAGACTAACTAAATAATGAGACCTATCGGTGGCTTCATATAGAGCTTGAACTGTAATTCGAATCAGAATACAGTCACTTAAAAATCTAAAATAGTGTGGCCAATGCTTAGAATTATTTTTAGTTTTTGTTACCCAGACTTTGGTGAGCAACAAGCCCGCCGGAGGGGGTGGGGGTTGATTGGGGTAAACACTCCAAAATATAGTTGCCACAATCATGGCAGTGAACTAGTTATATTAATGACGGTCTGATTTAAAGCAATCCACAACAGTGTTAGATTAAAAAAAACAGCCAATTTATATTAAGACACAGGTAACAGTATCATTGATAAAGCATGAATATGTAAAATATAGTATATAGAAATATCTTTCTGTATTATTTCAATGACAGTTACCCATGGTACAGTGGTGAATGAGAGTTGTGATTCGTCTCAAACTTAGACTATGCTTCAAAGGTGCTGCCACACATATTGGTGTATTGCAAAAATAAAATAAAGTTGTCAAACATTCGCGTAATGTTGGTATAGTTGCCTGTATATCCCATAAAAACAACCACACTGACATTTAAAATAACTTCGGAAACATCGACATTTTGTAGTTATTTTGTATTTTACATCCAAAATTTAATAGGGTAATAATACCCTATGAAATTAATACTTCAATCACTTAAATTGCCTAAAATTGTGTTGCATTCGATGAAAACGATTTGCAAAACGAAACGAATTCCTCACTGATGTTTACGCTGTATATTGTTGATGTCACTGTTAGATCGATGTATGAATTACATAATTCACATAGCATGCCATAAGGAAACTCTGTGCTATTTTAAAAGGAAAACATACCGAAAGTGCGATATCGGGAGTGGATCAAACCGCGTTGTTTTCAATAAACATTAAAAAAAATTTCATAAAGCAACCGTCAGCGACTGTCTATTACATAAATACTTTGTTTGTACGATAAATACGTCATACAAAAAAATGAGCCCGATTTGTGAGTCAGTGCATTTGAAAAAAGTTTCAAAAAGAGCTGAGCTGTTATTTTAGACGCTTTGATAAATTGGTACCGTGGTTAACGACGTCATCAGGATAGAGTTCCGGCCTCGAACTCCCGAAATTTGAGCTAAATCTAAGCTAAAATATTTTCAAGCAATAGCGGAATCAATATTTGTATTTCAATACATTTATTACAATAAAACTCTAAGAGTTTTAACTTCAGATTTGCCTCAAATTCAGACTGATATGATTAAAATCTCAATTCGAGTTGAGGTTTGTTATTGAGATGCTTTGCGAGACCGGGGCTTGATCATACTTCACGTATCGCCGTTGAGGTAATTATACAGTGTATTAATCAACAAACAAGAATTCTTCAGACGAAAACAATCTTCTTTAGATACTTAGATGTCTCGACATATTCATCTGATATCAATATAATAACACAATATCCTATCTTACATCACACCAGATGTTTCACGAAACGTTTTCTGTTCAACAAATTTAGATAGTGACAATTTAATTGTCCACTGTTTTCTAACGACAGGCTTTCCATCACTCTTTGTGTTAAATTCTGACACTTGTATCAGTAATAGTGTATTATCTACTCTTATCATACGTTTTCATTTTCCTACAAAGAAAATTTGTATCAAAACACTTTATTATTAATGTGTTTTTCACTTGATGAACGTTGATTGGCTGATTTTGAATTTTGGCTACTTGTGTCGCGACATGATTGGTCAGTTTTAAACGATCTGTGATTGGCTCAGGAAAATATTATTTTCAAGCGTTTGGGATTTAGTTTCTTCAATTCATAGTTTAGTAAAGTGAATATTCTTATATCGAGTTCTGGACCAGACATTATGTAAGTATATTTTTGTTAGCTATTTGTTCGTCGGGAATTAGGCACGTTTTCTCTTTCACAAAGTACACAGTGAACAATCTATTTACCGGTATTTGATTAAGAAATAATAAACATATACTAAGCAGTAAGTATGGAACAAATGATTATTCATTATTGTGGATAAAATTTCAAACACAGTTTTATATAATTTCATTATCAATGTTCTGTATTTGACAGCGCAGTAAGACACGGTAGGCGTTGCAATACTTTCCGAGTTTCCTTGGAAAACGTCAATTGATACGTTATTTTACTTAGCTGTGCTTGAAGAATTAATATAGATATCCATATAACATTTGTTGGAACCATTGGAAACTAGAAGCTATTTGCAATTCAATTGTTCATCTTATATGGTGTTGGCGTAATTAATGACGTTGACATGACGTTGCGAACGTTTTCACTTTCTTCATATATAAAGGAAAGTTGCTCATCTTGTTAAAATTGATATACGAGTATACGAGTATTTTACAGATAATGATTCCATACGTACTGTCTGTGCTGTTGGCGTTCACTGTGCTGTCGGTATCCATGACGACTGCAGGTATTCGATTTATATCAATTCTTAAAGTGTCTTTACATATTTATACTCTTCTAGTCTTGCTACCTTGATAACCCTTTACACAATACATACACCAATTTTTATCTCCATACTTACGCCGATGACGGACCCATTGTAAGTCAATATGAGGCTTCAATTACTAGGATTAATTTATAGAACTAATTTTAAAACTATTAAGTAAAAGAGCTGTGCCACACACCGAAATCTATATTTAAACATAATGTTTATGGATATTGTGTAACGTAACTGTAAACATAAAGAAAATTTTCCGCCAACAAAATTTCGCAAGGTGTTATCATGGAGTAGACTACGGTAGCTCGTGAGGTTTTTAAACTCCAGAAATATTTTTTTGCGAATTATTTGTTGATTTGTTTGCTTTTACAGTTACAGTGCATGGCCATTCGGTTTCAACCCTGCTTGCCGAACAGGCCAAGTTTATGGCGGTTGATAAAAATAATGAAAAGGAACACAAACAATTTGAATGTTTAGACAATTTTGGTATTATTGTGCTAACATTAGCATAACACTAGTAATTATAATAATTAGTAAAGTTCTATTGACGTCAGACATTTTGATATAGAAATGACTTCAATTTTACAATGCTAACAAATTTGCCTATATATTCTGGCACTTTTTAAAAGACTGGTTCCACCTTACAAGTATGGGTTTATTTCAGATTACTGCACTTCCAGTCCTTGTATACATGGATCATGTTTTGATGAGGGCCACACTTATAGATGTACCTGTAACAGCGGCTACATTGGTCCTAGGTGTCAAATGGGTAATATAATCTAGTTCATGTTAACCTTACCCCCGATATGGAATGTCATGACTCTGTACGTGTCACGGTTCATTATGCACATGTCGCAGTCCGCTAGACTGGTATTCGTTCGAATATTAAATAGTCAAAATCGGACCGAGGTATCAGTCTAGCATTTCGCATCCGTAGTTTGTCGTGGATGTTCTATTTCCTGCATTCGTTGTAGTGCGTGAAAGCTTAACTACGCATTCACCAATCATGCAAACACTGAGTGAAAATAATATTCTTACATGTAGCATTGATCGTTAGAACAACATGTACTTTTTAAAATACTGATGTGCCAGTGGTATCGTAAACGCGAATTTATTGTGTGTTTTTCGGTCTTATGATATCGAAGACCTTTTCTTGATTTCGTTTGATTCGTTGTTGTGATTTTTTTTATATTATTTCAATTCCTTATCAATGATAGACGTGTAACCTGTCATGTTTACCGGTCGGTATCCATTGATCAAAAAGTATTTCAGTTCTGTTCTATTCAGTTCTTCTTCTTAAAGGGGATAAACAACCGTATGTATTCATGTATTAAAATTGCGATTTCAGTAAATAGCAATTTCTAGTTTATATTCTTATGAAAAATCGCAGAAGATGCTGTAGCTAAAATTGTACGGATCATTTATACCAAATGCACGAATACCGGTTACAGCGTAGGAAAAACATCAACAATATTATTAAGCACCTACTCCAAAATTACTCTAGTATTAAAGTACTTATACTAATGTATTTTTCAAAGGAATTTGTAATTTAAAAGAACCGTGCATTTTCCGTCATGTAAAGGCGCTTTTCTAAAATAGTAATTGCTAAAAGATTAAAGAGCAATTTTAATATTGTAAAATACAACAATATCCGTTTTAAGTTTAAAACAAATGTGACAGTGAAATTGCTTTTTACAGAGGTGGACAGATGTGTAGTGAATACGTGTGTACATGGTGATTGTGAGGCTACGAGCGGTGGATATCAATGTACTAACTGTGCTCTCGGCTGGACAGGGACAAACTGCGACGCAAGTACGCACCTTAAATTCCCCGTAGATTTATCCGTAGTTTAAACAACGCACCATGTGTATGTTTCTATTCGTAGTTTTTACTGGGGGACCCCAGGGTAGCATTTACACACGAATTTTGAAGTCCCTAAGATTTAAACTATGTAATTTCTCCACAGCCTATCCATCCGAGCAAGAAACGAGTGCCAGCAAATCTCAACCAAAAGAATATTTTTCAACCGTTTTCATACATTTCGTTTCGGTAAGACTAATGAAGTGAGTCGTTTATGCAATTGTCATAATGCTCAGATACATGTGTTTGTTTGAGCTGTATATATAATATTGAACGTCCATAATAATGATAAAGCAAGTTTATCTCGGCAAGATTTTATAACCATCACGGTTGCATTTATCTAAAGCTTGTATGTCTATAAAGATCTAATACATCGGCCAGACTATTACACACGTATATATTTAAATATTACAGAAACTAACTCCCTATATTAATTTATTTCTGTTACACAAATACGATTGAATTATGCACAAGAATGAACAAAAATGGACACGGAAAACGTATTTAATTTTCATAAGACCACCTCAAAATGAAGACCACAGTCTTTATGACCATCTTAACTTATTCGCTTTTATTAGCTCACCTGAACATGAAGTGCTCAATGTGAGCTATTGTGATCACTCACCGTCCGTCGTCCGTCCGTCCGTACGTTCGGGCACAAGAATGGACACTTGTTGGGTAGGAGAGAACAAAAGAAATACCCAATAAATGTCCATTCGTGAGAACATTCTATTCATTCTGTAAGTCTAGAAATACCCAATAAGTGGTCAACCGTAAGGACGTCCGTCTGTCCGTCCGTCCACGCTTTCAAATGACATCTCCTCTGAAACCGTTTGACCAATATTGATGAAATTTTGCCTGGATGTTCCTGACATAGGGGGATTTAAAAATTGCTCAAATAAAGTTGATCCATCTATAACTCTGGTTGCCATGGCAACCAGGTAACAAAACCTATAAAAATCATCTTAGAGCTTAGATATTTAGCATGAAGCATTGCGTAGTGGACCTTTGCCAAGATTGCTCAAATCATGACCCCCGGGTCAATATTGACCCCGCCCCGGGGTCCCTTAATTTTGTATAAGAGATATATAGAAAAAACTTTAAAAATCCTTTTCTCTGAAACCACAAGGCATAGAGCTTAGATATTTAGCATGTAGCATTGTTTAGTGGACCTCTACCACGATTGCTCAAATTGTGACCCCGGGTCAATATTGGCCCCACCCCAGACATCTCATTATTTTATATATAAGAAATATATAGAAAAACTTAAAAAAATCTTCTTCTCTGGAACCACAAGGCATAGAGCTTAGATATTTTGCTAGAAGCATTGTCTGGTAGACCTTGACTAAGATTGCTCAAATCATGACCCCTGGGTCAATATTGGCCCCACTCGTGCATCCCTTAAGTTTACATAAGAGATTTATAGAATTTTTTTTAAAAGACTTCTTTTCTTAAACCGCTTGATGTATCTTCATAAATTTTGGTCTGTAGCATCCTAATAAGATCCTTTCTCCAATTTAGGGCACTAGTCTTCTTTAAGAGGCTACAGTTTCACAATTATTTAAACATATGATGAGCAAGGTGATTCAGGTGAGCGATTCAGGGCCATCATGGCCCTCTTGTTTATTTCAATAAAAGTTGTCAAAAGGATGGTCTCATTTTGAGGTTTTAGTGTATGCCGTTACTTAAAACCATTATTGACATATAACTTATCTCCTTAATTAGATAAAGTCCGCGGTTGACCAATTCGGACACTGATCCTTAGACTGGTACCCGTTCGCAATAGTCAATATCGGACCGAGGAACCATTCTTATTGTTCCTATGACTAGTTGAAATCTTCTGACTTTATCGTTGTTTCTCATATATACATCCCTGTTTTATATAGCTTATATAAACATTGCAATTTCTCATAATATGAACTAATGCACAGCATATTTTTAGCGGACTATGTCAGTTGTCCTACATTATTTGTAACATGCTTATCTAGTACTGGATTTTTTGGTGATGCATAACTTCACAAACAATTGTTTGGTTACGAAGTTACGAATCTGGAGCAAGCCGTTTCCAAAAGGCGCTACCGAGCGGTTCGTTGCACAAGAAAGCGCTCGATAGCGGTTTGATACGAAATATTGGGTACAAAGTAACGAAAGACAATACAAACCTGCTATCGTTTGTCAGTCCGAATGAACATTTGTCAGCCCGATCAAAATGAAAATATATCTGTCTGTGGAAATACATGTTTTTCAATTTGTTTAATTCTAGGTCTACTTAATTCAGGGGTAACTAATTCAAAACTGAATAATTAGATATAAACACAGATAACAACTGATTTCAAATAGGCCTTATTTGATATTTTACATTTTTTTTAATGGGTTGCATGAGCATACCAGATAGTACTTTTGTTCAAAAGAAAAGGCTATTTTCATTTCAATTAATCATATTACGATTAAATATCAAACATCTTTAATCTTAATCACCTTTTTTTGTTAAATAAACCCTGCAAATCGTCACAACATAAAAGAGATTTAGACGGAAAATTACGGGTTTTATTGTATCCAATAACGACAACAACAACATTTAATTAGTTTTCGCGACCTTTATCCCGCGAATATTTTTTGACGATTTTGGAGGGATTCTTTATTACATCTCGGCGAGGAATTACGAAAATGCATTTGTTTTACTTTCTTTACAATAACCTACAACTACGATGTGGATTATCACCGTCCGTTCCAGATACGTAAATACCCGAAACGGACTTTAATTAATTGTATTGCAAACTTTGCGATGGGAAATAACCGAAACATGTGTCTTTTTTATTAGATTTTCTTAAGATTGGTTGATATTTCGCGCATATGAACGATTCCCGCTCGACTTACTTCGTTATCTCAGAGTAATCATGTGTCTCATAACAGTTTGTAGCATCGTTTATGCACTGAAAATGTTAAAATTTCCTTCCGAAGCGGGCAAAAAAATGGCTGCCTTTTTTGTGTCCAAACATTTAGGAAATAGCCCTCCCCCATATAAAAGATTGGTTGCACATAGCAACGATGGAAGATAATTATTATCTTTTCTAGACAGGGACGAACAACAAACAAAAAGGGATAAAATTACAATAATCCGCATGATAGGACCAATGTATTTTAGAGAGTAGTAAGGGGAGATCACTCACTAATATCTCTCAATGTTCTGCTATTTTTAGATATAGATGATTGTGCCTCGGTCACGTGCAATAATGGTGGTTCGTGTGTGGACCGTGTCGGGAGCTTCACATGCAACTGTGCTTCAGGCTTTGCTGGTGTTCACTGTGAAAGTAGTAAGTTTTAACATATACATGCAATGTGCACATCTCAACATTTTTCATTTAAATTTATTTTATATTTTGTAGTGATCATATTGGCTCAAAATTCCGTAATAAGAGTCAAATTGTGACGACATGTAATGAGATATCACTCCATGTCGCATTATTACGTAACAAAGTTAAAATTAGCAAAATACTGTATACAGACGTAGAGAGTTATTTTCAGCTGCATTTTCATTACCAGTGTGGACATGTCACGTGTCATGTGACGTAATATTTGGCTAAGATAGCAAGTAAAAATATGTCAATAAAAAATTAAAACAACCTTAAATATTTTATTCTTTGACTGATTTTAACGAGACATCTTCGACGCTTAAAGCCGAGAATGAGAAATATCTATGACCTTAATAGTTTTGTGCAATAGGTCACAGTTCTTGTCCGAAACCGATTAAACTGCATTCCAGTTTCAGGCAAACACTTCTGAAATCGCTATAAGCAGATATTCGCTTCATACAAGTTCGTTATTAGCGAGTTTTATTGTAATTTTATTATTTGGTATCCAATTACAGCTTCTGAGTTCGCTTTAAACAGATATTCGATTTATTCAAGCTCGTTATAAGAGAGATTTACTGTAATTGTAATCCGATTACAACTTCTATGTTCGCTATAAGCAGATATTCGCTGTATCCAAGTTCGTTATAAGCGAGTTGCATTGTTTTGTATCCAATTACAGGTACTGTAAATCTTGCTGACGTCTACAAGGCGAGTACGAACACATCTTCGGACGCCTGGGGCGGTAAACACCAGTATGCGGTGGATGGAATTAAGTCTACAAATCATTACGATTCAGCTGCATGTCCAGATGGATATTGTTGCACACACACGAGCCAAGAAGCTGACCCCTGGTGGCAGCTGACCTTGACTCAAACGCTTCCTATTCGCCATATTAAAATCTGGAATCGCATTGACGGTAGCCATGGTGAGTTATAACCAACACATACTTGACTTAAACCTAGGCTACTCTCCTTTGGAGTCACAGAAATTCGTCACTACGTATATCTTACAACATTTATTGCTTGCTGTTGCAATTATCTTTGAATTCGTGGTTAAGCTCGACCACATACAATAAATCCCACCGTAACTATACCTCCAACATACAATAAATCCCACCGTAACTATACCTCCAACTTACAATAAATACCACCGTAACTATACCTCCAACATACAATAAATACCACCGTAACTATACCTCCAACATACAATAAATACCACCGTAACTATACCTCCAACATACAATAAATACCACCGTAACTATACCTACAACATACAATAAATCCCACCGTACTTATACCTCCAACATACAATAAATACCACCGTACATATACATGTACCTCCAACATACAATAAATACCACCGTAACTATACCTACAACATACAATAAATCCCACCGTACTTATACCTCCAACATACAATAAATACCACCGTACATATACGTGTACCTCCAACATACAATAAATACCACCGTAACTATACCTCCAACCTACAATAAATACCACCGTAACTATACCTCCAACATACAAAAAATACCACCGTAACTATACCTCCAACATACAATAAATACCACCGTACCTATACCTTCAACATACAATAAATACCACCGTACCTAAACCTCCAATATACAATAAATACCACCGTAACTATACCTCCAACATACAATAAATACCACCGTAACTATACCTCCAACACACAATACATACCACCGTAACTATACCTCCAACATACAATAAATACCACCGTAACTATACCTCCAACATACAATAAATACCACCGTACCTATACCTCCAACATACAATAAATACCATCGTAACTATACCTCCAACATACAATAAATAACACCGTACATATACCTCCAACATACAATAAATACCACTGTACATATACCTCCAATATATAATAAATACCACCGTAACTATACCTCCAACATACAATAAATACCACCGTACCTATACCTCCAACATACAATAAATACCACCGTACCTAAACCTCCAACATACAATATATACCACCGTACCTATACCTCCAATATACAATAAATACCACCGTAACTATACCTCCAACATACAATAAATACCACCGTAACTATATCTCCAACATACAATAAATACCACCGTAACTATACCTCCAACATACAATAAATACCACCGTAACTATACCTCCAACATACAATAAATACCACCGTAACTATACCTCCAACATACAATAAATACCACCGTAACTATACCTCCAATATACAATAAATGCCACCGTAACTATACCTCCAACATACAATAAATACCACCGTAACTATACCTCCAACATACAATAAGTACCACCGTAACTATACCTCCAACATACAATAAATCCCACCGTACCTATACCTCCAACATACAATAAATACCACCGTAACTATACCTCCAACATACAATAAATACCACCGTAACCATACCTCCAACATACAATAAATACCACCGTAGCTATACCTCCAACATACATTAAATACCACCGTAACTATACCTCCAATATACAATAAATACCACCGTAACTATACCTCCAACATACAATAAATACCACCGTAACTATACCTCCAACATACAATAAATACCACCGTAACTATACATCCAATATACAATAAATACCACCGTAACTATACCTCCAACACACAATAAATACCACCGTAACTATACCTCCAACAAACAATAAATACCACCGTTACTACACCTCCAAATACAATAAATCCCACCGTACCTATACCTCCAACATACAATAAATACTACCGTAACTGTACCTCCAACATACAATAAATCCCACCGTAACTATACCTCCAACATACAATAAATACCACCGTACCTATACCTCCAACATACATAAGTTTCCTCTTCCATGTCCGCACCAAAATCCACGAAAATAATTCACACGAAAAAAAGTTATTGTACTGAATGTTGCGGCCTGCACGGGGATAGTGTACGAATAAAACACCTGTGTATTTTACAACTCAGTAATTTGGTCACGGGAAGTTGGCAACACATTGCACATTCAATATCTTGAATAAATGTAGTGTTTAATGGTGCGCTGGTAAAATACATTCAAAATATTGAATATCCAATGCTCAATGTCATAATTATGTCATGCCTCTGTAGCTCAGTGGCTGTGCGCTTGCCGTCTAATCTGGCGACCCGTGTTCAAATCCGGATGAGGACACTCATATGCTAGCCATATTTCAGCAGAAAGCTGACTGGCAAATAAAGGCTATGATCGGCATGCTCCCAGCAGTGTAATTTTATATTACGTGTATATTTATGTTACAGGAGGTAGACTAAATGAGATAACGGTAGAAGTAAATGGGCAATTTTGCGCATTCCATAAGGCTTCCAATGGTAATACAGATATCGTCAACATGTATTGTCCAGAAGGAATGACCGGTGACACTATCCGTATTAGCAAAAATGGCGCGACCCTCTCCTTATGCGAAGTGGAAGTATATGGATATATTGGGAACTGATTACTCGACACGTGACTCCTTGTAAGCACGTGACCCGTCACAGTTTCGTGTCATAGTTGCTTAATAAAAGTGCAAATTCTAAATTGTATTTTGTTTCTACATGTGCTGTTCCTTGTTTTGTATTTCCATTGTCAATGTACATGTACGTATAAAGGCCACATGTGCGTATATGTCAAACACATACGGTATAGGTAACACGGTGATAGAGTTGGGTAACACTCTGGACTACTGATTGAGAGGTCCCTGATTTGATTATCGACCGGGAAACTTGGTCAAGTTACCAACCTAACTAGATATGAACTGTTCGCAAATCCCGAAGATAGCATTGCCGTGTACTGGTACTTGAAGTCCATCTCCGAAAAGCGAAGGGAAAGCACTGTGCCTGTACACAGAATGAAAAATTTGAGATAACTTCCCTTGTACATTGCCGCTGAAATTTTACCAACAACGTTTTGATGTTGTCCTCTATTTAGTTTTAGTTGACACTTAAACTAATTAATTTTTAATGAACCAGTCAATTGAAACCACGGCCCAAACCCCAGGGGAATAGCGGGGAGTTTTAATTTTGCTTTTTCAAACCCCTAGTAAACTCCCTGATTTTGTTCGTGGTTTCAATTGACTGGTACATAAACATAATAAGAATAGCCTGCACCAAAAGCTTACAAGAACCGCGTCTATGATTTGTATATATCTATTCACCCAACGAATACAAGGTATGCCAACAAAGCCAAAATGGATAGTGCAAACAATGCACTATCCAATCTCTCTAAAGTTCATGGTCATGGATTTTTGAATAACATTCATTAATTTGAAAACAACCATTCCTTGCATTATGATGAAGTGCATCTGAACATCTCAAAGGGAGCCCAAACATTGACCTCCAATCTACAAAAAGCTTGCAATATCAGCATGTCGTCCGAAGATACACAATTACACGATAAGTCAGGACTTCCTTTTCGTCGAGGCCCGAGAGAACAACACAAGCAGCACAATTATCGTCATCACATCCGGAGACCATACATTAACCAACAGGACCCCCCACCGGGATACCCACTTTTGATGATGTATCACAAACCTCTTTACCATCCAATGATGCCCCCACCACCTCAGTTCTACATGGGTACTCCGCCGGGTACTCCGCCCTCTTTCCTTTTCAAGTGTTCAACATGTACCAACTGGTGTGGCACAAAGCTCTGTGCTGGGACCTCTCCTATTCATTGTTTATATTAATGATATGCCCTTACACCTAACAAATTATGTCTCCGATATGTTTGCCGATGATACCACTATTTCATCTTTTGGAAGCACATTAGACTCAGTTAATACTTACCTTCAGTCAGACCGTGATTCAATACAAAACTGGTTAAAAAGAAACTCAATGATAGCAAATGCCGAAACAAAAGCTAGGCTCATTTCACCTTCAAATCGCATAAAACAATCCATAAATTCAAGTATTTCATTCAATGAACAGACTATTCAATTTTTTCACACAGAAAAACTTCTGCGAGTTCATATTGATGACACGCTAAATTGGAAAACACAAGTACAAATGACACTCAAAAAATGCAACTCCTTATTGTACCTACTGATGAGAATTATACAGTACCTAAATCTGCATACTAGAAAAATGTTTTTCAACGCCTGGCCTATATTCTACACCATTTAGACTACTGTAGTTCTTTTTGGGGAAACTGCACCACTGAACTTTCAAATGATATGTACAAATTTCAAACACAATAATTTTAGACAAAGATTTCGATACACCGACAGATGAATTATTTTTGCAATTAAATTGGATGAAATTCTCAGACAGAATTAACTATAAAAAGGCCATTCTAGTATACAAATCTTTAAACGGCTTCCCCCCAAAGTACATGGAGCAAAGATTTACTTATCCATGAAAACAGATCATTGAGATCATTTGAACAAAAACTACTCCAAAACCAAGGCTAGAATTTTGCAGAAAATCATTGGCATATTCTGGTGCAAAATTATGGAACTGTCTTCCTTACGACGAAAGAACATCTGCAAATGTTAACTAGGAAGACACTATATCAATAATTCATACTTTTTAAATACAAACAACAGACAAAATATGTATTCTTTACATTTTCCCACTGCTGTTATGTCTGTTTAATTCAAACAAGTCAATTCACATTTTTTCACTTTATCTCTTCTATTCTGAGTATACATGTATAACGAAGATCTAAAATACAAATATTAGAAAAGATGTATCAAATCTCAAAATATCTCGTAGCAATCTTCTGAAATCTCGCGAAATCTCGTTTGTTTTCAAAACCTTGTATCTCCTGTTTTAATGAACACTGACAGAAACTAATAGTTATATACAATATATTATTCAGGTTTACAATGATAGCTCATTTAATGAAACCAGTCAAGGAATAAAACAATAAACATGAAAGAGCCAGACCTACTCTCATTTTAATGGAAAATCAAAGTTTATCCGAAAATTCTCATTGCCTCATTCAAATAATAATTTTCTGAATTATATAGGAGGTAGACAAAACCAAGTTACCTTATACAAAATCAGAAACTTAGAATCTGTTGCATGCTATTTTGCATTTTCTCCAAGCTTTCAAGTGAGTGTCAAATCTATGTGTTTAGATATTTAAACGGTTTTAGTAATCTTACTCTATTAGAAATTCTCGTAAAATATTGATCTATTGTTATATTTCATATAAATCTTTGTTCTGTTACTTTAACTAATCAATATTAAATCAAACACGTAAAATATACATGTACATATATCTGACACCGATCAGCAGACCGCATGTTGTCGAAGGTTTGAGAAATCACAGCCGCGTGAAAAGGTGGGGCGCGCGATTAGTTATCTAGCTTCTGTTCAATTAACTCCCAGTAAAACAGGGAAGGTCCAAAAAGTGTATGTCCAAACAGGGTAGGTCCAATGACGCAAGTCGTGTATAATTAGCACATCATTGCAAAGTTGTAAGAATACACTTAGCAAATTTTCTAGTTGGTCATTTAGTTGTGGAACTATTATACTTCATTCTGTACACGACGATAGGGTTAAAAATGTTCTCGTTGGTCATATTTCGAACTCTTATACTTTATTTTGTACACGGCTATGGGGAAATAAGTATTCGTATGCACTCAACGACTTACAACCATGAATATAAAAGTCTCTATTCAAAGCGAGGCTCACAGAACATTCTCACCACCTTGACAGACAGTCTACCCGAAAACACTACAAAAATATCTTCAAAGAACAATTTAAAACATATTAACAACATTATGTTACACTGTATTATCGCTTAAATGATCGGAAAGAATGCGTTTTATAGTGTCTACAACAACCTGTACCATCCACTTGTGTGGCTTTCTGTAAGTCTGTGTGTGTGTTTCACTTGAGAATCTCTCGAAATGTTACGGCTTACTTAATGCATAATCATGCTCATATATCACCTAATAGATTGGAAAGCCATGGTTTTCCATGAAGAACAGACATTATATACTACATTACAACCTGTCTCCCCACTGATTCTCCTACTGTTTAACAAACGGCTCATTACCTAATGCTTTGAAAGTCACTTAATACCTCAACAGGGGGGATATATTTAAAGTGATCACCATAACATGCCCCGTCTACATTCTTTACTAAATATTAATGTGTCTGGGTGGTTTCCCATTCGAAATTTCGTTTTCCGCTATTCTAATATTTTTAGTCGTCTGCGGTTTATTTTTATTTTTTCTTCGGTTTATTGTTGATTTGTTCCAAGTGTTAATTTCAGCAGACGAACATGGAGACGTGCACATGATATCTTTACAACAGTCGAACTGCCTGCTACCTCACGCCTCACGCCAGACAGTGGTTACACTGTTTAAACCCTGCGTTACATCAGTAACATATCGATACTGAAGGCAACATACAACAGCGGAGCATGAACAGAACAAAAAGGAGCACACATATTACACGTACAAATCACAAGGACAAACATAAAAAACGAACAAGAAATCATATAGGGGCATATCCCTTCAGCTGTATACTTGATGTTCAACGATTATAAGCAAACATATAACAACATAGACATGGGAGGAGTAAGCGCGAAATGCTACAAAAAGAACAGTATACGACACAATTGTTAGATCTGCAAGGAAGTGGACATTAAGTTATTATAATGAGATATGATGACTTTTGTCTTTTGATTGATTATTGAAGTTTAAAAATTTATCATTACTGACGGTTCCGGAGCTTGAAATCAGACATAGCATGTTGGAAGCAGACATAGCATGTTGGAAGCAGACATAGCATGTTGGAAGCAGACATAGCATGTTGGAAGCAGACATAGCATGTTGGAAGCAGACATAGCATGTTGGAAGCAGACATAGCATGTTGGATGCAGACATAGCATGTTTGAAGCAGCACTCAACTGAAACAGTAGAGAACAAAATTCCCAAAAAAGGAAAGCACACAAGATAAATGACACATACTACAATACCATGCAACAAAGACAATATTTACTACATATTAAATGAATAAGACAAAAATGCAACAAAACATCTATAAAACTATAACACACAATATCCGTAGTAAGAGCCGACAGACAAGAACACATTACAAGGACGACCCAAAAAGCAACATCAAATAGAAACAATATACATATACAGTAGTAGTTCATAGTTTATTGTCCAATCCATTACATGTACATAAAAAGTCATACAAATTACAATCATATTTTACAACAATATTGAACATGAATGGTCAATCTAATAAGATTTGTACTTGACCTTTTAAAGAAACGAAGCAGCATTTTGCTGAACAACGAATTCGCAGAAGAAAAAGTAAAGAATGAACACAGTCCAACGAAAAGGAATAGTAACATTATTTGCACATGTAAGTCCTTTGTAGCTGCGCATTCTCTGAAATTATAAGACCTATAAGTAAGATATGTTTTCATATAATTTGCATTAAACCTAGAAAAAAACTTTTATAATCTCACAATCTGAATTAAATAAATTACTCATGTGAGCGATCCATGGATCTCTGTGTCCTCTTGGTTTCAGGGCTGAGTTGTTAATACCACACTAAACCTCCACTTTGGCGGGCCTGGTTTTCTCTCCGTGTTTTTCTTCCCGTATGTAATATATTATCATGTCTAGTACCAATATTAAGCCTATGTTTCACTGAAAATTCCACATCGGCGATGTTTTCCCAATTTCTTCCGATACCAACCGATTCATAACAATTCCTTCCGATATCACAAACTGTCTCATGACTTCCCCGAAGATTCCCCTAGAACACGAGGAACTTGTTCCCGATGTCCTGATAGCTCATTAATGTTAATCGGTAGTACGTCGCCGAAGCAAAACATGCTAAGTGGGACCTTGGTTTTGACGAGTTGCATCTACCCGGACTTTCTGTCTGGATTTACTTCCATGGTCTTTGACTCTCCCGAGCTATCTATGGTTAACGGATTTAGAAACGCGACACTTTGGTTTGTTGGCATACTTTAGGAAAGAAATTCTCATATCCTTTCCGCTACCATAGCGTACTAATGCAGACTCGCCGGGATGGCCATTTCGGCCTTCCGTAGTTTTCGACCTAAATGCCCAAATTCGGGAATTTTGCTGTCATGGGTACACAGGCATCCCAGACTACAGGATATTACGGGCCCAGGGTCGTGCACAGGTTTTTGGGCCCGCTAGACCCCTTTGAAGAGGGCTTTGAACGTAGATTTTACAAAACTGAAATTACTGGTCCTACCCGCCATTGCGGTACGATTCCCTGTGGTATTGCATTAATAATTAGCGCCAAAAACTTTTTATTTTTCTATAGCAGGAATATAAGGCTAGACAAAGGGGTCAGGACCAATGCCCTAAAGGGTTTTTCGCGCAAGGGTCACCGGAAATGACGATGTGACGGTGACCCTTGCGCGAAAAACTTTTTTTTTTTTTTTTTTTTAGTCGAAATATTGACAATTTGTTCTACTTTCGGTTTGAGGTAGGTGTGTAGCATCCGGATGTATCGAGTTTTTATCAGTGCTGCAAGTCAATAGTATCTCAGGGACGGGGTATAGGGACCATATGAATTTCTCATAACCCCCCAAAAAATCGTGGTAGCGGAAAGGATATAAAATGTATTTGTATATTCGTAAAGGCTAATTCAATGTCGTCATTTTGATACCAAACTTAATAAAATTCAACGAGTTTTAATTAAATTATCGCACGAAAAAGACATTGGTCCAGAAAACAAAAGGACCATGTTTATTAGCGCATTGGTTTTATCGTTGAAGATGACCAGCCTGCATAACAGATCGAATGTTTACGTAAGGCTAGTCTACTTTCTATATACAAATTCTAAACTAAATTGAATATGATAAATGACATATCCAAATTTCATTTAAAATGTGTCTATATGACACGGAAACACTGTTGCAGGAAACATACACCGGTGTCTCATAGACCTGCAAATAAATGTTTTTATGGTCGAAGGGAGGTAACCATGTAAGGAATTTTGGTCAGAATGCGACTTTTGTTTTCTGGGTCGACGTATTGATTGGACTATATATTTGTTAATACTCGTCTCATTTTATCATCTTAGTACCAAAATGACGCCAATACATCTACCTTTAATCTGCACTATTCCACTACCGGCATAAACTTGAATTGTCTGCTATAAAACAATATACCCAAGTGTCGCGTTTTTAAATCCGTTTTGTATATTATCATAATATTTGTCATTTATTGTCCATAATTGTTGAGCTTTGCATAAACAAATATGTTTGTACATGTTGTTTTTAATAATTTACTTTCATACAAACTTACGAGTGTATATTGCTCAATCTCTGAACACTTGTTAATTATGAGATTTGAGTACAAGTGCAACACTTTGGTTCCTTACATGTTAGCTATTTTCTATCAAGCCATAACATTTGAACCATGTTGCAAATTGTCTTTTATTTATTAGGTTATGCTGGTTGGGAGTTCTTAACCATCAAATAAGTAGTACTTATGATATAGAGTACCATAAGAAACATTAACTTGAGTTCACGTATAAATATATACATGTTCCGGTATATCAAATTACGAAATATAACTCATGAATCATTGCAGTACCAATTGAATATAAGTACGACAGTTTTGTGCAAACTTTACTGTATGAAAATCTGAATTTTTATCAACTTTGGGAAGTACACATTTGTTGAACAACTGAAATAAACATCTAAAATGTCTTCAAAGTTCGTTGTGTACATCACCGTTTGGAAGTTTTATATCATTACACCAACGGTTGTAATTTATATCAACATCACCAGCAACATCCGACGAGCATGTCACCGCATAGACAATAACACGACACCATAACCCCCTCTTCACTATAGTTCCACAGGGTAGTGAAGCTATTTGAATACTGTAGCGCACAGACAACATCACCACACAACAACCCCTCTGCATTAAGATTTCCAAAAGGGAGGGAAGCTATTTAAATACTGTAGCGCACGGACAACATCACCACACAACAACCCCTCTGCATTAAGATTTCCACAACGGAGTGAAGCTATTTAAATACTGTAGCGCACGGACAACATCACCACACAACAACCCCTCTGCATTACATTTCCACAAGGTAGTGAAGCTATTTAAATACTGTAGCGCACAGACAATATCACCATACAACAACCCCTCTGCATTAAATTTCCACAAGGTAGTGAAGCTATTTAAATACTGTAGTGCACAGACAACATCACCATACAACAACCCCTCTGCATTAAATTTCCACAAGGGAGGGAAGCTATTTAAATACTGTAGTACACAGACAATATCACCATACAACAACCCCTCTGCATTAAATTTCCACAAGGTAGTGAAGCTATTTAAATACTGTAGTGCACAGACAACATCACCATACAACAACCCCTCTGCATTAAATTTCCACAAGGGAGGGAAGCTATTTAAATACTGTAGCGCACAGACAATATCACCATACAACAACCCCTCTGCATTAAATTTCCACAAGGTAGTGAAGCTATTTAAATACTGTAGTACACAGACAACATCACCACACAACAACCCCTCTGCATTACATTTCCACAAGGTAGTGAAGCTATTTAAATACTGTAGTACACAGACAACATCACCACACAACAACCCCTCTGCATTACATTTCCACAAGGTAGTGAAGCTATTTAAATACTGTAGTACACAGACAACATCACCACACAACAACCCCTCTGCATTACATTTCCACAAGGTAGTTAAGCTATTTAAATACTGTAGTGCACAGACAACATCACCACACAACAACCCCTCTGCATTAAATTTCCACAACGGAGTGAAGCTATTTAAATACTGTAGTACACAGACAACATCACCACACAACAACCCCTCTGCATTACATTTCCACAAGGTAGTGAAGCTATTTAAATACTGTAGTGCACAGACAACCAAAAGCCACACAGAAACGACGACAATACATAGCCACACACGCATGAGTCAGACATAGAACGAACCAACCATATCGCCCAAAAATGGACATTTCAACCGAACGTATATACTCACCCGCAATAAATGACATACTGTGGACTTTGAATTTCGTGCTTACTAAAAACCATACAGTGAAGGTAATTAGGAATGATATCTACACTAACTAACCCATAGCCGAGGACTATGTTTGCTGACAACAAAGCATATCAACATGCTGGTGGGTCATGCATGTCATATATCTATGGTCATAGACTCCTCTGGTACCTTGTATTTCTGTCTATGACCATAGGGTGCCCATTTAACCGTCTACCAACTCTTGGAAGAACCGATACATGTCTTATAGAATCAGAGGCTAACTGGCAGGGGAAAGTTGCACATAACACACGCGTTATACATTCATTTGGCAGTCTGATGCGTACACTATTTGACACCAAAAATATTTGACCTTGAAGATATATTTTGATGCGCACATTTTCATCCAACTAGACAGAAAAATAAAAGTAACAAACACAAAAAAAACCTCAAAGAATAATTATTTACGACACGCCGGTGGAAATAAACTGATTATACGTATAAATAATAAGTTACCCGTAATCCAAGATGGCGGGGAGCCAATATCATGTCAGCCTGGCCATGATAATCGATAGATCAGTATGATATAACTATAGCTCGTTAGTGTGTGGTGTTTTTGATACAATATCAGAGCTGGATCTTAGCTGGCTAGACATTGGAGCAAAAACTCTAATTGAAAGAAATGTTGTTGCGGTAACGAGCGGACATTTATCGTGTCCAATTTTCATCATTAGTCTTACAATTAACCGACTTGTGTTAATCTTGAACACACATTGTTACTGGTCCGTCAGGTTAAACAGACAAATTGAACTTGTTAGAACTAAAAAAATGCTTTGGAAGAAATAAGAGATGCTTTTTCTCACACAGTCAGCGGCTACCATGAACCTCTTCTCTTTGCAACAACTACCGGGAAATACTCAATGAGCTAAACTGATGTATAACAGGCGCATGCTCATTCAATGGAGTACATGATATATAGCGGGTGATGTCAAATCGAAACCCAACCCAACGTTACATTATTTATTTATCTCATTGATAATAAAAAAGCACTTTTATTTTGAAACATTCCATTTTAACGCAATTTAAAACGAAATAATGACTATTATGTTCATCATTGTTGAGAAACGTTATTTTTAAATCAACACATAAGCAGTAAGTTTGTTGGAACGGTCTGCCTCGGCCGAAAATCCAAACCGGATAGTAGGGTTACACATCCATATCGGGCAGCGTTGGCAGCATTCAATAGAAGCAGCATGACACATAAAAGAACAATAGATCACGACCGCACCAACATAAAAACGATAACTTTATTTTTTCCCCAATATTGCCTAGAACGTCTTGATAATATACAAGCAATATAGCAATGACATGTACATAATGACAATTATGTTATATTCTTTGACCTTGTGATTGTTATTTGGGGGATGGGTAAATGTTTCAAGTAACTAGGTCAAGATGAACTGTTGGCCGATAGACGTTACTAATATTTCTGTATGCTTGTCGAGGTTGGTAGGTCGTCGATTCTATCTATCACGCAGTAGGGTCGTGTGGTGGAGTTTTTTACTCTGAGAAGCGAGGTAACAAGCCATGGGAAGGACATATTTAGCCATGGTACCGATGTTGTTCGTCATAACCCATACATACACCTTTATATCATCGCATAATAATCGGTTACAACAGAAAGATGGTATCTTAATTGTACACGAATTTATTGTTGCCGATGTCAAAAGTTTGGGTCTCGCCCGACTGTAAAGTAATAAAAAGCTGACACAACATGAGTAATTTCTTCCCGACGAGCAGACGACAGATTTTACGACGGACAGTGAAGATAATGGCGTCGTAAGGTCGTCGGCGTCTGGAATAAATATCGGTCTCTAAGACTCGACGTAAATATCAGAGGTAAATCTTGTTAAAATCTTGCAAAGTTTGTATTTTTGTCGTCTGTTGTTTGCAACCGCGCAGTCATCCAGTTTCTCTTTTGTAGTACACTGTACCTTGAAACCTTGTCTGATACTATATTAGTACCTTGCAGAAGGATCGTCTACAATACAGTCTGCTGCAGGTGTATACAGTTTCCCGCCATCTATAACTCTTCATTCATCAGACAGATTATCGGGTACTTTATCGTCTGTGCGAATAACCACCAACGAAGAATATTAAGCGCGCACTGGAACTGGTCCAACTCGTAGTAGTCTCGTGTTTTATACGTTACTACTGAAATGTAGTTATAATTGAATGAGTGATGTTTATACCTTTTGATACCCTACCAACAACAAAACATCGTAGATAATTGACGCGCATCATGAATGCTCTGACCTGAAAAATACGGCGGTGTGAAAACATCACACGTTGATACAAAACAACAGAAATAATGAACGCACAGCCTCACAATGATTGTACAAACTAAGTTTGTTGTCCCAGGCAGTGTCTAGACTCTTCATGAAAATTTGCCAAACCTTGCACTGGAAAGAAGCGTTCGATTCCCGCGTACAGGGTGTGTGCATGACAGCGAACCATGCAAAGATACACGTTCAGTTGCCGTTAGTTTTTGCCGATCATCTATTCCACACTTCCGTTAACTGCATACTACCATCTACATGTACTAATATACCGACTTCCAAAAATTGTGCACCATTAATTTTCTCTTAAATGGAAACATGTTTGCAAAAGATAAAAGTGCATTTACTTAACGAGCAAAAGCTTGTTCTCCAAACATTTATGTCGTTCTAAGTATATAATATTATACTGCACACAAATAAAAAGTATCCATATGGAAGCTAAGATTTCTTTTCACTCCATATTTTTAATTTTTCGTCATAAAAAATGATTGTCACAAGCAGAGTCAAATTTGTGTAAGTCATCAATGGTCTATGCTCTTAATTGCTACGAAAGGGTTTTGAGAAACTCAGACAATTTCTAAAAGCTTTTCTTTTGACAACGTTAGAGATATGTAGTGAAATATAGAGAACACATTACGTTAACGAAATCAACGATTTATGCTAAGAGTTGACCAAAAACGCAATGATAAATATGTTCTTATTGTAATTCAAAGGGAGGTAATTTGAAACATACCAAAGTTTGATCCATCTACATCAAAATAGTTCGGACATTTTTCATATCGAAATTGACTTCACTAACAATGTTACGTACGTAAACAGTCTAACTACCCTTAATCAGGTGGTTTTAATAAGCGTAATGTTGTTAACCAGACCTATTATGTACTCGTTGTATAATATTGTTTTTATTTAAATAATAAGTGACGTATGCGTTGCTTTGGCCACTATATTTTTACATTAGCACTTCAGCGGACTGTCGTCATATTTACTCTTTTGGCAAACCCATCAAATTATATTTCTGGCAAATAAAGGCTTTGCTCGACTCGGCATACATATGATGTTGGAGGTTGGGTCGCCTCTTTCGCAAGTGTGTCAGAAGCTCATTTCCGTTTATACCCACACGATCAGGAATCTACATTCTATATCACAGCCCACTGAAAGAAAAGTTTTTAGGCTGAAAATACGGCTCAGATACAGAAGAAATGGCATGAGAAAAACAGCATCTCTAAATTATGAGAAAGACCCACAACAGCTGTGGTAGCTGAAAATGACAATCGTCATCAGAGAAACACTATGATCAAGAGAGATTGCAGACCAATCACAAAAAAGCGGCAGCGAATGTATTTGCCGAAGCTTATGACTCAGGCAGCCACTTCAATCTTTTAAAAGACAGGATAAGATAGGTCAGACAGGGGACTGGCAGAACGTGGAGTAGAGAAAGAATAAAAGCCCCTGTATGACAGACTTTCTAGCTCTGCAGAATTACATACAGGATTGAAGAAGCTGAACTAGTAGAAGTTCCCATGAGCAAATGAGATAAAAATAAATGCTCAAGTCCCGTGAGTACAACACAAAACGACAAGAGAATGATGTTTGACTGCAGTTATCTGGTTAGGGTGATAGTCCCGCTGAAAGCGCTTACAATTCAGAAATTGAGTCTGTTAGGAAGACACCTTGTTGTCGTTTTCCCTTCGCAAAGACCATTTGGAGTTCTTGAATCTCGGCTCTGTAAATTGATCATCTTTTGCCTACTGATTGAGACAGTGAAGTAGTAGAGCCGACTGGGAATGTGATGTTCACTCAACTCCGTACATTTCAAACTGCCTTGTCTGATGATTCATGAATCCACTTTAGAGTAAGATATTTCTGAAGACCTTTCTGGTGTTGTTTTCCCTTTCCTCTTTAGGTACTTCCAGTTTGATTTTGGGAGCATCTTGTCTTGGAACCCATGTATCTGGTACTAGCATCTATGTATTTGCTTCAGGAGATGCTGTTCCTTCTTTGTAGATCCTTGACAGGCTGGGGCCTTAAATCAATATATTTGTGTTAATATTATTGTCATTGTCAATATGTTTGAGACTGTGTCGTATCGTTTCGTGCTGTTCTTGGTTGTTTGGAATGGATAGGGTGGTAGTGTTTAAGCCTTTGTGCACATGCCTTGCATCAAGTGGCTTAAGCTTGGCTGTATTTTCCATTTCCTTTATCGAATTGTTTTGCATACTCCCAAGGGTAATCCTATGGTCCAGTTTGTCTTTCTTGGTACTGTATGCAGTTAATCATGATCGTTGACATTCTACAAGCATAATTTAATGGCTGATTTATTGTCTATATCTATAACCCCGATTGTATGTTTTCATAACGGTGAGTATCACAAACACGCCCGAGTATAATACAAACTCAAATCTAAAGAACCAATATTGTATGATTTGCTTAGGGAAAATTTATATATTCAACGCATGAACCTTATAATATATTTATGCATAAAGGTCAGGATCAGGTCAAATTATCCGTGCTATACAATTAAACATATAAAGCTTATTTACACACAAAACGGTGGTATCCACGAGGGGTGATCCAGAATCACTTGTATTTTTATGACGAAATCCTGTAATTCATGGCATGAAATAACACTACACTCTAAACTTGAGGTTGTAAGTGCATTTAAGTTTGCAATGTGCTTCATAAATTTGCCTAATGCATACCCTATTGAGTGGTTCATGCATCTACCTTGGGAGAGGTGGGTTCAGGTTAAATGTTCAAACCCGGCAGAGGTACTTTCTGATTTGACCACTTGTTCGTTAAATAATGGTAATCTTGAACCTACCTGACTGTTGGGTAGTGCTTGTCACATTTAGGATATCCGTCGGGGAATAGGCTAATTCAAAATCAGAAATTTTCGCGAGTAAACATTTCAGGATTTTGTTTTTCTGAAGTACATGTAGTTCACAAGGTTAAATGTTCGCGACATCTAAATTCATAAAAAAGATACTTTCTGTGTTTTATTGTCGTTGTTGAAGTTTTTTTCGCGAACTTTTTGATTTCGTGAATATAGCGAAAATTAAACCCTCGCGAAAATACTTGTTTTAAAGTAAATATACTCAGCTAATATACTCAGACAGTATTTATTTATTAGAGTCTCATCTATTTTTACAACATAGATTGCACATAACATAAAACACAAAATTTTTAATCATATATAGCCACTCTTATTAAGAGTTATAAGAGACATTATCTACATTATAATAAAACATCTAAATATCACAGTACATTTAAAACTGACGTAGAAACAATAACAATTGCAGTAGACAAATAAAAACAATTAACGCGCAACATGAGATGTTTGTCTATTGGTGTGTTGCGACTCACCCAACTTTAGTCGAACTACTTGTATCTCACACCGATATTGTGGTAAATGAGTTTCCACAGAAGACCCATGTGACTTGGTGGCGGGAGTGATAATCCGCCGTCATAAATACAGCGTAGTCGCAACCTTCAGCAGTCAGTTTTAGTCTGGCATTGATACCGAGTGGTAACCATTGAACATCTTCAGCAACGTGCGTTTGAACGAACTTCGTCAGTTTGCGACACAATAGCTAATAGAGAGGACTAAATTGTTGTAGAAATTATTTTAATATTGTTAAAAATATTTATTTTTTATAGAATTTTTGTGTACGATAAAGAGGACTACAATATAAAAAAAATATATTTGAAATTGTTATAAACGTTGATTTGTTAATATCAATTTATTTTGTGTGAGATTTGATGAATATTTTTGGGCGATTTTGTAACCCAAAATTATATTGAACTCGGTGAAATTGAAATAAGTCATTCCGATATTGGTTTGTTTTTTATAATCAATACGAAACATTAACAAAAAAAAACAGCACAATGAAGTTCCGTGATGCAGTGACAAGTTTAGTGTTTTTATGTCTGAAACTTGTTTCTTGTCAAGAAAGCGCCGCCAATGACACTCATACGACACCATCACCCTCACCGGCTTCAGGAGAAGGAAATTCGGCAGCAAACACAACACCCCCCACTGGTGGCAGCGGCACAGACGGACACCTTCATCCGGATTTAGAAAGGTACGATCCTAATTTTAACAATATTTAAATAAAACGATTACTTTAAATGTATTGACTATTTATTATATTTGTCGATTATTTGTACACTATGTAGCATGTACCTTGTCTAAGGAGAGGGCTAATATAGGCTAAGCATGCCGCCCAATCCCATTTCGTTAGAAATAAAATATATATTAAACTATCCTTATTTTAAATTATTTTGGGTCGATTGTCAAACAAGCTCTACAGCTTATATTAATCATCATCGATACCTCATTTCTGACGTGTTCCCTCGCTATGAGGGTCATACATATAATATTTAATGTCAAATTAAATTATAGAAGAATCCAAATTTATTTAAGGCACATAATTATTTGTATGCAAGCTTTTTTCTACCATGCATTTTCTCGATTTCCTTCATTGTTCTCCCTGGTGTCTTAAGTATTTCGATTTCGTTACAACTAATTATGTTTGTATTAGTATAATATTTGGGCATCTAATATCAGTGAATAAATAGACTATAGACTAAGCATTGAAGTTTTAAAAAAGCACATGTTCCCAGTAATTTGTAAATATTTTTGTTATCATTGAATTCATATAAAATTGAATAAATGAATTAGTAAGTATTATTGATATAGCTAAGTTAGAAAATCTCCTAAATCTTATTAGCGTCTATTGTACAATTGTATTTAGACCAAAATTGACGATGTTTTGTAAATTTTTGAAATTTCCATTTCACTATACCAGATGTTCAATTTATACGTTGCTTTACGCATCACTGTTTCTAAGTTACTGTTGTTAAAGAATTATAGATAATTTAAATTAGAAAGCAAGTTTGATATTTCCGTAAGTGCTTTGATAAAACAGTATCAATGTTACTGTGAATATATATGTTGGACATGTGGTAAGTCATATTCGTTGTACAAAAATCTGTATTGATGTTGTATCACATTTAGGATTAGAAATAAAAATAAACACGCTCAAATCTCACAGAAATGCATAGAAAAAAACCTAACAAACTCACAACGTATGTACAAGACAATTTCAATATAATAAAAAATGCGGTACTAGCCATTATTGAAAAATAAAGTCTTAAATTAATTGATTTAAAAACTTTACACATTTTGTCTTTTTCAATTGATGTTGTCATGATTGTTTGGACGAACATCCTAATAATAGAGAGATAATCTTTTATTTGAGTCTCATCAATGTACATTCATACAATATTTACATAGCATGTACATAATTCGAAAATAATAAAAAAGAACTTAGCCGCTTCAAACTGTAGCTCTAAGAGATGCTTTCTCCACGGTACAATCGTAATTAATTCTGTTATTACTGTTATTTCTGCAATTGTACATGTATTTATCATGTTTATAAAAAATATATTTGCTTTCTTTCGTATATGTGAACCCCCAACAAATTTCTATAGTCTTAGAAAAATTATATCAATAGTAGGTAGCATACATACTAACTGAATCTGACCAGTTTGTCTACACGTTGCAGAGGGCACTAAGTGCGAAAACGCACGTAAACATTCAAGACTACCGCCCATGATTTCTGCGGTCATCGACATGTTAAAACCTGATATTTTAAGTTCAAGAAATGCGGTTGCTGAATAAGACCATTATTCAGCCAGTGCATGTTGCTTTCATGCATGTGCTTTAGTCTTAATGATAGATTCCTTAAAAATCGATTCGGGAAAGTTTTGGGAAATGTTTGGGGAAGATTAGTCACGGGTCATTGTATATTAGGCCGTTGCCTTGCCACCCTCCGTCAGGTCAACGATCGGACGGTGCTGTTTATTGAACTCAAAGCAAAGTGCAAGTCATTTGCATGTAAATGCATTCTGAGGTGACCTTATGTTGTGGGGTTACGGGAAATGGCGGGAAAATGTTCCAATTTAATACTATCCGCTAAGTACAGACATAACCATTGAAGCATTGATAATTTAAACACATTTGTTCGCAAAATTCTTGATTATCTTCTAAATTTCATCAGCATTTGTACGACTTCTGATAACAGTTTTAACAGTTCATATCGATGTTAACGGTGTTTTTAATGTTAATTTTCCATTCTTGTTTGACACATCCAAGCTTTAGTTATAGATCACGTAAAACCTTTTCTTTCCATATTATTTATCCATGCCGTGTTTTACATGTTCAACTAATGTTTCATTGACGACTTTCGTTCTCATACTAGTATCTTGTATTCCAATATTTTGAACCATAGTAATTGAATAATAACAGTGCTAAATAAATGTGGAAAAGTAATAAATTCTTGTAATAATACATGAACAGTGGAAGTGCTGTCGTTTATCTAAATTATTTCGGCAATCAAATACTAGTAGTCGTAAAGTTTACAACAACTACATACATCTTACCTACCCTTTTTATTACGTGTTATGGTGTTTCTTTTAGTCTCCATGCATCTATTTCAACTATCATTGAAACACATGTTGTTTAAGTTATAAGTTATGACAAATCATAGTATATAGGCTATTTCAACCTAACAACATAATGGCCAACAAACAACTGAACGAGAAAATGAACTTATAACGGTTGAAAATCCAAAGTTCAGCTGTCAAAAAGTCGAAAGTCCACTTCCCAGCTCTCCAAAACATCGGGAAATTTCGGGTCGACCCTTTTAACCATGCAAATCATATGTATATACATGTATTCGACTGTTTGTATAATATAAATTGTAAATATTATTTGGACATAATAAGATATGTTAAATAATGAAACGAATACGATACATGTATGTCAGCTCATTGACAATTGAGACAGATGTCTTTATTTCCTACAACAGAATAAGCACAGCAGTTATGTAGCATAAGCATGGAAATGGCGACATCTTTGACGTCAGTCTTCGTCATGAAGCTTGAAATGCGTCTGTAGTCATATTTAAATACCAAATAACGCTGTCTTGTAGGGCATGTGTCACGTACAGTCTAGTAAAACTAGAACGTTATTTTATATAATTCATTGACACCATGTGTCATTTCTTAGAACATATTCAAGTAAAACCTTGAAATGCGTATGCTTGTGACATTCATATAACAGTAAGCGCTTTATATTCTAATGTGTAGGGCAATATACACAACCTGTATGTGACAAAGAGCAACTGATTCATTGACAAACTGCGTCATTACTGTTATAATACGTGGGTATGCCCACATCTTTGACTTCAGTCTGCAACAGAAAAGTTTCAATAACCATTCATATACTCTCTGGTCATGTATTCATGATCCGTCTGTCTCTATACGGAACCTTTATTTATATGAGCTAACTCATGAACATCAGCTTTTATCATGAAATAATTTGTCATTGCACCATTAAACATAGATAATCAAGCGAAAAATATAATCTTAATCAAACTAAAATTGAAAATAAAAAGTAATGATGTTTGACTGATACACTATCTAGTTGGTGGCCAGACTAACGTGTGGTCAACGCTCCCTTTTTCGCATTACCACCGTGTTCATTCCATACATAATGTTGATAGCCCAAAATGTCAGCGTTTGTTCATGTTTACTCGGGGTAAAATTGACCTTCCGCCCCTGAGGTCAGGTTTAATGAAGGTATTTATAACACCCATTCATCAATTTGAACTGATGTAACTGAAGAAGATTACGCATGGAACGCCTAAGGTCACTTGGTGTCAGGAACTCACCTGATGGGGTCAACTGCAGACGGTCATATCATTACAAGTGCCGCCAATTTCAGCGTATAGAAAACGTAGAATGAATGAATATGTGGTTGTCCTTTTGGTTGGTTATTGTTTGTCGAGCAGTGTTTGGTTGACTTCTGTGTATAGAAAACGTAGAATGAATGAATATGACTGTGGTTGTCCTTTCGGTTCGTTATTGTTTAGTCGCCTTTAACCCCAGCAGCAGTGTTTGGCTGACTTATGCGGTAGGCTGTTTGCGTATCAGGTCGTGTATTTTGTAACTGTTCCTGTTTAGCTAGCAGTTCATTTTGTATGCGTTTGTTTTTACTTGACCGATTTATTGTTATATTTTTACATTACTATTTGCGTTCGTTTCTATGAGTTGATTAACGAGCTGAATAACATGAAGCAGAAATGAGACGATTGTATGATGCAATATTTCGTGGTTTTCTACGCAGTCATTAAACAAAATTTGAGAATATTTAAAATACGGAAGTGGGCGGGTTATACTTCGCATAAATAACACCACCCTTCACTGCCTACATAGTTACGAGCATTTCCCGAGATGATGAAATTTTGCTGGGTATATCTCTCCCCGGGATGTCTGGGAATATAGCGTATTATTGGCTTAATGTCTAGAAGTTGTTTACTACTAATGTGAGCCTTGGGGTAGAGAGATTATCTCGGCTTATCTTCACAATCTTCATCCAGATAGTCGGTAAACAAATATACCCCGGCAGTTTAACCTGAATTTTGGCCAACTCTTCTCCTAGCACCTAGTAACATCCATAGATAGTTGAATAATCGCCTGTTGTGATGAGCATAGTACAACTTGAGAGTTAATTGCTAAAGACACCCACCATACCACGTGATACCACGTGACTCAAGCACACGCACCACGTGACTCAAGCACAAGTACCGCGTGACTCGAGCTATAATAACTAATAAGTAAACGCATTCACGAAATAACTGATGAGTGTAGGTCATAGCGTCCTAATTTTATTTTGTCAATCCCAATTGTTTACGGTACATGGTTTTTGTTAGTTCAGTTCGCCGTACATTTTAGGGTGGGTTTGCTGTTTGTTTGTGACATCCCATCCATGTACTGTGTGCTCCTTGGTACTAAGCGGAAACGAGGTATGCGAGATTCACGATCTACTCAGTTCGACTTACATGGTCAAGGTCGACTTACAAGGTCAAGGTCGACTTACAAGGTCAAATTTGCTGATGATACGTAAATTGGAAGTCTGACTAGTGTATATGGGAATCACAAGAATATTTGAATGCCCGTTGAGCCAAAGTGTTAGCTCAACATGCACTCCAATTCATCGTGTGACTCCCATCGAGTCGCGAACTCATAAATACGCGTAAATATAATTTCATAACTTGGAAGACCTATCTTCGAAATCCTCGAATTAGTTCTATGAATAGTTGAAAACACAAGAGAAAAAAACTAATAAACTTGAGTAAAATGGCATATCGTTTTTGTGTAAAATTATATATTTTACGACAATATCATGTGCTACTTCCTGTATGGACACATTAACGCTAATGGCTAATTACATGTATTCTATCCTTTGAGACAAACTTATGTAAATTACGACCACAAAAACGTTTAAAAGTATCATTCCAAAAGGACATTAAAAAACGGACAGGGAAGGTAGCACTCAACTTAAACAGCCGAGCACAGAAAAAAAACATTAAAACAATACAGACCACAATTACACGACACAATGCCCAACGCATAGCTAAACGAGAAAATGAACTTAACCGCTGAAAGTTCAAGTTTCAGCTGACAAATTGTCGAATGTCCAAGTCTTAGCTGTCAAAAAGCTGAAAGACCTATAGTTTCAGTTCCAATCCTTATTTGTGAGTTTTGTTAGTTTAATCACCAATCTCTCATGTAGAACTGCTCAATACTTGGGTGACTTTTAACACATATAGTTATTACATAAATATCGTGATAATCCATGTGAGAACAAATCACGGAACATTGTTCTCCAATGTGCATGTGCGATAACAAACGCTATAGAAAACCCTCATTCGTTGTCTTTAAAATCACCATTTCTTAAACTCGTCACGAAACAAATTAAGCTCGCCAAGACTCGTTTAAGAAAATTAATCCTGATCTTCAAAGACAAATCAATCCTGATCTTCAAAAACAAATCATGACGGGTCCTATATATTGCAGAATTTATATACATGTATCAAATATCCCGATATAGTTTTAATAATGAACGATAAACTATGGCCATGTAACAATTCAAAACATACACATATGTATTCCTGTATTGTATTCCTTTACGAAACATCCACAATTAGGACCGCCGTTATCAAACTACAGGTGAAAATATATGTCGCCATATTTCATGACACATTTTAAGAAATTAAAAAAACTTTTATCCAATACCGTATTTTTCTAGTTTTGTTCACGTTATAATGAAAATGATAAATATTTCCAACAGTTCTAATAACGGATTTTTAAGCCAATGAGATCACATAAAAGGATTCAATATATTGTGTTGTAACTAAATCTTGATATTGTAAATCTTCCAACTAGTTAAGTATGTTTTTGTTTGTAGATCACGCATTGCCCGTCTGGCATCATTACGCCAACACGTGCTAGATTCCCTGGGCTGGGAACGACCCCCAGATATAGACCTGCAGCGGAAGGCGAGTATATTAAGCGGCCTGTCTACACCCGTCTTTGTTTCACGTCAGAAAGACTGCTATTATCCTGCATGTAAGTGCTTTGTTTAAATCATTTCAATGCTGGACAACGTTGTTATACATGCAGTCACATGTAATTTGTTTTAGGTCAAGTTTGAAAGAGTTCTATAGAATTATATTAATCACTTTCGACACCGCATTGAGGATGGTATCGGTCGCCACGAGGGCATAGAGGGCGAGATGTCAGCCCTCCCCCTTTCAATGTCGCGTGTCAAGCAAGGGAGCATCAAGGTTTTTTTTCAAGTTTGGAATGATGCGGTCAGGGATCGAACTTTTAACCTCACACACTCAGAGCAGACGTTCTGCCACTAGACTATAGAGGATGTATTTTACGCAAATGTGTTCACTATTTACAATCCCATAAAATCATCATCGCCTCAACAAATGCTTCGCATGAAGACCTAGCAACGACCAGAAGCAGTTCGCGTTATTTAACCTTTCCGATTAACCAATCAACACCAAGCTGTCACAATTTTGAAAGAGAAAAGTAGAAAATGTAAAAACCTTTCTGTACTTTATTAAACTTTCATTTGAACTGAAATACCCTACAATTAACTGTACATTGTACACTTTAAAACAGTCTGTGGATCAAGTCAGACCTTTTACCTTTGAACATTGTTGTTGTTGGAGGCTATAAAGCCCAAATGTCCGTCGCTATTACGGTCTCTGCAAGTACGTTAGTTCATAATGTTACACAGGTAGCTTTTAAATGCTTTTTAAAGTGAAGTTTGGTATGTGGTCGAATTATATTAATATGTGTTGTTGTTATCAACAACAATGCAGGTTTTACGCCACTCATATCTTAGGAAGATCATGTTGTTAGTCAGATTGATGTTCCTACTGTGTTCTTTGTTCCATGTCGTTTAACTACAGTACTATTTGTTTGGCATTTCAGGTGACCTTCCTATGATTAATTTACCAGATTATATGAATAGATCAATTTGGTTCGATACAAGCTCAAGAAACATACGTTATTTTTTCTCTATTCCTACCAACTATGATCCGAATCTGGAAATAACATCAGCAGCTGTTAAAGTGCATCTCAAAAGACGAGAAGGTATGTATATATTGGTGCTAAAACTAGGGATGTAAATATTCGGTCAATTTGCTAACCAGTTAACCGTTTATTCTTTCGAACAGTTAACTAGTTAACCGAATAACGACTCGTACATGTGTTCGATGTTATTCTGACGTGTATCATATAACCGTGACATCGGTAAAGTAGTACATGTACATAATGATGCGGACGTTATTACAAAAACACCGCGTAGCGTGGATCGTATTCATTCTTGGCTTGAGCGTTGACAAAGTCTTTTTTTAAATTGCTCAAAGAATAAAATATATTAAAAACACATGCTTTAGTGTTGTGTATACGACAGCCAAGTGAGACAATAGTATCGAAATAGTTTAAACCTCGAATCTGACCACAATGGGAAAATAATCATAGGTCTGTTTAGGAATTATCGGTCCTTAAAACTGTCATTTTCTACAAATTTGCATATTCAAGGGAGATAACTCCCGGACAAGCACGTTGGTCTATGTATTTCTTTTTCATAATTATATACTTAGTCTAGCATGATACTGCTCTCATATGCAACGTTTTAACTTATTGAATCACCTTCTTGAGTTGGTCTCATTAGTGAGGTTGTATACTCCAAGTGATAGTGTAACAGCATACATGTGTTCTTAATTTTATTTCAAATATGGTTATTTAAACTGTGTGGTCTCGTCCGTCGAATTTTCATGTCTTAAAATTGCAATTTAATTGCATTATAATAACAAGTGTATATTATTATTAACAAAATACTGAAGAACGTATCGTTAAAATATAATAATATAATAATAATAAAGACTTTATTTTACGAGGAAACTCATTTGACAATTAAATTAAATGGCAATCTTCCATGAGATCCTCAACAATAAACAGTTGAACAGGAACACTAGTACATATGAATCGTTTATTACACATTCTTTTAAAGAACCAATAACGTTAGTCGGAAAAACTGGTTACAATATAATATTAGGTAAAGCGTTATCTATATAGAATAGGCCGTACGTTTTGGGCAACTCACGTTGTTTATTAAATAGAGCACCGTGTAATACCAGTAGTTCACATTGACAGCAAGCAAATACTAAGCTGCTGTCTTTTATCAAACTCCTCCTAGTGTTTAAACGCTGTACGCTACTTAAGACATTCCGATCACCTCTGCGTTTATGCATTGCAGTTGCATTGTATATTTACCGGAGACAAACGAAAATGACCGAGCTTTCACGATTACTACTTCAGACTAAAGAGTAGCAACAAGGGAGATCACTACGTAGGAGTTTGGGTATTTTTCGCGCCAACAGAAAATGGAAATAACCATCATTAACAAAAAGATTGCCGATTGCTTAGTGCTTACGTCACGTGATTCGTCACACTGATAATGTGTATATATGATATTTTGTCTTCAGATTGTCCATGTGCGTACGATCGGGACATTAGTACGTCTAGACTTCATATTAAGATATATCAATACAGACGACCGATCAGATCTCACTCTAGACGTAAGTTATTATCTTTATTCACACCTAAATGTTTGCACATCAATTAAAGATCTATTTGTACATATCAATCTAATTTACCTTACAGACTCCTGTGGGCTTAGCAAATAAAAACTTGTACACTTCTATGAAGTGGCCGATACCCGGTCGGAAAGAGAAAAGGGAAAATAGATCGAATGATTCTTTATTTGTTTATTTATTTGTTGTTCATTTTAGCGCTGGTTTTCACACTTCTACAAGGTGACCGCACCAGGTTAGAAATAATAGAGATCGAATGTTATAAATGTGTGTGTATTAATAGAAACCTCTGAAAAATTGTAAATAAGAGTTGACCAAGTGGAATGATGATTAAAAAAATGATAGTAAACTATAAGTGACCCCAATCCCCATTCTACGCATTGTGAAGAACTACGTCCAATGTGACCATGGCCAAGCGAAGCAAATGGTACATATTGCTGGCTTAGAACGAGAAGGTCGTAATTAAGTACTTCTTACGACCTTATAAGACTCATGCATATTTGAATTCTGCTCCACAAGGCGCTTTTTATGAGCCTAGAACTCTGCTCCACAAGGCGCTTTTTATGAGCCTATAAGAGTTGTGCCACCTATTAAAATTAAGGAACTTGACATGGATTCACGAAAGTATTTAGGCATAAAGTGCAACTTCTTTAGGTCGGCGCTTCTTAGAATAACAACCTCTCTTTAGTCACTTGGTCATTTTATTCAAGATGTAACCATTGAATATTTTTACCTGCCCGGAGCAACAATATCAGTGCAACAACCAGACATTATGTTTCCCAAAGGTTGTTGCTCTACAGAGGTTATACTGCAGTATTTAGTTTACATGCTCTCATTCACAAATCGCCATACAAAAGATAACAAAAAATGGTACCAGACACTAAATTACTATGGCTTCTGTTCTCTCATACCCTCGTGGTGATGGATACCATCAGGAATGAGGAGTCGAGAGTTATTTATAAGTTAGAAAACTTGTTTCACAATCGATCTCAATTAAATCAGTGTAAACTAAAGGGTCAAAATAAAGGAGTTTTTGCTATACTCGTCTTAAATACATTTTTATCTATTTATCACGACTGTTCGTTATTCAATAATCATTTTAAATATATTTTATTTATTAATCAACAGTACGCCACAGCAATATGCGACTGATTGATGCAAAAATGGTATCCTGGGAGGGATCAAGATGGGTGACCCTTAGTGTAACAGAAGCGGTTAAACGTATCGTCACCAGGGGGCGTCGCAATGGCGGATTCGAAGTCCAGGTTCGAGATATGGAAGAAAACACAATCGACGCTAAGACGGTCATAGATCCGACCGTCTGCACCTTTCAAACAAGTAAACAACTATTTTAATAATTCTTTTTCCGGAACGATTATTTTTCCGGAATAATTCTACTTCCGGTTTAAATTTACTTCCCGTATAATTTCATTATTTGCAATCTCTTTATTAGTGATTATATTAATGTGACATTTCAATATTCAGGATTTACATAACAATCCACGAACGAAGTAACACGTAAGTAAGGACATACCATGTGGTATGTTAGGTAATTGTTGGCTAAGAACGCAAGTAAAACAATTAGCAAGACTGACATTTATAACGATCGTGCATGGGCCACTTTGCATGCACTGTTGACAATGAAGGTACGCAACTTCCGTGTATTTTTCAGGTTATGATTGCTCGAATGACAACGCGGACAGTGAAGAAGTAGAAGAACCATCCGAGCCAAACTACTCTCCTGTATTAGAAATTGTATCAACAACGACCACACTTATCCAATGTAAGTACGGGGATTAACATTTTATTAATGCATATTACCCCTCCTGTGTGAAAGGTCCTCATTGCATCCCTATCCTGTTCAAGCCTCTCAAACTGTGTCTAGAAGTTGTCCGGTTTTTTTGGCGTCGGTGTCAATGTCTTGGCGCTCGGCACCAACTGTTTCTACGAGTTCTAACAATTTACTCCATAGATACGACGACAATTCAAGCCCCAATCCCGTGTCCGTTCCTATTGTGTTTCCGATAATGAGTGCGAAGGGAAGGCAACTCAATTACGAAAGTCGACAATTCACGCCTCAATTCCGTTTCCATCCCTAATGTGTTTCCGATAGTGAGTGCGAAGGGAAGGCAACTCAATTACGAAAGTCGACAATTCACGCCTCAATTCCGTTTCCATCCCTAATGTGTTTCCGATAGTGAGTGCGAAGGGAAGGCAACTCAATTACGAAAGTCGACAATTCACGCCTCAATTCCGTTTCCATCCCTAATGTGTTTCCGATAGTGAGTATAAATGAGAAGACTACTCAATTCTGGCCGGACACTGGTACATCGAACTGCTGATCTAAACAAATCATATTCCCACACAAATACAGTCTCTGCTTTTATGCCAGAACTTTTCTCACTGGTGAGAAATGATGTACAGTTATGTACAGGGCAATGAATACATGCACAGTAACTTTATATGTCTTCATGATAAGTATAATGCAGAAATAAAATATGTATGGAGCTATTGTATAATATATATATCAGCCTTTTAACAACTGCTTGTTTTATATTTCAGTCTCAGATCACGGAATGCCATGAACACATTGATTTACAATCAAATACAGAATACGGAGATTGTGCCTTGTATGTATATACATGTATAATTATGTAACTACAATCACAAATGACTTATAAATATACAGTTATTGGTATGATTACCAATCCCGCAGCAAACAAAAGTCTCCTGGTGGACAAGTGGAAACGTTCAATGTAATATTGTCTCGTCGCTTTAAGAGCCTAGATAAACGATGTCTCATTAACTACAATTTGTTTTGTAACATACTACGCCGACATTTTAGTGTTACATAGTATATAGTCATCTGGAACACCTTGTGTAATTCTACAAGAACTCGGATGTACCGGGTATCTCGTCGGACTAATTTTATCTACAAAGATGGATTGATGCAACTACCTTGACATAGTTCAAAACAATATTCTAACACAACATGCTGTATCAGCTATACACACATAGAGGAAACCACGATGTGAATGAACTGCTAATAAAACACAGCTACGGCTGAATAACTTCAAACAGCAAATAAGCCTTCCGAGGAAGAAAATAAGGCTGTGGTTTATGTCATAGTGTGTTGTCGAATGCGGAATATTGGCTATGTGAGAATCGAAATAATGAATATTTACCTGTGTTTATATATAATAAAGCACAATCACTCGTTCGGATGCGTACATTAAACCATTCGTGCTACGCACTCGTGTTTTAATTACTGCGCATCCGAACTCCTTATTGTGCTTTATTCTACGATAAAACACGGGTATATGTTCATTATTTCGTAAGCAAATAGCTGTATGTTTACACCACATTAGGGTAGTGTTTACTATGTTTCTCAATTGGGTGGATTTCCCCATTTTCTGTAATGTCGACAGCCCGGACCGTAAAGGAAATTACTATGTAGTATGTTTATTGTAGCGTAAGAAAATGTCGAGTTTTTATGCCCCAGCATCTGCAGATGGGGAAGGCATACAGTGATTGTCCTGTCGTCCGTTCGTTTGTTCGTGTGTCCGTCCGTTCGTCTGTTCGTGCCATTGAAAATGCTAACCACCACTTTCAAGTTTATGAAACTCAAATAGTTTCAAAGTCCATCAATGTATTGCTTTCAAACCTGGCATACTTGTAAACTAAAATAAATACCTTACATTGTCAACGCCATGTAATACTAGCAAATATTCCTACATATTTTTTGACTTTGAATGACTTAGCTAGTTATTATGGACAAGGCTTTCACCGGGGTATAAGCGTTTACTGAACGCAGCATTTTTTACCTTGTTATACGTCCTGATATATCACTGTTTATTCTGGATTGCCCGAGGTGTTCCGATTGATACAGTAGCCTATGAAAAGCGTCTCTTATCGCTTTTAGGTAGGCAACGATCCGTGATAGGCATAACAGCTAAATCCCACACTTCCGTAAATGCTCTATTAATGCCATATGTGTCCATTTTAAACGTAACAGCGCAACATGTTAAATACTGCTCAGACAATCTGACTGTTAGGCCAGAACTGAACGAGTGTTCATTTTTGTTTTCATGGCGGACATTCAGAGGCAAAAAGCTAGTGCATGTAGTATTGAATTTATTCTATTTTTTTAATGGTGGGCTTTGACTTAAATGGTTGGTAATGATCACAGTTCTGCATTATTGTACGACTGTGGCTTTCGGTATGATGTGTGACAATGAAACAACTGAATGTGCCCTTTTTAGTTTCATGTCAATTCTTTTTAGTGAGAAAACGGTAAGCAGTATTGTATCGAGATTGACTCTGGCTACGATTTTGGCAATCTTCATTTATTAAACTTGAATGGAATTTTACAATTCATATTTTTATATCGATAGTGTATAGCAGTATTAAAATGTTTCATTACACAACATAGAGTAGATTTAGATTCGTTCAATAGTATTACTTTGGTGAATTTTGTTGCCATAGCAACACACATACGCCTTACTCATCTACCTCAATGTGCAGATTCAATTCCATTGTTCATCAATATGTATGTCTCGCGCGTACAATGGGGAGAGACATATTGATTTTGTGCTGCATGTCTGGGTCTCTGTTTACCTGTATGTGACTAAGTGTTTCGCACCCGTTCTCCTTAACAATTAGCGAGTCTGATTGCAATGCAACTTCACATGCGTACTTGGTACCAAGCCTTGTAGTGTGTATTGTCATAATAACGCTGGGTAATTTTGGCTCCTCGTGGGAGACATACGTTTTTGTGCCAGACCCAAATTAGTCGTTGTTGTTGTGTATTTTCCTTAAATTATTTGCGTTACTTGCAGAGAGATCATCCTTATTATCATATTATACATGACATAAATTAGTTGGCACACTTATGTTGAGATGTTGTATTAATTTAGGTGACTCTCCGTACACTTGCATCCTCTTTTGAGGCTTTTGTTAGTTATTGTTTTCAAACGCATCTTATCTCAGATAAATCTGCAACCTACTATTTACAAAAGCATTAAGAAACACGAATATTTTCCGTAGCATAATTTACCAACTCTAGTACATACGAAAATAATATCTTTTGATGTGTAAATATCTTTTGTTGGCATTAGTGACATTCGTACCTTATGATGATTTAGCTGGCTTAGAATGAGAAGGAAGTATGTAAAACCCAAACATGTGAAATCTGCATCACAAAGCACTTCTTATATCTGCATCACAATGCGCTTCTTATGAGCCTATTTTCATGAAAATCGGAACAGGTCGTGTTACCAAACTGAAGTTGCAAAAGGCTAGTTTTTCCTTAAGTAAAGCGTAGTTTTCAGACAGTTTTTTCTTGTTTTCTCAAAATAGCGTTTTTGTACTTTCGACATTCTTCTTCTTCGCCAGTGATTTGACAATTATGTTATACTTTATTGTATATACATGTATTCACTAACACACTAATGCAACTCTAAATAATTATTATCATATTCGTATGATTTTATATTTAGAAATGTTAGCACGTAGACGCCCTGTAAGACATTCATTTACAATTTACAATATTTACCTCCTTGTTGCGAATTGTCCGCCATTTTGATAGGCGGCAATTGTCTTATATCAGAACAGAACAAAACATAAATGAGAAATTATTAAAGAACTATTTTTTTAAGAACGTAATCTTATCGAAATTCTTGATAAAACTTCAAGGCAACGTGGTTGTCATGAATGAAATTTATCGCTATATTACTATACTTTTTTATTACAACTTTTAACCCTATTTCTTTACTGAAATGCGGAACCCACGAACTTACGTTGAAAATTTACCGCGAAATTTCGTCCCGTTGAAATTAAATACTTTTCCAGTATTTATGAATATCTTCTTGATCAATTCATCAGATTTGCCGAAAGAAAAGCTAGAAAATTCAAACTGTCAATACAGCGAATGTAAATACAATACAAATGTACTGATTTCATACTTGTATCACTTATTACGTATATCTAGTATATTTTTCTGCTGCGTTTTATCTGCAGCTTAAAGAAGAAAATATTCCAGTACAACATACAATACTGTATTTTCGTGGGTATTGAATTTCATGGATTTGATAAGTAGCATTGATCATAGAGCATAGCATGATCGCAGATTCGTGGATTACAAAACATAAAAGATAAATCCTATGTTCTGTGTTTGTGGGGGGGGGGGGCAGGGGGTCAATTAATTGAGACTATCGATGTTACAGTAACGACATTTTGTCATACATATAATTAGCATTGCAGAATCTGTACTTTTTTGTATTTCACTCTGTGTATTTTATGATTGTATTTCCCGGTATTAGATCTACAGGGTGTTAAAAAAGTTCGTTCCCAATGTTCAAGTTGCAGTAGTTTATTTTTCTGACGCCAGAAAAAATTTAAATTTAAGTTTAAATTCCAGATGGTTCTACCATTGATCAAATCTCACTGGTACTAGTATTGAATGAAGCCATGATACGAAGAAAACGAAATTGATATTTTGCACAAAGAGCTCTTAGACAAATTTGAATATGAATTTAAATTTTGAGAACAAACTTTTTTAACACCATGCATATAGAGTCTTCACTGTCTAAATGCATCCATTCTTTACCTATTGTCTACACTGTATCGTACTTAAATGAATCATGCATTTCAATCATTATAATTTATTCTGTGTTGCGTTTTGCTTAAAAAATAAAGTGCCCTGTTGTAAAGACGAACTTGTTTGTTTATAATCATCAATCGGTCAAATAAAACTATAAAATAAATAAAAATAAATAAATATACCAGATTTATATAGCGCATTTTTCATGCGAACACACGTGTTACAACCACAATGGCGCAGGTGCATCCTCTACCAGTGCAGATACAGCATGATCTGACCAGAGGGACAGAGTGAGAGAAAGCCTCTGAAGGGAGAGAGATACATTAGATACAGGCATGTCCGGCGCTGCAGAAATGCGTTTAGCTCTTACTTCGAATAGACAACCTCGTCCTTTAATGTGCCCGATGTATAGCACCGATACACAGCTTCCTTGCACTTTTACCCAGACACATGGTCGGAATAATATATATGATAAATATATCCGACAAGTCCATGCCGGGGATTGAACCCACCACCTCTGGATTGACAGTCCCAGGGTGTTATCACTGAGCTATCGCCACTACATATATACTTAACATTGATTACCACCTTTTCGGTTGCCTCAAAATGGTACAAATGATTTCAAAAGGGGAAGGAGACGAGATATAGCGGGTTGGGGGTAACATTATTGTTCAGTTTGCGAGGAGTTAAACACACAAGATTGATCATAATGTGGTACATCATACTAGTATTTAGTAAAAGTAACTAAGAAGTATAATTGTGGTAAAAATGGACACAGCAGAATGTCCAGCCTTTACATTGAGGTTGTTGATCTGTGAAAGTTGGAAGGTATTTCACCGAACAGTTATTGAGAATTTCAACTGTTCATGTAAGGCTTTTCATTATGGTGTACTAGTATATATAAATACATGTAGTAAAATTAACAAAGGGACATAATTCTAGTGAAAATGGGCGCATACAAATACACCCTTTACGGCCATCAATACATTGAGACAACAGTTTGAAGCAAGTTGTACACACATATTTGCGCTGTGCAGCCACACGGACAGGTGAACGGACAGCAACATTGCAATATGCCTCACCAATAATAAGTGTGGTGCACTATGCCGAAGAACAGCCCTCAGCATACATGTTATTATTTTTTTTATTGTTTATTATACAATGTACCATAATTATATAGCACTTTTTTACGTTCAAAAGTGTTGTATAATAACGGTTACGACATGGTTAAAACGATACGAAATGGATAGACAGATGTATTAAAACTGGATATAACCAGAGTTCGACCTAAATTTCAATTCAGTAACTTTAAAAAAGGCATTTACTTACAAGAGATATGTGTACAAGAGCTCATTGTAATCAGAAGATGGTGTTTAAATACACAATGGTTACTGACGTATACAACCTACACATTACAGTTGTATAGGACCAATTGCTGATTTGGGCACTACAAATGTTTCTAAAGGTGCTGCCTCACAGATTGGGCTAACATTTTTGTATATCGTGATTTTTCAACCTAACCAAGTAGTGTTGTAATAGAAAGCCACTGACGGTTGCTTTATGAAATATTTGGTGCAAATAAGCAATTTTAACCACTCTCGATATCGCCCACTGAGTATATTTTTCTTGAAAAAAACCCGCTAAGTTTCCTTCTAACATGTTTTGTGAATTGTGTAATTCACATGTGATCAAACTGTAACATCAACAAACTACAGCGTAAACATCAGTGAGGTATAGGGTGTTTCATTTTTTGAACTTTTTCTTTGATTGCCTAGATAATTAAACCAACTGTTCTCTAGTATAAACAATATTCCCAGACCAAATTTCAGCTCAATATATCAATGTCTTGATCCCCCCCTACCGAGTTGAAATTTTGACCCAAATACTGCATGTAGACATTTTTCACTCCATCAAGGTTTCTTTTATAGCTAAGTCCACCAATATCATATTGTTTTAATTGTGAAAGACGAATGGATTGAGGTTGTTTAAACCCATTTATGTCCATATTTTACAATAGAATGGTCCAAATTATATACTGGATCAGTTCATTTTATAGCAAAAAGTGGTGATTTTCTGCAAATTAGAGAAAATTTGAATTTTTTGAAGTTTTTCCCTTAGCAAACATTCCAGGTCCAAATCACCCTGCTCTTATAAAAAGTCATCTAATTCTTGTCAGAACTGTCATGCCTTTGAATACTTTATGATGAACTAATTTGATTTAAACAAAATTAACCATATAAATAATAATAGAACGTTTTTTAAAACTTGGACGGCAATGATGCACTCATGCTTTCTATAACAGTATACATATACTGTTAATATAAATGATAATTAAAAATGGACAGGGGGATAGATTGAGTGATGAGTTGAGTGACAGGCACATAAATGCGACTTTCTATTCATACAGCATCATGACAGTACCACCTACATATATGGACAGCGACCAAAGAGAAAATCCCAAAGCCAGTGCTTACAGAATAATTGACCCAAGCGTCAAGCTAGTGCATTCAACGAATAATAACATGTTTCTCATACAACCTTCAAGGACCCGATTCTTCACATTTCCTTGGTTTTCCAAGAATTATTTATGATAAACTCCACTTATTTCAATATTTAGGTCATCGTTGGTTCCATGCTCTGTAGCCAAAAAGCATGCATTAGGGCTGAGTGCTTCATTTTGGAAACTCTGTATTTTCCATTTCAAGTCAGTCAATTTAGACATTCTGATTATATTGGTCCACAACTTGTATATTTGATATTTGTAAAACTGTCAATGAGACATCTAGAGTTACTGACCCATTCACAAATCGATTATATATAAGGTGTGATTTGAGAAAATCATTGGATTGTATCTATGCTTAACATGTCCAACAGAGTCTGAGCAATTTAAAAAAGGTTCTCTCAGGTACATGTTCACCCATTAGAATAGGCCTGAATGTTTCTCCCCCTCTCACCAGCAAGACTCAAGAGCCTAGATACAAGTGATATTTAAGCGCCCCATCTACCTCAAATTGACGTTGAAACCACCAACCACCGATAACTATGCGAACTTATTTTAAAACAAGTACCTTGGTGACCGCTTGCTTAAGACACCGGTCTGTGGCACTTGGGATCCATTGGAATTAAAGCTCCTAGTGTGTTACACTCTGTCAGATTGTTATTGAAGCTTGCTATGCTGCCCAATATAGCAATCATGAGCCCTCCCACACCAAACTAGAAATAATGCAATAAAGTTCTCTTTCCATGGACATGGTTCCTTCAAGCCAGTATGTATGCAATTCCACCATGATTGGGCTTCGAGTTATGGGACCTGATGGCTACACACCCGTTGATGCTCCAATCGCACGCATAACTTTCCTTCTAAGACACCCTTGATCTTCCTCTTCTTGCTTTGCAAGTCTGTGGCACCCGATGTCAAGGAAATTATGGCTCTTAACTTAAAAGTACAAAATCTGACTTTCTGACTGGTATCATAGCAGCGAATCATCCAATGGATCTGCTTATTGGACCAGAGTCGTGGTTTCTCTTTTACGTTATGGTAATAAATGATGCCCTGGTCACAATGTTCCTGATCAGTGGAGAATATTCGAAAGCACAACAATGCGAGGTGTTGTGACAAACCTTAAAATGACGAATGATGTTGCTGAACGGGGAGTGATTGATAAACAGTATATATCGTCTTGAAGTTCCAACATTAAGACATAACTTGTAAATACAACAAAAATATTCGTGAATTGGATTCAATTATTTATCTCAGTTACTAGTAATTATATATATGCTAAAAGAATGCACATTGATCCTGGGGACAAACATTCAGCTTTCACAAAAAATTGAAAAGTCTACCGGCGACTTATGAAAGGGTATGTACAGTATTGACAAAAATCTCGACTTTTTAGCCAACCCTACGACTTATGGCCGATTATTTACGGTACATGTTTATAGTTAATTTTGTTTATTTATAGAGTCATTTAAAATCACATTAGTATATTATAAAGTGTTTTAAAACATTGCAGTTCTCAATTTCGGCCCTTAAAGTTTGTAAATTGAGAATATTCGATAATTTCAAATTTTCTCTAATTTTCAGAAAAACACCCCTTTTGCTATGATATGAACTGGTCCAGTATATAATTTGGATCCTTATATTATAAAATATGGACATAAATGGGTTCAAACAACCACAAATCATTAATCTTACACAAATACAACAAAAGAATGTTGGTGGCATTGGCTATTAAAGAAACCTTTTCGGAGTAAAAATGCCTACATGCCGTCTTTGGGTCAAAATTTCAACTCGGTAGGGGGGGATCAAGACATTTTTGGATTGAGCTAAAATTTTGTCTGGGAATGTTCTTTATACTAGAGAACAGTTGGTTTAATTATCTAGGTGAACAGAGAAAAAGTTTAAAAAATGAAACACCCTAGTGAGGTATTTGGTTCGTTTATCGATTCGTTTTCATCAAATGCGAACAAATTTCAGGCAATTTAAGTAATAGTAGTGTTAATTCTATAGGGTACCAAACCCTATAGAATTTTCGATGTAAAAATACTAAACAACTACTAAATGCCGAAGTTTCTCAGGTTATTTTTGATGTCACTGTGGTTGTTTATGGGATATACAAGCAACTATACCAAAATTACACGAATATTTGACAATTTTATTTTATTTTTGCAATACACCAATATGTGAGGCAGTTCCTTAACAACTTACCCCTCGTTTATTTCTATATACTTTTACTTAGTTACTTTCAGAGATTGATCACCATAGCAATGTTCAACAGAAGTTATTTTGATAAAATTATGAGAAAAAATATATGTAAGAGAGAAATTACTATATTATCTTAATCACAAAACATGACTTTCATTCATTTAAGATCATTTTCTAAACCTTATAAAATGTCTTTAAGCTAGGGATTCCTGGAGAACAGCTCAATAATATTTTGTTCATAAATGTACGCTATCCGTATGTAGCAGCAAACGCAGGAATGAATACATGTAGTCTCGAACTATTAGCCTGCTCCTATCTTTAAAAGCAGCATTAACAGTCGACGATTAACTTAACAATTCTAAAAGGGTCACTAATGCACAACATGCTTGATGAAATTGATTTATTCTTCTCAATAACATTGATATACTAGTAAATAATTCCTGAATAATGGTTAGACTCGGGTAAATAACTCTGGACTAATGCTCAGGTAATTGGACACAATTAATACAATTTACAAAACAATTACTGGTCGTAATAATAGGTTAGTGACGTGGACGAGTAAGTTTATCTGGAAAAGGAGGATGAATTTATAAGGTGAGCCGATCCACGTCAGGATGATTTTATTGGGTGAGCCGATCCACGTCAGGATGATTTTATTGGGTAAGCCGATCCACGTCAGGATGATTTTATTGGGTAAGCCGATCCACGTCAGGATGAATTTATTGGGTGAGCCGATCCACGTCAGGATGAATTTATTGGGTGAGCCGATCCACGTCAGGATGATTTTATTGGGTAAGCCGATCCACGTCAGGATGAATTTATTGGGTGAGCCGATCCATGTCAGGATGATTTTATTGGGTGAGCCGATCCACGTCAGGATGAATTTATTGGGTGAGCCGATCCACGTCATTTACCTATTATTCCATTTATCCAGTCACTTGTGTCTGCTTAGTAAGGCGGTCAAACTAGGGACACTATTGTTAACTTTTCATTAACCAACACACAACGTCACATTCCTTCAGTGACGTCATGATAAACAACCACATCTAAGATAGTTGACACAAATTGGATGAAAACAAATTTTAGAATATAACCTACATTATGAGCCAATGAAACCCCCGAATTTTGGCTGTTAAATGAAAATTTAATCATTAAAATTTTCTCTTCACAACCTTGACGTCATGCGTTGGCGCTACTTTCTATCGGCCAATCAGAATGCAGAATGTTATATTCTAAGTTAGTTAGAACATATTAAGTAAATTTTAATGACTAAAAAGGACTCGCTTCGCTTCGCTCGCTCCGCCCTTTTTAATCATTAAAATTTACTTAATATGTTCTAACTATAACTTAAATGATAGACAGTTAGTTCCAAAATGTAACTTTTGGATATTATATATGAGCTCGACGTGACGAAAATAATGACCCGAAACTGCAAAATGACACAAATTGACACAGTGCGTTGTAGAAATCAAGCAACGATTATTTACACAATTTTAGATCTGTAATGAACGTTCGAACATTACTTAATGACACCATGATCTGTCAGTTTGTTAATTTCACCATCTGACAGTTCTAAAATCTGTTTTAGTACTTCTTTCGTGTGTTCTCCTAAAGTGGGTGGGGTATAATTTAATACCGTAGTTGACTCGCTGAAGCGGACAGCTGGACCTGAAACAGATAAACGCTAATGAAGTATTATCGTCATGTTCCTGTTAATACATACATTTAAAATAACACATGCAAAAGTTTAAGAAAAAGAATAAATACATGTACAGTAAAAACTGATACTAATATGGCCTTCTTGTAAACAGTCAACCTACTACTCAATGATCGGAGTTAATTGAACAGACGCATGTCAGAAAACAGACTTGTTTACCCTTAGGAACTCTTAAAAGAAAGTCTCATTATTGAGTTGGTCTTAATGTTGAGGCTAAATAAATCGCTAAACAGTGCATACGGATCTTTCAATTTCTCAAATTATTTAAAGTACCGTCAGCCTCCGTGATTATAAAGCCTTTGACATACTCAACTCAACTTGAGCATGAAACTGTATTTAACAGTGCATCAGTTAATCCATCTTCACTTTATTAGGAAATATTGCTTTACTTTCTGTTATATCCATCTAATATAAAAGTTTCAGTAAAAGCATGAGACTTTTCTTTTAGAAACATTTGAAGTTTGAGCATGAAATTTGGTTGAGCGTTAACAAAGTTGTATGATCATGGGGACCTGGTTCTCCGATTACAATAGAACAGTAATATTACCAGCAACACGGACAGTTCCAGCACTAGGATGTGGCATTTCTTGTATCATTTTATTGTGAAGAACCTGAAATGATATATTCAGGTCAACATAAAAAACAGGTGTATAACTTATTCTGTTTGAACATTTACACCGGGAATTAATGCCAAAACAACTAATTAATATAATGGGTTTGGTATAGTCCTGAGAATTTGACACGACTCTCGACCTTCTATTAGCATAATTTCACGGCTGATTTATTGTCTATATTTATAACCCCGCTTGTATGTTTTCATAAGCGGGGAGTACTGAACTGTATTCACACCCACTGAGAATTTAGTTATTCCAGGCCATATAAGGTACTCGCCACAACAAAGTGCAACCATCCAAGACCCTAATGGGTACTCATCACGGCACCAATTACACAAATACCCTGGCCTTATGGTGTACTCACCAACACAGAACTCAAGTAAATCCACCCTATACCTTATCATTTACTCGCCATCGTCGAGTACAGCCATTTTTTACCCTAAGGGATACTCACAGCCATTGAATCCAGTCATACTAGACCCTATCTGGTACTTAGCACCACGAAATACATCATACAAGTCCATAAAGGTTATTCACAACCACTGAGTACAGCTTACAAGGCCGCATAGGCTACAGTACTCACCACCATAAAGTACAGTAGTCCCTAGGTTCCGTTGTTTGTACTTACCACTTCTGCATAGTCAATGCCAAGTCATATACTAGAATAAACCACCGAGTCCAGCCATCCAAGGACCTATTGGTCACTCTTAGGGTTCTCACAGCCACCAATTACAGCCACAGACTGCCCAAAGTACTCACAAAACTCACCAACACCAACTGCAGTCCTACCAGACCCTCAGTGGTTCTCATCACCCTTGAGTACAGCCATACCAGGATTTATGGAGTGCTTCTTCGACATACTACAGCCATAAAGGGGTTATCGAACCACCGGACTAGGTAAAAAAGACCGGTTTTGGACACGAAATTCTGAAGTTTAAATCATCTTGACAATATGATTTAAACCTTTCATTACACAGATGCCAGAATAATGTTCAATTTTACACAAAATGAAATGGCCAATAGAATGAGTTTTATGTATTAACTAATTGGATGTTTGGAAGCAGATTCTGATAGAATGTACATGTACCTGTTGATCAGAAAATACTTGTTCCATATTGTTGATTGGCCCATACGGAATACCGGATCCTTCTAATGCACCTATCCAATAAGCTGTATCCCCAGTCTTGAATCTGAAATAGTCACCAAACATTTCAATGGTGACGAATAACTTCAGATGATTAGTTCACGTGCCTGCCAGTCTCTCAATGCTCACATACATGTAATATTGAAGCCAATATACTCGTGTGAAGTGTCTGACAGCGGTTAGCTGTCTGAATTCAGGCTGAAATACCTAGTATCAGCTGTCTGAAGTCAGGATGAAATACCTAGTGTTAGCTGTCTGAAGTCAAGCTGAAATAACTAGTGTTAGCTGTCTGAAGTCAGGCTGAAATACCTAGTGTCAGCTGTCTGAAGCCAAGCTGAAATACCTAGTGTCAGCTGTCTGAAGTCAGGCTGAAATACCTAGTGTTAGCTGTCTGAAGTCAAGCTGAAATACCTAGTGTTAGCTGTCTGAAGCCAAGCTGAAATACCTAGTGTTAGCTGTCTGAAGCCAAGCTGAAATCTTAGCTGTCCGAAGTCAGGATGAAATACCTAGTGTTAGCTGTCTGAAGTCAGGCTGAAATACCTAGTGTTAGCTGTCTGAAGCCAAGCTGAAATACCTAGTGTTAGCTGACTGAAGTCAAGCTGAAATACCTAGTGTTAGCTGTCTGAAGTCAGGCTGAAATACCTAGTGTTAGCTGTCTGAAGTCAGGCTGAAATACCTAGTGTTAGCTGTCTGAAGTCAGGCTGAAATACCTAGTGTTAGCTGTCTGAAGTCAGGCTGAAATACCTAGTGTTAGCTGTCTGAAGTCAGGCTGAAATACCTAGTGTTAGCTGTCTGAAGCCAAGCTGAAATACCTAGTGTTAGCTGTCTGAAGTCAAGCTGAAATACCTAGTGTTAGCTGTCTGAAGTCAGGCTGAAATACCTAGTATTAGCTGTCTGAAGCCAAGCTGAAATACCTAGTGTTAGCTGTCTGAAGTCAAGCTGAAATACCTAGTGTTAGCTGTCTGAAGTCAGGCTGAAATACCTAGTATAAGCTGTCTGAAGCCAAGCTGAAATACCTAGTGTTAGCTGTCTGAAGTCAAGCTGAAATACCTAGTGTTAGCTGTCTGAAGTCAGGCTGAAATACCTAGTATTAGCTGTCTGAAGCCAAGCTGAAATACCTAGTGTTAGCTGTCTGAAGTCAGGCTGAAATACCTAGTGTTAGCTGTCTGAAGCCAAGCTGAAATACCTAGTGTTAGCTGTTTGAAGTCAAGCTGAAATACCTAGTGTTAGCTGTCTGCAGTCAGGCTGAAATACCTAGTGTTAGCTGTCTGAAGCCAAGCTGAAATACCTAGTGTTAGCTGTCTGAAGTCAGGCTGAAATACCTAGTGTTAGCTGTCTGAAGCCAAGCTGAAATACCTAGTGTTAGCTGTTTGAAGTCAAGCTGAAATACCTAGTGTTAGCTGTCTGCAGTCAGGCTGAAATACCTAGTGTTAGCTGTCTGAAGCCAAGCTGAAATACCTAGTGTTAGCTGTCTGAAGTCAAGCTGAAATACCTAGTGTTAGCTGTCTGAAGTCAGGCTGAAATACCTAGTATGAGCTGTCTGAAGCCAAGCTGAAATACCTAGTGTTAGCTGTCTGAAGTCAAGCTGAAATACCTAGTGTTAGCTGTCTGAAGTCAAGCTGAAATACCTAGTGTTAGCTGTCTGAAGTCAGGCTGAAATACCTAGTATAAGCTGTCTGAAGCCAAGCTGAAATACCTAGTGTTAGCTGTCTGAAGTCAAGCTGAAATACCTAGTGTTAGCTGTCTGAAGTCAGGCTGAAATACCTAGTATTAGCTGTCTGAAGCCAAGCTGAAATACCTAGTGTTAGCTGTCTGAAGTCAGGCTGAAATACCTAGTGTTAGCTGTCTGAAGCCAAGCTGAAATACCTAGTATTAGCTGTCTGAAGCCAAGCTGAAATACCTAGTGTTAGCTGTCTGAAGTCAGGCTGAAATACCTAGTGTTAGCTGTCTGAAGCCAAGCTGAAATACCTAGTGTTAGCTGTTTGAAGTCAAGCTGAAATACCTAGTGTTAGCTGTCTGCAGTCAGGCTGAAATACCTAGTGTTAGCTGTCTGAAGTCCTGAAAAGTCATAAGAATAAATGTAATAAAAAGCTGAATACCCTCAGGCTAGTTAAACCAACCAATCTGATACCTTGTTATGACAAGGTGAAGGTTGATGCGATGAAAAGATTGCAGTATAGTACGAGTACAGTCATGTACTGTCCAGTTAGGATAATGTGAGAGTGACGTTTTATTTTACGAGTACACAAAACATAACACATATTGTCTGAACAGATAAAGCAAATAATAGTAGTTTAGTTTTACATTGAAATTATAGGTGTCTGGATAAGCCTTTATGAATGGTTTGACACCGTACTAGTGAACTCGACCACTGCGTCACTCTATTATTATCCTAACTGGACAGTTCATGTACTTGTTTTAAAGTGTTACCTGTTCTTGAACAACAACAACAAGGCTTTTCTGTTAGTAACCCTGAATCTGTTTGTGCTGAAGTCAGGATCAGAGGCCACATCGTCTAAACCTATACGCTGTAACAAAACAATTAATGAATCATCACTTTTTTGACGTCACGGACGGAAACGTAAAAATGTCGTTACAACTATAGTGTAATAAAGCTTTGGCGTGACGTCACTCGTCGACTTAGCGGGTTTATAATATGGTTAAAGAAAGGAGCATTCTGAAAGGCTATCACGTGATAACGTTTAACATAACATTATTAATGCCAACCTACTAACTTTCACCCACAAACATTGTAACTGATAATACACATAGGTGGTGCTCTGTTTGATGATGGATGAAATATAATGAACTCAGTATTGATAGAAATTTTATCATTTATTTTTACAGCTAAATGACATCTGTATTTGTAACATACAAATGAAACAATACATCAAAGGTGGGTAAAATACAAAAGTATGCCACACAGTGTGTACATGTACTGATCTAAATCATGGACACAATATTGTGACTTTCCAGATTGAATATTTATATTGTACTCGTTCAATAAAATTAATAAAATGCGGAAAGACACTCTTGTTACCATATGAAGATGGGGCGTCAAAGATGTTACATAACATACAAATACATGTATACAAGTAAATTATCATGGTACATTGTTTTTTGCTCATTAGGGGGTCAACAATGTAGTTAGACAACACATACGTGGTACGTATGCAATATGAAAGGTAAAGTCTAGGTCTCATTGAGCATTTTTTGCCTCGGCGATGTACTACCGATTGAAATTATTGAGCTATCAGGACATCGGGAACAGGTTCTTTGTGGTCTATGGGAGGTTTCAGGAAGTCATGAGACAGTTTGTGATATCGGGAGGAATTGTGATGAATCGGGTGGTATCGGAAGAAATCGGGAGAACATCGCAGATGTGGAATTCCTCAGTGGGACATAGGCTTAAAGCTAAAGCGGTGTCAGTGTAATTAGAGTGAAGATGTCGTTTACAAGATACTAGTAAACTATGGTCAGTAAATGTGCCTCGGTATTATACAGTTGTATTGAAAATGGCCTCAGTTTACAACGCAATACGACGGTTGGTCAAATTGGAATGCAAATTATCCTTGATAGATTCTAATGAAACAAGCCTTTGATCCCATTGCAGTATTCATCTCCCATATATATATGTATATATCGTACATGCGAAGTTTCATACAGTTATTCCTTTTTTAAAATGCGATTTTGTTATCATTCCTTGGTACACTGTGCATATACTGGACATGAGCCAAACCGAATTCTTAACGTACCTGATATTTTTTCCGACAATGCAATTTAAGAGTTGTTTGAAACAAATAAAGATCACAAGGGACAATTCTTGACAAATAAGAATGGTCGGAAAGCTCAAGAACCTTCGCGCTTCTCAGAAAGTCGCGTTAATGGATGCTGCATGTTAAGGCCCATTGCTCTGCAATAGCTTGCCATCCTTTAAATATTTGGCTTCGCAGCGATTATCAGAGTATTTCTTCGATTTCTGAAGGAATTTACCTTTGTTAAGCTTGGCATTTACCCATTGTTCATTTTATACATCAAATTTAATGGTAGAAACTTGGTTTTTATGGGAAAAGGTGTACATTTCTACTGGCGTCCATGGTGCATTTTGCAATGCATACTTTTGTTCTGTCTTTGGTGGCCCATATTTGTTTATGGATCTGTCTCATGTGTGATAATAATTTTAACCACCCATCAAATAGAAAAACTTCGTAGCCTAGAGGTTTAGTGCATATATTAAACTCCGTAAGGATATCGGTATTTTTGGTTGTGGGTTCGAAACCTTGTCAAGATATATGCACTTTTTATTTCTTTCGTTTTTCATCTTAATAAGTTTAAAAGACATTCAAGTTATCAGATGTTTCGACTCTGTTGAACGATGCTTTTAAGTTTAACGGCTGCAAAAATTGTCACATTGTTGTAATCATGTTAAGGCAATCAAAGTACACTATTGAAAGCTAGACGTAGCCATCGAAGATGTATTGGAGCGCGACTTGTGATTCACGTCTCATCTAGCGACGAAGCTACAGATACAGCGTCCGAGTGTGACAGTAACTCAGACACTGATACATGTACAGCAGATGAAGTGACGTTTGTATTGTAATGATTTTATGTTCTTGTCATATTAGCTGAATTGAATTAAACAATGAACAAGATAAAAAAAGCAAATATATAGTTAACAAATCCTGAATACCCACAAAGATAATATAAAAATATCAGTAAAGATATAGTGATGAATTCACAAAAATAGTATAGAATTCTTTGATGGGTTGAACTCGAATCGCTCAGTTACAATTCCTGGGCTTTAGAAAAAATTGGTATATTCCAAAAAGGTGGATTAAAATTATGTTCACGATTTATCATTGATGTTTTGAGTACATTACTGACCTTATCTGTTTATTTAAGTGATTTGTAAAACCAATTTGACCAAACCGATTCATGTTTGTAAATATCACATTATCCTGGGCGGACTTTACTTATAAAAAAAGAATATCACTTTAAGAGTGTGTGATCGTCTGAGTTAGTCGTGAGTCATAGTCATTTTCTTTTGTTTTGGCCTTGAGGTCAATGGCCATTAATGATAAAAGCACATGACGTCAATGGGGTAGCAGCCTTACATGTTATGTAGGCAGGCAGACAGGCACGTCAGCAAGCCAGCAAGTAAAAGTACACGAAGAATGATTCACATTTATGATGGAATATTCCAAATTAGCAAATGAATCTAGTGTCGTCATTGACATTGGTGATGACGCAGGCAGACATTTAGAAGTACCTACCTTACAAAGTGTCCGGAACTGTTTGTCGTTTCCGGCACCCGCCATTATATACCCGTCACTCGTTCCAAATGCCTAAAGTAGAATACAACACAACGATACAAACATTTAATATATACTAGTAGGTGTATTTTAAACAGAACAAATTGTTAACAAAATCGATAATACTCATTCATGAAGAATGCTGACATATAATTTAAAACATGCAGCCTTAAAACCGGACATGTTACAAATACTAGTCTGTTGTAATCCGTCATTTAAGACCGAGCGTGAATGTCCCACCCAAATTCCTGACACGAGTCTCCTACAAATTTTAAAACGCGACGATCTCGTTATTTATCAAAATTAACGTCGCATATAAATCAAAGCACTGAGAGTAATATCAGAAGCGAAATTTTTGAGACTAAAGGCTGCTATAACTATGTAGTTCAGCAGTTTTACTGTTGTTACTAGGTCATTCAGCGTAGGCATTCCGCCTTTTGGTTGCTGTATCTTTTCTACTGGGTCATTCAGCTTGTTATAATTTATTATACTTTTCGACAGCTTGGACTTGGGCGGATCTGCGCTTGTTTAGTTGGGCATTGTGCTTTGTGTGTTTTTAATGTTTTCTGTGCTCAGCTGGTTAAGTTGAGTGCTGCCTTCCCTGTCTGACTTAATATACTCTTTTATAATGCGTAGATATAAGCATATATACGTATATGCATGTAATGTTGCGATATCCGAGTAGTTACGAAATAATGCAGACAGAAATTATGGTAAATCATCTTCAACGTTTCGGCACTGCTATTTGGCTGGTTTTATTCATCACGGAGGACACCATGAAAATTTAGTTGACAGAGACCATGTACCATCACATTCAGAAAAAAACTAGCTTGCTTTGATCGCGCTACTGAAACACACTTGAGGGACGACTATGATCTTGATGATAATTCGGGAATAAACAGAAAACAAGTATGTTGCGCCATCTATTATTAGTTGAAATTGACAATGAGTTAAACGTACAAAAGGTTAGCTCATTGAACAAAGAACAGAGGTTATTTTATCGTGTGCTTCATGTTGTAAAAACTCTGTTTAAACCATTTTATATATTCCTGTTTGAAGGTGCTTGCTCTTTATCATTCCCTTTTAAAGTATGTCAGTCACATGCAAGGTGAGGATCCTGTCTCAACAAAAGTTATTTTATGCGCACAAACTTGTAAAGCAACAAATAACATTGGAGCGATTGGAAGCACACTACATGCCACAGTATGTATTCCATCAAATCAATATTTCCAATTTAATAAATACTGTAGCGCACAGACAATCTAAAGCCACACAGAAACGACGGCAGCGCATAGCCATCCACTCAAGAGTCAGACATAGAACGAACAATCCATTACCAAAAAATGACACACTGTAGACTTCGAACTCGCATAATTAAACCTCTGATATGCAACACTTAATCATTGTTATAAAAACTATTAAGGCTACACTTTAGCACTTGAATATTGTTGTAAAAAGTAATATGTTCACTACAACAGAATGAATAATTAAGCCCAATTGAATTGTTTCCCTTAGTAGTCAGTAGCTGTGCGTGATAACTGTATTATGAATAGACTTGTTCTGTTTGAATTGTCTACAGTCAAGTTAGGATATTGTGACAGTGACGTTGCAGTTTATGTGTACGCAAACTATTAAAACCATTGTTTGAACAGGTAGAGCGAATATAGTTTAGCATTGAAATTATAGTCGTTTGTACAGTAAAAGCCTTTATAATTGGGTTTACACCGTTATAGTGGACTCGACCACTGCGTCACAGGATTCTTATCCTAACTGGACTTTAACACTAGTAGTTTCCATGTTTTTTTAAATTCAACAGTATCCTACCATTATACCACAAACTTTTATCAAAACCAGCCAGTCTGTAGTGTCTGTAGTGTATAACTTATACAACAAGTGGTATGATTTGTTCGCGGATGAGAGGCGTGACTGTTTTGTTACTGATACAAAATGGACTGTGTAACTATAGAAGCTTTCGATTTCATAGAGACACATTTTTAAAACTAGGCGGAAATGTTAACATTGTATTAAAGTTTGATATGTCGTCTTTCAACTGTGTGTTTCGTTTGCCCTACATATTGCATACAATAAGGAATCAATTAACTCACGAATCTGTTACATACTTATTTTTTGAAACACCCTTGGCGTGGAACATCTTACATATTTGACGTGGGATGGGTAATGCTTGGGATGTAAAACATACATACTGGACACAGAGCAATCCATATAGTTGACACGGAATAACAAACATGCATACTGGCACAGAGCAATCCATATAGTTGACACGGAATAACAAACATACCTACTTGACACAGAGCAATCCATATAGTTGACACGGAAAAACAAACATACCTACCTGACACAGAGCAACCCATATAGTTGACACGGAATAACAAACATACTTACCTGACACAGAGCAATCCATATATTGACTCGGAATAACAAACATACCTACCTGACACAGAGTAATACTTATAGTTGACACGGAATAACAAACATACCTACCTGACACAGAGTAATACATATAGTTGACACGGAATAGCAAACATACATACTTGACACAGAGCAATCCATATAGTTGACACGGAATAACAAACATACCTACCTGACACAGAGCAATCCATATAGTTGACACGGAATAACAAACATACATACTGGCACAGAGTAATACATATAGTTGTCACGGAATAACAAACATACCTACCTGACACAGAGTAATACATATAGTTGACACGGAATAACAAACATACCTACCTGACACAGAGTAATACATATAGTTGACACGGAATAACAAACATACCTACCTGACACAGAGTAATACATATAGTTGACACGGAATAACAAACATACCTACCTGACACAGAGTAATACATATAGTTGACACGGAATAACAAACATACCTACCTGACACAGAGTAATACATATAGTTGACACGGAATAACAAACATACATACTGGCACAGAGTAATACATATAGTTGACACGGAATAACAAACATACCTACCTGACACAGAGTAATACATATAGTTGACACGGAATAGCAAACATACATACTTGACACAGAGCAATCCATATAGTTGACACGGAATAACAAACATACCTACCTGACACAGAGCAACCCATATAGTTGACACGGAATAACAAACATACCTACCTGACACAGAGTAATACATATAGTTGACACGGAAAAACAAACATACATACTGGCACAGAGCAACCCATATAGTTGACACGGAATAACAAACATACCTACCTGACACAGAGCAACCCATATAGTTGACACGGAATAACAAACATACCTACCTGACACAGAGTAATACATATAGTTGACACGGAAAAACAAACATACATACTGGCACAGAGCAACCCATATAGTTGACACGGAATAACAAACACACCTACCTGACACAGAGTAATACATATAGTTGACACGGAATAGCAAACATACATACTTGACACAGAGCAATCCATATAGTTGACACGGAATAACAAACATACCTACCTGACACAGAGTAATACATATAGTTGACACGGAATAACAAACATACCTACCTGACACAGAGCAATCCATATAGTTGACACGGAATAACAAACATACATACTGGCACAGAGCAATCCATATAGTTGACACGGAATAACAAACATACCTACTTGACACAGAGCAATCCATATAATTGACACGGAATAACAAACATACATACTGGCACAGAGCAATCCATATAGTTGACACGGAATAACAAACATACCTACCTGACACAGAGTTATACATATAGTTGACACGGAAAAACAAACAGACCTACCTGACACAGAGTAATCCATATAGTTGACACGGAATAACAAACATACCTACCTGACACAGAGCAATCCATATAGTTGACATGGAATAACAAACATACCTACCTGACACAGAGTAAAACATATAGATGACACGGAATAACAGACATACATACTGGCACAGAGCAATCCATATAGTTGACACGGAATAACAAACATACCTACCTGACACAGAGTAATACATATAGTTGACACGGAATAACAGACATACATACTGGCACAGAGCAATCCATATAGTTGACACGGAATAACAAACATACATACTTGACACATAGCAATCCATATAGTTGACACGGAATAACAAACATACATACTTGACACAGAGCAATCCATATAGTTGACACGGAATAACAAACATACCTACCTGACACAGAGTAATACATATAGTTGACACGGAATAACAAACATACCTACCTGACACAGAGTAATACATATAGTTGACACGGAATAGCAAACATACATACTTGACACAGAGCAATCCATATAGTTGACACGGAATAACAAACATACCTACCTGACACAGAGTAATACATATAGTTGACACGGAAAAACAAACAGACCTACCTGACACAGAGCAATCCATATAGTTGACATGGAATAACAAACATACCTACCTGACACAGAGCAATCCATATAGTTGACACGGAATAACAAACATACATACTTGACACATAGCAATCCATATAGTTGACACGGAATAACAAACATACATACTTGACACATAGCAATCCATATAGTTGACACGGAATAACAAACATACATACTTGACACATAGCAATCCATATAGATGACACGGAATAACAAACATACATACTTGATAAGGAACAATACTGGCATGCGATGTGCCCCATCTTTTAGCCTCTTGTCCTGCGTTCAGGTAATTACTGGCGATGTTTACTAAGGATGCCACCTAGAAAAAAAACGTAATGATAATAATACCACATTCAATAAAAGCATGTACTAGTGACTTCTGGTTTGTTATACAGGAAATATTGAAGACGACTATCATTTTGTGTTTTAATTACTTTCTCCATGTTTCATTTATTTGGAAAAAGTGTATGTTAAACGTTAGTACGTTTAAATTTTGAAAATGTTTGATATCGATAAACACAATGCAGTTAGATAAACAAACAATTTATGTCATACACATGTAATTGCATTAGTTACATTACGTCGGCTGGCCCAGGGTTCAAAGCGCCAACTTCATGTTTTGGAGAAAATAAGGGTTGCTGAAACTGGTTCATTTAGAAATTTGACAGCTTGGACATGGGAGGATCATAACTTGTTTAGTTGGGTGCCTTGAATGTTTTTATGTTTTCTGTGCTCGGCTGGTTAAGCTGAGTGCTGCCTTCCCTGTCTGACTTAATATCATCTTTTTGAACATTTGACCGTCAAAAATCTTTCTAGGGATACGGGCCCGTACGACTAGCCAAACCTATCCGCATTCGCTAGTTGTATGACTCTTTTTCCAACATGTCAAAATACGGCCTTAATTTATAAAATAATATAATATTTTCTTTGTTTTCAATAAAACATGTTATTAACCCAATAGTAACAATTTTACCAATTTATTGCAGCAAAATATTTTTAAAACATCCGATTAATACTGAACGTTATAGATGTTTACCGCCTTAACATTGACGCTTATGTGTTAGTTCTGAAAATTTGGGCATCCCGAATTTGGACTATGAGCAACTTGCAACATTGTGTATCTCTTTTGTAGTCATTAGGGCTACACATCTCTTTTCAGAGGCAGAACTGAACGTTTCTGGCTTATTGTTTATGTCACAACTTTCTAAGTCTTTTCAATAGTTTTCCAACGTTACCACAAAACCTTTCCAGACACTAGTATATTACAGTTCTAGACATGCTAATAGTCCAATAACGCAAATGTCTCCTGTACTTTAGTGACATAATAGACCACTACGGTAAAGTACACGGGAATGTAAAATCTATTTTCGTTGAGAGTATTGTCTGCAGTGGTCTCTGACAATACTCTCAAATTAATGATTGGTCCTAGTCACTTATCGAACCTGTACTCTCTTCAGTACCCGTGTCGATCAGTGACTAGGGCAAATCACTAATTTGCGGCGAGCTGAAACCAAATGCCTATCACAGGAAATGATACAAAATCAATTGTTACTTAATTTTGTGGATTACCTTAAATTATTACCGTTAGAGTATCCGGGTATGATTTTTCAGTATTCTAGCATGGTATAATACTAACCTGGGTAGATCTGAGTATTCTACTGGCATGGTATAATACTAACCTGGGTAGATCTGAGTATTTTACTGGCATGGTATAATACTAACCAGGGTAGATCTAAGTATTCTACTGGCATGGTATAATACTAACCAGGGTAGATATAAGTATTCTACTAGCATGGTATAATACTAACCTGGGTAGATCTGAGTATTCTACTGGCATGGTATAATACTAACCAGGGTAGATCTGAGTATTCTACTGGCATGGTATAATACTAACCAGGGTAGATCTGAGTATTCTACTGGCATGGTATAATACTAACCCGGGTAGATCTGAGTATTCTACTGGCATGGTATAATACTAACCTTGGTAGATCTGAGTATTCTACTGGCATGGTATAATACTAACCAGGGTAGATCTGAGTATTCTACTGGCATGGTGTACCACTAACCTGGGTAGATCTGAGTATTCTACTGGCATGGTATACTACTAACCTGAGGAGATCTGAGTATTCTACTGGCATGGTATACCACTAACCAGGGTAGATCTGAGTATTCTACTGGCATGGTGTACCACTAACCTGGGTAGATCTGAGTATTCTACTGGCATGGTATACCACTAACCAGGGTAGATCTGAGTATTCTACTGGCATGGTATAATACTAACCTGGGCAGATCTAAGTATTGTACTGGCATGGTATAATACTAACCAGGGTAGATCTGAGTATTCTACTGGCATGGTATAATACTAACCTGGGTAGATCTGAGTATTCTACTGGCATGGTATAATACTAACCTGGGTAGATCTGAGTATTCTACTGGCATGGTATACTACTAACCAGGGTAGATCTGAGTATTCTACTGGCATGGTATAATACTAACCAGGGTAGATCTAAGTATTATAGCATGGTATAGTACTAACCAGGGTAGATATAAGTATTCTACTGGCATGGTATACCACTAATCTGGGTAGATCTGAGTATTCTACTGGCATGGTATACCACTAACCTGGGTAGATCTGAGTATTCTACTGGCATGGTATACCACTAACCTGGGTAGATCTGAGTATTCTGCTGGCATGGTATAATACTAACCTGGGTAGATCTAAGTATTCTACTGGCATGGTATACCACTAACCTGGGTAGATCTGAGTATTCTACTAGCATGGAATACTACTTATCTGGATAGATCTAGCAAGGTATACTACTAACCTGAGTAGATCTGAGTATACTAGCAAGGTATACAACTAACCTGGGAAGATCTGAGTAAACTAACATGGTATACTACTAACCTGTGTAGATCTAGCAAGGGATAATACTAACCTGGATAGATCTGAGTATTCTAGCATGATATACTACTAACCTGGGTAGATCTGAGTATTCTAACATGGTATACTACGAACCTGGATAGATCTGAGTATTCTAGCATGGTATACTACTAACCTGAGTATATCAGAGTATTGTACTAGCATGGTATACTACTAACCTGAGTATATCAGAGTATTGTACTAGCATGGTATACTACTAACCTGGGTAGATCTGAGTATTCTAACATGGTATACTACGAACCTGGATATATCTGAGTATTCTAGCATGGTATACAACTAACCTGGATAGATCTGAGTATTCTAGCATGGTATACTACTAACCTGAGTAGATTTGAGTATTCTACTAGCGTGGTATAATACTAACCTGGATAGATCTGAGTATTCTAGCATGGTACTGCTACCCTGAGTAGATCTGGGTATTCTAGCATGGTATACTACTAACCTGGGTAGATAGTAGATTACAATCTATATGTTGACCTCGACCAGTTTGATGTCTGTACAATAATGCTGCCATGATGGAACCGTACGCGTACAATCCAGTGGATAGGTCAGTCATAGCCACACCAACTTTACATGGCTCTCCATCCTGCAAATACACGTACATGTGTTAGCATGGCAACAACAAAGTGATAATTAAAAGGCAAAACATAAAGCCTACATATATATATATATATAGATAGATTGTATAATAACACACACCAATATCACATATCAAAGAAAATGTTCACAAATAAAATATTCTGACGACACTGTGCGTCACTATGAGTAGGATTTCACAGTTTGGTTCACACACATTATAACCACCCCTTCCTTCCACTTCCATAAAACTACACGTTTACATAAACAGCGTTTAGAACAAATCATTACATGTATTTCTACTCCAAGTCACCTAACTGGTCGTAATAGTTTTATTATTCAGACAAATGTAACGTTTCATGTCACTACATGCAGCAAATACATCATGCTTCCATGAAACATTAGTACTTTAACCAATATATGATCGCATTTCTCACAAAACGAGCCTGAATCATAAAACATACGCACCAATTTACTGAGACTCGTGCGACATCGCGTTAAGTTCAGTCATCTTACCAAACGCTTGTAAAGGAGCACCTAGACAGTACATTATGGTGTATACATTTTGACCTATAAGTCAAAATTACTTTGTAGTTACGTGCAGTATACTTCTACCACACATTTTCTAGACATGTACAACTCAACTGTTTACAAGAGTTCCGAGGGAAATATGGTGTGCTTTATAAGTCATGTAAGGTTTGGTGTACGAGTGAATGTACATCGTAGACTTTAACATCAAAATGTAGTGTCTAGACACACTTACTTAGACGCACCTAAATCGAGATATCTATGCATCTAAAACACGTTATTGTCTCACACATACGAAGTAGTAACGTACGTTTTCAATAAACAATAAGAGTGCAAGTATCAGAGTTGATTATTTATGTTGTGTTTCGGTGCAAACTGTAGTCTAGCCTTGTTTGATTATCTGCGCATGTCTGGTTTCGTTTTTCCAGACGTAAACACCCATACTTGCGCTTAGTTGTTTAGTTTCAAGATGTCGCAGATAAAACAAAGAAGAAAAGCGTACTAGCGATAGTTCGACCATAGTTTAACCACTGGAGGTTTTCAGGGTCTCTAGTTGAACTATAGTAGGGACCATGGTTAGCTCCAAAACCAAGCCTTAAACATTCTTCCAACCATTTGTATTAGTAGTATAATATATCATATATTTAATTTCTTCCTGGAGCTCAACATGTTTAAGATTGATACAATCACCGGAAAACGTGGTCACATGACAGACAACATTCGATTTATCACATTTTATCACGTGGTTTGCTCTCGACCAATCAGAGCGGCTGCTTTGCTCATGTATGGTATAATGAGATATTTTACCTCAGGTCCTGTAATGTGCGTTAATCCACCTGTGGCAGCTACAATGATGTCATATCCGGCACGTTGTGCATTTGGACCGGTTTGTCCGTAACCTAAAATACCACGTGACTATATAAGTTAAAGAACAACAATGTTATCTATAATCATACACTTTCCAATCCTACTATAAGCCCCAGGTGAGAGGCCACCAGTCAACTAACACAATGCTTTGCTGTTCCCAAGTGTGGACTCTACAGACAAGGTTCATGTCCAACTTTGCGTCCCATGAAGAGCGACTGATAAGATGCTCATGTCTATAGAGGTATAGAGAGAAGATTAAGAAATACGCAAACTTGTATTATTGTTTCGATCCCATTTGGTTATGACATTTCATCATGACGGATAAAATTGTACTATAATTCAAGGCCAGTGATCATTTGACTCGCATACGATCATGGCGAGGATACCACCAGAAATGAGGTATCGAGCATGGCAAATATAATTTGTGAAACTTATTTCAAAATCGATCTAACTAGCTATGTATACGTAGTAAAATGCAATGGTTTCTGAACTGACCTGTCACTGAACAATATACAAGCTGTGGAGCAACATCGGAGATTTGTTCATAACCCAGATTATACTCCGATAATTTACCAGGTATATAGTTTTCCAACAGAACATCACTCTTCTTGGCAATCTGAAACAGTGATAATCATAGAAAATATATACGATAATTGTCGATACATCACCAATATTATACGAGAATCATCGATAATATACGAGAATCACCGATAATATACGGGAATCCCCGATAATATACGAGAATCACCGATAATATACGAGAATAACCGAAAATATTCAAGTTCGGAAACCACCGATATTATACAAGCATCACCTATTTATATACGAGAATCACCGAAAATATATACGAGATTCGCCGATATTATACGAACATCGCCGATAATATAAAAGAATAATACGAGAATCGGATAGTGAACATTCAGGAATGCCGAGCATCAAGCATTAAATTCAAAGTACTTAGCGAAGCACTGGTACCAGTAGCGATCACTGAATGAGTACTAGATAGTAAATTAGGAAATGGGCTCCTGATTTGATGTACCTACCTCACGTATAATATGTTGACCTTCCTTCTCCTTTATGTTTACACACACACTCTGAATGTAAATAATTTCAATATAATGCAGTGTATACATTAGTCAAGTCAGGGTAAGAAACCAGTGACGCAGAGGTCGAGTCCACTACGACCGAGTAAAACCAATTATAAAAAGGCTTATACTGTACAAACAAGTATAATTTTAATGCTAAACTAACATATGGTATTCGCTCTACCTGTTCAGACAATGGCTGTTATATTTTGTGTACACATAAACTGCAACGTCACTGTCACAATATCCTAACCGTACTGTATTTCAGGTCATTATCTAGTCCTTTATAATAATTATTTTCTTATAAATATGAATACATAAGTTGACTGCGCCACTGTAACTACAAGCATGCAATTAAAGAAACCCCCGAGGTGCTCGTAACATCCATAGTCACAATTGCAAATTAAATGGAAAATTAAGTTGATTAATGTAATGATTTAATTTTGGTTTTAAAGATATCGAAAATCATCCGACAAAATAATAAGGCGGGTCTATCTGCGCTCTATCGAAAGGTAAACTACAGAAACTAATTTGCAATGTTCCAAGCGGTTTGAATTTCTTATTTTAAAAAGAAGTTTCAAAATCAACTGAAAATTACATCGTTGTCTTTTCTTCAAGCGTATAAAAAGATTTTTACATTGTTAAGCAGAAGAGAAGAGAAGAGACGAGACGAGAAAAGACGAGGCGAGAAGAGAAGAGCAGAGAACAGAACAGAATGGAACAAAAAAGAACAGAACATAACTATCCGTTATATTCTGTTAAGCGCTCTGATACAATACTTAAGACCCCGTCACACATTTATCGATATAATCTAATGAAGGAAGCCTAATGAATTGAGTAATTGTGTGATGTCTGACGAATTATGACCGAAAAAAAAACAAATCACAAAACAAACACCCACAGACGCATCCATACACACACACCAACGATAGACAACCTGTACAATAATACTAATGAGAACACATTTAGCGGGCCACAGACGCATCCATACACACACACCAACGATAGACAACCTACACAATCATACTAATGAGAACACATTTAGAGGGCCACAGACGCATCCATACACACACACCAACGATGGACAACTAATGAGAACACATTTAGCGGACCACAGACGCATCCATACACACACACCAACGATAGACAACCTGTACAATCATACTAATGAGAACACATTTAGCGGGCCACAGACGCATCCATACACACACCAACGATAGACAACCTACACAATCATACTAATGAGAACACATTTAGCGGGCCACAGACGCATCCATACACACACCAACGATAGACAACATACACAATCATACTAATGAGAACACATTTAGCGGGTCACAGACGCATCCACACACACACCAACGATAGACAACCTACACAATCATACTAATGAGAACACATTTAGCGGGTCACAGACGCATCCATACACACACACCAACGATAGATAACTACACAATCATACTAATGAGAACACATTTAGCGGGCCAAATACGCATCTATACACACACACACCAACGATAGACAACCTACACAATCATGCTAATGAGAACACATTTAGCGGGCCACAGACGCATCCATACACACACACCACGATAGACAACATACACAATCATACTAATGAGAACACATTTAGCGGGCCACAGACGCATCCATACACACACACCAACGATAGACAACCTACACAATCATACTAATGAGAAGACATTTAGCGGGCCACAGACGCATCCACACACACAAACCAACGATTGACAACATACACAATCCTACTAATGAGAACACATTAGCGGGCCACATACGCATCCATACACACACACCAACGATTGACAACCTACAGAATCATACTAATGAGAACACATTTAGCGGGCCACAGACGCATCCATACACTCACACAAACGATAGACAACCTATACAATCATACTAATGAGAACACATTTAGCGGGCCACAGACGCACCCATACGCACACACCAACGATAGACAACCTACACAATCATACTAATGAGAACACATTTAGCGGGCCACAGACGCATCCATACACACACCAATGATAGACAACCTACACAATCATACTAATGAGAACACATTTAGCGGACCACAGACGCATCCATACACACACACAAACGATAGACAACCTACACAATCATCCTTTAGGAGAAGTCTGTATTCGCCCGTATTTGCAAGTCGGGTGGTATTCGTTATGTGTGACGGGGACTTTAAAATATACACACTAACATTGTATTCATACCCGTTTATTCCTGTTTACGGATAGAAAGTAAGCAGTTTCAGTGTCGCCACAGAATGGTGGGCCCCATGAGCGAGTATCATCTCCGCCTCCTGTAATATAGATTATAGATACATGCAAAACTGCAGGGTGCTGAACATAACTTCCCCCGAAACCAGAAGTCTCGGCCAATTAGGCAGGGAAAAAGAAATGGCGACGTAATGAATGCAAACTGACACACATATACTCTACTACTAAATTATCAAGTATCTGAGTCAAAATGGAGATATGGCACCATGGTCGAGTTGATAACAGATCGACAAGTCCCTGGTTGGATTCCGGGTAGAAGTACTTAGTCATTACTGAAAGAACTGAACTAAGGTATCGCGTCCGGATTCTATATATGCCACAGACGCATCCATACACACACACCAACGATGGACAACCTTTCTGGAGGTCATTTGCAAGTCTGACTGGGAAAACACTAATGACCATACCTGTATTACGTTAACACAACTACCAGTTTCTAGCAGTTTCAAGCAGATCTTGCTTGTTTATTTTGGTGAGTCATTAAAGCATAATATTTCGTGTGTTTGCCAACCAGACTGGTTGTGATAATTAATCGGAGATGTACATATACACCCCGTGTACCCCGATAAGACGTGCTGGCCTGAATACTGCTGTGTTAGCCTACCGCAAAAAAATCAACATTCAAGAGATTAGGTATTTTGTGCGTGTTTCATTTATTTCGTGTCTACACCAGTAAAACAAAGAACGTGTACATGTGCAGTGGTTCTTCCTCGACACGAAGATGGTTTTTTTTCTATCTCAAACGTCACATTATATTTTAAACTTAATAAATGTGTCAAAAAGTCAGCAGTTTGGTCTTTAAAAAATAATTAAAAATACTTATCGACCGCGGAGAACGCTCAAATTTCATGAACATGTAGTGAAATTATAGTAGCATATTTCATCATATTGATGTATGCACTGGCATCGGTATCTTTCTAAAAAATGACAGGTTTTCCGCGCTTGGTGGCATAAAATGGATAGTGCACGAGTTATACCGTAGATACTGCACATGTCCACTGTAAAACAATTATTATACTGCCTGTGTTGTCTGTTTTAATACTTGTTTCATTGATAAATGAATAGATAATTTAACATTTTCATGGGATGAAATCTACATAGTTCTTACTAGAGATAATAATATAATAATATTGTTCGGCATCATTGTTACCTGTAAAATCACAGGTCCCAGTATCGTACTGTAAGTCTGTCTACTTACGAGCAGAATCTATGAGTAAAATCTACAAGCAATTACATAAATCGAGTAAAGAGCGCATTGAGCTACCTGTTATCACCACGAGAGTTGAAGACATGAGAAGCCAGATTGTTCATTCTATACAGAGCGTCTGCTTGATCCGCTCATGCGAACCCAATATATCACTTTTCGTTAATTGCCTTCCACGTCACTTTACTTGCGATTAGGTCCATATGTGTATTTTGAAACCACTAGTCCCCTAGACATAATAGCCCCTACTAACAATGCTCTCCCAAAATGTAAAAGAGAAGCCCCGCTGTATGTTGTCTTGAAGTACTATCAAGCACGCTCATGATTGAACGATGCCTATCGGCCTACCATCTACCATTTATTCGCATGGCTATTGATAATATTATAAAAAAACATTGACTACATGTGTCCGGCCTATTCCGTCAACAAGAATGCGGAAACACTGCGGTATACAGTACACCGGCTATTGCTAGTAAGGTGAGTAATGTTATCCATTTTCGCAACCTTCAAGTGCACAACAGGGTAAGTTCAGAGACGCTGTTTTGTCTTTCTGTGTGTGTTGAATGTAAATTATATACAGAAGTATCTACCGGCAAACGACCAGGGACTGCTTAAAAGGGCATTTAAAAGACCAAACTCGTATCGTTCCTCACGCAAAACATATGCTCGGTCTGTCAAATAAAGATGTTTTTGTTTATATTCCTCGTTAAGCTACACAATTTGAATCGAGCAAAAGAACATCCCAGTGACCAAGCATAATATGTTGTTAATGTTTTACCAGGAACGGAGTCATAAATAACGGTGCATTTTGTTAATTTTAGTATTGCATTAGTATTGCTCACTGTTGTACAGAGTATTGCTGTTCAGTGTACGGAGTATTGCTCACGGAAATTTAGTAAATGCTAGGTATAACCAGATGTATTACTTATTTTGTCTATATAATTATGTTGAAAATTGGAGAGTGTAAAAACTACATGTACATAACACATGCTGGAAAGACGAATTCTGAGGTGGGTCCCTCGAGATTTTAAATGTGATACTGTATAATTATGTACACAAGTTTGAGATATACTTATTTTAACTATTATATGGACGCTTTTTTGTATTACAATCAATACTTACACTCAGCACTAAAATATTCGAATTCACCCTTCCGAGGTTCATAAAAATAGTTATAATGTTAAATTGGTACTAAGTATTATTTTTGGTTGATTTCCTAGTTTAATTAATAAGAGTGAGCTAATGTGCAATACTCTGTATGTAGTAAACATCAGTACGCTGTACACGCACTTATCTATATTTGTATTTTGGTGTGTATCTTTGTTGAAGTTCAATCATTTTTTCTGAAATTTGGACTTAAGACATTAAAGTTCAGTATAACTAGAATGCCCAGTTTAAACGCATTTAAAGTGTTGTGGGCAAAGTTTGCGAGTGAGCAGCGGACAATAACTGAGTAATTTGAACACTTCTATGAAAAATACCTGTTATAATATGGCGTACTATAAAGTTATGAAAAAATCCGAATACATTAAAGCCTAGTTGAGATGAAGAAAGTAGTCAGTAATTTGGAAATTATCGTCTCTGAACTAATCCCAGTGAACACTATAATGTCGCGAAAATCGATAACATTACTCCCATTCACTAGCAATATCCGGTTTACGGTATACCGCAGTGGAAATACATGATGTTTAATTATAAAATAGCACTTGCGTTACATTTGTCTCATAATCAGACATTTTTGCAAATGGCAGTTTTCATACAAACGGAGATGACATGAGGCGTTCAACAAGAGGATAATTGAAAGGATAAATCCCGTTTGTTGCGTGTTTTGTTGTTGTCTGTTATGTTACTTTTAGTTACCAGTTTTCGAGGGCCTCCTTCAGCAATCAAGCTACCCTTCGATATTTAACTTCCCCTAGGCATTGGGCTACCTAAGGAAACCTGCGCTCGAGTCCTAATATGGAGACTACTTCTCTCCTGGTTTGTGTGAAGACAACATCGAGATGCGACGACCAAGACTATCGAACATGAACAAACACCACCCTCACAGGTACCAATTCACAGCTTGGTCGAGTTGAACATTATTGGTTATTTTTGCTACGAGAAAATGAGCAGTGGCGCAGACGGAAATTGAACCCGGACATATATATCTCCAAGCGCGTGTCCTACCTGTAGGCACCCACAGTGAGTTTCGTGCCCAGCTGTTTCCGTTTAGTCCTGCATTCCCTGTCCGATCTGTCATTATCTTATCGAAAATCCGCTGAATAGCTGCAGTACACTGAAAGTAGCCTTGCGGCATTTGTTTTCTGGATTCCAGTTTGATGTATAGTGGAAGACAAACATTAAATAATTTTGGGAATGGAAAAAACGTCACTAGCGAATTGTTAAATTGAGTGTCAGTGACTTCACTGTGAAATATTAAGCGTTTACGACTTTCTCATAAACGCTTTAACAGATAAGCTGTGATCTAACCCACGATAATGGTTTCTTTATTTTTGTTAATTCAGAGTACTGAAAACTCATGGTACTTAAATTATTGGATACTAATTCGTGAAACGGGACGGCTATGTGATTTTAAAATGTAAGGTTCAAACTGCAAACCACTTGTGATCAAGCGACGTACTAACTTATTAAACCGCTCAGCTATTGCAACAACCCCTAAAGAGGTTGCGTAACCAGGATCAATGTGACTGCATTACATCACACCGATAATTGGTTGATATATACAATATCTTTATACTCTTATTGACAATTTTGCTATATGTATGTTTACGTCTATATTACCTAGGCCATATTTTTCTGATTTATAAGAATGGTTAAAGGTATCTTCACATGCCGATTCGCTTATAATAAATGGTAAATTGATAACAATAACACTCGTTACATAAACGGAAAACGCACAAATAGCGCTTCTGTGAAATAAAAAGCAAAGAACGAACGCATTAGATATATACGTCCATGCGAAGATACCTTGGTATATGTGTGGTGTAACTAAGAAAATGGTACACGGGATTTAGACAGTATATTATATGGGGATTTATATTAAATTCAGCAGATCAATGCAATTAAAACTATATACATGTTTAATATAGATAGACAAGAATTGTTGTATGAAAATTGTGTCGTGAAAATGTTGTTTTCAGTCCTAAAACATTAAAACTGTGAGCAACAAGGGCAGTTTTCATTTACGACTCGGGCAGTATCTAGACAATTTCACCATATAACTCGTGCACTATCCATTTTATGCCACCAAGCGCAGAAAACCTGTCATTTTCAAGAAAGATAATGATACCAGTGCATACATCAATGCGCATAAATATGCTACTATTATTTCACTACATATTCATGAAATTTGAGCGTTCTCCGCGGTCTATGAGTATTTTTAATTATTTTTTAAAGACATAACTGCTGACTTTTTGACACATTTATTAAGTTTAAAATATAATGTGACGTTTGAGATCGAAAAAAAGCACATCTTCGTGTCGAGGAAGAACCACTGCACATGTACACGTTCTTCGTTTTACTGGTGTAGACACGAAATAAATGAAACAGGCACAAAATACCTAATCTCTTGAATGTTGAATTTTTTGCGGTAGGCTAACACAGCAGTATTCAGGCTAGCACGTCTTATCGGCGTACACGGGGTGATATAACTCTTACTTGTTACCTGATGAATTCGTGTTTGAAAACTTCGTTGGACAGGTAATTTACTTCCTTAGCAATGGTCGTAGTCATGTCGTCAACATGTTCAGAAAGTACAAGTGGATTGCGGAAGAGTGAGTTAGTACTGGTTGGTATTTAATTACAGGAAAACTGGTTACATTAACTGACCATCGTATATAACTGATATCACGTTCGGCACATGAAGCACGATGGAACTATTCGCAGCGCCATGCTGGGATAGTACAATCATTATATATTCAAAACAAAATGTTTCATAACAGCAGCATTTACCTCTTCTAAGTCGAAAAAGGGGGATAATTTGGACAAATTATACAGGACCATTTCCTACTCATGTGTAGGTCATCTTGGTCATGAAGGTAAACAAAGAAGCATTTCTTAGTCCAAACGGGGCATAATTTCAACAAAATGCGAAATAGGTATATTCTCCTGTGTATGGGTTGGGGTCATGATGGTGAACAAGTATGCAAAGCAATATGTCCATGCACTTTGAAGATATTAGAGGTTAAAAACCCGTACCTAAACTTTCACTTTTGCATTTCCAAGTCCAAAAGGGGGCATAATTTGAACAAAATGCTTGATAGAGTTACCCACCCCTGTGTAGGGGTTGGGGTCATGATGTAGAACAAGTATGCATAGCATTATGTGAATGCACTTTGAAAATATTAGAGGTGAAAAAACCGGTACCTAAACTTTAACATTTGTATTTCCAAGTCTAAAAGGGGGCATAATTTCAACAAAATGCTTGATGGAGTTACCTACCCCTGTGTATGGGTTGGGGTCAAGATGGTGAACAAGTATGTAAAGCAATATGTGAATGCACTTTGAAAATATTAGAGGTGAAAAAACCTGTACCTAAACTTTAACATTTGCACTAAGCTGAAAAGGGGGCATAATTTCACAAAAATGCTTGGATAGAGTTACCTACCCCTGTTTATGGGATGGGGTCATGATGGTGAACAAGTATGCAAAGAATCAAAGCAATATGTCAATGTACTTTAAAGATATTGGAGGTTAAAAACCCGTACCTAAAGTTTAACATTTGCATTTCTAAGTCCAAAAGGGGGCATAATTTCAACAAGATGCTTCCTGTGTAGGGGTCGGGGTCATGATCGAGAACAAGTATGCATTGCAATATGTGAATGCACTTTGAAAATATTAGAGGTGAAAAAACCTGTACCTAAACTTTAACATTTGCACTAAGTTGAAAAAGGAGGGCATAATTTCACCAAAAGGCTTAATAGGGTTACCTACCCCTGTGTATGGGTTGGGGTCATGATGGTGAACAAGTATGCAAAGCAATATGTCCATGCACTTTGAAGATATTAGAGGTTAAAAACCCGTAACTTAACTTTCACTTTTGCACTAAGTTGAATAAAGGGGGCATAATTTTAATAAAATGCTTGATAGAGTTACCTATCCCTGTTTATGGGTGTGGGTCATGATGGTGAACAAGTATGCAAAGTATCAAAGCAATATGTCAATGCACTTTGAAGATATTAGAGGTAAAAAAACCTGTACCTAAACTGATAGAGTTACCTATCCCTGTTTATGGGTGTGGGTCATGATGGTGAACAAGTATGCAAAGTATCAAAGCAATATGTCAATGCATTTTGAAGATATTAGAGGTAAAAAAACCTGTACCTAAACTTTAACATTTGTATTTCCAAGTCTAAAAGGGGGCATAATTTCAACAAAATGCTTGATGGAGTTACCTACCCCTGTGTATGGGTTGGGGTCATGATGGTGAACAAGTATGTAAAGCAATATGTGAATACACTGAACATATTAGAGGTGAAAAAACCGGTACTTAAACTTTAACATTTGCACTAAGTTGAAAAAAGGGGGCATAATTTCACCAAAATGCTTAATAGAGGTACCTACTCCTGCATTTGGGTTGGGATCATGATGGCAAACAAGTATGCAAAGTATGAAAGCAATATCTCAAAGGACTTACAGAATATAAGAGGTTTAAAAACCTGTACCTAAACTTTAACAAAAATGTTAAGCCGACACTGACACTGACACCGACGCTCGGGTGACTGCAATAGCTCTCCTTGTTCTACGAATAGTGGAGCTAAAAATACATTGATGCGTACGACCTTGTATGTACTTGGATCTTGTAAACATTCAGAAACATGAGACTGACAAGCCTTAAGCCTAGGTCCCACTGAGGAATTCCACATCGGTATTGTTTTACCGATTTCTACCGATAACACCCGATTCAATAAAATTCCTTCCGATATCACAAACTGTCTCATGACTTCCATAGAGCTTCCCGTAGACCACGAGAAACCTGTTCCCGTAGTCCTGATAGCTCAATAATGTCAATCGGGAGCACATCGCCGAGGCAAAAATTGCTCAGTTGGGGCTAGGCTTTACATGTATGAGGGCACATTCACTGATCACTGAACTGTCGGTGCATGACTGCAATTGATAAGATTACTGTTTGACTGGTCAGAATGGACATAAAACACTATATAGCACTAACGAAAACAGCTTTCCACAGAACAAACATTAAATTCAATGCATTGATATTAAGCTCTGTATTAGTATATGGACTTCATGAGGAGATAGAACATGAAACAACCTTACCAGCGGAATACATTACTCATATTTTCAAAATTGTGACTTAGGACACTATAGCACTGAGCCGATGAAGTTTGTTATAAGTTTAAGCCGACCTTTAAAACTATGGAGGGCTTAACGGGCAAAAAGTAAGTAGGTTAAAACTATGGAGGGCTTAACGGGCAATAAGTAAGTACTAAGTTTAAACTATGGAGGGCTTAACGGGCAATAAGTAAGTCAGTAAGTTAAAACTATGAAGTGCTTAACGGGCAATAAGTAAGTTAAAACTATGGAGACAGATAATTTGCACAAAATGCTTGACAGAGTTATCTATTCCTGTGAAGGTCTTAGCGTCATGACGGTAAACAAGTATATTTTGCAAAGTATCAAGGCAATAAGTCAATGTACTTCGAATATATTAGAGGTTAAAAAACTTGTACCTAAACTTTAACATTTGCATTTTTAAGTTCAAAAGGGGGCATAATTCCAACAAAATGCTTGACATAGTTACCTATTGTAGGGTATGGGGTCGTGATGGTGATCTAGTATGAAAAGTATCAAAGCAATATGCCAAAGGAATTTGAAATTATTAGAGGTAAAAAACTGGTACCTAAACTTTAACATTAATACTAAGTTGAAAAAAGGGACATAATTTCAACAAAATGCTTGATATAGTTACCTTCTCCAACATCTGGGTTAGGGTCATGATGGTGAACAAGTGTGCAAAGTATCAAAGCAATATGCCAAAGGACTTTGAAAATATAAAAGGTTAAAAAAAACTGTACCTAAACTTTAACATAAGCATTACGCCGACACTCGGGTGATGACAACAGCTCCCCTTAAACTTCGAATAGTGGAGCTAAAGATAATTAAGGTGAATATGTTACCTGGGTTTTCTATTTTTATAACATCAGCACCTAAGTCTCCGAGGATCATAGAACAGTAAGGTCCAGCAAGTACCCTGAAGAGAAAACAATTAGTCAGTGAAATTATTGAATGGATATGGTCACAATATGGTCTAGATATCCGAGGTGAGCCGGTGTTTAGTATGCTGGATTTGCAGCCCGGCGATCCGTGTTCCATTTCTGGTTGCGGAAGGCCATACCCTTCCTGGACAATTTTACGGAGAAGTTGTCTGTTCCTTGTGGAAGAGTACTGGTTCGGATATAATCCAGGAAAACTGGTAAGGTGAATCGCATGAAAAGAGCCTCGACGATATGCAACATATACTTTCCAAGACAGTGAACATCAGGGTTGAGAAGATTAAGCAAGCAAAATAAAATGATTTGCTTCCATCAATTTTACTCACTTTTATATTTTAAATAGTGAGACATGAAGCAAATATATGTATACGCCAACTTAAATTGGCTTTTTAAGAAGAGAGTAACTTTACCTGCTCAAGTCCAGAACCCTTATTCCGTGCAATGGCCCCTTACTTGGATCTGGTGTTTGTGAGCTAGTGTGCCGAATACAATACTTCAGGTAATTGTACGCTGTAAGAAACGTTGATCTACACATGTATGAGTGGTATCTCATTATGTAACACTGATATTATAACAGACATGTAACAGACTATAATATTCAAACCGCGCATTGTATAGTGCGGACAAATTAACGTGATACTCAAACCTTCTATTAGCATAATTTAACAGTTGACGTGTTGTCTATCATGTAATTGAGGTCTTTGTTAGAACGTATAGTCAATATGTGTAATATAAATTCATATACTTTGCATATCATAAAAGAAACCAGTAATATACGTGTATTTGTTTTGTTTTGTTACCTATGCTCTTCAGAAAATCTTTTCATTTATGCCTATTGTATGTTGTGTTGCGTTGCATTGTGTTGTGTTGTAGTTGTGTTGTGTTGTGTTGTGTAATGTTGTAGTTGTGTTGTGTTGTAGTTGTGTTGTGGTTGTGTTGTGGCTGTCTTGTAGTTGTGTTGTAGTTGTGTTGTAGTTGTGTTGTAGTTGTGTTGTAGTTGTGTTGTAGTTGTAGTTGTGTTGTGTAGTAGTTGTAGATGTGTTGAAGTTGTGTTGTCGTCGTGTTGTCGTTGTGTTGTAGTTGTGTTGTAGTTGTGTTGTAGTTGTGATGTAGTTTTGTTGTAGTTGTGTTGTAGTTGTGTTGTGTTGTAGTTGTGTTGAAGTTGTGTTGAAGTTGTGTTGAAGTTGTGTTGTGTTGTCGTTGTGTTGTCGTTGTAGTTGTGTTGTCGTTGTCGTTGTGTTGTCGTTGTCGTTGTGTTGAAGTTGTGTTGAAGTTGTGTTGTGTTGTCGTTGTGTTGTCGTTGTGTTGTCGTTGTGTTGTCGTTGTAGTTGTGTTGTCGTTGTCGTTGTCGTAGTAGTTGTGTTGTCGTTGTGTTGTCGTTGTCGTTGTAGTTGTGTTGTAATTGTGTTGTAGTTGTGTTGTAGTTGTGTTGTAGTTGTGTTGTGTTGTAGTTGTAGCTGTAGCTGTAGTTATTGTATTGTGTTGTGTTGTGTTGTGTTGTGTTGTAGTTGTGTTGTAGGTATAGCTGTAGTTGTAGCTGTAGTTATTTTATTGTTTTGTTTTGTATTGTATTGTATTGTATTGTATTGTTGTGTTGTGTTGTGTTGTGTTGTGTTGTGTGGTGTTGTATTGTATTGTATTGTATTGTATTGTATTGTATTGTATTGTGACGCTGGAGAATGAAAATTTTGACAAACGTGAATAGCGACTTTGAAAGTTGTTATATTCATGTTTAGAAGCATTTGTTTTGAAAATCAGAAAAAGTGATTCCATGTAGAAACAAACGTATTAAAAATGTCATTTGTAGCACTTGAATGACGTCACAAATTGTGTAACTTGATTGAGTTTGTTTGAGACAAAGATCATATGGATTTACAAAACATAATAATAAAAAAATATAATTAAATGCACATGGTAATATGCTTGAGACTTGAATGTTCGCGTCATGTACCATCAAACCTACCAGTTCTGTGTAGATGTCTGTCGTACTTGTGAAACATCGAACAGCATCTTTTCATCATAACTATATAATAATATATTATTATTTATGCGTGTGTTTCAACTTTTGTTTGCTCAGCCGCTAAATAAGAACGAAAAAATAGTTTAGCTGGATAGATATTTATAGCAGCCTCGTTAGCACGTGTTGCACTGAAACTGAAGTGTCTCGAATAGCAATCAAATTGCTATCATTTTAAAACCCAAGTGAAATCATGAAAACCCTGTAAAAAGTAACGAACTATCCCGCTAGTTTAAACAATACTGTGTTCAATTAACGCTTATGCCCCAATGGAAGTCGTGTCCATAATAAAACTTAGGGGCCATAATTCTGTAAAAATGTTGGATATTGTTACAAGGCTTTGATAATGTAAGGGGCTTATGATGGTAAATATGTATGCCAAGTTTGAAGGCAACACCTTGATAGACATGGTGAAAGACAAAACGGTCAATTTGGGTTAATCAAGAATTGAACGCTTAATAAGTGTAAGTCCAAAATTAGGTGAAGGTCAAAATGAGGTTAGGGGATACTGGCGTGTGGAGAGTGTTCATATACAACATCCATGCAAGTATGAAAGCTTTGTAGCAAGCCATATTAATGCTAGAAAAAACGGTCAATTTGGGTTTACCAAGAATTCGGCCCTTCAATAAGCCTAAGTCCAAAATAAGGTCAAGGTGAAGGTCAAAATGGGATAAGATGATAAAGGCGTGTGGAGAGTGTTCATATACAGCATCCATGCACGCATGGAAGCTTTGTAGCAAGCCATATTAATGCTAGAAGAAACGGTCCATTTGGGTTAACCAAGAATTAGACCCTTCAATAAGTCTAAGTCCAAAATGAGGTCAAGGTAAAGGTCAAAATGGGGTCAGATGATACAGGCGTGTGGAGAGTGTTCATATACAACATCCATGCAAGTATGGAAGCTTTGTAGCAAGCCATATTAATGCTAGAAGAAACGGTCCATTTGGGTTAACCTGGACGGACGGACAAACGAACGGACGGACAGGTGAATCACTATATGCCTCCCAATCTATCGATACGGGGGCATAAACATATATTTCAAGAATAACTAAACATCGTTGCCGTCAATAAAGGCTGACAGCCTTTTATTCAAATCAATTTACAAAATATTGAAGTACGCGTTATATATCTAGTAAATTTTTCAGTCAAATTCTTCTTTGACTTTCGGTAGAAGTTGGTTTTACAAGTGATAAACGCAATTTTGTTAAATGCAAACCAAGACACTCCAGTTTCTGGGCATGCCCCTTTAACATACCATTATGTTTAAATATTATGCAAAATCACACGCTAGGCCTATAGATGCTTAATACACAAATCTTAATGATCTTACACCATGACTATTTCGTTGCAATTGGTATTTGCAGCAGGCTCACGTACATTCATATACAATTTGTATTTGAACCACCATATAATATACCATTTTGTATTTGAACCACCATATAAAAATTATCGTATCTCTAGCCTTAATATTTTACTGTGACATTATGTACGACATGCATGCGCGTTTCGTAGGCTAATAACCGTTAATTGTGTCTACTCAATGGATATTATTATTGAATTCTGTTTTTAGTCATTAATATTCGTTAAGAAAGAATTTCTGTTGATTCCATAGATAGTTTTAACAACGAAATAAAATCCTCACGATCATTCGACATTCGGAATACTTAACAGGAGTTTTTACCATTTTCAGGTATCGACGAATTAACGACCTAACGAATTTGCCTTTTTTAAATACCCACGTAATTTAATGCCAACGAAAACCTTTTATTTATAATACTTTGAAATGTAGCGCATATACATGCGTTAATAGTCATGGTTTACAATATATTATTCTGTTTGTCAGGAACTGTAATGGATAGTATGCAGTGTCATCAAAGCTGTTATAAAAGAACGGACTATGAAATTAATGAATAACGTCCATGGTGAATTGAAACAATCCCGAATTGACCGCAGTTGAACCAAGCTTAAACGTTATTCTGTTTAATGTATAGCAGGGCCTCTAAATGAAGGGAGGTAACTGCGAAAGAGAATGCCGGGGTATAAAGTCAACAAATAGAACGGCCTGGTATTTCATTTTCACCATTGACTGTTATACACGGTTTAACACAATCCTTTTATGTTGGTTGTATACAACATTGTCATAGCAACATAACCAAAGATAATAAAAGAATTAATAAACGTATATGCATACAAATAATTCACAATAAAATCGCCTTACCTGTACTTTAGTTGGATCTTAATCGAGTTGTCTCTCTTTGAAAGCAACGTTTCGAGGCCCAGACGTAAAATTTTAGAGCACGAATGACCTGACAATAATTATAATGCTAACATGTTTGCATGAATTTCTTGATGAGTACATAAATGTACTTTATATGAATACGTACTCAAAGCTATCTAAAACATGATTCTTTATTATCCATGTTTAAGAGTTCTAAAGATCACCCTCATACTTTGTATCCGTTTCGACAAATAATGTTCTTGTCAGAGACGTACAGTACACTTTGTGGAACATACGATAACTGTGCTAGGAGACAGCTATCGCATTCGTTCGTTCGTTCGTTCGTTCGTTCGTTCGTTCGTTCGTTCGTTCGTTCGTTCGTTCGTTCGTTCGTTCGTTCGTTCGTTCGTTCGTTCGTTCGTTCGTTCGTTCGTTCGTTCGTTCGTTCGTTCGTTCGTTCGTTCGTTCGTTCGTTCGTTCGTTTCTTCCTTTCTTTAACGTTTGTGGTGTATATCAACGCTACACGTTAAACTTCTTCGGGTTTACCAAACAGTTTATCTCTAGTTTGTTGGGAAACATTGAAATGATTTAGAAATGTCCAAGTTCTCTGACATTGGCCTCTCGATCACTAGTCTAGAGCAGTACCAACTCGACCGCCGTGCCACCAATCGCACTAAATGACAAGAACAGAATAACAAACCACCAAGTTCAAAAACAATGTCTGGAGGTGTTTATTAACACAAAAAATCAAAAGTTGGACATTGAGATTATACTCAAACTCAGTTTTTGAGCGAAGTCGAAATTTATTGAGCTGATATATAAGCTCGTGGTATCGGGTCAGGGTTATAAAATTACAAATACATGATAAATAAAATGAAATTTAATACAATTTGACAAGCAAAATTATTATTTGTACTAGAACAAATTCAAACCATTCAGAATCTAGAATTTTGCACATTGAAGAGACCACGTGTCTAAATAAACCACGATTTTATGTTCCAATGTTTGTTCTCTATACAGAGATATATAATACATGTATACTTAAATGTTGATAAATGCTGACATAAAGTTGAAGATTGTCCTGTGTCAATTTCAGTGTCGAGTGTCAATTTCAGTGTCGAGTGACAATTTCAGTGTCCAGTGACAATTTCAGTGTCTAGTGTTGGGTCATCGTCTCTGAACTCTTGCCTCAATGCCGTAATGATCGGACAATGGAAACTGTTCATGTGGTAGGTATCCATCAAAAACTCTCTGAATATAGAAATAGATGTTCAAAATAAGAGAACATACTTTTATCACCAACGGTAGAGCTCTATGTGTAATATAAACTAAAGTAATAGGTACTGTAGTTCTTTATATTTGTGGTCACGCATCTGACATATCATTAATAATTCATATTGTATGTTTTTAAATCACAATGATGTTATTTAAGAAATAATTGATAGAAGAAGAAGAAGACTTTTATTCAGTATTGGTTCAACACATTACATAGTTTGAAATGGGCCAATATGGCCCCTGGACAAACATCAAAGTATCAACTGATAAATACACATTAATACACACAGTTCAATGGATATCCGATATTCTAAATAGTTTACAGTGAAGTTACAATATTAATAAAATGAGGGATGGATCAAGAAACAATCAGTCAATACAGCGTACTAAATTGTCATATTTGAATTGATGTACCAGCTCTATTAAATTCATACATTTATACATAGTTATTAGTGGTTCTTTATATCTATGGTGACGAATCTGACATATCATTAATAATTCATATCATATGTTTTTAAATCACAATGATGTTGTTTAAGAAATAATGGATATGCACCTGTGTTTTATCGTAAATAAAGCACGGCCACGAATTCGGATACGTAGTAATTTAATTACGAGTGCGTAGCTCGAGTGAGTTAACGTATCCGAATAAGTGACCGTTCTTTATTTGATTCTAACATAGCCAATATTTCACATTTGACAGCACAATATCTGATGTGTCTATTTTAATAGGCCAACTGTATTTTGTTTTATGGACTAAGGTATGTTACTTTTAGTCGATTTGCAAAATAAAATTTGAAATTTATTAACTTGGTACATATTGTAAGTCAAAATAATTTATTTTACTAAATTCTGATACGTAAAATTTCAAGAACTCCTGAAGCGAACGCCTATCATTTTACAAAAAAAGAAAAATATCGTCGTCATGATGAAGAGGTCGTAATTGTGAAAAGGTCGTCATGATGAATATGGTTGTCAAGGTGAAGATAGTTGTCATGATTAATATGGTTGTCAAGGTGAAGACAGTTACCATAACATAGTCGGTTGTCATGATGAAAAGGGTTGTCATGGTGAAGAGAGTTGTCATGATGAAGAGGTTTCTCACAACGAAGAGGGGCGTCATGATTAAAAGGGTTGTCAGATGAAGATGGTTGTCATGATGAATATGATGTCATGATGAATATGATGGTCATGAGGAAGATGGTTGTCATGAGGTAGATGGTTGTCATGAGGAAGATGGTTGTCATGATTAAGATGGTTGTCATGATGAAGATGGTTGTCATGATGAAGATTGTTGTCATGAGGAAGATAGTTGTCATGATGAAGATGGTTGTCATGATGAAGATGGTTGTCATGAGGAAGATGGTTGTCATGAGGAAGATGGTTGTCATGAGGTAGATGGTTGTCATGATGAAGATGGTTGTCATGAGGAAGATGGTTGTCATGATGAAGATGGTTGTCATGAGGAAGATGGTTGTCATGAGGAAGATGGTTGTCATGAGGTAGATGGTTGTCATGAGGAAGATGGTTGTCACGAGGAAGATAGTTGTCATGAGGAAGATGGTTGTCATGAGGAAGATGGTTGTCATGATGAAGATGGTTGTCATGAGGAAGATGGTTGTCATGAGGAATATGGTTGTCATGGTGAAGAGAGTTGTCATGAGGAAGATGGTTGTCATGAGGAAGATGGTTGTCATGAGGAAGATGGTTGTCATGAGGAAGATGGTTGTCATGATGAAGATCAAAGCACTGACAACTTACCCTGACGCTAACTACAGTGAGATTCTTCACTAACAGATGATCTAGGACGAGTGTATGTCTAGCCATTGATATTGGATTATATAGACACCATGTACATATACCTAGATGGTCCATGTAGGACGGTATATATCCCGCTGCTGTGAAATACTGGTACATACCTGTAACAATATAAATACTGGTACATACCTGTAACAATACAAATACTGGTACATACCTGTAACAATACAAATACTCGTACATACCTGTAACAATACAAATACTCGTACATACCTGTAACAATACAAATACTCGTACATACCTGTAACAATACAAATACTCGTACATACCTGTAACAATACAAATACTCGTACATACCTGTAACAATACAAATACTCGTACATACCTGTAACAATACAAATACTCGTACATACTGTAACAATACAAATACTCGTACATACCTGTAACAATACAAATACTCGTACATACTGTAACAATACAAATACTCGTACATACCTGTAACAATACAAATACTCGTACATACTGTAACAATACAAATACTCGTACATACTGTAACAATACAAATACTCGTACATACTGTAACAATACAAATACTCGTACATACTGTAACAATACAAATACTCGTACATACTGTAACAATACAAATACTGGTACATACCTGTAACAATACAAATACTGGTACATACCTGTAACAATACAAATACTCGTACATACTGTAACAATACAAATACTCGTACATACCTGTAACAATACAAATACTCGTACATACCTGTAACAATACAAATACTCGTACATACTGTAACAATACAAATACTCGTACATACCTGTAACAATACAAATACTCGTACATACCTGTAACAATACAAATACTCGTACATACCTGTAACAATACAAATACTCGTACATACTGTAACAATACAAATACTCGCACATACTGTAACAATACAAATACTCGTACATACTGTAACAATACAAATACTCGTACATACCTGTAACAATACAAATACTCGTACATACTGTAACAATACAAATACTCGTACATACTGTAACAATACAAATACTCGTACATACCTGTAACAATACAAATACTGGTACACACCTGTAACAATACAAATACTGGTACACACCTGTAACAATACAAATACTGGTACACACCTGTAACAATACAAATACTCGTACATACCTGTAACAATACAAATACTCGTACATACCTGTAACAATACAAATACTCGTACATACTGTAACAATACAAATACTCGTACATACTGTAACAATACAAATACTCGTACATACTGTAACAATACAAATACTCGTACATACTGTAACAATACAAATACTCGTACATACTGTAACAATACAAATACTCGTACATACTGTAACAATACAAATACTCGTACATACCTGTAACAATACAAATACTGGTACACACCTGTAACAATACAAATACTGGTACACACCTGTAACAATACAAATACTGGTACATACCTGTAACAATACAAATACTGGTACATACCTGTAACAATACAAATACTCGTACATACCTGTAACAATACAAATACTCGTACATACCTGTAACAATACAAATACTCGTACATACCTGTAACAATACAAATACTCGCACATACCTGTAACAATACAAATACTCGTACATACCTGTAACAATACAAATACTCGTACATACTGTAACAATACAAATACTCGTACATACCTGTAACAATACAAATACTCGTACATACCTGTAACAATACAAATACTCGTACATACCTGTAACAATACAAATACTCGCACATACCTGTAACAATACAAATACTCGCACATACCTGTAACAATACAAATACTATATATGAAACAGGGTTTTCATTCACGAACAGTACTAGTATTAGACTCAGACTTATTAGTATTAGCACTGACACTCGACCAAAAAAAAAACAATTCTATAAAATGTCGTTGCCTATAGTCTATATTTATAAATATTATAGGACATGGCAATTGATGAAATTGTTTCTCTGGTCGAGTGCCAGAGGGTATTAATTGTTCTTTTCGATCTAATAAATGAGGTTATAAAAGTATCGATCTATGTTGTAAGTGTTACTGTCAGACTTGGCCACTGTATAGCGATGCGCCATAAAACAGGTAAAAGAGTTTGTAGAAAAATAAGAAAGTGTAAGATAGAAGAGGTCTAGTAAATACGAGTAGCGTTGTAAAAGATAGAATATGGTGCAGCACTCGTCAGAGGGTTTGTATATACATTGGCATGTCGGTACAGTAGTTAACAACAATGATAAAGACTTGCATAACTTGCATTGGTTCATATACGTAAGAAACGAAATTCTAGTGATTTTAATGTTTTATTTCTTGCTAATTTTAAGTCCAAGTCTAAGTTCCAGTTTTAAATTAATTGTAAATAAGGGCTCGGCTTTACTACAGTACATTGAAACCTCACTCAAAGACAACCTCAACTGTAAGATCAACTAAAAATTTAAACGTCCTATACATTTTTAATTAATTTACTCTTTCTTCGATTTTAATATCAAGGCCAACATGCTCTGTTCAGTTTTAGATGGTTTCAAAATTGGTCTTATTATTACAGTAAAGACACCAAAAAAACCGAAATAATCTTTGGAAAGGCCACACAGCTAGTACAAACTTTATGTATCTTGATCTGATACTGAAATCTTTAATATTACATGACTTTTGTATACATATTCAACAATTAAAAAAAGTCGTCAAGGTTTAGAAATGTCTGCCACCGTTTAGATGTGTAATGCTTGTTAGCCAATTAGATCTATAAAACCATATCCTGGCGGCCATCTTGGTGGCCATCTTGGCGGCCATCTTGGACTATGGGCGATTGTGAAAGAGGCTTTTTTGAAAATAACTTGTTTTGTTTTCAAATCAAAGACATTTAGCAATCAAGTGAGACCAATTAATAGTGTACTTTTGGAAGCAGTTAGTAAATAAATCGACCTTTTCTCTCGAACTACATGTACAAAGAACATTAGTAGTACCAGGCATATCAGCAACCACACCCGTGGAATCATGTCGTGGACTAGAGTTTAAATCTCCCATCAAGACCACGTTCATGTTGTTCTGTAAATGATGCACGAGAATACGAGCTTCAGCAAGGTTCTGTTCCTCCCAGGTGTCGTAACCTAAGTCTGAAGTGAAATATTGTTTAGATTTAGGTTTTACGTTTTTGAAACCCTTTACATCATAGGTACGTTTTTAAAATTACGTTCATTCTTTTTTAATCCCGTTTAACGTTGTTAAACAATATTTCATTGATATATACGAAGGTTGATTCTTCTAACCAGTGGTATATACACTCATGTGCCAAATAAAAGTTCACAAAACACAAAAAGTACAAAACTATTTGGTAAATGTACTCCACTAAAACAGTACAACAGAGATAATTTAACCCTAACTTGACTATGTTGACTATGATTAAGTAGAATAATCAATTCCTGACAGAACTGTAATGCATGTTACTTATCGATGTTGCACATTCTCGGTTGCTAAGCAATTATAGAACACCACTAAAAATCTACCATTAGTCCACTTGATTATGTTGCCATGGTAACACAAAACAACTACCATTTCTAAATTAAATATGTCTTTAACAACAAAAGATTGTAACTTTCAATAAAGTTTATTTGAAGAAAATCTGATTTCTTAACTGAAAATAGAAAGCATTTAAATTTTGTTTCGACATTTTTTAACAATAAAATGACAAAATTGACATGGGAGTCAATGTGAACCATATTTCGTGTTGTACTACTTTCAAATTTAAAATCTTGCCATTTAACAAACTGACCTCTTAAAAAGAAATGAACTAGATATCAATGAATGGCAATCATTCCTTTATGATTCTGTATCATTGATCAACAAAATTCTGAATGTTTGTAACCATGGCAACACAACTTATTCCATAGGTCAAGGATTTTCATTGACGTTCTAAAATTGCCTAGAAACGAGAAACCTAATACATAAAACATATTTTCTAATTTGAATCAAATTGCTAATAGATTATTCTAGTACATGATGTCACATTCTTACTTGGCAGATTTCTGAATATCCTTCTATGCAATTTTGAATACAGAAAACCTGTCAAAATTTGAATAAAATTTGCACTTTGTGAACTTTAATTTGACACCCAACTGTAGTAAGGAATGAGGTATTGTGGTTTATATGCTTTTATTTATCCTCGCCACCGGAAATCCATATTGGCGAGGTCCCAAGAAGAGGTTAGTCACTTTAGGTTTTGGGGGGTAGTGCATGATAAAGAAGATGCCCAAGTTCCAGAAATATCCCTGGTTCTTTTACGTGCCGATGTAAAGTATCATACACGGGACCTCGCTTAACGTCTCGTCCGAAAGAATTAGTTATTTTACTTATGTTAGGTAGGAAACACTGTAAAGCATTTCTGTTTTTGGTCCAGCTGGATTAGGGATCGAACCCACAACCTTCAGATCAGCAGTCAGTAGCTTTTACCACTGGACCACTTGAGGTATTGTGATGAAACTTGCTGTATTATGTATGCTGTCTATGATTGAAATTGAAGTGATGGAACTTGCTGCAGAGATAGCTCGTATAAGGCGCATTTTGTAAATGAAAATCGGAATGTAGGGGTCAAGGTCACTGATACTAAAATGAGAAAATCAGTTTTTGCTCAAACTGATGCAGTGTGATTTTGGCTGCTTATGTGAAGACCCCACTTATTAATGAAATCAAGGCTGATGAGTATTATTTAAATAGCAAATTATTCACTGACAACATGCCGTAGTCGAGCGTGGCGACCGTCTTACTATAGATAAACCACAATCGTTCGGGCGTAACTGTACTTTTAATAATGAAATAATCCAGGTAAAAGGGCTGTATTCGGAATATACACAATTATTTAAAATCGTATCTTACATCGTCCTCCATGACGCAGTAGGCTAAGCTACTGCTTATAGATCTAAATATATTTTTTGCTCGAGTTCGAATCCCACCCATTTTGAATATTTTTTTTTAATTTTGCTAGATAAAATATGCGCGTGCACGTCTATTTTACTTATACTTCTAAAATATATATATTTCCTTTGTATTTTAATCCTTAGAAACATTCCCACGTCAAGAAATATCGGTCAACGGTCACTTAAACTGTGCTCCTTATATTACCAGAGAAAACGCTTATTTATTTAGACGTTTCTACAGAATATTCTTAGAATGGTGATTCCAGCGAAACCAATGATGAAAATAGTTTGTAATTCAACCCGATTGTCATCTGGGCTGATATTCACAAAGCATCTTAGCAGAAAACTTAGAAATTTCTTAATATCTTGATTTTTTCTAAAGTGTATCAGCTAAGCTAGAAAATCAACATGCTTAATATTTTACAAAGTTTTGATGTATTAGGTAAACAGCTACTATAATCACTAATAAAACAAGGATTATTTTTCAAATGGCGGGAAATATGAGCTGCACAAATTATTGACTTAAGTCAAAATATTTAAGTTTTCACTTAAGATGCTTTGTGAATACCAGCCCTGAGCAATAAATACAATATCCAGGGCGGACTAAAATCATAAAATAAACTAAACAAAGCCAATTTGTATTAAACCTAAAACATAATTTTATTCTTCATTAAGTAATAAAATATATTTTAAAAAACTCATGTATTATGATAATACAATTATTGAAAAAGAGTTTAGCAGCGGACTCGAACCCACAACCCATATAAAAAGTATACGAAAGTTCCAAGTATAGATCATGGCCACGCTGTCAACTTAAAAGTTTACGTGATTTTTTAATATATATCCATACTCTTTCAGAAAAATAACGGTAAATATCGTTTCAACCTTAGCAAATGAACTCGTCCTAGGGTCATATTTCGAAGGTCGTTGTACATCTATAAGCCCTCGTTATTGTTTTACTGTTTTAATAAAACGGCTTCTTAACAGTTTACTGTATGTTATATACCTGTAGGCATGTTTGTACAGCTGAGAACATTTCACCTGTCGCTTATTAATCCCGCGAGTGTTTTCGTTATTGTACTGTAACACTGTTTTGATTAATTAAAATAACAACTCTAATTGTATAAGGGATACGTACGGATATTTAAAGATACCATGTTAAATGTGTTAACATATATATTACCTTCGAAGTTACCATATCCTAGATTTGCTGTAGTGTGTGCGCATACCACTGTACCGACACCATCAGCCTAGAAGATGAAATACTTATATTTACTTTTAATTGTAAAACGCTCCTCAATACAACTCTGTTTAAAAGACTGAAAGAACTCCATGTATATGACACTGTCAGTTATGCTTGGTTCGTACCTCCTTACGAACGGTTCCCAGGAGCTGTATTCGAATGGTTAGTACTACCGGTACCCTGTTAAAGGAGGAATACAGCCATCCAACGCATTTTGCAGCCTATTGCATGACCTCAAAACTAATAGTTTATAGAAAACACGCTTCAAAATTGCGTTGGCAAAGCTTAATTATTGGAAACACCACTCAACCTAAGTTAAATTGCTTAGTATGTAAGGCTGTGTTAGAGAAAAGGATAATAGAAAATCTGACAGGGAAGGCAGCATTCGACTTAACCAGTCGGGCACAGAAAACACAAAAAAACATCACATACCATAAATACACGGCGCAATGCCCAACACATAACTGAAGGAGACAATTAACTTCGAAACATCGAAAGTCAAAGTCCCAGCTGTCAACCATTGTTCCAGCTATAACAAAGCTGAGTGTCCTAGTTCCAGCTATAACAAAGCTGAGTGTCCTAGTTTCAGCAATATCAAAGCTGAGTTCCCTAGTTTCAGCAATAACAAAGCTGAGTGCCCTAGTTTCAGCTATAACAAAGCTGAGCGTCCTAGTTTCAACTACTTATAACAAAGCTGAGCTTCCTAGTTTCAGCAATTACAAAGCTGAGTGTCCTAGTTTCAGCAATTACAAAGCTGAGCTTCCTAGTTTCAGCAATAACAAAGCTGCATGAGCTTCCTAGTTTCAGCAATTACAAAGCTGAGCTTCCTAGTTTCAGCTATAACAAAGCTGAGCTTCCTAGTTTCAGCAATTACAAAGCTGAGTGTCCTAGTTTCAGCAATTACAAAGCTGAGCTTCCTAGTTCCAGCAATTACAAAGCTGAGCTTCCTAGTTTCAGCAATTACAAATCTGAGTGTCCTAGTTTCAGCAATTACAAAGCTGATCTTCCTAGTTTCAGCAATTACAAAGCTGAGTGTCCTAGTTTCAGCAATTACAAAGCTGAGCTTCCTAGTTTCAGCAATTACAAAGCTGAGTGCCCTAGTTCTAGCAATAACAAAGCTGAGTGCCCTAGTTCTTGCAATAACAAAGCAGAGTGTCCCAGTTCCAGCAATAACAAAGCCGAGTGCCCTTCATAGTTTCAGCAAGAACAAAGCCGAGTGCCCTAGTTTCAGCAAGAACAAAGCCGAATGTCCTAGTTTTAGCAATAACAAAGCCGAGTGTCCTAGTTTCAGCAATAATAAAGCCGAGTGTCCTTGTTTCAGCAATAACAAAGCCGAGTGTCCTAATTTCAGCAATAACAAAGCCGAGTGTCCTAGTTTCAGCAATAACAAAGCTGAGTGTCCTAGTTTCAGCAAAAACAAAGCCGAGTGTCCTAGTTTCAGCAATAAAAAAGCCGAGTGTCCTAGTTTCAGCAATAACAAAGCCGAGTGTCCTAGTTTCAGCAATAACAAAGCCGAGTGCCCTAGTTTCAGCAATAACAAAACCGAGTGTCCTAGTTTCAGCAATAACAAAGCCGAATGTCCTAGTTTTATCAATAACAAAGCCGAGTGTCCTAGTTTCAGCAATAATAAAGCCGAGTGTCCTTGTTTCAGCAATAACAAAGCGGAGTGTCCTAGTTTCAGCAATAACAAAGCTGATTGTCCTAGTTTCAGCAATAACAAAGCCGAGTGTCTTAGTTTCAGCAATAACAAAACCGAGTGCCTAGTTTCAGCAATGACAAAGCCGAGTGTCCTAATTTCAGCAATAACAAAGCCGAGTGTCCTAGTTTCAGCAATAACAGAGCCGAGTGCCCTAGTTTCAGCAAGAACAAAGCCGAGTGCCCTAGTTTCAGCAAGAACAAAGCCGAGTGCCCTTGTTTCAGCAATAATAAAGCCGAATGTCCTAGTTTCAGCAATAACAAAGCCGAGTGTCCTAGTTTCAGCAATAACAAAGCCGAGTGTCATAGTTTCAGCAATAACAGAACCGAGTGCCCTAGTTTCAGCAAGAACAAAGCCGAGTGCCCTAGTTTCAGCAAGAACAAAGTCATGCATATTCACGTACTTGTATTCGCACACGTGTATTGCGCAACCTTCTTTATTAGGAGATACATGTACTTACCTCAGCAGTTATAAAACCACGTGGAAGAAACAGTGTCTTGTTGGGTATGTAGTTTGCAGATTTTACATTTTTCAGTGGGTACTTGCTTAACAACAGTAAGCCTGGTACGTTAAAAGCTGTCCCAAAGTCTCCAACGCAACTGAAATACAATAAACAATTATCGATCACGTCACCGAACTTTTGGTTCAACGTCTAAAAATAGCCATTTTAAAAAAAACCGAATGCGAGCTAATTCAGTTGGAACCAGTAAGAACAATAATACAATGCATATATACGTCTAAAAATGCTATTGCTGTTGTGGTAACATTACCTTAGCTATGTTTACCCTATCTCAAACATTTCATAGATATTTTGCTGGAAATCACCTCGGATTGTTAATTTTCCGAAGCATAAAATCAATAAACATGATTTTCCTACCGAGCCTATATTCAGCATGTTACCAGAACCACAACATTAACTTGCTTTGACTAAAGAGAAGACGAGAATATGGCTTGTCAGACATAAATACCGGTCGGCAATATTGGAACTTCCGGTGATAACGAGGCACGTGATACATGATTGGTCTAATCTCTCTAAAATCCTACACGTGACCCTTGCGCATGTCAGGTATTCCACGATTCCGTGAGTTCCGCCACATTGCATAGTTATACACGTCATTACTCTCGCAAACTCCGCAGACAGACATGGACTGCGAAATTTAGACATTGTCGCAAGCTTTCCTACTTCACTGTGTACGGCGCTATACGAGTAAGGATACATGTCTGTGGTAGATTTGATCATCCGTGTCATGTCGTCTGAATACCACACCTGAAACATAAAAATAGCGGTTTTTGTCATTGCAAAATTTTTTTTTTACTTCTGACACATTTTACAAGTTTAAAATCTGACGTGACGTTCTTGGGCGAACATAAATTACATCTCCGTCTGTAGGAAGAAACACTGCGCACATACGTTTTGTTGTTGTACTTGTGTAGCCACAAAATAAACGAAACATGCACAAGATACCTAACCTCTAGTGTGTTTTCATTTTTTACCACTGCCTAGTAATATGTTAGTAGCCAGCTTAACACGTATATCCATGCATACTGGGTGGTCATTATCACCTACAAATGCAACCGATATTCCAAGAGTACCAGGGGTGGTCTTATTATTGAAGTATTACTGTATCATACAATTACCTCTTGTAAGCAGACGATATCAGAATGTAACTCCTTTATGGCTTCTCCGACATGCAATTTTCTGACGTCATAGTGTGGAACGCGCGGCGTAAGTCCTGTATTCAAAGTCGTCACTCGCAGTGTTGAGGAAGATTCTCCATGTGTACGAACAGCCGTGAAGAAAATGAGGAAACAGGTTGAAATTATAACAAGATTATTATTTTCCATTTTCTATAATTATAGCCACAAATATATGATTGACCAGACGACAGCTGCACACTGAGGATACAAATGAACAAGATCAATTGTTTAACTGTGCAGGTTCTGTAAGCTGTTTTGTTGTCATAATATCATCATAAAATGTGTTTGTATAAAATATTTTAAATGTGTGCGATGTCATTGTGCGCCTACAATTACCCGTCATTGACATTTGCAAAGGTCAGTTGTTGCAACAATTGGTTGTTAACTATTTTTCAAGTCGAGAATGTCAAAACGCCTACATGTATTAGGTAATATTTATTCACAATGCAGTTTTACACTTAGTAGGAAACGAGTATCTCCAACTTCAGTCTGTTTTGCCCTGTAAACAATATCGACGAGAGAAATCCCAAATTACGTACAAAAAAACTTTTATGTGTCTATCTTTTTGTCCATTTCGTGCTCTGCAGTTCCTGTTGATTGCTACCTTCATGTCTGATGTGTTATTATCTGTTTCAATAATATGGAGACAAACCAGTCGCCCTATCATTACAACAGGTCAAGCTGTCATAGAAATAACCAATTATGCTGGATGATTTTTTATTGACTGATGAGTTTCGAGTTAAGAAAGTGGTTTTGGAGTTGGAAAAGGTAATTTCGAGTTAGAAAAAGAACTATAATTATGTTCCCTACTAATACTTTACTTGCTTTTGAAATTAAATATGTATGTTCGCTATTTGTTATACTTATCAAATAGTAGTTGCAGCATGCTAACTAAATTCTTCCGACGTACCTACCCTGTCTTGGGGGGGGGGGGGGGGGGGGGGGGCTGGCATTTTTGTATGCCTAATTAATATAAGTTAACAGTTTTAGAATACCAATGTAGAGACAGTGTACGCATTCTAACGAGAACGAGGGGTGATCAATATATTCGAGAACTTTTTATTAAGCAATTTTATTTTGTCAGCAAGGCACAATAACAAATTAGCGTCATCAGAGTAAGACATCTCCTACCGAATGCACCTATAACATCTTTTATTCATGGAAGGGGCGTGTGACGTTAGCCGTCACGTGACGTCATTCCAAGTACCACCGTTTAAGCAATACCTTTTTTCTGCAGACCTGTCCGACCTCATGTGAACTATTGTTTACTTTCAATGCAGAAATAAGTTATAAATAGCCAACTCTGGATGTAACATGGAAGAGAAAGAGTAACGATATGTTCTCGAAAATAAAAAGGTAGTCTTTACATAGTTGAATTATCCAGATGAAGAAAGAAGCACGCCCTAGCAAGTTTAGGGCGCACTTTCTAACGAACCCTTTTGAACTGGAGTCAAAGATGTAATGTTCTGTAGCCTTTGCTAGTTTTAGTTTTCGCCAGTAGCATATGGTTCAGAAATGCGCCTATTATTGCGCAGAAATTAAGGGGGAATGTCCCTACCGCAGTGTTTTATCGACGCATCCGTTTGACAGAGTCCCTACAACCACATAATCAATGTAATCATGTGTAGATCGCTGATTTAGGGCGCAAAGAATCCACATTCCTTTTGGTCGAGTCTTATTTGAGATTTTTCCATGTTTTTCCATATTTTGCGTAAATCTTAATGGCATGCCGTTAATCTGTGATTATGTATTGCCAGAGAAGCTCGAGGGCGCGCGCTGCTCCTTGGTTGCAGTAAGTGACTTCATAAAATCCCTTGAGATGTCACCTTATATCTAATTAATTCAAACGCAATATAATTGACTGATTTACATCATGCAGTTGGTAATTTCATTGTTCTAGATTCAATATTTCATAAATTAGAAGGAAAATCTCAAATATATTGATCACCCCTCGTATATAAGAATAATTCATGTACAGTCTAACTTATATTAAGCGACCACCCTGGGGAGTGTCTGAAAACGGTCGCTTAACGGAATGGTCGTTTAACACAAATGTAAGAAACATTGAGTGTTCACATAGGGCATAGATAACACAATAATGTATTAGGTGTCTTTAATGTAATGGGTGAAATCATGCACATAAATTGATAACGTTACTGGTAGTATTAGACTACAGGTTTTGTACCTATCAGAGAACATTGGTCCCCCAGGTGTGGAATGTTGTCATATGAAAATAGAAACAACCATTGTTTCAGGCGTAAACTAATCAACCATGCTATAATTGCTCATTCTACTTGAGCACTCTAAGATAGTAAATCACCTAGACTGTCACACCCGTATTTGTCCTCATGTCTTATAAAGATTTTTTATATCCACCTCTGCACCTCTTTTATAAAACATTACATATAGTTCGTATTAGTTTTCATTCACAGTGTGACTGTATGCTTTGAGCAGAATTTTTAAAAATGTTTCACCGAGTTTTCGAGTGGTCTACGCGCTCGTAGAGATCATTTGAAGTCGGAAGCAGGTCGCAAGAGCCCTGTATGTCGTATGCTGGCCTCGCTAAGTTAGAATAACTGCGAGACGGGCCAATGCTAGCACGACTATATCCGGGGACTCGCATGTTCACCGTGTAAGTGTCATGTGAGCGCCAACGACCGTGTACGAGCCCACGAATATCGTAAAGTTCCCTTGTCTGCGATTTCCCTACGAATGTCGTACGATTGTTTCCTCTGTATATCGTACGGGTCTTGTTTTTAGACATTTGATTCCGGGCTTGATTTTTATCTGCAATTAAAGTTATACATTTAACTTGATAGAAATAAGTCTAATTGTACTAAGCTACTCACAGCGAAAACGATACATAGCGAAACGGAAAGGGAGAGCAATGCGTAGAAGTTTGGCCTCAAACAGACACCATAAGACTATTAAAATTGATGGACTTGTAGTAACTGCAGTTAGTCGTATAGACACATGCGTTATCTATGACACATTGGAATGTATTGTTTAATGTCGAGAGATTATACAACACACGAACACGTTAATGTCACATGAGTGTGCTATTACTAAATAATTAGTAAAATAACATCACATATTTTCGTGGGTATTAAATCCGTTTTCGTAGAGTCGTCAATTTGCGGATTACAAAACATGATTATTTGAGCGGTCGATTGATTGTTGGGATTAGTAGATTTCGTGGTCGAGAAACTACTTGATTTTACAGTACGGTGAAATAAATTACATTGTTACAACGAGTACTTCTTTATATGATCTTTGATTGTAATAACATGATGTACAATTTGAAGCCTACAAATAATACGAATTGTTATTATCATGTATAATATTTTTAAACCCTTTAAAGTATACGGCTGCCCACGGATGCACACTATGTACTTATATGTACATGTATGAACAACTCGGCCATAGTGAAATTCTGCTCATTGTTGTTCAATTTCAAACACTGACAAACTCAATAGCACAGACTTACGTTTGTTGAGGAGTCTAAGTTTAAACAATTTAAAACTCTGGTTAACGATAGCATCCTACGATAGAAATGTACAAAGATGTGTCGCAATTAGTTTATACTAGTTTATGTAAGGTCGACTGTGAAGCAAATTCTGATGGAACAGTCTATAATTATATCAAATAATTCGTATGTTTACATCTTTATCGTTCATATTTGCATTGATTGAATAAACGATGCTGAAAGGAAAAGGGGCATACTACAGCATGTTATAAATGAAAATATGTGACATAATGTACATCCAATTCTTAAATTGCGTGTTATGTATTTAATATACCGTTACATCCCTATTTTCAGTTAGTAAGTTCATTTGTACACCCTGTGATCATCTGCAACAGTATAGCAGACAGTCTTGAAACGTTGATATTATTCATATGTCCTACTCAGTGACATGCAACAATCTCAACAGGCAGTGGTCATCAAGTTTAATGTTTCAAGTCTAGACTTTCCTGAAAAAACATAATAACTGGTCAAATTTCACCGTGATCTTCTGACATTCTGTGGGTGACTTCAATACGGGGACAATAATATCGCAACATTATTGCGAGATTATTGAAACTATTTCATAACTTGACCAAAATGATGTCATGCTGCCAGACGCGATTTTCCGTCCAGTCATTTCAGATAGCGGTTGATTAGTAGCTGTAAAGCCGGGGCAGTGTGTTGGTAAGTTGGACGTAACGTCAAATATGCCCCGGGTAGTTCTGCCTAACGCATAGGTACAATAAGAACAGTACCTTACTATGAAATCGTAGGAACATTTAAGAATATATTTCGAATATACGTTTTTTGTCTTTCTGCAAAATATCATTTAGTTAGAGCAAACGCTGAACATGATATGAAACTTCTCCTGGAACGCCCCTCGTAAAATGGCTTTTGTTCGTATATGTCATTCATTCCTTCATGTAGGTTGTTGTTGTTTTTGTTCATACAAGATGTGTTAATTTTTAACTTTTAGCAAGAACACCGCACCAGCTTGGGATTGTTTCCTTTTGCAATTAGGAAAATTTATCATTTTAACAGATTGGGAAGTTAACCTTTTACGGGTAACAAACAGAGATGGAAAGAAAATGGAAACAATGACGCAAGTCATTAGTATGTCTAGCCAGTGTGATTCGCAACTTATCACTATTGTTGGTCTGTTGGAAAAATGTTGAGAATAGCCTGTAATTGATTGCCAATGCGTATATGTGGATTATATAGATATCTGTCAATCTTGAAATCTGCTCTCACAAAAAATAAAGTTTTGTACTAAAATAATAGGAATTAACAGTTAAAATTTATATACAAAATGTAGTGTTTTTGGAAAAGCGGAAATCAAAATTATTGAAAAGGGGACACAATTGAACGCAAATGTTATTTATGCAACATGTTTAAAAGTTTTTTCTCGACAAAAATGTGACACGTCCTTTTTCTGGTAACATGTCACAGACAGGGTGTTTCCCCAATACGGAAATGTATGTCACTCTACAAAATATGTTATTTAGTACCTTCCAAACAGTGGATACCGAAGTCTCCTGATGAAGTACCAATAGAATATTGCAACATTGATAGAAGCGAATTGTTAGCATCAGCACTTGGAGGTTTTTGGCCTTAAAAATGTGAAATCAACACACTCGATACAACATTTGATTCTGTTCTAAGGATATTACATATACATTATACAATGGTTGTTTATATCTCTTGATGCATTAATAAAAACTATTGAATAGACACAAATCGATTTTGATGTGAAATTTATGAAAATACTGGATGTTCAATTTTGTTCAAAAATAAGTTGAGCACCTCTCGTATAGCCCCAAAGCATCATCCAGTTTCTCATGTCCAGGAATGTTTGCTGCGAGAAAACACGCACGCATTTCTTGCCATCTCCATACGAACCATGTCACTCCTATACGTATATGTGACGGATCACCAGTCGTACTTACTTATTACCGATTAATGCAGCAATGTCATGAAGTGTGTGTGTGGAATCATGGATGAAATGTGCATTCTGAAGTACAAGGCCATGCTCGGCTGTTGTTGCAAAACGGTCACTGCGAGCCTCAATGATAAAAAAAAACACTTGTACCGACTGACTGAGGTATTATGCTGTTAGAATCTTTTCAAAAGTTTCATTTGTCCTAACTTGTACTTCCGCTTAAGATGAATGTCTTGGAATAGTTCAACTTAAACAGTCGAGAACAGAAAACAGAAAATTCACATAACACAATTTCACGACAGAATGCCCAACACACAACAGAACGAGACAATGCACTGCTGCAAGATTTAAACGTTTTAAAAAAAGTCAAATTCCCAGCTGTAAAATGGTCCGCTTTTACGTCTGATTTATTAGCGGAAAAACTAATTTATCAATATTGTGCGATATACTAGAAATATTATTTTAAGTTTTTGTGTCTCCTCTCGAAGCCAGAGGTCATTTGCCAAATAGGCATGGGAAACCGGAGAGCCACGCACTTCCGACTGTCTCTGTCGATCGAAGACAGCAAAGACAGAAGCTTAATGTTCTCTTAATACCGCAAAAACATTGTAATTTAATCAGCCACATCAAACACAGCTTTATCACACCGAACAGGGTTTCCTTATTTGAACGGTTAGCGCCCTCATGTTGAATGGCCTGACTACGAGAAAGAAGTTCAGACTTTGAGAAGAGCAAACTTTGAACACAACGTTCTGTTCTGTATAGTTTTTCTATCTGAGATGTAGGCTAGATATGCATCCATTTCAATACTTAACATCGGCAGGTTTCCTATCGTAATGTCTGCTGTTTTTGTCAGGTTATTTGTAAGATATGCATCGTCAACATTTGTTCAAAGTTTTAAGAAATTCCCGTGAAAGCTAGACAGACGCTGCTTTTGCTCATTCTAGACGTCCTTGGATCCCACACAAACACAGACCATGGATATTTCCGAGATGATGTTTTGAACTGTCCTGTAGCTTACCGGAACACTCAGTTGTGACTGAATGTCATCTATAGACATTGTTTTGTCCCTGTTGATGAAATATTTGACCAATTCACTTATTTAATTACGCTGATTATGTTAACTACTCTGCCGATGCGCATCTTTCAAATTCAATCGCTAGCTCTATTATAGAATTTATTAAACGTGCGTCGGAATACATACTTTTAAATCCTTGAGTAATATTAATGCGTTCTAATGCCTATGTTGGTGTATATTTAAGTAAAGAATATTGTATTTATTTCAAAGTGAAAGTTACCGCTACATACTCAGCACAAGGTTACATTTGATGAAAAATTGCATAACAATTCGAAATACATTATTTCAAAGTATGAGTGATATTTACTGAAATCAGTCAAAATCCAATCAAAAAATAAACCTTGTGAACGAAACTTTTGATACCCCTCGTACACAACGCTTTAAACTAAGTATTATATCTTCGATCTGATCGAACAAACAATTAAACTTGGAAAACAACGATACAAAATGTAGTTACGTAGGATGTGTAAAGAAGAGAACGCGAACAGATAATTAGAGACACATTATTCACACAAGTAACTTGATCTAAGGGTCAATATATCAAAGTAGAGTTTCGCACATGATCTACTAAGTAATCAAAGCTGGGTGTGTCAATAAAACGATCAGCTAGCAAAATATCATTGTTTTGAACACCTTAAAATGTCGTAGGTAGCTACTGTTTCAATGAAACGATCTCAGTGTATTCCTTTCTATGTAAGACCGTTTGTCGAGATGACTACGGATCGAGAGGACCCTGGTTCAAATCACAAACGAAGCACTTTGTCATTTCTGAAACGCTTAACTTGAGATGAACCCGTTGGTAACCCAGCGGTAGACTCGCGTAGTCGGTGCTATACACTGGACGCGTTAAAGAACAAAGGCGATATTGAGAAAGAGCTAGGGAATGGCAACGAATGTCTTAGACGAACGCACACAAACAATACAAAATATCGCATTATTACTCGGTCGAAATTCCGAACGCAATTTGGTGTATTACGCAACTCTCAAGTACAATTGTTCTTGAACGAGGTCGTACAATTGTTCTTGAACGTGTCAATACACTAATCTTGTAAATGATACATTAACACGTGTAATTTAATTATCACGGTTAAATCTATATTTGAAGTATACTGCTCAAAACCTGAAGAGGGCTATCAGCCATAATACCTGTCCGTTTTGCATTAACTAAGCATAACCGATTAAGGAAACGTTGCGTAAATATCAAAATACACTGTTTAGCTCGTTGCTAAATTTTGAAAACCGTTACAATTCACTTTGTATGCTTTGGCAGTGTCGTCATTTTCCAGGTAACTGATTAGCTAACTGGCAGTGACCCAAACAGTTTGAATAAATGTGTAATATTCGTTTCCTTTTTTATTCTCATATAGATTTAAATACAGTCTGTGCTCTGTAGACATATATGCATTATTGTAAGGATATTTTTAGATGAAGGCTGACTTTATCAGCACTTAGACGTCACATGTTGAAGCACTTGTTTTCAATATTACAGAAGTTACATTATATATCTGAAATTTCCACCTGTCAATCATATCAAATTTGTAAAATATCTACATGGAAACTTCATTTATATTATCATTTTGATTTAATACCATTAGTAATTTTTGTGCGGCTTCAGGGAATGTAACACTATTAACTGTTATTCTTAACTTTATATAGCTTCAGATAGATAAAACTAGGTGTTTCGGTCGTTTGGCTGGTGGCATTCAGCTTGTTAGATCTACGTCGTTCAGCGGAGGCGCTCGGCTTGTTGAGGTTGAGTCATTCAATTGGGACATTCTGCTTGTTGGAACTAGGTCATTCGGCTAGGGCTTTAAGCTTTTTAGTGCTGAAACTACGTCATATAGCTGAAACTATGACATTCAGCCTTTTATTACTATTATTCTTTAACATTTTAGGTATTCAGACAGCTAAAACTAGGTATTTCAGTCGTTTTACTGTTGAAACTAGGTTATTCAGCAAGGGCATTCAGCTTTATTATTTCTGAAACTAGTTCATTCAGCTTTTTGACAGATCGGATTTGGGCAGTTCATTTTCGCTTTCGGTTATGTGTTGGCATTGTGCCTTGTCATTGTGGTATGAGCGTCTGTATGTTTTCTGTGCTTGGTTGGTTAAATTAAGTGCTGCCTTCCCTGTCCGACTTTATATCATCTTTTTTATTGACTCTTAACACATTTTGAGTAGTATAATTATTAATATATACTCTCATATTAAAGTATAAGTAACAATACTCAGATCAAAAGCCTGATATGGTATAATCGATACCTTACGGGGTGAACTTCAAAGGTTAAATTACAATGGAATGTAAAACATAATACTGATCACAAACAAAAACTTTGCGGTGAATATCTACATTGCTAAAGCAATGCATTTCGTTGATTAGTATCAGAGGAGTATGTTAGAGGTGTTTTAGTGTGACGACAGCTGTGTCAGGATTGTATAGAGTGTAAACTATAGATATCAACGACTTGTGAAACACTTTAATTGATCAGTTACGTTATGGAGGACACGCCAAAAATGATGATAATATCGACATTTACGATTTGTATGCTTGCATCGGTCGTATATGGCCAGTCGTACACAGATATAACTGGTTTAAAGACCGATCGGCTGTCGTCATATGATTCAGCGGTCGTGCCTTTGCTTGACCAGACTGGTACGTTGACGGTGAATGTGACGTTGTATCTACTAAGTATTCTAGAGATTGATCAAGTGAAAGGTGCCGTCACGTATGGTCTTCAAGTGAAATTAGAATGGTAGGTTTTATTTTCTCAATTAGATAAAAAAGATTTATCATGGAAAATATGCGCCTTCACGTTTGGTCTTCAAGTGAAATTAGAATGGTAGTTTTATGTTTTCAATGAAATACTAAGATTTATCATTGGAAATACGTGCCGTCAAGTATGGCCATCAAGTGAAATCAAAACGGTAGGTTTTATTTTCTTAATTAAATACTAAGATTTTTCAATGAAAATATGTACCGTCAAGTGACATTAGAAAAGTAAGTGTTTTTATGTTCAATAAAATACTAAGATTTATCATTGAAAAATATGCAATCGCGTTTGTTCTTCGGGGTATTTTTAGTTCAATAAAATAAAAGATATATGATTGAAAAAGGCGCCGTCACGTATGGTCTTCAGGTTACAATAAAAGTATAGTTTATATTGTTCTCGATAAGATTCTAAGATTTATCCTAGAAAACATGAGCCGTCAAGTATTGTCTTCATTTGTAATTAGAAAGGACGGTTGTATTTTCTTATTTAAACACTAAGATTTATTCTCGAAAATAGGTGCCTCCACGAATGGTCTTTAAGAGAAATTAGAATGGTAATTTTTCTTCAATGAAATTCTAAGATTTATTATTTGAATTTGGTGGCACGGTGGCCGAGTGGGATAAATCTTAAATTAGGTGACACGGTGGTCGAGTGGATAATGCTTATATCGAGAGGTCACTGGTTCAATTCTTAAGTTTTCCATTGTTTTCCACGATACTAGGCTGGAAACCCCGATGTAGTCTCGTGTGTATCAGTCATATTCATTGAGCAAATTAAAGAACCAATGACTCTATTCGGTAACGAACCCGCTTCTTCTCTCACAATCAGAGGTAATTGACCAGTTAACAGTAGAAAGCCCGGATGACAATTAACGACCGTCTCAGCCGAACGTTATCAAGAACAAATTAACAAGACCGTGCGAGTAGATAAGTAAACTTTTTAAAAAGTAAAGTTATCATTTCTGTAAGTTTGCTGCTTTGATTGTTTTCCCACCAGACAGGATCCGAACTCGCGACATTTGAATCGATGGTCTGGCGTTAAAAGAAATCACATTTATTTAGCAAGGGAAACAATGGGCAATTTTGACCATTTGTCTTGGATCAGCTTAAACTGTTTACCAGTGTATGATGTTTGTCACGCGATTTAAAATATTTTTTGTAGGTATGATGAGTTGATCCAGTGGACACCAGGTTCTCACAGCGGCATCAGTGATATTTACATGAGCGTAAGTGACGTATGGACGCCACCAATTGTCATTGGCAACCCGGTCTCGTTCACGAACCTGGAATCCTCGTTCATGCAAGTACATTACACGTCTGATGGGCACGCGACAATGACTCCAATCAGTATTCTGGAAACGACTTGCTCTTTCTTCATGAAATTCTGGCCGTTTGATATGCAACAATGTGATCTGACATTGTTCCCGTTTACATACAGCGATCAGGCAGTAGCGATGTCAGTGACTAGTACCGGAGTGGATACATCTCTTTATATCAAAAACCCAGAATGGAACTTATTAACGGATATGACCACGCACGAGATAGACACAAGTTTGGGTTATTCTGCGGCTCATTTTAAATTCAAACTTGCCCGGCAGCCTTCATTCTACATGCTAACTGTGATTATGCCGATTAATGGCATTGGGATGCTGACCTGTTTGGTATTTTTGCTTCCTGCTGAATCGGGTGAGCGGGTGAGTTACGCCATTACAATTATGTTGGCACTGGCCGTGTTTCTTACAGTTACAGCAGCGGATTTACCGAAAACATCGGAGCCGATCCCAATTATGTGCATCTACATCTTGTTCGGTATGATGATCTGCTTCGGGTCGGTTGTTCTAGTGACGTTAAACTTAGTTCTGTACTACAGAGATGAATCCGTCCCAATATCTAAATTTTACAAGAGCTTGGTTAGGTTCGCAAACATTCTCGGGTGTAAAGGGTGTAAACGAAACACCCGAACACGTGTTCAAGATGTTAAAAATGTGAAACCCGGGACTAAACCAGCTGTAACTGACACGAAGTTTAAATCTCAATCCAGAACAAAAGATGACGTCAAAGATGACGTCAATGATGATGCAGATGGAGAAGAAGAGATTACTTGGCAACTTGTAAGCAAAGCGATTGATCGGTTATTGTTTTATATGCTTGTAATAATGACGTATATTCCCGGTATCATTATACTATTGGTACTTGCTTTCGCCTCTGACTTTGGACCAATGTAAATGACGTTACTCTCGTGACTCTTCTTTGGAAGAATGACACTAAATGACAAACACAATGTTTTCATGCCACTTTAAGAATTCGAAGTATGCCTACATAAAGTTTCTTACTGACAGCAATGCCAAACGGAAGTACTTAAAGACATTGTTTAGCTGAATCGTGAATTTCTAAATTATTTTATTTTGTCAACTTTAATCACTTTCAAATTGCTATTTTTATTTAGATTCTTTCTTCTTTCGGGTGGCACGGTGACCGAGTGGTTAACGTTCTTGACTACCTCTTCAGAGGTATCTGGTTGGAATCTCGACCGGGACACTAGAAATTTCAGAAACACTTCGTTATATCGGTGTTTTATTGTAGACACATGCACATTTGTTTAGTATAGCCTGGCTCACGATGTCCGTACGATTTTAACAACTCGTACGCCTACACACTTTTAGCGCATGACCACTAGCTCGCACGTACCTCATACTGTATTCATAAGATGAAATCGTACGATTTCCGTAGGACATCGCATACGAGTCATTGGGAAGTCGCTAGGTGTTTGTACAATCCTCGTTTGATCCAATATAGCACTCACAGGGCAATCGAACGGTGTCTGCAAGATATCTGGATCAGTTCTTTACGGTAATCTTGCGAGCATTAACAAAGCCTTGAGGTTGAGCGTACGTGCTCTTCCGAGATCGTACATGCTGTGTGCGTAGGGGTCTTTTGCGACTTTGAAACTCGTAGACAACTCGGGAAAAATGTTCAACGAGTTCCCGAGTCATTTTATTAAAAACGATTATGGATTGGCCAATATTGTGCAATTTAATTGGAATTTCAATGAATACACATGGTTTTCCATTGTGTAGAGGGTCAATATGCCCATACATCATTATAATAATTGTTGGTAACGTTATACGTCTGTAGTCTGCCGATGATAACACTAGCCTTTGTTTACAAATAAAAATGAAAAATAATGCACTTTAGTTGTCCATTTTATTCAGTCGTGTTTATAATCACTTATAATACAATACTCTTTCAGTCTACGCTGATAACAAAAGGTCAGTCGACCGTGCAGTGTTATGTTTTCCATGTTTATTTGTTGATAAGGCTAGAGTTATCCCCGGCGATCTATAATATGCAATAAGAATAAAATTGTAAGATCTTGTAATTCTTGTTTTATTTGCTTGTTCCATTTATGTTATAATATTACTTGTTATTGTATTGAAGAAGAACTAGTAGATCGTAGCAAAAAACAAACATATTTAAACTATCGGTGGTCTTTGTTCGCAACGAAATATAAGTTCTTTTAAATTAAGTGTTGAAGTATCAAATACGAAAGTATCGGCACACCTTCCTGGGCAGACCACTCGTGTCAGCAGTAAACCGTAGTCGTTGTTGACAAGTAGACTGAATTAACAGGTTATTAATGTCATTGAAAAAGTCTGATATGTGCTAAAATTGGCAGGTGATCTTTGCATACAGGTTTTGTAATAGTGGTCTTTGTTCGCAGGTGGTAATGAGCAAAGGTTTGACTGTATAATACAGGTCATGGTTTCATTTTTCATGTGTATCTAATATCTATTCATATGCTAAGTGAAGTGTTTGGTGGCATTTATAGAACTGCATGTACAGTTTGTAACACGTGGTAAAGTATATAATGTACATGCACATTGTGTATCAAAATAATACCATGAATTGTGACAGTGTTAACATTTTATAAAATAGGAATGTAGACTAAATTATTATATTCAGCATGGGGGACTGTTTTACAAATCGGCGTACGACGGTCTGTGTTTGAGGGTCGGGGAAGGACGGTCTGGGTTTTAGGGTCGGGGAAGGACGGTCTGGGTTTTAGGGGTCGGGGAAGGACGGTTTAGGTTTTGCGATGGGCCGGTTTGGAGTTGGGCTTCAGTTTGGAGATGACAGTTTAAGATAATGGTTTGTTGGCGGGTTTGAGTGGAGGCTTGGCATTAGATGGGAACCATAGCTGACCATCACGCATCCATATAAGATATCCAGACTGGTTTTCTGAAATAAGTAACACTTGCATATTAGAGAGAACAATTAAAAATATTAAAACCTCTATAATAAGACCCGAATGGAGCCTTGAACATGGTATTTTTTTATAAAGTCGGTGATAGTATTAAAGTTGAAAGAAGATAAAAATAATGAAAATGGGCTTAAAAACTATCGTGTTATTTTGAGTTGTTCTTATTATTAATTGTTCTTTTGTGGTTTTCGGACTGCACATATGTGTAATCTATAATTTTATCAACATCAAATAAGTATAAGTGTGCCGATTTACTTTAGCCTGTGTCTGTCAGAAATGTGTTGATTTACTTCAGGTTTGTTAGATAACAAGGGAAATTACTATTTTTGAAACTGTTATAAACTATATGTTTAGTAAGCTCCCTTTACTAAAAGGAGGCGCTGACAATTTGTAGTAACATTGGCTACTTGTTCGAAATACATAATTTTAATATGCTGTGACCACTCATAGAGCTGTGGTAAGAATTCAACGACAACAACAAAAGATATAGAATCCATAAAATCCGCGGTTGTGGTATATTATTGTTCGTTTAAAATGCATTTTGTCTGCATTCTTAATGCATTCCATACAATTACACCCATGGGCGCCAATCCGCATGTTTTTCTCAGGTGCAAGACCTTTCAGTGTATTTATTTGAATACATAACATCACACTTAGTTGGAATGAACCTGATCATCTCTTCGTAACACGCCTTACTTACGTACCGACCGGATATGGCGGGAATACATCGGGGCTTCCATACGTCAACTCGACAGCGCTTCCGGTGTAAACAGTAGCAGTGCTGAAGGATTACCATACACAAGTATTTATTACTTTCATGATTTGGACATCAGTAAATAAATTGAGTAATACTTGTAAATCTTAATTATTTCATTAATTCTCCCTTATTTGATTTTTTCAAGTACAATGAAAATATAAAACTGTCAAAATGGCAGTCAATTCTAAACCAGAGCGGTTAATTTTGTAGATGAGGGAAGTATGTAATCACTATATACATAATAGAAATGATGCGCATTTACATTGTATGCATTAATCATTAAAGGGAATGGTAGAAATCAATGTATAATGTGTTCGCTTCAAATATCAATGTTTACCCGTGATATTCATCATTAGAATCAGATATGATAATGGTATATCATATTTCAACAGGTACGTTTAATTGATTATCTATCTCACTAATCTAGGACGAGTGAAATGTTTGTTAAAACAGTTATACAAACTCTATATTCAACTATATTATCGATGCATGACGTATCATGACACTACACTCAACACTCAAACTAAGACAATCAGTACGCCATTTCTTTGCTAACGAAGCTTCACTCACTGCCTTTAATTTCTCACACATTCCTCTTCGTCTCCTTCTTTACTACAAGTTACTCGTATTCGTATTTATGACGTTGTATTTAGTGAATAATTGTTAAGATTTCTTGCCGTTGCTCTTCTGATGTTAAGCCTATTTAGTATTTACTTTAGCCTTTTTCAAGCCATAGACATATGACCGGTCTGACGTTGACTATCGTACATTACGATCGGATATTTTTAATACTCGAACGGGTACCAGCCTTTGCGAGCCGTTACTAGGTTTTGTAACGAGTACATGTAAACACATAATCACACTCCCAACGCAACATCTCTATTTTTCATAATTTCTGAATTATCTATATGGCGATTTGATTAAAATGTGGCATATTAATAGATACGTATTCAACTGATGTTTCTATGATTGTTTTATCAAAATCGATTGAGTGTAAGATGTCCCATTAAGAGCACATAATTCTTATAGATAATTCTTATCCATACATTCCCCATTTCCCGAAGAAAGGGAGTGTTTCTGTATTTTTTGCGGAGTTGGTGGTCGTCTCATTTGTCGCATGCACAGCTCGTGCCCACAAATACAATACGATCCTGACATCCGAAAACTGCGATGATGTCGGCAAATGTTGTATGGGTTTATTACGCAGAAATGCATGTGTTGCATTAATTGTATGAGCCGGACGCCCGCAATGCAACGTTAAATGGTGTTATTCTTGTAACTTGCCGATATGCAGTGATGCTCATTATTTGGTTTTGTTTCATCTTTCAATGACCTGATTTGCATATACAAATGTAAATTCTAAGAGGCACGCAAAGAATATTATTTCATTTACATTCGAAATGTTTTAATCCATTGATTAATAGTCGAGTAGTTATGAAAGATATAGGTGCTGCGTTTGGAGTGTAATTAAGTGCATCGTACATCGCAATCGTGGTGTACATGTCTGATAAGAAATTAGTGCTTGTAATGAAAGCCTATGTATACCATAAGAAAACATTTCAGTGAATTCCTGAACCATATCCAACAAAATTACAGAAAGACTCGAAGACTTTGTTATCATTAATTTCGACGGATTAGGAAATGTGTCAGAATTGAGGGCTCAAGTTGTGTCGACATTCGGATTATAAATCTGTTTCATACAGCAATGTTTCGCAAATAAGACCTAGGTCAGTTCATGTTTGAAATCGTGCGGATTATATTAATAAGAACCAAATCCTTACATCATTATTGAACGATAAATTGTCCGCTATTACGTCTGATTATTAGCGGTAACTTTAGTACTTGTACACAAAGCTTACAATGTTGTGCGAAATAACAGAACTATAATTGTAAGTTGTCCAGTCGGCTTAATCTATTAACCGTATTCAGATCAAGTATAATTAATTCTATTCGGTTATTAAGTAATTAATGCAAGTAATCGTCACCAACATATTGACACAGGTGGAACAAAATACTATACGACAGCATGGCTTTGGTACTCATTATTCTTCATGTGTTTCTGTTGACACCAAAACCTGTTTGGACAAGGGATAAACAAGAACTGTTCTTATGTGCCATTTCAATGTATCCATTTGATTAAGAAATAAAAATATGTTCGCGTATTTTGTCGGTGAATAAAACATGGGCAGGAGTTCGGAAGCGGAAAAATTAAATCAAGAGTGCGTAGCGTGTTTTATTCACCGACAAAATACAAGAACAGAGTTTTTATTTCGATTCTAAATACGATAATATCCCGCACTATTTAACTGCGCGCATTCCATTTTCACCCATTTGACATTTAACATAATTCCACGCTGAAATTGAGTGGCTTACTAGCTGGTACATTTACCTCCCTCGTTAAGGAAAACGACCTTCGTAATTTTCTGAAGAAAATAACACATTTTAAACATTGAAACAATTTTAATAACACTAATATAGTGTATCTATTTCATGAAATGAAAAATATAAATGAATTGATTATCAGAAGTTTTTATGAATCTTAATTTCGAGAGTATATTGGAGTTTCTAAAAATAGACGCGTCATAGCTGTAACACTGGATATTCGTAATTGTACCAGCTAATAAGCCACTCAATTTCAGCGTGGAATTATGTTCAATGTCAAATGGGTGAAAATGGAATGCGCGCAGTAAAATAGTGCGGGATATTATCTTTTTTAGAATCGAAATAAAAACTCTGTTGGAAATGCGCATGCGTCGGGTGTCACTAACAAACTTTTCTCAGCTCTTCTTAAAAAATCCAAAAACACTGTTTTCGGCTCTCATGGGTCAGAATGAGTTTCTATACACCTATAGAAAACTAAATCAGGTTGATTTGTATAATTTGTATTGTTTATTTTCCCGATTTAAGGAGTTTTTCTGCATTTATACATGCAGCCATTTTGCTTTATTGTCTACTTGTACAAAAAGCTATCTAAAGCTATCCAAGTTTATGGAAGCCTATTTTAAATAAATACTGTGTTGAATAACACCTTTATATTGTTGATTTCCCGTTTTCAGGAGTTTACAGCACCATTTTGGTGTCTGTTTTCTCCCATACATATGAACTAGTCCATTGCCGCCATATTTGATTCCTCTGTTTACACAGAAAGATGTTTACAGGTATGTTATTACCCGTTGTTATTACTGCATTCTGCCTTAGGTTTTATGTAGGGCCTGATACATTCTCGGATTTTAAGGATTCTGCAGGAATAGGTAAACTTACAAATGGTATACGTCCATCTAAATTGTACTGTTGTGCAAGCTTATTGAAATGCATACGGAGGTATTTCACAATATTCCCTCCCATGAAACCATCACCCATGATGTCCATGGTATACCTATGCATCCTACTCTTGTCCATGTCCCCTGATGTAGAGAAAAACCCTGGTCCTGAGTATGATTTTCCATGTGGTTCGTGTGGACAAGAGGTTAAGGACTCTGATAGTGCCCTGGAATGTGATCATTGTTTACAGTGGTTTCACATTAAATGTCAAAATGTCACCCCTGCAGAATATAGTGATTTTCAAGCATGTGACGTTTCATTCTCATGGGCTTGCTCACACTGTGATGCAGTCAACCATTCTGCACCGTTGTCTCAATCGATATCTAGCATATCTTCTCATAACAGTTTTAGTATACTGGATGACACATCAGATGTACAGACCGGGGACATGACTCACAACATAACTGACAGACAACATACCAAGACGCCGACCAATAAATCTGAACTACTTCCGAAACTTCAAGTTATATCATTAAATTGCCAATCCATTGTAAACAAAAAAGCAGAATTCCATGCACTATTATCTCACCACAAACCAGACATAGTGATTGGCACAGAATCTTGGTTGCATAAAGATATTAAAGACTGTGAAATTTTCCCTAAACACTAAGCCTTTACACCATTTCGTCAAGTTAGAGGTAGCAAAGGGGGTGGAGTATTTATTCTTGTGAAAGATTCTATCTTAGCAACAGAACAGAAACAACTAAAAACTGACTGCGAAATTATATGGGTCAAATTAGCCATCAAATCTTGTAAACCTCTTTATATCTCAGCTTACTATCGACCTAATGAATCGGATGCTCATAGCTCCAATGAATTAAGGAAATCTTTAGATATGAATAGAACCTTAAAGGAAACTTCTGGATATTGGGGGATTTTAACTACCCTAAACTGACCTGGGATAAGGATTTCACACCAATGATGAAGCCTGGCTGCAGTTTTGCGGGTTTGTATGAAGATTTTATTGACTTACTTTCTGATTTTAACCTTACACAAATGGTCAACCAAAGTACAAGAGGTGACAACACCTTGGATCTCTTCCTTACATCTAACTTCACTCTGATAAACAATTTGAATATACTCCCTGGTATATCAGATCACGACATAGTCTCCTTCTTAGCTGATCTTAAACCAATAGAAACTCACCAGAGTCCAAGAAATATCCCATTGTACAGAAAGGCCGACTGGGACAAATTTAAGCATTACATGGATCAGGTAAGAAATGATATCTTTGAAAACCACTCTAACAAATCTGTTGAAGAACTCTGGACTATTTTCTCAGATGCTATTAGCGAAGGTATTTCTAATTATATTCCCACTAAACGAACAGGTAAAAAAAGATCTTTACCCTGGATTACGCAATCTATAAAACGTCTCATGAGAAAGAAAGATAAATTTTATATTAGACACAAAAAAGACAAAAAGAACAAAACTAGGGAAGCCTTTATACACTTAAAAAATGAAATAAAAAGACAAATCAAGTTATCCTACAACAATTATATTGAATATATCCTAGGAATGAAAGAATTAGATGAAGATAAAGACACAAGTTACAGTAATTTTAATACTAAAAAACTCTTTAGCCTTATCAAAAATGCTAAACAAGATGCCACCGGAATTGCTACCCTGCGTGATAAAACTACAGGAGCCACCAAATCTGAAAACAATGAGAAGGCCGATATTTTAAATAGACAATTTCAATCAGTATTTACCCCCATGTCACCACTAACTTTGTCTCAATCTTGTCTATCTGCTATTAGGAATGTCAACCTTAGCTCAACTACTTCTTTTCTAAAGAAAAAATTCACCTACATGCCAGATATCTCAATTACTACTAACGGTGTTCAGAAGCTTCTCACTAACCTGAAACCTGACAAGGCAGCGGGACCTGACAATATTAAACCTCTTGTCTTAAAAACCCTTAGTCAACAGATTGCCCCAATAATAACTCTAATATTTCAGAAATCCCTGGATTCAGGCCATCTTCCAAAAATCTAGACTTCAGCAAATGTAATCCCACTGTTCAAAAAGGGCGATAAAGAAGATCCAGCAAATTACAGGCCCATCTCTTTAACATGTATCCTCTGTAAAGTATTAGAACATATTGTTGCATCAAATCTTACTAACCATTTTAACAGAAATAATATCCTTTATGACTTACAGCATGGCTTCAGAGCATTTAGATCTTGTGAGACTCAGCTTCTACAACTTGTTGATAACATAGCTAAAAATATGACCAATAGCCAACAAACAGATATGATTTTATTAGATTTTAGTAAAGCTTTTGATAAAGTTAGTCATCTTAAACTCCTGTACAAATTACAAGAACATGGTGTTAACAACTCAGTTATCTTATGGATTAAATCTTTCTTAACTGGCAGAACTCAGACTGTAGTTCTGGAAGGTGATTCATCTTCGGAGGTCCCCGTTACATCTGGGGTACCCCAAGGTTCTGCACTTGGCCCATTACTTTTTCTTCTGTACATAAATGACTTACCAGACCACATAACCTCACAAGTTCGTTTATTTGCCGATGACACTGCCGTATACTTAGCTGTAAACAACATTCAAGACTGCCAAACACTGCAAAATGATCTAGACAAATTAGTGAAATGGGAAGAAATATGGGAAATGGAATTTAATCCCAGTAAATGTGTGGTTTTAAATATTACTAAAAAGAAGAAATCAATTACTTATAATTACATGTTACATGGCCATATCTTAGAATCAGTTGACAGTGCCAAATATCTGGGAGTAAATATATCTAATGATCTTTCTTGGAATAAACACATAAATGAAATAACAAATAATGCAACTAGAACTCTTGGCTTCCTTCGCAGAAATTTACAGACTCAAAATCAAAAGATAAAAGAAGTGGCATATAAAACACTGGTTAGACCCCAGGTGGAATATGCCTCCTCTGTTTGGAGCCCACATACTCAATCTAATATAAATAAAGTTGAAAAAGTCCAACGCAGAGCAATCAGATGGGTGAAAAACAACTATTCCCCCTATGACAGTGTCACCAGTATGCAAAATGAACTTGGTTGGCAGACTCTACGTGACAGACGCGACCTTACAAGACTGACCATGTTCTACAAAATTGTGTATCGATTGGTGGCTGTGCCAATCCCGTCATATCTAGTGGCACCTATGAGAATGACACGCAACATGCACCCCCTTTCATACAGACAAATACACACCACTGCTAGCTATTATAAATATTCATTTTTTCCATATACTGTCGTTCTCTGGAACAGCCTTCCTAGTCACATAGTCCTCCAGCCAGACCTAGAGGGGTTTAAGAACAATCTTAGCCCCTCCCTTATCTCAAACCGCCCCTGAGTACCGGAACAGTGTTTTTATTAGCTTTGAATCTATAAATATTTTCATCTTTTATCTAACACTATTGTTCTTTTTTTCTTCTCACTATCTCACTTTGAAGTCTTCTTTCACTACTTTTAAAAATACATGTACTTTTATCTTGCACCCGGCGCGCAACTGCTAGTTCACCTGAAAAGGGCTTCAGCAGTATATATAGAAAGACAGAAAGTATTTTGTCGGTTAATAGAACACGGGCACTCGTTCGGATGATGCCCATGTTTTATTCACCGACAAAATACGCGAACAGATTTTTATTTCTTAATTATATAGGCAGGTGAAACACGGATGACAACGCACTTACGAATGGATTAGACGAACGCAAACAAGCAACACAAAATATCGTGCAATTACTCGGTCGAAATTCAGAACGAAATTTGGTTTGTTACACAATTGTCAAATAGTACACTTGTTAAACTGCTTGAAGGTGTCGATACGCTAATCGTGTTGTCAAAACACGAACACGTGTAATTCAATAACCACTGATAAATCTATATTAATTTTGAAGTATACTTCTTAAACTTTTAACAGAGTCAACAAAACATAATCTCTGGGAACGTTTTGGGGCATTAGTTAATAGTCGTGGAATTTTCAAAACATGACATTTTTTGCTAAACATGACATTTTTCCGAAGTTTGGTCAACAAGAGAAATTTGGATATTTATTCTCATTTTAATGCAGAATTATAAGAATTATTGGACATATTTATAGGAACATCATTTCTTTTCTTTTTTTAAATCACGGGGCCAAAATTAGCCCTTTGTGAACCTTGTCCTTTGTAAAGTATCCTCAGGTTAACTTTATTGACCCTTATAATCTTTTGAGTAGTATAATTATAGGCTAGAAAATTTGACACGACTCTCGAACTTCTATTTGCATAATTTAACTGCTGATATATTGTCTATATTTATAATCCCGACTGTATGTTTTCATAAACGGGGACTTTCACGAAGACGCTCGAGGTGTAATAACAACACAAATCTAAAGGACCGATATTGCACGCATTCTTCAGACTCTGGACCGCATGTCTGTGAAATCGACACAGAACCTGGGCTCGTCAGAAAAAGGACAGGTGTCCAGTCTTTGAGTCTCCATGTGACATGGTATTGGGCCCATTGCAGACGTTCATGTAAGTGAGGCAGTTGAAGAGGGATGCAAATAGCTGGTCTTCGAGCATTCATTCTATCATTGTCGAGACGATTCCTCACGGTTTTGGTGGATAGTCTTACGCCAGTGGTATTCTGGAAGTTGTTTCGAACGGTTGGGACAGTTTAAAATCGGTTTTTGCGGCTTGGACGGCGGAATAACGATCCTGAGTCTCATCTGTTAAACTTGTTCGGCCTCTCCCATGTCGATGCATGACATTGCCGTGTGTATGGTGTGTATGTTCAGTTTAGACATGTACTTCAAACGCCTGTTTTTTCTGTGTATTATAAGCCATTCACAGTGCTTCATATGCGAAGCGCCATGATATTTGTCTCAGTAAACGACACATTTGCAATCCAGGAACATGGATGCACTTACTACAGTGAAAAAACATTGATACCTGGATACTTTTAATTTAAAATATACGATTTATTTATTGACCCTTATCAAATTTTGAGTAGTATATTAAAGTATAGGTAACAATACTTAGATCAAAAGCCTGATATGGTATAATCTTATTGACCTAATCGTTACCTTACGGAGTGAACTTCAAAGGTTAAATTACAATGGAATTTAAAAAGTAATACTTATAACTAACAAAAACTTTGCGGTGAATATCTACGTTCATAAAACAATAAAATTCGTTGATTTGTATCAGAGGAGTATATCAGAGGAGTATATCAGAGGTGTTTGAGTGTGTCGACAGCTGTGCTAGGATTATATAGAGTGTAAACTATAGATTTTAACAACTTGTATAACACTTGAATTGATCAGTTACTTTATGAAAGACACGCCTAAAATGATGTTAGTATCGACTTTTACGATTTGTATGCTTGCATCGGTCGTATTTGGCCAGTCGTACACAGATATGACGGGTTTAAAGACCAACTTACTGACGTCATATGATTCAGCGGTCGTGCCATTGCTGGACCAGACTGGTACGTTGACGGTGAATGTGACGTTGTATCTACTAAGTATTCTAGAGGTTGATCAAGTGAAAGGTGCCGTCACGTATGGTCTTCAAGTGAAATTAGAATGGTAGGTTTTTTTCTTAATTACATACTAAGATTTATCATTAAAGACAGATGTTGGCACGTATTGTCTCTATTTTGGATCAGAATGTTCACGTTTTTATTCACTGCAATACTAAGATGTACCATTGAAGTAAGGCAGCATGATGATTGTCCAGTCCTTTTGACCACATATCGAGGGGTACTTTTTGAAATCTTGAACGGTGCACTTGATCAGAACATTTTTTAACGCTGTCCAATGTTTCCCACTTACCTAGAAATGAACTGGTTGGTTAACCAGAGGTAGATGCTCGTGTGTCGGAGCGGTCCTATTCGGAAACGACACGGGCATCGAACCAGGATTCCTTGTATCAGACAAAGGCCCATTCCCTCGAAGTCCAAGGAAACTGACAAATCTAAAGAAAAACCAGACGAACACGCATTTACGACAATCTCAGTCAATAATGTAGTGAAACTAAATTGGTTGATCGATGTTTCAAAATAGTGTAAATACTTATCATTTTGGTACGTTCTTTGAGTTGGTCTGTTTTTACCAGGACGGGAACCGCATCTACGACCGTCGGGTCGAGAGCTTGACTTTCACAACCTTTATTTTAACCAGAGAAACTCCTTTTGTTTTTTAGTAATAGTACAAAGTGGGCAATGATCAATTTTGCACCAACAAAGAAAACTGTTCGTCAGTGACTGGTTGAACTGTTTGAAATATTCGGTTTTTGTAGGTATGATGAGATGATTCAATGGACACCGGGTTCTTACAGCGGCATCAGTGATATGTACATGAGCGGAAGTGACGTATGGACGCCACCAATTGTCGTTGGCAACCCGGTCTCGTTCACGAACCTGGAATCCTCGTTCATGCAAGTACATTACACGTCTGATGGGCACGCGACAATGTCTCCAATCAGTATTCTGGAAACTACATGCTCCTTCTTCATGAAATTCTGGCCGTTTGATATGCAACAATGTGATCTGACATTGTTCCCATTCTCATACAGCGATCAGGCAGTAGCGATGTCAGTGAATAGTACTGGAGTGGATACATCTCGTTATATCAAAAACCCAGAATGGAACTTATTAACGGATATGACCGAGCACGAGATAGACACAAGTTTGGGTTATTCTGCGGCTCATTTTAAATTCAAACTTGCCCGGCAGCCTTCATTCTACATGCTAACTGTGATTATGCCGATTAATGGCATTGGGATGCTGACCTGTTTGGTATTTTTGCTTCCTGCTGAATCGGGTGAGCGGGTGAGTTACGCCATTACAATTATGTTGGCGCTGGCCGTGTTTCTTACAGTTACAGCAGCGGATTTACCGAAAACATCGGAGCCGATCCCAATTATGTGCATCTACATCTTGTTCGGTATGATGATCTGCTTCGGGTCGGTTGTTCTAGTGACGTTAAACTTAGTTCTGTACTACAGAGATGAATCCATCCCAATATCTAAATTTTACAAGAGCTTGGTTAGGTTCGCAAACATTCTCGGGTGTAAAGGGTGTAAACGAAACACCCGAACACGTGTTCAAGATGTTAAAAATGTGAAACCCGGGGCTAAACCAGCTGTAACTGACATGAAGTTTAAATCTCAATCCAGAACAAAAGCTGACGTCAAAGATGACGTCATTGATGATGCAGATGAAGAAGAAGAGATTACTTGGCAGCTTGTAAGCAAAGCGATTGATCGGTTATTGTTTTATATGCTTGTAATAATGACGTATATTCCCGGTATCATTATACTACTGGTACTTGCTTTCGCCTCTGATTTTGGACCGACGTAAATGACGTTTATCTCGTTACTCCTCTTTGGAATGACACTAAATGGCAAACAACCGTTTTTATGCTACTAGTCTTGTTAAGATTTGGAAGTTGGTCTTCATAAATTATCTGACAACAAAGCACTTCAAACCGAAGTACGTGGAGACATTGTTTAGCAAAATCGAGAATTTCTATATTATTTTGTCATCTTTATTAAAATTCTGACCAATTTGCTATTTTGTTTACTTCTTTAGGTCTAATAAGTATTTTTTAATTATTGCGTAGTATTGTGTCATTTAGGCATAATCTACTTATTATATTACACTAAACCAAAATATATCTGGAATCTTTATTAATGAAGAAGAAATAAAATATATTTTGCAACCTTTATGTTAGACGGCACAAAAGAATCTTTTGAATCTTTAGTAAAACGTTAGCGAATTCAGTTCAATATCTGCACTAAACCTAAACATATCTAAGTCAACAGTTCTTAGAGTAGGAACTCTAAACAAAACATATATAACATATTGTGAAAACAAACAGTTTTTATGGACTTCAGAACGTGCAAAAACGCTTGGAATGATATTTACTACAACCATAAAGCTAAATAATGAAATCAACTTAGAACCTAAGATAAAAGAGTTCCATGCATGTCTAAAACATTGGCAACACAGAAAATTAACCCTCTTGGGCAAAATAACTGTAATAAAAACGTTTGCTGTACCTTAACTTATTTATCCTCTCACAGTATTACCAAATCCACAAAAAAACAGTTATTGAAGGAATCAGTAAAGCTATGTTAAGTTTTTTTTGGAATGGCAAGCCTGACAAAATTAAAAGACTCCGACTGTGTATCAAACATTTGAAAATGGGGGTTTAAAATTAACTTACATAAAATCTTTCATTCAAGCAACTAAATGCAATTGGGTCAAAAGATATGTCAATGAAAATAATATAGGCAAATGGAAGATTTTCTTTGACAATACACTAAAACAATTTGGAAATGAACTGATTTTTGAATGTCATATAGAGACAAAAGATATCCACATTCCAAGTTCAATGCTTTTAAATGATGTACTCAATGCATGGTGTATTGTCAATTCTAAATTCAAAGAAAATGTTAACAAAACAATAAAATGTATTGGTAAAGAAATTCTATGGAACAATTCAAATTTGAAAATTGATTCTAAAACTGTTTTTTTATAAGAACTAGCATGAGAAGGGAATTAAATTCTTGGAACATATATATGACCATCGCGGTAGAACGTTCTATAAATTTAATCATTTACAATATCTGTATGGATTCCAAATGTAGATCTTTTCAAACATGGCATTGGTGCACTGTATACCAAATAAGTTCAAAAATGCCCTTAAAACAGAAAATTATATAGATAACACAAATAGACAAAAGATTCACTTTTAATCCATATAAAAAGACAATGCAAGTGAATAAATGCTTATATTGTCTACAATAGATAAAGGAACAAAACCAAAAAGTGAAATAAAATGGAACGACTATTTCAAAATGAGGTTGAACTGAACTGGAAAAAACTATACATGCGACCTAGGCAAAGTACTGAATATATAACTCTTCAGGATTTTTAGTTTAAGATAAATACTACAATAATTCTTACAAACAAACATCTTTATATATAAAATTGTTGACTCTAACTTGTGTGATTTCTGTAATTGTCATATAGAATCCATAGAACGTTTATTCTGGGAATACCATGTTGTTCAACATGTATGGAATCAATTCAATAATTATCTATGTTCAAAATCAATAACTTTTCGAGTAACCAAATTAGATGCTATACTGGGAAATACTGCAACAAACAAATAAACTATCTACTGATATTAATGAGAAATTTTATATACAGAATGGAGTGCATGAAGAGTATCCCAAGGTTCTCGGTATTTAAAAATATATTTCATGTAAATTTAGAATTTAGGCTGAATTTGCATACCTATGAGTCATACTGCCACAAATGGAACACATTTTCAATAACATAATCATATACTGTCATTATGGTACAGAAAATTAACATTAATGCAAAAGATAAACAAAAAAAATAAAGAAATACAAAACTCTCGGTTTCCTATTTTTGAATATCTTAGTCATACACATGATTATGTGTTATTTTGTACTGTCTGTAAACGTATTGTAAATGATAATAGTTGAATGAAAAGTATTTGTTTATAACATAACTGTGTATACTTGTCTGGAATGCATGAGAGTGTTAAAGAGAATGATAGTGTGAGAAAGAACACCTTAAAAACACGTTGAGTCCATTTTTGTCATAATTGTTATATATATGCATGGATGTATTTCAAAGAAATAAAGAATGAGAAAGAAAAAAGGTCAAATAAGTATTTTTTAATTATGCGTAGTAATATGTCATTTAGGCCTATTCTACGGTTCTCATATCAAGCAACGACAACGTGTAATTTATTCTTAAGTATAGGAACACCAGATATTTGTAAGAGAATAAAGGTCTTTTTTCAGAAGCAATTATCGTCCATGAACTATAGTGATATTTTTACGTTTATATGTTGCTGTTTTGTACCGTATTGTTACTTATATGTTTCATGTTATCTGGTTATTGCTTCATCTTCAAAACATGTCAGTGTGTTTTTACGATTTCCTTGACAGAACACTCATTAAAGTACCCGCCTATAGCGAATTCGGATATAGCGACTATCTGTTTATGGTGGATTCAATATCAGTACATTTGTGTATTTGGTCGAGTTCTCAAACTTTATGTTTGGTGATTATGCTATATAACACGTTTTATTATGATATACTGCTTATAACGAACTAAAAGTCCGCTGGAATTCGTTATATCGCATATTTGTTTTGTAAAGCCTGTTTCACGATGTCCGTACGATTTTAACACCTCGTACGCGTGCACATATTTTAGAATCCTTTCTGAACAAAATCGTATTACATGGTAACTGACTCTCCCGGACCCCCTACGGTATTCGTTTACGATATTCGTACGACGCCTCATACAAGTGGTACTGAACTCATCGGGAATTCGTTTGGTTGTAGTAGGTACATACTGCACTCCGAGGACACTCGCACGCACGGTGGCCACAAGGTGACTGGGCTAGTTCCTAACGATAGTCTTGCGACCTTGAAACCCTTGAAAGAAAACCACTTATATACAAGACATGTGTGTACAAATTATTATTGTAATCATAGATGAGCCACAACTATATAATTATAAGCATTGCTGATCAATCCAATGTAGGTCGAAGTTACCCATATGTATCCCGTTGCAGTTGCTACAATACAATAGCATCAATCTAACTATTTATTATTAGCTTTCAATAGATTATGGAGATTTTTCAGTGAAAATAACAGTGAAAATAACAGTGAAATTATCATTTTGTGAAAATATTGATTTTCAGTGATCACTCGATGAAATAAAATTCGATCTTACACCAAAATCAACAAATATCCTCTATATATCTAACCTTAATGGATTACTTTAATCTGTCCATTTGTTGATTAAAATATCAAAATTAATATATAAGACCCATTGGAAAAATAATTAATGGGTCAGTAAAATAATCTGAAATTTAAACAGAGTTGGTAAAGGTAATTCAGTGAACTATACCAAATTTGAAGGCAATTACATAAATGCTTTTAAATATATTAGATATATTAATGATCGCTATAATATCATCGAAAGTTCTTGTAATCCATGTTTATTTGCTTGTTCCATTTATATAATAATACTTGTTCTTGTATTGTAGAAGAACTACTTGATCGTGCAATAAGCTGAAGCGCAAATAAAATATGTAAGAGGAATGAAATTAAGCCGTAATTGTGACTTATGTCAATAGGAATGACCATTGAACACATACAATATCATGCATTGTTAAAAAGTGGTTTCATATAATAAAAATCTTAAAAACGACACAAAGGGGGCAAAAATGCAGGAAATAGATAAAATGAACAAAACACAATAGTAAGTCATTAGAAAGCCATGTATCTCGAAAACGAGCCTGGTTACATATCATTTTAATGATTTCAATGTTGTTCTAGAAGCTTGTTCTATCATTTCAAGGAAAATTCGATCGTTAGATCAAAGGTGCGCGTACCTCCTTAAGATGTAAAAAAGTCAGGGAAAAAATATTATGACGTCATTTCCGGGTGAATTCGGACATGACGTCATGCATCTGACGACGTTAATATTGGCACCATTTCGCTGATCACGCATCAAAAGTGAACACCGGAAAAGTGATTAATTACACAGTTAATAGACTGTTGCACAAAAATAAACTATTTACAATAGTTGAAAAATGACAACTCTTCTGTCTGATTGCAACAATTATTAGATGTTCGTGTTTAATACTCAGTAATTATGCTACGAAACTTGCGTGATTTTCACTCCATTTTGACACGGTATATCGCTAATTAGGCATATTAAAACTATGGATAGAATCATGATCTATATACTAGCAGGCGTCCTACATCCGGACACTTTTGGCATATTTTTCACGATCACTCGAGAAATGTGTAAATCAAGTCATTGAAATTTCATGTGAACAAAGCTTGGTTCGTCACTGAACTGAGGAGCTAATTTGTTTACTTCTATAAATAGCTCAAGTGCATTTTTGAGGGCCGTTGTAGGGGTCACCACATCACCTCATTTTTAAGTCCAACATGACCACCAATTTGGTGGTCGCCAGCCAGTATATACTGAAATTTTAGTACAATTCCATTGAGTAATTAGCAAATGAATGTATATTTTGTAATACTTGTGAAACCAATAAATGAAACAAACTCGATATCATTAATGAAATATAGGGCTCGATATTGTTGAAATGAATGTCGTAAATTTCCTGCTATTATACATGTTCTATATAACATTGCACCCCATTATCACGAACTTGATCCTTAGTACATTTGATTGAACTTTGGATCTTCAACCAGCGCTATCCGAGTCGAGTATTTTCGACCGGTATTTGATGAATGTCAATGTTTGTCCAAAGGGATGGAATCTATACATGCATATCTAAGTCACGCCTAATTACCAGTGGAGTAGGTCTTGCTTGCTGGACTCGATCTTAGACCTACGTTCAATGGTCGCCATAATAATATTCGTACAAAATTGCTGGCCTTGCCTAGGCTGTAGCAGTTCATTGAGCAAGTTATATTGTACGGGATATGTAAAGTTGGGCTTAAATAAATCGAGATTGCGAGATGATGCTACCGGTATTTTGAAAGCTGCAAAGAGCCGAGTTACTTCTTAAACTAAAGAGGCACATACCGATCAGACTATCGGATGCTAATGGGCTAGAGAGCGGGCAGGGCTTATCAGGGTGAATCAGTATAGGTGATCTATTTATAACTGTGATATACACACCAGCATGCTTTACCTCGAGTTGTATAGTCCAGTGTAAAACAGTGGTGTTTATCCCCATACATGAATAGCTAAAGGATACTATAAGTTTGTTTATAAAATATATAATTAACACTTGTCTAATCCAATCTATATTTAATTTATTTTTGTTAGTTCTCCTGGTATTTCACACAATGAATTATGTAACAAGAACACTTATTCACTGATGCACTGAAAATAGTTTAAAAGTGTCTTGTAATGTGTCCATTTTGTAACTCAGTTTCTGTCTGTAAGTGTGTCAACATAGTTCAACCAAATGTTTGACCACCACCGGTATGATTTCTTTTTTAGCACCTTCTTAGCTGACCGTTGTCTCATATTTTCATCGTGTACTGGTTTTGATGATGTTGCTGGTCTATTAACATTTTCATTCCAATCAAGGACTGCCAGGTTTGTTCTAAATGTGTATGTTATATCAGTAAAATTAATCCGCTTGTCGTGGTATTGGAGTAAAGCATTGTTGAAACTTTCAACATAATACGTGTCCATGCAGTGAATATAATCCTGCGGATTCTTATAGATTTGAATCTTCTTCAGTGCCTCAGTCAACAAATGTCCTGCTTTTGGGTCAGTAATGGTTATCTTGCTGCTCTCATAATCTCTCATAATTGCTGTCATATTTGCATCTCGATGTTGGGTGACAGTGTTCATGGTTGGATTTGTAGTGTTCAACAATATTCACAATTCGTGATTTTAGAAGTTCTGTATCCATCTCACAGTTTTTCATACACCAGTATACATGAGTTTTAATGCTTGCAGCCTTATCAGAAAGTTCATGATGCCATGTAACTTTCTCCTTGTATTTGGGACCAGAGCAGACATTTTTTATTTCCTTTGTTAGATTTTTGGTTGCATGCCATGTGTCATTTGTTGAACTTGTATTTGGTCTGTCCGTCCTAACATATTTGTTAACACTGGCATTTTTGTCATGACAATGCACCTTGATGTTGACGTCCTGGTCGTCAAAATACTCATAAATTGGTTTGGTGCCTATAAGTTCATGTTTTCGTGTAGAGGCACAGTCCTGTTTAGTCACATGTGCTGTTTTGAGAACTCTGTGTGTATTGGCACCAATACAGACTACATCAGTATGATATGAATTTTTTCTGGTACCATGCCTTGCATCCGTTAAAATGTTAATGCCATCATAACTTTCTGGATATGATGTAATTTCATCACCCATGACATCTTTAAAGTTTACCTGTACTTGTTCTGACACTAAATTACTATACTTTTCAAATACTTCATTAATGAAGGCATCACCAAGAGCTCCAATACCAGCGGCGGTACAAAATCTGGTATATTGGTTTTGTAGCATACCTGACACAAAGTAGCCATGTAGTATACGCTGATTTCCTAGGAATTTTGTACCCAAGTAAGGTGTGCTGTTCCAAGTAATGCAGTGCTTGCTCTTACACGACAGTTCTATTTGTCCAACATGTCCAAAATACTTTAAAGAATCACACTTTAATCCTATGGTACATGCGTTAGAATGATCCTGTACTAGCTTGGCAAATTTATTGATATTTGTCTGCGATGTCACAAAAAGTTGCTCTTCGCCATAATCATCTGCATCCAGACAGGTGAAAGATGTTTCTTGCGCAAACGATGCTGTAGCATTTTCTTCAACATCTCGGTCTCGTATGCTCATATTCTGCAATTTATAAAACCCAAACACTTCCTTCAATAACTGTTTCGATGAAATATTATTTGGATTTCCTTCTCCGAGATGTTTCTTTATCTCCTTAGCTAGTGTCAATATTTCATCCTTTTCTTCCTCATTGTCACATATAAATCCAATTTTACTTTCAAAACTTTTTTCTTTGCTGGTTTCGTTTTTTCACTGCTTCAGGCTTATCTTTATAATACTTCCGTTTTTGACCAGGTTGGGAGTCTTCTGCCATGATCTCACCAGCACATATATAAAATTCAGGATTCAACTTCAAAGTCACTGAAATAAGACAAAATTCTACAAATTAATAAAATTCATATATTGCTTTTAATGTAAAAAATAGCCATGATTTTGTATTCTGACTTGATTGATACAATAAAAATGATCTTATTTTATTAACTCACAATTAACTATGTATTTTTTTATAATTATAAAGTTTCAGCGTAAATTAAAACTGCTTATCCACACAAACAAATCAAAATGTCTTACCTTAGTTTTTGTAGAATTCAATCAAATGATCAGTTTTTTGCACATGTATGAAACAAGTAAATTCAATATTTATAATTACAATATAGATCAGTACATAGACATAGAATACACATTCTGAAACTTTGTATCTAACATCAAAGGGTGTATAAATCTTATGCATAGTTCAAACACCACTTAGCTTTAGACCAATTAGACCAATTAGTTGTGCACTGTTGTTATTTATAGTATTTATTTGATCTTTGACTTAGCATGACCACTATAAACACACATTAGTAATAAAAGCAAATAAAACATCTGGAATTACAGAACTGGTAGATTTAGATAAGATCTGGGGCAGCTAAACTGCAAAACAACAGTAATGTTATTGTTTGTTTATCAGTACCTTGTTGTGACACATGGTTTTCAGACATTCTATATAAGCTATCTATTGTTGTGTTTATAATCTAGTTATATTGTCATATATGTTAAAATTATGGGCAAAATGATGCTGTATTGTGTTGTTGTATTCCTGATACAATACATAGTTTATTCAAGAAAAAGGCAAATATGCCTATCATTCTACAAATATATACAATTCCACATAATTTACAATGGTTAATGGTGACATTATTAGCATATTCAGGTATAATTGTATCAAATATATTGATATAATAATAAGCAATATAATCAATTTAATCGGTTTAAATGTATGGTACATATATACACTCCTACTGTAATTGTAGTTATTCAATGAACACATATACATATATACAAAGTGAGAGAGAGTTATTAAAGTGAAATATACTACAGTACTAATTAAAATCATACATGATTGTCTTGCGTCTTATTTCGAAACTTTTCTGTAAGAACATAGATAGGTTTTTCTGGATAGTCTTATTATCAGATTTTAAAAGTTCAACAAATTTTGGTACATTTGGATGATTCCAGAAATATCGTTTAATATGACATTTTCTTATTTCGTGATATAGGGGACATTCTAATAAAAAGTGAAATTCGTCTTCTAGGGTATGACATGTATGACATTTTCTTTCATCGTATGGGATTTTATGTGGCTTGTGCCATCTTCCGGCCTCAACCTCTAACCTGTGTGCTGAGACACGGAATCTAGTGAGCGCAAACCTGTTCTTATCAAAATTAATGTTATCTAAGTAAGAATGAAAGTTGAAACTACAGAATAATTTATAAGTTCTTGCCCTTCTCGAATTTTCTACTTCGTTATTCCAAATTTGTAAATAATTATCTTTTACTCTTTGTTTAAAAATAGACAGAAACAATTTACTGTTAGCGACATTCTGATTAATCCATACCTCTGAAAACCCTGAAGTATCTAAAATATGTTTAACGGACTTTGCCCAAGATTTCTTATTTGGATACAATTCCAAGTCTTTAATCATCATATTGTAGGTAGCTTTAATGTATTTTGTATCTGAGCACTGTACAACTTTTAACCAATATCTAATAACATTAACTAAACATGTAATTTTAAGTGGGTATCGCCCTAATTCTCCATATATAAAATTATTCTGTGTTTGGGATCTAACGCCCATAATTTCTTTTAAAAATTGTAATTGGATGCGTTCTATTTGTATTACGTCATTGATACCCCATATCTCACTCCCAAAACAAAGTACAGGTATAATTAATTTATCAAATAAGTCTAACTTATGGCTCACACTCATTGATGGAAATTTTAAAAAATAAGATTTTAGCATGTACAAAGATTTTAGCGCTTGACCAGAAAGGGATTCATAAGTTTTTATGAAAGAGCCGCCAGTAGTAAAAACTATTCCAAGATATTTAAAATTATTGACTATTTCAATTTCTTTATCTTCATATAAAAATCTAATGTTTTTTCTAAGAGAACCTGCTTTTCTGAAAACTAGAATTTTTGTCTTATTTATGTTAACTGTCAATTTCCATCTATTACAATATTCTTCTAGTAAATGTAAGCCCTTTTGCAACCCACTTTCTGTTTCTGAAATGATAACAATATCGTCTGCATACAGTAATAAAAATATGTGTAATGTATCTATCTCAACTCCTTTAAACCCGTTCAAAACAAAATACTCTTCAATATCATTTAAATACATAGCAAATAAAAATGGGGATAAATTTTCTCCTTGTCTAACACCTAACATACATGTAAATTCATCACTTAACTTGTTGTTATACTTTACGCGACACGTTGTTTTGTAACCCTCATATATCGACTTTACAATATTAAACATTTTACCACGAATACCTAACTTGACCAACTTATACCATAGAATGTCTCTAACAATATAATCAAAGGCTTTAGTAAAATCAATAAAAGCTGCATACATTTTCTTATTGTCATTTATCAAGTGGTTAATTAAAGAATGTAAGACAAAAACATTATCTGTGGTACTCATATGTTTTCTGAAACCAGATTGAGCCTCTATATATACATTATAGCACTCTGCCCAATCAGTGAGTCTATTATTTAAAACTTTCGTAAACAATTTACTAAGAGTACTTAATAAAGTTATGCCCCTATAATTACCAGGGTCATTAAAACCACCCTTTTTGTGTAAAGGTACTACAAAACCTTCGGACCATTGGTCTGGAAAATATCCAATTTTAAATATTTTGTTAAATAATGTTCTCAGACACTTGAGAAAATGACTATCCTTAATCCCAGTTATAAAAAATTCATTTAACATCAGATCAGGACCTGCAGATTTACCATTTTTTAATTGTTTACATGCTAGTGCAATCTCATTTTCTTCAATATCAACGTTTAATTCTTGAAACATAACATCTAGTTCCCCGTTTAAGTACCTATCATTGAAATATATAACATCTTCATCCGCTTGAAAGAAAACTGATTCTGGATCATTAATTGATTTAAAATATGCAGCAAAGTTATCAGTGTTTAAAGTACTTTTTGTAATAGAATTTTTATTTTGCTGGCATGAACTTTTTAATAATTTCCAATATTCTTTAGCATTTTTATACTTGAGATCTTGTAATTTTCTAGTCTGTTTCAGTTCAAACTGATATCTTTTACTTCTAAGTAGAGATTTATATGTACTTCTCGCTTTAACCGTTTCTATTCTATTTTGGTCAGATTTATCTTTCCTATAAAAATTTAAACAAGTATAAAAATCATTTTGACTACATTGGCATTCCTCATCATACCATGGCTGATTATTTGACGTACAACAAACGTTGGGTTCTTTTGAACTAATATTCTTTTTAAAAAGTGGATCACAAACATCCTCTATTTGATGGTAAAAATTGGATAAATTTATGTTGACGTCATCTGGTAATTCTGACATATTTATTTCCTCACAGAGATGGTCAAATTTAGTTCTAACTTCATCTTGATTCAATGAGTTTAAAAATGATCCTCTTTTTTCAGTATCCCATTTATAAATATATGCCATCTTTGGGTTTTCATCAATTGAATTAGTATTATAAACATTGGTAGTATCAGCATGATCATTTTTACAGGACTTAATAGAAAAATTTACTAAACAATGATCAGACACAATGTTTGGTTCATGTACTTTAAAGTTAAAAATATAGTCAAACATATCACTTTTACAAAGTACTAAATCAATAACACTACTGCACTACTACTACTACTAATACATATATACTTCTTCCTTATTAACTTTTGTCAGGATCAAATGAACAGGAAACAGAAGTACTTGGCCTAGCCGACCCTTCCTCACTCATAGCCTTGACCAAATGAACAAGTGTTCTATGGATGAGTTTATTCTAGGAAAGGGGAAGTCAAAATGGTCAACACATTTAAATTGCACATTCATGTTTAGATTTCTTATAGGTACTTATTTAACATTAGTAGAATAATGTATATTCTTTACAAACTATTCGTTTTGGACTCCATAACTTATAAAAAATGTACACAAAAATGCATAACATACCTATTTGTTAGAGATAACACCCCTATACTTGAGAATCCTTGTGGGTTGCCCAGAAAATGTGGCGCTTTGGCATTCTTTATGCTTCCATTTTGAGAACAAGATGGAAAATCAGGAAAAAACTGTTTTATCACTTTTGGTAACTGAGGAACAAAAATTAACAATAGAAGCTCTATCTAACCATCATAACTGGGATTTTATTAAAATAAACCATTCAAGGGAGTTAGGAGAAGGCAGTGGGGAATTAGCTGAAGGTCATCAAGAAAATAGGCCAGACAACAGTGCACAAGGATTGTCAAGTGCTCATCATGAGAGTGATGACTCAGATGATGTTACTGATAATGAAACTGATGATGAAGGAACGTGCAAAAAGTGTTTCTGCTCGCCATGCGTGACGACCAATGAACAAGCATGGCTTGGAAAGGGTAAAGCACCTCATGACCGAAATAAAACTGCAAGAAAAATTCGCTACAAAAATTTTTGGTCAATGCTGGATCGTCGCAATGTTTGGCACTGTAAAAAATATTTAATTAAAAAGGCTAATGTCATGAAAAAAGACAATCTAAGTGTTGATATTGTACGGATACAGCGCGAAATAATGCCAGACTGTGTACTCGAACTTGTACGCTCTATGTATCCAAATCCCGATGGAGTACCATACACTGGACATTCATGGTGAAATATGTATATACATACAAAGTTAGAGCAATATTTGATAAATATGTATTAGACTATATAATCCATCTGTATATTTACACTATACAATGTCGGAGGTCTGTGTTTCTACTTTTATCAAAATACTGTATAGAATAATCAACTAGTAAAACTTTTATTACATCATAATGTTTAATTACAATATAATCAAGTATACTGGATTAGTGCAAGTGTGTAAATATGTTTTTTTGTCTTTTGGCTATACAATTGGATTTACAATAATTCATTTTACTGTGACATAAAACTGGTAAGTCCTGCATGATTTATGCTTGTGTTTACATTTTGCTATACACCATGTGCTACTGTTTACAAACAAAGATCACATGATCAGTAATTATTCAGACCCCTCCCACAAAATTCAAATTTCAAACTGTCAGTGAGGTATTTTTTTATACAAAGACACCTTTTTTCAATTAAAATGTCAGTTTATTACCCACTAAGCATCAAGTACATACTCAAGTATATGTGTAAATTTTTTTTACATTTTTTAAGTCATGATTAAAGTTATAATTAATAAAAAACCATCCCTGAACTGAAATATGTTCAAAATGTAGAGGAAACAACCCATCCGCCATTTACTTCCCTTTATACCCCAGGTGGGGGTAATCGTTTGTATAAGAAATTCTATTGAAAAGAAGGTTGTGTGCTTTAAACTTATCACCTCAATTTCTAATTATATTGAAAAATCACTATCTCGTCCCACGACATAAAAACATTACATCCCTACATAATTAGTTCACTCCCCAAACGCTTAATTATATCGTCACACATACATAGTTCAATTCCTGGATATAATTTATGAGACACGTCACAGTCGTAAGTGCGTAGTCACCCAGGTTCCAATACCTTACCTTATCTCTTTTCGAATGGACACATAAGGCCATTCAAAATCGTTTCTTCGTTTAGCGTCCGCGGTCTGATAGGTTTGGGCGTCTGGAGAAGGAAAAAACAACACTTTTTAAGTAATAAATGTTTATTATTTTAGCGTATTCTTTGCTCATATTCAATAAGATTGTAAACATTTGTGTGTAATTTTATATATTGACTCTAAACTTAAGCTCAGTATTAGTTTTTATTTGGCACAAACAGGTTTTCAGTTATTCAGTAAGTTATTATATTTGGCAATGCATGAAAGCTACATTTATTAGTCATATAATGATGAGGATAGAAGACGGTATGACTTGTTTATTCTAGGGCTTCGTGTTTTTGTCTCAGGATAGCTAGATAGGTTTTCGAACTTAGGGTGGACGCTAAATGAAAACACCATTTGGTATGGCCTTAGTTCTGCAACGTATCCGGTGTACAGCACAGATACACACATGGCTAGTTATCTGTTATTGGATGGGAAACACTGACTGAAAAGCGTATCGCACCAATATTGTCTCAATCCATAGTCAAGAGCAATACCCACCGTGAAACCTTATCGCCATACTGATTGATTATGGCATTACCAAGATACGAAGATAACACACACTAGAACATCAACCATAAATATATGCATATAAGCTGCAATCACCCATATAGTGTTGATTCGGTTTTGTGTATGTGTATTGTTGTGTTATTTACTAGTTCATATAGTTATGTGCTGACGAACGTATTACATGTATCGGTGAAATAATTGAATGACATGAAGTTGGTTGCGGTGCTTACTCAGACAAGTCCCACAATGAGTAGAGAACATTTCTCCACACTCCTTGAAAAGTCAACTAGTCACAGAATGTGGTGTAATATAAAAGGTAAAGTTTTTGTTAGGTATAGTATCACCCCTATCGAAAGGGACAGCCAATTTGACTTATGAGACACCTGTTGTTCGTGCGCACATTACCTCCCGCATCCCTTCTCGTATATGATTGCCTTGTAAACATCCACTGTTATCCCAAAGAAAACACAGAAGCATTTTGTGTCAAAATAATATTTTGAAAATATTATTTGTAGGTGCTATGATATTAGATAGTAGTTGATAGTCTGGTAGGGGATTTATAACATATGTTGCATAAGGCGGCCAATTCACCTAACTAGTTTTCTAGCACTGTCATCCAAACTACCCTAACACACAGGTAACTGTATCATAGATAAGGAGTAACAAAATATTTTATAAATTTTATGTTTCTCTTACAAAGGTGCATTTGTACTAAAGTGGTCAGATTTTCATGGTATCAAAAACAATCAACGCGATATCTTCACAAAGTAATTGCATTCATAGACAACATCATTAGAACTACCTCCATGCAAAGTCACATCGAAATTGATCAACTAGTTAAAAGATTATACCATGAAATGTATACCATGGTGTCCAGTCAATCACTGAGGTGCATTCAATAGAAACGACAATGTTATTCTAAACAAGAAAAAAGAAAGTGATTTCATGCCCTATGAGTTCGTTTTCTTATTTATGGACGGATTTTGATGTCCAATTAAAGACTATGGTCTCTAGTTTCTGATTATGTAATAATATTTAAAAAAAGATAAGTATTAATGATACAAATTATGTTAATTAAAACAAACTGCACCTCAGTGATTGTGTGGTCAATTTCCCGTGTTATAAACCTTTCTAAGATATTATAAATTTAGAACATTCGTGTGTTATATGAACCTTCAGCGAACTTTCCAATGGTCTCAGTCTCTGCTTAAGTTCGCCCGTATGTCTCATGTGACACGAGGCCTACACCAAGTCTGGGCTCGATTGTAAGCTGGTAGTTTTAGGCAATAACTAATCGTGTCGTACTTCTAGGAAAATCTGAACCACTTACCTTCATTATATTTATAATTAGGTCATTCAAAATTCTACTGTCACTTTCACTTTTTCTTCAGATGTTTCAGAGAACTCAGTTGTGTACAATATATTACACAAAGCGACGATGAATAATAATTCCGTTCTATTTTATTTTGATTCTTTTCTGCTCTGCTCAGTACCACAATAAGTACATTTGCACATTGTTTCAGAAATACGCTGATAAACTATCGCAGCCTACGGTATCAGAATATAATTTATAGTGATAGTGAGATTGAGCATGTCTTTTTCAAAAGCATTTTATTCTTAAAGGGACTGCCTCACATATTGGTGCATTGCAAAAATAAAATAAAATTGTCAAATATTCGCGTAATTTTGGTATTATAGTTGCCTGTATATCCCATAAGTAACCACGCTGACAACTAAAATAAATTGAGAAACTTCGGCATTTAGTAGTTATTTAGTATTTTTACATCAAAAATTCTATAGGGTATTAATACCCTTTAGAATTAACACTACTATTACTTACATTGCCTGAAATTGGTTCGCGTTTGATGAAAACGAATCGAAAAACGAACCAAATATCTCACTGATGTTTACGCTGTAGTTTGTTGATGTTACAGTTCGGTCAAGTGTGAATCTAATAATTCACAAAGCATGATGAAAGGAAACTTAGCGGTTTTTTTTCAAGAAAAAATACTCAGTGGGTAATATAGAGAGTGGTTAAAATTGCTTATTTGCACCAAATCTATCATAAAGCAACCGTCAGTGGCTTTTTATGACATCAATACTTTGTTAGGTTGGAAAATCACGATATACAAAACATTTAGTCCAATCTGTGCGGCAGCACCTTTAAAATTCAAATGTGTTGGCTACAGTAAGCATAGGAATTTTATGCACTATATTAACCCTTGAAGTTAACCAAAAATAGATATCAGTAAAGCGAATTTATTGAAGCATGGGAGCACTTTCATTGCAAATCTTGCTCGTTCACAAACAAAGTCAACATAACATTAAGACTCAGAGTTTGTTGTTGGCGACATAGTGATCAATAGTATAAGGAACAAACTTTTACAAAGAAATAAATATAAAACATATTTATGAACCTGTATAATGCAAAACTTCAATGAACTTGCATACCGATAGTAGAAATATGACAATGTTTCTTGAATATCTTTAAAAGTATACATTTTTCAATAAAAAAACTAAATAAGAGTTTGTTCCCCGGAGTTATAATGTAAGCATGATATGAGTTTTGGCTCCTGACATTTGCCAATTTGTGTGTTTAGGAACGAGTACTGAAAGCCACACACATTCGTTGAAACAAACTGTTTTAAAAGAATGGCCCTTATTATCGAGTTGCTGGTGTTATGTTGCAGTGATAGTATACAATCCATACAATACAAGTCTGTCTGCGTGAGCCCTTTTATTTTCTCAAAAAAAAATGAATTATTGTTTACCAGACCCCTCCCGCTGTTGTTCTCACTCCATCCCAATAACCTGAACTAATTGAAATGTATACAACAGTTTGTATTTCATCAAAACTATCATTAAATTACCTTCAGTAAAAAAATAATATGAACTAAGGCTCAGCCTATTTTAGCGGACTATGTTAGCTGTCCTACATTAGTTGTAACATGCTCATCTAGTACTGGAGTTGTTTGATGATACATAACTTTACAATAAATTGTTCGGTTACGAAGTTACGAACCTAGAGCCCGTTACCTAAACAAGCCGTTTCCAAAAGGCGCTACCGAGCGCTTTCCTACGTCTATGCAACGACACGCTACGAGGGAGCAGTGCTCGCTGATAGCATATCGTTTCTTACGCATTGCTAGGCGAGTGCTACCGAAGGGGTCCGTTGGACAAGAAAGCGCTCGATAGCGGTTTGATACAAAATATTGCTATCGTTTTTAAGTTCATTATATTACTACGTTGGTTTAGTGAATAAAATACCACTTTCCTTGTTTAAAACAAGTACTTTCGTAGTTTATACAGTTACTTTAAATGATACAGACAGCCTGCTACGTTATGTGATCTTCGCCGCTGTGTTTTCCAAGATGGCGGTCAAGTTAAAACCAGGGGAGGTAATACCTCTGTTACTAAGCAACAGAGTTCTTATCTCCCATGCTGCCTTGAAAATTATTGTCTTTTTTCTAGATAGGGGCATACTCTTGTTTTTGGAATATTTTTAAACATCATTAAAAAATAAAAGAAAATTTATGAGCTGCCGAATATCGCATTTTACACAACTTTTGTTATTCTATTGGCAGCCATTTTTCAGTATCATTCTTTCAGTGCGGAATTGTAACACAAATTTCCAAATCCATTAGTGAATTCGTACTCTGACCAAATCACGTGACAGGTGTTACCATCAAGCGGATCAATCATCCGCTATTAATCTACGACATAATATTAATGGTACATATAGCACGCTATTATTGTTTTCAATATTCTTTGCATTCCATTCCATTAATTCGAGTGACCACGTGTTCCACGTGCTAATTATTGTAGTGAATATAGTCAGACCAATTAACGTGGCCCTCGACTATAATTTATAAATGTAATTATAAAGCTTATTGTGCGGAATACATGTATATCAATTTCGCGTGGAAGTCGTATCTTACCGGTCATTTAGATTATCATTATTATTATTATACTAAACGGATTTAAAAACGCGACACTTGGGTATATTGTTTTATAGCAGACAATTTAAGTTACTGCCGGTAGTGGAATAGTGCAGATTAAAGGTATATGTATTGGCGTCATTTTGGTACTAAGATGATAAAAATGAGACGAGTATTAACAAATATATAGTACAATCAATACGTCGACCCAGAAAACAAAAGTCGCATTCTGACCAAAATTCCTTACATGGTTACCTCCCTTCGACCATAAAAACATTTATTTGCAGGTCTATGAGACACCGGTGTATGTTTCCTGCAACAGTGTTTCCGTGTCATAAAGACACATTTTAAATGAAATTTGGATATGTCATTTTCATATTCAATTTAGTTTAGAATTTGTATATAGAAATTAGACTAGCCTTACGTAAACATTCGATCTGTTATGCAGGCTGGTCATCTTCAACGATAAAACCAATGCGCCAATAAACATGGTACTTTTGTTTTCTGGACCAATGTCTTTTTCGTGCGATAATTTAATTAATACTCGTTGAATTTTATTAAGTTTGGTATCAAAATGACGACATTGAATAAGCCTTTACGAATATACAAATACATTTTATATGAGAATTTCTTTCCTAAAGACTGCCAACAAACCAAAGTGTCGCGTTTTTAAATCCGTTAACCATATCATTTTATCAATATTAATATGGTTCACTCCTCGCTTATGGAAACAATGGCCGAAATAAAATCATAGACAAGAAATCAAATAATAAATTATGCTAATAGAAAGTTCGACGTCCGTGTTAATTTGTTTTCACTATACTTCTCTGCAATGAACGCATACCCGGTCTTCACAATATTCATGCTTTTCTCACCCCTTACATATACATTGGACAAGTGTGTTCAATTCATTGGAAGATGGGAATGCGCTTTACACATGTCCAACTTTCCAATACATTCCGTCCTCCCGTTAAGCCAATTTGTCTCCCTTGAAAATCGATGAAAAATCGATATCGTAAAATAAAATTGATCTCACACCAAAAATCAACACATTTTCTGTGTATTATATGCCTCAATTTCTCTTTAAAATGTGCCGTAATTGGAAAAATCACGTCGAAATTGGAACGTCACGACGTGAGAATTTTGACGTCATGATGACGTAACGCATATTTTAAAGCCCGGCGCCATTAACGTTACGTTTCTTTTTCTGCATGATACTGGAACCAGCTTCTAAAGCAGTGAAAATAACAAAGTGGTAATCTCCATAATCCATTGACAGCCAATAATCAACTTATATCCTTTCCGCTACCACGATTTTTTTTTTGGGGGGGGGCTATGATAAATTCATATGCTCCCTATTCCCCGTCCCTGAGACACTATTGAATTGCAGCACTGATAAAAACTCGATACATCCGGATGCTACACACCTGCCCCAAACTGAAAGTAGCAAATATTGTCAAGATTTCGACTAAAGGTCACCGGAAATGACGATGTGACGGTGACATTTGCGCGAAAAAACTTTTTTTTAAGCTTGACAGGCCTACTTTTGGGCACTTTTAGGGCATTGATCCTGACCCCTTTGTCTAGCCTTATATTCCTTCTATAGGAAAATAAAAACCTGTTGGCGCTAAATGTTAATGCAATCCCACGGGAATCGTACCGCAATGGCGGGTAGAATCAGTAATTTCAGTTTTGTAAAATCTACATTCAAAGCCCTCTTTAAAGGGGTCCAGAGGGTCCAAAAACCTGTGCACGACCCTGTGCCCATAATGTCCTTTAGTCTGGGGTGCCTGTGTACCCATGACAGCAAAATTCCCGAATTTGGGCATTTAGGTCGAAAACTACGGAAGGCCGAAATGGCCACCCCTGCGAGTCTGCATTAGTACGCTATGGTAGCGGAAAGGATATAGCCAATTTCGAAGTAAGTAGATCTAATAAGTAATTTGCACCAGTGGATAAAAACACGGTATTTCTGACTTTAAATTCTCATAAATTACTTGTGGACTGATTTGATATTATTGATGCTTCTTTGTACCTTACAGAAACGTTTTATATACACGTTTGAAAAAAACACATGCTATATAAATACATGTATACCAATAAAATACAGTGTGGTGTAAATTTTGGCTAACACTACATGTGAAATCATGTAAACACAAAGTTATAAACGATTCCTTTTTGCGCAAAAATTATGACAGGACGTCAAAAGGTGAGGCACACAAGTGTAACCGCTTTTTAAAGTCAAACAGCCGTTTGCAAACATAGACATGCATTATATCGACTTCGTCGACCATCAAAGTGAGTGAACTGCATAACTATGCAAAGACATTATTACTTATGATCACAGCGTACATAAACGAGTCAACTTCCGGTTATCGAAATAATAAGTACACGTTGAATAGTATAGTCTTGCAATAAGTCGTACAGTGATTACCGGATGTTTCAATCACAATAAGACATACAAGTTAAATTGTATAATATCCCAGTAAGTCATACAGCGTGGTTTGGTTTATACGCGGTGATAATAGCAAATATTAAAGATAATTAAAAACAACCACATCCATGATGTTTCATGACCCGCCCATGCAGCTAGTAGAATTTACATCAGGTTTTCTTTGGGTCGACCTCTACGTTTAATCCGATGTTCGCTTCTCGAAGTCCCGCGGTATTGTTCAGCGTGTTTTTGGGTATTTGTATAGAGTAAGATTCAGAATGGCTTCCGAAGGGAGCATGCCTCCTACATGTACATAATGATGCATACACATGTACATAAGGATGCATATACATTTATTTTGACCAAGCTACGCCCCTGAATTAGATAATTATTTTTTTTGTTGCCCCACAGAATTTACAAAATTATATACATGTAATAACTTCAAGTAACTTTGAAGGTTGTGTGATACAGAGGTTGTTGCACTACATATGTCCCCTAGAGAGGTCGTACTGTAGTCATAGAAGCTACCACGGAATTCACCCTCTACTGATAATGTTGTCAGCACTCAGCAGAGATGTTGACAATACCTCAATTGGTTAATTAACTATCAAAATTGTTGTCTTAGATTATGACAGTACTTATGAACAAATGTAGAAAGGTTTGATATACATGTATTCTTATAAGTCAAATTAGTTACTTGTTTAAAATATAGTATTGTTATAATATAGACTAAACTAAGCTTGGTATCAAAAATGTTTGGCATCCACATTTTCTGTGCTAAATGCATGTATACATTATTATAGCTATGCTAAATTATTTTGCTTGGCCTACTATAGTATATAGCAATCTATTGTTATATATACCACAGCAAAGTGTTGTATACGGGATTTATTCAACACTTTTTCTCCATGCTGATTGGCTAGCTACTGAGATCTATAGTCTAAGGGATTATAATCCTCGTTTCACTTGGAGTTATAAATCCCATATACAACACCTACTCATGTTCTATCCTATACAAAAATCATGATTTTGTGGTGTGATATTTGTCGCAGGTGATCACATGTTATGACAATGTACTTGTTAATATCGTGAACATTGCCTTTGTGTCGAAAACGCTTTATGTATACATAACGTGGGTAAAAGCTTCGGGCGAGTTATAATCTCTGGTTCCCGTATCAAGCTAATTTACAATAGGTGGATAACCACTGAAGCGTGGGACAAGTTACCAGACTAAAATACAAGGCGCGTTTTTGGAGAAAATCACGCCATTACCATTCCTGCTGTCTATGTGAAAGGAAGCAAAGATGAATTTTGCCTACGTTTTCTGTTGGAATTTTTATGCCAGCTATTTAGCGACGTAAGCGTTCTTATCTATACACTTCTGTATTTGCTCTTTAAATCTTTAGTTTTAAAATAGCCTTTATCAGGTTGGGTAAAATCATATTGCAGATTTGAAAAATCAAATTGTTTTCTGACACAGTTTCACTGTGATTACTTTAATTACAGCTGAGCAATTAACCTAAAAGATCTATATCAAAAATCCAAAGAATTGTCAATTTCCTGCCTTCAATAATGACATTCTTTCGATGCCTTTCTTTGTTGTTTTTTTTTAATTCAAGCATTCAAATTTACGGAGAATCTGTACATGAAACACATTGCTAGGCTTGTTTACAGATTATTACTGTTTAACATGAAACGTCAAACTGTCATCTCTATTCTTTTCCCTCCTCCAAATAAGGGACGGGTTTATAAATAAGCTTGGCTTTTTACTCAATCCTTGATATATGTAAATGAATGTTTATTATGTGTTTATAAACAAAAAAAATGTTTAAACTAACTGTACGATTGATTCTTCCACTTTATTCTTCCACTTTAGATGACAGTGTTTGAAGCCTCTGGAACAGTTTACTGTTATCGTAAAATACGTCGTGACAGAAGTGACCATATGATTTAGATCATAAGCGATCCATTGGAGTACAAACATCACACATATTGCTACTGGTTAGTACCTGTACTACTTATAAAATATGCCTTACTGTTTTCCTGACCGCGCCCCCCTATTACATGTACAAACTGTGTATTCGTAAACAAATGCTAAGTGAGACATGTAAACAGACCGTATGCAGGACAGATGCAAAATGTGTGCAAATATATTCTTTTTGATGCCGTACATGGCGGTTTCATTGTGTTGAAGTAAGAATTTTCATAAATCATATACATGTATCTATTGCAAATATAATGTAAATGGCCGGTACCGCTTCCAGAAACAGGTTTTATTCTATAATACATTCCGTTCGATTCGTCATTGCGAACAACTAACTTTATGAATACATAATGCGTGGTCATGTTGAGTTTAAAAGACTTGTTTTTCTAATAGAAAAGCGTAGTTTTCAGACATTATATTTTGTTTTCTCAAAATATTGATTTTGTACATACGACCTTCTAATTCCAAGTCAGCGATATAGTCAACTTTACGCATCTTTAGCAGTGTTTAGGTTCAGGTTGATTCTTGTATACGTATACTCTAGTTTTTATGTCGATTGTGAAAGAAGTATATACAACTCATATTACTCACTGTTGACATTTAATGCTCGATGGTATCTATCACCACGAGGGTATGAATTACGTGTTGCTGGTGGAAGGGTAAGGTAGTTCTGGTTCAATAAATAATGTATATGTAAGCATTTGATCTCGTTGTGTTTTACAGGTTATCCCGATGAAGCCGGACATCAAGGATTGTTTAGATAAGTTGGACTCCTCCCAGGATTATATTGGTTTCCAGTTGCATTCGGAGAATTAGGTTTTACAAAGAGAGGAGATGAGACAGAGGAGAACATGGTGGGTTATCTTGTACGTTATATATTGCTTTATCATGCTAACATTCTAATGATGTGCTATACTAGTAAACATACGACTACCGTATCGGCTTAGTGGATAGAAAGCTGGATTACATTCACCGAGGCATTGACAACACATGTGAATGGTTGCAGAAGAACAACTTAGTACTGGTTGACAATTGATGTTCATTTATAGGCCGTAGATATTTCCATAGTATAGTGTGACCATTATTTATTGAGTTAGTATAGCTCTGTATCGCCAGCACAGCATGCATTTCAATCAAATATTGTTTTTAGCTTATCTGATTTTTGAAAAAAAAGATGAGTTACTTTCATCACTTGATCGTCGTAGGCGTTGCATTGTTAAGTTTATAAACTGTCAAATATATTGCTTTGAATCTTGCAACACTTTTAACCATCAATACCGGACCATGTCAAGCATGACCCATAACTCTGATCAGCATTTTGCAAGAGTTTTTGCCCCTTCTTTCTCCATCAATAATGGGCCTTTTTATAGTGACAATGATCAGATGAGCGTCTGTACACGCAAGGCGGTGCTTTTGTTTAAGATAACCAATTAGTTTTAATCCAGACGATTATGTAACAAGTATATAAAGCATGTACTAAGCCACATCAGCAATATTGGTCATGTATCGATATCAAAGATGTAAGAGCATTGTTCTATTGTTTCTACGCTCCATGTATTTTAAAATTAGTGCAAATATGATAATGTGATAATACGATGTACGTTACAGATATGAAGCAATTGGTATCTGACGGGAAGGTATACCTGGTATTGCTGAATATGGCTGACATGCCTGAACCGCTAGGGCAACCTGATGTGGTTGAAGTACTGGTAAGCCAGTGATGGTTTTGACTTTAAACATATAATTCATTTCCCAATTTCCTAGACCGTTAGACGAAATGTTTTCTTAGATTGTTGTGCTCACCCCTGTGTTAAGCACCACATATATGATTGTATTTGGTATAAAAAGGGATTGGACTGTTGGTAATAAATAATTGCTTAATAGTCGAAAATACAACTCTCATAGTTGATGTGACTGTCATATCGCCTATTTCATGGGCCAATTTGTCCAATATTGGCAGTAATCCCAATATGGGAAGTAATGCATATGTTCAAACCAAAGTACTAATATTTCTGTCCCGCCAAACTAGCTCTATGTGAAATCGGACTGAAGTCCTGATTCAGAGAATGTCTCATTTGTCAGTGATATGGTAGCACATGACTCTTTACCATGGAATTGATTGTTACTCTGAAGGATGAAACTCGATCTGTACTAGCTGGACTTGCCAGTGGATACATTGAATTAGAGCCTGCTTCCTTGAATCTGCTCTTAGATATTACAACTGACATGGTTTGTAAAACGGACATGATATATTTTCAGTGTCGAGGAATGTAGGCGGAGTGGTAGTTTCACCAGGCTTGTAGGATAATGGATTGAATACTTGCTGGACTCGTTATGTTGCTCCTGTCTTTGATTACATGACACATTTATTTGAATCGCGTCTTCAATACAATTTCACTTGAACAAGTTTGCCAGAGCAGGGATATGAATTTCTTAGCGTCAATATATACAACACTATCGTATATGGTTGCACCTCGCATTTTGCATAATGCATTGGATTTGGGCTGCACATCGTGAGAAGTTGCTGCTTACTTTTTTTCTCATTCTTTATTACTTTAAATACAATCATATATATAACAATTTTGACAAAAATGTACACAAAGTGATTTTAAGATTTTCTTTCTCACACACTCGTTCTCTTTCACACTCTCATGCATTCCAGACAATCATACACAGTTACGTTCTATACAAATACTTACATTTAACTACTATCATTAAAAAGAAAAAAAACCAATACATTTACAGACAGTACAAAATAACACATACTCATATTCATAACTAAGATATTCAAAAATAGGAAACAGAGAGGCTTTTTTTATTTATTTCTTGATTTTGTTTATCTTTGCATTAATGTTTATTTACTGTACCATAATGACAGTTTACGATTATGTAATTGAAAATGTGTTCCATTTGTGACAGTAGGACTCATATGTGTTATTATTTAGTGCTATTTCAGCCTCAATTTTTAATTTACATGAAAGATAATTTTTAAATACTGAGAACCTTGGAATAATCTTCCTGCACCTCATTCTGTAAATAAAATTTCTCATTAATATCAGTAGATAGTTTATTTGCTTTGTGTATACTTTTAGCTCAGTATTTCCTAGTATGGCATCTAATTTGTTTACTCGAAAAGTTATTGATTTTGAATATAGATAATTATTGAATTGATTCCATAGATGTTGAACAACATGGCATTCCCAGAATAAATGTTCTATGGATTCTATATGACAATTACAGAAATCACACAAGTTAGAGTCAACAATTTTGCATATATAAAGATGTTTATTTGTAGGAATTATTCTTGTATTTATCTTAAACTGGAAATCCTGAAGAGTTATATCTCCAGTATTTTGCCTAGGTAGCATGTATAGTTTTTTCCAGTTCAGTTCAACCTCATTTTGAAATTTTTCGTTCCATTTTACTTCACTTTTTGGTGTTGTTCCTTTTTCTATTTGTAGACAATATAAGAATTTATACACTTGCATTGTCTTTTTTATATGGATTAAAAGTAATTCTTTATGACTTTTTGTGTTATCTTTATAATTTTTTGTCTTAAGGGCATTTTTGAACTTATTTGGTATACAATGCACTAATGCCATATATTTGAATAGATCTACATTCGGAATTCCATACAGATATTGTAAAAGGTTAAATTTATAGAACGTTCTATTGCGATAATCATATATATGTTCTAAGTATTTAATTCCCTTATCATGCCAGTTCTTATAAAAAACTGTTTTAGAATCAATTTTCAAATTTGAGTTGTTCCATAGAATTTCTTTACCTATACATTTTGTTGTTTTGTTATCATTTTCTTTGAATTTAGAATTGACAATACACCATGCATTAAGTACATCATTCAAAAACTTTGAATTTGGAATGTGGATATCTTTTGTCTCTATATGGCATTCAAAAATCAGTTCATTTCCAAATTGTTTTAGTTTATTGTCAAAGAAAATCTTCCATTTACCTATATTTTTTTCATTGACATATCTTTTGACCCAATTGCATTTAATTGCTTGAATGAAAAATTCTATGTTAGTTAATTTCAAACCCCCATTTTCATATGTTTGATAAAGTTGGAGTCTTTTAATTTTGTCAGGCTTGCCATTCCAAAGAAACTAAACATAGCTTTATTGATTCCTTCAATAACTGTTTTTGGTGGATTTGGTAATACTGTAAGAGGATACATAAGTTTAGGTAAAGCAAACGTTTTTATTACAGTTATTTTGCCCATGAGGGTTAATTTTCTGTGTTGCCACTGTTTTAGACATGCATGGAACTCTTTTATCTTAGGTTCTAAGTTGATTTCGGTATTTAGCATTATGTTTGTAGTAAATATCATTCCAAGTGTTTTTGCACGTTCTGAAGTCCATATAAATTGTTTGTTTTCACAATATGTTATAGTTGTTTTGTTTAGCGTTCCTACTCTAAGAACTGTTGATTTAGATATGTTGAGGTTTAGTCCAGATATTGAACTAAATTCGCATAACGTTTTTACTAGTGATTCAAAAGATGCTTTTGTGCCGTCTAACATAAAGGTTGCATCGTCTGCAAAATATGTTTGTTTTATTTCTTCTTCATTAATAGAGATTCCAGATATATTTTGATTTAGTTTTATATAATTTGAGAGTATTTCTAAGCATACAATAAAAATAGAGGTAGACAAAGGACAACCTTGTCTTACTCCTTTTTGAATCTGAAATGACTCTGATAGGTGTCCATTGTTTATTATCAAACTTGAGATATCTGTATAAAATAATTTTATCCAACTGATAAAATCATTGCCAAAATTAAAACGATCTAGACATTTAAGCATAAATTCATGATTTAATGAATCAAAAGCTTTTTCGAAATCTGCAAAAAATAACAGACCAGGTTTTTGATGGTCTTGTAAATATTCAATTACTTCAAAAATTGTCCAAACATTTTCCCCAATATACCTCTCCTTCATGAAGCCAGTTTGATCATTACTAATTATAGATGGCAATACTTTTGTTATTCGGTTTGCAATGGATTTTGAAGCTATTTTATAATCTAAATTGAGCAAACTTATTGGTCTCCAATTTGAAATGTCATCTAAATCCTTTCCTGGTTTGGGGATCAATGTAATTACACTGCTAGTTGCTGCTTACTTGTAAAAGGCAAAGTTAGTACTGGTTATGTTTAAGTCCAGGAAAACAACATTTAAAGTCAAAGTCAGATAGTTTGATTCTTGTTTATTTTAGTTTCTATAATTTCACACGGTGGGGAAACCACGTGACCAAAAGTGGTGCAGTGCACGATTTTCGACCGAAAACAGCGTCGATTCAGGTAGGTTTTTTCACTCTAACTTCTTTGATACAGCATTGTTTTTAGTCAGATAGCGCGCATAAACCCCGCGATTGAAAGCGGTTTCATTTGCTTTATGAATCTTGATGCAATTCTTCTCCGTTTTTCCGTAATCCTTGCCCAACCGATTCCAAATTTGTGAAATGTTTAGATAACGTACACTTCAGTTCGCAAATTATGCATCTAGCACAGCTTCTATGGCAAATACTCTGTCAAATAATGGATTAAATGGAAGCTAGTTAATATTTTAAGCAGTATGTGAAATATAAAATATGTCTCTTAAGAAACTTTGGAAATATCATCATACGCTGGGTTTGGTAACGTACACTTTGCCATATTTCTTAAGGTAACGTACACGCGATCTTTCATAAGGTAACGTGCACTTACAAATTATTTTATATAATTGAAATATATAGGGTTAAGTAAAGTAAATTGTATAGTTAAAATCTATTTAGTGTCATTTCAGTTGACTTTTATGGCCCTGACGTTGATGTCTATGTCAATAATGTTAACTCTCTATATCAGCACTGATTGTACTTACTTACTTAATTACTTTCCCGTTATGCACACTCAGCCAGGCTGGAAAGTCAGATGTTAAAAAGCAGCCACTTCGAGACAGCAAGCTTGTCAAGGCTGTATATGTGTGATCAAGGATTAACTTATTCATGTTACTTCTCATTTCAGGTTCAATCAGACCTATACCACCTAGTGATCTACTACTCTGAAGAAGAGGTAATCTTTAGGAGAGGCAGATCTTCATGAGCGACCGGAGTATGCCAGGAAACCGAAAAACAGTTTACATGAAATTCCAGCGCAATGACGACTGGTCATGGTCTCATTTACAAACACATGTACAGTCGTCTGAACAAACACATTTGATTATTTCTGACAGAAGATCTGAAATTAGTACCCATACTTCTGTTCCGACATACAAAAGAAAAAAATGGATTCTCTCTTACCCTGGTGGCAATGGATATGAAGTGCAACGTTTTATTAAAGGGGATTGTTTATTCATTTATGTAATTCAGTGTATATGGTGTATACAGTTAAACTAGTCTTATATAGTCATATATGGAGTAAAGTGTTAATTGTGCTATTATTGTAAAACTAAAAATGTATATTCATTGTCTGATAAAAATGTGATGTTTTCATGAATTTTATGTATCGGCTCATGATGAAATCAGGGTAGAAACACTGTCGAGTCAGTTGAGTCTCTTGACTACGTAGTACAGATTTCAAGTTCCCTGTGTTAATGGTCAATGTCACAGTGACTTTTAAGATCTTTTTCCAATTGTCAGAAGTTTGATACCATTTTCTATCTGTGACAGCACTCCAGAGTACTTTCTACCTTCCAAGCTGAAGGTACAGACATTCTAGTAATTCCAGACTGAGAGATATATAACAAATTAACTTGGTCCTCAAACTTTCTATTTCATTGCATAATTGAACAGTTGATTGCTCAACTATAATTTAATGTCTGCCTTTGTTTTTATCAGCGATTAAGATAATGAATGTTTATGAGGTTTTATAAAACTACTTCTATACACCTTCAACAAGGCATGACTTTCTTGCAAAATTTGATTTATTCTGCACAAAAACCTTAATGCTTAAAGGTCGAGGACCAGGTTAATTTGTTTCGGGCTATAGTTTGTCTTTCAATTTCAATAACATAAGTTCTACCAATGGTTTTCTACCACAGCAGCTATTCTTTGATAACAGGCTGTCAGTTGGATTACAAACCAACCTGATCTGGTTAGAGAACCTAGATAAAAATGGTGGATTGTAGAAATGAGCATTATTCTGATAGTGTTAAAGTAGGATATATATCAACAGACAGTAATTATACGTATTAAACGCAATATTTTATTATGGTTTAATAAGTGCATTTTATGTACAAATATACTGTACTGTAATAACAAAACATACATACAAATGTACATTGAATAAATAATACTTTCTTAGAGTGTTTAAATAGTGTTGTCTAAATGTCATTTACAGCAGCCGATTCACCTAACAAGTTTGCCTGGCATGTTTTCTATATCTTTCCACAAGGTAACACCAACCTTTCCACCTGTGGAAGAAAATCAACATGATTGGAAAATTTTATGGAATGGTATGACTTGCCATTACCTTAAAGTCCTTTTCACAAGGAACCACCAACATCTCCACATGTGGATTAAAATCAACATTGACAATTTTCTGGTCAAATTTTGACAGAACAGGAAGAATATTAGCCGTTCCTACCTCTAAACATCTACATAGAAATTTCAACAGGTGTATAATGAAGTATCGGCAAAAATAAAGTACCACAATGTGTTCGCACAGATTATTTGATTCAAAACGAATCGACTACGTCCCTTTTAACAAGTGACGGAAACTAGCCACAGAATATCACCAGGTCAACTGTTTCAACGTGAACACGACTTGATGGGCTTGGTATATTTCTTGACAATGCCGTGTGATTTTTGAGGTAAATTATTCATAACCATCACACGTGCACCAAGTTTGAAAATACTGCGAATGTCTGCTTGTCCGCTGGGTGGCCAAATATGGGATGTTCATTATTTATCGTAGATTGGGGGTTGACACTGACGCCCATGGAACTGTTAATATAGACTATTGGTTATGTTCAGACCATGTGTTGTCATCGAACTGTCAAGATGTGTGCTTGTACCAGCACTGTATACATAATGTTTGAGACCATTCAATGGTGCTGGTGAAATTTTGATCTAGTCCACTTCTGGTGTTGATAAATCTTCCTACATGTTTTTGATCAACTACTGATGATCATGATCGAGCTTAGGTAGGTACTGTATCAAAGGTTTCTAGAAGAAGTTCTGACTTGCAGAGCTGAAAATATATTATAACATGGTGTAAATAAACTAAAGCAAGATGATTTCGGTAAGTGTAGAGAATTATACCGCGAGCACGTTGACCCATGACATAAGACTCTAAATACCAAAGTTAGGGGCAGGGGGTATCAACCTATTACCCATGCATTGATTCTATGGAAAGCATTTTCAATAATCTTACAATATGCAAATTAAGGTGCGCAGAATTACCCGATGCTCAGAATTAGCCGAAACGACTGTAGTTGTCAGATGTTCCGCTAGTACATTTCGTCCCAATCTTATTCGTAATCCGATGCCGTTTTTGTGATGGTATGACTTTTCATAAGTAACAAACATGCACAAAAAAGAAAAACGATCCCTGGAATATGCAAATTAAGTTGCGCAGAATTCCCCCAATGCGCAGAATTAGCCGAAACGACTGTAGTTGTCAGATGTTCCGTAAGTACATTTCGTCCCGATTTTATTCATACCCGCGGTTAACGCACCTATCGTCATGTTTAATTATGGTTATAACTCTAATGTTCGTGTACATCTGTTATTGTGTGCTTATATATGCCCAAGAGGGCTCGTAATGGGATGTAAAATTTATTTTATTCTAAAAATTTATTCTTTTACATTTTTGACAATGTGTATAATACACATGTATACATACATAAATAAAGTGACTCGCTCTTGCATATGCCTCATTTGAATGTTTATTACTCGCGTGTATTACGAAGAGAGATATAAATCTTTAGAACCTTTGGGTATAAACTATATGAAAATTCAGTCATGACGCATTACTCGTTTTCGATCAACATCTATATAGTTCGATGATCACAAAATCCTTTGTTTTCTAACGAAAATGACTATAAACCACAATACATTTTTATTTGTATTTATAAACAAAAGTAACTGTAGTGTTGTCGTCGGCAGACTATAGATATATCTTCTAGAAGTATTGATGTTTATAGATCGAAAACGAGTATTGAGTCGTGACTGCACTTTTAGCTATATACTTTATATAGTAAATATTCGAAGATTACGGCTAAGAGGTCAAATTCTATCTATAGATCTAGTGATGTTTATCTCACCATGTTATAATATTACACAATATTTTAACCGCTCTATATATACAGTCCACATTTCAAAGCAAAAAAATCCTCGAGTAGGCCTATTTGTTATTGCAAATATATGACTTCAAAAACTTTGTATTTGTGAATAAACAACATGTTTATGCGGGTATAGATTATTTGTTTGTATTCAGTCGGGCTTACCTATAAACTATTTATTAATCGACGAGTTAAATTGTAGTATTCAGTTGGATTGTTAGAAATGAAACATTTTACGTGTACGTTACCTTCAGAAATATGGCAACGTGTACGTTACCAAACCATTCGTATGATGATATTTCCAAAGTTTCTTAAGAGGCATATTTTATATTTCACACACTGCTTAGAATATTAACTAGCTTCCATTTAATCCATAATTTGACAGAATATTTGCCACAGAAGCTGTGCTAGATGCATAATTTGCGAACTGAAGTGTACGTTATCTAAACATTTCACAAATTTGGAATCGGTTGGGCAAGGATTACATAAAAACGGAGTAGAATTGCATCAAGATCCATAAAGCCAATGAAACCGCTTTCAATCGCGGGGTTTATGCGCGCTATCTGACTAAAGACAATGGTGTATCAAAGAAGTTAGAGTGAAAAAACCTACCTGAGTCGACGTTATTTTGGGTCGAAAATCGTGCACTGCACCGCTTTTGGTCACGTGGTTTCCCCACCGTGATTTCAGGCTTTGAGAGAAGAGGAGCGCAGATATTCATTTCAAGCTGGCCTTTAATTAAGTTAAGTTAGTCTTTTTATGCTTCTTGGATCCATATATTCAGCCTGTTCGACCCTAGTGTGGTTGAAGTACTGGTAAGCCAGTGATGGCTTTGACTTTAAACAGATATGATTTATTACATGATTTCCTGGACCGTTAGACGACATGTTATCTTAGATTGTTGTGCCCACCATGTCTTAAGCACCACATATAAGATACTGTTTGGTCAAAATGGGACTGGACTTTTAGTTATAAATAATTGTTTAATAGTCGAAAATACAACTCCCATAGACCTGGAGGACTGGTCAGGTGACTGTCATTTCGCATTTTTCAAGGACCTATTTGTCGAATATTGGCAGTAATCCCAATATGGGAAGTATTGTATATATCAATGCTAATGTACTAATATTTCTGCCCAGCCAAACTAGCTCTATAATGTATTTGGTTTGGCTGCACATCGTGAGAAGTTGCTGCTTACTTGTAAAAGGCAAAGTTAGAACTGGTTATGTTTAAGTCCAGGAAAACAACATTTAAAGTGAAAGTCAAATTGCTTGATTCTTGTTAATTGTAGTTTCTATAATTTCAGTCTTTGGGAGAAGTGGAGCGCAGATATTCATTTCAAGATGGCCTTTGATTGGTAAGTTTGATCTTTTATGCTTCTTTGATCCATACATTCAGTCTGTTCGACCCTGGTGTGGTTGAAGTACTGGTAAGCCAGTGATAATTTTGACTTCAAACATATATAATCTATTACCCATTTTTTTTTACCCGTCAGACGACATGTTACCTTAGATTGTTGTGCTCACCCCTGTTTAAATCACTCCATATCTGATACTATTTGGTCCCTGTATTCTGGCCTATTTGTCAAATGTTGGCACTAATCGCAATATCTAGTGTCTATTGCGCAAATCTAGTATTGCTGCACTACCAATCTAGATATATGTGACATCGAACTGATTCAAATAATTGTTTCATTTGTCAATGATGTGGTGGCACATGACTCTCCAACATGGATCTTACAACACCATCATGTAGGATTACACCTGGCAAAATTGTGAGAAGTTGCTGTTTACTTGCGAAAGGCTAGGTTAGTACTGGTAAGGTTTAAGTACAGGAACCCTGGTTGGTTCAATTGGCTGTCTTTTATAATATATATGTTTGATACACCCGAACATTTACTGCGACAGTAGTCAAATTGCTTGATTCTTGTTTATGTTTCTTACTCTATTTTCAGGTTTCCAGAGAAGAGGATCCATTTGTATTGCCTTACAAAGAAACTCTTTTTTAGTATTGCTGTATTGCTGTATTGTATGTTTATGTTTGCTTTTGAAATAAAGTTATGTATGTGCATATGTACTCATGCGTTTTTATTGTGAGAACACTTATACGAGTACAGTGTTTCAAGAAAAGTAACTCACTGTTTGGAACAGTCACGTTTAAGCTCGCCTGTCACAGAATGACAAGGTGTGCTTTGAAGATCACGCTTCGTCCGTTAGTCTTAATGACGTGTGTGGACAATAGAAGACACACTCTTTTCAAAACTTTTACATACCCTCATTGGACACATGGATGTGATTTGGACTGCAGACTGAACACTTCTCTGACAAGATGTAACACAAATTCAGTACTAGTTAGCATTGATATCGGATATGCACAATATTACAACAACAAACACTTTTGGATATTATATAAATATCAGATGTCTGCCTGCGTGACATTGATATTGTCAACCCGAGGGCAGAATGGCATCCCGAGGCGAAGCCGAGGGTGACATTCTGTTTCGAGGGTTGACAATATCAATGTCACGCAGGCAGGCATCTGATATTTATTTTATTATACCGAACACTATTATAAGTCCAGCATAACGTTCACTGCTATGATTACCATAATTATAAACAGTAGACATGACTGTGCTTTCATACATTGTTGTGTAACAATTTCACATTCTATTTTATGGGTAGGCCCCTGCGTTCATTTGGTGCATTTCACCGATTTCTTTATCTAATAGATCTTTTATAAGAAATTATCTAGAACTTGTGTTATATAAGCTATAACTTAGCTTTTTACCGTTTTTGTACAGATCTATAACTTTAAAAGTACGCCAAACGTAACGTCGCGTTTTGACTTTATTACGTAATTGCTGGTGACGTCATGACGTCTAACATAATTGTACATGATTGTTTTGTGTACAGTGTTCTTAATCTGGTTAAGTTGAATAAATAAACGCGTCGTTTTGAATACAGATTTGTTTTAGTTGTCTTCTTTTATCAGTCTATTTTTAGAAAATCTTGTATATTTCAACAGTCAAAGAACTAAGATCGACGCAGTTACTTGCCCTTGCATGACATTGAAAATGTCAGGTCGATCACATGACCTGACAGTCAGTTTTTGGTCGGTCACGTGTCAAATGGGTTAGAACTGTCAATGACAGTCATAATGTCTCTCTCTGGGGCAATGAGACTTTTGCATTGCAGAAAAAAAGTGAGGTATAATATTGTGATATTCCATTTAGAGAATATTTCATCAATATGTCTGTCATATGAAAATTGTATTGTGTTATTTGTATGTTCACATGGGCCTATGGCTTACTGAAATTTGAAATAAACTATCTATATATCTATATGAACGCTTTGTTTCCATCGCTTAGGATTTTAACATGTCTGTTTACATATTCCATTGCAAACAGTTTAGAGATATATTTAATGTAATGTACCTTGTCATGAGTGTCAGTTTTTCAACAATTATCAAATATACTATATAATGCTTAAGTACCTTTAACAGTTGAAGTCAAGAGGATATGGACTCAATGACAGCCAATCAATCGATCAATTGCAATCAATCAAAAACGTATATATTATCTATTGGTCAGTATCTTTTACAGTTGAAGTCTAGTGGATCTGGAATCCACGAAACCTATTTTTGTCGATAATTAACTGGATAATTCCTTCCCCCACAATTAATTTACATTCGAAACTTTCAAGACTTACTGGCCTATCTATAATTGGAAACCATTACAGTGCCTTTGAACTTGATGTTTTATACGATTTGAGATCAGTCTTAAAAAGTCATAATCATACATATACCTATATATTGCTCCTATAGTTGTGTTGAATGCCATTAATAAATGTTCATTGACATTGCTTCTAATATTTTCTTCTAATCCCAATGCTAACATCACGACTGATCAAACAGATTACGATTAACAATTAAGCGGTCTCTCGTGACCACTGTGACGTAAACGATTTATTAAGTGACTACACTTACTATGGCAAGCCAAATTAGTTCAACTACGCGCGCCGATAGTACACGCCAGCGTTTAAAAATCAATTCGTTTATTTCAGAATGTCATTAAAGTTTGTTCACAAGACTTAGTAATGGAGATGCATAAATGTTCTCTCGTGTAATCCTGAATTTAATTGATAGGTTTGTATGACTAAGTTGGCAATTCATATCATACTGATCTTCTTTACCTTAAACTTATTCAGCTAATAATGTTCAAAATAACTTTTGACTAGTTTGTAAACAATGACGAGTAAATACTGCACATACAGACAACTTGAATCGTACAGACACGGTAGAATGGCCTTGCCACCCACACAAGACTAATCCACAGATCGCTGTAGTATGGCCTAGGCACACACACACACAAGGCACATAGATAGATCGTACAGACACGGTAGTATCGCCTAGCTACTCACAAAAGACACATACACAGATCGTACAGACACGGTAGTATGGTCTAGCCACCCACACAAGACGCATACACAGATCGTACAGACACGGTAGTATGACCTAGCCATTCACCCACACAAGACACATACACAGATCGTACAGACAAGGTAGTATGACCTAGCCATTCACCCACACAAGACACATACACAGATTGTACAGACACGGTAGTATGGCCTAGCCATTCACCCACACAAGACACATACACAGATCGTACAGACAAGGTAGTATGACCTAGCCCCCCACACAAGGCACATACACAGATCGTACAGACACGGTAGTATGACCTAGCCCCCCCCCTACACAAGGCACATACACAGATCGTACAGACACGGTAGTATGACCTAGCCCCCCCATACAAGGCACATACACAGATCGTACAGACACGGTAGTATCGCTTGGCCACCACCCACACAAGACACATACATAGATCGTACAGACACGGTAGTATAGCCTAGCTACTCACACAAGACACACACATAGATCGTACAGACACGGTAGTATCGCTTGGCCACCACCCACACAAGACACATACACAGATCGAACAGACACGGTAGTATAGCCTAGCTATTCACACAAGACACATACATAGATCGTACAGACACGGTAGTATCGCTTGGCCACCACTCACACAAGACACATACATAGATCGTACAGACACGGTAGTATCGCTTGGCCACCACCCACACAAGACACATACATAGACCGTACAGACACGGTAGTATCGCTTGGCCACCACCCACACAAGACACATACATAGATCGTACAGACACGGTAGTATAGCCTAGCTACTCACACAAGACACATACATAGATCGTACAGACACGGTAGTATCGCTTGGCCACCACCAACACAAGACACATACATAGATCGTACAGACACGGTAGTATCGCTTGGCCACCACCCACACAAGACACATACACAGATCGTACAGACACGGTAGTATAGCCTAGCTACTCACACAAGACACATACATAGATCGTACAGACACGGTAGTATCGCTTGGCCACCACCCACACAAGACACATACACAGATCGTACAGACACGGTAGTATAGCCTAGCTATTCACACAAGACACATACACAGATCGTACAGACACGGTAGTATGACCTAGCCCCCCCACACAAGGCACATGCACAGATCGTACAGACACGGTAGTATCGCCTAGCCACCACACAAGACACATACACAGATCGTACAGACACGGTAGTATAGCCTAGCTACTCACACAAGACACATACACAGATCGTACAGACACGGTAGTATCGCCTAGCTACTCACACAAGACACATACACAGATCGTACAGACACGGTAGTACCGCCTAGCCACCAACACAAGACAAATACACAGATTGTACAGACACGGTAGTATCGCCTGGCCACCCACACAAGACACATACACAGATTGTACAGACATGGTAGTATGGCTTAGCTACCCCCACAAGACACATACACAGATTGTACAGACACGGTAGTATGGTCTAGCCACCCGCACAAAACACATACACAGATTGTACAGACACGGTAGTATCGCCTAGCCACCCACACAAAACACATACACAGATTGTACAGACACGGTAGTATCGCCTAGCCACCCACACAAAACACATACACAGATTGTACAGACACGGTAGTATGGCCTAGCCACCCACACAAGACACATACACAGATTGTACAGACACGGTAGTATCGCCTAGCCACCCACACAAAACACATACACAGATTGTACAGACACGGTAGTATCGCCTAGCCACCAACACAAGACACAGATCGTACAGACAAGTTAGTATGGCTAAGCCACCTACACAAGACACATACACATATCGTACAGACACGGTAGTATCGCCTAGCAACTACACAAGACATAGATCGTACAGACAAGGTAGTATGGCCTTGCCACCTACACAAGACACATACACAGATCGTACAGACACGGTAGTATCGCCTAGCCACCCTCACATGACACATACACAGATCGTACAGACACGGTAGTATCGCCTAGCCACCCACACAAGACACATACACAGATCGTACAGACACGGTAGTATCGCCTAGCAACTACACAAGACACAGATCATACAGACACGGTAGTATGGTCTAGCCACCCACACATGACACATACACAGATCGTACAGACACGGTAGTATCGCCTAGCAACTACACAAGACACAGATCATACAGACACGGTAGTATGACCTAGCCCCCCCCCCTACACAAGCCACATACATAGATCGTACAGACAAGGTAGTATGGTCTAGCCACCTACACAAGACACATACACAGATCGTACAGACACGGTAGTATCGCCTAGCCACCCTCACATGACACATACACAGATCGTACAGACACGGTAGTATAACCTAGCCACCCACACAAGACACATACACAGATCGTACAGACACGGTAGTATCGCTTGGCCACCACTCACACAAGACACATACATAGATCGTACAGACACGGTAGTATCGCTTGGCCACCACCCACACAAGACAACATACATAGATCGTACAGACACGGTAGTATCGCTTGGCCACCACCCACACAAGACACATACATAGATCGTACAGACACGGTAGTATAGCCTAGCTACTCACACAAGACACATACATAGATCGTACAGACACGGTAGTATCGCTTGGCCACCACTCACACAAGACACATACATAGATCGTACAGACACGGTAGTATCGCTTGGCCACCACCCACACAAGACACATACATAGATCGTACAGACACGGTAGTATCGCTTGGCGACCACCCACACAAGACACATACACAGATCGTACAGACACGGTAGTATAGCCTAGCTACTCACACAAGACACATACATAGATCGTACAGACACGGTAGTATCGCTTGGCCACCACCCACACAAGACACATACACAGATCGTACAGACACGGTAGTATCGCCTAGCTACCCACACAAGACACATACACAGATCGTACAGACACGGTAGTATCGCCTAGTCACCCACACAAGACACATACACAGATCGTACAGACACGGTAGTATCGCCTAGCCACCCACACAAGACACATACACAGATCGTACAGACACGGTAGTATCGCCTAGTCACCCACACAAGACACATACACAGATCGTACAGACACGGTAGTATCTCCTAGCCACCCACACAAGACACATACATAGATCGTACAGACACGGTAGTATCGCCTAGCCACCCACACAAGACACATACACAGATCGTACAGACACGGTAGTATCGCCTAGTCACCAACACAAGACACATACACAGATCGTACAGACACGGTAGTATAATATAGCCACCCACACAAGACACAGATCGTACAGACAAGGTAGTATGGCCTAGCCACCTACACAAGACACATACACAGATCGTACAGACACGGTAGTATGGCCTAGCTACCCACACAAGACACATACACAGATCGTACAGACACGGTAGTATCGCCTAGCTACCCACACAAGACACAGATCGTACAGACAAGGTAGTATGGCCTAGCCACCTACACAAGACACATACATAGATCGTACAGACACGGTAGTATCGCCTAGCCACCCACACAAGACACATACACAGATCGTACAGACACGGTAATATCGCCTAACCAACTACACAAGACACATACATAGATCGTACAGACACGGTAGTATCGCCTAGCCACCCACACAAGACACATACACAGATCGTACAGACACGGTAATATCGCCTAACCAACTACACAAGACACATACTTAGATCGTACAGACACGGTAGTATGGTCTAGAACTTCAGAAAGCATCGTCTCTTTGACTGGGGGGTATATTGGATAAATACCCAACAGGCGTGCCATAAAAGCTTTTTAACACGGCTTATTTAAGCATGCAATAATATTGTTACATTGTACAAAGACTAATACTTATAGATACAGAGCATTCATTATAGATCAACTAACAGGAATAAAATAGACAAAATGCATTGGATAATCGTTTTGTTTTTGGGTAATTATTAATTTATGTATAATATATTTGATAGTTTTGGAACTAGCACTAGAATTTTCACTATATATGTTCAAGGTTAAGTTGTCATAGGTCGTACAATTATGTAAAAAATACCAAAAATAGCGGTTGTACAATTCTGTAAAAGGTTACCAAATAATGGCAGTTGTACAGTTCTGTAAAATATAAACAAATAATGGCAGTTGTACGGTCCTATAAAATTTACCAAATGATGGCAGTTGTACAGTTCTGTAAAATATTACCAAATGATGGCAGTTGTACAGTTCTGTAAAATATACCAAATAATTGCAGTTGTACAGTTCTGTTAAATACATGTATTATCAAATTATGGCACTTGTACAATTCTGTAAAATGTTACCAAATAATGGCGGTTGTACAGTTCTGTAAGATATTACGAAATAATGGCGGTTGTACAGTTCTGTAAGATATTACGAAATAATGGCAGTTGTACAGTTCTGTAAAATATTACCAAATAATGGCAGTTGTACAGTTCTGTAAGATATTACCAAATAATGGCCGTTGTACAGTTCTGTAAAATGTTACCAAATAATGGCAGTTGTACAGTTCCATAAATTGTACCAAATAATGGCAAGTGTACAGTTCTGTAAAATATTACCAAATAATGGCAGTTGTACAATTCAGTAAAATATTACCCCATAATGGCGGTTGTACAGTTCTGTAAGATATTACCAAATATTGGCAGTTGTACAGTTCTATAAAATGTACCAAATAATGGCCGTTGTACAGTTCCATAAATTGTACCAAATAATGGCAAGTGTACAGTTCTGTAAAATATTACCAAATAATGGCGGTTGTACAGTTCTGTAACGTTACCAAATAATGGCGGTTGTACAGTTCTGTAAACATGTTGCCAAATAATGGCGGTTGTACAATTCTGTAACCATACCAAATAATGGCGGTTGTACAGTTCTGTAACGATACCAAATAATGGCGGTTGTACAGTTTTGTAAAATGTTATCAAATAATGGCGGTTGTACAGTTTTGTAAAAATGTTACCAAAAATGGCGGTTGTACAGTTCCGTAACGATACCATATAATGGCGGATGTACAGTTTTGTAAAATGTTACCAAATTATGGCGGTTGTACAGTTTTGTAAAATGTTACCAAATAATGGCGGTTGTACAGTTTTGTAAAAATGTTACCAAATAATGGCGGTTGTACAGTTTTGTAAAAATGTTACCAAAAATGGCGGTTGTACAGTTTTGTAAAAATGTTACCAAAAATGGCGGTTGTACAGTTTTGTAAAAATGTTACCAAATAATGGCGGTGGTACAGTTTTGTAAAAATGTTACCAAAAATGGCGGTTGTAAAGTTCTATAACGATACCAAATTATGGCGGTTGTACAGTTCTGTAAAATGTTACTATATAATAGCGGTTAGACCGTTAATTCTGGAAGGGTGACTGAAATTATTTTAAAGATTATTGACTGGTTACGTCGTTAAATTGGAATTTGGCACTTATCAAAGTTTTTTAACAACTCATACAAGTAACAAAACCTTTAATAGACTTTCGTCTTGACATACATTTTAGGCTGGTGTGACTTAATCGAAAGTGTCATGCGATGTTAATGAAAAGAAGCATGAACGTTTAATTCCGTTTTAATCTACATTAACTAATTCAATCGTTTGTACTGTTACCACCTTTGTGGCCGTTATAAGGCTTGACATACCTTATAAGTTATAATCCAATAATCTCTAGTTATATAGAACTTTGAAGAATTTGTTGGCTCAATCACAATTAGTACTGATGTCAATGTTCGGGTTTTAGTCCCTGCCACGTCAATAACATTTCAAGCATGTGAATAACATAATATTGTCCTATAAAGATATAAATGCTGGAGCATGTGTTTGCATTTATTTACATATTGACCGTAACTTTAGTCATCATTCAACATCGTATGCGTTTTTCACTGGCATCATATTGGTCTAGGAACTTGACTTACCACTGATTCTGAGGATGCTAAACATTGACCCTAACTAGCGCCTAAAAACTGACACATACAAGGGTCGTTCATTTAATACCCGGACGATCGCCATAGCGCTTGATTGAAGCATGCGATTTTAATAAATTTTCGTTTAATAAGACGTACACACCAACTTGATAATTCGACAAAACTTGGTATAATTTAATCCTACCGAATACAAACTGTGGTTACTATAGTAACTTAACTAAGGGCTACCCGGCCCAACCTAAGTTTTCAGTGAAATGTAGAGTGTTGATATGACAGGGTGCTTGGTATAGTTGCCTTTTTTCAACGGAACATAGCATGTAACGTTATGGCTACATCTACGTTGTGTTATATAACGTTTGATGTCATTTCTGTACTGTTACTGTGCATGAAGCGCTGTTTAGTGACAACGGGCGTGTTTCCGTTAATATCACAATGAAATCGAATTTGTAAGGGAAATAAACGATTATGATACAATATCGTAAAATGATTAGTCATACAACTTTTTAACTAAAGAATCTATTTTAGAGAAGCATTTTGGGAATATTTGTATCGGTGGATTTCTGCTTATAAACGATTATTTGATGACAAGGATCACCTCGCGATGATCCGAGTACCGGCCAATCTAACTCAGAAACAGGAAAGTGTCGTCGGTTAAACATCAGTGGAGGGGTAAACACTACTTGAAGAATACTACTATAGTAATAACGGAACCATGCGAAATTGTCCTGGATACAGCATTTAACATCACTATCGAACATCTTAAAATGATAAAAGTGGCGCTCGCGTGACTTTATGGCTCCAAAACGACGATCAAACGGAGAAAATGGATCACGTTTTAGAAGCGAAAATGGCGTATAACGTCACAATATTTTAACGTCGACTTGGGCCGACTCGCGTTACATGTACTTATTAAAACACCAATATTATGTAAACCCTTCATCGTAACAAGTCGAAATTTCGTATGTAAATAGGGGAATGATGTGAATGTATTCCTGTACGTTTGCATCAATATCGATTCACTGGTTTTCCAGCAATATCGATCGTCCGGGTATTAAATGAACAACCCTCGTATGGTACGCTACAGAAGAAAAAGACCGCACAATATTTCTTAATCATTATGGCTTATATAGAAAATTGTCTGCAGTTTGCATTACTGGAGGCAAATGAAACGTATAGTTGCGTTTCTATCAAAATGTTTTGCTGTTGTTTTTCCTGAAAGCAGTCCGACGACACACATACACGTGTTTGTCCAAGCTGTGATTCCTCGGTATTGCACGATGTACTAGTATTCTGATTGTGCTTTAACGTTAGAATGGTGCCTTTTACGCAAAAAGTTTTTAATATTCGACCACCTGCAAGCAAATTCAACCATTATAAAAGCAGTCGTCTCTGCAAAGACCAACACTTTTATCTGGTACCAATTCCAATGATATTTAATTAAGCTGTGAAGAAAGACACTTGTCATAAAGCTATTTTTTAGCTATTTGTTTCACTTGATTGCCTTTTCAGACAGGTTTTACTATATTAAGTAGATCTATAATTTATTTAGATTTAGGATCTAGCAGTAAACAAAAATAAAACAGAAAATGGCATAGGCCTAGATCTTGTAGATCTATCGATCTTGTAGATATATACCAATTTGGTCATCGGGGAATATCAACAAGACTAGTTGCTAAGGTTCAGACCATAAATAATGGATTGCTTGATCATTGGAACCTGTTGAGAAATCTGCAGATATGATGCCGCTCGTCTGTCACATTATTTTTGTTCCGAAATTGCAGAGGTACGAACCCCTCTTGACTCGCACTTCAAAAAACAATGACGTCATACTATCAAAATATTTCGTGACGTCACTGGGTAATGCGATTTATTTTCATATCAAAAGTTGTTCATCGTGATTATTTTGTTTCAGAACTGAGATGAAATGTCAGAATCATTCATCATCGGTCTTCATCCGGAACAATGATGTAGTCAAGCATACTATAGAACATGCAGATCTAGAGTTTATTAAAAGTAGACCTAGATCTAGATAGTGTTCATGTAGACAGACAGTAAACACTTACATGTGAATGGCTGAAATCCTTTCTTGTATCAGGGCCGTATCCAGAGACAATAAATCACGCAATTATTGTCTAGAATTTATTTCAGGCATAATATTTAAGGTGATTATCTTTTCAAATGGATGTTTATTTTCGTAGTTTCTCAAAAGTATCTCAGGGTGGCTACGCGCCTGTTCATGAGCAAAATTTGATAAATGACACGTCCTTGACAAAAAATAGCGCGAACCAGATAGAAAACGTGACAGTATACATTTATTTTGCCTTATTTTGAAGAGTAGCACCTAAGTTAAAAATTATCCATTCTGATCACTTCGGCCTTTATGCATTCAATAGACCTCTGACATGACAATACTGTAGCGCACAGACAATCAAAACCACACAGAAATGACGGCAGCGCCTAGCCATCCATACAAGGGTCAAACAAAGAACGAACCATCCACATATAACAAGGCGCCATATTGAACTTTTTTCTCTCTCATGATTAGAAAATGGCAGCCCCCTGTCATCAGTACACATTATGCCAAAACATGTTCACACAAATGTATATATCTATATAGCTATTTTATACCAGTAATTACATACTATAAAATTCCACACAACGATTAATCATATGTATGCAGGGGATATTTTAACTTGATATGAACCGAAAGTCAAGTATTATATTTTGTAAACAAATCCAATTTCCCGAAAATTAAAAATGGGTCCTGTTTGTTGATGTTTTCAACACATGAATATAAATTATGAATAATATTTAAAGATATTTGGATTTTTGTCATGATATGGCTTCTTATGGTCGTAAAAATAAGAAACTTAATAGGAAATAAAACAGTTAGATCTACCATCTAATTGACGGATACATAATTTGTTATTTTCACGCGAACGAAGCCAGACTGATAACTCAGACTAACCACTTTGGTGTATTACTACACTTAGACATGAGGTTTATTTACCGGAGACAAACGGTCATGGCCGAGCTTTCACGGTTGAACATTTCTCTTAGGAATGTTTGTTGAAATGCACCTTAGAAGAATCGTATGGCTATCCTAAGAGCAATTCTAGGATATGATCCTAGGAATGATGACGAAACGGCCCCAGTCTACTTTAACGTTGCCATCGTAACTGCTCGGGTATTTACGTCAATGACGAATTTGCAACGTCAGTATTGTTCGAGTGGTTCTGATTTGATTTATATGCTTTTATTTGCGAGGCCCCCAGAAGAGGCTAGTCACTTTCGTTTTTGGGGGATAGTGCATGATACAGAAGATGCCCGAGTTCCAGAAGCATCCCTGGTTCTTTTACGTGCCGATGTTAAGCATCATAAACGGGACCTCGCTTAACGTCTCGTTCAATGACTGTTAGTAATTTTAGTTATGTTAGTTGGAAAACACTGAAAAGGATTTCTGCTTTGACCTAGCTGGAGTATGGATCGAAACCACAACCTTCAGATCAGGTCAGTAGTTCTTACCACTAGACCACTTGTCCACCTCTGGGTGGTTCTTAAATGTCACGTTGTTTGTTTATATTTTCAGCCGCGGTCACTTGTATTAAATCTGTGAACGGTCAGTACGCAGTTAGCGTCTCGGCATTACACACAAATCTCTCAACCAATTACCAAACGAGTGTACGTCCTGATGAGCTCACCAACATCACCTTACAATTTGGATTGCTGTACATTAATGATTTGGTGAGTATTTGAAAACTTAGTCCTTAAATAATAAATATAAGTTATACATGCTTTCAAGTAAAAAAACACTAACTTTCGGGCATCCCTACAACCTAAAACAAACTTCCAAGATGTGCCAAATTCCTAAAAAAAACTTATTTTTGTGTAATCTCCATTTTTGTAATTTCTGTCTGAATTTAAATAAGTTAAACGCATTTTTTCTCGATCGTTACGCTCGCCATCATTTGATTACTTATATTTTAGGCAGCCGATTAAAGAAAACTTGAATCTACGATCTATCAACATAAAATAGGCTCTTTTCAGGTTCGATACGCTCGCACAATAAATAGTCTTAATGTGTACCAAAAATAGTCGAGAAACTAGCTGTTAACATAGAAGGCTATAACATAAACATAATACAGGTGATCCAGCTTTCAAAACATGCATACAAACTCTTTATTAGGATACAAAAATCACTAATTTTTCAATTAAAACCATAGCGCAGTTGGCAGAGCGATAGTTTCAAACTCCAAATGGATTAACATTTTAGGTTCAACCCCAACACTGTCTCTATTTTTTTAAAAAAACGCATATAAAGAATTCATTGCTTATAATTGTTGTTTTGTTTTGTTTTGTTTTATGGTATCAGGCTGACAAAATGTATGAACTTAACTTCATGGTAAGAAGAATGCTAAACTACAAAAAATGTAAAATATATACAGGCACAGTGTTTAAACATCGTACCGGACGAACTAGTTTATGTATTTAATAGTAATCTATATTATGTTATATCGAATCAAAACTAAAACAATATGATAAATGATTCAAAGTAAAAAAGAAGACTTCGGCTCGGCTTGAACTCAAGGCAACGATTTCATATGACAAATATAATTATGTCAACGCACATATCCACTGAGCAACAGAGGCTATTGAATATAAAAACATATTATATTAAGTTAACACGTTGCTATACTGATTTTATCCAATAAATTGAAACAATTTTGTTCTACTGAGACTCGTTGCATAATTCGTTCAAGTGCGGAAATTTTCGAAGTAATAAAAATATAGTTTAATACTTTTATCGCTACATGTGGTTTTATTGAGTTGCTAATAGATAACAATCTGTAATGACTCAGTGTGCGGTGTGTAGACCACAATGTATCGGGTTCGACGCTAACTAAATATATATTTTTTTATTTTTAACATTTTTATCTTCATATGAAAGTATGCTATTCGAGAATTAAAATCATCGCTATGTTCAAATATCCATTACAAAATTCAGTCATACATTAAATTTATTATTAAAATAAAGACAAAAAAATATAATAACGTATAGTTCGCCGGAGATAACACTAGCCGTTGTTTACAAATAAAAATGAAAAATAAATACATTTTCGATATTCATTTTTGTTCAATCTTGTGCATATACACTTTTAATGATACACTTTAAATCTACACTGATAACTGGCAGCCAGTCGACTGTGCAGTGTTTATAATCTGCTTTGTTTGTTTATTGATAAGGCTAGAGTTATCCCCGGCGAACTATACGAAAACTAGTTTCAAACATATAAACCCATGGATTCAAGGATAGAAAATTTAAGTAAAACTATTAATGCCAAATGATTACAGTAAGTTTCGAACCTGCGACCACTGGCGTTAAAGGCACAAACGTTTCCACTGCGCTACTATTCATGCTTGATTTTCTGCACATGTAGTAAAATAAACATATGAATCGAAAACAGCCGAGTACAGCCAGGCGTATACGGACTTTGATCAAAGTCTCAGTTTAATCTGGTCAGGCTATACTCAGTATATTGTATTAAAACATCAATGATAAATCTTGCACATCTGGTTAATCCACCTTTGTGGAATATACCAAAATTTCCCGCCTTTCTCATTATCGTGGGCACACAATAGAAGTGCTTGAAAGCCTTGTTATATTTTACTTGTAGATGCATTTTTATTGTTTGGCGGGGGGCATTATTAACTTATTAAATTACCTCCTCTGTAAGATAAAAAGTGTTCTAAAAATCAACATCAGATTGCCGTCATTGAGCCACCATTCACAGAGATGTATGATGACGTGAATTCAACGAACGACAACTCTGCTCGGAGATTGTCTAAATATTCGGTATCCGGTGGAAATACCCGAGTAGTTAGTTATAAATGAAGATTGTATCTTTTTTTTAATTTCAGGATACGAGATCGGAGAGGTTCCAGGCTATGGGTTATTTATTGGTGGTAAGAGTTTAGCTTGCGCATTTTAAGTAACGACTTACCTTTTTGCTCACCTGTCACAATGACATAGTGAATAGGTGAGCTTTTGTGATCACTCTTCGTCCGTCGCCCGTTCGTCCGTCCACAATTGCTTGTGAACACACTAGAGGCAGAATGTTTGCCACTATGAAATCTAGGTCAAGTTCGAAACTGGGACATGTGGAGACAAAAACTAGGTCACTAGGTCAAATCTTAGAAAAAGCTTGTGAACGCATTAGAGGACACAATTACGTCCCAATCTTTTTGATTTTAGTTAGAATGTTAATCACTATGCAATCTAGGTCAAGTTGGAAAGTGGATTATGTGAGGTCAATAACTAGGTCACAAGGTCAAATCTTAGAAAAAGCTAGTGATCACAGTAGTGGACACAATTATGGCCCAATCTTGATAACACTTGGTCATAATGTTTGTCTATGAAATCTAGGCCAGATTAAAAACTGGGTTATATGGGGTCAAACACTGGGTCACTAGGTCGAATCTTAGAAATAGCTTGTGATCCATTAGAGGACACAATTATGATCCAATCCTCGTGAAACTTGGTTTTTATGCAATCGAGGTTAAGTTCGAAACTGGGTCATATGGGATCAAAAACTAGGTCACTAGGTCAGATATTGCACAATTCTAGAAAAAGCTTGCAATAGTGGCTGAATTTTCCCGAATCTTATAAATAGAATATAAATGCTTACATGAACTTAGGTCACCACATGGGCTTTAATGTTCTACTACGACAGGGGGGCGACCCCGGGCCCTTTGGGCCCTCTTGTTCTGTTTATTAAAGATGACAACCGCCGAAATCCTAACTGCCTGTTAGCTTGCCCCGCAAAGGGGCAAACCCAGCCACATTGACCTGATCAATTTGAGCAAAGATTACGTCCATGAATACATAGAAACACTGTAGGAAATAATTAAGCTAGTTCCGCCTCATTATTCCTTACCTAATTATAATTTTTCAGAGACCAAACTAAATAAACTGGTTTTTTAAAGGGACGAACTAATCCCGGTCTCCCCTACATATATAAATCTTATGACAAGTTTAACATTTTGAAAACATGATATTTTTTAACAATTGCATTTTTGAAAACAGTAATTAAAGTTCAATATTACTTTTTATTTATAAACACACCGAAACATTGTCCGGCTGTAACTTCCAAAAATGTCAACAGTATCATGTTGAGGCACGTACAATGTATCTACGTTCGGATTTAGATGTGAGTAAGAGTAGTCTTCCTTTTACATCAGTGTGCGAAAGCGATCATGACGAATAAAAATGGGTACGAAAGTGATCCCTTGTACAATACGCTTATTGTCAATCTTATACCTTTAAATCGATTTAAACGAAAATTACATGGTCCAACAGGTTAGCTTGAAAGCCCCCACTAACACCTTCGACAAACAATGAGGCGGAGCGATATCTACTCTGGCGTAATATTAAATATGACAAAGAATACCGAGAAAAGGTACATCCAAGGTCGTCTGGCACTCGTGTCGCACATGTATAATTGCAATTGTTTCTCAATTGCTTTAATACCTTACACTTTCTCTTGTTTTATCTAAATAGTCGTGGACCGATGGAAGATTGAGCTGGGATCCAATGAACTTCGCAAGTCTTTCTCACACCAAAATAGTCATTTCTGATATTTGGACTCCACCAATCATCGTAGCAAATTCGTAAGTTCTTTTTGCAGTTTTGAAATTGCGAACATTTAGTTTCAATGATTACTACAAAGCAACAGATTTGCTGGCATCGCGAAACTATGAGTTTTTAGTAAGAAACCCGTTTACTACATAGCAACGACCATAGCAAGGATCATAGCAACGATCATAGCAACGAACATAGCAACGACCATAGGTGGCTAACGGTGGTAGTAATACAAAATGTACTAATTACTCACATTTTAAACCATCGATATGACCAGCCATAGCAAGACCTAATGTAAAAACGAATTCTATTATAATTTTTAGATCCACTTTTAGAATAATTTTTAATTAATGACAAAATCAAATTCATATATGACATTTTAATTAATATGGTGTTTTGAAGGTTTTCCTTATTTCAAATATTGGAATTGTATAAATGTAAAAAATAGAATAACATAGTTGATGGGTGACGGGGCCTTATATACACTCAAGGACCTTAAAAACGCCTCACCTAATTCAAAGCCCAATATTGCTCAAAGAATTCATGTTATTGCAATATAATTTTACATGTGTATTAATTGATCTTTCCTACGTGTAAATCAGTTTAAATTGTAATAAAATATTGTCTCGTTTTTTTCTGGGAATCCTACAAGCGCACTCACCCTAAGCAAAAGTGTGGGATTTTCAATACTGGCTAAGGCAACAATTCATTCTATCATGCGGGATCATTCGAGCAAGAAGTCCTAAGACGAACCTCCTGTCACATATAAGGTTTTCACAATAGTTTCTACGCGTGTTCAAATTAAACAATAACCTGTCATTTTGTTTAAAACAAGCATAAATAAAGCCAATAACAAAAGAATCTCCACGCATTGCACAGACATTAAAAATCATAAAGTTTTAAGTTTTATCAATAAAATTGGCAAATTCAAAATCCTATCTTTTTAAACATGTTTAAATGCGGTAGGTTAGAGCGTGTGTAAAAGGAAACCAGCATTCTGAAAACTTGCAGATGTTTAAATAAAAGGATAGAAAACGATTAACAAGAGTATTCGACGAATTAGTGTGCCGACACCATCTCATGAATTAGAGTATAGTGCCTCGCATAGCCTGTATTGAAAATCCCACAGTTTTGCCTAGGGTGAGTGCGCTTGCAGGATTCCTAGAAAATAATGCGACAACATATTATTACAAAATAACCTGATTTTCACGTAGGAAAGATCAATAAATACACATGTAAAAAATTATATTGCAATAACATAAATATTTTGAGCGATATTGGACTTTGAATTAGGTGAGGCGTTTTTAAAGTCCATAAGTGTATATTTATTCATCGGTTTCATTATTTTTCTAGGGCAAGTGGGGTCAAATTTATCAATGACGACAGTGATCTGGCAAGTGTGAGTGCGTATCTCTTTAACACTGGAAATGTCAAATGGATGAGTCCTGCCAATATCGATTCACAATGCAGCATGGACATACAGTTCTACCCATTTGATACACAGGAGTGCACCATACTTGTTAGTGTTTCTTTTAGAATGTGATTTTATCATTTAGTACCATTTCCCGAAATTGTTCAGTATTTTTGATCGTATTTAACGCCGTTTCCAACAATTGTTCCGTATTTTTTATCGTATTTAACGCCGTTTCCCACAATTACAGCACTACTACAGAAATACAATGGAAAATTAGAACGGGAACCAGATTGTAACCTGCTAAACGAAACAGCCTAGTCGAATAGGCCTATTAGTTCGAAAAATAGAACGTTCTTCGTGGATTAGACGACGAAAATCGAGTCCGCTGATTGGTCGAAAAAGTCGTGCAAACACTAAGCAGATTATAAAAAATGTGGCGAGAAGGGCTGCGTTAACATCTACATTTAAGCAGCCACTTTTAATGATGATCAACTCATTAAGCAACACTATATATTTAATAGAATTGACTTACGGTACATTCATGAGTTCTTGAGAAGGTAGTTCATACTCAACTAGAAGAGCATTTAACACTGCATAATCTTCACGTAGAACGTCAACAAGCATATAGAAAATTCCATTCTATTGAAACTGCTCTACTTCGTGTGCAAAATGACATCCTTTGTTCTCTAGATCAGAATAACGCTACAGTCCTGGTAATGCTTGATTTATCAGCAGCATTTGACACCATTGATCACACCACTCTCCTACGCTAGTACAGTCTTGAAAACCATTTCGGTATAACAGGAAAGCCATTAGAATGGATGAAATCCTATCTGTGTGAGCGTTACCAGACTGTTTGTATAGATGGTGAACTTTCAAAGCCAGTACTGATGAACTATAGTGTTCCTAAGGGTTCTGTGCTCGGTCCGAAGAACTACATAATGTACACAAAACCAGACTCACAACTGTATATGGCATTCAAACCAAAAGATGGTGTCTCGCGTGATGAAACACTACAACGAATTGAAGCTTGTTGAAGGACATCTTGCAATGGATGAAAGAAAATTTGCTGAAACTTAACGCAGACAAAACAGAGGTAATCCTGTTTGTACCGAAAAGGAATGCTAGTACAGCCGAGAATCTCACGATGAAAGTTGGTGACGCAGTGATCAGACCAAAGTCGATGGTTAGAAACGTCGGTGCAAACTCTGTCTCAATGTCGTGTTTCATGCAGATCCCACAAATAGGTCAAATCAGACAATATTTGACTGTTGATGCAACAAAATCCCTTATCAATTCTTTAGTAACATCGAGACTGCATTACTGCAATTCGTTACTTTGCGGCTCCCCGAAATCAATCTGAAGGATCTTCACTGGCTACCTGTACAATACAGAGTGGAGTACAAGGTCTTGACTCATGTTTTCAAAGCACTACATGGAAAGTCCCCTGGCTACATCAGAAGTATATTGGAAGTATATACTCCACAAAGACAGCTGAGGTCTCAGAATGACTCTGTTCTTCTAGTTGTGCCAGGGATGAGGACTGTCACGTACGGTGACCGATGTTTCACGGCTGCAGCACCGAAGCTATGGAATGCACTGCCAACAGCACTCAGAGACAGTAAAACACTACATTCATTCAAGAAATTGCTGAAAACGCACTATTTTACAAAAGCTTAAATTCAGGCTGATTATGTGTTAAGGTTTTTACTTCTTAAAGAAAGTACTTTGTATTATTTCTTTGGAGTATAGGGGTCTCTTTAAAGGTAGCTAGCACAGTTATACCTTTGGAGACAGGTTTCTGGTAGCAGTGGTATCTGACGCTGTTCTTGAAACACCGGCTGGTGGAGTATTGCGCGTGTGGACTGGCCATACAGCTTACGAAGCCAACTGGACTTGAAACATTTCATATCGTGTATTTTACCTGTTTGCGTAAATGAGTGGTGGATATGTGTTGATTTATAAATTTGTCCATAGTTGTATAATTTATGTATATTGTTTTAACTATGTCTTTATCGTGATTGTACAGCACTTTTGAACGTGTATATACGTTAAAAAAGGGCTATATAAATATGGTAAAATAATAATGAGGATACGACAGGTTTTAAAGATAATGAACAATAATTTACTGCACTATGTTTTTCACGAAATTTCATGGGACCAGGGATCGGTTATTTTATAGGAGCCAGACCGCTTCAGTAATTATTTGAGACCAGTGCTCAGTGATTTAATGAGACCAAATCTTATGATTTCTATACATTCTAGATCTCTTCCTGGATGTTCACGTCAAGTGAACTCATGGTTAGTGCTGATCCTGATTCTAATGAAATCATGTTAGATTTATTTGAAGAAAATGGTGCGTGGACAATTAAATCAACATCGGTCAAATCAAAAACACAGTAAGTTTTCATAAACACGTCTTTGTCTCAAGCCTCATATCAAGTGACCTCATAGTATGCGGAATAATATTAATTGTAAACAGCAAATTTATTTACATATATAACGCTTTTTTCCATGATATTTAATGACCAAAAGCAATCCACATATCCAATTTAGATACAATATAAAATATTAATAACAATTACGAAAAAATACAGACACATTTTACGTAATATGTACATTCATCAGAGAAGACATATTCACAATCATGATGACCAATTGAGAGTCTCGAAAGATAAAATAGGCAATAGATCGGCCAACGATGCATACTAATATCCCTCAGCATCAGTATCCCCCATGCTTGACATTTTTTGGGATTTGATAGGCTGCATGTTACTCGCTACCATTACAGCAATTGGCTATAACAAGACGTTTATTCGGAACGTAATCGGAGAACATGCATTGTGTATTGTTCGGGTGTCTAACATATATAATGAAAACACATTTATTTAAAAATGGATTACCAAACTGAAACTTTACATGTCTGTCTGTGAATCCTTCAAGGCGATAATGTTTCATTAAAATCTATCAATGTTTTCTATGCGTTCCATGTCGGACAGGCTTAATATGTAAATAAAGGAATTAAATTTAAATGCACATTTCAGAAATCTCCATGGGATTACAATGCCAGCGGTAGCATTCAATGTTGTAATGCAGAGGAAGTATTCATACTACTTGTTGAACATGATGCTCCCGGTTGTATTTCTAACGTTATTTGGACCTTTAGTGTTTGCCTTACCGGTTGAAAGTGGAGAGAAGAACGGCTTTGCACTGACTATCCTGTTGTCGATGTCTGTGCTTATAACAGTTGTTTCCGATCTCATACCACCATCGTCAACGACTGTCAGTATTTTGAGTAAGTACCAGTTGCATAGACTGTTGACACTCGCATTGGAAGTTGTACGTGCGTACGCATTCGTTTTTCCGACATATTGGCAAAGGCCTTCCGACCTCGTGGACAATAAACTAGTCTAAAGCCAGATATCAGATATGTTTGTGGATTTGGTATTTGGAAATATCAAATTCTAACTTACGAAGCAAGTACGTTAACCAACAGCGAGGGATTTTTTTCCATGCTTTTAAATCTACGAACATTTGACACCGTGAAATTGCCCGTTTTTCGTTTTTAATAATATCAATGGCATGTTGTAGTACTGGTTTTCCCAGAAATGATTCAGAACTTGTACGATCTGTTTAAAATGATGTAACTAGCATTTTGAATCACAAACAAACGCTCCATTGTTAGATATGCAATATGCATGTTAGGAATTGCAAATGTAATAAAAATAATGTTATTGTTGCAATAACAAAAGAAATTGTAATGCATGAGTTTAAAAAATTTGCAAATTTGACGCCAGATTACCACAATACAACCCAATCTAGATTGCATGAAAACAAACATTCTGACCAAATTTCATAAAGATCGGATGAAAAATACTACCTCTAGCGCATATATATACAAGCTAGTTGTTGACAGGCAGGAAACGTATGATAAACAGACAGACGCTGGAAATCCAGCGATCACAATAGCTCACCTTCGAGAGATTAAGGCTGAGGTGAGCTAACAAGGGTACAAATATAAATGTTGTTCTTATTTTGCAGGTGTTTATTTACTGACGGCGTACATCTGTTCAACATTGCAAGGTTTCGTTGTTGTACTAATTTGTAGGTTACATAACAAAACAAGCAGAGGAGAGACACCTGGGAACAAGCTCCAGTCAGCATGTCGCTTGTTAGACTGTCTACTCTGCCACAGGTAATTTATTGCACAAAATGCTTTCAAGAGTTGAGCTTAAAGGATTTGTCCGTCCTCCTTCCAAGTGTTTGTGAACTATATTTCTTCATTCCAAATGGGAAACCCTCTGAACTGCAAACCCCTTTTTGTAAACAATTCTTTTTTCTACTAACTTTTTTAAAATATTATCGAATAGTATATATGTCAAACGTACAGATGCGTGACACTGTTTCCGTCATAGGTCTGAATACACTACTGCCTTACATACAATTGACCAATTAAATAAAGATAACCAATGATGACATCGACGTTGCGTTTTTGACGTCACAGTGGTAATATTTATCTTTGGGTTGTCTGTGCGCTACTGTATTTGATTAAAACAATCCGGATAGACGAAGTTTTCTGCAATTGGCTCACGGCAAAATTAGAATATACATTTTTAAAAACTCTTCTAAAAGATGAAAAACTGAATCACGTAGTATGTATGTATAATATTTTTTATGTATTTTTGTTCTCAATTTTCCATCAGATTCCGAGAGGACGATGATGATATGATCATATCCACTAGTCGTGCAAGGATTACACCAGTCACTAGTAAGGAAGACAAGAACCGATATGACGAAGAAGAAACCAAGGAGTACACTTATGAAGATTTTGCTAATCTTCTTGATAAGTTCTGTTTGTATGCGTTTTACACCCTGACCATACTTCTCACTTTAGTATTTATGATTGTCCTGAGTACTGGAGATAGTTAGATCATGCTGAGTACTTGAGATAGTTAGATCATGCTGAGTACTTGAGATAGTTAGATCATGCTGAGTACTTGAGATAGTTAGATCATGCTCTATTCTCACTTTTATATTTATGATTGTCCTGAGTACTGGAGTACTGCATACAAGTACACATAATATTTATCAAAAGAATACATTTATAAAAGAAATTGCATTGTTAATGTAAACAATGTTCTGTACACAATGTTATGTAAACATGTGACTGGTATGAATACCGGTGATCGTTTTACAGTAAACAATATAATTACAACATGGTTTTTATGTGTAATAATTTTCCAAATACGACTTCCTTTCTGGTGCCAATCGTCTAGATTAGATATAGAAAGTTGATCATGTACCCGCTTTTAAGTCGACCAATGCGAAACTCCAAATTACCGATCCAATGGTCGGTTACGTCGTATAATCGAGATCGTCTGATCAACGACTATGTATGGTATAATAAACATGTAGTAGAATAGTAAACACCATATAAATGTACAGTATCTGGAAGAATTTTATAGAAATTTTGGACTCTGATATGACAGTGATATTTTGTGATTTTGATCCTGAATAGAGAATATTAATGAATTCAGATATAATGTATTTGAACTATAAATCTGAATGATAACTTGACCTTCCTGCCAATATCATATCTTACTAGTACTCAAATGTTATAAATTATTTTGAAACTCAAATATCAAATTCTTATTGACAAGTTATTGTGAGCCTACTACTGTTCCAGACCAGTTTGTGAATATGCGTTTTTTGATAGTATATTCAAATGTACTTAAAATGTTTTTTTCAATGCGATTGAACTTTGTTCATATTTGACTGTATGTTTATGATTTTATAGTAAAGCCATCATCCATGTGTACGAATGTTGCATGTTTTTCTGCAGTTGTCATTTTATTGTAATCTGTGATAAAAATAAATGTTGTGCTCAGTTTTGTTCTGTTTTATTCTGATTATTTATAATCGGACATGAAATCAGCATAGCATAAAAAAGTTTACCACAGAGGTAACAAAAAAGTACAATACACTCAAAATGGTCACAGATTACAATTACATGACAGTCACAAGTCAACCCTTCTAATGTAACCGGAAACAATATGTCGATATGCAAACATAAGTTTTAACATATACCCTCATACAGTCTGAGCAGCTTTGTGAACAAGACGACCAGACATTTATGATGATTCTCATCAAATAAACTACACAGGTAAATATTTATAAACCGAGACTTTATAAAACAAAGATCTACATACAATGGGCAAATGCCCCTTAAAACCAGACACCTACCTATTTTTGTAGGAAAACTCGTATCCACGGTCGTGGGGGTAAAAGCGAAACTGATGGTTTATTTATAAGTTTGGCGTAGAAATCACGCGCGTAACATGAAAAGTGACACAAAAATTTTAAAGGAGTTGTTGTTTTAGCCACCAAAGTAGAAACGTAGCATGCAAAAATGTCGATTGGAGAATGTGATAAAGCCGTTGGAAAGTTTCCAATCAACCAGTCTGGTTCGCCGTAACATTGTAGCTAAATGATCTTTATTTGTTAAATAGTAAACCATACTAAACTCATGAGACTCGTCAGACTTGTAATGTAGTCAGACAATAATTGCTTTTGAAAAATAAGATTGTTCCGTACTATTTTGTGACACATTTCTGAAACGCATTACTAGTGTGTTTTTGATAACGTTGCTCAGTTACAGTGTGTTGACTCACTGAACGCCAAAACGGACGTCGCATATAACTAGGCGTTCAGAAAATAAGCCAGTTGTGTTTACTGTCTCGGATAGTTTTAATTTTATTAGTTTATTCCTTAGTATCGCATAAAGTACGTGTATTTTAGTAACAATGTAGTCATCAATTTGATCAACAACAAATTGAATATTAGCCTTACATCGCAACACTTAGATATCGCCCACAGAATGATAAAATACAGCAAGGATGTCAATAGACCACTCATCTACAAAGTTGTGTCTCGTGTTACCAAAAATAGCTTACATTTTATAAACGATTTTTTACTCTTTATCAATGATACAGTTACAGGTGGCTATATTACTGAAATAATATACAAACTACACAGTAGGAGGTACCAATGTTTATTGTGTTATAGCTGTATAACGTACATTATGCATGATAACTTTCGGTCCACGCAACATGAAAAATGACAGCTCATCAATTCAAGTTGTAAACAATGTGATTTTTCCTGAAATAAAAAGAAAATAAATTTGAGGGATTTCTAGTATGTAGCTAATTTAAGCACACTTACTACAGTTTCAGGTATAAAAGAAGGGTAACTTGATTATCCAAATTTGAAGAAAAATATAGCTTTATTGCCGATAACTCATAGTCTACTAAAGCAAGCATGATGGCCTATGCTTTTGGGGTATTTTTCTGTTTCTAATATGGGACTGTGGTCATATACAGTTTTTTACCCAATAACTCCTACAAAATTCGCAAGAGTTAGATGAATAAATCCAACTCGATTTCCAAACGAATCAAAACTCAATTTGCAATTACTCACAAGTATAAAAAATTATAAGAATTTGAAAAGATAAAAAATTCACAAACAAGAAGACTGGTAAACACGATGACAGTATGTCATTAGAAGCACGATGATGGCCGAGGTTGCACCGTGAAAGGTCGTAAATGAGTCAAGATAATGAGCCATGAACGACGGAGGAAGTTTCGTGTCGACGACAAAACTGGGCATGCGTAAAATCTCTACAATTTAGACCTACCTTTCCCATACATCTTCAAAACTTGTTCTTTCAGCACAGTCCCAGTCAGTCTGTTTGTCAGTACACACTTGTAGTCTCCATAATCAGACTTCAACACAGCTGCAGACCAAACATGTAATTATAATAATAATAATAACAATTATAATAATAATGTGGAAAAGTTGTAATTTAATGCAAATAATTCGCGACTAATTGTGAACTTTTTATTTCTGACTGAAGGCTAAAATAATTGCAAAAAAAATAACCAACTGCACTACTTTATTTTATGAAGACAGTGTCAGATAATACCGGTGTATTATGAATTGCCGAGCTGCTGTTGAAACTGATTCGCTACTAAGAACACCGTTTTGTCTGGTCTGATTAGCGAACTTCCACGGTACCTTTTATTAATGATAATATAGATTTGTCTATCACCTGACTACCAAGATGGCTGCCAATTAAAAACAAGGAGGGTAAAATCGGGACTCCTCGGACATCACTGACGTAACGTGACGGAAAGATCCGAGTAGTTACGATTGGTACAAATGTAGTAATCGTTATTGGGACAATACTTACATGTTATACCAAAAATGGAATAGAATCGTTGGTTATCAAAGACGACAGAATATCGTGCTGGGTCTAGCCTGGTTTGTAATTCTCCATTAGATGCCAGCTCGTGTCTAACACCATCGTTAATACGTTCCCAGGAGATTGTGTGGTCTTCAAAGTAATGACTGTCCCACATAGAACCACTCAAAGTACACAGGAAACGGATTTTCTTTGGATAATCGTCAATAAGAGAAAGGGCCCCGAGTTGAACAGCTGTAATCAAACAATAATTTGAAATAGACAAAAAAGAGAAAAGGATTGGCATATATGACATCATTAGTTATACCACAATGTTCATATGTCAATCTTTAAATAAAGATGTGAATTTATTAATCATGCTATGGACTTTATCACATTTAAGACCATTATAAATCTTATCATAGGTACCGTGAAAAAGAGTGCAATAACTACAATACTGCACTGAAAACGAGTGCGGTAACTGACAAAGGAGAAGCTTTTACCAACACAACTATGGTACTACACCGACCATGTTCTCAGTTCAACTCTGGTACCACTAGGTGGACCTTTTTACCAGCACACCGACAACGTTCTCAGTTCAACTCTGATACCACTAGGTGGACCTTTTTACCAGCACACCGACAACGTTCTCAGTTCAACTCTGATACCACTAGGTGGACCTTTTTACCAGCACACCGACCACGTTCTCAGTTCAACTCTGATACCACTAGGTGGACCTTTTTACCAGCACACCGACCACGTTCTCAGTTCAACTCTGATACCACTAGGTGGACCTTTTTACCAGCACACCGACCACGTTCTCAGTTCAACTCTGATACCACTAGGTGGACCTTTTTACCAGCACACCGACGATGTTCTCAGTTCAACTCTGGTACCACTAGGTGGACCTTTTTACCAGCACACCGACAACATTCTCAGTTCAACTCTGATACCACTAGGTGGACCTTTTTACCAGCACACCGACCATGTTCTCAGTTCAACTCTGATACCACTAGGTGGACCTTTTTACCAGCACACCGACAACGTTCTCAGTTCAACTCTGATACCACTAGGTGGACCTTTTTACCAGCACACCGACCACGTTCTCAGTTCAACTATGGTACCACGATGTGGACCTTTTTACCAACACACCGACAACGTTCTCAGTTCAACTCTGATACCACTAGGTGGACCCTTTTACCAGCACACCGACAACGTTCTCAGTTTAAGAAACGTTCAAAACACACAGAGAACAAAATCTAAATTAAATCACAATTTTAAGAAAATTAAGGAAGTTTATAAAATGCGGCCACATTCTTTTTATGTAAGTTATAAAACCAATATGCATTACGTGTAGTAGTGACCGGAATAGCCGCTCGTGTAAGCTCCTCGCCTGTAGTTTTGTCCCGGAGTGAACAGACATAGTCGCCCTCAACCTTCGGTGCTAAACCTGTAAAACATACGTAACTTTGCGATCACCCACGTGTACTAGAAATTTCAATATATATACAAATGTGATAATAATTATTATTCTTATGATAATAATAATAAACATTTTATTTCACATGGAAACTTATTTGGAAAATAAAACTTCGCTCACTTTTCTTAGGAAGGAGGAGGAGGTATGTCAATATTTAAGCCCACCCACAATGTATGACGTCACACTAGAGTTTAGATGGAATCAAGTTGATGCAGGAGAGGCCGTTTGGTTTATTCTCGTCCAACAACAACAACAATACCTTATATGGGTTTTTAGCGGAAGTGGCGGGGAGGTGATAAGTGCGCATGTGCAATATTGACAAAATGAAATGGAAGCACGAAAGCCGCCATTAACGAAGGTCGATTCAGACTGGAAAATACTGATTTGGACCACTAATCGTTAATAGCAGGCATCATTAGCGGTGCGTGTTGGTGTGAATATATCTCTGTGAGTATTTGAAATGGGTTTCAAACGCGAGCTTTACTTAAATATTGTATTCTGGTAATAAAACCAGAATAGATTGTTGATGTTCTGAACTTTCCGAGGAGGGATTTTTTTAAAATCACTGCTGGCTTAATTAGATCTTTAATGGTTGATTTAGCGAGTATATTCGAACCTATTATGACTACGATACAGTATTCTTCTTGTGTCATTGCTAGTACAAGTATTAATCACGGTACTACGAGCATTAAAAAATCGAAGAGTTTCGTCCCAAAACATTTCGACCCACTATTGGGGCATTATGGTTTTCTTCAGTTATACGTTATTTTTCAGCTACACAATGAAGAAGAACACGCTTAACATTAACTACCACCTTACAGAAGCATAGCTTGGAATATTTGGAGTGTGTAGACAGTGCTTATCGAGATATTGCCTTATATAAGGTAAGTCACTATAGCAGGAACATACAGTCCCTGATGTAGGTACATGTAGTATTTAACTTTCGTTATATTTTCTTGATCTTGATCTGAACATCCATGAAACGGAGAGATGGCGTGCATTATGTAGATCTACACCCTTAACACTTACAGATAGAGCTAACTGAGTAGGCCTATTTGTGTATCTATACATAGGTACACCACTACGATATTGTACCTGTATATTACTTAGTCATTATCCACACCTGTAGATTATCTTCCATTGATGTCAAACCCCTTACGGGGACATAGACATTTGTCTGTCAAGGGCAGACCTAAAATCAACAAAGAGAAAGAGGTGTGATACAAGGAATCAGGGTGTGTTTATACCGTAGCTCGTTTCCAATACAATCCTGGGTTTATTAACATGCTCAGTCTATAGCACTGATACACCCGAGACTACTAGTTTCATCTCTAGTTGATGGGAAACACTGAAAAGCGGTTCAGGAATGACCAAGTGCCCCCGCCGAGATTAGAACCAGGGACCTCTCGATCAGTATTCTTGAGCATTATCCACTCGACCACCATGGCACCCCTGATTTATCACATACCTGGATCAATATAAACCTGTGCTGATCTGCTCTCTGCTTCTAACAACTTAGTGGAGGACAGTAGCACAGAACAATTGAACCCAGATCAACTTTACCTGGGTCACAAACAAACTCAGTCTGATCATTGTCCTATACGGTAGCCCATATCCATTCTGGCTAATCAGGCTGTAGGCCAGCACGCTAATCAGGGTGTAGGCTGGCACGGCATCATGGAGTGTTAAGTGACAGCTGAGAAATTAATTTCAAACTGCCAGATTACAGGCTCATGTCCATGACCCAGCCTTTGGCCTTCAGTATAAATGAGCCGAAAGGTATACATGCTCAACATTAGATACGCAGATATCATCCAGCATCCAGGTGGATGGTGACCCAGGTATTAACTAGGCTAGCTCTGAACACATTGCATAATCCATTACATGTTTCTAAACAATTTTTCAGTTATATACAGTGGCACTGCGGCAAATTCACCGAACTATATCTGGACCTGCAACTATCTCACCCTTCCAAGAGAACATTCAACATATAACCAAGATACATGAAGGTAAGAATAGGAAATTGCAACTAGCTAGCTGTCAGACATAATGTTATACTGTCAAACACAGTTTGGCTCATCGCAAGACTTACTGACACTCTGCCAGACTCTTTATCACTTTGCAAGATTCACTGACACTCTGCCAGGTTCAAAGACACATTGAGAGACTCACGGACACATTGTCAGAATCACTGACACATTGTAAGACATACACACACTCTTTAAGACTCACAGACACTTAGCCAGTCTCTCTGACACATTGATATACTCACTAACACATTGTCAGACACACTGACACATTGCAATACTAGCTAACACTCTTTCAGAATCCATTGACATATTGCCAGACTCAAAGACACATGGTCAGACTCACTGCCACTCTGCCAGACTCACTAACACATTGTTAAACTCACTGACACATAGTCAGACTCACAGACACTTTGTCAGACTCACTGACATATTGCCAGACTCGCTGACACATTGCTAGATTCTACTGTCACATTGCCAGACTCACTGACACATTGCCAGTCTCTGACACATTGATATACTCACTAACACATTGTCAGACACACTGACACATTGCAATACTAGCTAACACTCTTTCAGAATCCTTTGACAAATTGCCAGACTCGCTGACACATAGTCAGACTGACTGCCACTCTGCCAGACTCTCTAACACATTGTTAAACTCACTGACACATAGTCAGACTCATAGACACTTTGTCAGACTCACTGACATATTGCCAGACTCGCTGACACATTGCTAGACTCTACTGTCACATTGCCAGACTCACTGACACATTGCCAGACTCACTGACACATTGCTAGACTACTGTCACATTGCCAGACTCACTGACACATTGCCAGACTCACTGACACATTGCTAGACTCTAATGTCACATTGCCAGACTCACTGACATATTGCTAGACTCTACTGTCACATTGCCAGACTAACTGACACTGCTGACTCACTGACGTTCTGTCAGACTCACTGACACATTGCCAGACTCCACTGACACATTGCTAGACCAACTGCCAGACTCACTGACATAGTGTCAGACTCACTGGCATTCTGCATGACTCACGTACACTGCCAGACTCACTAACACATTGTCAGACTCCACTGAAACTTTGCTAGACTCACTTCAAAACTCAATGAGACATTGATAGACTCACTGAAATAGTGCCAGACTCACTGACACTCTGTCAGACTTGCTGACACATTGCCAGACCCACTGCTAGACTCACTGATACATTGTTAAGCTCACTGACAAATTATCAGACTCACTGACACATTGTTAGGCTCAATGCCACATTACCATACTCCACTTAAACATTGCCAGACTCACTGACACATTGCTAGACTCACTGACAGACTTACTGACACTTTGTCAGACTCACTGACACATTGTTAGACCAACAACATGTTGTCAGACTCACTGACACATTGGTACACTCAATGGCACATTGTCAGACTCATTGTCACATCGCATGACTCACTGACTCTTGCCAGACTCACTGACACATTGCCAGACTCACTGACACATTTCCAGACTCACTGACACATTGCCAGACTCACTGACACATTGGTAGACTCACTGACATATTTCCAGACTCACTGACACATTGCTAGACTCACTGACACATTGCCAGACTCACTGACACTTTGTAAGACTAATTGACACATTGCCAGACTCTCTGGACACATTGCCAGACTCTCTGGACACATTGCCAGACTCACTGACCCTTTGTCAGATTAATTGACACATTGCCAGACTCTCTGTACACATTGCCAGACTCACTGACACTTGGTCAGACTCATTGACATATTGTCAGACTCACTGACTCATTGCCAGACTCACTGACACATTGCCAGACTCACTGATACTTGGTCAGATTCATTGACATATTGTCAGACTCATTGACACATTGCCAGACTAACTGGTACTCTGACAGACTCACTGACACTCTTGTCAGGCTCTCTGGACACATTGCCAGACTCACTGACATTTGTCAGACTCATTGACATATTGTCAGACTCATTGGTACACTCTGGCAGACTCACTGACACATTGCCTGACTCCACTAACACATTGCTAGACTCGCATACACATTGTCAGACTCACTGACAGACTGCAAGACTCTTCTGACACATTGCCATACTCTCTGGACACATTGCCAGACTCGCTGACATTGGTCAGACTCATTGACACAATGCCAGACTCACTGGTACTCTGATAGACTCCACTAACACATTGCAAGACTCCACTGACACATTGTCAGAGTCATTGACCCATTGCCAGACTCACTGGTACTCTGTCAGACTCACTGACACATTGCAAGACTCCACTGACACATTGTCAGATTCATTGACCCATTGCCAGACTCACTGGTACTCTGTCAGACTCACTGACACTCTTGTCGGACTCAACTGACACATTGTCATACTCACTGGTACTCTGTCAGACTCACTGACACTCTTGTCGGACTCAACTGACACATTGTCATACTCACTGACACATTGCCAGACTTCATTGACATTTTGCTAGACTCACTGACACATTGCCAGACTCAGACTCACTTACACTCTTGTCAGACTCCACTGACACTCTGGCAGACTCACTGACACATTTCCATACTCATTGACACTTTGCCAGACTCTCTGGACACATTGTCAGACTCACTGGCAAATTGGTCAGACTCATTGACATATTGTCAGACTCATTGACACATTGGTAGACTCACTGACACATTGCCAGACTCACTGACACATTGCCAGACTTCATTGACACATTGCTAGACTCACTGGCACATTGTCAGACTCACTGGCAAATTGTTAGACTCACTGACACTCTTGTCAGACTCCATTGACACTCTGCCAGACTCACTGACACATTGCCAGACTCTCTTGACACCGTGTCAGACTCACTGACACTTGGTCAGATTCATTGACATTTTGTCAGACTCATTGACACATTGGTAGACTCACTGGCACTCTTGCAGACTCACTGACACATTGCCAGACTCCACTAACACATTGCTAGACTCGCAGACACATTGTTAGACTGACTGACAGATTGCAAGTCTCCACTGACACATTGTCAGACTCACTGACACATTGTCAGACTCACTGGCACATGGTCAGACTCACTGACACATTTGTACACTCACTGTCAGACTCACTGACACATTGGTAGACTCAATGACACATTGCTAGACTGACTGACACATTGATAGACTCAATAACACATTGTCAGACTCATTGACACATTGTCAGACTCAATGACACATTGGTGGACTCAATGACACATTGGTGGACTCATTGACTCATGGCCAGGCTCACTGACACATAGCCAGACTCCACTGGCACGTTGCTAGACTCACTGACACATTGTCAGATTCATTGACACTTGTCCGACTCCACTGACACATTTCCAGGCTCAATGACACATTGGTAGACTCACTGACATATGGCCAGACTCCACTGACACTTTGCCACATTCACTGACACATTGATAGACTTCACTGACACATTTCCAGACTCATTGATAGACTAAGTGTTAGACTCACTGACACATTGTAAGAATAACTGATACATTGGTAGACTCACTGGTACTCTGACCATTGATAGACTTCACTGACACATTTCCAGACTCATCGATAGACTAAGTGTTAGACTCACTGACACATTGTAAGAATAACTGACACTCTTGGCAGACTCACTGACACATTGTCAGACTTGCTGACACATTGTCAGACTCATTGACGATCTTGTCAGACTCCACTGAGACATTTTCAGACACACTGACACATTTATGGACTCACGGACACATTGTCAGACTCATTGACACATTGTCCTATTCACTGACACATTACTAGGCTCACTGACACATTGTTAGACTCACTGACACGTCAGAGTCACATGTACTCTAACAGACTCACTGACTCTTGTCAGCTTCACTTACTCTCTTGTCAGCCTCACTGACACATTGCCAGCTACCATTGAAACATTTCTAGACTCACTTTCAGACTCTCTGTCAAATTGATAGACTCGCTAAAGCTCTGCTAGACTCACTGACACATTGCCTGACTCCACTGACACATTGCCTGACTCCACTGACACATTGCAGACTCACTGACACTCTCTCAGACTCACTGACATTGTCAGTTTCCCTGAGACATTGCCAGACTCCACTGGCACATTGCTAGACTTACTCACTCCTTGTCAGACACACTGACACGTTGGTAGACTCACTGTCAGACTCACAGACCTATTGTCAGACAAACTGACACATTGATAGACTCACTGTCAGACATACTGTCACATTGCTCAGACCGCGACCTGATGGTTGCAAGTCAGGTGTTCTTCTTGCTCTTCTGAGCTACCCTGGCTGCCTACACACTCCCTCACCCATACTTTGAACAGGTTGGGACCATTACAGAAACAAGTTTTTGATACTTTACCTCTAAGCTAAAATAACCAAGTATATATGTATTGTGCTTTTTTCAGGTCAAGTATAGACAAAATCCATGTACAGATAATCCCTATGAAGATTTATGATGGGTTGTTACAGTGATGGTATAGAATTCCTTGGATGCAGATTCCATTTTAGAGCTGTTGAATTATTGAACTGTACGTAAACCATACCATTTTTTATAATTATCCCTAAGATACAGATAAGTCTATGGGGGCTATATCAGAGTCATGCTTGAGGTTGGCCGGTTGTGTGTAGTTCTGTTCATCCAAATTCTGTCTGCACTAGTCGGTTACCATTGATCAGATTTCAATGAAACATTTGAAGTATCCTTGGATTATCTGTAGTACTTGTCATTATGGTGCACATCAGTCCAATAATTTTTTGGGGAGGTTTTATGTCTCCCACATACAACTTCATGGAGGGAGACATATTGGTTTTTTGTGCTTGGCGTCTGGACGGATGGGATGTCATAACATGTCTAAATGTTTGTCCATGCTAGTTCACCATGTATCAGCAGTATGTCAGTCCATATGTCATCTGCATGGAAGTCTACTTATACTATCAGCGGTATGCTTTTATGGTAATGACCGACTTTAAGGTTGTTGTTTTTGTTCCTACTACTTGGCTGCATCCTTTGTTAGAGTTTTAAGGATGTTTCACAAGACAGAATGAAGCTTACAAAGCTGTGTCAGGCTATAAATCTGGGGATATTCATCATCTATGTGAAAGCTTTTGTTTCATTTTTGTTTCATTTATTCTGTTGATATTGTCATTGATATACAGAGACAAAAATAAAATAAACAGACAATTACATGTTGCATGGAGAAGTTGGATTTCTTCAACCTCTTAGTCTGGAAAAATACATAGATTGTTAATAAGACCTTTGAATGATATAATTTTGGTTTGTATATTAATCTTATTAGGGCATCCTCAGTGTTTGGTGGAATCAGGATTTGTTCACGATCAAGAAGCTGGTATTGTCACACGGATACTTAGATAATGGACCCAATTTGAAGACCTTGTCCACAAGTTAGCAAACCCAACTTGACCATCGATCATCTTGGAGAAATTGAAAATCCTTACAATTGGATAAAACATTTAAACGGCTGAAAGAAATAAGGTATTTGAAGCAGCTGTATTAATAATCCAAATTAAGAGGATCTACCATGAGTTGTCAATTGACATACTAACAACTTTTATTAAACCTGCTCTGGGTATTATTAAGCAAGCATCTAGCCAGCTTAATACTGGTTATATATCCTGAATAAGATTAATAAAAGTTTGTGTCAAGTGTTGAATGTTAGATTTTTTTTTCATATGACACTTATAACACTGAAATACACATCTTTCTGTTGAAAAACAGCCTCATTATGTTGAAATATGCCGGAAATGTACATGATATATTGACATCATTTATGTGATAAAGTAGTAATCTGACAATTCTATTACACTAGTGTAGTCAAAACAATACATGCTAGTAATACTAACCCTGATAGAATGAACATTATGTGATAGATTTTAAGATATAATTATTAACCCTTCACTCCATGGAGATGCATGTTGAGACAACTTCCATAATGTGAACAGGATACCCATTCTATGCATTAAACATAATTCTATGCAAATTCCATTCTGTAACTGAAAGTGTTTATAGTTTATATTAACTCATATTGAAATGGTGAACACTATATAAATATGATGTTAAGGTGCCTATGGCTTAAAGGGTTAATGTTCAGATGATCATACTTCACTATTAAATCCAAAATAACATATTATTATGTTCACAATAACTACAGAACTAACTGACTCATATCAAACTGACTATTTGTGGTGCATATTTTTTCTCAAAATATTGAACAGGTGCGATGATACTGTATGTTATGAATTGCTAAGAAATGTTTTAATATTTCAGGATGTATCAGTAACTGCAGTGTTTCTTCAGCTCTGTCACGCATTGTTGCAGCTCATCACACATCTACATATCTGAATCAAGAAATATTTAGTCTTGAAGGATCAAGTCTGAAGTTCCAGATACCCTTCATCAAGTGATATAACTCCACCAGTGTCTGCACTTGCAAGACATATTGTGCTCTATTTCAAGGAACATGCTACCATGGCAACCAAATTGATACATTTCTAAAACATGATGGTTTCAGTTCTTATTATTCTGCAGACAAATACATATTTTGTTCAATAATTTTGAGAAAAAAATCCACTGAATTTGGAAAACCAATCTTCATTTTTTCAAATCTATGTTTGACATTGGCAAGGTTCGCGCAGGCCTTGAAAAGTCCTTGGACTTGGTTTCAACCTAGTAAGTACTTGAATTAAGCGTTGCCTTGAAAAAATGTCTAAATGTTACTTTAATCTAACTAAAAATGCTTGAATTTAGGCAAATAGCCTTGAATATGAAAAGTATACGGATGTTGTCAAATACCTGCCTAAAAATGAAAACATAAACACTTTTTCTCAAAGTAAAAGTGTGGGTGTACAATTAATGAATTGAGTGCAATAGGGTATTCTTCTGTATGGCGTTTCATGTTTCTACCTTGAATAGTTCTTGAGTTTTGTGTGAGAATTCTGTATGAGCCATGATTGGTTTCCATGACAACTGACTCGCATGACTGTGTATATATATGTGATTTATTTCCTACTTTCATTTTTTTGTAAATCTGCTGGGAAGGTTCATGGATCATTTCATAAATAGAGAACGTGTGAGGCTTGGTTATGGTTTATTTAGAGGCAGCATTCACTTGAAATTAGAAGTTTAAATAAATGATTAATCAGGTCAACCTAGGGGCCTGCATGCACTAAAAGTGAGTAACCTAGGAGCTGTTGGGCCCTCTGGTCTTATACCAAGGTTCACACTGGTCTTGAGAAGTACTTGAATTGGATGCCTAGTACTTTAAAAGTACTTGAATTTAAACTGCCAGAAAGTTCTTGATAAGTACTTGAATTTTGAAAAAAGCTTCATTTTGTTTAAATTAGCCTCATGCTTCTTAGTATCATTATTTAATTTGATTTTAAGGCATTTATTGCATACTTTTGTCATGACTAACCGGGTTTTTAAGTCCTGGAAAATGGGATAAATGAGGTCATTGAAAAGTGCTTGAATTTGTTTATTGAAGCTCTGTATGAACCATGTGTACTATTAAGCATATTGACCTATTTGAATCTATAAATATGTTAAAAATGAATTGATTTGAGGTCCCCATGGAAGATTGTTTATATTCCAATGTGTTAACCTCGTAAAATAAAGTCATTTTTATTATTATATTTATTATTATGGTCAATTTTAGACCAATTTTTACTCTATTGTTTCAACATTACCTAACTGCTAACAGTAATTTAATAGACACATTTCTAGTTATTTCAGCAGACAAATTCTAATATTGTTTCGGTTAAATGTACATGTATTTAGATGGAATTGTTACTTCAGAATAATTTCAAATGCACTAATAAATTTGTAAAGCATCCATCAGAGTTGTTGTACCAAATGATTGTACTGTGTGTTAAAAAGATTGTTTAAAATATTTCATTATTTTATAACATTACTCTTATATGTACTAAAATACAGGTTTTCACTTGTGGGACCCACGATTTTTCAGATACTTCGGGCATTAATTGAGACTATCAAAATATATAAACAAAATTATACAGTATATCAAGTTGGTTAGATAGTAACTAGACTAAATTGGTTGCTGATATATCTTGATAATGGTCAGTCTAGGATCATCAATTTGTTGTGAAGGTTTGTCATGACCCTGTTGATTTTCAGTGCCTGGTCAAAAGATCAAGGTGGGGGGGGCATTGGCTCATCTAGGGGATGTTTTGTCTTTTGTAAGGTCTCAAAGATTACTTTTTCATCCATTGAAATTATGCGAACAAACTTTTTACACACTGCGTTATGTGTGAATCCGTTCAATCTCTTTCCGGTAACAACTGTCTGTTGTAAGAAATGCAGTATTCAGCAACAATTGTCTTCTCAGACTCATGACCAGAGGATATGTCTATATCCATTTTGATATATAAGGTACTTGATTTGATGCAGAATGATTTTATTATCAATACACAGTGGGACATACCCAGTTAATTGTGTATTAACCAGGTAACATTTTGAGTAAAGTTCACAAATGATCCTGCTTTTGGAAGATGTATGCAGAATACCAGATCCTCTGATCAAAATATCAGAACCTACTTGGCCAGTGTCACTGACTCACTGTGAGACATCAATTACATTGAAGAAGGAACAATGTTCGAAAGTACATGTACTGTCTCACTTAATAAACAGGCAATGATACACAGTTCAGTAGTTTTATTGATCATGTGCCCGTGCATTACCAATGTAGCAGTTTTTCTCCAAGCTGGTTTGTCTGACGGAGCATCACAACTTTTACTGCTTAACTCGATGTTTATATTTAAAATTAACATGCTTTCACATAACAGGGACAGGCCAGTTCCTTGGCATATAAGGTACAACCTTTGAAGAGCAACATCCTTTCTATACAGACCTATGTTTCCCTTAACCAATATGTATTACATACATTTAACCTCTATATAGCAACAACCTATATACAACGAATAAAAGCAGCTCCTAAAGAGTGTTGCTCTACAGAGGTTATGCTGTACAAACAACACATAGTCAACATAAAGTTATAAAATATAATAGATTTCATGGTTCTGGTAACATGCTGAAATAGAATGGAGTAGTTAGAACATGTTATGTTTTGAAGTTATCTTATGCACTCGGAATTCGACGATCCGCTGTGAATTTCAGCAAAATGCCAATACAATGTTGATGGTATGGGCAAAAATACGGTAGGTAGGTAGGATTTTAAGATTGCTTTAGCCTCTCTGCATGTATTCCAGAACACTTGCTCGCCCGGTTCAAAGACTTGGAGCTCATCAAGTTTGGTTGAATTAAAATGAATACAAGTTTCCATAAACGAATCGACGTAAAATGCATGTAGCATCATGAACAATACTGCTATAACAAGCAAATTGCTATCGAATGACGAATATACTTAATTGATTTGATCTTGTTAATGTATTACTTGGTGGTTACGTAACTAAAACGACAAGATCTAAATGTATGAAATTATTTTCATATTTTTAAAAGGAGCGGGTAAATTTCAAAACTTGTTTCCCAATCCTATAACATTTGTTATTATTATACACATGTTGCAAACTATTGGTTGAACACATACTGTTTAAACTAAGATAGCGTGCAAGTATGTATACGGAACAGACCTTGTACTAGTAAAAAGTCAGCTAGGAGAAATTCTGACATTTTTTGTTGAAACATAATTGCATGTACAAACATTTGGATATGACATCCTACATTCGTCTATTTGAGGTATACACACGATATATTGTGCAAAGATATGAGGAAACAACAATTCAATATTACAAATGTACATTTTACTAACACATAATTGCTGTAACGGAGCGCTTCAAATTCAACTATCTAGAGCTATCACATTCCTGAGTGTAAATCATACATTCACAACACTGCCCCATGAAATAGGAATATCGTTCTGTTAACACATGCGCAATGGAAATCTGCCGTTGTATCCAGACAAAACCAAAACGACTATCAATGGCTCGTCTTGATAACGAATGATGTAGCAGCCTACTTAATAGCCGTGAGGTGCTCCGTGTAATTTCGATGTGCTAGCCTTCATGAGAAATCTGGATATATGTACATGTCACCCGGAAGCCGGGCAATGTCCGTATAACCGATGAGATAAATTGTATACAATAAATAAAGTTCAGTTTTACAACTAGTAAAGAAAACTAAACCGACCGACGCTTATACAATGCCGCGATGATCGACCAATGTCCGTCCGACCCGGTTAGGCATAAAAGACACAGTATGATCATCGGACGGCTATCATATCTGATTTGTGACATAGGTATAAATGACGGGTTTTTTTTAAGATATATAATGATGAAAGAATTTAAATTATGATATAAACTGCAAATTTTGGACTGCTTTGTAGCGCGAGTTGTGGGGAGTTGTAACGCGTCACAACGCGGTGGCTATCATACAGTATACATGAATTGATGTCTTCGCATGTCGCCATAATAGTACGTCGAAGACCTGTCGTAGGAATCTCGCATATTATTCCGTTTACGTGCCTTCTTCGATCGCCAAATAAAACAAATCTACGACACAGCACAAGTTTGTTGCGAGTTTGAGAGGCTTTCGCACGATATCTGTGAGACGCTGAGACATCTGTACGATATTTGGCGAATTTGTGCGACTTGTTAAACGAAATTTCTGCTTGAGATTCTTCGGGATATCGGGGCCAGACTGTTGTACAGTTCTCCTTTCGTCGGAGGACATATATAATTACGTTATCATTTCCCGCGGCAATAATTTGGTTGTATCACGACTATTCTTATGTTGGCATGCTTTGCGTGTGTTGAGATGAATTTATTAAACGTTTTCTCAATGGAAATATTTGCGACAGACGTGAAATGCATGTATTAAAATTTGCTAGACGCTTTGCGTGTGCCATAGCTCTGCATATATATAGTGAGTGAGATGGAGATGTCCGAGGTCAATATATTTACACCCATTTGTCGCCATCACTCGTCCGTTTCTCTTACTTTATCGCCATAGACACATTTATGGAAGATATGTCTTCGATTGTCGACAATAGATCGTACTTATATCGTATATATAAACTGTTAAACTGTATATGTATCGGCGAAACTCGTGGCAAATATTTAATATGCAATTATCGTACTTGTGTCGTGTCAATGTCGAATCATCAAATAAATGTCACCATGAAAAATACCTAGCTAAAACTCGTGGCCCAAACTCGCCACAATGTGACAGGGTCTTTAAACACTCGATCAGCTTGTCTGAAAACAAAAGAGTGAAAGTTGCCTCTTGTAAACGCGCTCAATAGATCTAAATGCAAGATTTCGTCGAATACATTTCTAAAACTTGACGGAGCTTCATGTTGTGTCGAATTGTCAGTTGAGATACTACGGGTTCGCTGCAAATTTGGGTGATTTATGAATTAAAATTATACATTCATTTATGAATATGAATAGAACACATTCGGTCGAGATAATGAGAAGTTGTTGATCAGAGGTGTCAGCCAAGTCAAGACATCGTAAGCCCACAGATGGAAATGACACTGGGCTCGAATAGAAGCCGACAAGTTGCATTCAGTGATGTACTATTTGCCGTTTGTGCGATTAGAGTAATAATACGACCTAGGAACACGTTGGTCAATTGTAATGTTGGGTTCTTACAGAAGAAATTACACATCAGCTTAAGATTGATATTGTAATGAAAGCAATGTTCCTATGAAATAGCACAAGGCCGACCAGCCAAAACTTGTGGTTTGAAGAAATGTCTACTACCGAAAATCAGTGAAAGTAACAATCCGTACTTTAATTTCAATAATTATATATATGCTGGAGTTTCAAGTACATTGTACTTGGAAGTACACCTATTTCAAGGTATAAACTACATTTTGTATTTTCAATATGCTAGCTGTCGACTGTGGATAACCAACAAACATCACATTAAAACAGTGTACCAGTAAATGCATTTATATTTTATAAGCATGTGCGTATACATCTATGTTTTTGTCAAATAAAATATTGAAGTTCAAGTTATACATCATAAAATTCCCGTGATTCCCATCAAAACGATGTACACGTGTACTCCGCGTATGTTATTAACTGCTAGTTGTTATTATTACAACACAATTTAGAACCAATTATAATCTCGTTTTGCGTGTGTTCTGTCCTTACAAGTTGTGTTGTGTTTTAATTTGATTTTTGACCATCACATGAATGCTTACTTTGTCAACCGTTGACGCCAAAAAAATTACGTGTATAACTAGGGTTAAAAATTGATGAGTCAATTCGGTAGTGATTTAAATAAAAAAATCGATGTTTAAATAGAGATGCACGTGTAGATGAACTTGTGCATGCCTCGGGTGGGTGACGGCTGGTGGGAGACCCGGGGCTCGCTCTGTGACCAAGTTAGCATACCAAAGACTAAAGTACCAGTGTTTCAATTCCTAGTTGAAGCTCAATGCATGTACAGTAAAGAGGAAAACTGGCTTCTATTACTAGTACATGTATCTGATTCCTTATAGTTCGTGTCAATGTTGTGCCACAGGAATTGCGGTTCCAGAGTGATTAATGTACCATGGTCAGTTGTAGAACTTCACAGTCGTGCACTGAATGATATTGGTAGGCTTATACATTTTGTGTTAATGTTCTGTGAACCTGTATGATTTTGATGGTGCATGGGTAAATACATATGAGTAGGTTTATCAAATAAAATGACTGAATGTTATCTTCATTAGAGACAGTCGATGTGTAACATTCATCGACAAACACTCCGATGCTCCTGATAATTAGTCCTTGCTGGACCAAATATTGTCTATTGTGTAATCCTATAATACACTACTCTGCACACATACTTTCACGGTTGTGAAGTATAGTAGGTAAATGCACCTGGTTGTATCAGAATGTACTCATGCCAAGTTGAGTTGCACTTGACATCTACTGCAACACCAACTATTTGGTAGAGTGAAATACAGAAGTTTGAAGTCCAAAAGTAATATGCAAGTAATGGTACTAATTATAGGTCGTTTGTGGTAGAACAGATTGTATAAAATAAAGATTTCCCAGTATCTAGTTACACATTATGTACGCACATGTATATAAAGGGAGTCCCAAGAAAATGAAATACGTGCACCAACTATATGAGTTTGTGTAACTAAATCATTCGTCAATTGTGACAGACATATAATTATTTTGTTGTAAGGCATTTAAAATTTATACGATTTGTTGTTACCGAAACGACCTATACAAATTCCTTCAGTACTAATACAATTGCGTTGAAGTGACTGACTTAATTATATGACAGATCAGCTTACATCAAGCCTTCATAAGCAAATGATATCTCTGATATTCAGCAAACAATAAACTAGAAATTATTCCTCTGTCTAAATTTCTAGCGAAGTTGTGCTGCTCAGGTTTAACCGAAATCAGGCTTTGCAACCCCAGAAGATTGAGTTTGTTTATACCAGCAGGCAGAATAAGCTTATTCCAATGACCCTATCTTTGGGCTCGTAAGAGTGCCCAAAATATCTACAGTAACATTGTATGACAGTCATGTCTTAATCGGTTCGAGTCTGCATAGTGCCAAAGTCATGCTTTGTCATAAAATAGAAAAACAAATATTTTCACTTATGTATTTATTTGGTATCTGGCTATGTGCCAATATGAGTAAAATGCATATCAAAATAAAAACTAATTATCATGAATCATTGAAAATATTCTTTATAACAACAACACAACATAGAACTATAATATACTACTAACAATTAGATAAGGGTCAAGAAATTTTCTATTTGAATATTTTGCAAATTGAATAAGATTGACTGAAAGAATTTTCAGAAACATAATGATACATCTGCAATATTGCAAACCAATAAAGATTACTTCAAAAAGTACAGATAAGTCCAACCCCATTAAACTATTTGTGTTGCATTCAAGCTTCTGTAATAACAAAGTGTAGTCCATTTCTTGGCATTTTGGGTCTTACTCGATATGCAAATAAAAACGGGACAAAAATCCATGTTATGCTTGCCACTTTGGGCCCTGCAAATAGGGCTTATCAGTTACCTCTAAAACGACGTCATTTTGAAAATGCTTGTCAAATGCAAGACATGAATTTATCGAAATTTAGCAGCAGATGAGATTTTCATAATTGCACAACCTTTTCTGAATCTGGTTTGTTCAGTTAACATAAGACGTACATCAAACTTGATTTCTTGACCCTTAGCAAAGTTTGAGTAGTAATACTATTCAAAGTAAGGACTACAACTTAGAATTTATAAAAATAAAAATTGAAACTCCCTACACTCATACACTTTAATAAAACTGCTAACACTGTACAGATTTAGAATGTTTTAAAATGGGATAAGTCCATCTTCTTCTAGCAGTTTACACATTCTGAATTGTAGGCAGGTTTTAAGGTCCTCCAAGTCTTCCTTACTATAGGTCTTTTGGCATCAAGTTTCCAGCTTTTGTCTGAATAAGAGAAAGTAACTGCAACTGGGGTTCAATTGAACAGTAGATTTTATTCGAGTCAGATGACAATTCACAATCAGTAATTAGTGAGCACAAATGACTTTTTTATGTGTACTGTTGCATCTTTACATAACAATCCACATAGTCTGGAATGTGTGCGTGTGTGTGTGTAAGTCATGCAGACAGTTTTATATTTCGACAATATCAAACAGTGCATGTTTTATTCAGACAGTAAATGTTCCATTGAGGCAGTAAGGGTTTCATTGAGTCAGTACATATTTGCAGAGAATCAGTGAGTCTGGCAATATGTCTGTGAGTCTGACAATGTGTAAGTGGAGTCTTGCAGTGTGACAGTGAGTCTGACAATGTGTAAGTGAAGTCTAAAACAACGTCAGTGATTCTGACAAAGTGTCAGTGGCATCTACAAGTGTGTCAGTGAGCCTGATAATGTGTGTTTGAGTCTGGCAATGTGTCATTGGAGTCTAGCAAAGTGTCAGTGAGTCTGACAAAGTGTCAATGGAGTCTACAAGTGTTTCAGTGAGTCTGATAATGTGTGTGTGAGTCTGGCAATGTGTCATTGGAGTCTAGCAAAGTGTCCATGAGTCTAACATTGAGAATGTGAGTCTGGTGATGTGACAGATAGTCTGGCAAAGTGTCATTGGAGTCTAGCAAAGTGTCCATGAGTCTGACAAAGTATCAGTAGAGTCTAGCAAGGTGTAAGTGAGTCTGACAATAAGTCAGTTAGTCTGGCAATGTGACAGAAAGTCGCGCATAGTGTTAGTGAAGTCTAGCCAAGCGTCCATGAGTCTAAAATTTACTAAAATTGAGTCAGACAATGTGACAGTGAGTCTGGCAGAGTATCAGTGAGTCTTACAATGAGTTGGTGAGTCTAGCAATGTGTCAGTGGAGTCTTGCAATGTGACAGTGAGTCTTAAATAGTGACATTGAGTCTGGCAAAGTGTCAAGTGTCAGTAGAGTGTGTGAGCGAGTCTAACATTGAGTATGTGAGTCTAGCAATGTGTGATTGAATTCAAGAAAAGTGTCGGTGAGTCTGGCAAAGTGTCAGTGAGTCTGGAAATGTGTCAGTGAGTCTGACAATAAGTCAGTGAGTCCACCAATGTGTCAGTGAGTCTGGCAACATGTGACAATGGCAATGTGACACTGAGTATGTCAATGTGTCAGTGAGTCTGACAATGTGACAGTGAGTCTGGCAAAGTGTCAGTACAGTCTTGCAATGTATTTGTGAGTCTGTCAATGCAACAGTGAGTCTGGAAAAGTGTCTGTGGAGTCTGACAATGTGACAGTGAGTCTGGCAAAGTGTCAGTACAGTCTTGCAATGTATTTGTGAGTCTGTCAATGCAACAGTGAGTCTGCAAAAGTGTCTGTGGAGTCTGACAATATGACAGTGAGTTTGATAATGTGTCAGTGAGTCTTGCAATGTGACAGTAAGTCTGGCAATGCAACAGTGAGTCTGGCAATGTGACAGTGAGTCTGGCAATGCTACAGTGATGCTAGCAATATGAGAGTGAGTCTGGCAATGTGTCTGCGAGTCTAGCAATGTGTCAGTGGAGGCTTGTAATGTGTTAGTGAGTCTGACAGAGTGGCAGTGAGTCTACCAATGTGTCAATGAGTCTGACAATATGTCAATGAGTCTGACCAAGTGTCAGTGAGTCTGACCAAGTGTCCAGAGAGTCTGGCACTGTGTCTGCGAGTCTAGCAATGTGTCAGTGGAGGCTTGTAATGTGTTAGTGAGTCTGACAGAGTGGCAGTGAGTCTACCAATGTGTCAATGAGTCTGACAATATGTCAATGAGTCTGACCAAGTGTCAGTGAGTCTGACCAAGTGTCCAGAGAGTCTGGCACTGTGACAGTGAGTCTGGCAATGTGACAGTGAGGCTGGTAATGTGACACCGAGTATACCAATGTGTCAGTGAGTCTGGAAATGCGACAGTAAGTCTGGCAAAGTGTCAGTGGAGTCTAGCAACATGCCAATGAGTCTGACAAAGTGATGTCAGTAAGTCTGACAATGTGTCAGTGGTTCTGATAATGTGACAGTGAGTCTGACAATGTGACAGTGAGTCTGGCAAAGTGACAGTACAGTCTGACAATATGTGTGTGAGTCTGTCAATGTGACAGTGAGTCTGTCAATGTGTCAGTGAGTCTGGAAATGTTGCAGTGAGTCGGACAATGAGACAGTGAGTCTGTCAATGCGACAATGAGTCTGGCAAAGTGTCAGTGGAGTCTAGCAACATGCCAATGAGTCTGACAAAGTGACAGTGAGTCTGACAATGTGATAGTCAGTCTGGCAATGTGTCAGTGAGTCTGGAAATGTTGCAGTGAGTCGGACAATGAGACAGTGAGTCTGTCAATGCGACAATGAGTCTGGCAAAGTGTCAGTGGAGTCTAGCAACATGCCAATGAGTCTGACAAAGTGACAGTGAGTCTGTCAATGTGATAGTCAGTCTGGCAATGTGTCAGTGAATCTTGAAATGTGATAGTGAGTCTGGCAATGTGACAGTAAGTCTGCCAAAGTGTCAGTACAGTCTTGTAATGTGTTTGTGAGTCGTCAATGCGACAGTGAGTCTGGCACAGTGACAGTGAGTGTGACAAAGTGACAGTGAGTCTGGCAAAGTGTCAGTGAAGTCTGTCAAAGTGTCAGTACAGTCTGACAATGTGTTTGTGAGTCTGTCAATGTGACAGCGAGTCTGGCAAAGTGTCAGTGGAGTCTAGCAACATGCCAATGAGTCTGACAAAGTGACAGTGAGTCTGACAATGTGATAGTCAGTCTGGCAATGTGTCAGTGAATCTGGAAATGTGATAGTGAGTCTGGCAATGTGACAGTAAGTCTGTCAAAGTGTCAGTGAAGTCTAGCAACATGCCAGTCAGTCAGGCAACGTGCCAGTGAATGTGGAAATGTGATAGTGAGTCTGGCAATGTGACAGTAAGACTGACAAAGTGGCAGTACAGTCTGACAATGTGTTTGGGAGTCTGTCAATGTGACAGTGAGTCTGGCAAAGTGTCAGTGAAGTCTGACAATGTGAAAATGAGTAGGCAATGTGTCAGTGAGTCTGTCAAAGTGTCAGTGAAGTCTAGCAACATGCCAGTCAGTCTGACAATGTGTCAGTGAATCTGGAAATGTGATGGTGAGTCTGACAATGTGAAAGTGAGTCCGGCAATGTGAAAGTGAGTCTGGCAATGTGACAGTGAGACTGGCAAAGTGTCAGTGAAGTCTGGCAAAGTGTCAGTGAATTCAAAAATATGGAAGTGAGTCTGGCAATGTGACAGTGGAGTCTCTCAATGTGTCAGTGAGTCTGGCAATGTGACAAAGTGTCTGGCAAAGTGTCAGTGAAGTCTAGCAACATGCCAGTCAGTCTGACAATGTGTCAGTGAATCTGGAAATGTGATAGTGAGTCTGGCAATGTGACAGTAAGTCTATCAAAGTGTCAGTACAGTCTGGCAATGTGTTTGTGAGTCTGTCAATGTGACAGCAAGTCTGGCAAAGTGTCAGTGGAGTCTAGCAACATGCCAGTGAGTCTGACAATGTGACAGTAGAGTCTCACAATGTGACATTGAGTCTGGCAAAGTGTCAGTGAGGTCTGACAATTTGTCAGTGAGTTTGACAATGTGAAAGTGAGTATGGCAATGTGTCAGTGAGTCTGGCAAAACGTCAGTACAGTCTGACAATGTGTTTGTGAGTCTGTCAATGTGACAGCGAGTCTGGCAAAGTGTCAGTGGAGTCTGGCAACATGCCAGTGAGTCTGACAATGTGTCAGTGAGTCTGAAAATGTGTCAGTGAGTCCGACAATGTGTCAGTGATTCTGAAAATGTGTCAGTGAGTCTGGCAATGTGACAGTGAGTCTTGCAATGTGACAGTGGTGTCTCACAATGCGTCAGTGAGTCTGGCAATGTGACAGTGAGTCTGGCAATGTGTCAATGAGTCTGTCAATGTGTCAGTGAGTCTGGCAATGTGACAGTGAGTCTGGCAATGTGTCAGACTTACTGACAATGTGTCAGCGAGTCTGACAATGTGGCAATGGTTCTGACAATGTGACAGTGAGTCTGACAATTTGATAGTGAGTCTGGCAATGTGACAGTGGAGTCTCACAATGTGTCAGTGAGTCTCACAATGTGTCAGTGAGTCTGGCAATGTGACAGTGAGTCTTGCAATGCGACAGTGAGTCTTGCAAAGTGTCAGTGAAGTTTGACAATTGTCAGTGAGTCTGGCAATGTGCAGTAAGTCTGACAATGTGGCAGTGGTTCTGACAATGTGACAGTGAGTCTGGAAATGTGATATTGAGTCTGGCAATGTGGATGTGAGTCTAGCAAAGTGTCAGTGAGTCTGGCAATGTGACAGTGAGTCTTGCAATGCGACAGTGGGTCTTGCAAAGTGTCAGTGAAGTCTGACAATTGTCAGTGAGTCTGACAATTGTCAGTGAGTCTGGCAATGTGCAGTGAGTCTGACATTGTGACAGTGAGTCTGGCAATGTGCAGTGTGTTTGACAAAGTGACAGTGAATCTGACAATGTGACAGTGAATCTGACAATGTGGCAGTGAGTCTGGCAAAGTGTCAGTGAAGTCTAGCAATATGCCATTGAGTCTGGCAATGTGTCAGTGAGTCCTGAAATGTGATATTGAGTCTGGCAATGTGTCAGTGAGTCTGGGAAAACGTCAGTACAGTCTGACAATGTGTTTGTGAGTCTGTCAATGTGACAGCGAGTCTGGCAAAGTGTCAGTGGAGTCTGGCAACATGCCAGTGAGTCTGACAATGTGACAGTGAGTCTGACAATGTAAAAGTGGAGTCTCACAATGTGTCAGTGAGTCTGGCAATGTGACAGTGAGTCTGGCAAAGTGTCAGTGAAGTCTGACAATGTGTTAGTGAGTCTGGCAAAGTGTCATTGGAGTCTGGCAATGTGACAGTGAGTCTTGCAATGTGTCAGGAGTCTGACAATGTGTCATTGAGTTTTGCAATGTGTCAGAAGCATCTAGCAAAGTGTCAGTGAGTATGACAATGTGTTATTGAGTATTGTAATGTTTTAGTGTAGTCTTGCAATGTGACAGCGAGTCTGACAATATGTCAGTGGAGTCTAGCAATGTGTCATTTAATTTGGCAAAGTGTCATTTAGTCTGACTCAATGGAGTCTGGCAATGTGTCAGTGGAGCCTGGCAATGTGTCAGTGGAAACTGGCAATGTGTCAGTGAGTCTGACAATGTGTCAGTGAAGTCTTGCAATGTGTCAGTGAGTCTGACAAAGTGTCAGTGTGTCTGGAAATGTGTCAGTGAGTCTGGCAATATGTCAGTGGAGACTGACAATGTGTCAGTTGAGTTTGGCAATGTGTCAGAGTCTTGCAATGTGTCAGTGAGTCTTGAAATTAGCTGCACTGTGTCTGACAGTATATCAGTATGTCTGACAACTAGCTAGTTGCAATATCTTATTCTTACCTTCATTTATGTTGAATAAATGTTGAATTTTCTCTTTGCATTGACATTGTCCATCTGCCAAGCTCCCCAATTGTCTTCTCATTTCAAATATATAACCATAGCCCGAAACATAATCCTTCATGAAATCTGAAAAATATTTTCAATGGTAATCTTGAAAACTATATTAAACTGAGTTCAAATTTCAATTAAAAATAATATTTTGACAGATTAAAATGTGCTTTGCAATGTACTGTATCAGCATTCTAGTATTAGTTAACAGAAAGACTGCCTTGATAGACTAGTGGTAGAGTATGTGGTTTGAGTGTGGGAAGTCATGGACTTGATCCGCATCATACTGAAGTAAAATAAAAATTGTACCAGTAATTCTCTGGCAATACTCTTAGCATAAAATGATTCATTCCCATGCTGCGATGAATGAGGTATCGATAGTGATTTATTTTTTATAACTTGTACCGTCTTTTTTTCTCTACATGTAGCGAAGTTGTTCATTCCTTATGGTAGGGTGAGATACTACTGGTCCAGATACAGTTGAATTTGACGCAGTGCCACTGTATATATCTGAAAAATTGTTGAGAAATGTATTATGGATTTATGAATCTTTTCAGAAATAAGCCAAACTAATACCCAGGTCACAAACCACCTGGATGCTGGATGATGTCTGTGTGAATGATGTTGAGCATGTATACCTTTCGGCTCATTTATAGAAGGCCAAAGGCTGGGTCATGGGCATGTGTTTGTAATGTGGCAGCTTAGAATTGATTTCTCAGCAGCCACATAACACTCCATGATGCCGTGCCAGCCTACAGCCTGATTAATGTGCTGGGCGGCCTACAGCCTGATTAGCCAGAATGTATACGTCCTACCTTCGGACAATGATCAGACTGGGTTTGTGACCCAGGTAAAGTAAAGTTAATCTGGGTTCGATTGTTCTGTGTTATTGTCCTCCACCAAGTTGTTAGAAGCAGAAAGCAGATCAGCACAGGTTTATATTGATCCAGGTACGTGATAAATCAAGGGTACCACGGTGGTCGAGTGAATAATGCTCTAGACTGTGTGTTCCTGCTATAGTGACTTACCTATGTATAAAGATGTAAGGCAATATCTCGATGAACACTGTCTACAGTGTACACACTCCAAATATTCCAAGCTATGCTTCTGTTAGGAGGTAGTTAATGTTTTAGCGTGTTCTTCTTCGTTGTATAGCTGAAAAATAACGTATAACTAAAGAAACCATAATGCCCCAATAGTGGGTCGAAATGTTTTGGGACGAAACTCTTCGATTTTTTAAAGCTCGTAATACCGTGATTAACACTTGTACTAGCAATGACACAAGAAGAATACTGTATCGTAGTCATAATAAGTTTGAATACACTCGCTAAATCAATTATTAAAGATCTAATAAAGCCAGCAGTGATTTTTAAAAAATCCCTCCTAGGAAAGTTCAGAACATCAACAATCTATTCTGGTTTTATTACCAGAATACAATATTTAAGTAAAGCTCGCGTTTGAAACACATTTCAAATACTCACAGAGATATATTCACACCAACACACACCGCTAATGATGCCTGGTACTAACGATTAGTGGTCCAAATCAGTATTTTCCTGTCTGAATCGACCTTCGTTAATGGCGGCTTTCGTGCTTCCATTTCATTTTTGTCAGTATGGGACATGCGCACTTATCACCTCCCCGCCACTTCCGCTAAAAACCCATATATGGTATTGTTGTTGTTGTTGGACGAGAATAAACCATCGCTCTAGTGGCAGTGTTAGAAACTTACCAGTTATTGTAAGATTAACCGAATATCCATTTTGTCCAATCATCGTGTTATACATGCCCGAGGAGTCCAACAGTTTCCCGCCTTTATAGATATCCTTCATCTCACCGGAAGTGGTATTAACCAACGACCAGACAATATCGTTGTTGATGCAAGCGGCAGTGTCCATAATTTCACATTCGCATTTAAAGTTTTCGATAGCATCCGAAGGCACTTTCAGGAAGTATAAACGTTCTACTTTTATCTTTGGCGCTAAAAATAGAGTTTAACATAACTACATAATTCCATAATTTACATAGATCCGAACGATAAGCCAACCATGGTTTTTTGCAGAGAACAATTTAAAGGTTTTTGTATTAGTAAAATGATGACGTCATAGATCAAAGACGTAATGGCATGCTATAATTATACTACTCTACAGAAATTGTACGAAAAGCGTCCAGTAAACCATTTAACTTGGCTACGTCGATAAACTTCAGAAAATATTTAACATTTCTTAAATGTTAGATTTATCACAAAATGCGAGAAGAAGTAAGGATTCCTATAAATAAACGGCATGCGCCATGTTTCATACCTCCAATTATTATAGAAGTGTTTGTACTGATGCTCCCACTGGTACCGTTACTCATCTCGCATACATACTGTCCTTCATCTGATGGCAAGGAACCTGTATAATATTAAACAATATAAAACGACAATCGTTACACCCGCCATTACCACTTTCACTAGAAGTGATGTTCAACTAGAACACGCTGTCATTTACGCCATCCTAACTTCTCGGGGTTTCCGTTAATGTTATGTCAGTATTATCCGAGGGAACCGATTGTTATTTCCGGTACAAAAGAAAGACAATCAATGAACTTGCAGTAAACTTAATGTTGCTGTTCTAATTCTAGAGGTGGGTGTGAGGTTTGCTGTATACAAGAGGTTGAATAGCATTTCATATCGAGCTAATTTTGTATATGTGTCACTTTCATAATGGTCTACTAGAATTACTGTTACACTCTACACGAATTTGCAATTAAATTTCGGGCTGGTGAAAAAAGGACAAATATAATAAGTAGTATTTAGTTTTGCAACCAACCGGCCAGGAGGTAAGTACTTAGAGGAACTGCGATGTTAACTCATACAATTCATTTAAAATGCTAGTGGTCAAGTCAATTGCCTCCCTTACAGCATACTTATAAACGCAGTTCTTTGACTGTTAGGCTCAAGGGCAAGATAACGACACAAAAGGACTGGTAGCTGTAACTACATGTATAAACAAACAAAGTAATAGGACCTTTAAGTGTCAGTATATTATGTAATATTGTGTCGCCGTTATCACGTGTCATAAATTCGTAGCGATTAATCACATTTCCTAGTACAATTTTCCCATTTTCAATGATTTTTCTTGAAATTCCGGTTTTGGACACATGGTATATTTCTACGCTGGTATTTGATATAGATGTGTTCTGCATACAGTTTAAAGTAATATCCTTTACTACATCAGCTTGGATATTTTAAGGTTATAGTGCCAATCCTCCGTCTGTGAATAAACAACATTAACCATTTAATCCATAGTTCCCATGTCATGTCTATACACTGTCCCGATAAAATATAATTATTTGTAAACATCATCTCTATGCTGGTTTTTTGTAACATAACCGATGTCTTACTGACAACCATATTGTCTTTGCATAACGAACAAACTAAACAATCAGAAAGAGTGTCATCTGTGCCGAGGTTTTCTTTAAACAGCGGAAAACATTAAATATTATATTCACAAGAACAACACCCTATGTGTGGTGTGAGTGAATGAGTGAGTGAGTGACAGTTGTAACTGTCTGTGTGAGTATGTGAAATTTCATGTTTGTTAAATTGATCAAAATTTGAAACTGTATATGTTGAAAACTCTGTACCATTTTATGTTCCATATTTTTATTAATAACGATTTAAACAACTAACACTGAATTTACATCGAATTATTTATTCCTATTGTATAAAATCATAAAACAATCCAACATGGATCATGATAACAACTGATATAAGAAGAGCCCCAGAAAATAAGAGACAAAAGCTTTTATAGCCAAAGTTCCCGCCACAAAGGAAGCATGAACCATGTGAAATTAGTGGCAGAATTAGGGCGTTAGGAGCGTTAGGAGCGTTAGGAGCGTTAGGAGCGTCAGGAGCAAAGAAAAGTCACAATGAAGAACAATGAACATATATACACATTTAGGAGCAACCTAAAGAAGAAGACAATAAGGAGCAAAGTAAAATAACAAGTTAACAACATGTATAATGATACTATTCGCGATCTTCGCGACATTCCCGCCACAAAGGTAAATTACAGTCTGAAATAGTCTCTTTCAACTCTATATGAACTCATAACTTGTACATCGTCCCGAAATTCCGTACCGCTATCCCCAATAGCCGCTGCCAACTTGGCAGACTGATCCTGCAACTTTTCACCATATGCCTTTAACTTTCTATTCACGTTACCAAACAACGTGTTTGTATCTCCACCAATTAAATCCTCTCCTAAGAATTCTCTACCCATACTTATCTCCTTAATCAAGGTATTCGTATACCTGGTTCGAACACCCTTCAAGTAAGGTAGATTTGCCATTTCACGCGCTAATACTATAACTCCCCTTTTAAATCCAACTTTAGAATACCACGAAACTTTACCCCATTTCTTTAAAACCAACTTGGAATTTCACTTTAAATTCCACGAAACGTTAACCCACATGGAATTTCACTTTAAATTCCATGAAATTTTAACGAACTTTCTTTTAAATCCAACTATGGAATTTCACTTTAAATTCCATGAAATTTTAACGCACTTTCATTTAAATCCAACTTGGAATTTCACTTTAAATTCCATGAAACTTTTACGAACTTTCTTTTAAATCCAATTGGAATTTCACTTTAAATTCCATGAAATTTTAACGAACTTTCTTTTAAATCCAACTATGGAATTTCACTTTAAATTCCATGAAATTTTAACGAACTTTCTTTTAAATCCAACTATGGAATTTCACTTTAAATTCCATGAAATTTTAACGCACTTTCATTCAAATCCAACTATGGAATTTCACTTTAAATTCCATGAAACTTTTACGAACTTTCTTTTAAATCCAAATTGGAATTTCACTTTAAATTCCATGAAATTTTAACGAACTTTCTTTTAAATCCAACTATGGAATTTCACTTTAAATTCCATGAAATTTTAACGCACTTTCATTCAAATCCAACTATGGAATTTCACTTTAAATTCCATGAAACTTTTACGAACTTTCTTTTAAATCCAAATTGGAATTTCACTTTAAATTCCATGAAATTTTAACGCACTTTCATTCAAATCCAACTATGGAATTTCACTTTAAATTCCATTAAACTTTAACGAACTTTCTTTTAAATCCAACTATGGAATTTCACTTTAAATTCCATGAAATTTTAACGAACTTCCTTTAAATCCAACTATGGAATTTCACTTTAAATTCCATGAAATTTTAACGCACTTTTATTTAAATCCAACTTCGAAGTTCACTTTAAATTCCATGAAACTTTAACGAACTTTCTTTTAAATCCTTTTTGCTCTATACTTCCCGGGTTCCGGCGCCAAGTACTGTTACTTGGGGGATAACGCAAATCTTGGTAATCTATTAAAAAATACCTTAAATGGTGTTGGAATAATAAGTGTAAAATTGTGAAAACTTTTCAGAAATATCGATGACAGCTGACTCATTCAGATTTCATCTAACGAACCCATTTAGGCAATCCGACCATTAAAAACTCAATGAACTAGTTTCAACTATAAAAGGGGCTGAACTACGTAGTTTTAGCTGAGAAAAAGTATTAAAAATACTACGAATAACAGTAAATGGTAATTTCATGAATATGCATAAATAATGTTTGACGGTAGTAAACAAAAATAATATAAGTAATTGGATAGGGGATAAATAGTCGTAAAAAAGAATAACTTAAACTGCACTTAGTAAAAATTCCATAACTCTAGCTACAAACGAACCGAGTAGGGTGCGAATAGCGCGAACGATTCATAAAGGGGACGAAACACTATGGTCTCGAATCTCGGCGCGAAATGTGTGAACGACACCGCTTGGAATAGGGTTGTTCTTAAGATAGACGCAAAATATTATAAGCCGAAGATCTGAGGTAAATTTAATGGATGAAACGTCTATCAATACTATTTATCAATGAAAAATATTGTAAATAGTGAAAATAAATACATCATAGAAGGAGTTTGTTGCTTAACTGTAATATGAACGTTATGAAACGAAATAGTGTAAATTTCGTCTGCTTAACCAGGTACTGTAACAGCGACATTTTTATCAACACTCAAAATCCATTAGTCATTTTACAGCGCGTAGGAATTTATTCGCACATAAACATTAACTCACAGAAGGAACATTCCAAAATTTCTCGCAATACAAAGAAATAAAAAATAATTCAATTGCTAGGGACAAATGTTCTTAAAAATGATCGAAAACTATGATTTTAGTTTAAATTAGCTGGAACTTGTTTTTGCTCTGATGAATTGGTCGTGGAGAAATTACATTGGTAAAATCGTAGTGATTTCTGAAATTGGTATATAACAATACTTGGGGAATCCCCCAAGTAAAAATGGTTACCGTAGGCCCATCTCTGCCAGGCTCCCGGCAAAACGAGAAGGTATCTTATATGTCAAATTGGCTGGCCCTTTCAATAGAGGTGACACTAGAATAAACAAAAACTTTAGCTTTACCTTATATAATAATGCTGCTTGCAGCCACAAGGGTCTAGTTGCACCCATTTTATAAAAGCTTATACAAAAGACACACGGTAAGTAAGTGTATAAATATGTACATGTATAGTATTAGTATGTTATACAGTACGATTTTTTCTTACCATGAATAAGAAAACACACATCGTCGCTTCCACTATAATATCCCGGAGCTACAAAACATCAACTTTTCAGGAGAAGCAAAAAACCTTTTTTTGCGAATAATGTATATATTCAATAACTTTTTGTAACATATATACATATTGTTACAATCCTTAAAACCGCTTTATTGTCAAATTGAATGCATGACTGATATTTGATGAGAAATAAACAAACATGTACTTTCGGTATTTTATAATAAGAGATTTTAGATACGGCATTTTATAAAGTAGCGTGAACTTGGCACGTACATCTGCAGTCTGCACTCAGATCTGCAAATGAAATATTTTGCAGACCTAGGTCTGCAGTCTGCAGTCTGCACTCATGTCTGCAAATGTAGTATTTTGCAGACCTAGGTCTGCAGTCTGCACTCAGGTCTGCAAATGAAAGGTCTGCAGTCTGCACTCAGGTCTGCAAATGAAATATTTTGCAGACCCAGGTCTGCAGTCTGCACTCAGTTCTGCAAATGAAATATTTTGCAGACCCAGGTCTGCAGTCTGCACTCAGATCTGCAAATTTAGAATTTTGCAGACCTAGGTCTGCAGTCTGCTTACAGGTCTGCAAATGAAATAGTCCGTGATTCTCGTGCATAGAAATTATGTGTATTATGAAATTATGTACACATTAAATAAGTGTCTATGCATCTACATTTGTATACACTATACTGCATTCATTTCATCTTTTTGGTAATGATATACATTTGGTGTGATATACATGATGATAATAATAATAATAATAAAGACTTCATTTTACGAGGAAACTCATTTGACAAAATATGTATGGCAATCTTCCATGAGATCGTCAACAATAAACAGTTGAACAATAACACAAGTACGATGTACGTGTACATTTACTCATTGTACTATTCAAAAATTATAGCGAAACAGGCTGAACTTCAGGGTCTGTCAAATGGCCATTATGCATTTTTCCTTGAATATATAAACATGACATGAAATATCAACCATTCTATAATCATCTTACATATAAAATAAATCCAAAAATCGGCGGGGACAGCTTCCTTGCGAGCTCTCTACTTCAAAAATATCTACGAGCTCGAAGTCAACTCGGAGCTCGTTAAAAGTTTTTCACCCGCGTCCTCTACGAGTTAAAATAATCCGTACGAGGCTCTTACGTGTTTACGATGTCAGTACGACCTTGCTGAAATTCGACTGAAAATCCACTCGCGCGGAGCTCGTACGATCAATGTGACCAAGGGTGGTATTCAATATTGATATTACTTGACTTAAAGATAAGGAAAACAAATCACATTACACCATATTAAACTCTTGGTCAGTAACAGTAACATACACCGGGACAAACCGGGGATGCCAAACCGGCACAGTGAGACTAGGGCTCTGCTCTCAGCCAAGAACCTGGATACACCGTGTATACAGTGATAATCCGTATTGATCCTACATGGGATGCAGCAAGCTGTAGCCCCGCTTGTAACCCAGTTTTGACTCCATATTTAAATTATGTTGAAATCTAGACCATTTCTCTCGGTAGGTCCTGGCGACTCCACGAGGCTTTAATCATTTTAAAACAACCGGGTCTCTTTTGCCAGTTTGATAAGAGTAAACCGGTTCACCACGGTTCGTCTTGGCGATCCAGTGTTGTTACGGTTGTACGCCGGTTCACTGAGCCGGGTATACCGGGTAAGATTCGGTTCATCTTGGTAAACCCAAAGGGATTCGACACATAAACCTGCAGTGATTAAAAACTATTTTCGAAATTATGTTTTTACTTCTGCTGTGTATATTTCATAAGTAAAAAAAATATTTTTCGAAAACAGTTTTTAATCAATGCAGGCTTATGTGTCGAACCCCTTTAGGTAAACCCCTAATAACTGTTTGGGGGGCGTTTAAGCCTCTTATTACTACCATTGCCCATTTCTTAATACAAAATTAACCGCCTTTAGGCTGCTATGTGAATCCGCATTCAAGTAGTTCCAGAAACTGTCAACATTCCAAATACTGCTACATATGTTTCTCCAAATTTTTTAACTGATTTAAGCCAATCAGCAACATTTGTTTATTCTAAGATCAAAAATTATTGTGAAACTGTTCGTTAAATCGATATTTTTGCAAAAAAATCACTACACTGGCCGATACCGAACTTGTTTCATAATACGAAAATGACGTGTTCATCAAATGTCCCGGCTGTAAAGCTATTTTTAGAAACTTCAGACTACGGTGAAGTGATGGTTTTATCAATGAATCGTATACGGTCTGCAAAGTACTGTTATGCAATTATATGGTGTCGCTGTACTAGCTAGCCGCTTTCTATAGACTGTCTCACGCTGTGAGGGAAGTGATTACCAGACGGTACTGTAGAATCTGATAAATAGGCGCGTAGTATTATTTTAAAGCCACTTTTGATATACGCATTCAATACACGTATTACATATAAATTATATGCCTATATAGTCACATATGCCTATTTTCGAGACAAGATCGGCAGTAAGAAAACGAACATTAAACGTGTAAAGTCGGTTTAAGCTTTAGTAGCAGCAACCAAATCGCCTCCCAATAGTACTCTCAGTGCTTTGATTTTTGATACGTCTGGACTAAAACCAGTACAGTAATACTACAAAAGAGTGTTTATAAAGGATTGCGACATTTAGCGTTGATGTTGCGATATTTAACGTCAGTCCAATTTGTTGCGACATTTAACGTCACAGATGCGACATTTAGCGTCAGGGGAGATTGCGACAGTTAGCGTCTGTTGCGACATTTAGCGTCAGCCTTGTGACATTTGACGTCAGGTGTGACATTTAGCGTCGGTGCGACATAGAACGTTGCTACAGAGTCAACTCCAGCTACACTGAGGCTTACCGTTGTGAACACCAATTTCTAGTTAGGTCGAGTTCACACTCAAACGCATGGACGAAACAATAATTAAAATTGGATTGACTCAGTGAGTGAGAGTGGAGGAGAGAATGTTAATATGGCCCTAAATGATAAATTATGCTAAAAGAAGGTTGGACGTTCAGGTTAATTTGTTCGCAATTCTATTTACAATTCTCCACAATCGACACATACCCTGACTTCACAGTTTTCACAATATTCATGCTTTTTTCGCGCCTTATATAATTATACAGTGCAGCAATACCACATTATTTTGGTTACAAGTCCAAGACGAAATTTGCTTCACTTCGAAAACAAAAAAGGTATGTTATTTCTTCATCGGGGAAATTATTTGCTTTCCAGGAAATATAAGATCTTTTTCAGCAGCTGGGCCATTTTTTTCAGCACCCTTTGAAACCATGTATGCGATCGGACTACAGTTTCAAGCCTTTTGTCACAGGGTGCTGAACAAAACGTTCAATTTATAGAAAGACCGGACTGCGCTTTGCACCATTTTTGAAGTAATGTAATAAGTAATTTGAGCAATGGATAAAAACATGGGATTCTCTGACTTTAAATTCCTCATACATTCCTGGTGGACTGATTTGACATTATTGATGCTTCTTTGTACCTTAAAGAAACGTTTTATATACACGTTTGACAACACGTTTGCAAACATAGATACGCATTATATCGACTTCGTCGGCCATCAAAGTGACTGAACTACATAACTATGCAAAGACATTATTACTAATGATCACAGTGTATATAAACGAGTCAACTTCCGGTTATCGCAATAATGAGTACACGTTGAATTGTTAAGTCTTGCAATAAGTCGTACAGTGATAAAACGAACACCGGATGTTTCATTCACAATAAGTCATACAAGTAGAATTGTATAGTATCCCAAAAGGTCGTACAGTGATTTGGTTTATACGCGGTGATAATAGCAAATATTAAAGATTAAAGATACTTAAAAATAACCACACCCATGGTGTTTCATGAACCGCCCATGCAGCTTGAAGAATTTACATCAGGTTTTCTTTGAGTCGACCTCCATGTTTAATCCGATGTTCGCTTGTCTAAGTCCCGTGGTATTGTTCAGTGTGTTTTTGAGTATTTATATAGAGTGACATTCAGAATGGTTTCCGAAGAAAGCATGCCTCCTACATGTACACAATGATGCATACGCATGTACATAAGGACGCATACACATTTTTTGACCAAGCTACGCCCCTGAATTTGATATCTGAACAAAGCTATAATTTCAAAAATCACGATTTTGTGGTATGATATGTGTCACAGGTGAACACATGTTATGATAAATGTACTTGTGAATATCGTGAAAATTGCCTTTGTGTCGAAAACGCTTCAATGTATACATAACGTGAGCAATTGCTTCGAGCGAGTAAATAAACTGTAAGCTAATTTACAATAGGTGGTCAATTACTGAAGCTTTGGCGCGTATTTTGAGAAAAGCACATGCCATTACAATTTCTGCTGTCTATGTGAAAGGAAGCAAGGATGACTTTTTCTTACGTTTTCTGTTGGAATTTGATAACTTGGTGCGTTTATGCCAGCTAATTAGTGACGTAAGCATAATTATCTACACTAAGTCTTCTGTATTTGCTCGTTAGCTCTATATTTTTATAATTGCCTTCAGGTTGGGTACAATACTAGATTTAGTAACTGCTTGTAAAAAAAGTGATATTACCGTTCATAGTTAAATTTGTTTTTAGTAATTGCTTTGTATGGTGGTGCAATGAATAAACTAATATGTTTTGCAATTTATCTTATTGAAATCGGCCGTAAAACAGCCAAGTAATTGCTTTAATAAAATTCTCCCTCTTAATTAAAATAATATGTTGCAGAAAACGCAACCCTGAATTTTGTGTGTGTAAGTTTTCAATGTTATAGATACTACTTAGAAAACTGCCCAGTCAATTTCTTGCAATTATCGAGTTAAATTATCAAATCACTACAATTCATGCAGTTGTGTCACCATTTCATTATGACGGACATATGTGTACCTCTAACCGGATTTGAACCTGGGTCGCAAGATTAGCAGATTAGGCGGCAAGCGTGCTTACCACTGAGCTAAGGAGGTGCAAAATCAGAACTACCAGTTTATATTTACCAGATCATCAGTAACGTTGCTAAATAAATATCTGTAAAGTTGTAGATTTTGTAAATCAACATTGTATTTTTTAGATATAAACATTGAAATAAGGTTGTCTCGTATTGTGCATATCATGTAACTAATCCCAAAAATGCATATATGCAGTTTCATTTAAAGATCTATGAAAAAATCCAAAATGCCAAATATTTGTCAATTTCCTGCATTCAATAATGATATTCTTTCGATGGTATGCCTTTCTTTGTTTTTTTTTTAATTCAAGCATTCAAATGTATGGTTAATCTGTACATAGAACACATTGCTAGGCGTGTTTACCGATTATTACTGTTTAGCATGAATCATGGCACATAATAATTTGAAATAGGAAATCGATGTTTTGTGATGCCAATATGTATAAAAGGCAACTGCACGATTCAGAGTGCCCGATATCGAGTGTGGTTAAAATTACTTATTTGCCATAAATCTTGCACAACGCAACTCTCCTCTCTCTCCTCTTTTCCCTCCCCAAACAAATAAGAAACGAGTTTATAGATAAGCTTAGCTTTCTACTCAATCCTTGATATGTGTAAATTAATATTTATTATGTGTTTATAAACAAATAAATATTGTTTAAACTAACTGTACGATTGATTCTACCACTTTAGATGACAGTGTTTGAAGCCTCTGGAACAGTTAATGTTGTCGCAAAAGACGCCGTGACAGAAGTGACCCTATGATTAGATCATTGAAGTACAAACATCACACATATTGATACTGGTTAGTACCTGTACTACTTATAAAATATGACTTACTATTTTCCCGACCGCGTCCTCATATTACATGTACAAACTGTGTATTCGTAAACAAATGGAAAGACATGTAAACGTATTCATAAATCATAAACATGTATCTATTGGAAATATAATGCTAATAGCCGATACCGCTTCCAGAAACATGTTTTATTCTATACTATAAACCGTTCGATTCGTCATTGCAACTAACATTATAAAATCGTAATACATGGTCATGTTTAGTTCAAAAAGTTTGTTTTTCTATTAGAAAAGTATACTCAAAATATTGATTTCGTATTTACGACCTTTTAATTCTAAGTCAACGATAGTCAACTTTACGCATATTTAAGTCCAGGATGGTTCCTGTATGTCGATTGTGAATGAAATATATATATACTCACTCTTGACATTTAATGCACAATGGTATCTATCACCACGAGGGTATGAATTACGAGTTGCAGGTGGAGGGGTAAGGTAGTTCTGGTTCAATAAATAATGTTTATGTTAGCATTTGATCTCGTTGTGTTTTACAGGATATCCAGGTGAAGCCGGACATCAATGAATGTTTAGATAAATTGGACTCCCAGGATTATATTAGTTTCCAGTTGCATTCGGAGAGCAAGGTTTTACAAAGAAAGGACATGAGACAGAGGAGAATATGGTGGGTTGTAATTTATGTTATATATTGATTTATCATGCTAAAACTCCGATGTGCTATATACATACCGTTACCATATCGGCTTAGTGGATAGAGTGCTGAATTATATTCACCGATGCATTGGCAACACATGTGAATGGTTGCAGAAGAACAACTTAGTAATGGTTGACAATTGATGTTTATTTATAGGCCATATATACATTGTATTTCCATAGTCTAGTGTGACCATTATTTATTGAGTTTAGTATAGCTCTGTATCGCCAACACAGCATGCATTTCAATCAAATATTGTTTTTTAAGATGACCAAATAGTTTAATCCAGACGATTATGTAACAAGTATATAAAGCATGTACTAAGCTACATCAGCAATATTGGTCATGGGTATCATTGTCCACATGTTTGTGCGCCCCTTGTATTATGAAATAAGTTCAAAAATGGTGATGTGATAATACGATGTACGTTACAGATATGAAAGCAGAAGCAATTGGTATCGGACGGGAATGTTTACCTGACATGCTGCATATGGCTGATAAGCCTAGACCGCAAGGACAACCTGGTGTGGTTGAACTACAGGTAAGCCATTGATGGTTTTGGACTTTAAACATATATTTTTTACCCTATTCCTTGGAAGTTAGACAAAACTTTATCTAAGATCATTGTTTAAGCACGGCATATATGATACATTTGGTCAAACGAGAATGGACTTTGTTATAAGTTTGAAAATACAACTCTCATCGACCAGGAGAAATGGTTAGGTGACTGTTATATCGCCTTTTTCATGGGCCTATTTGCCAAATATGGACAGTAATTGCAGTATGGGGAGTATACGCAAACATATTCATACTTACGGTCCAGTTGAGTTTGCGTTTTGATGCTTCTTTGATCCATACCAAATGTTCTTGACGATCTGACGAAATTGTGTCTAAGATTGTTGTGCTCACCCCTATTTTAATCACGAACATTATTATGCTATGTACTATTTAGTCTAACGATACTTGACAAGGGGTGATAAATGATTGTTTCAAGTAGGAAATACTACTCTCATTTTAAATCTACTCGTTTGTTAGGAGCATGTATAGTAACACTTCGCATTTCGCATAAATATATAGGAACTGGAGTACACAATTTGAGAAGTTGCTGCTTACTTGTGGAAGGCAAAGTTAATACTGGTTATGTTTAAACTCACACTGCTTGATTCTTGTTAATTGTAGTTTTTATGATTTCAGGCATTGACAGAAGAGGAGCGCATATATTCATTTCAAGCTGGCATTTGATTAAGTTAAGTTAGATTTTTTATGCTTGTTGGATCCATATATTCAGCCTGTTCGACCCTGGTGTGGTTGAAGTACTGGTAAACCAGTGATGGTTTTGACTTTAAACATATATAATTTATTACACAATTTCCTGGACCGTTAGACGAAATGTTATCTTAGATTGTTGTGCTCACCCTGTCTTAAGCACGACATATAAGATACTATTTGGTCGATATGGGCTGGACTTTTGGTAATAAATAATTGTTTAATAGTCGAAAATACAACTCTCATAGACCAGGAGGACTGGTCAGGTGACTGTCATATCGCCAATTTTATGGGCCTATTTGTCGAATATGGGCATACATTCAGTCTGTTCGACCCTGGTGTGGTTAAAGTACTGGTAAGACCGTGATGGTTTTGACTTAAACATATATAATTTATGACGCAATTTCCTGGACCGTTAGACGAAATGTTATCTTAGATTGTTGTGCTCACCCCTGTTTTAAGCACTACATATTATATGATACTGTTTGGTCGAAATGGGATTGGACTTTTGGTAATAGATAATTGTTGAATAGTCGAAAATACAACTCATAGACCAGGAGGACTGGTCAGGTGACTGTCATATCGCCAATTTTATGGGCCTATTTATCGAATAAGGGCATACATACAGTCTGTTCGACCCTGGTGTGGTTGAAGTACTGGTAAGCCAGTGAATTGGTTTTGACTTAAACATATATAATTTATGACGCAATTTCCGAGACCGTTAGACGAAATGTTATCTTAGATTGTTGTGCTCACCCCTGTTTTAAGCACTACATATATGATACTGTTTGGTCGAAATGGGATTGGACTTTTGGTATTAGATAATTGTTGTCGAAAATACAACTCTCATAGACCAGGAGGACTGGTCAGGTGACTGTCATATCGCCTATTTTATGGGCCTATTTGTCGAATATTGGCATACGTTCAGTCTGTTCGACTCTGGTGTGGTTGAAGTACTGGTAAGCCAATGATGGTTTTGACTTTAAACATATATAACTTAGTACGCAATTTCCAGGTCGGTTAGACGAAATGTTATCTTAGATTGTTGTGCTCACCCCTGTTTTAAGCACTACATATATGATACTGTTTCGTCGAAATGGGACTTGACTTTTGGTAATAGATAATTGTTTAATAGTGGAAAATACACCTCTCATAGACCAAGAGGACTGTCCAGGTGACTGGCATATTGCCTATTGCATGGGCATATTTGTCGAATATGGGCATACATTCAGTTTGTTCGACCCTGGTGTGGTTGAAGTACTGGTAAGCCAGTGATGGTTTTGACTTTAAACGTATATAATTTATTACCTAATTTCCTGGTCCGTTAGACGAAATGTTATCTTGGAATGTTGTGCTCACCCCTGTTTTAAGCACAACATATATGATACTGTTTGGTCGATATGGGACTGGACTTTTGGTAATAAATAATTGTTTAATAGTCGACAATACAACTCTCATAGACCAGGAGGACTGGTCAGGTGTCCTTCATATCGCCTATTTTATGGGCCTATTTGTCGAATATTGGCATACATTCAGTCTGTTCGACTCTGGTGTGGTTGAAGTACTGGTAAGCTAATGATGGTTTTGACTTAAAACATAATATTATATAATTTATTACCTAATTTCCTGGTCCGTTAGACGAAATGTTATCTTGGATTGTTGTGCTCACCCCTGTTTTAAGCACAACATATATGATACTGTTTGGTCGAAATGAGACTGGACTTTCGGTTATAAATAATTGTTTAATAGTCGAAAATACAACTCTCATAGACCAGGAAGACTGGTCAGGTGACTGTCATATCGCCTTTTTCACGGACCTATTTGTCGACTATGGGCATTAATCTCAATATGGGAAGTATTGTATATATCAATGCTAATGTACTAGTATTTCTGCCGTGCCAAACTAGCTCTATAATGTATTGGGTTTGGCTGCACATCGTGAGAAATTGCTGCTTACTTGTAAAAGGCAAAGTTAGTACTGGTTATGTTTAAGTCCAGGAAAACAACATTTAAAGTGAAAGTCAAATAGCTTGATTCTTGTTAATTTGAGTTTCTATAATTTCAGGCTTTGAGAGAAGAGGAGCGCAGACATTCATTTCAAGCTGGCCTTTGATTAAGTTAAGTTGGACTTTTTATGCTTGTTGGATCCATAGATTCAGCCTGTTCGACCCTGGTGTGGTTGAAGTACTGGTAAGCCAGTGATGGTTTTGACTTTAAACATATATAATTTATTACACAATTTCCTGGACCGTTAGACGAAACGTTATCTTAGATTGTTGTGCTCACCCTGTCTTAAGCACCACATATAAGATACTGTTTGGTCAAAATGGGACTGGAATTTTGGTAATAAATAATTGTTTAATAGTCGAAAATACAACTCTCATAGACCAGGAGGACTGGTCAGGTGACTTTCATATCGCCTATTATATGGGCCTATTTGTCAAATATTGGCATACATTCAGTCTGTTCGACTCTGGTGTGGTTGAAGTACTGGTAAGCCTATGATGGTTTTGACTTTAAACATATATAACTTATTACGCAATTTCCTGGTCCGTTAGACGAAATGTTATCTTAGATTGTTGTGCTCACCCCTGTTTTAAGCACTACATATATGATACTGTTTCGTCGAAATGGGACTGGACTTTTGGTAATAGATAATTGTTTAATAGTGGAAAATACACCTCTCATAGACCAAGAGGACTGTCAAGGTGACTGGCATATTGCCTATTTTGATGGGCATATTTGTCGAATATGGGCATACATTCAGTTTGTTCGACCCTGGTGTGGTTGAAGTACTGGTAAGCCAGTGATGGTTTTGACTTGAAACATATATTATTTATTACCTATTAGTAGTAATTTCTAGGTCCGTTAGACGAAATATTATCTTAGATTGTTGTGCTCACCCCTGTTTTAAGCACAACATATATGATACTGTTTGGTCGATATGGGACTGGACTTTTGGTAATAAATAAGTGTTTAATAGTCGAAAATACAACTCTCATATACCAGGAGGACTAGTCAGGTGACTGTCATATCGCCAATTTTATGGGCCTATTTGTCGAATATGGACATACATTCAGTTTGTTCGACCCTGGTGTGGTTGAAGTACTGGTAAGCCCGTGATGGTTTTGCCTTTAAACATATATATTCATTACGCAATTTCCTGGACCGTTAGACGAAATGTTATCTTAGATTGTTGTGCTCACCCCTGTTTTAAGCACTACATATATGATACTGTTTCGTCGAAATGGGACTGCACTTTTGGTAATAAATAATTGTTTAATAGTCGAAAATACACCTCTCATATACCAAGATGACTGTCCAGGTGACTGGCATATTGCCTATTGCATGGGCATATTTGTGGAATATGGGCATACGTTCAGTTTGTTCGACCCTGTTGTGGTTGAAGTACTGGTAAGCCAGTGATGGTTTTGACTTTAAATATATATAATTTATTACCTAATTTCCTGGTTCGTTAGACGAAATGTTATCTTAGATTGTTGTGCTCACCCCTGTTTTAAGCACAACATATATGATACTGTTTGGTCGAAATGAGACTGGTCTTTTGGTTATAAATAATTGTTTAATAGTCGAAAATACAACTCTCATAGACCAGGAGGACTGGTCAGGTGACTGTCATATCGCCTTTTTCACGGACCTATTTGTCGAATATGGGCATTAATCCCAATATGGGAAGTATTGTATATATCAATGCTAATGTACTAATATTTCTGCCGTGCCAAACTAGCTCTTTAATGTATTGGGTTTGGCTGCACATCGTGAGAAATTGCTGCTTACTTGTAAAAGGCAAAGTTAGTACTGGTTATGTTTAAGTCCAGGAAAACAACATTTAAAGTGAAAGTCAAATAGCTTGATTCTTGTTAATTTTAGTTTCTATAATTTCAGGCTTTGAGAGAAGAGGAGCGCAGACATTCATATCAAGCTGGCCTTTGATTAAGTTAAGTTGGACTTTGTATGCTTCTTGGATCCATATATTCAGCCTGTTCGACCCTGGTGTGGTTGAAGTACTGGTAAGCCAGTGATGGTTTTGACTTTAAACATATATAATTTATTACACAATTTCCTGGACCGTTAGACGAAATGTTATCTTAGATTGTTGTGCTCACCCTGTCTTAAGCACCACATATAAGATACTGTTTGGTCAAAATGGGACTGGACTTTTGGTTATAAATAATTGTTTAATAGTCGAAAATACAACTCTCATAGACCAGGAAGACTGGTTAGGTGACTTTCATTTCGCCTATTGCATGGACGTATTTGTCGAATATGGGCTGTAATCCCAATATGGAAAGTATTGTATATGTTAATGCCAAAATACTAATATTTCTGCCCTGCCAAACTAGCTCTATGTGAAATCGGACTGAAGTCCTGATTCAAATGTATGTCTCATTTGTCAGTGGTATGGTAGCACGTGACTCTCCAACATGGAATTGATTGTTACTCTGAAGGCAATCTGAAGTATGACATCTCGATCTTAACTAGCTGAACTTGCCAGTGGATACATTGAATTAGAGCCTGCTTCCATGAATCTGCTCTCAGATATTACAACTTATATGGTATGTACAACGGACATGGTATGTCTTCAGTGTGAGCTATTGTTCATAGGTACCTTAGGGGCCAATATGAAAGTAAGCATTGCCTGTGATGTATCGTGGAAGTGAGTCTGTAGTCAGATTCTTTATGCAAGTGTATGAGTTCTTCTTTCGATGTATCTTCCTGTCGAGGAATGTTGGCGGAGTGGTAGTTTCACCAGGCTTGTAGGATAATGGATTGAATCCTTGCTGGACTAGTTATGTTGCTCCTGTCTTTGATTAAATAACACATTTATTTGAATCGCGTCTTCAATCCAATTTTACTTGAACAAATTTGCCAGAGCAGGGATATGAATTTCTTAGCGTCAATATGTACAACACCATCATATATGGTTACACCTCGCATTTTGCATAATGCATTGGATTTGGGCTGCACATCGTGAGAAATTGCTGCTTACTTGTAAAAGGCAAAGTTAGTACTGGTTATGTTTAAGTCCAGGAAAACAACATTTAAAGTGAAAGTCAAATAGCTTGATTCTTGTTAATTTTAGTTTCTATAATTTCAGGCTTTGAGAGAAGAGGAGCGCAGACATTCATATCAAGCTGGCCTTTGATTAAGTTAAGTTGGACTTTGTATGCTTCTTGGATCCATATATTCAGCCTGTTCGACCCTGGTGTGGTTGAAGTACTGGTAAGCCAGTGATGGTTTTGACTTTAAACATATATAATTTATTACACAATTTCCTGGACCTAGACAAAATGTTATCTTAGATTGTTGTGCTCACCCTGTCTTAAGCACCACATATAAGATACTGTTTGGTCAAAATGGGACTGGACTTTTGGTTATAAATAATTGTTTAATAGTCGAAAATACAACTCTCATAGACCAGGAAGACTGGTTAGGTGACTTTCATTTCGCCTATTGCATGGACGTATTTGTCGAATATGGGCTGTAATCCCAATATGGAAAGTATTGTATATGTTAATGCCAAAATACTAATATTTCTGCCCTGCCAAACTAGCTCTATGTGAAATCGGACTGAAGTCCTGATTCAAATGTATGTCTCATTTGTCAGTGGTATGGTAGCACGTGACTCTCCAACATGGAATTGATTGTTACTCTGAAGGCAATCTGAAGTATGACATCTCGATCTTAACTAGCTGAACTTGCCAGTGGATACATTGAATTAGAGCCTGCTTCCATGAATCTGCTCTCAGATATTACAACTTATATGGTATGTACAACGGACATGGTATGTCTTCAGTGTGAGCTATTGTTCATAGGTACCTTAGGGGCCAATATGAAAGTAAGCATTGCCTGTGATGTATCGTGGAAGTGAGTCTGTAGTCAGATTCTTTATGCAAGTGTATGAGTTCTTCTTTCGATGTATCTTCCTGTCGAGGAATGTTGGCGGAGTGGTAGTTTCACCAGGCTTGTAGGATAATGGATTGAATCCTTGCTGGACTAGTTATGTTGCTCCTGTCTTTGATTAAATAACACATTTATTTGAATCGCGTCTTCAATCCAATTTTACTTGAACAAATTTGCCAGAGCAGGGATATGAATTTCTTAGCGTCAATATGTACAACACCATCATATATGGTTACACCTCGCATTTTGCATAATGCATTGGATTTGGGCTGCACATCGTGAGAAATTGCTGCTTACTTGTAAAAGGCAAAGTTAGTACTGGTTATGTTTAAGTCCAGGAAAACAACATTTAAAGTGACTGTCAAATTGCTTGATTCTTGTTAATTTTAGTTTCTATAATTTCAGGCTTTGAGAGAAGAGGAGCTCATATATTCATTTCAAGCTGGCCTTTGATTAGGTAAAGTTAGACTTTTTATGCCTCTTTGAACCAAATATTCAGACTGTTCGACCCTGGTGTGGTTAAAGTACTGGTAAGCCAGTGATGGTTTTGACTTCAAACATATATACTTTATTACCCAATTTCCTTGACCGTCAGACGACATGTTATCTTAGATTGTTGTGCCCACCCCTGTTTTAAGCATTTCATATCTGATACTATTTGGTCCAACGGGATAGTGCATTAGATAATAAATAATTACTAAAATACAACTCTCATAGTCCATGTATTCTGGCTTGGTTTATTTACTTCAAAATCACCTATTTCAAGCGCCTAATTGTCAAATGTTGGCACTAATCGCAATATCTAGAGTCTACTGCGCAAATATAGTATTGCTGCACTACTAATCGAGCTACATGTATATGTGAAATCGATCTGAAGTCTTGATTCAAATAATTGTTTCATTTCTCAATGATGTGGTAGCACATGACTCCTACAACACCATCATACAGGAATTTTTACCTGGTATTTTGCATAATACACTGGAATTAGACTGCACATTGTGAGAAGTTGCTGTTTACTTGTGAAATGCTTAGTTAGTACTGGTAAGGTTAAGTACAGGAACACTGGTTGGTTCAATTGGCTGACTTTTATTATATGTTTGATACACCCGAACATATACTGCGACAGTAGTCAAATTGCTTGATTCTTGTTTATGTGTCTTACTCTCTTTTCAGGTTTCCAGAGAAGAGGATTCATTTGTATTGCCTTACAAAGAAACTCCTTTTTAGCATTGCTGTATTGTATGTTTATGTTTGCCTTTGAAATAAAGTTATGTATGTGCATACGTACTCATGCGTTGTTATTGTTTCAAGGAAAGTAACTCACTGTTTGGGACAGTCACGTTTAAGCTCGCCTGTCACAGAATGACAAAAATGACTTGAAGACCACTCTTCGTCCGGTAGTCTTAATGGCATGTGTCGACAATAGAAGACAGTCTTTTCAAAACTTTTACAAACCCTCTTTGGACACAGCTGGGTGTGTTTTGGACTGCAGCTGGCTGCAGACCGAACACTTTTCTGACAATATGTTGCACAAATTCAGTACTATAATTAGCATTGATATCGGATATGCACAAGATCACACCAACAAACACTTTGGATATACATTTTGTGTATATATATATAATAATTATATACACATATACATAGCCCCCAACGATAACACTAGCATTTGTTTACAAATATAAGTGACAAATTCTTTTAATGCATTCCTGATGACCATTTTGTTCGATCTCTTGCATAATGACTTTCTTTTAATGCATATACTAATTCAATCTACACTGATAACAAGCGGCCATTCAACCATGCAGTGTTGATATTATCCATGTTTATACAAGGCTGGCGTTATCCTGGCGGGCTACATTTTAGTTAATGTCTTACTTGAACACATATCACTTTCGCTGACGAACTACTGCATCTATGTGCTCACATTCAGAATATAACAATAAATGAATTGATAAATTTATGGAGCTGGATGTATCAACTGCTATTCTATTGTATGGATAGAATTTCAAATTCCTGTAAGAAACACACAAGCATAGGAAGGATAACGAAGCACACACATTACTTAAAAAGTATTGTTTATTTTAACTACGAAGCTGACATTGAATAACCCAGGATAAGAACAACAGTCGTACTTGTGTAAATATCACCTGCGAACATACACCACTATTACAAGACATGTCTGCTAATACCACGTGTGCTACTTCCCATTGGTTTTCCTTGCAAAACCTCCATACACACAAACTCACTTCGGATAAGGCTATCTCCGTGTACGACACACGTACGACACACGTTGAAAACAGGTAATATTAGTCGGACAGGGAAGGCAGCACTTAACTTAACCAGCCGAAAACATAAAAATATACATGGCAGTCGTTAGCAATGATGATCCCCTATTCTCCAATCAACGCTGGGATTCCATCACAATGAAGGTATCAGACATATAGCACCTCGGCAATGAGAAGGGAGTGTGGCGTGTTAGCACTATGATTTAGTAAGGACCACTAGAAAATAATAACCTCTTGATTTGCGCTCAGTATTTTCGAGTGGGGAAACTGGTTTCTATTCATTCACATCACGATCGATAACATCAATAATGAGGTGTCGAAAAGTGATTAATAAAAGTTGTAGAACACATGTAATATAATAGTATAATTGAACAAAATCTACACGAGACTGATCGCACTTCATAGCTCAATGGTTAGCGAGCTTGCCGTCTAATCTGGCGACCCGGCTTCAAACACGGATGGAGGCACTCATATGCCTCCCGTATTTCCGCAGAAAGCTGACTTGCAAATAAAGGCGATGCTCGAAAAAGACTTCGTTGGTAACTATCGTCAGTTGTTATTAAAGGTCGAACAATTTTTAACTTAACGAAGGAATGATATGAATATATACTTATGTCGCTGACGAGTTCTGTCAAGCTATATAAATTGATTTTCCATTACGCGAAGTACAAGTATCATGCTCACTCAATACAACAAGCGCCCACTCAACAAACTCAGCTGCGGCTACCGACATTTTTCCTGCACAGATTCAAACCCTGAGATGGTTGCAAAAAAATTTGAACATGCGTTTTTATGTTCTTTCCTAAATGCCATGTTTTGGTAGAATTTAATTGTTCCTTGTTACCATGGTTACTTAAGTGACGAATAGACAGGTTTATAGATGTAGTTTCTCAAACTTTTTTTCAGGTAGATTTTTTCCATAGACTCACCATTTGTGTGCTAGCCGGAGAGTGGGCCTTATATGGTTACAATGTCCAAATACTCAACACTATAAATGATGCTTTCACTCTGGAAACATGTTGAAAACAGACACTTTCTTTGATTTCTAAGTCAAAGGTCTTAACTCAGCCGGGCTGTTGTACTATATAGCAAAATCAATCGTTTCCGAATCTGTATTTTATATTTCCCATTTTTTCAGTTTTCTCCATGTAATATGTTTCCATTCAACTTGAATGGCTCTAGTTGTCAATGCTACTTAAAACATCATCAAGTGATACTAAAACACGCTTCTTCGTGCGTTTTCTGTCAGAACAAGGGAGGAAACTGCCGCAAATACTGAACGCAATATACCGCATTGGTTATTCTATCATGTTAAAGAGGCTGCCTCACAGATCGGGCTAAACAAATATGTATATCGTGGTTTTCCAACCTAATCAAGTATTGATGTAATAGGATGCCACTGACGGTTAAACATACTTGTTAAGAAAATTCTAACTGACCAGTACCAGCAGCACTGGTGTGCCTCGATGCAAAACTCTACCAAAGGAGCGTCCTGTTGTTCATTTAAATCATCTTTTCATGTAAATCATCCATCTATTTTGAAGACTATTTTAAATTCTTACCATTGTACAAAGCACTGACACTATTCAGACTTGCATATCATTGCAATAAAACAAACACACTTCAATACAATTATAAGAACACACATTTAACATGGTAGTTTATACAAGTAGATTTACTATTGAAGTTGAACGAAGACCTAAATGATGAAAATAAACTTGAAATTTATGGGGTTTGATATCTTAGTTTTCTTATTATTTGTTCTTAAGTAATCGTCAAATAATTTGGGTTTAAAGTAAACTATTCTTGTTCAAAACCCCGTATCTCAATTATGTCTTTCTGGAATTCAACTTTAAGCATCACATTCTAACGTTGAACCAGTAACGTAAATTTGTTTTTCAATTTTAAGCAAAAATAATAGTTTTAAACGTATGAAATTTCGTTTGTGGCAATATATATATGTTGACATATAATACTACACTTGCAGGTAAAATGTCATGAGAATTCGTTGTACCATCACAAAGATATAGCTGTTCAAAACTTCAAACGCGATTTTCTCAAAATGAATAAAATCGCGTTACTGGTTTCTGGAATTAACGTGACGAGTTGCCCAAGGTGCCGCGGGGCATTCTGGGATCGCCCACTTGAGCGGTGGCGGCCATGTTGGAAGGCCGTCGTGAACTGACGTTGTGGCGTCATGACTAGCAAAATAGTCCCAGACGACTGATAAGAGGTAGGAAACCTTGCTAGATACCATTTCCCTGTGTTAGTGTACCTATCTATAAAACTATAGTATGATTCAAAGTTTCCTCGTCTTCTTCTGCTTCTTCTACCTTTCTAATACATCCATCATTTGGCGTATATGCGTACTGGTGCATGGCGGCGAAAGAGGTGGCTATACAATATTAACAAGTGGAAGTTCAACTTATATTAGTGCACTTGATTATAAATGTCAAATACGAGTCTACGATATACACTATAATTCACTTCACTATATTGGTCCATACATGAGTAAATTAAGAGGCTGTTCCCTAATTCATGCATAATCAATACTTAATTAAAGTAATTAACTACACATGTAGACCAACTATGTAGCAATATGTACACTGTTCCCGACAATAACTTCCTTAGATTAATTGATAAAAAATGCACTAAGGGTACGTAATTTTGGGTGCATCTATGTTAATGACAACAATTCACAGGAACTGTTTTATCAAAGCACTTATGTAAATTTAAACTTACGTTCTAGTCTAAATTCTCTATAACTCTTTAATAGCTAAAATAAATTATGACAAAGGGTCGTTCAATATTAATAACTATGCAGTCAACGAACCCCTACAAACAATACTTAAGCACAATGTGTAGGTTTTAAAGAATACTTAATAATTTTAATTTGAACGTAAATTTACGATTTCAGTAAGTGCTTTGAAGAAATAGTACCCTTTGGAATATATTCTACATCTGTCTGTTGTTTTCTTCAATTATTTGTTAATCCTGCTAAATTTCAGGGGAATTGGCACATATCTAATCATAAGTTTTCCATTTATGCTTAGATGGAAATAGTCATGACTGTAGCGATGCAGTTCTCAAGTACCGACATAATGCCATACTATTGTAGTAATGTATAAATGTCAGAAATATGTCCTAGAACTTGACTAACTTTGTTCAAGTAGCGTGTTAAGCTTTCATAATACGTTGTATTTAAATGCCAGTTTGGTCAATAATGTTTCTATACAACTTGATGTCATCGGCAACGTGTACACATCCGATTCAACATTCAATGGTAGGTCGTTAATTAGTAATTCATACAGCACTGGTCCAAGAACCCAACATTGTGATATCATGATATTCCATTTAGAAAATATTTCATCTAAATGAACGCTTTGTTTACAATCGCTTAGGATGTTTACATGTCTGTTTACATATTCCATAGAAAACAGTTTAGAGATAAGTTTGATGTAATGTAACTTGTCATGAGTATCTATTTGTCGACAATTATCAAATATATAAGTACCCTTAACAGTTGAAGTCTAGAGGATATGGAATCAATGGCAGCCTATCAATCGATCAATTGCAATAAATCAAAAACATATATATTATCTATTGGCAAGTATCTTTTTACAGTTGAAGTCAAGTGGATCTGGAATCCATGAAACCCATTTTTGTCGGTAATTAACTGGATAATCCCCCCCCCACAATTAATTTACATACGAAATTTTTAAGACTTACTGGTCTATCTATAATTGGAATCGAAACCATTACAGTGCCTTAAAACTTGATTTAAAAAAGTCATAATCATACATAGACCTATATATTGCTCCTATAATTGTGTACAATGCCATAAATAAATGTTCATTGACATTGCTTTTAATATTTTCTTCTAATCCTAATGCTCAAATCACGACTGATCAAATGGATTACGATTAACGATTAAGCGATCTCGCGTGACCACTGTGACGTAAACAATTTATTTAGTGACTACACTTACTAAGGTCGTTGATGATACTATGGCGAGCCATATTGGTTCAACTACGCGCGCCGATAGTCAAAGCCAGCGTTTAAAATTCAATTCGTTTATTTCAAAATGTCATTAAAGTTTGTTCACAAGTAATGGAGATGCATAAATGTTCTCTTTTATAATTCTGAATTTAATTAATAGGTTTGTATGACTAAGTTGGCAATTCATATCGTTCTGATCTATTACGCTTTAAATTTATTCAGATAATAATGTTCAAAACAACTTTTGACTCGTTTATAAACAATGACGAGATTTACTCGTCATTGTATTTAACTGCACATATACAGACAACTTGAATCGTACAGATACGGTAGTATCGCCTTGTCACCCACACAATATATATGTTATGCGACTAAAAAATTTGCGTAAACGCTATCAAGTTATAGGACACACACATAACATTTTTGAGGAAGAAGTTGTGGCGACGTCGCGTAAACAAAACATTACGTCATACCAGTTTTAGTTATGAGTGTCGGCTTCGGGGATCGGGAAATACCAAGAATACTTTATATTATGCGGGTTTATTCAAATTCGTATTCTTAAATCTGATAGAAAATGAACTGGCATTAATAATCAAATGGGAATTACATTTCATATGGCTGTAAATCATTTAGATATTGTCGTCGGTTGGGTCCTGAAATGAGCATACGAAAAACTGGTCACCGAAAGCGCGTGTTTGCGCAAAAACACGGTTATATCAGTGTGGGAATCACGAGACTAAAATAGTGCTTTACTCACGGACACACCATTGCATCTATAGAGACACGATTTTAACAGTTCATTGTTATGTACAGGTTAATTATCCTCGGCCTAGAGGCCGAAGGTATATTGGAATGCCAAAAGAAAATTGACTATGGAGGAGCACATGACCACATGTCAATGCCTGATTGGCTAATGTGTCAGTCTGACTTAAGGTGAGTCTAGACAGTACATTTTGGTTAAAAATGTACTGTGTAGTTACATGTAGTATAGTTCTACCACACAGTTTCTGGAGATGTACGGCCTAGACACATCGTCTGTAAATGGTCTCAATGTTTGAATCACGACAGGGGGTCTGCTTTGTTACTATTGATGTAGAATGTTTTAAAATTGTTAGGCCAAAATAATTTATGGAGTGTTTCCACGTTGATTAGGTCTGATTAACCGGTACTCTAACCAACAAGCAGTTTCAGCCATATACGCATAGAGGAAATCATGGTGTGCACGAATTATCGATAAAATACAGCTACGACTGACAACTGCAAATAAACTGTTATATGAAGAACGTAGTGCTATTGTTACTACGTCTATTTGTAATATCCAATGCGGAATATTGGCTATATTAGAATCGAATTAATAAACATGTACCTGTGTTTTATCTAAAATAAAGTTTGTTCAGGTGCGCATCAAAACTAGTGACTGTGCTTTATTCTACGATAAAGCACATGTACACATTCATTATTTCTTAAGTAAAGTTACTGTTGTAAATACTGGTCTGGCCGAGGAAAACTATTTGACTTGCATGCTTCTTGAATACCTATAGCCCCTAACAGTGAGAGATAAAATATAGTACGGAGAATTTGACATGATCCTCGATTTTCTATTAGCCAGTTTTCGCAGCTGATATATTGTCTTTATTTATAAACCAGGTCGTATGTTTTCATGAGCGGGTAGTATCACGAAGACGCTCGATGTGCAATACTAGACAGAATTGCACGAATTGCTAGCGGAAATTGATATATTAAAACTACACAAGGACCTTGTTATATATTCATGCATCAAGGTCAGGATCATTTCCATAGTATACCATATAGTAATCTTCTGTATTTACAGATTTATACTGGAACTAAGACTTACAGGACGACGATCTAGAACTGCAGAAATCATCGTCTCTTTGACTGGTGGTATATCGGATAAATACCCAACAGGCGTGCCATAAAAGCTTTTAAACACGGCTTATTTAAGCATGTAATAATATTGTTACATTATACAAAGACTAATACTTAATACTGATCATTCATCATAGATCAACTACCAACAATAAAATAGACAAAATGCATTGGATAATCGTTTTGTTTTTAGGTAATTATTATTTTATGTATAATATATTTTTATATTTTTGGAACTTTTATTGCGCTTACATAAGAAAACAGCACTAGAATTTTCACTATGCATGTTCAATGTTAAGTTAAATAGCGGTTGTACAATTCTGAAAAATGTTACCAAATAATGGTAGTTATACAGTTCTGTAAAATGTTACCAAATAATGACAGTTGTACAATTCTGTAAAATATTGCCAAATAATGGCAGTTTGTACGGTTCTGTAAACTGTTACCAAATAATGGCAGTTTGTACAGTTCTGTAAACTGTCACCAAATAATGGCAGTTTGACGGTTCTATAAAATGTTACCAAATAATCGCAGTTGTACGGTTCTATAAAATGTTACCAAATGATAGCAGTTGAACAGTTCTGTAAAATATTACCAAATAGTGGCAGTTGTACAGTTCTGTAAAATGTTACCAAATAATGGCGGTTGTACAGTTCTGTAAAATGTTACCAAATAATGGCGGTTGTACAGTTCTGTAAAATGTTACTGAATCATGGCGGTTGTACAGTTCTGTAAAATGTCACCAAATAATGGCGGTTGTACAGTTCTGTCTAAATGTTACCAAATAATGGCGGTTGTACAGTTCTGTCTAAATGTTACCAAATAATGGCGGTTGTACAATTATGTCTAAAGGTTACCAAATAATGGCGGTTGTACAATCCTGTCTAAGGGTTACCAAATAATGGCGGTTGTACAATTCTGTAAAATATTACCAAATAATGGCAGTTGTACAATTCTGTAAAATATTACCAAATAATGGCAGTTGTACAATTCTGTAAAATGTTACCAAATAATGGCAGGTGTACGGTTCTATAAATGTTACCAAATAATGGCAATTGTATAGTTCTGTAAAATATTACCAAATAATGGCAGTTGTACAATTCTGTCAACTATTACCAAATAATGGCAGGTGTACAGGTTTATAGAATAGAATATAGTTTATTTGCATATTCAGTCCTTAAAAGGACTTTTACAAAGCAACATTAATACAATTACATAAATAGCATGGTGATATATGACGGGAAAGTATGCGATATGATATTATACCAAATTAGAAAAAATCGTTTATATATGTAACCGAGGTATATATGTATGAGAAGAAATTAGGCCCGGATTCTGGAGAGACGGTATTTTTTTTTTAGAAAATTTATAGTTTATGTACTGATATTATATGTTAAGCACGACCGCTCTTATTATCCGAGAGATTGTGCATTACATACAATATAATTTATAAGATATAACAAAATAATGGCGGTTGTACAGTTCGGTAAAATATTACCAAATAATGGTAGTTGTACAGTTCTGTAAAATATTACCAAATAATGGCAGTTGTACAATTCTGTAAGATATTACCAAATAATGGTAGTTGTACAGTTCTGTAAAATATTACCAAATAATGGTAGTTGTACAGTTCTGTAAAATATTACCAAATAATGGCAGTTGTACAATTCTGTAAAATATTACCAAACAATGACAGTTGTACAATTCTGTAAAATATTACCAAACAATGGCAGTTGTACAATTCTGTAAAATATTACCAAATAATGGCAGTTGTACAATTCTGTAAAATATTACCAAATAATGGCAATTGTACAGTTCTGTAAAAAGTTACCAAATAAAGGCAGTTGTACAATGCTGTAAAATGTTACCAAATAATGGCAGTTGTACGGTTTCATAAATGTTACCAAATAATGGCATTTGTACGGTTCCGTAAAATGTTACCAAATAATGGCAGTTGTACGGTTTCATAAATGTTACCAAATAATGGCATTTGTACGGTTCCGTAAAATATTACCAAATAATGGCAGTTGTACGGTTTCATAAATGTTACCAAATAATGGCATTTGTACGGTTCCGTAAAATATTACCAAACAATGACAGTTGTACAGGTTTATAAGATATAACAAAATAATGGCGGTTGTACAGTTCTGTAAAATATTACTATATAATAGCGAGTAGACAGTTAATTCTGGATGGGTGACCGAAATTATTTTAAAGATTATTGACTGGTTACGTCGTTAAATTGGAAGTTGACACTGATCAAAGTTTTTAAACTACTCATACTAGTTTCATTATTTTTAATAAACTTTCGTCTTGACATACATTTTAGGTTGGTGTGACTTAATTGAAAGTGTCATGCAATGTTAGTGAAAAGAAGCACGAACGTTTAATTCCGTTTTAATCTACTTTAACTAATTCAATCGTTTGTACTTCTACCACCTTTGTGGCCATAATAAGGCTTGATATATCTTATAATACAATAATCTCTGGTTATTTAGAGCTTTGAAGAATTTGTTGGCTCACTTACAATAAGTACTGATGTCAATATGTGGGTTTTACTCCCTGCCACGTCAATAACATATTAAGCAGGCGAAAATGACATGATATTGTCCTGTAAAGATATAAATGCTCGAGCATGTGTTTGCATGTATTTACATCTAGACCGTATCTTTAGTCATCATTCAACATCGTTTTCGTTTTTCACTAGCATCATATTGGTCTGGGAACTTGACTTACCAGTGATTCTGAGGATGTTAAACATTGACCCTAAATAGCGCCACAAAAACTAGTACATATAGTACGCTACAGGGAAAAAGACCGCATAGTATTTTTTTCTTAAACATTATGGCTTATATAGAAAATTGTCTGCAGTTCGCATTGCTGACGGCAAATGATACGTATATTTGCGTCACTACCAATATGTTTTGCTGTTGTTTTGTCTGAAAGCAGTCCGACGACACACTCACATGTTCGTCCGAGATGTGATTCCTCGGTATTGCACGACGTATGGTCCGATTGTGCTTTAATGTTAGAATGGTACCTTTTACGTCGCAAGATGTTTTTAATATTCGACCACATGCAAGCAATTTTAACCATTATAAAAGCAGTCGTCTCTGCAAATACCAACAATTTTATCTGGTACAAATTCCAATGATATGTTATTAAGCTGTGAAGAAAGACACTAAGTCCTAAGTCATAAAGCTATTTTTTAGCTAATTGTTTCACTTGGCTGCCTTTTCAGACAGGTTTTACTATATTAGGTAGATCTATAATTTATTTAGATTTAGGAACAAACAGTAAATAAAAATAAAACAGAAAATGACATAGATCTTGTAGATCTGATCTATAGATCTATCTATCTTGTAGATATTATACCAATTTGGTCACCCGGGAATATCAACAAGACCAGTTAGGCTTAGACCATTAATAATGGATTGCTTGATCATTGGAACCTGTTGAGAAATCTGCAGATATGAAGTCGCTCGTCTGTTACATTTGGCCCGAAATTGCAGGGATACGAACCCCTCTTGACTCGCACTTCAAAAAGCAATGACGTCATACTATCAAAATATGTCGTGACGTCACTGAGTAATGTGATTTATTTTCACAACAAAAGCTGTTCATCATGAAAATTTCAGAACTGAGATGACATGTCAGAATCATTCATTATTAGTCTACATCCGGAACAATGATGTGCATGGGAAATATAGATCTAAATAATGAATAATACTTAAAGATATTTGGATTTTTGACATGATATGGCTTCTTATGGTCGTAAAAATAAGAAAACTTTTAGGAAAATATATTTTCCATGTTATTGACGGATACATAATTTGTCACTTTCACGCGAACGAAGCTGGGCTGATAAGCCAGACCAACCACTTTGGTGTATTACTACACTTAGACACGAGGTTTATTTACCGGAGACAAACGGTAATGGTCGAGCTTTCACGGTTGAACATTTCTCTAAGGAACGTTGGTTAAAACGCACCTAAGACGAATCCAATGGTTATCCTAAGAGCAATCCTATGATATGATCCTAGGAATGATGATGAAACGGCCCCAGTCTACTTTAACGTTGCCATCGTAACTGCTCGGATATTTCCGTCGATGACGAATTTTTACGTCAGTAATGTTCGAATGGTTCTGATTTGATTCATATGCTTTTATTTATCATCGCCGGCGGAAATCAATATGGGCGAGGCCCCAAGAAGAGGCTAGTCACTTTAATTTTTGGGGGATTATAGTGCATGATACAGACGATGCCCGAGTTCCAGAAGCATCCCTGGTTTTTGTACGTACCGATGTAAAGCATTATAAACGGGACCTAGCTTAACGTTTCTTCCAAAGAATGTTAGTAATTTTAGTTATGTTAGTTGGGAGACCCTAAAAAGCATTTCCGTTTTTGACCTAGCTGGAGTCGGGATCGAGTCTACAACCTTCAGATCAGATCAGTAGTCCTAACCACTAGACCACTTGTCCACCTCTGGGTGGTTCTGAAATGTCATGTTGTCTGTTTATATTTTCAGCCGCGGTCACGTGTATTGAATCTGTGAACAGTCAGTACGCAACTAGCGTCTCGACATTACACGCAAATCTCTCAACCGATTACCAAACGAGTGTACGTCCTGAAGATACGACCGAAATCACCTTACAATTTGGATTGATGTACATAATTGATTTGGTGAGTGTTTGAAAACTTAGTCCTTTAATAATATTTTTTAGTTATACAGGCTTTCAAGTAAAAAACACTAACGTCCCTACAGTTCCTAAAACAAACTTCCAAGATGTGCCAAATTCCTAAATAAGCCCTTATTTTAGTGTAATTTCTGTCTGAATTTAAATAACGCATTTTTTCTCGATCGTTACGCTCGCCTTCATTTGATTACTGATATTTTAGGCAGCCGAAAAAAGAAATCTACGAATCTAAGAATCTACGAGCTATCAACATAAAATAGGCTCTCTTCGGGTTCGATACGCTTGCACAATAAATAGTCTTAATGTGTACCAAAAATAGTCGAGAAACTAGCTGTTAACATAGAAGTTATCAATACCTTTGTAGTAGGTTTAGATAAAAATAGCCCGAACTTTTCTCACAATTTGACAAGTCAGACGAGATAGGGAATATCTATATTTGATTCACTGACTTCACACTCTCCACCCAGTATGGATCAACATTTTCGGGTAGTGTGGCAATCCCTAGCCACTATGTTCTATTTGTGTGAACAGGTAGTTCAGCATTGAAATTATAGCTGTTTGTACAGTACGTCGCCCGAGAACCATAGTGCTCTATGTGTCTTTTTCTTATTTTCGAAAAAATCAGGTTTTAAGATTGAGGGCGTAACAATTTTTTTGTTTGTGGACGAATTCTAACAGAAATTGGTATGTGTTTTAATTAATGTAGATCTCAGGAACACTTCCAAATATCATGAAGAATCGTTTATTCAAACATACCACATTTGAAATCGGTCTACTGCAGATAGAACATAATACAAAACGTAATCGCCGTTTCACTTAGAACCATAATGTTCTATGTAGATTTTAAAAGGAGAAACATTGTGATTAAGTGACAAACTTAAAACCTCTAAAGTATATAGATACGTTCTTCAACATTATAGGGACCCAGCACAAATTTTAGGGACCATGAGCTGCCTGGCACTTGCTATTGTGTATCCATGTTACATCGGCTTGTTCTATGGACTATCGCCAGTGTTGCATTTTATGTTCTGTCTATGGTACATGTGTATGAGAACATTTAAATCAACATATGTTGCAGCTACTCTATCTTATTTGATCGCCCTCAGTACTTTTGGAGGCAGCATTGAAGCGTCAAATTTAAGTGAATTACTTTTGTCCGAACTTTCTCAACCGAATTTTACAAACTTATATTACACAGTCTTTTAGTAAATGTGGCATTCCTAGAGCAGAACAACTAAACAAGGATATACGAGTTTCAAATAAAAAAAGATTACGTACATCAATTCTACAGCTTTGTGTGATCTTTAGATTTTATTTACGCTTGGTTTATTTTGCAAGCTGTTTACTCTTCAGCCATTTCAGTTTACATCACGTGACTTGATGGGAGCAATCCATTGGTCAAAACACCGTTGGTTTTATGTTTTACTGTTGGGGTTAACGGCAGATTGACAATTACGGCAAATATGTTCCCTCTATGATATAAGGTGTGCATGCAAATACACCAAACTATGCTGTTCTAGGGGAGCTTGGTAGGTATCCCATATACGTTGTAGCTAAAGAGAGGTCTTTAAAATTCTGGTTTAAAATTATGTCAGATAATGAATATTTTATTCGGCAGGTGTATGATGAACAACGTCAAACCAATAATACGAATTGTTGGGCTAATAAAATGAAAATAGTCTTTGACGAATTAGGATGGACAAATTTCTTTGAAATCTCCGATTTAAATATGAATTATCTCCCTTCGCTTAAAAGAAGAATCCGTGATCAATTTATTCAGGAGTGGCAATCAACAGTACTGTACATGACGTGTCAAGACTAGAATATTTCAAAAAAGTTAAGATCGTCTTTGAGTGTTCTGATTACATTGAATTAATTGAGAATGATAATTAACGAAAACATATGACTTCTATTAGACTTCCTTCACATTCCCTTAATATAGAAACGGGTAGAGTAAAACATAAAACCAACGGTGTTTTGACCAATGGATTGCTCCCATCAAGTCTCAAATTTAATCTGGCCAGACTATACTCAGTAGATATTGTTCTAAAACATTAATGACACTTCTTGCACATCTGATTAATCCACCTTAAAGTTTGTGGAATATACCAAATTTCCCGCCTTTCTCATTATCGTAGGCGCACACTAGTAGTGCTTGAAAGCCTGGTTATAGTTTACTTGTACATGTATTTATTGTTTTGCCGGGGTATTATTAACATTAAATTACCTCATTTGTAAGATAAAACGTGTTCTAAAAATCAACATCAGATTGTCGTCATTGAGCCGCCATTCACGAGATGTATGGTGACGTGAATTCAACGAACGACAACTCTGCTCGGAGATTATCTAAATATTCGGTATCCGGTGGAAATACCCGAGTAGTTAGTTATAAGTGAAGATTGTATGTGTATTTTCAATTTCAGGATACGAGGTCGGAGAGGTTCCAGGCTATGGGTTATTTAATGGTGGTAAGATTTTAGCTTGCGCTTTTTAAGTAACGACTTACTTTTTAGCTCACCTGTCACATAGTGACAGGGTGAGCTTTTTTGATCACTCTTCGTCCGTCGTCCGTCCACAAATGTTTGTGAACATACTAGAGGCACAATGTTTGCCTCTATGAAATCTAGGTCAAGTTTGAAACTGGGACATGTGGAGACAAAAACTAGGTCACTAGGTCAAAGCTTAGGAAAAGCTTATGAACGCATTAGAGGACACAATAACGTCCCAATCTTTTTGAAACTATGTCAGAATGTTAATCACTATGAAATCTAGGTCAAGTTGGAAAGTGGATTATGTGAGATCAATAACTAGGTCACATGGTCAAATCTAAGAAAAAGCTAGTGAACACAGTAGTGGACACAATTATGGCCTAGTCTTGATGAAACTGGGTCAGAATGTTTTCTTTATGAAATCTAGGCCAGATTAAAAACTGAGTTATATGGGGTCAAACACCGGGTCACTAGGTCGAATCTTAGAAAAAGCTTGTGATCCATTAGGGAACACAATTATGACCCAATCATCGTGAAACATGGTCAGAATATTTGTCTTCATACAAAAAGGTCAAATTTGAAACTGGGTCATATAGGGTCAAACACTAGGTCACTAGGTCAGATATTGCACAATTCTAGAAAAAGCTTGCAATTGTGGCTGAATTTTCCCGAATCTTATTTACCTTTACCTTTGTTTTACCTTTGTAGACCGGTCATGAATAAGCTGGTAGCTTGTGTTGACCAATTGACGAGAAATCACTACTATATCCATTGCATGTGTGGTTATGTACATTGTTAAAACTTATAGTCAAATTTATTGGATTTATGTTTCCAGGCTGTATTTAACGAGTTCTTGAAAATGTTCACGTTCTTACTCTGTACGCACTCATCCGGTAGATCGTTCCAATTACTGGTTGTTCTGGTGACAAAGTTGTTCATACAGCTCTTATAGTTATGATGTCTTTTATTCAATTTCATATTATGTCCCCTAGTGTTTGCATTGGTATTCACAAAAATAGAGTTCAAATGCACCATGTCAAAATTATTCATAATTTTGTATAATTGCAGAACATCGGCCCTTTCCCTTTTATATATTAATGTCGGTAATCCTAGACTGATTAGACGATCTTTGTAATCCATATGTGCAATTTTTTTACAAGACGTGTAGCCCGTCGTTGAACTTGTTCAACCGCGACGATGCGTTTGTTAATCCACGGTGACCATATTACTGTAGCATATTCTAACTGCGGTCTTGTAAGTGATTTGTATAGTATAAGAAACATACTTCTGTCCATATATTCAAAACTTCTCTTAATAAGGCCAAGTTTCTGATTGGCTTTGTTCACAATCTGGGTAATATGCTCGTTGAATTTTAGTTGACAATCAAATGTTACTCCAATGTCTCTTTCACTTTCAACTTGGACTATTTCATTATTTGACATGTTATATTTATGTTTGGGGTTTTTACGACCCAAATGCATAGATTTACATGTTCCAGCGTTAAAACGCAATAACTATGTGTCTGACCACTCTGACAGATTGTCTAAATCTTCCTGAATAAGATCACAGTTCCCAGGTCCCTCAATGTTCCTGTAAAGTTTGTTATCATCCGCGAATAATTTTACTGTAGATTTGACAACATTCGGAAGATCGTTTATAAACACTAAGAACAGGATCGGGCCTAACACTGATCCTTGCGGAATACCGCTTGCAACATCTACCTTGCTGGATAGAGCATTACCAACTCTGACACATTGTTTTCTTCCAGATAGAAAGTTCCGAATCCATTTTAATATATTCCCACGTATCCCATAACTGTGTAGTTTGTTTAGTAATCGTTCATGAGGAACTGTGTCGAACGCTTTCGCGAAATCAAGATAAATCGCGTCAATGCATCCACCGTTATCTAATATTTCAAACCAATCATCAGTAACTTCAAGAAGCTGTGTAACACAAGAATGTTTCGATATAAAACCGTGTTGATGCGTTACAAATAGGTTGTTGAATTCCATATGGTGCACGATGTAATCTCGTAATATTGATTCAAAAACTTTACAGACAATACTAGTCAAACTAACTGGCCTGTAATTTTCTGCTTTTTGCTTATTTCCTTTCTTAAATAGCGGAGCTACAACTGCCGATTTCCATTCCGTTGGTAACTGACCAGTTTGTAACGACTTGTTGAATAACTTGGATAGATACGATCCCAGAATTTCAGAATTATCCTTCAGTATTTTCGGATGAACTTGGTCCTCCCCAGGAGATTTCGATGAATTCAATTTGAGCAGTTTTTTCACTACAATTTCTTGTGTCACGACAACGTCCAATAGCTCAGTTAAGAATATAAATGCTTAAATGTACTTAGGTCACCACAAGGGCTTTAATGTTCTACTACGACAGGTGAGCGACCCAGTGCCCTTTGGGACCTCTCGTTCAGTTAAACTGCCTGTTAGCTTACCCGAAAGAGCAAACCCGGCCACTTTGACCTGATCAATTTGAGCAAAGATTACGTCCATAAATACAGAGAAACACTGTAGGAAATAATGGAGCTAGATGCGCCCTCATCATTCCTTACCTAAATATAGTTTTCCAGAGACCAAACTAGAAAAACTGTTTTTTTTAAAAGGGCCAAACTAACCTCGGTCTCCCCTACATATATAAATATTATGACAAGTTTAAAAATTCGAAAATATAATATTTTTAAACAATTGCACTTTTGAAAACAGTAATTAAAGTTCAATATTACTTTTTATTTATAAACACACCGAAACATTGTCCAGCTGCAACTTCAGAAAATGTCAATAGTATCATGTTGAGGCACGTACAATGTATGAACGTTCTGATTTAGATGTGAGTACGATTAGTCTTCCTTTAACATCAGGGTGCGAAAGCGATCAGGACGAATAAAAATGGATACGAAAGTGATCTCTTACAATACGCTTATTGTCAATCTTGTAACTTTAAATCGATTTAAACGGAAATCACATGGTCCAACAGGTTAGCTTGAAAGCGACCACTAACACCTTCGACAAACAATGAGGCGGAGCGATATCTACTCTGGCGTAATATTAAATTGTTAATATGACAAAGAATACCGAGAAAAGGTGCACCCAAGGTCATCTGGCACTCGTATGGCACATGTATAATTGCAATTCTTTCTCATTGCTTTAATACCTTACACTTTCTCTTGTTTTATCTAAATAGGCGTGGAACGATGCAAGATTGAGCTGGGATCCAATGAACTTCGCAGGTCTTGATTACACCAAAATAGCCATTTCTGATATTTGGACTCCACCAATCATCGTAGCAAATTCGTAAGTTTACAACCAACTTACTGTCAAATCAGATTAATTTTCGCTTTATTTGCAAATTCGAGGATATACATGAACTTACACAATAATTAAAGTAAGTTCTTTTTGCAGTTTTGAAATTGCGAACATTTACTTTCAAGGAATACTTCAAAGTAACAAATGTGCTGGCATCGCGAAACTATGATTTTTTAGTTTGAACGGGTGCCCCGTTTACTACAAAGCAACGACCATAGCAACTACCATAGGTGTCTTACGGTGGTAGTAATACAAAATGTAATAATTACTTACATTTTAAACCGTCGATATGACCACCCATAACAAGACCTAATGTAAACACGAATTCTATTATAAGTTTTTATATAAGTAGATCTACTTTTGCAATAATTTTTAATTATTTACAAAATCAAACATATGCATGTAAATTTTTTATTAATGAGGTGTTTGAAAGGATTTCCTTATTTTAAATATTGGAAATGTATAAATGTAAAAAATAGAATTTCATAGTTGACGGGTGACGAAGCCTGATACATATTTATTCACCGGTTTCATTATTTTTCTAGGGCAAGTGGGGTCAAATTTATTAATGACGACAGTGATCTGGCAAGTGTGAGTGCGTACCTCTTTAACACTGGGGATATCAAATGGATGAGTCCTGCCAATATCGATTCACAATGCAGCATGGACATACAGTTCTACCCATTTGATACACAGGAGTGCACCATACTTGTAAGTGTTTCTTTTAGAATTGTGATTTTATCGTTTAGTACCATTTCCCGAAATTGTTCAGTATTTTTATCGTATTTAACGCCGTTTCCCAATTGTTCCGTATATTTTATCGTATTTAACGCCGTTTGCCAATTGTTCCGTATTTGTTTTAGTATTTAACACCGTTTCCAACAATTGTTCCGTATGTTTTTAAAGTATTTAACGCCGTTTACAACAATTGTGCAGTATTTTTTTATAGTATTTAACGAGGTTTCCAACAATAATTGTTCAGTATTTTTTATCGCCTTTTACCACAATTGTTTAGTACTATAATTTTATTCTGTTTAACGCCGTTTTCCAGGATTGTTCAGTACTTGTTTTTTCGTGTTGTCGTTTTCCACAGCTATTTAGTGCTTTTTGTCGTGATAAGTGCCGTTTTACACAATTGAAATAAAATGCTGTTTTTGAATAAGATCATGTTTTGGTTATTTATCAATATATGTACATTATATTACATATGTAGACACTATGCAGATTATGAAAAGATGTGTGCTGCGTTAGTTAACATCTACATTTAAGCAGCCAATTTTAATGATGATAAAGTAACACTATTTATTTAATAGAATTGACTTACGGTACATTCATGAGGATACGTCAGGTTTTGAAGGTAATGAATAATCATTTACTACACTATGTTTTTCACGAAATTTCATGGGACCAGGGATCGGTTATTTTATAGGAGCCAGACCGCTTCAGTATTTATATGAGACCAGTGCTCAGTGATTTAATGAGACCAAATCTTATGATTTCTATACATTCTAGATCTCTTCCTGGATGTTCACTTCAAGTGAACTCATGGTTAGTGCTGATGCTGATTCTGATGACATCAATTTAGATTTATTTGAAGAAAATGGTGCGTGGACAATTAAATCAACATCGGTCAAATCAAAAACACAGTAAGTTTTCATAAACACGGGTTTGTCTCAAGCCTCATTAAGTTACTAAGTGCCCTCATAGTATGCGGAATAATATTAAGTGTAAACAGCAAATTTATTTACATTATGTAACGTTTTTTCCATGTTACTGAATGACCAAAAGTAATCAATTTAGATAGAATATAAAATATTAATAACAATTACGATAAAATACAGACACACTTTACGTAATATGTACATTCACCAGAGAAGACATATTTACAATCATGATGACCCATTGAGAGTCTCGACAGATAAAATAGGCGAAAGATCGGCCAACGATGCACACAAATATCCCTCAGTATCAGTATCCCCAATGCTTGACATGTTTTGGGATTTGATAGGATGCATGTCACTCGCTACCATTACAGCCATTGGCTATATAACAAGACATTTATTCGGAACGTAATCAGAGACCATGCATTGTGTATTGTTCGGGTGTCTAACATATATAATGAAAACACATTTATTTAAAAATGGATTACCAAACTAAAACTTAACATGTCTGTCTATGACTCCTTACTAAACTTAACATGTCTGTCTGTGACTCCTTCAAGGCGATAATGTTTCATTATAATCTATCAATGTTGTATACTTTCTAAGCGTTCCATGTCTGACAGGCTTAATATGTCAATAAAGGAATTAACTGCCACATTTCAGAAATCTCCATGGGATTACAATGCCAGCGGTAGCATTCAATGTTGTAATGCAGAGGAAGTATTCATACTACTTGTTGAACATGATGCTCCCGGTGGTATTTCTAACATTATTTGGACCTTTAGTGTTTGCCTTACCGGTGGAAAGTGGAGAGAAGAACGGCTTTGCATTGACTATCCTGTTGTCGATGTCTGTGCTTATAACAGTTGTTTCCGATCTCATACCACCATCGTCAACGACTGTCAGTATTTTGAGTAAGTACCAATTGTATAGACTGTTTGCACTCTCATGGGAAGTTGTACGTGCGTATGCATTCGTTTTCTCGACAGATTGGCAAATGCCTTTCGACCTCGTGGACAATAAAATAGTCTAAAGCCAGAGATCAGATATGTTTGTGGATTTGGTTATTGGAAATATCGAATTCTAATGAAGCAAGTACGTTAACTAACGAGGGATTTATTTCTATGCTTTTAAATCTAAGAAATTTCGACACCGTGAAATTTCCTGCTTTTGTTTTCATCAGTATCAACGGCATGTTGTAGTACTGGTTTCCCCAGAAATGATCAGAACTTATACGATCTGTTTAAAATGATGTAACTAGCATATTGAATCACAAACAAACGCTCCTTTGTTAGATATGCAATACTCATGTTATGAAATGCCAATGATTGTAATAAAAATAATGTTAATGTTGCAATAACAATAGAAATTGTAATGTATGAGTTTAAAAAAGTTGCAAACTTGACGCCAGATTACCACAATACAATCCAATCTAGATTGCATTAAGACAAACATTCTGACCAAATAACATAAAGATCGGATGAAAAATACTACCTCTAGCGCATAAACAAGCTAATTGTTGAAAGGCAGGCAACAGATGATAAACAGACAGACGCCGGAAATCCAGCGATCACAATAGCTCACATTCGAGAGATTTAGGCTCAGGTGAGCTAACAAGGGTACAAATATAAATGTTGTCCTTATATTGCAGGTGTTTATTTACTGACGGCGTACATCTGTTCCACATTGCAAGGTTTCGTTGTGGTACTGATTTGTAGGTTACATAACAAAACAAGCAGAGGAGAGACACCTGGGAGCAAGCTCCAGTCAGCATGTCGCTTGTTAGACTGTCTACTCTGCCACAGGTAATGTATTGCACAAAATGCTTTGAGCTTAAAGGATTTGTCCGACCTCCTTCCGTCCTTCTTCCAAGTGTTTGTGAACTATTTTTCTTATGTTTTCGATAGGTTGATAACATGAAACATAGATAAATAATTTGTGTTTTAATAATAAACTTTACGTTTACCATCATCAGCAAGTTAATCAAACATTACAATGGCAATTATGTGCATGTAAACATTTACCCGGAGTTAGTTATTTACTATATATTTAGCCATTTACATGTACTGTATTCAAGCAGTTGATCTATGCATAGCTATTTACCCTTTTGTACTGTTTGTTGAAGTCAATTGTATACAATTATATGGTATATAACTCTAACGCGATAAATTGCAGTACAAAAACAAACACAATATTGCCTATATTTTTGTTATGGATTAAAATCAAGGACCGAAACATTTGCCTATGAAAGCATTCAAACATTCGGCGCAACATATAAAGTTTGCATGCTCCTAAATATCCAGAAACGATAAATATAGCCGATTTTCTGTTTGTTTTTGTATTGCATTTATCGCGCTAGAGTTATACTATGATATTGTTTGGCCTATTTATTGTGGCATGTTGAGCTGACATCTTGAATAATACAATAATAATCTCATTAAAATCAGACCCTAACATTTGCTCCATTTCTTTACGCTGTTAGAGATCTGACTACACTCTGTAAGAGGTCACGTTCAAATAACCTCTGGCGCACAATGACGTCACATAGCCACAGCATGAACTGCGTTACTAGAACTTTGGACATTATCATTGTCAAAATTTGTGTCACCAACAACAGCGTTACTACCGACAGCATAACTATTCGCTGGTGTGTCGTTGTGAGAATCATCTGTCACCGAGTTGGTTTCAGATGCTGGGAGACCATTTAAATGCACTTAAAGTGTTTCAAGATCTGATTTCAAACATATTTTAATTTGTGTTGGGTAACACGAGTTATAATAACATTTTAAGACCTGCATCATTAATAAATGGTAGAAGCAGGAACCTGAAAACCAATTCAGGGAATAAGTAAAAAAATCATTGTTTTTTTCAGGGATTTAGTCAAATCCCTAGCTTATTTTAGGGATTAAGCTTACTCCCTAACGGAATTAGTAATTTGACTAAATCCCTAAATGTTAAGGTATTAGACCTAATCCCTGATTTGACTAGATCCCTGTAACATATATATAATATTTTTTGTATTTTCCACCAGACGCCCAGAGGACGATAATGATAAGATGATATCCAATAGTCGTGCAAGGATTACACCAGTTTCTAGTAAGGAAGACAAGAGCCGATATGACGAAGAAGAAATCAAGGAGTACACTTATGAAGATTTTGCTAATCTTCTTGATAAGTTCTGTTTGTATGCGTTTTACACCCTGACCATACTTCTCACTTTAGTATTTATGATTGTCCTGAGTACTGGAGATAGTTAGATCATGCTGAGTACTTGAGATAGTTAGATCATGCTGAGTACTTGAGATAGTTAGATCATGCTGAGTACTTGAGATAGTTAGATCATGCTGAGTATTTGAGATAGTTAGATCATGCTGAGTACTTGAGATAGTTAGATCATGCTGAGTACTTGATATAGTTATATCATGCTCTATTCTCACTTTTATATTCATGATTATCCCGAGTACTGGAGTACTGCATACAAGTACATATAATATCTATCAAAAGAAGACATTTATAAGAGAAATTGCAATGTTAATGTACACAATGTTGATATACTCAATGTTCTGTACACAATGTGACTGGTGACTGGTATGACTACTGATGATCGTTTTACAGTAAACAATATAATTACAACATGATTTTTATCTGTAATAACTTTAATGTTCTGTACACAATGTTATGTAAACATGTGACTGGTATGAATACCGGTGATCGTTTTACAGTAAACAGTATAATTACAACATGGTTTTTATGTGTAATAATTTTCCAAATACGACTTCCTTTCTGGTGCCAATCGTCTAGATTAGATATAGAAAGTTGATCATGTACCCGCTTTTAAGTCGGCCAATGCGAAACTCCTAATTGCCGTTCCTATAGTCGGGTACGTCGTATAGTGGAGATCGTCTGCATGGGTGTAGGAGCGTCTTCAACATTGGGGGGCCAACTATTTGGGAGGGGGGGGGGCGAAAAAATATTTTTTTAGATATGTGGGGTCACATTAAGTGTTAATAAGCTATGGCGAAAGTTGGTGTTTATATTCACTAAGGTTAGGTGTATCTACTAAGGTGTTTGCTTTTCAAAATACCGGGTAAAAAATTGAACCCTATCATAAACTAGTATAGTAAGTAAGGGGGTCCGGGGGCATGCTCCCCCGGGAATTTTTTAAAACATTGGACCAATCTGGTGCGTTTTAAGTTAAGTTTTTGGTAAGATCAATCAAAATTAAGTCCTTATTTTGTAAACATTTTTACGAATTATTGAACAGATGTCCGACTTCTAGTGGTTTAGTAAGGGGATTTAACATAGCAATGACAAAGTTTAAAAGCAATATAGGAGTTGGTGCAAACTTTATCTTACAATGTATTTCTGTAGTCCTTGTAGTTCTTTTCAACAGTTACGTAATCGGGTGATAACATATTACATAGATTAAAATCATTTTGCGAGCGCAGCGAGCACGAAAATTCACATTTTATACCTTTTAACCAATGATAAAAGGCAAATTACCTATTACAAGACTATTTTAGGCGGAAAATTATCAATATGTTCTGAATTATTGGGGGGCCAAACGATATGTTGGCCCCCCCTGTCCTAACATTGGGGGGCCTGGCCCCCCTGGCCCCCCTTTCTCCTACGCCCATGGTCTGATCAACGACTATCTATGGTATTATAAACGTGTAGTAGAATATTAAACACCATATAAATGTACAGTATCTGGAAGAATTTTATAGAAATTGTGGACTCTTATATGACAGTGATATTTTGTGAACACCAACTTTGATCCTGAATTGAGAGTATTTATGACTTCAGATATAATGTATTTCAACTTTAAATCTGAATGATAACTTGACCTTCCTGCCAATATCATATACCGGTATTACTAGTACTCCAATGTTATAAATTATTTTGAAACTCATATAAAATATTAATAAAATATCGAATTCTTACAGACAAGTTATTGTGAGCCTACTATTGTTCCAGACTAATTTGTGAATATGCGTTTTTTGATAGTACATTTGTATATTCAAATGTTTTTAAAATGTTTTTCAATGCGATTGAACTTTGTTCACATTTGACTGTATTTTATGATTTTATATAATGCCATCATCCATTTGTACGAATGTTGCATGTTTTTCTGCAGTTGTCATTTTATTGTAATCCGTGATTAAAATAAATGTTGTGTCCAGTTTTGTTCTGTTTTATTCTGATAATTGATAATCCGAAATGAAATCAGCATAGCATAAAAAAGCTTACCACAAAGGTAACAAGAAAGTTCAATACACTCAAAAAGGACACAGCTTACAATTACACGACACTCACAAGTCGACCCTACTAATGTGACCGGAAAAAATATGTCGATATACAAACATACTTTTTTTAACATATACAATAAAGTCTGAGCAACTTTGTGAACAAGACGACCAGAAATTCATGATGATTCTATACAAGGTTGTTCTATGATTTGACCTTGTGACCTAGTTTTTTACCCCAGATAAACCAATATCGAACCTGACCTAGATTTTGTTGAGATGATCATTGTGACCAAGTTTAATAAATATTAGACCAACATTGTGACCTCCAGTGTCTACACAGGGGTATTCTATGATTTGACCTTGTGACCTTGTTTTTGACCCCAGATAACCCAATATCAAACCTGACCTAGATTTTATTGAGATGATCATTTTGACCAAGTTTAATAAAGATTAGGTCAAAATTATTACCTCTACTGACTACACAAGAGTTTTCTATGATTTGACCTTGTGACCTAGTTTTTTACCCCGGATATCACAATATCAAATTTTACCTAGATTTTGTTCAGATGATCATTGTGACCAAGTTTCAGAAAGATTAGGCCAACATTGTGACCTCTAGTGTATACACAAGGTTTTTCTATGATTTGACCTAGTGACCTAGTTTTTGACCCCGGATGGCCTAATATCGAACTTGACCTAAATTTTGTCTTTCAGCATTGTAACACTTTTATTAAATGTTTCAAAGTAGGTCAATAGCATCTGAAAGCAAACAGCAAATGTGGTGAACTGAAAACAACAACAATCAGACTCAACATGGATAAAAAGTATGGTATTCGTCTCAAAGCTGCAATATTAAAAGTTGGACTGTTAGCTGCTCGAACGATCTCAGATTTATCACAATTTCACTTCATTTGGAAGAAAATTCTTGAAGTTAACAACAGTTGTACCCACTGGATACCATGCTCATTACGTGGTGCTTAAAACGTCATATTATTTTAAATGCCAAGTTTTTACGTAGTATAATAAAGGAAGGGACATACGCTCACTATCATTAACCAAGAATGAAGCGGAAACATCATATACGTGCTAACAGAAATTCTAAGAAATTCGTAATTGTAAAACACACTAAGTCACTGACGGAAATGATTCATTTGATTGTCTTTATCCACAAAGGGCTTGCAATTAAAAAACCAGAACCAACGGACAAATATGTTACAAGAAGCACGGTGTATAACCGTATCGGTACCCTCTCAGTCCAAAATGGTATATCGGTACCCACTCAGTGCTGGCACCGGTCTCTTTCAGTGCAAAACAATGAATCTGATTGACGAAGATCCGCAGGAGAGGTCAGAAAATCGTTTTTTTGTCCAAAATACGGGTTTATGCATAAAAATCGATAGCCCATTGATTAACCATTGTCTTCCTTTGTTAAATTTGTTCTATCATTTTTCACAAGTTCTGGCGTGGCTGGAATGTTGACCGAGGGTCGTTGTGCAACTGAACATCAAGCCATGTTTATGAAGCTTAAATGCGACTTTTCTTCAATATAGCAAATATCTAGTACCCCAGATGTAAAGCCGTTAAACATATGTCCTGGCAAAGTTCTAGCAGGTGTTCCACAGGGCTCAGTTCTCGGTCCATTATTATTTTTAATATTTATTAATGACTTGCCTCTTTCTCTTTCACATTCCATTGCTGACATATTTGCTGACGATACCACATTATCAACCTACAGCAAGACATTAGATGATGTTGTTTTTTTACTTACAAGAGATTTATTGCATGCTGATCAATGGTGTAAACTAAATCAAATGGCCATTAATTCTGAAAAATCCAAGTCTTTATTTATAACAAGTAAACGTAATAAACATCATATTGTTTGATCCAATCTCAACATTCCTTTTCATGATAATTCTATAGAAGTTACTTCAACTGCAAAGTTATTAGGTATCACAATTAATGATAGCCTATCTTGGGCAGACCATATCAATAATGTGATAAAGAAATGTAATTCCTATTTGCACCTCTTATCTAGAATTAAATATTTTCTTTCCATTGAAACTCGGAAGCGCTTTTATAACGCATATATTCTTCCACATTTTGACTTTTGCTGTGTTGTATGGGGACATTGTACCAGCAGTCTTGAAGATAAACTTATAAAATTTCAGAAAAGAGCAGCTAGAGTAATTCTTGATTGTGACTATTCAACTCCTTCAAGTATTCTATTTACAAAACTCAAATGGATGACATTTCATGAACGTGTTATTTATCAGAAAGCTATTCAAATGTACAAAACTCTAAATTTACTGCAGATATTCATTCACGACTGTTACGCTCATCTTCTACATACCAATTATATAGTCCTAAACCCAATTCCAAGTTATTTCGCCACACTTTTGCTTTCTCTGGTACCTCAATATGGAATTCTATTCCTCATAATATCAAAAATTCTTCATCTATTCAACAGTTTAAAACATTATATCTACGCTGGGTGAAGCCGTCTTATTTTGAACCACACCATGTTTCTGCTACTTAAATATCTAATGACTGGCTAGTCATAATCATTACTTCAATACACATGTATAGCCATATATATATATATATATATATATATATCTGCAAAATGGCATGCAGTGTGTTTTATGTTTCAATTACGTATCATGCTTTTATAAATGTCATTGTTTTAATTTACATGTTGTTATATGATATGCTGGCTCTTATGATGTCCCTATATCTAATTGAGCTTTATAGTGATTAATTATCAATTTAATTGATTAGCATTTTGATTTATACCTTCCTTTTATTGTAGATTCCATACATATCAGTTTCGCACATCCTTTCACTGAAACTCTTTTATGAAATTCCCCAATTATATATAAAATTATGATATTGTGGACGTCATATGGGTCAAATTGCCATTATGCTTTTTTCATTTTATGTACTAGTGTTCTTGTTCAACTGTTTATTGTTGAGGATCTCATGGAAGATTGCCATTTAATTTAATTGTCAAATGAGTTTCCTCGTAAAATAAAGTCTTTATTATTATTATTATATCTTGCCCCTAAAAGCCTTTTATTCGGTAACTTCCATCACATTTTTTAAAAAACACTGGCACCGGTACCCTCTCTGCTCGTTGCAGCTGACTGGCACAGGTACCCTCTCTGTACTTGCAATCAAATTGATGTAACGAGCAGAGAGGGTACCGGTGCCAGAACTGAGAGGGTACCGGTGCCGCGTCTAAACCGAAAGTAAGGTGTTCTTTAAGAAATGTGATGTTAGTTACCGAATAAAAGGCTTTTAGGGGCAAGATATGACCAACGGCTTTACGTCTGAGGTACTATATTTGCTATATTGAAGAAAAGTCGCATTTAAGCTTCATTAACAAGCCATGATGTTCATTCGCACAACGACCCTCGGTCAACATTCCAGCCACGCCAGAACTTGTGAAAAATGATAGAACAAATTTAACAACAGGAAGACAATGGTTAATCATCGGGGGGGGGGGGGTTCCGTGGGCTATCGATTTTTATGCATAAACCCGTATTTTGGACCCAAAAAATTCTCTTACCTCTCCTGCGGATCTTCGTCAATCGGATTCATTGTTTTGCACTGAGAGAGACCGGTACCAGCACTGAGAGGGTACCGATAAATCATTTTGCACTGAGAGGGTACCGATACAGTTATACACCGTGAGAAGGTTCTATACATATTGTGTGCATGGAAAACTTCAGAAATATTTCATATAGCATCAAATTGTTTAAGGAATAGACCATATGCACGTTTCGCATGAAAATGCCTCTTCGCACAGGGCTTCTACTGTAAAGTCATTTTTGAACATAATTCACATGCGAATACTTTATCACCAAGTCTATTATGTAGACCTTATCCTATGCGAATAGTTTTTGCATGAGTGTAGTACATTTTGCAGATGACAAAACATACCCTTTATCTTGAAATTAAAGGTTAAATGTGTGTACAATGTGTAAAGGAGAGTTCATTGAAGGTTTTCTGTGAGTTTTATTGTAAATGGTTCTGTCAATAAAAAGTTACAGAGTAAATTGCATTTCTTTTCGAACACCCCTCGTACGACGGACCACGGACGAAGAGTGATCACGAAAGCTTACTCTGTCACTTTGTGACAGGTGAGCCAAAAAGTGACACAAACATTTCAAAGGACTTGTTGTTTTATCCACCAAAGTAGAAACGTAGCATGACAAAATGTCGATTGGAGAATGTGATAAAGGCGTTGGAAAGTTTCCAATCGACCAGTCTGGTTCGCCGTAACATTGTAATTAAATGTATCAATAACTGCAGAAATCAGGTCAGACGCTAAAGAATTACATTTTGAAAGATCTGTTAATTAATTAGAAAATCCGCGAAAAAACAATTAACGTTTTTGACGTCATTTTTCTAAAAATAGACGTAACCGCGTCCGGCCTGGTTTCTGCAGTCACCGTCACAAATGATCTTTATGTGTTAAATAGTAAAACATACTAAACTCACGAGACTCGTCCGACTTGAAGTTCAATGTAGTCAGACAATAATTGCTTTCGTAAAATAAGACTGCTCTGTATTATTTTGTGACACATTTCTAAAATTCATTACTAATGTGTTTTGATAAGGTTGCTCAGTTACAGTGTGTTGACTCACTGAACCCCGAACCGGACGTCGCATATAACTAGGCGTTCAGAAATTAAATCAGTTGTTTTTACCTTCTCGGATAGTTTGAATTTTATCAGTTTATTCCTTAGTATCGCATAAAGTACGAGTATTTTTTAGTTACAATGTAGCCCATAAGTCATTAATTTGATCAACAACAAATTGAATATTACCCTTACATCTCAACACTTAGATATCGCCCACAGAATGGTAAAATACAGCAAGGATGTCAATAGACCACTCATCTGCAAAGTTGTGTCTCGTGTTACCAATAATATCTTAGATTTTATAAACGATTTTTTACTCTTTATCAATGATACAGTTACCCGTGGCTAATACTGAAATAATAAACAAACTACACAGTACAGTGGGTACGCAATGTTTATTGTGTTATAGCTGTATAATGTACATTATGCATGTAAACTTCCGGTCCACACAACATGAAAAATGACAGCTCATCAACTCAAAGTTGTAAACAATGTGATTTTTCCTGAAATAAAAAGAAAATAAATTCGATAGATTTCTAGTATGTAATTAATTTAAGCACACTTACTTCAGTTTCAGGTATAAAAGAAGGGTAACTTGAATATTATCTGCCCTTGATTATGCAAATTTGAAGAAATAAATAGCTTTATTGCCGATAACTCATAGTCTACTTAATCAAGCATGGTGACCTATGCTTATGGGGTATTTTTCTGTTTCTAATATGGTACTGTGGTCATGTACAGTTTTCAACCCCATTACTCCAACAAAAGTTCGCGAAGAATAGATAAGCAACGAACAAATCAAAACCGTACCTTTTTGTTAGAACGAATCCAACTCAATTTCCAAACGAATCAAAACTGATTTTGCAATTACTAACATGTATATAATAAGAATTTGAAAAGATAGACATTTACAAATAAGAAGACTGGTAAGTATGTCATTAGAAGCACGATGATGGCCGAGGTTGCACCGTGAAAGGTCGAAATGTTCTCTAAATGAGTCAAGATAATGTGCCAAGAACGGCGGAGGAAGTTTCGTGTCTACGACAAAACTGGACATGCGTAAAAGCTCTCCAATTTAGACCTACCTTTCCCATACATCTTCAAAACTTGTTCTTTCAGCACAGTTCCAGTCAGTCTGTTTGTCAGTACACACTTGTAGTCTCCATAGTCAGACTTCAACACAGCTGCACACCAAACATATAATAATAATAATGTGAAAAAGGTGTAAAATGATGCAAATAATTCTAAATTTTTATTTCTGACTGAAGGCTAAAATAATTGCAAAAAATCGACCAACTGCACTACTTTTATTTTATGAAGACAATATCAGATAATACGGGTGTATTATAAATTGCTGAGCTGCTGTTGAGACTGATTCGCTACTAAAAACACCGTTTTGTCTGGTCTGATTAGAGCACCTTTTATTAATGCTTATAAAGATTTGTCTATCACCTGACTATCAAAATGGCTGCCAATTCAAAACAAGGAAGGTAAAATGCAACCGGGACCCCTCGGACATCACTGACGAAACGTGACGGAAAGATCCGAGTAGTTACGATTGGTACAAATGTAGTTACCGTTATTGGGACAATACTTACATGTTATACCAAAAATGGAATAGAATCGTTGGTTGTCGAAGACGACAGAATATCGTGCTGGGTCTAGCTTGGTTTGTAATTCTCCATTAGATGCCAGCTCGTGTGTAACACCATTGTTAACACGTTCCCAGGAGATTGTGTGGTCTTCAAAGTAATGACTGTCCCACATAGAACCACTCAAAGTACACAGGAAACGGATTTTCTTTGGATAATCGTCAATAAGAGAAAGGGCCCCGAGTTGAACAGCTGTAATCAAACAATAATTTTAAATAGACAAAAAAGACAAAACGATTGGCATATATGACATCATTAGTTATACCACGGTGTTCATATGTCAATCTTTAAACATAGACGTGAATTTATTTATCATGCTATGGACTTTATCGAATGTCAGACCATTATAAATGTTATCATAGGTACCGTGAAAAGAGTGCAATAACTATAATACTGCACTGAGTGCGGTAACTGAACCAGGTGAAACTTTTACCAGCTCACTGACCACGTTCTCAGTTCAACTATGGTACCACATCGACCACGTTCTCAGTTAAACTATGGTACCACATCGACCACGTTCTCAGTTAAACTATGGTACCACACTGACCACGTTCTCAGTTTAACTATCGTACCACTAGGTGGACCTTTGCACACCGACCACGTTCTTAGTTCAAGTATCGTACAAAACACACAGAGAACAAAATCTAAAATTAAATCACAATTTTAAGAAAATTAGGGAAGTTTATAAAATGCGGCCACATTCTTTTTATGTAAGTTATAAAACCAATATGCATTACGTGTAGTAGTGACCGGAATAGCCGCTCGTGTAAGCTCCTCGCCTGTAGTTTTGTCCCGGAGTGAACAGACATAGTCGCCCTCAACCTTCGGTGCTAAACCTGCAAAACATACGTAACTTTGCGATCACCAACGTGTACTAGAAATAACAATAATAATAATTATTATTCTTATGATAATAATAATAAACATTTTATTACACATGGAAACTTATTTGGAAAATATGTCAATATTTACGCCCACCCACAATGTATGACGTCACACTAGAGTTTAGATGGAATCAAGTTGATGCAGGGTTAGAAACTTACCAGTTATTGTAAGATTAACTGAAGATCCATTTTGTCCAATCATTGTGTTATACATGCCCGATGTGTCCAACAGTTTCCCGCCTTTATAGATATCCTTCATCTCACCGGAAGTGGTATTAACCAACGACCAGACAATATCGTTGTTGATACAAGCGGCAGTGTCCATAATTTCACATTCGCATTTAAAGTTTCCGATAGCATCCGAAGGCACTTTCAGGAAGTATAAAGGTTCTACTTTTATCTTTGGCGCTAAAAATAGAGTTTAACATAACTACATAATTCCATAATTTACATAGATCCGAACGATAAGCCAACCATGGTTTTTTGCAGAGAACAATTTAAAGGTTTTTGTATTAGTAAAATGATGACGTCATAGATCAAAGACGTAATGGCATGCTATAATAATATTATACTACTGGACAGAAATTGTACGAAAAGCGTCCAGTAAATTATTTAACTTGGCTACGTCGATATACTTCAGAAAATATTTAAAATTTCTTAAATGTTAGATTTATCACAAAATGCGAGAAGAAGTAAGGATTCCTATAAATAAACGGCATGCGCCATGTTCCATACCTCCAATTATTATAGAAGTGTTTGTACTGATGCTCCCGTTGGTACCGTTACTCATCTCGCATACATACTGTCCTTCATCTGATGGCAAGGAACCTGTATAATATCAAACAATATAAAACGACAATCATAACACCCGCCATTACCACTTTCACTAGAAGTGACGTTCAACTAGAACACTCCGTCATTTACGCCATCCTAACTTCTCGGGGTATGTCAGTATTATCCGAGGGGTACCGATTGTTGTTTCCGGTACAAAAGAAAGACAATCAATGAACTTGCAGTAAACTTAATGTTGCTGTTCTAATTCTAGAGATGGGTGTGAGGTTTGCTGTATACAAGAGGTTGAATAGCATTTCATATCGAGCTAATTTTGTATATGTGTCACTTTCATAACGGTCTACTAGAATTACTGTTAAACTCTACACGCATTTGAAATTAAATTTCGGGCTGGTGAAAAGAGGACAAATATAATAAGTAGTATTTAGTTTTGCAACCAACCGGCCAGGAGATAAGTACTTAGAGGAACTGCGATGTTAACTCATACAATTCGTTTAAAATGCTAGTGGTCAAGTCATTTGCCTCCCTTACAGCATACTTATAAACGCAGTTCTTTGACTGTTAGGCTCAAAGGCAAGATAATGCCACAAAAGGACTGGTAGCTGTAACTACATGTATAAACAAACAAAGTAATAGTACCTTTAAGTGTCAGTATATTATGTAATATTGTGTCGCCGTTATCACGTGTCATAAATTCGTAGCGATTAATCACATTTCCTAGTACAATTTTCCCATTTTCAATGATTTTTCTTGAAATTCCGGTTTTGGACACATGGTATATTTCTACGCTGGTGTTTGATATAGATGTGTTCTGCATACAGTTTAAAGTAATATCCTTTCCTACATCAGCTTGGATATTATAAGGTGATAGTGCCAATCCTCCGTCTGTGAATAAACAACATTAATCATTTACTCCATAGTTCCCATATCATGTCTATACACTGTCCAGATAAAATATAATTATTTGTAAACATCATCTCTATGCTGGTTTTTTTGTAACATAACCGATGTCTTACTGACAACCATATTGTCTCTGCATAACGGACAAACTAAACAATCAGAAAGAGTGTCATCTGTGCTGAGGTTTTCTTTAAACCGCGGAAAACATTAAATATTATATTCACTTGAAACTGTATATTTCAATTGTGTAATGTATTCTATGTTCTTGTATGTAACCCTTTAACTATTTTGGAGGAAATAAAGCTGTATAAATAAGGTACATTCGTAAAGCATTATGTTACTATTGATAACAATATGTTTCAATAAATATCAATGTGTCATTATAAATAGCAACATACTACTATACATGTATAATTGTATGTTGTTACTTTGCGTTAACTATTGACAAAAAGATCATGTTAACTTCTTACCAAAAACAATAATCGGCACCGATGCCTCTGCCATAACATTTCTATCAAAATCATGCAGACGACAGATGAACTCTCCGTGGTCGTCTGGAGTCAGTTCTGAAAAAAGGAGCAATTCAAATGATTAACAAGTCAAATAGTTTTCCTCGGCCAGACCAGTATTTACAACAGTAACTTTACTTAAGAAATAATGAATGTGTACATGTGCTTTATCGTAGAATAAAGCACAGTCACTAGTTTGGATGCGCACCTGAACAAGCTTTATTTTAGATAAAACACAGGTACATGTTTATTAATTCGATTCTAATATAGCCAATATTCCGCATTGGATATTACAAATAGACGTAGTAACAATAGCACTACGTTCTTCATCGAACGGCTTATTTGCAGTTGTCAGTCGTAGCTGTATTTTATCGATAATTCGTGCACACCATGATTTCCTCTATGTGTATATGGCTGAAACTGCTTGTTGGTTAGAGTACCGGTTAATCCTACATAATCAACATGGAAACACTTCATAAATTCTTTTGGCCTAACCATTTTCAAACATTCTACATCAATAGTAACAAAGCAGACCCCCTGTCGTGATTCAAACATTGAGACCATTTACAGCAGATGTGTCTAGACGGTACATCTCCAGAAACTGCGTGGTAGAAGTATACTACATGTAACTACACAGTACATTTTTAAACCAAAATGTACCGTCTAGACTCACCTTAAGTCAGACTGACACATTAGCCAATCAGGCATTGACATGTGGTCACGTGCTCCTCCATAGTCAATATTTTCTTTTGGCATTCCAATATACCCTCGGCCTCTAGGCCGAGGATAACAATGCGCCAAAGACCGATGTTATCCGCATGGAATAATGGAAAGACTTGAAACAAGTATGTAAAAGTTCATTGCAACGTGGGAAACGCGTTGTCAATACGGGATAGGAAAAAATGTGTTCATGTAATGACATAATACCTATGTTATGCTACGCTTTTTTATAGCTTCGTTTCTAAACCGTATTACCCTAATTCACCAATGTCTCGAAAACGGTTGCGAAAACTGAAAAAGCTACTTGCTTAATGCAAACAAAGAACAAATTCATAAAACAACGACTATTGATTTTATTTAATTCCTACAAGGCTGTACAAACTGTAATTACAATGAACAAACTATGCAATGTACATTGCCTAAAGAGAATTATTCTAAATTTTAGGCTACACCTTTTTTTATAGCTTCGTTTCTAAACCTGACTATGCCAATTCACCGATGTCTCGAAAACAGTCGCGAATACTGATTAAGCTACTAACAAAATTGTTTAATGCAAACAAAGAACAAATTCATAAAACAACGACTATTGATTTTAATAAGTAAATTCCTACAATGCTGTACAATGCGAAAACTTTATATACATTGGACGAACAATGCAATACCCATGGCCTCAGAACTAATTAGGAAATGGACCATGGGATGATGTAACAGTCTAAAAATAGACGAGATAAGAAGTAGACTGTTACCTAGATCTCGTAGTGTTAACAAAAATGCTACTTTAAACTTGAAATTTAGACTGAGATGTCAGCCAATCGGCGGCATTGATGTTCGGTCACGCGCTCCTCCATAGACAAATCGCTTCAAGAATTCCAACAGTCGGGGCCGCAGGTAACAATCTTTAATTTTGACTAGATATCACATCAGAAGGCAATATATATTGAATACATGACTTCAATCTCCGGAAGCATCTCAAATAGAAATATCAGCATAAATTTGAGATTTTGCTGAAGTCTGAGTTGAACTCTTTGTTATGTAATACTAGAATCAAGTTTGATACAGTATCAGTGCGACAAAGTTTGTGTTTTGGGAGTTTGAGATTTGGCTTAGGGAGTATTTTTGTTTTCACGGCGACACCTTTACACCTCGATAGCCTAGTGGTGGAGTGTCCGTGTCGAATTTGAAAAATTCTCTTCTCTTTTCCTACCTAGTGGTGGATAAACAAATTCCACTAGAAACGAGAATTAGTAATAAGTATAAATCGTAGAACTTGTTCATCATCGAGCTTAAATAAATTTTATATAAACAAAAATATGTCCTACCTTGTTTCCCCAAAACAAAGTACATTTCAGGACTGCTGCCCGGATTTCCTTTCGCCTCTTCTGTGTATACCTGTGATGATATTCCATAATCTCTTAGTCTATTCCCTTCTTGTACAAGCTCCCAATTAAGGGATAGGAATAATTCTCGACCATCTCTGCCAATTTTGCTCCAAGTTATGATGTGATTTAAGTAATAAAGATGACCTTGACCGGCTGAACACCGGAAGAGGGCGCTAGTTGTGTTTCCGTTTTGGATATAAATAACATCGGCTTTCAGTTTTACTGAAATGAAAAAAAATACTCCGTCAAAAATGAATGTACATACAGGATATAATTTCGACAGCCACTATAGATGCCGAATATAAAGTATTGCCCGACTGCAAATACAATAATAAAAGCCAAAAGTTACTGTAATTGTAAATAAATCACTTTATTAAAGTTTGGCAACGATTGAAAAAAAGTATTCCCCTTCAAATGATGAAAAACTAAATGCAATTAATGTGTCAGACTGAACACTGCAGACTATTCTCTTAAATCATTGCACCTGTATGTCCAAATTTCCCACCTGTATGCCTTAACAAACACCAATAATTATATTGTAAACCACAAATTGTGAATGTATATTATATATCACAGGCCTAAGAAATTATATCACAAGAGTTGTGATATTTTTCGCTCATTTACTATGCAGGTACGAAACGGAAATAATGCTTATCAAAACTGTTGACAAATGACGCATGCTCACTAAACCGACCCAGCATCCTTAAACACGGAAAATGTTAGATATATTGATGGTTTTATGTATCACAGACATATCTAGACCCAATTAAAACCATTTCCTGGCCCGTTGAGGCGTTTAATAGTAGATTCATGTAGGGGCTTGAAATGTTGGGAAAATTGGGGATGTCAAAACTTTGTATTTTGTGATATAAGTTTTAGGCCTTTGACTATATATTTGACATAAATTAGGAAACGAAGGTTCTTGTAATTTCTAGTAACTTACCTAGACACTGTACCATACACACCTGTGCAGCGATAACCGTCACAATCAAACAACAATATATCCACTTCATCTTGGTACTCTAAAATATTCAAATATATTGGGTACTGTCAAATATTCAAATATATTTGGTACTGTCAAATATTCAAATATATTGGCCAAAATTCACAGATAAACTTTAAACTTCCGTCAAACCTGGGTTAAATACCACTTATGAACACATTCCACTTTTCCAAAACATGCGCTTTTTATATAACAAAACATAATACAGGTGATCCAGCCTGGATAACATACATGTCAACTCTAAATTAGGCTACACAAAGCAAAGGATTTGCAATTGCCAACATAGTACAGTTGGCAGAGCAGATAGTTTCAAGTACCAAGAGAATAATGCTTTAGGTTCAGCCCCTACTCTCTCTCTCTCTCTATTTTTTTTAAAGCGCATGTAAATGATTCGTTGCTTATATTGCTGTTTATGGTCTATGGTCGATAAAAAGGTATGAAATTAAATTCATGATAAGGAGAAAGTTAACTCAGGAAATCGAGAGTCCCACAAAGCCGAATGCGAAATAAATACGAATAAAAGACACACACGTAAACCCAAATGTTTAAGCATCGTACCAGACGAACCAGTTTATGTATTGAATATTGATCAATACATAAAATTATATCAAATAAAGATAAAATAATATGCAAAGTAAAATAATGACTACTGCTGGGCTTGAACTCAAAACTTAAGATTTTAAACGACGAATATAGTTAATTTCAACATACATTATCCACTTAGCCCCATAGAATGCTGAATATCTAACGTCGCTATACTGATTTAATCAGGTAAACGGATGTAATTTTAATCTAATCCAATAACAAAATATGTTCCCCTAAATGCTTTGAATGCGCTTAACCAAGAAATCCATGTTATTGAAATCGGTTTATAAAAGAGCTTTGATAACCATAACCATATACATTCCAAAACAACCATAATTAAGTTTGCTATGGAAATACCCAGGGCCCCAATACTGAGATATATTAAGGAAAATTCTCTGCTGAATTTGAGATTAACTCAAATCAGAATCTGAGACAAATCTGAAGTTGGATCTCTTGATTTTTATTGTAATAAGATCTTACTCTACGCAAACTATTTCCATTGAGGGACATGGGAATTTATTCAAATATATGCGACAGAATTCTAGCTTAGATTTAGGTCTGATTGGAATTGTCGGGGGATCGGGGCCAGCAATTATCAATTAAATTATCAATATAATGTATAACAACAAATGACGACACAGAAGACATTTTGATAGTACACAGTGTACATTAATCCATTCTTGATCAGGTGTGGTATTCACAAAGCATCTTAAGGGAAAACTTAGAATTTTCTAAAAATCTTACAATGTATCGGCTTAACATGACAATCAAGACGCATCAATTTTTTACATTGTCTAGAAACTGCAATAGAGCTGCAATTATCACAAAAACATAGGTTATTCTTCGTTTCTTGGGAAACAGTATAAGTCAAAATATTTAAGTTTTTCCTTATAAGATGATTTATGAATACCAGCTCAGTTGTATTACTGTAAGCTTCGCTAATTAGACAAGTACAATTGTTCTTAATAGTGAGTCGGTTTTGATAGCGGGACATTTTGTTTTTAAGTCAATACTTCTGGGTACTGTTTTATCAAAGCACTTACGAAAATAGTATAATTACGTTCAAATTTGAATTTCGAATAATTCTTTAAAACGCACGTTATGGGCTGAGATATTGTTTGTAGGGGTTCGTCGACTAAGTAATAACTTATATAGAACATCCCTTTGCCACAACTTGTAGCCGTCAAAGAGTTATACAGAATTTAAATTTGACCGTAAGTTGGGACGAGAATAATGTATTATCGTCCCAGTCGTAAGTGTACGATGTCCATAAGTGCTTTGATAAAACAGTACCCTGTTTTTTTTAAATTGTAAAATTCTGCATAAATTAAAAATTATCGGAACGTGACAGAATTATACATAGAATAAAACAATATTAAATTTCCATTCGGAAAAAATCTAAGCAGACGTCAATGACTTACCTTATTGTGTTAAACCTGGTTTGATTATAATTCTTTTTAATTTCGAATACGAATCAGACCTTTAAATTTACATATTTCACTCACGTCTGAAACTATCCAACGTTGTCGTCTGACAAAATAATGCTGAGCATACGTCGCTGGACTAATGAAGATGATTTATCAATTGACAGATTGCGACATGTGATTTTATGTTGTCCGTCATCTTTTGACAATTAACAAGTCAGTGTAATTACTTTAGTCATTGACCTTCTAATGACAAGCGTCAGGCTGGACAATGTTGTTATTGTCATTTACGTCTGCTTCGTTATGGTCAACAGACAACTACATAAAAAACATAAAATATATAATTCCAAGGTATTTGTGACTGTTTTTTTATTTGGTTATTTTATACGGCACTCAAGTGAGCTAACCAGTTTCTATAGAATTGATTACTGATAAGTGCTAATTGACTCTTCCACTAGTAAGTAACTGCTAATTACTAGCTATGCACACTAGGAGGACAAAACTGAGTCCAATGTCACAAAATGTAGACACAGTCCGTAGGGGAAATTTTAGCATAATACTAATATTATAATCAATCATGAATAATAAAATCAAGCATCAAAATTTGCACAGAATAATAAAACCCCAAAATCGGATAAAAAACAAATTGGTGAAAGCAGCCGTTAGAGTATATAGTATGGGGTGATAGCTACTGCAAGGAGTTAGGGTTATCTAGTATAGGAACTGTACTGATGAAAAACTATTGGTCATCATGCTTGCTTGTTTCTCTTTCATTACTACAGTTAAACCGTTCAGTTGTTCTAATTGTAAACATACATTTCCAGCACTACTACGTTGCCTTCAGTGATGGCAAAGTCACGTGGTATTGCTACACTGACATACAAACGTTATGCAATTATACACATAACTTTTGATTCTCAAATTCTACAAAATTTGTATTCCTTCCTACTTGCTTTTCCATAGGTTGCTGAAAACGCCTGCACGTGAGGATACTGTTTTATCAAAGCACTTCCGTACAAATTTAAATTCTTTATATATTTGTAATTCATTTACAACTGCAAATTGGGGACATGTATCGTTTGACTAAATTGTTACAATTGTAATTGTCGTGTGGTTCCACTTACTCCCTTATTTATTGTACTCAATTGTTACAAGTATTGCCGATCCATTTAAATCACTTTTACGTTGTATCTTATTGTTATAAAGAATACAAATTTATTTAAATTTAAGATTCCTAAAGTTAGTTGATGAAACAGTATACACGATGAGATATAAACGGTATCGATCAAAACAAACACATATCCTCAATACCTTATTTTGTCATTTCCATATCCTTGCCTGTCGGATCCAAACCTATTTGTATGTGTACAACGTGTTTTTTTCGTTTTTATGAAGACCACACACAAACTATTTATCAATGAATATAAAAAGCTTTGTCTGTAATAACGGAAAAAACATGGACTTACACTTGTAAACTTATAAAGTGCTTATTCATAGCGTGGTCAAACAATTTCCGGTGAACCATTACAAGCAACGTAAGCGTGTCCGTAAAGCGGCGAGAAAGTATCACCGTCCAAGATTGGACAAGATTTGCTACGTCATTGGCATACTTTATTTACTCAATGACGGTTGTAACGAACGTGTTGGTGGTCAGCGAATGATAACATAGTGTACACACGATTGACCATTTATGGTATTTTGTTAGTGCTTTCATCTACCAGCAACTGTCCCCAATATGATTATCCATTGTGCATATTTTTGTTCCCTTCAAAATAGAAAATACACAACAATGTCATTTGCAAACCGCGACTACTACTAATACGTACATGTGTAGAGAATATAACATGAGTGTCTTTTCATATTGAATTTATTAAACGAGTTGAATAAAATAATAAAAAATTATCGATTTTATTCAACGAGTTTAATAAATTCAATGTGGAAAGTCACAAATGTAATGTTCTTTTTATCACATGTTAGATTTTTCCGGTCGAAAAATAAAATAGCTACTTATTTTCACTATAATAAACGCGCAACTTTGACGTCGTCGGCTACACTTTCAGTGACCTAACGTCAAAGCTTTATTACACTAATGTATTATCAAAAATAAATAATGACTTTATTACGCTACCGCAACGTCAAACATGTGATAAACTGCATTACTGTATTGCATTAAAATACAGAATACACACATTCAAATATGTTGCAATTTAGTGCAAAGTCCTAACCTTAATGTTGCTACTGATGAGCACGTTTCTAACAATACGTCCTGCTTACAATAAAACTTTTGAAATATCTCAATTTTTAAAGTGTACGTGGATTAAGTCACGTGTGTTATATATACTGGTACCTCATTTAATTAAGGGTATTTTCTATAATTTGTACTTGAGTTTAAACACATATTAGAAGTTTCCGTCAGGTAATCCTTTTTTTAAAAAATGCGATTGTACACCAGTAGACTATTCAATACTAGCATAGTTTCCCAGCACGGGTGGTTACTGGAATCTCACTTGAAACTACGACTTGTAAAGTATCATTTATGTTTTATTACATTTGTTTTATCTGTTCTTCTTCATTGTAATCTATATTTAGACTTACCAAATGAAACCCATATTCCACAAGGTATTCGGTTATTGTTCATTTTCAATTGTTGTGTTGCGGATTCAGTGCACTAACACAAATCTTTCAAAGTTCCCAAATGGGACAAACGACCGTCTACTATGGTACTTAAACCCTTATCTTACAATTATACTTGGTACTTATAGCTCATATAGTATATAAATAACTATTATGACCGCCTTATCATAGACTAGTGCCAAACTTTTTTGTGCATATCTTATCATCGTTTATTACACAGTGACGATTTACCTTTACGAAACACGTATACACAAACCAAATGTCAACATAACAAAATGGCGACCTTACTTAGTATGGTCCTAGTGGACGTTTTACTACTGACCACAGTACGTAAGTAAAGTCGTGTATAATTAAAGATTAATTAACGAGTAATGAGCCATTAATTAGCGTATGATGTTTATGTATTAATTAGTGGCGTGCTGATTTGTCACATAGAAATCGTTTCATGCAAATAGATTGACGTTCGATTGTATCAGGTGATCTAAAGTATAATAATATCAAGATGAGGATCTCATGGAAGATTGCCATTTAATATAATTGTCAAATGAGTTTCCTCGTAAAATAAAGTCTTTAATATTATTATTATTATTATACGATAGGAGAGATCATGTTTGTATACACATATATTAGTACCACCAGCTAGCTATTGGTGAGTGGCAGGTTTTTATTGTTCATTTATCCAATAGATTGCTGGTGGGCATTTTGCATATGAATACGGTTGTGCATTTCGTCATCAAGTCATGTGTAGTTTATACAATTAAAGGACGTGTGACAGGCGAATTGTGTACTTTATGAAATAGGCATGTATGTACGAGAAACACGAGGTTTTATTGGTTCATGAGGAAAGTATGTTCTAACTGTCATATGCACACGATTTGATCCATTTGATCCTCAAACCTCTGCGGATGTTAATATTTGGACATATTAGGCTATATTAGGACACGTCTTAATCAGGATTTTAACCGAACCGCTCCAAAGGGAGATAACTTGAACACACGGACGGATTTATAATTATAAATAAGATATATACATTTGTATTCAAGTTTGAACTCCGTAGAATTATGCAGTGCTGTTGTGCACTATACTAAGTCTATTTTGGATAATGTTATATGTAATTACTGTAAATGTCGTTACCGTATTTCATTAAAGGCTCCATCAAAGAGAGAGGGGATAGGTTCAATAAAAACGTGGTTTCTGGATCTACATGTTTTCGTGAAGATCACGTATACCTCCGTCTTCTCATCAAATAACCTTGTACTGAAACACATTTTATGAAATTCTTAAAACTGATACTAGTATTATGAGACGTCATTTCTTGGCATTATTAATTTTCTTGATCTTGTTTAATTGTTCATTGAAGAGAATCTTATGCAGATTGTCAAATAAGTGCCCCGGATCGTAAATAAAGTCGTTATACATAGATATAATTATGTACATGTATTATTACTGGTGCCATTGACCATTGTATGTTTAAATTTGTATTGTAAATATTTGTAATGCTCATAGACTGTAAAGTCTCATGTATTGGAAAAATAAACTATCTATCTAAACTATCTATCTATATTGTATAATAATTATTTGTCATAATGTTTAATAGAAAGGTGTGCCTTACTGTTAGTAATAGTTTTATTTAAAATCCTATAGTATGTGCGTGTCCTAATGGCTGGATCAGGCATGATGCTTCCTGTTACCTGTTTAGTCATGACAAAGCTGATTGGCCAGGAGCAACGGTATGTATCTATACATATTTATTACATGTCTATATTTTATTCTATTATATGTCAAAGAACTACAATGGAAATAAGAACTACATGTATTTCTTTTTTGTGTAATCCTTGACGTGTAATGTTGATTGTCATGATGTCATTACTGCGTGCATGCTTGTTTATTGTTTTAATGTATGTATTGGTATACAGGGTGTACCAAAAAACGGGGACCTAGGTTAATTAAACATTCGTAACTTTTTCTCTTTTATTATTAACACATTGTCAATACGACAAAACATTAAGGAATAAATACAGTTAAAAATACCAACAATTGTGATTTATTTAGTCCCAATATCAAGAATAATCTCCCTAGTTTTCTATCGTATTTAAGTATATTAGCATACAGTGAACAGGGAATTTCAGCGTGTTCTACAATAGATTTACATGTTGACTGCAAATGTCATCTCAGGTGTCCATAGTCAAGGATAATGGATCTGCATACACTTGTTCCCTATACGGCAAATCTCAGAGCTATATCTAATTCAATTGCCCTTAGGTACGAGGTCAAATATCAGTACCTTCTTGCGAATATATCATGATTTTGATGTTGATCTGTTGTAATAAGTAGTTTCTGCTTTCTTAGACCTACCGTCCACTAGGACCCCGAAGGGTTCCCGAAGGCTAAATTTGCCTAATCGGGATGGTTCGGCATGTCTTCGGGACGTTCTGGAACCCTTCCGTGGTGTCGTTCCTGTACGCTTCTGGAAGCCTTCTAGACACTTCGGGGCCGAAAAATCTTCGGCATCCAAATTTTAAAAGTTTTAAAATTTGGACGCCGAATGTCTTGTTCGAGAGGGCTTCAGGAGTGCTTCGGTGTAATCGGAAACCTATCGGCAACAGTTCGGGGTATTCGGGAACCCATCGTCATTCACTCGGCACCTTCGGGAAGCCTTCTGCGAGGCTTCGTAATCATTTTAACCATCCCGAGAGGTTCCCGAAGGAAGCTGAAGCAATGCCGAAAGCTCCCCGAATACGACGAATGGATGAGTTATACACACGGAAGCTATGCCGATCATGTTAAGAAACATGCCGAATAGTTGCCGAAGGCGCCGATTGTGAATGGAAGGGATGCCGAGTCGAAGCAGTATTTACCGAACTATACAAGAGCGACTGCGGAAGCGATGAAGTCAGGTTGCCGATAGTTTTAATCTTGAATATATCGTTTTTCATCATGGCCCTACAAACCAACGACAGGCTACCAAATAGGGTTATGTCAGACCCTATAGAAAACGATGACATAACCAGTGTATCATGGTCTTCAGCTATTAAAGAAAAACACCGGTAAGAGACACCCGGTATATCTACCTAGGACTGTAAGTTTTTGTCATGAGCTTAATATGTCAGTGTTTTTATACCTGAAACTAAGTCATTCAACTCTTGTGTAGCTGAAAATATGTCTTTTAATTTTTATAGCTGAAAATAGCGAGATTAATGTCGTCTTCCATCAATTATATTCAACGTTCAACTGATAACAAGATAGTAGTCCGGCATCGTTTATATACATCGGCAACCTTTCAGCATTCCGTGAACACTTCCGCATATTCTGCAAAGTAACACAACCTTTCCGCGTGATCGGGAAACATTCGGGACCAAATCCTGAACTGTCGGCATTCATTCGCGTTGCGTTCGGCTACTTCGGATAGGTTTCGGCGTTTATACTGCAACATTTCGTATAACGAACCACGAATACATCCCGAACGATCCCGAACGATCCCGAACGATCCCGATCGCAAAGATCCGCCCATTTTTATTGATAATTGATCCCGAAAGGTTCCCGAAGCAAGCAAATTGTAATCGGCTCCCCTTCCGCATATTATCGGGGCCTAGTGGACGGCAGGTCTATAAAAAAATTATAGAAGCTGAAGCACTGAATTGCTCTGATATAGATCTATAAACTGTTGATTTGGATACAAGTTCACATTATTACCTTTTGCTTCTTACTTAACTTTCTGGTTGATTGTTCTCAGTAATAGTACATGAATCTGTATATTTTGCTTCTTTGGTGATTGCTCCTGAATAAGTTGAAGGTTGTCTGCTTCCCTTGTATTTATTAAACGCGCCACATTCTCCCCTCTCTTATTATTTCATTGCAAAATTCGTCGAATTTCACCATATTTTCATCACTTCTGTTACTTTGAAACCTTGTCTTCTTAATAATGTCTTATCTAATGATGACAATTTCACGACAAGTCTGCAAAAATATCCAGGAAATGACGTCATATGTAAAATGGTGACATCATTTCCTGTTTTAAAGCAAAACCTATACACAAGTACCTATTTCAGTAGAAGAAATTACTTTTCGCTCTCACAAAACAACGGCCAATTTCATTACAAATTAAAACAGTAATAAAGGATCTAGGTAGGTCCCTGGTTTTTTTGGGGATACCCTGTATTGTGTTATGTAAATGGTATGTTGTATGTAAAAATGACTTACCCTTCCACGAGAAACCAGCAACTTATCCAAAATGCATGTGGACAAGATAACTATATAATCGCCGCATATTTGAAGCGTCATTGGAATCTTTTAAATTATTTAATTATGACCATTTTTGCAATTAGTTAACTAAGTTTACATGACGTCACACATCACGTGTGTTCCACCATTATGTATTGTAGGTAATGTGTAACCTGATGGGAGGCAGTCTAGTAGAAATAGAGGAACTCGCTGAGTCAAACTATCTGGGTCAACAGGCTCAGTTAAACAATGGTAAACTATTTCCTTCACCGTCATCGTGCCTTTGCATTGTCCTTTCGTGACTTTACACCGTCCCTTTGTGGTTTCCGGCATTGCATCTTTCCTTCAATTCTTTGCATCGACCTATTGTGTCTTTGTATCGTCCAATTATCGTGTATTTGCATCATTTCATTGCCCCAATCGCGCATTGACGTCGTTCTATCGCGCCCTATTGTCATTTAACCATTAACATACTAGTGTTATATTGAACAAAATGTACGAAACAACCATGGCACAAACAGAACTCCATACATCGTGTTTCAGATTCTTACTGGATAGCATTATCAGATGCGTCAGAAGAAGGAAGTTGGCAATGGATGATAAGCAAGGAACCAGTGACGTATACAAACTGGGCACCAGGACAACCGAATAACAATTTCAGAAATGAAAATTGCGCCGATATATGGCCGACAGGACAGTGGAATGATGGACAATGCTATGCACCGCATCATTATATTTGTGAAATAAAAGACGACGAGTAAGGACATTTGTTTTATTCTAATACAAGTGTGGACATCCTATGTGGTATGTGACATAACTTTTGGCTAAGAACGCAAGACAAACTATGTTAGATAAATATAAAATATATGTTAATAACACACAAATAATCAAAGTACTGTCAGAACAGTTACTGGGGTGACAAGGTTTGAGAAAGAGTTTAAAACTCTGACCTGTACAGTAATGTTAACAGTTAACGAAAACAATCATCTATAGTTATTCAAGCGTCTTTCTTTACCAAGCCCTTAATTAGTTGCCACATAATTTTCATTTTGATGCTCTATGTTCCCACATGCCCATTGTCTTCTAATTGCTTCATTTACCATATTTAAATGGAGATCATTAAATGTGCTAAATGATTGTGCTAAAGGAACAACATGTAATTATTAATGCATTCACAAAATGAATTATTTATTAAGTCACTTAATTAGCAGTCATATATAAAGTGTTTTTGTTCCCGCTGCGTCGCCATATTTTCAGCATTTGGCGGTGTCTGCTCTGTTGGCTTGCTATTCGGTAAGGTCATTTTTTCTATGGTCTGACGCTGTATGGGTAAGAACCCAGTGACCCCCTCACTCTAAGAAGACACTCTACCACTACGCAATCGACATGCTACGCTTCTGAAATCTTTGTTATTGGTTGATTTTTCAGAAATGTTGGTATAATTGGATAGCCTTGAAGAGATATGACCTATACTTGTATCAACATCATGAACGACTTGAAGGATTAGTTCATGCAGTTAACACTGTTTATCTGTGATTTGATATAAACAAAGGATGCTAACATTTGAGACTTGATTGTAATATAGAACACTGTACCATTTTTAGTCAAATATAAGGTTTGTACAGGGTGATAGAATAGTTCGTTCACAAAATTTAGATTGTTATAATGTTTTATCTATCTGATGTAAACAGAACATAATAAAATATTCTAGTTACAAGGGATAAGTTCATCTAGAACGGCCACAACAATTGGAAAACAATACAGTGTTACATGTGGGTATAAGGATGGAATTCTTATAGTCTTCTCATACTCGTAAGGGTATCACAATTTTAAAACTGGAAACTTTGTGAATGGATTTTTGTAACACCCTCTAATATTGTAACAACAAACAACATGATGCACTTTCGCAATTAATTCATATTTTATATTTCTTAAATATCAGTAAGTTTCGTAGTATAAAAGTTAACAGTTTGTCGATGGTTTTTATAATTTTGGAACTCAAAATAATATATTTCGCATTTTAAAATTTTCGTAGTTTCGGATAAGTAAATTATTCAGTGTTGCTTTGAGCACGTGCCTTCTTCTTTTCAATAACATCCTTGTCTCTGTCTTTGTGTATGTAGTCGAAAATGTTTGGCAAGCCGTTCACTACGCATGCGCTGAGGGCACTTCGGTACAGGTTCATATCTGTGGCGTCATACCTAAAACATTGATTATATAAATACAAATGTACATATACACGGAACAAGTTTTTCTTTAGTTTACAGTAATAGATTCTTACGCGTAATATTTGCAGTCGTTCAAACTAAACACTAGGAAGTTAGATTGAGATTGAGTTATTGATAACCGCTAATACCATACACATTGTGTGATTCTATAAAAGACATTTAGCCTCGTGTATGGTACCAATGAGACGACGAACTATAAAGATAAAACATTATCAATGAGGTTCACGATAACCGACATGAGCTATATTATTCTGGTTGACATTTATTTTAAATACAATATTTACCATTCGTCTGTAGTACCATCGTAACATTCTACATTGAAGATAGTCGTCATTCCATTAAATCCACCAATAGCAAATATCATGTCATCTAACACCTGAAGTGGATAATACATTTTGTACAACATAGATTCATCAACATACATGTACATTATATATCGTATCTGTGTTCGATTGCTTACATCAGCCGCTTTATGGGGGAATAGTCGAAGGTTCGAACATGTTTGGTGAGCTATCGTCTAGTTAATTAGATAAAAACTACCGTGTCTAAAAACTACCAAGTTAATGTCTATTTTCAGACATGTGTCCGTTCATTCGACTGTACATTAATAATTAACAAGACCCTGCTGGCAGCCACAGCACATTGACTTTTGACCCTCTCAGAAGTGGGACAATGTGTGTATTTTTGCTCAGAGAAATAACCCAGTAACACACGTCCTTACCTCTAAGCCACCTCTGTCTTCTTCCTAGCATTAAATGGTAACTAAAGATTGAAGAGTGAAACACGCACAGAATATAGATATCCCGTAAAACAATCATTAAGCTGGCGGACATTTTAAATAAGGAAAACATAAAATAAACATTGTATGTACTTTACAAACAAGGCCAAAAAACGAAACAAATTCAGTCATTTAAAATACATGAACATGAAATAAACCAAAACAAACATTACACGTACCTCGATGGCGAAGTTTGATCTGGGGCTGTACATCTCGGCCACACTCGACCATGTGTCCTTGACAGGGTTGTATCTCTCCCCTGTGTTCATCCTGGATATACCATTGAACCCTCCCAATGCGAAAATCTGGTTTCTGCAGGAAAATAAATGAATATCCTCTAGTGTGTACGAGTTAATTTCTGTTTTTTTTATACATACAGTATTTATATCCGAGCTAGTTTGCCTATTTTTCTGGGCTTTAACGCCATGTCTTAACCAAGGTTCAGTTATTTACGATAACCGATTCTCCTAACCAGTTTGTCTGGACAATATCCAAGCCAGTACTCGTACTAGCTTCAGGATCCAGCCACTTCTCCATATGTGGAGGAAAAACGGAATTTATATAAAAACTTTCATGAAAGGATAAATGATTATATGACCTGTCGCGAGAGGGAAGGAAATTATTTATACTTTATAAATATATACATAATTATCAAAATTATTCTACAACCAGTTAGAGTCTGGTTTCTATCAATCAGTGGTCACTATCATCGTCTACAAGACATTGTTAAGGCCCCGATTGCCCCGAAGCATGTTCAATAGAAGTTTCAGCTCAAATTGAAATTATACTCAACTCCGAATCTGAGACAATACTATTCTTTTTTTTTAATTTTATTTGAGCCAATGCAGGTGCTCATGGACATCTCAATGATAAAGCGAACCCATCATTTGTGCTCAAAGTTAACAGCTGAAATTCAGATTTGTAATTATTGACTGCTAGAAACGGAACGTATGAAGTTTTCAACCCTATGTTTAAAAAGCCCGTGCATTAACGTTCAAAACCGTAACTTAAATGTTTAAACCCCGAACTTAATACAATATGAAATATATATAACTTACCGGTAAGCTACTATTCCTACCCCGGATCTACGGTTCCTCATTGGAGCAATCATTGTCCATTGGTTGGTGTCTGGATTGTATGCTTCAGCGTTCATCAAACACTCCTGTCCATTGAATCCACCACAAATGTAGATCTTACCTGTTAAAAGGTAACAATCTTAGTTAATTAAATGTGTTTGTTTTGGTTTTATTCCTAACATTTCTGACAACGACATCCGTCATCTAAGTATGTAGTAGATCTTACCAGTAAAAGGGTAACAAGTTCAGAAAATGAAATATCTTTTATCATGTTTGTAAAGTCATACTGAGCTCACGTTACCATATATATAACAGTGTTTTGGAATTACTTAACAGCTACAATGTCGTAGGCATACTGACTTGCCATTCTGCAAGAAAATGTCGACGTCTTCACATGCAAACTTCTTGCGACAGTTACCTCCCGTCACGTGAAAATTCAAATTCCTTACAATGCTTGGGTGAAAACAGTATGCTTTGTAGGAATGCCTTTACTGAATCATTGTTAATATTGCAGATACCTTTAAAACCTTAATAAAGAATCTAAATGTGGATGTTAGTTGAAAAGTTTTGTAAGTGTTTTGATAAATTAGTACCTGTGTGTTTAAGGCATGCTGGCTTAAAACACCATTAGATGGTTGATAACATACAGACTTACCATTCAATGCTGAAGCACTGGCGTCACTTCTCTGGTGATTCATTGGATGTATCAGAGTCCACTGGTTCTTTGCTGGAAAATATCTCTCAGCTGTGTTCTGTCGGTTGTGGCCGTCATAGCCTCCCATGGCGTAAATCAGACCATCTAACACAGCGGTACTCACATAACATCTGAAGTATACATACTAGTATTTATAAAGTATTCAATTTACACAGTATATTTTAGTTTTATAACGTCCATTATGCTGGACTACATTATGCAACATAACGGTAGAACGTTTGTCCATCGGAACTTTTCGTCTTCAGTATGACGAGTGTGCACCGAATTCTACATCGAGCAATTTCTGAAAAGAGTTGTGAGCGCTTTAAACATAGGAAATACGACTTGTCAAATTAAATTTAATCATACATTTATATTAACTTTGATACGAGTCTAAGAGGAATCTCAATAAGAAGCCCATGCTTTTTGCCATGATAGATTCCCTTTGCTATACCCAATTTGAGCTTCGAAATCGACTCAACTTAAAGCGACATTGAAGGCTTTTTTGAGAGGAGGTTTGGCTAAGATATTTGGAAGAGAAATTGGCTAAGTGTGTTATGTAATGGTCGTGAATTCATCCCATATGTATCATGTACCTCTTTGCATTCATTGGAGCAACCTCATGCCAAGATTTTGAGATTGGGTTGAAACATCTGACCGAGTTGAAGTACTCCATACCGTCGAAGCCACCAACTATGTAGATCACACTGCCTAGGCAGGCTGTCCCATGGTAAGCACGTGGTCCTATAATAAAGTATTGTTTAATATACAGTTTTTTACCGATTATTTGCAATACATTAGGCAATATGCCCATGTGTATACAAAGATACATGAAATATAATTACAAAAAGAAATAAAAAAAATTATAAATACATTGTCAACAGTCAATTAATATTTTAATTATGTATTGAATACATATACAAAGATGATTTATAGTCAGTGGTCAAAATGTATAAAGATAAGCTAGTTTAAGTACGTCTTATTAATAAATTCTAAACAATTCAAATCAATATACATATATTCAGGCACATACAGCGGGAAGGGTACCAACAATACAATTTATCCAAAGCACATAATATAATATTGATTTCTAATTTCAAATGCTTTAAAAACATACATAGCTAATCGTCTGTTAATATTAAAATTTTGAGAGGTTACTAATTCTATAAATTTTACCATACATGGACGCAAGTATAAATATTTGCTAACATAGAGCTTTCTTGCATCACTATAGAGACCACGTTCCATAACAAAATGATATTCATCTTCAAGACATTTGCACAAATGTCATTTTATTTAATTAAAAGGGGTAGCTATTGTGCCATCTACCAGTTTCTACCATTAATCTATGAGCAGATAATCGCAATCGTGTCAAAGCTACTCTATATTTAATAACATAATTATGGATCATTGTACATGTATTTTATTTCATATTAAATTGGATGGGACAACATGCTTGGTCTATATTGGCCCTCTTTTGTTTACTACAGTGGCATCCCGATTTCAACGGCGTGTGAATGTACCTTACGAGATACCTGTACTGTCTGAGTAACTATAGTCGCATCCCGTCTCAGAGATATTATTTAATGCCTGGTACCATAACACATAGTAACGCTAATTTAAAGCATGGTACTTTATGTATCTAATCAATTATGGTCAGGGGCGTATCATGGCCAAATGAATGTAGACTAATTTATTTTAGGTTGATTGTGAAATAAGTTTTTCAAACTTTTTCAAAACTTTTCACTCTCGAAACCCCATTCCTGATGTATCAATCGCCACGAGGATAAGAGAGAAAAACCTCAGCTTCCGTTTTATGTTGAGCGTCTAGCAAGGGAATTACTGGTACCCTTTTTATTTCGTCTTTAGTATGACGCGGCTTCAATGATGCGATGTGCCGTGTACAACAGTATATATAATATTACAATCATGTTGAGAAGATGAAGTGGTCACATTATTTAGTGTTACTGTTACTGTACCTGTATCCATTGCTTCACAAACAATCCATCTATCTGCACGTGTATCATAAGTCTCCACAATATTCGTAGGTGATCCTCCACTCCATCCGCCCACCACAAACAATATCTCATGTGGAACTCGAGGACGGGCAAGCGGGTTGTTAATATCAACCTTGGAAAATTGGAAAATATAAAGTTATATTTACTGATTCCCAATCTGTCACCCAGCGTTGATTATAATTATAACATAATGTACATAATTAGTTACATTTCAATATATATCATCAATAGGGGAAAGAACTGCATTTTGATCCAAACAGTAAATTCATTTGAGTTGCTTCCCTTTGGTAAATATATATATAAGTGTCGAATAATGCAGTTCACCATATAATTTTCATACTCACTGTCGTTATTTGTGAATGTGAAAATATGACGATCGCCTGTTTATATCTATTGTATGTTTTTTTATTTCACATAATACATGACATATATATATGCGTCATTGTAAAGTGTGGCGAGGGATGGTTCCCCGACCTTCCCACCCCTATGACGGGAAAAGTAAATGGGCTGCATGATACAACGGCAAAATTAAAAAAAATATATATCTATATATAAAGCATCATCATAAACCATTTGTAGTGGTAGTTAATTTTAACACGCAAATGTAGCAACTCATGACAATTTTAAACGTAATAAAATGCCGTCTGCAGGAGGTGTATGCTTTTTAGGATATTTAAAAAAAAAACACTAATTAATATCTTTAACATTTTAACAACAACAACAAAGTGTTTATCATTTCAATAAAACTTAACCATAATAACAATCCCACTTACATCTTTTTCTCCATCAATGTCAAGATCATACAGGAACTTGAGGGTGTCGATAATAATTGGTTTGCACAGTTCAGATTCCTTGACGTACACGTGAGGCTTTACCTAATATAGAAAAAGTACAAGTTATTAAATTTTACAACCAATCAAAATCATTCATTTTGTCTGTTTTTACTGCCTCGCCCCTAGTGGAAATTGTATGTGGATTGAGCATCTGACATCCTTGCCACCGTTATTTTGAGCATTAACATCTCTTCATACTAGTATATATCACCAGTAGATCGAAGTTACCTACTCATGTGCAGGGGTTGGGGTCATGATGGTGAACAAGTATGCCAGGTATCAAAGCAATATGTCAAATTATAAGAGGTTAAAAAACCTGTACCTTAACATTAACATAAGCATTAAAGTATAATAATTTAGAGTCGATTGTCACATACTATTCCCTTCACAAGAATTGACATTTATTGACCGCTGTAGTAAAGAATTCCGATACTCAATTATAAGATTTCCCTAATTATTGCAAAATTCCCTGACTTTTCCCTTACCTTGAAGAAATTTTGTCTGACCATGGGAACAGTAGGTAGAATTAAATACTTATTAGAATAGAATGAATAACACTCATTGTAAACATATATTAGGGGTATATGTAGTAAAGGGTCAAGGCAAACCATCATAGCATACTTATAATTATTGTACATGTTGTAGGAAAATCAGGCTTGGGAAACACTATATACAATTATAAATTGTACCTGACTGTTCCATAAATATTTAAGTGATTTTAAGTTCCACTGGTCGCCAATATTTATACAGTTTATATACTCGGATTTATATAGTCATATATATAAAACCCAACCACCGGGAGAACCTGTAGTTACAGGAATTATCTGGAACTAAATATGTAGAGCGTCAAGGAAGGGAGATAAGCCAGTAGAAGCGGAATCTCTATCACTAGGCTATCGAGGCGGAGATTGTACAAGCGGAAGCGTCCAATTTGGACGGGGTGCGTTAATTATCCACTTACGAAGATCTTAAACTTACGCTCAAATGTAAATTCCTTATAATGCTTTTACAAGTTCTACAAATAGGGGACAGATATTGTTTGCAGGAGATCATTAACGGATTCGTTGTTAATATTGCATATCCCTTTACCACAACTGATAGCAATTAATGAATGATATAAAAAATCAAATTTGGACGTAAATGTATGACTTCCGTAAGTACTTTGATAAAACGGTACCCGGTCATCATATACAATGTACGTATATAAGAAGGGCAATTTTGAATGGATCGCCTGGTATGATATTTGATGTACAGAATTTCAAATGTATGTTTAAAGTATATGGGTAATTTTATCATTGCATGTAGTATGGTAAAGTATAAGCGCTGGTAAATACCCTCATTTGAACCCGTAATAATATTTGTTAATACAAGTTATCTACATGTTTGGTACGAACAGACGGACAAACGAACGGACTTAGTATCAGACAGACATACTAAGAAACCAAGGTTCCATCCAATGAACTTATTATTTAAAATGTATTACAATATAATGGCTAAATAATACCATTATGATTATTTTCCATGGAATATACAATTTTGTAGAACGCATTATTTCGTTGATCAAATTACATGTTAAGTGAAATTATTTTAATGAGGGATCGACTTCGGACCGGACAGGTAACAATCAGATACTCTAACTAGTCACACGATGAGAACCCAACATCCAATGCAACAAACGGACACTCAAACCACCTCACCAGACGGTAAACCCAACAGCAAATTGTATTAGTAAACAGCGGCTAAATAATCAGTTCCATAGAATATATAATTGTGTATAGAACAAAATACTATATTGAAATACACGGAAATTGAAATAGGGGATTAAAACCCCTAAGGAGCGACCGAGGATCGAATCCGGTGGACCTCCAGTGGACACTGTAATCACATCGCCGAACGGGTTATTACAACAAACAGGCTGTTTTAAGTGAAGTATATTTACTGTACATTGATTCATCAATTACTTCAAATGTCTGTAATCAATAAACTGTATGAATACGATGCAATACGTAGGGTGTGTCTTATTTCTATGAATATGTTTTTATTTATGCCAATAATAATACTGTATACAATCAGTTAAAATGAATTAAATTTAATAATATTGATTATAATTATATAGGTAATTACAATATAATAATTATATACTCAATGACTTAATAGGTAGCTGTTACTAACACATGAATACTTCAATTTAGAATACAGTAATATAGAGGATATTCATGGAACGTGTAAGTATTACATATATAGAGATAAACCTCAACTTACCTTTTCAACAAAGTACTGTGTAGTGAGGAGTCCAAGTCTGATAGATCTCAGTAAGATTGGCATGCTACTCTTCCGGCGTTCTGGGTCATACTCGATCCATCGGATAACAGAATCAAAGACGATCTCCTCATTCTTAACATTAAGTTCATCCCGGTTAATAACTTCGGCAAGTTCATCAGCAGTTAGTTGTAGGAACTCGTTACTGTTGGAGGAGACGGCACAATAATTCTTCATCAAGTATCGGAAACTTGTACGCTCCAGGTTATGACAGAAATAAGCTTTACCGAATTTGTAGATCCCGATGCAGTTTTCGTAGTTAAGGTGAGAGATAAGGAAGTCACAGCAGGCTTTGACGATGCCATTGACATGGAATTGGTCAGCAGCTGGTAGCAGAAGCTCAATGTTCTCGGCATTAATATCAACTTGTCGAGTGTAAGCATACTCAACTATTGTCCTCATTATGTCCGCACTAACTCCAGGTATCACAACTTCTCGACCGCTTGTAGCAAATCGTTCATTAGTAAATAGAGCCCTGAAGTAAGGACTGCATGCTGACATTATTGCTCGGTGAATCGGAAAGGTATATTGTTCAACTTTGATGGTCGCGTCTGTTAACTGTCCCATTTTTCTCAATTCATTTAAAATATTACACGAATGCATACTATACCGACTTTCCAGGGAGCTACTGCTGCTTATCGGAGATACATCGTTCCAGTCCATTGTTAAATTCTTATATTTTTATTATTTTACCCAAAATTAAAGCTTGAAAATCCCCCGCGACGTCCTCTATTCCTCCCTAGTAACTGACTTCCGCCCACGGTAAAATCGACGTCATATGACGTCGTGGTAACGACGTCAAATAACGTACGCAGGAAACGCAACGCGAGATTTCTCTTAAATTCATATTTATATAATTAATGAAGCAAATGTGGTTATAATTAATTTTATTACCCGCGTCAAGTTATTTAAATGCTATATCAATATAATTTGAATTTATAGACCATAGAAAGCGAAAACGTTCTGACCTGCGGGATTTTTATATGTCCGGAGAGACCGGCAAACGGGAATTAGACCATACCAGATTTTAGGGGACTTTTGATGCCACAAAAACTAATTTTCAGCATCACGTGTGGTATTTATACTACACAGGTGGCTGACTGTCTAAATCCCTGTCCACAAAGCCCTCTCGGTTGGGCATAACACTAGTTTCTTTTCGGACGACACGACGCGTGTGTGTTATACAATTGTAAATAATTTTAACATCAATTTGTGTATTAACCTATTTGTTTGCTTAACTGTGTAATCTGTAATTCTCCTAATCGTTTTTATAGTAAAGTTATTACTTTCTGCGAGTACTACAGGTCGTGTAGGCGTCGTGAAGCCGGCTTGCATGATACAAGTTGACTCGATGCATGCTGTACGTAATAATGTGTCCTTGATCTGTTAATCAATCCGATCAGAATCTAGAAAAGGCCGGTAGTTAGTTTAAACAATGAATTTGTGAAGTTGCAATCATGAATTTGTGAAGTTAAAATAGTGGATTCGTGATAGTGAAATCGCGAATTCGTGTTATCGTGTGAATTAGTGATTTTGTGAAGTTGAAATAGTTAATTTAATATAATTGTTTCATACATATTCTTCATCTAATAGTTTCATACATATTATTCATCTAAAAGCTTCATACATATTCTTCATCTAATAGTTTCATACATATTCTTCATCTAATAGTTTCATACATATTCTTCATCTAGTAGTTTCATACATACATCGTAGGAACAACGAATTTCGCTATATCGATAGAGCGAATAATCAGCGACTGATAAGGAACTTACGCCCGGTCCCATGTCATTCGTTATAGCATAAATTTGCTGTCGTCCATTTACTGTGTACGTGTGACCAGTTAATTTTATACCCATTAATATATACAGTCAAACCTGTGTTAAAGACTACCCGCGACAAAATACCACTGTAACAAATAAGCTGCTCCGACAACCAATTGTATCCCACATAAGACTAGTTTAATGGTTGTATAAGCTGTTGAAAGACCTGTGTATATAAACTTACGTTGTTTTGTTTTGATGTAACCCTCATATCTGAACACATATGTAAATTCATAATGAGGTTCACAGGTGAGACTGGGTATATACCAAACTGTGTTGCCTCTTTAAATATAGTCGTTCTTATCAATATTATTATTAAAGAGCCAGTCTGTTAATTTGTTTTTTTTTTGTTATATGTCATATAATAATGTTATAACAAAAAAGTCATGTAAATTGTACTGTTGTCTGGCTATTATACATAAGCCATAAACTGTCAACTGTTAACAAAGATGGGTGGTCTTTAGAGACAGGTTTGACTGTGCAATGTATTAACAAATCGACATAAAATCTGCATAAATAAATCAAATACATGGATTGTTTGAAAATAGTTTTATTTGAAAACTTAACAGTTTCACAGAATAAATAGACTTGTCATGTTGGTGTGAAAAGGATGGTTGGTCACATCGCTTGTATAAATGACATTTGGTTACTTCAAATTGGTGCTCTGAAAAATGAATAAGATAAACATATAGCTGAGGTATACCATTGGTACATATTGGTAACATTTTCTACTTGATTTACAGTAAAGGTCATAATATGTTAATATGACTAAATCACAAGGTGGTCTTAATAGCGAATCGGTCTTAATAGTGAAACGGTCTTAATAGCGGATCAAGTTTGTTCTAAAAATCGTTGGTTCAATGCGATTGAACATATTACAGGCCTACCCCATATAATAATATCCTTATTGAACAAACAACATTATTCCAAATACATGTATACAACACATAGTGAACAATACCACTTTAAGCTCTGTATATACATGTATAGAAATCAGTACGACCTCTGTAGAGCAACACGTTTTGGGAGCTGCAAATATTGACCGTTGTTTGGAGGTTGTTGCTGTATAGAGGTTACATTTATATTAAATAATGGCTTAGGGAAATTTTGAATGTGGTGCTATATAAAGAGAGTGTTGCTCTACAGAAGGCCGCTGATAGAGGTAATACTGCACATGTACGTAAAACACAAAACACGCCTATCAACGTTAAACCCACCGAGTGACAGAGACGGTACTAGGAAACAGACTGGAAAATTGTTTAAATCAGGTATGTTCCCCATATCAATTGTTCATAATCAGAAATAAGAATGCTATATTTACCAGTATTTATCCTGTAGCTGAACCGTTCACGATGGTCACTGTACCAGATGTTGAGGTGGTCGAACTGTTGTTGAGGAAGTAGAAGAGGACGAACAACAAAAGCAACATCATCAGTGCTGGAAAACAATAAAAACAACATTTCAACATCAACATACATGTATTTTCAAACAATGACAACATAACGAAATACGATTCTAGAACAGTGGCATCGTTACCGGGCCAATACCTCGTCCTGAGTTAATGACAACACGCGAATAAGGACCAATGTTACAAACATGCATACCTTTAATGACCAACAACTGTATCTCCCACTTATATAAGACAATTTACGATGATAATAAAGTGGGACCACGTGACCACCAAGACATTATTGTTGTTCCACCGGATGGTGCTTATAGACAGATTTGGCTGTATACTAAATTAATATTGTTTCATGTCGCAATGGTAAATAACATTGCTGTCATATTAAGACTACTTTGTCACACTATCTGGAATCCTGGCCAATCTGAAGTTAACTAGAACTATCTATGCCGAGGACCGAGCAAGGGAGATATACCTGTACCATTTTAACAAATTTGGTATGTCGTGGTCTGCAATCGAACCCGAGACCTCTCTTACTAGAAGCGGGACGCCGCTCTAACAATAAGCTATCGAGGCGGAATAAAGACTGTACTTTGGGCATAAATGGTATTTAAAGTTTAAATTGAAATACAATTGAACGTGACTGTATATAAAAATAAAACATAATATGTTTAAACATGACTCACGTGATTGTCCGCCACTTTGGGGAGCATATCCTCCGTATCCGAAGTTAGCGGTGGCGAGTCCGAGCACGCACACCAGAGCAAGGGCAGCAACAAGGAAGGATTTCATGGTGATTTCTGTAAATAAAATAATATTTACATAATTATTTATAAGACAAAATTAAACACTTTACCATAAAACAAATATGTCCACACTCGCGAAATCATATTACAATACTATCAACTAATATAATAATTATGAAGAGTCCTTTAATTTAATTCTCAAAAGGCATTTAAACAGTCGTTTAATGAGTTAATAGCATTAATATTTAATTTTGAAATACAGAAGATAAACTTTGCTCTGATGGAGTTAACACCGTTTTGAAAATTAATAAATTAATAATTATATGATATGTGTATAAATTTAAATACAAGCTACATTTACAATAGTTTAGTAATAGATCTAGTGAATTCTTACTTTGTGTGAACAGGTAGAAGAACTGATAGTTTACTGAAGGTAAATCTTCTAGATATAGTAAACAACTACCCGGAAATGATATAACACGCGTCTGGTGTGAAAACCCGCAAGCGATTTACATCACAATTTTAGCTCGGTTGTCAGGACGGTCTGATACGTTTCACGCTCACGTACTTGCCCGTCACTCCCAGTAAACGCATTCGTAGTGTTATTCACGAAAAGTCTTAGTAGAACAAATAAAAATCTTTACATTTCCTTATCAGCTAATACTGGATCAGAAATTCAATCCGATTCATTGCTTCTCCTCGGCCTGCCAGTTCACACAAACACGCACACGCACACGCACACGCACACGCACACGCACACGCACACGCACACGCACACACACGCACACACACACATTGACATTGGGTAAACATCGGATACACGGACATCGTACGGATTTCAGGTCCCCGGCATATGGACTGGACATTTCGTGAATAATATTCCCTCTTTCTGACTGTATGGACTGTAAAGTATCTGGTTAATGATGCCAGGAAGTCGTGTATTGGTGATATACACCGGGCACATTAAAGCACCAGGCTGTGTTTTCGAAGTGAGAGCTCCTGCAGTGTCCGACATGCCTGTTTGTTTGTTGTTTCAATGTTTTACTGTTGAGGGCCTTACGACAGATTGACAATTATGTAAAGTATGTCCCCTCTATAAATAAAGTATTTATTATTATTATTAATAGTATATCTCCCTTCGAGAATTTTCTCTCAGTCTGTCCCTCCGGTCAGGTCATGCTGTATCGGTACTGCTAGAGCGATAATTTAGATAAATGTTGTCTGTAGTCTGTAGAAGATGCAACTGTGCCCTTGTGGCTGCAACACTATATGTAATGCGCCTTTGAACGTGTGTGTCGCATTTATTTATTGAAGGCGGACAAAGAGTGACCAATGTGTACAGCCACAAAGCTCCAAATATACTAACAAACTAGATGACTGATTAAGATAAATTTAATGTTAAGTTTGGCAATGTTTGGCCACGGCTTACAAATTCGGGCTGCCGACAATACAAAGGGCTAGCCCTAACAACAACAACAACAACTTTAATAAATCAAGATGTTCACAATGAACAGATAGAATTAGTATTTGAGCCAACTCTGGGTAACAGGTGTTGGGCTCACCTTATTTTATTTATATATATAATAAATGGATTAAGCTGTCTGCAACCAAGTGTAACAAACAACTAATACAAAATGTGCATTTAAAACATGTTATCACAATTAATGTCAAAATGGGTTTGAGACCCCACAAAAACATGACGTGACGAAAGTTAGATAGTCAATACTATTAACAATCTGGGTTTTAGACCCCACACAATATTTATAATTCATAATCCGTGACGAAGGGTTCTACGACGAAGATCTACAACGGTCATACAAGTACCTGAAATATATCAATAAACCAGCAAAGTATATTTTTTCAATAACAACAAAGAAAATGATATATCAATAAAACATGCATGTGTGAAATTCGCCATAATGAACACATGTACTCTATCAGTTAATAAGGGTGCGGAGCGTGGGTATTAAAGAAATGAAAGACCAGTCTCTCATTTTTATTTTAAGAAAGGAAAGCGGTGCGCATGTAACTTACGCAATGTGAAAATCACTAAAGGTTAAAACCCTTAAATGTTTAGGTTCAAGACAATAAATGTTTGGCCGCCTCAAAATAAAATCACCTATCCTGAAGTGATAGCTGCCAGTAAATGACGCTATATTAATCTGATATAAAAGTTAGGGGCGTTTATTGTCCGCCCAGTTATGTCACTTTAGAATGTAAACAAATATATAGTTTGCAGAATTGTTTGGATTTATGGTAACGTTGTTTTAAATGCCCATTTCCAAGTAAACAGCCTGCGTTTATTAATTGTTGATCATTACATACAAGTTCGACCCAGTTTATGACTACACATGTCACATGATCCCAGCTGTTGAACAATACATATATTGTAGTAACTACAGTACACTGTATAAGTAAGGTATGTATGTATTCAACATGGAACCTTGTTCCTGTAAGACCACCTCAATAATTAGACTTTTCAAAGAGTTGTCTTAACTTTGAGGTTTTACTGTAATCCATCTGTCAGTATATTTTATGGTAAGATTTTGGTTTCCCTTAGTTACGCTCATGAAATCGTCAACAACGGTGAATTACTCTGCTTCTACAACATATGACGCACTTTAATTACGACCAGCTTTGCACGTAGACTGATTGGTGTTACTTATAGGGTGTTAACAATATGGAATCAGATGCATGCAATTGAGGCACGCAACTAAATTGCCTAATGTGTTTACTCCTGAAACAAAATTGTTTTACTACAATTGCACGAATTAGAACTTACTCTAATTCTGCGCAACAATTTCCTCATAAATTTACTGATGAGTGGGGCGAAAACCGTCAGGTATCCATTTTCGTCCTTATAAGCCCAACTCTGGGTAATTATCAAGTAAGCTATATGTATATGGCTGGGAGGCAAATCAATAGCCTGATGCATTACGTCACATGTCAACGCTTTGGATCCTAGCCTACAGGTCTGTTATTGGCGCAAAATTGAGATGTTGCTGCATTATGTAGACTATGTAATGGAGCTAGAAATTAATTTGCAAAATGTCATGCTTTTGGTTACATTACGTCAGTACCACGTGGTATGTCCACACTGCACGTGATGTAAATAATTAGGCTTGAACACTATGAGTAAGTATAAAACATGTGTTGAGTAAATGCACTTTTGTTTTTCTGTGTTTGGGGCTTGGATTACTTGAACAGACACACCAGCCTCCCATTAATATATGTGCATTTTCCCAGCTTTTTTCCATTGATGATGTGCACATTTTAAAACCTGTATAAGCAATAGATTATTTGAATATCAAAAGCAAGCCATGGCGTGGCGGGTTAATGTATACTAGTATGTATCAATATTTTAGTATATGCTCTTCAAATGGCGATGTTCTGGTTTGTGAAACGTTGCCGGAAACAAACGAAAACTGTCACGAACTCTGTCGGAATCGACGAATAAGGGGGAATCATCCATGCATTGCAGAGTACGTAACTATGTGAAATCAAAGCACGGGAATGTTTTGAACCGATCGCCGGGCCGTGAGTCGTAAGTGCAATAATTATTGTTATTTCTTTATCTATATCTATTCCAGATCTGTAATTTGTCTGTATTTGTAATATTACTGTTTAAATCTGTCCCGGTTATCCAGTTTGGTGACCCTAGTTGGTAGGCTGTTCCAAGGAATGACAGTTTTCAGAAAGAACGAGTGTTGATACACTGTTAATTTGCAGTGGTATGACACCAATTTAAATTAATACAATGCATAGGTATCTTGGCGAACGTAGAGGTAGATATGATACTGGTACTGTCCCTAGGTTGTTAACAACTGTGTACCGTTGAAAAGAATTAGGTCTGATGTTGTGCGACGCTGTTCAAGTGATGGCCATTGTAATTTCTGTAACATTGATGTAATACTATCAGGTTTGTTGTGGTTGAAAGGTTTATTAAGTTGAATCTTGCAGCATATGTATGAATATGTTCAGGCTGTTTGATCTGTGCTACTTATTCTGGGTTCCATATTGTAGAACTACATTGAAGTTTGTGTCTTAAAAGTGGTTGATACGCTCTTTCCTTGACGACTGCAGGGCAATGTCTGAGGTTACGTTTGATGAATCCCAGGACACTTGAAGCTTTACTAGTTATACTGTCTATGTACTGGTTGTACTTCATATTATCTGTGAGTTTGACTCCGAGGTATGGATGGTGTTTTATCACTTTGACATTTTGGTCGTTATACCCATTATAGCACATTTATCGAACTTCATGTGCCAAAGGTTACTCCAGTTAGTCAGTTTGTTTAGATCATCTTATAGAATGTTGTGATCCTCATTTGTTATTATAGGGCGGTAAACCGCGCAGTCATCCGCAAAGAGTTCTATGGGCGAGTTGATTCCAGATGCAATATAATGTAAGAACAACAGAAATAATGTAGGTCCAAGAACCGTACCCTGGGGTAGTCCAGATGTAACCACCGATGCAGCAGAAGAGTTACTATTTCCAACGACCTGTTGTAAACGACCACTAAAAACAACAGCACATTTCAACATGATAACCCTACTGTTCAACATAATACGATAGTGTTTAGACAAATCAACACCACATTTCGACATGATATCACAACTGTTTAACAAAGCAAGACATTGTTTAGACAAATCAACACCACATTTCGACATGATAACACTACTCTTTAACATAATAAGGCGGGGAAAAAGGCTGCAATTTTTTATGTCGCTAGCTAGGTCTTGGAGACTTGTTGCATATAGTATGTTAATACTGTCATACCCTAAGGGCAAAGCTTGTGGATTCGACAAAGTATTTTATGAACATCTAATTTACGCCAATGAAGTTATCTCCCCGATTGTTGCAAACATTTTCTCATATATGTTGAGAACCTCATTTGTACCGGATTCAATGAAAAGGGACTTATTATAACATTACACAAAGGCGGCAAAAAACGGAGTGATGATCCTAATAACTATCGGGCAATTTCGCTTACCTCATCTATTCTTAAACTATTCGAAATGGTCCTCCTTGATCGATGTAAGCAAACAGTTTTAGTTACTATAAATCTACAACAAGGTGGATTCCGGGAACAGTTAGGCTCCCTAATGACTTCGTTTGTTCTGAAAGAAAGTGTGTTTTTATCTCGAGAACAGTGTAGCAAACTATACGTCTGTTTTCAAGATGGACGTCAAGCCTTCGACCGTGTATGGCATGCTTCTATATAAACTATTGGAAACGAACTTAGACGTCACTTTATTTCTGACATTCAAAGACTTATGTTCTTGGACTTATTCCGGACATGTATACATTACTGCAAAAGTATGATGTACATACAAGTATGACATAATATCGGTTATTGATAATTACATCGCCACAGGATTATTTCCTTCAAAGTGTGAATGGAAAACTCTACTAATCATGTGTCATTTCCCCTGAATGGAGCAGGGCAGAAAACCCCGACAGGTATAGAATACATCATAAGGTGAATAACCCGTGTGAATTGTGGACATTAACGCAAAGTCACCATGAGTTACGTCCCCTTTGTGAAGTATTGGTTAATTTGTCTGGGAAGGTATTGTCGCGTCAATACAGGAAACAATGCTCATCTTGCTTTTGTATAATGTGAAAATGTTGTTGATCACCTTCTTAACTTTTGCCCAAATTAACTAATATTAAGACAAAAGATATGGGACTACATATGTGGACGAAATAAAAGAATCTATCTTTAAAAAATAAAACTGATAGAATTACGAATGGTTTTCAATAGTCAGACGCCAGAGTTCGTCTACTTAATCACCACGTATTGTTTAAACAAAAACATCGGCATTCGCTAATACAAAACTACAACAACAACAATCGTGTTATTTTGCATGCGATCGTTTAGGACGGGGAAATCCCCCCCCCCCCCCCCTAACTGGACAGTACATGTACATGTCTGTCATATTATGTAGTCAATATCAATCATTATTGATGGGCTATGCCAGGTGTGTGTAACCATGGTTACAAAATGGTGTACAATGTATTATGAACGGACATGTAAGTGTTACACAATATATGGGATATCGACATTTCACAATTTAATTCCGATTTAATATTATCTTATACAAATGTAATATTGGTGTGATATTTAATACTGTACCATTGAGGGCACGGTCCTGTTTATCTATGAACGTTACTCATACCAGAGCCTTATAAGAACATTCGCGATGCAATCGTGACATTTCATGAGTGGTTCTAAGGCCCTTCTACTTTTATGACATTTTATACACTGGTCAACACGCAGCCAAAATAATTGCAATTTGCAAAGAAGCTTCAGATCTGTAAATTATCTGGAAGAAAAATCGCAACACGACCTCACAACCTTCGGATCACCAGTCGATCGAAGTATTCTGCCCTTCGATCTTTGTTAATTATCAATTAAGGACATTGAGTATAATCTATGATAGATGGATTGTGCATGACTTTTAAAAGCATTTTATTCTTATTGAAATTTGTATTGTTTTATGACGTACTACATATACCCTTGAAGTTAAACAAAAGATAAATATTAATAAAGTGAATTTATTTAAGCATGACAGCACTTTCATTGCAAATCCTGTTCGTTCACAAATATCAATGATGTCAAATGGTACTTGCTAAAATGTATATCATTCTAACAAAATAACCACAAGTAACAAACTCTTACTTTGTTTATGACTGAAAAATGAAAAGTTTAAAAGATGTTCAAGAAACATAACCATCTTGCTACTTTCGGTTTGCAAGGTCATTGAAATTTTACATGATAAAAGTTCATAAATATATTTCACAATTATGTCTTTGTTAGAGTGTGTTCCTTATGCTATTGACTTTGTCCCCGACAACAAACTTTATCTCTTAATATCATATTCACTTTGTTTGTGAACGAGCAAGACAATTTTCGCGACGACTTTGTTGGCATTTCTGATTTCCCATTAAATTTTGGTGTTAAGTTGTGGTGCTTTCCAAAAAGTGTCTGTTGACTATCTGGCAGCATTTGAAATGCTGGGAATGTGTTATGTCTGTTTCAAACATTTTTTTCTTTAAGTGTAGAAATAAGCCGTTGCCACGACCGCAACTAAACCCGAGACTCACATAAATTATATACATTGTATATGTTTAATTCAAGAAAGACTGCATAAACTGAGAGATCTTGTAACAAGGTTTGCACTCTGCAGTGACACGGTGTAATTTGGCTTCATATTACAACCAGGCCCCATCTGTGTCTCACGAGAGTCGAATACCTGCCGAGTAACTTTGGCAGTCACACGAAATTAAGTTGGATATTGAGAATTGATTCAAAAGGCATCCAATTATCTTTGTATTCGTGTGACTCTCATTGAGACTTGGTATGCATCAACTTGTAGGGTGACAGAGAAGGGTGTCCTTGATAACCAAAGTCTGACATATAATCTACATACGAGTTAATACAACTAAAACTTGGATTGTTTGATAATAGTTTTATTTGAAAACTTAACAGTTTCACAGAATAAATAGACATGTCATGTTGGTGTGAAAAGGATGGTTGCTCACATCGCTTGGTTAAATGACATTTGGTTACTTCAAAGTGGTGCTCTGAAAATAAAAGTAAACACAGTTGAGATGTTTTAAAGGGACATAATCGGAGAACACAAATACTAGTAGCATGGTACATAGAACTAAACCTTGTGTTATATGTTGAGGATCTCGTGGAAGATTGCCATTTATTATAATTGTCAAATGAGTTTCCTCGTAAAATTAAGTATTTATTATTATTATATGGACCGTCCGATACTGGCCCAGCATTCGATCTATCGAAGCATATCAAGAACAAATTTTATCTCAAATTGAGATACAGTTTTAGACAAATTTGAAGTCGAAGCTCTTGAAACTGGACAGTTATAAACTTGATCAATGTTTCGGATTAGTGTTACCACTTGTCTTTCATGGAAATGAACATACACGTGATACTATTTGAGCTGTGATGTAGCTGGTATTGAGGTGCTTATGGAGGTCGGGTGCGACAGATCTCCGGTATTATATTACATATCAGCTAAATCTCACATTATTCAGACTTCTACCATTAAAGTAGACTCAAATCATGTTCTAAACACCGTTAGTGAAATCTTGAAATACACGTACAGGCGTATACCGTGGGTGGTAAAGACATTCCCAGAATTTGCCTCAGAAAACATCGGTTTTAAAACTAAAAATGTACATGTATTCTTATCAAAATAAGTATATGTTGTAATTATGTACTAATTTCTATTATGATCAGCAATGGAAACGCCTTCAAAGCGGCCGTAAACACAGATATAAAAAACATCATTTTTAGATCATTGCCGTAAACTTTATAGGTAAATGTATTAAAAGTTGGCGTATAGACAAACTCCGAGAACTTTGGCAGGATAATGTCACTGTGTAGTCTCTATATGACTGAAAACGGTTGACCAAAGGGACTTGAAACAACATGTAAACATTAAAATGAATGCTATATTTACCAGTATTTATCCTGTAGCTGAACCGTTCACGATGGTCACTGTACCAGATGTTGAGGTGCTGGAACTGTTGTTGAGGAAGTAGAAGAGGACGAACAACAAAAGCAACATCATCAATGCTGGAAAACAACAAAAACAACATTTAAATATAAAACAACATTACTGACAAAATATAAGTAACAGCAGTCTAACATGTGATCAACACCACCTACGAATTAAAATCAGTTACAAGACCGCAAATTGTATGTCCAAGCTAACCATCTTCAATTATTTCGAACCTTTTAAGAGTAAACACCCGTCAACAATAACATGATTACTGTTCCCAAGTGTGGTCTTACCAGACATGGTTGACTTAAAACAAACAGTAAGTTATTTTAAGTGTCAATGTGGTTGTTTATGGCATATACAGGCAACTATACCAAAATTACGCGAATAGTTTTATTTATTTTTGCCATTCACCAATATATCAGGCAGCACCATTAACAAGAAACAGCAAAATCAACTACGCTATGATTGTACTGGACAATAATAATGAAAATGTAATGCTAAAACAATATATGTATAAACAGTAGCATGTAGCAACTGAACATAGTGTTTAATTAACATGACATAAATGATAGGAAAATCTCAAGTTATGAAAACAAATGCTGAATAATTTTCCCTAAAAAATGAACAGATTTATCACAAATGTTTCAAAAAGTATTATTGTTTCAGTGCTTTTGACTAATTTTTGGGTCGGTGCATTATATTTCGTTTTACATATGTTGTAATCAACGTCCGCGAGTTCTGTTGTTTAAAATCCTTTCGAATAAATGACCGTACAATTTCAGCTGTATGGTCTTCTATATGCTTTGCCTACGTAAAGTAGTACTTGTTTTATTGTTAAATTCGCAATTTCCAGACATAAAATACGGTCATATCACCTTTAAGATAATCATAAAATAGACTCACGTGTTTGTCCGCCACTTTGTGGAGCATATCCACCGTATCCGAAGTTAGCTGTGGCGAGTCCGAGCACGCACACCAGAGCAAGGGCAGCAACAAGGAAGGATTTCATGGTGATTTCTGTAAATAAATGATAAAATCATGAAATAACACTGCTTACTTCATTATTATTATTATATTAAAACAATTATTAAACTCTGTTCTTGCAATATTTTTTAACGCAATACATGCGATATTTCACGCGAAAATTATATTAATTTTAAACAAATCATGCAATGTTTTTGAAATACATCTTCAGTATCATTATCTAGTAAATTAAAGAGAATTTAATACATGATTGAAATAAATCGACTTCTTTAAATTGAAATTATACATGTATGTATTCTTAAAGATTCATTGGATAAATGATGATCAGTAATGTCCGAAATTTAATTAGCCGCGCATTTAAAAGAAATATGATTTTAAATACTTTAAAATATTGTATACTTGTAGTTAAATCAATAAGTACTTACTTTGTGTGAACAGAGGAATAACTGATAATTTACTGAAGGTAAATTGACATTATATAGTATAAATCTACCCGGACATGATATAACTCATGTCACGTGACGACACCCGGAAGTCAATTACATCAGGCTACAGTCTAGCTATCATTGACCGTCTCATACATCTTACCATCCTTAGCGAGATTTTTCTATGTGGGTCAAAATCTTTAAATATATATTTAATCAACTGAATATGCATATTTATCGGTCTCAATTCTGTTACTCTTTAATAACTATTTTTACAATGATGCACCGATTATTCAAAGCCATACAGAAACACATAGCCAGTCAGAGACAGACACAGAAAATAAGTTTTTAATACAGACGTTAAAACGGTTCCGGCCTGTTAGTCCATCAGTTAATATATATATATTACCTGGAAAACGACGATATTATGTCAATGCATACCCAATACAGCTAATAAATAATCGAAAATTAGCAGAGACTCAATGATATTGAAATATTTGCGTAACGTTTTTCTTAATCGGTTACGTTTCGTGAATGCAAAACGGACAAGGCTATTGGTTTCTTGGCGTTTATCAAATGTTGAGTAAAGTTAAACCTCTCCACAGCGACCCTCCTTTGAACAACAATCTTCCAAGGAATCAGCAGCAGCTTGTGCTAAATGTAACCATTTACTTATCTCTGTATTTTACCTCTTCATATCAGCAACCCGTATTTCCCAGCGTGTGTTGCTTGAGAAGTTACACTGTGCACAAAAATAATAATTCACGTAAATTCTCCTGACCAGTATACATTTCGCCATAGATGTTTCCTCTGTGTAATAAGTTAAATGTACGTGTGCTACCGAGCACCGGTATTAAATAGACACAAATAAGCTCCTGATTCGATCACCAAACAATGCTAAGTACAACCAGTATGAGACCATTCAGTTATCGTAACACCACTCTTAAGTTGTGCAAAAAACAGTAGCAATATATACATCACACCACATCAGTAATAGTTTTGTTAAAATTAGGTATTTAAGCCGTTTTACTGTTGGAACTGTTTGAACTAGGTCATTCAACTAGGACATACAGCTTCTTGATTGCTGAAACTTTTTCATTCTACTTTTCGACAGTTTGGACTTGGTGGATATTTTACTTGTTTAGTTGGGCATTGGGCCTTGTATAATTATGTTTAATGTGCTCGGTTGATTTAGTTGTGCATTGTGCCTCGCATGTTTTTTTATGTTTTCTGTGCTGGGTTGATTAAGTTGAGTGTTGCCTTCCCTGTCTGACTTAATATTATCTTTTTGTCGATATTGTAAAATCAGACAGTTTCGTGAAGGACTGATTTCCGCAAAATTCGCGAATATCTTAAGTTCGAGAAATTTACTGTAAGTGAGCTAAAAAATGACAGTAAAACGCAGTCAGTAGCTCTTTCTGAAGTATATAACCTTCGAACATTTAGCCTCGCCAACTTCTTCACAATAACGAAATGATCCGAATGTTTTATCTCGCGAAAATATGTGACTTTACAGTATGCCACTGTCAACGCTCAACAATGACTTTGGTATTATGTAGTTTTTTGACAGAAAATGTTCAACGTGGAAATGGGGAATATGAAATATGTACGTGTATTTAATATGTGGTCAACATGCCAGCAGTTACTCAAAATGAAACGTTTGCCACCCGTGTAACATTAACTTTTGTCTCTATTTTTTGTAATGAAAACTAACACTTTGATTCTTTCTCGAAACTATAGATTTAATGTGTACAAATGAACGATGTAAAATAGATAGAATCTAGTTGCCACTCGACAGAAACACTCTTTATTAACATATTAACATTCACCAAAACCAATCATCGTCTGTGTCATTTTTCTCTTCTCCTGCCTTTTGTTTCCACTGTCCCCATTTATATATATCAACCCTCAGATCTGATGGACCATAACCAGCTTCCAAATGAGCTCTCGAAAATCGTCCTCTACACCAAACTTGTGAACACTGGCGGGCACAGCATTTATTGAAAACCACATTGACTGTGTTAAGCAGGCGACGCTGTAACAACTTCTTGTAAAGTGGTGTTAACTGAGGATATCCATGTCGTACAGTTGGTCTTGGAAGTGGACTTGGTCCTACTTTACAAACACATGAGTTTGTGCATTCGTTACATTGGTTGTCTTGTTTTGGTTGACAGGTAGTGGTGACATCACTTTGATCATTTACATTTGAAGTTATCTGCACTTCTGTGTGTAAGATCTTTCGTTTGTATTCAGTTGTCGGCTCGTACTTTGTTGTTGTTTTAGGCTTTTTGATACTTTGTGCTGCATAATGATCAGGTTTTCTTTTTTCACCTCTGAGTTGGTCCTCTTCCTTTGAACATATTATAGGTAGCACTTTCCTGTCTGATGTTAGGTTATCTATAGTATCCGCTTTCACTACAACTGTGCAGTCACGCAGGACTTTGTTGTCTAGTATTATGGTATTTGTATGTTTCATTCTCTTAGGTTTCACACTCTCGGCACTAGATGGTTCGTCATCAACAACTCTCCTTTTGTGGCCACGAGATGGCTGGGCTGCATCAGCATCATCTGGAATAGTAATATATACAACTATATAGATAATTACATGCATGTATGATACCGTATACATGATGATATACGTTATGATATTGGTTGCCATTCTGACAGGTGGTATATCGTCTTTCACCAACTTATAAGTTAAGTTATAAGTTTTCGAGGACCGCTTTTAGCATTTCAGCCGCTCAGTTACCCTTTCCTGGTAATTGGGCTACCTAAGAATACAAGCGTTCGAGTCACCCTGAGGGGACTATTGGTCTCTTGGTTGGTGTGCAGCCAACATCGAGATACGGCGCACAGGAATATCGAACATGTTTAGACACTCAACACATGATTAACATAATAGAAAAGATTGAACCCGGACCTACTGCATGCCAAGTTAACACTCACCACATGATTAACATAACAACACGGATTGAACCCGGACCTACTGCATGCCAAGTTAACACTCACCACATGATTAACATAACAACACGGATTGATCCCGGACCTACTGCATGCCAAGTTAACACTCACCACATGATTAACATAACAACACGGATTGATCCCGGACCTACTGCATGCCAAGTTAACACTCACCACATGATTAACATAACAACACGGATTGATCCCGGACCTACTGCATGCCAAGTTAACACTCACCACATGATTAACATAACAACACGGATTGATCCCGGACCTCCTGTATGCCAAGTTGACACTCACCAAATGATCAACATAACAACACGGATTGAACCCGGACCTACTGCATGCCAAGTTAACACTCACCACATGATCAACATAACAACACGGATTGATCCCGGACCTCCTGTATGCCAAGTTGACACTCACCAAATGATCAAAATAACAACACGGATTGAACCCGGACCTACTGCATGCCAAGTTAACACTCACCAAATGATCAACATAACAACACGGATTGAACCCGGACCTACTGCATGCCAAGTTAACACTCACCAAATGATCAACATAACAACACGGATTGATCCCGGACCTCCTGTATGCCAAGTTGACACCAACCAAATGATCAAAATAACAACACGGATTGATCCCGGGTAATATGCGGATACCCTCACCACATCGCTAAAAGGTTAATCCAACGACAAACCTATTCGAAGTGATCAATCGTCATTAATTAAACATGTATGTTACCGCCTTCTCGATAGCCAAGATAGCCTCAAACAAAGACGAAATAAAAATGGTACCAGAAATTCCCTTGCTAGATGCTCAGCATAGAAGGAAAATTGGCTTCTCATCGTGGCAATGGATGACATCAGGAATGAAGTGTCGAAAGTGATTGACATAAGTTTGAAGAACTTGTTTTACAATCGACCTTTAAAAATAGTTTAAACTATACATGTTGTTTGTAATTCAAAAAACTACGTACCTGTTATAGACTCGGATCTCCCTTCAGTATTCATTGATATTCTTGATTCACTGAAAGAAATTAATATACATGTATACATTCAGCAAATAACCCCACACACATAGAAAACAGAAACATATTTGTATTGAGTTATTTTATTTGTTACCTGACTTCATGTAATGATAAAATAAAGAAAAACGACTTGGTCTTTATTGAAAATAATCAGCTTATTCTGTCAAGTGTGGTGATTCGGTTTGCTTGCATCTTCTGTCTCTCTTTAAAACGTTAGACTGTTTCTATCTAACACTAGAATGTTTTAGATCTGAATTTCCAAGCTGTTTCTTTGGCACCATTCAGTCATGGTCAAACCTGACCATTCAACAGATCACATATAATATGTCTGAATCGAGTAAATCTCGAAATCTCATGTGAGATATTTGATGCACTCTGGTGATGGAGTATTGTTACAAAGAAAAACATGACAGTTTTTAAAAAAAATCACAACAGACATGTTCAACGTTCAGGCACATGGCAAGTAATCTAATGTGTATCTACCTTCATTAAATAAAATATTTATTATAATTATTATTATAAATTCTACGTAGTTAAGTACCACAATGACACGCATCATCGTAAAATGTTTACACAATATTTAAACACTAATTCATGGATTCTAGCATGCAGCGAGGAAGAACAATGTTACACTACCTTTCTGGCACTAAGTCGTGAGACAAATTCGATTTCTTTCTGGAATTTTCTTCCATATGTCATATGATTTCTTCAGTGATTGTTTTGAGCGGCTTTGTTGACTCTGTATACGTCGTTATAGTGATAACGTCGCTGTGACGTTACGTAACGTCTTTCAATCGGAACGGTCCGTACGGCATTTAACGCTTCCTGACGTCGCCAGATAAAAAATGATTCTACAGCAGAATTGTACGAGGTGCTCCGAATGAACGTCTTTTATACGCTGCTAAAGTTCCGTCCGTCGACCGTACCTTACCGATTGATCGTCGACGTTAGGTACGTCAAAATTATGGCATATGTACTGCGTCAAAACCAGATTTCTATCATGAAATATATAATAATTTTGGGAATAAAAATCCCAAAGAGAGTGAAAAAGGATTGAACCGGGACCTTCAGCGTGACAGGTGGATTTTCTAGCCATATTGGCAAAGGCTGTTAGAAGTGACCTTTAATCTCTACATATATTTTGATCTCCTGTCTGCGTGGTTAAGTCACATGAAAATACCATGAAAGCTGATAGTCGAAGGTTCGTAAGGGTCCGTTGATGTTTGACCGGTGAGTTATCAGCTAGTTAAATAGTGTGCTTGGTGTAGCAGTTACAGGAAAGGAGATGGAAAGTCAATTTACCAGTATTTGCCTTTGTATAGTACGGAGAAACTTGGCCTGATCCTGACCTTGTTACTTGAATATATTACAAGGTCCTTGCGTTGAATATTTAAATTTCCGGGCGCAATTCTTACCCTGACTGGACTATAACTGCAGGGGGTCAGTCGACCGTGCAGTGTTAATAATTTGTTATCTTTGTTTATTGATAAGGCTAGAGTTATCCCCGACGAACTATACAAATATAGACCATACATCAGCTGTTAAATTATGCAAATAGAAGTTCAAGAGTCGTACTATAACCGTTCAGTGGTGCAACCTCCATAATCGTAAGTTTGGATTTTAATAAATTACCAGTACTTCCTTTCGTCCTTCCGGTAGCAATCGTCAACTTCTCTACATATTGAGGTCATGGAGTCGGTCAGTCTCAAAACCAACCGGGATTACCCTAGAGACTTGTATATTCTGGCGCTCCATCTAGACAGGTTTTGTGTTTTATCTTCACCAAATCACCTGCTTTAATAGACATTTCAGTGCGTTGTTTTGTGGTACCTCCAACTTGAAGTTGGTCATATTCATGTTGCTTGGTCTCATTTATAGAGCGTCCATGTGTTATGTGCATATATCTTTCATGATCAAGTATTTGTTGACGAAGCTGGGTTACTCGATATAGATGTGTAGTTGCTGTCAGTGCTACCCGACATCGTGTAAGTCTCGTAAGGCCATAAGGTCTCATCTCTGACACATGGGTAGTGGATGCCTGTCGTGTCTATACGAGTTATATGAATGATTGGACGACAGTAGATACTGACAGGTTTGAATCAACAGGCAACCAATTGTTCTATGGGTATATGATCATCTATATCATTATGTGCGTTGGTTATAAGACAACATATATAATACACGCGACATAATTTATAGCGGCAACACAGTTCAACAAGCCTAGGCTACTATGTCAGCCTCTCTTTAGAGGTCCATGTAGTGAAGACACACAATTATTGTGTTAAGAACGGTTGTTCTAGCATCCTATTAGAAGTTTGGTTACATCCTCATCAGTAAAGTATGACTTATAACAGTTGATGTCATGAGTCTAGCCTAATTCTACACGATTGTCAGAGAACACACCATAATACAAACACTTCACCACTGACACATAGTCGTTCCAATCCTATTTGTTTAACATTAGCATATTCTATGGAGTTACAGGGTGGAACTAATTGTGTTATTTGCATTTTTATGAGACGAAATATGGCGGGAAATATCAGGGTAATTCTATGTGTGGTATTTCAGATACTTCCACACCCTGCTGTATAATGATATGCCGATATATTGTGGTACATGTCACACTGGTACCCTCACCCTGCTGTATTATGATATGCCGATATATTGTGGTACATGTCACACCGGTACCCACACCCTGCTGTATTATGATATGCCGATATATTGTGGTACATGTCACACCGGTACCCACACCCTGCTGTGTAATGATATGCCGATATATTGTGGTATATGTCACACTGGTACTCGTACCCTGCTCTATAATGATATGCCGATATATTGTGGTACATGTCACACTGGTACCCTCACCCTGCTCTATAATGATATGCCGATATATTGTGGTATATGTCACACTGGTACCCTCACCCTGCTCTATAATGATATGCCGATATATTGTGGTATATGTCACACTGGTACCCTCAACCTGCTCTATAATGATATGCCGATATATTGTGGTATATGTCACACTGGTACCCTCACCCTGCTCTATAATGATATGCCGATATATTGTGGTATATGTCACACCAGTACCCACACCCTGTTGTATAATGATATGCCGATATATTGTGATATATGTCACACTGGTACCCGCATCCTGTTGTATAATGATATGCCGATATATAGAGGATATTTGTTTGTTTTGATTGAATATGGTTTATAGATCTCACCGTGTAGTGATAAAACTCAATATTTTCAAGAGCGCGTAGCGCGAGTGAAAAAATTAAAATTTTATCACTACAAGATGAGATATTAACCATATTCAATCAAAACAAACAAATATTCTATTTATTTAATGCTTTTATGGTGTCAAAACTGGTACTATTTATGCCAAATTACCACTGTGGTTAGGCTACGTATGAATATGTTATTCCATTCATATTTTTCACTTCAAAATCCGCCATCTTGGATTATGGTGAATAGGTGAAAACGACTTTTTTGAGAATCATACACCAACTTGTAGGAAATTGTCTAACTAAGAATAAAAACCCCCACATGACATGTTTCCGTTCAGTAATAAAAAAGTTACAGACATTTTAGTGTTGAGAATTTGGTAAATTAAAGTAGTCCCTGTGCGGGGGCGGAGCTTATATCAGTCACATTGTAGGTGATAACCAGTGACTGATATAGGTTTTATTTCACTGATAGAACTCCATATCTCATCAGTTAGCATTAAATAAATTGTGGTATATGTCACACTGGTAGTCTGGTACTCATGCTGTGATATAGATGACGAACATGATCATGATTATCACACATTTTGTGATGATAATAAAACTAGTGATGCTGATTATTCTGGTACCACTGGTGATGGTGGTGATAGTGATGGCGTTGATGATGCTGATGATAATGAAAAAAGATAATACTTATACTAATAACAATGTTTGAAGTAATCTTGAATATGAAGATGATACGCATGGTGATTATTATGATGCTGTTGTTGATGAAGATGATACTCATGGTGATTATTATGATGCTGCTGTTGATGATGATGATGATGATGATGATGATGATGATGATGATGATGATGATGACGCTAAAGCTGATGCCGAGGCTTATGGTGGTTATGGTGGTTATTGCGTTGGTGATGTTCATGGTGCGGATCATGTTCGTTAAGATGATGGTGATATATATGTAACTGTTGTATTCTGACGACTATTAGAGGTTTTCGTATTGCTGATGCATGTATCTGTATCTTAATTCAAGATCGTCCAGGATGCGTAACCTAATGTAAATATATTCTTCGTTTGAACCACATAAACTATCAGTTAGAATATTACTATTCATATTAATAGTTTTAGCCAATGAAAACGCCGTCCTGTGCTGGTTAAATGTTGCATTTAATAATAAAATGCGCTCCTATCAACATACATAACGTAATTTGTAAGCGCCATATTCTATCGGCCAAGTATGCAGGATATTACATGTACATTCTAAGTTGGTTAGAACATAATAAGTAAATTTTTGATGACTAAAAGGTTTTCGCTTCGCTTGCTCCGACCTTTTTAATCATAAAGCATTAAAATTTTACTTTATTTGATTATATATTACGTGAACAAAATATGTAAACACAAGAAAAACTTTAGTTCTGTTTTTTGTTTTATTTCAAAACTTAACAGTTTTATACAATAAATAGAAGACGCCATGCTGATGGTTCGGTGATGATTGTGGTCATTCCTTGTAGTTCCAAGTATCAGCTTTTTGTACGGCGCATCGTCATTCATGTAAGGTCCTGAAAGAGAAGAGGTTAAACGTAAGCATTTGAAGTATAATAACTTGATATATTTGAACAGTGTTTAGTTATCATAAAAGTAAAATTGCATTGGAAGACTAAATACAATGATAAGAACTTTTCTCAAGATTAAAATTAGATATAGTTCGCCTATGATAATGTGATGTTTAAAAACAAGAACCGGTTTGGTCAACTGTTGTAAAATGGGTTTTACAAATTATTAAAGTAAACAGATAAGGTCAGTTTTATACTAAAAAAATATCTTTGATAAATCGTGCACATCTTTTGTAAGACTCTGATACGGAGATCCACTCAACACAAAGACTATTTACAGTTAAATCGTTACTATTCGCGCGTATTTAATTTTAGTAGTTAATTTCTGGATTTAAAATATTGACAGAAAATTCTCTTGTTACGTATTTTTAGGTCAATTTACTACTTCATCCGTGAAATTAATGAAAATAAATCGACTACGAATATCAATAATTATACAGTAGATTTCAATATGAATATTTTTTATTTCGTGAGGAATCGGAACCGAATTGCCGAGTTACAACAAATGCAGCGGACTATCCACTGGACCATGGCCGCGGCTAAATCAAAGTTTGGTTCATGATCAGAAAAAAAATGGACATGTATATTTACCAGTATTTATCCTGTAGCTGAACCGTTCACGATGGTCACTGTACCAGATGTTGAGGTGGTCGAACTGTTGTTGAGGAAGTAGAAGAGGACGAACAACAAAAGCAACATCATCAATGCTGGAAAACAACAAAAACGACATTTCAACATAAAACAACATTAATCGACGTTTCGTCAGTATACGATTTGCGTATAAAAAACAGTATCTTGAATTGTCACTGCAGAACCATAAATTTCACTTTATTGGTCTGAATTGATCAGGTTTGTTTGTTTTCAGTGTATGCCATTCATCAACTGTGTGTTTTCGTTGAGATTTTACCATGGATAACTCATTTTCAGTGTTTTTCTTACCATTTACTTTATGCATTGTATGGTGATCTGGTGATCTGACCAGTTTTATTGACATTAATACCAAGTACTTACTTGCTACCCACAACTTATTCGAATGTGGGTAACAAAAGTTTTGTGTACTAGTATCAATGCCAAGAAAACTAGTTAGATGGCACCGAATTGATAAGTGAATGATAACGAATTTGGTACTCCGCGCGTTTTAATTAAAAAATGGCTTGAATCTCAAGACAATTGAATGGTTTAACTATGTTAGACATGCTTTTTTCTTTGATATTGTTTATGTATCTTTTAGAATAATATGCTCTATTACTTCTGTGTATTTTGATACTTTTGTGAAGAAAATAGGATGAATAGTAATTAAATACTTCACATTTTTTAATTATCACACCAACGAATTTTAGCATGGGTCGCAACTTTTGACGTTACGTCAAGCAGTAATTTGAACATGTCCAACCATTTCTGAACTAGCTATATTTCATGAACGACAATCCAATTTTCTTAAATGAACAAGTAAACAAGGATTATCCTTCTTAATAGACTCACGTGTTTGTCCGCCACTTTGTGGAGCATATCCTCCGTATCCGAAGTTAGCGGTGGCGAGTCCGAGCACGCACACCAGAGCAAGGGCAGCAACAAGGAAGGATTTCATGGTGATTTCTGTAAATAAAATAATACAATGATTTTATGAGACAAATAATACATGTATAATAATAAAGACTTGAACTCAGTATTCCACAATCAACAGTATTGACGTCGCCAGTGAAATTATTTGCACATTTATAGTAGATGTAAAGGATGTATGCTTATATGCATACTATAATAATGATAGTACAATAATACAATTAGTATTTCAAGTACACATTAAAATTACCCGTTACAGTTGTAAAGTTTCTCGTAAGTCTATATTTCGGATCAAATTTACTCATTATAAAATTGTTTTTACCTTATTACTACAGTAATTGTTTCATTTTTATAGAATATCAATAAATTTGGCAAATCCTAAATCACATGCTTTATCGCGGTATTTCACCATGCTATTTATTGTAAACATAATTATGTAGATTGATTCTTTGTAAAACAAGTCCTTTACAGAGCTAAGCATGCAAAAAAATGTATGCATAAATATATTTTTAATGCAGTTTAAAACACGCGATTCCTATTGAAGGCAAAACGTCGCTGAAATAACAAAGTAACTGAAACTTTCTCAAGATAAAGATCTGATAAAAGCGTAGCCAAAGCCTTGTTTGTATGATTTGAGTTTCCGTTTTTGGCTATTTTTAAATTTCCAGTTTTAAGTTAGTTCCACGTATCGTGTAAATTTATTATTTTATGTTAATTATATTATAAACTTAAGCTGACTTACCTTATTGAAATGATCAGCTAAATGATGATAAACACTATTACAAAATCCCCTTTATATACATGTACCACTGTCTACCCGGAAATGTTAGAGTGTAGCAGTTTTGCTGGATGACCCGGAAGTAGACAACACACCCACACTATCGGTTGTCATGACCGTCTGTTGACGGGTGAAAAGTGACAGCCGTGGTGTAAATATTATCCGTCACAGACGAAGTGTTGTAACTTTATTTAATATTTAAATTAATTTAGGATAGTGCTAAATGAAATGTGTACTTTTACTCTAAGAACGAATACGTTTTTTTCTGAATATTTCGCTAAAAGGGACGGCTCCTATACTAAGATAATTTGCCAGACCCCATTGTTCCATTTTGTATGATACGTCGTGTATTGTGGTTTTTTTATTCTTGTGTAATTGGGAAATCCATCATTGGGCCCGGAACTTCTACCAATACTTACACTCAACACTCAAATCTCAAATATGAAAATTCACTATATCGGTGTTACGTCATACAGTGGCATTTTAGAGCAAAATTGTATGATAAGTTGACACTTATCATTTGCATGGCTTATATTCTGTATATATACGCTGTCCGGGACTAACAATTGTTTTCAGTACTCATATAACATGTCAGTCATACATTTCCTCAAGGGTAATTATATCATTGATAAATACTGTATTTTTACAGAAATTGATATATTGTCTAAAAGATGTAAGAAGTTTACTTTGCAATCTAAGACAAATAATAGCACATACTATCACATTTTGAATATTTGATATAAATGTGTGTGCCCAGAGTAAGTATTGGTTATAAGCCCGGGCCCTGAATGGCGGTTATTTGCATAGAAAGTTGTCGAACCATGCAACTTCGTCTGTATATAAAAATGTACATAATGCTGCATATAACGTTATATACATTTGAATTAAATTAAAATAAAAACAAAAATTGTGTTGCAATTGGTTTAACAAAAGTTTATTTTTGTTCGATTTTCAGTATTGGTGTAATTCGAATAACTTCAATGTTGACGCGTTCGTCATATCATCTGAAAAAGAGGAGAAATTAAATAAAATCCAAAATTTTATATGATAATATATTCAATCTGCTGATTCCGTCTGGGCCGGTGTTATAATATACCGATCATGAATATATAAACGGAAAATGTCTCTGTGAAATATTACTTACAGGTAAGTCTTTCCGGGCTTAACTAAAGCAAAACAACCGTGCATGCAATAAATTCTTATTTAAAAATACTATGGAACGCATGGACTGTCTTGACTCTTAAGTATATATAAAATACATTTATTTATTATAGCATATACATAATTATTTATACATAGTGTGCAAACATATTAATATTATGTGAGTGTATCAAAGCATGCACACTTCAGTGCACCCTTACCATAGGACAACAGCTCTCTTAAAGCAACATATCATTTTTTGTACCATATAGACCTCTCCAGAGCAACAACCAAATTGCATTATATAACAGGTTTATATTATAAGTTTTTCAAAATACAGTAACTCTGTGCTCTTTGCAGGCTTCAGAAATTCGGGGAGTTTGGTAAATTCATTTTGTGTGGAAATTTATATAGATAATACGGAAAGCAACCAACATCAATCCCCTCGAATACTAATGTAAAATCAATCATTTAATTTCAATAGGAAAACTGGTGAAACTGACTGAACCAGAAAACAAGTAGGGTAGCCATTGTAACTTGACATATTTATTGGTATAATTATTCATTGGGAATTTAATTTTGTGATTGAGGTCATCCACGAATCCGTGAAATTTAATCCCCTAAGAATATGAATGATTTTACAGTAAATTGTGTTTAAAGTATTACCTTCGACCGACACCAAGTAGATCAGGTAGGTTATATAAGGAATCCACTGTGCCAGCATTACGTTTACTGTTGCTATAGAAATCTTCCCCTGTCACAGCAATCTTCAGAATTCGAGCTGCTAGATTCGCCATCTCCTATAACAAACAGAGATTGAAGGTTAAGTTACCAATTTCCGAGGGCTGCTTTTAGCAGTTTTCAGCTGTTCAGCAACCTATTGACATTGACGTAGGGAACCTGCGTCCGAGTCTCCCGGGGGAGAATATTTCTCTCCTGGTTGGTGTGCAGCCACCATCTTGTTTCGTTGCGCAGGAATATCGAACAGGTTCAGACACCGCCCTCACAGGTACCAATTCACACATTGGTCGAGAAGAGCATTGTGTGATATTCTCGCTCAGAGAAATTAAGCATTGGCGCAGTGGGGAATCGAAACCGGGACCTCTCGATCCCAAAGCATGCGCCCTACCTCCAGGCCACCGCTCCCAACGGAGCACAAAGGTGCTAAACTTACATCGTACTGTTATATTAAAAGTGCTAACTACTAGTAAGTAACGTCGATAATATGTGCGTAAATGTGTTTTACTGACTTATTTTCCCCATTTTCTTTCGTAACCTTTACTTAAGTCAATGCTTATAATACCTGCGCCATAACCAAGCCGGACAATGGATACAACTCGTGTTTCCTGTGTGTACCCGATGACTAGACATCTAGCAGACCGTGAGATTATCAATTAAAGACAAATAAGTATTTACATATTGACCCAGCAATGTTCTTACAGACTGTGACTCAAACAACATGGAATCACATATACTCTCCTATAATCTCACTTTGTCGCCATTTCAACGTTTCAGCGTCACCTAAAAAATTTCACCATAACAATAAGAGGTGGCGTTTGAGTCTATTTAAAACGACATTAATGACAGTGGTTAAGGGGAAGTAACCACTACGAGTTTGTAGACAGAAAGGATAATCAGCCTAGATCATTTATTGTAACTCCAAATATACAATTACACACTTGACAAGAACTTTCAAGGAATAATGTGTCGAGTATTCGATGTTATATACGGTCAAACCTGTCTGTAAAGACCTCCCTCACGGCAGCGAATATTGGTCTTTGTTTACAAGTGGTCTCTATTAACAGGTTGAATATAACTAAACACGGTCTGATTGGCGATGAGATAAATGGTCTTCTTAAACATGTTTTGTAAAGTGGTCTTTATTTACAGTTGGTCTTAAACACAGATTATCCCTATCTCTCCTACACTCGTCACGTCGGGTGTCATCAGTAATGAGGTGTAGAGAGTGATTAATGTAAGTAAAACATTAGAACTTGTTTTACATTCGACCTAAACTATACGTGCCTTACTACTCACATTAAAGAAGAGTGGTAGACAAACACTAATTTACTCCAATGTACTGTTTTATCAAAGCACTTAAAGTAACTTACGCTCTCAAATTTAGAATCTGCAAATTGGTGACGGATATGGTTTGTAGGAGTTCATTAACTGATCATTATTAGTATTGCAACTCGACTTACCACACTTTATAATTACAAAGAATTTAAATTTGGTCGTAAGTTTACGATTTCCGTAAGTGCTTTTATAAACCAGTATCCTTCAGCACCAGACACTACATGTAAGGTGATAGATACACTTTTAATCGTATTATACATGTGTAAAGTTATATTTAGCAGTGGAAGATGCCACTGAACTGTCAACTTCTAAACTAGCAAAACTACCAGATAAATCAGCAGTATTAGAGGTCTCGGCACAGATAATGAGAGGTTGGAAGTCCTACAGATGTATATAATATGATTAGTGTCTAGTATCCAGTTATATCGTGAGATTTATACTACGTACTGAAAATAACTTAAAAGTCCATGTTGCCGCAAGTTTACGAAATATTAATATGAAAGATTGCTATTTGATCTGAAAGCAATTACTAGTTTATATTCAAGACTCATGGAATATATATAAGTACATTCCCAACAATGTACGGATCATTTATTACAGGAGCAGAGGGATATTATATTATTTAAATATTAACGCCTTAAAAGATGATGTGTAGGGATTTTAACAGATATTAAATTGCGATTTAATCGTATAGTAGCTGCTAGTCCACATTCTTATTACAACAAGTAGAAGAACCATCCCCTTACAGTGTGTGCGCATAGTATTATGCTTTACATACAATGTAACCCGTTTTGGTGCTTGGGGGAATTTGGAATAAATGTTCCTTACAAGTTTAGCTATAGCTTCTTCTATCATTTTTCTAATAATATAAACTAGTAATTACTATTATGATTATATAATTAAGTATTTATAGATACGGATACTTCTACTTTAAACACATTTTATGCCATAAACAGATACGGGTCCGTTCTCTTTAAATCGCAATTTTATGTCTGAAATTGATACGAGTAAATCATCTCTTAAATCACAATTTAACGACATGAATTCATAGATACGACAAAGGAATATATTATGTCATAAATAGATGTGTGTTTTTATTAATATTTCTGCATGATTGTTTTGTGTATGCTATTAACTATCGAGAGATTTGAACTAGGAAGTTTTTCCATTAAAGTTATTACAACGGTTCATTGAACTATGAAACGACAAACACGTACAATGCACGAGAAATTGATAGATTGGCGCAACTTTTTGTTATGTTTGGTCATTTTGACAATAAACAACCTGACGAACACCCGATGAACACACGGTATCAAATGTACAACATCATTCATTTATTCTATTTACGAAATTTGCCATCAGATTGTAATAATGTAATAACTTCAATTGAATTGTCGTTCCATATATCCTAGCTACATGATTGTATTGAAGATCAAACACGTATTGACCGAGTTATGGGCTAATATATACAAGCACACTTACAAAATTCGTTAAGTGTATGTCATGAATAGTGACGGATACATCACCTTTAAGCCAGTACTTACACGCCTATCATCCTCGACGATTGAAGAACGTACTGTGCTACCTTGACAACCAGGTACCCGTAGTAAGCTAACCATGACCAAACACACGAATAATAGATGCCAAAGTTTCATAATTGTCAGTGGTTGAACTGAAATTGAAATTTTTTAATGAGTATCAAGGTAAAATCTCAATACAAATGTACAACCATAATTAACACCTCAGTTTTACTACAAAATGAAAAACAATTTTGAAAAAAACTACAATATCCTTTCCACTACCACGATTTTATGGGGGGCTATGAGAAATTCATATGGTCCCTATACCCCGTCCCTGAGACACTATTGACTTGCAGCACTGATAAAAACTAGATACATCCGGATGCTACACACCTGTCCCAAACTGAAAGTAGGAAAAATTGTCGACATTTCGACTAAAGGTCACCGGTAATGACGATGTGACGGTGACCCTTGCGCGAAAAACTTCTTTTCTGTTCTTTTTTTTAAGCTTGACAGGCCTACTTTTGGGGCCCTTTAGGGCATTGATCCTGACCCCTTTGTCTAGCCTTATATTCCTTCTATAGAAAAATAAAACCTTTTGGACGCTAAATGTTTTGCCATTCCACAGGGAATCGTATCGCAATGGCGGGTAGGACCAGTAATTTCAGTTTTGGAAAATCTACGTTCAAAGCCCTCTTTAAAGGGGTCCAGCGGGCCAAAAAACGATGCACGGCCGTAATATCCGTGGGATGCCTGTGTACCCATGAAAGCAAAATTCCCTAATTTGGGCATTTAGGTCGAAAACTACGAAAGGCCGAAATGGCCATCCCGGCGAGTCTTCATTAGTACGCTATAGTAGCGGAAAGGATATATTAAAATAAAAGTGCTTGGTTGTAAAAATAAACAAAAATAATCTTAAGTGTAAAAGAAAAACTTGTTTAACAAAATAAATATACGAATGAGATTTATAATATCAACTGAAATAGAAACAAGAGAATCACCCACATGTCCCTATACATGTATGCAAGTACAAAATATGAACACATGCACAATATACACCCTACTATATGGTAGATGTTTCTTTTCTGTCTGGTATAGTTTCACAAATGTAACTCTTTATAGAACAAACCCCCGGAGGTCATGTATAATGGGGAATCAACATATCTTGAAGGAGTTTGGGAGTCAACCACAGAATTTATCTGTTGAATTATTTTTGAAATCGATTCTGCAGTTTCGGAGAAACTCTTCATTACAGACATATATAGAAAACACTCCCGCCCTCTGGATTCTTTTATCTTAACCCCAAAAAAATGTTTAAAGTAACTTGCGAAACAAGTGACATTTCTGTGAAAATAATTTAAACTGAAACAGCAGTTTCGGAGAAGACTATTTTCAGTGTGCAATATAGCCACACATACAAATCACACCCGAACCCATACGTCAATGTTAACAATGGGCAAAACGATCATTCCATTTGGTAGCTAGAACTGCACCCATTGAGCACGGAATCCGCCATTTGCCATTCAGTCATGTCAAAGGGCATAACCCTGCTAAGGCTAAGAGAAATTTTGAAAACTCAAGAAATATTCTTTACACATGCATGTTTGGTATATTCATGATATGACGGAAATGTTGTTTTATAACTAAATTATTAACGACAACGATATGTTGCACTCAGTTCGCACATAATTGATTCAATTAACAAATCGATTAATTACATTTACATAAATATTCACATGGAAGTTCTTGTCAAGTAATACTGTGGAATAAGAAGAAGAAATCGTTAATAACGTTTAAGGATATTTCTGTTTATTACGAAAGCAAAACACGTTAACGTGGTAAAACCACTGACACCATGTTCACAAAGAATCAGTTATCAGGATCAGGCTTTAGCCCAATTCTGTTTTTGCTAGTTTTAAAAGTATTTGTAAAGTTATGAAATATATTTTTCTGAGCATTTACAGAATACCTAAACACCTTCAAGATAAAAAAAAATACGAAACTTCAAAACATTTATTTTCTGATAAAATGCGCTGTATTGTACTTTAGACTGAAACTGATCTCAACCATTCAGGACCCAGCTCGAAAACCGAGCTTCAATTTATTAAAAACACTGTAACAATGTACTAAAACTTAAGTATTGTCTTTGGGAGGCGTTTAAGCCTCTCATTACTACCATTGCCCATTTCTTAATACAAAATTAACCGCCTTTAGGCTGCTATGTGAATCCGCATTCAAGTAGTTCCAGAAACTGTCAACATTCCCAATACTGCTACATATGTTTTTTATAATCTAAGGAGAAAGAAATCGTCTTTCTATTAACACATTTTTTGAGCTTGAATCTGAACCTGAAAACCAATTCTTTGAGACCACGGTGCCGGACGTGTACAGTCTAACCAGTTTTAAGCAACTAGTCGGCGTAAATTCTGAGTAACTGCCACGTGTCTGCTGAAGGCACATGTAAAATTTTAAAATGGCACTGCCAATTATGCTAAAACCTTCCGTTTTCACCATGAAGGGCTCCCTGATAAAGACACTGGAACAATTATTGCGTTTGCTCCATTGTAAGCGGTCGATTAATTTAGGCATCACTGGTGCGAGTCTGATAACATGATCTACCAATCCGGAGGTCTCTGTTTCGAACCTCGACCAGAGCACTGGGAATTGTATTTCAGAAACGCTCTAGCGTTTTTTCACCCAACTAAATAGGAACTGGTTTATAACTCAGAGGTAGTCTCGCATGTACCGTGTATCGGTGTTATCATCCGGACACGTTAACGAACCAATGAGTATATTCGGAAAGAGTTAGGACAGCGCGCCGCCGGATTCCTTGTATCACACAAACTGTCTGTCTCTTCCCTTGAAACAGGAGGTCATTGGTCAGTTAGGCAGGGACCGAATGGCCACGCACTATGACTGTCGCAGCCAAACGCAAAAAAACATGATCTGCCAGACTCAGTTTTTGAACACGCAACGCTCCGAATGATAAGAGAGCGCTCTATCCATGGCGATGATCAGGACTGATATTCGGCAAGCATATAAGTGGATAACATAAAAGTTAAAAATGGTTGCTGTACCCTGCAAATTGAAAAACCAACCAGCGTTCTGTCAACATGTAACTGTATCACTGATCAAGATCTTATTTCAGTATGTGTGTTGTACTGTATATAAAAATAAAATAATTGCAATACGACTTGATAAAGAATTAAAACATAAGACAAAATTTAATCTACGTACTGCATACCTTACTTCGTGTATGTTATTATATTAGCTACAAATAAAAATAAGGTACTTGTAAAAAGATAAAAAAAACTTTAAAATTAAAGTAACTTGGATGGGTGTCGAACCAGTGGCGATATTGAACAAAATTACTTGTATAATAGCGGCATGCTTACCCACTCGACTAACGAGACGATGTGAAAACTGTTATCCAAGTATTATACTTTTGATTGAAGGTATCTATTTTATTGTATACCTATTATGTAACAAGGATTCTGATTGGCTTAGACGGCCTGCACGAGAGGTGTATATATTTTAATATACACCTCCCGAAAGCGAGGCTGGGTGGATATCACTTTTTTATGACGTGACGTCGTTTCCTGCGACCTAACGTTCCAAACAACGTAACGTTATTTCCCGTATTATTTGACCTACAGCTGCTCATACATATTTATAGGCTCTACCCAGCCATTAATGATAAATGCCGTTAATAAATACGTGAATACTCTGGCAAACACAACATAGAGCATTGTTAGCTAGAACAATTGAAGAGTCATCTTTTGTCTTACATACACTTTTCTGAAGTTATTATAATTTAAAAAGAGTCAATGGGTTTTATTTCCTTGACTTATGGCATGGTATACAATATAACAGTTGTCGACTTATGTTTCGATAAATATGATGTTTAGTTGACCTTCAAAAAGTTATATTGACCTCTGACTTCTTCATCTGTCAATATAACTTTTTTCAGGTCAACAAAACATCATATTCACCTCAACATAAGTCAATAACAGTATAATATCAAACATAAGCCTCCCCTATTCTTTTGAATGGGACAGTTCCCTCATTAGTATTACTTATTGAACCGACAGTAGGCCTATACGCCATTGCAGCAAATATAACGGTCAATAGGCATCTACTGTATCACAAGAAGCCATAGTCACTGTTGTCGCTAATGTATTTAATACATGCATCAGCGGTTATCTTGATTGTCGTGGATAGTGAGAAGTGTAGATGAAAAAACGGTTTTAACGAAATGTCTATTGCAACAAATACATGTATAACGGTCAATAAGTATCTAATGAAGACGTACAGTGTACTTTACGCACATGTAATACATTCTTACAACAAACCTCTCTAAAACAATAACCTCTCTTGGGCAACCAACACTCAAACCCCTCTATACCAATATCTAGTGCAAACAACACTCAAACCTCTCTATACAAATATCTAGTGCAACCAACACTCAAACCCCTCTATACCAATATCTAGAGCAAACAACACTCAAACCTCTCTATACCAATATCTAGTGCAAACAACACTCAAACCCCTCTATACCAATATCTAGTGCAACCAACACTCAAACCTCTCTATACAAATATCTAGTGCAACCAACACTCAAGCCTCTATATCTCAATACCTAGTGCAACCAACACTCAAACCCCTCTATACCAATAGCTAGTGCAACCAACACTCAAACCCCTCTATACCAATATCTAGTGCAAACAACACTCAAACCTCTCTATACAAATATCTAGTGCAACCAACACTCAAGCCTCTATATCTCAATAGCTAGTGCAACCAACACTCAAACCCCTCTATACCAATAGCTAGTGCAAACAACACTCAAACCCCTCTATACCAATATCTAGTGCAACCAACACTCAAACCCCTCTATACCAATATCTAGTGCAAACAACACTCAAACCTCTCTATACCAATAGCTAGTGCAAACAACACTCAAACCCCTCTATACCAATAGCTAGTGCAAACAACACTCAAACCCCTCTATACCAATAGCTAGTGCAAACAACACTCAAACCCCTCTATACAAATATCTAGTGCAACCAACACTCAAACCCCTCTATACCAATATCTAGTGCAAACAACACTCAAACCTCTCTATACCAATATCTAGTGCAAACAAGACTCAAACCTCTCTATACCAATATCTAGTGCAAAGAAGACTCAAACCTCTCTATACCAATATCTAGTGCAAACAACACTCAAACCCCTCTATACCAATAGCTAGTGCAAACAACACTCAAACCTCTCTATACAAATATCTAGTGCAACCAACACTCAAACCCCTCTATACCAATATCTAGTGCAAACAACACTGAAACCCCTCTATACCAATAGCTAGTGCAAACAACACTCAAACCTCACTATACAAATATCTAGTGCAACCAACACTCAAACCCCTCTATACCAATATCTAGTGCAAACAACACTCAAACCCCTCTATACCAATATCTAGTGCAAACAACACTCAAACCCCTCTATACAAATATCTAGTGCAACCAACACTCAAACCCCTCTATACCAATATCTAGTGCAACCAACACTCAAACCCCTGTATACAAATATCTAGTGCAACCAACACTCAAACCCCTCTATACCAATATCTAGTGCAAACAACACTCAAACCCCTCTATACCAATAGCTAGTGCAAACAAGACTCAAACCTACCAATATCTAGTGCAAAAAAACCCCAAACCTCTCTATACTAATATCTAGTGCAAACAACACTCAAACCTCTCTACACCAATATCTAGTGCAACCAACACTCAAACCTCTCTATACCAATATCTAGTGCAACCAACACTCAAACCTCTCAATACTAATATATAGTGCAAACAACACTCAAACCTCTATATACTAATATCTAGTGCAAACAACACTCAAACCTCTATATACCAATATCTAGTGCAAACAACACTCAAACCTCTATATACCAATATCTAGTGCAAACAACACTCAAACCTCTATATACTAATATCTAGTGCAAACAAGACTCAAACCTCTATATACTAATATCTAGTGCAACCAACACTCAAACCTCTATATACTAATATCTAGTGCAAACAAGACTCAAACCTCTATATACTAATATCTAGTGCAAACAAGACTCAAACCTCTATATACTAATATCTAGTGCAAACAACACTCAAACCTCTATATACTAATATCTAGTGCAAACAAGACTCAAACCTCTATATACTAATATCTAGTGCAACCAACACTCAAACCTCTATATACTAATATCTAGTGCAAACAACACTCAAACCTCTATATACTAATATCTAGTGCAACCAACACTCAAACCTCTATATACCAATATCTAGTGCAAACAACACTCAAACCTCTATATACTAATATCTAGTGCAAACAACACTCAAACCTCTATATACTAATATCTAGTGCAAACAACACTCAAACCTCTATATACCAATATCTAGTGCAAACAACACTCAAACCTCTATATACCAATATCTAGTGCAAACAACAATCAAACCTCTCTATACTAATATCTAGTGCAAACAACACTCAAACCTCTATATACTAATATCTAGTGCAACCAACACTCAAACCTCTCTATACCAATATCTAGTGCAAACAACACTCAAACCTCTCTATACCAATATCTAGTGCAAACAACACTCAAACCTCTCTATACCATCCCAAAGCATCCCTCTCTCAATCAACAACCTCTGTATACCATCCATGTACATGTGTCATTCAATATCCTCTCTAGATCGAACATAGCTCGTGTATAAACATATATAGAGTAACAACCTATTTTGAGCAACAACCTCACTAGAGCGGCTTTCCTTGAATCGACCGCGCATATTGCATATCACAATGCCTGAACAAAATACTTATTTAGGACTACGTCCGTATTTTTTTCAATGCAATTTGTCTTCACTAATTTAAACATAAATTGTTACAGGCAAGTTTAGAACACTAATTGGTTGCCTAAAAGACACGTGAGTCTGTCGTGTCAAACGATACTTCATCCGTTTTATTGTCAATGAAGAGTTCTGGTCTAACGCCGAATGTGAAATGAAAAAAAAATATAATGATTTTTTTGTCACTTGCCAAAACCAAATACTCGAGTACTTGTAATCGTATGAAGGCGACGCAAGTATTTTTTTCGTTTTTCCATCCCCCGTTGTCTAGTGGTTCAGCCATTGTTCGGGATGTGTCGAAGGTTTGAATCCCGGTAGATGTACATTCTGGTATAACCGGTGGGTGAGCAACCGTCTTGTTTAAACAAATGATTACTGTGTGCATACCTGGCTGGAAATTAATTTGATCATAATGTAGTTGCTCCATACCCCGAATTTGGCTGACCCTTTCAATAGGAGTGAAGCTATAACAAATAAACTTATATATGAGCAAGTCTCCAGGAAAATGTTATTTTGACAAAACATTTGATTTTGAAATTTTTTATTATCTAAGAGAGTAATCTTAATGAAGCAAAATGCAAAAGAAATTTTGTTAATATAATGATTTTTAAGGAAGTTACAGCTGTTTCATTGAGGCCATATTCAGACCACTTTTGCGTGACGTCGCAAGAGTCATTCAAACGTTATTCGACGTCGTTGTACGAGTTGTACCAATCTGGGTTATGGCAATTTGATTCTTGTTGCCAGGCAACCAAAACGACAACGCGATAGCATGCGTTCACGCTGATAGTAGAACACAAGTTTGCGTTGCTATGAAAACATATAGATACGTCTGCCTTCTTCACAAACAATTTTTATTTCGTAATACATTACCTATCAGATAAAATTAACTCTAGTTGATTTTTTCCCACCAATATATTTTTTGATAGTATCAAAACTACAATTTAACCAACCCAAAGAACGAATCATTTGTTTAATTATGAATTCAATGATTAGTTTAAGAACACCATGGCAAGGAAATTAACACATGCCGAGAAAATTGATAAAATGCGGTTAAAATTGTTGCTAGGCAACAAAATAACACAGCATTAGTGACCATTCTGATAAATTTACTCATTACTATTCAATATATGTCAATTTACAAGATACACGTTTTAGGTGCAATAAATCACGGTGTATAAGGTTGAATTAAACCATTGAATTTACAACATATTCAATCCTCATGTCGCTGGCGCGAACGCATACCCCTAAGTGATGTTCTTTGGTTGCGTGGAAACTATATTTATGAGCATATAACTGATAACGGAATTCAACAGAAGATCCTCAGGGGATAATATTTGACGATTATTAATAGAAAGTACAACTGCAAACACATTTTGACACGGCGTTATTTATAACTGACCCTTGTAAAAGAATCCGGATGCGCTGCCCTAGTTGTTTTCCGAACTTTAACGTGCTAGGTGTATAGCATCGATACACGCGAGACTACCTCTGGATTTACAACCAGTTCATCTCTAGTTGGGTGGGAAACACTGAACAGCGTTTCTGAAATTTCCAGTGCTCCGACCGAGATTCTAACCAGGGACCTCTGAATTGGTAGTCGAGAGTGCTAACCACTCGGCCACCGTTCCATTTAGATTTGATTTGATATGAGTTTACGATCCTTCTTTCCCACCCCTACCTTTCGGTACTTCGAGTTAAATGGAAATAGCTTAATTAGCCATCGTTCCACCGTTGGAAAATCGCCTTTATATGGCGCAAGGACTAGGTAAATCACCCGCAAATGTCTAGAAATTTAGCTCAGGGTCTTTGAAGTCTGCACAATACATTAATGCAATCGCAATATTATGTATAGAATATATTTAGAAGATGATAATATAACCTTATTTTCCTGATACGGTTACACTTCTTGTAAGCTATGATTTGTATTATGATTTTATTTCGTCATAGCGGGTATACCAAATATTAGTCAATGTTTTAGAAGACGTTTTCTTACATTCGTTATCTCGAAACTTTGCTGTTATGATATCTTCAGTACTCGGATTTAGTTTTCTTACAGCGGAGTTATTCTAATTTTAATATTTATTCGTAAGTATTAATTTTTAAACTTGAAGGCGTTAATATGCGTAAAGCGCAATTTCTTCCATTTGATAGCCCTACACAACTTTTGCTATTTCTTTAAAGCAAATAAACAGTAGTATTTTTAAAAGCAGAAATTGTATTTAACCTCGTAATTATACCATTATTTCCTTACAATGAATACTGGTACGGTTACTCAATAGTGTGCAAAAATAAATAAAAATGGATATCACCCAAGGACCCTATAGCAAAGACCTAAATATACAAAGATTGGAAAAATCTACCAAATCTCACAATATCTCGCGACAGTCTTCTGAAATCTCGCGAAATCTCGTTTGTTATTAATACCTTATATCTTCTGTTTTAATATACATAGGAAAAAACTAAAGTAAATACTTTTATGCAATAGATTTATTATTCTGCTTTAAAATGATACATAATTTATTGAAATCAGTAAAGGAATAAAACAATATACCTAAAAGAGCCAGACCTACTATCATTTTAATGGAAATTCCAATTTTATCAGAAAATACCCACTTTGCCTCATTCAAACAATAATTTTCTGAATTCTACAAGAGATAGAAAGAAATAAGTTACATCATGCAGTAGAAGAAACTAAGCTCTTTAAAATGAGATATTGTTCATTAAAAAAGGATGACAAACAAAAGCGTGCATGCAAAATATCCGTGTCTGCTGCATGGTATCACATTTTAGAATGAAGTTTTTAAGTTTTAAAAGATATATCCAAATTGTAAATGTTCACATTTAGGGAAAGGCTACTACTGTTTTAAGTACTTTTCTTAAATTGGTCACCATAGCAACGAAGTAAGCGATTTCGACATAATTCGTAAGAAATTTTAAAGCTAAGATATAGTTATATATGGATAAATTACTTAAAATTGAATCTATAGATATGTCATTTTTTCTTATTTTAGAGCTTTTGAAAACCTTGTTACATGTAGTAATTACATAATGTCAATATAGCAGGTTTTCCTGGAGACTGGCTCAAATATAAAAAAATGAAAAGTTAAATAAAGCGGTAAAATGTCCTACCTGGACTAAGCTTATTCCAAAGACGTTACGATTACTCAACGACGATGTTACTTTGATGTCAAAGAAGGAATTTAGAAGCTTTGGGGTTTATATACTCGTTTTATACCAAAGCTAAAGCTACAGACATTTTCCGAGACGCTATTGGGAAAAGCAAATTAACTAATTTGTACAACTCAGTTTAACATTAATTATCAAGGGCAAATTCATTGCCCTGTGCGCGGGGAAATTAATCCAGGAAATTGAGAAGTTGTGAAGCGTTGTGCTTTCAAATCTAATCACTGATTTTCGTCCGTGGGATGATACAATAAAGAGAAGGCTAAGGGGAGACGAGATGTGGTATAAAACGAAATAACGCCGGATTAACTTTTGTTTCTCAACGAATTGATGACAATTGACCAAATTGGAAGAAAAATGTGTTTCTGTCGGTCAGTAGCAGCGTCGGGTTTACGATGAGTGCTTCAGTGTGTATAAACAGCGCTGTCTCTCTGTTTTACGTACTTAAAGTTCGACAAGGAGGTTTCGAAACCAACGTATACGGCTACAGAAACCCGTACAGGAACAGTTATATATACACTTGTAAATGTACATACGCTTGCGATACCAAAACGGCTGGTTTTGTCGCTAACTTTACATAGTCTAGTCTGTTAACATTCTGGTTTCTCCAGGCGCCAAAGCCCACATTTGTGCTTGATGAGTTTCAAGTTGGCGGAGAAAAAAAACAAAAAGAAAAACGAATTAGCGATGGTTGGACCATAGTTTAACAACTGAAGGTTTTCGCGGTTTCTTGTTGAACTTATATGGTAACAATAATTAGCGCCAAAGCCCAGCCAACGTGAACAGTTAGTTGACAGTTGAAGCATGATTTCCTCGTGAATTGAAATGAACTCAATGAAGGTTTTCGAATTGAAACTCCTAGTAGGGGCTGGATTTTTGGCGCTAATTATGGTTACCATAATTGAACTTGAGACACACGGACAAACGGACAACACTTCATGGCATGCTGTTAAAATGGACCTGAAGATATTGGTTTTAGTTATGTTTGTCCTTATAAAAGGTTTTACTGTATAGATTAAAATCCCAAATCACTCATCAGACGATATTTAGCCAAATTGAAGAGTATGTACATATGTAGCGTATTCAATATTCTAATCAACATGGATATCGATACATTTGAATGATGAAGTATATATACATTGTTCATATCATTGAGTTACAAGTCACCAGTTACAGACTGAGACAGTCGAAGTACATGGCCATTCCGTTTTCTCCCTGCCTAATTGGCCAAACACTCGCTTCAAGGGAAGAGACAGAGGGCTAGTGTGATATAAGAAATCCGGGCGCGCTGCCCTAGCTATTTCCAAATAATAGTAGTTTCCTTGATTCTTTGTCCAGCATCACGTGTTCCTTATCAACTCTAGTTATTATTTTACATAGTCTTAATATTTCTCTAATTCAAGTCAAGTAACAAGTCGTTGTCGTCGTTCTTAAAAACTAATCTTGCCGAGAGTATCCTATTACATGCTGACCACTATACGATAATCTTTTAATAATTAAAGTCGGTGGTATACCGTGGTATTCGAGGAAAAACCGTGGTACATCGCGGTCTCATTTTCTTGGTGCTACCCAGCCCTACCTGCAATACTAGTATTGGTAATTAAACGTTAACGTGACCGCACGCCTACAAACACATTTCTTGTACAAAAAACATAATAGATAAATATAAACGTGGTTGAAAGATGTTTGGAAGATCAACGTCGTCATGGTATATGTTTTTGTAGATAAGGTAGAACAAATACATACGAAGAGATCATCCTCATACATCAGTGGTTAGTCCAGTTCCCAGACTATGACATCACAGGTGAAGAATACTCTGGTGAACGAGAATGGAAGAGATCGATTTATCAAACATTGAAGGACATGACGTAACTAGATCATATACGGCTATGACAATCGGAATAATATTATGATGCAAACATTGAATATATGTTTACCTATGTTTATATTTCTTTTATCAAACATGATGAATAGACTCAATATAATCGTTTTACTATGGATTCAATAACGTTTTCATACGAATCGTAAAGCGAATTTGACGATCAATAATCGAATAAATATATTGAAATTTGCAATATTCTGAATGATTGACGTTATAAAGATGTTGTAGATATTTAAATCGTGGTCGTGAATGCCATCTTTGAAGTACATTAAATCAATAAATAAATCTCTTAATAATTTATATTACATATTTAACGTGAGTGCACATTTTAGGCAGAATGTAAGGGATAGTTAAATCGTCTTAGATTTAAGGTGTATATATCAACTGACTGAATAACATTTGTTATGTTATAACACGCGAGTTAACAGTAAAATGATGAGGAAAATAAATAACTCTACCTGAAAAAAAGTGTAGAAAGAAACGGCAAAATGGATTTCATGCACTAACATACAGAAGTAAATACTCGTAAACGGAGAACGGAATATAGGACACATTGTAAGGTGTGACTGGTTGTTAAAAATGGGAACATGCGCTTCCGTAAATACAACAGCTAGTCGAAGGATTGATGTACAAGAACAATCAGTTTATAAACCTACGAACTGTCTGAAACATTGGGATAACGCTGTGACACATTACAATGAAAGAAACAACGAACTTTATTGTTTAGTGTGTTTTCAAGATTACAAGCGAAGAAACCCACGAGGCGAACAAGACGTGGTTGATATAAACAAATACGTGAAAACGTTACAGTTTAAACAGACGGAAACAAAGCTGTTTAACAAACTACATAGCAACAGACGGACAGCCGAACATCAGTTACTGCAAATAACTCAAAACAAGAAAGCGATTGAGAACAAAAAGCGCCAGTTTGTGGAAGAAATTAAAGCTTTTGTTAAGACACTCGTAGATCTTATACAACATTTAGGACAGGATCTGGGCCAAGAGACGGAGAGTAAAGTTAACTCTGCACTCGAAGAATTAGACCGTGTTAAAACAGAGGTAGGCAAACAACTTGAAAAGACCACATCGTTATCGAAAGACATCGAAACCCATCGTCAAAGTGATAATAACGCTGCTAGGGTCGATACTATGATCAAATGTAGGGGCTTCTTTAAAAATTACAATCTTGCCAAAGCGAAGCATTTTGAGCCGTCCTTACGACTTCATAAATCTCTAACTCTTAATGATATTGTTGGAAAGGGTGGACAAAACAATCTAGTTACTCTTGGGACATTCACGTGGGCCAATCGAACTGAATCTGACACTGACACACTGTCTGACATCTCTGAAACTGATAATGAAACGGATAATGAATTTAGAATAAGGGCTGGTGTCAGCCGTACTCCTACCAATAGAAACACACATTCAAGACGAGATACGGGACGTACTCAAAGTGATAGTCCCTCAAAAACAAGGGGAAACACAGCCATGTTAGTACATGGGGATACCAACGATTACACTTCTCCTATCATGACAACTAGACCAGCCAGTCACAGTACTAATGGTGAGCTGAATAGTAATGAAAGTCGGGAAAGTCCCTATATAAATGTTGGGAGATTTTCAGAACCATCCACATCGCAGGGGAAATACCATGAAGAAGAGGGTGACCGAATATCTAAGACACAGTCACGAGCCGGGTCTAGATTAGCTGAAAACAACAGTAAACTGTCTGGTAACGTAAGGAGATCGTCAACACAACAAACTCCGACACCAAGAAGATCTTCTCAATCAATACTGTCACCAGGCCACATATCAGCAGCGCTCCTAACAACACCTAGGCCGGGTGCGTACAAAGAATCAATGGAGAGAAGAATTGCCGAAAAGTTGAAAGTGGTGGCTCTGTCAAGAGATGAAAACATTCATAATATAACTGATACAGTTATTTTAAATGACGGAAAAATAGTCCTTTGTGATCAGAAAAACGAAAAGTTGATACTTATGAATGATAAACAAGATATTGTTCATGATATAAAAGTTCGTGGTTATCCACATAATGTCACAATAGTACCAGGTGATATTTGTAAAGTTGCAGTAACACTTCCTGAAGAAAATGTTGTAAAAATCATTGAGGTTGAGGTTGAAACGTTTTCTGATGAAATCGAAGTTGTTAAATTACAAACCAAACCAAAATGTCGGGGAATTGAATATGTTGATGATAATATGTTATATACGACTAAAAACGACGTTGCCGTGTTAAGGAAAGACGACCAAAGAACTTGGAAATTCAAATATGCGTTCCATCAACCAGTGTCTCTCCAAGCTGACCGGAATAATAAAATTGTTTACATTTCGTGTTATGGAACCAATTCTAATTCGACTGGTGAAGTAGTTAAAATGAAATACGCTGATGAATCGATAGATTTTGTGATTTCACATCTTGAAATTAAACATCCAGTGTGTACAGCAGTTGACGATGACGGTTATATATACGTGTGTGATGTAGATCCACCCTCCATACATCAAGTTAACAGTAAAGGTGAATATTGTCGCCGACTTCTCAGTGCTAATGACGGCAAGTTTCAACATGTGAATTTTATACCCGGAAGTGACGTCTTCATAGCCACAGAAAATGATTCAGACAGTGTACATTTTTATCACATGAGATAAGTATTTTACCTGTCAAAATTAACATAATTATTAGTATGAATGACACAGAAGTGAACACTAAAGACAAGTCATCTCAAGAACGGTGAGCAGGGATTAACAATCTATATACCGTAGTGTGTATTTACCGTGTTAGATCAATTAAGTTTATTTTGACAGATCAGAAGTTGTACGCTATATATCCTTGGCTTAGAATGAGAATTTACAAAATATTTTGAGAAAGACAAGAAAAAATTGTCTTTGAAAACTGAAAACAACTCTTTAGTTATGGAAAAACAGCTTTTTCAACTTCAGTTTGGTCAACATGACCAGTTTAGATTTTCATGGCATTGAAGCGCCTTGTGATGTAGATTTCAAATATGCATGAGTCTTTTAAAGTCGTAGCTTATCATACTGCCGCAGTGTAATGTCCATACACACGAAGCGGCCATATTAAATGCTTCATTCTGATAGAGTGCTGAGCTTCCCCCACCCTCTTTATTTGCCCACACTTAACCTTGTAATTTTCGTTTGTTTCTAAGATGCTAAAAAACATTGTATAATCTGGTGAACACTTCTAGTGGATTAAATGTCCTTTTCAGTAAATCATATCAATAACACTCTACGTGTTTAGATACATTCATATTTGAACACCACTTGTATACAGTGAAAGCGCTCCACTTGGTTGAATATGTACGTAGTATATTTTATGTACTCGTACATGAGATAATTAAATTCCAAATGGAGTCAAAAAGCATACTTTTATAAAAGTAGTCAGATGATTTTCGTAATAGTTTGGTAGTTTGTTGTAAATGAAAGGTGTTAAACAACGATTTAGCATAAAACACAATGTATTCCTGATATAACAAAATTTCCAAACACATTATTTCTGTCTTTCGACATCAAAATGCAATCATGACCATAGGTGAAAAATGACCATCGCCACGGGTGTCGCTTTTGTCAAACATGTATTTAGTGCAAAGGCAGGGTATATAATAGATTGCGTTTTGTATCAAGCTTTTGTTATAACATGGATATACATGGTTTGTATTTATTTGAGCTTTCATTGAACGCCAGTACAGTTCTATACGAGGGGTGTTCAAATATGAATGTATCTAAACACATAAAGAGTGTTATTGCATTGAACTGTTTATGAATAAAGTCAGCTTTGAAACTATGTTATACGGGTATACCTCGATTATATTTGGTTTTGTGAAATTGATTTCCGGTAACCGTAGCCCGTACTACATAGGGTTGGCAAAAACCTGGGTTTTCAGCGTAAAACCCAGCCCAGCGGGAAATACGGGGAAAATCCGGGTTTTACTGGGCAATTCTAGGTAATACTGGGCAATACTGGGTAATATGTTGATACTTGAATAAATTAACATCTGCACTTAACTTGCAGGTTTATATGACAGGTAATTACCATTGTTTAATGACTCTTTTGTTAAAATTTTAACATCTTCTATTTAAACCTAAATGTTTGTCACCTACAACTGCATCAGCAAAGACCTATATATACATGTTTAGGTCTTTGGCATCAGTGATGAGCATGCATGTTAGAATAATCAATTTATTTAGGCTACCTGTAAAATTTGAACCTGAAGCAAGTGATTATAATTGCATCTCATGATTTACCCGTATGACTAGTCAATAACCGGTAATCAGTGACAATGGTGACAGTTTTATCAAAGTTCTCATTCACATGTATCTTAGTTTTATTTGTGTAAATAATGCTTAAAGTCAGTAATGTGATAATATTGTTATTATGGTGCTTTTATGAGCTTTTATGTCTCTTATAATTCAGTGTTGAATGGTTATGTTCATTTGAACTGTGTTTATATTGTGTAAAGTTTTATGTATGAACATGTGCGTAAATGAGACCATAATAAAGAATATATACATGAGCCAGTCTCAAGGAAAACCTGCTATAATGACAAAAATATTGACTTTAAGATTTTCAATAGTATTACAGGATAATGTTAAAGAAGCAAATTGCAAAATAAATCATGTTAATATCTTGAGTTTTAAGGTAGTTACAGCTGTTTTTGTTGAGTCCCAACTCGGAGCTTTTTGTGTGACGTCGCAAACGTCATTCAAACGTTATTCGACGTAACTGAAATAAGTATTTCACTATAACACCATTTGATCAATTCTTAACATAAACTGTTCAAAATAGTACCAAATTTTATAGATATGTTTCACTTTTCAAAATATATATCAAAATCGAAATTGTTTGCATTCAGAGAAAGGCTACTTCTGTTTTAAACAACTAAATCCTCGTTTTTCTCAATCGGAGGACTTTTCTGAAATTGGTCACCATAACAACAAAGTATGTGTTTTCGACATAATTCATAGGGAAATTTAAAGCTAAGGTATAGTACTATATGGGTCAATCACTTAAAATAGAATCAATAGATATGTATTTTTCCTTATTTTAGAACTTTATCAAAATCTTGTTACATATAGTAATTACATAATGTCATTATAGCAGGTTTTCCTGGAGACTGGCTCATATATATATGTATAAAAAATTCTTTTTGCACTTTGTCTCTGCTCGCATGAAGCCAAATAATTCAATATGGCATTTTAAAAATATGAACAATTGATATAATTTAAATCTAAGGAACAAACTTAGAATCCAAAAATGTTGGTGTTTCGATACTGGATGCTCAGATACACAATCATTCAGCTACATTATGGTAAATGATAAGATTGTCACAAGGTTCTGGCTGTATTAATTCTACTGTGTTATGTATGCCATGTATTGTTTGTGCTATGAGCGAAATATATTTTTTTGTTTTTGATGTGGTTAAATGTACGAAAAGTTGAAAACTATTTCGTATTGCCCAGTATTGTACACATGTATGTTATGTAGTGAAACTGTTTTATTTAGAAAATTTTGATATTCTGGCTTAAATATGAAAGTGGAAATAGGGTTGTTGCTAACGGACTTCGAATCAGTCCGCGCGTGTGAGAAAATATGTTCACTGCGTTTGACGAACCAAATTTTTTAATATAATACGCAACCCCCTGTTTTTCATTTTCTTGAGGCAATATGCTATTTCTATTGATTGGTGGATTTTGAGATGTCCCCATGGACAATAGTTTGACATTTTTTGGGTCAGCAATTTGTCACTTTACATTGAGTTAAAGAACAAATTTATTTGGTGGTTCATGTTACCTATACATACCCAAACCGGAAATCGCTTATCGATAGTCCTGGTGGCAGTCTATACCAATATACCAACTATACCAGTCGGGTATTTACCTTCCATGGAATTTACATGGAATTTGTCTTTCCAACATCGAGATTGAGGTCATTCGTACTTCATAACACTCGAGAGTAGAAATATGAAATATGACCTCAAGATATTAATTAGTGTGATCCTATTATCGAGAGGGTCTCTACGTGAGGTTTCAGTATATGCTGAACATTGTGATATTTTAAATACCATTTATGTATATCAATACAAAGTTGTCATCCCAAACTTTTTTAACCATCCGATATTGGAAACCCGATAGCCGTTTACATATAGAAGTAAGAAGGCTATAATTAAATAAATCGCGGTAACTTGTTTTACGTTTAACACACCAAATTTGTTACTATCACAAATGTTTATTTAATTTATCTGCCTTCTTATGAATGTTTTTTCATTAATTTAAAATAATGAATCAATGGTCCTACATAAGTTTAATCAAAGCACTGAAAGTTCTGTAGTGTGGCGTACTGATGCCATTAAATCCAATATCGAATCAAGGTTGTATAATAATTTTATGTCAGAGTTCTGATAAGCCCACCCTTACCTAACATTTGTGCTGCTCAAGACACCAAGAGAAACAGCAGTTACTTGGAACTTACTTAAGTAACTATGCTGAGCATCAAGCAAGGGATATTTACAATTACCATTTTTAACGACTTGGAAAATTCAACCAGTGTCAAGATAAGTGACTGTTTAGTCTCCGTATGACTGAATACAGTGGGAATTAAAACAGTACAAACAAACAAGCAGTACAGGAATATTGTTTTCCTGGCCCTTTGAGTGGTACTCTAACATTCTTTCTCATAATTACAAAACTTGACATGACCCAGTTTCAAACTTGACCTAGATTTCATGAAATATGTTCTGGTCAAGTTTCAAGAAGATTGGATCATAATTTTGCCTCTAATGCGTTCACACGCTTTTTCTTAGATTTAACCTAGTGACCTATTTTTGACCCCACATAACCCAGTTTCAAATTTGACCAATATTTTATGCAGACATACATTCTTACCATGATTTATGAAGATTGGGCCATAATTGTGACCTCTCATGTGTTAACAAGCTTTTTCTAAGATCTGACCTAGTGACCTCAGAGGGTGGAATTCCTATGTCCGACTTGGTCTTTTTTGTCCGCGGGAAAGTAGATTTTTCCATCTAGCTTGCCCTTGGGCAAGTGCAAAATTATCCTAAGCATTAAGTGCCTTATTTTACCTTAACTCCTAAATTACTGACCAAAAATGATTTACTTAACAATCTTTGAATTAAATCTAGTACTCCAATCCTTCACATGATAAATAATTGAATGAAACTAAAATTGTGTTGCTTTTTTGTATTTTCCTGGGCAAGTAAATTTAGTTTTCGGGCAAGTGGATTTTTCAGTCCAACTTTCTCATGGGCAAGTGAAAAATTTGGGATTTTCCACACCCCTGGACCTAGTGACGAACTTGGCCTAGATTTCATAGAGACAAACATTCTGACCAAGTTTCATGAAGATTGGGTCATAATTGTAAGGGTATGAGAGAAGAGAAGTCAGTTTCCCTTTTATGCTAATTCTGGTACCATTTTTATTTCGTCTTTGGTATGACGCAGCCAGGGATCGAACCAGATACCTCCCGCACTCGAAGCGAATGCTCAACCACTAGGCTATCGAGGAGGTGATTGTTTTCTGTTTGTTAAGTGTTTTTAAGTTTCAAGCGAGCTCATTCTTGATATTGACAATATGGGATAAAACCCGTTTTCCAGGCTCTAGAATTTCACGGCCAGGGCCCCTTCAATAGGCAATAGGACAATGCTTTACCGACTGAGTTAGTCGGCCACAGGTCAAAACTAATTTGACCGGATACAAACAGTATACACTGTTGCGGCTCAAGTTTAAAAGCTGCTACGATAGAAATAGACAGGCACGAGACAGCAAGCTTGTCAAGCCGGTGGCCAACACAAATTTCTTCTCCATTAATTAGTTATTAATTACTAAAGTACTGCAATGATGTCATATACATTAATATCAAATGCGCAATAGATATACCAAAAGCACAATAGGGACATAATATTGTTTAAGTTGTTTGTTTGTTACGAAATGATGCGGGTACGTTACAATTTCAAGGATAAACTCGTCATCGGAGGTTGATTTCATCATGTAACTGTTGTATGCATTAAAGATGACTTTAATTCCTTGCTAAAACAAGTACTTTGACGTGTAATCAGTGATTATCGACTATTTTAAGGTAAATTGGGTAGCTGAAATTGAACCCATCAGTGTATAACCATATCAGAAAATAATTTATTTTTTCAAGTCGCCATCAGGTTTTTTAATAAAAATCATTATGCTATTTTGAAAGTATACATAGAATTGACAAATTTGATTTACACACAGCTGATTATTTTAAAGTGTGTGTGTATCTGTTGATTTAGCTACCAAAGGGTACAAAAGGATGACCGTTGAAAATCAATGGGTTTGGCAATGAATTGTTTTGATTGCAACTAATCCCATGAATAGAAAGTTTCTACACAAATTCCTTCAACTAATGTTAAATACAAAACAGAATTTTAAGTTATACATGGTTTAATATTCAGTGATTTATGGAAAAAATATAATTGATATACTTTTATTCTATAGTCGATCACCTGGATAATAGATTGGAGAACACAACAATGTGATTTATACTGAAATTGAGTGAGTACATTTAACAGGATTTTGACACAAAAAATGACAATTTTCAATTGGAAATAAAACACCTTTTATAAAATATTTTTTCATTTTTTGATATGAATATCCTTTACATATATGTATACTTTCAATGTACCATGTGAAAACATGCTGTTTCTATTTATAGCAACAATGTTTGTATACAACATAATTAGGTCATCGTCTGCAATGCTCAGCGACGGAGTGATTTACATACGTAACAGTATACGATTGAAAACCGTGGGAACTATTTTAGATTCCCGCCACCAGTGAAAACATAATTTGGTAGTAAAAATATAGTCCTTGCGGAATGATTTGCTATAAATATCCTCTAAAAATAAAAGTCTGATATAATCGTTGGTCTTAATATAAGTTAATGTTGGTAATGTAAACAAATCAGGTCTGCAACTCTTCGTCTTTATAACGGCCTTTACTTTCTATTGAAAACCCGATAAAAATGCCAATTTTGGTATTTTTGTTCCGTTTTGTTTCAAATTTACACTATTTTGTTAAAATGTGACAATAAATGTTACTATGACATTGTCTTGGTAATTTCTTTTTCTTTTAAGATATATAAAAATAATTAAGCTTAATAACTATCTTTGCGGTCCTCGTTAACTTTTAGTCAACTGACATTTCAATTTAAATAAGAATTTATCGTCTCGGAAGTACTCGGCATTTTACGTAGACTGCCGAAGATTCTAATAAAACGACCCTGTTAATTACTTTATGACATCCCCCGCTGTGAATTACTTGTATACATCGCTGTAGGGGTTTTATTGCTGATCATAAATTAATGATCATTTATAAAGTCGATATTCTTTTGTTTTCTGAACTTTGATGTAAGTTCGGTGAGATTGATGCTGCCTTTTTTAATATCTCATTTGATAGTAACGTAAGTTACAAAGAGACCCATGACTTAAATTTGTGTACGTATGTCTTCTTGTGTTATAATTGTTATTTAACTATGTAGAAAATACAACTACATATTCTTATACAAAAGTGCAGAATAACTTTTAGCTTCTTCGGACTATTTACTTAAAATTTATTTAAGCACTCTCAAACATTCGGAAAAAATTGTTACAGCGTTTATATATTATATATTTGTATTTTTCTTTATTAATGTCTCATCAATGTACACGTATGTAAAACGTGATATTACGCGCCTTACCAATAATTGGTAAAAGCATGATGTACTTAATCTTTTTATTTACTAATATTGTTACAAGTCAAATAGTTCCTGCGAGCAAATGATGTACCGACTTCATTTGAAAGAGAATTGACAGGATCCTCGACCTTCTATCTGCATAATTTAACAGCTGATGTGTATAAATATAAACATGAAAATCTCAAAATTGTGAGAAAAAATAAACGCGATAGGCCGGTAGCTTTCAAATTGGGAAAACTATATGCACGATAATTTGACATACGAAATTTATCAATAAATTGTTAAATAATTTCATGTATAACAAACCAATTTTCAAGACACTTAATTGCATATTATGACTCCCTTGTTCCATATAATATTTATATGCTTATAAATACAACCTCGTATCAGTTCATTGAAAGGTATTATCATAAGACATGTTTTCAGTGTTCAACAATATCAAAGATCACAAACCAATTCCGATAATTCCATGACAATTGACTGGGAAGCGCTGTGCGTATATGCAGCTGCAGTCACCTGCTGTTTAGATCCATGGTCTCAATATTGTTTAGCGCTCACTGAAATTTCGGACAGTTCTGATTTCTTCGGTAAATAAACTATTGCAATGCGATAAAGACCGATGTTATCCGCATGGAATAATGGAATTAGTCTGGTTCACGACATTCTTACAAAATGCATCTTTTTTTGGATTTTTTTTTGAAATCGTAAACCATCGAGAACAGGTCACGTGCCCCTCTATGGCGTACGGTTAGGGTCAAAACTCGTATTTAGTAGGTACCTACTAAATATATAGTAGGTACCTACTAAATCATAAGTAGGAACCTACTAAATATTTAGTAGGAACCTCTCCGATTTAGTAGGTACCTACTTATTATTTAGTAGGTACCTACTAATTATTTAGTAGGTACCTACTAAATGACTAATATTGACCCTTTTGTACGCGAAAGTATGAATTCTAGTTCTGAGGTTCCACCTAAATCGAATTAGTAGGTTCCTACTAAATAGAATAGAGGTTCCACCTAATTCGAATTAGTAGGTACCTACTAAATCGAGGGTCAAAACTCGTATATAGTAGGTTCCTAATTATTTAGTAGGTACCTACTAAATCGGATATGGGCTTACGAAGAGGGTCAAAACTCGCATTCGGTAGGTATCGATATCGTTATCTCTGTCCAATCACACACATCCTAACAACCAATCAGAACGGCGGATATTTGTCAAATAGCGTCTGCTAGATACATGTACACATCACCAAATTTTATTAAATTTAATAAATGTGCATAGTACACATGTACTTTTTATCACAATCATGTCATGTCAATTATAAACACATTTAAATATAAGTATTTACACGAACGTTAATTAAATTGATTAAACTTCGTAGTATTTATTTGCTGTACAACACATTTTATTCGCCGCGCATGACTTGCAAGAAACTAACAAAATGGTACGTATATGCATACTAGAGCTGGATACCGCCAAGAAAAGGGTATATCACAGTCTTTCCTCAATTACCACGGTATATATATAACTTAGAACCACGACGAAAACTGGTTACTTGACAAGAATCAGAGAAATCATGGAGACTATGTAAAATAATAATTGAGTTGAGAATGAACGCTTGATGCTGGACTGCAGATCAAGCGGTTACGAGAACGTTATTAGAGTAGCATGGACACTTATGGGATCTTTCCGTTAGACCGAATGTAACTCTACATGCTCGAGGCCTGGCATTGAATGAAAGTAATTGGGAGGTACTAAGATCATTCAGACATAATAAAGTACCACTGCAATTAATGTAATAAATATGTACTTCCTAATAAATAGTTGCATACTTAAAATATATATTTCAGTAAACTACTATAGAAATCCTGAATACGTTCATCAAAGATCTTAGATCTTTGCGTTTATTGATCAACGAGATGATTTTTTAAAAATACAGCAACAAATAATTTGTCTCTCCCTACCTTTTTTATGTGATCTTTACTAGTATAACTAATTACTAATAATGGTGATAACGATTGACAAAACTATATAATCTCTGACCCTAACCAGGAGCTATTCAATTAATGTTGTTATCTATACCCTATTGTCATCTATACCCTGCCATAACATACTTAAATATATAAATTGCATTAATCACACCATCCCGTTAATTACTGGATTAGACATGCCTGAGGGGCAATATACATATTTAAACAATATGACATATGTTCTGTCCAATATACTGATCAGTATGATAGGTGACAATGGATCTAGTTAGCCCCCAATAAGTTTTTGATGGTTTAAGAATACATTCAGGGGCCATGTATACATTATAATTGAATAGCTCCTGATTGTATAATCAAAGATCTAAACGCGTGTATTTTAGATCTTTGGTAAAATAAAACAATTTATAATACATACCACGCACGTTAATTAAATGTATATGACACTCTATATTAACGTAAATATGGTGTCGCTTACACATATCGATCGGCCGATTAACAATGTTACCGCGATAAGCGTAAAACGCACTAGTCAAATTCTACCCTACTTTATATAAGACCTCATAATTTTACTATCTATCATCCGATTTTAAATATTTAAAGCTTGTAATGAAGCAGAGATATATGTCTGTCTTTTAATACAACATTCATCACGATACCCTAATTATTGAATCCACGCTGACGAGTAAGAATCCGTTCCGCGTAAAAGTAAGTTTAAAATATCCCGTTTTTTACCAAATAAAAATTCAACCAACGGTCGAATATCATCAAATATTAATTTAATTTTCGATCGATTTTTTTTAATTAACGTGCGTGTACATACTATATATTATATAAGAAAGTATGATAAGAAAGTCTCCGTATCTAGCAGACGCTATTTGACAAATATTCGTCGTTCTGATTGGCTATTAGGATGTGTGTAATTGGACAGAGATAACGATATCGATACGATTAAGCAGATACCTACCAAATGCTAGTTTTGACCCTCTTCGTACGCATATATACGATTTAGTAGGTACCTACTAATTCGAATTAGGTGGAACCTCTATTCGATTTAGTAGGAACCTACTAATTCGATTTAGGTGGAACCTCAGAACTAGAATTCATACTTTCGCGTACAAAAGGGTCAATATTAGTTATTTAGTAGGTACCTACTAAATATTTAGTAGGTACCTACTAAATCGGAGAGGTTCCTACTAAATATTTAGTAGGTTCCTACTAATCATTTAGTAGGTACCTACTAATTATTTAGTAGGTACCTACTATATATTAAGTAGGTACCTACTAAATACGAGTTTTGACCCTAACCGTACGCCATACCCCTCCATGGTCATTTTACTTTTGGCAATCCAATATACCTGCTCGCTCAAGGCTCGCAGGTAATAAACATCTATCCGTACACATTTAGGGAAATGGTCTTCTGCACATTTTTATTAATTCAGAATATATAAAAAATAGAACAGGCCTGTCATTTCTTAGGCATTTTAGTCTATTTGGTTCCCGTACAGGCTTACAGGCTATTGAGTTCAATTTACATGCAATTTCACAAAACTTAATGCTTTTATAAATAAATTGAAGTTATTCGATACTCTAGTAAGCTCCATCTTAAATTATGGCGCGGAACTTTTCTTTTACCTTGAATCATCGGATGTAGAGAAGGTACACTGTACATTTCTTCGAAAGATACTCCTTGTTAGAAAATCAACGAATTTAGACGCTATGTACGGAGACCTCGGTAGATATCCGATGAAAATACGTAGAAAGATAATCGCCATTAAATACTGGATCAAAATATTAAATAAACTATACATGTATACACAATAAATACTTCTAATTACTGTTAAAATAACCGAGGTATCGATTGGTGATTTAGCAATAAACTGGAAGCAGGTGTCATAAATTTTACAACCTCTCATTGTTCTCTAAGTCAATGTAATCGAACTGGTTCACTTGAACGCTTTCATTTTCCATGTAATAAGTGTGTTTATATAAAACGTCTTTTAGACACAAGTTATTTTAAAGTCGGTCATCTAATCAAATGACACATGTTTTTCTGCATTTATATTATTAATTTGATTTTGTGATGTTTCATTGTAGTATTTAAAGGAGCATATTATAGAAATTTTATTGAAATACTTGTCGATGTTTGTTCAACATGATTAAAGTTGAGAAAATTGTATTATTATTGCCTACACCAGGCTGCTAACGTTCAAGATATTTTTTAGTGTAGATCTCTAAAAGTAATCTATAAAAAGGTAATTTATAATTATTACATTGAAATCATATTATGTTACAAATTATTTTTATGATATTTAAGTTTTATCTTTTTTATTTTTCAAACATTACCATTTAATAAATAACCTCTCTCGGCAAATACAAATTCTCCGTACATGTACAAAAATGTATATTTTCATGACTCCCTATATACATGTACATATATATATAATCATATGGATCTTTATTGTACATAGCTTGTGGTTATCTTATCACAAAATCAGCGCCCTGCTGAGATCGCTGCCATATACAGTGCCCACCAAAAATAAGTATACAGTAAATAACTGTTGCAAAATTGAACTTGGTTAGATTATTCAATATCTGTTTATCAGACGGTCACAATTATACTAGTTTCTGAAACTAAAGTTACTATATAAGTCAAAATAGAGATAGAAATTAAGATGAAGATGTTCGGAACTAAAAAAACCATGTGATCAAAAGGCTGTATTTTTCATCATTTTGTGACAAAGTTACCATCCAAGCGTGACAAAGAAACTTTATATTTTGCACCTAAAGTACCAATTAATGTATGGTCTTTACATTTAATAAACAAAAATAATCTTTTTCTTCAACAATATTGTTGTTTCACTATTCTGCAAATAGTGTTATTACAGATAAGTAAATGGGGAAATAACATGTGTATACTTATTTTTGGTGGGCAGTGTATAGCAATAAATATACATATAGTAATTGTATAAACCACCTATCGATAGTTGACGCAAAAAATACTGTACATTAACACTTAGAGTCTTATTTCACGATGATTTAAAATAACATTCCAAGATATAATCAGTCGATATATAACCACAATAAAGCCTATTTATCATTGTATGATATTCAGTAACATAGAGGACACCGATTAAGTGTATGTTACAATTTCAATAGTAGATCTAATTATCTATAATAGTTAAATGTATTTGAAGTTGATCCGTTTGAATGCATGACGTTTTAAAGCTTTGGTAGCCACTTTAATTGTGAAGCTTTACATTTTATTATTAATATGGAACTAAATTTATAACACTAACTTAACTTTATATCGTGTAAAACATAGTGGCCTATTATTAGTGGGTTTAAAAAGTTTAGAAAGAACAGCAACGTTTAGTTAAATACTGTACAAAATTGTACAACTTTGTTAATACTTTGCGAGTGAAAAGCAAACAGTTTAGAAAGATGGGGAAAATAAAATAACTCTACCTAGAACGCGATTTCATGTTAAAATTGTCTCCCGAACACCAATCTGAGGAAATTACAGCGTTCAATAATACGTCCCGATACCTTGATGACATTTTAAATATTGACAATCCTTACTTTTCTAATAAGATCGTAGAAATTTACCCAGCCGAATTAACACTAAATAAAGCTAATTCATCTGATACACGCGCATCATTCCTAGACCTTGACCTTGCTATAGAAGCAGGTCAAATTGTTAGTAAAATTTACGACAAGAGAGATGATTTTAACTTCGATATTGTAAATTACCCACACTTGGATGGAGATATTCCACGGTCAACTTCATATGGTGTTTACGCTTCTCTATTAATCCGTTTTGCTAGAGCTTGCTCTCGGGTGGAGGACTTTAATACTCGAAATCTTTGTATTACTAATAAGTTACTGCAACAAGGCTATCGCTTCCATAAACTTCGTAAAACGTTTGCAAAATTCTATAGGCGTAATTCAGATCTCATTTCTAAATATGGTACTAATTTAAAGACACTTCTGCGACAAGGTCTGTCTCAGCCTGAATTTTATGGTGATGTGCTTTACAAATTTCGAAGGATTCTGGGTCATAGCCACTTTCATGATGTGTTTCTCAAGATCATAAAACGTTTTCTGAGTAGAGGATATGACCCTTTAATTTTGCAACGGACTGCATGCTTAGCAGTGGGTCCATCTACAGCTCACCGCTATGCTTCTTATTTCATTGTGCGATGACCGGAAAATATACAGACTCTATGATATGCCTGACCTCAAGCCTTTTTGGACGGCTGGCATTGATGCCTGTCTGTTACATTGTCTTGTCGTACCCTTAAATGTTTTGCTCTCTTGTTGCTCTGACTTCTGATAGGTCATTGAGTACTTTCTGTGCTACTCGATGGTTGTATTTTATATAATGTTTCATGTTTTACATTCTTTTATTACCGGTCACTGTGGCCTTTTTGTTAGGGGGCATTACATGGCGGGAAACATTTATTTACACTGTCCTGTTCTATAAGGTTGTCTATTGGGTAAGTGTGAGGTTTGGTGCACTGTAAAACGTTTAAGCCCCCAGTGACAAGTGTTACTGTCCGTTCCAAGGCGGAAGCCCTTTAGTCAACCTTCCTCTGTGTATGTACTGTCCACTTTATAGTATAATTGGAAAAAATACAAAAATATTTGGCCACTGTGCCTTTTGTTAAACTTTATTAATTTTGTATGTGCCATTCTGCAATTGCGTTGTCCAGCACAAGGCTGCTTCGTATCTTTCAAAATTGCATATACTCAGTGTATGTTGTGGATTGTCCTTGTGGTGTATGTTTTGTCCGGTTGTTAATTTCTTACCAACTGGCTCTTGTTCCGTTTTGGTTTGACTGGCTTAAGCAGCAGACTTTCGGAATTGGATGCCCGGTTTTGTATTACATGTTCATGTGCTAGTTTTTTATGTATGTTCCGCGCCTTTTCGAGTGAAGTTGTATATTTTCTGTGCCTTTTTGTTCTCGCGTGTCCCGCGGTTTCTGTTGGGGTCGGTGCTACTTCCGGTAGTTTCGTATTTTGTTTAATTATTATAATATGGGTTTGTATCTGGATTTAAACGCCAATTCCGTTTATAATCGAGTTTTTCATTTTTAAATAATCGATAATATGCCATAATTTCTCAGTATTTAATTTTTTGACCGGGGCCAAAAGGAGCTAGGAGTTAACTATTTATTCGTATTTGCCGGTTGTCCTCTTACTATTTCGTCCCAGCGGTTCGCATCCTACCGGGTTCGTTCATGAGTCTATGTACAGCTGTGGAGTTATGGATGTAGTGTTCTGTCCCCTGAGGTCATTTATTGTAGTTTTAAGTCCCCTACCGGTTTTTGACCGGAGGGGACTATTGGTTTGTTGATATGGCAACATACATATTGACAATGGCTTTACACCGGTGGGGGACTTCTGTATTGCTTGCAATTCAGTACGTCATATCTCGATTTGTTCAATTACGTCATTTTACTTAATGAAACTGGGTCACTCGTTTTAAGGTTTTCAGATTTTTTGTTGCTGAAATCGGGCCTTTCAACGTTTTAATACTGTTACTTAACTTTTAGACTGTAGGCTGCTAAAACTATGTAGTTCAGCAGTTTTACTGTTGTTACTAGGTCATTCAGCGTGGGCTTTCTGCCTTTTGTTTGCTGAATCTTTTTTATTCAGTTTTTAACAATGAGACTAGGGGCGTTTAATTTTCTTGGTCGGTAGTGTGTTGGGCACTTCTTCGTTTTAAGATTTCTTACAGCTAAAGCGGGGCAATATAGTCCTTTTGCTGTGGATACTGGGTCATTCAGCTTGTTAGTAGGTCATCCCACTATACGGGCCTTTCAACGTTTTAATACTGTTATTTAACTTTGAGACTAAAGGCTGCTATAACTATGTAGTTCAGCAGTTTTACTGTTGTTACTAGGTCATTCAGCGTAGGCATTCCGCCTTTTGGTTGCTGTATCTTTTCTACTGGGTCATTCAGCTAGTTATAATTTATTATACTTTTCGACAGCTTGGACTTGGGCGGATCTGCGCTTGTTTAGTTGGGCATTGTGCTTTGTGTGTTTTTAATGTTTTCTGTGCTCGGCTGGTTAAGTTGAGTGCTGCCTTCCCTGTCTGACTTAATATACTCCTTTTAGAAAGAACGGCAAAATGATTTAATACATTAACGTCAGAAGTAAATAATCGTAAACGGTATAAATATAACAGTGCCACGTTGCAATACCGTCATCATGGGAACATGTGCGTCCGTTCATACAACAACTAGTCAAAGGATTGAACCTATTAACTGTACGAAACACATGGATACACCAGTGACGCACTACAATGAAAGAGACAACGAACTTTATTGTCTGGTGTGTTTTCAAGATTTCGAGGAAAGAAACGCATGGGGCCAGCAAGCTGTCAATATTAACAATTACGTACAAACGCTACAGTTTAAACAGAGTGAAACAAACCTGTTTAACAAACTGGATGAGAAAAGAGGTGAAGCCAAGCGACACTTACTTCAAATAACACACACTAAGGAAGTGATTGAGCATAAAAAAACTCAGGTTGTGGAAGAAATCACAAAATTTGTTGAAACACTCGTAGATTTTATACAACATTTAGGACAGGAGCTGATCAAAGAGACAGATAGCACAGTTAACTGTGCACTCGAAGAATTAGACCGGGTTTACGCAGAGGTAAACGGACAACTTAAAAAGACCACTACGTTATCGAAAGACATCGAAATCCATCGTCAATGTGATAATAACGCTGCTAGAGTCGATACTTTGATCAAATGCAGGAGCTTCTTTACAAAATACATTGATGCCAAAGCGAAGCATTATGAACTAGTCTTAAGACTTCATAAATCTTTAACTCTTAATGATATTGTTGGAAAGGGCGAACAAAAAAATCAAGTTACTCTTGGGGAAGTCACGTGCGACAATCATACTGAATGTGACACTGAAACGCTGTCTGACATGAATGATGACCTGAACAGTAATGAAAGTACGGACAGTGGTTATACATATGTTGGGAGATTTAAAGAACCATCCATATCGCATAGGAAATATCACGAAGAAGATGGTGACCGAATATCTAAGACCCAATCAGAAACAGGATCTAAATCAGCAGGAAACAGACGTAAACTGAATAGTAACACAGGGAGATCGTCAAGTCAGCAAACAATGACACCAAGAATATCGTCTCAATCAATACTGTCAGTAGGTCACATTTCATCAGATCTCATAAGAACACCATCGAGAGATGAACACGTTCATACTATAACTGATAAAGCAGTTTTAGGGGATGGAAGAATTGTCGTTTGTGATCAGGAAAACGAAAGGTTGATACTTATGAATGATAAACAAGATATTGTCCATGATATAAAAGTTAGTGGTCACCCTCATAATGTCAAAATAGTACCGGGGTCTATATGTAAAGTTGCAGTAACAATTGAAAAAAATCGTGAAAAAATTATTCAGGTCGGTGATAAAGCTTTTTCTGATCAAGTCCAAGTTGTTAATTTAAACAAAAGATATTGATAATTGAATATATAAATGGTTATATGTACAGCAGTTAACGACGAAGGTTATATATACTTGTGTGATGTAGATCCACCCTCCATACATCAAGTTAACAGTAAAGGTGAATATTGTCGCCGATTTCTCAGTGCTAATGACGGCAATTTTCAACATGTGAACTTTATACCCGGAAGTGACGTCTTCATTGCTACAGAAAATGATTCGGACAGTGTACATTTTTATCACACGAGAAAGTGACTCGCTTGTTAAACCTGAATTGACATTGTAGTTGGGAGTCCATCAGCACAAAAGTCGCTTATTTTTCATGGTCCATGGCATTTTTTAGTAGACGTGTTTCAATACCATATTTGAATTGCCCAATACCAGTTGTCTATGGTTTGGGTGGATGCCACGCGCAAAACCATCTGTGAAGGTCATAAAAGAGGTCAAAGGTCAATTAAGTGCATATAGCATGCATCAACTTAAAAGTGCACCATATCTTGGTCAATTCTACAGGTATAATGGTCAAAATGGTATCAAAATGATGCTAATGAATTGGTCCTTCATTTGCAATGATTTTATGCAAATTATCACATTTGCATACTCATAAATATTAATGAGGAAGTCAAAAATGGGTAATTTTTTGTTAAAAATCTACTAGTATAGTTGACAAATGTATGCCATATCTTCCTTATTTCTATTATTTAAAGATCCAAAATGTACCAAAATCATGAGCAGACATAGAGCTTTCGTTAAATGTATATTTTTGGATAAATATAATTTAATTCCACCGAGAATAACCGCCAAAGGTGGGTGGGGGTAAATTGAAATCAGAACGTAAAAAACTCAATACAGTCAGAATCAAAATTAAACACTCATTAAACATGTTCCTTATATCCAAATATGATTTATTTGTGTAATTTGATTTTGACTTACTTAAATATTATGCTAATTAACTCATTTGCATATTTATGAATATTGATAATCTATTGTACATGTATGACAAAAAGCGTACAAATAAGGGTCTGTATCTGAGTGATAAACAAGCAGTGTCTTCTAATAATTATACAAAATGCAATACATATGTCTCATTACACAATATATGTTTGTACATGACGTTTAGAACTGTATTATTTATTCTTATAATCATCGGTAAACCACTAGTTTCTACCGTTATTATAATCCAGAGAATTTGATACGACTCTCGACCTTCAATTAGCATAATTTAACAGCTGATATATTGTCTATATTAATATTCCCGACTGTATGCTTTCATAAGCGGGGAATATCACAAAGACGCTCGATGTGTAATACCAACACAAATCTAAAGAACCGATAACGCACGATTTGCTCGCGGAAATTTATATATTCAACGCAAGTAGCTTGTAATATATTCATGTATAAAGGTCAGGATCATGTCAAATTCTCTGCGCTATACAAATTATACCAATTCCAATCAAAGAAAACATGTAGTGTCGTAAACGTAAAATGTCGCCTGTACAGTAGAACTTCGATGCCTCGAACTACCTTCGGACCGGGAAATTAATTCGAGTCATCTACCTATTCTATGCGTCTATGGTACTCAAGTATATGTATCATGTGTATAAGTTCGAACTGATGCCAGTATGTTAAACCGTACACTGAATCGTGCGTGCGTGCGTGCGTGCGTGCGTGCGTGCGTGCGTGCGTGCGTGCGTGCGTGCGTGCGTGCGTGCGTGCGTGCGTGCGTGCGTGCGTGCGTGCGTGCGTGCGTGCGTGCGTGCGTGCGTGCGTGCGTGCGTGCGTGCGTGCGTGCGTGCGTGCGTGCGTGCGTGCGTGCGTGCGTGCGTGCGTGCGTGCGTGCGTGCGTGCGTGCGTGCGTGCGTGCGTGCGTGCGTGCGTGCGTGCGTGCGTGCGTGCGTGCGTGCGTGCGTGCGTGCGTGCGTGCGTGCGTGCGTGCGTGCGTGCGTGCGTGCGTGCGTGCGTGCGTGCGTGCGTGCGTGCGTGTATTCATTATAATAACAAAATATAATAGTTTGACAAAATTGACATGGAGTCTGATTTATTATCTTCGGCAAACTCTTCGAATGGTCAAAAATCCAAAGAATACTCGGAAATATTTATATGATAATTGACAAATTGACTAAGGTTTCTTGTTATCCATGTATAGTGTATTTATGTTAAGGAGCGCACGGATTATTCTTATGACCGAGGTCAAGTTCGACTACTGTTATGCCCTAAAATCACAAATTTTAGGGTTATGCCCTAAAATTTGTGATTTTTTCTTTTACTAAATGTTAATAAAATATGGGTTATTTATAAGTTTGGGTTATATTTTTACATCTAAATTGTTGAAGTTGAAATTGTATGCTGGGAATTTCCACAGATATTATAGATAATCTATTTCTACACAATTTCTAAGTCTCAGGTACAAGCAGCCACTGTACCATCATTTATTTACCATAAGCCTGACACAACCCCAGCACCATCTAGCAATTTTTGGGAAAGCATTGATATTACTTTTGATCATTTAATTTTAGCATGTGTGACTTTGACACTGGTATTTGTTATCATTTTAGTGGTTAAAACTTGTAAAAGCAAATGTCAAACACAAGTAATTGTTGAATTAACTAATGGATTTTCATGTGTGTATGTACCTGTATATAACCTTTCTATGTGTCCCAGCTACTGGAACATTCGGGTTCCACATGATATTTCATGTATTTCAATTCAAGGATTGTGGACACCCATATTATCCTTTGACTGGGATAATTTTTATGTAAAAAATAAACAAACTGAACAGAAAAGTAATGTTCAATCCACTTTCAGAGTGGGAATTAGGAAATCTAGACAAATTCGACATATATTGCGCACCGCATATTCTGTGAATTTCTTTGCTAAACATGACAATTTATTAATTCCGTTATACATGTAGACCCATTGCACTACAATAATTAGAGTTGGCACCTACAAGTACATGTAAATGTACTGTGGTTAAAGACAAATGTCTATTTACTAGTTAATAGTTATGCCATTTTATAGTAGGTTGCAGTTGCAGCTTCTTTTTATTGTTTGATGAACATTGTGTGTGTGTTATTATTCATATATATATATATATATATATATGTCTACATGTTTGAAACATATAAATTATACATGTACTTCACAACTATTAATGGTTGATGTAAATATTTCTTTTTGCAGACAATGAAATGTGTATAGACTTAATAAAGTTTTTACATTCATATAAATAATGGTTGAAATTGTGTTACTGACATTATGCAATGTATATATTTTAGAGAAAAACATGTTCAGATTATTGAAATTATTATTATTGTTGTAACCAAAGATCAAATTAAGTGTGATATAAGCAAGTAATGTACAAACATGGTTTTAACCAACATTTAAGGTGGGTTGAGAGTACACTTTATAGGAATAAAGTAATTTAAGGGAGGGGGAATGTGTTATGCCCTAAAATTTGTGATTTTTTCTTTTACTAAATGTTAATAAAATATGGGTTATTTATAAGTTTGGGTTATATTTTTACATCTAAATTGTTGAAGTTGAAATTGTATGCTGGGAATTTCCACAGATATTATAGATAATCTATTTCTACACAATTTCTAGAATTTTAAGTATGTATGTTAAATATGGGTATTTTTACAACAATAGATTGGTGTTCGTTATGTATGTTGTAATTGTTGACATGTTGAATGAGTGCATTTTTGTTTGATTGAAACATATGGTATAAAAACAGTTAACAATGGAGGTGCGAAAAACCATTGAAACAGTATCAGCGAAGTAGCCGGTTTGTCTCCGGAATACTGCATTTCAGCCGGATTTCGGTGATTGGCAATTAGAAGCCATTTACACCTTTTTGTCGCTTGAGGCTCAAACATTCTTTTATGTCAGAATGAGCAAGACGTGTTAAGTAATTTTCAAACTCCTTTTTCATTGGTCAATACAAAATGTCTTAAATTTTATTCGGCTTTTTGATTGGTTAATTATTGTTTTCGGTCTTTCGTTAAAAGTTGTGTCCTTCCTCAGAGAAGTCACTTTTGATACCGACTTCTATGTTTTAAGAACTATACTTGTGTAAAATAAATTTGAGGAAAGGACACACTTCTTGATTATTTTTAGGTAAGAAACTTTGCTATATTCTTTATGTATTTTACAAGTACATTTTGTACTTTTATTCAGAAATTCAATATGTTTTATAATTCGCAAGATTTCTAATTGTTGAAGTAGTACTGTTTTACTGTAAGTTCAGTTATTTTTGTGTGGGTGTAATATGCGTGTATATAACAAATGTACCTACAAAGGTTTATGAACTATTGATGAATAGTATTTTATTTCTGTATTTTAATTGTCTGACAGTGTGGAATTGTATTTAAATTCATTATTGATGAATTAGTATGTATTGAGAAATTGGTATTCATCGGAGTAAAGAAATTTATTAAGCGGCCTATGTTGCACATAGAGCGCTGTATACTTTTCGGTTATTCTGGCCGTTTCGGTTCCATTATGCAGTTAGCAGTAATTTTGTATCTTTGGATTTAATTCAACCCGGAAATCAAAACAGAGTTGTTTTAATTAAAAGTTTTTGTTTAATTATCATTATTCCACGCTGTTTGACATAATGACATGTATGTATACTTCTTATTGATATATTTTCTAAATGATTTAAACCGAAAGTTCAGGTCGATCTTAGGCCGTATGTATTTTAATGCTTTGTTTATTGTCGTCATTTGAACACTGTTTTCTATAGCATTTAAAATACTTTATACTTAAATTTCATAACATCTAATACATTTGATATATTTATGTTGCTTATTTGTATTCATAAATTATCGTGACTTTTGATACCGACTTCTATGTTTTAAGAACTATACTTGTGTAAAATAAATTTGAGGAAAGGACACACTTCTTGATTATTTTTAGATCTTGGAAGACAGTCAACCACAGTTTGGGTGCACAGTAATACAGCCCCAAGTAACATATATCAACACACCAGTGAAGCAAAATCGTCTTCACAACACTTTCATAAGCGGGGAATATCACAAAGACGCTCGATGTGTAATACCAACACAAATATAAAGAACCGATAACGCACGATTTGCTCGCGGAAATTTATATATTCAACGCAAGTAGCTTGTAATATATTCATGTATAAAGGTCAGGATCATGTCAAATTCTCTGCGCTATACAAATTATACCAATTCCAATCAAAGAAAAAATGTAGTGTCGTAAACGTAAAATGTCGCCTGTACAGTAGAACTTCGATGCCTCGAACTACCTTCGGACCGGGAAATTAATTCGAGTCATCTACCTGTTCTAGGCGTCTATGGTACTCGAAGTATATGTATCATGTGTATAAGTTCGAACTGATGCCAGTATGTTAAACCGTACACTGAATCGTGCGTGCGTGCGTGCGTGCGTGCGTGCGTGCGTGCGTGCGTGCGTGCGTGCGTGCGTGCGTGCGTGCGTGCGTGCGTGCGTGCGTGCGTGCGTGCGTGCGTGCGTGCGTGCGTGCGTGCGTGCGTGCGTGCGTGCGTGCGTGCGTGCGTGCGTGCGTGCGTGCGTGCGTGCGTGCGTGCGTGCGTGCGTGCGTGCGTGCGTGCGTGCGTGCGTGCGTAAATAAGTTAAATTACAATTTCCCGGTCGGCCTTCATTAACTATTTAATAGATTTATATAAAGTTAAGTCTTTTAAAAACTGGTTATACAATGCAGTCGTACACAAACAATTGTTAAATACAGTAATTATAACAACTTGTAACCTTAATACACATGTCGCCGACTACCCGCATTCGAGCAATGTATTTCAAGATGTGTACGACCTAGATAGTGTTCGAGTCATCTATCGTTTTACTATATTTCATTTGTTCTTTATTTCAGTCACATTATATATCACAGAAACATTATTACGTGACCATTCTAGTACAGACTTATATTAGACTAATAAAAATTCACAGCAATAGTACATATTAAAAATGCACCTATATACACACATATTATTAATTTGTAAGGATTATTTACATACATATAGCTAAGAGACTGTTGTTAATACATTGTTTTAAAAGGTTGTTAGGAATTCTTTTAAATAAGACATGTATGATCTTAATAATTTTCAAGTCGATTTTTTTTAATGACGGTCCCTACACTACTCTTTAAGATTTTGTTAACAGTGTCTGTCAATACTGATATTTCACTGTGATAGGATATACGATCTTGAAATTACAGCGTATGATTTATTGCCTTAATTATATCACAAAGAGTTTTAAAATATACCAATTATGTGTAATTTAATGCTGTTGCATTGAATTCTCTTCTATTCGAGACTAACACATGGCACATCACAAGTACAGTTGTCATGTAATTAACAAAAACATTTACAGTTTTCAGATTTCTTGATCAATAGAGACATGTTAGACACACTCAACTTTGAGAAGGTTTTTGCCGATTTAAAAATACCGAACCTTTATTGTACGGTGAATAGAATTTTACAATAGTAAATAGATTATATAATGAATATAATTATTTAATTTTTCGCCAGTCATATGGCATGGACCGCTCCAAATATAAGGCAATGGAAATCCGTTTCCTTATACTGGGCCAGGTTGTCAAACATGAATACTAATCGTATAAATAAGCGAATTGCACTTTGGGCCTCTGCTTTGTCAAGTAGATTATGTTCAAATTGGTTTTATACTGTAAAGAATATGTTGAATAAGTGTGATTTAGAACAGTTCTGTGATATTAATATTGCTATTCATAAACATGTACTTGTTGATAAACTTGCATCTGCTTTACATGTAAAATATTGTAATGACTGGAACCAATCAATCAATGATGTCACAGGACCGTCGGGCCGTGGTGGCAACAAATTACGTACATACCAATTATTTAAAACTGACTTCTCTGTTGAAACGTACTGTAAAATCATTATGCCACCACGACACAGAGCCGCCTTTAGCAAATTTCGATGTGGGGTGGCTCCCATACGTATAGAGACTGGCAGGTACGAAGGCATTCCGATACATAACAGAAAATGTCCGTTCTGTGACATCATTGAGGATGAGAAACATGTGATATTAGATTGTAATTCTTACTCTGATTTGAGACAAACATTGTACACAAAAGCAACTTCAATTGATTATAATTTTTTGAATATGTCAGATATGGATAAATTAATCTTTCTTTTCAAAAACTCAGAGATGATACGTATAAGTGCCAAAACCTGCTACAATATTTTACAGCGTCGTTCTTTTTATCTTTGTAAAAAATGTACTGATTTGATTAAATTATAATATTTTAGTTCGTCTGAAGAACAGTTGTTAATCAAATTAGAACCAATCTGATTGGTCCTAAGTAGATTTCATAAGTCATTTCTTAAATATGCGCTATAGTGCACGGTAACTCTCAGTATCTTAATAATTTCTATTTTTTTAAATTTATATTTTAATAAGGATTAACAACTGTTTTTCAGTTTTAAACACATACTATGTAAAAATGTGTAATATCAGATTTTTATATACGGTACATGTACCTTGTGATAGTTGATGTTTTATTATAATGTAGATAATGTCTCTTATAACTCTTATTAAGAGTGGCTATATATGATTTGTGTTTATGTCGTGTGCAATATATGTTGTAAATATAGATGAGACTCAAATAAATAAATAAATATGGCTGATAGCTAGGCGCCCGATAGCCATTGTCAATCACTCGTCAATGGAGACATTGTATAAATGACTCCGAATTATTTCATTTTTACCATATTTATATAACTCTTTAATCATGTAATTACTCATTCAAAAATGCCAAAAATGCTACATACACACAATAAAGACATGTTTAAGACGAGTGGGAACGGATATAAACATGCTAGCATACTACATGTATATATGATTAAAGAAGGGATTTTGCCTGGACCGAAGAACCAGTTCGAGGAATCTAGGGTGTTCGACGCAAATACTGTTCGAGGCATCTTAATTAATATGTTGGTATTTGTTAACAAACTACCGGGTAAACGTATGTTCTTTTAGTTGCATGTATAGAGTCGTATTGGAGTTCTTAGCCAATTGCAGTTCATTTCTTTCGTACCCTGACTTGTCCGTACTTTCATAATGTTTATAAAGCCTTAGTTAATATACTTTGTTGATATTTTATTCAGTAGCAATGTGTAGTAAGTAATGATGATTAGGACGGTTTGAAAGCACATATGAGTAATTACCTTTTTGAACGATTCTATTGTGACTTTACAAATCATTAGCTCATCAATAAAGACTACACAACTTGGAAACAAACGAGGTAGAAAAAGTCGACCGATGCGTCGAATTATATCTGGTCCTGATACTAGTATGCACATGCCACAATCAAACGATTACATCTTGCTAATGAGTAAAACCAAAGTCGATACTCGCTGAGTTACTTTCCTTTAGTTTGCGAACAAGGTCAGAGACGTTGCTAAGAAAGAACGAGCTTGCTGTAAGAGAAAGCTACCACAATGTACAGAAGACAACGAAACGACGCGAAGTATGCCAACTGTCATCAAAAGATGCGAGGGTCATTTTCATGCTTTGGTGCTTCAAGCGAAGGATGCATTACGTACTCCTCATTCAGTTCTCTTCATTGATTCCGTTTTTGCTCAGGTTCGGCCTCTACTGTTCTTCGCATTGCGGTTTTCAGTCTTGTTCTTGGTCTCTTAATGCCACGAGGTATCAATTGAGACGCTTGAAGCTTATACATGTCACATTGCGTATGTCTTTGTCGAGGGGATGAACTCTCGATGGAGATTCGGGAGGCATCGTCAAAAGGTTGCTCGTGGTCTAAGGGAAGTATCGGGGAGGTCATCAGACAAGTTGTGACATCAGGAGGAATCATGATAATCAAGGAGTATCGGGATGCATTGCAAAAACTAACAATGTGCTCCAGACTTTATGCGTCAATTCTTCTTCCTCGGCGATGTACTCCCGATGGATTTAAGAGCTTAGAAGGCGTCTTGGATCCCATGTATCTCAGGGAAGGTATCCGGTGTCTCGGGTAAGCTTCCGTGAACGTTTTGGGGACTCTTGAGACATCTTGCAATAACGCGAGTACATGTACATACATCAGGAGAATTCAATGCATGCATATTTTTACCCGATGCATTCGCGCTGTCATCTCGGGAATATCCCGGGAAGGCATCCCAGAAGCGCACCAGAGACTCGGGAATACCAGTAACCATGGATACTTATACGATAGGCAGTGATATTTTGGGGACACACACGCGGTCTCGGGATTGTAGTTCTGAAGGGAAACTTCGGGTAAGTCATGAGACATTTTGGGTCATCGTGAGGAATTGGGGTGTGGTAGACATTGGATGACTCCCGATGTGGTCCTGAAGTTATACGCCTGTCCCACTGCCTCGATGATTTACTCCCGATGTACATATAATTTTCAGAACATGCCTCCGAACGACCACCGTATCATTGTGGGGTTCCTCTCTTTGGCGGGATGTGAAACCATATTTCTGCTGGAAAAGATATGACCTTCTGTTGGATATTAGAAGAGACACGTACATTCAGATGAGACAGACAGTTGTACAAGCTTGTTGGTGACCACTGTTTGATCACTGCTCTTTAAAACAAGGCTTGAAATGCTTCCGCCAAAACATTAAAAAAGAAGTTAAGTTACTAATATTCGAGGGCTGCTTTCAGCAGTTCAGCTGTTCAGCCACCCTTTGACATTTTAACTTCGCTGGTCGTTGGGCTACCTAAGGAATCTTGCGTTCGAGTTTCCCTGGGGAGACTATTTCTCTCTTGATGCGTGTGCAGCCAACACCTATCTGCGGCGCCCAGAACTATCGAACGTGTACAGACATGGCCGTCATAGGCACCAATTCACACCTTGGTTGAGTGGAGCATGTTGGTTATTCTTGCTCAGAGAAATTGAGCAGTGGTACAGACGGGGATTGAACCCGGGACCTTTCGACCCGAAGTGCGCGCCCTACTACCTCTATGCCACTGCTCCCCCAGTGATGTGAAGTGATGCGCTTGAACTGCACGCCACAAGAGCAAACTACCAACCAGGTACTTGTATACGGATACGAGCCGATGCATCCGTATCAAGACGTCATCTACTAATTCTTCTTACTGCTTGCATCGAACTGAGAAGGTGTTTGTAAATTCACGTGCAAATTTATCCACAGCAAATGTTCATAATCAATCTCAAACTAAACAGCGACATTGTAACTTGTCTTATTTGTACATATATACACTATTATTTCATGAATGATTTGTGGCGTTTTCTATATAAATTCGTAGTTTAAAATTGCCAAGAACGTTATTGTCTTTAGCACTTAAGGTGGTATATGCACCTTGTGTTTAATTATCAAAGCTCCCACGAACGGGCATTGGTACCTGTCGTTTCTCGGTACTCTGTAGATGTTATTACATGAAAAGCATGTGTTAACTCTATATTCATTCTAATTTAAACAAGACATGAATGAAAATATAAATCTAATTTTGTATGGAAATATAATATTATGTAACAGTATTCATGCTTTAAAATGAACCATTCCCCACCCATTTTGAGCTCTTTCAAAGGAACAAGTAAAAGTGTATAATGAACAATTTGCAATATCATTATGATTATCATCATCTTTTTATATTCATATAGCATAATTTGAACCTAATTTTATGTTTGTTCCTATGTATCACACTAAACTCGAAATTACTATTTGAAGTGCACGTGTAGGCCTATGTGTAGGTAGCTCATTCCTCCTTAAACGAATGTTGACATATTTTAAATGAATTGGTCAATTCCGAAACCAATATAATAGTTGTTATTTGTAAACCCATTCAATAAATCAATGCAAACATACTTATATTACTTATTTATAATACTTTAGACGCTATTGTGTTAGTTTAAGTTCATGTGTCATTTTGCCCCCACCCACTCTAAGCAAACGTGTGCCCTTAAATCAATGAGAAGGTAAGTGACCAGTTAACATATCAATAGATTAGTAATTCACCATTAAATTAGAATCTTTTAGGCTTTCAAATAGCAAAATTGACGACATTATAACAAATATTTTGTTCATACACGTCGAATTTTTATAAAAAATATTGCTAATTTTAGGTGTTCTTATCAATATTCATGAGTATACAAATGCATAAATTTGTAAAAAGTTGTTTTTATTGATAGCCCAGTGCATTAGCTTCGTTTTGATACCATTTGTATAAATGTTGACCGAAAACTGACAGAGATATAATGATATGTTTAGTGAGGTATATAAAAATGCACTCATTTGACCTTTGACCTAATTTTGAGAAAACGAGGCAAAATCACGGATGGCATCCGGCCGTTTCAGATTAAACACATATCAAAGATAACATTTAGCATGGATGCCACATTCTACTCTCCGATGCCATGGCCCGTCATATTTTCTCCGTATGGACTCCCGACTATTGTTACCAGTAATAAACATTTCTGAAGTTGAATTCGAAATGCATTCATAATTTTCTGAGAAGCTAGATAGTAACTTACATGAACATAGACAAAAATGACCCTCTTATGCTCTTACCATGCACAATCTCGTGAGTTGTTTTTGTCAAAGCCTTATTGAGTGCAAAGGAACGGTATATAATCCATTTCGTTCACAAAGCAGTGTGCTTGAATTATTTAAAGGTACATTGTACAATTTATATACTTCAAATATATCAGCTTAAGTTTTGGACAAATGTGTCCCAATAACAGAATTCATTCCAACTATGTATATGAACACAGCAAGTTAGAACTTGGTAGAATTAATGCATAACAATCACAGAATACCAGGCATGTCAAGGGAGTTATCTAGGGAGTTACACTAGATTTAAGGAAATACAAAGTTTAAATAAATTCCATTATTTGGAAAGGCATCCTATTTTTCATATATAAACTCAAGAAACTGCAGTTTACGTCTTTAAAGCACCCTACCTCACATATATGAATACAAGAAACTGTAGCATACTACTTGAAAGCACCCTATCTCTCATATATGAATACAAGAAACTGTAGCATACGTCTTGAAAGCACCCTACCTCTCATATATGAATACAAGAAACTGTAGCATACGTCTTGAAAGCACACTATTGCTCATATATGAATACAAGAAACTGTAGCATACGTCTTGAAAGCACACTATTGCTCATATATGAATACAAGAAACTGTAGCATACGTCTTGAAAGCACCCTATCTCTCATATATGAATACAAGAAACTGCAGTTAACGTCTTTAAAGCGTTTGGTTGTCTAATATAAGTGTGCAACTGTTTATATTGTATATTTTTTGTAATAATGACCTAATACACCTGTATTGGGTTTTAATAGTAATAGGTTGTTTAGGACAGGTGGTTGTTTAGGACAGGTGGTTGTTTAGGACAGGTGGTTGTTTAGGACAGGTGGTTGTCTAAGACATGTGGTTGTTTAGGACAGGTGGTTGTTTAGGACAGGTGGTTGTTTAAGACAGATGATTGTTTAGGACAGGTAGTTGTCTAAGACAGGTGGTTGTTTAGGACAGGTGGTTGTTTAGGACATGTGGTTGTTTAAGACAGGTGGTTGTTTAGGACAGGTGGTTGCTTGATTAAGATGGACAAAAACACAGGTTTTATTGTTATAGTTAATCATGAATAAACAAGAGATGTTTAGATAGCAAACTTGGAACCTGTGAATAAAATAACACACACACTGTTTTCTTTGTTTTGTTTTATTTTGATTATCACAGATGTAACAATGAAGCAATGCAAATGTCAACAAGTAAACAAAAACATTCACAATTATTATTTTAAGGACAGTTGCTACAAAATATGTAATGTTTATGTTATGGGCTGGCAGCCTAAATCATCAATAAATGTACTGTATAGTGCTGCAGCTTTTGGGGATCATTTTTCGAAATAAATTTTGTTCAAACATTGTACATCATCACAGTCAGAAACAGGATTGTGCAAACTTTCATAGTTCATTTTCTTGCTGAGGAATTATCTGCCTCTGAATATGCAAATTTGAAGAAAAACAAGTTTAGAGAGCAGACAACTCCTAAATAATAATAGTGACTAATGTTTTCCCCTTCTGTTTCTTACGTGATTACATGTTGACATATACATGGTGTTAAAAAAGTTTGTTCTCAAAATTTCAATTTATAAAAAGTTTCATTTGAGCTATGTTCACAGTAGACAACGACAATTTCTTACTGCAATAGCTTCATTTAAAGGGACTATTGACTGACTTTGTTTCCATTATACATTTAGGTCAATAAATGTCTATTTTTAACATCAGAAACGAAAATTCCGATATTTTACGAGTATTTACGATGTTTATGTCGACTAATCATATACGCGTAGTGCACATTTTCCGATACCGCTGATATCGGAAATTTCCGGAAGCGCGTTCGTATATCTTCGTAAAATCTGACTGTGACGTCACAATCGGTACTCGCAGTTTAATCTGTCGCTCAAACCGCGTGCTCAAACAGAATGTTTCTGTTGATTTCAATCACAGTTTAGTGCAAATCGGGAAAATTTAACTACCTGGTAGTCTTGAGAGAAGCATCTTTTATTGTAAAAAATAATTGATTTTATGGGTTAATACATATCGCTGGCTTAGAATTTGAAGGTTGTAAGTACAAAATCAATATTTTGAGAAAACAAGAAAAAACCCGTGTCTGAGACCAGTTCCGATTTTCATGAAATTAGGCTCATAAGAAGCGCCTCGTGGTGCAGATTTTAAATATGTATGAGTCTTATAAGGTCGTAAATAGTACTTACTATCTTCTATTGCTAAGCAAGCGATATATTTACATATATACACTGTGTAAAGAAATATTCCATAAACTAGCCTTTCATCGTTTGCACCCGGTCAGTATGTTAGTGTGCTAATTAGTAATCAAATTCAAATGTGCATAACTTTTTTAAAATAATAGTATAGTAGACCAATCTCCTGATTTTCTACCTCGGGTTTTTATTGGTGTTTATCAAAGAATACGCAAGAATCTTTGGTGTTATCCATGTGCTCTATCGCTCAGCAGTGACATACATTTTGTTGATTGCTAGCAACAGAGTGACAAGGTTGTATTTAATTGCAACTTCCGTAATATGTGTAATATGCGTACACGGTTTGCCATTGGCAGTTAACAAATAAACTAATTACCAATGTACAATCACGCGTTAGCAATAAAAAAACATAATCGTTTTCTAACATAACGTTATAAATGTCGGGTCAAGTACAATAATTTGAGCTACACATATTTTATATGCACCATTATACCAGAACTAAAGATGTAAGTCCTAGATTATAAGTCAGTTAAAATTCCAATGTGTTATATTCTTTGATGATATCGCTTAGGTTGGTATCCCGCGGTAATCAGTCGGGGTTCTATGATCTACGACTGGTCGCGGTGTCTTGCTGATTAGTTTACTGTCAATTAACAATGTGTCACCAGTTACTTTGATTGCAGTTTTCGCAAGGTCAGATAGTGTTGTTATATACGATTTGTAGTAATGTATACATAATATTATATATGTCTGACAGTACTCTGGCCTATAGCACGGATATACACAGACTGTCTAAAGTATTTCCGTGCCTATAGATACTTTCAAATAAATTTACATCGATCCGTCATGATTTTCAATTGTCTTAGACCTTACATATAATTTTAAATCTATATTTTTATAACTATGCTTTAGAGATTGAATGCAATTGAGTACAGCAATGATATTACATAGACCAAACCAACATAATTATGTTCAACATTATAAAACCAGCTTTTATGGAAAAATCCACACGTTCTCGTTAATTGGGATTTATGTGTTCTTATTTTATAACAAACAATAACATACTTTCACGTGTCTAGGGCTTTAAATGACATATTTTAAAGGAGTCAAATTAAAGACGAAGCTTTTTGTCTCAACATGTGATTGTCAATTTTTTTGGAAAATATAAATGATATTGCTTCAAACTCAGACTAAATTTAAGAAAATATACATAATTATGTATCTCTTACTTCCGAGGTCCTCAGGGTTTAATAAATTTATTTAGTGTATAAATTACTTTCATGGCATCGCTACCAACCAATTTAAGTTGAAATTCTCTAGTTTCTAAACGTGCCAATGTATTAAGAATTTCTTCATTATTAATGAAATAATGCTTAATTAAATATTGCACAGTTTCCATTGATTTTAGTTCGTGTCCTACAAAAACCAATAAACCGTAGCCGAAATGCTGCAATATGATTGGCTAACGCCACCTGTCAATCAAAATCAACAGGAAGGTCAATTACCAGTCCGTGTAGCCAATGCGGTCAGCGATATTTACAGTGTGAATGTCTGGCAGATTTCTTCGTCGCCGTTATTATGATTTCCCTTATTAATAATAGGTTTGAATTGATTCGGCAAAATATTTTCATTGCCATCATAATCTGTATCCGAAGAATTTATCGTTTCATTAGCTCAGGGACCGTATATATCTTCCCAGAATAGCTGAGTCGGAGAACTTCGCTGTCCGACATCTTGTTAATAGCACGATTGTGACGTCACACGCTTCGTTTCTAACATCGGACTTTTCCGGAGATATTTCCGTAAGTTTCCGTACAGGTATAACAATGGTCGTGAACTATCGGTTGTACACAGGTAAATGTAAGGGGAATTTCGGGGAAAATGTTGCGAATGCAATCACGATGCCGAATAGAACTATTACACAAAAGTTTAAATCACCGGTAAATATTCCCTTTAATGTCAGAGAGATTTGAACAATGGTAAAACCCTCTGAATTTCAACCTAATAATGTACAATCATCTTAGGGCAGAAAAATAAAATATTTAAACTCAAACATTGAGAACGAACTTTCTTGAACACCCTGTACATGCAAACTTTGAATAAATTCTATTACATGAAAATAATGCTGCATCTGTCTTCAAATGTATAGGCTGAAATTCTCTGTATTCAAATATATGAAGAAATGCAGGACAGAAATACAAAACAAATGTACTACTGTATGAAGTCAATGGAGATACCATTTATAATAGTTTGAACAAAATATAAAATGATTTGAAAAACTTCAACAAGATTCTTTAACACTTCAATCTATATATGTTACCATGTCAGTATACATGAGTGGAACACCAATCATGATGAGATGGAGTATACAATGTTACCAGATCCTAAACTCCAGAAGCATCTCAAGTAGAAAACTCAGCTCAAATTAATATTTTGCTCAACTCAGAGTCTAAATTTATGATAGATCTGAAGTTTGAGCTCTTGAAATTTGACTGTAATAAACTCAGAATGATGTTTCTGTGTTGTGATACTACGTTTGAGCCCAGACTCTCATTGAAATTACCTCAAAGACACATGGCAATATTTGAGATGAGATTAAGCTCAAATTAAGATGCTTTGAGAGATCGGGCCCAGCCTATCGTTATTACTATCCATATATTGAAATGTGAATTGAATGGTCAACAGACAACCAAAATATTCTGGGATATTTTTATTATTTGATAACTACCCAATAAGTACTATAAAATACAAGTACAAGAAATATATAAATTCTTAACAAGGTCCACAATTCTTGAGGAAAGTGGTACTAGTAAAAGCCTGGATTAAAACACAAATTCATGTAAATTTTCATGACTATAACAAAATCCCTTTTTGATACTAGTATAATATATGCACATAACACAAAACATTTTGATTAAGTAGCAATTCGACTAGATACCGATTGTTCCTACTACTGTGTAAAATGGAGAATATAAAGTAAGATATGCTGAAGGTCCTTGTGACCTTGACCTTTGATTTGATACCTTTAAAAACAATAGCATTAATATGCAAGTAATGTAATGACCTGTCAAACAAACCACCCTACAAAGTATGAGAGTTGGTTTAGACTCAGGATTTATATTTTCTATCTATAAATTAGACATAGTAGGATCTACTGTGGCGAGCTTTCTGGCATAGTTACAGAATATTTCCTTGGAAATCCTATTGATGGTTACAGAGAATTTAATTGGGCAAAACATTATCATTCAACAAAATCAAAGGGCAATAACTCAATGAAAATTGATCCTAGCACAATGCACATATAGCTTGTAGATATGCACCTCTAGGATTATTACTGATGAGTCATGACTCATGTGAAGTTTCATTGAATGATTAAAAGAAACAGCATAGTAAAAAAATTATGACAAAAAATGTCCACTAACAAACAGACGGATGGAAATGTTACACAAGTATATTATATTCTTTGAATCTGGGGGTACAATAGTTAATGTTAATACAATAATATTTGATATGATCATCCAAGGACTAGACAGCATTCTTTTATTCCAACACCCATCATAAACATACATAAACAAAAATTCATCGAAACAATAATAGTCAGCAACAAGACTGCATTCAATAAACGCTTATGCCCCCTGTGGAAGCCTTGTCTATAAATAAGTCCAAAATTAGGTCAAGGTGAAGGTCAAAATGGGGTTATGTGATACAGGTGTGTGGAGAGTGTTCATATACAACATCCATGCAAGTATAAAAGCTTTGTAGCAAGCCATATTAATGCTAGAAGAAACGGTCAATTTGGGTTAACCAGGTTGGACGGACGAACGAACAAACGGACGGACAGGTGCATCACTATATGCCTCCCGATCTATCGATACGGGGGCATAACAAAAAGGCACATAGCGGACAGCCAAAATCATAAATAATGATCCTTGCAACAAATCTTAAACACCTGACACCCATAAAACAATGGAAATTCCTCTATGACTTAACAAAAAATAAAAATATAAATAGACTATGAAACTAACTAATATCAACACACATTCATTTTAAAACTGTTAAGAACTGGAATTTATTTTAATGAAAATGTATTATAGCATAAAAACGGTGATTTTGCCCATACGTTAACGGGACGAAAACCATGCGTAAACATAAAGATTCACACGCTGTTAACGTCCAGTTTTACGTATGCTCATTCCAGGGCCGCGTCGGCGACTATAAAGGTTGTACAGCTTCATATGAACAGTTATTCCTATTTTATTTCTTAGTACTAATAAGTACTAATTAGTTTTCTATAATATTTAAATTCTGCATTTAAACAAACCCGCAGTAGCCATGTTTTCTTGGTATTTGCCGATACCGCAAGTCGACGTGCATAACAATAACTGGTATGACGTTACGTTTGTTTTCGCGACGTCGTCACAAAATCTCCCGCCAAAATATCATTATTTTGAAATACAAACGCATTCATTGATGTTTTGTATGCTATAATAGCGTTTACGCATGTTTTTTCGCTTTATAACATATGCAGAGTCCCTCGGGAGCGTTGGTGCCCTCGCCCTGGCGGGCTTGGGCACCAACCGTCCCTCGGGACTCTGCAGATGTTATAGCCCGAAAAAGCATGCGTTAACCCTACAACATTGTAAAATCATTAATTTTGGAGTTTATTAAATTTTGATCAAATGGCAATTTTTTGGAGTTGTGAATTTTTTTATTTCAAAATTCAATGGAAAGCTGTTTATTAATTAGAGGTGGATAATTTGTGGTCGAAATCAACAAATTTTAATTCCCCATGAATAAGAAATGAAATGATTTTATAGTGTTTATACATGTGTGATCAAACCTACGAGTCTCAATATATATAGTACACCCAGGATAATGTGATGTTCACAAACATGAATCGGTTTGATCAACTGCGCCAAAATTGGTTTTCCAAATAACTTAAGTAAACAGATATGCCATTGGTCAGTTTTGTTCTAAAAACTTCACTGATAAATCAGGCACATCCGATTAATCCACCTTTGAGGAATTTACCAAATTTTCCCGCCTTTATTATTATCCTGGGTGCACTATAGCTCTCACATCAGCCCTACGTTCAAGGAAAAACCATGTGACGCACGTTTCGTACTTGTAACATACCAGGTACGAAACGTGCGACACGCTATTTTTCCTTGAACTTAGGGCTGCTTGAATCTAATACAATATTTACCTCCCATGTTTTAAAATGATGGCCATTTTTAATAGCAAAGCATTTATAGACTGAAGATATTTTTCCTTCTTGATAATTCTAAATAAAGCAAAGTTCTGTACTCTCTTAAACTTGCCGTTCTAATGGTCTTCATAACTTCATGGTTTACAGTGTTTTGTCTTATTTGATAACAACTTATCAAATTTTTCCAATTAAATACTGTAAAATCATTTTATTTAAAAGGGACAAAATTTCGTCGTTTTGGACTCGTATACATACGAAAGTTCAACACAGTATCGCGGAACTGTCTATGGTTTGTGAGTGTTTGATTCCAGGACTTTAAACAGCGAAAGCCGCGCCGGTCAGACTTCATGGGCATTTCGTTCGAACTTTAAAAACATTATTGCGATGACAAAAATGCAACAAATACAACTGAAGTTATCACATGGACATTTTCGAGGCTAAATCAGGATTGAAAACTATACACATTTAGCCTATAAACCCGATTTGGTGCCTTGTGATAATGCAATATTACACATAATTAAGAATGAACATTATGGGTGATGATGCTAGGATACAGGTGTGTTATTTTCGATTGCACATCACATTATGGCGGAAATCATTACATGCGAGTTCGAAGCTTTAACGATTAGTGGATCAGAACATGACAAAATTGTATCAAGTGGGCAAGACCGCACTTCGTGAAATAATAACCGATGGTCGATCCAAACGTGACAGATGTGTTGACTTTGAACGACGTCCTGACATCGTAAAGTGTGCCCGGTGGCTATCGGTCATCTTTTGAATCAGTTAAATATTTTATTACTATTAGCATATAGCCATCTTGTAATTGGTTTCTTAGTACAGAACTGAATATATTTTAAGATGGCATAACAAATAATTCAATCACATTGCGCATAATAAAATGAACGGGCCAGTGCACAAACTTTTTGATACCCCGTCGTATGCAAGCATTAACTTCCGCAAAGCCCAGTCTTATACTTGATTGAACTTTAAAGCAAGTATGGCAGCCACTGTAAACTTGACATATATATTGGTATAATTATTCCTTGGGATTTAATTTCGTGGTTCAGGTTGAGGTTAACCACGAAATCCATGAAATTAAATCCCCCACGAATATTTAAAATGATTTTACAGTAATATATAAGAAAGTTGCTCCCAAAGATGGCCACCAATTCGAAATATTTAGGGAGATCGATATTGATCATGTGGGAACTATGTATAGTAACATTTAACTACTGGTAATCAACATAAGTTACAGTTACAGCCTTATACAGTGGACTATTGATCCAACAATTAAATATTTACCATATTTGCCAACCAAAATAATTTTATTACTCCAAAAATTGTACATTGTACTTCAGAAATTATCTAACTATTGTTTTAATGTTTTATGGATCATTTTACATTCTCAACAAAAGGTCTTTTAAGACAAGTTTAACTGTATCTATTCATTTCAATCATATTTGGCACATATTAAGGATAAACAAACTTTGATCCCCATAGTCGTAAATTTGGCAAGATTTGATCGGAAGATCTTTGTAAAATATAACATAATACCGAGGTCTGCCAATCTTTGCATTGTTGTATCATTGTAAAGCATGGACAAGCAGAATTGTAGAGCCTAGTTAGGCAAGAACAGTATTAAATATGTTTGTTCGGGTTTGACGCTATTTCTTTACAATTCTTCAGTGACATACAGCAGCCAATTCATGTAATAAGTTTTCCTGAACTGTATTCTAACCAGTACTAACTCTTCCACACGTTGAGGAACATCGACATTGTATAGGCAAGAATAAATAATTAAAAAACACATTTGTTTAATTTAGTTCTTAAAATACCATCCCAAGTCTTCCTTAACAAGTGGAGGATGGCCAGAGTTAATTTTCAAAATCTGTCTTTAAGTTACTTGATTTGATTTTGGCACAGGATGATATCTACAGATTAAAAAAATGTTTTTGTATATTTGGCCTAATTCAATCATTTGTTAATGTTCAGGTGTATCAATGTATCACAACATATAATAATAATAAACTTTCATGTTCAACACAAACCGTTGTCATGGCAACAAAGAGGAAGTTATATAATATATTAACAATATGAAATAAATCTGGAAGACAGAAACAAGTTTTATATAAAGTCAAAGATGAAAGATATTTCAATATTTATAACAATCAGTTAACACCAACTAGACATTTAACAAGTTATAACAAGATATGACAAGATATGACAAGATAAAACAAGTAATTAAGAATTGCAAGCAATACAGAAGTCCCCTACCGGTTTAGCCATTTTCAATGTTTCTGTTGCCATAGCAACCACAGATTTTGTCAGAATCAAAAATATTTTTGGACGTGCATAATCCCCTCATTGCACCCTATCCACATATCAAGTTTCATAAACCTAGCTTGAAAACTGTTTGAGCTATGGCAGGATCCAGATTTGGGCATATTTTCACTCTTTCTGTCGCCATAGCAACCACAATTTTTGTCAGAATCAAAATATTTTTAGACATGCATAATGCCCTTATTGCCCCCTATCCACATACCAAGTTTCATAAACCTAGCTTGGAAACTGTTTGAGTTATGTCAGGATCCAGATTTTTTGACTGACGGACGGACGGACGGACCGACCGACTGACTGACTGACGACGGATGGACGGAGGGCAAACCTATAGTCCCCTCCGGTCAAAAACCGGTAGGGGACTAACAAGATAATACTAGACAAAGCACTGACAGAATATCTTACTTTAATACTGATGATAAAATTTTAAGCACTTAATTTCAACATCTTAATGTTACCACACAACCCATTACTCCATAGGCATTTTATTCCTTTATGTACAGTAAGAGACTAGTTAGACTACTTACAATCTCATAATTTCCATAATGGTTTTGGAAAAAATGATCAATTCATGTACGGTGAGACAATGTCCATCATCTTCATACTGAGTATATGATTCAATCAATTAATAATCAATTTATGTACAGTGCCCTGATAAGAGACTTGTTAGACACATTTCACAATCTCCATACTCAGGTTAATATAAAACAATCAATTTACAACAAATATAATGGAGATATAAGAGTGACTACCCAGTAAGTTTAAAATGTTTAACATCATCTCAGATAATTGAAAATAGTTGTTTACCAATTCTACACATGTAAACACTGATGGTGAAAAAACAACAGCCATGGAGTAGTGGGTTAAGGTACCATACATAAATACATGCACATAAGTGTGAACATCACAGAGTTACAAATATAAAGCAACTTTTATGCTGGGCTTTCTATAGCTGTAAAATAAGCTGCACTAAAGCTGTTCTAAAAGCAGTTCTATTTTACTAAAAGCGCAGCTCCTTCAATCACTAAAGCTGTCTTTTACGGTGATCATTGCTACCCACTTAAACAAGGTTAACATTACAGCTTCAACAAGGCTTTAGCGTAGCTTTTTTTGGCAATGATATTATGCGAGAAAACAAGAAAATGAAGATTTTAGATCATAAGTTTGGTTGTTACGTACAAAATGTACTTAGTATACATAATATTTAGTCCTCTTAAGTATGTACAGCACAAACTGTTACAATGGCTAAATATGTTATATGTGGGATGACCAAAATGTATCGAGACATGTGGTATAAAATGAAAATTAATATTTTTGAACATACCAAGATAAAGAGAGAAAACCCTTGTACATGTATGCACATTGTCTTATTTTTGCACTGTTTAAAAGTATTCATTCAAAACATTTTTGATAAACCCTTGTACAAAGCAACAAGCACCGTTAACTATAAAAATGCTTACATTAATGTACAAGAACTTAATATAAATTTTACAATCAGTCTTCAAAATATTTGAATTCTATGGTTCTCTCGATCACTAACTGCTACATTACCGTTGCCTAATATAGCCAGCCCCTCTAGACCCTTAAATTGTCCATTGTCACTTCCGTAACTACCAAACATACAGTAAAATCGACCATCACCTCGAAACACTTGTATTCTATTATTGCCACTATCTGCTACAATAACAAAACCTTGTTCATCCACAGCAATACCCTTTGGATACTTCATCTGACCTTGCATTGTTCCGACTGATCCAAATTTAAATATAAAATCACCATACATACTGAACACCTGTATTCTGTGATTGCTACAGTCACTTACATATATCTTATTATCCGGACTTATAGCTAGATAATGAGGATTCTCAAACTGTCCATTGTTTCGTCCAAGTCTTCCAAACTTTCGAGCAAATACACCATTGGATTGGAATACCTGTACACGATGATTTTCCTTGTCACAAACATAGATAAATCCCATACTATCACAAGCAATGCCCCATGGATAGCTCATCTGACCTTCCCCTGATCCCTCCTCACCAAATTCTAACTGACAATTCCCACTAGTGTCAAACACTTGAATACGATGGTTATATCTATCTGTGATCAAAACTTCTCCCATTGTGTTCATCGTAATTCCAGCCAAACAATCAAACTCCCCGACATCTTGTCCGTAAGATCCGAAACTTTTTACGAAATTCCCAATACTATCAAATACTTGCACACGATGGTTGCTGCTGTCAGCCACATACAACTGCTCCGACCTTGACACAGCCAGGCCACGTGGCCATACAAACTCATTTTGGTTACTACCCCTACAGCCAAAGCGAATGATCGCTCGACCTTTGTCCTGATAATTATTCCTGGCAACATTAACTCGTATACTTTCCCCACCATCAACACTGCCAATACGATATGTCACTTCATCACCATCGGAACTCTCACCATTATTGCGTAAATCAACATCGAAACGGACAGGATCTCTAGGTCGATTCACAGAGTCGGCCGTACTTGCTCTCGAAACATTATCTTCTTCTCTTATCGCCGCAAACTCTTCTCTAGTGAAGGTACGACTTCTCATCACCGGTTGAGGTCGATCTGAACTTTCTGCACTTGTACCAGGAACAGCTTCCTGCCTCAATGCATTCTGGGAGGAAGTGCTAGGTGTAGAATGGTTCCTAGTTAAATTTCTCCTACGATTAGACTGGTTTCCAGCATCATTTGTTTGTCTCTGGTTACGACCAGGTCTAGGATCTGATAAATTGTGTCTACGTCTCTCTTGTAAAGTTCTGCGAGAATTTTGGTTACCTTGGCTACCGTTGCCAGCTCGCATATCAGATCTGGGTGGGTACGAAAAGTCTACAGGTAACTCCCACGACAAATTTCTCCTACGTTGGTTTGGAGTGCTGTCTGCAGAACTTGAACCTGAAGCACAAAATACCAAGTAAATATCAGTAATGTAAGTACAAAATTGAATTATGCATGCATGAAACCTGTAACCACCTAAAACATTTTTGCTGTTTCCATTGGCGACATTTACGGACAGGTTTTATAGAACTGGTTTGCACAGGATAGACACAACAATGCGTAGCAAGGGCCAAGTTATGCATTTACAAAGCCTATAATTTCAAAAACATTTTAGGAAAAAAACAGGGAAATATAGTTTTGCCATTCGACAGACAAGTATACCCCTGTGTCACAGTATATGCACTTCTACATGATTGTCAAGGTTTGATAAATCAGTGAAAATTTAAGGAAATCCTCCAAAAACTGTAGGAGGAGTTGTTTCCACAAGATATTGTGTTTACAGTCAGACATACCAAAACATTTCATGAATATTATGGGCTTTTTTATGAGCTTTCACATACGAAATGAACAAATTAATATGAGACCATAACACTAAATGACCCTACAAGAGTAAGTCAGCAAGTATATACACCAACATAATAATTCTAACTTGACCTATGAAGATCACTACGTTACTGAATTTCAATCTCAATTATCAATAAATACCTGATTCAGGGGCAGCCCCTCCCATAAATAGGCCAGCAGATCTCTCTGTTCTCTGAATCCGCGGGGACTGTGACACTGACGTGTCCCCTCCCATTAAGCCAGCCAATCGATCACGAGGTGTTCCTCGGTTTGGTGGGGGATCTACACCACCCCCTGTTGTCCTCCCAATGGCCCCTCCACCTCCGCTGGCCCCACTACTGGCTGCTGTTCTATTATCACGCTGTTGAGTAGTGTTTATTGAACTGCCTGCAAATATATATACTGTTTAAGTGGATATTTCAGTACATCAGAAATGTAGAGAGAATAGAATTTCAGACAATTGGCTTAATGAATTATGAGTGGTTTTATCATTGCTTACTAGAGTTGTATAAAAGCCAAATTTTACACTGGAGGAAATATTAGCAATTTTGTAAAATAGTGAAATTCAACAACGATTTCACACATTGCATCGTGTATATGATCGAATACAGAGTTCAAACAATATCTTGGTTTTCACTGAACATGATTTTGTGTTCTTCTGATACATTATTACATTTTATCATATGTAGTAAACAAGATCTTCAAGTATGCCCCTGTAGTGCTTATATAATGTTGATAGTACACATAAGTACTTTATGTTACAATAAAGTCTTTTGACAATATTAACGATATCAGACATTACAAAAACTTTAACCTAAGCTAAAAATGGCCGGTACTCCTTACAAAATCGTCATAGAGTATAGTACTATTGACTAATAGCATTGATAGTAAACAAAGTATTGAACTATATTAAAAACTTTCACCACATGAATTGACATAAAGCTCAATTTGAGGCCTTGATAAAAGGACAATTTTTGGAACAAATATGGTTATCTTATATATTTACACCACTACCCAGTTATAACGACTTATTTAAGCATCGGATCCCTTCCTGAGAAAATATATTTGGACAGACTCCCCGGCCCCCTGAAATGACTGGTGTACCTATAGCAAGCAGAGCAGTATCTAGAGATGGCTGTGATCGTCCTTGGTTACCCGCCGGAGACGGCTGTGTCGGTGCCCGGTTTGTACCCGTCACAGCTGGAGACGTCTGTGTTGGTGCCCGGTTTGTACCCGTCACAGCCGGAGATGTCTCACGTGATGATGATGTTACAGAGTTTAAAGATGAAGAGTCAGAGTTCACATTGGAGTTACTAGAACTTTCACTCTGTTCTGACACTGTCAGTTCACCGAAATTAGAGATAGCTTGCGAAAACCTGTTACCTTCAAATGCCACTTCAACCTGGAAATAAAAGTAATATTTTCCAATATCTAGTTTAAACATATTCTATTGACAGTGATAAAGCCAATATGATAGGGGTAGAGCTAAAAGTTTAAACTAGACCCATTTTGACAGTTTCATAAACAAGGAAAATGTTTGTGCAGAAAAAATTAGGACTTTTGGTGGTTACATTCATTTTCCCAAGTACAATGTATCGATATTTCAAAATATGAATCAATAATCGATCAGCTAAATAATATCGTCAATACATCAATATCGCTTCTATTGATATGGTTAACTCTTGACTTCCTACACTTTACACTTAACTACATAAGAGATGAAGTAGACTGTGTAATTCAGCAGACAAATCACTCGACATGTGCAGCTTGCTGGGGGAAAATATTGAGAATGATCTCCCTTGATTAAATGTTTTGTAAGCCCATTTCAGTAAATGGATTGTCTCCCCTACTAACAAATAATGGTAATTAATTTGTGATGGTCATGAATGAAAATATAAATAGATTAAAGGGTTAAAATATATATAGTGATCTTAACTTTACTGTGTCCATGATTAAGTTACTTTTAAAGTAACATGATGCCATAAATGCATGCTGTTTATATATGTAATTCAGTGAACCATATTGAAAATTGATATTGCTGTCAAATACGAAATCCACAATAAATAAAGTCGCTATTATTATTATTATTATGCCAAACAATCAAAATTACACAATTCTCAGCAGAGAAAATCAGCATAAATCATTGAATTCAGCAAACATGTAATTTGGGAGAAATGTTTAAGTCAGAAATTGTCACGGATGTTGTTGCTAATAAAGAACATTATGATAATATATTTCTGTTCTTTTATATGTACCTATATAGTCTTAAAAACCCTGACTAAATGTGTGTGGATTTTGTCATAATAAGTGATTTCAAGAAATTGACGGAACAAAACGCCTATTTTATAAGTAATAATTCCCTCCAAGCTGGAGGTCATGGGCCAATTAGGCTGGGATAAAACCGAATGTCCACACACTACTATGACTTTTTTACTTGAAAGCAAAAAGGTAATAGTGGTTTTAAACTAAGAATACACATTTACAGATATATTGCTAGCGTACCCTTCTTTCTCTGGGAAGTCTAACAGCATTTCCACCTTCATATACTCGTATAATCTCCATATGTTCCACACATTGTCGTCGTAAATCCACCAGATCTTCATCGGGCATAGATTGGTTCGGTCTTTGAAGTATTGATTCGGTTGATTCACAGAAACTAGCAGTACTAGCTAATTCAACCTCAACATTTTCCTGCAACATTCGAAGTGAACGAATCTCCCCAAGAAGCCACATCTGTACCTCACTATGCAACAATCTTTGTCTGTTTCTAAGTTCCGATATATACCTTTCTATAGTTTCAGTAATCTCTGCTTTACCTGCTTCAGCTCTTTGATGCAACTGTTCCGATTTGTTTTCTATTATACTCACAGCATCAGAGAATGCAGGAATACCTCGGCGTAATTGACTAACTAACCTATTGATGTCTAACCTTGTTTGATCAATGTGGGATTGTTTGCACGTGTCACAAATTACTGCATCACAATGAGAACATCGCGACAGTGTGAGTTGTCTTCCACAGGCAGAACAGCCAGTTCTTTGCGGCACATTTGCCTGTGTTTGGTTTTCTCTGGCGGGTTCATTTTCTGCCTGTCTTGTTGTGTTATTGTTCCTATTGTTACCTGCTCTTGCAGAGTCACCGCTGGCTTCTCCACGAGCCCCATCATCTCTCTCATTAGTTTGATTAACATGTGGCTGCAGGGGCAGTGCTTGAGTTGGTAAGTCGAGAAAATTCAATATTGTACGATTGGTAGGAAATGCTGATACACCAGCGTAAGGTACACGATGTTCTACTCGACATTCTGGACACTTTATTTGATGGAATCTGAAAGAAGAATAATCATTTTATGAAAGGTACAAGCCTGAAGCATTCAACTTTTAATTTGAAATATCAGTATCTATGAACAATAATTCACATGCAGTTATAATTTTTCTCTTCCTCGTTTGTTTTATGCAATTTCTGGTCATAATTTGATAAAAGTTTGTTGATCTACCAGTTATCCTAACAACAAATACTCTACTTTATTTGCACTTTCCTTCCAGACACTTTGGTTAAAAATATTAGTTACACTTTTGACACTGAACAATGTCTTAAACATGTTTTATAAACAGACATAGTGAGTATTCTACAAAATTATGAACAGGAGTTTTAATTTGTATGAACATACCCAGAACATATTTTGTATGAAAATACACAGTGAAAATTTTGTATGAACTTCCACAGTGAAAATTTTATATGAACATACACAGTGAAAATGGTGTATGAACATACAGTGAGATTTTGTATGAACATGCAGTGAGTATTTTATATGAACTTGCACAGTGGGTATTTTGTATGAATTAAGATACACAGTGAAAATTTTGTATGAACATAAACTGTGAATATTTTGTATGAACATACACAGTGAATATTTTGAGTCAATATTTTGTATGAACATACACAGTGAATATTTCATATGAACATTATTATACAGTGAGTCTTTTGTATGAACATGCACAGTGAGTTTTTTTAAGAAAGTGAATAGTGAGTTTTAAATAATATATAATCAAACCTGCCCAGAAATCTATTGTTATTTTGAGTATGTCTGCAAATAATATGTTAATTGTTTTTATATAGTTCCCCGGTCAACAGTATTTCAGTCAAATGGAAACTAGTTCATCCAGTGATATTATCCTGATGGCTGACATAAGACCAACCAGCATGCTGTGGCCTGAGATTGAACCTGTGACCACTTGTGATCGAAGTTGTCACTCTACCACTAGGCTATCAAGGCAAATATGTAAATAAATGTTTTGTAGGACAACTCAATATAAAAAAGGTTTTATTATCCATAATAACTACATATGCTAAAAGTTAGGCCAAAAATTAAACGTTGTTTCCCTCTTCCCTACCTACCTGAATAAAAAGTCCCCTATCCAAAATAGTTTTGATCCTCCAATTTTTGTTTTTATTTCATAAAAATGTTGGGTATGAAAGTACAAAGTGAGATTCCTGCTCATTATGAATCAAAGGTACATGCAACACTCTCACAGGTCATTCACATACAATGTTTGTTTATCCCTTCAGACTCTCACAGGTCATACATATATAATGTTTGTTTATCCCTTCAGACCCTCACAGGTTACACATATACAATGTTTGTTTATCCCTTCAGACCCTCACAGGTCATACATATACAATGTTTGTTTATCCCTTCAGACTCTCACAGGTCATACATATACAATGTTTGTTTATCCCTTCAGACCCTCACAGGTCATACATATACAATGTCTGTTTATCCCTTCAGACCCTCACAGATCATATGTATAGATTGTTTGTTTATCCCTTCCGACCCTCACAGGTTACACAAAGTCACAATGTATTCAAAATTAATATCAATCAATACAGAACTACTAGTAAATCCAATAATCTTTGACAATAAAATATTAAAATAAAACTGTATTCAGTAAATGCTTATGCCCTGGTGGAAGCCTTATGTCCATATAGTAACTTGCTAAGTCAACCAGGGGCCATAATTCGGTAAAAAATGTTGGATAGTATTGACAATGTAAGGTACATACATGTATGATGGTAAATATTCGTGTTTCAAGAACTTGAAAGTTTTGGTTAACAAACAAATGAACAAACAAACAGATAGACAGGTTAATCACTATATGCCTCCCTCATCAGTATATGCCGGGGCATAAGAAATATATTTTTCCAAAAAAACAGATTACCTACCTGGTAACCTACCCCACCCTAGTTAACCAGGGTCGGGAAACAAACAAGATTTTATTTTTGGCCTTATTATATAAAATACTTGCATGCACAACTTACCTATCCACTAATTGCTGAAGACACGGTGATTCACAAAATGTATGTTGACATGGCAACAGTTTTGGTGACGTTAATCGGTCTAGACATATAGGGCACCTGAGAAGTTCATCAATGTGTTGAGCAGAATAACTCACATTACTTTCATCGTCCATTTTGTCTGAAATATAAAATACTGAGCTAATATCTCCAATTGATTCTTTCTAAAACTATGATGTTTTAATCCAAATATTTTGTGGGATTATCTAAATTTATAGGGAAGGTGGGGTCAAGTGGATAACTGACTCTCATGACTAAAGATCGAGAGGTCCCTGGTCAATTCTTGAAGGGGAATTTGGTCATTTCTAAAATGCTTTTCAGTGCTTCCCACCCAACTAGAAATGAACAGGAGGGTAACCCCTATGCTGTGCACCAGCAATGTTAAAAAACTTAAGCAACTAATCTGAAAGATTTAGGGTATCATTCACTTCACTCAAAGTCATTTATCATTTGCCAATCTGGCAGGGAAAAAGGTGAGTTACCACACATTGAATATGGCTGCCTCAATGGAACAAAGAAAGAAAGAAAGAACAAATGAACAAACAAACTTTTAAGATTATCAGAGTATATTTAATGAGGAAATAAACTTGTGAATACTAGCATAAATGAAAACATTGTGAATAATACTCCTGCAAAATACGTAGGTATAAATCAGTCGGACATATACCACCAGATACATACCATTCATAAGTAAGATATTTCTCTAAATAGGTAAGTTACTTTACATGAAATGTAGTAATACAAACATTATACCAAGTAGACAGATGAATAATGCCAGGAATCCGATAGAAAAATATATCTCTTAGTAGTTAGTCATGACCATTAGGAACTTAGCAGTGCCAAGAAGTCACCAAAGAAACATATGGGATACATGCAGTTTGTTGTGGAGAGGTCTTCTTTAGGGACATATATGTTTTATTTATGGGACACAAATACTGACTGTTGTATGAGGGTTTTATTTAGGGGACACACATACTGACTGTTGTATAAAGGTTTTATTTAGGGAACACACATACTGACTGTTGTATAAAGGTTTTATTTAGGGGACACACATACTGACTGTTGTATAAAGGTTTTATTTAGGGAACACACATACTGACTGTTGTATAAAGGTTTTATTTAGGGGACACACATACTGACTGTTGTATAAAGGTTTTATTTAGGGGACACACATACTGACTGTTGTATTAGGGTTTTATTTAGGGGACAAACATACTGACTGTTGTATAAAGGTTTTATTTAGGGGACACACATACTGACTGTTGTATGAGGGTTTTATTTAGGGGACACACATACTGTCTTTTGTATAAAGGTTTTATTTAGGGGACACACATACTGACGGTTGTAGAAAGGTTTTATTTAGGGGACACACATACTGACTGTTGTATAAAGGTTTTATTTAGGGGATATACATACTGACTGTCGTATAAAGGTTTTATTTAGGGGACATACATACTGACTGTTGTATAAAGGTTTTTTTAGGGGACACACATACTGACTGTTGTATAAAGGTTTTATTTAGGGGACACACATACTGACTGTTGTATAAAGGTTTTATTTAGGGAACACACATACTAACTGTTGTATTAAGGTTTTATTTAGGGGACACACATACTGACTGTTGTATAAAGGTTTTATTTAGGGGACACACATACTGACTGTTGTATAAAGGTTTTTTTAGGGGACACACATACTGACTGTTGTATAAAGGTTTATTTAAGGGACATACATACTGACTGTTGTAGAAAGTTTTTATTTAGGGGACACACGTATTGACTGTTGTAGAATAGTTTTAATTAGAGGACACACATACTGACTGTTGTATAAAGGTGTTATTGAGGGGACACAAATTTTGACTGCTGAACAGAGGTTGTTGCTATATGAAATTCTCACAACATATTGATTCTATAAATAAAGATCAAACCAATATTAGCTGACATTCACACAACCTTCAGTTAGCCACTGGCAATTAACTATAGAAATTAAGGAACATATTAATGGGGTTCCAGGTATTCAATACTCGCATAATAAATAAATAACACAAATCATGTAAAAATTACCTTAAACATGTCTTGTTTAGTTCCAAAATATATCTTAATATACATGTAACCACCAGAAAACATGAGCGTTTATTCCACTCTCCATACTGCTAGCAATCAAGGAAGTGTAACCAATATTACTGCTATCCTGTCCCAGCTGACTCATCTAGTCTGAATACTGAAATGATAAACAAACATCAAGAAATGATAAACAATCATCAAGTCTATGCATACTGAAATGATAAACAATCATCAAGTCTGCATACTGAAATGATAAACAACCATCAAGTCTGCATACTGAAATGATAAACAACCATCAAGTCTATGCATACTGAAATGATAAACAACTATTGAGTCTGCATACTGAAATGATAAACAACCATCAAGTCTGCATACTGAAATGATAAACAACCATCAAGTATACCCATACTGAAATGATAAAGAACTATCAAGTCTGCATACTGAAATGATAAACAATCATCAAGTCTGCATACTGAAATGATAATCAACCATCAAGTCTATGCATACTGAAATGATAAACAACCATCAAGTCTATGCATACTGAAATGATAAACAACTATCAAGTCTATGCATACTGGAATGATAAACAACCATCAAGTCTATGCATAATGAAATGATAAACAACCATCAAGTCTATGCGTACTGAAATGATAAACAACCATCAAGTCTATGCATACTGAAATGATAAACAACCATCAAGTCTATGCATACTGAAATGATAAACAACTATTGAGTCTGCATACTGAAATGATAAACAACCATCAAGTCTATGCATACTGAAATGATAAACAACCATCAAGTCTATGCGTACTGAAATGATAAACAACTATCAAGTCTATGCATACTGAAATGATAAACAACCATCAAGTCTATGCATACTGAAATGATAAACAACCATCAAGTCTATGCATACTGAAATGATAAACAACCATCAAGTCTATGCATACTGAAACGATAAACAACTATCAAGTCTATGCATACTGAAATGATAAACAACCATCAAGTCTATGCATACTGAAATGATAAACAACCATCAAGTCTATGCATACTGAAATGATAAACAACCATCAAGTCTAAGTACTGAAATGATAAACAACTATTGAGTCTGCATACTGAAATGATAAACAACCATCAAGTCTATGCGTACTGAAATGATAAACAACTATCAAGTCTATGCATACTGAAATGATAAACAACTATCAAGTCTATGCATACTGAAATGATAAACAACTATCAAGTCTTTGCATACTGAAATGATAAACAACCATCAAGTCTATGCGTACTGAAATGATAAACAACCATCAAGTCTATGCATACTGAAATGATAAACAACCATCAAGTCTATGCATACTGAAATGATAAACAACTATTGAGTCTGCATACTGAAATGATAAACAACCATCAAGTCTATGCATACTGAAATGATAAACAACCATCAAGTCTATGCGTACTGAAATGATAAACAACTATCAAGTCTATGCATACTGAAATGATAAACAACCATCAAGTCTATGCATACTGAAATGATAAACAACCATCAAGTCTATGCATACTGAAATGATAAACAACCATCAAGTCTATGCATACTGAAACGATAAACAACTATCAAGTCTATGCATACTGAAATGATAAACAACCATCAAGTCTATGCATACTGAAATGATAAACAACCATCAAGTCTATGCATACTGAAATGATAAACAACCATCAAGTCTAAGTACTGAAATGATAAACAACTATTGAGTCTGCATACTGAAATGATAAACAACCATCAAGTCTATGCGTACTGAAATGATAAACAACTATCAAGTCTATGCATACTGAAATGATAAACAACTATCAAGTCTATGCATACTGAAATGATAAACAACTATCAAGTCTTTGCATACTGAAATGATAAACAACCATCAAGTCTATGCGTACTGAAATGATAAACAACTATCAAGTCTATGCATACTGAAATGGTAAACAACCATCAAGTCTATGCATACTGAAATCATAAACAACCATCAAGTCTGCATACTGAAATGATAAACAACTATCAAGTCTATGCATACTGAAATGGTAAACAACCATCAAGTCTATGCATACTGAAATCATAAACAACCATCAAGTCTGCATACTGAAATGATAAACAACCATCAAGTCTATGCATACTGAAATGATAAACAATCATCAAGTCTATGCGTACTGAAATGATAAACAACCATCAAGTCTATGCATACTGAAATGATAAACAACCATCAAGTCTATGCATACTGAAATGATAAACAACCATCAAGGTTGCATACTGGTATAAAGTTTGAGAGAATTGGTCTGCATGAGGCATTAGCAGATTCCATGACCTTCCATCGTTAATCACCAGCCAGTTATTCAATCAGTCTCAGGTCAAATCTGTCATCAACTATTACTTAAATGATAAACAGCTATAAAAACATAGATTATCATGTGGTTTAAATAAATAATCACCATCTATACAGCATGTTCTGGTCCTGATAAAACATACATACAGCATAATAATGATTGAGAAAACTAATCTATTTTTTTTTTAATTTTAACACTGATAACACTAATCGTCAGAGGCACTGAAAAGTGGGAAAAAATTGGAAATTTGAATGTGATAAATACGAGGGCCAAGATGGTGACATATTGACCAGTTGATTCATACTTAAACTCGACCTAGACTTCAACAAAAGAAAATTATTATGACCATTCTGTTCATTTAGGCAATAAGTGTGCAGATGATGAGTCTATCACAACAGGAGAGCAGTCAGCGAAAGCTCACTTTAAAATAATAAAAAGCTACAGGAAGTGACTTTTTTCCTAAATTTTAGAATAAAGGGAAAGTAATAAAATATGTAATGTACTTTTTGGAAAAGGTATAGAGACTTTTCGAACCATAATAATGCAATTTAATGATTTAAATACATGTGACAGGACTGAGGTAACTTCAGGATGTAATTGTATGTTACTAGAACCACAGACAACAACTTAATTACGTCAGTAGCTATAACATACATATGTGATGCGTAGTAACATTCCAAAGATAAAACGTAATACCGAATCTCCCTGATAAAATAGAACAATGTCTCTTACACACAAAATATCAGCACTGATTTGACATAATTTAAGTATACAATGAGGAGAGCCTAAGCCCCAGGACCCCTTAAATAAATATCAAATATCATATACATATGTTTACTTACCTAAGTCACAAGTTAAGCCACTATAAATCAACAAAAAAATCCAACTAAAATTTAATCAGCCTTATAAAAATTTTATCTCATCTTTATTTCCATTTCCAACAAATCAATAAAAAATCCAACAAAAACTTTAGACCAACCTGAAATTCTAAGCAATTATTAATCAATAAAAATTCCAACTTAAAATATAGTCTGACCTTAATTTCCAGAATTTCTATGTTTTTATTCAACAATGGCTGTATTTTTATATCACAAAGTTTATAGTCTCCATTCTACACAGGAGAAAGTTTATATTAACCAGCTACTCATTGTTTGATTACCTAGCTTCTACTCAACCTCCTAATTACTGGATTCTTATCTTCCTATACTCAAGTTCATTGGCCAAATTCCCACAACTATAGCATCAGCTGCTATCATAAAATACTCATAGTTTGCTAACATTTTGTATGTACCGTATGAGTAATGCAAATGCATCATAATTCAAACATAACATAGATTATTACACTAGAAGTTTATATATATCTAGGTAAGTACTTTGTTTAAATGGCAAACATTTAACTGGTCACATTACCAATTTTACTCTGTGTGTGTTGAACAAAAATATTTGTTTTTCTTTTTGAGAAGGAAATGAGGAGGGTTTGGGTGGCATAAAAAGCAGAGGGCATCTGGGAATCAATTTATTATGACCTAATGGTTCCTGGCGCTTGACTTAAACTATTAAAATTTAATTAACAACAAACATTGTATGTTTTATAGCTTTAGAGAAATACACAATAATTCCGCACCAAGTGTTACCTGTAAAAATGTGCACAATTTACTTGTTACGATACAAAACATTGAGAATATAAATAGACACAAAATAAAATCTCTGGCAGCGTTTGTTAAAGCAGTTTCTTCATAAATTATCAGAAAATAACTGATAATAATGATAATTTAATGAAATAAATAGATATTTCTGTATAATGTAGGGGTTGCATTGGCTCCTCAATTTTAAGGTCATTTTCATACTTTTGATTGGGTTTTACCATTTTATAGACAAAATACCCACAATTTTAAGAAAAAATTAACCCTTTAAATAAAATCTGGAGTCAAAATGTGGCTTTTTGAAATTTTCAAGAATCAAAACACCTTCTCCCGAGTAAACTGGAACCCCAGTGGATGCATATAATTATGTATGTTAAATTGGTGCATTGAGTATTGAGTCAATGCTGTAAAAGGAATATACGGTAAAGACATTAAAGTTGGACCTGCGGTAAAGAGCATCAGTGAACAAAGGCCACTACTGCAAAACTTGCAAATTTATCTCCCAAATTCAGATCATTTGCTAATTTCAATAAATAGAACATCTATTTTTAAAAAGCAATACTTTGCCATTAACCTATCTGCAGAATGATGCATTTTGAGCACTTAAAATGAGTCCCGAAGGTGGACCACACCATATCATTAAAGTTGGAAGAAAACGAAATACAGCCTCCAGTTAGCTTGTAGACAAAATAACAAATTGTAAACAATAAATGCATGATTTATAGTCTAAGGGAAGTAACTCTTGCAAAATTAGTATTACATTTTACTGAAATGTAATTTTTGGCATACTAGTTTTTGGTCATTTGTGAAAAACATCCTAATTCCTTGTATTTACTGGAAACAAGAGGGCCCAAAGGGCCCTAGGTCGCTCACCTGTCGTAGTAGTGCATGCAAACCCTATGATTTGACCTAGTGACCTAGATATTGACCCAATATTGCCTTGACCTAGATTTTGTTGAGGTGATCATTGGGACCAAGTTTCATAAATATTAAGTTAAAATTATTACTTCTACTGACTACACAAGGTTTTTCGATGATTTGACCTTGTGACCTAGTGTTTGACCCCAGATGAAACAATATCGAACCTGACCTAGATTTTGTTGAGATGATCAGTGACCAAGTTTTATAAAGATTAGGTTAAACTTATGACTTCTACTGACTACACAAGGTTTTTCGATGATTTGACCTTGTGACCTAGTTTTTGACCCCGGATGACCCAATATCAAACTTGACCTAGATTTTGTTGAGTTGATCATTGTGACCAGGTGAGCTAAAAATCGTAAAAATGTTTTGGGAGAGATAATGGGGCTTTATGACGGACCAACCGCCTATGAATACAACTATTACAAACAGGTTTGACTGTATCCTGAGACTAAGTAAGTCAGTGAATGTTTGGGCTATTTTTAGAGCAGAATATAGGCACTTTCTCCTAGCAAAAAAAACCCTCCATTTTTCCCAAAATATCAAAAAAAATCACAAAAAGAATGCATATTTTCCCACCTTATGTTCCCGCTGTTTTAAAAGCAACTCACTGTTTTTAAATAAAAATCAAAGCGCTGGTAGAACAGCGTTTGTTCCTGAGGTCAGATTAATGACAGGATCACCACTATGGAGTATGGTCCAGTCAGGTGAGTAAAAACAAGTGAATAGATCTATTCAATTTTATCACCACATGATGAGATTAAAAATCATATTTAATCCATACAAACAAATATCCTTTATTTATTTGTACAGGGTGTCCATTAAGAAAGTGTACAGTTTCAGTGTATATTTATCAAATCTCTTCATTCTGCTATCGTAAAGAAAATTAGCACATGTGTACACATTGTTACAGATGTAAGTTTTTTCTGGGACCAGTTTTTAGATTAATTTGTTATAATTTGTTGATTTTTGGTGTAAGATCAATTTTATTTCACTCGTGATTACAGAAAATTACATTTTCACTTGTGGCTAACGCCACTCATGAAAATATAGATTTTCTGTGAACACTCTGTAAAATAAAATTCGATCTTCGCTTCACTCCCGTTGACGTTTCTAATTTCTATAAAACAGTAAGGATGAAAAACATATAAAGAATTATTGCACTTTATAATAAAACTAAAACACCTTTATTTCAAAGCTTTAGCAAAAAGTATAATAAAATATGCTAAATATATTTGAAAAATGTAATTGTATTTTATTCCACACTAAATTCAGAGCATCACGCACATTGTCGCTCAATTAAGGGGGTGGAGTGAGAACAAAAGTGGAAGGGGGGTGGTAAACAATCATTCAGAATTTTTGAGAAAATAAAAGGGCTCAAGCAGGCAGACTTGTATTGTATGAATACTATCATTGTAACATAACACTAACAACTCGTAAAAAATGGGCCACCCTTTTAAAACAGTTTGATTTAACGAAAGTGAGTGCCTTTCAGTACTTGTTCATAAACACACAAAGTGGCATATGTCACGAGCCAAAACGCATATCATGCTAACATTATAGCTCCAGGGAACAAACTCTTATTTAGTTTTTGACTGAAAAATGTATCCTTTAAAAGATATTCAAGAAACATTGCCAATTTTTTATTTTCTGTTTGCAAGGTCATTGAAGTTTTGCTTGATACAAGTTCATTTATAAGTTTCATTATAATTTCTTTGAGAGAGTTTGTTCCTTATACTATTGACCATCGATGTCTCCAACAACAAACTTTGACTGAGTCTAATGTTATGTTGACTTTGTTTGTGAACGAGCAAGATCTGTCATGCTTCAATAAATTCACTTTATTGATCAATACTTATTTTTTGTTTAACTTCAAGGGTAAATATAGTGAATCATCATACAAATGTTAAAGGGACTGCCTCACATATATTGGTGTATTGCAAAAATAAAATAAAATTGTCAAACATTCGTGTAATTTTGGTATAGTTGCCTGTATATCCCATAAACAACCACACTGACATCTACTTCGGCAATTTGTAGTTATTTAGTATTTTTACATCCAAAATTCTATATAAGGTATTAATACCCTAAAGAATTAACACTACTATTACTTAAATTGTCTGAAATTGTTCAGATTTGATGAAAACGAAATGAAAAACGAACAAAATGTCTCACTTATGTTTACGCTGTAGTTTGTTGATGTTATAGTTTGATCACGTGTGAATTACATAATTCCAAAGAATACAAGATATTCTTTGATAATTCACAAAGCATGTTGGAAGGGAACTTATCGCTTTTTTCCAAGAAAAAAATACTCAGTGGGCGATATCGAGTGGTTAAAATTGCTTATTTTTACAAAATCTTTCATAAAGCAACCGTCAGTGCCTTTCTATCACATCAGTACTTGGTTAATTGGAAAATCACGATATAAAAAATTTTTAGCCCTTCTTCTTCTTCTTCCAAGTAAACTTCATCCCTCATATTGAGTATTATCGAAGTTGAATATATAAAGTCATGTGCAGCCAAGAACAACGGTAAATCAGTAAAATCCAAAATATACAGTTAAAAACGATAAACGTTTAGACGACCACTGTCTGCAGCCTAGCTCGGAAGCTATCGATGGTATTGGCTGCTACGACAGAAGCTGGAAGTTTGTTCCATAGGCGCAGTGCGCTCCAGACGAAGGATCCTTTGTGAATGTCGATACCAGAGTGAATTACGTTGTACCGCATATTATGACCTCTGGTAACAGTTATTAATGGATCTAAGTACAGGCTAGATGGTATAGCAATGAGTTCATGCACTATCCTATATATTATTATCACTTTCATTTTTCTGCGTTGTTGTTTCAATGATTCCCATTTGAGTTTTTTTAACATAGCTGTGATGCTGCTTGTTCTTCTATGGTCACCCAAAACATACCGCGCAGCTCTCTTTTGTACACTTTCAAGTTTATCAGTTATTGTACCTCTAAAAGGGTCCCAGATAGTGGAGGCGTATTCCATCTGTGGATGCACTAATGATTTGTAGCATAGTTCTTTCACTTTAGGACCACAGTTCTGAGTATTTCTACGCAAGAATGCAAGGGTATTATTTGCCTTTCAGGCTGCAATATCAATATGTTTGTTCAATTTCATGTCCTCAGAAATATTAGCACCAAGATATTTTGCTACTTTAACAGTTTTTAGTGTCTTTCAGTGAATGTTATAATCTGTGATGATTTGATTTGGAAGGGTTTTATTAGTAATGCAAATAACCTCACACTTGTCTGGGTTAAACTGCATTTGCCATTGATGTTCCCAAGCTTGAAGCTGGTCTATGTCATTTTGTAACATGGTAGCATCTGCGGATGTTTTGATAACTCGATAAAGCATACCATAGTCTGCGAAGAGGCGCGTCTTAGAATTAACACAGTCTGGCATGTCGTTAATATAGACTAGGAACAACAACGGTCCCAGCACTGTGCCCTGGGGGACGCCTGAAGTCACTGGCGAGTTGGATGAAAATTGACCTTCAAGAACAACTGACTAAGTACGATCAGCCAGGAAGTCAGCAATCCAGTTCAATGTATTCCCTTGTACGCCGTAACGCTTTAATTTGCCCAGCAGTCTTTGATGTGGTACCTTGTCGAATGCCTTACTAAAATCTAGGAGTACGGCATCGACTTGTTCGCCATCATTTAGACTTTCTATGATGTCCTGGATAGTGAGAATCAACTGTGATTCACAGGATCTGCCTTTCCTAAAACCGTGTTGCGCGTCACTGAGAATGTTATTTCTGTCGAGATGAGAAATAACATTACTGTGTATTACATGTTCAAGAATTTTGCAACATATTGACGTGAGGGACACTGGCCTATAGTAAGCAGGCTTGCTCCTGTCGCCCTTCTTGAACAGTGGGGTGACGTAGGCTTCTTTCCAAGCTGTTGGGATTTTACCACAGTTTATGGATGTTTGGAAGATGAGCACTAAAACATCAACAACTTCCTCACAAACACTTTTCAGTAACATTCCTGAGATATTGTCAGGTCCAGTGGCCTTGTGTGGATTTATGTCTTTCAATAGTTTCAGAATGCCTTTTCTCGTGATGGTAATGTCAGGCGCTATTTCATTTTCAGTCTCAAAAGATGGAATGTTGTTTGTATCTTCTGTTGTGAATACCGAAGTGAATTGCTGGTTTAGAATTTCTGCTTTTTGTTTGCTATCACTTTCTAACTTTCCATTTGAATTTAGAGGTGATACACCGCTGGCTTCACGACGTTTTGATTTGATGTAACTATAGAACTTTTTGGGGTTGTTTTTACTGTCCTCATCCAGCATGTCACTAATGTACTCATTGTGGGCTTTTCTGCTCTGCTGCTGACATTCCTTTTTACTTTCTTTGTATTTTACCCAATCTGAGAGGCAGCACTTAAATTAAGCCACTTTAAAATCTTCTACGTGGACATTTAGTTTTTACTGTCCATGCTTATTTTTTAGGCAGTGGCTAGTCGTCCGGCACCGGACGGTTAGACAGCGAAATTAGTCGTCCGGCGCCGGACGACTAGACAGCGAAATTAGTCGTCCGTCAGTGGACTACTCGCAAACGCTATGTGCATTGGCTAGAGAACCGTCATTCTATTTCTACGCATTATGCATCTACCTTATAATAAAGGTTATAATAAACTACGAATATAGGCAAGACCTGACATGCAACCATTTTGTGACCTCCCGTGTATCTCCGTATATTGTCCGCCATAGTATAAACTGGCACGAATGAATGCGGAAATCGCTGTCGGCATGAGATCTATATATAGTGCAAAAAATATCCAAGTTGATTGAAATGGTAATGCTGTGTTAAAGTGACATACAGTAGCATATTATGCTATGCTCATTATGATAAGTAGTAGGTAATGGAGATGTAGAAGAAATGATACATGTGTCACAAACAAAGCTAATGTGGCAATTAATTATTTTTCATTCGCAGTTTTAATGACACATATATACAAAACAATTTACAATTGTACTTTTTATTTGTTTTCATTTTAAATAGAACAACAACAACAATATACAATAGGACCTACTATGATAACATTTATTATTATAAACGGCAACATTGTTTTCACACTATTATATAATCAGTGACATTCCAAACTGCAATTACCTTACACAGCAATTAAATTTTTTCAACATGAAGTAAAATACTTTCATAATCCTCATAATACTGTAATTGAAACATTCTTTGTTCCCTTACTACTTCTAGCTCTATTTCTAATGCCATTTCTAATACACAGCTGCACCATTGCTATTTGTCGCGCTTTATAAAACCCGACAGCGATTTCTGCATTCATTCGTGCCAGTTTATACCATTCCAATACGGCGGACAATATACGGAGATACACGGGAGGTCACAAAATGGTTGCAGACAAGGCATTGACATGTCTTGCCTGTATTCGTAGTTTATTATAATCTTTATTATAAGGTAGATGCATAATGCGTAGAAATAGAATGACGGTTCTCTAGCCAATGCACGTATTGCTTGCGAGTAGTCCACTGACGGACGACTAATTTCGCTGTCTAGTCGTCCGGTGCAGGACGACTAGCCACTGCCTATTTTTTATATGTACTGAAGACACATAAGAATAAATCATATATACTAAATGAATACAAAGTGGCAATATCCGGTCATCTTCCCCTATCCTGGCCGCCATTATGTTCATTCCGTGAACGTTGCTTTTATTTATGTCATTTTTTCGAGGCATTTACATTAACATGCTTATAAACCATATATTTAGATATTTAGTGTTTATGGCAAAACCAAGAGTTTAGTTCACAGAATGAACACAATGGCGGCCATGACAGGGGAAGAAGACCGGACATTGCCATACAAAGTATGTCGTCTGCTGCTGGGCATGAGATAACCGAAAATATCAAGGGCCGATATACCAACCAACTAGAGATGGGATGAGGTACGAATTAACTTGGGGACGAATCGTAGCTGCGATAATCAATCAAATAGAGAACACGTGTCAAGTTTACTTACTAATAAAATGATATTCTTTTTCAACAAAACCATCATAAACGCAATTATGAGACGGTTACAACTATATTTCTGATTCGAAAGACTTGCCAAAATCTGTTGATATAAACAAAAGGGAGACAACTTGACTAAGAAAAACGAAGAAAGCCGAGATGTAACGATTGTGGATAGGTGTAAAATGTGACGACTCTCCAAATTAACAGGAAAATAACAAACTTGTTCGCAGTGACTTCCCTTTCTGCTACGCTGTGTAGTCACTGCCCACATACAGACTCTGAAATATTTTGACGCTTATATAATTATAAATATCAGAGATAGGCCAGCTGCCACAGTAACCTATCAAATATCATCCATGTGACTTAAATTCCTTAAAATCTACCATTTTTTTATTTCACAGGATTCTTCTTCTTCCGTATTAACAGGATAGGAATCCATCAGCTGGATTGTACTACATCCCGGGTGAAGTGTTGAGCAAGACAGCCACAGCTTGAGAGTTGTTCTATATACATTTAAAGCGTTCCGGTATTTACAAAATAAAACAATATACACCCTGTGGCTGTCTACTCCTGGGACGGAGGCTGGACTGCTATGGTGTTGTGAAGCGCAGTCTTGAAGGCCTCTAGAGTTGTAATGTCTGTGATGGTCGTTGAGAGTTTATTCCAGTCCTGTATGGTTCTTGGAAAGAAGGAATTCTTGTATATCGAGGCTTTAGCAGGTGGTACGTGTAGCCTATGGGCCCCTCTGGTCCTGCCGTCACTGAATCTCATGATACTGGACGCCGTTGGAATATCCACCAGGGAGTGCCTGATCTTGAATAGCATGGTCAGTAGTAGGACTCGGCGATGGTCGACCAGTCTAGTTGTTGCACACATAACTGGCCGCTCTGCGTTGTACTTTATCCAGGCAGTTGATGTCGTCCGCTCTGTGGGGATCCCAAGATGTTGCTGCGTACTCCATAGTTGGTCGGACCAGTGACTTGTATGTTATATCTCTCACTGCCCTGCTGCAATCCATGAGGTTGCGTCTGAGGAAACCAAGTTGCTTGGAGGCTTTAGCTGCTGTGGCTTGAGTGTGTTTCTCCCAATGGAGGTCATTGCTGAGGGTCTCACCAAGGTACTTCACACTGTCCACTACTTGTAACTGTTGTCCATGGATATAGTAGTTGGTCCCGTGGACTGGTGCCTTGCTTGCTGTGATTCTCAACACTGTACACTTGTCTGGGTGAAAGCACATCTGCCATCTTGATTCCCATTCTTCTAGGGCTGAGAGATCCTCCTGTAGTCTGGCGGAGTCTTGATCATTCTTGATAGATTTGTCCAGCATGGTGTCATCTGCGAAGAGGTTTGCAGTAGATTTGCAGACGGATGGCAGATCGTTTTATATAAACGAGGAAGAGGAGTGGTCCCAGTACAGTGGATTAGTCCAACACAAGTTTAAATTTACTCGTTGAAAGCCTAGACTGTGCTTATTGTCTGGTTTCACAAGGGGGTTTTCCAGTAAATTGTGTACTTTGCTTATAATTTTCTTTTGTGGCGTCACATCATCAGGATTGGAACCCTCAGATATGGTCTATCAATCAATACTCTAATCAATTTCTTTTCTTGTATCAGCGCACATAAATTGCTTCTTAAATTGTTCCATGTCTATAATACCAGAATTTGGTGTTGACATTATCAAGAAGATAGATAGATTTTTTGAAGATACCTTCATATATTTATTCTTTATAGGAATAATACGAGGAAATTATACGGACATGTATATAATGCGTAGTATCCGTGATTGACCAACCCTATGTCTGCAAACGCGACGCAACCCATCAAACGCGACGTGTTTCGTTCAACGTATGTTCAATACACTTGTCTATTGCAGTAGGGAGTCGTGTTAATTGCAGCTGTTCAGTTTCATTTTGTTTTCTTGTTCATTTGTATCGTTGTTCTTGTGACTCCAACTTGTAATCTATGAATTTTGTTCGGTGTTTGTGTTCTTTTTCTGCTGTCACCGAGTATTGCACTCCACTTCGATCAATGCCACACTTGGAAAGTATAATTTATGCAATACACAGTCTAAACAAAATGCCTGATAGCTGCACAAAAGCATTCTTCTGTGTAGAGGTTGAGGTCATGATTGCGAACAAGTATGTATAGTATGAAATCAGTATGCCAATGGAGTTTGAAAACACTTCTAAGTAGAAAAAGCTAGTGTTGCCAAAATGATTGATATAGTTATCTATCCAAGTGTCAAGTTGACGTTATGATATCAAATAATGATGCAAAACATGGATGCAATATATTAATTTATTTAATGCTAACTGATGAGATATGGAGTTCTATCAGTGAAATAAAATCTATATCAGTCACTGGTTATCACCTACAATGTGACTGATATAAGCTCCGCCCCCTCACAGGGACTACTTTAATTTACCAAAATCTCAACACTAAAATGTCTGTGACTTTTTTGTTACTGAACGGAAACATGTCATGTGGGGGTTTTTATTCTTAGTTGGACCATTTCCTACAAGTTGGTGTATGATTTAATGCAAAATTCTCAAAAAAGTTGTTTTCACCTATTCACCATAATCCAAGATGGCGGATTTTGAAGTGAAAAATATGAATGGAATAACATATTCATACCTAGCCTAACCACAGTGGTAATTTGGCATAAATAGTACCAGTTTTGACATCATAAAAGCATTAAATAAATAGAATATTTGTTTGTTTTGATTGAATATGGTTAATATCTCATCTTGTAGTGATAAAATTTTAATATTTTCACTCGCGCTACGCGCTCTTGAAAATATTGAATTTTATCACTACACGATGAGATATAAACCATATTCAATCAAAACAAACAAATATCCTCTATATACTTTGAAAATATTTGATGCTCTACTTAAACTTTAATAACATTAGCATTACGCCGATGCTTGGGTGACTGTATTTCTCCCAAAATCTTCGGAAAATGGTGCAAAAACACCTGGCATATACACGCATAGTCATGTTGTAAATATTATGTTTTATGGCTTATCTACAGGAATAAGACATACCTGCCAAGTACTCCACTTAAAGTGGAGTTGCTCCACTTTTACTCCACTTTTATTTGAAATAAAATATCTGATTTCCCATTTGAACCACCTTTACTTTGGATTTCAGATAGTGTTCTGTAGCCTTTGGTTTTTATTAGCAAATATATTATCAAATGAAACTGACTGGCACCTTTTGAAGTGTTACATTATTTATTGTGGTCTTAATAAGTGTCCGATTTCCGTTAACACTCCACTTTTGGATTTTGGAAACTTGGCAGGTATGAATACCATTGTAATATACTAGTACAATATAATACAATCAACACTCTCAAGATCATGTTCGTTTAGACTTTATTTAGAGTGCTCACTATTATACAAAACATACAGAAATAAATATTATAATGCAATAAAACAGAAAACTTTGGACCAAAGCAATGTTAGTAAAATGCTGGCTGGATTTGTTTCCTCTTGTCTGTAGATGAAGGTCATCACATTCCATAAGTGTATTGACGTTCAAGTTAAAAGCTTTAATAGTGTTTGAGAAAATACAGTTTATGTGTAAAATTTGCCACTATTTCTATGTACTAAGTCGAAACAAGTGCAGATAAACTCAATAAATATAGGTCACCGGGTTACCACCCTTGGCAGAATGGAGTCACATTGTGATGGTGAATGACTATGTTGAGTTTCAAATGGATAAGTTTGTCAGTCTTTGCGAAAATGACAATAAACTTAACCAACGCCCACGATCCTGTCACGACAATAGCTCGACTTTTTTTTTGGAAAAGTCTAACAAAAATGCAAATATTCATGCACAATAAAACTTTAAAGTTAATTTATTGCCTTTAGATTGTACAAAAGGTTGCCTTTTAAATGTTTATTTATGTATACCCACTGTACCAAGATCAATAGTTTAAACAGTATAAACACCTAATATACCATCAAGTCATTTAATACATCATTAAGTGGAAACATCAAACTTTGGTTCAACAAAATATACACAATATCAAATTATCTATCAGACACAGTATTACAGTAACAAAGCTTAATACATTTGTACAACAAAGTTTGTTCAAGTAACATAGCTATCCGGTCTAAATCACGAATATTGATATACAAATGTAAACAATAAGAGGTATATATTGTAACTAAAATATACTGATGTTATTAATATTACAGTAAAACATACACATACATGAAGAAAATTGGATTAACACTTAGACAGTAGAGCAATACAAACCGCTCATTTTCATCAGTGCATCTCGAACACTTTTACACATGTAATTCTGTCCACCTATAATGTGACTGGCGAATCATTTTCATACACTACAATGATATACACAGCAAGGATGTACGAAGAAAAATATCAATTGAGTCACAAAACATGTGGAATGCATATTTGTACAACAAACAACAACTGATGATGGGAACTTTATAAGATATAAACTGTCCTTTTAAACGTCACAATCTGTTCCACTGTCAGCTAGTGTACCAGATTACCTACAATGCGTAGCACAATATCTAATATAATAGTTAAATACGCCGTCTTTAAATACATTATGTAAGTGGCTATATTGTTCATAGTAGTACAAACGAAAGTTACTTACAAACAAAGATGATTAATTCTAACCAAACACCTGTTTACATTCAAATCAAAGATGGTACTGAGTAAACACAATACTTATATAAATAGTTACCAAACACTCTCAACATTTACAACAAGGTTAATATAAAAAACAACCGAACCTTACAGTCTCTAAAGCTTGAAAAATAATTTGAATTTCCTTGAGTACCCGATCATTCTCCCCAAATAAACCAAATATATGATATACAAACACATACATTTTACTATAATTCATACATTAGTACAAATGCAGTCAAATCGGAACTTTGCACAATAGTTCCTAGTATATGCATTTAAGTGATAACAATAACCTGCCCCATTGCTTTATTGAACATTCTACACCGTAACCATTTCTCTTTTCTCATGGCTATAATTACAGATTTATTACATTATTTTAGACAAAGATAAGTTATTGTATTGTAAGCAGTCGGGCCAAAGGTGTTCAATTTCCATGATGTCATTACAACATCTCTAACCACAAAGGGACATTCGACAGCCCCAAGGATCATAGGTATAGTATAATTTTCAGCTATGTAACATTGACGTCTCTAGTAGCCACTGCCACATTCGTATCTTGAACACATTGACATTAAACGGTATTTCTATACGGTTAGTCAATTTCAGACGTTCAGACAAGAAATACATGTGGTTAGTAATAATGATTAGTATACAATTCCATGTTAATCACAAAAGCAATGGGTGGAAAATGGGGAAATTTTTCACATTGTTATAAAGATTTAGAAATTAAAGAAATACATGTAACAAAATGAAGCTATTTGAAGTTATTATATATTTGACTGAACACATTTTTTTACTTAATGTATTTCGTCAAACAGTATAATCATAAACATGTAGACAATGTTTTTGCAATGAAAGAGATCAATGGTTCTGCTAGACAAATTGTTTCAATTTTGTCATCAATGTCATGCAAATACGCTTTATATTAAACTAGAAATGCGACCATAGGACAGGGCTGTCCCCCGCTTGCAATTTGACCACGCCAAAGGTCTTAACACAAATACATATGCTGACTAATATTCCCACAAAGTTTGACAACTGTAGCACTAATACTTGAGTTGTAAGAAACGATAGCAAAATTTCATTATTTCAAGGGCCACAACTCTGCTTATACAAGTCAGATGTGAATTAAAATAATAAGGTGGTCAACTACACAGTCAAACTGACAAATATTCCACAAATTTGAAGACTATAGCTCAAATACGTCTGAATAATATTCCTATGAAGTTTGAAGGCTGCAGAACAATCACTTTTCAAGTTACAGACGACACAACATTGTGTGACTGATGGAAGTGCTGACTGACAAATGGACAAGGCCAAATCTACATATATGCCCCCTAATATTTGGTGGGAGCATAAAAACATTCTATTTTTTATTAATACAGGTGTTATGTTATAGCATAAGTGGAGAAAATTATACAAATATTAATACATTTGTAGTTGAAATGATTTGTTCCAATACATACTACCCCGGTAGTATGCAATTAGGTTCATAAATATCAATTCAAATAACGCGTTCTGGTGACACATGTATAAAAATCAAATTTAACATCAAGGAAAAACGAATCATTTAGCATTTTTTAATTGGTTTGAGAGCCAATCAAGACCCTCATAAAGTCCATCACCACTAGTTGCACAAGTAGCTTGGATGTACCAGGAACGTTGACGTAATGAATGTAATCCTAACTTGTCTGTAATTTCTGCAGCATTCATAGCATTTGGTAAATCCTGAAACACAAAATATACAACCGTTTAATATACAGGGGTGTCAACAGGGCCAAATTAAAAATCATGAAAATTGATGCGGCCAACCATTTTTGCCAAACAAGAGGCCTTCAATGACATTGTTTTCATAATTAACTCAGTTTGTATTAAAGAAAATCCTTTGCAGTAGATTAAATTTACCATAACTTTGCCATTTCTTGAGATATTTTCATCAAAAAAACTTTTATTTTGGTCAGAAGCCATTGCTCTATCAGGAATGACAAATCCGGAATTCCGGATAAATCTGGAAAATTGACAACCCTGAATTATATTATGAAAGGTAAATGCACCAGCTACGGAAATACAGGAAAATGTAATTATTACATCAAATATGGGGGCATTCCCTGTCCAATTAGTGATTATCTTTGTTCTACGTTTTCTATTACCAGTATGAAGTCAAACCGCATACAATTAATTGCAAAAAACCTTCTCCATTTTCCTAATTCTTAAGTAAAAATAACAGAATATACTTTCTTAAGTCAAAATAACAGAATATTCATGCTACTTTTCGAAACAAGACTGCGTTCAATAAACGCTTATGCCCCCATAGAAGCCTTGACCAAAAAAAAGCTAAGTCAATCAGGGGCAATAATTCTGTTAAAATGTGGGATAGTGTTACATGGCTTTGAGAATGTAAGGGGCTTATGCTGGTAAACAAGTATGTCAAGTTTGAAGGCAACGCCTTGATGTAAGACGAAATTTGGATTAACAAGAATTGGACGTTTAATAAGTATAAGTCCACAATTTAGGTCAATGTGAAGGTCAAAATGAGGTTAAGTGATACAGGCGTGTGGAGAGTGTTCATAAACAACATCCATGCAAGTATGAAAGCTTTGTTACAAGCAAGCCATATATTAATGCTAGAAGAAACGGTCAATTTGGGTTAACCAAGAATTTGGCCCTTCAATAAGTCCAAGTCCAAAATTACGTCAAGGTGAAAGTCAAAATGGGGTTAGGTGATACAGGCGTGTGGAGAGTGTTCATATACAACATCCATGCAAGTATGAAAGCTTTGTAGCAAGCCATATTAATGCTAGAAGGAACAGAGTCAATTTGAGTTAACCGGACGAACGGACGGACAGGTGAATCACTATATGCCTCCCGATCTATCGACACGGGGGCATAAAAAAACATAATGATATTGAACACTTGTTATGAAGAAGAATTAGAGTTCTGAGCTGGTTTTTTTCCAATTTGTATGGCATTATGTTGAACAATATGTTGTATGTATATATAAGTAAATAAATATGTAATACTAGTACGCATCATATTGAACATACATCTATTCTGTTATCAAGTTATTTAAAGGACCAAGTTAAAAAGGGGCATAAATCGGTCAAAATTTCAACAAGAGGGCTCCAAGGGCCGTAGGTCGCTCACCTGTGCACATTGATCAACAAGAACCATATTTATACTGAACCTTGATTTCGGTTGCCATGGAAACCAGAGTTCTACGTGGATTTCAATTATTTAGCTATTTTTAGAATGAATCAATAAAGGAGCATTGTTACATATTTGTGATGAATTCCAGCCTGTACTTTCAGATTAAAAATTATTTTACTATAGCTACATAGCGAAAAAACGAGCCCCACCCACTGGCGGCCATGTTTTTGCCATATCATGAAAAAATGTCGATTTTGTAAGAGGGTCACCCAACAACTATTTCATTATTATTTGGAAATCTGGCCAGTTGTTGAATTTTTATGATTTTTAAGGTTTTCTAATCGGTTGCAGAGTTCTGCATGGATTATAATTCTTTTAGCTATTTTAGAAAGTACCACCGAAAGAACATTGTTACCAATTCATCATGAATCCAACCAGTACTTTTAGAGAAGATTTCAATTTTTTTTTACTATATATGACAAAACAAGCCCACCTACTGGCAGCCATGTTTTGATGAATCATGACAAAAATGTCAAGTTTGTAAGAGTGTCACCCAACAACTATTTCTGTAAAATGATTTTGAAATCTGGCTAGTGGTTAATTTTTTATGATTTTTAAAATGTTTTTCCGATCGGTTGCCATGGCCATCAGAGTTATTTATATATCTAAATTATTTTAGCTATTTCAGAAAGGACCATTCCTGTGAAGTTTGGTTGATATTGGCCAAGTAGTTAAGGAGAAGAAGTCATTTGAATTGTTGATGGACGCACGGACGCACATACGACAGACGAAGAGTGATCACAAAAGCTCACCCTGTCACTATGTGCTAAAACAAGAGCAAAGCCACTGTGACCTTCTGTTTCAACCTCAATCACATTTATGTTGTCCCAATGATCGGTAGGCCTATCGAAATTAGAAAGATTGATACCATGGTTAAACACAAACGAGTTAAAATTCAGTTGTACATACCTGTTTATTAGCGAATACGAGCAAAATGGCGTCTCGGAGTTCGTCTTCGTTCAACATTCTATCTAACTCCTCCTTGGCTTCGGTAACACGCTCTCTATCATTACTGTCCACAACAAATATCAAACCTGAAAATATACACATCGACCAGTCAAAAATAACAGTCATGGTCGTAAGTTTGTACATGTACCTTAAATGCATTTGCAATTTATGAGGCCGAACTTAAAATATTCTTGGTTTCCCCTTCCCGACCCTAGCAAATTTAGAATGGGTAGGTAGGTAGGTTAAATTTTTTTTTTTAGAATTTTTCAGAATGACAGTTACATGTACGTATTGGTTAAGATTATACTAATATTAAATTTAGTATTAACTCTATGGTGAAAACCAACAGTCTTAAATTTAACATAGGTACCAAATTTGATGGTAAGAAACAAGCCTGTAAACAAAAAATTACATTTTCATCCCCAATTTTTCATAAAAAAAATATTATTTCAATTTTGGCAATAAAATATTTTGGGTAGGGCCCCTTTTTATCAGTTAGGTAGGGGATGGGGAAACAAACAATATTTTATTTTTGGCCTGAGTGGGAGCTAAACATTAGATTAGCATCACTGCATGCTAATTATTTCTATAGATTATGACAGCACATGTTTGAATGACATTTTAAGCAAACCCTGATGACGAGTATTCAATCCTGAATTATCCATTAAGGATTTTGCAATACTAGCTTTCTTAGTTCAACTAGGGCAGGCTTGGGTTGAATAGATACTAGTAATACTGTACATGGCGTGATCAGCATTGCAAACCTTTTAAAATACTTTTGATTTTTTTTACAATTTTACAAAATTAAAATATAAAATTGACGAAAACACACAAAGAGTTACAAAGATCTAGTTAAAAATGTTGATGTTTCCAGGTGGTTGACAGAAACAGTTAAGATATTTGGTGTTTCCACATGGTTCAAGGAGTCAGACAAGCACTTTAATACTACAACCAGTCATACAATTGTTTATAACCATCCGTCCCGAAATCCCCGAATTTTGCCCTAACGTTCCATTGGAGAATAAAGTTTTTCTTCTTTGCTAAATTCAGTAGACAAAACGTTTGGAAATTAAAGAACAATGTTATGTCTACAAAAAAAAAACAAAGAAAAACTTTATACTGTAATGCAATGTTAGGGCCATATCGGTATTAAACGTGAGTGAACTATAAAACCCACATCGAATACAACGGCCTTTAGTTAGAAAATGAAAGATATTTATGGAAACTTGAGCAGCTGCGGTATCTTTATATCTAGCATTATAATAATTGAAAATGAAAGATATTTACAAATGACAGTTACCTTGTGTATTCTGGAAATAATGTCTCCACAATGGTCTGATCTTATCCTGACCACCAACATCCCATACTGTAAAACTGATGTTCTTATATTCAACAGTCTCAACATTGAAACCTGGAAATATTCTCTGACTGTAATTATAAGGCCCATGTTGAGATTATGCACATAATAAAAGTCTCAATAAATCAAGTTACAAAATAGCATGCCTCATTTAACAGCCAGCTCTGATGCATTTAAACTTCTATAAGTTTCTACATAATTATAAAATCCTTATTACCAGTAATGGCAATATTTTGCATACATACCATCATCAGATTTTTGGATAAACCTTAAGTTATTGTCATCACTTGATCAGAGCCGGTGTCGGTATTAGGGGTGACTATTGCGTCCAGTTTTGACTATTGCAATACTATTGCTATTGCTGAAAGAACTATTGCGATACTATTGTATTGCTGGAAACTATTGCGATTCTATTGCAATAGTTATTGCCAAGATTTGAAAACCTGAGATTAACTTGTAAATGCAATTTTGCACTGTGTAAGATATCTTTTTTTTTACAACATTCATATCTACTATTTTTGGAAATGGTTTAAAATGAATTTGACAGAAATAGATTATTAAAATGAATGCGATATTGGTCCGTTGTGGTTGTTTTAATGCGAAAACGGATGTTTTTTAAAATTAATAATAACCTTTATTTATAAAAAGGAAACTATCGTAACTATCGATAGTTGAGCTAACTATCGGCGATAGTTATTGGATCAAGACTTTTACTATCGATCCATACTATCTGGACACTCGGAATCGCAATGCATCGATATTTCGATGCATCGGCCCACCCCTAGTCGGTATTGCCTATTTAAGTTTTATGTTTATGTCAACTTCAGAAATTGTTAAATTTTTGGCCCTAGACTTAAATTCAGCTTTTTGGAGTATAGTGGAACCCCTGGTATATCAACATATGATTACTCAAAATTTAATAAGAGTCAATGAATTTTCCTTATATAACATTTTGCAAATTTAATAAGAGGGACTGATAGAATTTTCAGAAACATAATGTTACATCTGCAATATTGTAAACGAACAAGAGATGTTTGTAAAACATGTATGCCCCCATGACAGCCCAATAGTCAGAAATGGTGAAGGTCACAGAGACCTTGACCTTTGACCTACTGACATTAAAATCAATAGGCCATTGGGGGTCATCTACTGTTGACGACCAACCTCCATGTTAAGTTTGAAGATCCTAGGACAATGCGTTTTTGAGTTAATATTGAATAGAAACCATTTGGTCTACCGACTCAGGACTAACCTACCGACTGGCTGTCAGACATGTGCAAAGCAATATACCCCTCATCAAACATGGGGGGCCCGGGATTAGATTGCTTCCAAAGTTGATGGATAAGCCCATGGCAACAACACTAAAATGTTTGTGATGCATTCAAGCTTCTGTGGTAACAGAATGGGGTAAGTTTTTTAGCATTTGGCTTTTGCTCAATATGAGAATGGAAAAACTCCCATGTTATTCTAGCTACTCTGGTCCCTGTCAATAGGGTTTATCGGTGACCTGTAGAAAGACAAGTTTATGTCAATGCATACCAAATTCAACGCATGAAATTTGCCAAATTGAGTAACAGATTAGATATTTCAAAAGTTTTCTTAATCTGTTTTGCTAAGTTAACTTAAGACGGACAACAATCTTATCAAAATTTAAGTAGCATTAAGAAGTCTGTTAAATTGGACATCGTGGGAAATTTGATTATTTCAGAGTCATAATATAAAACGAAACAATATAAACAAACAAACCTATTGTGGGAATAGTTGTTACAATCTCTCCTAATTTCAGTTTATATAAGATGGTCGTCTTTCCTGCAGCATCCAACCCAACCATCAGTATTCTCATTTCTTTCTTGCCAAATAGGCCTTTGAACATATTTGCAAAAATATTCCCCATTTTCAGGTCTGTATGCTGAATTTGCTGGTGATAGCTGAAACGATACGATTATACAATATAACAACACAAATCCAGTAGAAAAATATTAACATTTGTTTTGACAAAATTTCATCATCAAAAAATGTTGATCATATCTGTTCAATAAAGTTTACTATCATGTCTTTGGGATTTTTTTCAGCATGCTCGAACTCAATTACAACTTCACCTGACGAGTGGTCAAACGCATGGATATAATTCAATGACAGAATAGATTGTTGTGCATTACAATCCAGTCAAGATTTTCAAAAAGAGGGCCAATCTCTCTAGCCATCCCTTTCAAATAATTCACCCAATAGTAATAATATATTATATAGCATATATATAGCTATAGGTATCATTCATTTTAATAGAAATAAGCAAATATAAGCAATATAAACATGGCATCCCAAACGACGGCATAAATCCACCACCGCATTTATGGGTAGTGACCCGTGACCTTTACTGTTTGTAATCTCCTTGGTGGATGCCACCGGGTGTCTCACATTGGTTATCAGTTTCAAATAATTCGGCCCAGGCATTATTAAGTTATGGAGCGTACAGGAATAGTAAAGCTGAAACCTTTGACCATGAATTGTGACCTTTAGTCTACAGAATAAGGTCATCATTGTGAAGAAGTATGAGTGAGTTGCATTAGTTAGGAAACACACCACAGACAGAGAAACAAACCTACCACTGTGCAACTAAATATGAACTAGAATCAGTAACAGAAGCCATACCACCGGCTAAAGACAACGTAATTTGGCACTAATTGGTATACTTGTACATAATTAATGTTTTGTAACACTGGCATTGGCCCCATTTGCAATTGTAAGCGTCCTCTTCACACAAACGCTATGGAGAAAGTTATAATGTTGTGGAGCAGGGTTGTAATGTTTGTTTTTCTACTAGTATTTTAAGCTATATTATCAGGATCTTATTGGATTTCCTAACTATCAATGCATTGAACGGAAATGTTTAGCCACAGTGCCATGGACCCTACCAGTCCCATTTTCTATCCAAAGTCTTAACACAAGCTATAAGCTATAATATATACTGCAAATTTCATAACAATAATTCATTTCTAACAGGCTTTCTACTGCCCTTTCAAAAAATAGTAGGGCAAAAGTAGGACATCTTTAAATTTATTTAAATAGTAGTGCAAAGGAATTTCTGACATTAAAAAGTAGGGAAAAAGAAGGAATTTTGACGTTTTTATTCAGTTTTACCACAGGCAGATACAGGATTTGGTGCTAGAGGGCCATAAAATACATGAATTCCAGAAAAAAATAGCCACACAATAATTTTAGAATTTATTGACTTTTCTCTGCGAGCATAGCCAGTCCGAAAAAATGAACGATTTATATTTCCACTGAAAGTACAACTAAAAGATAAAGTAAATATCATTTTGCACTAAATTTAATTTTTATTTTCATTTTGAGATGAAAAAGTAGGGATAGTAGGGCTGTTTTGGAAAAAAGTAGGGCAAAGTAGGGCTCAGATCAAAATAGTAGGGAAATGTAGGAATAGTAGGGGCCAGTAGAAAGCCTGTTCTAACAAACATCATTGAGCAGAAACGCTTCTCTATTAGAGTAACAATGATCTTGACCAATATAGCCTCCGAGAAGTTTTCACACAAACTACATACACAATAAACTTTATCATGATATCCAATTTCTAACATAATTTAATGTTAATTTAATTTAATGAGTGGAACCAGATTTTCTCATGTTAGCTTTAAGATAGCTGGGACTTTGGAAGATCATTTTCTTGTTCAGTCATGTGTTGGGCATTAATGCGCCTTGTATGTTTTTGTTTTCTCTGCTGGGCTGGTTGAGTGCTGCCTTCTCTGTCTGGCGTAATATTATCCTTTTTCAAACAAACCACAAGCACAGCAAACTGCGTCAGGATATCTCATTCCCAACAAATGTTATTGAACATTTATTTTCTATTTTAGTTACAGTGACCTTGGGTGGTAGTCAATATTGATCTTATTTAATTAGAGAAAAAGGATAGCCAATCATATCGCTTATTACTAATCAAGAGTGTAGTATGGTGTGATCTGATTGGATGAACTTATCCTTAAGTATAAGATCAATATTGAATACCACCCCTTGACTCCATCAGCTCCACTTTCGAGCTTAGGTGCCGTCTTCACACAAACTACCTACATAGCCAATGTCATCTTCATATCTCATTCTTAAATAATTTTATTGAGCACAAATGTGTTTTCTGCTTTTAGTAATGGTGATCTAGACGCCCATAGCCCCACTTTCAATACCAACTGGAGTTTTCACTTCAACCAACTCATCATTGTTAAAACATTAATAGGAAACTATTTAAGTTATCAAGCGGAAACATTTTTTGTGTTTAAGTCATAGAACATCGGTGATATTTTCGTCAAACCCCCTTAAACAATGTAGTTGGATATATAAGTCGGACGGACTGACACCTACCATCACCATATCTCATTGCTGGGCGATAATTGAAAAGGCTATGAACTGCATTAACATATTGGGTATGATTTGGTGTTAACTACAGACTTTAGGCGATCCCTTTGTATAACAATTGAGCTGGTATTAGGTAACATGGTCACTGGACCAAATAATGTACATAAATGACCCACATGCGGTCATGTGTTTTGACGAATCATGACAAAAATGTCAATTTTGTAAGAGGGTCACTTAAACAAAAATTATTTTGAAATCTGACCAGTGGTTGATTTTGATGATGTTTTTAGTTTCCCAATCGGTTTATAGATTTTTATTATTTTAGCCATTTCTAGAAAGAATCACACAAGGTCAATTCATGTGAACTTTGGTTGAAATTAGCGGTTTCGGAGGAGAGAATTCGTTTGAATGAATTGTTGACAGACAGACGCATGAAGGAAGGCCGAACACAGGTGACAGGTGAGCTAAAAACAACGCCTAAACAGTTTATATTTCAATATTTAATGACATTTATTTTGCACAAGAATGAATGCATCATATTATTAAAATAACATCTTAAATAAAGTTAGACATAAATTCCAATCCATTGCAGCAACTCCACAGCCTACCCACTCACTGATAGTGTAAACACAGATTTTTATTAAAGTAATTTATTTCCAGTCAATAGCAATAAGAGATTTTTCGAAATGGTTAGGAGTCAACAGTGACATGGTCAACGCCATCAAAAGTTGAATGCATTCAGAGTAACACAAACTTAGGGAAATCATGTGTTTCCTTTGTGGAGCGAACTCAAATGTGGGCTGAAAATAAATGATATGGTAGTGACCGTTTGGTCTTTTGAGTGAGTAAAACCAGAGCTCCAGATAACACCAGTGCAAAAGAATAATATTTAGGTGCATGACAACCGCATCAATAAATTTGCCGATGCATTCCCGTCATAACCTGTCAAGAATTTATACCACACCTGTGGGACCAACTTGTGGGACACCGAGATATTTAAATTATTAAGTCATTTTGTGCAACTGTTATAAAATTGGAACCTATGATTTACAGTGCCATCGCCTAGCAATATGAGTAATGTAAAGTACAAACAAATTAGACCAGTTGGTCATGCAAAACAACAAAGAAGGTTTCACAAAAAAAGAGTTATAAGTTTTTGCAATGGGTAATCACTATCTTTGGTGTGAATACTTTGTAGCTATATAAGGATTTAAACCAATACAAAACGCCTAGCAATGTGAAGTACGAATGCATTGGACTATTGGCTGAAGAAAAAGCCTCAAAATAGGCTGCACAAATAACTAGTATTGTATCTTTTTAGATCCAAAATATTACATGGAGCTCTAATTCACTCATTTCAAAAGCAATGCATTCATTTCGTATTTTAATAATGTAAAGTGTACAACACAATAAATCAACACAAGAGAAAACAAGCATACAAACATCAAACATTTAAAACCATAGTACTACAGTAAGTGCAAATATATCAATGTTATTCTATACAACTGACGTATCACACTTTGTCCGTACGCATGTTACAGTACCATCCCATTTTCGCACCACATCCTTACCAAAGAATGTTTAAGAACTTACTACAAACATAATTTAATAGAAAAAAAATGTGAACAGCGTATCTTTGGTCAACAATTAAAATCACATAGTCTATAAACGCTTCCCAAGAGGTAAGATCGTGTACTTCGGTCAGATTGATCTTTGACAAAAGTAACTGCAAGGATATGTGTCATTGTTTGATTAATCTGTTTTTCGTGTTTAGTTTTAAAAAAAATAGTTTTTTCAGTCATATAATATTAGATAGAGCATGTAACTAATTTATTGGAATAATTGCAAACCAGTTTTAACATGACAAGTATTTCTCATTAAGTAAATGACATAACCATAGCCAACATGTCTTTCATACCCAACCCAGTACTTTAACTCAAATTGCTCTTGGTATACTAGTATCTACTGCTATAACAAGTCATGTAAGGATATCACTTAGATACACGCACATTTTATAAACAAAATACAGTTCTTGGTGGATAACATGGAACAAAAAGTTTCACAAAAATTTGGTCAGTCTAGCCAGGATTCAAACCTATGTGTCCGAAGGCTTGAAAAAATGCTAACTGATACACCTCTATAATCTTTGAGACCAGATGTACAAGAACATTACATCAAGTCATCCCCTTGTATTTATCACAGACCATAATCTACACCGCCCACCAAAAATAAGTATACAGAGGTATAATTCCCCATTTACTCATCTGTTATAACACTATGTGCAGAACAGTGAAACAACAGTATTTTTGAAGACAAGGAATATTTTTGTGAATTGAGTGTAAAGACCATATATTGATTGGTACCCTAGGTGTAAAATATGAAGTTTCTTTGTCCGGCTTGAAAGGTAACTTTGTCATGAAAACATGGAAAATTCAGCCCTTTTGATCACATGGTTATTTTAATTTAGAACATCTTCATCTTTACTTCTATCTCATTTTGGACTCATTTTGTAATTGTAGTTTCAGAAACTAGTACGATTGTAACCATCTGATCAACAAATATTGAATAATTTAACCAAGTTTAATTTTGCAGGTGCATACTACTTACTTTTGGTGGGCACTGTATATCCAAATTATGTAGTTCTTATTAAATGAACACAAAAAACTAAATGACATCTACTGATTAAGAAATGTTTACAATGGAAAATACTTTAAATTTCAGAACCTAATTGTCTGCAGTTCACAAAGAACAAGAGGAGTTGTCATCACATCCGAAAAAACTAATTATTATTGACACTGCTGCAGCCATCGTTTGTTGTTCTTCTGGCCTATAATAACACTATAGACTGTTCCATGCTATTCATACTTTAGTTTATATCAACCAGAAACTAATCATTTAACATTTTTCAACTCGTTTGAGAGCCAATCAAGACCCTCATAAAGTCCATCACCACTTGTTGCGCATGTAGATTGGATGTACCATGTGCGACTACGTAAGCTATGTAAACCCAACTTGTCTGTTATTTCTGCAGCATTCATAGCATTTGGTAAATCCTGAAATAGTAAAATACAAATTTGTATCAATACTGGACTACATGCCAAAGAGCAAAGAACATGCATATTATACTGAGAACCAGATATTTTAATGTTTTCCCTATACTTTGTAACCCAATATTGAACACGATTTTATGTGACATTTCACAGAGCCATTATTGTCAACAATGGTAATAGAGGATATCTAACTCATGTTAAGTAACAAACTAGAATATGTAATCTTATTGGTTTTGGAAATATTGTCTGAAGAAAAGGCTGATGATAAACAAGATTATTAAGCTTACTCATGCAGGTGAGCTTAACTAGACAATGAGAATTTTAATGAAAACAAGGTTTTCAAATATTTAATCTGTGCTTGATGAAGATTCCATGTAAAATGAAGGCTGTTCACTACCAAAGCTAATTGTTAATCTCAAATGAAAACAAAATATGATGTACAAAATGAAATCACATAAAGTAACATTAAGGGAGTGCTGAACACTTTTTGAATAAAGAACCAAACAATTGTTTCATAGGTCAAGGACAAAAACTCGGTTTTTCACCAATCAACATGGGTAAAATTCAGTAGGTAAATGAGATTTAGTAAATTTTTGTGCACCCAGTCATCAGATCAGAAGAATACAATTACCTGTTTGTTCGCAAACACGAGCACTACAGCATCACGGAGCTCATCTTCGTTCAACATTCTAGTTAACTCCTCCTTGGCTTCACTGACACGTTCTCTATCATTACTGTCAACAACAAATATCAATCCTGAAAAAGAAAGACAATCTTAAACAAAGTTGTGACTTTGTGATGCTTTTAACACCTGGAACCCATTCATTTAAACTTTTATTGTTCAGTTCTGTGGTGTGTGCTTGTGTTCTGTGGTGTGTGCTTGTGTTCTGTGGTGTGTGCTTGTGTTCTGTGCTTTCGTGTCCGACTGTTTCTGTTGAGTACTAACTTCCCTGTCAAATTTGTTTTTGTCTTTTTGAAGATTTCTGGATTAAATTTATATGATTAAAATGAACAGTCACAGTAATGTACATTCATATGCCCCTTATGTGTGATGTAGATATTATACGCAAGTACTCAAAATTATAAATAAATACCTTTGACAATACAAACGAATTAAGCAGGCCTAGACACCAACTATTTTGGCCACTGGTCCGACAGGGCAAAAGCGCCCAATTTGTAAATAGGAAAGTTACTGGTCCTCCAGAATTATCACTGGTCCTTCTTGATTTTCACTGGTCTCGGACCAGCGGACCAGTGTCAGTGTCGAGCCCTGATAAGGCATCACAAAAAAATACTATGAAAATGTCTGAGTTATTTCAGGTCATAACTTCTACTTAAACCATATCAGAGTTTTGTCGCTTGTCTTATACATTGTTGACTAATGGTTAACTGGTTACATTGATCATTTAAATATGTTAGAACAAGTATATCATTCTAGTGTATGATTTCTCGGGGACACAAATTGTCGATGCCCCCAATACTGTATATAGGTAAGGATTATTGTCATGCTTACAATTAAATGAAACACAAGTAGTTTTATAAATAGGGTGTTGTGTACAATCATACCACTCATATTTTTTTTTTTTTTAAATTTGCTAATTTCCGGATATAAAAACTGAAATATTATGGTAATACTTAAATTGATATTCCAGGATAATTTACAGTTTATCATAATTTATTACTTTTAATGAGCTGTATCTAAATCTCCTACTCAGTAATGACCATACAATTTGTAATTGTAATAAAACCTTAATTAACTACCTCCCAGCAGGGTTTAAAGGCGCCGCCATTTTTGCCAGAGATACACTCTTTTAAACAGGTATCTAGTGACGTCACGGAGCCAACTGATACAGAATGCCTTGTATACATTGTATCACTGTATGTAGGAAATAAGTCTTATTTTGACTGTTGATTGAAATTAATTTATAATATCTTCTGATGACAATGAGGATTTATCTGCAGTGGGAGCAGTTGGATATCATTGGGAGCCAGAATATAATGTGGAAGAACTACAATTAATTTAAGTGTCCAAAGTGATAATCGTAGAGAATATAAACATGAACAGTCATGCAGTTTGTTGTGTTGCACATGTGATGCATGCACTATCATGAGACCCTTAATGCATTTAAATGTTGCCATGAATTTATTCATTATGCTGAGAATTATATACTTTGCCTAACATAGATAACAAAACAAGAGCTGTCCATGAACAGCGCGCTCCATTATTCACAGTGCCATGCTAAGATAGTAAAATCATTATATGTATATTCAAAACAAAATGCTTCATATCAGCAGCATTACTCTCTGCTGTGTAGAGGTTTGGGCTTCTAAGTCGATAAGGAGATAATTTGGACAAAATGCAGGACAGAGTAACCTACTCATGTATAGGGCTTGGAGTCACGATGGTGAACAAGTATGCAAATATCAAAAGAATATGACAATGCACTTTGAAGGTACAAACTTTAACATTTGCATTTCCAAGTCCATAAGGGGGCATAATTTAAATGCTTGATAGATTACCTACCCCTATGTATGGGTTGGGGTCATAATGAAGAACAAGTATGCAAAACAATATGTGAATGCACCCTGAAGATATTAGTGGTGAAAAAGTTGAAAAAAGGGGCATAACTGCACCAAAATGCTTGATAGAATTACCTACCCACGTGCATTGGTTGGGGTCATGATGGTGAACAAGTATGCAAAGTATCAAAACAATACATCAATGCACTATAAAAATATTAGAGGATAAAAAACTTGTACCTAAACTTTAACATTTGCATTCCCAAGTCCAAAAGGGGGCATAATATCAACAAAAAGCTTGATAGAGTTACATACCCCTGTGTATGGGTTGGGGTCGTGATGGTGAACAAGTATGCAAAGCAATATATGAATGCACTTCAAAAATATTGAAGGTGAAAAAACTTAAACTTATCTAAACTTTAACATTTGCACTAAGTTGAAAAAGGGAGCATAATTTCACCAAAATGCTTAATAGAGTTACCTACCCCTGTGCATGGGTTGGAGTCATGATGGTGAAAACAAGTATGCTAAGTATCAAAGCAATATGTCAATGCACTTTGAAGATATTAGAGGTTAAAAAACCTGTACCTAAACTTTAACATTTGCACTATTTGCACTAAGTAGAAAAAGTTTGCATAATTTCAACAAAATGCCTGATAGACTTACCTACTCCTGCATATGGGTTGGGGTCATGATGGCGAACAAGTAGGCAAAGTATGAAATCAATATCTCAAAGGACTTTGAAAATATAAGAGGTTAAAAAACCTGTACCTAAACTTTAACAAAAGTGTTACGCCGACGCCCATGCCGACGCTCGGGTGACTGCAATAGCTCCCCTTATTCTACGAATAGTGGAGCTAAAAATGGTGAACTATCACTTTAAAAGTTATAATGGACCTACCTTGTGTATTCTGGAAATAATGTCTCCACAATGGTCTGATCTTATCCTGACCACCAACATCCCATACTGTAAAACTGATGTTCTTATATTCAACAGTCTCCACATTGAAACCTGGAAAAACATGAAATATGAGGCATTTGTAAAGCTAATGGACAATTGTAATTATAACTATCTAGTTTATACTTATTTAGTTAAGGTTGATTGTGAAACAAGTTTTTCCAACTTTTATTAATCATTCTCGACACCTCATTCCTGATGTTAATTTTAGTATCAGCTTTCATGCATTACAGTTAACTTAAGGTATTTCATTTTCAATCACAAAATCTTACTACAGGTACATAGTATAAACCATAGTACTCAACCCATAAGACATTTTCCCAGGATTATTCATAACAAGAGCACCGCCTACGAGGGCTGGAAGCTCGACTTTCTCGTACTTGATAGGTTACTTACTGATCTGTGTGTGAAAATTCTAAGAGTAACAAGAGCAGATTACTCATAAATATAGGTCACAGGGTTACCATCCTTGTCAGTACAGTGGCCCCTTGTGATGGTGAATAACTATGTTGAGTTTCAAGTGGATACCTTTGACAGTCATTGCGAAATTGACATTCATGTGTCAGAAAAGGGGAATACCTGTTTTTTAGCAATAGCAGAGGGCAGAATTGCCAGATCGGTGATTAAGTAATTCCTCCAGCAACTTCTCTAATCAGGAAACTCTGCTCCATAGATTGCCTGATCTGATAACTTTCCAGCAGGCAAGAGAGTTTCCACCACTTGTCATAGAAAACACCATGAGAAGTTTGACCATTCCATGACTACTCGTATATGAAAACCAAACAATATAAACAGACAAACCTATTGTTGGAATAGTTGTTACAATCTCTCCTAATTTCAGTTTATATAAAATGGTCGTCTTTCCTGCAGCATCCAACCCAACCATCAAGATTCTCATTTCTTTCTTGCCAAACAAGCTTTTTAACAGATTTCCAAACACATTCCCCATCTTCGGTTCTGTAAGCTGTGGTTATTGGTGCTCACTTAAAAAATAACAATATACAACATAACAGCACAAATCCAGTAGAAACAACATATTAATTTGTTTTCACGAAATAGCATATCTAGTAACCAGAAATAAGCAAGGTCGCTCACCAAAGAAATTTGCTTGACCAAAAAATTGAGGAAATCATTATCTTTACTCGCATCATAAAGATTTGCATCACAACTGTGGCAAAAGCATTCAAAGCACACAAACAAACAGTGAACCAAAGACAGACACATAAAGACAAGAGCTTATTCGCCATAAGATGCTCACCTGGGAACTAGTAATCAGTACAAACTTGATGTAGATGTTACAGAGATAACAATCGTGACCAGGTATCATAAATATTAGGCAGATTATGAGAGTTCTAAGACTGATAACATGGTTTCCTGTTATTTAGCCTGAAGGCCTGTATGAACCCAAATCACCAAGTTGCAATCTTGACCTAGAGTTCAAAGAAGCACAGTCATGTTCAAGTCAAGTTTTACATTGATTAAATAATAAATGACTCTTTTACTGTTTAAATGGTTTTCATTGGGCCTTGGTGACCTAGTATCCCACCTGAACCGGTTATAAACTTGACTTAGAATATAACCTACATTATGAGCCAATGAAAACGCCGCATTTTCGCGGTTAAATGAAAATTTAATCATTAAAATTTTCTCTTCACAGACTTGACGTCATGCGTTGGCGCTAATTTCTATCGACCGATCAGAATGCAGAATGTTATATTCTAAGTTAGTTAGAACATATTAAGTAAATTTTAATGACTAAAAAGGCCTCGCTTCGCTTCGCTCGCTCCGACCTTTTTAATCATTAAAATTTACTTAATATGTTCTAACTATAACCTGGATTGTGAGACAAACAAAGTGACAAAGCTTTATCCATACTAAGTATTACTGTGACCTCATGGGTTTAACAGCCAAATTCATTTCGACACTCAATAATGAAGTATAATAGCTCACAGAAAAGTGCTGGAGTGCTTTTGTTTGATAAAGCCTAGTGACTGGGCTTTACCCCGTATAGCCAAGTTGTGAAGTTGACTTAGATTTTACAGAGACAAACATTGTAGCCATTAGGTCACAACTGTAACCTAGAGAGGGTAAACAATGTTTTTATGGTAAAGTGGCCCTCTGGTTTTGGCCCACTATGACCCAGTTGCGAACTTAACCTAGAGTTCAAATAAGAATATGTTTCATTAAGATTACACCACACTTGTGACTACAGGAGTATTAACAGGGGTGTCAACAGGGCCAAATTAAAAATCAAGAAAATCGTATGCAGCCTACCATTTTTGCCAAACAAGAGGCCTTCAATGATATTGTTTCCATGATTAACTCAATTTGTATCAAAGAAAATCTTTTTGAACAGATTAAATTGACTCCCCTGTATTACCAAGCATTTTGAAAGATTGTACTAGTTGCGAACATAGTCTTGATTTTATTGAGATAAATATTGTGATCAAATTTTATATTACGATTAAATGAAAACTGTGACCTTTTGCATGTTGAGCACTTAACTGACACAAATGTACTAAAATGCATACAGCATTGAATATATCTGAAACAAGATTGTGTGTTTAGTAAACAATTATGACCCGGTGGAAGCCCATAATAACTACATAAGTCAATCAGGGGCCATAATTATAATGAAAGTTCGATAGTGTAAAATGGCATTGGCAATGGTAGGTATTTACGATGGTAAACAAGTTAATACCAAGTTTGAAAGCAATGCCTTTGAAAATATTCGAGTTTCAAGAACTTGAAAGTTTAATGGTTAATATTTTCAATGGAACGAATGGATGAACAATCACTATTTGCCTCCCGCATCAGTAAATGCCAGGGCATAAAGCAAGTCTAAGATCATACTATTTAACTCCCAAAAATACAAAGATTGCTATTCCATACTATTTAAAGTACACTAACGTAAAGGAACCTTAACTCGGCAGGAACATTGACTTGTCACTTTTTGTTTTTGTAATCTCACCTTTTATGACGTCACCAGAACGTTTGGAGGTGGACATTTTTTGAAAGTTAAATAAGTCTTTATGTTACCTGTACATATCAACCTGTATTACAACTGAGTTGTATTTGAATATTAAGTCATACAAAAACCCGCAAAAAAACACACCTATTGATGAACACGGGAGACGATAAGTTGTGAATTTAGGCGTTTCGGGCGAAAGGTCATAGTGCAATGCAGATACAATTATATGTTATTTTCCACAGGTGTTTGTGTCCTGGAATAATTTGTCTTTCTGAATTTGTCTCTCGTTTGATAAGACTCTTACATTAAAAGTACTTTGATGAAGGTTACATACAATTGACGAGTCTGTGATCCCATTGACGACTTACGGACCCCATGGTTTGTTACAAAATTGTTAACACCACCCTTCTACCGCTTCGCAACATTACTAAGTAAACTATTTGTTTTTGCGTTTAATCATCTTAACAAACCAATTAACTTTGTAAACGCTATTCTCGAGAAGTTTAGTAAGATCTTTTAAACTAACAATGAACATATTGTGAACTCAAAGATCCTTAAAATCTGCTAGCACTCATTAGAAAATAACTATGCTTAACGAAATACTATTCTATTGTTGTCCATCTCATTACGCTATACTATAGCATAATATATGTCTATTGTTTGTTATGGAACGAAACACGCTTTTTACTCTCTTTTTGTTCTAATCGATTAATATGAACACCATACCTGGTCAGAAAAGTTGCCATTTGCAACATGTGTATACTAATGTATTCCGTTTTTATAAAACATACTAGCATTAGGCTTATAACTATCGTCTACTATTGGTTGATTTCGAAGTAATAAGTTTAATATATTTAGAGCGAGCCTATATATAAGATAAAGAAAAGAAAGTAAGAGCGAAAACGTCTGGTCGAAAGTGGACCATGGAAAACATGACAGCTGCATATAAAGATGTGAACTTTTGCTCCATGATTCTATCGAAATCTCCCAAGTTTTTTGACGTTCTCCCAGTCACTCAAGGAGATTATCAATCTAAATACAAATGGGGGATAAAACTAGTAGCCAAATTCGTGAAAACTTTGCTAGAAGTTAAAAAGGAACTGGAAAAGTTAAATAAGAAGGGGAAAGAAGAAGAAAACTAAGTTGAGAAAACTGAAACGAATTTGAAAGAAGGCTGAGCGATAACAAGAGGAAATAAAAGGATAAATAATCAACAAAGAACACTTAACTGACACCAGATAACTTAAAGGCATCAAAAGTACGACCAATCTTAGGAAAGCGCTCTGCTTAAGCCTTTATGTACTTTGATTATGAAGATGCTGATCAAAAGCTGTTCAGTTAAGAAGTTGTGTTCAAAGTTATCGCGACAGGCGCATGACACATTATCCAATGATTTATATGCTGCTACTATATATATGTGATAGATGATAGTCTCAAATATTCTGTATTATTGTATAAAAGTATATAAAATTAAACATAAAATGATGTGCCTAATGTCTATGGTTGCAAAACTGTGATTTTTGATAAAGTTATTCCAATGACGAGTTAAGGTTACTAGTAGTGACGAGTTATGGTTCGACTGGTCCGTAAGTCGGCAGGCTCTACCTTACCGTATACCGAGACCTATTGTAACTGATTTGTACGTGCTAGATACACAGAGAATGGTTTAAAGGCGCCTGAAGGGTTCATGTGTATTTTGGGACACAGAAAGTATCCACAGAATTATGTAGAAACCCACCGGAACCTCATTTATAGCGAAAAGTGACGAGTCAAGGTTCCTTTACGTTATCAATTAACCAGTAAAAAGTATTGTCAAAATTGTGACTTTTGAAATTTGCAGAAGTTTCAATGTTTGATTGGTGTGTCAAATGAAACCTCTAGTTATAGCTGTGACTTTGTTGCATCATTGTTGCCCCTCCTGCGATCCACATGCTTTCTATAGCATATTAGGAATATATTTGAAATAAATGTTGCTGTTAGCCAAAACTATCTCAATTTATTAATATTTATGTAATAATATTTTTCAACACAAAACATAAGTTCAAGTACATGAACAAGTGGATCACAGTTGAAACAATAAGTAAAATTGTGATTTTAAAGTAGAGATCCACTCTCTAATAATGTATTGACTAGAGGGTCATTGACCTTAAAGCTCTGCCGCTGATATACAATTTTGGCACAACAAATAGTGCGAATGATACAATATACAAGTTTACTGAAGATGGCTTGTGTGTGCCCTGGCCTAGATTTTAGTTACACACCAATTGTCCAGAGGTTTCATCAAGATCAGGTATACCGTATAAACAAGGTCTTTATTTGATTTGATCCTAGTTTTGGACCCCAGATGACGGAGTTGTAAACTTGACCTAGATGCACAGAAATATGCACCGAGACCAGACTAAACAAGAGCTCTTCAGAGTGTTAAAGTCCCTTTTCTTTGATTGTTTCTGATGACCTTGTTTTTTATATCCTAGATAACCTATTTACAAGCTTGACCTAGATATTACAGATACAAATATGGTGACCAGGTTTCATTAAGGTTGGGTTGACAATATGGCCTGGTCTACTAGGTTTGACCCCTAACGACCCAGTTGCAAACTTGACACATATGTTACGGAGACAAACTTTGTGATCAAGTTATGTGAAGATTAAGTAAGGAAAACTATATCATCTGGAGAGTTTGTACAATTGTTGACGACAATGCACAAATGACCATAGGGTGTACACAAGTCTAAGCTACTGAGGAAATTAATTAAGCAAAATTGATTTCAACATTCATTTTATCGCAAGATTTTCGTAAAAATTCATTATTATATTAATATTTTTTCTAATTACATCAAATTCTAAAAATATGATAATTATGTAATTATATGTACTATGTTTTAGAATTACGCATGAAAATATGTACATAACATGCATTAATGACTAACTTAAAACTGAGACAAGTCGAATTAATATGATATTAAATATTCTTTAAATCAATTAGTACATAAAAGTGTGCCGTTAAATAAGATGATATGAAATGGTTTACGTACACCAAGTAGGAATATACCGTCAGCCATTCTGTGTACAGGCAACAGCTCATCATTGAAAACAACACGACAACATTGCTCAAAAATTGAAATTCATCATATGGAAATGAAAGGTATTGATCACCTCAATAAAAACGACTGCAAACTCAATGCCTGGTCAACCTTAATCGATTGTTCCATAGCATGAATATCCGATTAAATGAAGGGCCATGATTAAATGGGTCGATCGCTGGAGGGGAACAAATGTAACAACAGCAACAAAATATGTAAATACATGATTTATACCACGACACATTCTATTTTAGTGTGACACATATATAAAATTTGCTTGTATCCAAACACAATGTTTCCTCTATTTTAGTGGTTTCGACACAATGTTTCCTCTTTTTTAGTGGTTACAACACCATGTTTCCTCCTTTTCGGACCCCACCACCATTCACAAAAACTTCATAAGTGTATAGCCAAGCATAACATAAAACTAATAATTTCAATCAGGTCAGTGATGATTATACTACTAAATTTACTTTTAATCGATTGTTTGATAGCTTCTATTAAGTACTATAGACATATAATTCCTGATGGTATCTATCGCAACGAGGGAATGACAGAAGCCAGCTTTCCCTTTTACGCAAAGCATACGGCCAGATAATAACTGGTACCATTTTAATTTCATCTTTGATATGATGTGGTCACAGATCAAACCTGCTACCTCCCACACTCAAAGCACAAGCTGATTACAAAAAAATTGAGCGTTGCTTTGACTCAAGTATACTTTAAAGTGTACAGATCAAGTAAAAGTACAACTTCAGAGAAAACAAGTAACTACTACTTCAATCATTATATAGCAACTGTAGTATATGGAATAACTTCCCTATCCCAGAGTTAAACCATACAACCAGGAGGCACTGAACAGTATCCTTAGACACCAGTTCTGGGGGTACGGAACAGTTTCAATAGACTGATATTCAAGAGGGATAAAAATTCAAACAAACAGAGGAAGGGAACCATATATAAGTACCAAGTCACCAGTTCTGAAGGTACGGAACCGTATACTAGTACCTTGTCACCAGTTCTGAAGGTACGGAACCGTATACTAGTACCTTGTCACCAGTTCTGAAGGTACGGAACCGTATACTAGTACCTTGTCACCAGTTCTGAAGGTACGGAACCGTATACTAGTACCTTGTCACCAGTTCTGAACCTAGTCACCAGTTCTGAAGGTACGGAAACGTTTCCATTTAACTCTGGTTCTAGATGTACAGAAACATTCTCCTAGTAGACAGAGTCTGTGATCAGAGAAGGATATTGAAATTGACAACTAACTGTAGACAGACATTCAACGAAGCTAATAGATCACTTGCTTAAAAACAAGACTAATAAAAACATTTATTGTTTCAATATTTATTTAAATTTTGCACAAAAATGAATGCATCATAAAATTACAATATCTAAACATGTAATAAGTATCTCAAATAGACCTAGATAAAGCTTAATTCAAACAATGTTTATTTTTTAATTCGTGTAAAGTTGGTCCTTATGATCCTTAGTATATTAAGAGAATAAAAGTAAAATTGGAGATTTATCGAAGATGGATTGGAGTACGAGTTTGCGTGACATGGTCATATTCACAGATAATGGAATGCAGTCAGAATAGCAATAGAAACTAATAATTTGAAAAATATTTAAAGTCACATTCATGCAAGAACACATAACAAGTAGACACAATTAAGATGATAAACAACAAAAATTAGATAAAGCTTCATATAAGACTATTCAGTGAAAAAAGCATTTGAAATTATCAAATGCCAGGTATGGAATACATGCCATACTTACATTCCTATGATAATGAGGTAAATATACAAAATAAATTCACTACAGCAAATCAGAATGCTTTCAGTTATTCCAAGTCATGAATATGCCAGAAGCACAACAGAATGAAATAGAAGGTATTGCAATTTAACTAGTAAGAAATGGAGTCAAAAATTTTCCCAAGGGGTAATGATAAAAGTTATTGGAGTGAAGACTGTTCAGACACAAACATTATCTGTGACTAACGCATTATTTGGAGCTCTGAAGTCACTCATTTTCAATGCAATACATCCATTATGTATTTTAATAATATAAATTTAGTCTTAAGTGACAACACAATAAATTAACACAAGAGAGAACAAGCATACAAATATTAAACATTTAAAACCATAGTACTACAGTAAGAGCAAGTATTATAATATCATTTATTTCTACATAAAGTATCACACTTTTATCATACAAATGTACATCATTTTCACACCACATTCTCACTCATTCTATAGTGTTTTAGAACACAAGACAAGCAGTAAGTATTCTCAAGATATGATTTACAGCACATCATTAACTTTACCGACTGCAAAGGATATAATTTAGTTCATTGATAAACTTGGACAGTTTATCTAAAAAAAACTTTTTTTCGTGAAATGAGTATTAACAAGCATTATAATAACAACTTCAGTTGCTATCTGCCATGCAGCGGATAACATGTTAAAATGTAGACGACATAGCAGCAGTCAATGTAACAGAAATCATGCATTGTTTTTTGCCTAGGCATTACTTAAACCCAAATTGTTCAGTGTTATATTACATTATCAACTGCATTAACCAGACAAAAAACAGAATACCATTTAAATATACACATTAACATACATATGAGGGGGTTATCCAAAATTATGTGGCATTTTGCTCTTTAAGTTTTTTATAGGTCAGATCGGTATGAAAACCGCCCAAACACAACATTAATCTATTACCAGCATAAATCTCAAAACATTTGACAGAATACACATTGCATCAACAGTTATGTACTCGTACGTGGTAAACTGAAATTTTGTTCGGTAAAACTTGTTACATTATTGCTTATCTGTTATATCTGTCATCTTATGAATATATTAGTTATGGTCATCATATTATATTTAATGTAAAAAATGATGACACAGGTTTTCATTTACAGTCGACCAATTATGTTATTATGTGTGCAGCTTGGGAATCCCTAACACAGACAAAGAAATGTCTCTCAAACCAAGGATGAAACCTATTGTGGTCAATTGTTTTAAATGACACGAGCGTTTAAAAGGTCAGGATAATGCGGCTGACGATCAGTGTAGAGGTAGAAAGATGACGCTAGATGTATCGGTTATTATTGTTGTCAGAAACAACCATCAGGAGTATTTGTATAAAATATCCTCTTGCAGACCAAGTAACGAAACACTTCAGTACATATTGAACGGACAATTTAAAATGCATAAAATAAGTGCACAGTAGGTAACGGGAGAGTATAGGGTACATTATAGATTTGTTTCTTGAAGAATAACGGTTTTGATTAAGAGCAAATGTCCAGGTAATTTTGTATGACCCCTCATATTAAACCTATATATCTATGAACAAAAAACAAATGGAAGAAGTTCTGGGTGGATAAACACAAATAAAATTTGCAAAAAATATTGGTCAGTACAGCAATTATACATGTAACCAAGAATGAAATCTAGGTGTCAGTCTGCCAGTACAGACTCAGTTGTGCTAAAACTACACAACTGCAACCTATATTAGTCATGCAATATGTACATTGATTATAAATATAGTAGAGCATCATGTATACACAACTCTAACAACATATCGCCAGAACACAAGTACATGAACAACGGAGCCACCATCTTGCATTATCACAGACCAGTATCTATGTCCAAGATACAGACTTCCAAAATTATGGACACCAAATAATTTAAATGGCATACTGGAAAAATTTCGAAAGAAAGTACTATAAATTTCAGAACTTTGAAGACATCTGGTAGACAACTAAATTCCAGATCTGTTCACTAAGAAAATGATCAATTGTTATCACTTGTGGATTCATCAGTTATATTAATGCAGCCGTAGTTGTTGATCTTCTGGCTTCAGTTAACAACACAGTCTATTCCATGTTAATTCATAATTCATAAATATTTCATAAGGATGAGAAACGCATCATTTAGAATTTTTTAATTGGGTGGAGAGCCAATCAAGACCCTCGTACAGTCCATCACCACTAGTTGCGCAAGTAGATTGGATGTACCAATTGCGGTTACGTAAGTTATGTAAACCCAACTTGTCCGTAATTTCTGCAGCATTCATAGCATTTGGTAAATCCTGAAAAAGCAAAAACATTTATAATTAAGTATTAATACTGGACTAAATACCAAAGGTCAGGACTCGGGTTTTTTTCAGTGCAAGTCTATATTCAACAATTATGTCACCAGGTCACAATATGCATTTAATTTAAAGGACATCTCAAGATCTGCAACAAATTGCAATCATTCACCAGATCCAGCACACATTACCTTATAATTCTGTGAATGGTTTCGGAGAGTTGTCTTAAGAAGAAGCCACCAGCAGACGAGATGAGTTAAGAACATTCATGCCAATACTATTTACATAAAGTAATACATGAATTACATTTTTCATAATACAAGGGAAATGACTGTTAATATTTATTAATCAATATTGGTTAACTTCACGGTAACCATGTCCCTACAGTTTCATTTAAAGGTATACTACTATGCCTATCTGAACAAGTTACAACACAAAATATTGGATCGTTTTTGTGACCGACTTCCAGAAAGTTGAAAAAATCGATTGAAATTCAGCCCGCCTTTAAAATCTACCGGTCCTATAAACAAACTGTCAAATTTTCGAAATTTCAGGACCCTCAGTTTTCCAGAAGTCAGTTGTGATCGCATTGGCTTAAACTACTAAAAGATAAAACTGAGCTGAAAAAAGCCCTCTATGTTACATAATTACTATGTGACACAACAATAAAATACAGTATTTTGTTTTAAACTTATGTCCCTAGAAGGACAAGGGCAAATCTATATGCACCCTTGTATTGTGTGCACAATTAAGACAAACATTAAATACAGCTGTGTGCTCCCAGCGCTAAAAATAAACAAGATGTTTGTAAAACACTAATGCCCCATGGCAGCCAAATAGTCAGAAATGGTGATGGTCGCAGTGACCTTGACCTTTGACCTACTGACCTCAAAATCAATAGGGGTCATCTACTGTTGCTGACCAACCTCCATGTGAAGTTTGAAGATCCTAGGTCAAAGCGTTCATGAGTTATTGAACGGAAAAGACAGACCGACCTACCGACAGACATGTGCAAAGCAATATTCCCCCTCATCAAAGATCCCCCTTCCCTACCTTCCAAGCAAAATGTACACTACCTGATATTATATTGACCTTCTGAAAAAAAAATTGTTTACCTTCATACCTACCCATCCCTAAGTGGCCAGGATCGAGAAGGAGATACAAACAATATTTGTTTTTTGGCCCAGTGAAATCAAAGAAGCAGACCATAATTACCTGTTTGTTAGCAAACACCAGCACTATAGCATCTTTAAGTTCCTCTTCACTCAACATTCTAGTTAATTCATCCCTGGCTTCATTGACACGTTCTCTGTCATTACTATCCACAACAAATATCAATCCTGAAATACAAATTCAAACTTAAACAAAGGCCAAGATGGTTCAAATTCTGACAAAAAGGAAGGATTAAATAGTACCTAGGATTAAAAAGAATGAAATTTTTCATGTTTAACTCAAGTTGAGTATGAAATTTGATTAGCTCCTAGAAAGTCCAAAAACTTAATTATCTTTACTATACCCGAAAACAGTGCTCTGCTTCCTGTAACTCAAAATTAAGGTTATCCAAGGATAGAAAAGTTTCAGTAAATTACGAGACATGTCAGGCCTCAGCAAACAGTGATTTTTTTCCTTCTTTGTTTGCTACCGGTAAACGGTACCTTCCCAATTAGAAAAAAGCTATAATTTTCCCAAATTTGAAGGGAGAAATTCCCAATGAACATTTAAAAAAAAAATTCAAAATCAGACATAAAATGACAAAGTTATGAACATTTTTTGACAAGAGGTCAAGCATAAAAGTTTACAAAAACCAGTAAACAGTCACATGTGATCTCTTTTTCTGTTTTATTTGGCCTTTCTGCTTCATGAAAATTCCCAATTTCAAGTTGTCAAGACGCGAAAATTCCCCTTCCCAAAGAGGCAAAAAAAATCACTGGCAAATATTTTTAAAAGCACTCGTCCTGCAATATAGACAAAGAAGAAAACCCCAAAATCTTACTTGTCCTGCTATATAAATAAAGAAGGAAGATATTGTGCAGGACGGGCGGACGAGTGGATTCATTGAGGCCTGCATTTTACAGTTGAAACATTTTATAGTTTGAGCAGGATATTGAGTTGAGCATGAAAAAAGCAGAACTTTCGGAAAGGCTACTATGGATACATGTACCCAAGTGCAACATGTAACCGTAGAACGTTAGGTCTCAAATAGGGAAGTCACAATACATTACAATGTACTCCTGCACTGAATCGCCTGATACATGTAGAAACAGAAATTGAGAACTGACAAGACACAAGACAGTATAACAAATTTGATCCAATCACTTTCGAAGTGACAAAAACTACTGAAGCACAACTTGTTTTGAGTGCCAACATTGACCAAACACAACAAAACCTTTTGTTTTCGTAGAACTGAACATGTCCATAAATAATTCAGACCTGTGTAGTTGTATTGTTGGAGATGCCAATCGATAATTTGTGATGTATATTGGGTCATTTTGCGTAGAACTTTCAAACTTACAAATTCACAAATCACAATGTTTTTTTTATTTTTATGAAGTCAATTATGCTATTAAAGTGATGTTGTACTAAAGGAGTCATAAGTATGTTGTAAAAAAAGGGTCACAAGTGTAGTTCTACTTGGAAATGTTTACTAACACAAGATTCAAATTTACATAGTTATCAATTTCATTAGTCACCTAAACCTTACCTTGTGTATTCTGGAAATAATGTCTCCACAATGGCCTGATCTTATCCTGACCACCAACATCCCATACTGTAAAACTGATGTTCTTATATTCAACAGTCTCAACATTGAAACCTGGAAATATTCTCTGACTATAAAGCCCATTTGGAGGTCATGCACAAAATAAAATCTCAATAAATCTTATAACAAAATGTCATGCCTCTGTGTTGCATTTAAACTTTTTACGTTTCTGCAATACATATAAAATCCTTTAAACTCATTACCAGTAATGGCGATATTTTGCATACATACCAGTTTTTAGCTCATCAGATATTTGGGAAAAAAAGACTAGTTATTGTCATCACTTGATTGAAGACTGTGTCGGCATTGCATTTTTAGTTTTATGTTTAGGTCAACTTAAGAAAGTTATGGCTATAGCCTATATGTTAGGCCCAATGGTCAGCTTTTTGAGTCTTGTAGAACCCCTAGTATATCAAAATATTATGTCATTGAATTAGACACCATGAAATATCTTATTATTTCAGAGCCATAATGTAAAACCAAACAATATAAACAGACAAACCTATTGTTGGAATAGTTGTCACAATCTCTCCTAATTTCAATTTATACAAAATTGTTGTCTTTCCTGCAGCATCCAACCCAACCATCAAGATTCTCATTTCTTTCTTGCCAAACAAGCTTTTTAACAGATTTGCAAAGACATTCCCCATCTTCAGGTCTGAATGCTGTATTTACTGGTGGTTGCTGAAATAATAAAATTATACAACATAAGAACACAAATCCAATAGAAACAACATATGAATTTGTTTTGACAAAATTAGGAATGTCATATGAAAAAAAAATTGATCATATCAGTTTACGATCATGTATTCGTGCTTTTTATAAGCTTACTCAAACTTCAACTTGCCATTGACGATTGGACAAACGCATGGATATAATTCAATTACAGAATTTATCGTCTTATATTACAAGTCACCAATCAAGATTTTTAACACGAGCACCAAGATGGTACTAAATCGCTCACCTGAGTACATTTAACAAACAGACCCATATTATAACTCAATCTAGATTTCATCAAAACAAACATTCGGACCAAGTTTCACGAATGTCATAATGAAGACCCATACATGTAACATACACCAGGCTTTTCTTAGAATTTTATCTCATGGCCTAGCTTTTGTAAAGACTATCATTGTGACCAAGTTTCATGAAAATTGGGCCAAAGTTGTGACCTCGAGTGGATTCTCAACATGTTTCTATTAACTGAATGTGACCTAGTTTAAGTAGTTAGTAGTTTATGACCCTAGATTAGCCAATATTGAACTTGACTTACATTTTATAAAGGTTGTCATTAATTATGACCATTCTATTTAATAAAGATTAGGTTAAAATTGTGACCTAGATAATTGACAAAGATTGATCTCACAAAAGCTCAACATGTGACCGCTGAGCTAAAACAAGCCTGTGGATGGAGCATTTTGAAACAACTTAAATTGTCCAAATCAGCAAAAGTGATGTTTTTCCTTTTTACTCTACATACAAAATTCCTGCAGAAAACATTTGTTCGAAATAATAATCATTTCTCCCTAACAGGACAAACTTGTGTAAAGTCCACATACAGTAAATATGTTTTGATAACAGGGTGTAGGAAACCCCTGATGACTGCTGGCAGTGCTGCAATATCATGTCATTGTTACCCCTCCTGAGAACCACATGCATTTATGGCATTTTACTGATGCTTTAAATAAATGTTGATGTATTTATATTATCTAAACATACTTTTTCATTGATTACGACCAAACCCACGACAATTCATTTAATTTCATGTGACATTATTCAGTCTTTGCCTTAACGGTTGCCTGAAATCCAGGACAAGTAAATTTCTATTCGGACATTTAAAACAATTTAGTCTCTAACCATTATTCAAGAATAGTTTGAGTGTTTGACACACACCAGCATCATTTATTGACTCACCTAACCACTATCAGATCAGATCAATACAAGCATGGGAAAACCTGTTATATACATAGATCATTATAAGATGTCTGTGTACCCCATGTCTGTGTACCTGATGTATGTGTACGGTACCTGATGTCTGTGTACCTGATGTCTGGGTACCTGATGTCTGTGTACCTGATGTCTGTGTATCTGATGTCTGTGTACCTGATGTCTGTGTACCTGCTGTCTGTGTACCTGATGTCTGTGTACCTGATGTCTGTGTATCTGATGTCTGTGGACCTGATGTCTGTGTACCTGATGTCTGTGTACCTGATGTCTGTGTACCTGATGTATGTGGACCTAATGTCTGTGTACCTGCTGTCTGTGTACCTGATGTCTGTGTACCTGATGTCTGTGTATCTGATGTCTGTGGACCTGATGTCTGTGTACCTGATGTCTGTGTACCTGATGTCTGTGTACCTGATGTATGTGGACCTAATGTCTGTGTACCTGATGTCTGTGGACCTGATGTCTGTGGACCTGATGTCTGTGGACCTGATGTCTGTGTACCTGATGTCTGTGTACCTGATGTCTGTGTACCTGCTGTCTGTGTATCTGATGTCTGTGTATCTGATGTCTGTGTATCTGATGTCTGTGTACCTGATGTCTGTGTACCTGATGTCTGTGTACCTGATGTCTGTGTTATTGTGTTTTATATTCAAATAGATATATACAAAATATCGAAGGCGTTTTACAGAGTAAATTTTTAAGTCAAATTCTTCTATTATAGTTATAGTTGGTTTTACAAGTGATTAACTCAATTTTGTCGTATGCAAACAAAGACACTCCAGTTCTATGGGCATGCCCCTTTAATAACAAATGCTAAAACAGTAAGCAGTCGTCGCAGTAAGGTTTAATAATCATTAGCACTTAAATAAGGCAAGAACAACTGCACCAATCATCAATGTCCATTTTGTAAAATTTAATATGTTCTACAGTTCACAATTTTTTTAATGATTTTAATTAAATGTAATACAGTTCCACAAATAAACCCCCAATGTTTTAGACATGTTCAGCCCTCATAACCTATATTTTTCTTGTTGTAAACCCTTTCAGAGAGTGCATCCCATCATTATTACATAGAATAAACATTAAAGTTTCATTTATTTAAATAGAATTAAGCAAATATATATATATATATAATATATAAATTATATATCATTTAAGAGAATTAAACAAGCATTTTAGAAATAATTCTAAATTGAGACACATCATTAAATTAACATTGTAACAATAATTAATATTCTTTAATTTAATTAAAGTATTTTATATGTATTAAAAGTGTTCAGTTCAAGAAAATAATATGAAATAGTTTACATACAACAAGTTGGAAAATACTGTCAGCAATTGGTCTGTGTATACATGTGCCAAACATCACCCCTGAACAACTCGACAACTTTGGTCAAGAATTATATGGAAAGCAAACGTATTCATCATCTCATTAAAATCAGCAGCAGGTTCCATGCCATCAACCTTGATAGATCGTTCCAGAGTTAAAAAATATCCGATGATGTATTAAAAGGGGCGCGATTAAGAAGGTCGATCGCCGGAGGGGAACAAGTTGCACATTACAACAACAAGATTAAATAATAGAAATATACATGGTGGCAATTATAAGTATACATTAAAGTTAAAACTAGACGCTCAGCATTGATCAGAAGCTTGTTTCTCTCTCATTCCCTTGTGACGATGGATAACATCAGGAATGAGGTGTCCAAAGTGATTGAAATAAATTGGAAAAAAAACTTGTTTCACAAGTTAAACTAAAACTGATAATCAACTGGTTAATTCTTTTATTTATCAAATTGATGATGATTCTACCACTAGTTAGAACAAACTGATAAGTGATTAAATTAATCCTTTATAAAATTAATTAAATATTCTTGTACAGTAACTGACCAAGTCAGTTAGGTTCAACAGAATGTAATAACAGAAATGGAGAACAGAGGATGTAGGTGGACAGGATCTGGGGTGGATGGCAGAGAGAACAAGGTAGAGAAATATCATCAGTGGCCTATGTCAGTTTGTGTATATTCCACCAGGCCAAAGTGAGTAAGTTCATTCAAGAATATTAACAAACAAATTTATTGCTTCACCTAATCACCAAATCAAATTCAATTATTGTATTCACTGTACATAGGGTATTCCCTACACTCCCTGCACTTGACTGCAAGAGACACAAACAGAGTTGGCAAAGTATCTTTCGATAAACTATAGTTCTGTAGGAAAGACTCTTGTCTAGACCCTGTTTATGCGACACAAATTCTAGTTTCCTTGTCCATAGTTCAGGGGTGGTATTCAATATTGATCTTATTTAATTGGAGAATAAGGATGGCCAATCATTTCGCCTGTTACTGACCAAGAGTTTAATATGGTGTGATCTGATTGGTTGTCCTTATCCTTAAGTCAAGTAAGATCAATATTGAATTCCACCCCTGAATCAGTTTATGTACACTCGGGTTCTGAAGGTAGAGAACCATTTCCCCTGAGGTCTGGTTGTAGATCACAAGGTTACTGGTACCAAACTGTTCATTGAGACTCGAGTTCTAGAGGTATGGAAACAGTTTCCCTGAAATCCGGTTCTAGATCATGAAGTACTTAACTGTTCACCTAGACTTCAGTTCTAGAGATGCACAACTATTACCCAGATACAGAACTATAATACCCCCTCAACAATGGTTCTTATAGTACAATTTTCTCTTCTAAACTCTGGAGACTGTTGCCTTACTAAAGGATAAACAGTGTATAAACGAGTCAACTTCTGGTTATCGCAATAAGGCATGTATACACATTGAATTGTATAGTCTTCCAGTAAGTCATACAGTGATCAGAAATCACAGATCTATGCTCTTGCTCACAACAAGTCATACTATCTTAAAATATATCTATTTATACTGCATCACCACCTTGCGGGTATTGTGTGCAGATGCACGTCAGTACAGTGTAAGTTGATAAAGAGTAAAATAGAGCAAGTGGGTGAAGTAAGAATATTGTTCAATGTTAAAAAAGTCAAAGAGTGGAAGGATAAAAACATGACGCAAACATTTACGGCATTGTATGGGACAGGAAACTGACTGCTAGTTTGAAATGGTTCAAATCTTGCAGGAGTCAACTCCAGCTGGCAACCTCTTCCATCATCAGGGGTCCTAACAAACTCCCTGCAGTGGTTACTTCCCTTTGCTCAGATTAACCACTGCGACCAAAGGATTTTTTAACTGATTTTGGTTATTTTTTTAATTATGCACTGTGCATACTTTGCTATTGATTTTATTGTTCACACTCGTTAATGATATCGTAATTAGAATAAATATTCCCTTATGTGTGATGCAGTCGTATAATTATCGAAGAAAAGATCAATAAATCAGGAAACTAGTCCCTTGCGGAGTTATCGTTCTAAGTAGCAAATCGGCTTTCCAAATTTCAATTCTCAATCAAATTGGGGCGCATCCAATTTCTACCGATTGATGTTTAATATTCCAAGACTTTGTTTTGTCTGCTTCTACTTATATAACGTCTATTTTATCAATGAAACCAAGCGTAGGGACTTCTTTTTTTAACGGTCTGTTCTCCATTTTGGAATGTCATGTGACTACTGAGGACCAATGATGGCAGCGTTTACTGAGAGTTATAACGGAAGTCAATGTTGTGAGGAGCTTGGGGTCCTACTGAGGCCAAATGTTCAATCCTGAAAACAAGTCGCAAGTCTGTTTCTGGTACCATTGTACACATCCCGACACCAAATTGCAGTTCAAAAATGGTATGATTGCTAAAATTGTGCATAAAAAAATTCAAATGACCATAACTTTGGATTAAACTCCATGGTGAATTATTTAGTATGAAAATAATGATTAGTATCCCAATAAGTCATACAGAGATTTGGTTTATTAGGCGGAGGATCTGTGAATACAAATCACGTGAAATAATAAACCTGTATTTTTAAAAGTTTTGACCAATGATGAATCACTAGCAAAGTAACATGTTGACAGGCAACGAAAATTTGGCACCATGACAACAAACTCCCTGCCACAGTGTCTTAATTTCAAGCCATTGGCATTGTACGACCCGTCAAATTACGAGCCACTTCGGCTTTCCATAATTCGCATGGAAAGAGTATGATTAGAAATACTTCATCAATGGTAAATGACTTAAAACAAATCAATAGTGACAGCTTCAACGTTAAGTTGACATAAATGTGATCTACTCACGTTACCAGGCTCGCGAAACACAAACCAGTTCGTTTTCCGGCTTTTACCCCACCCACATTTTTAAGGAAGTAAACAAATCCGATAATACTGAAAAATATTAAAATAACATAATTAGATGCTCACAAAAAATCTGTAAAAACACTTGATTCACTTCTCTTGGTCCCGTTTATTCGATAGACAAGCGTTTAATTGGTGTTCTTTCTTGGTAGTATAGGCGTGTTTCCAACTCGTTTTGACAACTGTCACAATGGCGGACGTGGTCGAAAACTTCGTTGCACATGCCACGTCAATAGCCCGGAGAGGGATAAGCAATTCACATCAATATCTTTACCCCCTTTGACGTCATAATGTAAATTAAAGAAATCCCCATTGATAAAATAATGTCATGTAAGATTCAAGCGTTTCATTTCCACAATGCTTCAAATATAAATGATGCTTCATAGATGGCGCAATGAATTAAGAAAGTATTTCTTGATTATCGCAAGTTTCCACGATTTCAAAGAAAGGGAAATCCCAATGTCCGGGATTTACTATACTATTTATAGAAAACTGATCACGTCACGATAAGTAGGGCAAGTGTCAAATGTATATTTTCTCATTATTCATTTACGGGATCGTGTCAAAGTTAGGGTCTTGTAGAATCTAGTAATTAGAAACATGCCCCATTTTGTTATAACTACTAGGAAGCCGCGATAATGGCTTCCTTCTTTGAATGCAATGTGAATTTATACAATTGGGTGCAGGAGGGTAAAGGACCAGTTACTGCTAGTTAATACAATGAATAAATCTGTTTGCGTGAATATTGCAGCTTTTATTTGATGACTATATATAAACATATGTTTATTGATCCCACCCTATTTACATTTTTTTGGATTGATAATGTTCGCAATAATAAAAAATAAATTTCTGTTTAAATAATAATTGCTGATCCCTTTGACCGTAGACTTGCTGCGGTGTCTCGTTTAGTCTGGATTACCTCCCCTATCACTACGTAAACAACTATAGAACGACAGGGAACCAGACTAAACAACTATAGAACGACAGGGAACCAGACTAAACAACTATAGAACGACAGGGAACCAGACTATGTCTCGTTTTCTTTTCTTCAAAACTACTTTTAAAAGTGATCTCTAGTTTGTTCGTTTACAAATGATGTACTCAGATGTTTTCGCGTGAAAACAATAATATAGGGTTTTCATATGAATTTTCTTATTTATCAATTACAGATAACTAAAATAAATTGCTGAAATTCATCCAGTAAATAGAGGATCTTGCATGAGTGTTCATTACATACGAGTTTTATTAAACGAGTCGACAAAATGATATGACACGAGGCTTTGCCGAGTGTCATATTGTTTTTGACGACGAGTTTATTAAAACTCGTAGGTAATGAGCACGAATGTAAGATTCTATTTATCACATAACCTTAGAAAACGCTCAATATTGTTGTTCAGAAGGATGATGTGCGCTGCATATGTTTCAGTCAAAATTTAGCGGTACAATAAGCGCGACATCATGGTGACGTTGATATTATCCTGACGTCAGTGACGGATCAAGGTATTGATTGGCTAACGTCACGTCAAGCTAATTTAAATATTTATTGCACGGTCTGGGAGTGCCGAACGATATTTACGTCACGGCTTTACGGCACTCCTGGACCGCATGTTATGTGATAAAAAGTTTAGTATGAGTCTATTAAGTCTGTACTACAGCACTTAATATTCTGGTTGCTGGCCCAGTTATAACTGTTACCGAATGAATCGGGAACCAAGCGAAGTGACTACTAAACGACGGTATCGTCCGGTATCAATAGAAAATCCCAATGTTGACAGTTAATCACGCTGTATAGTACATTAATTATGTCGTATAATTGAAACATGTCTGAGGCGGGGGATTAACTAATCATAGATAGTGCGAATGGGTGTGTGCAGAAATGATCACATAATGTTTCAGCGATTTATAATGTGCGGGTGTCTTACACATAAGGACTGGCGCCAGTCCTTAAGGACTGGCGCTAGGGATAAGGACTGGCACTATAACTCAATAAACAAGCACAAATATGATGTTTTTTATTTTAAAATGATAAATAATAGTATTTCGGGTTTATTGTGTGAATTTGAGTCCAATTGGATCAATAAAACATAAGTTATGACCAATTTTGGGATAAAATACATGTATTACCTCCCTTTCATTAAGAACTGGCGCTTAACAATCGATAGATTCGAAGAGAACTGGCGCTATAACTCAATAAAAATGCATACTTAAGACGTTTAAACGGTTTTAAATGATAAATAATAGTATTATGATCATAATTGGCTAATTTCAATATTATATGATTGTTAAAACATGAGTTAAAGCGGATTTAGTCGAAGGATAATATAGCCGAGTCTTGACTTTACATGAAGTGACGTACACAATGGTGAGAACAGAGAGCGTTTCGTTGCATAAGGATTTCAACTCGAAATTCATGTGCATCCAGACCACACCACGAGGAGGCGCTGTCATCATGGTCCATTTTAAAATATTTATTATTTTAAAATAATCCAAATAGCCAAAAATGATAAATAAAGTAATATACTTAATTAAGGATTTGCAAAGTTCTTAGTCAATTATCAAACAGCATTACCTAAAATAAAATAATTAAAACTTAATATAGACTTAATATAGACTACAATAAAAAGTTATTTAAGGCCGATAAATTTCAAAATTCTAAGCAAATTAAAACAATTTACAACAACAACAACAACAACGTAACACCCCAGTCAGCACTACGGTACTGGCCCGGTACTGGCAAATGATCGTACTATCGGCAAACTACCGGCATCGGCATTCCGGTACTGTACCAGCACTGGCCCGATGCTGCTTATCATTGTAGATTTATTTGCCGATCATATCTAACTCGCTGCTGGCATCATGTAATGGGCCGGTACTGGCCCAGTACAGGACGTTTACATTGAATTGTCCATGTATTTGTACATGTGTGCAATGTATATTCTATTGATTTCACATAACTAGAAAATGCAATTGGATAAATCTGTAAATAAATTTCTAACAAATAAAAAAAAATTGTTTTTGTTAAAATGGTAATTTGTAATAACATAATGATGTTATAGTATAGAGTGTTAACTTTTCTACAAAAATAATACTATTAATTCAAGTCTATAATTGTCCAAACTTATCTTGAATTATTTCAAAAATGAATTTTTAGTTATGCATTGTAATTAAAGATATACGAACATGCTAATTTTGTATGTGTATGTAGCTCACTATCAAACAATCAAGGCATTTTATTAAACGATGTGTACATTACATTTACTAAGTTTATGCGCGTGTGTGTATAAGAACTTACTCTGACCAATGACTCACGTTATAACTTCTCCAGGAAATACTTTTCGTAGTAAATTATACACAGCTATCTTCTCTCAAATCAAGGGGTCAGTGTGTTATCTGACTTCCCATCTCGTGAAGTAATTATGTCCAGACACAAATAGAAAGAGCACTGACTCTAAGTGTGTGAGAAACTTCAGTTCAGAGATGTACACATGAAGATTCTGGGAGAATGTATTGAATATACAACGAAATGTAAGTTAAATTGTATATAATTATTTCGAATTTTACTATAATTTAATGATAAATGATTTTTATGATAAACCGCAAAAATGCTACAAATACTAACTATATGACTGTAGTTGAAATAAGTGTGCTATTAAATTTAATATTTAACTCATAATTAATGCAACAAGACCATGCCTTTGATGATTTTAACAATATGATTCTAAAATATATTTTCAGAGAACAGCGAAAATAGTGCTGGGCCAGCATTGGGCCGTTGATTCCCCGTAACACTCAGATGCATCTGCCAGCAATTTTCCAGTACTGTGCCAGCAGTGAGCCATTGAATCCACATCATCTGTCAGCAATGTGCCAGTACTGTGCCAGCAATAAGCCATTGATTCCCTATCATCTGCCAGCAATGGACCAGAACCGTACCAGCAATGTGCCAGCAATAAGCCATTACTTCCCCATCATCTGCCAGCATTGGGCCAGTACCGTACCAGCAATGTGCCAGTGCTGTGCCAGCAATAAGCCATTACTTCCCCATCATCTGCCAGCAATTGGCCAGTACCGGGCCAGTGATCATTACGGTACTGGGCCAGTACCGGCTGCCGGCAATGGCCCAGTAATGTGTACGGTAATGGGCCAGTACTGGGTCAGTACCGTAGTGCTGACTGGGTTGTACACTGCCACCCCATGATGGGGCTCTACAGTGATTCTCAAGGCGTGTGTGTTACATCGCTACCAAAATCTAAGCATATAAATGAAACAACAACAACGTAACACACTGCCACCCCATGATGGGGCTCTACAGTGATTCTCAAGGCGTGTGTGTTACATCGTTACAAAAATCTAATCATGAAGTTTCAATCAGCACATGTTTTTTTGTTTTTTGGGATTGCTAATAGTTCTGATATTGACCTTGCGCTTCCTGGTGCCAGGTTTTTTGCCATTGTTACGTGGAACTACCACTGTTGACTGTCCATCTGTGGACGTAGTCAATTTTAGCGCATTTGGCCTATATGTTATGTTTATTTTGTCAACATAAGTGAGAGGGGAAAATTTGTGAAAGACTTTAACTTGACAAAGAGATGCTTCAACGCTCAGCGAAAAAAGATCAATAAGTTAATGAGTAGACAAGTGTCCATAATAAGACTCAATGAAATAAGATTAAATAAGGACTATGAGAGAGACTGCGTCCATTTTAATGAAAATGGGACACGAAAGTTTTTTCATGCCGTTAGAAAATGTTTGTAAATTGAAATAAAAATTTAAACATAATTATTGTGTTATATTTATACTCATAAGCCACTCATAATAAATAAATCAATTCGCACGTGCATTATACACACACCAAAATTAAACAGAACGAATATATGGTCTTATTGTTGAGGTGGTCGTTATTTGCGGTTTTACTGCACATTATATTTGCCCCCAACATACAACTTAACATAATAAATAAATCAATTCGCACGTGCATTATACACACACCAAAATTAAACAGAACGAATCTATGGTCTTATTTTTGAGGTGGTCGTTATTTGCGGTTTTACTGCACATTATATTTGCCCCCAACATACAACTTAACATAATAAATAAATCAATTCGCACGTGCATTATACACACACCAAACGAATCTATGGTCTAATTATGATCCACGAAACATATTATTTTATTAAGTGCAAATAAAGCATTTCGAGCATTTCAGATATGGTATACATAACCAGTATTGTTTATAGATGAACATTTATACAAATCTACCGTCTGTACAAAACATTTATGACATGTAATATATATACAATAAACTCGTACTATCAGTGAAATTGGCAGTATACTGTGCCTGAGGGAATATGACACTATTATACAGGGACAATAAAGGTGCGAATGATGAATGCAATTAAGTGTGCCCAAGAAAACGGTCAATTAACAGCCATACCATATACATGTATAGTAATATTTCTTACCTGCACAAAGCTGCTTTGTAGTTGTAATCCTCATTATCCAAGGCACATTTAGCACACACAAATTTGAGACTTGGTACTGACCAAGAGTCAAAATCTACTTCTGTCAACTTACAACATGTACGATGCACCCAATTTTTGCACGGTGTGCACCAAATTGTTTGACTCGCACAGTCCTTAGTACAAATTGAACAAGGATATTTTGTCTCCTTCATTTTGAAAAAATATACACAAAAAATGCAGAATTTGTAAATAAGTCCCAAATAATTGCAACAGACACTTAAATTAATTAAATTTCTCAACAAATAATTAATTTAAAACTGTAAAACTAGACTTACAGTAAATGTATAATTGCAACAGACAATTAATTAATTTTTGCAACAAATGATTAATTACAAACCGTAAAACAAATAATGCAGACTCGACTAACAAATTATTAAGTTAATCGATATACAGACAATTTTAATGTTAAAAAATAATGAAGAAGCAGACAAATTATTCCAATTAACACAAATAATTGAACAATAATTTTGAACATTGAAACTTCTCATAGCATACGTATATACTATCAGACTGATTTGATTAAGGGAATATACAATTATATACAGTTCACAAATAAAGAACTTTGGTAATTAGTTTGTTTTGACATAATTATGTCTTTGTCTGATTGTGTTTGTAATAGAAAATATTTGTTTTTCTGTTTTGATATCGATAATCATATGCCGTGCCTGATAGATCACACCGCTAGTTGAGTATGAAATGTCAGCGACTTGATTGTTATTTTGGAAATGTGATAAAACCAATTAACAAATAAAATATGCATTAACACTAGTATATAATTGGTGTTTGTCACAGTTGGATGTAACTAATTTCGCCGAACGACAATCATTAACTGTATCTTAAAGAATTTGTGACAAACGAATTACGATTGTTAGTCGCATTCCATTCCGAATGTTCCATACAATATGTTTTAATTGTATTAGCTATCATAATTATAGGACGCAAATGGTATCATGTATGTAATTCAAGTAATAATACAAGAACAACATTTATTATAACATAATTCGACTTTAATTTATATATACGACATATCCTAACATATGTGATGTTCATAATTACTATATAGTATCATTAAAAATCATTACAACATGTTACTTAACTAGTTCGTAATTCTGTTCAATTACACTCTCAGCGCCAGTTCTTAATGAAAGGGAGGTAATACATGTATTTTATCCCAAACTTGGTCATAACTTATGTTTTATCATTCCAATTGTACTGAAATTCACATAATAAACCCGAAATACTATTATTTATCATTTAAAACCGTTTAAACGTCTTAGGTATGCATTTTTATTGAGTTATAGCGCCAGTTCTCTTCGAATCTATCGATTGTCGAGCGCCAGTTCTTAATGAAAGGGAGGTAATACATGCATTTTATCCCAAAATTGGTCATAACTTATGTTTTATTGATCCAATTGGACTCAAATTCACACAATAAACCCGAAATACTATTATTTATCATTTTAAAATATAAAAACATCATATTTGTGCTTGTTTATTGAGTTATAGTGCCAGTCCTTATCCCTAGCGCCAGTCCTTAAGGACTGGCGCCAGTCCTTATGTGTAAGACACCGATAATGTGCTTGTAATTGTATAGGCCTATATGCGAGTGCTGCACGCTACATGTACTTACGTTTTTCACTTTGAACAGCACGTGTATATTAGAACGTTTTGTGCCTCCATATAGATGGATTTTGACACAATTACAGCCCTTTCAGAGCCTGCCATCTGACGGTGTCTTGTCATCAAGGGATTTAGAAATAACTAAAAATGATAATGACACAATGTGTCATGCCCAAGACCTAGTTCCAAGGTCAAGGTCACATCTGTCAAACAATAAACGGGGTGTATTTGAATCTGTTCCATTACTCTACCATTCATAAAGGGATTTTCATATCACTTGGCATAAATGTTAACCATAATAAGACGGATTTGTCATGCACAATACCTAGCTTCAAGGTCATACTTATAGGTTTTTTATTGTGTATGGCAATGATTTGTCTTTACTGACAGAACATTAGCAGGGGAATCCGTGTCGTTCAGACACATTTACAGTTTTGGTTTGGAACACCACTCCTTGAGTTTTTTTCTGTCAGATTGTACACCAAAACATAACGCCTTGCATCAAACATTTTTCTTGTGGTAAAGTTGAAATAGGAAACATACACTTTTCTGCAAGGTTCATCATTTCAAGAAGTGCGAGGTCAATTGCATAATTGTTCTATCTCATATTTTCGTGCCATATCTTGAAATACGTAGAGAAATTAAGGTACAATATACGGATAAGTCTTCAACTGAAGCAAAATTGTTTTTAATACCATTTTTATTTCGCACTATATTGATCACCACAGTCTCTAACAATCAAACTGAAAACTCTTTTTGATAAGTATACTAGACCAAATTTACTTAAAATAAATACAACTCTAAATTTTCATTACATATGGGCACCAGTAAACATTTGATGTTGGCTCAACTTTGTGTCGATAGAATGCCGAAAGGTTGCCGATGTCACGGATATACACAGAATATCATGTATTCTTTGCCGATGTATATAAATGGAACCGAACTACTATCCTGTGATCAGTTGAAAGTTGAATACGATGCATGGAAAACGCCATTAATCTTGCTAGTTTCAGCTACCAAACATAAGACATAGTTTCAGCTTCACAATAGTTGAAGAACCTAATTTAAGGTATAAAAATCCTTGACATATTGAGCTCATGAAAAAGACATATGTAACCAGTCCTTGGTAGATATACCTGGATTATCTTTCCGGTGTTTGCCTTTAATAGCTGATGACTGTGGGGCACTGGTTGTGTCATCGTTTTCTACAGGGGATGACATAACCCTATTTGATAGCTTGTCCTTGATTTGAAGGACCGTGATTAAAGCGGTATATTCAAGATTTAAACTATCGGCAAACTGACCTTATCGCTTCCGCAGTCGCTTGTGTATGTTGTGTATAGTTCGGGAAATACGGCTACGACTCGGCATCCCTTCCGCTCACAGTCGGCGCCTTCGGTAACTACTCGGCTTGTTTCTTAACATGATCGGCATAGCTTCCGTGTGTATAACTCACCCATTCGTCGTATTCGGGGAATATTCGGCATTGATTCAGTTCCTTCGGGAACCACTCAGGATGGTTAAAATGATTACGAAGCCTCTCAGAAGGCTTCCCGAAGATGCCGAGTGAATGACGATGGATTCCCGAACACCCCGAACTGATGCCGATGGTTTTCGATTACCCCGAAGCACTCCCGAACAAGATGTACCGTCGTCGTAAGTCTTAAAATTTGGATGCCGAAGATTTTTCGGTCCCGAAGTGTCCAGATTTTAGGCTTCCAGAAGCGTATAGGAATGACCCGGAAGGGTTCCAGAACATCGCGATGACATGCCTAACAATCCCGATTAGGCAAATTTAGCCATCGGGAACCCTTCGGGGTCCTAGTGGACGGCAGGTCATACACGGCGTCATTACTATGAAACGTCACACTGCAACTAGCCAAAACATGCCAATTACGCTGATATATTTTTGTCTGGATGTGGCAAACAGTACTTCAGTATTATTGCCATTAAATATTTAAACTGATTTCTGAAATATATTTTTTCTGCTGGCGCACATACCGTTACCATGGGTTACAAATTCTTCCTTTGATCGTATGCAACGTATGCTGGTATAAAATAAATTCCTCAAATATATGTGATATACATGTAGTTGTAGAATTTCAAAGCTTTGCCATTATGCTGGACTAAATAAAGCACGAATTCCGGGACACCCGACCCATTTAGCCAAAAACCCTATCCAAGCCCCGTTACTACCAAGCACCCCGTAGAGAAATATTCAAGCCCCGCTACTGACAAAATATTTCTCTGAGGGGTGGTTTGGGCCATATGTATAAATGTGTAAAATATCAAGTTCCTGTGCTCATATATAGTGTGTGTAATTATTTAGGCCTTACGGTCAAAGGATAACCCATGAATGTGCAAGCAATTATATCCAATAGGGTCCCGTGTTTTTGCTGAAGAGGCGGAAAGTAGAAGAGAATGAGTTGTGATATCGGTACAAGGAATCCGGGTGCGTTTCCCTGACTCGATCCGAAAAGACTCCCTCCTTCTTTAACGTGCCCGGTGAATAGCACATCTGGGTTTCCAACCAGTTCGTCTCTAGCTGGGTGGGAAACAATGAAAAGCGTTTCAGAAATGACCGATATTCGAACCAGGGACCTCTCCATCAAGTGCGTTATCCAGTCGACCACCGTGCCACCAAATATTTGTCAAAGTAATGCAATAAACAATCAATCACATGTTTTAATGGGATTATCGAACCTGCGATTATATAACCAACGAGATGATACCGATTTATGTATCATCGACCTATAAATCAACAGAGACACTTACTGCATGTTGACCTGTATTTAGACCAGACATTTACTAAGCTAATCAACGAAAACAACTAAAGGCGCATACACACAGGCTTTTTCATTGGTCAGCATAGATTAATTATACGTTCACGTATAAATAAATACGTGCACGTATAATTTATACCCGAAAATATACGTGGACGTACAATTATATACGTGCACGTATAAATTTATACGTGCACGTACAATTTTTATACGTGCACGTATAATTATATACGTGCACGTACATTATTATACGTGTTCGTACAATTTCGCTTATATATACGTGCACGTATAAATTTGTACGTAGTACACTTTTTAATTTATGTTTTTATTCATCATCGCCACCGGAAATCCATATGGGCGAGGCCCCCAGAAGAGGTTAGTCACTTTAGTTTTTGGGGGATAGTACGTAACACAGAAGGTGTCCCAGTTCCAGAAGCATCCCTGGTTTATTTACGTGTCTGATGCTTTCCATCATACACGGGACCTCGGTTCTAAAGTCTTGTTCGAAAGACTGTTGGTAATTTTAGTCATGTTCGGTGGGAAACACTTAAAAACATTTTTGTTTTTGATCCGGCTGGAGTAGGGATCGAACCCACAACCTTCGGATCAGTACAGTAGCCCTTACCACTAGATCACTTGTTCACCTGTATGGTCGTCACTCCCGTGTGAAGAGCCTTTTAGTATGGTAAGCGTCTGTGCTCGTTCGAGTCGAGAAGCTCTGAATTGAGTATATTTTCAACATGTATAGTGCGGCCAAGATATGATGGCACAATAACATTGTGTTAACGTCACTGGTTGGATCAGTCCATATATAAATGCCGTAAAAGTAAATGAATCATGATCATCTTATCGCTTGTTCAGTTATTTTAAACTACTAAGGATGAAGATGGTTGTGCTTATTATATATATAATTATAGTCTACACTTGACGAATGTTCTAAGTACACACTTTTAGAACTAGAATAAATCAGGAACATAATTATCTAAACTCACTAAAACTGTATAGATATCATATGTGGGTGATTGTCTTTAATACAGAAAAAGAAAAATCAAGATCTACGTAAAAATCATTGATACGTGACGAAAATGATAAAATCACATTTTTCTCGTGCACACATCTCAAATATGTGTAAATTTGTTCAAAGCATTTCATACACGATCAATGTTCGACCCCCAAACATAAAGCCATAAAAATATTTCGTATTATATGACGTAAATGACGCTTGAGGAGTGCGCAAGTGCGATAGGAATGCTTGAAAGCGGCATGTCAATAAGACGGGTAAGATTTAATCCATTAATTGTCTGTTTTGGGGTTCTTTACTCATGCACATAATTATTATTATGGTAGCTGCATTTAATTTACGAAAAAAATGCATGTTTATATTGACTCGATTAAAAATTGAGACGTCACATGACGTCATTTACATTTAGTCGTTGAATGCGTCAAAACATGATTATGACAACATCTGACTGATAGTTGTATCACTTTAAGATTGTGAAATAAGGTGGAATCGTTGAACTGAACAGAATAGGTTCATTCATTTGCATGGAGCAATTTGAGTTTGAGCATGGAAGTAACTTTCAATGGGCATTTATCATCCGAATTACTACTACAGTTTAACAAAACTCACTTTTTTCTATCAATCATGTCTTTTGTAAGATACGAACACATTCTCATTACATAGACTTTGATTTTAATGCATTTTTTTAATTAGGTTGCACGATGGTATGGCCGCCTTGAAGCCCGGACCTAAATCCGATAGAATACGTCTGCGATGAGTTTGGGCGTAGCATCCGAGCACGACGACAACACCAGACCGTATAGGAACTTATTACGCACTCTTTACTTGAACTGAATGCACTCCCGCAGCAATTGGTACACATCTTTATCAATTCAAAGCCTCAGAGATGTCAGGCTATCAACAGGGCAGACTGTGGTCATACACGATATTGATGTGCGACTTCGTTGTTCTAAGCAGTGAACTAAATGGTCGTTTTCTAATATGTTGTTATTATATTTTAGAATGGTAATTAACTCAACGTGATAGACAATAGTTTCCTGATTCCAATGGTATATTCGATTCACAGATAGGTCTAATATTTTTTCAATTAAATGAAAAATACAAAGTGTGTAATTAGAACATTCGACTAGTGTATAGTGGTAACGTCTCTAATCTCAACGCAGTTTTATGGTCCTGGTTCGAATCCCATCAGAATCTTTTCTGATTTTTTCGCGAAATATTTGTCCGAACGCTTTTTATAAAACTCGTGTATTTGTGGGTGTATTACTTTAATCAACATCTCGAATTAACTTTTTGTTCATACATGTACTAATTGTGAAACGAGTTTTCCCGACTTATTACTATCCACAACTCATGCCTGATGTTATCCATCATCACAAGGGTATGTGAGAACCCTTAAAGTGAATTAAACTATTTTCTCTTTTATGCTGAGCGCCTAGCTAGGGATAGACTGGTGTACATCAATTTTATTGAGCGTCTTTGGTATGACGCAGCCTGGGATCGAACCCGGGACCTCCCGCACTCGAAGTGGGCACACAAGCACTAGGCTTTCGAGGATTAATTTTACAGTCAGATATATTGGTTGTTGTACTGAGCCAGATTGTTCAGGCATGCGATATGTTGTGATGTTGAGCCATACAATCCGAGTTGATAATGATTATTTCCCAAAATGGCAATTTTTATATCATACACCACCGTATTACAACAACCACCAGCCGTCCTTTTGTGCAACAAGGTTGTGTCTCACTACCATGTATATAGTATATACTATTTAGAAGGATACAACCTTTTTGCACCAAAAGAAAGTCCCTGTTACTCTATCATCTATATTTGATACATCTATTGGCTTGTTTTGATATAGAAGACTATGAGAACATGTTAATAAACTCCAACACAAGTAAGATCCGCATATAGTTATACATTGTATATTTAACTTTTACATCCCAACGAAAGTCAATAAACATATTAAACAATAAATAAGAGAGTTGGATGACAACAAGCGTGCGCATCCATTCGTGACATTAATTGGCAACGATACAATTCGACTCTCACGGTCTAAGACCGGTGAAAGAGTTTTTGCTTTAATCACTGTATGTCCTTTTGGTACTGGAATAGCTGATTTAACCGGGTGCCAGACGTCGTTTCCAAGTGAAACCAGAATCACGTGATGTGGATACAGCGTATTGAATTCAATGGTATTTCTAGCAGCATTTAAGAAGATACCCGGTGGAGGCACACGGTATTTTATTCCAATTTTGTCTAACATTGGTAAATGCGTTTCACCTAGAATCTGAACAAAATGAGACCAGTCCATTTTCTTTGCCTTTTCTCTTTCAATTGAATTGTGAACATCCTCCCAGTCGGCTTTGTGCCACGCCCTCTCTGCAACTGCCAACATACGCGGGAATATCATACTGAACAGCTGGTCTTTGGTTCGAATTACTTCTGACCAGACACACGCTTCAATACCGACTATATTACTAGGATTGTTAATTCGGGGACATTGTCCGCTAGGGCATATGTTGTTCAAGTCTACACGTTTACCATTTCTATCAAAGTCAGCGTTAGCAAATATATCCATCGGCATTAGACCAAATGCTTTATATGTATCTATATATCTAGTCGCCCAGTATAAACCCCGTTCTTCCGGGTCAGGTTCGTACGGGTGATCAAAGTACAGATGAGTTGCCATCGAGTTTATCACTTTATATCCGGCATCAGAGAATACAATAGGCAAAACACCACCGCCGTTATTCCAGGCATTGTTCCACGTGTTTATATATACATCCCTTTGTTTGAACTCTTTGACATTAAACGGCTGTCTTTCACCGAATGCTCCGTCTTCCCATAACGCTATATTTAGTCCATATTTGTCGGCAATATCGCTTATGGTCATAATAAACATCTTCTTAATCGCCACATGGTTAGGTGTCTTGCTTTGAAAAAGTCGTGTACAAGACGGAGATGCGGACCATATACCCCTTGGAACCTCATCTCCTCCAAAATGGACGATGTCTAACTCCTGTGTTTTGTAGTAAATTGTTTTCAAAGCTGATACAATACGATCTACAAACAGGTATGTTGTATTCATACAAGGGTTCATGGAATTCCCAACCCAACCTTGCACGGAACGTACCGTTGACTCATCATCAGAGAGTACGAACGATTCGGAATTAGTCGAAGAATTACTACTTTTTCTGTTTCGTTCGTGGTGTGACATAGCTAACACGGCCGAGAGCGCATGCCCAGGCATATCAATTTCCGGTATAACCCGGATGTGCCTTTTTGCAGCGTATCTCAATATTTCTCTAAAATCACTAACGCTGTAATAACCGGAACCGGAAGTAGTGGTAAATGGACCGGAACCTAAACTCGGTTTTAAACATTTAACAAAACTGTGGCAACGCTTAGAGCTGTACTCGGTAAGTTCCGGAATACCTGGTATCTCTATACGCCAACCTTCGTCATCAGAAAGATGAAAGTGAAGTGCGTTCATCTTGTATGAAGACATAATGTCTAACAATTTTAAAACAGTTTCTTTGGGATGAAAGTTTCTAGCTACATCCAACATTAAGCCTCGATAAGCGAATCTTGGCTTGTCTTGAATAGTCATGTCTGGAAACGAATCTGATTTTGGATTTCCGGTCTTAGCGATGATCATCATAAATAACGTCTGGGTCGCGTAAAAGGCTCCTTTAATTCCACTTGAATTTATTAGAACTTTTTTCGAGCCACTGTTGAATTCAATTGTATATTCTTCGTCGTCGAGATTCAAATTCGCCACGAATTCAAAATAATGACTACCAGGGGTAGCTACATTAACCTCACGGAAACCAAGCTTTTTAGCTAATATAGTTGATCTAGATTCGGTAACTGTGTCGGTAAATGTTAGTACAACCCACGAACTGTCTATGAACATTTTACCGCTAGTTTGTGACGTTTTCACCGATTTTGGTGTTGGTATGACGTTGAGCGGTTTGGATAATGACGTTTGTTCCGGTATTAAGTTCATTGTAAACCTTTCTTCCGGGGTATATGGGTTGTACAGATCATCAACACTTCTTTTCCATTGAGAAGATTCGTTGAAATCACCGACAAAAGACAGGGATTCGTCCTGAGTTGCTTTAATGATTGCTGGCGACGTCACACTTTTCGGAGACCAAACATACCAGTTTGGTAAAAAGTCCGTTCGGGAAATGGTTCTCCAACCCTCTAAAATAACTGTGACACTCTCCCCAGGCGGAAGTCCATGGAATTCCCCATTAACAGGTTCCAGGTAGTATAAACCAGCATTCACCAAATATATACTAAAACTATGTGTTGGCTGGTCCCTCAATGCTCCGAAACAATTTAAATATATCCTCCAAACGCCCGGAAGTATTGTCTGGTCCCCAGAATTTGTAAATACAAGCCGCAGGGTACCAACCGGCGCTAAATTGTCCACCACTTGTACGTTAACCAGTAGATTATCCGCAATATAATTGACCCGGACTTCTTCCTCACTTAATGCACTGTGTCCTCCAAACGATGTAACAGCCGTATATCCAACAATGAATGTCACACAAACAACTACAAAGCACAAGCCGGGTCGCCTTGCCAGAAATGATAAAGCTGTACGTAACTTGTTCATCAAAATATTATTCCCAGCGAACCATCGTCCCGATATCTTCATCTTCGTGTTGTTTAAATCCTTCACCTGTATTCAGATCACGTGTGTACAGTGTTCAACTCTCGGTATGAATATGTTGTTATTTACAATGCACGATTCAAGCATGCTGCAATGAACACGCCTATACATACTCGACAAAAATAATATACACTACTCATTTAAATTCTGACGAAGATTTTACATTGTCTTGCTCTATTCGTTTACATACTAAATACACGCAGATTACACGTACGGTTATTTATCTAGACAGGTTTGACAAGCGCATACATATATACATACATTCGAGTAATTAAATTGGCCTGCTGCAGGCGCGTAGCTATATGTAACAGTCCATGTTACGCAAGACATCACTCTACAAATCAAAGCACTGAGAGTGCTGGTGAGAGGCGATCTGGTTGCTGCTACTAAAGCTTAACCGACTTTACACGTTTAATGTTCGTTTTCTTACTGCCGATCTTGTCTTGAATGTCAAAATAGGCATATGTGACTATATAGGCATGTTGGGTATCTAAATAATTGTAAATAGGGGCATATTAATTTATATGTAATACGTGTATTGAATGCGTATATCAAAAGTGGCTTAAAAATAATACTACGTGCCTATTTATCAGATTCTACAGTACCGCCTTGTAATCACTTCCCTCACAGCGTGAGACATCTATAGAAAGCGGCTAGTATATAGCCATACCATGTGATTGCATAACAGTACTCCGCAGACCAATTTACGATTCATTGATAAAACCATTACGTGACCCTGGTCTGAAGTTTCTAAAAATAACTATACAGCCGGGACATTTGATGAACACGTCATTTTCATATTACGAAACAAGTCCGATATGGCCTCGGCGGAGTGATTTTCTGCAAAAATATCGATTTAACGAACAGTTTCACAATAATTGTTGATCTTAGAATTAACAAATGTCGCTGATTGAATTAAATCAGATTAAAAATTTGGAGAAACATATGAAGCAGTATTTGGAATGTTGACAGTTTCTGGAACTACTTGAATGCGGCTTCAAATAGCAGCCTAAAGGCGGTTATGGTTACATTAAGAAATGGGCAATGGTAGTATAGAGAGGCTATCGCCTCTCAAAAACAATTAGTGGGGAAATATAGAGCGGTGCAATTTGAGGGGGTTTTACCATCTGCACGGCCCTGTGATGCAGGGATTTTACCTGGACCGGGTTTTGCATAGACAAAATTAAACATCTCCGCCCCGGGATGGGGGCGTGGTTTCAATTGACCGGTGTATTAGCAAAATGATGATGGTTACTGAAAATGTCTAGTAAGTAGCCTACATCAGCTTTTGTACGTAGAATAAAGTAATAAAGGTGATGCTATGAATCCGCTTTCAGAAAATATGTACATGTATAACCATCGAATATCTAGCTTAAATTACATACAATGTACATACATCCACAGGTAACTGTATCATTAATTAAGAGTAAACAAACAAAATAAAACAATGTTTTTTTATAAAATTTATGGGAACTTGACCACACAGTCACCGAGGTGCAGTTTGTTTTTAATAAACATTTTATTGATACTGGTGTTATTTTAAATATATTTACATAATCAGAAACTAGAGAGCTTCGTCTTTCATTTGATATAAATATTTTAAAATTCCGTCCATAAATAAGAAAATAAGCCCGTAGGGCGTGAAACCACTTTCTTTTTTTTGTTTAGAATAGCAGTGTCGTATCTATTGAATGCACCTCCGTGACTGACTGGACACCGTGGTATACATTTCATTGTATAACTTTTAAAATAGTTGATCAATTTCAATGGGATTTTGCATGGAGGGAGTTCTAACAATGTTGTCTAAGAATGTAATTACTTTATGAAGATATCGTAAGCCTATTTCTGTTTTTGATGCCTTGAAAATCTGACCACTTTAGTATAAATGCACCTTGCTAAGATAACACACATTTTATAAAATAAGTTTTTTTACTCATTTATCAATGATACAGTTACCTGTGCATACATCTTCGTTGATAGAAAGTTGAGTTACGTTTCATTTCGAATTGTTGTTGATTTGTCGAAAACCTTCGTGCTAACAGTGCTATACTAGAGTTTTGTACGGTATATATTATACTGTAGAGAGTTGGCAGTCCAGCCCTCTGAAATATGGAGAACGTATATGAAGGAGTGCAAGGGGACGGTTGCTTATGGTTCTCCTATAAAGACACTTTTAAAATTAGTGATAATACTGAAGTTTATAATTACGAAATAGTATTTCGTTAACTAAAGCATAATTTTATCGTAAACAGTAATACTATTTGATTGTTACGATTTGTATGATGACCATTCTAACACTCTATGGATGGCAAACGTTTGGACTTGATCTATTTGCTACCATGCTACCTGTCCTATGTACGAGTCTACATTGTTAAATTATTCATATCAGTTTATCTTAATACGTCATTTTTGCCTCCGGCTAATACATGAATACGAATACGAAAGTTTATTTTACATAAAGCATAACACAATGGTTATTGCAAATAAATACACGCAACACGTTTATACTTCCACGCAAAAGAAACTGTGTGTAGCAACGTTAAATGTCGCATCGACGCTAAATGTCGCACTTGACGTTAAATGTCGCAAGGCTGACGCTAAATTTATTAGGGGTTTACCCAAAGGGGTTCGACACATAAGCCTGCAGTGATTAAAAACTGCTTTCAAAAAATTTTTTTTCTTAATTCTACTATGTCCATGTATATTGTATGAAATATACACAGAAGAAATAAAAACATATTTATTGAAAACAGTTTTTAACCACTGCATGTTTATGTGTCGAACCCCTTTATGTTTACCGGGATGAACCGAATCTTACTCGATATACCCGAGTCAGTGAACCGTCGTACAACCGTAACAACACTGGATCGGCAAGACGAACCGTGGTGAACCGTGATACTCTTACCAAACTGGCAAAAGAGGCCCGGTTGTTTTAAAATGTTTAAAGCCTTGTGGAGTTATCAGGAGCTACCGAGAGGAATGGTCGTAATATGATCGGCAATATTTTAAACATGATAGAGATAATCAATATGCAGGATATAACAGGGTAGTTGGTACCGATGATGGTCATTTTCATGGGCAATATACAAATATGAGACCACATGAAGGCATAGGTACGCGCGCGCGCACACACGCACGCACGCACGCACGCACGCACGCACGCACGCACGCACGCACGCACGCACGCACGCACGCACGCACGCACGCACGCACGCACGCACGCACGCACGCACGCACGCACGCACGCACGCACGCACGCACACACACACACACACACGCACACACACCTGTGTTTAGGAGTCACCAGCAAGATATGCCCGGGTTTGATAGAGTTATTACTCATGATAGGCCATATCATAATGATAATTGTAATACTGTAGGGATGTATCCTCTCCCCGTACCCCATACTCTACCTTAAATGATGAATAGTCACGGTACATTTGAGTAACCGAGCAATAACAATGATTTTAGAAACTCTACTAATAAAACCAGATAAATTTGATGGTTGTTCCTGTGAATGGTCTGACTATATCACACATTTTGAACAGATAGCTACATGGAATAGGTGGGATAATAAACACAAAGCATGCATGCTGTCCATTAATTTGCGAGGCGAAGCTCATCGTTTACTTTCAACCTTAAGACCTGAACCGTTAGATGACTATTTTGAAATCAAACGCGTGTTAACACAAATATTTAGACCTCATGAGCGAGACCTTGATTATCGGCGCGAATTCCGTAATAGAAAACGTATTAAAGGTGAATTAGTATCTGATTATGGTTACGCCTTACGAAGATTAGGTCAGAGAGCATGTCCTGCCATGCCTAGTAATGCGTTGGAATCATGCATTATTGATCAATACATTCATGGGTTAGGCAACTTTGAATTGCAGAAGCATGTGCAATTTTCCCATCCCGCTTCTTTGGACGTGGTTATTAGTGCTGCGGTGGAATACACAACATAACAAGGATCTCTTGATAAGGTTTCAAAACCCATTGATGATGATTTAAGGGGGACAACTCACTTACCAAAGGAACATGTAGTTTCTTCCCTTTGGCCAACTAATCTAAAATCTGAATTTAGTGTTGAGGTATTAAAGCCGCTGCTGTAGTTGACCAAACCATAAACCAAAGAGAGCAAAGGGCTTCATTTCCCACTACTGGTTCAACCCATAATAATAGAGGTTCTGCATCCCGTAATATTGCTGGTGGGAACAATTACTCAATTCCTAATCAATCAATGGAACCATGATGTAATGCTAGGGAGCAATATTCATATGACACTCAGCCAAGTACAATACATGTATATAACTCAGGATATCAAAGTGGGTCGGAGAGAAATTCCCCTCATCCGCAATGGAATCATAGAAATGTTTACTCTAGATCTAAGGTTTTATATGTAGTTATTGCAACCGTTCGGGTCATGATGAGAGCCGTTGTTATGTTAAACAAAATGAACGTCTTCAGGACAACTAACGTTGGCTGATGTTGAGGCCAAAACGTCAGTCCCTGAATTGGATGCTAGACCAAATATTGACACATGTACTTAACAGGCTTTACAAGACATTAAGTTAAAAGAAGATCATAACATTATGATCTACTTTTAACTTAAATTCGTCGCGTTTCATGTGACTAAACCTGTACTCATAGTGAATCAATAGTCAGCTAATGAACCCGTCAATATTTCACGCAAAATACCTGAAATTCAAATATCACCCCAGAAAATGTTGTTGTGTATGTTCCAGACAAATATTGAGCTCAAAAGTTCAAATCAAATCATGATAATATTGAGCCATTACAATCTCCTGGCAAGTGGGAGCAAAGTAAAAATGAATTAACAGCAGAGTTAAGCAATACATATCGTGCTTCTTGCTACGAGGTTTGCATTATATATTGCATGACTCTCATACAATGTACATACTGCCATTGACCAAGTTAGGGATGGTATGCTTATTGACTCAGGAAGTCCTGTATCAATCATTTCTACGAAGTGTTTCAGTAGGCTTAAAAATAAATCCAAATTGACATATGAAACACTCTTTGATGCGAATGGTGTCAGTACACAAACTTTAAGGAAATGTTCTCTCAATGTTGACCTTGATCATTTAACCTTTAGTTTTGACTTCATCATAGCTGATATAGAAGAAACCATTAGTATTCTATGCTAAGATATCTTTGAAAAATACAAAGTTAGTCTTAATTTTTCTAAGCAGTTACTTCAAACTGAGATTGGCAAAGTAAAAATGTACATTACACAGGTAAACAGGAAGTAATTACTCAGCCAGTAGAAAGGTCTTATAAACCTAAACAATGTAATCCTGGAGTACAAATTGAGGATATAGGAAATAAGTCTCATAATGAAAACTTAAAATGTGAATCAACCAACAGTCTGTATTTAAATCCTAAGACTGGATTGACAAATAATACAATTTCATGTGTCAGGTCTCATATTCAGACATTGTTAGGTGATACTGGCAGCCCAGCTTCTGTCTTTGATCATTACAGCCCAGTTTATGTCTTTGATACTGGCAGCCACGTTTCTATCCTTGATACCGGCAGCCCATTTTCTGTCTTTGATACTGGCAACGACGTTTCTGAATTTGATACTGACAGCCACGTTTCTATACTTGATACTGGCAGCCCAGTTTCTGTCTTTGATACTGGCAGCCTAGTTTCTGTCTTTGATACTGGCAGCCAAGTTTCTGTCTTTGATACTGGCAGCCACGTTTCTGTCTTGACTGGTACATGTTATCATAGACTAAAACATAAACCTAAATTAGACATGTTAGACACCAATCTTGTGGATGCAAAAGGAATAAATAGAGAATAATAGGTTAGTGCCGGGGATGAATAAGTTTATCTGGCAAGGCGGAGGAATTTATCGGGTGAGCCGTAGGCGAATCCGATAATTTCCGTAGCCGAGCCGGATAAACTTTTACTTCATTCATGGCACTAACCTATTATTCTATTTATCCAGTCGCTTAATTTGCTCAGTCAGGGGATCAAACTCGGAACTATATTGTGCATTTTTGTAAACTTTATCGATCTACCCGTATATATATGAATTTACACGGAGTTTCACTTTCCTGTATTCTTTGGAATTAATCAATATATCAATTTCTGTAAAATAAATCTTTATCAATGATACAATTACCTGTGGTTGTGGTGTGTAATCTGGTAAATAGGTGAGCACATATATCACGAGAATATCGTGAATGGCTATAGGGCATTTGTGTCGTAAACACATTCACTTGTTCAAAATTAAGCTGCATGTGTAAATGGTATGGCGTCCGTTGCCTAAGCAAAGCTCTACCAAGCGCTTTTATTCAGTTAACTCCCGTTTAATTGAATATAGAAGGCAATGATTACCTCCGTTGAAAGCGCTACGTAGCGCTCCCCCATGGAAACGATCTCCTGGTTTCGCTCCTAATCTTACTTTACGCGTAAAATTTGTGCAGAACATCACGTGACATGGAACGAGTTTTGAACGGAGTAATGAATGATGATTTCACAGTGTATAAACAAGTCAATTTCCGGTTATCGCAATAAGGAGTACACGTTGAATTATATAGGATTGCAATAAAGAGTACAGTGATGGAAAATCACCGGATGTTTCAATCACAATAACGAATACAGGTTGGATTATATAGGATTGCAATAATGAGTACAGTGATTTGGTTTATACGCGGTGGATTTTCTTCAGTTCTTCTGCTGGATTATGATAAATTGATGCTTATTGGTGTAAGTAAAGTACATGCATACTGTATGATAATGAAATACCGTAATTTCTTGTTAAATCTTATTCTTTAATTTGTTGCAAATTTTGAAAATAAGGACAATTTAGAAGGTCGTAAGTAGGCCTACGGAAGCAGGCTTATTCAACCCCAAGCTCATTCAACCCCAAGCGATTTTAAGTATTAATTATTAAACCACAAACTCATTCAACCCCAAATATGTAAGGCTCATTCAACCCCAATGACAAAAATTGCGTTAGAAAATGACCCTTCAAACCAAAATCTTAAGGGTCAAAATGTGGCTTTTTGTAATTTTCAAGGGTCAGAACCCCTGTTCCCGAGTCAAATGGAACTCCCGAGGTTATTATTAAAAATTTACATTTAATTATGACTTGCTTTGATTGTACATTTATTTATTTGTATAATAATAAACAAAATAATTAATTGCTCGTTTTGTGTTTCAAGTTTGCTATGTATTTCACCAGTATTGTGTATATAAACCATAACTATATAATATTTGTCAATGACTTCATCTTCAAAATCATCTTTAAAAATATTGGAGATAACTGTTTTTATAAAATACATACATTCTTTCAATTTTTATAAACATGGTAATTATTAGATTGACGATGAAATTTCTAAAATCAAATTATAGAAATGGTTTCATTTCAAAAATATGCTAGTGATTAATTGTAGGCCTCCATAGCTTAATGGTTAGCGTGCTTACTGTCTGACCTGGCCACCCGGGTTCAAACATGGTTGGAGACACACAAATATGTCTTCATGTTTCAGCAGAAAGCTGACTGACAAATAAAGGCTATGCTCGGCTAAACAAATTTACTACATTGATATTTACTATATTGAAGAGCAACACAATGAATACAAAGAAAGCAATTATATGAACAATATGTCATTTGCATATCCCAAATATCATGATAATGAGCCGCGTCATGCGATTTTAGGCCTTCGGACAAAATTTTGACATTTTCAGTTTTTGTTGTATACTTAAAATACAATCTTTTCTAGGTTGAATAGTCTTTATTTCGGCAATTTTTATCAACCAGATACGAAGTTATGCCAATTTTCGTCGCATAACTGCACATGAAAAAGAAAACTTTTTGACGTCATTTTAACGTCGATTTAACGTTATATTTTGCATAATTGTTGTGCGCTACTTTGGGTGGTAAAATTGAACTGAACACGGTCGTTCAGTATAACATACTGCCATATTTAGTTGACACCAGTCTGTTAATATGTATGAATTATTTGTTTCCATTTAATATCAAAATATAACACGCAACATTGTGCATTTCAGACTGTCCAAACGCCTTTACATAATAGAACTAAAAGGTCCGGATGTACGAGGGATGATCAATATATAACGAGAAAACGCGCTTATACTTTTGTTATGATCAGTTCGATGTTACTCAAACTATAGCTGGAAGTAATAATTCACATTAGCACTGTTTCTCTGAATATTTATCATTTTAGTGACATCATGCTAAATTCTATGGTTTGTAAGGTACCCCGGTAACCCTCAAAATGCGGAGTTGGGTCATTTTGCGGAATTTTCACCGTTTTAACGCAAATTCATACCCAACCGTTTTCATGTTAGCAATAGCAATGTGTCGAAAATTGGTACAATGCTTCACCTAAGACTCGCCTTACTGATGGTTACGTCTTACACGGGTTGTGTTGCCATTTGTTATGTCACGCACGTGTTATCGTTCCGTGATAGCAAAACTGACGGACGACAAATGATTAGAAATAAAATAATTAGTTTTAAAGAAAACAAGTAATAATAGAATTGCGCACGGTATTCGGTAATCATTTCGTGATCATACCATGTCAAATGCTTCGATTTGTGAACATAATAACATAATTAAAAATGCACCGAAAGGGTAGTGATCTAACGCAAAGTAGGTGTAACGTTACGTCGACGTCAGTACTACGCACAGAAATGTTGGGTGTTTGGAACGATATTACTAAGAATGACTATCGTGAGTCTATTTTCAACTTGGTATGGCATTTGCGAAGACGTATACATGTTGAAGGAGGATAGTCTGAAAAGTTTTTTTAAAAATTGATACAATAGGGCCTTAGGAATGTGGTCGTCAAATTGGTCATAGTTAAATTCTGAATTACGGTAAATGGCGTTGCCCCGCCTATCGGTTTCGTAGGTCGGCAAAAATGTTCCAAACTTTTTTTTTTCGATATATTTGAAAACTATTTTGTCCGTTTTCTTCTCATATATGTATTAACCACCACATAAAATACTTTTAGAAAATAACACGTAATATTAAAGTTATAAGCATTTTCTCGTTTTATATTGATCATCCCTCGTGGTTTGTTCTTATTTCAGTTCATTACAATTATGAATATACATGTACTTCAGGAAGTTCCCGATGTTCGACCATGAATGACAGACTGTGTTAGACTATAAAACAATAATAACATGTTTTCTTGACCACGTGAGATACCAACGCAATGAAACTTCGTCTTAAAAATAATATGAGGTTATCCACTCGGTCCATTGTATAACTATTTGTTAATCGACATGCGACTGTTTATCAACTCACATGTAACTGCTAGTGTATCTAATAACCCCTTCCCTGATATATACTGTACGGGATACATGTATGGTCACGAAATGTAAAAATTTACATGTTTCATGAAACGAACTCAAATTCTAACAGCACAAATACCACACTTTCCCTAATGACAGTACATGTATTTTAAAAGCTAAATTAGTTTGCGCTTGGAAACAACGTTCCGACAATTTGGATTATGATATTCAGTGCTTCAGTGCTTCCGATAAGCTGCGCATAACATACGCAACTGAAATTATGGAAACGCAAATGTTCAGTGCATTTTTTAGTGTAGCCGCTACATGACAATTACAACATGCGTATATTCGAAATTCTATATAATAGATATGCCTTAACCTGAATACGTTCAAAGGTGAAGTACAGAATAATGTCTTGTGTAGATTATTTTGTGTTATAAAATAATGACGCAACAGCTACTAAAAACTGCATGTGGCCGACGCATACTTGACCTATCTCAAGTGAACTACTGAAAAACGGATCTTAATTATGATATGAGCAATTACTTTCACGGGTTTTCTCTTATGTTACTTCACAAATGTGGATTTACCGACGAACTGTCCGTCTCCAAATGCTCGGACAAACCGGCGTGATTCTTAGTAGATCTGCAATCAAAGCCGCCTACATCATGTACGACATAGCATTTATATTCTCAAATAATTCATACATTGATGCCTTGATATGACATATGGTTCTAACTTCTAGAACTAGCTAATTCAAAAGCGTTATGTCACATCAGACAGTCAGTCAAACATGACAAGAATGAATCACAAGGACCACCCCATCTAACAAGGAAAACTAATGAAGCAACAATCAACATACACGCCCTTATGAAACAAACGAAGCAGCCTCGTGGAACAATTTCAAGAGCTGGAGTTTAAAGTCATAAAAGAGCTTACAACCACTTTAAGTCTTAAATGAATACAGTTCAACAAAACGATACAGTGAACTGCATAATTATATGATTATTTTATGCAAGCCGCGAGTCAATGTGACGCATGATTTGAGTTGTTTAAATGACCGGTGTCGTCTGTTGTGGTGAAATATATAAGAGGTTGAGATCTGATCTTGACCGAGAATGTGTGTATTATTGTTCGACTATTTCACACTTTTTCCCAGGCCAGAGAAACATTACTGCACTGACTCGTTGAATTAACGAGTAGTTACACACCCATGTATACTTACCAAATTCGCTACTCAGCCTCACTATGTTGTGATCAATATTATTTTAATTCTAGGCCTATTTGCGTACTAGTAATGCAATTATGTCAATGGTATTCGTGAACATTCAATACGGCCATGCTGGTTTGATAATTTTAATGTATGTAGAGATATTCTTCTTTTAAAGGCAAATTACGGTAGCCAACAGTGTCTCAAATATTTTTGCATGGAGTTATATAACTCCGTGATTTTTGTCCCAAACCCCTTTACCTAGTGCGGTTAGTTTTTTTATTAGAACGGAACCTAGGCATGAAAAATGTTCATTAAAATAATGGCATATTGCAACATTTATTCTAATAAATAGACAACCTATCGAAGACTATGTCTCCTTCATCATTGGGCAGACAGCAACATTGTATAGCATAGCCACATATAATGGATTAAATTCTTGACGCAGTTCCCCCTCTGGACACGAAAAGAAAAATATAAGAAGAATAAATAGTCATGATCTGATTCCCTGACACGAACACGACTTTGTTATGGTGGTTTTTAACTTTCACGTGGTATATCCATACTGGTATTAATTTTAATAATTATTCTATATAGAATATAGATCTATACATATACAGAAATAATTTAATTGGAAAATCATAAATCCAATTGGCAAACATGGTCGTTTTTTTATCTTGATCGGTCAACTAAAAATTAAAAAAAAGTTCTCCTGAGTAGAGTATTGAACCAGGACCTTCTAGATGGAAATCCGACGTACCATCCATTACACCAATGACGCTATAAACAAAATATTTCATAAATAGTTAAATATAATAAGTTCCAAGGGAGACTAATCAAATTGACTAATAATCTAAGGGAGGCTATTCATAGTTTTTCGTTTTTATTGAATTAGGCCGAAATTAGAGGTAAGCCAGTTCACAAATTAATTGCAAAATGACTAGTAAAAATAGCTTTACCCATAGATCGCATCTATAAATTTAAAACCTGCATCTGGACAAATTATTAATATAGATATTGTAAACAGCCGTGAACATGCCTGGGGACGAAAAGTCTGCTCTGACTTCATTTTTTTATCTCGAATAAAACGCTAAAAAGTTGGTAAATTTACAAAAATTTGGTATCAAAACTTCGGAAAAATAGTGTTTTATTTGAATTTCATCATTTCTGGTCCCACTTCTTTATTATTGTGCTAAAATAAACGATTTTGCAGATGCCACGCTGCGACCGGTTTGGTTACGAAAGTGCTGGACTTTTCCCGTCTTTTCTGGCGTTGTAACGTCATTGTCCGAAGGCCTAAAATCGCATGACGCGGCTCATTATAGAAAACAATGTTTTTCAAGCAGGGTAAATTCATCAGCATGTTAGCAAACATTGCAACACAATTTAAACACAATTTTCAGTGAGTTTTGGGGCATAACAATATTATCGATTTTTCACTATCGTACTATTAACTTTTCATTAGTATTATTCATTATTCTTTTAATAGTGAAAAGTCGATAGTACGATTGTGAAAACGCGAAATAATATCGACTTTTCATTATCGTACTTTCGTTGTTTCATGTTTTCATTATCGTGCTATCGTGGTTTTACTATCGTAGTATCAACTTTTCACTATCGTAGTATCGTTGTTTTGTACTATCGACTTTTCACTATCGTATTATCGGCTTTTCATTATCGTACTATCGCGTTTTCACTATCGTAGTATCGACTTTTCATTATCGTACTATCGACCTCTTATAGCTCCGCAGCGATGGGCCTAACGGGACACCATACTTCTCTAAAATAGATTCTTTAGTTTTACAGGTGTATGACTAATACCTTTACGAAATTGTATCATAATCGTTTTTTCCTTAACAAATTGTAGCTTTCAATGCGACTATTAACGGAAACACGCCCGTTGTCACTAAACAGCGCTTCACACAAAGTAACAGTACAGAAATGACATCAAACGTTATACAATGTATAATAATAATAATAATAATAATAAATACTTTATTTTACGAGGAAACTCATTTGACAATTAAATTAAATGGCAATCTTCCACGAGATCCTCAACAATAAACAGTTGAACAAGAACACTAGTACATAAAATGAAAAATAACATGACGTAGATGTAGACATAACGTAATATTACAAGTACAACTGTACTGAACAGAACAGAACAGAACAGGGGTGTTATTTAATACAACATTGTATTTATTCATAATTCCAAGTAGAAAACTGTTCTTAAATCTTGACAATTATAATTAATATAATTAAAATGACTTTATAATAGATGTATAGTAGATATGTTTTAAATAGGGTGCTTGGTGTATACAAAGGCAATGGTGCATAGTACTTGAAATCCAGGAAACACTCATTATCAAATATTTATACCGCATGCTCAATATTTGCAAATCTTGTCAAAGACTCCTCATACACTACTGGGTGGAATTTCTTCAAACTTTCACGGTTGAACAATCTAAATGCATAGATGACTGTAAAGGATGGACTTTTTGCTGTGTCAATTTTGATCAGAGTTATGGCCCTTTGGTATTTTTACTATATACCCCATCGTGAAAAATCTTGGGTGTTGAACTCCCCACAAACAGCTGAATGGCATTTGTTCAAACTATCACTGATTAACAATCTCAATGTATAGATGACCTTTAAGGATGGGATTATGTGCTATTAAGGGGGACACCCGTGTCTCATGGACACATTTCTAGTTTTACTTAGCTATTTTGCTAACTTGTGTGTATACTATCAACTTCTTGGACATATGTCTCTTACAGTAATAGCTCTTGTTATTTAGAAATTTATTATTTTCTTGCCTTACAGATGAGAATGTCTGGATCTCGAATGATAGAATGAACCATTAAACCAGTTGTCATGGAGGAACATTCACTAGCTCACATGGACAGAATTTAATAGCATGAAAAAAGATAAGTAACTTAAAATCTTTATAGAAAAGAAATTAACCCATAGGCAGTCAGCACGTACCCAAACGCTCACTCAGCTAAATAGTGATTTTACCACTGTTTACCTATTAATGACAGGTCACGAAGTAATTGCCGATTATAAAAGTGCCTGTAACATTTGTAGCCGTGTACGTGTATTATTAATTCAAATGGTATATTACGGGTAACAGCGTGTAGCTACTATAAGTTTTACTTTCAGGATATATCAGCACTTTAGTTCTTAAATACACACCCTTTAGTTTACACAACGATTGCCAGAATCACGAACACAATTCCTTACTTTGGTCCCTAATTTAGGCGTTCAACACAACCCAGATTTCCACGCTTGTAAACTCGAATTTTGCATTGAAACATAATGTATGCTTCACAAACGGGCATAGCTGGTCATCCTTTCAGTTAGTGTAACTAAATAATTTACCGCACATGCCAAATTAATATTGCAACCTTCCTCTAGATTGATGATTATAAATAAATTGTACGAAATTCGCCTTCGTCAATTGTCCAATCTATTTAGTAGTTCGATAACCTTTCGACCTCAACAGATTTCGAAGCGATCGTATGATTGGCTAGACTGGATACGCGTCATCCATAGTTGCTCGGCCATTTCCATTTGTTTCCGGTTTATATACTGAACGCTAAATATCGGTAGCAAACCAAATTCGCGATTCTGGCTTATGTTGTGTAAAGGGTGTATATTTAAGGACTGAAAGTCGTATATCTTTGCTACATGCTGATACCAGTAACAACGCATTTGAGTGAATTAATAAAAAAAAATACGACAAGTTATGTGACAGGCACTCCAGTTTTCGTTATTCGCCTTTTTTAATATAGGTAAACAATTGACTGGGGAAGAAGTAGGGTAAGTGCTGGCTGCCTATGGATTTACCACATGGTGGATGCCCGATAGTCATGACTGCTATATTATGAACACGTACATATATAATTGTTTCTAGACTTCCACTGTCACTGTTGTTGACACCCCTGTATTCTCAACAACCAAATATTTGACCAAATTGTACGCACTTGTCTGCATTAAAGTAGTCTACATGGACATTGTCCTTACGTTAGATATGCTATGATGCATAAATTGTCATCGTGTAAATCGTGTTAAGTGTGCACAAGCACACACCACCACTAGGTAGGTCAACAATGGAATAACATTCTTTAACCGAGGTTTTCTATTCATCTAGTGATGGCAGGGTTCAAGTTAACCTGTATAGGCATTGTGCATTGTTATTGAACATGTTTTGTTGTGATTGATTAGAATTTGAATTCCTAACGCATCCGATGTTTTTGTGAGGCACCTCATTGCATTGTTTCCAGACAGTGCCAATACCACTCCGTTTCGACAGGATAATGTTGCAAGGCATTTCCTGATTATAGTCGGGGTATGAAAACAGATATTGGCCATTAACACATAGAGCAATCGGGTACAATATCCGCGATCATTTTTGTCAAACCCACTTGCAGTGAGCTCTACTTCACTTTTTCTGTAGGTTAGTGTATCAAATCTATGGGTCATAGTTTAAGGTCACTGTTCAAATTACAGTTTGTCCAGTCCATAACTTCCGCATGCATTATATTTGACATGATTGTTAACCTCAATGAGTAGTAGTGTCATGCAGAACCCCCTTGTTCTTATCTCAATGGCCAAGATCACAGTTGGGGGTCAATGGTCATAGTTTATCTTGTATGGACCGTAACTTCGTCAATTTATGTATTGGGATTCTAAAATAACCTTCCACATTTATTGACCACTGTTATGTTGAGTGTCATGTGACAAATGGTTTCAATATGCTGTAGTAGTACTGCTTGTTTAAGGACGCCACCTATAATTGAAAGTGGGGCTGCTTAGGTATAAGACCAAGGTCACTGTTACATAAAACGTATAAACATTCTCTTGACGTTTATGTTTTTGGAAATATTTTATTGCCGAGTATTTAATTCCGATATACCTTTAGAAATACATCAATGGAACTTGGTATACAGACAGCTTATGTTTAGTCCCCGCTTGAGATTGAAAGTGGTGCCTATGTGGACAAGGTCACTGATACTTAAAATAGAAAATCAGTTTTCACTCAAAAACTTCAATTAGGAATGAGACATTGTGATGAAACTTCTTGTATTGACAGCTTATGTGAACACTTTGCTTAGGAATAAAAATGGGTCTCTGATATTGAAAACAGAACACCAGTTCTGACAACGTGCCATGGTAGAGAGTTGCAAGTATCATGCGGTATAGTATTCTCACAACTATAATAAGGTGCCTGACCATTTATTTAACTTCAGAGCTACTTTCCTTATGTAGAATAAAATGGAGTTTCAAAAATAAAGTAAATTTAATAATATATTTGCTATAGCTTAATGACAGAAGTGTTTGATGATAATCTGCAATCATTTTTGTCGAGCCCGCTTGCGGTGAGTGAGACTTAGTCGCCACTTTTGGTGTATGTTCGTGCGTGCGTCCGTGCGATTTTGTCCGGACCATAACTTTGTTATGCTTTGACCAATCTTGCTTATATTTGGCATTACTTTTCATCTCCATGAGGAGGAGTGTCATGTCTTACCCCAAGGTACCTATATCAAAGGTCAAGGTCACCATTGGAGGTAAAAAGGCCAAATTGAAGCTTGTCCGGACCATAACTTTGTCATACATTGACCAATCCTTCTTATATTTGGCTAAATGTTAACCTCTATGAGGCAGAGTGTTATGCTTAACCCCGCTTGTTCCTATCTCAAAGGTCAAGCCCACAGTTGTAGGTGAAAGTCAAATTGATTGTCTGGACCATAGCTTTGTCATACATTGACTAATCTTTCTTATATTTGGCATGAATATTAACCTCCATGAGGCAGAGTGTCATGCACAACACTCAGGTTCCAATCTCAAAGGTCAAGGTCACCGTTCGAGGTCAAATGTAAAATTGAAGCTCGTCCGGGGCCTACCTTTGTCATACATTGACCAATCTTTCTCATATTTGGCATGCATGTTAAACTCTATGAGGCAGAGTGTCATGCCAAACCCCCAGGGTCCTATCTCAAAGGTCAAGGTCAGTGTTGGAGGTCAAAGGTCAAATTGAAGCTTGTCCGGACCATACCTTTGTCATACATTGACCAATCTTTCTAATGTTAACCCTCATGAGGCAGAGTGTCATGCCCAACCCCGAGGTTCCTATGTCAAAGTTTAAGGTCACAGTTGGAGGTCAAAGGTCAAATTGAAGGCTAATTTACGTTGTAGCCATTTTCAACGTGCGCCGAGGCTCGACATAATTTGCCCGAGGGCACGAATTTCTAATTATACATATTTCTGTGTTTAAAAAGCTGCGGCACTCAACTTAACCAGCCGAGCACAGAAAACATAAAAACACCCCCATACCACAAATACAAGGCTCCATTGTAACCCTACACATTACCAATAAGAAAATGAACTGCCCAAGTCCCAGCTGTCAGAAACCTGAATGAATTGGTTTCAGCAATCAAAAAGCTGAATTTCCTAGCAAAATGACATAGTTTCAACACTAAAATGACTGAAATATTTTGTTTTAGCTGTCTGAAGTCATAAAAAGCTGCGCAGAAATGGAATCATACGACTGGAAATACTTTTGACTGCATGTTACCGCTCTGTGAAGGTGCCTATTCCTCAGAGCATGTTAAATAAAGGGGGTGGGGATAAAAAGCTCTGCTTCTTGGATGTGACAGCTACTCAGAGCTGCCATATGAAGAGGTTATACTGTGCTTAATTAAACTTAATACCGATACAAACTTAAACAGACTAAAAATCCCTAATTATACATGTATATGAACAATCTCATGGCATTTTTTCAGATAAATATAATAAGGTGTACATCATGTATAATCCACTTGTGAATAAAATGTATGAGCAATAATGTCACAGTCTTCGTCCAGGTTGTAAAAATTTATATCATTGACAATTTAATTACAAAGTACTATCAAAGGTATCTTCCTTTGAATATAATAATGTGTACATGAAAAGCATGTCGATGACATTTCTTAATTGTTTTTCTTCGTGTTTCTGTCATTTTCATAAACAAATGAAAATTAAGTTGAAATTTAGTATTTTTAGTACAGTACTACTTATACCATTTCTTTAATGCCTTAAAGTACTTTATCAACATCTTCTGACCTTTAGAGAGAGTACTTAGGGACACATGTATGCCCTATAAAGTGACTGTTCTGGCTTCAAATGAATTTACTTTCTGTTGTTTCCATAACTAACACTTTTATAACTTCATGATCATTGGTGAAGGGTACAAAAGATGTTCTAGAAAGAAGTGCACCCAGTTGACCATTCCTGTTACACCAACCATTTCAATGGAGAGGATTTATTATTGCAATACACTAAGTAATTAGTCCCTAATGAAATACCATTGGGAAATCACTTTAGAACATTTAATTAAGTATACATACCTACCAAAGCATAACCAGGCTTTCCTACAAATCATTTATGGTAAATAGTAATTGTTCATGGTTTTTGATATATTGAGTCTAATTAGCAGTGTAAAATAATGTTGTCTCTATAGTGTAGTGGTACCATACTGGATCAGCCAATCCAGGGACCTGGGTTCGATTCCCAGTGGATGCGGCATATTTTTCACTGCTAATTTGACTCAAGTCATCAAAAACAATGAACAATTTCTATTTACCATAAAGGTATTTCATAAGGGACTAATTACTTAATTTTTTGGCTAATGGTGAAATGTTGATTCTAATTAGCTGTGTAAAATAATGTTGTCTCTATAGTGTAGTGGTACCATACTGGATCAGACAATCCAGGGACCTGGGTTCGATTCACATTGGAGGCGGGTAGTTTTTCACTGTTTTTGGTGACTAGCTTCTAAATTGGTTTATGTCATTTTGAATCATAGCACAACGTGGCTACTAATTTTTTTACCTAATTTTCTTGTTGATTATTTCTAAACTGCAAAGTGGTTAAGATGTTATAGGAATGATCCATGTCCACCCTTCCATCTGTCAGCCAATCGTTACAAAATCCTGTCAGCTCCATATCTTTTGAATGTTTTGACCGATTTTCGTGAAGCTTATGCCAAATGTGTAACTTGTGGAGACAACATCCAGAATGCATGTTCCAACAGAGTGGTCCCAAGGTTAAGATCATATTAAAAAATCTAGATTTGAACCTTTGACAGAGACTAAGTTCTTTAAAAATTATACCAAATGTGTATCTTATGTAGATATTGTTTAGAACCATTGTTTCAACTGTGCTTGGTCTATGACCAACTTAAATGTGCAGTGGTTCCTGTGAACTTGTCCTGATGTCTTCTTTAATGGACTGTGTGTCATATAAAAACATAGCTGTGTTTTTTTCTCTTACATGTCTTTTCCTATTGCATCCACCTGTGTTCCCTGTGATAGTGCTCTCCTGTCTTATCAAACCTACTGTCAAAGCAAATTTTAGTCCCTCCTAAAATGGTGCTGTGAACTTGTCAATATGTCTTTTAGTCCCACCTGAAATGGTGCTGTGAACATCTCAATATGTCTTTAAGTCCCACTTAAAATGGTGCTGTGACCTTGTTAATGTCTTTTCGTCCCCTAAACTGGTGCTGTGAACATGTCAATATGTCTGTGAATTTGTCAATATGTCTTTGTCCCACCTAAAATAGTGCCGTGATTATGTCAATATGTCTTCTGGTCCCACCTAAATTGGTGCTGTGAACTTGTCAATATGTCTTTTATTCCCACCTAAAATAGTGCTGTCAACATGTCAATATGTATTTTAGTCCCTCCTAAAATGGTGCTATGAAATTGTCAATATGTCTTTTAGTCACACCTAAAATGGTGCTGTGAACTTGTCAATATTTCTTTTAGTTCCATCTTAAATGGTGCTGTGAACATGTCATATGTCTTTTAGTCCCACAAGTAAAATTATTGTATTTTTGTCCCTTCAGTTAATCTTTGTCCGACCTAAAATGGTGCTATGAAGTGATTATAATAATATAATGTATTTTTCATTCACGCAATATGATGCATTATTTTCTTGAACTACCTTCTACAAGCTGTTTGGTGAACTTTAATTTAATGCAAATGTTTGTCTTTGTATTTAATTACTTTGTTGTTACCAGTACATGATTGTACACCCGAAACATGTAATAATATACAAATTTAGTGTTTCATAAAATTTGGAGTTTTAGATGCCATCTATTATGATTTGGGTTGATTAATATTTTAAACTTAACTGAATATATTTTTCATAGTAAATGGCATTCAGATCTAAATTTAAGATGGCAAATTTTAGAAAAGGTTTTTAGGAACATATCTAAACAGTTGTTGTAGCCATGTGCAAGGTATTTTGGTATTTAAGCACGAGCGTGAGTATTGCTGCACCTTAAACCAAATTTACATTGTTTTCTCTGTACCAAAGCAGAGTTTAGCCCTATTGTCAACCTGACTAAATTATTTGTCTTGCCTTTAGTTTTAAACTTTTGTATTTTAAAAAATGAGAAACAATAATTTCACTGTTTGATAGTACACATAGATTTGTTCTAGTGTATCCTTTGTTTGGGGAGCTTTAGAGTGTTTTGCATTTTCTGCTGAATGATATTGTCCCTGTCTTTTCTAACTTGGCGATGATGATTTGCTTCTGAAATATTTACTATGTTATGGAATCAGTCACCTGTAAAACTTCATGATAATCTCAGGTAATCTACTGTCCAATATGTTACTGTCATATAAGATTCACAATGACTATACAGTATATAGCTAGAATCTTGAGATAAAGATGTGAGTATTGCATCAGTTCTCGAGATAAGGACCTGTAAGTTACACATGCCTCTCATCAGTGTGCCTCAATAATTCAGCGGTTAAGGCGCTTGACGTCTAATCTGGCGACCATACATAAAATGGTAATGCACTGGGTCTTGAGACAAAGACCTGTGAGTATTAAATCAGTTCATTACTCGACATAAGGACCTGTCAGTTACACATGCCTCCCATCAGTGTGTCTCCGCAGTTCCGTAGTTCAGTCCGTCTTATCTGGCGACCGCACAGAAAAACGGTAATAGGCCACAGAAGTCTTGAACATGATTCATTATTGCACTGGGTTTTGAGACAAAGACCTGTGGGTATGATCAGTTCTTGAAAAAAGGGTAATGTGTTTACCATATAAAACTGGTAATATTTCGCAGTAGGTCTTGAGAACATGATGCAATATTGCACTAGGTCTCTATAAATATGTACACATGTGTGCATGTGTTTGTGCATACTCTGTAACATGTACATATAACATACATAGATAGTAACAGGTTGATCTACATATGAAAATATAGGAACTGGTTCCATAACTTATTTTGACTTCTCATGTTGAAGATGGTACTAATAATTTGTAGAAAGTGACAATAGCATTCAACAGACAACAGCAATGCACACAAAGGCGTACCAAATTGTGACTTACAATAGACCCAAGTAGAACCTAACAGTGACAAATATTTCCTGTATTTTTTTTTCTTGTAATCATGAAAAAATAAAAAAATTTAAGACAATATTGCCTCCTTACGGCTTGGAAGTTATATGCATTTACCTATAGAGCAGTAGGTCGAAGGTTCAAACCCTGGCAGGGCCCGGCTAGGATTTGTTCCGATGTGGTCCATGGTGAGCCACCAGCTTGATACATTTATGAGTTATGTATGCATTGATTCCTGCCTCTGGTGACTGGCATTAGAGGATATGCGAGACAAGTAGATGTGTTCAGAAAATATATAGGTGTCTCATAAGCCTAATTGGCTGAATGTTTAAATAAGTGCGTCACTAATATAACAAACACTTTTACATTAAAGTAAGGTTGACCATAGGGTTTGCAGAAAGTGGTTTCAGGGAACATTTCCAAATTTGATTTAAAATATTCTTTGCTTTCACTTGGAAAAACAATACTGAAGTTCGATTAATATATTAGTTTAATAATATGGAAGTTTTTGATATCTTAGTCAGCATCAATACTGACAATGACATACTAGTAATTTAACTAGAGGTGACCCTTTAAATAATACACTTCTTCATTAAAGTAAGGTTGACCATAGGACTTGTAGATGGTAGCTCATTAGACATTAAGTGGTTTCGTGACTTTGGTTTGATCAACATCACTTCAAATTTGAATACATATTGTCCATAGCCTATACATTTCTTCTTTCATTTCATAGTTAAATGCCTCTCTGGATAAAATTTGTCAATAGCCAGTACATTTTGTTCTTTTCTTTCATAAACAACTTGGCATGTTCTGTCATCTCGAAATATTTGACAATGACCAAAATTCCTCATTTTCAATTTCATTTGATCTGATGGTGCATGTCGTTCTCTCTCATCTGGATAACATCCTTCTCGCACAGCATAGACTGACTAAGTCTGTCATCAGGCATGTTACAGCAAATGCATTGTTACAGCAACAACATTGACCCTTTCAAATTCATTTCATAACCTGAAGGGAATTTTCTTATGAAATTGTACAAACTACAATACTTCCTGCTTCCAGGTAACATTTGGAACACTGGCGTGTGTTTTCTTCTGTCTTTTTGAAATAACATTTATCAAAGGCTATATAATACATATACCTTCCTCTTTTTCATTTGATAAACATATGTTTCTTTCTTTTCTCTTCTGTCACTAGATATCATTTGGCAATAGCCAAGATTACATTCCTTCTTAAATTGAATCAACTCAACTAATAAATAAAGTTCTTTAAACTCTACACATCAAGTTGTTTTAACACTTAATTCAGAATTTCACAGTGCAGGCTGATGCTATCGAGAGCGAGCACATTGTTTTATCATTTTTGATACATTTTGCACATAAAAGTGGATTCAATTTATGATATTTGTCAGGAAATAATATCACAAGGTTGCTCATGTTAGTAAAAATGAATGTAAAAGTAATATTACTATGGTATTCCCCCTCACTCCTGTATTAAGATCAGGGAATCAGGAACCCTGGGAATGTTCTGCATTCATGTCAAAATGTGTTGGGCTGTGTATCAGTCAGAGTGATTGATACGATATTTGTATCAATACAAAATGATTGATGTTCAATATACATTTGTATCATTTAATAATGTTTTCTTTCGGCAAATTAACATCCAAAACTATCGCACATGCAGACTTACAATATGTATTTAAACTTGCAAAACACATCAACTTACTTTGAAATCATAACACATAATCTTAACCCTATCTATTTTTAACCCTTTCATATGGAATAAATAGCAAATTTTGATGTGCTGCATCAACGTAATACTATGCTAAATGTTATGAAAATGACCATAATTTAAATAAGCAAAGTAACCATAAGCTCAAATGCAAGGATGTTCGTTCACTGACTTTAGGCAACTAGAAATACATGCCCATGGGCAATACGTCATGTCTGCTTATCATGCAGGGTTTAGGTCGATGTTGAATGAAAAAGCACAAACATTCTAAAAAGAGATTGGTGTTGCAGAGAACACTTTCAAGATTTTGACTTTGTTTCTGTGAGCATCACATTGTTTCAATTGGTGAACAAGTGTGCCAGGTTATTTCAAAATATCACAAATTGATACAACTTATTCAAAAATCTTGCAATACTTGCCACAAAGTTATGAGCTAAATCATGACCATTTACCTTTGAACTCGGAAGTGTGACCATTTTTCACATGAAGCACCACCTCATAGTGGTCAACAACTGTGCTAGGTTATTTAAGGATCACAATACATAAAATGACAAAGTTATGGTTCATACAAGCTAAAATATGACCATTGACCTCCAACTGTGACCTTGACTATTGAGATAAGAATATGAGGGTTCTGCATGACACTCCTGCTCATTTAGGTTAACAATAATGTCAAATATAATGCATGTCGAAGTAATGGGCGGGAAAAATTTCAATTTGAACATTGACCTCAAACTATGACCCAAAGATTTGATACACACACCTACAGAAAAAGTGAAGTAGAGCTCACTGCATGTGGGTTGACAAAAATGATCGCGGATATTGTACCCGATTGCTCTATGTGTTAATGGCCAATATCTGTCTTCATACCCTGACTAAAATCAGGAAATGCCTTGCAACATTATTCAGTTGAAACGGAGTGGTATTGGTACTGTCTGGAAACAGTGCAATGAGGTGCCTCACAAAAACCTCGGAAGCGTTAGTAATACAAATTCTAATCAATCACAACAAAACATATCCAGTAACAATGCACAATGCCTGCACAGGTTAACCTGAACCCTGCCATCACTAGATGAATAGAAATCTTCGATTAGAGAATGTTATTCCATAGTTGGCCTACCAAGTGATGGTATTTGCATGTGTACAGTTAACACAATTTACACGATGACGATTTATTTGTCTTAACACATTCAACGTAAAGGCCTGCCCACGCAGACTGCCCTTGTGCAGTGGATTGTGTGCAGCTTGGCCAAATGTTTGGTTTGTTGTGTGTACAGGAGTATTGGCTGCCTTGACCGTGACAGAGTTGATGCAATTGCATTAGTGTTAATGTTCCTGATACAGCTTTTATGCCAACGCTTCATTATAATTTCATCAATGCATGGTATTTAAGTATTTTTGTATGTATGATTGAAACCCTTACTGTTCACTACACATGTCATAGAAAATTTTTTTTATTCTTGTTTAGTTTTGTTTCTGTATTTTCAGGTTTGAAGACAAGAGGAGTGAAGATGTTCAGTTTCAAGAATCCAGTCATATGTGGCTAGCCTGTATCTTCTTCTTTGTTTGTTGGCAGCTTCATTTCGGTTTCCCGGGTAGTAGAATCGGATCTCTGTCTTCCTCCCTAGTTGGCAGCTTCATCTCCCTGTAAGTTTCCCGGGTAGTAGAATTGGACCTCTGTCTGACTCTCTAGTTGACAGCTTCATCACACTGTGTGTTTCCAGTGTAGTAGAATTGGACCTCTGTCTGACTCTCTAGTTGGCAGCTTCGTCACACTGTGTGTTTCCAGTGTAGTAGAATTGGACCTCTGTCAGACTCTCTAGTTGGCAGCTTCATCCCACTGTGTGTTTCCCGGGTAGTAGAATTGGACCTCTGTCTGACTCTCTAGTTAGCAGCTTCATCTCCCTGTGTGTTTCCCGGGTAGTAGAATTGGACCTCTGTCTGTCTCACTAGTTAGCAGCTTCATCTCCCTGTGTGTTTCCCGCGTAGTAGAATTGGACCTCTGTCTGTCTCACTAGTTAGCAGCTTCATCTCCCTGTGTGTTTCCCGGGTAGTAGAATTGGACCTCTGTCTGTCTCACTAGTTAGCAGCTTCATCTCCCTGTGTGTTTCCCGCGTAGTAGAATTGGACCTCTGTCTGTCTCACTAGTTAGCAGCTTCGTCTCCCTGTGTGTTTCCGGGGTAGTAGAATTGGACCTCTGTCTGTCTCACTAGTTAGCAGCTTCATCTCCCTGTGTGTTTCCCGGGTAGTAGAATTGGACCTCTGTCTGTCTCACTTGTTAGCAGCTTCATCTCCCTATGTGTTCCCGGGTAGTAGAATTGAACCTCTGTCTGTCTCACTAGTTGGCAGCTTCATCTCCCTGTGTGTTTCCCGGGTAGTAGAATTGGACCTCTGTCTGTCTCACTAGTTGGCAGATTCATGTCCCTGCCTGACTCCCTTGCATACTCGTAAGAGGCCACTAAATGGGAGGGTATCCAGCTATGGAACAAATACTACCAGTTATTCGGTAAATTGCCCCTCTGCACCCAGTGTGTTTCTGACAGGGAGTGTATGGAGCATTTGTGGCGTCTCTTACAGGGGTGTAGCACGCATGTTGTGGCAACATGGTGTGTCTCTATCACAGATGTAGCACACAGGTTGAATCTATAGGATGTGTCTCTTACAGGGGATGTTGAATGCAAGCTGTATCCATAGGGTGCGTCTCTGGATGAGGTGTAGCATACGGGATGTACCTACAGTGTGCGTATCAAACAATGTAGCACACATAATGTGTCTAACTGTTAGTCCTAATACGTTTCGGTGTGACTTCTTCCATAGACATCTTCTACTTTGACAGGGGCCGGTATTTCACAAAAATATGTCTTTGCTATGAAGATACACTCCACAATCAGAGATCAGGCATAAAAACATGGACTACCGGCCTAATCCTGTGGGCTTCACTTGTGTTAGAGGTCCACCATGTACACTCACTAATGTGTGATAACACCCCTTGTAAACACCTTAATTGCTGCATTGATGCAGTCATGAGTGCATGGTCATTTGATGTTCATTGCCAAATTTGACTTGGCAATGACTTCTGACTGTAGGGAAGAGACAGTTGTATGATGCAAGGAATTTGGGTGTGATTCATCAAGTTTGCGTTCCTCATGCAGAATGTAGATACACTCCCCAAGCAGAGAGCAAGTATGTAGACATGAAATATAGGCATAGCACCAACTGTTAGTCCCAATACTTTTTTGGTGTGCTTAATAAATCATCTTTCATAGATATCTTCTACTATGACAGGGGCCGGTATTACACGTTAATATGTCTTTGCTCCGCATGCGGTATGAAGATACACTCCACAAGCAGAGATCAGACATAGAAACATGGAATACCGGCCTAATCCTGTGGGTTTCACTTGTGTAAAAGACCCACCATGTTAAGACACACTGTGTGATAACATCCATTGAAGACACACCTTAAGTGCTGCACTGATGCAGTCATGAGTGTATGGTCATTTGGTTCTCCCATTGCCAAATTGGACATGGCAACGATTTCTGACTGTAGGGTAGAGACAAATGTTTGAAACAAGGAATCCAGGAGTGATTCATCATGCCCGCGCTCCACATGCGGAATGTAGATACACTCCACAAGCAGAGATCTGGCATAAAAACATTGAATACCGGCCTAATCATGTGGGCTTCACTTGTACAAGAGGTCCACAATGCAGAATTACTAAATGTGTGATAACACCCCTTGTAGATACACCTTAATTGCTTCACTGATGCAGTCATGAGTGCATGGTCATTTGGTGTTCATAGCCAAATATGACATGACATTGACTTCTGACTGCGGGGAAGAGACAGTTGTATGATACATGGAATAAGGTGTGATTCATCATGCCTGCGCTCCACATGCGGACACTATAGATACACTCCATAAGCGGAGATCAGGCATTGAAACAACATGGAATAAAGGCCTAAGTTGGATGCCGTACATATACTTATTGTAAGGATAAAACATTTCATTTAGTAAAAATAGTTAATAAGATGTGTCACTTACAGCAGATGTCCCAAACTTGCTACTTAATGAATATGCTGTTAAACTTGAAAGTACGCCAATGATTATAATGCATGATATAGTTTTGGCTAAGGTAGTAACTCTTAACAGGGCTGAGCGCTGTCTTGGATTTACATATTAGATGTAAGGGTCATGGACGCCTTAAGTTTTAATTAAGGCTCAAACATCATGCACAATGTTTGTTACATCCCCTGTAAGTGACATCTCTTATCGACTTACTTCAAAACTTTAAGAGGGAGACTGTTGTATGATACAAGGAATTCGGGTGTGATACTTTAAACGTATCTGCTTGACCGCTATGTAACAATAGAAAGTTACTATGACAGGCACCCCGTATTTCACAACAATATGTCTTTGCTCTGTGTTGTGGAATGAAAAAACTCCACACGCAGAGATAATGCCAAGAGGCATGGAATTCCGGCCTTATCCTGTGGGCTTCACTTCTGTAAGAGGCCAACCCTATAAACACACTATGTGTGATACGCCCTGTTAAGAGACTTACTTGCAGACACACTTGTAAGTGCTACACTGATATTGTCAAGGGTGCATGATCTTTTTCATTCCTGAATTAGACATGGTAATGACTTCAAAATGTAGGGAAGAGGAGATAGTTGTATGATGCAGGGAATCCTGATGGAATTAATCAAGTCTGCACTCCACATGCGGAATGTAGATATACTCCACAAGCACACAGCAGGCAAAGGGATCTCTAGTATTGACCATAATGTCTTTATATCAGTGTGGTCATGTAGAGTACTAGTATTTTGACATAATACAGTGTCCACCAAAAAAGTATACAGTTGCAAAATTTTAAACTTGGTTAAGTTATTAAACATCTGTTTATCAGACGGTCACAATTATACTAGTTACACAGTTACTAAGTGAATGAAAAAAGAAATAGAAGATGTTCTGAATTAAAATACCCATGTGATCCAATAGGCTGAATTTTCCATCATTTTATGACAAAGTTTACTTTCGAATGGGACAAAGAAACTTCTTATTTTGCGCCTATAGTACCAATTAATGTATGTTTTTTACAAAAATATTTCTTGTCTTCAAAATGGTTCTCCTCTGTTCTACAAATAATAATAGGGGAATAACCTCTGTATACTTAATTTTGGTGTGAAGTGTAGATTACTTGAGTGCGGTACATACTCCTTCTGTTGTACTTCTTTTATCATAAAATGTGCCAAAAATAGTCGATAAGAGGTAACACTTGCTGGGGATGTCCCGAACATGTTGCTTAGTGTTTATGTTGTTGTACCTGGGGTACTTCTTGAATTGTAATGACATTAAATACAATCAGCAAAGGTAGTGACTATATTGCACTAGTCAATATTATGCCCGTCGTGGGGGGGGGGGGGGGCTGACGACCCAGGGGGAATTAGACATTTTCATATGTCTACACCCCCACCCAGAAGACCAAGCTTACTGTCTAAATCCCAATCGTGGGGCATAGTTTTTCATCCGGGTACTTTAATACCAACACGAACAAAAGTATCACTGTCGTCTTTCGCGGTGTCGAAATTTCCGGACGAAAGTCTATTCCCCGGGACTCGGAGTCGAAAAGGTCGTCTAATTCCCGACTGTCGGGAAGATTCGTCTGTCTAATTCCTCCTGTATCCCCGCCCCCCCCCCCCCCCCATGTGGGCATAATATTGACTGGTGCATATATACAGGTGTTTGTGCTTTTGCATGGAAATATTTGATGCAAAGGGTCCTTGAAGCCTGTACAAACAACATTTAACATGTTTTTATACATATGTTTGAAAAACAGGACATATTATGGGAACACCCTTGGCGGATGGGTAGGCCTGCAGTGGCATCCAGCAGTTTGTCTGTACTCTAACGCAAAGAGTTTTCATCTGATCGTCTTCAAACTTGGTGACAATGCTTATGGCCATAATATCTAGGCCAAGTTATTTGGTTACGGTCCTCATGGGCTAATGAGCAGGGGGGGGGGGGCAGCCCCCAAATGTCAGGAAAGGGGGGGGGGCACATATCGTTCGCCCCCCCCCCCCCCAATAATTCAGACCATAGTCATAATTTTCCGCTTAAAATAGTCTTGTTGTAGGTAATTTGCCTTTTATTCTTTGTTTAGAACTACCAAGTGCAACATAGTTGTGCTCGCTTCACTCGCGAAATGATTTTAATCAATGAAAATGTTATCAAGTAGCTGTTGAAAGAGCTATGAACTAGAGAAAGAGAGTGTAAGATAAAGTTTGCACAAGCTCCTATATATTGCTTTTAGACTTTGTCGACTTTGTCAATTCTATGTTAAACAACCCTTACTATGTTAAACAACCCTTACTGAACTCTCAGAATTCTGGCATTTGTGTAATAATTAGTAAGAACATTTACAAAATAAGGACTTAATTCTTAGATCGTCTTTAAACTTGGTGACAATGCTTATGGACATAATACCCAGACCAAGTTCGATTATAGGCCAAATCAGTCTAGGCCTTATTGGGTTATGGTCCTTTAATTACCAAAAAAGTATGGAATTCGCTTCGTCTGTACTCTAGTTTAAACAGTTTTCATTCGATCGTCTTCAAACTTAGTGACAATGCTTATGTGCATAATTTCAACAGCTATATCAAGTATATGCCAAATTGACCTAGGCCTTATTGGATTATGGTCCTTTAATTACCAAAAAAGTGTGAAATTGGCCTCGTCTGTACTCTAATTTAAACAGTTTTCATTCAATCGTCTTCAAACTCATCTGAGTATCTTGTTTATGGGCATAATAATAACATTATAAATAATAATAACTACTTTATTTATTGTGGATTACATATATGACAGCAATATCAATTTTCAATCTAGGACAAGTTCAATTATAGGCCAAATCAGCCTAGGCCTTCTTGGAATATGGTACTTTTATTACAACAAATGTTGGATTGTTTGTTATGCCCCGTATTGATAGTGATTCACCTGTCCGTCTGTTTGTCTGTCTACCTTGGTTAACTCAAATTGACATGGCAAACGAGGTCCTGTATAGCTCACCAAAGTATGCATTGACACCAGACTTGTACAAATACCCAGTGAAAAATATCAACAAATACACTGTTTTTCTATTATTTGACTTTGTGTGTCCCAAAAAGACCCATATACGAACCGACTATATATGAGCCAGTCTCCAGGAAAACCTGCTATTTTGACAAAAATATTGACTTTTAGATTTTCCATAGTATTACAGGATAATGTTAAATAAGCAAATTGCAAAAGAAATTATGTTAATATCTTGAGTTTTAAGGAAGTTACAGCTGTTTTTGCAGAGTCCCTATTCGGAGCTTTTTGTGTGACATCGCAAACGTCATTCAAACGTTATTCGACGTAAAAAATAAAAAAGATTTCATTATTACACCATTTGAACAATTCTTGACATAAACTGTTCAAAATAGTACCAAGTTCTATAATTATGTTTCACTTTTCTAAATATATATCAAAATCGAAATTATTTGCATTCAGAGAAATGCTACTTCTGTTTTAAACAACTAAATCCTCGTTTTTCTCAATCGGAGTACTTTTCTGAAATTGGTCACCATAGCAACGAAGTATGTGTTTTCGAGATAATTACTAGGAAAATTTAAAGCTAAGGTATAGTACTATATGAGTCGATTACTTAAAACAGAATCAATAGATATGTATTTTTCTTATTTTAGAGCTTTATCAAAATCTTGTTACATATAGTAATTACATAATGCCATTATAGCAGGTTTTCCTGGAGACTGGCTCATATATATTCCATCTAGACAAATATTCGAGTCCACTTAAAGATTCATCTATGCCAATCTATCCGTCATCTATAAATGCAGCTTGTGTAACAGGGTGAGACAAATGTGCAACCAGACCGGGGCTCGAACCCGTAATTTAAAATAAGTGCAATATGTGAGGGCGATTAAGTTACACTGTTAAACACAAGTTGTCTTGCATAGGCAATAAAAAGTAGAATATGATGTTAAAATAAGTCAGAGTAATATAAGAATTATGACATTGTAAGAGTTGTTACGGCGAGCCGGACCATTTTCGTTGTATCGACAGCCGGGCTCTGTTTCGTTAAACTTTGTTATTAAAATTGTTTCAATGTTTAAAATGTGGTATTTCCTTCAGAAAATTACGAAGGTCGTTTTCACTAACGAGGGAGGTAAATGTACCAGCTAATAAGCCACTCAATTTTAAGCCACTCAATTTCATGGTGGAATTATGTTCAATATCAAATGGGTGAAAATGGAATGCGTGCAGTTAAATAGTGCGGGATATTATCGTATTTAGAATCGAAATAAAAACTCTGTTCTGCTACGCACTCGTGATTTAATTTTTCCGCATCCGAACTCCTGCCCGTGTTTTATTCACCGACAATAAACGCGAACAGATTTTTATTTCTTAATTGAAGTTTTATAATTTCATTATATATCCATACTCTTACTATTTTGTGCATGGTCTTTAGATTTATTGATGTCATGTTTCTGTTTTTTAATGTTTACTGTTGAGGGCCTTACGGCAGATTGACAGTTGTGTCAAGTATGTGCCCTCCGTAAATAAAGTATTTTTTATTATTATTATTTAATTTACTCCCGAGATAATTACAAATGAGCTTCATTTAATGACGTCGTATTCAATTCAACTTATTTATTGTATAACCCTAATGTCCTAATAACTGTAAACAGGTTGATCAGGTATAGGGATATTGAAAAAGTGGATAAATTAGACCATCCATCTCATCAGATGAAATAGCTCAGTGGATTTTTAATGTTTGGGTTAGTGCAGACCAGAGTTCGAGCCTTACATATCTATATACATTTTAGCAACAATACGTTTGATAAATATTCATTTCTCATTATTTTTCGCATCAATCAATGTCTGAGGGAATAATGTAAGCTTTTTACGAATTGTAGAATCCCTATCAACAACTGGACCTTTTGTTCCAAAACCCTGTGAAACCTTGGAAAGAGGACGGCTTGAAACTGTAGTCCGATCGCATACAGGTTTCACAGGATGCTGGAAAAACGACCAGCTGCTGAAAAGACCTTATATTCCGTGGAAAGCATGTAGTTTTCTCTACGACTGGCATTTATGTAGCATTCAGTGATGTTAAATTCACGTGGCATTGCTACACTATATATATTCCACACCTATTCTTACGTACAGCTGATTATCTTTTTAAAGTTTGAAGGTAAAAGTTAGATCCACCCACTAGACTGTCAAATATTATTGTTTGTAAATACGGTTTGACCTTGGATAACAATTATGCGCTCATCAAGGTTGTACATAAATTATTAACATACAGGAACATAATAATTTGCCTGCAATAACCTGCGCTCAATAATCTAATACAATGTCCTAGTACTAAGTATTTTAGCTGCACTCATATGGTCTGTTCTTTCTTCTGTAATGTACCGCCTTCAGTGCTGCAGCAATGCTTTTTACTGGCAGAATTTCGTTTTTGCTATTTGTTGGAAAAGGGTAGGGAGAGGGCCATGACTTGATGTAAGAATTTGAATGTGACTCAACCATTTTGTTAATAACAATAAAATACAAAACTGTATGTTTAAACCTAAGGACAAGTCTTTGTTTAAAAGAAAGTTGTAAAAACAGGATTAACGTTTATAATTTATATTATCATTTTTTATTTGTTATTTATAACTACCCAACAATGTCGGAAAAATTTATGGCATAATATTAATTAGGAACAGAATGTCTAGTAAAAAGAGCAACACCCTTAATGTGAAAGTCACAAGTGATAACTGTAATCAGAAAAGATGCGCGCAATTGACAGAACAGTATATGTTGTGCCATGATAGGGAATATTACTCCAATCCCGTATCAAGGCTTGAGTAATTTCATTGACGTTTTAGGGTGTATGTTATGGGCTTGCGAGCGCCTTTAAGCTCACCAAATACATACACATTTCATTGCCTTCATGTAGCAACATAGTTATAAAGTGACAGTAAACTTGTCATCGACTACCAATGGGTCGTCTTGTACTTTATCCGATGTACCGGAATTGGAAATGTCTTTGTATTTGGTGAACGTTGGCATTTTGTCGAGGCGTTATTATACGGGTCTGAACGTTTGTTAAGTCTCCTACTGTACGGGTATTGTTTGACATTATCCAATGCAGAACACATAATGTTGTACAACTCATTGTCTTGTAAACTTGACTTCAGGTAAAACAATGGATATCTCAAAACATGTTTAAAAATACAAACTATGTGTACAGTCTGATATAAACTTAACATAGATTTTACTGACGTGATCAAGTACTGTTTTTCTTTCACGCACGTTGAAAGCATACCGTACACACTTCAGGTTTATGTATTTTCCTCTGAACTGTGTATAATATCTTAATAAGTTTGATTTATAGTACAATATCTGTAACATGTACTAATAGACACAATTCGATGGTACTAATGTCGAGATTGTGTAGGTCAGTTGAAGAAAACGATCTGCTATTTTGTTAATAGAAGGTTTTGTCGAAGGTTATCACAAATACATTGAATTATGCACACACGTGCTCTGGTTCCAATGTTGTAGATCCATTCATTGGTAAACAAAATGCTCGGTTTATAGTCCGTTAGCGATCAGGCTGGACCCCCATAAATCTTAAATATCTTTAAAAGCAATTGTGCAATTTTAATGAAATGGCATAGTTAACTTATTTTTTTAACTGACCCATTTATTATTTTCCCATTGCGTCTAATGTATTAATTTTGATATTTTAATCAACAAACGAACAGATAGTTAGAATAATGATATTGTATTTGTAACAACTGTTACGGGATAAAGGATCTTTTGGTAACTTCTACCTACATTTAATTGTTCACCAAGGCTTATATAGCTGAGGCCCATCTTCTTATTTCAAAAACATTTGCACAAACACGTCTTGTGTATATACATGTAGATGTTTTTATTACAATGGGTTCAACGCTGTTTCTCCAGTTATTTCAGCAACATAAGGTCCGCTTAAACATTAATCACATTCATATTTATGTCTGGGGTGGTATTCAATATTGATCTTGTTAAATTGGAGGATAAGGATAGCCAATCATATCGCCTGTTACTAACCAAGAGTTTTATATGGTGTGATCGGATTGGTTGCTCTTATCCTTAAGTCAAATAACATCAATATTGAATACCACCCCTTGACTCCAATATATATTTGCAATAGTCACCGATGTGTTAATTAATGTACAGTTATATTAGACCAAATAGCTGCCTTTTGCTGTTCTGACACTTGAACCACCAATACGTATTACTCTGTTACAGACTTAAAATTCTACATTGAAAGTAAATGCAAAGTACACTTTTCTGTGGATAAAAATTCGGTTTTATAATACCTGTTATTTTATGAGAGGTGGTAAGGTTGATTTATGAAGATATACCAATTTTTAATCGGCATTGTACTTTTTAAGATGGGGATCCAGCTTGATCGCCAATGGACTATACATACGTTAACACCTAGCGTCTGGTCCATTGACATAACACCAAATCAGATACCACTCCGCCTTATTGTTTGTCGTATGTGTTTGTTGAAGACTTTCAAGCACATCCTTTGAATCATGTGCTTATTATTTACCGTTAAAATGTATATAAAGGTAATTGATGGACAATTTGTGTAATGTCTAAGAACAACACTGTTAACACTTTAAACATATGTTTATTATGTATATACTATGTATGGCCATTCCCATCAAAATGAGTGAACTCTGTCCTGTCTGTTTGGAACACTCTTACAGGGTCAAAATGTGGCGTTTTGGAATAGTCATGAGTCAAAAGGATCAATTTATTGGTCATACCAAACAAATTATTTTAGCTGTGTATTTTCTAATACATGTATTCCAATTTGTTCCATTTTCAAATTCACGAATTTTAGGCAAACATCAAAAATGGTATGCAACAAATTTTCTTCTGAAAACTTTCTGGTAATAGATCTGCATGTCTACTTTAAATTACACACAAATCCAATTATCGTACAAAAAATAGAAGAGCTGTTTTGTTCATTGGGTATAAGTGGAATTGTAACGTCATGCAATAGAACAACTTCAATACAAACGAATAACTTCACCACTTCAATTATGATGTTCATCGTAATGTTTGGCATGCTGTTATTAGATTCAGGTGAAATCATTTAAGTTATATTGAACCTATAGTACGTACACTAGTACTGAGGGAATGGAACTGTTTCCCTCGACACATGTTAAAGAGGTACAAAACTTTGTAACATAACTTTCCTTGTATCCGTGTTATTAGCATAACAAGTACGTATATCGTAGTACTGCACAAGTCTAGTACTATGGTAATGTTCATATGACGTCACTTTATCACCTAAATGACATTACAATATCCCTTAATTTTGGCGTCTTTTATACGGAGTCTGTTTTTCAACGAAAAAATATTATTGGCGTCATGTGATAAAAAAACCTAACACTCGTCGTCAATTAATAAAAACTTATAAAAATGAAGTCGTTCAGATCGTTAACAATGAACTGTAGACTTACAACTGTAGGCTTAGGGTAGTTGATGGTCACGTACCATTTAAAAGACAAGCATTTGGTCGGATATCTAAATGTTGTAGTCTTTGGTAATATGTTATAGTTATAGCTTAGTCATTAAAATTTACTTAATATGTTCTAACTATAAGAAGAATTTTAACATTCTGCATTCTGATTGGCCGATAGAAATTAGCGCCAACGCATGACGTCAGATATGTTAAGAGAAAAATTTAATGATTAAAGTTTCATTTAACCGCCAAAATTCGGCGTTTTCATTGGCTTATAATGTAGGTTATATTCTACTTTTTTTAAAATTTGTGTGAGAGCCAATCAAGACCCTCGTAAAGCCCATCACCATTAGTTGCACAGACAGCTTGAATGTACCAGTTACGATTACGTAAGATATTTAAACCCATATTGTCTGTAATTTCTTCAGCATTCATAGCATTTGGTAAATCCTGAAACAGAAAAACACATAAAACGTATTGTTGCTAGACTTCACGTCTAATATGAAAGGTCGAGACTCCATATCTTTTTAAATGTTTTTATTTTCAGTGGACGTTTATCAACAACAACTAGTCTCTGTGCCACAAAATGAACACATGAACAGTATACTAGTAATAGAATTCATCTTGATCAGGTTTTGTAACTAATTGAATGTGAACGGTGATCACAAAGCATAAACACGCGAGCTAAAATAATTTTTAAGAAAGGGTTTTATATATCGATGGCTTAGAATAAGAAGGTCGTAAATACAAAATCAATATTTTTAGAAAACAACAAAAACGGTCTGATAACTACTCTTTACTTATGAAAAACGAGCATTAAAAACTACAATTTGGTCAACATGACCACTTCCGATCTTCATGAAATGATAGGTTCATAAGAAGCGCCTTGAGATGCGGATTTCAAATATACACGAGTCTTATAAGGTCGTAAGTAGTCGACCTTCTTATTCTATGCCAGCGATATGTTCTGATAATTGTTTTATTAGAATCTAATAGATCTAGCAAACTAATTTTATGCCAATTTACCAAACATAAAGCTTTAATAAAATCTAAGTACTTTTCTTTCTAAGTGTTACTTATTAATCAATATTGGTTAACTTCAAGGCACCCTAACGTTGCAGATTAATTAGAAATTATAGTTATTGCCGTAGCCGCAAAAGGGCCAATTAACTGAGACAAGCCAAAAAAACCGAGGCACAGTATAACTCCAATTTTGTTACGCGGTATTGGGACCTTTGCCCCTGAATGACCAGGTATAAATGTATGGTGATATTGGAAAAAGGATTATCTTTACAATGAGCACCTAAATCTTAATTGACTTGGTGAATAAAAGTGACCATCCATTATGTCTGATATGATAGGTCAGTGGTTTAGCTTTGGGGAAATAGGAATATTTAAGCCTATACAGATACAAGTTCGAGTCTTACTTACGTAGATATTTTTATTTATTATTTTGAGACCCAAAAATACGTTTGTGTAATATTTATTTATTTTTGCATTTAATTATTACTTTCACATTAATCAAATGTACATATTATGCGAGTATTGTTTTATTTCTTATAAATCTGCCTACACATTTTATTACATAAACAAATCAAACTATAAGATAGTTGTCACTGACACACAGCATAGGCAATAATGTTTAATCTCCTGAAACTTCGGTCATGTAGAAAATCACGAGAAAATTGTGAATACGACAATAAAAGTAATACATGTGCACATTTATAACTAATTACATAAAAGGAAAAAAAACGAAGGACATGAAGAATGGAACGCGGATCGCAAGATTGGTATGCAATCACCTATTCCTTTACACTATTGGTAAAATTGTTTGAATAAAAAAGACAAACCTCTGCTCTACCTAAATCCATGAAATGGTCAGTGATTTCTGTTAATATTGACATTGCAGATTGTCGCGTTGGAGTTATACAGTTTTTGTCAGTAGATCTGCACACCTTTATTCTGACGATTTTAAGACACAAATTATGTTACATCCTTAAGCATAACATAACTACCTGTTTGTTAGCAAGCACCAGCAATGCAGCGTCTTTAAGCTCATCATCCTGTAACATTCTTTTTAACTCAAAACTGGCTTCAGCAACACGTTCTCTATCATTACTGTCAACAACAAATATCAATCCTGAAAAACAAATTCAAATTAACCGGTAAAAAAGTTCAAAACGTAAAGGTTTTTGGTTCAAATTCTGACAAGTAGGAACCTCACAAAAACTAAATAGGGCGATTACGGGTTCCGGGAAGTTATTGAAACATAGGTTTCCAGCAGAATGTGAAAGTTTCGAAAGGCTTCCAAGGATACTGCGAGATATATTTATGTCTCAAATAGATAAGTAAAAATACATTGTACATTGCGATGTACAAGCGGAATTCTGAAAGTTCTGATAATCCGTCTGTAAATTGTTTAATGCTCACTAAATGTATGAAAAGTGCACAATTTCTGAAAGATACAACCTTCATCCACCGATAACATATCATGATGTTAATATCAGAGAATTTAGTATTCCCCAAAATGCCATTGTACATGTAGTTATATAGACCAACATCTTGTCGACAAAATGTGTCATATTAGCTCTTAGAAGGGATAACATTATTGTTAATAATTTCTATAATTACAGTCCGATTTGTTTGGAATTTTTGCACATAGTTTGTATAATATACATATGCATCTAATGACAAATAGAAAGTTTTGTTCTGACAGTATAAATGACTTTACATGTACAAGGAAAATACCACGCCCCAAATTATCTTGAAAATAGCAATTTTACCGGAAATACGCAATTTACGTGTTATTGCATTGTATTGCTGGACGTGTTACATGAGAATACAAAACGTGTGGCTGTTTTGTGCATGCATATGCTATTTTATTCCCACTAAATACGAACTCTGGACTATTTATTATTTCAACTGTACAGCAGCTTAAAGAATATGACCATGTGGCCAAAAACACGTGTTTTAGATTTATGACGTCATTATTCTCGAAATACCATTTCACAAAACAAAAATAATTAGATACTTCCTTAATTGGAAGTTAATAAAATTATTTGAACTATAAGAACAAGAGTTATTGACCTTTTTATTACATGTAAAAGGGTATCCTATTACCCCACCCACATTCAAAAACCCAGGGTAGGGCACAAGATTTTGCTCCCAAAATCAATCTTTACGAAAAAATACATTCATAACATTCACCGAAAGAAAAAAAACATTCAGATCTAGACAATTGGACTTGTTTAGAGTAGCTTATAGTCCATAAACGTATTATATGTCTATAATTAAGTTGGGGCTTTGTGGGGAAAATGGTCTCCTAATTAGGTTGTATATATTGCTGTTATTGTATTAATAACTCAAAGCTTTTTTAATAACTTGATGTTATTCGTTATTCTATCATTAGAAAATGTATACAAACAATTACTTTTTCGGCAAACATTTACACGTTTTGCAAACAAAATCATTAAATTTAACAAGTTTGATGCACCTGCTTATAATTAACCTCTTTTAACGTTAAGGAAACATGATGCACGTAATGATATTTGATACACATGCATAGAGTTTACACACGTTTTACAAAGATATAATTTCGAACTATATTTTGTAATTTATTATAATTCGTAGTCGTATTGCCGTATTTTACCGCATTTTGCTAAACCGACGAACTTTTTGCAAAGTCATTGGGCCAACGTTAATTTATTTTGTGTTGCCCCTTCACATGTTTTTAATCATGAATTGTCTCCCTTTGTATAATTTGTATATTTACTAGGTGAATATTTCGCTGGGTTTAGATTTCGCGCTATCGATATTGACCGCGAATATAGCGAAAATTAAACGCCCGTGAAACCTACCCGATATACAGTAACTGTTAAGAAACGGTGTCATAGGCAGCCAGCACGTACCCTACTACTTCACAAGCCAATTCAACCTTCTCATTGTTTACCTATATAAGAAAGGCGAATCACGGAGAATGGAGTGCCTGTCGCATAACGTGTCGTATTCTTTTATTTATTCACTCAAATGCTATCTTACGGGTATCATCGTGTAGCGAAGATATTTTACTTTCCAGATATATAAACAGTTTAGTCCTTAAATACACACCCTTAAAACAATATAAGTCAAATCGCGAAAATTTTTTGGTCATCAATTAAGAAGTTCAGTATATACACCGGAAACAAACGGAAATGGCCGAGCTTTCACGATTGAACAACTATGAATGTCGCGACACACAGTCTAGCCAATCAAACGATCGCTTCGAAATCTGTTGAGGTCGAAAGGTGATCGGAATACTAAATAGAATTGGAAATTGACGGTGGCGAATTTCGTACATTTTTTTAATTATCGATCTAGTGAAATATTGCGATGTTTAATTGGCAAGTGAGGTAAATTATTTAGTTACACTAACTGAAAGGATGACTAGCTAGGCCCGTTTGTGAAGCATACCTTCTGTTTCAAGGCAAAATTCACGTTTACAAGCGTGAACATCTGGGTTTTGCTGAACGTCTTAGTTAGCGACCTAAATAAGGAATTGTATTCTTGATTCTGACGTTCGGTGTGTAAACGGGTGTGTATTTAAGGACTAAAGTGTTGATATATCCTGAAAGTAAAATATAGTAGCTACACGTTGATACCCGTAATATACCATTTCAATGAATAATAAACCTACACGGCTACAAATGTGACAGGCACTTTTATAATCAGAAATATTGTAAGTAACCTGTCATACTAGTACATAGTAAACAGTAGTAAAATCCGATTTGGCCGGGGTAGTATTTGGGTACGTGCTGACTGCCTATGAACGGTGTTAATCTCTAATAAACTAAACTCACTTGCCTCCAACAAATGGTAACACTTTGAACAAACCTTACCTTGTGTGTTCTGGAAATAATGTCTCCACAATGGTCTGAACTTATCCTGACCACCAACATCCCATACTGTAAAACTGATGTTCTTATATTCAACAGTCTCAACATTGAAACCTGGAAATATTTTCTGGACTATAAGGCACATTTGGAGATTATGCACATAATAAAATCTCAATAAATCAAGTTACAAACTGTAAAGACTAATTTAACAGCCAGCTATGATGTAATTAGTCCCCTACCGGTTTTTGACCGGAGGGGACTGTAGGTTTGCCCTCCGTCCGTCCGTCAGTCAGTCCGACCGTCCGTCAAACAATCTGGATCCTGACATAACCCAAACAGTTTCCAAGCTAGGTTTATGAAACTTGGTATGTGGATAGGGGGCAATAAGGGGATTATGCACGTCTAACAAATCACGTCTTAATTACTTGTTTCGTTTGATAAAGTTTATTCATCTAAAACCCCACAAACACTCACTACCGATACTGTAGAGACATACTAGTATATAGCTTAAACAATTTTCAAGCTCATTCGATTTTTTGAATTATTGTTATTACTTATTGGGTGCCGGTGTTAGCGTTGCCTGGTTAAGGTGTATGTTCGGGTCAAGTTAAATGATGTCTATATTAAAATTTCCAGCTTTTTGCAGTCTAGTGGAAAACTTGGTATATCAACATGAGAAGTCAGTTGAATTAGACACCATGAGGAATTGTATTACACCAGAAGCATACTAGTATAAAATGAGTTTGACTGAGTTCGAAAGGTCACTGGAACTAACCAGACACCTTAAAGGCACCACATGGATTTTTGGTGACTTTAACACCCCAAATCTCACTTGGGACTCTGAACACACACCTTCCCTGAAACAAAACAGCAGTCATACACAAATTTATAACAAATTCATGAACATTCTTGATGATTTCAGCCTAACACAAATGGTCAACTCCCCCATACGAAATGAAAACATGTTAGACTTATTCCTCACATCAAACCCCACACTAGTAAACTCAGTATCCACACAAGCAGGCATCTCTGATCATAACATAATGGTTACACAAGCACGCATCTAACCACTCATTGATAAACAAGTTCCCAGAAACATACAATTATTTAACAAGGCAAATTGGGACGACTTAAGACATTTCATTAACACCTCAAAGGTCAACGCCATTAAAGATGCATATGCTATCCCTGTAGAGGATCTCTGGTCAGGTTTTAAAACACCATCCACGAAGGCATCACAAAGTTTGTCCCAACCAAAAAACTTGGAAGCAAAAAACTCTTGCCATGGGTCACACAAGACATAAAAAGGTTAATTAGAAAAAGGGACAAACTCTATCAGAAAATGAAGCACCAGAAAGGTCAAACCAAACACACAGATATGTTAGAAAAATTCAAGACCATCAAACACCTCATCCAGAAAAAAATAAAAAAGTCCTATGAAGCATATATTGAAAACATACTTGTCATCCAACACACAGAAAATGAAAACAACACCAAATTCAATACTAAATGCTTACATTCACTCATAAAGACAGCCAAGGTATTGCTCCCTTAAGAGACCAGACCAGGTAAAATAGAGTCTGATAACACCGCCAAGGCCAACATCCTGAACAAGCAATTCCAATCAGTCTTTTAAGGTGTCTCACCTCTATCTCTGCCCCAGCTTTGTAGGAATGTCCTTAGGAACTCCAAATACCCGACAATGCCCGAAATAGAAATAGACCCAAATGGATGGTGTCCTTAAGTTACTCCAAAACCTAAAAGTGGATAAGGCTGCTGGCCCGGACTTGATCAAGCCCATAATACTGAAGGAACTCCGCCATGAGATCCTTGATATAGTATCGCTTATCTTCCAAAGATCCCTGAATACTGGTCAACTACCGTCCGACTGGAAGAAAGCAAACGTAGCCCCTCTATTCAAGAAAGGTGATAATAGTGATAGTAATTATCGACCTATATCACTCACTTGCATTCTGTGTAAACTCCTTGAACACATAATTGCATCCAACCTATCCACTCACTTCACCAAACACAACATTCTCTATGAGCTTCACCACGGGTTCCGTGAAAAACGGTCCTGTGAGACCCAGCTCATAGAGTTAGTTGATGATCTAGCTTAGGATCTCTCCTCAGGTAAACAATCTGACCTTATCTTATTAGACTTTAGCAAAGCGTTTGACAAGGTCAACCACCAGAAACTACTATACAAACTCCGAGAACACGGTGTCCTCAGTCAAATTCTATCCTAGATCGAGTCATTTTTAGTAGGCGGATCACAGTCAGTAGTGGTAAATGGTCACACTTCTGATCAGGTTCCTGTAACTTCAGGTGTCCCACAGGGGTCCGTACTGGGACCATTACTCTTCCTGCTTTATATAAATGACCTTCCTGACAAACTCACTTCCCAGGTACGGCTGTTTGCTGATGATACAGCTGCTAACCTTGTAGTCACCTCCCTCTCAGATTACCATGCGTTACAAAATGACTTGCTAAAACTTGAAAACTGGGAAAGTCAACGGGATATGGAATTTAACCCCAGTAAGTGTCAGGTTCTCCATATCTCAAGGAGCAGAAACCCAATTAAATTTCCGTACATGCTCCATGGTCAAACTCTTTCTTCAGTCACAGATGCAAAATACCTTGGCGTCGACATCAGTGATGACCTCAGATGGAACACCCACATAAACAGGATAACAACACAAGCAAACAAAACACTTGGCTTCCTCAAACGTAACATCAAAACAAAACATAAAATCTCTAGCATACAAAACACTAGTTATACCACAACTAGAATATGCATCACCCGTTTGGTCACCACATACACAGGTCAACATTAACAAGCTGGAAATGATACAAAGATGTGCTATTAGATGGGTAAAAACTGACTACTTCCGATATACCAGCGAATCGGACTTACAGAATACACTAGGATGGAGCTCCCTTGAGAACAGACGCCTTGCCTCCAAGCTAGTATCATTCTACAAGATTTATAGTAACCTTGTTTATACAATGTACATCTCTTCCGGCCTATTTAGAAGTCCCCACCAGGTCAACAAGGCACATGCACCCTAATAGTCTCCACCCCATTCATTCAAGCAAACTAGGACTTCTTCAAGTTTTCCTTCTTCCCCCATACCACAATCCTGTGGAATAGGTAACCTTCCCACATCGCGACCCTGACTGATCTTGAATTATTTAAGCAGTCAGTGTCCAGGATTTATTAGTGATACCCAGCAGTTGTTTTTATCTTATCGTTTACCTTTTACTATTTTTAACATTTTAACCATGTCTAGCTGGAAGCTTTCGCTTCCAAGTTTTATCTTCACTCTTTTTACTTTTAACTATCCGGCGTGCACCCTGTCAATAATACTTGGAAGAGGCGGTCGGCAGTACATAAAGATAGAGATAGATAATAAAAACCAATCAATGTTAACAAACAAACAAACCTACTGCGGAATTAGTTGTTACAACCTGTCCTAATTTTATTTGATATAAAATAGTTGTCTTTCCTGCATTATCCAACCCAACCATCAAGACTTTCCTTTCTTTCTTGCCAGTAAGATGTTTGAACGGTTTTTGTAATTTATTCCCCATTTTCAGGTCTAGTCTGAATTCTGTATTTATTGGTGGTCACTGAAATAATGAAATTATACAACATAACAACACGAATCCAGTAGAAACAATAGATCGATTTGTAGGAATTTCATAATTATTACAAAAGTGCTGTTCATGTCTGTTTATGATCATGTCTTCGCGCTCAACTGCAACTTGCCATCCGACGATTGATCGACCATAAAGTTGATACTTGTAATTTATCAAAAACCAACCTTTTATTTTATTGACTGCTATGATATTTTATGGATGGAATTTCAAATTCCTGTGCTTAAACTGTGATTTCTTAAAATGTCAATGTTCTCAGAAGTTATTACTAGTATACCATGTCAATGACAATAACTCTGCTGGTACTGGAATAATCGGAATTAATACTAGTACCTAATTACATGTACTACAAATGTTAATAATTATTTCTATGCAGTAAACTGCATCCTCATACATCAGTGATTAGTCCAGCTCCCAGATTACCTGTGCTATCACAGGTGAAGAATACTCTTGTGAACGAGAATGAGTTTACTGCAGCTCAAATACTTATATAACAGCGTTACGTGTGACACAAGCAAAGTAGAAATATATGAAAACAGTGTAACCAACTGATGAAAGGTGGAGTGGTTGATGTAGCTTAGTTAGTCTTTTAAGCAACTGGACATGATTTATTACAAACTAGAGCCAATCATACTTTAAGAATTATCAGATCTCGAGTTGACGTCACATAGCCTCAGCAGTGTTATACCACACTTTCAGATTTGAGAAAGCAGCGATTTGACTGGATAAAGTAAAGTTCACGTCGACATGAACACAAACGGAGTGTCGTCAGATCCTATGTCAGCGTAAAGTAGTGAAACATAAAAAGGGTCTGATTTTAATGAGATTGCACATCAAGTTTCAAGTCAATATCTCAAATAGTTATGCTCTGGACAAAACTGTGGGACGGACGGACAATTACTATATTCCTATACCGCCTTTCGGTGTTTTTAGTCCCCTACCGGTTTTTGACCGGAGGGGACTATAGGTTTGCCCTCCGTCCGTCTGTCCGCCAGTCAGTCCGTCCGTCCGTCAAAAAATCTGGACTTGGTATGTGGATAGGGGGTAATAAGGGGATTATGCACGTTTAAAAATATTTTATGGTTGCTATGGCAACAGAAACATTGAAAATGGCTTCAACCCGGTAGGGGACTTTTGTATTGCTTGCAATTCTTAATTACTTGTTTGATGATATTTTGGCTATATCTTAAACTCTATCTACAACAAACAACATTATGAATATATGAAAATCTGCAATAATTTTGATACATTTTATACCTTTTGGCCGACAATGCTTTCTCAAGACCCCGGAAATTTTGAGTGACCTCATAAATGTACATGCCTCAGAACATGAATGGTGTGATCTACAACGTTAAGTTGGTATAAATGGGATCTACGAGTGTTGTTCCAATCGGAATGCAACTAAGCCCATAAAATCTACCCTTGATAGATTTTAATAAAACAAGATTGTGATCCCCTTAAAGTATTCATCTGCGATAGATATGCGATGTTTCAACCAAATAATCCATTTTAAATGCAAGTTTATTAGCATTCCTAGGAACACTGTGCATATACTACGCAAGAGCCAAACCGAGATCTTAACGTACATGATATATTTCCGACAATGCATTTTAAGAGAAGAGGAATCAAATTAAGTTCACAAGGGACAATGCTTCATGAATAGAGATGTTCGGAGAGCTCAAACACATTTAGCTGGCTTAGAATTATTAGAAGGTCGTAGGTACATAATTAATATTTTGAGAAAACAAGAAAGAACAGGCTTTTAAAACTTAAGTTGATCAACAAGACCACTTCCGATTTTCATGAGAAGCGCATTGAGATGAAGATTTCGAATATGCACGAGTCTTCTAATTCTAAGTCAGCGATTTACGCTTCTCAGAATACCGCTTTAATGGCTGCTGCATTTGGGTGATCATTGATCTGTAACAGGAGAAGGAATGTAACTTGTTAAACTTGGTAGTTACCCATTTACCCGTTTTATATATCAAACTGAATGACAGAAACTTGGTTTATATAGAAATAGGTATACATTTCTACTGGCACCCATGGTGTGTTTTGCTATGCAAACTTTTGTTCTGTCTTTGCAGGACCATATTTGTATATGGATATGTCACATGGGTGACACAATGAACCCGAGTCTCGTTTATGGTCATTACAATTGCAAACGGTCGACTTTTTTGTTTAGAAAATGGTTTCAACTATTTTTTGGACAGTTTCCTAGGGCATGATTGCTGGCGTCTCAAAGCAGATAGGGTTTTTTTCAAACTGGATTATCTTCCTCATTTTAGTAATATTCTTGATAATTGTATGAATAGCTCCTAATTATGTGCCAAAACATTGAGCTACTTGTCTTTTCTAGTATGTTGTGGTGTTTGGATGACGTACATTAAGTTCATTTCCAAATAAAATTACAACACTTTTAAATTTCTTAAACTATCAAATAGTTGATGAATAAGACATAACATTATACAATTACACCATACCAGTTAATTTAGAGATGGTATTTGTTACTGCACTAAAGAACCAACGATTCTAAAATGAGGCCGAATTTGGTCAGAAAAAATGACATTTTCGAATCTTTTAAGCATTAGTATACACGAGCCGACAGTGTTAAATGACCAATTTTAACAGCTACACAGAATGGATTTTAAAATTGATATACAGTTAATTTTAATTAACTATCCATTTGTACAAGAAACATACAACATCAATTGCATTCCAATTTGAACAGCCCTCGTACTCACGTTTCGAGGCTCTGGAAACACAAACCGGTTTGTTGTCCGGCTTTTACTCTTACCATACAAACAAATCCGATAATACTAACAAATATTAAATAAACATAATTAGATGCTTACAAACGAATCTGTAAAAACACTTGGTTCACTTCTGTTGATGTCGTATCTTCGATAAACAAACGTTCAAATGGTGTTCGTTCTTTGTTGTCTCTTTCACTACTTATACTACAGATTAACACAATTTAAATTCATATACTGTATTTTAAAACATAGATAGAAATATGTAAAAGCGACGACCACTCGTGAAGCAACTATGACATAAAATTAGTCGAGCTGTTTATATATTAGACGAAGCTAAAAATGCCTTATTTTTCCGAGTATTTGGCTTAAATTATCCCCAATATTAAATAACATTCGACTTTTCTGTGCATAAAGTTTTTTTCAATTTGGTTTCAACATCTGCATGTATATGTAAAAATGATTCAAGCGTAGGCTAGGAATAATTTATTCCGTAGTTTACATTATAGTCGCAGGATATTCAAATATTGAGGAAAGTCCGAGTATCTGGTTTAAGGTAAATATGTAGAAATTAGCATTTGACTTATTTTGCACAGCATTTTTTCCTCAAGTTTCCACTGCTTTTGCTGCCACAGGTCAAGGCTAGGATAAGAATAGTATGCATACCTGATGTAAGTCGTTATGCACTTACGTGGATTTTTATGTTGTTACAATTTTAAGAAAATAGTTATTCAAAGAATCATATTTATTAGAGTTTCAAGTACCGGTTTGTTAAAACTCGCAAAAGACCTCCACCGCAACGAACTCGAAATAGTATGTCATTTTTCATAGAAATTTGCTTAATCGTACTTATAAGAAAAGGTAAAATTCTAAGATATTTTTAAAATAGATAACAGTGTAAAGTTTAATCAGATGAGTGTACTGAATTAATGTTTGCAAGGAAGATATGTCAACGGTAGAACGTCTAAATAGAATAAAACCCAAGTAAAAATAATGTACATGCATATTCATATTTTTATTTGATTACTGTGAATTTATTAAGCATTAAAATGGAATGGCCTGTAATCGTATGGATAGTTATACCACACTTAATTTGATTTAATATTTAGCGTAAGGGTTTGTTATAGCACAGAGAATTTGACATGATCCTGAGCCAGAGGGGGTTTTGCTCCCCCAGGGGGAATTTTGTAGACCATATTCATTTGAAACCCCAAGGTGTGGTGAACATTTTGGCATAAAGTTTGCACTTGGCGGGTGGGGCTTTTCTCCATTACAACGCTTTAAAATACGTAACCCCCAAAATACATATATATTTTTGTAATTTTTAAAGAAAAGTTGTACCATAAATTATGCTATTTAATAATTCCAAGTTTACATATGTTATTCAAGAGTGTATACTAGTAGCTGCAAACTGAGAGAATGCCAAAATGCAATGATAAAGAAGATAGATATGGGAAAACATACGTTACCCTAAAAAAACAAATCGACATGTTTTTTATGGCAAATTTAGATGACCAGGCAATCCAATAATGAAGTTACGATTACGAAGTTTAACATTCAGCCAAACAAATGATGCCAGTATAAAAGAGGTAGATGTTTGGTAGCGATTCTTAAAATGTCACCCATTCTCCAAAAACTGTGCGTTTTTTCATTCCTTCAATAATTTCAAGTATTCAAATTATATCATACGTTTGTCAGTTACATATAATACCACGTTATAGTTGTTTATATTGTTCATATTAACAAGTCTCTGATATGTAAGATATGTTAAGGGAATACTACATTGCACGTTACGTTACCAAACATACAAATTAAGTTCACATCTTCAGTGTCTTAAAACGTACTTAAAACATTTAAAAATTAAAAATAACAATTTAATCCTGCTCAACATTTATAGGTTTGTAGTTCAAACTGTATATTTAACTAAAAAAAACATGTAAACCTTACATGTACATGTATTTAATTATCAAACAAAATTACAATTTACTAGCCTTATAGTCTGTTACTTAAGATAAACTTTACCACTAACAATTATTATAATGAACTATTTAAAAAAATATGTTTCAATTTATGTTACCTTACTTACAAACTTTACAATATCATATATGTTGTAATTTTAACACAATGTTTACTTATCTTTGTAAAATCCCAAACGAACAAGTATTTTTGTTTGCTTTATACAATTTGTATTTAACTTAAAACACACACACAAATTTAATAATCAAACTATGAAACTAGAACACAGTTTGCCCCTCGATTTAATATCTCCATGAGAACACTATGCACACACATGACTTTTAACATTTACTATATACATGTATGCAATCGTATGTCAGTTATTTAAGCACATTACATACGCATTGAAAACTACAGTGTACATTTGAAAATAAGTTTGAAACATTCCCTGGGATGCACCAGGAATTAGAACCCAAAAGAAAAACTGTCCAATTCCTCTGGGTCTGCCCGCCACTTCCCCACTAGAGGAAAAGATTGATAGGTGCATAATTATCTTATGGCGATTACCTGAAATATTGTGCAATACTGACCAGTGAAAGGTCAAGATCATTTAAGGTAAAATAGTGTAAACTGTGTTACTGTTCATTGTCTAAAGCCTTTGCGTATATTTCCATATCTGTTTAGAGCCAGCATTGTATGTGTTACATAAAACATGTAGTCAGGAATTGCTGCATCATATGGCATTGTATGTCTTTAATAAGTGTCACATTTGGTGGCGTTTCACCTATGAAGGAAACATATTTGAAGAGAAAATAATTTAATAAAAATACGTTTTATGACACGTTATAATAATAATTTTATGTATATAGATCGTTTTAATCAATTTGGAGAACTTTCTATTCAACAAAAGTGACAATTTCAAGGATAAAATCGTAAATTGAGCATTTTTCAGCAATCAGAGTCGATGGACGTTTAACATAACTGTATCGTCCTCCCAGACAACCCAGATCAACCGTGATTTCTACGAGCCGTGAAACAAATTTGTGAACAAACCAGAATGTGTACAATTTCAACAAACATCAAACTTTTGCTCCTCTTGAGACTTGTAATCAATCTCAACGAGTGGTCGGCCATACCAGAGTCGGACCAGTATGTTCCAGACGACCTACCTACAAACAATGGACCAGCATATACGGTATGGCTTGCAAAAAGTCATGACTTTGCTGATCAACAAACTTCCATATTTTATAACATTAAGCACAGCAGAGTACTACCGCCATCTATCCCTATTATACTTAAAATCAGAACCCAGCTTATGCTTGCACTGGCGGTCAGTGGTGATGTGTCTATGAACCCTGGACCCGTCCAGAACCCAACTTATGCTTGCACTGGCGGTCAGTGGTGATGTTTCTATGAACCCTTGACCCGTCCAGAACCCAGCTTATGCTTGCACTGGTGGTCAGTGGTGATGTGTCTATGAACTCTGGACCCGTCCAGAACCCAACTTATGCTTGCACTGGCGGTCAATGGTGATGTGTCTATGAACCCTGGACCCGTCCAGAACCCATGCGGCGGATGTAGCGGGCCAGTTGCCCGCACACATAATCAAATATACTGCGTATCATGCTCCAATAAGTGGCACATTAAATGTGCAAAAGTGTCAAAGAAAGAGTATGTGACCCTGAAACCAGTGTCAGATTTAAACCTATGGATCTGATACCAATGTGAATCGCGTGCAGTATGTGAGTTCTCGGACTCATACTTTTGAAAAATGCTGTAAATGAGATCAAACCGAACCTGACCAACCAATGTGACAACTTAAGGAATCTCAACGACAGTTTCCGCCCACAACCTGATCCTGAGGAGGATTGTAGATAAATCCAAATGGAACATTAATGTACTTAATGACCATCAAAATACAGAGTCAGATGAAACTGTGTCTATATGCAACAGTTCGAATATTTCTTCGGACTCCGAAAGCGATAACTATAACATCTTTGACTCTCTGGCCGACCTCAGGAACAAGAACAAAAAACGACCAATCCTGAGTTATCTCAATATAAATAGTATTCGATATAAATTTGACAACATTAGTGCTTTATTCAGTCTGTATCGACTCACTGGTCTCTCAATCACTAGATATAGATTAACAGGGAAGTAACTCGTATCAAAATTGCGACACCACCAACTTTACAAACAGTCTTGTAACTTTTCCAAAAAGGAAATTAATCACATACTGTTTTCTCGAGTAGCAAGCTTATACATTTATCTTCGAGATACAACCAATCTTATGTCACAATATATCGCACTCGAGCCGTTACAAATGCATACATGTTGAAAATATACTGAAAATAAAAACAGGACAAAATGTGGACAGGCCCTTACCATACTATAGGGCTCTTCACACAGAAGTGTCGACAAAAACAATGCCATGGTTGGATGAATTAGACCTAAAGAAGAGAAAATGGGGCATACTATGTGTATATAGACAGCCCAGCCTCTCAGACACAGTGTTTGAAAAGTATATAACACTGTGCCTGGACAAACTCTTCATTAACTTTGAAAATCTCATTTGCAATGGTGATATGAACTATGATCTTCTCAGAAAGGAGAAGTGTAAACCTCTGCTAAATGTATGTGACAATTTTAATCTTGAAAACATAATAAAGGAACCTACATGTAATATGAAAAATCATAAACCTACACTTATTGATATAATACTTACAAATTCTAAACGCCTTGTATGTGACACTCTTAACGTTAATTGTGGACTAAGTGACTGTTACTTCAATCCGCGAGCAATGTAAACCTACTAACAGGGAAAAAGCAATTTTCCGAACTTACAAAAACTTTGATGAGGACGAGTTCAACAAGGATTTGTCTCATGTCCCATTTCATGTTGCCCATGTCTTTGATGACATTGATGATGTATACAGGGCCCATGAATCTATGCTGAGACAGGTCATTGATGAACACGCCTCAGTTAAGGAGAAAGTCCCAAAGGCTAATCCACCTCCTTATATGAACTCCTCATACAGGAAAATCATTTATAAAGCACGTACGCTCAAAAATAAGTTGTATCAAAATAAAACCACACAGAACTGGGATGCATATGAAAACTTAGAAACTTAAAAACCAAAGTTAAACGCGACTCTATCGTGACATATTTTAAAGAAAGGTGTGCGATGGAGGTCCGAAATCCAAGAATTTCTGGCCTACCATTTCTGTCTTAGAAGTCAACTTCTAAGTCTGATGACCAGATTATTCTGAAAGACGATGGAGGATAGCTTTTGTCTGACCAGAACCAAGTTGCCGAAAAATTGAACATGTTCTATGTAAATATAGCCAAAAATATTGGTATAGAGGATGGCACCACTGCTGATGCGTCCCACCCAAGCGTAGTTTCTATTGAAACGGCCCACTCCTTTGAAAAAGATTTCAATTTTACCCCCGTGTCCGACTCAGATATATGCAAGAACATTAAAGAGCTCAATACTAAAAAGGCCACAGGAGTGGATGCCATCCCGGCCAAAATCATTAAGGCAGGCTTAAAAATTTTGATCGCTCCTATACGAGATATGGCAAATCAAATAATATAAGTCTGAAACTTGCCCAAGTTAAACAAATATTTAAAAAAGATGACCCCTTCATAGAGAAAAATTATAGACCTGTCAGTATACTGCCTACATTGTCTAAACTATATGAACGGACCATCAGTAACCAACTTACAAATTATTTTGATACCATCTTTCACCCCTTTCTGGCTGCATTCAGGGTTAAATTTGGATGTCAGACAACCCTGTTGAGACTAGTCGAGGACTTGAAACAAGCCCTTGACAAAAATCAGTATGTTGCCGTCATTCTCATGGATCTGTCAAAGGCGTTTGACTGCCTCCCCCATAATCTGGTAATGCTAAAGCTCAAAGCCTATGGCTTATCAGACAACGCATGTTGTCTCATAAGCAGCTACCTGTCCGAACGAAAACAATGTGTAAAGATGGGCCCGCATACTAAAAGTAGCTGGCTACAAACCATTAAGGGTGTCCCCCAAGGCTCAATAATGGGGCCCCTCATTTTTAATATCTTTCATAAAGATATTAAAAATGAGGGGCCCCATTATAGAGCCTATTAGAGAGCCCCATTAATAAAGATTCTTTATTAATGACATATTTTACTTCTTAAACAAATCGACCTTATATAATTATGCAGATGACAACACAGTATCTTATGCTCACACAAATATTGACATTTTAAAATCAACACTTGAACAGGAAAGTAATATCCTGATTGACTGGTTTGCTAAAACCAGATGCAGGCCAACCCACAGAAGTTTCAGGCCATTGCAGTTGGTAGAAGAGCATCTAACTTACGCATAAGATTGCATGTACTGCTTGCTTTTTCTCTAGCTCAACAGTTTTCTAAATATGTTTTACCTTGTCTTATTATCTATCTCTCATGTGTGCTTTATTTTTATGTGAATGCATTTGGTCTAAGTTATTAATAGTTGTGCTTGCTTTATGTGTGCTTTGTTTTGCTTAAGGTATTTACTGTGTTTTTTTAAAAAAAGGTATGTGCTTTATTATGCTTTATGCATGCTCTTATTGTGGTGCTTTTACTGGTTCAAGTTACCTTCTTCCAAGAGGAATAGCTGTAATCAATTTTAGCTGTTAGCCATCTTAGATTATGTCCCTTGATCATAACACCGATATTGTAACAATTGCTTGATAATATTTAACCATGTCTTTTATTCCATAGCTGCTTTACACCGTGTTGTTATATTTACATATTGTTTGTCGGAAAATAGCTCTGCGAGCTAATGTTAGATTGTTTGCCATAACCGACTTTAAACATAACTTCTTGTATCTTGGTAGTTACACAATATGGCCTAGGATGGCTGCAATCGGTGTTGGTGGGTTCCCAATTTAGCCTAGGAGGGCTAAAATCTGTGTTGTTGGGTTCCCAATATGGCCTAGGATGACTGAAATCTGTGTTGGTGGGTTCCCAATATGGCATAGGATGACTGAAATGTGTGAGAGTGGGTACTCAATGAGGTCTGGGATGGCTAAATCTGTGATGTTGAGTACCCAAAATGGCTTTGGTGACAGTACCCAAATTTGGTGGGTACCTAATAGGGCCTGAGATTACTGTACTCTGAGGCTGTTGGTACCAAGTAGAACCTTAGTTGACTGTTCTCTGTGGTATAGGGCATTCAATAGGATATGTGATGGCTGTTCTCCGAGATGATGGGCATCCAATACAGCCCGGGATGTCTGTACTCAGAGGTGGTGGGTACCCAATAGGGCCTGGGATTACTGTACTCAGAAGTGGTTGGTACTAAATAGGGCCCGAGTTGGTTGTTCTCAGTGGTATAGGGTAGTCAATAAGACCTGGGATGGCCGTTCTCTGTATAGGTGGGTACCAAATTGGGCCTGAGATGGTTGAACTTGTGGAGGTTAGGACATAAACTGGCCTTAGGCAGCTACACTAGGCAGTGTTAAGTACCAAATAGGACATTGAATGGCTTTTATCAGAGTATCCCTCGTGCATAGAATGACTGTACACAGTGGTTGTGAATAGGGCATAGTGCATAAGAAGGCTGGTAGTGGTAAATACCACATGGGGTCTTGTATGGCTATATTTAGTGGTTACAACTATCCCGTAGGGATTAGTATGACTATAAGTGGTGGTGGGGAATTACCAAATAGAGCCAATAATGGCTATATTACACCTGGTATGGCTGTACTCATTTGGTCTGCGTACCCCTTAGGACATAGTATGGTTGTTACCGCTGGTGGTAAGTACCACAGTCAGGTGTGACCGTACTCAATGGTTATGTGTACCACTTAGTGCAAAATATAAACTGTGATGTGGCCTTGGATGTCTGTACTATGTTGGCATGACTCCTTTGTACCCTATACAACTTGGTTAGACTGTAATTCATTGGCTATGAGCACCCCTATGGGGTATGTAATCTGTAATTATTTGGGATGAGTACCCTTTTGGGCCTTATATGACTGTAGTTTTGTACTAGTGAGTAACCCATACGACCTTGTACAGCTTTGCTCAGGTGTTGTGAGTATCACTTAGAGCCTACTATGGCTATAATTAATGTGGTTTAGTGACGCACAGAATGGCACCGACGATGTACTAGATATTGACCATGTAAATCATTAATTAGTCTAATAAATACACTCAAACTCAGCGACATATGGCGTGTTCTAAACATAAACAAACAACAGTATACATGGAAAAGAGCCAATGGTTACGAAAAAAGCAGAATTGATCTATGGCTAACTGACGAAAATTTAACACCCACTGTTCTTAGTTCAGATATAAGACCTGCTACTATATCGTTCACAGATCACCAAGCAATATCATTAAAAATAACTTCTCAATCGAAGCGTGGACCAGGCTACTGGAAATTTAATAACAGTTTCTTGGAAGACATTGAATACATTGAATATATTACAAAAGTTATAGAAAATTACACAAACTTAAGAGAACAAGAATCACAACAGACCCTATGGGAACTCTGTAAGATTGACATCCAAAACCATACTAAAGCATTCGCAAAAAAGAAATCAAAGCACAAGAATGACAGAATTATAAACCTAGAAAAACAACTATCAGAATTATACGAACAATACCCAAAAAATAACAACATAAGAGACAATATAAGAAAAATCGAATTAGAATTACAAAAGTATTACGACGATAAAGCTAAAGGTGCACAGATAAGATCTAAAATATTCCAACTTAACTTTTCAGAAAAAAATACAAAATATTTTCTGAATCTTGAAAAGTCAAGACAATCACGGAAAACACTTCATACACTAAAAGTAAACGGCAGTACTATCACAGACACGAACACAATACTGCAAGAAGAGGTCAATTTTTATAAAAATCTATACTCCTCTAATAATAAATGTCAAAAGGACATTGATGACTATTTAAACATGACGAAACAAGATTACACACTTAATGATAATGAAGCGAATCTTTGCGAAGGTCTCCTAAGCTTAAAAGAATGCGAAATTGCCGTAAGCAATATGCATAATAATAAAAGTCCGGGTCTAGACGGTCTTACCTGTGAATTTTATAAGCATTTCTGGAATAAAATCGGAAAACTAGTAACAACTCTCTAAATGAAGGATACATAAAAAATGAACTATCTGCATCTCAGAAATTAGGCGTATTATCTCTTTCATATAAAAAAGGAGATCCACATAACTTAGAAAACTGGAGACCAATAACCCTATTAAATAACGATTACAAAATTGTCGCAAAAGTTCTAGCTATCAGAATACAAAAGGTAATACATAAAATAATCAATACCGACCAACAAGGCTATATTAAAAACAGATTCATTGGAAATAATATTAGACAAATTCAAGATGTTATAGATTACGCTGAAAAACTACAGGTAGAAGGCGCAATCCTATTTTTAGACTTTCGAAAAGCGTTCGACACTGTTGAATGGAATTTCATGTTTAGCACTTTAAAACATTTCGGCTTTAAAGACATGTTCATAAACTGGATTAAAACAATGTATGCAAATATAAAAACATGCATTTTAAATAATGGGTGGAGATCACAATGCTTCAATCCACAACGTGGAATAAGACAAGGATGTCCTATATCTGCTTTGATATTTATTGTTGTGGTTGAATTACTGTCGACTAATATAAGAAACTCATCAGACATTAAAGGTATACAGCTAAATGCAATAGATAATATAAAAATATCGCAGTTAGCTGACGACACAACTCTATTCGTTAAATCCGAACAAGAAGTTAATACCTCTTTATCGATTATCGACAATTTTGGCAAACTGTCAGGGCTACAACTGAATAAGAATAAAACAATAGGTTTCTGGATAGGCCCCTTAAAAAATTGTAATAGGTCCCCTGGTGGAATACAATGGCAAAATAAGCCTATAAAAGCATTAGGCGTTTACTTTGGAACAGACCAAACAACATGCAATAAACTAAACTGGAACGAAAAAATAGAATCTTGCAAAGCGTCAATTAATAACTGAACAAAAGAAATCTTACTTATTTTGGTAAAATACAAGTTATAAAATCACTTCTACTTCCAAAGTTTACATATCTTTTCCACTCCTTGGTTGTTCCAGATAATGTGATAAAACAAATGGAAACTATGTTCTATAGCTTTCTGTGGAACGACAAAAGAGACAAAATTAAACGAACGACGGTTATCGGCGATAAAAGACTAGGTGGTCTACAAATGATAGACATCAAGTCATATATAAAGTTATTAAAAATTAAATGGATACAAGCTCTGTGTGATAATAACAACACTGCAAAATGGAAATTGATTCCAAACGTCTATTTTAAACCATACGGTGCAAATTTTCTGTTATTCCACATGAATTTAAACAACAAAAAACTGCTAGACTTAAAACTACCAGAATTCTATGAAGACATTGTAAATATATGGTTAGATTTAAATAATAGAAATAGTCAAGACATCACACATTTCCGAGAAATACGTAAAGAAATAATATGGGGAAACAAACATATAAAATATAATGGGAAAAGTATTGTATTCCCGAATTGGATAAACTCTAACATAATTTTTATCAATGATTTGCTCGACGCAAACGGAAATCTAAACTAACAAACAATTCGGGACAAACTTATAAACACACACAATTGGATATCAGAATACAGCAAACTAATACAATCAATTCCCAAAACTTGGAAACAAAGCCTAAAATCCACAGACTCAAGACAAACAATAGTTAACACCTCTCTTGAAATAAAATCAAACAATTTAAAACTCGAAAACATTAAAAGCAACGACATATATAAATACCTAATCTCATCTAAATTCACAAAACCGTATATGCACAATCATTGGGAATCAGTACTAAACTTACATATTGACTGGTATACAGTATATTCCTTTATACATACCGTCCCAGACAACAGAGTTAAACAATTCAAGTACAGAATCCTTCAAAATATATTTACCACAAATGAATTAAGATTCAGATGGAAAATTTCCGAAACAGAAAATTGTCATGTTTGCAACGTCACTGAAACATATAACCATCTCTTTATTGAATGTCCACAAACAAACAAACTTTGGATTGAAATCCAAACGGTTTTTAATATCTGCGGTATTAACACAAACATACGAACTCTTAAACATATTGTAATTGGATACAAAATAAGGAACGCCAAATATTTCTATATGAATCAAATACTTTCACTAATAGGTTTCTGCATCAGCAAAGCATATTTTCTAAGTGACAATTGGACAAAAACCAACAACCTTTACCACATCTTCACATACGAATATAATACTTTGGCCATATATCTAAACAAACTAAAGGTCAAAGATCATTTCATAACACTATTTAACAAACACCTTCCCCTAACCTAATAACATTTGAACTTTTACATAAACTTGCCCACCCTTCTTTATTATCCATATCAATTGTTACATGCTTAAATCTTAAGCGTTAATAGTTGTTATTCCTCATTCAACCTATAACCACACATCGAGCTAATCTAGACTACTTTCGCTTTCGACTTTATACTTTAGCTAGACTAACTCAATGATGTGATTGGCTTAAACACTTTCAATTATCATTACATTTGTATACCTTCTATGCTTTCACAAGTAAGCAAAATAATAATATATTGTTGATGTCTTGTTTCAAGTATATGTTTATATATGTGTGTACTGTACATGTATTATATATGATGTAAGATATATTCCTCACAACACTAGAAAATTATCATTATAACCACTTATACAATTACAGATACATTTATAATAACTACATGTATGTGAAACAATCAGTACTACATACGTTCATATGTTTATATTGACTATCTTTTCTTGTTTATTGTTCTCTCTATTCAGCATATTATACAGTTTATGTCAAAGTAGTTCAATTACCAATGTAGTAAAACACATCTAGACCAGATAATGCGTTAAATAGGCGATTCCTGTAGGGGCCGGAAAAAAGCGTTTCCAACCTGCCTCTTATATTCATGTATAGTAATGACGGGATGATGGGCAATTTCAAAACTCTGTATTTTGTGATATAATTTCTTTGGCCTGTGATCTTACCAGATAAATGGCCTAACTTTCCTCATTGAATTACCAAATTTAATGTTTTATACTACTTAAGCAGAATTACTTATATACTAGTACACACTAATATTATATATCCGTATATCATTTTCTCGGTTAATGTATATCAATTTTGAAGTTACAAGGCTGACATGAAAAGGGGACTCAAACTCATCAAGCACAGTTTAGGCCCTATGATGTGCTGCCCACCACCGAATACATACATTCCAAGCTCTCTAAAGGGTTCTCACCACCATCACCTACCTGTATATCAATGCCAGAGCGATAAGGGTGCTCACTGCCACATCCCTATTGGAACTCACAACCACCAAGTATAATCATTGCACAAGCCCTTGTGGTACTCACTTCCACTGACTTATAGCCATTCCGTTTGGTATATACAGCCATTCAGTATCGCCATTTCAACCACACCAGGCCCTTACTTACCACCACCTATTACAGCAATTCCATTTCCGACAGGGTACACAGACTCTCCATTACCTAGTTAAGCAATGTCAAACCTTATGGTACCCATAATTACTCTACACCTCCAAATACAGTCGTATCATGTTCTATGCATACTTACTGACAGCCACAGATTATATCCATTGGAACCTTCTGTCTACACAAGCATCCATGCAAAGCCTTTATATAAACAAAATCCTAATACAACCATCGTGTTGGAGCACTCACTTACATACACTATATATACTAGTATAACCATTCAGTACATCACCGAATTAATAATACTTATGACATACTAGTACTCACCACAGCGTACAGTCATTTCAAGCAACAAAAGGTACTCATCAAGACCTTCACAGGCTACCGTATAACTGTGCAATTCTGCGGGTGTAATATTATGGGATTTGAGCCCAAATTTTGGTGTGTTTTTCCACAATTTTAATTTCTGCTGATTGACAAAAGGAAACTAATCTTTTTTGTTGATTGCATAACGGTCATTGTACCATCGAGATACTCAGCACCAAGGAGTATAGCAATTTGGATTCATATTGGACTACTAACCGGGAGTCTAGCTTTGAAAATGATTTAAGTTCCAAGTTTGTATCATGAAATGATCATCATATTAGCGGGTAAGTTAACACTTGTTTTATTAATAGGCTATTGTTAATTTATCGTGACCAGGGTAATATCTTATAGTTTACGTTGCTCGTTACTCAATTCATTACATTGTTGACGCTTAAGTTAACCTACTTGTTTATTAATAATATACGTAACGAGCTGAAAGTACAGTCAGAACTCGATATAACGACATCCGATATACTGACAAATTCATTATACTGACATCATATTTGGGGACAAAAGTATTAAAACGCTCTTTGTATCAATTCATTATACTGACAGATTCGTTACAACGACATTTTTCTTGGAAACGAACAGCGTCGTTGTATCGAGTTCTGGCTGTACATCTACACCTACCTGAACCTTGCTTGGATACACCTCGGTGCTATACATTTGTATTACATTAACATTGAACTACATACATAGTTTTTCAAGGAAAAATATAAATTGACAAGGTTTTCAGTGTACCGCTTCTTAGAACGAAGACGTCTATTTTTTATATGTTTTCTGAAACGCAAATATGTTTATTACAAATTCCGACACGTACACCAAAAACAAGATTTAATTTCATTTTTAAAATATACGAAAAGGCGAGTGTCAGTAAACTTTAGGTTTATTTGCTGCATAGCAGTGAATACCACCGTATTTATAATTACCATATTTTTTACGTAGATATGACGCAAATAAATGACGCTTGTGAACACGTAGTTCCCCTTCTTAAACTGTATCAAACGTATCAATTTAATGTCGATTACTATGCTCATTTATTTAATCTTAAAAGGGTGGACAATCATTTATTATATGATAGAGTACCTAAATGTTGTACCTAAATGTTGTGTTTAAATCAGCAACATGTAAAGAGTAAACATGAGGTCTTATTTCTTTTTTATCATTATAGTTGACTTTGTTTTCTTTTAAACTATTTTAGAGGTGGATACTGTCATCCTCCAACACATTAATTACGGAAACTAATCTGGAAGTTACCCGTTTTGAATTTCAATAGACCCTGTCCCGAGTTTATTTGAAAGATAATAAACTGGTCAACATACCAACAGCAAAAACACAAGTCAAATTTTCTCAAATTGTTCATTAGAGTACTTTTCTGTGAACTTATTGGCAAAGAATGTATTTAGGTTTTTTTAGCTCACCTGTCACAAAGTGACAGAGTGATTTGTGACAGAGTGAGCTTTTGTGATCACTCTTCGTCCGTCCGTCCCTCCACAATTATTTGTGTAGACACTAGAGGTCACAGTTTTAGCTTAACCATTATGAAACTTGGTCACAATGATCTTCTCAACAAAATCTAGGTCAAGTTCGATATTGGGTCATCCGGGGTCAAAAACTAGGTCACAAGGTCAAATCATAGAAAAACCTTGTGTAGTCACTAGAGATCACAATTTCAACTTAATCTTTATGAAACTTGGTCACAATTATCATGTTAACAAAACCTAGGTCCAGTTCGATATTGGATCATCCGGGGTCAAAAACTAGGTCATAGGGTAAATCGTAGAAAAACCTTGTGTAGTCACTAGAGGTAACAATTTTGGCCTAATCTTGATGAAACTTAGTCACAATGATCTTCTCAACAAAATCTGGGTCAAGCCCGATATTGGGTTATCCGGGGTCAAAAACTAGGTCACAAGGTCAAATCATAGAAAAACCTTGTGTAGTCACTTGAGGTCACAATTTTAGCCTAATCTTTATGAAACTTAGTCACAATGATCATCTCAACAAAATCTAGGTCAAATTCGATATTGGGTCATCCGGGGTCAAAAACTAGGTCACAAGGTCAAATCATAGAAAAACCTTGTGTAGTCACTAGAGGTCACAATTTTGGCTTAATCTTTATGAAACTTGGTCACAATTATCATGTCAACAAAACCTAGGTCATGTGTGATATTGGGTCATCCGGGGTCAAAAATTAGGTCACAAGGTCAAATTATAGAAAAATCTTGTGTAGTTACTAGAGGTCACAATATTGGCCTAATCTTATTGAAACTTAGTCACAATGATCTTCTCAACAAAATCTGGGTCAAGCCCGATATTGGGTTATCCGGGGTCAAAAACTAGGTCACAAGGTCAAATCATAGAAAAACCTTGTGTAGTCACTTGAGGTCACAATTTTAGCCTAATCTTTATGAAACTTAGTCACAATGATCATCTCAACAAAATCTAGGTCAAATTCGATATTGGGTCATCCGGGGTCAAAAACTAGGTCACAAGGTCAAATCATAGAAAAACCTTGTGTAGTCACTTGAGGTCACAATTTTGGCTTAATCTTGATGAAACCTAGTCACAATGATCTTCTCAACAAAATCTAGGTCAAGTTTGATATTGGGTCATCCGGGGTCAAAAACTAGGTCACAAGGTCAAATCATGGAAAAACCTTGTGTAGTCACTTGAGGTCACAATTTCAACTTAATCTTTATGAAACTTGGTCACAATAATCATGTCAACAAAACCTAGGTTAAGTTCGATATTGGGTCATCCGGGGTCAAAAACTAGGTCACAAGATCAAATCATAGAAAGACCTTGTGTAGTCACTAGAGGTCATAATTTCAACTTAATCTTTATGAAACTTGGTCACAATTATCTGCGAGATTATCGAAACGTGATTTTCTCAATTTGTTTCTTAAGGTTGTGAAAAGAGATTCGTCGCCATGAGCCAGATCTAAAGAGTTTGTGTGATGCAGTACTGTTTCATTATCTAGCGTATTGGTAAGTCTTCTATGCATATCTGCAGTACTATACATATATGTTACCATGGACAATGTCTCTTTCTGCTTTTACCCTACAAGACGTAAAAAGTAATGGAAAACGTTGTTATGGATTCGTTTTTCATAGTCAGTTAAATCCTCTATTTGTTTACCGTGATGACCGGAAGTGACGTCATAATCATTAAATTGGCCCGGAACAACGTCAACATACTTACTTGAATACCAGTAGTGAGTGGATTAGTTACCGTCATACATATTGTAAGCAAACTAATAGTTTTACTGACAGTTTCAAAAGTGATGTCATACTTACATGGCGTTGCCATAGCAGTAAAATTAATTGTACGAGTGGAATATTATTATTATTATTATTCATACACTAAATGAACTGATTAAACATGCAGCTACAATTGTAGAAAATGTCGTTAAAATTACAAAGAAATAAAAATATTACTGCACTTGTCCAGAAACTTTCCGAACACCCCTCATACATGCAATAATTGATACGTTTGTGTATTTCGAATATGACATACGGTGACACCATATAAACTTTGTGTTCTTCTCATACGACTATCACTGTGAAATATGTTCTTTATAAATGGTATATGTATACGTACATAAATCAGGAATACATCGGTGGTATTTCTATTGAATGCCTATTATTAAGAAAAAAATATTTAGTATAGTTCAAAGTTTTTCCATGGAGTAATTATTGTTTAAGTCAAATCTCCATGGAGTTCAGACTGTTTTAGCACCAAAGTTAAGGAGATACGTTTCTCTCGCTCCAACATTATTTGGCCGAGAGAATAAGCATGCACACACTAAACATTGATAACTTACTACATCAGCAAGGACGACCAGATAGAGACAGTACCGAATATGAAGTCCAAGATCCATAAAACCTTGACCTTTGACCCACTGAGGCACCATTGATATTTATAACCGGGTAAGAGGTTTGCAGTAAAGGATCCTGTGACGGTTTCCTTTACGTACTGACCGAATGAAATATTGGGGTCATTTTATTGTTATGACCAACCACAATACGAACTTTGGAGCCGTCGACTTCCTGGGCATCCATCCGGAAACCATTTGGTCTGTCTTTCAACATCAGTAAAACGATAAACCCAACTATCTTCAATGAGGTAACCATAGCCAATGTCACTAAATAACATAATTTACCTGCCATGCAGAATGGGAATCAAGTATCGCTCCGGTAAGGAGCAATAGTAATATTAATATATGTGTATCCACCGCGGTAACACAAACATACGAATAATATACCACTCTCAATCTCGCTATTGACCACAAAATTAAATGCTGCTGTTTATTGAACCATAAAATAATATATAAAATGAATAATAAACATACATCCTTATTAGACTTGTTAAGTGTATAATAAATGCTAAGTTGTATATTTATAACGACAAACGCTCTATGTCTAAGAGTGTGTATTCCTATAGTCTTCAGTTTCAATCAAGAACGTTCCATGTTGAATTATAATTATTCAGTTCAGTTATCAAGTCTTTCTTTTAATTTCGATGCGAGCCAGTCAATACCCTCGTACAGTCCATCTCCACTAGTTGCACAAGTAGCCTGGATGTACCATGTGCAACTACGTAAGCTATGTAAACCAATCTTGTCTGTTATTTCTGCAGCATTCATAGCATTTGGTAAATCCTGAAATAAAAACATATATACTGTACATGTATATGTAAGTCCAATGTATAGTTACTGTAGTACTCGTACATATTGTTTCATATTAAATTCATTTTTTTTGTAAAAGGTATTTGTCAAGCCATAATTTATTAGGCAGATTTATTGATGTGAATACCGTACAATAAAACATATAATGTTTACGGATGTTTATAATATTTCCGGACAGCACCGAAGTTTCCCGAAATTACGTCGAAATTACATCGGCTAATGATACCAGTAAATGGATTACGTTAATACAATGTCTCCGTCGAGTGGAAGTCAATTTGCATGATTCTTGTGAAACCATCAAAGCAGAACCTAGTTACCTGTTTGTTAGCAAACACAAGAATTGCAGCACCACGTAGTTCTTCTTCATTCAACAATCTAGATAACTCTTCCCTGGCTTCACCGCATCGTTCTTGATCATTACTATCCACAACAAATATCAAACCTGAAACTGAGACAAACGTTGACAATAATGTTTGGATCGAAATTCCACTTTAATTTGATTAAGTAACTTACGCAATATAAATAAGTAGGTCACACGTTCCGGAAAACAAGGAGGTTATTGCTTGCAGAATGTCAGTAATATGGACAAGGCTGTGAATTTGATTAAGATCAACTTGTCTGTTGAATGTCAGAGCACATAATACAAGCGCTAGCGCGGTCATTCTATCATTTTCTATCATGTTTCACATACGGGCACAATATAACTTTAAGCTACATGTATATATTAGCATTTAGCAACCACTGGCTGTGTTCGTACACGAGCCGTTAAAACATGAATTGTACGAAATTAACAGTTATTTCAACGACTATGATACCAGTTTTATCCCATCCGATCATCTGGAATAAATGTTGAAGTGATAGGTTGCAAAGTCGTTTTATACACTGTAGTCATACAGTGATACAGGCAAGTACTGGAGGGTAGTTTAATAAATCAAAATATAAGAACGTGTTTATATATAATTCAAGCGTTGTTTTATGATGATGTTTTGGAGATGAACTATATATACATATGTAAAAGATGATAAACATCGGACAGCGTAGGCAGTACTCAACTGAAACAGCCAAACACAGAAAACAGAAATAACATAGATCACAATCCCACGGTACAATGGCAAACACACAACTGAACGAGAAAATTAAACTAAACCGCTGAAGTCCAAGTTTCAGCTGTCAAAAAAGTGAAAGTCTCGTTTCAGCTGTCAACAAGCCGAAAGTCCAAGTTTTAACTGTCAAAAAGCGGGAATTTGAAAAAAATAATAAAACTGACAGAGACCAGTACTTAACTTAAGTTTTAACTGTCAGGATGCTGAATTTCCATTCCAGATTTCAGCTGTCTGAAAGCCGAACGTCCAAGTCCAAAAGCGGAAGATTCTAGTTTAATGATGCCTACATAATAAACATACCGTAGGTGTTCTGGATATAATGCCAACATAATAAACATACCTGGTGTGTTCTGGAAACGATGCCTACATAATAAACATACCTGGTGTGTTCTGGAAACGATGCCTACATAATAAACATACCTGGTGTGTTCTGGAAATTATGCCTACATAATAAACATACCTGACGTGTTCTCGAAATTATGCCTACATAATAAACACACCTGATGAGTTCTGGAAATGATTTCTACATAATAAACATACCTGACATGTTCTTGAAAGTATGTCTACATAATAAACATACCTGTTGTGTTCTGGAAATGATGCCTGCATAATAAACATACCTGGCGTGTTCTTGAAATTATGCCTACATAATAAACATACCTGGTGTGTTCTGGAAATGATGTCTACATAATAGGCTGGTCTTATCCTTATCACCACCAACAGCCCATGAAGTAACACAGATGTTCCTGTATGCTATAGTATCCACGATGTAACCTGGAACGATTTTCTGAATTGTGAGACATTTTTAGATGTTCTGCAAAGGATTGCATCTTAATGAGCCAAGTAACCCTTTATAAACAACATGACATGTCTAATAAAATAGAAATTTTACTGCATTGAAATATACTTAAATTTTGTAATCAAAACTGTCACAATATGTTACTACCATTACGCAGTTCTAACTACGTGTATTGCCAGCCATTATAGTCACAGGTAACTGTACAATTAATAAAGAGTAAAAAAGTTTTATGCTGTTAAAATAGTATTAATGTTATAACAAATGTGTTTGTTTATTCTCTATTAATGTTCCAGTTACCTGTGATTATACCGGTAGTAACGTAATTTATATAATTATGCGATTTAAAACTGCAACAATTACTTATTTAATAGGAGAGATCACCGTATTCATATGCAAAATACCCACTGGCAATCTATTGGATGAATGAACAATAAAAACCTGACATGCACCAATTGCTATCTGTTGGTACTAATACCTTTGTATACAAACATGATCTCTCCTATTGCAGTTGCTATCATTCTAATCAGTGATTCACCAATAAATATAAGCAATTAGCATTGAAATTTACTGGTTATGGTACATACATTATTTTGATCGATTCACATCTCAGATGTTTTCCTTAGAAAGCAATTATCGTTTTCAATGAAACTTTCTTGAATCAATAGAATAACAAATAGCAAAACTTTACATTAAGTATTCTGTTAATAATAGTCTGGGATAGAACTGATATTTGAGTGAACGTGGAGTTTTGGTGTCTACTGTTTTTCTCTTTTGATTATGATATAGAATATCTTAAAACTGCATTACCTGTTGGCAACATTTTAATAGATGTTTATGCATGGCAAAAGTGCATAAAACGCCTGAAATGTAACTTATCTTAATGTTGAAACTGATGGTACATGCAGGTTTATTTCACATAGGAAATATGTTGTACATGTACTTGTGTTCAACGTTACTTCAACTAGTTGGTTTGTTCAACTTTTATCAAATTGCATTTAGTTACAATTATAAATGCATTTTCTCATAACAAAACTGGTCTACATAATAAAAAAGTAATATGCATTTTTTTTATAATTATTTCGAAATAAATCAAGTTATTCATGAATGATGCATGCTGCACACCATGCTCACAGTCCCAGAACCACATGCAATCGAAATCAGAGTTAACAAAAACCTTTCGTGGGAGTAGTCGTTACAATTTCTCCTAATTTCAATTTGTCTAGAATTGTCGTCTGTCCTGCAGCATCCAGTCCGACCATCAAGATTCGCACTTCTTGCTGGCCAAACATGCCTGAAAAGATCTTTACGAAGACCCCACCCATTATCGGTCTGTATGCTGTATTTACGTGGGACTGCTGAAATAGTAAAAATATGCAACCGGAAAATCACTTATCCAGTAGTAGGTCAGAGCCAGATTTCAAAGGGCTTTAACGTGATTGTTGCCTCGTTGCTAAAATTTGCACCACTTTCCAATCTTGCACCAAACTTTTTCAAAGCTTCAATGATATGTCTATTTTATTACAAAAACGCCAATGGAATTTATCTACCAAACGGGTTGAATGACAAATGAGCTTCTAGACTATTGACTTAAATAGGATTTTTACTTGCTTTGTCAGACTTACTCAATACAAACCAAGTAGTTTCCGGCTTTATGCCACCAAAACATTTAAGCAAATAAACAAACCCAAACTATCAAGCTCGCTCGCATGGGTTATCCTGGCGGCGAGGTTTAACCAATGAATCCAATGTATTCTGTTCAAGATATAAACATTATTAAAATGTACAGTGGAACCCCTCTAATCCGGACCCCTCTAATCCGGAAACCCCTCTAATCCAGACAAATCATCTGGTCCCAAATTTTGTCCTTCATGTTTTAATGTGAATTTACCCCTCCAATTCAGGAACCAGTTATAGATTTGCTCTAAAATTCACCCCTTGGATCCGGACAGTCAATGTAGACAACTTTTGTGTAGACAGGTGTAATTGAACATCTTGTATATTCCCAATATCTTGGGGACAATAAAAGGTGTGAAAATTGACAATAGGCTTTATAACTCCAACCAACTGGGATACTAACAGACATAGTCACATAATTAAATTAATCCAATTATACAAAACTATGTGTGAAAATGTCATATTTGTCATTGACTTTAAAATTTGCTATTAACCATACAGAGCCATGCAGCTTGCTGTTTCATATTTTGTGATGTAGGTAGATGAGTAAAATAATAAAGTTTAATGATATTTTTAATTCATATTTAATTTCTGAAACAAATTTGTGGGTTAAATGTATTCAAAATGTTACCAGTTTCTTCACTAGAGCATTTTATTTTACATGACTTTTTGTGTAGTATCCGGACTACTTGAAATTTGGAGCCGTATAACTAGAATCTCTCAAAATAGAATGAAACTTTTTTGTGTAATACAAATTAAGTTTTGTTGAATAAATATGTTAGAACAATATGAAGCATCTTAAGTTAGTGTCTGTTGTCAATAAGTTTGTGTGTTGTATGCAATATAAAATAGGCTGAACAGATCTAATGTATAAAAATAGAAACCCCTCTAATCCAGAAACCCCTCTTATCCGGACTTTTTGTCTGGTCCGGACAGGTCTGGATTAGAGGGGTTCCACTGTAGTAATAAGATACTTACAATAAATCAGAGAAAATAAATTAAATCCCTTAAATGATCAGTAATATTATCAGAAACCTTAAATACGGTATGAAGTATCCAAGTGCATGTGTGTGAATCCTGTATGTTGTTACACGTAAACCAATTAATTTTTTTCCATGCTATGGTACAAAACGATCGGCCACTTTTTCTATTAACGTGTGAGTAGAATTTCAATTTATTAATTCTAAGTTTGATTTACACTTACCTCATTGTATGTGGCTCCCACATGTACCCCCCAAAATGGATTAGGATTGTTTTTATTGATGCTAATCCACTTACATCACACGCTTCCCAAACATCCATAAATAATGAATCTTAATTTAATGATAAAAAAAAAAGAATAAGAGCGATACAGCATAAAATTAACGAGATGAATTACTTAAGCACTTATAAGTATGTTTTGATGCATGTCCGTCCTATCCTTCGCTGATTATATAGCTACGAAAGAAGCCCGCACGTACACACACTAGGGGGGACCTGTAGTGATATCTCTTGAAGAGGTTCGTGGGAAAAGCTTTCGTTTTAAATACAGTGAAACCTCTCTTAACCGGAGATATTTGGGTCCGGATATAATTTCTCGAGTATAGAGAGTTCCGGCTTTGAGGGGTTTTCATCATTTAGGTGATATTACATAGATAGCTATTTCTTTTATTCATCAGATTCGAAGTCCAACCGTTTATATGTAACGCACAGACATATAAATTATACAAGACTCTTTATACTTGTTAAACCTAATTGTGGTGGCAATGGCAGTCGTTTTGTCATTGCAACGAATTAATTATACTATAGAAACAAAACAAAATAACAGAGACGCGTTTATATGGTTACACAATTGTAGTACAGTCACTTAATTTTTGCATTTCAATTTGTAATACAGAAAAACCCACATTTATTCGTTGTGAAAACAAGCTATAAAAGCAGTTACTGTACTATTTTTACACATCGACAACGATAATAAAGGTACCGAGTATAAATTATGTACTAAACTGAAGATGTCTTAAACACCAAAAGTGCTTATAGACTTGTTAGAGAGCACATGCTCTAGTTATGCCACATGTATGAAAGTTCAAGAAAATGTATTTGGTCAGACCCAACACTGCTAAAAAGGAAGCTACATGGCAAGAAGAGGACGACTTCAATCAGTATCGCTTTGACCGGGTGGTAGTATAGGCAATGAAAGCAAACAAGTAATAGAAGAAGAAGAAGAGGTGGAAGAAGAAATCTTGCAATCCATTAGGCATTATGCCCATGAGTATACAAAGAAACAAAATGTACATGAAAACATAATTACGAGGGTCGTTCATTTAATACCCGGGCGATCGATATTGCTGGGAAACTAGTGGACCGATACTGATCAAAACGTACAGGAATATATTCACACCATTCCTTAATTCACATACGCAATTTCAACTTGTTGCGACGAAGGGTTTACATAATATTAGTGTTTTAATAAGTACATGTAACGCGAGTCGGCCCAAGTCGACGTCAAAATATTGTGACGTTACGCCATTTTCTCTCCTAAAACGTGACACTTTTTCTCTATTCGATCTTCGTTTTGGAGCCATAAAGTCACGCGAGCACACACATTTACCATTTTAAGTTGTTCGATAGTGATGTTAAATGATGTATCGACGATAATTTTGCATGGTTCCGTTATTACTATAGTAGTAATCTTCAAGTAGTGTTTACCCCTCCACAGGTGTTTAACCGACGACAATTTCCTGTTTCTGACTTTAGATTGGCCCGTCCTCGGATCATCGCGAGGTGATCCTTGTAATCATGGAACCCTTTATAAGCAGAAATCCACCGATACGAATATTGCCAAAAGGCTTGTCTAAAATAAATTCCTTAGTTTCATAGGTGCATGACTAAAACGTTTACGAAATTGTATCATAATCGTTTTTTCCCTAATACATTCGATTTCATTGCGATATTAACGGAAACACGCCCGCTGTCACTAAACAGCGTTTCACGCACAGTAACAGTACAGAAATGATATCAAACGTTATATAACATAACGTAGATGTAGCCATAACGTTATATGATGTTTTCCGTTGAAAATAGACAACTATACCACATACCCTGTCACATAAACACTCTACATTTCACTGAAAACTTGGGTTGGGCCGGGTAGCACTTAGTTGGGTTACTATAGTAACCGCAATTTGTGTTCGGTTGGATACAATTATTTAAAGTTTTGTCGAATTATCAAGAAGGTAGGTACGTTTTATTAAACGAAAATTTATTACAATTGCATGTTTCAATCAAGCGCTATGGCGATCGTCCGGGTATTAAATGAACGACCCTCGTACATATAAATGCATGGTCAATTGTCAATTAATCTTTTAACTCGTATATAATTAACATTATAAATGCAATATGTAAAAGTATGTCACACTAGTTTACACTATGTACTAGGTAGTACATACAAACATAATTAATAGTCAGTGGTCAAAATATAAAGATAAACTAATTCAAGTACATGTATGTCTTATTCATGTATTCTGAACAATTCGAATCAATATATAGTATAATATTTCTTTGATATATTTTCTGAAACAACGACGAAAATTATTTATCGTAAACACTATGCATATATCAGCTAACTGAAGTAATTAACTGAAGTAGTTAATCGAAATAATTTGCTTTCATTTCAATGGCGTATCATTTCATTAATTGCTGTTTATTAACAGTATTTTATTTAATGTTTAACGAAGCTTAAGTTACCGAAGAATGTATACTGCTGGGGAAACAAATGACACAGTGTATGCCCAAAAAGAACGACTCAAATAAAAAAGAAACGTGTCTTGAAGAACAAATTACACATTTCTGCCCGAGACATTTTGTTCTAACTACAAATGACAGTTGGTGATAATAGATCATCAAGTCATTGCTACCCATGCGACTTGTCAAAAATGCCAACCCGCAATATACTCGTACATGAATTTATTAGCGGTCCAACCTATCTTGCACAAGTACCCATGGGAACAACAAAAGTATCTTTGTTCATGCTCGGGTCTAGTTACTCATCACAGAGGAGGGGTCCGATCAGCTACATTTTTCCGGAGGGGGGTGTGAAAGAACGCTTAGCCCTGACATACATGTCTTTATATATAACTGAAACATTCTTGGTCTGCATTAATTAATATGTTATATAAAATATAATAGTCGTACGAGTTATAATTGATGGTCTTTGGAAACAACAAATATTACTTCAGAGGCATCTACCTCCTAAATACATTTACCATAAATATCCGATCCTTTTATTGTCAGTACTTGGCACGCAGGCGCACGATAACCATTATTTCAGTAGTTGATGGCTCACCAGCCGATGATATCGGAAGACATTTATTTCGGGATTCGAATTAACGACCTCCCCTCCTAGCGACGGAGGTTGTTGACTTGCGATGGACGTTGCCAGTGGGAAATAGATATCACGAATTGTGACACGCACAAACGGTTTGCTACTCTACTGTTTGTATTGTCCACTTTATAGTAAAAATACTAAAATACAAAAATATTTCGCCTTTGTGCCTTTTTGTTGAACTATGTTCATTTTGTATGTGCCATTCTGCAATTTAGTTGTCCAGCACAAGGCTGCTTCGTATCTTTCAAAATTGCATGTACACTATATATGTGTTGTAGATTGTCCTTGTGGTGTGTGGTGTCCGGTGGTTTTCTCGTCACATGGATCTCGTTCCGTTTTGGTTTGACTGGCTTAGGCGGCAGACTTTCGAGACGGGTTGCCGTGTTTTCAGTACTTTGTGTGTTTTTAGTGTTTTGTGTGCTCGGCTGGTTAAGTTGAGTGCTGCCTTCCTTGTCTGACTTAATATAATCTTTTTGCTAAGGCCAAAATATTCTTACTACTATTACATTATAACATTATCAGCAACTACATTCTTGTTTCAAATTTAGTTTTTTTTATTGATTTACAATAAATATTATTATTACTTAGAGTACATAAATCAACTACCATATTATTATTTAGCAATCAATACACAATTTCTGGAAGGAAATGATGTCAAAAGACTATAATTTTAGTTAAATAATAAATTCAAAATAACTGTTTTAGCTTTAAGCAATAGCTTTAGCATTTCGTGGAATTGGGGGCAGTGTGTTGTAAAAGCTATACCGGGGTCACGGATAATCCAGATAATAAACTTCGAACTAAACTGAATAGCAGATGGCAGCTTTCGATTAAAAGAGCATATTGAAAGAAATATAAATATAATAGACAAAGCTGTATGAAATTACAATATTTATAAAAGGCGGTGCAGTTCATCACCAAATCCAAACAGAAGATGTGAACGTTCGTAAAAGATTGAACGCAGAAGAGGAAGAAAGATATTTTTTAGAATGCGAACAAAAGCAGTTTAATTGTGAGAGTTTCAAAATGTTGTCACTAACACACGTTAACACATTTGCCCAGTTGTATAATGCTTGGATATGATAAAACTTAAAACTTGCTAGATGTCAGTTATGTGTTTACTGTTAGAGTTGACAAACGTACAAACATTTGAAATGTTTTATATTGTATTATATCTTTGTTTAATGCTGTTTCATTCGAACAATAGCGACACGCGTAGGTACATGTTTTCATTCATATTTGTTGGAAAAGTTTAGATTCATATCCACGTACATGTACTAGTAATTCGGACTATACTTAAAAACTACATTAACATGATTAGAATAAATTTTATTAGAATTAATTGCGCCGTTAGCCGGTATTGAAAATCCCACACTTTTGCCAAGGGTGAGTGCGCTTGCAGGATTCCCAGAAAATAACGAGACAACATTTTATTACAAACTAAACTGATTTACATGTCGCCTGAGAGGAACGTTGCTCTATCTACCAATTTCAATATTTCGAGAAAATCGAGTTTAAAGTTTCAGTTGGTCATATTTCTGTTATTGTTCAAGATTTGTGGATAATATGTTATAGAAAGAGAACGCAAACGCGAGGTTGTCTTATTTTGTCGAGGGCGTAGCCCGAGACAAAATTAACAACCGAGCGTTAAGTTTTCTTTCTAATTTATATCATTGGCCAGTGATTGGCTGTCACTTTGTAAACATAAGGCGTGTCTAAATGTAATTACAATGCTGATCGATTAACATGTCCAATAAAAATCAATACCACGGTGTTGTGATTTTAAAGTTGAGGACTCCAATTCACAACTCGACCAAGAAAATCGATAGAGGTCACGTTGACCGCAGTAAAGAACAATAAAGTTGTATGTATACAGTGCAGGATAATATTATCCTGCACTGTAGTAATTGCACTCATTCCTTTGGAAATTAAGGCACACCCCATCAATTATCATCGGATTTAGCCACATCGCCTCTGTTAATATCAATGTAAATTGCCGTAGCCATGATATAATGTATGCGAATATTCCGCATTTAGAACAGATTTAGAATATCAAGTTAAATATAAAGTTTATAAAATGTTGAATATGTTCATTTATTTATATTTTTGTCTTTGGAGATTTTTGAGCAATTTTGTCAAAATATTTCTTTTTTTCTTAAAAGTGAACTGCTCTATCTCCTGATATCGGAGATAGAGCAGTTTTTTTTAAAGTTATGGAGATAGAGCAGTTCTTTATTGCAAATTATGGAGATAGAGCAGTTCTTTTTACTCAGGCGACATATAATACTTCTTTACTCAGGCGACGATGTAGGAAAGATCAATTTACACACGTGTAAAATGATTTTACAATATCATACACACTGTAAAAGCGATATTTGGCTTTGAGTAAGGTGAGGCGTTTTTAAAGTCCTTGAGTGTATATTCAGACCATATATAATCTTTGTATGTACTTACATAAAGATGTCTTCCAACAAGAATAAATATTAATAAATTATACAGCTTCATCATTAACTTGATTCTTATTCTAAACAAATCCGAATACTAATTTATTACAGATAACCATCATAATATTACACTATAAAATGTATATTGAAATATGTGCGTATATATGTTCCGTGATTGAAACCTCGAGATATCCGATTTACGGTAATCTGAAAAGTGTTGATCATTCATCGCCATACTTAAACAATGTTATTCAGTAATTGCTAACTTATTTTTCTATTTTCAGAATGTCTGTAGGATTGTCTTTAATAAACGACCAAAATTATTAAAATACATGCCAAACTAATGATTTTATTTAGAGTTACGTGGGTTCCGTGGAGTTCGTGGAAAACTTAATTCTAGCGGAAAAATAGTAATATTTCACGGCTATATTTCAACAATTGCGTACCACATTATTACAAAGTTATTTACCTATTCTGAAAGTGGTTAGTATAAGCTTTAATAACATACCGTACATGGCCGTAACTAGGATTTTTCAAAAGGGGTGCGAAATCGGGTTTTGAAGAGGTAATGGAGATGTTTAGATGAGGGGTGTTGGGCTTCCATGCACTTCTGCTTGGGGATGTAGAGCTACCAAATCCTTCTGGTGGAGGTTGCGGGCCCGTACCCACGAGAGTGTTGTTAAATGCATTGTCTACCCGAGGGACAGGGTGCACAAACTTGGAAAATGCGTTGTTTGTGTTGCCTTCTTGCCATACAACCTTGTTCTCAACTTAATACTATTCACTAATAAAGTTATTGAGCGAGCTAAGCGAGCTAGAAAAAATGCACTGTTTACCTGAGCTGCATTCCACACAAACTCGTTTTCTAATCTCGATACCATTAACAGTTACTGTTAACCGGGCGAAGCGAGCTAGAAAAAAATCACAATTTATCTAAAATGCATGCATTCCGCACAAACTCGTTCTCATTCACTGATAACAGTAATTTTTTGATACCATTCACTGATAAAGTAACTTTGCGAGCGAAGCGAGATAGATAAAATAAATGCCATATTTAACTGAGCTGCATACCACACTAACATGTCCTCAGTTAGGTATTGTTCACTGAATAAAAGTTATTGTGCAAGCCAAGCGAGCTAGACAAAAATGTATTGTTATCTGAGCTGCATAATGTTCATAGATAAAATAAATGCCATATTTAACTGAGCCGCATACCACACTAATGTGTCCTCAGTTTGATATTATTCACTGAATAGAAGTTATTGTGCGAGCGAAGCGAGCTAGAAAAAATGCATTCGTTTGTGTAAACAGCATTCCACAGACTCGTTCTATACTTGATTTGATGACAAAATTATTTTACGAGCAAAGCGAGCTTGAAAATGGCAAATTTTATAAATTTCACCAACAAAAAAGGCTACTTTGGTGAAAAAGGGGGATGCGCTCGCACCCGACGCACCTCCACTAGTTACGGCCACGCCGTATTTATAAAAATATATAGATCAATAAAAAATATTTTTCAGGGTTCCGTGGGTTACGTTGAGTTCAGATTATTGTAAATTATGAGTGAAAAATGTTGACATTTCATGGCTATTTTACAACAATATTTATCCTTTTTAATAATATTTTATTTAGAAAGGGGTTATGGTGATCTTTGATATGACACTACAATGATTAAAATATACGTATAAATTAAAAAAAATATTTAAAAGTTATTTAGGGTTTCGCGAGTTCTTCGAAATAACGGGTGTTCCTGGTTTTATACTTGCTTCGATGTGTTGATCTTACGACACACCGGTAGGTTTTGCTTTTGGTTTGGTTGCTAAAAAACCGTGGTAAAATGTGATTTTATGTCTTAATTCACAAATTTTTCATGTGAAATGTAAACTAATTTAATTTTCCTTTAAACTGAGCATACATGATTAAAAGATAATGCTTATTTATTTGTTATTTAGGCTATTCACTTACTTGCATAGTTGCCGGATAAGCAGAACTTGGTCTGTCTTGTTGTTTTTACACTACGGTCCAATTGTGCTTCTAATTTCCATACATTGAATAACGCATCTCGGACAGACGTATTGACTGCACGATCAAAACTGTGAGAACTGTTAAGATTTTTTGCAAATTTAGACCACCCTTCCAGGAGGCTTACTGCTTTCAGTGGGTTCGTCAAACTTAACTTTCTGTACTTGCATTAATATATATTAGACATATTATGTTAAAAACTTTATGATCAGTCAGAATGCGATAGATGTATATTAATATTTATACATTAAAGGCTTGCACATTGGGTCTGAAAGAGATACATAAATAGTATCAATCATATCGCAATTTTTTTTCTTTTATAGACATAGTAGATCTACATACTGGCATGCGAGGTATTACCGGACAGCAGTAATGACCGGACAACTGGTCCTAGACGCTTATTTTCTGGAGCTATGTATTGAAATTTGTACCTAATCACTCAGAAGCGTGTTTTGAATAAATCTAGAAGAAAAAAAATATTCAAGATTAACAAAACATTGTCTATTTATCCAAAATGTCGTACGCGGCTGCGTGTTTACGTTAGCGGCGCTTGGGGAAATCACCATCGTGTGCGCATGCGCAAAATAACACGAGCTGAGCGCGTGCGTCATTGATTTTATAAGATTAAATTAATTAGCTTCATTTTATGTTAAGAGTGAATAGCAGAGTGGTTAACGTCTTAGGTTATGAAGCGAGAGGACCCGCGATCGGTTTCTCGCGGCGTCAGAATTTTTATCTTTTTTTTTAAAATTTAATTTCTTCCATTTATACCAGCTCTAATTTCAGCAGGATATTGTTAATTACGAAATTTGTCAACGGATATCAGTTGAGTAACCCTTTTTAAGATCTTATCCATAAGTCTGAAATACTTTGAGTTGATTTTTAATCGTTTTAATCGACTTTTGATCGGTATGTTATGTACGGTATATTACGGCATCTGACCTACCACAGAACGCCACCTGGCGGGAAAACATGGCGCGTCACGAGTTGTTATTACGAAAATCGTGACATATTTTCGCATAAATAGGAAGTACGAACCCTGTTTAAATCATTTCCTATAATAAGTTTCCAAATTTTAAGTTAAAAATGGTTGAAACCGACTGTCCGGTAATACCTGCTGAACGTCGTTGAAAAAAGCGTAAAAAGTGCCCCTAAATTTGGATGTTATGGTGACGTCATTTTTCGGGAATTCTATTTTTAGGAAGGCCTTGAACACAGGTATGTGTCAGCACCAAAAATTCTGGGTAAAAATCGATTTTTAACTTGACATGAAGCTTTTTATGCCATTTCTGTCCGGTAATACCTCGCATGCCAGTATACATAATGTTTGTAACATAGGTCTACTATAATATGTATCTCTTTTTCAGACCTGATGCGGTAGCTTTTCTGTACGATCAGTCAGAACGCAATATTCTTGTAAAAAAGAAAATAATATTAAGTCGGACAGGGAAGCCAGCACTCAATTTAACCAGCCGAGCACAGAAATTTGATTATTTTATTCATTATATCTATTATCGTACAGAAAAGCTAACACATTGGGCTGAGAAAGAGATACATAGTATGTACATTATTAACAAAAACTTTACAGCAATAGCACATTGAGTCTGATACACATTGTTTGTTCAATATAAATCTCATGGTCATTATAGTTAATAAAATACATATAACAATTTAGATCTATGCATTTTTATACGCCCGTTGAAAACGGGACGTATTATGTGAACACCCTTGGCGGGCGGGCGGCGGCGTCCAGTAATTTGTCTGTACTCTAGCGCAAACAGTTTTCATCCGATCATCTTCAAACTTGCTGACAATGCTTATGGGCATAATATCTAGGCCAAGTTCGAATATAGGCCAAATGGACCTAGGCCTTATTGGGTTATGGTCCTTTAATTACCAAATAAGTATGAAATTGGCCTTGTCTGTACTCTAGCGCAAACAGTTTTCATCCAATCATCTTCAAACTTGCTGACAATGCTTATGTTCATAATATCTAGACCAAGTTCAATTATCGGCCTAGGCCTTATTGGGTTATGGTCCTTTTATTACCAAATAAGTATGAAATTGGCCTTGTCTGTACTCTTACGCTAAAGTTTTCATCCGATCATCTTCAAACTTGCTGACAATGCTTATGGGCATAATATCTAGGCCAAGTTCGAATATTGGCCAAATCGACCTAGGCCTTATTGGGTTATGGTCCTTTAATTACCAAATAAGTATGAAATTGGCCTTGTCTGTACTCTAGCGCAAACAGTTTTCATCCAAACATCTTCAAACTTGCTGACAATGCTTATGGTCATAATATCTAGACCAAGTTCAATTATAGGCCAATTGGGTTATGGTCCTTTTATTACCAAATAAGTATGAAATTGGCCTTGTCTGTACTCTTACGCTAAAGTTTTCATCCGATCATCTTCAAACTTGCTGAAAATGCTTATGGGCATAAAATTTAGGCTAAGTTTGATTATAGGCCAAATCGCCTAGGCCTTATTGGGTTATGGTCCTTTAATTACCAAATAAGTATAAAATTGGCCTTGTCTGTACTCTAGCGCAAACAGTTTTTATCCGATCATCTTCAAACTTGCTGACAATGCTTATGCGCATAAAATCTAGGCCAAGTTCGATAATAGGCCAAATCGGCCTAGGCCTTATTGGGTTATGGTCCTTTAATTACCAAATAAGAAATTAAGTACCAAATAAGTATGAAATTGGTTGTCTGTGCTCTAACGCAAACAGTTTTCATCCAATCGTCTTCAAACTTTGTGACAATGCTTACGGGCATAATATCTAGGCCAAGTTTGATTATAGGCCAAATCGGCCTAGGCCTTATTTGGTTATGATCCTATAATTACCAAAATAAATGTGAAATTGACCTTGTCTGTTCTCTAGTGCAAAGAGTTTTCATCTGAGTATCTTCAAACTTGGTGACAATGTTCATGGATATAATATCTAAGACAAGTTCAATTGTAGGCCAAATCAGCCTAGGCCTTCTTTGGTTATGGTCCTTTAATTAAAAATAATGTTGCATTGTTTTTTTCATTCACCATGCCCTGAGACTCACCATGCCCCAAGACGGGCGTATTTTGTGACATTTTGACACTCTTGTTTATGATGTATTTACTGTCGCGAAGTATTAATGGACCTAAAAATACAAGATATTGAAAAGCACTTAGATCAAATAAAGTTTTGGTCTGTTCTATAAATGTTTATACAGTATATCTAAATGCATATAACAATTATTTCACTTTCAAATTCACTCATACTTATCCTTTAATCACTTTATTTGTCTGATGCATGTATATCACACTATGAAAAACACATAAGGTAATTACATTATTGATGTGAATCACTCTATATTATCACTTTGACGAACGGGGCTAGTGTTTATACTATAAATTCAATTTGACGAACCGGAGATTTGACGAAACCACCGTAATTCCTTTCAGTTTGGCTAACCTGTTACCTATAACTTATAAGGTACATGCTAGGTTAAACAGTGTTGAAGGCATTTATAAACTAATAAATGTATCAGTTCTGATGTGATGTACATGTTGTGATGAAAGTCACACTTATGATTATCAAGGTTTGACTGCACAGTACTGATGTTTTGTTTCAGAACTTGACGCCATCACAATGTATAGTCAGGGTGGGGATGGAAGAGCCCGTGGATTTGGTTTCCAAGGATTCAATATCAATAAATCAGATGGTGGCAGTGTCGGTTAGTGTTTGGATTTACCCTGTCTTCACCTTAATTTTTCCAGACCATTCAGTTACCCAAAAGTTGAAAACTGCTTTTACTTGCCCACCACATTGCAAAGACTAATCTGACTTATAAATGTCAGCCATGTTCTAAATCACTTTTACAACATAATACTATGGTGCGAAAGAGAAATAAATGGAGGCATATTCCCATGTTCCATTGATCATTACTTTTACTCTACAATATTCTATTAAACTTTACTCATGTTTTGCACCAAATACACTAAATCTACACCTAAATCTTTCACTTGCACAATCAGGCAAGTTGCTGTAAAATTTTACTTGCCCATGAAGCAAACATTTGTAAACCTGTCGCAAGTGGGTTGAATTGACCTGTCGCAAGTGGGTTGAATTGACCTGTCGCAAGTGGGTTGAATTGACCTGTCGCAAGTGGGTTGAATTGACCTGTCGCAAGTGGGTTGAATTGATTATTAAAGACCGTTCTATATAAACGTGTGTCATAATGTAAAACTAAAACATGAAATATCTCCTGAAAGGCCAAAACATGTTGAGTTGCTGGGATTATCAAGTGTTTCATTTTGGTTTTGAAAACTGAGTCCTTTCCCATTGAAGATCAAAAGATCAATGAGTCTCACGATATAAAAATAAAGTATTTTCAAAATTTAATGTCCTCCTACAAAATGAAACTTTGAATTAACACAGGTTTGTGACGGCCTTATCACAGTAGGAATCCTGATACATTTGTACATCGATTCTCAGTTCTGTCAGAGAATTGTTCTGTTTTCATATGGCTCAGACGGAGCTGAAAACTGATGTAACGCTCTAACCAAACTCAGATGTCATGTAATATCCTGAGTTTCAACTGAGCATTATATCAGTTTTCAGTTCCGTCAGAGCCATATGTGAAAACAGAACTATTCTCTGACAGAACTGAGAGGCGATGTATCAGGATTCCTACCATGTGTATTGAATTGTAAAGCTTACTGCTTTGAGACAGATCTTGTATTCTGGTAATGATTGTGTGTTTATTGACAGGTGGGGATGGATTATCTAGGATGGGCAGTTCTAATACATCTCGGGCTGTACCTGGTCGATCTATGGGTTACAAGTTACACTTTGGTAGAAGCAGAATACAAGATGAGGACGAGTAAGTTTTCATGATTTCCTTGTGTATAACATTTAACACAAATTGTCACAATTGAAAGTTGATGTACTTCTAATGATCACTGGCTCCTAATCCTATATAAAATAATTGTTAAGTGATAATTTAATCTTAGTTAGCCTGGCTGTATGTTTGTTTGCATGGACTGAGACACGTTGTAAGTGCGTGGTAATTCAGCTTTTCCCTGCCAGATTGCTAAATGGCTTTCTTACTTCTAGGGAAAAGACAGTTGTATTATACAAGGTATCCAGGTGCAATACTCCTTGGTTTTTTTAATATGCGCAGTGTATACAATAGCACCTCTTTATGCAGACTGACTATATAACAAAATTTACTGATAATTTACCATTAAAATGTTTTTACTATGACATAATGTCAAATCTGATTTTTTATAACTAAACTACCTAAAGTTATAAATACATGTTGTAGTTATTTTGATGTGCATGATGAAGAAGAGAATGCCGAATACTTGCCGGCTCCTGGTAGTCCGGGGGCAGATAAGGACCACAGGGATCAGGACAGTGATAGTGATGACCCGTTAGATGCTTTCATGGCAGGAATAGAGGTTTGTTGTCAAGCTCATTAATTAGTTAGGTGACTGTGAGTAGCTAAAATAGATCTTAAAAGTGAAAACTTCAATAAACTTCTTCTCTGAGCTTTGAGATTTTGTATGAGGTCCTCTACAAAGATTGTAGGTCCTAATGTATGGCTCTCTCTACTTTTTGGGCCTAGAGCCAGGGCCATTGGTAGGGGGAATGTTGCCTCTAATGAATAGGTAAAACATGTAGCTACAATTGTTGAAAAATACCGTACAACAATATCAAGAAATAAAATTTTACTGCACTTGTCCCCTTGTTCCAAAGTTGTTAAAAACGGTATTAGTAGAACTCCCGTGTTTGGCGCTCAACATTTGAGGGTAGTTTCAGGTAACCACTGGTTGGCTCAGTGTCAGGGTTATGTGACTGAGTAGTCTCCATATTACAGAAATACTGTTGAACAGTGGGACTTAAATAAAACTCTTTGTATCATACATATAAGAATACACTACCTCTGTAGAGCAATACCCTTCTGGAGCTGCAAATATTGACCATTGTACGAAGGTTGTTGCTCTATAGAGATTAAATTTATTGTAAATATCAACTTAGGGAAGTTTTGAAGGTGTTGTTATAGAGACGTTGCTACAGATGGCCACTCTGGAGAGGTTGTACTTTACATGTTTTGATCAGCTTGTTTTCTTACATTTGTTTAGCAAAAAGTGGAAGAAGATTTAAAGCCAAAGAAAAAAGAAGTAAAAAAGAAAGGAGATGAAAAGTAAGCTACATTGATTGAATTATTTTTTATCCAATGAAAGACATTAATGAAATACAAAATAGTTTTCCTGTAACATAAAACCTGATGTATCCCAAATAGCATGATGGTCCTAACTAGTTGAAATCCTCTGACTTTATCCTTGTTTCTCATAGAGATATCCCTGCATTTTGATGTGAAATTTCTCCCTTCTGTGTTATATAAAATGTTCATGCTGCTATAATGTATATACTGCTGTGTGAAAACAACATGTAATCAAAACTATTATTTAATCTGATAAATATAGATGCTAGTATTTCAGCCAATTAATACCATGCTCAAGAAACAAAACAGGGATAAACTCTGATCCACATGATAGGACCAATGTATGTAATTTATAGAGTAGTGAGGGGAGTTGACTCACTAATGTTTCTCATTGGTAGTTGATCACATTGACATGTTAGCTAACATACTTTTGTGTTGCCTGACAGTATATTTCAGTTTTGGGAATCATTGTAAAATGGCTAGTTTATGAATTGTATTTTGTGGATATCGGATTTAAAATCAGGGTTTTTTCAATCGTTGAGGGCTGGGGCCTTGGCCCTATTATATGTACGGGTGTATGATCTGACATTGGTTGGTATATTTAGTGGTGTTTAATCCGATATGAATTGGTATATTCAGTGGTGTATTACTTGATCTATATAGGGGAGTATGACCACACATTGACTGGTCTATTTAGGGGTGTAAAAGCTGACATTGACAGGTATATTTAGTGGTATATGACCTGACATTTGCTAGTATATTTAGTGGTGTATATCCAGACATTGGCTGGTATATTTAGTGGTGCATAACCTGACATTGGCTGGTATATTTAGTGGTGTATAATATGGCATGACTGGTATATTTAGTGATGTATAACCTTGCATTGACTGGTATATTTAGTGGTGTATAAACTGGTATATTTAGTGGTGTATATCCTGACATTGACTGGTATATTTAGTGGTGTATAAACTGGTATATTTAGTGGTGTATAACCTGACATTGAATGGTATATTTAGTGGTGTATAACCTGGCATTAACTGGTATATTTAGTGGTGTATAACCTGTATATTTAGGGGTGTGAGAGATGACATTGAACAGGAAGATGTGGAGGAAGCCTACTATCGTTACATGGAGGAGAATCCAATGGCCGGTGTACTCGCTGACGAAGCAGAAGATCTCAACGTAGAATACGATAACGAAGGAAATATAATATATGTAGAAAAAAATAAAGTAAGTAAAGCAACAGTAATGTTCTGCTAACTAGAACCCTTTAGTTATGTTGGAATCATGCAGATAATTGCAATAATGATTGTAAAAAAACAAAAGTCTTAGATTTAGACATGATTGAACAGAATTGTCTCAACTTTTCTCAAGTGTTTTTCATTTAAAACTAACATCTAACATGCACAACAATTATAATGATTTAATGTAGAAAACAACACATGTATACACACAGGTCACATGGTCTGCATAATGAACCTGTTATTTGTATAGACTGTACAGATTGTCAAAAGTGGTATTTAACTTCGTCACATTTTCAATCAACTTCATGATAAGATCATGGTCCACCAAATTCCTGTCACAGCCTTCCACAAAAATAAAACAGAGGGATTTGCCCTGCTATAAACGATGAATTACTTCACGCACGTTACGTACCAGGTACATAGCAGGTCTGAAATGTTTGTCATGTAATTCTTCGTTGAACCCAGGGTTGTTCTCTTGCACAATCTTAATCATGGTTAGCATGTAAAGTTGTGCATGAATGAATTCGGATTTACCTATGACCCAATGCAGCAGAGTTAATACCCCGTCAGCTTTTTTAGCACAACTTATCAAAGCACTCAAAGCAGTTACATGTATCTTGTAAATTATTTTTTGGTCTTATTATTTATTATGATTACACTGTGTTTTGAAGTGGTATTATTTATAATATTGAACATTGAATGTACATTGTACCATATTACAGGAAATAGATCCACATTGAATGTACATTGTACCATATTACAGGAAATAGATCCACATTGAATGTACATTGTACCATATTACAGGAAATAGATCCACATTGAATGTACATTGTACCATATTACAGGAAATAGATCCACATTGAATGTACTTTGTACCATATTACAGGAATTAGATCCACATTGAATGTACATTGTACCTTATTACAGGAAATAGATCCACATTAAATGTACATTGTACCATATTACAGGAAATAGATCCACATTAAATGTACATTGTACCATATTACAGGAATTAGATCCACATTGAATGTACATTGTACCTTATTACAGGAAATAGATCCACATTAAATGTACATTGTACCATATTACAGGAAATAGATCCACATTGAATGTACATTGTACCATATTACAGGAAATAGACCCACATTGAATGTACATTGTACCATATTACAGGAAATAGATCCACATTGAATGTACATTGTACCATATTACAGGAAATAGACCCACATTGAATGTACATTGTACCATATTACAGGAAATAGATCCACATTGAATGTGAATGTACATTGTACCTTATTACAGGAAATAGATCCACATTGAATGTACATTGTACCATATTACAGAAAATAGATCCACATTGTATGATTGAATGTACATTGTACCATATTACAGGAAATAGATCCACTTCCGCCAATTGATCACTCGGATATCGATTATGAAAAGTTTGAGAGAAATTTTTTCGAGGAACATTCTGAAATTCGTAAATTGGGTGAACAAGACGTGGCTGATTTGAGGGACAAACTTGATATCAGGGTAAGGTCTTCTCGTATATAACTCTCAAATAATATTTTATCATAGATGAGTTAGTGGGAAACTTCGTTTGTATGATAAAAACCTATTATTGTTGTTTAAGAAATAATGCTTGATCGTAGAATTAAGCACAGTCACGAGTTCGGATGAATAGTAATTAAATCAATAGTGCATAGTATGAGTGATGAAATGTACATATCTGAACAAGTGACTGTGCTTTATCATTGATAAAACATAGGTACATAATTATTCATCGTTACGATTCTAACATAGCAAATATTCTGCATTTGATAACACATCAAGACATAGTAACCATAGCACTAATTTCTTCCTCAGAAGCTTACATGCAGTTTGAAGTTATTCAGTCGTAGCTGTGTTTTATAGGTAATTCATGCTCACCGTGGTGTCCTGGTTGTATTAGAATTGTGATATAATTATGTCTACCACATGATAAAATTCTATTGGACGAGACATATTGATTTTGCGCTGCACAGCTGTTTGTCTGGATGTTACAAAGTTTGTCTGCTCTGTTAGTTCTCCTTAACCATTGTTCAGATGTGAATGAAACTTGACATGAGTAGTTGATACCAATCCTTGTCACTACATATTGCTAGGAAGGTTGGAAGGTTTTCGTCACAGTTTCACCCCTTTGTGGGAGACATTGTGTCAAAAACTCTACTACTAGTTATGTTGCTTGTTGGTTAAATTGTAGTTAATGCTGAATTAATGCTATGTTTGCAGGTCTCTGGATTGGCACCACCAAAACCTGTGTGTAGTTTTGCTCATTTTGGATTTGATGAACACTTACTAGACGCTATCAGAAGATCTGAATATTCAAAACCAACCCCTATACAGGCACAGGTAGGATAGAGGGTACTGTAAAATCCTTAATTATCAAGGGTATTTTGCAGATTTTTGGTAAAATGGTAATTTGGTGGTTATTTAAATTGTAGAAAGAAAAATCAACTATTGTAAAAACATACCTTAATCAATTTTATAACAGTGGGGACATGTGTATTGATTTATAAGCAGGGGGCCTACAATCTATTCCTGAATAATCTGGAAAGACGCTGTTTCTGCTTAAGAAAGAATAAACTTTTGTACAGAAAATGTAAGTTATTTGATGAAAAAGTTCTAAATATTGACTTAATTAGTTATGATAATTTGAAATTTCATAAGCTTAATTTTGACAACAGAATAATGTTTGGATGCGAAACATTTGTTTTGTTTTATATATTTTCAGGGTGTACCTATTGCATTATCTGGCCGAGACATTATTGGAATTGCTAAAACTGGAAGTGGTAAAACAGCAGCATTTTTATGGCCCCTTCTCGTACATATAATGGCACAGGTAATAACATTAATATTATTTATTGGGTAAAAGTCAGAAATTTCGAAAAGCCTGAAATCCTTAAAAATAGTCAATTTACTAAGGAAAAATAAAGAAGAAACATCCCATAATTTTATATTTACATTTAAACTCTAAAGTTCGGGAAAAAATCTGACAACTTTTACCCATGCAGTTGCCTATATGAGTGACCCCCTCAGAAAAATGTTTGTTATTTTAGCTTATTGGAGGATAGTGTATGATACAGAACAAGCTATAAAGCCCAAGTTACCAGATTCTTTAACATGCCCATGTCAAGCATCTTACCTGTATGTAGGTTACGGATATAAGTCTTGTCCATAAGACTATTGCTGAAAACAAAATGCCGAGCATAGCCTTTATTTGCTAGTCAGCTTTCTACCTAAGTATAGCAGGCATATGTGTGCCTCCGCCCGTAATTGAATCTGTGTCACCTGATTAGATGGCAAGAGCACTAACCATTGCTCTACAGAGGCACAATGTTAGTAAAGTTTAGTTTAGTAGCTATGAATTAAACCCCTCTGACACCTGAATTACAAACCTAGCTTAGTACCTCTGGTCCATGAATCTGCTTCATAATAACATCTCACACATAATGTGATGCATGAATACTAGGTGCTACACCTAGTAGTGAATATGGTCAGGAATTATAGATTAGATAATTTTTGCCTGAATTATGGCCCTTTCAGGGAGACATAAGTTTCTGTATCCACAGCCTCTCTATTTTTCAGAAAGAATTAGAAGTTGGTGATGGACCAATTGGTTTAATATTGGCTCCAACAAGAGAATTATCACAACAGGTTAGTAACCAGAATATATGACATTCCTACAATACATGCAACCACACTGTTACATGTGTGACTCAATAAGTTAAGGTAGAAATGGTTTATTGAATTGAAACTTACCGTAAACATTTAATTTTAAGGTAAATTGTGTGAAGGTACCACTTGCGATTGAAACTGGGGTCAAGGTCTCTGTTACTAAAATTTGAAAATCTTTTTCCACTCAGTAACTCAAGTTAGAAATGAGATATTGTGATGAAACCGTTATTATATGTAGCTTGTGTGAAGACCCTGCTTAGGAATTAGGACTAAAAATAGGGTCAATGGGGTCCAAGGTCCATGTAACTCAAAATATGAAATTAGTTTCTGACAATACACCATAGTCTAGTTCAGCACCCGTCTTGCATCACTTTGTATGTTTGACTTTGTACAAACAATTGTTTACTTTAACAGAAAAACTATGTTGATTGTTTGAATGAACATTTCAGATTTATCAGGAATGTAAGAAGTTTGGTAAAGTATACAACATTAAGAGTGTTTGTGCATATGGAGGCGGGAGTATGTGGGAACAACAGAAGGCGTGTCAGGAAGGGGCAGAGATTATTGTGGCTACGCCGGTATGTATAACAACCCCTTATTGTTTGATGAACATCATTTGTCTGATGTGTACTATTCATTTCAATCCATTAGATTAGAGATATGCAATATTGTCGGTGTTATATACAACCATAATAAGACCCTTTCATTGATCACTGAATCCTTGATTTACGTTCTGTAAATCTCTTGTTGTACATTTTATTTGTCAGCAATAATGGCTAAATCACTACTGCAGGTGTTAGTGCCATGTAGCGGCTGTAACGTTCTAAGTCTCCGCATACTTCACTTCAGTGTAATTATAACTTTTTGCATTTATCTCCCTTTATGGTGATATGCTAATTTTTAAGATCATGCAGTGTGTCATTCATTGTTGGGGGTCAGTATATAGGCTTACTTAAAGTATACTTTTTTGGGGACATGAAAGGGACATTCTGTGTCCTTCTCTTGCCTAGGTGACTAAACTTCTGTTTGAATTTGAATTGTCGATGCATCATAGTATTTACTGTATATGTATGTTATCATCTTATCAGGGGAGACTAATAGATCTGGTGAAGAAGAAAGCTACCAACTTACGAAGAGTTACCTTCCTTGTATATGATGAAGCTGATCGGATGTTTGATATGGGGTTTGGTAAGTTTTATATTGTTTGTTTAGTCGGATTAAACGCTGTTTCTAAGCAATATTTCATCTATGAATTGCAGCTGATTCATCTAACCAGTTTTCTTGGACTGTATCCTAACCAGTACTAACTTACCCTTCCTGCAACTTCCCCACATGTTGAGAAAAATCAACCCTGTTCAAAAAAATCATAGAATCTTACTCGCATTGTCAGGTTACAAATCCAGCCTACTAGACCACGGCTGCAACTACAATTTACCATAACATTAAATGTAACTAACTGAAAAATGAGAAAAACTGGACCCTTGCTATGAGAAATGAGGATAAAAAAAGAGGATTCCAAGTGTTTTGTGACCTAAACCAACTTTTTGGGGAATATAAAGTTTAGTCGATTGCAGGCACATTCGCAGCTACAAATGTTCGTATATTTTTGTCTACCACAAAGTCAGTGAAATTTAAAGTTTCATCATGATAAATTCTTTGTCTTTCAATCAGGCATACATGTTTGTATCGATATTCTATTACCTGATTGTATGTCATATAATTGTACATGGTGCTATGAGCTGTTCAACATATATTGCATAATGAACAGAGGTGTCAATATTCCTGATTAATGAGAAATTCCGGATATATCTATCCTGAAAGAGCTATGATTTCTGACAAAAATAAAAGTTATTTGATGAAAATATCTCATTAAGTTATGGTCAATTTAATCTGCTCTGAAGGCTCTTATTCAATCAAAACTGAGTTAAATATGGAAACAATGTGGTTGAAGGCCTCTTGTTTGGCAAAAATGGTCGGTAGCATATGATTTTCAGGATTTTGAATTTGGCTCTGTTGACACCTCTGAATGAAGCATGTGTATCAATTGTCCAATATTATTCATTTATCTGGTTGTTATACAGCCAGAAATAAGTTTTTATTTATTACCTATTTTGCAGAACCTCAAGTTAGATCAATTGCTGACCATGTGAGACCTGATAGACAAAGTAAGTGATAGGCAGGATTGTTCATGTACACTCAGCCACTTTTCTAATTGATTGGTTTTTCAAATTCCAAATACTTCAAATTGTGACCATATGTTTTAAAAAATCAGGCCCTTCCCTAGAATGTTGTTAAGGCGCTTGGGCAATGCTGGGATTTGTGCTAATGGAAATTGAAAACTGCATCAATATCTATAATTTAAAGACTGAATTAAGCACTTTTTGCATAATACAAGCCATTACTAATAACACAAAACTGATAAAAATTTAAAGACACCATGCTTGGATTTAAGGTGCAGGGGGAAACCAATCCTGGCTTTAAGGCGCTGGGATACCAATGTGCCTTCTGCTCCTGGGAAGGGCATATTTTTGACACAATTTTACACATATACATTTCCAGTTATTTACTTATAAAAAATAAAAAATCTTATGACAAAATATGCATGGTCAGTCATGCAATCAATTTTACATTTTGCCACATGCTGCCCAAGGAATGTAATGTTTTCAGCAAAACTTATCAGAACTTATACTGTGCCAACTGTCAATATTGAAAACTAGGATAACATGGCATGGCAAAGAAAAGAAGCTGAGTGTATGTGAATATGTCTGTTTGTGGTTTACAATTTGTGTTTACTTTGTATGTTACATTTAAAATCACACACTATGTATGTAAGCCATATTGTTTCCCCAGAACACCAAATCACATATTAATTTGACTGTATGAAATTGTGTATACAATGTAGTATGAAGTTGAGCATAGCTGTAGCTTAAAATGCTCCAATAAATTTTCAGTGAGTTATTGTCCTTTGATTCTCTTATTAGGTTTTAGATTAGCTCTCTGTCTGTCTGTCAGTCATTCCATCCATAATGGGGATCCTGACATAATAGTTTCCAAGCTAGGTTTATAAAACTTTGTATGTGGGTTGAAAACGATAAGGAGTTTATGCATATTTTAATATTTAATAATCTGACAAAAGTTGTGATTGCCTTCTAGACAGAAATGGTGAAAATTGTCAAAAATTATAAATAGTCATGGTTTCAAACCAGTAATGGACTTCGCAATGTTAATTTTTCAGTGACTTGTTCATAACTATACCTGAACAATAGCTGGATGGTTTCATCACATTGATGGCATAGCTGTAGTTTTGTTTTGTTGTTTACGATTTCAGCATTATTATTTAGTGCCACATTTAGAAGAAGAGTTGAGAAACTTGCAAGGGATATATTAGCTGATCCTATTCGTGTAGTGCAAGGTGAAGCTGGAGTGGTGAGTATTTTCTTTCTTATTCAATGCTTAGCACCTTCAGCAAATCACCATTAATAGAATTTTTTTATTATGCCAGCCTCTTTTATCATATGACTTATTATAAATAACAAGAATAAACATTTATTTCAGTTGAAAAACATTCTCCATTATATAAATGATGCCATAAATCATTTCATTAATGAGTAGTTGTGACATCATTTATGAAATAAAGTCAAGTCATTTATGAAATAAAGTCACGTCATTTATGAAAAAAAGTGACATCATTTATGAAATAAAGTTACATCATTTATGAAATAAAGTCACATCATTCATGAAATAAAGTGACGTCGTTTGAGAGTTGTTTAACACTTGTGTAATAAAAAATATGTACTCATTATATTAACCCAGATACAAGCAAAACATATATATGATAAATGAAATATACACAGTCAATCCTGTGTTATTGGTCACCTGAATTGAGTATATTAGGATGGGGTTCAAGTAAACAATTGCTTTCATACTGACCAAGATCTCAAAAATGGTGTGGCTAGTCTACTTCGCTTTTGTTTTGAACAGACTAGCCACACAATACTAGTGTAACAAGTAGACAAACCAAGTTCCTCTTTTACATAAGATATGCAAGTTGTATAATTTAGGAAAATGGCATATAATAATTATATTTGTACTTCAAATAGAATTTAGAAAGAAATGGACATTGTACACAACCCAAGGGAAGGAACTTTACCTTGTTAAATGTATAATGCTATTGGAGTTACTCCCCTTGGATTGTGAAATATGAAACGATCAACATCAAGTTATTTCTTACATTCATGCTGTCATTGTAAGGTGGGAGAAGGGATGTTCCCCGACCCTCTCACTCCTATGTCAGGGATAATAAATAGGTAACATGACTTAGCTGAAAATAAAAAAAAAGGTTTCCGATGATGAAGCTTGCTGTGTATGTAGCTTGTATGGAAACGCTGCTTGGGATTAAAAGTGGGATCCAGGTTGCTGTTATTAGAAACAGATTATTAACTGTTGTTGAGAATGAGATATTTTAATGAAACTTACTATACAGACACCGTGTGTGAAGATCATTCTTTGGGCTGGTCAAGCCCGCTGTTAGAAAACAGCAGATTTACATTTTTACAAGATTATTTGTAGGCTGATATGAAAACCTCAGGTTGTCATGGAATTCCCATGTCTTGTTTTCTGTTGTTTTTTGCTATAATCCTGAGTTGGATGAGTTTGTAAAAGATCATACTCGTGAACTTATTACTTTCATATTGAAACTTACAATTTGCATGAAGCTAACATTTGTGAACATTTGATCTTACAAACAACTTTTAATACAAAATTTTAGCCTCATGAAATTGTATGATTTAACAGTATATGGTTGTTTGATATCTTTGCATGGTTCATATTGTATCTTTGTATGTTCTCAATATTTTAGGCCAATGAAGATGTGACGCAGCTGGTAGAGGTCTTACCATTAGGTCCCGCTAAATGGACGTGGCTTGTTAAAAGATTGGTTGAAATGACGACATGTAAGTATACATTATAGAGCATTCTCTACACTGGTATTTAGTCAATTGTTTGAAATACTGATTTTTTGCTTTTTAAAATGTAAAAAAATCCCCAAAAGTCTGAAACTCACAACAAAATACATAAATCAGTCACAAAAATGAGTGCAGAACCTGTTCATCTGAGCAATTTACGAAAGTCTTAAATATGTTCAAATTTGAATTATTTATAATTATTTCAAAGCTACAAAGTGTGGTAATGACTAATGAATCATCAATATTAATAATGATTCTGTCAACTCCTACACACCGTATCTGTCCCAATTTTACAGTTTTAAAGAGTTATAAAGATTTTAATTTTGAGCATAAGTTATGATTTCTGTATGTGCTTTGATAAAATAGTACCCTGATGTCGAAAACATGACATGGAAAACAGTAATCTTTCATGAAAATGGTTCGAAAAAATTTATGAAATTGATAAATAATTTTTTTTTTGAAGAATGAACCATGTAATTATCAATGTGTTTTAATTTTGTTTCAGTGGGAAGTGTGCTAATATTTGTAACCAGAAAAGCAAATTCTGAAGAACTTGCTACAAATTTGAGGAGTAGAGATTTCAAAGGTAGTTATTTCATTCTTTGAAAACAAGTTGTATAATGACAATGGTAGACAGAAACAAATTAATAGTGTGGTTTTGGTAACATGCTGAAAGAAGGTAGATAAGAAGGAAAAGCGTAATGATTTTCAAAATTATTTTCTTAATTTTTATGCACTGGAAATTCACCAATCAGCAGTGACCTCTAGGAAAATGGCAATAAAATGTTGAGCATAGTGGCAAAAGGGTAGAGTAGGTTGGGTTACCAGAGCCACAATATCATTCTGTATTAGCCTTATCCGTCTGTTTTCTTCTAATGTACAGATTGATTCAGATTCATGCAGTATAAGTAGAGTTATGGCCCTTTTCATAGTGAAATATAGCTCTAGAATTGCTTTAGCTACCATCATCAAACTTCATAGTAATATATTATTCAACATGTATTTTGTGCATCAAGGTATGTTTATTCAGATTTATCCAGTGTCAGCAGGGTTATGGTCCTTTTCAAAGCAGAGTTATTGCCCTTCTTATGGTGAAAATTTGCTTGTGTGCACATAACTAAAACACGACTTTGTTACCCTCATCAAACTGTGTCATAGGAAAATCAGTCCACATGTGTAGTTTGTGCACCTACGTATTTTGTTATTACCCGATCAGTCAACATGTGTAGTTTTGCACCTACGTATTTTGTTATTACCCGATCAGTCAACATGTGTAGTTTGTGCACCTACGTATTTTGTTATTACCCGATCAGTCAACATGTGTAGTTTGTGCACCTACGTATTTGGTTATTACCCGATCAGTCAACATGTGTAGTTTGTGCACCTACGTATTTGGTTATTACCCGATCGGTCAAATTGTTAGTAAATTGTGAACATATGGCGATTTTTAAAATTTCTTAGTACAGTTATATGATAGCAAAAAAGTAGCCTAGGTGAAATATTAGCAATTTTTGAAATTTCTTAGTGGAGTTATGCATTGGCAAAATAGTATGCTTGGTGAAAAATGAGGCAATTTAAGAAATTGTGAAATTCGCCAATATATTTCCCATGTCACTGTCTCAACCACTTAAACAGTTGTATAAGACAATATTGCGGGAAATGACGTCATGGAGATGCATCATTCCTGCTACCATTACAACATAATATGTAAAAATTTGTGAGTGTTCTAGATCTCCTGATGAAGACCTTTTTAGGTTAAAATATTGAGTAATTTAGAGTAATTTATCAACAAACATTATTGTGATCCCCTATTAGGGATATTTTACAACAATTTTCTATGTATGTAGTTGGATTGTTACATGGTGATATGAGTCAGATTGAGAGGAACGATGTTATAACTGCATTCAAGAAGAAAGAATATCCCATACTTGTTGCTACTGATGTTGCAGGTAATATTTAGAGACAATATACACAAACGAGCCGTAGGGTCCTTATTGGCTCAATTTTGGATTTTTTTAAAAGCTTGAAGCATAGTTCTCTAGCTTTTCTCCTTTATATAAATATACAAATTTCTTTAGGTCCTTATCTATTAGATAAGTTCATAACTTTTAAAATATCTCAAAATTTGGCTTTGAGCTTTGTTATTTGAAGGTGAGGTTTTACTATATAACACAAAATTGTACATTGTATTAGATTAATGAAACAGCAATGACCCCAAATCTTTAATTCATTGTTTGTTTGTTAGGGTTTTAATTCCATTTATCAACAATAGTTCATATACAGCAGCTGATTCGCCTGACCAGCTTTCCTGCATTATTTCCCAACCAGTACTAACCCTTAAAAAAGGAACCGGAAAGTTATGGAGGAAACTCAAAAAAGCTCATGAAAGGGTATAACCTGCCGCGACTGGGAATAAAACTAGGGATTACCTGGTTACAAATCCAGCCCACTAACCTCTGGACCATGGCCGCAGCTTTATTTCATTGTTTCGGTTTATGAGGTTGTAAATGTTTTATATGATATTACAGCTCGTGGTTTGGATATTCCCTCCATTAAAACAGTGGTGAATTATGATGTAGCACGTGATATAGATACACATACACACAGAGTGGGTAGGACAGGACGTGCAGGTACGTACAATGTTTTTATTGTCAGTATAGATTGATAATTATATCTCCCAGATATAGTTGATTACACAGTCATATTGATTTTGTGCTGGATGGGTGTCTTTTTATTTGGATTTCACAAAGTTGCCCCAGCTTGTTCTCCTTTAACACTGTTTGGATTTCAATGAAACTTCTCATTTAATAGTTGGTACCAAGCCTAGTTATCCCTTTATAAGTTTATGCTCAACATAAACATTGTTAATAAACATGGAAAGTAAAAGTACTCATAGAGTGTTGGTATACTGGCCATCTGTTGTTTCGCGGTACTAACAGTTAAAAATACTATTCAAATGCAATAATCAACGTACATCTGTTAAAACTGTATATCATCATTTTCTTCCATTCTTTCTACGATGAATACATTACAAATAAGTTAATAAAGTAGCAAAATCAAGGAGTATTGCAACTTTGTTTATGGTAGGTATCGGCCATGTTTAGTCAATGACGTCATCATTGGTTTCGCGGTACGGGCTAAATTCCAAACAGTAAATTGAACACTAAAGGTTAAACACCACTAAATGTTAACCACGCTGTATTTTAATCTATTTGTGGTCGATTACGAAATTTAGAAGTTAAATCTTAAAGTACGGAAAATATTGGCAGCAGTTAAAATACTTCATGCTGCCAAAAGAAACCCTTCATGGAAGTGCTAGCAATAGTTTGACTGTCCCTCGTTAGCATTCCCGATTCAGTTTGATTCTTCAAATTCTCAGACTGTGTGCACCATAAAAATGATATTTAGTGGTCTTTGACCTATTTCAACAACAACAACAGGAAGTTAACTGTAGTAAACACTCAGAGGATGGAGTTTTAGAATTTACCGCGACTCCAATGATGACGCGAAACCAGTGATATTGAGTATACATAGATTTGCAAGAGTAACCTCCCTTGTATTGGAAAAATTATTGTTACTTTCCAGATGAGAAGATTTTTAAATTTCACTTTTCAAAGCCAACATTTCGATACAAAATGACGTTTTATGATGTATTGTAACTCTGTACCCCATTATCCAAGCTATATTTCCCTGGTTTATTTAAATGTTTACTAAACACTTAAAGATTCTGCTCACCAGAATCAATTTAATGATCCTTATTTGAATCCTAACTTACTACTTTCAATTTAGGAGCAACATTCTAACACTGTCTGTATTTTTCTCCATGTAAAGATATAGAGCTGTAGTGTGATTTAGTAACAGTATATCATGGTCGAATTTTGGCTGTTTAATTTATCTCCTGCATATAATTTGCTATTTTTTATCAATTAAATTTACGTCTTGTTTATTTCATGACGTCATGAATTGTGGCGTTATACTGTAGAGCGCGATGTTTTGCATACTTTTCATTTTGTAGCATTTCTGTTTATTGCTTTTATTAGATTCGATTTAGAGTTCATTTGCGTAGGGATTAATCACGAAGGCCATAGACCTGAGTGATTAATAACTATGCACAAACAACAAACCGTGATTATCCACCAGTATATTACGCAAAACTAAAATCTAGTAAAAAGTAGTTAAACATTAAAAAAATTAGCCTAGTCCTCAAATTTATGAACCTATATATTACAAGCTTCTTCTGTTCAATATATCAATTTCTTTTGGAAATTTGTCCTTTGCCAATGATTAAGTTAGTGTTTATAGTACATCTTGTTTATATTTGTAATTATACTTTCACTTATGAAAGCAACAGGCGAAATTATGTTATAGACAAGGAATAATTACATTATTAACTGTTAAATTATATTTATCGAAGGTTCGAGAACCATGTTAATTTGTTTGCACTATAACATGAATAATTGTTTTCACTTACAGGAGAGAAAGGGTTTGCACTATAACATGAACAATTGTTTTCACTTGCAGGATTGAAAGGGTTTGCATTTACATTGATAACAGAGAAGGAGCGTGAGTTTGGTGGTGCGTTAGTACGCAATCTGGAAGCTGCAAACCAACATGTTCCACAACCATTACTAGATCTAGCAATGCAGGTACAACTATATGTAGATATGATCACCTGACCCCTAATTTTTTTGAAAAAGGGTTTTCATTTGACCCTGAATTGACCCTTTAATGTTTGTCCAAAAAGCCACATTTTGACCCTCGATTTGTGTGGATGACTAGGTGCTGCCACCGCTTCTGTATGCAGGGGTGTCAATTTTCCTGATTATCAGGAATTCAGGATTGATCATTCCTAAAAGAGCAATGACCAAAATAAGAGTTATTTGATGAAAATATCTCAAGAAATGGCGAAGTTATAGTAAATTTAATCTGCTCTGAAATATTTTCTTAAATACAAAGTGAGTTAGTTATGAAAACAATGTCGTTGAATGCCTCATGATTGGCAAACAAGGTTGGCCGCATGTGATCTTCCTGATTTTTATAGGTTTGCCGTCCGTCCATCAGTCCGTCCGTCAGTCAGTCCGTCCGTCCGTCCGTCTGTCAAAAAATCTGGATCCTGACATAACTCAAACAGTTTCCAAGCTAGGTTTATGAAACTTGGTATATGGATAGGGGCCAATAAGGGGATAATGCACGTCCAAAAATATTTAGATTCCGACCAAAATTGTGGTTGCTATGGCAACAGAAACATTGAAAATTGGCTTAAAACCGGTAGGGGACTTCTGTATTGCTTGCAATTCTTAATTACTTGTTAATTTGGCCCTCTTGACACCCCTGTGTATGGGCTTCAGTTGTTTGTGCATAACATAATTTAATCAAATAGTGTTGCATATTGTTATACCCCCCGCACAACGAGTTGTAAGGGGGGGGTATACTGGATTCAGCTTGTCTGTCCGTCCGTAGACGCATTCTTGTGGACGCAACTCCTCCTACAGTTTTTGCAGCATTTCCTTCAAACTTTCACAGATGAACAACCTCAACATGTAGATGTGCATAAAGGAAAGAATTTGCGCTGCAACAATTTTTGACAGAATTATGGCCCTTTGTACTTTTATGCACTATACAATATATAGTGAACAATTCTTGTGGACGCAACTCCTCCTATAGTTTTTGCAGCATTTCCTTCAAACTTTAATAGATGAACAACCTCAACATGTAGATGTGCATAAAGGAAAGAATTTACACTGCGACAATTTTGACAGAATTATGGCCCTTTGTACTTTTATGCACTATGCAATATATAGTGAATAGTTCGTGGACGCAACTCCTCCTACAGTTTTTGCAGCATTTCCTTCAAACTTTCACAGATGAACAACCTCAACATGTAGATGTGCATAAAGGAAATAATTTGCGCTGCGACAATTTTTGACAGAATTATGGCCCTTTGTACTTTTATGCACTATACAATGTATAGTGAACAGTTCTTGTGGACGCAACTCCTCTTACAGTTTTTGCAGCATTTCTTTCAAACTTTAATAGATGAACAACCTCAACATGTAGATGCGCATAAAGGAAAGAATTTACGCTGCAACAATTTTTGACAGAATTATGGCCCTTTGTACTTTTATGCACTATACAATATACAGTGAATAGTTCTTGTGGACGCAACTTCTCCTACAGTTTTTGCAGCATTTTCTTCAAACTTTACCAGATGAACAACCTCAACATGTAGATGTGCATAAAGAAAAGAATTAGCTGCAATGATTTTGCCACGCGGGGGGTATATTAGTCTGCCGAATGGTGACAGTTCTAGTTGTGGCTATTTTCATGGTAAACCCAACTAAAAACTAGTATCACAAAACGAAAGTACGGGATTAAATACAGCAATATATCAAGAGCTCTGACAAGTTATAATTCCAAAATATAGTGGGGGAGAAGACATATTATTTTGTGTTGGACATCTCTCTGTCTGGATGGATGTCACAGTTTGTTTGCACTAAGACTGTCTTGATGTTTAACCACTGGTTGGATTTCAGTGAAACTTGGCTTGACAAGTTGGTACCAAGCTTAGTTGTGAATATTGTCAGAAATTTTAGGTTGGGTGATTTTTGCTGTAATTATGGCCCTTTGTCAAACCATATGCTTTTTTGTCAAAAACTGTTAAAAACTCTACTAGTTTAACGTCATTACTTCTATATTCAAGTACATTGTGATGTGTTTGTGATTTTCCAGTGTCCAAAGTTTCGGAAGACACGGTTTAAGAATCAAGGTCAGGGAAAGAAACCGATGATGGTTGTTGCCTCAGTGGGACAGAAGGAGAGACCAGGACTCGGTGCAGAGACGGTGAGTTCTTACTCTGTTTCAACTACTTAATTTGTGTGTGTGTAATATGTACACCATTGTACGATAACTTTTAATGTAAATGAATGTCACGATGACTAAAATAAAGTCTGTATATGATCACCCATTTTTATGTGGCCTCTTTCAACTTATGGGTGACTATACCAAAAAATCTGAAATTTTCCTGGGAGTTTAATTTTCACTTTATTCTCGAGTTGGATATATTTGAGAAATTTTGTGCCTGTGACGTTTCTTTCAAGTATTTTTTTCTGCTAAATTTGTGAAAATTAAGTCTCCCAAAGTATTTCAGAATAGTAAATTTGCAAATCTTTTTGTAGAGTACGAGAGTGAACGATTCTACGAGTTTTACATCATTTCGAGCAAGTTCAGCTTTAGGTCGCGGACCTCAAACAGACAGGATGTCAGCCATGCGAACAGCTTTTGCAGTAAGAAATATATTAACTTATAATTGTTTGCCGAGGTGGTCTTCCTTTCATCCTGTATACAGTAAAACTCTCTTACAATGAACATGTATATAATAACAAATTCAATTATATTTCTAAAATAACAACAATAATGATACGAGTCAGGAGAAAAATAACAGTATGCATGAATAGGGCAACATGGTATTCATTGAATTTTATAATATCAAATTTTACTGAAGAAATACAATAACTGTCCTGCAATCTCTCATCAAAATATCATTTTTTTCCCACATTGGGTTTGGGAGACATATTAATGTTGTACTGGATTTCTGTATGGATGTCTCAAAGTTTGTACATATAAGTTCTCCTAAGTCATTGATCAAATTTCAATGAAACTTCACATGAATAATTGTTACCAAGCCTTGTTGAGCATATCGTCAGGAATCTTTGCTGGATGGTTTTTGCTAGAGTTTTAGATCTTGTGTAAAAGTTACGTTTTTTGTTTCACAAAAATTTTTTTTAACCCTTACATTATTGCTGTTGTGGTTAAAGCAAAACGTTTGGAACACTGTATTAAATTTAACAACCTAATGAATGGTATTGCACTATTTTTTTTATTTTTCAGTCACAATATAAAACCAACTTTGTAGCAGCGGCGGATTCAGCTGTTAAGACTATACCTATAGGAATCCATGAGCCAGAGAACCCTAATCCACAGCCTGATCACAGCGGCAAACGGCGGAAAAAATCGAGATGGGACTAAATTTTTCTACTTTTATTTATGTGTAGTATTTTTAAATGCATGTTCAAGCTTTTTCTGTCAGTTTGAAAGAAAAGTTAACATTTCGATAGTCGGAAATAATGGAATAAAGAACTGACTGGCTCATGGAAAGTTGAAGTTTCGATAGTCCAAAATCATGGAACAAAGAACTGACTTGCTCACTGCGGTCCATCTTGTCAGATCTCAACATCTGACGTCAATGAAAGTAGAAGTGTTGTATTTTCCAATACAGGTCCACTCTGATCTGCTATGTACACTTAACCGCATAGATTAATTAAAGCACTGGTTTGGAATTCCTGTCAACTAAATGTGTGGGAGAGGTGTATACATGATACAAATATTGTCAGACTTAAATGGTTTGCTTGTATGATTCCAAATCATTGATCCGGATGTGAGAATTCCATCAGGCTGCTTTAAGATACAGATTTGTTTCAAAATGGTCATTCAGAACCGACACCGTTTCTCAACAACTTTTTAGCTATATACGGTGGCAGGTTCACCTAACCAGTTTTCCTGGACTGTATAATCAGTTCTAACTTACACTTCCACATAGAATCAGAAACTTCTCCACATGTGGAGGAAAATCAACATAGTCAAATTTCCTGGAAGGGTATGACCTGCTGGATCATTGGGTTACAAATCCAGCTCACTGGACCATGGCCCTAGCTTTGTATGAGGAGTACATGAATCGTTGAACATCCATACTCATGTGTAGTGTTTAGATTATATGTTTTGTTTTATGAAGAGGACAGTTTTCACAATATCATATTGACTGCAGCCATGTAACGGTGTATGTTTATTCGGGTTTATTTACGCTGTTCTCAACGATGTTTCAGTTATATACTGTGACTGATTTATCTAACCAGTTTTCCTGGACTGTAATCATGTGATGGTGTAACTAAAGTCACAGTAACCTTTTATCAGGGGCTGCTGTGTAACTGTTTGGCTCCCAACACAGAACTTGTAGTCGGGTACCAGTAAATAATTGATACCAATCTGCAGTGTATGTTAACTTTGTACATTTACTTGAAAAATGGCAGCTGAGCTACGTTTCTGTTTCTATAGTAGATAGCCGAAAAATATACATAATTATACAGAAATGGTTAAAATCGATGAAACCATGTGCCTGTGACCATATTTAGTACCAGTATGCAAATTATACATATTACAAGTTACAATCCTGTGGTGACTTTCTTGAAGCAAATGTATTTCCTGCTGTATTTGTAAACTTTTGTAATTATTTATTAACAGACGTGTGTATTATTTATAAGGCTTGAGAAGCACTCATTGTGAAGGCTATGCAAATATAGACAAAGTTACAAAACTTCAACCTTCTCAATATGTTTTACTCAGTGGGAAACCCTTGCTTGCATTTGATTAAGTCAGAATATTATGACACAAATCGTACAGACACTGTACCTACCGTCGTGCACTATGTGCTTGGTGTCACAAACATTGTCTGCAACTTGTTGAGATGATTTTTGCCAGAGTTAAGGCCCTTAATCAGAGCCACATTTTTGTGTCAAAAACCCTGCCAGTTGTATTTCAAGTTATCTGTAACAGAAGTTGTCTTTTTCAATGAAATCAAGGTTTTCCAGAAAACTGGGGGGACTCACTTTTGTTCAGTTGAAGGGGTCCAAGGTGTAATATTTTTAGGATATATGTGGTAAAATATAATTAGAATAATTGTTGCAGAACCCCTTAGATAAAGTTATGGTAGCAGTACCATTTAGATTAAAAGTTGGTCCTCCACAACTGATGGTGTGCAGGAGGAAGCACAAACTAATTGATACAAGATTGTTAATCCTAATATATATGAGCCAGTCTCCAGGAAAACCTGCTATTTTGACACAAATATTGATTTAAACATTTTCCATAGATTTAAAGAATAATGTAAATGAAGCAAAATTCAAAAGAATTTTGTTAATAGCTTGAGTTTTAATGAAGTTACAGCTATTTTTCTAAAGTCGCTATTGGAGATTTTTTGTATGATGTTACAAACGTCATTCAAACATTATTCGACGTAACAGTAATAAGTATTTCATAATTACACCATTTGATCAATCCTTGACATAAGCTGTTCAAATGAGTATCTCGTTTTAGATTTATGTTTTAATTTCTAAAATATACATCGAAATTATTTGCAGTCAGATAAAGTTTACTCCATGTTTTTCTCAATTAGAGTATGTTTCCGAAATTGGTCACCATAGCAACGAAGTATGTGATTTTGACATCATTCATGGGAAAATTTAAAGCTAAGATATAGTACTATATGGGTAAATTACTTAAAATAGAATCAATAGATATGTATTTTTTTCTTAATTTAGAGCTTTATCAAAACCTTGTTACATAATGGTAATTACATAATGTCAAAATAGCAGGTTTTCCTGGAGACTGGCTTATATATGTATACTGGGCGTCACTGAAGTTACCACTTATATATACCTCTATATTTTGTATACAATCTGACCTATCAGTACAATAGTTTTATAGTGTGTGCATTGGAATATTGTTAAATAGGATAGCTGTGACTACACAGTAAGGTCAAAACATAGTCATGTTCGGCTTTTAACACAGTATTACGTGAATTTTAAAATATAAGAGTCAATAGAGTGGTAACTTTTCATTGACACCGAGTATATGTTTAATCATAATGTATTTTTATTCATACAATTGGTATAGCAGCTATGGTGTTCACAATATCAAATCTCATCTCTGTATTGTTATGGAGTTCACACACATGTACTCATCCTGAATAAATGCAATGAAATACTTACCTGCTGATAGTTTGATTTTTTGGATATCACCAACAACAATATATGAGCAGATCTGCTTTGAGTACAGGAGGTCCCAGGTTCGATCCCTGGTCGCAGCAAACCAAATGGTACCAGCAATTCCCTTGCTAGCTAGACACTCCGCATAAAAATCCGGCTTATTTTCTTGGAAACCTTAGTAGCCATGGATACCATCAGGAATGAGGTGTCCAGAGTTATTAAATTATAGGAAGTTCGCAATCAACCTTTAAATAAATTAGTGTATAATGAAACAAACAACTTCTGAATTCATTAAGTTGTTGTAAAAGCATGAGGGCCATGATGGTCCTATATCACTCACCCGAGAAACACTGCATTCACTACATACCAAACATAGCAAATGGGCAAAGACTGTTCCACATCACTCAAATAAGTTTTTCTGATAGATACTAGTAGTACTGTTAAAGCTTGGCCTAGATTTTATAGAGACAAACATTCTAACAAAGTTTCATAAAGATGGTCTGTACTGCGCTCAGAAGTTTTTTCTAAAACCTAGTTTTTGTGTCGCCTGAAAAGGCGACATAAAGGTGTTACTTTGGCGTCGGCTGCTGCGGCGTCACAAATTGCTTGTCCGGAGCATAACTTTGTCACCTTAAGTTCAAATGACTCAAGATTTGATATGCATGTTTCTTGCAATAAGCTGAAGTGCAGTGCACAAGAACCATAACTCTACCTTGCATCGTTTTTGAATTATTTCCCTTTGATTGAATTTATTAGAGAATTGCTAGTCCTGAGCATAACTGTCTCCTAATGTTCAAATGACTCAATATTTGGTATGCATGTTTCTTGCAATAAGCCTAAGTGCACAGCACAAGAACCATAACTCTACCTTTAAAATCAGTCTGTTAATGAGAATTAGGGCTGGGAAATACTCCTTCTCAAATAAATATATTTTAATATTAGTGTTACATTACAATGTCTTCCACCGTACTTGAAAACAAGACGCATATAATTTATTATTTATGTATTTTGGCTGATAAACGGTCATGTAAGTCGTGGCAGGTGTGTTACATGTACGTAATGAAGCAAAATTCTTTCACAAATTACATCTATTCTCATATTATACACGGTATGAATGAATCAACAAAAACCAATAATATGCACTTCAAACTAAACAGTATCACATATTTGATATCACTTGCAGATTTATTCATGACAAATGTAATAAATTGAAAATTATGTTTGTCTGGTCTCAATAGTCCAGGCCCCAATTCCACGAAAAAACTTAAGTTATTGCTCAGCTGAGACTGCTATTCTAAAAACATATTTCAAGTATACTTGTATATATTGTTTTATCACAGTTAGATGCCAATTTAATAGACCAATTCAAAATTGGATCAATAAACAAACCCCATTCACTGGTGGCCATGTTTTTTTGACGAATTATGACAAAAATGTCCATTTCGTAAGTGTGTCACCCAGCAACTATTTCTGTAAAAATATTTTGAAATCTGGCAAGTGGTTGATTTTTATGATTTTTTTAAAGTTTTTCCAATCGGTTGCCATGGCAACCATAGTTAGTGATAGATTTCAATTCTTTTAGCTATTTTTATTATTAAGGAGCACCAAAGGAACATTGTTACCAATTCATAATGAAATCCAACCAGTACTTTAAGAGATGAAGATTTTTAATGATTTTACTAGAGATATGTATGGATGGAAATACGGCCTACTCACTGGCGGCAATGATTTTTGACGAATCATGACCAAAATGTTAATTTTGTTAGAGGGTCACCCAACAACTATTTCTGTATAATTATTTTCGAATCAGGCCAGTGGTTGATTTTTTATCATATTTTAAAGTTTTTCCAATCGGTTGACATGGCAACCAGAGTTATTTATAGATCAGAAAATGATTGTTCATATTTATTTCAAGTTTCATGGAATTCTACGGAGCGATTCTACCTGCTAGTTACAGAGAAATGGCTGCGGACTGACGGACAGACAACTGCATTCCAATACCCTCTACCGATTTTATCGGCGGGGGATAATAATAAGACAGAGATGAGTGATCACATGCAGTAGCCATATATGATATTATGCTCAGGACAAATTCATTTTAATTCAAGAAAGGGCATTTACTCTGTACATGACTATATTCTAATAGCCAATACTATGATAAAGATAGACGTATCTACACACAGCTTCCTGTGACCACGGTCTCATATAATAGTCTGAATGTCTCTCCTCCTCCGGGTTACCCGTAACATCTGTCATGGTCTGTAATACGCAGAAATAAAAACACCATTTAATAACAAATAACTCGGAGAGATATATTTTGACACGAAAATGTATGGGGTTTTTTTTCATAAAGGGGTATAACTCCTATAACTGTACTCAGGAGTCGAAGACTTCAGCAAAGCCTTCGAGAAGGTCCCCACGAAAGACTAGCACTCAAGCTAAAGTACCACGGTATTAGAGGAAACCTGTTGCGTTGGATAAGTAGCTTCCTGGCGAACAGAACCAAGCAAGTACTAGTCGAAGGGCATTCGTCCAACACAGCACCAGTCACCTCCGACATACCCCAGGGATCAGTCATTGAACCCCTCCTCTTCCTGCTGTACATCAATGACCTCCTACCTCGGGCAACATCCACATTCCGCTTGTTCGCCTACGATAGTCTCTTGTACAGGACAATTCGCACTACAGAAGATGCCAAAGCCTTACAAGATGATCTGGACAAGTTACAGCAGTGGGAGCGTGTCTGGTTGAAGTCATCATCAGGAAGAGAGTCCCCGTTAAGACACCATACTTCATCCACGGCAGCGAACTGCAAGTTGTAACAGGGGCGAACTACTTGGGGTATGCATTGACGAGAAGCTCTCCTTCAACACTCCTGTTGCTACCAAGGCAAAGAAGGCAAACCTGACAAGCTATTCTCAACAGATAAAGGCATGTAATGCTATCAGACGCTTGTCAGGCCAATCCTTGAGTACACGAGCACTGTCTGTGACCCGCATACGAGGTCCAGTACCAGTCAACTGAAGGCTGTTCAACAACACGCGGCACGATTTGTCAAAAGGGCACCAGCCAGATGATTGCTGACATTGGCTGGAAAGACCTTGCCGAACGCCGTTCCAACGCCAAGCTGGTGATGGTCTACATAATCACCCACAGACTCGTCGACATTCCAGCTGAGGCCTTCTTCCACCCAACATCAATCAACACCAGGGGCCACTCCGCCAGGTACTTGCTTCCCTTCTGTCGCACTGATGTGTTCCTGTACCCATTCTTCCCCTCCGCCATCCGACTCTGGAACCAGCTCCCTGAGCAAGCCACTATCGTCGACGGCGTTGATGTCTTTAAGAGGGGTCTGATCAGCAAATAGATAAGAATATGCGGTTTTTAACGTTTTATACTCTCGCACTGTAAATACTAGCTGCACCGCTCATACGATTTTAATAGTACGATATTGCCACAGAGTGGGATCTGTACTAAACGGGAAGAAGAAGTAGAACTCCAGACAAAGTCACACAACCTGAAGTTCCTGACAAAATGCTCAAATATGCTTAAGTAGACCAAGCATTCATGTGAAGTATCAATGGAATCTGACAAGTGGCAGGGGAACAGCCACATACATACTTTGAGACATCCCTCCAGGTAGACATCAATCCAGCACACAATCAGTATGTCTCTCCCCCACAGACCACCCCTGTGGAGGACATAATGACGCTCCATATTTTTTCCTATTCTCTAACTATTGTAAAATAGTTTTAAACCATCTCAACCGCAGCATCTGTAACCATTCAAACAAGTATAGTTATATATATAATATTCGATCTTAATTAAACATTTTGGCAGATCTTAATACTATACGTATATATAGAAATCCTAATTATTCATACCAACAAGCAATTACAAATATACATTAATTTTTCTCACTGTAATGATTATATGCAGAATTTTATTTTATTGCATGTTATAATTTTTTAAGTCAATATTTATATTTAATCATCATGCTCTAATTTAATGGGATTAAATGGTGATAACCATTGATATCATTATGTAGATCTAAGCTCTGACTGACTATCTTTAATCAACCTAAACACACTTAATTTTTTATCAGTTGCACAAATCACACAATATACAACACCTACTCATGTTCTATCCTTTACTTACATCAGTAGGCCCTATTATATTGAGTGCTTGGGGCTATACAATCTGTACACAGGATGTTATATATAATGTCCAATAATTATACAGGTCACTACCAGTATGATAGATGCCAAATTATTTAGTTAGCCCCCCCCCCCCCCCCCCAATTCATTCATTCAGCTGGGGAGCTCAGCCCCAAAGCCACCACCAAATACGTCCCTGTGTTGTGGTGTGTAAATTCGTAAAGGTCACAGGTGAGCAGATATCACGAAAATATCGTGAAACTGCTTTTGGGCATTTGTGTCGTAAATGGTCTGGGGTCCGTTGCCTAAGCAAAGCGCTACCGAGCGCCTTCATTCAGTTACCTCCCGTTCAATTAAATATAGGAGGCGTGGATTACCTCCCGTGGAAAGCGCTATGTAGCGCTCGCTCATGTCAACGGTCTCATGGTTTCGCCCCATACCAAAAAGGCGCGAAAATTGCACAGAACATCACGTGGTAATTCTGTTTACAAGTTTTGAACGAAGCATTGAATGATGATTTTCTACGGTTCTTCTGCTGATAGATGTAAGTCAAGTACATGTATATTGTATAATATTGAAATACCGTAATTTCTTGTTTGATCTTATTCTTTAATTCTTCTTTCCTTCTTGGTGGATTGTTAAATTACCTTCTGTAATGTTGTGTGCCCACTCAGTCATTGTCGAACAACATGCAGGATATAATATTTAGGTCTTTGCATAAATCAACCGTTCATACAATGTAATTGTAAGCGTCGAATAAGACCATCCACACTACCCTACAGTTTGTATCTTATAGGGCTGATAGTAGGGGTGGAGCCCTAAAATGGCTGAAGTAGCAGTGTATGAAAATTTAGCGCTATTGCCTGCCTGACGGTGACCTGTGCCGACCTTTTTTTGCTCTCCAAAAAAGTTTGGGGGAGCATATCATATTCACCACTTTGACCTTCAGTCCGTTCGACATATTTTTGTCTGGATGATAACTAAAAAACTATTACTTTTATTTATTTGTAACTTTGCATGTGCAAAGATCTCATTGCTCTGAAGAGCAGTGCACAAGAACAATAACTCTTCATTGCATATTTTGTAGTAATTCTCCTTTGTTAGTTTTCATACTTCTTGACCAAGTCATAACTCATACAGAAATAGAGATATCAATTTGAAACTTCATAGGTGAATATATCTCATTGAGTGGAGGTAAAGTGCCTAAGAACCATAACTCTTTTACGCATATTTTTCGAATAAGTCCCCTTTGTATTTTTTCACACATACTACGACATGTGAGCAGGAAGTTGTAACTACCCTATGTGAGCGACCTAGGGCCCTGTGGGCTCTCTTATATATGTATTGATTTTTATCAACAAACATTGAGAAAGCAATATTGTTTGTTTGTTATAAAAATGAAAGAATCCTAGGAGTCCGTATATAGTATACACTTAAAAATGTGCATTTCTAGAGTTCAATACATACTATAGCGCATGTTCAACCCTATTGTGTACAGCTTTCGGTAAAAATAAAAACAATTTTCGTTGTCAATTTTTTAACAAAATTTGGATGACAATCTAGAAATTAATTTATTACAGCCTTATGCACCTATCAATGTTTTCCCCCAGGGGGGGGGGGAGTGGCAGGCTGACCCAGGGGAATTCGACATTTTTACTTTTTCGAAGTCTAAATTCCCACCCTAGAGCAAGGGCAATTTGTCAAAATCCCCTCACTGGGAGATGCTTTACATACCCCCCACCCCGGATCAAAATTTCGGCCAAAGTCAAAATTTTCTGGGACACTATTCTGTCTGTAAATTCCCACCTATCGGGAACAGCCTTCTGTCAAAAGCCTGTGTATGCCCGCCGCTCCCCCCCAGACCCCCCCCAGGGGAAAACATTGATAGGTGCATTACACTCACAGGCTTGCACCTCACTGTTTTTGTTTCAACTTCCTTGAAAATAATTTTTGTCTTGCCTTTCAGATGAGAATATTTGAATGATGCTAACCATAAACCAGTTGTCATGGAAGCTGAAAAGCTGAACATCTAGCCACTCTTTCACGGACAGAATAGCATATGCAACAAATAGGTACAGTATTTCTGACTATTTTGGCCAATTTTAAGTTAAATAATTTATGAAACTTCTTACTTGAATACAATAAAAAAACATTATTTCATGACAACAGCAATATTTTTTTGCATTGATATATAATATTATTAATCATAAATACAAGTGATTACTGCTTATCGCCTTACACTTCACTGTTTTTTATGCCCTCCAAGGGTCGCCTATTAGATTAGAATTGAACTGTCCGTCCGTCCGTCTGTTTGTTTGTCAGGGCATTCAGGTTTAATATTTTAATTAAGTTCAATAGTTTGTGTACTGTCAATGGGATTTCATTGAAACTTGGTACACTTATCATAAAACAGTCATACTAGACATGGGGTATAACTACTGTATGATGATTCTGTCAGGAGTTATGGCCCTTTTTAACTTTTGAAATGCTCAATATTTTGTTTACAATCAAATTGAATGCTATTGCATTGAAATTTTACACACCTATTTATTGTCATTATTCAATTCCACTAGACAAGTGGCATAAACATTCAATGATTTTTACCTCAACTATTCGTGAATTAGGGGAGCCATTGTAGTCACCCGAGCGTTGGGAGTTGGCGTCTGCCTAATGCTTAACCTGTTATCTTCAAAATGCATTGTTATATTGTTTTGATACTTCGCATACCTGTTCACCATCATGACCCCCTGACATATACACAGGGGTAGGTAACTCTATCAAGCATTTTGTTGAAATTATGCTCCTTTTGGACTTGCCATGTGCAAATGTTAAAGTTTAGGTACAAGTTTTTTAACCTCTAATATCTTCAAATTGCGTTGATATATTGCTTTGATACTTTGCATACTTGTTCACCATCATTACCCCAACCCCTGACTTAGAAATGCTTATTTGTTCACCTTCATGACCCAGAGGACTTACACATGAGTAGGTAACTGTCCTGCATTTTGTCCAAATTATCTCCCTGTTTCGACTTGGAAGCCCCAACCTCTACACAGCAGAAGGTAATGCTGCTAATATGAATCGTTTTGTTTTGAATATATACAGGGTAGCAATACCATGTTGCTTTTGGCTACAGTTACAAGTCGAAATTTGTAAACATCGGAACACAAATATAGCCATAAGTATTTTATTATACCCCCAATTACATAGTATATGGGGGCTATATTGGAGTCATGCTTATGGTTGGTCTGTTGGTTGGTTGGTTGGTCCTGTAATTTTGTCCGCGCTATTTCTCGTCATCGGACGTTGGTCGGATTAATTTTAAGGGAGTTATGGCCCTTTATTTTTTTTATACTTATACATTTTGTCCGCGCTATTTCTCTGCAACTGTTGGTCGTATTTTATTGAAACTTTGCATGACTGATCAGTACCGAGTCTAGTTGTGCATATCGTCGTCTGATGTTCGTCGGATTAATTTTAAGGGAGTTATGGCTAGTGATGTAACGCTTAATCGATAAAATTGATTAATCAGCTATTTGCAGGGGTGTCAATTTTCCGGATTTATCCGGAATTCCGGATTTGTCTATCCTTGAAGAGCTATGCTTTCTGACCTTAATTTTAAGGGAGTTATGGCCCATTATTTTTTTTATACTTATAAATTTTGTCCGCGCTATTTCTCTGCAACTGTTGGTTGTATTTTATTGAAACTTTGCATGGCTGATCAGTACCGAGTCTAGTTGTGCATATCGTTGTCGGATGTTGTTCGGATTAATTTTAAGGAAGTTATGGCCCTTTATTTTTTTATACTTGTAAATTTTGTCCAGGCTATTTCTCTGCAACCATTGGTCATATTTCATTGAAACTTTGCATGACTGATCGGTACCAAGTCTAGTCGGCTTATTGTCAGCAGACGTCCATTGAATTAATTTTAAGGGAGTAATGGCCCTTTATTTGTTTACAATTATAAATCCTGTCCGGGCTATTTCTCTGTAACCATTGGTCGTATTTCATCGAAACTATGCATAGCTCATCAGTACAATTTCTAGTTGTGCATATCATCGGCACACGTTGGTCGGATCAATTTTAAGGTAGTTATGGCCCTTTGTCTGCGCTATTTCTCTGTAACCATTGGTCGGATTTTAATGAAACTTTGTATGGATGATCAGTACCAAGTCTAGTTGTGTATATGGTCGACACACATTGGTCTTATCAATTTTAAGGGAGTTATAGCCATTTGATGTTTTACACTTATAAATTTTGTCTGTGCTATTTCTCAGCAACCAATTGTAGGATTTCAATGAATTTTTAGCTCCACTATTCATAGAATAAGGGGAGCTATTGCAGTCACCCGAGCGTCGGCGTAACACTTTTGTTAAAGTTTAGATACAGGTTTTTTATTCTCTTATATTCTCTAAGTCCTTTGAGATATTGCTTTCATACTTTGCATACTTGTTTGCCATCATGACCCCAACCCATATGCAGGAGTAGGTAAGTCTATAAGGCATTTTGATGAAATTATGCCTTTTTTTATACTTAGTGCAAATAGTGCAAATGTTAAAGTTTAGGTACATGTTTTTTAGCCTCTAATATCTTCATAGTGTATTAACATATTGCTTTGATACTTTGCATACTTGTTCACCATCATGACCTAAACCCATACACAGGGGTAGGTAACTCTATTAAGCATTTTGGTGAAATTATGCCCCCTTTTTTCAACTTAGTGCAAATGTTAAAGTTTAGGTACAGGTTTTTTTACCTCAAATATTTTCAAAGTGCATTCACATATTGCTTTGCATACTTGGTCTCCATCATGACCCAACCCCATACACTGGGGTAGGTAACTCTATCGAGCATTTTGTTGAAATTATGCCCCCTTTTGGGCTTGGAAATGCAAATGTAAAAGTTTAGGTACAGGTTTTGTAGCCTCTAATATCTTCATAGTGCATTGACATATTGTTTTGATACTTTGCATACTTGTTCACCATCATGACCCCAACCCATACACAGGGGTAGGTAACTCTATCAAGCATTTTGTTGAAATTATGCCCCCTGTTGGACTTGGAAATGCAAATGTTAAAGTTTAGGTACAGGTTTTTTGACCTCTAATATCTTCATAGTGCATTGACATATTGATTTGATATTTTGCACATGACTCCAACCCATGCACAGGGGTAGGTAACTCTATTAAGCATTTTGGTGAAATTATGCCCCCTTTTTCAACTTAGTGCAAATGTTAAAGTTAAGGTACAGGTTTTTTCACCTCTAATATCTTCATAGTGCATTGGCATATTGCTTTGATACTTTGCATACTTGTTCACCATCATGACCCCAACCCCTACACAAGGCTGGGTAACTCTATCAAGCATTTCGTTGAAATTATGTCCCCTTTTGGACTTAGAAATGTGAATGTTATAGTTTAGGTACAGGTTTTTTAACCCCTTATATCTTCAAAGTGAATTGATATATTGCTTTGATACTTTGCATACTTGTTCACCATCATGACCTCAACCCCTACACTTGAGAAGATTACTATTGTGCATTTTGTTGAAATTATGCCCCCTTTTGGACTAAGAAATGCTTATTTGTTTACCTTCAATGACCAAGAGGACCTACACATGAGTAGGTAACGGTCCTGCATAGTTTGTCCAAATTATCCCCCTTTTTCGACTTAGAAGCCCCAACCTCTACACAGCAGAGGGTAATGCTGCTGTTATGAAGCATTTTGTTTTGAATATATAATGATTGTACTTTCCTAGCATGGCGCCGCGAATAGTGGAGCGCGCTGTTCGTGGACAGCTCTTGTTGCATGACCGATCAGTACCATGTCTAGTTGTGCATATCTGACTGTGTCAAGCAGTTGCTGGGGGTATTCATCACATTCAGTGATATTTCTTGTTTCTTTATAGATTTCTTTAAAATATATGCAACGCTAAGAGGAAAAGTATTTGCTTTCTGTGAAATATACACGTTCCACGGTTTCACAAGGTAATGGAAAAAACGGCACAGCCGCAGAAAATAATTTATATTTCTTGGAAAGCAAATAATTGTCCCCTTAGCGTGGTGTATATTTTATAGAAAATGAAGAAGAAATAAAATACTTAAGGCTATTTTATTTTCCAATGTTTACAAATTTCTTCTTGTAACCGTAATAAAAAGTCATGTGGTATTGCTACACTGTATAATGATCATACTATCCTAGCATGGCACTGCAAATAGTGGAGCGCACTGTTTGTGGACAGCTTTCGTTCAAGGAGGACATTTAGGTTAAAGATTTTAATGAGGTTCAATATTCTGTTTACTCTGAATGCTGTTTTAATGTAACTTGGTAGTCATACTTAATTAATCATCTTTACTAGACAAGTCATATAGTTATAGGATTAGAAATTAAGGCCCCATTTTAACTTAGCCATTTTGCTGACTTGTGTATACTATTATCATCACACTTTGGGTGCATATGTTCTTTACAGCAATAGCTCTTGTTATTATACCCCCAGATACTTAGTATATGGGGGCTATATTGGAGTCATGCTTGAGGTTGGTCTGTTGGTCGGTCGGTTGGTCCGTATAAAATTGTCTGCGCTATTTCTCCGCAACTGTTGGTTGTATTTTATTGAAACTTTGCATGATTGATCAGTACCAAGTCTAGTTGTGCATATCGTCGGCAGACATCGGTCGAATTAATTTTAAGGGAGTTATGGCCCTTTATTTTTTTATACTTATAATTTTTGTCCGCGCTATTTCTCTGCAACCGTTGGTCATTTTTGATTGAAACTTTGCATGATTGATCAGTTCCAAGTCTAGTTGTGCATATTGTCGGCAGACATTGGTCGGATTAATTTTAAGGGAGTTATTTTTATGCCCCCGTATCGATAGATCGGGAGGCATATAGTGATTCACCTGTCCGTCCGTTCGTTCGTCCGTCCGTTCGTCCGTCCGTCCTGGTTAACCCAAATTGACCGTTTCTTCTAGCATTAATATGGCTTGCTACAAAGCTTTTATACTTGCATGGATGTTGTATATGAACACTCTCCACACACCTGTATCACCTAACCCCATTTTGACCTTCACCTTGACCTAATTTTGGACTTATTTATAGACAAGGCTTCCACAGGGGGCATAAGCGTTTATTGAACGCAGTCTTGTTTTATACTTATAAATTTTGTCCGGGCTATTTCTCTGCAAACATTGGTCATATTTCATTGAAATTTTGCATGACTGATTAGTACCAAGTCTAGTTGTACATATTGTCAGCAGTCTTCCATCAAATTAAGTTTCAGGGAGTAATGGCCCCATATTTTTTTACACTTATAAATTCTGTCCGGGCTATTTCTCTGTAACCATTGGTCGTATTTCATCGAAACTTTGCATAGCTTATCAGTGGAGTTTCTAGTTGTGCATTTCATCGGCACACATTGGTCGCATCAATTTTAAGGTAGTTATGGCCCTTTGTTTTTTACACTGATAAATTTTGTCTGCGTTATTACTCTGTACCCATTGGTCGGATTTTAATGTAACTTTGTATGGATGATCAGTACCAAGTCTAGTTGTGCATATCTGACTGTGTCAAGCAGTTGCTGGGGGTATTCATCACATTCAGTGATATTTCTTGTTTAGAAATTTATTATTGTCTTGGCTTTCAGATGAGAATGTTTGAATGATAGGATGAACCTTTTAACCAGTTGTCATCGAGAAACATCCACTTGCTTACATGGACAGAATTCAATCACATGAAAAAGATAAGTAATTTAAAGTCTTTATATTGGAAGATTTTCTAAATGTTGGTTGCCCGAGTGTCATGAATACTAAATCATGAACACGCACCTATGCAATTGTTTCTAGACTTCCACTGTCACTGTTGTTGACACCCCTGTGCACTCAACAACCATATATTTGACCAAATTGTATGCAATCGTCTGCAGTATGGTAGTCTACATGGACATTGTCCTTATGTTAGATGTGCTATGATGCATAAATCGTCATCGTGTAGATTGTGTTAACTGTGCACATGCAAACAACATCACTGGATAGGTCAACAATGAAATAACATTCTCTAATCAAGGTTTTCTATTCATCTCGTGATGGCAGAGTTCAAGTAAACCTGTACAGACATTGTACATTGTTATTTAACATCACTTGTTGTGATCGATTAGAATTTGAATTCCTAACGCCACCGTGATTTTTGCGAGGCACCTCATCGCACTGTTACCAGAGTGCCAATATCCCTCTGTTTCAACTGGATAATGTCGCAAGGAATTTCCTGATTATACTCGGGGGGTAAAAACAGATATTGAACATTCGCGCATAGAGCAATCGGGTACAATATTTGCGATCATTCTTGTCAAGCCAACATGCAGTGAGCTCTACTTAGTCTTCACTTTTGGTATATGTGTATGCATCCAATCTTTGGGTCATATTTGGAGGTCAATATTCAAATTGAAGTTTATCCAGACCACAACTTTGACATGCATTATATTTGTCATGAATGTTAACTTACATAAGTAGGAGTGTCATGCAGAACCCCCATATTCTTATCTCAATGGTCAAGGTCACAGGTGGAGGTCAATTGTCATATTTTAGCTTGTAGGGACTGTAACTTTGTCAATTTATGTATTGGGATTCTAAAATAACCTAGCACAATATTTAACCACTATGATGTGGTGTTTCAAATGAAAAATGATATTAACATTTCTGAGTTCAAGGTCACACTTCAAAGGTCAAACATGGCCTTAAGTTAGTTTGTCTCGACTGTAACCTGGTTGTTTATTCTAGGATTCATGAATTTAGTTGTCATAATTGTTTAATACTACAGTATTGTGTGTCAGGAAATCTTGTCAATTTTTCCAAGGTCAATATCCCAATTTGAGTTCAGAGGTAAAAAATGGCTAATGATTAAAATGCCTGGACTGTGTCTTTGTTATTTAGATATACATCAAGTTTTTCTTTGACCTGTCACCAGAGCTCGTAATAATTTCATTGAAAAATAAGTAGAGCTTTTCGGCAGTGGTGTTGGCATCTCGTGTTCGTTTTTATGTCAGAGTACATCTGATTTACCATTTGTTGTACACCAATGAAACTTGGTATACAGTAGTGTGTGAAGTCAGGCCACCTAAAGATAGTAATTGTGGCTGATGTGGTCAAGGTCATTGTTAATGCAAATAGATATACATTCTCCTCACGTTAATAGTTTTTCAGCAAATATCTATTACATTTTTTTGGGGCATACTCGGATGCATCAATGAAGATTTTATTGCTGAGGATTTAAGTCTGATGCAGTACATCAATGAAACTTGGTATTATAACAGACAGCTTATGTTTAGTCGCCGCTTGAGATTGAAAGTGGTGCCGATGTCGTCAAGGTCACTGATACTAAAATTAGAAAATCAGTTTTCACTCAAAAACTTCAATTAGGAATAAGGCATTGTGATAAAACTTCTTGTATTGGAAGCTTATGTGAAGAGTTTGCTTTGTATTGAACACGGGGCTCTGATATTGAAAATCGAACATTTTTTTCTGACAACATGCTGTAGTCGACAGTTGCACGAATCATGCGACACCTGTACAGGTATAGAATTCAAACAACTATAGAATAAGGTATACATTTACTTCCCTGTTGTAGAGTAAAATTAAAGTTTCAAAAATAAATTAAATTTTAGGATATTTTGCTACAGCTTAATGACAAAAATGTTTGATGATAATCTGCCTACGCTCCCTACAGCGCTTTGATTTCCACTTACCCGTTACCATTCACACGCTGCTTAAAATACTAGAATATTTTGATATTTGACCTTTACAAAACTGCTGTGAACCCTGATACACATTTTCATTGGTTGATGAAAGTTTACTTGTATGTATAGAGAGCAAAGAGTTTAGTGGTGACCATGAAGGGTTTAAACGAGTTTGAGGTTTAAATATTTCATGGTTCTATCAACTGGTCATTATTTATTTGTTATTATCAATGTGATAAACTGATAGTGCGAGAGTTTTAATATATAATAGAAGTCATTCTTTTAACACACGAGCGTTTTATATACAATGCATTTAAACCCCGTTTACATTATCAAATTTGCCTCGCTGTACGCTGGTTTTGGATTCTCCTGTCTAAAAATAGCAATAGCGCAAATACACTAGCAATAGTGCAGAGCCTAGAAACGATGTAGTTTCGGGCGAGGCAATTGGAGAGTATAATCTGCCCTACAAGTCTCAGCTGTCAAAAAGCTAAATGAACTAGTTTCAGCAATCAAAAAGCTGAATGCCCTAGCTGAATGACCTAGTTTCAACAGTAAAACAGTTGAAATACCTATCTCGGTGACGTCCTTAAAAGCTTCACAGAAATGGAATCATACAACGGGAAATAATTTTGACCTCCAGTTACCGCTCTGTGAAGGTTCCTATTCCTCAGAGCATTTTAAATGAAGGGGGGTGGGGATATAAAAGTTCTGCTTCTTGAATGTGACTACTACTCAGAGTTACCTTTTCAAGAGGTATATACTATGCTTAATTAAGCTTAACACCGATTCCAAATTAAACAGACTAAAAGTTGCTAATTATAAACGAACAACCTCACGGCATTTTTCCTGACAAATATAATAATTTGTGCATCATGTCTAATCCACTTATGAATAAAATGTATGAACAGCAATGTCTAAGTCTAATGTCTATAAAATGTACGAACAGCAATGTCTAAGTCTAATGTCTAAGTCATCATCCAGGTTGTAAAATTATATATCATTGACAATTTAAGTATCTTCCTTTAAACATATCAATGTGCCCATCAAATACAAGTCATTAACATTTCTTAATATTTCTTCTCCATGTTTCTGTCATTGTCTATCATAAACGTAAATTAAGTTTAAATTTGGTATAATGTTTATTACTTATACAACTTCTTTAATACCTTGAAGTACTTTTATCAACATCTTCTGACTGAGTTCTTAAGGGACACATATATGTCCTATATAGTGACTGCTCCGGTTTCAAATAAATTTACTGTATGTTGTTTCCCTTTCCCTGAGTTACACATTTATAACTTTCATGATAATTGGTGATGGGTGCAAACCATAACTTAACATATTATGGTTGAATTTAAAAATAACTGTACATACATGTTGTCCATAATGCAATTTTATGGATGATCCTTGTTTGCCATTCTAAGGTCTGTGACAAAGCCGTATGTGGGGTATCATTAGTCACTCTGTGGCAATTCTAGTCTTTCTTATTATTCATATGTGTATGAAATGTTATGTAATTGGACCATTTAAGTAAACATAAATACAGAAATTCCAATTCTTTTTGAGCATGTTATCATCTGCAAGAATGTTATTGGTTTCGAACTGCCTTTTACATTTTAATTGTACTAACACGTTATATTTATTTTAAATTTTTGAAAATAGGATGAAGTTAAGTTCACTACTATGCTTGTGTTCAGTGTCGTTTAAGGGTATTCTGGACATGAATCATATGGCAACGTTTTGACCTGACCCTGTTTCAAATTTCATATTAAGCTGATGTAAGGGAATATGCATGCAATGGGCATGTGGTTGAGGTTTAAGGACTCTTGCTTTAAATTGTTATTTTCAAATAAATGCCTCCCTACTTAGGATATTAATAATGTAAGGTAGGTTTATGGAACTTTCAGTGCCTATTTTTACTGGAAGTTTCATGATATGGTTTATGTAACAATTCAATTATTGGTGGTATGTTTAGTGGAATATTCTGGACACATCATGTTGAAATTTCATTTTTATGTTCAGGGTGAGGATCTTTTTAAACATATTTTTTGTCTTAAAATTGCTTTAAAAACACTATCAACATATCACCTTGTTGCATAAGGGGCGTTATGATCTGAAGCTCGGCTGTCAATCTTTCTGTCTAAGTTTTAACGCTGTATTTTGGCTATTGAGCCACAGTGGTAAATAGTTGTATTTGCATAGCTTGTAAGTTAAGGTGCTTAGTCAATGTAATTTTCCAGCCATGAAATGGTTAAACATGGTAGGATTATTATCAAGCTATGCACAGCAGGTCTTGGCCTTTAATTAGTCTAAAACAGTATCATTGTTTATAAATTATGTGATACATCATTTTTTATTTCCGTATTATTTGTCAATCATGACAATAGTGTGAATATTAAAGGTTTAGATTTAAACCTTTGAATTGTGGTTATAACCAAATTGTAGGCATCTGTTACTGACTTTATGGATCATAAAATAGGTCCAGTATCAAACAGGTGTGACACCATAAGAGCTTGTAAGGATCATAATTTAACCTTCCAACAAATTCATATAAATCTCATGTTCAATGCTTTTATCTGCCTACTATACTGTGTAGGGTAGGTTTAGCAACATCCAGGTTGTTGGTTATTTCCTGAGATTGTTTAGTGATAACATTAAAAAACATTGTTTGTTTAGTGTCTAAACATTCATCCTACACTCACACAAGCATGCACGTACATTAGTGACTTTTTGAACACAAAGAAACGGGTACATGTACAATTTTTGGACTCAATTTAGAATTCTAAAACTTAATCATAGTCCTGTACTTTGTACAAAAAATCAATTGAATATGATTATGACAGATATAACGATGTCAACTAAAACAAATGAAAATTAGTGACTTTTTGAACACAAAGAAACGGGTACATGGACAATTTTTGGCTCAATATAGAACTCCAAAACTATCATAGTACTGTACTTTGTACGAAAATGAATTCAATATGATTATGACAGACACCCACAAATTCCTGTTCTGATACATGGATATAACAGACACGTGGATTGTTGTAAAACTTATTTTACCTTGTATAGCACATGAATGATATGTTTTAGGCAGATAATCTATTTTTGCAATATCACACCTCAATACTAACCGTATATTGTTTTGCATCAAGTGTTTCAAGTTCTCTTCAACTTTCTGTTTACTTGTTTTAAATTATTTTAAGTTGAGGGTCCTAAGGTTTAGTTCATGTAGAGATTTCAGACTATTGAGGTAGAATTGAGGGTCATATGATCATTGCTCCATTATACAAGGTAAGGCAGAGAAGTTGTAGGTACTCTTGCCTCTTTTAGGATGTTCTTTTAAGGAATCATGAACATACATCTAACTTAACTTGTGTATGCATGTTTATCCAATTTTGCTCAAATTGTCTCACTTACAAAACAACTTAATTCGTATTACTTGTATGGTTCCAATTTATTCATAACTCACTTATTCCCTTAATCAACATAGCGCTGGCCCCACCTCATGCCATTGGACCTGGTTATCCCTGCTGGAACATATCAGTCACCTTCAATGATGTGGCGAACACCTTCTGATGTAAAAGTTATTAAAAATATAAATAATGTAATTCTCTCAACAATGTAAAAGTAATTAAAAATATAAATAGCGTCTTTTCTCTTACCTAATTAGGTACATCGTCTTTAATTACCGTATATTGGTGTACTTTTTCCAGTCACGTTAATATCTGTGGCAGACAAGTTCTTACGTAAAAGTAATTAAAAATATAAATAACGTCTTTTCTCTGACCTAATTAGGTCAATTGTCTTTAATATCCGTAGACTAGTGTCCTTTTTCCTGTCACCTTACATGATGTGGCAAAATGTTCTTATGTAAAAGTAATCAAAAATATAAATAGCGTCTTTTCTCTCACCTAATAAGGTACATTGTCTTTAAAAACCGTAGACTGGTGTCCTTTTTCCTGTCACCTTAAAAGATGTTGCAAACAAGTTCTTGCATAAAAGTAATTAAAAATATAAATAGCATCTGTTCTCTCACCTAATTAGGTACATCGTCTTGAATAATCATATATTGATGTCCTTTTTCCTGTCATTTTAAAAGATGTGGCAAACAAGTTGTTACGTAAAAGTAATTTAAAATATCAATAATGTCTTCTCTAACCTAATTAGATACATCTTCTTTAATTTCTGTAGACTGGTGTGCTTTTTCCTGTCACCTTACAAAATGTTGCAAAAAGTTCTTATGTTAAAGTAATTAAAAATATAAATAGCGTTTTTGTTCTCACCTAATTATGTACAGCGTCTGTTATAACCAAGTATTTGTGTCCTTTGTTTTGTCACTCTAAAAGATGTGGCAAACACATTCTTATGTAAAAGTAATTAAGTATATAAATAGCGTATTTTCTCTCGCCTAATAAGGTACATTGTTTTTATCCTTTTTCCTGTCTCCTTAAAAGATGTGGCAAACATCTTCTGATGTAAAAGTTATTAAAAATATAAATAATGTAATTCTCTCAACAATGTAAAAGTAATTAAAAATATAAATAGCGTCTTTTCTCTTACCTAATTAGGTACATCGTCTTTAATTACCGTATATTGGTGTACTTTTTCCAGTCACGTTAAAATCTGTGGCAGACAAGTTCTTACGTAAAAGTAATTAAAAATACAAATAACGTCTTTTCTCTGACCTAATTAGGTCAATAGTCTTTAATATCCGTAGACATGTGTCCTTTTTCCTGTCACCTTACATGATGTGGCAAAAAGTTCTTATGTAAAAGTAATCAAAAATATAAATAGCGTCTTTTCTCTCACCTAATAAGGTACATCGTCTTTAAAAACCGTAGACTGGTGTCCTTTTTCCTGTCACCTTAAAAGATGTGGCAAACAAGTTCTTACGTAAAAGTAATTAAAAATATAAATAGCATCTTTTCTCACATAATTAGGTACATCGTCTTGAATAACCATATATTGATGTCCTTTTTCCTGTCATTTTTAAAGATGTGGCAAACAAGTTGTTATGTAAAAGTAATTAAAAAATAGAAATAATGTCTTTTCTCTAACCTAATTAGGTACATCTTCTTTAGTATCTGTAGACTAGTGTCCTTTTTCCTGTCACCGTACAAAATGTTGCAAAAAGTTCTTATGTTAAAGTAATTAAAAATATAAATAACGTCTTTTCTGTCTCCTAATAAGGTACATTGCCTTTATCCTTTTTCCTGTCTCCTTAAAAGATGTGGCAAACACCTTCTGATGTTAAAGTTATTAAAAATATAGATAATGTAATACTCTCAACAATGTAAAAGTAATTAAAAATATGAATAGCGTCTTTTCTCTTACCTAATTAGGTCAGTTGTCTTTAATATCCGTTGACTGGTGTCCTTTTTTCTGTCACCTTACAAGATGTGGCAAAAAGTTATTATGTAAAAGTAATTAAACATATAAATAGCGTCTTTTCTCTCACCTAATATGGTACATCGTCTTTAAAAACCGTAGACTGGTGTCCTTTTTCCTGTCACCTTAAAAGATGTGGCAAACAAGTTCTTACGTAAAAGTAATTAAAAATATAAATAATGTCTTTTCTCTAACCTAATTCGGTAAATCTTCTTTAATATCTGTAGACTAGTGTCCTTCCTGTCACCTTACAAAATGTTGCAAAAAGTTCTTATATAAAAGTAATTAAAAATACAAATAATGTAATTCTCTCAACAATGTAAAAGTTATTAAAAATATAAATAATGTAATTCTCTCAACAAGGTAAAAGTAATTAAAAATATAAATAGCGTCTTTTCTCTTACCTAATTAGGTACATCGTCTTTAATTACCGTATATTGGTGTACTTTTTCCTGTCACGTTAAAATCTGTGGCAGACAAGTTCTTACGTCTAATTAGCAGTGTAAAATAATGTCTCTATAGTGTAGTGGTACCATACTGGATCAGCCAATCCAGGGACCTGGGTTCGATTCCCAGTGGAGGCGACACATTTTTCACCACTTTTTGGATTCAAGTCATCAAAAACCATGAACAATTACTATTTACCAAAAAGGATTTGTAGGAAAGCCTGGTCATGATTTGGTAGGTATGTGTACTTAATTAAATGTTCTAAAGTGACTACCAAATGGTATTTCATAAGGGGCTAATTACTTGGTGTATTGGAAAAATAAATGCTCTCCATTGAATTGGTTGGGGTTAAAGGAATGGTCTCTGTGTGTACTTCTGTCTTAAACATATTTTGCACCCTTCACCAATGATCATGAAGTTATAAAAGTGTAACATTATGGAAACAACAGAGAGTAAATTTATTTGAAGCCATGGCAGTCATTTTATACAAGATGTAGGACATATTTGTGTCTTTAATTGTAGCAAAACATGGCTTAACCGGACAGGGCTTATTTTCTCTGTAACTAAAATATTTCGAAAACATTTTCAAATTCCCAATTCCTCATTTTCTTGTTGATCATTTCTTCACTCACAAGTGGTGTGGGATTATAGGAATGATGTCTGTCCACCCTTCCGTCCGGGCATGTATCCTTGAGTCTGTTGGTTCATCTCAAAATCCGATTAGCTCCATATCTTTTGAATCTCTTGACCGATTTTCATGAAGCTTATACTAAATATGTGACCTGTGAAGACAGTGTGCAGAACTCTTGTTCCAATTGTCTGTGTGGACCCTAGGGTAACATCACATTTCAAAGTCTTGATTTGAATCTTTGACCTAGTTCTATAAAAAAATCACATGTGTACCTCATGTAGAAATTGTGTAGAACAAATGTTTCAACTGTGCTTGGTCTTTTGAGAACATGTGAATATGCATTTTAGTCCCACTTAAAATGGTGCTGTGAACTTGCCCTTATGTCTTCTGGTCAGGCATATAATTATTTTTCCTATAATATTGTACTAATGTAATAATGTTATATACAGTTATTAAAATTGGCCAGCTTCCCTTTGAAGAAGATGTATTTTGAAAATGTAAAAGTGTCTTTTCTCTCACCTAATTAGGAACATCGTCTTTTATAACCATATACTGTTGTACTTGTTCCTGTCACCTTAAAAGATGTGGCGAACAAGTTCCTATGTAAAAGTAAATAAAAATAAAAGTAGCGTCTTTTCTCTCACCTAATTAGGTACATCGTCTTTTAGAGCAATGTACTGGTGTCCATTTTCCTGTCACCTTAAAATATGTGGCGAACAAGTTCTTATGTTAAAGTAATAAAAGAGATAAATAGTATCTTTTTTCTCACTTAATTAGGTACATCGTCTTTTATAAAAATATAATTACAAATGTAGTGTCTTTCCTTTCGCCTAATTAGGTACATCGTCTTTTATAGCCATATAATGGTTTCCTATTTCGTGTCCCCTTAAAATGATGCTGTGAATATGTCGATATGTTTTTTAGTCCCACCTAAAATGGTGCTATGAAATTGTCAATATGTCTTTTAGTCCCACGTAAAATGGTGCTGTGAACTTTTCAATATTTCTTTCATTCCCACCTTACATGGTGCTGTGAACATATGTCTTTTAGTCCCACCTCCTCCCACAAGTAAAATTAATGTATTTTTGTCCAATCAGTTAATCTTTGTCCCACCGTAAATGGTGCTATGAAGTGAAAGTAATTATAATTATATAAGGTATGTCTTTTTAATTCACGCAATATCATGCAGTATTTTCTTGAACTACCTTCTACAAGCTGTTTGGTGAACTTTTAATTTAATGCAAAAGTTTGTCTTTGTATTTAATTAGTTTGTTGTTACCAGTCCTTGATTGTACACCCGAAACATGTAATAATATACAAATTTAGTGATTCATAAAATTTGGAGTTTTAGATGTCATCTATTATGATTTGGGTTGATTAATATTTAAAACTTGACTGAACATTTTTCCTGGAATCTTTTCATAGTATATGGCATTCAGATCTAAATTTAAGGTGGCAAATTTTAGAAAAGGTTTTAAGGAACATATGTAAACAGTTGTTCAAGCCATGTGCAAGGTATTTTGGTATTTAAGCACGAGCGTGAGTATTGCTGCACCTTAAACCAAATTGACATTTTTTTCTCTGTACCAAAGCAGAATTTAACCCTCATTGTCAACCTGACTAACTTATTTGTCTTGCATTTCGTTTTAAACTTTTGTATTTTAAAAAATGAAATAAATATTTTTCGCTGTTTGATGGTACACATAGATTGGTTCTATTGTATCTCTGTTTGGGGAGCTTTAGAGTGTTTTGCAGTTTCTGCTGAATGATATTGTCCCTGACTTTTCTAACTTTGCGATGATGATTTGCTTCTAAAATATTTACTATGTTATGGAATCAGGTCACCTATAAAACTTCATGATAATCTCAGGTAATCTTCTGTCTAATATGTTACTGTCATATAAGATTCACAATGACTATACATTATATAGCTGGAATCTTGAGATAAAGATGTGAGTATTGCATCAGATCTCGAGATAAGGACCTGTAAGTTACACATGCCTCTCATCAGTGTGCCTCAATAAATCGGTGGTTAGTGCGCTTGGCTTCTAATCTGGCGACCATACATAAAATGGTAATGCACTGGGTCTTGAGACAAAGAACTGTGAGTATTAAATCAGTTCATTTCTCGACATAAGGACCTGTCAGTTGCACATGCCTCCCATCAGTGTGTCTCTGTAGTTCCGTAGTTCAGTCCGTCTTATCTGGCGACCGCACAGAAAAATGGTAATAGGCCACAGATGTCTTGAACATGATGCAATATTGCACTGGGTTTTGAGACAAAGACCTGTGGGTTTGATCAGTTCTTGAAAAAAGGGGAATGTGTTTACCATATAAAACTGGTAATATTTCGCAGTAGGTCTTGAGAACATGATGCAATATTGCACTAGGTCTCTAGAAATGTGTACCCATGAGTGCATGCGTTAGTGCATACTCAGTAACATGTACATATAACATACATAGATAGTAACAGGTTGATTTATATATGAAATTATAGGAGCTGGTTCCATAACTTAGTTTGACTTCTCATGTTGAAGACGGTTCTAATAATTTGTAGAAAGTGACAATCAATAGCATGCAGGAGACAACAGCAATGCACACAAAGGCATACGAAATTGTGACTTACAATAGACCAAGCAGAACCTAACAGTGAAAAATATTTCCTGTATTTTCTTTTCTTGTAATCTTGGAAAATTAAAAACATTTAAGACAATTTTACCTCATCAGCTTTGAAGTTACAATGTATATGCATCTGTCTTTTAGAGCAGTAGGTTGAAGGATTGAACCCTGGCAGGGCCCGGCTAGGGTTTGTTCTGATATGGCCAATGGTGAGCCACCAGCTTGATACATTTATGAGTTTTGTGTATACCTTACTTCCTGCATCTGGGGACTGGCATTAAAGGATAGGAATCAGGTAGAAGTGTTCAGAAAATATATAGATTAGGTGTCTCATTAGCTAAATTGGCTGGACGTTTAAATGGAGGTGACACTTTAAATAAACACTTCTGCAATAAAGTAAGGTTGACCATAGAGCTTGTAGAAGGTAGCTTTTTAATAATTTTAGTGGGTTACTGGCTTTGGTTTGATCAACATCACTTTAAATTTGAATAAATATTGACATCGGCCTATATATTTCTTCTTTCATTTAATAGTTTTGCTTCAATAATGCCTCTCTAGATAAAATTTGTCAACAGCCTGTAAATTTGTATTTTTCTTTCATAAACATCTTGTTTCTCATTCTCAATTTCTGTTGATGAGCTGATGGTGTATGTCATTCTCTCTCATATGGATAACATTTTACCACAGGTAATGCATTTCTCTTTGTATTGCATAGAATGACTGAGTCTGTCCTCTATAAACATTAGACAGCTGTGTTACAGCAAATGAATTGATCATTTCAAATTCATTCAATTTTCTTGTGAGATTTGACAAAACCAATACTTCCTCCTTCCATTTATTAACTGATGGAATTTTGCCCTCTATAGATGCCATGCAAAATTCCATCCTATCTTGTTTTAATAACAATGATCCAGAGTCATTTTCCTCAGCTTAGTGGTTATGAGGTATCTACTTTTAGAGCAGTAGGTCGAAGGTACCTTCCTCTTTTTTATTTAATTTCTTTGCTCTAAAACTATCACCAGATAACATTTGGCTACAGCCACAATTACATTCCTCTTTATTTTGAATCAAATAAACTGAATCAACTGAATGTTTTAACACTTAATTTAGAATTCTATAGGGCACCGACACTATCAAAACTAGCATATTGTTTGAACTATAATTATTACTGATATATATTGCTCATAAAAAATGGATTCATGTTATATTAGTCAGGAATTAATGTCACATGGTTGTTCTAAGTTGTTTAAAATTGTGTTCCAAATACCAGGTCTGTCAGTAATTGATAAATATGAAATGCTCCATATTTAATGTAACATTTAATATTTTCTTTGGGCAATAAACATCCAAAATAAGCACACGCAGACTAATTAATATGTATATTAACTTGTAGAACACATTCAAATTACTTTGTACTCTTAAGACATGTACAAGTACGAGGTGTAATATACAACCATTGGTAGTTTTCACAGCAGTTTTTTTGAAAATTAAAATTAGAAGGACATAAGAACTGCAGTGTTTGCTTAAGGACATAAGAACTGCGGTGTTTGCTTGGATTTTAACCCTTTACAGAATAAATAGCAAACTTTCTGTGACCTCACATTAAACAAGAAATAAAAAAGATAACCAGCTTTAAGATAGCAGATATGTGTACTTGTTTTCAATGAAGTTGCGGACGTTAATTCATCTGGTTGAATTTGAAAACACAAATCTAACTAGAATCTATATATTTATACATGTATATTGTTTGTCAGTATATCAAAAAAGAATAGTAATATAGGTATGTGTAGTAATCTAGATTCTATGACAATTATAGCGATAGTGATTCCAAAGTTAACTCCAGATTTTAATACTTAGCACGCATGTTGTCTGAAAAAAAAGCTTTAGACGGGACTTACCTTAAATAAACGTCAAAATTATAGACACAAAGAAAAAAAGAAAATGGGGAAAAAAGTAAAGAAACTAGGCTCAGATAAGATTTGAACTCGTAGCCCTCTGCTCGTAAAACGATTCATAAGAAATGAATGCTTAACCGACATAGCTAATTTTGCTACGATAATACACCGACTGTATATACTGCTACACTTTCACTCCGTACATGACCGGGGTCACTTTAAGGTCGAACAGTTAACAATGCTATACTCTTACTCAAGTTAGTATCAACAGTAACCCGAATAACAGATCTCTGTGTTTGTCTACTGTACATTTTGTTCTAACCTATGAGGTTGAATTTTCTATTACATTTTTTGTAACTGCCGATTTATTTGCAAACATTAATTGGTTTTTAAAGTGATCAAAAGTAGGTCAAATATCAAGCTAGACAGCTAACGCTGAACAAATTCCTGCAATAGACCATGAAGTTATGATCTAGACAGGTTAAATTATGGCCATTTCTACCTTTGAACCTGGCTCTTTGAGATATAATGATACCATTTATCGCATAAGCACAACCTTGTAGTGGTCAATAATTGTGATAGGTTAGTTTTTGAATTCCAATATATATACAATAACCATTTATGGTCTGGACAAGTTAAATTATTACCATTGACCTTCAACTGTGACCGTGACCTTTAAGATAAGAAAATGGGGGTTGTGCATGACACTCCCTACTTACTGAGGTTAACATTTATGCCAAATGTAATGCAAGGCAAAGTTATGGTCAATATTTGACCATTGACCTCCAACTATGACCCAAAGATTTGATGAATGCTCATACACCAAAAATGAAGACTTAAGTAGAGCTCACTGCATGTGGGATTGACAAAAATGATTGCGAATATTGTAGTCGATTGCTTTATGCGTGAATGACCGATATCTGTTTTTACCCCCTGACTGTAATCAGGAAATTCCTTGCAACATTATCGAGTTGAAATGGAGTGATATTGGAACTTACTGGAAACAGCGGGATGATGTGCCTCACAAAAATCAGGTAGCGTTAGGCATTCAAATTCTAATCGAGCACAACAAGAGATGTTCGATAGCAATGTGCATCACCTGTCCAGGTTTATCTGAATCCTGCCATCACTTCGATGAATGGAAAACCTTGACTAGAGAATGCTATTCCATTGTTGACCTATCCAGTGATGGTATTTGCATGTGTGCAGTTTGCACAATTCATGCGAAGACAATTTATGCATCATAGCACATCCAATGTAAGGACAATGTCCACGCAGGCTGCCATTATGCATTCGATTGTATGCAGCTTGACCAAATGTTTGGTATGTTGTGTGTACAGGAGTATTGGCTGTCGTGGCCTAACTGTTTGGATTCAATTGCATTAGTGTTAAAAGTTCCTAAAACAGCTTTTATGTCCATGCTTCATTTTAAACATTCAATGCATGGTATTTAAGAATTTTAGTCTTGTTGCTTGAAACCTTTACTGTTCATAGCATATGTACAAGTAAAATTGCTTGATTCTTATTAATAAGTTTCGTTTCTGTATTTCAGGTTGGAAGAGACAAGGCGAGCGTATGTTCAGTTCCAAGAATCCAGCCATATGTAGCTAGTTTCTATCTTCTTCTGCATTCCATCTTTTATGGCCATTTATATCTTCAGTTTTGATGTAATGATGAACTGCACTGTCTTCTGTAGGTTGCTGTCATCTCCCCTTAGTCCTATGGTTAATATCTGTTGGCCAAACTTTCTGTTGTGCTTTTGTCCAAATTGGGGCAGATTTGCAGTATATAGAATAGTGTATGTCTGCTCCTACCATGCACTGTCGACATCCAGCTGTCTCCACAAGACCCACTCTTTTCCTATGTTTCTGTTGACTACAGTGTCAAGTACAGACGATAATAGTTTGACTGGTCTTTGCCTCTGCATATGTGATGGAGGTTGGGGTTTTGTTTCATAGTTGTTCAAGTTTGTCGGCAGCTTCATCTCCCCGAGTGATTCCCGTGGAGTAGAATTTGACCTCTGATTCTTTTGCATACTGGTAAGAGGCTACTTAATGGGAGCGTATCCATGACTGAATGGAACAACTTAGAGTCCCAATTATTGAGTAAATAGCCCCTGTGCTTCCAGGACATGGAATGCCGGCATAATTCTGTGGGATTCACTTTTGTTATAGTTCTGCCATGTAGAAGCACTGTGTGATAACACCCTTTGTAACAGCACTTCACGTGCGGTCATGAGTGTATGACTGTATGGTCATTTGGTGTTTTCATTGCCAAATTTGATATGGCAATGACCTTTGACCATAGGAAGACACAATTGTATAATACAAGGCATACGGGTGTGATTTATCATGTCTAGGCTCGACATGCGAAAATGTAGATACACTCCACAACAGGGAGTGTCTTCTAACAACAGCCAGGATGTCTTTCTCAGTGCACATGGTTCATGTCACATGGTCTATTTGTCATGCTCAGTATTTTGGAATATAGATTAAGTTGGGTGCTGTACATGTACTTTCTGTACTGTTTCATGCACTATAACAATAGATTAGAGATCTCACTTACAAAAGGATGTTGCAAACACTTTGAATGTTTATGCTTTAATATACTTTTGCGTATATCCATGATTATATGGCATGATATAGTTTTGGCTAAGGTAGTGACTCTTAACAGGGATCATGGTAACTATCTTGGTTTGAAATATTTGATGTAAGGGTCATGGAACAAACATCATGCAACATGTTTGTTACATCCCTTGTTAGTGACATGGCTTATCAACTTCTTTTCCATCCATATTTGCAAAAACCTTGCTTACTATGGCATGGGCTGGTATTTCACATCTATATGTCTTCGCTCTGCATGCGGAATGAAGATACACCCCAAATGCAGGGATCAGGCATAGAAACATGGAATGCCGGCCTAATAATATTTGTGGGCTTGTGTGAGAGACCCACTATGTTGACAAACTGTATGATAACACCCCTTGTAGACACACCTTAAGTGCTGCATTGATGCAGTTATCAGTACATGGTCATTTGTTTTGTTCAATGCCAAATTGAACATGGCAATGACTTTCCACTGTAGGTAAGAGCCAGTTGTATGATACAAGGAATCCAATGAATTTGGATGTGATTCATCATGTCTGTGCTCCACATGCGGATTGTTGATACACTCCACATGCATGGAGCAGGCATGCAGAGATGGAATAAAGGCCTAACCCCAACTGTAAGTCACAACGCATTTTGATGAGACTGAATAAATACTTCTTCCTTCATTTATATCTGTCTTTCTATTGTCAATGTGTCTTCTGACAACAGCCAGGATGTCTTTCTCAGTGCGCATGGTTCATATTACATGGTCTATTTGTCATGCTCAGTACTTTGACATATTGATTAAATTGGGTGCTGTACATGTACTTTTTGTACTGTTTCATGCACTATAACAATAGATTAGAGATGTCACTTACAAAAGGATGTTGCAAACACTTTGAATGTTTATGCTTTAATATACTTTTGCGTATATCCATGATTATATGGCATGATATAGTTTTGGCTAAGGTAGTGACTCTTAACAGGGATGGTAACTATCTTGGTTTGAAATATTTGATGTAAGGGTCATGGAAGCCTAAGTTTTTAAGGCACAAACATCATGCAACATGTTTGTTACATCCCTTGTTAGTGACATGGCTTATCAACTTCTTTTCCATCCATATTTGCAAAAACCTTGCTTACTATGGCATGGGCAGGTATTTCACATCTATAGGTCTTCGCTCTCCATGCGGAATGAAGATACACTCCAAATGCAGGGATCAGGCATAGAAACATGGAATGCCGGCCTAATAATATTTGTGGGCTTGTGTGAGAGACCCACTATGTTGACAAACTGTATGATAACACCCCTTGTACAGTACATGGTCATTTGTTTTGTTCAATGCCAAATTGAACATGGCAATGACTTCTGACTGTAGGTAAGAGACAGTTGTATGATACAATGAATCCAAGGAATTTGGTTGTGATTCATCATGTCTGTGCTCCACATGCGGATTGTTGATACACTCCACATGCATGGAGCAGGCATGCAGAGATGGAATAAAGGCCTAATCCCAACTGTAAGTCCCAATGCATTTTGGTGAGACTAAATAAATACTTCTTCCTTCATTTATATCTGTCTTTCTATTGTCAATGTGTCTTCTGACAACAGCCAGGATGTCTTTCTCAGTGCGCATGGTTCATATTACATGGTCTATTTGTCATGCTCAGTACTTTGACATATTGATTAAATTGGGTGCTGTACATGTACTTTTTGTACTGTTTCATGCACTATAACAATAGATTAGAGATGTCACTTACAAAAGGATGTTGCAAACACTTTGAATGTTTATGCTTTAATATACTTTTGCTATATCCATGATTATATGGCATGATATAGTTTTGGCTAAGGTAGTGACTCTTAACAGGGATGGTAACTATCTTGGTTTGAAATATTTGATGTAAGGGTCATGGAAGCCTAAGTTTTTAAGGCACAAACATCATGCAACATGTTTGTTACATCCCTTGTTAGTGACATGGCTTATCAACTTCTTTTCCATCCATATTTGCAAAAACCTTGCTTACTATGGCATGGGCAGGTATTTCACATCTATAGGTCTTCGCTCTCCATGCGGAATGAAGATACACTCCAAATGCAGGGATCAGGCATAGAAACATGGAATGCCGGCCTAATAATATTTGTGGGCTTGTGTGAGAGACCCACTATGTTGACAAACTGTATGATAACACCCCTTGTACAGTACATGGTCATTTGTTTTGTTCAATGCCAAATTGAACATGGCAATGACTTCTGACTGTAGGTAAGAGACAGTTGTATGATACAAGGAATCCAATGAATTTGGATGTGATTCATCATGTCTGTGCTCCACATGCGGATTGTTGATACACTCCACATGCATGGAGCAGGCATGCAGAGATGGAATAAAGGCCTAACCCCAACTGTAAGTCACAACGCATTTTGATGAGACTGAATAAATACTTCTTCCTTCATTTATATCTGTCTTTCTATTGTCAATGTGTCTTCTGACAACAGCCAGGATGTCTTTCTCAGTGCGCATGGTTCATATTACATGGTCTATTTGTCATGCTCAGTACTTTGACATATTGATTAAATTGGGTGCTGTACATGTACTTTTTGTACTGTTTCATGCACTATAACAATAGATTAGAGATGTCACTTACAAAAGGATGTTGCAAACACTTTGAATGTTTATGCTTTAATATACTTTTGCGTATATCCATGATTATATGGCATGATATAGTTTTGGCTAAGGTAGTGACTCTTAACAGGGATGGTAACTATCTTGGTTTGAAATATTTGATGTAAGGGTCATGGAAGCCTAAGTTTTTAAGGCACAAACATCATGCAACATGTTTGTTACATCCCTTGTTAGTGACATGGCTTATCAACTTCTTTTCCATCCATATTTGCAAAAACCTTGCTTACTATGGCATGGGCAGGTATTTCACATCTATAGGTCTTCGCTCTCCATGCGGAATGAAGATACACTCCAAATGCAGGGATCAGGCATAGAAACATGGAATGCCGGCCTAATAATATTTGTGGGCTTGTGTGAGAGACCCACTATGTTGACAAACTGTATGATAACACCCCTTGTACAGTACATGGTCATTTGTTTTGTTCAATGCCAAATTGAACATGGCAATGACTTCTGACTGTAGGTAAGAGACAGTTGTATGATACAATGAATCCAAGGAATTTGGTTGTGATTCATCATGTCTGTGCTCCACATGCGGATTGTTGATACACTCCACATGCATGGAGCAGGCATGTAGAGATGGAATAAAGGCCTAATCCCAACTGTAAGTCCCAATGCATTTTGGTGAGACTAAATAAATACTTCTTCCTTCATTTATATCTGTCTTTCTATTGTCAATGTGTCTTCTGACAACAGCCAGGATGTCTCTCTCAGTGCGCATGGTTCATATTACATGGTCTATTTGTCATGCTCAGTATTTTGACATATTGATTAAGTTGGGTGCTGTACATGTACTTTTTGTACTGTTTTATGCACTATAACAATAGATTAGAGATGTCACTTACAAAAGGATGTTGCAAACACTTTGAATGTTTATGCTTTAATATACTTTTGCGTATATCCATGATTATATGGCATGATATAGTTTTGGCTAAGGTAGTGACTCTTAACAGGGATGGTAACTATCTTGGTTTGAAATATTTGATGTAAGGGTCATGGAAGCCTAAGTTTTTAAGGCACAAACATCATGCAACATGTTTGTTACATCCCTTGTAAGTGACATTGCTTATCAACTTCTTTCCATCCATATTTGCAAATAACCTTGCTTACTATGACATAGGCTGGTATTTCACATCAATATGTCTTCGCTCTGCATGCGGAATGAAGATACACTCCAAATGCAGGGATCAGGCATAGAAACATGGAATGCCGGCCTAATAATATTTGTGGGCTTGTGTGAGAGACCCACTATGTTGACAAACTGTATGATAACACCCCTTGTAGACACACCTTAAGTGCTGCATTGATGCAGTTATCAGTACATGGTCATTTGTTTTGTTCAATGCCAAATTGAACATGGCAATGACTTTTGACTGTAGGTAAGAGACAGTTGTATGATACAAGGAATTCAAGGAATTTGGTTGTGATTCATCATGTCTGTGCTCCACATGCGGATTGTTGATACACTCCACATGCATGGAGCAGGCATGTAGAGATGGAATAAAGGCCTAACTCCAACTGAGAAACCCAATGCATTTTGGTGAGACTTAATAAATACTTCTTCCTTCATTTATATCTGTCTTTCTATTGTCATATGTGTCTTCTGACAACAGCCAGGATGTCTTTCTCAGTGCGCATGGTTCATATTACATTGTCTATTTGTCATGCTCAGTATTTTGACATATAGATTAAGTTGGGTGCTGTACATGTACTTTCTGTACTGTTTCATGCACTATAACAATATATTAGAGATGTCACTTACAAAAGGATGTTGCAAACACTTTGAATGTTTATGCTTTAATATACTTTTGCGTATATCCATGATTATATGGCATGATATAGTTTTGGCTAAGGTAGTGACTCTTAACAGGGATGGTAACTATCTTGGTTTGAAATTTTGATGTAAGGGTCATGGAAGCCTAAGTTTTTAAGGCACAAACATCATGCAACATGTTTGTTACATCCCTTGTTAGTGACATGGCTTATCAACTTCTTTTCCATCCATATTTGCAAAAACCTTGCTTACTATGGCATGGGCTGGTATTTCACATCTATATGTCTTCGCTCTGCATGCGGAATGAAGATACACTCCAAATGCAGGGATCAGGCATAGAAACATGGAATGCCGGCCTAATAATATTTGTGGGCTTGTGTGAGAGACCCACTATATTGACAAACTGTATGATAACACCCCTTGTAGACACACCTTAAGTGCTGCATTGATGCAGTTATCAGTACATGGTCATTTGTTTTGTTCAATGCCAAATTGGACATGGCAATGACTTTTGACTGTAGGTAAGAGACAGTTGTATGATACAAGGAATCCAATGAATTTTGATGTGATTCATCATGTCTGTGCTCCACATGCGGATTGTTGATACACTCCACATGCATGGAGCAGGCATGTAGAGATGGAATAAAGGTTACCCATACTGTAAGTCCCAATGCATTTTGGTGAGACTGAATAAATACTTCTTCCTTCATTTATATCTATCTTTCTATTGTCAATGTGTCTCCTGACAACAGCCAGGATGTCTTTTTCAGTGCACATGGTTCATATTACATGGTCTATTTGTCATGCTCAGTATTTTGACATATAGATTAAGTTGGGTCCTGTACATGTACTTTCTGTACTGTTTCATGCACTATAACAATAGATTAGAGATCTCACTTACAAAAGGATGTTGCAAACACTTTGAATGTTTATGCTTTAATATACTTTTGCGTATATCCATGATTATATGGCATGATATAGTTTTGGCTAAGGTAGTGACTCTTAACAGGGATGGTAACTATCTTGGTTTGAAATATTTGATGTAAGGGTCATGGAAGCCTAAGTTTTTAAGGCACAAACATCATGCAACATGTTTGTTACATCCCTTGTAAGTGACATCGCTTATGAACTTCTTTTCCTTCCATATTTGCAAATATCTTTGCTTACTATGACATAGGCTGGTATTTCACATCAATATGTTTTCGCTCTGCATGCGGAATGAAGATACACTCCAAATGCAGGGATCAGGCATAGAAACATGGAATGCCGGCCTAATAATATTTGTGGGCTCGTGTGAGAGACCCACTATGTTGACAAACTATGTGATAACACCCCATGTACACCCATAATTGCTGCATTAATGCTGTTATCAGTACATGGTCGTTTGTTTTGTTCAATTTGGCATAGAACAAAACAATGACTTTTGACTGTAGTTAGGAGACAGTTGTATGATCCAAGGAATTTGATTGTGATTCATCATGTCTGTGCTCCACATGCGGAATGTTGATACACTCCACATGCATGGAGCAGGCATGTAGAGATGGAATAAAGGCCTAATCCCAACTGTAAGTCCTAATGCATTTTGGTGAGACTAAATAAATACTTCTTCCTTCATTGATATCTGTCTTCCTTCATTTATATCTGTCTTTCTATTGTCATATGTGTCTTCTGACAACAGCCAGGATGTCTTTCTCAGTGCACATGGTTCATATTACATGGTCTATTTGTCATGCTCAGTATTTTGACATATAGATTAAGTTGGGTGCTGTACATGTACTTTCTGTACTGTTTCATGCACTATAACAAGAGATGTCACTTACAAAAGGATGTTGCAAACACTTTGAATGTTTATGCTTTAATATACTTTTGGGTATATCTATGATTATATGGCATGATATAGTTTTGGCTAAGGTAATGACTCTTAACAGGGATGGTAACTATCTTGGTTTGAAATATTTGATGTAAGGGTCATGGAAGCCTTAGTTTTTAAGGCACAAACATCATGCAACATGTTTGTTACATCCCTTGTAAGTGACATCGCTTATGAACTTCTTTTCCTTCCATATTTGCAAATAACTTTGCTTACTATGACATGGGCTGGTATTTCACATCAATATGTCTTCGCTCTGCATGGGGAATGAAGATACACTCCAAATGCAGGGATCAGGCATAGAAACATGGAATGCCGGCCTAATATTTTTTGCGGGCTCGTGTGAGAGACCCACTATGTTGACAAACTGTGTGATAACACCCCTTGTAGACACACCTTAATTGCTGCATTGATGCAGTTATGAGTGCATGGTCATTTGTTTTGTTCAATGCCAAATTGAACATGGCAATGACTTTTGACTGTAGGTAAGAGACAGTTGTATGATACAAGGAATCCATGGAATTTGGTTGTATTTCATCATGTCTGTGCTCCACATGCGGAATGTTGATCAGATGCAATAAAGGCCTAACCCCAACTGTAAGTCCCAATGCATTTTGGTGAGACTTAATAAATACTTCTTCCTTTATTTATATCTGTCTTTCTATTGTCATGTGTCGTTCTGACAACAGCCAGGATGTCTTTCTCAGTGCACCTGGTTCATATTACATGGTCTATTTGTCATGCTCAGTATTTTGACATATAGATTAAGTTGGGTGCTGTACATGTACTTTCTGTACTGTTTCATGCACTATAACAATAGATTAGAGATGTCACTTACCAATGGATGTTGCAAACACTTTGAATGTTTATGCTTTAATATACTTTTGCATAAGTCCATGATTATATGGCATGATATAGTTTTGGCTAAGGTAGTGACTCTTAACAGGGATGGTAACTATCTTGGTTTGAAATGTTTGATGTAAGGGTCATGGAAGCCTAAGTTTTTAACGCACAAACATAATGCAGTGGGTGCTGTCTTGGATTGAAATATTTCATGTATATGGGTCATGGAAGCCAAAAGTTTTTATGGCACAAATGTCATGCAACATGTTACATCCCCTGTATGTGTCATCTCTTATTGCCCCTTTTAACTTGGACAGTTTGGTTTTTTAAAAACTATAATATTTTGTATACTATTACTGTTATTGCAGTCTTTGAAGTGCTTTATGTACTCGGTGTTGAAATATTTGCTGCTGTCTATTTGTAGGCATTAGATGATACATTACCAGTGTTGCCAGTGATCATCCTCATGCACCCAGATTTGAAGTTCATTCTTCTGCCAGAATATATCACTATGGAGGACGGATACTAGGTAATATTATCTAATACATTTAAATAATTACATGCATGTGGCACAAAGGGTGTTTCTACTAGAAGAGCACCTTACATGTTGTGTACCTCTAAGGAGTTGAACTACAAGGGTTGTTTCTCACAGGAATGTAGTACAGATGGTGTCTCTGTAGGGTGTACTCTTACATGTTCGGTTGCACATGAGGTGCATCCACATGGCTGTCTCATACAGGGGATGTAACGCATGTGTTGTGTCTACAGTGTGGGTCTCTGACACAGGTGTATCACACAGGGCGTTTCTTCAGAGTGTATCTCTTACAGCAGGTATATCTCACAGTGTGTGTACAGGACACTTCTCTTACTGAGGTGTAGCATACAGGGTGTACCTACAGTGTGTGTCCCTAACATGGGATGTAGCATTCAGGATGTGTCCATAGGGTGAATCTCTCACAGGGGATGTACAAAACATGTTAAATGGTGTTTGATCTGTTATTCTTAATGGCGCTTCTTGGACACTTATGCTTTCATGCAGGTATGGAACTTAAGTCCTGAAAGCAGCCACAAGTATAACTGTCTTACACTTAGCAACATGTTTGGTACACCCCTGTACCCCCTGTGAAAGATTCATTGTGTAGACATAATCTGTATGTTATGTCCCTTGTTAGGGACTCGGGCTGTAGGCACATCTTGTGTGCTACACTGGAGTAAGGAATATGCTTTGTGCACACCCTGTGTGCTACATCCCTTGTAAGAGACTAACCCTGAAGACACACCCTGTGTGCTACATCAGTGTCAAAAACACACTCAGTAGACACAGCATGTGCGTCACATCCCCCGTATGAGACAATCCTGTGAATGCATTTGATGTGCTTCCCCATCTGTAAGAGACATGACCTGCATGGACAGGATCTGTGCAGCATCTTTGTAAGAGATCCCCCCGTGTAGTCATCTCCTGCGAGCTGCACCATTTGTGAGAGGCTCACCTTGTAGACACACCCTTGTGGTACTATCTAATGTTTATTTAATTCTTAAATAAGTAGGATGAAGTTAGGTTTGCTACTGTGCTAGTGAGTTTCATTTAAGAGTATATACAGGAAAATGCATTAGGCATGTGATTGCGGTTTAAGGACTTTCTTTAACACACAGTGTGCATACAGCATGGGTCCCGAACAAGGGATGTTGCATACATGATGTGTCTTCAGGATGAGCATCTTACACAGGTTGTACCAAATATGTTAATGGTGTTTGATCTGTTATTCTTATTGAAGCTTCTAGGACACTAATAGTTCTATGCAGGGCTGTGCACACCCTGTACTGGAACTATTAAGTCCTAAAAGTAGTAACAAGTATAACTGTCTTACACTTATCAACATGTTAGGTACATACCCTGTGAGATATTCATCATGTAGACAAATCCTGTAAGTTACATCCCTTGTTAGGGACACATGTTGTATGCACACCCTGTTATTCTTTCATACACTTTCTTCCTTTCTTTACCACATAACTGTCGTCTAAGGTTGGCCAAGATGTAGTCTTTATGTGAGTTCCTATAAGACGTTGTTTGCAAAAGACCGGAATGCCAACTATTCAAATAGAGAACAGGATTCATTTGTAGATGCTCTCCAAGCAGCAGATCTCATGGCCACCACAAACGTTAGATGCAAGGAAAGATGTAGTTACACACGTCTAGTGAGAAGGTCCTGACCCTCAATGGCCGCGTTCATCGTTAGATTGGATATGAAAGTCAGCGCTTCATATCGATGGTGTACAGTCTTGCCCCTCGTTTCAGACGTCAACAAGTCTCCAATGGATTAGGGCATCTGCATATGGAATCTGCCTATTTATTTTGTAGTGTATCAACGTTTTGGCTAAGGAAATTACATCCCTTGTTAGGGACACATGTTGTATGCACACCCTGTTGTTCTTTCATACACTTTCTTCCTTTCTTTACCACATAACTGTCTTCTAAGGTTGGCCAAGATGAAGTCTTTATGTGAGTTCCTATAGCCTGTAAGAGTCGTTGTTTGCAAAAGACCGGAATGCCAACTATTTAAATAGAAAACAGGATTCATTTGTAGATGCTCTCCAAGCAGCAGATCTCATGGCCACCACAAACGTTAGATGCAAGGAAAGATGTAGTTACACACGTCTAGTGAGAAGGTCCTGACCCTCAATGGCCGCGTTCATCGTTAGATTGGATATGAAAGTCAGCGCTTCATATCGATGGTGTACAGTCTTGCCCCTCGTTTCAGACGTCAACAAGTCTCCAGTGGATTAGGGCATCTGCATATGGAATCTGCCTTTTTATTTTGTAGTGTATCAACGTTTTGGCTAAGGTAGTGACTCTTACAGGAGTGGGTGCTGTCTTGGATTGACATATTTCATGTATATGGGACATGAAAGCCTAAAAGTTCTTATGGCACAAATATCAAGCATCATGTTACATCCCCTGTATGCTGACATCTTTTTTTGGCCCCTTTTAACTTTGACATTTTGGTTTTTAAAAAAACTTCAATATTTTGTATACTATCACTGATATTGCATTCTTTGAAGTGTGTTGTGTTTTCTTTATGTACTCAGTGTAGAAATTTTGGCTGCTGTCTATTTGTAGGCATTAGATGATACATTACCTGTGTTGCCAGTGATCATCCTCATGCATCGAGATTTCAAGTTCCTTCTTCTACTGCAAGAATATATCACTACGGAAGACAGATACTCGGTAAGATTATCTAATACATGTACATTTAAATAATTACAGGCAAGTGGCATAAAGGGTTTGTCTACTAGACAAGCACCTTACATTTGAAGTAGCTCTAAGGAGTTAACTACAAGGGTTGTCTCTTACCGAGGTGCAGTACAGATTTTGTCTCTGTAGGGTGTTCTCTTACATGTGGGGTTGCACTTGTGGTGCGTTCACATGGCTGTCTCATACAGGGGATGTAACGCATGTGTTGTGTCTACAGGGTGGGTCTCTGACACAGGTGTATCACACGGGGTGTTTCTTCAGAGTGTGTCTCTTACAGAGGGTATATCACACAGTGTGTGTACAGGACATGTCTCTTACTGAGGTGTAGCATACAGGGTGTACCCACAGTGTGTGTCCCTAACAAGGGATGTAGCATACAGAATGTGTATATAGGGTGAATCTCTCACAGGGGGTGTACAAAATATGTTAAATGGTGTTTGATCTGTTATTCTTATTGGCGCTTCTTGGACACTTATGCTTCCATGCATAACTTAAGTCCTGAAAGTAGCCACAAGTATAACTGTCTTACACTTAGCAACATGTTTGGTACACCCCTGTACCCCCTGTGAAAGATTCATTGTGTAGACATAATCTGTATGTTATGTCCCTTGTTAGGGACTCAGGCTGTAGGCTCATCTTGTGTGCTACATCGGAGTAAGGAATATGCTTTGTGCACACCCTGTGTGCTACATCCCTTGTAAGAGACTAACCCTGAAGACACACCCTGTGTGCTACATCTGTGTCAAAAACACACTCAGTAGACACAGCATGTGTGTCACATCCCCTGTTTGAGACAATCCTGTGAACGCATCTCATGTGCTACCCCATCTGTAAGAGACATGCCCTGCATAGACAGGATCTGTGCAGCGTCTCTGTAAGAGATCCCCCTTGTTGTCCGCTCCTGATAGCTGCACCACTTGTGAAATGCTCACCTTGTAGACACACCCTTGTGGTACTATCTAATGTAATCTGAAATATTTAACTTTAGTCTTTTCTTAATAGGGGTCTATCCAATGTGTCCATGGTGTGCATACAGCATGGGTCCCTAACAAGGGATTTTGCATACATGATGTGTCTTCAGGATGAGCATCTTACACGGGTTGTACCAAATTTGTTAATGATGTTTGACCTGTTATTCTTATTGAAGCTTCTAGGACACTTAATAGTTCTATGCAGGGCTGTGCACACCCTGTACTGGAATTATTAAGTCCTGTAGGTAGCAACAAGTAAAACTGTCTTACACTTGGCAACATGTTGGGTACATCCCCTGTGAGATATTCATCATGTAGACAAATCCTGTATGTTACATCCCTTGTTAGGAACACATGTTGTATATGCACACCCTGTGTAAAATAATTTTGATATTTAATTCAAGGTACATGTATTAGTATTTTATTAAAATAATCAACTCTTTAAATTAATATCTTTCTGTCTTTTATAAGGGGTCTATTCAATTGAACTAATGGGACTTAATCAATTGTTCTTTCATAAAATTTCTTCCTTTTTTTACCCCATAACTGTCTTGCCCTGTAATTGTCGCCCTGTAGACTCGTCCTGCTTGCTTCGATAGACTCGTCCTGCTTGCTTTGTGTCTGTTGAAATTAGTGTCAAGTTCAGATAGATAGTTAAATTATTACTGAATTATTGACAACAGTCAAGTTCAGATAGATAGTTTGCTTTCATTTCTTATCAATTTGAAAATAGGTTATGAGCACATTTGGTTATGGAACTTGTTACATCATTAATGTTGATGTATTCAGTGCTTATTGTTCTTCTTGTTCATGTGTTAGTGAAATATTGTGTAATGGGGCCATTTAAGTATATCCAGCAATTATAGTTCTGTTTAAGCATGTTTGCATGTTATGAAGTATGTTCTTGGTTTCAAGCTGCTTTTTTCATTTTAAATGTAGTTTTTTATATTTTTTTAATTTAGGATGAAGTTAGATTAGGACAAAGTTAGGTTCACTACTATGCTAGTGTAAAGTTACATTTAAGGGTATTCTGGACATGAATCATATGGCAACATTTAGATCTGACCCTGTTCTTCAAATTTCATTTTAAGTTGACGTAAGGGAAAAAGCATTGGACATGTGATTGAGGTTTAAGGACTCTTGCTTCAAATTGTTGTTTTTCATATAAATACCTCACTGCCTAGGATATAAATAAAAGTAGGTTTATGGCACTTTCAGAATCTTTTTTACTGGAAGTTTCATAGTAGGGTTTAATTAACAATTCAGTTATTGGTGGTATGTTTAGTGGCATATTCTGGAACACTTATGAAATTTCTATGGTTGCGAATCTTTTTAAACACATTTTTGTTTTTGAGTTATTTTAAAAGTACTAAATACTTAATATCAACATATCACCTTCTTGCATAAGGGGTGTTATGATCTGAAGCTCAGCTGTCAACCTTTCTATCTTCAGTTTTAACACTGTATTTTGGCTTTTGAGCCTTGGTTATTAAAATAGTTTTAGTCAATAGTCTATGGACTTTTGGTCAATTTTGATGAGCTCATAAAGATAATCATGGTGATAGTTTTATTTGCATAGCTTGTAGTTTAAAGCGATGAGAAAAGTAAAGTTCCTACCATGAATTGGTTAATCTTGGTACCAATTAACCTATTGATGGTAGAGTGATGGTTTTTGCCTTAAATTATGTTTTTATTTTTTTATTTTTCCTTTGATGTCAATCATGACATAGTGGGAATAATATTTAGATTAACCTTATAGTTGTGGTTATAACCAAATTGTAGGCATCTGTTACTGAGTTTATATGGATCATATAATAGGTCCAGTATCAAACAGGAGTGACGCCTTAAGAGCTTGTGAGGATCATAATTTAACCTTCCAACTAATTCATATAAATTGTAAAGTCATGTTCAATGCTTTTATCTGCCTACTATACTGTGTAAGGTAGGTTTAGCAACACCCAGGTTGTTGGTTATTTCCTGAGTTTCTTTAATGAGGAAATTAAACAACATTGGTTGTTTGGTTTCTAAACATTTATTCTACACTCACAAGCATGCACATACATTAGTGGCTTTTTGATCACAAAGAAACAGGTACATGTACAATTTTTAGGCTCAATTTAGAATTCTAGAATTAAATCATAGTCCTGTACTTTGTACTAAAATTAATTTAATATGATTATGACAGACATAACAATGTCATCAAACAAATGAAAATTAGTGACTTTTTGATCACAAAGAAACGGGTACATGGACAATATTTTGGCTCAAAATTCAATTCCAAAACATAATCATAGTACTGTACTTTGTACTAAAATTATTTCAATATGATTATCACAGAGACTCACAAATTCCTGTTCTGATACATGGGTATAACAGACACAGTCATAGTTTTGTAAAACTTATTTTACCATGTATAGCACATGAATGATATGTATTTAGGCAGATAATCTATTTTTTCAATATCACACCTCAATGCTAACAGTATATTGTTTTGCATCAAGTGTTTCAAGTTCTCTTCAACTTTCTGTTTACTTGTTTTAAATTATTTTAAGTTGAGGGTCTTAAGGTTTAGCTCATGTAGAGATTTCAGACTATTGAGGTAGAATTGAGGGTCATATGATCATTGCTCCATTATACAAGGTTAGGCAGAGAAATTGTAAATCTTATGCCTCTTTTAGGATGTTTTTTTTTCAATATCATTCTTCCTTGGATTCATGAACATACTTCTCACTAAATTTGTCCGATTCTGCTCCAAGATCAAAATTAGTATTTACTTGAATGGTTCTGATTTATTTATTACTCACTCACCCAATACTTTTATCCCAGCTGGGACATAGCTCTGTCATCACCTCAGGCTTTTAAAAATGTTTATACCTACTGGAATGTAGCGTGTAGGGCTGCCTTTACCTGATGCCTTTGGACCTGTTTATCCCTCTCATCATTGAATCTGGTTTGGTTCAAACTGCTTGCCTTCGGCCCATCTCATGTGTAGCTTACAAATCGGCTCTGTGGTCAGTGTCCCACCATCTGTTACGTCTGTTGTATACCCCTGAACTTATCTGTAACTGTTCTCATCACCCAACCTATCACTACCTTACTCTGTCAACACTTAAATATAGTAATTCAGTGTAATTCAATTAAAAAAATTTCTTAATGCCTTTCTTCAGGCAATTATAATGAAATGTCTTATCAGTGTTTAAAAGATATCCAATCGTCAATTGCTGATATATCCCCTCTACTAAGTCATTTCTTATCATGTGCCTCTTTGATAGCCCAGTGGTAGAGCATCCGCTTAGAGTGCGGGATGTTCCTGGTTAGATCCCAGGCAACGTCATACCAAAGACGAAATAAAAATGGTACCAGAAATTCCCTTGCTAGACTTAGCATAAAAAGGGAAACTGGCTTCTTTTCTCTCTCCCATACCCTCGTGGCGATAAATAACATCAGAAATTAGATGTCCATAGCAATAAATAGAAGTTACTATGACTTCTTAGGCCGGTATTTTATGCCAACATGTCTGTGCTCCAAATGCAGAGTGATACACTCCACAGTCAGAGAGCAGACGTGTTGACATGAAATACTGGCCTAATTTTCTAATTGGCTTGTTTCAGAAATTTCCAGCTGAAGATTTTAATATAATTATATATGGAACTCACTGATGGTGTCTGGCTTACATGATGTTCACACTTGGGCAATGCAGGACTAAAGCATTGTCATATGTCTACACTCTACATTCAGATACATTTGTAAGTGCCGTAAGTGTCTTTATTTTAAATGATTGTTTTGGAACCAATTCATCTGTTCTGAGTGAATACAATTATTGAGTAAATAGCCCCTGTGCTCCCAGGGAATTTCTATGTTATTATTATACCACCGCAAACAAAGTTTGAAGGGGGTATACTGGAGTCACCGTGTCTGTCGGTCGGTCGGTCTGTTAGCAAAATCGTGTCCGCTCTGTAACTTTGTCGTTTCTTGCTGGATTTCAAAATTGCTTGGTACAAATGTTAACCACGTCAAGACGGTGTGTCATGCGCAACACCCAGGTCCCTATCTCCAAGGTCAAGGTCGCACTTAGAGGTCATAGGTTATATAGTCATGCAAGTCGTGTCCGCTCTGTAACTTTGTCGTTTTCTTACTGTTTGCTGCTCTGTAACTTTGTCGTTTCTTAATGGATTTCAAAATTACTTGCTACAAATGTTCAACACATCTAGACGTAGTGCAATGCGAACGAGTCAGGTCCCTAGATAAAAGGAACTTTCGCCTCGCCTTGATTGTCAAGGCAGTGCTGCGGGGGTATGATTCATCACTCCAGTGATAGTTCTAGTTCAATATACTCCCACAAAATAAAGTTTGGCGAGTATATAAAAGTGAGCTTGTCTGTCAGTCTGTCTGTTTGTCAAGCTTATGTTAATATGCACAAATATTTTCTATTTAAGTAACATTGACCCCACCATCCCAATTTCGGGTAGCTTGTGTGAATATGCCGCTCAATTTTGAAAGTGGGACTGGTGGGGGTAAAGGTTACTGTTACTAGAAACAGAATCCTGACGATAACTTTAGTAAAGAATGAGATATGGAGATGAAAGTTGCTGTAAAAGTTCCAATGTGTGCCTCCATAGCTCAATATTTAGCTCTGGTGATCTGGGTTCAAATACTGGTCAGTTTTTAAAGGGGTTTTAATTTCGCAATCTAGTTCCAACTGCGAAATCAATGGAAATTAATCCACCACAAATATTAATTTGACAGTGTCCAGTTGTTCCTGTTTGTTCAACTAACATGAAAACGTGGTTTCTGTGACCACGATTTGCTGTGGGGGTTCATTTGAGTTGCAATTCTAGTTTGACATTGCAGCATGATCTACCTAACAACTCGGTTGACATAACATTCCGTGGCTTGCCAAAATGAAATTTATATACAAGAAGATGTGTCACTAACTGGTAAGGGTGTAACTATATACCGTTGGACGGTGATTAAAAATACTGGTACATGTAATATGGGGAAATGATCATGTAATGGGAAAAATCTTTTTCCTTGGAGAAGAGGTCTTATAAAGCCTCTGCTTGATAAGAGGAAAAAGGCCAGTGATGTAATAAAGTATAAACTGTTAATAGGGCGTTCACACTGGGGCTCCGCTTCTACTACGATCTATAATTGGTCCAAATCGTGGCCGATCGTGGGACAGTAGTGGTCAATCGGGGGAGGATCTTCGTTAACGTAGTAGAGTCGTGGTGGAAACGCATAGGTCGGGAAGCTCCCCGACCTTACTACGCTTGTTTTGACATAACATTCCGTGGCTCGCCAAAATGAAATTTATATACAAGAAGATGTGTCACTTACTGGTAAGGGTGTAATGATATACCGTTGGACGGTGATGAAATACTGGTACATGTAATATGGGGAAATGATCATGTAATGGGAAAAATCTTTTTCCTTGGAGAAGAGGTCTTATAAAGCCTCTGCTTGATAAGAGGAAAAAGGCCAGTGATGTAATAAAGTATAAACTGTTAATAGGGCGTTCACACTGGGGCCCCGCTTCTACTACGATTTATAATTGGTCCAAATCGTGGCCGATCGTGGGACAGTAGTGGTCAATCGGGGGAGGATCTTCGTTAACGTAGTAGAGTCGTGGTGGAAACGCGTAGGTCGGGAAGCTCCCCGACCTTACTACGCTTATTTTGAACATGTTCAAAACAAGTGTAGCGGGATCGTGGCTAAAATGAATCGTCGCTAGAACATAGCAAGGTCGTATTTAGATCGGCATAATCGTAGAAACATCGGGGAAGCATCTTGTATGGATCTGCATGATCGAAATAACATCGTGGTACAATCGGCATCATATTTAACTGTGTTCTATTGAAACACGTAAAATCGCGTTGTAATATTGGTATATAGGATAGTCATTTTACTTTACAACAGTTGGACATAGACCAAAGGAAATAATTATGTGGAAAACGTAAGTTTTCTAACCAAAAATGGTCGAGATATTATGAAAGTACATGTACATTTGAACAACATGAACTCGTTCACGCATATAACAGTTATGTAGAAAAAGTTGTTCATTGTTAACATAAAACATCATCCAATGGATTCAATGCCTCTTTAGGCAATGAGTAATTTGAAAAATGCCCCAAACTCATTGATTTGTGGATACATCATACCAAAGCGTACTATGATCATGTCAATATCGTAGTATTGTCGGCATGAGCGGTGCAACATCGTGCTACAGTCTTTTAGGTCTGTCTACCAACATACTAGGGTCTTGCAGAGCGTTGCGAGATCGTAGTAGAAACGGTTCATGATCAGCATTGATCGCGATGGAAACGTGGTGTAAGCGTACAAGCATCGTATCGGAAACGCTGTGGTCGTAGCGAAATCGCAGCACAAGCGTCAATCAGACGTACTGGTGAAGATTTTTATGCCCCCGTATCGATAGATCGGGAGGCATATAGTGATTCACCTGTCCGTTCGTCCGTTCGTCCGTCCGTTCGTCCGTCCGTCCTGGTTAACCCAAATTGACCGTTTCTTCTAGCATCATTATGGCTTGCTACAAAGCTTCCAAACTTGCATGGATGTTGTATATGAACACTCTCCACACACCTGTATCACCTGACCCCATTTTGACCTTCACCTTGACCTAATTTTGGACTTAGACTTACTTATGGACAAGGCTTCCACAGGGGGCATAAGCGTTTATTGAACGCAGTCTTGTTTATAAATGTTCTTGGTTTTGACGCCGATCTCGTCCCGATTCATACTTTTAGTCAGGTCGGGACAGATCGGCATGATCGTAGTAAGAGCGTAGCCCAGTGTGAACGGGGTCTTAGATACTCATTATACTGTCTTAAAGACATGCAAAACTATATGTTATGTTGCATCGTGATACATATTGTATTGTATACTCCGTACCGTGATACGTATCGTATCGCAAGATAAGCGTCTCGTTACACCCCTTCTAACTGGTCATATAAAAATGGACCACCAGTACCAGGATTTGAACCTCTGACCTTGATTACGGGATGTGATGTGATTGTACTTTTGTTATACATTTGCTTACTTTTGTTTTTTATCAGCAGGTATTCACTGGTGTTATTGGGATGGATATTTTCTTCGTGTACCATATAGGAATGTATACATTTAACAATCCTGCACCTGCATGTCCCTGAATTTCAAAAAATGTGTAATAGACATTTTGACTGAAGAAGTCTGCAAAATACAGTTCTAGATGTTTGGAAATGAGTTTGAATACTATTTAGTAGTCAGAATTCAATGGATAATGCCTCATGCAGATACAAGAAAATGAAAAATAATGATAAAGAATGAGGACAACTTCACACCGGTGCAATTGACTAGTAATGTTTGCTGCTGAACAAACAATTGTATGTAGGTCTTAACGAACAAACAGGTCTTTTACACAAAACATGAACTAATAATACTTATTGCTCTGATACAAATACATGTTGTTTATGTAGTGTAAAAAAAGCATGTTATAGCACAGAGAATTTGACATGACTGACCTTTATGCATGAATGTATTACACTGAAACAAGCACTATATTATCTATGATAATTTATTTAGGGCATTATATTTAGCTGAATGGGTTATATCCCTGTGGTTTCCAGTCGAAACCGGACAAACGATTTGGAGACATCAAACGTGGCGGTCTTTCGAATGACTTCAAACGCGCGCCGCACATCAAAGAAATTGCCAGTTCAGTTGGGAGTAGTGTTACGTCAGAGTTCCATACCGTGGTATGAATTCGCCAATCAGTGCATAGTGTTTATTTAATTGACATTTAGTTTTCTAGTTTACAAAGTCCGGGGTTGGGTTAGGTTTAGCGTTAGTTTACAAAGTCGACAAAGTTTTTATTCTGCAAGGTCGTTTGATAAGAATTGGATTTAATCGCGGACTTGATTTACCTCACTGATTCAGTTTCGGACACATGAAATTGTACTGTACGTAAGCCTTCAGAGTGTCCCAAAAAATGGGGACCTTCCTGAATCCTTTATAACTTTTTTATTGTTTAATGAATTTGACTGTTGTTTTGTTAGAGTGTATAAAAGTAATTTCTAATTCTAAAATATGTACTTGTTAATAAGTTTTGCTTTAAGACAGTAAGTGACATCATCAATTTACACACGGCGTCATTTCCTGGTTTTTTTTGCTGACTTGTTTTAAAATTGTCATCATCAGATAAGACATTGTTGTCTTGAGTGGTCATATTGAGATAACAAAGTTTTAAAGTCACAGAGGTGATGAAGATATTGTGAAAATCGAAGAACTGTGCAATGAAATAATGAAAGAGGGGAAATAGTGGCAATTTTACTAAATAAAGGGAGGCAGACAACCATCAAAATATTCATTAACAATCACCAAAGAAGCAAAATATAAAGATTCATTTATTATTATTGAGAACAATCAACAAGAAAGCTTAGTAAGAAGCAAAAGGTAATAATGTGAACTTATATCCGAATAATAAGTTCACAGATGTATATCAGAGTCATTTAGTGTGTCAGCATTGATAAGAAAGCAGCAACCACTTATTACAACAAATCAACAGCAAAATCATGATATATTCGCAAGAAAGTACTGACATTTGATCTCATACCTTAGGGCAATTGGCCTAGATATAGCTTGGAGATGTGCCCTATAGTGAATCTATTTGCCATACATGATGAACAAGTGTATGCATATCTGTTATCCTTGGCTATGGGACACCTGAGATGATGTATGTGGTCAACATGTAAATCTGTTAATGAACACACTGAAATTCCGTTTACTGTTTGCTTATATACTGAAATACGAAAGCGAAAACAAGGGAGATTACTCGGGATATTCCGACTAAATAATCACAATTATAATGTTGGTATTTTGAACTGTATTCATCCCTTAATGTTTTGTCATGTTTACAATGTGTTATTAGTCCCCTACCGGTTTTTGACCGGAGGGGACTATAGGTTTGCCCTCCGTCAGTCAGTCAGTCCAGTCCGTCTGTCAAAAAATCTGGATCCTGACATAACTCACCAAGTTTCATAAACCTAGCTTGGAAACTGTTTATGTGGATAGGGGGCAATAAGGGGATTATGCACGTCTAAAAATATTTTGATTCTGACAAAAATTGTGGTTGCTATGGCAACAGAAACATTGAAAATGGCTTAAAACCGGTAGAGGACTTCTGTATTGCTTGCAATTCTTAATTACTTGTTAATAAAAGAGAAGAAGTTATGAATGTTTAGCCTAGGTCCTAGTCTGTGCGAGTCAGTACGTTCGAAGCAACGATGTTGCATTAATAATTCTAGTTATCGTATGCGTTAAAGTTCCCAATTCTTGCCTATTGAACTTGTTCTGAAACGTATGTGTTGTTTTAATCACGCTCATTAATTTAATGCCTTCTACTTCGTGTTTAATGTATCAAGTCGAAAATCAATTTAAGTGTTAGGGATTACGGTATTGTCATAAAATGTGATAATCACGATGTGTGAAAAATACGGAACGTAACAAAATTAAGTATGACATTTTGCGTAGGTGTGAAAATGCCTCGAGATAAAGTAACCTATTATCGTCGAAAATTGTTGAATGGACCAACACCTGTGCTCGAATTAGACCGGATGCTCGTAATAACTTTACTCGAGTAAGAGGGATAAATAAATGTACAATATTGAGCAAATTTGTCGGGACTCTGAAATTTGCTCGAATTAGGCCGGTTGCTCGAATAATCGCTGCTCGTATTACCGAGGTTTTACTGTAGTTTTTCTTGTAAAAGCATTGAACAGGATATTGTATAAATTTGCATTATCATATATACTCGGCGTCAATGAAAAGTTACCACCCTATTGATATTTTATAGTTGACACTACATTGCGTTAAAAGCCGAACATGTTTTGACCTTACTGTGTAGTCACAGCTATCCTATTTATAAATAGTCAAATGCAAACACTATAAAACTTTTGTACGGATAGGTCACATTGTATACAAAATACAGAAGTGGTGACTTTTCAGTGACGCCCAGTATTGCTTTCGTGATATTCAGCCTTTTTACTCTATATATTGACCAAAATCGATGTAATCACAACTTTAATATTTTTGTATATATCCAAGGGAGACAACTACTACAATTTTACTAACTGTCTCTTGCAGGAGTTCTCTACCTTAAATTGTTTCTGTACTGTCTGCAGGAGTTCTCTCCCTTAAATTGTTTCTGTACTGTCTGCAGGAGTTCTCTCCCTTAAATTGTTTCTGTACTGTCTGCAGGAGTTCTCTCCCTTAAATTGTTTCTGTACTGCCTGCCGGAGTCTTCTCCCTTAAATTGTTTCTGTACTGTTTGCCGGAGTCTTCTCCCTTAAATTGTTTCTGTACTGTCTGCCGGGGAGTTTTTTCCCTTAAATTGTTTCTGTACTGTCTGCCGGAGTCTTCTCCCTTAAATTGTTTCTGTACTGTCTGTCTGAGTTCTCCCCTTACAGTATTTTATTATTTTATGGTTTTTTTGTGGTATAAAATCGTATAAATTTTAAATATCTTAGATGTCAGCCAAAATTGGCCAAGCACCGTGATTATTTCATAACTCTCATTCCAAGTTTTATTAATTCTTGTTTGTTGTATTTTGAGATTAAATGACTAAGATCTCTTACCGCAAGTAGGTCATCTAGCTTTCTGTTGATTTTAGGTATCATTTATTTACCCTTATAACCTCAATGTAATGTGTGTTGATTGATATTTATACGTTGCACATATATTAGACAAAATGCAATTTTGACGAAACTACAATCAGATTTCTATGTAAAGTTGGTACATGTATTTCATTTACTCGGGAAATATTTTATGCATCAATCTTCATTTTATATGATTTGTTTTACCGCAAACTTCCTAGTGTATTAAAATGCTTGTAAATGTGTTTGGCTAGAATACCCCATGAGAGACAGTGATAGCCTACTGCTTATTGGGCGATTCAATTGTTTATCTGTAAATTGTTTTAAGTGTTTGCTTGTAATTGCTTGTTTTTGATATTTAGCTTAAGATGGTGATATTTATATTATTGTCGTTTATGTAATATGTTATGGTAAAGATGATATGTTGTTGTAAGACTCGGCTGTGGTTGGTGCGCATTTGTGACCTGGTGATTCAGATTTGATTCCTAGTCGCCGCTGTTCACGAAAACTGGTTAAACCAAAACAAATTAATAGTCTTGTTCTAGTATTCTGACTGACCCGAGTCTTTGCCTTTACCATAAACATTTTATTTGGCATTTTGATTTTCCAGTGCATAAAACCAATAAAAAATTTCAACAAATTGATGTTTTCCTACCAGCCAAAGAGAATCATAAAATTAATTTAAAACTGTCCTATTTACAAATTTGGCGCCTTTGCCCTGTCGGACCAGTGGCCAAAATAGTTATGTCTAGGCCTGACAATGGTATGTGGCCTAGGTGTTTTGCTCGGTTATTTAAATAATATCAATTTTGATCATCAGAACAAATCTGCAAAATGATACTATTCATAAATTTATAGTTCAAAATTTGAAAATGTAGAAAAAAAATTATCTGTTACGACTAAATAACCTCTCGTTAGCAAATTAATGACATGATTCAATACTATTTTTAAAATATTTAAAAATAATGTTTGAATACAATTTAAAAATCCGATTTCGTGCTTAAGGAGTTTGATCATTATTGTTTCAAAATAATGAAAATAATTTAATTACTCCTAGTCCTATAAGATTAATTTTTTGATGATCAGAGTAAAAAAAACAACATGAAATGACGAGTACCTATATGGTGTTTTTTCTATACCGGATTCTTCTTTCATCTTGTTCATGATGTTGTATAGTCTGTTGATGCCAATTGGTGTAGCCTTAAACCATGAATAATTTAATGAGTTGCCAGGTGTTAGAAAAAACGGACTGTCTGGTGTAGTCATTGTAGTCGGTCTATTACTACTGTACAATTTATAAAGATGTACAGGGTCTTTCTGTTTGATTTCATTTGAGTAAGCGCTAGGTTTTACCATTCTGAAATATGAATCATAAACATGTTTATTGTTATTTTATGTTCTAACACGATCCGCGGATTAATCCATATACACATAGAGAAAACCAGAGCATGTATTATTTCCGCAATAAAACATGGTATCAAATTGGCTGTTACTGTTTACGCCCCGTATCACGTGACATATATATGAATGAATGAACGTAAACTTTATAGTAAGAATTTCAACGGATCGCGAGTTGCACAAGTATCCTGTGTTACAGCTATGAGGCATCTATTTTTAGAAACTCCAATATACTCTCGAAATTAAGATTCATAAAAACTTCTGATAATCAATTCATTTAAATTTTTCATTTCATGAAATAGATACACTATAGTATATACTCGTGTTATTAAAATTGTTTCAATGTTTAAAATGTGTTATTTCCTTCAGCAAATTACGAAGGTCGTTTTCATTAATGAGGGAGGTAATTGTACCAGCTAATAAGCCACTCAATTTCAGCATGGAATTATATTCAATGTCATGGGCGAGCAGTTAAATAGTGCGGGATATTATCGTATTTAGAATCGAAATAAAACACGGGGACTCGTTCGAATGCGGAAAATTAAATCACTCTTGCTACGCACTTGTGATTTAATTTTTCTTCATCCGAACTCCTGCCCATGTTTTATTCACCGACAAAATATGCGAACAGATTTTATTTCTTAATTAATATTCCATTCCTTTATACTTTATTAAACTTTAAAAAATAAGGCCACACTTAAACTATCCTTTGAATCCTCTTACTGACCCAAGCAGATTTAGAATTTACAAAGTTTGCACAAGCCTTGGAAAGTACTTGGAATTTAGTGTTACCTTGAAAATTGCCATACCGGTAATTGGTTCAGAATGATAGTTGTTGGTCGAGACATACAAATTATGAAATTTTCTAGCAAGAAACAAGCCATGTAAATGATACAAAAAATAACTTTTCATCCTCGACATTTCATAAAAAATAATTTTTCATAGAAATACATTATTTCATTTTGGGTAATTAAATATTTTGCTACGCCACTTGTGAAAATATTACTGAAAAAAACAGTAAAATAAAAAATATATTCTAAGTAATAGTACTGATCATTGTTTTTGTTTTAAATAAAATAATCACCAAATTTTTCAGTTTAATGTTTTCATCTTACTGTACATGGAAACAACCAACTATAATCACTCGGATAGTCTAAGTCAGGGCAACTAGCCAGATCAATGGCAGGAAGTCTGGGTTCAAATCCCAGTCCGATTTCAGTTGGTTTGTTTGTCTGACAGTTTTTAATTTCATGAGTTATAATAAAAATGTAGAATTGTTAATTAGGTGTAAACATTAAACTTTATAAATTTGAAAAAAAGCATTGTATGTAAAATATTCTTGGTTTAGTTTTAAGATATTCCTGAGTTTCTATAGAATGATACAGTTATCCAAAAGTGTGCTTTATATATTCTAGTGTGGTTAATTTCACTTGATCCTTGACCTTAATATATCATCATGATTTAACAGCTAATTAAAGGTTAGGATCAAGTTAAAATCTCTGTACTATTACATGAAGTGCAGTAACTGCATCTTTCTAAAAGTAAACAATATTGATGAGATGATTATTTAATCAGATTGTATGTAATTTGATGTTGCAATTCATAAAATAGTAATGTTGTAGTACATGTATATTATTTTATACCTTGTATCTCTAGGATTTCTGCCTGTTCTTGTCTTGGTCTGACGTTCTGTGTCATATCTATATACAGCAGGACTGTACTCTTGGCCAGTGGTGTCATCTTTCATACACTGGATGTCGCCCCAACATAAATCCAGGCAGTCCTTGCCGGTTCGCATCCCAAAGTACGAAGTACATACAAACTACATCGAATGAAGCAGGGCTCGGGCATTGTTGTCGCCCAGAGTTCCTGCTTCATAAAACTTGGAAAGCATGGCTTCATTAAGCTGTTCTGCCGCTTTAGGTTTATTTCCAAAACCTAAACTCTTTAACTGTTTAATTGCTTTCTAATTAAAACTGCCTTAACCTTGTTAAACTCAATGTCCCTTAACAGACTCATGCGGCTCTCCTTATTTTTTAGATACCTGTCAATCAAGCTTACAAAGCCACGTAAAGTGGTTGGCTCGTACTCGGAACCGTCTCGTTTAGTTACTCCTAGAGGAAATGCACAAATCAGATTATTTAAAGGTGCTGCCTCACAGATCGGGCTAAAATTTTTGTATGACGTAATTTTCCTATACTCAATATCACTGGTTTTGCGTCATCATTGGAGTCGCGGTAAATTCTATAACTCCATCCTCTGAGTGTTTACTACAGTTAACTTCCTGTTGTTGTTGTTGAAATAGGTCAAAGACCACTAAAACTCATTTTTATGGTGCACACATTCTGAGAATTTGAAGAATCAAACTTAATCGGGAATGCTAACGAGGGACAGTCAAACTATTGCTAGCACTTCCATGAAGGGTTTCTTTTGGCAGCATGAAGTATTTTAACTGCTGCCAATATTTTCCGTACCTTAAGATTTTACTTCTAAATTTCGTAATCGACCACAAATAGATTAAAATACAGCGTGGTTAACATTTAGTGGTGTTTAACCTTTAGTGTTCAATTTACTGTTTGGAATTTAGCCCGTACCGCGAAACCAATGATGACGTCATTGACTAAACATGGCCGATACCTACCATAAACAAAGTTGCAATACTCCTTGATTTTGCTACTTTATTAACTTATTTGTAATGTATTCATCGTAGAAAGAATGGAAGAAAATGATGATATACATTTTTAACAGATGTACGTTGATTATTGCATTTGAATAGCATTTTTAACTGTTAGTACCGCGAAACAACAGATGGCCAGTAACCTAACCAAGTATTTATATAATAGAAAGTCACTGGTGGTTGCTTTATGAAGGATTTATGGCATATAAGCAATTTAAATCACTCTTGATATTTGGCACTCAGTATTTTTCTGTTTGAAAATATCGCAGAGTTTCCTTCCAAAATGTTCTGTGAATTATGTAATTCACACATGATCAAACTGTAACTTCAACAAACTAAAGCCGAAACATATGTGAGGTATTCGGTTCGTTTCGCAATTCGTTTTCATTGATTGGAAACAAATTTCAGGCAATTTAAGTGATAGTAGTGCTAATTCTATAGGGTATTAATTGCAACAGATCAACACACTGCAGACTGATCATTCTTTAATCTCACCGTCAAACAATATATTTACAGACTTTCGTTAAATGATGACCATAAACATCTGCTCCATGATCAAAGAATTGACTTTACTGAAGTTGAAAAACTATTAGGAGTGTATGTTGATCACAAGCTAAGTTGGAATACTCAAGTTGAACATATTCTTAAAAAATGTAATTCACTACTATACCTGCTTCTAAGAATAAAGCAATTTCTTTCTACACATATGAGAAAAATATTTTTCAATGCCTACATTTTGCCACATCTTGATTACTGCTGCACAATATGTGGTAATTGTAGTGACGCATTGACTGATAAACTATAGAAGTTCCAGAAAAGAGCAGCACAAATAATTCTGGACCAACCCTATGACGCACCTTCTAACAATTTATTCCAAGAGCTAAAATGGATGAAAGGAGCAGGTACGATAAGGGGTGTTTTGGCCCCATACCCGACTTTAATGAATTGTTTTAGATGAAAGATATGAAAACTCCTTTAAACGATTTTGATCATTTTAACTATTTTTGTCACCGTTTGTTGCCATAGCAACCGTTTTTTTTCTAATCACTAAAATATCCAACAATCTGTGTTTTTCTTCCAATTTTAAAGAAACAGCAATAATTAAATGACATGAATTTAAAAATTTATGATTTCAATATTTTTATTTCAAAAATTATGTTTTTGTTGCCATGGCAACCGTTTCGCCTTTTTCTCGAATATGCAAAAATCAGTGTTTTCAATCCAATTTTTTTGAAGCAATTGTCAATGCATGACATAAACATCTTGTGAGTAATATAATTGTTATTCTATTACCATTTTCAGTGCTTTTGTTGCCATAGCAACCATTTATTTTAATTGCTTAATATGCAAAAATATACGATTGACATTCAGTTTCATTTAACCACAGTGACTGTGAAAGTAATATGACTCTATTTTAGTGTGAAATGTTTAAATTTCAAATTCATTCAGCTTACATTGCCATAGAAACAATTCTTACTATGAATGCTCAATAATGTACATGTAGATAATTGAATTGTTATGATATGTCTTAAATAAAATGAGTAGTGGCCTTGTAGTGTACCGATTTCGAAAATTCACACTTTTATTTCATATTTTGTCATTTTTACCCCAAATATTGTATTTTTCACTTCAGCCTCGCACTGGATGCTATATATATTGAACTAGACGTTAATTTGCACCCAACACAGTGATTCATAATCAAATAAAATGACATTGCACTGAAATTGCAGTGCACCGATTCCTGAAATTGACACTTTTATTTCATATTTTGTCCGAAAATTCACACTTTTATTTCATATTCTATCATTTTTACCCCAAAATATTGTAATTTTCACTAAAGCCTCACACAGGAAGTTTTAATATATTAAACTACATGTTAGTTTGCACCATCATGCTGATTTATTATCAAATAATTTGATTAATGAAAATGTAGTGTACCGATTCCCAAAAATGACACTTCCGTTTTATATTTTCTTTTTATGCCCCCCTATCGATAGATGGGGAGGCATATAATGATTCATCTGTCCGTTCGTTCGTTTGTTCGTTTGTCCGTCCGTTTGTTTGTTTGTTTGTTCGTTCGTCCGTCCTGGTTAACCCAAATTGACAGTTTCTTCTAGCATTAATATGGCTTGCTACAAAGCTTTAATACTTGCATGGTTGGTGTATTTCAACATTCTCCACACGCCTATATCACCTAACCTCATTTTGACCTCCACCTTGACCTAATTTTGGACTTAGACTTATTAAGCGTCTAATTCTTGGTTAACCCAAATTGACAGTTTCGTTTTACATCATGTCCATCATGGCGTTGCCTTAAAACTTTGCATACTTGTTTACCATCATAAGCCCCTTACATTATTAAAGCCATGTAACACTATCCAACATTATTTCAGAATTATGGCCCCTGATTGACTTAGCTTTTTATGGACAAGGCTTCCATGGGGGCATAAGCGTTTATTGAACGCAGTCTTGTTTTACTAATTTTTAAAAATTAGGTAACGGCGCAGGCGTGTCCCAATTTTATATTTTGTGTACTAATAAAAAATATGATTTGCAAAATTTGTACAAAATTTGGTCTTGGTACACGCCTGCGCTCATATTGCATTTTGTCATTTAATGACCATTTATCGACCAAATTAGCCTATTTTGGCCATTCTGGGGGTCAAATGAGGCCCCTTATGACGTCATCAAAAATAAAAAATTAGTGTAAAAATGAAAATTAGACCGTTAAGATATTGGTGTATCGTTATTTGTAAAAAAGACTATCATAGCATCGTTTTTATTTTTTCCAAAATGTTTAGGCCTTAAACGCCCCTTATCGTTCCTGCTTCTTTCATGACCGCATTATCTACAAAAAGGCATTTTTTGTATATAAATCTCTAAACAATATTTTTCCAGAGTACATGTCTAATCTGTTTAAAGAATCAGACAACAGATCTTTAAGATCACACTCCAACAACACATTCTATGTACCAAGACCTCGTCTTGAATTTTGTAGAAAATCACTAGCTTATTCAGGACCAGTTAATATATGGAACAATATACCATTAAATGTTCGCCAGTCAAATTCTCTAATAGCCTTCAAAAGGTCATAGCTTTCATGGTTCTACTCTGATGGACAAACCTAATTTTAATATATTCTGAGATTTTGTGAACATTATGACTATGTATCAAAATTGTATTGCTTTTTTATGATTTTATGTTTAGATTAAGATCTTATTATTTATAATATTATTGTCATTTACGTAATATGTTTTGGTAAAGATGATATGTTGTTGTTAGACTCAGTCGTGGTTGGTGCCCTAGATTTGTGACTTGGTGATACAGATTTGATTCCTAGTTGCCGCAGTTCAGGAAAACTGGTTAGACCAAAACAAATTGAATCTACTAATCTGACCGACGCTAGTTTTTGCCTCTACCCTAAACATTTTATTTGGCATTTTGCTGGAAATCACTGCGGATTGTTGATTTTCCAGTGCATAAAACCAATAAGATAATTTTAAAAAATAGATGTTTTTCCAACCAGCCAAAGAGAATCACTATAAATTTGTTTTGAAGTTTTTGAATTGACTATTGTATAAAACAAATGTTAAACAGCATTAAACCAGAATTAGCAAACAAATTAACTAGGTATACTTCGAGAAATGGCATTAAACCTGCGACCTTCCGTTTCTTAGGCAGAGTTTCTAACCATTTGGCTACTGAAGACGATAACATAAACAAACATTTTGATAATATGGGCTTTGTTCTATGTCCTGGTCTCCCTAAGCATCTCAAGTAGAAATCTCACCTCAAACTGAGAATTTTCTCAAATCAAGAGTCTGAGGTAGAGATAAATCTAAAGTTTGAGCTCTAATGGATTGCCATTGAAACAAGCTCAGAATACTGGAAATTAACCCAAATGCACAATGACAAAATTTGAGGTGAGATTCATCTCAGATTGAGATGCTTCGGCAGATCAGGGCCTGGATACTGTTATATTACCATTGTGTAAATGTCACATAAATCTACGTATAGATATGTCTCTTCAGCAAATTGCTAAGTGCGTTTTACTAATTGATAGCAAGTTGTTGCATACATTTACGTTAATATAATTGAATATTGAACATAGGTATGGTCACAATATCACCAATTCACCATATCGACATAACAGGTTAAAACCCGTTTTCTGGGATTACAGAATTAATTGAGTCGTTAGGGTCGAAACACATTTTGCTGCAACTCTGGTTAATCAAGTTTACCCTCGTAATATTAACTTTCATATTTGCTATTTACGGTTACTCTGACCTTGCCAGATAAATGAGAGAAATATCTTCCTAAAACCCATTTGATTTGCACAAATATTATTAACATACACTTGTGTAAATATGCTTCGATAAAATAGTACCTTGGTGTCGGGATAATATGACTAGGTAGATCCATGTGACTCAAATACTGTGGACCAGTGGGACTATATATTTTAAAAGAAATATGCTGTTGTTAAGAATGTAAAACATGTTGTATTTAACCATGTTGTGTTGTTATTGCTAATTAAGGTTGCAACAGATCAACGCACTGCAGTCTGATAGTTCTTTTTATATTGCCTTCAATAGGAATTTTTGTATTTATAAGATTGCATTAGAAATAAAGTCATGAATGCTCTGTGTTGTAATTGTGAAAACATTTTTGCAGGATATAACTCTACTACTCAAAATTTGATAAGGGTCAACAAATTTGCCTTGTGAATTATTTTGCAAATTGAAGAAGATAGACTGATGCAATATTGCTTAAAACATAATGTTACGTCTGCAATATTGTAAGCGATTAAAGATTGTTTCATAATTGGATGCTTGAATGCTTTGGTCGTTGCCTATAGGGCTTATCAGTTACCTGGAAATAGACTACAATATTGCCCAACGTTTTTGTAATGTTATTTGTTCAGTTAGCTTAAGCAGGACATGAATATTGGTTTCTTGACCCTTATCAAAAAGGTTTGAACAAAGACCTAAATATACACAGATTGGACACTCAACTGAAAATGGTGATAAATTTGAAGAGCTAAGTTTCTTCTACTGCATGGTGTAACTTATATTTTTCTATCTCTTATAGAATTCAGAAAATTATTGTGTGAATGAGGCAAATTGGGTTTTTTTAAAAAAAACAAATGGAATTTTCATTAAAATGAGAGTAGGTCTGGCTCTGTGCTAACACCTGTTTTATTCATTAACTGATTTCAATAAATGAGGTATCATTTTAAAGCTGAATAATAAATCTATTGCATAAACTTATTAGTTTTTGCCTATGTATATTAAAACAGGAGATATAAGGTATTAAGAACATACAAGATGTCGCGCGATTTCAGAAGACTGCCGCAAGGTATTGTCCGATTTGGTACAATTTTCCAATCTTTGTATATTTAGGTCTTTGGTTTGAGCAGTATATAACAAGGTGAACTTTTGTGATCCCTCTTTGTATTGCACCCAAATATTACATTTAGTGACCAGATATAGGTCTAGTACATTTATCCAGTGAATGTGTTTTGGACTTATCGCTGGTTTAAGACTGAGCATATCTCCAGGCCCTGCACTCACAAAACTATTAACTTACGCCTGAATCTGAGTCTCAATGACTGGTCTCAATTCGCTGGCTTAGAATTAGAAGGTCGTAAGTACAAAATCAATATTTTGAGAAAACAAGAAAAAACTCTTAAAACAACTCTCATGGAAAAATGAGCTTTTTAACTTCAGTTTGGTCATGAAAATAGGCTCATAGAAAGCCCCTTGAGAAGCAGATTTTAAATATGCATGAGTCTTATAACTCTTACTTCTAATTCTAAGCAAGCGAATCATTGGTGCTTAAAAAAGTTTTGATCCTAAAGGGTTTTCTGAGGGTCGCTATATTGGATTCTTCAGTTGCGAGGATAAATAAAAGCAATTTGCATCAGATGGCTTTTTCATACAAGGATGAACACAAGCATGGAAGCTTTGCATCAAAATGAACTTGTCACTCATAACATGAAAGAAATGTAAATAGTCTTTTCGAGGCGGGGGTAAAAATATTGATGTGCAGAACATCATAAAATACACATTCTAACACGATCCGCGGATTAATCCATTAAACAAAGAGCGGACCTAACTATTTATTATTACCCCCATAAAACTTGGTAACAAATTGGCTGTTACAATCAGGGGCGTAATTAGGCGTACTCCTGTACGCCCGTGCGTACAATTCGAATCTGGACAAAATAAATTTAAAAAAATGAAAACTCGAATTCACTAATAAAAATTAGAGTCTAAGGGGGGTGAGGAGCATGGAGATACAATGTGTGTACAAACAATTCACTTTATAATATCCATTATAAAGATCCATCATTTCTCAGGTATATTTATAATAATAGCTCTATTCTTTTAATTGGGTGAAATTTATTAACTTTGCTTATTGTAAAGCTCGCTTCGCTCGCAAGTTTACTTTTTCAATAAATATCTTCAGGCTTGTCTGTGACACGCTGTTCAGATAAACAATGCATTTTTTCTAGCTCGCTAAATAACTATCATATTACAGTTTTCAAGTAGAGTACAAGTCAAATAGTTTTCCTCGGCCAGACCAGTATTTACAACAGTAACTTTACTTAAGAAATAATGAATGTGTACATGTGCTTTATCGTAGAATAAAGCACAGTCACTAGTTTGGATGCGCACCTGAACAAGCTTTATTTTAGACAAAACACAGGTACATGTTTATTAATTCGATTCTTATATAGCCAATATTCCGCATTGGATATTACAAATAGACGTAGTAACAATAGCACTACGTTCTTCGTCGAACGGCTTATTTGCAGTTGTCAGTCGTAGCTGTATTTTATCGATAATTTGTGCACACCATGATTTCCTCTATGTGTATATGGCTGAAATTACTTGTTGGTTAGAGTACCGGTTAATCCTACCTAATCAACGTGGAAACACTCCATAAATTATTTTGGCCTAACCATTTTCAAACATTCTACATCAAAAGTAACAAAGCAGACCCCCTGTCGTGATTCAATCATTGAGACCATTTACAGCAGATGTGTCTAGACGGTACATCTCCAGAAACTGTGTGGTAGAAGTATACTACATGTAACTACACAGTACATTTTTAAACCAAAATGTACCGTCTAGACTCACCTTAAGTCAGACTGACACATTAGCCAATCAGGCATTGACATGTGGTCACGTGCTCCTCCATAGTCAATTTTCTTTTGGCATTCCAATATACCCTCGGCCTCTAGGCCGAGGATGATAGAGGCCGAGGATAACAAGTGTGTCTGGTGTGCTGCAAGGGATAAGAATGTATTTTCGTCTAGCTGGTATGCTGTTCAATCAACAATGCATTTTTAGTGGATATGTCTACAAATTTAGAGCAGGGAATTAGATTACACTACTTGAAGGTCCGTGATAAGAACGAGTCTGTGATACGCTGTTCAGATAAACAATTTGCATTTTTTCTAACTCGCTTCGCTCGCTCAATAACTTGATTATGGACCATTTTTAATTAGAGCACAAGTTTGTCTGGTACACTAATATGATGAAGAATGCGTTTTTCTTCGACTTGACGTGCTGTTTAGATCAACAAAGTCATTTTTCTATTTTGCTTCGCTCGCTCATTAATGTTAACAGTAAATAGTTAAAAAGAGTTTGTGTGGTATGCATCAGTCAGATGCAATGCAATTTTCTTCTCGCTGTTTGTTTTTACAGTGAAAACTTATATAAAGTAGAGAAAGGGTTTGTGTGGTCAGATAAACAATGCAATTTTCTTCTTCTTCGCTTCTTGGAATAACATCAAATATAGAACGAGTTTGTGTTTCATGCAGGTCAGAAAACTTATGCATTTTTGTTCTAGCACGCTTCGCTCGTCCAATGAATGTTCTGTGCATTGAGCCACAACCTCCGTGAAAGAGAAACAGCTCTACACACCCTCCTTACCCAAACATCCCCTGTCACCTCTTCACGACCTGATTCCGGACCACCTTTTGAAAATCGTAGTTAGGCCTATATTACATGTAGGCATACGTGTACAAAATAAAACGAAAAAAAACATGTATATAAGTTAGTTTTTAGTTATTTTCTGTCTTAAAGCATGGCGTAAAAATATAGTCCTTACTCTCTCAAAAGCCAGGAAATCGTTTCCCTGCAAACAATTTTTTATGGGGGGCATGCCCCCAGACCCCCCTAGCATTAGGAGTACAATCAAATATGCTCCAGTTACGCCCCTGACAATTTACGCCCCGTAGCACATGACCTATTTATGAATGAATGAACGTAAACATTATAGTAAAAAAAATTAACGGACCGCGAGTTTCACGAGAATCCAGTGTTACAGCTATGACGCCTCTATTTTTAGAAACTCCAATATACTCTCCAAATTAAGATTCATAAAAATTTCTGATAATCAATTCATTTATATTTTTCATTTTATGACAAAGATACACTATACTCGTGTTATTAAAATTGTTTCAATGTTTAAAATGTGTGTTTTTTCCTTCAGAAAATTACGAAGGTCATTTTCATTAACGAGGGCGGTAATTGTACCAGCTAATAAGCCACTCAATTTCAGCGTGGAATCATGTTCAATGTCAAATGGGTGAAAATGGAATGCGCGCAGTTAAATAGTGCGGGATATTATCGTATTTAGAATCGACATAAAAACTCTGTTCTTGTATATTGTCGGTGAATAAAACACGGGCAGTCGTTCGGATGCGGAAAATTAAATCACTCGTGCTACGCACTCGTGATTTAATTTTTCCGCATCCGAACTCCTGCCCGTGTTTTATTCACCGACAATAAACGCGAACAGATTTTTATTTCTTAAACAAAATACAACGGCTTGTTCGTCTTTTATTGCTGATCAACTTAGCAAGCTTGCAAGAATGATAACTAACAACCAACCAAAAAGTTTGTAATATTTACAAATAACATTTTACAGTAATAGACATGTATATTGTCAAATGGCAAATACGAATAACTCAACATGACTTGTGCCATCGACACAATGTACGTGGACCATACAACACATTGGTATACATTACCCGGCATTTATAATCATAATCGGTCATATAGGTTAACTGTATAGTGCATTACACATCATTTAATATAAGCATTGTTTCAATCCTAGGTGTCAGTATCGGATCTATGACCCTCTTTATACACTGTTATTTTAGAAATGTAACTTCATGAACAGCGTGGTGTTGTGACCTAATATGTTTAAAGTTTAAATTTGCAAGTTATCAGCAAGCAAAACATGAAAAATAAGGACGGACAGACAGTGGGTGATTACAATAGAGAACCCGAAAATATCATTAACATCATCCGAAACTCCTATAACAACATTACCTGTAAAGTACTACATGAAGGTAGATTATCTGAAGCTTTTCAAGTAATAGCACAGAGAATTTGACATGATCCTGACCTTTATGCATGAATATATTACACGATTCTTGCGTTGAATATATAAATTTCCGCGAGCGAACCGTGCAATATCGGTCCTTAGATTTGTGTTGGTATTAGACCTCGAGCGTCTTCGGGATATTTTCCACTTATAAAAAACAAACAACCGGGTTTATAAATATAGACAAGAAATCAGCTGTTAAATTATGCTTATTAAAGTTCAAGAGTCGTGTCAAATTCTCTGGACTATACTACTGGACTGAAGCTAGGCTGTCTTCTATCGCCTTTCCTCTTCCTACTTGCCATAGACTGGATAATGTGACAATGCACAGAAGGCAAAAGGAACGGAATACAGTGGACCTTGTGAGAACAGCTAGATGATCTAGACTTTGCTGATGACATCGCCCTTCTGTCAAGCACAAATGCAGGAAAAGACATCATTGCTTAATTCATCTTCAACCAAACTAAGACTAAAACCCAACATAGTCAAGACAAAAGTAATGAAAAATAACATGTAACAACAACCAGACAATCAGAATCGACAACAAAAGCTTAGAAGAAGTAGACTCCTATACCTAGTTCTAGGAAGTGTCTGGACTGAAAATCACTATCACAAAATGAAACCATTGTCTGAGGTCTTCAAGATGTCACCAAGCACCCTGACTCAGAGTGAAGCATCTCAAAATGAAACCTCTGTTCAAATTAAGATCTAACTAAAAAGTCAAAAGATACATTAATTTTCTGTTTCAAACAGATGGCTGCTGGATAAAGGTGCAAGACCATGCATTGGTCATATGTTCATTTGGCAGTGTTTTGTTAGATCAATGCTAGTATTTTGTTCAGTAATGACATGTCCTAGGTAAATTGTTGAACTGGTTGGCAGACTAAATTATTAAGATGAAGACACAACTAATAGATCATATCAAGTACATTTTTATTTGAATCAATATAACAGAACATCACACATAATATATATAGGTATAACTCTAACGCAATAAATTGCCGTACAAAAACAAACAAAATTGTCTATATTTTTGTTATGGATTAAAATCGAGGACTGTAACATTTGCCTATGAAAGGCAGTAATAATAACTCTTCACAAAAAAGGTGACATAAATGCACCAGGAAATTATCGTGGTATTTCATTTCTGGATATCTGCAGAAAATTGTACACAAGTATTTTGACCAGACGTATTACTTTCTATGTAAACGTTTATAATAAGATTCGAGAGGAACAATCTGGTTTTAGGCAAGGTTATTCTACCACTGACAATGTCTTTATACTTCAGTCCATAATCAACAAGCAATTGTCTAGACCGGGTGGTAAACTCTATGTTGCATATATAGATTTTATGAAATGCTTTGACATGATACATAGAGATAAGTTGTGGATGATTTGCCTAGACAATGGTTTTAGAGGTAATTTACTGAAATCTATGACTGCAATATATAAATCAGTCCAAGCATGTGTAAGAACTTCCGGTGGTTTAACAGACTCATTCAACTGTCCGGTTGGCCTTAAACAAGGATGCATGGTGTCGCCTATATTATTTGTAATTTTCATAAATGAACTCGTAAAAATGTATGAACAGTCAGACTCTCGTGGGATACAGCTGTTTCCAGATATTGCGGAAGTATTGTGTCTCCTGTTTGCGGACGACTTAGCGTTGGCTGCCGATACCAATATCGGTCTCCAACGACACCTCAATCTTTTAGAAACTTCCTGTGACAATATGCTAGTCGAGGTTAACATTGACAAAACCAAAGTAATGGTTTTTAAACCAGGTGGAGGTTTATCGAGGCATGAAAGGTGGACATATAATGGACATGTGCTAGAATTAGTTAACAATTTCTCATATGTTGGAACAACATTTACAAACCAGTTATCTTTCTTCAAAATGGCGAGTGATCAGGTTTGTAAGGCTAAACGTGTTCTTGTATCCATTTTATCCAAAATGTATAAATATGGCCAATTACCGCGTAGTACCTATTTTAATATTTTTGACACAAAAATAGTGCCTGTTTTATTATATTGTGCTGAAATATGGGGTGTTCAAAGACATACATCTGTTGAAATAATCCATAACTATGCCTGTAAACGTTGCATGTGTGTAAATAAGCGTACCACAAACGCTGCTGTTTTAGGAGACTGTGGTCGCTATCCCATGAACATTTTGTCTGCAAAGCGTGTTATCAAATACTGGTGCCGAATAATCAAATCATCTGATGATGGACTAGTAAAGAAATGTTACAATATGTTATATTATCTGTCAGAGCATGGTAAAAGAAATTGGGTAACCAGCGTAAAAAACTTGTTGACAAATGGTATGGGGTATGTATGGAAAAACCAGTATGTAGTAAATGAAAATGTATTTGTTAAACAATTTGTTACTAGATTGACTGACCAGTATTTACAGAATGGACCAAAACTATTCACGATTGTGCTAAACTGCATTCATATCATATGTACAAAAGTTCTATTGTTCATGAAACATATCTAGATGTTTTAAATGTACGTAAATTTCGAAGGGCTTTAGCTCGTTTACGTACTTCATCACATGATCTTCGCATTGAAAGAGGGCGTTACGAAAATACCCCAAGAGATGAACGTATATGTAAGCTCTGCGGTTCCGGGGTGGAAAATGAAATACATTTTGTATTAATCTGTCCAAGCCTATCACAATTAAGATCTCAATATATTCCACCAAAGTATTACAACAGAGTATGCATGCAATCATTCAATATATTAATGAGCAACAGAAATGAGCATATCATATAAAACCTTGCTATGTATGTTTATTATGGGTTTATTGAAAGAAAACGCAGTTGGCGTCTGCTGTTTGACATTGGATATTTGTGGTAATATAAATCAAAATGTAATTGTATTTCAAATGCGTTGAATTAAGTTGTCTTGTTTTCAAATGTATGTGATATATATGTGTGTATGCATGTAATTGTGTTACATTTATGGTTGTGTAAAATAATATATGTTGATTCTGGGCCGGTGGCCGCCATGTCAAATAAAATATTGTCATTGTCATTGAAAGAATTCAAACATTTGGCACAACATATTAAGTTTGCATGCTCCTAAATATTCAGAAACGATAAAAATATAGCGGATTTTGTGTTTGTTTTTGTATTGCAATTTATTGCATCAATTGAAGTTATTATATATATATATTATATATAGTCTGTAAACAAAAGTGAAGAATATCTCAATAATATCAACACTTCATAGTCACAGTTATAGTATGTAGAGTATACGATCATTTTACATAAATCTATGTATTAAATCTTATACATGTATAAAAAAGTATGCATCGCAAAACACGCGATTTGAATAAATTTGTAGTAGAAAATATGCACATGCATGTTCATATAGGCTGCACAATACTTTGTTATTGCCATAGCATAAAGGCACCTTCCCTCAAAAATATTGGTCAATTAAACGATTTGACACAGAAAATACACATATAATTTGAAATGGTTAAAGGTAAGTAACTCTGAAAATAATAAAATCGATTGTCTCCCCTGACCAATATAGCTTGTAATTGTATTGTAGACATTATATTCTGAAGGGTTTTTGTGTGCTCACATCTAAAATAACTTCAAATATGAACAATTATAGGGCAGTAATTATGAGGGACATAATTTACAACTCTGTGCTTTAACTAACCCTAACCACTTAAAGCACAAACTCTGTTTTAAATGATGGTCACGCACAGTCAAACCCTCCTAATACAAAGACGGTGCCATTCTGGTGTGATCATCATTAAGTGTGCTATAGTTTACCTTGTCTCAGTTACAGGCATGTATACCGTAGTTCGATTTTGAGCATTGAGTCGTGACTGCTTTTTTAAAGTTTAAACCATTAATCGGTATAGGTTGGTATAGGTTTGATCAGAAAGATATGTAATACAATTAAGGCCAAATATTGCATGTGTCTGAATGGTCGTGACAGTAAAGCGCTTGATACATTGTAAAATAACTTTTGTCAGACTAGGTTCGAATCCCACCAAAATGTTTTTTATCTTATATTATTTAAATGCGCACTACTTGCAAAATCCGTCCACTACTAGCATACTAGTATGTGACAAACCATATTTGTTGCATGTATATTGTAGAACATTATTACTGCTAATCAATGTAATATAATATTAATATTGTCAGTAAGCTCGGAATACACAAACGATCGAAATAATTGAAAATGAAAAATATATTGGATCGACACATTTTCATGGATAAATTATATTTAAAAACTAAAAAATACTTTAACTTAATAAAATATGACATCTCTAAATAAAATAATTAATTAAAAAAAATAAGCGAATTGGGGATTCGGACCAACGATTTCTGGGTTATGAATTCTGATGGTTGCCGACTGCACTAAACTGTAATTCGATTACAAACAGATATTTGTACTAGGAATCATATCATTAAATACTGACCTCCTAACGTAATAAATCATAGTCTACCTGCCAAAATGGACTGGTCGGATAGGTCATGGCTCAGGGTTCAAAATTGAACTATAGCCATCAATACATAGTTTAGATGTCAAAAGAAAATCTGACAGGGAAGGCAGCACCCAACCTAAACATCCCAGCTCAGAAAACATAAAAACAAAGTTTGAATTATGTGACGTTACTAGGACTTATCTAACCACAGTGGACTGCAAGGTTGAACAATATGATGAAATTTTAACACAAATTAAAAATTGAATGTTTTTTACCAGTAATAAGATGATCTCATAATTATGTAGGATTTAACTCATGATTGCGTGAATGTAAATTGTGTCTCCTTTGTAAACTTGTTATCAAGGGTCATATCAGTCTGGAGTCAGAAAAACAGAAAAAAAAATCATTATCAATATTATGTCAACCTGTTAATGATAAACTATTTGTAAATAAAATGGTACATTTGTACACTAATTGGAATATAATTTCATATATTAAATAACAACATGTACATTATAAATCAACACAAATAATATGAGCTGGTCTCCAGGGAAACCTGCTATTTTGACAAAAATATAAATATGGACTTTTTTCAGAATTTAAAAGAGTAATCATAATGAAGCTAAAGAAAGAAATTGTGTTTATGTCTTAACTTTTAAGGAAGTTTCAAATTGATATCTCTTATACTGTATGAGTTATGGCCCGGACAAGAATTAAGTTTGAAAAATTACAAAGGGAAATAACTAAAAAATATGCAATGAAGAGTTATGGTTCTTGTGCACTGAAGTTTCAAATTGGTATCTCTTATACTGTATGAGTTATGGCGTGGACAAGAATTAAGTATGAAAAATTACAAAGGGGAATAACTAAAAAATATGCAATGAAGAGTTATGGTTCTTGTGCACTGAAGTGTCAAATTGGTATCTCTTATACTGTATGAGTTATGGCCTGAACAAGAATTAAGTATGAAAAATTACAAAGGGGAATAACTAAAAAAATATGCAATGAAGAGTTATGGTTCTTGCGCACTGAAGTTTCAAATTGGTATCTCTTATACTGTATGAGTTATTGCCCAGACAAGAATTAAGTATGACAAATTACAAAGGGGAATAACTAAAAAATATGCAATGAAGAGTTATGATTTTTGTGCACTGCACTTCCCCTTAATGAGATCAATTAACTTATGAAGTTTCAAATTGGAATCTCTTATACGGTATGAGTTATGGCCCAGACAAGAATTAAGTATGAAAAATTACAAAGGGGAATAACTCAAAAATTGTGCAATGAAGATTTATGGTACATGTGCACTGCACTTCGCCTCACTGAGATCTATTCACCTATGAAGTTTAAAATTGATATCTCTAATATTTTTCAAGTTATGGCCCGGACAAAAGTGTGAAGGACGGACTGACAGATGGACAGACAAAGCGGCGACTATATGCTCACCCTTTGGGGAGCATAAAAATTCGATATAAGTGAGTTCGAGATAACGAGAGTTGACTGTATACATCAAAATTGTGATTGTTCGCATTTAGAGAAAGGCTACTTAGTAACTGTTTTAAACAACTAACTCCCAGTTTTTCACAATCTGGGTACTTTTCAGAAATTGGTTTTGATGGTAACATAATAAGTTCTTTATCATAATTCATAAGAAATTTTAAAACAAAGATTAAGTATCATACTGGTAAATAACATAAAATTGAATCAATATATATGTCATTTTATATTTGTGTATATTTAACTCTTTCAAAATCTTGTATAGCACAGAGAATTTGACATGATCCTGACCTTATGCATGAATATATTACAAGGTTCTTGCGTTGATTATATAAATTTCCGTGAGCAAATCGTGCAATATCGATTCTTTAGGTGTGTGTTGGTATTACACCTTGAGCGTCTTCGTGATACTCTACGCATATAAAAAACATACGACCGGGGTTATAAAAATAGACAATATATCAGCTGTTAAATTATGCTATTTAAAGGTCGAGAGTTGGGTCAAATTCTCTGGACTATACTTAAGCTGTAACATTATGTCAAAATAGCAGGTTTTAATGGAGATTGACTCATAAGTAAAGTTAGGACTAATTACTTCAATAAACCAGTAATCAATCTTTTATATATATAGGATCTGTCATGAGTTGTCTTTGGAGATCCACATTTCTTAAACAAGTCTAGAAAACACAGGTTATTAAGAGAGCCTTTAATAAAAAAAATTTGTGACGAGTTTAAAAAATTTTAAGCCCAAAGACACTGAGTGGTTGAACGTTTTATCACATTACCATAGTAATCCAGTCAAAACAATGACAGAAATAACAAGTTTAAACCGACGACGTTACGTTTTCACGTCGAAAATCTGGTGGCGTAACTCATTAGTTACCACACGTGTGGGAGAACATTGTTCCGTCATTTGTTCTCACATGGAAGATCACAGTATTTATGTGTGTGTATGAAGAGACAAATGAGCACCGAGACAAATATCTTCTAGGGTCTATTTGAGGCGTTGGTAATTTTTAAATTTTCAAAGAGGAAATAACCTCAGTGTGGCTTTAGGCTTGAAGATGTACTATATATGTGATCAGAAATATTATGTACCTGGGGTGATATTCACAAAGTATTGTAGCGTTAAACTGACCAATTTTTGGCATAGTTTAGAAGCACTGAGTAAAGAGTTTCTATAATCAGTGAGAAAACAATGGATTATTTCTCAAATTGTGGGAATAAAATATAAGCGGTACACATTTTCAAATTAAGTCGAAATATTGAAATATCCTACCAATTTGCCTTTTGAATGCCAGCCCTGGTGGATCACAAACCAGTCATACCAAACCGTCCCCTACCAGGATTCTAACCTTCATATTTCAACTGCCAAGACAGAAACCAAAACCACTCGGCAATATGATACAGGTATAACAAGAGAAAATCTATATGACCCCCCACACCAACTAAATGATGGCGGCGTAATTATGTATCAGACAACTTCTGCAAATGCAAGACTACATAAAACAGTCAATACAGACACTAGAATGGCAACATTTATAATGAAATGACTTATTAAAATAGATAACACAAAGCTAAGAATGCTTAAACAAACACAGTAAAAATGAATACAAAATACACATATTATATAACATACATATTATACTATAACAATGCAAGCACACTTAAAACAATGAACTATAACATTAAATATTTCATTTTCATAGTTTAGGATCTTTTCATAAAATAAACAAAATATGGATTTTAACACATTGAATGAAAAAAAACTTCGAGCTTTGAATTCATTTAATCCTAGGGTTTTCAATTCAGGATGGAGTTCATTCACAAATTCATAGAATATTAATCCCCCCCCATGAATATCAATGTATTCACAGTATTATAGCCTAACATAGTTGAATCTAAAGGTAGTACAATTACTATACACAGGTACTCACCAAAAATAAGTATACAGAGGTTATTTCGACATTTACTCCTTTGTAATAACACTATTTGCAGACTTAGTGAAGCAACAATATTTTTGTTAATTCAGTGTAAAGACCATACGAGGGGCGTTCAATATATAATTTCTACTTGGTAACAAATAAGAACATTCATTGATATCTGGAAATCTTTTTACATTTCTGGAACAATCAACTACTCCGCAATATTTCATGAAAATCTCAATAAAATGTAATTCCCGAACTGTTGTGTCTGCCATGGTGTCTTTTTCAAGGGTAAGTAATAGACACTGCGTCTTTTTAAGAATAATTGTCCATTAAAATTTCATTTCGGGGAAAATATCATTCCACAACTATAATAGTGTGAATAATGTAAATGCCTTCCATAAAAACATGATTTCCTGTACTTGATTGCCATTTTTGTACAAAATAAGATAATTTGAAAGTTGCGAAAATAGGTGTCAAATCAGTTCAGAAAGCATGCTATTTTTCAATTCAGATTTTTTAATAAGTTTTATTGGTTGGAATTTTAAATATTATACATGGACGTACGCCGTAGACCATCAACATTAATGTCTGGGAAGAATTTGCAAACAAAATAGAATTTATATCAAGTTATTGTTGCGTGAAGCAACAAGCATCATTTGGTATAAATAAGAGTTGTCTCCCTTGTATTTGACCGTCTTACTCGTAGACAAAACATACTTTCATGTTGATTTTTACTTCTGGTGGAAACATAAGGATTAGGTTATGATTTGGTATGTTGCAAATAAATGAATACTGACATTTACTTTTCTAAACCACTACTGCAAAGATGACACATATTTTGCTTACAATGACAATAAGGCTAGTATACTCGAGTAGACCCTCTTCTAAGTTCAATAAATTACTTAATTTTTTACTAAAGGCTATGTAATTGTTCAGATATAGAATAAAAACATATACCTTAAGACAGTAAATCGTAGAATTTTTCTCAATACTATCATAGCAAAATGCAAATGACATGGACATTATATATTGAACGCCCCTCATATGTAGGTGCAAAATAAAAAATTTCTTTGTCCGTCTTGAAAGGTAACTTTGTCCTATAAAGATGGAAAAATTCAACCTATTTGATCACATCATAATTTTATTTAAGAAAAGCTTCATCTTTACATCTATTTCTTTAATGACTCATTTAGTAAAATGTAGTTTCAGAAACTTGTATCTATAAGTGTGACCATCTGATATAGATATAGAATAATTTAGCCAAATTTAATTTTGCAACTGTATACTTATTTTTGGTGATCACTAACAACTCCTTTTCAGAGTAAAACTTATTTTTGATCCCATTGAAACTAATTATGACACCTAAATAAACTCTATAAACAACAAAACATAAACAAATTCTAACAAGACAAAAAGGCAATGAATACCCCCAGGATATTGTCTGACACAATTATAGTAGGTTCAGAGTCTTATAAGACCAGCTACATGGGGTGATCAAATAGAAATGAGACAAACACTGTACAATGACAATTAATACTGATATAAATAAGAAAATAAAAAAGTTGTATGCCTATCGGCCCGGTCCGCAATCTCATAATCGGACCGGTTGAATGGACGCATGTTACGTTATCCATGTAAACATGACGTCACGTTAGAGCCAAAATGACGTTACGTTGCTCATATGCAAGATTTCTTTGCCAATTTGTAGCGCATTTTATTGGTTACATCCTTAGTGTATATATACATCAGTTATATATACATTATTTGATATTTGTAAATATAACAATTGTATTAAAGACATTAATACACTTCAAAGCCTGGCCGAAAGTTGATAATCCGCCCGGAATGAATAATCTCCCTCGGGCTGAAGCCCTCGAGGTGATTATTCATTTCCCGGGCTGATTATCGCCTCCCTGCCCGGCTGTGTCGTGTATTAACCTCTAATTACATATACAATTTACCATGTATTCAGAATTTAGCAAATAAGACTTAATTTGTATAAAAACATTTCAGTCGTAATAAAATATCAATAATATATTAAATAATTCTTTGATCAGTCTCATTCTAAAGATGGCTTTCGTGTATGAAATCCATCTAGACGTGCAGAATTGATTCAGATTATCTTATGCATTATGGGCCTCTGTTTGCTATACTAAAGTTTATTTACCGCCACTAACATTTTGTACTAATGTTATATATTAAGTATACTTCTGGCAGACCTCTCTCCCGATGCCCGTTTCATCATTTTAAATGTTTGTTAAGACTTTTCTCCTACTTTGTGATAAAAGTAGTATATATTTTCAAGCTGTGATTATTTGCCGAAATATGATGTGGTTTTCAAGACGGTTCTGTTAGATTTCACGTCAAATATTTAAAACGGACACTCATCAAAACCGTATTATATTTAATTATATTTTACACGTACACATCGGCATTAAATATGCGCAAACGAATATAAAACAAGTAAACTTTACAAATTACAGCATTTGTCTCATTTCTTTTTGATCACCCCACATATTACAGAGAAATAAAATGGACAATTTTTATTGATGGACAAACATGACCTCAACCTGATATACTTCATCACTAACACAGAAAGATGAGTATGCTTGACTGTATGGAATGAGCATTAAACAAACAATTATACAATTTCACACATGTTACAATGTATTTGTTTTATATTGCTTTTTTATTCCTAAAGAAGACATAGCTATAACATTTATGGCACTTGTGGATTACAGGCAATTGTATACAAGTTTACAAAGTAATGTTTGCAGTAAGCAGTAAGTCAACAGCAACAACAACAACAAAACAAGTGAAGGGATTTATTTACTCCCTAGTGGGCTTTCAGTAAATAACTAGAAGGCTTTTTGGCACAAAAACATGTGTCTCCCATAAGGGGCCTTAACTCCAACAAAAACATGCCTCTCCCACAAGGGGCCTTAACCCCAACAGAAACATGTACCTCCCAAAAGGGCATTAACTCCAATAAAAGCATGTGTCTCCAACAAGGGGCCTTAACTCCATCAAGAACACGCATCTTCCACAAGAAGCCTTAACTCCAACAAAAACATGTGCCTCCCACAAGGGGCCTTAACTCCAACAAAAACATGTGTCTCCCACAAGGGGCCTTAACTCCAACAAAAAACATGTGTCTCCCAAAAGGGGCCTTAACTCTAACAAAAGCATGTGTCTCCCACAAGGGGCCGTAACTCCAACAAAAGCACGTGTTTCCCACAAGGGGCCTTAACTCCAACAAAAACATGTGTCTTCCACCAGGGGCTGTTACTCCAACAAAAATAATTCTGACCAAAAATTCCCAGACAATATGCGCAACTAGACATGGTACCTCACAGACAATATGCGCAACTAGACACGGTACCTCACAGACAATATGCACAACTAGACATGGTACCTCACAGACAATATGCGCAACTAGACATGGTACCTCACAGACAATATGCACAACTAGACATGGTACCTCACAGTCAATATGCACAACTAGACATGGTACCTCACAGTCAATATGCACAACTAGACATGGTACCTCACAGTCAATATGCGCAACTAGACATGGTACCTTACAGACAATATGCGCAACTAGACATGGTACCTCACAGACAATATGCACAACTAGACATGGTACCTCACAGTCAATATGCGCAACTAGACATGGTACCTCACAGACAATATGCGCAACTAGACATGGTACCTCACAGACAATATGCACAACTAGACACGGTACCTCACAGACAATATGCGCAACTAGACATGGTACCTCACAGACAATATGCGCAACTAGACATGGTACCTCACAGACAATATGCGCAACTAGACATGGTACCTCACAGACAATATGCACAACTAGACATGGTACCTCACAGACAATATGCACAACTAGACATAGTACCTCACAGACAATATGCACAACTAGACATGGTACCTCACAGACAATATGCACAACTAGACATGGTACCTCACAGTCAATATGCACAACTAGACATGGTACCAAGTAGTCAGGTGAAGTTAATCCAACCAATAGTTAAGGAGAATAAGCGCATACAAACTTTGTGAAGTCTATCCACAATCAATATGTCTCCCCCACTAATTGTGGCTGGGAGAGGTAATTATCAATATAAAACTGGCCACATGGATCTAGGCAGCACTAGTATATCACAAATTCAAAAGGCTTGGAATCTGTACATTGAAGTTATTTAACCCCTTTAGTCCATAAATCTTGATGCATATACTACATCCCTGTCATTGTGATGCACCTGTTAGATTTCCATGCAAACAGTGCCATACTGTAAAGGTATTAGCGATGTGGAAATAATGGCAACATTTCATAAAGTTACAATACTGTCTCTAGCATTTCCTCACACGTAATCTTTGAACAACATCATGAAGAAAACAAACATTTGCGAATATCTGCAAACGCTAAATGTGTGAAATTCAAAATTCTTTTCGACTCTGAAATATCAACTTATACAGTAGGTGTCTAGTAAATAAGTAAGTAACGTCTTTATTTAACAAGGCTGACACATTCAGTTTCCCTATCTTCCATGTGGGCCCGATATTACTGCGGAGTATTGTCCAATTACTAGTAGAGAGACTGTGTATACAGTATGTGAGTACTGCAGATAACTACAGTCAAGGTCTATGGAGTAAAGGTTGAAGAAACCAAGCTTGTAACAAATAGTCTTATTCCGAATCTTCATAGTGCAAGGAAATTTGAAGTTTTGTGATCTAGTTGATAACGTGCTCTGATGAATACCGTCTGCTGACAGGCTCGGCACCACCACGCTCTGGACTGAACCGCCTTAACGTTTATATAGACTGTATAACATCACATAGTATATCGTCTCGACCAATCATACCACTGAACAACAGTATCTGCAATACAAAACGTACAGTCAGATATACTACAATCTAAACTGCAGGCAGAATTCTCCTCACAATGTGATGTACTAGAAAGGGCAGTAACTCTTACAACACACTCACTATCAGCAGAGTACATACAGCATGATCTACCTTGCAGAACATCTTAATAAGAACCGCCATAACACAAGGTACACATTTGCTCTTTTACAGCATTAGGATTTATCAAATTTCACCAAGGACAGTCTGTATTTCAGCAGTGAATGTTTAAAGGGAGTAGATATTACATGGTTTGAAATATTGTATTTATATACACTGTCAGGAGTACACCTTCAAAGACTTAAACCATTCCTATTTGATGACCAAAGATAGATAACAAGTGTTCACCTTCACAGACTCAAAACCATTCCTATTTGATGACCAAAGATAGACTACAAGTGATCTCACTTGTTACACACAGTTAGTACAACCATTATTATTCATTTAATTTCGTGGATTTGGTGGATGACCTCAACCTTGAAATCCTTAGAATTACGTCCCAACAAAATGGTCTTTTCACCAAAACCACAACAATTTTCTGATTTTATAGAACTCAACAAAGAAAACTTTTGTACATAGCTTTGCCAAGTTTAGTTTTGTATATATATCACCGTTAACATTCTGAAACAGAATATAGCAATACAATTTCCTACTTTTTCTTTGCTATCACTTCGTATAGGTAACTGTAACTTCATCCCTGAACCTGGCATTCTTTGGTTTATCAATGTAAAGTGATATTTACAAAGGGCTGATCAGAAAATAACTGTAACATCATCCCTGAACCAGGCATTTGTTGGTTTGTCTTCACCTGATATTAAATGGAAATGTTTGTCTTCACCTGATATTAAATGGAAATAAACTTATTAGGGGTTGTTCAGAAAGTTATAGTGATATTCACAAAGGGCTGATCAGAAAATAACTGTAATGTCATCCCTGAACCTGGCATTTGTTGGTTTGTCTTCACCTGATATTAACTGGAAATACAGTCAGATCTCGATATAACGACACCCGATATACTGACAAATTCATTATACTGACATCAAATTTGGGGACAAAAGTATTAAAATGCTCTTTATATCAATTCAGTATACCAACATATTCGTTATAACGACATTTTTCGTGGAAACAAACAGTGCCGTTGTATCGAGATCTGACTGTATACTTATTAAGGGCTGATCAGAAAGTTGAAGTGAAATTTACAAAGGGCTGATCAGAAAATAACTGTAACATCATTCCTGAACCGAAGCTTTTGTCGGTTTTATCTTCACCTGATATTAAATGGAAATAAACTTATTAAGGGCTGATCAGAAAGTTGAAGTGATATTTACAATGGGCTGATAAAAATATAAAAGGAACAACAGTTACAAAGCTGTGACTTAGATTTAACAATGAATCAGAGAGATAATTTTGAAGTTTAAATTCCGCTGAAAAAAGTATATGAAGTCCGTCATAAAAGGCAATATATTTCTTACATAAAGAGAAACAAAGCATACTGATGACAATTTATTTATTATATACTTAGTACCATTTAGTATGAAAAACAATCTCCACAACATTACAGTCCCGCTTTGGCGAAGGATTCCATCAATACATCTGGCTTCATAGCCAGCTTCTCAATAGCATTCACCAGCCATTGTGCATGCAACGGCTTATTTACCGAAGATCTCAAGTCAACACTTATTTCACTCAGTGGTACACCTGCAGTTAGTTCCCTATGAATCAATCCCGAGTAATAAGTGTGGAATTCGGCCTTCTAATATTGTTTGAATATGTTGTTTGGGATTAAGTCCAAAGGTTGAAGGCGATCGGTGCATGCACCAGGTACATACACGACCTTGATTGCATTCCTCTCAAGTAGGTTGAGAAGAGGTTTCCCTCTATGGGCCGCGAACACGTCAAATACTTCTATACACAAATATAAGCTTTCTGTCTAATTGGCAAATCCACTTCCTCACGCACATGATCCATATATGGAATGACAACCTTTTCCACATATGGTATCATTGATTCCTCAGTACTCCAGTGAGATGGCGTATGGAATATATCCCAAGATTCCGGAAACTCAAACTTCGGATGGCAGTTGTCCGTCAAACCCGGGTAAATAACCCGTGGCGGGAGAACGATTCCTGACTTTGATATCGCCAGTAGTAACATTATTTGCCGTTTGTCATCAATACCCTTAATGGGTACTAGCTTGGCTCCTGTAAGTACATGAAGTACATCGAAATCAAGTTGTGCAGTTTATTTGTTTGACAGTATAGTAACAGTACAGTTTAATTGTGCTCTACGTGAGCTATTGGTGTATAAAATGGAAAATTTGTTTATTCATTATTATGAAGAGCGTACAATCATTATATATCATTTATACAAAACAATACAATACAGTCAGATCTCGATACAACAACACTGTTATAACGAATTTGTCAGTATACTGAATTTCACTAGTGACTAGAATTTTGATAAGGAAAATTGTTTTACAGAAATCAATTAATGATGCACATATAATTTATTATGTCATAAAATTATATTCAGCAAAACCAGCAGTATGAAATACTCATAATTACATAAAAATAATATTTTAAATAATATGTAATGTTTTGAGAGAGCTCCAAATAAAGTCGAGAATCTCGATTAACATCGTTTTTTTTCGTGAACCGTACAATTTCGAAATACGAATATATGCGATGACTTCGCGCTTATCTCCCTTGATTACGAATGCGCGAGCCGTAGTACACAAACTGTGATTCGACTGTGAATGGTTCAACTATTATAATTAGAGCAGTTAAGATGTTTTTCACAAGTATAATTACATAATTAGTCACCATGACGGTGGCTTTGTGTAAAGCTGATAAACTTGTCATGTGTGAAAATAGTCCCTGGTCAGTGTCAGTATATCGAGTAGCAATTACTGTGTAAACTACCGATGCGTTCCCTATATTTTGCTGTCGGTGTCGGTAAGTGAATATGTCGTTATAACGGATACAATTAACGTTGTATAGAATTCGTCCCACGCAATTGATGTTGTTATAACGAAATTGTCGGTATATCGGATGTCGTTGTAACGAGATCTCACTGTACTTAACAAAATCATTAATGTGTTTGTTAAATTTATTTGCTCATAACGAGTTTATAAAATGTTTATTGTACCCTAAATGACCTAAGTGAAAATCACTTTTATACTTTACACCTGTAATACATCAATTTAGTGTGATTTGTTTTTCACACCCATTGAAACAACATTAAAGATTGATTTAAAACTTTATCTCACTTTTCTCCTTCATCGTCCAATTGCCACATGGTACAAGATTCACGCCCTTCTAGTCCCAGTTAACAATTAATGAATCCGGAATCCTGTGTGTTACTACGATGGTCTGTACCCGAGTATTGAAGGTAGTTTTTATGTCATCGAAGTCCGCTGGCAAAGTTTTGACACCCTTTGTCCCTTTCCTTTTTGCAAGCCCCATTCTGGACATCAAAGACTTAGCCCAGTTCTAAAAAGTGAAAAAAAGTATAAACATTTATTTACAAAGATATGTAGACGTATACTGCTCCTAGTATACTAGAGTATCGTGAAACACCTTTGCCCAAAACAGGCAGTTTGTTGTACTAGTAACTTGAATTGGTTTAATCCCTTATTCGAAAATTGAAAAACCGGTGATAAAGACCATCTGCAAACAAAAGCCATGTAAGTAAAATTATAGTATTATACATCGTATTACTTTACCTTTGATAAATCCACAATACCTCAATTAGATCTTAACAGGGATCTTTGTCGGTGGTTCACAATTCCCGTGGTCCCTGCAATAATGATATCAGTGTTAACCACACCACCACTGAGCCGAGGAGGAGGAGATCTTGGTAGTGTTGTGAAAAGCTCCTTCTTGGAACTGGTGAGGTAATTCTTCTTAATGCTCCATATGGTGCTTTCGTTCACGGGTTGTCCCAGTTTGGAAGAAAATGTTTGGCCATCTTCGCCGGTCCATTGTTGATACAATACTTCGCCATTTCCAGCCTGACAGAAGGGGAGTAATAAATATAATTACCCGACCTGTAAATTTGAAAATAAGTATTAAAATTTTGTTTACTAGTATACATTCAAACAAGCTACATATACATTTAATTATTTACATGTACGGCATAACATTTTATAATGTGTGGTAATATGTATAGCCTTTTTTAGTAATGTATATAAACAAAGAATCTCAAGAAACGTAGAAACAAAATTTATTTTGTAACATATGATGCACTAGTACATAGCTTTCATCCGTCCAGGGCATAGATAACACAAGTTTAATTATACCAATGCTCGAATAGTAGCAAAAAAGACATTGCTTGAGAAGAAAAATATATAACGAGATAATTTTATTTTGACTGACCTGTTTCGTTTCCTACCCGAAGAGGGTGTCATACTAGTAGACTCATCAAACGCAACACAAACAACATCAATTGCCGCGGATATGGCACTGGCAGTTTCTACGTTTGAACATTTCGTCGGATCAGGTAAAATAATCATAGGTGGTTTCTTCACAACAGACTTTCCTCGATTCAACCATGTATCCATAAAATTCGACATACTGAGTAATTATACGCAACACAAATGAAGTAAAATCGAAATGTGACAAATTCTGCTTACTAATAGGGTATCCGAATTATATACTATGTCTCAACCATGCTAATACTAGTGTTCACTCAAAACACGGACATTTTTGTCATGATCACTTTTCATAAAACGTAATTGTGAGATACTAGTATGTCATGGCTATTTTGTATGTTGATTGTTACTCACCCATACAAATTTCTATAAACACACGGTTTATATAATTATACTGAAGCTGCATTCATTGTGCTCTGCTGATAATAGAAAGATTATGTGATTAAATAACAGCGATCTTTTCACTGCATGTATACTAGTAATCAAATGATGCGAATGTTTACACATCTTTGATATATATCAATCAAAATAAAATTGAATACAGGCGACAGCGACGGATGTAAGTCGTGTATTTTTTATCTATCCGGCGTTTAAGATTTATCTCCCCTTTCATGTATATAAACAAGGTTATAAATTCGCGGTCGAGGTCGTTTGAGTGAAATCAAGACACTGTGAATTCAAAAGGATCCTGATAACGCGAATAATGGACCCCGTGAAATATACCCGCTATACAGTATATGCCCCCCCCCCCCATTTATAAATAAGTGTGGGGGCGCAACTAATATTTGTGATAATTTTCGTAATGTTGACAACAAATTTCAGGTTGCAGCTAGTATGTCACTACAATGCGCGAGATTTGATAAATTTGCATGCAAGCATGTGGACTGAAATTTGTATTGCTATCTCTGTCTAACTTACTAAACTAAGTAATACTATATAATTATGTTTTCACACTTAGACTTTCCTCTGGTATCTTCATGGTATCCTCTGGTTGTGTCATATCATTGAATTCCTCCCTTACATTGTAAAGTAGATCAACTGTCCGCTCCGAAAAACTATCAAAATCTGATCTTGGTTCCAAGGGTGGGGTCTCCGGTGGCATTACACTCTAACATTACACCTGAAAATCAACCAGTACTAGAATATTGCATTTTTTCACATGCAACTTATTTAATGACAAAACATTTTAGCAAGTACATGTATGCATGAATGAAACTGATAAGTCATTGCACCTTGAATCACTTCCATGAACATGAGTACATGATTATACAGTACAACATATGTAGAGCAACCCCTTTGGGAGCTGCAAACATTAGCCTTTGTTAGAGGTTGTTGCTCTGCAGAGGATAAATTTATAGTAAATATCAGCTAAGAGACATTTCAAAAGCGTTATTATAGAGAGGTTGTTGCTCTACAAAGGGTAACTCTGGAGAGGTTGTGTCATATTTATTTTACTTATTACTCAATATACATTTGGCAAACAAAACCATCTAAGTAAAGGAGAGGAAACAATTATATTGTTTTGGCCACCCCCTACACACAAGAAAAGACAACACCTATAGACTAGGGAAACATAACTGCAAATCATACAAGACTTCTTCTTCTTCTTCCATTTATTTGCAGGACCCTTGAATAGACTCCTTGGTTCTTTAACATGCTCGGTGTATAGACAAACTAGTGATAACCCTTTCTTTTTTTTATATATATTTATAGAAATGGGGGAGTCGGTATCCTCTGGAGGAAGAAGCTAAATCAGAGCATCACGGTATACAAAGATGGAGGACCACGCACTCAGGCTGTATCACTAGATAACTTTGAAGATGGTCATGGACTTTTGTTACTGTCGGTGTACTTACCAACCAAATGACTGCATGGCAATTTTGAGGAGTTCTGTGAACTAATTGACCAAATAAGGGGGGGATTAGAACGAGACTTTATGTAACCAAAATAATGGAAGACGGCAAAGTTATTTGCGCGAACTCATACAAGAATTTGAACTCTCATACACATCTGTCGGGAAAACCTACATGACACCAGTTGGTAGGGATTGCACAGAAATTGATTATTTTCTGCACAACATTATAAAAGTCAACCTTAGTGATTAATGATAAGTCTATTCTTGACAATTTACCAGTTAATGTATCCGACCATCACCTAAATAAATCATGTTTGAGACAAAATAGGTCAGAAAAGATGTATTCCGTCCAGAGATAAACAGTCAAATAAAGTTAACTGGAACCATGTTGATATACATGTACTTTATATATATATCTTTTCTCTGCCTTAGTCAATCAAAGGCTTGAAACCATGTGTGATGAATATGTTAACGATGAAAATCTGAACTCGGTCCTTGGTAGTGTTTGCCAGCTGATGGAAGATGCTGCACAGAAATCCAGTCAAGTAAGACGGAAGTTCCAGTCAAAACCAAAACTTCATGTATGGACACGTGAAACAAAAAATATTTTGTTAAATCTATGAAACGTACATACGCAGCTTGGAAAGCTGCTGGTAAACCAACATTCGATGGTAATGAACTGTTCAATAAACGTAATGCAAGCAAGAAGCTGTTTAGGAAATTTGTAGACAAACTTAAACAAAAAATCTTGGAGACAAGAAAGTGTGAATAAAAAATATTCCATATGCTAGTTAATTCCCAGCGGAAGAAGGATAACTCATACATAGGTGATCTCCACCTTGGTGATAAGCATTTGAGTGACGGTTATATTCTTAATGGCTTCAAGGAACACTTTGAATTGCTGGTGAAAGAAGGCACTTTTAAAATGAATGAGCTTTTTGAAGATCAGTACCACAAAAAAGTAGCAGATGAAGTCGAGCATATCACAGACATTGTCGTTGACAAGCGTGTTGAACCGGTTACACCTAATGAATTGAATAACGCAATAAAGAGCATAAACACAGGGAAAGCACCTGACTTTTATAACATTGCCATTCAACATATACTTAACTCGTGCACCAATGATCGTGAAAGTATGAACAAACTGTTGCTACACATAGTAAATCTCATATTTAAGTTTCTGAAAGTAGGCATTGTGACACCCATTTTCAAAATAAGGGCCAGGCGAATATCTCCAGCAACTACCTTGGCATAACTGTTTTGCCTGTCGCTGGAAAGATTGTGGAGGCGTTGAGGTATATCTCCCCTTAGAGTATTAGATGAGAATATAATGCAACATGGTTTTACGAAGAACTCGTCCCCACTGAAATTAGCGTTTATCATAAAAGAGCTATACAGAGAAAGTAAAGACAACAAATCCCCGATGAACATTGTGCTGCTTGATGCCAAGTCCGCATTTGATGTGGTGGATTATAGTCATCATCCTTGTAGGCTTTACCATGGAGGCATTAATGATAAACATTAGTCGCTTATACATAGTTTTCATTCAGACTGTGTCTCTGCAGTTAAATGGCATAACCAGACATCAGAAGTGTACCGCATCCATCAAGGCGTGTGACAAGGGGGTATACTAAGTACAGACTTACATAAGGCCTATGTGAACCCATTGCTTAATAGACTACAGAACTCCCAAATTGGACTATCAATAGGTATAACATCAAGTGTGCGTCCTGTGCTTGTGCTGATGACATCTGCCTGGTAGCAAAATCTGTTGGTGAAACTCAGGTGTTGTTAGATGTTTGCAGCAACTTGGCAACCATGGAAAGATACATCTACAGAGAGCCACAGTGTCCATATAGCTATTCATGAAACTAGAACATCAGAAACTACCTCATAGTTTATTAACGGTCGTGAAATTCCATCAGTGAAGCAGTCGTCCCATCTGGGAATTATCCGTACCAATAGTGTGTTAATATTGACATAAATAAAAGAAAGTGCGTAGAGCTGCATACAGTATCTTCCGTAGTCGGCTTCCAGGACATGAATGCTTTTGATGTTGCGATGATTGTACACGTATATAGGACTAATGTAACACCAATTTTATTGTATGGTCTGGAACTGTTCCAACCAGGTAAAACTTTCGTGGCTAAACTAGAAACTTTCCAGAAGAAATTCCTGAAAGAAGTACTTTTGTTACCAAATACAACAGCCAACGCTGCAGTCTATATGATCACGGGACTTTTCCCAGTGGAGGCGCAGATTTATTTGAAATCCTTAATCTACTTACACAACTGAGCAAGCCAGGGGGGACACAGTATAAAAAGACAGGTTCTTGAAAGACAATACAGCATGAAGCTTGTGGAGAGTAGAAGCTGGATCGTAGAAATAGAGAGAGTCCTATATGGAAATATGATCTTCCCTCCATTGAAAACATTCTGCATATAACCACATCAAAAGCCAGATGGAAAAGACAAGTGCATACAGCCGTCGCGGAGTACTGGTCAAGAGCATAAACAATACAGTAAACTTACATAGCTCATTAAAATTCTTTTGGAATGACAGAAGTGTATGTACAGAAAAGTAGACTAAGTTCTCTTATATTGGAGGGTAAAGAAGTACAACATACAAGATATAGCACCTACCATGAGTATTTAGGGTACTGTTAGGTCGTACATCCACTCTCTTGGTGTTAACTGTTCTCCTCGAACCAGAATCCACATGGTAAGTGACGGGAACCAGAATCACTACAACAAAGTAATTACTGTCATGTTAACATAATATACAGTGTGGAGATACCACATGGTATGTGAAGGGAATTTTGGCTAACACTGCAAGTAAAAATATACAAACACAAACAGTACCAGTAAGTATTTTATTCTTTGTCAGATTTTAACGAGGCATCCTCAACGTTCAAGCAGAGAATGATTACTATCCATGCCACAAGATATTTTAGTGCAAAAGTCACAGTTTTTGTCAGAAACTGATTAACTATTATCCTGGTGGTTGAGTCTGTTTCAAGCAAAAGCTGTGACCTTTTGTATGAGCTGTTATGCCCAGTAACCTTTCAACAAGAAATATTACTGACCTATTATTGATCTGATCTTGGAGTAATCTGTTTCTTTTTTTTCTCTTTTTGTAGATCACCTTTTAGTCTCTCATTTGCTTCATTTTCTTTACATTAATTGTTTGAGTTCTTGTGCTAAAATACCAAACTTTACAATTTCACCAATACAACCCTGCGAGCCATACATACATGTTATTTGGGGCTTGAAGTCCCACTGACAAAAAGTCACAACTGTGATCCATTACCTAGTGCACTGGATTTCTAACCCAACATTCAAGAAACTTGAAACTACTTGTCCAAATCAACAAAAGACTGCATACATGCCAGATATCCTGCATCATGCGTGAGTCTCACACATTAGGGACTCTACTCCCGCATGATCGGGGACAATTTATCAAATCTCACGCATTTCTTGGACATACTGGAACCTGAAATTACTTGTTTACATTATGAAAAGGATCACAAATATTAGATTAAATTGCTACATGAAGCTTGTTTGCATGGTACGGTCATAACAGTAAGATACCGGTATATCAAATGCTTACTTACATGTATATCCCTACAAATGCCTATGAATAACATTCCATTCCTATTAAGTTTGTAGACCATGCCTATCACAATGCCTTTTAAAGTTGCAGAAAATATCAAATTTTACCTTTATTAGGGCAGTAAATACAGGTCAGATATTATATTAAAAACAATAATTAAATGATTATCGGTACCTTGAATACTTTCTGGTAATCCCGTTTCCTCCTACGGCTCATGAATACAAATATCAGTGGAAACTGCTTAGTTTCTCCAGCGTCATTCTTCAGGAAGGCATGTATGGAATAAAGTTGAGTGATGGAATGTTAATGAACGATGAATGTAACAAGAGCTGTCCACGAACAGCGCGCTCCACTATTTGCGCCGCCATGCTAGGATAGTACAATCATTATACATTCAAAACAAAATACTTCATAACAGCAGCATTACCCTCTGTTGTGTAGAGGTTGGGGCTTCTAAGTCGAAAAATTATGCAGGACCGTTACCTACTCATGTGTAGGTCCTCTTGGTCATTGAAGTTAAACAAATCAGCATTTCTTAGTCCAAAAGGGGGCATTATTTCACCAAAATGGTTGATAGAGTTACCTACCCCTGTTTATGGGTTGGGGTCATGATGGTGAACAAGTATGCAAAGTATCAAAGCAAAATGTCAATGCACTTTGAACATATTCGAGGTTAAAAAACCTGTACCTAAACTTTAACGTACGTCCAACAGGGGGCATAATTTCAACAAAATGCTGATAGAGTTACCCACCCCTGTGTAGGGGTTGGGGTCATGATGGTGAACAAATTTGCATAGCAATATGTGAATACACTTTGAAAAATATTAGAGGTGAAAAAACCTGTACCTAAACTTTAACATTTGCTGAAAGTTGACTAAAGGGAGCAAAATTTCACCAAAATGCTTAATAGAGTTATCTTACCCTGTGTATGGGTTGGGGTCATGATGGTGAACAAGTATGCAAATCATCAAAGCAATATGCCAATGCACTTTGAAGATATAAGAGGTAAAAAACATGTACAGTCAACTCTCGTTATCTCGAACTCGCTTATATCGAATTTTCCGTTATGTCGATATTTTTCTCAAGTCCCGATTTTTCTCCTTCTTTGTCTATATGAATCTCGAGACCTATCGAAGTTTCGGCTCGAATTTTTCGTTATGTCGAATTATTGTTTTGGTCCCGATTAACTAATTTGCACCTAAAATCTATTGTTCATCTCGAAGTCGGGTCGAAGTCTAATCGTATTCGACTAGCGTCTAATATTTTTCACACCTCGCCAGTCTGAAATCTTTGGTTTACCTGTAATTTTCGCGCCTTCCATTCTTGAACAAATATTTGTTTGCAACAATTTGCGCAAACATGTCATTAAGATTCCAGTTATGTACAAACATCAATAAACATGTCAGCTCGAACAATTGTTTGTAAAAATAATAATTAAAATAAAATGCAATTTCTCGAGGGGGAATACATAGAGACTATTTGTTGATTTTGGTGTAAGATCGTATTTTATTTCATCGAGTGATCACAGAAAATCAATATTTTCACGAGTGGCGTAGCCACGAGTGAAAATATAATTTTATGTGATCACGAGTGAAATAAAATTGATCTTTCACCAAAAATCAACAAATTTTCTGTTTATTATATGCTTTAATTTCTCTTAAAAGTGTACCGGAATTGGCTTAATTGGAAAAATCACGTCGAAATTGGAACGTCACGACGTGACAATTGTGACGTCATGATGACGTAACGTACATTTTAAAGTCCGGCGCCGTTGACGTTACGTTTCTTTTTCTGAACGATACTGGAACCAGCTTCTAAAACAGTAAAAATAACAAAGTGGTAATTTCACTGTTATTTTCACTGTTATTTTCACTGAAAAATCTCCGTAATCCATTGAAAGCAAATAATAAATGTACTTAAATATCACAACAAGCAATTCTCACAAATATGTCTTTCTTACGTCCGTAACGATATGGCGGCGTAAAATGTCAGAAACTAGAAAACTTGCAACTTCGATGCCGAAAATTCTATCTCGAATTTTCGTTATGTCGAAGTAATTTCCACGGTCCCGTGAAATTCGAGATAACGAGAGTTGGCTGTACCTAAACTTTAACATTTGCATTTCCAAATCCAACAGGGGCATAATTTCAACAAAATGCTTGATAGAGTTACCAACCCCTGTGTATGGGTTGTGGTCATGATGGTGAACAAGTATGTAAAGCAATATGTGAATGCACTTAAGTTGAAAAAGGGGCCATAATTTCACCAAAATGCTTAATAGAGTTACCTACCCCTGTGCATGGGTTGGGGTCATGATTGTGAACAAGTATGCAAAGTATCAAAGCAATATGTCAATGTACTTTGAAGATATTAGAGGTTAAAAAACCTGTACCTAAACTTTAACATTTGTATTTCCAAGTCCAAAAGGGGGCATAATTTCAACAAAATGCTTGATAGAGTTACCTACCCCAGTGTAGGTGTTGGGTTCATGATGGAGAACAAGTATGCAAAGCAATATGTGAATGCACTTTGAAAATATTTGAGGTAAAAAAACCTGTACCTAAACTTTAACATTTGCACTAAGTTGAAAAAAGGGGCATAATTTCACCAAAATGTTTGATAGAGTTATCTACCCCTGTGTATGGGTTGGGGTCATGATGGTGAACAAGTATGCAAAGTTTTAAAACGCAATATGTCAATGCACTATGAAGATATTAGAGGTTAAAAAACCTGTACCTAAACTTTAACATTTGCACTATTTGCACTAAGTACATTTTTTGTAGAAAAAAAGGCATAATTTCAACAAAATGCCTGATAGAGTTACCTACTCCTGCATATGGGTTGGGGTCATGATGGTGAACAAGTATACAAAGTATGAAAGCAATATCTTAAAGGACTTAGAGAATATAAGAGGTTAAAAAACTTGTACCTAAACTTTAACAAAAGTGTTACGCCGACGCTCGGGTGACTGCAATAGCTCTACGAATAGTGGAGCTAAAAATGTGGTAAATGAAATGAAATTAAATAATAAAAGCCCTGGCCCAGACGGGCTATCATTAGAGTTCTATCTCAAATTCTGGAAAAACTAAGAAGACCTGTTAGTAAAATGTTTAAATGAAAGCATGCAAAGTGGGAGTCTTTCAAGAAGTCAAAGACAATGTATAATATCATTAAAATATAAAAAAAGTCTGATCCAGAAAATCTCGAAAATTGGGGCCCAATCTCACTTTTGAATATTAATTATAAAATTGCTATAAAATTAAGTTTTGGTGATACGACTACAATATGTACTTCCTAAAATAACAGGCTGTGACCAACAAGGCTTCATACAAAACAGATACATTGGATACAAAACATAAAAGACTACTCAGAAAATTTAGATATCAAAGTAGCAAATATATATTCATTGACTTTAAAAAGGCATTCGTTACTATAGATTCAATCCAAATCTTTTAAGGACGCTAAGCCTAAATGACCATTCTATACTATAGAACTTAAAAGATTTTGAATGTGCTTTTATTAAATGGGTAAAGATATTCTATAATGATATAATATCAGCTATTATTAATAATGGATGGAGATCTGACTACTTCAATATAAAAAGAGGTATAAGACAAGGTTGTCCACCTTGGCAACAGATTCCTTTATCAGCACATTGTCCAAAGCAAAATCAATAAACCATATAACACTGCATTAATGTCATTCCGCACTGATGCTGAATTACTACACATTTAGTACCGAATTGATTTTATTTTTCATTTGGTAACTTACACAACTACTGGGAAGATAAGTTCAGATTAGAAAACAACTGGAAAGATTTTTACTCTATTCTTAACAAAGCCCTGATAGATAATAAAGTATAACAATATAAATACAAATTAATACACAATATTATAGCAACGAAAAACTCTATATATGAAAAATCCTAAATTCACCTAATTGCCAATATTGTGGAATATCACATACACATCTTCGTTGATCCATATAAGATACATTTAACAAATGTGGCATTTCCAAACCGCTTAACAAACTAAAATATATTTTTTTATAATTATAGGATACAAAATAAGTTTTCCCGAATACCATTTTGTAAACATACTTCTCTCATATATTGGCTTCTCTAAATATAAAGCACATTTTTGCCGTGAAAAAATAACTAACAAATGTGAAACAGACTATGTCAGGGACATATCAGCCATTCTCCCAGAATTGACACATTATTATTTTGGATATAATCAAAATTTGACCCACAGAGTTAAGCCTTATTTCATATGAATTCTGAAACGGTTATCCTTTGAGAATGTTGTGTCAAAATTTCCTCCACACCATTCTTACAATTTTCTTGTAATACATGTTTGAAATAATGGAGTAAATGTGTGTTACGGAGCATATTCTATACAAGTTGCATGCATAGTATAACCTTTTATTTACCCTATGATCAATAAAACCATGCCACAGAAGCAGTATTTACAAATACTAGACAATACCCTAATGTTTAAAACTAAAATAATGACATTGAGTCGCACATTTTTTCCATGGTGACCAAATAAAAACACAAAACAGTTTTCAACCAACAGTATTTAATAGAAAGGTGACTAATCAACTCGATTAAATGTGTGTTACACTTATGCATGTCTATGAAACATACATTGAAAGATAGACATACACCTTGTTTTTAATCACCAATAAATCTTTCAATTTTTGAGCAATTGTTTTAGACATGACTGGATCGTGCAGCAAACATAAAATTATGTTACGGAATATAGATTTCTGCACACGGTTACAACATATTCATCCATGCATTGTAAAAAGGAATATGTAACATATTAATGATGAAAGTGCGTTCTAGAGTATGTTCATAGATGGAGTGTGTATTTCAAGTGATTAGAGACATGGTATAAACTAACATAAAGAACTGAACATATTATGCACTGGTTATTTACCCGGGCGTTTGGCCAAATATTGTAACACAGACCATGAAAGTATTTAGAAATTGTGCAAACACATTGAATAACGTCTCATATCCATCACGAATATCCTACATATACTCATAAAAAGGTATAACATATGTGTATTATCTGTAAATCCACACAATAATAGACGTTACGGAACATATAGTTAATGTTACGGAACATAGAACATACTGTTTTGAACCTCATTATAATGATTATAGTGTACAATTTACTGAGTATATTGTGTATATTTGTCAATGATGACACTTTCATCGTTTTCACTCAGTTGATAGCATCGTCTGGATTTTCCAACTTCTTTCATTTCATCAATTATCATCAATATGTCAGCGTTCTTTACCCATAATTCGTCTCGTGTTGTAGGAAACTTGTATGACCTCCCAAACTTTCCAGCCTTTTTCAAGAAGTTAACTTGACATTCATCATCATCTAAATCTGTAATTTTCCCAATGTACCACTCATCATCGTAAACCACTGCAACCCATTCATTTTGTTTTACCACAACATCTAGTTTATTTGAAGTATCAGACTCATTTTCATTAGCCTGGGGAACGGAATGTGTTGGAGTGATACATAGTTGTTCGTTAGTCTTGTCGTTGGCAGGCTTATCAGGACGGACAGGTGGTGGCTTAACAAGTGGTTTTATGGTCCAACCACTACATGAACTACTACTTACATCATTTAAACATTCAGCACAGTAACAACTCAATTCCCGTGTTGCAATTGTTTTGGAATCTACTGGAGCAACAGCATGAATCTTCATAGTTCCTTGAATTGGTTGAACTGGTTGTTTCTGTTTCAGTATCTCGGTTGCTTCTTCTATATCTTGTTCACTGTACCTCACATATTTAACTTTACTATCACTGTCCTCTCGTTGTACCCATTTGTAAAATTCAGACGCATCTTGAATAAGGCATTTTTGTTGTTTAACAGCCATATCTGCAGATCGTTTGACACTAGCACCGAGCCCATCACATGGGCCTTTTCCATGTCCACATTCCAGATAGTTCCACCTAGCGTTTACTCCAAAATCGGATTCATGTTCGCAAACTATTTGGAAAATCGTCTTGTTCCTGTATTGACTTGTTGGTGAGTCTGTTAAGTAGTGTATGCGACGCAAGTTTGGGTTGTCTAACTTGATCAACGGTATAGTTTTTTTCAGAATCGTATACACAATAGTCGCATTGTGGCTTAATGAGTCAGACAGTGCCACGTAACTTTGGACACTTTTAGTATGGCCAGCATGAAAATACACGACCATCGTGTGTAATGATACCATTTGAGCATTCCAGTATGCACTCTGTACCTCTTCTACAGACGAGCAACCATAATTTTCAGCGAAGTCCATCCATAGCAAGACTTCATTTTCAGGCAATGTTTCTCTCAACTTCCTTAGCTCTCTATACTGGTTCTGTACTCTTTGTACATGCTTTCTAAATTTCTCCAATTCTTCAGCCACTATTTTTATAAAATCACCTTTTGATACAGTTTCTTCCACTTCCTTCCATCTATACTTGTCACCATCTGAAATCTTCTTCCATTGTCTGTACTTAATATCATTGTTTATGCTATTTTCCAACAGCGTGCTGCTTAAACTTTCTGAAGTGTCGAACTCCTTGACGAAAACATCTGGATTACCACTACATTTTATTCCCTCTTTCTGAATACTTTTTATTTTTAGTGCAAAGTTCTGGTGATAAGTGCAAAGACATGTACGCCTTGAGGCAAAACTAGTTAGCAGAACATGTGGTGGTCTCAACTTACAAAACGAACTTTTTGATAATTTAATGGTCGGATTTTCGAGAATGAATTTTTGATACAGGTTATGTAGGTAATCATTCAAAATGCGTTTCTGTGTTGCTTCTTTGTTTTTCATTTTGGCGTCGCGTTTTCCAGGTAGAATTGTACAATTATCTTCTCTTTCGAGGAAAGTTGTCACTTGTTCTCCATATTTACTTTTCATAGATCGACTGAGTCGTTTTTCCGGTAATTTGGATAACTTCCTCCTTGTTACCCCAAACTCTTTACTAAGCGTTTCAATACACCTGTATTTCTTCACTATTGAACTAGCTGCTTGAAGGTTTAGACTATGTTTGTTCTTTTTCTGAGAAACTTTTGCTTTCATTGCCTCGACCATTGCATTACCTAATACCAGCCTCTTGTGAACATCCCTATTCTTACTAATTCTAACACCAGCTTTTTTCAACATTAGCTTGGTCTTTGATCTTGGGGTACTACTACTCTGTATGTTTAATGTCTTATCACACCATTCGTTACTGATATTTCTTGCTCTCTCTGCTCTTTTCTGAACTCGCTTTTTATCCTTTTCAAGTTTGATACATTTCTTTGTTAATGATTCAATCATTCTTTTGGCGGTCTTAAGCGATCGATTGTGTCTTTTTCTTACCCCCACTGCTTTCGAATTGGTTGGAAAAGGTAATTTTACTGTCATTAGTCCTTTACTGCGTGTTGACATATTTGGAATAGGGCTACATGTAGTCTGTGTTGGTTGTATTTCATTAGCCTTGACTTGCTTCTTCTTTTTACGGATGTAATGCTTACGGAAATCCTCTCGACATTTCTTTCTCCTTTCTTCCTGCTTGGTAGGTGACAATTTGCAAGTTGGAACATATGTTCTTTGTTTCCTTATTCGTTCCCTTCGACAGTAAGCTTCGTGGTTTTCTTCTCTTTGCTTTTTACGCCATAGACGTTGTCTCTCAGCATTGGACAATGCCATGCTGTAAAACAAACATAATTTAAATTAAAATAGCTATGCAGTTTTGATTTTATGCATTTTATTGGAATTGAAATACATTTAACCTCTTCACATAATGTAGTATTCATATTATGAATATAAAACCCTTATCAGCATGCATTATTCATATTTTGAATATACGATATTGCACAGAAATGAACAAGTCATTATCTTAATTATTTGGATAAAGTATACTTTGAAGTTCCTAAGAATTATTATCTTATTTATCCAATCTATTTTCCGTAACGATTTTTCTATGCTCCGTAACACATGAAAATATTGATAGATTTAAGAAAATTGTTTTATTAAACGCTGGTATGTAACATAATAATGATAGTTTAAAATATTCTATGACTCAAAAGTGAACTAAACGTCGTATTGGATTGTACAGAATTGTAAAAATGTCTCTAATCATTTTTCTATGTTCCGTAACGTTTTTCACAAGCTATTAGCTCTGCATTCCATTATTTTGGTGTTCAAAATGTTGCTTCTGCGAAATATGTTGTAACACAATTGAATAAAAATCAAAGAGCTCTGTATTGGTGGTACTATTCCATCATTACGTCCATGCATGCATTTAATAGAAAAAATCTATCTTCCGTAACAGAACTTTTAGACGAGCGATATTGAATATCAACACCGTAACACATGGTCAACTGATACTGTTTCTGTTCATGAACTCTTACGACAACATTATTCATAACAACAAGCGCATACATATCATGATAAGTGGTAATGTTTACAGTTAAATGGAAATAAAGGGTTTTTAACATACCTTTACAGCTCAAAATACTGAATAAAAACAAAATTTTCGCACACATGCAGACGATCCATCAACTTCCGGAATCTAAAACGGTGTTATAATAATTGAAATATGTCAGATTTGCTGGTATCTTTAATCATTACCTCCCCTTTTTGTTTTCGTTATGGAAAATAGGTGTTACGGATCATAGATAAATATTGAATATACATAATGGCATTTCGTAATTCGTTACATAATAGGATAATTTACTGTTCATTTCGTTTTATCAAGATATTATCTGTTACAAGTAACATTGGTTTACTTATATTAGCAACACTTTCTGAGAAATCACCGTTACGCCAGCATAGAATTTTCAATCGGACATTTCGTTTTTCAGCATTATCCACGATTCATGGAATACATGTGACAGACAGACTTGGTTTATCGAGTCTGTGCCAAAATTTGATGCTCAAACTTCATATTAAGAGCTTCTCAAACAGGCTATATACCATTTACAAAAGATCACTCTGTCATTGAAAATCGTTACGCTACCATAGGTTCATTTCGGCGACATACCTGGATTGCTTCAAAAAATATTTTTTACGATATATATAGAAACAATACATTGTGATTCATTTATGGGAATGTTATATCGTTAAAACAAGCTATCATTTGTTTCAATCCACCATTGGAATATGCCGTTTTTTTGCCAGGTTCATATCCAGAAAACTTCTGGCGACATGGCAAATATGCATATTACTGGGATTTAGATTCAGAATTTTGGGACATGAAGACTCCTAAATGAGTGTATATGTCCCATATTGTGTATCACTGACCCCACATGAGTTATCCAAAACATTACTACATGTTTTGCCAATGACTAAATGTGATAATTAGTGACTTAAAGACATGCGACAGGCGTTTTTCAAAAATGAGTCAATTCTAGGAGAATGGCTGATATACACAATAATCATGTAGTTCGGGCACATGATAAAAGCTCATTCAAACTTGGTTCTATTGTTAAAATTCAGTGTATGAATAGCTTGTCTCTGTATTACCTGCAGATATTTTAACAGTGCAACAAATCTGGCATCTAATGTTCAATTTATTCACTTATTCATTCATTTGTCTTCATCATAAATACTATTTGTAGACATACCTCAAAGTCCTCTCCACGTGGATCAGCCGGTCTCAACTTCTGTCGGGCACGGTTTGCCCTCCTGGTCAGTAGATCCTGGTCTGGGAGGTTAAAATCTGCAGGTGTCAAATTCTCCTCAAAGGCTGTCTGTACGAGACCTCTCGACGATCTGAACACATTCTGTTTTGCTTCTAGTTTCACCTGAAATGATAAAATAAAATAACACATGCAACATATAATAATGCTATTTACTCTTTATTCCATTTTGATTAGTTTATAATTATTTTTTAAAGGTCAATCGGTGAAACAAACTGGAAACTGGCGTCTCTTCTATTTTGATTGTGCTCAATTCATTATGAACCAGTGGGTTTTTTTTACTCAGATTTACGATATGTATTGTTATTAAAATAAATTAACTAAAATAAAGAGTTTATTATTATCATTATTGTGTTACCTGAAATGGTGACATATAGCCAGGGATTACTTTTATCGTCCACGGCGGCGGTGGCGTTCGAATTTCTTTGTCCGGAGCATAACTATGTCACCTAAAGTTCAAATGACTCAAGATTTAGTATAATGCATGTTTCTTGCAATAAGCCAATGCAGTGCATAAGAACCATAACTCTACCTTGCATCGTTATTTAATTATTTCCCTTTGATTGATTTTATCAGGATGTTTTTTTGTCCAGAGCATAACTTTAAATGTCACCATAAGTATGAATGACTTTAAAATTGGTATGCAAGTTTCTTGCTGTGACATGAAGTGCATGCAGTGCGCAAGAATCATAACTCTACCTTGTGTAGTGTTTGAATGATTCCCTTTTGATTGATTTTATCAGGATGTTTTTTTGTCCAGAGCATAACTTTGTCGTTTTTAGTTCAGATGACTAGAGATCTCTTATGAGTCGGATAAGGCGCCCAAAATGGATAGTTTTCCATGACAAATGTGCATGTCGTCAGGCAACACATCCGGCTTGCGGAGCTTTTATCATTATTATAATAAATAATGTGTTGTTTTGAAAACATCCATACAATTTTATGGATATACACTTTTATTGATATTGAAGCTAGGCCGTTTCAAGAATTTTCTTTTAAATCAAGTATCATTTTTCAACACTTAATTCAATTACTTTCCAAATTTCCCGGTGTTTCATACCTGGGTCAGCATGGTGATCATGCAGGTGTCGGCCTGAGTCTGTATGCGTCAGTGGTTGTATAAGTGTAGCTAGACACCTGCGAGCTTCACTTCTGTGAGAATACCACCAGTATGTAACGTAACCACGACTACGCTGAAATTTAAAAAAACATATAAATAATAAGAGGTGTCACTCAAAGGACATATGGCCTAGAAGTGATTTTGAATTAGGGGCCGTAACTCATTACGAAACGACCCTATATTAGTTATATATACATGCCTAGACACTAACTATTTTGGCCATTGGTCCGACAGGGCAAAAGCGCCCAATTTGTAAATAGGACAGTTACTGGTCCTCCAGAATTTTCACTGGTCCTTCTGGATTTTCACTGGTCTCGGACCAGCGGACCAGTGTTAGTGTCGAGCCCTGACATATATATCTTTATTTATTTAAGTCTCATCTTTGTACATTGCTTGTCCCAATATGGAGCTGCTGTTGTTTGATAGTGATGATATATAGGTTGATGCAGACAAATGAAGACACAGCCAAGAGAATAAGACATCTACTATGTATGGAATACCCTTAGGGCCATCGTGGTTACACATTAAAATACAGTTGGCGACAACGTGATGGCGACAACGTGATGGCGACAATGCGATGGCGACAATGCGACAATACCACAGTACAATGGTGACAATGCGATAATACGATGACGACAATGCGATAGTACGATGGTGACAATGCAATATGACTTTATAATCGTACTGTCGCCATCTTATCATCGCATTGTCGCCATCGTACCGTCGCGTCATCGTACATCGCATTATCTCACTGTCGCCATCGCACCATCGCATTGTTGCAGCATCGCATCGTCGCCATTGCACCGTCGCGCCATCGCACTGTCGCCATCGCACTGTCGTCTATTAATTGCCCTCCGTAAAAACCCGATCTGTGACAAACTATATGCCGAACTGTAAAGTATTTTTAAAAGTGGCTCCATCTAGGAAAAAATGTGATGTGCGCATGTGTAACCAAAGGCGATAGACGACAATGCGACAGCACAATGGCGACAACGCAACAGCAAGACAGCGACAATGCAACAACATGATGGCGACAATACGATGGGGACAATACTATGACGACAACACGATAGTACGATGATGACAATGGGATAGTACGATGGCTACAGTACGATAGTCATAATTCATATCGCACTGTCGCGATCGTACTATCGCGTTGTCGCATTGTATCATTGCGTCGTCGCCATCGTACTACGGACGTTGCATTGCACCATCGCATTGCACCGTCACCATCACATTGTCCCCTCTGGATTTTAATGTGTAACCACGATGGCCCTAATGGTATTCCGTAAATATGATCTAGTTAGATCTAAGAGTTTATTGGGATTTTATTATAAGAGATGTTACCCATGTGGCATTCATCACAATCAAGTGCTTGGTCAGTGTACTAGTATCCCACAGCTTTCACAGGCATGTACAGGGATAGCTTTGAGCTGCCTGGATTCAACTTCAATGTGGGTACTGTACTCGTTAGAATCCGCAAGCAGACATTTACTAACGAGGAAAGTGGTTTTGGTTAGCTCCTACAATTGTTTAAAGAAGTCATGTACGGGTTTTCCGGATTCGAGGCGGCTTTTACCCTGATCCATCAAAACATTTAGCGACTTGACGCCTAGAGTTTTCATTTTTTTGTAAAGAAAGGATGGCTACTGCACCAGTGGAAAGAACGGGTGTTGTGCAGGATGAAGTCACAGGTATTGATAAAATTACGATTATATATCTTAATTCTTAATGTGCATATGATTAAACGTTCAATTTGGTATTGTCACCTATTTTCGCGACACAACCGATATTTATTCTAACACTCAATCGCCAAATCTAAACGTCACCTAAGAATTATTGTTGATTTTATCTTAAAAGTTAAATACGTGGAATTATGAAGTATATACAAAAAGTTTCCCCTGATGTGGGTTACCATGCCTCTAGAAACACTAATATTGCGGGGAGCATTCACCATCTTCTTCTTTCTTCTTCCGAATAATTTGCAGGGTCCACTCTGGGTTTCGTTTCCTGGAGAACATGATTACCTCACACTTGGAAAGGTTCATCCTCAACCTTACGTTGCATAGCGCATTTCTTGTGTACTTATAGTTTTCTCGTATTCTTAAAAAAAAAAAAAAATCTGCCTAAACGAAGTAAACCAACCAAAAGGGTTGTGAAGAATGGTAGCTACTCATTTTCTGCACTGGTCAACACTTATTTTTTTGAGAATCAAACAACTATAGTTAAAACTTAAGTATGCACGTTTCTACAATCGACTATACTTTAGTTGATGAAACTGCTTTTCTTCCTACGCTGCTTCACCTTTGCAATTCTCGATTATAATCGACATTACAGGATAAAACCCGTTTCTCTGGAATCGAAATTTCACGGTCAGGGGTTAGCCATTAGGAGCACCTCGTACATCTCTGTTGAATCATCACTGCCGCTTCCGTAGCTCGATACCGATGACGAGAAAATATACGTATTTTTCAAGTTAAACTTATTATTTTGGCAAAAATATTGTCAGCGAGATCGTCAAATAGTGTTATCATTGTGTTCAAGTAAGATTTTTTAAAAATTCTTATCATTTGGCTAAAATAATCGCGATTAATGTATCTGGTTGCTCTATACGCTATATGTTTTTATCACCCTGACGTATATTCTGAATATCTCGCACATTTCCGCGAATTACAGAATTAATTGAGCGAAAATATGCAAGATGTCTCAAATATACATGAGGGGGGCTGCAGAATATAGGGTATAGAGCAACCTGGTACAATGATCGTGATTATTTTTTGCCTAATGGTAAGAACATGTGATAAGTCTTACCTGAAAATCTGTATATTTTCTCGCCATCATTGCAGAGCTTGGGAAGCGGCAGTGTGGAATAAAATGCGTATTTCAAATAATAAAACATTTTTAGGATATTTTTTGCTAAATCTTAATAAAAAAGATGTTTAATGACAATGTACAATAATTTTATTTATCACATAAAATAGGCTCTGGGAGTTTAATAAACCCATTACATAAAAGTCATAATACACACGTGTAATAAACATGCAAATGAGGGATATACAAGGGCGAGTCACTTTATTCATGTATTCATACACGTTGTCAAAAAAGTAAAAGAATACATTTTTAGAATAGAATAAATTTTATATCCGATTATGAGCACTCTATGGCATGTTATAATCACACAATAACAGATGTACAAGAACTTAAGAGTTATAACTGTAAGTAAACATGACGGTAGGTCCGTTAAACGTGGGTACGAATAAGATCGGGACGAAATGTACATACCAAATATCTGTCATCTACACAAACACACGGCTCTGGATGTTGATTTCATTGTATAAATCCATTAATTAAAGACGATTTTCCTTGCTTACCAAGTACTTGCATCGTGTACAATCAGTTATTTTCGGCTATTCAGACGAATCGCGAATAAATTCACGCGGAAAACCTAGTTACTTCCCCTGTCCTTGGTTGTTACTAAAACCCGGAACGGAACAGAACAGAATACGTTGTGTTGCTGTGGTCCTAGATTTAATTATTTATTTTGTTAAGCGTAGTTTTATATCTGCAGGATTTTAGATACCCTATAAATATTATTTTCAAAGGCAGAAAAATTAACATATTGGTGTATACATTGTTGCACTATTTTCTTAGCTCTTTCAATGAACCGCTTTACTCCTATGGAGTTTATTTGCTAAAGGGGAAGTGTGTGCATTCTTGACAAACTTTTACTGTGTATTTAGTTTATGTGATAAAAAGAATCTTACATTCGTGTCATTCCATATTAAATTTATTAAACTCGTTGAATAAAAGTGATAAAAAGCTCGGCAGAGCCTCGCATTTTATCATTTTATCCAACTCGTTTAATAAATTCAATATAGAAATACACTCATGTAAGATCCTCTATATACTTTTTTTTGCCCCGTAACGATAGATCGGGAGGCATATAGTGATTCACCTGTCCGTCCGTCCGTACGCACCCACTTACAGTTGTGGGGTGCGAAACAATAGGCTATATTTAGATTCTATTCATTCCGTTGCTTACGGGGTGCAAAATGTTGCGTATGGGGTTTTACAAACAAAAGAATGAACAAAAGAAAACCCCACAACGTCAAGTCAGGGAGATTGTCCGTTCGTCCGTCCGTACACGCCCACTTGACGTTGTGGGGTGTGGAACAATAGGCTATATTTAGATTCTATTCATTCCGTTGCAACAAAAGTAAGAACAAAAGAAAACCCCACATGTCAAGTCAGTGAGTCTGTCCGTCCGGTTAACCCAAATGGATTGTTTCTTCTAGCATCAATGTGGCTTGCTACAAAGCTTCCATACTTATATGGATGTTGTATAAGGACACACTCCACATGCCAGAATCACCCTACCCCATTTTGACCTTCACCTTGACCTTATTTTGGACTTAGACTTACTGAACGGCCAACTTCTTTGTTAACCCAAATTGATCGTTTCTTCTAGCATTACTATGGTTTTCTACAAAGCTTTCATACTTGCATGGATATTGTATATGAACACTCTCCACACGCCTGTATCACCTATCCCGATTTTGACCTTCACCTTGACCTTATTTTGGACTTAGACTTACTGAAGGGCCAAATTCTTGGTTATCCCAAACTGACCATTTCTTCTAGCTTTAATATGGCTTGCTACAAAGCTTTCATACTTGCATGGATGTTGTTTATGAACACTCTTCACACGTCTGTATCACCTTACCCCATTTTGACCTTCACCTTGACCTAATTTTTGACTTAGATTTAATGAAGGGCCAAATTCTTGGTTAACTCCAATCGACCGTTTCTTCTAGCATTATTATGGGTTGCTACAAAGCTTTAACACTTGCATGGATGTTGTATCTGAACATTCCTCACACACCTATATCACCTAACCTGATTTTGACCTTCATATTGACCGAATTTTAGACTTAGACTTATTAAGCGTCCAATTATTGTTAACCCAAATTTCGTCTTACATCAAGGCGTTGTCTATAAACATGACATACTTGTTTACCATCATAAGCCCCTTACATTGTCAAAGCCATGTAACCCTATCCAACATGTTACAGAATTATTGCCCCTGATTGACTTAGCTTTTTTTATGGACTATGCTTCCATGGGGGCAAAAGCGTTTATTGAACGCAGTCTTGTTTTATACTTAAACGTTGAAAAAAGAGTAATTTATTAACTCCTGCTATATGCCGTTTATTGACCAGGCCCCCTGACTATTAAATTTCGAATCTGGAGAAACATGTTTTATCATGTAATGTTGATATCGAGAATTGGTCACGCAATCAAATCAGAAGGATATAACACGCAGCTTAGATCTAGATTTTCTTACCCATCACGCGAGATGATTCCGCATTATTTTAATGTCACACACTGAAAAGGCTGCTTAATTTCTCTGAGCAAGAATAAACCATATGCTCCTCTTCACCATGGAATTAAAGCTATATAAACCTGGATTTTCTAAGCTTTTGCGTCAATAGCAGATAAAACTGATCAAGTCTATATTGAACAAATGTTTGTCTGAAAAAAGACTTGGTAATTTTCCCTTTTAAGTATTGCTGACTCTGACACATTGAGTGAACTCAGTAACTGTGTGGCCATCTAACAGTTCTAACCCCACACCATTACGCCATAATTCCAATTACTGATAAAGAAGACTATATTCAGTTTTAAGTTGAAATTACATCATGCTGCATGTACAATCGTTAATCAGTTGATGTACAAATGTACATGTTTATTTTTACAGGAGAAACGTACATTCCTGCTACTAGAAGACCTGATGGTACATGGAGAAAACCAAGACGTGTAAAGGATGGATATGTTCCTCAGGAAGAAATGCCTGTGTATGTACATGTACTCTGTGTTTGATAAATGGATTTCTTTGTTGTCCAAATACCGTCTGAATTAATTTTACCATATTTTCAATGAAAACATCTTTTTATTAGACTCCTGGTCATCCAGATACAATATTTGAAATTTTGATGATGTCATACCAAATTCTAAAACTTCAACTCCTCAGATACGTAAGTTGTTTGACATAAACTTAAACGTCACTGATTTAAGTGTTCATATCTAAATTCTGATGCAATAAAAAATGCCGACATGTAATGATGTATATAGTGTCTGGGTTAAATTCTCAGTATAGGTTGGATAAGTCGAGTGCCAGCTTTGAGTGAGAGGTCTCCAGTTCATTCACAGGCCGCTACATGTCAAAGCAGTTAACATGGTACTGGTAGATATCTCACATGCTTGATCAGTTAAAGCTTGGCATAGTAACTGCTGGTTCGTCCAGAGTTAGGATAATGTGACTGGGTTGTCTCAATATGACTGAAATACTGTTGACCAGTAGGACTTATTATATATCTTAAGAGTTAGAGATAACCACCTCATTGTTGCATCAATATTTGATCTTCTGAAATGTATGTCGCAATGGGTCAACTGCCATTATAAATTAATATGTGTGAATGAATAAGTTCTTGGATATAAACTTAAATCTAGGGTCCAAGTGGGGATTATCCAGTTTGTGATATTCTTGATCATACAGAAAATCAACGAAAATCTAAGACTTCAACTTCTTCTTATAAAGTTGATACCAATCATACTGACCTATATGTATGTTACTCAAATTCAAATAAGTTTATTTCCAAATTTCATAGGCCACTGGCCCAAAATATACAAAAATACATGATAGTAACATAATACAATATCAAGGAGTTCACCAAATATATTTAAATATACATCAGGCCTAGACACTAACTATTTTGGCCACTGGTCCGACAGGTAAAATGCGCAAAATTTGTAAATAGGACAGTTACTGGTCCTCGAGAACTTTCACTGGTCCTTCTGAATTTTCACTGGTCTCGGACCAGCTGACCAGTGTTAGTGTCGATCCCTGTACATGTACTAGTAAAAAGAAAACATGAATGAAAAGGGCTGTGGTGCTAATTAAATTTTATCACATATACATTTGTAACCTGCGGCCTAGCAGTGCCGTAAAGTCGTGCCGTAAGTATCATTGGGCACTCCCAGAGAGGGCAATTAATATTTAAATTAGCTTATGTGATGTTAGCCAATCCATGCCTTTATTTGCCCACCCAATGCCTTGATTGGGCCATGTTGTCAGGATAATACCAATGTTGTCAAGACGTCACGCTCATTGTACTTCAAAATTTTGTTTGAAACCTATGCGTTTTGAACCATAATGAGAGTTTTCTAAGGTTATGTGATAAAATAGAGACTTACATGTAACATCCGTGCCCATTATATACAAGTTTTATAAAACTTGTTGACAAAAATGATATGACACAAGGCTTTTCTTTTGTCCTCTCATTTAATAAACTTGTAAGTATTAGTAATGAGCACTCATGCAAGATCCTCTATAATAGTATGTTGATAACACAGTAAATGTCAACTGATGACCTTTATCTTGACAGGTATGAAAACAAAGGAGTCACATGGTTAAAAAGTAAGCCTTCACTTCCACCGGGAATGAATCCCGATGATGTCAAACAGACTACAGGTACCAACAAACCAACGGAACCAATGTCTAAATCAGCAAAGAAAAATGCCAAGAGAAAAGAGAAGAAAAAACTACAAGAAGTTCCACCATCAATTCAAAGTCTGACAAAATCTTTGCAAGAGACAAATATTGGTAAGCAGTCACAACAAGCTGATGCCAAACCGGAGAGAAAGTTGAATGATATATCAGGTGGTGCTGATAGTGATAAACAGGAGATTACTAAGAAACTCAGAACGCTTCGTAAAAAATTAAAACAAATTGAGGATCTTGAACGTAGAATTAGCAGCGGAGAACTCAAGGAACCTGAAAAGGAGCAGCTAGAAAAAATTTCCAAGAAAGACTCTGTACTTAGTGAAATAGAAGATCTGGAATTAGAATTAGACGATTTGTAGTCAATACTCTCAGCTTTAGTCTTAATAGTCATTTGGCCTAAAATAATGTTTGTTTCTGATTTTCTAACTTGCTCTTAAAAAACCCGACCTTGGAAGTTTAACTGGTTTCCATGAACATTATTGTACCTTCTTGGATACAATAAAAGAAATTAATGATATTTTGCACAACTGTTAAATATTTTTGCTAAGTTATTATTTGTTTCAAACTACAGTATAACCTCCGTAGAGCGATATCCGGCGGAGACAGAAAAAACTGCCGCTCTGCGGAGGTGTCGCTCTGTAGAGGTCGATTGTTTAAGAATGTCGTTCACAGACTTATCGAGTGTACATAATCACGGTAATCTTAAATTGATGTTGTTTGTTTGTGATTAAGTGCATAAAATTAGATCACTCGTAGCCGCGCGTTTTGCGATATAATTCTGACGATTATTTAATTAACATCGTTGATTAGATACAAAAATGCGTACAATTCACGGGTTTAGTATTTATAGCTATTAAAAGCAACTCTCAACATTATAAACCGAATCCATATTAATTATTTCACGCACATGCCGTAAATTGAATTGTTTACCTTCAAAGTGTTAAAATCTCTATTACGTCATATCGCTCACTACACAATTTGCACACATGATCGATAATTTGTTTACCTCTCGCGTGTAACTTGGTCAGTGCATATTATGCTGAAATTGACAGTTTTAGACGACGTGATTTACTGTTAACACGACGTGTACGTGAATTTCCTTTCTTATACTGATTGATAAGCGCGTATTGATATTTAATTTACAATTATTAATAACGACTTGGATTTTAAAAAATCGAGTTTAACTGTGTCATATTGTCACATTTATATATTGTCGAACTGATCCCATAGACAGTCGCTAATTTACCAACGCCGCGGCTATCGGCTATAGTTACCTGATGAGCGATAATTGTTAAAATCCACGAAGGTGCGAAAAATAGAAAACAACATCATATGGATTTATGTAAACACAAGTGAATATGCCATTGTAAAATCACACCTGTCGCTTCTCAGAGGTAAACCATACAAAAGGTAAACAATTTTAACGGCCGTTTGCCGCTCTGCAGAGGTGTCGTTCTACGGAGGTTAAAATAAGAGTGAAAACGAACGGGGGAAATAAAAGTGCCGCTTCTCGGAGGTTGTCGCTTCTCAGAGGTGCCGTTTCGGGAGGTTATACTGTATTAACATTGATCACTTTTATTATACAATGTATGAGTATAAAATTGTAAAAACACACCATAATTTATATAGTTTGAAACCAGCAACAAACACTTTTTTAGAACTTAGTAATTTTCAATACTACATGTGTATTAACAAAATTAATATATATATACTTAGCAACTTTTCTAAGTCCTCACTTATATTTTGGATGATAACTTTGTCAACCATGTATATTTCTCAATGAAATTTGGCTATAATACTGTATTCCTAGATACTTTCGCGGATACAATATTTCATACCGTCGGCATATTCACGGCTACAAATTTTCACGGAATCATAACGACCGCGAATTCCGCGAAACTAAAGTCGCTACGGCATAAAGGTATGTTTGACACATAATGCAATTTTAATAGGACTGTATGTCATCACCATCCGTGTATACACAATCAAATTCAATTAATTGTGACCTTAGATGACATGATGACAATTACGATGATCAATTAATCTCTTTATAACAAAGGATTTCAAAGTGTTTTCACTAGGTGTTATCAACATAAACCAGTAAAAGTTACAATTATAAATTAACCACAAACATATGTTAAACAAATAAATGTGAAGTGATTATTGTAAATACCTGTACAGGAATACATTGACTTTAATCATGACAAAGACGAACCTTAGTAGAAGTATAATCAACTGAATGTTAACACCCCACCCATGTACCCCTGTGCTTGTTTACATTGAGTACATTACACGCTACGTCATAACAGCGTTTGTGTTTACACAAGCTAAAATATGCACGATTCTCAGAGGATTGAAATTGATGTTTATATTGAGAAATTAACGTAATAAATTAATTGTTTTTAGATTTTATAAAGATGGATTTATTGACAGAAGATTCAATGTCATGTATGCGCAAGTACAATTATCCTTCATCGAATGATTTTGCGATTTTAGCATGTTTAGTATGAAGAAGCTAGAAACTTTCGCGGATTTGTTGGAGGTAACATATTCGCGGCTATTAAACTTCGCGAAATGATACCTCCCGCGAATGTCGCTAACTTAAATTGCGCGAAACCATTTCTAGGAAAACAGTATGCGTGTGTTATCGTTTCGCAGAATTGTACATCAACACGTCAATTTCGATATATATTTATTGAATGAAAACAATCTTAACTGTTAAACATAACAACTAAAGAAGTTAAAAGTCACAAATACAGATTTTGATATCTTGAATGACCACCATGTAGTCTGCTAGCAGTCACAGACGAGACTCTGAAGCATTACTGAACGAACAGACTCGTTGAATTTCATCACGTCTCCGGAGTAGCCCGATGTAACGTCATAATGTCACTTCAAATTGACAAACGCTCTGGCAACCAGCATTTTACGACAGACAACCAGTAAAGTTACCTTTAACTGAACACTCGAAGACATGTCTGTTGTAAATAAATCAGACAGTGATGTTTGATGTTATTATTCTGACTTATCAACAAAAAATGCCACACTGCACCGTACCAACGTCACGTCATCTTTTTTCTGACATCGTTGGACGCATAACTGTGATATTAAAGTTGATGTTTAAATGTTTTTAATATGTGGTGAGTCCTTGGGCATAATTCGCAAGTGTTTGGAACAAATTCCGGGGATGTGTAACTGTGCGGAGGCAGAAAAAATACAAAATGCATGTGCGTTAAACAACGACAAAACCCTGTGACATACGACCAGTTTGTGACATGAATTAGTTTGTCTGCCGCATACAAACGTCACTTGAGAAATTTGATCGCGTCACTGTTTATAATACAAGAGGGCCAGAGATCGCTCACCTGTCGTAGTAGTGCATGCACACCCCTATGGTGACCTAAGTAATCATTTACATTTACTAAGTAAGATTCAAGAAAATTCAGCCTCTATTGCAAGTTTTCTTATGACTTGACCATGTGACCTAGTTTTTGACCCCTGATGGCCCAATATCAAACTTGACCTAGACTTTGTTGAGATGACAATTGTTATCAAGTTTCATAACGTTTAAGTCAAAATTGTGACCTCTAGTGACTACGCAAGGTTTTTCTATGATTTGACCTTGTGACCTAGTCTTTGACCCCAGATGACCTAATATCGAACTTGACCTAGATTTTGTTGAGATAATCATTGTGACCAAGTTTCATAAAGATAAGGTCGAAATTGTGACCTCTAGTGATTACACAAGGTTTTTCTATGATTTGACCTTGTGACCTAGTTTTTGACCCAGGATGACCCAATATCAAACTTGACCTAGATTTTGTTGAGATGATCATTGTGACCAAGTTTCATAAAGATAAGACCAAAATTGTGACCTCTAGTGACTACACAAGATTTTTCTATGATTTGACCTTGTGACCTAGTTTTTGACCCTGGATGACCCAATATCAAACTTGGCCTAGATTTTGTTGAGATGATAATTGTGACCAAGTTTCATAAAGATTAAGTCAAAATTGTGTCCTCCAGTGACTACACAAGGTTTTTCTATGATTTGACCTAGTGACCTAGTTTTTGACCCCAGATGACCCAATATCGAACTTGGCCTAGATTTTGTTGAGATGATCATTGTGACCAAGTTTCATAAAGATTAGTCTAAAATTGTGACCTCTAGTTTCTACACAAGCCAATCGTTGATGGACGGTTGACGGACGAAGAGTGATCACAAAAGCTCACTCTGACAGGTGAGCTAAAAAAAGTTACTAATCAATGAAAATGAGGACTTAGAAAATACAGTGTATTCTGAGAAAACCGAACACCAGTTCTTGCTGTCATTTTCCCGGCATTCTTAAATCGTTTGTCATTCCTGCTTAAAAGGTACATTCAATTTTCGAGTTGAAATCACAGATTTATAATCATTACTATACTCACTGTCCGTATCTAGGAAACATAAATGGATTAATACCTTTGTTGTAGGACTATTATTCACTCATCACATTCATTACTGTTGATAGTTCAATTTTAACACAATTTGGGTTTTCTTAGAGTACACTGTACTATCTCCCTGTCATATCTATCGGTGAGATACTTTAGTCATAAAATAAGATCTTACCTATGATAAAGATAGTATTCTTTGTTAGGTAATGACATCAATGTTTGGATTTTCAAAACAACATCGTAACCATCTGTATGATCAAATCAGCTAAAACATTTGAACACAAGGCCTGGTGTGAAGCATTGACTTGTTGTTCACTATCTAGATTGTTCCTATCATGACTGCCAGATGATAATGATAATTTAAACTGTCTGGAGCAGAATTATAGCCATTGTTTGATAATTTGTTTTTGTGTTAAGATTTCATGTTTCTTAGTTTATAACTGAAATCATTTTACTGTGTGGTTTGTAACCTATTAACATATTATTATAAGACTGTAAATACCATTTTAAAATTCCAATGCGTTTTGCATGGAGGAATTTCATGTCACAGTAAGAACGTTAATACAATCACAGGCCTAAGAAATTACATCACAAAAAACAGAGTTATATTCTTTGTATAGTAATGACCGGATGATGGGGAATTTCAAAACTCTATATTTTGTGATATAATTTCTAAGGCCTGTGATACAATTGACAGAATTTTAATGCGACAAAAACTGTAGACCATTGATAATATTTAATTTTCAATGCCCCTATAGTACTCTGACTAGAAATTTTTTATAGGAAAAGCTTTACAGCTGAGGAGTTAATTGTAGTCCTTTAAATGTGAAAACAATCTTATCTTTATGACAAGGGAGGCAATATTCCTGAATGTTCAAAAACTGGCCCTTTGTGCAGTCTCTACTAAAATTTTGTTTGTCATTGTGACTTGTAAAAGTTGGTTGTCCAAGTCCTTTTCTATGTACAGTTTGTGCTCTGTCGTTCATATTGAATGGGGTTTCCCTGTCCCATATGCTAGTATCTTGTTTGGTGTTCCATTTTAATTTAAGAATGAATAATTTATTTATTTGCCAAACTAGTTTGACAAGACCTAATACAATGTACCTAGTACATCATTACTGTGATCCACGTTATCAGGGGTAGTATTAAAGCTGGCTTAATATTACTGTGTTTCTTCAAGAATTTGTGTGCTTTGCCACTGCTTCGAGTTTTTTTATACATGCAAAGTTGATATCTTCTATCAGGTACATCTAATGATTTGTGATCACACTTATACAATACAAACCATGACTTCCGGTATATTACCGCCTTAACCGGTACATGTATGTATCATGTGTATGTGTATGATAACCTTTGAGCTATTTATCTCATAATTTGTGACTTACAATACAACCTCTCCTGAGCAACACTCCCTTGGACAACAACATCTATTTAGCAATATTATTTTATTGGTTCTGAAGTAATTCACTTGCTCAATGTTACCCTCCATAGCAACAACCTGTGCACAACGACCAAAGTTTGTGTTTCCGAATGGTAAATGGGTGTTACTCTTGAGAGGTTGTACCGTACTGTAGTTCTCCAATGCTTTTATGTATTATTCTGTGTTAAAGATTGGGTTTATTGCTCAATTAATGTGTACGTATTTCTATATCTGGACAGTAGACTAAGAGCAGAATATTTCTGATTGATTAAAAACTGTATTTAAAAGATAAATAAAGGATATTGAACAATGCTTTTTCTGTATTTTGTTACATAAGATCTGGCCAGAATAAACCTGAGTTATTGAAGGTGATGAATACTCCCAAGATATTGCATCATTTGCATGACACACAGTTATGCTATCTTCAGATTCTTGTGAAGTTTCGATGAAATCCAACCAATGGTTATAGAACAATAGTATGGACGTAACATCTGAATCATAGTTGATATGAGCATAACTTAAAGCAAAATAGAGTATGCACCACTAGGCTTGGTCAAAGACTTCGGGTTACAGAGAAATGGCACTTCTAAGGGAAATAACTCCGTGAAACTCTAGGGGTGAGCCGATACATCGAATTTCGATGCATTGCGATCCCGAGTGACCCGATAGTATGGATCGATAGTAAAAGCCTCGATCCAATAACTATTGCCGATAGTTAGCCCAACTATCGATAGTTTAAATAAAGTTTATTATTAGGGCCCGGCAAATTTTTTTTTGCGTGCCCTATAGTAATCACCCTGTCCGTCCGTCCGTCCGTCCACATTTTTCAAGTTTTTTCTTAATTACTTCAAAGCCATTATAGGTATTAACTTCAAACTTCAAACATAAGCTCACAACAACAGAACGCTATTTTATGGCAAGTTATATAACTCTTGCTACAATATTGGAAGAGTTATGGCCCTTTGTAAAATTCAAATTTTCATCAATTTTCAGCTTTTTTTCTTGATAACTTGAAAACCATTGAAGATATCAACTTGAGATTTTAAACATAGGCTCACAACAACAAAACACTATTTTATGACAAGTTACATTACTCTAGCTACAATATTGGAAGAATTATGGCCCTTTGTTAAATTCAAATTTACTCATTTTTCATCTTTTTTCTTCGTAACTTCACAACGATAGTATATATTCAAATGAAACTTGCTATAATCATTGCCAGTGATAATACGCTTATCTTTAGCAAAGGGCAACAACTCTAGCTTTGATAAATTTTGACTTATGCCCCTTTTCAGCTTCAAAAACTATAACATTGGTCAAAATAGTGCGCAATTCATGCACAGTCTAAACATAGTATACATTTGCAATACATTATATACACACAATTGGATACATGTATAACTTCAATAGTATACATTGTTTATTTATTTGTCATGTTAATTTGTATTACCAAGGCTGGTAGCACACACTTGAAGCCACTAATATTAGACTGTATAGCATCTAAATACAAACAACCTAATTTGACGTGGCACTGAATGCCTACAATGTCTTGACAATATAGAACGTATATGTTTAAATCAATTCAAAGGCTATATACAGTGTATTTAAGTGAACTACCGGGTAGTGCCCCTGTGTCCTATTGCTAATTCTGAGATAGTTGTCAGAATATTAAAGTGAAAGCAGGCGAGTGTATAACTCACATGTAGTCAGTGCACAGTGCGCTCACTGCAAACAGAAAGAAAGTATGCGAGAGTATAATTGACAAGTTACTTTCTTCCAAGAGGAATAACTCTAATCATTTTTAGCTGTTATTCACATTAGATTATGTCCCTTAATCATAACATCGATATTGTAACAATTGTTTGATAATATTTAACCATGTCTTTTATTCCATAGCTGCTTTACACCGTGTTGTTATATTAACATATTGTTTGTCGGAAAATAGCTCGGCGAGCTAATGTTATAGTGTTTTCCATAACCGACTTTAAATAAAACGTCTTGCATCTTGACATGCAGTCAGAATATGGCGCGCTCACTGCTATGAACTAATATAATTTATCTTATATAATACGTGCCTGTCTGCTGTGTAACCACATTATACATTTGCAATGCATTATATACACACACTATGATACATGTATAACTAAAATGCTGCGTGTTCATTAGTGTATACAAAATATTGTGCAATTCATGCACAGATTTAGTTTAGTTTAAACATATTTTACAGTGCAGTTGCAGTACATTATATACAAGCACTATGATACATACACAACTTCAATGTTATAACATCGCTTATTAATACTAATATGTCATATTAATTTGTATTACCAAGCCTGATAACATTCTTAGTGAAGCAACTAATATTATACTTAAGAGCATCTAGATTAAAGCAGGCTAATTGACCTGGTACTAAATGCCTCTAGACAGTCTAGAGCCGACTGTAGGAAAACATAACAGAATAGAATAGAACATATTTTAATTTTCCACAGGTACAAACCATGTTCATAGCCGAAGTGCCCATATATTCAAACTTAAGACTTTAAATGAACAACTGTAGGAACGCTTAATATATGTTTAATTTGTATATACACAATGTGTGTGTTTGACTATGAACATGTAGTTCTATGTTTAACTTAATAAACTTTATGTTATGTTATGTATACATGTAGCGAACATACTTAGTATTGAAATGAACAACTCAAGGAACGCTTAATGTGTAATGCAGTCTATTTTAGAACATATTATTGTACTCATGAAATTAGGTTAAGTAACACGCAAACCAAAAGAAAGTATGCGAGAGTATAATTCACAAGTTACTTTCTTCCAAGAGGAATAACTCTAATCAATTTTAGCTGCAGCACAGCACAGCACAGCACAGCACAGCACAGCACAGCACAGCACAGCACAGCACAGCACAGCACAGCACAGCACAGCACAGCACAGCACATAACTGCATGCAAATGTAAATTGTAAATTCAATCTCACATCGTCAATTTATGTGTATACTGACGTCAGGAAAAAACGCTACATTGAAAAAAGTGAATAACGTTTTTATATTTTCCAAAATAATCCCGATGTGCACAGGTATGGTACGACGCATGATTCGTACGTGCGCCTCCTGCTCCTTTATCAGGAGGTATTTCCAGTCGACAAGGTGCAGATAAATGCGGAAGTTAATTTATAAGGTGAACTTTACAATGAAATTTGGAAAATGAAAGCAATTTAAATGTCACGACTAAAAGGGAAAATCGAGCATGGGTTTTTGGAATGCTGGAAAGTGGAATTTCGCAAATTGACGTCGTTGGACGTTTTTTTGCTTCAACATCCACTATCGCCAGATTATTTCAACGCGTAAATATCACTAGGAGCTTATCAGATAGGTGTCGCTCAGATGCGCCGCGTGTGACCTCTGTACGACAAGACGTTTATATCCGGTAACGTCACCTGCGTGTCCGCTTGACAACGTCACTATTGACTTCTTCTCATGTGAAAAGTAATTGTGGTCGGACTGTGATGTTTTACAATAACCAGCATTTTTTTTAGAATACATTCCTATGGAACAATTGTGGGACGTCATTGGTCGCCGCTTACGTCAGTTTTAACGTAAGCTACGAAACGTTCAGGTATTACACACTGTGAGTACGCTATCTCAATGTACGAGTGTTGTTTAGCTTGTGTTGATCAACTAGACGAAGATTGTCAGCAGTTGTTGCAGGACACGGAGGGCATACGCGATACTGACATCTTTGGTAGGGTTACGTTTTTGGATCGCAATTTTGAACATCTTAATGAATATAATACCAAATGGGAATTTGTAGACATGTGTGCACACCTCTAAATTTTAGTCTTTGAGAAGAAACTATATTATTCTTTCCTAACGAATGAAATATCCGAACATATACGTAAGTATGTGTAGCGTTCCTTTTTGACGTCAGTTTATAATTACTAGTATGGTTAAAATGGTCTACAGTAGGTACGACTGAGCTCTATCGAAACTGAGTATACTTCCATTTTCTCCAGTTTACAGTAAATTTCTTACCGCGATGTATAAACAGCGCCGCGCACGGTGTTCTCGGGTTTATTTTACTCTCTGCACTGTAAGTTGACTATGTCCGAGAAACCCGTGCGCTTTACAGTAAGATTTAATGCGTCGTGGTTTGATGTCCACTGTAAACTGATGAAAAATGGAGACTGCACAATTTTCGAGATAATTCATTCGAATATTTAATCGTTTCACTTACATAGCGAATAATGGGGATTGTTTCTGTAATTTCGAGCATTGAGCACAACTCCTTTCTGAACGTGATACACGGGTACTACTGTGCTGTAAGCTTTATTGTACAATGTAGTTTCTGATAAAATAAATAGTTACGGTTGGGTACTACTTTACAATACTGTTCATTTTGTTAATATGTTGAGAAAATCCCTCTTACATTTACTCAAACTTCACAGTTCATTTTCAAATTCAAACCTCGACCGCACAACTCTAATATTAGACTGTATAGCATCTAAATACAAACAACCTAATTTGACGTGGCACTGAATGCCTACAATGTCTTGACAATATAGAACGTATATGTTCAAATCAATTCAAAGGCTATATACAGTGTATTTAAGTGAACTACCGGGTAGTGCCCCTGTGTCCTATTGATAATTCTGAGATAGTTGTCAGAATATTAAAGTGAAAGCAGGCGAGTGTATAACTCACATGTAGTCAGTGCACAGTGCGCTCACTGCAAACAGAAAGAAAGTATGCGAGAGTATAATTGACAAGTTACTTTCTTCCAAGAGGAATAACTCTAATCATTTTTAGCTGTTATTCACATTAGATTATGTCCCTTAATCATAACATCGATATTGTAACAATTGTTTGATAATATTTAACCATGTCTTTTATTCCATAGCTGCTTTACACCGTGTTGTTATATTAACATATTGTTTGTCGGAAAATAGCTCGGCGAGCTAATGTTATAGTGTTTTCCATAACCGACTTTAAATAAAACGTCTTGCATCTTGACATGCAGTCAGAATATGGCGCGCTCACTGCTATGAACTAATATAATTTATCTAATATAATACGTGCCTGTCTGCTGTGTAACCACATTATACATTTGCAATGCATTATATACACACACTATGATACATGTATAACTAAAATGCTGCGTGTTCATTAGTGTATACAAAATATTGTGCAATTCATGCACAGATTTAGTTTAGTTTAAACATATTTTACAGTGCAGTTGCAGTACATTATATACAAGCACTATGATACATACGCAACTTCAATGTTATAACTCGCTTATTAATACTAATATGTCATATTAATTTGTATTACCAAGCCTGATAACATTCTTAGTGAAGCAACTAATATTATACTTAAGAGCATCTAGATTAAAGCAGGCTAATAGACCTGGTACTGAATGCCTCTAGACAGTCTAGAGCAGACTGTAGGAAAACATAACAGAATAGAATAGAACATATTTTAATTTTCCTCAGGTACAAACCATGTTCATAGCCGAAGTGCCCATATATTCAAACTTAGACTTTAAATGAACAACTGTAGGAACGCTTAATATATGTTTAATTTGTATATACACAATGTGTGTGTTTGACTATGAACATGTAGTTCTATGTTTAACTTAATAAACTTTATGTTATGTTATGTATACATGTAGCGAACATACTTAGTATTGAAATGAACAACTCAAGGAACGCTTAATGTGTAATGTAGTCTATTTTAGAACATATTATTGTACTCATGAAATTAGGTTAAGTAACACGCAAACCAAAAGAAAGTATGCGAGAGTATAATTCACAAGTTACTTTCTTCCAAGAGGAATAACTCTAATCAATTTTAGCTGCAGCACAGCACAGCACAGCACAGCACAGCACAGCACAGCACAGCACAGCACAGCACAGCACAGCACAGCACAGCACAGCACAGCACAGCACAGCACAGCACAGCACAGCACAGCACAGCACAGCACAGCACAGCACAGCACAGCACAGCACAGCACAGCACAGCACAGCACAGCACAGCACAGCACAGCACAGCACAGCACAGCACAGCACAGCACAGCACAGCACAGCACAGCACAGCACAGCACAGCACAGCACAGCACAGCACAGCACAGCACAGCACAGCACAGCACAGCACAGCACAGCACAGCACAGCACAGCACAGCACAGCACAGCACACAGCACAGCACAGCACAGCACAGCACAGCACAGCACAGCACAGCACAGCACAGCACAGCACAGCACAGCACAGCACAGCACAGCACAGCACAGCACAGCACAGCACAGCACAGCACAGCACAGCACAGCACAGCACAGCACAGCACAGCACAGCACAGCTAAACCGAAAAACAAAAATAGAATTGAATAGAATAGAATAAACCCGAACACATTTAAATTTCCCACAAGTACAAAATTAGTTCATATCACTTACTCCTTTAATTATTGTACTCAATAAAATGGGGGGATCAAAACACCAAAAACAATGCTAGAACGATAAATTACAAACTTGATCGTGACGTCATAGTGGCTAGACAGATTGAGCAATCCTTTTCAAATCCCTGTCAATAGAATATTTCACACTCCTTTCATCCATTGTTCAAAGAACAAAGCCGACATGCGTAGGTTGTGACGTAAATAAATTTGAGTTAAAGTTAATTCGTATTACGTTAATGCATTAGATTGAACTTTTAAAATAATTTGCATTCTTGCATGTTCTTTTTCGTGTACAAAATAGTGCGCAATTCATGCACAGTCTAAACATAGTATACATTTGCAATACATTATATACACACAATTGGATACATGTATAACTTCAATAGCATACATTGTTTATTTATTTGTCATGTTAATTTGTATTACCAAGGCACATTATATACAAGCACTATGATACATACACAACTTCAATGTTATAACTCGCTTATTAATACTAATATGTCATATTAATTTGTATTACCAAGCCTGATAACATTCTTAGTGAAGCAACTAATATTATACTTAAGAGCATCTAGATTAAAGCAGGCTAATAGACCTGGTACTGAATGCCTCTAGACAGTCTAAAGCAGACTGTAGGAAAACATAACAGAATAGAATAGAACATATTTTAATTTTCCTCAGGTACAAACCATGTTCATAGCCGAAGTGCCCATATATTCAAACTTAGACTTTAAATGAACAACTGTAGGAACGCTTAATATATGTTTAATTTGTATATACACAATGTGTGTGTTTGACTATGAACATGTAGTTCTATGTTTAACTTAATAAACTTTATGTTATGTTATGTATACATGTAGCGAACATACTTAGTATTGAAATGAACAACTCAAGGAACGCTTAATGTGTAATGTAGTCTATTTTAGAACATATTATTGTACTCATGAAATTAGGTTAAGTAACACGCAAACCAAAAGAAAGTATGCGAGAGTATAATTCACAAGTTACTTTCTTCCAAGAGGAATAACTCTAATCAATTTTAGCTGCAGCACAGCACAGCACAGCACAGCACAGCACAGCACAGCACAGCACAGCACAGCACAGCACAGCACAGCACAGCACAGCACAGCACAGCACAGCACAGCACAGCACAGCACAGCACAGCACAGCACAGCACAGCACAGCACAGCACAGCACAGCACAGCACAGCACAGCACAGCACAGCACAGCACAGCACAGCACAGCACAGCACAGCACAGCACAGCACAGCACAGCACAGCACAGCACAGCACAGCACAGCACAGCACAGCACAGCACAGCACAGCACAGCACAGCACAGCACAGCACAGCACAGCACAGCACAGCACAGCACAGCACACATAACATAACAAAACATAGCAAACCAAAACCGAAAAACAAAAATAGAATTGAATAGAATAGAATAAACCCGAACACATTTAAATTTCCCACAAGTACAAAATTAGTTCATATCACTTACTCCTTTAATTATTGTACTCAATAAAATGGGTGGATCAAAACACCAAAAACAATGCTAGAACGATAAATTACAAACTTGATCGTGACGTCATAGTGGCTAGACAGATTGAGCAATCCTTTTCAAATCCCTGTCAATAGAATATTTCACACTCCTTTCATCCATTGTTCAAAGAACAAAGCCGACATGCGTAGGTTGTGACGTAAATAAATTTGAGTTAAAGTTAATTCGTATTACGTTAATGCATTAGATTGAACTTTTAAAATAATTTGCATTCTTGCATGTTCTTTTTCGTGTACAAAATAGTGCGCAATTCATGCACAGTCTAAACATAGTATACATTTGCAATACATTATATACACACAATTGGATACATGTATAACTTCAATAGTATACATTGTTTATTTATTTGTCATGTTAATTTGTATTACCAAGGCTGGTAGCACACACTTGAAGCCACTGATATTAGACTGTATAGCATCTAAATACAAACAACCTAATTTGACGTGGCACTGAATGCCTACAATGTCTTGACAATATAGAACGTATATGTTCAAATCAATTCAAAGGCTATATACAGTGTATTTAAGTGAACTACCGGGTAGTGCCCCTGTGTCCTATTGCTAATTCTGAGATAGTTGTCAGAATATTAAAGTGAAAGCAGGCGAGTGTATAACTCACATGTAGTCAGTGCACAGTGCGCTCACTGCAAACAGAAAGAAAGTATGCGAGAGTATAATTGACAAGTTACTTTCTTCCAAGAGGAATAACTCTAATCATTTTTAGCTGTTATTCACATTAGATTATGTCCCTTAATCATAACATCGATATTGTAACAATTGTTTGATAATATTTAACCATGTCTTTTATTCCATAGCTGCTTTACACCGTGTTGTTATATTAACATATTGTTTGTCGGAAAATAGCTCGGCGAGCTAATGTTATAGTGTTTTCCATAACCGACTTTAAATAAAACGTCTTGCATCTTGACATGCAGTCAGAATATGGCGCGCTCACTGCTATGAACTAATATAATTTATCTTATATAATACGTGCCTGTCTGCTGTGTAACCACATTATACATTTGCAATGCATTATATACACACACTATGATACATGTATAACTAAAATGCTGCGTGTTCATTAGTGTATACAAAATATTGTGCAATTCATGCACAGACTTAGTTTAGTTTAAACATATTTTACAGTGCAGTTGCAGTACATTATATACAAGCACTATGATACATACACAACTTCAATGTTATAACTCGCTTATTAATACTAATATGTCATATTAATTTGTATTACCAAGCCTGATAACATTCTTAGTGAAGCAACTAATATTATACTTAAGAGCATCTAGATTAAAGCAGGCTAATTGACCTGGTACTGAATGGCTCTAGACAGTCTAGAGCAGACTGTAGGAAAACATAACAGAATAGAATAGAACATATTTTAATTTTCCACAGGTACAAACCATGTTCATAGCCGAAGTGCCCATATATTCAAACTTAGACTTTAAATGAACAACTGCAGGAACGCTTAATATATGTTTAATTTGTATATACACAATGTGTGTGTTTGACTATGAACATGTAGTTCTATGTTTAACTTAATAAACTTTATGTTATGTTATGTATACATGTAGCGAACATACTTAGTATTGAAATGAACAACTCAAGGAACGCTTAATGTGTAATGTAGTCTATTTTAGAACATATTATTGTACTCATGAAATAAGGTTAAGTAACACGCAAACCAAAAGAAAGTATGCGAGAGTATAATTCACAAGTTACTTTCTTCCAAGAGGAATAACTCTAATCAATTTAAGCTGCAGCACAGCACAGCACAGCACAGCACAGCACAGCACAGCACAGCACAGCACAGCACAGCACAGCACAGCACAGCACAGCACAGCACAGCACAGCACAGCACAGCACAGCACAGCACAGCACAGCACAGCACAGCACAGCACAGCACAGCACAGCACAGCACAGCACAGCACAGCACAGCACAGCACAGCACAGCACAGCACAGCACAGCACAGCACAGCACAGCACAGCACAGCACAGCACAGCACAGCACAGCACAGCACAGCACAGCACAGCACAGCACAGCACAGCACAGCACAGCACAGCACAGCACAGCACAGCACAGCACAGCACAGCACAGCACAGCACAGCACAGCACAGCACAGCACAGCACAGCACAGCACAGCACAGCACAGCACAGCACAGCACAGCACAGCACAGCACAGCACAGCACAGCACAGCACAGCACAGCACAGCACAGCACAGCACAGCACAGCACAGCACAGCACAGCACAGCTAAACCGAAAAACAAAAATAGAATTGAATAGAATAGAATAAACCCGAACACATTTAAATTTCCCACAAGTACAAAATTAGTTCATATCACTTACTCCTTTAATTATTGTACTCAATAAAATGGGGGGATCAAAACACCAAAAACAATGCTAGAACGATAAATTACAAACTTGATCGTGACGTCATAGTGGCTAGACAGATTGAGCAATCCTTTTCAAATCCCTGTCAATAGAATATTTCACACTCCTTTCATCCATTGTTCAAAGAACAAAGCCGACATGCGTAGGTTGTGACGTAAATAAATTTGAGTTAAAGTTAATTCGTATTACGTTAATGCATTAGATTGAACTTTTAAAATAATTTGCATTCTTGCATGTTCTTTTTCGTGTACAAAATAGTGCGCAATTCATGCACAGTCTAAACATAGTATACATTTGCAATACATTATATACACACAATTGGATACATGTATAACTTCAATAGCATACATTGTTTATTTATTTGTCATGTTAATTTGTATTACCAAGGCACATTATATACAAGCACTATGATACATACACAACTTCAATGTTATAACTCGCTTATTAATACTAATATGTCATATTAATTTGTATTACCAAGCCTGATAACATTCTTAGTGAAGCAACTAATATTATACTTAAGAGCATCTAGATTAAAGCAGGCTAATAGACCTGGTACTGAATGCCTCTAGACAGTCTAAAGCAGACTGTAGGAAAACATAACAGAATAGAATAGAACATATTTTAATTTTCCTCAGGTACAAACCATGTTCATAGCCGAAGTGCCCATATATTCAAACTTAGACTTTAAATGAACAACTGTAGGAACGCTTAATATATGTTTAATTTGTATATACACAATGTGTGTGTTTGACTATGAACATGTAGTTCTATGTTTAACTTAATAAACTTTATGTTATGTTATGTATACATGTAGCGAACATACTTAGTATTGAAATGAACAACTCAAGGAACGCTTAATGTGTAATGTAGTCTATTTTAGAACATATTATTGTACTCATGAAATTAGGTTAAGTAACACGCAAACCAAAAGAAAGTATGCGAGAGTATAATTCACAAGTTACTTTCTTCCAAGAGGAATAACTCTAATCAATTTTAGCTGCAGCACAGCACAGCACAGCACAGCACAGCACAGCACAGCACAGCACAGCACAGCACAGCACAGCACAGCACAGCACAGCACAGCACAGCACAGCACAGCACAGCACAGCACAGCACAGCACAGCACAGCACAGCACAGCACAGCACAGCACAGCACAGCACAGCACAGCACAGCACAGCACAGCACAGCACAGCACAGCACAGCACAGCACAGCACAGCACAGCACAGCACAGCACACATAACATAACAAAACATAGCAAACCAAAACCGAAAAACAAAAATAGAATTGAATAGAATAGAATAAACCCGAACACATTTAAATTTCCCACAAGTACAAAATTAGTTCATATCACTTACTCCTTTAATTATTGTACTCAATAAAATGGGTGGATCAAAACACCAAAAACAATGCTAGAACGATAAATTACAAACTTGATCGTGACGTCATAGTGGCTAGACAGATTGAGCAATCCTTTTCAAATCCCTGTCAATAGAATATTTCACACTCCTTTCATCCATTGTTCAAAGAACAAAGCCGACATGCGTAGGTTGTGACGTAAATAAATTTGAGTTAAAGTTAATTCGTATTACGTTAATGCATTAGATTGAACTTTTAAAATAATTTGCATTCTTGCATGTTCTTTTTCGTGTACAAAATAGTGCGCAATTCATGCACAGTCTAAACATAGTATACATTTGCAATACATTATATACACACAATTGGATACATGTATAACTTCAATAGTATACATTGTTTATTTATTTGTCATGTTAATTTGTATTACCAAGGCTGGTAGCACACACTTGAAGCCACTGATATTAGACTGTATAGCATCTAAATACAAACAACCTAATTTGACGTGGCACTGAATGCCTACAATGTCTTGACAATATAGAACGTATATGTTCAAATCAATTCAAAGGCTATATACAGTGTATTTAAGTGAACTACCGGGTAGTGCCCCTGTGTCCTATTGCTAATTCTGAGATAGTTGTCAGAATATTAAAGTGAAAGCAGGCGAGTGTATAACTCACATGTAGTCAGTGCACAGTGCGCTCACTGCAAACAGAAAGAAAGTATGCGAGAGTATAATTGACAAGTTACTTTCTTCCAAGAGGAATAACTCTAATCATTTTTAGCTGTTATTCACATTAGATTATGTCCCTTAATCATAACATCGATATTGTAACAATTGTTTGATAATATTTAACCATGTCTTTTATTCCATAGCTGCTTTACACCGTGTTGTTATATTAACATATTGTTTGTCGGAAAATAGCTCGGCGAGCTAATGTTATAGTGTTTTCCATAACCGACTTTAAATAAAACGTCTTGCATCTTGACATGCAGTCAGAATATGGCGCGCTCACTGCTATGAACTAATATAATTTATCTTATATAATACGTGCCTGTCTGCTGTGTAACCACATTATACATTTGCAATGCATTATATACACACACTATGATACATGTATAACTAAAATGCTGCGTGTTCATTAGTGTATACAAAATATTGTGCAATTCATGCACAGACTTAGTTTAGTTTAAACATATTTTACAGTGCAGTTGCAGTACATTATATACAAGCACTATGATACATACACAACTTCAATGTTATAACTCGCTTATTAATACTAATATGTCATATTAATTTGTATTACCAAGCCTGATAACATTCTTAGTGAAGCAACTAATATTATACTTAAGAGCATCTAGATTAAAGCAGGCTAATTGACCTGGTACTGAATGGCTCTAGACAGTCTAGAGCAGACTGTAGGAAAACATAACAGAATAGAATAGAACATATTTTAATTTTCCACAGGTACAAACCATGTTCATAGCCGAAGTGCCCATATATTCAAACTTAGACTTTAAATGAACAACTGCAGGAACGCTTAATATATGTTTAATTTGTATATACACAATGTGTGTGTTTGACTATGAACATGTAGTTCTATGTTTAACTTAATAAACTTTATGTTATGTTATGTATACATGTAGCGAACATACTTAGTATTGAAATGAACAACTCAAGGAACGCTTAATGTGTAATGTAGTCTATTTTAGAACATATTATTGTACTCATGAAATAAGGTTAAGTAACACGCAAACCAAAAGAAAGTATGCGAGAGTATAATTCACAAGTTACTTTCTTCCAAGAGGAATAACTCTAATCAATTTTAGCTGCAGCACAGCACAGCACAGCACAGCACAGCACAGCACAGCACAGCACAGCACAGCACAGCACAGCACAGCACAGCACAGCACAGCACAGCACAGCACAGCACAGCACAGCACAGCACACAGCACACAGCACACAGCACACAGCACACAGCACACAGCACACAGCACACAGCACACAGCACACAGCACACAGCACACAGCACACAGCACACAGCACACAGCACACAGCACACAGCACAGCACACATAACATAACAAAACATAGCAAACCAAAACCGAAAAACAAAAATAGAATTGAATAGAATAGAATAAACCCGAACACATTTAAATTTCCCACAAGTACAAAATTAGTTCATATCACTTACTCCTTTAATTATTGTACTCAATAAAATGGGTGGATCAAAACACCAAAAACAATGCTAGAACGATAAATTACAAACTTGATCGTGACGTCATAGTGGCTAGACAGATTGAGCAATCCTTTTCAAATCCCTGTCAATAGAATATTTCACACTCCTTTCATCCATTGTTCAAAGAACAAAGCCGACATGCGTAGGTTGTGACGTAAATAAATTTGAGTTAAAGTTAATTCGTATTACGTTAATGCATTAGATTGAACTTTTAAAATAATTTGCATTCTTGCATGTTCTTTTTCGTGTACAAAATAGTGCGCAATTCATGCACAGTCTAAACATAGTATACATTTGCAATACATTATATACACACAATTGGATACATGTATAACTTCAATAGTATACATTGTTTATTTATTTGTCATGTTAATTTGTATTACCAAGGCTGGTAGCACACACTTGAAGCCACTGATATTAGACTGTATAGCATCTAAATACAAACAACCTAATTTGACGTGGCACTGAATGCCTACAATGTCTTGACAATATAGAACGTATATGTTCAAATCAATTCAAAGGCTATATACAGTGTATTTAAGTGAACTACCGGGTAGTGCCCCTGTGTCCTATTGCTAATTCTGAGATAGTTGTCAGAATATTAAAGTGAAAGCAGGCGAGTGTATAACTCACATGTAGTCAGTGCACAGTGCGCTCACTGCAAACAGAAAGAAAGTATGCGAGAGTATAATTGACAAGTTACTTTCTTCCAAGAGGAATAACTCTAATCATTTTTAGCTGTTATTCACATTAGATTATGTCCCTTAATCATAACATCGATATTGTAACAATTGTTTGATAATATTTAACCATGTCTTTTATTCCATAGCTGCTTTACACCGTGTTGTTATATTAACATATTGTTTGTCGGAAAATAGCTCGGCGAGCTAATGTTATAGTGTTTTCCATAACCGACTTTAAATAAAACGTCTTGCATCTTGACATGCAGTCAGAATATGGCGCGCTCACTGCTATGAACTAATATAATTTATCTTATATAATACGTGCCTGTCTGCTGTGTAACCACATTATACATTTGCAATGCATTATATACACACACTATGATACATGTATAACTAAAATGCTGCGTGTTCATTAGTGTATACAAAATATTGTGCAATTCATGCACAGACTTAGTTTAGTTTAAACATATTTTACAGTGCAGTTGCAGTACATTATATACAAGCACTATGATACATACACAACTTCAATGTTATAACTCGCTTATTAATACTAATATGTCATATTAATTTGTATTACCAAGCCTGATAACATTCTTAGTGAAGCAACTAATATTATACTTAAGAGCATCTAGATTAAAGCAGGCTAATTGACCTGGTACTGAATGGCTCTAGACAGTCTAGAGCAGACTGTAGGAAAACATAACAGAATAGAATAGAACATATTTTAATTTTCCACAGGTACAAACCATGTTCATAGCCGAAGTGCCCATATATTCAAACTTAGACTTTAAATGAACAACTGCAGGAACGCTTAATATATGTTTAATTTGTATATACACAATGTGTGTGTTTGACTATGAACATGTAGTTCTATGTTTAACTTAATAAACTTTATGTTATGTTATGTATACATGTAGCGAACATACTTAGTATTGAAATGAACAACTCAAGGAACGCTTAATGTGTAATGTAGTCTATTTTAGAACATATTATTGTACTCATGAAATAAGGTTAAGTAACACGCAAACCAAAAGAAAGTATGCGAGAGTATAATTCACAAGTTACTTTCTTCCAAGAGGAATAACTCTAATCAATTTTAGCTGCAGCACAGCACAGCACAGCACAGCACAGCACAGCACAGCACAGCACAGCACAGCACAGCACAGCACAGCACAGCACAGCACAGCACAGCACAGCACAGCACAGCACAGCACAGCACAGCACACAGCACACAGCACACAGCACACAGCACACAGCACACAGCACACAGCACACAGCACACAGCACACAGCACACAGCACACAGCACACAGCACACAGCACACAGCACACAGCACATAACATAACAAAACATAGCAAACCAAAACCGAAAAACAAAAATAGAATTGAATAGAATAGAATAAACCCGAACACATTTAAATTTCCCACAAGTACAAAATTAGTTCATATCACTTACTCCTTTAATTATTGTACTCAATAAAATGGGGGGATCAAAACACCAAAAACAATGCTAGAACGATAAATTACAAACTTGATCGTGACGTCATAGTGGCTAGACAGATTGAGCAATCCTTTTCAAATCCCTGTCAATAGAATATTTCACACTCCTTTCATCCATTGTTCAAAGAACAAAGCCGACATGCGTAGGTTGTGACGTAAATAAATTTGAGTTAAAGTTAATTCGTATTACGTTAATGCATTAGATTGAACTTTTAAAATAATTTGCATTCTTGCATGTTCTTTTTCGTGTACAAAATAGTGCGCAATTCATGCACAGTCTAAACATAGTATACATTTGCAATACATTATATACACACAATTGGATACATGTATAACTTCAATAGCATACATTGTTTATTTATTTGTCATGTTAATTTGTATTACCAAGGCACATTATATACAAGCACTATGATACATACACAACTTCAATGTTATAACTCGCTTATTAATACTAATATGTCATATTAATTTGTATTACCAAGCCTGATAACATTCTTAGTGAAGCAACTAATATTATACTTAAGAGCATCTAGATTAAAGCAGGCTAATAGACCTGGTACTGAATGCCTCTAGACAGTCTAAAGCAGACTGTAGGAAAACATAACAGAATAGAATAGAACATATTTTAATTTTCCTCAGGTACAAACCATGTTCATAGCCGAAGTGCCCATATATTCAAACTTAGACTTTAAATGAACAACTGTAGGAACGCTTAATATATGTTTAATTTGTATATACACAATGTGTGTGTTTGACTATGAACATGTAGTTCTATGTTTAACTTAATAAACTTTATGTTATGTTATGTATACATGTAGCGAACATACTTAGTATTGAAATGAACAACTCAAGGAACGCTTAATGTGTAATGTAGTCTATTTTAGAACATATTATTGTACTCATGAAATAAGGTTAAGTAACACGCAAACCAAAAGAAAGTATGCGAGAGTATAATTCACAAGTTACTTTCTTCCAAGAGGAATAACTCTAATCAATTTTAGCTGCAGCACAGCACAGCACAGCACAGCACAGCACAGCACAGCACAGCACAGCACAGCACAGCACAGCACAGCACAGCACAGCACAGCACAGCACAGCACAGCACAGCACAGCACAGCACAGCACAGCACAGCACAGCACAGCACACAGCACACAGCACACAGCACACAGCACACAGCACACAGCACACAGCACACAGCACACAGCACACAGCACACAGCACACAGCACACAGCACACAGCACACAGCACACAGCACACAGCACACAGCACAGCACACATAACATAACAAAACATAGCAAACCAAAACCGAAAAACAAAAATAGAATTGAATAGAATAGAATAAACCCGAACACATTTAAATTTCCCACAAGTACAAAATTAGTTCATATCACTTACTCCTTTAATTATTGTACTCAATAAAATGGGGGGATCAAAACACCAAAAACAATGCTAGAACGATAAATTACAAACTTGATCGTGACGTCATAGTGGCTAGACAGATTGAGCAATCCTTTTCAAATCCCTGTCAATAGAATATTTCACACTCCTTTCATCCATTGTTCAAAGAACAAAGCCGACATGCGTAGGTTGTGACGTAAATAAATTTGAGTTAAAGTTAATTCGTATTACGTTAATGCATTAGATTGAACTTTTAAAATAATTTGCATTCTTGCATGTTCTTTTTCGTGTACAAAATAGTGCGCAATTCATGCACAGTCTAAACATAGTATACATTTGCAATACATTATATACACACAATTGGATACATGTATAACTTCAATAGCATACATTGTTTATTTATTTGTCATGTTAATTTGTATTACCAAGGCACATTATATACAAGCACTATGATACATACACAACTTCAATGTTATAACTCGCTTATTAATACTAATATGTCATATTAATTTGTATTACCAAGCCTGATAACATTCTTAGTGAAGCAACTAATATTATACTTAAGAGCATCTAGATTAAAGCAGGCTAATAGACCTGGTACTGAATGCCTCTAGACAGTCTAAAGCAGACTGTAGGAAAACATAACAGAATAGAATAGAACATATTTTAATTTTCCTCAGGTACAAACCATGTTCATAGCCGAAGTGCCCATATATTCAAACTTAGACTTTAAATGAACAACTGTAGGAACGCTTAATATATGTTTAATTTGTATATACACAATGTGTGTGTTTGACTATGAACATGTAGTTCTATGTTTAACTTAATAAACTTTATGTTATGTTATGTATACATGTAGCGAACATACTTAGTATTGAAATGAACAACTCAAGGAACGCTTAATGTGTAATGTAGTCTATTTTAGAACATATTATTGTACTCATGAAATTAGGTTAAGTAACACGCAAACCAAAAGAAAGTATGCGAGAGTATAATTCACAAGTTACTTTCTTCCAAGAGGAATAACTCTAATCAATTTTAGCTGCAGCACAGCACAGCACAGCACAGCACAGCACAGCACAGCACAGCACAGCACAGCACAGCACAGCACAGCACAGCACAGCACAGCACAGCACAGCACAGCACAGCACAGCACAGCACAGCACAGCACAGCACAGCACAGCACAGCACAGCACAGCACAGCACAGCACAGCACAGCACAGCACAGCACAGCACAGCACAGCACAGCACAGCACAGCACAGCACAGCACAGCACAGCACAGCACAGCACAGCACAGCACAGCACAGCACAGCACAGCACAGCACAGCACAGCACAGCACAGCACAGCACAGCACAGCACAGCACAGCACAGCACAGCACAGCACAGCACAGCACAGCACAGCACAGCACAGCACAGCACACATAACATAACAAAACATAGCAAACCAAAACCGAAAAACAAAAATAGAATTGAATAGAATAGAATAAACCCGAACACATTTAAATTTCCCACAAGTACAAAATTAGTTCATATCACTTACTCCTTTAATTATTGTACTCAATAAAATGGGTGGATCAAAACACCAAAAACAATGCTAGAACGATAAATTACAAACTTGATCGTGACGTCATAGTGGCTAGACAGATTGAGCAATCCTTTTCAAATCCCTGTCAATAGAATATTTCACACTCCTTTCATCCATTGTTCAAAGAACAAAGCCGACATGCGTAGGTTGTGACGTAAATAAATTTGAGTTAAAGTTAATTCGTATTACGTTAATGCATTAGATTGAACTTTTAAAATAATTTGCATTCTTGCATGTTCTTTTTCGTGTACAAAATAGTGCGCAATTCATGCACAGTCTAAACATAGTATACATTTGCAATACATTATATACACACAATTGGATACATGTATAACTTCAATAGCATACATTGTTTATTTATTTGTCATGTTAATTTGTATTACCAAGGCACATTATATACAAGCACTATGATACATACACAACTTCAATGTTATAACTCGCTTATTAATACTAATATGTCATATTAATTTGTATTACCAAGCCTGATAACATTCTTAGTGAAGCAACTAATATTATACTTAAGAGCATCTAGATTAAAGCAGGCTAATAGACCTGGTACTGAATGCCTCTAGACAGTCTAGAGCAGACTGTAGGAAAACATAACAGAATAGAATAGAACATATTTTAATTTTCCTCAGGTACAAACCATGTTCATAGCCGAAGTGCCCATATATTCAAACTTAGACTTTAAATGAACAACTGTAGGAACGCTTAATATATGTTTAATTTGTATATACACAATGTGTGTGTTTGACTATGAACATGTAGTTCTATGTTTAACTTAATAAACTTTATGTTATGTTATGTATACATGTAGCGAACATACTTAGTATTGAAATGAACAACTCAAGGAACGCTTAATGTGTAATGTAGTCTATTTTAGAACATATTATTGTACTCATGAAATTAGGTTAAGTAACACGCAAACCAAAAGAAAGTATGCGAGAGTATAATTCACAAGTTACTTTCTTCCAAGAGGAATAACTCTAATCAATTTAGCTGCAGCACAGCACAGCACAGCACAGCACAGCACAGCACAGCACAGCACAGCACAGCACAGCACAGCACAGCACAGCACAGCACAGCACAGCACAGCACAGCACAGCACAGCACAGCACAGCACAGCACAGCACAGCACAGCACAGCACAGCACAGCACAGCACAGCACAGCACAGCACAGCACAGCACAGCACAGCACAGCACAGCACAGCACAGCACAGCACAGCACAGCACAGCACAGCACAGCACAGCACAGCACAGCACAGCACAGCACAGCACAGCACAGCACAGCACAGCACAGCACAGCACAGCACAGCACAGCACAGCACAGCACAGCACAGCACAGCACAGCACAGCACAGCACAGCACAGCACAGCACAGCACAGCACAGCACAGCACAGCACAGCACAGCACAGCACAGCACAGCACAGCACAGCACAGCACAGCACAGCACAGCACAGCACAGCACAGCACAGCACATAACTAAAATGCTGCGTGTTCATTAGTGTATACAAAATATTGTGCAATTCATGCACAGACTTAGTTTAGTTTAAACATATTTTACAGTGCAGTTGCAGTACATTATATACAAGCACTATGATACATACACAACTTCAATGTTATAACTCGCTTATTAATACTAATATGTCATATTAATTTGTATTACCAAGCCTGATAACATTCTTAGTGAAGCAACTAATATTATACTTAAGAGCATCTAGATTAAAGCAGGCTAATTGACCTGGTACTGAATGGCTCTAGACAGTCTAGAGCAGACTGTAGGAAAACATAACAGAATAGAATAGAACATATTTTAATTTTCCACAGGTACAAACCATGTTCATAGCCGAAGTGCCCATATATTCAAACTTAGACTTTAAATGAACAACTGCAGGAACGCTTAATATATGTTTAATTTGTATATACACAATGTGTGTGTTTGACTATGAACATGTAGTTCTATGTTTAACTTAATAAACTTTATGTTATGTTATGTATACATGTAGCGAACATACTTAGTATTGAAATGAACAACTCAAGGAACGCTTAATGTGTAATGTAGTCTATTTTAGAACATATTATTGTACTCATGAAATTAGGTTAAGTAACACGCAAACCAAAAGAAAGTATGCGAGAGTATAATTCACAAGTTACTTTCTTCCAAGAGGAATAACTCTAATCAATTTTAGCTGCAGCACAGCACAGCACAGCACAGCACAGCACAGCACAGCACAGCACAGCACAGCACAGCACAGCACAGCACAGCACAGCACAGCACAGCACAGCACAGCACAGCACAGCACAGCACAGCACAGCACAGCACAGCACAGCACAGCACAGCACAGCACAGCACAGCACAGCACAGCACAGCACAGCACAGCACAGCACAGCACAGCACAGCACAGCACACAGCACAGCACAGCACAGCACAGCACACATAACATAACAAAACATAGCAAACCAAAACCGAAAAACAAAAATAGAATTGAATAGAATAGAATAAACCCGAACACATTTAAATTTCCCACAAGTACAAAATTAGTTCATATCACTTACTCCTTTAATTATTGTACTCAATAAAATGGGTGGATCAAAACACCAAAAACAATGCTAGAACGATAAATTACAAACTTGATCGTGACGTCATAGTGGCTAGACAGATTGAGCAATCCTTTTCAAATCCCTGTCAATAGAATATTTCACACTCCTTTCATCCATTGTTCAAAGAACAAAGCCGACATGCGTAGGTTGTGACGTAAATAAATTTGAGTTAAAGTTAATTCGTATTACGTTAATGCATTAGATTGAACTTTTAAAATAATTTGCATTCTTGCATGTTCTTTTTCGTGTACAAAATAGTGCGCAATTCATGCACAGTCTAAACATAGTATACATTTGCAATACATTATATACACACAATTGGATACATGTATAACTTCAATAGTATACATTGTTTATTTATTTGTCATGTTAATTTGTATTACCAAGGCTGGTAGCACACACTTGAAGCCACTGATATTAGACTGTATAGCATCTAAATACAAACAACCTAATTTGACGTGGCACTGAATGCCTACAATGTCTTGACAATATAGAACGTATATGTTCAAATCAATTCAAAGGCTATATACAGTGTATTTAAGTGAACTACCGGGTAGTGCCCCTGTGTCCTATTGCTAATTCTGAGATAGTTGTCAGAATATTAAAGTGAAAGCAGGCGAGTGTATAACTCACATGTAGTCAGTGCACAGTGCGCTCACTGCAAACAGAAAGAAAGTATGCGAGAGTATAATTGACAAGTTACTTTCTTCCAAGAGGAATAACTCTAATCATTTTTAGCTGTTATTCACATTAGATTATGTCCCTTAATCATAACATCGATATTGTAACAATTGTTTGATAATATTTAACCATGTCTTTTATTCCATAGCTGCTTTACACCGTGTTGTTATATTAACATATTGTTTGTCGGAAAATAGCTCGGCGAGCTAATGTTATAGTGTTTTCCATAACCGACTTTAAATAAAACGTCTTGCATCTTGACATGCAGTCAGAATATGGCGCGCTCACTGCTATGAACTAATATAATTTATCTTATATAATACGTGCCTGTCTGCTGTGTAACCACATTATACATTTGCAATGCATTATATACACACACTATGATACATGTATAACTAAAATGCTGCGTGTTCATTAGTGTATACAAAATATTGTGCAATTCATGCACAGACTTAGTTTAGTTTAAACATATTTTACAGTGCAGTTGCAGTACATTATATACAAGCACTATGATACATACACAACTTCAATGTTATAACTCGCTTATTAATACTAATATGTCATATTAATTTGTATTACCAAGCCTGATAACATTCTTAGTGAAGCAACTAATATTATACTTAAGAGCATCTAGATTAAAGCAGGCTAATTGACCTGGTACTGAATGGCTCTAGACAGTCTAGAGCAGACTGTAGGAAAACATAACAGAATAGAATAGAACATATTTTAATTTTCCACAGGTACAAACCATGTTCATAGCCGAAGTGCCCATATATTCAAACTTAGACTTTAAATGAACAACTGCAGGAACGCTTAATATATGTTTAATTTGTATATACACAATGTGTGTGTTTGACTATGAACATGTAGTTCTATGTTTAACTTAATAAACTTTATGTTATGTTATGTATACATGTAGCGAACATACTTAGTATTGAAATGAACAACTCAAGGAACGCTTAATGTGTAATGTAGTCTATTTTAGAACATATTATTGTACTCATGAAATTAGGTTAAGTAACACGCAAACCAAAAGAAAGTATGCGAGAGTATAATTCACAAGTTACTTTCTTCCAAGAGGAATAACTCTAATCAATTTTAGCTGCAGCACAGCACAGCACAGCACAGCACAGCACAGCACAGCACAGCACAGCACAGCACAGCACAGCACAGCACAGCACAGCACAGCACAGCACAGCACAGCACAGCACAGCACAGCACAGCACAGCACAGCACAGCACAGCACAGCACAGCACAGCACAGCACAGCACAGCACAGCACAGCACAGCACAGCACAGCACAGCACAGCACAGCACAGCACAGCACAGCACAGCACAGCACAGCACAGCACAGCACAGCACAGCACAGCACAGCACACATAACATAACAAAACATAGCAAACCAAAACCGAAAAACAAAAATAGAATTGAATAGAATAGAATAAACCCGAACACATTTAAATTTCCCACAAGTACAAAATTAGTTCATATCACTTACTCCTTTAATTATTGTACTCAATAAAATGGGTGGATCAAAACACCAAAAACAATGCTAGAACGATAATTTACAAACTTGATCGTGACGTCATAGTGGCTAGACAGATTGAGCAATCCTTTTCAAATCCCTGTCAATAGAATATTTCACACTCCTTTCATCCATTGTTCAAAGAACAAAGCCGACATGCGTAGGTTGTGACGTAAATAAATTTGAGTTAAAGTTAATTCGTATTACGTTAATGCATTAGATTGAACTTTTAAAATAATTTGCATTCTTGCATGTTCTTTTTCGTGTACAAAATAGTGCGCAATTCATGCACAGTCTAAACATAGTATACATTTGCAATACATTATATACACACAATTGGATACATGTATAACTTCAATAGTATACATTGTTTATTTATTTGTCATGTTAATTTGTATTACCAAGGCTGGTAGCACACACTTGAAGCCACTGATATTAGACTGTATAGCATCTAAATACAAACAACCTAATTTGACGTGGCACTGAATGCCTACAATGTCTTGACAATATAGAACGTATATGTTCAAATCAATTCAAAGGCTATATACAGTGTATTTAAGTGAACTACCGGGTAGTGCCCCTGTGTCCTATTGCTAATTCTGAGATAGTTGTCAGAATATTAAAGTGAAAGCAGGCGAGTGTATAACTCACATGTAGTCAGTGCACAGTGCGCTCACTGCAAACAGAAAGAAAGTATGCGAGAGTATAATTGACAAGTTACTTTCTTCCAAGAGGAATAACTCTAATCATTTTTAGCTGTTATTCACATTAGATTATGTCCCTTAATCATAACATCGATATTGTAACAATTGTTTGATAATATTTAACCATGTCTTTTATTCCATAGCTGCTTTACACCGTGTTGTTATATTAACATATTGTTTGTCGGAAAATAGCTCGGCGAGCTAATGTTATAGTGTTTTCCATAACCGACTTTAAATAAAACGTCTTGCATCTTGACATGCAGTCAGAATATGGCGCGCTCACTGCTATGAACTAATATAATTTATCTTATATAATACGTGCCTGTCTGCTGTGTAACCACATTATACATTTGCAATGCATTATATACACACACTATGATACATGTATAACTAAAATGCTGCGTGTTCATTAGTGTATACAAAATATTGTGCAATTCATGCACAGACTTAGTTTAGTTTAAACATATTTTACAGTGCAGTTGCAGTACATTATATACAAGCACTATGATACATACACAACTTCAATGTTATAACTCGCTTATTAATACTAATATGTCATATTAATTTGTATTACCAAGCCTGATAACATTCTTAGTGAAGCAACTAATATTATACTTAAGAGCATCTAGATTAAAGCAGGCTAATTGACCTGGTACTGAATGGCTCTAGACAGTCTAGAGCAGACTGTAGGAAAACATAACAGAATAGAATAGAACATATTTTAATTTTCCACAGGTACAAACCATGTTCATAGCCGAAGTGCCCATATATTCAAACTTAGACTTTAAATGAACAACTGCAGGAACGCTTAATATATGTTTAATTTGTATATACACAATGTGTGTGTTTGACTATGAACATGTAGTTCTATGTTTAACTTAATAAACTTTATGTTATGTTATGTATACATGTAGCGAACATACTTAGTATTGAAATGAACAACTCAAGGAACGCTTAATGTGTAATGTAGTCTATTTTAGAACATATTATTGTACTCATGAAATAAGGTTAAGTAACACGCAAACCAAAAGAAAGTATGCGAGAGTATAATTCACAAGTTACTTTCTTCCAAGAGGAATAACTCTAATCAATTTTAGCTGCAGCACAGCACAGCACAGCACAGCACAGCACAGCACAGCACAGCACAGCACAGCACAGCACAGCACACAGCACACAGCACACAGCACACAGCACACAGCACACAGCACACAGCACACAGCACACAGCACACAGCACACAGCACACAGCACACAGCACACAGCACACAGCACACAGCACACAGCACACAGCACAGCACACATAGCATAACAAAACATAGCAAACCAAAACCGAAAAACAAAAATAGAATTGAATAGAATAGAATAAACCCGAACACATTTAAATTTCCCACAAGTACAAAATTAGTTCATATCACTTACGCCTTTAATTATTGTACTCAATAAAATGGGGGGATCAAAACACCAAAAACAATGCTAGAACGATAAATTACAAACTTGATCGTGACGTCATAGTGGCTAGACAGATTGAGCAATCCTTTTCAAATCCCTGTCAATAGAATATTTCACACTCCTTTCATCCATTGTTCAAAGAACAAAGCCGACATGCGTAGGTTGTGACGTAAATAAATTTGAGTTAAAGTTAATTCGTATTACGTTAATGCATTAGATTGAACTTTTAAAATAATTTGCATTCTTGCATGTTCTTTTTCGTGTACAAAATAGTGCGCAATTCATGCACAGTCTAAACATAGTATACATTTGCAATACATTATATACACACAATTGGATACATGTATAACTTCAATAGCATACATTGTTTATTTATTTGTCATGTTAATTTGTATTACCAAGGCACATTATATACAAGCACTATGATACATACACAACTTCAATGTTATAACTCGCTTATTAATACTAATATGTCATATTAATTTGTATTACCAAGCCTGATAACATTCTTAGTGAAGCAACTAATATTATACTTAAGAGCATCTAGATTAAAGCAGGCTAATAGACCTGGTACTGAATGCCTCTAGACAGTCTAGAGCAGACTGTAGGAAAACATAACAGAATAGAATAGAACATATTTTAATTTTCCTCAGGTACAAACCATGTTCATAGCCGAAGTGCCCATATATTCAAACTTAGACTTTAAATGAACAACTGTAGGAACGCTTAATATATGTTTAATTTGTATATACACAATGTGTGTGTTTGACTATGAACATGTAGTTCTATGTTTAACTTAATAAACTTTATGTTATGTTATGTATACATGTAGCGAACATACTTAGTATTGAAATGAACAACTCAAGGAACGCTTAATGTGTAATGTAGTCTATTTTAGAACATATTATTGTACTCATGAAATTAGGTTAAGTAACACGCAAACCAAAAGAAAGTATGCGAGAGTATAATTCACAAGTTACTTTCTTCCAAGAGGAATAACTCTAATCAATTTAGCTGCAGCACAGCACAGCACAGCACAGCACAGCACAGCACAGCACAGCACAGCACAGCACAGCACAGCACAGCACAGCACAGCACAGCACAGCACAGCACAGCACAGCACAGCACAGCACAGCACAGCACAGCACAGCACAGCACAGCACAGCACAGCACAGCACAGCACAGCACAGCACAGCACAGCACAGCACAGCACAGCACAGCACAGCACAGCACAGCACAGCACAGCACAGCACAGCACAGCACAGCACAGCACAGCACAGCACAGCACAGCACAGCACAGCACAGCACAGCACAGCACAGCACAGCACAGCACAGCACAGCACAGCACAGCACAGCACAGCACAGCACAGCACAGCACAGCACAGCACAGCACAGCACAGCACAGCACAGCTAAACCGAAAAACAAAAATAGAATTGAATAGAATAGAATAAACCCGAACACATTTAAATTTCCCACAAGTACAAAATTAGTTCATATCACTTACTTCTTTAATTATTGTACTCAATAAAATGGGGGGATCAAAACACCAAAAACAATGCTAGAACGATAAATTACAAACTTGATCGTGACGTCATAGTGGCTAGACAGATTGAGCAATCCTTTTCAAATCCCTGTCAATAGAATATTTCACACTCCTTTCATCCATTGTTCAAAGAACAAAGCCGACATGCGTAGGTTGTGACGTAAATAAATTTGAGTTAAAGTTAATTCGTATTACGTTAATGCATTAGATTGAACTTTTAAAATAATTTGCATTCTTGCATGTTCTTTTTCGTGTACAAAATAGTGCGCAATTCATGCACAGTCTAAACATAGTATACATTTGCAATACATTATATACACACAATTGGATACATGTATAACTTCAATAGCATACATTGTTTATTTATTTGTCATGTTAATTTGTATTACCAAGGCACATTATATACAAGCACTATGATACATACACAACTTCAATGTTATAACTCGCTTATTAATACTAATATGTCATATTAATTTGTATTACCAAGCCTGATAACATTCTTAGTGAAGCAACTAATATTATACTTAAGAGCATCTAGATTAAAGCAGGCTAATTGACCTGGTACTGAATGGCTCTAGACAGTCTAGAGCAGACTGTAGGAAAACATAACAGAATAGAATAGAACATATTTTAATTTTCCTCAGGTACAAACCATGTTCATAGCCGAAGTGCCCATATATTCAAACTTAGACTTTAAATGAACAACTGTAGGAACGCTTAATATATGTTTAATTTGTATATACACAATGTGTGTGTTTGACTATGAACATGTAGTTCTATGTTTAACTTAATAAACTTTATGTTATGTTATGTATACATGTAGCGAACATACTTAGTATTGAAATGAACAACTCAAGGAACGCTTAATGTGTAATGTAGTCTATTTTAGAACATATTATTGTACTCATGAAATTAGGTTAAGTAACACGCAAACCAAAAGAAAGTATGCGAGAGTATAATTCACAAGTTACTTTCTTCCAAGAGGAATAACTCTAATCAATTTTAGCTGCAGCACAGCACAGCACAGCACAGCACAGCACAGCACAGCACAGCACAGCACAGCACAGCACAGCACAGCACAGCACAGCACAGCACAGCACAGCACAGCACAGCACAGCACAGCACAGCACAGCACAGCACAGCACAGCACAGCACAGCACAGCACAGCACAGCACAGCACAGCACAGCACAGCACAGCACAGCACAGCACAGCACAGCACAGCACAGCACAGCACAGCACAGCACAGCACAGCACAGCACAGCACAGCACAGCACAGCACAGCACAGCACAGCACAGCACAGCACAGCACAGCACAGCACAGCACAGCACAGCACAGCACAGCACAGCACAGCACAGCACAGCACAGCACAGCACACATAACATAACAAAACATAGCAAACCAAAACCGAAAAACAAAAATAGAATTGAATAGAATAGAATAAACCCGAACACATTTAAATTTCCCACAAGTACAAAATTAGTTCATATCACTTACTCCTTTAATTATTGTACTCAATAAAATGGGTGGATCAAAACACCAAAAACAATGCTAGAACGATAAATTACAAACTTGATCGTGACGTCATAGTGGCTAGACAGATTGAGCAATCCTTTTCAAATCCCTGTCAATAGAATATTTCACACTCCTTTCATCCATTGTTCAAAGAACAAAGCCGACATGCGTAGGTTGTGACGTAAATAAATTTGAGTTAAAGTTAATTCGTATTACGTTAATGCATTAGATTGAACTTTTAAAATAATTTGCATTCTTGCATGTTCTTTTTCGTGTACAAAATAGTGCGCAATTCATGCACAGTCTAAACATAGTATACATTTGCAATACATTATATACACACAATTGGATACATGTATAACTTCAATAGTATACATTGTTTATTTATTTGTCATGTTAATTTGTATTACCAAGGCTGGTAGCACACACTTGAAGCCACTGATATTAGACTGTATAGCATCTAAATACAAACAACCTAATTTGACGTGGCACTGAATGCCTACAATGTCTTGACAATATAGAACGTATATGTTCAAATCAATTCAAAGGCTATATACAGTGTATTTAAGTGAACTACCGGGTAGTGCCCCTGTGTCCTATTGCTAATTCTGAGATAGTTGTCAGAATATTAAAGTGAAAGCAGGCGAGTGTATAACTCACATGTAGTCAGTGCACAGTGCGCTCACTGCAAACAGAAAGAAAGTATGCGAGAGTATAATTGACAAGTTACTTTCTTCCAAGAGGAATAACTCTAATCATTTTTAGCTGTTATTCACATTAGATTATGTCCCTTAATCATAACATCGATATTGTAACAATTGTTTGATAATATTTAACCATGTCTTTTATTCCATAGCTGCTTTACACCGTGTTGTTATATTAACATATTGTTTGTCGGAAAATAGCTCGGCGAGCTAATGTTATAGTGTTTTCCATAACCGACTTTAAATAAAACGTCTTGCATCTTGACATGCAGTCAGAATATGGCGCGCTCACTGCTATGAACTAATATAATTTATCTTATATAATACGTGCCTGTCTGCTGTGTAACCACATTATACATTTGCAATGCATTATATACACACACTATGATACATGTATAACTAAAATGCTGCGTGTTCATTAGTGTATACAAAATATTGTGCAATTCATGCACAGACTTAGTTTAGTTTAAACATATTTTACAGTGCAGTTGCAGTACATTATATACAAGCACTATGATACATACACAACTTCAATGTTATAACTCGCTTATTAATACTAATATGTCATATTAATTTGTATTACCAAGCCTGATAACATTCTTAGTGAAGCAACTAATATTATACTTAAGAGCATCTAGATTAAAGCAGGCTAATTGACCTGGTACTGAATGGCTCTAGACAGTCTAGAGCAGACTGTAGGAAAACATAACAGAATAGAATAGAACATATTTTAATTTTCCACAGGTACAAACCATGTTCATAGCCGAAGTGCCCATATATTCAAACTTAGACTTTAAATGAACAACTGCAGGAACGCTTAATATATGTTTAATTTGTATATACACAATGTGTGTGTTTGACTATGAACATGTAGTTCTATGTTTAACTTAATAAACTTTATGTTATGTTATGTATACATGTAGCGAACATACTTAGTATTGAAATGAACAACTCAAGGAACGCTTAATGTGTAATGTAGTCTATTTTAGAACATATTATTGTACTCATGAAATAAGGTTAAGTAACACGCAAACCAAAAGAAAGTATGCGAGAGTATAATTCACAAGTTACTTTCTTCCAAGAGGAATAACTCTAATCAATTTTAGCTGCAGCACAGCACAGCACAGCACAGCACAGCACAGCACAGCACAGCACAGCACAGCACAGCACAGCACAGCACAGCACAGCACAGCACAGCACAGCACAGCACACAGCACACAGCACACAGCACACAGCACACAGCACACAGCACACAGCACACAGCACACAGCACACAGCACACAGCACACAGCACACAGCACACAGCACACAGCACACAGCACAGCACACATAACATAACAAAACATAGCAAACCAAAACCGAAAAACAAAAATAGAATTGAATAGAATAGAATAAACCCGAACACATTTAAATTTCCCACAAGTACAAAATTAGTTCATATCACTTACTCCTTTAATTATTGTACTCAATAAAATGGGGGGATCAAAACACCAAAAACAATGCTAGAACGATAAATTACAAACTTGATCGTGACGTCATAGTGGCTAGACAGATTGAGCAATCCTTTTCAAATCCCTGTCAATAGAATATTTCACACTCCTTTCATCCATTGTTCAAAGAACAAAGCCGACATGCGTAGGTTGTGACGTAAATAAATTTGAGTTAAAGTTAATTCGTATTACGTTAATGCATTAGATTGAACTTTTAAAATAATTTGCATTCTTGCATGTTCTTTTTCGTGTACAAAATAGTGCGCAATTCATGCACAGTCTAAACATAGTATACATTTGCAATACATTATATACACACAATTGGATACATGTATAACTTCAATAGCATACATTGTTTATTTATTTGTCATGTTAATTTGTATTACCAAGGCACATTATATACAAGCACTATGATACATACACAACTTCAATGTTATAACTCGCTTATTAATACTAATATGTCATATTAATTTGTATTACCAAGCCTGATAACATTCTTAGTGAAGCAACTAATATTATACTTAAGAGCATCTAGATTAAAGCAGGCTAATAGACCTGGTACTGAATGCCTCTAGACAGTCTAGAGCAGACTGTAGGAAAACATAACAGAATAGAATAGAACATATTTTAATTTTCCTCAGGTACAAACCATGTTCATAGCCGAAGTGCCCATATATTCAAACTTAGACTTTAAATGAACAACTGTAGGAACGCTTAATATATGTTTAATTTGTATATACACAATGTGTGTGTTTGACTATGAACATGTAGTTCTATGTTTAACTTAATAAACTTTATGTTATGTTATGTATACATGTAGCGAACATACTTAGTATTGAAATGAACAACTCAAGGAACGCTTAATGTGTAATGTAGTCTATTTTAGAACATATTATTGTACTCATGAAATTAGGTTAAGTAACACGCAAACCAAAAGAAAGTATGCGAGAGTATAATTCACAAGTTACTTTCTTCCAAGAGGAATAACTCTAATCAATTTAGCTGCAGCACAGCACAGCACAGCACAGCACAGCACAGCACAGCACAGCACAGCACAGCACAGCACAGCACAGCACAGCACAGCACAGCACAGCACAGCACAGCACAGCACAGCACAGCACAGCACAGCACAGCACAGCACAGCACAGCACAGCACAGCACAGCACAGCACAGCACAGCACAGCACAGCACAGCACAGCACAGCACAGCACAGCACAGCACAGCACAGCACAGCACAGCACAGCACAGCACAGCACAGCACAGCACAGCACAGCACAGCACAGCACAGCACAGCACAGCACAGCACAGCACAGCACAGCACAGCACAGCACAGCACAGCACAGCACAGCACAGCACAGCACAGCACAGCACAGCACAGCACAGCTAAACCGAAAAACAAAAATAGAATTGAATAGAATAGAATAAACCCGAACACATTTAAATTTCCCACAAGTACAAAATTAGTTCATATCACTTACTTCTTTAATTATTGTACTCAATAAAATGGGGGGATCAAAACACCAAAAACAATGCTAGAACGATAAATTACAAACTTGATCGTGACGTCATAGTGGCTAGACAGATTGAGCAATCCTTTTCAAATCCCTGTCAATAGAATATTTCACACTCCTTTCATCCATTGTTCAAAGAACAAAGCCGACATGCGTAGGTTGTGACGTAAATAAATTTGAGTTAAAGTTAATTCGTATTACGTTAATGCATTAGATTGAACTTTTAAAATAATTTGCATTCTTGCATGTTCTTTTTCGTGTACAAAATAGTGCGCAATTCATGCACAGTCTAAACATAGTATACATTTGCAATACATTATATACACACAATTGGATACATGTATAACTTCAATAGCATACATTGTTTATTTATTTGTCATGTTAATTTGTATTACCAAGGCACATTATATACAAGCACTATGATACATACACAACTTCAATGTTATAACTCGCTTATTAATACTAATATGTCATATTAATTTGTATTACCAAGCCTGATAACATTCTTAGTGAAGCAACTAATATTATACTTAAGAGCATCTAGATTAAAGCAGGCTAATTGACCTGGTACTGAATGGCTCTAGACAGTCTAGAGCAGACTGTAGGAAAACATAACAGAATAGAATAGAACATATTTTAATTTTCCTCAGGTACAAACCATGTTCATAGCCGAAGTGCCCATATATTCAAACTTAGACTTTAAATGAACAACTGTAGGAACGCTTAATATATGTTTAATTTGTATATACACAATGTGTGTGTTTGACTATGAACATGTAGTTCTATGTTTAACTTAATAAACTTTATGTTATGTTATGTATACATGTAGCGAACATACTTAGTATTGAAATGAACAACTCAAGGAACGCTTAATGTGTAATGTAGTCTATTTTAGAACATATTATTGTACTCATGAAATTAGGTTAAGTAACACGCAAACCAAAAGAAAGTATGCGAGAGTATAATTCACAAGTTACTTTCTTCCAAGAGGAATAACTCTAATCAATTTTAGCTGCAGCACAGCACAGCACAGCACAGCACAGCACAGCACAGCACAGCACAGCACAGCACAGCACAGCACAGCACAGCACAGCACAGCACAGCACAGCACAGCACAGCACAGCACAGCACAGCACAGCACAGCACAGCACAGCACAGCACAGCACAGCACAGCACAGCACAGCACAGCACAGCACAGCACAGCACAGCACAGCACAGCACAGCACAGCACAGCACAGCACAGCACAGCACAGCACAGCACAGCACAGCACAGCACAGCACAGCACAGCACAGCACAGCACAGCACAGCACAGCACAGCACAGCACAGCACAGCACAGCACACATAACATAACAAAACATAGCAAACCAAAACCGAAAAACAAAAATAGAATTGAATAGAATAGAATAAACCCGAACACATTTAAATTTCCCACAAGTACAAAATTAGTTCATATCACTTACTCCTTTAATTATTGTACTCAATAAAATGGGTGGATCAAAACACCAAAAACAATGCTAGAACGATAAATTACAAACTTGATCGTGACGTCATAGTGGCTAGACAGATTGAGCAATCCTTTTCAAATCCCTGTCAATAGAATATTTCACACTCCTTTCATCCATTGTTCAAAGAACAAAGCCGACATGCGTAGGTTGTGACGTAAATAAATTTGAGTTAAAGTTAATTCGTATTACGTTAATGCATTAGATTGAACTTTTAAAATAATTTGCATTCTTGCATGTTCTTTTTCGTGTACAAAATAGTGCGCAATTCATGCACAGTCTAAACATAGTATACATTTGCAATACATTATATACACACAATTGGATACATGTATAACTTCAATAGTATACATTGTTTATTTATTTGTCATGTTAATTTGTATTACCAAGGCTGGTAGCACACACTTGAAGCCACTGATATTAGACTGTATAGCATCTAAATACAAACAACCTAATTTGACGTGGCACTGAATGCCTACAATGTCTTGACAATATAGAACGTATATGTTCAAATCAATTCAAAGGCTATATACAGTGTATTTAAGTGAACTACCGGGTAGTGCCCCTGTGTCCTATTGCTAATTCTGAGATAGTTGTCAGAATATTAAAGTGAAAGCAGGCGAGTGTATAACTCACATGTAGTCAGTGCACAGTGCGCTCACTGCAAACAGAAAGAAAGTATGCGAGAGTATAATTGACAAGTTACTTTCTTCCAAGAGGAATAACTCTAATCATTTTTAGCTGTTATTCACATTAGATTATGTCCCTTAATCATAACATCGATATTGTAACAATTGTTTGATAATATTTAACCATGTCTTTTATTCCATAGCTGCTTTACACCGTGTTGTTATATTAACATATTGTTTGTCGGAAAATAGCTCGGCGAGCTAATGTTATAGTGTTTTCCATAACCGACTTTAAATAAAACGTCTTGCATCTTGACATGCAGTCAGAATATGGCGCGCTCACTGCTATGAACTAATATAATTTATCTTATATAATACGTGCCTGTCTGCTGTGTAACCACATTATACATTTGCAATGCATTATATACACACACTATGATACATGTATAACTAAAATGCTGCGTGTTCATTAGTGTATACAAAATATTGTGCAATTCATGCACAGACTTAGTTTAGTTTAAACATATTTTACAGTGCAGTTGCAGTACATTATATACAAGCACTATGATACATACACAACTTCAATGTTATAACTCGCTTATTAATACTAATATGTCATATTAATTTGTATTACCAAGCCTGATAACATTCTTAGTGAAGCAACTAATATTATACTTAAGAGCATCTAGATTAAAGCAGGCTAATTGACCTGGTACTGAATGGCTCTAGACAGTCTAGAGCAGACTGTAGGAAAACATAACAGAATAGAATAGAACATATTTTAATTTTCCACAGGTACAAACCATGTTCATAGCCGAAGTGCCCATATATTCAAACTTAGACTTTAAATGAACAACTGCAGGAACGCTTAATATATGTTTAATTTGTATATACACAATGTGTGTGTTTGACTATGAACATGTAGTTCTATGTTTAACTTAATAAACTTTATGTTATGTTATGTATACATGTAGCGAACATACTTAGTATTGAAATGAACAACTCAAGGAACGCTTAATGTGTAATGTAGTCTATTTTAGAACATATTATTGTACTCATGAAATAAGGTTAAGTAACACGCAAACCAAAAGAAAGTATGCGAGAGTATAATTCACAAGTTACTTTCTTCCAAGAGGAATAACTCTAATCAATTTTAGCTGCAGCACAGCACAGCACAGCACAGCACAGCACAGCACAGCACAGCACAGCACAGCACAGCACAGCACAGCACAGCACAGCACAGCACAGCACAGCACACAGCACACAGCACACAGCACACAGCACACAGCACACAGCACACAGCACACAGCACACAGCACACAGCACACAGCACACAGCACACAGCACACAGCACACAGCACAGCACACATAACATAACAAAACATAGCAAACCAAAACCGAAAAACAAAAATAGAATTGAATAGAATAGAATAAACCCGAACACATTTAAATTTCCCACAAGTACAAAATTAGTTCATATCACTTACTCCTTTAATTATTGTACTCAATAAAATGGGGGGATCAAAACACCAAAAACAATGCTAGAACGATAAATTACAAACTTGATCGTGACGTCATAGTGGCTAGACAGATTGAGCAATCCTTTTCAAATCCCTGTCAATAGAATATTTCACACTCCTTTCATCCATTGTTCAAAGAACAAAGCCGACATGCGTAGGTTGTGACGTAAATAAATTTGAGTTAAAGTTAATTCGTATTACGTTAATGCATTAGATTGAACTTTTAAAATAATTTGCATTCTTGCATGTTCTTTTTCGTGTACAAAATAGTGCGCAATTCATGCACAGTCTAAACATAGTATACATTTGCAATACATTATATACACACAATTGGATACATGTATAACTTCAATAGCATACATTGTTTATTTATTTGTCATGTTAATTTGTATTACCAAGGCACATTATATACAAGCACTATGATACATACACAACTTCAATGAACAACTGTAGGAACGCTTAATATATGTTTAATTTGTATATACACAATGTGTGTGTTTGACTATGAACATGTAGTTCTATGTTTAACATAATAAACTTTATGTTATGTTATGTATACATGTAGCGAACATACTTAGTATTGAAATGAACAACTCAAGGAACGCTTAATGTGTAATGTAGTCTATTTTAGAACATATTATTGTACTCATGAAATTAGGTTAAGTAACACGCAAACCAAAAGAAAGTATGCGAGAGTATAATTCACAAGTTACTTTCTTCCAAGAGGAATAACTCTAATCAATTTAGCTGCAGCGCAGCGCAGCGCAGCGCAGCGCAGCACAGCACAGCACAGCACAGCACAGCACAGCACAGCACAGCACAGCACAGCACAGCACAGCACAGCACAGCACAGCACAGCACAGCACAGCACAGCACAGCACAGCACAGCACAGCACAGCACAGCACAGCACAGCACAGCACAGCACAGCTAAACCGAAAAACAAAAATAGAATTGAATAGAATAGAATAAACCCGAACACATTTAAATTTCCCACAAGTACAAAATTAGTTCATATCACTTACTCCTTTAATTATTGTACTCAATAAAATGGGGGGATCAAAACACCAAAAACAATGCTAGAACGATAAATTACAAACTTGATCGTGACGTCATAGTGGCTAGACAGATTGAGCAATCCTTTTCAAATCCCTGTCAATAGAATATTTCACACTCCTTTCATCCATTGTTCAAAGAACAAAGCCGACATGCGTAGGTTGTGACGTAAATAAATTTGAGTTAAAGTTAATTCGTATTACGTTAATGCATTAGATTGAACTTTTAAAATAATTTGCATTCTTGCATGTTCTTTTTCGTGTACAAAATAGTGCGCAATTCATGCACAGTCTAAACATAGTATACATTTGCAATACATTATATACACACAATTGGATACATGTATAACTTCAATAGCATACATTGTTTATTTATTTGTCATGTTAATTTGTATTACCAAGGCACATTATATACAAGCACTATGATACATACACAACTTCAATGTTATAACTCGCTTATTAATACTAATATGTCATATTAATTTGTATTACCAAGCCTGATAACATTCTTAGTGAAGCAACTAATATTATACTTAAGAGCATCTAGATTAAAGCAGGCTAATTGACCTGGTACTGAATGGCTCTAGACAGTCTAGAGCAGACTGTAGGAAAACATAACAGAATAGAATAGAACATATTTTAATTTTCCTCAGGTACAAACCATGTTCATAGCCGAAGTGCCCATATATTCAAACTTAGACTTTAAATGAACAACTGTAGGAACGCTTAATATATGTTTAATTTGTATATACACAATGTGTGTGTTTGACTATGAACATGTAGTTCTATGTTTAACTTAATAAACTTTATGTTATGTTATGTATACATGTAGCGAACATACTTAGTATTGAAATGAACAACTCAAGGAACGCTTAATATGTAATGTAGTCTATTTTAGAACATATTATTGTACTCATGAAATTAGGTTAAGTAACACGCAAACCAAAAGAAAGTATGCGAGAGTATAATTCACAAGTTACTTTCTTCCAAGAGGAATAACTCTAATCAATTTTAGCTGCAGCACAGCACAGCACAGCACAGCACAGCACAGCACAGCACAGCACAGCACAGCACAGCACAGCACAGCACAGCACAGCACAGCACAGCACAGCACAGCACAGCACAGCACAGCACAGCACAGCACAGCACAGCACAGCACAGCACAGCACAGCACAGCACAGCACAGCACAGCACAGCACAGCACAGCACAGCACAGCACAGCACAGCACAGCACAGCACAGCACAGCACAGCACAGCACAGCACAGCACAGCACAGCACAGCACAGCACAGCACAGCACAGCACAGCACAGCACAGCACAGCACAGCACAGCACAGCACAGCACAGCACAGCACAGCACAGCACAGCACAGCACAGCACACATAACATAACAAAACATAGCAAACCAAAACCGAAAAACAAAAATAGAATTGAATAGAATAGAATAAACCCGAACACATTTAAATTTCCCACAAGTACAAAATTAGTTCATATCACTTACTCCTTTAATTATTGTACTCAATAAAATGGGTGGATCAAAACACCAAAAACAATGCTAGAACGATAAATTACAAACTTGATCGTGACGTCATAGTGGCTAGACAGATTGAGCAATCCTTTTCAAATCCCTGTCAATAGAATATTTCACACTCCTTTCATCCATTGTTCAAAGAACAAAGCCGACATGCGTAGGTTGTGACGTAAATAAATTTGAGTTAAAGTTAATTCGTATTACGTTAATGCATTAGATTGAACTTTTAAAATAATTTGCATTCTTGCATGTTCTTTTTCGTGTACAAAATAGTGCGCAATTCATGCACAGTCTAAACATAGTATACATTTGCAATACATTATATACACACAATTGGATACATGTATAACTTCAATAGTATACATTGTTTATTTATTTGTCATGTTAATTTGTATTACCAAGGCTGGTAGCACACACTTGAAGCCACTAATATTAGACTGTATAGCATCTAAATACAAACAACCTAATTTGACGTGGCACTGAATGCCTACAATGTCTTGACAATATAGAACGTATATGTTCAAATCAATTCAAAGGCTATATACAGTGTATTTAAGTGAACTACCGGGTAGTGCCCCTGTGTCCTATTGCTAATTCTGAGATAGTTGTCAGAATATTAAAGTGAAAGCAGGCGAGTGTATAACTCACATGTAGTCAGTGCACAGTGCGCTCACTGCAAACAGAAAGAAAGTATGCGAGAGTATAATTGACAAGTTACTTTCTTCCAAGAGGAATAACTCTAATCATTTTTAGCTGTTATTCACATTAGATTATGTCCCTTAATCATAACATCGATATTGTAACAATTGTTTGATAATATTTAACCATGTCTTTTATTCCATAGCTGCTTTACACCGTGTTGTTATATTAACATATTGTTTGTCGGAAAATAGCTCGGCGAGCTAATGTTATAGTGTTTTCCATAACCGACTTTAAATAAAACGTCTTGCATCTTGACATGCAGTCAGAATATGGCGCGCTCACTGCTATGAACTAATATAATTTATCTTATATAATACGTGCCTGTCTGCTGTGTAACCACATTATACATTTGCAATGCATTATATACACACACTATGATACATGTATAACTAAAATGCTGCGTGTTCATTAGTGTATACAAAATATTGTGCAATTCATGCACAGACTTAGTTTAGTTTAAACATATTTTACAGTGCAGTTGCAGTACATTATATACAAGCACTATGATACATACACAACTTCAATGTTATAACTCGCTTATTAATACTAATATGTCATATTAATTTGTATTACCAAGCCTGATAACATTCTTAGTGAAGCAACTAATATTATACTTAAGAGCATCTAGATTAAAGCAGGCTAATTGACCTGGTACTGAATGCCTCTAGACAGTCTAGAGCAGACTGTAGGAAAACATAACAGAATAGAATAGAACATATTTTAATTTTCCACAGGTACAAACCATGTTCATAGCCGAAGTGCCCATATATTCAAACTTAGACTTTAAATGAACAACTGTAGGAACGCTTAATATATGTTTAATTTGTATATACACAATGTGTGTGTTTGACTATGAACATGTAGTTCTATGTTTAACTTAATAAACTTTATGTTATGTTATGTATACATGTAGCGAACAGACTTAGTATTGAAATGAACAACTCAAGGAACGCTTAATGTGTAATGTAGTCTATTTTAGAACATATTATTGTACTCATGAAATAAGGTTAAGTAACACGCAAACCAAAAGAAAGTATGCGAGAGTATAATTCACAAGTTACTTTCTTCCAAGAGGAATAACTCTAATCAATTTTAGCTGCAGCACAGCACAGCACAGCACAGCACAGCACAGCACAGCACAGCACAGCACAGCACAGCACAGCACAGCACAGCACAGCACAGCACAGCACAGCACAGCACAGCACAGCACAGCACAGCACAGCACAGCACAGCACACAGCACACAGCACACAGCACACAGCACACAGCACACAGCACACAGCACACAGCACACAGCACACAGCACACAGCACACAGCACACAGCACACAGCACACAGCACACAGCACACATAACATAACAAAACATAGCAAACCAAAACCGAAAAACAAAAATAGAATTGAATAGAATAGAATAAACCCGAACACATTTAAATTTCCCACAAGTACAAAATTAGTTCATATCACTTACTCCTTTAATTATTGTACTCAATAAAATGGGGGGATCAAAACACCAAAAACAATGCTAGAACGATAAATTACAAACTTGATCGTGACGTCATAGTGGCTAGACAGATTGAGCAATCCTTTTCAAATCCCTGTCAATAGAATATTTCACACTCCTTTCATCCATTGTTCAAAGAACAAAGCCGACATGCGTAGGTTGTGACGTAAATAAATTTGAGTTAAAGTTAATTCGTATTACGTTAATGCATTAGATTGAACTTTTAAAATAATTTGCATTCTTGCATGTTCTTTTTCGTGTACAAAATAGTGCGCAATTCATGCACAGTCTAAACATAGTATACATTTGCAATACATTATATACACACAATTGGATACATGTATAACTTCAATAGCATACATTGTTTATTTATTTGTCATGTTAATTTGTATTACCAAGGCACATTATATACAAGCACTATGATACATACACAACTTCAATGTTATAACTCGCTTATTAATACTAATATGTCATATTAATTTGTATTACCAAGCCTGATAACATTCTTAGTGAAGCAACTAATATTATACTTAAGAGCATCTAGATTAAAGCAGGCTAATAGACCTGGTACTGAATGCCTCTAGACAGTCTAGAGCAGACTGTAGGAAAACATAACAGAATAGAATAGAACATATTTTAATTTTCCTCAGGTACAAACCATGTTCATAGCCGAAGTGCCCATATATTCAAACTTAGACTTTAAATGAACAACTGTAGGAACGCTTAATATATGTTTAATTTGTATATACACAATGTGTGTGTTTGACTATGAACATGTAGTTCTATGTTTAACATAATAAACTTTATGTTATGTTATGTATACATGTAGCGAACATACTTAGTATTGAAATGAACAACTCAAGGAACGCTTAATGTGTAATGTAGTCTATTTTAGAACATATTATTGTACTCATGAAATTAGGTTAAGTAACACGCAAACCAAAAGAAAGTATGCGAGAGTATAATTCACAAGTTACTTTCTTCCAAGAGGAATAACTCTAATCAATTTAGCTGCAGCACAGCACAGCGCAGCACAGCGCAGCACAGCGCAGCACAGCACAGCACAGCACAGCACAGCACAGCACAGCACAGCACAGCACAGCACAGCACAGCACAGCACAGCACAGCACAGCACAGCACAGCACAGCACAGCACAGCACAGCACAGCACAGCACAGCACAGCACAGCACAGCACAGCACAGCACAGCACAGCACAGCACAGCACAGCACAGCACAGCACAGCACAGCACAGCACAGCACAGCACAGCTAAACCGAAAAACAAAAATAGAATTGAATAGAATAGAATAAACCCGAACACATTTAAATTTCCCACAAGTACAAAATTAGTTCATATCACTTACTCCTTTAATTATTGTACTCAATAAAATGGGGGGATCAAAACACCAAAAACAATGCTAGAACGATAAATTACAAACTTGATCGTGACGTCATAGTGGCTAGACAGATTGAGCAATCCTTTTCAAATCCCTGTCAATAGAATATTTCACACTCCTTTCATCCATTGTTCAAAGAACAAAGCCGACATGCGTAGGTTGTGACGTAAATAAATTTGAGTTAAAGTTAATTCGTATTACGTTAATGCATTAGATTGAACTTTTAAAATAATTTGCATTCTTGCATGTTCTTTTTCGTGTACAAAATAGTGCGCAATTCATGCACAGTCTAAACATAGTATACATTTGCAATACATTATATACACACAATTGGATACATGTATAACTTCAATAGCATACATTGTTTATTTATTTGTCATGTTAATTTGTATTACCAAGGCACATTATATACAAGCACTATGATACATACACAACTTCAATGTTATAACTCGCTTATTAATACTAATATGTCATATTAATTTGTATTACCAAGCCTGATAACATTCTTAGTGAAGCAACTAATATTATACTTAAGAGCATCTAGATTAAAGCAGGCTAATTGACCTGGTACTGAATGGCTCTAGACAGTCTAGAGCAGACTGTAGGAAAACATAACAGAATAGAATAGAACATATTTTAATTTTCCACAGGTACAAACCATGTTCATAGCCGAAGTGCCCATATATTCAAACTTAGACTTTAAATGAACAACTGTAGGAACGCTTAATATATGTTTAATTTGTATATACACAATGTGTGTGTTTGACTATGAACATGTAGTTCTATGTTTAACTTAATAAACTTTATGTTATGTTATGTATACATGTAGCGAACAGACTTAGTATTGAAATGAACAACTCAAGGAACGCTTAATGTGTAATGTAGTCTATTTTAGAACATATTATTGTACTCATGAAATTAGGTTAAGTAACACGCAAACCAAAAGAAAGTATGCGAGAGTATAATTCACAAGTTACTTTCTTCCAAGAGGAATAACTCTAATCAATTTTAGCTGCAGCACAGCACAGCACAGCACAGCACAGCACAGCACAGCACAGCACAGCACAGCACAGCACAGCACAGCACAGCACAGCACAGCACAGCACAGCACAGCACAGCACAGCACAGCACAGCACAGCACAGCACAGCACAGCACAGCACAGCACAGCACAGCACAGCACACAGCACAGCACACAGCACACAGCACACAGCACACAGCACACAGCACACAGCACACAGCACACAGCACACAGCACACAGCACACAGCACACAGCACACAGCACACAGCACACATAACATAACAAAACATAGCAAACCAAAACCGAAAAACAAAAATAGAATTGAATAGAATAGAATAAACCCGAACACATTTAAATTTCCCACAAGTACAAAATTAGTTCATATCACTTACTCCTTTAATTATTGTACTCAATAAAATGGGGGGATCAAAACACCAAAAACAATGCTAGAACGATAAATTACAAACTTGATCGTGACGTCATAGTGGCTAGACAGATTGAGCAATCCTTTTCAAATCCCTGTCAATAGAATATTTCACACTCCTTTCATCCATTGTTCAAAGAACAAAGCCGACATGCGTAGGTTGTGACGTAAATAAATTTGAGTTAAAGTTAATTCGTATTACGTTAATGCATTAGATTGAACTTTTAAAATAATTTGCATTCTTGCATGTTCTTTTTCGTGTACAAAATAGTGCGCAATTCATGCACAGTCTAAACATAGTATACATTTGCAATACATTATATACACACAATTGGATACATGTATAACTTCAATAGCATACATTGTTTATTTATTTGTCATGTTAATTTGTATTACCAAGGCACATTATATACAAGCACTATGATACATACACAACTTCAATGAACAACTGTAGGAACGCTTAATATATGTTTAATTTGTATATACACAATGTGTGTGTTTGACTATGAACATGTAGTTCTATGTTTAACATAATAAACTTTATGTTATGTTATGTATACATGTAGCGAACATACTTAGTATTGAAATGAACAACTCAAGGAACGCTTAATGTGTAATGTAGTCTATTTTAGAACATATTATTGTACTCATGAAATTAGGTTAAGTAACACGCAAACCAAAAGAAAGTATGCGAGAGTATAATTCACAAGTTACTTTCTTCCAAGAGGAATAACTCTAATCAATTTAGCTGCAGCACAGCGCAGCGCAGCGCAGCGCAGCGCAGCGCAGCGCAGCGCAGCACAGCACAGCACAGCACAGCACAGCACAGCACAGCACAGCACAGCACAGCACAGCACAGCACAGCACAGCACAGCACAGCACAGCACAGCACAGCACAGCACAGCACAGCACAGCACAGCACAGCACAGCACAGCATAGCAAACCAAAACCGAAAAACAAAAATAGAATTGAATAGAATAGAATAAACCAGAACACATTTAAATTTCCCACAAGTACAAAATTAGTTCATATCACTTACTCCTTTAATTATTGTACTCTATAAAATGGGTGGATCAAAACACCAAAAACAATGCTAGAACGATAAATTACAAACTTGATCGTGACGTCATAGTGGCTAGACAGATTGAGCAATCCTTTTCAAATCCCTGTCAATAGAATATTTCACACTCCTTTCATCCATTGTTCAAAGAACAAAGCCGACATGCGTAGGTTGTGACGTAAATAAATTTGAGTTAAAGTTAATTCGTATTACGTTAATGCATTAGATTGAACTTTTAAAATAATTTGCATTCTTGCATGTTCTTTTTCGTGTACAAAATAGTGCGCAATTCATGCACAGTCTAAACATAGTATACATTTGCAATACATTATATACACACAATTGGATACATGTATAACTTCAATAGTATACATTGTTTATTTATTTGTCATGTTAATTTGTATTACCAAGGCTGGTAGCACACACTTGAAGCCACTAATATTAGACTGTATAGCATCTAAATACAAACAACCTAATTTGACGTGGCACTGAATGCCTACAATGTCTTGACAATATAGAACGTATATGTTCAAATCAATTCAAAGGCTATATACAGTGTATTTAAGTGAACTACCGGGTAGTGCCCCTGTGTCCTATTGCTAATTCTGAGATAGTTGTCAGAATATTAAAGTGAAAGCAGGCGAGTGTATAACTCACATGTAGTCAGTGCACAGTGCGCTCACTGCAAACAGAAAGAAAGTATGCGAGAGTATAATTGACAAGTTACTTTCTTCCAAGAGGAATAACTCTAATCATTTTTAGCTGTTATTCACATTAGATTATGTCCCTTAATCATAACATCGATATTGTAACAATTGTTTGATAATATTTAACCATGTCTTTTATTCCATAGCTGCTTTACACCGTGTTGTTATATTAACATATTGTTTGTCGGAAAATAGCTCGGCGAGCTAATGTTATAGTGTTTTCCATAACCGACTTTAAATAAAACGTCTTGCATCTTGACATGCAGTCAGAATATGGCGCGCTCACTGCTATGAACTAATATAATTTATCTTATATAATACGTGCCTGTCTGCTGTGTAACCACATTATACATTTGCAATGCATTATATACACACACTATGATACATGTATAACTAAAATGCTGCGTGTTCATTAGTGTATACAAAATATTGTGCAATTCATGCACAGACTTAGTTTAGTTTAAACATATTTTACAGTGCAGTTGCAGTACATTATATACAAGCACTATGATACATACACAACTTCAATGTTATAACTCGCTTATTAATACTAATATGTCATATTAATTTGTATTACCAAGCCTGATAACATTCTTAGTGAAGCAACTAATATTATACTTAAGAGCATCTAGATTAAAGCAGGCTAATTGACCTGGTACTGAATGCCTCTAGACAGTCTAGAGCAGACTGTAGGAAAACATAACAGAATAGAATAGAACATATTTTAATTTTCCACAGGTACAAACCATGTTCATAGCCGAAGTGCCCATATATTCAAACTTAGACTTTAAATGAACAACTGTAGGAACGCTTAATATATGTTTAATTTGTATATACACAATGTGTGTGTTTGACTATGAACATGTAGTTCTATGTTTAACTTAATAAACTTTATGTTATGTTATGTATACATGTAGCGAACAGACTTAGTATTGAAATGAACAACTCAAGGAACGCTTAATGTGTAATGTAGTCTATTTTAGAACATATTATTGTACTCATGAAATAAGGTTAAGTAACACGCAAACCAAAAGAAAGTATGCGAGAGTATAATTCACAAGTTACTTTCTTCCAAGAGGAATAACTCTAATCAATTGTAGCTGCAGCACAGCACAGCACAGCACAGCACAGCACAGCACAGCACAGCACAGCACAGCACAGCACAGCACAGCACAGCACAGCACAGCACAGCACAGCACAGCACAGCACAGCACAGCACAGCACAGCACAGCACAGCACAGCACAGCATACAGCATACAGCACACAGCACACAGCACACAGCACACAGCACACAGCACACAGCACACAGCACACAGCACACAGCACACAGCACACAGCACACAGCACACAGCACACAGCACAGCACACATAACATAACAAAACATAGCAAACCAAAACCGAAAAACAAAAATAGAATTGAATAGAATAGAATAAACCCGAACACATTTAAATTTCCCACAAGTACAAAATTAGTTCATATCACTTACTCCTTTAATTATTGTACTCAATAAAATGGGGGGATCAAAACACCAAAAACAATGCTAGAACGATAAATTACAAACTTGATCGTGACGTCATAGTGGCTAGACAGATTGAGCAATCCTTTTCAAATCCCTGTCAATAGAATATTTCACACTCCTTTCATCCATTGTTCAAAGAACAAAGCCGACATGCGTAGGTTGTGACGTAAATAAATTTGAGTTAAAGTTAATTCGTATTACGTTAATGCATTAGATTGAACTTTTAAAATAATTTGCATTCTTGCATGTTCTTTTTCGTGTACAAAATAGTGCGCAATTCATGCACAGTCTAAACATAGTATACATTTGCAATACATTATATACACACAATTGGATACATGTATAACTTCAATAGCATACATTGTTTATTTATTTGTCATGTTAATTTGTATTACCAAGGCACATTATATACAAGCACTATGATACATACACAACTTCAATGTTATAACTCGCTTATTAATACTAATATGTCATATTAATTTGTATTACCAAGCCTGATAACATTCTTAGTGAAGCAACTAATATTATACTTAAGAGCATCTAGATTAAAGCAGGCTAATAGACCTGGTACTGAATGCCTCTAGACAGTCTAGAGCAGACTGTAGGAAAACATAACAGAATAGAATAGAACATATTTTAATTTTCCTCAGGTACAAACCATGTTCATAGCCGAAGTGCCCATATATTCAAACTTAGACTTTAAATGAACAACTGTAGGAACGCTTAATATATGTTTAATTTGTATATACACAATGTGTGTGTTTGACTATGAACATGTAGTTCTATGTTTAACATCATAAACTTTATGTTATGTTATGTATACATGTAGCGAACATACTTAGTATTGAAATGAACAACTCAAGGAACGCTTAATGTGTAATGTAGTCTATTTTAGAACATATTATTGTACTCATGAAATTAGGTTAAGTAACACGCAAACCAAAAGAAAGTATGCGAGAGTATAATTCACAAGTTACTTTCTTCCAAGAGGAATAACTCTAATCAATTTAGCTGCAGCACAGCACAGCGCAGCACAGCGCAGCGCAGCGCAGCGCAGCGCAGCGCAGCGCAGCGCAGCGCAGCACAGCACAGCACAGCACAGCACAGCACAGCACAGCACAGCACAGCACAGCACAGCACAGCACAGCACAGCACAGCACAGCACAGCACAGCACAGCACAGCACAGCACAGCACAGCACAGCACAGCACAGCACAGCACAGCACAGCACAGCACAGCACAGCACAGCACAGCACAGCACAGCACAGCACAGCACAGCACAGCACAGCACAGCACAGCACAGCACAGCACAGCACAGCACAGCACAGCTAAACCGAAAAACAAAAATAGAATTGAATAGAATAGAATAAACCCGAACACATTTAAATTTCCCACAAGTACAAAATTAGTTCATATCACTTACTCCTTTAATTATTGTACTCAATAAAATGGGGGGATCAAAACACCAAAAACAATGCTAGAACGATAAATTACAAACTTGATCGTGACGTCATAGTGGCTAGACAGATTGAGCAATCCTTTTCAAATCCCTGTCAATAGAATATTTCACACTCCTTTCATCCATTGTTCAAAGAACTTTTAAAATAATTTGCATTCTTGCATGTTCTTTTTCGTGTACAAAATAGTGCGCAATTCATGCACAGTCTAAACATAGTATACATTTGCAATACATTATATACACACAATTGGATACATGTATAACTTCAATAGCATACATTGTTTATTTATTTGTCATGTTAATTTGTATTACCAAGGCACATTATATACAAGCACTATGATACATACACAACTTCAATGTTATAACTCGCTTATTAATACTAATATGTCATATTAATTTGTATTACCAAGCCTGATAACATTCTTAGTGAAGCAACTAATATTATACTTAAGAGCATCTAGATTAAAGCAGGCTAATAGACCTGGTACTGAATGCCTCTAGACAGTCTAAAGCAGACTGTAGGAAAACATAACAGAATAGAATAGAACATATTTTAATTTTCCTCAGGTACAAACCATGTTCATAGCCGAAGTGCCCATATATTCAAACTTAGACTTTAAATGAACAACTGTAGGAACGCTTAATATATGTTTAATTTGTATATACACAATGTGTGTGTTTGACTATGAACATGTAGTTCTATGTTTAACTTAATAAACTTTATGTTATGTTATGTATACATGTAGCGAACATACTTAGTATTGAAATGAACAACTCAAGGAACGCTTAATGTGTAATGTAGTCTATTTTAGAACATATTATTGTACTCATGAAATTAGGTTAAGTAACACGCAAACCAAAAGAAAGTATGCGAGAGTATAATTCACAAGTTACTTTCTTCCAAGAGGAATTTTAGCTGCAGCACAGCACAGCACAGCACAGCACAGCACAGCACAGCACAGCACAGCACAGCACAGCACAGCACAGCACAGCACAGCACAGCACAGCACAGCACAGCACAGCACAGCACAGCACAGCACAGCACAGCACAGCACAGCACAGCACAGCACAGCACAGCACAGCACAGCACAGCACAGCACAGCACAGCACAGCACAGCACAGCACAGCACAGCACAGCACAGCACAGCACAGCACAGCACAGCATAGCAAACCAAAACCGAAAAACAAAAATAGAATTGAATAGAATAGAATAAACCAGAACACATTTAAATTTCCCACAAGTACAAAATTAGTTCATATCACTTACTCCTTTAATTATTGTACTCAATAAAATGGGTGGATCAAAACACCAAAAACAATGCTAGAACGATAAATTACAAACTTGATCGTGACGTCATAGTGGCTAGACAGATTGAGCAATCCTTTTCAAATCCCTGTCAATAGAATATTTCACACTCCTTTCATCCATTGTTCAAAGAACAAAGCCGACATGCGTAGGTTGTGACGTAAATAAATTTGAGTTAAAGTTAATTCGTATTACGTTAATGCATTAGATTGAACTTTTAAAATAATTTGCATTCTTGCATGTTCTTTTTCGTGTACAAAATAGTGCGCAATTCATGCACAGTCTAAACATAGTATACATTTGCAATACATTATATACACACAATTGGATACATGTATAACTTCAATAGTATACATTGTTTATTTATTTGTCATGTTAATTTGTATTACCAAGGCTGGTAGCACACACTTGAAGCCACTAATATTAGACTGTATAGCATCTAAATACAAACAACCTAATTTGACGTGGCACTGAATGCCTACAATGTCTTGACAATATAGAACGTATATGTTCAAATCAATTCAAAGGCTATATACAGTGTATTTAAGTGAACTACCGGGTAGTGCCCCTGTGTCCTATTGCTAATTCTGAGATAGTTGTCAGAATATTAAAGTGAAAGCAGGCGAGTGTATAACTCACATGTAGTCAGTGCACAGTGCGCTCACTGCAAACAGAAAGAAAGTATGCGAGAGTATAATTGACAAGTTACTTTCTTCCAAGAGGAATAACTCTAATCATTTTTAGCTGTTATTCACATTAGATTATGTCCCTTAATCATAACATCGATATTGTAACAATTGTTTGATAATATTTAACCATGTCTTTTATTCCATAGCTGCTTTACACCGTGTTGTTATATTAACATATATTTAAGTTAGTATTGAAATGAACAACTCAAGGAACGCTTAATGTGTAATGTAGTCTATTTTAGAACATATTATTGTACTCATGAAATAAGGTTAAGTAACACGCAAACCAAAAGAAAGTATGCGAGAGTATAATTCACAAGTTACTTTCTTCCAAGAGGAATAACTCTAATCAATTTTAGCTGCAGCACAGCACAGCACAGCACAACACAGCACAGCACAGCACAAACAAAAATAGAATTGAATAGAATAAACCCGAACACATTTAAATTTCCCACAAGTACAAAATTAGTTCATATCACTTACTCCTTTAATTATTGTACTCAATAAAATGGGTGGATCAAAACACCAAAAACAATGCTAGAACAATGCAGCACCGCACAGCACAGCACAGCACAGCACAGCACAGCACAGCACAGCACAGCACAGCACAGCACAGCACAGCACAGCACAGCACAGCACAGCACAGCACAGCACAGCACAGCACAGCACAGCACAGCACAGCACAGCACAGCACAGCACAGCACAGCACAGCACAGCACAGCACAGCACAGCACAGCACAGCACAGCACAGCACAGCACAGCACAGCACAGCACAGCACAGCACAGCACAGCACAGCACAGCACAGCACAGCACAGCACAGCACAGCACAGCACAGCACAGCACAGCACAGCACAGCACAGCACAGCACAGCACAGCACAGCACAGCACAGCACAGACAAACAAAAATAGAATTGAATAGAATAAACCCGAACACATTTAAATTTCCCACAAGTACAAAATTAGTTCATATCACTTACTCCTTTAATTATTGTACTCAATAAAATGGGTGGATCAAAACACCAAAAACAATGCTAGAACGATAAATTACAAACTTGATCGTGACGTCATAGTGGCTAGACAGATTGAGCAATCCTTTTCAAATCCCTGTCAATAGAATATTTCACAGTCCTTTCATCCATTGTTCAAAGAACAAAGCCGACATGCGTAGGTTGTGACGTAAATAAATTTGAGTTAAAGTTAATTCGTATTACGTTAATGCATTAGATTGAACTTTTAAAATAATTTGCATTCTTGCATGTTCTTTTTCGTGTACAAAATAGTGCGCAATTCATGCACAGTCTAAACATAGTATACATTTGCAATACATTATATACACACAATTGGATACATGTATAACTTCAATAGTATACATTGTTTATTTATTTGTCATGTTAATTTGTATTACCAAGGCTGGTAGCACACACTTGAAGCCATTAATATTAGACTGTATAGCATCTAAATACAAACAACCTAATTTGACGTGGCACTGAATGCCTACAATGTCTTGACAATATAGAACGTATATGTTCAAATCAATTCAAAGGCTATATACAGTGTATTTAAGTGAACTACCGGGTAGTGCCCCTGTGTCCTATTGCTAATTCTGAGATAGTTGTCAGAATATTAAAGTGAAAGCAGGCGAGTGTATAACTCACATGTAGTCAGTGCACAGTGCGCTCACTGCAAACAGAAAGAAAGTATGCGAGAGTATAATCGACAAGTTACTTTCTTCCAAGAGGAATAACTCTAATCATTTTAGCTGTTATTCACATTAGATTATGTCCCTTAATCACAACATCGATATTGTAACAATTGTTTGATAATATTTAACCATGTCTTTTATTCCATAGCTGCTTTACACCGTGTTGTTATATTAACATATTGTTTGTCGGAAAATAGCTCGGCGAGCTAATGTTATAGTGTTTTCCATAACCGACTTTAAATAAAACGTCTTGCATCTTGACATGCAGTCAGAATATGGCGCGCTCACTGCTATGAACTAATATAATTTATCTTATATAATACGTGCCTGTCTGCTGTGTAACCACATTATACATTTGCAATGCATTATATACACACACTATGATACATGTATAACTAAAATGCTGCGTGTTCATTAGTGTATACAAAATATTGTGCAATTCATGCACAGATTTAGTTTAGTTTAAACATATTTTACAGTGCAGTTGCAGTACATTATATACAAGCACTATGATACATACACAACTTCAATGTTATAACTCGCTTATTAATACTAATATGTCATATTAATTTGTATTACCAAGCCTGATAACATTCTTAGTGAAGCAACTAATATTATACTTAAGAGCATCTAGATTAAAGCAGGCTAATAGACCTGGTACTGAATGCCTCTAGACAGTCTAGAGCAGACTGTAGGAAAACATAACAGAATAGAATAGAACATATTTTAATTTTCCACAGGTACAAACCATGTTCATAGCCGAAGTGCCCATATATTCAAACTTAGACTTTAAATGAACAACTGTAGGAACGCTTAATATATGTTTAATTTGTATATACACAATGTGTGTGTTTGACTATGAACATGTAGTTCTATGTTTAACTTAATAAACATTATGTTATGTTATGTATACATGTAGCGAACATACTTAGTATTGAAATGAACAACTCAAGGAACGCTTAATGTGTAATGTAGTCTATTTTAGAACATATTATTGTACTCATGAAATAAGGTTAAGTAACACGCAAACCAAAAGAAAGTATGCGAGAGTATAATTCACAAGTTACTTTCTTCCAAGAGGAATAACTCTAATCAATTTTAGCTGCAGCACAGCACAGCACAGCACAGCACAGCACAGCACAGCACAGCACAGCACAGCACAGCACAGCACAGCACAGCACAGCACAGCACAGCACAGCACAGCACAGCACAGCACAGCACAGCACAGCACAGCACAGCACAGCACAGCACAGCACAGCACAGCACAGCACAGCACAGCACAGCACAGCACAGCACAGCACAGCACAGCACAGCACAGCACAGCACAGCACAGCACAGCACAGCACAGCACAGCACACAGCACAGCACACAGCACACAGCACAGCACAGCACACAGCACAGCACACAGCACAGCACACAGCACAGCACACATAACATAACAAAACATAGCAAACCAAAACCGAAAAACAAAAATAGAATTGAATAGAATAGAATAAACCCGAACACATTTAAATTTCCCACAAGTACAAAATTAGTTCATATCACTTACTCCTTTAATTATTGTACTCAATAAAATGGGTGGATCAAAACACCAAAAACAATGCTAGAACGATAAATTACAAACTTGATCGTGACGTCATAGTGGCTAGACAGATTGAGCAATCCTTTTCAAATCCCTGTCAATAGAATATTTCACACTCCTTTCATCCATTGTTCAAAGAACAAAGCCGACATGCGTAGGTTGTGACGTAAATAAATTTGAGTTAAAGTTAATTCGTATTACGTTAATGCATTAGATTGAACTTTTAAAATAATTTGCATTCTTGCATGTTCTTTTTCGTGTACAAAATAGTGCGCAATTCATGCACAGTCTAAACATAGTATACATTTGCAATACATTATATACACACAATTGGATACATGTATAACTTCAATAGTATACATTGTTTATTTATTTGTCATGTTAATTTGTATTACCAAGGCTGGTAGCACACACTTGAAGCCACTAATATTAGACTGTATAGCATCTAAATACAAACAACCTAATTTGACGTGGCACTGAATGCCTACAATGTCTTGACAATATAGAACGTATATGTTCAAATCAATTCAAAGGCTATATACAGTGTATTTAAGTGAACTACCGGGTAGTGCCCCTGTGTCCTATTGCTAATTCTGAGATAGTTGTCAGAATATTAAAGTGAAAGCAGGCGAGTGTATAACTCACATGTAGTCAGTGCACAGTGCGCTCACTGCAAACAGAAAGAAAGTATGCGAGAGTATAATCGACAAGTTACTTTCTTCCAAGAGGAATAACTCTAATCATTTTAGCTGTTATTCACATTAGATTATGTCCCTTAATCACAACATCGATATTGTAACAATTGTTTGATAATATTTAACCATGTCTTTTATTCCATAGCTGCTTTACACCGTGTTGTTATATTAACATATTGTTTGTCGGAAAATAGCTCGGCGAGCTAATGTTATAGTGTTTTCCATAACCGACTTTAAATAAAACGTCTTGCATCTTGACATGCAGTCAGAATATGGCGCGCTCACTGCTATGAACTAATATAATTTATCTTATATAATACGTGCCTGTCTGCTGTGTAACCACATTATACATTTGCAATGCATTATATACACACACTATGATACATGTATAACTAAAATGCTGCGTGTTCATTAGTGTATACAAAATATTGTGCAATTCATGCACAGATTTAGTTTAGTTTAAACATATTTTACAGTGCAGTTGCAGTACATTATATACAAGCACTATGATACATACACAACTTCAATGTTATAACTCGCTTATTAATACTAATATGTCATATTAATTTGTATTACCAAGCCTGATAACATTCTTAGTGAAGCAACTAATATTATACTTAAGAGCATCTAGATTAAAGCAGGCTAATAGACCTGGTACTGAATGCCTCTAGACAGTCTAGAGCAGACTGTAGGAAAACATAACAGAATAGAATAGAACATATTTTAATTTTCCACAGGTACAAACCATGTTCATAGCCGAAGTGCCCATATATTCAAACTTAGACTTTAAATGAACAACTGTAGGAACGCTTAATATATGTTTAATTTGTATATACACAATGTGTGTGTTTGACTATGAACATGTAGTTCTATGTTTAACTTAATAAACTTTATGTTATGTTATGTATACATGTAGCGAACATACTTAGTATTGAAATGAACAACTCAAGGAACGCTTAATGTGTAATGTAGTCTATTTTAGAACATATTATTGTACTCATGAAATAAGGTTAAGTAACACGCAAACCAAAAGAAAGTATGCGAGAGTATAATTCACAAGTTACTTTCTTCCAAGAGGAATAACTCTAATCAATTTTAGCTGCAGCACAGCACAGCACAGCACAGCACAGCACAGCACAGCACAGCACAGCACAGCACAGCACAGCGCAGCGCAGCGCAGCGCAGCGCAGCGCAGCGCAGCGCAGCGCAGCGCAGCGCAGCGCAGCGCAGCGCAGCACAGCACAGCACAGCACAGCACAGCACAGCACAGCACAGCACAGCACAGCACAGCACAGCACAGCACAGCACAGCACAGCACAGCACACAGCACACAGCACAGCACACAACACAGCACACATAACATAACAAAACATAGCAAACCAAAACCGAAAACCAAAAATAGAATTGAATAGAATAGAATAAACCCGAACACATTTAAATTTCCCACAAGTACAAAATTAGTTCATATCACTTACTCCTTTAATTATTGTACTCAATAAAATGGGTGGATCAAAACACCAAAAACAATGCTAGAACGATAAATTACAAACTTGATCGGGACGTCATAGTGGCTAGACAGATTGAGCAATCCTTTTCAAATCCCTGTCAATAGAATATTTCACACTCCTTTCATCCATTGTTCAAAGAACAAAGCCGACATGCGTAGGTTGTGACGTAAATAAATTTGAGTTAAAGTTAATTCGTATTACGTTAATGCATTAGATTGAACTTTTAAAATAATTTGCATTCTTGCATGTTCTTTTTCGTGTACAAAATAGTGCGCAATTCATGCACAGTATAAACATAGTATACATTTGCAATACATTATATACACACAATTGGATACATGTATAACTTCAATAGTATACATTGTTTATTTATTTGTCATGTTAATTTGTATTACCAAGGCTGGTAGCACACACTTGAAGCCACTAATATTAGACTGTATAGCATCTAAATACAAACAACCTAATTTGACGTGGCACTGAATGCCTACAATGTCTTGACAATATAGAACGTATATGTTCAAATCAATTCAAAGGCTATATACAGTGTATTTAAGTGAACTACCGGGTAGTGCCCCTGTGTCCTATTGCTAATTCTGAGATAGTTGTCAGAATATTAAAGTGAAAGCAGGCGAGTGTATAACTCACATGTAGTCAGTGCACAGTGCGCTCACTGCAAACAGAAAGAAAGTATGCGAGAGTATAATCGACAAGTTACTTTCTTTCAAGAGGAATAACTCTAATCATTTTAGCTGTTATTCACATTAGATTATGTCCCTTAATCACAACATCGATATTGTAACAATTGTTTGATAATATTTAACCATGTCTTTTATTCCATAGCTGCTTTACACCGTGTTGTTATATTAACATATTGTTTGTCGGAAAATAGCTCGGCGAGCTAATGTTATAGTGTTTTCCATAACCGACTTTAAATAAAACGTCTTGCATCTTGACATGCAGTCAGAATATGGCGCGCTCACTGCTATGAACTAATATAATTTATCTTATATAATACGTGCCTGTCTGCTGTGTAACCACATTATACATTTGCAATGCATTATATACACACACTATGATACATGTATAACTAAAATGCTGCGTGTTCATTAGTGTATACAAAATATTGTGCAATTCATGCACAGATTTAGTTTAGTTTAAACATATTTTACAGTGCAGTTGCAGTACATTATATACAAGCACTATGATACATACACAACTTCAATGTTATAACTCGCTTATTAATACTAATATGTCATATTAATTTGTATTACCAAGCCTGATAACATTCTTAGTGAAGCAACTAATATTATACTTAAGAGCATCTAGATTAAAGCAGGCTAATAGACCTGGTACTGAATGCCTCTAGACAGTCTAGAGCAGACTGTAGGAAAACATAACAGAATAGAATAGAACATATTTTAATTTTCCACAGGTACAAACCATGTTCATAGCCGAAGTGCCCATATATTCAAACTTAGACTTTAAATGAACAACTGTAGGAACGCTTAATATATGTTTAATTTGTATATACACAATGTGTGTGTTTGACTATGAACATGTAGTTCTATGTTTAACTTAATAAACATTATGTTATGTTATGTATACATGTAGCGAACATACTTAGTATTGAAATGAACAACTCAAGGAACGCTTAATGTGTAATGTAGTCTATTTTAGAACATATTATTGTACTCATGAAATAAGGTTAAGTAACACGCAAACCAAAAGAAAGTATGCGAGAGTATAATTCACAAGTTACTTTCTTCCAAGAGGAATAACTCTAATCAATTTTAGCTGCAGCACAGCACAGCACAGCACAGCACAGCGCAGCGCAGCGCAGCGCAGCGCAGCGCAGCGCAGCGCAGCGCAGCGCAGCGCAGCACAGCACAGCACAGCACAGCACAGCACAGCACAGCACAGCACAGCACAGCACACAGCACAGCACAGCACACAACACAGCACACATAACATAACAAAACATAGCAAACCAAAACCGAAAACCAAAAATAGAATTGAATAGAATAGAATAAACCCGAACACATTTAAATTTCCCACAAGTACAAAATTAGTTCATATCACTTACTCCTTTAATTATTGTACTCAATAAAATGGGTGGATCAAAACACCAAAAACAATGCTAGAACGATAAATTACAAACTTGATCGGGACGTCATAGTGGCTAGACAGATTGAGCAATCCTTTTCAAATCCCTGTCAATAGAATATTTCACACTCCTTTCATCCATTGTTCAAAGAACAAAGCCGACATGCGTAGGTTGTGACGTAAATAAATTTGAGTTAAAGTTAATTCGTATTACGTTAATGCATTAGATTGAACTTTTAAAATAATTTGCATTCTTGCATGTTCTTTTTCGTGTACAAAATAGTGCGCAATTCATGCACAGTATAAACATAGTATACATTTGCAATACATTATATACACACAATTGGATACATGTATAACTTCAATAGTATACATTGTTTATTTATTTGTCATGTTAATTTGTATTACCAAGGCTGGTAGCACACACTTGAAGCCACTAATATTAGACTGTATAGCATCTAAATACAAACAACCTAATTTGACGTGGCACTGAATGCCTACAATGTCTTGACAATATAGAACGTATATGTTCAAATCAATTCAAAGGCTATATACAGTGTATTTAAGTGAACTACCGGGTAGTGCCCCTGTGTCCTATTGCTAATTCTGAGATAGTTGTCAGAATATTAAAGTGAAAGCAGGCGAGTGTATAACTCACATGTAGTCAGTGCACAGTGCGCTCACTGCAAACAGAAAGAAAGTATGCGAGAGTATAATCGACAAGTTACTTTCTTTCAAGAGGAATAACTCTAATCATTTTAGCTGTTATTCACATTAGATTATGTCCCTTAATCACAACATCGATATTGTAACAATTGTTTGATAATATTTAACCATGTCTTTTATTCCATAGCTGCTTTACACCGTGTTGTTATATTAACATATTGTTTGTCGGAAAATAGCTCGGCGAGCTAATGTTATAGTGTTTTCCATAACCGACTTTAAATAAAACGTCTTGCATCTTGACATGCAGTCAGAATATGGCGCGCTCACTGCTATGAACTAATATAATTTATCTTATATAATACGTGCCTGTCTGCTGTGTAACCACATTATACATTTGCAATGCATTATATACACACACTATGATACATGTATAACTAAAATGCTGCGTGTTCATTAGTGTATACAAAATATTGTGCAATTCATGCACAGATTTAGTTTAGTTTAAACATATTTTACAGTGCAGTTGCAGTACATTATATACAAGCACTATGATACATACACAACTTCAATGTTATAACTCGCTTATTAATACTAATATGTCATATTAATTTGTATTACCAAGCCTGATAACATTCTTAGTGAAGCAACTAATATTATACTTAAGAGCATCTAGATTAAAGCAGGCTAATAGACCTGGTACTGAATGCCTCTAGACAGTCTAGAGCAGACTGTAGGAAAACATAACAGAATAGAATAGAACATATTTTAATTTTCCACAGGTACAAACCATGTTCATAGCCGAAGTGCCCATATATTCAAACTTAGACTTTAAATGAACAACTGTAGGAACGCTTAATATATGTTTAATTTGTATATACACAATGTGTGTGTTTGACTATGAACATGTAGTTCTATGTTTAACTTAATAAACTTTATGTTATGTTATGTATACATGTAGCGAACATACTTAGTATTGAAATGAACAACTCAAGGAACGCTTAATGTGTAATGTAGTCTATTTTAGAACATACTATTGTACTCATGAAATAAGGTTAAGTAACACGCAAACCAAAAGAAAGTATGCGAGAGTATAATTCACAAGTTACTTTCTTCCAAGAGGAATAACTCCAATCAATTTTAGCTGCAGCACAGCACAGCACAGCACAGCACAGCACAGCACAGCACAGCACAGCACAGCACAGCACAGCACAGCACAGCACAGCACAGCACAGCACAGCACAGCACAGCACAGCACAGCACAGCACAGCACAGCACAGCACAGCACAGCACAGCACAGCACAGCACAGCACAGCACAGCACAGCACAGCACAGCACAGCACAGCACAGCACAGCACAGCACAGCACAGCACAGCACAGCACAGCACACAGCACAGCACACAACACAGCACACAACACAGCACACATAACATAACAAAACATAGCAAACCAAAACCGAAAACCAAAAATAGAATTGAATAGAATAGAATAAACCCGAACACATTTAAATTTCCCACAAGTACAAAATTAGTTCATATCACTTACTCCTTTAATTATTGTACTCAATAAAATGGGTGGATCAAAACACCAAAAACAATGCTAGAACGATAAATTACAAACTTGATCGGGACGTCATAGTGGCTAGACAGATTGAGCAATCCTTTTCAAATCCCTGTCAATAGAATATTTCACACTCCTTTCATCCATTGTTCAAAGAACAAAGCCGACATGCGTAGGTTGTGACGTAAATAAATTTGAGTTAAAGTTAATTCGTATTACGTTAATGCATTAGATTGAACTTTTAAAATAATTTGCATTCTTGCATGTTCTTTTTCGTGTACAAAATAGTGCGCAATTCATGCACAGTATAAACATAGTATACATTTGCAATACATTATATACACACAATTGGATACATGTATAACTTCAATAGTATACATTGTTTATTTATTTGTCATGTTAATTTGTATTACCAAGGCTGGTAGCACACACTTGAAGCCACTAATATTAGACTGTATAGCATCTAAATACAAACAACCTAATTTGACGTGGCACTGAATGCCTACAATGTCTTGACAATATAGAACGTATATGTTCAAATCAATTCAAAGGCTATATACAGTGTATTTAAGTGAACTACCGGGTAGTGCCCCTGTGTCCTATTGCTAATTCTGAGATAGTTGTCAGAATATTAAAGTGAAAGCAGGCGAGTGTATAACTCACATGTAGTCAGTGCACAGTGCGCTCACTGCAAACAGAAAGAAAGTATGCGAGAGTATAATCGACAAGTTACTTTCTTTCAAGAGGAATAACTCTAATCATTTTAGCTGTTATTCACATTAGATTATGTCCCTTAATCACAACATCGATATTGTAACAATTGTTTGATAATATTTAACCATGTCTTTTATTCCATAGCTGCTTTACACCGTGTTGTTATATTAACATATTGTTTGTCGGAAAATAGCTCGGCGAGCTAATGTTATAGTGTTTTCCATAACCGACTTTAAATAAAACGTCTTGCATCTTGACATGCAGTCAGAATATGGCGCGCTCACTGCTATGAACTAATATAATTTATCTTATATAATACGTGCCTGTCTGCTGTGTAACCACATTATACATTTGCAATGCATTATATACACACACTATGATACATGTATAACTAAAATGCTGCGTGTTCATTAGTGTATACAAAATATTGTGCAATTCATGCACAGATTTAGTTTAGTTTAAACATATTTTACAGTGCAGTTGCAGTACATTATATACAAGCACTATGATACATACACAACTTCAATGTTATAACTCGCTTATTAATACTAATATGTCATATTAATTTGTATTACCAAGCCTGATAACATTCTTAGTGAAGCAACTAATATTATACTTAAGAGCATCTAGATTAAAGCAGGCTAATAGACCTGGTACTGAATGCCTCTAGACAGTCTAGAGCAGACTGTAGGAAAACATAACAGAATAGAATAGAACATATTTTAATTTTCCACAGGTACAAACCATGTTCATAGCCGAAGTGCCCATATATTCAAACTTAGACTTTAAATGAACAACTGTAGGAACGCTTAATATATGTTTAATTTGTATATACACAATGTGTGTGTTTGACTATGAACATGTAGTTCTATGTTTAACTTAATAAACATTATGTTATGTTATGTATACATGTAGCGAACATACTTAGTATTGAAATGAACAACTCAAGGAACGCTTAATGTGTAATGTAGTCTATTTTAGAACATATTATTGTACTCATGAAATAAGGTTAAGTAACACGCAAACCAAAAGAAAGTATGCGAGAGTATAATTCACAAGTTACTTTCTTCCAAGAGGAATAACTCTAATCAATTTTAGCTGCAGCACAGCACAGCACAGCACAGCACAGCACAGCACAGCACAGCACAGCACAGCACAGCACAGCACAGCACAGCACAGCACAGCACAGCACAGCACAGCACAGCACAGCACAGCACAGCACAGCACAGCACAGCACAGCACAGCACAGCACAGCACAGCACAGCACAGCACAGCACAGCACAGCACAGCACAGCACAGCACAGCACAGCACAGCACAGCACAGCACAGCACAGCACAGCACAGCACAGCACAGCACAGCACAGCACAGCACAGCACAGCACAGCACAGCACAGCACAGCACAGCACAGCACAGCACAGCACAGCACAGCACAGCACAGCACAGCACAGCACAGCACAGCACAGCACAGCACAGCACAGCACAGCACAGCACAGCACACAGCACAGCACAGCACACAACACAGCACACATAACATAACAAAACATAGCAAACCAAAACCGAAAACCAAAAATAGAATTGAATAGAATAGAATAAACCCGAACACATTTAAATTTCCCACAAGTACAAAATTAGTTCATATCACTTACTCCTTTAATTATTGTACTCAATAAAATGGGTGGATCAAAACACCAAAAACAATGCTAGAACGATAAATTACAAACTTGATCGGGACGTCATAGTGGCTAGACAGATTGAGCAATCCTTTTCAAATCCCTGTCAATAGAATATTTCACACTCCTTTCATCCATTGTTCAAAGAACAAAGCCGACATGCGTAGGTTGTGACGTAAATAAATTTGAGTTAAAGTTAATTCGTATTACGTTAATGCATTAGATTGAACTTTTAAAATAATTTGCATTCTTGCATGTTCTTTTTCGTGTACAAAATAGTGCGCAATTCATGCACAGTATAAACATAGTATACATTTGCAATACATTATATACACACAATTGGATACATGTATAACTTCAATAGTATACATTGTTTATTTATTTGTCATGTTAATTTGTATTACCAAGGCTGGTAGCACACACTTGAAGCCACTAATATTAGACTGTATAGCATCTAAATACAAACAACCTAATTTGACGTGGCACTGAATGCCTACAATGTCTTGACAATATAGAACGTATATGTTCAAATCAATTCAAAGGCTATATACAGTGTATTTAAGTGAACTACCGGGTAGTGCCCCTGTGTCCTATTGCTAATTCTGAGATAGTTGTCAGAATATTAAAGTGAAAGCAGGCGAGTGTATAACTCACATGTAATCAGTGCACAGTGCGCTCACTGCAAACAGAAAGAAAGTATGCGAGAGTATAATCGACAAGTTACTTTCTTTCAAGAGGAATAACTCTAATCATTTTAGCTGTTATTCACATTAGATTATGTCCCTTAATCACAACATCGATGTTGTAACAATTGTTTGATAATATTTAACCATGTCTTTTATTCCATAGCTGCTTTACACCGTGTTGTTATATTAACATATTGTTTGTCGGAAAATAGCTCGGCGAGCTAATGTTATAGTGTTTTCCATAACCGACTTTAAATAAAACGTCTTGCATCTTGACATGCAGTCAGAATATGGCGCGCTCACTGCTATGAACTAATATAATTTATCTTATATAATACGTGCCTGTCTGCTGTGTAACCACATTATACATTTGCAATGCATTATATACACACACTATGATACATGTATAACTAAAATGCTGCGTGTTCATTAGTGTATACAAAATATTGTGCAATTCATGCACAGATTTAGTTTAGTTTAAACATATTTTACAGTGCAGTTGCAGTACATTATATACAAGCACTATGATACATACACAACTTCAATGTTATAACTCGCTTATTAATACTAATATGTCATATTAATTTGTATTACCAAGCCTGATAACATTCTTAGTGAAGCAACTAATATTATACTTAAGAGCATCTAGATTAAAGCAGGCTAATAGACCTGGTACTGAATGCCTCTAAACAGTCTAGAGCAGACTGTAGGAAAACATAACAGAATAGAATAGAACATATTTTAATTTTCCACAGGTACAAACCATGTTCATAGCCGAAGTGCCCATATATTCAAACTTAGACTTTAAATGAACAACTGTAGGAACGCTTAATATATGTTTAATTTGTATATACACAATGTGTGTGTTTGACTATGAACATGTAGTTCTATGTTTAACTTAATAAACATTATGTTATGTTATGTATACATGTAGCGAACATACTTAGTATTGAAATGAACAACTCAAGGAACGCTTAATGTGTAATGTAGTCTATTTTAGAACATATTATTGTACTCATGAAATAAGGTTAAGTAACACGCAAACCAAAAGAAAGTATGCGAGAGTATAATTCACAAGTTACTTTCTTCCAAGAGGAATAACTCTAATCAATTTTAGCTGCAGCACAGCACAGCACAGCACAGCACAGCACAGCACAGCACAGCACAGCACAGCACAGCACAGCACAGCACAGCACAGCACAGCACAGCACAGCACAGCACAGCACAGCACAGCACAGCACAGCACAGCACAGCACAGCACAGCACAGCACAGCACAGCACAGCACAGCACAGCACAGCACAGCACAGCACAGCACAGCACAGCACAGCACAGCACAGCACAGCACAGCACAGCACAGCACAGCACAGCACAGCACAGCACAGCACAGCACAGCACAGCACAGCACAGCACAGCACAGCACAGCACAGCACAGCACAGCACAGCACAGCACAGCACAGCACAGCACAGCACAGCACAGCACAGCACAGCACAGCACAGCACAGCACACAGCACAGCACAGCACACAGCACAGCACAGCACACAACACAGCACACATAACATAACAAAACATAGCAAACCAAAACCGAAAACCAAAAATAGAATTGAATAGAATAGAATAAACCCGAACACATTTAAATTTCCCACAAGTACAAAATTAGTTCATATCACTTACTCCTTTAATTATTGTACTCAATAAAATGGGTGGATCAAAACACCAAAAACAATGCTAGAACGATAAATTACAAACTTGATCGGGACGTCATAGTGGCTAGACAGATTGAGCAATCCTTTTCAAATCCCTGTCAATAGAATATTTCACACTCCTTTCATCCATTGTTCAAAGAACAAAGCCGACATGCGTAGGTTGTGACGTAAATAAATTTGAGTTAAAGTTAATTCGTATTACGTTAATGCATTAGATTGAACTTTTAAAATAATTTGCATTCTTGCATGTTCTTTTTCGTGTACAAAATAGTGCGCAATTCATGCACAGTATAAACATAGTATACATTTGCAATACATTATATACACACAATTGGATACATGTATAACTTCAATAGTATACATTGTTTATTTATTTGTCATGTTAATTTGTATTACCAAGGCTGGTAGCACACACTTGAAGCCACTAATATTAGACTGTATAGCATCTAAATACAAACAACCTAATTTGACGTGGCACTGAATGCCTACAATGTCTTGACAATATAGAACGTATATGTTCAAATCAATTCAAAGGCTATATACAGTGTATTTAAGTGAACTACCGGGTAGTGCCCCTGTGTCCTATTGCTAATTCTGAGATAGTTGTCAGAATATTAAAGTGAAAGCAGGCGAGTGTATAACTCACATGTAGTCAGTGCACAGTGCGCTCACTGCAAACAGAAAGAAAGTATGCGAGAGTATAATCGACAAGTTACTTTCTTTCAAGAGGAATAACTCTAATCATTTTAGCTGTTATTCACATTAGATTATGTCCCTTAATCACAACATCGATGTTGTAACAATTGTTTGATAATATTTAACCATGTCTTTTATTCCATAGCTGCTTTACACCGTGTTGTTATATTAACATATTGTTTGTCGGAAAATAGCTCGGCGAGCTAATGTTATAGTGTTTTCCATAACCGACTTTAAATAAAACGTCTTGCATCTTGACATGCAGTCAGAATATGGCGCGCTCACTGCTATGAACTAATATAATTTATCTTATATAATACGTGCCTGTCTGCTGTGTAACCACATTATACATTTGCAATGCATTATATACACACACTATGATACATGTATAACTAAAATGCTGCGTGTTCATTAGTGTATACAAAATATTGTGCAATTCATGCACAGATTTAGTTTAGTTTAAACATATTTTACAGTGCAGTTGCAGTACATTATATACAAGCACTATGATACATACACAACTTCAATGTTATAACTCGCTTATTAATACTAATATGTCATATTAATTTGTATTACCAAGCCTGATAACATTCTTAGTGAAGCAACTAATATTATACTTAAGAGCATCTAGATTAAAGCAGGCTAATAGACCTGGTACTGAATGCCTCTAAACAGTCTAGAGCAGACTGTAGGAAAACATAACAGAATAGAATAGAACATATTTTAATTTTCCACAGGTACAAACCATGTTCATAGCCGAAGTGCCCATATATTCAAACTTAGACTTTAAATGAACAACTGTAGGAACGCTTAATATATGTTTAATTTGTATATACACAATGTGTGTGTTTGACTATGAACATGTAGTTCTATGTTTAACTTAATAAACATTATGTTATGTTATGTATACATGTAGCGAACATACTTAGTATTGAAATGAACAACTCAAGGAACGCTTAATGTGTAATGTAGTCTATTTTAGAACATATTATTGTACTCATGAAATAAGGTTAAGTAACACGCAAACCAAAAGAAAGTATGCGAGAGTATAATTCACAAGTTACTTTCTTCCAAGAGGAATAACTCTAATCAATTTTAGCTGCAGCACAGCACAGCACAGCACAGCACAGCACAGCACAGCACAGCACAGCACAGCACAGCACAGCACAGCACAGCACAGCACAGCACAGCACAGCACAGCACAGCACAGCACAGCACAGCACAGCACAGCACAGCACAGCACAGCACAGCACAGCACAGCACAGCACAGCACAGCACAGCACAGCACAGCACAGCACAGCACAGCACAGCACAGCACAGCACAGCACAGCACAGCACAGCACAGCACAGCACAGCACAGCACAGCACAGCACAGCACAGCACAGCACAGCACAGCACAGCACAGCACAGCACAGCACAGCACAGCACAGCACAGCACAGCACAGCACAGCACAGCACAGCACAGCACAGCACAGCACAGCACAGCACAGCACAGCACAGCACAGCACAGCACAGCACAGCACAGCACAGCACACAGCACAGCACACAGCACAGCACAGCACAGCACACAGCACAGCACACAGCACAGCACAGCACACAGCACAGCACAGCACACAACACAGCACACATAACAAAACATAGCAAACCAAAACCGAAAAACAAAAATAGAATTGAATAGAATAGAATAAACCCGAACACATTTAAATTTCCCACAAGTACAAAATTAGTTCATATCACTTACTCCTTTAATTATTGTACTCAATAAAATGGGTGGATCAAAACACCAAAAACAATGCTAGAACGATAAATTACAAACTTGATCGGGACGTCATAGTGGCTAGACAGATTGAGCAATCCTTTTCAAATCCCTGTCAATAGAATATTTCACACTCCTTTCATCCATTGTTCAAAGAACAAAGCCGACATGCGTAGGTTGTGACGTAAATAAATTTGAGTTAAAGTTAATTCGTATTACGTTAATGCATGTTAATGCATTAGATTGAACTTTTAAAATAATTTGCATTCTTGCATGTTCTTTTTCGTGTACAAAATAGTGCGCAATTCATGCACAGTATAAACATAGTATACATTTGCAATACATTATATACACACAATTGGATACATGTATAACTTCAATAGTATACATTGTTTATTTATTTGTCATGTTAATTTGTATTACCAAGGCTGGTAGCACACACTTGAAGCCACTAATATTAGACTGTATAGCATCTAAATACAAACAACCTAATTTGACGTGGCACTGAATGCCTACAATGTCTTGACAATATAGAACGTATATGTTCAAATCAATTCAAAGGCTATATACAGTGTATTTAAGTGAACTACCGGGTAGTGCCCCTGTGTCCTATTGCTAATTCTGAGATAGTTGTCAGAATATTAAAGTGAAAGCAGGCGAGTGTATAACTCACATGTAGTCAGTGCACAGTGCGCTCACTGCAAACAGAAAGAAAGTATGCGAGAGTATAATCGACAAGTTACTTTCTTTCAAGAGGAATAACTCTAATCATTTAAGCTGTTATTCACATTAGATTATGTCCCTTAATCACAACATCGATATTGTAACAATTGTTTGATAATATTTAACCATGTCTTTTATTCCATAGCTGCTTTACACCGTGTTGTTATATTAACATATTGTTTGTCGGAAAATAGCTCGGCGAGCTAATGTTATAGTGTTTTCCATAACCGACTTTAAATAAAACGTCTTGCATCTTGACATGCAGTCAGAATATGGCGCGCTCACTGCTATGAACTAATATAATTTATCTTATATAATACGTGCCTGTCTGCTGTGTAACCACATTATACATTTGCAATGCATTATATACACACACTATGATACATGTATAACTAAAATGCTGCGTGTTCATTAGTGTATACAAAATAGTGTGCAATTCATGCACAGATTTAGTTTAGTTTAAACATATTTTACAGTGCAGTTGCAGTACATTATATACAAGCACTATGATACATACACAACTTCAATGTTATAACTCGCTTATTAATACTAATATGTCATATTAATTTGTATTACCAAGCCTGATAACATTCTTAGTGAAGCAACTAATATTATACTTAAGAGCATCTAGATTAAAGCATGCTAATAGACCTGGTACTGAATGCCTCTAGACAACCTAGAGCAGACTGTAGGAAAACATAACAGAATAGAATAGAACATATTTTAATTTTCCACAGGTACAAACCATGTTCATAGCCGAAGTGCCCATATATTCAAACTTAGACTTTAAATGAACAACTGTAGGAACGCTTAATATATGTTTAATTTGTATATACACAATGTGTGTGTTTGACTATGAACATGTAGTTCTATGTTTAACTTAATAAACTTTATGTTATGTTATGTATACATGTAGCGAACATACTTAGTATTGAAATGAACAACTCAAGGAACGCTTAATGTGTAATGTAGTCTATTTTAGAACATATTATTGTACTCATGAAATAAGGTTAAGTAACACGCAAACCAAAAGAAAGTATGCGAGAGTATAATTCACAAGTTACTTTCTTCCAAGAGGAATAACTCTAATCAATTTTAGCTGCAGCACAGCACAGCACAGCACAGCACAGCACAGCACAGCACAGCACAGCACAGCACAGCACAGCACAGCACAGCACAGCACAGCACAGCACAGCACAGCACAGCACAGCACAGCACAGCACAGCACAGCACAGCACAGCACAGCACAGCACAGCACAGCACAGCACAGCACAGCACAGCACAGCACAGCACAGCACAGCACAGCACAGCACAGCACAGCACAGCACAGCACAGCACAGCACAGCACAGCACAGCACAGCACAGCACAGCACAGCACAGCACAGCACAGCACAGCACAGCACAGCACAGCACAGCACAGCACACAGCACAGCACAGCACACAGCACAGCACAGCACACAACACAGCACACATAACATAACAAAACATAGCAAACCAAAACCGAAAACCAAAAATAGAATTGAATAGAATAGAATAAACCCGAACACATTTAAATTTCCCACAAGTACAAAATTAGTTCATATCACTTACTCCTTTAATTATTGTACTCAATAAAATGGGTGGATCAAAACACCAAAAACAATGCTAGAACGATAAATTACAAACTTGATCGGGACGTCATAGTGGCTAGACAGATTGAGCAATCCTTTTCAAATCCCTGTCAATAGAATATTTCACACTCCTTTCATCCATTGTTCAAAGAACAAAGCCGACATGCGTAGGTTGTGACGTAAATAAATTTGAGTTAAAGTTAATTCGTATTACGTTAATGCATTAGATTGAACTTTTAAAATAATTTGCATTCTTGCATGTTCTTTTTCGTGTACAAAATAGTGCGCAATTCATGCACAGTATAAACATAGTATACATTTGCAATACATTATATACACACAATTGGATACATGTATAACTTCAATAGTATACATTGTTTATTTATTTGTCATGTTAATTTGTATTACCAAGGCTGGTAGCACACACTTGAAGCCACTAATATTAGACTGTATAGCATCTAAATACAAACAACCTAATTTGACGTGGCACTGAATGCCTACAATGTCTTGACAATATAGAACGTATATGTTCAAATCAATTCAAAGGCTATATACAGTGTATTTAAGTGAACTACCGGGTAGTGCCCCTGTGTCCTATTGCTAATTCTGAGATAGTTGTCAGAATATTAAAGTGAAAGCAGGCGAGTGTATAACTCACATGTAGTCAGTGCACAGTGCGCTCACTGCAAACAGAAAGAAAGTATGCGAGAGTATAATCGACAAGTTACTTTCTTTCAAGAGGAATAACTCTAATCATTTTAGCTGTTATTCACATTAGATTATGTCCCTTAATCACAACATCGATATTGTAACAATTGTTTGATAATATTTAACCATGTCTTTTATTCCATAGCTGCTTTACACCGTGTTGTTATATTAACATATTGTTTGTCTGAAAATAGCTCGGCGAGCTAATGTTATAGTGTTTTCCATAACCGACTTTAAATAAAACGTCTTGCATCTTGACATGCAGTCAGAATATGGCGCGCTCACTGCTATGAACTAATATAATTTATCTTATATAATACGTGCCTGTCTGCTGTGTAACCACATTATACATTTGCAATGCATTATATACACACACTATGATACATGTATAACTAAAATGCTGCGTGTTCATTAGTGTATACAAAATATTGTGCAATTCATGCACAGATTTAGTTTAGTTTAAACATATTTTACAGTGCAGTTGCAGTACATTATATACAAGCACTATGATACATACACAACTTCAATGTTATAACTCGCTTATTAATACTAATATGTCATATTAATTTGTATTACCAAGCCTGATAACATTCTTAGTGAAGCAACTAATATTATACTTAAGAGCATCTAGATTAAAGCAGGCTAATAGACCTGGTACTGAATGCCTCTAGACAGTCTAGAGCAGACTGTAGGAAAACATAACAGAATAGAATAGAACATATTTTAATTTTCCACAGGTACAAACCATGTTCATAGCCGAAGTGCCCATATATTCAAACTTAGACTTTAAATGAACAACTGTAGGAACGCTTAATATATGTTTAATTTGTATATACACAATGTGTGTGTTTGACTATGAACATGTAGTTCTATGTTTAACTTAATAAACATTATGTTATGTTATGTATACATGTAGCGAACATACTTAGTATTGAAATGAACAACTCAAGGAACGCTTAATGTGTAATGTAGTCTATTTTAGAACATATTATTGTACTCATGAAATAAGGTTAAGTAACACGCAAACCAAAAGAAAGTATGCGAGAGTATAATTCACAAGTTACTTTCTTCCAAGAGGAATAACTCTAATCAATTTTAGCTGCAGCACAGCACAGCACAGCACAGCACAGCACAGCACAGCACAGCACAGCACAGCACAGCACAGCACAGCACAGCACAGCACAGCACAGCACAGCACAGCACAGCACAGCACAGCACAGCACAGCACAGCACAGCACAGCACAGCACAGCACAGCACAGCACAGCACAGCACAGCACAGCACAGCACAGCACAGCACAGCACAGCACAGCACAGCACAGCACAGCACAGCACAGCACAGCACAGCACAGCACAGCACAGCACAGCACAGCACAGCACAGCACAGCACAGCACAGCACAGCACAGCACAGCACAGCACAGCACAGCACAGCACAGCACAGCACAGCACACAGCACAGCACACAGCACAGCACACAGCACAGCACACAGCACAGCACACAGCACAGCACACAGCACAGCACACAGCACAGCACACAGCACAGCACACAGCACAGCACACAGCACAGCACACATAACATAACAAAACATAGCAAACCAAAACCGAAAAACAAAAATAGAATTGAATAGAATAGAATAAACCCGAACACATTTAAATTTCCCACAAGTACAAAATTAGTTCATATCACTTACTCCTTTAATTATTGTACTCAATAAAATGGGTGGATCAAAACACCAAAAACAATGCTAGAACGATAAATTACAAACTTGATCGTGACGTCATAGTGGCTAGACAGATTGAGCAATCCTTTTCAAATCCCTGTCAATAGAATATTTCACACTCCTTTCATCCATTGTTCAAAGAACAAAGCCGACATGCGTAGGTTGTGACGTAAATAAATTTGAGTTAAAGTTAATTCGTATTACGTTAATGCATTAGATTGAACTTTTAAAATAATTTGCATTCTTGCATGTTCTTTTTCGTGTACAAAATAGTGCGCAATTCATGCACAGTCTAAACATAGTATACATTTGCAATACATTATATACACACAATTGGATACATGTATAACTTCAATAGTATACATTGTTTATTTATTTGTCATGTTAATTTGTATTACCAAGGCTGGTAGCACACACTTGAAGCCACTAATATTAGACTGTATAGCATCTAAATACAAACAACCTAATTTGACGTGGCACTGAATGCCTACAATGTCTTGACAATATAGAACGTATATGTTCAAATCAATTCAAAGGCTATATACAGTGTATTTAAGTGAACTACCGGGTAGTGCCCCTGTGTCCTATTGCTAATTCTGAGATAGTTGTCAGAATATTAAAGTGAAAGCAGGCGAGTGTATAACTCACATGTAGTCAGTGCACAGTGCGCTCACTGCAAACAGAAAGAAAGTATGCGAGAGTATAATCGACAAGTTACTTTCTTCCAAGAGGAATAACTCTAATCATTTTAGCTGTTATTCACATTAGATTATGTCCCTTAATCACAACATCGATATTGTAACAATTGTTTGATAATATTTAACCATGTCTTTTATTCCATAGCTGCTTTACACCGTGTTGTTATATTAACATATTGTTTGTCGGAAAATAGCTCGGCGAGCTAATGTTATAGTGTTTTCCATAACCGACTTTAAATAAAACGTCTTGCATCTTGACATGCAGTCAGAATATGGCGCGCTCACTGCTATGAACTAATATAATTTATCTTATATAATACGTGCCTGTCTGCTGTGTAACCACATTATACATTTGCAATGCATTATATACACACACTATGATACATGTATAACTAAAATGCTGCGTGTTCATTAGTGTATACAAAATATTGTGCAATTCATGCACAGATTTAGTTTAGTTTAAACATATTTTACAGTGCAGTTGCAGTACATTATATACAAGCACTATGATACATACACAACTTCAATGTTATAACTCGCTTATTAATACTAATATGTCATATTAATTTGTATTACCAAGCCTGATAACATTCTTAGTGAAGCAACTAATATTATACTTAAGAGCATCTAGATTAAAGCAGGCTAATAGACCTGGTACTGAATGCCTCTAGACAGTCTAGAGCAGACTGTAGGAAAACATAACAGAATAGAATAGAACATATTATTTTAATTTTCCACAGGTACAAACCATGTTCATAGCCGAAGTGCCCATATATTCAAACTTAGACTTTAAATGAACAACTGTAGGAACGCTTAATATATGTTTAATTGGTATATACACAATGTGTGTGTTTGACTATGAACATGTAGTTCTATGTTTAACTTAATAAACATTATGTTATGTTATGTATACATGTAGCGAACATACTTAGTATTGAAATGAACAACTCAAGGAACGCTTAATGTGTAATGTAGTCTATTTTAGAACATATTATTGTACTCATGAAATAAGGTTAAGTAACACGCAAACCAAAAGAAAGTATGCGAGAGTATAATTCACAAGTTACTTTCTTCCAAGAGGAATAACTCTAATCAATTTTAGCTGCAGCACAGCACAGCACAGCACAGCACAGCACAGCACAGCACAGCACAGCACAGCACAGCACAGCACAGCACAGCACAGCACAGCACAGCACAGCACAGCACAGCACAGCACAGCACACAGCACACAGCACAGCACACAGCACACAGCACAGCACACAGCACAGCACACAGCACAGCACACAGCACACAGCACAGCACACAGCACAGCACACAGCACAGCACACAGCACAGCACACAGCACAGCACACAGCACAGCACACAGCACAGCACACAGCACAGCACACAGCACAGCACACAGCACAGCACACAGCACAGCACACAGCACAGCACACAGCACAGCACACAGCACAGCACACAGCACAGCACACAGCACAGCACACAGCACAGCACACAGCACAGCACACAGCACAGCACACAGCACAGCACACAGCACAGCACACAGCACAGCACACAGCACAGCACACAGCACAGCACACAGCACAGCACACAGCACAGCACACAGCACAGCACACATAACATAACAAAACATAGCAAACCAAAACCGAAAAACAAAAATAGAATTGAATAGAATAGAATAAACCCGAACACATTTAAATTTCCCACAAGTACAAAATTAGTTCATATCACTTACTCCTTTAATTATTGTACTCAATAAAATGGGTGGATCAAAACACCAAAAACAATGCTAGAACGATAAATTACAAACTTGATCGTGACGTCATAGTGGCTAGACAGATTGAGCAATCCTTTTCAAATCCCTGTCAATAGAATATTTCACACTCCTTTCATCCATTGTTCAAAGAACAAAGCCGACATGCGTAGGTTGTGACGTAAATAAATTTGAGTTAAAGTTAATTCGTATTACGTTAATGCATTAGATTGAACTTTTAAAATAATTTGCATTCTTGCATGTTCTTTTTCGTGTACAAAATAGTGCGCAATTCATGCACAGTCTAAACATAGTATACATTTGCAATACATTATATACACACAATTGGATACATGTATAACTTCAATAGTATACATTGTTTATTTATTTGTCATGTTAATTTGTATTACCAAGGCTGGTAGCACACACTTGAAGCCACTAATATTAGACTGTATAGCATCTAAATACAAACAACCTAATTTGACGTGGCACTGAATGCCTACAATGTCTTGACAATATAGAACGTATATGTTCAAATCAATTCAAAGGCTATATACAGTGTATTTAAGTGAACTACCGGGTAGTGCCCCTGTGTCCTATTGCTAATTCTGAGATAGTTGTCAGAATATTAAAGTGAAAGCAGGCGAGTGTATAACTCACATGTAGTCAGTGCACAGTGCGCTCACTGCAAACAGAAAGAAAGTATGCGAGAGTATAATCGACAAGTTACTTTCTTCCAAGAGGAATAACTCTAATCATTTTAGCTGTTATTCACATTAGATTATGTCCCTTAATCACAACATCGATATTGTAACAATTGTTTGATAATATTTAACCATGTCTTTTATTCCATAGCTGCTTTACACCGTGTTGTTATATTAACATATTGTTTGTCGGAAAATAGCTCGGCGAGCTAATGTTATAGTGTTTTCCATAACCGACTTTAAATAAAACGTCTTGCATCTTGACATGCAGTCAGAATATGGCGCGCTCACTGCTATGAACTAATATAATTTATCTTATATAATACGTGCCTGTCTGCTGTGTAACCACATTATACATTTGCAATGCATTATATACACACACTATGATACATGTATAACTAAAATGCTGCGTGTTCATTAGTGTATACAAAATATTGTGCAATTCATGCACAGATTTAGTTTAGTTTAAACATATTTTACAGTGCAGTTGCAGTACATTATATACAAGCACTATGATACAGTACAGCTCGCGCGACTTTTGCCTAACATGGCGCATCACCGCGAATGGGGTAGGAGTGATTTTCCACTTTCTTCACCTAAGATCACCGCGATGCGTGAACATGAGTGAAATCACAATGTCGCTCGGAGTGAAATTGCCCTCGCGTTATCAGGCTTGATCGCGGAAATGAGCGACGGGAAAATCACCGCGATTCACCGTGATCACTGCGAATCGCGGTGATTTCGTTTTGATACAGGTAAGTACATTGTATATGAAGAGAATCTTCTGAATTGGCATTGAATTATTCTCGATTTCGCGTCCATTCCGGACAGTGAAAATAATCAGATGGTTTTTCATGTGCTAATTACATGTACATTTAGTTGTGTTTCACGCATTTTCGGTAACACAATTGAGTGCTAATTGCATTACTCGTGAACAGCGGCACTGCTTCTTGTTTGTTTATATTAATTATTTCCGACACGTATTGAAGTGCAAAGTAGAATGTGGTGAAATTGTACTTACATAATAATTACATAAGTCCATTAATTAATTCCTTAAAATAATCCTAGAAAAAATATTGGTGCAGTAGTTTTCTCGTAAATAACACTAAAAATAACCATGTCAACATTTAGTTGTTTGACACGTACGCATGTCCGATTATAGGCGTATAAATCTGGGTAAATTTCCATTGCACCTGTTAACCCATTTCGATCTTTGGGCGTGGCGAGTCTCTTTGACGTCGGCTTGTGGTCTTTGATCGGCAAACATAAAACGTCATCGGCGGCAACTTCAGACGACTAGTCTACTAATGCAAGACGTCGTTTGTGAACTTTATTCACGTGATTGTCTGTGCGGTGCAATTGAAGACGTGCTAGGGAGGATATGAAAGAAAAAATGCCGCTCTGTGGAGGTCGGTTGTTTTAGACCACATGGTATTGACGCAAATTATGTTTGTGTGTGCAATTGTGTATATGAGATATAAGGTACTCGCACACACATAAAAACTGTAAAGTCTGTCGTTTAAAGACAGTTGACTGTACATAACCACAATTTTATAAATTGCTATCGATTGAAACGTGGCGATTATTGAATTAAGATCGCTAAACAAAAATACGTTAAGTTTAGATCTTTGTTAGTATTTATTGCGAACCCTCAACATTAATTTATAAATCGAGTCCACAATATTTTTACGCACATGCCGTAATTAAAAAGATGATAAAAACACTCGAACAGGGAAAGCAGCACTCACTAGTACACAGTGGACAGTCAGAAATTAACAAGCGGTCACTATGAGACAAGCCTATCCGGCGGGTGAATCGGCGCAAGAAAATTAAAAAACTAACAAAGTAACAAATAAACTTTATTGCAAATCGGCAAACACAAGTACACGCAAGGTGGGTTTTCCAAAGTCCACCCGTCACGGTGGCGACGACTCTGGGTGGCAACGCAAAATATGCCACCGTGAACCCACCCAAATCCACATAGACTTTAAATTAGGGTGGACAGCCCATCGTGGCCATTGCCACCGTGACAACACGGTGGAAACACGATGTTTTGCGGTGGCAATAGTGGAATTCACAAACAATTAATTTTTACCTACAATGTGCACTTGTTTATTACAAGCGTATAATTGATAGTAATTGACACCCCTGTGTAGCCCTTGATATGCATAAAGTTCACAGGTGTGACCTAGTGCGTAAGTGTCACTGGAAGATATAATATATATATATATATATATATGCTGGCAGTGCGGGAGTTTAGAGGCCACAAAAATGCTTCAGTGTTAAAACCCACCACAAAATTTCGTAATGAATTATTTTATTTTTCAGTCCCAACCTATGTATTCCTTACTAAAATTTGCGACAGAAGCAGGTACTCGTTTGTACGATCCATAGCAACGGCGTTACGTATACGTTCGCCTATAGCAACGTATACGACAGCCTACGTGCGTAGATGTACGAGCGAGAAAATGGTGAAGTATTAATTAATAAAACGGGTGCAGGTTATGAAATAAATTATGAAAACATTAATTGAACGTATGTAGTCAACAAATAGCAGGATGTGGATGTTGACAAAAACGCAACTATAAATCACCATGCCCTTACTATTCCGATCAAAGACAGTCGTACCGACATTGTAACTTCAGAAGTCGCCGACAATCGGTAGATGAATAATACTCAGACGCTGCCGACCTTTATCGGGGTGAACTGACATCAAAGATATCGTAGCCGAAGTGGCCTTAGATGTTTATAATTGCTATACATGGTTACACATTGTAATATTCTCCCAACGGTTGAATCGAACTTTTAATATTCTCCCAACTGAACTTGACAAATGAAAACACAGCGACATATCGAGTGTAATTGTGTTACTTTGTGTCTTGGAAATACTATTATGAGTAGGCCTACGTGTAAAATATGTTAGAAAACAGTATTAAAATATCTAATTCCAAATATTAAACTCTATTGCGTTATATTGCTCGCTTAGTACACAACGAGTACACGTGCGACATTGTGAGTAATCGGTAATTGGCATATGCCGACGTCTGGTCAGTTGGTAATTTTAAACGATGTGATAAGCATTAAGACGTGTGTACATGGATTTGTTTTCCTTAACGGATGGATAACGTGTTTTGATATGACATTCCCAATTGTTAATAACGACTTGGATATAAAATTTGGAGTTAAATGCATCTCACCAAGTACATGTATGTAAGTACTGTGTTATTGTGTAATTACCGTCGAGAAAAATGTTTACTGACGATTTCTAAATATTTTCTACTGCACATGTACATCAATTTAAACATTACAGTAGAAGTTACCTGTATCGAGTGGATTCACCGCGAATCACCGACATTCACCGCGTTTTATCGGCATCACGCATCGCGGCGGTCGCGGTGACGGGTGATTGACTGACGAGTGGAATCACTCGGAAAATCGCGGTGATTTTCCACTCCAAGTCAGATTTGGTCGCAGTGACAAAGTGATTTAGGCAAAAATCGCGCGAGCTGTACTGTACATACACAACTTCAATGTTATAACTCGCTTATTAATACTAATATGTCATATTAATTTGTATTACCAAGCCTGATAACATTCTTAGTGAAGCAACTAATATTATACTTAAGAGCATCTAGATTAAAGCAGGCTAATAGACCTGGTACTGAATGCCTCTAGACAGTCTAGAGCAGACTGTAGGAAAACATAACAGAATAGAATAGAACATATTTTAATTTTCCACAGGTACAAACCATGTTCATAGCCGAAGTGCCCATATATTCAAACTTAGACTTTAAATGAACAACTGTAGGAACGCTTAATATATGTTTAATTTGTATATACACAATGTGTGTGTTTGACTATGAACATGTAGTTCTATGTTTAACTTAATAAACTTTATGTTATGTTATGTATACATGTAGCGAACATACTTAGTATTGAAATGAACAACTCAAGGAACGCTTAATGTGTAATGTAGTCTATTTTAGAACATATTATTGTACTCATGAAATAAGGTTAAGTAACACGCAAACCAAAAGAAAGTATGCGAGAGTATAATTCACAAGTTACTTTCTTCCAAGAGGAATAACTCCAATCAATTTTAGCTGCAGCACAGCACAGCACAGCACAGCACAGCACAGCACAGCACAGCACAGCACAGCACAGCACAGCACAGCACAGCACAGCACAGCACAGCACAGCACAGCACAGCACAGCACAGCACAGCACAGCACAGCACAGCACAGCACAGCACAGCACAGCACAGCACAGCACAGCACAGCACAGCACAGCACAGCACAGCACAGCACAGCACAGCACAGCACAGCACAGCACAGCACAGCACAGCACACAGCACAGCACAGCACAGCACACAACACAGCACACATAACATAACAAAACATAGCAAACCAAAACCGAAAACCAAAAATAGAATTGAATAGAATAGAATAAACCCGAACACATTTAAATTTCCCACAAGTACAAAATTAGTTCATATCACTTACTCCTTTAATTATTGTACTCAATAAAATGGGTGGATCAAAACACCAAAAACAATGCTAGAACGATAAATTACAAACTTGATCGGGACGTCATAGTGGCTAGACAGATTGAGCAATCCTTTTCAAATCCCTGTCAATAGAATATTTCACACTCCTTTCATCCATTGTTCAAAGAACAAAGCCGACATGCGTAGGTTGTGACGTAAATAAATTTGAGTTAAAGTTAATTCGTATTACGTTAATGCATTAGATTGAACTTTTAAAATAATTTGCATTCTTGCATGTTCTTTTTCGTGTACAAAATAGTGCGCAATTCATGCACAGTATAAACATAGTATACATTTGCAATACATTATATACACACAATTGGATACATGTATAACTTCAATAGTATACATTGTTTATTTATTTGTCATGTTAATTTGTATTACCAAGGCTGGTAGCACACACTTGAAGCCACTAATATTAGACTGTATAGCATCTAAATACAAACAACCTAATTTGACGTGGCACTGAATGCCTACAATGTCTTGACAATATAGAACGTATATGTTCAAATCAATTCAAAGGCTATATACAGTGTATTTAAGTGAACTACCGGGTAGTGCCCCTGTGTCCTATTGCTAATTCTGAGATAGTTGTCAGAATATTAAAGTGAAAGCAGGCGAGTGTATAACTCACATGTAGTCAGTGCACAGTGCGCTCACTGCAAACAGAAAGAAAGTATGCGAGAGTATAATCGACAAGTTACTTTCTTTCAAGAGGAATAACTCTAATCATTTTAGCTGTTATTCACATTAGATTATGTCCCTTAATCACAACATCGATATTGTAACAATTGTTTGATAATATTTAACCATGTCTTTTATTCCATAGCTGCTTTACACCGTGTTGTTATATTAACATATTGTTTGTCGGAAAATAGCTCGGCGAGCTAATGTTATAGTGTTTTCCATAACCGACTTTAAATAAAACGTCTTGCATCTTGACATGCAGTCAGAATATGGCGCGCTCACTGCTATGAACTAATATAATTTATCTTATATAATACGTGCCTGTCTGCTGTGTAACCACATTATACATTTGCAATGCATTATATACACACACTATGATACATGTATAACTAAAATGCTGCGTGTTCATTAGTGTATACAAAATATTGTGCAATTCATGCACAGATTTAGTTTAGTTTAAACATATTTTACAGTGCAGTTGCAGTACATTATATACAAGCACTATGATACATACACAACTTCAATGTTATAACTCGCTTATTAATACTAATATGTCATATTAATTTGTATTACCAAGCCTGATAACATTCTTAGTGAAGCAACTAATATTATACTTAAGAGCATCTAGATTAAAGCAGGCTAATAGACCTGGTACTGAATGCCTCTAGACAGTCTAGAGCAGACTGTAGGAAAACATAACAGAATAGAATAGAACATATTTTAATTTTCCACAGGTACAAACCATGTTCATAGCCGAAGTGCCCATATATTCAAACTTAGACTTTAAATGAACAACTGTAGGAACGCTTAATATATGTTTAATTTGTATATACACAATGTGTGTGTTTGACTATGAACATGTAGTTCTATGTTTAACTTAATAAACTTTATGTTATGTTATGTATACATGTAGCGAACATACTTAGTATTGAAATGAACAACTCAAGGAACGCTTAATGTGTAATGTAGTCTATTTTAGAACATATTATTGTACTCATGAAATAAGGTTAAGTAACACGCAAACCAAAAGAAAGTATGCGAGAGTATAATTCACAAGTTACTTTCTTCCAAGAGGAATAACTCCAATCAATTTTAGCTGCAGCACAGCACAGCACAGCACAGCACAGCACAGCACAGCACAGCACAGCACAGCACAGCACAGCACAGCACAGCACAGCACAGCACAGCACATCACAGCACAGCACAGCACAGCACAGCACAGCACAGCACAGCACAGCACAGCACAGCACAGCACAGCACAGCACAGCACAGCACAGCACAGCACAGCACAGCACAGCACAGCACAGCACAGCACAGCACAGCACAGCACAGCACAGCACACAGCACAGCACAGCACAGCACACAACACAGCACACATAACATAACAAAACATAGCAAACCAAAACCGAAAACCAAAAATAGAATTGAATAGAATAGAATAAACCCGAACACATTTAAATTTCCCACAAGTACAAAATTAGTTCATATCACTTACTCCTTTAATTATTGTACTCAATAAAATGGGTGGATCAAAACACCAAAAACAATGCTAGAACGATAAATTACAAACTTGATCGGGACGTCATAGTGGCTAGACAGATTGAGCAATCCTTTTCAAATCCCTGTCAATAGAATATTTCACACTCCTTTCATCCATTGTTCAAAGAACAAAGCCGACATGCGTAGGTTGTGACGTAAATAAATTTGAGTTAAAGTTAATTCGTATTACGTTAATGCATTAGATTGAACTTTTAAAATAATTTGCATTCTTGCATGTTCTTTTTCGTGTACAAAATAGTGCGCAATTCATGCACAGTATAAACATAGTATACATTTGCAATACATTATATACACACAATTGGATACATGTATAACTTCAATAGTATACATTGTTTATTTATTTGTCATGTTAATTTGTATTACCAAGGCTGGTAGCACACACTTGAAGCCACTAATATTAGACTGTATAGCATCTAAATACAAACAACCTAATTTGACGTGGCACTGAATGCCTACAATGTCTTGACAATATAGAACGTATATGTTCAAATCAATTCAAAGGCTATATACAGTGTATTTAAGTGAACTACCGGGTAGTGCCCCTGTGTCCTATTGCTAATTCTGAGATAGTTGTCAGAATATTAAAGTGAAAGCAGGCGAGTGTATAACTCACATGTAGTCAGTGCACAGTGCGCTCACTGCAAACAGAAAGAAAGTATGCGAGAGTATAATCGACAAGTTACTTTCTTTCAAGAGGAATAACTCTAATCATTTTAGCTGTTATTCACATTAGATTATGTCCCTTAATCACAACATCGATATTGTAACAATTGTTTGATAATATTTAACCATGTCTTTTATTCCATAGCTGCTTTACACCGTGTTGTTATATTAACATATTGTTTGTCGGAAAATAGCTCGGCGAGCTAATGTTATAGTGTTTTCCATAACCGACTTTAAATAAAACGTCTTGCATCTTGACATGCAGTCAGAATATGGCGCGCTCACTGCTATGAACTAATATAATTTATCTTATATAATACGTGCCTGTCTGCTGTGTAACCACATTATACATTTGCAATGCATTATATACACACACTATGATACATGTATAACTAAAATGCTGCGTGTTCATTAGTGTATACAAAATATTGTGCAATTCATGCACAGATTTAGTTTAGTTTAAACATATTTTACAGTGCAGTTGCAGTACATTATATACAAGCACTATGATACATACACAACTTCAATGTTATAACTCGCTTATTAATACTAATATGTCATATTAATTTGTATTACCAAGCCTGATAACATTCTTAGTGAAGCAACTAATATTATACTTAAGAGCATCTAGATTAAAGCAGGCTAATAGACCTGGTACTGAATGCCTCTAGACAGTCTAGAGCAGACTGTAGGAAAACATAACAGAATAGAATAGAACATATTTTAATTTTCCACAGGTACAAACCATGTTCATAGCCGAAGTGCCCATATATTCAAACTTAGACTTTAAATGAACAACTGTAGGAACGCTTAATATATGTTTAATTTGTCACAATGTGTGTGTTTGACTATGAACATGTAGTTCTATGTTTAACTTAATAAACATTATGTTATGTTATGTATACATGTAGCGAACATACTTAGTATTGAAATGAACAACTCAAGGAACGCTTAATGTGTAATGTAGTCTATTTTAGAACATATTATTGTACTCATGAAATAAGGTTAAGTAACACGCAAACCAAAAGAAAGTATGCGAGAGTATAATTCACAAGTTACTTTCTTCCAAGAGGAATAACTCTAATCAATTTTAGCTACAGCACAGCACAGCACAGCACAGCACAGCACAGCACAGCACAGCACAGCACAGCACAGCACAGCACAGCACAGCACAGCACAGCACAGCACAGCACAGCACAGCACAGCACAGCACAGCACAGCACAGCACAGCACAGCACAGCACAGCACAGCACAGCACAGCACAGCACAGCACAGCACAGCACAGCACAGCACAGCACAGCACAGCACAGCACAGCACAGCACAGCACAGCACAGCACAGCACAGCACAGCACAGCACAGCACAGCACAGCACAGCACAGCACAGCACAGCACAGCACAGCACAGCACAGCACAGCACAGCACAGCACAGCACAGCACACAGCACACAGCACACAGCACAGCACACAGCACAGCACAGCACACAACACAGCACACATAACAAAACATAGCAAACCAAAACCGAAAAACAAAAATAGAATTGAATAGAATAGAATAAACCCGAACACATTTAAATTTCCCACAAGTACAAAATTAGTTCATATCACTTACTCCTTTAATTATTGTACTCAATAAAATGGGTGGATCAAAACACCAAAAACAATGCTAGAACGATAAATTACAAACTTGATCGGGACGTCATAGTGGCTAGACAGATTGAGCAATCCTTTTCAAATCCCTGTCAATAGAATATTTCACACTCCTTTCATCCATTGTTCAAAGAACAAAGCCGACATGCGTAGGTTGTGACGTAAATAAATTTGAGTTAAAGTTAATTCGTATTACGTTAATGCATTAGATTGAACTTTTAAAATAATTTGCATTCTTGCATGTTCTTTTTCGTGTACAAAATAATGCGCAATTCATGCACAGTATAAACATAGTATACATTTGCAATACATTATATACACACAATTGGATACATGTATAACTTCAATAGTATACATTGTTTATTTATTTGTCATGTTAATTTGTATTACCAAGGCTGGTAGCACACACTTGAAGCCACTAATATTAGACTGTATAGCATCTAAATACAAACAACCTAATTTGACGTGGCACTGAATGCCTACAATGTCTTGACAATATAGAACGTATATGTTCAAATCAATTCAAAGGCTATATACAGTGTATTTAAGTGAACTACCGGGTAGTGCCCCTGTGTCCTATTGCTAATTCTGAGATAGTTGTCAGAATATTAAAGTGAAAGCAGGCGAGTGTATAACTCACATGTAGTCAGTGCACAGTGCGCTCACTGCAAACAGAAAGAAAGTATGCGAGAGTATAATCGACAAGTTACTTTCTTTCAAGAGGAATAACTCTAATCATTTTAGCTGTTATTCACATTAGATTATGTCCCTTAATCACAACATCGATATTGTAACAATTGTTTGATAATATTTAACCATGTCTTTTATTCCATAGCTGCTTTACACCGTGTTGTTATATTAACATATTGTTTGTCTGAAAATAGCTCGGCGAGCTAATGTTATAGTGTTTTCCATAACCGACTTTAAATAAAACGTCTTGCATCTTGACATGCAGTCAGAATATGGCGCGCTCACTGCTATGAACTAATATAATTTATCTTATATAATACGTGCCTGTCTGCTGTGTAACCACATTATACATTTGCAATGCATTATATACACACACTATGATACATGTATAACTAAAATGCTGCGTGTTCATTAGTGTATACAAAATAGTGTGCAATTCATGCACAGATTTAGTTTAGTTTAAACATATTTTACAGTGCAGTTGCAGTACATTATATACAAGCACTATGATACATACACAACTTCAATGTTATAACTCGCTTATTAATACTAATATGTCATATTAATTTGTATTACCAAGCCTGATAACATTCTTAGTGAAGCAACTAATATTATACTTAAGAGCATCTAGATTAAAGCAGGCTAATAGACCTGGTACTGAATGCCTCTAGACAGTCTAGAGCAGACTGTAGGAAAACATAACAGAATAGAATAGAACATATTTTAATTTTCCACAGGTACAAACCATGTTCATAGCCGAAGTGCCCATATATTCAAACTTAGACTTTAAATGAACAACTGTAGGAACGCTTAATATATGTTTAATTTGTATATACACAATGTGTGTGTTTGACTATGAACATGTAGTTCTATGTTTAACTTAATAAACTTTATGTTATGTTATGTATACATGTAGCGAACATACTTAGTATTGAAATGAACAACTCAAGGAACGCTTAATGTGTAATGTAGTCTATTTTAGAACATATTATTGTACTCATGAAATAAGGTTAAGTAACACGCAAACCAAAAGAAAGTATGCGAGAGTATAATTCACAAGTTACTTTCTTCCAAGAGGAATAACTCTAATCAATTTTAGCTGCAGCACAGCACAGCACAGCACAGCACAGCACAGCACAGCACAGCACAGCACAGCACAGCACAGCACAGCACAGCACAGCACAGCACAGCACAGCACAGCACAGCACAGCACAGCACAGCACAGCACAGCACAGCACAGCACAGCACAGCACAGCACAGCACAGCACAGCACAGCACAGCACAGCACAGCACAGCACAGCACAGCACAGCACAGCACAGCACAGCACAGCACAGCACAGCACAGCACAGCACAGCACAGCACAGCACAGCACAGCACAGCACAGCACAGCACAGCACAGCACAGCACAGCACAGCACAGCACAGCACAGCACAGCACAGCACAGCACAGCACAGCACAGCACAGCACACAGCACAGCACAGCACACAACACAGCACACATAACATAACAAAACATAGCAAACCAAAACCGAAAACCAAAAATAGAATTGAATAGAATAGAATAAACCCGAACACATTTAAATTTCCCACAAGTACAAAATTAGTTCATATCACTTACTCCTTTAATTATTGTACTCAATAAAATGGGTGGATCAAAACACCAAAAACAATGCTAGAACGATAAATTACAAACTTGATCGGGACGTCATAGTGGCTAGACAGATTGAGCAATCCTTTTCAAATCCCTGTCAATAGAATATTTCACACTCCTTTCATCCATTGTTCAAAGAACAAAGCCGACATGCGTAGGTTGTGACGTAAATAAATTTGAGTTAAAGTTAATTCGTATTACGTTAATGCATTAGATTGAACTTTTAAAATAATTTGCATTCTTGCATGTTCTTTTTCGTGTACAAAATAGTGCGCAATTCATGCACAGTATAAACATAGTATACATTTGCAATACATTATATACACACAATTGGATACATGTATAACTTCAATAGTATACATTGTTTATTTATTTGTCATGTTAATTTGTATTACCAAGGCTGGTAGCACACACTTGAAGCCACTAATATTAGACTGTATAGCATCTAAATACAAACAACCTAATTTGACGTGGCACTGAATGCCTACAATGTCTTGACAATATAGAACGTATATGTTCAAATCAATTCAAAGGCTATATACAGTGTATTTAAGTGAACTACCGGGTAGTGCCCCTGTGTCCTATTGCTAATTCTGAGATAGTTGTCAGAATATTAAAGTGAAAGCAGGCGAGTGTATAACTCACATGTAGTCAGTGCACAGTGCGCTCACTGCAAACAGAAAGAAAGTATGCGAGAGTATAATCGACAAGTTACTTTCTTTCAAGAGGAATAACTCTAATCATTTTAGCTGTTATTCACATTAGATTATGTCCCTTAATCACAGTTTGCTAATATTTAACCATGTCTTTTATTCCATAGCTGCTTTACACCGTGTTGTTATATTAACATATTGTTTGTCTGAAAATAGCTCGGCGAGCTAATGTTATAGTGTTTTCCATAACCGACTTTAAATAAAACGTCTTGCATCTTGACATGCAGTCAGAATATGGCGCGCTCACTGCTATGAACTAATATAATTTATCTTATATAATACGTGCCTGTCTGCTGTGTAACCACATTATACATTTGCAATGCATTATATACACACACTATGATACATGTATAACTAAAATGCTGCGTGTTCATTAGTGTATACAAAATATTGTGCAATTCATGCACAGATTTAGTTTAGTTTAAACATATTTTACAGTGCAGTTGCAGTACATTATATACAAGCACTATGATACATACACAACTTCAATGTTATAACTCGCTTATTAATACTAATATGTCATATTAATTTGTATTACCAAGCCTGATAACATTCTTAGTGAAGCAACTAATATTATACTTAAGAGCATCTAGATTAAAGCAGGCTAATAGACCTGGTACTGAATGCCTCTAGACAGTCTAGAGCAGACTGTAGGAAAACATAACAGAATAGAATAGAACATATTTTAATTTTCCACAGGTACAAACCATGTTCATAGCCGAAGTGCCCATATATTCAAACTTAGACTTTAAATGAACAACTGTAGGAACGCTTAATATATGTTTAATTTGTATATACACAATGTGTGTGTTTGACTATGAACATGTAGTTCTATGTTTAACTTAATAAACATTATGTTATGTTATGTATACATGTAGCGAACATACTTAGTATTGAAATGAACAACTCAAGGAACGCTTAATGTGTAATGTAGTCTATTTTAGAACATATTATTGTACTCATGAAATAAGGTTAAGTAACACGCAAACCAAAAGAAAGTATGCGAGAGTATAATTCACAAGTTACTTTCTTCCAAGAGGAATAACTCTAATCAATTTTAGCTGCAGCACAGCACAGCACAGCACAGCACAGCACAGCACAGCACAGCACAGCACAGCACAGCACAGCACAGCACAGCACAGCACAGCACAGCACAGCACAGCACAGCACAGCACAGCACAGCACAGCACAGCACAGCACAGCACAGCACAGCACAGCACAGCACAGCACAGCACAGCACAGCACAGCACAGCACAGCACAGCACAGCACAGCACAGCACAGCACAGCACAGCACAGCACAGCACAGCACAGCACAGCACAGCACAGCACAGCACAGCACAGCACAGCACAGCACAGCACAGCACAGCACAGCACAGCACAGCACAGCACAGCACAGCACAGCACAGCACAGCACAGCACAGCACAGCACAGCACAGCACAGCACAGCACAGCACAGCACAGCACAGCACAGCACAGCACAGCACAGCACAGCACAGCACAGCACAGCACAGCACAGCACAGCACACAGCACACAGCACAGCACACAGCACAGCACACAGCACAGCACAGCACACAACACAGCACACATAACAAAACATAGCAAACCAAAACCGAAAAACAAAAATAGAATTGAATAGAATAGAATAAACCCGAACACATTTAAATTTCCCACAAGTACAAAATTAGTTCATATCACTTACTCCTTTAATTATTGTACTCAATAAAATGGGTGGATCAAAACACCAAAAACAATGCTAGAACGATAAATTACAAACTTGATCGGGACGTCATAGTGGCTAGACAGATTGAGCAATCCTTTTCAAATCCCTGTCAATAGAATATTTCACACTCCTTTCATCCATTGTTCAAAGAACAAAGCCGACATGCGTAGGTTGTGACGTAAATAAATTTGAGTTAAAGTTAATTCGTATTACGTTAATGCATTAGATTGAACTTTTAAAATAATTTGCATTTTTGCATGTTCTTTTTCGTGTACAAAATAGTGCGCAATTCATGCACAGTATAAACATAGTATACATTTGCAATACATTATATACACACAATTGGATACATGTATAACTTCAATAGTATACATTGTTTATTTATTTGTCATGTTAATTTGTATTACCAAGGCTGGTAGCACACACTTGAAGCCACTAATATTAGACTGTATAGCATCTAAATACAAACAACCTAATTTGACGTGGCACTGAATGCCTACAATGTCTTGACAATATAGAACGTATATGTTCAAATCAATTCAAAGGCTATATACAGTGTATTTAAGTGAACTACCGGGTAGTGCCCCTGTGTCCTATTGCTAATTCTGAGATAGTTGTCAGAATATTAAAGTGAAAGCAGGCGAGTGTATAACTCACATGTAGTCAGTGCACAGTGCGCTCACTGCAAACAGAAAGAAAGTATGCGAGAGTATAATCGACAAGTTACTTTCTTTCAAGAGGAATAACTCTAATCATTTTAGCTGTTATTCACATTAGATTATGTCCCTTAATCACAACATCGATATTGTAACAATTGTTTGATAATATTTAACCATGTCTTTTATTCCATAGCTGCTTTACACCGTGTTGTTATATTAACATATTGTTTGTCGGAAAATAGCTCGGCGAGCTAATGTTATAGTGTTTTCCATAACCGACTTTAAATAAAACGTCTTGCATCTTGACATGCAGTCAGAATATGGCGCGCTCACTGCTATGAACTAATATAATTTATCTTATATAATACGTGCCTGTCTGCTGTGTAACCACATTATACATTTGCAATGCATTATATACACACACTATGATACATGTATAACTAAAATGCTGCGTGTTCATTAGTGTATACAAAATAGTGTGCAATTCATGCACAGATTTAGTTTAGTTTAAACATATTTTACAGTGCAGTTGCAGTACATTATATACAAGCACTATGATACATACACAACTTCAATGTTATAACTCGCTTATTAATACTAATATGTCATATTAATTTGTATTACCAAGCCTGATAACATTCTTAGTGAAGCAACTAATATTATACTTAAGAGCATCTAGATTAAAGCAGGCTAATAGACCTGGTACTGAATGCCTCTAGACAGTCTAGAGCAGACTGTAGGAAAACATAACAGAATAGAATAGAACATATTTTAATTTTCCACAGGTACAAACCATGTTCATAGCCGAAGTGCCCATATATTCAAACTTAGACTTTAAATGAACAACTGTAGGAACGCTTAATATATGTTTAATTTGTATATACACAATGTGTGTGTTTGACTATGAACATGTAGTTCTATGTTTAACTTAATAAACATTATGTTATGTTATGTATACATGTAGCGAACATACTTAGTATTGAAATGAACAACTCAAGGAACGCTTAATGTGTAATGTAGTCTATTTTAGAACATATTATTGTACTCATGAAATTAGGTTAAGTAACACGCAAACCAAAAGAAAGTATGCGAGAGTATAATTCACACGTTACTTTCTTCCAAGAGGAATAACTCTAAACGATTTTAGCTGCAGCACAGCACAGCACAGCACAGCACAGCACAGCACAGCACAGCACAGCACAGCACAGCACAGCACAGCACAGCACAGCACAGCACAGCACAGCACAGCACAGCACAGCACAGCACAGCACAGCACAGCACAGCACAGCACAGCACAGCACAGCACAGCACAGCACAGCACAGCACAGCACAGCACAGCACAGCACAGCACAGCACAGCACAGCACAGCACAGCACAGCACAGCACAGCACAGCACAGCACAGCACAGCACAGCACAGCACAGCACAGCACAGCACAGCACAGCACAGCACAGCACAGCACAGCACAGCACAGCACAGCACAGCACAGCACAGCACAGCACAGCACAGCACAGCACAGCACAGCACAGCACAGCACAGCACAGCACAGCACACAGCACAGCACACAGCACAGCACACAGCACAGCACACAGCACAGCACACAGCACAGCACACAACACAGCACACATAACAAAACATAGCAAACCAAAACCGAAAAACAAAAATAGAATTGAATAGAATAGAATAAACCCGAACACATTTAAATTTCCCACAAGTACAAAATTAGTTCATATCACTTACTCCTTTAATTATTGTACTCAATAAAATGGGTGGATCAAAACACCAAAAACAATGCTAGAACGATAAATTACAAACTTGATCGGGACGTCATAGTGGCTAGACAGATTGAGCAATCCTTTTCAAATCCCTGTCAATAGAATATTTCACACTCCTTTCATCCATTGTTCAAAGAACAAAGCCGACATGCGTAGGTTGTGACGTAAATAAATTTGAGTTAAAGTTAATTCGTATTACGTTAATGCATTAGATTGAACTTTTAAAATAATTTGCATTCTTGCATGTTCTTTTTCGTGTACAAAATAGTGCGCAATTCATGCACAGTATAAACATAGTATACATTTGCAATACATTATATACACACAATTGGATACATGTATAACTTCAATAGTATACATTGTTTATTTATTTGTCATGTTAATTTGTATTACCAAGGCTGGTAGCACACACTTGAAGCCACTAATATTAGACTGTATAGCATCTAAATACAAACAACCTAATTTGACGTGGCACTGAATGCCTACAATGTCTTGACAATATAGAACGTATATGTTCAAATCAATTCAAAGGCTATATACAGTGTATTTAAGTGAACTACCGGGTAGTGCCCCTGTGTCCTATTGCTAATTCTGAGATAGTTGTCAGAATATTAAAGTGAAAGCAGGCGAGTGTATAACTCACATGTAGTCAGTGCACAGTGCGCTCACTGCAAACAGAAAGAAAGTATGCGAGAGTATAATCGACAAGTTACTTTCTTTCAAGAGGAATAACTCTAATCATTTTAGCTGTTATTCACATTAGATTATGTCCCTTAATCACAACATCGATATTGTAACAATTGTTTGATAATATTTAACCATGTCTTTTATTCCATAGCTGCTTTACACCGTGTTGTTATATTAACATATTGTTTGTCGGAAAATAGCTCGGCGAGCTAATGTTATAGTGTTTTCCATAACCGACTTTAAATAAAACGTCTTGCATCTTGACATGCAGTCAGAATATGGCGCGCTCACTGCTATGAACTAATATAATTTATCTTATATAATACGTGCCTGTCTGCTGTGTAACCACATTATACATTTGCAATGCATTATATACACACACTATGATACATGTATAACTAAAATGCTGCGTGTTCATTAGTGTATACAAAATAGTGTGCAATTCATGCACAGATTTAGTTTAGTTTAAACATATTTTACAGTGCAGTTGCAGTACATTATATACAAGCACTATGATACATACACAACTTCAATGTTATAACTCGCTTATTAATACTAATATGTCATATTAATTTGTATTACCAAGCCTGATAACATTCTTAGTGAAGCAACTAATATTATACTTAAGAGCATCTAGATTAAAGCATGCTAATAGACCTGGTACTGAATGCCTCTAGACAACCTAGAGCAGACTGTAGGAAAACATAACAGAATAGAATAGAACATATTTTAATTTTCCACAGGTACAAACCATGTTCATAGCCGAAGTGCCCATATATTCAAACTTAGACTTTAAATGAACAACTGTAGGAACGCTTAATATATGTTTAATTTGTATATACACAATGTGTGTGTTTGACTATGAACATGTAGTTCTATGTTTAACTTAATAAACTTTATGTTATGTTATGTATACATGTAGCGAACATACTTAGTATTGAAATGAACAACTCAAGGAACGCTTAATGTGTAATGTAGTCTATTTTAGAACATATTATTGTACTCATGAAATAAGGTTAAGTAACACGCAAACCAAAAGAAAGTATGCGAGAGTATAATTCACAAGTTACTTTCTTCCAAGAGGAATAACTCTAATCAATTTTAGCTGCAGCACAGCACAGCACAGCACAGCACAGCACAGCACAGCACAGCACAGCACAGCACAGCACAGCACAGCACAGCACAGCACAGCACAGCACAGCACAGCACAGCACAGCACAGCACAGCACAGCACAGCACAGCACAGCACAGCACAGCACAGCACAGCACAGCACAGCACAGCACAGCACAGCACAGCACAGCACAGCACAGCACAGCACAGCACAGCACAGCACAGCACAGCACAGCACAGCACAGCACAGCACAGCACAGCACAGCACAGCACAGCACAGCACAGCACAGCACAGCACAGCACAGCACAGCACAGCACAGCACAGCACAGCACAGCACAGCACAGCACAGCACAGCACAGCACAGCACAGCACAGCACAGCACACAGCACAGCACAGCACACAACACAGCACACATAACATAACAAAACATAGCAAACCAAAACCGAAAACCAAAAATAGAATTGAATAGAATAGAATAAACCCGAACACATTTAAATTTCCCACAAGTACAAAATTAGTTCATATCACTTACTCCTTTAATTATTGTACTCAATAAAATGGGTGGATCAAAACACCAAAAACAATGCTAGAACGATAAATTACAAACTTGATCGGGACGTCATAGTGGCTAGACAGATTGAGCAATCCTTTTCAAATCCCTGTCAATAGAATATTTCACACTCCTTTCATCCATTGTTCAAAGAACAAAGCCGACATGCGTAGGTTGTGACGTAAATAAATTTGAGTTAAAGTTAATTCGTATTACGTTAATGCATTAGATTGAACTTTTAAAATAATTTGCATTCTTGCATGTTCTTTTTCGTGTACAAAATAGTGCGCAATTCATGCACAGTATAAACATAGTATACATTTGCAATACATTATATACACACAATTGGATACATGTATAACTTCAATAGTATACATTGTTTATTTATTTGTCATGTTAATTTGTATTACCAAGGCTGGTAGCACACACTTGAAGCCACTAATATTAGACTGTATAGCATCTAAATACAAACAACCTAATTTGACGTGGCACTGAATGCCTACAATGTCTTGACAATATAGAACGTATATGTTCAAATCAATTCAAAGGCTATATACAGTGTATTTAAGTGAACTACCGGGTAGTGCCCCTGTGTCCTATTGCTAATTCTGAGATAGTTGTCAGAATATTAAAGTGAAAGCAGGCGAGTGTATAACTCACATGTAGTCAGTGCACAGTGCGCTCACTGCAAACAGAAAGAAAGTATGCGAGAGTATAATCGACAAGTTACTTTCTTTCAAGAGGAATAACTCTAATCATTTTAGCTGTTATTCACATTAGATTATGTCCCTTAATCACAACATCGATATTGTAACAATTGTTTGATAATATTTAACCATGTCTTTTATTCCATAGCTGCTTTACACCGTGTTGTTATATTAACATATTGTTTGTCGGAAAATAGCTCGGCGAGCTAATGTTATAGTGTTTTCCATAACCGACTTTAAATAAAACGTCTTGCATCTTGACATGCAGTCAGAATATGGCGCGCTCACTGCTATGAACTAATATAATTTATCTTATATAATACGTGCCTGTCTGCTGTGTAACCACATTATACATTTGCAATGCATTATATACACACACTATGATACATGTATAACTAAAATGCTGCGTGTTCATTAGTGTATACAAAATAGTGTGCAATTCATGCACAGATTTAGTTTAGTTTAAACATATTTTACAGTGCAGTTGCAGTACATTATATACAAGCACTATGATACATACACAACTTCAATGTTATAACTCGCTTATTAATACTAATATGTCATATTAATTTGTATTACCAAGCCTGATAACATTCTTAGTGAAGCAACTAATATTATACTTAAGAGCATCTAGATTAAAGCATGCTGAATGCCTCTAGACAACCTAGAGCAGACTGTAGGAAAACATAACAGAATAGAATAGAACATATTTTAATTTTCCACAGGTACAAACCATGTTCATAGCCGAAGTGCCCATATATTCAAACTTAGACTTTAAATGAACAACTGTAGGAACGCTTAATATATGTTTAATTTGTATATACACAATGTGTGTGTTTGACTATGAACATGTAGTTCTATGTTTAACTTAATAAACTTTATGTTATGTTATGTATACATGTAGCGAACATACTTAGTATTGAAATGAACAACTCAAGGAACGCTTAATGTGTAATGTAGTCTATTTTAGAACATATTATTGTACTCATGAAATAAGGTTAAGTAACACGCAAACCAAAAGAAAGTATGCGAGAGTATAATTCACAAGTTACTTTCTTCCAAGAGGAATAACTCTAATCAATTTTAGCTGCAGCACAGCACAGCACAGCACAGCACAGCACAGCACAGCACAGCACAGCACAGCACAGCACAGCACAGCACAGCACAGCACAGCACAGCACAGCACAGCACAGCACAGCACAGCACAGCACAGCACAGCACAGCACAGCACAGCACAGCACAGCACAGCACAGCACAGCACAGCACAGCACAGCACAGCACAGCACAGCACAGCACAGCACAGCACAGCACAGCACAGCACAGCACAGCACAGCACAGCACAGCACAGCACAGCACAGCACAGCACAGCACAGCACAGCACAGCACAGCACAGCACAGCACAGCACAGCACAGCACAGCACAGCACAGCACAGCACAGCACACAGCACAGCACAGCACACAACACAGCACACATAACATAACAAAACATAGCAAACCAAAACCGAAAACCAAAAATAGAATTGAATAGAATAGAATAAACCCGAACACATTTAAATTTCCCACAAGTACAAAATTAGTTCATATCACTTACTCCTTTAATTATTGTACTCAATAAAATGGGTGGATCAAAACACCAAAAACAATGCTAGAACGATAAATTACAAACTTGATCGGGACGTCATAGTGGCTAGACAGATTGAGCAATCCTTTTCAAATCCCTGTCAATAGAATATTTCACACTCCTTTCATCCATTGTTCAAAGAACAAAGCCGACATGCGTAGGTTGTGACGTAAATAAATTTGAGTTAAAGTTAATTCGTATTACGTTAATGCATTAGATTGAACTTTTAAAATAATTTGCATTCTTGCATGTTCTTTTTCGTGTACAAAATAGTGCGCAATTCATGCACAGTATAAACATAGTATACATTTGCAATACATTATATACACACAATTGGATACATGTATAACTTCAATAGTATACATTGTTTATTTATTTGTCATGTTAATTTGTATTACCAAGGCTGGTAGCACACACTTGAAGCCACTAATATTAGACTGTATAGCATCTAAATACAAACAACCTAATTTGACGTGGCACTGAATGCCTACAATGTCTTGACAATATAGAACGTATATGTTCAAATCAATTCAAAGGCTATATACAGTGTATTTAAGTGAACTACCGGGTAGTGCCCCTGTGTCCTATTGCTAATTCTGAGATAGTTGTCAGAATATTAAAGTGAAAGCAGGCGAGTGTATAACTCACATGTAGTCAGTGCACAGTGCGCTCACTGCAAACAGAAAGAAAGTATGCGAGAGTATAATCGACAAGTTACTTTCTTTCAAGAGGAATAACTCTAATCATTTTAGCTGTTATTCACATTAGATTATGTCCCTTAATCACAACATCGATATTGTAACAATTGTTTGCTAATATTTAACCATGTCTTTTATTCCATAGCTGCTTTACACCGTGTTGTTATATTAACATATTGTTTGTCTGAAAATAGCTCGGCGAGCTAATGTTATAGTGTTTTCCATAACCGACTTTAAATAAAACGTCTTGCATCTTGACATGCAGTCAGAATATGGCGCGCTCACTGCTATGAACTAATATAATTTATCTTATATAATACGTGCCTGTCTGCTGTGTAACCACATTATACATTTGCAATGCATTATATACACACACTATGATACATGTATAACTAAAATGCTGCGTGTTCATTAGTGTATACAAAATATTGTGCAATTCATGCACAGATTTAGTTTAGTTTAAACATATTTTACAGTGCAGTTGCAGTACATTATATACAAGCACTATGATACATACACAACTTCAATGTTATAACTCGCTTATTAATACTAATATGTCATATTAATTTGTATTACCAAGCCTGATAACATTCTTAGTGAAGCAACTAATATTATACTTAAGAGCATCTAGATTAAAGCAGGCTAATAGACCTGGTACTGAATGCCTCTAGACAGTCTAGAGCAGACTGTAGGAAAACATAACAGAATAGAATAGAACATATTTTAATTTTCCACAGGTACAAACCATGTTCATAGCCGAAGTGCCCATATATTCAAACTTAGACTTTAAATGAACAACTGTAGGAACGCTTAATATATGTTTAATTTGTATATACACAATGTGTGTGTTTGACTATGAACATGTAGTTCTATGTTTAACTTAATAAACATTATGTTATGTTATGTATACATGTAGCGAACATACTTAGTATTGAAATGAACAACTCAAGGAACGCTTAATGTGTAATGTAGTCTATTTTAGAACATATTATTGTACTCATGAAATAAGGTTAAGTAACACGCAAACCAAAAGAAAGTATGCGAGAGTATAATTCACAAGTTACTTTCTTCCAAGAGGAATAACTCTAATCAATTTTAGCTGCAGCACAGCACAGCACAGCACAGCACAGCACAGCACAGCACAGCACAGCACAGCACAGCACAGCACAGCACAGCACAGCACAGCACAGCACAGCACAGCACAGCACAGCACAGCACAGCACAGCACAGCACAGCACAGCACAGCACAGCACAGCACAGCACAGCACAGCACAGCACAGCACAGCACAGCACAGCACAGCACAGCACAGCACAGCACAGCACAGCACAGCACAGCACAGCACAGCACAGCACAGCACAGCACAGCACAGCACAGCACAGCACAGCACAGCACAGCACAGCACAGCACAGCACAGCACAGCACAGCACAGCACAGCACAGCACAGCACAGCACAGCACAGCACAGCACAGCACAGCACAGCACAGCACAGCACAGCACAGCACAGCACAGCACAGCACAGCACAGCACAGCACAGCACAGCACAGCACAGCACAGCACAGCACAGCACAGCACAGCACAGCACAGCACAGCACAGCACAGCACAGCACAGCACAGCACAGCACAGCACAGCACAGCACAGCACAGCACAGCACAGCACACAGCACACAGCACAGCACACAGCACAGCACACAGCACAGCACAGCACACAACACAGCACACATAACAAAACATAGCAAACCAAAACCGAAAAACAAAAATAGAATTGAATAGAATAGAATAAACCCGAACACATTTAAATTTCCCACAAGTACAAAATTAGTTCATATCACTTACTCCTTTAATTATTGTACTCAATAAAATGGGTGGATCAAAACACCAAAAACAATGCTAGAACGATAAATTACAAACTTGATCGGGACGTCATAGTGGCTAGACAGATTGAGCAATCCTTTTCAAATCCCTGTCAATAGAATATTTCACACTCCTTTCATCCATTGTTCAAAGAACAAAGCCGACATGCGTAGGTTGTGACGTAAATAAATTTGAGTTAAAGTTAATTCGTATTACGTTAATGCATTAGATTGAACTTTTAAAATAATTTGCATTTTTGCATGTTCTTTTTCGTGTACAAAATAGTGCGCAATTCATGCACAGTATAAACATAGTATACATTTGCAATACATTATATACACACAATTGGATACATGTATAACTTCAATAGTATACATTGTTTATTTATTTGTCATGTTAATTTGTATTACCAAGGCTGGTAGCACACACTTGAAGCCACTAATATTAGACTGTATAGCATCTAAATACAAACAACCTAATTTGACGTGGCACTGAATGCCTACAATGTCTTGACAATATAGAACGTATATGTTCAAATCAATTCAAAGGCTATATACAGTGTATTTAAGTGAACTACCGGGTAGTGCCCCTGTGTCCTATTGCTAATTCTGAGATAGTTGTCAGAATATTAAAGTGAAAGCAGGCGAGTGTATAACTCACATGTAGTCAGTGCACAGTGCGCTCACTGCAAACAGAAAGAAAGTATGCGAGAGTATAATCGACAAGTTACTTTCTTTCAAGAGGAATAACTCTAATCATTTTAGCTGTTATTCACATTAGATTATGTCCCTTAATCACAACATCGATATTGTAACAATTGTTTGATAATATTTAACCATGTCTTTTATTCCATAGCTGCTTTACACCGTGTTGTTATATTAACATATTGTTTGTCGGAAAATAGCTCGGCGAGCTAATGTTATAGTGTTTTCCATAACCGACTTTAAATAAAACGTCTTGCATCTTGACATGCAGTCAGAATATGGCGCGCTCACTGCTATGAACTAATATAATTTATCTTATATAATACGTGCCTGTCTGCTGTGTAACCACATTATACATTTGCAATGCATTATATACACACACTATGATACATGTATAACTAAAATGCTGCGTGTTCATTAGTGTATACAAAATAGTGTGCAATTCATGCACAGATTTAGTTTAGTTTAAACATATTTTACAGTGCAGTTGCAGTACATTATATACAAGCACTATGATACATACACAACTTCAATGTTATAACTCGCTTATTAATACTAATATGTCATATTAATTTGTATTACCAAGCCTGATAACATTCTTAGTGAAGCAACTAATATTATACTTAAGAGCATCTAGATTAAAGCAGGCTAATAGACCTGGTACTGAATGCCTCTAGACAGTCTAGAGCAGACTGTAGGAAAACATAACAGAATAGAATAGAACATATTTTAATTTTCCACAGGTACAAACCATGTTCATAGCCGAAGTGCCCATATATTCAAACTTAGACTTTAAATGAACAACTGTAGGAACGCTTAATATATGTTTAATTTGTATATACACAATGTGTGTGTTTGACTATGAACATGTAGTTCTATGTTTAACTTAATAAACATTATGTTATGTTATGTATACATGTAGCGAACATACTTAGTATTGAAATGAACAACTCAAGGAACGCTTAATGTGTAATGTAGTCTATTTTAGAACATATTATTGTACTCATGAAATTAGGTTAAGTAACACGCAAACCAAAAGAAAGTATGCGAGAGTATAATTCACACGTTACTTTCTTCCAAGAGGAATAACTCTAAACGATTTTAGCTGCAGCACAGCACAGCACAGCACAGCACAGCACAGCACAGCACAGCACAGCACAGCACAGCACAGCACAGCACAGCACAGCACAGCACAGCACAGCACAGCACAGCACAGCACAGCACAGCACAGCACAGCACAGCACAGCACAGCACAGCACAGCACAGCACAGCACAGCACAGCACAGCACAGCACAGCACAGCACAGCACAGCACAGCACAGCACAGCACAGCACAGCACAGCACAGCACAGCACAGCACAGCACAGCACACAGCACAGCACACAGCACAGCACACAGCACAGCACAGCACACAGCACAGCACACAGCACACAACACAGCACACATAACAAAACATAGCAAACCAAAACCGAAAAACAAAAATAGAATTGAATAGAATAGAATAAACCCGAACACATTTAAATTTCCCACAAGTACAAAATTAGTTCATATCACTTACTCCTTTAATTATTGTACTCAATAAAATGGGTGGATCAAAACACCAAAAACAATGCTAGAACGATAAATTACAAACTTGATCGGGACGTCATAGTGGCTAGACAGATTGAGCAATCCTTTTCAAATCCCTGTCAATAGAATATTTCACACTCCTTTCATCCATTGTTCAAAGAACAAAGCCGACATGCGTAGGTTGTGACGTAAATAAATTTGAGTTAAAGTTAATTCGTATTACGTTAATGCATTAGATTGAACTTTTAAAATAATTTGCATTCTTGCATGTTCTTTTTCGTGTACAAAATAGTGCGCAATTCATGCACAGTATAAACATAGTATACATTTGCAATACATTATATACACACAATTGGATACATGTATAACTTCAATAGTATACATTGTTTATTTATTTGTCATGTTAATTTGTATTACCAAGGCTGGTAGCACACACTTGAAGCCACTAATATTAGACTGTATAGCATCTAAATACAAACAACCTAATTTGACGTGGCACTGAATGCCTACAATGTCTTGACAATATAGAACGTATATGTTCAAATCAATTCAAAGGCTATATACAGTGTATTTAAGTGAACTACCGGGTAGTGCCCCTGTGTCCTATTGCTAATTCTGAGATAGTTGTCAGAATATTAAAGTGAAAGCAGGCGAGTGTATAACTCACATGTAGTCAGTGCACAGTGCGCTCACTGCAAACAGAAAGAAAGTATGCGAGAGTATAATCGACAAGTTACTTTCTTTCAAGAGGAATAACTCTAATCATTTTAGCTGTTATTCACATTAGATTATGTCCCTTAATCACAACATCGATATTGTAACAATTGTTTGATAATATTTAACCATGTCTTTTATTCCATAGCTGCTTTACACCGTGTTGTTATATTAACATATTGTTTGTCGGAAAATAGCTCGGCGAGCTAATGTTATAGTGTTTTCCATAACCGACTTTAAATAAAACGTCTTGCATCTTGACATGCAGTCAGAATATGGCGCGCTCACTGCTATGAACTAATATAATTTATCTTATATAATACGTGCATGTCTGCTGTGTAACCACATTATACATTTGCAATGCATTATATACACACACTATGATACATGTATAACTAAAATGCTGCGTGTTCATTAGTGTATACAAAATAGTGTGCAATTCATGCACAGATTTAGTTTAGTTTAAACATATTTTACAGTGCAGTTGCAGTACATTATATACAAGCACTATGATACATACACAACTTCAATGTTATAACTCGCTTATTAATACTAATATGTCATATTAATTTGTATTACCAAGCCTGATAACATTCTTAGTGAAGCAACTAATATTATACTTAAGAGCATCTAGATTAAAGCAGGCTAATAGACCTGGTACTGAATGCCTCTAGACAGTCTAGAGCAGACTGTAGGAAAACATAACAGAATAGAATAGAACATATTTTAATTTTCCACAGGTACAAACCATGTTCATAGCCGAAGTGCCCATATATTCAAACTTAGACTTTAAATGAACAACTGTAGGAACGCTTAATATATGTTTAATTTGTATATACACAATGGGTGTGTTTGACTATGAACATGTAGTTCTATGTTTAACTTAATAAACTTTATGTTATGTTATGTATACATGTAGCGAACATACTTAGTATTGAAATGAACAACTCAAGGAACGCTTAATGTGTAATGTAGTCTATTTTAGAACATATTATTGTACTCATGAAATTAGGTTAAGTAACACGCAAACCAAAAGAAAGTATGCGAGAGTATAATTCACACGTTACTTTCTTCCAAGAGGAATAACTCTAAACGATTTTAGCTGCAGCACAGCACAGCACAGCACAGCACAGCACAGCACAGCACAGCACAGCACAGCACAGCACAGCACAGCACAGCACAGCACAGCACAGCACAGCACAGCACAGCACAGCACAGCACAGCACAGCACAGCACAGCACAGCACAGCACAGCACAGCACAGCACAGCACAGCACAGCACAGCACAGCACAGCACAGCACAGCACAGTACAGCACAGCACAGCACAGCACAGCACAGCACAGCACACAGCACAGCACAGCACACAACACAGCACACATAACATAACAAAACATAGCAAACCAAAACCGAAAACCAAAAATAGAATTGAATAGAATAGAATAAACCCGAACACATTTAAATTTCCCACAAGTACAAAATTAGTTCATATCACTTACTCCTTTAATTATTGTACTCAATAAAATGGGTGGATCAAAACACCAAAAACAATGCTAGAACGATAAATTACAAACTTGATCGGGACGTCATAGTGGCTAGACAGATTGAGCAATCCTTTTCAAATCCCTGTCAATAGAATATTTCACACTCCTTTCATCCATTGTTCAAAGAACAAAGCCGACATGCGTAGGTTGTGACGTAAATAAATTTGAGTTAAAGTTAATTCGTATTACGTTAATGCATTAGATTGAACTTTTAAAATAATTTGCATTCTTGCATGTTCTTTTTCGTGTACAAAATGGTGCGCAATTCATGCACAGTATAAACATAGTATACATTTGCAATACATTATATACACACAATTGGATACATGTATAACTTCAATAGTATACATTGTTTATTTATTTGTCATGTTAATTTGTATTACCAAGGCTGGTAGCACACACTTGAAGCCACTAATATTAGACTGTATAGCATCTAAATACAAACAACCTAATTTGACGTGGCACTGAATGCCTACAATGTCTTGACAATATAGAACGTATATGTTCAAATCAATTCAAAGGCTATATACAGTGTATTTAAGTGAACTACCGGGTAGTGCCCCTGTGTCCTATTGCTAATTCTGAGATAGTTGTCAGAATATTAAAGTGAAAGCAGGCGAGTGTATAACTCACATGTAGTCAGTGCACAGTGCGCTCACTGCAAACAGAAAGAAAGTATGCGAGAGTATAATCGACAAGTTACTTTCTTTCAAGAGGAATAACTCTAATCATTTTAGCTGTTATTCACATTAGATTATGTCCCTTAATCACAACATCGATATTGTAACAATTGTTTGCTAATATTTAACCATGTCTTTTATTCCATAGCTGCTTTACACCGTGTTGTTATATTAACATATTGTTTGTCGGAAAATAGCTCGGCGAGCTAATGTTATAGTGTTTTCCATAACCGACTTTAAATAAAACGTCTTGCATCTTGACATGCAGTCAGAATATGGCGCGCTCACTGCTATGAACTAATATAATTTATCTTATATAATACGTGCCTGTCTGCTGTGTAACCACATTATACATTTGCAATGCATTATATACACACACTATGATACATGTATAACTAAAATGCTGCGTGTTCATTAGTGTATACAAAATATTGTGCAATTCATGCACAGATTTAGTTTAGTTTAAACATATTTTACAGTGCAGTTGCAGTACATTATATACAAGCACTATGATACATACACAACTTCAATGTTATAACTCGCTTATTAATACTAATATGTCATATTAATTTGTATTACCAAGCCTGATAACATTCTTAGTGAAGCAACTAATATTATACTTAAGAGCATCTAGATTAAAGCAGGCTAATAGACCTGGTACTGAATGCCTCTAGACAGTCTAGAGCAGACTGTAGGAAAACATAACAGAATAGAATAGAACATATTTTAATTTTCCACAGGTACAAACCATGTTCATAGCCGAAGTGCCCATATATTCAAACTTAGACTTTAAATGAACAACTGTAGGAACGCTTAATATATGTTTAATTTGTATATACACAATGTGTGTGTTTGACTATGAACATGTAGTTCTATGTTTAACTTAATAAACATTATGTTATGTTATGTATACATGTAGCGAACATACTTAGTATTGAAATGAACAACTCAAGGAACGCTTAATGTGTAATGTAGTCTATTTTAGAACATATTATTGTACTCATGAAATAAGGTTAAGTAACACGCAAACCAAAAGAAAGTATGCGAGAGTATAATTCACAAGTTACTTTCTTCCAAGAGGAATAACTCTAATCAATTTTAGCTGCAGCACAGCACAGCACAGCACAGCACAGCACAGCACAGCACAGCACAGCACAGCACAGCACAGCACAGCACAGCACAGCACAGCACAGCACAGCACAGCACAGCACAGCACAGCACAGCACAGCACAGCACAGCACAGCACAGCACAGCACAGCACAGCACAGCACAGCACAGCACAGCACAGCACAGCACAGCACAGCACAGCACAGCACAGCACAGCACAGCACAGCACAGCACACAGCACAGCACAGCACAGCACAGCACAGCACAGCACAGCACAGCACAGCACAGCACAGCACAGCACAGCACAGCACAGCACACAGCACAGCACACAGCACAGCACACAGCACAGCACAGCACACAACACAGCACACATAACAAAACATAGCAAACCAAAACCGAAAAACAAAAATAGAATTGAATAGAATAGAATAAACCCGAACACATTTAAATTTCCCACAAGTACAAAATTAGTTCATATCACTTACTCCTTTAATTATTGTACTCAATAAAATGGGTGGATCAAAACACCAAAAACAATGCTAGAACGATAAATTACAAACTTGATCGGGACGTCATAGTGGCTAGACAGATTGAGCAATCCTTTTCAAATCCCTGTCAATAGAATATTTCACACTCCTTTCATCCATTGTTCAAAGAACAAAGCCGACATGCGTAGGTTGTGACGTAAATAAATTTGAGTTAAAGTTAATTCGTATTACGTTAATGCATTAGATTGAACTTTTAAAATAATTTGCATTCTTGCATGTTCTTTTTCGTGTACAAAATAGTGCGCAATTCATGCACAGTATAAACATAGTATACATTTGCAATACATTATATACACACAATTGGATACATGTATAACTTCAATAGTATACATTGTTTATTTATTTGTCATGTTAATTTGTATTACCAAGGCTGGTAGCACACACTTGAAGCCACTAATATTAGACTGTATAGCATCTAAATACAAACAACCTAATTTGACGTGGCACTGAATGCCTACAATGTCTTGACAATATAGAACGTATATGTTCAAATCAATTCAAAGGCTATATACAGTGTATTTAAGTGAACTACCGGGTAGTGCCCCTGTGTCCTATTGCTAATTCTGAGATAGTTGTCAGAATATTAAAGTGAAAGCAGGCGAGTGTATAACTCACATGTAGTCAGTGCACAGTGCGCTCACTGCAAACAGAAAGAAAGTATGCGAGAGTATAATCGACAAGTTACTTTCTTTCAAGAGGAATAACTCTAATCATTTTAGCTGTTATTCACATTAGATTATGTCCCTTAATCACAACATCGATATTGTAACAATTGTTTGATAATATTTAACCATGTCTTTTATTCCATAGCTGCTTTACACCGTGTTGTTATATTAACATATTGTTTGTCGGAAAATAGCTCGGCGAGCTAATGTTATAGTGTTTTCCATAACCGACTTTAAATAAAACGTCTTGCATCTTGACATGCAGTCAGAATATGGCGCGCTCACTGCTATGAACTAATATAATTTATCTTATATAATACGTGCCTGTCTGCTGTGTAACCACATTATACATTTGCAATGCATTATATACACACACTATGATACATGTATAACTAAAATGCTGCGTGTTCATTAGTGTATACAAAATAGTGTGCAATTCATGCACAGATTTAGTTTAGTTTAAACATATTTTACAGTTGCAGTACATTATATACAAGCACTATGATACATACACAACTTCAATGTTATAACTCGCTTATTAATACTAATATGTCATATTAATTTGTATTACCAAGCCTGATAACATTCTTAGTGAAGCAACTAATATTATACTTAAGAGCATCTAGATTAAAGCAGGCTAATAGACCTGGTACTGAATGCCTCTAGACAGTCTAGAGCAGACTGTAGGAAAACATAACAGAATAGAATAGAACATATTTTAATTTTCCACAGGTACAAACCATGTTCATAGCCGAAGTGCCCATATATTCAAACTTAGACTTTAAATGAACAACTGTAGGAACGCTTAATATATGTTTAATTTGTATATACACAATGTGTGTGTTTGACTATGAACATGTAGTTCTATGTTTAACTTAATAAACTTTATGTTATGTTATGTATACATGTAGCGAACATACTTAGTATTGAAATGAACAACTCAAGGAACGCTTAATGTGTAATGTAGTCTATTTTAGAACATATTATTGTACTCATGAAATTAGGTTAAGTAACACGCAAACCAAAAGAAAGTATGCGAGAGTATAATTCACACGTTACTTTCTTCCAAGAGGAATAACTCTAAACGATTTTAGCTGCAGCACAGCACAGCACAGCACAGCACAGCACAGCACAGCACAGCACAGCACAGCACAGCACAGCACAGCACAGCACAGCACAGCACAGCACAGCACAGCACAGCACAGCACAGCACAGCACAGCACAGCACAGCACAGCACAGCACAGCACAGCACAGCACAGCACAGCACAGCACAGCACAGCACAGCACAGCACAGCACAGCACAGCACAGCACAGCACAGCACAGCACAGCACAGCACAGCACAGCACAGCACAGCACAGCACAGCACAGCACAGCACAGCACAGCACACAGCACAGCACAGCACAGCACACAACACAGCACACATAACATAACAAAACATAGCAAACCAAAACCGAAAACCAAAAATAGAATTGAATAGAATAGAATAAACCCGAACACATTTAAATTTCCCACAAGTACAAAATTAGTTCATATCACTTACTCCTTTAATTATTGTACTCAATAAAATGGGTGGATCAAAACACCAAAAACAATGCTAGAACGATAAATTACAAACTTGATCGGGACGTCATAGTGGCTAGACAGATTGAGCAATCCTTTTCAAATCCCTGTCAATAGAATATTTCACACTCCTTTCATCCATTGTTCAAAGAACAAAGCCGACATGCGTAGGTTGTGACGTAAATAAATTTGAGTTAAAGTTAATTCGTATTACGTTAATGCATTAGATTGAACTTTTAAAATAATTTGCATTCTTGCATGTTCTTTTTCGTGTACAAAATAGTGCGCAATTCATGCACAGTATAAACATAGTATACATTTGCAATACATTATATACACACAATTGGATACATGTATAACTTCAATAGTATACATTGTTTATTTATTTGTCATGTTAATTTGTATTACCAAGGCTGGTAGCACACACTTGAAGCCACTAATATTAGACTGTATAGCATCTAAATACAAACAACCTAATTTGACGTGGCACTGAATGCCTACAAAGTCTTGACAATATAGAACGTATATGTTCAAATCAATTCAAAGGCTATATACAGTGTATTTAAGTGAACTACCGGGTAGTGCCCCTGTGTCCTATTGCTAATTCTGAGATAGTTGTCAGAATATTAAAGTGAAAGCAGGCGAGTGTATAACTCACATGTAGTCAGTGCACAGTGCGCTCACTGCAAACCGAAAGAAAGTATGCGAGAGTATAATTGACAAGTTACTTTCTTCCAAGAGGAATAACTCTAATCATTTTTAGCTGTTATTCACATTAGATTATGTCCCTTAATCATAACATCGATATTGTAACAATTGTTTGATAATATTTAACCATGTCTTTTATTCCATAGCTGCTTTACACCGTGTTGTTATATTAACATATTGTTTGTCGGAAAATAGCTCGGCGAGCTAATGTTATAGTGTTTTCCATAACCGACTTTAAATAAAACGTCTTGCATCTTGACATGCAGTCAGAATATGGCGCGCTCACTGCTATGAACTAATATAATTTATCTTATATAATACGTGCCTGTCTGCTGTGTAACCACATTATACATTTGCAATGCATTATATACACACACTATGATACATGTATAACTAAAATGCTGCGTGTTCATTAGTGTATACAAAATATTATGCAATTCATGCACAGATTTAGTTTAGTTTAAACATATTTTACAGTGCAGTTGCAGTACATTATATACAAGCACTATGATACATACACAACTTCAATGTTATAACTCGCTTATTAATACTAATATGTCCTATTAATTTGTATTACCAAGCCTGATAACATTCTTAGTGAAGCAACTAATATTATACTTAAGAGCATCTAGATTAAAGCAGGCTAATAGACCTGGTACTGAATGCCTCTAGACAACCTAGAGCAGACTGTAGGAAAACATAACAGAATAGAACATATTTTAATTTTCCACAGGTACAAACCATGTTCATAGCCGAAGTGCCCATATATTCAAACTTAGACTTTAAATGAACAACTGTAGGAACGCTTAATATATGTTTAATTTGTATATACACAATGTGTGTGTTTGACTATGAACATGTAGTTCTATGTTTAACTTAATAAACTTTATGTTATGATATGTATACATGTAGCGAACATACTTAGTATTGAAATGAACAACTCAAGGAACGCTTAATGTGTAATGTAGTCTATTTTAGAACATATTATTGTACTCATGAAATTAGGTTAAGTAACACGCAAACCAAAAGAAAGTATGCGAGAGTATAATTCACAAGTTACTTTCTTCCAAGAGGAATAACTCTAAACAATTTTAGCTGCAGCACAGCACAGCACAGCACAGCACAGCACAGCACAGCACAGCACAGCACAGCACAGCACAGCACAGCACAGCACAGCACAGCACAGCACAGCACAGCACAGCACAGCACAGCACAGCACAGCACAGCACAGCACAGCACAGCACAGCACAGCACAGCACAGCACAGCACAGCACAGCACAGCACAGCACAGCACAGCACAGCACAGCACAGCACAGCACAGCACAGCACAGCACAGCACAGCACAGCACAGCACAGCACAGCACAGCACAGCACAGCACAGCACAGCACAGCACAGCACAGCACAGCACAGCACAGCACAGCACAGCACAGCACAGCACAGCACAGCACAGCACAGCACAGCACAGCACAGCACAGCACAGCACAGCACAGCACAGCACAGAATATTAAAGTGAAAGCAGGCGAGTGTATAACTCACATGTAGTCAGTGCACAGTGCGCTCACTGCAAACAGAAAGAAAGTATGCGAGAGTATAATTGACAAGTTACTTTCTTCCAAGAGGAATAACTCTAATCATTTTTAGCTGTTATTCACATTAGATTATGTCCCTTAATCATACCATCGATATTGTAACAATTGTTTGATAATATTTAACCATGTCTTTTATTCCATAGCTGCTTTACACCGTGTTGTTATATTAACATATTGTTTGTCGGAAAATAGCTCGGCGAGCTAATGTTATAGTGTTTTCCATAACCGACTTTAAATAAAACGTCTTGCATCTTGACATGCAGTCAGAATATGGCGCGCTCACTGCTATGAACTAATATAATTTATCTTATATAATACGTGCCTGTCTGCTGTGTAACCACATTATACATTTGCAATGCATTATATACACACACTATGATACATGTATAACTAAAATGCTGCGTGTTCATAGTGTATACAAAATATTGTGCAATTCATGCACAGATTTAGTTTAGTTTAAACATATTTTACAGTGCAGTTGCAGTACATTATATACCATAGGGGTCTGTATCGACTCACTGGTCTCTCAATCAATAGATATAGATTAACAGGGACGTAACTGGTATCAAAATTGCGACACCACCAACTTTACAAACAGTCTTGTAACTTTACCAAAAAGGCAATTAATCACATACTGTTTTCTCCTGTAGCAAGCTTATACATTTATCTTCGAGATACGACCAATCTTATGTCAAAATCTATCGCACTCGAGCCGTTACAAATGCATACATGTTAAAAATATACTGAAAAATAAAAACAGGACAAAATTGTGGACAGGCCCTTACCATACTATAGGGCTCTTCACGCAGGAGTGTCGACAAAAACAATGCCATGGTTGGATGAGCGTATAATAACTAAAACTATAACCAAAATATCACCTCTGAAAGGTAACACAAGCGCTAGTGCGGTAATTCTATCATTTTGAAATCTAAAAATGTTCATCGGACTTCCATTTTGAGTCACATGACGTAATGTCGAATACCCGATGATACAAGCCATTTTATTGGACACGCTTTGGTGGAACACGTGACGTCACAAACCATACCTTTGGACATTAGGAAATTCGATCGAGGGTTGATCAACAAATATGCGGAAAAGTTACTAATTTAGTACTGTAGGCCTATCTACTTTTTTCGTCATTGGAAGTCTATGAAACGTTCTAAATATATAGGTACCCTTTCTTTAACCATATATTCTTATTATTAACCAAAGTCCGAATAGACATGACCTCCTGTGGTAACTTCGTTCGACGCCTTACAGCTTAATGTTTCCAACGTTGCGAGTCGCAAACTGTTTTACAAGTACCAATCGTGCGTTTGTAACGTCATGTTTTGATAACGGGTTGGTTTTGATCGTGCATTGATATATACATTTGTAGTTGTATATATATATGGTATCAATATACATGTAGTAAAGTACAGAGAATTTAACTTGATCCTATTCTATTAGCATAAATTAACAGATGATATATTGTCTATATGTAATATGAACAAATGCACTGCATCCAGCGGGGATTTCCCATAAGATTTTTTGATAATCTGATCGAAGAAAAAAAATGACTTTGGAATTTGTTTGCTCTACAACAGAGACTATAGATCTAGCCTCTGGCTGCCAGGCAGCACCACATAGATAACCAGGCGAACAAATACTTCGAAAAGAGTGTTTTCCAATCTAAGAGTCGGGTTGCACAGATATTCCCTATAAATAGTTATTATAGTTTTACACTCGTCTTTATTTGCTATTAATCATATGTTTGACGTCGCGGCAGCGTAATAAAGCCATTATTTATTTTTGATAATACACTTGTGTAATAAAGTTTTGACGTGACGTCACTCAAAGTATAGGCGATGTCGTCAAAGTTAAGACACTCATGTAATATCCTCTATTTATATTTCAATTCAACATAATTTTATTCACAAGTTGGCGCGCTATGTCGTGCGACGACGTCGCGTTAACGTGCGATGACGTCGCGTTAAATGATGTGGCGTCAATTCCGACGTCGCCATATTGTTTTATTTACGTTGGATTAAATAAGATATAGAGGATATTACATGAGTGTCTTTTCATATTGAATTTATTAAACGGGTTGAATAAAATAATAAAATGCGAGGCTCTGTCGAGCATTTTATCGATTTTTTCATCGAGTTTAATAAATTCAATGTGGAAAGTCACAAATGTATAATAAGCGACGTCGCCTATCCTTTGAATGACGTCGCGTGATTGCTTTATTACACTAGTGTATTATCAAAAATAAATAATGGCTTTATTACGCTACCGCGACGTCAAACATGTGATAAATGTATTTTTTTCAATAATTTTCATGATTTGAATCAGGCTTAACGTTATGAAAGAATATGTTAGGACTCAAAAGTTTCGCAATTTGAATACTTTGAACCATTCACTTCTTTCGACTCCGCAATTTTCTAAACCGGAAATAACTTTTTCTAAAACGATTAGTACCGATTCAAAACTCTGAAGAACATAGGCACGTGCGTGTTACTGGTATGGGTATTTACAATTTGTTCGCAGAAATTCATAAATTCAACGCAAGAACTTGTTATATATTCAAGTATACAGTAAAGGCAAGGATCAGACCCAATTCTCAGTGCTGTACTCCTTATTACACACATGTGAATTTTTAAATAAAATAATCAAAATACATAAACGTTAAGTTGTTTGTTTGTGTTAAAATGAACGTTTTTTATAGTTCATTATTTATAATAAGCCAAAATATTATATGTTTAAACAACATTGGTCACTTAACAATAATTTATGAGCATTTTCCTTTTTATGTGTTGATCATCCCTCATGTACATTTAACGTGTGCTTCTTAAACTGGGGAGTAGACTCATTGATTAGTCTAAAACCTTTAACTGCTGCACGCTTTTCAGTGGAATATAGTAATATTTACAACCATTCTACATTCCTTGCTTACTCACTTGGATCAGAACACGAGTTTTTCGTGCACAATTTGTAGACCGATACGTAGTATTTTTATTTACAAACTACTTGATCCCGGTTGTGCATCCAATACGTATCACCTGCGCTAGAGTATCGAGAACTAGTATATCTGTTTGCAGTGGTCACATGTTCGAAAGTTTATCCAGTAAAATAGCTTGTATCATCGGGTGTTCGGCTTTACAAACATGGAAGTCCGATGAACATTTTTAGATTTCAAAATGATAGAATTACCGCACTAGCGCTTGTGTTACCTTTCAGAGGTGATATTTTGGTTATAGTTTTAGTTATTATACGCTCATCCAACCATGGCATTGTTTTTGTCGACACTCCTGCGTGAAGAGCCCTATAGTATGGTAAGGGCCTGTCCACAATTTTGTCCTGTTTTTATTTTTCAGTATATTTTTAACATGTATGCATTTGTAACGGCTCGAGTGCGATAGATTTTGACATAAGATTGGTCGTATCTCGAAGATAAATGTATAAGCTTGCTACAGGAGAAAACAGTATGTGATTAATTGCCTTTTTGGTAAAGTTACAAGACTGTTTGTAAAGTTGGTGGTGTCGCAATTTTGATACCAGTTACGTCCCTGTTAATCTATATCTATTGATTGAGAGACCAGTGAGTCGATACAGACCCCTATGTTATATACAAGCACTATGATACATACACAACTTCAATGTTATAACTCGCTTATTAATACTAATATGTCATATTAATTTGTATTACCAAGCCTGATAACATTCTTAGTGAAGCAACTAATATTATACTTAAGAGCATCTAGATTAAAGCAGGCTAATTGACCTGGTACTGAATGCCTCTAGACAGTCTAGAGCAGACTGTAGGAAAACATAACAGAATAGAATAGAACATATTTTAATTTTCCACAGGTACAAACCATGTTCATAGCCGAAGTGCCCATATATTCAAACTTAGACTTTAAATGAACAACTGTAGGAACGCTTAATATATGTTTAATTTGTATATACACAATGTGTGTGTTTGACTATGAACATGTAGTTCTATGTTTAACTTAATAAACTTTATGTTATGTTATGTATACATGTAGCGAACATACTTAGTATTGAAATGAACAACTCAAGGAACGCTTAATGTGTAATGTAGTCTATTTTAGAACATATTATTGTACTCATGAAATTAGGTTAAGTAACACGCAAACCAAAAGGAAGTATGCGAGAGTATAATTCACAAGTTACTTTCTTCCAAGAGGAATAACTCTAATCAATTTTAGCTGCAGCACAGCACAGCACACATAACATAACAAAACATAGCAAATCAAAACCGAACAACAAAAATAGAATTGAATAGAATAGAATAAACCCGAACACATTTAAATTTCCCACAAGTACAAAATTAGTTCATATCACTTACTCCTTTAATTATTGTACTCAATAAAATGGGTGGATCAAAACACCAAAAACAATGCTAGAACGATAAATTACAAACTTGATCGTGACGTCATAGTGGCTAGACAGATTGAGCAATCCTTTTCAAATCCCTGTCAATAGAATATTTCACACTCCTTTCATCCATTGTTCAAAGAACAAAGCCGACATGCGTAGGTTGTGACGTAAATAAATTTGAGTTAAAGTTAATTCGTATTACGTTAATGCATTAGATTGAACTTTTAAAATAATTTCGTGTACAAAATAGTGCGCAATTCATGCACAGTCTAAACATAGTATACATTTGCAATACATTATATGGATTTACCCAGGAGCACACAACTGATACAGACATCAACACACTATGGAACACCTTTAGAAACTTTTGTACGGAGGCAATTGACACCAACGTCCCTTCAAAAATGACATAATCTCGTTTCCACCCACCCTGGATCACTAGTAAGATCAAACGCCTATCTAAAAAGAAGAAACGGGCCTACCGCAGATCACGGAGGAGCAGTCATGACCAGGAACACTTCAAACAGCTACAGAAGCAAACCCAGCATAAGACCAAACGAGCCTACAACCAGTATGTTAATGATCTCGTAACACAATACACCAACAAGGACCCAAAGAGATTATACTCCTTCATAAACGGCAAAAGGTGTGACAGCAGTGGCGTTTCACTACTGAAGAAGAATGGTGTCTCATATAGCGACCCTAAGACCAAGTCTGCCATCTTGAACGACCAGTTTAGTAGTGCCTTCACCAGAGAAGACGTGGCTTTGATGCCAACCATGACTGGTGAACCTTCACCCAAAATGGATGCATTCACAATCAGCTGTAATGGAGTGAAGAAGCTGCTGAGTGGCCTCAACCCACACAAGGCACAGGGACCAGACGCCATCCCATCACGCTTCCTGAAAGAATGCGCAGAAGACATATCCCCAGCTCTGACCCTTGTGTTTCAGGCCTCCTTGAAACAGGGTGCTGTACCAGATGACTGGAACAAGGCCCTCGTCACGCCTATCTTCAAGAAGGGTGATAAGAGTTCTCCTGGTAACTATAGACCAATCTCACTCACCTCTATGTGCTGCAAAGTCATGGACCATATCATCCACAGTCAAGTGATGCAACATCTGGAAGCGCATGACAGCTTGTCAGACTACCAACATGGTTTTCGGAAGAAACGTTCGTGTGACAGCCAGCTTATCCAGACTTTGCAGGATCTCTCAGCCGGACTGGACGAAGGGGAGCAGATATATGCAATATTATTAGATTTCTCTAAGGCCTTCGACAAGATACCACACCAGAGGCTCTCCCTGAAGCTGCGCCACTATGTCATCAACGTAATAACCCTGCAGTGGATTGAAAGCTTCCTCAGCAACCGCAGCCAGCAGGTCCTTGTTGAAGGTCACTCTTCTTCATCAGCACCCGTCACTTCTGGAGTCCCACAGGATACAGTCCTAGGACCTCTGCTATTCCTTCTGTACATAAATGACCTGCCACAGAAGGCTACATCAACACCTCGTCTGTTCGCCGATGACAGCCTCCTATACAGGAAGATCCGCTCGCCCCAAGATTCTATCGCCCTACAGTATGATCTTGACCGGCTGCAGCAGTGGGAGAAGGACTGGCAGATGAATTTTAACCCCTCCAAGTGTGAAGTGATCAGGTTCTCCAGGAAACGAAACCCAATCCAGGCCAACTACACCATCCATGGCCACGACCTTGCCATCGTAAGATCTGGCAAATACCTAGGTGTCACGCTTACAGACAACCTATCATGGAACAACCATGTGGACACAAACACGAAGAAGGCCAACAACACACTCGGCTTTCACAGAAGGAACCTTGCCAGATGCCCTAGGGAAACGAAAGCACAGTGATACACTAGCCTGGTGAGGCCCATTGAAGAATATGCTTCAACTGCCTGGGACCCTCTTACAAACAGGAACATCCAAAAACTGGAGGCGGTCAAGCTGAGTACAGCTAGGTTTGTCACTGGTGACTATAGGACCACCAGTAGCACCAGCCAGATGATATCCGACCTCGGCTGGGAATCCCTACAACAGAGAAGATCCGACAACAGACTGGTGATGATATACAGAATCACCCACTTCCTCATCGACATCCCAACTGACAAGTACCTGCACCCTGCTACACTAGCCATACGCGGTCGCACCACCAGGTTCCTGCTCCCATTCTGTAGAACAGATGTGTACCGCCACTCGTTCTTCCAGCTGGTATTCGTTTGTGGAACCAACTGCCAGAGCGTATCGCCACAGCCCAGACCTTGGAAGCCTTCAAGGAGGGGTTAGCGGGCCGCAGCAACTGGGCTGTACTCAGTGTTTTTATCAGCCTTTATCTGTTTTTATCGTTATGGTGCGTGAATTGCAACGACCTTGTACATAGTCATTTCATTTGCGACAATGCCCCAGAGTGGGCCCTGCAAATTACTCGGAAGAAGAAGAAGAAGATACACACAATTGGATACATGTATAACTTCAATAGTATACATTGTTTATTTATTTGTCATGTTAATTTGTATTACCAAGGCTGGTAGCACACACCTGAAGCCACTAATGTTAGACTGTATAGTATCTAAATAAAAACAACCTAATTGGACGTGACACTGAATGCCTACAATGTCTTGACAATATAGAACGTATATGTTCAAATCAATTCAAAGGCTATATACAATGTATTTAAGTGAACTACCGGGTAGTGCCCCTGTGTCCTATTGCTAATTCTGAGATAGTTGTCCAAATATTAAAGTGAAAGCAGGCGAGTGTATAACTGACATGTAGTCAGTGCGCTCACTGCTATAAACGAATTTAATTGGTCGTATATAGTACATGCCGATCTGCTGTGTTGTTTCTTATATAATTGTGTAGCCCTGTTCAGTTTCACAGATAATGGTAGCATCATCTTAGACAAATCCATCGTATATAGCGCATTGCCGACCATCACCAACTAGATCCGATGGCAAGAGCCGACTAGAGTAGAACAAAACACATTTCACGTTCCTTAATTTACAACAAATGTTCAATCTAAACAAATGCATTGCATAAAGAACATAGCCGACCAGAGCCAACAAGAGCAGACTAGTGTTGCAGACGATAAGAGCACAGCACAGCACAGCACATCTTCATCTTAGACAAATGCATCGTATATAGCGCAGTGCCAACTATCACCGACTAGATCCGATGGCAAGAGCCGACTAGAGTAGAAAATAACAGATTTTAAGTTCCTCAATTTACAACAGATGTTCATCCTAAACAAAACAAATGCATTGCATACAGAACATTGCCGACCAGAGACAACACGAGCAGACTAGTGCTGCAGACGATAAGAAATTAGCACAGCACAGCACAGCACAGCACAGCACAGAACAGCACAGCACACATAACATAACAAAACATAGCAAACCAAAACCGAAAAACAAAAATAGAATTGAGTAGAATAGAATAAACCCGAACACATTTAAATTTCCCACAAGTACAAAATTAGTTCATATCACTTACTCCCTTAATTATTGTACGAAATAAAATGGGTTGATCAAAACACCAAAAACAATGCTAGAACGATAAATTACCAAATTTATCGTGACGTCATAGTGGCTAGACAGATTGAGCAATCCTTTTCAAATCCCTGTCAATAGACTATTTCACACTCCTTTCATACATTATTCGAAGAACATAGCCAAAATGCGTAGGTTGTGACGTAAATAATTTTGAGATAAAGTTAATTCGTATTACGTTAATGCATTAGATTGAACTTTTAAAATAATTTGCATTCTTGCATGTTCTTTTTCGTGTACAAAATAGTGCGCAATTCATGCACAGTCTAAACATAGTATACATTTGCAATACATTCTATACACACAATTGGATACATGTATAACTTCAATAGTATACATGTACATTGTTTATTTATTTGTCATGTTAATTTGTATTACCGTGGCTGGTAGCACACACCAGAAAAAGATTATATTAATTCAGACAGGGAAGGCAGCACTCAACTTAACCAGCCGAGCACAGAAAACATTAAAAACACACAAAGCACAATGCCCAACTAAACAAGCGCAGAACCGCCCAAGTCCAAGTTGTCGAAAAGTATAATAAATTATAACTAGCTGTATGACCCAGTAGACAAGATACAGCAACCAAAAGGCGGAATGCCTACGCTGAATGACCTAGTTACAACAGTAAAACTGCTGAACTGCATAGTTATAGCAGCCTTTGGTCTCAAAAGTTAAATAACAGTATAAAAACGTTGAAAGGCCCGTATAGTCGGATGACCTACTAGCTAGCTGAATGACCCAGTTTCCACAGCTAAAGGACTATATAGCCCCGCTTTAGCTGTAAGAAATCTTAAAACGAAGATGTACCCAACACTACCGACCATGACAATTAAACGCCTCTAGTCTCATTGTTTAAAAACTGAATAGAAAAGATTCAGCAAACAAAAGGCAGAAAGGTCACGCTGAATGACCTAGTTACAACAGTAAAACTGCTGAACTACATAGTTTTAGCAGCCTTTAGTCTCAAAAGTTAAGTACAATATTAAAAGGCCCGATTTCAGCAACAAAAAATCTGAAAACCTTAAAACATGTGACCCAGTTACAATCAGTAAAATGACGTAATTGAACAAATCGAGATATGATGTAATGAACAAGTCATTAAGAATTGCAAGCAATACAGAAGTCCCATACCGGTTTAAAGCTATTTTCAATGTGTCTGTTGCCATATCAACCACAATTTCCGTCAGAATCAAAACTGACAGACAGATGGCAAACCAGTAGTCCCCTCCGGTCAAAAACCGGTAGGGGACTTAAAACTACATTAAATGACCTCAGGAGACAGAACACTTCATCCATAACTCCACAGCTGTACATAGACTCATGAACGAACCCGGTAGGATGCGAATCGCGCGGACGAAATAGTAAGAAGACAACCGGCAAATACGAATAATTAACTCCTAGCTCCTTTTGGCCCCTGTCAAAAAATTAAATACTGAGAAATTATGGCATATTATCGATTATTTAAAAATGAAAAACTCGATTGTAAACGGAATAGGCATTAAAATCCAGATACAAACCCATATTATAATAATTAAACAAAATACGAAACTACCGGAAGTAGCACCGACCCAAACAGAAACCACGGGACACGAAAAGGCGCGGAACATGCCCAACATAAAAAACTAGCACAGGAACATGTAATTTAAAACCGGGCATCCAATCCCGAAAGTCTGCTGCTTAAGTCAGTCAAACTAAAACGGAACAAGAGCCAGTTGGTAAGAAATTAACAACCGGACAAAACATACACCACAAGGACAATCCACAACAGACACTGAGTATATGCAATTTTGAAAGATACGAAGCAGCCTTGTGCTGGACAACGAATTTGCAGAATGGCACATACAACATTAAGTTTAACAAAAGGCACAGTGGCCAAATATTTTTGTATTTTTTCCAATTATACTATAAAGTGGACAGTACATACACAGAGGAAGGTTGACTAAAGGGCTTCCGCCTTGGAACGGACAGTGACACTTGTCACTGGGGGGCTTAAACGTTTTACAGTGCACCAAACCTCACACTTACCCAATATACAACCTTATAGAACAGGACAGTGTAAATAAATGTTTCCCGCCATGTAATGCCCCCTAACAAAAAGGCCACAGTGACCGGTAATAAAGGAATGTAAAACATGAAACATTATATAAAATACAACCATCGAGTAGCACAGAAAGTACTCAATGACCTATCAGAAGTCAGAGCAACAAGAGAGCAAAACATTTAAGGGTACGACAAGACAATATAACAGACAGGCATCAATGCCAGCCGTCCACAAAGGCTTGAGGTTAGGCATATCATAGAGTCTGTATATTTTCCGGTCATCGCACAATGAAATAAGAAGCATAGCGGTGAGCTGTAGATGGACCCACTGCTAAGCATGCAGTCCGTTGCAAAATTAAAGGGTCATATCCTCTACTCAGAAAACGTTTTATGATCTTGAGAAACACATCATGAAAGTGGCTATGACCCAGAATCCTTCGAAATTTGTAAAGCACATCACCATAAAATTCAGGCTGAGACAGACCTTGTCGCAGAAGTGTCTTTAAATTAATGCCATATTTAGAAATGAGATCTGAATTACGCCTATAGAATTTTGCAAACGTTTTACGAAGTTTATGGAAGCGATAGCCTTGTTGCAGTAACTTATTAGTAATACAAAGATTTCGAGTATTAAAGTCCTCCACCCGAGAGCAAGCTCTAGCAAAACGGATTAATTGAGAAGCGTAAACACCATATGAAGTTGACCGTGGAATATCTCCATCCAAGTGTGGGTAATTTACAATATCGAAGTTAAAATCATCTCTCTTGTCGTAAATTTTACTAACAATTTGACCTGCTTCTATAGCAAGGTCAAGGTCTAGGAATGATGCGCGTGTATCAGATGAATTAGCTTTATTTAGTGTTAATTCGGCTGGGTAAATTTCTACGATCTTATTAGAAAAGTAAGGATTGTCAATATTTAAAATGTCATCAAGGTATCGGGACGTATTATTGAACGCTGTAATTTCCTCAGATTGGTGTTCGGGAGACAATTTTAACATGAAATCGCGTTCATAACAATATAAAAACAGATCTGCGACAAGAGGTGCACTATTAGTTCCCATAGGAATACCGATAATTTGTCTATAAATGGTATTGCCCAGCCTAACAAAAATGTTGTCAAGAAGAAAATTAAGGGCTTCACAGACCTCTCTGCAGGTCCACATAGTAAATTTGTCTGATATGTTGTTAGTAAAATATGCATTAGAATAACTGCATGCCAGAAATGTGGTTTTCTCTCTACCAAATGTTTTCTCGACCAGCGCTATTAACCTATCTTTGATACGGGCATGTGGCAGTGTAGTATATAATGTTGAAAAATCGTAAGTACTAAGAGAAGAAATATATTGTTTCCTATGGATTTTGTCAAGAATAACTCCAGAATTTTTAACAGACCAAAATAAATTGATACCAGAATTTGCATAAGTCTTTTCACAGTATCGTCGGACATGAACTTTTATAGCAGTTAAACATGGAGTTAGTAATTTAGACACATTGGTAGTAGTACAAGCACTAGAATTAGAAATGAAACGGACTTTGTAAGGGGTCTTATGTAGTTTGGGAATCCAATACATAGTTGGTAGTTTGTGTTGTGTTGTGTTTCGCAGCTAGTTTTATGAAGATTCACAATGTCGCTCTCAGAAAACAGTGTAGGCGTAAAAGCATTGGTAGAGGAAAGTTCATTAGATAATACATTAACATAATGTAATCGTCAAATGATAATGATATTATTAGAAGCCTTATCAGCAGGAACCAAAACGAAATTATTATGAAAATTTTGTATGTCTAAATTTAACTGGCGAAAAGAAGATTTAGGCTTAGGGGGTAAAGCCACTAATATTAGACTGTATAGCATCTAAATAAAAACAACCTAATTTGACGTGACACTGAATGCCTACAATGTCTTGACAATGTAGAACGTATATGTTCAAATCAATTCAAAGGCTATATACAATGTATTTAAGTGAACCTGTGCCAAAAGCTGCTTTCAAATTTTACAAAGACGTATGTTTTAACATGTAAATGATCTTATCTATTGTAAATAATGCTTAATAATTTAATTGTTCCGTATGATTTATTTTATATTTCCTGAAACAATTTTGTTAATCCAGCTCTCAATGATCTGATCATTGGGTCTCTAGTTAACTATATCATATTAACTTAATATGCATTATTATTTTTTAAGTTGCATTTCATTTTATCGCTTCTTAATTCGATCGATTAACAAGGTTGATTCAGTTTTAATCAATACCGTTTTGATATGTGTGTAAATTATATGTGTATGAAATTGTGAGTTTCATAATACTGAGACTCTGTAATTCTATATAGAATGGCCATATATATGTACATGTTTTTTTATCTGTGATATATTGTTTTATAATAATTGTCATGTATATATGGATGAGACTTAAATAAACTATTAAACATACTGTAAACATTAAATTGCAATTTGTCTCATAATTATTTAGACACTATACTTATATAGACTGGTGTAAACAAATTGTTTTTTTTCACCATTTACCCTTCTCCGCTAAAAAACTACTCTCTCTCCCTTTCTTTATCCACGCAGAATTCACACGTCCACATACTGCTTTTCGCTTTGTCTCACTTTGTTTTGTTGTCTTTTTATTTTCATATGTACATTTATACTTGCCGTTGCCATGTTTGCTATATATGTTTTGTAGTAATGTGTGTATGTCTGACAGGCCTTTGGCCTATAGATACTTTGAAAATAAACTTACTTACTTACTTACTTACTTACTTATACAACTAACACTGACTAAACCGGAAAATTATCGCCCCATTACTTTACTCAGCTGCTTAGGTAAAATATTTACGTGTGTTCTCAATAATAGATTAACTAATTATGTTGAGTCAAACAATCTGTTAAATAATACTCAAGCGGGTTTCAGGAAAGGGTTCTCGACCTCGGATAATCTATTTATTTTACACAATATAATTCAGTATCTTAACAATAATAAAAAACTGTTTTGTGCTTTTATAGACCTTAAACAAGCCTTCGACACCGTGTGGAGACAAGGATTATGGGAAAAATTACTGAATACTCGTATTAATGGCAAATGCCTTCAAGTTATAAAAAATATGTACAGTAATATAAAATCCTGTGTAAAAGTAAACTCAAATCTATCTAACTTCTTTTCCTGTAATACAGGAGTTCGACAAGGCGAAAATTTGTCACCCATGCTTTTTTCGTTATTTTTAAATGACCTCCATGACTTTTTTCAAAACAATAGTGATATACAATGAATTACTATGCAAAATGTGAATAACTTATTTAATCTTCTGAAAATCTTTATTTTACTATATGCAGACGATACGGTTATCGTCGATGAGTCAGCATCAGAATTGCAGGCAGCTCTGAATACATATGAAGCATACTGTGACACATGGAAACTAAAAGTAAACATATCCAAATCAAAGGTTGTAGTTTTTTCCAAAGGGAGACAACCAGTTTATATTTTTAAGTTTAAAAATGAAAATCTAGAAGTTGTAACTGAATATAAATATCTAGGCATTTATTTTAGTAAAAGTGGGTCCTTTGTGAACTGCAAAAAACATATATCAGAACAAGCAACCAGAGCAATGTACAGTCTTATAAAAAATAGTAATCGATTAAATTTACCTATCGATCTACAGATTGACCTCTTTAATAAGACAATAAAGCCAATATTACTTTACTGTATTGAGATATGGGGTTTCGGCAACAATCAAATAGAAATGGTACAGCTAAAGTTTCTAAAATATATTCTAAAACTTAAAAGCTCAACGCCCAATTACTTTGTTTACGGTGAAACAGGATGTATGCCTTTATCAGTAGACATTGAAGAAAAAATTATTTCGTTTTGGTCAAGACTCATTACAAATGAAAATAATGGAACTGAAAAACTATCAACAACCGTATACAAACATATTTTACAATCATCTATAGGATTAAATGATGAAACTTTAAAGATAAGATTCCCATGGTTATACAATGTTAAGAATATTTTGATTAAATGTGGATATATAAACGTGTGGACACATAATGCGTTCCCAAACCCAAAATGGTTAAAACTAGCAGTGAAACAAAGATTAAAAGATATTTTTCTTACTGATTGGTACTCTAAAATTGACAATTCAAGCAATAGTACATTTTATAGAATTTTCAAAAAGTCATTTGGTATTGAATCTTATTTGTCTGGCTTACAGACCCCGTTGTTATATTACTTTATCAAATTCAGACCAGAAATCATCATTTACCTGTAGAAACCGGGAACTGATTACGTATACCTACTAACCAAAGACACTGTAATTTTTGCCAAAATATGATTGGAGATGAATTTCATTATTTGTTCGAATGTAACCGATTTAATAATGATAGAAAACAGTATTTGAAACCAAAATATTACAGGCGACCAAATATGTTTAAATTAGAAAATCTTATGTGTACCAGTAACGAAGATGAATGTTTGAAATTACTTAAATTTGTTAAAATTATATTGATAACGATAAGACCATAATTATATTGTTTGGTACAAGTGTTTGTGATGAAATGTATGTATGTACATATGATTACTTAAGTATGTCATATTATATGATGTCACAATTTCCATTTATAATAATCATGATATGTGTTGCAATTTAATATGTGTGTAGTCTCATCTGTATGTATCGGATGTCATTCACCTCATATTTACATGTAAATGTATCGAGTGTAATAAAGGTATTGTATTGTACTAAATGGGTGTTAGCCGTTCAAAGCTAATATATTTGATCTTGTATTTCCTTTTATATCGCGATTACTTTATCAAACATGCTATTAATTCTAGATCGTTTATAATTATCATGTGTGATTTATAACCGACTTAAAGTTTACCCGCCCACTTTTTGGTGGCCTTTCCAATGATTTTGTTTGCAAACAATAGCATGTCCATTAATGGAGTAATGAGGGTAAATTACGGCAAGATTGTATGTACGAGGGATGATCAACAAATACGCGGGAAATTGCTCTGAAATATTTATAACGTGACCAATACTGAAAATAATACGTCATATAATATTACAAATACATAACTATACAACATTAAACCCGAGGTATAAAAAAATATTGAAACTGTAACGTCATTATGGCTACACTGGCCCAACGTCATCGCGACGTTGTTACATATAAGTTTTTTAGTAATTATGTAATAACAATAGCCACATTTTAAGACATTTGATTGGCTAAGATGTATTTAATATTTTGTTAAGTTTTATTTGACTGGTCCAAAGCTGTTGAGATTTATTATATGTGATTTAAAATAATGTATATAAAAAAGTAATGAATTAGATTAAAAAGAAGGTGTGATTTATGTTTTTTTAAAAAGTTAGAAATAAGAACGTTTAGGTTTTAAGTATGGAAAGGTGGAGTTCCACTACGCTACGTTAAGTTACTAACTTTATCATGAGTTTAAACATATTTGTTATTGTTAAACTATTTGGAGAAACGACGAAAATAAAAGCAGTAGAACTTACGGTCGATTTGTCATAACTTATTGGTACTGACTTTATGAATTTGTTATCATATTTGAATATATTCTGGAAAACTCACTCATGGAATTACTACGTTACCAGAGCTAAACTGAACAGCTCACACACACGAATGGACCAACGGGTTGTTACAATGACGCCAATTCCCAAAACAACAGACATAAACTATTTTGAAAACGACGAAAATAAAAACAGTTAAACTTACGGTGGTATTTGTCATAACCTATTGTTTCAAATTATTCTGGAAAACTCACTCATTGGACTTACTACGTTACCAGAGCTAAACTAAACAACACACACACACGAACGGACCAACGGATTGCCAAGTTACAATAACGCTAATTCCCAAAACAACAGACAAAACACGATTGATCTAACACCAAGACGGATTTCACGATCAACAACAACAGGTAAGAGATAACATAGAGATAGTTCTGAGAACGAGAGATTATAGTCACAGACACAATCGGAACTCATCATTGACACAAGGAACAAAACTTGAGCTGAATTTCCACATACCATAACTAACGCATTTTTCAAGGGCATCACAAATGTCTTATTTTAATTTATATTATGTTTAATAGTATGTAGCTTAGTGAATACGGTATTGGTTTTCACTGCCCTTTTCCCAAATTATAATGTTTAAAACAAAATATATACAATGTTATGGTATTGCAACTTTTATATACAAGTGACAGACTATACTTATTTATAATGATCAAGTGTGACCGTGTCGATGTACAATCAAGATGTAGATGTAAATGGTCGTGTCACATTTGTCTCGTGTTTGCCTCAATCTGGATAAAGTCTGACTAAAATAACAAATGGAACATGCAGAGAGGCATGTGTTGTGGAATGAGCAGAATCAGGTATATAAATATCGAAATCTGACTTACCGATCTGATGATTTAAATCCATTAAATCCAGGAATTAATGGAATTAAAAAACACTTGATAAATAACACCAACTTTATGGTGAACACTTTTACCAAACACTTTAACACTTAACGTGCACTTTTCCCTGATGTATGCTGAACAAATGTTCCAACTAGACTGATATTACGTTCATAGAAACAGGAGTAGTCAAAATCAACTTTACAATTTGAAAGCATCAATGTTTATCTCATTATATTGTTAATGAACTTGACAGTGCAGTTTTATTTGTTATGAATATCATAAGTTGTATTCCAAATCAAAACTAAATATTACAATACTGGGATGAATTTAAGAATCGTCTAGTTGAAACGTTTGCTCAGTATATTCCTATCACAAGCCTTGGCGAATTCCATGTACTGCAAGCTATCAGTGTACCCGCGATATGTCCCTGTACCCCGCATACGCCCTAATTCTGTCCCTGTGGTGCCACGCACTATAAGTGCTTCATGAACGTGAAGATTGTCTGAAATGACACAATTTTGTACATCAGGTAAGACAGTTTTAGCATAGGACACACCACTTTTACAAAGCAATACTCACCGAGCAGCAGATTTTCGTCAGATCAACACGTATATGGAACAAGACTACAAGACTCGAGGACTTCGCTATAAAAAATATTTTTCTATTTATGACCATAATGTTAAGCAAATATGTTTAACATATTTTTATACGTGTAAATAAATACGACTGAAAACATGATTCTTATTGAAAACTTATACAATGCAGTTCAAGTTTTAGCTGGTTTTCTTTGCACGATCAATCAGTTCTGTTGCCTAGCAACCACGAGATATGTATACATTTCGCTTATTATAGAGAGGGTCTATCACAAGTTGTCAAATTATACACTTTTATGAATGCAAACAAGTGAGATATATAATTCTATATCAGTCACAATGTAGCAATACCAATGTGACTTTTGGCTACAGTTTTAAGTAGAAAGTTGTCAAACTTGGAACACAAATATAGCCGTAAGTATTTTATTTCTTCATCGATTTCTATGAAATATACGCCACGCTAGGGGAACGTTATTTGCTTTCCATGACACAAAATATCTCGTTCAGCAGCTGTGCCGTTGTGTCAGGTTTCTGTGACATATACTATATCCATCCGTAGCTGGACCGTTATTTTGAAACACCCTGTGAAACATTAAAATAAGTTTGCGAGAGAGCGGACTACAGTGTTAAGCCGTCTGGATGTCCTTGCATTATTTACTTATGCATGATTGAAGAGTTACACCAGCCAGGAACACCGGAGGCTATTTCGCACCAAACAAAATACATATTGTAGCAATATATTGCTTTAATCTGACATTTTGCTTTAATGTGCAATTATGGCTACAGTTCCAAGACAAAATCTAGGTTGCAGTTGAAAGCCTTTCCATAAGTTGCTATACTTCTTGGCAACATGTCGATGAACATGTTTTCTGACTCGACACTCGATTTTTTGACTCGACACTCTCATTTTCTGACTCGACACTCGATTTGTTTACTCGACATTCTCATTTTCTGACTCGACACTCGCTTTTTCGGACTTGACACTCGATATTTTTACTCGACAGTTACTCGCTTTTTCTGACTCGATACTCCCATTTTCTAACCCGATACTCGCTTTTTCTGACTCAACACTCGCTTTTAGACTCGAAACTGTACACTCGACAAAAAGTAAATCTACTTGGACTTGGGCGGATCTTTACTTGTTTAGTTGGACATTGTGCCTTGTATTGTGTCTTAATAATAGTATGCTGAACACTATTTATAATTGGTGCAAACGATGGAGGTTGATTACCAAGTTGAATGAACCAAATGTATACGTTTTAGATATAAGCATACTCCACGAAGGCAATGCGAATTTAGGATCGGATACAACGCACTAGAAACCTTATCCACATACAAGTAAGCCTACCTAGGGGATATCGATCACGAACGGCGAATCACTTGGAAAGGCCGTCTTTGGTGGTGCATGTATTATAAGCAAACTTCACAACCTAAATGACTTTGGATTTCAATCATACCTGTATACGTCTTGTGTGCTACCAATTCTAGACTACTGTTCCTTAGTATGGGGATTAAAACAATATCAACAAATTTAAAATATTCAGAATCGAATAACGAGATATTTCTTATGAGTGCATCAATCTACACAGGTCTGTTCTCGCGATTTCTGGAGACACTGGATGGCTACCTAGCAGGTATAGGCGATGGGGAAACATGTACATGCACCGAACAGCTATACTCAACGTCTTCATGGACGATAAATAGATAGATTTCTGAAAAATATGTCACACGAGAATTTGATTCATGACGAGTGTCCATAAGAATTCATACAAAAATCTTTTTTTATCCCATAGGTACTCGGTATAAATCCAACGTGAATATTCACGTATGACAGACCAGGGGCGGTATTCACAAAGAATCTTAAGTTTTTCCTTAAGGTTTTCCTTATCCTTAAATTATTTTCCTCAGATAAGGATAAGGAATTTCTTAACCTTAATGAATTCCTTATCTTCATTTAAGGAAATACTTACCCAAGGAATTCCTTATATATATGCAAATTATTATTTTCCCTTAAGGGTATCCTTAAACTCGTTGCCAGGCAAACTAGGTATTTCCCGTTCTTAAAATAGTAACGGAAGTTGAAATTGACGCGCACTTTCGTTAATTGTCAAACAGTCTGTTGTTATTACGGACGTTTTTTTAACCTTTTTGTCGCTACGGGCAGCTATTTTTGGCTGATCAATGCTATAAAGATTATCATGTGATTAATTGTGAATACATACGGCAGTTTTCACACTCATATTGTGAAGTTTTCGCGTAGAATTACGTGCGCAGAGTAACTTGACCAATGTTCGGATAGCGCTGTGTTTGGTTAATCTGTAGGACTAAAGTACGGTAGATTTCTACCCTGTGAATGTTATTAAATTTACAGTAAATTACTACTAGATCTATTTGAAAACTTCTTTTTTTTCATACTAAATTCCGATCTATTGAATAAAAGACTTTTGTTCTATGTATCATGACAGCTAGAATTCTAGTAGGCCTACATGTAGATCCAATCTCTGTCCATTTTAAACAAGCCAATGCACTTATCAATGTTTCCCTAGAAGGGGGGGGGGGGGGTTGCACGGGGAATTAGACATAGAGACTTTCCCGATGCACGGGAATTTGATAAACCCTGTCGTCACATGTCGCGGGAATTAGACTTGGCCCGTATTTTATGGACGGGGACACGTACTCCAAGGAATTCCCCTATATAACCCCCCCCCCCCCTCTGGGAGAAAACGTTGACAAGTGCATAATTCAATGCCAATGGTGCCAATGTTAAGTATTGTTATGGATCGAACAACACGCCAATAAAAAGTAAATAAGTAGATGTGAAGATATTTGTGCTGAAAACACACATTTGTCAGTTGTTGAGCAAGCTGCAGGATAATTCAACTTTTCCAAGGCTAGTATGTTTACCAGTCACACATGTACAATCAAAATCTGTCTGCACACAATGAAATGGTCCTCCCATCAGAACATTACCGATGATATTATTTAAATAAAACTTAAAGTATCATCAGATGTGGGTGTCGCTAATTCAGACACCTACGTGAATACATGCCACAAGGGCTATTTTCCATTCGCTCAATGCAATACCCGTATATAATGAACACACAAAGCATCATAATTTTGTCGAATTACATGCGCTCCAACAGTCAGGGGCATAGCTAGCGATACGGACGTGCGCACATGCGTAACATTAATTTGAAAAGTAAAATATGGCCAAATTTCCATGAGGGCCCTAAACCATGCGTAGCATCAACTCAAGCCTGGTTATACGCCCCTGACAGGTTCAAATATCATAATGCATTCAAGTGCGTATACAGTCACGATATACATGTATGTGCATGTATAGATCTATATTCTTCGTACATACACATATTGTGCCATTTGTGGGTCGACTGAACTGGTTATAATACACAAGTTCGACGGGAGGGGCTAAGTGTATGTTCATAGGGACCAAGAAAAAACCATTAGTCAGACCCCCCTTGAGAAATTTTCAGAATGTGCGCATGTTACAAATCGTTTAGATGGCGATGTTCGTTTAGGTTCCAAGTACATGTATATGGTTGTATATTTTGTGATCCTTGCCTTTTTATTGACATTGGTGAGTGGTGTAATCCTTGCCTTTTTATTGACATTGGTGAGTGGTGTAATCCTTGCCTTTTTATTGACATAGCCATGATAGGCAGGTGGTGTAATCCTTGCCTTTTATAGTCATGATAGGCGATTGGTGTAATCCTTGCCTTTTTATTGACAAAGGCGAGTGGTTTAATCCTTGTATTCAGCAGCTTGGCAGCTTGCAGCATAGCTTCGAATTCCACAATATATGCAAGCTATGATTATCATTACATGTATTGCAGTCTGAGTATATAGTCATAACCCTGCTAAAGTCATGTCTATTTTAAAAATACATGTAGATTTTTGTTCAAATCATGACTTTGTTCAATGAGGTTAAATATAATGAATATATGTGTTTCAGTTATCCAAGTGGGCCATTTTAATGCAAATGCTAAAGTTAAAATGTCATCATTGAAATTTGGATGGATTAACTTGGATGGATTTTCAAAACACTTGAAATCAACCATTATTCAATTAAATGTTTCTTGGATCATATTTATTTCTTTTGTCTCACTACTTTCTGACATACATGTACCAATATTACAATAGTACAAGTATGTCAATCTGCAACTGGAAAACAATAAATGAAAATGTATATGAGGTTTGTCTTTATTTTCTATACCACAAAAACATGTGCTACACTTAATAGTGTATTATAAACAATGACATGAACTGAATTTTAATCATTTATTATATGAGAGACATAATAACAAGAGCTTACAAAAAAGCAAATTCAAATTAGAAACAGGACATGACATGATGTGTTTCCAAAAAGTGATTTTTCACAAAGCCCTAACTTCTTTGTTACATGGGAAAAAAGTAACCCAGACAACCAGCAAACATTGTGGAAATATTGTAACTTTGTTCAACCTTAACTAATGCACAACCTTTTTTATTTAGGGGCCATAATGTAATTCACTGAATCTGGTAATATTTTTATCCACAACTGCATGCTTGTGTACTAAGTTCTTGCACAAATAGCTGATTTTATATAATCAAAGGGTCATAACTCTGCTAGATTACTGGTCACATCTAAACATTAAATCTATCATGCACAATGTGACTGTTATCACATGACTTTTTGATGAATTAAGTAAGACCATGTTAAGACTTTCACACAACACGCATCTAAAATAGCAATTATCTTAATCAAGAGCAAACAGTCTGTTGTTAAACAGCAATCTTGACAGTGAAACTTGACAAGTGGACATTTCTGAGAATCATCTAAGGTGTATGTCTCAAGATGGACAAAAGCAAATCTATAACACCAATCGCCATGAATGGGCACACAATGGATATTTAATAATTGATACATTTTGTGCGAAAACTGAAATATTAAACATTAAAAAAAGACATAAACTAACATAATTGTTTTTCTTATAAATTACTACCTGCAGCTAGATAATAAAAATTCAAGCCTTTATCTAAAATGGAGAAAACTGTGTTGGAGAAGTTATATAAAATGCTGATCAAACCTGTCATCACTGCTATAACTTTAAATATTGCACAGATTTTAAAATAAAACTGTATACAAACCAAGTTAAATAAGACAAAAGCAAATAATAAGTCAAAATTTAACAAGAGCTATCACAGTATACAGCATTCTAGACAGTTTGCAGCCGTTTATCTATAAGTGAAGTTTACAACAGATAAGTGTCTGTATATCTGTGTTAAAGACTATTGCTCAACAATATTTCAGCTATATACAGTGGCAGATTCACTTTTAATACCAGTTTTCCTAGACTGTCTCTCAGCCAGTACAAACAAGGAAACAGCAATTTCTCCACATGTGGAGGAAAATCAACACTGTTGTCAAATTTTCATGTACGTGTAATACCTGCTGGACTGGAATTGAACCCAGATTACCGGGTTACAAATCTAGCTCACCACCACTGGACCATAAATGCGGCTACACTTTGTATGCAATGAGAGACATAAGTGACCTATAAATTATCTCCCTTGTAAGATAAAGCCCGAGGTAGACCAATTAGCATACAGGTCCTAACTAGTTGAGATCCTCGGACTTTATCCTTGTTTCTAACAGAAATATCATTGTTTTAGATAAGAAATTTCTCACTTCTGTATTATCTAATATGTTAGGGCCATAAAAATTTATATACCATGGTGTGTAAACAACATGTAGCGAAACTTATTATTTGATCTGATAATTAATGTTGCAAATATTTCAGCCTAATTACTACCATGTACAACAAACAAAACAGGGATAAAAACAGAGTAATCCGCATGATAGGACCTGTAGAGTTTTAGAGAGTAGTAAGGGGGGATAATTTACTATTTTCCCCCATTGAATTAATTAATACAACTACATCTTAACATAACAAGAACAGACAATTTTTCTCTTATGAATTTCCTTGTATCCGGGTTAGTATATGTGGATAATAGAGATGCATAAATTTTATAAGTGAAAAAAAGCCGATTATTCATGGTTTCAAAATAGCATGTGTATTTTCACTGTTTTACTTACACAGTTTTAGATCATGTTCCATATTTTTCACATTTAATATAACTTTTTAATTTCAATGTGATTCATTTAATTAAAATTTCAACCAATCACAGTACCACTTTAAGAGAATTGGAAGAATAAATTAACAGAAAAACAGTTTGGTTCATGATCACATGCAATTAAAATATGCATTTGTTGCTGTGACACTCATGAATGAAAATCTTGATTTCTGTGATAACTTTGAGAAATAAAATTCCCATCTTACACCAAAACCAACAAATATGCACTACTAAATAGAGTTAATGACACTTTTATATTAATTACTATTTTATTGTTTAATTATAGTAAGATGTGAATCAATTACAAAATAAATGGTGAAGAATAATTTGTCTCCCTTTTGTAACTGTTTATGAGTTCTCTGACTGCTTTCAGTTTGAATTTCACACAAGAAGTCTTCACATCTTCTGAATGTTTTCTTCTGTCTTGATGAAACCATTTCTTGCCTTTTGGGCCACTTATCCACTTAGAATATGTGAAGTGGAACTCCTCTGACATCTGTGAATTGGTAGAAGTCATTTTACATGACCGAGATTGACCAGTTGATCGTATGTTTTCGGCAATCTGTGGTTGTTTTCGTCATACCGCTGTCAAGTCCACAAGGCACAACACGTTAAACAATGATGGAATTTCCAGTAAAGCTAGCTGCCTGTTTAAGTTATTACAAAAGTTCCACACTAATCATTGCAGACACAAATCCAGTAAGCATGTGACCATTGTGTTTCGTTTCTGGACGGGTTTAGTGTCACTGAATCTATACAGTACAGGAAACATTCACTGATTCAGGAAAGTAACTTGGAACTTCAAAACACAAGATGCTAAACTATCACCGAGTGACCAGATAACTGCTGCGGTTTCTATGTAGGCCATGATCATAGTTTATCTTCACATACCCGTCCAAAGTAAAGTAGTCGTCAAACTAGTTGATTCAGCCACAGTAAACAACCTGCATCGCTTGTAAAGTGTTTTGTGATTTCAACTTTGACGAGGTTCGCGAAAATACATGACACTTTGGCTACGGTCCCTTCAAGCTGTCCAAACGCTCAATCTTGTCGTCCGGTGTGTGTTTATGCTGACAAAGCATTGATCTTCATCGTCCAAACTCTTCATTTAACAATTAATATGCTCATAGAGACTAGAATAATCAAGTTTCTACCGACGCGTTAATTTCAGTGTCATCTGTTTACCAACAGTCAACGGCAGTTATTCCCCTTTTGATCGGTTAACCACTGTATTAAACATTTATATTGGACGAAAAAATGCGTTAATCGCTAATCGTTGAATTTACTTTTTACGCACACTTTCCGTATTTTCATGGTTATTGGGGTGTTTATTCGTCAAAATCGCTCAAATCCACACGTAGGTCGCCATTTTATTTTTTCCTTATCTAGTTTAAGGAAGCTCGAAGCTTCCTTAACTTTTATGACCAAAATCGGCCGAGATAAGGAAAACCTTAAGGTAAGATGTTTCGTGAATACCACTTAAGGTTTTCCTTGGGGGTTGAGGAAAAAACTGGCTGATTTAAGGAAAACCTTGCTACTTAAGGGAAACCTTATCCTTAAGATTCTTTGTGAATACCGCCCCTGGAACACTGTGTCTTGCCTATATGTCGCTCCATTTGGAAAGTTAGCTAGATGGCCACAGAAAATGAAGCATGAAATCTGATAATTTCCTGATTTTTCCATGACTAAGCGGTGTTCTTTCTTAGTTGTTTGCAACTCAAATAAGCAGACAATAAGGCCACAACCTCCCTTTATACAATTACCTTCACCTTGTAGCTCGTTATGTACAGTTTATTTTCAAGATTTATGCCATTGACCCATGAATTACATATATACGAGGGGTGTTCAAGAAATAATAGGACTTTTCGCATAACTGCTTACTCAACACTTACATTTTAATAAAATTTATCTCATATGTGTAGTAATTCATGCTCTATATACTTGCAACAACAGATTTTCGTTGTTGTTGGTGATGCTTATACAAAGCGTTGTCATAGAAACCATGTAACGCACAGGCGGGTCACACTGTAAATTTCCATTATTAACCATACTTAACATGTGAATATCTCAGTAACCACTAAATAAATAATATTGGCAAACTATGTGGCATTACCTTGATGTTACTTGCATGTGTATGCAAATTTATGAAGCAATCGCGGTTTGTTTATAATCACGACTGAGTAAACAAGTGTATATATCTAAGGGCGTCATGGAACAAACGACGTCAACGTCAAAAACTAGAAATTGCGCTATTGTTAAATTAGGTTATAAATTGAAAAAAACAACAATGCAAAGCATTAAAATAATTAAATAAGCAAAATGTAATGGCATCCAGCATCTATTCGTGTTCTGTTGGCACAAATTGTTCACAGATGGCGGAGGTATGAACTAACAAATGAACACAGGTCAAGTCACAGAAAACGTAGTTTGACGTTGATAGACACCATTCGTACACTGATAGACGTTTCAAGGTTAGAGCATTTTCTTACATCACTGTTACTCATTTTTTGGGAACATTGGTACAGAGACAAATATAAACAATGCGGACAGTAACATCAGATCTGTTTTGTGACCATATATAAAAATTACTAAGGATGTCTATCGGTTAAAATACTGTTTTTGAAAGGCGACGTCATCATAACGTCATGGCTCGACCCGCCTCCTTGGTACATGGTATATTTAAAATCTTATAGATTGTTTATTATTTAACCAATTATTTTAATATTTCGCATGTTTGTCAGTGATATGTGCAATTTTATTTACAGCCAATTAGTTTTCTAAATTTCTCATTTACTGCACTACTATTACTTCTGGAACACCCTACGTACAAACAAGTTATAAAGCATTCCAAAGTATATGTATGTACATGTATATATATGTATACATATCTTAATAAATACATGTTGCTAACAACTTATGTTTGTAGAATTACAACTATCAAAAAAGTCAGGTAATCGCATATACAAACATTTTTTTGGTTTACATGTGTTGACCTTCCGTGAACTTCCGGTATAAATAAAAAATAAATATACCAGATTTATATAGCTCCCTTTTCATGCGAACACACGTTCAACGGCACTTTAAATAATTGTGTTGCAGCCACCAGGGCGCAGGTGCATCCTCTACCTGTGCAGATACAGCATGATCTGACCAGAGGTAAAGACTGAGAGAAAGCTCCTGGAGGGAGAGAGAGGCATTAGATACAGATATGTCCGGCGCTGCAAATGTGCGCCTAGCTCTTATTTCGAATAGACAGCCTGGTTCCTTATTCAGGGTAGCAATACCACGTGGCTTTTGACTACAGTTACAAGTAGAATTTTGTACACATTGGAACACAAATATAGCCATAAGTATTTTATTTCTTCATCGATTTCTGTAAAATATACGCCACGCTAAGAGGAAAATTATTTGCTTTCCGTGGAATATAAGATCTTTTTCAGAAGCTTTACCGATTTTTCCATTACCCTGTGAAACATACACGTTTCACCGTTTTACAAGGTAATGGACAAAACTGCACAGCCGCTGAAAAAGATTTTATATTTCATGAAAAGCAAATAATTGTCCCCTTAGCGTGGCGTATATTTCATAGAAATCGATGAAGAAATAAAATACTTATGGCTATTTTATTTTCCAATGTTTACAAATTTCTACTTGTAACTGTAGTCAAAAGTCACGTGGTATTGCTACACTGTTATTGTATCCGGTGTAAAGCACTGATACACAGCTTCCTGGCACCTTTACCCAGATACTTTGCAGACCTCACGGTCAGATATAGCGGGAAATATTATAAATATTTCTGAAATGTCAAGTTCCGATGCCAGGGATTGAATCCAAGACCTCTGGATTGACAGATTAAATCCGCTTATTATCCGCGGTATGCATAAATTAAGGATTGGTAAATGTCGAACGACAGCTGAGTGAGTTCGTAAACGACTCGTTTATTTGGCCTACACATCGTAGATCTCACACAGGAAGGGAACATTTTGTAGATATTAACTGGTTGCCCGTTACTGATAGAGTGAACCAAATTACCCTTTGTCATGTTTTAAGATTAATTCAAACCTTGCCCCACTATATTTAGAATATAACCTACATTATGAGCCAATGAAAACGCCACATTTTCGCGGTTAAATGAAAATTTAATCATTAAAATTTTCTCTTAACAGACTTGACGTCATGCGTTGGCGCTAATTTCTATCGGCCAATCAGAATGCAGAATGTTATATTCTAAGTTAGTTAGAACATATTAAGTAAATTTTAATGACTAAAAAGGACTCGCTTCGCTTCGCTCGCTCCGCCCTTTTTAATCATTAAAATTTACTTAATATGTTCTAACTATAACATGAATGACAATTTTAACCCCGTCACCAATGAATTTGCACACTTATTCAACTAGATTCAGAGTAAAAGTTGCTCCAAACACTGACGGTCCTTGCAATTACGTGTTTGACAACAAGATATATGCCATTCCAATTGTCAAAGGTTTTGGCAAAACGTCTTTTGTCTAAATGGGGTGCTATCTTTGGAACAATTTGCCCCAATACATATAAGGGAAATTCTGAAACTACCATAATTTCCAATGGATAGTAAAATATTTTTATTTTCTCATGGCAAATAAGATTACTTTCCTTTATAATTGCAGTATCATTACATCAAAACATCGAACAGTGGTATTTCAATGTTGAATTATTTAAATATACTTTGATAGCCTGTTTCATTTATTTTTAAATTATAATCAGCAGTATTATATTTATTTATTGCAAACCTGATATGTTTTACTCATTATTAGAATTTCTCTTTATCATAATTTTACATGTTTATTATGTTCTATTTATCTTACTTTATTAGCAAGTTAACTGTCACGGATATGTAATTTTATCTATTTAATAATATATCTTTTAATAATTTATAATTTATGCTCTAATGTGATACCTTCCTATGCCATGCAACACTATATATCAAGGACCACAATACCTCCTATGTAAGATATTTTTAGATGCGCCAGGTATATCTTTAAAATGGCACTAACAGGAAAGATCTAATTTCGCTTTGTGTCGCTTGCTTGCAAAAATTGTACTTTGTATAATAACAATAATAACAATAATCAACAAAACATTGAAACAACAGAAACAGGACATCAATAAGTCTAATAACAAATGCACAAAATATCAAGCGTATGGATATACAATGAAATTATAATTAGGTCATATAGTTTGTTTAAGATGGTAGACATGACAGTTGTTTAAGTGAATTAACATGCATAACAACTACAATCCCAATGCATACCAACACAATTGTACATGTACATGAACTTAGAGGTATCAAAATATTTTCCACGTTGTGCTACCTCATAGAATAGAATCATTATATATAAAGGGCCTTGAATTGATTGAGTGTAGCAGACTGCTGAATTTGACTGGGTAAAGCATCCTAAATATTCGAATGACTTACGGTAAAGTTCAGTATTAGGGCGCGGAGAATAAGTTTGAAGGCTAGATGTCGACCTTAATTGTTTAGAGTGAACTTCTGATGTAAATATAAAAGAGGTTTGTAAACATTCAGGTGCTATGCCATTCAAAGTTTTATACATTCGTACAGCTATAAGGTAGATGACCCTTTCATGATATGTCATCCACTTTAAATCCACAAACATTGAGACTGAAGGTGTATAAATGTCATTGTCTAGTATCGTTCTTGCTGCTCGTTTTTTGAAATTTTACTAACCTATCTTCTAATGAAGAAGAGCACGTTCCCCAGATTATATAACAATAGTCAAAGTGTGGTAATATGTAGGCATTATAAAAACGTTTTCTAACATCGATAGACAAATAACATTTGATTCGGGACAGAAGATACAAATAAGAGTTACATTTTCTTAGAACAGATGCAACCTGATTGTCCCGTGATAATGTACTAGTAATTATCACACCAAGTAATTTTTCACAATTAGAAACATCAATATTGGAGTCAAGAATAGGAATGCTAGGTAGGTTAGAATGGATTAGGCGATATTAGTATTTAGAAGCTATAAACATGGCCTTGGTATTAGAGGTGTTAATCAACATTTGGTTTTGTTTACACCATTTATCTATGTGTTGAAGATCAGAAGTTTGGGAACAAACAATGTTTTCTAGATTTTTATCATAGGCAGATAAGGTAGTATCATCTGCAAAAATGTCAGCTGACCGAGAACAGAACCTTGAGGTACACCAGATACAACAAGACTAGGATCTGAAAAGGCGCCCGATATGTAAGTTTACTGGACTCCAATTCACTACAGTTGAATTATGAAGACCAATTAAGGATAGCTTTATAAGAAGGTTTTTATGATTGACAAGGTCAAATGCTTTAGAAAAGTCTAATATAATTGTTCCTACTATATCATTGTTGTTAATAGCTTTAATCCAGTTATCTATTAACTATTAATCCAATAAGAGCAGTATGGCAGGAATGGTTGGCACGGAGACCAGATTGTTAAGAATAGATAAGACTATTTGTTTCAAGAAAATATTCTAAATGAATGGTTATATGTCCTTCTAGAATAGGTGATATAATTAGAAGAACTGAAATAGGTCTGTAATTGGTTACATCAGATTTGTCTCCCGTTATCAATAGGAACAACTTTGGCATATGTATGGCTGGTCTACTTTCGCTTTTGCTTTGATCAGACTAGCTACACAAAACCCATGTATGTATAAAATACCATACATTATTTCGACTTGATTTTTGTTCGTGGTCAAAATTATGGAGATAATAGAGGTGCCACTTGCTTACATATCTACCAAGATATCAAAATTACACTTAATGCGGTTAGTCTACTTTCGCTTTTGCTTTGAAAAGACTAACCACACAATACTGGTGTTACAATAGACGAACACAACTCGTCTATTACATAAAATATGTACTTTAAATAGAAAGAAATGAGACAATGTACACAACCTAAGGGAAGGTACCCTACCCCGTCAAAAGTATAATGCCACTGGAGTTGCTCCCCTTGGACAGTGAAATATGAAACAATCAACATTATAATCGTGTTATATAGTTAAGCTGATTCTTATATTCATGCTGATATAGAAAGGTGGAAGAAGTGATGGTTCCCCGACCCTCTCCCACCTATGACGGGTATAATAAATGGACTACATGACGTAGCTGAAAACTAAACATAATAATATCAGTTTAGATTACATAGCGTGGTTTACCAGATAATGGACGAAACGTGCCAACTACATTTGTATATATATATAGCTACTGGTGTCTCTGATACGTCGTATGAGACGTAATAACGGGTGTCGAGCGTAGAACATAATCCGTGACACCACAACATTTAGCTTTGTTCAGAACTATATATTTGATAAGTATAAATTGCCTTTTTCTTTAGTTATGACCATTTATATAGAGGATATCTGTTGATTTTGGTGTAAGATCAAATTGTACGAGGGTCGTTCAATATATAATGCGAACTATCATTTATCTCGTAAAGGTTTTACAGTCAAGATAATTCAACGAAATTCCACATATGAAATATAAAAAAGTCATGCCAATTTCGTTTTGTTCAGAAAGTTTAAGGACCTTTACGTCGATGACGTCATCAGCGAGTTCCTGACAATTTATTCTAAAAATCAAGCGTTGCCGAAGCATAAGTGCCTCGATTTTTTCTTGCCTTACCAGAGGCTTGTGCCAAAATTCTCTCTTATATTTCAAAGGGGCGAGATATTTAAATGAAAATACTTTACGACCTGCATAATTGCAACTATCGACTAACAGCGTGTGGGGCAGAATATCTGTGTAACGGACCTATATTAAACAGAAAAAATGAGAGATTTTTTTAAAATAGAAACAAATATTTACATGCTATGACATAGCCCGGGACATTGAGTGAAGATTTGGATTAGTTCGTTGAATTGTGCAGACTATAAAGCATATAGTCATGTCCCTAGATTATGTCATGGAATCAGTCTACTGGGGAATGTGTTGTAAATAAATCCATAAATCCAGTCATGAAAAAACAATTACATCGGCGACTGATCAGCGAAACCACTTAGAATGAAAATGGTAGATTTATTGATGGTTGTATGTAGTACAGAAGATTCTAGTAAAGGAATGACCGAACAAAATAGGGGATTGCAATACTATATTTTGTGAAATAATGTCTTAATGTGTAAAAATTAAATGACTTGAAATTGGTACAATAAAAACAATAAAGAGAAGTATACCGTAAATATGTGTAGAATTCGAGCTTTGATTTCAGTACTTTAGATGTACATTTCTCTCCACTTGGTTACGGTGGAAACTTATGATTTTTTCTGTTACGGTGGAAATTTAATATGATTTTTTCTGTTATGTTCTAGTTTGATTTGTCGCTTTTAAGGCTACATATTTATTTAATCTTTTCACCTGTTCATCGTTGTTTGGCAAACCAGCCCGATGAGAATTAGACAACCGTTATGGTTTTTTTTGTAAATTATAAATATTTTGAGTTTAAAAAACACAGACTGGCGACAGTAAAAATTCTCAAATAACGGTATATAGACCACGATAAGCTGCAAATAATCGCAGCGAATATGGTCATCGTCCAGATCCCGTATCCACGAGTATGGTCATCGTCAAGATCCCGTATCCAACACTTTTACTCTCAATAACCTGTGATTTTGATCCTTTGTGAAATAACGGCAACGTACTTGTTTTGAGTAAAACATTAATCTAATGATCGTGAGCTGAGAGCGAAAATCATGTAGCATTCACTGCTGCACATTCAACCATAATACCATTAAAATACCAATAAATATATTTATAAACGACGAAAAGTGTACTGGTGCATTATAGTATTTTATAGTACACATATACGAGGGTCGTTCATTTAATACCCGGACGATAGTTATTGCTGAAAAACTAATGGACTAATATTGATGAAAACTTACAGAAATACATTCACACCATTCCTTTATTCGTATACAAAATTTCAACTTGTTGCGACGAAGGGTTTACATACTATTAGTGTTTTAATAAGTACGTGTAACGCGAGTCGGCCCAAGTCGACGTCAAAATATTGTGACGTAACGCCATTTTCGCTCCTAAAACGCGACACTGTTTCTCCATTTGATCATCGTGTTGGAGCAATAAAGTCTTGCGAGCACACCAATTTAATATTTTAAGATATTCGGTAGTGATGTTAAATGCTATATCCACGATAATTTCGCATGATCTCGTATTTACAATATGAGTTTTTATTCAAGTAGTGTTTACCATCAAACAGGTGTTTAACCGAGGACACTTTCCTGTTTCTGACGTCAGATTGGCCGGGCCTCGGATCATCGCGGGATGATTCTTGTCATTATGGAACCGTTTAAAAGCAGAAATCCACCGATATAAATATTCCCATAAAGTTTCTCTAAGATAGATTCTTTAGTTTTATAGGTGTGTGACTAATACTGTTACGAAATTGTATCATAATCCGTTTTTATCTAATAAATTCGATTCCATTGCATTAGTAACAGACACGCCCGTTGTCACTAAACAACGTTTCAAACACAGTAATAGTACAGAAATTATAACAAACGTTATAAAAACGTTACGTAGATGTAGACATAACGTTATCAAATATTTTCAGTTGAAAAAGGGCAACTATACCACGAACCCTGCCACATCATCACTCTACAGTTCAAAAAGAACTTGGGTAGGGTCGGGTAGGCCTTTGTTGGGTTACTATAGTAACCACAGTTTGTGTTCGGTTGGATGATATTATGCCAAGTTTTGTCAAATAATCAAGTTGGTGTGTAAGTCTTATTAAACGAAAATTCATTACCATTGCATGTTTCAATCAAGCCCTATGGAGATTGTCCGGGTATTAAATGAACGACCCTCGTACATTGGGTGAGTTATTATGGAACTCCGAGAGTCGAGAGTGTTGACATTTCTAAGAAATATTCGAACCCGGTATGTGACTTTATCCACAGGTATTCGGCATGTTGGCTGTGACCCACCCTCCCTGCCAGTGACCCACTCTACAACTCATTCAGAGAGCTTATATTAAAATTGTTTAAAAAGTGTTCAAACGACATAAAATAACATTTCATTAAATATCTGAAAAACCCGTGGTTGTCATATTACATTAATTAGTAGAAAACATACCAGAAATTCACTGTCAGCTACGACTCCAGACCGATCCAATGTGAGTTGTACCCTACTCTACTTTCGCTTTGACAAGTGTGCCAAAATATCAAAATATTCAAGATGAAACACATTTACTCATTCAACTACATTCCTCTGAATTCAATAAGATTATTCTAGTTCCATGTTGTCAATGCGTATCTGCATTTCCAGACAAATATAAGGTTCTGTAAGGACTATTTTGGTCAGCGTATACATTGAATGGTTTATAACCTAGTAACCCCAGCCTTGCGCTGGGTTAGTCGAGTTTGGGTCATACGGGTCAAATTACGTAATTAGAGTCACAACGAGGGTTGTTCGAATTGAACCCCGAGTCTACCCCTAGACCGAACTCGCGTTCCATCCGAACAAACCCAATGTAACTACTCCAGAGCCACCTCCTTTGGGAAACACAAATTTTGGTTGTTATACAGAAGTTGTTGCTCTGGGCTGGTATTCACAAAGCATCTTAAGTGAAAACTTAAACATTTTGACTTAAGTTAAATATTTGAGAAGCTCCTATGTCCTGCAACTTGAAGAATAATCCATGTTTTCTTACAGCTTATTGTAGCTCTTTACTTAATGCTTCTAAACCATGTAAATAATTGATAATCTTGATTTAACTGTTAAGCAAATACACTTAAGGAAATTTTGAGATTTTGAGAAAATTTTAAGTTTTTCCTAAAGATGCTTTGTGAATACCGCCCCTGGTGTATATTTTATAGTAAATAGTTACTTCTGGAACAACACACTTATGTTGCTTTGGAGACGTTGTTGCTCAATGGATAGATTTGAAGATTAATGTGGCCCCTAATTAGTGTATGCTCTGGACAAGTATTTATTTGAAACTTAAATAAAGGGAGATTATTTAAAAACTGGACTATAGAGTTACGGTCATTCCACATCGCCTAGTTGCAACCTCTTCACATATCAAGTTTCAAGTCAAAAATTGGACAAACAGAATATTCAAAACTAAATAAAGACAGATAATTTCAAAACTGGACTATATATAGTTATGGTTATTGGTCATTTCACTTCTCCTTTGCCATCTATTCATAATTATATCAAGTTCAAAGTCAATATTGCTAACAGCTTTTGAGTTCTGTACTGGACAAAAAGTTATCTTAAATTACAGAAAGGGAGATCATTTCAAAACTAGGCTATATAGAGTAATGGTTCTTGGTCATTGGACTTCTCCTAGTTTCGGTCTATTCATATATCCAGTTTAAAGTTATTACATCAAGTAGCTTTGAGGTAATGCTCTGGACAAAAAGTCATCTTAAAATTAAAGGTAGGGAGATAATTTTTACAACTGGGCAATATAGAGTGATGTTTCTTGGTCATTCCGCTTCTCCTAGTTTCCGTCTATTCACATGCCAAGTTTGAAGTCGAACACCTCAAATAGATTAGGAGTTATGCTCTGGAAAAAATACGGGATGGGCGGAAGGACGCTGACTATTACTATATCCCTTCGACGTTCGGCGGGGGATACTGACCCGTTTTTTTCGTTGGCAAATACTGTCAGAAATCCACCCTCGTTGGTTGAGAGATAAGTGTGACCACCCGTGACAGGAACGTAAGGTCGTGGGATTTATACCAAGTCACAACATACCAGGAAATTGCTAGTTGGTCGGGTTTCAAGACTGAAGTACTGTTGGTGAGAAACAAATCGTCGAAATCAACAACAACAACAACACTTACCTTAAACTCGTAGATTTTCGTTCTCATTTTTCATTTTGGAGACCGTTGACTGTCATTGGCACGTTGGTCTGTGAATAAGCTTAATTTAAATCCTTTTGTTTGCGTATACAAAATGTATTTCAAGACCACCGCGTATAAACCAAATCACTGTATGACTTATTAGGATACTATACAATTCAACTTGTATGAATTATTGTGATTGAAACATCAGAATATTTCCTATCACCGTACGACTTAATGCAATATAAATTATAATACAATTCAACGTGTACTCCTTATTGCGATAAACGGAAGTTGACTCGTTTATCCACCGTGAAGACATTGTCATATTAGACAACAGTTTTACCGTTACAGTCTCTGATAATTATCTTTTGAGAAAAAAAAACATCGAATGCGCATTAATCCGTCCATCCTAATTACACAGTTCACTGTATAATATACGTGTGTATAATCTCAACGCCGCGTTTAAAACTAACTATTGAAACGAAATAAGGACGAAAAGCGTGCAGAACTCCGTGGCGTGACATCCGTGGTTCTCGTGCAGGAAAGGTGTTCGTAGTTTGCGGTTGTCTGAGTTTGTTACTGTAAACACGGTCATGTTCATATCTCCGATATATCTCTAAAAAAATACATATGTCGCCTTCAGTAATGCTGTTTAGAGTTAATACTAATACGAAAGTTTATTTTGCATATAGCATAATACAATGTTTTTAACAAATATAATTATACAAAAAAAAAGAGATGAAAAGCATGAGTTTGCAGCAGACAAACACATGGAATGAGTGTATAGATATACATGACCGTGTAATAGGAAAATAGGGAAATATGTTTTATTTGCAGCTGATTTTTCATTAACATAAAAAAATATAATAATTATGAGGTATTTGTGGACAAACATTAACTGCATGCAATATTGTATTGTTAAACCCCAAAACAGGCTTCAAATTTCACCAGTTTACAGTGAATATCTAACCACGATGCTCTGTAATTATACGGTGAAGCGCACGGGTTTCTCGGGTATAGTCAAATTACTCTCTGTACTGTAGTACACCCTTGAATGGTCCCCGCCCTTTTGAGTATGACCACAAGTATAGTACGGAGAATTTGACACGACTTTCGACCTTCTTTACAATTCAACAGCTGATACAGTCTATATTTATAATCCCGGTTGTATGTTTTCATTGGCGGGAAGTATCAGGAAGACGTTCGTAATATAATACCAACATAAATCGAAAGGACCAATAACAGTGTAGCAATACCACGTGACGAAATACTACAGTCCCAAGAAGAAATTTATAAACACAACACTCTAATTCGAAAAGAAAAATAGCCGTAAGTATTTTATTTCTTCGCCGATTTATATGAAATATAGACCACGGCACACGCTAAGGAAAAAAAAGGTTTCCGCGATCTAAAGTATTTTTATGCGTAGTAGGACCTCTTTTTCAAACACTCCGTGAGACCTTGGAATAATGTTCTGTTAGAGCGGACTACAATGCCAAGCCTTTTCGTTTTCCTGGCACTATCTACTTCATGCGTGATTGAGGAGTCATGTTAACACCAACCGGGAACATCGGAGGCAATTTCGCGACAAACAAAATACATATTGTAACAATGCATCGCAATAATCTGACATTTTCTTTTAATTTGCAATTATGGCTACAGTTCCAAGTCAAACTTTCAGGCTACAGTTTAAAGCTGTTTTCAGGATGTTCCATAATACCAAGCAACATGTCGCCCCTGGTGCTATTTTTTCAACTTTGCACACACTACAATAGTCTTTATTTGGTCAGGTTTTATTAGTGACAATAGAGTATACCAAATTTAAGAACACAAACACGCACATGGGTTACAAAATATCCATGTAGTACATGTAATTGATAATGAACTTGCGTACGGGTAATTTTGAGTAATTTCCGTACGTGCATTTGATGTTTGATCTAAATTTAATACTGGACCATAGATCACAGGCCTAAGAAATTATTTCACAAAATACAGAGTTTTGAAATTCCCCCATCATCCCGTCAATACTATATATAATAGATCTATTATATATAGTAATGACGGGATGATGAGGATTTTGTGATATAATTTCTAAGGCCTGTGCATAGATATTCACCACTGGTAGACACCGTACAGCGGATTATAGCCCTCTACTTCGTACGAAAACGAAATTAAAGTGGATATCGATTGTCAATGTACGGGATCTAGTTTTCTGCTGTACCGGGAATATAAGTCCTGTACGGTTAGATTACATATTTTGATTCAAAAGTACCGTGGTTTGTATCTAAATGATAGGAATGTAAGTGATTTAATGATGTAGCAATGCCTTGCACCCAAATTATTGTTATTGCTAAATTGTTCAATGATATTATATTTAGTGAGAAAATAATTTGAGACGAATATGCTTTTTACCACCATTTTTATTCCTTAAATCACCCCTACAATTAGGCCAGGACTTTTTAATTTTACGGTTTACGAGACCGGCGATCGTATTTTTTACGAAAGTGGAAAAAAATAAAAATCGAATTTCACTTTTTTATTTTTGCCGATGGCACGAATCGTCAAAAATCGATAATTCTCCATGTAAAAATGATCAAATAGACCAAATGATTTAGCTACCGTCAAAACAAGCACAGTTATCATATTGAAAACGTATCGAAATTAAAGTACCATGACCTCATGTGAACTAGGTCGCCTCATTTTCGAAAAGCTTGACTCTATTTTCCGTAAATAGACGGATGACGTCATATAAAATAAACATCGACCAAAGTGTACATGTAATTAGTCCCCTACCGGTTTTTGACCGGAGGGGACTATAGGTTTGCCCTCCGTCCGTCCGTCAGTTCGTCCGTCAGTCAGTCCGTCAGTCCGTCAGTCCGTCCGTCCGTCCGTCCGTCAAACAATCTGGATCCTGACATAACTCAAACAATTTCCAAGCTAGGTTTATGAAACTTGGTATGTAAATAGGGGGCAATAAGGGGATTATGCACGTCCAAACATATTTTGATTCTGACCAAAATTGTGGTTGCTATGGCATTGAAAATGGCATCAAACCGGTATAGGGGACTTCTGTATTGCTTGCAATTCTTAATTACTTGTTTAATTTAGTTCTCTGCGTGCATAGGTTTTGCGTATTTTGTGGGAAGATTTTAATTTATTTATAATATTGTTCCAGACTACGAGTTCTTGATACCAGATAGCAAAATTCATCGTAAATAGCATCGTTGCGACAATCGGGCGGGACCACGGGATTAAATACGCGGTCGAACTGACGACCTTGAATTGAGCTCGGATATAAATCAGGGACATACGCATTTCGTAGCATCCAGGTAAAAACGTTAGCTATGACCGGTGATAGATTTTCCTTGCCGTATATCAAGTGTTCATAGTAAAGTCTATCGACACCAGAGGCTTTACCCTTTGGTAGTGACATTATAGCACGATTTATGTCACATACATGTACCGTAACATGTGGATTGGGTTCCAAATCACCGTAAGACTGTAGCACATTAGATGAAACATAATGGCGCCATTCCTCGTCAAACTCGTCATTTTCCATTGGGGTATAAAGGGATTCAAAGTACTTGCCCCATCCTTTGGTTATTTGTCCCCGATCGCGTATTACTTCACCTTCGAAATTTATACCGGCGCCTATAACATTATTTGCACTACGCCGTTTGTTCACAATGCTCCAGAATCTATTACTGTCAATTTCAGCCGTTTTCTCTAACTCAATGTCCATTTTCCTCATATAATTTACTACCACGTTCCTATGTAATCTACGGAAGTCCCGTTTCGCCGACTTATACCTAATATATGAGTTATAGCCGTTCCCGTGCGGACATCCCTCATATTTCCAAGCACGCCTCAACACATCCATAGCTTTATGGGCTTCATGCAAGTCCGCATTCCAGTATGGTTTTAAATGTTTAATGGGAAAGCGTCACTAGCATATTTGATAATATGAAGTACGATAAGCTACATCAAGTTCGGTTATTTTTATGTCACTACGCAATAATTTGATTAAATCATCGTCACTCATAAGCATATATTTCATTATATATTTTGGAGTCATAATCAGACACCTTTTTTCAATTAATCTGAGTATCAATACATTCTCGTTTTGACGAGTAATCATTATTGTCGAGTATTAGTAGATTCAAAGTACATGTAATAGGTCTATGATTGGACACATTGATACTATGATCATCAAACATTGTACACGAAATTCATAAGTCTACTATTTCCATAGGTGCTAACACAAAATCAATTAGCGTATGGTATACATTATCATACGATACAAAAGTATGATTGGTCCCGTCACAGAGGGGTAATGTGTTCAAAGCTACCAAATTGTTATCACCAATGGAATTGTTAAAGTATATATCTCTAGCAACAATACTATTTACATCACATTTTGCATTGAAATCACCAAGAAATATTACTGGTCCGCATTGACTGTAGGTATTCCATATGTCGTGCAATTTGTTTATATAGTTTCTGAAGTTTGATATAGGATGATTTGTACATGGTAAATACACTTGAACAAAGTAAACATACTGGCTCGGATTTATCTGCAATTGCACACCAATGAGTCTATCATCATCAATTGATAACGGTGCTATATAGTTATCTAATCGTCTATGCCACATAAGAGCAACACCGCCTTTCCCGACTCTTCTACTGTTTAAGACGGACAAGTCGTTATCACACTTAGCAAACACTCGGTATTGAGATGAAAGTGTGTCCATAAAATGTACATTGTGGGGAAATAACCAGTGTTCAGAAATTCCGCATATATCAATGTCATAATCTACTAAGGTATCACATAAGTACGAAGAAGTGGAAAATATTCCAGTAGCATTCCAAGTCATAATATTTATACTCATTAGACAAGCAACAATACTTAAAGTAATGACCAATGATTCAATACACAACATTTGATTAAATAAAGCTATTATAGCGAGTGTCATTGTCATATCGATTTCTGGCAATATTCCTTGATCGATCTTGCTTGAAATTGTTCCTAACCACAAACGATGATGTCCGATCCCTGTGATATGGAGTGCGTTCGTCGTCTGACAGCTTCCTGTGTTGTCCATCACCGTCTACTCGACATGTATATCGGCCATGTGGTGTGTGATATGATGTCACATGACTCCTATCGTCTTTAGACTGCGACGCCATGTCGTCACGATATCGTTGGGACCGTTGGAATCTAGGAGGTCGTCGCTGATTACGAAGTTCAGGTCTAGAGAGCCACGGTTTACAAAACACATTGTGTTGCCAAAATCCCTCACTAAGAACTAGATCGGCATCATCATCGTCCTCTAAAACCAATCTTATAACGACCATTGATTTAGACCGTTTAGTGGGAAATACTATCATATATCAAGTCACATGACCTCTGAAATTGTGTTCTTACGTTTCTCACATTTTGAATATTGTCTTATTTTCCAAAATATTTAAACAAAAACTCAATAATTATGTTCTATAATAAATAAGTTGTGTTATTTATCAAACATGTGATACAATGTATGTATTTGGGTTCATTAAAAGCTCCCGGGCGGCATCATCTATCAAGTCACATGACCTCTGAAATTCAGTTCTTCCATTTCTCACAGTTTAAAATTATGTTTGAGCTTAATTAAATCAAGCGTGGATTTCAAGAGAAGACAGGAAAATAAGAGACAGAGATATACAATTTTAAATAGTTAGGTCGGTAACTGTCGCAATCCTATGCTAGATCTATAGTATCATGCAGATCAGTGTTTATTTATATAATTAATCGGAAGCAAGCGGCACTTTCATATAAATAGTTTGATATAAAAATATATGAAATTCGTCTGAAACGTCTACAAACAATTGCAAATGACGACAAACTTGCCCAAGTGACGTAATCTACCTGATAGGAAATGAGTACATACCGTAGGGCAAAAATTAGTACGGATCTTCGACAATACATGTATTACACAAAGTCATGTAGACTATACAAAATAAGTTTTTTAGTGTTAACTAGCGATGAATAAACGCTACCCATTTGACAGACACTACAGACTGACGATATTACTAAGATCAGGTGTGTTTTCGGAGGTTGAAGCAATCGAAACACGAAAAAAAACTAGGGTTACTTGATTCACCAGCTACCCACGCGTTCAAAAATATTTCGCTTGGAAATGTCTGCACATGCGTTCATTTCAAGATTTTTGCATAACCCGATTTTTTGTCTTTCTAGACTTATCAGAAACAGTTAAATGATATCGGGCATGTGGCGTCATGTATTTAAAGCTTGCATGACAAAACATTTGCCCAAAAGTTATTTTTTTAGTAGATAGACCAGTAAAATGTTGAACGTACGTAAAATTCGCTATTTCTAGCACATTTGGCGCGAATGTTCTCGGTAACTATGAGGAATACATACAAGCTGAGTTCTTAATATGAAAATGGACTTGTTAGAGATCATCCTCGGCCATATCGCCATTTCGTAGAAGTTTAATTGAAAAATTGACAATCGATTTTATTACCTTGGTTAGTGTTTCAACCGGTAAAGTGCCGTCTCATCGTGCGTTATACACCGTCTACCTGCAGTGAACCATTGGACTCGGTGATATTAGACCATTTAACTGAATTAATATAGTTTTTAGTACAAAAAGTAAATGTTGAATATGGATGCATATGAAACGTAATTATATGAATGCATAATTGGGGTAAAAGAATTGTCAGGGGATAGGAACGTGTATATGCAATTGGTCTATTGGCATTACATTCCGGCTTGGCATTCGGCAGAAAAGTCGTCAAATGGTAAGTATCAAATGTTTTACAGGCAACTTATATTTCAGCATGATATTCAACAGAAGGTTCACATACAAATGTTCTACATGCAGGACACCCCAACATGACATTCAACAGAAGGTTCACAAACACATGTTCTACTTGCAGGACATCCCAGTATGACATTCAACAGAAGGTTCACATACACAGGTTCTACATGCAGAACAACCCAACATGACATTCAACAGAACGTTCGCATACACAGGTGCTACATGCAGGACACCCCTGTATGACATTCTACAGAACATGAGAACGTTCACATACAAATGTTCTACATGCAGGACATCCCACCAGTAATACATTATACAGAACGTTCAAATACAAATGTTCTACATGCAGGACATCCCACCAGTAATACATACTACAGAACGTTCACATACAAATGTTCTGCATGCAGGACACCCAAGTATGACATTCTACAGAACGTTCACATACAAATGTTCTGCATGCAGGACACCCCACCAGTATGACATTCTACAGAACGTTGACATTCAAATGTTCTGCATGCAGGACACCCAAGTTTGACATTCTACAGATGGTTCCCATACAAATGTTCTACATGCAGGACATCACACCAGTATGACATTCTTCAGAACGTTCACATACAAATGTTCTGCATGCAGGACATCCTAGTAATACATTCTTCAGAACGTTAACATACAAATGTTCTGCATGCAGGACATCCCACCAGTATGACATTCTACAGAACGTTGACATTCAAATGTTCTGCATGCAGGACACCCAAGTTTGACATTCTACAGATGGTTCACATACAAATGTTCTACATGCAGGACATCACACCAGTATGACATTCTTCAGAACGTTCACATACAAATGTTCTGCATGCAGGACATCCTAGTAATACATTCTTCAGAACGTTCACATTCAAATGTTCTGCATGCAAGACATCTTTTTTTTCATTTTTCGGCTGTGTCATGCAGCCCGTTTATTTTCCCGTCATAGGTGTGGGAAGGTCGGGGAACCATCCCTCGCCACACCTTACAATAATGCATATATGATAAATTATGTATGTCATGTATTATGTGAAGTAAAAATAAAACATACGATGGATTTTCACATTAACAAATAACGACTATGAGTATGAGAATTATATGGTGAAATGTATTATTCGACACTTATGTGTAAATTTACCAAAGGGGAGCAACTCAAATGAAATTACTATTTGGATCAAAACGCAGTTCTTACTCCTGGAATACAGTTGAAAGCAGTTCATACAAAAAAGGTACACCATTTAGGGGGAAGCCTGGTACAGAGCAACATGATTAAACAGAATACTAATAGATCATTTAAAAAGCATGAGCTAACAGTGTCGTCAACATGTCTAATATAAACAATACATTAAAATGAGAATTAAATAGTACATAATTATATACTTTGTAGAAATAATGGGTTTTGTTAGCTGATTTATTAAACTAATAAGGTGTTGCTAATCCTAAGAAGAAACGAAAGCGAAAGTAGATTAGCAGTACTTAGTGTAAATTTGAAGGCCGCTATCAGACACCGGGCAAAAGTAGACATTTTTATTGTCCATAATCACATCGTTTCATACGATAAAACTTATCAATAAGTAATTTTTGTAGAAGAATATTATACTTGATATCAATAGGGGGATTGGCTAGCTAAATTAATACCCTAATATGGGTGCAGCTAATCAAGGAGGAAACGAAAGCGAAAGTAGATTAGCTGTATCTAATGAAGTTTTGAAGGCTATAGGAAATCAAGCAAAAATTTACATTTTTAAAACACAAAATCTCATCATTTTCATATGGTCAACTTTGTTATAGTTCACATGTTGTTGAATAGATATAAAGTGAAAGTAGAATTGTTGTTCTTGGTTTAGTTGAGACAATTTTACACAGGTATCAGTGAAAGAGTATACAAAGACAATATACTTTAACACACTATTTATATATACATGTATGCCTTATTTACAAAGTAATAGATTATTGCATGCCTATCACTTCACACAACACAGGACAAACTGTGGGATGCATACAAATAAACAGTATTGAATGAGTCTGCATGACATGACCTTTAAACATGGGGATATAATATTTAAAAGGTACTTATATAGATCTAAAGTGTGAAATCATAACAGTTCACTTACTGTATTGATACAGTATTGGTGGGTCTGATGACAGGGTAGATATGAGGCTATATCCATAACAGACAATTAAAATAGATGTTTGATTTTTAACATTCATATGGATATGAACATTACTAATCAAGGGATAGATTCCTGTACTTTTCCAATGTTGCTTCAAACTTTTGTAATTGGAAATGTTTTACGGCGTTGTATTTTTCAATGAAGAAGAAGGTTTTTAATTGTTTTTTGAATATTTCAAACAAAGGCTGCTGTTTTATTATTCTACTATAGTAGATGAAGTGTTTGGCTTGTAGTATGAGGTTCTTTATAACCAAATCTAATTTTTTATTACCAAAGAGTATCTCACTTATGCTCCATGTAGGCATATCAAGATTACATTTGGTATTAATATGTTGTATAAATTGATCCCAAAATCTTTTACTCACTTCACATTGACAAAATAAATGTATTAATTTTTCCGGTGCTTTTCTGCAAAAGCTACATTCATCGTTAATTGCTATGCTCATTTCTTTAATATATAGTTTATGGCAAGTATTCTATGGTGGATGCAGGACATCTTAGTAATACATTCTTCGGAACGATCATATACAAATGTTCTGCATGCAGGACACCACACAAGTATGACATTCTACAGAACGTTCACATACAAATGTTCTGCATGCAGGACACCCCACCAGTATGACATTCTACAGAACGTTCACATACAAATGTTCTACAGGCAGGACACCCCACCAGTAATACATTCTACAGAACGTTCACATACAAATGTTCTGCATGCAGGACATTCCACCAGTATGACATTCTACAGAACGTTCACATACAAATGTTCTGCATGCAGGACACCCCACTAGTATGACATTCTACAGAACGTTCACATACAAATGTTCTGCATGCAGGACACCCCACCAGTATGACATTCTACAGAACGTTCACATACAAATGTTCTGCATGCAGGACACCCCACCAGTATGACATTCTACAGAACGTTCACATACACAGGTTCTACATGCAGGACACCCCACCAGTATGACATTCTACAGAACGTTCACATAGTTACATATGTGCTACATGCGGGACATCCCACCAGTATGACATTCTACAGAACGTTCACGTACAAATGTTCTACATGCAGGACACCCCACCAGTATGACATTCTACAGAACGTTCACATACAAATGTTCTGCATGCAGGACACCCCACCAGTATGACATTCTACAGAACGTTCACATACAAATGTTCTACATGCAGGACAACCCTGTATGATATTGTATTAACTAAAAATTAATTCACCCTGTTGAATCAATGTTCATACAGAAACTGTTACAAGCAAGATAAGTGAAGATTATGAGACAAAATAATACATATGAGCGGTTCTCAAGGAAAACCGGGTTTAGTGACATTTTAAATGTAGTAATATTTTAATAAGGTTTCGAAAAGGCTCTTAAATGAGGAAAAATCATGTTCGTTGATTTAATGTTTAAGTACTTGCATGACAAGGCACTATGTCTTAGATTTCTTTTTCTCAAGAGTAATTTTAATAAATATTCTGTCGTTGCTATGGTGAACCTTTTCTGAAAAGTACCCATATTAACAAAAACGAGGGGTTAGTGGTTATAAACAGTAGCGACTGTTCTCCAAAAGGACACATTCATGATTTCGGCATGTTATATCAAAATAGGAATATAATTCTAAAATTTGAAACAATTTTGAAACGGATTTGTGAAATGCTTGTTAACGTTACGTCAAAAAAAAGTATTTATAAGCGACGTTCGCAACGCCGCACAATAAGTAGGCGGGAGTGGTTAGTTTTAAAGGTCTGTAACTTTGTAATTGGATGTTGTAGGGGTTTTTTCATATATATTTTTGTAATGAGTACGAGTCGATAAATCCGTATGATACGATTCTACTATGGCCGTACGGACTCCGTAAGGACGCCATATGGTTCGGCCCTCGTGTATGATGTAAATGGTAATTATCACCTTAGTCTTGACAATGTTCATCTGATCTGTCGACCACCATCTGACATTTGAAATGACATTTGAAACAACATTTAAATGCCTTTGTGTAGATGAACATACCCGTCATTACTTAGCATAGTTGGCATGGTACAATGATAACATTGTGCATGGACGCGTCATTGTAAACCAGTAAAATTTCGCTAATAACAAAACTTTCCGTGTGGTCTCATTTGTAGATCTTTACTGTACATTTAGTTGGTCCTTACTCACGCATCTACCAGCTTCTTAACATGTAGATAGTATCACAGAAGCCAAATTACGGTGTAAGATGACCAGACGGTAAAACAACGATGGTATGATAGTGAAACAAAGATGCCACGATGATAAAACAACGATGGTTTGATGGTAAAACAAAGATGCCACGATGATAAAACAACGATGGTTTGATAGTGAAACAAAGATGCCACGATGATAAAACAACGATGGTATGATGGTGAAACAAAGATGCCACGATGATGAAACAACGATGGTATGATGGTGAAACAAAGATGCCACGATGATGAAACAACGATGGTATGATGGTGAAACAAAGATGATTCAATGATGAAACATCGATGGTATGATGGTGAAACAAAGATGCCACGATGATGAAACAACGATGGTATGATGGTGAAACAAAGATGATTCAATGATGAAACATCGATGGTATGATGGTGAAACAAAGATGCCACGATGATAAAACAACGATGGTTTGATGGTGAAACAAAGATGCCACGATGATAAAACAACGATGGTTTGATGGTGAAACAAAGATGCCACGATGATGAAACAACGATGGTTTGATAGTGAAACAAAGATGATTCAATGATGAAACATCGATGGTATGATGGTGAAACAAAGATGCCACGATGATGAAACAACGATGGTATGATAGTGAAACAAAGATGCCACGATGATGAAACAACGATGGTACGGTGGTCAAAAAACAACGATCATACGATGTTAGAATGGTGACACAACGATGGTACGATGATGAAACCGCGATATTTCGTCGCGTTTTCACCAAAGTGCTATGATCGTGCCTTCGCGTTTTATCATGGTGCTTTCGCGTTTTCCTAATCGTGCCATCGTACCACCGTGAGTTCACCATCGTACATTATGGTAAAAAGGGAAGACCGTATGACAAGGACTACAAAGACGTATGTAATGCTGTGACCAACGTGAAAATCAAATGCACACGCAAATATCGAGTATTAATACCCTATAGAATTTTTGATGTAAAAAGACTAAATAACTACAAAATGCCGATGTTTATCAAGTTATTTTAGATGTCAGCGTGGTTGTTTATGGGATATACAGGCAACTATACCAAAATTACGCGAATATTTGACAATTTTATTTTATTTTTGCAATACACCTATATGTGAGGCAGTCCCTTTGAATTCAAGGGTAATCGTGACAATACAATGCAAAATGTTTATTGCATAAAACATACACACATATGCTTATAGAAAAACAATATTATAAACAAACAGACAGTAGGTAGAAGTGAACAGATTTTCTGAAGAGTATGAAAACAAGAATGGTGAAATAAATACATGCAGGGAATGTTATTGGTTTGTAGATCTATTAAGATTTGCAAAGTATATGAATTTAGAAAGATTTATTACAGTTAATTTTGATGTTGATGTTAATAAGTTGTAGGGGTGGGCCGATGCATTGAAATGTCGATGCATTGCGATCCCGAGTGTCCCGAGAGTATGGATCGATAGTAAAAGTCTCGATCCAATAACTATCGCCGATAGTCAGCTCAACTATCGATAGTTCCGATAGTTTCCTTTTTATAAATAAAGTTTATTATTGATTTAAAACAGTTTGTTTGGGGGTTAAAAAAACTAATTGTAAATAATCCCACGCATCAAAACTGCCACAAAAGACCAATGTCGCACTATTAAGTTGAATCTTATCAATCTATTTCTGTCCAATTAATTTTAAATCATTTCCCCAAATAGTAGATTTATATGTTGTATAACAAAGTGATATCTTACACATTACAAATTTGCATTTACAAGTTAATCTCTGGGTTTCAAATCTTGGCAATAACTATTGCAATAGTATCGCAATAGTTTCCAGCAATCGATAGTATTGCAAAAGTACTTTCAGCAATATCAATAGTATTGCAATAGTAAAAAATGGACTCAATAGCCACCCCTAATAAATTGGTAAACTTTTGTATAGTAGGCCATGTATAATAATATCGTTTTAAATATTTTCGTCGTTATTCGGAGTATTTCGGACATATTAGTAAGAAATGGTACTCATTTTCTACAACTTGATAATTGCAATTATTACAAGTTCTTCCATTTCTTGGTTGATTGGTATAGCGTCCTTGTTCAATATTTAATTTATGGGATGATGTCCTAAATTGTGTTAAAGCAATCCTAAATTTAAGTTCCTTGATAAAATGGAGATAATGTTCGAAATTGAATTTATGTTTAAAGAGACAATACGTTTCAAGACGGTTAGAATTATTCATAGCTGTGTACCAAGTTTGATAGTAAATATCTAAAATACGTTGTTTTATTGCAGGATAATTTATAAGCATGTTATTTTGGTCCCTCCAAATATGTGATAATCGAGATTCATCCAATATTAATGTTATCTGGTATGCCCAATTGTTTTTGTTGAATATTGGATTAACATTTATATCGTTTCTAAACATTTGATATGTCTTAGACAATAAACAATCATTGTTTAAAGTTAATAACTTGATCCAGTATTTTATCATGATAATATTTCTGTGAATATTCATCGGTACTCGACCAAGTTCGCCGTATAATGATAACAGATTACTACAACGTTTTACACACAATATTTTTCTACAAAATTTGTCATGAATAGATTCAATATCTGGAGCAACATGATAACCCAAAATTTCAGCGCCATAATTAAGCGTAGATGCTGGTAAATTAATTTGGTTATATATGACAAAGAGATTATGCAATGAGAATGATGCATGTTGGGATTTTTTTTCTGTGTTCGATTCCAGCTTCCATTTTTATAGAAGTGAAATACCTAAATATTTAAATGTATTAACTAATTCAATGTGCAGATTATATAGATAAAAATCGTGAGACGTGTGACGGCCATTTTCAAATATCATTACTTTTGTTTCGTCTGCATTCAGGCGTAAGCCCCATGTATTACTGTATAATTCCACATCATTTAGCATAGATTGTAACGACGCAGGGTCATGCGAGAATAATACTGCATCATCTGCGAACAACACTATGAAGAGTTTTAAGTCATCAATATTTACAATGCCATTTATGTTTGTATTTATATTATTCAATATATCATTTAGGAAAAAAGACAAAGAATACTGCTAGCCGGGTCGCCTTGTTTAACTCCAATATTAGAGTTTATAAACCCCGATACATCGGTTTTGTAACGTACACACGATTTAACAACGAAATACATCGATTTTAAAGCTGTAACGAATTTAGTGTTAACATTAGCATTTAGTAATTTATGCAATAGATAAACCCTGTTTATTTTTTCAAACATTTTTTCCCAGTCGAGAAATGCAACATATAACTTTTTTTGTTTGAGAGAGTCTTTGAAATAATAGCGTTCAATTCAATTCAATTCTTTATTTCCCTCTATGCAGAGGATATTGAACACAGTATGTACAGGATAACAAAGAATAAGAAGTTATACAAATATAAACATGAGCATGATAGTAATTACATTCTCAGAAGACATGCCGCAGGTGATTAGCGACATGCTATTGATCAGTTACACATATGTCACGGTTCTGTATTCTCTAAGCAGAATATATATTCAGACATTGGATTATATACATATATGAATATTTGAGGAACATGGACTCAGTTTCAACGTCGAACACAGGTTCTAATGGTGCCCCTAACAGTTTTAAAGATAGTGAGATGCTGTCAAGTGACAATAGTTCGTGTAAATCGTCTTGACTGATAAATTGTACTAGTGAATATTTGAATTCAGTTCGGAGTGTCTGGGTACATAGGCATTCGCTTAGCACGAGTATAAGTTCTTCCTGGTAGACTAATTCACATTTGTCACATATTTGGTTTTCGAGTAAAACACTTCTAGTCCATAATCTAGCGATGACGCACATAATATAGTTGAATGAGTTTAGATTGCAAACGTTATACACAATGGATGGCACAATTCGTGGATGTAGTATCCGAAAGAATGTAAAGTCCGTATCCTGTGACATTCGGTTGTCCCACAAAAGTGTTTCATTGAATTGTATTGCACATGCAACGGCATTTTTCAACTCTCGCTTAGAAGGTATGCGTTGCGGAGTGGACGTGAAGTTGTTGATTATGAATTGCAAGCCGTATTTGTTCAAAATGTTACATACGTCAGGAATGTATCCTAGAGTTACTTTTGATCTATCACTAAGAAATAAAACAAGTTTTCGAATAAAAATATCTCTTGTCACGGAGCCCGATGGTAGTGTCATAAGTTTGTGTAGAAACATAAGTTTGCGAGATTCTATTTTGGACGGTAATCGGTTCAGACCTAGCATGGATTCTGCCATATCAGAACGGGTAGCTAATGGTAACCCTTGAATGCGTTTAACAACAGAATGTTGGAAACGAGATATGGCATAGGAATCTGAGGTAAGTAGGTTGTTCCATAATTCGGATCCATACAAGGCTATCGGCACAATAATTTTTGTGTACAGACCTGCAGAGATACGTGGGTTGACCCCACAGACATGAACACCTTGCGCAGACAATGCGAAGAATGCATTTTTTGCTTTGTTTAAACGCTCGTCAATCCTATCTTTGTTTTTTAAATTGAACGAGTACAAAATACCAAGATTAACGAAAGTATCAGCTTGTTCAATGAACTGGTTGCCGTACAAAATGCCCACTTTGGGTTGGGAACGTTTTCTTGTGAAGACTGTTACACTACTTTTACGTACGTTGATAGAGATGTTCCAATGGTTACAGTAGTGATACACGATATCGACCTGTTTTTGGAGGTGTAGGGGTGTTAGACATATAAGAGATATGTCGTCGGCAAATGCGGGATTTCCAGCATTTACTGTCATGACCTTTGACCCTATCCGGTTTTCCTCAAGTTCGTTTAGTAGGTCGTTTACGTAGACCAAATAAAGGAAAGTAGACAAGACGCCACCTTGACGTACTCCTCTTTTTATGCGAAATAGATCTGAAGTGTGCCCTTGAATGCGTACCATAGATTTAAGGTTAGTGTATGTTGATATTATTAATTTTAAGAAGTTTCCAGTGAAATGTAGTCTCCCGAGTTTGAGGAATAGAGCATCAAAGCGCACTGTGTCGAATGCAGCTTTTTGGTCGAGACATGCAACATAGACGTCAGAGTGACGTTCAATATTGTACAGGATTGTTTCTTGTACAGCGAAGGTGGTTGATAAACAGCTCAGATTAGATTGGAAGCCCTGTTGTTGCCTATTTGGGAAGTCAATTACCCCATTTTTCAGGTGGAGATTGATTCTGTTAAGTAAGACCTTTTCAAATACTTTGCAAAATGCGGGTATTAGGGAAATAGGGCGATAGCTGGAGGGATCTGTCTTGACCTTGCCCTTTCCCTTGTATATTGGTATTATAATACTAGTTTGCCAATCTTGTGGGACCTTTAGGTGGGTTAGAATAGAATTAAATAACGATAGCAACATTAGTTTGACAGTGTCTCCTCCGTGTATTATATGTTCGTTTACCAGTTGGTCATGGCCTGGGGATTTCTTTCGTGACAAGAACGGCAGGACCTTATTCAGTTCCTGAAGTTCGAATGGTCGGGTTAGACGCTGTGTTTGAACAATCTGTACCATACAAATGTAGTTATCCAATTCCACGCGGTAACAATGTGGTAAGTCGTCGCCTTCGTCGTATGTACCAAACACGCTATTGAAATGGTGTTTAAAACCGTTTATTACGTCTGAGTCATGGAAGCTTTGACCGTTTACATTAATATTGGTACATATGTCGAAGTTCGTGCCGCTGTTTCTCTTAAGCAGCTTCCAAAATAGCTTATTGTCAGTAATATATACGTATATACAGTCTACAGTCGATTTATTCTTTTGAAGCCCAAACTGATTATCTATTAGCTTATTATACTTTTCGGACCAATTTGCTATTCGTGTAACAAGAAGTTAAGAGTATATTTTTGAAAATATATATTATAATGTATTTAAAGTTATTCCACGAAAGTTTTTCGCTTCATGATTACCCCCCTTGAAAATTGGTACAATTATACCTTCACCCCAACTTTGTGGGAAAGAACAACCAGTAAATAGTTCGTTATAAAGCTTGACTTAACAACCAGAGATTATGTGAAATTTGGATTTAAAAACTTCAGCTATAAGGTGATCGGACCCTGGGCTCTTTGAGTTGTTTTGTGCAAATACTGCATTTTTTACTTCTAGTGTTGTGAAATTAGAATCTAATTCCTCATCATTGATATTTATATTTGGGTTATCTTTAGTTTGCTCATTTGTTTGTTGCGATCCATATAAATTATTAAAATGAGTAAACATATCGTCAATAGCAATATTAGGATCAGAAGAATTGGTTTTATTTTGATTTTTAATGTTTTTCCAGAATGGAAAAGAACATAACATAATTTAACATCATAACTTCCAATTGAATAATTAAAGATGCATATCAAACTATAAAATACTACACGAATTACCAAAAATTCGAGTTATTATTTCAAACAAGACTCAAATAATGAAGCTTTGGAAAAATTCTGAGTAGTTCATGCATATATTTGTACAAACAAAACTCGTATGACTAGGTTTGGACCTTAACAAGCCAGGTTAAGACCAATAACCCAATTAGAAGTTGCTTACATGTCTTATAAAGCAATTATTGTCTCTTATGAGTGATGTTAAAATCCATATAGGTGATAAAGATTCCGAGTTTTAATTTTCATCTTTACCGTTTTAGTCTCATCCGTCGATACATATTTTACTAAACAGATAATAGTAATGTTCGGTTAAATTGATGCAGGCTTTAGGAAACCATGATGAGTACCTGTGGTGACTTTACATGTCCGCATTTGGTGGTAAGCATCCCGTAGGACCCGCAATGGTTGTTCCAATAGTTGATAAGTATCATTGTTTCGCTACGAAGAGTTTAATCTGCTAGTGATAGGTTACCCAGGGTTCTGGGAGTCACAATGTACATAGATGTATACATAATACTTATTACATAATAATAACATAAATAAATAGGGACGTGCGCTGTTATGATGGAAAATCAAACGTTGGTGTAATATTTTAGCTCATCTGACAACAAATTGCTCATGATGACTTATCAAATCTGATGTGCATCGAATATCTTTTAAGTTTTAACCCCAAAATGTTTCATTTTGTACAATAGCATCAAACTTGATTTAAGATATCTTGAACTAAAAGGTACTACTATTCTGTCCCAATCCTATGGAAGCCCTGGAGGGCACTTTTGACTTAGGTGTTGTGACTTGTAACTTATGACTTGTGACTTAGAACTTGTGACTAATGACTTGAGACTTACGACTTGTGACTTACATTTTATAAATAAATCTGCGCGCACTTCTTTGGACAGCGTGGATGGTAAAGGATGATGTCTAAATCGGAATTACCTGATAATAGTCTATAGTGAGTCAGGTAAGTCGGTATTAGTTTTGTTTGATTGAAATCATCATTGTTGAAGGCCCCGACCCGTTATTCAGAATTGTTAACACAATTAACTAGAATACCCTTCATGTAATAGCATAATTTCCCCTGGCATAGCTGTGTCTTATACGAGTACATGTGCATACATAAGTATTATGGTTTGCTTCCTTTTCGTTATCATTTGTGATGGATAGTTCGGATCATACATGGTATAATGAATTAGACTTTAAGTTTTGTTGATGTACATGTATTAATAATTATATGTTCATCTACATTTTTCCAGGTGAAGAAAATGGAATGTCCGTGTTATGTGTGTGTGTTCGGTGCGTTTGGTTCGACAAATGATGTGGCGGTGCAAACCTAATTACCTGTATGTCTTAAAACCCAGCAAAGCAACCGGCTCAAATGTAAACTTGGCAACTTTGTGACACTATGGGCTAGAATAGATTTTGAATGTGATTGTGTTACATGTATGTACCATAATTTAGAAGTAGAACATTATAAGGTTTTGCGGACAATTCCAAGTTGTGGATATCAATACATTAACATTTATGGCGCCTACGAACTAAGCTTTTCAAGATGGCTTAATTTATATTATTCGCATAAGTTTAATTTCATAGATGTAATGTCGGTCAGACATGTTTAGAAATAATACGCCATTTTGTCATGTTTTGAAATACATGTGACCTAAACAATCTTATATTGATTTATGTGGAATTTATTTTGAATAAACTTTGTAATGCAACAGACTCAAAGTTGTCATTTGCAAATGTGTTTTTGTCTACCGTTCATCTTTTACAACATAATACTGCATTTCAGTTAACTTTGTATACAATATAAAGCAAAGACCAAAACACTGTCAATTACATGATTAAATAACATTCCAAGATTTTGGCTTTAATGGATACTGATAACAAACGAAGGATAACAAACTCATATTAAATTACAACATTTATAATGATAACACTTATAATGATACATTTTGCTGTCTATAATTTTATCAAAGGTAGTGTGTATGTCACATTTTACACATCATAAGTCTCAAGTCACAAGTCATAAGTTACAAGTCACAAGTCACAAGTTATAAGTCACAAGTCACAAGTCACAAGTTACAAGTCACAAGTCACAAGTCACAAGTCACAAGTTACAAGTCACAAGTTACAAGTCACAAGTTACAAGTCACAAGTCACAAGTCACAAGTTACAAGTCACAAGTTACAAGTCACAAGTCATAAGTCATAAGTCACAAATCAAAATCTTAATTGAAATGCAGAAATAAAACAGACGTTATAACCATGCTTTACTTTACGATTAAATGAAGCAGTAGACATGCATGTCAAAATTAATAGAGCAACATACACATGAAATTATACTCAAGTGGCTCAGCATAACAATACCGACTAACAACATGCCATAATTAGTTATACAAATATTTTAAATCATGGAATATGCTGTAAATTGGTGAACTTCTGAATTAAACACACGCCTTTACAACATCCCAAAATCAATTGGAGTACATGTATATCATCAAGGTTTTGGTGTTGTACTATATCATGGTACAGGGTCTTAGAGATCCTATATCATCAACATTCTTATTTTGTGCCAGTCAGTCCAGATCGGTTTGTATTTCTCTCTCGACTATATCAACCATAACTTCTATTTGAGTATATGAAGGTTCATAACGAGACAATAATATTGTGCTCAACTTGTGTGGGTTTATTGTAAGTATATGCAGTTCTGTCCATTACAGTAAGAGAGTTGTTCACAGCCTTTTATGCAATATTCCACAAGAGATATTTTCAGGATTCCACGACAGCTATTTCATTTATCTCCACCTGCAAAAACAAACAAACATTTTAATTACACACTCCTCTTAACCTAAATATTCGTCACGATTGTGACGCTAAAATTATAATCTAAAGTTGAAAATATATTATAGCAACGTCAACGCTAACTTTGTTTGCAATAACATATCGATAAAGACGAATTTTAAACCTAACTCTTATGTAGTAGAATGAGTGTAATTCCGTGAACAATTGTTATTTAATCAAACAACTAAAACTGACTTACCTGTCTTGCTATATATATTAAAATCCGATTCACGTATCATCTGTTTTTATCCACGTTATTGTTGGGCGTAAGGGAAAAATAAAGCATGTAAATATATTTATAGTTTGTTTGGTCACAACTCCTAAGTCACAAGTCACAAGTCTCAAGTTATAAGTCACAAGTCAAAAGTGCACCCTGGGGCCTACGCAAAGCACAAGTCATAAGTCATAAGTCAAAAGTGCCCTCCAGGGCTTCCATACAATCCGACTGAAGTGATTAATTACTTCGTTTTCCGCTGATCCCGAATAGTACACTTTTCGTTTATATTTTGGGAGATTTTACCCAATATACCGGTTATTTAAAATAAAAATAAAAGATTTATGACATTGAAGTCTACCGATTCCTAAAATTCACTTTTTTGTTTCTATTTTGTAATGCTTTACCCAAAAATATCATATTTGCCAAATAGATTGGCTTTAGATATTTTGATATCTGAAGCTGGATATTATATGCACATATTTTACTGATTTGTTATCAAATAAAATCACAAATGACACTGTAGTCCACAGATTCCAAAAATTCACACTTTTCGCTTAATTTTGTTAAGTTTTACCCCAAATTTAGCGAATTATGCACAACGCCTAGAACTAGAATATTGATATCTTAAACCGGCTTTTGATGCATTTTCGCAATATACTGCATACTAACAAAGTCAAACTATAATTTTGATGATTTTTATGCTACATTCTTTATATTTATTTTAACTAGTTCAAATAAAACCTTAATTTGAATAATCACAAATAGAGAGTATGATTATTGTAAAGACCAAAGTACTGCAGTACTGATACTTGAGGGATATCGCAATTCTTGGTAATAATATTGGGTTTACATCATTCAGATCTCACAAAAGGGACACATAAAGGCAGTCCACCCATAAAAAGCGCAATGAACTAGTTTCAACTGTAAAAGGGTGACTGAACGGCCTAGTTTTAGCTGAGAAAGGGTATGAGAAAGATTAAGAATAACAGTAAATGGTAATATCATGCAGCTGCACAAAACTCTTTGACGGTGGGTAGTAAACAAAAATAACATATAGAATATCTAATTTGATAACGGATGAATGGGCGCAAAAATATATAAAAAATAGCACCAAAAACTACACTAAGACGTAATTCCGTAACTCTATTTGTGTGAATTGCGCGAAAGAATCAGTTTGAGAATGAAAGAAAATGAGACAGACATGGTTTCGAATCTGGATGGGAAGGTTGTATGGAATGGGTCGTTGTTTTAATGATATACGCAAACTATTTCACTAAATATAGGTGGTAAATTAATTGACACAATGTCGATCGAAACTATAAAGATGAGGCACTAGATAAAAGAGCAACTGAACTACACAGAATCCAAATTCCATATACTTAAACTCTAGCTGCATACAAACTGGATATGATACAAGTAGCGCGAACGATTCAGAATGGGGACGAAACACCAATAACCGGTATGGTCTCAATCTCGGCGAGAAATGTGTAAACAATAGCGCTTGGAAAAGGGTTGTTCTAAAAATAGACGCAAACTATTAAGCCGAATATCTGAGGTAATTTAATGGATTAAACGTCGATCAATACTATTAACAAATGCAAAAAATTGTAAATAGTGCAAATACGCACACCTTATAATAAGAGTTTTTAGCTAAATTGTTATAATTATGAAAATTATGAAACCAAACAGTAAATTTCGTCTGCTCAACCGTTTACTTTAACAGTGACATTTTATCACCCCTCAAAATTCATTAGTCATTTTACAGCGCGTAGAAATTTATTCGCGCAGATACATTAACTCACAGAAACAAACATTCCAAATCATCTCGCAGTACAAAGAAATAAAAAATAATCAATTACTAAGGACAAATATTCTTAAAAATGATTGGAAATTATGATTTTGGTTGAGATTGGCTGGAACTCGTTTCTTACTCGGATGAATTGGTTGTGGAGAAATTACATGGTTAAAATCGTAATGATTTCTGGATTGTATGTATAAGCAATACTTGGGGGAAATCCCCAAATAATAAAAGTGGATCAGTTAACATAAAACTTCGATGATATTAACGTTAAATGAACGTATATATATACAATGATAAAAAAAAATATATTCTAATAAAGCATTTACGCAAGACAATGTGTACGAGTTTTAAATGAATAAATGATGCGCATATCGAAGAAGACACCGTACCCTATGCCTTATTTTTCGGCGTGGACTCAATATTAAATATCATATCATGTCAATATGAATTCCACCGACCGTCAAGCAGGTAATGTCATGTTAATAATTTAGAAGTCAGGGCAGATGAACTCAGTTTACTTTTACTAGCAGCTTCACTGTCAGATGATTTTGTGAACTAATTACTACACATGTATACATCGTACAGACCGTTGCGGGGATGCCCGACAACTAGAAAGCCATAATTCCTAGAATGTCATTTAATGAGCGACATGTATAAAAAATAGTACATATTATAGCTTATGCATGAACTTCTTGGTTTTAGGTTGATTATAAAACAGGTTGTTACAACCTTGAGCTAATATTAACGATTCTCGACACATCATGCCCGATTTTTATACATCGTCACAAAGGTATCGATATACATAAGAGAAGCCAGTTTTCGCTTATTATGCTGGATATCTTGCAAGGGAAATACTAATACCATTTCGTTTTTAGCATGAATTACCCAGATCGACCCTGGGGCTTCCCGCACTTGAAGCAGGCTATCGAGGCGGAACTTTGACTCATGGATGATTGCAAATAAGAAAATGCACAGCATCGGTATGTGTTGCAAGTTAGCACTTTTTTTTTATTTAAATATTTCAGTCATCTTCATATCAACATTGGACGGAATTAAAGATAATGATATGGCAAAGAATGAAAGCAATGTAATTTCATACTTCATGCTCAATATATAAATATCATGCATTTAATTAACATCGCGGTAAGATGACTAATTTTAATTCCAGATACTTTAAACACTTATTACAGTAACTTTATTTGTCCAAATAATATATTGTTTAGATATTTTTAAACAAATTATAAATAAATTTATTTATATGGTAATATATTTATCAACCCACACGATCATATGAATTTGTTGTTTAATTTGATTAATAAATACAATAACTTTATTAGTTCAACATTCGTGCGCTAAATCGGTATGCACGTAACCACATTTGAGTGTAGTTGGGGGAACTGTTACAAGAATTTCACATTATCCATATTTTCTAAGAAATTGCTCCTATCCCATCCAGGGCATTTCTAAAAGGTATTTTAGTCATCTCCTCAAATTCTTCTTCCTCGCGTAGATTGTCATTTTAGTTAGCGACTATGGTATTCACTAACATTCCATTGAGTGTGGCTGGAGTCACGCTCAAGTCGACGTTTCGCTCCCTCGAAAATTCCTCACTCAGTCGAGTCAACTCCGGCTACAAGGCTTACCATTGTGAACACCAATTCCTAGTTAGGTCGAGTTCACACTCAAACGCACGGACGAAACAATAATTTAAATTGGATTGACTCAGTGAGTGAGAGTGGAAGAGAGGATATGAATATGGCCCCAAATGTTCAATTATGCGAATAGAAGGTTGGACGTTCAGGTTAATTTGTTTGCAATTCTATTTACAATTCTCCACAATCGACACATACCTTGACTTCACAGTTTTCACAATATTCATGCTTTTTTCGCGTCTGACATATACAGTGCAGCAATACAAGTCCAAGACGAAATTTGCTTCACTTCGAAAACAAAAAATAGCCGTAGGTATACATTATTTCTTCATCGGGGAAATTATTTGCTTTCCAGGAAATATAAGATCTTTTTCAGCAGCTGGGCCATTTTTTTCAGCACCCTTTGAATTAAACCATGTATGCGATCGGACTACAGTTTCAAACCTTTTGTCACAGGGTGCTGAACAAAACGTTCAATTCATAGAAAGACCGGACAGCGCTTTACACCATTTTTGACGTAAGGTAATATTAAGTAATTTGAGCAATGGACAAAAACATGGGATTCTCTGACTTTAAATTCTTCATACATTCCTGGTGGACTGATTTGATATTATTGATGCTTCTTAGAACCTTAAAGAAACGTTTTATATACACGTTTGAAAAAACGTTTGCAAACATAGATATGCATTATATCGACTTCGTCGGCCATCAAAGTGACTGAACTGCATAACTATGCAAATACATTATTACTAATGATCACAGTGTATATAAACGAGCCAACTTCTGGTTATCTCAATAATGAGTACGTTGAATTGTTAAGTCTTGCAATAAGTCGTACAGTGATAAAACAATGTTTCATTCACAATAAGTCATACAAGTTGAATCGTATAGTATCCCAAAAGGTCGTACAGTGATTTAGTTTATACGCGGTGATAATAGCAAATATTAAAGATACTTAAAAATAACCACACCCATTGTGTTTCATGAACCGCCCATGCATTAGTAGAATTTACATCAGGTTTTCTTTTAGTCGACCTCAATGTTTAATCCGATGTTCGCTTGTCTAAGTCCCGTAGTATTGTTCAGTGTGTTTTGAGTATTTATATAGAGTAAGATTTAGAATGGTTTCCGAAGGGAGCATGCCTCCTACATGTACACAATGATGCATACACATGTACATAAGGATGCATATACATTTTTTTACCTAGCTACGCCCCTGAATTTGATATTTGAACAAGGCTATACTTTCAAAAATCACGGTTTTGTGATGTGATATGTGTCACAGGTGAACACATGTTATGATAAATGTACTTGTGAATATCGTGAAAATTGCCTTTGTGTCGAAAACGCTTCAATGTATACATAACGTGAGCAATTGCTTCGAGCGAGTAAATAGACTGTAAGCTAATTTACAATAGGTGGCCAATTACTGAAGATTTGGCGCGTATTTGGAGAAAAGCACATGCCATTACAATTTCTGCTGTCTATGTGAAAGGAAGCAAGGATGATTTTTTCTTACGTTTTCTGTTGGAATTTGATAACTTGGTGCGTTTATGCCAGCTAATTAGTGACGTAAGCATAATTATCTACACTTCTGTATTTGCTCGTTAGCTCTATATTTTTATAATAGCCTTCAGGTTGTGTGCAATACTAGATTTAGTAACTGCTTGTAAAAAAGTGATATTACAGTTCATAGTTAAATTTGTTTTTAGTTATTGCTTTGTATGGTGTTGCAATGAATAAACTAATATGTTTTGCAATTTATCTTATTGAAATCGGTCGTAAAACAACCAAGTAATTGCTTTAATAAAATTCTCCCTTTTAATTAAAATAATATGTTGCAGAAAACGCAACCCTGAATTTTGTGTGTGTAAGTTTTTAATGTTATAGATACTACTTAGAAAACTGCCCAGTCAATTTCTTGCAATTATCGAGTTAAATTATCAAATCACTACAAGTCATGCAGTTTTGTCACCATTTCTTACTAAATTTTGTTACGCAAAGGGGTTTCTAAATTTAGACTTGCCCCAACCTGTTTATTTTGCCAGTCGGCTTTCGGCTGAAACATGACGGACATATGTGTACCTCTAACCGGATTTGAACCTGGGTCGCAAGATTAGGCGGCAAGCGTGCTTACCACTGAGCTAAGGAGATGCAAAATCAGAACTACCAGTTTATATTTACCAGATCAATAACGTTGCTAAATAAATATCTGTAAAGTTGTAGATTTTGTAAATCAACATTGTATATTTTAGATATAAACATTGAAATAAGGTTGTCTTGTATTGTGCATATCATGTAACTAATCCCAAAAATGCATATATGAAGTTTCATTTAAAGATCTATGAAAAAATCCAAAATGTCAAATATTTGTCAACTTCCTGCATTCAATAATGATATTCTTTCGATGGTATGCCTTTCTTTGTTTTTTTAATTCAAGCATTCAAATGTATGGTTAATCTGTACATCGAACACATTGCTAGGCGTGTTTACCGATTATTACTTTTTAACATGAAGCATGGCACATAATAATTTGAAATAAGAAATCGATGTTTTGTGATGCCAATATGTATAAAAGGCAACTGTACGATTCAGAGTGCCCGATATCGAGTGTGGTTAAAATAACTTATTTGCCATAAATCTTGCACAACGCAACTCTCCTCTCCATTCTTTTCCCTCCACAAACAAATAAGAAACGAGTTTATAGATAAGCTTAGCTTTCTACTCAATCCTTGATATGTGTAAACTAATATTTATTATGTGTTTATAAACAAATAAATATTGTTTAAACTAACTGTACGATTGATTCTACCACTTTAGATGACAGTGTTTGAAGCCTCTAGAACAGTTTACTGTTGTCGCAAAAGACGCCGTGACAGAAGTGACCCTATGATTAGATCATTGAAGTACAAACATCACACATATTGATACTGGTAAGTACCTCTACTACTTATAAAATATGACTTACTATTTTCCTGACCGCGTCCCCCTATTACATGTACAAACTGTGTATTCGTAAACAAATGGAAAGACATGTAAACGTACATGGCGGTTCCATTGTGTTGAAGTAAGAATTTTCATAAATCATAAACATGTATCTATTGGAAATATAATGCTAATAGCCTATACCGCTTCCAGAAACATGTTTTATTCCATATTATAATCCGTTCGATTCGTCATTGCAAGCAACTAACATTATGAAATCGTAATACATGGTCATGTTGAGTTCAAAAAGCTTGTTTTTCTATTAGAAAAGTATTCTCAAAATATTGATTTCGTATTTACGACCTTTTAATTCTAAGTCAACGATAGTCAACTTTACGCATATCTATGTCCAGGGTGGTTCTTGTATGTCGATTGTGAAAGAAATATATATATACTCACTCTTGACATTTAATGCACAATGGTATCTATCACCACGAGGGTATGAATTACGTGTTGCATGTGGAGGGGTAAGGTAGTTCTGGTTCAATAAATAATGTATATGTTAGCATTTGATCTCGTTGTGTTTTACAGGATATCCAGGAATGTTTAGATAAATTGGACTCCCAGGATTATATTAGTTTCCAGTTGCATTCGGAGAGCAAGGTTTTACAAAGAAAGGACATGAGACAGAGGAGAATATGGTGGGTTGTATTTTATGTTATATATTGATTTATCACGCTGAAACTATACATACCGTTACCCTATCGGCTTAGTGGATAGAGTGCTGAATTATATTCACAGATGCATTGGCAACACATGTGAATGGTTGCAGAAGAACAACTTAGTAATGGTTGACAATTGATGTTTATTTATAGGCCATATATACATTGTATTTCCATAGTCTAGTGTGACTATTATTTATTGAGTTAAGTATAGCTCTGTATCGCCAACAAAGCATGCATTTCAATCAAATATTGTTTTTAAGATGACCAAACAGTTTAATCCAGACGACTATGTAACAAGTATATGAAGCATGTACTAAGCTACATCAGCAATATTGGTCATGTACCGGTACCAAAGATGTAAGGGCATTGTCCACATGTTTGTGCGCCCCTTGTATTATGAAATACGATGTACGTTACAGATATGAAGGCAGAAGCAATTGGTATCGGACGGGAATGTTTACCTGATTGCTGCATATGGCTGATAAGCCTAGACCGCTAGGACAACCTGGTGTGGTTGAACTACAGGTAAGCCATTGATGGTTTTGGACTTTAAACATATATTTTTACCCTATTTCCTTGGAAGTTAGACGAAACTTTATCTAAGATTGTTTAAGCACGGCATATATGATACATTTGGTCAAACGAGAATGGACTTTGTTATAAGTTTGAAAATACAACTCTCATCGACCAGGAGAACTGGTTAGGTGACTGTTATATCGCCTATTTCATGGGCCTATTTGCCAAATATGGACAGTAATTGCAGTATGGGGAGTATACGCAAACATATTCATTGATCCAGTTGAGTTTGCCTTTTGATGCTTCTTTGATCCATACCAAATGTTCTTGACGATCTGACGAAATTGTGTCTAAGATTGTTGTGCTCACCCCTATTTTAATCACGAACTTTATTATACTATGTACTTTTTAGTCTATGGATACTTGACAAGGGGTGATAAATAATTGTTTCAAGTAGGAAATACTACTCTCATTTTAAATCTACTCGTTTGTTAGGAGCATGTATAATAACACTTCGCATTTCGCATTAATATATTGGAACTGGAGTACACATTTTGAGAAGTTGCTGCTTACTTGTGGAAGGCAAAGTTAATACTGGTTATGATTAAACTCACACTGCTTGATTCTTGTTAATTGTAGTTTTTATAATTTCAGGCTTTGAGAGAAGAGGAGCGCATATATTCATTTCAAGCTGGCATTTGATTAAGTTAAGTTAGATTTATTATGCTTGTTGGATCCATATATTCAGCCTGTTCGACCCTGGTGTGGTTGAAGTACTGGTAAGCCAGTGATGGTTTTGACTTTAAACATATATAATTTATTACACAATTTCCTGGACCGTTAGACGAAATGTTATCTTAGATTGTTGTGCTCACCCTGTCTTAAGCACCACATATAAGATACTGTTTGGTCGATATGGACTGGACTTTTGGTAATAAATAATTGTTTAATAGTCGAAAATACAACTCTCATAGACCAGGAGGACTGGTCAGGTGACTTTCATATCGCCAATTTTATGGGCCTATTTGTCGAATATGGGCATACATTCAGTCTGTTCGACCCTGGTGTGGTTAAAGTACTGGTAAGCCAGTGATGGTTTTGACTTAAACATATATAATTTATGACGCAATTTTCTGGACCGTTAGACGAAATGTTATCTTAGATTGTTGTGCTCACCCTGTCTTAAGCACCACATATAAGATACTGTTTGGTCGATATGGACTGGACTTTTGGTAATAAATAATTGTTTAATAGTCGAAAATACAACTCTCATAGACCAGGAAGACTGGTCAGGTGACTGTCATATTGCCTATTGCATGGGCATATTTGTCGAATATGGGCATACATTCAGTTTGTTCGACCCTGGTGTGGTTGAAGTACTGGTAAGCCAGTGATGGTTTTGACTTTAAACATATATAATTTATTACCTAATTTCCTGGTCCGTTAGACGAAATGTTATCTTGGATTGTTGTGCTCGCCCCTGTTTTAAGCACAACATATATCATACTGTTTGGTCGATATGGGACTGGACTTTTGGTAATAAATAATTGTTTAATAGTCGAAAATACAACTCTCATAGACCAGGAGGACTGGTCAGGTGACTTTCATATCGCCAATTTTATGGGCCTATTTGTCGAATATGGGCATACATTCAGTCTGTTCGACCCTGGTGTGGTTAAAGTACTGGTAAGCCCGGGATGGTTTTGACTTAAACATATATAATTTATGACGCAATTTCCTGGACCGTTAGACGAAATGTTATCTTAGATTGTTGTGCTCATCCCTGTTTTAAGCACTACATATATGATACTGTTTGGTCGAAATGGGATTGGACTTTGGTAATAGATAATTGTTTAATAGTCGAAAATACACCTCTCATAGACCAAGAGGACTGTCCAGGTGACTGGCATATTGCCTATTGCATGGGCATATTTGTCGAATATGGGCATACATTCAGTTTGTTCGACCCTGGTGTGGTTGAAGTACTGGTAAGCCAGTGATGGTTTTGACTTTAAACATATATAATTTATTACCTAATTTCCTGGTCCGTTAGACGAAATGTTATCTTGGATTGTTGTGCTCGCCCCTGTTTTAAGCACAACATATATCATACTGTTTGGTCGATATGGGACTGGACTTTTGGTAATAAATAATTGTTTAATAGTCGAAAATACAACTCTCATAGACCAGGAGGACTGGTCAGGTGACTGTCATATCGCCAATTCTATGGGCCTATTTGTCGAATATGGACATACCTTAAGTCTGTTCGACCCTGGTGTGGTTAAAGTACTGGTAAGCCAGTGATGGTTTTGACTTAAACATATATAATTTATGACGCAATTTTCTGGACCGTTAGACGAAATGTTATCTTAGATTGTTGTGCTCACCCTGTCTTAAGCACCACATATAAGATACTGTTTGGTCGATATGGACTGGACTTTTGGTAATAAAAAATTGTTTAATAGTCGAAAATACAACTCTCATAGACCAGGAAGACTGGTCAGGTGACTTTCATATCGCCAATTTTATGGGCCTATTTGTCGAATATGGGCATACATTCAGTCTGTTCGACCCTGGTGTGGTTAAAGTACTGGTAAGCCCGTGATGGTTTTGACTTAAACATATATAATGTATGACGCAATTTCCTGGACCGTTAGACGAAATGTTATCTTAGATTGTTGTGCTCATCCCTGTTTTAAGCACTACATATATGATACTGTTTGGTCGAAATGGGATTGGACTTTGGTAATAGATAATTGTTTAATTGTCGAATATACACCTCTCATAGACCAAGAGGACTGTCCAGGTGACTGGCATATTGCCTATTGCATGGGCATATTTGTCGAATATGGGCATACATTCAGTTTGTTCGACCCTGGTGTGGTTGAAGTACTGGTAAGCCAGTGATGGTTTTGACTTTAAACATATATAATTTATTACCTAATTTCCTGGTCCGTTAGACGAAATGTTATCTTGGATTGTTGTGCTCGCCCCTGTTTTAAGCACAACATATATCATACTGTTTGGTCGATATGGGACTGGACTTTTGGTAATAAATAATTGTTTAATAGTCGAAAATACAACTCTCATAGACCAGGAGGACTGGTCAGGTGACTGTCATATCGCCAATTCTATGGGCCTATTTGTCGAATATGGACATACCTTAAGTCTGTTCGACCCTGGTGTGGTTAAAGTACTGGTAAGCCAGTGATGGTTTTGACTTAAACATATATAATTTATGACGCAATTTTCTGGACCGTTAGACGAAATGTTATCTTAGATTGTTGTGCTCACCCTGTCTTAAGCACCACATATAAGATACTGTTTGGTCGATATGGACTGGACTTTTGGTAATAAATAATTGTTTAATAGTCGAAAATACAACTCCCATAGACCAGGAAGACTGGTCAGGTGACTTTCATATCGCCAATTTTATGGGCCTATTTGTCGAATATGGGCATACATTCAGTCTGTTCGACCCTGGTGTGGTTAAAGTACTGGTAAGCCCGGGATGGTTTTGACTTAAACATATATAATTTATGACGCAATTTCCTGGACCGTTAGACGAAATGTTATCTTAGATTGTTGTGCTCATCCCTGTTTTAAGCACTACATATATGATACTGTTTGGTCGAAATGGGATTGGACTTTGGTAATAGATTATTGTTTAATAGTCGAAAATACACCTCTCATAGACCAAGAGGACTGTCCAGGTGACTGGCATATTGCCTATTGCATGGGCCTATTTGTCGAATATGGGCATACATTCAGTTTGTTCGACCCTGGTGTGGTTGAAGTACTGGTAAGCCAGTGATGGTTTTGACTTTAAACATATATAATTTATTACCTAATTTCCTGGTCCGTTAGACGAAATGTTATCTTGGATTGTTGTGCTCGCCCCTGTTTTAAGCACAACATATATCATACTGTTTGGTCGATATGAGACTGGACTTTTGGTAATAAATAATTGTTTAATAGTCGAAAATACAACTCTCATAGACCAGGAGGACTGGTCAGGTGACTTTCATATCGCCAATCCTATGGGCCTATTTGTCGAATATGGACATACCTTAAGTCTGTTCGACCCTGGTGTGGTTAAAGTACTGGTAAGCCAGTGATGGTTTTGACTTAAACATATATAATTTATGACGCAATTTCCTGGACCGTTAGACGAAATGTTATCTTAGATTGTTGTGCTCACCCCTGTTTTAAGCACTACATATATGATACTGTTTGGTCTAAATGGGATTGGACTTTTGGTAATAGATAATTGTTTAATAGTCGAAAATACAACTCTCATAGACCAGGAGGACTGGTCAGGTGACTTTCATATCGCCTATTTTATGGGCCTATTTGTCGAATATTGGCATACATTCAGTCTGTTCTACTCTGGTGTGGTTGAAGTACTGGTAAGTCAGTGATGGTTTTGACTTTAAACATATATATTTTATTACCAAATTTCCTGGTCCGTTAGACGAAATGTTATCTTAGATTGTTGTGATCACTCCTGTCTTAAGCACAACATATATGATACTGTTTGGTCGAAATGGGACTGGACTTTGGTTATAAATAATTGTTTAATAGTCGAAAATACAACTCTCATAGACCAGGAAGACTGGTCAGGTGACTGTCATATCGCCTTTTTCACGGATCTATTTGTCGAATATGGGCATTAATCCCAATATGGGAAGTATTGTATATATCAATGCTAATGTACTAATATTTCTGCCGTGCCAAACTAGCTCTATAATGTATTGGGTTTGGCTGCACATCGTGAGAAATTGCTGCTTACTTGTAAAAGGCAAAGTTAGTACTGGTTATGTTTAAGTCCAGGAAAACAACATTTAAAGTGAAAGTCAAATAGCTTGATTCTTGTTAATTTTAGTTTCTATAATTTCAGGCTTTGAGAGAAGAGGAGCGCATACATTCAATTCAAGCTGGCCTTTGATTAAGTTAAGTTGGACTTTTTATGCTTGTTGGATCCATATATTCAGCCTGTTCGACCCTGGTGTGGTTGAAGTACTGGTAAGCCAGTGATGGTTTTGACTTTAAACATATATAATTTATTACACAATTTCCTGGACCGTTAGACGAAATGTTATCTTAGATTGTTGTGCTCACCCTGTCTTAAGCACCACATATAAGATACTGTTTGGTCGATATGGACTGGACTTTTGGTAATAATAATTGTTTAATAGTCGAAAATACAACTCTCATAGACCAGGAGGACTGGTCAGGTGACTTTCATATCGCCTATTTTATGGGCCTATTTGTCGAATATTGGCATACAATCAGTCTGTTCGACCCTGGTGTGGTTAAAGTACTGGTAAGCCAGTGATGGTTTTGACTATAAATACATATAATTTATTACCTAATGTCCTGGTCCGTTAGACGAAATGTTATCTTAGATTGTTATGCTTTCCCCTGTTTTAAGCACAACATATATGATACTGTTTGGTCGAAATTGGACTGGACTTTTGGTTATAAATAATTGTTTAATAGTCGAAAATACAACTCATAGACCAGGAAGACTGGTCAGGTGACTGTCATATCGCCTTTTTCACGGACCAATTTGTCGAATATGGACATACATTAAGTCTGTTCGACCCTTGTGTGGTTAAAGTACTGGTAAGCCAGTGATGGTTTTGACTTAAACATATATAATTTATGACGCAATTTCCTAGACCGTTAGACGAAATGTTATCTTAGAATGTTGTGCTCACCCCTGTTTTAAGCACTACATATATGATACTGTTTGGTCGAAATGGGATTGGACTTTTGGTAATAAATAATTGTTTAATAGTCGCAAATACAACTCTCATAGACCAGGAGGACTGGTCAGGTGACTTTCATATCGCCAATTCTATGGGCCTATTTGTCGAATATTGGCATACGTTCAGTCTGTTCGACTCTGGTGTGGTTGAAGTACTGGTAAGCCAAGTATGGTTTTGACTTTAAACACATATAACTTATTACGCAATTCCGTGGTCCGTTAGACGAAATGTTGTCTTAGATTGTTGTGCTCGCCCCTGTTTTAAGCACCACATATATGATACTGTTTGGTCGAAATGGAACTGGACTTTTGGTAATAAATATTTGTTCAATAGTCGAAAATACAACTCCTGTAGACCAGGAGGACTGGTCAGGTGACTGTCATATCGCCTATTTTATGGGCCTATTTGTCGAATATGGGCATACATTCAGTCTGTTCGACCCTGGTGTGGTTGAAGTACTGGTAAGCCAAGTATGGTTTTGACTTTAAATATATATAATTTATAACCTAATTTCCTGGTCCGTTAGACGAAATGTTATCTTAGATTGTTGTGCTCACCCCTGTTTTAAGCACAACATATATGATACTGTTTGGTCGAAATGGGACTGGACTTTTGGTTATAAATAATTGTTTAATAGTCGAAAATACAACTCTCATAGACCAGGAAGACTGGTCAGGTGACTGTCATATCGCCTTTTTCACGGATCTATTTGTCGAATATGGGCATTAATCCCAATATGGGAAGTATTGTATATATCAATGCTAATGTACTAATATTTCTGCCGTACCAAACTAGCTCTATAATGTATTGGGTTTGGCTGCACATCGTGAGAAATTGCTGCTTACTTGTAAAAGGCAAAGTTAGTACTGGTTATGTTTAAGTCCAGGAAAACAACATTTAAAGTGAAAGTCAAATAGCTTGATTCTTGTTAATTTTAGTTTCTATAATTTCAGGCTTTGAGAGAAGAGGAGCGCAGACATTCACTTCAAGCTGACCTTTGATTAAGTTAAGTTGGACTTTTTATGCTTGTTGGAATCATATATTCAGCCTGTTCGACCCTGGTGTGGTTGAAGTACTGGTAAGCCAGTGATGGTTTTGACTTTAAACATATATAACTTATTACACAATTTCCTGGACCGTTAGACGAAATGTTATCTTAGATTGTTGTGCTTACCCTGTCTTAAGCACCACATATAAGATACTGTTTGGTCAAAATGGGACTGGACGTTTGGTAATAAATAATTGTTTAATAGTCGAAAATACAACTCTCATAGACCAGGAAGACTGGTTAGGTGACTTTCATATCGCCTATTGTATGGACGTATTTGTCGAATATGGGCTGTAATCCCAATATGGGAAGTATTGTATATGTTAATGCTAAAATACTAATATTTCTGCCCTGCCAAACTAGCACTTTGTGAAATCGGACTGAAGTCCTGATTCAAATGTATGTCTCATTTGTCAGTGATATGGTAGCACATGACTCTCCAACATGGAATTGATTGTTACTCTGAAGGCAATCTGAAGTATGACATCTCGATCTTAACTAGCTGAACTTGCCAGTGGATACATTGAATTAGAGCCTGCTTCCATGAATCTGCTCTCAGATATTACAACTGACATGGTATGTACAACGGACATGGTATGTCTTCAGTGTAAGCTATTGTTCATAGGTACCTTAGGGGCCAATATGAAAGTAAGCATTGCCTGGGATGTATCGTGGAAGTGAGTCTGTAGTCAGATTCTTTATGCAAGTGTATGAGTTCTTCTTTCGATGTATCTTCCTGTCGAGGAATGTTGGCGGAGTGGTAGTTTCACCAGGCTTGTAGGATAATGGATTGAATCCTTGCTGGACTAGTTATGTTGCTCCTGTCTTTGATTAAATAACACATTTATTTGAATCGCGTCTTCAATCCAATTTTACTTGAACAAGTTTGCCAGAGCAGGGCTATGACTTTCTTAGCGTCAATATGTACAACACCATCATATATGGTTACACCTCGCATTTTGCATAATGCATTGGATTTGGGCTGCACATCGTGAGAAATTGCTGCTTACTTGTAAAAGGCAAAGTTAGTACTGGTTATGTTTAAGTCCAGGAAAACAACATTTAAAGTGAAAGTCAAATAGCTTGATTCTTGTTAATTTTAGTTTCTATAATTTCAGGCTTTGAGAGAAGAGGAGCACAGACATTCATTTCAAGCTGGCCTTTGATTAAGTTAAGTTGGACTTTTTATGCTTGTTGGATCCATATATTCAGCCTGTTCGACCCTGGTGTGGTTGAAGTACTGGTAAGCCAGTGATGGTTTTGACTTTAAACATATATAATTTATTACCTAATTTCCTGGTCCGTTAGACGAAATGTTATCTTGGATTGTTGTGCTTACCCTGTCTTAAGCATCACATATAAGATACTGTTTGGTCGATATGGGACTGGACTTTTGGTAATAAATAATTGTTTAATAGTCGAAAATACAACTCTCATAGACCAGGAAGACTGGTTAGGTGACTTTCATATCGCCTATTGTATGGACGTATTTGTCGAATATGGGCTGTAATCCCAATATGGGAAGTATTGTATATGTTAATGCTAAAATACTAATATTTCTGCCCTGCCAAACTAGCTCTATGTGAAATCGGACTGAAGTCCTGATTCAAATGTATGTCTCATTTGTCAGTGATATGGTAGCACATGACTCTCCAACATGGAATTGATTGTTACTCTGAAGGCAATCTGAAGTATGACATCTCGATCTTAACTAGCTGAACTTGCCAGTGGATACATTGAATTAGAGCCTGCTTCCATGAATCTGCTCTCAGATATTACAACTGACATGGTATGTACAACGGACATGGTATGTCTTCAGTGTGAGCTATTGTTCATAGGTACCTTAGGGGCCAATATGAAAGTAAGCATTGCCTGGGATGTATCGTGGAAGTGAGTCTGTAGTCAGATTCTTTATGCAAGTGTATGAGTTCTTCTTTCGATGTATCTTCCTGTCGAGGAATGTTGGCGGAGTGGTAGTTTCACCAGGCTTGTAGGATAATGGATTAAATCCTTGCTGGACTAGTTATGTTGCTCCTGTCTTTGATTAAATAACACATTTATTTGAATCGCGTCTTCAATCCAATTTTACTTGAACAAGTTTGCCAGAGCAGGGATATGACTTTCTTAGCGTCAATATGTACAACACCATCATATATGGTTACACCTCGCATTTTGCATAATGCATTGGATTTGGGCTGCACATCGTGAGAAATTGCTGCTTACTTGTAAAAGGCAAAGTTAGTACTGGTTATATTTAAGTCCAGGAAAACAACATTTAAAGTGAAAGTCAAATAGCTTGATTCTTGTTAATTTTAGTTTCTATAATTTCAGGCTTTGAGAGAAGAGGAGCGCAGACATTCATTTCAAGCTGGCCTTTGATTAAGTTAAGTTGGACTTTTTATGCTTGTTGGATCCATATATTCAGCCTTTCGACCCTGGTGTGGTTGAAGTACTGGTAAGCCAGTGATGGTTTTGACTTTAAACATATATTATTTATTACCTAATTTCTTGGTCCGTTAGACGAAATGTTATCTTGGATTGTTGTGCTTACCCTGTCTTAAGCACCACATATAAGATACTGTTTGGTCGATATGGGACTGGACTTTTGGTAATAAATAATTGTTTAATAGTCGAAAATACAACTCTCATAGACCAGGAAGACTGGTTAGGTGACTTTCATATCGCCTATTGTATGGACGTATTTGTCGAATATGGGCTGTAATCCCAATATGGGAAGTATTGTATATGTTAATGCTAAAATACTAATATTTCTGCCCTGCCAAACTAGCTCTATGTGAAATCGGACTGAAGTCCTGATTCAAATGTATGTCTCATTTGTCAGTGATATGGTAGCATATGACTCTCCAACATGGAATTGATTGTTACTCTGAAGGCAATCTGAAGTATGACATCTCGATCTTAACTAGCTGAACTTGCCAGTGGATACATTGAATTAGAGCCTGCTTCCATGAATCTGCTCTCAGATATTACAACTGACATGGTATGTACAACGGACATGGTATGTCTTCAGTGTGAGCTATTGTTCATAGGTACCTTAGGGGCCAATATGAAAGTAAGCATTGCCTGGGATGTATCGTGGAAGTGAGTCTGTAGTCAGATTCTTTATGCAAGTGTATGAGTTCTTCTTTCGATGTATCTTCCTGTCGAGGAATGTTGGCGGAGTGGTAGTTTCACCAGGCTTGTAGGATAATGGATTGAATCCTTGCTGGACTAGTTATGTTGCTCCTGTCTTTGATTAAATAACACATTTATTTGAATCGTCTCTTCAATCCGATTTTACTTGAACAAGTTTGCCAGAGCAGGGATATGACTTTCTTAGCGTCAATTTGTACAACACCATCATATATGGTTACACCTCGCGTTTTGCATAATGCATTGGATTTGGGCTGCACATCGTGAGAAATTGCTGCTTACTTGTAAAAGGCAAAGTTAGTACTGGTTATGTTTAAGTCCAGGAAAACAACATTTAAAGTGACAGTCAAATAGCTTGATTCTTGTTAATTTTAGTTTCTATTATTTCAGGCTTTAAGAGAAGAGGAGCGCTGATATTCATTTCAAGCTGGCCTTTGATAAGTAAGTTTTGACTTTTTATGCTTCTTGGATTCCTACATTGTTTTTTAATCCAGTAATGATTTTTGAATATTAAACATAATTATAATTTATTACCCAATTTCCTTAACCGTTAGACGAAATGGTATCTAAGAATTTTTTGCTCACCCCTGTTTAAGCACTTCATATATGATACTAAATTTAAATTTTAAAAAATTCAACTGTCATAGACCAGGTATTCTGGTTTTGTTTATTGACTGCCTAAGCACCTATTTCAAACCCCTATTTGTCAAATGTTTGCAATAATCGCAATATTTAGAGTCTACTGTGCAAATACTCGTATTGCTGCACTACCAATCTAGATATATGACATCAAACTGAAGTCTTGATGCAAATAATTGTTCCATTTGTCAATGATGTGGTAGCACATGACTCTCCAACATTGATCATACAACACCATGGTATAGGATTATACCTCACATTTTGCATAATACAATTGTACAATGGAATTAGACTGTCATTGTGAGAAGTTGTTGTTTACTTGTGAAAGGCTAAGTTAGTACTGGTAAGGTTTAAGTACAGGAACACTGGTTGGTTCAATTTGCCGCCTTTTATTATATACATGTTTGATACACCCCGAACATATACTGTGACAGTAGTCAAATTGGTTGATTCTTGTTTATATTTCTTACTCTAATTTCAGGTTTCAAGAGAAGAGGATCCATTTGTATTGCCTTACTTAGAAATTATTTTAGTATTGGTGTATTGCATGTTTATGTTTGCTTTTTGAATAAAGTTATGTATATACGTACGTACTCATGTGTTGTTATTGTGAGAACACTTATATGAGTACAGGATTTCAAGGAAAGTAACTCACTGTTTGGGACAGTCACGTTTAAGCTCGCCAGTCACAGAATGACATGATGTGCTTTGAAGATCGCTCTTCGCCCGTTAGTCTTAATGGCGTGTGTCGACAATAGAAGACACACTCTCTTCAAAACCCTCATTGACACAGGTGGGTGTGTTTTGGACTGCAGCTGGCCGCAGTCTAGAAACTTGTCTGACAAGGTGCAGCACTAACTCAGTACTAGTTAGCATTGATATCGAATATGCACAATTACACAGCAATAAAAACTTTGGATATATAAAGCTCCAACGATAATACTAGCCTTTGTTTACAAATATAAGTGACATATTCTATTAAAGCATTTCCGATGACCATTTTGTTCCATCTCGTGTATAATGACTTTCTGTCAATGTATATACTATTTCAATCCACACAAGCTGCTATTCAACCATGCAGTGTTGATAGTATCCATGTTTATAGAAGGCTAGTGTTATCCTTGGCGAGCTACATTCTATAACTTCAACGCGATAAATTGCAATACAAAAACAAACACATAATCCGCTATATTTATCGTTTCTGAATATTTAGAAGCATGCAAACTTTATATGTTGCTTTCATAGGCAAATGTTACGGTCCATAACAAAAATATAGACAAATTTGTGTTTGTTTTTGTACAGCAATTTATCGCGTTAGAGTTATTGTTCATGTCTTACTTGAACACATCATTTTCGCTGACGAACTACGGCATCTATTTGCTGTCATTCAGAATATAAAAAATAAATGCATCACATATATCTTTGTCAACAGAGCATAACACCAGTGCGTCAAATTATTTAAAGATACAGTATATATAAATATGGCTGTATCGACTGCTATGCTATTGTATGGATAGAATTTCAAATTCCTGTAAGAAACATACAGGCAATGAAAGGATAACGAAGCACACACATTATTTCAAAAGTATTGTTTATTTTAACTACGAAGCTGACATTGAATAACTCTGGATAAGAACTACAGTCGTACTTGTGTAAAGATCACCTGCGAACATCTGGGCTGGGCTGGGCTAAAATAATTTGGAAAATAAGACAATATTCAAACTGTGAGTAATGTAAGAACTGAATTTCAGAGGTTATGTGACTTGATAGATGATGCCCCCGGTAGTTTTTCATGAATCAAAATGCAATTATTATATCATATTTTTGATAAAGAACACAACTTATATATTATAAAATATGATTATTGAGTTTTTCTAAAATAATTTGGAAAATATAACAATATTAATTATGTTGTAAAGAGCCCACAAACTATTATCAAAATCAATCTCTCTCTGACTTGGAGAGCCACCATATTTTACCCACATGTCTTTGCAGTACTATGTGGCTCTAAGAAGAAAGTAGTATAATTGGGACATAATAGTGTTATCATTTTAAGTAATTAGGCTATAAAAATGACTCACTGCAAAGCAGAACAAAGCAATATTATGCGTGTACAGAGAATAGGTACATTTGCAATACCAGATCCTGTAAAAAATAAATAACTGTGTGAAAGATGGATCCATATACTCGTAGGTACTGAAAACCTGAACATTAATATGATGTGTACTCTCAAAATAGTTGGGTTCTTTCGTGAAAAAACACTTTGAAAAGAGCTGCTTTATATAAAAGACAAACGGTTTATGTGTTAAAATAGATTATGTTTTATAATAGGTTTAACAAAGTTTTCTGTCCGCAGTATAAGTTACAAACTTATTGTTTTAGTTTAATTTTATTAAATATTTGCATAAGTAAAATCAATAGTTTTTGTTTAATAGAATATGCACTTATTATGAAAAATTGTTTTAATTAATTTATTCTCGACGATCATTAGAATTATTGTTTTATGAATTCAAAAGTAAAGTTAATAATTTACCATATATGTATCTTTTTGTTACATATGTTAGACAAAGATGCTGGGATATACTCAGCGAACTATATTATCCTCAGCATCTATGAGTCAATTCTTGCAACATTTACATTCTTTAAGTGTCTGCATGATAGCGCATGTATCACATGTGCACCAAAAACAAACTGCATGACCGTTTATGTTCATATTCTCTACTGTTATCACTTTGGACACTTTGAGCAATTAATTATGATTATTCCTCATTATAGTCAGGTTCCCATCGAAATCCAACTTCTCCCACTGCAGACAAATCCTCATTGTCACCAGAAGACATTATAAATTAATTTCAATCAAAAAACAAAACAATACACAATTCCTACATACTGTAATATTAAGTATACAAGGCATTGTATCAAGTGGTGGTATGATGTCACTAGACACCTGTTTACTTGATGAAAGGAGTGTATCCCAGGCCAAAATGGCGGCAACCATAAGCTCTGCTGGGAGGTAGTTAACTAGAGTTTTATTAACGTTACAAATTGGATGGAGATAACTGAGTAGGAAAATGAAATACAGTGTAGCAACGTTAAATGTCGCATCGTAGCTAAATGTCGCACTTGACGTTAAATGTCGCAAGGCTGACGCTAAATGTCGCAAGGCTGACGCTTAATGTCTCAACCGACGCTAAATATTAAAGTATATTGCGACATACTATGCGATGCAACGTAATCATACCAACATATAAACTAACATCCCTTTGTAAAAACTATGAGAATACTATGATTGTCAATGTATCACACAAACATTCTGGACATCCTTCATACTGATGAAGTGTGGTGTTTCGGCTGGCATCTGTAACGACAAGTGTGTCTCTTGTTTAGAGAGGCTGAAACATGCTCCTGCCCTGCCCTGCCCTGCCCTGCCCTGCCCTGCCCTGCCCTGCCCTGCCCTGCCCTGCCCTGCCCTGCCCTGCCCTGCCCTGCCCTGCCCTGCCCCGCCCCGCCCCGCCCCGCCCCGCCCCGCCCCGCCCCGCCCCGCCCCGCCCCGCCCCGCCCCGCCCCGCCCCGCCCCGCCCCGCCCTGCCCTGCCCTGCAACCAACCAATCAATTAATCAATCAATCAATTTAAGTCCTACAGAACCTCAAAAATATAATATTATAAGTTAAACATCATTGAAAGTCAATCCTGTGATGGTATATTGTGGTTATTGATACAATAAGATGATAACTGCTTTTTCTATTTGTAGATTGTTTGATAGAACAGCAAGACAGCTGTTGGAGATTAATTCCACGAAACTGGTATTCGTAATGAAGAACAATTCTTATAGGGTAAATCCGTATATAGCTGGACAGAATTCGTTGAATCGAACTTGACAGTCAGCTGTACGTCAGTGTATGGAGCAGGAATCCTGTTGACTATTCGCATCATTATCTCCGATGTCAAAACCATCCCGACAAAGACAGAATTGTTATCAACAAATGAAATGCAAAATCTTGGCCAGTGCAGCTAAAAGTCGGACATACCGTAGTAGAAACTCCACTGTGTATAAACGAGTCAACTTCCAGTAATCGCAATAAGGCATACATGTTGAATTGTATAGTCATAATAATAAGTCATACAGTGATCGGAAATCACATGAAGTCATACAGGTTGAATTGTATAGTATCCCAATAAGTTGTACAGTAATTTGGTTTATACGCTGTGAACTTGGGACGTTTAATTATAAATATTCAAAATTTGGACATTTTAAAAATGAGATAAGTTAAAGAAATCAATCCTAATACATGTGCTGTAATCCAACTGAATAGGGTAAGCACGTATGGACTGGCGTTTATGCTTTACCCAAAGAGACATATAATTGCTGATTGGACAGACGAAATCCAGCAGGTAAATTAATAAGACAAACGCTAGGAATTTTAACAAGTGTTCAACCCCTAACAGGTATTTCTGGACAGCACTATATGAAATGCACCTGAAGTTTACAACATTGAAGGCTGTCCTGAAACTACATGTACTTCGTTCTGATGAACATTTTAACCTTAATGATGGAGGATATTGCCATATACCATATTTATTTCGCAAGTGGGAATTCATAAACACATCATGAAAATCAGACAACAGAAATAATAATTGTGCACAATGTTGATATATACTGTCATGTTGTCACCATTGTACTGTCGGTTTTTATAGTAATATAGTGATATTGGGTTTTTATCTCCCACAAAATAACAATGTAAGTTATCTTACTATTGTTATTCATTATTGTACATCTTCTTCTTCGCATTCCATGTGATCGTACTATTGTAGAGTTATCTGCTATTATTATTTTTTATTATTAGTATTATTATACCATATTTATATAGCCCTTTCTTCATGTATACACATGTTCAAAAGTAGGCGGGGTCCTACTAAACCCAGTATGTGGGGACTCTACTAAACCCAGTAGTCGGGGGGCTCTACTTTACCCAGTAGACGGGGCTCTACTAAACCAAGTAGGCGGGGCCTACTAAACCAAGTAGGCGGTGTGTTCTACTTAATCCAGTAGGCGGGGACTCTACTAAACCAAATAGGCGGGTGCTCTATTTATTCCAGTAGGCGGGGACTCTACTAAACCCAGTAGGCGGGGGGCTCTACTTAACCCAGTAGACGGGGCTCTACTAAACCAAGTAGGCGAGGCCTACTAAACCAAATAGGCGGGTGCTCTACTTAATCCAGTAGACGGGGCTCTACTAAACCAAGTAGGCGGTGTGCCTCTACTTAATCCAGTCGACGGGGACTCTACTAAACCAAGTAGGCGGGTGCTCTACTTAATCCAGTAGGCGGGGACTCTACTAAACCAAGTAGGCGGGTGCTCTACTTTATCCAGTAGGCGGGGACTCTACTAAACCCAGTAGGTGGGGGGCTCTACTTAACCCAGTAGACGGGGCTCTACTAAACCAAGTAGGCGGGGCCTACTTAACACAGTAGGCGGGGACTCTACTAAACCCAGTAGGCGGGGGGCTCTACTTAACCCAGTAGACGGGGCTCTACTAAACCAAGTAGGCGGGGCCTACTTAACACAGTATGCGGGGACTCTACTAAACACAGTAGGTGGGGCTTTACTTAACCCAGTAGGCAGGGGGCTCTACTTAATTCAGTTTGCGGGGAACTCTACTTAATCCAGTTTGTGGGGACTCTACTTAACCCAGTAGGCAGGGAGATCTACTTAATCCAGTAGGCGGTAGTTCTACTAAACCCAGTAGGGTGGGGGGTTCTTCTTAATCCAGTAGGCGTGGGCGCTACTTAACCCAGTAGTTAATAGTCCTCTTCCACAAGAAAAATGACAAACAAATGACTCTTTTTCCACATGTGGAGGACATGACCATAGTCTCATAAAGGAATACTATGCCCGTTCAGCTGAATATAAGCAAATACTGTAGAATCATAAACGTTCGCTATTTATAGTATTCATAACATTCAGTGATCTGTGGGGGATAGTTCTGATAGTTGTTGAACTTGTTTGATTGTATAACTCAAATGTTATTTCTTAAGTATGAAATTGCACTAATTTTATTAAATTTTCATTTATTATCTGAATTAAATGTTTATTTTATGATAATATTTTCTTTATCTATCCACAGATTTATGTTATCTCCTATAAATAACTGCGTCACAAATCACCCTGACGCTGGACGATTTCCCTGTCTTTTGTGTGCTTTATATCTATGTATATCATGCATACACGGCCAATAAGTAGCAATGAATATTATCAACAGAGTCTTAAAATTACTCCTGTCTCTGCCCGATGCTCTACAATACCCCCATATGACCGACATATTCCTTCAGGCAGATAGGCAAAAATAAGCACTCGATCATTGAATTGCAATCGGATGGGATTTATGACCAAGGTATTGTTACAGAATAGTAAGTAAGTAAGTAAAGTCTTTATTTTATGAGGCTTACATATTTACAATAATGCAATCTTCCATATGGGCCTCAACATATTTACATTTTATGTACACATGGGTACACTACATAAAGGACAAGTTATATACAGATATAAATAACACAGTGTTAATTCCATAGGCAATAGTAAGACAAAATTATTGGACACAGTACATGAATCATGAAAATATACATCTTACCACTTACATTTGCAAATGATAAAGACATGCAAACAATTGGTAATAATATATTATGCTCAAAAATATATTCAAATGATGGGTATGTGTATTGCATTGCTTTACTATGGGTATTTCCATTTGATGTATGCATTTTGGAATTTATGTATTGAGTCTGATGCTCGTACTGACTTAGGTACATGTATATCATTCCATATTTTTGGTCCCGAGTAAGCAAGGGATTTTTTAGAAAATTCAAACTTTGGTGATGGTACAAATAGTTCTTCATTGGTTACTGATCTTAAATTACATGAATGAACTTGATTTAATTTTGTAAATTTGTGTTGCATGTATTTTGGAAACTGATATTCGTTGAGTGATTTGTACACAAGAATAGATTTTTTATATTCCACTCTTTGGTCAAATTTCATCCACTGAAGTTTATTGAAAAGAACCTCAGAGGGAGTGTCAAAGTCTTTTACGTCAAGTATGACGCGTGCCGCCCGTTTTTGGAATTTAATGATTTCATCAATGAGTATTTTTTTTCTGTGTTAGCCCAAATTGAACAGCAATAATCTAGGTGTGGGAGGATGTAAGCATTAAAAAATAATTTTCTTGTTGGTACATATAGGTATTGTTTGATTCGCATGAGTAAATAGAGTTGTGTATTACATTTTTTATTGTTTTGTCAATGTGAATCTTCCATTTGAGTGAATTATCTACATTGATTCCAAGAAGTCTTTCATTTTCTGAAATTTCGATATCTTGGTTCTGTAATTTTAGTTTGATGTCTGGGATGCTGGCTTTGTTGCTTGGTTTTGTAATATACATATGTTTTGTCTTTTGTGCATTGAGTATCATTGAGTTTTGTATGCACCATGTGTCTACAATGTCAAGGTCGGACTGAAGGGTTTGATAAATGTCTTGAATTGTATATCCTGATGCTGAAAGTGTTGTGTCATCAGCAAAGTTGTCTGTTGTTGAAGACTTAACATGGTATGGTAAATCATTTATATAAATGAGAAATAACAGGGGTCCCAAGACTGAGCCTTGTGGAACCCCTGATATTATTTCAGCTGGGTTTGAAAGTTTTGCGGAAACACACACTTTCTGTGTTCTATTTGAGAGATAGGAAGTTATCCATGCTATACTCTCTGATGATATACGGTAATATTTGAGCTGGTCTATGAGAATGTTGTGGTTGACAAGGTCAAATGCTTTGGACAAGTCTAGGAGCAATGTACCAACAATTTTTCCATCATTGATTGCACTGATCCAGTCATCAACTATATTTGTAAGTGCAGTTTCACAAGAGTGTTTGGCTCTGAATCCTGATTGTGAGGTGTGCAACAAGGAATGCCTTTCAAGGAAATGTTTGAGTTCATCAGAGACGTGTTTCTCAAACAGTTTTGATATGACTGGAAGTATTGATATAGGACGATAATTACTTTTATCTGATTTTGTGCCCTTTTTGAATATAGGAATTACTTTTGATTGTTTCAGAGATGATGGAAATGTTTTAGCATTAATGCTCATGTTTATGATGGATGCTAGAGGTTTTGCTATTATTGGAATTTGGAGAAGATGTTTTCAGGAATTTTGCACTTATATTGTCAAGACCAGTTGATTTTGTACTGTCTAATTTGTCCAATTGTTCTTTTACATATTTTTCTGTAACTTGGGGTATAACAAATTTTGGCGTTCCACTGGGTATTTTGTCTTGTGTAATTTTCTTAAGGACTGTTGTAGTTGTATCATTACATTCCTGAATGTTATTGCTGTTCTTGAAAATATGTAATAATTAAGTTTCTGAGACAGACTGAGACAGTCGTAAGCACATTGTCATTAATTTTTCCCTGCTAGATCAGACAATGACCTCCGAGTTCGGGGGAAGAGGCAGTTTGTAAACACTAGGAAACCGGGTGCGCTACCCTAGCTCTTTCCAAATAGACTCCCAATGATTCTTTTACATGCCCGAAGTAATTAAAGCACCGATACACACAAGACTACTTCTAAAGTATCTACATTTTTATCTGTAGTTTGGTGAGAAACATTTCCAGTGTCTAGCCGAGATTTGAACCAGAGACATCCGGGTAGCCGAGAGTCCTATCGACATGATCATGATAGATGGATTCTCAGCACAGGTATTAATTCTTAGCCCTGTGTGGGTTGGCAACATCAACAAAATACAATGCACAAAATATAATGAAAACAACATGTACATAATTATTCAGAGGCTCCATTAAAAGCTGATTTCAAAACCAAAGGGTAAATGGACTTATTCAGGGGTCATAGGCTCATTTCATATATACGATTCTCCCATCAACATTGAAAGGAACAATATCCAAATACAAAATGTACCTCAACAAACAATTTTAGATCTTTGCAAAAGCTGACTATGGACGCATGTTTTTTAAACAAAGACTAGATATAGTAGATATAGATAACGTGTATAGATCTCTATCGAATGTACGTTAAAAGTGTAAAATAAGTAACAAATACATAAATTTATGTGAACGTATTTTCAAATGTATAAATCAATTTATTATATAGGTATACGAGGGTCATTCAATATATTTGTAGACAATCTTTCTCATTTCATTATTATTGTGTTTTAAAAATAATTTCTTATAACATTACAAACAGTAACTCGTAACCAACAGTCAATGCAAATTTATCTTCAATAATGCAAACTAGTAGCATGTCATCAGCCAGTGCATTACCATGGAAACGCGTCACCACACCCGACCGACGTAACGTGTCTTTTTCATTTGTTCAACTAGTTATAAATTCCGATTAAGTTGATATACATTCCGATGTTTCTGCCAGATTATTACAAAATATTATCTTGTGGTTTCATGAAAGTATGAAGTTATTTGGACTCGACGTGAGAATTAAAAACTGGTTTATCAAGGCGAGTCGCGTTTTCAATAACCTCAAAATGCTTATTGCTTTACACACGGAAATTCATACGGCTATTGAATTGCGCATGGGGCTTTGAAAAACACAACAGACACACACGAGCTGCTACAGAGAGCGAAAGGAGAAATTACAGCATGCAGTGGTCTTGTCTTTAAGTGGCAAAAACAAATTTCTAAAGCGCAGCATGGTATTTAAAACGATACATGGATGTGCAGATAGGCAAACGTAGTGACGTTTCATGCAACGTCCGTCGAAATGTGCGAGGTGTTTTCATGTTAATATACAACCATTAAGCCAAGCCTTGATCCTTAACTTAGACTACATAAGATATTGTGGAATATATGTTAAATCATATACAATTTGAATGTTTATGTTTAATTCAATGTTAATAACATAATTTCATTTCGGGCTACCATTTGAGAATCACCAAAACGTCAATAACGTCGCTGACGTCAGATCATAAATTGCGGTGTGTGGTGGTATCGGTATGATGATATTTATATTTTAGCCATATTTTCTTTAAAAATTCGTTGTCTCACTCAATATTTTCAGCACTTGTGTCCGAAAGTCTGTAGTTTAACGTGATGTAGTTTGTTTTTCTCTGTGTCATCGGATGTTAAATTGATTAACACCGTCTACGAATTTATTGAATGACCCACGTACATAGGCCTATTTATAATGAAAATAAACAATTAAACTTGACCGCATGCCCAACGTACGGCGCATCCCACGTACGGAAGCAATATATATATATATGCGTCGATAAATCTATCTATCTTTATGTACTGCCGAACGCCTCTTCTGAGTATTATTGGCAGGGTGCACGCCGGATAGTAAAAAGTAAAACGAGTGAAGATAAAAACTGAGCTAGACATGATTAAAATGTTAAAAATACTTAGTAGTAAAAGGTAAGAGATAAGATATAAACAACTGCTGGGTATCACTGATAAATCCTGGCCACTGACTGCTTAAATAATTCAAGATCAGTCAGGGTCGCGATGTAGTACCGTGTAATATACCAATATAGTTTATTTTGAAACATTAGGCATTTTTTGCCCATCAGTTTACATGCATATAACAACAATATTATAATATATCATGTTCCGTTACAGCAATGATATTAATAATATACATCTTTATCATGTTATATATACAGGTCACAAACCACTAAATAAAATTGTTCTTTAGCTCAATGTAAAGTGACAATTGTCAGCCCCAGATTATATCATGTTAAAGTCTATGGCCAGTTGACAGACCTATATCATTGATAAGCAGTATATTTCAGCTACAGAATAAGACCAAAAAAACTGGGGGTCATGTTTAATATAAGAAAGATTTTGTTCGTCAAAGGCGGTCGACAAATTTTTACTGACGCGCGAACTGATCCAATGTTGGTTTTACCCTAGTCTACTTTCGCTTTGTCAAATACGCCAAAATCTCAAAATATTCAAGATGAAACACATTCACTCATTCAACTACATGTATACAATACCTTTAAACTCAAAAAGATGATTCTAGTTCCATTTTGTCAAGGCATATCACCATTTCCAAGCAAACAGAAGTTTCTGTAAGGACTATTTGAGTTTGGTCGCGTATGCCTTTAGTGGTTTATGACCTACAATAATATTACACCCACTCATGTACACGCTCCAGTTTACATTCTAACTCACTCATACAAATACAGTCATATATCATTCACACGCATGCGTACACGCAGACACACATGCAAGCACACACACGTACACTCACAAACACGCACACATACACGCTTGCACATACACATATACACGCATCCACTCACATACACGCTTCCACGCACATCAACAAATACGCACATCAACAAACAAACACGCGCGCGCGCGCGCGCGCGCGCGCGCGCGCACGCACGCACGCACGCACGCACGCACGCACGCACGCACGCACGCACGCACGCACGCACGCACGCACGCACGCACGCACGCACGCACGCACGCACGCACGCACGCACGCACGCACGCACGCACGCACGCACGCACGCACGCACGCACGCACGCACGCACGCACGCACGCACGCACAAAGCTATGTACATGTATAAATAGTCACTGAAAATCTTCAGAGAATCAGTTATATAGTATTTGGTATATAAACACATTTCATAATTAACATTGAGTGTATATTTGAGTTGAATATTTCATATGATAATAACACGTAAAGAATATAATTTGGAGAAGAATGGTAATTATTTATAAAGTACTTCGTCTCGTTTTTCTAAGGCTTTAAAAATAAAGATAGATAATTTTCTACAGACTGTGGGTTGTTCTGATGACATGAGACTGATGAATTTTGGAATATTTGGGTGTGTCCAAAATTTCTTATTTATATATTTTTTTCTTAGGTCGTTGTATAAGGGGCATTCTAGCAAGAAATGAAATTCGCCTTCTAATGATTGACACATTTTACATTTGCGTTCTGATCTTGGTATTTTTTCTGGTCTGTGCCATCTACCTAATTCTATTTCAAGTCTATGTGATGTAAGTCTTATTTTTGTTAACGAGTGTCTAAATTTCTTAACTGTTATAAAGGTAGTAAGGTAACCTATTTCACAGGATTGTGGTATGGGGGAAGAAGGAAAACTATTGGGGTGCATGTGCCTTGTTGACCTGGTGGGGACTTCTAAATAGGCCGGGAGAGATGTACATACAAGATTATTATAAATCTTGTAGAATGAGACTAGCTTGGAGGCAAGGCGTCTGTTCTAAAGGGAGCTCCATCCTAGTGTATTCTGTAAGTCTGATACGCTGGTATATCGGGAGTAGTCATTTTTTTACCCATCTAATAGCACGTCTTTGTATCATTTCCAGCTTGTTAATGTTGACCTGTGTATGTGGTGACCAAACGGGTGATGCATATTCTAGTTGTTGTCTAACTAGTGTTTTGTATGCTAGAGATTTTATGTTTTCATGTTTTGTTTTGATGTTACGTTTGAGGAAGCCAAGTGTTTTGTTTGCTTGTGTTGTTATCCTGTTTATGTGGGTGTTCCATCTGAGGTCATCACTGATGTCGACGCCAAGGTATTTTGCATCTGTGACTGAGGAAAGAGTTTGCCCATGGAGCATGTACGGAAATTTGATTGGGTTTCTGCTCCTTGAGATATGGAGAACCTGACACTTACTGGGGTTAAATTCCATATCCCATTGACTTTCCCAGTTTTCAAGTTTTAGCAAGTCATTTTGTAACGCATGGCAATCTGAGAGGGAGGTGACTACAAGGTAAGCAGCTGTATCATCAGCAAACAGCCGTACCTGGGAAGTGAGTTTGTCAGGAAGGTCATTTATATAAAGCAGGAAGAGTAATGGTTCCAGTACGGACCCCTGTGGGACACATGAAGTTACTAGAACCTGATCAGAAGTGTGACCATTTACCACTACTGACTGTGATCGGCCTACTAAAAATGACTCGATCCAGGATAGAATTTGACTGGGGACACCGTGTTCTCGGAGTTTGTATAGTAGTTTCTTTTTGTCTTTAACGTTTTTATTTCCATAAGACATATACATAGTAATACATATATACATACAATATTACATTCACATACAACTATATAGATTGGTTACGTAGTATAACGTAATATTCTGTGTATGTCGTTATGATTTTTTGAGAATTTATAGTGTATAAAGAGTAAGAAAGAGAGCAGGATAGTGATGAAGAGAGAAGGAAAGAAATTATGGGTGGGGTAATACCAACATATTTGAAATATATAATTAAGTTATCTTTTGCCATTTTCTATTACAGACTTCTACTTTATCTTTGAAGATAGCTATAGTGTGTTCAAGCTTCTTCCTATAGTTAATATATTCTTTAAATTGCCGGATTAGCGGAACACTTTTATTGCATTTGTTTTTAAATATAAAATATTTGGAAAGTAGAACAATGTAGTTAGCAATAGGTCCATCTTCATCTTTAATGTTGATAATGTTGCAAAATGAGATATTTTGAAATGTAAGATTTATAATTTTTGAAAATTTGTCTTCTAAAAATAACTTTACTTCCGACCAAAAACCTTGTACAATATGACATTCCCAGAACATATGATATATTGAATCTGGATGCATGGTGCAAAAATCACAAAGACTTGACTGGACAAGATGACATTTATGTAGGAATGAGTTGTCTGGTATTATGTTCATGAGATATTTGTACTGGAATTCTCTTAGTTTCGTGTCTATTGTAATGTTATAGGATTGTGTGAGAATTATTTCCCATTCTATATCTTCAATTGGGTGATTAGTACTCCATTTTATTTTGTATTTTGGTTTAGTTGGTATTTTTGTTTGATTAATGTTTTATATGATAATCTATTCATTTTTGTTGTCCCATTTACTTTATCAATCAAGTAGTTAGGTGCATCGTATGACATATTACAATTATATATTATATTGTATAGTAGTTTCTGGTGGTTGACCTTATCAAACGCTTTGCTAAAGTCTAATAAGATAAGGTCAGCGTGTTTACCTGAGGAGAGATCCTTAGCTAGATCACCAACTAACTCTATGAGTTGGGTCTCACAGGACCGTTTTTTCACGGAACCCGTGTTGAAGCTCATAGAGAATGTTGTGTTTGGTGAAGTGAGTGGATAGGCTGGATGCAATTATGTATTCAAGGAGTTTACACAGAATGCAAGTGAGTGATATAGGTCGATAATTAGCAGGGTCACTATTATCACCTTTCTTGAATAGAGGGGCTACTTGTTAACAAGTTAATCTACGATAATGCATAGTAGAGGACGTTTAAAACTGCGATTCATCAAGTATATTTGGAAAGTGTACGTTGTTTTATAAACAAAAACATGACCGTGAGCTCCGAATTTAAACTCGCCAGGACTTTTTATAAGCCTCGGCAGACAATTATCACGGCTAGTGATTAGCACTTGTGTACCGCATAAAATGTGTCAGCTAAACTTCCGGTCGGACTGATCTCATAGTCGGATGACTCATGACTCTCATGCGACACCGGTCTAAATTGTGTTCTTTTGGTTCATTTTAATGTCGTTTGATTTTCCATTTACATGTACCTATATTTCCCGTCCACGATAATGATATCGACAACTTCAAAGCGTTCAAAGCTTATCGGAAATTGTTCTGATATTAAATAGATTCATATTAAAAAAAATACTGGGACTGATTATATAGTCCCAGGGTTTTTGCAAACATGTAAAACACAACATTTTTAGATCTTTGTTTTTGTAAACAGGTCAGTTGGATTACATAAAGACTACACAATTACACAAGACTAATTTTGATGCAAAGCATCAAAGACGGCGCACATGTTTTTTTCGACGGTAATATTTATATGTCAAGACTGATCAGTGTTTATAACGAAGCATGTATAGTGCTAACAAGATTTCACTTTTAGGGCTTCTCAGTTTATAAAAGGCAGTAGTGAGTTTGAAATATAGTAATTGAACAGTTGAAAAGTATGTATCAGAAGTATGACCATAACGTTGTTCTTTTATTCTTGCTTGAAAAATTTGCTTTATCAATATGCAAGGGTAATTGTGGTGAATTTGGTTAATGTGTTTAAGATTATGGTAATTGTGTCTAAAGAATTTAAATTTAAAGAAAACAAGTCACTGAGAATTGCAACCAATACAGAAGTCCCCTACCGATGTGAAGCCAAGACCTTTTTATTATTTTCAGTGCTGCTGTTGCCATGGCAACCAAAATTCCTGTCAAAGTGAAGCATTAATTAATAGGAGTCATCCCAACATTGATCTCTATGCATATACCATAAACTGTCAAAATAGCATTGATAAGTTTTGGTTTATACAAAGATCCAGTTAAAGGAAAGTAATTTAACTATTTCTGTATCCATAGCAACCACATTTTTTGTCAGAATAAAAAAATTAAATGTGCACGTTCATACATATTAAAACGGATGAATACCAATTTGCTTTCCGGTACAAAAATTAATATTTAATTGATCACCGATAGAGCCCAAAAGCAAAATATCAATATGATTTTTCATGATATTCGACTTCGACTGGTCCACCGTGCGCCGTCCACCGTCAACAATTGGACTGTTATCACTCTAGAGGTCACAGTTTTCACTTAATCTTTATGAAACTTGGTCACAATGTTTGTCTCTATGTCATATAGGTCAAGTACGTAATTGGGTCATCTGGGGTAAAAAACTAGGTCACTAGGTCAAATCAAAGAAAAACCTTGTTAACACTCTAGAGGTCATAATGTTGACATAATCTTAATGAAACTTGGTCACAATGTATGTCTCTTTGAAACCTAGGCAAAGTTCATAATTGGGTCATCTGGTGTCAAAAACTAGGTCACTAGGTCACATCAAAGAAACACCTTGTTAACACTCTAGAGATCACATTTTTGACATAATCTTTATGACACTTGGCCAAAATGTTTAAGGAAAGTAATTTAACTATTTCTGTATCCATAGCAACCACATTTTTTGTCAGAATAAAAAAATTAAATGTGCACGTTCATACATATTAAAACGGATGAATACCAATTTGCTTTCCGGTACAAAAATTAATATTTAATTGATCACCGATAGAGCCCAAAAGCAAAATACTGATATGATTTTTCATGATATTCGACTTCGACTGGTCCACCGTGCGCCGTCCACCGTCAACAATTGGACTGTTATCACTCTAGAGGTCACAGTTTTCACTTAATCTTTATGAAACTTGGTCACAATGTTTGTCTCTATGTAATATAGGTCAAGTACGCAACTGGGTCATCTGGGGTAAAAAAACTAGGTCACCAGGTCACTGATTCTGCCTAAACTGCTAGTCATCAGGTGAGCGCTATAGGGTCAATGGCCCTATTGTTCTTTTGTAAATATAGCACATATAGGTGCATAAGCCCTTCTTTAAATAAAGCAATGAGAGTGCTGGTGGGAGGCGATCTGGTTGCTGCTACTAAAGCTTAAACCGACTTTACACGTTTAATGTTCGTTTTCTTACTGCAGATCTTGTCTTGAATGTCAAAATATGCATATGTGGCTATATAGGCATGTTGGGTATTTAAATAATTGTAAAAAGGGGAATATTAATTTATATGCAATACGTGTATTGAATGCGTATATCAAAAGTGGCTTTTAAATAATACTACGCGCCTGTTTATCTGATTCTACAGTACCGTCTTGTAATCACTTCCCTCACAGCGTGAGACGTCTATAGAAATCGGCTAGTATATAGCCGGACCATATGATTGCAGTGCATAACAGTACTTTGAAGACGATATACATCTCGCTGGTATCTCTGTTTACAAATTAATGACTAGGATGCTATTTAGGTCACGCACATTGCACAGTTTGTTCATAGTAATTACATTTTTTTCATTGTCACGTCTTGTAGGAATTAAATTAAGTCAATTGTCGTTGATTTATGAATTTATTCTTCGTTTGCTTAAAAGCTATTTTTAAATAGCTTTATCAGTGTTCGCAAACGTTTTCGAGACATTTGGTCAATTGGGGTAGTAAGGTTAAGAAACGAAGCTACGCAAAAAGCGTAGCCTAACTTTTGAGACACGTTTCCGTTGAGGTCATGACTTTTGCATAGCTTGTTCATTGTAATTAGTAATACAGTTTTTCCATTGTAAAGCTTTGTGGGAATTAAATTAAACCAAATAGTCGTTGATTTATGAATTTATTCTTAGTTTGGTTAAAAATAATTTTTAAGCACCTTTATCAGTATTCGCAAGCGTTTTAGAGACATTGATGTAAAGAGGTAACAACGTTTAGAAACGAAGCTATAAAAGCGTAGCCTAATAGTAATACTGTTACGTAAATACATGGGCACATTTACGGTTACGTAATTACATGGAGACATTTTTCGATTCATACCATATGATGACGGCGCGTTTCCCGCGCCGTCAATTATGAAGTTATCACTGACAAAAGACCGCGCCGTCAATTATGAAGTTATCACTGACAAAAGACGGGTTAAAAGAGCTTCTGTGTACTTGTAGAAACTACGCTAACAAGTGGCGATACCGTTATAGTCACAATGATATTGACATGTATAGGTGTATTTCTATAGGTGTATTTCTAGGTTATGCATGTTTATGTACTTTAACCATAGAGTTTATACAAATAATCCCCCCATTTAGCTACCCAAGTTGGAAATTTCCCTATAGGTTATGCATGTTTATGTACTTTAACCATAGAGTGTATACAGTTAATTCCCCCTGTTTAGCTACCCAAATTGGAAATTTACCTATACGAGGTATACAATTATGCTACGGTGATATAAATGTCAGAGAATATAAACACTTAGGTATTACACAATGTGACAATCGTAAATCTCCAGCTATAGGTAAATTTCCAACTTGGGTAGCTAAACAGGGGGATTAATTGTATAAACTCTATGGTTAAAGTACATAAACATGCATAACCTAGAAATACACCTATAGTGTTGATGCCTTACGACAGTTTGCACGTGGGACATTGTTTAGCCTCTCGCCTTTGAATCCAATAACATCGGCTAAACTATATACAAATGTACATGTATCTTCTTGCCTCGTGCACTTTATGGATGCGAGTTATGGAATTCTATTACTGCCCCTGACATGCGTCACCTTGAAGCCACACACCACTTTTGTATAAAAAGGATACAAAATATCCCATTCCAAACTAGATCTGACATCCCTATCGGTATGCTTGAGTATACAGGCTTACATAGATAGGCCTACTCAGAAACTGTTGTTTTTCAGCACATTGTGTCGTATGGCCCCTCGTGATGTGTGTTTCAAACTATTTGTTCATAGACTTTACCAATACATGAATAAAGCGACACCTAATAACAAAGGATATATACATGATGTGATCCAAATCATTCACAAGTACAACATCTATAATTACCTACAACAGTTCATTACTAACAATTCATTTCCTTATAAGAAGACCTGGAATGAATTATGCAAACGGGCTGTGCTATAATATGAACGATCGGAATGGCTAAAACGCTTTCATGAACGCTTCCAATGACTTTGCGTTAATCCGAGAAATACATAATGAATTGACAAGTTCCAACATATGATGTGCAAATGTAGATGGCCAACAAAAATAGCTTGCAATACCTGTAACCTTGAAGTTGAATTCACTGTATACACTAAACTGTTTGACTGTGTCTCTAACCGCAATTTAGTCCAACAAGGGTATTACGAAGGGATAGAATCATTGCTCGGTGGGCTATTTTGCAGTTACTCACAATTAAAGGTCTCAAAACATGAATTTTTAAAGTATTTATTAGAATACAATGATGGTATTCTTGTGCATATGATAAAACGTTTTATCACATGTTTGACGTCGTGGTAGCGTTATAAAGCCATGATTATTTATTTTTGATAATACACTAGTGTAATAAAGCTTTGACCCGTCGTCATTCAAAGTATAGGCGACGTCGTCAAAGTTGCGCGTTTTTTATAGTAAAAATAAGTAGCTATTTTATGTTTCGGCCGGAAAAGGGCTAACCTCTGATAAAAAGAACATTACATTTGTGACTTTCCACATTGAATTTATTGAACTCTTTGAATAAAATCGATAAAATGCTCGGCAGACTCGTTTAATAAATTCAATATGAAAAGACACTCATGTAATATCCTCTATATATAAGCGGATTTAGCTCAGTGGTAACGCACTTGACTTCCAGAGGTCGTTGGTTCAATCCCCGGCATTAAAGCTGTTAAAAATCAGAAGTAAAGGTATTATAATTGTACTACTACATCAATAAAAAATACGATGAGTTTAACAATTATTTTAAAAAATCTTTTTTTTCAATCCCCTAAAACTTACAAATCAGGCTTTAAATTTTAGCGTTAGACGTTAAATTATTAACTTTGTAGGCCTACTGCTACAAATAAAAAATAGCCACGTGAAATTATTAATATTGCATTGTTACATAATCAGTTATAAATCCATCAACAAGAAAAGTTCCACATATCATGTGACTAATTTTAAATCGATCAGTTCACACGTTTTAGTAACATAGATCTTTGAATCAAGCGCCAATGATCACCTAAATCATAATCATTCAAAACGCTTGGAAATATTGTGAAGCGTCTGATTAATCCAGATCGAATGTAATTAGGGGCCTGTATACACAACAGGGGGCACACTTTATTGCACTCGCTTCCGCTATATGTAATATACAGAGACTGTTATCACAAACTATCGATACTATAGCCAGATCGATTGGTAATATTTTAAGGATTTTAACGATTTTGGGATGTACCGAGGCCAACTGGGTGGGGGGGGCACGGGCCCCCTGTGCCCCCCGGGAGATCCGGGCCTAAATTTAAGCAATGTAGGATTTCAAGCAAACTTTATCTAACACTTTCTTTCTCTAGTGCATAGCTCTTTCAACAGCTAGTCTAGTACGTAAGTCTCCCTGATAATTGTAATTTGAGGAGAAAAAGTATCTACTCAGTGCAGGACTTGTACCCACGACCCCCTGCTTTCAGGTCAGGCGCTCTAGATACCAACTGAGCTAACCGGGCTACTGGCTCATAAATCACTACATGATCAATAATATATGCATGTTCATAGATTTAACATCCTACGGGCGAAGCGACCACTAAAATGCACATTATGTACTTTTCACTAAGAAAACAAAAGCTAATTACGAGTCTATTTTAGGCCGAAAATATGAACGATGTCTGAATAATTGGTGGGACAAAACTACATTTGTATAGGTTCCGTTGGCCCCTGTCCTGGCATTGGGGCCCTGAATGCCGTGCTGGCACCAACGACTCAGGACTACGCCCATGGTTATGATGACCGAGTCACCCTAGTCTATCTAATACATGTTATATGTTTGTGCACATCGATAACGTTTTGTTTTTGTAGATCTATTTGTTTGTAGTATTCTTGACTTCAGGTATGCAGGATAATTCGACATGTGTATATTATAAGTACAGATCGACATAAAAGACAACTGTCCAACCATCGTTGATCAAACAACATCCATCATCAGATCTGTAAAAAGCATATCAGTCTAACTTGGCGTACTAGATTCTGGATCAAGACCAATTAAGGTAGATAGGCTAGATTTAAATAGATATGTTGATCAATATTAAAATTCGATAAGATCATTTTTTCAACACACGTGTGTATGAGGCCATTCAATTTCGACAAACTATAGATCAGTATAGAACCACATAGTTTTTGTAAAAATATGGAAATTACGAAAATCCAGTTGGACATTTCCGTATCAGATATAATCGGAAAGGCAATGGATGACCTGGTTTTAAACAATCCCAGGAAGGTTTTTATTCATACCCATGCGGGATTTTACACATTCCACGTGTGGATTTTAGACATGACAATTTTCAGAAATTTTGTCAGTCGCAAAATGGCTATTATTAGTCATCAGCAGCTTACATTTTGGGCAGATATCGAAATATACAGTGTACCAGAACAAACGCAAGCCTATCACGATTTTTCATGACCGTAACTAGAGAAACAATGCGTTTAAAAGCTAATTTAGTGGCGTACTGCCTATGGTCAAATTACCTCCCTTTGATTACAGGAAGCGGAAGTGCTCGTCCGGACCTCTGGTAGGAGCGTTCTTGAAAAAGCGCGTCAATTTATCAGGTTAAAAGGACCCTTCTTTTTGTCGAGTTGATGAGCTACATGCCTGCAGACTGGTTCAAAGATATACAGACTCTTATAAAAGCCGGAAAACAGAATACGGTAAGTGTCTATTATTGTATAAAGGGCACTCGTTGATTTGTCACAAAATCGGACGTGACCTACTCTCGGACAGGACGCTATGTGTTGATTATTTAAAACCAACGCTATTTATTGTTAATTATTTTGTTTTGTTTAATTGATTCAACGTTATGTGTAACCTGTACTTCTTCAAATGATATTGCAAATCGATTTATGATCATTTTCCCCACTTTCTTGGCCAATACTTCTGAACTGTAATTTTCAAAATCCAGGAAATACTCAATTTGAAGATAATTGCATCAGCATAAACTGCGACCAACTGAAGAAACATGCCTTGCCTGCAACCAACTGAAGAAACATTACGAAAGTGTTGCCAAATTCGACTGTAATATGTGTATGTCCGAACATCAACTGAGTCCATAATCTTATTTTCGTAAGCTCGCAGGTCGGTCCTTTGTTATAATCACATTTTTCTGAGGTAAACAGCTCTAGATTGCTCTATGTTAGTTTTCAGTTTGAATATGTTTATGACTTGGCATTCAAGTAAAGTATTGAGTAGATTATAGATAACTTATTTTTTCAGTCATGGACCAATCCACATCTGTGGAAGAGAGTGTGGTCAAAGACAGAACCGTTGAGCAACCGAGTCCGGAGAAAAAGGCTGGAGAGAAAGTCATTCATGTTAAAGATGTTGGCAATAAGAAAGTTATAGAAGTACGAGTACCACTGGTGAATACCAATAAGGCGGAAAGAGAGAAAAAAATACAGGAAGAAGTTATGATTGAGGTACAAAAAATGGATAAAGAAAAAGAAGCCCAGACTACTGATCTCTTAGAGGATGACGATATAAGACTATTGGATGATTCGAAAGAAGTGGCCGAAACCAGTATGGATGTGACCACAGACATCACAAGGTCTGAGGAACTATCTGGAGACGAAGAGTTTGATGAGGAAGTTGATGATGAAGATGATGATGATGATGAAGAAGATGATGGTCTATTTCCTTTCGTCTGTGGCATTTGTGACTACAGATTCAACAGAATCGATGTTTACTATCGACACTTTCAAATGCACAGTGATATGGTCACAGAGGAATATTTCCATCCATGTTTGGAAGAAGATGGAGAAGTTAAAATTTCACCTGTATCTGGCGAGATGTCTAGAGATATCTTCAAATGTGGGGCCTGCTCTATTGAATTTCCAACTCTTTGCTCCCTACATGAGCATTTATCTCAAAACCCTGCCACCAAACTGTACATCGTTGATATTGGTGAAAAGAAAGCTATACCAAAGGGCAAAAAATGTGTAGGTTCCATAATGAATGGCATCAATGAAATTAATTATGACGAAGGTACTGCTGTTTTGAAAAAGCCTGAAGCAGAAGAAGTGTATGACGATGATGAAGAAGGAACTAATGGAGATGACGATTCAGCATTAACAACTGCTAAAGAGTCCGATGTTATAGGAGTTAATGCGGCTGGAAGCCAGACAGATGACATTGATCAAAATATTAGCCAGGATGATACTAGTAATGCAGATAAAAAAGCAGGTATTCAAAGAATAACGGTTAACTATGGCAGCCGAAAAGAAACTTTTGTTGTCCAAAAGAATATGGAAGATGCTAGCGAACAAGCTGAAATGGGTTCGGAATCTGAGGCTGATATGGACATGTCGGATATCGAGGTTGAAGATCATAGCTATGACCAGAGCAATACTTCTAAAGAAAATCGCAAGAAAAAAACAAGTCAGAAAATAAAATCTGAACAGTCGGATTACTCTTTCTTCACCGAGTATGAAGATGAAGTTGGCGATCGTGAACGGGTCCGTGGAAAGCTGATAAAGATTGAATCACCTCAGGTTTTGAGAGAATTGGCTGATTCTGCTAAATATGCAGAAGGTGAAGGGGACAATGTGAAAGTGCACTGTCCTGTGTGTGAAAAGATAGTGCATCAACAATATGTTACAGTAAGTTACTAAGTACTTCTTAAAAATCTTTATATGGAACTGCTTACTTAACTAATTGCCTACTACCCTTCCTGGGGCATAGGCTGACCTGACATCCCGGTCCTGTGCAAGTCTCTCCTACTGTGTTCAAGAGTGGCCTATCATTTAAACTGAAAACTTCACTGCATGATTATTTTCATTTGACATTTTCAAGAATATGTTTCAGGACCTAAGGTCTGGTTTTAAATTAAGCAACCTAAATTGTCCCCCCCCCCTTTAGCATAATTATGCCTTCCACAGATAGTGGGGGAGACTTATTGTACTGTGTGGATGGATGTCACAAAGTTTGTCAGTGCTTTTTCTCCTTATTATGCATATGGTCAGTACTTCTAAGTAGATGAATATTGCCAGAGTGGTAGCACATTTATAAGTCTTTGTTGGAGACATAGCAAAAACCTGTCAAGGTATTAATGCCAGGGGTGTAAATTTTCCTGATTTATCCGGATTGACAACAAATGTATCATTCCTGAAAGAGCAATGGCTTCTGGCCAAAATAAAATTGTTTGATGAAAATATCTCAAGAAATGGCAAACTTAATCTGCTCTGAAGATTTTCTTTAATACAAACAGTGTTAATTATGGAAACAATATCATTGAAGGCCTCTTGTTTGGCTATACTGTTCGGCCGCATCAATTTTGCCCTGTTGACACCACTGTTATGCTAAATAGTGCATTTAAATGACAACATAGAATTATTAGCATTATAGGCCTGTTGTTCAATCTTACTTTGTGTATTAATGCTGTGGTATCTACTTTTGTTTAGAAACACATCAAGAAATGTCATGCAGATGAAAGATGTGCATGTGATATTTGTGGTAAAGTCTTCGCCAATAGAGGTAGGTCAGATAACTCTTACATTATTATACATAAAAAATCTTCTGGCAAGTTTAAGAGAATTGAATGACTTTTGGACTGACTTTTAAAAGCTGAAAACTTGTCAGGTCAAAATGCAGATAGACGAAATATGATACATTTGTACTGAAATGTGAAGATAGAATATTAGTCAGTTAGGACTGGGAATCAGATTTTCCAGACGCGCCTGTCCATACTGACAGGTTTTCAGATGGCCAATATCTTTGAGCTTAATTGTATCTTTGGTACCAGTATTCGGATCGAAAACAATTTCGTTACATGTGTGAGTATTTTGTGGGGTGATCAAAATGTTTTGAGACAATTACTACAAAATGGGAACAAATAGTGTTAAACATTTATAGCACATCACCAAATGTATTACAATCCCTCCATCTACCAAACTTGAAAAATATGCAGATACTGATAACTCAACATACTCAGATACTCTTCAGTTGGCTAAGCCTTGTTACGTTAGTCTCTGTATTATGATTCAGGTTACCTCAAAGATCACAAAAGGTTTGTTCATGAAGGGATTAGGAAGAAGCCTATGATTAAGTTAGAAGGTTCAACAGCACAGAAAGCAGACAATCCAGACATGCAGGAACTACGAGTGTTCGGTGATGATTTAGGACCAAATATGAAAGTTTACTGTCCTACTTGTGACAAGCCTATATTGAAGACCTACTTACAGGTAAGTTTGTGATACTATAAGGCCAAAAGTAAAATATTGTTTGTTTCCCCTTCCCTACTTACACATGAAGCAAAACGTCCCCTACCCTAAATATTTTTTGACCCTCTGAAAAAATAATTTTATTTTATAAAAAAGGGTTTGGTAAGATTCTATGAAAGGATGAAGTTGGAATAGTCATAATTATGTATTCAACATTAATATCAATCAAAACAGTTGCACTGTAGAAGAGCATCTATAGGTGAAACAAAGATTATGGACAATGTAAAAATGTGTTACAAAAAATATTTTCCAAAAAAAAATATTTTACCTACCTTCCCAACACTACTTGGCCAGGGTCGGGAATGGGAAACATACAACATTTTAAGGTCAGTCTTAATAGGGTCAGGTGCTTCATTAGGGACCACATCTCATTTGTCATGTGATATTTTTATGTCCCAATCCTTGATTTTGAGGTCAGAGTTCAAGGTCACTGACCTTTCCCATTTCTGACTATTGGGCTGCCATGGGGGCACGTATGTATATATGTTTTACAAACATCTCTTTGTCTGTAAATTATTTCTGTATTTTCTGACTTAAGTAAGAATGTAAGCTCTATTTTGATTGGCTGAAGAGTGACTTGATTTGTCGCGGGAAATCCATTATGAGGCCTAATAATCTCATCATATTTCAGGATTAAAACAAATATGATGACAATTATATACCCGTTTATGTTTTACAAAGTAGATTTGTTGTTTTTTCACAGAGACATATTGCGAAAGTTCATTCTGAGAAGAATGTTGGGTGTGATATTTGTGGGCGATTATTTACCAACAGAGGTATGTAGTATTACAAAGAAATTTTATCATTTAATAAAATCCAACCCATTCTTCATCGTGCTAGTACAGCAGTGTTTGAATTAAATGAATTTTCTCATTAGGTTATGTGTTGAGCATTGTGCCTTGTATGTTTTTGTGTGATTGACAGTTAAGTTGAGTGCTGCCATCCCAGTTCAACTTAATATTGTCTTTTGCTTGCCTGATAAGAAATATTGTGACATGTTTATTTGAGTGAGTCAGTCGACTCATAAGTGCATAATCATTCAGTTTTTTGTGTCAGCTTGGCCATTGACCTTCGAGGGAAGACACAGTTATGTGATCAACTAAATTCTGGTACCATATCACTGATACCAGTAGTCCTAGCTCTTCCCGAATAGACCCCTTTGCTTGATTCTTTTTAAAACCTGCCCTGTGATCTTATTCAGGGGTTCCATTTGACTTGGGAGTGTAGGAGTTTTGACCCTTGAAATTACCAAAAAGCCACATTTTGACCATCAAGATTTTGTTTGAAGGGTCATTTTCTGTTAAAATCTTGGGTATAAAATGGTAAAATTTAGTAAAAAGTATCAAAATGACCCTTCAGGTTTAGAAGCAGTGGAACCCTTGCTTATCAGCACTGTGTTAGAAATTCAAGTATTTCTGTTTTCTTTAGTATGTATGACAATTGTTCTGTTATAATCTAGGTTATCTAGCGGATCATAAGAGGTACATGCATGAAGGCAAGAGAAAGAGGTCTGTTATAATGCGACTTAAAGCCAAGGAAGATGGTGTACAGACACCCGAGGAAAACACACCAAGCAAAGTCAAAGTGAACTGCCCAAAATGTCCTAAAGTGGTACTGCAGGATTATCTGTCAGTAAGTCGAATATGATTATTATACCCCTGCGCAATGAGTTGTAAGAGGGGTATACTGGATTCAGCTTGTCTGTCTGTCCATAGACGCATTCTTGTGGACGCAACTCCTCCTACAGTTTTGGCAGGATTTCGCTCAAACTTGCACAGATGAACAACCTCAACATATAGATGTGCATGAAGAAAGGAATTTGCGCTGCGATTAATTTTGGCAGAATTATGGCCCTTTGTCAGCTGGTGTATATTAGTCTGCTGAATGCGACAGCTCTAGTTGATTATATATTGCTGGCTTAGAATTAGTGCCACTTACAGCCTTATAAGACTGATACGTTTTTGAAATATGCATAAAAAGGGGCTTCTTACAAGCCTATTTTCATGAAAATCAGAGCTGGTCATGTTGACCAAACTGAAGTTGAAAAAGCTTATTTTTGCATAAGTAAAGAGTAGTTTCAGGCAGTTTTTTCTTGTTTTCTCAAAATATTGATTTTGTGCTAAGGACCGTCTTATTCTTAGCCAGCGAAATCTGGAATTAGATTACAGAGCATGGTGGTCGCTTTTCTGCAGGAAAAATTAGAAATTTGCAGAGGTTTTGGAATAGAAAGAATGTACTTTTCTGCACAAAATAAAAATGATTTGATGAAAGAACTCTAAATCCGAACAAGTTATGGTCATTTGAAATTTCAAACTTGCTGAATTTTAACTATAAAACCATGTTTGAAGCCACTATTGGCCTGTCTGCTAGACTGTCTGGAGAGCTTAAGACTGACATAACTTGTCTTATCCTAATTCAACGCTTCACAGAGTATGAACCTAATCACTGTATGACTTATTGAGTGACTATACAATTCAACTTGTATGATTTATTGCGAGCAAAAGCATATGGTGTGATTTCCAGTCACTGTATGACTTTAAATAAATATTGGGAGACTATACAATGACAATATTTATTTCTGCATTAAGGCCACCGGCCCATGCAACATATATAACAAAACATGATTACAATTCAATGTGTATGAGTTATTGTGATACCTGGAAGTTGGCTCATTTATACACTGTGTTTTGGGGTACAAGCATTTGTGCTCCATGTTAATCCTCTACTAAATTTGAGCATGTTATAGATATAATATTTATAAAATTTGACAGAATCATGAGTGTCAAAATAAATCTCCTTGGAATTTTTGGAATATGTAGTTTACTCCTGGTTCACTTGGAATCCTTGGTTAAGAGTCTAAATTTTTACCAAATATCATATGTATAATTTGTTATTGCAGAAACATCTTCGACAGGCTCATTCTGATCAGGAGTGCCCGTGTGACGTGTGTGGCAAGGTGTTTGCCTGTCCTAGTAAGTTTTCTTTTTCTGTCATTGACTATTGACAGGGCTTTCATTTCAATTATTTGGCTCTTTAGAATGTATTTGGAAATTTTAGTTTGACAAATGTGCCTGTTTTGACTCTTGAAAATTTAAACAGAACAGTCAGAATTACTTGTTCTTTGTGGAAGGGTAAGTTAGGACTTGTTAGGAGCATTTATGTTTGAAATTAATTAATATTTTGTGATATTTGTGCAGCCAACTTGATTTAAACAAACAAAACAGTCAGTTAATAGTTACCCATGTCGTTTATACATGCCTGTGATTAATAAAGTTCTGTTCTGTTTAGTTATATATTTCATCCAAGATGAAATTGCTGTCAGTCAATAATTTTGTTGTGTATTTTCACAGGATTCCTTAACGACCATAAAAGATGTGTTCACACTGAGTACAATACAGAGTGTGAGGTGTGTAATAAAATGTTCAAGGGGAAGTCTGCCAAGGAGAAGCATAAGAAGATGGTTCACTCTGATGCTTTACCACATGAATGTGTACAGTGTGCCAGAAGGTTCCGATCTAATGTGGAATACAGTCGACATATGACTACTCATAAAGGTTGGTAATTTTAAACTGCTAAATTTTACAATATTGTTTGTGCTGCTGCCAATGTTGGTGTGATACCTGAATGAGCCAATATAGTACTTATTGATTAACTTAATGCATTTCTTTGATATAGCTTTCATCAGACAAAGGTTGACTTTCCAAGATGGGAGGGACAGGTTGTTTGAACAAATTATATTCTGTTCGGTCAGGTATAGGGGTAGATTGGCTTGACTAGGTCTGCAGTTAAAGGGTTCATAATCCATTCTACTTTGGGCATAACGGAACTGCAAACTTCACCCTTTCAAGCGCTAGTAAAATGTAAAACAGCGACAGTAGAAATGTAGTTTATTTATCACTTCATACTTGGTCAACCATGAGCACACTGACAGTTGTAATAACACACTTCTAAGTGGATCAAGTACTGGCTGATCACCTGGGTGATCTGGGTTCAAATACTGTACCCAGCAAGTTATGTTCTTAGATGAAACATTGATTGTGATCATCTCCTTGACATAGGGAGAGGTTATCATGTCTTCAACATAGGGAGAGGTTTCAGTTACTTGTGGAATCTAGAGTAAGTTAGTGCTGGTTAATAAATAATTATAGGAAAACTGTTAAGGTCCCTATCTCCCGAAGCATCTTGATGAAAAATATCTCCTCAAAATGAGACTTTACTCAAATCAATAGTATGAGTCTAAGACACATCTAGAGTTAAAATTCTTGAAAGTTTCCAGTTGTAAACTCAGCAGAATGTTTTCAATCTGTGATACCAATTTTGAGCCCGACTTTGCATGGAAATCATGATATCTCAAAAGACCAGCAACAAAATTTGAGATAAAACTTAGCTCAGATTTGAGATATTTTGGGAGATCAGTGCCAGGGGTTGGTTGCCTAAGTAAAGGGCTACCAAGCGCCTTTCTTCAGTAACCTCCCATTCAGTTAAATACAAAAGGCATGAATTACATTTCTTGGAAAGCGCTTTGTAGTGTTCGCCCATGTTAACGGTCTTCAGGTCAATTGACCGAAAAAATTGCACCAAACATGATAACAAAACAAACTTTCTTTACATTATAGATCAGGGAGTTTACTGTTACCAATGTCCTAGATGTGAAAGAAGATTCAAGTCACAGAAAGCTATGAATTATCATGATCGTTCAGTTCACAAAAGGATTGGACGATTACAGTGCAAATGGCCAGGATGTGGTCGAATATTGAATGATCGAGCTTCATTCAAAAAACATTATTTGATCCATACAGGTAAGTTTTTTCACATTTTTTCTCTATTACAATGACATTTGAGTTCCCACAAATACAGAGTTTGTCATGTATGAATAAGTTTGTGAGTTTTGTTGACTGTAAAAGTTATGTTGAAAGACTTCAGTTTGCAATGTATTTATTTTCACAAAGAGATAATCTCTCGTCACAAGCATTGTTAAAATTTCAATGCCAGTTTTATTGAAGTTCCCAATGATCTCCTGAATAATAATATTGCAAATTCATGTACTATTGAAAACTTTTTGTAGGAGATAGGCCAAACAAGTGTCCACATTGTGATCGTGCATTCATCCAGCGTGTAGCTTTGAAGTACCATCTCAGAAAGGAACATAGTATCCATGAATTACCGCCAGGACATATACGTATGTTATCATTTTATAAACAAAATTACTGTTCATGCTTTATGGATTAATTAATTGATTAACTCTTTACCTTTGTCAACCTATTCTAAGAAAATGATTTCTTTAAATTTCATTTGCTACAAAAATGTTTTTCTGAAGAAGTGAGGGTTCAATGTCTCGAATTTCAGTTAAGAAAACTGAAAAGGCCTACTTCTGATTTCTAGTGTCTATGTTTTATTTAGTTATCTAGCAATTTAGCAAAAATTAAATCAGCAGAAGTTTCTGATTTTACTGTAAATAAACAACCTACTTCAACTTTTTAACCAGATTTTCCAAAGGAAAAAAAATGTTATAACGGGCTGGTGGACGGCTTGTGTCTACAATTGGTTTCCAATTGATAACTTAGTTAGGAATGAGATATCATGATGAAACCTGCTGTGTAGGTAGCTTATGTGAAAACCTTGCTTGGGACTGCCAGTTGAGAAAAACGTTTCCGCTCTATAACTTTAGTTAGGAATTAGATATGAATATGCCCTTTCAATCTGAAGTATCCATTTGTGCCAAATTAGGCTTGGCTGATACGAAAATCTGTTTTTTTATGGAATTTCCATGTCTTGTATTCTAATTATCAAAGTTCAATATATTTTTGTAGCCTGTCACAGGAGAGAAACGGACATTAAAATTGAGCCAGATGATCACGCCGTGGCTGTACCATTATACGTACAGGAAGAAGATGGCACGGAGGATTACTCTGAAATGGAAGTGGTTCAACAAGCTATATCGGAAGCTGCTACCGTCGATATATCAGATTCCGCCATTGTTTCGGATCTTATACAGATTGCACAGTCTAGTGAAGGGGCCGTGGTACCTGAAGCCCTACAACATGTCTTTGATGGAAACAATAAAACAATCGTTATATATTATCAGTAGTTTGGATTGTGTAAAGTTGTTATTCAAATTGCTGATTTATCTGATGTATTTACTCATGTACAGTATGTTTACAATTGTTCGGGTGGCATGTTTCTGCTATTTGTCTGAACTTGGAAATTGGAATTATGTTTAGCGTCCGCTGAGCTCATGAAAGAAAAAAACAAACATTTTTTTTAGTATATTTTTTGCGCGACAAAAAGTGAAATTACTAAGTTAATCATCTTCATTTTCTTGCTTAGCTGATAACCTTAAGATTTATTTTGGATTTTAAGAACTGTCTCAGTTTTCAGCTATCGTGCTTTTTGAATATCACCCCAGTGTTTGAATTTTTACTTGATTGTTCAAGTGTGATTATTGTTAACGTGTGTTCCAGTCTAAAATTGGCAATTTTAAAATTAAACATTGAGAACATTGTATAGGTCAAATCATTTGTAGTTCATAGTCAGTTTGTTTTTTCTTCTGGGTTTGTGTGGTTTTTTTTGGAGGGTAGATAGGTTTTGCGAAAAGGAGTTGATGCTAAACATAATTTCAATTTGAAATGGCCTTATGTTAAATCACTTTTGGTAGGGATATGTGTCTTCTACAACTTAAAAATAATGCTTGTTTTATTGAACTGTTCATCAGTACAGCATCTGGCCCAATCTCCTGAAGTATCTCAAGCACAAATCTCAACTTAAATTAAGATTTTACTCAGTCTGAATTTGATTGAAATCTAAAGTTGAAGATCTTAATGGTTTACAGTAATAAACTGAAAACAATATTTCTGTTTTGTAATACAAATTTTATATCGGATATTGCTTCAAAGGAAATTTACTTTAATATATCTGACAATATTTTATCTGAGATTTAGCTCAGATTGAAATACTTAAAGGAGACTCGAACCTGGCAAAGAAATGACAACAGGTGGAATTTTTGTTGCATTAAGTACCTCAAGTCAGTAAATACTCCCATTTAGTTATTACCCATTGCACATAATTATTTTATATATTGTTTATATCTGGAAATGGTAAATTTTTATATTTATTATTTAAAGTCTCTTATTTTTTCTTCAGACCCAGGCATGTTTTTCCTGCAATTATAAGACTTAAAGAATTGATAGACATTTGTGAGGGTAATGTTTGCTAGTGTTTCCTGGTTATATTTTAAAAAGGTTTAATGAATTATGTACCAAATCACTTGTTGATCTACTGGGTGTGCTTTGTGTTGACTATTATGTTGTAAATTGTTTAATAGTCCCATACCGGTTTTGACCGGAGGGGACTATAGGTTTGCCCTCCGTCAGTCTGTCTGTCAAAAAATCTGGATGCTGACATAACTCAAACAGTTTCCAAGCTAGGTTTATGAAACTTGGTATTGGATGGTGGGTGGGGGGGGGGCAATAAGGGGATAATGCACGTCTAAAAATGTTTTTATTCTGACAAAAATTGTGGTTGCCATGGCAACAGAAACATTGAAAATGGCTGAAAACCGGTAGGGGACTTCAGGATTGCTTGCAATTCTTAGTGACTTGTTTTGTTTATTCTTTGCTATGTTCTTCATATTATATTCATTGACATTTACAAATTACAACCTGTCCTTAAAATACTGAATTTTCTACATATTTATTACCTCTGGACAAGATATCACCAATTATATTTGCCAAAACTTGGCTGGTAATGAAATTTGATTTCTATAAAAATTATACCTGTATTTATTCCTAAAATGTAATTTCATATTGGCTATCTTAATTTTTCACTTGTTTCAATATTATATATGTTTCTGATTATAATATTTGAATCTGATATTGTACTTGATCCATTCTTGGTTTTCTATTACATACTGCTGAATATGTTGAGCAGTTGAGAAATGGTACATAGAGAAGATCCCATATTCATATGCAAAGTGCCTATTGGCGGTCTATTGGACGAATGAACAATAGAAATCTGCCTTTCACCGATATCTGGCTGGTGGGTACTTTGCGTATGAGTACCCCTGTACCCTTGTATACTAACATGATCTATTCAATTGGGTTGAGGTTTCAATCATTCTTATTATATCAGAATGAGCAGTACTAATGTAAGTTTGTCTGTTTGCTTATTGAATGATAACTTTACATGTATTGTGTACATAAGTCACATCAGGGTATATCAGGGTACTAGTAATTTGTACAATTGTTAAATATCACAAATATCATTCGTTATCAGCATTCGTACAGACCATAAAAGTTAGGAAAAATGGGGAGTGTTTTTGGATTTTTTTTGCAGATTTTATGATGGAAATCTCATGGAATTTGCAAATAATTGTTGTGAATTGCAAGTTTTCATCTTAAAATTGTCAAAAATACCAGCAAAAAGTCTGATATCCACATCAAAGTAGAATTAATTTGGATAAAAATTTGTCTTGGAAAAGTTATTTATTTTTGTTTGATGAAAAGGAAATGAACATTGATTTATATTATTGGCTGTTTTAACTGCATTAGGGTGTTGGTAACGGTATCTGACATTAATTAAAGTTTTAAAAAAAATGTCTTATATAATACAAAGATGTTTTTCCTCTATAAACCTCACTGTGCCTTTATGTGAAATTTGATTGTAAGATTGTTTGGTTTGAAGTGAATCATTTCCACATTGTGTACATCAACTGAAGGACCATTACTTTATTTATCTGCATTCAGTTTCACTAGTCACAAAGTTTGTCCACACTTGTTCAATGAAACTTTACATGAATACTTGGCACCAAGCCTTGTTGTGCATATTGTTGGGAATTTTAGTCCAGTCATCATTTCCAGAGTTAAGGCCCTTTGTGGGGGATATGTTTCTGTTTAAAAACCCCTTCTAGCTTGTGTCATTTGTCCATACTTGATGAAAAAAACCATCAGCCTGTAGATGTTTTAAGGTAACTGGTTGTAAACTAAACCAGGTAAAAAAATAATTATTTCCAGACTTTATATATCACGCTGTCATTACTTATACATAGAAGATTGTGTTGTTTGCTCATTCCAGGGAATGCTTTCACTTGATTGTATAGCACGGAGAATTTGACATGATCCTGACCTTTATGCATGAATATATTACAAGGTTCTTGCATTGAATATGTAAATTTCAAAAAGCAAATTGGCAAAACGGTCCTTTGGGTTTGTGTTGGTATTACACCTTGAGCGTCTTCGTGATACTTTCCGCTTATGAAAACATACAACCGAGATTATAAATATAGACAATATATCAGCTGTTAAATTACGCTAATTAAAGTTTGAGAGTCGCGTCAAATTCTCTGGACTATACTGTAGTATTTTCTTTGCTTCACTGTTGTATATGTTACTCATAGTTCTAGAAGTGATTTTGATACTGCATTTCTTGTACAGTTTGTTTGTTCTGTATATTATAGAATAAATATTAAAAAATGAAGAATTTCTTATTATTGAAGTTGATGAATATCCTATGTACAGGAACGTTGGATACTGATGCAGCGGTTCTACTAGCTTCTGAATTTGAAGGGTAATTTTGATACTTTGGACTGAATTTAACCATTTTACAGGCAAAATACCCAAGCTTTTAAGAGAAAATGACCCTTCAAAAAAGTTGTTAAATAGACTAGCGAGGTGGAAATATTGTCACATTCACTAATTCCCTCGAGCATAAATTTCAACCTTTAAACAATTCTGCCAAGAAAGAAAAATCACTAGCCTTTCCTACAATAATCAAACGTGGGTATCCGACAATGGAAGTATACATGGAAGAGGTATAATCTATTTCCTGATGTCCCTGGTTCAAACCTCTGCCGGAGCACTGGAAATGTCATAAATGCTTTTATTGTTTCCTACTGAAATAGAGGTGAACTGGTTGGAAACCCAGAGGTAGTCTCGTGTGTAGCAGTGCTATACACCAGACATGTTAGAAAGAACCAAGGAGTCTTGTCTATTCGGAAAGTGGTAGGATTCCTTGTATCACATAAACTATCTGTCTCTCTCCTCGGAGCTTGAGGTCATTGTCCAATTAGGAAGGGATAAAACCGAATGGCCACGCACTACGCAAAAACAAAACAAATTATCTGCAAGTGTGATATAATACTGTATAACAACCACCTGCTGAAGTAAAGGTACAACTAAAAAAAATGTTAATGAAGGGAAACAACTGCTGCAAACATGTTGCTGGATATTAACATAGTGTTCTCCCTTTTGCTACCGACCTGCTGTCACGTGATTATGAACAAAATGGTGAACGTCGACTGCAGCATGAAATGTAGGTTTCACGTAAAAAATAAAATTAAACTATTATGTTAGTTATTGAGACAGTGACAACTCTTCTAAAATTTATTTGAATTAATTAAACATAAAATCATGTAATTCGATTCATGGATACGTGCGTGAATGATAAATACCATATGATTACAAACCTATTTATTTTCACTAATGTCACTAGTAGTAGTATTGCAGTTATTTCATGTTTTCTGAAATTCAGATATGTTGGCATTATTGCTTGAAAGAAATAATAAAAAGTGATAAAGGCTAACACCATAGTAGACAAGCTTGCTGACTTGTATTGACTGCTTTTTAATTTCTGACCTTGCAGCCTCCACTTTAGTCAAACCATTTCAACGCAATCTATACAGGGTTGCCTCAGTGGCTGGACCGTCAGAATTTAAAAGCAGCCACTTGGAGACAGCTAATCTGTCTACCTCTGCTTTATTACAGTTTACTGTGAGCGGCTGATTTGTGCAACTTACATTATAGGATGGATTCATCAGGGTTACTCAAGTAACTAAGGCTTAAAGCAATACTGACATTGCCCATAACTAAACTTGATACCTTATGCTCTGCTGGTTGAATTGCGTGTTGAAAGACTCGACAGATCTGGAAGTATGGCAACAGTTTTGTTGATAGAGCCATTTTATGTTGGTTCACACAAACAACTGATAGACTTGTTACAGTCATCCGTCCCTGGATGCGAGACATTCACACTACCTGGCAAGAAGTGGCACTGGAAAGCTAGAACATCGGCACTCTGGTTGAGTCAAGTTATACCAAAGAATCACCATTATAGGTATGACAGCATGCTTTTCTGAATTGTAAACAATTCATTGTGTGCAGGGGTGTCAATATTCTTTGATATTCGATGAAAATATCTCAAGAAATGACAAAGTTATGGTCAATTAAATCTGCTTGGAAGGGTATTTTTTTACAAACTGAGTTCTGTATGGAAACACTATGGTTGAAGACATATTGTTTGGTATAACTGGTCAACCGCCTATGATTTTAAGTATTTTAAATTTGGCTCTATTGACACCCCTCTTGTGCATTTTGCCTATAGGTCCTACAGTACAACCTCCCTATATATATATGCATAATCTATTTCATATACTGGGTATGCAGTTTTACCCTATAACAGTAAAACAGGTCTATAATTATATTCCAAATAACAGCCTCTTCCCAAGCTATAAAAAAGCCCTACAAGTAATTAAAACTATGTATACATAGGATATTATGGTGTCATTTCTTATAAAATTTCTTGATATTTTTCAGAACAATATTTGCCAGTTCAGTGCTAAACTTGGCCGAGTTAATCGCTCTAAGACCAGACCTCAGATCTCTACATAAAGTTCTGTACTTTCACGAGAACCAGTTGATCTATCCTATAAGGAACCAGAAAGATAGAGATTTTCAATATGGATATAACCAGATAGTTTCAAGGTGTGAGTTTTCTTCAGATCTTAGTCACTAAGTTAAATTTAATTAATATACATGTACTTATATCAGAGACTATAGAAAATGTTATCTACAGTCTCTGCTTATATTAATGGTTCTTAAAAAACCATATGCCTGACAACTTTTTTATATTCAAAATAATTTATACTTTTCATGTGTAAATCTGGCAAAGAAATTTTAAATGTTTAAGTACACACATTGTTACTATCAATCGACATTCCAGGGAAAACAACACTGCAATAATATACATGTATACTACATGTAGTCACAAAGGGGGAATAACTGAAATAATGTTTAAACAACATTTTGTTATTAAAACAATCTTGATTATGGGTAGTTGAACTGTTACATGTGATGATGTAAACATCAATACATGTACATGTATCATTATTAAGGAAATCAATTTTGGTGTCGAAAATGTTAGTGCTTATTAAAGCATATTGAGTCAAGTTTTTGTATGTTTCAAATTACCTCCCTTTTAATTAAAATAAAAGCACATTTACTGTTGCTGTTAGTTTGATCAACTCTTAGCACTAAGTGTTGATTTCCTCGACAGTGTATGTTGGCTACAGTTAACTACTACATGACTCGACCTTTTTGAAAATTTTCTTAGACCCTAAATTGCACAGGTGCACGGTCTCTTTGTTGATTTTATGATAATGTATGATAATTTTTTTATTTTGTAGCATGGTCGCTGATACTGTTTTGTTTAATTCCAAGTACAATATGGATTCATTTCTTGGAAATGTGAACTCATTTTTAAAGGTAATTCCAGATCATCGTCCGAAAGGTATTCCAGATATTCTAAGACCTAAGTGTAGTGTGTTGAATTTTCCAATTTTGTTCCCGGCTTTGAAAGAGTGTTCAGAGCCTGGATCAAGTTCAAATATGAGTGATGCGCATGGAATGCTACATGCTGACATGGAAGTCATTGACAGTGATACTGAATCTCCCTGTGATGCAAAACATAACACACCCCAGTGCCAAATCTCTGATAGTTACACCACCAGTGTTGAAAACATCATCTCTGACCCATTTTGTGAGAAAAACTCACCAAACAGTAAGGAATCAGTTTTATTACTAAATCATATGAAGTCAGCAGATGGTGAATCAATAACTGTTGAAAAGGATGATGTTACAAATAAGGAACTAGTCTGCTTGGATTCCTCAAGTGATGAACACAGTCTGATACCATCCGAAGATCCATTTCAATCATCGATGAGAAATATTCATGTGGAAATACCGAAACCAGTTGACAATGAACTTTCTAAGGAACCAGTCAATTCTCATCAAGTAGTTATCACCAAGCCAGTCTGTAGAACTGTTCCAATGGAAATACTACACCCAATCAACAGTGACATTTCTAAGGAACCAGTCCATTCAAGTCAAGTTAATATCACAAAACCAGTCGGTAGCTCTGTGCCGATGAAGCAGACACTTGAATCATGGCAAAGTTCCCAACCAATGAAACGTGGCAGAATGTCAGCAAAGCAAGGACCACTACACATTGTTTGGCCTCATAGATGGTAATTTTTTCTTTCAACTAGTTAACTATTGTCAGTGTGAAACTTCAATGACTACCAATAATTTTGAACAAAGTGGTCTTACTTAGAGGTGAATTGTATACTGTCAGGCCTCAACAAATATTTTTTAAAAGCACTCACCCTGCAATATAGACAAAAAAGAGAACCCTAAAATCTTACTTGTCCTTCTGTATAAATAAAGAAGGAAGAGATTGTGCAGGACGAGCGGACAAGTAGATTATTTGAGGCCTGATTGTTATTAGTGGGAAGACATTTTGATTTTGTGCTGTATGTCTGTCTCAAGGTCAAAAACTTTGTCCACGCCTTTTGTCCTTAACCACTGGTTGATTTTCAAAGAAACTTCACTGGAATAGTTTGTACCAAGCCTAGTTATGAATATTGTCCGAAATTTAAGGTCAGATGAATATTGCCAGAAATATGGCTCTTTTCCAGAGACATATCATACACTTTCATATCAAAAAACCTTCTTGTTGTTCATGGCAGGGAACATTCAATAATTTATACATTATAAATAGGATATCATCTGAAATTGACTCCCATATAATAATGAGAGGGTATTGTAAATATATGGACAAAATATATTTCTAGCAATAATTATAAGTATCCATTGTTCTATTTCATACAGGGAGCATGACAAAGATCAAGATTTGTTCTTCAGGGTAATTCTAAAACTGCTAGAAAATGGTCTAGATTTTAATCTGTCAGTTCTTGGCGAAACATTCCAGGATATCCCAGGTAAGTTATGTTGATACAAATAAATTTGTACAGTTTTAGTGTTTATGTTTATTTGGGTTTAATGCTGTTTCTTAACGGCATATTTTACTAAACCAGTTTTCCTGGACTGTATCCTAACCATTACTAACCAGTTTTCTTGGACTGTATCCTAACAATTACTAACCAGTTTTCTTGGACTGTATCCTAACCATTACTAACCAGTTTTCCCTGACTGTATCCTAACCATTACTAACCAGTTTTCCCTGACTGTATCCTAACCATTACTAACCAGTTTTCTTGGACTGTATCCTAACCATTACTAACCAGTTTTCTTGGACTGTATCCTAACCATTACTAACCAGTTTTCCTGGACTGTATCCTAACCATTACTAACCAGTTTTCCTGGACTGTATCCTAACCATTACTAATCAGTTTTCCTGGACTGTATCCTAACCATTACTAACCAGTTTTCCTGGACTGTATCCTAACCACTACTAACCAGTTTTCCTGGACTGTATCCTAACCACTACTAACAAGTTTTCCTGGACTGTATCCTAACCACTACTAACCAGTTTTCCTGGACTGTATCCTAACCACTACTAACCAGTTTTCCTGGACTGTATCCTAACCACTACTAACCAGTTTTCCTGGACTGTATCCTAACCATTACTAACCAGTTTTCCTGGACTGTATCCTAACCACTACTAACCAGTTTTCCTGGACTGTATCCTAACCACTACTAACCATTCCACAAGAACCAGCAACTTCTCAACATATGCAGGAAAATTGGTATTGTTGTCAAATTTTCATGGCAGGATATGACCTTCTGCGACCAGAAATGGAACCTAGATTGCCGGCTTACGAACACAGACAATAACCACTAGAGGTGACTATTGAGTCCATTTTTGACTATTGCAATACTTTTGCTATTGCTGAAAGTACTATTGCGATACTATTGTATTGCTGGAAACTATCGCGACACTATTGCAATAGTTATTGCCAAGATTTGAAAACGAGAGATTCTCATGTAAGTGCGAATTTGCACTGTGTAAGATATCACTTTGTTGTACAACATACTAATCTACAATATGTGGAAATTATTTAAAATTAATTGGACAGAACAAGATGAATAAAATTAAAGCTTTTATCATGTTCAATGGAAGAACGATTGCGATATTGGTCCTTTGTGGCAGTTTTGATGCGTGTGATTATTTAAAATTAGTTTTTTAACGAAAACGGAAGTTGTGTTAATTCAATAATAAACTTTATATATAAAAAAGGAAACTATCGTAACTATCGATAGTTGAGCTAACTATCGGCGATAGTTATTGGATCGAGAATTTAACTATCGATCCATACTATCGGGACACTCGGGATCACAATGCATCGATATTTCGATATATCCCTTATAACCACTCGACCACGGTCACAGCTAAACAGTTTTAGTAAAAATTAAGGATTTGAATCGAAACAACATAAATGTACGGTATTTTCATATGCTAATAATCCGAATTATATGTTTTGCATGAAATAATTCTTTTTTTCATCGAGTTACTGTTAGATCACTTATTTTTGTGGTGATTAAATTTCCTTGATTTTTGGTAAAATGTGATTTTTGCGAGGTTGTAAATTTATTTATTACAAAACACAAAATTGGAAGCTTTTTCGTCATTAGATTTCATGGCAGAGTTTGACCACAAACTCAACGAAAATTTACCCCTGACAAACAATAATGATTTTACAGAAAATTTAATTTTCAAACTGTATTGTACTTACTAATTTGCTTCACTACTTGAGAAAGGACATATTGCATGTTCTCAAAGTACTCTACATTGTATTTCATTGATACAAGTTGCAACATTTATTGTATTTTGTAGCCATTTTTGAGGAGAGTCGGTCAATTCTTGGGGACAAGATTATACATTTTGGTTACCAGAGTTCGAAAAATGTGTATTATGACATCCTACGATCAGCTGATTGTGTGGTCTCCACAGCCAAGCACGAGTTTTTCGGTGTAGCAATGTAAGTGTAACTGTTAACCCATTACTGCATAAGGCTCCTCAGTGGTATTCACAGCGCACCTTAGTAGAAAACTTAGTGAGTATTTCAGTTATCCAACTCTTCTTGCGCAGCAATATTTCACAAATGCTGCCAGAATCAGGACTTATGCACAAATTGTAAATAAACTTGTATATACTGGTATAGTTATTGCAATCTTGTCTACCGTTACTAAGCTATGATGCAATAATCTATTGATTTATATATATAAACTGATACTAGGTGGTGTGTCATCATAATGATTCATTTAGTTATCTGAAAATTATTGTGTTAGACACCTGTAACACATTTATTTGGAAATCCTATGTTAATGAGTGACTCATTTATCACCTTGTCAAAACATATTACCTTTGTCACGCCAAAATCTTTGGTGACGTCATTTGTTATCACACGTTGGAGAACAATTATGTATACTAGATTTTTACACTTGGACGGCAAGCATTAATTAAGTCAATATTCGACAAATACCAGTCTAGTATACCAATATCAACTTAATACATGCACAACGGCCCTGTTTTATAAACTTTTTATCGCATATGTTCAACTGATTTTTTCTAAACAGAAATAACAAAACAAGCTCAGATGTAACTTTTCCAGAGCTTTTTTTCTGGCAATTTGTATTACAGCGTGCTAATGATGTCACATGTTTGTATATGTTACGTATGCACATCGTGACCGGATAAAGCCTCAATATAAAGTTTTGGCACACTATAAGAGGGCCAGATATCGATATTTGGCACACTATAAGAGGGCCAGATATCGATATTTGGCACACTATAAGAGGGCCAGATATCGATATTTGGCACACTACAGGGTGTCCCAAAAAAACGGGGACCTAGGTTAAACATTCGTAACTTTGTCTCTCTTATCAATAACACATTGTCAATATGACAAAACATAAAGGGATAAACACAGTTCAAAATACCAACATGATAATTGTGATTATTTAGTCCAATACCCAGAGTTACCTCCCATGTTTTCAATCACATGTTTCAGTTTATTAGCATACAGTGAACAAGGAACTTCAGCTTGTTCATATAGATAGATTTACATGCTGACCCCAAATGACATCTCAGGTGTACCATATTCAAAAATAATGGATCTGAATGCACTAATGTTCATCATGTATGGCAAACATATTAACTTTAGAGCTCATGTCCGAGCTATATCTAAGCCACTTGCCCTTAGGTATGAGGTCAAATGTCAGTACTTTCTTGTGAACGTATCCTGTTCTTGCTGCTGATTTGTTGAAATAAATGCTGACACACAAAATGACTGATATATATCTATGAACTGTTGATTAGGATAAAAATGCACCTTATTACCTTTTGCTTCTAACTAAGCTTTCTTGTTGATTGTTTTCAATAATAATAACTTAATATTGATATTTTGCTTCTTTGGTGAATGTTAATGAATATTTTGAAGGTAGCCTGCTTACCTTTTATTAAGTACACTCACCACTTTCTCCCTGCTTTCATTATTGCATTGCAAAGTTCTTAGATTTTCACAAACTTTTCATCACCTCTGTGACTTAAAAACCTTGTGGTTCTCCAAATGAACGCTCAAACAACAATGTCTTATCAAGTGATGACATTTTCCACGGAAGTCAGCAATAAAACAGGAAATAGCACCATAGGTAAAATGATGATGTCACTTCTTGTTTTTAGCAAAACATATTAATAAGTACCTATTTTAGAAGTAGAGATCACTTAGACACACTCTCACAAAAAATCAGTCAAATTCATTAAAAAATAAATAAGTAATAAGGGTTTTAGGTAGGTCCCCGTTTTTTTGGGACACCCCGTAGACACGCATATCAGTTACAATACAGCGCAATTGTGTTACTATATTTAGAAACACATGCGATAATTATTATTATTATGTTCTTTGTTTTGAATTCACATAGAAGATAAGGATATTTATGTGATAAGATACAATGGCACATATCAAAGTATGTCTCCAAGTAAACCTTGTTTTACATGATCAGGGATTGTTTGTTTTCAGGCTGGAAGCTGTTCATTTAGGATGTTACCCTGTATGCCCGAACCAACTCGTATATCCAGAAATATTTCCAAGTGAGTATCTTTACACATGTGGTTTATGAGAAAATCCTACAACTCAGATCATATTGTCAAAACTCTTGTTATAGACTGGTGCTCTTGTTATAGACTGGTGCTCTTGTTATAGACTGGTGCTCTTGTTATAGACTGGTGCTCTTGTTATAGACTGGTGCTCTTGTTATAGACTGGTGCTCTTGTTATAGACTGGTGCTCTTGTTATAGACTGGTGCTCTATGTAAAAATAATTCTCATATCCCATTAATGTGGACTGGTCTATTAATAGATCTAAGTAGATGTTTGTCAATACATTATTCCTCAACCTGGTGTAATAACCTCATACAATAACTTGCTATTTTATTCATTATTTCAGAGGAATGTTTGTATAACACTGAACCTCAGTTATATAAAATGTTGAGAGAAATGTGCAGAAAACCTCATATAACAAGAAACAAACACATCATGGTGAGTTAATATTGGTAATATGTAAGTCTGGTTTAACAACGCTTCTCAACAGTTTTCAGTGACTGGTTCAACTAACTAGTTTTCCTGAACTGTATCCTGACTACCGATACTAACCTACCTTTCAACAATGACCCAACAACTTCTCCACATGTGGTGGAAAATCAAAATTGATGTGTCAATTTTTCATTCACCATATCGACATTACAGGTTAAATTCCGTTTTCCGGGATAACGGAATTTATTGAGCGACAATGTGCGATATATTCCGAATGTACGTCAGGGGGGGAATGCGTATAGCATATAGAGCAACCAGGTACAATAATCACGATTATTTAAGCCAAATGATAAGAATTTGTAAAAAGTCTTACTAGTAAACAATGACAACACAATTTTACGACCTCGCTGACAATATTTTCGCCAAAATAATATGTTTAACTTGAAAAATGCGTATATTTTCTCCCATCGGTATGGAGCTACTGAAGCGGCAGTGTAGAATAAAATGCAATGTTTCATATATAAAGCATTTTTTAGGATAATTCTTGCTAAAGTTTAAAAACAAAGATGTTTAATGATAATGTGTAATCATTGTTTTATATGTTTTTCATGTTTAAACGTTGAAAAAAGAATAATTATATACACTCCCGCTATACCGCTTATTGCTCGCTAACCCCCTGACCGTGAAATTTCGGTTCCGGAAAAACGGGTTTTATTGAGTAATGTCGATATCGAGAATGGAAAGACATGACATGCCGTGACCAGGAATCGAACCAAGACTGCAGGGATACAAATCCAGTTCACCAACAACTGGACTACAGTCCCTAGTACTATTTGTCCTGACCCAAGTGTTTTATCTTGAACATAAAACTTATATACATTTCATTTCTAAAATTTCCCTGTAATTTCACTTCCATGGGAGACAATCCATGCACACTATATTTATTTGATTGGTAGGTAACTGAATAACGGTGCTCGGTAGTTCTTTGCTGTGGCGACTGACCCAAGGTCTGAATAGATTTTCCAAGTACATAGTATATTGGCTTACATGTTTGACATTTAGCATTTCCTTATGGACCTCAGAGTGACATCAAGTCTCAACATGTGCATACATATTCTCAACATAAATGGAACTATTTGAATTCTCTAATTCATAGTTAACCAATTTTACATCCATCTGCTTGTTTTCTTTAGCTGGTACATACTATATACTAGTAAGAGGATACTTTCCGCCTGGTCAAAATTTGAATTTTAGACATTTGGCATGCAGAAATGTTAGCGATTGCAAAGACCTAAATATACAGATCTTTGTCAATTGGTTTAAAATAAAGTTCATTGTTTGGCTATAATAATATTTTGGCCAGAAGGATATTTGCCAGAGGGATATTTACTTATTCACTTACTTGTATACAGTATTTCTTATTCATTTATTTTCAGGTTGATACTAAACAATATTCATGGGAGTGTTTGAAGGCGGAGTTTATCAAGCATTTAAAACATCATGAATATTCATAGAAGCTCTTTCCACAGTCATTTATTAAATTGTGTATCATAAAGAAATAAAGTGCTTTTATAATATTTTGAATAATGTTATTACTGTTCAATTTCTTAATATCAACCAAATTCTGTTAGAGCTGTACTCCAGAAAGACAAAATAGGTATGAAGTATGGTTTTAAAACAAGAGCAACCGCCTTGCGGGTGCAGCCGCTGATCTGATCATTGTCACTGTAAAAAAAGGCCCATTACCCTTGCATAAAGTAGGGCAGTGTTATGAGTCTTGCTTAAAAAAGTGAGGTATTGATGGTGAAAAAAGGGGCAATAACTCAAACAAAATGCAGATCAGAGTTATGGTTCTTGCTTGATATGGTCAGGTATTGATCATGAACAAGTGTTGAAAGTTTCAAAGCAATAACTCTGATTGTTTAGGAGAAAAGTGGACCTAAACACAAAACTTAACCAAGGAATTTTCTGAGTCCAAAAAGGGGAAATAACTCTCACAAAATGCAGATCAGAGTTAAGGTTCTTGCTTGACATGGTCAGGTGTGGATGGTGAACAAGTGTTGAAAGTTTCAAAGCAATAACTCTGATAGTTTAGGAGAAAAGTGGACCTAAACGTAAAACTTAACCAAGGCATTTTACTTTCTAAGTCCAAAAAGGGGCAATAATTCTTACAAAATGCAAATCAGAATTATGGGTCTTGCTTTACGGGCTCATGTATTGATGGTGAACAAGTGTTGCAAGTTTCAAAGCAATAGCTTTGATAGTGTATGAAAAAAGTTTACATTAACACAAAACTTAACCAAGCAACGCCGACGACGATCAAGTGATGACAATAACTCATCTTTTTTTCAAAAATCAGATGAGCTAAAAAGGGTCTGAAATAAGAAACTTTGATGTCACATGTCTATTGATATAATCAGGGCTTAGAATACAAAGTACAAACATAATATCTTGTTAGGTTGTTGTTTTATTCCAATGCAATATAAAAACATCAAATGCAGTGTATAATAAAATGATACTAGATCTATTGATTGTTGTAGAAAGATTATTGTTCACTCTGGAGAGGGTTTTGTTTAGTAGAGGGCCATTCTGGAGACGGTTGTTGTTTAAATGAGGGCCATTCTGGAGAGGTTGTTGTTTAAATGAGGGCCATTCTGGAGAGGTTGTTTTTCAATAAAATGCTACGCTGGAGAGGTTGTTTTTCAATAAAATGCTACGCTGGAGAGGTTGTTTTTCAATAAAATGCTACGCTGGAGAGGTTGTTTTTCAATAAAAGGCTACTCTGGAGAGGTTGTTGTTCAATAGAGGACTGTTTTGGAGAGGTTGTTGTATGAATGAGGGCCATTCTGGAGAGGTTGTTGTTCAATAAAGGGCTGTTTTTGGAGAGGTTGTTGTATGAATGAGGGCCATTCTGGAGAGGTTGTTCAATAAAGGGCTGTTCTAGAGAACTGGTTACTCAAGGAAGTGCTGCTCTGGAGAGAATGCACTGTATATTAACCATTTATGGACACACGTTTTAAACAACTACCAGATCTCCATTATGCTCCGTACAGATACACCTGACAGATTTTCTTGCTGATGTGTGACAGTTCAAAAGTCAAATTTTCATTATTTCTGAACTCTTACATGGAGATATTTCTAACAGCCTTGACATGTCAGGAAACTGTTAGTAGTATGAGTATGCTGTAAAGGGTTTATAATGCAACCTGCCAGTCTGAGACCAACCCTCCCTAGAGCAATAACCTGTTTAGCAACATAATTTTTATGCATAAGTGATCATTTAGTTATAATTCAAGATCTCCATAGCAATAACCATTGGGTATTGTCACATATAATTTTGTAATTGAGCTAAAGACATGAAATAACATGGGACAATGTTATACATTGTGGCAACAACCTCTGTACAGCAACCAAAACAAACTGTGTTTCCGAATGGTTGATGCTTTTGAGAGGCTGTACTCTAGTTCTTATTTCATTCTAATTGCCAAGTACCACATAAGCTTGGTCAGCATGCCAATTCCTAGTAGTACCAGTATATTATCACTGACAGACCACGTGATATTCTGAGTGATGAGTGCAATGTCTGATGGGAAATGTGTGATTGTATGATTGGTACCAGGGGTAGTTGTATTACATATTGGTATCATACTGTCAGCGCCGCACCTGAAACAGCAAAGACAGGATTATGGAAAACATCTGACAGGGAAGGCAGCACTCAACTGAAACAGCCGAGCTCAGAAATAACACAGAACACAACCACACCCATAATGCCCAACACACAAGACTGAAATCATGGAGGTGAAAATCGTAAAACATGCGAGTTTGCTAAAAAAATGTAGGGGGACATTGAAAAGTGAAAACATCATTTGAATTAAATTATGAAAATTACTTAACTTGCTCACTGACATAATACATGTACAGTGTTAATATGCCTAGCTCATAGTTTGAAGGAAATGCATGTTTATTGCACCATCTTCCATAGAGGAAACTCCAAAGCAGCATATGTCAACAACATTCGAAATAACAACATGAAGACTGAGTCAATATAATAAAGTGTGTAACCATGACAACATGGCGTAACTGTACACTATAATACATATAAATTGTATAATAAAGAGTGGATGAAATAGCACAATTCGTTGGCCTAGAAGAATAAGGACGTAAGTGCAAAAATGCCAATTTGAGAAAACTAGGAAAAACTCTAAAAACTACCATTTATCTAGGGAAAACTAGTCCTTTCCACTTCTGTTGGGTCAACATGACCTTTTCCGACTTAGATGAAAAACGACTCGTAAGCCTTCTGGTGAAGATTTGGATTCTGTACAAAATGTTTTTACTATTGGTCTTATTTATAAGACCGTTCCTTAGTCTTCTAAGCCAGCGAATTTTTACATAAATTATATACCTTATTGGTTCAGCATCACTGAATTCCAATGTAATAAGAGCATTCAATCCGTAAGTGAAATAGGAGGCATATTTGCCCCATCTCAGCCATATTGGTGGAGTACAGAATGCTCCTCCTACAAAAAAAGAGTTCATAGTTTAGTACTACTAAGTTATTTTAGGTATATTAAGAAAACTGAGTTTTACAACTTGTACTAAACTCTGTGGTCACCTCATTTCTGATGTTATCTATTGGCATGAGAGAAGCGAAGACAGTTTGACACCAAGCGTCATGCAATGGAAACACCCTTATTTTACACGTCATTGTAACATATGAACAGTTACACTTTTGTAAATGAGGATGCATAGAAACAACAGCAAAATGAATGAATTGAAAGTTTGAACATTACCCCAAAGCATCATAGACAGTAATCCCAGTGACACCACGCTGATTGTCCATGGTGGATTTAATGCGGCTCCAACAAAGAGACCGATGCTCTGTAATATATACGATTGACATAAATATTATATAAAATGTGCATGTACAGACAATTGATTGAAATAATGGACAATGGCAGTGTGGTAACATTGAACTGATACTCTCATAAAGTCGTGCTTATACGTCGTCCCGCGTGTTTGGTATTTTAACATTGTTGATGTAGAATAAGGAAAGCATACGTATGATAATGAATTCATGTTCAATTGTCATACGCTATATACAATAATTATTGTACATTGTGTATATGTATACATAGTACATAACTGTCTAGAATATAACGCCAGTTTCCAATCAAGCGGTTCTAAAGTATATGGACTCAGTGTCAATGTTTTCACCCAGAAGGGGGGGGGGGATTATGTAGGATGATTAGACATTTTTCGAAATTGGTTCTTACATTTCCCTCCCATAAGTCTATTTTCCGCTACATGTGAAGACAGGGTTTATCAACTTCCCGTACATCGGGATTTTATGTCTAATTCCCCGTGCACCCCCCTCTGAGGGAAACATAGATAAGTGTATTAAATACTGTACATAGCGGTAAATTACAGTTCTTGTAGATCATCTCTTTAGTCTTGATTCTCAGCCTCTAATAATACAGTACATTAAATTTTGTAATTAGGGTCAGGCTAAGCTGTATAATGGCGACGCCCAGTGTACATGTATATACAAAGGACAAAGGTAATAGAAGTCTTAATTTAACTTATCATCAAGAGCAGTTGGTTGCCATTCTCGTTCACCAGCGTGTATTTCGGACACCAGAATCTGAGAACTTTACTAACAACTGATCTATGAGGATGTTAGTTGCAAACGACTCGTAGCGCAATAATGTTTTGATGCGAGATAGAGTTTGCGATGTTTGCGGATAGGCTATGTATTACGAGTATAGTGGTCTTTGTTTGCATGTATTCTTCAACATAGTTTTGACAATATAGTTCAACGTTTCCACAGCGGCGTACCCTAAGCAACAGACTCTCTTAAGCACCATTACCATGTTGTTTCAGAACTAACCCTGTATTATAATTTTACCTCTCCAGAGCATCAGCATCTACCTCTATACCACAACCAATTTTATGTTCAACAAAGGGTATTGCTTTAGAGAGATCGTACTCGGTACTTACCTGAGCCACGAGGACATCTACCATGAGCACTAGCATAGATCCCATGAACGCCGTACCACTGTTTAGGTTACCTATCCAGTATATAACACATATATACACACATGGTTGTATGATGGCCAATGGTATCTCACTTAAAGTCTTGGAGATACAGTAAGCCGACGTCTGGTATAACTTATTGGATCGCTCTTGCAGAATAACACGTAGCTCTTTTGGAACTGAAAATGAAAATATTGCCTTTTATTATATATCACTATTTACTTGTAATATAATCGTCGAGACCAAAAATGCGTATTCACAGATTCTTATCAAGTCGATGTTGAACAGTCATAATGTAGCTGAAGTTAATTGATACTCAAATATTAAAAACTAAAATTATAATACATGTGCATTGTCATTATATACGTTTTATATTCAATTTATTTGAAAATCTGGCCGAGCATGTAGCCAACCACATTATTAAAGTACGAGCATTGCGTTGCAAATACATTTTTTTATTTAAAAAAAAATAATTTCTACCACCAGTATCAACAAACATAAGTTCAATAATAACAAGTTACAGGTACGTGGTAGTTAATATACGATTGCATCTAGTAAAGCAGAAGTGGTTTAATGTACTAATCAGAAGAAGTGACCATGTTATTTCATAGATAAAACACATGCCCACTTATTATACCTGGGTGTTGACTTGCATAAATACTTACATGTTAGGATGGCATCCAGCAGGGAAAAGAAAGCCCATTGGACGACAGTGAAGAAAAACTAAAACGCAAAATTAAATTAACAACATTATTTGTAGTTTAATTACAAAACAAAAACATATTGCATGTAGGTGTCTAAAATACACACACAACAATGAAAACTAAAGTTAACATGTAAAACGTTCGGCAGATAAACGGTGCACCCAAAATAACCAAAATGTAGTCAAACATAAAATCACGAGTCTGCATGAAAAAATAATGCATGCATGTTATAAGTTCATGCATATCTATTTATAACTAATTCTGTGCAACATAATGATTGCAATGTTGTCCAAGATATCGAATACACGCTATACAGTAGACTTTCAATCCGTCCTCCAAGACTGTTTAATTTCTTGAGTTACCTTCCTACGTATTGGATTAATGAGTTTTGTCTATAAGCTGTCTGTTTCCATTCTGAATGATGCATCATGTAGTTGCGGTTGTTAGCTTAATCAATTACTGTTTCATATCTCTCAGTCGTGCCCGGAAGAGCTTTCACACATTTCTATGGTTTTCGCCGTCTGCCTCCCAGGTCGAACCAATTTATTTCAATTCTGTCTCTATTGTGCGTCTTCCAAGTTGGTTTTGCACGTCATCGTCTCCCTTTTCCTTCAGGGGTCCATCGGAGAGTAACTCTTTTAATGTTTTCTTTGTGTTTACACAGAACACAATCTCAATAAAATCAGACCCATATTACGCTTCACTACTTTACGCTAAAGAAATGGAGCAAATGTTAGGGCCTGATTTTAATGATATTGCACAGAACATGTCCAATACAAGACTATTTCATATAAGTTTAGATAATGGACAATTCCAGTAAGGTAACTGAAACAGCCTATATGGAAGATTGCATTATTGTAAACATGTTACCCTCCCAAAATAAATACTTTACTTACTTACTTAACAACAACGAAAGAAGGCGAATAACTTATTACGCAACAATACTTATCATTGTTGATATATACTTGATTTAAATAAAAGCGGATACTTACCAGACCCATTCTGTCTTTGATCGTTTCCTCTGTACGTTCAGGCCTCCACCAAATCAGCACACACACGACAAGAATATAAATATTCTGACAGACACTGTAAAACATATATATACATATAATTACACAAAGAAATTTAAAACATATGTTCTATATATAAAACCACATGTATCAGGTCCATAGCCACGCTGAGGTGAAAACTTGAGACTTTACTAAAATAAGCATGTTTTTTTAATAAATAAATGCCTCAAATAGACCCTACCTAGAAAATATTTGTTTCGGTGTTTTTTTTTGTCTTCATGAATAGACTGATGCACTTTGTGTCTGGAGACAACCAGTCGAGAGGGTTCATTCCAGATGCTTATCGTTTGTTCCATAAATATGATTTACAACACCACTTTGGAAATTATAAAGAAACCGGCGTATTTCTATCTAAATGTCAATGAAGCATAAATATTCTTCAAAAATCTATAATAAATCTTGAACACTAAAACAGTCTTTGCAATAATGAACGATATCTCATCATCAATTAGCGACAGGTTAGCAGAAAATGTAGTGCGCGCTGATTGCTACAGTCCTTTGTGGACAATGGCTAGATGTTCTTTATCTAAATGTATTAAAAACAGTTGTGCGACAATCATCAAGGCAATGGCTACCCTGAATTCAAGACAATTTATCAGACAATGTTCAAAATGCCAATTTCTTACTGACAACATAGTCATTCATAGCGCTTGCCAGGGTCATGTTTTATATGAATCACATCGTAGGCTTTGGGTCATATTATAAAACTAAACGGACATTACTGGTTTACTGAGTTCTCTAATTTAGACAATAAGACACAGTGCTTAGAGATATTTACTCTGGCGACAGCAAAATTAATGATGATACCTCCTTACAAAATAAAGTTTTGTTAAGTCTGTGGTTGTAACAAGTCTATATGAATGGTGAATGTTATTGTCTTAGCAGACCATTCAGTAATCATAGTAATTATGATGTTCTTGTTTTTCGATTTCGAATAAGATAGTCCCACTATGTGCGTCGGAATTGAAACTATGTTATTTATGAAAGCAACAGTTTAACTATGCAACAATCATTGTAGTATGAATATGCTGCTTACAAAGCTTGTATCTGTGCATTATGTGCGCTTAAACGATCCTATATAAGTATAATAATAATAATAAAGACTTTATTTATAGAGGGAACATACTTGACACAACTGTCAATTTGCCGTAAGGCCCTCAACAGTATCTTGTAGAACATTGTTTATATTGTATGTATATACACATGTCATACCATGGTCATATGAATATATTATAATTGTATTTAGTTTATGTTGTCATAATTGTAATAATATGTCGATGTATAATATTTGTGTACTTGTCACTGTTATGTTTTGCTCTCCGATTCTGGAGGAAATAAAAGTTCTATCTATCTATCTATCTATCTTATTATACATACATACCTGACAGGAAACAGGATTCTCCGTTTGGCATTATGCCAATTTCGTGACGTCAGCACTTTTATTTGATTCCAGTACGACGTTCTACATCCAGTGTACACGGAACACGGTGGATTTATGGACTTACTTTGTACGGACAGTAGATTGTGGTTTTCTTCCTGGACTTTGACTTCCTCTAAAATCATGATTGTAAATTTATGATATTTTATTTATCTTAGTTACGACGGAAAAGAGTGCAATAACTCCAATACTGCACGGTAATAAAGTGCAATACTGCACTGGTTGTGACCTTTCAAGTTACCAAAAGGGTCAGCAGCGAATAAATGACTCTCATATACAACAATAAAAGAAACAACTGTGATCTATGAGGATGTGCACTCTAAGCATTGTGATATTACTATTAGAATCAACGATAAAGTCCCACTGGATATATGATTACACTGGAATCTCGGTCCAGTTTTGACCATTACAAATTACGTATATTTCAATATTCGAACGAGTACCAGTCAAGGTAGGACGAGCACGAGGGACGTTCAAAAATTAACAGGACTGGGGCCCTCACGGTAACAGTTTTAGATATTATACAAATATTATTTCATAATATTCTCACAAACGACTTACTTGTGTTGCTCAGTTTGGTATAGGAATGTATAAATCACCATTGTCACTATAAATAGCTTATTTCATAGACCTATGAAAAGTTCTAACGCACTTGTAGTAAAATAGCGCGACGTCATTTTGTGCGCCGGGTCAGCGTTTGTGAGCTTTTTTAAACACATTTAAACACATGTAACTCTTAGACCGCGTATTTGTTCTCGTTCATAATTGTACTGTATGTAGCAAAAATGATTCCGCTTTCCGATGATAAATAATTTGATTTATATTGTACAACCATGCGGGTTTTATGACAATAGTCTGTTTATTATTGAACATCCCTCGTATCTACTAATCGGACTACCTTGGGAGATATAATTGTCTCATATATAGCATGTTCAATATAACAGCTGACTAATGTTTTATGATGATAACTATTATAGATACATGTACATACTAAGTTCATGCTCATTGCCATTCATTTGAAAATGTCCATTACTATTATCGTCTTCATCTTCATCTGTACCAGTTCTGTGAAATAAAAATATTCAGTTTTCGAAGAATTGTTGACATCCTATATAGCACGGGGAACATTACAGGTACTGTATTAAAAACATAGCTATTTAAATGCGTAACTGTCCTAAAGTCCACCGTTTATGAACACACACCGGAAGCGACTACATTGTTACATTGTTTACATAATGCACCGGAAGTTACTATAGTAGGGTTTGTCTCGTAAATAACCACTAAATTTCTACTCAAGTCCGTAAAAACTTTGACGTGTTTCCATTACTTTGAAGCTTTGTGTCCCTTAACATTATTTTCAACTTTATTTTGTGGTTTATATACATCCCTGTCTGTAAAACACGCGCGTCATGTGCAGGCAGTTATTCATAAAAGAGAAATTAATCAGAAATGATTTAGTCGTTTGAAGGTCTGCAGATATCGTTAACATTATACTTACTCAATGAGCCTAAGTTTATTCAATACACTCCTTTGGTCACTGCTGAACTCTGATTCTGTTGCAAGAATGCTCACTGAAGATAGATTACCAGTATTACAACACATATTGTAGTATAAGTACATGCATATTCATGCATATAAGAACTAACCTAAGTTATCCGTCATCCTGGCACATGGTACAGATCATTACAGCAAATAATTAAATACAAGTACCACTGGTCCATTGAAACGTATATTCATAGCGTAGTTGGGAGCCACATTGATGTAATCATGTAATTCTCTAACTTTGTAATTTTGAATGGGGCCCTTTCATGCAGGACTAGCAATTTGCACACTGATGATCTTTTGTGTGCCTTTTTTGCTCTGCTCTTTATGTTGAGTGCTACCTCCTTGTCTGATTTCGTTTTGTTCTTAGAAACTTCGTAATAAAAATATGACCAATGTATATTGGCTTGTCGGGTAGAACTAGGCTACTTACTCAAATGCTCTGATGGAGTAACACACAATGGCGGTGGACTTCCGGCGGAAGTTAGGCAATATCCTAATACATCTGGTTTCCCTTTGTAAACAACCTAAACGAAAATGCATTATTCATTTAAATGTCTGTGGAGCATTGACAACTAGATATGATATATAAAAGGACAATGGGGGTTTCGTTTAGTTCAATCCAGCATATTACAAAGGAAGGTAACTCTCGGTGTCTTGTAAATTTTATGACATTTGGATGACGGCGCATGAGATCTAAATGAAGCAGATAGATCTAGTTGGCCATGCTATTTTCAGATTTATTCGAAATACAAATGTACATGTAATCCGAATTCGAACTTACATTGTTTTGATGTAAAAACGCTATGGTCGAGCAACTGTTGATCATGTGACTGACTGGTGACGTCATACTGACAATAATGGCTTTGTTTGCTTCCTGACAAATTGACCTCATCAATGACGTCATCTTGAGGCATTCACTGCATGAAATTCCAGTAAATGGTCCCTGAATTGACATAACGCTGCATTTTACTTATATTGATTACAGTACCGTAATTATTAAAACGAAGTTTACAAATAATTAATATACTCCATACTGTATTAAGAAATAAATTATTTACTTCTGTTCACAATTAAGACACACATTGAATATGAACAATGCGACTTTCAGTGCTTTGATTTTACTGTGGGAGAAAAGCAAAAATTGAAACCCAGTTATTATAGAATTGGTACTTATATGATACAAGTATACAAGGAATAACTTGTTTCTCTCTCATATCATCGTGGCGATGGATTCCATCAGCAATGGTGTGTCGAGCGCGATCACTATCTATTAAGTTGTAAGTAGAACTTACAGAGAACAAAATCGACTTAAAATAAATTATTATAAACAGAGAATATACATGTTATCTATAGTCTCTGATATAAAGAATAATACAGTCAATGCGTGTACTTGACTTACATCTATGACTAACATATCCGAACCCTGCAACATCTCACAAGCGATGGACAGACATTTCTGATAGAACCTGGATATCAACTGTACCGCTACAACAAAGAATAGAACACAAAGTGAGACGTGATAGCATCATCTAAGCATCACCTAGTAGGCCTACGTACATAATAACAAAAATGTAGAAGGTCGTAAATACAAAATCAATATTTTGCGAAAACGTCTGAAAAATAATCGTTACTTAAAGAAAAACAAGCTTTTTAAACTTCAATTTGGTCAACATGAAAATAGGTTCATAAGAAGCGCATTGTGATGCATATTTTAAATAAGCGCGGATCTTAAAAGGTAGTACAAACTGTAAGTAGTACCTACGACCTTCTAATTCAAAGTCAGCGATAGCTAAATAGCATATTCTAACACGATCTGCGGATTAATCCATTAAATATAGAGCGGACCTAACAATGTATTATTACCCCCATAAAACATACCTATCAAATTGGCTGTTTCTATTTACGCCCAGTATCACGTGACATATTTATGAATGAATGAACGTAAACTTTATAGTAAAATGTTCTACGAGTCACGATGACAAGGCGAGTTGCACGAGAATCCAGTGTTACAGCTATGACGCATCTATTTTTAGAAACTCCAATATACTCTAGAAACCAAGTTTTATTAAAGCTTCTGATAATCAATTCATTTATATTTTTCATTTTATGAAATAGATACCATATACTCGTGTTATTAAAATTGTATCAATGTTTAAAATGTGGTATTTCCTTCAGAAAATTACGAAGGTCGTTTTCATTAACGAGGGAGGTAATTGTACCAGCTAATAAGCCACTCAATTTCAGCGTGGAATTATGTTCAATGTCAAATGGGTGAAAATGGAATGCGCGCAGTTAAATAGTGCGGGATATTATCGTATTTAGAATCGAAATAAAAACTCTGTTCTTGTATATTGTCGGTGAATAAAACACGGGCACTCGTTCGGATGCGGAAAATTAAATCACTCGTGCTACGTACTCGTGATTTCATTCTTCCACATCCGAACTCCTGCCCGTGTTTTATTCACCGACAATAAACGCGAACAGATTTTTATTTCTTAAACAAATTATGACCACATTCTCAAATATGTTTCGACCAAAACTCAGATTCGGACCTCGCTAGACTTACATTCAATACCAACTTGTTGCTCTCATATCATTATCGCACTTCTGTCACCATAAGTAAGGATGTCTTACAGTAAACACCATCTCGGCCAGCACAGTTAGTAGGGCGTCTTAGTCACACAGACAGTTTGGTTACCGCGTTGGTACGCGTATGTAGAGAAATCGTTAATTGATTGTGGAAGTACACATTGACTATAGTTCCAGCAAAACTGGTTACAACGTCTGTCCACCGTATATATGATGGGTTTATAAACGGTTGTCAAAATAGGTTGATCAACTGTAAATCGACAAATTTTCCGTGAGGAATACAAACAAGACAGAACTACTGTTATATCTGGGACGGCACTCCGACTATAACCTCAGAACTACTGTTATATCTGGGACGGCACTTCGACTATAACCTGCACCACGAAACAGATCCGTCGAAATGATATAATGTAACAGTGTTGTCATTGAAATGCGTTTTTACTTTACGATCGAGGGTAGTTCTTAAAGTATTGAGACGATCTGTAAATAATTAGAACCACGAATGAGTAAAAGTCCCAAAATGACAAGTGTCTCAATACTTTCTTGACAGCTCTCGTACAAATCCGGTACTTACGAAGATTAGCTATATCACGTATGCCTGTCAATCTCTCTGCAGTATTTATTTGCTTTTCCTTCTTCTCGAATGGAAGTGACGTAGGTATACGTAAGCCGCCAGCAAACTAAAATATGATATTTAAATGTGTTTAAAACACTGAATGGTTATTAATGTTCCAACTGGAAACTTATCTCGATTAGTCCAGTTTCTTTTTTGTTTTTATACATACCAACACATTAATTTATTCATCTTATTAATGGAAAACTAAAACAATATAATATTATTTTGATTTGATTTGCATTGTGTATTCCCCGCAAATTGAAGAATAACTCATATTTTCAGTCGTAGTGGTTATATAAGCTCTTTACATGATGCTTTAAAACGGCTTCAATACTATGTAACAATATTAATCTTCATTCATGGCTGTTTTTGTTTTGTTTCGCTGAGGTATAAGAACATCCTATTATTTCTGGATCACCCCTCGAACTGTACTTAAGAAACGTTTGATCACCCCTCGAACTGTACTTAAGAAACGTTTTTACTAAGATGCTAACATTGTGAATACCACTCCTATTGATGATTTCAATGTATATATATAATAGTAATGCGCCACATTGTAAAATAATTTAACACAAATTCCTTAAGTTTTAAATAAGAGTGAAATACAAACATTGTTTACTATTTAGGGGATGTCATGTTTATACAATTACTGTTAAGTGTATTCCACTGATAATATCCATAAAACGGTCAAGACAATATTTGTTTATAATTAAGAACTTTCAGTGTTTGAGATGCTATAACACACTATATAAAGCATACCATAAAATCACCATGTACGTATATATACGAGGGGTGTTCGATATGTATTGTCCTTAGGGTCACAAATAAGAAAAATCGTTTATCCTTTCACATTTCTAGAACCATTAAGATTTCCGCAATATTTCGTGAAAAAAATCAATAAAATTTAATTACCGGACTGTTGTTTCTGTTGTCTTTTCAAAGGGTAAGTAATAGACTGTGCGACTTTTGCGAACTGTCGATTCGGGAAATAATCTTATCCCACAACTATCATATCGTAAAGTATGTAAATGTCTTCCATAAAATATGATTTGCTGTACTTGATTGTCATTTTTGAACAAAATAAGAGCATTTAAAGTCGCGAAAATGTGTGTCAAAATAAGTCCAAAAACATGCTTTTTGCAATGAAAATGTTCAAATAGTTGTATTAGTTAGAATTTGGCATATTATACATGGATGTAAGCGGTAGACCATCAACATTGATTTCTGGGCAGAATTTGGGGTCAAAATACAATTGATATGATTGTATGAAGTTATTGGTGCGTGAACCTGCTAACAAGCATCATTTGGTATAACTAAGAGTGATCTCCCGTGTTTTTGACCACCTTACTCGTCGACAACAAATAATTTCATTTTTATTTTAAGTTCTGATGGAAACATAGGGATTCAGTTATCGTTTCGTTTGTTACAGTTTAACGAATACTGACATTTACTTTTTCTAAACGACCACGGCAAAGATGACACAAATTTTGCTTAAAGTGAACATAATACTACTCCAGTAAACCCTCTTCTAAGTTCAATGAATTACTTAATTGTTGACGTAAGGCTATGTAATGTTTTAGATATAATAGAATAGAAACATACACCTTTTAGACAGTAATCGTAGACACATTCTAAATACAAAAATGTATTGTCATAGAAAAATGCAAAGGACAAGGACAATACATATCGAACGCCCCTCGTATCTTTTAAGTGCGAACAAAGTAAACTGGTACACGAATATATAAGTTTCTTGTGCGGAATATATCAATATAAGCCTCAACAAACGCTTACTTCTAAAGTTTCACGAACTGTCAGAGTAGGGAGGAAAAGCGGCTGTTCCGGTACAAATGCAACTCCTGCCGACCAATCGCTGTACTCCGAGGCTGTTCTGTTAATAGAAACATCTCCCTCATATGAAGGATTCCGGCCCGCAATGGCTGACAATAGGGCTGTCTTGTCACTATCTGAATACGATACAAAATAATTATGTTTACAATTTTCTAACCTACTCTTTACTGCAGACGTATATATGTGTATGTATGTTTTCCAGACTTACGTCCGTAGCTCAATGATTAGCGCGCTTACAGTCTAATCTGGCGAGCCGGGTACAAATACGGGTAGAGGCACTTATATGCCTGCCATATTTCAGCAGAAAGCTGACTGTAAATCAAGGCTATGCTCAACAGCTAATACAAATACCAGCAAGATTTGCATTGCTAGTTCTGTCATGCTTCGAAATGATTATACCAGGTGTATGTGGTTATCTCTAAGGGTAAATCCAGTACATCATATTGATATGCCTTCTGAATCCAACAAATTTCAATTTAAAGAAAAAAAACATGCACTATCTCACTATATGTTTCATTCCCCCCTATTACTCTAAACACCATATTTCTGATGGTATTCTTTAGCGAGGACATTAAACTGTCACTATCCCGTAATCAGAGGAAATTTATTAACTGATTAAGTACTGTTTTATAATACATTTTGTATTTTAAGTGGCAAGTGTGCCAATGGTTTGGATACGGAATTCTATCATAGAAGGGTATCGCCTTTTGAATGTGTCTCTCTGTAACGTGAAACGCAAAAGTACGATGACTATTTAAAAGCTACAAAATGAAACTACGACGGGAAGATTTTGTTTCACTTCCGAGTATTCAGTCCTGACGGAGTGCGACCCCATAAAAAATATTTGCATGTACTACATGTATTTGGACATGTTTGTCCACAACACTATTAGACCCCATATACAATTTAAAAACTGGTCAAAAACGAATGTTAGTAACGTTATGAAAAAAAATATATGAGTCGCTCTCAAGGAAAGTCCGCTATTTTGACAAAAATGTTAGGTTTGGGCTTTTCTGTCATCTTGGAAATACATATTATAATAAAACGGCAGACTAATAGAATTTTGTTCATAGCCTTGTCTGTCAAGAAGTTACAGTTACTGTTTTTGTCGAGATACAGTAAACTGGTAAAGCATTTTAACGCGACGTCGCAAACGTCACAAGAAGTATTTCATAAATCGAGTATTTGTAAAATATTGACCTATTTTTTTCGAAATAGTTTTCTTTTCGAAATAGTATCACGTTTAGAATGATGTTTATCATTGAAACATATTACACAATTGTAGTTATTCATATTTAATGAAAGATAGCTACTGAAGACTGGCAAAATTAATGTATTATTTTATAATTTACTGTACACAGATAATCCGTTAGGGGAGATCCGGAACGTGTGGCTCGACCCTTTTACATATTTGTATAATAAGAGAATCAGAATATACATGTATTAATAAAACGTGTACACATTATTGGGGTAATGAAATATATTTAAGTTACCATAATATGTTAGACAAAAAAAAACTTACCGGAATGTCCCAAAACTGCAACAATCTGCCCCTTTCTTACTGATAGGGAACATGGTGAATTATTATTTTCTGGTTTCTTCCATATCGCTGTGTCATCATATTGTAATTCTGTCATGTTGGATTCTTACGAAGCCGATTAGCTGATTAGTGTCCGCTAGTGAGCCGTGACCTAGTCGCATGTATATGTGTCTTAATTAATCCAATTTCCGTGTATCTTAAAAAACCCGACTCGAAAAATCAGTTTGTAGCACCTGCACCTTGTACACGCTAAAAGTTCTAAACTATTGTACATCGAGTATCGAAACGAGTAGTCCTAGACCTGTTAGGATTATCCCAAAATAAAACTGTTGTTGAATTCAGATTTTTAAAGCCCTACTTGTAGGTATTTTCTTATAAGGAATATTTCTTCATTGATTCACCAACATATATAAACGAACCGTGAATTTTATACTACATGAATATAGTTGTCGTCATCTTGACCCGGAGATAATGTACGATAAGTCAACAATTAGACGCCATTGAGAGAATTCATCAAATATTGACAAGTCGGTGGTCTAAATCATTAAATCAAGACTGACCATTAATCCTGGCTTTTGTTTTCATAATTACGATTCGTGTAAATAAAACGCTCAATGTCAACGACAATATTTCAATAATTTCGGACAATTTACAAGGGTCGTTCAATATTATATGGTATAACTTCAACACATTCTCGTTCGCCAACGTGTTGCACGTGGATATCGGTTGATTCTAATGCACGAGAATATCCTACACAGTGATACCCAATGTACACAATACCACACTCACCTTACAAGACGCGTCAGGGTACTGTTTTATCAAAGCACTTACGGAAATCTTATCCTCAAATCATGCTTCTACAACTAGTCTACATTACAAAAAGAATATAGATATGGTACGTAGAAGTTCATTAACTGATTGCAGATCGCTTTTCCGCAATTTGTAATTAAATATAATTTAAATTTGAACGTATGTGTAATGGTTTCGTAAGCGCTTTGATCAAACATCACCCGGGTGTTAAGTAGACCAGCCCATCCCCATCGCAGATACACTGTGACTATACTGTAAAATGTTTGCGTCGGAAACCAGGAGCTCGTTGCCTAACCAAACCGTTTCCAAATTGGGTTATCGAGCGCTTTCCTACGCCTATGCAACGACACGCAACCAGCTAGTAGTGCTCGCTGATAGCATACCGTTTCTTAACTTTATGCTAGGCGAGCGCTACCGAGCGCTTGCTGGTGCAACGGACCGCTTCGGTAACGCTCGATAGCACTTTGCTACGCAACGATTGGTATCCGCGAGTGCTCGCCGGTAGCATATATTTGTTTCGCTTCGTTCGCTACGTGGCGTTTTCATGAAGCAAGCCGCTCCCTAGCATAGGCTACTGAACGCTCGGTAGCGGTTTGGTTAGGCAACTGGCTCCAGGTGGAAAAAACCTGTTGATATAGTACGGAGATTTTAACGTGATCCTCGACCTTCTGCCAAGATCAACGTAACATACTTTAGTACTGAGCGCACGAAACCGAACACTTAATATATTGCTCACTGTACACGCTAAGACAATCCACAGCCAATCAGAGAGTCAGACGGCGGGTGCGCCAAGCCACACACGGTAGATACCGTCCGTATTCCCTCAAACAATATATATTTCAAGTAAGCATTTAAAGCCCGTTTCTCACAATGAATGACACTTTGCATGGTTTCTTAAATTATCATATTACCATAGAGGGAGGTAATCGCATGAAAACATGACCACATATGTTAGGCATGTATATGGGACCTCTACAATCCAACAGCATTGGCGATGCCACATTGTTAAACAGAGGTCCAGGGGTCATATCCATATGTCGATCACCTGTGGTCGATTTCATTTCGATAATGTGTCAGTGTGCTAATTTGTCAATATTGGTTTGTAAACAAGTTAGTGCTAACATCGTTGCTCAACAATTTTAATTTTCAGTCATATAGGCTACAGGGGCCCATTAACCAGTTTGTCTTGACAATATTCTGACACGTAATATCGTGAAGCCTTTCCACAAGGAACCAGTCTTTTCTCTTCTACTCGCTACAAAGATGCCTCTCCGCATGCGGAGGACAATTTACATTGTCGTCAAATTTATATGACCTGTCGCGACCGGGAATCAGAACCGGACCACTGGGTAACACATCCAGCACAGTGACCACTGGACCACGGCTGGGGCTTCCTAACTAGACCAGTCCACTATCTTGGTTAGAACTACGGTATAACATTATCAGTTAGTTCATTTCATTGATAAAATAAAGACAAGATAATAATTATGTAAGTTGTTTTATAATACATACAAAATATAGGCACACACATAAATACCATAAAACAATAGTTATAATGCCCAACAAAGCAATATGCATTGTACTTGAACAGTAAAATCAATCTTAAAAGACCACTTCAAGGTAAGACCACTTTAAATTTAAGACTCACATTGTCAGGTTTTACTATTTATTCTACCCCATTATTAAGACAAACTGTGTTCTATATTGAGGCACCTGCATGGCTATCGTATAAGCAAGAGTTGAATGTACATATACATATGCAAATCGTAGTACATGTACATATGTATACAAATGTATGTCACAGGTAAATGTATCATTCATAAACAATCATTTTTTGCATAAATTAATATATACTTTATAGATCTACCAGAAGATAAAAAAAATATATAAATTTTACACATAAAAAACAACATTTTTTAAATACTTTTCAATGATACAGTTACCTGTGGTATATACATATAGCATGTTAAGAAATCAATAAAAACGACGGAAAAGTTAAGACCACTGAATTATCACATTCATAATAAATATTATTTAAGAAAAAAAGTTCATATGATTTTGAAATACGAGTACATACTTAAATATATTTTGAAATCAATCACAAATAATACATGGATAACTGGAATGAAATATGATATGATAATTATGGAATGATTTTATTGTTTTTGAGCATCAATATGTGGTAACTGCACTAATCTAGTTCGGGCTCTTGGACATCAATTGTAGCAGAGTTGTCTTTCTTGGTAGCAAAGCTTGCACACATAGCTTTAAACACGTCCATTGTATGTGGCTTTTTAACGTCGTCTTTGCCATTGAATGGTAGCCCCGTAACTCCATTCTCCTCAAGAGTTCCTTCAGCACTTTGATTTGAGGTTTCGCAGTTGAGCATAGACTTATTTTCACGTGACACGAGTATAGAATCTTCCGGAGAATTATATTCAGTATAATTTGTATCACTCACTGGAGGCGCATGCGCAGTCCTGTTTTCTGGAGAATATGTCGAGTTTCCGTTTGTGAATTTTGCTTGATGGATATTTCCTGACTCACGTCCATTTATCGAATGCAAATCATCGGAATGCAAGAGGTAATTGTATTGTATCCCATCAGGAGAACTCACCTCCGTTTTTACTCGTTTTGGCGGATGTATTGTTTTGATATCAGAAACCGCACTATTTTTTCTCTGGACTATTTGTTGGGGTACACATCCGCGTTTTCGTTTTGCTGCGCCAACCTTTGGGACGGTGTCAGTTTTTACTACATATGAGTCTACCTCGTTGTGAATCTCATTATTTGATGACGTCAGAGAGTCACGTGAGGATTCACCTGATCTGTTTCTTTTTTTATCCTCATGACCATTTGGAAATGATAGATCAAGCGGAGCATCATGTGACGGTAAATCGGTCTGAAACGATGTTGAGGTAGGACTAAACAAAACTGGACTGTGAGTTGACTTAACTTCTGGAGGTGACCCCGTTGTGGGAAATACCGGTGATGAGATGCTATTTGAGATGTGCGTCATCACAAGTGGTGTTTCGACGGGCGATAATAAACTTTCCCGAAATTGTGAATACTCTACATCCATATCAAACGCTTTAGAAGAATCATGTCCAGTTTCGTACATAGTTTGAAGCTGGAGATTCTTTCTAGCAGGGAAACCCCTCGCGCGCTGATTCTGAAACCAAACGTTTACTCGATCTAGAGGAATACCCAAGCGTTCAGCGACTGCAGTACGTATGTTCATCGGTGGATTTGGATTTTCTTCAAACATTCTGCAAAGTACGTTTAATTGGAACATTGAAAACCGTTCTCGTCTGTTGAAAGGTTCCCTAGGACCGCTTTTCCTTACATCTGCAAAAAGAAAATGAAATGTTTACAAAACACGTACGCCCTAAATAGCAGATCCAGATCCCGATCATTCTTGGGTTATTGATCGGAAACTATTTGGTTTATTTATTCATATTAAAGGTCACAGTGACCTTAACATACTGACCTTAGAATCTACAGAGGTCATGTACTGTTGATGACCAAACCTTTATATAAAGATTGAGGCTCCCGAGTCGAGCGTTCTCGATATATTGAACAGTTAAACCATTTGGTCTACCTACCGACCCACCGATATGTGAATATACATTTCGCTGGCTTAGAATTCTCACACTTACGACCTTATTATACCCATGCATATTCGAAATATGCATCACAATGCGCTTCTTATGAGCCCGTTTTCATTAAAATCGGCACAGGTCATGTTGACTAAACTGAACTCGAAAGTAAAGAGTAGTTTTCAGACAGTTTCTGTTGTTTTCTCAAAATTGAGATATTGTACTTACGACCTTCTCATTCTAAGCCAGCGATTTAGAAGTAAACCCCTCGCCAAAGATGGAGCATAACAAAATTGAGTAACATACGTATGATTATGATTTTTGTACCAAGTCATTCTGTACATTACGATTAAAAAGGAAGTTACCAGGAGAGCTTTCAGCATTTCAGCCGATCAAGCAACCCTTTGACATTTAACTTTCCTGATTGTTGAGCTACATAAGGAAACCTGCGTTCGAGTCTCTCTGTAAGACTATTTCTCTGCTGGTTTGTGTGCAGTCAACAATTGGACGAAGCATTATGTGTAATACTTACTCAAAGAAGTTAAAGCAGTGGCACAGATGGGGATCGACCGGGGACCTCTCGATCCCAAAGTACGCGCCCTACCTCTAGGTAATCGCTTCCCACTTGATTATGTTCTATCAATATATACTAATATAAACATAACGTAACAAACCTTGTGAATATTTAAGCATGTCCAGTGTCATCATTTGCTGTTCTTTGCTTTCAAGCCACGCCTTCATTTTGATATAAGGCACCCTTCCTCTTGCAGAAAGTTCGGCCCACTTTTTGTTACGCCCCTTCTCCATCAAGAAGCTAAGATTACCCTGACTCGTATCTTGCATGATGAAACGAGCTGCGAAGCGCTGTGAGACGCCGTATCTCTCCAATGTCACCCTGAATTCGTCAACTAACTTCTGAATGTCGATATTCTCCTGAAAGTACAATCAAATCGCTGAATGATTTATGCAAATGTAATTCACTATAATATATAATGCATGATCAATCATAGTCAAGCCGATAGTTCTCGTAAGGAACTTCGTTCATAAACTATGGGGACCATGGTGTAACCAGATTAAACTAAACACTGGTCGGATTCACTTTAAATTATACCTGCTACTCTTTAGGACTGAAGGTACAAATCTCTGGCTTAGAAGAACAAGGTTTGTGCTACTAACGACTTTACAAGACCAATTCATATTCGAAATTTGCATCACACGGCGCACCAAACCCGGCTGTCTAAGGTCGGACCAGAGTTTATTTGGTTCATGATAACATAACATTATACCCAGCAAACTTTTCAGGATTCTGATTGGTTATTGACGCCCATTTAATGTTATAGCAACCCTACTTACTACGATGGACGCCGCTCAAATACAAATGTATATAATGCAAGGGAGGTAATCAACTTCGTATACACATGTGTCAGCGTTACTCGAACGCCATTATTATCATGACTATACATGTAGTTCAATGAATACCTAAACAGAATGCCCATGTAAATCATAATCACCTATACAAATGCCCTTGTTAGTGGGTAGGGTCTTAAAATGCAAGCATTCGGTGTTATTTTTGAGTGGTCAAAACATTATACTAAAACTAGTACTTTAAACGTAACTTACCATGCCTTCGAAGTTATCCATGTGGTATTTAATGTCGTCGTCCGTCACCGGAGCTCTGGCATGCTTCCCATTGATAGGCGACATAGAATCACTGGTCGGAATGCTGAACAGGGGATTTGGGTAAGACGAGTACAGTGTTAACGGACTGGCTAGTGTAGCACCCTGTTCACAGTGATTTCCTGAAGGAGACAATGGCGATGGTGGCGTGTCTCCGTACATGGGAAACGCTGGATGAACCAATGAAGGAGATATATTCTCCGGGTTAATGTCTCGGTTGCTTTTCTTTGTTCTTGCATCGGAAATGACGTCAGAGAATATTTCTTCGACTGGGGTACTCAGGAGTTTCCTGGACAAGTCTCCGTAAAGTTTACGGAAATCGAAATTTCCGGGTGTCGGTGATTTGCTCATCTGTAAAAAATCATAAAAGGAAACACGTTAATTTTTGAAATTACTTGATACATGTTGTATATTTACGTATTAATGTATATTGCGTACTATACGCGTCATACAGTTACAAACATATTTCACCCGGGTTCCTCGAGTATTTGCGTTTGCGCTTTGCCTTTTTGGGCACCCGTATGCAATGTGACGCAACAAGGTTACATTTCACTATACTCTTAACAAATCTTATAAGTGTACATGTATATATTTACCCATAACTCGGTCTACACGTGTTTGATCTTGTTAAAATTTTCAATATATGCAGCTTGGATATGTGGAATTACATTTCAATTGATCTTTATTCAATCTGATAACAATTTTAACAATCAGAAGAACAAATGATGACATCAGCTAAAGCTAATGTCGCACGTTTTTGTCTCGTGTTTTTCGTGTTGTTTATCCGGTTGTTAATGCAGCTATGCATCCATTTGTTGATCAAGGACTCATTCAAGTGCATGTTTTTATCACGGAGACAGAAATAAAGAAAACAAATGAGAAAGTGAAAAGCACAATTTAGGTTCATAATTACCCACTTTCTGCCTTAAAATGCAATTTAGGAAGAGTTACCGCCCTTTGACCATAACATTTTAAAAGTTAAAACCACCATGTTGTAGATATTTTGTGTATTTTTAATGTAACGATATATCTTAAATTCTTATTGACCACAAATAAAAATAATTTGCACCAACGCGTAAATTTCTCGTGCATGTTACGGGTTTTGATGTTTCATGGTTTAGTGATCCGCTGTATTTAATTTTGAAGAACAAACTTTTAAATTATTAATCTTATATTATGTTAAACACAAAATTTCATGCAGAAATTGTCATAAATAAAAAAAGCTATACGGTAAAAACACGTGCACACTAATAACATTTGTTAAGTGTACATAATATATAGTTAACGTGGTGTTATACAACCTTGTTGCACTAAAGGGTTCCAGTTTGTGGGACACAGATAGTCCAAATAGCCTTTACCGACTATTGTATTGATCACGATAAAAAAGCAGTATCAATATGCATAATAGTATATGTACCATTATTGTTTCAGTAATGTTGTTAAATAATTCGTTATTCTTCAAAGCGCTTCAACCAATGTATTATCGTCTATTATTATCGTACAAATACTGTACAGTCCAGTTAGGATATTGTGACAGTGGCGTTGCCGTTTATGTGTACGCAAAAGATTACAATCATCTGAACAGGTAGAGCGAATATAGCACGTTAGTTTAGCATTGCACTTATGACTGTCTGTATAAGCCTTCATAGTAACAGTGGCGTGCATGACTCGACCGCTGCGTCACTCTATTCTTACCATGACTGGATTAGACGTGTAATTGTGATTTTTTATTGTATTGTATTGAAAAAGCGATTTATTTGAAATGACAACAATATTCCCTAGTCAAGAGTTTTAAACATAGAGATAAAGATCAACACTTTTCAATCATAGTAGGTGATGTTTATTGATAAAATTAATTATTATCAATATAATGGTAAACACCTAGAGCAGTTATTGCAGTGCACACGTGTCAGCTGGTCATTACAGTTAGGCCAAATAGAAAAGTATACTTTAGTAATTGTGTGGTCTATGTAGCTTGAAGAAAAAAATTAGGATAGGTCTGTTGTACATTTTGTATTTTTAAATGCATTGTTGCATTGATTAACTATAGATAGTATATATACAAATTAATGTTGATAAAGATATTTTATGTTATGTTGTATGTTTTTGTTTTTACCTGACAATTTTAGTTATGGTCATTTTTGCAAGATTGAGTTCAATTATCCATCCAGTAAAATGTTATGTTAATTCGGTTTCGGTGATGTCAAGTATCATCTCCCGTATTCTTTGATGATGCCTTTATTTCAAATTAACTAAACTCGTATTTTTAAAAAAGATATAAAAACAAGAAAAAAAATTAATAGTGTTCCTTAAAAATAAATTAGACAATTGGCTCGGCCTGAAAACTCTAGGATATGTCTGGGTACATGTACGTTTTTTATGTTTAGCCTTATAAGTAAACGTGTATAGGAAAAGTCCAGGCATACCTCTGTAGACAGATATGATACATGAGTGATGGTCCTATAACAGACGTTTCATCATTACAATCATGACAGTGGTCCCCCTTACATGACCGTAACGTCATACCACTTGCTAATGACAAAGCCACGATACAGAACTAAGACTGACAACGGCAGCGCGTAACAACTAGATCACGGATCCGAACTAGCGATCATTGGTTTGAAAATCCAACGCGTTATGTACAAGCAACTGAACCTCGGATCCGTTGCAAAGCAGTTGTAGTTACTTAATCAATTCATAAACAACGTTACTTAAATATGGTACTAAGTTTATATCTTCGGTAGAAAAAGTGAAGACAACTGAAACAGTACTGATGTATCAGCAATTCTGACCAGACGATATCACGTGATTGATTGATGTAGGTGATTGATTGATGTAGGTGATTGATTGATAGGTGATTGATTGATGTAGGTGATTGATTGATGTAGGTGATTGATTAGACAAATGTATAACTGACTTCTATTTACCTGTTACATCTATACACAGTAATCATGATGAATGCTAATTATGCCTCATTTGTCGGATTTTATTGCAGTCACTCAAATAGATTGAGTATTCTGTGGTGTTTAAAGTTCGAAGGAGGAAATAACGCGTTTTTTACCTACGAGGTGCCTACTACATAGTAATCGGAGCACTTCGGTGATCAGTCTGTCGGAAACTACCGAGGGGTCACGATTGATGGATTGGCGATGCTCACAGGGTCCACCGGACGGAACAGAGGCCGGGTAGGGAGTGAGGTATGGATAGAGAGTGTGGGAAATACATGGAGGATGGTGGGTCGATTATGCCCCTCGTCGCAGTTTATCAAAACTCACATTATGACTTAACATGCCGTTTTCACTCAGTGTAGAACTTTGATTGTTTACACATGCGTGTATACGAGCATATGTCATTATTGTTTTGTAAACATATACGACTTGATTTCCCAAGGTAACCATTATGGTTTGCGCAATGTCTTGACGTTAGCGTAACGTCATTTATATAATGCATCTACTGATACAGCAAAATGTCGTCGTATAATTACATTTTATACCACCGGAGTGTAAGGTACCACCGGAGTGTAGCTGTTTGTCGATTCATGTAAATTTCCACCACCACACAGTTGGTCACTGCGTTGGTACAATTGCAAATTGATTATATGTTTCAGTTAGCACATTTCCATAGATGGTCGACAATATCGCAGTGCATAGGCAATATTCAATAGTGAACGATGTACCTGATCAACCTCACTTAAACCGTGAAACATCGGGTATGTCCGGCTGTCTCCGGTCTGAGAAGTATAGTTACGAAACACGTTGTATATTCATGTTTTATTTGTCTTGTTTTAAGTGTATATTTTCTTTATAATATGTGTATAGGGAAGATCACCGATTCATATGCAAAGTGCCCACCGACAGTTTGTTTATTGGATGATTAAACAATAGAAACCTGCAATTCACTAATAGCTAGCTAGTGGGAATATGTGCATACATTTGTATTATTATTCCATTCTGCCGAACGGATGTATATAAATATTCCTTCTTCCCCTCATCAACTCGCCTATGGAACCAGTTACCGGAAGATGTTACCACAGCTATAAGCTAATGTTATATGTTTATATATATATCCGACGTAAAATAAATCTTTGATCAGCTTAAAGGTGGGTCTGGGCTCTCTATATTAAACGCACACCATGACATTTTATCGTTTTTAATCCTTGTGTGTAGCGTTTTCGCCTAACAGTCACGTTGTACCTAGTCACCAGTGCGTTCAGATCCCTGAATTTCAATAGGTAGAAGTAGATGAATGCACCTGTATGGCAACATGATATATCCCATGGTCAAGTTGAATACTGGTCCGATATATCACAACAAATAGAACACGGTCCTACTCGTATGTATGTTTAGTATCTGGTGTTTTATAGTTCATATAGTGATGTTGGATGAGGCGGCTTTCCGGAATAACGCTGTACTCAGTATGTTTATGGTGGTCATGTGTTCGAGACCCACATCTGGCGCAACTCATTATTTAAACACTAAGTACACTGCATGAAAGTCAGTACCACCGGCGAAAAAACATCGGATTTTTTAAAAATGTATATATAATAATATTGTATGCTTATGAATACAGTCAGACCTCGATACAACGACGCTAGTTGTTTCCAAGCAAATTGACGTTGTAACAAATTGGTCAATATACTGAATTGTGTTTTAAAACACGTGTACCCATACAATGATGTCAGTATATCGAGTGACGCTATATCGAGACATGACTGTACTGCCCAGCGTACGCCACGTGTGTGTGAAACGTCACACGGAGCCATTATAGCGAGACGGACAGAAATCGAGGGTTGCCGGCAAAACTGTCGTAACTGCTTAATATTAAAGAAGGATGTACTGCAGTATTGCAGGCAACCCTCGAAATGCTTTTCATCGTTTCCAACCTAACGTAAGAAACTTAACTAACATTCTTTCGGACGAGACTTTAAAAATCGAGATCCCGTGTATGACACTTCACATCAGTCGCGATAAGAACAAGGGACGCTTCTGGAATTGGGACATCTTCGCTGTATCATGCACTATCCCCAGAACTAAAATACAGCACTGTTAGGTTGTATATTTCTGGTTACATCGCACAATATGTGCGAGAAAATAGCGGGGATAAATAAAAGCAAATATACCAAACCCAGTATGTGATAGAGTGTGGGGTTGCCAGGGAAACACCCGGAGAGTCCGTACATTGTAAGTATAGTACCTTATCGCCAATGTCCAATTGTTCTTGCTTGATACCACTTGTTCTTCTCTGTTCCATTTTGTTTGACTCAAGTCATGGAACGTTTTCGTCTTTGGTCCCTGAGTTGAATAGTTTTCGATGTTTGGATTTTACTAGATATACATGTAAATCCTGTATGATGGCATAAGCGCGGTGATTAATTTCACTTTGGTGTGTATAATACCTGTTTATTACTGTATGGTCCGTAGCGCGCTATTAATGCACTTTGAATAAATGTAAAAGATATATATATTTTAAATATAATCTTTCTAGCTGAAATTATCAGAAACAGTGTTACTTTATATAGCAACACTTATGAATTCAGAAATCGTTACACAGTATATTCCAACACGTTAATTCACCACACTAACTATCTGACTGACCGCTGTGTATATTATAAGTCCACTAGTATATAAGTATTCAACATTATTATACATAAAATGTTATCAAGAGTTTCAATCTATCATTATCAATCAATCAAAGCGCTAGAGGGCATCCGCGTGGAGTATAAATTAATCAGAAAGGTGCGCGGTGATAAAAAGAACATTCACACATTTTCATACCTTGTTGATTGATTGAGAGATGTCAACGGATACTGTAGAGTTTGACATCCATTGTTTATCATACTCGGTTAGTAATCATTTACATAATTTATCAATCAACAGTACCTGGGGGCAATAAAGGGGGGTAATTAGCAACTTCAACGGCTTTTTGTAGCGATGTGAGAATTAAGTCTAGCAATAGTTGTGATATTATTGATTGCTTTAAGAGATAAATTTCGTTTCCATAGGGAAATATGAACATGTGTACATCACCTTAAGCACACTTTGTTCTGTTGATTGACACATTTCGTATAGTATGTTGTTAATATATTGATCGTATACGTTGCTGCTTATTATGATTTATAGGGTTACAATGTCTCACTTCACCATGCAGTGTTTAGATATATAACGTTATAGATCTAACCGAGATGAGCACATTTTGACTGTCTCTGTCAAACGCAAACGACTACAAAAACACAGCACAACACCTTCTTGGCCTCCGTAGCTCAGTGGTAACGCGCTTGCCGTCTAATCTGACGAGCCTGGTTCAAATCCGGGTGGAGGCACACATATACCTGCCATATTTCAGCAGAAAGCTGACTTGCAAATAAGGCTATGCTCGGCATGTAACAAATCCAGATTGTCTGAGTTGGGATTTTGTGAGGAGTATAGAGCATTGAGGTTGAAATGAACAAACAATTTTCACTTCTTAAAAGTACGATTTATACGTCGTAGGCAACACAAAATAGCAACAATTATTCAGTTTCTATGATCACAATTTTGCTTCTAGCCTACAAGTAGCCTATAACTAAGTATTATATAGTGGTTCAGCCATGTTGTGTGGTCGTTACACATAAGAAAGGAAACACACATCGATACAACATTATGTTCAAACGTAAAGGGTAGAGAAGTTTCAAGGTGTATGGATTTAAAATTAATATATAACCAGAGCTGTCACTGTAAGGGACATATTCCCGGAACTGCGAAGTTGATTATACACACGAAACTTGGTACATTAAGGGACCAAAATGTGTTAGTTAAAAAGGGCCATACCTCCTTACAAGATAATCCTTTAGGAGAGATCATCGTATTCATATGATATATTGTATATGTGTCGGACTTAAAATAAATATTGTATGTAAAATGCCCACCAGCCATCTATTGGATGAATGAACAATAAAAACCTGCCATTCACCAATAGCTAGATGGTGGTACTAATCACCTTGTATACAAACATCATCTCTCCTGTAGTTATATGACTTGTCTAGTTGATTAATAGTGGTTAGTATTACTACATGTACCAATATTCATTACAATAATGCATTGCGAGGAAACAAAACATTGACTTATTATTAAAGTAAAAGAATCCAAATGAATAAGTTAATAAGGTCCACAACTACTTTCAAAATAATCATAGAGTTATGCCCCATGTCTAGTAATGTTAACTAATGATAGTTGGTACGTGCGCCACGTTTCAATGCAATATAGCATTGATAGTAAACAATTAGTGAACTTTAAAAAAACTTTAAACCTGAAAATGTCTAAGTTAAAATCACCATAGAGTTATGCCACTAGTATAGTATGGTTGACTAATAAAATAAATAACTGTGTCAAGTTTCAATGCAATAGCATTGATTGAAAACAATATATTGAACTTTTAAAAAAGCTTTAAACAAAATGTCTTAAGTTAAAAGGGCCATAACTCTTTAAAGATAATTCTAGTGTTATGACACTTGCCCAGTAAAGTTACCCTTTGATTATAAATAAGTGTGCTCATTCAAGTGGCAATGGAATAGCATCGATAGTTAACAATCTATTGAACTTGATTAATAACTTTAACCTGAATACCCGGCCAAACGAACTGACATACGGTTTAATTGTTGTATGCCAACCTCCGGGAGCATAAAAAGTTGCATTTCTAATGTTTATCATTTGTTTTATTATACGCGAACTTATCTATCCATCGAAAAATCATAATTATTTGTAAACAATCGAACGAAGTTGTGAACATGTATGTACGGTATTTCTGTGTGATTCAGCGCACGAATGATGTTTCCAATATTATCAAAACTAGATTATAATAAAAACATACACATATCGTAAAAATAATTGAAAGTGTCATGAAAATTATTAATATTTTCATGAAAATCCCGATAGAAGCAAAAGCGATCAAAGACACCAAAATATACCAAACACATCATAACAGTTACTTCTCATGCAGGAAAAGTAACTTAAATATTAATTAAGTAAATGAACGTAAGGTGATTAATCTGCTTGAATTAGACGTATACATTATATACCATTTCCGCTACCAATGCAAACTGACCGGGATGGCCAATTCGGCCTTCCGTAGTTTACGACCTAAATGTCAAAATTAGGGAATTTTGCTGTGATGGGTACACATGCATCTCAGACTAAAGGATATTACGGGCCCAAGGTCGTACACAGGTTTTTGGGCCCATCGGCCCCCTTTAAAAAGGGCTTTGAACGTAGGTTTGCCAAAACTGAAATTACTGGTCATACCCGCCGTTGCGATACGAATCCCTGTGGAATTGCATTAAGATTTAGCGCCAAAAAGTTTTTATTTTTCTACAGAAGGAATATAAGGCTATACAAAGGGGTCGGGATCAATGCCCTATATCAGGTGTGCAACATCCGAGTGTATCGAGTTTTTATCAGTTTCGCAAGTCAATAATGTCTCAGGGACGGGGTATAGGGTCCATATGAATTTATTCTAGCCCCCCCCCAAAAAAAAAAACAACAACAACAAATCGTGGTAGCGGAACTGATATAAAACTTTCTTTGATGGTCGAGTGGCTCTATATGGAAAGTGGTCCAGTGGTAAGAGTTACTGACTGCTAATCCGATGTACACATAAATTTAGGCACATTGGGATATTTCCAATAATATAATTTAATGTCATTTTCTTATTTCGTGATAAAGGGGGCATTCTAACAAAAAGTGGAATTCATCTTCTAGGGTAGGCCTATTACATGTATAACATTTTCTCTCATCGTATGTGGTTTTGTGTGGCTTGTGCCATATCTTCCGGTCTTTTACCTCTAACATGTGTGCTGAGACACGGAATCTAATGAGCGCACACCTATTTTTATCAAAAGTAATGCTATCTAAATAAGATTGAAAGTTAAAGCTACAGAATAATTTATAGGTTGTTACCCATGTCGAGTTTTCTACTTCGTTATTCCTAATTTGTAAATAATTATCTTTTGGTCTTTGGTTAGAAATAGACAGAAATAGTTGTTAGCGACATTCTGATTAATTCATAGCTCTTAAAATCTTAAAGTGATACACGTAAGGAAATTTTACAATTTTAAGAAAACTCTAATTTTACCCTTAATATGCTTTGTAAATACCACCCCTTGTAATTCTCCGTTGATTGGCACATGAATGCGAGGGTAGTTACAGTTAAGAATGGTGTCAGGATAATGTGGCTGTGTTGTCTCTATATAACTGAAATATTGGACTGAAAACAAATAACAAGACAGTAATTTATACATGTATTTGCAATACTAATGACTTCGTTCATAAAAATAATTTAAACAGACAACTACACGAACTTGTTGTCTAGTGTATTAACGCCCAGCCACCGGTGGATTATATGATCCGGGAGAAAACAATATATCGTATGCCTTTTCTGCGCCAAGTCTGTACGTGTTTATGTAGCCTGTAGCATTCCACTGAACTTTAACCCAGCCATTACCCATTACATCTACCACTGTGCCAAGACCGTTTCCGTCCTACAAAATGCAAGATAATGTCATCTCATGTTACATATTGTTTTAGCTATTTGTAAGCTACGTAGCTACGTCTCGTGAAACTACAAATGTACATGTATTGCGTTCGGTCCCAAATACCCTCTGTGATGTAGCAAATTATTATTACAGGTACGACTATTGCCATTGCTGTTATCTTAAGAGGTGGGACTAACTGCAATTATTATATCTTATTGGGTGTGTCTCAATATTCAATGGAATGAGTGCAACAACGACAGCGCTGTGCATCGGTGCTATACATAGGGCACATTAAAGAACCAGGCTGTCTATTCGAAAAAAGAGCTAGGCGCACTTCTGCAGCGCCGGGCATGCCTGTATCTAATGTCTCTCTCTCCCTTCAGGGGCTTTCTCTCAGTCTGTCCCTCTGGTCAGATCATGCTGTATCTGCATGGGTAGAGGATACACCTGCGCCCTGTGGCTGCAACACTTTATATAAAGTGCCATTGAATGTGTGTTCGCATGAACAAGGCGCTATATCAATCTGTTATATGTATTTATGATATTAATAACACGCACTGAAGTTAATGCACTTCCCTTTGTCCCATCCGAGATCAAAATAAACTTTTACTAACCTGTGTTCCATATCTCCAGTCACGACCACGCTGAACTGAAGCTCCAACATACATTTTATTAGATAGAGATATGCCTGCTGTAGGTGGGGGCGTGGTTGTAGATGGCGTGGTTGTGGTAGGCGTGGTTGTAGATGGCGTGGTTGTAGGCGAGGTTGTAGTAGGTGTGGTTATAGTAGTCGTGGTTGTTGTGGGCGTGGTCGTGGTCGTGGTAGGCGTGGTTGTGGAGAGCGTGGTTGTGGTAGGCGGTGGTATCCTTATGATGTCATAAAAACCACCAAAGCCATTTCGGTACTTGTTCGCAGCTGACGTGGAGTCCCATTTCACACCTATCCAACCAGGTAAAGATGTGTCTGTGACAGTTCCCGGACCATTTCCGTCCTAAATTTGAATAATTGCCGTTGTCTTAGTTACCCCTTTTTGTACAAAAATATATAACAGAATATGCAATCTTGGGCAATTTGCAATTTACCTAACGTTGGTATGCATTATTTTAAACATGGAATAACTGATCTATAATAGTAGGTTCAACATCCTGGACCAGGCGTTGAGATCATGATTTATCTTCTGCGACGCAATTTCATTGACGACAATGTTTTAAATAATTAAACCTTGTTACTTACCCATGCGGAGAAGTTGCCAATTGCTTATAAGTAACCGGTCAATGGCTAGGTATTTTGATCGCCGTGTATAATTATGTTTAACGGAAACACTGCTCAATCATGACGGGTTACCCCCCCCCCCCCCTACAGAAACAAGTAAAGTAAGTATACCTGAGAACCATACCTCCAACTAGGACCTCGGATAACACGGTCACCCACGTTAAAGTTGTCTGAAAGTATGCATAGAATACAAGGGCTTAGCTCAATATATCACTGACTAAGGAAGCTCAATATATCGCTGACTAAGGAAGCTCAATATATCGCTGACTAAGGAAGCTCAATATATCGCTGACTAAGGAAGCTCATTATATCGCTGACTAAGGAAGCTCAATATATCGCTGACTTAGGAAGCTCAATATATCGCTGACTAAGGAAGCTCAATATATCGCTGACTAAGGAAGCTCAATATATCGCTGACTAAGGAAGCTCAATATATCGCTGACTAAGGAAGCTCAATATATCGCTGACTAAGGAAGCTCAATATATCGCTGACTAAGGAAGCTCAATATATCGCTGGCTAAGGAAGCTCAATATATCGCTGACTAAGGAAGCTCAATATATCGCTGACTAAGGAAGCTCAATATATCGCTGACTAAGGAAGCTCAATATATCGCTGACTAAGGAAGCTCAATATATCGCTGACTAAGGAAGCTCAATATATCGCTGACTTAGGAAGCTCAATATATCGCTGACTAAGGAAGCTCAATTTACCGCTGACTAAGGAAGCTCAATATACCGCTGACTAAGGAAGCTCAATATACCGCTGACTAAGGAAGCTCAATTTACCGCTGACTAAGGAAGCTCAATATACCGCTGACTAAGGAAGCTCAATATACCGCTGACTAAGGAAGCTCAATATATCGCTGACTAAGGAAGCTCAATATATCGCTGACTAAGGAAGCTCAATATATCAATGACTAAGGAAGCTCAATATATCACTGACTAAGGACTATGGTCGTCAGTATCATTTGCGACCTTATAAGACCCATACCTACACACTTGTATATAAGACCCATACCTACACTCTTGTATATAAGACCCATACCTACACACTTGTATATAAGACCCATACCTACACACTTGTATATAAGACCCATACCTACACTCTTGTATATAAGACCCATACCTACACACTTGTATATAAGACCCATACCTACACACTTGTATATAAGACCCATACCTACACACTTGTATATACGACCCATACCTACACACTTGTATATAAGACCCATACCTACACTCTTGTATATAAGACCCATACCTACACACTTGTATATAAGACCCATACCTACACACTTGTATATACGACCCATACCTACACACTCGTATATACGACCCATACCTACACACTTGTATATAAGACCCATACCTACACACTTGTATATAAGACCCATACCTACACACTTGTATATACGACCCATACCTACACACTCGTATATACGACCCATACCTACACACTTGTATATACGACCCATACCTACACACTTGTATATAAGACCCATACCTACACACTCGTATATACGACCCATACCTACACACTTGTATATACGACCCATACCTACACACTCGTATATACGACCCATACCTACACACTTGTATATAAGACCCATACCTACACACTTGTATTCGAAATCTACATCACAATACGTATCTTATGAACCTATTTCCTCGAAAATCGAAAGAGGCCATCTTGACTAGACTTATTTTGAAATTGGAAGTTGCTGGTCTTAACTTATATATATAAGTAAAACGAGTTTTCCGATAATTGTTCTTGTTTTCTCAGAATTGCATTTTTGTACTTACGATCTAATTCTTCGATGACCATATGATAAATATCCACTGTTGATTTTTTCTTAACCATACTTATATTTGCTCACATTACAAAGTAAAGGTATTGTCCCGAATTGCCTCCTCTGTTACACCATGGTACAGTGTACATTACGGTTATATGATTTACACAGTACGTGGAAGAAATAGACACATTTTTTAAAATGATACATTTTCTGTATCATGCAATATATCCGAAAATAACTTCTGGGGACGTCGACCATATGGGACTGCCGGTGGCGACGAACAAACGGTTTGTCGGACGTGTTTGTTGTACGTGTTTGCCGGACATTTACAAGTGATTCTATTGGATTATTATGTGAGAAAAAAATAACGCATCCTTTCATTGGTCAACATCTTTCTCGATGACATCCTAAACAACGTTCGATGGATCGAATGTACCCGTAGTCATGCCTTGCCTGTTCATTAATGCATCCCGCACCGGATTATCCCGAACTATTTCGTGTACATTGTACTTACATGGATTGTACGTTGTTGTCGTCGGTAAAGGTGTAGTAGATGCTGTCATGGATGACGTCACTCTGGAAACAGATTGTACTTCGTAAGTTCCATTTTCTCCATACCGATAAACACCGGTGGTATTATCAGTGTTCCACATGACTGTGACCCAACCGTCTTTACTGCCATCTATTACTGTACCAGTAGAATTACTGTCCGCATCACCGTCTGTCCAGTCAGGTCCCCGTTCTACGATGTCACCGCTCGATAAGGCAGCTGGTAGAACAACAACAAAAATGGAACACGTTTAATTGTTCAGTTTGTAATGATATACGGGATTTAATGACACCATTTATTATTCAAAAGTCTAAGATGAATGTAATTGGTTCGAATCTCTTCGATACAGAGAGTACTGTTGTATCAAAGCACGTGTGGAAATCATAAACTTACACTCAAAATTAGAATCCTTATAGTCATTTAACAACTACAATTAGAGAGCATGAATGGTTTGAAGGAGTTCATGACATGAAATATCATAAATAAATTAATAACTGCCGATCCATTTACGATAGTTGGTAGTTGTTAACGAAATACAAAGAATCCGATTTGGGATCTAGCGGTCTGCGCTTTGAGTGCCAATAACTAAAAGGAACTAAAATATAATTAATAAAATCATAAAAAAACAGTATGCATCGTATTTTTAAACTGGTACATAAAAATAAAAAAATGTAATAAAGTAAATAAAAATCTTTCCTAGGTAGGCCTATTATATGAATGTTTTAACATGTACCTGGAACGGGTGTGTTTGTCCCAGATAACGTTGTTGGTGGTTTAATTGGAGGAAATGGTCCGTTATACTGCACGAGTTCAAACGTGCCATTTGCACCCACTTGGTAACTCTCGGTAATGTTCGTTAAATACCACAATACTTGAACCATGCCCGGTAATATGGTGTTACTATCCTGATACGAGCCCGTTACCGTACCGGGACCATCACCGTCCTGTAACCAAACAAAACCAAGAGATGTTTGTAAAACAAGTATGTCCCAATGGCTGCTCGATAGTCAGAAATGTTAACCGTCTTGGAGACATTGGAGACATTAGTCAACTGGCCTCAAAATCAATGAGGTTCATTCACTGTTGATGATCAACCTCCAGGTAAAGTTTGAGGGTCATAGGATCAAGCGTTCTCGAGTTATTTCCAAACGGAAACCATTTGACCTATGCCGACCGACAGACACAGAGTCCGACCGACATGTTCAAATCACTATACCACTTCATCAAAGACATGGAAGGCATTATAACTAAGAACAAGAATTTTCGGGGTTGCGGTAGACAGAATGTTATTAATCCGCTAAGATTTGACCCAAATCTCTCATATCATCCCAGATAGAAAACTTTGCTCAAATTGAGATTTTACCAAAATCAGGGTTTAAGTTTGAGACAAATCTCATATTGGAGTACATGCAATACTGCTATAATTACCAAACGCTGCATTGTTTTTTGTTTTTTGTGTGAAACTGATTCTGAATTTCAGAAAACACTCTCAAAGATATGCGACAGTACATGACACATTGTGCTGAGCTTTAGTTAAAATTGAGGTTTTGCATGAAGTTGAGGCATAGGTTATTGTACCACCAAGATAGTGGAAACACTATAAAATCACTCTAGAAATTATCTAAGTATTAAATCAACAAGAGTATACCAGTATGCGAATTCTACAAGAACACGTGTTTATTGCTTAGAAATGAATTATGTTGTTATATAATTGTCCAAATTTAAACATCAAACACGTCAGAAAATTATAAATACGTTGAAATGAAAACTTGTCTGAACCTTTTGTGGGTCTTTGAGCTTTTCTATGTAAGCATGATAACACTACAGTTTTTGTATATAATTTGTTATTACTTATTGCTTTTTCGAACTTCTGTACGAACCACGTATTTGACAATATATACCTGATTGCCGCTGTTCCAATCTGGACCTCTAACCACGTGATCACCTTCATGAAATATCACAGTTCTAGCTGTGGTTGTACCTACTGTCGTGTAACCTGTAACGACACAGAAAACACTCGATCTAGCTATTGCGGACCACAGCAGTTATATTTAAAATTGGATTAGGAAATAGCATTATGGAGAATTCAAAGCAAGTGTAGTGTTGGCAACTCTGAGGAGTGTGGCATATGCTACAGGAAGAAAATTATCAACATAGTCGTTTTCTCATACAAATCCTTTCGATTTTTCCACATAGTTCATTTCCGAAAATGATTCATTTTCGATTTGCGCTTTACCCATTTTCATCATTAATATATGACGACACTGAGTTCGCATTTATTTCATCGCGTACTGCCATCTCACGTTAACGCCCTCATTATCGAATTCATACTGTACGTATAACATGCAAATGGTCGCCATAAATAGTTTTTGTTGAAAGAAGATTCATGTCACCATCGTCGTGTACAAACCAGTGTCATTGGACTTTCTGTAAGCTATAGCATAAGCCACCAGGACAAGTATTTGAAACATTTAAAACTGACCTGGAGGAAACACTGGCGTCGTATGTGTGTAAGGTGGGTTTGTAGAAACTCCTGAACAGTATCCGCAATAATCTAAACATCCGAATGATTTGGCTTCCTAAATAAAAGTAAACTGATCATACAATTCTATGTATCACTTCTACCTTCTACTCTCGAAAATACTAGCATGTGGTAGTTTACGTGTGACTGTCAATGCTCATATTTCGGATATTATCGTGCTTTCGGATAGAATGAACACACGCGTACATTGCATACTGGCTTATAAGGCGAACTATGTTATAAGTCGCAACTGGATAATTGGATTTTTATCAGCCGTCTTATAAGCTAGATCAACTAATACACGTATATATACCATATGAATGCTACGATTGCTGTTATTCCAACAAATTAGAAATCGTTTATTTACAGTCAACCGACGATAATACTAGCCTTGTTCACAAAAATAATTTGACGATCAAATTATTTCCGACGACGATTTATGTTCAAGCTCGTGAATAATCCCTTTTAATGCATGTATAGTCCGCCGACCATAACACTAGCCTTTTTACAAACATAAACGAGTTATACTAGTACATCATTTTGTTATTAACTTATAAAAATATATGATATCATTTTAATGATAGTTTGTACTTACTGGCTGCGACGTGCAAATATCAACATATTTGTTTATGTTTTGACAGTCGAATCTAGTATCATTGCACGTTGAGGAATCAATGTCCGGACATAGACCACACGTTTTCTTGCAGAATTCTAGCGCTACATCCGGGGACTTGCAAACATCATAGCTTGCCATCAGTAAACTGCATTTATCATCGTCCGAACATATGTCTGTAATGGCGCATCTCATTAGAATCAGACCCTAACATTTGCTCCATTCCTTGACGCTGTTACGCGCTGCCTTATCAGCGTAAAGTAGTGAAGCGTAATAAGGGTATGATTTTAATGAGATTGACAATGGCGTTATTTTTGTATAGTTATTTCATGTGTGCAATCTCTCAATGTGGCATACTATGTGACCAATTTTAATGTAAGGGTGACAAATATGGAAGAAAAGCGATTCGATTTGGGCTGTCAAATTGTATTCAACGATCGCCCTGTTCGTTCAGTGGTTAGGACGTCCGCCTCGGGAATCGCAGGTTGTGTGTTTGATTCTTTCACGTACTTTTGTACACGAAAAACATTATACTTTTCTAAGGTCGTTCCATAATTTCAATATATTTTTTAAAATTTTTACGAACAAATCTTGTTTTCTGTTCATTTTAGATGGAGATTTTCCATTCATTCACTATGAAAATAGTTGAAAGGGTCTTAGATGAAAATTTGAGATGAGAATTTGAAAATTCTTTCCTTATTAGTGAAACGTTTACGTCGTAAAACATTGTCATACATTTCCGCATCTAGATTTAATAAAAAAAATAAGAAGCTATGAGAATACGTATTAGTAGATTATGATTACACTTGCTCTGGATCATACAAAGAAACGCCCTGTCATCTGCCAGTGAAATTATTTAGACATCAGCAGGTTAGGAGCATTGTACGAAGGGTTGGAACACTGCACATATGCCTTTTTGGATAATGCATTGTACACTTACCGGCATGTTCACATTGCAAGTTACATAAATCTGCTTGACAGCAGTCGGAACATATATGTGTTGTCCTTTTACCTATCCCTATCAACGGATCTAAGTCCTCACCTGCACAATGCTGTAACAAAGGATGGGTACAATCAGCCAATTTATATTACCAGTGTGGACATACCACGTGGTATGTGACGTATTTTTGACTAACACTGCAAATAAAAATCTCTCAACACAAAGTTAAAAATAAAACAGGTAAAACAAGTATTTTATTCTTTGACCGGTTTGCCTTGACATCATCGACGATCTTGAAAGTATAGGTTTTGCTCAGAACCGACTCAACTACTATCCTGGCAGTTAAGTCAGTTTCGGGCAAAACTGTGACCCTTTTTGTACAAAGGACCGAAAGTTCCAGGACTAAAAGCGATGTCTTAATCAAAGGACTAAAATAACTAAACGACTTTGAAGTATCAATACAATCTGTATTTGTGACAATACCACTGACATGTATATAATGCAAGCATATTATAACTCACGTGTTTAGATCTACAGCCACTAGACACTAGACGGTCAGTTTGAAACTCCAGTGTAACTTGGTTGTAACATACCTGAAATTTAAAGACAACGCAAACATCAGTTTTTAAAGAACAGTTTAGAAAATAAAGATATAAATTCTGAAAATATAATTACAGTAAAATGTAGGATGATGGGGTAAAAAATGTAAAATATTGCTTTTTATATTAATTGACGTTTTGGGGGTCAGTTTTTATTGTAATGTTTGGTTACTGTGTGTTTAACATGCTCAATAAATTATATTTAAAGCCACACTATCTCCCCAAGACCTTTTTTCCGATAATCCAGTAAATAGACTTATTACAAGGAATTAGGATATTTTTCACCGTGAAATGACCAATAATTGACGACGGAATGTTAAATGAATCTGTCGAAATAGTATGCCAAAAAATCACATTTAGTAAAATGTATAGTAAAATGAATGGATGACCAAATACTAATATTGCAAGAGTTGCCTCCCTTAGATTATAAATTGTGCATTTTTTGTTTAAAATTCATTATTTTGTAAACAAACCATCTTGAGGTTGTATTTCGTTTTCTTCCATCTTATTGTGCTTTCCACCTTTGGTATTCAACCCAAGTGCTCAAAATCCACGGCTCTTCAAATAGATTACTAAGATATTGCCTTTTGAAAATAGCCGTTTAAGGCGCTCAAAAATATACATTTCCTCATCTTCGAACGCAGCTACACGAGTAAATATTATTACGACGTAGCAGAAATATTGTTACGCACAGACTAAGACTTTCTAGCAATTAAATCGGCACCGATCAGCTCGCATACGACACAGAAACAGTGGGTAAATGTAATAGCAGCCATAATTCTAGTATACCTCGTGCACTTCACAATGTTCTATACGGTGGCAGGGAGTTCCTTCAAACTGAGTACCACAACTGTAACATATTGGTCCGCGATTTACGGGGAAACCTAGGCGACAGAAAATGAAAGAGGACCAAATCAAAGTACTGAAAGTATTGTACATTTTCATTGTTATTATTCACATAAGGTAAACCCAATTACAAAAAAGCTTATTCCCCTCTCCAACAATTATAGCTATGTCAATGCTGGTCAAATCCACTTCTCTCCGAGGGCGAGTTCGGATGGAAACTCTAGGGTAGGGTATGCTATTACAGGAATGTTGTTACACCCGCCAATACAATTCTCTAAATTTATCAACCAAAGCTTGGCCCTGGTAATATCTAAAACAACTTTTGCCCCGCACATTGTTTGTACCGTATAGAAACAGGGAATCATTAAACCCTGCCAGGAGTTGGTGTTGTAACTGGAGTTCGATTCTTCAGTGGTGAAGGCACAAAAGGGGTAAACCAAGTGCATTCGAATGGAATCCAAGTCTACCTAGATCTCGATAGACGTTCCGTCCGAACTCGCTCCCAGAGAACGGATCCGCGAAGTTGTCACTCATCAAATGGCAACGAAGATGAGTGACATTTCTGTTCATTGTTGACATACACCTGATTTCCATTTGAGTTTTACCAAGTATTTTACATGTTTTTTCTTCAAATTGCGATTTAATTGAAAAACAAATGTAAGTAGGAAAATCAATTTCTCAACATGTACTTTAATTATGTCTCTCGCATTAAGTGTTGGAGACGTATATTTTTTGTACTGGATTGGTGGAAGTCATAAAATGTGTCCTTACTTACTACTTATTAACCATTGGTAGGATTTCAAAAAATCTTCATATGAGTCTTTGGTACCAAACCTAGTTATTGCCCTTTGTTGGAGAATAGGTTTTTGTGTCAAAAACACTTCTAACGTTAGTTATTAATGCTTTAATTTCGGAGAGTTACTATAAGCGCGGAAGCAGACAAAACATTGAATATATTACCCGTGCTGTTACAGCCATGTACATTACACAAGTCCGTGTCGTCACAACACTCGTGACAGGAGTAAAACTGGTTACCGTAATCTGGTGTGGTACTGTCTAACAGTCCGCATGTCTGAAAGAGGTAGTGTAACATTCCTTAAATACGACCGCTCTGTCGCCATATAAATAACAAATTAATGCCGAACAAAGCCTTTATTTGCCAGTCAGCTTTCTGCTGTAATATGGCAGGCATATAATAATGAGTGCCTCCACCCGTATTTGAACCCGGGTCACCAGATTAGACGGCCATCGCACTAACCATTGAGTTACGGAGACAAACCATTCACGATTCACAAAGTACATGTAGTCATATCATTAGCAAGCAACTCATTTAAACATCAAGCGCATTTTTCAAACTTAAAGATTTTTTTCGAGATTTTCTATCTACATGTACCTTTTACTTATTGAGGTTTGTGATACTAGTATACGCCACATCGGTATACATTTAGGATACGGGAAACTCAAGCGTTTTTAACCCATGAGGGCTAATCGTTTTTAAGCAAAACTTTGAAGATAACTACTATTTAAGGGAATCCTCGAATTGCCCGATCGGACAAGTACTAGTTAGGGGAATTCTCGAATTGCCCGATCGGACAAGTACTAGTTAGGGGAATCCTCGAATTGTCCGATCGGACAAGTACTAGTTAGGGGAATTCTCGAATTGCCCGATCGGACAAGTACTAGTTAGGGGAATCCTCGAATTGTCCGATCAGACAAGTACTAGCTAGTTAGGGGAATCCCCCAATTGCCCGATAGGGAATTTCCCTCCGCCCCTTCTGGTCAGACTCATGTGGAGTGAAGAGTAAAACAGGCATCTACTGCCACGTGATATTCCACAAGAACAGATTATGTTTCACAAACTTATTTAATCACACCGTATACGTCTCCGTGTATGGGTTACTACATGTCCTCGTACTTGTCAGTTTTGAAACTTCCATTTCACTACAAATAAACATCGCTTTAAGTAAAACTGAAAATGAGTTGCTGTGCAATCTTACATTAGCATCGACACATCCTAACTTGTAAATCATATAACCATCATCATCTATAAATGTTTCCATGCCGCATTTCTGAAATTATACCACATCGGTACATAATTAGTTCATCCATCTCGACATAACCGCGTATAAACTTAATCACTGTATCATTTTTTGCGAAGTTATATAAATCAACTTGTATGACTTATTCCGATCACTGTATGACTTATTGTGACCTATACAATTCAATGTGTACGACTATTTACGATAACCGGAAGTTGACTCGTTTATACGCTGTGAACATACAATATGTGATCTACGTAAAGGCTAATTTAGAAGGAATTTCATTAAAAACAATAATACCTCTCTGAGTGATTGCATGTTAGCATATATATATACTAGTATGCCTATTATACAGTGTAGCAATACCACCTGTTAGACATCACTAAAGGCTACTACAAATACTTCGAAACGGTCCAGCTGCTGGTAGGGAGATTATATTTCGTGGAAAGCCTTTTTATTTTCCCTTAGACTGACACATTTTTTGTATAGAAATACTACACTGTTTTCACAAACGTCTTGTATTTGTAGCCTTAAGTGAAGTCAGCGCCACGTGACATTGATACAACTAATACCTTGGCACACGAAAAGCAGTCTCATACATCGGTGATTAGTGAGGTCAATCAGACAAACGTGATGTAAGGAAACTACGCAGGTGAACGAGAATAATGAAAATATGCGAAATAATATTCTACATTGTTGGACATACCTCTCCAGGAAAACACTCCGTAACTTGTGAACATATTCTAGGATGTGCAATAGCATCACAGTTAAGACAAGATAAAGCAATTACTGAAAAAAACATACATAATAACATACTGTATACATGTCAAAATTGAACACAAACATTAATTTATTATAACAAAGTCTTTCGATCAGTTTTATATTTGACGAAATTGTTCAATTTCTATGATTACATTGTGATATAATTAGGCGCTGGAAATGCCGGCGAAAGCGTCGTTAACACGAACGTATTCAACAGCTCGTGTTTGCTATTTAAGTCATGTTTGTTGAACTTCATTCGGGTTTAACTCCGTTTCTAAACATTTATTTAGTTATATACGGCGACCGATTCACCAGTTTTCCGACCGATTCTCCAGCTTCCCGACCGATTCACTAGTTTTCCGACCGATTCACCAGCTTCCCGACCGATTCACTAGTTTTCCGACCGATTCACCAGCTTCCCTGGCCAATCTTCAGACAAGTACTAACTTATCCTTCCACAAAGAACCAGCAAAATAAAAAGCATCGGCTCACTGTCAGTTTACAACAAGAACAAAAAGAAGAACAAAAGAAGAAGAAGAAGGACAGCGTGTGGAGAAGTGGAGTTGAAGAAGTAGGATGGGTATTTCTTTGTAAGGTCTAAGGATTGATAAAGTGACAACGTTAAGGAAGTTACCATTTCGAAATTCCGCACACAGCTGACAAACAAAAATGATCCAAACAAACATCTGTCCTACAAAGAGAAGATTTTTTGACATAATTAAGTCATAGCTGATTTGTGTCTTAAAAAGCAATATTGAATTAATTATTTTATACATGTATATTAAGCAGCTTGTCAATGGACAATGGTAAATCAAATGTTTTAAAGCATATTGGTGTTTACTTTATAATTACATGTATATGCGTATTAAATATAAGGCTGTTTTGATTGAAACTTCGGCCACACAAAAAATGTTTTTTATGTGTTAATGTTGTTATCCTTCTTTTGGCTATGATTTAAATATCATGCATGCAGAGGCAGGGCAATACAATATAGATGTACAAATATATACTATGGTGCTTACATTGTATTGGACCAATTTGACACACGGAAATAGGATTTTTTGTAGATGATTAAGTAACTATTTTTTTTCAGTTTTATGTTGGTCATTTTTGTGTGTGCTTGTGATCTGTGATGTTATTTATACTGCACATATTATGTTTCTACTTCCGGGGCCAAAGATTGAATAAAATTAATAAGACAATAATAAAGTTATAAGAATAATCTGATTTATTTACCATCCTCGTATATCAATGAAGTAAAGCCCGCCAATGATAACTCTAGCCTTCGTTTACAGATGTCAAATTTGTTCAATCGTGTACATGATCACTTAATACACATACTCTTTCAATCTACACTAATAACAAGCGGTCAGTCAATCGTAGAGTGTTTATATTATGTATGATTGTTTATAGATAAGGCGAGATTTACATGTATCTCCGGCCAGCTATACAATGTATTCGGAAAACAGCTATTAGAAACACGGGACACACAGGTCTGACTATGAATATCTCGTAGACAGAAATTGTAAATGCATACACGAGTGCAAATATGTCAATTTTGTGGCACAGTACGAGTAAAGTGAAAGTGAATTTTCAACTTTCATAGTGTGACGAAAATCAAATAGGATATATGGCGATTCTAAAGGTCTTGACACAGAATTACAAAAATTACCTGGGTACGAGTACAAAATGTACCGCTAAAGTTCTGTTTCTTAAAAAACCTAAATGTAAGACAATATAGCCACTCACCTGTGCCCTCCATTTTACATTCAAACAGCTGATAAAGCTCAGTACACTAGCACCATAAACAGGACAGATAACAAGGTCAGACGATCTTCACCTACCAGAGCTCATTGTAATCAGTGTCATTTACAAGTGTCTCGAATGGTAGTAGACCAATATAACCTTGGTGATAAACGTTTCCATCACAAAGGTCATTGACTATGCCAGTCATTATTTTTGGCAATCACAGGGGCCCATTTCTGCTGCAGGAGAAAAGTTTGCAAGTCGGATCTCTAAAGGAGCCACATGAAGAGTTGGATGGCTGTCAAATCTCAATGGGAGTCACACAAAGAGTTGGATGCCTGTCAAATCCCAATGGGAGTCACACAAAGAGTTGGATGCCTGTCAAATCACAATGTGAGTCACACAAAGAGTTGGATGCCTGTCAAATCCCAATGGGAGTCACACAAAGAGTTGGATGCCTGTCAAATCTCAATGGGAGTCACACAAAGAGTTGGATGCCTGTCAAATCCCAATGGGAGTCACACAAAGAGTTGGATGCCTGTCAAATTCCTATGGGAGTCATGAATGCCTGTTGTATCTCAATGGGAGCCACATGAAGACTTGGATGCCTGTCGAGTCACTATGGAAGTCAAACAAAGATGTGGATGCCTGTTGTGTAACAACAACAACAACAACAACAACAATGCCTGTTGTGTAACCAGTGTTCTATATATTTTATGTACACTTAACACGTTATTTTTCACACAGATTTTGTTAACTGTTAAAGGTATTCAAAGATACATTGTATTTCATAAAACCAACCTAATGAATTTTGAAATTTGGGTTTAAGATTTATAATCATAGCTACCTTTCTTATTGCGTTTAGTACTGTATATGTCTTGTACACAATTGTACGAATAGCATGAATACCATACGTGTCACATGTATGTCATCTTACACTCGATGACTTCAAAAACGCCTCACAGGATTTAAAGTCAAATATCGCTTAAATATGACTTATATTGCTAAATCATTTTACGTGTTTGTTAATTAATCTTTCCTACATATACATGTAATTCAATTTAGTTTGTAATAAAATGTTATCTCGTTATTATCTGGGAATTTTGCAAGCGCACTCACCCTAGGCAACAGTGTGGGATTGTCAATGCAGGCTATGCCACAGGTAATTGTATCATTGATTAAGAGTAAAAAAAATGTTTTTAAAATTCATTAATCATATAGGTTATGATATATAAATTTGACAAAAAACTTTTTTTTTATCTTAATTAATGATACAGTTACCTGTGGGCTATGCGTGACATTACTCGTAATTGTTAAAATGTACTCCTATTTGTAAGACGGTGTCGGCACACTAATTCGTCGAAAACATTTGATAATCGTTTTTTATTTGTAATTAGGCATCTGCAACTTTCATAATGCTGGTTTAGTTTTACGCACGCACCAACCACAGGCCTAAGAAATTATATCACAAAATACAGAGTTTTGAAATTCCCAAACATCCCGTCATTACTATATATAGGCCTGTGCTTTAACTCAAGGTCAGTAAGGAGTGCTTTCTAAATATAGTATCGTAAATCACCTCCTTCCGGAAAATATATTTTGTCTGAGACTGTGGCCTTTGACATAGTCCGGTCTTGCTCAATATGCTACATGTACTAATGTTGACCGTGTTTGTGTAAACAATTGAGGTATGTGAACTTGGCAGTAAGTTGTTAGTTGTTCATTCTGAAGTTTAATCAAAATTTATTTTTTGAATTAACTTCTGACAGAAGTTAACTCAAAGTGTAATATTTTAGTAAAAAACCAGTTACCTGTGATTTTCTTTAAAATCTTAATCAATGATGCAGTTACCGGTGGGTAGGGTGCGTCGAGATTCGAATATTTTTTGAAAACATTATTTAAACAATGCTGTTGGATATTGGGCATAAATCTCGAATTTTCAACTGAGACCGCATTTACAGCCAGCAGGCCGATCAATCACATTCGAATTATTGATAGTAAGTCCGAATTAAAACGTATGGAACGCCTGTGGTTAGATAAAGGAATACCTATCTTTTTGCGGTACCAGTGGTAACATCTTTCTAAGTTGACGTCCGAGCAGCTATTTTCCCCAGGAATGGATAGACCCATTTTGTCTACGACGCCATCAGGATGCGTCTCATATAAACTTATGCTGAAAGACCAAAAATGGGAGTCACTTGGGAGTCGTCGAAGACAAATCATGACGTACAAAATCCAGAATGGGCTTGTTGAAATCACAACGGGCACTTAATTTTACTTCTACAAGCGTGATTCCAAGATCCGTGACCGACACCCCCTTTATCAATACCGTCAGACTACACCATACTACGCACATAAATTTGCGCTAATTACGCACATCAAGTGCCCAGCTCAGTACATGGAAGAAGACCAGCTGGATCAATTTTGCCCAGGCGAAGTTCGCCTAGCTATGTTTCATCAGAGGGGGTTGACCCGACTGTTGCGGCCTAACATCTTGGTTCCATCATACATGTTTACGATAACGATTCATCACCCCCTCTTGATCCATGCATCCATTTGAATAGAATCGCTTCAGGCGAGTTCAATACTTGTTGGTCCACGTCACGTGTTGTCACCTTTACACAGGTCAAAGATATATTTGAATATTTATACCTGTATACGTCGTATCGCTGAATGGAAAACGGATTATGACAAACTGGTATTAGCCAAATAATAATGTAAGTACAGTTTGTACTGTTCTATCTATATTTGTTATAATGGTAACTGTCGTTGTAACGCCAAACAACAAGTAACGTAGCCGTATATGGCGAATTAGGGAGGGTACCTTTACAAGTTGTCAGACATGAGCGTATTTAAAATACTGGATGAAGTTAATAAATAATAAAAATTAATTGATGTATAAACTATACAATATGAAGGGCAACCAAGGTCGACATGTTAATAAGACTTAGTGGTCCTTAGACGTTAATACATTATTAGACAACTTAGGATTTCCATACTTATGGAATGCCGACGCAGTAACATATTTTCAACATAATATGATTGTTAGAAGGTTGAATGAGCAATGCTTACAGAAATGGTATAACGAATTGAATTTGTCAAATAAATTAGAAACTTATCGTACATTTAAAATTAACTTTGAGTTTGAAGATTATCTTAAGTGTATTTCCTGTGACAATCACAGGAAAGCATTAAGTAGATTTAGATGTTCGTCTCACAAACTTTTAATCGAAGAGGACAGACACAGAAATATAGCTAGTGAAGATAGAATATGCCGTAAATGTAATTTAAATTGTATCGAAAACGAATACCACTTCTTACTTACTTGTCCGTATTATCGAGATATAAGATTACAATGTTTACCTCGATATTTTTGTTCCTGTCCTAATATAGGAAAAAATTTTCTCTTATGCAATCTACGAATACACATATCATGAGAAAACTAGCAAAATACATCTAATTATCTAATACAAGAAGAGAAACCTTATAAAAATTTAATTGGTTAAATTAATGGTACGCATTAAATATCTACACTTTAAATTTGTCAAAATACACTTCTTATCATATATAATTGTTTGCATATTTGTATATATTCATCTTGTCTTTTGTCTTTTTGTACATGTATATATGTTTTTGTTAAAATTTTCAACTTGCCACATTATTATTATTGCATTGGCAATAAACATTTTATATGTTTACGTCAAATAAAATATTGAAGTTGAAGTTGAGTTGTATCGCTTTAGTCTGATTTAGTCTCAGAAGGTTGACATTCAATTCGGGCAATGTACATCATTAATTTTGATCATTGAAAGAATGGGTGGCCCGATGGTCGAGCGCATAACGCTCTTGACTTCCGACCGAGAGGTCCCTGCTCCTATCGTCGACCACGACACTTAGTCATTTCTGAAACGCCTTTCAGTGTTTCCCACCCAACTAGAGACGAACTGGTTTGAAATCCGGAGGTAGTCTCATATGTACCGGTGCTGTACATCGGGCAAGTTAAAAACCAACACTGACCAAGGAATATTTTCGAAAAGAGCTATGATAACGCACAGGTAACTGAATCATTGATAAAGAGTAAAAAAACTCTTACTCTTTATCAATGATACAGTTACCTGTGGGATAACGTACCCGGATTCCTTGTATCACTGACACCTCTATCTCTCAAATGAGTTTAAAATTATGTCTGACCTTGTCAGACATCAGACTTCTGCCAATAAAAATCGGAATAGCGATTGACAGTAAAAAGTTGAATTTGATGAATAAATTCAATGATGAATGCAAAATGTAGATGTAACCTTTTGTACATACAAAATGTACATGTAAAACATAATCGATCATCCAATTATAGCTCCATTGGTAGAGCATGTACAACAGTTCAATAGTTTATTTATGTATCCATGGTTACCAATAATTTAGATAGTATTTCAAATACTATTTCAAATACGATTGAACAATTTTAACAAGATTTTCTATTTGCATAATTTCACAGATGATGTATCGTCTTTATTTATAACCATGCGTGAATGTTTTCATAAGCGGGGAGTATCACGAAGACGCTCGAGGTGAAATACCAACACGAATCTAAAGAACCGATATTGCACGATTTGCTCGCGGAAATTTATATATTCAACGCAATAACCTTGTAATACCGGTATATTCATGCGTAAAAACTTAATTGATAAAATGACATTAACAATGCATTTTTCTTGTTTTTCTATGTCTACAGAAAATGTCCCACTGACGTTAAAAATGCGTTTGTTATGATAACCGTGATCTTTATAACTTTATTATTTTTAAAGTTTTGTATTTTTAGGAAAACGATTAAAACTGGGAAATAGTGTTTTTCTTCTGAATCTATACATATATTTCAATGTTTACTGTGACGAAGCATTGCAAACTGCCACGTAATAATCGATGTCTACAAAGAATGTCCCACTGTACTATTTAGACGACGTTGACGTTATTATTTATCCCAAACGTTTTCTAACATTCATAAAGATATAAGCAATTGTTTGGTATTAATAGTTATAAGCGTCTCATAAACTAAACAACATTCTTCTTACATACTTACTTTAAGTGCATCTGATGAACAGCCATTTTACGTAGGAATCCCAAGTGGAAAATAAAATCTATGTTATAGTTAGAACATATTAAGTAAATTTTAATGATTAAAAAGGGCGGAGCGAGCGAAGCGAAGCGAGTCCTTTTTAGTCATTAAAATTTACTTAATATGTTCTAACTAACTTAGAATATAACATTCTGCATTCTGATTGGCCGATAGAAATTAGCGCCAACGCATGACGTCAAGTCTGTTAAGAGAAAATTTTAATGATTAAATTTTCATTTAACCGCGAAAATGTGGCGTTTTCATTGGCTCATAATGTAGGTTATATTCTAAGACAACTATAATCACGCCCTTTTTAATCATTAAAATTTACTTAATATGTTCTAACTATAACATAAGGGTCAGGATCATGTCACATTATCCGTGCTATACAAAAGTTATCGAACAACCAACGTACTATGCATATTCTGTTTTGTATTATTTCGTTTCACAGAATTTTAAGACTTTTGTCATATAATTTTCCAGTATTGAAATGATGTGACTGATGAAAATGAAAACATCCCTGTTTGGTTTTGTATAGTCAAGTCAAACTAGAACAAAATTGAGTGAAAGGCGGAAGAAAGTTACAAACATACATGTATCAGCTGTCAGAATTTGTCATGATCAATGCAGGTAAAATACTTTTTTAATGTAATATCCATGTATGAGGCACTCATTTGATGCAAAAAGAATTAATAGTCATTGAAATATGTATGCATTTGACATTCACTCCGGTTTTCATTGAACGGCAAGGGATACTATAAAATGAATCATGTAGACTATTGTTAAGACAACTTTTAAACTTTGGTCGCTTTTATAAGACCCCTGAATACCATATGATGGACAGTTGGTTTTTTTTCAAATGGTGTTATGGTGTTTATCAAAGAGAGCCTACCTATCCATGTTGTGAATACCTTCTCGTAGACATTATTTGAAGGCCACCTCCTATCAGTATACCATTGCAAGTACCAATGTAAACCATCCGGGACAATAAAGGACAGCCCAATGTAGACCATTAGAGGGACCCCTACAAACCGTTGGAAGGATCCCTTGACACTATATGACCCCTGAATACCCTAGGAAAGACCCATGAACACTGTTTGTCTATAAGTCCTTCACAAGGTGTTATGGGGTCTATCTTCAGAGTGTCTTAGGATCCTTCCATTTGTTTCTAGGAGCACATCCAGTGGAGACCTTCCCGTAGACATTTTAAATAGGAACATTGGTTACCATTGGAAGGACCCCTAGAACCCCTTGTAAAGATCCCTTGACACTATATGACCCCTGAATACCATAGAAAAGACCCATGGACACTGTTTGTCTATGAGTCCCCCACATGGTGTTATGGGGTCTATCTTCAGAGTGTCTTGGGATCCTTCCATTGGTTTCTAGGAGTCCATCCAGTGGAGACCTTCCCGTAGAAATTTTTAGTAGGCACATTGGTTACCATTGGAAGGACCCCTAGAACCCCTTGGAAGGATCCCTTGACACTATATGACCTCAGAATACCATAGGAAAGACCCATGGACACTGTTTGTCTATGGGTCCTTCCCATGGTGTTAAGGGGTCTATCTTCAGAGGGTCTTGGGATCCTTCCGTTGGTTTCTAGAAGTCTTTCCGATGGAGACCTTCCCGTGGACATTTTAAGTAGGAACATTGGTTACCATTGGAAGGACCCCGAAAACTCCTTGGAAGGATCTCTTGACTCTATATGACCCCTGAATACCATAGGAAACACCCATGAACATTGTTTGCCTATGGGTCCTTCAAATAGTGTTATGGGGTCTTTCTTAAGAGTCTCTTGGGATCATTCTATGGGATTCTAGGAGTCCATCCAATGGAGACCTTCCCGTAGACATTTTAAGAAGGAACATTTGTTACCATTCAAAGGACCCTAGAACCCCTTGGAAGGATCCCTTGACACTGTCTGACACCGAATACCATAAGAAAAACCCATGGACACTGTTTGTCTATGAGTCCCCCACATGGTGTTATGGGGTCTATCTTCAGAGTGTCTTAGGATCCTTCCATTGGTTTCTAGGAGCCCATCCAGTGGAGACCTTCCCGTAGACATTTTAAGTAGGAACATTGGTTACCATTGAAAGGACCCCTAGAACCCCTTGAAATGATCCCTTGACACTATATGACCTCTGAATACCATAGGAAAGACCCATGGGCATTGTTTGTCTATGGGTCCTTCCCATGGTGTTAAGGGGTCTATCTTCAGAGGGTCTTGGGATCCTTCCGTTGGTTTCTAGAAGTCTTTTCGATGGAGACCTTCCCGTGGACATTTTAAGTAGGAACATTGGTTACCATTGGAAGGACCCCGAAAACTCCTTGGAAGAATCTCTTGACTCTATATGACCCCTGAATACCATAGGAAAGACCCATGGACACTGTTTGTCTATGGGTCCTTCACACGGTGTTACGGGGTCTATCGTCAGAGTGTCTTGGGGTCTTTCATTGGTTTCTAGGAGTCCATCCAGTGGAGACCTTCCCGTAGACATTTTAAGTAGGAACATTAGTTACCATTGGAAGGACCCATAGAACCCATTGGAAGGATCCCGTGACACTATATGAGCCTGAATACCATAAGAAAGACCCATGGACACTGTTTGTCTATGGGTCCTTCACATGGTGTTATGGGGGTCTATCGTCAGAGTGTCTTAGGATCCTTCCATTGGTTTCTAGGAGCCCATCCAGTGGATACCTTCCCGTAGACATTTTAAGTAGGAACATTGGTTACCATTGGAACGACCCCTAGAACCCCTTGGAAGGATCCCTTGACACTATATGACCCCTGAATACCATATGAAAGACCAATGGACACTGTTTGTTTATGGGTCCTTCACATGGTGTTAAGGGGTCTATCTCCAGAGTGTCTTGGGATCCTTCCGTTGGTTTCTAGGAGTCTTTCCGATGGAGACCTTCCCGTAGACATTTTAAGTAGGAACATTGGTTACCATTGGAAGGACGCCTAAACCCCCTTGAAATGATCCCTTGACACTATATGACCCCTGAATACCATAGGAAAGACCCATGGACATTGTTTGCCTATGGGTCCTTCAAATCGTGTTATGGGGTCTTTCTTAAGAGTCTTTGGATCATTCTATGGGATTCTAGGAGTCCATCCAATGGAGACCTTCCCGTAGACATTTTAAGAAGGAACATTGGTTACCATTGAAAGGATCCTAGAACCCCTTGGAAGGATCCCTTGACACTGTCTGACACCGAATACCATAAGAAAGACCCATGGACGCTGTTTGTCTATGGGTCCCTCACACGGTGTTATGGGTCTATCTTCATAGTGTCTTGGGATCCTTCCATTGGTTTCTAGGAGCCCATCCAGTGGAGACCTTCCCGTAGACATTTTAAGTAGGAACATTGTTTACCATTGGAAGGACCCCTAGAACCCCTTGGAAAGATCCCTGGACACTATATGACCCCTGAATACCATAGGAAAGACCCATGGACACTGTTTGTCTATGGGTCCTTCACATGGTGTTAAGGGGTCTATCTTCAGAGGGTCTTGGGATCCTTCCGTTGGTTTCTAGGAGTCTTTCCGATGGAGACCTTCCCGTAGACATTTTAAGTAGGAACATTGGTTACCATTGGAAGGACCCCGAAAACTCCTTGGAAGGATCTCTTGACTCTATATGACCCCTGAATACCATAGGAAAGACCCATGGACACTGTTTGTCTATGGGTCCTTCACACGGTGTTACGTGGTCTATCGTCAGAGTGTCTTGGGGTCTTTCATTGGTTTCTAGGAGTCCATCCAGTGGATACCTTCCCGTAGACATTTTAAGTAGGAACATTGGTTACCATTGGAAGGACCCATAGAACCCATTGGAAGGATCCCGTGACACTATATGAGCCTGAATACCACAGGAAAGACCCATGGACACTGTTTGTCTATGGGTCCCTCACATGGTGTTATGGGGTCTATCGTCAGAGTGTCTTAGGATCCTTCCATTGGTTTCTAGGAGCCCATCCAGTGGAGACCTTCCCGTAGACATTTTAAGTAGGAACATTGGTTACCATTGGAAGGACCCCTAGAACCCCTTGGAAGGATCCCTCGACACTGTATGACCCCTGAATACCATATGAAAGACCAATGGACACTGTTTGTTTATTGGTCCTTCACATGGTATTAAGGGGTCTATCCCCAGAGTGTCTTGGGATCCTTCCGTTGATTTCTAGGAGTCTTTCCGATGGAGACCTTCCCGTAGACATTTTAAGTAGGAACATTGGTTACCATTGGAAGGACGCATAAACCCCCTTGAAATGATCCCTTGACACTATATGACCCATGAATACCATAGGAAAGACCCATGGACATTGTTTGCCTATGGGTCCTTCAAATCGTGTTATGGGGTCTTTCTTAAGAGTCTCTTGGGATCATTCTATGGGATTCTAGGAGTCCATCCAATGGAGACCTTCCCGTAGACATTTTAAGAAGGAACATTGGTTACCATTGAAAGGACCCTAGAACTCCTTGGAAGGATCCCTTGACACTGTCTGACCCCTTATACCATAAGAAAGACCCATGGACGCTGTTTGTCTATGGGTCCCTCACACGGTGTTATGGGTCTATCTTCATAGTGTCTAAGGATCCTTCCATTGGTTTCTAGGAGCCCATCCAGTGGAGACCTTCCCGTAGATATTTTAAGTAGGAACATTGGTTACCATTGGAAGGACCCCGAAAACTCCTTGGAAGGATCTCTTGACTCTATATGACCCCTGAATACCATAGGAAAGACCCATGGACACTGTTTGTCTATGGGTACCTCACATGGTGTTTGAGGGGTCTATCTTCAGAGTGTCTTGGGATCCTTCCGTTGGTTTTTTAGGAGCCCATCCAGTGGAGACCTTCCCGTAGACATTTTAAGTAGGAACATTGTTTACCATTGGAAGGACCCCTAGAACCCCTTGGAAGGATCCCTTGACACTATATGACCCCTGAATACCATAAGAAAGACCCATGGACAATGTTTGTCTATGAATCCTTCACATGGTGTTAAGGGGTCTATCTTCAGAGGGTCTTGGGATCCTTCCGTTGGTTTCTAGGAGTCTTTCCGATGGAGACCTTCCCGTAGACATTTTAAGTAGGAACATTGGTTACCATTGGAAGGACCCCGAAAACTCCTTGGAAGGATCTCTTGACTCTATATGACCCCTGAATACCATAGGAAAGACCCATGGACACTGTTTGTCTATGGGTCCTTCACACGGTGTTACGGGGTCTATCGTCAGAGTGTCTTGGGGTCTTTCATTGGTTTCTAGGAGTCCATCCAGTGGAGACCTTCCCGTAGACATTTTAAGTAGGAACATTGGTTACCATTGGAAGGACCCCTAGAACCCGTCGGAAGGATCTCTTGACACTATATGACGCCTGAATACCTTTGGAAAGACCCATGGACACTGTTTGTCTATGGGTCCTTCACAAGTGTTACGGGGTCTATCGTAAGAGTGTCTTGGGATCCTTCCATTGGTTTGTAGGAGTCCATCCAGTGGAGACCTTCCCGTAGACATTTTAAGTAGGAACATTGGTTACCATTGGAAGGACCCCTAGAACCCCTTGGAAGGATCCCTTGACACTATATGACCCCTGAATACCATAGGAAACACCCATGGACACTGTTTGTCTATGGGTCCTTCACATGGTGTTAAGGGGTCTATCTTCAGAGGGTCTTGGGATCCTTCCGTTGGTTTCTAGGAGTCTTTCCGATGGAGACCTTCCCGTAGACATTTTAAGTAGGAACATTGATTACCATTGGAAGGACCCCTAAACCCCATTGAAAGGATCCCTTGACACTCTATGACACCTGAATACCATAGGAAAGACCCATGGACATTGTTTGCCTATGGGTCCTTCACATGGTGTTAAGGGGTCTATCTCCAGAGTGTCTTGGGATCCTTCCATTGGTTTCTAGGAGCCCATCCAGTCGAGACCTTCCCGTAGACATTTTAAGTAGGAACATTGGTTACCATTGGAAGGACCCCGAAAACTCCTTGGAAGGATCTCTTGACTCTATATGACCCCTGAATACCATAGGAAAGACCAATGGAATATGTCTGTCTATAGGTCCTTCACATGGTGTTATGGGGTCTATCTTCAGAGTGTCTTGGGATCCTTCCATTGGTTTCTAGGAGCCCATCCAGTGGATACCTTCCCGTAGACATTTTAAGAAGGAACATTGGTTACCATTGAAAGGACCCTAGAACCCCTTGGAAGGATCCCTTGACACTGTGTGACCCCGAATACCATAAGAAAGACCCATGGACACTGTTTGTCTATGGGTCCCTCACATGGTGTTATGGGGTCTATCTTCAGAGTGTCTTTGGATCCTTCCATTCGTTTCTAGGAGCCCATCCAGTGGAGACCTTCCCGTAGACATTTTAAGTAGGAACATTCGTTACCATTGGAAGGACCCCTAGAACCCCTTGGAAAGATCCCTTGACACTATATGACCCCTGAATACCTTTGGAATGACCCATGGACACTGTTTGTCTATGGGTCCTTCACACAGTGTTACGGTGTCTTTTTTCAGAGTGTCTTGGGATCCTTCCATTGGTTTCTAGGAGTCCATCCAGTGGAGACCTTCCCGTAGACATTTTAAGTAGGAACATTGGTTACCATTGGAAGGTCCCCTAGAACCCATTGGAAGGATCCCTTGACACTATATGACCCCTGAATACCATAGGAAAGACATATGGACACTGTTTGTCTATGAGTCCTTCACAAGGTGTTATGTGGTCTATCTTCAGAGTGTGTTGGGATCCTTCCATTGGTTTCTTGGATTTCATAACACCATGTGAAGACCTTCCCGTAAACACTTTTAGGTTGGACACCTGATTACCATTGGAAGGTCCCCTAGAGACCCTTGAAGGAGCCCTTGACACCATATGACCCCTGGATACCATAGGAAAGACCCATGGACACTGTTAGTCTATGGGTCCTTCACGTGGTGTTATGGGGTCTTTCATAAGAGTGTCTTTGGACCCTTCTATTGGATTCTAGGAGTCCATCCAATGGAGGCCTTCCCGTAGACATGTTAAGTAGGAACATCGGTTAAAATTGAAAGGACCCCTAGAACCCCTTTTGTAGGATCTATTGACACTATATGACCCTGAATATCATAGGAAAGACCCATGGACACTGTTTGTATCATTAACGCCTATGTGGCCTTCTGGAGTCTATCTTAGAGTGCCTTGTGATGTACTGTATATGTTTTGCTGTTTTGAAAACGTTTTTCCCGCCATTTTTGTATCTGCATTATGTTTTAATGTATCAAGTGAAATAATTAATTGAACGAGTTATAATAGTTATGCTATTCAAAAGAACAAGTAATAATGACACATACGCATAACTTCATTACGAGTCGTATACTGCATAAAGCTCGGAAGTCATATTGAGCTACTCAAAGCTGATGCGTCCGAGTCACCAAAGCACAAGTGAACGAGTCGCTAAAAAAGCAGAGGGTGATTTGATATTGACTGTTTGACAGGAACTATCTAAGTGCAAAAATAATTCGTCGATGCAAGAATACCTAGCTTGACCTGGACTGAATCACTCAATGCTGAAGCGTCCGAATCATTAGGCCCACGGTTGGATCACAACATCATTACCTGTATTGATCGAGTCGTGAAAAAGCAAAGAGTGAATTTGACACTGACTGCATTAATTGTTCGTGAAAAGATAACCTGCCTCCGACCGTTATTTGAACCTGGATCGATATTGTGCACCATAACTAGATGACTCGCTCTCGGCACAATGTAAACACATTGTTTATGTAAGAGGCAACGTGCTTCCCATATTGTTTCTGTTATTAACAGTGCAATGATCTTTTTTTATTTCCAACAACAAATGCGTTAATTTGGATTATAACACAAATAATAACACAAATAAATCTAATTATGTAAAAACCTAGTAATAACATAGTTCATTTGACTTATAATTTCAATTTTAAGTAATTTATTTTTTATTTTCTTCAGGCGGATTCTATGGATTTACTAATACTACAATCCAGGACACAGAAGTGTAATAACAGAGAATACAACAACCCGTGACACAGAAATACATGTATAATAACGGAGAATACAACAACCCGTGACACAGAAATACATGTATAATAACGGAGAATACAACAACCCGTGACACAGAAATACATGTATAATAACGGAGAATACAACAACCCGTGACACAGAAATACATGTATAATAACGGAGAATACAACAACCCGTGACACAGAAATACATGTATAATAACGGAGAATACAACAACCCGTGACACCGAAATGCATGTATAATAACGTAGAATACAACAACCCGTGACACAGAAATACATGTATAATAACGTAGAATACAACAACCCGTGACACAGAAATACATGTATAATAACGGAGAATACAACAACCCGTGACACAGAAATACATGTATAATAACGGAGAATACAACAACCCGTGACACAGAAATACATGTATAATAACGGAGAATACAACAACCCGTGACACAGAAATACATGTATAATAACGGAGAATACAACAACCCGTGACACCGAAATACATGTATAATAACGGAGAATACAACAACCCGTGACACAGAAATATGATAACGGACATACTTCGGTGAAGTTAAAAAATGTGCCAAGACATTTGGAAAATTTGTAAGAACCGAAATCAATAAAAACCCAGCAGTCAAAAACATAGAGGAATGTGAAAATATAAAAAAAATGACTAGATTTCTACGTGATAGCTATCTAAGTAGATTATGTTAGTTACAAGTGTTAATTTTGGTAAATAGATTCTAATGATGTGATTGTTAATATCAGACGTGTTGTCCGATTTGTCTTTAACCTTTTACATGTTGGTAGTGAATGTCTTCATTTACATACACTGTCGTAGCCTTGGTATCGTTTGTTGTAACATGTACAAGGACGAGGGAAATGCCTAGAAATATTAATTATTATTATAATAATAATAATGATACTTATGTGCATGCGCGTGAGTGTATTGAAATAATATAAAAACTATTCAGATATGGGGGTATGCTTATGTTAATCTGTGTGTATGTACTGTTGCTAAATTCCTTCGTGCTGTTTGACTTGTTCATGTAGTTTACTGCTATGCATTACTGTGTTTATGCACGGGAATTGGAAATTATATCTATAAAATAGCATAGCCAGTCGATCCATTCAAATAGAACTTCAAATTCCTGTGGTTTATTCAACTTACTCAGTGCATGTAATACCGTATTACTACAATGACACATTGTACTGTGCTATGCAAATACCAATCTCATTTGAAATTAGACCCTAACATTTGCGCCATTCCTTTAAAATGACCTCTCTGGCGCACAATGACGTCACGTAGACTCACTTTCAGATTAGTGCAGCGATTTGATTGTATGACGTAAAGTTCACATCGACATGAACCCGCACGGAGTGACGTCGGATCCTATATCAGCGTAAAGTTGTAAAGCGTAACACGGGTCTGATTTTATTGAGATTGTGCATAATTATATTTTATGGATTAATTTTATAATAGTTATTCAGCGCTTGAAAATTTTAGTATCGGAATTATCTACATTGGTAGCGCGTTAGTCTACAGCATATCATTTCGTGAGCAGAGTGCCTCGAGTTCAAATCCTACATCATTCTATTTTTTCTGATTTTCTTTTTTCCCATTTTGTTTTTGTCTATAATTTCGACGTTAATTTGAGGTATTTTAAGTCCCGTCTACAGTTTTTCCAGACACAATGCGCGATAAATATTTAAGTCTGAGTTAAGTTTGGAATCACTTTATATCGATATAATTGCCGGATATAACGGACTGCAGAATCAAGACTAATACCTATACCTATATTACTATTCTTTTTTTATTTACTGACAAACAATTTACATGGATAAATATACAAATTCTAGTTTGATTTGTGTTTTCAATTTCAACGATATGAAATAACGTCCGCATCTTTATTGAAAACAAGTACACATATCTGCTATCTTAACGCTGTTTATCTTTTTTAAAGATATTTCTTGTTTGTAATTGTATGACTATGCTTATATATTGTGTTAAGTTGTATGAAAATGGTAATAGCTCTCCCAAGTGGAGGTAAATACAGTATCTATTTATTATATCGACTTTTATTTTCATTTCGCTATTCCATTCACCCTAAACATACAAAGATAGAAAACAATTTACAAAATTAGTATTCGCCGTATTAGTGTGCCTATACCATCTAACAAAAAGGAAAGCATTATTGGTAATACCACGCATAGCTTGTATTGAAAACACCACACTTTTGTCTAGGGTGAGTGCGCTTGCAGGATTTCCAGAAAGTAACGAGGTATAGATGATCTATCACGAAGTGTGAGGGTGGTACAGTCTGTTTAACGAATGTCAAGATGAACGTCGATTGTCCAGCTATACATCCGAAATTTCATTACTGTCACGACTATACAGTCCTAACTTTGAATGTCTGGATGGATGTCGATTGTCTAGCTAGACATTCGAAATTTGCATATCTGTGATGGCGATACAGTTTGCTTGCTTTACGAATGTCGAGTTGAATGCCGATTGTCTAGCTAGACATTCGAAATGTCATTACTATGACGGTGAAATAGTCGTAACTTCGAATGTCTAGATGGATGTCGATTGTCTAGCTATACATTAGAAATTTACATTATTATGTTAGCGATACAGCCCTTATTTCGAATGTCGAGATGAATGTCGATTGTCTAGCTAGACGAAGTTAACATTATTATGATGACGACACCGCCCTTATTTCGAATGTCGAGATAAATGTCGATTGTCTAGCAAGACATTGGAAAATTACTTTATTATGATGGCGATACATGCATTATTTCCAACGTCGAGATGAATGTCGATTATCTAGCTAGACATTGAATGTCGATTGTCGATTGCATTGCCAACTTCACACACATAAGTATTAAATACTACTTACTATTTAGATACGGGTTTGTTCTCTGACAAAACAATCGTCAACGAAACCTCACTTGTCATTACAGTATACCATTATCCATTGAGCACCTCCAGGATATTGTATCATGCTAAATTGTTTCACATACGAGGATCTGTTTTACAGTCGCCGTCCTTAAACTGTTTTATCTGTGGACGATTCTGCGCAATTATTCCGAAGAATATTTTTCTTTGCATACATCGACAAATGTTAAAATAACGTCAGACTGTGTCATAACGTGCACTGTAGAAAAATCACAGTGTATAAACCAAATCACTGTACTCATTATTGGGATACTATGCAGTTCAACTTTTATGACTTATTGTGATTGAAACATCCGGTGATTTCCTATCACTGTACTCATTATTGCAAGACTCTATAATTCTACGTGTACTCATTATTACAATAATCGGAAGTTGACTCGTTTATACACTTTGAAAATCTTTTATGTGTTTTATGACTTATTCAAGACGTTTTTGACACAATTCATTGTAATATATGTTCTTTTCGTATTCCGTTTCAATGTGTACATTGTAAAGTGTGTATTATTATACTGACACTATTTGCAATTATTCACTAAGTTCGTTTTTGTTAAAAGAAACCACATATTGTAAGTTAATACATTTTTATTCTGGCTTTTTTTGTCAAACAATGTCACGTTGAAATTGAGCACATGTCCAACTTAGTGTAACAAATTGTTAAATAAATTCAACATCAAACATGCTTCCATTAGCTATGACTATACATTGTATTACTAAAGCACTAGTCAGACAGTTAGCTCGCGTTTTGCCAGTAATACGACATATAGAACGAACAGATATTAGTCCAGGCTACTCGAGTTGTCATTGAACTGAGTGTTTGATAATTCAACTCATTTATATACATTGTAATACGTAAAACCATGGCTGTCAGATATTTCCAGGAAATTATGTTCGGTAACAATTAACCAATTAGCAAACCCGTGAATGGCAGCATCAGGCTCAAAATTGTGCAAATTATATGTTTATAGCTACAGATGATTTCTCTGAAACAATATTGATAAGTCCTTAAAAGGAAATATACAATTTTATGCATATTTATAGAAAAAGATTAGCTTTTTGAACTCTCAGAATGAAGTACCTAACTTATTTAGAACATTAAGGTTTTAAGGTTTTCAACCTGTTACCTTAACGATTTTTAGGTATTGTGTATTCTAAGGAAAATAGAAATGATTTAACAAATACTTTCTAAAACTAGCAAAACAGAACAGGTCATGTATCTGTAGTCAGCAGTATTGAACGGTGGTGGATGTTCCAGTCGCATTGCACGAACGCAAAACCGTAAAATAAAGTATTCATTGTGTGATCTAAGCTGCAAAATTCGCTAGGGAGGTGTATTTGAATAAAATATTTCAAAGTGTTTGGAATACAGCTCCGTAATAACATGATTGATCCATTATTATATACCGGATACATTGAAAGATATTCTAACGTTTTCTACGAATAAGTAGAATGAGTTGTATTCGACAGACGTCAACTAGTTGATGTCGCATGATCACCACAGGAAGTGCAATTGTTCTCCTGGAATGATTCAAGACTGTGTGTCTTGGCAGGTATAGACTACTAGGCTCTAAAACGTGCCTAGTGAACAGTACCGATATCGTTATCAACAGTCGCTAAATTTGTCACTGATTTTTTCACAGTTCGTTGAGGGAATACTGCCACAATATAATAACCTGGGCTGGTATTCACAAAGCATCTTAGTAGAAAACTTAGATTTTTCTTAAAAACACAAAAATTTCTAAAGTATGTTAGGCTGACATGACAATCAAGATTATTGAGTTTTTGCATAGGTTTAAATCATTATGTAAAAAGCTACTATAATAACTAAGAAAACATGGGTTAATCTTCAATTTGTGCACGATATATGCAATACTAATTTTTAACTTAAGTCAAAATATTTAAGTTTTCAACTAAGATGCTTTGTGAATACCAGCCCTGATGTTAATGGGTGATTTCAACTTACACATACAAAATGAAAACCATGCAATTTCTGAATTTCATAATTTCCTTTTTGCCATGGGATTAGTGCAACATCTTGATTTTTGTACTCATGTCGGGGGAAACATCTTAATTTAGTAATGACTGAAGCAGTAAATGATGTGAACGTTTTACGGTGCGAACCAGATCCGTTTTTATCTGATCACTGTGCGGTCAAAGTTGTTATAGACGTAACAAAAGAGAATATTATATATAGCAAAACAACGTCATTTCGGAATTTAAAGAAAATTGACAAACATGCATTTTCCAATGATCTTAGAGAACTATCGATTGAGAGTACTGATATAGATTCGTTTGTTAATATATTTGAATCTGAAATCAAGACAATACTTGATAAACATGCTCCACTTACGGATTTTCATGGCTCCAAAACCATGGTTTAATGAACACTTAGTGCTTCTCAAAAGGTCGTTACGAAAAGCTAAGTGTCTTTGGAGAAAATACAAACAGTCTGATTAATTAGTAGCATTTAAAGAGATACGAAACAAATATAATTATGAATTGAAACGTGAGAAAAGGCAAACTATTAGTCAAAGGGTAATTGACTCTAAAGGGGATTCCAAGAAGCTGTATCATTTAGTTTTTGAATTGACTGGAACGAAATCCGACAATCCTATGCCAACAGGTGAAAGTGAAAGTCAGCTTGCAGAAAAATTTGCTGAACTATTATGAACAAAATAGCCAAAATTCGACAGTCATTACGTGATTTTCCAAACTTTAAACCATTGAAGAAAGATGTACCATCTATTGATAATTTTCATGACCTCAGTGAAAAGGAAGTGAAAACTCTTATCAGTGAACTGAATACCAAATCATGTGAACTTGACTGTTTACAAACCAATGTATTAAAATCTAACATACCAGAATTATTGCCGGTTATCACCAAATTGGTCAATCTTTCTTTACAACAAGGCATATTTCCATCCAAATGGACATCCATTGTCAGACCTCTTCTAAAGAAAGTCGGACTGGAATTTCAATTTGCTAACTATAGACCTGTTAGTAACTTGTCATTTCTGTCGAAGCTAATTGAGAAAGCTGTTCTTTTACGACTGAATACTTATGTTAATTCCTATGATCTACTTCCTAAGAATCAGTCTGCTTACAGACGTCATCACTCATGATCATGAATGTGAGTCTGCATTGCTTAGACTAGTAAATGACTTGCTTAACAGAATGGAGAATCAAGAGGTTTCTGCATTAATTGCAATTGACCTTAGTGCCGCTTTCGACACTGTGGACCACGACATACTACTAGAAGTACTTTTAAATCAGTATGGTGTATGTGATACGGCCTTAAATTGGTTCGATTCTTATCTCAGGCCTCGCAGTTGTCGAGTCAGTGTTAATTCAACTCTATCATCGCCACATGTTTTACAATGTAGCGTTCCGCAAGGTAGTTGTTTAGGTCCGTGGCTATGTCTTACTTATGCTGGTACATTTTTTGACATTATTCCACCAGGTATATCTGTTTATGGGTTTGCTGATGACCATAATGCCAATAAACGTTTCCAGCCAGATTCAGTGAACAGTGAGTTACACTCAATCAAAGAACTGGAAGATTGTGCCATATCAATCAATTCTTGGATGAATGAAAACAAACTCAAAATGAACAATTCCAAAACTGAATTCATTATGTTTGCCAGCAGAGCTCAATTGAAGAAGTGTTCCACCACTGTGATTAATGTTGCTGGTGAGGAAATCAAATCTAACAAATCCAGAAGATATTTGGGTGCTTTCTTGGACGAAACTTTGAATTTCAAAGAACATACTAAGAAAAAATGCCGTACTGCCATGTTGAACTTCTTACGTATTAAACGTATCCGGAAATATCTCACTAAAGAGGCTACTGAAAGTTTAATTCTATCACTTGTTATTTCCCACTTGGATTATTGCAATGTTATTTTGTACGGTATAGCCGATAGTGATTTGAGCAAAATGCAACGTATACACAACATGTGTGCCAAATTAGTTTTTAATCGCAGAAAATATGATAGTTCTAAAGATGCACTGCATGATTTACACTGGTTACCAATTAAAGCCAGAATTAACTTTAAACTTCTGTCTGTGATGTTCAATTGTTTTATTGGTAATGCACCAGTCTACTTGACGGAACTGTTAACAAAAACTACCACAAGACGAAGACATTAAACGACCGCAGTTTCAAAACAGTTGGTCCAAAATTATGGAATTGTCTCCCGGTAGACATAAGGGTGTCCGAGTTTTTAGAGGTTTTTAAGAAGAAGTTAAAAACACACTATTTTAGAGACTTTTATACGTTGTTTTAAAATGTAACTGTCAATCGTTACTATTTAAAGACCATGCATATCATTAACTGAACCACATGTTCTGCTGGGGGCAAAACATTGACTGATAAGCCATTATACCAGTGTGCTTTGTATGTGAAGGTTGCTATCATTTGTGTTTAAAATGGCATATTTAGATGATTTTAAGCATTTAAACTTGTAGATCATTATATATGATTATGCTAGAATATAAATCTTCCAGTACAAGTATAATTATATGGACAGGATTTTTCTAAAATTATTCAGATACTTGTTAAGAGACAGGATTGCTGACACCGTTTATCCATAATGACATTCCAGTCACAGTTATAGAAAATAAATCACAAACAAACTCACAAAATAGTAAAGTGTGGTGCAAATTTAATTATCGAATATTGGTCTGCTTTTAATATCTCCTAATAATATTAATAACGAAGTAACGTGCACATAGTCTTCCAGGTTTGTTATGTCATATAGAAACACTTTGGTGCATCAAACACAGGCCGGTTCTGTCGTCCAAAAGAGTGAGACGTAACGTCCTTACTACTGCTTTGTTGCAAACTTGTCTCCCAAAAGAGTGAGACGTAACATCCTTGATACTGCTTTGTTGCAAACTTGTCTCCCAAAAGAGTGAGACGTAATGTCCTTGACAGTGCTTTGTTGCAAACTTGTCTCCCAAAATAGTGAGACGTAACGTCCTTGACAGTGCTTTGTTGCAAACTTGTCTCCCAAAAGAGTGAGACGTAATGTCCTTGACAGTGCTTTGTTGCAAACTTGTCTCCCAAAATAGTGAGAGGTAATGTCCTTGATACAGCTTTGGTACAAACTGGTGTTACAGAACAAGACGTAAGATCCTTGCTGTTGCTTTGGTGCATTGTGCCATTCATTGTGGGATACGTATAAAGGCTTGCTTGAATTCTCCATGTTTGGTGGTATTAATGGTTTGTTCTATATCAGACACTTGTGTGGGTGGCTAGGCGCAGCTGCCGTTTCTGTGTGCCTTTGGATTGTCTGTGCGCTACAGTATTTATTTCAAACCAGTGTTACAAAACAGCAACATATGACATCAATGCTACTGCTTTAGTGCAAATGGTAACATGTTGCATCTTTGCCGCTGTATTAATTGCTGAACATTTAGAAATCTTGCTACTGCTTTGGAGCAAGACCTTTAACATCCTTGCTACTGATTTGCTACAAACTGGTTAACAAAATAGCTAGACTTAACATCCTCAACACTATTTTAATTGGTGCACTGTATCTATTGCCACACACATGTTTCAAAACAGCAACATGTAGCAATCTTCCAACTGCTCTGGTGCCAGACATAACATCCATGCCACTGCTTGCTTCCAGTACTACTTTGAAAATAAAAGTAAATAAAAGCAACGAAACAGTTACAAAACAGAACAAAATACAGTTATGTATTTCATATTTTAATACAAATGATAAAATGCTTTTCAATTGCATGACAAAAAGTTATACATATAATATAAACACATTTATTTAAAACATTATACTTTATAAATAACATACTGCATATCATGTAAATATAATTGTACACACATTACATATTTCAACATATAACAGTCCCAAATGTTGGGCATATTGATAATTATAACAGCTCAATATTTCAATACATGTACTTAGTCCATTACATTTTAAGATAACAATTTTTGCACAAACTTGAGTTGCATTTAAAAGCGTACCAAGCACACAACATTACAATAACAGGCACAATTAAGTAAGCATTTATATCATTACATATACACATACAAGTATATGTAAGTACTACATGGACATAAGACTCACTTTAAAAGAGTTTACCTGTAATGAAATATATTGAATATTCATTTGTTGATTTTGGTGAAAGATCAAATTTTATTTCAACTAGTGGTCACATAAATCAATATGTTTATAAGTGGCTATTTAATATTCTGTGATCAGTGAGAAATAAAATTAGATTTTGACCAAAAATTTATTATATGCTTCATTTTCTCTTAAAATGGTGCAGCAATTCACTTAATTGGAAAAATTATGTTTAAATTAGAACATCATGGCATGACAGTTAATATGTCATAATGACGTAACACACTTTTTTAGCCAAATGCCGATGATGTTACGTTTCTTTTTCTGTATAGTACTCAAACCAGCTTCTAAAACAGTTAAATAATAAAATTTGCACTGTTATTTTCACTGATAAATCTTTAATCTGCTGATAAGTATATAATAAAAATAATTTAAACCTATACAGCATAACATAAATATTACTCTTTAAATTAGTGTTCTTTTTAAGTTAAAAGATAAATATAACCAATATTTGTGTGTGCTTTTGGTTAGCAATTTATCGCGCTATAGCTGAGACAAGATACGCAGTCGTTTGCACACAAATAGTTAGAGCACAATATCACAGTAGTAGCTTCTTTAACATCTTGAAGGTCAAGGTCATAAACTTTAACATCTTGAAGGTCAAGGTCATAAACTTTAACATCTTCAAGGTTAACGTCATAAATTTTAACATCTTGAAGGTCAAGGTCATATAAAACAAAACATTCATCATCATGTGACGTGAGGAACAATAATGACCGGTCCTTTTGCTGATCGGAACTTTGCACTGTCAATGTTGGATGATATTCTCTCTGAACTGGTCGATTTTCTGAAATGATGAAACATTTTAAGTCATTAAAATCACATTAATATATAAACTGAACGACAGATCTTTAGGCCCATACAAAATGAGCATGAAAAAATCTTTATAATCAAATGGCCTGTTCTAGCTATCATGTTCTTTATTCATACATCATATACTAGTCTAGTAGTATGTTGTCCATTATGTTTATTTATTAAATAGTAATAATGTCTGCGGGACACTTGCCATAGTGGGCAAGTGCATTGAGGGATTGTGTATGAAAGCCCATGTGGGCCTGAAACTCTCCTCCAAGCCTTTGACCTATGCAACAATCAAATCATCTCATTACGATACATGTATATATATAATACTGTGTTAGACTAAGTTATATATTCCTATACTAGTGAACTATAGTTGGTTAAGTGACACTGTAAAAGACAAAAATGTATCGTCAAGAGTATCATGCAAGCAAACACTGCAGTTCAACTTCACACCTAGAACATGCAAAGATCTCACTTATCCTGTAGCTTAAACATATTCTGTTAAACTGCCTATTAAATAAGGGGCATAATACGGCCCTTAGCTATCTTACTGAGCAGAAATGTTAATCACAAATAGCATGCAGCGTTCATGCTATGGTATAATAATGTGTATGAAATTAAGCACTGAAAAAAATGACATAATATTATAGGATAAGTAAATGTTTAGAGTCAGTAATTAGGTGTACTGTTCCATTTGACCTGTAAATTGACCTTTTAGGTATTTTGGCAATAAAAGGGTACAATCCAGTTCTAGCTTATCAAAAGGAATGTTGAAATCCAGTCCTTAGTAGAACCCAAAATAACAGGTTTTGGTAAAGCCCTTAGTTAGGGCCCAGTTTAGATGTCTGACACACATGGGGCATGAGTTATGAATATTAGTTAATAAAGACGACATGAAAATACCAATAAAATCTTCTGGTATTCCAATGAAATTTTAACTGGGAACTGGTAGCATGCTTTAATGAAAAGAGAAATATTAAGATTCAGAAAAAGTTTCTTTTGATAAATGTTTTGATGAACTTTGTCTATGAGAAGACAGTCAACAAATAGCATAAATGCAATAAGAATGAATGTGTTCTTGCAAAAAGCTGTAGATCACAAACGGACAAAGCAAATTAAACAGAAAACCATTGCAAGAAGTATGAATAAAAGCATTTATAAATAAGCTATGCTTACAGAATGAAAGATTATTTTAGACAATGTGGCAAGAATGATAGCATTTGCATTAAGAGAGAAAATGTATAAAGTAAGCTCTGATACCTATAAACAGTTAATATTAAGTTTAATTGATATGAAGAAAATCAATGTTTGACAGCTTGATGGAGTTTATAATGCTCTAAGTTTCAGTGCAGGAAGAGTATACACATGAACACAGCTTGTATTAATTCACATCACAACCATTGGCAAAATGACCGCATTTCTTGCATGACAACACAGAAATTAATTAGTTATGTCATCATCTTTCAGGTAAAAAGCTTTTTTTGTAAAAATTGCAAAATGTCTTAGACTACCATATCCATTTATTATTGCACATTATTGCACATTGTTTGGTGTTTATTTTATTAATTTTAACACATTTTGTTTGTTGTCTGTTTATTTTATACCAACACTTATTTTATATTGGTTCAAGTTCTTATATGAATCCCCCTGGACACCTCGTTCCAGATTGTTTCCATTGTAGTAAGGGAATCGGAGACGAGAAGCCATTGTCTCTTGTTTTAATGATGCATGAGTGGAAAGGAATGAAGATATTTGAAATATTTGTTATAGGCTATGATACGATCACTAGGCACTCTCTGGACCTCCCCTGCACTGTGAGTGAAAGCTTCACCACTAATAGGCTGATAGAGAGATGTTTTGTTTTTAAAGTTTTTAAATAATTTTTTAACAGAACTCTTTATTGTGAGAATATTGTTCTAAAGTTATAATGATTCAGTTGATTGATATTCATTATCAGCTTTTATAATAACAATGTAAATCTAATGGCAACATTCAAATCAATATATATATATATAGTCAACACACAGGAATCAGTCATGCCAGTTAGCACTATCACTTACATAACAGTCCAAACTTTTCTACAGAATTAGTATAAGCATCATAAATGCAATACATGAAAACAGGGCTAGAATAAATCTATACATTCAAGTACTTTGATCATCATTAGTTATCATCAACATAATTAGTTGTAAAAGCAAGTAATTAGACAACATTGAAAGAAAGGAAATCAAGAGGGATCACAGGGACCCTTTTGGCCCTCTTTTCAAATATCTGTTCTTTCCTCTCGAAACCAGAATTTTAAAAACAATTCCTGTAAACTAAACAAAAATTGGCCTAAACAAGATATCTTAATTAATTAAAATAGCTCAATACAAATCAACGGAAAAACCAATAAATTGAATGTGAAAATAAAGCTGTAATGAAATCATCGAAATTGCTGACTCACAGATGAATGTTTACAGAATTAGCTCACCAGCAATATTTCACTAGGGCTTTAACCTTTTACTTCATACACCCCAAATTATTTTGATACAAGCTAAGCTAGACAGCGCTCATATCTCATGTGCAGCTTTTAGAGACAAAATTAATATCAAAAGTGATCTCCCTTGATAAAGTTTCTTGATAAGTCCACTTCTGTAATTTGATTGTTTCTCCTCCATGCTTACTAGTGGACAATAATTTATGATGGACAAGATATAGGTGAGTAGTTTGACATCTCCATGAAGTAAAGGATTGAAATACTTCTAATGTTTTATATCAGATCACTATTTCATCGTTTACAGCATAGATATACACACATTCATGTCAATATCACAAGTACATCACCGAATATGATGCCAATAAAGAATAAGAAAATGTATCTGGATAGTAATGCATTTGCTAGGAATGGAACGAGGTACTGTTTTACCAAAGCGCTAACAAATATTACAATCACACACACTTAAATTATTTAAAATTCTTTTAAAGTAACAAATTCAAAATTGTGGTAAAGAGATATATTTTCAATACCTATAATTTGAGGTAATGAACCTCATATAAACCATGTATGTTCCCTATTTGCAGTTGAGTCAATATTTCTGAATTAGTGCTTTGATAAAACTGACTTATAGTACCCAGATGTGTATGCACAGTATGGAGTAAAGGGTTAATTTCCTAATGGTTTAATAACAGCACAGACATGTGGTAAGATTCACAGCATTGTGAAATATACATGATTTTCATCCAGCATTAACATAATAATATGATTTCAGAGTAAAAACAAGAACTATACATTAGGGACATTAGAATGCATATAAACATGTGTTGATTTTTTTTGAGAAAAATATCACAAATGATCTCCCCTGATAATGTGACTGTTGTTGGATTGTCTACCCTCCATACTCATTATTGGATAAAATTGATGATAGACATGTGATAGGGGCCTAAGTTGATGATAGACATGTGATAGGGGCCTAAGTTGATGATAGACATGTGATAGGGGCCTAAGTTGATGATAGACATGTGATAGGGGCCTAAGTTGATGATAGACATGTGATAGGGGCCTAAGTTGATGATAGACATGTGATAGGGGCCTAAAATGATGATAGACATGTGATAGGGGCCTAAAATGATGATAGACATGTGATAGGGGCCTAAATTGATGATAGACATGTGATAGGGGCCTAAATTGATGATAGACATGTGATAGGGGCCTAAATTGATGATAGACATGTGATAGGGGCCTAAAATGATGTATCTATGTAGTAATGAGTTCAGTGTACAGTCCACATATAATGGTCTTTTTAATACAAAGAAAAACATCAGAAAACATGTATTGTTCAAATCTATTTACCTGGTAATCATGAGTATTTGAGCTTATACCTCATCCTATCGGATTTGTTATTTCAACCAATCAAAACATTCTAACAGCACAATAACAAAACACATGAGGTTTAATTGGTAGCAGGTAAATAGTTTGAACAATATAAAAGCACTGAGTCAAAACAAAAGCAAAGCATTAAAACATGTATGATGTAAGGAGGTACAGTACTGTATTAAAGCTATGTGTGAGATGAAAACAGGTAGTTGGTGTACAGAGTAAAATAGAAATATCTATGTAGAGTGAATTAAACGTTGGGTCTACACCGCTTACCATGTGACCTTGGTCATGTTTTGTCTACAATGATTCAAACAATTATAGTCAGACCAAACTGAAAGATTAATCATCAACCACCAACCATACTTTGAAATAATCACACATTCATATTGTCACTGGGTCCTGCAGAGGATCACACTATCACCTATATTAGTGCATAAATAACAAAATATTCATAGAACAGCTCCTGTCTATATCTATGTGGACAATTTACTGGTGTTGTTATATGGAAAAAGAGCGAAGTTACAAATATGTAGACATCATTATTGAAGCTATTTACTCAAATGTAGGAGACTTCTTCACCCACTTGTGAGAGCCCTGGCCCAGATTCCACGAAAAAACTTAAGTTATTGCTCAGCTGAGACTGCTATTTTAAAAACATATTTTGTTGGGTAAATGACGTTCATGTAGACTTTTATATATTGTTACATCACAGTTAGATGCAAATTTAATAGAGCAATACAAAATAAGTCTGATTTTTACAGAAACCAGTGCTTTTAAGTTATAAAAATCAAAATAAAAAACTTAAGTCTGTTATAACAAGCTCAAGTACACAGTTTTTGATTGTTCATTACAATTGGATTTCAATGAGCATTTCATACAAAATCACCTACAAATCATTATTTAGCAATAAATACACAGTTTCTGGTAGCAATCTACTTCACAAGACTATAATTGTAGCCATATAATAAATTTAAAATAGCAGTCTCAGCTGAGCAATAACTTAAGTTTTTTCGTGGAATGGGGGCCAGACTTTTGTCATAACATAACAAACTTAATAAATATGGCTAAAACAAATGCGTTTGAGTGGATTCTGTAACTTTTCAACTATGACTCTTTGCGTTTTAATTTCTGACACTCTTAAAGGTGTTCACAGCAGTTTCTTGCGAGATATCATACAGGGATAAAATTAACCAATAACTGAATTTATTCAAACTGTGTCATACCCATTGGTAGACCAACAGACAGAATCTTTCAATAAAGATTGAGTGCCGAGAAAATATTTAATAAACATGTAGTTGCCACGGTGATTGGATTATCTCAAGTGAAACACTAGACTTACCTAGCAGGTCGTTCTGGTAATGGTACAATATCTGTAGGTAGATCTTCTCTATCATTCTCTGACATTATCTGATTCTCTGAAAGTATTTATATATATATGTTAATATAACACAATAATATATGTCTCCAACAAAGGGCAATAACTCCCAAAATAATCATCCAACCTTAAATTCCTAAGATACTGTACAACTAGGCGTAGTGCCAACTATTCATGTGAAGTTTCATTAAAATCAGACCAAGAGAAGAGGAGGTGAGGACAACTTTATGACATCAATAAAAACTGTTTAAAATAAAGTACAGACGCAGCTGCTGCCTGCTCATATAATACGTTCCGTTTTTAACAGGCATGTAATTTTTTGTATAAGAATCCTATAAAAGCCAATTATCTAAATTTTGGGTAATTCAAGGGCCATAATCCAGATAAGCCAAAGGCAATTTAGCTGCATAATAATCAAACTTAGATAAGATATCATGCTCATTTAAACCATCACCAAAGTAGAAGACGATCAGATGAAAACTATATCTGAATCAGAGTAAAAACAAAACACTGGATGATAACGCCAACAGGTTCACATAAATTGTCCTGTTTTCAACAGTATAATATAAAAACTTGCAAGGTGACCATGTGCATGAATTTCATAAAACAGCTTTCCAAAATATATACTTTGGGTCAATGAAGTAAATAAATATGAAAACTGGAAATAAGAAAGAGATAAATACCATCAGCGGAGAAGAGAGCTGTTCCACGACCACTAGGTGCCGATACTGTATAGGAGATATAATCCTTTTCTTGAGGACCACCTGGTGTAGCATTTGGATTCACTGGTCGAGCATATTTAGGAATATCTGGCTGTAAATGAGAAAACATAAACTTATGAGAGATGTTTACATAACATGTATGGCTCCATGACAACCAAACATTAATTTAAGTTCAAGGTCATCTTGAACTTGATCTATTGATCAAACTGCTTTTTAATTATCAATGTGAAACAATTTGATATCCAAGGTCACTGTAATGGTAAGTCTTAACCTACTGACCTCAAAATCTATAGGAACCATCTACTGGTCACAATCAGTTTGAAGATTCTAGGTCATAGCGTTCTACAGTTTTGAAATTTTATCTCCCCTCTGACCATTTTCATTGAAACCACCAGTCAGCATTACAAAGACCCTTTTATGCTGTTCCCATGTCTAGAGTTTACAGACAGGGCTGACCATAATTCTGCACCAAAAATGTTCATTCTACAAAAACAAATATAGTAATAACAAAATAATGCCAACTTTTCAATTTACTTCAGCATCTAAAAAGCGAAAAAATATAACATACCAAGGGTCTCTTTGTAGGACTTGTGTGTTTTGAAGATGGATGGATGCCCATCGGAGTATCAGCCTGAAACAGAAGGTTGTGTTACAATAAACATTTAAGTTACTGCACAAGAAAATAATCAATCCCAAACTTTTCCAGAAATTTCTAAGTCAGTATATATCAATACCAAATGGTTCAGTTATACATGTATATTGCCAGTAAATCTTGCAAATCTACGAAAAAGTGCTTACCTGGTATTTATACTCAAGAGATTAAAGGTCCTTACTAATGCTATTATACAATTACTATAAACTACTGGCTAATAATAAACAACAATTTTTAAAAGGTCTGAGTTCATTAGCAGAACAGTTTCTTTCAACTTGAAGTCAGTTTGGAGTACAATGACTTTTTCTCACCAATGGTGTCAACTTTGCTCAAATTTCAAAGCCACACTAACAAAATTAATGATGATGTCACAAACCAATAAACTTGTGAATAAATCATAAATACAGAGCACTTGTGAAATAATGCTTATTAACTATATAAATGGAGAGATAAAGAATTGCACCACTAATAGTTATCTACAGTAAATGGAGTATTGAAGCATTTACTCACAGAATAACTGACAGCAGCATGGTGTAGGTTGGCCGCTTGTCTCTGTAACTGTTGTCGTATATAACTCTCATCTTTAAGTGCATGTAAACTGAAATTATAGGACAGAATAAGGTAATCTCTCCAGAGTAGCCCTCCATACAGCAACAATCACTCTTCTTAAGCAACATGATCATTTTGTTCTAGAAGTAATTTATATCTCTCTAGAGCAACAACCTCTGTACAAAAAACAAACTTTGTATTACCTAAGTATGATAAACTGTCCTTATACAATGTTTGAATAAATTGTATTATTAGGAAATGTTTTCGGATATATCACTAGAAACTGCCACAAATGCCCAAAAGCATATTCGGCAGCCTCTTTATTAGATCAGTTGTATTAGTACACATTTGTTCTCAAGTTAGTTTCTAGCAATAGAAAATTCTATGAAAAGAAAACAGCAATGTGTTATCAACAAGATAACTCTTCTAAAAAGTTCCAGCATAATAATCTTACCTCTGTTGTAAAATGGCAAACTTCTTTTCCCAAGTTTTGTGTATTCTTTCAATTTCCCTCTTTAATCTGAAATGTTCAACAGACAGTGTATAATTATGTCATGTGTTAGGAAATAAACATTTGTTTAATATGTTTATTAGGGTTTATTGCCGTTTCTCAACAGTTTTTCAGTTATCGGGTATATACAGCGGCAGATTCAACCAACCAGTTTTGCTGGACTAAGTCTTGCAACTTCCCCAAATATGAAGGAAAATGGACATGGTTGTCAAACTTTAGTGGAAAGGTATGACTTGCCATGACCAGTTATCAAACCCTAATTGATTGCCGGGCTAGAAACCCAGCACATTTACCACAGGATCAGGGCCTCGGCTAATAATCGGAACTGCCTAAAATGGTGATAACCAAGACTCTTGCACTTACCTCAATACTTCGTCTCGCAACATCTGTTCACTCTTTCGTAATTTATTCACATCAGAATCACCCTGTAATGCCTCGGCAAGTTTTGCTTTCTCCTGCATTTAGAAAAAAAGAAACAACATATTTAACTTCAGCAATAATTATGCACTAGAATAATCCTTTCTGATGTAAACTAACACTGTAAGGTATGGGAGGGATGTCCTGGTTGACCAACTTATATCAGAGGAAAATCTCTGTGAAAAACAATGAATTGATTAACATAAATATCAATTTGTTCATGTCTGGCAAGCTTAATCAAAGACAAAAATTGACTCATAGGACTTCATGGCCAGGTACATTATCCATAACTGAAAAAGCCAGGAATACTTAAAAGTGTCTATTTTAAGTCAAAGCTAAGTGTAAATTATCAATTATTTTCTAAAATCTTGAAGGATGGATAGACAGACTGACATCACAACTAACATACATTTCTCAGAACAGTAATTGCATCGATGGTGTTTTACACAAACATAAATATAATGTGATGTCAACAATATGACTGAGCAATGTGTATATGTCATGTGTGGATCCAGAGCGGGAGACTCAGGGGGCCAGACCCCAAGAATTTTGGCATGTTATCTTATACATTTGTATATTTACATGTGTTTGTCAGGGCTAAAGTAGGCTGATTGGACGCCCTCTGAGAAGTTATATATAAATATCTGGATCCGCACATGAATGTGTGCAATATTTCCATGCTAGTGTATATAATATACAAAATTAACTGCCCATAAGAACCCGTCACCATTCATGTATTATATGACTTTCGTGTATATCTATATAAACACAATATTCAGATATCAACATGTTCCTTTGAGTGAACTTTTTATATCACAATTATGTGGATGAAAAATAAAAAGTTTTTGTGAGTACAAAATTGGGCCTTTGGTAATTTCATCATTAGGGGTAAAATACAGACTTTAAACAATATCGGTAACCAGCAAAGCCATCCAGAAACATAGACTGTAAAAGCTGGGTATCGATACGTTCCTGACTTTCATGGAAACTTTGTCAGAAATATGTCTGTCTGCATTACCACAGGGTCCCATGTATCCCTGTCATGCAAGAAAAGGATTCATGATGAGCCTCTAGATCTGTAACAGGCATCCATCTTTTGTGAGACAGAGATGGCACCTCATGTTTATGGAACTAAGGGTCCATGTTTTAGTACCCCTAATATGAATTGGCCATTAACAACACAAAGGAACCTGGTTTCCATGGAAATAAATCCTGTGGAAAAATAAGATCACAAATACATGAGGCTGAAATGAAATTCACCGATATACATAAAGTTGAAAGAAATAATTACAGAGAAGGGAGAATGAATACATATCATCAAGATTCCATCACCAAATTTATGAACAAACTACTCATTTGAAACTTATACCTTTACATACACTGGTGCATATTATACATTTTGTAGTATTGCAATATAGATGAGTCCACCTTAAATGATCCCTAGTATTTGTCAGTCGTGGGTATTATATATAATTAGTCAGGAACAAACATAATATGTATAGTATAGTATATTAGACATACGTAATTGCCTTAGAATCCCTAGTATTTTTTAGTTATTTTGACCTGTCAAAAAATACATAAATTCACGGTATGTGCACGCTATAGATTGGTCTTCCCTAGTGAGGCGAGGATTACTAATCTATAGTATGCAGATCATAACTGTGTAAAATATGTAAATTTTGGCATGTCAAAAAATCTCCACAATTAATATATAATAAGACATGGGTAATATATTATAATCAGGGTCAAACGCATGTATAGTATAGCACAGTGTTGCTGTGTGATATAATCACTTACACGATACTTAACACTTGACCTTCCTTTCCCTATAACACTAAGGAAGGCACCCTGTTTTGTAAAGATCATGATATTAAGTTCTTAGAATACAAATATGATAATGTTTCAAGACTGTCCAAAGAGGGAACAACAGGATAATTTATTATTAAGTTTTTGAAAACTGAATTCTTCCGCACTCAACCCCCCCCCCCCCCCCTTAATACTCTACATAATATAATTATCTCTTTTATAATGTAGCAATTTATTTATATACATATATTATATTTTTATTTATATAACTTAAATCAATTTAAGAGTTTTAAACAATATTTGTTTGTTTATTTATTTGTTTGCATTGGACCAAGACCGTCATGTGTAGTTATTCATTTTGTCCATTCCAGATCACCAAATGACAACCTGCTTTGCTAGTAACAATAATTAGTGCAAGAAACACAAAATTAAAATCCCATCCATTCCTAGAACATTTTGTCTATAAGTGCAACCTATCCAGCTTGGTCTAGAATGCTTTAAAAACTTCATTAAATGTGTGTGTTACAAACCTCTTCCAGTTTAGCTGAGAATACCTTAATACACAAAAAGGCGGAGTTTATTCCATTTATTTTGTCTTTACCAAAATAAAAACACCATATATTATATGTTTCCTTGGTAACACAGTCATATATTTCTGTTAGTTATCCAGATACCTAATGATCTCGGCTAACATGCATAGCTTCATCAATTAACATGTTAACATACAACACAACCAGCCAGTGAGGTGATAATCTACCTAGAAAATGATTTATGAACTAGAGGGCATTTCAGTCCATATAGGGTGTTAATTCATTCCGGGGAGATTATCACCCCCTTGCCAGGCTCTGAAATGCATCAAAATCTTAAATGCAATTGCCTGGAAATTTGAATATTTATAAATTTATTTTGTCCTCCTGATTGTCAAAGTATAAAACAGGAAATCTCGCTAAATATTTGAGCAATTTTGGAGAGGTATAGTTGTCAATTAGCAGACTTTACCATATTTCATTTGATTTTACTTTAAGATGATGTGATTGATATATATGAGTATTGAATCACATCTAAGGTACCTTGGCAAATCTAAGTATGTAAGTAAAGACTTAATTTTAAGAGGCTACAGGTTCGGTTTCCCAATCTGTGGGCCCAGGCATTACAATATGGTTACCTGTGGTATAGAACCCTTGATAATTATGATCAGTACTGTTATATGATACATTGTTAATACATACCCGTGCTAACTCTTCTTTGAGTTTTCTTTCAGCATCATATAATTGTTTTATCTTATCTTTCTCTGCTTGTTCTCGAGCTTTCAGTTGTGCTTCAGCAGCCTCACTATTCTGTAAGTACAAAACAGGGGTTAATGCAGCAGTGTGTGGCAGCTGTAAAGTCTCCCCATACTGCACTTCATTCACAATTACCTCCCTTTATGGTCATATTCAAATTTCAAAAGTCATGCAGTGTGCTTTTCATTGTGGGGACATAAATAAAGAGACATAGATTACTCAGGCCGCTTCCCACTTAGACCAAAGTACACCGTAAGATGATCAAACAGTGATTAAATTTGTGATTAAATTTGTGACCCATGTATAATTCAAGTTTGTTAAACACAAAACCTTACGGTAATTGACCAAACTGCAAAGCCTCCATGTGAAGACTAAAGGGTAAAATGGTCTTCAAATAATTGGTACTTTGAATATAAACTGCTTTTTTTCAAATACAAAATTATCAAAATGATTCTAGAGGCTCGCGTCATCTGCCCCAATAGGAAAACTTTCATATAACAAAGTCGAGACAGAAATCACTCACAGCTTGCTGAACCTGGTTCAATTTATCCCTCATCATTCTTTCCATCTCCTCTTTCTGTTTAGCAATCTGAAAAATTATAAGTTAAACATATTTTTAGGTAAATTACAAATAATGGAATGAGCCTGAGGCAAGATCACAAACTTAAAACTACGCAAAATACAAAAATCTGAGAATTTGTCAAACTTTCAATACAATTAATGGTAAGTTAGACATAAAAAGAAAGCAATTATTTCTTAAACTGGTAGAACTTTAATAATGCTAGTCTTGTAATTATATACATGTAGGAGAAAGATCTAATGTAAACCTAATATGGGAGAGACGGCTTGTTTCAAGTATCGTTTTTGTATGTTTAAATCATTTAGAAAATGCTATTATTTATTTAGCGACATTCAGGTAATGCGTTACATTAATTACCACAGCTGAGTGAGTGTTTTTTTCAAATATGCATATGTGCTCCGCCTGTCAATTGATGCCAGCCACAGTGATTATGTATGTATAAATCTTAAGCTTAGTACTGCGCGTGAGGTGCTGCCTCTCATTTGTCTTATATGAGTGAGCAAGAAAATTATAGTGCTTAAGCAGGAACTATTTTACTTGTAACTATACATTTCATCAAAAGTTTTATCATACTAAACTACATTATAAAATCTTAACAAAGCACATTAGAAATATATATCAGGAGAAAATTTCAACCATTATTGACAAATCTTAACATACTGCTAATCATGGGGAAATTATTAATCAACAAAAAATAATTAAAATATCAACACCACACTGAGAGTCAAAGGAAGGATTCACACAAAAATAATGAAGTCAAACAACCATCCTTGTTAAGTTAGTTATAATTCTTGCTGATCAAAGACATTTAATGAGTCAGAGTGTATAAACATCACCTAATATGGCCTTTGGCCATTATGAATGTCTTCAGACAAATAACAGTGCCAATATAAAATCACCTGTTTATTAAAATAAATTATACAAAAAAAACATGCATATTGACATTATTTATTTCAGCAATCATGCAAAGGGTATATACTTACTATATACAATCATGCAAGACATTACATAGAATTCTGTGTATTGCACTCTTATCATTCAAACAACTTAAAAGTCATCAAAACTCGGACAACAGAGGCTTGGAATATATAGAGTGTTAAATGCAGTAAAATGGGTCATATCGTTTGGCACAAAATATTGACAAAATACATGTGCACATTCACATTACAATGCCAGAAACATATTAATGGTGACCATTGAAGATTTTGTTTCTATTTAATACAGAACTTTCTCAAATAACTTTGAAAGTTAAAAATTACTAATTGACAAAATGTCTAAGCTGCAAGTTAAACTATGACTACAAATTAATTAGAGCTATAATTCCGGAATTCAAAGTCATTCCAAGCAATACCAAAATACCAAGATGACAATTATAACTGAGGTCCGACTTGATTTACGGCAAATAGTCACCGAAGGATACCCATGATCATGTGGCACAGTTATCACTGATTCAGTATTCTTAGATCAAGTGCATTTGGCACACATGTGATATTTGCCGAATACTAATTTCATTGGGATATCCCGCCTGGTTAAAAATTATGCCAACCACCAACTTCCCCGAAATAAATCTAGTCAAAATCGGAGTGCCCATTCAAAAAAGGGCAAAAATCAAGTCAGACCAGAGTTAGAGATAAAATACCCGTACCATATGTTCTCAAATGGCAAGACATGCAACCATTTTGAAAGTATAAAAGAGGATATAACACCATGTACCATCACAAAATGAAACAGAATATGAAGAACACATGTTCACCTTTTTCATGCTAGTCCATTGACATAATTCAGATTGGTTCATTCAAATAATTCGGATTGGTCCAATCAAATTATTCGGATTGGTCCATTCGAATAATTCAGATTGGTCCATTCAAATAATTCGGATTGGTCCATTCAAATAATTTGGATGGGTCTATTCAAATAATTCAGATTCAGGTCCATTCAAATAATTCAGATTGGTCCATTCAAATAATTTGGATTGGTCCATTCAAATCATTCAGTTTGGTCCATTCAAATAATTTGGATTGGTCCATTCAAATAATTCGGATTGGTCCATTCAAATAATTCAGTATGGTTCATTCAAATAATTTGGATTGGTCCTTTTAAATCCTGAATGGCAGACTGAATGGCCCAGAAGTAGACGTCATTTAAATACTTGGAATTATGGGATACTTAGCTAATTAATACGGAATGTTCCATTTAAAGACTAAAGGTCATCAGGCTACATATGGCATAGCAGACAACATTCCAATACTCTTAAAAACTTTGAATGATGGGAGATCTAATTAATTATGATTGTTCCATTTCAATCTGACTACAAGGCACACAGATGGCATTCTCAGATACCCCTCAAAACTTGTAATTATGAGATAGCTTATTTATTAAGGTTGGCAGTTTAAACATTTTATAATTATGTATCATTACAAAAAAAAACATACTAGAAGCTATTGATTGTTGTAATTGTTACGAACGGTTAAAATGAAATCAATCTACATTGTTAGATATTACAAGGTCATTATGGCATTCATGCAAAGATTAGGAGAGAAACAAAATCTGCTGAAGATTCACACAAGGGGAGATAAGCATGAATCAACAGGCGTGCTATAAACTTACTCCGGCTGACTGTAAAGATAAAACAAAGACAAATGAAAAATATGGTGAAAATAAACATAGAGGGAAAGATACTATATAGTACAACCTCTCGATAGCAATCACAGGTTTCCTACACTTTTCACCAAACAAGTCTCTTAGTAATCCACCCTTGACCATTAAGTGAGTAGCAACTACTTTTCAACACAATTACCAAATAATTTCTCAGTTTGTAATAGGTTACATTGTTAAGTGATATTGGCTGAGTAATGGTCATGTCTTTGAGACGGCAGGTATCCCAATACACCACTTTTTTGCTGAGTTCCATCAGATACTTGTATTGTTACTGAAACTGAAACCCTATATTATAACGTTCTGACTGAACTCAGGATACATGACATCAACGTACCAATACATCAATTTTCAACTGAGCAATGATTTGGTACTATTGTTGAAAAGTGGTTGTTGCTTCAGGGCTTTACTCAGTGTGGTCTGTCAGATCGGGTGTTTACACATCAGGGAACTTCAACAAATGGTTTTTTAATCCTATAATGTTATCAGAGAAAATATAATGAAAGAAGCTATATATTTATACGGCATTATATCTGTCCTTTCCGCTACCAAGCTATATTCCATTCCGACATTATTTACTTGCAGCACTGAGATAAACTTGATACATCCAGATGCTACACACCTGTAAGCAAAAATGTTAATATGCGACAAAAGGTCACCAGAAATGATGATGTGACAGTGACCCTTGCACGAATAACTTAGCTTAGTAGGCCAAATTTTGGGCCTATTCAGGTCATTGATCCTGACCCTTGTGTCTAGCCTTATATTCTTTCTATAGAAAAATAAAATCTTTTTGGCACTAAATGTAAACACAACTCCGCAGGAACTCATACTGCAATGGCGGGTATGACCAGTAATTTCAGTTTTGGAAAACCTATGTTCAAAGCCCTCTTTAAAGGAGGCCAGCTGGCACAAAAACCTGGGTACGACCTTGGGCATGTGATATCCTAAATTTAGTCTGGAAAGCATGTGTATTTATTACAGCAAAATTCCCGAATTTAGGCATTTAGGACGTGAATTATGGAAGGCCAAAATGTCAATCCCGGCCAGTCTGCATTAGTACGCTATGGTGGCGGAAAGGATATGGCATTTTCTCTGGAATATGTGTACATTATAAATAATGTAAATGAAATCTACAAAGAAACTCAAATCTGTAATGTATTCTAGTTAAAGGAAGATGCAATTTAATCATTTTAAAATAGTTATCTAATTAGTAAATAAATTTCATATAATAATGTACTGCACTTTTTATGGACTACATATCAAACCAATTAATAAATACAATGGACTGATAGTGTTACTTAATGATATATAGCCATTTTGGCTCAGCCTGCCTTAAAGCATTTGAACAATACACCGATAAACAATCAATATAGTGTTAGTAGAAAGGTTAGCTCCAATCTGAAAAATCAAATTTTGACTGTGAAGACACAAACAGTCAGGGTGATGTGAAGTTAAGAATAAACTACCTAATCAATATCATCTGTTCTTAAATTAGGTAGTTTCTACAGTGAATTCATGATTGTGCTGAAGGACAGGCTATGAAGACAGGTGTGAATTAAGGCTGCAGACTTGGGGCAGAGGAATTCTTTTTCGAACCTGCAGCACTGTAATTAGTTTTATGATTAATTCAAATTCCATTTATATGTCATTCATTATTATTTAATGTTTGCAATTAAGTATGGAGAATAATTTATCAACTTGACAAGTTATAAGCCTAACAGAGAGGTGGAAGTCTTGGCCATCATAACTAGCTAAGTCAATCAGGGGTCATAATTATGTTGAAATGTTGGATAGTGTTACATGGCATCGACAATGTAAGGTATTTATTGTGGTAAACAAGACTTAGTATGCCAAGTTCGAAAGCAATGCCTTGAAATATTCCAGTTTTAAAAAGTTTTGGTTACCATTTTCAATCAGTATATATTTTCTCCTGCATAAGTAGTTACTCAGGGGTATAAAATTGGCATTGTTTTATGAGGTATGCATGAAAAGTCACTGTGACCTTGACCTGATGACCTCAAAATTGACAAGGTTTGTCAGCAGATCATGAAGGATAATCCCTACCAGAATTAAAGACCTTAAATTTTCACTAAACATTCTCTAGTTAATTATAAATTACAGACATGCTTTTTGTGTTCAAGGTCACTATGACCTTGACATTTCACCTGATTACCTAGAAAATGTTAGGGTACATCTGCAGGTCATGACCAAATACCCATACCAAAATTGAAGGCTGTATGGTTTTGTGTTCTCCAAATATCAGCTTGAAATGGGCATTCAGTTTTTTGACAGCTTCGACAGATCATTATCATGTTTGGTTGTGTATTGGGCTTTGTGCCTTGTATGTTTTTATGTTTTCTTTGCTAGGCTGGATAAGTTGAGTGCTGCCTTTCCTGTCTAACTTAATTAATATTATCTTTTCGGTTTACTGTCACTGACAGATGGATGGACAAGTGCTAAGCGGATTGGATATTTAAAGTGCAATGTAATGTAACATATCATTCTTGAATGGGGCACAATTAGTGAATAGTTAAGGTGGAATAGACCCTTTTCGACAAAAATCGCCCGTAACTCGGATGTTGATGATATTTTGCATACATATAGTATCAAGTGTTGGCCTTCTGTTTTTGGTGGTTTAAGGGAGAAATTTCACGTTCCTAGTGATAAAAAGTGCCACCTAGCGGGACGTATTTCTTGCGGGATTTTCGACGTTTCTGGTCATTTTTTGTGGTCAATACTTTCGTCATAGAAAAGTGAAACATATATTCGTGTAGGGAATTGAATGCTGCTTCATTATGTGCAATTTATAGAAAGAAATATTGGATATGATGTACGTCACGCTTAAATTACTGTGTCGCACGCTGAGTAGTGACGGCGTCAAATTCGCGACATTTCTTTCATTTATACGCACATAGCAAGAAAACGGCGCGGTCAAAGTTTTTTAAATTTTTGTATGATATTATTTAAAGTATCTTCTTTGATTTAGTGAAATAAAAAACAGGGTGTTCTCGAGTCCGTTTTCGCGCTTTTTTCAATCTAAGTTATCTAGTCGGGAGTAAAACTACGCACCGTTAACGTTAGTGCACTTAGCGCTGACGGCGTAAAAATCGTTCTTTGTGTTCCTTTATACGCACTTACCGAAAAAGCAAGATGGTCAAGGTTATTCTAATTTAATATGATTTACTATGAAATATATTCTTCACTTTAGTGAAATAAAAATATTTATATTCTTCAGCCCGTTTTCGCGCTATTTTCAATTTAAGCGTTCTAAAAATGCCGTTGTCAGGGACGTCTTTTTATATCCCCAGGAACAGAAATATTAATAAAAGAATTACCCCCAAAAAATAGATGGTCAACATATTGAATTCTTTAGATAAATTAACGACAAATTACAAAGTATTAATAAATCATTTATTGTGTGGAAAGTGCGGATCTATGTCAAACAGGTTTCACGGTTCGGGTAGTGGTAAACATTTTCCACTTATCCATTCATAATACAACTTTAATATGGCGACGGAGTCGATATTCTGATCACGACTTAAGGAATCATGGATAAAATGAACGCATAAGCATTCACAATGGTCCGGTTTTCTTTCTGAACGAAATTGCTATACAAAAGATATTTCATACACCACTATTCAGTACACATTGAAATTCATGTTTTAAACTAATTTATTTGAGGACGATTGTGAAACATGTTCTTTACAACTTATATCACCATAGGTACCTCATTCCTGTGCTATGATCGACACAAGGGTATGATATACACGCCAGATTTCCTTATTTAATTGAGCAATGGAATTCCTAATATTATTTTTCCTATTGTATGACACGGCCTGTGTTGAACTCAGGGCCTTCCGCAATCGAAGCGGACGCCAAGAAACATATTGGTATTTTTTTACTATGAACCAAGAACGGTAAAATTTGGAATAAGGAGTGAGAATTATAAAGTATGAAATGTGAAGTTCTTGTGCAATTGAATACTTTAAATATTAATTCATTTGTATATATGTCAAATGTCACATTTCATACTTCATTTCAGTATTTTAAATCTTTATTCCCAATCAATCATGATATTTCAAACTTCACAGTTTAACGTATGAAGGCTGGATTAGGAAGTGTGAAAACAGACTATATCCGACTACTTAGTTTTAACCTGAAGTAAAAAATGAACTAAATCTGTGTTGGCCATTAGTGAACGATATATGTTTATTTTATGATTATTCTGTATCGTTTTATGATTACATAATGACATGCAAAACGAGCACACGAGCTCCACCTGGTCATTACATTTCAAACTAGGTGCGATGCTGATTTAAGAACAGTAAACAAATTAAAGTAGACTACTGGAGTATAAGATTGCCCAAAAGTCAGTCATCGCGTCAAGCGAAATTCATGGCATACATTTAATCGGAAACATTGCGTTTCGACTACAATATATCAATCAGCGGCGACAGCTCAGCGATTACGCATTGGACTGTCAATCCAGCGGTGGAGGGTTCAATCCCCGACATGACATCTGGGTATTTCTGAAATTATATTCGTAGTATTTCCCGCTATGTCTGTCTGTAATGTACAAAATGGTTACATGTGTCATGAAGCTACAGGTATATCGGTGTTACACACCGGAAACTTTAAAGAACCTCGCTGTCTATTTGAAATGAAATGAAAATCCTTCAGCGCCAGACATGATAGTGCTAGGCGCACTCCTGCAGCACCAGATATGATAGTGCTATGCGCACTCCTGCAGAACCAGACATGATAGTGCTAGGCGCACTCCTGCAGCACCAGACATGATAGTGCTATGCGCACTCCTGCAGAACCAGACATGATAGTGCTAGGCGCACTCCTGCCGCACCAGACATGATAGTGCTAGGCGCACTCCTGCAGAACCAGACATGATAGTGCTAGGCGCACCCCTGCAGCACCAGACATGATAGTGCTAGGCGCACTCCTGCAGCACCAGACATGATAGTGCTAGGCGCACCCCTGCAGCACCAGACATGATAGTGCTAGGCGCACTCCTGCAGCACCAGACATGATAGTGCTAGGCGCACTTCTGCAGAACTAGACATGACTGTATCTAATGTCTCTCTCATTCACTTCGGATGCTTCTTCTCAGTTTTTCCCTCTGGTCAGATCATGCTAGCTAGGGGAGGTACCTGTATGTAAAGAGCCGTTGAATGTGTGAGTCGCATGGACAGGGAGCTATATAATTCTGGTATATTATTATTGCATACAAGTATGAGTGATCGTAATATCCGACAATGGACAAACGAACGCGCATGGATCGACGAAAGAAAAGGAATAATTTTAACGACATCAAAACTCGGCGTTCTAACGTTAACGTTGCGTACTTTTACCCCAACTCAAAAACTAAGATTGAAAATAGCGCGAAAACGGACTCGAGAACACCCCATTTTTTATTTCACTAAATCAAAGAAGATACTTTAAATAATATCATACGAAAATTTAAAAAACTTTGACCGTCCCGTTTTCTTGCTATGTGCGTATAAATGAAAGAAATGTCGCGAATTTGACGCCGTCACTACTCAGCGTGCGACGCAGTAATTAAAGCGTTACGCCCATCATCTTCAACATTTCCTTATATAAATTGCTCCATATGACGCAGCATTCATTTCCCTACACGAAGATATTTTTCTCTTTTTAATGACGTAAATATTGACCACAAAATAAGAGCAGTAACGTCGAAAATCCCGCAAAAAATACGTCCCGGTAGGTGGCGCTATTTTTCACCTGGAATGTGCAATTGCTCCCTAAATCCATCCGAAACACAAAGCCAACACTTGATACTATATGTATACAAAATATGATCAAAATCCGCGTGATAGACGATTTTTATCGAAAAGGGTCTATTTCACCTTAATAGGATCATCAAGAAACACACATGGGTAAGATCTTAGCTAAGTAATTCATCAGTAAAACTTGAACTGCAGGTAATTGTGAATGTGAACACATTTTTACTAGTATGACTTTGTTAATGTCATAACATTATAATTAGTAAATTATTACCAATTCCGCGTGCTGTGAAGAATAATATGCATTCATTTAATTAATATTTTATTGAGTACAATAAATAAGGGAGTAAGTGGAACCACACAATTAATATTTTATAATATTTTAAAGATATACATGCAATATCATATGCCAATCATTCTGAACTTTTTTTAAATTGATTTAATACTTTTTGTCATCACATTGGCTAAAAACCCGTAATGAACACCATTGTGATGAAATTGCAATTGAAAATATCTCTCAATATATATGTCGCATTATACTGTGACAAATTTTTAAATCATTTATAATATGTTTTGTACATTTTCAGAAAGTACCAGAAAGTTTAGGCAATGTGATGACAAAAAGGGATTGAATAAGTTTAAACAGAAAATGTTCAGATCACAGAATGATGCAAGACACAAATCAAGATTGGCTAATAAATAAATTATAGGCCTATAGTGTGCCCACGATAATGACTAAGACGGGAACATTTGGTATATTCCATAAAGGTGGATTGTTCAGATGTGCACTATTTATCAGTGTTTAGTACAAAACTGACCATATCTGTTCACTGTAGTAATTTGTTAAACCAATTTTACAAAAGTTTACTGAACCAATTCATGTTTACAAACATCACATTATCCTGGGTGCACTATAACATCACAAATAAACAGAAATAAATATGATATATTAGGCCTGTTTAGCCAAATTTGATTTTGTGTCTTGCACCTGTGGTTCAGATGGGCATAGAATATCTGTTATTCTACTACTAGTATAAATCAAAACATTGGTATATAATATCAATGGTACTATATGTTACATATATCTAGTATATACAGTATCAGGTATAAACATTTGACTCTCAGGAATTATCTCCCTTTTCACCTATTTGAAATATATTAGACCTTGTGTCTTGTACTTGGAATCAGTGATTTTACTTTTTTCTGAGTCTATTGTGACTTCCGTGTTCTGCTGTTTCTGTTGAGTGCTACCTTCCCTGCCTGATAATTTATCATGTTTTTGTATAAAACGTACAAAAAGGGAGAAAACTCTTGTATTATAATACCAAACATGTACTAATGGATATGTTAGGTTCTAAGTTATCTCCCTTCTCATGTCCTTTCACTAGTGCACAAAAAGGGAGAGCAATCAATAGGCAATATCCTGTAAATATAGAGTTAACAGAATGGGCGAAACAATAAACCAGTCAGTATCATTTTTTGACTGGTGCATAGTGGTGCATAGTATTTCCTATCTTGATGATCTAGAAGCTGTTTCCTTCTATTGTGTAATTTCAATCATTGGAGTTTTTAACAAGAGGGCCCAAAGGGCCCTAGGTCGCTCACCTTTCGAATTTAACCTAGATTTTGTTAAGATGATCATTGTGACCAAGTTTTATACAGATTAGGCAAATATTGTGACCTCTAGTGACTACAAAAGGTTTTTATATGATTTGACCTAATGACCTAGTTTTTGACCCCAGATAAACCAATATCGAACTTGACCTAGATTTTGTTGAGATGATCATTGTGACCAAGTTTCGTAAAGATCAGGCCAAAACTGTGACCTCTAGTGACTACACAAGGTTTTTCTATTATTTGACCTTGTGACCTAGTTTTTGACCCCAGATGACCCAATATCGAACTTGATCTAGATTTTTTTGAGATGATCATTGTGACCGAGTTTCATAAAGATTAGACAAAAATTGTGACCTCTAGTGACTACGCAAGGTATTTCTATGATTTGACCTTGTGACCTAGTTTTTGACCCCGGATGACCCAATATCAAACTTGACCTAGATTTGGTTGTGTAGATCATTGTCACCAAGTTTCGTAAAGATTATGCTAAAACTGTGACCTCTAGTGACTACACAAGGTTTTTCTATTATTTGACCTTGTGACCTAGTTTTTGACCCCAGATGACCCATTATCGAACTTGACCTAGATTTTATTGCGATGATCATTGTGACCAAGTCTCATAAAGATTAGACCAAAATTGTGACCTCTAGTGACTACACAAGGTTTATCTATGATTTGACCTTGTGACCTAGTTTCTGACCCCAGATGACCCAATATCGAACTTGACCTAGATTTTGTTGAGATGATCATTGTGGCCAAGTTTCATAAAGACTAGGTCAAAATTGTGACCTCTAGTGACTACACAAGGTTTTTCTATGATTTGACCTTGTGACCTAGTTTTTGACCCCTGATGACCCAATATCGAACTTGACCTAGATTCTGTTGAGATGATCATTGTGATCAAGTTTCATAAATATTAGACCAAAATTGTGACCTCTAGTGACTACACAAGGTTTATCTATGATTTGACCTTGTGACCTAGTTTATGACCCCGGATGACCCAATATCGAACTTGACCTAGATTTTATAGAGATGATCATTGTGATCAAGTTTCATAAAGATTAAGTCAAAATTGTGACCTCTAATGTGTTCACAAGGTTTTTCTATGATTTGACCTAGTGACCTAGTTTTTGACCCCAGATGACCCAATATCGAACTTGACCTAGATTTTATAGAGATGATCATTGTGATCAAGTTTCATAAAGATTAAGTCAAAATTGTGACCTCTAATGTGTTCACAAGGTTTTTCTATGATTTGACCTAGTGACCTAGTTTTTGACCCCAGATGACCCAATATCGAACTTGGCCTAGATTTTGTTGAGATGATCATTGTGACCAAGTTTCATAAAGATTAGGCTAAATTTCTGACCTCTAGTGTGTTCACAAGCAATTGTGAACGGACGGACGGACGCCGGACGAAGAGCGATCACAAAAGCTCACCTTGTCACTTTGTGACAGGTGAGCTAACAAAAACATGTATGTCTCCCACAAAGGGCCTAAACTCTGGCAAAAATCATCAAACATACAAATCTTAACAATAGGCTCAACTAGGCTTGGTACCAACTAACGTTGGTAATAATTTCATTAAAATCTGATCAACATTTAATATGAACATGCATGAAGACAATCTTTATGACACCCCTTCCAGACTGACATCCATCCAGTTACAAAGACCTAGATGGAAATCAGTTATAGAAATGTAAACCAGTCTGGGTACTGATAGTTTAAACCATAAGTCTAGCACAGATCTAATTCAAATTACATATAGTACAGATATGTCTGGAGTAAAAGTTCAGACCCCAACCAGACCACACAAATCTCTACGGCCTAAAATGATTAATATTCAGCAAATATACAACAAAAGTATCACAGAATGATTATATCGAAGCTATTGTAAATAATTATATGAACAGCACAATGTATATATATTTCTGGTTAAGGTAGAAACACCTCCCACATACCATTTTCTCTGAGTGTTCCTTGTCCTGGTCAGCAGCATTCCTCATGGACTCTATCTCAATTTGAAGCTGAAAGAGATTGCAAAATCACTTTTGTTAGATTATATTGTTTTACCTTCCACTGGGCAACAGTATTTTCTAGAGCTGTGATTGATGGATCTGAGGCATATCGACGATTCCGATATATATCGGAGGAAAAGTTTCTACAATACAACGATACACATATTGATGAACCTGGTCGAGTAACAGGCCTGTAAGTCATGGTTCACTTATTTAGTCTTTCTACACTGCATAAATTGGGTATAAATTCAGCTTTCGAAAATGCAGCTTCAGTTTGAGTTTAGACTTAATCGACCAATTAAGTGAAGGAAAAATGAGAATTTTGGGTGATTCCATTCATTTATCCAGGCATCAATATTTCAAAATGTGAATTGATAATTGATCGACTAAAAGATGTTGTTGATGCATGGATATTTCTTCCATCAATGACAGCTCTAGTATTTTCAGTCACTTGTAACGTACCTGGAGTCACATTCTCCTGACACTGGGTGAACATGTCCAGTAGTTACCTGAAACTAATCTCATATGCCAAGCGTCAGACAAGGGAGATAAACCATTACAATTTTTAACAACTTTGGTTAAGTCCCATCCTGTGATCAAACAAGCCCTCTCACACTGGAAGTGGACACTATAGCTACCACTAGAGAAATTGATTATCTCCCCCTCCATATTCATTATTCTAAATCAATAGATGATGATGGATGGAGGATCATAGACATTATTTTGAGTAAAGGCATCTATTGAGTAATGGGAGTGGACAACTCACCTGTTGTTTCTCCATCTTCTCATTGGTCATTTGCTGGCCAAGGTTTGCAAGTTCCTTTTCTGTAAACAGAAACAAATTATTTCAAAGATTTACCATGAAGAAAATGGCATGAGTATAGGTCATATGATATCTATTACATTCCACACAGTGAATTTTCACATAAATACCCTTATTGTCTATGAAATAACAGATTGCAGAACATTGTTCTCAAAAGTGTGCAATAACAAAATTGACTTCATTAGCGATCTTGGGACAAAAACGTAACATCCTCAGTTTAAATTTAATATTTCTGATGTTGTTTTGACCCGGTAACTATGGTAATGGGGTGAAAAGAATCTGCCACTCGTTGTCTTTGCATTTCCTTAAGTCATCAAAACAAATCCAGCCATGTTTTCTAGCCTTGTTTAGGAAATGTTGATCTCCAAAGAAAACTCATAAAGAATCTTATATATGACTAATATAAACAGGTTCAACTAATATGACTTATTACACATTGAGGTGAAGCTGAAAAATACTTATTTACAATTCTTGAAAGCGTCTATTGTTTAGCCAGTGTAAGTGTCGAGCCCTGATTGTATGAATTAATTACTTACGTAATTTAGTATTGAGGTCATCTTTCTCTTGTAGATTGTCTTGTAATTCACCAACTCTCTGATTTATCGTCTCAAGTTCCTCACGGAGAGCTTCAGCTTCATGATTCACACTCGGTGTCTTTGAATGTATAGATTCCTCAATCTGTGTAGAAACAAATGTTTAATTATCGTACATGAACAAACAACCTACAGAGGTTCTGATAAAAAAACATTTTCTGCAAAAACAGCGTTCCTTCTGGATTTTTTTTACATTCGATTCCTTAGAGTACAAACAAGCTTTTACTTAGTAACAAGATGTACAACAGATGTTCTGATAAAAACATTTTTCACAAAAACGGCATTGCTTCTCGAATTTTTAACATATAATTCTTAATACAACTCAACCATAAATGTGCTTGTAAATGAAAACTATCATTTATTTATTGATGATAAACTGTACGACAGTTACAACTCTCTTATTCTATTCTGTTAAGTCTAACAAATGCAAGTTAAGTCAAAATGTGTGCTAGTAAATATATTTCTGTAGAATATCCTCTTGAAAGCAAATACATTTGTACAAACATTTAGTTTGCTTCATAAATGTAAGTAAGAAAACCATTATTTTCTCAAAGAACTGAAAAAAAAACGTTTTAGTAACTATATAAGATATGTAAATGTTACTTCTAAATCTCAATCACATATATTGTAAAATAAATTAATTATAAGATGGAACATAATAACACCAAATATTTCACTGTCAAACCATTTATAATAATAATAATGTACTAATTGTGAAACTGTCCATTCTCCATTACTTGCTCTCAAATATTTCCAATCATTTCAACAATTAACATAGTTCTGCCTTGTTCTGCTATGTGATCATGTATATTTTTGCTCTTTTATAATTACTATTTGTCCGTATACTATACTATACTATACTATATAGTGAGACACAACCTTGTTGTGCCTATGGGATGTTAACTGTTTGTATCGTGAGGAGGTGCTATACGCACAAATTGAATACAAACTTCCTTTCTCTTCAGCGTATCATAATAACTGCATAAAACGATTAAATCAATTAATTCAACAATCTGTGAGATACAGAATTACCTAATACCAATATTATTCTGTTTCAAACACTCTAAACAACAAATAGCTATATAATGTTATAAATATCCAAAGAAGACACTACAACACAACATGTCAAAACCAAAATTTTTCTACCAATAAGCATGCATTATCAAACATACAAAAATACACTGAAAACTCAAACAAATTACAAGCTACACATCAAATATTAAATATGTTACTACCAAAACAAAACATTTGTAAAATTCCACATTGTAAATTTCTAAAGAAATTGGTTAGATACTTTAATACAAAATCAACACACAAGTATTGATAATTAATTGCTAAAATAAATCAAAATGCAAATAAAAATTGTTCAATACTATGTACTAATATTTGGCCAAAAATGTCTGTAACTATTTTTAAATGCCAAGCATAGCCTTTATTTGCCAATCAGATTTCTGCTGAAACATGGCAGGCATATGAGTCAGTCTCCACCCGGATTTTAACCTGAGTCACCAGATTTGATAGCTAGCATGCTAACCACTGAGCTATGGAGAAACTCTATACCACACATAGCAAGGATAGATACACAGAGATCAGACTGATCTTCTGTTAAATACAAATCTTTTTAACACTTAATAATTAAATGACCAAATAACACATATAATCAAAAGCAAAATAATAATATTTATATTCAAAAGTTCATTCAAAATCATAGTATTTTTGTTGCTCTGTCACTTTAGCACACAATGTTTATTGTACCAATAACAAGGCCATTAATCTGACCATGCATGACCATCATATATTTAAACGGGAAAATGTAATCATACAGTAGAACCTTGATGCCACATTCAACAGGAAAGAAGTTTGAGCCATCAACCCGTTAGAGGCATCTGATGTATACTAGTACATCATCATTTTGCCAGGACTGAAGAACTTGTTTGAGGCTTCTAGGGCGTTCAAGGGAAAACTCTTTGAGACATCAAAGTTCTACTGTATAAAACAAATTCTATTAAAGATAATCACCCAATATATTCTACAGAATACCACACATACAAATTAATACAACAATACAAAAATGTAAGCTGCGCTTGATCATGTTAGCCAATTAACTGAAGGGATATATCTACATGTAGCACGTGATAAGGTACACCGTAAATTTCCCAATTGCACCGCAAATGCATGTGCCTATTAGACTGGTACCAAGTGTCTCATTTCTTGGTTCCTATCTTAATAGTAAGACAGCAGGAACCAGTATATCTGGCATTGTTTCAGTCGGGCTATCAGCATGTCCCTCCAGTGTACCAAAATTGATGTGCGAGCAACTGGCTCACTTGAAACAACCACATGACTACTTGAATAGGTACAACGGAGGCACACCTGGACAAATAGTCATACACGATCAAGCACACCTAACATATACAAGAAAGTATTAGACACAGTCAAACAATCTACCCCAAAGTTATATAACTCTACACAATGTCAAATAATCTACCCCAAAGTTATAGGTTATAAACCACTAAATGCATATGGGGACCAGAAGCAGATACACTCAACAAGTCCTTACCAAAACTTAACAAACAATACTTTTATTACACGAAACATGACCCCCTGTTTTTTTTGTCTTATTTTGTAGCTGAAACATACTTCTTTTTAATGATATATGTCTTTCAATTGGTCATAGACTTTAACATGATAAAATCTGGGGTTACTAATGTCACTTTTCATTGAGCTAAAGAAATTTTTATTTAGTGGTTTGTGACCTTATATAACTCTATTTAATGTCAAATAATCTATCCCAAAGTTATATAACTCTATTTAATGTCAAATAATCTACCCCAAAGTTATATAACTCTACACAATGTTACATCAATCTTAACACATAGTCATACAAACACGCATACATTTTTCACTCATAATATTCAATACCTGCACTTCTTTATTTTTAGTCTAAAATATTTTTTGAATATGTTTAGAAACATTTTTTTTAAATCTAGATAATAAAATGTTTACTAAAATTCTTTTTTAATATGTCTGATAGTATAAGAGACATCTATGGTTATGCAAAATCTACTTTACAAGAAAATTTAAAGTAGTATACATAAATAATGCAAATTCAATGAATTAAACAAAACATTTAAATCATCATTTAATCTTAACTATGACATATGTTTCTTAATCAAAACATTCCATTTTCATGTTCTGTTATTAAATACAAAAACTATTCTTACCGGTGGTTTGATAGATACTTGTGTTCCCTATACAGGTACATAAAGTAGAATATATAATTATGTTTTAGATAAAATGCAATAATCAACAAAACACTTAAATTGAAGATCAGCATTCGGATCAAATTCAACAGTATGATTATATTCAAAGAAGGTCACAGCAGAGTAAAAATTGATATAATATAACATTTGTTAAAAAATCTAATTACATGTATTATAGATCAGACCAAATAAAAATTATGTGCATTAGTTAAATTATTCAGAAATTATCAAACTTTAGATTATCCATTTTGAAAAATCTTTGATTCTCTGAACCACAAATACATGTATTTTTTTTCAGCAAAACCATGGAAATAATTTAACAAAGTAGATCTACATGTATGTTCATGTATACTAGCAATTCAAGACAGAATACATACATTCCCTTTGAAGTAGAATATAATATACCATTATACAACTAAAATGAAAATAAGTTAGTAGAATCAAGCCTAATACAACAACAACAAGTTTAGTCAAAACGAAGTCACATATAATTACATACATGTATACATTATATAGTAATTACTATACTAAACATACAATTCACAAGAGTAGAAACTGGTTGAATTTAAATGCAAAACAAAGACCTAATTTCTTAGGGTAATTAATATAGTGGATGTACAATACTTAATGTCATGGTAATACTTTTAAGTAAAATATTAATGAACTCACTACATTTTGTTATATGGTTTATAAGTCAGAATTCCAGCCGTGTCTCTAGATCTCACAGAGTCTTAAAAAAATCATTGAACATAATTCAATGACTTAATAATATATTGAACGAGGATCAGTCAGGTGACAAGGCTTTAATGGCCGAAATGAACCTCAGTTAAACCTTACAGGCTAATGGCTGGCATGATCCGATTTGATGTTAAAAAGCTGTCCTTCTCTTTAAGACCAAGAATTTTACCTTTGCCACAAAATCAGATGGAGGATTGTATAATATATGAGGGACATCATGGTCAAACATTTGTGAGACACACAATATAAAATGTATTCAGCCCACATAATATAGTATATAATATAGTTTGTAACAAAAGATGATTTCATCTAAAACATCTATGTATTTAGTCAACATAAAAACACTTAACACCATCAAAACAAACAGTATACCTTTTCTCTCACACTCTGAATAAAAATATAAAAACATTTAATTACATAATCCATAAAAATGCGTTATAAAATTTAATTACAAAATCAGGTCACAGAATTATGAAATCACATTTAACATAATTATGTAGTAGATCTACTGTAATAACAATACTGAATCTCGGTCTTCATTTATTCTCGATCCTGATCATATCAGGGGTTTTAAGGCTGCAGAATAGAGCAAATCCTTCAAAAAAGGAATTTAATTTAATAAGGGAAGTAACTCTGCATGTATTAAGACTGTGAGGGCTAAATTCCACCCAACAGTTTTTCTGTTCTTATTATGATGAATTAGAACCTTTCAGTTAATAAATCCAAAAGTATTGGTTAATCTCATAGATTTGTAGAACCTGTATAAGAACACAGCAGACTGTCATGAATTCCCTCGACACTTTCAGTAAATATGTCATTAGTTTACCTCCTTTTTCTATCAATATAATACAGACGAGTGGTAGAATGACCAGGATTTCTTTAATGTATGTATAGTGTTAAGAAAATACTGTATATTGCAGATATGTCATCAAATAATAAATAGTGAAGTAAACTGAAACTAAGATAAGTTACTGTCAATAAGCTCCAGAAATAGTTCCAGGGAGATCTCTCTTGTCTCAGAATTTTATAAATGTTATTCTGTTTGTTGATCATTATTTATAGATGAAAATCTTTAATCTTCTCATTGTCAGGTTTTTAATCACCATTAAGACAAAAAGAATAATTTATAATGTTTTACATTATATCTCCCATCATGTATATATAAGTGATTATGTTATCATTCTGATATGAATTATAATATGTTTATCCATATAATTATGATTAATTGAAAAGTTGATTTAGCACACTACCACTTACCGGAGGTCTAACTGACGGGACAGATGGAACTGACGGCTGTGGTGGACTTTCCATATAGCTCTGATGCAAGAAACATGTAATATTAACATAACATTGTTATATATGAAACCAGGTCATACCATCAAGTGTACAAGTAATTATACATGTATACTGTAAAATGACTAATTTTCAAGGGCATTACGTTTCGCAGATTCTAAGGCCCCATTCTTAAGTATAGAAAAAAACTTGAAAATATTAGCACATCTCACCTATTCCTATATTTACATTGCATTGTCTCATTAAATCTAGAGAATAATCTATAAAATAACAGAATGTTAAGTGCATAAAAGATGACTGGATATTTTATTTTGCTTTTATTTGCATGATAAATGTGGCATTTATAAGAACTATGGTATTATAATAATATAATTAATTGTAAAGTAAGCCCTCTAGAATGATAACACACATCAATATCTAATACATATCATATATAACACACACACTTACCATGTGCAGATCCAGAGAGAAGTGGGGTGGAATGGGCAAAACAAAATAATTGGTCAGAGCTATTCCAGTGAAAAAAGATTGGTGAGATCCCTCAAAGAACATTTTCTGGATCTGCACATGCTTACAAAATTAAACTTAAGTATGATATTATGATTATACCTGAACAAAAACAAACTTCGTATATTATATATATAATCAAAAATATTACCAAGAAAGACAACTAAGAACCACTCCCACACATAGAGCAAAAACAACACATCTAGTTTTGTATTATTATTATCTAAATCAGGTGGAAGTTCTGGTATCTTCATATTCTCCGATGTTCCATTTATTCTTCTAATATTACAACAAAGATTGCGCATACAATGTTAGAACAAAGACTTCTAATATCACAACAAATATGTCTAAATTAGAACAAAGATTTCTCCTGATATTAGAACGAAACATTATTGGTCCTAATATTAGAACAAAGATTTCTTGTAAATGTAGTTAGAACAAATACTGCACATTATGCATACAGTAAAACCATTCATTTTCTTTGGGGACCAATGCTTGTGGAATTTGTGGACAATCTAACTGACAAACCACAAAAAGTCAAACCCACACAGATTATAAATATCCTTGTCTGGCCTCTTTCCGTATAGTAGGGGAAGAAAATCCACTTAATCCACTGATGCTTTTGTCATTTTAAAGAACTAGAATTCATAATGCTTAGTTTATCCCCAAATAAATTCCCACTTATCAAAATCTAAGAAAAGATTTTATAGTATGCACATAATACAAAACAAATTAAACACACAGCAACATTACCGGTATTAGAAAAATCACAGTAAAGTTGACAAAAATATAGTCTATCACACCATTATAAAATACAATGCAAATCAAAATTGACAAGCCTTATACAATAGCTTTTATAGAAAACCTCAAAAGCAGAAACTTTGAAAAACAACACACACATTAGTTTAGTAATTAAATTCTACCCGGTCTAGTATCAATGGAAAATTAATCGAAACATTATCTAAACATTTAATGACAAAACAAGTTGAATGTAAAGGCTTTTCCAAATACATTTCAAATGCAGATAAAACCAATGAAACTGTTAACTGTAAAACATGTATGTCTCCCTAACAGACAGCCATTAATAAATCAATAATTGAGGTGACCTTGACCTTTGAACCGTATTGATCAACAGGCCTTTTGACAAGGAGCTTAATATTAATTACACAGAACAGCACATTTTGCGGCCACAAACTTACCATGGCCTTTCCAGCAGAACTCTGTATAAATTGACATGTAAATGTATTCATAGACTCAAATGCATGCACTGTATATAAGAATTCCGCTTATACATGTACATATTATATTACAGAATTATAATGATAACATAACAAAGTGAAATTATCCTAACACTCAGGACCAAGCAATCCAAGAATTTTTAACAAGAGCACACTCCAACGAGTGCTGGACACTCAACTTTCTCATACTTGATAGTACCCTTTCTCATCTGTGATCCAAAGTTCTAAGTATAACAAAGGCAGATAACTCTAGGCAACACTGTTACCAATTTTGTCAGTATGTGCTCGCCTTACGATGGTGAATAACTGTGTTGTGTTTCTAGTGGATACCTTTCATAGTCTTTGAGAAAATGACTCTGACAAAAAACTTAACCAACGCACATGCAGACAATCCTGTCCTAACATTAGCTTGACTTCTTTGAAAAGTCGAGCTTAACATCAGATGAGCAATAAAAACGCAAGCAGTCAAGCTAGATCAATCAACAAAGAACAATTCGATTAAATGTTTTTCATTTAATAGATGACCTTAACAAGTTTCCTTGATTTTACTAGAAATATTTGTGCTTAACTCCAGTACGTTAAATATTTACGGCGTTGTCAGTTCCATAGAGCTGACTTCACTAACCACGCCTAGTTGTTTATGGATAGAATATCCCATTCTTGTGATTATGGTAAAACAACAAATTTATGATTAATTGTAACATCAACCAGGGTTATATAACAGTATTTATAACACAAACAATACATAGATTTGTTAACAATGAAGCTACGATTATTAGTGACGACACAGATGTAGGTGAAACTGATAGAACATTAACAACTAAACTGTAACAATAGTAGTTTTACATTCAATTATTAATAAAGTAAGTATGTAGAGAAAGTCTAAATACATATTAATTAAGGAAACAATCAATGACAAGCTAATTTAAATAATTCTGTAGTTTCATTTTGAAAAATTTATATACAAAGTACATCTATTAAGTTGAACATAACATTAAACTAAAAGTAGTGGCGTCATTATTTAAATATTCTTTTTTTCAATATTCTAGTTAATCAAGGATTTCCATAATTCTTAATCAATTCAGAATTATCAATTATAAAATCAAGAATTGTTACTCTTACCGGAAAGTGAGAATTAGGTTCAAGGAGCACAGTTGTAGGTAACATATTAGTGACTATAAGATAATTAATACATTTAAGGTATTTGTACAGTACAGTTAGTACACAATAGTTAGTGACAATTTTACCGGAGTTTGTGGTGTCATAGCGGACCGGCGTTCTGAATCTGCGAGCGAAGGCTGAAAACATATGTTTCACACAAAATGTACAATTGCCAGATCTATACACTATAAATGTAAAAGATAAATGCAACAAGCAACAGTAAATATTTCTATATATAGAGGATATAACATGAGTAGAGGGTTAAGTTTCGTGACCCCTAGGTGACATATGAAAATATTCAAAAGACAAAAGTTGATCAATCGAGGAACGTGTTACACTTAGGTGCATGGTACAGTTGACACATATTACTAATGCTACTAGTTACTTATTTGATAACATTCTTTATTATTTGCTTTCAATGGATTACGGAGATTTTTCAGTGAAAATAACAGTGAAAATAACAGTGAAATTACCACTTTGTTATTTTCACTGTTTCCAGCTGGTTCCAATATCGTTCAGAAAAAGAAACGTAACGTTATCGGCGCCGGGCTTTAAAATGTACGTTACGTCATCATGACGTCACAATTATCACATCGTGACGTTCCAATTTCGACGTGATTTTTCCAATTAAGCCAATTACTGTACACTTTTAAGAGAAATTAAAGCATATAATAAACAGAAAATTTGTTGATTTTTGGTGAAAGATCAATTTTATTTCACTCGTGATCACATAAAATTATATTTTCCCTCGTGGCTACGCCACTCGTGAAAATATTGATTTTCTGTGATCACTCGATGAAATAAAATACGATCTTACACCAAAATCAACAAATATCCCCTATATAATCATTATCATACTTGACTATTTGAATACATTAAGCTGCCTTAAGTCATACACACTACAGTTCAAGCAAGCATATGCTCAAGGAATACAAGTAATTGGAGTTTGAAAATTCAGCTTTCACTTCAAACTACTGCAAGGCCAATCAAAATAAACTGTGTGATCTATACAACACAAGCATGCCGGTCAACTCCACAAAATAAATTTTTAAGACTGATTTATTGACAGATATGCAGCAAAACCATCGTCTGAAACGGTGTTTTGTGTCAAAAAATGTGGATATCTTTTACGAATGAACACACAAAATCAACTGGTGTATGCACAGTATGAGCTATCACTAAGCAACAAGTCTATGCATATTTATTACAGCAAAAGCAACATAAATGAGCTATATATATATTCATAGCTACACAGCATACATGGTGTTCATAAACATAATTTATACATAACCCACCATTAGCATCTCACTCTCCATGTCCTGTGAGGGTAAACATAACAACATGTAGGATACTAAATGAGACTAGTGTGATGGCATTTCAAACTTGTGTTATTTTATTTTTCATTCTTCAAAAAATAGTAAAAAATCGGACAGGTAAGGAAGCACTCAACTAAAACAGCTGAGCACAGAGAACACAGAAAACCAACACAGCTAGACCACAACCACAGTAAAAGTTGCACCCCATCCGCCATTGTGTGCTCTAACCCTTGTTTGGTATGCCTTCCTTTAATAGACAATGTGCACACAAAAGTGGGATAAATGGATCTTATAATATTATATAGAGGATATTTGTTTGTTTTGATTGAATATGGTTTATATCTCATCGTGTAGTGATAAAATTCAATATTTTCAAGAGCGCGTAGCGCGAGTGAAAATATTAAAATTTTATCACTACAAGATGAGATATTAACCATATTCAATCAAAACAAACAAATATTCTATTTATTTAATGCTTTTATTGTGTCAAAACTGGTACTATTTATGCCAAATTACCACTGTGGTTAGGCTACGTATGAATATGTTATTCCATTCATATTTTTCACTTCAAAATCCGCCATCTTTGATTATGGTGAATAGGTGAAATCGACTTTTTTGAGAATTTTGCATTAAATCATACACCAACTTGTAGGAAATGGTCTAACTAAGAATAAAAACTCCCACATGACATGTTTCCGTTCAGTAATAAAAAAGTTACAGACATTTTAGTGTTGAGATTTTGATAAATTAATGTAGTCCCTGTGAGGGGGCGGAGCTTATATCAGTCACATTGTAGGTGATAACCAGTGACTGATGTAGGTTTTATTTCACTGATAGAACTCCATATCTCATCAGTTAGCATTAAATAAAATAAATTTTTTCTTTCATCATTACTGTGACCTTGACATTGTCACATAATAGACAAGGTTCAACTTAAATAGCTGACTTCTAGATTAAATATAACCACAGAGACTACAGATAACATATCTAGTCTCTGATAACCACTCTTTTAATTAAAGACAAAGAGCAACGCTATTAAAACAGTGACGAATTTTGATGACAAAATGTAAACCCCAGTGCTTTTGAAAAGAAAGTGTAAACCACAGTTTTTTCTGACAAAATGTAAACCAAGATGATTTGATGAAAAAATTTAAACCCCAGTGTTTTTGATGACAGAATGTGAACCCCAGATTAGCAGACTACAATACTTACACTATCTGCTACACTGGGTTCTTTGTTCTGTAATTGTTGTATCTGCATTTTTAGCATGTGTATAATAGATTCGTTCCTCTGTATGGTCGCCTGTAACTCCTTGTATTTCCTCTCCAATTCTCCCGCCTGCTCATCTGTCTGGTTCTTCTCCTGACGAACTTTACGTTGAAGATTTTTCTGCAAATTGGGATAAGTTTGTCAATCATTATAGTAATAATAGAGTAGGAAGAGGCAAACAACAGGATAAGACTAGTCTCGGGAAACATTCCTTACAATCACACAATTCTAATGAATATGGTGGCCAATCTAGAAGTCTCAGGTTTGAACCACAGCAACGCACTGAAAATTACAAAAAAACACTTTTCACTGTTTCCAACGCAACTAGAGAAAAACTGGTTAAAACCTGTGGTAGTCTACATAATGCATTAAGGCTTCACACCAAGGAGACTGTTTACAAACAGCTAGGGTATCATAGCCAGATTCCTTATATCAAGCAATGCACTGCCTTTTTTACTTCCAGGCCCTTCGGCAATTACCACAGGACCCTATTATTCAGCAATAAGTGCTTGCTCACTTTTGTACATCCTAGATTGGAAGGTCTAAAGAATTACACGCACAGAAGGTACAGTCCAAAGAATTTGAAACGACTCTCGACCTCCAATTACCATAATTCAACCACCGATATCTTGTCTATATTTACAACCCTGAGTGTAAGTTTTTATAAGCGGGAAGTATCACAAAGTCTCTCGATGTGTAATACCAACACAAATCTAAAGGGCCGATATTGCACAATTTGCTTGTGGAAATTCATATATTCAACGCAAGAACCTTGTAGTATATTCCTGCATAAAGGTCAGGATCAGGTCAAATTCTCTGTGCTATATTTAAGTTAATAATTAAAATAAAGGAACTACTTACATTATATAGCACCGCTACTCTGGCTATAGCATCAGATAACTGTTGTCTAAATGCTCGTCTTACTGTACCCACTCTCTGAGAAGTAAAGTAATCAATTATCAATTAATTCGGTACTAACTTTTAGACTAGTGAAAGATTTAACAACATAGAAATTGTAAGCAAACATACCATAAAACTTTAGAAGTTTTCCAAAACTTCAAATAGTATTATGAAACTTTGGAACTTCAAACTAAAATAGCTGGGTGAGAGTCCCAGGTCTGGTGCACTTTTTCTTTTCTATTTACTTTAATGGCATCAGAAGAGTTTGACAGAGGAGAGCAGAGGAGTGCCACAGCAAGATGGAGAGCTCTAAGAAATGAAAGGGGAAGGAGTGTATATATAGTGGATATAGAGACTTGAATCACAACAGGCACCCAGCTACATCAGTTGGCAGAGCTACAGACTAGTAAACCCGGGGTTGTAGGTTCAAGTCCAACGTCGGGTGCACTATTTCTACTTCTTTTTAATTAAGATCTTATAAATTTGTGATTTTGATAATTTTGTAATGCAAAATGTAGATATTGAATACTGGGTGTCACTGAAAAGTTACCACTTGAATATACCTCTGTATTTTGTAAACAATATGACCTATTAGTGCAAAAGTTTTATAGTGTGTGCATTTGAATATTGTTAAATAGGATAGCTGTGAGTAAACAGTTAAGGTCAAAACATAGTCATGTTCGGCTTTAACACAGTGTAACATGAATTTTAAAAACTAAGAGTCAACAGGGTGGTAACTTTTCATTGACACTGAGTATGTGACTGATAAACCCAAAATTGAAAGAATATTGACACATCAGTCGGAAGATCTAACACTAAAAAATTATTTTGCAAATTCCTGGGTCATCGGATCAAGTTCAATTTGGGGCAAAATTTAATGAAATACCTGGAAAACTGAATAAATTCTATAACAGTACTAACCTCCTCATGCATTTTCTCCAAATCTGAGACCCTCTCATTGATACGACAATATCTGAAATATATAAAACACATCTGAGGACAATTTGTAACCAATCAGGGTGTGTTTAACAAATGCAGAACACTGTAAACTTATTTTAATGGGTATTAATTAATTAAATTTCGTGGATTTTGGTAATTTATAATTTTGTATCGTCATAATTTCATGGAATGCAAAAGCTGGTACAGGAAACTCTTGTTCTCCATTTGGGTGGTTGATTAAACATGGGTATTAGATTTTGTGGTGGAGTTCAAATCAAATAAAACTTAAACCCCACAAAAAATGATTTTACATTGACTTGTGTTAATAAGTTTACCAGTAAAGGGAAACATCGGGTGGCTTTTTGAAGAAGGTAGCTGTTTAATACAAATGTGTGTATTTAATCTGACTATAAATGAGTCCATTGGCTTGGGGGGGATACCTCCACTTTCCCATTAAACCTTGTCAAGAGCCATAACCCTTCCAGCACTGGATAAATCTAAATCAAAACATCAAGGTGTGTAACTCCACATGACTCACAGGTCTGCAGACTAATATTCCTAAAATGCTTGATGAATATAGCTCAAACACTAGCTGTTTAACTTATAGTAACATGTACCAATGATTGAATGAACAGCCGAAATTAATATGCCCCCTTTTAATCTTTCTTAAAAAAATACTTACAATTCTAAGGACTTTTCTTGTAATTTTGACTCATAGTCAGCTTGCATAACATGCTTGGCAAAGTTTATATCCCGCTTTAATGTGGCAACATCCTACAAATACAAATTACACAATACTGAATGATGTACAGACGGTAAGTTAACTACATTCTTATCAAGTGACAACAAGACTGAGCTCGAAAATTGAAAAAAAATGACCCAAATTATTTTAAAACATGCAAAAATGTGTTGTAACTTAATTGCAGTTGATTATTAGGCCATAATAATAAAGGATAATATACATTTATAATGGGTATATGTATATATTTATTGAAGATTTTCTTTTCTGTATCACATTCTAAAGGCATTTTTGATTGACATAAGCTTGCAAGCTTAATATATAACGGAGATGTAATATAAAACAAATGTATACGCTGGTCTCAATAGTAGTGCTATCATAAAACACAAAATTCAAGTAAATGCAGGTGAAAATTTGTGTAGTCAAACTAACTTGTTTTCTGATCACCTGTATATTGATGAAGATCAATAATTATGACATAGCCTACAATGTACCTGTAGAAGTATTTGGATGACTTCTGTCATCTCCTTAAGATCAACAACCTCGGTGACATCTGTCTGTGAAGCTCTGTCCAAACCAAAGAAGCCAACTTTTGGCTGGTCAGCAAGATCTGGTCTAAAAGTGAGAAAAATAAAGAAATATTATTGTATATTATGATCAATCTCAGAGTTTTTTAACTTTTAAATCTTTAAGTTCCACTACAATGTAGCTTTAGAATTTGAAGGGTCATTTTGATTCTTTTGACTTAATTTTGCCATTTTACAGGCAAAATACCCACGATTTTTAGAGAAAATGACCCTTCAAACAAAAATCTTGAGGGTCAAAATATGGTTTTCTGGAAATTTCGAAAGTCAAAACCCCTAATCCAAAGTCATATGGAACCCCTGAGTTCTAACTGAATCCAATATTTAATACAAAAAATACTTGAAGTAAAGTAAGAAAAAGGTGCACAATATAGCAGTACCGACTGAGCAAAACAAAAACCACAACAGTCTCTGTTGTTTTGCCAACACAAGCCCTATGCAGACGCTTGTCTTGAGTCAGACTCCACGGACACTATTATTATGCCCCAGGTTTAAGTCTTAATTCTCTCTGTTACACTTATACTGTTCGACACCAGGTGGTCTTTCTAGTTTTCCTCGAGTCTTGGTCTCACCCAGGTGAGATATCTATCAAAGGGTTATTTTGGTGTTGTTGGATCCTGGCATTAATATGGTGGCAGCAGACTATTTGACAGCCCATGGGGGATGAGCCTCAACGCCGTCAGGGTAGGAACTTCAACTTTTTACTGCCAACCATCCCTCTTCCAATTATTACTGGCACTGTTGTCTGACAAGGGCAGACATAACATCAATGGAGAGACAGAGGTGTGATACAAGGACTCTGGATGTGTTATCCCAGCTGTTTTCAAATAGATGCCTCGGTAACCGTACAGCGCTCATCATTGAACTTAAAAGCTAGTGAATTTGTGTTTCACAAATGACGCAATGCCGTCAATGCACATTGTCATTGGCTATGATTTCTTCTTGATTTTCATGTTTACATCAAACAGGCAATCTTAGTCATCATCAGCTTTCTCGATGATTCAAGAAAACACGTTACTTACCCACTTGCCACAGTATGGTAATGTGGTGTAGACCCCAAAAGGGCCAATAAAACATCATTAGAGTTTTTCAAACCATGATTTTCAGTTAAACAATACGCCTCCATCACTATCAAGTGAAGAGTATAGTGTTTAGTACACGAGATTAAAATGACGTCAAAATGCATTGCATAGATTTTCCCGTATTTACGAATGCAAAATCCACTTCCGGTTAAAAATTGGCTGCTAATTGAGTCAGAAAATCGTGATTACTGTAAGTATACTTATCAAATCAAATAAAAAATACACTAAATCTACCTGAAAAGTCTGACATCATTATCTGTCGTGCCATAGATAGATAAAATCCTGTCTTGAAGCTCGGTTTCTGCATTTAAATACTCAGCGCCCGTCGGATCCCTGACGAGCAGCGCCATATTTGTTGCTATCAACAAAGTACTCTTCAATTTCAAAGGGAGACTACTACTACTTATGTCGATCGAACTACTTACAACTCTTACCTCCCTTAGAATTCAACGGACACACAAAAGACGTATCATGCGTAAATAATCGTTTATCGACATGGGTCAAACCATTGCATGTACTAAATTAAGTTTTAACAGAACACGATGTTTTGTGAAATTTGTGAATTTCTGATAATCTTTGAAGTGGTACTGAGGTGAAAAACATAATCACATAACTGTGATTCTTATATAAACTGTAGGCCTAGTGATATTTCATTGTGATAAACGCGTTTGAAAAAATATTCTTCAGAATCGCATAAATTATTATGAGAAAGCGGAAATATTTATGAACACTCAGGAAGTTTTATTTGGCGGTATTGCTTTACCATTTCAAATTTGAGCTCAAGTAACTGGTCGACATATAGATCTCGAATGTCCAATATACAGGTCACTACCAGTATGATAGATGTCAATTAAAGTGATTAAGTTAGCCCTTCAAAAATGAAAGTGGTATATAACCAGCGAGCTGGGTCGGGGGGGGTCAACACTAAAGCCGCCCCACAAAATACGCCCCCAGCAGAACCTCTTCTGGATACACCCCTTTCATTTTTCATAGTTCAGTGAACCGCTGTATTTAATTTTGCAGAAAAAATATTAATCGAATTTTCATTAGCATGTACACACAATTTCATGCAGAAATATTAATACATGAAAAAGTAATACTGTAAAAAACCAAAGGGGTTCGACACATAAACCTACAATGATTAAAAACTGTTTTCAATGTTTTTCCCTTCTACTATAATACCAACGAGTACAAATCTACGGGCTAAGAGCTGCGACCAACGACCTACGAGCTGCGAATAACGACCTATGAACTTTGACCAACGAGTACACATCTACGAGCTAAGAGCTGCGACCAACGACCTAAGAGCTGCGACTAACGACCTAGGAAATTTGACCAACGAGTGCACATCTACGAACTAATAGCTGCGACCAACGACCTAAGAGCTGCGACTAACGACCTAAGAGATGGGGGACCAACGAGTACACATCTACGAGCTAAGAGTTGCGACCAACGATCTACGTGCTGCGACTAACGACCTAAGAGCTGCGAACAACGAGTACACATCTACGACCTAAGAGCTGCGACCACCGACCTACGAGCTGCGACCAACGACCTGAATGCTGCGACTAACGACCTTAGAGCTGTGACCAACGAGTACACATCTACGAGCTAATAGCTCCGACCAACGACCTACGAGCTGCCACCAACGAACGACGAGCTGCGACTATTGACCTAAGATCTGTGACCACCGAGTACACATCTACGAGCTAATAGCTGCGAACAACGACCTACGAGCTGCGACTAACGACCTACGTGCTGCGACTAACGACCTAAGTGCTGCGAACAACGAGTACATATCTACGAGCTAAGAGCTGCGACCAACGACCTAAGAGCTGCGACTAACGACCTGAGTGCTGCGACTAACGACCTAAGAGCTGCGACCAACGAGTACACATCTACGAGTTAAGAGCTGCCACCAACGACCTACGAGCTGCGACTAACGAGCTACGTGCTGCGACTAACGGCCTAAGATCTGTGTCCAACGAGTAAATATCTACGAGCTAAGAGCTGCGACCAACGACCTAAGAGCTGCGACTAACGACCTATGAACTTTGACCAACGAGAACACATCTACGAGCTAAGAGCAGCGACTAACGACCTAAGAGCTGCGCCTAACGACCCAAGAGCTGCGACAACGAGTACACATCTACGATCTAAGAGCTGCGACCAACGACCTAAGAGCTGGGCCTTACGACCTAAGAGCTGCGACAACGAGTACACATCTACGATCTAAGAGCTGCGACCAACGACCTAAGAGCTGCGACTAACGACTTAAGAGCTGCGACAACGAGTACACGTCTACGAGCTAAGAGCTGCGACCAACGACCTACGAGCTGCGACGAACGTGCTACGAGTAAAGAGCTAATAGCTATTTTTTCATTTCAAATAAAAATGAGTAAACATCTGTACGACCTACGTGCCAACTTCACAGACCTGTATTCATTGTATAATTAGATAGAAATGCTAACGTCACGGTCGAGTTCGCTTTCATATGTATAATTTTCAAGTCTAATAAAACAAATACCTAGATCACAAATCACCCAGACGCCAGGCGATATTGGTGTATCCGATGGGTGGGCATAGTGCGGATGCCGGTCGTTGAGTAGCAATCCGTATTTCAAAAGAAACTACTGCGACCGCCGTCCGACCAGTGGCCGATGTTCCTTCGGATAGAATCTGTGACCCAAGACTTAGTGGGTTTACTGTACACACTTGCAATGTAAATAATTCAAATTTGACTATATTGAACAATGCATCATCGCATCGTGTGCGTGGGAGAGATGATATAATGTCTAGACGCATATACTAATTACGTATAATAGGAGACAGAAAATGAAAATAGCATACAATATATAATTATATAACACATTTAACATCTCACCGACGCAGTAATTACATATTCCCCCAAGCCTACACCAACACTGCACCTGAAATGCATTATATAGCTTTATATTTTATACTGTGTCATTTCCATACATGTTAATAAGTGTAAACACTATGTCTGTTACTTTAGACTAACTTAAAACAGCTCGAGACGCAGAGTATCTAAATTTGCGGACAATATCACCGAATACGACTCAGTTTGAATAGAGCTACAGTTCCGGTATACTCGAACAAAGCGTTGGAATGCAGAGCTTGTATTACGACTAGGACTCACCTGGTGAAAGGGAGTAAGCTGCATTCTAAGCATACCATGCTTTGATCATCAGAACATCTTTTCACCATGGACAGCAAATAATATCAAACACCGATTTGTGTTGATAGAATGCAATTTAATTATACCTGGAAAAGAACACAATCTGCAGGGCAAGAACATGTACAACATATACTATTTTCAGGAACTATTTGGTATAGTTCAACGACACTTTATATAAATAAATATAAGTATACCAGATTTATATAGCGACTTGTTCATGCCAACACACGTTCAAAGGTACTTTACATTATAGTGTTGCAGCCACAATAGCACAGGTGCATCCTCTACCAGTGCAGATACAGCATGATCTGACCATACAAGACAAAATATCAGCTGTTTAATTATGATAATTAAAAGAAGGCCGATGATCGTGTCAAATTCTCTGGACTATAGCTTCTTAACAGTTAGGAGGATATTATCAGTATGTTCCAGTTTTACGTTTTCTCACATAGAACTTTAGTTGATTGCCCTCGATTTTCGCAACTTGTGGTATAAATCGATAATTAAGTTCAGTCACTTGTTTACATAACATTGTGTTTAAAAACGTTGCAATTTATTTTATTAGTGTCTTATTTTAATGGATAGTTTGTGCGTCAATGTGTACCATGGTGAATAAGGTATAGGTTATCATGGCTTTTTTCTCCAATTTAACTGTTTAAAAGAATAAAAATACAATGTTTGAAGTCAACACAACTTTATTGAAACCTTCATGAATAGTGTCCGTGTTTTTCGGTTCAATGTAGTTATAACAACTCAAACTTTAATAACCAGGTTTTAAAAGTTTATTTGCATCCTATTAAAGGTTTAGCGAATTAGATATAAATAAAAACCACCACCAGCTTCCTTTGCACTTTGCAAACTGACAGATTAAAAGTGTTGAGTAGTGTATTGTATATTTAGATCTTTGATATAACGGCTCTTACATGTATTAGCAGAATTTTATTGTAGGCCTATCTTATCTCAGTTCGGGATATATATTACAACACAATGTATTAATATTTCTCTATTTGTGAATGCATTATTAATATGTATCGTTGTATGAGTGAAATTAAATACATCATATTTTATTTTGACACATACAAAAAGTCACATTTTTACATGAGATAATTTAACTATATTCAGGGTAGACCATGAGTTCATGTGGGTCGAAATATTAATTTAAAATTTTGTGATCCTATGGTTCCGTTTGTTTTCGGAAACGATTATCAATATAATATATACAAAAAAATAAACAATTCTACACTAGTCTATTTAAGTCTACAAATAAAATTTAAAACCAGGTGTTAACAAATGTTATACGAATGCATATTTACCCATGATGCAACACAGAGCTGAGATGCATGTTTTTTGTATGTGAAAGTAATTTTTTTGCGCTACGTAGTAGAATATTATACGCATGGGTGTTGTTATTACAATGACAGTATATTAGGATTATGTAAGACACATTTACTGCTAGACTCATGATTACGGAGATAAAACAAATTATGATGTGTGCCTTTTTTCAACGACCACACATACGCAAGAATCACGATATTATACGAATTGCACGCTTTATCTTTCTTTTAGCACGAATTTTGCGTTGGATTATGCAGTGTGTCAATGAAAGGATAATATCTGAGCATGGAAAAGAAAAGTATATTTGAACAAATGGCAGTTTTTACTAATAGCAAAAACAAAATTAAACATAATTTTTTTGACACCAAAACGTCATCGTGCTGGAAATAAAGATGCGGGGAAAAGTCCGTTCTTAATAAGCATCACGCTTGTACTCATTCGTTTTATTCAAACTTATTTGCGCAAAAACTACATAAATCTGCATCAAGTTGAAGTCTCATTGACAGATGCATATCAAAGTTTGTAAGTCTAATCTGATAAAAAAGGAATTTCGAGACGTATTTCATTGTTTCGGCCTGGAATCAAGAGTTTAGATTTTTGGAAAACATTTTTAAATTCCTATGTGATATGCGAGGGACGGTAAATATATCATGGAAGAATTTGGTGGCTATGGAAGATGTACCATTTTGTCTAGGTATTCAAAACTCCTGGCTTTTTTGGCACTCGTTGTGTGACACATAGACCTGGGCAAGGCATATACATCGACTTCCTAAATGCGTTGACGTTCTTTCAAATACATGTTTGCACTATTTTCAAGACGGGCTGCTCGCAGAATGCAGCATTGATATATTTGCGCGTTTTTAGTTACCATGCATTTCTCTTGACAGGTCCAAGGTAGTAAATGTTTGAATGATATTAATGAGGCTATATGCAATGACAAAATAAGGAAGTCTTAATTTTAGAACTTAAGATAATGATCCGCTATGAAGACATTCACTTTCTGTGTGGTCTCATTAGCGGACGTTTACTACATTTCTGTTTTCCTTTATTTTGGATTGTTTTTTTAATCACTTTCACATTTAGTTATAGTCGTGGCTTTTTTGCACATATTTATACATCGTAGGCATTCGTAATAAACACCTGCTATGAAAAGAGAGGTCGAGATCAAATTATACACTTCACATGAACTAATCTATGAATATGATATGTTCGAGAACCAGCTTAATTTGTTCGCACTTTACATACCTTGAGAATTGATTACATATAGAACTAAGCGGTTTACGTTTTCATAGACAGTTACTGAGGACAGAATGATAATATGCACAGAAAACATACGTTCACGTTATTTAAAACATTAATTAAAATCTTCTAAGATAACACGGTTAAATATTTAGCAAGCATTTACCATTGAGTGCATGAATGTAAAGACTATGTTTATGCTTTCATCACCCTTTTATTTACACAGATTGAAATTCTTGAAATTTCCGCATTTTCCAGTCCTCCTGATTAATTGGTTTTATACCCAGACACTGACGTTACAACTGCGAGCCATGTACCGAAAGTCGAGTAGGATGAAACGGCGAATTGTCAAAAATTCAAAAAATCAAATTACTCTAGTTCGGAGAGTTTCGTATTCAAACTATCTGAGAGACGCTGTGCCAAAACAAATCACCAGATTTAACCGACAATTACGCAAGCAATTGATAGCAATAAAATCAAAGGTATTCCGATTTCATTAATCTTCGATTTGTTTATTTCACGATTTGGTCCGCTACCTAAGTGTTTGTGTCAGACGCAGCTTTGATAAATTAGCCGTGATTCTAAATATTTGTATTATTGAGGGTTTCAACTTCCTCATAGTTTTGTTGGCCCAGTTCTTCAGAATTAAATTATGCACTTAATCTTTGGTATGTATTGTATTGCTTTAGGCATGTTTGAGGGTATTTCGATCGGTCGGTGAATCAAATGGTTTCCATTCAGTAACTCAAGAACGCTTGAAACCAAGTTCCTCACTCAAACTCTACATGGAGGTTGGTCAGCAACAGTAGCAGACGGCCCTATTGGTTTTAGACCAGTAGGTCAAAGTTCAAGGAGTATATCACCTTTAATAAGAATAAATATAACAAAGCGTTTTCGATCGATAACTCAATAACGACTGAGCTCAAGATCATCAATCTTAATTATAGCATAAAACAGTGATTTTGCCCATATGTAAACGAAAAACATGCGTAAACATAAATATTCACGCGCTGTTAACGTCCAGTTTTACGTAAGCTCATTTCAGGGCCGCACCGGCGACTATATTCACATTATACAGAGTCATATGAACAGTAATTCCCATTTTATTGCTAAGTACTAATTACTTTTCTATCATATTTTAATTATAAATTTAAACCAACCCGCAGTATATATGTGTTCTTGGTATTTACCGATCCCGGAAGTCGACGCTCATGACAATAACTGGTATGATGTTACGTTTGTTTTCGCGACGTCGCCACAAAATCTCCCAACAAAATATCATTATTTTGAAATAAAAAAAGCACTAATTGGTGTTTTATATGCTAAAATAGCGTTTACTCATGTTTTTCGCGTTATAACATAATGTAGAATTCCTCGGGACTCTGCAGATGTTATAGCCCGAAAAAGCATGCGTTAACCCTATATTGGAAGATAGTTATACAATTTGAATTTTATGTCAGTAGGTTAAAGGACAATATAACAATGACCTTTAACATTGCTAACTATAGGGTTGCCACGGCGTGCATAAGTATTTTACAAACAACTCTTGTATTCAACCAGTACTAACTTGCTCTTCGGAAAGCAAGATACCACTTTTCCATTTGCTGAGGAGGACGTGGTCGGTCACCGAACCGTTCACCGAGCCCATTTGATTTTAAATGGCAGTTATGCGCTTTGCAGATTGTGCTGACACGTATGAATTGCGAAACTACACTGGGAATATTGTCTGAAATGTATCACATTCAGTTTGTGGAGATGTTTGATATAATTATGTAAACAACAAATGATTTTTAGGTGTATGCAATCTGACGACATCAAATGTGACTGTTTAAAGAAGACGTCGTGAAGAATTAATATCTTGCAAACAACTTCACACGACGTCATTTTATGTTCGTGCACCGCTTAAGTGTTATCTATTATGTAGATTAATGCAAAGTGTCATTATAGATGATAAACCGATGTGCAAATGTGCAAAGACGTTATAATAGGCAGTGCTGATATTTTATATATTTTGCTATGTTTAATTGCATCATGTGAACGTGTGTGCGACAAAAACAAGGCATGTACGCTGATATAAATATTATTGTTCTTCACTTTAAGAGTTAAACTTTAAACGTCAGCTTTATCCCTTGAACTCCCTCCCACTGTGGCGAAAGCGGTCAGAACCTGAGACTCAGCGCCTACTTTGTCACCAGGATAACGCGTTCTTGTAACTTTCTTAATACTTGATGGATTTTGATAAGAAAGGGGACAGCGCTTGCATCTTACAAAGACAGAATCGATACCTATTCAATCCATTGTGTACGTTTAGTGAAGAGTTCACTGGTGCATTTGTTCCGTACTTTAGCAAAGCATTAATTGTACTTTTGATAAGAAAAAAGGATATTTACCGATTACATGGCACACCTACAATTCTCTTCAACTCCTAAATCCATAACCAGACACGAATTTTGCAGTTTGATCGTCATGGATTAATGTTTATAATACATGTACTTAAAACGTAGCGCATAATACGAGACATATCATCTGAAATCATCTTCAAAATATATCCTGTCTTTCTGTATAGTTTCAGTATATACGAGTATATTGCCCTAGAGAAATCAGAAATATTTTAACAATAAACTGACAATGTCATTAAAGATTGCTTTTCTTACAAATAAGCTTAGCGGTATCAGAAGCTAACTAACTGAAATATTCCCAATTTGTTTAATGTCCTATAATACCTAAAACCAAATCGCAGTTATTAGCTGCATCTAGATATGGGCCTTATGCTAACTGAAATATCTCATTATCAAAAAATACATTTGCAATTATATTTACCCTATCTACAGACGCAATAATTTATACATTTGTTCCACATTTTTAACAAAATATGTACGCTTGCTAAGTTTATATATGCACATGTTGCATTAATGTGTCTCAGATTTGATCTTATCTGACGGAATGATGTTGTTTATTTTCTTGTATGTACTCCTTTATAAGCACCATGTCATTGACCGAGTTGCTGTTCGTTCACACATTACAAATCGGCGTGTTTAAATTGTTTGCTTATTTCGGAGTAAAGCACTTCGGTGGTATTTGTAGGAAACATATTCGGTGCAAACCTGACAAGAGCTAGAATGTTGTAAGGTTCAAGAAAGAATCAGATAAGGATCAGGCGTGAACTAAACAAATGTCCTGACCGAATCCCAATGAAAACCAGGGGCGAACTCAATTCCGGTCATATTCACACCGTCCCGTAAAGGATCAGATGAGCACGCGATACGACGAAGGAAATGTTTAAAACCCGAAACCGGGAAATAGTTTGTGTTGTCAAGTTGCTTCTTAGCTACTGACCAAAAGCAATACACAAGCTTTGTAATTTTAAGTCCAATGTTATACTGTTTGATCCAGAATCGCGTTTATAGATCACATAATAGTAAGTCGGACTGGGAAGGCAGCACTCAACTCAACCAGCCGAGCTCAGAAAACATAATAAAACAATTCAAAGCACAATTTCTAACAGAACAAGTAAATGGTCAACCAAGACCAAGCTGTCGAAAAGCTGAATGAACTTGTTTCAGCAATCAAAAAGACCCAGTTCCAACAGTATAACGGCTGTAATACCTTGTTTGAGCTGGTAAAACTAGTCGTATGAAATGAAGATTTAATATAAAGTGCAGGAGCATGTATGAACGTTTGCACAAATAAAGGAAACATATCTACTTACTCAACATACAAATATCAGCAGTATAGATGATTTTTTACAATAGTTTTATTCGTAAGTTCTATATAAGATATGTACGTTTTACAGTCAAAATAAATCCAAAAGATCAGATACATACAATGGACTACTTTATAAAATACGAGACCCATCCCGGTTTGAATGTATTCACATAATGCAACAAACAGAATATCATCCCCACATATATTCAAAATATACTAGTATAATGTGTGAGCGTAATTCCATGTGGATATATATAGTGCCTAAAATGTTATTTCTCTTTAGAGAATGAACATTGAGTCACTGCTTCACCCATCCATCCGCCCGTACGTGCGTCCATCCAATATGCTCGCTGGTGGAATTGGCTTTCGATTAAAACAGAGAACACACAGCGCTAAACCTTCGTAAACCGGAATGTTGATCCTATATTTGACTCTTATTTTTAAAGGGACTGCCTCACGTGTTGGAGTATTGCAAAAATAAAATTAAATTGTCAATTCATGTAATTTTGGTATACTTTCCTGTATATGCCATATACAAACACATTGACATAGAAAATAACTTGGGAAACATCGGCATTTTGTAGTAATTTAGCATTTTACACCCAAAATTCTATAGGGTATTAATACCCTATAGAATTAGCACTACTATTACTTAAATGGCCTGACATGTGTTTGCATTCGATGAAAACGAATTGCGAAACAAACCGAATACCTCACAGATGTTTAGGCTTTAGTTTGTTGAAGTTACAGTTTGATCATGTCTGAATTACATAATTCATAGAACATTTTGGAAGGAAACTCTGCGATATTTTCAAACAGAAAAATACTGAGTGCCAAATATCAAGAGTGATTTAAATTGCTCATATGCCATAAATCTGTCATAATGCAACCATCAGTGACTTTCTATTATATAAATACTTGGTTAGGTAGGAAAATTACGTCATAAATGTTTTTTAGCCCGATCTGTGAGGCAGCACCTTTAAAGAATGTATTCACGAAAACTCATTTTATTACGACTATGAACAAGTTATAGTAGTTTATATTAATCTCTTTGCGGTGGTTAGATGTCGTACTTACCATTTGTGCCTACTTTAGGGCACAATACCGGATTCCAACCCATGACATAAGTTGAACCCATTGGCTACGTCTTATGAGTAATAGCAAATATATTAATATTTAAATAGCACAATTGTCATATTAATTAGATAATTTGACTATATTCTGGACAGACCAAGTGTTCATGTGTGTCGAATTTGTAATATGAAATATTGTGATCCTATCTCTCCGTTTGATGTTTGAAATCAATGAAATTACTATCAATATAACATCCAAAATGTAGCGATATATAAAATAATCCAAACATGTCCTCCACTATTCTAGGTAGGCAAAACAAATAAAAACGGGTATGAACAAATTTAGGTACGAATGCATATTTACCCATGATGCAATACAGAGCGCAATGCCGTCTGTCATGATGCATGTTTTTTGTTTGTGAAAGTATATTTATTGCGCTACGTCATAGAATATTATACGCACGGTTGATGCTGATACAATGACAGTATATTAGGATTATGTAAGACACATTTACTGCTAGACTCCTGATTACGGAGATAAAATAATAGATTATGGCGGGTGCTTTTTTCAACGACCAGTGTGGTCCACATACACGTAAAAATCACGATATTATACGAATTTCACGCTTTATCATTCTTTTAGCACGAGTTTTGCGTTGGATTGTGCAGTTGTCAACAATGAATAATATCTGAGCGTGGAAAAAATATATCTGTAAAAAAATGGCAGATTCTGCTATACTAAATATTAATGAAAGTTATTGACACCAAAACGCCATCGTGCTGGAACATAAAGATACCTGGATTATTCCATTTAAAAAAAGCATAAAGTTTGTACTCGTTTTATTCAAAACAAGTTTGCGCAAAAAACACGTAAATCTGCAATGTTGAAGTCTCATTGACAGATGCATGTCAAAGTTTATAAGTCTTATCTGATAATAAAGGTATTTTCCAGACGAATTTCAATGTTTCGGCCCGGAGTGTGGATTTTTAGAAAACATTTTTACATTCCTATGTGATATGCGAGGGACGTTAAATATATTATGGAAGTTAGGCTACAAAATACTGACGAGCAATCATATAAATTATCTTTATTGAACTGATCATCCACAAGTGGTGTGCAGCCAATGACAAGTCTTACGCAGCCGATGATGATTCATACTCGGCCTCACGCATCCTATCGTCCAGCCAATGATCGTTCATTCTCAGCCTCACGTGCCCTTATTGTCCATCCAATGATGATTCATACTCGGCCTCCCGTAACCTTACCGTCCAGCCAATAATGATTCATACTCAGCCTCACGTGACATTATCGTCCAGCCAATGATGATTCATACTCGGCCCCACGTGACCTTATCGTCAAGCCAATGATGATTCATACTCGGCCTCACGTGCCTTTATCGTCCAGCCAATGACGATTCATACTCGGCCTCACGTGACATTATCGTCTAGCCAATGATGATTCTTACTCGGCCTCACGTGACATTATCGTCTAGCCAATGATGATTCATACTCAGCCTCACGTGACATTATCGTCCAGCCATTGATGATTCATACTCAGCCTCACGTGACATTATCGTCTAGCCAATGATGATTCATACTCAGCCTCAATCACGTTATCGTGCATCCAATGATGATTACTACTCAGCCTCACGTGACCTTATCGACCAGCCAATGATGATTCATACTCATCCTCACGTGACCTTATCGACCAGCCAATAATGATTCATACTCATCCTCACGTGACCTTATCGACCAGCCAATAATGATTCATACTCAGCCTCACGTGACCTTATCAACCAGCCAATAATGATTCATACTCATCCTCACGTGACCTTTTCGTCTAGCAAATGATTATTCATACTCAGCCTCACGTGACTTTATCGTCCAGCTAATGATGATTCATACACAGCCTCAAGTGACCTTATCGACCAGGTCATTCCATTGTCGTTTTCCGGCCTAACCATTATCAGGTTAACGAAAACCCCGTATCAGTTCACGCATGGCCATTACCAGGTTTGAGCATGGCTATCATAAGTTCGTTCACACATGGTACTAATCAGCTCCTCGTGTGGTCATTATTTGCCGTATGATTTGAGCATGAACCTTATTGGGTTAGCCTGTGTCCCATATATTGTTGTTTACTGGTCGTAGTCGGGGTCATATCGTGCATAACTCTTGTCAGGTTTGCGTCTGGCTCCTATTGAGTTTGCTCGTTACCGTTTACTGGGTTTGCACTTGGAACTTATTGTGTTCACTTATTGGGTACAATGTTCCTTATTGGGTTCCCAAATGGCCCCTAATTGGGTTCACGCATGACCCTTAATAGGTTAGTACAAATTCCCCTATTGGGTTTGCACATGGATCTTATTATGTTTACGTATGACTTTTATTGGTTTAGAGACTTCCCGTAAGTGTTGGTTTGTCTAGTTATACATGTACCATAATGATTCACAGCACATAAATCGGGTTGAAACTTGTTAGCTGGACGCGTTATGTACTGGGCTTGACTTATGGTATATCAGTTATCGTCGGCCTAATGAACGAATACCATATCCACAACATCTAACAATTAGTGTTATCACTAATTGCCCTGATTACATTTGGTCATTCTTGCACAGGTTATGCAGTACGCGACATACTCCGAAATAAGCAAACACTTTTGAACACCCCTGATGTGTGAAAGAACAGAAATAGTAACTCGGTGGATGACATGATGCTTATAAATAAGTACATTCAAGAAAGCGAAAATATCATTCCTTCAAATCTGAGACACTTTAGTGCAACATGTGCATAGGTAAGCTTAGCAAGCGTACACATTATATAAGAAAAGTATGCTCGGTTATTTCGTAAAGTAATAAAATTGTGGAACAAATGTAAAAAGTTACAGCGTCTGTAGATAGGGTGAATGTAATTACAAATGTACTTTTTATAATTAGGTGGTTCAGTTGGCACAAAGCTTGTATCGAGATGCAGCTAATCACTATGATAAATATTATAGGACATTAAACAAATTGAGAATAATTCAATTAGCTAGCTGTTGATACCGCTAATCTTATTCGTAAGAAAAGCAACCTTTAATGAGATTGTCAGTATATTGTTAAAATATTACTGATTTCCCTTGGGCAATAAACTCGTATATTCTGAAACTATAAATACAGTAGACAGGATATATTTTGAAGATGATTTCAGATGATATGTCACGTATTATGCTCTACATTTTAAGTACATGTTTTAAAAACATTAATCCATGACGATCAAACTGCGAAAGCAATTATTCGCGTCTGGTTATGGATTTAGGAGTTGAAGAGAATTGTAGGCGTGTCCTGTAATCTGTAAATAGCATTTTTTCTTATCGAAAGTGCAACTAATGTTGTGCTAAAGTACAGAACAAATGCACCGATGAACTGTTAACAAAACGTGCACAATGGATTGATAAAATCTCGATTCTGCCTTTGTAAGATGTCCCCTTTCTTATCAAAATCCATCAAGTATTAAGAAAGTATCTTAAGCGAGGCCTCCCGTTACAAATAAGGCTCCGAGTCTAAGGTTCTGATCACTTTCGCCACAGTTGGAGTGAGTTCAAGGGATAAGTCTGACCTTTAAAGTTTAACTCTTAAAGTGAAGAACATTAATAAGAGTACATGCCGTGTTTTTGTCGCACACACGATCACATGGTGCAATTGCACTTTATTACAAACTATGTAAACCAGCACAGCACCATATGCTATCTCTGACATTTGCACATTTGTTTATCCTTGATAATGGCACTATACATAAAATGACGTCGTGTGAAGTGGGTTGCAAAATATTAATTCTTCACGATTTCTTCTTCTTTAAACAGTCACATTTCAGACAAACAACTAGAACACTATTAGTGTTTACTTCAATTAAACATCTCCACATACTGAATGTGATAATTTTCTCGTTTTTTAACATTTTTTATTTTCATAAGACATATTATACAATGTACAGCTATACACAATACAAAATGTACAAACACTTTTGTCAAAATAAATGTGAAACTCTTTATGATATTATTCATTAATTATAATTATATGTCATTATGGTTTTTGTAGTATATATAGGGGAGGGAAAAGAGTTATGAGGACAGTCGCTTAGAAGAGAGGTTGTGATTGTAGAGAGTAAGAAAGGAAAGTAAGAGAAATATAATAAGAAATGGTTACGGGTTCGGGGAATTTACACATTATCACTATTTGAGTTATGCAAATTATGAAAACTTCTGCCATTTTCAGTTACAGATTTGGAGTTTGTTTTTGAATAGTGCGATTGTTTGTTCCAGTTTTTTTCGATAGTTAATGTATTCTTTAAATGACTGAATTGTCGGGGTGTGTTTATTGCATTTACATTTAAATATGAAATATTTTGCAAGCAGTATAATATAGTTGGTAATAAGCCCATCTTCTTCTGTATTCTTTATAATGTTGCAAACTGAAATATTTTGAAATGTGATATTTAAGTCTTTTAAGTGATAATTTTCTGACAATAATACCAGTGCAGTTGCGTAATTCACACGTGTCAGCCCAATCTGTCAAGCGCATGAATGACTTTTAAAATCAATTGGGTTCGATGACAGGTTCGGAGACCGCCCGTGTCCCACAATGGAAAGTGGTATCTCTCTTTCCGAAGGGCTAGTTAGTACTGGTTGATTACAAGGGAAGTTTGTAAAAATCAAGCCTCCATGGCAACCCAATAGTGAGTTATGTTAAAGGTTATGGTTATAAAATCAACAGTGTTTAACTACCTTCCTATTACAGATCGATTATATGGAGTTACTGAATGGAAACGGAATTTGGTCCATCGACCGATCGACATATCTAAAAAACAGGGGCAAAGCAATACAACAAACACCAAAGATTGAGTACATTATTAATTCCTGAACAACTAGGCCAATATAACTATGAGGAAGTTGAAACCCTCAATAATACAAATATTTAGAATCACGGCGGATTTATCGAAGCTGCGTCTGACACAAACACTTAGGAAGCGGACCAAATCGTGGAATAAACAAATCGAAGATTAATGAAATCGGAATACCTTTGATTTCATTGCTATCAATTGCTTGCGTCATTGTCGGTTAAATCTGGTGATTTGTTTTGGCACAGCGTCTCTAAGATTTTGCTGATTACGAGACTCTCCGAACTAGAGTAATTAGATTTTTTGAATTTTTGACAATTTGCCGTTTCATCCAACTCGATTTTCGGTACATGGCTCGTAGTTGTATCGTCATGTCTGGGTATAAAACCAATTAATCAGGAGGACTGGAAAATGCGGAAATTTCAGGAATTTCATTCTGTGTAAATACAAATGTGCTGAAAGCGTAAACACAGTCTTTACATTCAGGTACTCAATGTTAAATGCTTGCTAAATATTTAACTGTGTTATCTCAGAAGATTTTAATTAATGTTTTAAAGTAGGCCTACGCGAACGTGTGTTGTCCGTGCATATTATCATTCTGTTCTCAGTAACTGTCTATGGAAACGTTAACCATTTTGTTATATATGTAATCAATTCTCAAGGTTTGTAAAGTGCGAACAAATTAAGCTGGTTCTCGAACATATTATAGTCATAGTTTAGTTCATGGGTTGTGTATAATTTGATATCGACCTCTCTTTTCATAGCAGTTGTTTATTAAGAATGTCTAAGAGGTATATACAAAAAAGCCACGACTATAACTAAACGTGAACGTGATTAAACTATCCAAATTAAAAGAAAACAAAAAATTTATGCAGTAAACGTCCGCTAATGAGACCACACAAAAAAGTGGTAAATTTGTCTTCATAGCGTGTCATTTTCGTATGTTCTAAAATTAAAACTTCGTTTTTGTCATTGCAAATAACCCCATTAATATCTTTCAAATATTCACTGTCTTGGAATTGTCAAGAGAATAACACAATGTACTGTAACTTCAAACGCGCCCAGAAAGGCAAATATATCAATAGTGCATTCTGCGAGCGGTCCGTCTTGAAAACAGTGCAAACATGTATTTGAAAGAAAGTCAACGCGTAGGAATTCGATGTATATGCCTTATTCAGGAGTAACTAGAAATAATGGTGCACCTTCCACAGCCACTAAATTCGCCGGATTCAAGTCCATGTCGTCTGTTTTTGTTTGCGACTATGAACAAAAAATGTATGTGCGTATAAGTCTAGTGCACTAGGGTACGCTATATCCCAGTGGCTTAAGGTTGTCCCTGGAAATTACTTCAATATGCATTTCGCTTATGAATTCCAGGACTCAAAACGTGTGTTTTGATTAAAGATGATCAGTTCAATAAGAATAATCTATATAATTGCTTGTCAGTATTTCGCAGCCTCACTCCCATAATATATTTAACCTCCGTCGCAGATCGCATAGGAATGTAAAAATGTTTTCCAAAAATACGAACAGGCCGAAACATTGAAATCCGTCTCGAAAATCCCTTTTTTATCAGATTAGACTTACAAACTTTGACATGCATCTGTCAAGGAGACTTCAACCTGATACAGATATTGCGCAAATAATTTTGAATAAAACGAATGAGTACAAACGCGATGCTTATTAAAAACGGAATAATTCCGGTATCTTTATTTCTAGCTCAATGGCGTCTTTGTGTTAATAAATACCAATAATTTTTTATTATAGCACAATCTGCCATTTTTTGCACTGCTCAGATATTAGCCATGCGTTGACACACTGCATAATCCATCGCAAAACTAGTGCTAAAAGAAAGATAAAGCGTGCAATCCGTATAATATCGTGATTATTGCGTGTGTGTGGTCGTTGAAAAAAGCACCCGTCATAATCTATTTTATCTCCGTAATCAGGAGTCTAGCAGTAAATGTGTCTTACATAATACTAATATACTGTCATTGTATCAACATCAACCGTGCGTATAATATTCTATGACGTAGCGCAATAAATTTACTTTCACATACAAAAACATGTACAAGTCAAATAGTTCCTGCGAGCAAATGATGTACCGACTTCATTTGACAGAGAATTGACAGGATCCTCGACCTTCTACCTGCATATTTCAACAGCTGATGTGTATAAAATTAAGCATGAACATCTCAAAATTGTGAAAAAATAAGCGCGCTAGGCCGGTAGCTTTCAAATTGGGAAAACTATATGCACGATAATTTGACATACGAAATTTATCAACAGATTGTTAAATAATTTCATGTATAACAAACCAATTTTCAGGACACATAATTGCATATTATGACTCCCTTGTTCCATATAATATTTATATGCTTATAAATAAAACCTCGTATTAGTCCATTAAAATGTATTATCATAAGACATGATTTCAGTGTTCAACATTATCAAAGATCAATTCATAAACCAATTCCGATAATTCCATGACAATAGACATTTAGAATTTTAAGTCTCTGAATAGACATTAACACTGAATGGTAATTCTCCTAATTTGACTCTGGAGACCAAAAGAAACGGTATATGTTGTTGATTTTATCAAGGGAAACAACCATATTTTACCCGCTGATCCTAAAAAAATCCGAAAAATAATTTACGGAGCGAAGTGCCGGGTACGAATTGTGTTGAGTACGAAAAAAAATATTCAGGAAGAACGGTGTGAAGTGGTACGAAAGTGTTGAGTATGAAACGTTAGTGAAGAATTAGATAAAACGATCTAAACTCGTGTTTTATACTCTTTTAATCGAGTTGCGTGTACATTACGGGTTTTGAGGATAATTTTGTAGTTCTTTCTAAGAATTTCGACTTGTCCGGGCCGACATACGTCAGTCATCTTTTTGCGTTTAGTAAATTATCGGTTGCGTAAAAAATACCGATCAGGTGTTGGTTAACACCCGAAATTCCGTAATCCTGACACATTAACCATAGAACTAACCTATTTTCGTTCAAGAAAAATTTGAAATTTTGTAACGACCGGTTTGATTGGTCTGGTTCACAACATTCTTACAAAATGCATCTTTTTGGGGATTTTTTTTTTGAAAACGTAAACCATCGAGAACAGGTCACGTGCCCCTCCATGGACTTTTTACTTTGAGCTACCCAAAGGCTCGCAGGTAATCATGGCAGACGGAATTCTGCTCTGTGTTGCATCATGGGTAAATAATCCAAATATGCATTCGTACCTAAATTATTTCATACCCGTTTTTAAATTTGTTTTGCCTACTTAGAATACTCGTAGTGGAGGACATTTTTGGATTATTTTATATACCGCTACATTTTAGATGTTATATTGATAGTCATTTCAAACATCCAACGAAAACAGAGGATCACTATATTTTATATCACAAATTCAACCCACATGAACACTTGGTCTGTCAAGCATACAGTCAAATTATCTAATATGACAATTGTACTATTTAAATAATTTTTTTATACTACTCATAAAACGTAGCCAAAAGGTCAGTGCTGAACACCTGATTCGACTTATGTCATGGGTTGGAATCCGGTATTGTGCCCTAAAGTAGACATAAATGGTCAGTACGACAATAAGCAGTAACCACCGCAAAGATTAATAAAAACTGCTAGAACTTGTTCATAGTCGTAGTATAATTTGTTTTCATGAATACATTTTTTTAAAAATAAGAGTCAAATATAGGATCAACTTTCACGTTTAAAAATATTTAGCGCTGTGTGTTCTCTGTTTTGATTGAAACCCAATTCCACCAACGAGCGGATTGGATGGACGATGGATAGCTGTTTTACTGTTGGAACTGTGTCATTTAACTTCGGCTATCAGCCTATTGATTGCTGAAACTAGTTCATTCACCGGTTTGAAAGCTTGGACTTGAGTGGAGCATTTACTTGTTCAGTTGGGCATTGTGCCTTGTGTGTTCTTTATGTTTTCTGAGCTCGACTGGTTAAGTTGAGTTCTGCCTTCCCTGTCTGACTTAATACTATCTTTTTGATCATCAATAACGCGATTCCGGTTCAAATATTATAACATTGGACTTAAAATTACAAAGCGTTAGTATTTCTTTTGGTCAGTTACTTTAATCGAACGACTAGCTAATAAACAACTTGACAACACAATTTTTTCCCGGTTGCGGGTTGTTTAAATGCCTTCGTCGTATCTCGTGCTCACCTGATCCTTTAAGGGTGTGAATATGGCCGGAATTGAAATCGCGCCTGCTTTTTATTGGGATCCTGTCCGGACATTTTTTTAGTTCGCACTTGTTTCTTATCACGTTCGTATCTGCACAGGAATTTGAAATTATATCCATAAAAGATCATAGCAGTCGATCTAATCAAAATTGATTGTCGACTGGATATGGTACATATAACAGTCTTCGTCAAATGATCTAACTTGATTGCTTGTATCTTGTTAGCACTGGCTATGGGATTCCATTTGGAGGACGAAAATGCGTTGCGTTCCTTGAGTATTATATATACGTATAGAGCGATTTTGATTAGATCGACTGCTATGATATTTTATTGATTGAATTTCAAATTCCTGTGGTATCTGGCAGATATCGAGTTCACGCCTGATCCGTATCGGGTTCTTTATTTAACCTTACATCGTTATGGCCTTCGTCAGGTTTGCACCGAATATGTATCCAACAAATGCCACCGAAGTGCTTTGTCAACTGCACAAGAAAAAACAAGTATTTTGTTTAAATTTATTTTTCATTTGATAAGACTCGTCCGCATTCTATAATTATATAATCCTGTTTGTAACCACCACGGTATAGTTTGGAGCAGTGTAATAATACAACATATACAATATCATACGGGAACATGTACTGTATACCCTTCTACTGACAGATGTTGTCTGATACTGGGTTCAAGAATAGATCATGTTTAAACGTTTATCATTAACAACCTAGACTAGAGATAATATAAATAATATTTATCTTCCTGTGACATTTCAAATTTACTAAATGAATTTTGATAATCTCTAAACATATGTTCACAATGTGTATGACACGATATCTTCTTATATCTAAAATATATTTTTTCTTGTAGATCTATCACATGTCATTCGATTCGTATCAACGAATCGATAAAGAAATTCTATGGGAAGCATAACTGGATCGCACTTAACGCCCACCAAGGAAGGACTAAAATGAAATGCCTTTTGTCATAAGATTGAAAATAAAACTATCCATTGTGCAAACAGCAACGGAACTACGTCTGGACGTAAATTGACCATACGTTACTGACTCGATAAAAATATACAGGACCGGTGCCCTCACGGGTACAGTTTAAAATATAATGCAAATATTATTACATAATGTTGAATCAGAATTCAATTGCGAAAATTCGACATTTGATTTATCGAGTAACACTATCAAGTCCGTTCATAACAGTCCATTTTGAAACAATGATAACACGCACCCGACACAGCCCAACATTTACAATTAATGTCGACAACGTAATGAGGCGTATCTTTAATACTATCCTATCGTTAGTTACATGTTGGAAGGTACTGAAATAAACAAAAGTTGGACTCCGAGAGTCACAACTTCTTGACGCAAAAGTGTCACCACTAGAACATAAGGACTAACGGACTAACAACAATGTGTCCTCGATGTCGTATGAAATTGTCGTAACCTCATTTGGAAATATTTCTGCAAGTCCTTTTTCCAAGTTTTAGAATGTCACAAAGTCTTTAGGGATGGCGGCTCAGATTTGAAAGACAGAGAAGTAATAGGAAATCATAATAACGTTTGTGACGTCAGTAACCGAGACATTGTCAAATACCAATGTTTCATAATACGAACTCTCGCCCAGATGTTCAATATAAGATCTGGAACAATACAAGTGATTCTCACCAACGTTTTACCTGTGTGGCTCAGTGTGGTACAGGAATGTATTCATCACCATATATCACTACATTATCGTATTCCATAGCACTATGCGTAGCACTTTATTTATAATGATATAAGGCATGATTTATTGTCAAAACCAAATGCAATATATTACCACTTGTCTGATCTTGAAAAATCAAATCAAGACGTGATGTACAGTTGTTCCAAAACCTGTTGTTTTATAGTACAGATACGTCAGGTTTTATTGAGTAAATAAGTATAACCACGGCAAATATGTAATGTGCTCAAATTGACTTGATACGTGTTTTTTTCTTGATTGCTTAACGTATTGGAATAATTTTATATTAGCTAGTCTCCAGGAAACCTGCTATTTTGACATTATGCAATTCCTATATGTAATAAGGTTTTAAGAAGCTCTAAAATAAGAAAATAGTATATCTATTGAATCAATTCTAAGTAATTTACCCATACAGTATTGTACCGTAGCTTTAAATTTCCTCATAAAATATGTCGGAATATCTTTTGGTACTAGTTAGAGTTGGTTGTTTAAAACAGTAGTAGCCTTTCTCTAGATGTGAACATTTACGATTTTGATACGTATTTCAAAAACATAGAGCATAATTCTTAAACGTGATACTATTAACAGTTTATTTCAAGAATTGATCAAATGTTGTATTTTTGACATCGTGACGAGTTACAGTAACGTTGAACAATGTTAGTATGACGTTTGCAGCGTCACACAAATAGTCTCCGAACATGGTCATTATAAACCGCTGTTCTTAAAAACAGGACATTAACATAATTCCTTTTGCACTTTGCTTCCTTTTCATTACACTTTTAAATTATGAAAAAATCTCAAAATCAACAGTTTTGTCAAATTAGCAGTTTTTTGGAGACTGACTTACATGTATATAAAAGTGTACTGCTTTCTTATAGACTATGATCATGTTCGTGAAACAATGTAACTATATACATGTTTTGTATATTCTTATCATGTATCATAACTCTATTTAAGTGGCATAGTGTCGTTGTAGTATGTGTTTATTAGCCCCCTACCGGTTTTTGACCGGAGGGGACTATAGGTTTGCCCTCCGTCCGTCCGTCCGTCCGTCAGTCAGTCAGTCAGTCAGTCAGTCCGTACGCGCCCACTTGACGTTGTGGGGTGTGGAACAATAGGCTATATTTAGATTTTATTCATTCCGTTGCTTACGGGAACAAAATGTTGCTTATGTGGTTTACAAACAAAAGAAAGAACAAAAGAAAACCCACAACGTCAAGTCAGTGAGAACGTCCGTCAGTCCGTCCGTCCGTCATTCCGTCCGTCCGTCATTCCGTCAAAAAATCTGGATCTTGACATAACTCGAACAGTTTCCAAGCTAGGTTTATGAAACTTGATAAGTAGATAGGGGGCAATAAGGGGATAATGCACGGCCGAACAAATTGTGGTTGCTATGGCAACAGAAAATAATGAAAATGGCTTATAACCGGTAGGGGACTTCTGTATTGCTTGCAATTCTTAATTACTTGTTTTATAATGTCTGTATGTTCTATGCAATAATGAAATGTAAATAAAGTTAACAACTATATTAGACCATGGCACCAATTCCACTGAAAACCGTAAGTTATTGCTCAGCTAACACTGTTATTTTGAATTCATTATATGACTACACTTATGGTCTGGTGATGTAGATTGCTACGTGAAACTGTGAGTTTATTGATAAATAATAATATAGTAGGTGATTTGTGTATGAAATACTCATGGAAAACCAACAATAATGAACAATAATGAACCTCGTACTTACAGGGTAGCAATACCACGTGTCTTTTGGCTACAGTAACAAGTAGAAATTTGTAAACATTGGAACACAAATATAGCCATAAGCATTTTATTTCTTCATATATTTCTAAAAAAAAAATACGCCACGCAAAGGGGGAAAGTATTTGATTTCCGTGACATTTAAGATCTTTTTCAGCAGCTTTACCGATGTTTCGATTACCCTGTGAAACCTACACGTTCCACGGTTTCACAAGGTAATGGACAAAACGGCACAGCCGCTGAAAAAGATTTTATATTTCATGGAAAGCAAATAATTGTCACCTTAGCGTAGCGTATATTTAATAGAAATCGATGAAGAAATTAAACACTTATGGCTATTTTATTTTCTTATGTTTACAAATTTCTTCTTGTAACTGTAGTCAAAAGTCACGTGGTATTGCTACACTGACTTAGGCTTGTAATAAAAGACTTAGGTTTTTAGTTTAGATGTTTATAACTTTAAAACATTATTTTCTGTAGACTTATTATTATTTTGAAACACTTTACACTAGTATACATGTAAGTCATTTAACAAACAAAATATGTCTATAAAATAGCAGTCTTAGCTAAGCAATAACTTTAATAAGTTATTTCGTTTAATTGGTTTCCAACAACATTATCGGCAGAAGTTGAAACGTCCGTACCTGAAATAAATATGTACTTTCTAGTTTTATACATCCCTTACAGTGGTATAGAAGGAACACATGGAAGCTTTTATTTATCACGTGCGCACGTGCCAATACAATATTCCGGTGTCCATTTTGTGTCACCGCTAACCCTCATGTTCAAAATAAAAACAGAAATGATAACAAAGATACCCTTTATTTGAAGCAATCAGTAATTGTGACCATTTCATTAAATATGACACCGACATTGTGCAATATGGCACTGACATTTTTTGCATCATGACACTGAAATTTGGCAACATGACACCGATATGTAGCAAAAACACATCTGACACTAGTTAATAAATCGCCAAAAAGGTCTTCTAATACATGTTATATTTTATGCAACATAAGATTTTGAAACAAAATGTAGTAACATTACGTACTTGAAAACTCGTCTGTTTTTTAAAGTGACAATTCAGTTTTGCATTTTCTCCAGGGTCCTGTTTTATCAAAGCACTTACGAAATGTTTTTACGTAAAGTTACACAAATTAAAAATGTTCATAATTCTTGAACACATACACATTAGGAACATATGTGGTTTAAGAAATGCATTAACTGAAACATCATATATATTACAAACCCCCTTACAATTTGCAACTATAAATGGATTAGGTAGAGTTTTAATTTATACGTAACTTTAAGACAATCGTAAGTGCTTTGATAAAACAGAACCCTGGTGTTTTTATTCGTGTTTCTAATTTAACACTTAATATTTTGCAATTTAAAGGGTATATGGCGAGTTTTTTTAAGTGTTTCCATATTTAACGAAATCCACATATAACATATCTATAAATAGACTTGATATTTATGTGACGTCACTTTTTTCCGTGACGTGACGTCACTTTTTTCCGTGACGTGACGTAACTTATTTTCGTGACGTCACGTAACTTATTTCCGTGACGTCACGTAACTTATTTCCGTGACATCACTCTGGCACTACGGCGACATAAATATGATTTTTGCCTCATACTTCTCTCAGAATATAATTAAATAATACATATACCATAACTTACATCGCTATTTCATTCAAGTTATTACCGATACAACGTTTCGACACTTTTGTGTCTTCTTTAGATAAATAAATATAATGATAGGAAGTGACGTCGTCAAAATATGGTAATTTATTAAAATCAGAATGTTTTAGGCGTTGCTAAATGTCGTTTCATCTTGAATGCTGTAAAGTTTGGCAAAAGAATATAGAAATATAAATCATTATTATATATACAAGACTGTGTTGTGTCTCGTTACACTTTAGCCAAGTAAAAACAAATATATAGATTTTAAAACACTGTTTTTGATAAAGAAAAAAAGTAGAATCTAGACCTAGATCAATTAATAACATTTTTTTACAAACCAAGGCTGGAATTCACAAAGCATCTTAGTAGAAAATTTATTTGTTCCGCTTTAAAATTTAATATAAAAAATTACTTATGAATGATAATAATAATAATATAAATTATTCATCAGTTAAACAAGAACGTCAATAATAATTAATATAAATTTCACTTATAACTGTTTCACAAAGTTTTGAAGCATCACATAAAAGTATAACATTGACTATTCTTCGTTTTGCGGGAAATATGAGTGGCACAAAATATAAAATGAGTCAAAATATTCAAGTTTTCCATTCAGATGCTTTGTGAGTACCAGTTTTCACATCGCTGTATATCAATAATCATCAATATGTTTCATAGTTTCATTGACTGTATCAAATGATGTAGTTTTGAACTGTTCCAATGATTCATAATCAAATTACTGAAAGGCTACAAATGTATTTGAGGAATGCCTGATTATATAAATATTGTCCCAAAGTTGTTTTTATTATTGAAGGTTTTGTACCACAGACAAACGCTTGTGTCGTCGAATCGCAATTTGAATGATCAATTGTCGGCTTTACTAACAACATGTGACTGCAAAATCATGAAAGGACGGCGTTTCATAAGCTTTGGCTTCCGGTTGTTACTTTTATTTCTTCGCGCTCTTTTCCGCTTCTTGCTAGCTGTAATCATACGCGCCCTTTTATCACATCCCAAACATCTAACAAAATATTGCACTGTTGTACTATTGGAATCTAGCGCTGTTTGAATTTCATCTTTTGGTAAAGTTAATCTTAAAAATTTTGTTTTGCGAATTTTCGTAGTCACTGTTGTGACTTGTTCACCGGGCATACCGTCCTCCGTTACCCTAGAGAGTAGTAATGTAATCTCTTTCAATTGTTTTTTGCGCCTTCTCTTCCGTCCCTGTCTTTCCTCTTTGGACAATATTTCACGCTTTGGTTTTGTCTTTCTCTCGTCTTTTTGTTTGTTCACTTTTATTCTAACAAAAAGTTTCACATTATTAACTTCTACACGTTTCCCGTTTCTGTCTGAATCTAACCTAAACTGTAGTATATTTTCGTCGGTAAAATTATCTGAAAAAAGCAAGAAAACAGTGAATTGTCATGAAATAGTGATTGCAGCAAAAGCAATTAGAGCAACCACCTCTCTAAAACAGCACCTTTAAAATTTCCCTAAGCCGATCCACACCATATGTTAACCTCTCTACAGTAACAGCCTCTTTAAAACAACACCTTCAAATTGTCTCTTAGCCGATATTTACTTTTAATGTAACCTCTGTTGAGCATCAATCTCTAAACGACGATCAATAGTTGAAGCTCCCAAAGTGCTGATGTACAGAGGTTGTACTGTTCATAGAAATATCAAACGCATTCCTGGTTTCCTGGGTACTGTTTTATCAGATCACTAACGGAAACCTTATACTTTCGCTCAAATTTAAATTCTTTGTAATTCTTACAAATAGGAGGCAGGCATAACTTGTAGGAGTTTGTTCACTGAATTATTGCAACTATTACAGATCCCTTTGTCAAAACATTTAGTACTTAAAGAATTATAAAGAATTGAAAAGTAGACGTAAGTATAAGTTTTCCGTAAGTGCTTTGATAAAACAGTCCCCTGGTCCAGTGATTATGAAGTTTCTTTCATGCTCAAGTCAACTTCGGGATTGACCTTGGTTGGCTCCTTGAAAGTGCAAAAGTTAAATCATCTTTACTTTATCAGGAAATGTATTACCCTGCTTTACTTTAAGGCTATTTGTGTAATAAAATCTTTTCAGTTAAACACAATGTTTTGTTTTGCTAGAACCATATGAAGCGTGTGCATGAAATTGAAATGAGAATAAAAAAGTTTTATAATCACGGGTCCTGGTGTTGTATTATAGTTGGTCGGCACATATAAGTCACTTTTTGAGTTTTGTGAAACATATAGCATGTTGGAATAAACCTAAAGTTGTCAATAATATTGTTTTGTCAAGCCGGAATTAACCGTACGTACAAATTTCGATCGGCAATTAAGACTTTGACAATGGATCGTTAATTTTGCGTACGGTACGATTGAGAAGATATTTACAACGACAGAGTTAATATGGCCGGTGGTGGCGCCGTTATGATAATATTATTTGTATGATAGGACAGATAACTCTAGCTGGAATATATGGTAGGTGAGCAACACATCGTTGGTGGTGGCGCCGTTATGATAATATTATTTGTATGATAGGACAGATAACTCTGACTAGAATATATGGTAGGTGAGCAGCACATGGTCGGTGGTGGCGCCGTTATGATAATGTTATTTGTATGATAGTACAGATAACTCTGACTAGAATATATGGTAGGTGAGCAGCACATGGTCGGTGGTGGCGCCGTTATGATAACGTTATTTGTATAATAGGACAGATAACTCTGACTAGAATATATGGTAGGTGAGCAGCACATGGTCGGTGGTGGTGTCGTTATGGTAATGTTATTTGTATGATAGGACAGATAACTCTGGCTAGAATATGATAGGTGAGCAGCACATGGTCGGTGGTGGTGCCGTTATGGTAATGTTATTTGTATGATAGGACAGATAACTCTGGCTAGAATATGGTAAGTGAGCAGCACATGGTCGGTGGTGGCGCCGTAATGATATCTTTATTTGTATGATAGGACAGATAACTCTGGCTAGAATATATGGTAGATGAGCAGCACATGGTCGGTTGGTGGCGCCTCTATGATAACGTCATTTGTATGATAGGACAGATAAATCTGGCTAGAATATGGTAGGTGAGCAGCACATGGTCGGTGGTGGCGCCGTTATGATATCTTTATTTGTATGATAGGACAGATAACTCTGGCTAGAATATATGGTAGGTGAGCAGCACATGGTCGGTGGTGGCGCCGTTATGATAATGTTATTTGTATGATAGAACAGATAACTCTGACTAGAATATATGGTAGGTGAGCAGCACATGGTCGGTGGTGGCGCCGTTATGATAATGTTATTTGTATGATAGTGCAGATAACTCTGGCTAGAATATATGGTAGGTGAGCAGCACATGGTTGGTGGTGGCGCCGCTATGATAACGTTATTTGAATGATAGGACAAATAACTCTGGCTAGAATATATGGTAGGTGAGCAGCACATGGTCGGTGGTGGCGCCGTTATGATAATGTTATTTGTATGATAGGACAGATAACTCTGGCTAGAATATGGTAGGTGAGCAGCACATGGTCGATGGTGGCGCCGTTATGGTAATGTTATTTGTATGATAGGACAGATAACTGTGGCTAGAATATATGGTAGGTGAGCAGCACATGGTCTGTGGTGGCGCCGTTATGATATCTTTATTTGTATGATAGGATTGATAACTGTGGCTAGAATATATGGCAGGTGAGCAGCACATGGTTGGTGGTGGCGCCGTTATGATATCTTTATTTGTATGATAGGACAGATAACTCTGGCTAGAATATATGGTAGGTGAGCAGCACATGGTTGGTGGTGGCGCCGTTATGATATCTTTATTTGTATGATAGGACAGATAACTCTGGCTAGAATATATGGTAGGTGAGCAGCACATGGTTGGTGGTGGCGCCGTTATGATATCTTTATTTGTATGATAGGACAGATAACTCTGGCTAGAATATATGGTAGGTGAGCAGCACATGGTCGGTGGTGGCGCCGTTATGGTAATGTTATTTGTATGATAGGATAGATAACTCTGGCTAGAATATGGTAGGTGAGCAGCACATGGTCGGTGGTGGTGCCATTATGATATTGTTATTTGTATGATAGGACAGATAACTCTGGCTAGAATATGATATTGATGAGGAGCACGTGGAAATGACACCGTTATGATATCTTTGTTTTACCTACCGGGTGGTTCCGAGTAGTAAGACGTGACTTGCGGAAGTTTGTATCGGGATGGTGGAAAATGGTCCTCGTTGTTTAGTGCTTTGTCCTGCTTTGGGGACTCTGTCCCGTGTATTCCAAGTGTTTCTACAATTTTCTTTTTTATCAATTCAAGATATCTAAGTTTTTCATGGATCGATGTGTCGTTATGAATGTCTTGGCGTAGAACTCGACCTTGTAAGCCCGGGAAGTTTGCAGAACAAGATTGTATCAAGACTAGAAATACATATGACAGTGTTCGTCTCATTCTCCTGAAATGAAACAAAGTCACAAAGTCAGTCGCATCAAAATACAGTAACAGTTGTATATAATAATCTTGAGTGTTAGTAAGCAGCTGCTGTCGAATAGCCTTGTTATTGAAACATGAGCCTATATTTCTCGACAGACCCGGGTTCGACTCCGACTTCTAGGTCGGGTCGGGATAGCTATTTTATCCCGTGACGTTGGTCGGATTTTGTGCGCTTGCATAATTATAAACGTATTGACACGTTTGTATCAAAGGCTATTTAATTAATTCAAAACACGCTAGGACAAAGCGTATGTCTCATGGAGCGTTTAATGCCTCAGCAATTTACGCCCGGTGGAAATTAGGAGCTTTTGGGGTATATACATGTATGTAACTTACGTGTTTCACCTTCGGTAAATAAAGTCTATATTATAACTAATTAATAATTATTATTATAGATCGAAAGTGACGGGTGCGATCGGGAGAAAATATGTGTTATTCAACATCGTCGAAGAATTTTCCACAACGGGACTTATGCATAACATATGAAATAAAGAATAAATATGATATACATGTATAACTGTTGCAGAAAATGCAGTTATAAAATGATTACCGTATTCAGAACACGATCAAACATTTGTTAAAAACAACATGCGAACAAAGCCCACTATTAAGACCATCAAGTTTATCTCCAATTACAACGTTTTCAATGAAACGTATTTAACCTGTTCAGAGATTCCACCTGATTCTGCCTCCTTGATAGCCTAGAGGTAGAGAGTCCATTTCGATTGTGGGAGGTCCCTGGTTCGATCGCATGCCGCCGGTCAGACGTCATAAAATAGTACCAGAAATTCCCTTGCTAGACGCTCAGCATAAAATGGAAACTGGTTTCTCTTCTCTCATGCCCTCTTGGCGATGGATAACATCAGGAATGATATGTTGAGTGTGATTGATATAAGTTGGAAAAAAACTTGTTTCACAATCGACCTTAAATATATTATTATAAACTATCCCACCTGGCGACAAAACTAACTCAAGGTTTTGCTATTCCCAAAGATGTACTATACAGACAAGTTTGTCAAAATAAATAGAAGTAAATGGTTAATGGTAAAAGCATAATACATTTGTAGTGATGTAAAAATGCATGTTCTAGTATATCCTAACTAGAGGTCAATATCAGTATAGTCCGTTGAATCAGGCCTATCACTTGTATATAAACATTCCAATACCATAATAGTGCTCCCAGGACAATGAGAAAGGCAAGAAAAATGGTATATATTCCACAAAGGTGGATTAATCAGATGTTCACAATTTATCAGTGATGTTTTGAGTACAATACTGACCTTATCTGTTTACTTAAGTTATTTGCAAAACCAAGTTTGCAACAGTTGACCAACTCGATTTTAAATGTTTGTAAATATCACATTATCCTGAGCGCACTCGAACATTATATTTTTATTGTTTTAAACATTGGGCAGTGGAAACCAATACCTTATTCTCTTACGTACATACTAATACACATATTGTATATTAAAATAAGACATAAATAAGAGACATTGCAATGTTTATGTACACAATGTTATGTAAACAAGTGTCTGACCTGGATAATCGATTAATACACATGTTGCCTGACTTTCCGTTAATTAATTGCATATTTTTCAAGCATTTTTGAAGATCTCGAGCTACAACAATCACTAAAGAAAATATGGATTATTTCTCAATTTGCGAGTAGATCTATTATATGCAGCACAATGTTTCGACTTAAGTCACTTTAGTTTATTTATATATGATATAATTTATATATGATATAATTTATATATTTAAGACGTTTTTCACTAAGATGCTTTGTGAATTCGAGCCTAGATGCCTGATGATTGGCACAGTGCGTAATCAAGGACGATTTTCGTGAAAATATTAAAGTTATGACGCGTATTCTTCATCTAGTCACGTGTAAAATGCTATTTTCAGAATGCGAACTATTTACCGATAATTTCAATAAGCACACACGCGCCGCAATTCTCAAATATTTCAAATCTGCAAAAACTATTTAGCTACCTTCAACTTCGATCTTACAAGTTTTATCATTTAACATAGCATCGCATTATTTCACTGTCGAATCTTATATTAATCTGTAAACACATTTTTCAAACTAATCGAAAAAATCGATTCCAATCGCGATTTAGAAATAATCGGGTTATTAGGACAGACTGCTGGAATTATTTGTGGAATTTCATGTCGTAGAGTTATATAGCTTCACTGGAAACTTTTTGAATGTAAACGCTTTACACGTACTAACTACAGCTGTTGTATTTTAAACAGGAATATCTGTCTGATAATCTAACTAATGACGTCACTAGTTTAACAAGAAGAATGCGGTCAGACGAATTTACGTAAAATTAATCTGCTATCAAACTAAAATGATATGTTCACAATGTTCGGTTTTAAAAAAGCTGAAAACGGCTCGGTTCGTTCTTTTAATCTCGATATAGGCTGAATGTGAAACCGGAAAGACGCGAATTGAGACAAACTAACAGAACCTAGTTAGACGAGATTCTCCATTGATGTGAAATGGTTCATGCTCACGCATTGGAAAATTCTCATTATTTTTGTCAAGTTCATAATAACTTGAGTGACTTAATTAGGATTTGTTCTGTTATAAGTAAGTAATGTCCGGAGAATTTTGACACGACTCTCGACTTTCTATTAGCATGATTTAACAGCTGATATAATATCTATATTTATAATACCGGTTGTATGTTTTCTAAAGGACCGATATTGCACGATTTGCTCGTGAAAATTTTTACCTTCAACGCTAGAACCTTGCCTAAAGATCAGGATCATGTCAAATTCTCCGTGCTATATATATTAAACAGTAGGTTACTTCTGGGAGGAGCTTGCTCTTTTAGTTGATACTAATTCATTTTAGGTCGATTACAAAACAAGCGTTTTACAACTTATATTAATCACTTTCGACACATACATCTTGATGTTATCCATCGCAACAAGAGAATCCAACCTTCCACTTTATGCTGAGCTTATAACTAGCAAAGAAATTACTGACCAGTACAATTTGTTTTTCGCCAATGGTATCGACCGGTACGTATATATAGTTCCTGGTATGAAGCGTCCCCGAATTGAGCCCGGGACCTCCCACACTCGATGCGGACGCTTTATGTTCTTTTATGTATACTAACTCCATGATGATGATCAGTGTAAGTTGGTTGGTCACATACTTAATAGAGACAAGTCTGCATAGCTCATCTTTCTCTCGATCGGAACTCACAATGTTATATAAACATATGTCGACCGGTGATGTTACGGAGAATGGAACTGCACGCTTAATTACAGAAAATAAGGATGGACTGTAGAGAAGCCAACTATGCGGCTTTAGACCGTGTCCGTTGGCGAGCTGTGATAGCCAACCAACCAACCAACCAACCAACCAGCCAGCAATGATGATGCCAGTTTTCGTGGCTAGCAACTCTATTTTTTTACATAAAATGACGTACAAAACGATACTGCCACCTGGGGGTCTTACTGTATGTGCAAACGTTATGCAAATACATAATGTGAATTATTATTTCTCGGCATATTTCACGATTAACTGCATTCTATCGATGCCAAGGTAACACATAAAGCAGCCAGATCAACAGGTGCTTGTATCATAAACACTTCTTGTTGCGGTGACTAAATTTTCCCAAACAGATCAAGAATTTTGAAAGCCCGCCAAAACAACAACAGTTTGAGAAGAGGGTTTTCACTTTCTATCTCGACCATTTGTCTTCCGCGTTTTCTCATAAACTTTACGTATTGCCAAGGTTAGTGTGACCATGCAACTACTCAATTACGCTTTGTTGGAATGCAACATTTATGTGGTTGTTACTATATTTGAAACAAAATACCAGTACATTATTTCTCGACATTTCGAATGAATTCAATAGCCAGTACTTAGTATATATTCTACATTAATAGACAGAATAACCTATGATAAACTTGTACGGACATTTTATGTACACATGAACATTTGTTTTAAGAAATGTCGCGAATATATTTATAACTTGAATGTAAAAACCGTACATTTAAAGTCACATTAGGCCTAAACGAATATTTTCAAAAAAACAATTACTTGGTAACCTTTTTGAAGAACCATGGACTTTGAGCACTTGGAAAACACCATAAGATTGAAGAAAACGAAATACAAACTTCAGTTGGTTTGTTTACAAAAAAATGAATTGTAAACAACATGCACAAGTTATAATCTAAGGGAAGCAACTCTTGTAAAATTAGTATTTTTCATCCATACATCTTACTTAAATGTGATTTTTGGCATACTATTTCGACCGATACATTTAACAGTCTGTCAATTATTGGTAATTTGTGAAAAAAATACCAATTCCTTGTAATTAGTCTTTTTACTGGATGATCGAAAAATAGGTCCTGGGAGAGATAATGTGGCACAGAAGAACCTTTTGCTAAACTTGTACGGAATTTGTATTCACACATGAACTCTTTTTTTTAAATGTCGCTAAAAACTGGTTAAACATAAGAAACTTGAATATACTAATTATATTATATTTTTTGATATAGGACTCGTACATTTAAGTTACATAAATCGTGTTCTTCTGTATATAATTATACATACTGACTATGAATATGCAATTAAACTACATTTTTAAGAAAATAAAATAAATCTAAATGGATATTAGCGTTACTTAAATAACCAACAGATTTAAATGTATTGCTTAGATATATGGAGCTGGGTACTGTTCTATCAGAGCACTCACAGAAATCATAAACTTACGATCAGATTTTAATTCTTCATAATTTGTTTACAATTATCAATTGTGTTAAATGGAGCTGCAATACTAATACTGATTCAGTAAATGAACTTTTACAAAACATATTTTCAGTTGTTTAAAAATTGTAAAGAATTTGAGTTAAAATTTACGTAAGTGCTTTGATAAAACAGTTATCTTATGTACATGTATATGCGTTTTCTTCGATGAATAGCAACCTAAGGGAGATCTATCGACCGTGGTTACCAACCCTTGAAGAAAACGTTTGCAACTATCACCAACTTAATTAATTATGCTTCGAATGGTATGTGCATTTAATATTTAATTTGTTATATATAGACATAATATTAGTATGTATACCATATATCACTCCCTCCTTTTTCCATGCGTTTAACCAAAATCTTGAAAAGGGAAGAAGTGCTGGATGTCTATTTAGAAGCTAGGTAGTACTCCCATAAAACAATGATTTCATATTCAACTGCTAAAAAGTGACTGAACTACAGAGCGCACTCTAAACAAAAAGCATATATTTTTACCGCGCATCATGCTGGTTTATTTTTTATAAACTATTTGTACCGAAAGACGTTCTCACACTGTGCAACCATGCAAAATGTACACCCAAACGATTATTTCCCATCAAAGTTTTTGCTCGTAAAACATCGAAATGAGAAATTAGAGAAGATTTAATTTCGGTATGTTGAAAAAGCCATTATGTCAGTATCACTTGGCAACTCCAAGAGAGACACTATTTAAAGTATGTATGGTGTTTAACACTCAGCTGCATCAGTTTCGCGAGTTCAAGACTTTGTGCAAGATTGTATGCGTTTTTAGATTAAAGTTTTTTGCGCTCACGACCATTCACCACAATTCAGAAAAGAATATGTGCACTAACTGTAAATCGCTACATATATTCGCGTGATATTTAATTCGCGTATCTCGTTAACAAGACTTGTAACATATTTCGCGGGTTTATTAATTCGGGGCCGAATACTACCTAATCCTCTTCGGGCTGGTTTGCCCCTAATTCTATCGTCGCCGGTCCCAAGCCCGGATGTCAAAAGAAGCGGACTGAGCGTCCCTGCCACGTAAAAAAAGAAACATTAACAAAAGAACATACACATGGAAGAATGATCAACGTACCCAGGAGACTGGAAGTAGGGCGGTTGTCGGGGTTGAATGGTTCCATGATAATTTTCCTCTTATGAAAGTAATATGACCAATCTGACTAAAGTACTGATCTTCCTTACCGGTTCTCATGCATAACGGGTTTGAGGATTTGATTTTAATCAGATTGGTAATATGACATTGTGTGGATTGATGAGTTCGCATGAAACTCTATTCGCGCGCGAATAATACGAACTTGTTATAACCGCGGATAATAACTGACGTACGGTACAGGTAAAGCATCAACAGTTTTCCGTTTATGCTAACAGGAGATTTTTTATTGTCCTTAAATCAGTCATATATGAAATTCCGCAAAATATTTTTAACAGCGTAGACTAATTACAAGTATCACTCTCGACACCACATTTTTACTTTTATGCTTGTAAACTGGAGTTTTTATTTCCTTGAAACAGTTATATGAAATTCCGGAAATTATTTTTACAAGTAATACTTATTAAAATAATCACCCTCGACACCACATTGTTTTGTGATTTAACTTTTTTATTCCCGATATACATGTAGTTACAATATACATGTATGCACATACATATTTAATATAACATTACAGATTAAGATTTATAGCACGTTATGACAATGTAGAAATATAGCAATATAAATATAGTAATGCATATATAGTAACTGCACTCAATAAGGGATAATTTCGGGAAAAATGAGAAAAAGCCAAAAGGGGAGATAATAAACAAAAATAAAGAAAAGAAAAAAAATTACAATGCCACCACATTGTTGACTGTATCCACAGGTAGGTAAGAGAGAGAGAGACAAGAAGCCTCTTTTCTCATACAATGGAAATACTGGAACAAATTTTACATATTTTTACTTATTTCATGTACCCGCTATATGCAGTACAGCAGTACCACGTGTCTTTGACCATCACTAAAGGCTACACATCCGAGACGAAATATGTCAACATTGGAAAACAAACAAAAAACCGTGAGTATTTTATTTCCATACCGATTTCTATGAAACCCTTGCCACTCGAAAATATAAAGTTTCCAGGAAATATATGATCCCTATCAGCAGCTGGGTCGTTTTGTCCAGCACCATGTGTAACTGTATCATTGATAAAGAGTAAAAACAATTTTCTGATAAAACTTACGTTATCTTAGAAAGGTTAAAACACAAGAAATTGACCAGACAGTCACTGAGGTGCATTTTATTTTAATAAACATTTCATTAATACTGGTGTTATTTTCAATCACTGCAGTGTGTTGATCCGTTGGGCCGTATCACCTCGAGTTGCTTGTGTAATGTCGTATCTCACGAGACCGCTAGATCGAGCATGATGCGGTATGGCGCAAGCTACGAGATGTAATACGGCTTAATGGATCAACACAACTGCAGTGCTATTCCTTTTATTATATACCTACAAAAGTGAAAAAGCGCTTTTACGCGCGAAAACGCGTTTAATGTGTATACATTGACGTCATGAACGTCGGCATATTTTCGGCATATAACGCGACATCCATTCATAAAAAAGTCAATGTTTACGTCGTGACGTCATGACGTTGGTATAATTATGTTTGTAACATTTTTGAGAGCAAAACTTTGTGTTTTAATGTTAAATTGGGTCTAAGTATTATTTTTTGCTTATTTCCTAGTTTAATTCAGTGTATTTGTAAGCGTGAGCTAATGAGCAATACTCTGTACAGAATACATCAATACTCCGTACACGAACTTATATCTATTTTAGTGTGTATCTTTGTTGTACTTTGATCAATTTTTCTGAAATTTCAACTTAAGACATTTAGGTTCGATGTTAACAGAATGCTCAGTTTAAAAATATATATCTGGTTAATACACTCATTCCAAACGCATGTCAAGTGCATTGGTCAATATTTACGAGTGAGCAGCTGCCCAATACTGAGTAATTTGAACACTTCTATGAATAACTGATATACTATGTCGTACTGTAAAGTTATACAAAATACCCGAAGACGTAAATACCTGGTTGTGATGGTGTAAGTAGTCAGTAGTTTGGAAAATATCGTCTCTTAACTTACCCATGTGTACACTAGAATGTCGCGAAAATTGATAACATTACTCACCATTAGTAGCAATATCCGGTGTAAGGTATACCGCAGTGGTTAATAAGCTATTTATTTATTGCACCATCAGCAGATAACATCGTATCTAATGAAACATTGACGGACGAAAGCGAGTGAAGTATAGAAAGGTAACGTCCGCTGCTGTTGTTGAATATTTGTGTGTAAGTGCAGAAAGGTAACGTGTGTTTATGCTGATAGCGTTTGTTGTTGTTGTGGTGGTGGTGGTTATGGTGGTGGTGGTGGTGGTGGTGGTGGTGGTGGTGGTGGTGGTGGTGGTGGTGGTGGCGCTGGTGGTGGCGCTGGTGGTGGCGCTGGTGGTGGTGGTGGCGCTGGTGGTGGCGGTAGCTCTGACGCTGGTGGTCGTGGTTAGGGTGGTGTTGTGGTGGTGCTGGCGGCGGTCGTGGTTAGGGTGGTGTTGTAAGCTGATGTGTCTTATGCTTTATATAATTGTTCGTATGGCTTTAGAAACAACACATTTCTTGCTATCTAAATCCGCACTTTTAACTCCGCCTTTTCTCATTTTCAACCCAGAAGAGACCAAACTCAAGGACCGTCTTAGTAGTGCTTGATTCATTCGGAGACAATTTGATATGTAGGTAATAAACTCAGATAGTTTTTGTAGGAGTGATTTAGATAATGCATACTAGTTTTCATATTTTCTTCTTCAACCTATTCTAATCAGCATTAATACTAGCAATAAAAATGTTATCTGTCACTGCAATGCGTCAAATGCAACCATGTACACGAGCAACTCTAGTTCTTGGACGAGTATAGATACTGTAGATCGTATATTTCACGTTTTATTGTCTTTACACTATTATTATGTAATAAACAGATATTAACTGCAAGGGGATCAACTTATTGCACTCATGTGTTAGTGCTTTACAATGCATTCCTAGTGAAATACGCAGACTACGAAATTGAACATTGCTCCAGTTTGTACACAATAATGAGGTTATTGAACTAATTTGATCAAATGAGTTGCTAAAATGTGTTAATACAACACTCCGCCCCTCCGTGTTTCATCCACAAAAAGGGAAAAAAATGATGCAGCCATCAAAGAGCGCCTTTTAGAATTTAAAAAAAATATCAAAACGATAATCATACAGGGAAGGCAGAATTAACCTAAACAGCCTAGCATATCAATACATAAAATACACGGCACAATGACCTACACACAACTGAACAAGAAAACAATCTAAACCGCTAAAGGTCCAAATTTCAGCTGTCAAAAGTCGGAACTCCAAAACTCCAAATCCCAGCAGTCAAAAAGCTGAAAAACAAGTTAGAAACTGATCACAATTTTACATAGAAACTTGAGTAGATTGCACGATTAATTACTACACTTTTTTTTATTGAAATTGGTATTGAAACCTGTATGCTGTTGTATTAAAAAGTGTACAGTACAAAGTGTCCAGAGCGTCCCCCCCCCCTTTGAGCAATCATCTCTATTTGTCAACGTTATACGAAAGAACACACGAACGTATGTAACATTTTAGTCATCGTACTTTCGCCTTTCTGACATCGTACTTTCGTGTATTCGCCATCCGTGTTTTCGTCATCGTACTTTCGCGTGGCGTTACAGATAAACACATTTAAAGGCAATGGCCTTAACAGAACTTCAAAGTCGGTGCACACGAAAAAACGTTACATTTTTTCTATTTGGTTGTCCCTATTCAAACATACAATATAATTGAGTTAGCCATAATAGTCATAAAGAAATTAGGAGTTGATGTCGGCTATTTTTGTTGCTTGGTGTGCCCGGCTGTTACAAGTACATTGTACATGGTGCAATATTTTACCTGAATTCCTGTTGATATAAATTGTATCAATTATATGATGTGTCAGGTTGAGGTCTGGATGGTATTATTTTATATCTGATTTTAGATGATTTCAACATTGAGATGGAACAGACGAATTTGATTGCATCATTCATGGTCAAGGTTTTTGTCTGTTTGTTTAGATTATGGTTGACAGGTAGTTGTGGGCATGTTTATATGCAGATAGCTATTGTTTAGTACTGTAGATCTGAACATTCTAAAGAATATGACACGCTGAATTGTCATTTTATTACATAATTCAGTGGCGTAGCCAGCGATGCGGACGTACACGCTTGTGTACATTAATTTATTTGGAAAGTGAAATGATAAATTTGGCCAAAATGACATTAAAGTCGCACAATTTTACAATGACGAGGAGCCAAACACAACCACCAACTACGCCCCTGAAATTGCATTGATATGGGATGACGTCATTTTCTGATTTATGACGTCACTACGTAGTTTGATGTTTGGTGAATTATTCCGTCATAAACTATTTAGTTATTCCATTCAGTACAGAGTTGTTCCCCATGATAACTATGTATGGTTATTGGTTAACCTGGTGGCAGATCATATAAATCACTGCAGATTGGCTTGCTGACCAGAGTAGGCCTTAGTGCTATTTGATTCCGACTTGGTATTAACAGACCGTCCAAGCTTGAACTTTAAGGTAAACGTATCTAGGCCTTCGAAGGCTATACTGATTCAAATCAAGTGAATGATGTTTGGATAATATGAACTAAGGCGTAGCCTACTTGGGATTTATATATATTTAATAAATTCTGCAATGAACAATCGAAGTGTGCCTGGTGGATGTAGTGCCTGCAGCCAGGTGTAGGTTCGAGTTATTCAGTCAAAGTGTTTTTACCCAATATTGCCAATATCTAGTGAACTTTTGGAAAAGTTGGCGATATATCAACGGGGCTGTGTTAGATATATTATTGTCTATAATCATATCATTCCTTTCGTGCAGCCACCTAATCAGGCTAACGTGTGTAAAGTTTTACAAATGTATTATGCATGAAGAGAAATAACTTATTAAATATGTATTCATTATTGTTCATATAATTATACTTTTATAGCTATCTTTATATTTTTCTTCTTTCACAATTTGGCCAAGACTTTAGATTATGGTGCATACTGAACGGAGGCTTTATTGTGGATTGTCATGGAAACACGGAATGCAGAGATATGGCATCAATGATCATGGAGGATAGAATCTATTAAATTGAAGGATATGGCGTATAATTTTTATTTCTTTTTCCCATTGGAGTCAGTTTGTATATAATTATATTGTCTATCCTGAATTGTTGACTGAAATTGAGCCCTGGGCTTGTGCGCGTTAACTCGGGCTGTATCTACACATTTGCATGTGTATATAAGTGATGCTTAAGTTATATCAATATATGGTATCATATGGCTAGTTAAATGATTAGATAGAGCCAGTTTGCCAATTACCGAATGGTTCCACTTGCGGAACAAAAGATATAAGTGTGATTTTGAGTTAGTGGAATGCATCCTTGTAACATGGTTTTTGATTAAGAAAATAACTATTCAATTTCACATTGATACCTTGTCACCTTAATTTAAGATTGTTAAATTTGATAAATATATGCACGTATCGCATTGAAGGGCTGTTGCGACATTTTGTGAATCGTGCATAGACAGCAGGGATATTTAACCGACAAATTTTCCTGCATTCAAGTTAGTTAAAATTATATTGTGATGTTTATGATGGTAATTCAAAAAATTAATGCCATCAATTTTGTTATAAATTTCATTGCATTAAGTGAATCAGTTTCTAACCATTTAGTTACTGTTAAGCTTGCACATGTAGTTACCAGGGGTCTTGTCTGGTTGGATATATCAACAATTTCGGCAGTGTTACCGAATGTGTTAATGGTAGAAACTGTAATTCAGTCTTTATAAGTCGAGTACTGTGAATATCAACTACTAATCTTTTTTCTAGGAATGTCATGAATGTGTACTAATCACAATGCAAAGGAAATGGTTTGTGTGATGTATCATGTATAAGTCAGCAGGAATTGTGTGGACTGTTTGATGGCTTTTATGTCAGGAAGTGTGGGTGTCATGAGTCAGTCAGGAGACAATCGGGTAGAATTAACAGTATCGTGAACAAGGTGGTATATTTGATTTTTAATAAGGAATTGTGATATGAGTGTCACATAAGTACATTAAATGTACGTTTTACTCAGAATGTACAATCAGAGTTTGTATAGAGAAAATTTTGTGGACATGCTTGTTTGTAGTCAGTATAATTACCAGCACTGGGGTTGAACGAAATTAAAGATTGTTTTTATTAAATCAATTGAAGATGTTTTTGTGGTGAAATCACCCATACTCATGTTGGTATGGGACAGGTGTATTTTCAGTGCTTAATATTAGGCAGTGATTATAACATACAGCATCTCCATCACAAATATAGTAGTGCAAGCAAAGTTTACATACTGGAATTTGAAATTAATTAATGTGTTTTGTCTGACTGTGGTAATGGGTCAAGTTGCAATCTTTCAGCACATTTTAAGTTGCTGAGCTATGGATATTGTAGTGGTAATTTTTATAAAAAGAGGGTTTGTTAAAGCTTTAGATTAATTAGTGTAAATTCTAGTTATAAATGCATTCTTTAGCCCCCCCCCCCCCCCCCCCCGTGTATCTGGGTAGTGTGTACATAAAACTGTTTGTGGTATGGGGGTGTAATACTAATAATTTTAGGTTGAGTGTAAAACAAGTTCTTGCAACTCAGAACTTTTTTTCCTGGCATAGCTATCACCACAAGGGTATGAGAGGCAAAGCAGTTTTCCTATTGCTGAGTGAAAAAGAGTTACTCACTAAGTTACTGATACCATTTTTATTTCGGCATTGGTGTGATTACGCATTATCTTCAACTTGTAAATAGTTAGGTTATTAGAATAGGGAATGTATCCGGTCTAAAGCTCTTGTGATGTTCATTAAGCTTTTATTATGCACATGCTAAGCAAAAGTGGTGAGTAAGGTGATATTAATCTGGTAGGGACATTTGCCAGACTTGAGGTAGAAAATGATCCAGGTAGGAGACATTCGTTAGTTTAGGGTTATATGATAATTGCCAGGATCAGTAGATGAATTGTATATACCAAATTGGGGATTGTCTCGTGCAATCCAGTAGTCATGGCGGAGTTATATGTATTTACTTCATTATCTATGTCCCTTACATTTTACCAAATTATGCATCTAAAACAATTTGTTAGTTCATAGCAGTTGCCAAGTAATGGCTTGTTACCACATGTCATGAGATAGTTTGTAATTCTTCGTTTATTGTTGTCTCAATGAAATATCTTCTTTCAATTCATGTTGTTAGTTAAACCACCTGTGCATATGCACATAATTATACGTTATATTAATATTATAAACTGTTAAGAGTGCTTTTCTGCAAGGTTCATACAGGCCTTGAAAAGTCCTTGAATTTGGTTTCAACCTTGAAAAGTACTTAAATTTAGTGCCACCTTGAAAAAATGCCAAAATGGTACTTGAATTTCTTGAATTCAGGCAAACAGCCTTGAATATCCAAAAGAGCTTATTGATGTTGTCAAGATGGCACATTTATCATCTGCGTAAAAAAGGAAATTGAAAAGCGCTTAAAGTATATATTAAAATGTATGACTGTGAATGTCACTGTCATTTGATGAATTGAGCTCGTTTGGGTATGACTAGAAATAGAGTATAAAGTGGCAGTCGCATTTTCGTACTTTTTAACCATGGTGAATGTTTGGAAAAACACTTTGAAAATGCATATTCTACCTTGAAAAGTCCTTGAATAGTCCTTGAATTTTGTTGTGAGAATTTTGTATGAACCATGTTCTGTTACTATTGCTCCTACTATCATATTGCTTGCAAGTTCCATCATTTAGGACCTTGAACATGGTTCCACGCAGTCCATTATGTGTTGGTTGTACAACTCCATTAACTAATTAATAAAAAGTGACAAGTTGGCATCTATTTCTGGTTAGTTCATGGTTTGCTGGTAGATTCAATGTAGGGCTTGCCTTTACAGTTTGATAAAGTAGATCAATTGGATTAGTTTAGTACACATTTTTGTGGTATATCTACAAGGGTTAGTTTTTATAGAACTTCAACTTGTGCTGTAATGTAACATCTACTATGCTTTCATAACCATCCTTTGTCAGTTGCATTTGCTGTAGGCTTGCAAAGATCAAGGTTGCTGTGTCCTGTTAATTATTATAATAATATTATAATAAGTGGCTACCAAAAAGGTCTACCATACTCGTCTGGCAAAATGCTTGGATACTGTATGGATATCATTGTGCTGATATTATCTCCTTTTAATTTTTTTTTTTTTATCATGTGCTGGTACGAAAATTTGTTGACCCATATTATTTATATGTTGATCCGCGCGCTCTTGACAAAAGGTTATTTCGCAGTAATGACATACATTTAACGATTTATCAGAACAAATACAAGATGCAAGTGGTTAAGTTTTGTACACGGTCCTGTCTTGTGGTATTGTAAAACCACTTGTTTGTGAATTTACTTTGCCAAGCAAATATCAAGTAAAACTATGAATATGACTATATTTTACAGCATTTAAGCGGCTGCTGTTTTGCATTAAGCAGCAATGAATTTTTAGTGCAACCTTGAGGGTGGTATTGTGTACAGCTACTTAGCTATAGAAAGTCAAACGAACTACAAACTGGACTGTTGCTATATAGAATGCATTAATTATTTAATAATCAAGCCGTTGTTGTTTTGCTCTCGGCAACCCATGTTTAAGTACAACGATGACTGATTATATGCTAATGAATTTGATTGAGTTGAGTTTGATTGAATTGATTGGATTTGAGTGTATTGAAATGAGTTGAATTGAATGGAATTGAGTTAAGTTGAACTGAATTGTGTTGAGTTGGATTGAATAGAATTGATTGGATTTGAGTGTATTGAAATGAGTTGAATTGAATGGAATTGAGTTAAGTTGAATTTAGTTGAGTTGGATTGAATTGAATTGATTGGATGAGTTGAATTGAATGGAATTGAGTTAAGTGAACTGGATTGGATTGAATTGAATTGAATATTGAATTGAACTATTGTATAGCAATAAGCCGTTGATATTTTGCTCACGGCACTCGGCAATGTTTGGCTTTGTTGCACGGCGGATTTCGCTGGCCCCACCATTCGTGGCGGTGGTCCCTGCACACCGGTCCATGGCGTACCTGGACCGTTGTGTAGGGTCCATATGGCAGACAGCTTAATCCATTTATTATATATAATAACAAAATAAGGTGAGCCCAACACCTGTTACCCAGAGTTGGCTCAAATACTAATTCTATCTGTTCATTGGGAACATCTTGATTTATTGAAGTTGTTGTTGTTGTTAGGGCTAGCCCTTTGTATTGTCGGCAGCCCGAATTGGTAAGCCGTGGCCAAACATTGCCAAACTTAACATTAAATTTATCTTAATCAGTCATCTAGTTTGTTAGTATATTTGGAGCTTTGTAGCTGTACACATTGGTCACTCTTTGTCCGCCATCAATAAATAATGGCAGCTATCACTATAGGATAGGTGATTTTATTTTGAGGCGGCCAAACATTTGTTGTCTTGAACCTAAACATTTAAGGGTTTTAACCTTTAGTGATTTTCACATTGCGTAAGTTGCATGCGCACCGCTTTCCTTTCTTAAAATAAAATGAGAGACTGGTCTTTCATTTCTTTAATACCCACCCTCCGCACCCTTATTAACTGATAGAGTACATGTGTTCATTCTGGCGAATTTCACACATGCATGTTTTATTGATATATCATTTTCTTTGTTGTTATTGAAAAAATATACTTTGCTGGTTTATTGATATATTTCAGGTACTTGTATGACCGTTGTAGATCTTTGTCCTAGAATCCTTCGTCACAGCTCTTAATTATAAATATTGTGTGGGGTTTAAAACCCAGATTGTTATTGACTATCTAACTTTCGTCACGGCATGTTTTTGTGAGGTCTCAAACCCATTTTGACATTAATTGTGATAACATGTTTTAAATGCACATATTGTATTAGTTGTTTGTAACACTTGGTTGCAGACAGCTTAATCCATTTATTATATATAATAATAAAATAAGGTTAGCCCAACACCTGTTACCCAGAGTTGGCCAAAAAAATACTAATTCTATCTGTTCATTGGGAACATCTTGATTAATTGAAGTTGTTGTTGTTGTTAGGGCTAGCCCTTTGTATTGTCGGCAGCCCGAATTTGTAAGCCGTGGCCAAACATTGCCAAACTTAACATTAAATTTATCTTAATCAGTCATCTAGTTTGTTAGTATATTTGGAGCTTTGTAGCTGTACACATTGGTCACTCTTTGTCCGCCTTCAATAAATAATGCGGCTTCCTTTATCATGCTTTATTGTGTTAGTCGTTTATTGAAGTTAAATTCGATTTCACAATGCGAGAATTGGTTAAAATACTAAATAATGTTCGTGATTTACTGGGACGATTCTAAAATTGATTTTACAATGCGAGAATTGATTTAATTACAAATGTTCGCGATTTACTGGGGCAACCCTAGTAATAGTTATTGCAGATCATGTCAGTACTTCGTCAAATCCATATTGATGCCACCAGCTGTAGTTTCTGCACTTTATATCTGCTCGCATATGATATCAATTATCTTAATAGTCAGACCGAGTAATAGAATAATTCTCAGAATTAGGTCGCTCGTACTATGTATGTCGAGTTATTCCCCCACTTTTTATAACCTTAAACATTTAGCGAGGTTTTCTCTTGTGGTTTTTATTTTGACATTGTGGCGTGTACTTTAGTGCGTGATTAGTTGTTTAAAGGTGGGCTGCTTTTTGTGCATTTTGTGCTCTAATTGTTTCTGTTTATTGTTGCCTTCCCGGGCCGATTTATTGTCTTTTTTTCACAGATTTATTAAACTGGTATTATTAATCATAGTGGAATGTCGCTAGTTTGCTAAACCCAATGTTTTGTCTCTGGCTGTTATAATGATATATTCAGCCGAGAATTATCACTGTGGTATACCGTACAGCGGATATGGATATTTAATTCGAATATGAGATATAAGGCGGTCGCACTCGCATAAAATAATATGCTTCAATACCCTGTGATTCATATCACATTTAGCAAAGAACGAGTGTAAGTTGAGTCACGATATTTTCCAAACGACTGATTCCTTCACATAATTATCTAGATGATGTTAAGCTTCTTCAGATATTTTAAAGCCATAGAAATAGGCGACTATTCACATGCAAATGTTGATCGTTATGTTTTTTTAATTAAGCATTCTGTTTGTTCTGAGCCGAACTATGTTTAGTCCAAATTTAAAAAATGACGAAAGTACAATTAATATACTTACTAAAACAGATACAAGAAACTGTACAGAGCATTGATTTTTAGTGTACCGAGTATTGCGAAGTTTCTTGTTTGTGTACGGAGTAGTGAACAACATTACATTACATTACTCATTTACTCTCAATATCCATGTGTACGGTTATACACTGTTACTCTAAATCTGCGTATTATTTCTCTTAGTTATATCGCTGTTACTATCATTTTATTGATATCTCACTGTAAATCATGAATCTAGTGTTACGTCGCTGTTATTCTTGATCAAATATTACGTCACTGTTACTCTAAATCTAGTGTTTTTTCATTGTTACCTTAAATATAGTGTTATATCACTGTTGCTTTAAATATATTGTTATGTTAAATCTAGCGTTATGTCACTGTTACTATTAAGCTAGTGATATCGTATTGTTCCTCTTAATTAAGTGTTGTTTTACTGTTACTCTAACCATAGCGTAATGTCACTATTACTCTTAATTAATCATGTTATGTCAGTGTTTCAATAAATCTAGTGTAAATTTATGGGTCAAGGTAAGCGATGTTACCATCATTTATCGCTGACCTACTTACGACATTGTAATCTGCATCTCAAGGTGCTTTCTTATGAGCCTATTTTCATGAATATCGTAAGTGGTCATGTTGACCAAGCTGAAGTTTAAAAAGCTAGTTTTTAATAAGTAAAGAGTAGTTTTCAGATAGTTTTTTCTTGTTTTCTCAAAATACTGATTTTGTACTTACGACCTTCAGCGATATAATGATTGCATCATTATGCGGTGCGTATAAAAGAGCTTATAAAATCTTTACTAAACTAGAAACTAATTTCTTCGAATTTGTATGCAGTTTGCGAGCATCACGAGGCAATCCCTGGATTCACGTGTTTAATTGGATCATTATTTTATACATTAAACAGGTATTAAAAGTATTATTATATGTTATTACATCATTCAAAACATAATAATGAAATTAACTAAGGGAGATTTACAAAATATTTTTAAAAGATTTTAAACTTCATTTTACGTAGTGTTCTGTGGGTGTTTTTGTTGTTGTCGCAGTTTTGTGTTTCTTTTGCTTGTCTAACTATAACTGAAATACCAACGAAGCTTGTCTTGTAAACGTATTATTTATTTCCGAAGTGAACTGACATGTCAAACAATAATGATAGAACCAATTATCAAAGTTGACATACGCAAGGTATATACGAAGGGAATTCGACAATGGTTACAGTAAGATATGTTATCAGTATTATAGATTGCCACTGCATTATTCATTGTTCAATGTTTTTGTCTATGAGAAATGGTGAGCTGGTCCATAGTGGGAGGGTGTGAACTTGCCCAGGAAAATTAGTAACATTATTATGGTCTAATTCACAGGATACCCCCACGCTAGGGCCAAACAGTTTGTCTTACCTCGTATTGGGAACACTTGGTTGCAATATTGTTTTAAACAATTGCCATAATTGTGCAAGAAAAGCACTTTAATACCAAATAGTTTAAACAATACCAGATCCCAAATTACAACTTCAACAATATCTTGGCATCAACTTTTCTCTGAGAATGCCAATTTAATGCCAATCTTAACTTTGCTATAATTCTATGAAAATACCACTTTAAAGCCAATCTAAAATTTGCTTTTTTCGATGAGAACACCACTTTAATGCAAATATGTACTAAACTAGTTTCATAAATTGGATTTAATTGGATTTTAATATGCATTACTTTACCCCGTTGTGATGATTCATAAATCGAGAAAAATATTACAGCGGTATAACGTTATTAACAAACAAAAAACAACTACATCAGTGTCAGCGGACTATCTAGTAAAAAAATGTATTCTGCAAATTAAAAAGATCGTACAAAATGTATATCATACAAGGTATTTGTATAAAGTGATCAATTATGGTACGCTTATCATTTTCCTTATCCCAAATACACGACAGGTTTGAATAGTTTTCATTTTTGTTGTTGATGTTAAGCCTAGGTCCCACTGAGCTTTTTTTGCTTCTACGGTGTACTCCCGATTAAAATAAATGTGCTATCAGAACATCGGGAACAGGCTCCTCGTGGTCTAGGTGAATCATCGGGGAAGTCATAAGACAGTTTGTGATATTAGAAGGAATTGTGATAAATCGGGTGGTATCGGAAGAAATCAGGAAAACATCGCCGATGTGGAATTACTCAGTGGGGCCAAGGCTTAAAAATGATCAACAATGGTGCGTCTATCATTTGCCTCATCCCAAATACATAACAGGTTTGGATAGTTGTCATTCGTATTGTAGATGTTAGTGTTATAAAAGGGTATTCGTACACAAAAAAGACAATTTTACGCTGTCTTCAACTTACTATATTTAAATATAAATAACATAATAATATAAATAGTGGCAAAAATAGCATGAGGAAAAGTATTAATGTAATTTACCGCAACTAGGACTAATAATGCTTTGTAGCACCTGAAGTAAGTTCATCCAGAAAAATGGAGTGTGTGACATTTAGTACAATACGTTAGAATTTGTTTCATCAGGAAAAATCGTATTAAGGCAATACGCCAAGAACGCTTTTTTAATAAACGGAACCATTCATCATCCGCTCCATCGATAAGTACAAACGAAAAGCCATATTAAACTACTGTATAAATATATTACATGTTCATTTTCATTGAAATGTATAAAATATTTTGCTCTAGTGTCAGAGTTATGAAACATATCAAATCGGTGAGTATTCATTCGTCTCGACGCTGTTTGGTGCGTCCTACCTCCTGGGCTTTACATATAATACATACTATTTAGATAAATGTGTACCACTTTATCAGTGTCACATCATCAAATAAGTCATCTTCAGAAATGAGGTGCTCACTAATATATAGTGTGTAGCTATGTTGTGTCGAATATGGCTACCGCCGAATACGGCATACGTAAGCGTTAAATGATTTGCGGTGTGTGACCTGCGCCATCCCATTGAAACCAGCATGTAATCTGTCCTATGAAGGTCCAATGTGTATTTAGGAATCTATTTAGGTATCTTTCACCATATATAACTTAGCAATGTGTCCGTATAGGAAAGTAGGCCAATGGTTCCGATTGCTCCCATTGCCGCCTACGCTGTCGTAATCTCGCTATGGATCAGTACGACAGAACAAGAAGACGACCCATTTACCGTGCCGTATTTCTATCTACATGTATCTGTCCTTTCATACTGCATCACCCCCTTGTTGGTATTATGTGCAGGTGCGCGTCAGTACAGTGTGAGTTGGTAAAAGAGTAAAAACGTATATAAAAGCAAGTGAGTGAGAAGTAAGAATATTGTTAAATGTTAAAAAAGTCAAAGACTTAGTGAAAGGATAAAAAAATGACGCAACATTTATGGCATTGTATGCGACAGGGAACTGACTGCGAGTTTGAAACGGTTCAAATCTGACAAGAGTGCAACTATAGTTGGCAATCTGTCCCATTGTACAAAAACAAGGTGGGGGATTAGTATTTATATAGTAGTCAGTCAGGGTATTTAATTGTCTAAAGTATACATCGTGTGAGTACCTTAGAAATCTCGCAGTGTGTTTAGATATCTAGTTGTAAAATATCCCTTAAAGGGGATCACTATTATATTTGTTGCAAATAGAGTGAACTATTAACAAATATGAGCAAATAGAGTGAACTATCAACAAATATAAGCAAATAGAGTGAACTATCAACACATCTGTTCCTCCTGATGCGTTGTTTTTCTCTCAATGACGTTCGGTCGCTGTTGCATAGCTGTGACACACACTTGGGGTTTGTCGTAGTGGTGTGAGTGTTAGATTGGTGTTCTGTCGTTGAGGTATGGGCACCAGAATGTCGTTTTGGTGCGGGTACTGGATCGAGATACCGGATTTGCAGCCCCCATTGATTAGTAATACCGGTAATTGGTAAAATCTTTTAGTTTTACTTTACTTGAAGTTTGCCTTCATATCAAAAAGTGCAAACTGTTTCAGATTTAACAGTATTCTGTTCGGATACGACATGATTGAAACATCGCGAGTAAAGCTTATATTCGGTTCTACTTTTGTAACCTTTACGTGTCATTTCACGGGTCACATCGTTGGTAGGTGATAATCCTGTTTTTTAACCAATATTTCATGAACTTTTTTAACTGCAGGATTTTATCTGAATGAGTTAATTTAATCAAAGATTGAACATTCGCGTGCGTGTGAGGCAAAACGCACAGTGCGTCGTCTAAGGCATCGATTTAATCCAATTTCAATACCAATCGTGATATATTAATCACAGGGTTCAATTCATCTTCTTTATTCGTTCCGGAGACATTTTCTTTGAGGGGAGAACAAATTACATGTTGTTGTAGTGTGTTCGTAAAGCGGTAGGCTAGCTGATAAGGATTACAACTTATTTTAATTAATTCGAACAATTAATTACATCAAAAAGACCAACACCCACTCAATTTCCTTCTCTTGCATTTAATTATATCAGATTAGATGTTTAAGTTCATATAATCATTCTCTGTTTGTTCTTTCCTTTAATATCTAACTGCACATCGAGTAAATATAGTGTTCTTTCGCTTTCATGCGGTAAAATGGTTTACTGGTACTAGATCTATATATACCGGTCGAGATGTGCCTGTTTTGAATATATCGATTTTTTGTTCTATCCCATAATATCGCATTTAATGTTCGTATGTATTCATAACTATTTGTATTTTCATGGCAGACTATTATATTATGTACAAAAATTCTAGATTTTGAATTCTCGGACGGCATTTAGCCCCGTCTTGATACATCCGCAGTTACTTTCCTGAATGAGAATACCCCCCCCCCATGAATCCTGTTCTATGTGTTTCGGACATTTAGAGAAAAAAGAAACTGAAAACATATTTTTGTGTATTGGACTTTAATCAAACAAATCCCTATTTGGAGTGTTAAAAACTGGTCTCATTATTGAAGTCGCCTTGATATTGAGGTTAGATAATGAACAATACAGTGAAAACCGACATTATCAAATTGCAGAGCATACATATCTGTGCAAGCCATCTTCAAAATGTAACCAAATGACGTATGACACGGACATATCGCTGGCTTAGAATTAGAATGTCGTAAGTACTACTTATGACGTTATAAGACGCATACATATTTGAAATCAGCATTTCAAGGTGCTACTAATGAGTGAAAAGTACAGCTAGTGAAGCAAGGTTTGCTGATCAGCCTAAGCCTTTGAACCACAGTAGAACAAGTCTAAATTACAGTAACAGCCCATTTTTGAAACAGGACCACATAAACAAATTAAATACTGGAATGCACAGACATATCAAAGTCATACAGAAGCGGCAGTATCAACTGGCCATCCTAGCAAGAGACAGACACAGAGCTATCATCCGTAACCACCCCCCAACAACCGTACTTCAAACAAGGCTTAAAATACTGACCCGCCCACAATAAATGACATATTATTTGACTTTTGGAATAAGCATAAAATCGCGAAAAGGCGAAAGTCTATACAGATTTGAACCTCGTGTCTATACAGATTTGAACTGCCGAAAATCGTCAGATACGTTCCGATTTACGTTCGGTCTTTCGATGTCTATTTTATCTTAGATATAGATTTCAGCCGTTCACCCAATGGAGAGATGTGTCTATACAGATTTGAACGCATTTGCTTTTACTGGTATCTGGACACTTAAAATGGTATCTATACAGATTTGAATTGTTCTTGATTTTTGCTATACATATTTGATTACATTCTAAGCTTGTAGGCTCATAAATAAACTTGATGTCTGTATATAGTTGGTGTCTATTCAGATTCTTACTGTATAGTTCTAAAAAGCAATGGATTCTATATAGTCTATATATATTTAAATAGTGTTGCTTCTAAACAAATATACTGGGTGTCTATACAGATTTGGCTCGTTCTATATACTGAGTATTGCTACCTAGAAAGGCTTAAATATGTATAGATGGGGGTTCGCAATGTTCGCAAATATGTATAGACAAAACTTCAAGACACCAAATCTGTGTAGACGCCAGACACCAAATATGTATAGACACTAGGCACTAAATCTGTATAGACACACTTTCAAGACACCAAATCTGTATAGACACCAGACATCAAATCTGTATAGACACTAGGCACCAAATATGTACAGACAGTCACACCATGCAGACACCAAATCTGTATCTATTATAGACACTAGGCATCAAATCTGTATAGACACCAGGCACCAAATATGTGTAGACACTAGGCACTAAATCTGTATAGACATCATGCAGACACCAAATATGTATAGACACTAGGCACTAAATCTGTATAGACATCATGCTGACACCAAATCTGTATAGACACTAGGCACCAAATCTGTATAGACACACTTTCAAGACACCAAATCTGTATAGAAACTAGGTGCCAAATCTGTATAGACACTAGGCACCAAATCTGTACAGACACCATGCAGACACCAAATATGTATATATTATAGACACCAGACACCAAATCTGTAAAGACACCTTGTTGAATCTGTGTACACATCAGAAACCAAATCTGTATATACACCAGACACCAAATCTGTATAGACAATAGGCGCCAAATCTATATAGACACCAGACACCAAATCTGTATAGACACTAGGTGCCAAATCTGTATAGATACCAGACAACAAATCTGTATAGACACTAGGTGCCAAATCTGTATAGACACCAGACAACAAATCTGTATAGACACCTGATCAAATCTGTATAGACACTTGGTCCGAAAAGACGAAAGTCTATACAGATTTGACCATGTGTCTATACAGATTTGGATTTTCGGCAGTACAAATCTGTATAGACAAAAGTTCAAATCTGTATAGACTTTCGACTTTTCGAACCAGTGTCTATATACAGATTTGAACCCCTTGTCTATACAGATTTGTACTGCCGAAAATCCAAATATGTATAGGCACTTGGTCAAATCTGTATAGACACTGGTCCGAAAAGTCGAAAGTCTATACAGATTTGAACCCCTTGTCTATACAGATTTTTACTGCAAAAAATCCAAATATGTATAGACTCTTGGTCAAATTTGTATAGACACTGGTCCTAAAAGGCGAAAGTCTATATAGATTTGAACCCCGTGTCTATACAGATTTGTACTGCCGAAGATCCAAATCAGTATAGACACATGGTCAAATCTGTATAGACACTTGGTCAAATCTGTATAGACACTGGTCCGAAAAGTCGAAAGTCTATACAGATTTCAACTTGTGTCTATACAGATTTGTACTGCCGAAAAATCCAAATCTGTATAGACACCAAAATGCATAAATTATGCGTGTATGTCAGGAAATATGTAATTATTCAAATCTGTATACACACCTATTTAATTTGCGACATTATACCAGTTTTACGACATTCAAATCTGTATAGACACTCAATTCGTAATCTGTATAGACTTTCGCTGCTTCCTAAAATCGCTTAGAAATGAGAAAAAATCGGCTGAATATCCAAAACAATGAAAATATGATCATTGATTAGTCACCTGTGAGATTATTTCATGTTTTCTTTAATTTAGCAAACATTAATAAGGATTCCCTTACTACTCCGAAACCTAGTAGCCCTCGGGTTTTCATTCATGCACATCTTGTATAGACAACATTGAAAATACTGACATCAATATGATGGCATTTTGTTGAAGTTGTCACGTAGTCCGGTCTGGTGTCATGTTATCTCATGGTGTCACCTTATCGGGTTGTATGATGTGATTTTGTGCCTCCCTTGCCCGGCTGCTTCTGTTGAGTGTTGCCATCCCTGTCCGAGTTTTCATTATCTGTTGGTAAATGCCGGTATGGCAGTGGTTAGATAAGAACCAAATAACTCAGTTTGTCTTTTAACACGGTCAGATACAGCAGAACTATATACGTATAATAGACTGCTGACTAAGCGCCATAATTGTTTTCATGCAAGTTTTTGATGAAAACCAGCGCACTATTTTGATTAATTTTGGAAATAAATTAATTTCAAAACATCATACGATTTCATAGTTGTTTCTTTTAAATGTTTCTTGCATGTTAATTTGACAAGTTCAACTTCAAAGGTTTCTTGATCACCTTGGATGTAGATTATAATATCGCTGTTTTGCAATGTCATTTTACCTAACATAAACACAATTTGTTTGACAAATGTTATTATGCTTTGAATGTATTGCTGAACATATAGCTGATACGACTGAATAACATTATGAATACATGCATTAATGAATTGGCAAGGGGGGGGGGGGGGGTAGATTTGTGGGTCTTTCAGTTTAAAACGATCTATTCTGTTTGCTTTTTTCTGGGATAATTTAATGCTTGCTAGCTTTGCAGTATGATACGCAGTCTAAAGGCTTGGCATCACAACATGAAATCACTGCGTAATACGGCTGACTGGTGCATGCACATGTATGTTGATTGGTTAATCTTTGTTTATTTGTGCCCGACTGAGACAGTCGTAAGTGCGTGGTCATTTGGGGTTTAACAACTTGTTAAGGTTTCAATTATCTTTCCTTCGCGGCTGGAAATTCAGGTTCACTTTCATTTGACAACTGGATATATGTGCTCTTTAAGGTTGTCAGTACTGCACGGAATTATGTCTGAGTTATACATGTAGTTGAATGCCTACAATTTGCCTAAGAGTTGATAATTCCCATCTTATTTTTGACTCACGGAAGGGGTCGTGCCTCCTCTAGTAGCCAGGCTAGAGTGGTTGCGCTTGAAGGTGTTCTTGGGGAATGTCGTGGAAAGATATCATAATGCAAGAATGCTGGAAGGATTCATTAACTCGTCATGTTATGTTTACTTTGCACCACGAAGTGATGAACTATATTTGTATATCTATTGTGAGATCCCAAAATCATTAATTTTACCGACAGCACTGTAACATTTACAATATGGAAGATAATCACATTTTTAGTAGCAAGTTGATACATTTATCTTCAAGATATAACCAATTTTATGTCTAAATACGTCGTACTTTAGCTGTTACAAATGCCTGCATGTCGAAGGAATACTCACTTTCGGTCCCGTTTACACCAACGTGCACACGAGCTTAACATATTGGCTGACTCTCCATAGGGGAATGACACCAAAAACAACAACAACGTTCGATACGAGTACTTAAACTATAACTCTAACCAAAGGCTTACTTCTAAATATAGTAACGCTAGTGAGGTCCGTGTTTATAATATTAGTGAACGAGAGGCCCTTCAGGAGGTACGCACCCAGATGCCTTTGCCGAGCATTGGTTGGTTTATTTGCTAATCAAATGCTCTGTGTTGTCGAATACCGTTCATGATTTATCCGCCCCCTACATAACTTGCATTTCATTCAATAAACACATAAACGAAGGTTACTGACATTGGTAATTATTACGTGCATGTAACCGCCAGGTTAACGTTTCATTACATGGTATAACTTAGCACCACGTAGCCTTATCGACATTGACGCAGCAGTAATCAAATGCTTTGATGTGTTACCAAAGTAGCTTTATTGCAACACATATAACCGACTTTATTCGCCACCAAGCTGCGTGCGCCGCTAACCGCTCGCTTCATGTGATATATTCGTATATAGAGAACGAAGTGAAAACAGCAAATCCGCCTTATTGGTAAGCCGTGTGTCGCTTTCTATCAATCAACTGTCGAGCATTCAGGGAAAGCTCTGGAAAACATTTACGTTAAAAATCACGATATTTGTCCTTTTAAATCGTGCGTTAAACGCTTTTTCTGTTCTCAGTTCGAAACGCGTACCGTTACCCGGGTTTTACTATTCACACTCGAGTGTTTGTCTCTGTGAGCCATTTTGGTATGATACACTAATTTAGGCGCCCGTACCACGTTAGCCAACATTCGCTCATGTGACAAACCCGTTTTTAACATAGCGTTCAACGAATTATGGGTACGAAACGTGACGAAACAAATCGCCACATAATCCTTCGTTGAACGCACGGCTGGTCTTGTATAAATGTTCATATAAAACAATATCTCAAAAAGTCACTATCACTACGAACTTGTTTCATTTGCCGGTAGAGGATCAAGGCCGCCCGACGGCTAGCTCTTGATGGCAAAGAATACATGCACATTTTGTATGTTACAAAGTTACACTGTTCTCAACAGTTGTCTGATACTTATATGTTTTAAAGTAGAAGATACAGTTTTACTTCAAGATAGGTAGAAGTGGAACTAGGTCATTCAGCGTTTTCATTGCTGAAACTGGTTCATTTAGAATTTCGACAGCTTGGACATGGGAGGATCGTAACTTGTTAGTTGGGCATTTTGTACGTTTTTTATGGTTTTTTTGCTCGGCTGGTTCAGGTGTTTTTTATGTTTTCTGTGCCCGGCTGGTTAAGCTGAGTGCTGCCTTCCCTGTCTGACTTAATATTATCTTTTATCAATCTGTACGTGAATATTGAGGGGCGGTAACCTATGAACAAGCACGGTCGGCGACCTATGTTTTTTGCAACCTCCTATGTTTTTTGCAATATTCTGTGTTCCTATGCAAAGCCTATGCAAATTCACTTCTTAGAAAACTTCCACACAAGACACTAAAGCGAGTTGTTTATATTGCCTCTATGAAGCTATTGTTGATATACGTTAATTTCAAATCAGCACGTGGAGATCTTCTAACAACAGATCACGTACAAAGTGCACAGACTTAATATCATCATCAGTCTATTCCAATCCACACAAATATACAAACAGTCAAACACACGTACGAGTGAAACGGTTTGAAGACAAAGTGCATGTCTAGCTTACAGCTGTACTTTTATACATACCTATATTTGATAGAGCGCACTGTGAAAAGAGACCTAACTGTTGTAGTCTTAATGTTTGGGTTAGTTTGGCTAAAGGGCAAAGCAATTAACATAGAACTGGAAATGTTGGTCTTATGTTAAGATGGTCTTAGTATTGAGGGGGGTAGATATTAAGATGGTCGAGGTATTGTATAAGGCTGTAACACGTACACATAGAACAAAAATGCCAATTCTATCTTCGGTTTTACACGGTAATATAAATTGTGTAATAAACTCAGCCACGGAACATAATCCTCTACGAATAGTCGACTTCCATAATGCATAACAAAGGTTTCTTCTTCCAAGTTTTAAATTTGCAGTGCACAAATGTTTTGGAAAATAAACGAAATTTAATGCTCACGAAAATGAGTGAGTTTGTTGCATAATAGGAAATGACATATTTCTGTATGACCCGCTGTCGTGTGACAGGCAATTAAATTAACATCCAACCGAGCTAACAATAAGCAGGTTCCACTTTTCTATATTATTTTCACTGCCTGTTAGCATACACTGCGCTCAATATTGTATAGCGATATTGCATGCTATAACATTCTCGTTCACCAGCGTATTCTTCTCCCGAATCATAGTGTTGGTGTGGCAACTTGACTTAACCACTGAATGTACGAGGACAAAGATTACCAATAGTGACAAAGAAACGTTAAGACCAATTCTCTGTAAGAACCAAGAAATGAAAGAAGGGGTCCGGCAGGCATAGTCACCGAATTCTCTTAAACTTTCGCGCTTAATTTCGGCAAACTTTGGCCACTTTCCTTCATTCATTTGTTTGCAAAAATACGTTATTTCAGTATTCTTATTCATAATACTTGTTCAGAGTACGAGTAATAAGGTTTATATCATAATAATGTACTAGTATCTTATTTGTAGTTTTAAATTTATAATAGTTAAGAAATTGAAATGTGAGCTTAATTTACGATTTCCATAAGCGCTTTGATGAAACAGTTCACAGACTTGTACCAGTTCCTATAAAGGGTTGACCTTTATATCATATACCATATTATGTCTTTTATTTGTCGTTGTAAAATCATTATATAGTTAAGGAATTTAATTTTGAGCTTAATTTGAGATTTCCGTAAGTGCTTTGATAAAAGAGTTCGCAGACTTGTCCGAGTTGCTTGGATGGAGGCATGACGTTTAACACATGACAGCCTATATGTTTGTTTTATCGGGTTTTAGTATTTGCCATCATTATTTGAGTCATACGTGGTGGAAAGTCGACATGACTTTCTGGAATCAGGATTTAGTTCATGGAATCAATTATCAGCCAGTATGAGCTGGCTCTGCCGCGAGCAACTAACACCTTCTCCGTATGTCAGGCGGTCCGAAAGGTGTTCGGTTTCCTCAGATTGTACTGTACTATATTGAGGTCATTAACACAAATATCATCGTAATAAAACTTCATCATTTTCGTTATAATACAAACTATTAACGTTACACGGTATAAATTGTGTTTATTGCATTGTTGGATAAAGATAAGCATCTTTTAGCATTTCGCATTTCCCAGCAATAATATTGTAAATAGATGCGAGAATTCAGCATACATTGCATAACTTTAGTCAGTATATTATCTAACTAGAAAGAATACCGTCTGTGAGAGAGAATGGTAACAAACGCATGCGAGTGAAATGCTGTAAAATCATTATTTTTTAAGGGAGTTGATTCTTCGTTGATTTCGTTGTTAAACTCGACAACGAGACATAATCCCCACGATTAATCGACTTACTTCCCGAATACCGTACAATTGTTTACCCTTCCATGTTTTGTTATCCACGAAGTTACGACCCCACGAAAATACATTTTTATCAAAATCCACGAAATTTAATACCCACGAAAATATCAACTCCCTCGATAAATAATGATTTTACAGTAGTTTAAATGATATAGTCAGTATAATCATAATTCTTGATAATTCTTGGAAATGTTTTTGTGACAGGTTTATCTAGAATACACCTCGCGTATAATTCTCTCATATATCTATGTATTTGTAACCCTCGATAAGATGGATAACATCATGAATGAGGTGTCGAGACTGATTTATATACTAACTGTATTGAAACACTTGTTTCACAATCGACCTAAAATGAATTAGTATAAGCTAAACAAATACCGAAAAACATATATATATATTAGTGTGTACAAAATATGTGTTTTAATACAATTATATTGTTCTAATAACTAAATATCTACATTATAACAAAATGCAACTAATTATATCCTATAAGTACATTGTATATCAAATTATATGAATGAAAAATATTCGCAAAATATAAGTAAGTATCCTTACCTGCTTGTTTCAAATAAAATTCAAAAAGAATGTGTTATTGAATGATTTTAAAAATCCAAGAAATGTAGTATCCAGGGATAATTTAAATGATAGCACAAGACACGTCCTAGCTACGAGAGCTTTCTAATGAGATAACAAACAAAAGTTGATAACTCTGTTCTACAGATAACCAAGCCGTCCCACAGACCACGTGATGATCATGTGATACCACGTGACACCAAAGCGATGGTTTATGCACGTGAATCACAGTACAAAACAGCGTCTTCGCTCATAATGCTAACGTCACGCTGTAGGCAATTTTCAGACTGTGCTGTTTTGCACATATTGCAAAAACTAAAGTTCTGTTACGTTCGCATCGAGGAATTTTTTACAGCTCTAGTGTAGGTATGTCGTGCAAAAACAGACACAGTTGATCTGACAGAGTTCGCGCAAAGTTCCCGTGTGCTTTTAATGCTATTTAAATGTCATACAATCATATACCAGTTCCGTTCCAAAGTCTTCTTAGTATATTTAAACCCTGTGTCATACAGCCGCACTACTGTTGTGGTCGCAAGATTTAATACTCCAGAAAAAAAAATTAAAATCAAAATCGCAGACATCCAAACTAATCGCAGACATCGCTAGTCTGTCGTACGGTACATGTACGGCTGTCCTAAGTGTCGCATGACTATATTAGAAATATTGGTGCAACGATAAAGCTTGTGTCACATCAGCCGCACGATCTTTGTTTAAACGAACGCTTTATTACTTTAGAAAATAAAATTAAAATGACATTCTGACCCGAGACGAAATCGCAGACATCAATATGTAGCTTGCAGATAGCAGGTATCACAAGGTTGTCGAACTATGCTCTTACGACGGTCCTACGCGTAGTGTTTGAATTTAGTAGAAAAACTAGTACTGATGTAACAGTCAATCGCAAACAAAGCGCAGAAATAGTCGACATGTCAAGAATTTGGTTTGGGACGTTGCGTTCATCTTGCGGCGCTGACATTTTGTGCGACGGTTGAGGCTTTTTTACGACAGTCGCAAAGAACACCAGCGATTACCTCAAAAAGTAGACAGACAGTTATATGGATGTCGCGAGGCTGATTGGACGCATATTTTAGTCATTTTACTTCTGGTTTTGATAGGAACAAATCTCTCGGCGAATGTAGCGATCGGATATACAAGAATATGACCAAGTCATTAAATTCCAACACTAAAAGTTTCCCTCTCGGATAATATAGTGCCAATTATCGTAAGCGAATTTCCTGTCCCGCGTCCAGCGATCGCTGCTTCTAAAATTGATCCAATGTTAGATGTATCCAATCTCCAGGAAAACCCACAGGTGACTGTATGCTCAGTAATAAAAAACATTTTTTAAAATAATTTATAATACCTAAAATATTATACATTTTATAAAAAAAATTGTTTTGTTTTGTTTACTCTTTAACAATGATACAGTTACCTGTGGGAAAACCTGCTAATTTTCAAATTAACTGATTATGAGATTTTCGATAATTATTAAGAATTCATAATGAAGTAAAACGCAAAAGAAACTTTGCTAACATTTTGATTATTAAGGATGTTGGAGCATAATTTGTAGAGGTTTTATTCGGAGCCTCTTTAAGCGCCGTCGCAAACGTCTTTCAGACGCTGTTTGACGTAACTGTAACAAGTATGTTATAAATACAGCATTTGATCAATTCTTGCAAAAACTGTTCAAAATGGTAGCACGTTTTAGAATCTTGATTAAGTTTTGAAAATACATGTATAATGTTCCTGGAGACTGGCTAATATGTAAATGACTAGTGACATGCGATGATTAAGGCGATGCGGACAGTGTAATCTGACATAGAGTGACGGGCAGTTGGCGATTCGTGACAGTAAGGCGCAACATGGTGAGACAAAACATGAACAATCTGACATTGCGTGACGACGGCAAGGGTGGGTACAAAAACCTGATAAGGCGTGACGACAATGCGCTACATGATAAGGCGCTACTTGTGAAACTGCCAAGACGTGACCACAAGGCGCACTATGGTGGAATGAAACATGAACTGTTCAGGCGTGATGGTGATGCGCATCATGATCAGGCGGAACATGATACATGTAATCTGACCAGGTGTGATGACGAGACACAACATGGTCAGGCGCGATGACGAGACACAACATGGTCAGGCGTGATGGCGAGACACAACATGGTCAGGCGTGATGGCAAGACACAACATGGTCAGGCGGAACTTGATACATGTAATATGGTCAGGCGTGATGGCGAGAGGCAACATGGTCAGGCGGAACATGATACATGTAATTTGACCAGATGTGATGGCGAGACACAACATGGTCAGGCTTGATGGCGAGAGGCAACATGGTCAGGCGGAACAAGATACATGTAATATGACCAGGTGTGATGGCGAGACACAACATGGTCAGGTGTGATTGCGAGAGGCAACATGGTCAGGCGTGATGGCGAGACACAACATGGTCAGGCGTGATGGCGAGAGGCAACATGGTCAGGTGTGATGGCGAGACACAACGTGGTCAGGCGTGATGGCGAGAGGCAACATGGTCAGGCGGAACATGACACATGTAATATGACCAGGCGTGATGGTGTTGCGCAACATGGTCAGGCGTGATGACGAGACGCAACATGGTCAGGCAGAACATGATACATGTAATATGACCAGGCGTGATGGTGATGCGCAACATGGTCAGGCGGAACGAAAATGAATACAAACGAGGTCTGCAATTAAGAGTCAAAACATAAAGGCTGGCAAGGCTCACTCGAGAGATACCATTATGAGAATGTGAAAATCACATGGCTTATCAAACAGTGTATGCATTATAAGCGGGGAACGATACGTTCTATAGTATTAACTAGGTGCAAATGTACCTAAACACATTATAACAGAATTTAAGGAATTCCATTCCATTCATAAAAGTATTTCCGTACAAATGCGATTATAATGCGATTATAATTCTTTTTATTACGCTCTAACCACATACTTGATTTCAGCTTTATGAAGAAAATCTCTCAGTTTCGTGGGCATTAGATTTCGTGGATATTGATGAAATGAAATTTCGCGGGGTTGTAAATTCGTGGATTGCAATGCATGGAACGGGAAGCCCTTGATCCGCATTTGGGAGGGTGATTGATCTTGGGAATTCGATTTCGTGGTTGAGTTCTGTTTTGAAATCGACCCCTCCACTAAAAAAAAAATAATGTTACAGTAATTCAAAATGTAAACAACAAAACATTGAATGAAATGAAAAGGAATCATCCATGTATACAATCGGACTACAGTTTCAAGCCTTTTCTTGTCCAATGTTTCACAGGATGTTGGACAAAACGGCACAGCAGCTAAAAAAAGAAAGCAAAAAAATTTCCCCATAGCGTGGCGTATATTTAATATAATTCGATGAAGAGATACAATACTTATGGCTATTTTTGTTTTCCAAATGAAGCAAATTACATCTTGGACCTGTAGCCAAAAGTCACGTGGTATTGCTACACAGTATGACCCAACCCTCCAGTTTCTCGCATTACATATATGACTCAATGGTATATTCGTCATCTAACCAAGTGTTATAAAATACCGTCCAGGATTCCAGTATTTGAGTCATGCTTTTGTAGCAAAATGAGTAACAACTTTGTAATCAAGTAAATCAGCGGAGGTTAACGAAATTACAGGAACTGTGCTTCGCCACTTGTATGCATGATAAGTATCCACGCCCATTAACCGAGATGATCATTGTCTGAAACACAGATGTATCATTGCAAAACAAACGATAATGATTATTAATAGACAGGTACGTAATTACAAACGTGCTTTTGAAAAGTGTTTTTAAATTAGAACATGGGTCGTGTAAATGTGCCGACTCAATAACGTGTTATATAATAACACTAGGCAATTGAGGTTTATTATAACATAAAACTATTGCAGAAAGGTTGACGTTTACTACTATTAAGCTATTGTATAAAGTTCGATTTTTACTTCTATTAGTTATTAAAGCTATAGCAGAAAGTAAGATGTTTACTTCAGGAATTACTTTCACCATAAGGAGAGGTTATCTACTACATGTAGTTACAGATCACGTATTACTTTATAGATAGAGGTCTGAAAACACTAGCTTAACAAACTAGAAAACTACAAACGTGAAAACGGAATAGCAACAAAACTTGATACTCATATCTTACACCGACAGTCTGCTGCATCAGCTAACCAAACAATAATCACCAGAAGAATAAACAACAGGGACACACCACAAAGACAAGCCATAACCGTTCTGGACAGCAGCACATTGTGCTGGACAACGAATTTGCAAACGGGCAAGTACGTGATAGTCCAATCAAATGTCTGAAAATAAAAATTATTAAGACGCGCGAAATCGCGTGCGACATCAACGGCTATAAATAGAATATGACCTCTGACGTATACTGTAACACTATATAAATACTGCAGCGCACAGACAATTACAAATGAAATGGACATGTGGTCCAGTGGTGAGAGCTACTGACTGCTGATCCGAAGGTTGTGGGTTCGATCCCGCATCCAGCCAGATTAAAACAGAAATACTTTTCCGTGTTTCCCACTCAACATAACTAATATCACAAACAGTCTTTCGGACGAGACTATAAAAACCGAGATCCCGTGTATGATGCTTTACATCAAGCACGTAAATAACACAGAGATGCTTCTGGAGTTGGGGCATCTTCTGTATCATGCACAATCCCTCTGGAACTAAAGTGACTAACCTCTTCTGGGGGCATCGCCCATATGGATTTCCGGTGGCGTGAATAAATTAAAGCATATAAATCGAAATCAATCCAAAAGTCTATAGTTAAACGTGCATGCACGGTTCTATACTCATTTTCGATCTATATATGTGAGAACGCCATTACTTGACCTAAATCGTGTTTCGTGAGCGAAAGTTAATAACATCCAAAGACAAAATTTCATCTGAACGGTATTTGGAAATTAGAATTTGAATGTAAAACAAGATGCATGTATGTTTTATTTACGTTAAAGCACGGCTAGCCATGATAATGCCTTTGAACACATATTGGTCCTCGGGCTTTTATACAGCCAGTGGGTCCCTTCAGGCTGAAGCCCCGGATCTTCTTAGTGGTGTATATCAACATGAGTACTGGTACCGCATTTTACACTAAATGGATGCCTCACAATTGCATTACGCTGCGAGAATCACTCATTTGGGTGATTAATAGTGAATCAGTCGTATTGGCAAAGGTGCGCAGTTAGGATGTGTGTTAGTAATGACACATACTTATTGAAACTACAAATGTAACATAACATCGGATGAATGGGAATTATGTACCAAGTATTCCCTAATCGAATAATACACTGTAAGGTTTTACTGCCGTAACTGTCACTGTCGTGATCGATCTGCAAGTCCTTTGATAAGCTATGCCAACGAGGAGTGTTCAACTTGGCTCTTTGTTTTGTTGCTTGGTGTGCGCTGCCTCATTGTGTACTTTATTATCTCATATCCTCCTGTTGATACAGATTAATGCCAGGAAGTTGATTCCCCTCTATCAAATCATTAGCCGTCTCTCTGATGTCTTCGTTCGTCTTGTTCTCCGCATAATGCAATGTGCTGTTTTTACCATCACTTTGCCTTGAACTCTTTACAATTCTTCCCTGTGGCTGTGAAATGAGTAGTATGCATTTTTTACGCAGCTCTCAGCGTCAACAAAACATAGATAAACATTAATATAATGCAATTTGCACGCGAGATACATATGTATACTCTATTAAATCTGACAGTTCACCAAACCTTTAAGCTTGAAAGTGTACTTCTAAAATGTTCAAGGACGTTTGAAAAAGTGTGCTTTTTGAAAGACTTTAAATAGTATTTAGTATTACGTTGACTAATGTTAAATTGGAGAAAGTTCTTTGCGATACGAACAATATGGCGATTCAGAAGAATTCGCTAGAACGAATTCGATATAGCGAATTTTTTGCTTACAGGGAAATTAAATTTAATACCTGCTCACTCATCCAGTAACTAATGCTTACGGATAAGCGGAGGATCATGTTTTTCATTCTTCTTTTCGACAGCCTGGTTAATTGTCTACTTTTTTAGGGTTTCTGACAGCTAAAACTAGGCATTGAAGCCCGTTTTACGGTTGGAACTGCTGGGACTTGGTCATTCAGCTAGGGCTTTCAGCTTTTTTAATTCTGAAACTAAATCATTATACTTTTCGACAGCTAAATGATAAGTTCCCCGGCTGCGTCAGAAGTTTGTTGGAAATATATACTCCACAAAGACAGCTGAAGTTACACAATGACTCTGTTCTCGTGATCGATGCCTTACGGCTGCGGTACCGAAGCTATGGCATGCACTGCCAACAGCCCTCAGACAGCATCATTTCATCACCCAAGAACGTACGAGTTTATTCAGACTGAATATGAGTTGGGCTTCTATGTGGTCTCCTGAAAGGTAGAACAACTGTACCTTTTGGGGACGGTTTCCCATAGCAGTGGTATGTGACGCTGTTCTTGAAATACTATTGCAGTAGTAAACTAAGTATTACGTTATGTTGTGCATAATCTCGTCGTAAAAGGGAGATTTTTTGGTTTCCAGTGAGATGTGTCGACTCGTTGAACTAAACGTATAGCAAAACATATAATACCGGCTAGTGGAGTAATGTGCATGGGGACTGGCCGTAAAGCCTAGAACCCAATCTGATTATAAACATTCAATGCTTATATTTGTTTTCTCTTGTCTGCTAAAATTCTATGTTTTTGATTCATAAACAGTAAATATATTTGTTTAATGCTTGCAGGCTTAGGTCAATATAATTATATATATTTCAAATGGGTCACAGCATACATGTCTAATTGTGATTGAACAACACTAATGAACGTGTAATGACATGATACAAGTGCAATATAAAAATGGTTTAATAATATTTTAAGTTTTCTTTATTTTTTTAACTATAATATAATGTTATATACAGGGTGATCCAAAAAAACATGTCCCACAAACAATGGGTAATAAAATCATTACTGTTTAAAATATTTTTTTTAACTTTACACAATTAAAGCGCATACAATAAATGTACATGTAAGATTTTGTCAAACAAAACGTTTAAGCGTAGCTTTAACAAACAACTTTACAAGAGATTCGCAAAGTGACAACCACATTTTCCCATACCAGCGTAAGACGACGTCGAAAATTCTGAATGACGTCATTGTACACGCTCGTAAAATGATCAAACCCATTTGTCTAGCACAACATTCGTCGTATGTTATTGTTATTCTAACTCGTTTGTGATCACCATCCCCACCACCCCGCCATTGTACCATACCGTATTGTATAAATTCATGTAGGTATATTTGTTCACATGTTATTGTAAAACAATGTTTTACATTCTGTGTCTCAAAATAAAAGATATGTTCTGTTCTGTTCTGTTCTGTAAAACCATCCTTGCACCAGTCATTTTTTTCACATCAATACATTAGATCTGCTGTAGTGTTAGATGTATCCTTCATAACATCTCTAACATAGAGTTGAGGTTTCCTTTACAATTTGATGAAACCTCAACATTCTCATTCATACGTCCTCTAGGACGTCTACCATTCCTTCAAGTTCTCATGTTGCTTACAGTCCACGGTGTATTCAATTTTGACACATGTCTTCTAATTTGCTATCTTTATGGTACTGATGACTTTGGATTCAAAATTTTAAGTTTCCTTCTATCAAATGCAGGCAATTTGCCTAATTTATAGTACCAATTTACAATTTCTGCGTTTTCAGCCATCTTGGAACACTTTGAATATGATGACATCGCTAATGGCGTTACTATGGAAACTATGACATTATATGACGGTCGTCTCTGTATTCAACAAATACTTGATTCAATATTATTTCTGTCAATACCAAAACAAATACTATACTACTAAAATTCGCAAGGTTATTAAGCATTGTTTGTGGGACATGTTTTTGGATCACCCTGTATCTTTGAACACAGGTAACGGTATCATTGGTTAAGAGTAAAGCAACACTCTTAATAAATTATACAGTTACCTGTGTCTTTGAATGCCTGCGTTTTAACAAAAAAACATACCGCCTCCTCGATAGCCTAGTGGTTGTGCGTTCGCTTCGAGTGCGCGAGGTCTCAAGTTCGATCCGTGGCCACATCGTACATGGTAATAACATGGTAGCTAGACGCTCATCATTAAAGAGTCTGCCTCACATATTGGTGTATTGCAATAATAAAATAAAATTGTCAAATATTCGCGTAATTTTGGTATAGTTGCCTGTATATCACATAAACAACCACACTGACATTTAAAAAACTTGAGAAACTTCAACATTTTGTATTTATTTAGTATTTGTACATCAACACTTCTATAGGGTATTAATTTGTACATCAACACTTCTATAGGGTATTAATACCCTATAGAATTAACACTACTATTACTTAAACTGCCTGAAATTTGTACGCATTGGATGAAAACGAATCGAAAAACGAACCAAATACCTCACTGATGTTTACGCTGTAGTTTGTTGATGTTACAGTTTGATCACGTGTGAATTGCATTATTCACAAAGCACGTTGAAAGGGAACATAGCCGGTTTTCTTCAAGCAAAAAAAAATATCAGTGGGCGATATTGAGAGTGGTTAAAATGGCTTATTTGCACAAAATCTTTCATAATGCAACCGTCAGCGGCTTTCTATTACATCAATACTTGGTAAGTTGGAAAATCACGATATACAAAAATTTTAGCCAAATCTGTGAGGCAGCACTTTTAAAGGGAAACTGGCTTCTCTTCTCTCATGTGCCCGTGGCGATGGATAACATCAGGAATGAGGTGTCGAGAGTGATACATGTAAGTTGGAAACACTTGCTGCACAATCAACCTTGAATAATTGAGTATAAACTAACAAATAATTTTGAAGTGGTTTGCGGTTTCACCCTGTTCGATGTTCTCATAGCGGACAAAAACCTTTTCATTCCCACTTCACACGGTCGAATACGGGATTAAATATAATTGGTGTAACGTTAAAATAATTAATACCCATGCAATGTCTTCCATCAAACAACTTCTTGCTTGCTGATCTAGGACATTTCGTTTACACTTTGGAACAACCAAAGTATTCAAGATGTGAAATGTTGTAACAGGTTATTTGCGGTCTATGAAGGGCTGGCCCAGCTGATCAATGGGACTCCATAATGACGTAGGATAGTCTCCGTACAGGATGCGGTTAGTATTTTACCCGATATTGTTTTAAAGGGGCTGTCTCACAAATCGGGCTAAAAATTTTGTTAGGCGTATTTTCCTACCTAACCAAGTATTTTTGTAATAGAAAGCCACTGGCGGTTGCTTTATGAACGATTTATGACATATAAGCAATTTAAACCACTCTGGAAATTCGGCACTCTGTATTTTTCCTTTTGAAAATATCGCAGAGTTTCCTTCCAAAATGTTTTGTGAATTATGTAATTCACATATGATCAAACTGTAAGTTCAACAAACTAAAGCGTAAACATATGTGAGGTATTCGGTTCGATTCGCAATTCGTTTTCGACGAATACAAACAAAGTTCAAGCAATTTAAATAAAAGTAGTGCTTATTCTATAGAATTTTAGGTGTAAAAATGCTAAATTATTACAAAATGTCGATGTTTCCTAAGTTATTTTTTATGTCAATGTGGTTGTTTATGGCATATACCGGCAACTATCCCAAAATTACATGAATACTTAACAATTTAATTTAACGTAACGCAAATGATCCGGCTAAAAATGGTGGATATCAACAATAATCAGCACGTGAGCGCAACATTTTGCGTATTTTGTATCGTTATTCTTGAATTCTGAAGACAGGAATGTTCTAACGGAATGCCCGTGTTTGTCTGGCATGCCCGTAGGTACTTGGCCGTGCACTGAATCAATGCGCATCAATGTAATGTACGTTGAATGTTACTATTCAACCGTAAACACTGCAAAACAGACATGAAATGCGGACATTTGAGACCCATAAGACAAAATAAAAGCTTACCGAATCAAAACTATGTACTTGCATGTATTGTACGGTTACATGTCCTGTCCAGATACTCATATTTTATCAATACCGTATTTATATTTTAAAGGTGAACGAAACAGAAACAAAAATGGTCCAGTTCGTGTTTTACAATAATATTTCCATCGGCAATATGTACAGTTACGGACATTAATGTTTAACCAGTTTTTAGAATATAATATCGCTTTATTCCTTTGTCTCTTTGGTTATTTATCTCAACCCATCACGTCCAAACTGATGTATTGACATCGTATTTATTATCATACATACACCATACAAAAACTCGTGTTTTATATAAACAAATAAAGCCCTTCATACAATAATATGCAAATGTACTCGTCAAATACAATATTGTATTGAACGAGTGTATATAGATATATCAGAACACGTCTATCTAGCGTGTACATCAGTTAGAGCTCAAAATTCCGCACAATATATATTTTTACCAAGCACATCAGTCGGTGTGTACATACATCTGTGTCAAACTCACAATTGTGGAAATAGGATAAGCATTCTTCAACTTCATCTACGAACGAATGTACATCCCTTAACATGGTTTGTGAGTTGTCGAGTTTAAAAGATTGATGAAACTAACGTTGTATGTTTTAAGGGGATTTTACATGCAAACATCCAGGGTTCTGATTACCCAATTGTGCAGGTCAAGCAGGCAATCGAAAATGACACCAATCGAGTAGTTGATGCTCGTGATATAGGTAATCGTACCGAGGTAAAATTATAGGTTCTACGAGCTAGAAGCATCGTCCATGGAATCTGGACATTCTACTTTAACTGTACTTCATATCGGTTATATATTCCTGTCAGTTGTAATGGGTTATCACTGTCCGGTATTTTGAAGTCCATAACTCAGTAGTAAGATAAAATTTGAATTAAACGTCACACCAAAGGACACCTCTGATAGTTTAAAAAAACGTCATACAAAACCCCATGGAAAATTACAAAATATCTACATTTTTTCGAGATTAAGCTAATGCTATACTAGTTTTTGTTTATATTTCGTAGGGATCACAGCTTCGACTTGTGTAATAGAACAAGGACCACACCGCACAGAAAGTTTGGAAAAGTAAACAGGAAATTTTGGATGCAGCCCCGAGCGGAAAGAATATTTTAGATGTGATGAATCCAAAATTGACCCGCTAAAACGAGCAGGATATCAATCTCGAAATCACATGTTATGTGTATGTACTGCTGTATGGATACTACTAGTAAATACAAAGTTGGAATGTATATATTATTTTAGTGCATTTTTTTCTTCAGTTGTAAAATACTATACATCAGAATCACAGGAATCACAGGAAAATAAACCCTTCTCATTTGGAGATGAAGTAAAATAAAACTTTTCCTTGGAGATGAAGTATAATAAAACATGTTTACAAAAGGTAAATGAATGTAATTCCTGCAAAAATATCGTTTTAACACAAGAACGTTTGTCTCCTACAAAGGGTTGAACTTCTAAATCTGGCTGTATGCATCCTACAAAACATTCATGACAATATTGAATTCATATCAACCCGTTATGTGGATGTTTATTAAAATTCGACCAATTGTTTTGGTGACCAAGCGCGGAAAAACTGCATGAGAACCAGACAGACAGAAGTCCAGCAGAGAATCAATATGTCTTCCTCACTATATGTTAGAGACATAATATAAATCCTCTTCCAACCATTGGTGGGTACATAATAAAAACATAAATTGACAGACACCAACACATTGTAGCTATGAACTCTGGTCATTGTACAATTTACAAATAAACATAAACAATAGCAAATATAACGTAAGTAATATGCTCTAGAGAACAAAATATGAATTATTTATAACCACTGCAAATATTTCTAAGAATAAAATTAAATGAGTTATATATTGACATACTACTATATCATTATACATGTACGTGCGAACCAAGTACAATTGTGATACAACAAAAATATTCGACGAAAAATGAGATTCCACGTGCCTTTCAAAACTTCGTTACTGTATATTTCAGCACCTAGCTTTAACGCATAAATATGCAATTGCATTCATAGTATTCTTCTAAATATGAATATAATAATTTTCTAACAATCGCCACAATAAGCCATAGAGCTCTATACTCTACTCAAATCAGTCAAGACGGGTATCTGCGATGCACTCTTTGCAAAATAATACATCATAAAATAATAAGAGTAAGTAAGGAACATAGAACAAAACAAGATCAAGTTTAGTGTAATGGGAAATTAAACTGCCTAAGTATGATGTATGTGATATGTTTGATTTATGCATTATTCTTTTTTTTTATTTCCACATTATTTTTTTTCAGGGGAGATAAATATTTTCGTCATCAATAGGTAGATGTGGGTCGAGGGCATCCCACATACTACCATACAACAAGTAGTGTAATTGTATGTTATTCAATGAAAATAAATACTCAAATACTAAGTATACTAAACATAGTTAATTCAATATATGCATACATGCATACAAGTATTGCATCATACAGTGTACATACATGCATACAAGTATTGCAACATACAGTGTACATACATGCATACACGTATTGAAACATACAGTGTACATACATGCATACAAGTATTGAAACATACAGTGTACATACATGCATACAAGTATTGAAACATACAGTGTACATACATGCATACACGTATTGAAACATACAGTGTACATACATGCATACAAGTATTGCAACATACAGTGTACATACATGCATACAAGTATTGAAACATATGTTGTAGTTGTAGTGTACATACATGCATACAAGTGTTGTAACATACAGTGTACATACATGCATACAAGTATTGAAACATACAGTGTACATACATGCATACAAGTATTGCAACATACAGTGTACATACATGCATACAAGTATTGCAACATACAGTGTACATACATGCATACACGTATTGAAACATACAGTGTACATACATGCATACAAGTATTGCAACATACAGTGTACATACATGCATACAAGTATTGAAACATACAGTGTACATACATGCATACACGTATTGAAACATACAGTGTACATACATGCATACAAGTATTGCAACATACAGTGTACATACATGCATACAAGTATTGAAACATACAGTGTACATACATGCATACACGTATTGCAACATACAGTGTACATACATGCATACAAGTATTGAAACATACAGTGTACATACATGCATACGAAAATGGCATTACAAAAATCCTCTTTGATTTTTATTTCATTTTGGTGGGTGCAGGTACTTTTTTATGTTCCAATTCTGTCGGTGGTTCCTTTCGTTCATATATGATAGAGAAAGCTAGAATTTATGCATTATTCTGATTGACTGCAGCAATACAATATGTCTTCAACATTACATACGGCTACCAATCCAAGACGAAACTTGCTTCGCTTCGAAAACAAAAATAGCGATACATATTTATTTTTTTTACCGATTTCTATGAAACATACACCAGTCTAAGGGGGATAATGTAAGCTTTCCACGGAATGTAGCATCCCTATCAGTAGCATGACCGTTTTCTCCAAAACCTTACACGAAACATTCGCGAAGAAGACGTCAAGTACGACTTGGCGGTAAAAATTTTGCCCAGACATGGACAAAATAAATCTGAATTACTTTGCACATTGGTCACATTGGAACCTTGGTTTTTTTTCCTGAAAAATAAATAAAAAAAAGAATCAGTTGATTGGTTCCACATACACGTTCATATTGATGTCTACGTGTCAAAACATCTGACAACATGGCTAGCATGGTCCTTTATTGCTCACCTAAGTATACATTGACACCAGACTTGTACAAATACCCAGTGAAAAATATTAACAAATACAATGTTTTTCTATGATTTGACTTTGTGTGTCAGGGTGAGACAACCAGACAGGTGCTCCAACCCAAACATTAACAGTATTTACAATATGTGAGAACAATTAAGTTACACAGTTAAACACAAGTTGTTTTACATGAGCAATAAAAAGTAAACAATGATGTTAAATAAGTGAGAATAATATAAGAATTATGATATTGCAATAGTTGTTACGGCGGGTAAAACACGAGCCGGACCATTTTTATTAAGACCAATAGTCCAATGCGACTAGGCTTTCAGTAGTCGCATTCAGTAGACCATAGGTACGTTTCCAGGAAACCTATGAGTATTGTACCTTTTGCAGACGTCAAAACATAATTTTAATACTTAAAACTCAAATTAGTGCGCAATGTGTAAAGGAGGGTTCATTAAAAGTTGTCTGTGAGTTTCATTTGATATAGAATAGCCTTACGGGACAACCAACGTCCCGCACCCCTACCATGAATAAAAACGTGTTATCCAGTAAGTGCAATCGGTCGAAGTGGTCGTACTCTAGTGATTTAGTGAGCCTTCTTAACAAAACCAAATTGCTAGATTGAAAATTCTCGAATATATTGATCACCCGTCGTATAGTGGGGAGATATATTGGTTTATGCTGGGCGTCTGGGCGTCTAGATGGATGTCACAAAGTTGGTCAGCGCTTGTTATACTTAACCATTGGTCAGATTTCAACGAACGTGTACCTGCTTACTTCGTTCCAAGCCTAGTTGTGCATATTGTCAGGCTTTCATGTCGGATGGTTTTTGCCGGAATTATTGTGTTTTGTGTAAAGGGAGACATACGCTTATACGTTTCCACTATTTACGCATGATTACGTAAGCTTTTTAAGCAATATCTTCCAAACACGTATTAACAACCTCATTTTGATATTATTCTACCAATAATGACGAAATATCGATGGCTTAGAATGTGAAGGTCGGTAGTACAAAATCGATACTTAGAGAAAACAAGAAAAAACTGTCTGAAAAATGCTCTTTACTTATGGAAAAATAAGCTTTTTGAAGTTCTGTTTGGTCAACATGACCTGTTTCAGATTTTCATGAAAATAGGCTCATAAGAAGCGCCCTGTGATGCAAATTTCATTAGATTATGCATTGGTCTTATAAGACCTTCTCATTCTAAGCAAGCGATATGTTGATATGATGGCATAAGAAATTTTGAACAGTTGTTCTGCAATCAAGAAACGTTCTTGTCGAAGGAAGGCAATTTACAAACCGTTTACTTTAACAGTGACATTTTTATTACCGCTCAAAATTCATTAGTCATTTTACAGCGCGTAGGAATTTATTCGCGAAGATACATTAACTCACAGAAACAAACATTCCAAATTATCTCGCAATACAATGAAATAAAAAATAATTCAATTGCAAGGGACAAATATTCTTTAAAATGATTGAAAATTATGATTTTGGTTGAGATTGGCTAGAACTCGTTTCTTGCTCGGATGAATTGGTTGTGGAGATATTACATGGTTAAAATCGTAGTGATTTCTGGATTGTATGTATAAACAATACTTGGGGGAAATACCCCAAGTAAAAATAGCTGATTTCGTTGACATCTGGTTATTCCGTCTATCGTCTAATTAGAACGCTCGTTACGCTACGCGGGGAATTTTATAAACAAACTCGCGAGAAAATGTTAACATGGATCGAGTTATGGAATTTAAATATTTACGAACTTAATTGGGTGAAGTTCGTCTTAAATTAAATATAGTTTATGAAGCATCCGTTAATATAATTACAGAGGGTACTGTACGAGCGGTTAAATATATAGTGATATGAAATCAGTGAAAAGAATAGTCCAAGGTCTTAGACGAAGAGTGCCCATGGGCGTGAAGTCGTGAATCGAAATAGATCTATAGCTGTGTCAGACATGCAAACGAAGATAACAACAAGTCGCAAACATTAGATCTATTTGAATAAAAAAGTAAAACTGAGACTGTGTCCGTGAACTTCTAAAAGTGAAGTAAACACAATTTGTAAACAACGATGAACGGACAGGTGCCTATGGAGCTCATTTGCCCTCGTCGTAAGTGAAAATGTTTCGTGCCCAGCTGATTCGAATGTTAGGGTAATAAATAATTACTACCTCGATCAATTGTTCTGAATACTATCTTAAAAATCGAAAGAAAAACATTGTAAATATGTTTTTCTTCGATTGTTTTTCCGAACAATGAATTTGAATATTTTGTTTGTTAAAGCTCGAATTTGATTGGACGATGACACGAAAACACCCGAGACAAATACCCGTCATTGCTATAAATAGAAATGAACGAAATGGATTTGATTGGTCGATTTTTCGTTCATTTGCGCACGAAAAGGGTCGTTTTGAACCAAAGTGTGATATCACTGGTGAAGAATACTCTGGTGAACGAGAATGCATCCGAACGAGTGCCTGTGTTTTATTCACCGACAAAATACAAACCCGAGTTTTTATTTCAATTCTAAACACGATAATATCCCGTAATATTTACCTGCGCCATTTCCATTTTCACCCATTTTACATTGAACATAATTCCACGATGAAATTGAGTGGCTTATTAGCTGGTACAATTACCTCCCTCGATAATGAAAACGACCTTTGTAATTTTCTGAAGGAAAGTATACATTTTAAACATTTAAACAATTTTAATAACACGAGTATGATGTATCAATTGCATGAAAGAAAAATATAAATGAATTGATTATTTAAAAGTTTTTATGAAAGTGTCGAGAGTTTGTTGGACTTTCTAAAAATAGATGCGCATTGGCTGTAACACTGGATACTCGTGCAACTTGCCTTTTTCACTACAAAGCTTACGTTGATTCATTCGTAAATATGGCACGTGATATTTAATTCCACTTAACTACCTTAAATCAAACATGTTGTTGTTCGAGGTTTTGTGAAGGAACGAAACATATTTTTTGGAGTTTAATTAAGAAACAACTATAACAGTATATTCTATAAATGCTCATGATGTATTTTATATAGTTGTTTTGTCATTCTTGAGCGCCCAAACAAACATGACCAATTTGCTGTTTTCGGGGCGTAAATAGTACCAGCCAATTCGTCAGGTGTATTTTGTTGCGGTAATGATATACAGCTTGGATTCCTCTATGCGTATATGGATTAATCCGCAGATCGTGTTATAATTAACCTTAAAAACCATTACACATTCCTATTTTGATACATTTAAAACAACCCCCATGAAAAGCTAATAATTAAGTTTTTACTTACGCACAGTTGACCTCTATTAACACAGTTGACGCCATCTAACACAAAAATACGAGATTTTCTCAACGAAACTAGCTTTCACTACTAGTATTAAGAAGAATAATTATTAATGGAGACTATTTTTTGCAAGATTTTTATTTTCGAATATCTGCTGATTTACTTAATACCACGAAAACAATTAATTAGTTCATTGAAACTTATATCCCTTATAATCTTCAAATATATATTTGACTTACATGTCGCTGGCTTGAAATCTGCATCACGAATCGTTTCTTATCGGAAGTGGTCTTGTTGACCAAACTGAAGTTTAAAAAACAAGTTTAATATTCCATAAGTAAAGACTTTTTCAGACAGTTCGTTCTTGTTTTATTAAAATATTTCTAATTACACGAACAGTAAGGGATGTTCGGTGATTTTCGGTAATTTCCGTGAATTAGATTAATATGTGTTAGGGGGTTCAATGACGTTCAATCTCAAGTATTCAAAGCGTTTTAGTTGAAATTGCTAAGTGCTTTGAGACTTTTTCTCGCAGTACATAGAGGAAGTTTCCGGTTATTTTCGTGAGTTGCTAGTATATTAACCTATTCTTATTTCATTGACACACTTCGTGGGTCCTGAATCAGCCGTTTGTATGAATGAAATGCCAGAATATCTCATGGCCAATCCTTCATTGGTTGCCACGTAATTGTTTGTCGTTTCTCATTATACAAGATCGGAGCGATAGGCCTAACCAGTGTAGCTTGCCATTAATTGCTTTCTATCATGTGTTTAACCTTGTTCGTTGTTTATCACGCAATATCAGTGCAGATAGTTCCAATATGACACAAGCGGCGGTTTCTATGATCCTCCGTTTCTGATTGCATGCTGTAATATATTCCCTGTCGACACGTGATCTATATTTAAACCTTGATACGCAGTTCATGTCATGTTTGGTGACACATCACGCATGAACGCTTCCTCATTGGGCTTAAGATACGAAGGATGATCCATATATAACGAGAAAATGCTTATAACTTTGCTATTACACGTTATTTTGTAAAGGTATTTTATATGGTGGTTAATACATATATTAGGAGAAAACGTACGAAATAGTTTTTAAATATATAGAAAAATAAAATGTTTGGAACATTTCTGCCGACCTTTGAAACCGTTAGGCGGGGCAACGTCATTTTTGCACCTTTTAACGTTATTCAGAATTTAACCATGATCAATTTGACGATCACATTCATTAGGCCCTATTGGATTATTTTTAAAAAAACTTTTCATATCATCATCCTTCAATATTTATACGTCTGCGCCAATGCCATACCAAGTTGAAAAAGACTCACGAGTCGATAGTTATTCTAATGAATTTAGTTCAAAAGAACAAATATTTTCGTGCGTAGTTACATGACGTCGACGTTACGCCAACTTTGCGTTAGAGTACTACTCTTTTTCCAACTAATTTTTAATATGTTCACAAATCGAAGCTTTTGACATGGCATGATCACGAAATGATTACTGAATATCGTGCACAATTTTATTATAACTCGTTTTCTTCAAAACCTTTTTCTAAACCTTTTGTTGTCCGCAATTATTGCTATCACGGAATTATAACACGTGCGTGACGTAACGAATGACAACACAGCCCTTGTATGACGTCATCATCAGTAAGACGAATCTTAGGTGACGCCAATTACCAATTTTCATCACATTGCTATTGCTTACATGAAAAATGTGAGGGTTTGAATTTGCGAAACAATGGTAAAAAAAAAGAAAAATGCCCCGCCTCGGCGTATTGAGGGTTACCTTAGCAACCATAGATTTTAGCATGATGTCGCTGTAATCATGAATATTCAGGGAAACATTGCTAATGTATGTTATTACAACCAACTGAAGAACAAAATTATTAGCAATTTCTCGTTATGTATGGATCATCCCTCGTATTATTCAGCCTTGCTTTCGATTTTGACCGATCCGATACAACAGGAAAGCCTTATTTTGTGCCAAATGTTTGTTTGTGTTGGTTTGTTTGCTTCGTCAGTTTGAGGTCATCCAGTTTCTTCCGGCCGATTTAGCCACTGACCTCCGGCTTCGAGGGAAGAAAAAGAAGCGCTTGTGTGATACAAGGAATCCTGGTACAAAGCTGTAGCTCTTTCCGAATAATTTACACTCCTTGGTTATTTAACTTACCCAGTGTATAGCACCGACACACACGAGATGTAAAATAGGCAGCCTCCCAGTTCATCTCTAGTTGGGAGAGACACAAAGAAACCATTATTCAGCCTCGCGATGTCATACACTTAGATAAATAAACTGTGACTAAAGCATTTAAGTTGCTTCAATCAATGGTATTTGTATAAAACAACGAAACCAACTATGTCCATGGAACATCGATTGGGAAAATGTAGCGCGACAAATGTACCTAAATTGGGAAATTATTAAACATGTTTCGATCATTTAGTATTAATTGCAAATATGATGTTTGCTTGCTCCATTTCTTTTACTCCAATCAGCAACAAATTGAACGACCGTGTAACAGCCAACTTGCTACTCAATGATCAGGTGGTAAATGTACTGTCGGTTGAACGGATGCGTGTCGGAAAATAGACTTTCACTTGGTACTATTTGTCAGCGGTCATTATCGTTGCGGCTAAACATAGGATACACTCGGATAATCTGATATACATCGGGTACATTCAGATAATTTTATATACATATGATACACTCAGATAATTTTATATACATAGGATACACTCAAATAATGTGATATACATCGGGTACATTCAGATAATTTGAAACCACGTGCCTTTGTTGATGATTTCATTGCTCGCTTTCATAAGCCAATTCAGCCTATTGCTTCAACACTAACAAAAGTATTACGGTATAAATGTTAAATTCTGCAAAACGACTTTAGATTATGTTTGGCCAATAACTTACTGAACTAGTTTACGTGACAATACTTTCACTCCATAGTTCAATCGTACCAGGAATGCATGGCATTCTGGGAAAATATACTTTAAAATAGATAAAAAACACATGAAATTAACTAAATTATGTTGATTAAACAATTTTTTCTCGTTCAGTATAATAGACATCTAATGTAGCGGATTAATCGTTAATGATATATCTGTGATGAAAAAATGAGGGGGCGGCTTCTCTCTACATTATCTTCGACTAACGATGTGTATATCGCATAACTTTCTAGATTACTAAAACATACTTACATAATATTGGCAAAGGCATTAGACAGGTATGTGACACAAATATATATCAAAACAGTCGGTAAGTAACCATTTTGTATGTGAAACAATCACACTGCTCAGTCATTTTTATTGGCAATGCGAACCTAGAAAACCAAAATAAAACACTTTTAAGACGTTAGATTTTTAAAAGTTGAGCAGGAAATGGCGTAAGTATTAAACACATATACAGACTCTTCGACGAACAATAATAAAACGTAATATGTTTCAACAACTAAATGTACGGCTGTAGGAAAGTTTTCGTAAGTTTTTGTTTTTGGCTAAAACACTGAATACAACGTGTAATAGAATAGTGAGTTTTATTACATAAAACTGACATTTATGCTGATGATTTTGATACCGTTCTGGTGCGTGCACTAGCACTCACAGTTTTATGCTCAAGCTATCCTAATGATAAGGTTCACCTAGATGTATGTTGAGTTTTGAGAGGTTCTCGGAAGGAAGCAGCATTTGCTTCTAAACTTGACCGATTTGAAAACGCAATAGTGGGTTTTGATGCATTTTAGCTAGTTAATGTGCTTCCATTTTATTGCAAATTTGCACTTAATGGGTTCAATACATGAAGTAAGTTATGTACAAGTTTCATTGCAATCAAGGTCTAATGGTCACAAAACCAAGTCCCGAAAAGTATTGATCGACAAGGTCAAATTCACAAAATTAATAATGTACTTATGAGTTGTGACTGTTATGCTATCCACGCGCCAGTGCTTCATTGGTGGGAAAATAAAAAGTTGTTGAATCTATAAGGAAATCGTGTGACTCTCTTAACATCTCTGAAGTTTCTGATTGCTGATTAAGTCTTAACAGAACTACTCAAAAATAAAAACAAACACCTATTGCATTGGCAAGATGTACGCTATTTATTTTGTGATGATACCTAACATATTCGTGTCATATGTTTAACATTATACATAATTTCATTAAAATGGCTATGATTGCATTCAATTTTCTAGTATAGTTGCTGGTACATATAGCCCGAGCCTTCCATCTATTTATCATGCTCAAGTACAGTCTGCTTCGCGAACGATGCTATATTGCTGCTCGTACACAACAAAAACAGTGGAGGAAACATGGAACCTTGACCTTCGAAGTCATTTGAACTCTGGATTCCAGACCCTTCCTCCGAATACTGAAAACATGGTTTCTGTTTCATGTACTTATAATCGAAACTATTAAAAATCATAATTTGAATAACATAAAGTCGACGTGACTCGTCTAGCGTCTAGCGTCTTGTGTAGAAATGATTTATTCGCCCAACGCTATTTCCCAATACCCGCGAAAAACCCCGTGCACAAAAAACCAATCGTTATGTGCATCGCTATGTTAACGCAACGCAGATAACTTTAATTCTAGACAGCCATCTTATATGCCTTCAAAATTAACTTTGCCAGTAAAATTCCAATGATCTCCACATTCGTAACAAAAGCTGTCAGTAGGTGTTTGCCCATGTTTAATACGCTGCATTATGGCTGATGGTTCAGATTATACCTGTCCTAGGTATATGACAGCTCAAACCAGCAACCAAAAGGCGATTATGGAATGTGTAAGGGTAAATAAGAAGACAGAACAATTTAAGCGATTTAAACATGGTTCAAAATAAACATTAATCAAAATGTAATGGAATGTATTTATTTTAGTAAAATACAGCTTCCAATACTTTTTTCTTATTTTTAAATTAGCTTGGTATTGAGTCGATGAACGCCATATCGCTGGCTTAGATTTAGAAGGTACTACTTACGACCTTATAAGGCTCATGCATATTTAAAATCTGCATCTCAATGCGCTTCTTTCGAGCCAATTTGCATGGAAATCGGAAGTGGTCATGGTGACCAAACCGACGTTTTTTTCTTGTGTTTTGCAAAATATTGATTTTGTTCCTACGACCTTCTAATTCTAAGCCAGCGATATTTTCGAAATAAGTCCTATCTGTCAAAGATAACATGGTTTATAAATAAATGTTTTGTTTCATTCTTTATTAATGATACAGTTACATGTGGACGCCTATAAACGAGAACTATTAACAAATTAATAATTGCCACGACAGTTTAAAGAAATACTTCTATTTCTTCCTTACCGAGTTTAGATATGTGCGCAATATGATGGAGCCATATGGCTTCATTTTGTATTATTTAAAGCAGCATCTACGTCATAAGCCAACAATTGGTTATTGCGCTGGCTTATAATGAGAAGGTATGTATAAACACGCTATGTTGAGAGAAAACAAACAAAAATTCTGAAAATACTCTATAGTAATGGAAAACAAGTTTTTTCAACTTCAGTTTGGTCAACATGACCTGTTCCGATTTTCATGATAATAGTCTCATAAGAAGCGCCTTGTGATGCAATTGTCACATATGTATGGGTCTAATAAGGTCGTTACTACCTTCACATTCTAAGCCAGCGATTTGATTACTGAAAATCACTGTGATCGTATTACCAGTGAAATTAGGAATGTCAAAACAATTTTTGTCAGAGCAACAAGTTTTCTGTAAATGTTGTATGTGCGTTCCGTGGCTTAGGTTTGACAATTGTTTTCATTAGGTCACACGATTTTATTAAAACTGTCGATTTTCCTCATCGTTTAGAAATATCGTAACCTTTTTAATCAAGAAAGCATGTGTTTATAATCGGCAGAATCTTGTATTTAATTAGCAAACGTTAATTTTCGCAGTCGGGGATGTCAATTTCGTCCTATTTGCCAAGCACAGATGTTACTCAATAATGAAGTATTCGTAATGTAAAAATAAGTATACATAATTAACCATTATCCCATCATAATAATCAAATTAAATATCGTTATATGAGTATAGTCAAACTCCATAAACCCAGCCTAACAATCGAATAAAACATCGTTAAATGAGTATAGTAACACCCGGTTTTACGAATTGCAGCGAATCTGTGTTTTTTTTTGTTCGTTTTAAGCATCTGTAAATGAAAAATCTAAGAATATCTTAAAAACTAGCAGAGAAATACTGTTAGGAATTTGAAATAATAGTGCTATATATGTGTTCTCTATTAGTATAACAGGTTTGATATACTTTTTATGGGTAAATCAACCTGTGTGCGACGGATATTTATAAGGCAGGTTGATTACTGACATAATTATTGAGAACATATTTATAATAAAGTGAGACATAGTTTGTTTTTTGTATCAACTCACATTAACTTGAATTATATTTTCATAACGTTGCTATTTTTTCCACTTTAGAATGACTTTCTCGTTATGTTGAGTGTGGACCGAATGTAGATCTGAAACCTTACTCTAGTTTATTACTGACGTAAAACAATGCAATGATGTTGATCTATAATACCTTCAACCTGTTGCTTGTTTTACCTACATAACCTAGACTGCAGTGAAAGTCGGTAAAATATATTGTGAGAGAAAATAAGAGTTCGCTAAAAGTAGTTCAATAGGTATTGCAATCTACTAATAGACTTTGGGCTAAAACCAAGTGGTCGTTTTTCATTTTCGTATATTTCCCCGCTGAATCAATTGTTAAATGCAACGGCTACTGAACGCCGAGTTATACTAGAATAAATGCAACGGCTACTTAACGCCGAGTTATAAGTTAGAATAAATGCAAAGGCTACTGAACGCCGAGTCATACGCAACGGCTACTGAACGCCGAGTTATACTATAATAAATGCAACGGCTATTGAACGCCGGGTGATTCTATAGTATAACTCGTCGTTCGGTAGCCGTTGCATTTATTCTAGTATAACTAGGCGTTCTGTAACCGTTGCATTTATCTAGTATAACTAGGCGTTCAGTAGCCGTTGCATTTATTCTAGTATAACTCGGCGTTCAGTAGCCGTTGCATTTATTCTAGTATAACTCGGCGTTCAGTAGCCGTTGCATTTATTCTAGTATAACTCGGCGTTCAGTAGCCGTTGCATTTATTCTAGTTTAACTCGGCGTTCAGTAGCCGTTGCATTTATTCTAGTATAACTCGGCGTTTGGTAGCCGTTGCATTTATTCTAGTATAACTCGGCGTTTGGTAGCCGTTGCATTTATTCTAGTATAACTAGGCGTTCAGTGGCCGTTGCATTTAGTCTAGTATAACTCGGCGTTTGGTAGCCGTTGCATTTATTCTAGCATAACTCAGCGTTCAGTAACCGTTGCATTTATTCTAGTATAACTCGGCGATTAGTAGCCGTTGCATTTATCTAAGAAATAAGCTATGAAAAACCGTTGTATACTGGCTGTTATACAATGGTTTGGAGTTTTGACGCGTAGGAATTAACCACGAAGGCCGTAGGCCTGAGTGGTTAAGTAGTAATTAACCACGAAGGCCGTAGGCCTGAGTGGTTAATAAAAATGCGTCAGAACGACAAACCATTGTATAACAAAGGTACATTACGGCTTTTGAATATTTTTTTCGATTCTAACATGATTTGAGCTCGCAGTTATATATTAAGCCAGTGTTACTTTGTGACAGTATGTTGTTTACTTTACTTTTTTACATGCATGACGTCATAAAAACGACATGACGTCATTTCCATTGTATATCGGCCGATATACAACGCTATGATTTGTGGCAAAATCGCCGGTCATGTTAGATAGAATAAATGCAACGGTTACAGAACGCCACTTTATAGAAAAATAATGATAATAAAGTTTTACAATAGTAACGTTTTATCCCAAGATTGTTAAAGCATCTACACCTACTAAACGTCGAGTTATGCATTGGACTTGGCAATTTAAAATAGACAAAAGCAGTTTACTACATTATTATGGCAAAGTTGTATTTACCTGTCGAAAGTCTACAAGTCAAATAGTTTCGACGGGCAAATGGTGTACCGACTTCATTTGACAGAGAATTGACAGGATCCTCGACCGTCTATCTCCATAATTTAACAGCTGATGTGTAGAAAATTAAGCATGAAAATCTCAAAAGTGTAAAAAAGCGCGGTAGGCCGGTAGTTTTTCAAATTGGCACAAATATATATATAGGCACGAGAATTTGACATACGAAATTTATCAACAAATTGTTAAATAATAGGGAAAATCTCTATTAACGATTACATGCAAAAACACGTGATTGTTGTTGTTGTAGTTGCATTGGCTATGGCCTATTTTTTTTGACAGACCGGATGCAGAATAATGATTCGGTAGACTGAATTTCACGTCCAACTTCCGGTAGAGGCAAGTTGTTGCTCAAGATTTGAGAACCAATCTTGTTTAATTTATTTTTTCCAATATGAAATATAAATACAGTTCCACTCTTTTAATGACGTTATGGCATATAAGCCTGATTCAAACAACGAAAAATATTGAAAAAATACTTATCTTATTTTTTATCCAACGCGAATCATCGCAATTTAAGGCGACGTAGTCGCAAGACATAGCGCGCCAACTTGTGAATATGTTGAATTGAAATATAAATAGCAACAAAAGCAAGTGTAAAACTATAATAACTATTTATAGGGCATATCTGTGCAACCCGTCTCCTAGATCGAAAAACACTCTTTTGTTCGCCTAGTCTCCTATGTCTGGCAGCCAGAGGCTAGATCTATAGTCTCTATGTCTCTATGGGGGCAAACAATCTCCTTAGTCATTTTATCCTCGATCAGATTAAATCCCTGCTGGATGAAGTGCATTTGTTCATATTACCATGTATAACGCACTGATTTTCAAGACACATATTATGACTCCCTTGTTCCATGTAATATTTATCTGCTCATAAATAAAACCTCATATCAGTCCATTAAAAGGTATTTTCATAAGACATGTTTTCCGGGTTCAACAATATCAAAGATCATAAACCAATTCCGATAATTCCATGACAATAGACCAGAGACATTTAGAATTGTAAGTCTCTGAATGGTACTTCTCCTAATATGACTCTGGAGATGTTAATGTTATCAAGGGAAACAACCAGCACTAATTTTACCAGCTGATCCTAAAATTAACAAAATAATTTACGGAGCGAAGTGCCGGGTACGAATTGTGTTGAGTACGAATAAAAATATTCAGGACGAACGGTGGGAAGTTGTACGAAAGTGTGGAGTACGAAACGTAATCGAAGAATTTATTCAGCGATAAAACGATAAACTCGTGTTTTGTACTCTTTTAATTGAGTTATGTATACATTTTTATCGCAGTGACGGGTTTTGAGGAATATTTTGTAGTTCTGTCTTAGAATTTCGACTTGCCCGGGCGGACATATTACGTCAGCCATAATTGTGCGTAAAATCATTATCGGTTGCATAAAAATACCGATCAGGCGATGGTAAACACACGAAATTCTGTAATTCGGACACATTAACTATAGAACGAACCTGTTTTCGTTCAAGAACATTTTTTAATCTAGTAACGACCGGTTTAATTAGTCTGGTTCACGACATTCTTACAAAATGCTTCTCTTTTTGGATTTTTTTTTGAAATCGTAAACCATCGAGAACAGGTCACGTGCCCCTCCATGGACTTTTCTCTTTGAGCGTTCCAATACACCGGCGGGCCCGTAATCATAACACGGTAGCGGCACGCTAAACATTTACTCAAACTCCTAAAGCAACACGTATGTTTTTCTTATTTTACAACGATTAATCTACGGAAAAAGTTAAAATTTAGATTGTGTATGAAATACTAATCTTTGAATTCCTCCTAATGCAAATCATTGAAATATGAAAATAAAATCAAAGCATGAACATCACAGTAAAATAAATAGTCACAAAAATGACGCCTTGTAACATATTGTGGCCTAGATGTAGGGCGTGCGCTTAGGAATCGAGTCTCGATCCCGGGCTTAACACCCGTCTGGGCCACTGCATAACTTCTGTCAACAAGAATAATCCACATGCTCCACTCGACCAAGGTGTGATTTTGTACCTGTGAGGGCTGTGTCTGAACTGTGCCCTATATAAGGCGCCGTAGATTAATGTTGGCTGCACACACACCAGGAGAGAAATATTCTCCCCAGAGAGACTCCAACGCAGGTAGCCCAATGACCAGGGGAAGTTACAATGTCAAAGGTGACTGAACGGCTGAACTGCTGAACGCAGCAATCGAAAATTGGTAACTTTTCTTAACTTTTTTAGGACGGAGCGCCGGCTCAGGTAGCACGGACAACACTAGCATTACTACAGGATCGCAATATACAACACTTGTCGCTATCACTAAGGTCTTCATATTTCAATATTATTTATAATTTGTCGGGATAGAACATACGAGAAAAATGTTTTCTATCAGAAACAATTGGAGATATGGAACCACTGGGAATCAACCCGATTGTTCAATAAGCGTCGGCGTTATTTTGTCTGTACAAACAGGAGATGAAAGAATTATGCTAAGTTATTATTCATTATTCGTATACTTCATACCATACGATATCTACGGTCGAGAAATTCCGAAATAACATTACAGTCATTAGCTTTTAGTTGTTTACACCCAGTTTTCAGACAAGTAACAAGTAGAAAAACTTGTAGGAATTTTACCCACAGACAGTCCAAAAACATACAACAGAAGTACGCAATCTTACTAATATTGCGTTAGTTAAACAGAGTACCACGTTTTATTTATAGCATCAAACACATCAATCATAATCAATGGGACTTGTCAGAATCTCAATATGTCAAAACTTTTTCCTCAAACATAAAGGTTTATCCTCCTTTGATATATCATTCTGCGATCTATCTGTCTGTTTATGACAAAACGGAATATAGTTATGTTATGTCAGTTGCGAATGCGTTCGGTTTGTATGTATGATATACAGTAGCATATACATGTTTACTGAACAGGAGAGTAAGTATGTGGGTTGTCCCAGAAAGTTGCGGACATTTAAAATAAGTTTTATTTGTACAGTCCGATTTCAGTGAAAATGATGAAATAAGTTTTATTTGTACAGTCCGATTTCAGTGAAAATGATGAAATAAGTTTTATTTGTTTAGTCCGATTTCAGTGAAAATGATGAAATAAGTTTTATTTGTACAAATTTCAGTAGATATGGTTCACTATTTCATGACATGTAAATGAAATATATATCATACATTGATAGCATACTCATATTACAAAACATAATCATTTTAATTGTGTGATGATGCTGGTCGGCGCAAGTCAAACGATTTTACATTTTAATTTTTGTAGTTTGAAAAAGTATTCATAAACAATGTACACTAACGTACGTGTCAATGTTTGGCGCTTCAGTGTGTGAATTGTAAAAAAGTCTGATGTCATGAGTCATGCTGTAATGATACAATCATCAAACGTGCTGTTCATACGACTGTGTACACAATGGCGATATCAGACGTTTACGGGGCGCCAGATTTGCAACAAAATATTGCGTTGACCATAGAATGACTCTCGCACAGATCTGCAATAAAACATAGTGATGACCATAGAATGACTCTCTCACAGATCTGCAATAAAACATTGTGTTGACCATTGTATGACTCTCGCACAGATATGCGATAACAGATTGCGTTGACCATTGTATGACTCTCGCACAGATCTGCAATAAAACATTGCGTTGACCATTGTATGACTCTCGCACAGATATGCAATAAAAGATTGCATTGACCATTGTATGACTCTCGCACAGATCTTCAATAAAAGTTTGTGTTGACTATGGTATGACTCTCGCACAGATCTGCAATAAAACATTGTGCTGACCATTGTATAACTCTCGCACAGATCTGCAATAAAAGATTGCGTTGACCATTGTATGACTCTCGCACAGATCTGCAATAAAAGATTGTGCTGACCATTGTATGACTCTCGCACAGATCTGCAATAAAAGATTGCGTTGACCATTGTATGATTCTCGCACAGATCTGCAATAAAATATTGTGTTGACTATAGTATGACTCTTGCACAGACAAACACCTGACGGGAGCCGGGGAAAATATAAGGAGGTCAGTAGGACGTTAGTTTACATATGGTACGAAAGTTGGATATATAGGAGAAGAGGGAGACCGAGGAACGAAAACAATGTTATGAAATCGAACATCGGGGATTGTCAAGATGATTCACAAATGTTGTTTACTCTACAAGTGAGGGGATGTAAAGTAAGAAAACACGCGTCCAGCTTAGTTTCAGTTAGCACAGGACCTGAAATATGTATTGTTTAACTGATTACGCATACGGTGTCCCATTAATTATTTTACCCCCGTCACACCAAACTCGCACCCTTATTGCGTTCTTACGGTGACCAAGGACGCGACATGGATGCCTTGGACGTCGTTTGGTTGTGGTGAGGACACAGCATAGGAGGACATCATTAGGAACCCCTATGATGCAGAAAAGCGCAGAGTGATTGTGTTTACTATTTACTTAGGAAGTGTGATCACCATGACGTCGCGTCATGGTCGCCATATTAATGAAGTATGGTCTCGGATACACCCTTTGTACGCAATGAAGAAGCAGGAAATGAATTAGGACCGCGACCATTCAGTGTCCTACCACATTTAACGAAGTCTTACCAAGACTCGCCATGTCTATTGGATCTCTATTGCAATGACATGTGAATTATTTGTGGACTAGGCATTTTAAGCTAGGTTGACAATGAACGTTTGTACTAGCGTTGGTCAGCGTTTCAAAAGTGGAAAGAATGAGCCCAAACGTCGATGAAATTGCGTTCGCGAGTACGAACATTTTGGTTCACGCTACGAGCATTGTGTATCTGGCGCACGCCAACTTTTGCGAATATTTCCTAGCGCTTGACTGTGTTTACTCGCGCTTGACAACGTTTGCCAGTGTTGTAGTTTTTACCAATTACCGCACGTAAACGCTTGCCAACACAGGTTAGCGTATGAGTAGCGGTCCCTAACTTAGTCCGACTTAGACGAACGTGTTGCCTAACGTCAGGATCCGTTGTACAAAGTCACCAACACGTTATGGAAAGTTCGTCTGCGCTAGCCCCTTGCGTTTCTATCGCGTTCATTGTGTCTTATACCCGCTGGCCTAAGTTGGTCAATCGTTCAGTTGCGCTGGGAAAAGTTCGCATGCGCCTGCCCATGCGTTTCTATCGCGTTCATTGCGTCGGATACCCGTTGTCACCTGCTTGATAAACGTAAGCCTCAATTCATCGACACCACCAGCGTTTTTGCAGACGTTTGCCAACGGAGTTTAACTTAGCAAACTTTGATCAACTTAATTCAGCGTTCAGAAACGTTTACAAACGGAGCATAACTTACATCAGCGTTTATTTCCAAACGTTGACGAAAGTTTGTTTATGCTAAAAGGTTTTCAACGAACAAAACGTTCTTCAGCGTTCACCATCGATCATCAACTTTTCCAAACGTTTAGTAATTTCTACAAGCGCAGCTGCACGTTTGCCCAAACGTCGGTAAACGTCGGCCCAAACACAATAGTGTGAACCCAGCTTAAGTGAGCCCTTAAAATGTGTCCTGTCTGTGTCATGAGAGCGTTCGCAGCATTTCAGCAAGCGTTGTTAATGTTTTTCTTTGGCAATCTGTTAAAAAATATTGTGTTTTAATCTATCTGCATCAGTGTATATTTCGACGTAATCTAGATTACAGGTTGAACTATCCATTATCAAGGCAGACGATATAAATAACTTCCTTGTATTACAAAACATGCTAATTGTTAAATAGATGCTCATGTCTGATTAAACAGAATAATTTCAAAAAATAAAAATATAAACGGTGTAGAGATTAATTTAAAATGCCCTTTAAAGATAATTATACACACATTGCAGGTACACACATTGACCATGTGGTAATTGAAGGAAAATAGTGTGTGTTTTTATTCTTTCGTGAAACTATTAATTAATTCTTAACTATTGACATCAAGATCAAGCATTTTGAATGAGCTTGTGTGCTCTTCTGGTACCCATTGTGTATTTTCATACTTTTTATTTTGTTTTTTATGTGTCTCAATCGTACACAAACCAATCTGAAGATATTTTTCATCAAGTGATATGTTTGTGGCTACTACGAAACCATGCCAAATAATAGATCCTTATGATATGATATGTACAGTAACGTAACCGGTATGCCAGTGGATAGACCACAGGAATGCCACGTGGCAGATTCAGTAGTTTAGATACCCCGATCTGACAGTTGTTGTTCTCCAGTGACAGCATTTGTCTAAAATTAAATCGGAATTTCAGAGCATACTCTTTTAAATGTTAATCTGATTGTTTAATGCTATACAATGCACCTCGAATGCGCCTCCGTATAAAATGACAGCGATACATCAGGGGGGGAATCTGTACATGACAAGCAAATGTAATATTCTCAAGTATGCGAACTTAATAGAACTATTCAGTAACGCAGTGAACGAAATTAAAACATAACTGAATATTTCTATTAATCAGGATTTCTCTGAAGCATTCCATCACTCAGTTACCGATCATTCTTTTTCCTCATAATGTATTCAATTAAAAAGACGGAAAGGAACACTTGGAGCATGCTGATTATTTATTCAATTAAATCAAAATGTCAGATTTACAAACATTTTAATAATATCCAACAGTACTTCAAAATTGCAACGATTCGTGTATTGTCTACTGAGACGTTTGTCAACTGTTACTTAAACATTTGTATTTATATTTTCATTGAAATAATTCTAATCAGAATACGCTAGAAACACGTGATATCAACATCAGCAATCAGTGTTAACGTTTAGTATCTTTCAATGTGTTTTCGTCATACTAGACCTTGTTCTCTAGGCAGTAATTATAGATAAATCGTAAGAGTTAAGTACGCTTAAACATTGACATCATATCATTCAGATCCTGTAATTTTATATATCGTATCCAAAATTAATAAAAGTGCAGGCATAAAGTACCTCCATAGAGTTTAATTCTATACTGATCATCAAAGCAGAGTGTGGGTATTATCATCTAAGTTTCAATTTTCTTAGACGTGTTCATCATAATTTATAATCGTTATTTTGTCAGACTGAATAAAGTTATCATACTATTTCATTACATGGAATCTTCTGCAAGTTAAGATATCGCTGTCATCAGAAAAACTATAAGATGTTATCACCAATGAAGCAGAAGACATTTTAATGTAAATGTTTTATAAGCTTTGGTGATTATCCAGTATTTAGGCTCTCGTTGAGACGCACTCCTGTTCCCACATTCTTAAGTGTTTAATCGTCTTGTTTGACCCTTCGTCTAACCTTTGTTGAACGTTCTGGGTTTTTAGAAAAATTCCTCCTTCACCAAGAAGTAGTTGGAAGCCAATGCGTGTGTATGACATAATAACAGGTGGTATCCGTAAAAACAATGTAATGCACACGTTGTATTTTAGGACGCCCCACAGTCAAAGCGAGAATGGAAATGTTAGATCCTTCGAGCTCTTAATCGCTAAAGCGACTTTATAAATATGGTTTCTGTCCTCTCGTATTTAGTCATATAGTTCGTTTCATGGATCATATTCAACTTTCTAGATAATCGCATGTGATTAAGAAAGTCATTAAACAAGGAATTTGTAAACGCCGCTGATCACACTTTTCAATTATGTTACAAACCTGATATAAAATTCTATATCTATCTTCAAATATTATGGCGGAATATTTTGAACAGATAATCCATCACATAAGACGCTGGATTTTATGATAACATGCATAACAATTCTAAATTTTAAAATATTCCAAATATATAAAAAAATACTGATAAAAGGATGTTTCTAGAATTAGAACATTTTGACTGCCATTTGACGTTTATGAGTTTCAAGCATGCAAGTGCCATGTTTTATCACATTTATAACATTGAACATTCGCACGAAAGCCAAGAACATATTTAAGATGTTAGATCTAGTTCATTTTTATCATCAATGTTTGGCACATCTAAATATAAGGAATACAATTGTTGTTTGGACAATAGGGATAAAATGAGAAATTGCATCAAAGTTGCAAGTCAAATATGTACGTCATGTGGTACCGGGTATGTCAAAATGACAATTTACATACACTTGAATGAAATGACCTGCCTAACGGCAAACAAATTGGTATACAAATATTATAGAATGCATTTTTGTTAAATATAATCGCGAACAAGTCCGGAAAAAGACAGACATAATCGCAAAGTCAGCCATGCAACCTCTCAAATATCGCTGACAAATAAATGAAACCAAACATCAAGGTAACCAAATGGTATTTATGTCCAGAGTTATTTGCCCTTGTCGTAGAACGTACAGTTGTTAATCTCGATAACTATCGGAGATAGTATCTTGAAAGTTGTGATACCCGTTTAAGGTTTGACCATATGGTATAAAGAAGTAGTAACGTTGGAATTATTTATTCCCCCCGACACATTTTGATTTTAGTCAAATTCCTCAATATCCTAAAGAGGTTTTGACTTGTAACTTTACATACTTGATGTCAGTGATAGGGACCACTGATGATTACATTATGTAGACAATATTAGTTTATTAGTGTTCATAGTGAAATTGCACGCTCTTTAGCTATTGAACGAAACCCATTTGGTCTACAGACGGATAGGCGGACGGACGGACGGACGGACATACCTACATGTGCAAAGCAATCAAACATTTAAAGAAATTAAACGTTTGACAGGAAAGAAACGTGCGTGAAAGATTATTTTAAGTATCTGTCGAAACATATACATCTAAAACATATACATTCGTATATTTGAATCAAGAAAAAAACGGTTTCAGCAATGGATGTTTTGAGAGTAGTCGAGTGTTTATTATCGGCATGAATTCCTAGACAAATGCTGAAGAGATATTCAGATACCTGTACTCTGAAGTTATTGTTTTTCAAATATAGAACTTTGTTCTAATATTACAACAAAGTAACTTATCGTTTTAATAAAAACCTATATCCACCCTCCTATTTCAATAAGGCCCCCTTTTATTATGTTCGAATTTAATTGCCTACTGAGCTAGATTTAGGATCTATCTCGCGAACTCTTCATATGTATGTTCATAAAGCGATCGTCAAAGTGTATATGATGTAATTGTTTAAAGTGGTTGCACTTAATAAGTTTCCTCTTTCATACAGAACGTTTTGGAATAGATCATAATGAGTAAGCAATTGTATTGACCACAAGGCAATGCCTCAGATAAATGCCGTCATTTCCCAAATCCGCACATTTGGCTTAAAATTCTATTTTTGATCCGTTGAAATCAATTTATTTTAAGGGAAATGTTATATTTTACCTAGTCTGCTATGTCGTTGTAGAGGTAATAAGGACGTGATTTCCAATATATCAGTATATTGCATTGATACAAAGAGCATTTTGAAACATTTGTCAGTTTATGAAATTATTAGTACATCGGGTGTCGTTATACCGGTGACATGACTGTATGTCTCATTTGCTTTAGGGAGTATTACATGTAACTGATTGTGACCTGTTTCCAAGTTAATGTGACTGGGTAGTCCCCATATGACTGAAATACTGTTCACCTGGGGAACAATATTTAACAAAAACACCAATCTGTTATTTAGGCGTTTGAACAATTATAAAGCTAACCAACTATTGAGATTGTCCTCCACCAGTACACACATGTAGTTATTACACTTTTAGGGAGTACAACCTAACAATTATGATGAACGTCAAGGGGTCACTCACCTTATACGTCGGTGACTTTTTGTTTTCTTATAGAGAGAGATGAAATGATTCAACGCTACGTTATATGCACAACATTTGTACTTGTAAACAGTATTCATATTGTGTCTACGGTCGTGAAATACCTTGGTTACTTTACAGTCATCTTCAATTAACTGTTTGTACCCAGTTATCGGAGAGGAAGTATGAATATTGTTTGATAGGAATTAATTGTACTTTTACACACAGACAGTCACAAAAACACACACATTAGATAAACAGACTGGATACCGTATATTATCATGTTTTATACCATTAAACACATCAATCATATAAGCAATGAGATTTGTCAGAAGGTCTTTATGTCCAATTTTTTATTCATTTATTTCCAAGGTAAATATATCTGTGATAACCAGATGTAACTATGGAGCTAGATATCGCCCAATGTCGTTGTCAGTTTCAAATGCATTCCTTGCGCATTTAGACACATAGTAGTTATACAGACGAAATTAGTACGATCATTTATGAAAATTACAGGAACTACTTTAAAGATGATTAGTTTATGTATTATGCTATACTGGTTTTATGAGAGGGCGAAAGAAAATAGTATCAACAAAGAGACAGTCTGGATTGGAGCAACATAAAAGAAATCAATACAAAATTGGACAGTACGTATATGAAATAACATTGCTATAGGACTGATTTCCGCCTTATTATGGACCGTGACAAACAGTTTTACACAATGCTGTTTTTAAAAGGCTGTGTACAGGTACACTTTCTCCGTTGAATGTTGCCTATTGATTTATATTTGTCATGTGTGGTGGTCCTATTGATTCGTTCTTAGTTCCTGGCTCTTGCTTTGGATAGCTTTGACTGATTGTTGGAGTTAGTTGTCTTGCTCTTGTAGCTCGTCAGTTCCATGTCTGCTTGTTCGTTTTATTTAGTGTTCATTGTTGCATGTGGCCTGTGCTTTTTCGTGGTGTGTTCTTCCTGCTGTTTCTGTCGGGTGATGTCTTCAGTTTTGTATTCAAACATAAATTATTACAAATGGCGCTTGATATGAGGTTAAGCTCCAAAACCGTCAACAATAAATTTTTCAAACTTATCGAATCTCATTATATAAGCCATTTTGCTCGTGGGGTATTTCCATGCAGAGTTAGCAATTTGTAAATATAATTGTTGTGCCTTCGTGCTCTGCTCCTTTCTGTTGAATGCTGCCTTAGGTTTTTTTAACAAGCTAAAGGAAGATGAACTGATGTAGCTTATAAATATAAATATTGACGTATGTTGATGTAGGGTAACGTTCTACATAACCGGGCCACACTATGTAGCATCTCACACGTAGTTCATTGGTCCCTTCATCGTTCATGATACAATCTGATTTTTAATGATTACTGTGATATCTTAACCTGCACGGTGTGCAACAGTCCATGTCATGAAGTATTATGATAGCTTTATATCAGTCTGACGAAATAATTATCATGAATTATGCTGAATACGTCTTGAAAAATAGATGTTTTGATCATGATGTTTATCAAATTAGCATGCGCGATCAGTATAGTGGGCTTGTGTTATTTGTCGTAGTATGATATGCGTCTCATAAATTTAAATTGTGTCACAATGATCTAAATGTACAGTTTTGATACACAGTAACTGTTTTGGAATTGAAGTGGAAGATACTTCAATGTAGATTATTTATCATTCACATTAAAGCTGTATGAATCTTGTTCCTACCTAAGGCTGCTACTTCGTTTATTAAAATACAGAAATATATTCTGTGTGCTGTGTTTGTGTGATTCGTTCTCTTGTCGATGTGCTCTAACTCTGGTTATGTTTGACTGACTAGGCAGCAGGATGTTGGAGAGGGGTGTCTCATATTTTTCCCTGTTTCAGTTCATTCTGTTCTCGTTCTCTTTGATGTATACCATTCTGACTGTTTGTGCCAATTGTGCTGTATTGTTTATGTTGAGCGCTACCGGCTTTGCCAGTCTGATTACGGACTGTCCATTTTCTCATTCATGTGTTGGGCATTGTGTCTTGTAATTGTGGCATGTGATGTGTTTTTGTTTTATTTGATCGGCTGGTTAATTTCAATGTTGCCTTCCCTCTCCGATTTTATACTATCTTTTTGTTAGTATCTTTGTACACTGTTGTTTCTGTTGTGTGCTGCCTTTGTATTATCTTTATTCATACGAACAGAGTCCTAATTTAATGACTGGATTCTATGTATAACTTGCCAAACGGTTGATCAATTGAAATGCACAATTTATATTGCTTGCGCTAACTTGTTATGCACTTCGAAACATTAGTGTTCACCAAAGGGATAATGTGTTTTTGTAACTTCATTACGTTTAGGTAATGGAGATTTATTAAATTATAGCGATGGCTTGATGTTAATTAAGACTGGATTAACACTAATATGCATGTTTATGCAAAGTACAAAAAATATAGAACTTAATGAATGATGAAAATATGCACCAGTTTATAACATCATTGTGTACTTTAAGTAATGCAATCCGTTTATATGTCAATTCCAGAGAAAAGGTGCTATAATCGCAACGAGGACGCTATGCAGTCACCATGCGAACGCCTTAGTCTCCATGGAAGAAACATAACGAACACAATAAAATGTCAAAAGAAACCATTGATGAATATTAAATGATCACTTAAGTTTGTAAAGTAAGCACCCAATTCGACTAATTTATGTTAAACTGGGGGCAGCACTCAACAGAAACAGCAGGACTCGACTGGTACCAAAAGAACAATCGAAAGAGAAAATGCACAAACCTCAAGTTTAAGCGACAATGACAACTAGGAAATGAATAATACAAAATACAACTGAACAGTCACTAACACCACGTCATCCCATTTCGACAGCCTATCACACCAGTCGGTAAAACATATCCAGATCTATAGCCTGGAGACGAAAACGAAATCGTAACATTTCTCTATAATGTATTTTTGTCTATGGTTCTTTGGTCATTTAGTAGATGTCAGATAAAACATTAGATTTTTTATTTCTATGTTAAATATGTGCGTTTTAGAAGATTACTACTCAATCTAAGACAGTTTGTTTAACGGGTCTAATGTATTCCATTAACGGTTGTGTGTACTTTTACACTTGATAAGGATACTGCATTTGCAACATCGGAATTCTTGGCATGTTTCGAATATGATTAATGTGTTCAAAGATAGAAAACATGATCATTTGCGTGACTTACATTATTGTTGAGGTTATTAACATCAGTACGTTGTGTGTGTTTTTATGTGTCTCATGATACAACAAAGACAAGTGGGAACGTTTTCTACCTTTTGGCTTGCATGAATGATTTTGAAATTCAAGTAATATTTTTGTGAATACTACGAAACCATGCCAAATAATAAATCCTTATAATATGATATGTGTAGAAACGTAACCGGTGTTACAGTGGATTGAGCACAGAAATGCCACGTGGCAGATTCAGTAGTTTAGATACCCCGATCGGACAGTTGTTGTTCTCCAGTGAAAGCATTTGTCTAAAGTTTAAATCCGAATTTCAGAGCATAGTCTTTTAAATGCTAATCAGATTGTTTAATAATATGCGCCTCCATATGAAATAATATATATATAATACCAAATATATTTTGAATCACTGACGTAGTTCAATCATTGAAACAGAAGCTCTCTTAGCATTACATTTTACTCATAACATTGATTCCACTCAACAGTTCGAACTAATCCGTCCGCATCGACAGTATATATAACATTTTAAAAATTAATTAATCACATCATTCAACAAAAACAGATGTTACAGAGGTTACAAGAAAAACGAAAAATACAATGCCCGCATAAAAGAACAACAACACAGGGACTGTCACAAGTGACAAGAACGACCATCAAATCGAACATGAAGAAATGAAAATCTACAGTCGCTTCAGCCGCCAGTCAAACAACCGAAAAGAAGAAGCATACAGAAACGAACCACAAGGACAACTAAACATCACAAAGAAGTAACAAAACGTAACAAGAATTACGACATCAACCACCTATTAGTGAAAACAGGAATCCTTACATACCAATCACGCACCATTCACACCGTTGTATCAATCAGTGGAAATATAAAACATGTATGTCACATAACCTGTGGTCCAGGAGTGCCGTAAAGCCGTGCCGTAAATATCGTTTGGCACTCCCAGACTGTGCAATAAATATTTAAATTAGCTTGACGTGACGTTAGCCAATCCATGCATTGATCCGTCTATGACGTCAAAATAATATCAAAGTCGCCATGACGTCTTGCTCATTGTACCGCTGAATTTTGGCTGACACATATGCAGCGTACATCATCCTTTTGACCAATAATGTGCATTTATTAAGGTTATGTGATAAATAGAATCTTACCATCGTACTCATTACATACGAGTTTTATTAAACGAGTGGACACAATGATATGACACGAGGCTTTCTATTAAACTCGTCGACAAAAGCAATATGACACTCGGCAAAGCCTCGTGTCATATCATTTTGTCCACTCGTTTACTAAAACTCGTATGTAATGAGCACTCATGCAATATCCTCTATATAATCCGATTTAATAATCTAACTAGTACACGATATCCATGAGATCATAAAATGTACATAGTTTGTTGGGTAAGGATGTTAGTTTCCTGATAATCTTTCCCGGTTTCGTCTTCTTAAATATGGTATCTACACTCTTATGTATGGTCAAATACTTCATTTGCATGGATCATATCTATCATTCTAGATTATTAAGAGATTTAGAAAGTCATAAAACAAGGAATGTGTTAACATCGTTGATCTGACAGAGTTATCACACTTGATTAATTACTACCATGCAAATATGCTTGTGAATCTGATATGAAATTTTATATCAATTTTCAAAGATTATGGTGGAATATTTAAAAGATATAATCAATCACATAAAACGCATGATTTAATGATAACATTCAAAACTATTCTAAATGAAAATATTTGAATTATTTAAACAACGTTCATAATAGTATCTTTCTAAAATTAGAATATTTTGACTGACATTTGACGTTTATGAGTTTAAGCACGCAAGTGCCATGTTTTATCAATTTTATAACAATGGCGTTTGCACCAATGCCAAGAACATATTTAAGATGTTATTGCTCGAAATGTACTCTATAATGTATTTTGTCCATGGTTTTACATTCGGTCAGTAAGTATTGTCTCAGATAAAACTTAAGCTTTTTATTTCTAAGTTACATAATTTATTATGTGCGTCTTAGAAGAGCACAACTCAGTCTAAGACGATTTGTTTAACGGGGTCTGTTCCGAGGTATTCCGTTATTTTTTTGTCAAGCAGTTGTGTGTACTTTTACACTTTATATGGATCCTGAATTTGTAACACGGAAATTCTTGGCATGTCCCGCTGGGAATATGATTGATGTGTTCAAACATAGAAGACATGATCGTTTGTGTGGCTTACATTATTGTCGAGTTTGTTAACCCCGGAACGTTGTGTGTTTTGTGTCAGTCTCGTGATACAACAAAGACAAGTTGGGAAATTGCACACATGGAAAGGCTAAGTAAATCATTCATTTGATCTTATAGAAATAATAATCATATAATTATTTACAGCAGGAGGACTGGTAGTGAGAGTACAACATATTTTGCGATTGAGGGTGAGATAATCCATTCAACAACAAATAATTTTATATGATATATATCCCTACTCGGGTTTCATGTAAGTTAAGATAATTATGTACAAGTAGAGGTACGCGTATTGACACTTGTTGTGCTTGCAGGTGAAATATTGTGACTTTGTATTCTTTATGAACATAATTACTTGTAGAATTTTCAACAACAAGCATTTTGAGTGAGCTTGTGAGCTCTTCCGGTATCCAATGTGTATTTATATACCTCTTTAGTTTATGCTGAGTGTTCCAATCGTACACAAATCAATTTGAAGATATTTTTCATCTCCGTGGTAAGTTCGAAACTGACAATTGAGGTTTTATACTTTATTTATATGCATGAATGATTTTGAAATTAAAGATATTTTTCTGTGGCTGCTACGACACCATGTCTAAGAATAGATAACCGTATAAATTAGATAAACTAGTTCGAATTCAGATGACTATTTCATTGATTTATTCAAGCTCAGATAGCGTGTTCTTATATCAAAAGTCGTTATTACACATTGTTTTTAGTGTCTGAATATCTAAACATATCCTTTGTATATGGCTAAACATCGGACTATTTGATGCCAAATTTAACTTGGCTGAATAATTGCGACGGATATTTATATTTTTAGTACTTAATTAATATTTCTTTTAATACACCGGTATAACAATGGATATATCACAGGAATGTCACGCGGCAGATTCAGTTTCGATTCCCGAATCGGATAGCTGATTATCTTCTGTGACAGCACTTGTTCAGATCATAATTCTTTAAATGCCAATCTGATTGTTTAATGCTATACAATGAACCTCACTCAAATGCGCCTCCGCATGAAATGCCAGCAACACATCGGGGATAGTTGTCCATGACAACCAAAAGTAATATTCTCAAGTATGCGAACTTAATAGAAATATTTAGTTATGGTTTATGTTCGTTCACTGCATGCTGACAGTAAATTATAATCAGGATTTCTCTGAAACATTCCGTCACTCAGTTACCGATCTTTTTTTATCTTATAATGTATTCTCAAAAAGACGGAAAGGAACACTTGGAGCATGCTGGTAATTTATCCAATTAAATCAAACTGTCAGATTTACGAATATCTAGGAGTGCTTCAAAATGACAACGATTCTTGTATTGTCTTTTGAGACGTTTGCCTACTATTACGTATACATTTGTATTTATATTTTCATTGAAATACCTCCAATCAGAATACGCAAGAAACACGTGATATCAACATCAGCAATCAGTGTTAACGTCTAGTATCTTTTCAATGCTTAATAGCGTTTACGTCATATTTCACCTTATTCTCTGAGAACTAATTCTAGATAAATCGGAAGAGTTAAGTACGCTTAAACGTTGACTTCATATCATCCAGATGCTGTAATTTTATATATCGTTTCAAAAATGAATAAAAGTGCACACATAAAGTACCTCCATGGAGTTTAATACTATACTTATCATCAAAGTAGAGGGTGGGTATTATAATCTAAGTTTCAATTTTCTTAGACGTGTTCATCATAATTTATCATCATTATTTTGTCAGGATGTTATAAAGTTTTCATACTATTTCATTACATGGAATCTACTGCAAGTTAAGATATCACTGCAATCATTAAATTATTAGATGTTATCACCAATGATACAGACGACATTACCCAGTAAATGTGTTATTATATTTGGTGATGATCCTATGCTATTGCTCTCGTTTAGACGCACTCGACTTTTTCGACCAATCAGTGGAATAAGTTTCCTTCGTCTAACATTAGTTGAACGTTCTTTGTTTTTTGTATAAAAAATGCTCATTCACCAAGAAGTAGTTGAACTGTGAAAGTAGACGACCATGCGTCGTCGTGAGCCTCGTGCAAGCGACAGGTGTGGTTCTTACTATGACATAATAACAGGTGGTATCCGTAAAAACAATTCGTAGTGTACACGTTTTATTGAAGGACGCCAACAGTCAAAGCGAGAAATGAACTGTTAGATCCTTCGAGCTCTTGACCGCTAAATCAACTTCATACATGTTTCTTTTGAATCCCTAACGTGGTTCAATCAGTGGAACAAAACCTTGGCATTACTTTTACTCATAACAATGAGTCCACTCAACAGTTCGAACTAATCCGACCCATTTAACAAAAACAGCAGCGAGCAAGCAATCCAATTACAGAGGTAACAAGAAAAACGAAGAACACAATACACGCATGAAAGAACAACAGCACAAACAAGGACTGCCACAAGTGATAAGGACGACCATCATGATCAAAACATTTATTTTCCAAGACGTGATCAGCATAAATCATTATAATTATTTTGTCAGACTGATATAAAGCTATCATTATACTTCATGACATGGAATGTTGCGCATCATGCATGTTAAGATATCACAATAATCATTAAAAATCAGATGTTATCATAAATGATGAAGAGAAAAATGAACTACGTGTGAGATGCTATATTGTGTAGTCCCGTTTATGAAGAACGTTACCCTACCTCAAGTTATATTTATAAGCTACATCAGTACATCTTAAGCTTGTTAATAAAACCTAAGGCAGCATTCAACAGAAAGGAGCAGAGCACGAAGGCACCACAATTAAATCTACAAATTCCTAACTCTGCATGGAAATAGGCCAAGAGCAAAATGACTAATATTGAGATTCGATAAGTTTGAAAAAACATTGTTGTTGACGGTTGTGGAGCTTAACATCATATCTAGCGCCATTTGTTATCATTTATGTTGAAATACAAAACTGCAGACATCACCCGACAGATACAGCAGGAAGAACACACCACGAAAAAGCCGGACCAAAGGCAACAATGAAAACTAAATAAAATGAACAAGCAGACATAAAACTGACGACCTACAAGAGCAAGACAACTAACTCCAACGATCTGTCGCCCCAGTCAGTCAAACCTATCCAAAGCAAGAGCCAGGAACTAAGAACGAATCAATACGACAACCACCCATGACGAATATAAACCAATAAGCAACATTCAACGGAAAAAGTGTACCTGTACACAACCTTTGAAGAACAATAAAGGAGCATTGTGTCGGACTGTTTGTCTCGGTTCATAATAAGGCGTATTTCAGTCCTTTAGCAATGTTATTTCATGAACGTACTGACCCATTTTGTATTGCTTTCTTTTAAGTTGCTGCAAAATCGCTTTGTTGATAATATTTTCTTTCGCCCTCTCATAAAACCAGTATAGCATAATACATGAATTAATCATCTTTAAAGTAGTTCCTTTCATTTTCATAAATGATCGTAGTAATTTCGTTTTTATGACTACTGGGTGCATATGACGTAGTAATAAATCATTTCATCTCTCTCGATTAAAGAACAAAAAGTCAACGACGTATAAGGTGAGTGACCCCATGACGTTCATTCTAATTTTTATCCGAAATGCAAAAAGGGAGGGTTTGTACTCCCCAAAAGTGAAAATACTACATGTGTACTAGTGGAAGACACTCTCAATAGTTGGTTGGCTTTATAATTGTTTCAAACGCCTAAGTAACAGATTTGTGTTTTTGTTAAATATTGTTCCTCAGGTCAACAGTATTTCAGTCATATGGAGACTACCCAGTCACTTGAACTTGGCAACAGGTCACAATCAGTTACATGTAATACTCCCCAAATTCTGAGCAACAAGCAAAGGAGCCATAGAGTCAGGTCACCGGTATAACGACACACGATGTACTAACAATTTCATAAACTGACATCATTTAAGTGGGACCAATGTTTCAAAATGCTTTTTGTATCAATCCAATATACATGTACTGACATATTCGTTAAAGCGACATTTTGCTTGGGAACAAACAGCAACGTTGTATCGAGACATTACCGTACCAGCACCATGTTTAACGACTTAGGTAAGATAGAGAATCACGTCAATGTAACCTCTACAACGACACAGCAGACTAGGGTATGACTAAAATATAACATTTCCCTCAAAATGAATAGACTAAACGGATCAAAAATATAATTTTTAGCAAAGTATGATATATCATTAGCTTTGTACTACATGTTTAAATATTTATCCTACAGCAATATACGGATTGGGAAATGACGGCGTATATCTGAGGCATTGTATTGTGGTCATCACAGGTGCTTACTCATTCTGATCTATTTTCAAGACGTTCAGACAATTACATCATATACACGTTTACAATCGCTTTATGAACATACATATCAAGAATTCGTGAGATAGATGCTAAATCTAGCTCAGTAGGCTATTAAATTCGAGCAGCATAAAGGGTGCCTAATTGAAATAAGAGAGTGGATATAGGTATTATTAGAACGTTAAGTTACTTTGTTGTAATTTTAGACCAGTATATTTGAAAAACAACAACTTCAGAGTATCTGAATATTTCTTCAGCACTTGTCTAGGAATTCATGCCGATAATAAACACCCGAATACATGTACTCTCAAAAATAGGCTATATTTAGATTCTATTCATTCCGGTGCCCGACGGGGTGCAAAATGTTGCTTTTTACAAATGGGGTTTTACAAACAAAAGTATGAACTAAAGAAAACCCCACACTGACAAGTCAGTGAGAACGTCCGTCGGTTGACCAAATGGTTTCCGTACAATAACCATAGGCGGATCCAAGGGGGGGCGGACCCGGCGTACGCCCCCCCTAAAATCGTCGGATCCTAGGTAATTTAACATATTTTGGATGTAAGAACAATATTGATATGCAATTTTTTTCGCTCGCTTCGCTCGCGTCAATAAAACAATAATCAATTTCTTCATTTTAAAGTGAACTTAATGCTGTATGCTAGCAACAAGATATGGCTGATTGGTAGCATGGTGCCAAACATCGGCTACAGAGATTCTTGCATATCAAAAATGTCTGACAAGTCATAAAAGATTAATACAGTTGGCTTGAATTTCTAATAAACCTGTCCTTTTCATTAAAAAAAGATATTTCAGAATGCAGCTGACGAATTCCGTGGTTCTTTTTAGAACGTCACAAGGCAGAAAGCAACTGGACCCCCTAGTCGCTGGATCCCAAGTATTTCACATTTCCACTTGAACAAAAGTGAAGCCCTGGAGTTCGCAGGATATGCTGCTCAGATAGACAGTGCATTTTTTCTTCGTGACGTATTCACAGCCAGCAGCTATATATCAGTGAATATTATCCAGTCGATTATCGTTAGTCCTGGCTATATAAACAACGATTTTTTTGCTCGTTTCGCTCGCTGTAGATCTACGCAAATTAAATGAAAGTTTTCGATTTATCAATGAGTTTGTTGGGTATGCTGCTCAGATAAACACTGATTTTTTCCAATTCTTACAATTACTAAATCAGTGAATATTACCAAGTGATAAGTGTGTGGTGTATGCTGCTAAAATAGATGATTGCATTTTTTTCTTGCTCGCTTCGCTCGCACAACCGCTATCAGTTAAGTTTGTCAAGTAGGGAATGAGTATGCGGGATATGCTGCTCAAATAATTAATTATATTCTTGCTCGCCTTACTCTCACATTAACCTTATCAATGAATATTATAAGATGAAGAACGAAATTGTGTGGAATCATGCTTCTCAGAGATACATTTTTTCTTGCTCGCTTCGCTCGCACATTTCTTTGAGGGGGGGGTCAATACATGACTGTACGCCCCCCCTAACGCCAAATCCTGGATCCGCCCCTGATAACTAAAGAACGCTTCATACTGGGATCCCCAAATTTTACATGGTGGTTGGCCATCAACAAGTGTCCCTATACATATCGAGGTCATTATGACATAGGTCAATATCGCTGTGACCTTTAATATAGAAATAGTTACCGTTCAATAAATTAACAGAAACGAACCACAAGGACAACTAAACATCAAAAAGAAATAACAATAGGTAACAAGAATAAAGACGAAGTGCAAACTACGTTGTAAACGCTAATCGTTATTTATCAGGAATCCTTGAATAACAATGACGCACAATTTAGATCGTTGTTTAAAAAAGTGGAGATATAAAACATCTGCAATCCGATTTATTTATCCGACTACTACATGAGATCATACAATATACATTGTTTGTTGGGTAAAAATTATAGTTTCCCCGATAATCTTTCCCGGTTTTCTCATCAAAATTATGTCCATACTTTATGTCCGCAGGAATATGGTTTCTACCCTCTCATATCGATAATCTTTCCCGGTTTTCTCATCAAAATTATGTCCATACTTTATGTCCGCAGGAATATGGTTTCTACCCTCTCATATCGAGTCAAATAATTCAGTTGCATGGATCATATATAACATTCTAGATAACTAAAAGAAATTTAGAAAGTCATAAAACGATGAATTAGTTAATATCGTTGATCTGACAGCGTTATCGCACTTGATTAATTACTACAATCCAATTATACATTGAACTTGTGAATCTGATATGAAACTATATATCAATTTTCAAAGATGTGGCGAAATATTTTGAACAGATAATCCATCTAATAAGACGCATGATTTAATGATAACATGCAAACCGGTTCTAAACTTAAAATATTCGAATAATTTAAATTATGTTGATAATAGTATCTTTCTAAAATTTGAACATTTTGACTGACATTGGACGTTTATGAGTTTAAGCATGCAAGTGCCATGTTTCATCAATTTATAACATTAAACATAGAACATTTGCACCAATGCCAAGAACATATTTAAGATGGCGGATCTAGTTCCTTTGTTATCGCTAATAGTTTGCACTTTTGAGTATAAGGAATGTGAATCGCTTGTTGTGTGGACAATATAGATACGTAACATGAGAAAGTGCATCAAAGTGTCACGTCAAATATATACATCATGTGGTATGTCAAAATGACAATATACATACACTTGGATCAAATGATCTACACAAAGGTAAAAAAATTGGTATATAAATACATATAGAATGCATGTTTTGTTAAATATAATCGCGAACAAATCAGTAATAAAAACAGACATGCACCCTCTCAAATATCGCTGACAAATAATTAAAACCAGACATCAAAATAACCCAGTGATATTTCTTTCCAGAATCATGTGCCCTTGTTTGGTCTTATAAGTTAGAAATGTTGGTCATCGGTGTCGTAGAACGTACAGTTGTTATATATGTTAATCTCAATAACTATCAGAGATAGTATCCTAAAAGTTGAGATACCTGTTTAAGGTTTAACTTTATGGTATAAACACGTGCAGGAAATGTTGGTATCCTTTATTTCCCCTGATAAATTTTGGTTTTAGTAAAATTGTCCAATATCTTAAAGAGACTTATAGCTTAACATACTTGATGACAAGGCTGGGTTATTGATGATTTCATTATTTAGACATGATAAGGTCAGTAGTTTACATGATGATATTGTACCATCTTATACTGGGAATATTTCTAACCTTACAAGTAGTTCAGTCTCCAGACATTACTCGAAATGTATATTCGTTGGAGCAAAGCTTTAATGCACAATCAACGGCATATATTTGAGAATACACTAACAATTCTTTTTGTTGCCATACCACCGGGAATACCTTAAATGTACCTACCGTATTTGTGGGATGAAAATCAGACAGTTGAGAAATATTTAACAACCAACGTACACAAACAACACCAAATTAGGTTTCAAATTTACTAAGTTGAAACCCACATTGTAATTCAAGCAACAAGAAGGTTTTGCATATTTGGACTCTTGTTTGTTGATATATGACCACGCGCTTTCATCTAATTGACACATGGGTCCGTTGGGTATTGGCTTGAATACGTTATTGTGCATGCATGAAATAACAGACGTTCGATATAAAACGGTTCCTTTACCAATGTATGGGATTGTATGGAAAATCATGACAAATCAAACGTTTATATCGATAATTTATAAATAAACGCCTACGTACCGGTTTTGAACTATTACTGGATGGGATCGTATGTAAAATCATGACAAATTAAAGGCTTTTACTGGTAATGTATAATTATATTAACCGCTATGTACCAGTTTTTATGAGGCTTTGTTATGAATTACGCGTGCTACGCGTGAAAGATAAACCACGCACTTATATGTATATTGTATCATCAATATGGTTTAAAGTGTCATCAATTAACAATTATTCCAGGAAGTAAATGTTTCACATATGATTGCATGATCCTGCATAATTATATGCTGTTTGTATAAATAAGGACTTGTTGCTAGTTATAACATTCAGGGATGCCTTTACCTTTAACAGAACATAAGACAGAACAACACATACGACAGTGCTTCGATATAACCGCATTATTCATACTAAAAAGTACATTTCGAGCCCCGCTTATATTTGAACAGCGTTGAACATCTGATGTTACCCATAAGTTGAAATGTTTTAGCACCATGTGTGACCGATGGCATAACACGTGCTGTTCATTCTTGTTATACTGGTAACACGAAACTCATAGCCATTCACAAAACGATAAAAGTAAACAGTTTTAATTGCATACGGTTTTAAAATGTGTTTCGACGAAACTAGTTGCTTATCTCTTTGCTGACCAAATTAATCCTTTGAGAAATCGGAGAAGTATAAAGAACTCGATAGTTTGAAGATCCTTAGCCGAGCTGTCCTTGGGCTACTTTAAGGACATCATTTTGTTTAAATGTCACAGCAACCTTGACCTACAAATCTCAAAATCATTAGTGGTCATCTACTCTTGATGACCAACCATCTTAAGTTTGAGAATCCAAGGGTTCAAACGTTTTTAAGTTATTGAACGGAAACTGTTTTTATATTATATGTCGCAGCGATATTGACCAATGTCTTAATGTCCTCAAACTTATTAGGGGTCATCTACTGTTGATGACCAACCACCATGTAAAGGATCCCAGCGTGAAGCGTTCTTTTAGATATTGAACGTTAACCATTTGGTGTACCGACGGACTGACGGACAGACCTACATGTGCAAAGCAATATACCCAAAATCACAGATAAGAGGCATAAGTACTCATTGTAGGTTCTAAACAAAACTAAATTATTTGAACTAATTAAACGCTTGACAGGTAAGCGACGACCAGAGTGCGTTAAAGGTTATATTAATTATCAATTAAAACATATACATCTAAATCATATACATTTGTGTATTGGAATCAATGAAAAACGGTTTCAGCATGGATGGCATGATGACTATTTTTGAGAGTCGTCGAATGTTTATTTTCGGCATGAATTCCTAGACAAGTGCTGACGAAATATTCAGATACTCTTAAGTTATTGTTTTACAAATATAGAACGTTAATCTAATATTACATCAAAGTAACTTATGGTTCTTATAAACACCTTCATCCACTCTCTTATTTCAACAAAGCACCCACTTATTATATTCGTATTTAATTCCCTACTGAGCCAGATTTAGCATCTGTCTGTATGCTAAATATTTATACATGTATTACAAGGCTAAGATATATTATAACTGGCATAAAATTATATTTCTGATCGTTAAAATCAATTCATTTTGAGAGAAATATTATAGTATAGTCATGTCTCGTCGCACCCTAGTCTGCTGTGTCGTTGTAGAGGTTATAAGGACATGAGGTCTAATCTGAAATTGTTTAAAATCGACCAAATGTATAATACTAATTTAAATACAAACAACCCGTCCTTTGTGGCCGAATGTACTAGTAACTAGCGTCTTACCTTAGTCCTTAAACATGGTACAGGTACAGTCTGGTCTAGATACAATGACGCTGTTTGTTCTCTAGCAAAACCTCACTGTAACGAATGTATCAGTATACTAAAATGATACAAAGAACATTTTGAAACATTTGTCCCTCTTAAATGATGTCAGTATTTGAAATTGTTGGAACATCGGGGGTCGTTATACCGGTGACCTGACTGTATGTCTCCTTTACTAGCTGCTCAGCATTTGGGGAGTATTACATGTAACTGATTGTGACCTGATGCCAAGTTAATGTGACTGGGTAGTCTCCATATGACTGAATTACTGTTGACATGCGGCACTTAAACAATATTAGGCGTTTGAAACAATTATACAGCGAACAAACTATTGTCTTTCAGTCTTCCATCAGTACAACAAACTATTGAGAGTGTCTTCCACAAGAACTCATGTAGTAACTTCACTTTGAGGGAGTACGACCTCTCCCTCTTATTGCATTTCTGCCACAAATGATGTTGACCTCATGGGGTCAATCACCTTATACGTCAGTGTCATTTTGTTCTATAATAGAGAGTGATGAAATCATTGAACGCTACGTTATATGCACTACATTTATACTTGCAAACAGTATTCATATGGTGTCTACGGTCCTGAAATTCCTTGCTTACATTACAGTCATCTTCAATTAACTGTTTACAGCCAGTTATCGGAGAGGAAATATGGATATTGTTTGATAGGAATTAATTATATGTACTTTTACACACAGGCAGTCACAAAAACACGCACATTAGATAAACAGACTGGATACCGTATATTATCATGTTTTATACCATTGAACACATCAATCATATAAGCAATGGGATTTGTCAGAAGGTCTTTATGTCCAATTTTTTATTTATTTATTTCCAAGGTAAATATATCTGTGATAACCAGATGTAAATATGGACTTAGATATCGCCCAATGACGTTGTCAGTTTCAAATGCATTCCTTGCGCATTTAGACACATAGTAGTTATACAGACGAAATAAGTACGATCATTTATGAGAATTACAGGAACTACTTTAAAGATGATTAGTTTATGTATTATGCTATACTGGTTTTATGAGAGGGCGAAAGAAAATATTATCAACAAAGAGACAGTCTGGATTGGAACAACATAAAAGAAAACAATACAAAATTGGACAGTACGTATATGAATTAACATTGCTATAGGACTGATTTCCGCCTTATTATGGACCGTGACAAACAGTCCGACACAATGCTGTTTTTAAAAGGCTGTGTACAGGTACACTTTGTCCGTTGAATGTTGCCTATTGATTTATATTTGTCATGTGTGGTGGTCCTATTGATTCGTTCTTAGTTCCTGGCTCTTGCTTTGGATAGCTTTGACTGGGAGTTAGTTGTCTTGCTCTTGTAGCTTGTCAGTTTCATGTCTGCTTGTTCATTTTATTTAGTGTTCATTGTTGCCTGTGGCCTGTGCTTTTTCGTGGAGTGTTCTTCCTGCTGTTTCTGTCGGGTGATGTCTTCAGTTTTGTATTCAAACATAAATTATTACAAATGGCGCTTGATATCGGGTTAAGCTCCAAAACCGTCAACAATAAATTTTTCAAACTTATCGAATCTCATTATATAAGCCTTCGTGCTCTGCTCCTTTCTGTTGAATGCTGCTGAAGGTTTTTTTAACAGGCTAAAGGAAAATGAACTGATGTAGCGTATAAATATAAATAATGACGTATGTTGATGTAGGGTAACGTTCTACATTACCGTGACTACACTATGTAGCATCTCACACGTAGTTCATTGATCCCTTCATCGTTCATGATAACATCTGATTTTTAATGATTACAGTGATATCTTAACCTGCACGGTGTGCAACATTCGATGTCATGAAGTATTATGATAGCTTTATATCAGTCTGACGAAATAATTATGATGAATTATGCTGAATACGTCTTGAAAAATAGATGTTTTGATCATGATGTTTATCAAATTAGCATGCGCGATCAGTATAGTGGGCTTGTGTTATTTGTCGTAGTATGATATGCGTCTCATAAATTTAAATTGTGTCACAATGATCTAAATGTACAGTTTTGATACACAGTAACTGTTTTGGAATTGAAGTGGAAGATACTTAAATGTAGATTATTTATCATTCACATTAAAGCTGTATGAATCTTGTTCCTACCTAAGGCTGCTTCTTCGTTTATTAAAATACAGAAATATATTCTGTGTGCTGTGTTTGTGTGATTCGTTCTCTTGTCGATGTGCTCTAACTCTGGTTATGTTTGACTGACTAGGCAGCAGGATGTTGGAGAGGGGTGTCTGATATTTTTCCCTGTTCCAGTTCTTTTTGTTCTCGTTCTCTTTGATGTATACCATTCTGACTGTTTGTGCCAATTGTGCTGTATTGTTTATGTTGAGCGCTACCGGCTTTGCCAGTCTCATTACGGACTGTCCATTTTCTCATTCATGTGTTGGGCATTGTGTCTTGTATATGTGGCATGTGATGTGTTTTTGTTTTATGTGATCGGCTGGTTAATTTCAATGTTGCCTTCCCTCTCCGATTTTATACTATCTTTTTGTTAGTATCTTTGTACACTGTTGTTTCTGTTGTGTGCTGCCTTTGTATTATCTTTATTCATACGAACAGAGTCCTAATTTAATGACTGGATTCTATGTATAACTTGCCAAACGGTTGATCAATTGAAATGCACAATTTATATTGCTTGCGCTAACTTGGTATGCACTTCGAAACATTAGTGTTCACCAAAGGGATAATGTGTTTTTGTAACTTCATTACGTTTAGGTAATGGAGATTTATTAAATTATAGCGATGGCTTGATGTTAATTAAGACTGGATTAACACTAATATGCATGTTTATGCAAACTACAAAAAATATAGAACTTAATGAATGTTGAAAATATGCACCAGTTTAGAACATCATTGTGTACTTTAAGTAATGCAATCCATTTATACGTCAATTCCAGAGAAAAGGTGCTATAATCGCAACGAGGACGCCATGCAGTCACCATGCGAACGCCTTAGTCTCCGTGGTAGAAACATAACGAACACAATAAAATGTCAAAAGAAACCATTGATGAATATTAAATGATCACTTAAGTTTGTAAAGAAAGCACCCAATTCGACTAATTTATGTTAAACTGGGGGCAGCACTCAACAGAAACAGCAGGACACGACTGGTACCAAAAGAACAATTGAAAGAGAAAATGCACAAACCTCAAGTTTAAGCGCAATGACAACTAGGAAAATGAATAATACAAAATACAACTGAACAGTCACTAACACCACGTCATCCCATTTCGACAGCCTATCACACCAGTCAGTAAAACATATCCAGATCAATAGCCTGGAGACGAAAACGAAATCGTAACATTTCTCTATAATGTATTTTTGTCTATGGTTCTTTGGTCATTTAGTAGATGTCAGATAAAACTTTAGATTTTTTATTTCTATGTTAAATATGTGCGTTTTAGAAGATTACTACTCAATCTAAGACAGTTTGTTTAACGGGTCTAATGTATTCCATTAACGGTTGTGTGTACTTTTACACTTGATAAGGAAACTGCATTTGCAACATCGGAATTCTTGGCATGTTTCGAATATGATTAATGTGTTCAAAGATAGAAAACATGATCATTTGTGTGACTTACATTATTGTTGAGGTTATTAACATCAGTACGTTGTGTGTGTTTTTATGTGTCTCATGATACAACAAAGACAAGTGGGAACGTTTTCTACCTTTTGGCTTGCATGAATGATTTTGAAATTCAAGTAATATTTTTGTGAATACTATGAAACCATGCCAAATAATAAATCCTTATAATATGATATGTGTAGAAACGTAACCGGTGTTACAGTGGATTGAGCACAGAAATGCCACGTGGCAGATTCAGTAGTTTAGATACCCCGATCGGACAGTTGTTGTTCTCCATTGAAAGCATTTGTCTAAAGTTTAAATCCAAATTTCAGAGCATAGTCTTTTAAATGCTAATCAGATTGTTTAATAATATGCATATTAATATAATTTAAATCGAATGCGCCTCCATATGAAATAATATATATATAATACCAAATATATTTTGAATCACTGACGTAGTTCAATCATTGAAACAGAAGCTCTCTTAGCATTACATTTTACTCATAACAATGATTCCACTCAACAGTTCGAACTAATCCGTCCGCATCGACAGTATATATAACATTTTAAAAATTAATTAATCACATCATTCAACAAAAACAGATGTTACAGAGGTTACAAGAAAAACGAAAAATACCATGCACGCATAAAAGAACAACAGCACAAGGACTGTCACAAGTGACAAGAACGACCATCAAATCGAACATGAAGAAATGAAAATCTACAGTCGCTTCAGCCGCCAGTCAAACAACCGAAAAGAAGAAGCATACAGAAACGAACCACAAGGACAACTAAACATCACAAAGAAGTAACAAAACGTAACAAGAATTACGACATCAACCACATATTAGTGAAAACTGGAATCCTTACATACCAATCACGCACCATTCACACCGTTGTATCAATCAGTGGAGATATAAAACATGTATGTCACATAACCTGTGGTCCAGGAGTGCCGTAAAGCCGTGCCGTAAATATCGTTTGGCACTCCCAGACTATGCAATAAATATTTAAATTAGCTTGACGTGACGTTAGCCAATCCATGCATTGATCCGTCTATGACGTCAAAATAATATCAACGTCGCCATGACGTCTTGCTCATTGTACCGCTGAATTGTGGCTGACACATATGCAGCGTACATCATCCTTTTGACCAATAATGTGCATTTCTTAAGGTTATGTGATAAATAGAATCTTACCATCGTACTCATTACATACGAGTTTTATTAAACGAGTGGGCACAATGATATGACACGAGGCTTTCTATTAAACTCGTCGACAAAAGCAATATGACACTCGGCAAAGCCTCGTGTCATATCATTTTGTCCACTCGTTTACTAAAACTCGTATGTAATGAGCACTCTACGCTCCCTACAGCGCTTTGATTTCCACTTAACCGTTACAATTCACACGCTGCTTAAAATACTAGAATATTTTGATATTTGACCTTTACAAAACTGCTGTGAACCCTGATACACATTTTCATTGGCTGGTGAAAGTTTACTTGTTTGTATAGACAGTAGAGAGTTATAGCAGACAGTTTAAAGTGAATATGAAGGGTTTAAACGAGTACACACTGTATGAGGTTTAAATAGATCATGGTTCCATTGACTGGTCATTATTTATTTGTTTCAATCAATATGATAAATTGATAGTGCGAGAGTTTTAATTTATAATACAAGTCATTCTTTTAACACACGAGCGTTTTATATACAATGCATTTAAAAACCCGTTTACATTATCACATTTGCCTCGCTGTACGCTGGTTTTGGATTCTCCTGTCTAAAAATGGCAATAGCGCTAATACACTAGCAATAATGCAGAGCCTAGAAACGATGTAGTTTCGGGCGAGGCAATTAGAGAGTATGAGCACTCATGCAATATCCTCTATATAATCCGATTTAATAATCCAACTAGTACACGATATCCATGAGATCATAAAATGTATATAGTTTGTTGGGTAAGGATGTTAGTTTCCTGATAATTTTTCCCGGTTTCGTCTTCTTAAATATGGTATCTACACTCTTGTATATGGTCAAATACTTCATTTGCATGGATCATATCTAACATTCTAGATTAATAAGAGATTTAGAAAGTCATAAAACAAGGAATGTGTTAACATCGTTGATCTGACAGAGTTATCACACTTGATTAATTACTACCATGCAAATATGCTTGTGAATCTGATATGAAATTTTATATCAATTTTCAAAGATTATGGTGGAATATTTAAAAGATATAATCAATCAAATAAAACGCATGATTTAATGATAACATTCAAAACTATTCTAAATGAAAATATTTGAATTATTTAAACAACGTTCATAATAGTATCTTTCTAAAATTAGAATATTTTGACTGACATTTGACGTTTATGAGTTTAAGCACGCAAGTGCCATGTTTTATCAATTTTATAACATTGACGTTTGCACCAATGCCAAGAACATATTTAAGATGTTATTGCTCGAAATGTACTCTATAATGTATTTTGTCCATGGTTTTACATTCGGTCAGTAAGTATTGTCTCAGATAAAACTTAAGCTTTTTATTTCTAAGTTACATAATTTATTATGTGCGTCTTAGAAGAGCACAACTCAGTCTAAGACGATTTGTTTAACGGTGTCTGTTCCGAGGTATTCCGTTATGTTTTTGTCAAGCAGTTGTGTGTACTTTTACACTTTATATGGATCCTGAATTTGTAACACGGAAATTCTTGGCATGTCCCGCTGTGAATATGATTGATGTGTTCAAACATAGAAGACATGATCGTTTGTGTGGCTTACATTATTGTCGAGTTTGTTAACCCCGGAACGTTGTGTGTTTTGTGTCAGTCTCGTGATACAACAAAGACAAGTTGGGAAATTGCACACATGGAAAGGCTAAGTAAATCATTCATTTGATCTTATAGAAATAATAATCATATAATGATTTACAGCAGGAGGACTGGTAGTGAGAGTACAACATATTTTGCGATTGAGGGTGATATAATCCATTCAACAACAAATAATTTTATATGATATATATCCCTACTCGGGTTTCATGTAAGTTAAAGATAATTATGTACAAGTAGAGGTACTCGTATTGACCTTGTTGTGCTTGCAGGTGAAATATTGTGACTTTGTATTCTTTATGAACATAATTACTTGTAGAATTTTCAACAACAAGCATTTTGAGTGAGCTTGTGAGCTCTTCCGGTATCCAATGTGTATTTATATACCTCTTTAGTTTATGCTGAGTGTTCCAATTGTACACAAATCAATTTGAAGATATTTTTCATCTCCGTGGTAAGTTCGAAACTGACAATTGAGGTTTTAAACTTTATTTATATGAATGAATGATTTTGAAATTAAAGATATTTTTCTGTGGCTGCTACGACACCATGTCTAAGAATAGATAACCGTATAAATTAGATAAACTAGTTCGAATTCAGATGACTATTTCATTGATTTATTCAAGCTCAGATAGCGTGTTCTTATATCTAAAGTCGTTATTACACATTGTTTTTAGTTTCTGAATATCTAAACATATCCTTTGTATATGGCTAAACATCAGACTATTTGATGCCAAATTTAACTTGGCTGAATAATTGCGACGGATATTTATATTTTTAGTACTTAATTAATATTTCTTTTAATACACCGGTATAACAATGGATATATCACAGGAATGTCACGCGGCAGATTCAGTTTCGATTCCCGAATCGGATAGCTGATTATCTTCTGTGACAGCACTTGTTCAGATCATAATTCTTTAAATGCCAATCTGATTGTTTAATGCTATACAATGAACCTCACTCAAATGCGCCTCCGCATGAAATGCCAGCAACACATCGGGGATAGTTGTCCATGACAACCAAAAGTAATATTCTCAAGTATGCGAACTTAATAGAAATATTTAGTTATGTTTTATGTTCGTTCACTGCATGCTGACAGTAAATTATAATCAGGATTTCTCTGAAACATTCCGTCACTCAGTTACCGATCTTTTTTTTATCTTATAATGTATTCTCAAAAAGACGGAAAGGAACACTTGGAGCATGCTGGTAATTTATCCAATTAAATCAAAATGTCAGATTTACGAATATCTAGGAGTGCTTCAAAATGGCAACGATTCTTGTATTGTCTTTTGAGACGTTTGCCTACTATTACGTATACATTTGTATTTATATTTTCATTGAAATACCTCCAATCAGAATACACAAGAAACACGTGATATCAACATCAGCAATCAGTGTTAACGTCTAGTATCTTTTCAATGCTTAATAGCGTTTACGTCATATTTCACCTTATTCTCTGAGAACTAATTCTAGATAAATCGGAAGAGTTAAGTACGCTTAAACGTTGACTTCATATCATCCAGATGCTGTAATTTTATATATCGTTTCAAAAATGAATAAAAGTGCACACATAAAGTACCTCCATGGAGTTTAATACTATATTTATCTTCAAAGAAGAGGGTGGGTATTATAATCTAAGTTTCAATTTTCTTAGACGTGTTCATCATAATTTATCATCATTATTTTGTCAGGATGTTATAACGTTTTCATACTATTTCATTACATGGAATCTACTGCAAGTTAAGATATCACTGTAATCATTAAATTATTAGATGTTATCACCAATGATACAGACGACATTACCCAGTAAATGTGTTATTATATTTGGTGATGATCCTATGCTATTGCTCTCGTTTAAACGCACTCGACTTTTTCCACCAATCAGTGGAATAAGTTTCCTTCGTCTAACATTGGTTGAGCGTTCTTTGTTTTTTGTATAAAAAATGCTCATTCACCAAGAAGTAGTTGAACTGTGAAAGTAGACGACAATGCGTCGTCGTGAGCCTCGGGCAAGCGACAGGTGTGGTTCTTACTATGACATAATAACAGGTGGTATCCGTAAAAACAATTCGTAGTGTACACGTTTTATTGAAGGACGCCAACAGTCAAAGCTAGAAATGAACTGTTAGATCCTTCGAGCTCTTGACCGCTAAATCAACTTCATACATGTTTCTTTTGAATCCCTAACGTGGTTCAATCAGTGGAGCAAAACCTTGGCATTACTTTTACTCATAACAATGAGTCCACTCAACAGTTCGAACTAATCCGTCCCCATCGATGCAAAAGGGTATACATAATAAAAGTTATAAATCACATCATTTAACAAAAACAGCAGCGAGCAAGCAATCCAATTACAGAGGTAACAAGAAAAACGAAGAACACAATACACGCATGAAAGAACAACAGCACAAACAAGGACTGCCACAAGTGATAAGGACGACCATAATCATTAAACATTTATTTTCCAAGACGTGATCAGCATAAATCATTATTATTATTTTGTCAGACTGATATAAAGCTATCATTATACTTCATGACATGGAATGTTGCGCATCATGCATGTTAAGATATCACAATAATCATTAAAAATCAGATGTTATCATAAATGATGAAGAGAAAAATGAACTACGTGTGAGATGCTATATTGTGTAGTCCCGTTTATGAAGAACGTTACCCTACCTCAAGTTTTATTTATAAGCTACATCAGTACATCTTAAGCTTGTTAATAAAACCTAAGGCAGCATTCAACAGAAAGGAGCAGAGCACGAAGGCAACACAATTAAATCTACAAATTCCTAACTCTGCATGGAAATAGGCCACGAGCAAAATGACTAATATTGAGATTCGATAAGTTTGAAAAAACATTGTTGTTGACGATTGTGGAGCTTAACATCATATCTAGCGCCATTTGTTATCATTTATGTTGAAATACAAAACTGCAGACATCACCCGACAGATACAGCAGGAAGAACACACCACGAAAAAGCCGGACCAAAGGCAACAATGAAAACTAAACAAAATGAACAAGCAGACATGAAACTGACGAGCTACAAGAGCAAGACAACTAACTCCAACGATCTGTCGCCCCAGTCAGTCAAACCTATCCAAAGCAAGAGCCAGGAACTAAGAACGAATCAATACGACAACCACCCATGACGAATATAAACCAATAAGCAACATTCAACGGAAAAAGTGTACCTGTACACAACCTTTGAAGAACAATAAAGGAGCATTGTGTCGGACTGTTTGTCTCGGTCCATAATAAGGCGTATTTCAGTCCTTAAACAATGTTATTTCATGAACGTACTGACCCATTTTGTATTGCTTTCTTTTAAGTTGCTGCAAAATCGCTTTGTTGATAATATTTTCTTTCGCCCTCTCATAAAACCAGTATAGCATAATACATGAACTAATCATCTTTAAAGTAGTTCCTTTCATTTTCATAAATGATCGTAGTAATTTCGTTTTTATGACTACTGGGTGCATATGACGTAGTAATAAATCATTTCATCTCTCTCGATTAAAGAACAAAAAGTCAACGACGTATAAGGTGAGTGACCCCATGACGTTCATTCTAATTTTTATCCGAAATGCAAAAAGGGAGGGTTTGTACTCCCCAAAAGTGAAAATACTACATGTGTACTAGTGGAAGATACTCTCAATAGTCGGTTGGCTTTATAATTGTTTCAAACGCCTAAGTAACAGAATTGTGTTTTTGTTAAATATTGTTCCTCAGGTCAACAGTATTTCAGTCATATGGAGACAACCCAGTCACTTTAACTTGGCAACAGGTCACAATCAGTTACATGTAATACTCCCCAAATTCTGAGCAACAAGCAAAGGAGCCATAGAGTCAGGTCACCGGTATAACGACACACGATGTACTAACAATTTCATAAACATCATTTAAGTGGGACCAATGTTTCAAAATGCTTTTTGTATCAATCCAATATACATGTACTGACATATTCGTTAAAGCGACATTTTGCTTGGGAACAAACAGCAACGTTGTATCGAGACATTACCGTACCAACACCATGTTTAACGACTTAGGTAAGGTAGAGAATCACGTCAATGTAACCTCTACAACGATACAGCAGACTAGGGTGCGACGAGATATGACTAAAATATAACATTTCCCTCAAAATGAATAGATTAACGGATCAAAAATAAAAATTTTAGCAAAGTATGATATATCATTAGCTTTGTACTACATGTATAAATATTTATCCTACAGCAATATACGGATTGGGAAATGACGGCGTATATCTGAGGCATTGTCTTGTGGTCAATACAGTTGCTTACTCATTCTGATCTATTTCAAGACGTTCAGTATGAGAAGGAAACTTGTATTAAGTGCAACCACTTTAAACAATTACATCATATACACGTTTACAATCGCTTTATGAACATACATATCAAGAATTCGTGAGATAGATGCTAAATCTAGCTCAGTAGGCAATTAAATTCGAACAGCATAAAGGGTGCCTTATTGAAATAAGAGAGTGGATATAGGTATTATCAGAACGTTAAGTTACTTTGTTGTAATTTTAGACCAGTATATTTGAAAAACAATAACTTCAGAGTATCTGAATATTTCTTCAGCACTTGTCTAGGAATTCATGCCGATAATAAACACCCGAATACATGTACTCTCAAAAATAGGCTATATTTAGATTCTATTCATTCCGGTGCTTACGGGGTGCAAAATGTTGCTTTTTACAAATGGGGTTTTACAAACAAAAGTATGAACTAAAGAAAACCCCACACTGACAAGTCAGTGAGAACGTCCGTCGGTTGACCAAATGGTTTCCGTTCAATAACTAAAGAACGCTTCATACTGGGATCCCCAAATTTTACATGGTGGTTGGTCATCAACAAGTGTCCCTATACATATCGAGGTCATTATGACATAGGTCAATGTCGCTGTGACCTTTAATATAGAAATAGTTACCGTTCAATAAATTAACAGAAACGAACCACAAGGACAACTAAACATCAAAAAGAAATAACAATAGGTAACAAGAATAAAGACGAAGTGCAAACTACGTTGTAAACGCTAATCGTTATTTATCAGGAATCCTTGAATAATAATGACGCACAATTTAGATCGTTGTTTAAAAAAGTGGAGATATAAAACATCTGCAATCCGATTTATTTATCCGACTACTACATGAGATCATACAATATACATTGTTTGTTGGGTAAAAATTATAGTTTCCCCGATAATCTTTCCCGGTTTTCTCATCAAAATTATGTCCATACTTTATGTCCGCAGGAATATGGTTTCTACCCTCTCATATCTCATAAATAATTCAGTTGTATGGATCATATATAATATTCTAGATAACTAAAAGAAATTTAGAAAGTCATAAAACAATGAATTAGTTAATATCGTTGATCTGACAGCGTTATCGCACTTGATTAATTACTACAATCCAATTATACATTGAACTTGTGAATCTGATATGAAACTATATATCAATTTTCAAAGATTGTGGCGGAATATTTTGAACAGATAATCCATCTAATAAGACGCATGATTTAATGATAACATGCAAACCGGTTCTAAATTTAAAATATTCGAATAATTTAAATTATGTTGATAATAGTATCTTTCTGAAATTGAAACATTTTGACTGACATTGGACGTTTATGAGTTTAAGCATGCAAGTGCCATGTTTCATCAATTTATAACATTAAACATAGAACATTTGCACCAATGCCAAGAAAATATTTAAGATGGCGGATCTAGTTCGTTTGTTATCGCTAATAGTTTGCACTTTTGAGTATAAGGAATGTGTATCGCTTGTTGTGTGGACAATATAGATACGTAACATGAGAAATTGCATCAAAGTGTCACGTCAAATATATACATCATGTGGTATGTCAAAATGACAATATACATACACTTGGATCAAATGATCTACACAAAGGTAAAACAATTGGTATATAAATACATATAGAATGCATGTTTTGTTAAATATAATCGCGAACAAATCAGTAATAAAAACAGACATGCACCCTCTCAAATATCGCTGACAAATAATTGAAACCAGACATCAAAATAACCCAGTGATATTTCTTTCCAAAATCATTTGCCCTTGTTTGGTCTTATAAGTTAGAAATGTTGGGCATCGGTGTCGTAGAACGTACAGTTGTTATATATGTTAATCTCAATAACTATCAGAGATAGTATCTTGAAAGTTGAGATACCTGTTTAAGGTTTAACCGTATGGTATAAACACGTGCAGGAAATGTTGGTATCCTTTATTTTCCCTGAATTTTTTTTATTTTAGTCAAATTTTCCAATATCTTAATGAGACTTATAGCTTAACATACTTGATGGCAAGGCTGGGTCATTGATGATTACATTATTTAGACATGATAAGGTCAGTAGTTTACATGATGATATTGTACCATCTTATACTGGGAATATTTCTAACCTTACAAGTAGTTCAGTCTTCAGACATTACTCGAAATGTATATTCGTTGGAGCAAAGCTTTAATGCACAATCAACGGCATATATTTGAGAATACATTTACAATTCTTTTTGTTGCCATACCACCGGGAATACCTTAAATGTACCTACCGTATTTGTGGGATGAAAATCAGACAGATGAGAAATATTTAATAACCAACGTACACAAACAGCACCAAATTAGGTTTCAAATTTACTAAGTTGAAACCCAAATTGTAATTCAAGCAACAAGAAGGTTTTTCATATTTGGACTCTTGTTTGTTGATATATGACCACGTGCTTTCATCTAATTGACACATGGGTCCGTTGGGTATTGGCTTGAATACGTTATTGTGCATGCATGAAATAACAGACGTTCGATATAAAACGGTTCCTTTACCAATGGATGGGATAGTATGGAAAATCATGACAAATCAAACGTTTATATCGATAATTTATAAATAAACGCCTACGTACCGGTTTTGAATTATTACTGGATGGGATCGTATGTAAAATCATGACAAACTAAAGGCTTTTACTGGTAATGTATAATTATATTAACCGCTATGTACCAGTTTTATGAGGCTTTGTTATGAATTACGCGTGCTATGCGTGAAAGATAAACCACGCACTTATATGTATATTGTATCATCAATATGGTTTATGGTGCCATCAATTAACAATTATTCCAGGAAGTAAATGTTTCACATATGATTGCAAGATCCTGCATATATGCTGTTTGTATAAATAAGGACTTGTTGCTAGTTATAACATTCAGGGATGCCTTTACCTTTAACAGAACATAAGACAAAACAACACATACGACAGTGCTTCGATATAACAACATTATTCATACTAACAAGTACATTTCGAGCCCCGCTAATATTTGAACAGCGTTGAACATCTGATGTTACCCATAAGTAGAAATGTTTTAGCACCATGTGTGACCGATGGCATAACACGTGCTGTTCATTCTTGTTATACTGGTAACACGAAACTCATAGCCATTCACAAAACGATAAAAGTAAACAGTTTTATTTGCATACGGTTTTAAAATGTGTTTCGACGAAACTAGTTGCTTATCTCTTTGCTGACCAAATTAACCCTTTGAGAAATCGGAGAAGTATAAAGAACTCGATAGTTTGAAGATCCTTAGCCGAGCTGTCCTTGGGCTACTTTAAGGACATCATTTTGTTTAAATGACACAGCAACCTTGACCTACAAATCTCAAAATCATTAGTGGACATCTACTGTTGATGACCAACCATCTAAAGTTTGAGGATCCAAGGGTTCAAACGTTTTTAAGTTATTGAATGGAAACTGTTTTTATATTATAGGTCGCAGCGATATTGACCAATGTCTTAATGTCCTCAAAATTTATAGGGGTCATCTACTGTTGATGACCAACCACCATGTAAAGGATCCAAGAGTGAAGCGTTCTTTTAGATATTGAACGTTAACCATTTGGTGTACCGACGGACTGACGGACAGACCTACATGTGCAAAGCAATATACCCAAAATCACAGATAAGGGGCATAAGTACTCATTGTAGGTTCTAAACAAAACTCAATTATTTGAACTAATTAAACGCTTGACAGGTAAGCGACGACCAGAGTGCGTTAAAGGTTATATTAATTATCAACTAAAATCATATACATTTGTGTATTGGAATCAATGAAAAACGGTTTCAGCATGGATGGCATGATGACTATTTTTGAGAGTCGTCGAATGTTTATTTTCGGCATGAATTCCTAGACAAGTGCTGACGAAATATTCAGATACTCTTAAGTTATTGTTTTACAAATATAGAACGTTAATCTAATATTACATCAAAGTAACTTATGGTTCTTATAAACACCTTCATCCACTCTCTTATTTCAACAAAGCACCCTCATATTATATTCGTATTTAATTGCCTACTGAGCCAGATTTAGCATATGTCTGTATGCTAAATATTTATACATGTATTACAAGGCTAAGATATATTATAACTGGCATAAAATTATATTTCTGATCGTTAAAATCAATTCATTTTGAGAGAAATATTATTGTATAGTCATATCTCGTCGCACCCTAGTCTGCTGTGTCGTTGTAGAGGTTATAAGGACATGAGGTGTAATCTGAAATTGTTTAAAATCGACCAAATGTATAATACTAATTTAAATACAAACAACCCGTCCTTTGTGGCCGAATGTACTAGTAACTAGCGTCTTACCTTAGTCCTTTAACATGGTACAGGTACAGTCTGGTCTAGATACAATGACGCTGTTTGTTCCCACGCAAAACCTCACTGTAACGAATGTATCAGTATACTAAAATGATACAAAGAACATTTTGAAACATTTGTCCCTCTTAAATGATGTCAGTATTTGAAATTGTTGGAACATCGGGGGTCGTTATACCGGTGACCTGACTGTATGTCTCATTTACTAGCTGCTCAGCATTTGGGGAGTATTACATGTAACTGATTGTGACCTGATGCCAAGTTAATGTGACTGGGTAGTCTCCATATGACTGAATTACTGTTGACATGGGGCACTTAAAACAATATTATGCGTTTGAAACAATTATACAGCGAACAAACTATTGTCTTTCAGTCTTCCACCAGTACAACGAACTATTGAGAGTGTCTTCCACAAGAACTCATGTAGTAACTTCACTTTGAGGGAGTACGACCTCTCCCTCTTATTGCATTTCTGCCACAAATGATGTTGACCTCATGGGGTCAATCACCTTATACGTCAGTGTCATTTTGTTCTATAATAGAGAGTGATGAAATCATTGAACGCTACATTATATGCACTACATTTATACTTGCAAACAGTATTCATATGGTGTCTACGGTCCTGAAATTCCTTGGTTACATTACAGTCATCTTCAATTAACTGTTTACACCCAGTTATCGGAGAGGAAATATGGATATTGTTTGATAGGAATTAATTATATGTACTTTTACACACAGGCAGTCACAAAAACACACACATTAGTTAAACAGACTGGATACCGTATATTATCATGTTTTATACCATTGAACACATCAATCATATAAGCAATGGGATTTGTCAGAAGGTCTTTATGTCCAATTTTTGATTTATTTATTTCCAAGGTAAATATATCTGTGATAACCAGATGTAGCTATGGACTTAGATATCGCCCAATGTCGTTGTCAGTTTGAAATGCATTCCTTGCGCATTTAGACACATAGTAGTTACACAGACGAAATAAGTACGATCATTTATGAGAATTACAGGAACTACTTTAAAGATGATTAGTTCATGTATTATGCTATACTGGTTTTATGAGAGGGCGAAAGAAAATATTATCAACAAAGAGACAGTCTGGATTGGAGCAACATAAAAGAAAACAATACAAAATTGGACAGTACGTATATGAATTAACATTGCTATAGGACTGATTTCCGCCTTATTATGGACCGTGACAAACAGTCCGACACAATGCTGTTTTTAAAAGGCTGTGTACAGGTACGCTTTGTCCGTTGAATGTGGCCTATTGATTTATATTTGTCATGCGTGGTGGTCATATTGATTCGTTCTTAGGTCCTGGCTCTTGCTTTGGATAGCTTTGACTGGGAGTTAGTTGTCTTGCTCTTGTAGCTTGTCAGTTTCATGTCTGCTTGTTCATTTTATTTAGTGTTCATTGTTGCCTGTGGCCTGTGCTTTTTCGTGGAGTGTTCCTCCTGCTGTTTCTGTCGGGTGATGTCTTCAATTTTATATTCAAACATCAATTATTACAAATGGCGCTTGATATGGGGTTAAGCTCCAAAACCGTAAACAATAAATTTTTCAAACTTATCGAATCTCATTATATAAGCCTTCGTGCTCAGCTCCTTTCTGTTGAATGCTGCTAAAGGTTTTTTTAACAGGCTGAAGGAAAATGAACTGATGTAGCGTATAAATATAAATAATGACGTATGTTGATGTAGGGTAACGTTCTACATAACCGTGACTACACTATGTAGCATCTCACACGTAGTTCATTGATCCCTTCATCGTTCATGATAACATCTGATTTTTAACGATTACAGTGATATCTTAACCTGCACGGTGTGCAACATTCCATGTCATGAAGTATTACGATAGCTTTATATCAGTCTGACGAAATAATTATGATGAATTATGCTGAATACGTCTTGAAAAATAGATGTTTTGATCATGATGTTTATCAAATTAGCATGCGCGATCAGTATAGTGGGCTTGTGTTATTTGTCGTAGTATGATATGCGTCTCATAAATTTAAATTGTGTCACAATGATCTAAATGTACAGTTTTGATACACAGTAACTGTTTTGGAATTGAAGTGGAAGATACTTCAATGTAGATTATTTATCATTCACATTAAAGCTGTATGAATCTTGTTCCTACGTAAGGCTGCTACTTCGTTTATTAAAATACAGAAATATATTCTGTGTGCTGTGTTTGTGTGATTCGTTCTCTTGTCGACGTGTTCTAACTCTGGTTATGTTTGACTGACTAGGCAGCATGATGTTGGAGAGGGGTGTCTGATATTTTTCCCTGTTCCAGTTCATTTTGTTCTCGTTCTCTTTGATGTATACCATTCTGACTGTTTGTGCCAATTGTGCTGTATTGTTTATGTTGAGCGCTACCGGCTCTGCCAGTCTGATTACGGACTGTCCATTTTCTCATTCATGTGTTGGGCATTGTGTCTTGTAATTGTGGCATGTGATGTGTTTTTGTTTTATGTGATCGGCTGGTTAATTTCAATGTTGCCTTCCCTCTCCGATTTTATACTATCTTTTTGTTAGTATCTTTGTACACTGTTGTTTCTGTTGTGTGCTGCCTTTGTATTATCTTTATTCATACGAACAGAGTCCTAATTTAATGACTGGATTCTATGTATAACTTGCCAAACGGTTGATCAATTGAAATGCACAATTTATATTGCTTGCGCTAACTTGGTATGCACTTCGAAACATTAGTGTTCACCAAAGGGATAATGTGTTTTTGTAACTTCATTACGTTTAGGTAATGGAGATTTATTAAATTATAGCGATGGCTTGATGTTAATTAAGACTGGATTAACACTAATATGCATGTTTATGCAAAGTACAAAAAATATAGAACTTAATGAATGTTGAAAATATGCACCAGTTTATAACATCATTGTGTACTTTAAGTAATGCAATCCGTTTATACGTCAATTCCAGAGAAAAGGTGCTATAATCGCAACGAGGACGCCATGCAGTCACCATGCGAACGCCTTAGTCTCCGTGGTAGAAACATAACGAACACAATAAAATGTCAAAAGAAACCATTGATGAATATTAAATGATCACTTAAGTTTGTAAAGTAAGCACCCAATTCGACTAATTTATGTTAAACTGGGGGCAGCACTCAACAGAAACAGCAGGACACGACTGGTACCAAAAGAACAATCGAAAGAGAAAATGCACAAACCTCAAGTTTAAGCGACAATGACAACTAGGAAAATGAATAATACAAAATACAACTGAACAGTCACTAACACCACGTCATCCCATTTCGACAGCCTATCACACCAGTCAGTAAGTAAAACATATCTAGATCAATAGCCAGGAGACAAAAACGAAATCGTAACATTTCTCTATAATGTATTTTTGTCTATGGTTCTTTGGTCATTTAGTAGATGTCAGATAAAACTTTAGATTTTTTATTTCTATGTTAAATATGTGCGTTTTAGAAGATTACTACTCAATCTAAGACAGTTTGTTTAACGGGTCTAATGTATTCCATTAACGGTTGTGTGTACTTTTACACTTGATAAGGATACTGCATTTGCAACATCGGAATTCTTGGCATGTTTCGAATATGATTAATGTGTTCAAAGATAGAAAACATGATCATTTGTGTGACTTACATTATTGTTGAGGTTATTAACATCAGTACGTTGTGTGTGTTTTTATGTGTCTCATGATACAACAAAGACAAGTGGGAACGTTTTCTACCTTTTGGCTTGCATGAATGATTTTGAAATTCAAGTAATATTTTTGTAAAAACTATGAAACCATGCCAAATTATAAATCCTTATAATATGATATGTGTAGAATCGTAACCGGTGTTCACAAAAATGCCACGTGGCAGATTCAGTAGTTTAGATACCCCGGTCGGACAGTTGTTGTTCTCCAGTGAAAGCATTTGTCTAAAGTTTAAATCCGAATTTCAGAGCATAGTCTTTTAAATGCTAACCAGACTGTTTAATAATATGCATAATATAATGTAAATCGAATGCGCCTCCATATGAAATAATATATATATATAATACCAAATATATTTTGAATCACTGACGTAGTTCAATCGATTCATTGAAACAGAAACTCTCTTAGCATTACATTTTACTCATAACAATGATTCCACTCAACAGTTCGAACTAATCCGTCTGCATCGACAGTATATATAACATTTTAAAAATTAATTAATCACATCATTCAACAAAAACAGATGTTACAGAGGTTACAAGAAAAACGAAAAACACAATGCACGCATAAAAGAACAACAGCACAAGGACTGTCACAAGTGACAAGAACGACCATCAAATCGAACATGAAGAAATGAAAATCTACAGTCGCTTCAGCCGCCAGTCAAACAACTGAAAAGAAGAAGCATACAGAAACGAACCACAAGGACAACTAAACATCACAAAGAAGTTACAAAACGTAACAAGAATTACGACATCAACCACCTATTAGTGAAAACTGGAATCCTTACATACCAATCACGCACCATTCACACCGTTGTATCAATCAGTGGAAATATAAAACATGTATGTCACATAACCTGTGGTCCAGGAGTGCCGTAAAGCCGTGCCGTAAATATCGTTTGGCACTCCCAGACTGTGCAATAAATATTTAAATTAGCTTGACGTGACGTTAGCCAATCCATGCATTGATCCGTCTATGACGTCAAAATAATATCAAAGTCGCCATGACGTCTTGCTCATTGTACCGCTGAATTTTGGCTGACACATATGCAGCGTACATCATCCTTTTGACCAATAATGTGCATTTCTTAAGGTTATGTGATAAATAGAATCTTACCATCGTACTCATTACATACGAGTTTTATTAAACGAGTGGGCACAATGATATGACACGAGGCTTTCTATTAAACTCGTCGACAAAACCAATATGACACTCGGCAAAGCCTCGTGTCATATCATTTTGTCCACTTGTTTACTAAAACTCGTATGTAATGAGCACTCATGCAATATCCTCTATATAATCCGATTTAATAATCCATAAGTTGAAATGTTTTAGCACCATGTGTGACCGATGGCATAACACGTGCTGTTCATTCTTGTTATACTGGTAACACGAAACTCATAGCCATTCACAAAACGATAAAAGTAAACAGTTTTAATTGCATACGGTTCTAAAATGTGTTTCGACGAAACTAGTTGCTTATCTCTTTGCTGACCAAATTAATCATTTGATAAATCGGAGTATAAAGAACACGATAGTTTAAAGATCCTTAGCCGAGCTGTCCTTGGGCTACTTTAAGGACATCATTTTGTTTAAATGACACAGCAACCTTGACATACAACTCTCAAAATCATTAGTGGTCATCTACTCTTGATGACCAACCATCTTAAGTTTGAGGATCCAAGGGTTCAAACGTTTCTAAGTTATTGAACGGAAACTGTTTTTATATTATAAGTCGCAGCGATATTGACCAATGTCTTAATGTCCTCAAAATTATTATGGGTCATCTACTGTTGATGACCAACCACCATGTAAAGTTTGGGGATCCCAGTGTGAAGCGTTCTTTTAGATATTGAACGTTAACCATTTGGTGTACCGACGGACTGACGGACAAACCTACATGTGCAAAGCAATATTCCCAAAATCACAGATAAGGGGCGTATGAACTCATTGTAGGTTCTAAACAAAACCAAATTATTATAATTAAACGCTTGACAGGTAAGCGACGATCAGAGTGCGTTAAAGGTTATATTAATTATCAATTAAAACATAAACATCTAAATCATATACATGTGTGTATTGGAATCAATGAAAAACGGTTTCAGCATGGATGGCATGATGACTTTTTTTGAGAGTCGTCGAATGTTTATTTTCGGCATGAATTCCTAGACAAGTGCTGACGAAATATTCAGATACTCTTAAGTTATTGTTTTACAAATATAGAACGTTAATCTAATATTACATCAAAGTAACTTATGGTTCTTATAAACACCTTCATCCACTCTCTTATTTCAACAAAGCACCCTCTTATTATGTTCGTATTTAATTGCCTACTGAGCCAGATTTAGCATCTGTCTCACGAACTCTTGATATTCATGTTCATAAAGATCTTTAATGTTTATATATCCACCATAATTATGATGTAATTGTTTAAAGCGGTTGCACTCAAAACAAGTTTCCTTTTTCATACTGAACGTCTTGGAATAGATACGAATAGAATGAACAAACAACTTTATGGAGCACAAGGCAATGCCTCAGCTATACCCCGTCAGTTCCCGAATCCGTACATCGCTGTATGCTAAATATGTATACATGTATTACAAGGCTAAGATATATTATAACTGGCATAAAATTACATTTCTGATCGTTAAAATCAATTCATTTTGAGGGAAATGTTATATTATAGTCATATCTCGTCGCACCCTAGTCTGCTGTGTCGTTGTAGAGGTTATAAGGACATGAGGTCTAATCTGAAATTGTTTAAAAACGACCAAATGTATAATACTAATTTAAATACAAACAACCCGTCATTTGTGGCCGAATGTACTAGTAGCTAGCGTCTTACCTTAGTCCTTAAACGTGGGACTGATACAGTCTGGTCTAGATCAATGACCAAGTTAATGTGACTGGGTAGTCTCCATATGACTGAATTACTGTTGACATGGGGCACTTAAAACAATATATTTTAAAAAACACCAATAAATGTTATTAAGGCGTTTGAAACAATTATACAGCGAACAAACTATTGTCCTTCAGTCTTCAGCCAGTACAACGAACTATTGAGAGTGTCTTCCACAAGAACTCATGTAGTAACTTCACTTTGAGGGAGTACGACCTCTCCCTCTTATTGCATTTCTCCCACAAATGATGTTGAACCTCATGGGGTCAATCACCTTATACGTCAGTGTCATTTTGTTCTATAATAGAGAATGATGAAATCATTGAACGCTACGGTATATGCACTACATTTATACTTGCAAACAGTATTCATATGGTGTCTACGGTCGTGAAATTCCTTGGTTACATTACAGTCATCTTCAATTAACTGTTTACACCCATTTATCAGAGAGAGGATATGAATATTGTTTGATAGGAATTAATTATATGTACTTTTACACACATACAGTCACAAAAACACACACATTAGATAAACAGATTGGATACTGTACATTATCATGTTTTATACCATTAAACACATCAATCATATAAGCAATGGGATTTGTCAGAAGCTCTGTATGTCAAATTTTTTATTTATTTATTTCCAAGGTAAATATATCTGTGATAACCAGATGTAACTATTGACCCAGATATCGCCCAATGTCGTTGTCAGTTTCAAATGCATTCCTTGCGCATTTAGACTCATAGTAGTTATACAGACGAAATAAGTACGATCATTTATGAAAATTACAGGAACTACTTTAAAGATGATTAGTCCATGTATTATGCTATACTGGTTTAATGAGAGGGCGAGAGAAACTTATTATTGACAAAGCGACTGTCTTTAAAGAAAAATATACAAAACATGATAAATTGGACTGTACGTATATATAATAACATTGTTATAGGACTGGTGTCCGCCTTATTATGGACCGTGACAAACAGTCCGCTTCTAAAAATGGCTAATAATGTGATTCCATAAAAAATTGTTTCTGTTGAGTGCTGCCGACTTTCCCTGTGTGATTGTTAGCATCTTTGTGATATGATGTTTCTGTTTTATCAATGTCGGCTTTTCCAGTCTGATTGTTAGCATCTTTGTGATATGATGTTTCTGTTTTATCGCAGTCGGCTTTCCCTGTCTGATTGTTAGCATCTTTGTGATATGATGTTTCTGTTTTATCGCTGTCGGCTTTCCCTGTCTGATTGTTAGCATCTTTGTGATATGATGTTTCTGTTTTATCGCTGTCGGCTTTTCCTGTCTGATTGTTAGCATCTTTGTGATTTGATGTTTCTGTTTTATTGCTGTCGGCTTTCCCTGTCTGATTGTTAGCATCTTTGTGATATGATGTTTCTGTTTTATTGCTGTCGGCTTTCCATGTCTGATTGTTAGCATCTTTGTGATATGATGTTTCAGTTTTATCGCTGTCGGCTTTCCCTGTCTGATTGTTAGCATCTTTGTGATATGATGTTTCTGTTTTATCGCTGTCGGCTTTTCCTGTTTGATTGTTAGCATCTTTGTGATATGATGTTTCAGTTTTATCGCTGCCGGCTTTTCCTGTTTGATTGTTAGCATCTTTGTGATATGATGTTTCTGTGTTATCGCTGTCGGCTTTTCCTGTCTGATTGTTAGCATCTTTATGATATGATGTTTCTGTTTTATCGCTGTCGGCTTTTCCTGTTTGATTCATTAGTATGTCATGCTCTGTTGCTTCTGTTAAGTGCTGCCTTTGTTGTTGCATGTATATTTATTCAGAGTCCTAATGTAATTATTGTATTCTAACTATAACTTTCCAAAACGTTGAAATGCACAATACCGTTTGAGGTATATTTCTTTCTATAACTTGTAATGCACTTCAAAACATATACACCAAAAGGATATGCAACTGCATAAAGTTTAGTAAATGGAGAGTTATTACATTATAGCAATGGTTGGATGTTAATTTAGACTGGATTTACACTGATATGGGTGTTTATGTAAGATACAAAAATATAGAGCAATTGTGAATGTTGAAAATATGCACTAGTTTATTACATAATTGTGTAATTAAAGTAGTCCGCGTATACTTCAATTCCGGAAAAAAAGGAAACGCGGCATTATAATACAGAAAGGAACACAAGTACTTGGACTGTCTCGCTCATGCTATTGCCCTTATCAGACACTTGTACTAACTTTTGTCGTCATGTGAAACATATAAATTCTATAAAAGATTAACACAAAGTATTAATAAAATGGATCGGTATGATGGCAACAATCTACTAGTACAGGAGTTCAGTTATGTGGACTTTTATTTCTGCTTTTTCTGTGGTTTGAGGTACCACAAAATCATACTAAAGACTACAGATATTCAATTGAATACATATGAGAATTAATTTATCTCTACTATATTAAGCATAATTAGACCGAAAGTTGCTTCCGATTTACCATTCCGTTCATTTCTGATATGTTTTAATATATGTTAGAAGACTACACACCAGAACATTGTATAAGTATAGTTTTTAGATCATAAATCTATATTAGAATTAAAACAAACACAATTGCAATTGAGCAAAGGCCTTTCCAATGATTTTGTATGCAAACAAAAGCATGCCCAAGTAAGGATTAATGAGAGTGAAATTATACAAGATTGCATGTATTAGTTGGTAATTGCTGATACATGTTATAGTTAGAACATATTAAGTAAATTTTAATGATTAAAAAGGTCGGAGCGAGCGAAGCGAAGCGAGGCCTTTTTAGTCATTAAAATTTACTTAATATGTTCTAACTAACTTAGAATATAACATTCTGCATTCTGATTGGCCGATAGAAATTAGCGCCAACGCATGACGTCAAGTCTGTGAAGAGAAAATTTTAATGATTAAATTTTCATTTAACCGCGAAAATGCGGCGTTTTCATTGGCTCATAATGTAGGTTATATTCTAAGTATAATTACAGTACAATTTTTAGAGGGTATGTGGATATAGTTTTCCTTATTTCGAAACAGCCAAATTGTCCAATATATGGACTTCATGGACCACTTAATAGATATCGTGCTCATTGCAAAAATAGATGATAAGTGGTCCGAATATTTCAAAATCTCTGGCTTTTGATTGGCCAAAGAAATAGGGTAAATTATAAAGCAACTTACATGATACGTTCTCGACTTATCTAGATACAATTAATGTGTCAAGAACGTTCATGATAAAAATATAACAAATCGGACATGGACTGCAACACTCAACAGAGCACGAATGGGCACAAAAGGAACAGTGCACAAAATTCTAGTTCTGCATGAACGTAGCACCGGTCAAAACGACGTATAAAGAGATTTGATGACTTTTGATTGATTATTAATTAGACAATCACTATTGATGACAATTTTGGAGCTTAAATTCAAATCTAGTTCCAGTTGCAAGTAATTTTTGTTGAAATTCAAAGTGGATAATTAGACAGGGTATTGTACTTTTATACAATGATCTAGAGATATTCAGAATTGCTCATGTTGGTTCATATCATGTTGGGCGCATTTCTGACAAGCATATCGTTCTCAAATGTCGTTTTCATGTGCTCTCAAGCATGATACATTGAATACGGAATGATATTCATGTGCTCTCAAGCCTGATACATTGAATACGGAATGATATTCATGTGCTCTCAAGCCTGATACATTGAATACGGAATGATATGCATGTGCTCTCAAGCCTGATACATTGAATACGGAATGATATTCATGTGCTCTCAAGCCTGATACATTGAATACGGAATGATATTCATGTGCTCTCAAGTTTTATACATCGAATACGGAATGATATTCAGGGTGCTTTGTAGCCACGGTAACGCATGATACATTGAATGCAGAACGTAAATTACTGCATAATATTCAGGTAGGATTTTGTAGGATCAGAAATTCGTTATACATGTACATTGAATTCAATGGTTGGGAATAATATTATGTGACTCTACAGTGTCTCCAAAAGGAAAGTATACAGTTTCAGTGTATATTTATCAAATCTCTTCATTCTGCTATCGTAATTTATTTTTTGCACATATGTAGACAAAAGATGTAAGTTTTTCTGGGACCAGTTTTAAGGTAATAACTTGGATAATTTTTAGAAAAATGTAAATTTACTGAAATTACCTTATTTTGCCCTTGAGGTCTATTCAGTAATTTATGACGTTCTCAAGATGCCCACCCTTCTTTTGTTTCCCTTCTTGCACTTCTTTTAAACTAATGATAACGTTTGCACATTGTTATGCTAATAAAATAAACTGAAACTGAAACTAAAGTGATATTTCCTGGAAATTACTTTGGATCCAACTGTTTCAAGGAATGCACCAAACCCCTTATGTACAATGTGTGGCCCTGGCACATCTTGCATGAACTTTGCATCATTCAAAGCAATAAATTACCTGCGGTGGTTAGGAATGAGCAGGTTAAACAAAGACAAGTAACGGATTGGGTTTCTTTCTTTCCATTGCGCTATCTGAATCGCTAGTGTACAATCTAAAGCCAACGGACACATCTATGCTACTGAGGATCATCAAAAGAGAAGGTTAAAAATCAGGTGGGACACATGTGCAAAGAACGAGTGAGTGCAAGAAGGGAAATGTCAGAAGGCGACATGCATCGTGAAAACGTCGTTAATTTCTACAAAATGACGTCACAGACAAAATAAGATAATTTTAGAAAATTGACATTTTTCTAAAAATTATCCGGGTTATAATCTTAAAATTGGTAACAGAAAAAACTTACATCTTTTTTCTATACATGTGCAAATTTTCATTTCGATAGCAGATTGTTGGGATTTGATTAAGAGACACTGAAACTGTATACTTTCTTTTTGGACACTTTGTATTCCCTTAGACTTGTTCATCATAATTTATCATTATTATTTTGTCAGACTGATATAAAGCTATCATAATACTGCATGCCATGTAATCTACTGTAAATATATAATATCACTGCAATCATTACATACAAGATGTTATCATAAATTTTGCAGAAGACAAGGAATTATATGTTAAATGCTTTAGTGTGGTCCAGGTTATGTAGCGTGTTAGCCTAAACCAAACCTACTATATTGTTCAGTCGCAAACATATACGAGGCTTGGTCATTAAATACAAATACACACGAGAAAAAATGCTTTTATTCTTTATTCATCATTGGGAGTCTATAACGTTTTCAGATCATTTTTTGTACACCTTTTTCAATTGTATCATCATTGATCGTTGTTATTGGCCTAAGTAAGAAATCGGTATCCAATGGCAACGGAAGTCTGGCGTATGTTATACCATTTTTGGTGCGTTTGAAATATTATAATTTGCTGAATGATAGGTTTAAATGTAGATATTTAAAATCACATCTATGATACCAAACAAACAATTTGTTTACAGCTATTTAAGACACATGTTTGTGGTTTTACAACGGATAGTGTACTAGTACGTTCCTCTGGCTCATTTTAACAATAGTTATATCTTATTATGTTGCACAGATAGGCGAACGTTAAGATGACTAAGCAAAACGTACAACATTACAAAGAACACAAAGGCATTAATATAGTTTAAAATATACTTATGTTCGTAATGTCTAGGATTCTCTGTAAACACATTTCTACGTGGCAATCAATATTGCTTTTAATAATAATAAGTGTATATTCATATTCATTACGTCTGTAATTGTATTTGACATTCATAGACTGCTATAAAAACAAACGAGACCTATGTTCTCATAAACCATTACATAACTCTACAGGTAACCAGTTCTCTTTGATGATACGACATACAGACACCCCATATTTTTTTGAATATCTATCTCCTTTTTGCGATTAATGTTATTAGACACCTGTAAATTTTCAACAAGAAATTATCAAGGAATGTCGTAGATGTGTAGTAACGTTCTTTATATTTCGTGACAGTTATTAAACTTCATTTGTAATCGAACAGTATTTTAGAAAGATGAAGTTAAGGGGATTATCACTTAGATATACACATGGACAACGGGTTGTAAGGGTGTGTACTGGCTGTAGTTTGTTTGTCTGTCCGTCCATGAGTCGGTCGGTCTGTCAGTAAGTCTGTATACGCACTCTATTGGACGCAAAAACGAAAATTTAAAATCGGACTCGGAAGGCAGCATTCAACTGAAACAGCCAAATACAGATAGAAAGTTAAATTATCACGCTAAAAGGAAAAAAAACCTACAGCTGGACAAATGAGTTTTGGAGGAAATTTTAAAAATCAATATTATTGGTTTAACCCTACAGCCGCAGAAATGATAATTGATGGAAAAGTTTAAGAATTACGGTAAATGTTAAAACCCTGCAGTCACGCAAACGATTTTTGATGGTAATCAATAATGAAAATAAGTAAATGGATAGGGAATGCTTGGCCTAAGAAAAGAAAAAAGCCATAATTCCATAGCCTTACAGCTATTAGGCACCATTTTCTAGTAATTGATATATAAATAAGAAACTAAGGGCAGGAGTAGGACCCAACAGAAACAACAGAACACTAAAGGCAAAACATGATACATAAAATCAAAAAGGAACAGACAATGTCCAACGCAAAACAGAACAACTACAAAAGCACGACAGCTTACCGCCTAAATTTATCTAAAAAAATCCTGAACAAAATCTGGAGGCAAGAATACCGAACGGACGACATCACATCGCAAGGACAACACCACAATAGATACATTATACATAAACATTTGAAAGATATGAAATAGCCTTATGCTGGACAAATTGCAGAAGGGAACATACATAATGAACTCAGACTCACAAAAATGCACTGTGACCTTTTTAAAAATAGATGTCCTTTTTCTATCTTAACTACAAAGTAGACAATACATACATAAAGGAAGGTGGCTAAAAGGGTACCTAGGTTCGGACAGCCACAAATGGTGGGTTAAACGTTTACAATGCACCACACCTCACACTTACCCTACAGACAACCTTTTAGAACAGGTCAGTGTAAATTTTAGAACAGGACGGTGTCATAAATTTTTCCCGCCATGTAATGCCCCTGAACAAGAGGTCATAGCTATAAGAAACCAAAACATGAAAGGGCACTCATGGCCATCGTGCACGCGTATAGGAACGCGTAGTCGGGGTACCAAAATACTACCATTGCTTAGGAAATAGGCGAATGGACTATCTTTCGCACGAAAATTATAACTATCGGTGGTTAACATTTATGAAAGTAAGTGCCTGTGGAACAGAATAAACCTTGAAGTTGGATAAACAACCTTGGACACAAAGAGCTTCTGACAGGTGACATTGCGAATATGATTGATGTGTTTAATTATGTAAAACTTGATAATATGTTTAGATTTCATGATATCCAGACTACTCACCTTATCTGTGTGTTTTTGTGATTGTGTGTGCATACATTTACAGATAATCTATTTATATCCTTTATTGTCCATGCTCTCGGATGCAAATACGTAATTGCTGACTATTGTTGCATTAGAATCTCTCGACCGTATACACCACAATACAATGAGTACTAGTAGTCAAATAAAGTACTACATACGTGTAAAACCTAGTATGCGTGTTCCATTTTATAGTTTGGCAGACAGTAATATCATCACACTGATGAAGGGGTTTTTGCTGAAACATGTTTGTGACAAACAATTAACAAAAAAAATTGAAGTAAGTTGTTGCCGATGTATGTTATTTTCATTCCTATTTCCATTTTTTAGAAAAAATGTATAATATAATAATATTAATAAAATAAAAAATAAAAGTTTGTCATTGTGTCATTTTGTAAAACCATGTTCATTTTGTATGGGCCATTCTGCAATGTTCCGTTTCTTTCAAAATGGCATGTACACTGTCTCTGTTGAGTGTTGTTTTGTGCGTTGTTCTTGTGGCATGTGTTAGTCCCTTTGAATCGTTCGTGTCTGCTGCCTTTTTTCTGGATTTGTTTAACTGACTGAAGAAGCTGGCTGCCGAAGTTGTCGGTGCTGCCTTTCCTGTCCTACACACAATTATAATCAAGTGTACCGTTTCATGGTGTCATTATCACTGTTTCTACTACCAAATAGCATTGTTTGTACATGTAGCTTAGAATAGTTCATTTTAACTGTTTAGGTCGATTGTTAATTTTGCAAATCCCTTCTAAAGAATTTGTAGTTGTTAAAGAATTATTAAGGATTCAAGTTTCGACGTACGTTTCATATTTCCGTAAGTGCTTAGCACATCAAGCATGAGTGAAACATTTACTTCCTGTAACAATTCATTATTTATGGCATCATAAAGAGTATTGATGGTGCAATGTGAATATAAATGGATGGTATATCTTACACGTGTAGCACACGTAATTCATTACAAACCAATATGAAACTGGTGCGTTGGCGTCTATTACCGATAAAAGCGTTTATTTTGTCATGAATTTCCACTTCATTCATTAAATGATTGCAGGCATAGGAATGATTGTATGTCTACAGGAACAGTTTAAGGTCTGTTTGTCATGAAATATCACATCGATGCCAATTATACGAACAAGAGCCAACGAATTAAATTAAATGAAATCATGTTGCAATTTATCTCCGATTGTGCCAAATTTCATTTCTCCAATTACTCGTCCTCGTAGAATGTGCAATTATTCCCTATAAATCTGAAATATATATGAGCTATGTGTCCGATAGCTAATTAAATGTTTGACGGAGAAGAAATATTCTGTCATTTAAAGGGGTATCCACAAAGTTACATTGAATGATAAGGTATGGCAAGAAGGAAGTTATGGGTATCCGCGATGCAATGGAACTACATAAAAATAATACATGTAGGAAGCTTATCAGAAATTTGGTCGAGCTTTGTTCCAAAGGACACGTACACATATAGATGGAATTTCAAGCATTATGTCCTGACTATAATACTATGGTTAGAATTTTTGACCAATTAACGCGTATGGTATATATGTTTTAGATACTAACGTATAAAGGCGTTAGCGACAGCTTCTTGTGTGATACGAGTAAAACATTTCCAAAAATGAAATTTAGTTCAAACTCTGTATATGGCCGTTTTATTAGAAACAGAAAAATGCAAATATGGCTATCGGTCATCGTTCTTGTTCAGAGGTTATCTGCCATTCGAATATAATATTTTGTATTTCATGAAATTTCGTTTAGATAGACAATTGAATCATAAAAATAAGCATACTATTACTTTGGGATTGTTTAGGTATATTGCCAATATTTTACATTGCACATGTCAATCTTTAATTCAAAATTCTTCCTTATTAAGTTGCTGCCAAAGAATTATGGACGGAAGCCTGTTAGAGCCATCGCGTTTTCGTTCCCTCGCCCATTGAAAGTAGCACTGATATTAAACGCGAGATGCAGTAGTTACTATCTCGCATATATTTTCAACAAAGTTGTACTGTATTCAAAATACAACGCGAGACTTGAATTTAAAAACCTCGTGTTTTATACGGCAAACAGAGCCGATGCAATATTGCGAAAAAGTGCGAGAAACAAAAAGTCATTTGTCGCGTTGTTTTTATCGATTTTCACATAGAATACATTACAACAAAATAAAACGCGAGATAGTTACAAGAGCGTCTCACATTTTAAAACTGTACTACTTTCAAAGGGCGAGGGAACGATAATACGATGGCCCTAACAGGATTCCGTATATATGTGGGTGTGCATCAGTATTTTATGTTTGTCGCCATTTCCTATTTACAAGCGTAAAACTTGTATAACACGTTTTTCCAATATACAGAACATTCAGAATCACAAGTTAGAGAAAAGGATTAATCCATTGTTGATGACCCGGACTACTTACTTTATCTCCTTATCATGCAGCAGACAGAAATAACAACCCAGTTTGGCGTGCGATGTATTTCATGTTCATGATTTTAACAGTTTCGAGCATCGTAGAGGTTGCAATGTTTATGACCATATCGCATGTTTCATGACATTCCTCTCTGGATGCTAATAGTTAGCTTTTTACTCTGACCTAGGTCATTTTCCCAATTTAGATATTTATTGTCTTCCCTGAAGGGTGCGCCAGTTGTTAGAAACACGGATAGTTGTATTCTGATAATGCTGATCGGTAACAATCATTAAGAATATTCTTCTAAAAATATCATCTGACACATTACACGTGTACATCGAATGGAATAGATTTTCAAAATAATCAAATTTTAATTTCAGAAGTTAAACATGTTTACCCTTACGCAACAGAGATTTCATCAGTGAATGTGTTATTGATAAACTGTTTTCATTATTTAAGTGGTATCTGTTCCAGGTCTATTTCTTTTTGTAACACACTTCCAAGAATAGTGAAATGATAAATTCCATTTATGGGTACACTATATTAGCTCATCACTATGACGTTCCTACAAATATGACATGTCGTAAATTATTTTTAAAAAACGCTCTGAACTTTCTTGCCAATTGATATAGAATTGATAGTCACAGCTTATTCCGCACAACATGTTTCTGCGTCATGTATTCTGAAATAGTTATGTTTTAGTCCCCTATCGGTCCGCCGGTCCTTCCGTCAATAAATCTGGATCCTACCATAACACAAACTAACACAAAATACCGTATGGGATTAAAAGTGGTCTGGTGGAATCAAGGTCAAGGTCACCGTTACAAAAAATAGAAAAACACATTTCCATCTTATTGAATCATGCTGTGTAGGTAGCTTGAAAGTGAGGTAAGGTAAAGGTCACCATTACTATAAATATAAAAAAACATTTCTGCTCAATAACTTAAGTTGGCGCGATGAGATGGCATGATGGAATTTGCTGTGTAGGTAGCTTATGTTATGTGTAGGTAGCTTATATTAAAAAGCTGCTTTTGATTGAACGTATTACTGGTGGTGTCTAGGTCACTATTACTAAAATAGAAATATAACCAATTTCCCCACTAAATATTTTTAGTTGGAATTCAGACATCTTGGCGAAACTTTCTGTGTATGTATCTTGTGTGACAACGCCGCTTGTGATCTTGTGATTAAACGTTGGGCCGGTGGGGCCAAGGCCACTGTTACAAGACAGCATGTACCTATTACTGCCAAATAATGTCCATTGGAACAAAGCTCAAATTTGAAAACATTTCTGATAAGCTGCCTACATTTCTTATTATTCTGTAGTTCCATTACATCGCGGATACTCGCATACTTCCTACTTGCCATACCTTATCATACAATGTATCTTTATAGATACCCCTTTAAACGACAGAATGTTTCTTCTCCGCAAAACATTCAATTAGTTATCGGACACGTAACTCATAGATTTCAGATTCATAGGGAATAAATGCACATTCTACGAAATAAAATTTGGCACAATCTGTTACTTGTGATAAATTGCAAATTGCTTTCATTTAATTGACACCGTTGGCTCTTGTTCGTATAATTGGCATGGATGTGATATTTCATGACAAACAGACCTTAAACTGTTCCTGTAGACGTACAATCATTCCTATGCCTGCAATTATTTAATGAATGAAGTGGAAATTCATGACAAATTAAACGCTTTTATCGGTAATAGGCGCCAACGTTTAATATTGGTTTGTAATGGATTATGTGTGCTACGCGTATAAGATATACCATGCATTTATATTCACAATGCATCATCAATATTCTTTATGATGCCATAAATAAATAATTGTTCCAGGAAGTAAATGTATCACACATGCTTGAATGTCTAAGCACTTACGGAAATATAAAACGTACGTCGAAATTTTAATCCTTAATAATTCTTTAACAACTATATACAATGTCTGGTAAAGGGATTTGCACAATTCACAATCGACCTAACAAAATAAAATGAACTATTCTAAGCTACATGTACAAAAATGCTATTTAATAATAGAAATAAAGATAAAGGCACCATGAAATGATATACCTGACTTTATATGTCGGAGGTAAAGGCAACACCACACAGAAACAGCAGAGCACGAACGACCGAATGGCTACAAAACAAATGAGATCAAACTGCGGCAACCTGCTACTTCAGTCAGTTTAACAAACCCGGAGTCAGTAGACACGAACGATTCAAAAGGAAGAACACACCTCACAAGGACAACGCACCAAGTAACACTCAACAGAAACAGTGTACATGCCATTTAGAAAGAAACGGGACATTACAGATGGGCACTTACATAATAAACATAGTTTTACAAAATGACACAGTGACCAACTTGTATTTATTTATTTATTTTATTGTTTTTAACTATAAAATGGACAATACATACTAGGTATTCCACGTATGTAGTACTTCATTCCACTACTTGTACTCATTTAATTGTGTTGTGTATACTTTCGAGAAATTCTAATGCAACAATAGTCTGCAAATATTTTGCATCCGAGAGCATTGACAATAAATGATATAAATTGATTATCTGTAAATGTATGCACATACAATCACATAAACACACAGATAAGGTGAGTAGTCTGGATATCATGAAATCTATAGTTTTGTTTACATATTATCAAGTTTTACATCATAAAGCGCATCAATCATATGCGCAATATGACTTGTCAGAAGCTCTGTGTGTCCAATGTTGTTTATCCCACTTCAAGGTTTATCCTTATAATGTTCGACCCAAAGGTAGTTCATTCGCCTATTTCCCAAGCAATGGTAGTTCTGTGATACACCGACTACGCGTTCCGAACCATTTTGTTCTATAATTTGATCGAGCACATGTGATGTTTGGCCCCTCGTGTGTACAGGTATCGGAACGTATGACCGGGTGCCATGAATTGAAAGTTTGAAGGAAATATTCCCAAAACGATAAGAGTGCCCTTAAATGTTTTGCTTTCTTATTGCTATGATTTCTGGTTTGGGGGCACTATATGGCGGAGGAGGATGTCGTGTTTTTGTAGTTGTTCTGTTCTGTTTTGCGTTGGACATTGTCTATGCAATTTTGAGTTTATGTATCTGTTTGTGTCTTTCGTGTCCTTATTGTTTCTATTGGGTCCTACCCCAGCAAGTAGTTTCTTATTTATATATAAATCACTAGAAAATGGTTCTAAGTCTAATAGCTTTAGCGTTATGGAATTAGGATTGTGTGTAGCTTTGGAATTAGTGTATTTCTTTAGTTGGTCGCATGTCTTTCTTGCGCCCAAGCATACCCTATCCATTTACTTATTTTCATGTTAATGATAACCACCAACAATCATTTGTGCGGCTGCAGGGTTTTTACCATGTATCGAAATTCTTAAACTTTTCCATCATTAATCATATGTGTGTCTGTATGTTTAAACAATAACAGTGATCCTTAAATTTTCCAGCAAAAACCATGTGTGCGGATGTAGGTGTTTACTATTTACAGTGAGTATTAAACATTTCCATCAATAACAATTTATGCGGCTGTTTTATGTGCTCAGCTTTTAAACAGTCTGGACAAGGGCTTATTAATTTTCTTGGTTGGCAGTGTGTTGGGCACTTCGGTTTAGGATTTGGAATTTCTGACAGCTAAAACTAGGCATTATAGTCGTTTTGCTGTGGAAACTTGGTCATTCAGCTAGTAATAATTTATTATACTTTTCGACAGCTTGACTTGGGGCGGATCTTTGCTTGTTTAGTTGGGCATTGTGCCTTGTTTGTGTGTTTATATTTCCTGTGCTCGGTTGGTTCAGTTGAGCATTGCGCTTTGTGTGTTTTTAATGTTTCTGTGCTCAGCTGGTTAAGTTGAGTGCTGCCTTCCCTGTATAATATTTTTCATTCAAACACTGTCTGTATGTTGCTCCATGTAAACATATAGAGCTGTAGCGTTATCTAATAAACGGTATATCACGGTAGAATTTCGGCTGTTTAATTTATCTCCCGCGTATAATTCGCGATTTTTATCAATGAAATTTACGTCTTGTTTATTTCATGACGTCATGAATTGTGTTTCTGTTTATATATTCGATTATATTTATATTCTAGCAACATGTTATTGCATGTATCAATTCATATACGTAAAGTTTAACGTGAAATACGTAATTGGAATTTGGCATTAGATAAGCATCAGTTTGGCGACAAATAAAGATAATAGTAAAGCTTAAAAATCCAGGGGCGGACGTTACGATTCTCAAAGGTTTGTCGTTCATATGCATAGTTATTAATCACTCAGGCCTACTCTAAACCGTGAACTATTCACCGGTATATCACGCAAAACAGCGATCTATTTCCTAATTTGAGTGCTACCTTCCCATACCGATATTAATTATCTTTTTGTGTCCAATAGAGTGCATATACGGACTGACAGACCGACGGACTGACGGACATTCAGACAAACAGAAACCAGTATGCCCCCTTACAACTTCCGTGCTGCTACTGTTCAGTGGTTTATCCATGAGATAATCACCTTAGCTTCATCTCCATAAAAATATTGTTCGAATACAAATGCAGTTTCATAAATGTCACGAAATATAACGAACGTTTTTACACATCTACGACCGTCCTTGATCATTTCTTGTTGAAGACTTTCATCAACCCACAAAAAGCAGATAAATATTCGAAAAAATATTAGGGGTGTCTGTATGTCATATCATCAAAGAGAACTGGATACCTGTAGAGATATGTAATGTCGTATGAAAACATAAATCTCGTCTGGAATCTATAAATGTCAAATACAATTTCAGACGTACTGAATAAGAATAAATATTTATTATTATAAAATCCAATTTGCATTGCCACGTAGAAATGTGTTTACAAAGATTCCTAGAAATTATCTACATTAGCATATGTTCACCTTTATCAATGCATTTGTTTTCTTTGTAATATTGTATGTTTTGCTAAGTCAAATCTGGGGTGATCGAAAAGTACGCCTATCTGTGCAACAGAATAAGATAACTAGATACAAGTCGCCTGTCGTTTTGTTAAAATGAGACAGAGGAACGTGCTAGTACACTGTTCATCATTAAACCATAAGCATGTGTCTTAAATAGCTGTAGACAAATTGTCTATTTGGCATCATATATGTCATTCAAATAGGTATATTTTTACCCCATCATTCAGAAAATTATAAAATTTCAAACGCACCAACTATGGTATATTAAACGCCAGAGTTTGTTCAGTACAACGGATTTGGCGACTTTCGTTGCCAGTGGATACCGCTTTCGTACTCAGTGATGAATCAATTCTAAAAAGATGTGCATAAATAATCTGAAAATGTGAAAGACGCTCATTGAAGAGTAAAGAATAAAAGCATTTATTTTCAGGTGTATCGTATTTATTGATCAACCCTCTTATAGATTTGCGTCTGAACAATTAAGTAGGTTTGATTTAGGCTAACACACTACATAACCGTAACCAGGGCCACACAGAAGCATTTCACACATAATTCCTTGTCGTCTGTACCATTTATGATAACATCTGGTATTTAATGATTGCCGTGATATCTTAACTTGCAGTAGATTCCATGCCATGCAGTATTATGATGGCATTATATCAGTCTGACAAAATAATGATGATATATTATGATGAACACGTCAAAGAAAATAGAGCCACATAATATTATTCTCTATTATTGTATCACGTATTTCTGATCTACAAAACAAAAATAACTGAATATTATGCAGTAATTAACGTTCTGTATTCAATGTTGCATGCGTCTCCGAGACGACAAATCTCCCTGATATCATTCTGCGTTCAAATTAATCTATATCATGAATTTTTGAGCCTACAAAACATCATGAATATCATTATGTATTCAATGTATCATGCGTTGTCGAGTCTACAACATCATGAATATCTTTCTGTATTCAATGTATCATACGTTGTCGAGTCTAAAAACATCGTGAATATCTTTCTGTATTCAATGTATCATGCGTTTTCGAGTCTAAAAACATCATGAATATCTTTCTGTATGCAATGTATTATGCGTTGTCGAGTCTAAAACATCATGAATATCTTTCTGTATTCAATGTATCATACGTTGTCGAGTCTAAAAACATCATGAATATCTTTCTGTATTCAATGTATCATGCGTTGTCGAGTCTAAAAACATCATGAATATCTTTCTGTATTCAATGTATTATGCGTTGTCGAGTCTAAAAACATCATGAATATCATTAGAATGATTCATGAGTTTCTAAGCCTTCATAGTAGTCACCTTGAATAATATTCTGTATTAAAGTATGATGTGTTTCTGAGCCTACAAAACATCCTAAATAGTATTGTGTTTTCAATGCTATAAACAAGTGTATATTTTCAACATGCCTCAGTCAGTCAATCATAAACAGAGTTAGAGCACACCGACAAGAACGAACTGCAAAAACAGCGCACAAGCAACATGCTCAATACAGTCGCTATTATGAACACAGTTTAACAACCAGCAGATAGACACATATAAAACATTTTTAAGTGGACAACAGCTACATAAAAGAAAGCTTTGATATGAATAATTAGAAACAATATTCATTTTAATATACAATTATCAAAACTGTTCATTTGACTAAACTTAGATCATTGTGACACATTTTAGATTCATGAGACGCATAGCGTTCTACGACAAATAACGCACTAAACCAATCTAGCATCATTGGTACATTTAGGAATTTGATAAACATCACTATCAAAGCATCTACATTCCTAGACGTGTTCATTATAATTCATCATGATTATTTCGTCAGACAGATATAAAGCTGTCCTAATACTTCATGACATGGAACATGGCACAAGTTAAGATATCACTGCGATCATTCAAAACTATATGTTATCATTAATGATGCAGGGTACAATTGACTACGTGTGAGATGTTATATAGTGTGGTCCCGGTTATGTAGAACGTTACCCATCGTTTATGTTCAGACGCTGCACCAGTATATCTTCATTTAGCTTATTTATAAGACAAGTTATTTAATGTCTGGCGTTAGCTATTTGTATGACATAATTCCCCAAGGTGTTCAACATCATTTTTTTCAGAAATGCAATAGGGGGAAGGATCGTACTCCCTAACAGTAAAGTAACTACATGTGTACTAGTGGAAGTCATTCTCAATAGTTTGTTGGCTTTACTATTGTTTCAAACCGCCTATAAATAACATTTCTTTGTGTCTTTTTTAAATATTGTTTTAAGTCTCTCAGGTCAACAGTATTTATGTCGGATGAAGACTACACAGTCACATTAACCTGACAACAGGCTGACAATTAATAACCCGTAACAACCCCCTCCCCCAAATGCTGGGAAGCAAGCAAAGGAGACATACTGTCAGGTCACCGGAATAACGACACCCGGGATACTTACAATTACATATACTGACATCATTCTTTGTATTATTTCAGTATACTGACATATTCGTTACAGCGACATTTTCCTTGTGAACAAACAACGTCGTTATATCGAGACCGGACTGTACCAGTACCATGTTAAACGACTTAGGTGAGAAGCAAGTTACCACTCTGCCACAAAGTACGGGTTGATTGTATTCAAAATAGTATTACAAATTGAGTGTTTTACGGCGGAAATTTGTATCAGGCGGTTGAATACTAGGATGAAGCATAATAATCATTTGTTGTAATTAGAATGTGCGAAGTTTCATACATATGCATAATGTAATTTTGACCTGAAGAAGTATGTCATGTGTCTTTTGAAAGTTACTTTGTTGTAATAATAGATCAACTTTCTATATTTGAAACACAAAAACTTCAGAATATCTGAATATTTCGTCAGTACTCGTCTAGGATCATAAACAATCGACTACCCTCAAAAATAGATACAATAACATCCATTGCTGAAACCTTTGTTTTTATTGATTCCAATATACAAATGTATATGTTTTGACTGAGATTAACGCACTCCTGTCCATCTTTGTATCTTTTTGAGATTTGCTTATGCAAACAACAAGACCACTGAGTACTGTATGTTCTCCTTTCTCTACCTGTAGCAGGTCATAAGCGTATGCTGTGTTTTTCCAAGACACGTGCACAATTTAATATTCGCACGAATTTCCTTGCGTAAAGTCATAGACATTTCGACGTTAATGAAAACGTCTTCGCCCTGATCAAACAGTTTTTAATTCAAAGTCCGACGTTCAATTAACTTAATAATTTCAAGAATTCTCATGATACTGTCTATCAACGATCTGACAGAAGTACGAGACTGTATATTAACTAATTCGTAATCGACAACCAGGTTTACTAAGAGAAAGGTACGTTACGGCGGCCGGGGTGGTAGCATGTTACTATGGTAATACAATGACTGATGGCATACTACTGGTTTGCATCATTGAAGGTACATTTGTATTAACTGTAGTTAATTTGTTAATGTTTATAATGATATAAAATTGTTTGATCTAAAAGCAATTATAGTCAAATGAGAGCGATGGTCTACTAATATATAATGAATGACCCGCGTACATTTACATGTGCTTCAAATATGCTAAAATATGCATACATTTGACAAAAATATACGTTTTATTTCATTGTGGTTATAAATACTCCTTTCAATGATACAGTTACCTGTGCTTCATATATGATTTGTCATGGTAGACAGTCAACGAAAGGATAATAAATACTCGGGTAGGGGAGATGTGAACACGAAACACCATGAAGGAAATACAGAGATGCATCTCCACCATTCACAGCAACCACATCAAAAGCACCATCTACATTGGCGGTGATACTAACCTCCCTGATATTGAGTGGGAAGATAACTCTATCGCAGGTAGGAGATACTCTGCAGCGATCAACACCATGCTGATAGACTCCATACAAGATGCAGAATGCTCACAGATGGTCAACTTCTCAACCAGATTAAACAACACTCTGGACATCTTTGCAACCAATCACCCATCACTTATCAACAAATGCACCTCAATACCCGATATTAGTGATCACGACATCGTCCTCGTAGATGCCAACATCATCCCATCGAGACGCAAACCGGTACCCCACCTCATATATCTGTGGAAGTCAGCCGACATAGATGGTATGACCATGCAGCTCACAGAATTCTCAGTCCAGTTCACCCCCACACACAGTACAGTCACTCCTATCAATAGTCTCTGGTCAACTTTCAAGAAGGAATGCACATCAGCCATGAATAAGGTTGTACCATCTAAAATGACATCGGCACGGCATAGCCAACCCTGGTGTAACAGAAACATTCGTAGAAAAGAGCTTACAGGAAAGCAAGAAGAAAGAATGCAAGACAGCCTACAACAAATACGTCACAGACCTAGTCACTGATGGCTCTTCCAATAAGCTTTACTCATTCGTCAAGAGCCAGAAGAGCGACAGCACAGGTGTGGCCCCTCTGAAAAGGGATGGAGTGACTTATGCAGATGCAGCAACAAAGGCAGAGATATTGAACGACCAGTTCTCCTCTGTCTTTACTGCTGAGGATGACACCACTCTCCCAGACTTAGGCGAGTCCCCCTACCCAGATGCCCCGCCCATACATGTGCACATGAATGGCGTCCTGGAGCTCTTACAAGGCTTGAAGCCGAATAAAGCAACTGGACCAGACAGCATACCAACCCGATTCTTGAAAGAGATGGCTCACCCCCTAGACCCAGCCATAACACTCATCTTCCAAGCTTCCCTCAACCAAGGTAGAGTGCCAGATGAATGGAAGACAGCGAATGTCACCCCTATCTTCAAAAAGGGAGACCGAGGGAAGGCTTCAAACTATAGGCCTGTCTCTCTCACCTCGGTGACATGCAAGCTACTTGAACACATCGTTCATAGTCAGCTGATGCAATTCTTCGACAACCACGACAGCATCAGCCCCAGCCAACATAGTTTCAGACGAAAGCGATCATGCGAGACCCAGCTGATCATCACTATGAACAACATTGCAAAGAGCCTTGACAGTGGACAACAAGTAGGTGCCATCTTGCTCGATTTCTCGAAGGCATTCGACAAAGTTCCACACAGACGACTCGAACTAAAGCTCTCCCACTACGGGGTCAGAGGTCAAACACTCAAGTGGATAGCCAGCTTCCTCAGTCAACGCTCTCAGCAAGTGCTTCTTGATGGCAAGTCATCGCGACCAGCACCCGTCACATCAGGCGTTAGTATAAATAGTATTGTTATATAGAATCACTGTCGTATGTGATGTTCTGTCAAATGGTAAAGGTATCCGTGAAGATTATAACTAGCAACAAGTCCTTGTTTACATAGAGAAACATTCAATCATATGTGATACATTTACTTCCTTGAACAAATACTAATTGATGGCACCATAAACCATATTGATGATGCAATGTGCATATAAGTGCGTGGTTTATCTTACACGCTTGGCACACGTAATTCATTACAAAGCCTCATAAAAACTGATACGTAGTGGTTAATATAATTATACATTACCGGTAAAAGCGTTTAATTTGTCATGATTTTACATACGATCCCATCCATCGGAATCAATCGACGTTCACAGTAATAGATCATATCTAACGTCTGTTATTCAATCACTCATGAATGCAATACGCAACTGGACCATGTGTCAATTAGATGAAAGCACGCGGAAATTTATCAGCAAAAAAGGACTGATTATGCAAAACATTCATGTTGCTGGAATTACAATGTGGGGTTTTAACCTGTTAAATTTGAAATCCATATATATAATGTGACCCATGGCTAACTCAATGCTTTAATAGTGACATATGATATGTAATTGTCGTAAGTTTCATCCCACAAATGCGGTAAGTCAATTGTTAGTATTACAAGTGCTTCGCCCACAAAATAATTGTCTACAAGTTGATTCTCAATTATATGCGGTTGATTGTGCATTAAAGCTTTGCTCCAACGAATATACATTTCGAGTAATGTCTGGAGACTGAACTACTTATAAGGTTAGAAATATTCCCAGTATAAGATGGTACAATATCATCATGTAAACTACTGAGTTAATCTTATCTACATAATGAGATCCCCAGTGATCTCCGCACCATCATCAAGTATGTTAAGCCACAAAGCAATACCTTTCTTTAAGATATTGAGAAATTCGACGAAAAGCAAAAGTTCTAAAAGGTCGGGGAGTACAAGTAATTCCAACACTACCCTTCCCGTGTTTATACCATTGGGTCATCACATGTATCTCAAGTTTCAAGATAAAATCTCTGATAGTTATGGAGATTGAGCCTTGAAATATAATTTCTACGTCAACAATGACAAACATTTCTGAGTTATAAGACAAAACAAGGGCAAATAACTCATAAAATACTCATCATAGGGTTTGCCTTGTTGTCTGATTTTAATTATTTGTCAGCAAAATATGAGATATTTTCCGATTATATTTGAAAAAAATACATTCTATAATTATGCGTATACCGATTTGTGTGTCGTTGTGTTGGTCTTTCATACAACTGTACGAGTAATTATCATCATTTTGACGAACGATATGACGTACATATTGGACGTGCCAGATTATTGCAAACTTCTTATTTAATCCATATCTGTTCACAAAACAAGCGATGAACAAGCCATATACTCAAATGTACCAAACAATAATGACAACAAAACGAACTAGATCCATCATCTTAAATATGTTCTTGGCATTGGATCCAATTTTTAATGTTATAAAATAAATAAAACATTGCACTTTCATGCATGAAACTCATAAACGTCAAATGTCAGTCAAACTTTTCTAATTCTAGAAAGATACTATTATCAACCACGGATATACACAAATGTATTTCCGTGTATCAACATTGTTTAAATAATTCGAATATTTTAACATTTAGAATAGTTTTGCATGTTATCATTAATTCATGCGTCTTCTGTGATGAATGATCTGTTCAAAATATTCTGCCATAATGTTTGAAAATTGATATAGAATTTCATATCAGATTTACAAGCATAATTGAATGGTCGATAATAATCAAGTGCGATAAGTCTGTCAGATGAACGATATTAACACATTCCAGGATTTATGACTTTCTAAAACTTATAATTATCTAGAAAGTGGAATAAGATCCATGAAAACGAATTATTTTATCAAATATGAGAGGGGAGATAGTACTAGATGCCATATTTATGGGGATATATAAAATGGAAATAAATTAGTCGGCGAAACCGGGAAATATTATAGGGGAAACTAAACTCCTTACCCAACAACAAACAATGTACATTTTATTATTCGAGTCGAGTAAACGCTATAGAATGTGGCAACAGGAGTGCGTCTCAACGAGAGCAATAGTACAGGATTATCACCAAAACTTATAAAACATTTACCGGATAATGTCGTCTGTATCATTGGTTATAAAATTTGATAGTTTTTTTATTGCAGTGATATCTTAACTTGCAGTCGATTCCATGTAATGAAATAGTATGATAACTTTATATCAGTCTGACAAAATAATGATAATAAATTATGATGAACACGTCTAAGAAAATTGGGACGTAGATTATTACACCCACCCTCTCCTTTGATGATAAGTGTAGTATTAAACTGCACAGAGGTATTTAATACCTGCACTTTTATTCATTTTGGAAACGATATATCAAATTACAGCATCTGAATGATATGAAGTCAATGTTTAAGCGTACTTAACTCTTACGATTTATTTATAATTACTAAGGTGTAGTATGACGAAAACGCTATTAAGCATTTAAAGATTCTAAACTGATTGCCGATGTTGATATCACATGTTTCTTGCGTATTCTGTACATAGTATATTCTATGAATTAAGTGGAATTATGTTAATGACAATATAAATACAAATGTACACGTATGATGGATCATTATTACAATGCCTATATGTATATACATGCATGCGTAATACAAAAAAAATGTAGTAGGCAAACGTCTCAATCGTTACAATTTGGAAGCACTGTTGGATATTATTCAAATGTTTGTAAATCTGACATGTTGATTTAATTGAATAAATAATCAGCATGCTCCAAGTGTTCCTTTCCATCTTTTTAATTGAACACATCATAAGATAAAAGAATGAGCAGGAACCGAAACCGGGAATGTTTCAGAGAAATCCTGATTATAATTCACTATCAGCAGGCAGTGAACGAAAATAAAACATTACTGAATATTTATATTAAGTTCGCATACTAGTGAATAGTACTTTGGTTGGTATGTAATATTATTGTCGGATTAATCATCACCATTTCGTTAGTGAGCACATTCGATGTACACGTACATGGATCATTAAACAATCTAGAATGTCATTCAATATTGATCTTATTGAATTGGAGAATAAGGACAGTCAATCATATCGCCTGTTACGGACCAAAAGTTTAATATGGTGTGATCTGATTGGTTGTCCTTATCCTTAAGTCAAGCAAGATCAATATTGAATACCACCCCTGATCATTAGTTTTATGTACAGCATTTAAATTTTACTTGAATATACAATTGAACTGCAGTCATAGAAGAACAGCTGTTTAACTGCTCTATCGGGGTATCGAAACAGAATCCTCTACGGGATGTTCCGGTGCTCTATCAACTGTAATACATTAGTGCGTTGTTATTATTATTATTATTATTCCTGAGAAATTCTCGAAGAAAATGCTTCGGAAAATTGGTACTAAAGATAAATATATGCACCGCAGTAATTCAGCCATGTACGATATACCATCTAATGGTCAGGTATGATTAATTAATGTCAATTAGCGGTTATGATTCCCAGCCAAATACGAACTAATTTTTACGGTAACCGATTATTGGGCATGGCTATGTTGCTCAGCCACGGAAAACATTACCTCAGTTTCAAAATCATCCACGCATGACAAAAAGTAGACAAATCAATTCCGCGCTAACCTTGGAAATAAAAACAATATCTTCAAAATAGTTTGTTTACGAATGAGACCACACAAGCACAAGGCAATGTTAAGTGTATAATGATCTGTAATACACTCCCCAAAAGTTCTAACCCGCCATTTTATATTTCATTCCCGTTTTGTGAAAAATGCGTGTATTCACCTGAAATTTCGCATACCGATACATGATTAAGAGATGCAGCTGAGTATTGGTTTATTTTGAACGTTTTGCAGTTAATTTCAGTGTATTTGGTGTATTGCGTAAAAAATAATAAAAATGCATTTTTGCACGTGCAATGCATGTGGTCCAGAATTCACGCGCCCATAAACAAAATCGGCATTACTGATGACTGTTGATCTGGAAAAACACATAGAATGCCGAAACTGACCCAAGAAGAACACTCATGAGATTACAAAAAACCACCGTGAACACAATTTCTAGTTGACATTTTTTATTCTATTAATATTTTTTTAATAATGCATTTATTACCACGAAATTTCACATAATGACATATGAATATCCAATGAAGCCAACTATTTGGGGTTTTTTGGCCTACTTGCGGTCTAATTCACCGTTTTAGACTTATTACGTAATCTAGAATAATATACACGTGTAATGCATGCGCGTCGAAAAGCACGTGTTTATGTACGGTTTTGGGGTTAGTGAAGATTATCCTACGCGAAAAACACCTGACATGTTGAATTTGGCACGAACAGAACGCGGTTGACCTGTCGGGATGTCATCAGTTTTGATAAAGTTGCGGCCATTAGTTTTGCTTTTATTACAAAAATGATTTTCTATTTCGTTTGTAATTGTTATTTTAATGATTATTTCTGTTTTTTCATTCACAGGAACCTTCAATTTTTTTAATCAACACTCAAGCAATATTTGAAAAATTGCAATTTCATTGAAATAGCCTTTTGTGAAATTTTGTTGTAAGATTCTTGCACTTCATCCAAGTTAGTTTTGCGTCAATCTTGGCATGTTACGTGTTTTTCTGCGAGGGCAGACATCGGTTGTGCTAAATGTTAATGAATACGTGTTTGTTGCGCTGCAATATGCACGTGTTCATAAACAATTAGGGTGAAATAAGTTGTGACTTTGTAAAATCGACTTCATTACATAACGCGCCTGTAACGAGTTACATGGCCGTTTATCTGCAAAAATGAATTAACATTTAAATGCAAGTACAGTAAAGTTCCACCTAACGACCGGTCCGATAATGCGACCGTCCCGCTATTACGACCGATTTTTAAAAGAACCAAATAATTTTGTTCTATATTCAATTGTTTTAAGGTCCTATAATACGACCGGTCCGCTATTCCGTATTACGACCACTTTGACTAGTCCCATTGCTGTGTTTGGTCTCGCTAATACGACCAATTATGTGTCATGTATAATTTTGTGTAAACAACTTTCTTCACACCTACGCGTATCTCCGGGGCACTTGAAAATCATCTTGCACCTTGATCAAGGTCACGGGGCGCTTGAATTACAGTCAAAGGGTAACATACCAGCTCAGCATGAGATCGAAGACACTGTATTATTCAAGTATTGGTATGCAAAATTTCATGAGATTACGAGCAGTATTAACAAAATTATAACACATTATATATGGTGGTGGGTTAGAACTTTTGGGTAGTATATACATACAACTAGAGTAGTCGACTTATTGTTCATGTGATGTCACCAATAGTTAACACGTGTCCTGTTATATAAAGAGAGCGCTTAGGATGTATAAACTATTTACTAGTATAAGGTTGTTAAAGTCATTGCAACACTCTCAAAAAACAGTGCAGTGTTATAACATCTGTTATAATGTAACGTTCAGTCCCTAAGTTACAATTAGCATGTCTATTTGATAAAATTAATGCTTCTCTTTGCCTTTCCATGTGTGCAGTTTCTTGCCTAGTATGTGTACTAATATCACGATATAGTCACTAAAACACACAACCTAATGAGGTTAACAACCTCGACAATAATGTAAGTTAAACAAATAATCATGTTTTCTATCGTTCAACACATCAATCATATTCGTAGTGGGACTTGCCAAAAACTCTCATGAGTCGTATTCACAAAGTATCTTAGTAGAAACCTAAGAATTTTCTTAAAAACATAAGCATGGCAATCAATGTTATTTTTTCATAGGTTTAAAGCATTATATAAAGAGCTACAATAATCACTAAGAGAACATGGGTTATTCTTCAATGTGTGAGAAAAATGTTGATATTTTATTGTAAAAGGTTTCAAAATTGATACAACAAAATAAGATGAAAACAATTCTATGATTAGCATTTTTTCTCACAAACTCTTACTATCTCTCTAAAGGTAACCGTTACGCTTTGATGATATGACATACAGCCCCTCCCTCAAAATATTCTTTGGATATTACACTTTGTGGTATATTTGGTAATTATAGTTTGGCCAAGAGAACAGGGTCTTTTTCTGCTTTATGTGATAATGCTCCCAAAAAAGTCATTAACAAGAAATGATCAAGTACAAAGATGAAAGTAAGTAATGGCATTCGTTATCTTTCTTAGTATCCCCGTCACACCACATTCGCGTCATTACAACATCATAAACTTTTTAAGTAATGAGGGTGTCAATAGTCGCTTGGAGAATGCAAATTGTTTAAAATGAGACGCCTCAACATCGCACTAAAGAGCTTGACGCCCCAGTAAAGGACCATATACGTGTAGGATGGTGGGTATGAACCCGTTAGACGTTAAGCTCCCGCTCCATTTCATCGCGTTTTGTCGAGACACTACCGCATATGTATTGCGCAACTAGGGCGTAATCTGAGTTCATACCGCGTTGCCACGACCACCATGGCGACCTCAGGGTGGTCACACGTCAAAAGTTATCCTTTTCGGCATCATTGTGGTCCACGCGGTGTTCTTCTGTGTCCTCACCACAACCACAAGGCGTCTCTGACGCGTCCTGGATCGCCGTAGTCCAGAGTGGTGAGGATTTATAACTATTAATGAGACATCATTTTTAATTGATTGAACAGTATGATTTTAGTTGCTGTGATAACAGACACTTTGCTTGAACCCTTTGTTAACCTAGTGCTCGTCGTCCCCTCACTATGGAACACAACTTTATATTCCCCGTCTAAAAACTACTATTTACGTATGAAGAACAAGCTTTTTCAACTTCAGTTTGGTCAACATGATCATTTCCGACTTTCATGAAAATAGGCTCATAAGAAGCAAATTGTGGATTTCACATATATGTATCAGTCTTAAAAGGTCGTAAGTCGCATTAACAACCTTCTAATTCTAAGCCAGCGATTTATTCTATACAACTACATATCATACACAAACTGGATGCATTCGCAACTGACATAACATATAACTATATTCCATGTTGTCATACCTAGACAGATATATCACAGAATGTTATATCAAAGGAGGATAAACCTTGATGTTAGAGGAACAAGTGTTGACATACTGAGATTCTGACAAGTCCCATTGATTATGATTGATGTGTTTGATGCTATAAATAAAACGTGGTACTCTGTTTAACTGACGCAGTATTAGCCAGATTGCATACATATGTTGTATGTTTTTGGACTGTCTGTGAGTACAAATACAAAATTCCTTTAAGTTTTTGTACTTGCTACTTGTCTGAAAACTGGGTGTAAACAACTAATAGTAATAGCTGATGACTGTAATGTAATTAAAGAAATAATGAATGCGTACCTGTGTTTTATTGTAGAATAAAGCACGGTCTCATACCCTCGTGGCGATGGGTAACATCAGGAATGAGGTGTCGAGATTGATTAATATAAGTTGGAAAAACTTGTTTCACAATCGACCTTAAATAAATAAGTACGAACTGAACTAAAGCACGTTCTCGAGTTCGGATGCGTAGTAATTAAATCACGATTATTTCAATTCTGACATAGACATGATAGACCATATTCTGCATTTGACAAAACGTCTAATCATATTAACCACTGCACTACTTTCTTTCTCTGAACGCTCTAGATGTTATATTTGCCGTAGCTGTGTTTTAACGGTAATGCATGCACACCTTGGTTTCCTCTATATGTATAAAGTTGTGTTAGAATTCGGAGTTTCTCGACCGTAGATACCATATAGGTAGATGTGTGCAAGAAGTACATATCAATTTCTTGTAGAATGATTCCATCGCCCAATTTACAGTCGAATATGAAATCAACGCATATAGTATGTTTGCTGTTGTCTGACAGGAACAGTCTTTCTCAAACTTTCTAACCCATTTATGAAGTACTAGGGACCCGGTAAAACGCAGAACAAAACTGAAGTATCATTACGAAATGGGAATATGATTTGTATCAAAACCAAGAAAAGAACCATCTTGAAGTGGACAAAAACGCTATTATCTTGTCCAACAGTTTGCTATATTATACAGTGTAGCAATACCACGTGACTTTTGGCTATCAGTTACAAGAAGAAATTTGTAAACATTCGAAAATAAAATAGCCAAAAGTATTTTATTCCTTTATCGATTTATATGAAAAATATGCCACACTAAGGGGAAAAGTATTTGCTTTCAATGAAATATATTTAATCTTTTTCAACGGTTTTGCCGTTTTGTCCATTACCATGTGAAACCGTGGAATGTGTAGGTTTCACAGGGTAATGGAAAAGTCGGTAAATCAGTGGAAAAACCCAGCAACGTTATGAAAGTTACACGGTAAAGAGAGTGAAGATTAAAACAATTAATGAAGTATGTCTCACTTTATTATATGTTTTCAATAATTATGTCAGTAATCAAGTGTTTTTCTTCCGTAATAAATGGGACTAAGGGGGCCACACACAACACTACATGAAAGTAATTGATAAGATGAAAAAGTAGCAGCGTCATGAAAGTTAACAGATAATAAGGTATGTTGATATTATTAATGAAGCATTTCTAACTTTAAATTATAAAAATATATCGTATGTTCAATAATTACGTCAGTTATCAAAGCAGCGTAATTAGTACCCATCGCCAATCCTGTACACTCTGTGATATGCTTATGGAATTTATGTTTTATTACGTGAGCATATTTTCGATAATCAAGCCTGAGTGGTTTTCGTTAGTCATTAAAGAGACTTAAGCCTTGGTCCCACAATGGAATTCCAAATCGGCGATGTTCTCACGATTTCTTCCGATACCACCCGATTCATCAAAATTCCTTTCGATATCACAAACTGTCTCATGGGTTCCCCGAAGCTTCCCCTAGACCTCAAGGAACATGTTCCAGTTGATGTCCTGATAGCTCATTAATTTCAATCGGGAGTACATCGCCGAGGCAAAAATACGCTCAGTGGGACCTAGGCTTTAGGTTTGATCTACATCCGGGCCACACTCATAATAAGATGAAAAAGACAACAACGTCATGACAGAAGTGAAGGTGTGTTAAACAATTAATGAATCCTTTCTCACTTTATTATAATTATGTTCACAATAATTGTTTCAGTAATCAATCAGCGTAGTTAATATACATCGCCCATCATGTACTGTACACCTCGTGATCTGCTTCTTGAATTCATTTTTATCACCTGAACATATTTTAGATAATCATTAAAAATGTGAGATTTTTTATATGTAATTCAATATTAAGTTAAAACATTTTTGGTATGTATTCGGTATATTTTCATTTATTTAGATTACCTGTAGATATATTATGCTCGTTTGAACATCCTGTTTTTTTTATTAATGTAAACACTTTTTATGATTACATTGGCTAAAACATCCGTCACTATAAATGTAGCTGACAACATGTCTCTATGTCACATTATTGTGTGACGAAACTGGCAAACTACTGTATTTGTTAGAACTTGACTGGAACTGTAAAGTATTGACGTTTTTTTTCATGTAATAATGGCATGTTAAACACTTATCAATAGGCCTACACCGTCCATAAACTCCCTTATTACGTATTCGGAAAGGACGAGTTTCTGCTTCACACAAGATTTCAGTATACGGCTAACGCATTCAATAACTCAGTATGATAGGGAAATCATACTTTATAACGAAGTTCGTTATATCATTAAAACGAATAATGCATGTAACGAACTAAAAATCTAATCCACTGCACTTCGTAATAACCGGGTGTTTCTATACATATACAAATGTATAACGATGTTTAATTCGATTTTGATGATGGGAGTATGGAGTATGGTTAATTATGTCTACTTATTTCTACATTACGAATACTTTATTATTATTATTATTGAGTAATCTATACCTGGCAGATAGGACTAAATTGTCATCCCCAACTGTGAAAATTAACATTAGCTAATTTTGTTAATTTAATTAAATGCAAGATTCTGCTGAATATAACCACATGTTTTCTTAATTAAAAACGTTATGAACTTTCTAAACAGCGAGACAAATCAACAGTGTTAATTCAATCATGCGACGTATTTAGAAACAATTGTCAAACATAAGCCACGGAACGCACATATCAACATCTTTCCAGAAAACAGTTGGTTATTTTGAGAAAATGTTTAAGCTATCAACATTCCTCTTTGCACTGATTTTACGAACAAAGTGATACTCAGTAAACAAGTAACAAACTGTCATCTTTTACGACGTCGATGCTGCTTTAAATAACACAGATAGAAGCCATATCACTCCATCATATTGCGCACAGGTACATCTGAATTCTGTAAGAAATAAATAGAAGTCCGTCTTACAGTCTTAAAAAAATTCCAACCCATTATTCAAGAAATAATAAATACATGTATGTATAACTCTAGCGCGATAAATTGCAATACAAAAACAAGCACAAAATCCGATATATTAATCGTTTCTGAATATTTAGGAGCATGAACACTTTATATGTTGTGCCAAATGTTTGAATGCTTTCATTGGTATGCGTTACGGTCCTTGATTTTAATCCATAACAAAAATATAGGCAATATTGTGTTTGTTTTTGTACTGCAATTTATCGCGTTGGAGTTATACCCGTGATCTATTGAATAATAAGGTATATCAATGAGCTCGGATGCCTAGTTATTAAACCAAAAGAGTGTGTAGCATTCGAACGAATGTCCATATTTTATAATAGATGAAATACGTTTGCATATTTTTATTTCGATTAGAACTACGGGCTCAAATACGAATGTATCTTAACACAAAAACACATTTAACGAATCAATCATTTGATCACATTGACGTATTCATCTCAAACAAATATACGAAGTTTCAGTGAGATTATCCGTTTATCTAATATTTTTTCTTTATCATTCCTATGTATACTGTGCGTGTACTGGATATGAGCCAAACCGAGATCTTGCTTGACATTTTCTGTATTTTTGGAGTCCTATTAACAGATGACAATCGCGAGGGGCAATGGAAGATGGTGGGGAAACTCATAATGGTCACTTCGTGTGAAGCACATAAATCTGCAAGAGCATGGAGGGATTACCTTCGTAAAACATGACATCAACGCAGATTGCTTTTTATGCATCAACTTCAATTGGAGGACCTTGATTTACGTAGAAAGATACATTCATTTTTACTGGCGCTCGAAGTGCATTTTGCATTTTGACGGTCGCTGAAAAAAGTGGGGCCCGGTCTTTCATTGTGTTGTATTGGGTGCCACGTATTTTGAATGACTTTCCATACGCTAGGGGCTCTGTATTGTGAACTGCTTTCCTTGTGTTGGGTGCCACGTATTGTGAATGGCTTTTCCATACGCTATGGGCTCTTCCTTTGTGAACGTCTTTCCTTGTGTTTGGGGCCACATATTGTGAATTGCTTTCCATACGCTATGGGCTCTTCCTTTGTGAACGTCTTTCCTTGTGTTGGGGGCCACATATTGTGAATGGCTTTCCTTGTACTAGACCCTGTATTGTGAATGGCTTTCCTTGTACTAGGCCCTGTATTGTGAATGCCTCCATTTTGTAGGTGATTTGTATTGTGGATGGCTTTCCTTGTACTTGGGCTTCGTGTTGTGGATGGCTTTCCATGTACTGGGGCTTCGTGTTGTGGATGGCTTTCCATGTACTGGGGCTTCGTGTTGTGGATGGCTTTCCATGTACTGGGGCATCGTGTTGTGGATGGCTTTCCTTGTACTGGGGCTTCGTGTTGTGGATGGCTTTCCTTGTACTGGGGCATCGTGTTGTGGATGGCTTTCCATGTACTTGGGCTTCGTGTTGTGGATGGCTTTCCTTGTACTAGGGCTTCGTGTTGTGGGTGGCTTTCCTTGTACTGGGGCTTCGTGTTGTGGATGGCTTACTTGTACTGGGGCATCGTGTTGTGGATGGCTTTCCTTGTACTTGGGCTTCGTGTTGTGGATGGCTTTCCTTGTACTTGGGCTTCGTGTTGTGGATGGCTTTCCTTGTACTGGGGCATCGTGTTTTGGATGGCTATCCATGTACAATGTACTGGGGCTTCGTGTTGTGGATGGCTTTCCTTGTATTTGGGCTTCGTGTTGTGGATGGCTTTCCTTGTACTGGGGCATCGTGTTGTGGATGGCTTTCCTTGAACTTGGGCTTCGTGTTGTGGATGGCTTTCCTTGTACTTGGGCTTCGTGTTGTGGATGGCTTTCCTTGTACTGGGGCTTCGTGTTGTGGATTGCTTTTATTTCTCTTAAAAATCCATTCCTCTTCTATACACTTCCGATTCCAAATTTTATTGACTTTTTGCAAATACTGAAGTTCAAAATTTCCTGAAATCCTTGAATTTGGGAAAAAATTCTGTGACTTCTCGAGATACCTGTCATGGCTTTCTAAATGTGTTATGGAAAGATATGTTTGTGAAGGTTTTGTATTCGGACCTCCCTATTTTCACACCAATATTTTGTTTGCCATTGACTGAGACAATTGTAAGTGCATGGTCATTTGGTATTGTTCATGCCTAATCGGCCAATGACCTCCAGCTTCGAAAGAAGGGACAGTTGTGTGATACAAGGATTCCGGGCGAGCTATCCTAGCTCTTTCCAAAGGGGATTCCTGGGTTGTTTTACATGGCCAGTGTATAGCACCAATACATGGGAAACAACCTCTGGGATACACTGATAATCGTTACAGACATGACCAGGACTGGTGATCCAGCAGAGATTAAAACCAGGAACATCTCAATCCTTAGTTAACAGTTTTACCCCCTCAGCCACCATGCCACCCTTTCTCACAGAAAACTCAACACAAATAAAATTGAAAACACATCAATAAAAAATGTCAATTTTATTGTTAACGTTTATCATTGATAATATATTTATACATAAAAGAGTAAATACAGAAGAATACAAACACACATCCTTATATGATCATGATAGATAAAATACATGGTTGCATAGGAAAGCAATAAAAAAAGACCAAAAATAATCCCCTAATTTTGAATTTGAGATGAACACTCTTGAATTCAAATGCTATTATTTTTATACCATGAAAAGAAAATAAGATATTTGACATGCATAATAGTAAGTATGTAACAAAAACACAGAAGTATTTGTGTCCTTTGACAGTATGTTCTTGAATCTAAATTATTTTATTTAATTCACATATACTGATCGTTAATTCTAAAGTTTGTCTGTTTCATACAGTTTTATTGTACTAGTTTTTTTATTAAATTCAAGGGAGACAATGCATTTATATTTTTAGTTTTTGTATGTATGAGTTATCAAAGGGAGATGACTCAAACATCAATAATTAATCACTCCAAAGGGAGACAACTACAGTATGAAAATCATTTCAAATACAAAAATGAACATTGACGTCACATTTTGAATAGTACAATATGGCATACTTCTAAAATCAGTAATATTCGTTTGAGAATAAAATGTATTTATTTCATGATTGAACTTCACCATGATCATGTGATCAACTTTCGAAATATATCTGAATGGGTTTTCCTTCTTATGGCTTATTTCCACAAATAAACAACACAATGATTTTTTTTATTTTATAAAAAATCCTACTTTTTTACAATCTTACAGTATTACACAGCAGCAAAAAAATGAATCTAAATAATATAATGATAGTAAAGTATGTATAGTCTGAACAAATTAACCTGATCCTCAACCTTTATGTGTAAAACATAAAGGCTTCTTGTGAGGAATATATCTTAAGTTGTGACTTGTGTGTGATCTAATGGTTTAAGTATATCTCAGTCAAACATATTTATAATACTCTTCGCTTATGAAAGGCCAAGAGTTAAATTATAGACAAGATACCGACTGTTAGATAATGCTTATAGAAGGTAAGAGGAACAGGTTAATGTCTTCGGACTATAACATACAATAATGACTTGAGATTCTCCTGGATTTTGTGATCATAATCTGAATGGTGAGCTTGTGTTAAAACATGGTTTACCTTATCTGAGTAATGTTAAGTCTGAAACAAGGTGATCTTATTTGATCTATAGGGTTGAGATATTGACCTGCTCCTAACCTTCATGCATGAATATATTACAAGGTTCTAGAGTTGAATATATCGATGTCCGCAAGCAAATTGTGTAATGTCAGTCCCTAAGATTTTAGTTTGTAGTACACCTAAATCATCTTAATGACACTTCTTTTTTATAGAAACTTTCAACCACAATTAATTACTGTAATAAATATAGACAAGATATCAGTTGTCAAATTATGTTTATAGAAGGTCAAGGATCAGATTAAATCTCTGCACTATACCGAATGGGTAAAATAGGAAGCAGGTTATACATGATTGTATATTAATATAGTAAATTTACACTTTTAAGCATTAGTTTATTGCATATTCTATCAAGTTTACATACAGTACAATAGAATTGTATTTTCCCATTTCATTCATCTGACCACTCCCTTACATGTCTCATATTATGTATGAAAGACCTGGTCTGAAGCTGTTAAATAAATACATCAAGTCAGAAATCTGGATTTTTGACGCACTCAGTATGATCGCAATAGTTGGCTTAGAACACTTTTGGCAAAGGCAAACTAAACACATCTGTTCATGATATTAAGAGATGTTTGTAACACATGTATGCCCCATACTGGTAGACTGTCACTATGCATGGATAGGAAACTGTGACCTTGACCTTTGACACACTGACTACAAAATCAATAGGTTCCATCAACCGGTTGTGAGCAATCTGTGTACCATGCTTGAAAAACCAAGGTAAAATTGTTCTCTAGTTATAGATCGGTAACCGTTTGGTCTACCAACTGGCAGAATAAACCGCCATGCACAAAAGCAGTATACGCCTACTTCTTTAAAAGCGGGCAAATTATTAAGTAGTTAACACAAAAGACAAACAACATATAAACAGAAAATTGATAACTAATAGGTCAATTATATTGACAAGGCTTATCTATAAGTGTCTATATAGAAATAGGAAGGTATATATTAAACATAAAATATGACTATATCATATGAAGCATAGCTTATTTTCATTGGACTATATTCGGACAATTCTGTTATTCCACTTCTATCATTCTGTTTCGGTCTAATTCGTTTTCTTCTTACATGTTTCTGCTTTCCAATGTATAAGGTCTACAAAAAATTTATTATTAGAGAACAAGCAACTACCCTTCGGAAAGTATAGAAAAATATATTTTTTTAAAACCCCATAAAACATGCATTTAGAATGGTATTAAATTATCAAAATTACACTTGAGATTTAGCCCCTTATGATATGAGCCCCTGTGTTATTATTAGTTGATAAACCAACTAATGCCTAAGTAAATTTTGATAATATCACGATATAGATAAAACAGGAATTGTCCGAATACATGAGCCCTGTGTTTTTGGCGCAGCATTGAGCCCCCATGTGTTTGGCCCGGCATGATAATAGAATAATAAAATACACAAAAAATTAATAAAATGTACATTATATATACACTATACAATTTACTAATTTTGTAACAAAATTGAAAAATTATTATCAAAATTTTGTAAAATGTTTCCATAACAAACCATGTCATTTCAGCTTCTTAGAGAATACACTTTATGGTATCCCTCGTAAAGAGATAGTTGTCCATTTTTTTCATAAATGTCTACTAAAGTATACTAATATAAAGTTAAAATGGCAGAATTTTTACCAAAGATTCAGAAGTCCCTAACTTATTCAAACTACAGACTATGACAAATAAAGGCAGATTTTAGTTAAGTCAATAATATCCAGAGGTAAGCTTATTTGCATAGATACAAAATATCAATTGACTAGTATACGATAATGAAAACTATATGATGACCTACTGAGTACTACTCTATACAGGGATTAACCTTAAAATGAAATTTATCTACAAGCAGATTAATATTACCACATTTTAATATTTTGAAAGAAGATTATTTTTTCAAATTCTGTCCCAATATCAACAATGGAATCCATAGACGTTGAACTGTTTTTATCAAAATATTTGCCAACAACTTTTAATCTATGCAAGCACTGCTTGAAAAAAACAAGTCAACTTTATCTGATAATACATCTATATATGCACGCAGCAAAAAAGAAACAACAGTTAATTGGCACTAGTAAAATGATGGCAAATAAAAAATAAAATGGTTATAATAACCTCATGCGAACAACAACAAGAAATATGATATATAAACATACAGACAGACTGACCAATTCTTTCAAACAGATAGCTTAACTAAAAGCCATTCTGCATAGGTTAAATCTCTGAATTGACTATAGAATATATGTTCATACAATGCCAGCTTAAAATACACTTACAAAAAAGCAGTTAAAATAAATATGAAAAGTTTATTTTTTACAAAATAATAATGTAATATTTATATATAATTAATGAAGATGCATTCACTCCAGTCATAAAATCTATTTACATATAACACTCTTACCTGCAAAAGTACAATTATAATATTTAATGTGAGAGCTGAAAATAGGGGTGCAGTTAAGACCAACTTGTATCATTTTTGTTTTAAAAAAAAAAAATTAATCATCCCAGAAATTTTTCGAAAAAAAATTGTTGATCACCTAAGCTAGAAGTTTTTCTCTATGTTATCCAACACAACTTGTGCTAAAGACAATAAAAATTTTTTTTTTTAAAAATCATCATTCACTACAACAATTATCAAGATAAACGACACATTTGTTCAATAAAAACAACAACAACAACAATGCAATATAAGCACACTCTAATACAGCAGTAATGTGATGTATGGAAAAATATCATACATAAGCACCAGTATGAAGTATTATGATTTTAGATATAATGAAAAAACAATTCATTTTTGCAAGGTTTTATTTTTGCGATTTTTCAGAAAGGGATAAACTCACAAATTTCTAAGCTTCCCTAAAATCTGAATCCCATATTAATTATGTGGGAGTTCCCAATGCTTTTTAAATGACAATGTCGCAAATAAGTCATAAACGAAGAATTCATGAAATAAAGCACTTGTGAAAATACTAATAATGGCGTATACACTAGTACGAGTACTATGGTTTTCTAAATGCATGAATGTCTTAACAGATCTCGGAGGTGGGTGTATATATACATGTATGTACATTAATTATTTCATAATTAAATGAGTCCATTCATAAACATGGAAGTCGCAGCAAAAAATGCAAATATGAATTTTAAAATGACAATCACAATTATTATCATGTATCCAAGCGACTGTTTAAATAATTTTTACCATTGTATGTAATATATTGAATTTATTTAAATGTTTAAAAAAACAAGTTATGATCATGGGTCATCTGTAACCTAATTGTACTGTATACTTGGTACATATATCATTATGAAATAAAACTTACATATTTTAAATCATTCATAGATAAACAAGTAATCTCAGCTCTAAAAGCGGGCAGTATTTTGATGATTTTAACATGATTTACATATGAAATGCACAACAACAAAACACTCTAAGAATGACATTAAACCCAACTATGTCTAAATCTAAATACTGTTTAGCATGTTGGTATTACCCGGTTTATAAGCAAAGAATGACATTCACAATAACAGCTGATTGTCATATAGTTGTCACACAATGAGCAAAGCATAAAGCTTATCATCCAATCATATTCTAATTTAGTCTAGGACAAAACATAATATTTAGTCCAAAACAAATATAGTCACATTAAGAGCAAATACGGAATTCGATGTTACAGCCGAATTTTCCTTAAATCCATTACTGCATACACGCTACCCTACACACTATTCTGATAAGAGATGGGCTAGAATGTGCAGCTTTTTGTGACAAATATAAAGAATGATCTCCCTTGATATGATCAATTTTGATATTTAGACATTCAATGTTTGTTACCATTTTGATGTACCTTTTATCCATTTAATATTCCTTCTGTATAGACCTTGAGATTACAATCAAATCTTGAAATCTTGTAAGTGGATTATCTCCCCTCCATACTCGTTATTGGAATATAATTGATGATTCGACATTGGATAAGGACAAGAATGGATGTATCTATAGAGTAAAGGTATTTGATTTGTTTCATACTATTACTTCAAGTTAAGACAATTTTCAATAATTTTTCATATTCAGAAACCTGATTTACTAGACTTTATTATCAAGCAGTACTAACCTGCTATTCAAAAACTACTGAAAACTTGAGCATATGACCAACACCAATGTCATAAAGAGCAAAAGCTGTCCAAACCCAGACATTAAACCTGTATATGCTGGGTGGGTTACAGTCTGACACACATACTATTACTATGTAAACTGTAGGGCTCTAATATTTGAAACTAGAAAAGCGACTATTTTTGCAAGACGAGACATCTTTAAGTTATTACAATTATATTTACACAATTGCTAAATGAAAAGTCCACATTACAATATATTTGCACAACTTTTCAAGACAAAGGCACAGATTTTATATTCACTTTCTTCACATGAACATTTCACTTCTTAGGGATCTACTAGTAATTATGGAAAAAAGCAAATCAATGACAAAGGTGACAATGAAAAAGGGGTCATTTTGGCCCCTGGCGGCAAAAATCTTCAAACCTCAAAAAATAATAGCACTGAATGTCTATGTACATAAAATCAACTACAATAATGTTATAACTGTTGTTTTCTGTCGGTAAAACCAAGGGAAAGTATCACAAAATACCGTATCTCCCGAACCGTGAATGGTAATAAAAAAGTAATCAATGTATCCATGATGTAAAGCAAACATTGGACCAATCAAATTGGACTGGTGATCAATATAGATATTGGCAAAAAGCCAAATATGAAAAAGCTATTGGCAAAGTGCCATTTTCATTGACATATTTCATTTTTTATTGTGTTTTTCATAAAGCCTGATCAACTAGTGCTATGCATACTGCTAGACTTCATGCCTAGAAACAAGAAGATACTATTGTCCACAACACCTCGCAAAGTTTTGGTAAACGTTCTTATTAATTTCTTTTGGATTTTTTTTCAAAAAAAAGTACACCCTTATTCATGCCATACAGGAGGTACCACAGTAATAATTTATCACATTAATATCTACTCAAAGTCAGATCTAAGCTACACACATTTCCTGGCTCTAATTTTTTCAATAATTTCACTAAAAGTACACAGGGTAAATCAATTGCACAAAAGCCAAAAATGGGACTAAGGCTTGGAAATCTGACATCCCTATTCCTTGAACACTGTACAGATGATTTGTCTCCCTCCAGGTGTTAGTAATATCAGTATATCTACTGTACATTTAACTGTAATTCCACTATTAAAATTGTTTCTTTTAAAATAATAATGTTCTTATTTTCCAGCGTAGGTAGGATTCTTAAATGTTGAAGTAGCTTGTTGGTAAATGGGGTTCTCTCCCTGTAAAAAAAAGAAACAGAGAAAATGTTATTATATATGAGAATAAAATATATCACACCACACTAGCTCATGAATTTAAGTTTCAAAACAATTAAAAATATGAATCAAATGTACATGAATTTAAATTTCAAAACAATTAAAAATATGAGTCAAATGTACATGAATTTAAATTTCAAAACAATTAAAAATATGAATCAAATGTACATGAATTTAAATTTCAAAACAATGAAAAATATGAATCAAATGTACATGAATTTAAATTTCAAAACAATTAAAAATATGAATCAAATGTACATGGATTTAAATTTCAAACAATTAAAAATATGAATCCAAATGTACATTTAACTACTTTTTACCATGCATTAATTAAAGACAATTTCTAATGATGTAATAAATAAATCAATGATTTATTTATTTTTAAGTATGGTAAAATTATCTGCACAACTTTTTGTCTCTGAAATCAACAATAACTACTTTTACATAACAGGTAATTGTTTTGTAAAATATGCTGAACATTTCACAAGTGAATATTTTTGTAGACTTAACTGTCAATTCAATTTTTTTTACTAACTGCAACTCAATAAATTTTAAAAGAAACATAAATTGATATTTTAAGGCAAATCTTTTATGGATATATTTTATACAGTAAAATGTAGATAATGCATTTTATCAAGAAGTAATAATATGAATGCATTTTATCAAGATGTTATAATATGAAATTAAAACTATGTGAAATAGGGAAAACAAGTTCAAATAGGTCTAAGAAACGAAAACGCTTAATATCTAAATGATACTCTGACCTCAATACTATATGAACTTTGAATGAACAAATTCAGTTATAAATTATAATACAAATGTACTTAAAAGACAGTAGTACATGATTACGCATTTTATCATATTCATGTAGTGATTATAATCAACATGCTTAGAAGGATAGGTTTATGTTACATCTGAACATATTCAGATGATTTTATACTTTGACATAAATCATTGGTTTAATTTAAAGCTGTACTACATGGCTACACCGGACCACATAGTAAAGAAGATGTTTATGAGCTGAATACAGAGGAGCAATTGACGCTCCTGCGTTTGGAATCGACTTAGGTAGACTTAGGTAGATGACTAGACTCAAGCAGAGCTGGAAATTGGGAAACAATTCAAAATTACGACACAATCTGAGTTTAAGAAGAGGTTCAGTAGAACAATTCAGGTCTAGTAAAAAGTCACAGTGAAGACGTCATAAAAGAAGGGTGTCTGCATTCCATGGCAACAATTACTATTTTCATGCAAGTGGAAGAGTCTTTTGTAAGTGAGGAAACAAACAGCATATCTAGGAGCCATACAGGATAACTTTGATGCCTCTAACAGTTTTGCCTCATACACCCTAGAAACCTCAAACAGGTTCGTCATTCCTGGCACAGTGATAATGTACTAGTATACAGTACGTGCCACAAACTATTTTCCCGGACCGAAAGCAGTTCCAGGCATCAAAGTTCAACTGTATTTTTTAAAATGGACAAAAGACTGGATAATGGTTTTTGCCTCTTTCAAACAGAATAGAACAGGATGGCTGTTTTCATCTCAAGATTATTAAGCCATCTGAGAGAAAGTATGAGCAGTATGCTATGCAGAGGCATACACAGATGTTGTCATATGACACTATTTACTCTAATATTTGTCTTGGTTATCAAAAGCAGGATTGTGGAAAGTGGTTGTCGCTGGGTTGTACAATGGGTTTCCTTCCTATAAACATTCATTTATCAATCAATCAAATCAATCAAAACTAAGGTCAAACACCAACAAATCTCATACAAAACAGTTAAGGTTAGATTCATATAAAATTTATAATAATTTGGCTCAATTAATCCATCAAAGAAGGTCATACACCAAAAAATCATATACACAACAGACTCCTGAAAAAATAGCAATAACTTAGGTCACACTAAGTAAGTTTCAAAATCTTAATTTAACAATTTAGGTATTTTAAAAGTATTTCAGTTCAATTACTGATACATTAACATCAAGCTAAATGAATATAACGGTAGTGACCTGTTAGTACAAAAAAAATCTGAAATGTCCAAACTTATCAGTATACAATTTATTTAAGAAAGCAAATAACTGTCCAGAGTGGTTTCAGCGTTGTCTTCGTTAATGAAGAATGACTTCTCTTGCAAAATTTTTATACTCCGAGTAGAAGTTCAGTTTAATGGGTTTCAGTTTCTCAGCAATTTTCAGATATATACTGTGGCAGATTCACCTAACCAGTTTTCCTGGACTTTATCCTAAACTTTGATAACTTAACCTTTTACGATGAACCAGCAACTTCTATGCATGCGGATGAGATCAACATTGTTGTCAATTTTATATTGAATGATATGACCTGCTGCCTTCGATATTGGGCCTCTATGTACCCTGACAAAAATTCCCATTTTTTTGCAAATTATAAAGATATAACCAACAAACACTAGTTCTATTTATAATCTATTCATCAACAATGTTTCGCCTAGATAGATTCTTCAGGTAAATGAAACCAATAGAAAAACAACCTAATACGAGTTTACAAAATATAATAAATTGTTAACTTGATTATTTGATTACTTACAGTATCCCATTTGGCATTCTGTGTTTCCTTCTCAAACTTGGCACATTCACGACGATCTAACACCATGGTCCAGAGTTTCCAGATGAGTAGGAAGATAATTCCCACCAATACGATACCACCGATAGTTCCCAGTACGATAGCAAGAATGTTCACAGACTCTGGGCACACTATAACATACACAAAATATACACATTTATAACCGACACTTCATATAAATGTTAAGTCTACTCCGACCCTTACATGACACAGCTCACACTTTCACATACACAAAACACACATAACAGACACTTCAATACAATGCTAAGTCTAACCTGACCAAAATATGACAGGGCTTACACTTATAAATTTAGAAGTATAGCCACTTATTTTATTGAACAAAAATAACAGCCATCTTTGATGTGAACATATTGCATGGTACTTAATGTAATGCATTTATGGTATCAAACCTGAGACCTCTCGCGCTGGAAGCTGACCTTTAACCACTAAGGCTAGCGAGGAGGACTATGTAAGATTAACATAGTAAGGGGCGGTAAATAAAGTATGAAATGTTACCGTACCTTTAGTCTCCTGGACTTTCACTTCGACATCATTGTTCTGTACGTATTTATAAGTGAAGAAATATCTACAGTCATCTTCCTCATCATTGAACTGACACATGTGTAATGCATCATTGGCTGAAATAAGTCACATGACATATATGTGTAACGCATTATTGGCTTAAATAAGTCAGATGACGTATATGTGTAACGCCTCATTCGCTGAAATAAGTCACATGACATATATGTGTAACGCATCATTGGCTGAAGTAAGTCACATGACATATGTGTAACGCATCATTGGCTAAAATAGGTCACATGACATATATGTGTAATGCCTCATTGGCTGAAATAGGTCACATGACATATATGTGTAATGCCTCCAGGGATTTCCCCGACGCAGGTTTCTTGCGTCTCTGACGCAATATTTTGGTGTTGGACCCGCATTTGCAATTGTGTGTGCGTCCTCGGGACCCACAATTACCAACGGCTGCCGTAACTGGTTTGCTGCGTTTTTCAATTTACACATTATTGTATAAAATATTAATTGATTATTCTCCGCTGCGATATTCTGCGATAGGATTTGTTCCGAAGTAAACAGACTTTATTGTTACCCGGATGTCCGAAATGACGGCGCGGTCTAAAAAAGCAGACGACTAATAGCAATATCGCTGTCGACGCGAAGGTTTCGTACCCAACACAATTCGTACTCTGAAAAATTCCACCGTTCGTGACAAAAGTCGGGAACAAAATGAAATTGTTAGGGTAGGCACATAGTTGTAGGTTACTCACTAGTGTATGGTACATCATACAAATGTTGAAAACAATGGTACATGAGATTTTGCTATTTTATTTATAAAATTGATCTAGTTTGATGCAGTAAACTTTACTCAAGCCCTTGAGCTGTGGTTTTATCAGTTTTTAGGTTTTCAAACTATCAACAACCAAAATATATATCTGCTTATGAGGGACCCTAAAAATTTGCCCGGGACCCCCAAAATGCAAACCCTGAGGGTCCTGGGACCCCATATGAAAATTCCAAGGGAAAACCCTGTGCCTCATTGGCTGAAATAGGTCACATGACATATATGTGTAATGCCTCATTGGCTGAAATAAGTCACATGACATATATGTGTAATGCCTCATTGGCTGAAATAGGTCAAATGACATATATGTGTAATGCCTCATTGGCTGAAATAGGTCACATGTTCAAACACTGATCAAAGTGCTATAAAACCATTGATATCCGTGGGCAAAACATTCAAGGTAAAATAATTAATATTAATTTTGTCACCAATTTATTTTCATTGAATTTGTGTATATTAAGAGGAGATGTAGCCATATTTTTTCATGTCTTAAAATTGCTTAAGCCTAGGTCCAACTGAGCATTTTTGCCTCGCCAATGTACTCCCGATTTTCAAGCATTTGTAATGCATTTCATAAATTAAAAGCATAATTTTCTGCATTTTTTCAAACATTCTTTTGATCACTGGGAAACAATACAGGAGCCCGTTGCTAGGCGAGCCCTACCAAGTGCTTTCTTGTTAAACGGACCACTTCGATAGCGCTATGCTACGCAACAGTCTGCTTTTTACGAGAGCTTGCCGGTAGCATATAAATTTTCCACTATGTAGCGCTTTTTGGAAGTAAGCCATTTCCTAGCATAGCGCTATCGAGCGCCCGGTAGCAGTTTGGTAAGGCAACGAGCTCCAGGTAAAGATGTTTAAAGCTCACCTTTGATTTCCTCTTCATCAATGACTGGAACCACGGTAACATGAGTACATTTATCATCACATTCTTCCTGTGTATATTTACCAGTCTTAAATCCCTTACACAGTGCACACATCTTGTTCTCCGTACATTTACCAGGGCAAGTCTGAAACATGATACAACATGATAATATATTGTCAGTCCCACTCAAAACAACATCTTATAACATCAAAACATTTTAAGTCATTCTCAAAATGGTAAAGTGTTCCTGCTTCTTATGCGATGCTACTTGATAGTTTTTTTTCTTCAAAGTTTGAAATTTTGTGTGTAGATACATGTCCATTATTTTGGAAGTTTTGTATTTTTGTGTCATCTGAAAGGGTACCATATAAACTCAGGTTGTGACAAACTTGAAAATACAACCATCTCAATATTACAGACCCAATTTTTCCTCTATATAAATCAACGCTGGCACAACTCAATAGTGCGGGCAACACAATATTGCATAATATAAGATCAATATTGTGACCAGTTATTCTGGCCCCAATCAGTAATCATCATCACTAATGCAGGCACATTCTTGACTCAATAATATGACAGCATTCTGTGCTAGACTGTATTGATTTAAACACATCCATGATTAACTGAGTAACTGACAACTGATGCATTGTCAATTCAAGGTCATATTCCCAAAATGGGTGGAAAAAATAGTAAGTTATGACTTACAGGGCATTCCTCGCAGGTTGGACCTTTGTATTTGCTTTCTGCAGTACACTTACAAACACCACAGGTACAATTACCCACACCGTTACATAACTGTAATATAAAATAGCAACAATTCAACAGCAACACATATCGTTGGCTTTGAATTAAAAGGTCGTAAGTACAAAATCAATATTTTGAGAAAACATGAAAAAAAAAAAATTGTCTGAAAACTACTCTTTACTTATAGAAAAACAAACTTTTTAAACTTCAGTTTGATCAACATGAAAATAGGCTCATAAGAAGCGCCTTGAGAGGCAGATTTCAAATATACACGAGTCTTATAACTCTAAGCCAGCGATATGTAAATGTTATTTTTTATCGAAGTTGCTGCATTACACCTTCAACTGGATTAACATTATATAAACAAGTCACTAAGAATTGCAATCAATACAGAAGTCCCCTACCGGTTTGAAACCATGACCTTTAAATTATGTTCAATCTTTCTGTTTCCATAGCAACCACAATTTTTGTCAGAATCAAAATATTTTGAGACGTGCATAATCCCCTTAATGCCCTTATCCATTCATAAAATTAGCATGGAAACTGTTTGAGTTATATTTTTTGACGGATGGACTGACAGCAAACCTAACGTCCCCTCCGGTTAAAAATCGGTAGGGACCAACAAGGGCAAAACCTATAGGTGCCAGGGCGCTGTGTATCAGTGTTATACACCGGACACATTAAAGAACCAGACTGTCTTTTAGAAATAAGAGCTAGGCGCACTTCTGCAGTGCCGGACATGCCTGTATCATATGTCTCTCTCTCCCTTCAGGGGCTTTCTCTCTCAGTCTGTCCCTCTGATCAGATCATGTTGTATCTGCACTGGTAAAGGATGCACCTGCGCCCTTGTGGCTGCAACACTATAATGTAATGTGCCTTTGAACGTGTGTTCGCATGAAAAAGGTGCTATATAAATCTGGTATATTTATTTTTTATATATTTTATTTAATACATACCGATCCACTTGCTGTTAGACAAGTTTCTTCAGATTCTGGACACTCACAGGCATCCCCTGTATAACCTTTATCACATTCACATGTTCCACAGTTACAACGTCCATGACCTGAATAATGAAATCAAACAAATATGACAAGCTAGGATAGTTTTATACACATCAACATATCTTGAGAGTTGCAGTGCATCAAATTTGGAACTCTTACTCCATATGCGTATTATCAGGCATATACTACACATGCGCAAAAATTCACTGGATGTGTCCAATTGACAGGAATGCCCCAGCTGGCAAGAACATAACTGCACAGGGCATTAGTCCAAAGATTATTAGTCCTGAATCAAAATCAATAGGGGTCATTTACATGTAAAGATCATTCCACACATCAAGTTAGAAGATCCTAAGTCAAAGCATTCTCGAGTTATTGATCAGAACCCAATTTTCATGTCAAAGTCCCTGTGACCTTGACCTTGAACTTACTGACCTCCAGGAGTTATCTACATGTCAAAACCAATCCTCACATAAAGCTTGTATACCTTTGGCCAAAGCGCTCTGGAGTTATAGATTGAAAACTGAATGATGATGGGAGGACAGAATGACTGAAATGGGTAACACTATATCTCTCAAACTAATACTGACAATACAGAAAACTTTCAGTCATGCATAGAAGCAAAGGTCAAAATGTACCTCCACAGAGAAGATTGTTATCGAAGCTACACGAGTAGTCATCACAATGACAGAAATCGCCACTGTATTTCTGGGCGGACTGAGCCCGTCTCTGGAAACATTCGCAATTACCGCATACACACTCCCCACGTCCGGAACAGATCACTTTACTGGTCGAGTTTGGACTGAAAAACAATCAAATATAAAATTCAAATAATAATAGACACACTAGCCTGTCTAAAACAGCCATTAGTTCAATTAAGATGGGCATGGTATAAATTATAGAAATGAGGCAACACTCTTATAACAAACTTTTATAAGAAGCCATGTGGACGTTTATTGCACATGGAATTTATATGTTTCGTTCATTACTCAAACATAAGCCGATGTTACTCTGAAGTTCCTTAGACATTTTTTGTTCTGTAAGCTAGACTGCATGAATATGAAAATTGAAATGAAATTAATGTTAACCAACTTACTTGATACAGTTAGCGAGTGACTGATCACTGGTACTCTCCGAGCCGTCACATTCACATTTCTTGCCATATCTACCTTTATCACATGTACATGTTCCACACTCAAATGTTCCTTTACCATTACAGATAGGACTGGCTGTCACCTGAAGTATATACACATAGTGTCTCAATGTGCCAACTTAAAGTGAATGTTGCTGCATTTTTACAAATGTCAAAATTGCGAAAGAATCTTATAGCAAGAGTTATGATAAATTACACATTGTGTCTCAATGAGCCAACTAAAAGTGAATGTTGCCGTATTACAAATATCAAAACTGCAATAGAATCTTATAGGAAGAGTTAAACTGAAAACTGTATGATGTTTTTTTCATTCAAGGGACGTAACTCATATGAATCTATCAACTGAGTGTATGAATGCTTTCCCTTGATTGATAATAATGTTTATTTCTCTTTTGAACGTTAATTTATAATCAATAAAGTAAAAACTCGCTGTACGGTAACATAGTACTATGAGGCCTAAAAATTGTGATGCAGTGACCCCTTTGTAGGCCCTCAAACTTGTGTCATACACAGATTTGACATATTTTAAGAAATAAACAAATTAGCTCTTCAGTTTTGAGAAAAACCTATCTTCATTCAGGTAAAATTTCAATCACGAGATTAATCGTTAAAAATATGCATAAAGTGTCCAGTAGTAGGATGCTCGCCAGTAGAGGTAACCGTTAAACATAGGATGAGAATTTACCTCAGCATCTGCCTTCTCACAATCACATTCACAGATGAGGTCTAGCGTAATATCCAGACGTTCAGACAGACCTACTGGGTAGATTGAGAATGTTCTGGTACGTTTAGCTGGATCAGCTGGGCAGTCAGACACGGAGACAGACACCTCAAATACCACACTATCACCGATAGATAAATCATCACACACACTCGACTCGGTCATTTCTCCTCTATAACAAAGAACAGAATAAATATTGAACATGTACAAATTCAAATATTTTATAGCCCCTACACTAGGGGTGGGCCGATGCATCGAAATATCGATACATTGCGATTCCGAGTGTCCCGATAGTATGGATCGATAGTATGGATCGATAGTAAAAGTCTCAATCCAATAACTATCGCCGATAGTTAGCTCAACTATCGATAGTTACGATAGTTTGCTTTTTATAAATAAAGTTTATTATTAATTTAAAACAACTTCCGTTTTCGCATCAAAACAGCCACAATGGATCAATATCGCCTTAATTTTATTAATCTATTTCTGTCAAATTCATTTTAAATCATTTCCACAACTATAAGATTGGTATGTTGTACAACAAAATGATATCTTACACAGTGCAAAATTGCATTTACAAGTTAATCTCTGGTTTTCAAAGCTTGGCAATAACTATTGCAATAGTATCGCAATAGTTTCCAGCAATACAATAGTATCGCAATAGTACTTTTAGCAATAGCAATAGTATTGCAATAGTCAAAATTGATCTCAATAGTCACCCCTACCATACACATACCAATATAATATAGCATAATTATAAAATACAATAAGTTATTGACCCATACTAACAAAAACCAAAATATCTTTTGCATTCCAACATAACAATTACAGTAACAGGGATCCGTCCTACTTAGATTTAATGCTCAATCTTAAAAATAAGATGCAAGTCTGCTTCAGATGCCATTAGAAAACATCACTACACCTGAAGTAAACTCCTTCAAATAATAAAATGTCATAACTGAGTAAAAAGTTTAATATTTTATCAAAAAAGTGTGATATTTTATCAAAAATCATTGATTTTCTGCAGAAAAGTTTATTCTGAGGATTTCCAGATTATTCCAGATCTGTAAATGTATGTACTAGTAAGATATTGATTAATTCAAATTATTTGATAAAACAATTTAAAAAAGAACTTCATTTTTAAGTGTTTAAGAGTTTTGTTACAACAGGGTAGGTGGACTATTTAAAAGGGGGGGGGGGGGCGTTTATAATCAGGGGGGAATATCTTAACTTACCCTTTACATGTACTTTTGAATTTAACTGTAATATTCTCAGCAAACTGTGTGTTCATCTGTACTTTGGATGTAATCCTCTACAAATTACAAGAGTTGTTTACGTTTATTCTCAATTAAAGATTATTTGAGAGTAAGAGAATAATTAAGACTGTCTACCTTGCTTAGTGGTAAAAATTTGAAACCACCTTCTTTATTCGATAGGAGGGCATAAAAAAATACAGTAGCAAGACATGGAAATTCCACAAAAATCAGATCTTCATGTCAGCCAGGCATAATTTGGCAGAATTTTAGATGCTGTTTTGTAAAAGTGGCCTTGACCCCACCAGCTCTATGTTCAATTTCAAGCAGCATTTTCACACAAGCTACATACACAGCAAGTTCCACCAATCGTATCTCATACCGAAGTAAAACTTATTAAACAGAATCATTTTCCAACGGAAATGAATTGTGGACGCCCAGCCGTCTGCCTGCCACCGAAATCGCCTATCTAATAACCCGTTTTTCTATAGAAAACACTGGTTAAAAAGTCTGAAGTATTTAATATCACTTGACTCCTTGGACTGGCCCTTTCAATCTAGGAAATTTTCAGAAAGCTGCATTTTTAGCCTCAGGATTTTGATTTGAAGTCTATTGTTTGGCTAAATGGTGGATAGTTTGGCTATTAAATGGTCAATTCTGGTACAACTGAGTGTTAAATTGACCCACGAAATCCAGCCCCTACACGAGACCCCTGAAGTATTTTATGACAAAACCAGAAAAGCAGTTCACAGAATGCCATCAATAGTAAGTGTCATACCTTATAATTATTTTTGATAACTTCTACGATATTGGATGAATCGTTGGCAAGTTTGGTAGCTTCTGAACCTTCTATGTATTTACTCAATCTGTTATACACGGGAAGTTGGTCCTCTACTACAGCAAATATCATGTTAATGCTGTTCTCACGTATCTTTGTTGAGATCTGACTTACTGATGGGTAATCCTGCGAATATAAACCATTTATAATAAACATATGGTCACTTAATAAAACTAGAAGGATTTTTGACATAAAAAACACATGTTAAACAAAAATCATTTTACTTTATATTCCAGAGGATATGCACAACTAGGCTTTGTACAAAGCATGTCAGGAAGAACAAGAAGAGACACTGTTGTAACATACATTCAGACAGATATCCAGCACAAAATCATTATGTCACCCCCAATGAGGGAGATATTATACAATTGATACAAGTTTCAAAAAAAATCAGAAGAAGATTTTTCTGTGAATACAGGTTTTCTAAAATCACATATTATATAACAGTTCATTATTTACCTGATTTTCAGCCTCTGTGTACTTGCCATCATTTCCCAAGTGACAATTACCATCATTTGGTTTAACGATGCCACCCAACTGAAAGATATTACATTAAATCATGTTTATATCATACTCAAACAGGTATACTCTCATCACAGAACATACACAATGTGAGTACAGAATAACCTCAATGTAACAACATATCTTTGTCAACAATATCATTCAATTTGCTATTGTGTGTGTATTGTACTACTGTACACCATGTATTATTCTTGATGTTTTAATTTTCACTATCATTCATAAAATGAGCTCCTCATTAAGTCATAAATTTGTGTAAATAAAGGGTTGCTCAGTTTTAAGGAAAATATGGTCATACTAACATGATTACATAAATAAACTAGTATTAAACAGTCAGGATTTTACTTAAGATAAAAAAGACATAACTCATTCCTTTGTAAGGACAGATATTCACAAAGTCTTTTACAGTTTTAAAAACCAAACATGCATTAAGCTTAGCAACAATCATACACAATTCATGGGGTCACCAATAGCAATTACAAAATAAAACAATATTGAGTTGTGCTATAACAACAGTTTTGTCATTTTCTTCAAGTATAAGTTTATATTTCAGATATAAGTTTAGGTCCAATACACAAAATCATGAAATTAGTTAGTACATTCATGCATTCACCTTAAACGTATCAATACATGTGCAATGCATTCTTAAAGAAAGACTAGGTTTTTTTTCTCAAATAAGTTGCTGTTGAGCCATATTGTTAGTAAATTGTATAGTATGTACACATTCCATTTAAATAGCACCGACAGTCAGCTTCAGTACAAACATGATAACAAAATTACCATCAAGGGACACCAAATTAAAAATTATTGAGAAAATATTATATAGTCTGAACAAATAAACCTGGTCCGCGACCTTTATGCAAGAATATATATATCAGGCTTCGTGTGTTGAATACATCAATGTCTTCAGAAAGTTGTGCCTTGCCGGAGATTAAGATTTAGTGTTTATACAAGGGTGTCAACAGAGCCAAATTAAAATCATATGCAGCCGACCTCTTTCGCCAAAATAGAGGCCTTCAATCTCATTGTTTCCATATATAACCTAGTTTATATAACTTTCTATTAATGAACATCCTTCAGAGCAGATATGATTGACCATTACTTTGCAATTTCTTGAGATATTTTTTGGTCAGAACTCATAGCTCTTTTAAGAAAAGACAAATACGGATTTGCGGATAAATCAGGAATGTTGACATCTGTGTTATATTTCATCTGATACAATACTAACATATTTGTAATACTCTCCACTTATGAAAACAAACACCGAAATTAAGTAATAGACAATTAATATTAATCAGTAATTAATTATGCTGATAGGAGGTTCAAAGACCCAGCTTATTTGTTCGCACTATAGAAAGCTGCAATTAAACAAGGGAGACAATTATTGACAATCCACTGTGCAAAAAAAAGACAATCAAGAGAGAGCATAATAACAGCATGCATGAGGAGTCGTGGAATAAAAACTAGCATGTAAGGTTTATGGATAACAAACATAGTTTAGGAATGGGAAAAAGAAATTACTAGCACAACACATTTTCGTAACTCAAGAAATCCATTGTCATTGTTTATTTTTTCAGTACTAGTATAAATTATTTGTATTAGGGTACAAGTAAATGGTGACATGGTGGTCCAGTTGATCACGCTCTTGTCTAATGACTACAGATGGAGAGGTCTGTGGTTCGATTCTCGACGGGGGCACTTTGTCATTTCTGAAATGCTTTTAAAACTGATTGACCAAGCACTTATGACTGTCTCAGTCGAGTATAAACGAATCATAGTTCCATATAAGGGTATAAATTGTAAACTTTACTGTATTTTCGAGACTTTACCTTTCCGTCGCCAGCAAAGTGGAATCCAGCGTCAGTAGAAAATAGTAACATCTTACGTGACTGATCTCTCCACCCAATCTCATTCTGTAACCAAGGTCACATGCACAACAATCATACAAAGGTCAAAGGTCAGGGTTACATAAAAGGTCAAGGTCAACATTCAGTTACCAAGACGACAGAGGTATGATGGCACTAAATGTTGACATAGACAAGCAGTAAATAAATAACAAGACAGAAGCACATTTAGTGTGGTTATATACACAAACAATGACAAGAAATATTACAATCAATGTTATACTGTTGATGTAGAGGCAGACATTTTTTTCAAATCTACCAGGTTTAAATTGTTTATACAAAACCATATCTTTGACGCAAAATGTATGTTGACCACAAAGGGCCGTAACTCTGGCAACTCATGAATACCTAGATTTAAATTGGTGATTATTTAAAATGTGTAGATAACATTTCATCACACAAAACTTATGCTCTTCATCACCGTAGCATTTATTGTCATATGTCCATGTGTGTACAACCACAAATTTTGTGATCACCTCCCAAATCAAGTGATTGCTCATTCTAAAAGTACATGCAGATGACTGCAAACATCTAAGACAATTTAACTTAATGGCATTTTGTCCCATTTTCATGAATTTGAATTTAGCAGTTTTGCTTGACAAGGGAGGTAATTGTGTCTGGTGTACAAAATAAAGGATAAGCTGAGTAAACATTTTAATGGCCACATCTCACCATATTAAACCCGTTACAATACAGCCCTTATTCGTTATATAGTAGGTGCCATTATATAGGGGTCTTCCCCAGTACAAAAAATCTTTAAAAAAGCATGAAGACTTCCTCTAGATAATTAGTTCCCTGAGTCACAAAATATGCCACCACCAACAAATTATAGAGCTAGGGCCGAACCCCTAAATGTGGGGAAATCCTTTAAAATATACCTCAAATTCAGTAACGTACAGATCAGAAAACATGTCTCAATTGATCCTAAATGAAGAATCTAACAAATAAATTAAATTAGTTGAGATTTTTTTAAAAACAGTTAGAAGGGTAAATGGTGAGATAGATGGCCCCTTAAAATGTTTACTACAAGACATGTATAAGACACAAACATACATCAACATGCTGTGAGTGATCTGTGTGGTAGTTTCACATCCATCTAGTACATTCAGACTTTTATGACAATATTTCTGAATATTTTATTTTGGTAATTATCTCTGATTTTCCAATACATAACATTTTTTGAACAATATTATTCTGGAAACTATTACCCTGTGTCACTTGATTTGGAATTCAAAAATGTATACGTTTCATATTTTCTCTATTGAATTGGCCTTTCAGACAAATCTTGAAAAAAGTTATATAAAATACCCCATGAACAATTGAAGCAAAATAGCAAAAGCTTGAAATAAGATGCAAGAAAGTTTTAGGTGCCATTTGCATATATATACATCCCTACACTCTAAATCTGCTTCAAACATTGTAAAACTGCAGGCTAAGAAATTTCGAATGACCATAACTAGGTCAATACTGTTGTTGATGTTTTTACAAATAATTACTTTTGCATAAAATTTCATTCTTTCTAGTGCAGTAATTTTGGATTTCAGGGTTATTCCAGAATAATAGGACCTCTGAATATTGTCAAAATTTTAAAACATCCATCCAAAATATTGTCAAAAATGTGTGAATGTAAGAATGTGTATGAGGACAGACACCTACGTATCAGGTAAAACAATACAAGGCATAACAATAACATTCAAGGTAGTAGTGATGCATTCTGGGTAACAAGTTGAATTCTGGGTACTGGATGCATTCTGGGAAATGTCTATTTATAGTAACAAACCTTTCCATCTCCAGCAAAATGGAAACCAGCATCGGTAGAAAATAATAAAAGTTTACGAGAAACATCTCTCCAGCCAATCTGATTCTAATTTCAGAAAAATCTCGTTAGTGCAATAAATACAGTATCATAAAGTTTACAATAATAATAATAAAGATTTCATTTTTAGAGCCAGCACAGTTGGGCATGCCCAGTCCTCCCTGTGAAATTTATATGATAAAACTTCATATAACGACTAACTCAAATGAAATATAAGGACACCTTAAAATTAAGACCACAATTTTAAGGTCCATTTTTACGGTTTTGCTGTTTATTTAACCTCACTATTAAGACCACCTCAATAATGAGAAATTCAAAACTGGCTATTAGAAGTGGCTGAAAGTTATTCTGATACAAACTACCACTGTTTTTCTTCGGGGTTTTTTCGGGGGGGGGGGGGGGGGGGGGGGTTCCAGCCAATAAGCCTTACCCTGTTTTCCTGGAAATGATTCCACAAATCAACCAGTACTAGTTTACTATTACAAACTGCTCACAACATCTCCATGTGAATCTAACAGACGGTATGAGACGTTTGTGCATCATTTTATAGGGCTGGCATGATAGCTGAGTGGTCTAACTTGTTCATACTTCCCATTGCTAGGAGATTGCGCCATACAGTATATGTCTCGAATCCAACTATTTAGCCAAATGTTCCTGGAGGTACAACCTGGACTCTTTGGGAATTCAACCCATTGAACTCATGTGACGGCCAAGTCCTCAGTTACCCAAGCAGACTTAGTGGGGTAAGTAAAATATCCATGTTATGGCATTGATAGCAATGATATGTTACCTTGCACATGACAGCTTGCATAATGGCATCAAATCCTCCTTCAGGGGCATCCAAGTTACCTGATACACGCGCTTGTCGTACATATTGCTGAAACATACAGAAATATTACATCATACGAGGGGTGTTCAGAAACATACAGAAATAATACATCATTAGAGGGGTGTTCAGAAACAAACAGAAATAATACATCATATGAGGGATGTTCGGAAAGTTTCAAGACAACGGTCATAATATTGTTATTTCTTGATATTTTTCCATGATATTTTCTACAGTTACTAGTAGCTACCTGTTTCCTCTATTCATTAGATACTACCGTACAGCTGGTTATTTCTGCGGGTGTAATATTTCCTTTTTTGTCCAAAAAATGAGTGGTTTTTTTCTGCTGTTTTCAATTTCTGCTGATTGCCAAAATGGCGAGGATAAATTTCTGCTGTTTTCTTCATGGTAAGAATTTATTTCTGCGGATTACAGAACTCCATCTGTACAAAACCAGGTAAGTGTGTAATTAATCTCAAATTCAATCATCAAAGCCCATACAACCGGCATTTTATAAATTCTCACGGAAAAATATATATACATGTATATACAAACATTTATCCGTAGTTTCACTCATATATATAAAACTGATATGTTTTAACGATTAATTCGTGAAAAATATTCTATTGAAAGACGCTCAGATTAACAGACATTTAAACTAATTATGTGTACCACAACGATGAGATTATTACAGCAATAATTGCCCATAAATATACCTAACCGAGAATCTATATTCGAAATGCTTCGAACTTTTCGGCAATTTACGGGGACGAATATTTTGTTGACATCAGCGATTTTATTCTGCTTGATTAATTTTTACGGATATTATTCTGCGTGGATTTAATTCTGCGAATTGATCTTGAACCGCAGAATGGCAGAAATTTCCACTCCGCAGAAATAACCAGCTATACGGTATCACTAATATTCTATTAATTCTATGGCAATGTCAGCTAAACTTTCTGAACATCCCCTTGTAACAAAGAACCCACTGGGTGATATAGACTGAAGACTCACAGGCCTGTGAGATACCAACTGAAGTGCTAGTTCAAACATACAAATTATTAACAGTTTGTTTAGATGTTTTTTGGATTCAAATCCCATAATCAGCATTTCAGTCACAAGGAGGCTACCAAATCCAGGAACTAGCCTGTTACATGTATATGCTGAGCACCATGCAAGATTGATTAATAGTTTTAACATATCTTATTTCCTGAAATGATATATATGACAAATTATAATATAACAAGTAATTAACAATTGCAAGCAATACAGAAGTCCCCTACCGGTTTGCAGCCATTTTCCATGTTTCTGTTGCCATAGCAACCACAATTTTTGTCAGAATCACAATATTTTTAGACATGCATAATCCCCTTATTGCCCCCTATCTACATATCAAGTTTCATACACCTAGCTTGGAAACTGTTTGAGTCATGTCAGGATCCAGATTTTTTGACAGATTTAGCCATGTGAAAGAAAATTCTACTTTTGTTTTAACTATTTTCAACTGGTTTGTCTATAAAAAGTAGCCACATAAGTATTACAGGGTGTGTGCAGACGGACGGACTGACGGACGGAGGGCAAACCTATAGTCCCCTCCGGTCAAAAACCGGTAGAGGACTAATAAACGGCATATCAGCAAAAGGGTCGAGCCATTACTTCTACCAAATTACAGATCTTTGGAGACAGCTGTGTACAGTGTCGTAACTCAGATTAGAACCTGTTCAGGGGCAAATATTCTAACATTTGTATGGTACATTTGTAAGATTTTAATAGCAGTTGTCATACCTCAAATTTGGTTGTATCTGTATCAAGTTTGAGCTGGTTCTTGAAACTGTATGGGGGCTCACATCCTTCACAGGGGGACAGTAGTCTGTTCAAGTAAAATATGGAACACATGTCAAAACACAGAATCTTTAACAAACCATTTACTATTCCTTTTAAATTTACAAAATTCATTGACTTTTCTATGACATATCTCTACTACGTTGTTGGACAATCTGTAGAAAAGACTCAGTATCGTACTAGAAATGTTCAATACTTTTATAACATAAACATTCAGCAAATTCATAAATCTGAGAAATAAGTTTATTATTGAACTTCGGGAAATAAAAATCTTGCGAATATAAAGTGATTTATAGTACATGTATAATACAGTAACACATATATATGAGAGGAAAGTAAACCATTGTTTGTACATTTACACAGTACACAGGCCTGGTAATGCCCAATTATTCTCAGGCCTGAAAATCCCAGTATAAGCCTAAAACTTGAGTTTCAATACAAAACAAGACTGCGTTCAAAAAATGCTTATGCCCCCTGTGGAAGCCTTGTCCATAAATAAGTCTAAGTCCAAAATTAGGTCAAGGTGAAGGTCAAAATGGGGTCAGGTGATACAGGTGTGTGGAGAGTGTTCATATACAACATCCATGCAAGTTTGGAAGCTTTGTAGCAAGCCATAGAGATGCTAGAAGAAACGGTCAATTTGGGTTAACCAGGACGGACGGACGAACGGACGGACGAACGGACGGACGGACAGGTGAATCACTATATGCCTCCCGATCTATCGATACGGGGGCATAAAAAAGAAGGAAATTTCAGGATTCAAAAATTTATAATCAGACACAGGTCTAAAATACCAGGCATCATATATCAGCTGAAGCTTGTAAGGTCTGAAAACCTGGCACTTACTTTGAAGGCACTGTAGAAACATATGGCATAACAACTTTGTCGACAAAAGATCCAAAACCAAGACGGAAGTTCTTGGTAATATTCACCATGCTGTCAGCTGAAACAAACAAACACTGCAGTAAGATCTCTACCATCTTAAGAGCATTCTGTATTGATAGTTAGTATTGTCAATTATTTGCTAAGGTTCCAATTTTATTGTGGTACCTCTCTGTTTGGGTTGGTTCAACCAGACCTTGGTCAATAATGACCAGTGGGCCTGATTTATGGCCCAAATTCAGCCGGGCCCCAAAAGAAATATATTTTAATCGTTTCATAAAAGATACCCCAAAATATTTTGAAAAGAGTATTAATGGTTTTAAAGGTTAAGACTGATTGCAAACATTCTTTTCTTGTCAACAAATCTGTGAAAACAGTTCAGATCAAACTAATATTTTACAAGAGGGGTTCCAATAATGGCGACGTTCTATTAACACAGGAGACATGTTACGTCAGTAATAACGGAGATGTCCTGATTGAATATTAAATGTAGGTATGTTCTGTGTTGACTCGGTATCTTGCATAGGTCTAGGCACTGCTGCAGCTTCTGTATGGAATTGTCTGTGCACATTATTTAATTGCCTGTACGGTTGAAAGTAAGAATTTTAGGGAAATCCTGAAAACTTGTATAGGGAAAATAAAGAATACAAGAACCTTTTGCACAATCAAAATTCTGAACTTCAGGACTGATCTTGAAAGCTTTCACCTATGAAAATAACCATCAAGGATAATAACTCTTACCAATTTTATTTCCTAAGGCAGCTAACTTCTTCTTGTCATCTTCCATAGAGTTGGACAAGTCCATGAGATAGTATAGATCTACAGGGTAGTTCTCTGCTAGCCTGAAGGTCAAGTTGAACTTTTCTGGTTTATCTGATAAGGAACAAAATACAATATTTTAGGTATAAAACATGGTAAAGAAGTTAAGTTACCAATTTTCGAGGGCTGCTTTCAGCAGTTCAGTCACCCTTTGACATTCTAACTTCCCCTGGTCATTGGGCTACCTAAGAAAACCTGCGTTCAGAGTTACTTTTTTTGGAACTCTTAATAAATGTGTTTTAACACGCAATTTTTTTTTCCAATTTAACTTACAATGTTCTTCATCCATTTTTTATGGAAAGTATGTGTTTTCCCATTTTTCTGTGCATTTGACCGCAGTTAAATGATCTTTTTAAGTGCCTGCGCATGTCAAAGTTACTTAACAATGTCATTTTGAAATTTGACAGTTGTGGATAAAGGCCGGTCAGTCAGACCGGTTCTGGATTGAAAAACCGCGGTCTGTATCAAAATCATCCAGACTTGTCCATCAGAACAGCGAATTTCGGGATGACTGGTCCATAATGTCCAATCCTGAAAATGATTCCCAAATTGAATGCTGTTTGGGGTGCCATTAGCACACAGCCCTAAACCAATACTCAGTTAGAACATTGTTCCATTGTTAAAATGATGTTAATGAAATTTCAAATGACCATAACTTTTGTCAAAACATATTCCAAGTGTCTTGGTAACAGTCTTAAAATATTTGTAAATAAGGCTTAAATACACCAATCACATACTTGGACGGATTTTGATGTTGATAGCTTGAGGTGAAATCTGAATGGCATCCCCAATACCTGAACCATCTTGGACCGGCAGATCCTGAAAATAGAGGTAATAATAACATACATGTACAGGCCTCAATAAATCCACTTGTCCGCTCGTCATGCACAATTATATAGCAGGACAAGTAAGATTTTGGGGTTTTCTTCTTTGTCTATATTGCAGGACAAGTGCTTTTATTTGTTGAGGCCTGGTGTAACCATATACAAGTACCTGTAACTAATCAATCATAATTTACTCAGAGTTTCATAGCCCCTTGAATTGACCATATAAGCTTAGAAATTCCAAAACCCTTCATTGTGACACCAAGGATTCTCACATTTTTCTGAACTGAATGAAGCAGCTACCTGTCTTAAACAGCCAATATCATTAGATCACAATCATACAATCTTACATCAAATATACCTGTATTAAACAGTTGCATGCTTTAACATGGTTCATACACAATTCTTAAACCCAAATTCAAGGACTTTTCAAGGTTTTTAAGGTAGAATTTGTATATTCTAGACATTTTCCGCCCATTTACTAAGGTAAATTTGTATGATTTTAACTTTGTACTGGATAATTTGTCATTTTGACAACATCCACACACTTCTATGTATGTTAAAGGCTGTTTGTCTTAATTTTAAGGATTTTCAGATAAATTCAAGTACCATTTTGACATTTTTTCAAGCCAGCATTTTATTCAAGTACTTTTTAAGGTTAAAAACAAATTCAATGACTTATCAAGGCCTGTGCTAACCTTGTTTAATTTAAATTAAGTTTAAAGATTAAACAGCTTTTGAAACATCCCTTGTGTGGGTGCAACTGTTAAATTATATCTATATAACACTAACAAGAAAATATCCTCAAATTAAGTTAACTTGGATTTTATTTGGAGAGATGCCACGTTCGTTGCCAGCACCAACATGCTGCCAGACAGAGACTGTAAGAAGATAACAGATCAGCATTATATAGCTACATGTAATTACTCGCCCAAAATGAGAGTAAAAACATTAAACCTAATTATTAATTCATTGATTCAGCAAATAAACCAGGCAATGCTCATGTGATTATAACAGCAGTGCTTTTTGCACACTTGTAGGCGAATTGCTGCAAGGTACTTTAATTAATAATAATAGGAAAATTCAGCATTAATTTTGCATAACTAAATGGGGGAAATGATTTACAGTAAAACCTTTTGACACAGTTAGTAGACAAATGAAATAAGCAATTTAACCACCTGTCTGAAAGAGCCAATATATAACATTGTTATCAGACATGTTAGTATGTTGAATACACCTGTTTATGTTAAATTGGTAAGAATGAAAAGAAAATCATTTGAACTTGTCTTTTGAAATTATTTTTTTTATTAATAATATAATAGAAAATGTCCTGGCCTGAGCGATTGTTTTTTTTTCTGGCAATCTGTGATCGATATCAATATTATAAGAAAATCCTGAAAAAGACACTTAAGATTTAGCGCTCTATAATGAAAGCTCCTGACAGAATTCTGCACAAATATATGACTATATCACCTACCGTTTCATATTTCAACTGGTTTTTAGGATTGGAAATGTTAGCTGTCTTGCACCCCTCGGCTCTCAGATTCTCGAGACGATCACACGGGTCTCGTCCAGCCTTTGTGTAGTCCTGATCTGAGCACCAACCACATAATGGAGACGTTGCTATACACTTTCCACATGATTTTACCCCAATACACGGATTGGTCACTAGTTCTGAAAAAATAAAATTGTAACAATTATAAGTTTAAGATCTTCTATATCAAAATTAGAATCAAAGCCGAATTGATTGAGCTTTAAATAATAAATGACTGCTTCTCCAGTTATGTTGATAGAATCATTTCCCCTTCTGCCCTTAATTCCCCTTCTTCTGAGGGAGCCCCGTATTTTCCAGGTCGCAATGTTAAAGTCCCCTATTTTCTGCCCCCTATTTTCAAGGTCGCAATGTTTCAGCCCCTTATTTTCTGCCCCTTTATTCAAGGTCGTAATATTTTAGTTCCTTATTTTCTGCCCTCTATTTTTATCAATTTGAAATGTTTCAAATTCAAAATGTGAAACACAAATACATCAACAATCTCCATCCTCTTGGACCCCCTACCCTTGATAAAGCAATTAACTTATAAAAGCCCTTATTGAGTTACAACATATTAACAATACTATAATTATAGTCATCAACATTTTTTGAAGCAAGTGAATCATTATGTTTTTACATTAAACTATCAGTATAATGCATTGCATGGTCACCATCTGGCATTCACATTGAACAATTGATCAGGCAGTTTTTTTTCAACACAATATTGAAAGTGGCTCATTTACTGTAAACACCAATATTTTCAAAACAGCTTTATTTCATAAACTTTCTGTCCTAGCTTATTCTTATCTATCTAAAGGTGCTGCCTCACAGATTGGGCTAAAATTTTTATATATCATGATTTTCCAACCTAACCAAGTATTGATGTAATAGAAAGCCACTGACAGTTGCTTTATGATAGATTTTGTGCAAAAAAGCAATTTTATCCACTCTCGATGTCGCCCACTGAGTATTTTTTTCTTGAAAATAAAGCGGCAAGTTTCCTTCCAACATGCTTAGTGAATTATGAAATTCACTCGTGATCGAACTGTAACCTCAACAAACTACAGCGTAAACATCAGTGAGGTATTTAGTTCGGTTAATGATTCATTTTCATCAAATGCGAACAAATTTTAGGCAATTTAAGTAATAATGGTGTTAATTCTATAGGGTATTTAAATACCCTATAGAATTTGTGATGTAAAAATACTAGATAACTGCAAAATGTCAAAAGTTCTCAAGTTATTTTATGTCAGTGTGGTTGTTTATGGGATATACAGGCAACCATACCAAAATAATGTGAATATTTGACAATTTTATTTTATTTTTGCAATATACCAATATGTGAGGCAGTCCCTTTAAGGTTGATTGAAACATATTTCCTACATTTTATAATATTATTATCACTCCAGACACCTCATTCCTGATGGTATCTATTGTATGATGAGTGTATGGGAGAAGCCAGCTTTCCCTTTTGTGACATTGTCATCTGGACAAATAATCTTAGAGAACTACCGTGAATCAGACAGGCATAGAATTTAAGCACAGCTCATGAATTCTGGATAATATGCAATGAAATATGATCAATCCTTAGCAAAAATCATGAAAATAACAACCTTGCAAATTCAATGACTTTTACAATACATGACTCACAGCAATCATTCGTGACTACCATTGTTTCTAAGATTACTCATAATTTCTCAGTACTTTAGTTCTTCTTTGTAGATGTACACACTGTCGGGATAAATTGTAGCTTATAATTTTACTGCCTGCACTCAGACTACTAGTATAATATTTTCTGGAATCAATAAATGTTTATACATGAAGCTCTGACTTGATATATGGAGGGTAATCAACTAAAGCAGAATATTATTACACCAAGTTCAGAAATGGAATGAATAACTATCATATTATATCAACTGACCTAAAACTATTTGTACAACTTTACAACCATACAATGATGAGTATCCAATCATTCCTTATACAGTATAACCTCGGAAGAGCAACACCCTTTGACAAATGCCGTAGAACAAAATTTGATTGTTGCTAAAGAATGGTTGTTGCTCTATTGAGGGCGACTCTGGAGATATTTATACAAAGCAGGAGTTTTATTTGATCCTAGCTTTGACTGTGTATTTAGTTCTGAAACTCAGCTTCATTTGATCCTAGGTTTGACTGTGTAAGTTCTGAAACTCAGCTTTATTTGATCCTAGCTTTGACTGTGTAAGTTCTGAAACTCTGCTTTATTTGATCCTAGCTTTGACTGTGTATTTAGTTCTGAAACTCTGCTTCATTTGATCCTAGGTTTGACTGTGTAAGTTCTGAAACTCTGCTTTATTTGATCCCAGCTTTGACTGTGTAAGTTCTGAAACTCTGCTTCATTTGATCCTAGGTTTGACTGTGTAAGTTCTGAAACTCTGCTTTATTTGATCCTAGCTTTGACTGTGTAAGTTCTGAAACTCTGCTTTATTTGATCCTAGCTTTGACTGTGTAAGTTCTGAAACTCAGCTTTATTTGATCCTAGCTTTGACTGTGTAAGTTCTGAAACTCAGCTTTATTTGATCCTAGCTTTGACTGTGTAAGTTCTGAAACTCAGCTTTATTTGATCCTAGCTTTGACTGTGTAAGTTCTGAAACTCAGCTTTATTTGATCCTAGCTTTGACTGTGTAAGTTCTGAAACTCTGCTTCATTTGATCCTAGCTTTGACTGTGTCAGTTCGGAAACTCTGCATTTTGACTTAAGGGGCAACTGCTCAATAAGTACCCATATAATACTTAGTATAGGGAGGATTTCATAAGAGCTCCAGTCAAATTATAACACTGAACTAGCCTACTGCTAGGGTTCCATTGTGTAGATGACCTTAATTAAGTTTCTTGTTTAAAAAATTCCCAATTCGTGGCTGTATCCTTTTCCCAAATGAGCCAGGATAACCCCTGTGTTTTAAGGGGTTATCAAATTTATAGCATCCTACATGACTTAGTCTACGGGTATAAAAATTATATTTATGTGTACAGCTGAGTCATTATTCAAATCCAAGATTATGAGATATCAGTTGAAACAAGGAAACTTATAACCTTGATCATAAAATATCACCAATGTGATTGACTGTTTACAAGTTCCTTGTCAAGTGTTGTTTAAGTACATGCAAAAATTTTCATGGGAATGCATGTTTGGGGTGGGGTAATGTTACCATGCTCATATTCAATTGCATTCATTTACATGTTTAGTCCGCTGATGATAACACAAGCCTAAATGAAAAATAAAATACATTTTCGATGTCCAATCTTGTGCATAATCACTTTCTAACGCATAAACTCTTTCAATTTACGCTGATAACAAGCAGCCAGTTGACCATGTAGTGTTTATATCATCAATGTTTATTAATTGATAAGGCTTGAGTAATCTCTGGTGAGCTATACTTAGAAGCAGTGCGTACAAATAACACAAGTGTAGGATTAGCGGCCGGGAAAATTCCCATTAACGATTACATGCGAAAAACACGTGATTGTTTTTGTTGTAGTTGCATTGGCTATGGTCTATTTTAATTTGACAGACCGGATGCAGAATAATGATTCGGTAGACTGAATTTCACGTCCCACTTCCGGTAGAGGCAAGTTGTTGCTCAAGATTTGAGAACCAGTCTTGTTTAATTTATTTTTTTCCAATATGAAATATAAATACAGTTCCACTCTTTTAATAACGTTTCGGCATATAATTATAAGCCGGAATCAAACCATGAAAATTATTGAAAAAAATACATATCTTATTCAATCCAACGTAAAAAAACAAAACGGCGACGTCGGAAATAACGTCACATCATTATAAATAGCAAATAAAAGACGAGTGTAAAACTATAACTATTTATAGGGCATATTTGTGCAACCCGTCTCCTAGATCGGAAAACACTCTTTTCTAAGTATTTGTTTGCCTGGTCTCCTATGTGGTGTTGCTTGGCAGCCAGAGGCTAGATCTATAGTCTCTGTGGAACATTTACAAATTCCTTAGTCATTTTTTTCCTCGATCAGATTATCCAAAAACCTGATGGGAAATCCCCGCTGGATGCAGTGCATTTGTTCATATTATATGTATTACTACACCATGATTTAATACAAGCTGGTAAATTAATAGAACGCTGACATAATTGTGGATGCTGAAAATGTCAAAACTATTTTCATTACACAATGGAATTCACAAATACAGAGAACATGATGTCTGCTTCATTCAGTACAAGTTTCTAACACTTAAAGTGAATGTTGCTATACTTTTAGGGTGAACGCATCATGCATGATGACATGAACATGTAGTAAGTTTTTTTATGACCAGTATTTTGCCAGTTTTTGGAGTTTAAAACATAAAAGCAATTTACAAAAATGTAGCTATAGGTTCTTCTGCATTTTGTTCATAAGATATTTTTAAAGCAGTAATTATAACTATTAGTATATAACCACTATTTTGTTCATAAGAATATATTTAAAGCAGTAATTACTATAATAGCATAGTTAAAGCGCAATTTTATGACATGAAAAGATACGGGTACTACCCCTTTACCTATCACTTGTCTACATCATTCATTTATCAAGCTTTCAAGGCCAGGTATATTTGTATGTAAGCACTCAAAAATATCAGAGAATAACTTCAATAAGTACCAACAGATTTCATGAGTTAGAACTCTCACTAAAGTCAGTGTGGAGAAAGTTAATATCCTTTGTTCTTATGGATAATTTAATCTACTGTAGATATATATTTATACAACAGCAGCCGTGGTTACTGTCAGACAAAGAATGAAATGATCAGCTGTTTGCAGAAACCTGTATTTTAGGAGTCATGGTAATATATTGTACATATAGTAGGAAAATGTGAGCATAAATTGGCAATTAATTTTAAAACCAGCGAAGCCTGGTGTACTCAGGGCTACATGTAGCTCTGGCCTATTCTAGCCTTAGTCTGACTTATCTGGCCCACATCTCTAAAAACATCTCAATCTTGAGTTCAATCTCATCTCAATTATTGTCATGTGTTTTTGAATTAATTACCATATAGATGGGAGACTCAAGATTGACAATTTACAAAACAGAAATATTATTCTGAGGTCACTACAGTAAAATTGGAAGAGCTTGAACATCAGATATATATATCTCCAATTCAGACCCTGATTTGAGTAAAATCTCAATTTGTGTTGAGATTTCTACTTGAGATGAGGAGCGTTGAGTTTTATTTGCAAGGACTTATGAGACTAAATTTTCATACACCAAGTTCTAAAGCTGCCTTTAAATATAGTTAAGGTACATGTACAGCCACTTTTTGCTTTGGTAGCTACTGAGCCTGATGGCATATATTATATATAATTGGTAAACGATTCATTTTTTTAAATTATTTATACTTTTTAAAGAAATTTTGTACATAGGCGAATGAAAGTTTTGTAAAATCAGCATAGGGCTTAAAAGCTATGTGAATTTTGGTGGACGGGAAATGTACAATGTCATGCAATATCAATATCACACCTAGGCAGCTGTCACCTACAGCGCTGTTTAGGATTAGTAAAGGATATATGGGGTATCAGGTATAAGGGGTACCAGTATTCAATTATTTTTACTCCACAGGTGCCCTGTTACACATGAATGATGATATTTGCATATAAGATTAATCTTTCACATCAACCTAACACTCAAATCAACTCATTCATCCGTACAGTAACATTAATCTCTCTACACAGTCAGAGTCAGTTCCGTATATGCTGAATATTACTAGATTACATTTGTTACAATATACTTAACAAGTTCGTGACAACTCTGAGTTATCATGCATAACTGACTTCATTTTTATAGATCATTGATTTGCTAATTACTCACTCATGTCATATTCATAAATTATTTCAACTTTTCAGCAGGAGTTACATTTCACTCGGGACTACATGTACCAGTTTTGACCCGGAACCTACATGTAGGGAACACCTGTTTTACTGATTATAATTGAATTTGCTAATTACTGATTTACTCATGCAATTATATACCTTATTACCTTGTAATATAATCTAATTAATTCAATTGACTTCAGTTTTAACAAGATTCCAAAGATTTTTGAAATTAAATAAAGAAGCTTAAAAACTTGTTTATTTCTGACCAGTAACACGCTCTAACATTACAAAATAGGGTAGGTACACTGTAACACATGTACAGGTTTTGAAAATCACAAAGTCAAAACAATTAACTCACCATTTGCTTGGCAATATACCATGGCAATAATATTTGCCAGTCCTAGTAAAATTAGCAGTTTCATCTTGCTCTGAAAGAAATAATAACATAGAAATCATAAGATGTATTATATATAATTAACATAATAATAATACCATTCCTAATTGAACATCCAGCTTCTTGGTGCTATAACTTTAAATGAAATTTGGAAAAGCCAAATCATAATTTAAAAATTCTTAGTTTTGAGTTACCAAACTCAGAATTGTTTAAGTGTGTACATGTATGTATTGGTAGGTAGGAAGGGATTTTTTACTTGTTGTTATAGTTTACACTAGGGGTGTTTTATGATACATTGTAGTTGTACCCTGGGCCTCAACTCAAAATACAATATGTGGTAACTGTTGTACCAGTCATTTTAAAAGCTTAAAAGATCTTCAATTTTTGAGTGAGAGTTCGAGATATTCTAAGCAATGGCTTTGATGCTATTATTACTGTTATTATTAATTTTGTTACAGCATTTATTGCCAGCCATAATGTGGCTGTCAACTACTATATCTAAGACATTAAATGAATTTCAAAAAATATGAAGTATTGTATTTTATAGTAGAGATCATGTTTGTTATAGAGGTATTTATATGCAAATGTGCCCACCAGCTAGCTTTTGGTGAATGGAAGGTTTTTATTGATCCTAATTTTATTTATCCAATAGATTGCCGGTGGGCACTTTGCATATGAATACAACATGAGTAGTTGATCTCGGACTACCCTATATGTCAATCAAAACGACACAATATTTATATATAGTATTCCGTAAATAAAACTATTCTTGTACCAAACTGTACCAAAATTTGGTAGCGTAACAGTGCTGTGTTGTGCTGTGTTGGGAATTGAATATACCTGGTAGCTAAATTTTAGGTTCATAGTATACCGTTACACCATTAACTTGCACTAGAAATGTCTTGGGTTTACTATATAAAAAAAATAAGCAAATTATTGGATAAGTGTCTGATCAGTATACCAGAAGTAATTCCTTTGATGACTCATGATTATAATTCATAGATCTATATATACAATAATCAATTTAAACATGACATATCACCTTTGAGGGTCATCCTAAGTTTTAAGTACATGCCTTTGTACTTGATCTGATTTATTCAATTTAAATCATACTAAGATACTTAGAAAGCAGGAAACCACAAACTTTCAAGTCATCTTGTAATGTCAGCTATCTGCTTATATCATACGAGAACACAGGACATACATGTGTCTGTATGTATTAAAATAGCTACATATGTCTACATTGTAATTTGTATATGTTTACATGTTTCATAATCATACAAACCTTTGAAATACAACAAGTTGTTACAACTGATATATATATAGGAATATAACAAGGGGAACATGAAATATAAACTTGTCAAAAAAGTCTTTTTAAGAATTATTTTGAAAAGAGAGCCTTAATAATTTCACCACCTTTATAGATAAAAATGTAGCTAAGATACTTTTAACTTAAACAACAACTGTTACAAGTGATTTTTTCATTAGAATTCTTAGGGTCAAAATCGTTGAAAATATGGCATTTTAGAAAAAGGAGTTAACAGGGGGTCCATTTGACTTGTGGGTAGGGGGTTTTAGTATTGAAAATTTCCAATAGCCAGACTTTGACACTTAGATTTTGGTTTGAAGGGGCATATTTTCTCTTAAATCATGGGTATTTTGCCTATAAAATAATTTATTGGTAAAATTGGTCAAAAGTATGGCAATGACCCTTCAGAGACAGAAGCTAGTGGAACTCCAGGGTTAATTCAAGAGTTGAATAAACAATTAACCCATGTTAACTGATGACCAACTTATTTACTTATAATGTCTCATCAATGTTAAGGTAGTGTTTTAAGTTAAATTTTAAAGTTAACTAGACCTGAAAACCCTAGAACCCAAGCCTCCATTAGGACCCTTCATTCAAAATCACTCAGGAGTCCTTCCCCGATGTGGTGATGGAAATGCTTATTGTTAAAAAAATTATATAATATGCAGCCCTTGCATAGTGACATTAACCAAGAAGGTGTTTTTTTGCTTTTTCATTAATGTTGATTTGTAAATAAATAAAGCCTTATTAATACAAACTGATATAATATTATCAGGCCTAGACACAATCTGACTAAAGTACTTGATCTTCCTTACTGGTAGATTTGATGACGACACTATACGAGTTTGTATTTTCAGAAATTGGAATTTCCACTATCGCTATCAATATCTATTTATAATTCAGCCAATCATATTGGTTGTTACATTGGTACTTCTGTCGTATTAAAAAACAGTAAATTACAAATAAAACAGTTGTCCACAACTATAGTCTGCTTTTTTGGAGTAATCCTTATTAACTTGGTCATTGTAGAATTTGTAGTATAGATAATTTGATATAAACGCACTGTTGGTTATCAATCGTTAAAACTCGGTCATTTCCGTTTTTCTCCGGTAAATATTGCAATCCATAAAGACCAAGGTGATCAGAACGAAATCGGCGTGTAAAATGCATGTGTTCGTGATAACTACCACATTGAAAAATAGAATCAAATCGCTTTCAGAATTGTGAAAGCAAGGCGCCGATTGGCTAATGGGAAAGGTCGCCTGAGGTGACCTTCAATTAGCCGACGTCAGATCCTGATGCGTAGCGGGTTTGAGGATATGATTTTAATCAGATTGGCCTAGACACTAACTAATTTGGCCACTGGTCCGACAGGGCAAAAGCGCCCAATTTGTAAATAGGACAGTTACTGGTCCTCCAGAATTTTCACTGGTCCTTCTGGATTTTCACTGGTCTCAAACCAGCGGACCATGTCCTGATTATTACTTTAACTTTTGTTTCCATCAAGAACTAACAACATAATGTTTTACAATGTACAATCAGTTTCACACTGAAATCAATTATTTGTTGTAGAGACAATGTAATGATGTATATTTTTCATATTGTTTTTCAATTATTTATGTCACTAGCGCGTTTGGTTGATTTGTAATAACAAACTGATATATAGATGAAAACGGTTACGCGCAATACATAGTAACAGATTAATCGCATGTAGTAAAATTTTGTACAGTCTGGTACCTAGTACATAATTACAGGTTATGCTTCAGAAGTGTGCTGGACAGTCTGACTGAATTTTAGAAATTTATATAAGTGTCGGACCTGGTCATAATTTGCCGGACAGGTCTGAAATGCGGGTGCGTTACCCTAGCTTGTTTCGAATAGATTCCTTGGTTCTTTAACATGCTCGGTGTACAGCCCCGATACACGCGAGACTACCACTGGGTTTCCAACAGATTCATCTCTAGTTGGGTGGGAAACACTGCAAAGCATTTCAGAAATGACCAAGTGCCCCGCTGAGATTCGAATCAGGGACCTCTCAATCAGTAATCAAGTGTGTTACCACTCGAACACTGTGCCACCCATGTCTGCATAAATGATACAGCCTATTACAGGCATGACAGCCGATCCATTCAATATCTCAATTATTGTAAATGTAATAGTACAATTGCCATATAGTATAGTCCAGAGAATTTGACACGACTCTCGAACTCCAATTAGCATAATTTAACAGCTGATATATTTCTATATTTACAATCTCGGCTGTATGTTTTCATAAGCGGGAAGTATCACGAAGACGCTCGTAGTGTAATACCAACACAAATCTAAAGAACCGATATTGCACGATTTGCTCCCGGAAATTTATAAAACGCAAGAACCTTGTAATATATTCATGCATAAAGGTCAGGATCATTTCAAATTCTCTGTTCTATAATATAGTAAATACATGCATAACCAGGAACAGTAATGTGATTGTCCCATGAATTGTATGTTGTTGAGGAATCATTTAATGATCATCCCATGATGTGTATTTGTATGAACATTGTTACGATTGTACAATAATGTTGATCGTACTGTACGAACATATGACAATATCCTATTCAGAAGAAGAAAAAGTCTGCGGTTGCCATAAAAATTGCATCATAGACCCATCATAGTCTGACATAGTCATACAAGTTGTACAATAATAATCAGGCCCTTCCCCAGGGGCAGAAGGCGCTGTGGTACCCCAGCGCCTTAAAGCCAGAATTAGCTTTCCCCCAGCGCCTTAAATTGCCTTTAAATCAGTTTAAGGGTTATTATTTTGGTCTGTATTGTGTTATTTGAGTGATTATGGCTTGTATTGTGTGAAAAAGTTCATAAATTAGGCTTTAAATAAGAATAACAATACAATTATCACTTTTAATTTTTTTAGCCATTCGCAGTGATCTGTGTAAGTTCGAATCCTAGCAATGCCCCAGCGGCTTAAACAATTTCTGCGGAATGGCCTGATTATAATATGAATGGGATTCAAGCAATCAATAATACAGTATTCTTCTTTCTATGAAGATGTAGGATCGAAAGAAGGCTGCATACTATGATATCTATCTATCTTCCATTAATGTCAAAGCCCTTGCGGGGACGTTGACATTTGTCTAGGCAGACTTAAAATCAAGAGAAAGAGACTGTGTGATACAAGGAATCCGGGTGCGACACCCTAACTCATTTCGAATAGACTCCTTGGTTCTTTAACGTGCTCAGTGTGTAGCACCGATACTTGCGAGGCTACCTCTGGGTTTCCAACCAGTTTCGTCTCTAGTTAGGTGGGAAACACTGAAAAGTGTTTTATAATATAAATGACCAAGTCAGGCAAGTGCCCCGGCCGAGATTCGAACCACTGAACTCTCGATCAGTAGTCAAGCGCGTAACCACTCGACCACTTTGCCACCATACTCGCACAAATTAAGAAACAATTCTGAAGCAACAAGAAAACCTATCCCAAACGTGGGGTAATAATAAACAAAGCACTCACAGTCACACCTCATGTCAAATGTGAGTAATGCATGCAATGAATAATATTCATAGACATAGTGTGAAAACATGGTGAAAGTTTGAAAGGAGTGGTCTCACGTCTTGACCCACAAATACGTAATTAAACTGAAAAGAATTCAAGAAGAAATCAGCGTCCAATAATTAGAAGTATAGCGTAAACAATTCCTAAACCATTTCCGCGTAAGGTAAAATTTCTGACAGGTAACGAAAAATGCAAGTAACCGAATGTAAATAATGTCGGTCCGTTCACGGATTTTACCGATTAAACCAACTCACAGTTGCTATTAAATACTAACCTATCGATCTCTCCAATTTAGAATTTAAAACACCAGTCACAATATCAAATTAAAGACACAAATTAACACAGAATTTACTACCTATCCCTGAATATGGCGAAAGTATAATGTAGGTCACCGGAAGTAAATTGAAGCTAAATGCAAACCAATGAAGGAAGTGCACACAGCAAAATACATTATAACTCCGCCCACCAAAATATGTTTAAACCACGGATCTTTTATTGGACCCACGGGTTTTTTAAAACACATTTTTGTGGCCTCAGTGCCATTGATTATTGGTCTTCCTGTCACATATTGAGATCTTATTAAAATGGATCTGAAGATCATTCATTATTTGTATTGAGTTGGTCTTATTATTGAGCGGACCTTCTTCTTCTTCCGAGTAAATAGCTCAGGGACATTATATTATGTTCATATGGTGATGGCGATTCAGTATGAGTTAAAATTCAGAGTTCATTGTTTAAAAACGTTAAAACTTTATACACTGTAGATAAATGATCCGACTATATGGTCCCAACCCGGAGGAGAGACTGAAAGTCCTCCAGGGATGTCGCCGCAGAAACTCTGGTTGGAAGTGAGTGACAGTCCTTCACCGATCTAGGGAAGAAGGAGTTGAGGAAGGTCCTGTCTGTGGGCGCTGCTGGTAGAATCTGTTTCCACCACGGGTGCGGCCATCGCTTGGTTTCAGGTATGTCGATGCTGGGACATCTACAAGTCCATGATGAACCTTGAAGAACATCAGGAGTCTGCTGTTGCGTCGACGACTTTCAAGCGATTCCCACTGGAGGTCCTCTAGCATTTTCGTGACACTCCCTGGGGTCTTGCTTGTATAGTCGTTGAATACAAATCTGGCTGCTCTTCTTTGTACCTGATCCAGGTCTCTGATGGTGGACTGTTGTGCAGGATCACAGACAATAGCTGCGTACTTGACTGTTAGTCCTGTATGCTGCTGCCTTTACTGATGGGGGAAACCGACTGTCCTGTTGCCCTTCTTGATAGTGTTGCCTATGTGGCAGTCCCAGCTGAGGTCTTCAGAGATCGTGACTCCGAGATATTTGCTGCCGTCGACGATCTCTAGTGTATGTACATGCAGCTGGTAGTTGGTCTCAAGTTTTCTTGTCCGCTTGGAAGCTATTCGCATCACAACACATTTGCTGGGGTTGAAGTCCATCTGCCATTTCTTCTCCCAAAGTTCGAGGGAAGTGAGGTCACTTTGCAGGAGCTTGCTGTCGTCACTGTTACTGATGACCTTAAGCAGTAGACTGTCATCCGCAAATAGTTTGGTGGTGGAATGCTTGACGACTTCGGGCAGATCGCTGATGTAAGCTAGGAACAGGAGTGGTCCTAGTACAGATCCTTGTGGAACACCAGATTTCACGTCTGCATATTCAGAAGAAGCACCATCCAGGATGACTTGTTGATTTCTGCCAGTAAGGAATGAATTGATCCAAAGTAGGGTGTTGTTTCTGACCCCATAGTGTTCTAGTTTGAGGAGAAGACGATTGTATGGCACCTTGTCGAAAGCTTTGGCGAAGTCTAGTAAGATGATGTCAACTTGCTTGCCATAGGATAAACTCTTGGCTATTTCATGTATAGTGGTGATGAGCTGTGTTTCACATGATCTTTTTTTCTAAATCCGTGTTGGTTGTCGTTCAAGATGTTATGTTGGTCAAAATGGGTGATAATGCTGCTGTGAATAATATGCTCCAGTAGCTTGCAGATGATGGATGTTAGTGATACTGGTCTGTAGTTGACTGCTTGATGACGGTCACCCTTCTTGAAGATGGGAACAGCTGTTGAAGTTTTCCAGTCGTCTGGAACCTTCCCAAGATTAAGTGAAGGCTGGAATAGCTTAGCGATGACAGGGGCACGTTCTGATGCAGCAGCCTTCAGAATGAAGGATGGGATGGAGTCAGACCCGGCTGTCTTGTGTGGCTGCAGGTTGGTCAGTAGTTTATGGGCCCCTTTCCAGTTCACTACAATCTCTGGCATGGTGGGTGTAGAGCTGGTACCCATATCTGGCATGTCCGTGAGGTCTTCTTCTGTGAAGACTGATTTAAACTGGTCATTCAGGTCATTCCTTTGTTTTCTGCGGATAGTCTGTTTGATCCTGGTATTCATCCATGGATTGGTATGTCTCGTAGTGGTCATTTTGGTAGGAACCCTTCTTTCAATAACGTCCAGGATAGTGTTCTTGAGGGTGGTTCATACTACATTGATGTCCTGTTCACAATAATCGAGAGTTCGTTAAGTTAGCAAGGTCTTCCTGAATTCCAGTGATGTCGGCCTTTTTCCAAAGGTGGATTTTTCTCTTCACTGGTTTTGGTCGCCTGGGAATGATTGTTGTGTCAAGGAACACAATGTCATGGTCGCTAGAGCCTATTGAAGGCATCGAACCTCTAGCCAAACACAATCTATTACAGATGCTATGGACAAATACATACCTAAGAAATCTATCAAGGGTAAACTAGACATACCATGGTTAAATACCACTTTTAAGAAAATGATTAAAAAGAAACAGAAACTTTATAACAAATCTCAGAAATCACATGATAAACGCGACCATAAAGCCTTTCAGGACTACCGTAAAAAGGTCAGGAATGAACTCCACTCCTCTTACTATAAATACATCAATAATATGCTGGAGCCGGATACAGATAAGTCGTCCAAATCATTCTAGAAACACATAAAATCAAGGAAACAAGACTCGGGCAGTATTGGAACTTTGAAAAATAACGGTATCATCGCGGATAACGCCAAAGATAATGCAGAAATGCTAAACGATCAATTCTGTTCAGTTTTTACTTTACGAAAACCTAGAAACAGTACCAGATTATGGGTGCGTCCCCACATAACACTATGCCACACATAATCATTACATTAAAAGGTGTTGTGAACTGTATCAACAGGTTAAATCCAAAGAAAGCCAGTGGTCCTGACAAAATGCCGATTATAGTTCTCAAAGAAGCCGCTTTGAAAGACTCAGTTGCTCCTGACGTAACGCACGTTACTGGGTACGTTTGTGTAACGCCATGTTACGTCAACATAAGTAATGTACATGTTTACTTGTTACATGATCAATACACATATTAAACTGTACAATTATTTAAACACTGCCGCAAACGACGATACATTTTTCGATTAATTACATTGTTATTTAATTCAAATATCGATGTGTGTTTTCGGTCAAAATTTCTCCCGTTTGGTCCATTTAATTAACGCTCAGTATGCCAGTCGCTATCTATCTGACAAGTATCTTACTCACTCACTTATTCACTCCCTTACACTCTTATTCATATACTCTTTTATGAGATACAAATCCATATTGTTCTAGAATACATGGGTATTGCAGAGTGCCACTTACAATAAGTCACCTTTTATCAATTGTTTTATGTAATCACGCATGTTAATTAAATATAATGCGTCATCTAAAATAACTTGCGTTGTACATGTATAAAACGTCGCAAAATTGCACCGTAGGAAATTCTCCCTCCCCACACATAATACAGTGTGTCGGACTTATTTTAAAAGTAATCTTGTTGATTTTTATAAGTCCAAACTTAACTAAAATAATATTTCTAATTTTATGTTATTTCAACGTAATTTGGCTTATACTTGAAATATCACGTTTCGAATATCGACTAAGCTACAACGCAACGCGAAAACGCGTGCGCAGGACAATTCCTCCACATGCATTATTGTTATTATCTCAAAAACTGTTGTCATGAATTCTTTGGGATTTTAATATTTTTGATATAACAAAAATAATATTTTAAAAATGCAATCATAATTATTTTATTTATACAAATGAAAATGTAGGTGTGTACTAATCTTGCGTGTTATTAAATTTTTCTGCAAGTTTTTGCAATATTACACTTTTTCGTGTATTTGACGATGCCATGTTACAGCAAATGACTTCTGGTGCCGGCCGGTGAAATATCCCGCAAATTGAAAGTTATTATGAATAAAATGGCTGTCATTTTATGCCGATGACCAATATTTTATGTTACAATTTACACGCAGATTTTTGTTTATCCACCGGGTCTTGTCCCCCATTCTATAATTAAAGACTATTTTATATGAAAAGAAATGGATATAGCAATGTAGACAATTTTATAACCAATAATTTGGTATATGATATGTTATGTATCGAATGAAATTGAAACATTTACCAACTATTGTTCTACAGTGAGTAACAGGAATTACAAACGTACTCAGTAGCGTGCGTTACGTCCCTATTCTACTACGTACATATATTTCAACAATCCATCGACACTTCATCTGTTCATTCAGACTGGAAAAATGCTAACATCGTCCCTATCTTCAAAAAGGCGATAGGACCAAACCTTCCAACTATAGGCCGGTCAGTCTCACGGCTGTAGCATCCAAAATGATCGAACAGATTGTTGTTTCTCAAGTCCAAATATATTACATGAAAACCAACATGGATTTAGATCTCAACATTCATGTGAGTCGCAGCTACTGCTGACAACAGACGACATATCTCAGAGCATCAACGAAGGACATTAAGTTGACATGGCTATTCTTGATTTTGCAAAAGCGTTTGACAAAGTCTCTCACACACGTCTATAATCTAATATGCATTTCTATGGAATCAGGAACAATACACTGTCATGGATTAATGACTTCTTAAGGGACCGTCAGCAATTGGTTGTAGTCGATGGGCAATGTTCTAAGTCAGCTAGTCACGTTATAATCGGGCTTCCGCAAGGTACCGTCTTGGGGCCTACACTCTTCCTAATTTTTATAAATGACATAGCCAACAACATCAAGTCTCATATTTGATTATTCGCCGATGATTGCGTTATATATCGACCCATCAAATCTCAAGAAGACCATTATATACTGCAAGAAGACCTCACTAGTTCATTGGAGTAATATTTGGCAGATGGAATTCAACATAAATCAATACGCCATTATGAACGTCACAACCAAAAAGAAGAAAGAACATTTTAACTATACTATGAAGGGTCAAACTGTGCAAGTGGTAAACAGTCACCCATACCTAGGAATAAACACATCAGATACTATGAAATTCAACCTACTTATAGACTCTATCACATCAAAGGCTTCAAGAGTTCTAGGCTTTATAACAAGCAACCTTAAACAGTCTCCAAAAATTGTCAAAGAGCGTGCTTATCAGTCCTTATAACGGCATAAATTGGAATATGCTTCTGCTATATGGAATCCCCAACAAAAGTCTCAGATAAAACAAATTGAGCAAGTCCAGCGGAATGCAGCGAGGTATGTAATGAACAAACCTTTCAATCATCAAAACCCTTCAAGTGTAACTAGCATGATCAAGGATTTGAACTGGTCATCTCTAGAACAGCGCTGCCTCACCTCGGATCTAATATTATTCTACAAAGTTGTATATAGACTAGTCGCAGTACCAGTGTCATACCTCCCACCACGATCCCTCAGACATCCAGATTTATTAAGATTAATCCCACACCACTGCAGAGATAACGTTTATCAACACTCATTCTTTCCGAGGACGGTTACGGTGTGGAACCGCTTGCCTGTGATTACCACAAGCCTGGACAGTTTGGACAGCTTCAAATCTGCAGTCCAACCTGGGATGAGGGTGTGAATTCAGATAAACATTTATGCACTTGTAAATACACGTTGGACGCTGCACATTCACCTTCACCAAGATGTCCAAGTTCAGGATGTTGTGTGGAGTATATCATTGTAGTTGAAGTTGAAGCCACTGCTATGTTTTTAGGTGTTCTGGCACGCACGTTAGAGTGCTGCTTCCCTGTCCGACTTTTTATTATCTTTTTGTAACATATAACTACTCTAGATAAGCATGCTGGTACAGTAACTGATATAAAACACATTCAGTGCCCATTGAGAAATTAGGACAAACCAGGTGGCTTAGGTGAGGATTTCTCTAGAAAAAGAAAATTATTCTGAAAAAACGGCCCTATTTTAATATATAAAGCGTTTTCGGCGTGACGCGACGTCTGGAATATACGCACACCCGTCAGCATATACAACGTAATGCCTCGAAAACGAACCCGGATAGGGTATTTATTTATTCAATAAATTAATCTTGAAGAGTTTTTTAAATGATGCCAAAATAGGATGGTTAAGGCGAGGATTTCTCAGGAAAACGTTGCCCAATTTGACGCGACGTCGAGATTAAAGACCAAATGACATAAATTATAAACAAAAGGTTGTACCGTTTCCTTTGTCGTAGATGTCTACATAGTGGATTTTGACAAGTACCTGTTCACGATTGAAGTTGGAGTTGAAACGGCATTCCAACGATACTGAATCTATTTAGTAATAATATCAAGGTCATTATGATTTGATAGTGTAAATTTTTACACGAAGTTATCGCTTGATTGCGTGTTAACTTAAATAGTATAAAGTATAAGTTTCTTGAAGTTAAAAACTCGAAAATGCATTATGTTTCATATAATGTGAATGTATACCTGTAGGTTGTAAATTAGGTATGCTACATCTAATAACATATCACAGCACGCAATGCATGATTTGAATGTAGTAAAATAAATGTTTAACAGCATCCGATGAAGATGCGGAACAAAAAAGTAGTTTCCTTTCTAAACCTTGTTGGACAGTTGTAATAAACACAATCTGACTATTAAAAGTACTTGATCTTCCTTACAGCCCGATCTGATGACGATCTGTACAAGTTTCTGTTTTCAGAATTTATTAATCTTCTTGTCTTTTATTAGGGGTCTATTCAATTAAACTAATGAGACTTAATCAATTGTTCTTTCATAAAAGTTCTTCCTTTGTTTATCCCATAACTGACTGTGGCACGGGACCAAGTCCAATAATGTGACTACAAGTCCTCAAAAGTTGTGTTGTGGTCTTCGTAATGACCACTGGTTTCCGATGTAGTGTAGTGCATTGTTGTGAATGTACAATGTTCCTTAAAGGAGCTATCAACGTGCTATTATATCATAACTTAAACATAACTTATTGTATGTGACTTGTAACTCACAATGTATGTATCAGACTCAATGTGCTATTTCTGTTTATCAGACCCGATGTGCTAGCTTTTCTGTACGATAATAATGTATAAAATGAAAAAATATGTTGTGTTCTGATTGATCATAATGTTTGTAATATTCTATGTATCTCTTTTTGCATAAATATTGATATTTATACATTAAAAGCTACATGTAGCACATCGGGTCTGCAAAGAGATACACAGAATAATTACAAACATTATGAACATATGTAGGCTTTTTGGTACTCTCGAAATCCTGAAGTTCAGGCATGCGACTGCAAATTTTCACCCATGAAAATCCCCCTAATTCGTACCTGCTGAAATTTAAAACAAAACCTGAAACTATGTTAAAACTAACTACATATCAGCGTTACGGCACCACCACAAATTATTCGGTCGTTCAATGAAAACGTTCCACTTTTTAGGGATAATTTCAAAAGATGGAAATCTAACCACATAGATTTTACTAAGCAGTCGTTGGTTACATAAATACATAGGTGTATTACGTTTATCAGTTGTAATTTCAGTTGATGGTCTTACTCGAACTTGACGATAATATTTTGATCTTAAATGAGAAATGTTCAGTAATTTTGCTTCAAGTAAACTGCGAGGTTTACATCAACCTTTCGTGCCTGACTGTCGTTGAATCTACAGACCAAGGGAGACAATACACCAAATTGAATTATCTGCATTAAATCACTTACCTCCCTTTAAATAAAATCAGACATGCAACTTTGCATGATTGTGTATGTATAAGCATATTATCAATACGGTATGTACGAGGCCGACAGTATGTAAATTAATATTATTTCATGAGTAATGATGAAAATAGTGTAATACCTTTTCCAAAATTGCATAATTTTAAAATGACAGCATGACCTTGCGATAAAACATTTGTCATTAAAATGCTATTCTCACATTTGATATCTATACCAAATATGGAATAAACATGATTGATACATGGCATCATTATTAGAATGGGATATTATGTCACCAAGAAATAAATAGTCTCTGATTTTCTAAGAAAATGTCAATGCACACAAAATTGAAATGTGTTGGATACAATGAATAAGCAATGACATTATATTAGTATTATGATGCATCTGCCTATAAACAATATTCACATGTAAGCATTGACAATAAAATGCTTTAGAAAAAAAACATGCTCAATCTCATTATATTATAGTCTGTGTCCTTAATGACTTTTTCTACCTTACCTGTGTCAAGTGAATGCTGGGTTTATTTAATACATATGTATGTTTAACAAAGGTATGTATACGTGACAATATGACTTATATAAGGTCTAAGATCCACCATTCCATGTCTTCTTCTTCTTCTTCCGAGTAATTTGCAGGGCCCACTCTTGTCAATCGGTCACTTTTAAACGTTTTCTTGTTTCATGTTTAATTTCACATTTATATGAAGAGATTGCAACCAAAGTGGCCAGTAACGGATCATTGACCCTCATACAACACGGTGTATAAACAAGTCAACTTCCGATTATCACAATAAGTCATACATGTTGAATTGTCTAGTCTCCCAATAAGTCATACAGTGACCTTAAATCACAGATGATTTTGCTCGCATAGTATTATGATAGTCTAAGATCTGATACCGACACATTGGGTTGTAACAATGGTTGTATTAATTGATGTGTAATGCACTAATACAGTTAACCTATATGGCTGATTATGATTACAAATGTTGAGTAATATATACCCATACCAATGTTGTTGTATGGTCAAAGTACATTGTGTTGATGACACAAGTCATGTTGAGTTATTCGTATCTACCATTGGACAATATACAGGGTTGCCAGCAACTACGACTACAAAAATTCCAAGACTTTTCACTGACTTCCCCGACTAAATGATACCGTATTCAAAAGTTTTCACTGACCAGTACCGCCATTTCTTTGCCTCCTCCACAAGCGCTCCTTTATATTATTTACTCTTTTCAGCGATATCCGTTATTGGCCAAATAATAGGACTATATCAACATAGGTAAGGGCCATTTTTGACAAAGAAAACGGCTACAAACTTATTGTTTACAACTTTTTCAACAGCTACATGTATACAGCCCTAGTCTACAGCAATTCACGTATCATTGATACTCTATGAAGTACAACTTTGTTCCACAAAACTGTATATGACAAAGGATTTCACGAAAACTGATAATAGCCTCCTTTGTAAAATTTTCTTTCATGATGTCTTATACTGATCAAAGTAACTGTGCTAGCCTAGATATGTTTATACTGATCAAAGTAACTGTGTTAGTGTAGGAAGCCAAAATAAAATACATATTTATTGCATACAAAGCTTTCCTTCATCAGCTACTTCGTAATAAAATTTCACAGATCTTTTAAAAGACTGCCACAGCTACTGAACATTTTATTAAACATCAACTCAGAATGTTATTTTTCCCTGACTTTTCTTCAATTGCATTTTTCACTGAGCATTATCCAAAATTCCCTAACCTTGAAAAAAATCATTTCACCCGACTTTTTCAGGTTGCTGGCAACCCTGATATATACATGTATGTTACTGTAAAATGTAAATATTACAAACTTTTTGGTTGGTTGTTAGTTGCAAGCTTGCCAAGTTGTTCAGCAATAAAAATGAAACAAGCCATATTTGTACATGGGCGTAGGAGCGTCTTCAACATTGGGGGGGGGGGGGGGGGGCAAACATTTGGGAGGGGGGGCTTTTTTGAGATATGTGGGGGTCACATTAAGTGTTAATAACCTATAGTGAATGTTTGTGTTTATAATCACTAAGGTAAGGTATATCTACTAAGTTGTTTCCGTGTCAAAATATCGGGTAATAAAATTGAATCCTATCATAAACTAGTATTGTTGTTGCTGTTTATTATGTTGTTTATTTATTATGTTGTTGTTAATCTGTTTCTCTTTTTCAGTGGACCATATTGAAAATTGATATTACTGTCAAATATGTAATCCACAATAAATAAAGTCGTTATTATTATTATTGTAAGTAGGGGGGTCCGGGGGCATGCTCCCCGGGAAATTTTTAAAACATTGGATCAATCTGGTGCGTTCTGAGATAATTATTTGGTATTTAAAAAGACATGTTTCGTTACAAGATCAATCAAAATTAAGTCCTTATTTTGTAAATATTTTTTCTAAGTATTGCACAGATGCTCGAATTCTGAGAGTTAACTTAAGTGGCTTTAATAGTAAGGGAATATAACATAGCAATGACAAAGCTTAAAAGCAATATAGGAGCTGGTGCAAACTTTATGTATTTCTGTAGTTCTTCAACAGTTACGTGATAACATATTTCATAGATTAAAATCATTTTGCGAGCGAAGCGAGCACGAAAATTAACATTTTATACTTTTTAACCAGGGATAAAAGGCAATTTACCTATTACAAGACTATTTTAGGCGGAAAATTATGAATATGGTGTGAATTATTGGTATAACGATATGTTGGCCCCCCCTGTCCTAACATTGGGGGGGGGGCCTGGCCCCCCCTTCTCCTACGCCCATGTTGTATTTTGTTGTGTATTTTATGATGTTTTACGCATCAATATTTTTACCACTGCCCCAAAAGATTATTTTATATTTCTTTCATTTTATCGGTGACATGTTCATTTTATGCTTGTGTTCATCCTTGTATGATAAAGCCTTCTGATGCATATTGCTTTTATTTATCCTTGCAACTGGAAAATCCCATATGGCGACAACCCTCAGAAGACCCTTTAGGATGAAATATTTTGTGAGCACCAATGATTTTCTGGCTTAGAATTAGAAGTTGAATTATATTAAAGACTCGCGCAAATTTGAAATCTGCATCTCAAGGTTCTTTTACGAGCCTATTTTCATGAAATTCGGAAGTGGTCATGTTGACCAAACTGAAGCTTAAAAAGCTTGTTTTTCCATAAGAGTAGTATGATTTTGTTTTCTCAAAATATGATTTTGTACTTACGACCTTCTAATACTAAGCCAGAGAATTAAGACCAGTCTTAAAGTTGAGACCAAGCTCAACTTACGCCTGAATCTCAGTCTCAAATAGTTTTGTGAGCGCGGGGCCTGGAGATATGCTCGGTCTTAAACCAGTGACAAGTCCAAAACACATTCACCTGGATAAATGTACTAGACTTATATCTGGTCTCTAAATTTGACATTTGGGTGCTATACAAAGAGGGATCACATATGTTCAGCCTGTCATAAACTGCTCAAACTTTGATAAGGGTCAAGAAATCAATATTCATGTCCGGCTTAAGCTAGCTGAACAAAACATATACTACTCAAACTTTGCTAAGGGCCAAGAAATCGATTTTGACGTCCATCTCACTTTAAATGTACAAAACCGATGAAGAAAACGTTGTGCAATTAATAAAATATCATATCTCATCTGCTGCTAAATTTTGAAAGTTGATGTCTAACATTTGATACGCACTGCCAAAAGACGTCGTTTTCCAGGTAACTGATAAGCCCTATAAGCGGGAACCAAAGTGGCTAGATAACATGAGCTGTCCACGAACAGCGCGCTCCACTATTCGCAGCGCCATGCTAGGATAGTACAATTATTATATATTCAAAACAAAATGCTTCATAACAGCAGCATTACCCTCTGCTTTGTAGAGGTTGGGGCTTCTAAGTCGAAAAGGGGGGATAATTTGGACAAATTATGCAGGAACGTTACCTACTCATGTGTAGGTCCCCTTGGTCATGAAGGTAAACAAAGAAGCATTTCATAGTCCAAAAGGGGGCATAATTTCAACAAAATGCTAAGTAGTTATCTTCTCCTGTGTAGGGGTTGGGGTCATGATGGTGAAAAGTATGCAAAGTATCAAAGCAATATATCAATTCACTTTGCCGATATAAGGGGTTAAAAAACCTGTACCTAAACTTTAACATTTACATTTCCAAGTCCAACAGGGGGCATAATTTCAACAAAATGCTTGATAGAGTTACCTACCCCTGTGTAGGGGTTGGGGTCATGATGGTGAACAAGTATGCATAGCAATATATGAATGCACTTTGAAAATATTGGAGGTAAAAAAACCTGTACCTAAACATGAACATTTGCACTTAGTTGAAAAAGGGGGCATAATTGCACCAAAATGCTTAATAGGGTTACCTACCCCTGTGTGTGGGTTGGTGTCATGATAGTGAACAAGTATGCAAAGTATCAAAGCAATATGTCAATGCACTTTGAAGATATATGAGGTTACAAAACCTGTACCTAAACTTTAACATCCGCATTTCCAAGTCCAAAAAGGGGGCATAATTTCAACAAAATGCCCGATAGAGTCACCCAGCCCTGTGTAGGGGTTGGGGTCATGATGGAGAACAAGTATGCATAGCAATGTATGAATGCACTTTGAAAATATTAGAGGTGAAAAAACCTGTACCTAAACTTTAACATTTGCACTAAGTTGAAAGGGGGGCATACTTTCACCGAAATGCTTAATAGAGTTATCTACCCCTGTGTATGGGTTGGGGTCATGATGGTAAACAAGTATGCAAAGTATCAAAGCAATATGTCAATGCACTTTGAAGATATTAGAGGTTAAAAAACCTGTACCTAAACTTTAACATTTGCATTTCAAAGTTCAAAAGGGGGCATAATTTCAACAAAATGCTCAATAGATTTACCATCCCCTGTTTAGGGGCTGGGGTCATGATGGAGAACAAGTATTCAAAGCAATATGTGAATGCACTTTGAAAATATCTCAAACGAGAATATAAGAGGTTAAAAAAACCTGTACCTAAACTTTAACAAAAGTGTTACGCCGACGCTCGGGTGACTGCAATAGCTCCCCTTATTCTACGAATAGTGGAGCTAAAAATGGAATTTTTTATTCCGTTTTTATTACCATATAGTGCAAGACCTAAAATGCTAAGAAAATGACCACATTCAGTAACCACAGAGGCTTGAATGCAGCACCAACATTTTAATGGGGTTGGGCTTATCAGCACTTAGACATTAAATTTTGAAGTAATCTTTATTGGTTTACAATATTGCAGATGTAGCATTATGTTTCTGAAAATTCTATCAGTCAATCTTATTCAATTTGCAAAATATTCAAATGGAAAATTTCTTGGCCCTTATCAAATTTTGAGTAGTATATTACGAAAATGTTAGGCAAATATTAAAATATCATCTAATCTGCAGCTAAATTTCTAAAGTTTTATGTGACGCATTTGGTATGTATTGACATAATGTAGTCTTTTTCCAGGTAACTGATAAGCCCTATAGGCAAGGACCAAAGTATTTAGACAACCAAATATAAAGCAATCTTTAATCGCTTACAATATTGCAGACATAACAAATATGTTTTATGAACAACACTGCATCAGTCAAAAAAATCTTATCCAATTTGCAAAATAATTCACTAGGCGAACTTGTTAACCCTTAAAAAAATTTGAGTAGTCGAGTTAATAATATACGAGGGACGTTCAGAAATAACGTAGACTTTTACTGTAAAACAATCAATGTTGTAGACATATTATATAATTATGAACATGTTTTTTAAACATCAGAATTATCTGGCCATCTGATGGCATATTTTTCAAAACATTTTATGGATATTATAGGTAAACCCGCCATTTAAATACCATGGTTACGCGTACCTGGGGCAACCCATTTTTTCCACTTTGTGTCATTACTTTCACTGCTTAAGTATCATTTCAGGTTAAACTTTCTGTTTAAAACTCCTATATGACATGCTGTGTCAAAACACTGAACACAGACGTTTTGATGACATTTAAACGTTATGGATAGAAATACACAACATGTGAAAAGCACAAGTTCTGCAATCCATAACGTACGTCATGACGTTATTTATTAACACAAAAATTCACGCAGAGATAACTATAATAAGGGAAACTCCCTCTGAAACTTCCAATATGATCAATAATATGCATAGGATGAGTTCTAGCGGTCATTAGTTGGTCTTAAAATGATATTAAAATGACATTAAAATGGTATGGTAGAGATGGAGGTAGCATTTGGACACCAATACCAATAATAAGAATACAAAAAGGAAAACTGATTGTGACATAAAATTGTTCAATAAATTTTTAGTGTCAAAGAATGAGATGAGAAAGCCAGAAGAAATTTTCCCAGAGATTTTAAATAATCTGATTTGTGCATTTCTTCTAGGAGTAACTAAATGAGACGGTTCCGAGTACAAGCCAACCACTTTACGTGGCTTTGTAAGCTCGATTGACAGGTATCTAAAAAATAAGGAGAGCCGCATGAGTCTGTTAAGAGACATTGAGTTTAACAAGGTTAAGGCAGTTTTAACTAGACAGCAATTAAACAGTTAAAGAGTTTAGGTTTTGGAAATAAACCTAAAGCGGCAGAACAGCTTAATGAAGCCATGCTTTCCAAGTTTTATGAAGCAGAAACTCTGGGCGACAACAATGCCCGAGCCCTGCTTCATTTGATGTGGTTCTTATGTACTTTGTACTTGAGGATGCGAACTGGCAAAGAATGCTGGGATTTATGTTGGGGCGACATCCAGTGTATGAAAGATGACACCACTGGCCAAGAGTACCTGCTATATGACACAGAACGCCAGACCAAGACAAGAACAGGCAGAAATCCTAGAGATAAAACATTACTATTTTATGAATTGCAACATCAAATTACATACAATCTGATTAAATAATCATCTCATCAATATTGTTTACTTTTAGAAAGATGCAGTTACTGTACTTCATGTAATAGTACAGAGATTTTAACTTGATCCTAACCTTTAATTAGCTGTTAAATCATGCTGATATATTAAGGTCAAGGATCAAGTAAAATTAACCACACTAGAATATATAAAGCACACTTTTGGATAACTGTATCATTCTATAGAAACTCAGGAATATCTTAAAACTAAACCAAGAATATTCTACATACAATGCTTTTTTTCAAATTTATAAAGTTTAATGTTTACACCTAATTAACAATTCTACATTTTTATTATAACTCATGAAATTAAAAACTGTCAGACAAACAAACCAACTGAAACCCGGACTGGGATTTGAACCCAGACTTCCTGCCATTGATCTGGCTAGTTGCCCTGACTTAGACTATCCGAGTGATTATAGTTGGTTGTTTCCATGTACATGTACAGTAAGATGAAAACATTAAACTGAAAAACAATGATCAGTAGTATTACTTAGAATATATTTTTTATTTTACTGTGTGAGCAACTGAAGTAAATTTAAGTAATATTTGCACGAGTGGCGTAGCAAAATATTTAATTACCCAAAATGAAATAATGTATTTCTATGAAAAATTATTTTTTATGAAATGTCGAGGATGAAGTTATTTTTTGCATCATTACATGGCTTGTTTCTTGCTAGAAAATTTCATAATTTGTATGTCTCGACCAATAACTATCATTCTGAACCAATTATGGCAATTTTCAAGGTAACACTAAATTCCAAGTACTTTTCAAGGCCTGTGCAAACTTTGTAAATTCTAAATCTGCTTGGGTCAGTAAGGGGATACAAGGATATTTTAAGTGTGGCCTTATTTTTTAAAGTTTAATAAAGTATAAAGGAATGGAATATTAATTAAGAAATAAAAATCTGTTCGCATATTTTGTCGGTAAATAAAACATGGGCAGGAGTTCGGATGCGGAAAAATTTAATTTTCTGCATCCGAACGAGTCCCCGTGTTTTATTCACCGACAAAATACAAGAACCGAGTTTTTATTTCGATTCTAAATACGATAATATCCCGCACTATTTAACTGCGCGCATTTGACTTTAAACATAATTCCATGCTGAAATTGAGCGGCTTATTAGCTGGTACAATTAACTCCCTCGTTAATGAAAACGACCTTCGTAATTTTCTGAAGGAAATAACACATTTTAAACATTGAAACAATTTTAATAACTCGAATAGATACACTATAGTATATACTTGTGTTATTAAAATTGTTTCAATTTCATGAAATGAAAAATTTAAATGAATTGATTATCAGAAGTTTTTTTGAATCTTAATTTCGAGAGTATATTGGAGTTTCTAAAAATAGATACGTCATAGCTGTTACACAGGATACTCGTGCAACTTGCGATCCGTTGAAGTTCTTACTATAAAGTTTACGTTCATTCATTCATATATATGTCACGTGATACGGGGCGTAAATAGTAACAGCCAATTTGATACCATGTTTTATTGCGGAAATAATACATGCTCTGGTTTTCTCTATGTGTATATGGATTAATCCACAGATCGTGTTAGAACATAAAATAACAATAAACATGTTTATGATTTATATTTCAGAATGGTAAAACCTAGGGCTTACTCAAATGAAATCAAACAGAAAGACCCTGTACATCTTTATAAATTGTACAGTAGTAAAAGACCGACTACAATAACTACACCAGACAGTCCGTTTTTTCTAACACCTGGCAACTCCTCAAATTATTCATGGTTCAAGGCTACACCAATTGGCATCAACAGACTATACAACATCATAAGCAAGATAAAAGAAGATGCCGGTATAAAAAATTCAGAATAATACCATATAGGTACTCATCATTTCATGTTGTTTTTGTTACTCTGATCATCGAATCGACTAAGAGTAATTAAATTATTTTCATTATTTTGAAACAATAACGATCAAACTCCTTAAGCACGCAATCGGATTTTTAACTTGTATTCAAACATTATTTTTAAATATTAAATAGTATTGAATCATGTCATGAATTTGCTAACGAGAAGTTATTTAGTCATAACCGATAATTTTTTTCTACATTTTCAAATTTTGAACTATAAATTTATGAATAGTATCATTTTGCAGATTTGTTCTTATGATCAAAATTGATATTATTTAAATAACTGAGCAAAACACCTAGGCCACATACCATTGGCAGGCCTAGACATTACTATTTTGGCCACTGGTCCGACAGGGCAAAAGCACCAAATTGTAAATAGGACAATTTAACTCCAAAACAAATTAATATTGTGATTCTCTTTGGCTGGTAGGAAAACATCAATTTGTTGAAATTATTTTATTGGTTTTATGCACTGGAAAATCAAAATGCCAAATAAAATGTTTAGGGTAAGAGGCAAAGAATCGGGTCAGTCAGAATACTAGAACCAGACGATTAATTTGTTTTGGTCTTACCAGTTTTCCTGAACTGCGGCGAATCTGTATCACCAGGTCACAAATGCGCACCAACCACAGCCGAGTCTTACAACAACATATCATCTTTACCATGACATATTACGTAAACGACAATAATATAAATATCAACATCTTAAGCTAAATATAAAATATCAAAAACAAGCAATTACAAGCAAACACTTAAGACAAACAATTTACTATTGAATCGCCCAATAAGCAGTAGGCTTATCACTGTCTCTCATGGGGTATTCTAGCCAAACACATTTACAAGCATTTTAATACACTAGGTAGTTTGCGGTAAAACAAATCATATAAAATGAAGATTGATGCATCAAATAATTCCCGAGTAAATGAAATACATGCACCAACTCTACATAGAAATCTGATTGTAGTTTCGTCAAAATTGCATTTTGTCTAATATATGTGCAATGTATAAATATCAATCAACACACATTACATTGAGGTTATAAGGGTAAATAAATTAATCTCAAAATACAACAAACAAGAATTAATAAAACTTGGAATGAGAGTTATGAAATAATCACGGTGCTTTGCCAATTTTGGCTGACATCTAAGATATTTAAAATTTATACGATTTTATACCAAAAAAAACCCCACAAAATACTGTAAGGGGAGAACTCAGGCAGACAGTACAGAAACAATTTAAGGGAGAAGACTCCGGCAGACAGTACAGAAACAATTTAAGGGAGAAGACTCCGGCAGACAGTACAGAAACAATTTAAGGGAGAGAACTCCCGCAGACAGTACAAAAACTATTTAAGGAAGAGAACTCCTGCAAGAGACAGTAAAATTGTAGTAGTTGTCTCCCTTGGATATATACAAAAATATTAAAGTTGTGATTACATCGATTTTGGTAAATATATAAAGAGTAAAAAGGCTGAATATCACAAAAGCAATACTGGGCATCACTGAAAAGTCACCACTTCTGTATTTTGTATACAATGTGACCTATCCGTACAAAAGTTTTATAGTGTTTGCATTTGACTATTTATAAATAGGATAGCTGTGACTACACAGTAAGGTCAAAACATGTTCGGCTTTTAACGCAATGTAGTGTCAATTATAAAATATCAATAGTGTGGTAACTTTTCATTGACGCCGAGTATATATGATAATGCAAATTTATACAATATCTTGTTCAATGCTTTTACAAGAAAAACTACAGTAAAACCTCAGTAATACGAGCAGCGATTATTCGAGCAACCGGCCTAATTCGAGCAAATTTCAGAGTCCCGACAAATTTGCTCAATATTGTACATTTATTTATCCCTCTTACTCGAGTAAAGTTATTACGAGCATCCGGTCTAATTCGAGCACAGGTGTTGGTCCATTCAACAATTTTCGACGATAATAAGTTACTTTATCTCGAAGCAATCATCCAAGCAAAATTTCACACCTACGCAAAATGTCATACTTAATTTTGTTACGTTCCGTATTTTTCACACATCGTGATTATCACATTTTATGACAATACCGTAATCCCTAACACTTAAATTGATTTTCGACTCGATACATTTAACACGAAGTAGAAGGCATTAAATTAATGAGCGTGATTAAAACAACACATACGTTTCAGAACAAGTTCAATAGGCAAGAATTGGGAACTTTAACGCATACGAGTACTAGAATTATTAAATGCAACATCGTTGCTTCGAACGTACTGACTCGCACAGACTTTCATTTATCGTAAGATAAACCGATGTACACGTATAATCTTAAATATTTATGCGCCGTTCGTTATAAAACTGCAAGTAAAATTAATTTCAAATTGTTTTCCTATTCCTTATTTCATGAAAACCTGCAAATGTACAGGGTGTCCCAAAAAAACGGGGACCTAGGCTTAAACATTCATAACTTCTTCTCTTTTATTAACAAGTAATTAAGAATTGCAAGCAATACAGAAATCCCCTACCGGTTTTAAGCCATTTTCAATGTTTCTGTTGCCATAGCAACCACAATTTTTGTCAGAATCAAAATATTTTTAGACTTGCATAATCCCCTTATTGCCCCTATCCACATATCAAGTTTGATAAACCTAGCTTGAAAACTGTTTGAGTTATGGCAGGATCCAGATTTTTTGACAGACAGACTGACTGACAAAGGACTGACTGACGGACGGATGGAGGGCAAACCTATAGTCCCCTCCGGTCAATAACCGGTAGGGGACTAATAACACATTGTAAAAATGACAAAACATTAAGGGATGAATACAGTTCAAAATACCAACATTATAATTGTGATTATTTAGTCGGAATATCCTGAGTAATCTCCCTTGTTTTCGCTATCGTATTTCAGTATATTAACAAACAGTAAACAGGGAATTTCAGTGTGTTCATTAACAGATTTACATGTTGACCACATACATCATCTCAGGTGTCCCATAGCCAAGGATGGCAAATAGATTCACTATAGGGCACATCTCCAAGCTATATCTAGGCCAATTGCCCTAAGGTATGAGATCAAATGTCAGTACTTTCTTGCGAATATATCATGATTTTGCTGTTGATTTGTTGTAATAAGTGGTTGCTGCTTTCTTATCAATGCTGACACACTAAATGACTGATATACATCTATGAACTTATTATTTGGATATAAGTTCACATTATTACCTTTTGCTTCTTACTAAGCTTTCTTGTTGATTGTTCTCAATAATAATAAATGAATCTTTATATTTTGCTTATCACATGCAATTTTAGTGCGTGGGTGTTTGTTCACACATGTAGGGTATGTCTTGCGCTTGGGTAATGTTATATTTTTGTTGATGCAAACTTTTATTAGAACCGTTAAATGGAGTTTGATATTTAATGTAAAAAGGATTCATTATGACTTTCATATGCAATTTGTTGAATATGGCAAATGTCCACACGATTTAAATTGCATATAGACTTGATAAATAAACAATGAAAATATTCGTAGTTACAACAAAATACATGTATCAAAAGGTTTTCATTATAAACACAGTTACACTTAGTCATAACAACAATTCATCATCGACTTCTGATATTTCGAGCACCTGGCTTAACTCGAGCATTTGGCTTGTCCCGATGGGTCCTTGAGATAACGAGGTTTTACTGTACTTATAAATATGAGCTTTTAAACGAGTACAATGGCAAAAACATTTAGTGCTCTGTGAATGTAATAATTTACAAGTTCAACAACAACACTGCCTATGAGTGCCGGACACTCCACTTTCAAGTGAAATTCTACGAGTAACAAGGGCAAATATCAGTATGGACTATAAAATGCTCAATAGATTTGCTCAACATACATTTAGTTATTCACCATCATAAGCGGAGTCCATACTGACCTATATTATCTGTATTATATGATATCTGCCATAATGGAATGTGATCTACTGAGTTTCAAGTGGAAACCTTTGATAGCCTTTGAGAAAATGTAGCTGCAAATATTGGCTGTCATTTATAAGTTAAATCTGAATATCAACTTCGGGAAAATTTGAAGGTGTTGTTACAGAGGGTGTTGTTACAGAGGTTGTTGCTCTACAGAGGGTTGCTCTGAGAGTTGGTACTGGACATTTAAATTGCGAAGTATGTATATTTTGGAGAATTTGACACAACTCTAGGACATATATTAGCATAATTTCACAGCTGATATATTGTCTATATTCATCTCGGTTGTATGTTTTCATCAGCGGGGAGTTTCACAAAGAGGCTCGAGGTTTAATACCAACACAAATCTAAAGCACCGGTATTGCACGAAATGCTCGTGGAAATTTAGATATTCTACGCAAGAATCTTGTAATATATTCATGCATAAAGGTCAGTCATGTCAAATTCTCTGTGCTATAACATGCTTTTTTACGCTTTATAAACGACATGTATTTGTATAAGAGCAATAAATATTATTACTTCATGTTTTGTGTATGTTCGTTCAAGACCTACATACAATTGTTTGTTCAGCAGCAAACATCACTAGTCAATTGCACCAGTGTGAAGTTGTCCTCATTCTTGACCGTTATTTTTTCATTTTCTTGTATCTGCATGAAGCATATCCATGGGATTCTGACTACTAAATAGTATTCAAACTCATTCCAAACGTCTAGCACTGTATTTTAAAGACTTCTTCAGTCAAAATGTCTATTACACATTTTTTGAAATTCAGGGATATTTTCACATCCCAATTTGATGTGCAGGATTGTTTTACATTCCTCTATGGTACATGAAGAAAATATCCATCCCAATAACACCAGTGAATACCTGTTGATAAAAAACAAAGTAAGCAAATGTATAACAAAAGTACAATCACATCATATCCCGTAATCAAGGTCAGAGGTTCAAATCCTGGTATTGGGGTCCATTTTGATATGACCAGAAAGAAGGGGTGTAACGATACGCTCACCTTGCGATACGATATGATCACAGTACGGAGTATACGATAAAATATGTATCACAATACAACATTACATATAGTTTTGCATAAAGACAGTATAATGAGTATCTTAACAGTTTATACTTTATTACATCACTGGCCTTATTCCTCATAATCAAGCAGAGGCTTAATAAGACCTCTTCTCAAAGGAAAAAGATTTTTCCCATAACATAATCAGTTCCTCATATTACATGTACCAGTATTTTCCTTAATTAAAGGTAAGAAAAAAAATTCTCATGAATGCTTTTTAGTCATTTAATCATGATTTTTTCAAAAGTTCTAAAACAACATTAACTCATTCATTGTATGATCGATGAGCTATCAAAAAAGTTCATGAATTTCGTTTATTTCAATTCTGAATGTATATTCTGTCCGGATACGTACAGTCCCGATACAGACTTTAGTCATTCCGCATAAATAAATGGCTGCCGTAGTCGCGAGTTCAGTGATGTCGCACTCATACTTTAACAAGAATAATGGGCGATGTCCGATTGATAGGTAACGTTTTAACCTAAGTTACCCTCATTTAAACTAGAAAATGGATAGAGGCTGTACCCTAGCCATACCATTCAGACCAGCGTCGTACCGTGTACCATACTGAGACCTAACAAATTCAATATATCGTCCAACGGTATATCGTTACACCCTTACCAGTTAGTGACACATCTTCTTGTATATAACTAGAAATTCGTGCCCTCGGGCAAATTATGTCGAGCCTCGGCGCACATTGAAAAATGGCTACAACTTAAATTAGCCTTCAATTTGATCTTTGACCTTCAACTGTGACCTTGACCTTTGAGATAGGAACCTGGGGGTTGGGCATGACACTCCGCCTCATGGAGGTTAACATTCATGCCAAATATAAGAAAGATTGGTCAATGTATGACAAAGGTATGGTCCGGACAAGCTTCAATTTGACCTTTGACCTCCAACTGTGACCTTGACCTTTGAGATAGGAACCTGGGGGTTGGGCATGACACTCTGCCTCATGGAGGTGAACATCCATGCCAAATATAAGAAAGATTGGTCAATGTATAACAAAGGTATGGTCCAGACAAGCTTCAATTTGACCTTTGACCTCCAACTGTGACCTTGACCTTTGAGATAGGAACCTGGGGGTTGGGCATGACACTCCTCCTCATGGAGGTTAACATTCATGCCAAATATAAGCAACATTGGTCAAAGCATGTCAAAGTTATGGTCCGGACAAAATCGGACGGACGCACGCACGCATGGACGCATGCACATACACCAAAAGTGGCGACTAAGTCTCGCTCACCGCAAGCGGGCTCGACAAAAAGGAATGTAATGTCAACTGAGTTGTTAGGTAGATTATGCTGCAATGTCAAAGTTTGAATAACTAGAACTGCAACACATTAACAGCAAATCCTGGTCACAGAAACCACATTTTCATGCTAGTAACAGTAACCTTGACCCCCACCAGCCCCACTTTCAAAATTGAGCGGCATATTCGCACAAGCTACCCGAAATTGGGATGGTGGGGTCAATGTTACTTTAATAGAAAATACTTGTGCATATTAACATAAGCTTGACAAACAGACAGACTGAGTGTATTCACTCAGAACAGATGAAATGGTTTCAAACAATCATTTAAAATAAAGACACTTACGGCACTTACAAATGTATCTGAATGTAGAGTGTAGATATATGACAATGCTTCAGTCCTGCATTGCCCAAGTGTGACCATCACGCAAGCCAGACACCAATTCAGTGAGTTCCATATATAATTATATGTAAATCTTTAGCTGGAAAGTTCTGAAACAAGCAAATCAGAAAATTAGGCCAGTATTTCATGTCAACAGGTCTGCTCTCCGACTGTAGAGTGTATCACTCTGCATTTGGAGCACAGACATGTTGGCATAAAATACCGGCCTAAGAAGTCATAGTAACTTCTATTAATTGCTATGGACACCTAATTTCTGATGTTATTCATCGCCAGGAGTGTATGAGAGAAGAGAAGCCAGTTTCCCTTTTTATGCCAAGTCTAGCAAGGGAATTTCTGGTACCATTTTTATTTCGTCTTTGGTATGACGTTGCCTGGAACATCCCGCACTCTAAGCGGATGCTCTACCACTGCGTTATCAAAGAGGCACATGATAAAAAATGACTTAGTAGAGGGGATATATAGCAATGGACGATTGGATATCTTTTAAACACTGATAAGACATTTCATTATAATTGCCTAAAGAAAGGCTTTAAGAATTTTTTTAAATTGAATTACACTGAATTACTATATTTAAGTGTTGACAGAGTTAGGTAGTGATAGGTTGGGTGATGATAACAGTTACAGATAAGTTCAGGGGTATACAACAGACATAACAGATGGTGGGACACTGACAACAGAGCTGATTCCAGTGATTTGTAAGCTACATGTGAGTTGGGCTGAAGGCAAGCAGTTTTAACCAAACCAGATTCAATGATGAGAGGTATAAACAGGTCCAAAGGCATCAGGTAATGGCAGCGCTACACGCTACATTCCAGTAGGTATAAACATTTTTAATAGCCTGAGGTGATGACAGAGCTATGTCCCAGCAGCGATAAAAGTATTGGGTGATAATAAATCGGAACCATTCAAGTAAATACTAATTTTGATCTTGGAGCAGAATCGGACATACACATATTGACAAATTTAGTGAGAAGTATGTTCATGATTCCAAGGAAGAATGATATTGAAAACAAAACATCCTAAAAGAGGCATGAGATTTACAATTTCTCTGCCTAACCTTGTATAATGGAGCAATGATCATATGACCCTCAATTCTACCTCAATAGTCTGAAATCTCTACATGAGATAAAAATCTTACGACCCTCAACTTAAAATAATTTAAAACAAGTAAACAGAAAGTTGAAGAGAACTTGAAACACTTGATGCAAAACAATATACTGTTAGTATTGAGGTGTGATATTGAAAAAATAGATTATCTGCCTAAATACATATCATTCATGTGCTATACATGGTAAAATTAGTTTTACAAAACTATGACTGTGTCTGTTATACCCATGTATCAGAACAGGAATTTGTGCGTCTCTGTGATAATCATATTCAAATAATTTTAGTACAAAGTACAGTACTATGATTATGTTTTGGAATTGAATTTTGAGCCCAAATATTGTCCATGTACCCGTTTCTTTGTGATCAAAAAGTCACTAATTTTCATTTGTTTGATGACATCGTAATATGTCTGTCATAATCATATTAAATTAATTTTAGTACAAAGTACAGGACTATGATTTAATTCTAGAATGCTAAATTGAGCCTAAACATTGTACATGTACCTGTTTCTTTGTGATCAAAAAGCCACTAATGTATGTGCATGCTTGTGAGTGTAGAATAAATGTTTAGAAACCAAACAACCAATGTTGTTTAATTTCCTCATTAAAGAAACTCAGGAAATAACCAACAACCAGGGTGTTGCTAAACCTACCTTACACAGTATAGTAGGCAGATAAAAGCATTGAACATGACATTACAATTTATATGAATTAGTTGGAAGGTTAAATTATGATCCTCACAAGCTCTTAAGGCGTCACTCCTGTTTGATACTGGACCTATTATAAATTATGATCCACATAAACTCAGTAACAGATGCCTACAATTTGGTTATAACCAAAACTATAAGGTTAATCTAAATATAATTCACACTATGTCATGATTGACATCAAAGGAAAAATAAAAATATAATGATACTGTTTAATTCTAATTTAAGGCAAAAACCATAATCCTACCATGAATAGGTTAATTGGTACCAAGATTAACCAATTCATGGTAGGAACTTTACATTTTCTCATCGCTTTAAACTACAAGCTATGCAAATAAAACTATTACCATATTATCTTTATTAGCTCATCAACATTGACCAAAAGTCCATAGACTATTGACTTAAACTATTTTAATAACCAAGGCTCAAAAGCCAAAATACAGTGTTAAAACTGAAGATAGAAAGGTTGACAGCTGAGCTTCAGATCATAACGCCCCTTATGCAAGAAGGTGATATGTTGATACTAAGTATTTAGTACTTTTAAAATAACTCAAAAAAGAAAAACGTGTTTAAAAGATTCGCAACCATTGATATGAAATTTCAGCTTCATGTGTTCCAGAATATGCCACTAAACATACCACCAATAACTGAATTGTTAATTAAACTCTGATCATGAAACTTCCAGTAAAAAAGGTTCTGAAAGTGCCATAAACCTACCTTACATTATTTATATCCTAAGCAGTGAGGTATTTATAAGAAAAACAACAATTTGAAGCAAGAGTCCTTAAACCTCAATTACATGTCCAATGCATTTTACCTTACGTCAACTTAACATGAAATTTGAAAAACAGGGTCAGGTCTAAATGTTGCCATATGATTCATGTCCAGAATACCCTTAAATGAAACTTTACACTAGCAAAGTAGTGAACCTAACTTCGTCCTAATCTAACTTCATCCTAAATTAAAAAAATATAAAAAACTACATTTAAAATGAAAAAAGCAGCTTGAAACCAAGAACATACTTCATAACATGCAAACATGCTTAAATAGAACTATAATTGCTGTATATACTTAAATGGCCCCATTACACAATATTTCACTAACACATGAGCAAGAAGAACAAGAAGAACGATAAGCACTGAATACATCAACATTAATGATGTAACAAGTTCCATAACCAAATGTGCTCATAACCTATTTTGATAAGAAATGAAAGGCAAACTATCTATCTGAACTTGACTGTTGTCAATAATTCAGTAATAATTTAACTATCTATCTGAACTTGACTATTGTCAATAATTCAGTAATAATTTCAACAGACACGAAGCAAGCAGGACGAGTCTATAGAAGCAAGCAGGACGAGTCTACAGGGCGACAATTATAGGGCAAGACAGTTATGGGGTAAAAAAAGGAAGAAATTTTATGAAAGAACAATTGATTAAGTCCCATTAGTTTAATTGAATAGACCCCTTATAAAAGACAGAAATATATTAATTTAAAAAGAGTTGATTATTTTAATAAATTACTAATACATGTACCTTGAATTAAATATAAAAATTATTTTACACAGGGTGTGCATATACAACATGTGTTCCTAACAAGGGATGTAACATACAGGATTTGTCTACATGATGAATTTCTCACAGGGGATGTACCCAACATGTTGCCAAGTGTAAGACAGTTTTACTTGTTGCTACCTACAGGACTAAATAATTCCAGTACAGGGTGTGCACAGCCCTGCATAGAACTATTAGTGTCCTAGAAGCTTCAATAAGAATAACAGGTCAAACATCATTAACAAATATGGTACAACCGGTGTAAGATGAACATCCTGAAGACACTTCATGTATGCAAAATCCCCTGTTAGGGACCCATGCTGTATGCACACCTTGGACACATTGGATATAATCCCGTATTAAGAAAAGATTAAAGTTAAATATTTCAGAAGAGTTATTTAAGAATTTAATATACATTAGATAGTACCACAAGGGTGTGTCTACAAGGTGAGCATTTCACAAGTGGTGCAGCTATCAGGAGCGGACAAGGGGCGTCTCTTACAGAGATGCTGCACAGATCCTGTCTATGCAGGGCATGTCTTTTACAGATGGGGTAGCACATGAGATGCGTTCACAGGATTGTCTCATACAGGGGATGCGACACACATGCTGTGTCTACTGAGTGTGTTTTTGACACAGATGTAGCACACAGGGTGTGTCTTCAGGGTTAGTCTCTTACAAGGGATGTAGCACACAAAGTGTGCACAAAGCATATTCCTTACTCCGGTATAGCACACAAGATGAGCCTACAGCCTGAGTCCCTAACAAGGGACATAACATACAGATTATGTCTACACAATGAATCTTTCACAGGGGTACAGGGGTGTACCAAACATGTTGCTAAGTGTAAGACAGTTATACTTGTGGCTACTTTCAGGACTTAAGTTCCATACCTGCATGAAAGCATTAGTGTCCAAGAAGCGCCATTAAGAATAACAGATCAAACACCATTTAACATGTTTTGTACACCCCCTGTGAGAGATTCACCCTATAGACACATCCTGTATGCTACATCCCATTTAAGGGACACACACTGTAGGCACACCCTGTATGCTACACCTCAGTAAGAGACGTGTCCTGTACACACACTGTGAGATATACCGGCTGTAAGAGATATACTCTGAAGAAATGCCCTGTGTGATACACCTGTGTCAGAGACCCACACTGTAGACACAACACATGCGTTACATCCCCTGTATGAGACAGCCATGTGGATGCACCTCATGTGCAACCACACATGTAAGAGAAAACCCTACAGAGACATCATCTGTACTGCATTCCTGTGAGAGACAACCCTTGTAGTTCAACTCCTTAGAGGTACACAACATGTAAGGTGCTCTTCTAGTAGACACACCCTTTGTGCCACATGCATGTAATTATTTAAATGTATTAGATAATATTACCGAGTATCCGTCCTCCGTAGTGATATATTCTGGCAGAAGAATGAACTTGAAATCTGGGTGCATGAGGATGATCACTGGCAACACTGGTAATGTATCATCTAATGCCTACAAATAGACAGCAGCAAATATTTCAACACTGAGTACATAAAGCACTTCAAAGGCTGCAATAACAGTAATAGTATACAAAATATTGAAGTTTTTAAAAAACCAAACTGTCCAAGTTAAAAGGGGCAATACGAGATGACACATACACGGGATGTAACATGTTGCATGACATTTGTGCCATAAAAACTTTAGGCTTCCATGACCCATATACATGAAATATTTCAATCCAAGACAGCACCCACTCCTGTTAGAGTCACTACCTTAGCCAAAACGTTGATACACTACAAAATAAAAAGGCAGATTCCATATGCAGATGCCCTAATCCACTGGAGACTTGTTGACGTCTGAAACGAGGGGCAAGACTGTACACCATGATATGAAGCGCTGACTTTCATATCCAATCTAACGATGAACGCGGCCATTGAGGGTCAGGACCTTCTCACTAGACGTGTGTAACTACATCTTTCCTTGCATCTAACGTTTGTGGTGGCCATGAGATCTGCTGCTTGGAGAGCATCTACAAATGAATCCTGTTCTCTATTTGAATAGTTGGCATTCCGGTCTATTGCAAACAACGTCTCATTACAGGCTATAGGAACTCACATAAAAACTTCATCTTGGCCAACCTTAGAAGACAGTTATGTGGTAAAGAAAGGAAGAAAGTGTATGAAAGAACAACAGGGCATGCATACAACATGTGTCCCTAACAAGGGATGTAACTTACAGGATTTGTCTACATGATTAATATCTCACAGGGTATGTACCTAACATGTTGCTAAGTGTAAGACAGTTATACTTGTTACTACTTTTAGGACTTAATAGTTCCAGTACAGGGTGTGCACAGCCCTGCATAGAACTATTAGTGTCCTAGAAGCTTCAGTAAGAACTACAGATCAAACACCATTAACATATTGGGTACAACCTGTGTAAGATGCTCATCCTGAAGACACATCATGTATGCAACATCCCTTGTTCGGGACCCATGCTGTATGCACACTGTATGTTAAAGCAAGTCCTTGAACCGCAATCACATGCCTAATGCATTTTCCTGTATATACCCTTAAATGAAACTCACTAGCACAGTAGTGAACCTATCTTCATCCTACTTATTTAAGAATTAAATAAACATTACATAGTACCACAAGGTTGTGTCTACAAGGTGAGCCTCTCACAAATGGTGCAGCTTGCAGGAGATGACTACACGGGGGGATCTCTTACAGAGATGTTGCACAGATCCTGTCCATCCAGGGCATGTCTCTTACAGATGGGGAAGCACATGAAATGCATTCACAGGATTGTCTCATACGGGGATGTGACGCACATGCTGTGTCTACTGAGTGTGTTTTTGACACAGATGTAGCACACAGGGTGTGTCTTCAGGGTTAGTCTCTTACAAGGGATGTAGCACACAGGGTGTGCACAAAGCATATTCCTTACTCCGACGTAGCACACAAGATGAGCCTACAGCCTGAGTCCCTAACAAGGGACATAACATACAGATTATGTCTACACAATGAATCTTTCACAGGGGGTACAGGGGTGTACCAAACATGTTGCTAAGTGTAAGACAGTTATACTTGTGGCTACTTTCAGGACTTAAGTTCCATACCTGCATGAAAGCATTAGTGTCCAAGAAGCGCCATTAAGAATAACAGATCAAACACCATTTAACATGTTTTGTACACCCCCTGTGAGAGATTCACCCTATAGACACATCCTGTATGCTACATCCCATTTAAGGGACACACACTGTAGGCACACCCTGTATGCTACACCTCAGTAAGAGACGTGTCCTGTACACACACTGTGAGATATACCGGCTGTAAGAGATATACTCTGAAGAAATGCCCTGTGTGATACACCTGTGTCAGAGACCCACACTGTAGACACAACACATGCGTTACATCCCCTGTATGAGACAGCCATGTGGATGCACCTCATGTGCAACCACACATGTAAGAGAAAACCCTACAGAGACATCATCTGTACTGCATTCCTGTGAGAGACAACCCTTGTAGTTCAACTCCTTAGAGGTACACAACATGTAAGGTGCTCTTCTAGTAGACACACCCTTTGTGCCACATGCATGTAATTATTTAAATGTATTAGATAATATTACCGAGTATCCGTCCTCCGTAGTGATATATTCTGGCAGAAGAATGAACTTGAAATCTGGGTGCATGAGGATGATCACTGGCAACACTGGTAATGTATCATCTAATGCCTACAAATAGACAGCAGCAAATATTTCAACACTTAAGTACATAAAGCACTTCAAAGGCTGCAATAACAGTAATAGTATACAAAATATTGAAGTTTTTAAAAAACCAAACTGTCCAAGTTAAAAGGGGCAATACGAGATGACACATACACGGGATGTAACATGTTGCATGACATTTGTGCCATAAAAACTTTAGGCTTCCATGACCCATATACATGAAATATTTCAATCCAAGACAGCACCCACTCCTGTTAGAGTCACTACCTTAGCCAAAACGTTGATGCACTACAAAATAAAAAGGCAGATTCCATATGCAGATGCCCTAATCCACTGGAGACTTGTTGACGTCTGAAACGAGGGGCAAGACTGTACACCATGATATGAAGCGCTGACTTTCATATCCAATCTAACGATGAACGCGGCCATTGAGGGTCAGGACCTTCTCACTAGACGTGTGTAACTACATCTTTCCTTGCATCTAACGTTTGTGGTGGCCATGAGATCTGCTGCTTGGAGAGCATCTACAAATGAATCCTGTTCTCTATTTGAATAGTTGGCATTCCGGTCTATTGCAAACAACGTCTCATTACAGGCTATAGGAACTCACATAAAAACTTCATCTTGGCCAACCTTAGAAGACAGTTATGTGGTAAAGAAAGGAAGAAAGTGTATGAAAGAACAACAGGGCATGCATACAACATGTGTCCCTAACAAGGGATGTAACTTACAGGATTTGTCTACATGATTAATATCTCACAGGGTATGTACCTAACATGTTGCTAAGTGTAAGACAGTTATACTTGTTACTACTTTTAGGACTTAATAGTTCCAGTACAGGGTGTGCACAGCCCTGCATAGAACTATTAGTGTCCTAGAAGCTTCAGTAAGAACTACAGATCAAACACCATTAACATATTGGGTACAACCTGTGTAAGATGCTCATCCTGAAGACACATCATGTATGCAACATCCCTTGTTCGGGACCCATGCTGTATGCACACTGTATGTTAAAGCAAGTCCTTGAACCGCAATCACATGCCTAATGCATTTTCCTGTATATACCCTTAAATGAAACTCACTAGCACAGTAGTGAACCTATCTTCATCCTACTTATTTAAGAATTAAATAAACATTACATAGTACCACAAGGTTGTGTCTACAAGGTGAGCCTCTCACAAATGGTGCAGCTCGCAGGAGATGACTACACGGGGGGATCTCTTACAGAGATGTTGCACAGATCCTGTCCATGCAGGGCATGTCTCTTACAGATGGGGAAGCACATGAAATGCATTCACAGGATTGTCTCATACGGGGATGTGACTCACATGCTATGTCTACTGAGTGTGTTTTTGACACAGATGTAGCACACAGGGTGTGTCTTCAGGGTTAGTCTCTTACAAGGGATGTAGCACACAGGGATGGCACAAAGCATATTCCTTACTCCGGTGTAGCACACAAGATGAGCCTACAGCCTGAGTCCCTAACAAGGGACATAACATACAGATTATGTCTACACAATGAATCTTTTACAGGGGGTACAGGGGTGTACCAAACATGTTGCTAAGTGTAAGACAGTTATACTTGTGGCTACTTTCAGGACTTAAGTTCCATACCTGCATGAAAGCATTAGTGTCCAAGAAGCGCCATTAAGAATAACAGATCAAACACCATTTAACATGTTTTGTACACCCCCTGTGAGAGATTCACCCTATAGACACATCCTGTATGCTGCATCCCATGTTAGGGACACACACTGTAGGCACACTCTGTATGCTACACCTCAGTAAGAGACGTGTCCTGTACACACACTGTGAGATATACCGGCTGTAAGAGATATACTCTGAAGAAATGCCCTGTGTGATACACCTGTGTCAGAGACCCACACTGTAGACACAACACATGCGTTACATCCCCTGTATGAGACAGCCATGTGGATGCACCTCATGTGCAACCGCACATGTAAGAGAACACCCTACAGAGACATCATCTGTACTGCATTCCTGTGAGAGACAACCCTTGTAGTTCAACTCCTTAGAGGTACACAACATGTAAGGTGCTCTTCTAGTAGACACACCCTTTGTGCCACATGCATGTAATTATTTAAATGTATTAGATAATTTTACCGAGTATCCGTCCTCCGTAGTGATATATTCTGGCAGAAGAATGAACTTGAAATCTGGGTGTATGAGGATGATCACTGGCAACACTGGTAATGTATCATCTAATGCCTACAAATAGACAGCAGCAAATATTTCAACACTGAGTACATAAAGCACTTCAAAGACTGCAATAACAGTAATAGTATACAAAATATTGAAGTTTTTAAGAAACCAAACTGTCCAAGTTAAAAGGGGCAATACGAGATGACACAAACAGGGGATGTTACATGTTGCATGACATTTGTGCCATAAAAACTTTAGGCTTCCATGACCCATATACATGAAATATTTCAATCCAAGACAGCACCCACTCCTGTTAGAGTCACTATCTTAGCCAAAACTATATCATGCCATATAATCATGGATATACGCAAAAGTATATTAAAGCATAAACATTCAAAGTGTTTGCAACATCCTTTTGTAAGTGACATCTCAAATCTATTGTTATAGTGCATGAAACAGTACAGAAAGTACATGTACAGCACCCAACTTAATCAATATGTCAAAATACTGAGCATGACAAATACACCATGTAATATGAACCATGCGCACTGAGAAAGACATCCTGGCTGTTGTCAGAAGACACACATGACAATAGAAAGACAGATATAAATGAAGGAAGAAGTATTTATTCAGTCTCACCAAAATGCATTGGGACTTACAGTTGGGGTTAGGCCTTTAATCCATCTCTACATGCCTGCTCCATGCATGTGGAGTGTATCAACATTCCGCATGTGGAGCACAGACATGATGAATCACATCCAAATTCATTGGATTCCTTGTATCATACAACTGGCTCTTACCTACAGTCAAAAGTCATTGCCATGTTCAATTTGGCATTGAACAAAACAAATGACCATGTACTGATAACTGCATCAATGCAGCACTTAAGGTGTGTCTACAAGGGGTGTTATCACACAGTGTCAACATAGTGGGTCTCTCACACGAGCCCGCAAAAAATATTAGGCCGGCATTCCATGTTTCTATGCCTGATCCCTGCATTTGGAGTGTATCTTCATTCCGCATGCAGAACAAAGACATATTGATGTGAAATACCAGCCCATGTCATAGTAAGGAAGGTTATTTGCACACATGGATGGTAAAGAAGTTGATAAGCGATGTCACTTACAAGGGATGTAACAAACATCTTGCATGATGTTTGTGCCTTAAAAACTTAGGCTTCCATGACCCTTACAACAAATATTTCAAACCAAGATAGTTACCATCCCTGTTAAGAGTCACTACCTTAGCCAAAACTATATCATGCCATATAATCATGAACATATGCAAAAGTATATTAAAGCATAAACATTCAAAGTGATTGCAACATCCTTTTGTAAGTGACATCTCTAATCTATTGTTATAGTGCATGAAACAGTACAGAAAGTACATGTACAGCACCCAAATTAATCAATATGTCAAAATACTGAGCATGACAAATATCCATGTAATATGAACCATGCGCACTGAGAAAGACATCCTGGCTGTTGTCAGAAGACACATATGACAATAGAAAGACAGATATAAATGAAGAAGTATTTATTCAGTCTCACCAAAATGCATTGGGACTTACAGTTGGGGTTAGGCCTTTATTCCATCTCTACATGCCTGCTCCATGCATGTGGAGTGTATCAACATTCCGCATGTGGAGCACAGACATGATGAATCACATCCAAATTCATTGGATTCCTTGTATCATACAACTGGCTCTTACCTACAGTCAAAAGTCATGTTCAATTTGGCATTGAACAAAACAATTGACCATGTACTGATAACTGCATCAATGCAGCACTTAAGGTGTGTCTACAAGGGGTGTTATCACACAGTTTGTCAACATAGTGGGTCTCTCACACGAGCCCTCAAAAAATATTAGGCCGGCATTCCATGTTTCTATGCCTGATCCCTGCATTTGGAGTGTATCTTCATTCCGCATGCAGAGCAAAGACATATTGATGTGAAATACCAGCCCATGTCATAGTAAGCAAGGTTATTTGCACACATGGATGGTAAAGAAGTTGATAAGCGATGTCACTCACAAGGGATGTAACAAACATCTTGCATGATGTTTGTGCCTTAAAAACTTAGGCTTCCATGACCCTAACATCAAATATTTCAAACCAAGATAGTAACCATCCCTGTAAAGAGTCACTACCTTAGCCAAAACTATATCATGCCATATAATCATGAACATATGCAAAAGTATATTAAAGCATAAACATTCAAAGTGTTTGCAACATCCTTTTGTAAGTGACATCTCTAATATATTGTTATAGTGCATGAAACAGTACAGAAAGTACATGTACAGCACCCAACTTAATCTATATGTCAAATTACTGAGCATGACAAATAGACCATGTAATATGAACCATGCGCACTGAGAAAGACATCCTGGCTGTTGTCAGAAGACACATATGACAATAGAAAGACAGATTAGAAAGACAGATATAAATGAAGGAAGAAGTATTTATTCAGTCTCACCAAAATGCATTGGGACTTACAGTTGGGGTTAGGCCTTTATTCCATCTCTACATGCCTGCTCCATGCATGTGGAGTGTATCAACATTCCGCATGTGGAGCACAGACATGATGAATCACAACCAAATTCCTTGGATTCCTTGTATCATACAACTGTCTCTTACCTACAGTCAAAAGTCATGTTCAATTTGGCATTGAACAAAACAAATGACCATGTACTGATAACTGCATCAATGCAGCACTTAAGGTGTGTCTACAAGGGGTGTTATCATACAGTTTGTCAACATAGTGGGTCTCCCGCACAAGCCCACAAATATTATTAGGCCGGCATTCCATGTTTCTATGCCTGATCCCTGCATTTGGAGTGTATCTTCATTCCGCATGCAGAGCGAAGACATATAGATGTGAAATACCAGCCCATGCCATAGTAAGCAAGGTTTTTGCAAATATGGATGGAAAAGATGTTGATAAGCCATGTCCCTAACAAGGGATGTAACAAACATGTTGCATGATGTTTGTGCCTTAAAAACTTAGGCTCCCATGACCCTTACATCAAATATTTCAAACCAAGATAGTTACCATCCCTGTAAAGAGTCACTACCTTAGCCAAAACTATATCATGCCATATAATCATGGATATACGCAAAAGTATATTAAAGCATAAACATTCAAAGTGTTTGCAACATCCTTTTGTAAGTGACATCTCAAATCTATTGTTATAGTGCATGAAACAGTACAGAAAGTACATGTACAGCACCAAACTGAATCAATATGTCAAAATACTGAGCATGACAAATAGACCATGTAATATGAACCATGCGCACTGAGAAAGACATCCTGGCTGTTGTCAGAAGACACATATGACAATAGAAAGACAGATATAAATGAAGGAAGAAGTATTTATTCAGTCTCACCAAAATGCATTGGGACTTACAGTTGGGGTTAGGCCTTTATTCCATCTCTACATGCCTGCTCCATGCATGTGGAGTGTATCAACATTCCGCATGTGGAGCACAGACATGATGAATCACAACCAAATTCCTTGGATTCCTTGTATCATACAACTGTCTCTTACCTACAGTCAAAAGTCATTGCCATGTTCAATTTGGCATTGAACAAAACAAATTACCATGTACTGATAACTGAATCAATGCAGCACTTAAGGTGTGTCTACAAGGGGTGTTATCACACAGTTTGTCAACATAGTGGGTCTCTCACACGAGCCCGCAAAAAATATTAGGCCGGCATTCCATGTTTCTATGCCTTATCCCTGCATTTGGAGTGTATCTTTATTCCGCATGCAGAGCAAAGACATATTGATGTGAAATACCAGCCCATGTCATAGTAAGCAAGGTTATTTGCACACATGGATGGTAAAGAAGTTGATAAGCGATGTCACTTACAAGAGATGTAACAAACATCTTGCATGATGTTTGTGCCTTAAAAACTTAGGCTTCCATGACCCTTACATCAAATATTTCAAACCAAGATAGTTACCATCCCTGTTAAGAGTCACTACCTTAGCCAAAACTATATCATGCCATATAATCATGGATATACGCAAAAGTATATTAAAGCATAAACATTCAAAGTCTTTGCAACATCCTTTTGTAAGTGACATCTCAAATCTATTGTTATAGTGCATGAAACAGTACAAAAGTACATGTACAGCCCCAAACTTAATCTATATGTCAAAATACTGAGCATGACAAACAGACCATGTAATATGATTCATGCGCACTGAGAAAGACATCCTGGCTGTTGTCAGAAGACACATAATTATGACAATAGAAAGACAGATATAAATGAAGGAAGAAGTATTTATTCAGTCTCACCAAAATGCATTGGGACTTACAGTTGGGGTTAGGCCTTTATTCCATCTCTACATGCCTGCTCCATGCATGTGGAGTGTATCAACATTCCGCATGTGGAGCACAGACATGATGAATCACAACCAAATTCCTTGGATTCCTTGTATCATACAACTGTCTCTTACCTACAGTCAAAAGTCATTGTCATGTTCAATTTGGCATTGAACAAAACAAATGACCATGTACTGATAACTGCATCAATGCAGCACTTAAGGTGTGTCTACAAGGGGTGTTATCATACAGTTTGTCAACATAGTGGGTCTCCCGCACAAGCCCACAAATATTATTAGGCCGGCATTCCATGTTTCTATGCCTGATCCCTGCATTTGGAGTGTATCTTCATTCCGCATACAGAGCGAAGACATATAGATGTGAAATACCAGCCCATGCCATAGTAAGCAAGGTTTATGCAAATATGGATGGAAAAGATGTTGATAAGCCATGTCACTAACAAGGGATGTAACAAACATCTTGCATGATGTTTGTGCCTTAAAAACTTAGGCTTCCATGACCCTTACATCAAAATTTCAAACCAAGATAGTTACCATCCCTGTTAAGAGTCACTACCTTAGCCAAAACTATATCATGCCATATAATCATGGATATACGCAAAAGTATATTAAAGCATAAACATTCAAAGTGTTTGCAACATCCTTTTGTAAGTGACATCTCAAATCTATTGTTATAGTGCATGAAACAGTACAGAAAGTACATGTACAGCACCCAACTTAATCAATATGTCAAAATACTGAGCATGACAAATACACCATGTAATATGAACCATGCGCACTGAGAAAGACATCCTGGCTGTTGTCAGAAGACACACATGACAATAGAAAGACAGATATAAATGAAGGAAGAAGTATTTATTCAGTCTCACCAAAATGCATTGGGACTTACAGTTGGGGTTAGGCCTTTAATCCATCTCTACATGCCTGCTCCATGCATGTGGAGTGTATCAACATTCCGCATGTGGAGCACAGACATGATGAATCACATCCAAATTCATTGGATTCCTTGTATCATACAACTGGCTCTTACCTACAGTCAAAAGTCATTGCCATGTTCAATTTGGCATTGAACAAAACAAATGACCATGTACTGATAACTGCATCAATGCAGCACTTAAGGTGTGTCTACAAGGGGTGTTATCACACAGTGTCAACATAGTGGGTCTCTCACACGAGCCCGCAAAAAATATTAGGCCGGCATTCCATGTTTCTATGCCTGATCCCTGCATTTGGAGTGTATCTTCATTCCGCATGCAGAACAAAGACATATTGATGTGAAATACCAGCCCATGTCATAGTAAGGAAGGTTATTTGCACACATGGATGGTAAAGAAGTTGATAAGCGATGTCACTTACAAGGGATGTAACAAACATCTTGCATGATGTTTGTGCCTTAAAAACTTAGGCTTCCATGACCCTTACAACAAATATTTCAAACCAAGATAGTTACCATCCCTGTTAAGAGTCACTACCTTAGCCAAAACTATATCATGCCATATAATCATGAACATATGCAAAAGTATATTAAAGCATAAACATTCAAAGTGATTGCAACATCCTTTTGTAAGTGACATCTCTAATCTATTGTTATAGTGCATGAAACAGTACAGAAAGTACATGTACAGCACCCAAATTAATCAATATGTCAAAATACTGAGCATGACAAATATCCATGTAATATGAACCATGCGCACTGAGAAAGACATCCTGGCTGTTGTCAGAAGACACATATGACAATAGAAAGACAGATATAAATGAAGAAGTATTTATTCAGTCTCACCAAAATGCATTGGGACTTACAGTTGGGGTTAGGCCTTTATTCCATCTCTACATGCCTGCTCCATGCATGTGGAGTGTATCAACATTCCGCATGTGGAGCACAGACATGATGAATCACATCCAAATTCATTGGATTCCTTGTATCATACAACTGGCTCTTACCTACAGTCAAAAGTCATGTTCAATTTGGCATTGAACAAAACAATTGACCATGTACTGATAACTGCATCAATGCAGCACTTAAGGTGTGTCTACAAGGGGTGTTATCACACAGTTTGTCAACATAGTGGGTCTCTCACACGAGCCCTCAAAAAATATTAGGCCGGCATTCCATGTTTCTATGCCTGATCCCTGCATTTGGAGTGTATCTTCATTCCGCATGCAGAGCAAAGACATATTGATGTGAAATACCAGCCCATGTCATAGTAAGCAAGGTTATTTGCACACATGGATGGTAAAGAAGTTGATAAGCGATGTCACTCACAAGGGATGTAACAAACATCTTGCATGATGTTTGTGCCTTAAAAACTTAGGCTTCCATGACCCTAACATCAAATATTTCAAACCAAGATAGTAACCATCCCTGTAAAGAGTCACTACCTTAGCCAAAACTATATCATGCCATATAATCATGAACATATGCAAAAGTATATTAAAGCATAAACATTCAAAGTGTTTGCAACATCCTTTTGTAAGTGACATCTCTAATATATTGTTATAGTGCATGAAACAGTACAGAAAGTACATGTACAGCACCCAACTTAATCTATATGTCAAATTACTGAGCATGACAAATAGACCATGTAATATGAACCATGCGCACTGAGAAAGACATCCTGGCTGTTGTCAGAAGACACATATGACAATAGAAAGACAGATTAGAAAGACAGATATAAATGAAGGAAGAAGTATTTATTCAGTCTCACCAAAATGCATTGGGACTTACAGTTGGGGTTAGGCCTTTATTCCATCTCTACATGCCTGCTCCATGCATGTGGAGTGTATCAACATTCCGCATGTGGAGCACAGACATGATGAATCACAACCAAATTCCTTGGATTCCTTGTATCATACAACTGTCTCTTACCTACAGTCAAAAGTCATGTTCAATTTGGCATTGAACAAAACAAATGACCATGTACTGATAACTGCATCAATGCAGCACTTAAGGTGTGTCTACAAGGGGTGTTATCATACAGTTTGTCAACATAGTGGGTCTCCCGCACAAGCCCACAAATATTATTAGGCCGGCATTCCATGTTTCTATGCCTGATCCCTGCATTTGGAGTGTATCTTCATTCCGCATGCAGAGCGAAGACATATAGATGTGAAATACCAGCCCATGCCATAGTAAGCAAGGTTTTTGCAAATATGGATGGAAAAGATGTTGACAAGCCATGTCCCTAACAAGGGATGTAACAAACATGTTGCATGATGTTTGTGCCTTAAAAACTTAGGCTCCCATGACCCTTACATCAAATATTTCAAACCAAGATAGTTACCATCCCTGTAAAGAGTCACTACCTTAGCCAAAACTATATCATGCCATATAATCATGGATATACGCAAAAGTATATTAAAGCATAAACATTCAAAGTGTTTGCAACATCCTTTTGTAAGTGACATCTCAAATCTATTGTTATAGTGCATGAAACAGTACAGAAAGTACATGTACAGCACCAAACTGAATCAATATGTCAAAATACTGAGCATGACAAATAGACCATGTAATATGAACCATGCGCACTGAGAAAGACATCCTGGCTGTTGTCAGAAGACACATATGACAATAGAAAGACAGATATAAATGAAGGAAGAAGTATTTATTCAGTCTCACCAAAATGCATTGGGACTTACAGTTGGGGTTAGGCCTTTATTCCATCTCTACATGCCTGCTCCATGCATGTGGAGTGTATCAACATTCCGCATGTGGAGCACAGACATGATGAATCACAACCAAATTCCTTGGATTCCTTGTATCATACAACTGTCTCTTACCTACAGTCAAAAGTCATTGCCATGTTCAATTTGGCATTGAACAAAACAAATTACCATGTACTGATAACTGAATCAATGCAGCACTTAAGGTGTGTCTACAAGGGGTGTTATCACACAGTTTGTCAACATAGTGGGTCTCTCACACGAGCCCGCAAAAAATATTAGGCCGGCATTCCATGTTTCTATGCCTTATCCCTGCATTTGGAGTGTATCTTTATTCCGCATGCAGAGCAAAGACATATTGATGTGAAATACCAGCCCATGTCATAGTAAGCAAGGTTATTTGCACACATGGATGGTAAAGAAGTTGATAAGCGATGTCACTTACAAGAGATGTAACAAACATCTTGCATGATGTTTGTGCCTTAAAAACTTAGGCTTCCATGACCCTTACATCAAATATTTCAAACCAAGATAGTTACCATCCCTGTTAAGAGTCACTACCTTAGCCAAAACTATATCATGCCATATAATCATGGATATACGCAAAAGTATATTAAAGCATAAACATTCAAAGTCTTTGCAACATCCTTTTGTAAGTGACATCTCAAATCTATTGTTATAGTGCATGAAACAGTACAAAAGTACATGTACAGCCCCAAACTTAATCTATATGTCAAAATACTGAGCATGACAAACAGACCATGTAATATGATTCATGCGCACTGAGAAAGACATCCTGGCTGTTGTCAGAAGACACATAATTATGACAATAGAAAGACAGATATAAATGAAGGAAGAAGTATTTATTCAGTCTCACCAAAATGCATTGGGACTTACAGTTGGGGTTAGGCCTTTATTCCATCTCTACATGCCTGCTCCATGCATGTGGAGTGTATCAACATTCCGCATGTGGAGCACAGACATGATGAATCACAACCAAATTCCTTGGATTCCTTGTATCATACAACTGTCTCTTACCTACAGTCAAAAGTCATTGCCATGTTCAATTTGGCATTGAACAAAACAAATTACCATGTACTGATAACTGAATCAATGCAGCACTTAAGGTGTGTCTACAAGGGGTGTTATCACACAGTTTGTCAACATAGTGGGTCTCTCACACGAGCCCGCAAAAAATATTAGGCCGGCATTCCATGTTTCTATGCCTTATCCCTGCATTTGGAGTGTATCTTTATTCCGCATGCAGAGCAAAGACATATTGATGTGAAATACCAGCCCATGTCATAGTAAGCAAGGTTATTTGCACACATGGATGGTAAAGAAGTTGATAAGCGATGTCACTTACAAGAGATGTAACAAACATCTTGCATGATGTTTGTGCCTTAAAAACTTAGGCTTCCATGACCCTTACATCAAATATTTCAAACCAAGATAGTTACCATCCCTGTTAAGAGTCACTACCTTAGCCAAAACTATATCATGCCATATAATCATGGATATACGCAAAAGTATATTAAAGCATAAACATTCAAAGTCTTTGCAACATCCTTTTGTAAGTGACATCTCAAATCTATTGTTATAGTGCATGAAACAGTACAAAAGTACATGTACAGCCCCAAACTTAATCTATATGTCAAAATACTGAGCATGACAAACAGACCATGTAATATGATTCATGCGCACTGAGAAAGACATCCTGGCTGTTGTCAGAAGACACATAATTATGACAATAGAAAGACAGATATAAATGAAGGAAGAAGTATTTATTCAGTCTCACCAAAATGCATTGGGACTTACAGTTGGGGTTAGGCCTTTATTCCATCTCTACATGCCTGCTCCATGCATGTGGAGTGTATCAACATTCCGCATGTGGAGCACAGACATGATGAATCACAACCAAATTCCTTGGATTCCTTGTATCATACAACTGTCTCTTACCTACAGTCAAAAGTCATTGTCATGTTCAATTTGGCATTGAACAAAACAAATGACCATGTACTGATAACTGCATCAATGCAGCACTTAAGGTGTGTCTACAAGGGGTGTTATCATACAGTTTGTCAACATAGTGGGTCTCCCGCACAAGCCCACAAATATTATTAGGCCGGCATTCCATGTTTCTATGCCTGATCCCTGCATTTGGAGTGTATCTTCATTCCGCATACAGAGCGAAGACATATAGATGTGAAATACCAGCCCATGCCATAGTAAGCAAGGTTTATGCAAATATGGATGGAAAAGATGTTGATAAGCCATGTCACTAACAAGGGATGTAACAAACATCTTGCATGATGTTTGTGCCTTAAAAACTTAGGCTTCCATGACCCTTACATCAAAATTTCAAACCAAGATAGTTACCATCCCTGTTAAGAGTCACTACCTTAGCCAAAACTATATCATGCCATATAATCATGGATATACGCAAAAGTATATTAAAGCATAAACATTCAAAGTGTTTGCAACATCCTTTTGTAAGTGACATCTCAAATCTATTGTTATAGTGCATGAAACAGTACAGAAAGTACATGTACAGCACCCAACTTAATCAATATGTCAAAATACTGAGCATGACAAATACACCATGTAATATGAACCATGCGCACTGAGAAAGACATCCTGGCTGTTGTCAGAAGACACATATGACAAGACAATAGAAAGACAGATATAAATGAAGGAAGAAGTATTTATTCAGTCTCACCAAAATGCATTGAGACTTACAGTTGGGGTTAGGCCTTTATTCCATCTCTACATGCCTGCTCCATGCATGTGGAGTGTATCAACATTCCGCATGTGGAGCACAGACATGATGAATCACAACCAAATTCATTGGATTCCTTGTATCATACAACTGTCTCTTACCTACAGTCAAAAGTCAATGCCATGTTCAATTTGGCATTGAACAAAACAAATGACCATGTACTGATAACTCATCAATGCAGCACTTAAGGTGTGTCTACAAGGGGTGTTATCACACAGTTTGTCAACATAGTGGGTCTCTCACACGAACCCGCAAAAAATATTAGGCCGGCATTCCATGTTTCTATGCCTGATCCCTGCATTTGGAGTGTATCTTCATTCCGCATGCAGAGCAAAGACATATTGATGTGAAATACCAGCCCATGTCATAGTAAGCAAGGTTATTTGCACACATGGATGGAAAAGAAGTTGATAAGCGATGTCACTTACAAGGGATGTAACAAACATGTTGCATGATGTTTGTGCCTTAAAAACTTAGGCTTCCATGACCCTTACATCAAATATTTCAAACCAAGATAGTTACCATCCCTGTTAAGAGTCACTACCTTAGCCAAAACTATATCATGCCATATAATCATGGATATACGCAAAAGTATATTAAAGCATAAACATTCAAAGTGTTTGCAACATCCTTTTGTAAGTGAGATCTCTAATCTATTGTTATAGTGCATGAAACAGTACAGAAAGTACATGTACAGCACCCAACTTAATCTATATGCCAAAATACTGAGCATGACAAATAGACCATGTGACATGAACCATGTGCACTGAGAAAGACATACTGGCTGTTGTTAGAAGACACTCCCTGTTGTGGAGTGTATCTACATTTTCGCATGTCGAGCCTAGACATGATAAATCACACCCGTATGCCTTGTATTATACAATTGTGTCTTCCTATGGTCAAAGGTCATTGCCATATCAAATTTGGCAATGAAAACACCAAATGACCATACAGTCATACACTCATGACCGCGCGTGAAGTGCTGTTACAAAGGGTGTTATCACACAGTGCGTCTACATGGCAGAACTATAACAAAAGTGAATCCCACAGAATTATGCCGGCATTCCATGTCCTGGAAGCACAGGGGCTATTTACTCAATAATTGGGACTCTAAGTTGTTCCGTTCAGTCATGGATACGCTCCCATTAAGTAGCCTCTTACCAGTATGCAAAAGAATCAGAGGTCAAATTCTACTACACGGGAATCACTCGGGGAGATGAAGCTGCCGACAAACTTGAACAACTATGAAACAAAACCCCAACCTCCATCACATATGCAGAGGCAAAGACCAGTCAAACTATTATCGTCTGTACTTGACACTGTAGTCAACAGAAACATAGGAAAAGAGTAGGTCTTGTGGAGACAGCTGGATGTCAACAGTGCATGGTAGGAGCAGACATACACTATTCTATATACTGCAAATCTGCCCCAATTTGGACAAAAGCACAACAGAAAGTTTGGCCAACAGATTTTAACCATAGGACTAAGGGGAGAAGACAGTGCAGTTCATCATTACATCAAAACTGAAGATATAAATGGCCATAAAAGATGGAATGCAGAAGAAGAAGAAGATAGAAACTAGCTACATATGGCTGGATTCTTGGAACTGAACATACGCTCGCCTCGTCTCTTCCAACCTGAAATACAGAATTGAAACTTTTTAATAAGAATCAAGCAATTTTACTTGTACATATGCTATGAGCGGTAAAGGTTTCAAGCAACAAGACTAAAATACTTAAATACCATGCATGGAATGTTTAAAATGAAGCATGGACATAAAAGCTGTTTTAGGAACTTTTAACACTAATGCAATTGAATCCAAACAGTTAGGCCACGACAGCCAATAGTCCTGTACACACAACATACCAAACATTTGGTCAAGCTGCATACAATCGAATGCATAATGGCAGCCTGCGTGGACATTGTCCTTACATTGGATGTGCTATGATGCATAAATTGTCTTCGCATGAATTGTGCAAACTGCACACATGCAAATACCATCACTGGATAGGTCAACAATGGAATAGCATTCTCTAGTCAAGGTTTTCCATTCATCGAAGTGATGACAGGATTCAGATAAACCTGGACAGGTGATGCACATTGCTATCGAACATCTCTTGTTGTGCTCGATTAGAATTTGAATGCCTAACGCTACCTGATTTTTGTGAGGCACATCATCCCGCTGTTTCCAGTAAGTTCCAATATCACTCCATTTCAACTCGATAATGTCGCAAGGAATTTCCTGATTACAGTCAGGGGGTAAAAACAGATATCGGTCATTCACGCATAAAGCAATCGACTACAATATTCGCAATCATTTTTGTCAATCCCACATGCAGTGAGCTCTACTTAAGTCTTCATTTTTGGTGTATGAGCATTCATCAAATCTTTGGGTCATAGTTGGAGGTCAATGGTCAAATTGAAGTTTGTCCAGACCATAACTTTGCCTTGCATTACATTTGGCATAAATGTTAACCTCAGTAAGTAGGGAGTGTCATGCACAACATCCATTTTCTTATCTTAAAGGTCTTGGTCACAGTTGAAGGTCAATGGTAATAATTTAACTTGTCCAGACCATAAATGGTTATTGAATATATATTGGAATTCAAAAACTAACCTATCACAATTATTGACCACTACAAGGTTGTGCTTATGCGATAAATGGTATCATTATATCTCAAAGAGCGAGGTTCAAAGGTAGAAATGGCCATAATTTAACCTGTCCAGATCATAACTTTATGGTCTATTGCAGGAATTTGTTCAGCGTTAGCTGTCTAGCTTGATATTTGACCTACTTTTGATCACTTTAAAAACCAATTAATGTTTGCAAATAAATCGGCAGTTACAAAAAATGTAATAGAAAACTGTCGATACTAACTTGAGTAAGAGTATAGCATAGTTAACTGTTCGACCTTAAAGTGACCCCGGTCATGTATGGAGTGAAAGTGTAGCAGTATATACAGTCGGTGTATTATCGTAGCAAAATTAGCTATGTCGGTTAAGCATTCATTTCTTATGAATCGTTTTACGAGCAGAGGGCTACGAGTTCAAATCTTATCTGAGCCTAGTTTCTTTACTTTTTTCCCCATTTTCTTTTTTTCTTTGTGTCTATAATTTTGACGTTTATTTAAGGTAAGTCCCGTCTAAAGTTTTTTTTTCAGACAACATGCGTGCTAAGTATTAAAATCTGGAGTTAACTTTGGAATCACTATCGCTATAATTGTCATAGAATCTAGATTACTACACATACCTATATTACTATTCTTTTTTGATATACTGACAAACAATATACATGTATAAATATATAGATTCTAGTTAGATTTGTGTTTTCAAATTCAACCAGATGAATTAACGTTCGCAACTTCATTGAAAACAAGTACACGTATCTGCTATCTTAAAGCTGGTTATCTTTTTTATTTTTTGTTTAATGTGAGGTCACAGAAAGTTTGCTATTTATTCTGTAAAGGGTTAAAATCCAAGCAAACACCGCAGTTCTTTTGTCCTTAAGCAAACACTGCAGTTCTTATGTCCTTCTGATTTTAATTTTCAAAAAAACTGCTGTGAAAACTACCAATGGTTGTTTATTACACCTCGTACTTGTACATGTCTTAAGAGTACAAAGTAATTTGAATGTGTTCTGCAAGTTAATATACATATTAATTAGTCTGCATGTGCCTATTTTGGATGTTCATTGCCCAAAGAAAATATTAAATGTTACATTAAATATGGAGCATTTCATATATGCTCAATTACTGACAGCCCTGGTATTTGGAACACAATTTTAAACAACTTAGAACAACCATGTGACATTAATTCCTGACTAATATAAAATGAATCCATTTTTATGAGCAATATGTATCAGTAATAATTATAGTTCAAACAATATGCTAGTTTTGATAGTGTCGGTGCCCTATAGAATTTTAAATTAAGTGTTAAAACATTCAGTTGATTCAGTTTATTTTATTCAAAATAAAGAGGAATGTAATTGTGGCTGTAGCCAAATAATATCTGGTGATAGTTTTAGAGCAAAGAAATTAAATAAAAAAGAGGAAGGTACCTTCGACCTACTGCTCTAAAAGTAGATACCTCATAACCACTAAGCTGAGGAAAATGACTCTGGATCATTGTTATTTAAAAAAGATTGGATGGAATTTTGCATGGCATCTATAGAGGGCAAAATTCCATCAGTTAATAAATGGAAGGAGGAAGTATTGGTTTTGTCAAATCTCACAAGAAAATTGAATGAATTTGAAATGATCAATTCATTTGCTGTAACACAGCTGTCTAATGTTTATAGAGGACAAACTCAGTCATTCTATGCAATACAAAGAGAAATGCATTACCTGTGGTAAAATGTTATCCATATGAGAGAGAATGGCATACACCATCAGATCATCAACAGAAATTGAGAATGAGGAACTTGGCCATTGTCAAATATTGTGAGATGACAGAACATACAAAGACGTTTATGAAGAAAAATACAAATTTACAGGCTGTTGACAAATTTTATCTAGAGAGGCATTATTGAAGCAAAACTATTAAATGAAAGAAGAAATATATAGGCCGATGTCAATATTTATTCAAATTTAAAGTGATGTTGATCAAACCAAAGCCAGTAAACCACTAAAATTATTAACAAGCTACCTTCTACAAGCTCTATGGTCAACCTTACTTTAATGTAGAAGTGTTTATTTAAAGTGTCACCTCCATTTAAACGTCCAGCCAATTTAGCTAATGAGACACCTAATCTATATATTTTCTGAACACTTCTACCTGATTCCTATCCTTTAATGCCAGTCCCCAGATGCAGGAAGTAAGGTATACACAAAACTCATAAATGTATCAAGCTGGTGGCTCACCATTGGCCATATCAGAACAAACCCTAGCCGGGCCCTGCCAGGGTTCAATCCTTCAACCTACTGCTCTAAAAGGCAGATGCATATAACTTCAAAGCTGATGAGGAAATATTGTCTTAAATGTTTTTAATTTTCCAAGACTTCAAGAAAAGAAAATATAGGAAATATTTTTCACTGTTAGGTTCTGCTTGGTCTATTGTAAGTCACAATTTCGTATGCCTTTGTGTGCATTGCTGTTGTCTGCTGCATGCTATTGATTGTCACTTTCTACAAATTATTAGAACCATCTTCAACATGAGAAGTCAAACTAAGTTATGGAACCAGTTCCTATAATTTCATATGTAAATCAACCTGTTACTATCTATGTATGTTATATGTACATGTAACTGAGTATGCACTTACGCATGCACTCATGGGTACACATTTCTAGAGACCTAGTGCAATATTGCATCATGTTCTCAAGACCTACTGCGAAATATTACCAGTTTTATATGGTAAACACATTCCCCTTTTTTCAAGAACTGATCAAACCCACAGGTCTTTGTCTCAAAACCCAGTGCAATATTGCATCATGTTCAAGACATCTGTGGCCTATTACCATTTTTCTGTGCGGTCGCCAGATAAGACGGACTGAACTACGGAACTACAGAGACACACTGATGGGAGGCATGTGCAACTGACAGGTCCTTATGTCGAGAAATGAACTGATTTAATACTCACAGTTCTTTGTCTCAATGCATTACCATTTTATGTATGGTCGCCAGATTAGACGCCAAGCGCCCTAACCACCGAATTATTGAGGCACACTGATGAGAGGCATGTGTAACTTACAGGTCCTTATCTCGAGATCTGATGCAATACTCACATCTTTATCTCAAGATTCCAGCTATATAATGTATAGTCATTGTGAATCTTATATGACAGTAACATATTAGACAGTAGATTACCTGAGATTATCATGAAGTTTTATAGGTGACCGATTCCATAACATAGTAAATATTTTAGAAGCAAATCATCATCGCCAAGTTAGAAAAGTCAGGGACAATATCATTCAGCAGAAACTGCAAAACACTCTAAAGCTCCCCAAACAGAGATACAATAGAACCAATCTATGTGTACCATCAAACAGTGAAAAATATTTATTTCATTTTTTAAAATACAAAAGTTTAAAACGAAATGCAAGACAAATAAGTTAGTCAGGTTGACAATAGGGTTAAATTCTGCTTCGGTACAGAGAAAAAAATGTCAATTTGGTTTAAGGTGCAGCAATACTCATGCTCGTGCTTAAATACCAAAATACCTTGCACATGGCTTGAACAACTGTTTACACATGTTCCTTAAAACCTTTTCTAAAATTTGCCACCTTAAATTTAGATCTGAATGCCATATACTATGAAAAGATTCCAGGAAAAATATGTTCAGTCAAGTTTAAAATATTAATCAACCCAAATCATAATAGATGACATCTAAAACTCCAAATTTTATGAAACACTAAATTTGTATATTATTACATGTTTCGGGTGTACAATCAAGGGCTGGTAACAACAAACTAATTAAATACAAAGACAAACTTTTGCATTAAATTAAAAGTTCACCAAACAGCTTGTAGAAGGTAGTTCAAGAAAATACTGCATGATATTGCGTGAATTAAAAAGACATACCTTATATTATTATAATTACTTTCACTTCATAGCACCATTTTAGGTGGGACAAAGATTAACTGATAGGACAAAAATACATTAATTTTACTTGTGGGAGGAGGTGGGACTAAAAGACATATGTTCACAGCACCATGTAAGGTGGGAATGAAAGAAATATTGAAAAGTTCACAGCACCATTTTACGTGGGACTAAAAGACATATTGACAATTTCATAGCATCATTTTAGGTGGGACTAAAAGACATATTGACAATTTCATAGCATCATTTTAGGAGGGACTAAAAAACATATTGACATTCACAGCATCATTTTAAGGGGACACGAAATAGGAAACCATTATATTTTTATAAAAGACGATGTACCTAATTAAGTGAGAAAAAAGATACTATTTATCTCTTTTATTACTTTAACATAAGAACTTGTTCGCCAAATATTTTAGGGTGACAGGAAAATGGACACCAGTACATTGCTCTAAAAGACGATGTACCTAATTAGGTGAGAGAAAAGACGCTACTTATATTTTTATTTACTTTTACATAGGAACTTGTTCGCCACATCTTTTAAGGTGACAGGAACAAGTACAACAGTATATGGTTATAAAAGACGATGTTCCTAATTAGGTGAGAGAAAAGACACTTTTACATTTTCAAAATACATCTTCTTCAAAGGGAAGCTGGCCAATTTTAATTACTGTATATAACATTATTACATTAGTACAATATTATAGGAAAAATAGTTATATGCCTGACCAGAAGACATAAGGGCAAGTTCACAGCAACATTTTAGGTGGGACTAAAATGCATATTAACATGTTCTCAAAAGACCAAGCACAGTTGAAACATTTGTTCTACACAATTTCTACATGAGGTACACATGTGATTTTTTTATAGAACTAGGTCAAAGATTCAAATCAAGACTTTGAAATGTGATGTTACCCTAGGGTCCACACAGACAATTGGAACAAGAGTTCTGCACACTGTCTTCACAGGTCACATATTTAGTATAAGCTTCATGAAAATCGGTCAAGGGATTCAAAAGATATGGAGCTAATCGGATTTTGAGATGAACCAACAGACTCAAGGATACATGCCTGGACGGAAGGGTGGACAGACATCATTCCAATAATCCCACACCACTTGTGAGTGTAGAAATGATCAACAAGAAAATGAGGAATTTGAAAATGTTTTCGAAATATTTTAGTTACAGAGAAAATAAGCCCTGACCGGTTAAGCCATGTTTTGCTACAATTAAAGACACAAATATGTCCTACATCTTGTATAAAACGACTGCCATGGCTTCAAATAAATTTACTCTCTGTTGTTTCCATAATGTTACACTTTTATAACTTCAGGATCATTGGTAAAGGGTGCAAAATATGTTCAAGACAGAAGTACACACAGAGACCATTCCTTTAACCCCAACCATTTCAATGGAGAGCATTTATTTTTCCAATACACTAAGTAATTAGCCCCTTATGAAATACCATTTGGTAGTCACTTTAGAACATTTAATTAAGTACACATACCTACCAAATCATGACCAGGCTTTCCTACAAATCCTTTTTGGTAAATAGTAATTGTTCATGGTTTTTGTTGACTTAAATCCAAAAAGTGGTGAAAAATGTGTCGCCTCCACTGGGAATCGAACCCAGGTCCCTGGATTGGCTGATCCAGTATGGTACCACTACACTATAGAGACAACATTATTTTACACTGCTAATTCGACTCAAGACATCAAAAACCATGAACAATTACTATTTACCAAAAAGGATTTGTAGGAAAGCTTGGTTATGTTTTGGTAGGTATGTATACTTAATTAAATGTTCTTAAGTAATTTCCCAATGGTATTTCATAAGGGACTAATTACTTAGTGTATTGCAATAATAAATCCTCTCCATGGAAGTGGATGGGGTTAAAGGAATGGTCTCTGTGTGCACTTCTGTCTTGAACATCTTTTGCACACTTCACCAATGATCATGAAGTTATTAAGTGTAACTTATAGAAACAACAGAGAGTAAATTTATTTGTAGCCAGAGCAGTCACTTTATAGGGCATATTATGTGTACTAAGTACTCTCTCTAAAGGTCAGAAGATGTTGATCATTTATATTTTTAATTACTTTTACTTAACAACTTGCTTGCAACATCTTTTAAAATGACAGGAAAAAGGACATCAATTTATGGTTATTAAAGACGATGTACCTAATTAGGTGAGAGAAAAGATGCTATTTATATTTTTAATTACTTTTACGCAAGAACTTGTTGCCACATCTTTTAGGGCGACAGGAAAAAGGACACCAGTCAACGGTTATTAAAGACAATGTACCTTATTAGGTGAGAGAAAAGACGTTATTTATATTTTTAATTACTTTTACATAAGAACTTTTTGCCACATCTTTTAAGGCGACAGGAAAAAGGACACCAGTCTACAGATATTAAAGACAATTGACCTAATTAGGTCAGAGAAAAGACGTTATTTATATTTTTAATTACTTTTACGTAAGAATTTGTCTGCCACAGATTTTAACGTGACAGGAAAAAGTACACCAATATACGGTAATTAGAGACGATGTACCTAATTAGGTAAGAGAAAAGACGCTATTTATATTTTTAATTACTTTTACATTGTTGAGAGAATTACATTATTTATATTTTTAATAACTTTTACATTGTTGAGAGAATTACATTATTTATATTCTTAATAACTTTTACATTAGAAGGTGTTTGCCACATCTTTTAAGGAGACAGAAAAAGGATAAAGACAATGTACCTTATTAGGTGAGAGAAAAGACATTATTTATATTTTTTAATTACTTTTACATAACAACTTGTTTGCCACATCTTTTAAAATGACAGGAAAAAGGACATCAATATATGGTTATTCAAGACGATGTACCTAATTAGGTGACAAAGATGCTATTTATATTTTTAATTACTTTTACGTAAGAACTTGTTTGCCACATCTTTTAAGGTGACAGGAAAAATGGATTACTTTTACGCAAGAACTTGTTTGCCACATCTTTTAAGGTGACAGGAAAAAGGACACCAGTCTACGGTTTTTAAAGACGATGTACCTTATTAGGTGAGAAAAAAGACACTATTTATATTTTTGATTACTTTTACATAAGAACTTTTTGCCACATCATGTAAGGTGACAGGAAAAGGACACAAGTCTACGGATATTAAAGACAATTGACCTAATTAGGTCAGAGAAAAGACGTTATTTATATTTTTAATTACTTTTACGTAAGAACTTGTCTGCCACACATATTAACGTGACTGGAAAAAGTACACCAATATACGGTAATTAAAGACGATGTACCTAATTAGGTAAGAGAAAAGACGCTATTTAGATTTTTAATTACTTTTACATTGTTGAGAGAATTACATTATTTATATTTTTAATAACTTTTACATCAGAAGATGTTTGCCACATCTTTTAAGGAGACAGGAAAAAGGATAAAAACAATGAACCTTATTAGGTGAGAGAAAATGCGCTATTTATATTCTTAATTACTTTTACATAAGAATGTGTTTGCCACATCTTTTAGAGTGACAAAACAAAGGACACAAATACTTGGTTATAAAAGACGCTGTACATATTTAGGTGAGAATAAAAACGCTATTTATATTTTTAATTACTTTAACATAAGAACTTTTTGCAACATTTTGTAAGGTGACAGGAAAAAGGACACCAGTCTACAGATATTAAAGAAGATGTACCTAATTAGGTTAGAGAAGACATTATTGATATTTTGAATTACTTTTACGTAACAACTTGTTTGCCACATCTTTTAAAATGACAGGAAAAAGGACATCAATATATGGTTTTTCAAGACGATGTACCTAATTAGGTGAGAGAACAGATACTATTTATATTTTTAATTACTTTTACGCAAGAACTTGTTTGCAACATCTTTTAAGGTGCTAGGAAAAAGGACACCAGTCTACGGTTTTTAAAGGTGATGTACCTTATTAGGTGAGAGAAAAGACGCTATTTTTTATTACTTTTACATAAGAACTTTTTGCCACATCATGTAAGGTGACAGGAAAAAGGACACAAGTCTACGGATATTAAAGACAATTGACCTAATTAGGTCAGAGAAAAGACGTTATTTATATTTTTAATTACTTTTACGTAAGAACTTGTCTGCCACTCATATTAACGTGACTGGAAAAAGTACACCAATATACGGTAATTAAAGACGATGTACCTAATTAGGTAAGAGAAAAGACGCTATTTATATTTTTAATTACTTTTACATTGTTGAGAGAATTACATTATTTATATTTTTAATAACTTTTACATCAGAAGATGTTTGCCACATCTTTTAAGGAGACAGGAAAAAGGATAAAAACAATGAACCTTATTAGGTGAGAGAAAATACGCTATTTATATTCTTAATTACTTTTACATAAGAATGTGTTTGCCACATCTTTTAGAGTGACAAAACAAAGGACACAAATACTTGGTTATAAAAGACGCTGTACATAATTAGGTGAGAATAAAAACGCTATTTATATTTTTAATTACTTTAACATAAGAACTTTTTGCAACATTTTGTAAGGTGACAGGAAAAGGGACACCAGTCTACAGATATTAAAGAAGATGTACCTAATTAGGTTAGAGAAGACATTATTGATATTTTGAATTACTTTTACGTAACAACTTGTTTGCCACATCTTTTAAAATGACAGGAAAAAGAATATCAATATATGGTTATTCAAGACGATGTACCTAATTAGGTGAGAGAACAGATGCTATTTATATTTTTAATTACTTTTACGCAAGAACTTGTTTGCAACATCTTTTAAGGTGACAGGAAAAAGGACACCAGTCTACGGTTTTTAAAGGTGATGTACCTTATTAGGTGAGAGAAAAGACGCTATTTTTGATTACTTTTACATAAGAACTTTTTGCCACATCATGTAAGGTGACAGGAAAAAGGACACAAGTCTACGGATATTAAAGACAATTGACCTAATTAGATCAGAGAAAAGACGTTATTTATATTTTTAATTACTTTTACGTAAGAACTTGTCTGCCACACATATTAACGTGACTGGAAAAAGTACACCAATATACGGTAATTAAAGACGATGTACCTAATTAGGTAAGAGAAAAGACGCTATTTAGATTTTTAATTACTTTTACATTGTTGAGAGAATTACATTATTTATATTTTTAATAACTTTTACATCAGAAGATGTTTGCCACATCTTTTAAGGAGACAGGAAAAAGGATAAAAACAATGAACCTTATTAGGTGAGAGAAAATACGCTATTTATATTCTTAATTACTTTTACATAAGAATGTGTTTGCCACATCTTTTAGAGTGACAAAACAAAGGACACAAATACTTGGTTATAAAAGACGCTGTACATAATTAGGTGAGAATAAAAACGCTATTTATATTTTTAATTACTTTAACATAAGAACTTTTTGCAACATTTTGTAAGGTGACAGGAAAAAGGACACCAGTCTACAGATATTAAAGAAGATGTACCTAATTAGGTTAGAGAAGACATTATTGATATTTTGAATTACTTTTACGTAACAACTTGTTTGCCACATCTTTTAAGGTGACAGGAAAAAGGACACCAGTCTACGGTTTTTAAAGGTGATGTACCTTATTAGGTAAGAGAAAAGACGCTATTTTTGATTACTTTTACATAAGAACTTTTTGCCACATCATGTAAGGTGACAGGAAAAAGGACACAAGTCTACGGATATTAAAGACAATTGACCTAATTAGGTCAGAGAAAAGACGTTATTTATATTTTTAATTACTTTTACGTAAGAACTTGTCTGCCACACATATTAACGTGACTGGAAAAAGTACACCAATATACGGTAATTAAAGACGATGTACCTAATTAGGTAAGAGAAAAGACGCTATTTAGATTTTTAATTACTTTTACATTGTTGAGAGAATTACATTATTTATATTTTTAATAACTTTTACATCAGAAGATGTTTGCCACATCTTTTAAGGAGACAGGAAAAAGGATAAAAACAATGAACCTTATTAGGTGAGAGAAAATACGCTATTTATATTCTTAATTACTTTTACATAAGAATGTGTTTGCCACATCTTTTAGAGTGACAAAACAAAGGACACAAATACTTGGTTATAAAAGACGCTGCACATAACTAGGTGAGAATAAAAACGCTATTTATATTTTTAATTACTTTAACATAAGAACTTTTTGCAACATTTTGTAAGGTGACAGGAAAAAGGACACCAGTCTACAGATATTAAAGAAGATGTACCTAATTAGGTTAGAGAAGACATTATTGATATTTTGAATTACTTTTACGAAACAACTTGTTTGCCACATCTTTTAAAATGACAGGAAAAAGGACATCAATATATGGTTTTTCAAGACGATGTACCTAATTAGGTGAGAGAACAGATGCTATTTATATTTTTAATTACTTTTACGCAAGAACTTGTTTGCAACATCTTTTAAGGTGACAGGAAAAAGGACACCAGTCTACGGTTTTTAAAGGTGATGTACCTTATTAGGTGAGAGAAAAGACGCTATTTTTAATTACTTTTACATAAGAACTTTTTGCCACATCATGTAAGGTGACAGGAAAAAGGACACAAGTCTACGGATATTAAAGACAATTGACCTAATTAGGTCAGAGAAAAGACGTTATTTATATTTTTAATTACTTTTACGTAAGAACTTGTCTGCCACACATATTAACGTGACTGGAAAAAGTACACCAATATACGGTAATTAAAGACGATGTACCTAATTAGGTAAGAGAAAAGACGCTATTTAGATTTTTAATTACTTTTACATTGTTGAGAGAATTACATTATTTATATTTTTAATAACTTTTACATCAGAAGATGTTTGCCACATCTTTTAAGGAGACAGGAAAAAGGATAAAAACAATGAACCTTATTAGGTGAGAGAAAATACGCTATTTATATTCTTAATTACTTTTACATAAGAATGTGTTTGCCACATCTTTTAGAGTGACAAAACAAAGGACACAAATACTTGGTTATAAAAGACGCTGTACATAATTAGGTGAGAATAAAAACGCTATTTATATTTTTAATTACTTTAACATAAGAACTTTTTGCAACATTTTGTAAGGTGACAGGAAAAAGGACACCAGTCTACAGATATTAAAGAAGATGTACCTAATTAGGTTAGAGAAGACATTATTGATATTTTGAATTACTTTTACGTAACAACTTGTTTGCCACATCTTTTAAGGTGACAGGAAAAAGGACACCAGTCTACGGTTTTTAAAGGTGATGTACCTTATTAGGTGAGAGAAAAGACGCTATTTTTGATTACTTTTACATAAGAACTTTTTGCCACATCATGTAAGGTGACAGGAAAAAGGACACAAGTCTACGGATATTAAAGACAATTGACCTAATTAGGTCAGAGAAAAGACGTTATTTATATTTTTAATTACTTTTACGTAAGAACTTGTCTGCCACACATATTAACGTGACTGGAAAAAGTACACCAATATGCGGTAATTAAAGACGATGTACCTAATTAGGTAAGAGAAAAGACGCTATTTATATTTTTAATTACTTTTACATTGTTGAGAATTACATTATTTATATTTTTAATAACTTTTACATCAGAATGTGTTCGCCACATCATTGAAGGTGACTGATATGTTCCAGCAGGGATAACCAGGTCCAATGGCATGAGGTGGGGCTGTTGATTAAGGGAATAAGTGAGTTATGAATAAATTGGAACCATACAAGTAAATACTAATTAAGTTGTTTTGTAAGTGAGACAATTTGAGCAAAATTGGATAAACATGCATACACAAGTTAAGTTAGATGTATGTTCATGATTCCTTAGAAGAACAAAATTGAAAACAAACATCCTAAAAGAGGCAATAGTACCTACAACATCTCTGCCTAACCTTGTATAATGGAGCAATGATTATATGACCCTCAATTCTACCTCAATAGTCTAAAATCTCTACATGAACTAAACCTTAGGACCCTCAACTTAAAATAATTTAAAACAAGTAAACAGAAAGTTGAAGAGAACTTGAAACACTTGATGCAAAACAATATACTGTTAGTATTGAGGTGTGATATTGCAAAAATAGATTATCTGCCTAAATACATATCATTCATGTGCTATACAAGGTAAAATAAGTTTTACAACAATCCATGTGTCTGTTATATCCATGTATCAGAACAGGAATTTGTGGGTGTCTGTCATAATCATATTGAATTCATTTTAGTACAAAGTACAGTACTATGATAGTTTTGGAGTTCTATATTGAGCCAAAAATTGTCCATGTACCAGTTTCTTTGTGTTCAAAAAGTCACTAATTTTCATTTGTTTTGATGACATCGTTATATCTGTCATAATCATATTCAATTGATTTTTTGTACAAAGTACAGGACTATGATTAAGTTTTAGAATTCTAAATTGAGTCCAAAAATTGTACATGTACCCGTTTCTTTGTGTTCAAAAAGTCACTAATGTATGTGCATGCTTGTGTGAGTGTAGGATGAATGTTTAGACACTAAACAAACAATGTTGTTTAATGTTCTCACTAAACAATCTCAGGAAATAACCAACAACCTGGATGTTGCTAAACCTACCTTACACAGAATAGTAGGCAGATAAAAGCATTGAACATGACATTGATATGAATTCGTTGGAAGGTTAAATTATGATCCTTACAAGCTCTTATGGTGTCACACCTGTTTGATACAGGACCTATTATATGATCCATAAAGTCAGTAACAGATGCCTACAAATTGGTTATAACCACAATTCAAAGGTTTAAATCTAAACCTTATTCACACTATTGTCATGATTGACAAATGATACGAAAATAGAAAATGATGTATCACATATAAACAATGATACTGTTTTAGACTAATTAAAGGCCAAGACCTGCTGTGCATAGCTTGATAATAATCCTACCATGTTTAACCATTTCATGGCTGGAAAATTACATTGACTAATCACCTTAACTTACAAGCTATGCAAATACAACTATTTACCGCTGTATCTCATCAAAATTGACCAAAAGTCCAAAGACTAACATTAAATTAATAACCAAGGCTCAATAGCCAAAATATAGCGTTAAAACTTAAGACAGAAAGGTTGACAGCCGAGCTTCAGATCATAATGCCCCTGATGCAAGAAGGTGATATGATGATAGTGTTTTAAAGCAATTTTAAGACAAAAATATGTTTAAAAAGATCCTCACCCTAAACATCAAAATGAAATTTCGACATGATGTGTCCAGAATATTCCACTAAACATACCACCAATAATTGAATTGTTACATAAACCCTATCATGAAACTTCCAGTAAAAATAGGCACTGAAAGTTCCATAAACCTTCCTTACATTATTGATATCCTAAGTAGGGAGGCATTTATTTGAAAATAACAATTTGAAACAAGAGTCCTTAAACCTCAACCACATGCCCATTGCATATTCTCTTAAATCAGCTTAATATGAAATTTGAAACAGGGTCAGGTCAAAACGTTGCCATATGATTCATGTCCAGAATACCCTTAAACGACACTGAACACAAGCATAGTAGTGAACTTAACTTCATCCTATTTTCAAAAATTTAAAATAAATATAACTTGTTAGTACAATTAAAATGTAAAAAGCAGTTCGAAACCAAGAACATACTTGCAGATGATAACATGCTCAAAAAGAATTGGAATTTCTGTATTTATGTTTACTTAAATGGTCCAATTACATAACATTTCATACACATGAATAATAAGAAAGACTAGAACTGCCACAGAGTGACAAATGATACCCCACACACGGCTTTGTCACAGACCTTAGAATGGCAAACCAGGATCATTCATAAAATTGCATTATGGACAACATAATTATGTACAGTTATTTTCAAATTCAACCATAATATAACAAAGTTATTGTTGGAATATCATGAAAGTAATAAATGTGTAACTCATGGAAACAACATAGAGTAAATTTATTTGAAACCAGAGCAGTCATTATATAGGATATATACATGTACCCTAAGAACTCTGTGTAAAGGTCAGAAGATGTTGATAAAAGTACTTCAAGGTATTAAAGAAGTGGTATAAGTAATAAACAATACCAAATTTAAACTTAATTTTCATTAGTTTTTGATAAGATTAAGAACTGTTAATGACTTGTATTTCATGGCCACATTGATATGTTTAAAGGAAGATACTTAAATTGTCAATGATATATAATTTTACAACCTGGATGATGACTTACACATTAGACTTAGACATTGCTGTTCATACACTTTATTCATAAGTGGATTAGACATGATGCACAACTTATTATATTTGTCAGTAAAAATGCTGTGAGGTTGTTCATTTATAATAAGCAACTTTTAGTCTGTTTAATTTGGAATCGGTGTTAAGCTTAATTAAGCATAGTATTACCTCTTGAAAAGGTAACTCTTGAGTAGTAGCCACATTCAAGAAGCAGAACTTTTATATTCCCATCCCCCTTCATTTAACATGCTCCGAGGAATAGGCACTTTCACAGAGCGGTAACCAGAAGTCAAAATTATTTCCCGTTGTATGATTCCATTTCAGGTCACAAATACGACAGTAACAAACCACTAGAAAGATATAGATTAAAGGTATATTACCAGTATATTGAAGCAAAATATGGAAGTTAAATTTTGCGAACAAAATTTTTATGGATGTTTAACTTCGCGGAATTTTACGGGACAGCCTCAAACTGCAAAAAACGCAGAAATAAAAACTCGCAGAAATTACCCGCTTTACGGTAAATGAGTTATGAATAAATTGGAACCATACAAGTAAATACTAATTAAGTCGTTTTGTAAATGAGACAATTTGAGCAAATCGGATAAACATGCGTAGACAAATTAAGATTGATGTATGTTCATGATTCCTTAGAAGAACGAAATAGAAAACAAACATCCTAAAAGAGGCAAGAGGACCTACAACTTCTCTGCCTAACCTTGTATAATGGAGCAATGATCATATGACCCTCAATTCTACCTCAATAGTCTGAAATCTCTACATGAACTAAACCTTACAACCCTCAACTTAAAATAATTTAAAACAAGTAAACAGAAAGTTGAAAGAGAACTTAAAACACTTGATGCAAAACAATATACATTAGTATAGATGTGTGATATTGAAAAAATAAGATTATCTGCCTAAATACATGTCATTCATGTGCTATACAAGGTAAAATAAGTTTTACAACAATCCATGAGTCTGTTATATCCATGTATCCGAACAGGAATTTGTGGGTGTCTGTCATAATCATATTGAATTCATTTTAGTACAAAGTACAGTACTATGATAGTTTATCAGTTCTATACTGAGCCAAAAATTGTCCATGTACCCGTTTCTTTGTGTTCAAAAAGTCACTAATTTTCATTTGTTTTGATGACATTGTTATATCTGTCATAATCATATTCAATTGATTTTTTGTACAAAGTACAGGACTATGATTTTAAGTTTTAGAATTATAAATTGAGTCCAAAAATTGTACATGTACCCGTTTCTTTGTGTTCAAAAAGTCACTAATGTATGTGCATGCTTGTGTGAGTGTAGGATGAATGTTTAGACACTAAACAAACAATGTTGTTTAATGTAATCACTAAACAATCTCAGGAAATAACCAACAACCTGGATGTTGCTAAACCTACCTTACCCAGTATAGTAGGCAGATAAAAGCATTGAACATGACATTTATATGAATTCGTTGGAAGGTTAAATTATGATCCTTACAAGCTCTTATGGTGTCACACCTGTTTGATACTGGACCTATTATATGATCCATAAAGTCAGTAACAGATGCCTACAAATTGGTTATAACCACAATTCAAAGGTTTAAATATAAACCTTATTCACACTATTGTTATGATTGACAAATGATACGAAAATAGAAAATGATGTATCACATATAAACAATGATACTGTTTTAGACTAATTAAAGGCCAAGACCTGCTGTGCATAGCTTGATAATAATCCTACCATGTTTAACCATTTCATGGCTGGAAAATTACATTGACTAATCACCTTAACTTACAAGCTATGCAAATACAACTATTTACCGCTGTATCTCATCAAAATTGACCAAAAGTCCAAAGACTAACATTAAATTAATAACCAAGGCTCAATAGCCAAAATACAGCGTTAAAACTTAAGACAGAAAGGTTGACAGCCGAGCTTCAGATCATAATGCCCCTGATGCAAGAAGGTGATATGATGATAGCGTTTTAAAGCAATTTTAAGACAAAAATATGTTTAAAAAGATCCTCACCCTAAACATCAAAATGAAATTTCGACATGATGTGTCCAGAATATTCCACTAAACATACCACCAATAATTGAATTGTTACATAAACCCTATCATGAAACTTCCAGTAAAAATAGGCACTGAAAGTTCCATAAACCTTCCTTACATTATTGATATCCTAAGTAGGGAGGCATTTATTTGAAAATAACAATTTGAAGCAAGAGTCCTTAAACCTCAACCACATGCTTATTGCATATTCTCTTAAATCAGCTTAATATGAAATTTGAAACAGGGTCAGGTCAAAACGTTGCCATATGATTCATGTCCAGAATACCCTTAAACGACACTGAACACAAGCATAGTAGTGAACTTAACTTCATCCTATTTTCAAAAATTTAAAATAAATATAACTTGTTAGTACAATTAAAATGTAAAAAGCAGTTCGAAACCAAGAACATACTTGCAGATGATAACATGCTCAAAAAGAATTGGAATTTCTGTATTTATGTTTACTTAAATGGTCCAATTACATAACATTTCATACACATGAATAATAAGAAAGACTAGAACTGCCACAGAGTGACAAATGATACCCCACACACGGCTTTGTCACAGACCTTAGAATGGCAAACCAGGATCATTCATAAAATTGCATTATGGACAACATAATTATGTACAGTTATTTTCAAATTCAACCATAATATAACAAAGTTATTGTTGGAATATCATGAAAGTAATAAATGTGTAACTCATGGAAACAACATAGAGTAAATTTATTTGAAACCAGAGCAGTCATTATATAGGATATATACATGTACCCTAAGAACTCTGTGTAAAGGTCAGAAGATGTTGATAAAAGTACTTCAAGGTATTAAAGAAGTGGTATAAGTAATAAACAATACCAAATTTAAACTTAATTTTCATTAGTTTTTGATAAGATTAAGAACTGTTAATGACTTGTATTTCATGGCCACATTGATATGTTTAAAGGAAGATACTTAAATTGTCAATGATATATAATTTTACAACCTGGATGATGACTTACACATTAGACTTAGACATTGCTGTTCATACACTTTATTCATAAGTGGATTAGACATGATGCACAACTTATTATATTTGTCAGTAAAAATGCTGTGAGGTTGTTCATTTATAATAAGCAACTTTTAGTCTGTTTAATTTGGAATCGGTGTTAAGCTTAATTAAGCATAGTATTACCTCTTGAAAAGGTAACTCTTGAGTAGTAGCCACATTCAAGAAGCAGAACTTTTATATTCCCATCCCCCTTCATTTAACATGCTCCGAGGAATAGGCACTTTCACAGAGCGGTAACCAGAAGTCAAAATTATTTCCCGTTGTATGATTCCATTTCAGGTCACAAATACGACAGTAACAAACCACTAGAAAGATATAGATTAAAGGTATATTACCAGTATATTGAAGCAAAATATGGAAGTTAAATTTTGCGAACAAAATTTTTATGGATGTTTAACTTCGCGGAATTTTACGGGACAGCCTCAAACTGCAAAAAACGCAGAAATAAAAACTCGCAGAAATTACCAGCTTTACGGTAAATGAGTTATGAATAAATTGGAACCATACAAGTAAATACTAATTAAGTCGTTTTGTAAATGAGACAATTTGAGCAAATCGGATAAACATGCGTAGACAAATTAAGATTGATGTATGTTCATGATTCCTTAGAAGAACGAAATAGAAAACAAACATCCTAAAAGAGGCAAGAGGACCTACAACTTCTCTGCCTAACCTTGTATAATGGAGCAATGATCATATGACCCTCAATTCTACCTCAATAGTCTGAAATCTCTACATGAACTAAACTTTACAACCCTCAACTTAAAATAATTTAAAACAAGTAAACAGAAAGTTGAAAGAGAACTTAAAACACTTGATGCAAAACAATATACGTTAGTATAGATGTGTGATATTGAAAAAATAAGATTATCTGCCTAAATACATGTCATTCATGTGCTATACAAGGTAAAATAAGTTTTACAACAATCCATGAGTCTGTTATATCCATGTATCCGAACAGGAATTTGTGGGTGTCTGTCATAATCATATTGAATTCATTTTAGTACAAAGTACAGTACTATGATAGTTTATCAGTTCTATACTGAGCCAAAAATTGTCCATGTACCCGTTTCTTTGTGTTCAAAAAGTCACTAATTTTCATTTGTTTTGATGACATTGTTATATCTGTCATAATCATATTCAATTGATTTTTTGTACAAAGTACAGGACTATGATTTTAAGTTTTAGAATTATAAATTGAGTCCAAAAATTGTACATGTACCCGTTTCTTTGTGTTCAAGTGTGAGTGTAGGATGAATGTTTAGACACTAAACAAACAATGTTGTTTAATGTTCTCACTAAACAATCTCAGGAAATAACCAACAACCTGGATGTTGCTAAACCTACCTTACACAGAATAGTAGGCAGATAAAAGCATTGAACATGACATTTATATGAATTCGTTGGAAGGTTAAATTATGATCCTTACAAGCTCTTATGGTGTCACACCTGTTTGATACTGGACCTATTATATGATCCATAAAGTCAGTAACAGATGCCTACAAATTGGTTATAACCACAATTCAAAGGTTTAAATCTAAACCTTATTCACACTATTGTCATGATTGACAAATGATACGAAAATAGAAAATGATGTATCACATATAAACAATGATACTGTTTTAGACTAATTAAAGGCCAAGACCAGCTGTGCATAGCTTGATAATAATCCGACCATGTTTAACCATTTCATGGCTGGAAAATTACATTGACTAATCACCTTAACTTACAAGCTATGCAAATACAACTATTTACCGCTGTATCTCATCAAAATTGACCAAAAGTCCAAAGACTAACATTAAATTAATAACCAAGGCTCAATAGCCAAAATACAGCGTTAAAACTTAAGACAGAAAGGTTGACAGCCGAGCTTCAGATCATAATGCCCCTTATGCAAGAAGGTGATATGATGATAGCGTTTTAAAGCAATTTGAAGACAAAAATATGTTTAAAAAGATCCTCACCCTAAACATCAAAATGAAATTTCGACATGATGTGTCCAGAATATTCCACTAAACATACCACCAATAACTGAATTGTTACATAAACCCTATCATGAAACTTCCAGTAAAAATAGGCACTGAAAGTTCCATAAACCTTCCTTACATTATTGATATCCTAAGTAGGGAGGCATTTATTTGAAAATAACAATTTGAAGCAAGAGTCCTTAAACCTCAACCACATGCCCATTGCATATTCTCTTAAATCAGCTTAATATGAAATTTGAAACAGGGTCAGGTCAAAACGTTGCCATATGATTCATGTCCAGAATACCCTTAAACGACACTGAACACAAGCATAGTAGTGAACTTAACTTCATCCTATTTTCAAAAATTTAAAATAAATATAACTTGTTAGTACAATTAAAATGTAAAAAGCAGTTCGAAACCAAGAACATACTTGCAGAAGATAACATGCTCAAAAAGAATTGGAATTTCTGTATTTATGTTTACTTAAATGGTCCAATTACATAACATTTCATACACATATGAATAATAAGAAAGACTAGAACTGCCACAGAGTGACAAATGATACCCCACACACGGCTTTGTCACAGACCTTAGAATGGCAAACCAGGATCATCCATAAAATTGCATTATGGACAACATAATTATGTACAGTTATTTTTAAATTCAACCATAATATAACAAAGTTATGGTTGGAATATCATGAAAGTAATAAATGTGTAACTCATGGAAACAACATACAGTAAATTTATTTGAAACCAGAGCAGTCATTATATAGGATATATACATGTACCCTAAGAACTCTGTGTAAAGGTCAGAAGATGTTGATAAAAGTACTTCAAGGTATTAAAGAAGTGGTATAAGTAATAAACAATACCAAATTTAAACTTAATTTTCATTAGTTTTTGATAGACAATGACAGAAACACAGAGAAGAAAGATTAAGAAATGTTAATGACTTGTATTTCATGGCCACATTGATATGTTTAAAGGAAGATACTTAAATTGTCAATGATATATAATTTTACAACCTGGATGATGACTTACACATTAGACTTAGACATTGCTGTTCATACACTTTATTCATAAGTGGATTAGACATGATGCACAACTTATTATATATGTCAGTAAAAATGCTGTGAGGTTGTTCATTTATAATTAGCAACTTTTAGTCTGTTTAATTTGGAATCGGTGTTAAGCTTAATTAAGCATAGTATTACTTCTTGAAAAGGTAACTCTTGGTAGTAGCCACATTCAAGAAGCAGAACTTTTATATCCCCATCCCCCTTCATTTAACATGCTCCGAGGAATAGGCACCTTCACAGAGCGGTAACCAGAAGTCAAAATTATTTCCTGTTGTATGATTCCATTTCAGGTCACAAATACGACAGTAACAAACCACTAGAAAGATATAGATTAAAGGTATATTACCAGTATATTGAAGCAAAATATGGAAGTTAAATTTTGCGAACAAAATTTTTATGGATGTTTAACTTCGCGGAATTTTACGGGACAGCCTCAAACTGCAAAAAACGCAGAAATAAAAACTCGCAGAAATTACCCGCTTTACGGTAAATGAGTTATGAATAAATTGGAACCATACAAGTAAATACTAATTAAGTCGTTTTGTAAACGAGACAATTTGAGCAAAATCGGATAAACATGCGTAGACAAATTAAGATTGATGTATGTTCATGATTCCTTAGAAGAACGAAATAGAAAACAAACATCCTAAAAGAGGCAAGAGGACCTACAACTTCTCTGCCTAACCTTGTATAATGGAGCAATGATCATATGACCCTCAATTCTACCTCAATAGTCTGAAATCTCTACATGAACTAAACCTTACAACCCTCAACTTAAAATAATTTAAAACAAGTAAACAGAAAGTTGAAGAGAACTTAAAACACTTGATGCAAAACAATATACGTTAGTATAGATGTGTGATATTGAAAAAATAGATTATCTGCCTAAATACATATCATTCATGTGCTATACAAGGTAAAATAAGTTTTACAACAATCCATGTGTCTGTTATATCCATGTATCCGAACAGGAATTTGTGGGTGTCTGTCATAATCATATTGAATTCATTTTAGTACAAAGTACAGTACTATGATAGTTTTGGAGTTCTATATTGAGCCAAAAATTGTCCATGTACCCGTTTCTTTGTGTTCAAAAAGTCACTAATTTTCATTTGTTTTGATGACATTGTTATATCTGTCATAATCATATTCAATTGATTTTTTGTACAAAGTACAGGACTATGATTTTAAGTTTTAGAATTATAAATTGAGTCCAAAAATTGTACATGTACCTGTTTCTTTGTGTTCAAAAAGTCACTAATGTATGTGCATGCTTGTGTGAGTGTAGGATGAATGTTTAGACACTAAACAAACAATGTTGTTTAATGTTCTCACTAAACAATCTCAGGAAATAACCAACAACCTGGATGTTGCTAAACCTACCTTACACAGAATAGTAGGCAGATAAAAGCATTGAACATGACATTTATATGAATTCGTTGGAAGGTTAAATTATGATCCTTACAAGCTCTTATGGTGTCACACCTGTTTGATACTGGACCTATTATATGATCCATAAAGTCAGTAACAGATGCCTACAAATTGGTTATAACCACAATTCAAAGGTTTAAATCTAAACCTTATTCACACTATTGTCATGATTGACAAATTATATGAAAATAGAAAATGATGTATCACATATAAACAATGATACTGTTTTAGACTAATTAAAGGCCAAGACCTGCTGTGCATAGCTTGATAATAATCCTACCATGTTTAACCATTTTATGGCTGGAAAATTACATTGACTAATCACCTTAACTTACAAGCTATGCAAATACAACTATTTACCGCTGTATCTCATCAAAATTGACCAAAAGTCCAAAGACTAACATTAAATTAATAACCAAGGCTCAATAGCCAAAATACAGCGTTAAAACTAAAGACAGAAAGGTTGACAGCCGAGCTTCAGATCATAATGCCCCTTATGCAAGAAGGTGATATGATGATAGCGTTTTTAAAGCAATTTTAAGACAAAAATATGTTTAAAAAGATCCTCACCCTAAACATCAAAATGAAATTTCGACATGATGTGTCCAGAATATTCCACTAAACATACCACCAATAATTGAATTGTTACATAAACCCTATCATGAAACTTCCAGTAAAAATAGGCACTGAAAGTTCCATAAACCTTCCTTACATTATTGATATCCTAAGTAGGGAGGCATTTATTTGAAAATAACAATTTGAAGCAAGAGTCCTTAAACCTCAACCACATGCCCATTGCATATTCTCTTAAATCAGCTTAATATGAAATTTGAAACAGGGTCAGATCAAAACGTTGCCATATGATTCATGTCCAGAATACCCTTAAACGACACTGAACACAAGCATAGTAGTGAACTTAACTTCATCCTATTTTCAAAACTTTAAAATAAATATAACTTGTTAGTACAATTAAAATGTAAAAAGCAGTTCGAAACCAAGAACATACTTGCAGATGATAACATGCTCAAAAAGAATTGGAATTTCTGTATTTATGTTTACTTAAATGGTCCAATTACTTTCCTGAATGTTAACTTTAGCGTTTTGCCGATCGTGGGCATATTCGTGGCTAAAGTTTCGCGTATTTTAGTCTCCCGGGAACTCTGCCAAACCTAATAAGTACAATTTGCTACACATTGTCTAGACATAGCAAAAAGCCTTTTTCATGTTCTGAACACTTTCGCGGCTACTTACTTTCACGAATTTCTACCACTCGCGAACTCGGCAAACTTAAATTGCGCGAAATAGTTTCTAGATTTACAGTATTATATTTAAAGGAAGATACCTTGAATACTAAAATTGTCAACGATATATAATTTTAAAAGACTTGACATTATTGCTCATACATTTTATTCATAAGTGGATTATACATGATTCACACCTTATTATATTTGTAACAAAAAATGCCATTGAGGTTGTTAATTCATATATAATTAGCAAAAACTTTTAGTCAGTTAAATAAAGTATCAGTGTTAAGTTTAATTAAGCTCAGCATAACCTCGTGAAACTATAACCTTTTGAAACGACAGCTCTGCATCATGAGTAGCAGTCGCATCCAAGAAGCAGAACTTTGGTTTCCCCCAGCCCCTTCATTTATTATGCTCCAAGGAATGCAGAATATCATCAAACACTATTGTATGTAAGCTGTAGCAAAATTATCCTTTAGTTTACCTAACTTTTGTATTCTATAGATTTGATGTTAAAATAAATATATAGGCATCTTCTTCACATTGTTTGAATTATATTATACCATTACAGCTGCCGATACAAAGTTTTTATCACAACATATCTTTTCCTAATTGAAGTTATGGAGTCAAAACTAATGTACTATTTTTAGTTCCAGTAGCCATGGCCACATCGGCACCAAATCGATTTAACATGAGCTGCCTGTATATCAAGTTTCATTGATGTACCTCAAAAAGAATATATCAAACATAATCTTCAATAAAAAAACATTGGTGACCTTGATCTTAAAGCATGTCAGAGGAACCCTTAAATGCATGTAAGATACTATGGGGAATGATCATATTCAGTCTCCTGTGCTCAGACATATAAATTTGCCAAAGAAAAAGTTGACATGTGTCTTGAAAATGTAATTGAAAAACGAATCCTGTTATTTTTGTTCTGATACGTACACTGAGGATATTGACCCCATTTTTCACATAAGCTCAACCTTATAATGGTCAACAACTGCACTAGGTTTATAATTTTAGAATTCCAATATATAAATGACAGAGTTACAGTCTGGACAAGCCAAATAATGTACATTGACCTTCAGCTGAGACCTTGACCTTTGATATAAGATAAAAGCTCCGCGAGTCGCATGTGTTGCCTGACGACATGCACATTTGTCATGGAAAACTATCCACTATTGGGCTACATATCGACTCACAAGAGTTCTGTAGTCATCTGAACTAAAAGTGATGCTCTGGACAAAAAAATGTCACAGCAAGAAACATGCATACCTATCTTGGAGTCATTAATACTTATGGTGACAAAGTTATGCCACGGACAAGAAATGCTTATAAAATCAATCAAAGGGAAATAATTCAAAAACTATGACAGGTAGAGTTATGGTTCTTGCGCACTGCACTTCAGCTTATTGTAAGAAACATGCATACCAAATCTTGGAGTCATTTGAACTTAAGGTGACAAAGTTATGCTCCGGACAAGAAATGCTCTAATAAAATCAAACAAAGGGAAATAATTCAAAAACAATGACAGGCAGAGTTATGGTTCTTGCGCACTGCACTTCGGCTTATTGTAAGAAACATGCATACCAAATCTTGAGTCATTTGAACTTAAGGTCACAAAGTCATGCTCCGGACAAGCAATTTGTGACGCCGCAGCCACAGCCGCAGCTGCCGCCGCCAAAGTAACACCTATATGTCGCCTTTTCAGGCGACACAAAAATGAGGTTGTGCATGACACTCCTGTCCATTGAGGTTAACATTCATGCCAAATACAATGCATGGTAAATGGTCTGGACAAACTTCAATTTGACCATTGACCTCCAACTATGATCCAAAGATTTGATGCACGCGCATACGCCAAAAATGAAGACTTTAAGTAGAGCTCAGGACAAGTGGGCTTGACAACAAGAGCTGTCCACGAACAGCGCGCTCCACTATTCGCGCCGCCATTCTAGGATAGTACAATCATTATACATTCAAAACAAAATACTTCATAACAGCAGCATTACCCTCTGTTGTGTAGAGGTTGGGGCTTCTAAGTCCAAAAATTATGCAGGACCTTTACCTACTCATGTGTAGGTCCACTTGGTCATTGAAGTTAAACAAATCAGCATTTCTTAGTCCAAAAGGGGGCATTATTTCACCAAAATGCTTGATAGAGTTACCTACCCCTGTTTATGGGTTGGGGTCATGATGGTGAACAAGTATGCAAAGTATCAAAGCAATATGTCAATGCACTTTGAACATATTAGAGGTTAAAAAACCTGTACCTAAACTTTAACGTCCAACAGGGGGCATAATTTCAACAAAATGCTTGATAGAGTTACCCACCTCTGTGTAGGGGTTGGGGTCATGATGGTGAACAAATTTGCATAGCAATATGTAAATACACTTTGAAAAATATTAGAGGTGAAAAAACCTGTACCTAAACTTTAACATTTGCTGAAAGTTGAAAAGGGGGGCAAAATTTCACCAAAATGCTTAATAGAGTTACCTTCCCCTGTGTATGGGTTGGGGTCATGATGGTGAACAAGTATGCAAATCATCAAAGCAATATGTCAATGCACTATGAAGATATTAGAGGTCAAAAAAACAAGTACCTAAACTTTTACATTTGCATTTCCAAGTCTCAACAGGGGGCATAATTTTAACAAAATACTTCATAGAGTTACCTACCCCTGTGTATGGGTTGGGGTCATGATGGTGAACAAGTATGTAAAGCAATATGTGAATGCACTTTGAAAATATAAGAGGTGAAAAAACCTGTACCTAAACTAACATTTGCACTAAGTTGTAAAAAGGGGGCATAATTTCACCAAAATGCTTAATAGAGTTACCTACCCCTGTGTATGGGTTGGGGTCATGATGGTGAACAAGTATGCAAAGTATCAAAGCAATATGTCAATGCACTATGAAGATATTAGAGGTCAAAAAACGTACCTAAACTTTAACATTTGCATTTCCAAGTCTCAACAGGGGGCATAATTTTAACAAAATGCTTCATAGTTACCTACCCCTGTGTATGGGTTGGGGTCATGATGGTGAACAAGTATGTAAAGCAATATGTGAATGCACTTTGAAAATATAAGAGGTGAAAAAACCTGTACCTAAACTTTAACATTTGCACTAAGGTGAAAAAGGGGGCATAATTTCACCAAAATGCTTAATAGAGTTACCTACCCCTGTGTATGGGTTGGGGTCATGATGGTGAACAAGTATGCAAAGTATCAAAGCAATATGTCAATGCCCTATGAAGACATTAGAGGTAAAAAAAACAAGTACCTAAACTTTAACATTTGCATTTCCAAGTCTCAACAGGGGGCATAATTTTAACAAAATGCTTCATAGAGTTACCTACCCCTGTGTATGGGTTGGGGTCATGATGGTGAACAAGTATGCAAAGCAATATGTGAATGCACTTTGAAAATATTAGAGGTTAAAAAACATGTACCTAAACTTTAACAAAAGTGTTACGCCGACACCAACGCTCGGGTGACTGCAATAGCTCCCCTTATTCTACGAATAGTGGAGCTAAAAATGATTGTGAATATTGTACCCCATTGCTCTATGCATGAATGACCGATATCTGTTTTCACCCTCTGACTGTAATGAGGAAATTCCTTGCGACATTATCGCGTTGAAATGGAGTGATATTGGAGCTTTCTGAAAACAGCGGGATGATGTGCCTCACAACAATCATGGTAACATTAGGCATTCAAATTCTAATTGATCACAACAAGAGATGTTCGATAACAATGCACAACACAAGTTCAGGTTTACCTGAACCCTGTTGTCACTAGATGAATGGAAAACCTCGATTAGAGAATGTTTTTCCATTGTTGACCAACCCAATGATGTTGTTTGCATGTGTACAGTTAACACAATTTACACAACGACAATTTATGCATCTCTAAGCACATTCAATGTAAGGACAATGTCCATGTAGACTACGCTTTAGCAGACAATTGCACACAATTTGGTCAAATATTTGGTTGTTGAGTGCACAGGGGTGTCAACAACAGCGACATTGCCAAAGGTTAATTTTTATTTAGATTGTAAGTTACTTATCTTTTAAATGCTGTTGAATTCTGTCCATGTAGGCAAGTAGATATTCCTCTGTGATAACTGGTCTAATGGTTCATCCCATCATTCGAAATACAAACATTCTCATCTGTAAGGCAAGACAATAATTCATTGAAACAAAAACAGTCTTGTGTTAACTTAGATAACCAATAATCATGTATATTTTTTCAAGTTACAGGGGTGTGGAAATTATCGAAAAATCCACTTGCCCGAACACTCAATCTACTTTCCCAGGAAAACATAAAAGCTGCAAAATTTCAGTTTCATTCATTTATTTATCTTTCCAAGGATTAGAGTACTAGGTTTAATTCATTGTTTGTTAATCAAATCATTTTTGGTCAGTAATTTATGGATTCATCTTTGTTAAGGTAAAATAGGGAGAATATTATTTTCTCATGATAATTTTGCACTTTCCTGTAGGCAAGCTGGATGGAAAAATCTACTTGCCCGCAGACAAAAAAGCCCAAGTCGGGCATAGGAATTCCACATAATTTTATGTTAAATTATCCCTTACTACACCCCTTAACTCTCTGAATATGGGCATCTGTGCAATAATTGGTAAAAATATTTACAAAATAAGGACTTAATTTTGCTAGATCTTGCAACAAAATATTTTTGTAAAATACCAAATATTTATCTCAGAACGCACAGGATGCACCAGATTGATCCATTGTTTTAAAAAATTTCCCGGGGGAGCATGCCCCCGAACACCCCTACTTACAACACTACTTTATGGTAAGGATAATATTTTACCCGCTATTTTGACAAGCGAACAACTTAGTAGATATATCTTACCTTGGTCATGATATACACAAACATTCACCATAAGCTATTTTACAATTAATGTGACCCCCACCCTTATCTAAAAAAAATTCGCACCAATATGTTTGCCCCCCCCCCCCCCCCCGCCAATGTTGAAGACGCTCCTACGCCCATGTTATAGGGAGAGGTCGATAATAGACGGGGTCGGTATTAGCCTCACTTCCTCTACGCTGTTTTGTGTACATGAAATTGATGAATACCTTGCACCTATCAATGTTTTCCCCCAGGGGGGGAGCGGCCATTGCACGGAAATACAGATAGGCCGCGACAACCATCATAACAGTCAACAAGTGTAGAAATAATTCAATGCCGATAGTTTAGTTTTGTTTTTTTAGTTCCCGTAGATGAGTAACATAATATGCAACAATAAAATAAAGTATTAATTTCTACTTACATCGTTAATTCTTCGTAAACGCGCCGAAAGATCGAAATCTCCAAATTCAATGTCGGTTCGCGGGCGATGCGCATGAACGATTTCAACCGATGCACCAATCAAAATGCGTCAAATCTTATTCGAAAACTCGGAGTGCCATGGCAACAGCACGTGATTTTTCGACACAAAGCTAGTAACATGAGTAAGGCCATTCAAAATTGAACATTTGTTTAGTGTCAACTGCTCTGCGCAAAACCTATCTACCCTCTAGAAAAAACACGCAAACCCAGAAGAAGAAAACAACGTATTATTTACTAGAAATGGTTTTAAATGTATTGAAACAGATCTGTGTTCAATGTTTAATTATTTTATATTGTCCATTTCTGACTATAACACATTTGAACAATGAACACGTACACTTGAACAAAAAAATGTCAAATAAAACACTGGACTTTCACGAAACTGATCCTATTCAACGGAATGAGCTCGAGATTTGCGCGTGCGATTTCACTTTTTTTTCGAGCAAAAAATATAGCGAATAAATGTGTTGTTTTCCTTTTTATGAGCTCAAAACCTACCCGCCCACGGACGCGAAACAGAATTTGCGATTTGGCTGACCTAAGATCATAAATACCAAATAAGGTATTGACACAAGACATTTTTAGTGTACACAATCATGACATGTGCTCAACAGTTTTTCACAACACACATTACAGGGGGGCATGCACACATAACTATCCAACATAAAGACATGGGCGTAGGAGTCACCCCCCCCCCCCCCCCCATATCAGGAAAGTGACCACTGTTCTTTTTACTAAGAAAAACGCTACAAGGATTTGTCCCAAAACCTGTTGTATAATTTTGTAAAGACGACATTTTTAACTGTGTAAATAATGTAGATCTATTAAGTTTTTGTTATTGAGTATTTCTATGGGGTTAATGTTCTATTAATGGATCTACTAGTGCTATTTTTTAATCAGCGCAGTGCCTAATTTACAAATCTCAGTTCCGTTATCAAGAGTAAAAGCAGAAACAAAGCCGGTATCTCTCCACTACTCAAACAGGACGGTTTCCTACATAGTCGAGGAGATCTTAAATAAACAATTCCAATCAGATTGCACGAAAGGAAAACACTACCACATCCCAGGCCTTGGACCAAGCAATATTCCATCCATAGATCCCATCCCGGTATCTATACCTGGCCCAGGATCACGAAATAACTTAAGTTCGTGCTCAATAAAAAAAACTCAAGTCAACCTTTGAGTTCGAAACTCATGAATAATCTCAACATTCACACGGCACCCGAGCAAAATGGTACTCAATATAGAATCATCAGCTTGGCAGCCGCTGAGTTAGCACCGATCTTTCACTCCAAATGCTCCTGTGAAACACAGCTGATTTCAACCATCCAGAACATAGCAAAAACCTCAAAACTAAAAAAGAGCAATTGGACATCATAATATTGGACTTCGCAAAAGCTTTTGATAAAGTACCTTTCTTACGCTTCCTCCTCAAACATTGCAATGGATTCGATCATTTCTTAAATTAGCAGAACCCAACAAGTCCTTGTAGAGGAGAACACATCAGAGAAACTACAGGTACTAGCAGGACTATCCCAGGGCATTGTACTGGACCAACACCTCGTTTACATAAATAACCTGTCCTCCGTCTGCAAGTCCATTGGAAGAAACACTCATAAGCCACAGCTACTAAGGCCTGCAAACAACAATTACTAAGTTTCCTCCGAGACGCAACCCCGGGGACTGCATCAGGACAGTGAGAGATACCACCTACAAGACACTGGTCCGGCCAACTAGGAGTATGCATTAATAATAATAATATATATATATCAGATGACATCAACCGCCTGGACAAAGTACAGCGCCGGACTGCCTGGTATGTGCGCAACAACTACACTGACAGAACCCCGGGTAGTGTCACATGCATCGTTAGTTCACTCGGCTTGGAGCCTCTTGTCGATCGCCGCCGAGTCCTACGACTGACCATGCTATTCAAGACCAGGCACTCCCTGGTGGATATATAAACGGCGTCCAGCATCATGCGGTCTAGTGACAGCAGGACCAGATAGGCCCACAGTCTATATGTATCATCTGCCAACGCCACCATATACATGTATAATAATTCCTTCTTCCCGAGAACTATACAGGACTGGAATAGACTCCCAACCACCATCACGGACATCTCAACACTATAGAGGCCTCCAAGACGGTGCTCCACAACACCATAGCAGTCCAGCCTCCGTTCCAGGAGTAGACAGCAACAGTGTACATAGTTTTAATTTGTACATACCGGAACGTTCTAAGATGTAAATAGAACTACATTTTATGAACTTTCAAGTTAGAAGAGGGGACATTGAAGCTTTGTTTATACTATTTTGTTTTAGGTCAATTGTGAAACACGCTTTTCCAGGCTAAAACAATGTACATTTTGTATATCACTCACCTTCGACACCTCAATTATGATGTTCAGACGTCGCCACGAGAGTATGAGAGAAGTGAAGGAGACTAGTTCCTTTTATGCTTAGCATCTAGTAATATAAATACTGGTACCCTTTTTATTTCGACTTTGGGGATCGAACCCAAGTATGCTCAGAACCTCCCGTAGTCAAACGGATGCTCTACCGGTCACTAGGCTATCAAGGAGTTCAATCTACACTGACATGAGGACATACACCCAATGACTAACATGGCGCGTTTTAACCATTAGTTGTACGCCTAGACTGGTGCTTAAATGATAGTGACAGACAACATTTTTTAATGTATTATGGTCAAAGAAAGACAACTCGTACAATCAGCAAATTACCTCCCTTGCATATTTTCACCTCGCTACATACCGACGCAGAGACTGCATTTCAAGTACTATTTTAAAATACATTAATGCATTGGTTTATAACAATAATGACAAAAATGCACACAAAGTGTTTTTAAAGTTTTTCTTTCTCACACTCTCATTCTCTTTCACACTCTCATGCATTCCAGACAATTATACACGGTTACGTTCTATACATATACTTACATACAACTATTATCATGCATAAGCTTAAGTACATTTACAGACAATACAAAACAACTAATACTCAAAGTTATGACTAAGATATTCAAAAATAGGAACAAAAGAGTTTATTTACTTTTTAGTTAACCTTTTGCATTTACATGTACTTGAAGTTTTGTACCATACTGACCGTATTGATTAGTTTTTGATTACGTAATTGAAAATGTGTTCTAATTTTGACAGTTAATGTAGGACTCATGTCTCTGGCTTAGGAAGGTTGTAAATACAAAATCAATATTTTGAGAAAACTAGAAAAAACTGTCTAAAAACTACTCCTTACTTATGAAAAAAACAAGCTTTTTAAACTTCAGTTTGGTCAACATGACCACTTTTTCTTGAAAATAGGCGCATACGAATTGCCTTGAGATGCAGATTTCAAAGATACATGAGTCTTATTAGATCGTAAGTAGTACTTAAGACCCTCTAATTATAAGCCAACGATATCTGTTATTATTTAGTGCAATTTCAGCATCAATTTTTAATTTACATAAAAATACGATAATTTTTAAATACCGAGAACCTTGGGATAATCTTCCTGTACTTAATTCGGTACATAAAATTTCTTAATAATATCAGTAGATAGTTTATTAGCTTTTTGTTTGTTTTAAGCTCATTATTTCCCAGTATGGCATCTAATTTGTTTCAAACAACTCGAAAAGTTATTAATTTTGAATATAGATTACTATTTCTATTTAATCTATAATCTGAGCCACCCCAATTTCTATCACCCACATTGATGCTTATTTGCGTAGCACACATTCAAGTCTATCTACGCCGCTGTTTGCATTCAGGGTCGGACGGACGAACGTCCGGGTGGACGGACAGAATGACGCCTACCGGATTACCATATCCCATATTTTCGCCTTCGACGGGAGATGATTAAAACGTTTTGCAGCTCATATCGATCCCTTACAAATCGAAGAATAATCCATGTTTCCAAATAATGATTGTTGATCTTCATAAAATGCTGGAGCAGTATGTAAACTTTTCAAATCTTGATTTTCTGACTTATATACATACTATGATTTAAGAAAAATCTTAAGTCTTCTTCTAAGACCGACCCTGTTCATTGTGTCATAGAGCTGCACAATGGCATGCATGAATCCAGATTCAATATACACGAGAACCTCTGCTTAAAGTTCTGTTAAGTTATCAAACACATTACCGTTACGTCGAGGGCAGCTTTGTTGCTCGGGGGCAGCTGAAAAGAGGTTACGCATTCGCTACAGGTTTAATGTGTTTTCGTTGATTTCTGAGTGATCACTTACGGTACCGTCCTAGCTAAAGATATAAACAAACTTCTAATACATGTAGGCCACTGAAGACTGAGCTCAAATACTCAGGATCAAAATTTAATACACATGTGCAGCTTCAATTTACTAAACACCATATTTTCATCTACACTCATGTGCCAAATTTAAGTTCACAAAATACAAAATTCGCAAATATTTTTGATGAATTTATTCAGCTAAAACCATATAGCAAAGGTAAAATACCTAATATCTGACTGTATTAACTATCATTAAGCAGAATAATTAATTCCATGTTCATTATCTATGCTGTACATTCTCGGAAGCTACGCGATTCTAGAACACCACTTAAAATGTACCACCAATTCACTTGATAATGTTGCCATGGTAACACAAACCAACTAACATTTCTAATTTAAAGTTGTCTATAAAACACCATATTGTAACATTCAGTAACAATAACGAGGATTTGAATTTTGTTTTCACGGTTTTTAACAAAAAAATGACAAAATTAGTGTTCTAGTGTTTCGTCAGCAGTTTTACACATTAAGCAAGTCGGGCTGACGTCAGACTTGTTGTACTTAGATGTGTTAGATTGTAGAACATAAGTGCCCAAGATAAGTCTGGCCTTGACTTCTGCCTGCTGGACTTCGTTAACGCTACCTAGGTTGATGGCTCTCCATATATTATGTGCCCTGTGTACAGGTTCATCTTGAATCTGAAGATATTTGAGTGTGGACTTCTCAGAGATACCTTGGGTCCATTCACGATGTCAGTGGCTGTTAACAGCGGTGTTCACAAGAGATTTCCATACGGTCTTGTTTGGTGGGTTAATGAGTAGTTCTCTGGCATTAGGTAATGGGTATTTAGTAAGTGCTTTTATGGAGGTGCTTGCCAATGATTGACTTTCTGAGTGTGCAATGGTTAGTTGTCTTGAAAGAATCTTGTGTTCAGAATAACCCTGAAGTCGGCAGATGTTGATAAACTGAGACAGCCTCTTCTTGTCAATTATGGTTTCAGCTGGTTCGGCGCCCATCAGGATGTATACGCCTATAGTGGCTGTTCGTTCTGGAAGACTTTGAAAGTGTTTCAACATTGACCGCTGTAGCATTTCTAGTCTATTGACGTCACATTTGTTGACTTTTAGGACCTCAATACCATAGAAGCCTCTTGTGATTGCATGAGATCTCCATAGTTTGTACGATACAAGCGGAGTCAGTCCACGTCGCGCGTGTAGACCAGGTCCTAGCATGGCATAGATAACCTTTCTCGCTGTATTCACACGGTCACTGGTGTTGATGCTGTTGTTAGAGTTTCGGACAATCCCGAGATGTTTGACAGCTGTTGACTGTGGCATTTCCGTGTGATTGAGGTATATCTTGTCGAGGGACTTGGCTCTAATGGGTAATACTTCAGATTTTCCTGGATGTATGGTCACTTTGTCTTTCTTAGAGCAGAACTGCACGCAACTACCATGGCTTGTAGGTTTTCCTTCGAGTTTGCCAACAGAGCGATGTCATCAGCGCATGTTGGGGCTGCAACGCTTACTTCCCCTATATGAGTACATGTACCACTGTTACTGGATGTCAGGCAGTCTAGGGTACTATTGTTGTAGCACTTGTAAAGTGTTGTTGATAATTTGGCTCCCTGCTTTGTTCCTTGTTGAAGAAGGAATTTTTCTGAGAAGACTCCATTCCATTTGACTCTTACAGCCGAGTCCGTATAAAGGTTTCTGAGAAGGATCCATAGGTGACCCTGTATACCGAAGTGGTAGAGCTTGTTAAAGAGTGTCTGATGGTCGACTGTGTCAAACGCCTTCTGTGCATCAAGGCTTGCCATAATCAGTTGTTCAGAAGATTTGGTATTGTAGATAGTTTCGGAGATAAAGAAAGCTGCATTAGTAGACGAGCTTTTCTCTGTGAATCCACGTTGTAATGGGTTCTGTTGTTTATTGAAGATACTGTCAACTCTGGCTTTCAGAATGCTTTCTAGGATTCTCATTATGACATCAGAAACGACAATACCTCTGTAATTTCCTGGTGAACGCTTGTCTTTACCCTTCTTATGAACAAGAGTTAGTATCCCTTCTTTAAGGCTGCTTGGTACATCAAGGTTGGAAAATACTTCATTTATGATGTCGGTTAAGGGCGCTACCAATTCTTCTCTAGCATACTTAATGTGCTCAGCAGATATCCCATCTTGGTCCGGAGACTTGCCACTGTTGAGGTCTTGGATAGATTTGTCGATGCAGGTTCAATAGGTAATCCTCGAGCGGTTTCTCGTTCTAGAATGAGTTGATTTTGCAATTTGATGAAGTGTTCGTCACTTTCAGTGTCTGGATTAGGGGTAGCTAAGGTTTCAAAGTGAGTTTTCCATGTGTAGAGGACATCCTCAGGTTCAGATATTTCTTTCCCATCTCTTATAAGTGTGAGGTTACTTAATTTGGTCCACCCCTGAGTTTCTTTGAGAGTTTACTAGTTGATGGAACAATTTTTGGTCAGTTTCGGAAGTTTTCATGAGTGTGTTGATATGTTTTTTCTGGAATATCGGCATGAGCTTGCCTTTGAAGTCTACGGAGTTTTTTCTTCTCTTGGTTCATGTTAATTTTCGTATTGTCACATTGTCTTCCTTTTTCTTTCCATAAGCGGACTAAGTCTTTACATCTCTTGGAACTGGCACTGATATCCTTATTCCAGATCCCCCGTCCTGCGGATTTTAGTCTCTTAAGTTTTCTGTAATTTGGGAGAGCCTTCTTACCAGCTTCATGCAGAGCAGCCTTCAAGTTTACTATCTTCATGTCCACAGACTGGGTATGGTCTTCAGATGCAATCTGTTTCTTTACTTCTGCCCTATAGACATCGATGTCACACTTGTCCCATTTTGGCTTAGTTAGAATGTTTTATGTCGCTGTCCTTTATGTTTGCTTGTCTGAAGCTTAACTGATAGTGTCAGATCAATAAGTCGATGATCAGATGTATTCAGTGCACTCATCACTTCGGTCCTAGTATTTATAACTGACTGCGCTTAAACGGTAGTCGAGAAGAAAATAGTCTATCTGGGATGTATACATCTTGTTGTGGTGGAAGAATGTGTTTCTGTTTTCATTGCAGACATTGAGAGAGTGGTCGTGAATAAATTTCTCGAAAGAGTTGTCTCTAGGGTTCGCTCTGTGGATTGAAGCATTCATGTCTCCAGCGATACGGAACGCGACCGGTAAGGTTGTGGTTTTTAGCAGATCCTCCCGAATTGTCACATATTTTCGTGACCATTGCACAACGTTGAACGAATTTGCACCAGTTTTCTGTAATATTTCCCGACTGACAGGTATGTTGCATTTCGGATTTATTGTGAGAAATGTGTCTTTATTGGTATTATAATTTATACAATTTGTATCTATTTGGAGAATTGTTTTACACGCTGTTTTCTTCTTCCGAGTTATTTGCGATGGTCCACAGCCTGGTACTGGGACACATCTAATATTAGTTAATTCAAAGGCAGTGACATTGCGTATTTCATGTTATTAAACTAGCCATTGCTGGGAGGACCGTCTAAACAGCTAGGCTATCCCTGGTAATTGGAATGCTAAGGGAATCAGTGTTTGAATCTCCCTGGGCCTGGGTGGGGAGACGGGTGTGTCTAAATACCGAATATGAATCATTTTCGCGGATATGAACGGATATGAACGGTAAATACCGAATATGAATGATTAATGTTTTAATTAAGCAAAATGTTTATTTTTTAATGTTGGAATTGGTTATAACCATAAAAATACATACACATACCAAAAATAAATTTTGTAGTAGCATGATTAAGCCTTAGAAGAAATGTTTATCATTAATGCGCTATCGGATTTCATATTCGTGAACATGAAGCGGACTCCGTACATGAACGGTAAATACCGAATATGAATAATTATTGTTTTAATTAAGAAAAATGTTTATTTTTTTATGTTGGAATTGGTTATAACCATAAAAATACATACACATACCAAAAATAAATTTTGTAGTAGCATGATTAAGCCTTAGAAGAAATGTTTATCATTAATGCGCTATCGGATTTCATATTCGTGAACATGAAGCGGACTCCGTACATGAACGGTAAATACCGAATATGAATGATTATTGTTTTAATTAAGAAAAATGTTTATTTTTTTATGTTGGAATTGGTTATAACCATAAAAATACATACACATACCAAAAATAAATTTTGTAGTAGCATGATTAAGCCTTAGAAGAAATGTTTATCATTAATGCGCTATCGGATTTCATATTCGTGAACATGAAGCGGACTCCGTACATGAACGGTAAATACCGAATATGAGCGATAATTGTTATAATTAAGTAAACTAGTTATTTTTTATGTTTGAATTGGTTATAACAATAAAAATACATACACATACCAAAAATAAAAGTTATGGTAGCATTATTAAGCCTTAGAAGAAATGTTTATCATAATGCGCTATCGGATTTCATATTCGTGAACTGAGGCATATGAATATGAACGGTAAATACCGAATATGAATGATTATAATTTAATTGAAGGTTAAATCTTATGTTTATGTGTTAAAAATGATTATTTGTACTAAAATGCATGTGTATAGCGAAAAGAAATCCATTTGAGTTTGAAAAAAGTGTTATTTAATTCATTTTCATAACGCGTACGGACGAATCTACGCTTATGTTATAAACCAATTCATGTTCGTGAACCAGCCTAAATAGCGAATGTATGAGCTTTTATTTCAAAACTTCTCAAATACAGTTATACAATTTTTTATTATGATATTGACGTTGATATACAAAAACTTAAAACTTTTCCTTTTTGCAGCCTAAAATGATACATGTATTATATGTAGAGCGCTAAGTCGATATTCATGTTCGTGGACAAACGCCTTTATTTTAAAATTATATGGAATTTCGGCATGTTGCTCTTTCGAATTAAACTAAATGTATTCACATAACACAAAATAAATCAGAAAATGAATAAAATAATACTTAGGATATGAACGCTTGTAATGTATATCGTTATGTGCTGATTCATGTTCGTGAACAAATTCAAGTACATGTATACATGTGACATATCTGCCATCACGCACGTTAATTAAACGTTCGTGCTGCCATTAACCGTTTAAAATAGTTTAACACCTTGATTAACGACCGAATATACAACTTAATGGGATTATCGCTGTCTGTGCTTAGTTGATAAGGTGTGTTTTTTGCATATTTTCAGCGGTATTACAAGAATGACACATATTTTCTTATGTACATATTTAGTAGCTCACTGGGGGTAATTTAATTGACTTGTACTATGACTACCAGGTAAAGTCATTTTGAGTATTGCATTGCAATTTATCTTAATAATGTCTTGATTTCATCGATATTACGTAAATTCAAAGAATAATAATAATAATAATAATAAAGACTTTATTTAATGAGGCAACACAGTTGGCAAAGCCAGTCTTACCTGTGAGCCTCAATATATATGTACATACAATTTACAACAAATGTGAACAAATATAACATTTACAGAATGATATTTACATTAGATGTAACAGCAGTGCGTTAATTAAGCTACTAAAACATATCAAAAGAAAGCTAGACCAACAATTTATAGTACAGTTCAGTGAAATTGAACTATAAAACAAAGAATAAAATTACATTTATATACATATTAAGTGACGCAAGAATTTTACATGTTTAACAAGTTTTTCCCACCAGAGAACCACCATTTAAGGTATGATGACTTAAAGATTGCCAAGCTTTCTGATTGTTTTATGTGTAGTGGTATAGTGTTCCAGAGTTTGGGACCTGAATAAGCAAGAGTTTTCCTAAAAAATTCTAGTCTTGGTTTTGGAACCTTAAGGGATTGTTGAGTGTGGGATCTTAGTGAATGATTATTTGAGAATGTGAATAAATTTGACATGTATTCAGGAAAGAGATTGTTAATAGATTTGTAAACAAAAATGGCTTTTTTGAAATAGATTCTTTCATGTATAGTCATCCACTTGAGTTCTTGAAAGAGATCGTGTGATGGAGTGTCTATGTCCTTGTCTAGTATAATACGAGCAGCTCTTTTCTGAAATTTGTACAGGGTATTGAGAAGCTCATTATTACAATTTCCCCAAATGGTACAGCAGTAGTCAATATGGGGTAAGATGTATGCATTGAAGAAGAGGATTCTCATGTGTTTCTTTAGAAAGGATTTTATTCTGAGAAGAAGATAGAGTAAAGAATTGCATTTCTTAAGCAGATGTTCAACCTGTGTTTGCCAGTTAAGTTTATGATCAACATGAACTCCTAACAATTTTTCTGTCTCCGAAAATCCTATTACTTGGTTTTGCATTGTTAGGGTGAACTCACTGCTGGTTTTAAGAGAGTTATAGATTGTATTTGAAGGTGAAATTATCATGGCTTTGGTTTTTTGGGGGTTAGGCAACATTGAATTTCGTGAACACCAGTCATTGATAATAGTTATACTTTGTTGCAGTGAGTTATATACTTCTGGTAGTGATTGTTCAAAAGCAGTGACAGTAGTGTCATCAGCAAACATGTCAGTAGATGTATTTTTGAGGTGTAGTGGTAGATCATTTATGTAGAGTATAAACAATATGGGGCCCAAAATAGACCCCTGAGGAACTCCAGATGCTATAGCTCGTGATCCTGATAGTTTTCCCGAAATGGAAACTTGCTGAGTTCTGTCTGATAGGTACGATGTGAACCAGGCAAGTGTTTTCTCATCAAATTTATATTCTTTCATTTTATCTAACAGTATTGAATGATTGAGTAAGTCGAATGCTTTTGTGAGATCAAGGAACACTGTCCCAACAATTTTGTTGTCATTTATAGCTGATATCCACGAATCAATGATTGAGGTAAGAGCTGTTTCACATGAGTGTTTTGATCGAAATCCTGATTGTGTGCTATGTATCAAAGAATGCGTTTCAATGTAGGTTTTCAAATTATCACTAACATGTTTTTCAAGTATTTTAGACAGTACTGGAAGAATTGAGATTGGACGATAGTTGTTAGCATCTGATTTTGATCCTTTTTTGAAAATTGGTACAACCTTTGCTTTTTTGAAGAGGTTTGGGAACCTTGCAGACGAGATACTTTTATTGAATATATTAGTTAGTGGTCTTGCTATGATTTCTGCTGATAATTTGAGAAATTTAACACCAATTCCATCTAAGCCTGTGGCTTTGTTACAGTCCATAGATTTAAGTTGTTTTAGAATGAAACTCTCCTTAATTAATGGGATGTGAAATGAAGTTGTTGGTGATATGCGATCTTTGATGAATTCACTTAAAATAGTCTTATCATCTTGTGAGATAGTATCACAGTGATGTGGTGCTTTATTGAATATATTTGCAAAAAAGTCATTGAAATACTCTGCGGTTGTATCAGCATCTTGAATAGGCTTTCCTGATTCATCGACAATTAAGTGACTTTGATGTTTACTTGATTTTCCTGATAGATCTTTTAAATTCTTCCAAATTTGTCTTGGGTTTTGTTGGTTATTATTAATAGATTCGGAATAAAAGGATTTTTTTGCTTCTTTGATTAGAGATTGAGTTTTATTTCTCCAATATCTAAAATTTTCAGTATTATTTGATTGTTTGGCTTTGTCTCTATGTTTCATTGCATTTGTTATATTAGGATTAAACCAGTCTGGTAAATTTTTGTGTTTTACTCTTCTTTGTTTAAGTGGAGCATGTAGATTTAGTACATTACTATATAGTTTGATAAAACTATCAAGTGCATCGTCAGTGTCATCGAAGATGTCAAGTATTGACCATGGTTGTGTCTCAAGAGAGCATAAGAAATCAGTTTCATTGAAGTTTTTTACATTTCTGTAGTTAATCAAATTATGTGATGGACCATTATCCTTCTGTGATGTTAATTTGCGTGTAAAACAGACTGGGTAGTGATCACTGAGTGCAATGTGAGGAATATTTATTTCTGTTATGTTGCATGGCATGTTTGTGTAGACATGATCTATTATAGTGGATGTTTGGGTGGTTACCCTGGTGGGCTTGTCAACCAATTGAGACAAGTTAAAGGAATTAATTGTATTGTTCCACACTGAATTAGAGTCCAATAATAATGAATTGTAGTTAAAATCACCAGTTAAAATGATTTCCTTGTTTTCTGTATACAGTTTTTCTAACTTTTTTTCAAATTCATAGTTCCAGTCACTTTTTGATGAAGGGGGTCTGTAGATATATCCAAAGACTATAGGTTTTTGCTTTGAGCATCGCATTTCAAGCCAAATGGCTTCTATGTCATCACTAGCTAGGTCCTCTCTTTGCACACAATGATATTTAGATTTTACATAAACCACTATACCCCCTCCATTTGTCTGTCTATCTCTCCGAAACATGTTATAATTATTCAGTTGAAATTCACTGTCATCAAAATTATCATTTAAGAATGTTTCACACAAACAAAGTATATCGATTTCGTCATGATTATGTAGTATGATTTTTATCTGGTCAAATTTTGGATATAGATAATGAATATTTAAATGAAAGATGTTTAAGCCTCGTTTATTGAAGAATTCAGTGTTTGTTGCGTTGATTCCTGGGGTTAGTATCGAGGTGGTAGGGGTGGTGGACACATCATTGCTAAGGATGGTGGAAGGCCCCACATCATTGCTGGGTGCGGTGGTGGGGGTCCGTATGGTCTGTGTCCGTGGCGTTTCCAAAGAACATGGCCGGGTGGTCCCCGGGGTGTCGAGGCCATGCGAAAATTTTCAGATTTATGGCCAGCTGTATATTTTCTTGGCAACTGATTTTGGTGTGGAGATGTGTTGTTGACATGTATGTTGAACACCTCCCTGATAGTAGACTTGAGGTTTCTTGCAAATACAGCAATTCCTAAATCACTCAAGTGGACCTCGTTAGTGTACAAATCTTTATTTACGGATCCGTTTTTCTGGAATGACGCAGTGTGGTCTATGAAAGTAAAGCCAGATTCTGTACAGAAGCTGTTCAATACTTTGTTTGCTTCCTCAATTGTTGTTGCATGCTGTGTGTTAGATTTCATTGGAAGGATTGAAGAGACTATGAGTTTTGCTGCTGGGTTTGTCTCCTTCAGATGTTTCGTGAGCTCATCAATCTGTTCTCTGATCTCTGAGGATGAATCTCCATGTGAGATATTGTTAATTCCAGCATGTATCAAGTATGCCTCTGATTGATTAAAACCAGACACATACTTGCTATGATTTTGCACTTTTATATCGATGTCTCTAATCTCTGCACCCCCATGCGATCTTATTTGCACATCTGTTTTGTTGGTGCTCATCTTGTCTAATCGTAGTTTCCTAGTAACAGAGTCGCCACAGATGAAAACATTTGTTTTTCTGTTTTCTTCGTATTTTGAGTACTGGTTTGTTTTGGAGCCAGTGTTACTTGAGATGTTTTCCTTTACTGTGTTGTTATTACCAGTATTCTGGTCAGTGCTTTGCAGTTGTGGTTTACAAGAATTCATTTTCAGTTGTTCTAGTTGATTTTGTACTGATTTAAGCTCCTCATTGTATTTCTGTTGTTGTATCCTCAGTATCTGGATTTCAGTTTTTGAAGCTGTTGTTTCCCTGGTTTCATGTAGTTGAGATACTTGCAATTGTAACGCTGCAACTTCATCTTTTACTGACTCAAGGTCTGATTTCATGTCTGCTGATTTTTCGTTTTGCTGTGATAGGGTAACAGCATTTTCAATGTGCATTTTCTTTTCTTGTTGAAGCTGCTGTTTAAGCTTAGAGAGTTCTTCTTCTTGAATGATGCAGGTTCCATTTTTTTCAGTCAACTTGTTTTCAAGAGACGAGATGTGTTTTCTTTGCTCAGAGCACTTTTTCTTTAAGTTTTCAGAAATATCTAATTGTTGTCCGAGTTGTGTTGCTTGATGGTCAGTTTTGAGACTTAGATCATTAATTTCAGTCTGAAGTTCTTTATTTTCAGACTTTAAGGTTTCAGTCAGATTACGGAGTATTGTAATTTGTTTTGTTTGCAAATCATCTTTAACTTGCATTGTGCCTACGCATTTGTCTATATATTGAATACAGGACAGTGTAAATCCGTGATCTAACATCGTAAATGATTAACAGGGCGGAGCCAGAGAAGCGAAAAATTTTTATCGGCCAATCAAAATTCAGGATATTTTAAGTCAAATAATTATTTTGGTAAAAAAGGGCGTAGCAAAGCGTGTCCTTAATAGTCATTGAATTTTAATTGGCCGATAGAAATTTGCAGTATATTTATGTATCAATAGGAAGTAAATGTACTAAAATCGTGATTTAAATTTTCCACATCCGAACTGCCCGTGTTTATTTCACCGACAAAATACGCGAACATATTTTTATTTCTTAATTATATACTAACACCCAATGTTGCATATATTGACCCGACAAGAATTATACAACTTAATCAGTTAAAATGCATTTATAGCGTTTTCTCAAACATTTTAATAAAACAAATGTGGTGTTATGTTAGTGTCACACATGGCCCACATTATCACATACTTATACTTAAGTGTGCTGATCAATCAGGAACGACTATAATTATAATCCAATCAAAAGAAGATTAATCCATATATAATTGGATTAAATCCCGATAAAGGGAACACACACTCTTTTGTTGTACCGACAAAAACAGCGACATTCTTTACGCAAACACAATACAAAATGAGTGTGATGTAAAAAAAATACAGCACGTGTAATAATGATCATTTTAAATTATAAAATATATATAATGCATAAATCTACTAAATCGGTTTTGATAATTTCATATATTATTAATATATCATCATGGTTTTTTGGCACATTTAATCATATTAGAATAGTTTTATGTTCGTTACTCGCCGTAGAATTTTAGTATTTACAGTATATATCTATATATCAATATATAGTTTAAACAGTTCAAGTTTCCCTCCGTCCAATAAAAATCGTTCATATTCGGTATTTCGTCCTTGTTCACGAACATGAATCCAATATGGAATAGGCCTTTTATTAATCGTTCTAGTATTTACATATATGTTAATTATAGTTATCAAAGTATAATTAAGATTTTGCTAGATGTCTTATTATGATCGCTCATATTCGGTATTTATCGTTCATGTACGAGTTTCGCCTCAGGTTCACGAATATGAATCCGATAGCGCACTATATATAATAATATATATTTCTTCTAAGGCTTAATCGTGCTTATTGATAATTTATTTTTGGTAAGTATAAGTATTTTTATGTTTATAATAGATTGCAACATAAAAAATAAATATTTTGCCTAATTAAAACAATTAACGCTCATATTTGGTATTTACCGTTCATGTACCTGATGTTCACGAATATGAATATGATAGCGCGTTGGTAATATATATTTCTTCAGAGGCTTAAACATGCTTCTAGATCATTTATATTTTGTGTGTATAAGTATGTTTATGTTTATAATAGATTCCAACATAAAAAATAAATATTTTGCCTAATTAAAACAATTAACGCTCATATTTGGTATTTACTGTTCATGTACGGGGTTTGCCGAATGTTCACGAATATGAATCCGATAGCGCGCTGGTAATATATATTTCTTCACAGGCTTAAACATGCTTATAGATCATTTATTTTTTGTGTGTATAAGTATTTATATATTAATAATAGATTACAACATAAAAAAATAAATATTATGCTTAATTAAAATAATAATCATTCATATTCGGTATTTACCGTTCATATCCGTTCATATCCGCGAATATGATTCATATCCGGTGTTTAGACATACCGTGGGGAGACTACATGTAGTTTATATATTTCTCTCAAGGTGGGTGTACAGCCAACATCAAGGTACGGCGCCAAGGAATATCAAACATGTACATACACCCCCTTACATGTACCTTGGTTGAGTAGAGCATTGTGAATTATTCCTGCACAGAGAAATTAAGCAGTGGCACAGACGGAGATCAAACTGGGACCTCTGGAAGCATGCGCCCTACCTCTAGGTCACTGCTCCCCGCCCTACCTCTAGGTCACCGCTCCCCATTATAAGTCCTTCATATAATGACACAAGTTTTAAAATGATTACTCTTAATTTAAAAGCCTAATTTATAAAACTGTTGTATTCATAGATGGCTGACCAAGAGGGAAAGAAAGACCAGCCAGGGGTGGCAACTGACAAAGCAGAACAGAAAGAGCAGCCAGGGGTGGCAAAGTTAAAATCAGAGTAAGTTCTGAGTAATTTCCGTTGAATTGCATTTGCCATGTGATAGAGAACATTCTCTGTGACATGTTCTACTGTCATTATACATAATACCTGAATACCTGAATCTTCGGGCCGTCATATTAGCTATGCTGTCTTGGCCCCTTTAATAACGGTCTCTTCTTTAATTATCTCTTCTCTTAATATACATTTACATTATCTTATGTCTCAGGGTGCATTTATTAACACTTGGTTTAAATTTCTTCACATTCCAGTTCTCACAGTTCAGCAGTGACTTAAACTGATTAACCGTATTGGCAGATATAGTTTTTTCACTGAGTTTGTTCCAATATGGTATTGAACTCTGACTGAACGTGTAATGTCTAACATTATGAAAACACATTTTGGGCTCGAACTTCAGGTAATGTCCGCGTAGTTCGGCCTGTGACAAGTTGAATAGCTTGTCCCATTTGAAATTGTCCAGATTGTGTATAGACTTGAAAATTTGTATCATGTCCGCACGATCTCTTCGATACTCAAGTGTAACCAGACCTAACTCTCGTAAACGTTGCTCATAAGAAAACTGTGTTAAAAATGGGATCAATTTAGTCGCCCTTCGTTGTATATCCTCAATTCTCTTAATATCTTTTTTCAAATGAGGTGACCAAACACACGATCCATACTCCAGTACTGGTCTAATCAAGGACTTGTATAGTGGTAAAAACATCTCTTTGTCCATACACTCAAAGGATCTATTAATAAGCCCAAGCGTTCTTTGAGCCTTATTAGTAATGTTAGTAATATGTTGGTCAAAGTTTAGGTTTTTATCAAAAGTTATACCAAGGTCATTTTTAAAGGCAGTTTGGTCTACATATTCATAATTGCCATCTGCACCTCTCATTGAGTATCTAAAGTTTTCATTTTTGGAACCAATGTGTAAAACTTTGCATTTATAAACTGTCATATATGTATATATATATGAACCGTTCTCCAGGAAAGGCGGCTTGCAATTCGTAATTACTTGTTTATTTTGGCCTTATTTGCCTTTGAATATGCAAATTTGGAGAACAACACTAGTTTTAAGGTCAAACAAGTTTGGTGACCTATGATTATATTTTTGTATTTTGCTATTTCTAACATGACATACAAATTTTGAACAAATGATATTATGGGGAATTTTATGCCCCACTTCTCCTACAAGAAACTAGCAAACGTTTTTAAATGAGTTTTGATTATCCCACACATGCCATGTTTCGCAGACCCTTTTGCGTGAGATAAGTGATGGAAATGCAGGAGATTTCATTAAAATGCAGGAGATATTCTCCTTGAAACTTTCAACTTAAATGATTGAGGTTGATATGAAGTTTTGACTTATCTTACTTTGATAACAATTCGATGCATGCTTCATGTAGCAATTAAAACTTATATTTGTGATCATTCTCATAAAGTAAACAAAAGTTGCCACATTCCAGCATGTCCAAGGAAATGCGTGGGATTTGATAAATTGGCCTCCGATCATGCAGGAGTAGAGTCTTAAATGCATGAAACTCACGCATGATGCAGGAGATCTAGCATGTATGTTATCTGTTTACTGTATACTTTAGATTTATTCTGGTTGACCACAAGCCTGAATTGGACACAGACTATGTATCAGCTGCAGTGAAGGAACAGATAGACAATGATAACCAGTCTGCTGATGGTGGACCTCCTAGCAAGCGACTTAAACTCAAGGTACATCTTAGCTATACAGTACAACCTCTCCAGAGCAGCCCTCTGTAGAACAACAACCTCTCTATAACAACTAACATAAAATTTCCATAACTTGATATTTTGCTATAAATTTAATTTCTGAAGAGCTACAACCTCTCTACAACAGCCAATCTTTTCAGCTGCCATGGGTGTTGCTCTACAGAGGTTCTACTGTATTGCATAAGGGGTTAAGTTAGTGCAGTGGTAATTTCAGCTGATTTCGGAAATTTACAAAATTTGCTTACCTACATTTCTTCTAGTGTCACATTCGGCCTACAAGTAGCTTTTTAAAAAGAAATAAAATTGCTAATATTTTTGCATGCTTAATGTCAGAAATTCATATATCATATCATGTCATATATTTCTTTAATTTTTAGCTCCTCTATTAGTAGAAAAAGGGGAGCTATTGCAGTCACCCGAGCTTCGGCATCAGCGTTATGCTTATGTTAAAGTTTAGGTACAGGTTTTTTAACCTCTTATATTTTCATAGTCCTTTGAGATATTGCCTGCATACTTCGCGTACTTGTTCGCCATCATGACGCCAACCCATATGCAGGAGTAGGTAACTCTATCAGGCATTCAGTTGATATTATGCCCCCTTTTTCTACTTAGTGCAAATAGTGCAAATGCTAATGTTTAGGTACAGGTTTTTTTACCTCTAATATCTTCAAAGAGCATTCACATATTGCTATCAAGCATTTTGTTGAAATTTATATGCCCCCTTTTTCAACTTGGTGCAAACGTTAAAGTTTAGGTACAGTTTTTTTCACCTCTAATTTTTTCAAAGTGTATTCACATATTGCTTTGCATACTTGTTCACCATCATGACCCAAACTCCTACATAGTGGAAGGTAACTCTTATCAAGCATTTTGTTGAAATTATGCCCCCTTTTGGACTTGGAAATGCAAAATTAATATTTAAAGTTTTGGTACAATTTTTTTAACCTCTAATAACTTCAAAGTGCATTGTCATATTCCACTGGAGAAAGTCGAGAGTCCAGCACTCATAGGCCTTGCTATTGTGCGACCTAGAAGCCCCATTCTCTACACAACAGAGGGTAATGCTGCTGATATGAAGCATTTTGTTTTGATTATATAATGCTTATACTATCCTAGCATGGCACTGCATGTATTTATTATAAGATAGGTATAAATTATGAGTTTGGTGGTGAAGGCATGGCATTAAGGGGAGGTTGGTCGCCATACTTTCAGCTATATCTGAGTTGTGAATATTGCAAACAGTCATGGAAACTCACCTTTCAGTCAGGGAAAAATCAAGAAATTTTATTCTTTATTTTCTGTGACCACCCTGAGCTTAGCTAACTTAACTTTATTATGTTTGTAGGGAAGGAATAAGCAGAGGCCAAAGCATAAGAGAATTGATCAGGCAGACAAACTCTGCTCATCATTTTTATACGAGGCAGACTGTAAGTATGGGGACAAATGCAAGTTCAGCCATGATACTAAGAAGTTTATGGAAAACAAACTTGCTGACATTGGCTCAGAATGTCACTTGTTTCAGACATTTGGTAAATGTCCGTACGGAATAGCTTGCCGCTTTGCTAAGAGTCATATAACAGACGATTTAAAAAACATTGTCAAGCCTGAACACGACTCACTGAAGAAAAAAGAGGACACAGTGTCGAATGAATTGAAAAAAGAACTACAGCGACAGTTATGGAAAAGGACTTACGATTTTTCTAAAGCTGATAGTGTTCTTGAAAAAATCTGTCCACATGCTAACGATCAGAAACGCAGATCGTATAAACCTGCCGATTCGGCTAAATTGTTGAAAGACAAGCCAGTTAACGATGCAAACACTAATTCTGTTGTAAGTGCTGATAAGCCAGTTGTTGGGGACCATAGTAACGGTGTTGTGGACAGCAATGTCACCGTAGCTGGATCGGTTGCCATGGTAACAGATGAACAGATAGAAACAAAAGTTGAAGCTAAGATGGGAGATGTGGAGATGGTTGCAGAGAAGACAGATGTGTCTGTGGATAGTGGTATTACGATAGAAAATGGACGATTAGATGTTCCATCATCTGAAAGAAAGAAGGTATGCATAAGTGTATTATTTCCCTAAGGACTGAATCTCAAGACTTGAACTGTTAACTTTGTGATTAATTTTATAGCCAAAATAGTAGACAATGGTTCGGAGATTTTACCCAAATTTTTGCCAAAGTACCAGTTATTTCAAGAAAGATTTATCGTCAGTCTAGATTGTGGCCGTTTTTAATTTCAGAGGTTAATTAAAGTGTCAATGAAACTCCTGTTTTAATTTGTTTCATTAATCAGGTTTTCTAATGCAATAAACTATCATTAGATTATAACTGTAATTAGGTAGCTTTTATATTTTCTTTGGTACTAGTATATGTTTATAAAAGATGCAGCCTTCCTCCAGTGTTAAGTGCACTGGATTTGTAACCTAGCAATCCTTGTTCAAATCCCAGTCAAGGCGAGTTATTCCCTTCCATGAAAATTTGACTACAAGGTTGATTCTCTTCTCTATGTGGAGTAGTTGCTGGTTCTATGTGGAAGGGTTAGTTAGACCTGGTTAGGATACTGTCCTTTCCGTCATATATAACTAAAAATTTATTGAGAAACGGTGTTAAACCCAAATTAACAAATGCATGTTTATAAATGTTTTTCTTCTGGTATACTTCAGGTGGATTTTTCCAACAAGCTTTACTTGGCTCCTCTAACCACTGTAAGTATCATTTCTTATAGCAACACTTTCACATAGGGTCACAATATTAAGGGTTCACTTGTACCCATAATTTAAAGAAATAAACCTTTGGTGAACATCTTGAGGTTCAAATCTAGCTGTTTAAAATGTTCAGGCAACTGCCAAATGGCCAAAAATTACCCATTTTGAAAAATCGTCGATTTGTATGAAATTTACACCACGCTAAGGGGCAAATTATTTGCGTTCCATGAAATGTAAGTTCCTGGAAAATACAGGTTTCACAGGGTGCTGGAAAAAATGGTCAAGCTGCTGAAATAGATCCTGTAGTTCATGGAAAGCAAATAATTTTCCCCTGAGCATATATTTCAAATAAATCAATGAAGAAATAAAATACTTTGGGCTATTTTTGTTTTCCAAATTGAATGTTGACAAATATCGACTTGGACCTGTAGCCAAAAGTCACATGGTATTGCTACACTGAACTCTAGGGACTGTTTGGTAGATTCCATCTACTGAGCCACTAACTGACAATCTGGCCCCGATCCCCCAAAGCATCTCAAGCAGAAATCTCAACTCAAATTGAGATTTTGCTAACATCAGAGTCAAAATTAGTAATAAATCTGAAGCTTCAGCTCTTGAAAAAATACTGTTATAAACTCACAATAATATTTATGTTTAGTGATGCTAAATTTGAGCCCATCCTCGCATGGATATTAACATAAAGTCATAATTTGATATTTGAGATAAGATTTTGCTCAGATTGAGATGCTTCAGTAGATTGGGGCCAGGTTGTCATGGGTTTGAATCTCAGCTGAGTTGTATGATCTCCATTTATATTCATGTCTCTCTCATATACTAGTAGTGGAGGACACATATTGATTTTGTGATGGATGGATGTCACGAAGTATGTCAGCACTTGTTCTCCTTATTCATTGGTTGGGTTCCTATGACACTTCACATGATGATAAATTTGTACCAAGCCTGTTTGTTCATATTGTCAGGAATTTTAGGTTGAATGATTTTTGCCAAAGTTATGACCCTTTGTTTGAGACATACGTTTTTGTGGAAGAAACTAGTCAATTTTTTTTACTATAAATTATCAATGATATATTTCCTTGGTAGGTTGGAAATCTCCCATTCCGGCGTGTATGTAAACAGTTTGGTGCAGACATTACGTGTGCTGAGATGGCAGTGTGTACCAATTTGTTACAAGGTCAACAATCAGAGTGGGCGTTACTTAAACGTCACGAATCAGAGGATGTATACGGTGTACAGGTAAGTCTTCTGTTGTTGTCATCATGCCTGCAGCCAGAGCAGAGATCACTAAATCTTGTTGATTGTTGAAAGCTTTCAAGGAATCAATGACAGCTCTAGGCTTAATTGGTATAGAAAATAGAATTGAATCGCCATGACACTATCATGTGATTAATCCAAACTGTTCAATAAATTCAAGGACAAGTGAACATGTGCAAGCTCACATCACTTGGTACTTGATCAGGTATATTAACAATGATACATGTTAGATAATAATTAACAATGGTACATGTTAGATAACGAAAAGCAAGACTCAAAGTTTTAAAAACCAAAATGAAACATTGGATTTTGTAAATATACCGGTATCAAGGCCAGAAATGAGAATCGCTTGCAAGTCAGTGTGTTCCTGGTTATTTTGACATAGTGGGTGGCAATCATGTTTTATTGTGAAGCATTATTTAACTTACATATTTCAGCTTTGTGGTGGTTACCCTGATTCAATGACTCGGTGTGCCCAACTTATCTGTGAAAACTTGGATGTAGACTTCATCGATATTAACTGTGGCTGTCCTATAGATCTGATCTTTAACAAGGTAAACTTGTTTGTATTATAGTCCATGTTTTAGCATGATTTTAATGTTACATGGTCATAATGAGGAAGAGACAGAACTTTGTGTGAATACAAAGGAATCTGAGTATGCTACATAGGCTCTATCTGGATAGACTGCTTGGTTCTTTAAAGTGCTCAGTGTACAGCCTCAATAAATGCTAGACTACTTTTGGGTTACCAACCAGTTCATCTTCAGTTGTGTGCAAAAACACTGAAAAGTGTTTCAGAATTATGACCAAGTGCCCCTGCCGAGAATCAGACCATGGAACCTCTCAGTCCATAGTCAATTATAGTGTTATCCACTCGACCACCATGCCACCAAAGTAGTATTAATAATTAGACCAGAATCATATACTGTATAGCGGGTATATTTCACGGGGGTCTAAGTTTCGCTATATTCGCAGTAAACATCAATAATTTACAAATTTTACAAAGGGAGACAATTCATGATTAAAAATGTGTGAAGGAGCAACAAGAAATAAACCAATGTTGGACAAATGAATTTGCAAGAAGTACATCGGATTAGTAAAAGACAGGTAAACAACCGCAATAAGACTACGACTTATAATAAATTACAAAATATAATTCGAAAGTAGATCTTTGTAAAACGTGTGTAAATTATTTGCATGTGTATCAAATACTATCATACATGCATCATGTTTTCTCAACGTTGAAAGGTGTTAATTATAAGCAAGTGCATCGAACTTGTCAAATTTAACAATTTTGTTTGCAAAACGTGTAAATGTTTGCCGAAAAAGTATTTGTTTGTGTACATGTTCTTGTGATAGTCAACTCAGCCATCGAACAAACTGTTCAACATATAACAGTCGAAACGCAACGAGCGATTTAAGAATAAAATAAATAAGCTTATTGTGTAATTTGTAAATCCCGTAAATCGTTTATAAATAATAACGATATTGCATTTAAGTTTTAAGCTTTATAAATTGCCATGTTCAGTAATCAATTTCCGTTTTTTTATTTTCCAAGGTGTAACTTACGTAAAATTGACAAGGTTTTAAATTCGCGGTCGAGGTCGTTTGCGCGAAATCACGACACCGTGAATTCAGAAAACGCGAATAATGGACCCCGTGAAATATACTAGCTATACAGTACTTAGATCCTAATTCTGTGAAAGTCTTATTGAGGAACTGACTGGTAAGAACTATGTCTAGAATTAATGCTTTGGTGTAAGTACAAATATTTTAAAAAGCATAGCTAATACTTTTATTAATGAATTTCATTTCTTTCCTAATTTCAAGTAAAGTAAAATCATTTTAAGGAATTTCATTTCAAAGAAATCATAAAACATGTATGTAGACTGAAAAAAAACCCTATTTACTTATAATGATAAGATATTGTGATTGATCTCAACCAAGAAATCGATAGAAATTTAACCTCTAACCCCCCTTTAATAAGTTCATTTGTAATTATACATTATCCTGCCATCTATAGTCCTTGAATCTATTATATGATTTCTGATTACAGGGTGAAGGTAGTGCACTGATGGGAAGGTCCTCCAAGTTTGAACAGATTGTGAATGGAATGCAATCTGTGATGGACATACCACTGACTGTCAAACTACGTACTGGAATTTATGATAATAAGAATATTGCACATACCCTTGTACCAAATTTGAGAGATTGGGGAGTTTCCTTGACTACAGTAAGATTTCTGGATTACCTCACTTGTGTATACTATTGATTTTTTATTGACTCACCTGTCACATTGTGACATGGTGAGCTTTTGCGATCACTCTTCGTCCGTCGTCCGTCCGTCCACAATTGCTTGTGAACACATTAGAGGCTACAGTTATGGCCCAATCTTCATAAAACTTGGTCAGAATGTTTGTCTCAATGAACTCTAGGTCAAGAATGACACTGGGTCATCTGGGGTTAAAAACTAGGTCACTAGGTCAAATCTTACAAAAAGCTTGTGAACACATTAGAGGACACACGTATGGCCTAATCTTCATGAAACATGGTCAGAATGTATGTCTGTATAAAATCCAGGTCAATTTCGAAACTGGGTCATCTGGGGTCATAAACTAGGTCACTAGGTCAAATCTTAGAGAAAACTCATGAACATATAAGAGGACACAATTATGGCCCAATCTTCATGAAACTTGGTCAGAATGTTTGTCGTTATGAAATCTAGGTCAAGTTCGAAACCGGATCATGTTGGGTCAAAAAAGAGAACACTAGGTCAAATCTTAGAAAAAGCTTGTGAACACACTAGAAGCCACAGTTATGGCCCAATCTTCATGAAATTTGATCAGAATGTTTGTCTCTATGAAATCTAGGTCAAGTGTGAAACTGGGTCATGTGGGGTCAAAAACTAGGTCATTAGGTCATATGTTAGAAAAAGCTTGTGAATGCATTTGAGGACACATTTATGACATAATCTTCTTGAAACATGGTCAGAATGATTGTCTCTATGAAATCTAGGTAAAATTTGAAACTGGGTCATGTGAGGTAAAAAAATTACTCAAATCAAAGACAAACTTTGGGAAAGCACTAGAGGTCACAATTTTGGTCTATTCTGTCAATATTTGTTATCTGATGTAAATAATAAGATTAGGACTGTATGATAACCTTGTACATGCCACTGAGGCTGCTTTTAAGTGATTCTTTAAAGTTGATTTCTTATGTCACCATGAACTATTACAACAGGTGAGCGACCTAGGGCCCTCTTGTTACCTCCCCTGTGTGAAATATGCTAATAATTTGATTTCCTCCCCTGTGTAGTGTACTATTGATTGTTTATTACTTCCCCTTTGTAATGAACCGTGTAATATTTTACATTTGTAAAAAAATACTATACAGCATGCTACTGTAAGTTTAATTCAGTAGTTAATTCTGAGAAGAAATTTTAAATATTTCTACTTAGTTCTTGGTTATTATTTCAGTTACATGGTAGATCACGTATGCAGAGGTATACAAAGAATGCTGACTGGGACTACATCAATGAATGTGCTACTATGGCTCAACCAATGCCACTGTTTGGTAATAAAAATACTATTTATTTTTAGTCTACTTTGTCTTATCTACTTAAATTTACTTTAATATTTTAATAATAATGATCCAACATTCACTCTGAGGAAATTACTGTTGTTGGTAAAGTGTGGGAAATGCATGTTTTTCTGCATTTTTTTTTTATCTCAGATGGGGATATACGTGAATACATAAGTTGTGTTATTTTAAAGCACAAGTGTTCTTCACTCTTGAAACAACTTGAGTGGTTCTTATATACAAACATTTCAAGTTAATTTTAATACAAAAGGACACAGTTATGAATAATTTTATCAATGGTACAACTGTCTTATATTCGTTCTAAAGACATTCTTACACCACAATCAATACATTTGCTCTATTTACTGTAAATCATTTACTGTCAATTAAATATTGTTTGTTTGACCTATACATACCTACCTACCCAGTATTGAATAATTTGAATTGAATGGAAATAAAATTGGCACTACCAAATCAGTGATATTGGTCTCTAGAGAAAAAATATTTTTATTTCGTATTTAACAAGGCCAGAACGTTTTTTACGGTATTGTATTGCCTGCAATTCTTTAATGACTAGCTGTTAAAGGTTTTACTGTTTATATTTATAACAAGCACACAGTTGACAGAGCATGTACAAAGAGTAGTAACCAGCGATATGCAAAAAAGTATATTACTGAGACAACACAAAATCTACAATTTGTCAATTGAAATAAAATAAAATAATTTACCTACCTACCTACCCAATGAAAAGATATTGGGCCGGTATAGGTCAAACAAACAACATTTTAATTCAGGTCTCACGTCATATTCATGTGATCTTTATTTCACAAATTTCTGTGAGAGGCTTATTTCACAGTCGAAGTTTCCATGATAGGTTGTCTAGTGGCGTAAATAGATTTACACAGATCTATGAATTGTAGAGAAATACTGGCAAAAATAAAGTCCTTGCAAATAATTCCTGCTGTACAGTAGCTTAATAATAACATAATACATACAATATTGAATGGCACCTTCTGTTTGTAGGTAATGGAGACATCATGTCATATGAAGAAGCCAATTTACGTCGTGAACAAACTGGAGTCAGTGGACTTATGTTAGCAAGGTGCGCACTGGTGATGGAGGTTTAGAGCTATTCTAGGGCTGAGCTGTATGCCTGTGGGTGTAGTGGAAGTTTCTCTTAAATACAAATTAGTGTTTGTTGTGGTTGATTAGTAAAGTCACCTTTGGAATATAGATGGAAGTGTCAATTTTAAGCTCACCTGAGCACAACGTACTCAAGGTGAGCTATTGTGATCGCCCATTTGTCTGTCATGCGTGTTAACACTATAGAGGTCACAGTTTTCCCTAAATCTTTTTGAAACTTGGTCACAATGTTTGTCTCTATGAAATCTAGGCCAAGTTTGTATCTGGGTCATCTGGGGGTAAAAAACTAGGTCAAATCAAAGAAAATGTTGATTAATCGTGGACATAGATTTCGTGGTCGAATTCAACAACGAAATCAACAAAAATTCAACTCCCTCGAAAAATAATTATTTTACAGTATTGTTTTTGTTTGATTTTACAGGGGTGCATTAATCAAACCTTGGGTGTTTACTGAAATCAAGGAGCAGAGACATTGGGATATAACATCAACAGAAAGATACGATATGTTAAAGGATTATGTTAACTACGGTTTTGAACGTTGGGGATCAGACCAGCAAGGAGTGGAGAATACACGACGATTCTTGCTAGAATGGTTATCCTTCTTATACAGGTGAGTTTTGTTGTGACACACTTTTAACTTGATCAACTTACTACAAGTGTATAACTGGAATTAACCTGTACTTTTGTTTCCTTTACATTAAGCCAGTTGTAAATGTGTGCTCATTCCTATATTTCATGCATAGTTGGCCAATGAAATGCTGCTTTGAGGGAAGAGACAGAAACTAAGTATGATACAGTTAGATCTTGATATAACGACACCCGATACACTGAAAAATTCATTATACTGACATCAAATTTGGGGACAAAAGTATTAAAATGCTCTTTGTTTCAATTCAGTATACTGACATATTCGTTACAACGACAAACAGCGTCGTTGTATCGAGATCTGACTGTACTAGGAATCTTATTCACTATCCTAGTTTTTAGCTCCACTATTCGTAGAATAAGGGGAGCTATTGCAGTCACCCGAGCGTCGGCATAACACTTTTGTTAAAGTTTAGGTACAGGTTTTTTAACCTCTTATATTCTCTAAGTCCGTTGAGATATTGCTTTCATACTTTGCATACTTGTTTGCCACCATGACCCCAACCCATATGCAGGAGTAAGTAACTCTATCAGGCATTTTGTTGAAATTATGCCCCCTTTTTCTACTTAGTGCAAATGTTAAAGTTTAGGTACAGGTTTTTTAACCTCTAATATCTTCATATTACATGGACATATTGCTTTGATACTTTGCATACTTGTTCACCATCGTGACCCCAACCCCTACACAGGAGAAGATAATATTTAGCATTTTGTTGAAATTATGTCCCCTTTTGGACTAAGAAATGCTTATTTGTTTACCTTCATGACCAAGAGGACCTACACATGAGTAGGTAATGGTCCTGCATAATTTGTCCATATTATCCCCCTTTTTCGACTTAGAAGCCCCAACCTCTACACAGCAGAGGGTAATGCTGCTGTTATGAAGCATTTTGTTTCGAGTATATAATGATTGTACTATCCCAGCATGGCGCTGCGAATAGTGGAGTGCGCTGTTCGTGGACAGCTCTTGTTTTTAATAGACTCCTTGGCTCTTAAAGATTGTTTCAGAAATGACCAAGTGACCTGGCAAAGATTCAAACCAGGGACCACTCGATGTGTACACAACTCATGTGCAGCTTTTTGAGACACTTATGATCTCCCTTAGTTAGATGTTTTGTAGTCAATTTACTTACTCATTATTGATAAATATATGATGATGGACCTCAAGTGATTGGGGGACAAATTAACATATCTATGGAGTAAAGAGTTTGTTCAAAGTAACATAGTTATGTTGTTTTGCAGATACATACCTGTAGGATTGTTAGATAGAGTTCCACAGAAAATCAATGAACGACCCCCATTTTATCATGGTAGAAATGATCTCGAAACATTGATGGCTAGTCCGAATTGTGGCGACTGGATCAAAATCAGGTAAATTAGAACTATTTATAAATTTAAACACTAATTGCATTGTATCTGAGTGTTTAAAAAAACGTAGTTTGATGTTGAGCTCATAAGGGGCTATATTAGAATCACATTAACTTTTCAGTCAGTATGTTGTTGATCCTTCCAACTGTAGACAAATTTTGCCTGTGTTTATAATCAATCATTATACTACTTGGCTGTTCTGCTGCATTCCTTCAATAATTTGCTATTATCTTGTATTCAGGGCAGTATTAACTATCACCTTAGTGAAAGCCCTTGTTATAATTACACCTTTTCATGTTTGGGAGTTGAAATTAATTCCTTACCTGATCATATCTTTTTTGTTGTGTATATTTCAGTGAGATGTTGCTAGGCCCTGTACCAGATGGATTTTCGTTTCTACCAAAGCACAAAGCTAATGCTTATAAATGAGGACCTGAACCAAGTGTTGATTGTTTAGGCCTTAAAAAATTATTTGTTTTCCGAACAATATGCTGCAACACTAATTTATGTTTTAATGCTGTATGATCTTAATGTCCCAGCATCTACTGATGCAGGGGGCATATAGTGATTGTCCTGTCTGTCCCTCCCATTGAAAAAGTTTACCAAAAGTTTAAAGTTTTTGAAACTCAAGTATAAGTCCCATCAAGGTATTGCTTTCTAACTTCTCATATTCTTATCAGCATAAACACCTTACATTGTTAACGCCATGTAACACCATCCAAATGGCAACATTTCAACAGAATTATGGCCCCTGATTGACTAAGCTAGATATTATGGACAAGGCTTCCACCGGGCATAAGCGCTTATTGAAAACAGTCATTAAAAAACATTTTTGAAGGGAAGCTACTCTTCTTCATTGTAACTCCCATCCCTCCAAATAATAATATTTTCCACCCTTCCTACCCTACTTTTTGTTGGCATGTTACTGTGAAGCAAACAATTATTTTATGCCTTAAAGAAGGACTTTCCTGCAGTTATCTCCCTTGCTGTGCAAGCAAAGAAAGTTATCTTTGAATGATTACAGGAACAATACAGTGCTTTTATTTTTATACCCCTCATTGAAGATGGGTTTGTATAATTCTTGTTTTGTTGACGAAAGTCTGTTAGTTGACCTGCCAGTCCGTAGACCAAATGGTTTCTGGTTGATATCTCAAGAATGCTCCAGCCTATGAGGTTCAAACTTTGTTTAGAGGTTGGTCCTGACTTGCAGATGATCCCTATTGTTGTTAAGGGTCAGGAGCGCATGTGTGGTAGGATATTGGTAATCAAAAATGGGGGCATTATGTGTTCTTTAAGCTCTTTGACCCTCCATCCCCCTGATTTTTGTCTTACCATCAGAGATGGTCAGTATTAACATTTGAAGGAAATGATAACTGTAACAATCATTTGTGAAATCTTGTCATTAATAAATCATATGTTGGTGAAATGAACGTGTGTCTCTTATAATTTTTGAAAAATGTCATAAAGTCAGTAGCGATTGATAGAAATGTTTGCGCTGTTTTGACAATTCGCTGGCTTAGAATGAAATCTGCAACTGAAGGCGCATTTGAGCCTATTTCCATGAAAATCGGTCATGTTGACCGAACTGAAGTTTAAAAAGCTTGTTTTTAGTAGTTTTTAGACCGTTTCTTCTTGTTTTCTCAAAATATTGATTTTGTACTTATGACCTTCTAATTCTATGCCAGTGAATTGTTCGGAGGTCACTAGATTATCTATGCATACTTAAGATACTAATACATGGATAAATATTGAAAGGATTCCACAAAATCTCTGGAAACTCTTCTACCCAAAATTCTTGTTTTTCCTGTCCTTCATGCTCGTTAAAATCTTTTATTTTATCATTATGTGATGAAATAAATAACTTTTTCATTCAAAACAACAATATCCTCTATACATTTGCAAAAATAATGGGGAGTTGACGGCACAACATGGTTATGGTTATATAAGCAGATTTATCTCAGTGGTAATGCACTGGGCTGTCAATCCTGAGGTTATGGTTTCAATCCCTGGCATCGGAACTTGACATTTCTGAAATATTTGTAATATTTCCCGCTATATCTGGCCGCGTGGTCTGCAAAGTATCTGGAAGTGCCAGGAAGCTGTGTATCGATGCTATACACTTCTGCAGCACCGGGCATGCCTGTATCTAATGTCTCTCCCTTCAGGGGCTTTCTCTCAGTCTGTCCCTCTGGTCAGATCATGCTGTATCTGCACTGGTAGAGGGTGCACCTGCTCCCTTGTGGCTGCAACACAATTATGTAAAGTTCCTTTGCACAGGCATTTGCATGAAAAAGGCGCTATATAAATCTGGTATATTTATGGTTATTTTGAAATCACATGTAGTACTTGAAGAGTTCAGACAGAATTAATTTAAAACCCGGGTGAGATTAATCAAAACAAACCAACTGCTGGAACACATCTATATGCTTTAATAATTTATTCTTATACCTACATAATGAACTAATTTGACAACAATGTAGATTTTCCCTCACATAAGGAGAAGTGGCTGGTTCCTTGTAGGAGGGTGAGTTAGTACTGATTTTAATAGGTGAATCGGTTGCCGTATGTAACAGAATTATTGTTGAGAAACGGCATTAAACCTGAATATTATAGGAAGCATACAATATAGACCTAGTGTGTGCTTCATATAGTGTAAGATCATGCCTCCATCTATATTTAGCCAAGGCTGACAAGGTCTCGTGGCTGACTGATTTAGCTGCATTTGTTTACTTACCAAATATGAACAATGGACTAGACAGGTGCCAGGGTACTGTTTTATCAAAGCACTTACGGAAATTTTAAATTTAAATTCTTAATAGCTCTTTAACAGCTTACTTAACTGTGATAAGGGATCGTTCAATATTAATTATCATTTAGTCAAGGAACTCCTACAACCAATATCTGTCCAGGCTTCACAAAAGTGAGAAAAAAAGGCCGGACATCCGGTCCGGCATAAAATAAATTTGGCCGGACCGAATCAATTTTGGCCGGACCGAACAATATTAATAGGAAATATTTTTTGTTGAGATTTGTATTCACAAAATGTGTTTCGGAAAATAACATACCGAAGACAGAGTACAGTATAAGTATTCGTCAAATCAGCGTCTTTTTGCAAATTAGTTCTCTTTCCATCCTTTAAACAACCAACCTGCGCATGCGCATCGTTAAATTACCGGAAATAATGCTTCGTACCGATAAATTTCGTACCAGACGATACGAAAATTTTGACGGACATTCGGACCGGCGAGCTATAATTTTTGTCGGACCAAACTGATTTTCACCGGTCATGACCGGCGGTCCGGCGATTTTCGCGAAGCCTGTCTGTCCCCAATGTGTATGTTTTAAAGAATAATTAGGACGTAAGTTTACGATTTCCGTAAATGCGTTGATAAAACAGTACCCTGATGTTTACATAATTATGTTAATCGAGCATTCAGTTGAACAAGGAAACAATTTAATACTGGTTGTAAATACATCAGAAATATTGCCGCGATAAATTGCTATACAAAAACAAACCCTAGTATATTTTCTGAATACTTAGGAGCATGCAATATTTATACACTGAACACAACTTACAAACAAACACTTTATAAGATATAATCTTAGGACAATTACTTTCTAGATCTCTACAAGAATAGAAAAATCTTTATTTAACACCAATAGGTAATCATTGCTTTCCCCGACTGGATGACAAACTGACAGCCCTAATGTGATAATGAATATTATTTAAAGTAATTGCCAAGAAGTGTTGGTTTATAGGTTTTATTCAGTGTATAAATGTTGCAAGCCCTTACATATACAGAAATAGTAAAATACTAACTTGAAGTATTATTTTTCTACAGCAATTAATCATGCTAGAGTTGTAGGCACATTAAACAATGAAGAACATTTGATTCACAACAAAATCTGGTACACTGTACTAAAGTGAACAAACGAGAAATGTGACAATTATACAAAATAATATCAGTTTTCGAACAATGTCGGTGAAACAAAACCACAGGTGCAAAGATAACTAGAAGGATTTTCGACACAAAAACGTATTTCTCCCACAAGGGGCCTTAACTCGGGAAAAAATAATCTGACCTAAAATTCCAGACAATTTGCACAATGAGGCTTCGTACTGAGCATTCATTTGAAGTTTCATTGAATTGAACCAGTGGTTAAGGAGAAGTGAGGACAAACTTTGTGACATTCAGACATCCATACGGACGTCCAGGACGATACCAATATGTCTTCCCCCATGTACATGTGGGAGACAAAATTACGCAAGGTAAGCAGCTAATACTAATTAACGGCTAATTGGCTAATTTACATTGAATACACCTGACAGTATTAAACAGCCCCCTTTGATATTTCCCTTGAATGCCTGCTTCGTCATGTAAGTCTGTTTGAAAAATATATGTCACAGTTGCCTTGATCTAATAAAACACCTTTGCAACGTGCATTGAACAATAAAACAGAAACAGTTGAGAGGACATTTCAAAATTCAATTTTATGGTGGTAAACAATCATGAAAATGCATGCTGTTAGATAATATTATAGGGAATAGAAGACCATCATCTGGACCACGAAATAATCTCATTAGTTACAATAAGTGATGATTTTAAAGGACAAAAACTTGATGTGATCATGTTTAGATGCCGTTAAATACATCAGAAATTTACCACAAAAATCAGCACAATAAACACATCTTCAATTTAATTACATGTCATTTTTCCCAGTGACTGTTCTCTACATAAACTTAAATTTATCACAATACAGTAAAACCCCTGTTAGACTAATACTACAAAACACTAGTACAGTACAGCCTCTTTAGAGCAACAACCTTTGGGAAGGGAAAATATGTTGACTGTTGCTTGTAGGTTTTTGTTGCTCTACCGAGGTTAAATTTACTAGTACAAATGTAGAAGAATTTCACCAAGGAGAAAAATTTAATAAGACCATGTGTCTGTCATTCTAATCCTATTCCATAAACTGTAGTAAAGTGTATATATACTGTGTTATATTGGGGAAATGAATGTGTATAAACTAAATTTATAGTAAATATGGTCTTAGGGAAATTTTGAAGGTGTTGTTATAGAGAAGTTGCTCTACAGAGGTCTGGTCTAGAGAGGCTATGTTTAAATAAAATATCACAGACAATAAAAGCACACATTTTTTTATATTTAAACAAGTGTAATAATCATTACCAGTGTGAAGCTTGTATTAAAGACCAGCTCAAAATTTAGGGTCACCACAGACCATATTCATAGGAAATTATTTACAAGGACAAGTTAGCAATGTTCTAATACTATACCAAACTTGATACTAGTTAGTAATTATACCATCTCTCATTACGCCTCGGAACCATCAGTGGTCTATATTTAAGTTTCACAGGAGATGATTGACAAACAATATCTATCACAAAATCAGTAGAATAAATAGTCATATTTTTCTCTTTTTTTTCTGTATCAAACTCTAATAAAAAGTAACAATTTAGTAACACCTAACCCATTGTGCACAAAACAAACCAAGAAAAAAATCTGACCTTTGACAAAATGAAACATCAACTAAGGATCAACAATATCACAGAACAGTAAAGACATTCCAAGGCTCGTCCATCTACTAGTTAAACAAGAAAATGTTAATGATCATGCATAAATCATGCAATAGTTGAAACTACGTGCCATGGACTAGTGAGTATGTCTCGGAAACATAAAAGGTATATTCACGCCTCAGAATTATTTGATGAAAAAACCTCTAATGGCAAACAGAATTTCTAGCTTATCTTTTTGCTAGAGCATTTCTCTTGCCTGCAGCTAACGTTCTAGCAGGCATCACTTTAGCCCGGGATTGTCTTCTTTCTTCTTTAAGCTGCAATTAAGAACAAAATTAAATCTGAAAATATGTAGAGAAGATAGAAGACCGAAAAAATAAAGTTTAGCAAGATTTTCAGGGTACTGTTAAGTTTGCTTGCATAATTTGACTAGCTCCTAACCTTTATGCATGAATCTATTACAAGGTTCTTGCCTTGAATATATCAGTTTCCGCGGGCAAATTGTGCAATATTGGTCCATTAGATTTGTGTTGGTATTACACCTCAAAAATCTTCGTCATACTTCCCTCTTATGAAAATGTACAACCAGGGTTACAAATATAGATGACAAATCAGCTGTTAAATTATACTAATAAAAGGTCGAGATTTGTGTCAAATTCTCCATACTGTATGTAAATGCAATGTGTTTAAGGTTCAAGTGAACTTAATAACAGTATCCCTAAAAAAACAAGACTGCGTTCAATAAACGCTTATGCCCCCTGTGGAAGCCTTGTCCATAAATAAGTCTAAGTCCAAAATTAGGTCAAGGTGAAGGTCAAAATGGGGTCAGGTGATACTGGCGCGTGGAGAGTGTTCATATACAACATCCATGCAAGTATGAAAGCTTTGTAGCAAGCCATATTAATGCTAGAAGAAACGGTCAATTTGGGTTAACCAGGACAGACGAACGGACAGGTGAATCACTATATGCCTCCCGATCTATCGATACGGGGGCATAAAAATGCTAAACTACCAATCTGTTGAAAAATTTACAAATTACTCAATAGATTGGTTTAAACTGTATTTATTTCAATATTCGTACATATATACAATAATACAAACATGGAATAAGTAATGGATCGGAAAACAAGTTTTTGAAAACTTATATTAATTCCTCTCCAAGGTATTTGTTAATACGAGAGGAAAGATCATGTGATGATGGGTTTGAAAATAAAGTTCAGTTTGCCTTTGGATTTACAAATTACTCAATGGATTGATGTCCTAGATGACATTGAAACGATATAAATCGCTATTGGAATGTTGAATGCTACAATGAAGGCAAGAGACTATCTGTGTAAAAGCAAGACTGAGAAGACATGCTAAACTGTTTAGTTATTGATTGGAAGCCATTAGTGGTCTACCAAACTCATGTATGCAAAGCAATATACAAATGTACATGTGACTTCTTTGAAGGTGAGGAAGAGGGGGATATAACAATCTCAACCCACTGAAATAAACATGCCCTTACCCTTTCTTGATAACGCCTCTCATAGAAATCCATATCTGACTCGCCAGGTTTCTTCATAGACGACATAAGTTCTGCCAAATCTGCATCATCCTCTTCAGGTCCTCCTGTTTGTAGATGCATGTGGAAATATTATATGAGATTGTCAAACATAAACAACCAACATGATACATTGATACATGCAAATTGAATCATAAAGTCCCATTATCTCTCCCAAAACTTTTGTCCAAACATCCAGTTAATACAAGGAATAAGGATGTTTTTCACAAATGACCAATAATTGACGACATAATCTTAATTATATCTGTGAAAATAGACTATTAGCCTGCCAAAAATCACATTCTAACACAACCAGTAGTTTCAGCTATATACACACAGAGGAAACCAAGCTGTGCTAAAACTACCGATAAAACACAGCTATGGCTGAATAACTTCAAACTGCAAATAGGCTTCCGAGGAAGAAAATAGTGCTGTAGTTAATACGTTTTGATGTTTTGTCAAGTGCGGAATTTTGTCTACAAACCAACTAGAGGCTGTATTTTGTTTTCTTCATTCTTATGGTGTTTTCCTACTTTGGGGCTCAACAACAAAAGTGCTCAAATGCATCAGTCTGCAGATAGGATAGATTTGACTCTCTTCAAGGTAATACAATTTCATGAATTCTACCCTGTCTCTATACAAACATATTTGAACACATATTTCAAAGCAGATGTGTTACATGTATAAGTCATGTGTAAGTCACAAATTATTTTTGAATAACCGCTATGGTAATTGTGTATACATGTATATATAAGTACAGCAATATGAACCTGATTCTATTGCTGAGCTATTGTCTTGATTCTGACCTTTATGCCTGTCAGTGTGTATATTACAATGTTATTGCATTGAATATATCAATTTCTGCAAGCAAATCATGTATTGCTGGTGACTGGCGTTTGTTTTTACCTTTGTGCACTAAAAATATTCTCTTTACTTCCTACAACCGTGTTTAAATATAGACAAGAAATCATTTGTTAAATTATACTAATAAAATGATCAGGTTAAAATCTCAGTGATTTAACACTGAAGGGAAATACATAAATGGTCTAATAAGTAACGGGTTTATCACAGTCTAGTTGCGTTTACTATAACAAGAGCACCGCCTACGAGTGCTGGACACTTGACTTTCTCATACTTGATATTAACCTTGCACATCTGTGAGTCAAACTCTAACAGTAACAAGGGCAGATAACCCATAAATATAGGTCACACAGTTATCAGCCTTGTCAGTATGGACTCCACTTGTGATGGTGAATAACTATGTTACGTTTCAAGTTGATACCTTTGATGGTCTTTGAGTAATTGACAGAGAAAATGACTCTGACAATAAACTTAACCAACGCACACAATCCCGTCAAGACAATAGCTCTTTTTTCTTTGAAAAGTCGAGCTAAAAATGAAGCAACAAACCTGTGATTGCTCTCTGCTGCTGTTTATAGTGTTGGATAGATTTTACATTTCCACGTAAGAATGGATGATCGGATGATGTAATTGGTTGATTCAAAAACTCCTCAGGTGGTGCACCTGTAAAAGATAATCAAATAATTTATGTAGAAGGTGATATCAGATTTCATCTAATATGAGGGTTAACCAACTAGTATAATTACATAGTATGAGGGATGATCAAGAAGTATAATCATATAAGGGTTTATCAAGAAGTATAATAATATAATATGAGGGTTGATCAAGAAGTTTAATCATATAATGAGGGTTGACCAAGACGTATATGCATATAATATAAGGGTTGATTAAAAGAAGTATAATCACATACTATGAAGGTTGATTGAGAAGTATAAACATATAATGAGGGTTGACCAAGAAGTACAAGCATATAATATGAGGGTTGATTGAGAAGTATAAACATATAATGAGGGCTGATCAAGAAGTATAAGCATATAATAAAAGGGGTAATAAAGAAGTATAATCATATAATATGAGAGTTGTTCAAGTAGTATAATCATATAATATGAAAGTTGAGCCTCCTTCACTCTGCCATCTGGCTATTTAGGTGGCATCAGTCATATCTAGTTAATACTATTGAGAAGGTTGATCAAGAATTAAAGTCAAATACACATAAACAATGCTAACAATGCATTAACATAGCAATGCTAAAAACCAATTCCCTGCTGGAGACAGTATAGAAGTGATAAATTTACAGGGGTTCTACTGAGGTATAATGCCCAATCCTGATAACGAGTCGCAAGTATGTTTTGGGTGCCATTAGCACACATTCCTTACCTCAACTAGGTTTCAAACATTGTTTTATTGTTAAAATTCAGATTATGGAGTGTCAAATGACCATAACTTTGTCAATTCTTTGAATTTTTTCATCAAATAACTTTAATTTGTGCAGAAAAGATCATTCTTCCTAATGCAGCAAATCCGGATTTCCGGATTAATCCGGAATTGTAGGACCCCTGATAATTTAATTTGTTAAAATTTTGCTTAAAAAATGAACAGAAGTGCATGTATTGCAAAGCTTACCTATACCACTAGGATCAAGCCTATTGTGTCCTTCCATGAGTGATGAGAAGCCAGTAAGACCACCCATAGCTTGATATGGCACGTCCTGACCTACAGGATGACCCCTCGCTATCCTCTCATCTTTGGTTTCCACAACCATACTGTGAGCATCATGAGGCTGACCACATCCACAGGTGAAGGAACTAGTGAAGCCAGAACATTTACATTTGTCTGAAAATATCAACAGTCGGGAATGTTGAGATACTTTAAGACTTAAGGAATTTAATTTAAAAGTAAAAAAACGGGGCAATAATTCTTGCAAGATGCTGATCAGAGTTATATAATGGGTCTTGTTTAACAGGCTCAGGTATTGATAGTGAACAATGGGTCTTGCTTAACAGGCTCAGGTATTGACAGTGAACAAGTTTTGCAAGTTTCAAAGCAATAGCTTTGATAGTCTATGAGAAAAAATGACCTATATGTAAACACAAAACTTAACCAAACAACGCCACAGACTGTCAACTGATGACAATAACTCATCACAATATAACTCATCGTTTTTCAAAAAATCAAATGAACTAAAAACAGAGATTAATTTACCTTTTTTACACCTGTACGGTGATATGACAGCATGTTCATCAGTAGTATGTTTACATTTACATTTTATAGATTGTCTACCACTGAAGGGTGGAACATAATGGTAGCTACGGCAACCACAACCTTTCACTTTACATGGCAACAATATAGGACGCTCTGTCGGAATCTTCTCAAAATCTGTCTTATGTTGGGAGTATCTACAAAATAATGATATAGAGGATATTTGAAAGATCAATTTTATTTCACTCGTGATCACATAAAATTATATTTTCACTCGTGGCTACGCCACTCGTGAAAATATGGATTTTCTGTGATCACTCAATGAAATAAAATACGATCTTACACCAAAAATCAACAAATTTTCTGTTTATTATATGCTTCAATTTCTCTTAAAAGGGTACCGTAATTGGCTTAATTGGAAAAATCATGTCGAAATTGGAACGGCACGATGTGACAATTGTGACGTCATGATGACGTAACGCACATTTTAAAGCCCGGCGCCGTTGACGTTACGTTTCTTTTTCTGAACGATACAGGAACCAGCCTCTAAAACAGTGAAAATAACAAAGTGGTAATTTCACTGTTATTTTCACTGTTATTTTCACTGAAAAATCTCCGTAATCCATTGAAAGCAAATAATAAAGAGGTATAATTTTTTACACATACACTTTTCTTATATTATAGACAATCATGAATTATACAGTGTCATGAAAAAAACTACCGGTACTTTTATCTATTAAAATAATGTAAAAAAAATATCGATATATGTCAACATATTGAAAAGTTTAAAAGAGCTGCAATGATAGAAGACAAAAATTGGACACTATAAAATTATAAAATGAAAATCTGTGTTCAAAGGGCAAGAACTTCTTACAAAATCATTCTTGAGTTACGCCTGACAGCCTGGCTTAAATTTTCGTAGATTTTGTAGTTGAACTTGACCATGAAATTTAATTCCCAAGATTATAATCAAACCTCTCTTCATGTTTGGTAATCCACAAAATTATGACTCCACTAACTAGCATTTGACCAAAATCCACGAGATTTAATGTCCATGAAAATATGGATTTTCTGTGATCACTCAATGAAATAAAATACGATCTTACACCAAAAATCAACAAATTTTCTGTTTATTATATGCTTCAATTTCTCTTAAAAGGGTACCGTAATTGGCTTAATTGGAAAAATCATGTCGAAATTGGAACGGCACGATGTGACAATTGTGACGTCATGATGACGTAACGCACATTTTAAAGCCCGGCGCCGTTGACGTTACGTTTCTTTTTCTGAACGATACAGGAACCAGCCTCTAAAACAGTGAAAATAACAAAGTGGTAATTTCACTGTTATTTTCACTGTTATTTTCACTGAAAAATCTCCGTAATCCATTGAAAGCAAATAATAAAGAGGTATAATTTTTTACACATACACTTTTCTTATATTATAGACAATCATGAATTATACAGTGTCATGAAAAAAACTACCGGTACTTTTATCTATTAAAATAATGTAAAAAAAATATCGATATATGTCAACATATTGAAAAGTTTAAAAGAGCTGCAATGATAGAAGACAAAAATTGGACACTATAAAATTATAAAATGAAAATCTGTGTTCAAAGGGCAAGAACTTCTTACAAAATCATTCTTGAGTTACGCCTGACAGCCTGGCTTAAATTTTCGTAGATTTTGTAGTTGAACTTGACCATGAAATTTAATTCCCAAGATTATAATCAAACCTCTCTTCATGTTTGGTAATCCACAAAATTATGACTCCACTAACTAGCATTTGACCAAAATCCACGAGATTTAATGTCCATGAAAATATGTGATTTAACAGTATTGGAACTTACTTGTGTTCACAGAAGCATTTAAACTTACTTGTGTTCACAGAAGCACTTTGTTTCAGGACCCATAAGTTTACAATCCATTCCAGTAGGTGAACTGTAGGCTGTAAACAGTCGGTTCTTTATTCTCTGTGGAAATATTTAACCCAAAGTTAAACAAATTCAAATCAAACAATTATATCAATATCATATTCTGAGATACAGTACTTATAAATGTATCTGTATGTAAGAGGTATTTAAAAAACATTTTTGACCATTAAAGGACCAGTAATAATCTGACAATAAGCAATCAACAAAAAAATCCTGAAAACATGCAAAGCTATATAGTATACATACAATTCTGTGAAATTTCATTAAAATCTGACAAATGGTTTAGGAGAACAAGAGTGTACAATCTAATTTTGTCCATATTAAAAGGACCATAACTCTGGCAATACTCATCAAAATTCCTGATTATACGAACAACTAGGCTTGGTTATAACTATTAGTGGGGTTAGACCTAAACTTTGAAAAAAAACAAAAATAAAATGTGCAGATACCCCACAATATGTGGAGACATTATGATATTTTCATTACGAAACAAGTTTTGAAAGAAATGTTTCAGTAAATTAGTCACATTTCAATAAATGCAAGTGCCAAATCAGCACAAGTAAATAATATTAATGAAAAATATTTTTACCATTGGTATGACTTTTTTCTTGTAAGCGTCATACTGGTCGGGTGTGAATAAAGTACCACCATCATCATCACCTACAATCCTGAAATAATAGTAAATATACTGTAATGCACAGACAATTCAATGCCTATAAGGCTATATTTTTATGAAATAAAAATCTGCTCTTGTATTTTGTCGGTGAATAAAACACAGGCAGGAGTTCGAGTTAGCTGGTACAATTACCTCCCTTGACAATGAAAACGACCTTTGTAATTTTCTGAAGGAAAAAACACATTTCAAACATTGAAACAATTATAATAACACAAGTATAAGGTATCAATCACATGAAATGAAAAATATAAATGAATTGATTATCAGAAGTTTTTATGAAACATAGTGTCAAGAGTATACTAGTTTCTAAAAAAATAGATGCGTCTTAGCTGTAACACTGGATACTCATGCAACTTACCTTATTCGCAACTCATTGTAGTTTTTACTACAAAGTTTACGTTGATTCATTCATAAATTATCATGTGATATTTATTTTCACCGAACTTACTTTTTGATTGAACATGTTCGATGTTCTGAATAGGAACTAAACATATTTTTGGAGTTTAATTAAGAAACAACTATCACAGTATACCGTATTCAATAAATGCTTATTATGTATCTTATATACAGTAGTTATTTTGTCATTTTTGAGCGCACTAACAAATATGACCGATTCACTGTTTGCGGGGCGTAAATAGCACCAGCCAATTTGCCAGGTGTATTTTGTTGCGGTAATAATATACCGAAGCAGCGGCAACACATAACCAACAACACAAGAGACAGAAACAGAATGTATCGTGAAAGATACGTACATTGCTTGGCTTTTGAAATTAACATATCTATTACTAACAAGGGAGGTAATTGTAAACAATAACTACACTAAAGTGATAAACAGGGTTATGGCACTTACGCCCTGCTGCAGTGATTTGAAGTCAGTTGAACTTGAATGAAGTGAACATGAGATATATACAATGTACTGACATAACAGGATGCATGTAGGTAGTCGAAATAATGTAGATATGTAGCTAGATAAACTTTGAGCAGATTTGAAGAAAGTTTTGACATGGTCAATTCCGCACATGTATCACTTTTCAAGATAATGAAGAATGATAAAGACATCAAAAATGAACATAAAAATTTTTCATTTCAAAATGTGAATTATTTCTAGAAGAACTGGGTAGGACCACAGGCCCTCTATACGATTTTATTGCCGGAAAAAATATTACTCTTATTTAACCTCAAGGTAAATTTGTCCGGCCGGAATTGTCCGAGGGTAGGGAATACAATCGTGCCCATAAATCCATCATTTATTCACCGATCTTATCAATCTTGGTGTCAATGGTTAGAGGAATGATTTCTCTTTAAGGAAAAATCGCTGTCATAACATATGTTTACACACAGCAAGTAATATCCGACCGCAAACGGTCACAAAACTTGTCAAAAGGCCATTCCGAAAACATCTGATTGCAGAAATTCTCAGATTGTTCAACTATCGATGATATCGTAATGATTGAACAAATTCCTTCGGCAGTTCTTTCCAGTACATCAAATAGAATAACGTTGTACCCTTAAAGTCCCTTAAAGGAATTAGTTCAATCATTACGATTTGACTGTGTTTTTATTGTTGATAGTTGATCAATCTGAGATTTATGCAATCAGATGTTTTCGGAATGGTGTTTTGTCACAATTTGTGACAGTTTGCAGTCGGACATGACCTCTAATGTGTACACATTTGTTATGACAGCGATTTTTCCTTAACCCCCCAAGTGCCACGGGCCTATTTTGGGCCTATTTTGTTAAACTACGTTGAGTGCCGCGGGCCTATTTTGGGCCTATTTTGTATGCACATAAGGAACCTTGAAATATTACATCTAAACATCGTACGAAAGGGTTAAGATGTAAACAAGTAGGGGTCAAAACATTATGACGTCATTTCCGGTGGAATTCGGACATGACGTCATGCGTCTGACGACGTTATTATTGGCGCCATTTCGCGGACCACGCATCCAAAGTGACCACCGGAAAAGTGATTAATTATGCAGTTAATAGACGGTTGCACAAAAATAAACTATTTACAATAGTTGAAAAATGACAAGTCTTCTGTCTGATTGCAAAAGTAATTAAATATTCGTGTTTGATATTCAGTAATTATGCTACGAAATTTGCGTGATTTTCACATCATTTTGACACGGGATATCGTTAATTATGCATAAACTATGGATAGAATCATGATCTATATAGTATATCTATATACTACTGAAAATTTAGTGCAATTCCATTGAATAATTAGTAAATGAATGTATATTTTGTAATACTTGTATACACACAAGGCGCGCTAATTTTCAACGCAACGTTGTATGACGTCAAACCAAGTAATGAAGCAAACTCGACTTCTTTACTGATATATATAGGGCTCTATATTGTTGAAACGAATGTCGTAAATTGCCTGCTATCATACATGTTCTATATAACATTGTACCCCATAATCACGAACTTGACCCGCGGGAAAAAAACACACAGGAAGGTCCAATCATGGCGTTTCCGGGAATCAATAGTACAATTGCGCACATTTGTGAAAAAAATCATATCGGTCTTCACATTCTGCGTCATATTTTCTTCTAAAAAGTTAGGCACCGGGTTGGAAGTTCATTGTGGAACATATTATTCAACAATTATAAATAAAACAAAATATATTGTGCATCATCCATACAGAGCTACGTCTTTGAAACGAGACCCGACACTAATTAAACGATTATTATCACACTGAATACCATGTTTTTAAACGCACGTTAGATCCATTAACTACATGTATATTATGACTGTCCCAAATAAGTAACCAACCGGTGAACAGTTTATGTAGGATGTATTTAGTTGCATATTTGTATTATGAATGACAGCATACAGATGAGGTACTTCCTCGGAATAAATTTGAAAAAACAACATATGTGATCAATTTACGCACATAATGATAGAACTTCATTTTATGTCCAACGTACTTTTTGTGCCACTTGTTTGTTTGATGCCCAATCATAGGCTTTCAACTCTAGTCCTTAGTTTGTACTCGATCTTAGACTTGTGCTCAACCATAAAACAGACAGTATTCGCTCTTAACCAAGCGACAGATCCAAGGCACATTCATCTTTTCTGTTATCCAGTGGAAGTGCTATTGACCTACTGTTTATAAAGCCTAATAGTAAGCATTACATTAACATGAGCCTGTGTTGGTCAAAATACATTCGCTATTCGTTCAACGACCCCTTTAGTAGGCATCCAGTGCCCCCTTGACTTCTAGATTCAGTGGTGATGATCGTTATTAATTTTGAGCGAACTTTGGATCTTCAACCAGCGCTATCCGAGTTGAGTATTCTCGTATTCATTGTCTTGAAGTACTAGCGTATTTTCGATCAGTATTTTATGAATGTCATTGTTTGACCAGAGGGATGGGTCTATACGTTGATATCTAAGTCACGCCTTATTATCAGTGGAGTAGGTCTTAATTCCTGGTCTCGATCTTAGACCTACGCCCAATGGTCGCTATATTCGTACAAAATTGCTGGCCTTAATCTAGACTGTATGTATAGTAGCAGTTCATTAAATAAGTGGTATTGTACGGGATATGTAAACTGGGGAAGCTAATTTGATTCCCTGCATGCTTCGCGTTTAATTAAATCGAGATTGCGAGATGATGCTACCGGTATTACGAAGGCCGCAAAGAGCCGAGTTACTTCTTAAACTAATCGTTTGTATCAGAAATGCATATAGCATTCTTCTTAAAAAGATGTTGTGCGTTGAACTTATTACCTCAAATTGGAAATCACTATCTCGTCCTACGACATAAAACATTACATCCATACAAAATTAATTCACTCACCAATCACTTAATTATATCGTCACACATACAAAGTTCGATTTCTAGATATAATTTATGAGACACGTCACAGTCGTAAGTGCGTGGTCAGCCAGGGTTCAATACCTTATCTCTTTTCGAATGGACTCATTTGGCCATTCCAAATTTTTCTTCGTTTAGCGTCCGCAGACTGATAGGTTTGGGCGTCTTGAGAGGGAAAAACAACAATATTTAAGTAATAAATGTTTACCATTTTAGCGTATTCTTAGCTCTTATTCAATGAGATTTGTAAAGATTGTGTGTACTTTTAAATATTTACTCTAAATTTAAGCTCAGTATTTTTTCCCACACAATCACGTTTTCAGTTATTTCAGTAAGTTATTATGATTGACAATGCATAAAAGCTATATTTATTAGCCATAATTATAATGATGAGGATAGTAGTCGGTATGACTTGTTTTTTTCGAGGGCTTCGTTTTATCTCCCAGGATAGCTAGATATGTTACGAACTTAGGGTGGACGCTAAACGAAGAAACCATTTGGTATGGAATTCGTCAGCAACTTAGCAACGTACCCGGTGAACATCACATAATAATTATACACACGTGGTGAGTTATCTGTAATAGGATAGGAAACTCTGACTGAAAAGCCTATAAGAAATGACCAAGTGCCACGGCCGAGATTCGAACCAGTGTCGTCTCAATCCATAGTCAAGACTCAAAAGCAATACCCAAGCGACCACCGTGAAACTGTATCGCCATACTGAGGGATTGCTTATCGCATCACCAAGACACGAAGAAGACAAGAACTAGAGCACCAACCATAAATAAAATTAAATATATACATGTAAGCTGCAACCACCCTTTGTAGTGTTGATTCGGTTTAATGAATTCATATTTTTGTGTTCTTTACTAGTACATATGTACTGACGAATGTATTACATGTACATTGTATTGGTAAAATATTAATTGAATGAAATGAAGTGGGTTGCAGTGCAAACAAGTCGCACTACAATGAGTAGAGAACATTACATTAAGTCACTCTATGTGGTGTAATATAAAAAGTAAAGGTAAAGTTTTTGTTTATTATAGCGTCACCCCTATTGAAAGGGACAGCCAATTTGACTTACGAGACACCTATATTTCGTGCGCACACTATCTCCCAAATCCCTTCTCGTATATATGAGTGTTTTGTAAACATCCACTGTACTCCCCATGAAACACAGTACCAATGTGTGTCAAAAAAATATTTTGAAAATGTTCATTAATTGTAGGTGCTATGGTTCCGTTGATATTCTGTGAGGAGATTTATAACAAATGTTGTATGAGGCGGCCAATTCACCTAACCAGTTTTCTAACAGTGTCACCCAAACTACCCTAACACGTACTAAACACCAACTTATCATTCCACAAGCAACCAGCAACATTTCAACATGGGGAGGAAAATCAATATGAATATTGTTGTCAACGTTTTACGACCGGGAATCAAACCCGGATCGCTGGGATACAAATCCAGCGCACTTTATCTACTAAACCATGGCCGTGGCTATATGTACTCGTACCCAATCCTTTAGTTTAATTTTTAGATACAGTACAAAATCATTAAACCAGGGGCCCTAGCTTATTTACTCCGTTCTTGATTGAACTGAACATTACATTAAGGCGAACAGTTCATAGCGGCTTTTAGCAGAATATCATGAAAGATGGTACATGTATGTTAAATACGTAATAGATTTATAAGAATTTTAAAATTTCGACTGCATACTCGCACATCATTCGATTTATAGTTCTATGTATGGTCCGAACGCATGTTAATTAAGGCATCCGTATGATGAACTATTTACAGGGTTTGAGTGCTCATATTGTGTGTAGCTATTCATGAAGAAACATGTTTTTTTACTAGAACAAACTATTTTGAAAAACTTACCTAGGATAAAATATTGCATTAAACTATGGATATTCGAAAGATTTAATTAAGTCAGGCTTACTGGCATGCGAGGTATTACCGGACAGAAATGGCATAAAAAGCTTCATGTCAAGTTAAAAATCGATTTTTACCCAGAATTTTTGGTGCTGACACATACCTGTGTTCAAGGCCTTCCTAAAAATAGAATTCCCGAAAAATGACGTCACCATAACATCCAGAAAATAAGCGTCTAGGACCAGTTGTCCGGTCATTGCTGCTGTCCGGTAATACCTCGCATGCCAGTATGGCATTTTGTTCAGTTTGTGTGTTTATATTTAAACTAAAACATACATATCTTGAATGCATACACGGCGCTTTAATTATCGTCTAATTACGTTGTAACATGCGCCATACCGCGCAGTTTTTTGAACGTCGATATAATGACGTCAACTTGTTTACGTCAAAACAGGCTTGGCACTGTCGACGTAATTTGGCATTTCAACGTCGGCAGCGAAAGGGTTAAAGAGAAATCATTCCTCTAACGATTGACACCAAGACGGATAAGATCGGAGTATAAATGATGGATTTATGGACACAATGGTATTCCCTACCCTCGGACAATTCCGGCCAGACAAATTTACCTTGAGGTTAAATAAGAGTAATATTTTTTCCAGCAATAAAATCGTATAGAGGGCCTGTGGGTAGGACTAGGAATGCATGCATAAATTTTGCCTCAGATGAAACAAGAGCAGGGCTAATCAAATCGGTAGACCGGGGTGGGGACAACCCAGCCAACTCAATAATGTGCACATATTTAGTTAGTCAGTGAGTAAAGTTGTAACTCAGCGCACTGACACCACACCGACCACGGCACAGGCAATATTTTCATAAATTCGAATTAAAATTGGAAACCGACCTCTTATATTCAAGATAGGCATCGACACTGGCCCCAGAGTTGCCTCCAAATTTAAGGTGGACTTGACGATCAGCCATGACTATGTAGACAGAATTTAAACAACTTTTGTGGTTCACTTTTTCCGTTGGCAGCCTGTGTCGGCCATTTGTAAACAAAGTTCAGACGCTTCCTAAAACAAGCGTTTCGTGACCATGATCAAAATATTGCAACCGGAAGTAACATTTTACATGGACACCGTATATTTATTTCCAGCAGCCTCAACTTTGTTATTTTATTGTTGTTTCTGCAAAACATAATCCAAAAGCAGTGTTAGTCATACGTTCAACGAACCAAGTATGAAGTAACCCGTCTCCAGCAAATAAGTTATTTACCCTGCGGATCGCATAATTCCTATTTCAGCGTGATCCTCACTCGACATTAGTTTTCGCGACCCTCTGTAGAAACAATGCCTAGAAAACGACCTACCGAGTCGTCTTGGGACAGGTTAGAGCACAATTTATTCGATATAAAATGATGAATTTGTCATTTTAAGTGTTGTCACCATGTTTTCATAGCCACAGAATGCTGCGAACTCGGTGCCTGGGACGTATCTAGTGGTCAGTTGCCTTTCCGTAGCCCATTGCTAGGAATTGGTTTGCTTCCAAGAGCAGTGCCCCAGCTAGGCGTTAAAAGCAGGACACAACACTCTGCTGCCATTTTCCTGCACCCTGCAGTGCCATTTTGTGATCAAATCTGCCCTTTGAATTTCTTAAGTTATGAATTTTAAAAAAAATGGGTCAATCAAGTAATAACCACATGACAAGTTGTATATTTAAAATCAGATACATCAATCACCCACTAGACACTCTTAAATTAATAACATCAGAAGCGGGGCTTGTTGCTTGTCATCTGCAAAGGCTATCAACCAATGAGATCGTGTCTCACGTTCACGTAAAAGCAACGTATGAATAGCTAATTGGCATTTATCAAAGCAAATTTGATCACAGATTGTCAGTGTTTTTGATATGTAAGTCAAGTAAAAAAAACTGAGTGGGCAATTGTGAATTTCAACAGAAATGTTTAACATAAGTTATTTATAAGTTCATTCTTAAACTTTTAAAGTTTAATAAACGTGCATGCTTTATTCCTTTCATGCACATTTTTTCTCAGGATCTTGCGAGGAAATTAACATGTGCTAATTACCAGATCTAACTTCATGTTTAAATGACATGATATGTGGTCATTTAGAAATCTATACTTCGTTTTGTATAGCACAGAGAATTTGACATGATCCTGACCTTTATGCATGAATATATTACAAGGTTCTTGCGTTGAATATATAAATTTCCGCGAGCAAATTGTGCAATATCGGTCCTTTAGATTTGTGTTGGTAGTACACCTTGAGCGTCTTCGTGATACTTTCCGCTTATAAAAACATACAACCGGGATTATAAATATAGACAAGAAATCAACCGTTAAATTATGCTAATTAAAGTTCGAGAGTCGTGTCAAATTCTCTGGACTGTACTAACTACTTTTTACCTTTTAATAAACGGTTTATTTGCTTACTGGAGAAACACCACAATTTCTGTCAGAAAACACAGGAGATGGCATAAGCAGACTCTTAAACTTCAAAATTTTCAAAACTCCTGCACCCTCCCCCAAAGTGCCCTTTTGACAAAGTTGCACCCTGCCCTTTTCAAATCCTAGCTGGAGTACTGCAAAAGGTTCAATGTTGTGGACTAATATATAAATTTAATGGCTTTCGGTGAGTGCTCGTGAATAGCTGAATGTTGCACCGCGAAGCACCACTGAACAGCTGTAGATTTGTGTCAGTTATACCGTTTACGGTATCTCAAGAAGGCTTTCTTCAGTTTCTTTGTAACTTCATTTTAACATCCCTTGCTGAGAATTTTTTTTATAATGTATATAATATTTGCATAATACAAATACTAAATTTTGACTTAAAACTAAAAAAACTTGTAGTTTTGTCAAAAGACTTGTTGTTTATATCATTTTGTAAAAGTTTTGAAGTAATATAATAACAGATTGCAGATAATTGTTACTGACTCCATCTTTTCTAAACTTAAAATTGTCTTAATTTTCAGCGATGAAGAGTTACTTGGTGATACATCAAGCGTTAGTGCTTTTTCTTCGAAAAAGGTATGCAAGGCTGACCTAAATAAATTCTTTGTTGGAAATTACCCCAACTACATACAAACAATCTTAGCCACTTAACTTGTATTGGCCTGTTTCAGGAGACATTTATGTTACCCTATGAGCATGTACATTTAAAAAAATAGACTCCTCGGTTCTTTTACATGCCCATTATACATCACAGACCTACCTCTCAGTCTAGATATCAAACCATTTCTACTCTAGTTTGATAGGAAACACAGAAGTATAAAAATTTCAAGAATGACAAAAATAACAAAGTGTCTTGGCCAGGGACATTTGGATCGGTAGTCAAGAGTATTATCCACTCAGCTAACTTCCAACCCTACCATGGGGTTTTATTGGGGGCGGGATACAAGTCCAACTCCCAAGTTGCTACAAATGTAACAATGGGTAAACTTAGCTTGTAAACAAGGTGTGAAGGGAGTTTTATTGCAAAAATTGGAAGAAGGCTGTTCGGTTCAGTAACAAGGAAGAAAATGACAAAAAGTAGCCGGCAAGCATGTTTAAATAGCCCATGGATTTTACCACCCTCCGGCTCATATTTACTCCCCTGTAAAACTTTGTTTATATTATTGCAGGGAGGAGATGATGACATTGATGAGGATGCATTGTTAGGATTCAGTGATGATATCCAGGAATACTCTGAAGGTGGCGAATATTCCTTTGCGTAAGTTAAATAATTATGACAGCCCTATATATGACATGATAATGTGTTGCGATTTTTTGTGTATAATAAATTTCTAGCAGTTTGAAGATCATTAGATGTCAGAAAGTTGATCCGTGCTGGTCCTCCTTAACAACTGCCTAGATTTTAATGAAACTCACTGGAAAAGTTGGTACCAAGCCTAGTTGTGCAAATAGTCAGGAAGTTTGGTTGTATGATTGTTGCCGGAGTTAGGGCTGTTTAAAGTTAAATGGTCAAAAATAAGTTTTTCCGCACTTGTTCTTCATAACCATTGGACATAGTTTAAAAAAAAATTTCACATGGATAGTTGGTACCAAGCATAGTTGTGCAAATTGACAGGATTTTTTTGTCCAATGAGTATTGTTAGAGTTGGTGCCCTTTGTGGGAGACTTTATGTCAAAAACCTTTTTAGTTTAACATTTGATTGATCTTGTATTTCTAGTACCAGTGAGATTGACATTGGTCTGGATTCCAGTACAGGGATGGATGGCACTGCTGAAAGTCAGGTAGGTGTATGTATTTAATAATGTAGTAACTAAAATTATGCTATACTAAGTGCAATACACTCCTATACATTTATGATCGGTCAGTAAGATTGTATTGATACTTTTTAATAATGTATATTTTCACAAAGTCTTTGGCATACTGATGCAGCTAATTATTGATTTATTTTCAGGTGATATGTGGTCAAATTATTTGTGTTTTTATACACTAGATCCTTACTAGATATTATTACATCGTAATTGCATAACTGCTTATTCTGTCTCATCATTGCAGCTTATATTACCTGACCAGACCATAAAGAATAATGTAAGAACTGTTGAACATGATATTGTTTTTGTTAGTTCTTGCCTGTTGTTATTTTTGAAAACAAATTTTAATATTGCTTTTACTGTTTGTTTGATTGTTTGTCTGCGTTTGACTGAAACAGTTGTGAGTTTTGTGGTCATTCGGCATTCCCCTGCAAGATTGGTTATTGATCTCCAACTTGAAGAAAAGAGATAATTGCAGGGTTTCCACTGGCTCAAAAAATTTTTTCGCCAATATTATTTATAGCGACATGACTTGGGGGTGGGTGCGGGAGGGGGTGTACCCCCTACGGTTTATCGATTTTTTTTTAAAATACAAGTCAAATGGTTAAATTTTATGCATTCTAAGACTTAGATAATAGAGAAAAGAGACACAATATACAACACATAAAAGTCGATCATCATGACCCTATAGCCCAAACTATTAAAGCATCATGCTTCTGGGAAAAGCCTTTTACAGGCGTACATATACGCCCTTATTCTAGAACAGGTCCTGAATCTAACAAGTACCGACTTTGTGTACCAAAATAGGCTCCTCGTAAATTGTTGCTTTCAACACTGTCACCACACACATTTTTTCTACTTTGTGACTGTCACAAGACTAAAAATCAAGAACATTCCATGGAGTTCAACACACCTATACTACCCCTATTCCATTGATTATTTTTGTTTGTTTATTTGCTTTTATTTATCCTCCCCACCGGAAATCCATATGGGCGAGGCCCCTAGAAGAGGTTAGTAACTTTTAGATTTTGGGGGATAGTGCATGATACAGAAGATGCCCCAGTTCCAGAAGCATCCCTGGTTCTTTACGTGCTGATGTAAAGCATCATACATGGGACCTCGCTTAACGTCTTGTCCATAGACTGTTAGTAATTTTAGTTATGTTAGGTGGGAAACACTGAAAAGCATAATTTCTGTTTTTGACCGTCATGAGTAGGGATTATTATTTGCTGCAATGCATTTTGTTTATACAGTGGAACCCCGCTAATCCAGACCCCTCCAATCCGGATTTCCCTCTAATCCGGGCGGATCTGTTGGTCCCGAATATTCTTATTCATGTTTTAATACATTTTTACCCCTCGGATCCGGAACCCCTCCACTCCGGACAAAATTACGAGGATTTATCACATATTTGCTCTAAAATTGACCCCTCGGATCCGGACAATCGATTTGAACATTGCCCAGGCCAATGTTTTGACAGGTGTCAATGTGTTGTATATTCGCACCATCGTATATGCAATTAAAATAGTCCGATCATTTAACTGTTGTAACATCAACAATACGCAGTGTCGGTGTGTACGTGTTATCGACACGGGTGTGAAAATCACAATTTGGGACAATTAAATATTATCATTTTAAAAGCGCTAATTGACAGCGTTTATTGGCCTATTCAATTAATTAAAAGACTATTGCTGCATTGTTTTGTCTACACGGAGGTCAGATGAATCGAATACAGGTCCCCTTAATGTTTAATTTTGAGAAGGTCGTTATCGACATCAAAGGAAAACAATTCGGACGTTCTCAGTTTGGATAAATCTACGAGTAAATGCTATAAAAATCCATCAAAATGCATTTGACGGATAGTCATTCTTTTACAGAATTTCATATGATAATCATGTCTGAGCCTCCGTCAAAACGTCGTAAGGTTGAAATCGACCTTGAAGCTAAAGTAAAATTGATCAGAGAATATTTTTCTGTACCAAAACCAACAATGAAGGTGTGTAATAAATTGTTGCTGTTTTACATCTCATTTTTTTGTGGTGTTTAGCAATGCCTTCAACTAAGATTAACATACAAGTATCTAAAAATAGAAACCCCTCTAATCCAGACACCTCTCTAATCTGGACTTTTTGTCTGGTCCGGACGAGTCCGGATTAGAGGGGTTCCACTGTATCTGGGAAAATGTGTAGGCACTTGCCCACAGTGCCTATAGGAAGCTGTGCGTCTGGTTTTAAGTTGGGAAGTGAAGCACCATCACGTTTCAGTAGTGAAGCACTTGGCCATAAATTTGTTACAACTTACAGGCATAGGCCTACTGGAGCTATATTATCAAATTTCTTGTTCTTATGGAAATTGAATGAAGACAGGACAACACAATTCCAAGAAACCACGAGTAACCTGTATTATGTCATTGTGTGTTCGATCTCGGATTGTTTTAAAAAGATTTCCACATAAAAACGTATAATGGAGAAAAAGTTATCCGAATTTGACGTCCGAATATTATGCAAGTTCTTAAGATACAATTTCCCCTGAGATTTTTTATCGGGAGTTAAATTTTGGATTGAAATTATAATAACATGAAATATGCCATCTTCTGGAAGAGTTACAGATTGTTAACATCTTTAGATTTACTTTAATAGCCGTATCAAATAACAACCAACGTTGTAAAATTGTTCTCCAACCAACACAGCCTTACGGTCAGCTGGAGTAAATTATAGAGTTCTAAATAAATCATACTTGAGAAAATTTAGGTGTTTAGTTTGTCATTAATTATCAAAAACTCTGTTTAATGATTGCTGCATTGATAAAATGTCTACAGAAGCAGGAATATCGGAAATAAAACGAATTAATCCCGTATCACAATACGGACCGTAAATGTGTTGGTTTTAAACACAACCCGATACGACGATGGATATGGAAGGCTAATTGGAGATCTTTATCAGTTTATCACACCTTCTAATCGCCTTATCAGACTCTTAATGATGGGATTAACAGTCTGTTAGCATTGTGGCCAGAGGCAATTATCAGTTGTTTATTGGTGTTGTCTGGACTGTACTTTAGATCGACTTTTTTTTTTTGTTAGCTTTGAGAATATTTTTTCGCCACTTTTATTTTTTTTTCCGCAAAAAACGGAAATGGCGAATTCCAGCGGAAACCCTGAATTGTCACTGTTGTGTGATACACGAAACTGGAATACTCTTCCCTAGCTCTTTCCAAATAGACTACTTGGTTATTTACTATGCTTAACAAGTCACATCAGGCATCGCGAAAACCGTCGGTCCTGACCGACAAAAAATGCTTTGGTCCGGCAAAATTTGACTGAATGTCGGACCGTTGGTCCGACGGAGATTTTAAGTCTGGACGGCGATATTCCCACATCGTAGTTGAAGATTATTGTAAAGAATGTAACACGAATGTATTTTCGTTAATCCTCGTCGAGATTCAATAAGATATCCCTCCGAAATCGTCAAAAATGTAAAATAATTCAGCGAAATGAAGGTCGCGAAAACTGATTATTTTTTGGATGCGGATCAAACCCGTAGTACACGGTACGGATTCCGGAATGTTCGCGATTTTTTTTTCTGAATATATTTTTATTTTGACGATTTCCGAGGGGGCTTTTTAACACGAAAAAACGTGATTTAGTTTAAAGATGTTTGATATTAAATGGTTAAATGAAAATAACATTTCTCTTGACAGAAAGTCCTGTCTGATTTATGCTCATTGAATGGGCTGAATGAGCCCATTGTGAAAAGGCAAACTATCTAATTAGGCCTATTTGAAAACACTTGTTAACTGTGTGTTTAAGCTAACAATGCATTTCTAAATAATTTACCACTGAATAATTTAAGAAGAACATGCATTATCTGTACATCTCTCTTCATTTGGTTTTGTAACGGTTTCCTATTAATATTGTTCGGTCCAGCCAAATTTGATTCGGTCCGGCCAAATTTATTTTATGCTGGACCGGATGTCCGGCCTTTTTTTTTCACTTTCGCGAAGCCTGTCACATATGTGAGACTCTTTCAGTACTTTGATAAGTCACATGTGAGATTCTTTCAGTGCTTTGATAAGTCACATGAGATTCTTTTAGTGCTTTGATAAGTCACATGAGAGATTCTTTCAGTGCTTTAATAAGTCACATGTGAGATTATTTCAGTGCTTTAATAAGTCACATGTGAGTTTCTTTCAGTGCTTTGATAAGTCACATGTGATATTCTTTCAGTGCTTTGATATGCGCATATGGGGCTCTTTCATTGATAAGTCACATGTGAGATTCTTTCAGTGCTTTGATAAGTCACATGAGAGATTCTTTCAGTGCTTTAATAAGTCACATGTGAGATTATTTCAGTGCTTTAATAAGTCACATGCGAGTTTCTTTCAGTGCTTTGATAAGTCACATGTGAGATTCTTTCAGTGCTTTGATATGCGCATATGGGGCTCTTTCATTGATAAGTCACATGTGAGATTCTTTCAGTGCTTTGATAAGTCACATGTGAGTTACTTTCAGTGATTTGGTTATTTCCAGGAATTAGATTATGAAGATATACCAGAAGAAACAGTAGAGGAATTTATTCTTGAAGAGAACACAGAGATAGAAGATCCATTGTTGGTGGATGAACAACCTAATGCTACTACTTGTGCTGTCCGAACCACACAGGTAAATTAACTTATAGCACCAGGCCCTTCCGTAGGGGTACCACTATGCCTTAAAACCAGAATTAGCTTTCCCCGAAATTCCCTTGACATTTTAAATCCTAGTGTGGTTTACTTTAAATAACGAACTCCACTTTATAGGGATCCTGGTCCTGAAGTTTGGAGAAAATATATCAGTATTTAAGGTGTGAGATGCATGATTCCTAACAAGAAATGTATAGTTTTAACAAGTTTATTAAACATTGCAGGTTTAAAACACAAGATATTTGAATCAGGAATTGTCCGTCCGTCGGCCCTCACAAATCCACTTTATGTGGCTGAAAAAGTCCCATAAACCTCATCTTTAAGAATTTTTGGTTTTATGTGGCTTTTTTCAGTTTATGTGACTTATTTAGTCACATAAATACCAAAATATCTTCATTCCATAGTGTTTAGTCACATTAAACCGCTCTGTCCAGGTTAACCAAAATTGACTGTTTCTTCTAGCATTAATATGGATGCTGCAAAGCTTTCATACTTGCATGGATGTTGTATTTGAACATTCTCCACACACCTATATCACCTAACCTCATTTCGACCTTCAAATTGACCTAATTTTGGACTTAGACTTATTGAAGGACCAAATTCTTGGTGAACCCAAATTGACTGTTTCTTCTAGCTTTAATATAGCTTGCTACTAAGCTTTCATACTTGCATGGATGTTGTATATGAACTCTCTCCACTTACCTATATCACCTAACCTCATTTTGACCTTTAGCTTGACTTTTTTTGGACTTATACTTATTAAGCGTTGCCTTCAAACTTGACATACTTGTTTACCATCATAAGCCCCTTACATTATCAAAGCCATCTAATTCTATCCAATATATTAACAGAATTATGGCCCCTGATTGACTAAGCTTTTTTTATGGACAATTTTCCATGGGGGCATAAGCGTTTATTGAACACAGTCTTGTTTGATAGGGTTTGACACCATTTACCAGTACCAGGTTAATACCTGGGTCACAAACCATCCGGAAGCCTATTGTTCTGGACAATGTGTGCAATTTAGATGCCGGTTGATCATCAGCATTCTATCCTGGATGCGGATGCTGTGCGGGCACCGGTCATCAAGTAGACATCGACCAGTCATTGGATGGTCACTGACAAATGTGTTTGTCGCTTAGCCATGCCTTGATTTTGTCTGACAATGCACTGATGACTGACCAATATCTTTTTCGCCTCCAGCCAAATTAGCTAAAAAGTATGCTAGACGTTGGCCATAGGATTGGATTATTGACCCAGGTATTAGAAGAAAAATATTTTACAGGTATCTGAAGTGGCAGAAGAAGATAGCGATGATGAGAGTTCTAAACGTGATCGAGGACGATTTCAGACAGAGAGAAAAACTACAAGTATTACATCATCCTCTAAAGCTACCAGTATCCCAGATAGTCTAGGTAGTTACATTTTAATTATATTAACTACTAGTCTACTTCACTGGGGATTGATTTGTTCCTGAAGTGCCCCTTTAGAAGCTAATCATCATGCCTCATAAAAATCCTGACTAAAACACATAAAGTCATGTAAAAAGTTCAGTTTAAGAGTAGTTGAAGCATAGAAATGATGTTTTATTGACTCATGAATATAACCTTTCCTTCTCAGAAATTACTAAAGAAATGCAAGCAGAGATTGATACATTTGAACAACAGAAAGGGAAGAAGAAATTTGGTGGAAGACAACAACAGCAGAGATTCCAGAACCAGAGGTTTGTGTCCAGGTCTTTTATCCAACTTCTGGGAAGTTGGCCATTATTTGGAAAAACGTTTGTGATTTGGTAACATGATAAATCTGATGATTTTAGACTAGCAATCTCTCAAGTAAGATAGCCTATTGGGATTAGGTATTTTTATACTCATCAGAGATAATAGAATGCAATAATAGAATTTATTATAATGCTGTAAATCAATAATATTTGCGGGTGATGAATTTTTGTTGATTTTGTTAATGGACCTGTTCTCATAATTAAATCTTTATGGTCTCCAACATAAGCTATTCTCATTGTGATACACATTTTGTTCATGTTTTATCATATTTATAAATTCTCTTTACAGAGGTCGAGGTCAGATGAGAGGTCCGAACATGCAACAGAGGATGCAGGGACCTGGTGGAAGATTAATGGGCCCAAGAGGGGCTGGTCCTAATAGACTAATGAGCCCACAAGGATTTCAACGACCGATGGGTCAGCCCATGCGCCAAAACTCTAATCAAGGAATGCCTCGACAGCAGATGTTCAACCACAGACCCCGTGGACCCAACCAGGGCATGAATAGGGGTGCAGTACCCAGATTTCCTCATGAAATGGTTAGACCTAACAATCATGGTCCTAGACCAGATAATCCTCCAAGACAGCCTATACCTCAGCAATATATGCCTAGTAAGTTGCACTTAAAATAACAACATTGTTTTCATTCAGTTTGATAAAACCCTCTTTGGTTATTCACATGTTTTATTCGCCCACATGAAGTGGTTGTCGTACAAATCCAGAATAATCCGGATTTGCTGCACTAGAAAGAATGTATTTTTCTGCAGAGTATGAAAGTTATTTGATAAAAAATTCAAAGTATCGTCCTTTGAAATTTCATAAGGTGGAAAACATTAGAACAATGTTTAAACAGAGTTTTGGTGTAGGGATGTGTGATAATGGCACCCGGAACAGACTGGCTTCTTATTTTCATGATTTAACTTTATGCCTCATTAGTACCACAGGTAACTGTATCATTGAAAAAGAGTAAAAAAATGTTTTAGAAAATTTATGTTATCTTAGAAAGATTCATTTGTACAAAAGTGGTCAGATTTTCATGGTATCAAAAACAAGAAGTTGCTTTCAATATCTTCATAAAGGAATTACATTCATAGACATCATCATTAGAACTACCTCCATGCAAAATTCCATCAAAATTGATCAACTAGGTAAAAAGTTATACCATGAAATGTTAACCACCGTGTCCAGTCAATCACTGAGGTGCATTCAATAGAAACGACAATGCTATTCTAAACAAGAAAAAAGAAAGTGAATTAATGCCGTATGGGTTTATTTTCTTATTTATGGACGGATTTTTAAAATATTGATACCACATTAAAGACGGAGCTCTCTAGTTTCTGATTATGTAATTCTATTTAAAATAACACCAGTATTAATGAAATGTTTATCAAAAACAAACTGCACCTCAGTGACTGTGTGGTCAATTTCCCGTGTTATAAACCTTTCTAAGATATTATAAATTTTATAAAAAAATATTTTGTTTTTGTTTACTCTTTATTAATGATACAGTTACCTGTGATTAGTACCTCTGTAAAAGTATTAAATGTGATGTTGTATGTTTCAGGTCAACCAATGCCAATGCAGCAGCCAATGTATACAGATCAGCCTCATTACACACAACCTGTTCATACACCACACCCTGTACACAGCCAGCCACAGCCTGTACACTCCTCACCACATATCACACATAGTCAACCTGCTGTATCTACTATACATGTAAATCCAAAGTTTCAAGGTGGTATACCACCCACATCACCACATACAGCATTACCACAACATAGTGTTCCTCAACCATTGTTCAGCCAACATCAACCAGTACAGAGTGTAAGTTCAATTGTACTCCATTTTTGCGTCACCTGAAAACGTGACATATAGGGATTCCTTTTGTTGGGGCGGCGGCCCATTTTGCTTGTCCGGAGCATAACATATAACCCATCCAGCTCATGGAGCTTTTATGAGCTCAACTATTAAAAAGCTCAACAACTGTGTCATCCTTGAATTCACTATTGAAATTCCCCAATGGGTGTGTGTTTCAATTTATGCATATGTTTGCATTGCTTACTCAAAAGTACTCATGAGTTCTGTCTGGTATTGGAACCAAAGTCAGTACTCATTTCTCATTGAGTGTGTACCAAATTCAAGTACTGGTTGTCAGTACCCGACCCATCCCTGTAGCTGTACTGAACCTGTGAAACTGCTAACATCTATATACACGTTTTCTGTGAGTTTCTACTTCAGTGTATTGCTCATATAATTATTCAGGGCTTTCATTTGAAATTGCATTTTCACTCTTGAATTTGACAAAAGTTCCAGGTTTTACTCTTGAAAATTTAATTTGAAGAGTCAAATTTGCTTTACTTATATATTTTCTTGCAATATTTTGATGACTCCTGAAAATTGAGACTCAATCTAGTTTTGATCATTTACCTTATAATTACCTTTATCTTATTTTAGTATCCAGAAAGTCAGCAAGCTTGGACACCCCAACATCAGCATGGACAACCGATGCATTCCACAGATCCTGGTGGCTACCCACAGCCCCAGCAAATGTACCCGCCCCAACCAGTACCATTGTTACATGATAACAGACCTGGTATCTTAGGAGCCAACCCTTCTGCATTAATGCCACCCCCTGATCATCAAAGACAACCAGGTATTACCTGTACTCAAACATGTTAAACTGATCTTAAAATCTGCTTTCTGTGCCCAAATTCATTTTAAGTTATTAAGAAGACATTTATCCAGCAGAATAATGCAAAAAAGCGACAAAAACAGTGTTCATACCGTTCACAGCGAGTTTTGTCAGAGCACTGATTTCACTGTTTATATATTCACCGCTTCTGGTCGTGAAATCTGGAGACTTTTGGTTTCCTCAAAATTTGCATAAGATGCGTTCTATTGACGAGTGGAAAAAGGAGCTAACTAACTGACAAAATATCAAACTTTATGTTACAAAACTTTTTATTTGCAAAATCATTCCCGTGTGCTTCTAATGACGTCATCAGTTTATGTGCACAAACTTATAGGTCACAAATGTTTATATCCAGTATACAGACTGCATGTAACATTGAGAAGTTTTTGCAGTTTGACATTCAATTTGTGTTTGAATTTTGTTTATAAACAGATAATTGATATTGTTTATAACATGGTTGATGCCAGTGTATGTGTTTTTGTGCAGATATGACCATTTAAAAACTAAGATGCACAAACTTGTAGGTGTAGAGGCTATATTTATTTATTTTTTATCATAATAATGTCTACCACAGAAAGTGGATGGAACAAAGTTTGTCTGCGCTTGTTCTCCTTAACTGCTGGTAAGATTTCAATGAGACTGCACATTCATAGTTAGTACAGAGCCTAGTTGTGCTTATTGCGGCAGTAAGTTTTTGTGTCAAAAATCGTTCTACTTGATATAGAGATGGTCTGCACAAAATAACTAGCAATTGGATTAATTAAAGAAATATGGAGTAAAGGATTAAGATAAAACCATCTGTTTATTTATTCTGCCTTGTATATAAGGAAGTGAACTTGATATTTACAGATCGTGGTAACATGAATACACAGAATCTACATCAGATACAGCCACGCCCACTTCTACAAGTCCAGCCTCGTCATCCTAACCAGCAACAACCACATGTACGACACATGGGACCTACACATAACCCTAATCAACATGGTCTAAGAAATCCCCATGCTGGGCCTCGTCAAGTGAGACCACAAAGACCGGTAGCCAATCAAAACATTCGAGGTCCAAGACCGGCCAATCAGATGCCTGGAAATGTAAGACAGATAAGGCCCGGAGGAGGACAACAACAGTTTAGACCCAGAAATCCACAGGGGAACCAAAGATTCAAAGTAAGTGTTAGCCAATTTCATTTCTGAATGGAAATCTAATACCATTGAATTTCTCAAAGGCAAATGGCTCCAAGATCAGTAATGTCAATTCTGAATAGTGTAAATCATTATATTTTTGTAGAGGTTGAACTTTCGTAGTTGAGCGAAATCTCCATTTTACAAAGTTTGCTTTCATTTCCACCAGCATACATTTTAGTCTACAAAGGATGCAAGGAAGAAATAAATTTATAAAACCCTATTATACCTAACTTTTTGAGCTATGGAAATGTTTAGTTATACAGTATTATTATTATTTTAGACCCCGGAACCTGTCGGACAACCACAGAATCAAGGATGGAACCCGACACCATCACAGCTTGCCGTACCTGTGAAGACAGAAGTGGATCCTGATAAAGAAAAGAAACTTAAGGAAATGGAAGAAAAGAAGAGATTAAGGTAGCAACATTGTATGTTAGTCAATTGGTTTGTTTGTTTTCCACTTAGACAGTCATTAGTGTATGGTCATTCGGATTTTGTCCTACCAGATTGGCCAGTGTCCCCTGACTTTATGGCAGAAAGGGGCTACAAGGAATTCGGGAGCGATACTCCGGCTGGGATTCAAGCCTGAAAACTCTTAGAGTGGTTGAAAAGAGTGTTATCCACTTGGCCACCATGAATCCGTAATAATTGGTGACCAATACCCTCACACTAGCATGCTTTAAATATATCCCTCCAAAGTTTGTCATGGAAAACTCAGAGAATATCAAGATGATATTATTGGGATGCCTTGTTTAAAAAAGAAATTAAACCCTAAATTATTGGATTTCATCTGTCACCTCTGTTTGGTATTTAGTTGTAAATTTCTTTCATTTATGTTTTGTGTAATTTCTTATAGAGCTGAAAGGTTTAAATCGAATGCACCGGTTCAGGTGAACACTGGAAGTCCAAGTAACATGAAAGTTATTGCAACGAAACGACCGTCAGGAGAGGGACCAGATGTAAATGAAATATCACCGGCAAAGTCTGTGAAAATTGAAACTTTAGCAACATTGAAACCAGAGGTATGTTGATTCTTATTATGATCCCCCATACACATCTGGGAGCACATAGTAGCTGGCTTGTCCATCCAGTGTTCTTGTCCACACCAGTTCTCTGCAATTATGCTCCAGTCAATATTTTGCCCGCCAGTGGGGGACCCAGGGGTATTAGACATTTTCAATTTTTTAATGTCTCAATCCCCACCCAGGAGACAATGCTTACTGTCTAAATCCCCACCGTGGGCATAGTTTTTCATCTGGTTACTTTAATAAAATCCTGATGAAAAGTATCGATGTCGTCTTTGGCGATGTTGAAATTTCCGGATGAAAATCGATTCCTGTTAGGAAGATCTCCTGAATGGTGGCCATGGTCTGGTAGTAAGTTTGCTCGATTGTTAACCCTGCAATCAATGAAAAATTGACGATGCTGATTTTCCTCCACGCATGAAGAAATTAACTGCTTCCTTGTGCAAGAGTAAGTTAGTAATGGTTAGGATACTGTCCAGGAAAACTGCTTAAGTGAATCAGTTACGGTATGTAACTGCAAAATTGTTGAGAAACAATGTAAAACTAAAAAATCTAACTGAATGGTACGTAAGTAACTTGATGTGACATTTTACTGTGAAATGGACATGTGCAATTGTATGCATCTGAGATATCTAGCTTTTTCAGTAAATCATATTATGATTTTTTGGCAGATAAGGCCCTTGTCCTGTAAATTGGGCGCAAATATTGGTATAATGGTAACAAACTTTTTGTAGAGGTAGTCTTCATTTTTGGGTAAAACTGAGTGTTCTAAAAGATTTTGTCCTGATTAAAACTCAAGTACTTATCATAACAACTATGACTATGTATAATTATGATAAAAATAGCTAGAAAAAAACACTGACTAGAAAGAAAATTACCTATTTTGTAGGCTGTGAATTCTGAAGATGCTTTAACAAAAGCCCTAGAAGAGCAGAAAAAACGCAGAGAACTTATAATGAAAATTAAGGAAGCCAAGAGACAAGCATTAGCAGAACAGAAGAGGAAAGCTCTTGCTCAAAAACTTGCGAAAGAAGGTGAAATTTACTAAATTTACTAAATGCATGTTAAAAATCTCTTAAAATATATCAGGCTTAGAATGATACATATTTGAAATATGCTTTGCAGGGCGCTTCTTATGAGCCTATTTTCAGGAAAATGTAAACTGACTGAAGTTGATCAATCTTGTTTTTCCTTAAGTAAAGAGTAGTTTTCAGAGATTTTGTTTTGTTTTCTGAAAATGGCATTTTGTACTTACAACCCTATTCTTCTAAACGAGTGATAAAGAGGTGAAGATATATTGATTATGTCTTGATGGATGTCACAAAGTTTGTCTGTGCTTGATCTTTTTTTAAAAAAAAAATGGGTCAGATTTCAATGAAACTTAAAATGAATTCTTGCTACCAAGCCTAGTTGTGCATATTGTCAAGAGAAATTTGGTTGGTTATTTTGCATGATTTATTGCCCTTTGTTGGAGACATGCGTTTTTGTGTCCAAAACCCTTCTAGTTAATGTTTCTATACTTGCAGTTAATTTTCGGATTTATTAACAATTTCCCCCATACATCATACGATATTCATATATTCTGTGATGAGCAAGAATGCATTTCATGAGTAGCTTTTTGGGGTGAATATTAAGAATGATCTCCCTTTGTAAGGTGTCTTGTTATGCCCATTTCTGTAATTGAATCATCTCCCCTCCATATTTTACTATTGGAAAATAATTGATGATGTATTGTGACAGAGGGTTTAATTAACATTATATTTTTCTATAGAGTACAGGTGTAAGAAAGCGTTGAGTTATCCTCATTGAATAAATTGGTGTAGACTCTGTGTTTCGGGCCTTCAAACCACCATAGGTTGAAATTTGTTTACGGTAGACTGATTGCGATTTGAAATTCGTCTGTCAGAAAGAGATATTGTCAGACATGTGTCTAGCTGACAGGTGTCTGACAGATGTTAGGAAATCTGCCTGTGTCCTTAATGATTTTTCTCATTTAATGCAGTGATAAAAGGAATGCATACATCAAGTTTCTTGGTTGTAAATATCATTCAGTTATGTGTATATATCAGTACTCTTGGAATTGTATTGTTTTGTTAAAAAATAATCTCCAGTGAATATTCTGTTGCCAGGAAAACCAATGGTGGAAGATAATCAACCAATGGAAATACAGCAGCAGCAGATGAATCAACAACAACAACAAGCTCAAAATCAACAACAGTTTAACATTCAAAACAGGGGTCAAGGAAGAGGTCAAAGGTTCAACAGAGGCAGAGGTCAAGGTCACGTAAATATGGGAGGTCATGCTCAAGGACAGCCAATAAGTGTTCTAGGACAGAAACAACCCAATTTAGTTCAAATTCCAGTTGAGGATCATACCGGAGGCCATGTATTTAATGCAGGTCAAGGTCCTTTGAGAGGACAAGGTCAAATGAGAGGACAAGGTCAAATGAGAGGTCATGGTCAAATGAGAGGTTGTGGCCAAGGTCAGACCAGAGGTGTAATTATGAACAGAGGTCGTGGTCGTGGAGTACAGAGTTCACCTAATGTAGTTCAGTTACAGCAGGTGGACATTCAGGAGAGTTCTATGTATGATAATGGTGTAAATAGAACAGTCAATGAACCTAGCAACAATAGAACTGTGTTATCATCATCAGCAACCAGACAAGTGATAGGTATGAATTCTAGAGGTGCCGCGTCACAAAGTGGAGTAGCTCGAGGTAGACAAGTGATTGATAAATCAGTCGATAATTCAACGCCCAGGGTAGGTCACTTCCAGATTATATTGGTGAAAACAAGTTTGATCAATTCAGTAATTTTAAAATCATGAAGTATTCCATTCATATAAACAGCGACATTGGTCCAGTGGTCTGTTTCTGACTGGTATGGGTACAATTAAAATTGTATTAATTATGATTCATTACACTTTTTCAAGTAAACTGATTTGGGGCTTTGTAGAATGGCTTTAGTATAGATCTGTGCTATTGTTCATTGTCATATTTTCGTAAAATGAAAGGAAGAATGAACTTTTCTGCAGAAAAAGTAATTTAATATGTGACGTCACCAGCTTCGGCACAAAAAAATTAACATTGTCGGCTTAAATTTGTGATTTCTGACGTTGTTTTGACTCGGTAACTATGGTAATGTGAAAAAGAATCCACCACTTGTTGTCTTTGGGATCAACATTTCTTAAACTTGTCACAAAAACAAATTATTAAGCTTGCCAAAGGCTCGCTAAATAACTTGTGTTTTCTGGACTCGTTTATGAAATGTTGATCTCCAAAGACAACTGTTGACTGATCCTATATATATATGAGCCAGTCTCCAGGAAAACCTGCTATTTTGACAAAAATATTGATTTTGAGATTTTCCATAGTCTTAAAGGATAATGTTAATGAAGCAAAATGCAAAAGAAATTTTGTTGATATCTTGAATTTTAAGAAAGTTACGGCTGTTTTAGTAGATTCCCCATTTGGTGCTTTAAAACTTGCTTTTTAATTGAAAATCGTTAAATGATCTGCATCAAACACCCAGACGATCTAGACTCATTGGTATAACGTCACATTTCCAGTTGCTGAGGCACTATTTCTACTAATCAATCAAGTGAACGAGGTTGTCATTTGGTCATAACAGCATGTTTCTACGAGTGCGACGGTAAACTGAAACAATACTGCGTGTGTTATCATTAGTTTAGGATAAAACATTTTGGAAAGTTTGTGCGAATTGGCAGCCATTATTTTAAGAATTTTAAAAACCTGTATCCAGACGGAAAATACATTCACGAATCAGATAAGATTTACCTCCCTTTCCACATACGAAAATAACAGTACCCTCTGTTTTAGGCCTGTACCCACTTTTTCCAAAACTAGTGGGTACAGATACAAAGTCATACTTTCTCAAATTCCAGTGGGCATGCTGATGAACTTAAATGTAGAAAAAAAAAATTTTCATCCGGTTGTTATTAGCTGCTCTAGAGTCTAGAGGAATGAACTTTTTGATTACATGAAAATTTGATCAATGAACACGTCAGTACTGTATGCGAAAATACTTTGAACTATGCTTCCCTACTACTTGCCAATATTATTTAAACTTTGTTCTTTTATAGAGAATTGTCGTAAATAGCTTAGAACCCACGCATTCATCTACAGTGTTAATTAAAGATTTACCGGCTATGGTGGATCTAGGGAAAGTTAATAAGAAGTGTGCTCAGCATGGGAACATTAAGGTAAGAATTGTCTCGGTCATTTTAAGATTTTTTGAAGAAAATTCGATCGTTAGATAAAAGGCACGCATCCCACCTTAAAAAGTTGTCAAAGAAAAATTAATTACTTACCGCCAACTTTAACCTTTTATGGTTAATGTCATATGCTTATTTATCACATGTTTGACATCGCGGTAGTGTAATAAAGCCATTATTATTTTTTTGATAATACACTAGACTAGTGTAATAAAGCTTTGACGTGACGTCACTCAAAGGATAGGCGATGTCGTCATAGTTGCGCGTTTATTATTGTGAAAAATAAGTAGCTATTTTATGTTTCGGCCGGAAAAGGCTAACATGTGATAAAAAGAAAATTACATTTGTGACTTTCCACATTGAATTTATTAAACTTGTTGAAAAAATCGATAAAATGCTCGGCAGAGCCTCGAATTTTATTATTTTATTCAACTTGTTTAATAAATTCAATATGGAAAGACACTCATGTAATATCCTCTATATAGATAAGTATTTATTGTCAACATCATTAACTTATAAATAATGATAATTAACTTTTGTCAGCGTTATATATAGGACATACTAACGTAGGTGTTTCCGATTTAAACTACCGGTATATGATTAGGTTATACTTTGATAATATGTAAGATATGTGATAACTACTGTTAATTCTGTATAGAATGGCAATGTATAAAATTATAACGATATTGATTTATATGATGTTTTGTATCAATTGTATATGTTCGTTGATGAGACAATATTAAAGAATAAATTAGCGATGGTAACGAGTTCTCGAGTACTCGTTTAAAAGTCGGATTATCGAATAGTAAAATCAGTGTTCGTGTACTCAGAAAAAAAAGTTAATCTTGTCTAGTACAGAACATGTCAATGTGTTATCTGGTCAACTATAATTACTAGAATAATTATAACAACGTGTCATCAATCCTTAATCGCTGCCTGCAAGCGTAATCAAAGCACAGACGTGTCAAACATCGTCTGTTAATTTGTTTATGACACGTAGCTTGGGGTTCTTGAGTTGATATTAATCTGAGTAATTAGGCCCCCTACTGGTGAAGGTCCCAATTGTGGTTGCTATGGAGACAGAAAGAGTGAAAATATGTCAAAATCAGGATCCTGACGTAACTCAAACAGTTTCCAAGCTAGGTTTATGAAACTTTGTATGTTGGTAGGTGCCAATAAGGAGATTATGCAGATTTAAATATTTGTGGTTTCTATGGATACAGAAATACTTCAAAATGTGGGATCCTGTCATAACTCAAATGTTCAGTTTCCAAGCCAGGATTATGCAACTTGGTATATGGAAAGGAGTCTATAAGGAGATTGTGTAGACTTAAATTTCTTGAACACACGTTTGCAGTACAACGTTTCTATTTCCCATATATTATACACATTTATAGTTTTCAGAGTACTCGATCAGAAGAATGAACAAGTACTCAAGTACCGATATTAGTACTCGTTGCCATCTCTAGAATAAATACATATATGAGCCGTTCTCCAGGAAAACCAGGCTTATAGTCCGGCCCCAAACCCAAAATACCTTGCATTGGAGTATTTTTTCTTCGCTGATTTCAGTAGACAAGACCTTTCGAATGGAATTTCTAACGGGTGACATTGTGTCACCCTTGAGCATTTTGAGAAAATTGGGATAAAAGTTCCAAAATATAAACGAAACTGCGAATTTTCGGAATCGGTGTACTACATTGTTATTTATAATCATATTTTACAATAAATCACATGTATATGTAGTTATTAAGTTGCAGTTGAAGACTGCAATATTTTAGTGCCGTGCATTTATGCAAAAGGAGGTATTTTTGGGGTAAAACGTTAAAAAGTGCGTGAAAAAGTACGAATTTTCGGAATCGGTGGACCATAACGTCATTAACCAATATTTGGTAAATAATCGTTGTGATTGTTTAAAAGTGACTTGCGATGACGATATTAAACACCTTAAGCTAGTTTTAATTTTGGGGGTAAACACTAAAGAATATAACGGAAAGTGCGAATTTTCGGAACTGATTGACTTCAATGTCATGGATCATTTTATTTGGTAATTACTATAATATGATCTATAGTAATGTGGTATTAATGATAACAATAATCTTCAATCATGGTATGGTGCAAAATATATAATTTTAGGATAGAACATACACAATTGTCACGAAAAGTATGATTTTTGGGAATATGTTTACTACGTACGCTGTTATAATTAATTTAACTTCATAGTAAATCACTGTGAGTGGTACATATCAATATGCAGTTCAAGTTATCTATCATCTAATGCCATGCTTTAAGCTAAATGCGATGTATTTGGGTAAAACATCACTAAATTGTATGAACATTTTTAATCTACGGACAAGTCAGATTTTATTACATAAAGCCATTTCCGGCCTTATTATTATTTTGTATACTCATCAACACCAAGCCCACCATTATTGAACATACGAGGTACCCATTAGAACCAGATAAATGCATCACAAGTCGTGCCCTATAGAGTACCGACCATCACTGAGTACAAGTTTGCTATGCCGAGTAGGGTATTAAAACCAACAGTGAGTCCACCATTCAATGTCCAATGAGTACAAACACTCTAAGACCTACTGTAGAGCCCTTACCACCATTTAATAAAGCCATGCCAGTAAAAACGTTAACCTATACATAACCATATGAAGTACTCACCACCACCAGCCATTCCTCATCTAATTGGGTACAGGCCACTGCTACTTATCTTATGGTATTGGATACCTTTAATTCCCTGGCGCAGCAAGTCGTTACCCTTTGTGGTAACTGGCTCAACAATTTCTGGCTCTATACGTACGTAATCCTGCATGACAGTCACCCCTAGCGCTATCGATACTATATATACTGATGTGTACAGTCACTCCTCGATAGCCTAGTGGTAGAGCGTTCGCTTCGATTGAGGGATGTCCCAGACTCAATTCCAGGCTGGTCATACAAAAGACGATATAAAATGCTACCATGGAGTAATTCCATTGCATATATATATACTTAGCATAAATGGGACGCTGGTTTCTCTCTCATACCACCGTAGCGATGAATAACATCAATAATTAGTCGCCGGGCGTGATTAATTAATATGAGTTGAAAGAACTTGTTTCACAATCAACCTAACATAATGTTTTTAGCTCACCTGTCACAAAGTGACAGAGTGAGCTTTTGTGATCACTCTTCGTCCGTCGTCCGTCCATCGTCCGTCCGTCCGTCCGTCCACAATTTCTTGTGTAGACACTAGAGGTCACAGTTTTAGCTTAATCATTATGAAACTTGGTCACAATGATCATCTCAACAAAATCTAGGTCAAGTTCGATGTTGGGTCAACTGGGGTCAAAAACTAGGTCACAAGGTCAAATAATAGAAAAACCTTGTGTAGTCACTAGAGGTCACAATTTTGGCCTTATCTTTATGAAACTTGGTCACAACGATCATCTCAACAAAATCTAGGTCAAGTATGATATGGGGTCATCTGAGGTCAAAAACTAGGTCACTAGGTCAAATCATAGAAAAAACTTGTGTCCCCTCTAGAGGTCACAATTTTGGCCTAATCTTTATCAATCTTGGTCACAATGATCATCGCAACAAAATCTAGGGCAAGTACGATATTGGGTCATCTGGGGTCAAAAACTAGGCCACAAGGTCAAATCATGGAAAAATCTTGTGTAGTCACTAGAGGTCACCATTTTAGCCTCATCATTATGACAAATTGGTCACAATAATCATCTCAACCAAATGTAGGTCAAGTGTGAGGTCCCTAGGTCCGCATGCACTATGATGATAGGTGAGCTACCTAGGGCCCTTTGGGCCCTCTTGTTAACAATTTACCTCCAAAGTACCACATTTTGTACCATAGCCTAGCTTAAGGCGTTTAATATCTTCATCGCCAGTCACTATAAAACTATCACAGCGATTATTTACCAAATATAATGGCTAATGACGTTAAAGTCGACCGATTCCGAAAATTCATCCTTTTCCATGCACATTTTTAACGTTTTACCCCAAAAATACCTCCTTTTGCATAAATGCACGGCAATAAAATTTTGCAGTCTTCTACTGCAACTTAATAACTACATAAAAATGTGATTAATTATAAAATATGATGATAAATAACAATGTAGTTCACCAATTCCAAAAATTCGCAGTTCCGTTAATATTTTGGAACTTTTACCCCAATTTTCTCAAAATGCTCAAGGGTGACACAATGTCACCCATCAGAAATTCCATTCAAAAGGTTTTGTCTACTGAAATCAGCAAAGAAAAAAACTTTATACTCCAATGCAAGGTTCAGTCAAATTTCGGGGATTTCGGGCAGGACTATTAGTGACATTATACAGAAATTATGTAATAAGGTTCAGAAAAACCTCTTAACAGTCATGCACTCTTGAGTTCTTGGATAATATAGTTCTATGTCTTAGATTTATTTTTTCTCATGAATTATGTTAAAATAACTTCTGTTGTTGCTATGGTGACCAATTTCTGAAGAGTACCAATGTTGAGAAAATGAGGGGTTAGTGGTTAAAAACTGTAGCTGCATTTCTCTAAAAGCAGAAATTCCTGATTTTGATATGATTTATTAAAAAAAGAATATAATTCTAAAATGTGACACCATTTTGTAAAGTTTACGTCAAGAACTTATCGAATACTGGATCTGTGAATTGTTTGTTAGGTAACGTCAAAAAACGTTTGAATGACGTTTGCGACGTCAATCACAAAGTAGGCGGAAGTGGTTAGTTTTAAAGGTCTGTATCTTTGTAATTTGATGTTACATTTAGCTCAAATTTTCAGTAACTGTTCAAAAGAGTCTTGTCTTTCTAATGCTTTACGTCAATCATAATTTTCATAACTTTGTCACTAAGCCCGGTTTTCCTGGAGAACGGCTCATATTTATAAATATACTAGTAGATAATTATCTTTTTATGCCCCCGTATCGATAGATCGGGAGGCATATAGTGATTCACCTGTCCGTTCGTCCGTCCGTTCGTCCGTCCGTTCGTCCGTCCGTCCTGGTTAACCCAAATTGACCGTTTCTTCTAGCATCTTTATGGCTTGCTACAAAGCTTCCAAACTTGCATGGATGTTGTATATGAACACTCTCCACACACCTGTATCACCTGACCCCATTTTGACCTTCACCTTGACCTAATTTTGGACTTAGACTTATTTATGGACAAGGCTTCCACAGGGGGCATAAGCGTTTATTGAACGCAGTCTTGTTCTGTTTGGTATTGTTAATAATTATAAAATTTAATGGGAAAAACATCTAAGATGTTTAAAAATAGTTTTCAGGATATAGACTAATTACAAGAAGAAAAAGTTAGTTAGTTAGTGAACCTTTATGGTTCCCAGCTGAAAATCCTTTTAAAAAGATTAACCATCTTGTCATATTGTTGTTGCTAGAAATATATGTAATGGAATTGATATGTTGTAAAATCATTCATTTTTTGGGGTTTTAAATTTCATTGTTTTTGGGAAAATTAATTCACTGTGAATATTAATAATTTGACAGTATACTATTTGCTTATGAAACATGTTTATTACAAATTGAATGTAATTTGTGAGCGGACGTCAGTAGAATGCTAATATATCATACATAATTATGTATTTAGTTATTTTGAACTTAATTAATGACTACGCTATATTGTCTATATCAAAGAGATCGTGTTTGGATAAAGGTATTGTATAGGTTAATGCCTCACGACGATGTATGTTCCAATTATGGTTTGTTCTGTTATGACCATTTGGTATTTGAATCCAATTTCAAAGGATAAAATAGAAAAGAAAGGTTATTTATAAGTAAAAATGTACCAGTAGGTATATTCTGCTAGTGGGCGAAGATGTGCGTGGGCATCTCTTGTCTTAAGTGTGGTATCTTAAGTTACGGTACTTCATTTATTATGTTTAAAGACAAAGCTATTGTATTGTAGTTTTAAATTAATGAAAATATGAATTTTTTTTTGTCCGAAATTTTTCCATTCTTTAAAGCCCATCAAATTTCCTTTCTTGAAACTTGCCCTGGCATCTAGTAATGTGGGAGGCATACAGTGATTTTACTGTCCGTCCGTTCACCCGTCCCATTGAAAATGTTAACCAAATGTTTTGAAGCTCAAAGTCCATCACCACATTGCTTTCAAGCTTGGCATACTTGTTTACCATCATAAACTCCTTACATTGTCAACGCCATGTAACACAATCCAACATTTTGACAGAATTAAGGCCACTAAGTGACTTAGCTAGTTCAATATAATTATTATACATATCATGTATTTCTATTTCAGTCGTTTAATTATAAAGCGGATGCAAGACAGATAGTTGTACTGTATAGCTCCCCGGCCGAGGCTGCTGCCTTCATCAAGAAAAATCCAAAGTAGGTTTTGGTTATATTCCATATGTTCTTTTAAAAAAAACCTTTCAATTATTGCCACCTCATAGGATTATTATGCCCCCCATCTTTGATGAGGGGGTATATTGCTTTGCACATGTAGGTTGGTTGGTCTGTCAGTAGACCAAATGGTTTCTGTTCAATAACTCAAGAACGCTCTGCCTTAAGATCTTCAATCTTTACATGCAGGTTGGTCATCAACAGTAGATGACCCCTATCGATTTTGAGGTCAGTAGGTCAAAGGTCACTTTGACCTTTACCATTTCTGACTATTCAAATGGTTTCTGTTAAATAACTCAAAAACACTCTGCCTTAGGATCTTCACACTTTACATGGAGGTTGGTCATCAACAGTAGATGACCCATATTGATTTCGAGGTCAGTAGGTCAAAGGTCACTGTGGCCTTCGACAGTTCTGACTATTCAAATGGTTTTTGTTCTATAACTCAAGAACGCTTTGCCCTAGGATCTTCAAACTTTACATGGAGGTTGGTCATCAACAGTAGATAACCCCTATCAATTTAGGTCAATAGGTCAAAGGTCAAGGTCACTGTTATTTGATGAAAAAAATCAAAGAATTTACAAAGTTATTGTAATTTGAAGTTTCATAAGAGTTCTGATGTAGGGATTTGTGCAACTGGAACCCGAAACAGACTTGTGACTAAGTTTCAGGATTGGCCTTAGTAGGACCCCTATATGTTATTGTTTTCAGTATTAGTTTTGTAATTTTAGGTTTATGATAGACATGGGATACCTGACAGCTTCATCTATACCTGATGGTTCTATGTGAAAGTACTGATATATCACGAGTGTACGACCAGTGAATACTTTGGTTTATAAACTTCATCCTATGGGCGACACTCAATAGTATGCCCAGTGAATTCTTCATTAAATGGTTTAAAAATCATGTTATGGATACCTCACAAGTGTAGGACCAGTGAATACATTGTTAAATGGTTTATAAAATCATGGTACAGGCAACATATGAGTGACTAACCACTGGATACATTCTCAAATCGATACCATTGGTATGTAAAAGTCATGGTACTGGTACATCATAAAGTGTATGATAACAAAAAGCAATATCACAAAAGTATCATCCCTTGAGTGACAACCCGTACATTAATTTACACAAGAGCAAGAGTTTTTCTGTTTTAACAGAAACATTCCTTCCGTGTTCTAGTGATATTTAGATTATCACTTGTTGTCCTAGTTTGATGATGTGTCAAGAAAGTGTGACATTGATAGTGCTGTTACCATGGAAACATGGTTCAATCCATTACCATGGAAGCATGGTCCATTCTGTTACCATGGAAATGGTCCAATCCGTTACCATGGAAACATGGTCCAATTCGTTACCATGGAAACATGGTCCAATTCGTTACCATGGAAACATGGTCCAATCTGTTACCATGGAAACATGGTCCAATCCATTGCCATGGAAACATGGTCCAATCCATTACCATGGAAACATGGTCCAATCAGAAGCCATGGAAACTAGGTTGTGTGAAGTGTATTTGTTCTCTACTGATTATCTCCCCTGTGTACTTTTACAACAATACACATACTCAGAACAAGTTCTGTTCTGTACTTGTTGTGACTTATTCACAATGGATGTGATCCTGGAAAACTACGCCATGTCTTCAAACCTGGATGTAAACCTGCTGGACAATTTACATCATCTCAATACCACATATGTGTTGTTTGTGCCTGGGAAACAGATACCCCAATGTGCTAGCTCTGATAAGGATGGCAGTTATTGCTGGACATTTTTCACTTCATAATTGTATGTATATATGCTGATATGCAGATATGTCTATGTATATAGATAGTTTTAAGTTGATCAGACTTGCTCATCAGTAAATACTGTACTATAGTTACTGATAATGATATTTGTTTTCATTACTGGAAGTACATGTATAACATAAGTTTATAAAACGCTGAACTATGAACTATGTACTGTTAAAGTACTGAAGTTTTTGAAAATGATATTCGTTATCATTACTGGTATTACATGTTGAACTAAAGTTTATAAATGCTTTAGTTGTATGTTATTGAACTAGTTAAGTTTTATAAACCCAGTATAGTTAAATTGCTGAAAACTGTAAAATAGTCACATGACATTACGTGAGTGTCAGGCTATTACAGCAAAACAGTATTTGTACACCATGTAATATGAATTACATACTAGTACTCTGTAGTTATACTTTGTTAACCATAAGTATGTTAATTGCTGTTAAATTGCAATATTGACATGGCTTAATTGTTTATGCCTGTCACCATAGCAACCATCATTATCAGTATTGATACATGTACTTAGCTAAGTCAAAATACAGACTTTTAAACCTATAGATTACGGTTATGCCTATTGTCATGGCAACCATCATTATATGTATTGATACATGTACAGTACTTAGTTAAGTCCAACTATGGACAACTTATGATCATAGCTTATTACCAAGGCAATTGTTAAGATCTGTATTCATATCTAAGCATACTGTTTAATGTTGCCATGGATACAGGTTGATAACTGTCATTGGTTGCTATATATAGATACATGTAATATTTGTTACCATAGTAGCAATATTTAGAAGTTGCCATGAAAAGTAAATTACAGTTGTTAAAATGTCATAGTCATATGATATAATATATAAGTTACGCTGTTAGCTATGATAACAGTTGCCTTTGCAATTGTATGTTGCCGGTTGCCATGGAAAATGTTGATTGAAAACATTCTGTTATACAGATATACATGTTGTGTTGCCATAGCAACAGTAAACATTTGTTTAACCATTGGTTTCATTGTTGAAGTGATAGTGGCTGTTATATTAATTAACACAAGTTAGAGTTACTGTCAGTTTTGAAAAATGTGCCTTGGTAACAATTGATGAGAATACCAAGCAAGATCCCCTGTAAGAATCTAGATGGATACTGAGCACCTCAGTGGTATGTGATCAAAGCCAATGGATTTATTTCACATCCAGTAGGAAGAGTTTCACCACCAAGATTAGTGTGCCATCATTGTCATGAATACCCCAAATAATATAAACACTTAACTGAACTTATTAATTAAAAATACTTACTGATATTTTGAGAGGATTTAAGATGTATTGCTCAACTCTAAATCAGCACTTAGTATTTGTTACTGTGATGAATTTATTGGAACGATGATGATAATATTTAAACATGTAGCAAATCACCCAGAAATATCTTAAGATGTAGGATCTTCTTTGTGTGTCAATGAAATCTCAAACTGGTCCCATGACTTTATAGAAGTTCCTTTCCTGTCTAAATTGGGGCTAATACTTACTCCATTGTCCCCTTCTACATTGAAATAAGATATGTATCTATGTTGAAACATAGTTGATGTGTATATGTGGAGTAAAGGGTTAAAACCAGTGATTTTGATGTGTGCAGGAAATTTTTTTGAAATTTTACTTTGACAATATATATAATTTTCATTTAATAATCTTGTGTCAAAAAAAAAACAGTTCAGTTTGAAATTTTAGATTTAATGCAAAAATGGCATTTTTAGGAAATTTGTAACTTTTTGTGTGTTTTCTGAATGACGTCAAAATCACTGCTCAACTTGTATGATTAATAATTTGTTCAATTTACCACATTTACTATATTTATTCCATTTTTATTGGTCAATAATAACACATCTATTAATTTGCATTACTGTGATTGGTTTAAATTACACTCACTGTTCATTCAAGGCACACCTTATAATTGGTTTCACTGTCCTAGCAGATTAACTAGAAAATACCCTTAGAAACTTAAACATGCCTAAAGTGCTGTTTTAGAGTGTGACACTCATCCATCCACACATTGATATCAAGTTCTTCTTTCTTTTATAATATCTCTGTAAACTAAGTCTGTGAATGAAGCAAAAGGAAATAATTGTCAGAACAAATAAAAGTGTATAGTTCTCATAGTGCTGTCATTGATTCAACCCGAGGCATATTGACGATTCCGATATATCGGAAGACAAGTATCGGCGATACATCATATTTATATCGATTCACACATATAGACAAACAAGAAACAGGACCATCAGTCATGATTTATTTATTAAGCCTTTCTACACTGTATATGTTAAGTATAGATTCAGCATTTGAAAATAGCACCTTTGGTTTGAGTTTAGACTTGACCAATTTCAACAATTTGTGAACTTTCATTTTAACAAAGAAAATGTTTTGTCGATGAAAATTATGGGTGGTTCCATTCATTTACCCATGTTTCGATATTTCAAAATCGAGAATTGATCGGCTAAAATGTATCGTCGATACATCGATATAGCTTCTACCAATGACAGCTCTAAGTTTTCATGAGTTCTCTCAGGGGTTTCATTACAAATAATTCCAAGTTATGGCTGGGTCCTTTTCTCAAAAATTGTTTGTCAGTGTTTTTAACAAATGAGGAATAACTCGAAACTAACTGGTTTTGATTGGGAATTCCATGTTGTATTAATGTAAATATAATTTATTAATCTGATCAAAGTTATCTTTTACCCTGGGAATGTTACACTCTATGTGCATAAGCAACGAAACATTGCATAAAGAGAAAACCATTCAATCGGAGCTTATTTTGAAGACAAAAATGAATAATTCTTAGTGCACTAGATTTGTGACCCGGGAAATCAGGTTCAATTCCCAGTCGCAGAACAGTATAACCTTCTTAGTTCTATTATAATTTTGACAACAATATTGTTTTTCCTTCCGTTGTGGAGAAGTGACTGTTTCCTTGTGTGAGGGAAAGTTAGTACTGGATGAATACAGGAAAAGTGGTTTGGCAAATTGGCCATCGTAAATAACGGAAAAATCATTATCCGTCAATAACAATTAACTATGAGGTAATACCAAAAATGATGTCTGGGATGATTTCATTTCACTAGAAGTACTGTAATTGTGTCAAAGTGTTGAAAACTCCTGAAAAAAGTCCATACTTATGTTAAATTGTTGAAAACCACTGAGAAATACTTGACTTATGTCAGAGTGTTGGAATCCGCTGAGAAATACCCTACTTATGTCAGAGTGTTGGAATCCCCTGAGAAGTACCATAATTATGTTAAAATGTTGAAAACTCAAGACATACCGTAATTATGTTTATAATGTTGAAAAAACCTCTCAAAGTATCATGTAAGGAATCTATCCTTCCATATGCATTCCATCAATTTCATTGTTAGCAACAGATCAGTGATTAATTTTCTTAATTGGAAGTTAATTGATTCGTTTGAAAGCATTTGATTCATCAGTTGCAATTTAGTTGATTCATTTTGTATAACACTTTAATGATAATGTGATTGTTCTGAAATCATTTTAATTATTCTCATCTGAGGTAGATGATCGTGTATATTCGTGAGGTTGATACTTCAAAATGATCATCATATTGATAATGGACAATTTGTCAATGAATTGACTGACTATACATCTTGATAAGTGATCTATTGTATATAAATGAAACTGTTGAGTGTTTTTATTTTGTTATCACCAATTATGAAAATAATTGACATTGTTCATTCTCTCATCTTTGAACCAAGTGATTGATTGAGTGATAGATTATCTATCACCAGCAGTGAACTTTTATATGAACTGTGACATTTTTTTAAAATCAATTTTCTTTGTTCAGTTTCCAAATTATAGAACCAAATGACGGATCAATTGATTTATCCTCAGTCACAAGTGGTGATGATTTTATGAACTGAGACCTTTCTTTATTTTAAAAGATTTCTTTAAACAATGTTGTTTGTATATGATGTATAGTTGTGTTCAAATAATAAAACAAGTTATTGAACTTATTCATGTATTTTGTTCAATCTTAGAGTTAGTGATAGAATGCTGATAATATTTTACTGTCATATGCATGGCTATCTTGTCACATAGTCAGGTGTTAGTCACAGTGTTTAGTCACTATAACATCACTATAAAATCATCAAAACAAATTTTGAAAAACATTGTTTTTGGCTATTATAAAAATTTATTATACTGTAGTCAGAAGTTTACAAGCACCTGCGACCATATTGCAGTATACATAGCAGAATTTATGATTGTTAAAAACCTACATACAAAGTGTAGGCATATAAACAGCCAATGCTGTATTGGCTTAATGAGTTTGATCAGTTATATATTGATTACTGTTCAGCTACTTTATGTCAAGTGATGCTTCATGACTTATGTCAAGTTTTGCTACACAATTATTGAGTAACGCAAAAATGCTGTTGTGTACCATTGCAAAAGTGTAAGACATGAAATTATTTCAATGTACAGTGGAACCTTTTTAGAGTGACCCTCTTTTGAGGAACAACCACTTTACAATTAAGTATTCAAACCTGTCTGTAAATACCACCATTGGGGACAGCAAATTTTGGCCTTTGTTGACAGGACTGGTGGTCTCGTAAATATCATCGAAAATTGTCTGCCTGGAGATGAGTGGTGGTATTGGCAGACAAGTCTTGTTAAGTAATACTGACACCAGTTCAAATCAAAATGTGTGTTTGTTTACCAAAGGGTGTTACTTTAAGAGATGTTTCACTGTATAATCATTACATACATCATAGCGTATGATAACGCTGATGTCTTTGTAAAAGCAATCCATACTTTTCATACAAGCATGCACTTTGTAGTGACATAAGTATCTTGTTTGTTAGGAAATTTAAGTTATTTATCATCATATTTTGGATTTTATGATTGTTTTCAGAATATTTTGTATTCCTCAACTTGGTAGGACATGCTTATTAAAATTGTACTAAGAAGTACTATGTTTAAGCTTGTGCAAAATGTGAGTGATCCCATTGCTCATGATGCATTTTGCAGGATAAATTTTGAGCTCACGCATGGCATCGAAATTGGCCTAAGTTATTATATCAACAGAATTATGCATGAAACATGTCAGTTATGACAAGTTCATTACAGTAAAACTTCACATAAGACCATCTCAAAAGTTAAGGCTTCAATTTTTAAGCCCATTTTCACTATTTTGTTCTTTATTTAAGTTCAATGTTAAAACCAACTTTATAATGAAACCAGGTACTGTGATTATAAAGTATTTTCATACTCAACTTTGCGTCAATACTGTGCAACAATTGAATTATCTTTACCGTACATTATCAGAAAATATAAGAATGCTTTCTTTTAGGTTATCCATCTATAAATAGTATAGCAGTTTCATTAAAAAACGCCAGTGAGACATATTTACTGTTTGAAGCATTTGAAGTTTGAGCACAAGATTGGGTTGAACAAGAAAACAGTTCTATAACCATTGGGCCAGTTTTCAAAGGTTCTGATGGTGGTCTTATTATTGAGGTTTTACTGTATATGATTTAGGACTCCTTACAGATATTTGTTTCAAATTTCTCAAATGAGTAAAAGGTTATGTTAACTTGATAATGAACATAGAAGTTGATATATTACTGCACTGACCAGAAAGGGAAGGCATTATTCAGTTGGCTTTGAGGAACTATATAAATTTGCTAAATAAATAATAATGTTTTTAGCTTTTCGCAACTTTGCTAGTTAAGGTCTTGATTTCAATCTCTGATCTATTTGTTTGAAGGTGAATGATGATACACGGTCCATGTATAACATTTACTATTACCAATTGCATGCCTTGCATACAATAAATATTTATATAACTGACAGTTGAAATGGGTAATACTAAATTTAATTACAATTGTTATAGCAAAATATTAAGATGCAGCAGTATTTTGTTCCCTATAAATTAGAGAGAGAGCCCAAATCTTGTGAGCCCCGTATCACATCTATGAATGACTTCAAACTTGCCAATTTGCTTTTTCCCTGAAGTGAAATGCAGTTGAACCTGTATTAGTGGTCACCTGAATTAAGCAACCACATGCAAAAAGCTCCAAATCTTATTAAACCTCAATCAATAATTTATCTTAAATACCAGCCCCTGCTTAAAACAGCTCCTTTCGATTAACCAATGACTGACCACTTAAGACAGGTTAAACTGGATTTCCTTTAAGGTAAAAAATATACGTCATTTTGACCTACATTAGTAAAACCTGTTTTAAACCTGTGAACAGAGACCACTATAACTAAACCTGTCTTCAAAGACCACCGATTTTATATCTCATCAGACCAAAGTCAATGGTATTTAACTCAACAGGTTAGATATAATTGAGAGGTCACCTGTACACAAACTCCACTTAGCTGTTTCCATGGGTAGTCTTTACAGACAGTTTGTCACATTACAAACTGCTCTGATTGGCCATAAAAAGTTCTCTATAATGAAGCACAGAAGCTGCAGATAAGTTCTTGAAACATTCAGTTATTGGCTATGTTAGTTTTATTTTTTATCCAAATTGCTTCGTGTCATTTGTTGCAATTCAAATTTGAGGATAAATCAACCAGTTTGGTACATCTTTGTATTACATTGTTAGTATGTTTCACCAGACAGTTCTCACTACATTGGTCATTACTCGGAATTGTCTGATGTATTACTCCGAAGTGTATTTCATCTTTATTATGAACAAATACATGTATATACCCAACAACAACTTTTTACAAGATCTGCATGTATTGTTCAAAACTATTTACTTGGACCCATGAATATTGGTACTTATCCATCGTCCTATCTGATTTGTTATTTTAACCTGTCAGTACCATAAGAAAAACTTACAAGGTTAAACTAGTTCCTTGTAAATAGATTTGAACAATACTATACATTATATCTTTGATTTGATTCAACATATACCACACATATTTACAAACATGAACATTCATTTCAGAGTATTTCTCATCGATACCTACATTCTGTCTTATCATCGTCAACAATTTCTTCCTTTTATGTGTGTTTCTCTATTCAACTTCTACTTCAACAGTTTCTTTTCTTTCTTTCTTCAATGTTTTCTTACTTGTTCTTTCTCTTGTTATGTCATTTACTCCAGTTGCCAAATGCTGATCGATTTTGATGATTGGCGCATTCGACTGGGAATTTTCTTTTGAGCAAGTGCTGTGCATTTGTACCCTGCCTTAAATTGTGATTTCCCACTTGAAAAAAGTCCATTGCGTAATATAATAAGATTATGAAGCGGCTTTTTAAACATAGAATCTGTTTTGGTTTAAGTTCCTGGAGTAATGGAAGACAACATACATTTAATTTGATTGGTTGAATTTTAGCTTGTGTGAGCGTACTTAATTGAAAGAATAGCTGATTTTTTTCCATTTGAATAAGCCTAATGTCTTGCTTTTCTTGTATGTAAATTGCCCCACTCACCCTCTTTATCTTATTAACCAAGTTTGTCTTTTCAATAGTTACTCATGCTTTCCGTTACTCATGTTTTCCTTTTAAAATGTGTCTCTTTTTCATTCTTCGTCTTCCCTTTCAACTTTGTTTTTCAGCTGTGGGTTTTATCCAAGTGTCCATCATGGCTGCCATTGTCATGTTTATCATTTAGGTCATGATTGTCATTTTTGTCATGTTTATTATTTATGTCATGTTTATCATTTATGTCATGTTTATTATTTATGTCATGTTTATCATTTATGTCATGTTTATTATTTGGTAAAAATGGCATTAATGATTAGAAAACATAAATGACAAGTATGACATTAAAGATAAACATGAATTAAATGATAGTCATGGCATAAATGACATGAATGATAAACATAGCATGTGTGATAAACATGGCATATTGTAACATGGTATATAGGATAAACATAAATAAATGATATGTATGGCATAATTATTTATGTTATATTTATCATTTCTGCGTGTTTATTATTTACTAGCAAGTTATGTTTACCATTTAGGCCATGTTTATCATTAATCTCATGTTTATCATTAAGCCCTGTTTCTCATGTTTACCATTTAAGCCCTGTTTTTCATGTTTATCATTTAAGCCCTGTTTCTCATGTTTATCATTTAAGCCCTGTTTCTCATGTTTATCATTTAAGCCCTGTTTCTGATGTTTATCATTTAAGCCCTGTTTCTCATGTTTATCATTCATGTCATGTATATAATAATTAATGTCCATTTCAAATAATTATGTTATCATTATCTACTCTTTGTTTCAGGCTCAGTGTATTTGTATATGTTTTGTGATGATTTATGCTCTTATTTTCAGGTTGTTACTTTGCTTTGACCTCATTGTTATTATGATCTTATATATTTTGTGATCTCACATATTTTATTATCTCAATCATTTTGTGATCTCACATATTTTATGATCTCGTTCATTTTGTGATCTCACATATTTTATGATCTCGCATATTTTGTGATCTCACTTTTTGTTAAACATGACCTCATCCTACAATCTCAGATTGGTGCTCATGATATTTTATGCTCATCAGGTGATGTTTTATGAAAATCAAGTGTTATTTAGGATATTTAAGTGATAGTTTATAATGAGTGGTATTTATTATATTTCAGAGATAGTTTATGATATTTGAGAGAAAGTTTCAGATGATTTAGTGATATTTTATGATAATTGTGTGATATTTTATGATAATTAAGGATATTTTATGATAATTGTGTCATATTTTATGAGAATTGTGTCATATTTTATGAGAATCTTTGTTTTGTTATGATAAGGGAGTGATATTTTATATTTGAGTGCTAGTTTATGATGAGTGGTATTTTATTATATTTGTCAATGAGTGATATCATATTTTATAATAATTGAGTCAAATGATAATCATGATATTTTGTTATAGCTATGACTGTGATATTTAATTGATAGCATATGATAATTTATGACAAGTGTGATTATTAACTGTGATATAGAGTGCGAACAAATCAACATGGTCCCAGACCTTCAGACATGAATATGTTATAAGCACCTTGCACAGAACATTTCTGCCTGAAACTACCTTGCCAGAGATTTAGTATTTATACAGTGCGTATTTATACAGTGCATCTTGTACATAATTGTAATAACCAGTGCTAATAAAATCAAAGGCTGAAATAAACTTATAGTAGGCAAGAAAAGAAATTTACTGTTAAATTATGTTAATAGAAGGTTGGAGGACCAAGTTAATTTGTTCAAAATCAGGTGCTATCTTAATTTTTTGTACAAAACATTTTGTATACATTATGCATACATGTACGAGGGTCAGTCAAAAATGACTGAGAGTTGCTAAATAATGCTTTGAAAAATAAGTGTTCGTATATTTGCTATGCATTATCGGCAATGATGTTATGGCGAATACCAATTTATGTTATGTCAATTTGATTCTTGTTGCCAGGCAACCAAAGAAGACAACTCGAGGGCATGTGTTCACGCTGTTAGTAGAACAAAAGTTTGCCTTTCTATGGAAACGTAAAGATATATCTGCAATTTTCAAACATACTGTTTATTTTGTTATATATTAATCTATCGGATAGACGTAATTCTAGTTGATTTTTTCCAACAATATAAAAAATATACTTGACGAAAATGTACATTGTCATTTTATTTCATGGTGTTAAACCACAATTTTACGGTTACCACACTCAAAGCGAAGTTATACATTCTGTTTCTATTATGGTTACTGGACTCCTTGAGATATATTCATGATCTTATTGAAAAGAAAGTGTGAAATCAGTGATTACTTTTAGAACACCATAGCAACGAAAAGAACACATGCCAAAAAAAAAAAATGTGGGTAAACATTTTTGAAGGCTTAAATTACCAACTCTCAGTTGTGTTTGATTGACCCTTGTACATGTATGTTATATTGTAAATATTTCTGTGATAATGATGTCATGCATTGATGTCACAGTAGATGATGATGTCACCTTTCATGTCTTCGTATGAAGTTGTCTACTTGCTAGTTAAGTTTTCTATGAACATATTTCGATGCTTGTTGTAAACAATTTATTGTATTACACAGCCAGCTCTTTGTTCTCTGAGATGTTTGCTTTAAGGTAAGTGCTATAATTCATTTATTGGTAAGGATAATTATATATGTTAGCCATCAAAATTATTACAGTCGGTGAAGAATTGTGACCTATGGGATTAGTGCTAGACTATTCATATCAGAAGTGATGAATCCTAACATAGCCAACAGCAACAGGTGCGTACAACCTCAAAGATGAATGTAAGTTGTTGTTTCAGAATCTGATTCAATAATCTGTGTGTGCAGACCAGTTTAAACCTCTGGCCTGTGGTTGATCAGGTTCCATTTCAGTTATAGAATGGACCAATGGCATTTCTTCATTCTGGGACTGGTTTCCGGATTCAGTGTGTGGTGACCAGTCTAAATATCTGGCCTGGGATTGGATGAGTCTGTGAGTATACTGTTGATTTGACCAATGGCATGGCTTCATTCTGAGTTCTCTAGATAATTAAATAATTAGGTAGGTTTCCAGCATTGTTTTGGGATGTGTCTAACTTTGGTACCCAAAATGCCATGTTAACCAGTAAACGCTTATCGGCATGTATGATGTAATAATAATAACGTCATTGATTTCTATGAAGCTGGTAGGTTAGAAAGATGTGCATGGTTGCAAATATAAGTCAACATTGGATGTATTAACGCAAGTTGCAACTTATAACAATAGTTTGTAGAGTTCCTTTAGGATTGGCTCCGTAGCTGTTTCATACCAAAGACTACATAAAAAGGGTGCTGGAAAAAAGGAAAAAACTTGCTTTGTTTCATACCCATGATGGGATGTATACCTTCACAAATGAGGCATGGGTAGCGGTCAATATAAGTTGTAGAACTATCTGTCTCCATCGACAGAAATACTGTTTCATGTAAAAGACTATGATTCATATACATAGTATAATTTTACCATTTGTACAAGGTGCAGGATGTTTCTATCAGTCGTAATATAACATATCTGTGGACAATCTGGTAAGTTTGATAAAAATGGTCTTGAGCAAGGGCTGTACAATTCTGGTGATTCTGTAAGTATGAATGTAAGAACCAATACGATTTTGTAAATCCAATATAATTGTGTTATATTGCTATTTATATGTATTTTGCATTTGTACAGTTACATATTAATGTATTTAACTTGCATACATGTCGTAAATGCTCTGTTAAAGACTGTGATAGATATTTGTTATATTGATGTGTTTATTTATAAAAATTTTGTTGATTTATACTGTATACATACAGCTAGTCCAGGCTAAGTTGGTAGACCCAAGTCATATAAACATAGTCAGCAGTAAAAAATCTTGATTTTGAATACCAGTCTCAATTTCATGCCTCTGATTGGCTGACTCACACTGTTGTCAGAGAATACAGTGGCATGACTTTATTCATAGACTGGTTTTCAAATTCATTGTGTGGATACCAGTATTAATTTCTTGCCTCTGATTGGTTGACTCCAGTACAATCAAAGAATTGACCCAATGACATTGCTTCATTCTTTCACTAGTCTCCAAATTTAGTTTTATAACTGTTGAAACGATGTATATTCTACTTTGACCATCAAGATCTATGTTAAAACTTTATGACCTCTGCTGGTAGGTTGGACTGTATTTTAATTTTACATAATGTTTATTATGTACTAATTATCCAAGTTGATCAGCAAGCACAGACATATACATGCATTATAATGTTATATACTTTCTGCCAAAATTGAAACATTGCATCTGCCAAAAACTTTGCTGCTAAATTTTTGTTGAACTATTGCTGTTGCAGTCACCTGACCATCTGTATTGGTGTAATGCTAATGTTCAAGTTTATAAGTATGAACCAAAATGATTTCCGACTCCATTAACTTGCTGCAAACTAGTTTTGTTCTCCATTATGACCACAACCTCTACACAGAAGAAAGTAATGCTGGAGCTATCAAGCATTTTGTTTTCAATGTATATTGTCTTGACTAGGGAGATGAATTTTCGATGATTTCATTGTTGAACTCTACCATAAAATCAAATCCCCACAATTAATTGACTTCTCAAATTTAGACATATATCTACCCTTTCATGTTCTGTAATCCATGAATTTACGACTCACACGAAAATGCGTTTTATTAAAATCCACAAAATTTAGTACCCACAAAAATATGTGATTATACAGTATATTATCCCAGTATGGCGCTGAAAATATTGGAGGCGGTTGTTCAGCAACGACTCTTGTTTGTGTTGGGCGGGTACTGGAAACAAGCAATTTTAGGCCATATTCCGGTTTTACTGTATGTGCTTGCTGATCTAGGGCTTTGATAATAACATCTCTATACAATTATGTGCAATAACAGTACTTTTATACCACATTACAGTGTTCACATGACGTTGTTCCTGTTTATATTAATTCTATAATGCTACTTTGTTTGATTTAATTGTTAGTATTATACAAAATGTGTTGATATTACATGTAAATTGTTTTAAAAACTGGGATTGTTTGGGACGATGTCCAAATTTTCGTTTCTGGGAGAAAAGTATATGTGAGCTCATGTGCTAAATTAAAGTTCACAAAATCAAAAGATCCAAATTTATTTGATAAATTTACTCCGCTCAAACAGCACAACAGAGGTAATTTAACCCTTACCTGACTATATTGACTATCATTAAGTAGAATAATCAATTCCTGTCAGAACTGCAATGCATGTTACTTATCTATGTTACACAGTCATGCTCCGTTGCTAAGCAATTCATGAACACGGCTAAAAATCTACCACTAGTCCACTTGACAATGTTGCCATGGTAACACAAACTAACTAACTAACCTCTTAATAAGAAATAAACTAGATATCAATTAATGGCAATCATTCCTTTTATGATTCTGTATCATAGACCAACAAAATTCTGAATGTTTGTAACCATGGCAACACAACTTATTTCATAAGTCAAGGATTTTCATTGACATTCTAAAATGTAATACATAAAACATATTTTCCGATATGAATCAAATCATTTTTTAGATTATTATAGCATAATTATGATGTCACATTCTAACTTGGCATATTTCTAAATATTCCGTCATGCAATTTTAAATACAGAAAACCTGTCAAAATTTCAATGAAATTTGCACTTTGTGAACTTCAATTTAGCACCCGACTGTATTGCTTTAAGGAATTGATGGCTGTGGAATATGATTACCGGTATGTTGGGAGAATGTGATTGGTTGATTGTGGAGTTACATAATAATGATTATGTTGAGAGAATGTTATTTATTGGTTGTGGAGTATGATTATGTTGGAAGAATGTGATTGGTTGGTTGTGGAGTATGATTGTGTTGGAAGAATGTGATTGGTTGGTTGTGGAGAATGATTGTGTTGGAAGAATGTGATTGGTTGGGTGTAGAGTATGATTATGTTGGAAGAATGTGATTGGTTGATAGTGGAGTATGATTATGTTGGAAGAATGTGATTGGTTGGTTGTGGAGTGTGATTATGTTAGGAGAATGTGATTGGTTGGTTGTGGAGTGTGATAATATTGGAAGAATGTGATTGGTTGGTTGTGGAGTATGATTATGTTGGGAGAATGTGATTGGTTGATAGTGGAGTGTGATTATGTTGGAAGAATGTGATTGGTTGATTGTGGAGTATGATTATGTTGGGATAATGTGATTGGTTGATAGTGGAGTGTGATTATGTTGGAAGAATGTGATTGGTTGGTTGTAGAGTATGATTATGTTGGGAGAATGTGATTGGTTGATAGTGGAGTGTGATTATGTTGGAAGAATGTGATTGGTTGGTTGTAGAGTATGATTATGTTGGGAGAATGTGATTGGTTGATAGTGGAGTGTGATTATGTTAGGAGAATGTGATTGGTTGGTTGTGGAGTGTGATAATATTGGAAGAATGTGATTGGTAGGTTGTGGAGTATGATTATGTTGGGAGAATGTGATTGGTTGATTGTGGAGTATGATTATGTTGGGATAATGTGATTGGTTGATAGTGGAGTATGATTATGTTGGGAGAATGTGATTGGTTGGTGACAGAGTATGATTGTGTTATTGGTTGGTTGTTGTGTATTGTTATATTTTTGTATTGTATGTAATTCTATGAGAACCCATATAATAGGTATGTCGATGGACATAGTGATTTATTTTAATTAGTACCTCTGTTTATATGTGTTGTATTGTTGTTGTTTTCACTTTATTTGTTCAAATAATCAGGCAAACTCTTCTTTGCATAACCTAATTTAGTTAACTGCCCAAGCTTTTGACAAGTACTGGTCATTACCAGGAACATATTGGTTACCTGTAAGATGGTTGTTATAATCTTTGACAAACTTTACTAGATACATTTTGTCGTTGGTTGCATATTTCTGCCATAGGATAATTATTTTGTTATACGCCCTACATTATCAAGTTAACTACATGTACTTGACATTTGTGCCTTTGTTACTCCTTCATTTTAGCAGGTAAAACTACTTTAACACAAAATAGGTTGTTCTGTTAGTGCCCAGATCTGCCACTGATGAATGCCACTGCATACCAAGTTATGATAAAATATGTCACATTTTATGCCTGGATCTCACTAAGTCTCTCAGTGTGAGCTAAATCTCAGCTCAATTATGTTTTGCTGATTGTCTGTCTGGATGGATGTCACAAAGTTTGTCTGTGCTAGTTCTTTTAAACCATTGGTGGAATTGCTATGAAACTTCATATAAATACTTGTTACCAAGCCCAGTGTGCATAATGTCAGCAATTTTAGGTTGGATTATTTTTGGTGGAGTTTCAGCCCTTTGTGTGAGACATCTGTTTTGTGTAAAAAAAAAATTTAAGTTTCAAGAGTGTACATACAGAACTGTCTCAGAATTCAGACGGTGATGTGAGTGAAATGTCAACTTGGGCTGTGATTTGTTCTTGAGGTGTAATCAGGTGATTGCTGCCTGGCAACACTAAATATTAACATGTAAACCACAGAATCCTGGCATAATGTAAAACATAAGTTATCATAATTTGTTGGATTGTGATAGTTGTGGACACTAACATACCTCTTTCGTGTTAAGATAAGCTGCCAGAATGAAATTGTTAACAAAATATGTTATTTATGTAGTTAATGTCACTTACTGAAGTAGTCAACATGATACAGTAACTGGAAAACGACATAATTATCATATGGCAGAAGTATAGGATCTTGAATGAGTGCTCATAACATATGAATTATATTATTAAACAATTGGACAAAATACAATGACACAAGGCTTTGCCAAGTGTCATATTGTTTTTGTGTATGGGTTTAATAAAAATCTTATGTATTGAGCATGAATATAAGATTCTGTTTATCACATAACCTTAGGAAACGCTCATTATTGTTCAAAATGAAGATGTATGCTGCATATGTTTTGGCCAAAATTTAGCAGTACAATGAGTGTGACGCCGTTTACGACAATGGTATTATCCTGAGGTCATGGGCCGATTAAGGCACTGCTAGGCCGCAGGTAATGTGATAAATATGCAACCATAGTTACTTTTTGGAAAACATGTTTTCAATTCAAATGATACAGTTTTGTTGATCATGTTTTTTATTAGTAAAGGTATGTATGTTTCTCTTTGTTTCAGCTTAGTACAAATGTCTAAGATTTTGGCAGAAATGTGTTTATTTGATAACATGTATGGCAGGGCTAAAAGCTTCGTTGGACTCCCTGAGAAAAATAGCTGGATCCATGGGTCTATTATCGAACAAGATATCAGCTGTTATGTCCAAAGCCTCAAATCTCATTATTTTTGCTTTACCTTGTAATTTGAGTTCTTTGCAAATCTGATCCTTTGTTTCACCAATATAAACCTTTGTTTCACTTGTCTGATCCTTTATTTCACTAATCTGTTCTTTTGTTCTGTAATCAATCTGATCCTTTGCTTCACCAGTCTGATCATTTGTTTCACCAATCTGATCCTTTGTTTCACCAATCTGATCCTTTGTTCAATAATCAATCTGATCCTTTGTTTCACCTATCAGATCCTTGGTTTCACCAATCTGATCTTTTGTCTCACCAACTTGATCCTTTGTTTCAACAGTCTGTTCCTTTGTTTCACCAATCTGATCCTTTGTTTCACCAATCTGATCCTTTGTTTCACTAGTCTGATTATTTGTTTCACCAATCTGATCCTTTGTTTCACTTAAGTCTGATCCTTTGTTTCACCAGTCTGATCCTTTGTTTCACTAGTCTGATCCTTTGTTTCACCAATCTGATCCATTGTTTCACCAGGCTGATCCTTTGTTTTACCAATCTGATCCTTTGTTTCATCAATCTGATTCTTTGTTTCATCAATCTGCTTCTATGTTTCACCAATCTGATCCTTTGTTTTACCAATCTGATTCTTTGTTTCATCAATCTGATCCTTTGTTTCATCAATCTGCTTCTATGTTTCACCAATCTGATCCTTTGTTTCACCAAACTGGTCCTTTGTTTCACCAGGCTGATCCTTTGTTTTACCAATCTGATCCTTTGTTTCATCAATCTGATCCTTTGTTTCTCCAATCTGATTCTTTGTTTCACCAATCTGATCGTTGTTTCACCAAACTGGTCCTTTGTTGCATTAGCTAGTTTTCTGAGGTGGGTCTGACCAAACTATCGGCATGACATACATGTCTTTATATGGATTTCATTTGATGTCTGGATTTATGTTGATGTTAGCCCTGAAGAAATGCAATAAACACATTTTTGCCAGAACATCCCATTCCCATGTGGGCATAGGATAAAATTGATACAATTATAATGAGATAACTTTGTTGATTTGGTGTAACTTTTGTTGTTCATTTCTTGATTCTATGTGAATAAAAATCTGAAATATTAAAAATAATGCTTGTTTGTCATTATATTGTGTTATATAAAATAAGTCAGCTCAGTGGATAATGCCAGCTACTGTATCAACCTTGATCTTCCCTCGAAGCCACAGGTCATTGACCAATTAGGCAGTGATAAAACCACTACATACATTCCTGGCCCTATAGGGTACTCACCACCACCAAATGCAGACATTTTAGGCCCTATAGGGTACTCGGTGCAAATGGAGATCAGCTATTCCATGCTCAATAGGAGACATTTCAGGCCCAATGAGGTACTCACTTACTACAGGTATTCTCTATTGTATACTCTCCACTGCCGATTACAGGTCTCCCAGGCCCTATGATGTAGTCTCCACCCAAAACAGCAATTCCAGGTCATATGAGGCACTCAACCTAAAGTACAACCATTCTGATCTCATAAGGAATCCATCACAGTTTAAGCTCTATACTGGGTCATATGACGTACTCCCCATCGCCATGTTCAGCCATTTATGTTGTATGGTGGACTAGCCACACGGCACAGCAATTCGTAGATCTAGGGGTTACTTAAACTGTATGGCTCAGCCATTCCTGGCTCTATAGGATACCTAACACTGCTCACCGCCGTGTACTCATTATTGTGATTGAAACATCCGGTGATTTTCCACCACTGTACTCATTATTGCAATACTATACAATTCAACTTGTACTCATTATTGCAATAACCGGAAGTTGACTCGTTTATACACTGACTGCTGGGTGCTGTCTACTTGCTTTTATGTTACCTAACACTGCATGGCACAGTCTTTCCTATGAGTAACATTATGGGGACATAGCCATTTGTGTTTTTATGGCGATACCCTACAACACTTTCCACATCCATTCCTGGCTTCATGTGGTACTCTAGTATCCCTTGCTTGGCATTCCATTCCGTTCCTGGCTCTTAGTGCTACAAGACATAATGTACTTAATACTCGTTGATACAGCATGGCTCATGTGTTGTCTAACCCTTCCCCGGGTATGGGTGTGGTTTCAAGTGACTGGGGCATTACGTGTCGTTATGAAAGTAGCAATATACTTTTGTATTTGTTTTTAGTGCCATCTTCTAAAACTGTCTCTTCTGTCAATATTTGTGAATATTGTCGGCTGTGTGGCTTTTTGATATTCTCTAAAAGAATACGTCCCTAAAATATGATAAAATGGGCTGCCAATAATTGTATGTACAGCTGTTGAATTATTTTTAATTATGTCTACATGTAGATGGTACAGTAAAAATACTGTGTCACTTACAGGACTCCATACTGGTAGCACATGCATAGACATAAATAATTTCATTTTTAGAGATGTTTATCGCGACATTTTCGTGATTTACTTTGAAGAAGATTAATTTTGAACACCACTATATTTACGGTAATTGACGTCATATTCACCGGACATAGATCATTTTATCATCATCATACGCGTGTACTAAAAATATGACTTCTCTAAAATTATAAGAGATATAGACTGCTCTTACCAGGTCATAAACAAACGTATGATAATAATGATATGTCGTGTGTTATTATGTTTGTGATAAAAAATGACAAACCTTTGACAGACTTGTTTTTTATTAGCCGTACTTAGTGGTGTAATAGTCCACCAACTATGAAAATGATAAATATCTCGAGGAACGCGGAATTGCAAACGGCGTTAAATTGTTAATTAACGCCTGTGCTAATTTACGATAGTTTTATTCGTGACAAAATTGTGATGCAATTAAATGATGTGAAGAATGGTGGAATATGCATTTATTTATTTAGTACATGTTTTATGTCTAAAACACGTGCGTTTTTTCAAAGTGTCGTCTGAAACTTTAAAGGAAACTTAATAATAGTTTTTTTTGCTTTTTTTTCATTATTAAACACGAGTTGACAGACACATTTAGGTAAGACTGTTTATTTATTTTCCGTCTGTTTGTCTAGATATTATACTATTCTCGTTCTCAGAAGTGACCGTTCTAAGTATAGGTTAGAGTTTGTGAAACGGTTTCTTCAAGGGAACGGAGTGACTGTGGTTATAAACCCTTGAAGAAAACTGTTTCACGATATCTAACCGACTTGTTTTGCTCCACCCACGATAGTTAAAACCCCAAAGAAACACTTGGTTTACGTTACTCTACATTGTTCTGAACATGGACAATTTTCGCGAGTAAATAATGTATAATGGTCAAATGGACGATACCATTTAATAAGGTGTCCTTCAATAAAGCGTGCGTTTTATTAAATTACTTCTTGGTGAGGACATGGGTTTAATGCAGGTTTGCATGACTATAAAAACACTTTTCAACTTGTCAAGTAGAAATCTGTCAAGCGTTGAGGGTATTTCATTTAAATCGGTCAAAGAATAGAATACTTGCGCCGGTTGTTTTTAACTTTTTGTTGTCAGATTTCTTCTTGCGCTCTTAGCCAAATATTACGTCTAACACACTACATGGTATGCCGACACTGATTTAAAAACACTTGTGTGGTATTTTAAGCATGTGGCCGAATTATGAGGCACAGTTTAAAAGAAATTATTATGGAATTATTGGCCATTCTGGCAGGGAAAAACGTATGACCACACACTAACGACTGTCCAAGACAAACGCAAACAAATTTGAAAAAACACAACAGTACAGTTCATGAAATAAATGCAAGTATTTTGTCGTCGTAACCACCTAGCAAAATGACATCATCCCATTTATTTTTCTATTACTACAGGAAATATTAAGTTATCAATTTGACAACAAATGCGTTTCACTTACAGTAAAAAACACATCAGGTCTGTCATTTATAAACGATTATATTACACATTACAGCAATATGACTTGCTTCATACTAAACATGTGTACCAAGGTCATTTTATGAAGTACTAAAATGTTAAATAGTCGTAAATAGTGTCACTGCGTTCCCGCGTTTAAATAGCCATAAAACTTGTATCAAAAATGTCCACAATACTTACTTAATTTAATCATAGCTGTTAAGAATTACTAATGTAATTATACGAGGGGCATTCTAAAAGTCCAGATAATGTTTCTGTAAATTATTTAATATTCACTAAATGTATATAAAACTGCACATTTTCTGAAAGATACAACTTTTCTCCACCGAAAACATAAAAATATATTAATATCAGGTCGTATAATGACTTCAGATGTACAAGGAAAAGACCACGTCCCAATTGCTCTTGGAAATAGCCATTTAACCGGAAATACGCAATTTACGTGTTATTGCATGGTACTGCTGGACGTCATACACGGGAATATAAAATGTTTGGCTGTTTTGTTAATGCATGTGCTATTTGTATTCCCACTAAATACGAATTCTGAAAAAACTTATAATTTCAACTGTACAGCTGCTTAAAGAATATGACCACGTGGCCCAAAACACGTATTTTAGATGTATGACGTCACACCCTCGAAATAACATTTCGCAAAACAAAAATAATTATATAATTCCTTAATTTTTTTGATATGCTTGGTATTACATTTCACATTGATCTTGAAAAAATCATAGATATAAACTACAAATATAAACTACTAAAAATTAAAAATATGCTATTTAACTGGAAACGACGAATTTTAACACACATCGGAAGAATACAAGTGATGAAAACAATTATATTGTCTACATTAATACATTTATTTACATCTCTACCTAACCCAACGCAATATGTTATTAAAAAAATGTCTGACTCATTAACTGAATTCATTTGGGAAGGCAATTCAAGAATTAAGAAAAATGTTCTGATACAAGTAACAACACAAGCATAAAGGAGGCTTGGGAATAACAGACATAAATATTTTTATACATACCTTAAAGTTGACATGCATCAGAAGAATGGTGATGAGTAATGGAAAATGGACAAATGTAGCAAAAACTATGATTGACCTACAAACATTATTACAATGTAGCTTTTACTACCCAGAATTAATTGCAAATGGAATTAAAAATACTTACCGGAGAGACACATTAAATGCTTTTGTAACATTATGTAAAAAACAAGAAATCAATAAAACAGAATTAATGGCACAAGCCATCTTCTACAACCCTTATAATTATCCTTATATAACTCCTGGTTCAAAGCGGGTGTGCAAAATATCGAAGACCTGTTAGACAACAAAGGCAACTTTTACAGCTTCGAACAATTTAAAGAAAATAATAATCTCATAACCAACTATATTCAATACCAAGGTGTTATACGGTCTATATCTGATTTCCTGAAACAGAATGATTGTATAAAGTAAAGACAAAATAACCAGACCTTGCATTCCATCACTTTTTAAAAATATTCTAAAATTTAAACAAGGAACTCAACCAATGTATAACATTCTGATAAAACAGAAGTCAAACCAGCTTGTGTATCAAAATGGAATGAGGATTTAGGCTTGCAATTAACTGATAAAGACTGGAATACCATATGTTCAACTCCTTTCGAAATAACAACAGATTCAAACTTGCAATGGTTTCAATACAGAATTATACATAGAATTATTGGAACAAAATCTTTCTTAATTAGATTTAACTTCATAGATAATGCAAACTGTTCTTTCTGTAAAACCAAGACCGAAACATTCAAACATTTATTTTGGGATTGTCATGTAATAAAGCAACTGATTTTAAATTTCTTTAGAAATCATGAAGAAATAACAATATTTCTCAATTGTGAAAGTTTTATACTAGGCATCAAAGATCACAAGCTAGCTGTACTTAACCTTATATTCACATACCTTAAAAGATATATTTACAACTGCAAAGTTCAAGAAATCAATCCGACCCTAAATCGAGCAAAACATTATGTTAATTATCAATATCAGGTACAAAAAGGGGTTGCGGTTAAATTGGATAGTTTAGACTCTTTTAATGCAACTTGGGATATGAACTTAAACCTTTTCCAATAATTCCAAAAATCAAACAAAAATATTTCATATAAACTGTACTTTCAGCCCAGAGTAAATTCTAGGTTTCACTATCATATATAAACGAAAGGAACCACCGACAGAATTGGAACATAAAAAAGTACCTGTACCCACCAAGATAAAATAAAGGGGATTTTTGTAATGCAATTTTCGTATGCATGTATGTACACTGTATGTTGCAATACTTGTATGCATGTATGTACACTGTATGTTGCAATACTTGTATGCATGTATGTACACTGTATGTTGCAATACGTGTATGCATGTATGTGCACTGTATGTTGCAATACTTGTATACATGTATGTACACTGTATGTTTCAATACTTGTATGCATGTATGTACACTGTATGTTGCAACACTTGTATGCATGTATGTACACTGTATGTTGCAATACGTGTATGCATGTATGTACACTGTATGTTGCAATACGTGTATGCATGTATGTGCACTGTATGTTGCAATACTTGTATGCAGGTATGTACACTGTATGTTGCAATACTTGTATGCATGTATGTACACTGTATGTTGCAATACTTGTATGCAGGTATGTACACTGTATGTTGCAATACTTGTATGCATGTATGTACACTGTATGTTGCAATACTTGTATGCATGTATGTACACTGTATGTTGCAATACTTGTATGCATGTATGTACACTGTATGTTGCAATACTTGTATGCAGGTATGTACACTGTATGTTGCAATACTTGTATGCATATATGTACACTATATGTTGCAATACTTGTATGCATGTAGTAATTGAGTATTTATTTTCATTGAATCATATACAAGTATACTACTTGTTGTATGGTAGTATGTGGGATGCCCTCGACACACATCTACCTATTGACGAGGAAAATAAAATTATCTCTCCTGAAAAGAAAACCCGTTACCCCACCCACTTTCTCAAATCATTGATAGGGCACGAGATTTTACCCACAACATTAAACTTTATGAAAATTAAACTTATAGCGCCCCCGAATGAAAATACACATTCAAATCTAGACAATTTGACTAATTTAGAAAAGCTGATAGCACATAGACGTATTGTATGTCTAGAATTAAGTAGGGTCTGTATGTGGTAAAATGGTCTCCTATTTAGTTGTGTACATTGCTGTTATTTTATTAATAGCTCAACGTTTTTTAATACCTTAATGTTATTCGAATGTACTCAACGGTTATGCATATTTCAAATAATACCAAATTTATTTTAATCAGCCTGAATGTTATTTCCGCAGTGCGCTCTGAAATTTACACGGGGTCAGTACAATGCAATTCCCTCGCGTATTCAAGAGATATTTCAGTCAATACCCCAAAACATGTATTGTTTCAATGCCATTAAAATAAACATTCTCAGAGATACAATACTAAATTTGCTATGAATGTCTCACTGAAAGACTGATCTTTCAGAAAATGTTCGCTTTTAAAAATTCTGTCGAACCAATATAAAGTTATCACTCAGTTATTAGAACTTTCAGAATGCCACTCGTACAGGCATTTAAAATATAAAACTGATGTGAAATCGCCGCGTGGAAATATAGTATCGTATCGTATCGTATCGTATCGTATCGTATCGTATCGTATCGTATCGTGTCGTGTCGTGTCGTGTCGTGTCGTGTCGTGTCGTGTCGTATCGTATCGTATCGTGCTTGTTTGTTGTCTGTTCTTAAAACTATGTTTGTCTTCAAAATTGTATATTGAGTAGGTATGCAAGTTATCTCTGAAACAAGAAACATTTATGTGTCCATCTAATAACACAAATGTCGGAGCGAGCCGTTTTCTTACACCTCTTGGTCATATTGATACTGATATTATGAACGAGTTGTTATTGCTTCAACTTTGTTTTGGTTGTCAATGGAGTTCGTAATCGTAATCGCACACTGAAAAGTCTGAATTCATAAGCTTCGATATTAAATCATTAATCATAATCATAAGCCGGAAGTCATTGGCCAATTAAGCAGGGATAACACCAAATGACCACGCACTACGAATGTCTCAGTTGAACGAAAGCACTCGCAAATCCTGGGGCTATATCAATTTATTATTAAGTCAAGGTTAAAAAGTTGACCATTATTTCTGACCCCAAGGGAAGTAACTGATGGGAAAGGTTTACTGTACCGCATGCGTATATATTGTTCTAGTTACTTCCCCTGCAATTCTGTATTTTATCAATTGCTAAACAAACGTTTAACTAGATTTTGTTCCATCCGTCCGTCCGTTTGTCCGTATGCACTTTGATACTTTTAATTTATACCATATAATAGTCTGTAGTTGGCAACTGTGTTTTATGGACAAAAGTCTGGTTTTGATAGAACTTATATCAATGAACCACAACTCCTCATTCCTGGTGGTATCTGTGCTCCTCATTCCTGGTGCCGGTATCTGTGCTCCTCATTCCTGGTGCCGGTATCTGTGCTCCTCATTCCTGGTGCCGGTATCTGTGCTCCTCATTCCTGGTGCCGGTATCTGTGCTCCTCATTCCTGGTGCCGGTATCTGTGCTCCTCATTCCTGGTGCCGGTATCTGTGCTCCTCATTCCTGGTGCCGGTATCTGTGCTCCTCATTCCTGGTGCCGGTATCTGTGCTCCTCATTCCTGGTGCCGGTATCTGTGCTCCTCATTCCTGGTGCCGGTATCTGTGCTCCTCATTCCTGGTGCCGGTATCTGTGCTCCTCATTCCTGGTGCCGGTATCTGTGCTCCTCATTCCTGGTGCCGGTATCTGTGCTCCTCATTCCTGGTGCCGGTATCTGTGCTCCTCATTCCTGGTGGTATCTGTGGCCACAAGGGAATGAGAGAAGAGAAGTCAAGTTCCCTCTTCTGTTTCCGTGCGCCGAATAGTTCCATACTTATTAGAGTCGCCATTTTACTACATCTAATATGAAACATGTTCTTAATGCTTTATAATAAAAATATACAAACAGGGCTTTTGATAATATCTGTCCCCATTACAACCGAATGCCATGAGAACATGCTTGATCTCATCTGATGTTTTCATATACCAATAGAAAGCTAACATTTAGGAGTTTTATTCAATATATAACATGACTATGCTACTATCAATGCAACCCAGGGATTAAGACTCTTGCAAAAAGTCTTTTTTTCGATAAATGTCAAATTGATGTTCAAATTGAATTTGTTTCCTAAGTTTAATTATATAGAATGTTAATTATGGCATGGTATAAGCAATTTTCGAGCGTTTATAAGCAAACTACTATATTGATTTGAAAATTTCATATGTATGCAACAATCACCTTTATAAACTGCTCAGTGCTCAATAACCGTCCTATATAAAGACTCATCCTGATCACCTCGACCGAATTACATTGCAATATTTACCCGAGACAAACGAAAATGATCAAGCTTCCACGATTGATAAAATACCAATTACGTCACTTTTGGGTGGTACGGTGGTCGAGTGGATAACGTACTTTACTACTGATCGGCTTCGAATCTCGGCCGGGACACTTGGTCATTTCTGAAACGCTTTTCAGTGTTTCCCACCCAACTAGAGACGAATTGGTTGGAGTCTCGCATGTATCGGTGTTATACACCGGGCTCGTTCAAAAACCAGGGAGTCTTTTTGGAACGAGCTAAGGTAACGCACCCGGATTCCTTGTATCGCAACTCTTTCTCTTCTACTTGCTATCCCTTCAGCAAAATCACAGGACCTAATTGGAAATACGTGCTTGCACTTTCATGGGTTATCCTTGACCGAAAGGCCTAAATAATTACCCACATCCAACAAAACAAACCTAAATAAACCTAGACACTGTATGGCTGAAAAGGAATATACAATTTAACTTGTATGACTTATTGCGATAACCAAGAGTTTTTAAGGCATCTTTCTTGGGAACAGAAGGTCAAATGACAGTAGTGAGAAATGTGTATATACGCGGCTGCTGATCCGTCACATACTAGTAGTTAAGGACTACTTTTTCTGAGGTGACATTTATGTGAGAGAACACTGTTATGACCGTAGTGTCCCCACCAAGGGAGAGCCGTAACTAAAGGGGAGAGCCGTAACTAAGTTGTAGAACTTGTGGCTCGACCCTTTTACCCATGTATGTATATATATGTATTTATAGATCTATTTGTATGTCATTGTTTGGGTAATAAAATATGTTTAAACTAAACTATAGTGTCCCCACCGCAAATCCAACCGATCAGGAAACGAGTGTCGATAATGTGAACAATTTTAATATTGTTCTAGTCATTGTCTGGTTTTTTTTAAACTATTCTTACTAACTTATCTTCTTCGTGCCTTCTGGTACATAAGGCTGATACCAGGTTTCTCCATCGGCGTATGTCCTTTGCGGTCGTCTCGATTTCACCAAGAGTCTTTTCCAAATTCTTAATCAAGTTCGCTGACGATCACCCTTCTCCGTTTCCCTTCAATCGGCTTCCTCGATGTCGTTCGCCGTCCGACGGTGTCCACTTTTGTGATGTCTTTGTGATGTTAGTATGATCTTTTCTAATTACCTGTCCTAACCACCTAATTCTGGGTTCTTTTATTTGTGTTGTGAGTACGCTTGTTTATATATATATATATATATATATATATATATAGATATACAAGAAAAGAATGATGTCCGTCCTCAGAACGTATATATAATTATATAAAAAATAAAAAATTACGAAATGAGTATTTAAAACTCCATAATTTAATTAAAAACCCTATTAAATTATGGAGTTTTAATTACTCATTTCGTCGTTTTTTAATTTTGATATAGATATACATATAATTATATTTGTGTTTAAATTTTAGGAAATATACGTCACAGTGATTACAACAACAAATGAATGTACTATAGTGTACAATGTTTATTTAAACATAAAAATTACTATTAGCCATATTCTCCCCTGTCATTCCACATACATATAATTTATTAACAAGAAAGTCAGTAAATTAAAGATTAAATGTGAGAATCGGGTTAAGAATTACTTAAACTTAAGATACCACCACATGGGACAAAATAGTGTTGTTTTCTTCCGGAACTTTCTGTAAAAAAAATTGTAGATTGTAGGCCTATTGAGAAACGCCGTGACGCATCACGACTAGTACTTTGCTAAATCAGCAAAAAAAATACACGCTGTTGTGTTTTCTGCTCATAAGCCGTATTACATCCTAAAAACACCTGCCAAAGCTTACTGGTTTTCTTGTAATTCATTTACTTGGAATACTATTGGGGTCTGATTTTAAATGAGATTGTGCAGGAATTGTCAATCGTCTGGCGAGCTAATGCACGGTCACAAAGCTCGTACGATATCCGTAGGAATTTACCAACTCATACGAGTTCACAATTTTTGAAATCCTAACGCTTTTTGTATGTTCGTAGCGTCTGGTCACAGCTCGTACGGACCACGAACGATCTAAAGAGGTGCGCTCGTACGATATCCGTACGATGCTCGCACGAGTAAAGAAAATCCGTACGATGCTCCGTACGGACACCGTGCGAGTTTGCCAAAATCAACTCGTACGAACTCTAGTAAGGAGCTCGTAGGGCAAATGTGACTTTAGTATTAATAATATTTCCTGAACGATTTTAATATACATGTAAGTTTGCATCAATTGACAACGAGTGTTTAGATTTAATGGGGTTCATGTCCGGGGATAATGCGGGCCAAGGCAAGACGTTAACGTTATTTTGAGCTAAGAATTGTGTCGTTATACGCGCCGTGTGAGGCCTTGCGTTGTCATGTTGGCAAATGCCAGGTCCGTTGTTTTGCATGAATGGAATCATCGTGTTGTTTAAAACATTGATGTAACGCTGAGCATTGATATTTCCGTGAATAATGACCAAATCAGTTTTCTGATTTCCCATTATCCCACCCCAGACCATAACGCTGCCACCACCAAATCTATCCCTACCCGAATACAACATCGCTCATTTCTACGGCGATAGATGCGTACCCTGCCATCTGCGTGGCTGACTGTAAACCTCGACTCATCGTTAAAAAGTACCGATTGCCATTGGTTTCGCCTGAAATGCAAATGGCGTCGTGCCCACAACAGTCTAGAGGCTCGGTGACGAGGTGCCATAATCTGTCCAGTATATGGACGACGAGCACGAATAGGAACTTGGTTCTGGCTCAAACGATTTATGATCGTCTGTGCATGAACCCCGTAACGCCGAGCAGTAACGGTTGCTGGTAAAACACGTTTACGTAGGTGTGTCAACGTGATAACGCGATCAGTACGTAACGTTGTCGCACGTACGCGACCGGGCCTTGCACTGTCTCTGACAGACCCAGTAATGTTGAACCGGTTCACAAGATTACGAATAGTCTGTCTAGAGCAGCCAAAATGGTGTGCCACGTTATTTACCATCGACCCCGCCCTGAGCATACCAATAGCTTGGTTCCTTTCGTCTTTAGAAAGACGTGGCATCGCTAAATGTAACCGTTTTGCAACAAAAAATAACTTTTTATTATCTGTGCTGTGCAGCAAATGACAACTTGACGGTGTAAAACCTGTAAGTGAAACACCTGTTCCTGCGCACGTGCAAAGCATGGAATACGTTTTTCACGGGATAATATAGGGAAAACGGAAAGTTTGGAAATAAGTTGTGAAATACCCCCTCCCAAGTGCAGATAGTCCTGTCTAATTTCTTGGGGTGTCCCCGGTCCATAAAATACGGGCCTAGTCTAATCCCCACTACATGTGACGACAGGGTTTATCAAATTCCCGTACATCGGGAAAATCTTAATGTCTAATTACCCCCCCCCCCCCTCTGGGTGAAAATAATTATGTATAATTTATATTTGAACGTAAGTTTACGAAGTCCGTAAGTGCTTTGATAAAACAGTACCCAGGTGCACACCCGCTTTGTAAAAACTGAAAACCGAAACCCATTTGGAATAATTTCATCAATACAGTGAACATAAATTAAATAAAGCATGTCCATTTGGGGTCGATGTTCGTTGAAGTTTGATCGGAAACCCCTATTGTTAAAGGGGGATCAACGTTCGTACACATTTGACCCTAGGATCCCTATTGTTTTCTGTAATCAATTTTAACTATACCTTCCTATTACCACCTTTATTCTTAAATACAATCTCGCGACAAAAATGTCAAATTGATGAGGGAGCTTTGTTCCACCCCGGCACGATTTACGGGAAAGGAATTTCAGGCCAAGGCTAAATATGCATTTTGTTGCCCGTCCTTACCAAGACTCGCATGACCCATCATGCGTTCGACTGAGAGAGTCGTAACTGCCTCGTCATTCAGTTCAATTACCCCTCACTTTTTTCGTAATGTTAATGATCCCATACTATAGGCAAACAGTGAACATTTTTACTGTAACGACCATGGTACCACATGACTGGACATTTTTACTGTAACGACCATGGTACCACGTGACAGGACATTTTTACTGTAACGACCATGGTACCACGTGACTGGACATTTTTACTGTCACAGGGTGATAGTAAATTTTTAACAGTAATTTCTTGAAAAAAGTTTGGGGTAATAAAATAATCAACACATAGCTTTGTGGGTAACGGTAAAAATGCCAGACCTCGGAAAGTACTGTTACTGGGAGCTTCTTCTTCTTCTTCTTCTTTTCGTTCACTGTCTACACGACCACCCCGGTCAGTACGATAAAGTAAGCGGTCCTATTGAGGTCATCTTTCTTGTCATGCAGCTTCTTATCTAGGGTGGTTGTAACTGGCCATATACGTTTTCTAGTTAGTTCATACAGGTGGCACTGCTGGAGTATGTGCTCTGTTGTCTGGTCTGCCACCACCTGAGCACTTTGGTGTTTCTGACAGCTTCAGTTTTTCTTACATATGGGCATTGAGCCTGTTGTGTCATGTACGAAGCCTGAATATTAACACTTGTTACCATCGTTCAAATGGATGGTAGTCATCTCTAGGTGACCGTGCTCTTGCAAGTGTCCTGATCATTGTTAGCTTTTCTTCATGCGAGTTGGTATGCATCGGTTGGTTGCCTTGTGCTCCTTCTTTAGCAAGTCTGTCTGCTGTCTCATTGCCATGGATACCACAGTATGCGGGTATCCAAAATAGAGACATTCTTCGTTTCTTGCCAAGTCTGTATAGGTCTATGGCAAGTGAAGGGAGTTTGGGACTTGTAAGGGCATCAGGGACTGATAAAGCATCAGTCAGTATTACCACCTGTTGACAGTTCTCTTCCGACTCTTCAATAGATTTGATTGCCTGTATGATGGCTTCCCTTTCTGCCTTGTAGTTGGTACAGTATTTCCCTGTTGGTATGCTAACTGTCTCAGACACACCCGATGTGTGTAGGATGAAGACTCCAGCACCTCCATCTTGTATAGCAGCTGTTGCCGAGCTATTCAACCTGAACAATTTTTTTGAATTAATTTGCATAAATTATTCTAATATGTATTTTGGAATGAAATAAATTTTTATTAAACGTGTTTTAAAGTGTAGCTAAAGTACTTTCATATGATCAAACAATGCATTACACATTGTATATAAGCAGATTCATTTGAACAATTGTAGTGACTAATTTTACATTCATAAAATTAACAAATTGTGCCGTTCCCCATCAACTTTTTATACATGCATGCAAAAAAGTTAAAATTATCAATTTTGTGTACTGTAATTATCTTTAATTTCATCAAGTAACATTTTATATGCGATCATTGGAACTTAATTTTATTTTTGTTCTTATTTAATTCTGGCAAATAGAATCTGGAATTTTGGCGCATGCGCACAAGGTAGCTCGATTCTCCCTTGTCCGTATGGTATTACATAATAAAATATAATATAATATATTATAAGAACCTACCACAACAAGTCCTTATCTTAATCGTTACTTTAAATCTCAAAACTCTAAAATTGTTTGCCCGGACAGGCGGACAGTCGGTCATGCTGGAGAGAAACTTTACTTTAAGAGCTAATTCATTTATCATATACGAGTCGGTCATTCTGGAGAGACACTTTACTTTAAGAGCTAATTCATTTATCATATACGCGTACGAGATCTGCTTTACTTCAATGCTACTTACTATGTCTGAACTGCTCAGTACCTAATTGTTCACTGTGTTGTTGTTTAAAACTGTTTGCCCGGAACCCATGAATATTCGTGCTTATCCGTTGTCCCATGAATATGACGATATTTATTTTCTGCTTTAAGACCACCTGTCCATGCAACCGTCATATTGTTATATTTTATTCAGTTAAAACATTTATTCGCTATAATGACGTCACCACGCGTAAATTAATAATTAGTACGTATTGCCTTGTTAATAGTGTTCTAGAATATCAACATCCTAGTTACTGCTTATGTTCATGATTAAACAATTAAACCCCCTGTCGATTGTGTCACGTCTATTATTGTCGCATGCTCTAACTGCCGCATGTATTCGATCGTCGTATGTATATAAATATTGAACTATGGTCAACACGTTGGCAGTATCTAACTGGCGTCTAGTGAAAGCGGACCTGAAGCGTTTGACTAATTATTAGTTATTATAAGACTACGTTAGATAAGTTAACAAATAACGACTGTTATTAGAGAATAATTGGAATTGTATTTAACGAGTACATGCTTCTACATTGAACAGAATTTAACGAGGTAAATCTTCATTAAGTATTTTTTATAAACTATTTAAAGTCATTTGGCGTATGTTTTAAAATTAATTGATTTATATTCCATAATATGTTCATGTTTATAATACATATATATATAACAATAATTTAGAATATATAAAATAAATATACTGTTATTGAAAACATGCCTGGTATAATATTATAGTTCAACAGTTTATTTCAGTCTGATCCATATATACATTGTACATGACATTCATGACATACAAACTATTATATCACAGATAAAACATGCATATTGCCCTTCTATATAGAATTATTATATAAAGAAGTATTTCATATATATTATGCATTGATAGTATACATTTATCACACATATACGATGTAGATAAAATATAACGATTTGTTCACGGGTACAACAAGTCACGTTATCATATGCATTATCATGCATTATTGTCTTTTTTATAATTATTCATAATTATTCATAATCATTTGTAATTTATTGTTATTCCTTAGCATTTATCATTTATTAATTTATCATGAATCACTTTTATTTAGTTGCATTCATTTCTATGTGTTATTGAAATTTAGTATTTTTGTTTATTCAGCAAATACCAATCAGAGACTACATAGGCCGAGTCAGTGATTAATAATTCTATAAAGTACCATAAGTACTGTATAAGCGGATATATCCGCGGGTCAAAACATTTGCGACTTCCAAATTTGGCGTGCTAAAATATTAGCGATTATTGCATTTCTCATTCTTTGGAGGATAACATTTGCGGTTAGAGGAAAGGTTACGTTAGATGAAAAACGTTTCACTAAGAAATAAAAAAACACCCGACACCACTTCCGTATATTTACTAGTGTAATTCCAGGTGTTAACGCATCTAGTTACGAAACATCCGACTATACTCCCGTAGCATTACGAGAGCAATTCGAGTTATTTACATACGGAAGAATCCGAATATTCTACCGTAGCTTTACGAGTGCAATTCCCGTTAACTACATAGGAAACCATCCGAATATATTTAGGTAAACGAATGCAATTTCTAGTTCTTACGCATTGAATCAACAAATACGGAAACATCCGAAATTACTACCGGAGATTAACGAGTATAATTCCACTTCTAACGCACTAACACGTATTTGAACATCTCCTACTGAAAACAATGTAATACCGCATACCCAGCAATGTCACTATGACATCAATGTTATAGTAATGGCCACGCTTAAATTATAAACGTTCGGATTAAACAGTTATTTAGACGTATTTTATCATAAAACATTGTATCCGTGCAATGTTACTTTGTAAGACTTGGAGGATACTTTTTTAGATAAAAAAGCACAAAGTATGTATTGACGTTAGTACGCTGTATTATACCTAATAACTTTGTACTCACTTTATTTATCTTACGAATGTATTTTTGATTTATTTTATGAATCTACCATAGGGAGGTTGCTATGTTGCTAATAAATGACTTTTTTATGGGAAGTGAAACTATTTGAAATTTCTTTGTACGTAGGGTTATACCGTGAAAATATGTATGAAGTAATTAATCGTTCAATGAGCATAGAATATTTTGTTAAATAAGTGTTGCTACGGTACCCTATCTTCTTTAATACTGTGAACTAAAATGCCATTGTTAACAGACTAAGGGTTGTAATAGTGTTAATAGTGAGGTTGTAAAACCACGCATGTTAGTTAAACATGCGTGGTAAAACGGAGCCCGAATGTTGGATAAATAGCTTTGCGAATTCAAATGTAAAGTTCGAATCGAATGTTTTCTCCATATAAATAAAATGTATAAACAAAATATGCTGCATAAATAGACTCCAAGAAACTACAATAGTTTATGTAATTTATTATGACATACCCGGTGTTTCACGATCACACCGGAGATCACGGAAATACCCGATGTTCAACGCGACGACATTGTTATTAGATTACCAGAGAAAACGGAAATACCCGATGTTACCAACTGTGTTCATAAAATTTAACAGTGAGGAATTAACTATCATGGACCAAAGTTACACAATGACATCCCAAGATCACGGAAGTACCCGATCTTACACGATCACATCGTAATATATATCAGCAGAAAAACGGAAATACCCGATATTTCATGTTCGTTTGAGCGCGTCATTCGGTGCTAAATGCAAGGAAATACAAAAATGTAGGTTACTGTGACATTTGATAAGATAAATTTATGATCACGGAACTGATTTCATTTTATGACTGTTTCCATTTAAGAGGACACTTGTGTGGTATTTTAAGCATGTGACCGATATGAGGCGCATTGAATAGGAGAAAATTATCGACTAATTCTACTTTGTCTAAAAAACCAAGGACGTGACCGTATTATGAGCCTTGTTGAATGAAGGGTGATTATGGAATACTTTAGAATAAAAAGACCAAATTTATGGACCTGTAATATTTAGTCAGAATTCATTGTCAATTGAGCGTAATCTCTGGATACCTGCACAGAGAACCCCTGTTTACATGGCCCCCATGGGGCCCTTAGATCTGGTTATTATCTTTTCGAGCTTGTCTTAATATTGGGACTATATATGAAGGACCACATTTTAAAACTAGTGAAAATAGACTTGAAAGTTGGGTTATTAACATCGAGCTGACCGAACAAATATGATAATTTTTATTATGTGGTATTTTAGGTGCTCTTATAATTGAAAAGAACTCAATTCATCGACGTGGTCGTATCTAAATTACTGAAAAATATCCGATAGAACAAGACCCAACATTAGAGCTGTGTTATGTCGTCTTATATCAGCAATTATTCCGGTATTGTTCCATGTGTGAATTAAAACAATTAAAATATGTTTTATCATAATGTACATAATTTAAATAATTTTGTTATTCTTTTTAATTATCTTCTTATGGGAATTACTTTTTTACGCATAACTCAATATTTAACAATTTTTTCTTGCATTCAGTCCTCCATTCTAAGGGAAATAATCACTAAAAGATGCTGTGACGGTATGAACGGCTTTTAACTGAACAGAAAAAAGAAGCTCCATGGGAATTCCAGTAGTAGCCTCCACTTCAGTGTATACTGAATGGTAAAGGTAGTCGCGTGAAATGATATTGGCGACTTTCAGTCGTTTACAAAATGCGCTAAAATTCGCTGCCGTGATGAGTTTGACGTAAATTTCTCTCCTAAGAAATAAACAAACGTTTATATTTCCGCGCGCAATGCCTAAAATTCAAATTTCGTTGCTTTTTTGACCCGTGAAAATACCCATTTATACACTACACCACTGCATTTAACGATTTCGACTATACATGAATGTATAACTGATATAGAAACATGGCGCTCTGTTATGCTGAGTAAAGTACTTTTATGATAAAAGAAAAAAACCTTCAATTTGACATTGATCCACTTCAATCTTAACCCCGGTACCTTATCTTTTTAGTATACAAGTGGTTGATATTGTGTCGTAGGGTAATATTGTGTTGTAAATTGGATACACACTGCATTCCCGATTATTGTTCTTAATTGATATTATTGTTAATTGATAGTCTCGGTGTTCTGTAATCATGGCTGTTTGACCATTGTATTCGGTAACTTAACCTACGACCTAAGGAGCGGGTGGGATCGGCTGTTCTTTGTGACCTTTCTGTTTAAATTTGCTTCGTAACCACAAGCGGTGTTGAGACAATGTAGGAGGTCATCCCCACAGTCTCCCAGTGTTTAACCACAGAGAATAGTCACGATAACTACAGATACAACAGAAGTGAGCTACTAGGGTTATTAAGCCTAGGTCCAACTAAGCACTTTTTTGCCTAGGCGATGTACTCCCGATGGGAATAGGTGAGCTATCAGGACATCGGGAGCTGACACCTCGTGGTCTAGGTGAAGCTTCGGGGGGAAGTCATGAGACGGTTTGTGATATCGGAAGGAATTGTAATGAATCGGGTGGTATCGGAAAAAATCGGGAGAACATCGCCGATGTGGAATTCTCAGTGGACCTAGGCTTTAATCCACTACAAATACCTAGAATAGTCGCTAAATGACCCAATCTGTTTATGTAACCATGCCATTACTATAGGTGTATTTCTAGGTTATGCATGTTTATGTACTTTAACCATATAGTTTGTACAGTAAATCCCCCGTTTAGTTACCCAAGTTGAAAATTTACCTATATACATGTAGTATAAAAATGCCCCGGTGTCCGGTAAAATCACATCCGGCGTCCGGACCGATAAACAACTAGTTCGATTAGCTAAACATAATGCTTGCCGTTTTTAACATTAGTACAAGAAAGAACTTTAAAAGTAGATACTAGGTCATGTTCTCGGAGTGCTGCCGAGTAGGTTAGTCGGCATTTCATAACCTTAGCTTACTAGTAACTACTTACTAGCGGCCCATTTATACACTGTGGATAACTTAAACACTGTTTATTGAACTACTTCATATAATGCGTTTTTTTTGAAGAAGCTTCACGTGTACATATTCGAAAGTTAAGGTTTTGGTTGTTATAAATCATAAACATTTTCGCTGACTTAAATGAATAAGGTCGTAAAACTGCCAGTTTGAGAAAACAAGTAAAAACTGTCCGTAAACTACTCTTTACATAATGAAAAACAAGCTTTTTCTACTTCAGTTTGGTCAACATGACCACATCCGATTTTGATAAAAATTGGTATATAAGATGCTCCTTTTGATGCAGATTTCAAATATGTATGGGTCTTTGAAGGTCGTAAGTAGGTTGTTATAAATCATAAGCATTTAATGACAGTCGAAGTGGTAGAATGCTAACATATCGTGTTGATATACTAGTACATGTAGTTTGTAATTGATTTATGTAATTACCTTGTCGAGGATCAAATGTCGGTTAACGAGATCATGGCGCTTTTTGTTCTTATCGTATCTTGCCTGATCACTTATTTCAATGGAACCATACAATTTTAACAGATTCAACAATCGATCGTTTTATTGTTGTAGACATATATTGTCATTATCTAATGTTTTATGAACGACAGGGACAATGTCATTATACGGATGAGTTATTAAGTCATTATTCATATTATAAAAACAACTATGAATTTTTGGGTTAGTTTTTGGATCGATTCGTCTAAAGTGCAACCTCTAGAGTAGCTGCAACAATCGCTTCATCATGACCCTTTTATGAACAACTGCCTGTCCAAAGCGACCCTCTCAAGAATAAAAAAACCTCTTTTTATACTATCACACTTGAGCAATAACATCTCTCGAGAGGATCTTACTTGAGAAACGGCCTCTCTAGCGAACCTCGAGCGGACCTTATTTGAGCAACGGCCTTTCTATATAGTGACCCTTTCTGAGCAACAACCTCTTTAGAGCGCACCTTTTCATAAATTAAACCTGACTATAAAGACCACCTTAAAATCAGATTAAATATAATTGAAAATGGTCTGATGGAAAATAAAATAAGTGGTCTTGGTAGACAGGTTTTGGAGTGCATACAATGATCTTTGTAGTCAGGTTTTGGGGTGAATTGAGTGGTTTCTGTAGTCAGGGTTTGGAGTGCAGTAAGTGGTCTTTATAGACAGGTTTTGGAGTGCATTGAGTGGTCTTTTTTGCTGGCGGTTTTCAATACAGGTTTAACTGTATTTGTTGATTAAATAGGTTTCCTCGACAATTTACAGATCTTAATTTTGACATAAGTATCAGCTAAGTTCATCTCATTATACGAATTGGTCATTTGCGGTTGAATCACGTTTATTGCTTAATTGTCACGAGTTTGACCAAGGTCTCTCGAGCGAATTGTTAAAAGGGACCGCAGATTTTAATCTGAGGATTAAACGTGTATGGCACCGCTCAATATCAATCGTTTTTGTCTAATACATTTATAAGTTTTTCCTAAACCGATTAGGAGAGTAGCAGACCATGCTAACGTTTTTAACTCGATGGCCACCCCTATATTGCGTATGAATAAATTGTGACGTTTTCGCTTCATTTACGTTACTTCTGTGTTACATAAAGCCTAGGTCCCACTGAGCATTTTTTCTTTCGGCGATGTGCTCCCGATTGAAATTACTGAGCTATCAGGACATCGGGAACAGGTTCCTCGTGATCTAGGTGAAGCTTCGGGGAAGTCATGAGACAATTTGTGATATTGGAAGGAATTGTGATGATTCGGTGGTATCGGAATAAATCGGGAGAACATCGCCGATGTTGAATTCCTCAGTTGGACCTAGGCTTAACATGTATGGGCTGTCGTATTGTATATACTTCGGTGTAAAAAGAACATGTAGCCAAACATATTATTTAATCTGAAACTAGTGATTAGTTTCACGGAGGCAAATATTTCAAACATTGGTGCCATAGAAACTCTAAACAGGAAGCATGACAAAATGAGTAATGTGACAAAATCACGTGACGATTATGGCCAATATACGTAAGCACCGAATAAAAGTACTGATTAATTGTACGAAGAAAGTATTTGTTTTTTAATCCACGCAGATACACTTATGTCCTATACCCGTGATGATGTAAGCTAAGCTTTTTTAATCTGCAAGTCTTTGATTTCAACATTGTTAAGTAGTGTATAATTCACATGATACTAACAGCGATTTGTTTAGGATTAAAACTTGAGGTTACCGTAAATACCGCATGCTAGTAACAAACACACGATCAGGTTTCGTACAACAATGATTCATTATTACATAAGTAATGCATTTTTTGTTATGAAACTAGGCTTAGCATTGATATGGGCATAACAGAAACTTAAAAGCAATGTATTTAGGCCCTATACATTGTACTAAATGATAATGAATTGTGTTAATTGGTTTATAGTTAACATGGTTTGGTTGTACTTAGTCGAGGTATGGCCTTGTCAGGTCACATAACCTTTTGTCTCCTAGTACACGAGTTATACAAACATTTCTCTCAGTGTAAACTTGTACATAAAGGGAAATTTCAATCATACAAAAATTGAGTAAAATGTTATCAGTTCGGCGTAAATATACACCTGAGAGGAAGGTCCAAGGGCTGAAATAATAAAACGTTTGTGTTTCATCTGACGCGACCTATGAATACCAAGTATAATACCTGTTCCATTTGTCTTGGCAACCGAAGGAACAATATATTACATGTAATTGTAATACATTTTTGGATTTTGGGAGGTTGTTATTTGACAGAGGACCGTTGATGAGAGGTGGTAGTTTGACAGAGGGCCGTTGATGAGAGGTTGTTATTTGACAGAGGGCCGTTGACGAGAGGTGGTTGTTAATTTTGAAAGAGGGTCGTTCAAGCGAGGTTGTGATAGAATTAGGACCACACTGGTGAGGTGGTTTAAAAGAGGGTCGTTCTATAAAGGTTGTGTTTCTTATTAAGGGTTGTTCGAGTGAAGTTTGTCTGTACATGAATATTCGTTAAAAGTTCGTGACCTCAGTGTGTACACCAAAACACCTACCGGTCATTATACGTGACTGAAATTGAGTAAAAGCAATATTGAACTCAGGGATAACAAATAAAACAAATAATGTTGTGGTCGGTCACTGGGTCAGTAGGTGCACTCATTTAAACTTTACGATTTCATCAGCTGTGTTACAAACTAGCGCGTGACTTGACCCGGCTCTGACATTATTTACTTCATTGAAACTTCCGATTGGGTTTTATTTGAGCATTAATATAGAATTCTCTCCGGCGAAAGCTACCGCTTATAAGCTACCGTTTATTGTCGGACAGTTCAATGTAAACACACTTTTATTTAGGCACGCCTGTATCAAAATCTCTGTGAAGTATAATATATGTCCATTTTATTAAAGTAATTTGTGACCATCTGAATCGGTATGCTGGTCATACTGACTAATGTGTGTCCGAAATCTAGGTTTTATCCAAACAACGCTTGAGGTTAAGCAGAGCTTCCTTTGCAGGCGGTCATGATAAACGAAACTATGGAAGCCCTGGAGGGCACTTTTGACTTATGACTAATGACTTATGACTTGTGACTTGCGTAGGCCCCAGGGTGCACTTTTGACTTGTGACTTATAACTTGTGACTTGTGACTTAGGAGTTGTGACTAAACAAACTATAAATATATTTGCATGCTTTATTTTTCCCTTACGCCCAACAATAACGTGGATAAAAACGGATGATACGTGAATCGGATTTTAATATATATAGCAAGACAGGTAAGTCAGTTTTAGTTGTTTGATTAAATAAAATTGTTCACGGAATTACACTCATTCTACTACATAAGAGTTAGGTTTAAAATTCTTCTTTATCGATATGTTATTGCAAACAAAGTTAGAGTTGACGTTGCTATAATATATTTCCAACTTTAGATTATAATTTTAGCGTCACAATCGTGACGAATATTAAGGTTAAGAGGAGTGAATAGAATGACCAGTGTAATTAAAATGTTTGTTTGTTTTTGCAGGTGGAGATAAATGAAATATCTGTCGTGGAATCCTGAAAATATCTCTTGTGGAATATTGCATAAAAGGCTGTGAACAACTCTCTTACTGTAATGGACAGAAATGCATATACTTACAATAAACCCACACAAGTTGAGCACAATAGTATTGTCTCGTTATGAACCTTCATATACTCAAATAGAAGTTATGGTTGATATAGTCGAGAGAGAAATACAAACCGATCTGGACTGACTGGCACAAAATAAGAATGTTTATGATATAGGATCTCTAAGACCCTGTACCATGATAAAGTACAACACCAAAACCTTGATGATATACATGTACTCCAATTGATTTTGGGATGTTGGAAAGGCGTGTGTTTAATTCAGAAGTTCACCAATTTACAGCATATTCCATGATTTAAAATATTTGTATAACTAATTATGGCATGTTGTTAGTCGGTATTGTTATGCTGAGCCACTTGAGTATATTTCATGTGTATGTTGCTCTATTAATTTTGACATGCATGTCTAATGCTTCATTTAATCGTAAAGTAAAGCATGGTTATAACGTCTGTTTTATTTCTGCATTTCAATTAAGATTTTGATTTGTGACTTATGACTTGTGACTTGTGACTTGTAACTTGTGACTTGTGACTTGTGACTTGTGACTTGTGACTTGTAACTTATGACTTGTGACTTGTGACTTGTGACTTGAGACTTGAGACTTATGATGTGTAAAATGTGACATACACACTACCTTTGATAAATTTATAAACAGCAAAATGTATCATTATAAGTGTTATTATTATAAATGTTGTAATTTAATATGAGTTTGTTATCCTTCGTTTGTTATCAGTATCCATTAAAGCCAACATCTTGGAATGTTATTTAATCATGTAATTGACAGTGTTTTTGGTCTTTGCTTTATATTGTATACAAAGTTAACTGAAATGCAGTATTATGTTGTACAAGATGAACGGTAGACAAAAACACATTTGAAAATGACAACTTTGAGTCTGTTGCATTACAACCTTTCAAAGTTTATTCAAAATAAATTCCACATAAATCAATATAAGATTGTTTAGGTCACATGTATTTCAAAACATGACAAAATGGCGTATTATTTCTAAACATGTCTGACCGACATTACATCTATGAAATTAAACTTATGCGAATAATATAAAGCCATCTTGAAAAGCTTAGTTCGTAGGCGCCATAAATGTTAATGTATTGATATCCACAACTTGGAATTGTCGGCAAAACCTTATATGTTCTACTTCACAATTATGGTACATACATGTAACACAATCACATTCAAAATCTATTCTAGCCCATAGTGTCACACAATTGCCAAGTTTACATTTGAGCCGGTTGCTTTGCTGGGTTTTAAGACATACAGGTAATTAGGTTTGCACCGCCACATCATTTGTCGAACCAAACGCACCGAACACACACACACAACACGGACATTCCATTTTCTTCACCTGGAAAAATGTAGATGAACATATAATTATTAATACATGTACATCAACAAAACTTAAAGTCTAATTCATTATACCATGTATGATCCGAACTATCCATTACGAATGAGACGCACAAATGATAACGAAAAGGAAGCAAACCATAATAATTATGTATGCACATGTACTCGTATAAGACACAGCTATGCCAGGGGAAATTATGCTATTACATGAAGGGTATTCTAGTTAATTGTGTTAACAATTCAGAATAACGTGTCGGGGCCTTCAACAATGATGATTTCAATCAAACAAAACTAATACCGACTTACCTGACTCACTATAGACTATTATCAGGTAATTCCGATTTAGGCATCATCCTTTACCATCCACGCTGTCCAAAGAAGTGCGCGCAGATTTATTTATAAAATGTAAGTCACAAGTCGTAAGTCTCAAGTCATTAGTCACAAGTTCTAAGTCACAAGTCATAAGTTACAAGTCACAACACCTAAGTCAAAAGTGCCCTCCAGGGCTTCCATACGAAACGCTAGCCTTGTGATAATACCCACTGTCGCAAGCCTTATCGCCGTTATAAGAAATGTTAGTGCACAAGTTATCTCCCCTGACTCAAGAAGTAAGGGACTAAATATCACTACTGTTTTTTCCAAACCAGTGTTATGATATACATGTAGTACATAATGGTAGCCCTGATATCGTTTTGCAACACAGAAGCAACAAATTTCACATCGAAAACAGGGATGTCTCTATGAGAAGGAACGATAAAATCAGAGGATTCCAACATAACTTTTCAGGACCCATTATATGCTTTAATTGGTCTACCTCGGATTATTAATTTTTATATTTTCTCATTTCAGACTATAAGACGTTTGTGATCGCAGCATGAAAATGGGACACCAACTTACAACAACACACATCCTCATTGCATTATGTTTGGTCATTATTTGCGCATGCGCGAATGTGACGTCATCATTTGATAGTGTATTCTGGCGTCATACTGAACGTTTTCAACGAAATAATTGCTCTAAATGCAAGGCAAGCTTGGAAAGGAATGTTCAAGATGTACTACCTAGACTTACGTTGATAAAACAAAGAATTCTAAACGCTATCGGACGAAATCATATTCCAGCTCGATCTTTACACAGTGATTTAGAATATATGGAAACGAGACATGCTCCGGAAATGCCTGCTCATCCGATTGCTCTAGAATTACCCAATAGACTGAGTTACCGGATGAAAGAAATTGTCAGCTACCCAGAATCTGAGGGTAAGCAAACTTTTTTAGATTTACGTATCTTTGTTCTAGATACAAAAAAATAATTAACACCAGCTAAAAACTGAAGTTCGCATACTAGACTATTACATGAACAATAAGTCTTCAAACTAAATGTAATTTGATATAAACACACTGTTGTATGGTTGTAAAATATAATTTATTATGTTAAGATTATTGCGCGCTGTATGTGTTGATATTTTAAATATTTCTTTAATTATTTAATTCTTCATTTTGGACCAAAAATCAATTTTAAAAGAAAACGGGTATGTTTTTTTTAAATCGAATGCTTGTATTAGGTCAAACGATGTTCATACAAAGTAAAAAAGAAAACTTGTGTACAGTTGAGAAGCATCTGGAAACGAACGGATGTTATATTACGACAGATGTCTTTATGGGCTTTAACTAAGCCTCATACTGATACATAGTCTCTATTGAAATAAGACATTAATACGATAAATTGTAATGTTTATGTACATAAATTTATGTAAAAAGTGACTGATCCGAATAATAGAGTTATACTTCTTTTTCGCCCTCCTTATGAAGAGACCGTGTCGAATGTGACATTTGAAGGGTCTTCAATAAATGTTCATATCACTACAAAATGTACTTTGACTACATTGTATATCACTAAGCAATTTATCTCGTATTTCTTAAACACCCCTTTAAAATAGTTATCACAAACCATTGTTAATTTTAATCTTACAGTTCCTGGCGACCATGAAGGAGAGACGATATTTAAATTCAATATCCATGGCAACCAGGATGACGTCACCAAAGAAGAAGCTTTGGGTGCATCGTTGTTGCTGTATGTGGATCGCAGACGAAAGATTCGTAAAGGCGGTAGAGGAAAAAAGATCGTTTTAGAAATTTCAAAATTAACAGCCAATGACACATGGGAATCACTCACATACCTACAAACGCGCGTCAGAAAACGAAGATGGAAGCGCGTTAGTTTACCCGTGAAATCCGCTCAAGAACTCTTAGAATCAGACTCTAGAAATGTAGATCTTAAAGTACGCTGTGAAGGTTGCGGTCGTCTGGTCAATATTGTGATTGATAAAAATTCTAATAAAGATTTGACTAAACAAAGACGATCTCGAAGGAGACATTCAAAACGAAGTGATAAAAGAGATGCTAAGGAAACGAAAGAAACTAGACAAAAGAAAATATACAAACGGAAGGAAAAGGGAGGTGGAACTCCATTCTTGATAATAAGTACTCGAGTTCAAGTGTGACGTCATTCCATTGTTAAATATTTTGTTATTCCTTCTCCATCCGGGGAGTTTGGCCCGATTTGTATTCATACACCACAGACAACATGTCCGTACTTCAACGAAACTACATCATCACTTCATTTAACATTGACATCGTTACCGATCTCCAGCAACAAACTTTAAACAAAGTGTGTTTTATATAGCGTCAGTAAAAGAGTTTGAAAGGTATAATGCATCCGTACTACCAGCTTGACATGGGTTGCTTGGTATCGGTACATATATACATGATCTCAATCATATATATATACATTAATATGGTATACCTTTTATAGATCTATTCTTGTGTTTGTAATATGCCAGTCTATTATCTGACACATTCAGCAATACTGGGGACCATTTCCGCGTATTTGTTGATCACTCATCGTTCACACATGTAACGGTATCATTGAAAAAAGATAATTTAAAAGATAACATAAACTTTATATAAAAGAAATGCTCTTTATCAATGATACAGGTACACACAGGTAGGGCCTAACTGTATCATTGATAAAGAGTTAAACAGTTACCTTTGATCGTACATTGCTAAGTACATATAGCTATTTAGTTGCTGCCTAAGAAGAACTGGATGGGTTTCGTCATGCGCCGAATTGTCTCATTTTATTTATTTAAATACAATATGTAGCATTAATGTTGTTATTCCGCATAGACCGATACATCTGAATACATGTCAATTCTCTTCAAAATGCCTTGATGTGCCACTTTGGTCAAACATAAGTTGAGTGCTGCCTTCCCTGTCTGGTTTAGTAGTATATTTATGTATGTGAGAAAGAGCACCAGGAAGCTCCAACCTTAACGTAATCTGAAAATAATCGTAGATACTCGGGTATTTCCGTCGTATTTAGCTGAACAATATACATGGCAGTGATTCAGCTGACGTTGTCAATCTTCTATTAACTATGTTTATTGTGCATTTTTTACCCGTTAATGTCAAAATGAACATTCTTAGCACGCTAGCTGCACACTAAAGATAAATAATCATCTTTTTTTCTGGAGATTATTTATCAATGGTGTGCACATACAGTATAATTATGTATTTCAAAAAAATCATTGAAATACTGTATGTGTATTTGATAATAAATTGTTTCAGGTATTAAGCATGATCTACCTCCAGAACATCAATGAAATACACTGTATATTTATTAAAGAAAATCTTTATGAACATTTTGTCTTTATGTTATCATTGTGATGGAGTTTGAAAACCCCTTCTGCTGATACGCTTGTACGTAGTGTTCCCACATCTACAATATTAGTTATCATTTTCGAGGAAGAAAAAGCGACATGCCACAAGAGGCCGCAGGTCAATAGGAATACATGAAGCGAGTTCTCTATGGAGGAGCCCGTGACCAAGCATTAATGCCCCGATTGGCTAAATTGATGTCTAAGTCTAGCTTTAGACTTCAAGTTGAAAGTAGCATTTTTAAAACACTACTAGGTACCGCCAAGAAAAAGAAACCGGGGTATAACAAGAGGTTTTCCCAAATACCACGGTATATACCACGGTATTGGGCCATAATGGAATCAAGCTAAATTTCATGAACTACGACCAAGTACTCGATACTTGATTAGAATATGAAAAATAGTAAGACTATGTAAAGTATTAACTTGAGTTGAGAAGGAACGTTTGATGATGGACTGCACAGCAAGCAATTACGGGAAAGTAATTATAGCAGCATGTCAATGATATAAAGCATGTAGTCTGCTGTTGCGCCAGGTAACTGCAAAATAGTTAGCAGCAGGGCTTATGTTGATAAAATTCCCTTATTTCGGATAGTACCTCGGTATCGCACAGCAAGAAATTGATACCACGGTTACCTGCATACCGGTAATACCAGAAACCTTTACTACATACATGTATACGCATTTTGATACAGCAGAATACGGGCTAATGAGTAGAAATCCGTTCAAATAAAACATTTTTATTATCATTGATTCGAATAGACTACTGCGTTATTTTACGTACCTGTGGTACAGCACCGATACACGCGAGCCTACATCTGGGTACCAACCAGCTTATCTTTAGTTGGGTGGGTAACGCTGAGTAATAAGCGGTTCTGAAAGTTACATTGCCTAGCTGAGATTCGAATCGGTACCCTCTCGATTGACAGGTCACCATGACACCAATCATGTAATTATGTTAAGTTTTTGTACATTCACGACTATAATATGTTTTTTTTGTAGTTATAGATCCGTACATTTTAGTCTATGTCCTTTTGAATCGTATTTAAGATTTATATACACTATACGGACCAATCTTGCAATTTTAACAAGTTTAAAAAGATGCCGTTATACATCTACTTTTATATCGTATAATCGTTGGTGATCTATAGCGTGCACGAGATCTTTGGCCGAAAGCATATAGACCAAACAAAATATTTCGTGTGTTTACGTCTGGAACGGATTAAAACACATTTCTTCGACGAACAAGATGGTGAAGAATGCGAAAACACATTTGACATTGCGTCAGAACTGAGACCGGCAATATGTGGACATCCTGGATACCTCATGATGACAACGATGTCACAACCATCGTCACAGTTATAGAAGCATTGCTAGACAGCGTTCCTAACCAGCACTCAACGATGAAATTCCAACTAGGCGAATATAGCCTTTTCATACTTGATACGCTATGAAGCGTTGACAGGTTCGATGCCTGGTTGCGACAAGTCATACCATTCCATAAAAAATGATGATTGTTACAATGCCGTTACTCCTCCACACGTGGAAAAGCTGGTTCCTTGTGGAAGGGATTTTAGCTATGTTAGTGCTGGTATTAAGTATACAGTCCAGTAAAATTCATTGATTTGTGTCCCGAAAATCACGTTATTGTATTAGCACGTCCTAAGTCAAAACTGTTGTGATATCACCCCTTGTTACATCGTCTCTTTGTCGGATGATTCGGAATTCAACATCGGATTCGGATTAACTCATAAATGTCTATTCTATAAGAGTTCAGGGCTGGTATTCACAAAGCATCTTAGCAGAAAACTTAGAAAAATCTTAAAATCTTATATTTTTCTAAAGTGTATCAACTAAGCAAGAAAGGCAACATGCTAAATATTTTACATAGTTTCGAAGCATTATGTAACCAGCTACTATAATCACTAAGAAAACATGGACTATTCTTCAAATTGCGGGACATGTGAGCTGTGCAAATTTTTAACTTAAGTCAAAATATTTAAGTTTTCACTTAAGATGCTTTGTGAATACCAGCCCTGATCAGAATGGCAATACTAAAACTGGCTTTCAATGGTTGTATGCGACGAATTTAGCCATCAAATATTTACTTAAAAAAATCAAGAATCTGTTTTTGTGGTTGGACACTTATTTGATACTTTAAGTACATTTATCTTGTGAAATGGACCAATGTGGCATTGTAACGGAAGGCAAACATTGTCTGAAGTGTTTGTTCGTACAAATATGGACTTCAATGCTATTGTCTTACTGTAAAAGTAAATATATGAACAGTGCGTGACGTATGTGGGTGCTATCGTACGAGAGCTGTCCCACTAACACGTACTTGAACATTCTGTAACATACGATATGCTCATGCTGACAGGATATGTCTCTATTCAACCGTGTGTAATAATGTGTCAAGCAACATGTACACTCAATGTTTGTTATATTTGCAATTTAGTTAGCACATAAATTAACAATATTATAGGGGCATCGATTAGGCTATTTTATATGGAAGCTATTTTAAGACCGAATAATCCGGTCGATGATGTTTGCATTTCTCGTCTGTAATCAACTCTGTAATATTCTTTAAAAAGGTATGTGGGTGTAGGATCGTTAGACGTCGTCGTTTACTATTCTGACGTAAAACTATTTCACTCTCGAGTTATCAAGGTATCGAACGGTGGAATTGTGGTGTGATTTGTTGCTGCGTCTTGACCCAAACACCATGTTCCTTGCATTGTCCCCAAGGAACAGGTGTGACAGACATATTGTCCGACTACATATTCGAACCTGATGGACATAGTTATATGCATTCACTTTTGAATCTTTAGGAATAATTTAATATGAATTTTAATTTACCAGTATTACAAACAGGAGCACATGCTATGACGTAACGTCACAAATTACGACCCATGCTAAAATTCTTTGGTGTGATAATTAAAAATGTGAAGTATTTAATTACATTGTACTATGCATCCTATTTTCTTCACAAAAGTATAAATAATAAATATACAAAATAATAAGGCTTTAGTAAAATATGAAAAGTATAATAGTTTAATAACATTAATATAATATGTAAAAACACACCAATTGCGTGTAAAAAAATGCCGATAAAGCGTACGTAATATGCAACTTTTATTTTAAAGACGCAGTACCTTATATTAAATCATTCTATTCAGCGGAACTGAAAATTCGGTCGCGAGCATATGATGCTTAGCGAATGTCAACTTATTGGAAGCCTCGTGAACAATATACAAATGTAGTAGTCTGCGCATTTACTGTAAATTGATCAATATGATAAAACATTGTCTCATCAGATGTGACAGTGTTATTACAATTAGTGTTACATACATCACATTCAGCGTTAATGATGTTTGTCGGTCTTAGGCTGTTGTTGTAATATTGAGCTGGTGAAAACCCATTTATTCGGAGTTCAACGAAGGTATGAGTCTCCATCGGAACTGAAAATCAGTTCATTTCGGAAATTGTACATGCCATAGTCCCTCTACTGGTTGTTGGATTTGTCCTAGATATCCAATACCCAATGGGTACTATTATGGAAAGCGTCTCAATTTTTTGGCGTTATTTTAAAATAATTTGCGTAGTTTCACTTATAAGAGCAGTAGAACGCAAAATACTGACTCTCCTTTGATAAAATATACGTGCTGTCCTCGCAAAAATGAAAATTCTATGTTCAACCAACACCTTCTGGGTGTTACTATGGGAGTAAAATAGATATACCAGATTTATATAGCGCCTTTTTCATGCGAACACACGTTCAAAGGCACTTTACATTAATGTGTTGCAGCCACAAGGGCGCAGGTGCTTCCTCTACGAATGCAGATACAACATGATTTGACCAGAGGGACAGACCGAGTGAAAGCCCCTGAAGGGAGAGATAGACATCAGATACAGATGCAGAAGTGAGCCTAGCTCTTATTTCGAATAGACAGCCCGGCGTTTAGCACCGATACACAGCTTCCTGGCATCTTTACCCAGATAATTTGCAAACAGACCAAACAGTGAGTGTATAATTATGTTTTCTGACACATATTATTCTGCACGATAAAAAAGAGATATTTAACTCATATCGTGTTTGCATTAAAATACTGGACGCGTTCAACTCTGTTTCAAATGTAGGCTAATTGGGACACCTCTCGTACTAATGACTTCTTTGGATTTGTTATTGACAATTAATGAGACCATGGTATGTATCTGTTTTCTTCACTTCTGTTCTAAACGATGCACGTACTAATGAACGATAGTTGTAGTCATTAACGATTATCATACTATTTAACAATGCTGATCCGCGAAATTGTGTTAATGAAGGTAAGTTATGGTTAAACAGTCATCATCGCATATTGTCTGGTCTATAGTACGTGGTGAGACACTTGCGAATGACGCATCGAACCCGCAACAAAAACACTGACGTAGTAAACTATTCCATTAATTTGTAACATGTAGTGGGGTAACATTGTATTCTCAAAGGTCGACACGTCATTCACTGTATTACACATTTTAGCAACGTTAAATGTCGCATCGACGCTAAATGTCGCACTTGGCGTTAAATGTCGCAAGGCTGACGCTAAATATCGCAACCGACGCTAAATGTCGCAATCCCCCTGACGCTAAATGTCGCATATGTGACGTTAAATGTCGCAACAAACTGGCCTGACGTTAAATGTCGCAACATAAACGCTAAATGTCGCAATCCTTTATAAACACTCTTTTGCAGTATTACTGTTCTAGTTTTAGTCCAGACGTTTCCACAGTTATTAAGGGTTTACTCAAAGGGGTTCGACACATAAGCCTGCAGTGATTAAAAACGGTTTAAAAAAATATTCTTTTTACTTCTACATGTACTATGTAATGAATATCGTATGAAATATACACAGTAGAAATAAAAAAAAATATTTTTTGAAAAAAAAATTAATCACTGCAGGTTCATGAGTGTGTCGAACCCCTTTAGGTTTACCGGCATGAACCGAATCTTACTCGGTATACCCGGTGTAGTTATAATATCACACTTCTTGAATGTTGGAGATCTTCCCCCTCAATTTCTTCGTTAAAAATTGTCGCCGGTTTTGTTTGTCAATAAATCGGTGTAATATCGAATCGCCGTAACCGCCACGTAGGGTCTTTGTCCAAGAGTGATTCAAATTTTTAACACTTTCTGCAGTAACAATTTGCACACTAAGATTGTTCCAGTAGTTAATTCTACGCTGTGAAAAAGAACACTGACGGATAAGTTTCTTTACTCTTGGTTTTGTACGGGTGTTGTCTCAAGTCACGTGGGTTGACGATAGGATAAAAAGTTTCTTATAATCATAGTCCATTTTCAGAAAAATCAATTTGTACACGAGGAGCATATCACCACGTCTTCTTCGATACTCCAGGGTGGGTAAACTCAAGGCTTGTAGTCTATCAACATAAGACAGTTCACGTATTTCAGGTTTTGTGGCTCGCCTTTGGACATTTTCAATTGGCTGTTTATGTTTTTTCAGTATTGGGAAGTACACCGAGTTCCCATAATCTAGGTGTGGACGAACAAGTGTCTTATACAGTTGGAGAAGTAATATGTTGACTAAAATGTCAACTTTCCCATCATCGCATTCAAGATGAACACTCTCCGCTTAATTGTTTACACAGAAATCTATTTCGTGACGTGTGTTAATTATTCACATCGTTTATGAAACTACTGTGTTATCAACCTATCTATGTCGATTTCTGTGTTCTATGCTATATGTGCCACAACTCTGACGCTCGCATCACGAATTACAAAACGACTCCACATGACGTCATACCGGTACTAAGAACAATCCCGAAGCGTCGCAATTTAAAGACATCACGAATGATGAAGAACGCCATAATTAAGTTCCATGACTATAAATACAAACAGTAGAAATACGAAAGTCATTACAAAAATACGTAGACAAATTAATTTGCTTGTTTATTTTGCCAGATGAATAAACCAAGCCTACCAAAACTATTCGTTCATCGCAATATACATGTAATCTCTTACAATGGAAAGATGCGGACCATACTATCATACACGCCAGCTTATCGTCCTGAGGTTGGAACGTAGGGGCACGGACGTCAGATTGGTGGCGTCCTGGGGGTCAAACGTAGTGGCACGGACGTCAGATTGGTGGCGTCCTGGGGGTCAAACGTAGTGGCATGGGTGCCAGATTGGCGGCGTCCTGAGGTTCAAACGTAGGCGCACGGGCTTCAGATTGGTGGCGTCCTGAGGTTCAAACGTAGACGCACAGACGTCAGATTGGTGGCGTCCTGAGGTTCAAACGTAGGCGCACGGGCGTCAGATTGGTGGCGTCCTGATGTACAAACGTAGGGGCACAGACGTCAGATTGGTGGCGTCCTGAGGTACAAACGTAGTGGCACGGACGTCAGATTGGTGGCGTCCTGAGGTACAAACGTAGGGGCACGGACGTCAGATTGGCGGCGTCCTGAGGTACAAATGTAGGGACACGGACGTCAGATTGGTGGCGTCCTGAGGTACAAACGTAGTGTCACGGGCGTCAGATTGGCGGCGTCCTCTGAGGTACAAACATAGGCGCACGGACGTCAGATTGGTGGCGTCCTGAGGTACAAACGTAGGGGTACGGACGTCAGATTGGCGGTGTCCTGAGGTTCAAACGTAGGCACACGGACGTCAGATTGGTGGCGTCCTGAGGTACAAACGTAGGGGCACGGACGTCAGATTGGCGGCGTCCTGAGGTTCAAACGTAGGCGCACAGACGTTAGATTGGCGGTGTCCTTGGGGTTCAAACGTAGGCGCACGGACGTCATGAGGTTCAAACGTAGGCGCACAGACGTCAGATTGGCGGCGTCCTGAGGTTCAGTTGTCGTAGCACTTACGGGCGCCAGAAGGCTTCCTAAAGTTCTATCATCGTGGTACAGTCGCCAAACTCGCGTCCTCAAGTTCGATCGTCGTGGTACAGTCGCCACACTAGTGTCCTCAATTTCTATCGCCAAACTAGCGTACTCAAGTTCTATCGTCATGCCACAGTCGCCACACTAGTGTCCTCAAGTTCTATCATCGTGTTGCCGAACTAGTTTTATCGTTGTGGCACGGTCGCCAAACTCACGTGCTCAAGTTATGTCGTCGAAGCACGAGCGTTCGATTGATTGGCGTCCTGTGGTTCTATCGGCGTGACACTAGTGCCTGATTGGCATTGTTGAGACTGACGGTGTGGTGTGTAATTCATGGAGCGAAATCGCATTCTTCGATTATGTAAGAATGTGTTCTTGATGTTGTGTTGTCGCATAGAATACCGATATTTTTTGGGGGCTGCGAAATTTATTACTATGTTAGAGCTGGTTTGCATTAAATGTTACATTTAAAAGTTAATCTGCAGGAATATATCGATATTCTTATTATATAATATTATATTTTTAAATATAATTGTCGCTTGATGTTTTGATAAAAAGTGTATAGTATCCATTGTGAATAGTTAAGCCCTGGTTCTTATTTAAAAAATGAACTTCTTCTATGGTTGCGACAAAATATGAATTCAAATTGTGATGTTTTTATTAATAAGCTAATTGATTTAGTCTGCGTTAGAATTTAGCTTTAGATTGTTCTCTTTTTTCTTGGTTGTAGTTAATGTTGTTCAGCAGTATAAGTTAATACAAAAGTATACATATTTCAAAAATTAAGGTCATGTATACGTCACAATTGTATGCTCATACGTGGGCCATAATTGGAAATGAAATAGTTTATTATTTCTGGTGTTATCTTATTAGAAACAGGCAGTAATCAAAGGTCATTGAGTTTGTTTTAATCGCATTTATTTTAATGACGATAGGAAAAAATATCTAGATGAATATTACTATAATCATCCTAATGCTGTTAAATTTTCAGGTCTTATGAATAGTGATGAGAATGAAACACTATTAAAATTGTCAATTTTCTGTAAGAAAATTATGACTTGTTTTAAGTAATAACATTTTTCTCATCTGCATATGGTGCATATATATATATATATATATATATATATATATATATATATATATATACATACAGTCAATCTTCTGTAAGAACATTATGTCATTCAAATTTACTTCCTTATTTTCCATGTACATATACACATGCAGTCAAATATTTGTATTTACATCAAGCCTGTTTAATGAACTTTTCTTCCACCTACATATATTTACAGTCAAACTTATAATAATGCAAGTACATTATGTCTTTTTAATGAACTTTTCTTCCACCTACGTATATTTACAGTCAAACTTATAATAATGCAAGTACATTATGTCTTTTTAATGAACTTTTCTTCCACCTACGTATATTTACAGTCAAACTTATAATAATGCAAGCACATTATGTCTTTTTAATGAACTTTTCTTCCACCTACGTATATTTACAGTCAAACTTATAATAATGCAAGTACATTATGTCTTTTTAATGAACTTTCGTATTTTACACATACATAAATGTATATTATAACAATAATAATATTATATGATTTCTCCACCAACATTTACAGTCATCCTTCTGTTGGAAAATTAAGCTTTGTTTATTAAATTAAGTTTCTCTTCATCTTATATATATATAAATACATTAAATGTTTGGTCTATCATTGGTTAAAATATCACACAATTTTATCTTTATTATTTTTTTTCTTCGTTATATTATGTCAGATGCCCATATAGGCCTTGACTACAAATAAAACTTGAAACTTGTTGAGGAGTAATCTACCCTTGGATACGCAAATTTGGAAGAAAATACTAGTTTCAATGGCATATGACTCAATAAAGCGGCTATCACAACCCGACGATTGATTTGAAGGTTCTCAAATGCAAGTTGTTAAAATAGCATAACACACAAATATTCTCCACAAAACGAGACGCTAAAAGTACGACTGAATCAGACTTTATCCACACTAGTAAATTATTGGCTAGTACCCGCGTTACTGCCTAATGTTCATTCCGTACCGCGTCTCTCGATACTACAAGCCGGATACCAAAATAAACATTGCACAACGCTTACTGTACGGTTTGCGATGATGCAATTACGGGTCCTAAACAGAAACATTTAGAAGCTGAGGAGCTGTATAAAACAAGAACAGGTCGAAACTATTACTTTTATTTAGATATAATACTCACATGGTTTGGGTTGACAGGTTCGACAAGATATATTTACGAGGTAAGTAACATTTAACTATTTAAGAAATTCGGTGTAAATTGGTTTATTATATCTTAAACTATGCATGTTCAAATTGTACATGAATATACAAATGTATATATATATTTATACAAAACTGAATTGGCAGCAGCAGTTCGCCAGGCGTGTCAATATATTGTGCAAGTAATGTTAAAAATAGAGCTGATCTTTAAATCAATAAATATATTAAGTTTATATTCAAGTTATCTAGACTATCTTAACTAGTTATATGTCAAGTTTAATCTTCATCTGGTTACTGTTAGGATACACAATAAATACGGATGTTATAAATATACATATTACATGTACAGCAATACGAGTATATAATGCGATCTATAATATACCTTAATATACTTCGAAACAAACATATATAATATGATGAACCAATGGCGTAGATTGGTAGTACATTTCTGGGGTAGGGTGGGATTGATTTGAATACATGTAAATTGGTGGGATTGATTTGAATACATGTACATTGGTGGGATTGATTTGAATATGTAAATTGGTGGGATTGACTTGAATACATGTAAATTGGTTTTATAGTAAAACATGTTTTACGTTTATTGCATTCGTGATAGACCAGCACGCTCGAATATTATTTTGTGTTGAATTTCCTGGAACGTTATTTTCATAGTCGTATATGAACCCTCACTGGAGGGTGGATTCGAAACCACAGTCACAACGATTCATTTATATATTTTATTGTTCTGATTTTTTTACCCTGGTATTCGCGATTCCGTTCTTGAAAGTTTTTCTTGAAACATATCAAATCTGGAGATATAATTATGTAGACCTACCTGTACTATATACCCACTTATTATCGGTACTGGTGTGAGGCTATGTTGTCCATTCGTTGTTACTGCTTATTTACACTGCCTCTTTTGGGGTTGTTTCGATGACCGAGACCCCAAGGGGTTCGTGCCAATAGCGCCGTACAGTATAGGTTCGACTATAACTGTTGTTTAATTTATTGTTATACGCTGACTTAAGAACAATTTTTAATGCACTTACTGCTTCCAGTAGGTAATATTATTGCATAACACTTAAGCTATTTCGTAAAATGAAGTTTTTCTACTAAAATCGAATCGGAACCCTGATTAGGTGAGTACCCGAGGTCTTTGGTTTATGCAAGACAAGTTTCGGTCTGGGTTAGTTTAGGCTATTCTCTTTTACGATGTCCCTTCTTCTTGATTATTTCTTCTGACTTTGTGTGTTCGGGGGACATGACCTATACAATCCGAAATATTTAAAAATCGTGTATGAACCCTCACACGGTTGTAGGGATTCGAACCAACGGCGACGGTGCTTCGCACTGAAAATTACTGATATAGTTTATTTATTTAATTCCTTAGTTTGTCACCATGGATACGGATAAAGACGTTGTAAAGGATTATGCTGTCTATGATGATCATGGTTCAGTTGACATCAAACTTGAAGGTGTCACATCAGAAAGGAATCAAGACGATGTTGGTCAAGACGTAACGCAAGGTAAGAAAACAGTTTTGTTTGTAAATTCGGGACGTTTCTCAGTACCTCAGTTAAATAGGACGAGAAATTCACCAAAAACAGAGAGATTTTCCTTAGGTGTATCCTATCCAGTACCTACACACCCTTCGACAAGGAACCAGCAACGTATCCATATGTAAATGAAAATTGTCTGTGTTGGCATGACTTTTTATGCCGGAAGGGTATGGCTTATTGCGACTAGGAATCGACAACGGATCGCCGGACTAAAATTCCAGCGTACCAGTTTGAAACAAGTACATACCACATGCATCTGTTACAGATAGGCATATCACGTTTACTGCTTGTCTCTTTCCTCGTTAGACGAGAAGAAATTAAATAATACAATGTACCATCATTTGAATCTCGCGCATAGTCCACCTCAAAAATAAGACCACAGATTTCAAAATATAGAAAAAAATCGAACAGCGAAGGCAGCACTCAACCTAAACAGCCCAGTTTAGAAAACACCAACAACAACACATACCACAATAACACGACATAATCATGCCCAATACACATGACGGTGAAAATGAACTTTTCCATTGAAAGTCCAAGTTTCAGCTGTTCAATTTCACTGTTATGTTCTTTGTTTTACCTGAACAGTAACGAGACCAACTCAAATATGATACCAGCTTTCAATAGTCCTATGTGTGATTTTATTTTATCATAATAATATGATTTTAATGCTCATGCCCTCCCGTTTTTTCTAATCTTCTTATCAAATAGAATATTTAAAATATATTAAAATGATAATAACATTCCAAATCGATTCACAGGGTTGCCCACCAAACTGTAGTAACTGATTTTAAAATGTTTAAGATCAATTACTGCTGTATTGCACACTACCCAATTAATACGTATACTATATATTATACCAAAGAATACGTATTCTTTGTACATACTTACATCGGGAAATATTTCATTATAGTCCCCAAATTAAAATAATTTGTTATTGTTTTGTTTGCAGATATGAGCGGAGAACAGCTGATGTACCTGAATATTTCACTGCGCATGCGCGACAAATGTCCCACACAGTACGAGCGTACCCATTTGATAATAGTGGTTGATAACAGCGGCTCTATGGCGGGTAATCCCTGGAATCAGGTAATGGTGTGATGTTTTTACTTTGAGTTTGACATATAAATAAAAACATATAATTAAAAAAGTAGTAGTTTTTAAGTCTAATTCAACACATTCGTCTGCTCGCCGACTGTACATTTATTTGTATGATGTTTGTATGTTTATTCGAATATTTGTTAGGATGTTTGTTCGTATGTATGTATCATGTGAAAAGAAATTGTATGAATATGTTGTGATGATGTGCTGAATAGCACAAGTCTTAAGTAATAAAGAATTTATCTATCTATCATTTAACCCCCGACCATCGAGTCGCAAGTCGTCTGTTACACCCGGTGCCGATGACAGCAACAGTACATTAGCTTTTGACCCACTCATACACGTAGGTGAAGTAGAGCTATATGGGTTGTTATTTTGCTCTTTAGTTGTATAAAACCAGACTTAACATAAATTAACAGTATATATTGTCATGACTATTGGACTTAACTTAGGTTAAGGTATTGTAATAATTTGAATTCGAGATTGATCTGACTTAGTTAAGGTGTTTCTTGACACCAGGGAAATAAAACAGACATCTCGATAAGTATTTCCCTTGATGCCAGATTATATAAAAATAGATTGTCTCCCTTAACATATTTTAAAGATACGCATGTACTATGTCAATCTGAGCATTTGTGTTTAGTTAATCAATCCAATTTTGTAATCACATTTGCTTGAATATCCGTAATTAGTACCATTGTGAAGAATGCAGTACCGGTATTATTAAAGATCTGGAAGGATTGTCATGCAATAGTGCGACATATAGAGATACTGTCAGCTGCAAATTATAACAAAGGTTAACTTGTGGGCATAACATGCATAATTAAGTTTTCATTTAAAATGTTTTCCGCTTACTTACTTTCTTTCTTGCTGCCGGTTATGTCATATTTTCCGCCACGGTACTTCATAAATAGCTCCCTGGTCATAAATGAGACTTGTTTGTACAAGAAAATGTCCTTTGGTTATTAAACCAGCTTGTTTAAATCGATTACCTCCCTTGGCAAAGTTTACATATTTTAAAGAAAAATGCTTATTTTTAGGTACAAGAATCGTTGCGGTCATTGATTGGTTCCAGTATAACACAGGAACATGTGTGTACAGATTTGATAACCTATAACACCAAAGCTAAACGAATACCAATACAGAGTCACAACTATGTTGAAACAATTGATAGGCTGGTAGCATCTGGAATGACCAACTTTGTGGAAGCCTTTGATAGTGTCTTTAATATTATCACTGAGTCAAGTAAGTCGATGATAATTTATCATATATTATTTGTATATACGAGGGTCATTCAATATATTCGTGGACAATCGTTCTCTGTTCATTACTATTGCGTTTTAACAATAATTTCTTTTAACATTACAAACAGTAACTTATTACCAACAGTCAATGCAAATTTATCTTCAATAATGCAAACTAGTTACATGTCATCAGCCATTGTATTACCATGGAAACGCGTTACCACCCCCCGACCGACGTAACGTGCTTTTTCATTTGTTCAACTAGTTATCAATTCCGATTAAGTTAATATACATTCCGATGTTTCTGCCAGATTATTACAAAATATTATCTTGGGGTTTCATGAAAGTATGAAGTTATTTGGACGTCGAAGTGGGAATTAAAAACTGTTTTATCAAGGCGAGTCGCGTTTTCAATAACGTCAAAATGCCCCTTTCTTTACGCGAGGAAATTCATACGACTATTGAATTGTGCATGTGCTTGGAAAAACACAGCAGACACACAAGAGCTGCTACAGGGAGCGGAATGAGAACATACAGCATGCAGTGGTCTTGTCTTTAAGTGGCAAAAACAAATTTCTGAAAAGCAGCATGGTATTTAAAACGATACATAGATCTGCAGATAGGCAAACGTAGTGACGTTTCACGCAACGTCCGTCGGAATGTGCGAGGTGTTTTCATATTAATATACAACCATTAAGCCAAGCCTTAATCCTTAACTTAGACTACCTAAGATATTGTAGAAGATATGTTAAATCATATACAATTTGAATGTTTATGTTTATTTCAATGTTAATAACGTAATTTCATTTCGGACTTCCATTTGAGAATCACCAAAACGTCAATAACGTAGCTGACGTCAGATCATAAATTGCAGTGTGTGGTGGTACCGGTATGGTGATATTTATATTTTAGCCATATTTTCTTTAAAAATGCGTTGTTTCACGCAATATGTTCAGCACTTGTGTCCGAAAGGCTGTAGTTTGACGTGATGTAGTTTGTTTTTCTCTGTATCATCGGATGTTAAAATGATTAACACAGTCTATGAATTTATTGAATGACCCACGTATATATTTAGATATGCTATATTTATAATGCTAACATATCAGTGTGGATTGATTGCCTATGGGTAAGAACATTTGCTTCGATCGAGGAAGGTCCCGTGTTCGCTGATTTCCTCGTCCTTACAAAGTCGAAGTAAATTTGTTCCAGTCTTTCCATTGGTTGAAGCTTAGCATACAAACGAGAAAACAAACTGGCTTATATTCTCTCACATCATGTTGCGATGGATACCATCAGGGATAGGGTGTCGAGTGTGATGTTAAAATATACGTTGAAAAACTTGTTTCACAACGACTTAAAATAAATTAGCATAAACTAAGATCCTGTGTGCAAACATGTAGAGAGCAAAATATTATTTTGTTGTCCAGCTCTGAAATGTGCGCTGAAGTTGTCCGTCGATTATCACTTGTTGGAGAAAAAACGAGCATCCGTTTACAACTATTTATAAGACTAACAGAGGGTTCACGTTCTCATATGTGAGTAAAATAGTTGAATATGGTGATAATCCTCTGTCGAACAGTGCAAATGAACTATATCATATTTAGAAAGCTCGTGTGTGTACACGCCACAAGATGTAATCCTACAACCCTTCTTAATATTATAAATAATTCGAGGGTTGTCCAAAAGACTGTCGTAACTGCTTATTATAAAAGAAGGACGTACTACAATCTTGCAGACAACCCCCGAATTTTACACCTACTAGTCATACAGTTTTCAACAGTTGCCCAAGATATGATCATCGACTCAAAACATTTTAGCCATCCGTAGTATTATGAACTTTGTCATGACTCTAGTCCGATCAGGACACTTTGACCATAACAAATATAAACACAATTAATTAACACTACGTACTTGCATTTCCAGGGAACAAATTTCCAAAAACTGTTGTAGTTTTCCTGACGGATGGAAGAGATTCGGTGAACGCTGCAGGACAATTGAAAACCTTGGTTCCTACACTACACGATAAGATCACCAGACTGAAGGAACAAGTTACAATTCATACTGTTGGATTTTCTCGAGGTAATGCCAATTCAGTCAAGTTCTACTGAAAAGACCACTGAAAAGGCTGGTCTTAATAGCGAGTCGGTCTTTATAGCGGACCACTTTAGTCATAAAACGAAAACTTTGGAACCTTAAACTTGCTAAAATCTGGATAATTTTAAATTATTTTTGTGGTGGTCTTATTAGCGGAACGTTTTATGGGTCTGTAACTATTTCAGTTATTTTTTTATTAAATGCCGACAAATGCCGAGCATAGCCTTTATTTTCCAGTCAGCTTTCTGCTGAAATATGGCAGGCATATGAGTGCCTCCATCCGTATTTGAACCCGGGTCGCCAGATTAGACGGCAAGCGCGCTAACTATTTGGCTACGGAGGCTGCGTTCTCATACTATTTCTGGATTATTTATTTCTATAAAGTTATAATTGTTTACGGTAAATACATTTTCGGTGTCAATGGTACATTGTCTTTCCTTATTTATCTTTGCTGTAAGAGGAGTAGTACAATCTACTGTTGACATAACTATTGATGATACATGCATTGGAATGATCGAATGTTATGGATTTTTCAGATGAGATTCCTTCAAATTCCTTCAAATTTCAGATATGAACACAATTTCTTTAGCATTTTGCTTCATCATTTTAACTCTTGTAAATTTTGGAAAATCTCAAAATCTAAGTTTTTGTCAAAAAAGCAGGTTTTCCTGGAAAACGGCTCATATATTGAAATAATCGAATTTATTTGATTTTCAGATCACTCCTTCGAATTCCTGAAAGAAGTTGCCGACTTTGGTGGCTCGACGCCTGGTATGTTCCGATACTGTGAACCTGGTGATGACAAGACAATACTATTACAAAAGCTGCAAGAACTGTTTGATTTTATCACAAATAGGTTTGTAACTAATTTACCTGGTCAATCGTATGATACTACAGTAAAGTTCCGCTAATAAGACCACTTTGATTTTTTGAAATCATGCCGATTTTTGCCAGTTTAAGGTCCCAAAGTATTAAATTTAGAACAAAAAAGGTCCGCTGATAAGACCGATTCGCTGTTAAGACCACCTTTTTGACTGGTCTTATTAGCGGAAGTTCACTGTAGTACATGCACCAACTACAGGCTATAAAATGAAAATAATTTGGTGTAGTAAATACAAGTAAGGAAGCTAGTATACGCATCATTATAAAACGTGTTCTCTACACGCCTTCTTAATTTCATAAATATAGGCCTACCCCAAATAACTTTGCAGTCATCTGACAGCAGTAAATTGTGTGAAAGATTTTCCATTCGATATCATTGATATTGTTAAATAAGTGCTCAGTTCTCGTTAAAAAAGCAACCAATGCCCGTTTTTAAAATATTCATACCAACCTTTGTGGAGCACAGCCTTTGGAAGCTGCAAATAATGGTTGTTGCTCGACAGAGGTCAAATATATAGTAATAAGCGGCTTATGGAAATATAAAAGGTGTTGTCCTACAGAGGGTCTCGCTGGAGAGATTGCTGCCCTACAGAGGGTCTCTCTGGAGAGATTGCTGCCCTACAGAGGGTCTCTCTGTAGAGATTGCTGCCCTACAGAGGGTCTCTCTGGGGAGATTGCTGCCCTACAGAGGGTCTCCCTGGAGAGATTGTTGCCCTACAGAGGGTCTCTCTGGAGAGATTGCTGCCCTACAGAGGGTCTCTCTGGAGAGATTGCTGCCCTACAGAGGGTCTCTCTGGAGAGATTGCTGTCCTACAGAGGGTCTCTCTGGAGAGATTGCTGCCCTACAGAGGGTCTCTCTGGAGAGATTGCTGCCCTACAGAGGGTCTCCCTGGAGAGATTGTTGCCCTACAGAGGGTCTCTCTGGAGAGATTGCTGCCCTACAGAGGGTCTCCCTGGAGAGATTGCTGTCCTACAGAGGGTCTCGCTGGAGAGATTGCTGCCCTACAGAGGGTCTCTCTGGAGAGAGAGGATCTTTATGGAGAGATTGTTGCCCTACAGAGGGTCTCTCTGGAGAGATTGCTACCCTACAGAGGGTCTCTCTGGAGAGATTGCTGCCCTTCAGAGGGTCTCGCTTGAGAGATTGCTGCCCTACAGAGGGGCTCGTTGGAGAGATTGCTGCCCTACAGAGGGTCTCTCTGGAGAGATTGCTGCCCTTCAGAGGGTCTCTCTGGAGAGATTGCTGCCCTACAGAGGGTCTCTCTGGAGAGATTGCTGCCCTTCAGAGGGTCTCGCTTGAGAGATTGCTGCCCTACAGAGGGGCTTGCTGGAGAGACTGTTGCCCTACAGAGGGTCTCTCTGGAGAGATTGCTGCCCTACAGAGGGGCTCGCTGGAGAGATTGCTGCCCTTCAGAGGGTCTCGCTTGAGAGATTGCTGCCCTACAGAGGGTCTCTCTGGAGAGAGAGGATCTTTATGGAGAGATTGCTGCCCTACAGAGGGTCTCTCTGGAGAGATTGTCGCCCTACAGAGGGTCTCTCTGGAGAGATTGTTGCCCTACAGAGGGTCTCTCTGGAGAGATTGCTGCCCTACAGAGGATCTCTCTGGAGAGACTGTTGCCCAACAGAGGGTCTCTCTGGAGAGATTGTACTGTACTAAACTAGTAGATACTATTTCGCAACTTTGGGAACATCTACTCAAAGCCTATTGAAGTCCCTCCTGTTATTTCTATTTATAAAACGTATACAGCAAACAATAAACATCGTCTATGTCAAAAATACTATCATGCAGGGCTATCACTGTAGGCATACATTGTTCTGTTTGTGTCTTTCGTGGACAGGGGGAAGTTAGAACTCAACAGCCACAGAATAACACGAAGTGCACAAAAAGAACACAAAAAAGTAGCAAATATCGCACTTAAAAATGAGCAAGACTAAAAACTAGAACTGAACAGATACGAAACATGATATAAAATAAATGTCACTGGAATGATCATCTTGATATTTGGTTGGTTGTATAACCAGGTCACAAGAATGCCAACTTCACGCTACCAGGCTGCTATATGCTGCCAACTTCACGCTACCAGGCTGCTATAGGCTGCCAACTTCACGCTACCAGGCTGCTATAGGCTGCCAACTTCACGCTACCAGGCTGCTATAGGCTGCCAACTTCACGCTACCAGGCTGCTATAGGCTGCCAACTGCACGCTACCAGGCTGCTATAGACTGCCAACTTCACGCTACCAGGCTGCTATAGGCTGCCAACTTCACGCTACCAGACCGCAAGGCTGCCAACTTCACGCTACCAGGCTGCTATATGCTGCCAACTTCACGCTACCAGGCTGCTATAGGCTGCCAACTTCACGCTACCAGGCTGCTATAGGCTGCCAACTTCACGCTACCAGGCTGCTATAGGCTGCCAACTGCACGCTACCAGGCTGCTATAGACTGCCAACTTCACGCTACCAGGCTGCTATAGGCTGCCAACTTCACGCTACCAGACCGCAAGGCTGCCAACTTCACGCTACCAGGCTGCTATAGGCTGCCAACTTCACGCTACCAGGCTGCGATAGGCTGCCAACTGCACGCTACCAGGCTGCTATAGGCTGCCAACTTCACGCTACCAGGCTGCTATAGGCTGCCAACTTCACGCTACCAGGCTGCTATAGGCTGCCAACTGCACGCTACCAGGCTGCTATAGACTGCCAACTTCACGCTACCAGGCTGCTATAGGCTGCCAACTTCACGCTACCAGACCGCAAGGCTGCCAACTTCACGAACATGTCACAAGATTTAACAATACAATGAAAAGTTAATATTTGGTCCGGACACAAACAAACAATGTACATAAAGCATAAAGTAACTCCAATGAACGATTAAGTGTCGTCATGACTCTCTCCTTTTCAGTGAAAAGACGTGCAACATAAATGTTGAATTACTTAATGAAGAGTCTAATTTCGTTTGCCAATCATCAAGCCTAAGATCAACCACCATTAAAGGAAGAATCGCATCAGAAGAAACAAACAAAGGTAGGCTAATGCCAAACAAGTTCGTCTTTCTCTTCACACCCCCTTGCTTACAGGGCGAATGCTCTCCCGTCTGAGCTATATTCGGCCGCTTACACACTCACTCACCCACATAGCTTATTATAGTGAACTGGTTTAGACCGCAACATATTCGTATTTCCCCTCTAAAATTGAAATTCTTTTAACATTTATGAGAATACAATCATATAAAATTCCTGGCGACGGAAATCAACCTGGTTACCATACCACGGCCCCATGTTGGGCGCCATATGTCACAGGGTGAGAACAATGTGCAGCCTGACCGGGACTCAAATTCGGGACCCTTTGCGTAAGTACTCGTGTCCCAAAGCACTCATGTCCCTTATTATGCTAGAAGGAACACCGCGTGTCTTTCTCTACATTAACAATGTCGGGAATCCGTGTTGATGATTGTTAATATTTTTTTTCAGAAAATATCATGATAACTGGTGAGGTATGGGTGAGCTTGGAGCGTCTTTTAAATTTGCCCGATGTCGAAGTCAGTTTAGAACTTGAAGGCGGTAATGTAAGTGCTTTAGTAAATTAGTTAACCTTAATCTCAATAATGTTAGAGCATTTACGGGTTGGCGAAGTTGGCGTTCCTTTACTTCGTTATACCAAAAGCGTTCGCTTTGAATGGATATATAAGGTAGGGAGTTGAATACGTCTCTGGGTTCGTTATACCAAAGACGAACTCAAAATAGTGACTGTAGTTCGCGTGTTTTGGCATGGTCATTGATAATATAGGTTTGGAGAACGTTCGACCTAGACTATATTTAGAACATTTTGATTTACAAATTAATTATTTTAGAGCTTGAGAATACACCTTTGATATATGATGGTAAATGTGTTTGTTTGGTGTAAACAGTCTGCTAGGTTATACACACTAACGGTCTTATTTTTGAAAAGTCATTAATTACATGCGGACGAACACGTTGATAGTAATACTGGTCTTATTGCAGGAAACTGGATCAGTCAACTGTTCGACGATAAAGACAAATGATAACTGCATGCATCCTTTTAATTGTTGCAGTTTGATGCTCACCATATGAGGGTTATTTCAAGTACAACTGCTGGTTGAACCGGTGTCATGCCTGGTAAATGTGTAGCCGTCTCAATATGACCAGTGGGACTTCAAAAACTCTATTGAAATAAAAATAGTAATGTTTATTGCATTGCAGGCAGACACTAAGAGTTCTTTGGTCATACCTTGCATGGTACGTAATATAGAGAGAACCACACTGAACACAGCTGAAGAGAAATCTCTTTGGCGTTTGAAGATTCTGGAAAGAAACATGGATAGTCTGATGAGTAAAGCAGCAAATGCCGTGTCCAATAAATCAGGTGATAATTATGTTTTACGAGGGGCTACTCATAAGCAATGCAACTACCCCGAGCATGCGTGCAGAGTGCAAAATTAGAAATAATTATAACATGCTTTTGAAAATGTTACCCATCATTGGCATTTCCAGAAAAAATTATACCACCATTGGTCAATGTGTAACACCACAACTTTATTCTCTTCAATGCCTTTGTTATAATTATATAGATTGTACAATAGTTGTTGCGACACATTTTTAACCAAAACTTTTGCAATCATTGAATTCTTTTTTAGACGTGTATCAGTTACAATCTCGTGTGGAGAAATACCAGAAACTGATATCAAAGACAAGAGTGTTTGGGAATGGAATCAGCAAGGAGCACAGAGAACACATGTTTGTTGCCATTAAAGACATTCAGAAAAGAGTATGTATATATTTCGGTATTACGTTAAAGCAATACATAGCCTTGTGGTACTGGTAGAGCATCAGTATTGAGTGCGGGAGATCATCTCGACCCCCCGGAACCTTTCAAGTAGAAATCTCAGCTCAAATTAAGATTTTGCTAAAACATGAGTTTGAGTTTATGCTCTTGAAATGTTACTATAATAAACTCAGAATAAGGTTTATATTTTCGAAGTCAACTATGAGTACAGTCTCCCAATGGAATAAAATTGAGGACACAATACAATAATGAGATTTAGCTCAGATTGAAATGGGGTCACTCGTGGCCGCGTCAGAATTTCTGATGCTTGGCTCTTAGCATTAGAAAGTTGAAACTGGTTTGTCTTCTTAAGTGTTGTTCATCTTATGAAATTTTAATAATATAACTACTTAATCTGTTTGAAACAATGTTATACTCATTGCCTGATATGTATTTTCAGCTGGACGAGGTTCACAGTATGTTGGCGGAATATTTAAGGACCGGGACTGATTCGTTGTCACTTCTTGCTCGTGCACACGATATGAGATATCAGGCCGTGGTACGTAACATTTATATCTTAAAATTATGCAATAAAAATATATGTCACCGAGGTATCTTTTTCGCAAGTTTTTTTTGTTAAATGTGGCTAAAATGTTGAGAAAATCAATGAAAACGCCAAAAATAAATAAAATTTATTGAACATGTAAACATCGCGAAAACACATAAACACACAATAAACAAACATTACGAAACGAACCTGACTCCCAAAAAAGTCATTTTGTATTTTTATCCCACCTAACTATTTTGTAATGCAGCATTTGTTTCGGAATGTCATCCGTCATTTCGATTGTTTTTTCCTAATTTTTTTGCACAAAACTGTTCAATTTTATTTATTCTAGATTATTTCGACACATTCTTACATTTATAAGGCTCATAACGTACTATGACAAATGACGCATGCGCACTAAATCAATCCAACATCCTTAAGGTTGGTTTGTACCAAGTTTCCAATAAAGTCATGTTTGTAATCAAATTGGTTAAAACATCTGTAATTGGAACCTTTGTAATTAACTTTCAGCTGAAAACATTCCTCTAAGTCGCATTATCACGTGACAAAACCAGCAAAATACTGTAAACATACCATCTGGTAAATTACGTGGTTAATCAAATATTATATGCTAAGAGGAATATTGGATGGTATAAGTCGAAGTAATCCGAGTTTGATGAAAATTGTATATTTTTATAATTATTGCTATCCTCTTAAAGTAAGTCTTTATCAAACATAACACTATTACAAATATATTAATATTGTAATATAAATTTTAAAGGGACTGCCTCACAATTTGGTGAATTGCAAAAATGAAACAAAATTGTCAACTATTTGCGTAATTTTGGTATAGTTGCCTGTATATCCCATAAACAAGCATACTGACATCTAAAATAACTATATAAACTTCGGCATTTTATAGTTATTTAGTATTTTTACATCAAAAACTACTATAGGGTTAATACCCTATATAATTAACACTGCTATTACTTAAATTGCCTGAAATATGTTCGCATTTGATGAAAACGAATCAAATACCTCACTCATGTTTACGCTGTAGTTTGTTGATGTTACAATTCGACCACGTGTGAATTATGTAATGTTGGAAGGAAACTTAGCGGGGGGGGGTATGGGTTGTTCATGAAAATAATACTCAATGGGCGATAGCAAGAGTGGTTAAAATTGCTTATTTGACCAAATCTTTCATGTCAGTTGCTTTCTATTACACCAATACTTGTTTAGGTTGGAAAATCACGATATAAATTTTTTAGCCCAATGTGTGAGGCAGCACCTTTAACATCTAACAATCAATTTTGGTTAATTCCTGCAAGTAATATTGTGAACCATTATTATATAATGCTAAGTAATATTGTCAAATGTAATGCTGTCTTTTACTGTTTAATTATATCTCATTGTATACACTAAGCTTGAATAGAATTTATTTTCAAAGATAATTATCTGGGTTCATTTCGGTTAATACGGATATAACATCAAATAATACAGAAACTACAGCAATTATCGCTAGACCACCTTTTGGACAAAACATCCGAATATAGGACATGACATGTATGTACTCAAAGCAAAAAGTTTAGTCAGTAAGTTATAATTGCGGCTTTATTTAAGGTTGGTTCACACTATGAGCGTTTGTCCTAGCGTTTGTCAGCGTTTCAAAAGCTGAAAAAAATAAGCCCAAACGTCAGTGAAATTACGCTCGCGAGGAGGAATATTTTGGTTCACACTGCGAACGTTGTGTATCGCACGCTTACGTTTGGGAACGTTTCTTAGCGCTTTACTAGGTTACTAGGGCTTAACAACGTTTGTCTGCGTTGTAGCTATTTCTTTCGGCGTATGTGAACTTTTGCCAACGTAGGTTAGCGTATGTGTAGCGGTATCTAACTTAGTCCGACTTAGACGAACGAGGTGCCAAACGTCAGGATCCGTTGAACAAAGTTTACCTCAGTTACTGAAATGTTATGGAAAATTCGTCTGCGCAAACCACTTGCGTTGCTATCGCGTTCATTTCGTCTGATACTCGTTGGCCTACGTTGAACAAACGTTCATTTGCGCTGGGGAAAGTTGGCTTACGCCAGCCCTTGCGTTACTACCGCGTTCATTGCGCTGGATACCCATTGGCCTCCGCTAGATAAGCGTTCGACTAAATTCATTATCACCACCAGCGTTTCAGCAGACGTTTGCCAACGGAGGTTAACTTAAGCAAACTTTGATCAACTTAATTCAGCGTTCAGGAACGTTGATCAATGGAGCACAACTTACATCAGCGTTTATTTCCAAACGTCGACAAAGTTTTTGCATGTTAAAAATTTTCAACGAATACAACGTTCTACAGCGTTTAAGCTGGGTTCCAACTATGAGCGTTTGTCCCAGCGTTTGTCAGCGTTTCCCAAAGTCGAAAAATGAGCCCAAACGTCTGTGAAATTACGCTCGCGAGGAGGAATATTTTGGTTCACACTGCGAACGTTGTGTATCTAACGCACGGTAACGTTTTGAGAACTTTTCTCAGCGTTTAACTGCGTTTGACAGCGGTTACTAGCGCTTAACAACGTTTGTCTGCGTTGTAGCTATTTTTTATCGGCGTATGTAAACGTTTGCCAACGTAGGTTAGCGTATGTGTAGCGGTCCAAACTTAGTCCGACTTAGACGAACGCGGTGTCAAACGCCAGGATCCGTTGAACAAAGTTTACCTAAGTTAATTTACTGAAACGTTATGGAAAGTTCGTCTGCGCTAACCACTTGCGTTGCTATCGCGTTCATTGCTTCTGATACCCGTTGGCCTACATTGGACTAACGTTCATTTGCGCTGGGGAAAGTTGGCTTACGCCAGCCCTTGCGTTACTACCGCGTTCATTGCGCTGGATACCCGTTGGTCTCCGCTAGATAAACGTTCGACTAAATTCATTATCACCACCAGCGTTTCAGCAGACGTTTGCCAACGGAGGTTAACTTAAGCAAACTTTGATCAACTTAATTCAGCGTTCAGGAACGTTTATAAACGGAGCACAACTTACATCAGCGTTTATTTCCAAAGTGTTTGCATGTTAAAAATATTCAACGAATACAACGTTCTTCAGCGTTTACCAGCGATCGTCAACTTTTCAAAACGTTCAGTAACTTTTACTAGCGGAGCCGAACGTTTGCCCAAACGTCGGTCAAAACGCTAGAGTGTGAACCTAGCTTTACCAGCGATCGTCAACTTTTCAAAACGTTTAGTAACTTTTACCAGCGGAGCTGAACGTTTGCCCAAACGTCGGTAAACGTCGGTCTAAACGCTAGAGTTACACCCGATGAATTAAAAACGTTGAAAATCTTGTATTACATGACCTTAACATTGCGTGTAGTCAGTTTTCCACAAATACCTCAAATTGCACGTGCATGCCATGGCCAATTGTTGGCATTGTTATGTGCGTTGTTTGCCTTATTCCACATGTGCTTAGCCCACATTGAAAATGTCATCAAATTGTCAAATTGCAACATGGGACGCCACCCCGGCATGCCTTTAAACGATAGACACGTCACAATAGGCATGCTCAGTGCTGTAGCTGCCATAAACAACGTTGCACAATGTTTCCACGTGCATGAACGCACAATTTATCGTCTACAGGCCGGTATAGACAGACGCAGAGGGTTGATGATAGACCACGATCAGGACGTTCGAAGAAAACAACATGACGTTAAGAGCGTTTTCTTGTGACGTCATCACGACGCAATCGTCTGAAGGCAAGTACTGTACTTGTTGATCAATTGAGAGCTGCAACAGGAACCATTATCTTATCTGGCACCGTAAGGAATTGTCTCAGAGCTGCTGTGTTACGTGCACGACACCCGCTTGTAGGTGTGCCGTTAACGCAACGTCACCATATTTCTCGTGTGAACTGGGCTCGAACACATTCTGCGTGGACAAGACGACGATATTCTCGGGTACTTTTCACAGACGATTCACGTTCCAACGTTGAAACGGGAGACGAACGTCTTAGAGAATGGAGACGTAGGGGTGAACGTTTCGATCCCCATAACATTGTGCAACATGACCTTTACGGAGGCAGTAGTGTTATGATATGCGGTGGGTATGGTATACGGGTCTTACCCAGTTGGTTACAGTGCAATTTAATCTGACTGCTGTTAGATAACGAGATGAAGTCGTGATGCCTGTTATCCTTCCGTATATTCAACGTGGAAACACAAACATATTGCAGCAGGATAACACCAGGCCGCATACTGCAAAGGTCACACAGGACTTCTTGGCACAAAATGGCATTCAGTTGCTGAACTGGACTGATAGATCCCCTGATTTATCACCGATAGAGCACCTTTAGGACTACCTGGGACTTAAGGTACTGCTACGTAATAACGTCTTCAACGTCAGAGATTTGGAGCATGCGTTGCACTAAGAGTGGCAACGAATACCGTTGTATTTCGTTTGGAAGCTTATCAATAGCATGAGACGTCGATGTTTGACTGTTATTCGACATTAATACATAATTGTATTAAATGTAATTGGTTCCTTAGAAGACACACTGTAAGCCTAACATACATACTGATTGAACTTTCGACCAAGCGCATTAATTAAGGAAATGTAAAACAGAGTTAAAGTCGCACGTGAACAGTTTCTTTTAACAGTGTTTAGTATGTTGTCTCTAAATTAGAAATTTGTCTAAGATAACCTAGTTGAATTGATAAAGATAACAAATTGCCAGACACCATCATCCACATGTACCTTGATATATAACGTGGCAGGTCAAAGACGGTTAAACATTTTATTATTCAAATGATTTCTGTGAGATTGGTTGCTTAATTACGCTAAATTCATAAACAAGACATAATGGATGATGACCATTGCCATGCGTGGAAGAAAATAGCGTCTGTGTTCAAAATCGGTAATTTCGCCAGTTATATTTTGGACAGTTATATTTTCGCCACTTGGGCAGGGTGGCGAATTAGGCCAACATTAAACCATGTCCAAAATATCCCAAATTCTGACTCACAAAACCTTGCAAACGAATTTGTACCTCCCTTGAAAATCTCTTTGCTGACGTTCACAGAATGAAAATTACTGCCTGTTTTAATTTCAAACTTCGCTAGATGTTCCAAGTGATAATATAGAAACTAGACACTGTCACCATTGCAGACGAATAAACATATCACGCATGCATTTTGAGCCAAAGTAAATCCGTTTCTATTTGTAGTTTAAAAAGAACAGACTACAGCGTGTTATGAATCGGCGAGTGTCCAAAAATATGCAACACGCTTCTTCGGCACAACAGCAGCTTGCTAGTCTAGTTGTTGACTCCACGGAAGTCGATGATATATCCCAAGATGCTAGGGAATTCTTTTACTGCGTACTGTCCCAGAATTCCGTTAGTGACGTATTGCTTGGCGACGAGAAAGAAGATGCTATTGGTTTTGGATTGGCGGTTCAAAGGAGTGAAGTCGTGTTGGATGAGCCGACGTTGGTAATTCAAAAATGTTGTAGTATTTTTAAAGGCAAATGATTTGGTGGCACGTCATAATCCGTTCTCCGTTCTAAAGGCTTCATTACTGTTTTAAATTACATACATTCCATGTGTTTGTACTCGAATTTAAGAGCATTGTCCTTTTGAGTTTAGAGTTTTACAAAGTGTAACGAAATACTACAATCTACCGAATGTTTGTAACTTTTTTGATGTCACCGTAAAGCGGTATTGTCCGTGACATCTGGGTAATTCAAAGCATTTTCACAAACTATCTCCACTATAGACAATATACGTACACAAGGGTAACAAGTATTGTTAAAAAGGTACTATGGAATCTCGTAGCCTCGACATTTGTTTTCTCTATATTCCGGTAATGTCGACAAATTGTCAAATCTCCAATTTCGTTGGTTGCGTTTTGAATATGGTTTATTCTTAACGCCATCAAATTTATTCGAAATTAGCTTTTTGTATTTTATTTTCGCATTTTTTTTCGCGAATGAATACTCTCGCAGGTGAATAAACTTCGAGAAAATTTCATGATTTCGGAATGACAATAAATTTGTATATTGAATATAACAAATTCATGAACTCGCGAAATAAAGTTCGAGGGAACATATATGCCACTAACAGTATTGTAATACAAAATGTTTGTTTATTTTAGGTCGGGATTCATGTAATAAGTGGCACGCTGGTCAGTCGTAGTGCTATGCTAGATGCCTTGGAGTATAAAATCAACGTTAGCTCACATTTGAAGGCACATGGTGGCTTCATGTTTAAGGACAGTGAGCTTGGTGTAACCACAGTGGGTGTGGCACGTGAACCAATCAATGCATGGCTGCCACTATATATTACTCCTTCACATTGGGATAGAATAAAGGTATGTGAGCACGCACGAGAGTGTCTCCCATAATGATCTCTTTATGACCATTTGTTCATAAGCTCACTGGTCACAAGGGACTGTATGGGCATCGTCCGTCGTCCAAAAGTTTGGCATTATTTGCATGAAACTTTGTCACCATTATCATCACAAACAAATCTTGACCAAAACCAATATTGGGTTTGTTTGCAAATCATAGATAAAACCTTGTGCAGTCACAAGAGGTTACATTTTTAACCAGTTCGCTTGCTCAAAATTAGAAGGTCGTTAGTCTTATAATACTCATGCATATTTTAAATCGGCATCTCAAGGCGCTTCTTATGGACCTTTTGTCATGAAAATCGGAAGTGGTAATGTTGACCAAATCGAAGTTTAAAAAGCTTGTTTTTCCATAAGTAAAGAGTAGTTTGAAACAGAATTTTTCTTGTTTGCTCAAAATATTGATTTTGTACATACGGCATTCTAATCTTAAGCCAGCGATTTCTTGATGAAACTTGATCACAACGATCACCAATATTAAATCTAGACCTAGTTAACGTTCAGATCATCTGGATAAGACACATTATAGAAAACCTTTTGTATGTAATAAAGGCTGCATTTATACATATATTAATTGTCGTGAAAGTTGGTCAGAATATTAGTAGATATAAAATATAAGTTGTGTTTAACAATGACATCTTGGGTTTATAACTAGTGTACTAAGTCAATTATAGCAATGCTTATGTACGCAGTAGATACTTCCATATTCACACAATATTTGTGAATTGTAGTCAATTCACAAGTTATCAAACTATCAAAAATCCAGATTAATATTAAAAGTTGAAGATTTTAATTTTGCCGCATGCTTAAATTGTTGTTTATCATATTTAATGATTAATACACAGTTAACTGATATTACATTTAATCCTATATTTTTGTGAATGCTGGTTTTGAGGGTTGTTGTTTATCAGTCAGCAATTCTGTTTAATAATTTTTTATGCAGCATACACATAGCTAATACATTTGAAACTGAGAAAACCAATTTTAAATAATTTTCCGACTATAAGGTTGGTAATATGTTAAGTGACCGTTTAGGAATATTGTCTTACGTGGACGACTAGGCGCTGAGGATGCTTCTGAATGACTTTGAATTGTCTGTACATTGCTGCAGTTAGTATTAAAATATCATTACAGTGGTATTGATGTTTTACTGTATTATTCTTAGGTGCTGTTAAAGCCATGCTTGGGAACCTTCTGTACCTTAGATCCACTAGGGTATGACTACAAACAGATGAATGTCATGTTTTCCGTGCTAGGAGCGATGGTAGGACAGTTATCGGAAAACAACACCGGTGAACACCAGCTTAAACTTCTGTTTGCAGTTTTAAGAACATGTACAGGTATGTGTAAATAAAGGATATTGTTTGCCTTTAATGGATATGGTATTATAACTACAGAATAAAATATTTCTGTAGAGCAATATCCTTAAATTGGAAACACATAGTTTGGTAGTTGTACAGAAAGTGTTGCTGTGGAAAGGTAAAATAATGTATTATGTTGCTGAAGAGGGGTAGTATGTAGTCACAAGGACTGAATATCAAAGACCCCATCCAGTGAATGATCAGGGCTGGTATTCACAAAGCATCTTAGCAGAAAACTTAGGAATTTCTTAAAATCTTGATTTTTTCTAAGGTGTATCAGCTAAGCAAGAAAATCAAGATGCTTAATATTTTACATAGTTTTGAAGTATTATGTAAACAGCTACTATAATCACTAAGAAAACATGGATTGTTTTTTTAAATTGCGGGATATATGAGCTGCACTAATTGTTGACTTAAGTCAAAATATTTAAGTTTTCACTTAAGATGCTTTGTGAATACCAGCCCTGTACCTTAATTATGTCCCAATCTAATGAGGGGGTATATTGCTTTGTACATCAGAATAGGTGTTTTACAAACATCTCTTCTTTAAAAGAAATTTTACTGTATTCCAGTTTTCAACTGATTATCTTTAAAGTGGAACCACACTATATAACAATTCCTAGACTCATATACAAATTTGGACCAAGTTCGATTATCAGCCAAATCACTCCGTATATGCCTTCATGGACAATGTCCCTTGAATAACAAAAATATCAGAAATTGACCTTGTACGTATTCTAATCTAAACAGTTTTTACATGATTTTCTTTAAATTTGCTGAAAGTGCTTATGAGTAAAATATCGTGGTCAAGCTCAATTATCATCCAAATCGTTATAGGCCTTCCTGTTTTATGGCCCTTGATTTACAAAATGAGAAATTATCCTTATATATACGTTTTTTCAAACAGTTTTCATCGGTTTCAAATTTGGTGACGATGATTCAAGGCAAGTAAGGTTGGAAGGTTTTCTTCTGCCTTTTCCATATGAATATAAATGTGTAATTGTTATACAAGTAATATCAAACCGCAGTTTTAATATTTGTAAAAACACCGCAACATCCGCTTATTATTTGAGAATTTCAAAGTATTTGCGTATTTTCAGCATGTTTGGAAGAGTTTGACTTGAAGACACAAATACAAGAAAGTTTGTCTAATTTTCTGTCTTCTCCTGCCGGTAGAACAAAAGACATTATTCCAAACCTATATACACTCGTTGGATATGCATTGTCACTACCTCTGAGTATGCGTCAAGAGATCTTCAAAGGAGAAGGTAAAATAGCTTATAGTATAAGTAATCATACATACAGTAAAACCTCGATAAGTCGAGCATCGTTATTAAGAGCATCCGGCCTATGTCGAGCAAAGTCCCCGCGAATTTGCTGTATGTTGTATATTAATAGACTTCTGATTTGTCGAGCACCTGGCTTATCTCGAGCATTTGGATTATCCCGATGGGTCCTCGAGACAACGAGGTTTTACTGTACTTATTATTCAGTTAGCAGCTTGAATTTGACGAGAACATACCACGTGATCGGGCATCTGATTTATATCTGTTTTGTCAGATACATTATTACTCAGCGTGTTCCTTTTTGCTATTGCAGACACGAGCCATGTAGGCACGCGGTAATCCGTATTTAACTAGCTGTTATATCACCAATTAGTCTTATCAGAATAGAACATAATTCGATCATTCGACCTCCTCTCCCGATGTGCTATCCATATCCACTTTACTAAAGGAAACTTATTATAACATGCTACATGTTAAACTAAGATTATTATATTACAATATTGCCTTATTTTAATTCACTATTTTAGATTCCATACGGAGATTTTTGTTTGCCATTATATCGGAGTGGCTTAGACGATGTGCCGGAAGCTTATACAGAGAGGCTTCAATGGCCAAACTAAGCGGCATTCTGAAAGCTCTGGTTGGAGATACTGCTGCAGGTAAACTGTCTGTCTAACATGTCTGTAAATGCTTGTTAATCTCTGTTCACAGATGGCCTCTCTCAACAGCCTAAATATGATTGAATATTGTTTGCTTGGAAACACTTCTATTGTTTATCTTTGCATGAATGCTTTGCAATAGTGGTCATTGTTCGCAGTTGGCCATACGAACAGGTATGAGTGTACTTAATAAAGTTATTCGTATTTTCTTAACTTCAGAGTTGTCTGCACTTTAATACGTACATGTAAGAAAGTTAAAATGATAATAACTCAAAAATCAGCATGAACACGATCACCTATTGTTTGTTGATGCATACGCTTCTTTCTTACATAATCTTGCTTGCGTAAGCAAAATTTCACCAAAATCTATTTATTTATAAGTTTCTATACAAACAACGGCTACATTGCTAGATTACCACAAACCACTGTTCGTGTGACATCACATCTTGGTCTGACTGCATTCGTCACAAAATGGCTGACTTGTCGATATGACTCAGCAATATTGGATGGGAATAGTGGACTTTCGCCTGATAGTTTGATTCAAGAAATGAAAGATGCTGTTAAAGAAGTCTATACATTCTTAAAAGAAACAGTTGACTGTTCTCTAAATTACAGGTCAATCAGAAAAGTCGTATGGCAAGCAGGCGACAGAAAATAAACTTGCCGAGTTATGTATTGAGAGAGATCTGAATCAGGTTGAGTTTACCGCGTATGATCCTGCAGCTGATATTACAGCACCAGATATAGAAGTGACCCACAGTGAACACATAGACAAAGCTATGGAAATGTGGGCAGAGAAAAGAACCGGTTTATCTGAGGTATTGCACGATGCCGATTTAGAATCTAAATATAATTATTATTTAATAAACATCATTTAATCAACCTACCAACCGTCCGCTTAAGACAAGTGACTATTACTGATAAAAAATGATTTATTACGTGACAGAACCTAAATGAATTTTAAAAAAACCTGTTTTACAGTGTGCTCGTTTTTCTCGTAATAATTTGTCATAAGGAAATATGTTTAGCTGCAATTTATTGTTGCCGAAGATATGAGTTGTATCCTATTCAGATAGGCATAGTGGTAACATGCACTTTCAGGCTTTTCTTTGTTTCGCTATTTGAGCTGGAAAATGACATACGCTAAATGTATTTAACTAATTTAAAGCACCAAGGATTCTTAGAAAGTAACCATGTACATTTCTGTATTTGGTATTACAGAACATTGACAAGATAAAGCGGAAAGCTTATCAGAAAGCTATGATAGATGTGACACAATGGAGTAATGCTAGTGACGGAATAGGTGATGACGTCAGTAAACCCGATGAAACAGTTGATACCGGAAGCAAGACTGTTGATAACACTGAAGCCAGGAATAATGATGGAAATTCAAACAGTAATGTGACTGAACCAGTCCTTCAAGCAATGGCCCGTGTAAGTGACGTCATCTAATATGTCACGTGATTTGAACGTTTCACGAGACTTGATTGTGTCATGTGACTTCAAGCGTTTTCTTCATTGAATTTCAATGTTTGAGTCTCTATATGGAGCTGATATTCTAAGTACGTTAATGTATCTTAGGCCAAGTGGTAATGGTTGAAATGGTTACCGAATTCTGGTGTCTGACGTTTACAAACAAGAATAGGGAGACGCTGTTGCAAACAATTTGTGTCACATAGGCCAAGTTGGCTGGCCTTGTCAATGGAGGTGATACCCTATTATACGCATTTTTCATATTGTTCTAGGTCTCGATTAACTTATTAATATCTGATAACCTGCGTAAAATGTTATTTATTTGATATTGTAGCTAATAAACCAACTCACCAAATCCTCATATCCACATGTGACGTCTCTTCCGGGTCTGATTGCATTCGTCACAAAATGGCTGACTAGTCAATATGACTCAGCAATATTGGATGGGAATAGTGGACTTGCGCCTGATAGTTTGATTCAAGAAATGAAATATGCTGTTAAAGAAGTGTATACAGAATTAAAAGGTTTGTATGTGACAATTTTTGTTTCATTTGTCAAAGGTTTGATTACTTATTATAATCACGTCTCAGTACAATGTGATGTTCGGTACAAAGGAAAGCACATAATTTTAACAGTTTGTTTCTTGACGAGATATTGATCAATGCAAACTTGCAGTGCAAAGTGATAAATATTCCTTATGTTATCATTATTAATTTACTACAAAATTAAATTTGTTTATTATTTATGTCACGAAACTTACTTGCGAGCTAATTTGTGGTCAGAGTGCGTCCGGTTGTGGTTCGCGGCCTCCTAACACAGAGGAAATAAAACTGGTACCAGGGACACATGATTACTTTCTTTCATATCGACATGACAGTGGGTATTACTATCAGGAATGTCATGTTTGTTGTTAATTAGTAAATTAGCAATCAACATTAAGCAAACTATTTCACCGCAGCATTCAGCAGAACGTTTGACCCATACGCTGTATGTTCTTCTAGCAGGACACGACAGAAATTTCATTGTTTTGATAGCTGGGACATGGAATTACGGCCTTTTGACAACTGAAGCTTGGACTTTCAGCGATGAAGGTCCTTTTCTCGTTCAGTTGTGTGTAGGGCACTGTATTGTTTTTAGTCCCCTACCGGTTTTTGACCGGAGGGAACTATAGGTTTGCCCTCCGTCCGTCCGTCCGTCACAAAATCTGGATCCTGACATAACTCAAAGAGTTTCCAAGCTAGGTTTATGAAACTTAGTATGTGGATAGGGGGCAATAAGGGGATTATGCATGTCTAAAATATTATGATTCTGACAAAAATTGTGGTTGCTATGGCGACAGAAAGAGTGAAAATATGCCCAAATCTGGATCCTGCCATAACTCAAACAGTTTTCAAGCTAGGTTTATGAAACTTCATATGTGGATAGGGGACACTAAGGGGATTATGCACATCTAAAAACTGTGCTTGCTATGGCAACAGAAACATTGAAAATGGCTTCAAACCGGTAGGGGACTTCTGTATTGCTTGCAATTCTCAATTACTTGTTATGCTACATTTAAACTTGCCTAAATCGATTCTAAACAATAAACAAATTTATTCTTCTTGCTAACACGTTTTGACAACATTGTAATTTTCTTTGCATTTCTATCAGACGTTCAGAATGACAAAGGGGAAGATGATGTTGATGTAATTGCTGATAATGTCGACGATGCTGTCATAGATACTCCACTGGCATCAGGAAGCCAACCGGATTTGGAAGAACTTGTAAATGTTAATAATCAATCTATCTTGATAAGCTTCCCCTTTTTACTTAATGATACATACTTTTTTGTAACAACGAAAGCCAGCCCTGCTGTGTTCGATTACCGAATACGTACATATATTTAGATTTCCGTTTCATAATCAAACCCGTGTGCGGTGATCTTCAACTAGTATATCCGTCCATGTAAGGCATGTCAGTACTGGTTCCCCGGATAACTACGTCGGTCTTGCAATTGGCCTTATATGACTAAAAACCTCTCTGAAATGGCGTTAACAATAAACTAGCAGAACTGATAGATTTAGGAAAATGGCATACAACTCGGTGGATAACAAATACTGTAAATAACTATTTTCTCTCACAGCAAGCTACATGTAGCACAACATGTCAAACAAAGACTGTGGATACTGGTGACGATGATAATGACATCGGTTATGACATTGGTGATGATTATGATGATGATGAAGACGACATAACATATGAACAAGACAATCCATCAGTATCTAACACAAGATCAAAGAAGAACGACAACCAACACCAAACATGTCTACCTAAACTGTTGAAAATTGTAGACAAAAACTGTGATGTTGTACTTTCTCTGCGAGCGATGCTGTGTCAAGCCGTACGGTTCCACTCTAACAGTAAAGCCAGGACTGCTATTGCTAGTAAAGAAATGCTGGACACTACAGGTTTGTGTTCAATGATTATTGATGTTACATTCGTATCCTATTCTTTTTGTCGCTTGTGTGTGTGCTCTCTCCTCTGTCCGATTTGTTTTCATCTTTTAAATGTTAACCATTTAAAACCATGCCCGAAGCTGCATGCTTATACATTCCGAAGCTGCATGCTTATACATTCCGAAGCTGCATGCTTATACATTCCGAAGCTGCATGCTTATACATTCGGAAGCTGCATGCTGATACATTCCGAAGCTGCATGCTTATACATTCCGAAGCTGCATGCTTATACATTCGGAAGCTGCATGCTTATACATTCGGAAGCTGCATGCTTATACATTCCGAAGCTGCATGCTTATACATTCCGAAGCTGCATGCTTATACATTCCAAACCTGCATGCTTATACATTCCCGACATGCATGCTTATACATTCCGAAGCTGCATTCTTATACATCCCGAACCTGCATGCTTATACATTCCGAAGCTACATGCTTATACAATATATAGTTTTGTAACACTCATTCACAATTTATTGACTCAAATTAACCCATCATGTCCTCTGTATGAGCATTGTGTGTTTACTCTCAGTAAAATTACCCACGTGGTTTACACAAGCACCCGTTATGTGCCCATACAGGCGCATTTCATACTCTTTGTATAAACAATTTTAATGTAGAACTTCCGTAATCCGCTTGCTTAGAATTAGCACGTCGTATGTACAAAAACAATTATTTGAGAAAACAAGAAAAACTGTCTGAAAACTACTCTTCACATATGGAAAACGAGCTTTTTTAACTTCAGTATGGTCAACATTACCATTTCCGATTTTCGAATAAGAGCCCCATAGTAATGAACTTGTTTCATTTTAGAACTTAATTTCGTTAACTTACCATTCCACTCTGTTCTATTTAGATGATAACAACACGTTGAATACAGTGTTGGATTTAAACCAGAAACATTTAGAGGAGCTGACAGTAAGTGCCAGACAGAGTATATTGAATCAAGCGCTATGGAGAAGAGCAAACCACTGCATGCTTCATGCTACAACACCACTCGCTTTCATTGGTAAGTACAAAATAGTTTGCAAGGTCATCATTATGCATTATACAGAAATATCACATGCCTTTTTTGTATAATAGGGAAATATAGTAGTATTACATTTATGACTTTCTAAATTTGAAAATTTATGAAGCAAGCTCTAAATTAAAATGGATCAATGAACTGAATTTGGATGTAGACTTCAATTGGAAATAAACTTGCAAATTACCATTTATCGTGACAACAGATCCACAGTTACAATTTAAAATCAAGCACACAATGCATAATACTAATCATCTTGTATACAAAATGGGATTTAAAACAAGCAATACGTGTTCTTTCTGTAGCATCCAAAGTAAAACTCTAAAACAGTTTTACTTTGACTTACATGAATATTGCAAAAAAAGAAAACAAACTATAAGAATTTGACAATTATTGGAAACACTATTCACCCTTGATGACAAATTAAATCTTATTTATGTGACCGACCATATTTACTCAATACTCCAGACTCTTCTCTTAAATCTAAATTGCACCTTTATGTCCAAATGTTTCATCTTTACGTTTTTTCGAATATCAATATTTTGTAAATCGTGAACTATGAATGAATACTTTTTATTTGAAATAAACGGGGTTACACTTACGGGGCCTGAAAAGCAATAACATCAGTATGTATAGTAGTATCCCGCGGTTTCTGTTGGGGTCGGTGCTACTTCCGGTAGTTTCGTATTTTGTTTAATTATTATAATATGGGTTTGTATCTGGATTTAAACGCCAATTCCGTTTACAATCGAGTTTTTCATTTTTAAATAATCGATAATATGCCATAATTTCTCAGTATTTAATTTTTTGACCGGGGCCAAAAGGAGCTAGGAGTTAACTATTTATTCGTATTTGCCGGTTGTCCTCTTACTATTTCGTCCCAGCGGTTCGCATCCTACCGGGTTCGTTCATGAGTCTATGTACAGCTGTGGAGTTATGGATGTAGTGTTCTGTCCCCTGAGGTCATTTAATGTAGTTTTAAGTCCCCTACCGGTTTTTGACCGGAGGGGACTATTGGTTTGCCATATGTCCGTCACTTTTGGTTCTGACGGAAATTGTTGTTGATATGGCAACATACATATTGACAATGGCTTTACACCGGTGGGGGACTTCTGTATTGCTTTCAATTCAGTACGTCATATCTCGATTTGTTCAATTACGTCATTTTACTTAATGAAACTGGGTCACTCGTTTTAAGGTTTTCAGATTTTTTGTTGCTGAAATCGGGCCTTTCAACGTTTTAATACTGTTACTTAACTTTTAGACTGTAGGCTGCTAAAACTATGTAGTTCAGCAGTTTTACTGTTGTTACTAGGTCATTCAGCGTGGGCTTTCTGCCTTTTGTTTGCTGAATCTTTTTTATTCAGTTTTTAACAATGAGACTAGGGGCGTTTAATTTTCTTGGTCGGTAGTGTGTTGGGCACTTCTTCGTTTTAAGATTTCTTACAGCTAAAGCGGGGCAATATAGTCCTTTTGCTGTGGACACTGGGTCATTCAGCTAGTTAGTAGGTCATCCCACTATACGGGCCTTTCAACGTTTTAATACTGTTATTTAACTTTTGAGACTAAAGGCTGCTATAACTATGTAGTTCAGCAGTTTTACTGTTGTTACTAGGTCATTCAGCGTAGGCATTCCGCCTTTTGGTTGCTGTATCTTTTCTACTGGGTCATTCAGCTAGTTATAATTTATTATACTTTTCGACAGCTTGGACTCGGGCGGATCTGCGCTTGTTTAGTTAGGCATTGTGCTTTGTGTGTTTTTAATGTTTTCTGTGCTCGGCTGGTTAAGTTGAGTGCTGCCTTCCCTGTCTGACTTAATATACTCTTTTTTTATCTTTATTATATATCATAGGGAAATATCACATTGACGTCACTTTCTTTTGAAAACGTAGAATATAATTCTTATAAAACACGATATTCTTTAAATATGTACATAAGAACAAAGTTCCATGTATGCTCTTTCCGTCGATATACAAGACTTTATAGTAGTACGTTATTTATATGAATTAGGCACACTAATTCCAGGCATTACGTTCGATTTATCGAAAAGACACCAGTTTCGGGCGTAACGTCATACCTTTAATATGTATTATAGGGTACTTGATGAATACATATACAAGCAGAAATGAAGGGTTCCCGGATCTCATAGAGCTGTTTATGACAACAATAGACATGAATACTAAACCTCCATGTCTTAAAGAGAAGGTGCATATGCTTTTGACTGGTAAGTATGTGTATTGTTTTATGAATGAGCGTTGTGTTATGACGAATGAAAATATAAAGTGATCTATAATAATGTGAGTTGTATTTCAAACCAGCGTACATTAAAATGAATAGGTTATAATATTTTTGACTGTTTTATGATGCCCACCCATCTCTGATGAGGGGATATAATGTTTTGCACATGATGAGGGGATATAATGTTTTGCACATGATGAGGGGATATGTTTTGCACATGATGAGGGGATATAATGTTTTGCACCTATCGATCTGTCGTTCACGGTTTCCGCTTAATCAATAAAGAACACCTAAAATAATTAAAACCTATAAATAACTCTGGTTGCAATGGCAACCGAGTCGGTCGTTTTTGTAGCTGTTCAGTTTCATTCGTTCTTGTGCGTTTTGTTTCTGTCAATGCGGCTTGTAATGTTGTTTTTTTTTATTGTGTTTTATTTCCATTTTTGCTCGCTCCGCTGCATTTACTTACCCATTTGTTATTATTCTTATCACATAATATTTGAATTATGTTTCACCATCTTGTACGATCAGGAAAATATCTGGACTGCCCTGTGTTAGATAATGGAAACCAATGGCTACCTGAGAAGAAAATGGCAAAGAGCTTTCAACAACTGCTTGGTGACGAGGTAATGTACAAACCCTTGTGTATTTACATGAGCAAACGTGTTTTATCAGAGAAAAAAATGATTTATTAACAACGTCTATACTCTTAATAAATAATAGTAAAAATGAAAAAAAACTTTATGGTATTTATTTACTATTCAATCGCTGCCACGTATTGTACATATTATATGTTTTTTATTTGGTAACTATGTATTTTTCCATACTTTTGGTTATCAAAACGTTTGCACTTTCTGTGTATTTATACAATTTGTACATGGGCCTTTGGTACAATTTGGTACTTGAATTTGTATTTTCCAAGAGACGAATACTTGGGAGCAAATATCGAGAACAATCTCCCTTGATAAGATGTCTAGTTAATTTCATTTTCGTACTTGTATTGTCTCGCTTCGATACATAGTACTTGAAAATCATTGATAGTGTAGTGTTAAAAGTTAAAAGGAATTATCACAAAAATATGCTTATTTCAGATATGGGGCGAGTTCGAGGCTGAGCTACGATCCACCGTCCAGATACATGTATACAGAGAATCAGATATACCGAACCGTCATGGACATTGTAATTCAAATCCATATATACCGAATATATTGAGAGAAAAACTAGGCATGAAATTATTGCCAGAAGGAAATAAAAGAGCCACTAGACGACGAAAAAGGGTTTCGTGAAAACTTGAAAAAACATACTTAGTCAACTGCTTAATCCATTTTATGAAATGTTTTGAAAATGTTTCAAACAGTTAGTGCAATAGGAATACAATTCAGTTACATTACAAGTCGATCTTGCGAGATTCCAATGCGAAATTCCGAACATTTATCAATTCTGTGAAAAGTACTACTTACTGAATAAGCGTGTTTCAGCAATACTATATTTGAGAAACATTCTTTTAAACTATTGCAGCCAGTGCTTTGAATATATCTCATATTTGGATGGTCACCAGGGTACTGTTTTATCAAAGCATTTGTGGAAATCGTAAACGTTCATTCGAATTTAAATTCTTTATTATTCTTTAAGACCTAAACATAGGGGGGAAATATAGGTTTTAGGGGTCCATCGACGGAATAATAATTTATATGGAACAACCCTTCATCTCAATAATGCACTTAATTTGAACGCAAGGTTAAGATATCTTTATATGCTTTGATATAACAGTACTACCCAGGAGTATAGGGTACTGTTCTATAAAAGCACCTATGGAAATCGTAACCTTACGCTCAAATTTAAATTCTACATCTTCAAAGTGTGGTTAATGAATCAGTCCTGTTAATAATGGTTTAGTTAATGAACTCGATTTGCAATTCTAATGAATTATAAAGATATTATATTTGAACGTGAGTTTACGTTTTCCGTAAGTGATTTAATAAAACTGTAACCAGGACTTTTTAAACGTCATATTTCGTTAGGGTCGGTCTTTATAAAGCATCTTAGTAGACAGCTTAAGATTTTTCTTAAATCATAAAATACTTTCTAGTTTATCAGCTCAATATTAAAATCAAGAATATTATTTCAATTAGTTTGTGAAGAGCTACAATGAATAGGTAAAACCTGAACGATTCTTCGATTTTGAAAGATGTCTGACGCGCAAATTTGTAACTAAAGAGTAAACATTTTTTAACCTTCTTACTAAGTTGCTTTATAAATACAGAAACAGGACATAGGACAAGACTAAATTTATATAGAAACCTAATGGCGCACAGACAAAGTTTGGGTACCTAGTCGACAGATCTATAATCATTTGGTGACCTTCTACCTAATGGGTTACATAAATAGAAAGTGTATTCAAGAAATGAAACAGAAGAGAAGTTAGGAAACTTTATGATACTTGGAAATCTGTAGATCTAGTTCAGAAATTCAGAATTTGTGAAGTGAAATTGGAAAAAGTGACATATTGAACAATTACTGAGATTATATGTTATACAAATGTATGTGGTATGTAAATTGTAATCGTCATCACTGTGATATTAGTACACTGAGCGGCTTTGAAAACGCAACACTTACATAGCTTATATGTATGCATGTATGTATTTACCCATGACTCAGCCAATATGCATTACATTTAGCTGAAATTTTCAGCATTTGTAGCTACGATATATGGCATTACAATCCATTTACAATCCATGACAATCTGATTAGACCCTTTACAGCCACAATAAAACAAAGATGTCATAACCAAAAGTAAATTGTATGCCCTATGTCCTTCCGCGTTTTTCAGATTGTTAATGCCAATGTATACCTATTCTTCGTATAAAGTTCGAAAACAAGTGTCCGTGCATATCATGGAGACAGCAATAAAGTAAAACACAGATAAATATAAAGTTCAATTTAGATTCAGAAAAAATGAATCTTATTCTCTCTATCTCTATCCAGAATTACTTCCCCTTGACTGTAAAATTGGTGGTATTTTTCGGTAAATCTGAAACATTTCTATCAAGCGTTTTTGAAACTTCACGACGACTATGTTGCGGAGTGGTAAATCGTCTGATTTTGTGTTTTTCGAATTTGTCGATTGGTTGACTATTCATATTGACCATACATAAAATGATAATTACATTGTACATTTTTGTACAATCAATTCCTCTTACGTGTTTCGTTTTATCCATTTCATGGTTCAAAGCACCATTGTAGCGAATTTAGATGGACAGAACATCGAGTTACAATCCATTGATAGCCAATAACACGCACACAAAATTTCGTTGAGAAATATTAATAAATATAAAAGTTATCTTGATTTTCATGAGTGTTGCGTTTTCAAAGCCGCTCAGTGTATTTTTTATATTTATAGAAAAAAAAGTTAAATGTAATGCAAAAAAATAATAATCTGTAGATCAACAAATTGACGTATTTTCTTTTTTTGCAACACCCTCTCTTGGCACTCATTGTGTTACATGTATACTGTATGTGTATTTTTTGCTGTCAGTAGACTGTCTAAACAAAGAGATGTTTGTAAAACACGTATGCCCCCATGGCAGCCCAATAGTCAGAAATGGTCAATATCATGAGCTTGACCTTTGACCTACTGACCTCAAATCAATAGGGTTCATTCATTGTTGATGACCAACCTCCATGTAGTTTGAAGATCCTAGGTCAAAACGTTCTTGAATTTTTAAAAGGAAACCATTTGAAAAGTCAGAAATGATGAAGGTCAGTGACCTTGATCTTTGACATACTGACCTCAAAATCAATAGGAGTCATCTACTGTTGATGGCCAACCTCCATGTAAAGTTTGCAGATCCTGGGGCAAAGCTTTCTTGACTTATTGAACGGAAACCATTTGAATAGTCAGAAATGGTAAAGGTCAAAGTGACCTATGAGCTACTGAGCTTAATATCAATAGGGATCTTCTACTGTTGATGACCAACCTCCATCTAAAGTTTGAACATCCTAAAGCAAAGCGTTCTTGAGATATTGAATGGAAACCATTTGACCGACCGACCGACGGACATGTGCTCATCAAAGATTGGGGGCATAATTAACTGCAATTCGACCATCTTTATAGCACATGTTACTGTTTCAAATTAAGAATCTGTTCATACGCGTGGAATTTGCCGTATTATCTTACGCGATAATATTTGTGTTCTCTTTTCGTCGGAATATGTTTCGTGCTGAGCAGTGCGAGCCTGGGTTAACACCACGCTGCATTTAATTACCACGATTTTAGATGTTTAATCAATTTAATTTATTTAAATATCCATTATGAAATTGCCTTTATAATTTAGGCACGAATGTAGCTAAGTTTGTTCCTGGCATACTTAATGTTGGGTATGCCCCGTATGATTTGGGTTAAGCTAAGTCCGAATATTTGTCGCCATCTAATTCCTCTAAAGATTCTGATTCATCTATTAAATATGTAACAGCTTATGCGGTCAAAACATATGATGACTCTACTTGATCTGAATTTCTTTTGCTGATACAAAATATCAGTCATCCGGCAGAAAATTAAGTTTTGGTGAGATGGCTGGGGCAGCCAATGCAATAGATTTATAATCTAATTCTTAATCAAATAATTCTGATCCCGTAAATTTGACTCATACAAGGTCGATACATTGGTGGTTAACAGGCTGGGGATTATTCACAATCGGGCTATATATGTTTTATTGTACCGAAAAGACCGTTCAACGTCCATCTAAAAATAGTAACATAATATAAAGGGTTTGACTAAAATATTGTTTTGTTTTTATTTCAACCACAAATTTAAATTTACTTATTAATAAGTATTACTTCTTCTTGTATCTATCATATTCATCACAGAAACAGACGGTTCAAATGAGGTCATTCACTTAAGTTTAAAAGTTTAGAAAATTAAGTTAAAAAATGTCAGTTTGTGGGAATACCGAACATGAAAATGTTTAAAATGGTGAGTGTGGGCCAGTTTCAAATTAACCAATAACACAGTGGGGAAACACGTGGTTTTAATGGTAACTGCAACGTTCATAATGGCCGCTTAAAATCCTCGGTTTAACCCATAAAATCAGATATTTAACTACTTTTTACTTATTCTTGTTATTTTTCATACATACCAACCAATCTACGCAGATTGGTCTATGGACTCGTTTGATATCATGTTCATCACCATAGACTCTATATATTTCACAAACACTTCGATATGCTACCGGCATCATAAATTTGACCTAAAATATGTGATTATTTCCATATGCATACATAAAATGTCCATAGCAAGCTTCATATGATATGTACATGTACAATACGACGAGTTACTTTCAAATTATGTCTTTTTAGAATAATCATTATGCATACTATTTATTGCAAAATACATGCATGCTTTAATGTGAAACAGCATATTTTGAAAAATGATAACATCCACGGAAATGATTAACTTCTAGTCCAAAATAAGAATATACGAAATGAAAGTTCCACGTAAGGTCTACAAACAATTTATTAACCAATCTTGGAACACACTGTGGGGAAACCACGTGACCAAAATGGTGCAGCGCATGATGTTCGACCCAAAACAGCGTCGACTCAGGTAGGTTTTTTTCACTCTAACTTCTTTGATACGCGATTGTTTTCAGTCAGATATCGTGCATAAACCCCTCGACTGAAAGCTTTTTCATTGGCTTTATGGAACTTGATGCAATTCTACTCCGTTTTGACGTAAACCTGGCCCAACCGATTTTAAATTTGCGAAATGTTAAGGTAGCGTCACTTCTGTTCGCAAGTTCTGCATCGAACACAGCTATTGTGGCAAATGTTCTGCCAAATGATGGATTAAATTGAAGCTTGTAAATATCCTAAGCAGTGCGTGAAATATAAAATATACCTCTTAAGAAACTTTGGAAATATCATCATACGAAGGACACATTGCGAAATTGGAAAGTGTCCTTGCACTTGTGCAACTAAAGGTGATCTGACCAGACATGAAACATTTCACAGGGAGCTAGAGTTCAAGTGTGACACATGTTGGGTTACATATATATCCATCGCGGTCCATAGGGACCGCTTGGATGTCCACAGTAACGAGAAAAAACAAATTTGCTCATGTGGCAACGACTTCCGATATGCGTCTGGTCTTTCCAGACACTGGCGTAAATGTAAATGTTAATAAGGGATCATTTGGCTGTAATGATATCGTTTTCTTTTTGTTAGTAGAGCTTGCACATGCATAAGCAAATAATTATCTAGGTTTGTTGTTTACAAACATGTATGGTAACATAAACTATATATGCTATAATAATAAGAGTCCCTTAAAGATATACTATGCACATCTGAACCTTTTTTAAATTGATTTAATCCTTTTTATGGTCTCATCTGCTAAAACCTACGTAATAAGAACCAGTGCGAAGATATTACAGCTGAAAATATCTCTCCATGATGCAATATAACGTAACAAAACACCAATAAATAAAACAAAACTTCCAGCGCTTTTTTAAAAACAGTATTTTGCTAGATATCAAAAGATTCCATAGACCCATCTGCGTAGGTTGGTATGTATGACAAATAACAAGAATAAGTAACAAGGGCCAAAATGTCACAAAATACGCCCGTCTTGGGGCATGGTGAGTCTCCGGACATGGTGAATGAAAAAAAATGCCTATAATCGAAAAAAGGACAAGAGCCAAAATGTCATAAAATTCGCCCGTCTCGGGGCATGGTGAGTCTCAGGACATGGTGAATGAAACATTTTTGGCCTATAATTAAAGGCCAATAACCCAATAAGGCCTAGGCCGATAATCGAATTTGGCCTAGATATTATGCACATAAGCATTGTCACAAAGTTTGAAGATGATCGGATGAAAACTGTTCGGAGTATGTTTTGAGAGATAGCCAGGCTATTTCTGAACATAACATTAACCCAAAAGAACTCATAGAATTTAAATTAACACAATGGCTTCACGATAGAAATGAAATATTAGTGTCATTTTTGGAACGAACGGCCAAATTTACCGGAGGTGACCAGACAAAGGAGACATGTATTACGTCAGCCGATGAATCTTTATACAAGGCTAGAAATGTAAAACCTGTTGCACCATTTGCCTATACCAAGAATATAGTGGCATATTATGTTAGCCAAAGTAAAACTGTAACATCCATTGTAAAAAGTACAAGACCAGCTGGGAGTTACTCTACACTACAGACATGACTGAAAGACGCTGGGCAAACCCCCTTCCCTCTGATAATATCATTAACATGACAGTATAACGTTCGTTGACAAGTCAGGTAATTGCCCGTAATTGGCGTGTAAATTATAAGTGCAAAGCAAGTGTTATTACAACTACTGCTAATTTTGTTTTGCCTACTCATATACAAAATTAAGCTGTATTGAATCAACGCGTGTGACTGTTTGGTGAAGACGACAGCTCCGTAACAACAAAGTCAGGGAATTTATTACACACCACCAGAGTGTATTCAACACTATACGAAATGAATATATCAACACACGTTTACAGGATGCAGGTAAAGGTACTATATTTAACTTCATTTATATTGAATAAATCTATAAAACACATCTTCCCCATAAGAGAAAATTTTAATGATTAAATTTTCATTAAATCATTTCATTAGCTCATAATGTAGGTTATATTCTGATATAAAGAAAAAAATAAAGCATTTATTTTCCATATTTACAAGCTTATTTTGTATATATTTTTCATATAATCTTTATGGTGTTAAGGTAATTCTGCTGACTTCATCACAACAGGATATACAGAAATCCACTGGAGTCACGGAAGGAAGGAAAGCATGGTGAATTGTAGGATGTGATGGACTCTCATACACACTTGAAACAAAGTTGACAGGGAACAATAAAGATCTTCAGAACAATATACATGTAACTTATATGTAACACGTCAAGAATTGCCTAGTTATGTACATGTTGTAAACAACCCATACTAAAATATTATGCAGTGAATGACATATGTCTTACCCTTGTCTCTTCCTGAAGTTGATTTTATATGATTTGTAAAAATAAACTTATGTTTTCATTGTTTTGCCAGGTAAAGGCCGCATACAGATGAATGTGGTGAAAGCAATCTCCAAACTGTTGTGGGAACCAGTGCTTCAAGACCTAAGTAAAGAATGTGGATTTAAGTCTACCCGGCTCAAATATGCGCCAAATGGGTATCAGTTACGGTAGTATCGCTTGTGACTGGGGTAGTTTTCATAGGGAACTGTTTAAGGAATATTTTCCCTTGCAAACTGTCCACCAAATAGTTGAAAGCAGTTTCTGGATAAAAAAGTCGACCGTTTGCAAATGTAATGACCATAACACTGTCTACTCGTGAATACTAATGCTTAAATTATTGGAAAAATGTCACTTTTTTCTGGCCAAATTCGGTCCTATTTAAGACACGGGTTCATTTTTTCACCCATGCGACAGATTCTTAAACAAATATGGGCCAGCAAAGACAGAACAAAAGTATGCATTGCAAAACGCACCATGGGCGTCAGCAGAAATGTACATTTTTTCTATATAAACCAAGTTTCTACCATTAAATTTGATGTATAAAATAGACAATGGGTAAATGCCAAGCTTGAGAAAGGAAAATTCCTTCAGAAATTGAAGAAATACTCCGACAATCGCTCTCAAACCACATGTTTGAAGGATGACATGCTATTGCAGAGCAATGGGCCTCCACCTGCAGCAGCCATTAACGCGACTTTCTGAGAAGCGTGAAGGTTCTTGAGCTTTCCGACCATCCTGATTTGTCAAGCAATGTCCCTTGTGATCTTTATTTGTTTCAAACGGCTCTTAAATTGCAATGTCGGAAGAAATATCAGATACGATAAGATCTCAGTTTGGCACGTGTCCAGTATATGCACAGTGACCCTATGAATGATAATAAAATCGCATTTTAAAAATGAAATATCTGAATGAAACTTCGCATATATACCGGAGATGAATCCTGCAATAGGATCAAAGGATAGTTTCAATAGAATCTATTAAGGAAAAAAATGTATGGGCTTAGTTGCATTCCAATTTGAACATCCCTCGTATACCCTGTATGCGACAGAACATCCCGAACGCTCAACGCCAATAAAAGTACTTGAAGAAAATGATATGGTTTTATTTCTCTAAATAGGTGCATTTATGGTCAAAGGCACAACATACGTTAAATATAGTGTAACTCTTGTTTCCCAATGAGTATATACTAGTATCTGATGTGCCGTTGTACGAGTACAGAATTTTTTGAAGATTCATATCATGTCATATTCTGGAGTTTTAGATCTTTACAAATGTCTGCATGGTTTTGGTTTTATCATAGGTGATTTTAGCGTTTTAGATGTTAAGCTCCTGAATTTTTATTATCAAATAGTCTCTTATAAACCAATAATGATTGGTCGCATGCATGTATTATTACATTATATTATAATTTCATTGTATAAAGTGTAGTGTATATATATGAAATGTGAATGAGACTTTAATAAAAAAAATTGAATACAATTGAAAATATCATCGCAGCAATACCATCTATCAAGTAGGTAGGAAATGTTTAAAGGATACAAAATCATATCATCTAACATTAAGGCGTACTTGTAGGCAAAAAGGCGGTGGTAACATATGTAGAGTCAGGGATGTATATACAAATATAAATGTTAATGTTGCACCCGACTCATTATTAACAAGTCACTAAGAATTGCTAGCAATACAAACGTCCCTTACTGGTTCGAAGTCACGGCCTTTAAATTATTTCTGTTGCCATTGTAACCACACTTTTTGTCAGAACAAGTCATTAAGAATTGCAAACAATACAGAAGTCCCCTACCGGTTTTAAGCCATGTTCAATGTTTCTGTTGCGTGTTTTGGACGTGCATTATCCCCTTATTGCAATTGAGTTATGTCAGGATCCAGATTTTTTGACGGACGGACTGACGGTCAAAAACCGGTAGGGGACTAATAAAAATATTTGTTTGACGGACAGACGGACGGAGGGCAAACCTATAGTCCCCCACCGATAGGATAAGCCTGAACTGTTCTACATTAGTGCTCGGGGGAGTTTTTTAATTTATCACTAGAAATTCGTGCCCTCGGGCAAATTATGTCGAGCCTCGGCTCACGTTGAAAAATGGCCACAACTTAAATTAGCCTTCAATTTGATCTTTGACCTTCAACTGTGACCTTGACCTTTGAGATAGGAACCTGGGGTTGGGCATGACACTCTGCCTCATGGAGGTTAACATTCATGCCAAATGTAAGAAAGATTGGTCAATGTATGACAAAGGTATGGTCCGGACAAGCTTCAATTTGATCTTTGACCTTCAACTGTGACCTTGATCTTTGAGATAGGAACCTGGGGGTAGGGCATGACACTCTGCCTCATGGAGGTGAACATTCATGCCAAATATAAGCAACATTGGTCAAAGCCTGACAAAGTTATGGTCCGGACAAGCTTCAATTCGACCTTGACCTCCAACTATGACATTGACCTTTGAGATAGGTACCTGGGGGTTGGGCATGACACTCCTCCTCATGGAGATTAACATTCATGCCAAATATAAGCAACATTAGTCAAAGCATGACAAAGTTATGGTCCGGACAAAATCGGACGGACGCACGGACATACACCAAAAGTGGCGACTAAGTCTCGCTCACCGCAAGCGGGCTCGACAAAAGCCGTGTATTTTAGAAAGCGATGGAAGGGCAGATTTATGATTCAGTGTGACTTCTGCAAGTGGTGGTTACATGGCTCCTGTGTGTATGTCACAGTCACTGGTGCACTGAACATGAATGTAAACAAAGCCCATATTGTATGATGAGATCAAGATAAACGAACTTGATTGTTATGTTGTCTACATGTATGTTATTTATTTTCAGATGCCTATGTATTAGCATATTATAGACGAACAGGGACCAGTTAGAGAGGGTTTAGGTTAGGTTGTGGATTGGATAGTCCGTAAAAGGTTAAAAATCCCTCAAATTGGCCAAATACCTTGCCGCAAGTGATAAACTTAGGCGTTGGGGTGTGCTCTTGGACAATGTTGAGCTGGTCAAGATGCGCAGAAAAACAAAATACTTAAGTGTATCAGCTGGCCATCTGGAAACCTTCCAGTTTGATGCTCGGGAATGGATCTCTGAGCATGTAAGCCGCATGACACCGCATAAGAGATCATTCGAGAAAGAAACCCACTCCCAACTCAGATGTTCGTTGGGACAGTGATTCCGATATCCCGCGGACAGAGGAGGACTTTCCGGAGGTTGCTTCTCAGAGCACCTTCTCGAGATAGGGTCAGATATGGAGGTCGAATCCGTGTCGTCGGAGGCTGCAACCAAGTTACTGGCAGTAAGTCCAGTAACAGGCAAATAAGTACCGGTTAGTCCGATGAAACTCATCAAAGAGTCTCAGTAAGGGGAAACGCATGGGCTCTTCTAAATATGATGTTAGTGCAGGTTGTGCTAGAGAGCCCTTGTATCCAACAATCCTGCAGTAGCAATGGGAAGGAAGCTATTCAGGGGAGACCAACCTATGCCCAGGTGGCTATGGCGAGGTCAGGTCAAGTTGGCAGATAACTGTCTACAGCTAGACCAGACCAAACCAGCCCCACCTGTAACGAATGGGGTCACGGGCACTAACAGAGCACCGGGACACAAAACGAAGAGGAGTATTAATCTCATTGGCCCGGGTTTGGCAAGTCAACAGGCTGAGTTCTTAGAGACAGTCAGGTCAGAGCTCTGAGAAGCGACCTCGGGTACGTTCACCCTCAGTGCCAAGGAAAGCCAGGCGTTGCCCAGTATCTGTGTGTGGGGCAGATGTTAGCCACAAGCACGCAATCATCTGTCACTTGCCTGGGGTATTCTCCTCTTTCTAATAGGTGAAGGTATCACCGAAAGAAGGTACAATGCATTGGAGCTTGTCTTTAGATGGCTTCAGGGTGCTTACAGGCAGCTCAGTTTTTTATGAATATACATGGAGTCATTGGGTCCCCAGGAAGCTGGGGAGACCCTAGATGACCAGACAATGCACAGCCATGCAGGAGCTGTGTACCAGAGAATGGGAACCGAGTCCAGTCGATCTTAAACTAAAGCAGTGAGGCAAAGGTTTAGGGCTTCTAGTCCACTGGTGGTTTGTTCTGGCCATGGTTTCAATGCTAGAGAGACACTAGAAGAAAAGCTTCAACCCGTTGATTGAGCTCCCCCTGAGGACCGGGAAGGCCTACCTACTTCTCCACAATGCTTTGCTAGCAATATTGACACCTTAATAGGTCCATATGGGAAGGGGAGATGCGGATTCCATACCTGGAAAGGATAAGTCATCCTAATCACCTAGAGACCAATGAAGTCGACCTTTGGGGTGTAGTAGGGGTATTTTGTGACCATGAGACGTTACCACAAAGGGGTATCTCCTTGTATGGATGGATCAATGTGTGGAACCAGTATTCGGGTTTCACCCAAGAAATGCTTTGAATGAAAGCAATTTTGATAAGCTGACTAAAGGCTGCTATAACTATGTAGTTCAGCAGTTTTACTGTTGTTACTAGGTCATTCAGCGTAGGCATTCCGCCTTTTGGTTGCTGTATCTTTTCTACTGGGTCATTCAGCTAGTTATAATTTATTATACTTTTCGACAGCTTGGACTTGGGCGGATCTGCGCTTGTTTAGTTGGGCATTGTGCTTTGTGTGTTTTTAATGTTTTCTGTGCTCGGCTGGTTAAGTTGAGTGCTGCCTTCCCTGTCTGACTTAATATACTCTTTTTGATAAGCTGAAGGAAACTGGAACTCCCGGGAGTGGCTGGTTTTGGGAGTAATAGTTTTGCTAGTAATTTTATTCACTTTGGCCCAAGCTTTAAAAAGTTATGAAGCGAACATGAAATGATGCAAGGTTCAATCCTTTGACCTTGAATTGTGACCTTGACCTAGAGCCGGCACGATTGTAATGTGGGTTCCGTATGTCTTCTTTATTATTTACACATTTGCTATGAATTTCATGCAATTCTGCTCAGGCGATAAATAGTTATGGAGCAGGCCCGGAATGCAAGGTTCAAACATTTGACCTTGAACTGTGACCTTAATATTGAGTCGGTACGGTTGGAATGGGGGTTCTGGTGATATTTCCAATAAAGTATGAGTTAAGGCCTGGACAAGAATTAAGTATCAAAAATACAAAGGAGAATAACACCAAAAATATGCCAAAAAGAGTTATGGTCCTTGGAGATTGCACACCTTCTTAATGAGATCTATTCACCTGAAGTGTCAAATTGATATCTCAAATACTCTTTTTGAGTTATGGTCCGAACAAGAATTAAGCGCGAAAAATTACAAAGGGGAATCACTAAAACATAACGCAATGAAGAGTTATGGTTCGTGTACACAGCACTTCCCCTCAGTGAGATATATTCACATATGAAGTTTCAAATTGATATCTCTGATACTCTGAGTAATGGCACGGACAATAATTAAGTTAAAACAAAAAGCCAAGTACGAAAAAAACCAAAGGGCAGTTACTCCAAAAATAGGTTATGTAGGGTTAAGGTTCTTGAGTACTGCACTTCTACTCATTGAGGTCAATCCACCTTTTAAGTTTCATGATGATATCTCACATATTTTTTGAGTAATCTCTAGACAAAAAGCTAAGTATGAAAAAAAAAGGCAGTAACTCGAAAAATAGGTTATGTAGGGTTAAGGTTCTTGAGCACTGCACTTCTACTCATTAAGATCTATCCATCTATGAAGTTTCATGATGATACCTCACAAATTTTTGAGTTAGGCTCTGGACAAAAATATCGGACGGAACTATGAAACGACAGAACGACGGACGGACGGACAAAGCGGCAACTATATGCTCCCCCGAATTTTCGGGGAGCATAAAAACTCCAACTTAAATATGCCAAATTACATATAATCCCACATTGCATGAAGAAGAAATAATCCGTACAAACTTCAATTTGACCGTTGACCTCACCGCAAGCGGGCTCGACAAAAATGAACTTAACCGCTGAAAGTCCCAGCTGTTAAAAAGCTGAAAGACATAGTTTCAGCTATGAAAAGGCTGCATTACCTAGTTTTAGCTTTAAACAGCTGTAGAAAAGGCAGACATTGGTTTAGCTGTCAGACAGTCCTAAAAAGTTTAAGAAAAACAGTTAATGGTTTCTACGCGAAACCGACTCAACTGGCGAGACAGAGACAGCAAAGTAATAAAATTATTTACTTCCTCTAAAATATCAATTGTTAGAACGATTGTGATGAAAATGTAGCTGAACTTATATTTCTAAGAAGCGTTACTGTGGGACAAAAACAGGCAAACTATTGTATACCTATAAAGCCTGACGTGGTGTACTGTCAGATAAATTGTGGTCCGATAAAAATTTAGAAAATAAACGCAAATATTGGACATAAATCCAACGAAAAGTGATTAACTTTACACGGATTTTGTAAGGACATTTACCCCCCCCCACCGCCAACCAACTGCATAAATAAATATGTGTATGTGTATATATGTATGAGTATATACATGTATATATAAATGTATATGTATACATAAACATTTTTACACCATGTCATGCTTCAACATATTAAAATAATATTGCACTGTATACTCATATGTTGTAACTACGAGTAAATAAAGTTCTGTTCTGTTCAAACTTAAATTTATTACCGTTTTGTCACGTAAAGTATAGGTAGTTTTGCAAGATATCCACCACAAATGCGCTCTTAGAATAAAACTTATTTTTGCTTTATTTTTAAATGGAATAAAACAATTAAATGTAAAGTCCTTTCATTGCAGACATAAGTTATTAACAGTTTCTACGGTACTTATTACAGAGCGGTCATATATTGGAAAAGTCCGTGCACTTCGTGCATCGGCTTGTATAATTACGCATCGAGGTATCCGTGCGTATAATGTTCTGCTTTTCCATGTTGCCATGTCCAGATAGCACGTGATGAACGAGGAAATTGATCTCATCTATAGGTAATTTGTGGTAAAACAAATCGTACAAATTGAAGTGAAGATCTTAGTTGCTCATTGACGTAGGGGCAATTTCAACATGGGGATGACAAACATAGCGGATGGCGAATAAAATGAAAGGGGACATGAATAAACTTTAAAAGCTATTCCAGAACGTATGGATGTTTGTATTCGTTTGTTTGTCAAAAAAGGCATGCTAACCCGGGAATGTTTTTAAACATTGGATCAATCTCGCGCATTATATGCGTTTTAGATACACTATTCGTATGTTCCTTTTTGTGTCTTTCGTGTTCTGCCGTTTCTGTTGAGTGTCAAATTTGATTATTATAATTAGGGCCCCGCAAAATATTTTTGCGGTGTCCTATAGTAATCACCTCGTCTGTCTGTCCGTCCGTCCACATTTTTCATGTTTTTTTCTAAATAACTTGAACACCATTATAGGTATCGACTTCAAACTTGAAAATAAGCTCACAACAATAGTACGCTATTTTATGGCAAATTACATTACTCTTGCTGTAATATTGGAAGAGTTATGGCCCTTTGTAAAATTCAAATTTTACAAATTTTTCAGGTTTTTTTAATTATAACTGAAAATACTTTGAAGATATCAACTTCAAATTTTAAACATAAGCTGGACCCTGCCATAACTCAAACAGTTTCCAAGTTGTGCTTATGAAACTTGGTATGTGGGTAGGTGCCAATATGGAGATTGTGCCCATTTTGTTATTCTGACAATGATATGGCAACAGAAACATTGAACGTAATTTAAAGATCATGGCTTCAAACCGGTATGGGACTTCTGTATTGCTTGCAATTCTTAGTGACTTGTTTATTAAGTTATGGGTTGAACTATTTATGCTGAATTCGCATGACATGTGTTAACATAACGAAAGTTACTTCGCCATTTTGTAAACAATTTATGAGGAAGCAAGAATGTTGCATATGGTTCTCACAGGTTTCACAGATGTACTTGGGTGATTAATGTTTTCCCCCTGTGTGAGTTGCCAGATATCCCTTTGTCCTGTACGCTAATTCGCATTCTTCATACACACTTACCGTCGACTACTTCTTCCTTACCACTTATAAGTTCATGCCAATGTAACATTGTGAAGGATTTGCCACAATTTTCTCTAAACGCTCAGAAAAGGACAATTTGTGTGCAACCCTTTCCACAAATTTGACACGAGCGTTTATAGTACAAAATATGTTTGCCACCGATATTTTCCTAAACACAACTAGAAGACACATTGAATCCGCCAAAATATTGTAACTACAGGCTTGCTGTAGACAAGTTCCCTTGCTCGATGCATACCACACCCAAATTATATGTATCCAATTGTTTCTAACCACTCCTGGGAAAAGCACGAGTAGTTGCATAATGACCTACGAAATCAGATTGAACATTTATCATGCTAGTATTGTTTATTGTCAATTATTTGACAATGTAAACAGTGGTGCTTCCTATGCCCTGAACAGTACTGTTCTTGGTGCTCTGTAGGTCTACTTATATCGTGACTTGTACAATCGATAGCACCAATTGTGTTATAAATATTCGGCCAGTGTCCCTGTACATCTTCCCTCTGTTCAACCGTTAACCACCGTATGCACCGTGACAATGTCTATTTGAATATTGGTACCATTCCATTTATGACGTCTTTGACACTTGATAAACTAATGATAAAGAATAAAGACAGAACACGGTATGTTGGATAATTTTTAGAATCATATTCTTTTTCGAGAATGTGTTACAGCAAATCTTTCCCATATGGGTTTAAAGTTATGTTCCGCAGAAGTTTGAAAAGAGGCTTTGTACTGTTTATTTTCTACCGAACCTGGTACCAACACGATGATTTTGTATTTAGGGTTTAGAGATACGTCGTCGTATGGGTAAATAACAGAATGTGTGTTAAAACTAGCTACACTATTAAACTGTGCATTGCAAGTTTTACAAATGAATGTTCTTTGGAGTAGTATGTAATACTTTCAAATATCGAGACTTTTGGTGGTCGTAGATTTGTGAACTTTAAACACTTTACCTGCTAGACTTGACATTGAGAGGGGCATCTTTATCCTTTTCATTTGTCTTTCGACATGAATTGTATCATTAGCAATTTCACGGGTACTTCTGACTGTACTTCTTGTGAATGTCTATTTTCCACTTCTGAATGGTGGTATGATTAGTTGTATTCCCATTTGGCGTAGTTTAGAAGTTAAGAAGCCCTTATTAGCAATTACAATATCCCCTCCGAATACAATTCCTCTAGCCCACTCGCTTTTGTAATTTGTCAGTCGCTTAAATACTGAATGTGTTAGCCAAGTCTGACACCAGAAGTCAAAGTCTTAACCATGAAGAAATCGTCTATTAACCGTAATGTTCTAGGTGTACCACCTGAATCATGTCTCTTCTTTTCACCTTTCTTCATATTGTAGGAAGTATTTTCTTCTGCATCGTCCAATTCATTGAATGATGCTTTAACCCTTCCTTTATTTGGTACACCAGTATAGAAATTAAGGTCTTAATCAGAGTTCATCACATCATCAAAGTGTTGGCACCTTTTATGAATTGCCTTTAATGTTATTGCATGTACTATAACAATGTGCATCCCAGTTTACTTAGTTTTAAGAGATCCATTGCATTTAATCATCATCAACATGTGAAAATTAGCATCACTTAAATGGCAACGTCATGGGCAACTTTCAGGTCTGAATATTTTGCCTGCAAAACTAAACAACATTTCTACTGGGGCTGATGGGATGGAGAGGTAGTATGCTGCCATTCTTGACAATGTTGGAAAACAACTTTCCTTCTGTTTCCAGTATTGTATAGGGTTGTATTTCAAAGGCTTTTTATACCCCCACACAACGAGTTGTAAGGGGTATACTGGATTCAGCTTGTCGGTCTGTCCGTAGATGCATTCTTGTGGACGCAACTCCTTCTACAGTTTTTGCAGCATTTTCTTCAAACTTTAACAGATGAACAACCTCAACATGTAGATGTGCATAAAGGAAAGAAATTGCGCTGCGACGATATTTGACAGAATTATGGCCCTTTGTACTTTTATGCACTATACTATACAATATATTGTACATAGTGAAAAGTTCTTGTGGACGAAAAAATATGTGCATAAAGAAAGGAATAAGCTGCAATGGTTTTTGCTACGCGGGGGTATATTAGTTTGCCGAATGGCGACAGTTCTAGTTTTCCTCTGTCAGATATGTATTGACCTCAAAGCTCACATTACCTGATGCAGAATTGTGTCTTTTCTTTGTAGGAGCCATAAAGTGTCAAGTTCAATATGCCGGACGATGATAAATGTATTCATCTTGCTCCTCTTTACTCTTTGACCGCCCAAAATATCACGCAATTTCATCACTGAACAGGACGAGGACTCAATAAGAATCGAAATCTAACAAAACACAAAAAGTTCGATACAAATCTAGGCCTTACAAATCTATCGAAATCGCGAACCAAAATACCAAACATACATTTATACATGTACATGACGTCAACTAAAATACCAAATATAATACAACAGTACCGATTACGAAAATGCGCACTTTTCCATGTACTTTTAATGTATTACCCCAAAATACATCCTTTTGCATAAATGGACGGCACTAAAGTTTTGCAGTCTTCAAATACAACTACATGTAAATATTGACTACATACTAGTACATAGAAGTATTATTGTTACAGAATATACTTAAAGATGACATTGTAGTTCACCGAATCTAAAAGTAAGCAGTTTCGTTTATGTTTTGTAACCCCAATTGCCTTAAAATGCTCAAGGGCGACAGAATATCACCATCACCCGTCAGAAATTTCATTCTACATGTCTAGTCTACTTCAATCAGCTAGATAAAATACTTTATACTCAAATTGTCGGTGATTTCGGACAGGACTATGACGTACAATCAGGCGAACCATCATTTGTTGACTCTAATGAAATTGATAACTGGAGACAGTTGCAGTATATCACCAACAAGTATGAACTGAATGCCACCAAATAATAGTGTTAGGTCCTTTAGAGAACATACAGCATTTAAACGCTCCAGAAATCGCTTGCTCATCATTGAAAACACTTCAATAATTAAAACATTATTTTTTCTATGAAGCACCTCTTTTTGCTTCACATTATTAGCTACAATTGCTCTAATTTCAGGTGGGGTATAGCGCCCGCCATTAATGCCTTACCAGCGATGAATTGTCATTGTTTTCAATCAGTGTGGCTAAAATGCATGCATGTCTAGCTGTTGCTATGACAACGCACACTTTACCAATTATATTACACAGAAAAGCAATACTATTTACTAACAACGTCTTGCCAGTACCTGCTATACCCATAATGACCAAATTGTCTTTATTACATTGCCTAAAATTGAAGTCGTATCATCTTATAAGACACTGATAACCTCCATTGGATTTTTAGTTATCATTAGTCCCAATATAAATCATTATCTACTCTAGCGTAAGGACAACATAACTTGTCAGAAGCAATATGAAGTCTAAATTGCTCGTCGTATTTCTTTCTCCATAACGCTTGGCTCGCGTTCTTATTACATTCATGTAACAAATCATATCCGAAGGAGGAGTGTCATGTGTAAACCCTACGTTCCTATCTCATAGGTCAAGGTCACAGTTGGTGGCTAGTGGTCAAGCCAGTGTGTTTAGTGTTGGCATATACTGTTTAAACCCCTGCCTGTGACAGTGTGAAAACAGTTGGTATTGTTATGGTTACTATAGCTACAGATAAGAAGATATATGAGGGTTATTTTGGAGTCATGCTTGCGTTTGGTTGGATGGTTGGTTAATATCCTTCAAATTCTATCTGCGCTATTTCTGGGAAGTCGGATTTTCGCATAATTATTCTGGACTAATCAATACCATGCATGTCGTTGGCCGGGCACCCAACCATCGGATACATTTTCCGGGAGGTAGGATAAATTTTCCGGGAGGTATTGCCCGTTGCAGACATGAAGTCGATTACTTTGAAAAGTAATTAATTGTTAATGGATTATTTAGACATTTTTGGATAGTCGATTAATAATCGATTAACTGAAAAATTGTTCTTAATCGATTAAATTATTAATCGTTAATTGAAGTAATCGCATGATTAACGATTACTTTTCTAAACACAGAACAAAAAAAGTTTAATGACTTGTTTACTAACCAGTGTTTATCTAATACTAAACAGACATATCAATAAGACACAAGATGTATTCAACTAGTGAGTACTGTGTTCAAGGGACAAATCATGTTCTTTTACACGAATAAAGTTCAAATGCTTTTTTTAAATTTTTATTAATCATCATCAGACGTTCAAACGTGTGGTCACTTAGCCGGCAGCGCTCTGGCTGAAAACACTTTCCTGTAATACGGAACAACCGCTCAGCAGGAGCAGAGGTGACAGGTACTACAATTGCCAGGCTTGCAATGTTTTGATATTTTTCACCATTATACTTCCAGTACTGTAGCGGGTCAATGTCAATGCATTCAGAAATCAGATATGCAGGGATTTCCTGCTTTATAGGATCGTTACTTCTAGTTGCATTTCTGCACTTTTTAATTGTTGTCATAAACTAAACAACCCATCATCTTCAGTCTTGATTTCGACAGGACCTGGTGGTGAACTGGCATCAGTGTTATGATTAGGAATGTATACTTTATGTACATTCAATGACAATTTATTTTCAATTTTAGACATTTCAGATCTATCTGTTTTAGGCCAATGAATAAGAAAGTGTTAAGTAGAATGACACTTAACCCATATCAATTATTTTAACTAACAATACAATGCATTGCCCCAGACAAAATACATGCAGCTTTGAGCATGGAATGGGGTACACCTATATAGGTGAGAATTGTCAAACAATAGCATGAAGTGTAATCTTCTAACACACTGGCATCATGGCATGTTATAAACATGATGTGAAGTTTGTTATATACACATATTTCATTGCACAAAATGCCTGTTTACAGCTTAATACATACTTACACTCATTTGTATGTAATGTATATTGACTGAATAAATATTAAATAAATAAAGAATTATTAAATGATAATACACTAAAAATATATTTCGGTCTATCTAGTTTTGGTAGTTACAAGCAAATTGTGTTTTTGTTACTGAAAACATTTTTTCTGCTGATCATACTCAAATATAAACACTTTTAAGTAATCGTATATTAATGGTTAAGTAATCATGATTACAGCCTTTTTCATCATTACTCGATTTAATCATTAATCAGAAAAATCCATGATTATTGATAAATGATGATTACTTGAAAGAGTAATCGATTATTAATCATGATGATTGCTTTAATCGATTAACCCATGTCTGGCCCTATGATTGTTGCACCTTACATGGGTGTTTTTGTGTATTTTTCCTTATAGAACTCTTTACGTTTACATGTATCTACAACACTTGATCTGCCTATTTCTATTTATTACTCCCAACAATCAGTGCCGATTATAACAGGGAGGCGCAGGTCTGGGTAACAGTTTGTTAAAATAAAGAGGTGCAATAATTATACAGTATAGCCAAGTGAAAGTGATAAAGAATATACAGTGAAGGCCTAAATTAAAAACAGTAAAAATATGGTGTGAGAGTTTAGAAGTTTAAAAATTGGGAGGCTGGGACTAGACTGAATGTAGGCTGGGAGAGAGTTCCAGTATCTAACTGTTCGTGGAAAAAAAGAGTTCAGATGGTATTGTGTTCGTGAGTGAGGTATTAGGTAGTTGTAGTGTCTGGTTGGAATGAGGTGGTTGTGGTCTACATAAACAAGTTGATTTTGAATTTTGTATAAAAAGATAAGTGATTGCGAGATTATTCTGTATTGTAATGTATGCCAATTGAGGTTTGCTAACATAGTGGAGACGCTGCTGGTGTAGCAGTAATCATTAAATATGTATCTGGCGGCAGCCCTCTGGACGCTTTCTATTTTGTTACTTAAGTGGTTTTGCCAGGGGTGCCATAAAACTGAACAGTATTCTACTTGGGGTCTTACGTAAGTGGTGTATGCTGCTTCTTTGACATTTTGGTTGCTTGATTTGATGTTTCTTTTGATGAATCTGAGTGAGTTTGTTGCTTTTGAGGTTATATTGTTAATGTGTTGTGTCCAGTTCAGGTCTTTCGTGATAGTCACACCTAGGTATTTGGCAGACTCGGTACTATTGATGGGGTGTCATGTAAAGTATATGGGAATATGATAGGGTTTCTCTTTCTAGTTATTCTCAGAATTTCACATTTGTCAGGGTTGAATTCCATGGCCCATTCATGTTCCCAGTCTTCAAGTCGGCGTAAATCGTCCTGTAGTGTCTGTGTGTCAGTCATTGAGTTAATGGCCAGGTAAACAATGGTGTCGTCTGCAAAAAGTCTTGATTTGCACTTAATGGAATCTGTCATTTATGTATGCTAGGAAAAGACATGGTCCAAGGACAGATCCCTGCGGGACACCAGATAATACGGGCAGGCTGCTAGAGAGTTGACCAATCGACTGCCACTCTTTGGGATCGATTTTGTAGAAATGCAGTTGTTAGTTTCATCGTTTAATCCCATGGATTGCAGTTTGTTTGTGAGTTTATGGTGGTCTACCTTGTCAAAAGCCTTGGAAAAATCCATGACTATTACGTCTGTAGGTTGTCCTTTATCTAGTAAAAGTCTCTTGGGCAAAGCTGGTTAGTTGTGTTTCGCATGAGCGTTTAGATTTGAAGCCGTGTTGTTTAGTTGTGAGAATGTTGTTGTTGTCAAAAAAGTCCATTAGGTTTGATACTATTATGTGTTCCATGAGTTTTGATGTGATGCAGGTTAATGAAGTTGGTCTGTAGTTACTAGGTTTGTGTTTTGGGCCTTTCTTGTACACAGGGGCAATAGTGGCTTCTTTCCAGTCTAGTGGGACTATGCCTGTGGAAAGGGAGAGGTTGAAGATCTGGGTAAGTATTGGGGCAATTTTGGTGTGTAGTTCTTTAAGGATTATGGGTGATATCTTATCGGGGCCACAGGCCTTGTCTGGTGATAGTCCACTGAGGAGTTTATCTACTCCATCAGTGGTGATGTTTATAGGCGGCATGGTGCATTTAGGTGGGTTCAATATTTTGGAACATATTTTTGTCAGGGATAGTGGTTGAGGATGTGAGAAGACCGATTGGAATTGCTTATTAAGGATATTGGCTTTGTCTAGGGGGTCGGTGTGGGTAGTGCCTTCATGTTTTAAGGGGGAGACACCACAACTCTCAGTTTTATTGTGTTTCACAAAGCTATAGAACTTTTTGTTCTTTCCAGGCTAAGAGTCATGTTGGAAAATGACGGATTCTAGATATGACCAGTAGGAAGAGCGGATTTCTTTTTGGATAAGGCTTTTTAGGGATTTGAAGTGGGAGAGAAGTTTGGGATCTGATTTATGTTTGGACTTCAGTTTTGAGTACATTTTGTCTCGTCTCCTGATTAGACGTTGTATTTTCTGTGTTATCCAGGGGAGGTCTTTTCTGGACTTTGATGTCTTGGTGGGTATAAAGGTTGCACATAATGTCTGTAGTTTTTCTTTGAATGCCAACCAGACTAGGTTCGGGTCTGGGAACTCATTAATGTCAAAATTGTCGCTGAATTCTTGCATGTTAAGTTTCATTTCTTTCCAATTTGCTTATTCCATATTTTATCACCAAATCATTTTGGGTGTTCAACCCGTTTTCGCATTAATTATTTCATTTCTTTTTCTAATGATGTAGGTGTAAGTGCCGGTTCACTAGCATGTCGTTTCCTTCCTTAACCTTCTTCCATTTCAAGTAACGAATGAATAATGACAGTACAAAGCGGAAAACACGTAATACAGATAGGGGGAATTATGGGATAAGTGAACACATACAGGCGATTTCGTATTTAGAGCTTCTCTTTATTGTTAATTTGTATGACGACAACGATAGTTTTACACATGTTCTCGATTATAACTTACCCTGCATCTATTCGTCTAATTATACACCCACTACCATTGGCAGGGGGTGGGGGTCGTACATAGGAGTCACTTTTTGTCCGGGTGTGTACCAAAATGTGTCCAGACTCTAACTTCTCCATACATTGAAGAATTACTTGGCACATTTGTTCACCATCATAGGAGGGTGTGTCATGCGAAACAATTACGTCAATATCTCAAAGGTCAAGATCACACCTGGGAGTTCAAAGGTAGAAAATGCCCATGTTTGAGCTTGTCCCGAGCATAACTAAGTCATTTATTGTGGGATTAGAAACAAATGAGGCACACATGTTCACAACTACCAGACAATAGAGAGGTTGCGAAAGCAACGTGTACGGGTACGTGTACGTGTAGATACCCGTACACGTACCCGTACACGTTGTAATTAAAATTTGCTTGCGAAAGATAACGTGTACGTATAAAATCGCGTGACAGTTATAGCATGATTTTCCCATGAATCGAAATGAGTGTTTGTATAGCTTGATTAGTCCATGGTTCTTTTTATAAAACGTATATACATTGGGTTGTGTTATAATAAAATTCATAATGATGGAAAACTCCACACTGTACGGTCTTTTTGAAGAAGATTTAGATGAAGACTTCATCTTAATTCAACATAGCTGTGAAAGCGAAGATTTTGCTAAAGATTTTAAGTTGGACGATCTATCTGACCAAGAGTGTTTGGCAGAGTTTCGGTTTGAGAGGGATGACTTGATCTCGCTGGTTGATGAGCTGGAACTTCCAGAGAAGATGGTGTGCCAGAATGGTATTAAAGTTGGCAAGGTAAGTTACGTAACATTATGTTTGGTGTTTTGTGTGTTTTATTTATTTTATCATTCTTGCTAAAAAATAATTTGTCAACGTATTGATCTTTTACACACGATCCAAATTTATCTTAATATAACACGAACATCATCTAAAAAGACATTAAAATCATAATAATATTTATCACCAAGTTCGTTATCGATACAAAATGATCTTCTACTATATTTTTTCATTCTATCTATTGATTGTATATATCTGGCTAACATATTCATTTTAAGGTTTTTATTATGTTACATGTACAGCATTTTTAAAGAGCACGTTATTATATTATGTGTTCAATGGTCTTTCATAAGCAACATTCAGTATTTGTACATGATCAATTGTTATCAGACCCACTTGATGTTATACCTTATGCCTCACATCGTTCATTTACTCATGTTTCTAATAATACAAATTAGTTTTAGGCTATTAAAATGTTTCAGGAAGACATTGTTCAAACTATTGTTGTTATATTTGTTCATGTTACTTTCATCATGTATTGATGTATGATCTGTATGAACTACTTTGTAAAGATAAAGGTATTGCTAATATCATTTTAAGGTGGAGGCGCTTTGTGTGATATTAAGAAGATTGACTTATCCGAACAGACTATGTGATCTTAAGCGTATCTTTCGAAGATCTGTGGCGGACCTCAGCTACATAGTGAACATTACCCTACACACAATCCATGATCGTCACGCCCAGTTGTTGTCCAGTCTCCAACAGCCGTGGTTAGAAGAAGACAACGTCCGCCAGTATGCCGCCGCCATACACAATGCTGGTGCTCCACTGGACAACTGTTGGGGATTTATAGACGGAACCCTACGACCGATGTGCCGTCCTAGTGTGGATCAGCGCATCGTCTTCAACGGACAGAAAAGAGTGCATGGATTGAAGTTTCAGTCCGTTGTATTGCCTAACGGGCTTATAGCAAACATATATGGTCCGATGGAAGGAAAGCGACACGATTCAGGTTCGTTATTTTACTCTATACATAAACGTTGTATATAACATAGAGTTATTCGTTATATATTTTTCTCCATTGTGCATTTCTGTATGTTATACTTATTAATTTTAGGTAATTTGTGAAACACGTTTAAACAACTTTGTAACTCTCGACATTTCGCGCCTGTTACCCATTGTAACTATACGATTATGAGAGAGGCGCCAAATGCCGGTTGGTTGGCAAACAAAATGCGAACTCAATAACGTTTAGGGCTGTTTATGAAGGTTTGCCAACGTTCATTTTGACATAATTGACTACTTGTCGGCCATGAGGCATACCTATATCATTAATTTTGTTACACTACGCTTGATTTCATTTTAGGCATGCTGAGAAGAAGTGGATTGCTGACACAGCTTGAGCAGCACATGACGGCAGCTGACGGCACTGTGTTGTCCTTGTACGGTGATCCGGCCTATCCGCTCCGGCCTCACTTGATAGCTCCCTTCAGAGGCGCTATTCTAACACCAGACCAGCAAGCGTTTAACAAGGCCATGTCTGCTTTGCGAGTGTGTGTGGAATGGGGATTCGGAAAGGTTGTAAATCTATTTGCATTCCTGGACTTTAAAAAGAACTTGAAGTTATATTTGCAGCCTGTCGGCCTGTATTACAAAGTGGGTGTTCTTCTTACGAACTGTCACACGTGTCTGTATGGAAGCATTACTGGTGCCAGGTTCGGCATGGAACCTCCTTCACTGCATGAGTACTTGCATGGATAGATTATTGACACTCTCATACATGAATGAATATGATTTTTTTTATTTCAAAGTAAATTTTAGAACTAAAACTAATTGCCTTTATTTATATTCCATATAGAATACTAGTACATGTACTGTATGCCAGTTCAAGACAAGGATACATTGACCTCATCGAACTAGCTTCTTTAAAAATCAATTAAGTTTACTATACAGACGTACAGTTAATAATGTCTACGTATTTTGTAATTGAATAGACGAACAGTATGAAGGTATTTAAAACATACTTGCGGTCAAAAACAGCTGAAATATGTATCCACACATTGAGTCAAGTAACAGGTGTTATTAAGTTAGACAAGAAGCAGGTAATTACGACAAGTCGGGAGAACAAGTAATATTTACGAATTCATTATTTCGTGAAGCTGAACTCGTATATTGATGAAGCATAATGCCAGGACCATGGTGACATAAGTCAGTTATCTCCCATGAATACTACATAAAACTTTAATTGTTCTATCAACAAGATGACTCTCACACATGCACTGATGTAGTTATAAATGGTCAGTCTGTAGTAAGATTTATAGCATGAATACTTAGAATGAGAAGGTACAAAATCCATATTTTGGGAAAGCATACAAAATGTCTGAAAACTACTCTTTATTTACGGAAACAACAAGATTTTCCAATTTCAGTTTGGTCAACATGACTAGTTCCGATTTTAATGAAAATAACCTCATAAGATGCGCATTTTGATGCAGATTTCATCTGTCGTTAGGATAGTACTTACGATCTTCTTATTCTAAGGCTTCGAACTATTGTCTTTAAAAATCCACGTGTTGATGTTCCAATTAGAGGTCTTTACAGACATGATTTACTAAAATATATTGCATGAAAAGGGCGATTGCTTCAGCCGATATAATTATAAGAGATTATCCATGTGGCTGGAGATGTGTGCAATATTCAAATTCTGTCTGGTGTATGGTAGCGAAGCATGGAATGTACAATGAAATATACCATCAATGGAAACAGTAAGATTATGTCAGGTTAAATATAACCGAAAAACGGCTTCACCGGAAACAGTTATCACATTTTTGTTTTTAGATACATCTTGTCTTTACAATTGGTCTGTAATGATCTTTCATCATCATTATTATCATCATCGATATTGTCGTCCTCATGGTCGTAGTAGAAGCCATTATGCTTATATTAGATTATGTGGCTAAGTTGTGATATCACATGTAATTTTAACAGAGTTTGAATTTATACCTTCTTGTAATTCGTTGTTCTTTTAAGGATGATAACGTTTAGAATACTCACATTTATTTTAATTAAATTTTAAGCTTGTGAAATACATTGTCGTGTGAAATATTCAATAGTGAAACTAAATACATGTATGATCATGTATACATTTAATGTTATGAGGATAGTATCAAAGTAGTGATGCGGTTTATATTAAAGCATTCAAGTTACAAAGCATGTTGATCTCTTGATTGCTGTTTGAACAATATGATCATATTGCTATCTAAGGAAAATACTGTTCACTCTAAGATCATACCAGGTCCCGGTCCCCGAAGCGTCTCAAGTAGGAATATCTGCTCCTAATGAGATTTTGCTTAATCAATAGTCAGATTTGAAATAAATCTGAAGTTCAAGCTCTTGAAATTTTATTGTAAAAATAGTACTTCAGTTTTATGAGTCCAGTCTCCCATGAAAATTAATTCAAAGACACCGGTAACATTTGAGATGTGATTTAGCTCAGATTGAGACGATTCGGTAGATGGGGGCCTGGCCAGTGTGTGACAGCATTACCTTAAAAAGTCAGTGATATCTTCTGTTCAGTGGTCTTGTGGCTTCATCTGCACAAAAGCACGATTCAACATTATGAATTCACGATTTCAAATGCATGATTTACCTGTTTCAAGCAGTTAGAAAAGTGATTAAAATCAGTGGTTTAAATCGTAAAATCGTGCATTTCAAATTGTGAATTCATACTGTTGAATCGTACTTTCGTGCAAATGAAATTGTAAATTCATTAAGCTGAAGTCACGTGTTCACGCTTTCAACTTAACGAATGCAATTATTTTAAAATCATAAATTTATTGTTTCAATCACACGATCGTCCGATTTCGACTTCATACATAATCATGAATGAGTGATGCTGATGAAATCGAGTAATCCTGAAATCAAAACGGTTCCTTTAAGGAATTGAAAAAAACAAATGCATCAAGTTGGCATGCTGAATTAATGAAGTTAAATTCCACGAACTAATTATTGGAAAAACAGAAGTTTATCTTCCTAATTAATGAAATTGAAATCGTAAAACATGTTTGAAATCCTGAATCTGTGTAGTTGAAATCGTGAGTTCAAGATTAATAGATGTCATTGAGTTCAAGAATAATAGATGACATTACCACGGTATTTCGTAGTAGTGCCTGTATCAACGTAACATTTGTTTGTTTCCTCTTCAATCATATTGGAAAATCGTGAGGAATATTTTTTTAGATTAACTTGAAATTCCATTGTTGTAAATAACATACACTTTCGCCTTTATTCGTGTACTGTAGTGCCATGTGTTATGTTTCAGGAAAAGTGTTCTATATTGTGTATCGTATGTTCAAATTACTTCAAAGGTGGCATTAAAATGGAACTATTCTTGATAAAAATTTAATCTGAATTGAACGCACGAGGGCGTATCATACAAAATGGTTCTGCTACCATAAAAACGTTAGAAATTGCTACCCGGTACAATGGTGTCACTGACCTTATAAACATGTTCTCAATAATCTCGCTAGATTTTAAAATGTATGTATGAATGAACATAAAATAAATAACAACACGGACATTTCATTTACTTATTTTATCGATTAGGTTCAACAGTAACGTTGTCTGTGAGGCTTGGGCCTTTATAGCCGCTTGCCTCTCCTCCCTCTCCATCGCCAAACGTTCGGACTGAAGGGCCAGCTCCCTCTCTTTAATGTTCAGCTCCCGGTCCCGTAAGCTGTGTTCCCTCTCACTTTTTTCCTTGAGGAACGTCACCATATTACATCGTCGTTTCACGCCGGTTGCACCATCTGAAAAACAATGAGGTAAGAACAAACCATGGAGTGTTTATATTGGGATGAATGTAATTCATTACAGTTTACACCTTTACCAATCTATCACTTAACTGATGAAAATCATTTTAATACAAAAAATGAAATGGTATAATGTAGGCAAAGTACATGTTTAATCGAAATGTTAATATCACCTAATTATAAAGATGTCATTACACTCGACAAAAGTACACATCCCGGATTTAGACCAAATTCTTAGCTTTTACCAAAACGTTTTAGTAGCGGTAACAAGTGCATTATTTTATTTGAAAATACCATTTCAAACATAGATATTTCCATTAAAATCACAGTGTACAATGCAAGGTTTGGGTTACAATGAAAATCACAAAATGTCAAAACTAGTCATCATTGAAGCGTTAGATACCACAATACACCATCCTGTCATCAAGTGAACATAATTGTGTATTTTTTTTACAAAACAATAGCCTATATATTATCAGTATTCTATCATGAAATTGCGTACACATAATCAGAAAACGGTGTATTACAGTACTTATATTTACACAAGAAGAATGTATAATCAATATACAGTCATTTGGACTCATTTTGTGATTTGTTTTATATGTTGACCCTTGTCGTGTAATTTACCCATAGATGTTAAAACATTTGGAATGATTCTAACTAGCACATTGGCTGTTTTTACTTCAACCAATAACCTACATATCTTTTTAATTGTTATCGATATTTAATGAGGTATTAACATGAAATTGGCCGAAAATATTTCAACTTTCGTTGAGTGTAGACAAACCTCCATATAGGCATTGTACTTAAATTACTAAGAAGACGTTTTGAAAATGTTACTTAATAGAGATAAAATAAAACATGCATATTGCACACATTACTAGTGAACGCAACGTTTTGTCAGGGACAACAAACCAACACCCCTGGTCCGTTTTACATTAGTTACATTTTAAACAAAACTGATAAAGAACGCTACTGTGCAAAATATAATAAAAAGGCTGTTTTTATTTTTTGAAAATATACATTATTCATAAACTCAACTGATAATGACCAGCAATACAAAATATGCATTTGCCGCGTTCTCACCAAAATTATGCGTTCTGTAGCTACATGGTGATGGCTATACTTAAGAGATAAAAAGTTGATATGGCCTATATTATAAAGTCGTGTCTTAGCCGTAGCTTTTTTGTTGATAATAAAACTTGACTTAGATGTTCATCAATGACAGATGAAAGTGTAAGCACCCTACACCTGTCTATAGCTTTGATGCCTTAACACAGGAGTTCATTCAATACTTACTATAATCTTTTTACACCCAGCACTCAAATCTCAAATATACAAAATATGATATTATGCGCTACAATTAGTCCTATACTATGTATTGCAAACCTAGATGAGGGCGCGGCTTATCGATTATGTACGCTTATTCAGTGTCATGGAACCAATGTGGATAACGAACAAAGTAGCCCAGTGGTATAGCGTCCGCTTCAAGTATGAGGTCCCCTTATACCAGAGACACAATAAAATGGTACCAGTATTATACATTTTTGTACTAGTAAATGCTCAGCATGAAAGAGAAACCTTGTCTCTCTATCCCGTACCTTCGTCGCCATGGATACCAACACGAATGAGGTTTCGATATTGATTATTTTAAGTTGTAATAACTTGTTTCACAATCAACCTAAGATGAAATAGTATAAACTGTAGTAAAGGAGGATAAGCGTCCAAACCTTTAGCCATCCCATCCATAGCTCGTTTTCGAATGACCTCAGCCCGTCCGTCCTCCTCCTCTTTTACCACAGTTGCTTTTTTCCGCTCTTCTTTGCCCTCTTCTACCATCTCTGAGATTTCCTGAAGGAGTACGGTCTTCTCAGAAACCTCTTCTTCTTCTCCAGATCTGGAAATCATTTGATTATTGTGAGAAAGGTGATATCAATAATCGAATTAAGTTCTATCATATGTATGCTTGATTAGTTAAGTTTTTTCGACAATTTATATTGCTATTTACTGAATTGGTCGTCTCGTCTTTCAGAAAAACGAGTATAATAATTGTCGAGCAGTCTATTAACGATATCCACGCAAATAATAAATTTTGAAAAAGTTACAATTGTCATGTTTAGATTATGCAATTAAGCATAATAGTCATTAGAAATAAAATGGCATATTCACATATTTATGTGTCCGTTTTCTTTATGAACATGTGAACTATCTATATTGTGTTTGACCAATGAAAATGATAAAATATGAAAGTGAAGATTCAAATAATTATACTCTAACTTGTTATCTCTAGTGTTTGCATGTACGTACATATACAACTCAAACTATGCTAAGGATTAAGAAATTAATGTCCTACCTTAACTGAACAAAACAGATTAAGAAAATGTTGTGCAATTTCTAAAATATCATTGTATCTGCGGCTAAATTACGAAAAACTCATGTCTTGCATTTAACAAGTATTGTCAAAATGACGTCGTTTTCCAGGTAACTGATAAGTCCTATTTGAAGTGACTAAACTGGCAAGAAAAACATGGAAATTTTTGTCCCGTTTTTATTTGCATATCGTGCAAGACCAAAATTGCCAAACAATAGACCGCATTCTGTAAATACTGAAACTTGAATGCATCACCCACATTTTAATTGGGTGGGGGTAATCAGCACTTGGACATTAAATGTTGAAGTAATGTTTTTTAGTTGCAATATTGCAGATGTAGCATTATGTTTCTTAAAATTCTACCAGTCAATTATATGCAGTTTGCAAAATATTCAAATGGAAATAAAGTACATAAATATTCCATCCAAAATTGCGAAAAGTCAAAATTGACATTTTACGTTCAATTTGACATTCTGTGCAAAGATTTCACATTCTATTTAGAGTTTGGTAAATATACACAACCTGGCCACTTAGTAAGGTGACCAAATCTAACATTAAATTTAATTTTGCATGCAGCAAAAAAACAATAAGCTCAATCTGATCGCTGGATAAGATTTGTATAAACAAAATGCTTTCTGTTGTGATCCATAATGTACGTCACTGTAACAACTATGCAAAACATAACAAATGCATATTTGACAAATAAAATATGTTTAAACTCAAGTGACCACTGAACCCAGTTTTTTTCGTTGAATGAACTTTGACATTCACTAATTAAAATGCAATTTTCAAAAACCTATTTCAGCTTCAATTTTGCGAATGTCGGCTCGAATGGCTCATTTTACTTAACAAAACAATCGACCAACTGTATTGTACTTCACTGTACACTTTAGGTTTTAATATATGTATGCATAGGAAGGATAAAAGTTTGGATAAAAGTACATAGGACCATATATATGTAATACTATTACCTTTTCAGGGCAGCCCCATCATCGCGCTTAAACTTCCGCAAGAGGAGGTCGGTGCGCTCTCTGGCACATCTAGCGGTGATATTAAGGTCAGTTGTCTGGCTGACCTTCGCCGCAATTTCTACCCATCCCTTCCCCCGGCCACTGAAAGGGTTTGTTGCCAGGACCTCCCTCAGCAAAAACACATCGTGCTCATCTGCAAAACGTACTTGTGTTTTTTTCTCCATTTCTAAAATTAAAATACAATAAACAAATAAAACACAGCTTTAAAGTTTTAGCAATACATTTTAAATAGATTATCTATACCAGACAATATAAACTCAAAATTTCGATAATACAAATCGTACAAATCTCACCGTGCGATTCCAACTGATTAATAGTATAAACGTCAAACGCACACGGCGAAAACAGCACGATTTTTCCGTGCCTACGCATACATGTGTGATGTGGTACACATACCTCTACAAGTCCCACTACACGGTTTTAACGTGTAAGCCCTACACATACCTGGATGACGAATTGCTCAAAAAGTAGTTCACTCGTACACGTACACGTTGACGTTCGATTTCGCAACCTCTCTAATGTGTCATGCACATAATAACGTCAATATTTCACACTTCAAGTTCAAAGGTCGAAAATGGCCGAACATGAGATTATCCAGGTAATAACTCAGTCATTTTTATCGTGGGATCTGAAAATAGTATGGCACAAATTGTTACTACTGCCAGACGGTGTGTCATGCGAAACAATTACGTCAATGTCTCGATGGTCAAGGTCACACTTCAATGGTCAAAATGGCCATAACTAAGAGCATAAATAAGTCAAGATCACACTTGGGATTCAAAGGTAAAAACGGTAAATTGATATTTGAATTATCTTGTGCAAATATTACACCAGTTATCCAAACCTTTTATCTTCACAACAGACCATATATGCTTTTACTAGAGATTGGATGTTTATAAACTTAGCCAACCCAGTTCAGTGCTGTAACAGTGTTGTAAATATCCATCCCTCTAGCCATCCACCTGGGTATTAGGGTTCATGAGTCCCTGTCTTTAGATACTTCAACTTCAACGTGATACTCTCCAACGCCACTAGGGCATTTACTGAAGAGGGTAAATATTGTAAGCATGGTAAACATGGCAATTAAATGACTCCTATCGATGTTAAGGTCAGTGGGTTATATGCACTCCCAAGGTCGCAACGAGTTCCAAAGCAAAACAAATGATGAAATATTATTACTTTTACTTGTAAATTACCTGTAAAGCATATGCCATCGCGTGGAAAAAATGATCACAATTTTGATGTCTAGTTTAATCAAACCTCTTGTGAACAAAATCGTGTAAAGTATTATTTCTTATAAGAATATTTTTGTTTCATTTCAGATCGTGAAGACAGGGCAGACAAAATGACGGACGAATGTGTCAAGCCAGAAGCAGCCACTCTGCTACATTCTATCAATGAGTGTCGGTATGGTTGTTCAAAACCAAACCAAACGAACAGTCTACATTTCAGAAGTTAGCAGTAGTGTAAGTCCGAGGGATGTTTATTTAATACATTGACTATCGCCATAGCGCTTGATTGGAACATAGGTTGTTGTATAATTTCGTTTGATACGACTTACTCACCAACTTGATCATTGGACAGAACATGGTGTAAATTTATCCAACTGAAAACAATCTGGTTGCTATAGTAACTCAACGAAGGACCACTCGGCCTGACCCAAGTTTGAAATGAACTGTTGCGTGTAAATGTGACAAGGGTCGTTGTATTGTTGTCTATTTTAAGCGGAAAACACCAGATAACATTATTTCTACATTTGCATGTAAAGTTACAATCGAATATCTTAAATTGGTGTAAGCACGTGTTCAAGCGACTTCATGGTCCAATGATCAAATGGGGAAAAAGAGTAATGTTTTAGATGCGAAAATGGCGAAACGTCACAATATCTTGACGTCGACTTGGACCGACTCACGTTACATGAACTTATTAAAACACTTATACTTTGTGGACCTTTCTTCGTAGCAAATGGAAATTTGATATGTGAATAAAGGAATGATGTGAATTTATTTACGTGTGTTTTAATTGATACCAGTGCATCAGTTTTCCAGCAATATCGATCGTCCGGGTATTAAATGAACATCCCTCGTATAGATGTCATAATCATCTACAAGTGATTATTGTCCTAAGATTTTACACCATTTCTGTTTAACACCAGAAATATGGCAACAGCGGATCAGGGACTCGAATCGTTTACACAGCGTTTTGATTACAGCATTCACTATACTTCGGTTTGTATCCCTTGTCATGGAGACAATACGGCAAGACCAGCATAATTATGATTAGTGCATAAATTGAAAGGATCACCTGTGTTATTCAATGAAAAAAGGCATATGACTTGTTTTAGGTACTTTACATAATGTTGAGTTGAGTACTAGTATTCGAGGGCTGGCCGTACAGTAAGACCCTAAGATTTTAAGCCATGTCGGATACATATGGATATTCGTTGATTGTGGTGTATCGAATAATAGTATTTATTACACACCTAGCAATGTATTGTCACGAATTCATGCCAAATCGAACAGTATGATACAACGCGAGAGATTACATTTTCCGTATCATACATGTCTGGTTTTCCTAGTCCGTATCATGCATGTCTGACGTGTTATACAGGGTGTCCAAAAAGAAATTATACAGTTTCAGTGTATTTACACATGTGTAGACATAAGACGTAATTTTTTTCTGGGACCAGTTTAAAGATTATAACTTGGATAATTTTTAGAAAAATGTAAATTTACTGAAATTACCTTATTTTGTCCGTGACGTCTATTCAGTAATTTATGTCGTTCAAGATGTCCACCTTTCTTACATTTTCCTTCTTGCACTTCTTTTAAACTATTGATAACATTTGCACATGTGTCTAAACTGATCTTCTTACGTACCTTCTCTTTTGATGTTTCTCGTGAGCATATACGTGTCTGTCGGCTTTGCGCTTTCACTAGCGATTTCACATAACCCCACAAGAAGAATTCGCAATGATTTTGATCCGGGCTGTGGGCGGGCGATGTCACACCACAGTGATATTTCCTGTAAATTACTTAGGATCCAACTGTTTAAAGGAATTCATCCAACCCCTTATGTACAATGTGTGGCCCTGGTCACAGAAAAAACTTACATCCTTTGTCTATACATGTGCCAATTTTCGTTGCGATAGTAGAATGAAGAGGTTTGATAGATAGACACTGAAACTGTATACTTACTTTTTGGACACCCTGTATGCCGAACATATGCCAACGTCAAACATTTATCTTTTCATGAATGGACGTCGCGTTATGTGTAGAAAATATGCCATCGTTCATGATGTCAATGTACATGTATACACATTACACGCCTTTTCGCGCGTAAAAGCGCTTTTTCACGTTTGTAGGTACAAAAGTAATATTACTGCAGTTGTGTTGATCCGTTAAGCCGTGTAGCCTCTCGTTGCTTGCGCCATACCGCACCTCGCGCATTACACAATCAACTCGAGGTAATACGGCCCAACGGATCACCACACTGCAGTGATATTCCGTATGTACACTGAATGAATACTTCCATCTTTAAATGACACAGCAATTATTCGAAAGATACTTGACTTTCACAAATGTTCTGTTTAATACTGTTCGATGGATTTACACTCAGTTTTTTTTTCACTGTAGACGGCTCACCTCAACGTATGTATACAATAACGTTTGAAAAACACGCTGTTAAGCGTCGAATAGGTCACCGTTAATTTAATCATACATTGTACAATGACATAAGCTGTCAGACGCTGGTATACAAGCGATCGCGTGATAGGCAGTGTGCAATAGCACGCAATGTGTAAGATGGGTGTGATTATGTTAGACTAACGTTCTCAGCGGCGTAAGTTCAAAAAGATCTTAATCGCTAAAGTTACGCCACGGACAAGTAGCCACCTCAAACTTGAGACCACTTTAAAATGGAGGTCGCACTTTTATTAGATGTATTGACACTGTTTGACTCTTTACTTAATATTTAACAAAGGATTATATGTATACTATATATGGGTACTGTTTTATCAAAGCACTTACAGAAATCTTAAAACTTCGATAAAATTTAAACTCCATGAAGTGTGGTAAATTGAGCTGCAATACTAATACTGATTCTAACACTGAACTTTTGCAAGCCATATACGTCATCAATTTTCAGTCGTTAAAGATTTATAAAGAAGCTAAATTTGAGCGTAACTTTGATAAAGTATTTTGATAAAACAGTACCAAGGTCCTGACTTAACCTATGTCATTATTAAGATCAGCTCAATAATTAGATTAATATTCAATTATCCTAAAGATGGTCTTAATATTAAAGTTGCAGAAGTATGCACATATGGTACAAGGAATTAACAGATGGGTGATAACTAGCACAGGAGGTAAAACGGGGAGGTAATCTCTTGTATTATAATAACAGAGGAAACCAACAACACATCAGAAACTAGGCATTTCACAAATTTTATTTGAAAGAAATCAACAGCTCAGCGACAGGGGCTTGTGTTTTCCATTTGTTCATTACAATAGTCATACATAAACAAAGACAAAACACATTTTGTATACTAAACTATGTATCACCAATTAATGGGAATACAATATTCATCCTGTGTATATAGACATTGTTACGAATCATTTTAATGTCAATGAAATGAAGTTAGAAACAATATCGAACGTAAAGTGTTTCTGTCTAGTTTCGAAAGAAAACTATTTTAGTTTTTTCTCAAAGGTCGATCATTGCAATGATCACCTCTACGGCCAATCAAGGGAACTGATTCGAATTTAATCAGCATATGTATAAATGAAAACAATCCTCTTTAAACAGCTCTTCCTAGTCTCTAGAATCGGACATGATCCTGACCTTAATGCATGAATATATGACAAGATTCCTGCGTTGAATATATAAATTTCTGCGAGCAGATCGTGCAATATCGGTCCTTTAGATTTGTGTTGGTATTACACCTTTCTGTCAGTTTTTTTTCATTGACACCTGTGGCACAGTCACTGTGGTGAATATGTACATTAGCACATTTAGAAATGCTGATAGTTCTATTTTTGCTTCCAGTTATAAATGTAAATGCAGAAATAAGTGCGTTACTACGGTCATTTTCAGTTTTAAAGACAAACATAGAAATACTTGCGTTTCTACGTTCTGTTTAAAGACAAACGTAGTTATATCTGCATTTCTTTTTTCACGTTTATGTAACCAAGAAATTACATTAATAGAAACAAAATATATTTCTAGAAATAGGCCGCACTCTACATTAAATAACAAACACCGTCTGAGCCTAACTTCAACAAATAATTAAAACAAATCCGGAATACTTTAAAAGTCAAACCAAACTCAGTACATTTCAAATCGCACAGTCTGTTTATCATTTGATTATATTCGGATACAAAGAGTATTGAAATACCTGTTAAGTGTGATAAATTACAGAATACTTGTTTCAAAAATGTATAATTACAGTAGTGTGTTTAGTTGATAAGGAATATTCTCACGCGAGTCCAAAAAAAACAAGGGAAAATCTTGTACCGTGTGCGTGTTTAAATGTACTGAGTATATAAAATCACATATAACATTGTACGATCAATACACAATACATGCAATCAACAAATAGGTAAACATAATAAATAAATATAATACTTATTTGTCCATGTATAACAACACCAGGTAAAAAAGCTTATATACAAAAATCTATTCTATCATCCATGCAATAAGTTATAAAAATAAACACTCGTTCAGTTTAACACTGCTATGCTCACTCTTGTTCTAACTTGATAAAATGTATTATTTTCATATTCAGAATGAATAATATGAACGTATACATGCACTTGCGTATCTGACTTTTGTATAAAAATATCTTGTGCGTTTAACCCCTTACGCTATTCTGATATCAGACCGAGGTTTCCGGAATAATTGCATTAGTATTCTCCTATGACATTGTGTCGGAGTAAGTTCTATTCTTTAATTGTATTGCCCCCCCCCCTCCATACATTTTACATACCTCAGAAACTGTTTGGTGGACGAGTGATTTGACTTGCTGGTGTTGGCAGATATGTAAGAACACTGAGTATAATCTATAGTGGGATTGTGCATGTTTTTTTTCAAAAACATTTTACTCTTCAAGTTGAAATTTGTTGAATACAGTACTAAACAAAAATTATTAAAGATACAGTGAATTTTCGTTGCAAAACTTGCTCGTTCACAAACACACAAACTATCAAATGGTACTTGCTTAATGTATACCATTCTTACACTATAACTCAAGGGAACAAACATTTACTTAGTTTAAGACTGAATACTTTAAAAGAGATCCAAGAAACCTTACCATTTTCTACTTTCGGTTTGCAAGGTCATTGAAGGTTTGCATGATACAAGTTCATAAATATGTTTGAGAATTATTTTTGTAAGAAAATTACACTATCTCACTATAGATAAGACTCTACCCCCTTAAGTCGGTCGAACAGTTTTAATAAACACACATTTAGCGTGCGATATTAGCGAGCTTTTTATTATGGCCGAAATGTGCGAACATGTTAGCGGTTTTTGACCACTTAACCACTTATAGTTAAGCGTAAAGGGTTAAAATGTACATTGAATAACACATCACGGGTAGCACTAAAAGAGCTGAAATATACATATCGCCATATATCAGTTCGCCTACACGATTTTATATATTTGAAACTTCTACAAAAATACAATCTTGAATTGTTTCTGGAATCAGAACACAATGTAAATCTATATCTTTCAAATATATCTCAGGTCCGAGTCAGTTCCATTAGGTAAAATACGCTCTAAAATATTAGCACTCTTAGTCTGTTCATGCCATTATACCTCTGTTATCTTTTTCTTCGGGAACACAGGTAGTGGCGGCAAATCAAAGCTATAATGATCACTCACAGTGACATTGTCTACATTCATGTCGTCAAAATATTCAATATCCATATCACTAACCGGATCCGGATGAAAGAAGTCCTCATCGCTCATCATTCCTGGTCTATAATTGTCATATTCAGATTCATACGCAGAAGACCCCGCCTCCATGTTAAGCGCCGGATCACTACGCGACATTTCACTACTTGAAGCTATAGATGACACGCTTATACTTTCAATACCTAAAGGATTGCGACCAGAAAAAAATGGTAACAAATACGCATGCATAGGTATTGCATCATGTTTAGATTTTGGGCTACCACAAGCTGACGATTGGTTTGAATGCACATGATCCTCTCTGTCACTAGGAATATAGTCCAGACTTCGACAATACCGTGGAGGAATCGTATAATTATGACTCCGTTTAATTTGGTATGGGTTTATTGCATTTTTGCCTTTCTGGCCAGTTTTTACTTGAACAGCTTTTACACTTGGTTTGTCCATCACTTTTATCTTTCCCTTCTTTTGTTTATTGCCTTTTGGATCCATTTGTGGTTCAATATAGTCATTAGCACCATTTAGCAGCGGTTCGTATTCAGTAAAACGTTTTATTCTCATATTGTCATGTCCCATATCACCATCAGAGTCTAGGTCGGAGTCCTCATTTTCACCTAGCAAATCTCTTCTTAAATTTATATCCAATGATGGATGATCGTTCGCAAGTTCTTGTAGCAACTGTGTCAATGATGTTGATTCGGCAGTCATGAGCGGAAACTTTGGCGTCTGTTGACCACGTGGTATGCTATTTATAGTATCACTAGACCGAGAAAGATGGCGGTACCTCTGTGGATTAAAATCTGAATTCGCAATGAAAGCTTTTATGTGATGATCAGGGTTTGAAATCTGTCGAACATATGCAGGTCTTGCGAGTTTAAGTTCAATAGGTTGAAGAAGAACGACAGAACTTTCGCTGTGTTGGTGAGAAGCAACAGAATCGTCATCGTCTGATACAACGTTTGAATTATGATTCAGAAAGTTGTTGTGGTTTTTGTTCCTTATAGGCACAGGGATACCACGAGGTCTCGATCGAGGGCTTGAATTACTACGTTTAACTTGTGGAACAGACTTCCGGTTATTCATTTTGTCCTTTGAACTGTCTGATGGTGACCTTTTCAGTAGAGATAGAAGTTTCACTTCTTCTTCCGAGTCATTAGACTCAGGAGGAGGGGGTAACAATGACATCATTTTACCATCAATGCTCGCAACTAGCGGATTACCAGTTGGTGTCAAAGTAGAATGAGAACTGTTACTACTGTTATGTGATCCGTCTGATATACGGCGGTTATCTGGTGGTGCTGGGCGAGGAGGCAGCCTAGCGAGTGGTTTCTCTTTTTCGGGAACATCGTGATTGAAAGGCGAACCAAAGGTGTTTGGTGCCACCCTTTGTACATTAGAAGCATTGCATTTCTGTGCAGATGCACCACGTGGTGGAGGAGTTGGTACTGGACTTCTCTGTGGCGAAGTTGACCCAGCAATTGGTTCCCGGTATACAGCAGTGACAAACTTTTCTTCACACATATCTTCCGGTGATTTGTTCTTGTTTATGACACTATACGTCGCCTCTATTGGAGTGCTGGAGTGATGTGGATTAGATTTCATGACTGGTCTGTTTGGTTGTAACGGACTCACCACTGTACCAAGTTCCTTCATGACATTCGATCGTTTCTTCCTTTCCTCGGGTGGAATCTCATCAATACTAGCTAAATCATTCTTCAAAGCTTGAGTATTGGGGAAGAACACATTGTTAGCTGGATTGACATTTCTAGGAGACTGGCATGGTGCCGGTTTCATAGGTCCAATTATTGGATTAGCTACTCCAACCTGAACAAGAGGCGTCGGTTGCATCATAGGCACAATGGGGTTGCTGACTTGATAAGGTACTATGGGTCGACCGTGCTCGGAGTTGTAATTGTAAGGCTGCGACTTTTGAATTGGATTTTTAACTGGATTAACACTTTCATAATGAACATTTGACATACCAAACGAATCTCTGTTTTTGGCAGGTAGAGGAGGGGGAATTTCATTATTTAGTGAATACCTGTAAGGCGAGGTTTCTGTACTAATGTTTAAAGTTTTGTTCACATCCTTTTTCTTTTTATATTTCGATTGCTTGTCGTTTCCCTTCACTTCGAGTCCCAATTTCAAACTATCAAACAAATCATTTTGAATTGCTCTAGAGTTACGGTCATCGCCTTCGCTCATTTTCACATTTCTGAAATGGACTGCAGGTAGTTCCGGTGAATCCACGCGCATATACGTTGATGAAGTTTCAGATGGAGGGCCTTGTGTAGAGATGCAGTTTGTCAGTGAGTTATTGCTAAACTTTCTCAGGGGGTTTCTTGAATCTCTCGGGCTTTCAATATTATTTCGTCGACGACTTAAGCTACCAGGTGGCGTAGGCATGCTCATTTGTATATCTATCTTATGCGCATGCTCTTGGTCATATGCGCGCGCAATTCCACTGGGTGACCTTGGTGTAGTTGAGTTCAAGGACGATGTAGGCGAGTGTGTGACATTACGAGGATGATCAGGATTACCTTCAGACACTTTTCTTTCTGTAGTATGTTTTTGGTTTTGAATATTTGATGAGCTTGGTAAAACCTTATCGTGTTTTGCTCCGCTTTTTGCCGAATCATTGGATGTTTGACGACTGAAGAAACCCTTTTTTTCACCAGGGCCACGGTGTGGTGGTGACGACATGCCTCCATCCAAGATGGCATTTTGTGGTTTAGGATTTGGAAGACCAGATGCCGACTTTCTACCTTTGAGCCAGTATGTTGTCATTTCGCCCTTTCCTTTGACCTTTACTGTTCCACGGCATTCAAACTCGTACCAGTCATTCAATGCTGTTTTCACGTCTTCAGTTGTCTGAAAGGTTAAACCAATTAGCAGTTAACAACTGTTTTATACCCTAGTATCTAATTCAGGTTGATTATGAAACCACGATCTTTCGCATTCAAACAGACATCATACTGGCATTAGGCTTTAGATGATATCATTAGACTAACGACAACATGTTCAAAATAGAACTACAATGTATTTGGTGTTACATGTAATACTAGTTGTCAGCATGACGTTAATTGCAAATAAGATACATACGTATAAGATAAGATAAAGCAGGGTTTATTCATTCAATCATGGTTCATTTACAAGTAATATGACATATTAATTACACAAAACATAATGTATTGTAGCCATATCATATCATATAAAAGGTTTTCTAAAGTAAATAAGGCTTGATTCCGACTATGGAACACAAACAACTAAAACTTTATATCTTAATAATCATACCTCCCGTCATGCACTTAGTAAATTCATTTATTCATATTTAATGCGAAATAACCCGTCATCAAACTTTTTATTTAGATCAGTTAATGATGGGAAATAGGATTATTTTGACATTCCTAATGTTGAAAAAATAATCATTATTGAATAAACAAGAACAAAACCATTACATTGTACAATCCAGAAACGAGTAAGTGTGTTCCAAAATATCATAGGGTGTTACAACAGAAGTTGTGCCTAGACGTCTGCACTATAAGTAAAAAGGTTTTAACGTGGTAATGATGCAAATTGTGAAAGTATTACCTGAATGTTGTCGGGTTTGCCAGTACTTTCCATACGACTTGCCACATTGACTGTGTTTCCCCAGATATCATACTGTGGTTTACGTGCTCCTATCACACCAGCCACCACTGGACCAACATTCACACCTGTACAATATACGTATATACACAATCAATGAAAACAGTGTGTACACTTGTATTACGCTCAGAGTTTGTAAACGTCATATTTAGTTTTCCGTACTTTTTACTCTATTATAAGCGAAGTACATTTCGTTTTCAGTTTTCCCCAGTGGATTCTATTTTAGGAAGTATAATTAATCGTGTTTCAGTTGTCTTTAGTTTATACTCATTTATAAAATATATTACGATATGGGCAATTCTCCCTCTTGTTTAATTGCAGGTACGCCCATTTCATTATATTAAGGTGATGATTATAAAGTACGTATATTTGTATTTACTCGATAATATTGATCACAGCCTAAACCTAAGTTCATAGTAATGTCCATCGCAAAGATGAGACAAACCTGTTCCTTTCTAATGCTTCAATGGTTAAGTTTAACAACTGAGATGTGTTTCCATTTGTCGGTTTTTTTATTTGCCAGAACGTGGTGGAGGTTAAGATACCACGCACGACACTGGAGGTCTACCCCGCTAGGTTAAAAGTTATACAATAAAAGTAATAACACAATTGTACTCCATACAAATGAAGTGTATCAGCCTGTCAGCCTATCAGGAGTAATTGCCCGAATCTAATTATACTGTCGTTAAACTTGTGTAGATACAGTGCAACCTCTGTACAGCAAAATACTAGTAGTTTGGGACATCAACTATTGGCCGTTGTTAAGAGGTTGTTGATATATAGAGGTAAAATTTATGGTAAATATAGGATTAGGGAAATTTTGAAGGTGTTGTTATAGAAACTTATTTTTTAAGGTTATTGCTCTACAGAGAGCCGCTCTGGAGAGGTTATTCTGTAGTTATAATAGTTCTTACATCTTGTAAAATGGTAAATTAACTTTCAATAAGTGATAACATAATAATTGACAACGTTTGTATTTTTTCAAACCCTTACCTATTTTCAACATGAAATTATTGTAAGAATTCTCGTTGATATTCCGTAGTTTTTCTTGCATTATGAATATAAACTCCACCAACAGAGATAAATTCTGTGTTATTGAGTCCGGTGAATCCTGAAATAAAATTCATTAAACAAAATGTACTGGCTGGAAAAAAGGGGCATTTTTACTACACAGGCAAGCAAAAGATATGTTCAAAGCTTTATATCTATTGTAAAAAATATTATATCCATCCAATTCGTTTCAACCATGTCTTAATTGTGAAGGTACAGCTTAATATATAGTCCGCTTAATTAATCAGGTCTGTCACTTGTATGCAAACATTGCAATATCATCACATTGTTGTTGTATTGTTTTAAATATCTTGATTGGAGAAAAGGGCAGTAAAAACTACTACCTTATTCTCTAAGATACATACTAATACACATAATGTATATCAAAATAAGACATGTATTAGAGAAATTGTTATGTACACAATGTTATGCAAACAAGTATCTGACCTTTATACAAAAGTGTTATATAAATATTAATAATAAACTTACCCCTTGAATTTTGTATTCAGGCATTAGCCCTATAGCACCCATGTATGTACTTCCAATCGTCTTTATCTTATCGACAGCACGAAACTTTGGCTCATTCAGCAACTGTTATAAAGAAAGGAAAGAGATAATAACTCAAGAATAATTAACCAACAAATATTTGTAAAAGTTACCTCCCTTGTTTAGCACAAATCGCCATTAAAATACAAATTTGAGACATAACTTGCAGTGCTCACTTTTATCCAACTTGGAATAATGGAAATATAATTATAACCTTCAAGCCACTTATTGTCTGTAGAAAGAAATACGAAATAGCACACTAGTTTTACTACTCGAGTGTTTTAACCACAGTATCTTGGCACGATTTTGGCATATATACAACACACAATACCAAGTTATACTGTAATTCCAAACTGTCTGAACTATCCGTTGTTAAATAGCGGGTATTCTAGGATTTTTTTTCAGTATAATAGTTTAATAGATGCTAGTTATTACAGAAAGTACGTACCTCATCAAAATCAGCGATAATTTCGTTAAGAACTCTTAGACATTCCATGCCTTGATTGTTAGCATCTAACTCCATGTAAAACTCAGAGAAGTTAGGAATCGAAGCAAAGAATACACCAATCTTGGTATAATGTTGACTGTACAGCTCCTGTGTAAAATGAAATAAAAATGTATGTAAATTCTTTTAAACCCTTTTCTTCAAGGTGACGCATGCTGGCACATATACAATTCTATATACAAGTACATTGTACTCTCATACAGGCAGATGCGTTTCAGTGTCTTTATCTAGTGTATTGTAAATTATTTTAGATCGATCGAGAAGTAAGTTTCCACAAAATATATTGCTGTATCATGCAGAGAAGTTGTCAGTTACTCGCGAAAGTTAGAGCAAGTTAGAACCGTGTGAAAACTGATTCCTCAAAACCGACTGCCGACTGACCGCCATATTTGTATGAAATGATGTTGAAAAACAGCGCCAACCATAATGAAACAAAATAAACATAACTAACGTCAATTGATCAGTCGTTATGCCTTATTATGACTTTCTGTATCGTCTAACTCTTATATAGTACTAGTATGTCAGAGACTATTTGTCAGAAGTTTTAAGTGATTGCTCTGGATGAAGCAACCATGTGCTGTATCGTTTTGTAACATATAACATACCGGAAATTAACACTAGAACCTTGTAGTTTATCGCCAAACAACACTCAACAAAACAGCGTGTAAAATTCTAATCATACTCAGATGCGAAGTTCAAAGGAACAACACACAATAACATGTACCAAACACCACAAGTGAGCAGTGTGCTAATTTAACTTTTGCTAAAAAGTATTATATTCATATCAAGTTCAAAGACACTGATCGCCATTATGACCACACAAATCACAAATCCTGTATACGAGGGAATTGATTTATTAGTATTGATGAAGCTTAATTAAGTAGCATAACAATAAGCGTGTTATCGCTGCATGGTGTATGTTTAAACATGGATACTGACAATCTACGTATATTGGATATCGGAGACAACAAGTGCAGGTAATTATTGCACGACTGGCTCACTTTTATCCCACGTCTGATTAAAACCCAATGCTTTGCGAGGAAGACCGACATAGCGGTCGTGCGGGTTAATCTTCTGGCTTAAAGGTTTGTCTATATTACATCAGGTGTGAAACAGATTTTTACTGAGCTGATCGGTACCATTTAATCAATAATAGAAGTCATTCAAAGTTTCATAGTACATAAGAATGATATCATATCAGAAACAAATAATGCGCAAAAATCCATTGTTCACTGTGCTTGTTTAGTAGGTATCATCCGTTTAAACTCAAATCTTCTTAAAACCTGCATATATGAATATCGACATATTCGGCGAATAATAACTGATATCTAAACTATGATGTATACTATAAGTAGTACTTGACATAAGAACTTTTATTCAAACTGGAAACAGACCTGCGACTGGAACAACAAACGTATTGATGTCTGCATTTCTACATCGTTCTATATTACTAGTATATGACCCATCTCTCACTTCTGTGAACGTCGCATATTCATCATATGACTCACAGTACTCATCGCAATAGGAAGAAATACAGTGTCTTTGCACAGTCTCGGTGAAAAACAAACTTGCATTCAAAACAATAACTGACCAGCAATTTAGTACAATTGTATACCAGGATAAGACTTACAAGGAATAAGGCCAAACACAGAAAGCATAAAAAACATACAAGGCACAATGCCCAACTAAACAAGTGAATGATCCACCCCCGTCCAAGCTGTCAAAAAGCTGAATGAACTAGTTTCAGCAATCAAAACGCTGAATGCCCAAGGTGAATGACGGAGTTCATTAAAACGTAACACTTTAGAGTGTTATACTAACCATGTGACTTTTATTTTGGTTATCAATGAAATGTGCGGCCACATATGCCGGGAGGAGATTACATAAAATCTGTCGGTTATTGTTCTGTAAATCTGTCATTTCGATCTTCTCTTCGGTCGCCTATAATTTAAACCAAAGTATTCATATATATACTAGTAACTTCTATTATATATAGTTCCATAAGTAACATATACCTCCCTCGTTTTCAATATATCGGCCATTTGGCAAATCTGATAAGTATTAAAATAAAATGATAATCATGAATATACCAAGGGAATTGTATGTGTGGCAACCAGTATTATCAAACACGTTGTGCTAATGTTTTTCCTCAACTTGATGAATTTAAACGTATAATAGTACATGATATGTATAAAAGATCACCAATGTGACAAAACGATCACCTTTGCTCTAAAATACTAGGATTGCTACACCAACTGACACATGCATCGTAGACAATCGAAAGACAAATGGACGTATTATAGTGTACATCAACGTACCTGGGTTTTCCACAGGAAGTCCAATCTCGATGTCCACTCAGTTTGTCTACCTTGTACGTACAAGGTGACCATGAAGATCACTAAGACAACAATACCCGTGATGTCGGTTGGGATGATTGGACTGAAAAGGTTCAAGTCACAGCTGTTAAACTCCATGTAAAAACAAGAAACGTACATTAAATTTTCCTACAACATTTAGGTTTTAAAATAAGGCCAATAGCTCTGCTGACATATTGTTCCGGTACCAAAAACACCAACCATCTGTTAGATCATCGCTGGATAGATTTTTATGACCTTAGATGAAACACCTCTTAATATAAAACAAAAAATGTTGACTCAGTTACCATGCCGGTAAAAAAAACGTTGGAACTTCTGAGTAAATCGCATTAGAAATTATATTACATGTATTAACTATTTAGTATTTAAAACAATAAATAGTGGACATTAATGTTCAAAGAAGCTAACTAAAAAAGGATATTCATAATGACAGTCAATGTTCATTCTTTCATTGCTTACTTATATAAACTGTCAAATTCCGAGAACAGTATCTCGTGAGTATGTTCCATCATGATTATATAGCCCGCTCCAATGATCATCATCAAGAGAAGCTTGATACCCGCTGCAAGCTTCAGGAAGACAGAGACGCAGATGTACGTCACAACGCACGTGAGATAGACGTAATGTGGAACACTGCACTGAAGGTGGTCGTCTGTTGCCGTGTCAGATAAAACTGTTTTGGTAAAGCCGTGAAACAGTCCACCAGCACAGCAGAACTGGAAATAAGCATAAATTGTACAAATTATTTAGAAACCATTTCCTTTCATAACCGTCGCTATAGTACATAAACTACCGGGTATAAAGAGCTTGACACTGTCAAAGTAGGTATAAATCTAGCCCGTTCATTGACAGAGTGCCTTCACAAACTGTTATAACCTAAGATTGTGTCCGGAAGAGAAACTGTGTTAGCATTGATATTGACAGCTTTTATAATACTTAACAGTTTCTGCGAATAAAGTCTTATACTTTTTTGTATCCAAACTATGATACTAAACGAGTTCAAATACCTAATATTTCCCCTACTTTATTAAAACCGAAACATGATTCAAAACAATGTATTGCTTGTTTTGATGTTTACAAGTAATTCGATTTACTCCACACCGTTCTTCTGCTTCGAAATGAACACGCACCAAGATCTGTGCACTGAACAATTTATTGATTACGTGTGAAAGTTTGCAAGTACGTACCACATTAACCTGTGCCATCGCATACACAAGGGTGATAGTTGTGACCATCACAAACAGCCGTAACCCAGAGGATTTCCGGATATCGAATTCTGTACACTGAAAATTTGCAAAATAAACATAACATTTAAATGATTAATCTACTATATCTGCTTAAAACCAAATGGTTATTTCAAATTTCATAATCCAAACTATGTTGTTTTAAGTCAAATCGCATAACACCAGAGACTTATAATTACAATGTCCAGTATTTAACTATGTTACCATATATACCACCAGTTTCAAAAGTATGCATTCATCATCCAAACTAAACTATGTATATCTATAAATAGCAATGATTAAAATGATTATCATGATATTAAGTTTGTTACAATGTACTATAAAAAGTAACAATTTTAACGAATACATCTTTATAACCAAACTATAAATTACGGTATTACTATAAATAGAATCAATTTCGAGGAATAAATTTCTGCATCCGAACTATGCTACAATGAATAGATACAATTTCGACGAATAAAGTTAAGTAACTTAATCATGTTACTATATTTAGTGTCAATTTCAACGAATAAATCGTTACATCTAAACAAGGTTTCTATAAATAGCAATTTCAACGAATAAATATTTGTATCGATACTATGTTACTATAAATAGAAACAATTTCAACGAATAAATATTAGTACACAAATCATGTAACTTTAAATAGTAACAGAATCGACGAATGAAAACCATGTATTCGATTCACAGCATCAGTGTAAATGATTTGATGTTCCTGATGAAAGTGATGATTTGTGTTTCTTTAAAAACGTACATGTTTCAACGACTGTGTTAAAAGCACAACATTCACTATAAAAATACTAATATACCTTTAGCTTAACACTTAATATCAGCATCAGAACCACGGCTATCCAACAAAATGTAGCTAAAAATAGCATCAGAAGCAACAATGTTCTAGGAAGCATCACTGTGTTAACGGCGGCGGCACATATCAGCATTACTAAGGCACATATCATACTACTGCTAAATGCAAAATCATCCATAGCTTGATACTGAAACGAATCAAAAAAAGTTAATCAATAAATACAAACATTTCTACAAAATATATAGAGTGAAGTTACGCTTATAAAACAAGTCTAAACGGTTGTCTAAATGACCAATCGGTTTTATGAGTGGACATATTTCTTCTAAATGTAATGCTTTGAATTGTATATGTATTTACATATTATATAAAGGACTCAGTCAAGCATTTTGCCAGTGAAAGGTTCTCCTCGCCAAATTTGTATAATAAGAAAATTAAATTCAAGGACTAGCCAGTTGGAGACTCCTTTTACTTATCATTTTAATGTCTGCCACTTGTAAAGTAGTACACTGTAACTATTTTATTCATACAAAATAAGTAAATCTGGTTTACATATTCTTCAAACTCAATAATAAATGATATGATTTCTATCATACAAATTAAACATATGATGTGCATGGGTAAATGGTCAAGCCACAAGTTCCAATACTGAGTTATGGCTCTCACCTTTCAAACGTAAATCTACATCAGTATTACCTGTTTTTCTTTGGCCGATTTTTTAAATCTTAAGGTAAGATAGTTGACATGTTCAGTCTTCTCTCTGTCCACACTACGAGCAGTGATAGCCTGATTAAGATACTTGTTTACTCTGTCAACTGGTTTCGGCTTGTTTGAATGTCTGCAAAAGAAAGAAGAAAGTGCAAGACTTAGTACTCGTTGTTTATCATGTCCATACAGCGCCAAATTAAGCGTATCTGTATCGTGCCAAAGAAGGACGATCTATAACCACTCCGCCATCGAGGACGCTAGGTTTTGTTATTAATTTGTCTCGGTGATAAATCACATACAAAGCACTAACGATAACAACAATGTATCTACAATATATTTAATGTACACTCAGGCTCGGAACAGATACCTTATTTGGACTTTTTCCCAAGGAATTTATCCGACTTTCAAATCGTGCTGCTTTAGTTTCCTTAATATTGTAACGTTGTCTTGTCATACATTGGAGCCACCAATCCTCTAGAATGCAATTAATCATATATCTAGGACGTATTCATTTATTCGCACGTCTAGTTAATATACTTAAAAAGCCCGAGGATATTGCAGTATGACAAGAAATATTTTAACGCATTGACATATTGTTACGTAGGTTGATTATTTACCCGGTGGGAGAGTGTACTTCTATAGCGATATTGGGTTTTACTTTTTAGACAGAAGGTTTTGTGTATGGCTTCAACTCGATGTTTCATTTTTTTTATTACATGATTTGTCAAACTCGAAAATCGAAAACAGAGAGCCCAGGAGACTAGCGCTTTATCAACTGTGTCATCTGGGTTAAACTGTCCGCAGTACGATATGTAATAAGCACTTGCTACAGTTCTGTTCCACTAATAAACCCCATTTAAATCATGAAGATGTTTGCAATTTTAAAGAACGAATTAAGTTTTAGAGCAAAATGATCCGCTTTTTAGACAGATTCGCTATTAAGACCACCAGTTTTTACTTGTCTTACAATCGGAACTTTTCTGACGCAGTTGTCTGGCGCGTTGAGTGGTCCCTAGCTTTAGAACTTACACATCCAAAATGTCAGTATGTGAATACAGTTTGTTGGATTGCTTCGTTTATTGGCATATTTTGAATGAGTATGTATATTGTAGCGTGTTTAGTTTAGGGAACTATCAAAACGTTTGATGTATGGTGGGCATATATATTTGTTAAAGTTGAAACTGTTTCAAGTTTTTTTACCTTAAACTAGGCCATTCATACTTTTTAAAACTGAAACTATGTCTTTCAGCCTTTAAACAGCTAGGACCTGGGCTTTCGGGCTGAAGTTCATTTTCTTGTTTAGTTATATGTTCGGCATTGTACCGCATAATTGTGGTATATGATGTTTGTTATGTTTTATGTACTCGGCTGTTCAAGTTGAGTGCTGCCTCCCCTGTCTAATTATCTTCTTCTTGTACAAATACTAACCTCACATCAATGTGCGCTAAGCAGAAAACATTATCAAACTTCAGGCGCTCGAATTATGGGTATCTCATATGTACTAATAATGTTATAATCGTGGTTATTATCAAACAACCGCCTACCTTTCCTTGAAGGCTTTTCTCAATTTATCCGTCACAGAATAACCAAACTTTGTCTGCAATGCAAAATAAGGAAACATACAATTTGTAACAAGCGGATCACCAGCTGTCTGCAGATAGACATTCGCAAATGTTACTGTCTCAAACTTCGTAAAATAGCCAACGCATTGTCATACTGTCAAAACAAAATTATTTTCCAGATAATCGTGTCTGGGCCAAACTCTCATGAAACATATCAATCGCATCTAAATCTCTGGAATAAAGCTGGAATGTTTTTGCAAAGCGTCGAGGTCATTTCTATGCAAGCCTGGACTAAACAGTTATGTCAGAAAATGAAAACATTGCCCTGACTGAGTTTCTTTACAGCTTCATCTCGAATTTTGACACATACTCTATTTTTTTAATATACACAACTAACATGTTATTTTCTATACATGGACTCATCTTGTATTGTAAGTGGTCTTGATGAAACAGTGGGTTTATATTTAATAAATTTGAGAATTAAAAGTACTTTTGTCAATATTTAAGTTGATGTAACAAAAGTATGCCATACAAGAGTTTTTCATTTTGAGTGGTGTTAATAATATATAAGAATTAATTACTGTTCAACGTATAACACAATGTAATTGGGAAAAGGCAATTGGTTTTGAATGTTAAATAATTTGATCACAAACTGATTTTAGTATAATATTTTTCTTATTAATTATGGCCAGAGAAATACAGCTCAATGATATATAGGAATACATGTATACTACAGGTACTGTGGTTTTCAATACATATACTAGTAGATTATTTTGGTAACACACTGAAATAATAAAAACCTCCCTAATCCGAAATCCTCTCTAATCCGAACTTTTTGGGCAGTCCGGAGGGAGTTCGGATTAGGGAGTTTCTACTGTAGATTGATTGGGAGGCATCACGACATTCAGGTCTGCTGAGTACAGAGGCTGTCACAGACTCTGGTATTTTGATGAACGTAATATTTAAAGGGGGCCTATAGCAAAACGGAGGACGAGTAGGATGAGATGTTTTATCTATGTATGTATAGCATGAATACAAAGAAACAAGACCAATATTTGTTTGTGATTCTGAACATTCAGCTTCCCTTAAAAATACAATATGTTTATATTATATCGAGTCAACATCAAACAAACCACAGCACAACGATCAGGCTTTGTTATCTCTGCATTAGCGTAAGTTCAATTGTATATGGAAAATGAAAAAGAAACGTTGTTGCAATGATACATGTTATAATTGGTATCGACGTGTTTTATTTTTATCAACTACAATCAACTTTTGGAAACTTACAAATTTGTTAGATCCACTATGACCATGGTGTGACTTGTGTGAGTCCTCGCATTGTGGATTGAGAACGTTAGAGAATGGTATCTCAGCATTGAACTTCACAGAGTGTATTAATCTCATAACACAGTTTGTTACACTGCGGAATGACAGCTTCTTGGCTCTTATACCCGTCAACAAACTCTTGTCTGAAAGCATAGTCTCCTGAAAATGTGAAAAAGAACCAGACGAAATAATGCACAACGAATGCAAGAAGAGCATCGCCTAAAACATGACAAGGAATTGGATCAAGGCAATGTTGGGAAAGGTTTTTGCAAATAGCTATGTATGCATTATATGTTACTATATGAACTCTACAGATGGTTTCATATGTTGTTTCATGATAGATATCAAGATAATAGGTAATTTCCTCATGGGATGTTTGCGTACGCACATAATTGCATAGTTGCGCATGGTATAGTACATTTTTTTATAGTTGCATAGTATGCAGAAATGCATTTGCAAGGAGCGAATGGAGATAAGAATGGATTTGGCTACGAATAATGGGGTACAATTAAGTACTAAATTGTATGAATTGTGTTACCATATGTACTGTCACAATTTCTCTTCAAAATATTCACGATTTTATTTCTTAATAGATTAAATCAAACGTTCATAATTTTAACGTCATTAAATTTTCCAATTTTAAATGTCACTGCCAGTCTTTTGTAATAGTTTTACCTGATTTTGTATTATACTGTTTTACATCGAAAAATGTTGGATGTTTTTTGTTTATTAAATGGTATACTAGTAAGATACATCCGCAAGCTCGATACATGTAAGGACTTATCCACCTGCCAGCGAAGATGAAGGTACATATACTTCTTTTAACGTTACATACGACATAATCAGGCACATGTCATGTTGATTGTTGAATTCGCATTATCTATAAGCCAACTAGATATTTCCTTCAAATAATAACTATTGACATTTGAATGGATTGGCATCGGTATATTAAGGTACGGCTTAGCAATTCATGACAACAAATATAACTCCTTGCTAATGGACACGATATATGGATATCGCTAGCTTAGAAAGAGGTCGTTAGTACAAAAAGCTATTTTGAGAAAACAAAAAAACACCGACTAGAAACTACTTTACGTAGTGAAAAAAAGTGTTTTCTACTTCATTATTGTCAACATGACTATTTTGGATTTACATTAAAGTAGGCTTATAAGAAGCGCATTGCGATGCAAATTCCAAATATGTAGGAGTCGAATGAGATATTCAGTAGAACTTACGAATTGACATGCAATCGAGGGAGACATTGAACTGTGAGTTCATTGTCTTCCAACATCACACAAAATACGTTACTTAAACACATATCTAGTGAAACTTCAATCTTGAAGATTTATTTAGACAATTATAGGCGTAAATTGGTAATTCATAAAGGCTCGACTTCAAAAACATTTCTCCAGACGATGATATAATCTTATTCTTCTATGTCAGCGATATGTATCCGTACTTTTCTTTCTTACCTTCTTTTCTACAGGCTGACTGGTAGAAGACTTGATGAAATATGTTTCAATACCATGTTCCTGTAGGTACGTATTTCTGTCACCTCCGTTACCAGGTTCTACTTCATACTCTCCATGTAGATACTCCAAGGTTTGTTTGGTAATGTGCACTCTCCTGTAAACAATCATATAATTCAAATAGTTCTCAACAATCGTTTATTCATTCATACGCGTTAGTTAAAAAAGTCCGGATAAACATGTAGTTCTCAACAACTGGTCATTCATGTCTTAAAAAGGAAAGAAACAGATTTTGGATTAGCTATATGTTATTAGAAAGCACGTTCGGTCTGATAGCGACAAACTAATATTTGTCATCCAGCTATACCATTTCGCGGAGGTCAAATACAGAAAGTAGTTCAGGCATTTTTCAGTAAGCGCGCACAGAATTCTGAAATGTGGTACATGTATTAACTTTAGTCACACTGCTTCGGATATTTTAACTGATTTTAATGACAAAGCAAAGCATCTGGACGGTCACATTGCGGTTAATTTATGCAATTATCGGCAACCAAAAATATTCCAAAATATCAAATCAAATTAACGCGTTTTGTTTTATACATAATTATTGTGAAATTGACAGAAAAATACTGGAATTATTTGATGCTGAACTAAACTGGCTAAAAACATCAAAATGAAGGAAAACTATTTTTCAAAAAGCGTTTGAAAATGTTTTATAACAGTTATAGTACAATATAAAATGATTCAGAGTCATATTGCCAGAAAATCTTGTCCAGTGGAAAGATGTGCTGTTAGTTCATCTACAGTTGGATTAAACATTCGACCACTGATTATAATGCTCGCATATTAGCTAAACTCACTAACTCGCATAGAAATTCAAATATCCCCAAATAGTTTTGACTTGGCAAATGTCAACGTTCTCCTCCTATTAGCTTACAATAGATGGAGACATTGCACTGTGAGTTCATTGTCTTCCAACTACACAACATGCGTTAACAAACACATATCTAGTGAAACTTCAATCTTGAAGATTTATTTAAATAATAATACGCGTAAATTGGTAATTTATACAGTCTGGAATTCAAAAAATACTTCCACAGACTTTGATATATTTTATCAAATTTATCAAACAATTTAGACGTTTATAATATGTATTCTAGACGCAATTTGGAGGGACAATTTAGGGTGTACCAGAGTAATGTATTACAGGAAAGCTTTATACGGGCATCCATTGGGTATTAAATGAGAAAATGTGAAAACAATTACATCAGAAATTGACACTCTCTGTGACATCATTGTATCATCTAAATATATATCATATGAATGATAAATTCTGATTGGCTTATGTCTGGGTCACAAATATACGTAGAAGAAACAAACAATATCACTGAATATGATGAAACCCCCAGCCACCGTCTGACACAGTTACGCAAGTATCAGATGTGTGAAATTAGATGCCATGCACAACTTAGTCTAGATTTAGTCATGATGAATGATGAGCCTCGCAAAGTTTCGTTGAACGCCGTAGTCGAGCAAACATACGAGATACCAGGAATACAACGCAGCAGTTGCAATATCGACTTAAAACACACCAGCCCTGAATGTAAATCTATAGTTACATCATGTAACCGGCAGATACATGTCAATTAAATATAAACTACAATGTACCTGATTGGTATGAAATAATATTGACCGCATTAAACAGACTGGTATACTGTTATTGACTTATTTTGAGGTGAATATGATGTTTTGTTTACCTGAAAAAGTGATATTGACCGATGACGAAGTCAGAGGTCAATATCACTTTTTGAAGGTCAACTAAACATCATATTCATCGAAACATAAGTCTACAACTGTTATATTGTATACCATACCATACGTCAAGGAAATAAAACCTATTAGTGGCTCTTTTTAAATTATAACAACTTCAGCCTCTCTTCAGAAACAAAAGACGACTCTTCAAATGTTCTAGCTAACAATGCTTTTCTTATGTATACATGTATGAGAGAGTATCCACGTATTTATTAACGGCATTTATCAATAATGGTTAGAGCCTATAAATATGTATGAGCAGCTGTATGCCAAATACTACGGGAAATAACGTTACGTTGTCTGGAACGTTATACCGCAGGAAATGACGTCACGCCATAAACAAGAGGGCCCAAAGGGCCATAGGTCGCTCACCTGTCCTAGTCGTTCATGCACCCCTAATGGTAGCCTCTATTGCATGTACAAGGTTTTCATATTGTCTTATGCTTTAAAATTTACATCACAATTAGACCCAATGACTTATTAAAGTGATTTGACCTTGTGACCTAGTTTTTGACCCCGGATGACCCAATATTGATCTTGACCTAGATTTAGTTAAGATGATTATTGTGACCAACTTTCATAAAGATAACGCCGAAAATGTGCCCTCTAGTGAATACACAAGGTTTTTCTATGATTTGACCTTGTGACCTAGTTTTTGACCCCGGATGACCCAATATCAGACTTGACCTAGATTTTGTTGAGATGATCATTGTGACCCAGTTTCATAAAGATTAGGCCAAAATTGTGACCTCTAGTGACTACACAAAGTTTTTCTATTATTTGCTCTTGTGACCTAGTTTTTGACCCGGAATGACCCAATATCCGACTTGACCTAGATTTTGTTGACAAGATAATTGTGACCAAGTTTCATAAAGATTAGGCCAAAATTGTGACCTCTAGTGACTACCCAAGGTTTTTCTATGATTAAACCTGGTGACCTAGTTTTTGACCCCGGATGACCCCATATTGAACCTGACCTAGATTTTGTTGACATGATCATAGTGACCAAGTTTCATAAAGATTAAGTTAAAATTGTGACCTGTAGTGACTACACAAGGTTTTTCTATGATTTGACCTTGTGACCTAGTTTTTGACTCCGGATGACCCAATATCGAACTTGACCTAGATTTTGTTGACATGATCATTGTGACTAAGTTTGATAAAGATTAGGTCAAAATTGTGACCTCTAGTGACTACACAAGGTTTTTCTATGATTTGACCTTGTGACCTAGTTTTAGACCCCGGATGACCCGATATCAAACTTGTCCTAGATTTTGTTGAGATGATCATTGTAACCAAGTTTCATAAAGATTAGGCCAAAATTGTGACCTGTAGTGACTACACAAGGTTTTTCTATTATTTGACCTTGTGACCTAGTTTTTGACCCCGGATGACCCAATATCGAACTTGACCTAGATTTTGTTAACATGATCATTTCGACCAAGTTTAGTAAAGATTAGGCCAAAATTGTGACCTCTAGTGACTACACAAGGTTTTTCTATGATTTGACCTAGTGACCTAGATTTTGTTGAGATGATCATTGTGACCAAGTTTCATAATGATTAAGCTAAAACTGTGACCTCTAGTGTCTACACAAGTAATTGTGGACGGACGGACGGACGGACGACGGACGACGGACGAAGAGTGATCACAAAAGCTCACTCTGTCACTTTGTGACAGGTGAGCTAAAAAGTAATATCCACCCCAGTCTCGGTTTCGGGAGGTGTATATTAAAAATTATAGACCTCTCGTTCAGGCCGTCTAAGCCAATCAGAATCCTTGTAACATAATAGGTATACAATATTACTAATTACGGATTACTACTAAACATGTTTTAACGATATGGGATGTACAATGTACATGTATCAAGATATATTCAATGGCTCGGCCAATACCTACCCAGGCAATCCACCTGACTCCATTGTGTTTGCAAGGGTGACGTCATTGCTCCATACGTCATACTGCCATTTCTTGAGGCCAAGAACGCCGCATAACACCCTTCCTGTATGTATTCCTACGCGCATGTTTAGGTTTACTCCGGTTGATTCACAGACAAAACTGAAAGTACAATTGAAATAAATACTAACTAATAATATGATTTAAAAAAATAATTGTGCGGCTAAAAGCACTTTTAATGAACACCATGTGCATGAAAACGTTTCGGTATACTATATACATAGGATGGAACGATATTATAGTCACGGCGATAAAGAGTGTAATGACTGTAATACTACATTTGAAAAATGTCCAATAATTGCAAAACTACGCTGGAATAGACTACAATAACAGAAATACTACACTTAAAAAGAATGCAATAACTGCAATGCCACATTGGAAAAGAGTGTAATATAACGGCAATGCGAAAAGAGTTTAATAACTGTACAAATACACTGGTGGAACAGAGAACGATAACTGCAAAACTACAATGGAAAAGAGTATAATAACTGCAAAACTACATTGGAAAAGAGTGTAATAACTGCAATACTACATTGGAAAAGAGTATAATAACTGCAAAACTACATTGGAAAAGAGTGTAATAACTGCAATACTATATTGGAAAAGAGTGTAATAACCGCAAAACTACAATGGAAAAGAGTATAATAACTGCAAAACTACATTGGAAAAGAGTGTAATAACTGCAATACTACATTGGAAAGCAGTGTAATAATTACAATACTACACTTGAAAAGAGTACAATAACTGTAAAAATACATTGGAAAAGAGTGTAATAACTGCAATACTACATTGGAAAAGAGTGTAATAATTACAATACTACACTTGAAAAGAGTACAATAACAGCAAAACTACATTGGAAAAAAGTGTAATAACTGCAATACTACATTGGAAAAGAGTGTAATAACTGCAATACTACATTGGAAAAGAGTGTAATAACTGCAATACTATATTGGAAAAGAGAGTAATAACTGCAATACTATATTGGAAAAGAGTGTAATAATTACAATACTACACTTGAAAAGAGTACAATAACAGCAAAACTACATTGGAAAAAAGTGTAATAACTGCAATACTACATTGGAAAAGAGTGTAATAACTGCAATACTACATTGGAAAAGAGTGTAATAAATGCAATACTATATTGGAAAAGAGAGTAATAATTGCAATACTACACTTGAAAAGAGTACAATAACTGTAAAAATACATTGGAAAAGAGTACAATAACTGTAAAACTACATTGGAAAAGAGTGTAATAACTGCAATAACTGCAATACGACAATACGACATTGGAAAAGACTGCAATACCGCACTTGGTGTGCTATTTCAACATCACACCCTTAGTTGGACTATGACAAAAGTAAGCACACGGATATCTAATCACTCAAAAAAAAATTACTAAGTAAAATGTTATTACTTATTTCAAGTAATGTTCAGTAAACCTTACAGTAAATATTAACTAAGTATTACTTACTTTTTAAGCTATAGTAATATAATACTACTTTAAATAATTATGTTTCTTTAAGTAATTTAATCTGAGGGGAACTTCTACCTTTAAGTATTAATATTACTTAAAATCTGTATGAACAATAATTTTGTACAGTATAGAACTTGCAAGCAGAATATACAGCCCAGTAAAATAAGTTAGGGCAATTTTATCACAATATCTCAGACCCCTAACTAAAATTTAAATGTTGTCAATGAGCGGAAAATGATTTTCCATTTCAGTAATAGCAACCTTAATTGACTACATCACCGCCACTTTCAATCCCAGACGTACAGCATCTTTACACAAGCTGTCTGTATACCAAGTTTTATTGGTGTACCTTGAACAGTATGTTAAGATACATGTATACTCTGAAATACAAACTCGTCATAAATTTTAACGTGAACAGAATTGATTTACTTGTAGTAAAATAATTTTACCATGAGTAATCTTAAAAAAGAGTTAATTACTTACAACAAGTAAAAAGATATAAAAAAGGTGTTTGAATAGTCTGTGTACTGTGGTATTTGTACATTTGTATTACCTCCCTTTATTAAAAAAAGTATTTTTTATAAATGGATTTACCTGTTTCAGGATAAAATGTTTTTTATCTGTAAAATGTTCTTTAATTAACAAGTTAATATTTCTTATAATTGGTATAAGCATTTTTATTTTATTAAGAAGTATGTAATTATTAATCAATTATTTATTTAAATAGTAGAATGGTACAGTCAATGGTTATCAAGGGTCATTACTAAATCCTGATCTGCAGAGCTGCAGTTTTTAGTAATTAATTTACTTATTGTTAATTCACTTTAAAATAATAAATAATACTAAAATCCAGTATTTTAATTACTTGAATTAAATAATTACTTAAAGTAATTCATATTAGTAATGATTTGCTTAAGTAATTCTTTCTCTCAGTATTTAACAAGTTATTCAAGTATTACTTGATTTTCTGACAACTATTTTTACTTGAAAGTTTACTTGAAATAAGTAAAAAATACTTGATTTGAGTATTACTTAGTAATATTCTTTTTGAGTGAATTTAGTCTCCAGCTACACCCTTAACAATGACACCCTTTGCTACATTAGGCATTACAGGCATCTTACAAGAAATATATCTATCACCTATCTATCATATCAAGCATGTACATGACACAACCAATGACGGACAACTGTGGTGAATATCAATTTACCCAGAATTTCAGACATTAGACAACTATGTACATTACATGCTACACACTACAGGTATCCGTGTCATAATCGCAGCGTTATTTGATTCTATCTCTTGAAATGTTCTTCTGGATAATGTGTATCGTGATGGGTTTGGAGTTATTGTTTTGGATTCTAAGACCTTTTAAACAGTTTTTAAGTCATAAACGTCGGAAAGGTGATACACTTTACCACAAAATCAGTATGTCTCCTCTCAATGTACTGATATATAGATCGCTAATAAATGACCGAGGTATACCGCATGTATGTGTAGACTAAAAGTGCATTCCATATATTTACAATCCAGTTAGGATATTGCGAGAGTAACGTTGCCGTTTATGTGTACACAAAAGATAACAACCAATGTATGAACAGGTAGAGCGAATATATTATGTTAGTTAAGCATTGAGGATATAGCTGTCTGTATAAGCCTTTACAATTGGTTTTACATCGTAATAGTGAACTCGACCCCTACGTCACTATATTCTTCCCAAGACTAGACTATAGTAGACACTTCGCATCGGCAAAGCGCCAATAACCACTATATTGATGGACTTACTCTATTGCGTCTATCATGTCCATTCCCATCTCCACACAACATTTGGCATGATCTTCCCTATGTTCGGGTAATCCACTAACACAGTAGTAACAATCACCAAGTATCTTAATCCTTAGACAATGGTTATTCTGAAAAAAAACCCACAAAATATGTTGAAATCAACGGAGATTTACAGAAACATTGTCTTGAACTTTGTCAAGTACATGTATAATTTTTTTTATACTCTTGAATGAATGGAATTGGACATGAAATGTAGCACTCAAACAGCAGAGCACGAAAGTCACACACAATGATTTGCTTGATCTGCATGAAAGTTGTCCCGGACAAAATGAGGATTTCTTGTGGAAAACATTGACTTGTACTGGGTTGATAAGTACGTATTTATTGTCTCAGACAGTTTGAAACAACGTTCATCAAATTGACAGTCCAGTGCTATATCGGACGCGCTAATATCCAAGACTGGCAGCATTTTCATATACTTGTAAGTGGCTAGACAATGCGTCAAAACACCAGGTGTCGCTAATGACAACAAGATAATTCACCGCACAGATAAACAATTATAGAAGCCACAGTAAAACACATTAACTACTGTTCCCATAGAACACAAAATCAATGTTTAATCACAAGTCAATGATTATTTTAGTGTGTCTTGATCTTTTGTCTTGCCGATAAAGTGGGGATATTGACTCTGGATGTTTTCATTTATACCCTCATCTATATGTCAGTGAACTTTATATGCTATAATCAGAGATTTATTATCTATCATTGTTAATGCACGAGGGCATGCTGCATGCAGAGTATGTTGGCGAGGACATGACAAACCCTACGGGATACATTCCGTGTGATTAAATTCAATAAGATATTCGTATAGTAGAAACTCTATCCCACTAGGCTTATAATTCCTGTTCAATATAATAACTGCACATAGACGAGAAATATCGCTGAGTCAGCAGTTCCTCTGATGATACAAAAATAACTACCAAAGTTGCACTGGTGCGTGGTAGGCTATATCTTTTCCCATCTATTCTGGGTAGCCTACTTATTGTAGTGGAAGCTAAAAGAGCATAGTTACATCACTACATTTAAAACTCGGAGTCATTACGCAGTAGAACACGGTTATGCCAACACATTTACCTTATTTGAGCAACCTCGATACAAACGGAATCCGTTGTAGTGGTATTTACTAGTATATAAGTGGGGCGTGCTGACTGGGGCCGAATGTAGATTGTTCAGTGTGTGTTTCCGCGCTTCCGGTTATACGCCCAGTCGTACCGAAACATTTTAGGATAATAATACCTATGTTCACATATTGGTAAGTACCAACACGTAATAGTATTAACCATACTGTACTTGCGGTCAAATAGAGAAGCAGCCATGTGTCTGTATACCCTCAAGTTTTCTTTTATGTATGATAAAACAAAATCATAAAATGCAACCAGACGCAGTCACCTTCATCTTTCACGATGTTAGGGAATAGTATATTCATGTCTCGGTGATCATTGAGTACACACTTAGGCAATAAGTACACTACAACCTCTCGTAAAGACCACCTTAAGATCAGACGCATTCGCTTTAATAACACAGTCTATTATATATTATTTTACTTTGAAATTAATCACCTTAATAATCGCCAATTCCTTCAAGTTACGTACATCTACATGTCCAGGAAATACTGTACAAACTGGAGAAGAAGTTGCGTCCACAAGAATGCGCTTAAGGACGGACAGACGGACGGACACAGACTTACTGATACAAGCTGAACCCAGTATATCCTCCATACAACAGCTTTTTGCGAGGGTATAATATAATTCTAATAGTTTTTGTTTTGTGATTGACGGTTGTCTGTATACATTTACTATGCATTTGCCAAAACGAACGGCATTTCATCGTGCGCAAGTTTTAATATATATGAGCATATCGGGACAAGACCAACACTGACGTCAAGAAAGCAATTTCATACCCGCGTATCTAAATAAAGTCAGACTGGGATCAAAGAAATCGTATTATAAGTTGATTTATTACAAATCCATAATTTGCTTTGTTGCATCAGGACAATCCTTTTAAGCTGCCATCATGAGAAACAGACAGACGTCTCAAAATTATTCCAAAATTTCAGAGAAAATGTTCATAACAAATGCGCCTATTGCATCACAACGAGCTATTTGTTTAGTCTGTTTTGTCTAGGAGGTTAGATTGAAACTGCCTTCATGAATGAGATAACAGCACCATGGGGGATTGAAATAGTTGTGTAGAGTCTTAAAATTGTATAAACAAGCTTCTTTGCATTTCGAGATCAGTTCAGATAACTGTCACCAGGTCCCATGATTATCAAACTTTTTTCATCCTCAACTCAATTTTATGTTTAAACTTCAAATGTTTCTAATAGTAAAACGTCTGGCTGGTGTTTTATGGAAACCCTTATATTAATGAGATAACATAACAGAAAGTAAAGTCATATTTCCCAATAAAGATGGTTTAATTGATGCACTGTTAAGGGCCAAATCAAGTTTCATGCTCAACGTGGGTTGAACATGAAAAAGGCTTTATAATTATTATATTATTATTTTTATTTTTTTAATCCCTTTGTTAAGATTAGATTGGTTAAACAGCCGTATACGTCACTAATGTCTCTCATGAGGACGATGGTAACAAGGGGACCAAGATGACCCTATCTCGCTCGCCATTGAACAAACATTTTCACCAAGATTCACGAATGTCCAATTGGAAATGTAGACCCTATTAAAAATGAGATTTACCGTGTGATCTAGTATTTGTTCAAACTTGACATATACATGTATTTCATCAAAACCAACTTAACCAGGACTCAATAAAGTCCAATGCAAAATGCAGCCTCTATTGCATACACAAGGCCATTCTACGGTTTGACCTATTTATTGATTCCAGATGACTCATATTCGAATATGACCTAGTTTTCTTCAAAACAATTTTTTTTACTAAATTAACCAACCTGTAGACGACGCAACACATACCTTAGCTAGATGATCAAATCTTCCAAACAGTTCGTTGAGTATTTTAACCAAGTGTTCTGCTGAACAATGGGACGATAAACTGGTGAATCCTACTATATCAGCAAACAGGATACTGAAAATAAAACATTAATTGACTTACAATAATCTACATGGGTGAAAGAAAAATTCTAAACAAACACTAAAATCCTGAAAAGTAGGCAATGCATAAGCAGAAATCCTGATTTACTGGAAAATAAAATACTTTGTTGTACACTCAGAAACCTGAAAACCATAAAAAAACATAGGCATATGTATCCATGCACTACTATATTTAGTTCAGTGACGTTAGGTCAATGACGGCAAAAGCATTATCACTTCATTTGATAACTGATGACGTCATTCCCGGGCGATTGTGTATATCACGTGATTGATCAAATGTGTTCAAATCTTGAATTAGTTTAAAAGAAATACATAGGTTTCATATTCTAGCCACTTTGTTCCTGGTGGTGTCCATCAAAGGGGTTTGACACATAAACCTGCAATAATTAATGATCGGTCCACTTTGAATAGTGTTTGTTCGTTACAGAAACGAATATGGAAGTAGTTAAAGCTCGCAATCGTTAACAAAATCAATTCTACGTTACAGTGGGCCATTCACGGGAAGTAGTAAGTTGACCTATGCAAACTCGAATATGCTGCATATTATGTACGAGGATGTGTCTTACCTCGGTGAAAATATATTTTTGGGGATGTTTGGAGTCTTATTGTGAGCATAACAGTTATTTGTTTACGTCAAGTTTGGGCTTGTTTTGTAGATAAATTATTCAGCTTTTGATAACACCAATCCATAGTTGTATATGTTCTCTTTTGGCAAAGAAATGACCGTTTGAAGGAGATTCGGTGTGTTATTAGTTCAGACTTTCTTCAATCCCTTGGTATGAAATATAGTAGTCTAAGGAAAAAAAATTGAAAACAGTTTTTAATTATTGTAGGTTTATGTGTCGAACCCCTTTGGTATCCATAGCACGATGGTCAGAGCTATCAGAAGCTTCCATACGACGAAACTATATGATAATACATATAATACGTTTATTAATGATTTAGGCCACCATCCCATAACATGAAACTAAAAGATTGTAAATTTATTTGATCCTCACTGTGGTAATATATGAGGTATTCAGCCTCGTCTCAAAAGTGGCAATTACAAATCTACTTTTCGTTCTCGATTCCCATGTATTACGCCATGATATCATATGCAGCTTTATAACATCTCAATGTATTTTGAAACGCCTTTGAACATGTTCCGCATGAAAAGGGCGCTTTATAAATCTGGTATATTATTCTTCATAATGTTACGGAGAAAAACATCTATTTTTGATGATTTTATAAATGTTGGTAAATCACTAAAATTTAAGTTCGTTTGTAGTTACAAACTACCTGACACATTCATGGCGCCGGGTGTAACATCTATAGAACATCTGTCAGATAAAAATTAAAACGTATATACCTATTTAAATATTTGCAGTAGCAAATTACCTGACACATTCATGGCGCTGGGTGTAAGTTTTATGGAACATCCCTCAGACTAAAATCAAAGTATATTGGCATTAAAAATTTACCTGACACATTCATGGCGCTGGATGTAAATCTTATGGAACATCCCCTGATGTGGTGACGTAATGTCATTTTTCATCTCCATGGCAACGTGTTGAGGAAGAACGCTGAGTAATAACTTCTCCTGAAAAACATAAAACATCGATAACCTTAATTTTTAAATACACTTAATGCTGAGCATAGCCTTTTTTGCCAGTCAGCTTTCAGCTGAAATATGGCAGGCATATGAGTGCCCCAAGCCGAATTTGAACCCAGGTCGCCAGATTAGACGACAAGCGCGCTAACCATTGAGCTACGGAGGCACACTTAATGAGGTGGACCCCTACTGGAAACTGGCGTAGACGCGGACGCCAAGAGTAACCTGGAGAGGATCGCTGCAAAAGGAGATGAGAGAGCACCACTGAAGCTGGAGCCAAGTATAAACGCAAGCTGGGGACCGGCTCCATTGACGGAATCTTTGAAGGCATTGTGTGCTAGGTAGGAATATGTAAGTACATTATAAGTAAGTAATGCTAAACCATTTAGACATTTCTATATAATTATATATTCGGCTTCTTTAATGCAGACAATGCTTTGTTTAACGGGTCATAATTTAATACAAACCCTAACTAATAGACCATTATCATATTTGTGTTAAAACTAATAGCATTCGTTGGCCCCAACCGAATCAGTGTTTGTGATCCTGCTTTAGAATGGACACCAAGCCTCGCCTCGAACAAGCTGCGTTAAGCTCATCAGTTTAAAGTACAATTGCGCGAATGATTGCAATACGCAGGAACATGACCGCCGTTGTGTAGGCTGACAGACACTTTCTGTCTAGGAAATAATCTTGCCAACTATGTAACAACCCCCTCACAATCTCAAAAGATAATAATAACCCGGACAGGGAAAGTAGCAATCATCAGAAACAGCAGAGCAGAAAGAACAACCTCTACTTGTAAGAAATAACAGAAGTAATTTATAACGATTCTTATCTCAGTGGCTGCTGAACATGTTCTAATTGATTTAAACGTTTAAACGGATCAAATGAACCGGTCGCTATAAAGGACACGGGCAATAAGTCATCATCAACTGAATTAACATCCAACATAATTATAATTATATTACATCCTGGGACCCTTTACTACCAAATTCCCATAAAGTTAAATGAAGTATGATTGCATGTTTCCCATCGAGTATAATCAAAAGCGTAATTACACCATTTTGGTTTTCTGAGCATGTGCTATAATCCATAGCCATTGCGCGAACAAGCTAATTTGGTTTTCTGTGCATTTGGTGTAATACAAATATATCCCAAGCACAAACCAGCGAATGTGGCTGCCTTACATGTTATATTATTAATAATTATATTGATGCGTGTGATTTGCAACTTTGAAATAGACGTGGTATAAAAGGTTTGTTATCTGTGGTGAATAAACCATAGAAATAACTTGATTTCGTGGTCCAGAATCCGTCCACGAACCATAACGTGTTTTAGTGTAAACGTTGCCTATCTGAGGCAGCGGCACTCGAACTATGCAGTGGTCAGAGGATGTCGTACTGGGCAGCTGTGCTTCAGTATTTACCTTGAATACGTATATTTAATACGAATGCCTAATCATCGTCGGAGTTTGTTACGAAATATACGGTGTACGAAACGGGAAGAGAAGTAAACAATCGTTAGTACGAAATAATTGCGGTACTAATAAATCTAACTAAAAATAAGAAATAACATGCTCTGCAATTTCTGCTCTAATTTAGCGCCAGGATTTATGTACAAGTAGAACAGTCTATCCAAATTACCCGAATGATATATTACTAGGAAAACCAGAGTTATCCATGTTTGTATTAAACATTTGCCAGTAGGCCAAAACATTAAATTCCAGTCTATTCAATGGAAATACAGAATACAGAGCAATAACAAATGATTAGGGCGAGAAATAACATGGTAGGAGTCAAAAACCGAAGTAGAATCGATGCGACTGTTAGACATTTATATAAGACTGGTACATCGGCACGATGAAGATAAACGGAACGTTCAGTATTCGAACGGGTTCTAGTCTACATTTAGATCGTATTCGTCAATCAGAGTCTGGCGCTATCATGTACTTGGTCGTTACTTCTTAAATTCATTTGTTTTGAAAGTGTGTGAATACAACGTATTATAACCGATATTGGATAGGCAGAATCAGCAATCTTTATCAGAGTTTGTGATTATATAACGCAATATCGAGTTCCAAACGTTGCAGAAACTTTTTTTTGAAATTGTGTAAATATGATAACCGATATAAATGTTGAATCAGCAGTTTTGATCAGAGAGTTTGTGATGGTGAAATGCAATATCAAGTTCCAAACATTACATGTACTTTTTGAAATTTCGTGAATATGAAATTGAAAACCAACATATTGGCAAAAACAGAACATTTTGGAGAGAGAGTGTGTGGTGATTTATACACAAAACTTGATTTGTATAATGTAACAAATGTTGAGTGATCGTGATGTAATAAATAGAATATGTGTTATGTGTCTATGTAGGTAATACATGTACGAATATATTACTAATTGCACATACTTTCACTCAAATACAGCATAAAGCGTTTTTGAAAAAGATGGTATAACGAAGAATAAACATATATTAACAAGGCATTTCCGGGCACAGATAACTGTATCATTGATTTAGAGTAAAAAATGGTTTTTTTTGTAAATTTAAAAAAAAACACGTATAGTTGATCGCTAACATGTGTCAATTACAATGTATGTAATATATACATGACACAGCGGATTCTGAATGCCAAGGACGATCACTACAGTTTTGGTTTTCAGACTAAAATTCATTAATAGTTCCCCACACTTTGTATAATCAATCTTTTTAATACATTATTGTCTAATTTGATTTGTGGCAAACGTAAATATATGAACATCTCGCGGTAATATTTCAATTTTAAAATATCATGATAACTTATGCATGTTGAGCAAATTAAAAGGAAACAAGGCAATAACAAATACATTGCATAAAAACATTCGCCCGAAAAACATAAAATTCGACATATTCACACCTCCGCGTGCTTTTAATGGAAGTTAAGGTTTTTACGGCACTTTTTGTTTTTGAAAATACAGTTAATTTGAGAAGGCAATTTTGTAACTGCGAAGCTGATTACAATAGGCAAAAACACAAGTCATTAAAGCAATCAGAGAAGGCAGCTAGAGAATTGAGAGAGATTTTGTTGGCACTCTGTACCGATAACATCCGATCGAATTATCATTCCATTTCGCAAAATGAAATTAATCGTTTTATTGAATATGAACGGATGATATCAACGGTACCAGAAAATGTCATACGTACGTATTACGTTCCGTGGGTTATGGTTTCAAAACAGACAACTATAAGTTATTTAGTATTTATTTATTTATAATTTTTTAATAGTTTTAGAACTATTTTTAAACATTTCTCCACCCGGTAAGTACATCGGACAGTCGTAGTGACCAGATTCACAGATTGCCCGGTATTAATTATCATACAACCAGTACTAACTTTCTCTACTATAAGTAACTGACAACTTCTTTACATGTGGAGGACAAGCCTATAGCGATAACCTGACAACTGACAAACTCTCCTCATGTAGAGGACAATACTGTAGCCATAACCTGACAACTGACAAACTCTCCTCATGTAGATGACAAGACTATAGCCATAACCTGACAACAGACAAACTCTCCTCATGTAGAGGACAAGACTGTAGCCATAACCTGACAACTGACAAACTCTCCTCATGTAGAGGACAAGACTATAGCCATAACCTGACAACTGACAAACTCTCCTCATGTAGAGGACAAGACTGTAGCCATAACCTGACAACTGACAAACTCTCCTCATGTAGATGACAAGACTATAGCCATAACCTGGCAACTGACAAACTCTCCTCATGTAGAGGACAAGACTGTAGCCATAACCTGACAACTGACAACTTCTCCACATGTGGAGGACATGCTATAGCCATAACCTGACAACTACACCACATGTGGAGGACATGCTTTAGCCATAACCTGACCACTGACAAACTCTCCACATGTAGAGGACAAGACTGTAGCCATAACCTGACAACTGACAAACTCTCCTCATGTAGAGGACAAGACTGTAGCCATAACCTGACAACTGACAAACTCTCCTTATGTAGAGGACAAGACTATAGCCATAACCTGACAACTGACAAACTCTCCACATGTAGAGGACAAGACTATAGCCATAACCTGACAACTGACAAACTCTCCTGATGTTGAGGACAAGACTATAGCCATAACCTGACAACTGACAAACTCTCCTCATGTAGAGGACAAGACTGTAGCCATAACCTGACAACTGACAAACTCTCCTCATGAAGAGGACAAGACTATAGCCATAACCTGACAACTGACAAACTCTCCTCATGTAGAGGACAAGACTGTAGCCATAACCTGACAACTGACAAACTCTCCTCATGTAGATGACAAGACTATAGCCATAACCTGGCAACTGACAAACTCTCCTCATGTAGAGGACAAGACTGTAGCCATAACCTGACAACTGACAACTTCTCCACATGTGGAGGACATGCTATAGCCATAACCTGACAACTACACCATATGTGGAGGACATGCTTTAGCCATAACCTGACCAGTGACAAACTCTCCACATGTAGAGGACAAAACTGTAGCCATAACCTGACAACTGACAAACTCTCCTCATGTAGAGGACAAGACTGTAGCCATAACCTGACAACTGACAAACTCTCCTCATGTAGAGGACAATACTATAGCCATAACCTGACAACTGACAAACTCTCCTCATGTAGATGACTAGACTATAGCCATAACCTGACAACTGACAAACTCTCCTCATGTAGAGGACAGGACTGTAGCCATAACCTGACAACTGACAACTTATCCACATGTGGAGGACATGCTATAGCCATAACCTCACAACTACACCACATGTGGAGGACATGCTTTAGCCATAACTTGACAACTGACAAACTCTCCACATGTAGAGGACAAGACTGTAGCAATAACCTGGCAACTGACAAACTCTCCTCATGTAGAGGACAAGACTATAGCCATAACCAGACAACTGACAAACTCTCCACATGTAGAGGACAAGACTATAGCCATAACCTGACAACTGACAAACTCTCCACATGTGGAGGACAAGACTGTAGCCATAACCTGACAACTGACAACTTCTTCACATGTGGAGGACATGCTATAGCCATAACCTGACAACTACACCACATGTGGGGGACATGCTTTAGCCATAACCTGACAACTGACAACTTCTCCACATGTAGAGGACAAGACTATAGCCATAACCTGACAACTGACAAACTCTCCACATGTAGAGGACAGGACTGTAGCCATAACCTGACAACTGACAACTCTCCACATGTAGAGGACAAGACTATAGCCATGACCTGACAACAGACAACTTCTCCACATGTAGAGTACACGACTATTTGCCACGACCTGACAACAGACAACTTCTCCACATGTAGGGGACACGACTATAGCCGTACCCTGACAACTGACAACTTCTCCACATGTGGAGGACAAGACTATAGTCGTAACCTGACAACTACACCACATGTGGAGGACATGCTATAGCCATTACCTGACAACTGACAACTTCTCCACATGTAGAGGACAAGACTATAGCCACAACCTGACAACAGACAACTTCTCCACATGTAGAGGACACGACTATAGCCGTACCCTGACAACTGACAACTTCTCCACATGTGGAGGACAAGACTATAGCCGTAACCTGACAACTACACCACATGTGGAGGACATGCTATAGCCATAACCTGACAACTGACAACGTCTCCACATGTAGAGGACAAGACTGTAGCTATAACCTGACAACTGACAACTTCTCCACATGTAGAGGACACGACTATAGCCATAACCTGACAACTGACAACTTCTCCACATGTAGAGGACAAGACTGTAGCCATAACATGACACTAGCAACTTCTCCACATGTGGAGGACAAGACAATAGCCATAACTTGACAACTGACAACTTCTCCACATGTGGAGAACAATACTATAGACATAGCCTGACCACTGACAACAACTCCACATGTGGAGGACGTTACCGAATTTATTGTCGGAGAAGAACAGTCATATCCTTCTGGCACCGTCCGTACCTTCCATCACTTTCCGTTAAACCAAATCGCGCAGTGACACACGAATGTTATAATCACTTCGCTTACCTAGCTAGCCACTTAAACAAAACTTAGATAAAAAATACAAACGTTTAATATACAATGGAATTAATCTACATGTATAAAGAAATAGTCTTCTCATTTAATCAACTGTTGTCAGAAAAAAACGTTCTATGATGCCAATTTCCAACAAGAGCCAAAATGTCACAAAATACGCTCGTCTCGGGGCATGGTGAGTATCAGGGCAAAATAATAATAAAAAAAAAAAATAATAATAATTAAATAAAAAAAAAAAAAATTTAAAAAAGAATTTGGCCTAGATATTATGCCAATAAGCATTGTCACAAAGTTAGAATATGATCGAATGATAACTGTTTGCGTTAGAGCACAGACAAGGCCAATTTCATACTTATTTGGTAATTAAAGGCCCATAACCAAATAAGGCCTGAGCCGATTTGGCCAATAATCGAACTTGGCCTAGATATCATGTCCATAAGCATTGTCACAAAGTTTGAAGATGATCGGATGAAAGCTCTGAGCGCTAGAGTACAGACAAACTGCTGGACGCCGCCGACCGCCCGCCCGCCCAAACCGCCCGCCCGCCAAGGGTGTTCCCATAATACGTCCCGTTTTTCAAACGGGCGTATAAAAAGGACAAAAAGGTACATATACATGTACGTGGAATTATAACGTAACGAAGGTTTGTTATACATGTTGTCATGGCATCAACCACCATCAGAAACGGTAACATTTCGTTCTATTGTATCCACTTTCATCACTGAGAAATATAACTAAACTATAATAGTACACGTACGATCTAATTCTATTATGACATACTATTCTTCTCCTAGAATCTTTCATTTCATAAATTTCTAACAGAACATACAATAATAGTAAATTAGTGATGATACGTTCCGCGGATACAGTGTCTAAAGCTTCAATAAGGCCACTGTTTTTTATTGTTCGGTTTACGGGAATGTTTGGATAACGTTCCAGTCGGGGTGAGGGAATGGAAACATTTACAAGATGTCCTGAGGCGATCCAAGGTCGAATTTTTCACAATGACAGATGAGCCACCTATATGGCATTCCTGTTCTAGATTGCTAAATGTTCAAACATTTTCAGTAAACCTAACACTAGCATCAACGCTAGCCTCGTACAACGTAATCATATCATAACATAATTGTGTCTCATACAAGATTTGATTGTTCCATGGTTTCACAAATCGCTTAAGCTCGTACAAATACAGTCACAGATGGAAGAATGTAATTACACACGTCTGTAACATTATATACACTGTACAATATACGACAACGTTACGAAAAAAACCAGACACAATGATTATAACGTTTTTTTCATAGCACCTTAACTTGAGTATAGAACTTAGCTAAATGATATTTACTGTACCAGAAAATATTACTCTGATTTCTTCAAGGCTATCCCCATATAATATAAAAGTTTCAGTAAAGTATGGGACATTTTACGGATTGCAACATTTATAGTTTGAGCACGAAAGTGACTTGAGTATGAAAAAAGCTTTTATAATCATGAGCCAGAACAGTTCGCGACGCTTTCATTTTCGCTACATTTTACTAAAATTAAAGAGCTGCATTTTGTCTACGCATGGACTCATTTTCTAATATACTATATGAAATACTATATATATATATGTATATATATATATATATAAATCTTAATAATGAAATTCGCGTTTCAAAGTTTTACAGCACATTTAACTATTTATACAATCGCATCACTTTTGAACCCGAATTCAACGCCCGAAACGTTGTCATTGTAGATACAATCATAGCATGTATAACAATATCCACTCCTTCCACAAAACATCATCTGTACATGGAGAGTTTTCTTGAAGAAATGTAATATTGTCTTTTAAATAAAACTGCAATTACTGAAATCACTTTGGTGACAAACCTGTGCAGCGTTAGTTAGCCTTTGGCAGCAGAACAGCAGTGTCTTTAAATATCACAAGTCAGGAGGGACTATTTGACAAGATATTGCGGCATTATAACACTCTTAATACCAGATCAGTGTCTCTGTTAAATTCTGGGATTGGCGTCGAGCGTTCTTGATTGTCATTGGCCTCACTTCTTCAGTCAAATCTTACTCTATTAATTGTAAGGTGAAATTTGATCACTGTATCTAAACATGAAACATCGCAAGTTATGTAGGCGGGTTATTCTTAGCAATGTACTAATTAGAGCTTTTATAGCAAGATCCTGAATGCGCTTATTTATGGACACGTTAACATTGTCACGGAACATTATAGTGTATATTTTACAGTTTATAAGTCATACAGAAACGGCCAAGTCATACGGAACATTATAACCCGTGGCAAACTACACAAAAAACGCTAATCCTGGGACACGCTTGAATCCGGATAGGAGTCAATTAGTTAATTTTAGCTCCGTTAATAAAATAAAAAAGTGTTAATTTAAAGCTTCAATACTTAGTGTGAGTTCACGCTTTGGTTACTTTGGGAGAGGTGAGCTAAAATACGGATGCAATGAGAAGGAGTATGACCAAAGCACAACGCATCATAAGGCGGAATAATTAAACGAATAGCGTGTTAAAAATAAATTATAAGCAATATTATTACTTTCATGGTTATTGTTTTACGTTCCAAACATAAATGCATACTCGATGGCAAGGCCTATGACCGAAGCGCAAACACGGAAGATAAATAGGAGTAAGGCTGAAGCAAAATGACGGCAGTGACACAAATGGCGGAATAATTAAGCGAATAGCGTGTATAAAAAGATAATAAGCAACGCTTTAGGTTTCATAATTAAAGTTTTGCGCTCCAAACATAAATGTATACTCGATGGCAAGGCCTATGACCGAATCACAAACACGGAAGCCAAATATTGTAGCGACCTTCGGGTCTTTGCGATATACAACCAGCTTAATCTACGCAAATAGATCAAGGCTTATATCACACTGTCTACAAGTATTCATTCCTATACAAATTACAAGACAACAGGCACCATTGCGTGTCGCTGTCTAGTTAGTTCAATATATTTACCAAGAAGAGTGAACAGTTTGGTCCTCGTAAACGATTAGATCGCTATAACGCTAATTGGAGTCATGTCGTGTATAAACATACGTCAATTAACCCTTTACTCTATAGGCCAATGATATATTTACTGACAGACAAGATTAACTGTCTGATAAAAGTCTGGTTAGCCAGTGTTACACCATCTCTGTAAAGGATGTTTAATTTTAGGCTGTTTGGTAAGCAGCTTCTACAGTTGATTACTTACGCCACCTCGTTCCTGATTCAATGATGCAATTCATTGCCACAAGGGTATGAGAGAATGGGAGCCATTGTCCATCGTTTGAAAGCTGATTTTCAAATAATATGACTTATGGTACCGTTTGTATTTCAACTATGATATGCCACAGGGCGAAACCCAGACGTTCCGATGCGTTATTATCTTAATCAACAACAATTTAATTATGGTTATAAAGGTCTGCTGTTAAAAGTAATAAAACAATTGTTTAAACTCTTCATATTTACGTCAAACTAAAGAGTATCTTAATATTAGCGCTATTGTGGAAGTACATTATAACTAACAAGATAGTTTCTACTTACCAGTTTTTCATTTTCGTCTTCAATGTCCAATCTTGAGGCAATGCAATTTCTAGTTTTGACAAAAGTTTTCCGTTGAGCTCTTTCTGTCACGTTGTGAATGAATAGCCCAGCTACATTAACGCATAGATAGAGCACAGCATTCGCCAACAACTGAAATGATAAAACAGTTGGCCATTAATCAGACAGCGGAAGTAATGGCAACATCGACTCCCATTGCGCATGCGCTGTGTACTAGAAACAGGACCACAACGTTGTGTTCAATTACAGATTGTCACTAGGTAATTATATAATTTGTATCAAATGACAATATCTCCGTTGGTTGAACATACAGTATGACATGAATGATATTTATTAGTTAAGTGTCGTGGAGGAAGACAAGACCAATGCCGTTTATGACGTCATGATGACGTCATTGAAATCATACGTGTTAATCTATCGGTTCAAGCTCTAGAAATAGATCGATGGAGTTCGTTTAAAACTCCTTTACATCAAATTAATGATTCTCTTTTGAATTTAAACAAACGTGATATACTGTAGATGGTCTAAAAAATAATAAATCAACAAGAGAGGATTTAATGTTGTCAGCCTTTAACACAAGTGTGTTTAGCTGTGTTATGGTGTGGTGTTGTCATCTCTATATATACCTAATACCCTGTACGACAATCATCTCTCACCAACACGTTAAATGCTCATAATATGCAGAACGTATTAACTCTTAACGTCTTTTATCTTAATCACAAAATATCACATTTTCATAAGTCTTTGTATAAGGGGAGCTGAAACTAGTTTGTGTTCTCTCGAAACATACTACCTTTTATACTAGAAACACTTTGGCGATGGACATGGGATTGTGTTCTAGTTTAGAACCAGTAATATTCCATGCTATGTGATTTATAAAATATTGATACAATTACCAACCACGAATTGTATTTAAAATCTGTTCATCAACAACACTTTGCCTAGATGGCTTGTTCGGGTTAATGAAATATATATATATACATATTTTAAAATGATATTGGCAGACGTCACGGTGGCTGCCGTACTAAGATTAGTAAAGCTATTTGGCAAGTCGTTACCAATAGGTGACTTCCTTTACGCATAACGTACAGCATTAGTTACAAGATCATTGAATAATAACTTATTAACTATCCTGGAAGAGAAGTGACATTATACTCCCCCACCCACTTCACCACCCATTGAGCGTTATAAGTTCGCAGTAACGAAAAGCATCTCTAGCATGTCCATGTTATATACAGAATACGTTGGCATGCGCGGAGACTGTTTTCAGATATTACACGTTTTCTATACCACGGGCCAGGCTTACAACATATAGACAGTTTTATAGACATCTGAGCTGATATACATCTCATACATTGTTTTCAACAGTTTAGATTTGATGTTAAGAGACAAGTTCTACGATAGATAACTGGTTGTAGCCACATCGTGTATAAAGATATATCAATTAGCCGTGTCACTAGAACAAGAATAGTACGGTAAAGGTACGGTACAGGTGAACGTACCGAGTTTTATCCTGACCTAGTGGTGGGGAACATATTTACCGAACACTTTGAAAGTATGTCAAAAAGAAACTATGAGGCTTTTTAACAAGCCAGCAACTGGTGATAAATGGATAATCTGATCATTAAATACCCGGTAGTTTGAAATTATATTTATCTTAAACCTTTAGTCCATAAGGAAACACTATTCAGGACCAACGATTATACTAAATTACTCTGATGAGAGATAAGCCAGAATATGTACAAATCTATTGTGCTGCGATTTGAAAAATATCAATGAAAAGTCAAGAATTGTGTTCCTTGATCATGAATCTAGCAAAGTCCATATTACTATTTGGATTGTCTCCCCTTAATACTAACATTACGATTATTTTTAATCCTGCCCACAATATCACTCAAATTCTTATGACAAAGTATGAACGTATCAGACCGCCTTGTTAAGATAATGAAAGCTAATGGAAACTATGTAGAATCTCAAGCTCCACCGAGAATGCCATTCAATACCTTCATGATTAAAAACGTAAGGATAACTTAATTACTCCACAATCCGTAATTTGTATGCGGGAAAGTCATTCTTTAGACCATGAGTATATTCAAGGTGAAGTGCTGGCTTTTAGCGAGATGCCACCCGACATTAGGTTCAGTGCCTGTTACGCTTAAATGACATGTACCGGGGACATACCTTAGTGACACAACAATGGCAGAGGATTCCGAATGTACTCTAAATACGTCACTGACGTGTACTAAGAAGAGTCACATACACAATAAATAGCAGAATATATGTTCATAATTATGCCCGAATCTTGTTAATTAGAGAACAACAATCCTTTCAAATTGTAAATACAGTGTACTTGAGTGACAACGTTTTCGAAATTTACACGTTAAAGGGGAAGCATTTAGCGGCAGAAGAATTTGCGACATTTAAATATTAAATGCGCGGCATTTAGCGGCAGAAGAATTCTTATTTAAGCGTTAAAGGTTTCGGTATTTGGCGACTTTACGACATTTAGCGGTGGTTGCGGCATTTAACGGAGTTGCAGTGCTTAACGTTGTCAAAGAGTGTGTTTTTTGTTTCAATTTTGATATAAATTGCAACGTACTGTTTCTTTTAATCACATTTAAACATAAAAGTACAAAATTATATATATAATTATATATAATGATGTGTTCTTTTCCCCCGATATATTACTTAATATGGATTATTTTAATATACCCACTAGAGATGTGCACTTGTTAATTGATTATTTGTTTCGTTTTATTTTTGAAATATGATTGTTGTGTTGGAGTGTAAAGTGACTTAAAAAATTCTACCACTTTTAAATTTGGCAAATAACACATTTACCACTCTCGACAGCTGTTGTTTTTATATAACTCTGATGTTTTGTTGATTATAGGATTAAATGTACGAGTAATACGTAGTCACTGCAACTGTTATTTTTAGGAAAAACGCATCTGAATATTATTGAAATATGTTCCATAAAAACAGTATAGTTCGAGAAATTGGATGAATTGTATCGGAATAGAATAACCAGTGATACTCGCACATCATGATGTATTCGTAACGACGATATTAACTATGAATCAAAGCACTATGTGGGATGTTCAAATTCGGGTATACATTAAAAGTGTGTGGGTTTTTATGAATATATAATGGGAAACTAAATCCGGTTAGGTAAAAGTTTCGTGAATTTGTCATTGAAGTTCTAAAGTAGTTCGCGAAGTGTTTGCGATTTTTAAATTTCATAAATAACTGCTTTCTGTAACGGTTTTTCTGTCACGGTTTTTTTGTCACGGTTTCTCTGACACGGTTTTTCTAACACGGTTTTTCTGTAAAGATTCGTGACCTTTAAGAAGAATTGAATCACTTTCATATAATATATAACACAGCTCCTTTAAATAGATAACAAATCTATGTCGATACGCCCTGTATATAATACCCTACAGATATTCAAAGAAATAATAATCGAGGAAGGGAAAACGCTTGTCTAAGTCTGTCAGATTGTATCGAGGTAAAACATCTGTTTCGAATAAATTTCCCCTTACACATTTTGACAGAAATATCGAAAACCGGCGCAATGAAGTTATTTAAATTACACCTGTAGAGAAAATCAAAACGTGATCTTAACTTATCGTTTTAGCAGATCTTCATGCGAGGAACTATATTTATCACAAGGAAATAAAATGTGACTCATTTAACTGTAAAAATAAAATGATATGGGGTTTCAAAGTAATAAAAGGGAAATAAAGCAATAACTGACAACAACAGCGGGCTTGATATGAGTTTTAATTTCTAAACGTAGGTATGATAATAGTAATATTTATTTGCTAATGAAGGTATATACCTGTATTTCATTGTTTATGTTAAAATGAACGAGTAGCATAGGAACATATAGGTTAGGACATTTATTTTTTATAAAGAAAGATAAGTGCTGAAAACAAAGTAGAACTTGTGATGCTACAGTGCATGCATATGCGTCAAAGAGCATACAATTCCGATAATTCCATGCATGCGTGTATTAAACTATTTTATTTCATCTCAAAGCGCCATAAAAGTAATAAAAATAATTCTTATTGTTATTATTATTCACATTATTATTATTTTCATTATTATTATTTTCATTATTACTATTTTCATTATTATTATTTACATCATTATTATTTTCATTATTAGAATTTTCATTATTATTATTTTCATTATTACTATTTTCATTATTATTATTCACATTATTATTATTCACATTATTATTATTTTTATTTTTACTATTTTCATTATTACTATTTTCATTATTATTTACATCATTATTATTTTCATTATTATAATTTTCAATATTATTATTATGAATCCTTAAGTGTATGGGGAAACTTATCTGACAATGTAAAATTAAGGAGCTACCAGCACTCGCTGAGAGCACTAGCGTTTGGACTGTAACCTAGAATATGAACCTCAGTACTATTTTATAATCGACGAATATTAATCAATCAAATAATAATCAACATTCCACAGTCTTTGCTCATTTCAATGTATTTAATAGCAGCAGCAATTCATCACATCGTGCGTTTTTATTACGAAACAACAATTAAACTAATTCAGTACGTGACCTTTGACATTCGCACGTATAATTAATATTTGTAGAATATCATATTTGTTTATAAAACAATTACTCGCATTATTTCTTCCTTAATTAAAATTCATTGAGTGATATTAAATGTCAATAGAATAGTTCACTTGCACACTTACAAAACAAATTAATGACAAACGCGTCATGACACAGTTGAATAAAATGAATTAAATATTAAATAATGGCGACGCTCTGACAAATCTGGATGAAATGTTCAAAACTTCAAAGTAAAAAATGTTTGGTTTGTTTATAGGCTGAGGTAGTTGGTCTACAATTATTATAGTCCAATTCATAGGCATGTTTCACATTTCGTTAAAATGGACGAAAAAAATAATACTGAATTCCAATTGTCGGGCCCTCTCGGGAATTGACAATGTTGTTTTATCCTTAGGACTGTCAGGGTTTTTAGGGGCCTACTTGGAATTCACATGGATCCTATATGCTGTTCCTGAGACATTATTAACTTACAGCACTGAGATAAACTCGATACATCCGGATGCTACACACCCAAGAAAGTGAAAGTAGGAGAATTGTCAACATTGCGAAAAAAAGGTCACCGGAAATGACGATGTGACAGTGACCCTTGCGAGGGGCACTCTAGACATGATGAACTTCAATTGAAGATTCAATAAACATTATTTTCATTCACTTGTAACTGCAGTATTATATATAAGGCAGGTGTAAATGTAAATTCATAACGGAAAAAGATTTGCTTTTCTTGTTTTTTCAATGTTTACATTTTTGTGAAGACGCATCACTTTTTCTTCCAAAACGTCGTATAATGATTAAACTATTAAGATCTAGATTTACATTTAAATGTCATGCAGATCACAAAAATAACTTAAAGAAGTGATAAAATCGTCTCTAGAATTTATTTCCAAGCATATACGATAGTTCATGTTGGTGTGTGCTGCAGCTGTTGCGTACTTTCATCTCATTGATTATGCTATGACTTTATCTGATGTTTACAAATTCAAATTGCATGCAGAAAATGCGCTTGTATAAAACTCCCGCAGAGTTTGCCATCAAGTAAACAATTCAACAGATGCCGTATGATGTGTATAGATTGTCATCAAGCAATGTTACGTTATGCTGACAACGTACGCCATTGTTCCTATAATGTTCTTCTAAGAATGCGCATGTCACTATTGTGCAAAGTTATTTACCCGATCTAATTAAACCTTGTGAGTCCTCCGTTATTGTACCGTAAGAATGTTTTGACATGTTAAAATAACAAATCTGATTGGAAGACGGTCACGCATGGACTACAGAGTGATCCAAAAAACATGTCCCACAAACAATGCTTTATAACTTCGCGAAATTTGGTAGTATAGTTATTGTTTTGGTATTGACAGAAAGAATATTGAATCAAGTTTTTGTTAAATATAAAGAAGATCCTCATATAATGTCATAGTAACCATGGTAACGCCATCAGCAATTTATCATGTTCTAAGAGTTCCAAGATGGCTGAAAACGCAGAAATTGTAAATCTGTACTATTAAGTAGCCAAATAGCCTGCATTTGATAGAAGGGCCCTTAAAAATTATGAATCAAAAGTCATCAGTATCATATAGAAGGCAAATTAGAAGAGAAGTGTAAAAATTGGAGACACAGTGGACTGTGAAGAACATGTGAACTTGCAGGAATGGTAGACGTCCTAGAGGACGTATGAATGAGAATGTTGAGGTTTCATCAAGTTGTAGACGAAACCTCAATTCTATGTTAGAGGTGTTATGAAGGATACATCTAACACTACAGCAGATCTAATGTATTGATGTGAAAAGATGACTGGTGCAAAGATGGTTGCTCTGGTGTCTGCAATAGCTCTCCTTATTCTACGAATAGTGGAGCTAAAAAGTAGGATTTGACAACCGCCTGACAACAGTCAGCGAACGTCTTCCAAAGGCTGGTTGCTATAACAAGGTGACAAAAATGGTCATAGTGTAAAACAATATCCGTATAAAATAACAACATGCTGTAAAAGTGGCAAAAGTTTGCGACGTCGAAATATTGGCCAATTATGCGAATTGAGTTAGCACATACATCTTGACTAAGCAATTTCCAATGTACATTGCTAATAATTCTGCACGCCAAAAGTCTGATATTTATAATTTGCTAACTGTTCGGCCCGCGGAAATATCCACTTTTATAGTACATATAGATGCATACCCTTCTCTGTTATCTTACATACGTTTCTATCTTGTATTTAATGACTTGTTATATCTAAGACATCTTATAAAACTTCTAATAAACCCTTAGGATGTAAAATTTGCATTTTTTATTATATATAACTAACCACCTTAACTTTAACGGAAGGTTTAAATTCTAATCTGAAGTATTTCCTAATTGAAACGTCTCTAGACGTACATGATAGTTACTGTAGAAGTATGAAATAAGCATATTTGTTTACACAAATATGTGCAATATGGTACATAACAATAATAGATACATCTGTGAAATTATGGTCAATTTCCGTGCTATTCATTCCAACTCCATGCCGGTTTTCAAATAGAAAATACCTACAAACGTGCACATTTATCGGAGTTTTATTTGATATCCGAACATTCAGTATCCGAAAATAGTGAATAATCGGACCTTTAATTAGACATCCGAACATTCGGTACCCGAAATAAGTGTATTATTGGACGTATTTTAATGTACATTACGTATCCGAAATTAATGAACGATGGGATATGTTATATTGGGCGTCCGAATATTACGTATCCGAAGTTAGTTTACTATCGGACGGTCATCGAAACTCCGATGAAGACTTTAATAAAAAAATCGATAAAAATGACCTACTCATCAACTGCACATTAAACTTCCATTTGTAAACATACAATTAGTGTTTTAAAGCATTGTCAAGGGCAATAACAGAAATTGGACGTCAGAGTCGTAAAATATTGCAATATCGTCCTGAAGTTATTAGATGTGGCTTCAGGGGATAAAAACAAATCGAGCTTCCAGAGAGTATTCCATAAATTATCTTTAGACAAGAATTCTTTCATCTAACATCACAGAAATAATCAAGCAGACATAATCGAGAAGTCTATATTGCAATGACTTGATTACGATTGTCTGCCAAAAAGTAATACTTTGTATAATAATTGTTACATCTATAATTCGAGAGAGAAGTAAAATATATCACAATAATTCAAAAATTATTAGAAGTCTAGGATACCACTTATTACTTTGTGAGAGACGAAACTATCATCAAATTTTGTCCGTCAATCATAATTAGTATTTACACGGATCGCTTTATTATACTAGGTGTGTCCGTGTCACTTAGAACCATGAAAGATAGATCACCGCCGCTTCTAAGTAACATTGAAGGTCCACAAAGTCGCTACGTATGTTTTGGCGCTTGAAATCGATTAATTCAGATATACGATATTTCAAATATAAGAAGCACACACTAAGTCTAGTAGGTGGACTAGATGCTATTGATGAAGTATTGTAACAAATCAAGCCTGTCTTTACAGTACAACATTGGTACTGTTTTATCAAAGCACTTACGGAGACCTTAAACTTACGGTCCAATTTTAGGTCCATATATTGCTTTTACAACTACAAACTTAGGGGTGGTATAATTGTGTAGGAGTTCATTACTGAGACGTGATTATTAATATTGCAGATACATTTACCACAATTTATAGTTGTTACAGAAGTATAAAGAACTTCAATTTGAACTTAAGTTTACGATTTCCGTGAGTGCTTTGATAAAACAGTACCTTTCTTGAGCCAAAACCAATTATATACATTGCATTTCCAAAACACATCACTAAGTACGGGCGTATTGTCGAAACAGACAATGTGTGCTACCGGAGGCGATACAACAGTATCAGACAGTTAAATGATCGCATTTCTACCAGACCGTCTATATGAAAAAGTACTCTTGTGTCCCCCCCCCCCTTTGAGGTGGTTGGCTGGTTGGCAAGGACAACGGTTACAGAAGCATACTAAAGTCTTATATTGTAACGATTATTTTTTTCCGCCGAAGAAAGAGAGTCAGAGTGGGGTATCAGCTGTCAGTTGGCACTTAAAGTAGAACAACTTGGTCGGATTTCAAAATCCCAAGAGCTGACTGAACAGCAACACAAACATAGGTGATTTTTGCCGTTTGAAATGATATAAAAATCCAACATTCGTACTTACACATCTGTTGGAAATTCGAAGTCAGGTAAAAAAAAACACTCGAGTTTTTCTATTTAATCAGGAAAATCAGTTTTGCGCATGCGTACAGTCATGTCACGTGACGACGAGTCTGAACAGTTTTTGAAACATTTTTAAAGAACGTTATTATTTGAAGCCGAGAAATTTAATTATTAAATATCGATCTTTGCTATTTGTGCCGTCATTATGCTACTGTCAGACAGAATAACATATTCTCTGCATTGGCAACGCTTCGTTATTTCTTTGCATGTCGGATGTGTTTTTAAACATTTCATAAAACAAAGGATTGTCATTAATTGACTATTTCCCAATCAAATTGGCTGTCGGTGATAGTACAATTCGAATGACGTCACTGTGGGTGGCAAGAAAATAGTAAGTTGGCGACTAAATCTAAGACTCTAATATAAAGAATTGGCCACTGTGGGTGGCAAGAAAAATAGTAATTTGGCGACTAAATCTAAGACTCTAATATAAAGGTCACATACAGTATGGAGACGTATAATTGATCTACTAGTCTATATAGGGCAACACGTTTACGAGCAATGTTAACATGTATATCTCGTCTAATGGCGTGGTCAGCCGTCAGGTCCTGTAACAGACTGATGATATAATCAGATTTATTACACCGGAGACGGAGGGTATACGACTTTGCAACGTCTTATGATTGACACATAGGCTATCAATGTAAAACAAGTAGCAGATAATGTGAGTACGGTCTACAGTTTGGACTTTATGACGGTCTGTAGTGTGTTCATATCTCGTAAAAGGAAATAAGCAATACAAGATGATCAATAGAGATTCGTACTTTGAAATGTTGTTATTGTGGAAATTATTTACATGGACTCACCAAAAAATAATCGCGTGTTTTCGTAAGAATGTTTTAACTTGTTATAGCTCAGAACATTTAACTCGGAGTTCTTGAATATCGGTGTTTACCCGTTGTCCAATTGAAGTTTTTATTTTAACTAATCAAAACATTCTTAAAACACACGAGGACTAACTAGCTCCAGGTCAAATGTTCTTTTCTATACAGTTACAATATTGGAGACCGTTAACATGGGCGAGCGCTACGTAGCGCTTTCCACGGGAGGTAATCCTTGCCTTCTATAATATTATTTAATTGAACGGGAGGTAACTGAATAAAGGCGCTCGGTAGCGCTTTGATTAGGCAACGGATCCCTGATGATTTCGAACACCGAATATGATAAACAATGCCACTTTTTAAAGCCCCATTATCGCTCTCAAAACATTTTCCTGATATCCAGTAAATACAAGGAATTAGGATGTTTTTTCACAAATGACCAATAATTGACGACAGAATTTTAACTATATAGCTGTCTTAATACTATGCCAAAAGTCTCATTTAAGTAAACTGTAAAGAGTTGCTTCCCTTTGGCTATAAACAATGCTTCGTTATTATGCCAACAAACTAGAGCGAACAAAATACATCATTATGCAGATAATGTTAAATTAATGCGTTTTAAATAGCCGTTTAAGGTTTAATCGGGCTTTAAATGTTGCATCGTAAATGTGACATTATTACGAACATTAGCCTATACTTGTGAAAGTTCATGAATAGTATTTGGATTAAGGCAAAATCACAGGTGGTTGTATTGTTGTTTTTACAATTTGAGTAAAAATACAGTCTTAAAACTAGTTTACAAGTTTATTTTATTTTACAGTTTCCATAATAACGATACACCCACCTGTGGGCAAAAACACCGAACATATGGTAATTAAGCTTTAATCAAGTCTTCCTCCTCATCAGACGGAAGTCTATAAATATACCATCATCATAGTCTAATGACATAAAAATAAACCCAATCACTGACACCAACCTAATAAAAGCTTTAGTTAATGATATAGAGATTAAAACAATGTTCGTTTAAGACGACAAAAAACAAGACACACTCGAAAACAAGAAACAAGACGTCATTACGCAATATCTTGCACCATCCCAGTAGACAGGTATAATAATGTCAAAAGTGTTCCGAATGCCTATCAATATGAAGTAAACAACAACGGCAGACGACAAACTAAGCTCAGCAGACGATACAATGCATCAGTACTTCATCTTAACATCTTGACAATTATAAACAAATTGGCAAACATAACTGAAAGATAATACAAATTAGACCATTATGATCATAGAAGTGGTGTTTATTTAGTTCATTAATTACAAGGAGCACTTCTATCATATGCAACATCAATGGGCGGTTGAGAATTCTTGAACAAATGTTACGCCCATTGACAGCCAAAAGCAACTATCAACCTTCTTACTTCATACGCTGGTTTTTGCTCTTCGGGTGCTCATATTGGCTGTCAATGGACAAAGATACCTGTTTATTATGACAAATACACCAGTTTATTTTTTCCAAAACTAAACAATCGGTTTATACTGATCCACGGCATAGTGGATAAAGCGGTATTCGAACCTATAGAACTTTCATTTTAATGACAATGACGTCAGAATGGAACTCTGCCGGACAGCCATTGAAATCCCCGGATGTATCTCGGTGGAAATAGATAATGAAAAATAGGACAGGGAAGGCAGCACTCAACAGAAACAGCTGAGCATGAAAGACACAAAGAAGTAATACACAAAACACAGACTGTAAGCATACGTCACAATTCCCTACACAAAACTGAAAACAAAGAGGGCACAAAGGGCCCTAGGTCGCTTACCTATCGTATTGACGCATGCAGACCCGTATGGTCATTTATAATTTCTGACTAAGATTCAAGAAAACGCAATCTATATTGCAGCATGTACAATATTATCGTATTACATCAACCAGGAATCTTGTTATTTACATCCGATGAAACATATTGAAACTCGACGTAGATTCCATCTGGACAAACATTCTGACCTACTGTCATGAAGATCCAATAAAAATACAGCCTGTATAACATACACAAGTGACCTCTAGTGACTACACAAATTTTTCCTGTAATCTGACCTAGTGTTTTACCCCGAAGGACTCAATTTCGGACTTGACCTAGATTTTGTTGAGATGATCATAGTGACCAAATTCATAAATATTAGGCTAACATTATGGCATCTAGTGTCTACACAAGCAAATTATGGACGGACGACGACAGACGGACGAAGATTGTTCAAACAAGCTCACCCTGACACTTTGTGGCAGTTAAGCTAAAAATGAAACTGAAACAACTACATTTGTATATATAAAGGCCTAATTTCGGGTATCGAAAAAGTCTTTAAAAGTTCAATGGTATACGATCCCTGCTGCTGCATTTATGACATTTGGTAGTTGTCAACAAAGGAAAATAAGTAATCAGGGACGAATCCCTCTTATAACATAACCAGACAATAATGGATTTTCAGACGACGCATACTGCCCGTAAGCATCGCCATATAATTCGTTCTTTATTTTTATTACATTTGCAACGGGTAATATCAGAACATATCCGCATTACTCATGAATAACCATGAGCACGACTTAGTTTATAACCAATCAAATTTAAGTAGACATTCGAGCTGAACATTTCCTGTTTCAACCAATAAATAACCGGGTAAAACGTAGGATATGAAAGCTGCACATTATTTAAATGCGCAAGTATATCATATTTATTGCTTATTAAGTCGAGTGAAAAGAAATGCATGTCGTTCAAAGATTCACATTTGTCACAAGAAAACCGATACATGGCAGTAACATCGAATGAAACGCCATTTTATTTTGTTATAATTTACTCGGAATGTTCATGAATATTCGAAGCTTTTTAACTGATAAAAAAACGATTTGACAGTCTGATAGAATTACAGTAGTTTTGCAGTTCGGAACTCCTCGATCATTTCTGCAAATCGAAAGGAATATTGACCGAACTATTTGAAAATGTTCTTGTGAGACAATCCTAATTAAAAGTCAACATTCGTGTTTTATCATAGTGATTCATCATTTATGTTTATTTATGTTATCGATCTATAAATAGTGTATTCAGGTAATGCATAACTACAATTATAAATGCAATATTGTATTTGGGGTTTGAAACAGTGACTGGAAACGTTGATAACGTGGATTTATATCGACACTTCTGATGCTAATGCAGCAAAAAAAAATACAACTTTTAATACTTTTATTTTTCTTGTTCAATTTAACACATGTCTTGTCTTTGTGGTGTGTGGTCTGTGCTTTTTTTCAATATGTGTTATTTTCTTTGACTTTCGTGCTCTGACATTTCTGTTGAGTGTTGGATACAGGTATCGGTCTACTACACACACACATTGCCATGTCCTGTTAGGATAATACAAATAGAGTGACGCAGTGGTCTAGCCATATACAGCCACTCGAAGACACACAGAAACGGCGTTATCGCCTTGCCACTCACACAAGAGACAGGCACACTACGTACCGGCCACATCCCCAAACATGAATACCTGTACAGCTTCTCACAATATATGACACACTGCAAGGTTTCTTAAATTTGCAAATTACCATAAAGGGAGATAATTACATACGATAACTACACTGGATGGAATGTACGGGCTCATATCTTACAGCCGCCACACGAAACCAATAATAAAGGATTATCCAACTGCTTTAACCAATCATCTATAATTTTAATACTTTGTTGATTTTCGCTTCTTATAAACCCGTTTTGCCTTTTAAGACAAACGTTGTTTTATAAAGTGTACACATAAATTAACACGTCACTCTCACATTATCCTACCTTCGTAGTACCTACGCCACAGCAGGCTTCTAGACTTTCTGTGTAATACTGTGATAAATATGGGAAATTGTTGATAATATATAATAACTGTATTGACAACCAAGGTCAGTATTACCGTCATCTGGTGAACTTCACACACAATTCAATAGATATACAGAGCCAGTAATACTTCAACCTGCACTTCATCTTACCAAATCAAACAATCAAACGATCAGTGACTATAATATTGTACAGAGATAGTCGGTTTCTACCATCGCTCGAATAAATCATAGGTTATTCCAAACGTTTCGTTATGGTCAAAATAAAAACACATTCCGTAAAACATTCCTCCCTATCAAATGTGTCGCGACACATAACGGGCAACGGACGACGCCCATGGGGCGATCGCAATTATAACTCACACTGAGGGGTGTGTAGGAACGGTAAAAAGGCAAGCTATCAGTATTGCGATTTTAGCGATTCCAATAATCTTTGAAATAAGAATTTACTGATTAGATCTCCAACAGCGGTGGAAAAAGACACCCACGTACAAAAAAGGTAAATGTTTGTTTATTATAGTGTCACCCCCTATTGAAAGGGCCAGCCAAATTGACTTATGAGATACCTATATTTCGTGTACACAGTACCTCCCGAATCCCTTCTCGTATTGCCGGACGCTTGGCAGAGATGGGCCTACGGTTACCATTCTTTAACTAGCTGGCGGCTCACCAACCGACCGCAGCAGTTCTAACCCAGCTTCCACCGGGATTTGAACCTTCGATCTTCCGCTTCCAAGGCGGACGCCCTAACCACTCGGCCACGGTCGCGGTATATTTATATAGTACTATTTACCGGAAACAGTCGAGTAGTTATGATTAATGAAACTTTAATAAGATTGTCTCCCTTTAAGGGTTACGTCACAAAATCGATGAACGGGGACAAGATTTCGCTAATTCAATATTTCATCGCCTAACAATCGCCGGTTTTTGCCAATTTGATAAACATTAATCATGAAATGAAATTCCGAAAAAGTGCATCTTCAAAGCGAAAATTACAGAAATAATTGTTCCGTAATTCGAGCACGTGAGTGCATTCTATGTGACACGTGACACGGCAGAATCCGCACACAAAGTTACATGCTTCCGGGGATCGACTTGAGCTATATAATACGAGGCTTATTTTAAGGAATCAATTATGTTTGTGTTGTTTCGTATCGTCGTAAAATCAATCACAATTGTTAAGAAAAGATTTTATCAAAACTTTGGATTCTAGAATATATGCAGGTTACATTCGAGCGTACATCGCAGGCTTAAAATTATAAAATCAATATTTTGGGAAAACCAGAAAAATCTGTCTGAAAACTACTCGTTGTTTATGGAAAAACAAGCTTTTTATACTTCGGTTTGGTCAACATAACCACTTCAGATTCTCATGAAAATAGTCTCATGAGAAGCGCCTTGAGATGCAGATTTCAAACATACATGAGTCGTATAAGATTGTTAGTAGTCACGACCTTTAGATTCTAAGCCAGCGACATGTCGTAACAGTCTTCTAAAGCGTTCAGACTAAATTTTGCACATGCATTTGTATCTAGTTTTATCACGAACTATTCAGATTTTTAATTATAATTTATTTGACAATATAAACTTAAAACAAAGTGAATCTAGACCCATAAATAATAGTAACACATTACATTTCAAAGTGGGTGTGGTCCAGAAGAGGGTGTGGCCTAGCGTTTCGTACAATGAACTATAAGTATAGGCAAGTAACGATTCCGCACAATGACATATTGGCATATCGTCGCTCGGAAACACCCGAGACATATAAATAGCCGCGTATTAAAGGATCAACTGTAATCGTGGTTATCTCATCGATTTATTAGAATAGTTTCCTGTAACTTCCAGAACTCCACTCCAAAAACGACTTCATTCAATATTGGTATAGTGATAAACATTCAGTTATCGTTAAAACTTGATCATATAGAAATGAAATTTCTAGAATGGTTAACATTTTGTACGCTTGCCAAGATCAGAAGGGTAATTGGGGATAAATGCGTTTTAACAATCGTACACTATCGAGCAGCTACAGATATTTATTTATAAATGCATTTTCTCCAATGTTAAGGATTAGGATATTATTCTTCTAACAGAATTCGAGAACATTTAGCAAATAAAGCCATGGGAATGGGATTGAGAAAGGCATGGGGTAAACCAATCCCGACTATAACATTTATACACCGTCATATTTCTTAAGGTATCTGGTACAGGAGCGTACGGAACGAATCCGGACCTGCAGCACTCGAAGCGGACACTCTACCACTGAGTTATCGAAGCAAAAACATGGTATTTGGTTGACAAGTGGTCTCTCTTAACAGGTTGAATATCATTGAATTTGTTTTTACCGGTATTTATAAAATTGGTGGTTTTTGCTGTCAAGTTTTGTTGTAGTGGTCTTTGTTTACATAAGATATTATAACACATGTTTGGTTGTACAGTGTAACCTCTCAGAGACTCGAGAGCAACAACCTTGGGGAAACACCAAATTTGGTTGTTGTACAGAGGTTGTTTTTCTGGAGAGGTAAAATTACAGTAAATGGCGATTTCTGTATCAAAATGATATGCTGCTCAAAAATGATGGTTGCTTTATGAAGGGCCTCTCTATAAGGGGTTGTACTGTATATGTACATGTATACAGTCATTATTGTCGCGATGTCGTTGCCAAGAACTAATGTAGTTTAGATATCACTTAATGCCCGTGCGTATTATGAATAATATAATAAATCTTCTACTGTTGGAAACAATAATTTTACACAAAATCCCAAGGCTCTCATACATCGTTTTACAAAAGCAAGAGAAATATCTACATGTATATATATTATATACATATGTATATCATCACTGATATAGCTCCATCGTGTACATATGAATAGACATACATGTTCATATGGGCTTCTTCTGAAGCCTTAAGGGGGTGTCCGGCCCCGGAATCAGGAAGTTCCAGAGTTCCAATTTTTTCCTGTAACTTCCAGAACTCCACTCCAAGAACGACTACATTCAATAATGGTATAGTGATAAACATTCATTTATCGTTAAAACTTGATCATATAGAATTGAAATTTCTAGAATGGTTAACATTTTGTACGCTTGCCAAGATCAGAAGGGTAATTAGGGATAAATGCGTTTTAACAATGTAAAGGATGAGGCCTAAGGGGAGTTCCAGGTTCGATCATCGTCGTTAAAAGGGAACCGGTGTACATTCATTACTGGCCTCACCTTATTACCGTAGTACTGCCAGGTGGCCTTGTTTGTCTCTCAATGCCGTTCCATGACTGATTGGCCCTGTTTAATAGGCTAATTGATGGTCTCCCTCTCTGGTTATTATTTATAATCTCAGATAGAAAAGGTGACTATTGCCACACAGTTTAAAATGGTTACCGTAGTAGCCCTATATTTGTATACAAACATTATCAATTAATATACAGGGTATCAAGGAAGTTTGGTCACAAATATAACTTTTTACCGGTACTACAATTGTATTTTGATACTATTTTTTCTTACAATTATAAGTAAATATAAAACATACAAATACTACTAGTATTCATAGGGCCCTTATACATTTTAATCATACCATTATCTGAATATGTCCGTCTTTGAATTAAGTTACATTGTAGTTTGTAATACAAAAAATATACACTGTATACCTAGCTTAAATACAACTTTCTATCAAGTCAAATTTTGTGAAGTGATTTTGTAGCACCCTGTAGATACAAAACATAAACATTTGATATAGATGTAATGGTTTGCCAAGATATTGTAGCTAACTGAGTGTACCAGAGAGTTGTAGTACTAACACTTCACCACAGGGATTTGTTTAATGTATTCCATGAAGCTATCTACCATCTCTTTTTGTTTTTATACAATAACATTTACACGGAGAGATAAATCGTGAAAGAAATGGCATTCATCTGGAAAATGCATTTTGAAACCAAAAAGCTCCAAAGATTACCTTGATGTCTTTCACGAGTAATTTCATACTACCGTTGATCCTCACCACTTTGCCAACTAGGTCAGGGTACTCAGGGTATTACATGTACGGTTTCGATAAACATTGCGCAGTTTCGATAAACAGTGCGCAGTTTCGATAAACATTGCGCAGTTTCGATAAACATTGCACAGTTTCGATAAACATTGCACAGTTTCGATAAACATTGCCGTTTCGATAAACATTGCGCAGTTTCGATAAACATTGCGCAGTTTCGATAGACATTGCACATTTTCGATAAACATTGCACAGTTTCGATAAACATTGCCGTTTCGATAAACATTGCACAGTTTCGATAAACATTGCGCAGTTTCGATAAACATTGCACAGTTTCGATAAACATTGCACAGTTTCGATAAACATTGCCGTTTCGATAAACATTGCACAGTTTCGATAAACATTGCGCAGTTTATAAACATTGCGCAGTTTCGATAAACATTGCGCAGTTTCGATAAACATTGCACAGTTTCGATAACATTGCACAGTCTCGACACATTTTGTGTGGTTTGTTTAGGTCAGGTCTATGCTGTTATAAATTACTTGTACGGTTTCGATAAACAGGGTGCAGTTTCGACACAATTGGTGCAGTTTCGACACAGTTTGGACACAATTGGTGCAGTTTCGACACATTGTAAGTTGTTTCGATGAAATGGTGCTGATTCTGTGCGGTTTAGACGCAGATGATGCGGTTTCGACAAACACGATTTCATAAAATAATTAACCAACATGCCGTGCATGAAACTGTCCAGCATTGTGTATTACAAAGAAGTGGTAATATTTGTTTGTATTGTAGACGGGTTTCAGCTTGACTTATTGTATAATGAGCAAAAAGTTGCTGTTGTTTGACTAATACCTTATAATACATGAAAGGTTTCAGATAAGATGACTTTCTTGTTTACATTGTATGAACAACAATACAATGTTGATATACTATACCCACCGCAACTAAATATAAACAATAACCAGGGTAATCATGTACTGTAAAATCACATATTTTCGTGGGTATTAATTGTTTTGGATTAAGAAAAAAATACGTTTTCGTGAGGTCGTCAATTCGTGGATTACAAAACACGGAAGGGTAATCCTATGATCCATATTTAAAAGGTCGATTTATCGTGGGGATTATAATTCGTGGCCGGGTTTAACAACGCAATCAACGAATATTTAACTCCCTCGATACATAGTTATTTTACAGTAGTTTCATTCACAAACAAAGCCTGCCAGACAACTTGTCTAACAGCGAGTAAAGACAAATGGTAATATGATATAATGGATAGCATTGAAAGCTATGACAGAAAACACCGACTCTCTATTTATCAATAGACGGCACGAACATCGCGAAAATATAAGACAAACAGCACAATGCACTCAACATTATCTTACACGGAAATAAACTCTGGAATATATTTGTTGCCACGTTGGATGATAATAATGAGCTGAAAGACATGGGAATGGTTTTAGATTATTATAAATCTACGGCATTGAGGCTGCATGCACCTCGACGTTATTTGTCATATGATTTCGCGATATGGATCTTTTCTATTGATGTGTAGACTAGATAATGTTTCCAAATGCTTTAGACTATACAAATAGAATAGCAGCTCGAACAACAAAGGCCGTGGGATGATACAGTGTTAATAGTTTTACACGAATGTCATTTCGTTTCGTCCATCGTTCACACATTACGGTATTTTACTGCATGCATTTATTTTGATGTTCATTGCATGATTGGGTAATTACTTTAAGTTGCAAAAAAATAAGGAAAGAGAAGTGTACTTGAACAACAAACGTACTTCAAGAACACTGTCCATAGTTCATACATTAGATTTACGACCATGCACATGTAAGAGCAGCCGTCTGTCCTTAGAACAGTTATTAACACCCAGAGAGGTTGACTACAGAGAGGGTCGACAAATGTTTCGTCACATCTTTTTCAGGACTGATCTCAAACAATATTAAAACGTCTCATCTTTTTTACGGATCTCAAACAATATAATAATCATTCAATAGAAAGGCTGTTTAAACAGTCGCATTACGTAATTACTGAGCCATTGATTGATAATAACAAATGTGAAAGTTCCCACAATATAAACATTATTTAGCTATTCCTCATTTCGTCAAAGCCTACACATAATGTCTGCATACACCACTGTATTCATAATTCTCATCCAGGCTATAAGACGGAAGTTCATTGAATATTGATGACAACAAATGGTGTCTGTATTCATCCGAAAACGAATGCTACAAAAACATATAATTTGCGAGGTTTTTATCTTTAAAAGTAACCATTGCGAATTTATAAGCTTTGCTAAAACGAAAAGTGCAAGGCCAGATTTATGGAAGTTGCAAATTATTTATCCGAAACACTATGCCGTGCATTGACGAAAAATTCAAGTATTGAACGGAAAATTCGGGAATTCAAATGCTTGTGAAATTAATGGAACATACAATACTCTATATAAGTATATATAACCATTGTGTTTTTATGCACTCTCAGTGATAATGAATACGACAGGGGTAATAATAGTATTAACACAAAGGTTAAGACAAAAACGCTCAATAGTAAGACCATGAGACCTTAAAACTCTCTCTAAAGGAATCCGTTTCTGGTGAAGGCTGCAGAATAATATTTATCAAACTATCGTTATGTTGCGCCTCAGCTAGTCTAATATTTTGCACTGCATGATCACAGTGATAATAATAATAATAAACACTTTATTTTACGAGGAAACTCATTTGACAATTATGTTAAATGGCAATCTTCCATGAGAGCACTAGTAGTTTCCGATATATCATGTTTATTCGGAGGAATTTACTTATAATTATAAACATGTAACATTAAAACAAATAACATGCATATTTGCCTTTTTATTAGTTTGTTTTACTTTGATACGAAACCATTGATGTCAGTTAGTTAACCGCATAAAAGACCATTCAAAGAAGTACCCAGTTACCACGATAAATAAGTGACGTTTGTTCCTTGTATCTGTTTTATGGAGGAAAATGTTGTTATTACGGTGTCAGATACCGCAGCAAGGCCTCTTTGTTTGATATATGGTCAACTCTTCGGTCGATTTGTTTGCATTGAATTACTGAATTGCATGCCATTCATTCAGATGTTACGGTCCTAAGTCCTTGCAAGCCAACTGTTACAGCTAAATTACGTCATTTATGCAATTGTCACCATAGCTCACTGACTCTTCACATAACCGGTTTTCCTGGACTTAATTATTCACCAGTTCCGAGGGCCTATATAACTTGCTCAACTACGGACCCCAAACCTGAAGGACAAGCTAATGCGATGGAATAACAGAATGCTCACCACGAGCTTCGGACCCTTATTTTCCAAACCGGTAGTAAATGTAGCGTGTGACGTTACAGTATCGTCAGTTTTAAATGCTGTGCCGTCCTATAATTTTCCAGTAAATGCAATTAATGTAGACCAATGTCATAACATTTCATTCAGTCGAACAATATGTTCATTGGTCGCATGCATTAGAACTGTAAAATTATACTTTAACCGTCTAGATTAGTAGTATGCTTCATACGTTAAAAAGACCAGATTTGATAACGAACGGAATGTCAATAAATTGGAATTTATTCTAAATTTATATTATTTATAAGTAAGTAATGTTTTAGACCTTTCGGTCAAGGATAATCTGTAAAAGTGCAACCACATCTGATAGTCAAATATTTGTTTAGTCCTGACATTGAAGTAATAGAAGAAGACAAAGAAGCCAAACGTCCAGTAAGGCTTGCACCAATAGAGAAGAAAGAAGCACTACCAGAAGATGAAAGTTCTAAGATGGTGACACGTGTCCTTACAAATGCTGGTTGTTTCGGGTTTATATCCACATGGTTAGCCAAGAGAAAAGAAAGACGAAGAGAAAAGAAACGAAAAGCGATTGAAGCTAGGAAGGCAAAGTCTGATGACTCATTAGGTAAGATAACAATTGGTCTGCAATTTTGTCATGATGAAGTGAATGGCAAGACAGTGTAGAGGGAATTTCTAAACTGTTGTATCATACATAATACTTTAATCAAATGTACAACCGCTGGTGTTTAGAAAACAATGTAACAATGTAAGTTTGTGCTATATTCCAGTAATGTAGTATTGCGCTATATTCCAGTGGTGTAGCTGTGTGCTATATTCCAATGGTATTGTTTTGTGCTATATTCCAATTATGTAGTATTGTGATATATTCCAGTGGTGTAGTTTTGTGCTATGTTTTAATGATGTAGTTTGATGCTGTTTTCTAGTAATCTGTAATCGGTAATGTGTTTACTGCTATAATCCAGTGGTGTAGTTTTGTCTTATATTCTAGAGATGTATTTTCATGTTAATAATAATAATAATAAAGACTTTATTTAACGAGGAAACTCATTTGACAATTAAATTAAGAGGCAATCTTCCATGAGATCCTCAACAATAAACATTTGAACAAGAGCACTAGTACATAAAATGCAAAAGCATAATGGCAATTTGGCCCATATGACGTCCACAATATCATAATTTTATATATAATTGGGGAAATTCATAAAAGAGTTTCAGTGAAAGGATGTGCGAAACCATTAATATATTCCCTTCGTATGCTGTATCCCAGTAATAATATACATGTAATACTGGTGATGAGGTATTGTTCTATATTTCAGTTGTGTATGACAGCTGGATAGCAAAAGGGGGCGTGGCCTTCACAGTGGAAATGGACAGCCGTCCTATGACGATGTCAGTGCTGCCACCTATCAGACAACGTCCAGGACCTGTGAGTGCTGCCACCTATCAGACGACGTCCAGGACCTGTGAGTGCTGCCACCTATCAGACGACGTCCAAGACCTGTGAGTGCTGCCACCTATCAGACGACGTCCAGGACCTGTGAGTGCTGCCACCTATCAGACGACGTCCAGGACCTGTGAGTGCTGCCACCTATCAGACGACGTCCAGGACCTGTGAGTGCTGCCACCTATCAGACGACGTCCAGGACCTGTGAGTGCTGCCACCTATCAGACGACGTCCAGGACCTGTGAGTGCTGCCACCTATCAGACGACGTCCAGGACCTGAGAGTGATGCCACCTATCAGACGACGTCCAGGACCTGTGAGTGCTGCCACCTATCAGACGACGTCCAGGACCTGTGAGTGCTGCCACCTATCAGACGACGTCAAGGACCTGTGAGTGCTGCCACCTATCAGACGACGTCCAGGACCTGTGAGTGCTGCCACCTATCAGACGACGTCCAGGACATGTGAGTGCTGCCACCTATCAGACGACGTCCAGGACCTGTGAGTGCTGCCACCTATCAGACGACGTCCAGGACCTGTGAGTATATCAAACTCTTGTACGATCAGATACATAACATCGTATAATGTATTAAATGATTTTCCCCCAAAGTACTCTTTAAGTCGAGTTTCATGGCAGCTCCAGTATTTATTGAACAATGAACTGTCACAAACCAGCTAGTTTATACTGATCGTATCATGCCGAGGCGGTTTAATAACCGATCGTGAGCACCGAACAAGTATAACACGGAAACATGTTTATTTCGTCTTTAATAAAGTCAAAATAACTTAATATTGTGTTTCTGGTAACATGCTGAAATATGATAGGATAGAAAGGTAGGAAAAACACTTCAAAGTTTATTCTTTAATTATTATTATTGATTTTATACACTGGAAATACAAAGATCCGCGGTAATTTCCAATAGCATGTCAATGAAATGTATAGGACATGGCAACAAAATAATGCAGGTAGGTTTACGAGAACCACACTATCATTTTGTCATTTTGTTTGGCCTAATGTTTATACACTCTGTTCCACAGCCCCACTTTTGAGAAGTCCCTGATACAAAGTAACGGTTAACACTAATTTAGCTCTGCATGCTATGCTATCATAAACCTGATTTGACCTAGGGTTCCCAGTAATTTCTTCATGGTGATTTGCTGATAGCAATCTTTATAGATTTAAACCACATGGTCAGTAGGTAGAGTCAATATATCAAATATTATGTTAGTCCCATAAATAAGACTCTACGTACGTTCCACAGTACTATAGAGTCTCATAGTTTTGAACTTAGCTGTCTTTAGCAAAATTTTATTTCCGAATTGAACGACTTATTCGGGATTAAACAGTTGAATCGACAGCAGTAAAGCTTATTTCAATCATAAAGTACCAAAAACAGCGTTAAACACACCTTTAAACAACAAATTTTAGATGAAATGTGTGTCTGACATCTGTCGCGATTCACTTCCGTTTTAAAAACGAAAGTTACCTACAGTTGACAAATTCGTTTTAGACGAAATAATTATTCGGTACGGAGTAGTCGTTCTTGACCGTCTATAATGCAGGCCTTTTTTTAGTCCGGATACTGGGTTTTAGTTATAGCCACTTTTCGTCCAATCAAAATCTTACAAATGTTAGAACAACAACTTTCGGAATACATCGGCTCTGTTCGACGGCTTCAATGGCGTAAATAAGGACATTTCAGTAGTGAAATGAAACAGGAATAATTCATGTATCAATGAGGTAAGTGTTCTTGCAATAATTTGTTTTCAATGACAGAAAAGGCATTAATAAAGCCATGTGTTGTGTGCCTTTACTTTGTTTTGCTTTTTAGGGCTCACAATCGGTAACCAAACAGCGACAACGAATCGTGTCGCAAAGTGCTACATACAAGTACTCGGGACCCGATGAGACCTAACGTCATGTAATGTAATGAAATGATACGTTGGTCTCTGTTGGGACTAATATTATGTATAACATAACTTGTTACAGGATTTTATTTATTGGGGAAAAACTTGTTTGCTTGAACATTTTTGCATAGGTCAAATATTATTACTAAAAACAACAGGTCTGTTGGCAGTTAGTTGTTCATTCATAAGTTAACTCAAATTTAATATTTGAGAAGTTAACTCAATTAACTCAAGAAGTTAACTCAGAAGTAAACTAAGGAATTGATTTAAAAAAAAAGAGTTAACTTCTGAGTTAACATCCGAGTTCACTCCTGTCAGAAGTATTAATTTTTATTAAATTTCTGAGTAAATATTAAATTTTAAGTTAACTTCTGCCTGCATGAACAAGTAACTGCCAACTTCACAGATCTAAAAAACACTTATAAAAAAGTTATTGAAGAATTCAAATTAAAAATTAAGTTTGAATAGAAATTTTCTTACAAAAACTAAATACAAATGTATCACTAAAATTAAGTTTGTACCTTTCCCTCTTTTGCAAGCATATTTGTCGTGATGCATGTATAGCCATCAGCCGCGAATCTTTAATTTAATAAATTAAATCTAAAATGTCCCATGGCCTCGGGGATGTACTCCCGATGACAATTAGGAGCTTCGGGGACAGATTCTGCAAAAACATCGGAAGCCATCGGGGAAACTATGTGTATTTCCACACCTGCTTACCAGCATTTACAACTGTGATAGGTCCATTTTTAATTATATCTAACCTGTCTCATGGCTGATCTTTAAGGGCAGGTTTTGCTGTACATTGGGTTTCCATTTCCTGGTCAGAACCAGAATGTTACACCACACTTTTTTGCTCAGAATACCATTAGTTAATTATTGAGATGAAATAATGAATGTATGAATTCAACCAGTTCATAGATGATTTGTTTCAATATTTTTTATAAGATCCAAAGTTTTATTCTATATTTCACTACTTGTGAGTTGCTTTTGAGAAATTCATCAAACTCAAGTATATGTGTACACTACCTCTGCAATAATAAACATCTGGCTTATCAGAAAGTTGATCCACTATTTATTGCCATATCATGCTGTGAGACTAGTGACAGTGACCCTTTATGACCGTTAATGACTTCATGGCGATTACTGAGGTAACGGTACAGGCTTCATCAAAAATGACCAGAATTTTGGCACTGTGGAACAGAGTGTATATATTTCTTCGTATCACAGATTCGGATGACATCAGAGCAAAATTTAGAAAGTGCAGAAAATAAGAGAATAGAACATATGAACAAGAAGATAGTGACCGCTCGTGCACAATCAAGATTAGTGTGAGTTCTCTCCCTTGTTAAAAATCATTTGAGTAATCTCCCTTGTTAAAATTCATTTGAGTTACCTCTCTTGTTCATAATTCAAATTTATTATATGAGTTCCATCCTTTGTTCAAAATACATTTTAGTTACCTTCCTTGTTGAAAATTCATTTACCCTAAGTTTTTTCATGCACTCACATACGTATTTCAATAATGAATAACTAGTAGTACCATTAAAAGCTCACTAATAAGACCACCCTTGGATACCAAAAGCACACTAATAAAACACTCATGGATACCAAAAGCTCACTAATAAAAACACTCATGGATACCAAAAGCTCACTAATAAAAACATCCATGGATACCAAAAGCTCACTAATAAGACCTCCCCTGGATACTAAAAGCTAACCAATAAGACCACCCTTGGATACCAAAAGCTCACTACTAAGACATACCAAAAGCTCACCAATAAGACAACCCTTGGATACCAAAAGCTCACTACTAAGACATACCAAAACCTCACCAATAAGACAACCCTTGGATACCAAAAGCTCACTACTAAGACATACCAAAACCTCACTAATAAGACCACCCTTGGGTACCAACAGCTCACCAATAAGACAACCCTTGGATACCAAAAGCTCATTACTAAGACATACCAAAAGCTCACTAATAAGACCACCCTTTAATACCAAAAGCTCACCAATAAGACAACCCTTGGATACCAAAAGCTCATTACTAAGACATACCAAAAGCCTTGGATACCAAAAGTTCACTAATAAGATCACCATTGGAATCAAAAGCTCACTAATAAGATCACCTTTGGATACCAAAAGCTCACTAATAAGACCACCCTTGGGTACCAAAACCTCACTAATAAGACCATCCTTGAATACCAACAGCTCACTAATAAGACCATCCTGGGATACCAAAACTCACCAATTAGACAACCATTGGATACCAAAAGCTCACCAATAAGACCACTCTTTAAAACTTCTGGAGTAGGTCAAACTTGTCTCTATTTCAAAAACTTTCTATATATCCAGTACAAAGGTTATAATAAGTTATAACAAGGGTTGTTCGGAAAGTTTCGGGACGAGTGCGGTAATATTTTTATTTCTTGATATTTTTCTATAAAATATATGGCTTGTTTATTACAGAGAAGTTGTAATAAGTAGGCGCGCACGGAATGAAATGGAGTTCAAACGGACGACACTTGAGAAGATCAGAGAAAAAGAAGATAAGGCATTAAGAACAACCAGTCGCTTACAATATACACGTGAACAGCGCTGTCGCTCCAGAATCGCCTCCAGAATGGAGAGCACCCCTGATATATTCACCTCCAAATTACACCACTCTTACCTGTGTGGAATGAGTCAAACATTGACTTAGATGCTGTTTGAATATATTCTTGAACTGGCTAGTATCGAAAAAATATTTTTCAAATTGTTACGATTGATAGCACGTGCCGCGCCCCCGAGAAACAACGTGCACACAAGTAGTAGGGGCGTTACAACGAAGCTGATGATGTAAAGCCAGTCCAGAGTATTTGGTCAAAGTTTAAGATAAAATAAATACAACAAAAACATAACCAAGTGGTTTTTTATTTGCTTAATGTCAGAATCATCTGAGACTGTTGTGTTAATGTTTCGTTTGTTTTGCATTTTTGCGAGCATGTGCACTATTGTGACATAGAAAATTTACCCAAAGGGAACCTTTAGAGAAGTTGTACTGTATTTATAAACACGGACGTCATCAATTCAATTGATTGGTGACCAAATAATCACCAGAGTGTAATGACAACATGCATAGGTTTATTAAAATTAATGCTACATCAGTTCATAACCGAATGAGACGCGACATTGCATGAAAGACAATTTGTTGTATTGTAAGACAGTATACACCAAACCGCGTCTCACTTAGAGTTTATTCAGTCTTGTGTTTTTATAAAATAATGAATTTCGTATGAATTAACCCGTAGTGGCATTGATTGATTGTTTTCTATCGAACGCTTTCATTCGAACGCAATCGGACGCCATTTTAAAATTGAAAAATAATAACCATGTGACCTGAATAAATCACGTGACTTCATGGAAGAAATATTAATGCGGTTAAATTCACTAACTCAAAGAATATATGAACACGGTCTCAACAATGGACCCCAATCATCTAGGGAATATAACCTCTAAGAAGTCTGGCATCAGTTTCAGACTTATTTGAATAATACGAGTAATATAAAGAATGCCTGGATAGAAGATGTATTATACAATAAAGAAATACTGGAGCAACGCTTCATCAGTAAAACTGCATGTTTATTCACGACTGGGTTAAATTCAAGAACAAAATACATGATTGTAGCAAGTTTCGGGAATTTTGTCTTCACTTTACGATCCTAATTTATAATGATGCGTGTGTTTTATGTCAATAGTAACTAATTTTATAACAAGTTCCTGAACTGTGAAGTTATGGATGTCTGATCTGTCTTATCTGGAACGCGTACAGTTTGTGTTAAATAGGTGCATTAATCTTGTAGAACAGGCGCGTAGCTTCATTAAGACCATGTAGGCACGTGCATAGACATTTTCCTAGATGTAAAAAAGAAAAATATAAACAATGCAATAAAAATTGATGTCCGGACCCTTACTAGTCTCACCTACGCCCCGTAGAACGGTAACAGTTAGTTATGCATTCATGAACACGCGAATGAACAATAAGTATGTAATTCTCGTTGGTTTGTCTATACGGATCTTACATGTTTTACAAAATCCCGAACCTAAAACAAATTGGCGACAATGTTGTGACAAGCAAAACCTAATATCATGACAAGGTTTTACATACAACACAATTAATTCAACAAGACTTCATAGACAAGAGTAAGTTTTATGATAAATTCAAGTTACTAAAACAAATGAAATTTTCTTGAAAACAGACAGGTGTATACGTATGCATTATATAATTTATTATGAATTGTATAACCGTACCCAGAAATGAACCCGGGACAAATCTGGGCGTTTTCAAACAAACATACACACATACATACGGTCTATTTCGAGACCACACGCCTTTTAGTCATTTATTAATGATGTTGATGCTATGACTTTACGGTAGAAATCCTGACTGAGACAGATGAGTTTATCAATATAATAAATAACCATATAACCTTGTAATATCCAGAAAGTACGTACAAACGAACCATGTTTTACCAAACTACCATTTATACCCTCCTGTAAGACACGAAGTTTAATCAATTAATTAATTAACGTGCCTGTGTAAGACGACCTGGATATAAGACGCGTCCCCTCCTATAAGACAACGTGAATATAAGACGCATTCCTTCTATAAAGACGACCCAGGTATTAGATGCATCCCTTCCTGTCAGACGACCCAAATATAAGACGCATTCCCTCCTATTAGATAACCGGACCCAATCTTCCGAAGCATCTCAAGTAGAAATTTCATCTCAAATTGAGATTTGCTCAATTCAGATTCAGAATTTGAGATTAATTATAAAATTTGAGCTCTTCATAGTTTAACGTTATGAACTAAGAATAATGTTTTCTGTTTTTAATGCGAATTTTGAATCAAGTTTCCCAGGGAAATTATCTAAAAGATCTATGACAATATTTAAGATGAGATTTAGCTCAGATTGAGATGTTTCGGGAGATCGAGGCCAGGTTACAACACGCGTCCCGAACTATGAACTATATACCCTCGTGTCTGTTAGGTCGCCTTGTAAGCCAATCTATACGGTGTATGTGCCATTTTGTTTGTGGGCATTTAACTTTCTCCTCTCAAGATATAACTCGTATTAAACGGTAAGCCACCTGTTTACGTAACATTGTGAATATAACAATGAATTTGCGCGACACTCAGTATTTAATGAAAAACTTACGTCGTGCGTGACAACAGTCAATATTCTGCTCTAATAGTTACATTTGTACCTGATACCGACTTCTATAATGGTCGTCTCGATCATTCCTAATTACTAATGCCATCGGATACAACAATCAACACAAAGTGAATAAACTTACACATACGTTAGAGTCTATAGTAATTCAGACAAGGAGCCATGATCGTACGAATATAGTTGCACGGGAGTCACGTTCGATGTGACAGCGCGGCCACTATTTCGCTGACTTAGAATAAGAAGGTCATAAGTACTACATACGACCTTATAGGACTGATGCATATTTGAAATCTGCATCTCAAGGCGCTTCTTACGAGTCTATTTGTTTGAAAATTGGAAGTGGTCAAGGTTTAAAAAGCTTGTTTTTTCCATAAGTAAAGAATAGTTTTCAGGCCGTTTTTTCTTGCTTTGTCAAACTATTGATTTTGTTCTTACGACCTTCTTGTTCTAAGCTAACGATTTAGTCTAAAGATGCTGTACTTTCCAGATCTAGGTCTACTTGACTGTGCTTTCAAATGAAATGTTGCTTGAAATCATGATTATCTGTATATGTATATCTCTCAGTCGCAATGGGTGACAAAGTTTTACTGCTATGTGTCAAATCAAATAAACTTCTCTGTCAGTTTTAAGTCCTAGGTAAACATTGTATGACCTTTTATATCAGTAGTGTGTCACTTTTTAATTAAGTACAAGTTAAGTTGGTGTGCACACAAATATTTCAATTGCCTGGGCATATTGACCACTCGATAAGAACTAAAAAGCTGCTTGTTTCTTGTACCATGCTCCCAAAATATAGGATAGACAGAGAGGAAAATCTTTTATTTTTGGAATGTTTTACTATGAAAAGAGCCATTAAGTTCCCTTCGAAAAGTATAAAAGATGATGATTTCTTTTAAATGTCATACAAACATTTCAGGGTTGCAGCTAATTGTTTAGGGTTAGTTGGAATACCGAAAACAAGCAATATTTTAGGCCAAATTCAATTAGGGTTATTGGTGTAGATGTTTGCGTATTATTATGTAACCCCCAGTATTAAGGTCGAAACCTAAGACCAAATAGGCAAACTTTGTTTGCATAATTCAAAAACAAAACAGAATTAAATGATTATGCTACCGTACCTTTTAATGCAAATACAAGCAAATACATGCAATTTAGATGGTTTAAAACAACATAAACACCATCAGAGATCACGCAACTGTTTAAAATTTCAATATAACGGGTCTATGCCAGTTTAAAAGTTAAGTGTTTTTCAAAACAGTTTTACCTCATTGTAAAACAACAGCCAAATTGGGGTTATGAAACACGTATGTTTGGAGTACATTTGTAGGCACTTTTACTTCCCGGATGCTACCTCGATAGGTAGGCACCCATTAGCCATAAGTCAATAAATTGGCAGTTTGCTAAACGGGCCTATCAGAATGTACCCCATTTGAGAATTGAATATTCGACCTTCCGATTTACAAGAGTTACAAGTATGATGTCTTAACAACTCAGCCATGGAAACAGTCTACTGTCACCTATATTCGTGGGTATTGAATTTCGTGGATTTTGATAAATTTTCAATTTCGTGGTGACGTCATTTCGTAGATTACAGAACATGAAAGTGTGAACCCATGTCGGACTGTGAGGGGTCGATTTATCGTGGGGATAGGATTTCGTGGTCGAGTGCAACAACGACATCAAGGAAAGTTCAACTTTCTCGGAAAAAATAAGTTTACAGTATTAGAATGTCAAGGGCATGTACATCTATAATGTTAAAGCACATTGCATGTACTTGATAAATTGACTTAATTACAGACGACCGCTAATAAAAACACTATAGTATTATTATGACTAATGAATAGTGTTAATTAGTTGCTTATTTAATGAATCATTGTTTAGACCAGGTGCTAAATGCATTAACAGATACATTGACCGAATATATGAATATACGTGTATGATACATTCTACCGGCAAAAAACAAACGACTATTGCAAAACTTGGGGTAACACAAAGTTCACAACCGGATAGAACTTCACACAGGTAACTACATGTAACTGGTATAATTATACCCCAACCTTGTTATATATAAAATTTCATAACACCGGAATGATATATTGATTTACTAGTAACTGTCGACACATTAACAACGACAATCGATTCCGAGTCGAGTACTCTTCAAAATGAAAACCAGAAAAAATGGCATACAATACAACCTCTCCTCTGTAGAGCAGCAACCTCTCTATAACAACACCATCAAAATTTGCCTAAGCTGATATAAATTTAACCTCTGTAGAGCAACAACCTCTGCACAACAGCCAATATTTGTAGCTCCCAAAGTATGTTGCTCTAAAGTGATTGTACTGTATTCGTAACAAAACATATCTCAGAACCTGTATTCTAATTACTGTGCAGGAGCAATGCATAATGCCAGTGATTTTGTACGTAAATAGTATAGATACGAATTGAAATGAATATATGTTAATTGTAAAGTGTATCTCAATGATGTTTTCAGAAACGCTGGTTGAGTGCATGATGCTATTGACTAACGTTCGAGAGGTCTCTGGTTCGATTCCCGGCTGGGCATTTGATACTCTCTGAAAATTTTCCTGTGCTTCCCATTCAACTACAGATGAACAGATTCTGAAATCTCAGATGTAGTCTCGCGTATGTCGGTATTGTACACCAGAACGAACGAACGAACGAACGAACGAACGAACGAACGAACGAACGAACGAACGAACGAACGAACGAACGAACGAACGAACGAACGAACGAACGAACGAACGAACGAACGAACGAACGAACGAACGAACGAACGAACGAACGAACAATTACTGTTTTCTGATTAAAGTTCTCTATCCCTAATATGGCATGCTCTGTTAAATGTGAAATTGAAAGTCAAGTCACATGTCCACACTTTCTCATAAAAACGCCCTGAATCTCTGTTTTTAATCGACCGAGGACGATGCATTATTGATACAGGATAAACATAGGGTATTATATTCGATAATAGATCCTTTATATCTCAAGTTATAGACCTATAATGACAATTTATTCACCAGAATAAGGTTATATAAAAGGCATAAAATTAAACATATTTGACAAAACTAAGTATAGGCTACGTGGGGTTCCTATAAGATGTGTCTATTCAATTTCACAGCGAGTTTGTTTGAACAAGCCTCACGAATGTGCGATAGCTGGTGACCGTATACATCTCTACCTAGGAATGTATCCTTCAACGGTGTATGTACAGCGTCGCCATTATACAAAGAAAATTTACCGTTGATCGTTTTGTAACATTTTATTAAATTGGAAAATTCGCGAATCCATCTGTGTGAATTCTAAAATTGGCAATTTTCAGCTTACAGTTTAAGAACGATATTTTATAAACGTTCGATTTATAACATAAATCGTTTATGATTGATGCCATAATATTTGTCACCATAGTCTTATATCTTGAGAGTAAATTTGTTGTAAATCATGTGCTCTTCACTATTGTAAAACTTTCCCGAAACGTGTATTCGACGGTACATAATTTTACACCACTAAGTTTCGCATGATTAGGAGATGTAACAAACTACAGCGTTCATGGTAATGTTTTATGGCATGAAACTCGTGTACTCGTGTGAGTCAGTTCCTGACAAAAATCCCATCTGTAAAATACATTAATTACAAAGGTATATAACCATCTTTCAGACGAAACAGATGTTTAAATGGCAAGTTTTTATTATAGTTGGCCATATTGTCCATCTACCGTACTTACATAGGAAATTCCCGGATTAAATTCTCGACAGCAGAACTGTCTGTCTGTCGACTGGGATTATTTCACCAAGAAATTACCAATCAAGAAGGACGATATGGGATGGGAAAAAACTACAGGAAACAAAACTCATTGAAAGGTCGACGCTATCAATCGGAAAACATGTTCAAAGAGCAAATTGGTATGAAAAAAACACATAAAGAACGCTTCACGCGCGTGTTTTCCTCTTCATCTTTGAGTGGTACTTCTGATACATTTATACATTTTCAGGGTAATAGCGAACTTATCACTTATCATTCTGTTACAAAGTCGTGTACAAGAATATATAGCTACTCGTATAAAGTTCTAGACATGTATAATCTCGTACATCATCTAGAACTATATAAATCTCCACTCAGACATTAGTGGACTCGATTTTTCGAATATATATATCTATATATTTGTCCAAAACCAACAATAGGAACATCAAAATGTGGTTTTTGTTTTCAGATGGACTCTCTAACGGTATAGAGGCTGTTAGCAGGAACATTGCATTTTTTGGTAACTCAAATGTTTCAGACTATTATTCCAGTTTGTATTCTACTGGTTATAATACCATAGAAAATTGTCCGATATTATACAAACTGGATTGTCCTTGCGGTCAGTGTATACTTTGTTCGCATATGGTTTTTAACACATGTTTCCCTTGATAATTGTGAGAGTTTTAGAAATGCAATCATTTACTATTTACGCTAGAAATACATCATCGCCTTTGTGTTTCATAAAAACCTTTGGTTTCTCCAAACTTAACGTTTGTTTATTTTTGTTTATGTTATACGTATACAAGCCTTAGAGTGCCTCGAATAAAATAAGAAACATTTCCACAGATATAAACTACTAAAAACAACACTAGTATACAGACAACACATCGGTAACATAAATGACATACACCAAAACCACACACAAATACAACAACAATAACGATGATCATACATCATAGTAAAATCAAATTCACAATTATCATGTGTGGCCAATCTAGTAAGGCAAAAAGGAAGGTACACACAAATAGCGACATACCGCTCAAACAAACAAAATTAATTCACCAAACAAAAACTTAAATTATAGCATGTACATTCAAGTTATTTTTGTAGTAAGAAATACAATTGATAATAAAGTCGGATTGAAACACACTTGACATCTCATAAATTTGTATACTTTCGCGGATTTATGATTTCGCGTGGAACTCAATTCGTGAGTAATAGCGAGAATAAATCATCGCGAATAAGAAATACCCTACGTAGCCTACTAAGACTCCCCGCTTACAACATCAGTGGAGCGCATATTGAGATTGTATTGTTAACAGACATGTAACATTAATAATATCAAGAAAAAGCACCAACTCTGCACAAACATCAATACAGACAAATGCAATAAATGACGAAAGTAGAACAAACAGCTCACAGGAAATCGGGATCAGTACCGATCCTGCAATGGAGATATTTTACGATAGGAACCGATAGGAAATGATATAACAAAAATGTACTTTCTCCAGCGACTTTCTTTTGAATTTTTGAGTAATTGAATAATAACATTGGGTTTTCAAAGAAATTGCATTTTGTCCCCTTGTCGTATTCCATTACAAACACAAATGCACGTATATTTCATAAGTTCAAACGTGAAAATGCAGGAGGCACGAAATTGAAATCTCATTTTATCACGGCTGCAAATAGACATTACACATATTTTACACATAAGTTGATCCGTATTCTTGGTGGGTTTTTCCCAAATAGTTCAAAGGCACTTAGCTGAATGTATGATACTATCAAGGCGTCACATTTCAAATTGCTCTACGCGCTATTTTGATGAGTTATTATATGTAGGCCTACTCTATGTCATACATATATAGTGTTCATGCATCTATCGTTCAAATATATTATTACATTTAGCAACAAGCATTAAGCCACGTGACTGTGATTAAACATGTTTACGGCACATGTTTGTAAATAGTTGATATCTCGTGTAAAACATAAGTTGACAAACATTACATGTTTATTTAAAGATATATACATACATAATCTGACAAGACTGGCTATCTGACTGTCTATACTGTAAGATATCCGGTACACACATATATAATCTACAAGACTGGTTTTCCGACAGCCTTTATCGTAAGATATCCGGTACACACATACATAATCTGACAAGACTGGTTTTCCGACTGTCTTTATCGTAAGGAGTATGATCAGTGTTTGTATGAACAAATTTGGTACTAACAAAAGCGCTAACGCTAACTATCGGTAACAGTAAGATTTGATTACATCGTAAGGAACAACTTTAGAACGGAAATAGCTAACACCAACTGCCAGGAATTCTATGAACACTGTCATTCTGACTGCTTTGCCGTAAGGGAGCTTTCAATCAGACAATTGCTAACGCAAACTACCGAGGCCGTGCCGTGCCACCTGACTGCTAAGTAAGGGCTTACCGTTTTCAAAATGAACAACGTTTACATGGACAAAAGCTAATATAACGCCAATTGCTGAGAACTCTCTATGAGCATGACCGGTTCTCTATGGTCTTGATTAAACACGTGATAGCATTCCATTGACTAGTCTGTCTATACAAACCATATGTTTAATTAAAGGAGACAACTCCTCAGTCTACTCTTTTTTCCTGAAATAAATTCTCTTTGCAGCCTCAAACATAGATAATCAGGCCCAAAATGAAATCTAGCTAAAATTGAATATGAACTTATGATAGTTGATTTTATCTGGTCGGGTAGCCTGACTATCCATTGACATACTAGTAGATGCTGGAGATAGATTGAAGTTTGTTCTGGAGTCGAACCAGGAACGCATGAACAGTGATGTTGTTCCAGTGACTATATCCCTTTATCGTGCAGCGAGTGTTGTTCCAGTGACTATATCCCTATATCGTGCAGCGAGTATCCTGCGCTTATAACAACATTCACTCTGAACTAACGTAACGGAGAGAAGGACCGAGTTCATACACTCAACGGACAGATGGCCGAACGCAAGATGTACATGTATACATACGACATGTGTCCGTCATTATAATAACGTTGCTTGCCAAACTACTAAGCCGGTTCTGGTCACAAGTTTACAACGCATTGCGCAAGTCTAACACATTAAACCGTCAGAACTGACATAACTTACAGTTTGTAGCATTTGTTTAATTCCATGTTTCATGATATGATGAAATGTCTTGTCTTCCGGTTTGTTTTAAGTCATTTTATATGTACACATATTTATAAATGGACTATTTATGTATATGAATGTGTTCTGCGTGTAGCAGTAAAATAAAAGGCTTAATCTATGTTTTGTACGAGTAGCATTAACCTCAACATGGTAGCGATATTTAATAATAGCAAACAGTCAGTTGGAAGGTAGTTTATGGGACCCTAGATTATGCTGTATTTGTTGCTAGCACATGACTGAACCCCAACAATAATAACTTAAGATAGCTGCACTACTAGTATATGAGGTACTAATAGTAGCAAATGCCATTGGCTTAAACTGGGTTCTGAACCCTGACTTAAATGACTAAAGGTAGCTGCACTACTATTATATGAGGTATTTAATAATTGAACACAGACAAGTACAGGTTAAGGTAGATGTACTGTGTAAGTTTGAACTTTAGGCCTTTTAAAACCAGACTCTATTTTATTTCAGTAAACATTGAATTGGAGCTGAGATTTCTACTTAAGCTATGTCGGGAACTTGGGATACTGACACGTACCGACATTTATTCAAGATATCGTGGCTACTGATACAGAGAAGATCGGACGTTTGTATATGCATAAAACATTAGTATGCTGAGCACAAAGGATAGACAGACTGAAAAAGACTTTTCTATTAGTTTCCGGAAGCTAGAGGACGGCGTTCGCATGAAACTTACCGTGTCGTGAGAAATGCGATCATATTATAAATTCCACTCAACAAAATCAATCCGTCTAGCTATTAAATGACCAAGGTTGCCTATAACTCAGCATGACTATTACCATATAATGGAGGTGGGACAGTATACGACCTATGTACAACTTACCAACAAAAGACTAGAACAATAAAACACGACCATACGGTAAACGCTAAAGACCAATCCACCAGTGTATTATGCATATGAACATAAATACCGGCTAAACGGACCGTTTTTATGTCAAAATTATCCCCAAATGGATGAGAAAATACGCTGCCCATCTGTCATTATTTGAATTTTATAAGATCGTACGCTGATAACCGAGTCAGGGATTAAGAAGTCAATAAAATTGCCCGAGAAATTAAAGTCAAGGGACACTATATTGCTGGTTTTATAACACTTTATACAATTAAAAGATTTAAATTTGTGAGGTTAGGTAGGCTACAATTTTCTCAAGCCATAAATCGCTTCTTCTTAAATATAACGACGCTTCCTTTAATAACTGAAATTGTTTAACAGCCGGTTCACCGTAATGTGCGTCAGCTTGTTAAGATTTTATAGTTTGTTTCACTCGCGGGGCTCCGAGCGTCAGCCCTCCCCAAAACATATTCAAGAATTCTACGAGGGCCTTAGAGGGTATAAAAATACGTACGGTAATAAAAGTGAAAGTTCCAAGGGTCAAAATGTAAGCGATAATTTTTAATTTATTTAACTATTAGCGATCTTTTTAATTTCTTAGTAGAATTCGCTGCACGCTAAAATCAACGCTAGATGAAAGGTTAGCGTTTGCTTGTTAATTCGCTAAATTGGGCGATGTTTCCGCGTTGCTTCCTTAATGGTTTACAAAGTACATAAGAATCTTGCTCCTAATTATCTTTCAACTTTATTGACATTTTCCAGTAATAATACATACACCCTTAGATCAGTTAGTAACAATGACTTAGTGACACCTAAACACAACATAAACTACATGAAAGTGTCCTTCTCATATTAGTCTGCATATACATGTATGTGGAATGTAACCCCAACAAACATTCGTCTGCTTACATCACTTAATTCGTTCAAAAAAATCAGTAAAACATTTCTTAATACACAAACAAAAATATTAATACCATATATGTATGACTTCAATTTTCTATGTTGGAAATAACGAAATTGAATATTTAAATTGTTTACTTATAGTTTGTGTACTTTGAGTGATTGTCAAAATAACATGTTTTGTTGTTGTTTGTTTTAAAGAAGGCCTTGTTTAAATTAAGATGTATGTGAATTCGTCTATTGCATATGTCTGTACATGTTACCTTCTCTAAATAAAGATATTATTATTATTACATATGAGTTTATTAGTACAGTACACGTATACTGTAAAATCACATATTTTCGTAGGTATTAACTTTCAACGAAAATTTAACTCCCTCGAAAAATAATGATTTTACAGTTAAACCAACCTATGATATGGTCAATACGCTTTGTTTGAGACTACAATATCGCCTTATACAATACAATTATGAGTAAATAAATACCCGGATTGAAACGTTTGACCGCGCCCACAATAACAAAGAAAGCAATTAGTGTTAATTAGTTTATCGATAAAATCTACCCCGTGGAAGAAATATTTCCGTACCGTTTGCAACGTACGACGGTTTATTTCATTTCTTTGGAGTTAATTTTCATCACAAATCGAAATTACATTGCCATATCAATCTATTTTCATGGCACTTAAACGACGAATGTGATTACCCCGATTATCTCAATTAATCATTAGTAAATTGATTTAAAGCGACTATCTCTTAGTTGTATTAGAGAATGTATGCTGGCAAAAGAGTACAACATTTACCTAGTTTAAATGTTGCAATGAGAAATAAAGCGACATCCAATATGTGATTTCATTTGATTGGCCGGTATCTTAAAACGATGTTTATCTAGATGAAACTGAAGAACTTGATAGATTGAAGTCAATACTCGAAGTTTTAACAATATCGAATTTGCATTTGAAACAGCTGTGAGTGAATATGAAAACGTGCTTGTAAGAGAAAGTCTAATGAAATATGTTGTTCGAATTGAAACGCACTAGTATAAAACACCCTGCTAAAATGAATAGCTTGTCTTCAAATTATTGACATGGTATTTTTGCACGGTACCAGCCATGGTGCAGGTCTCAGTAATAATTGATATTGCCACAAATATGTTTAAGGAGGAATACACAATGCGCATGGTAATGGTCGAGCTTAGTCTGGTCCGGGTTTAGTCTGGTCAGGACTCAGTCTGGTCAGGGCTTAGTCAAGGTCAGGTTTAGTCTGGGTCGGGCTTAGTCTGGACCGGGCTCAGTCTAGGTCGGGATTGGTGTAGGTTCAGTACAATCTGCCTTTCTTTAATATAATTATAATAGTTGTATTGCCTACCTCCAAAATAGGACAGACACATGGGTATATTTACATGATGTTTTAAAGAAGCGGGTAGCAATCGTATTAAAGTAAATACCTAGCGTTATAACAAAGACTTGAAGCAATCTATGTACATCGATTAACTTTCGTTGATATAGTCAATTAACACATACTTTGATGTTAACATAGTAAGATAAGTAAACAAGGCAACACAGTTTGTAGTTTATATTTATATACGGGGTATAATTGCACACTAAATATATATATACAGCATATTAGGTTAAAAGTCTTCAAGTCGATAATAATCCAGCATGACGTACAATCATTAGTTTTCGCGACATACGAATTCATTTTATCATTGAAATGACCCTTTGATCCCTGATCATTCTGAATAGCCACATTTTTACCGACTATTAGATGGAAGGTATTTTGACTTTATGACACGGTAAAATGCGGTACCGAATAATAAAAGCAACCCATGAGAACACAGCCCTAGTAGAACCCCTACTAGGAAGGAACGCCGTTGTTACGTCGTTTGAAGGTTTATCAATTGTAGCGATTTGATTTCGTGGTCCAAGAAAAAAGGCCGTCGTATAGGCCAGGTCGTCTCATGAGCGGGCAAATACGATACAGGACGTTTATTTTACGCATCGCATAAAATCGTTATATTTCTTGAAAAAATGCATTTTCGATCATACTGTTTAAAAAACAACTGAGCGTTTCAATAGTACAACCATAATGATACATACATTAAATCCTCAATAACAGAATACATAATACATGAAACCATTAGAAATCGGTCTCATTATCGGGTTGGTCTTAATAGGGAAGTTGAATAAAGATCGGACCATAGGAAATGGAACTTGGAAATGTGATCTAATTTTTAAGGGGGTCTGAATGATATGCTTTTCTTTACAATATATTTATTGAAGGTATAGTAGACCAGGGGTAAACAACTAATGTTCTGTGTTTCATTTCAGACAGACTTCAAAGTGAAAGGACTGTGTAGTTAAGATGCCAATCATCATTGAGGATTTATAACATTGTTTCCTGTAGTAGTGTGGTCATGTCTCCCATACAGACGCTGTATTTAACAGTTATTTAAGATTGTATCTGAATGATATTGTGTGCACTTCTTCAATGTCACAGAGTTAACAGATGTTTAACTTTAAGTCTAAGGGTTTTTAATCAATTTATTTTAGCAAAAATCTGGGTAATTCTGAATCACCTCTCGTACATGTACAAAGTTTTGTAATATACAAAACAACACCCGAGAAAGTAGGAGGGGGTATTTATACCTAGTATACATTTTTATGATAAAGTATATTCGCACTAGATATGTATGTATACGTTCACCTCTGTGGTGCACTGTTGAGTAATGCTAGGAGTGTCAGAACGGTCATGACTGTTAGAATTGATTAACGTTCGTCACATGTTTTCGCGATGTAAACGAACCACCAAATGTTTCGATAACATTCATAAATACATTTATAATTAAGCAATACATTGTTCATACATATATTGAGGTCATGTTGTGACTTTTATAACTTTCAACGAAACATACTCATACGTAAGTAATGTTATCAATTATGTACTGAATACTAAACGGGCCACCTTAAATTTATCGGCATGATATTTTAGAAATATGTATACATGGAACATGCAGACTTGTTGTAGTTGTGTCGGACGAAGTACAGTGATTACAACATATTTTCGCGACGATGAATAAAATAATTGCTTTGACATGTTTGGTGCTACAACTGTCATAGCAACGTCTGTTTTTATACACCTCGTGATGAAATTGTGGAAATTCATTAACGTCTGTTCCGTAACAATAACACGTTGTCTTCCGCTTTCAAGGCCACATCTTCACATAAATGGTCAATCATGGCGTATTGTACAAATAGTTTTTTCGGCTTCATGTCTGTGGGTAACATAGTATGTTAATACAGGCAAAGTGAATTAGTATTAAACTGCAAAATACAATGCATGGAATACATCGCACGAATTCGCGAAAATGTATGATTTTACAGTATGTCATTGATGTTTCTCGTTGTATTAGCGAGTAATCAGTACCATGAGTACTAGACTTTTGTCATGTCATATTTACAGTTACATGTGCATTGATAAATGCAAGATGTTTTAAATATGCACTTAAGTTTAGGGCTTCCATCAGGGGGTGAACATCAAGGGTCAGTTTGATCATGCGATTATGATTGTTACTTTTTTAAGTCAAACTACCTATCATTGATTTTGAAGAGTTTGAAATTTGACACTGTGGTCAGAGTACTAGTTAGGGTCAAGATATGGCTGTTGGGACTTCCTTAGGTCAAAGAGTGAATTAAAAGATCAATTAAAGGGCCATATCAAAACCCTGAACTTAGTCTTATGCAACGAATAGTAATAAATTGGCACTAACCTGTCGCCATAGTAATTCCGGCATATTGTCAGCAATAAGGGCCGTCACTATAAGATGGCACACCGGAAGTGAAATCCCTAAAATGGCGGCCACGTAAGTCCTTAGCGGCATCATAGAATAGATCACGAACACAACGAATATAATTTCCCAAACTCCCGTTAATGGTGTGTAGATGGGTGAAGGTCGATCATGGTAGACCGATCCAAAATCGTGAGGAAAAGAGAAGGCGACGAATCCGAGTAGAAATATCACAATGATCGTACACACAATGCCGAGATGAGATTCCTTCATGAACCGAGTATTAATAAAGATAATAAGCAACAAAAACACGGAAAACTGAGCACTCATGTATATCCCAGGCACGCTTATATTTCGAACATAGTAGAAGTTCAAGATAGTCAGGCCGGCACAGAGCAGGCACATTAGGCTAAGCAAGTGTCCCAAGGCGGCTTGTTGAAGCTTGAACACGTACCGCCTGTATAGACGTTCTAGCTCCGCACTCTCAAACTCATACCGACTGAACACTCTCTTCAATTGTTGTGTCGTCATAGGACGACGAAGCATTGGCGTGGTCTCCATTTTTGCTTTATTTTATACTTCACAGAGATAGATAAAAATATTTATTTTCAAAAAAGATATTTTCAAAAATATTTCCGTATACATTTCACAACTACCCCCATTCTTTTAACTCTGGCACATACTGAAATAGTAATTAATATATTCCAATGTATGAATATCGTATCTTTTCCCGTATTGTAAATACTAGCCACTATTTTATCTATGATAGTAAACAGTCCTAATGTTGACTTTCAACACGTTTTCGACGTTAATTAAACTCCTTTTGCATTTGATCATTATTTTGCTGACAACATTTCCGATTAAAGTTTTCAGATTCTTTTCGACTTAATCCGGTTTTGTTTCCCAAACAAACGTCCTTCATATCTTACCACCGTCTCGTTCAAATGATCCTGCTTACTACTCTAGTGGTAGAGTATACACGGGCATGTAATGTAGATGGTAAAACGATGATATACTAGTACATGTATGTTATACGTTCCTTACAATACTATACTCATCACTAGATATAAATATACAAATCATATCCAACATTTATTAGTAAACGCGTGTATTATTCACCACTAATCCGTGTACAGGATTATCGCATTGGCATTGAACGTATTTCCGGTACCATCGTACATGTATTTCCAAGTTTCGTCTTCAAACCTCCCATGTGAAGGAAGTGTTTAGAAGAAAAAAATCTGTTTTACTTATAACGTTCTGTTTAACATTTTTCACGCACGAATATCTTACTAATGTATTTTACCTACGTTCTTGAAAGTTAACTATTAATCACGGCTAAACAGATAGACTAGTACATTTCCAGCATGTAAACGTTATTTATTTTCCTTGTAAGAAAAAAACAACATTATTTGATTTCAAAACCTCTCGAAGTTAGATCCTACCCCGAGATAAAAGTCTTCAAATTGCATTTCACTCGTTCATACAAGTTATTCGTATCTTTTTCCCTACCCTACACAAATCTATAAATAACTTGTAGTCTACCTATGCAAGCCTAATGGCTTATCAGTAGATAGAAGTTCTCCAATATTCTCAAAATTAATCCCATACTGAACAAAACTAAACCTACCCTCTTAAATTCAATCTACCGTCTATATATCCATCAACACAATCATAATTATAAACTAAACATACGCGCTATATCGTGAAATTCGTGAAACTCGTGTATTCGCTTGCTCTTTTTGACTAGATATCCGAAATATTACGGCAATACGATTTAGCCAATAACTCCAAGCTACTAACTGGAATCTCTAGCCGTTCATGATTACACTAGGAAGCTAACACTCTCTCTCACTCTAAGCATCCTTCAATGTTCATGAAATATATTTCTGTGGATACTTTCAAAGAGGTGCAATTCATGCGCTAGCGGATAGACAATTAGTCTTTTATGTAAATGCCTCGCCTTTGGGAAGATCTGTTAAACGGTTCAAACACTTTCAGATTTGCCTTCAGCATGCATCCATATGACAATTTCTCACCAAGGTGTTAATTTAACGTATATATTCCAGAGGGTGTGTCCATTACTGCCAAACTTGTTCTGAAAATAGAACAAATAAATAGTGTTTCATTTGCAAAACTATGAAAAAAATGTTTCGTTCATTTTCTGCCATAAGTACTCAACATCTGTGGGCGATATGAAAGCACTTACATTGTATATTTCCAACTGGTAGATCTTTGTCTGCCTCATCTACCGTACAGCCTAGCAAATAGACACCGTAAAAATGACAAAGCGATCACAAATTCAAGACTACTCTTTGCTGATTCATTTTTACCGCTTTGTACCCTCAAATATAGGTAATGCGAGTATAATCAAGACCAAAATAAAATCTACCTACATTTTAAAAACATGTGATTGTGTTTGATGGATATTATATATTTTCTAGTCTGTAGCCAGACTAACAAGACCTCTAAGATTTCCAGAAAACATTTTGCTGATCAAAGTTATTTTCCACCGACATGCGGCATTTTCTTTGAGAGTATATAAAATACATAATCACTAAATCACGTGCCATGATATTTACGATCGTATCAGATGTCATTTACGACCGTCCAAAGAGTCTACTCGTAAACGACGTAAGGAAATAACAGCATGGCTGATTAATATGCCTGTACAATCAAACCCGTCTAACAAGATCACTTAAAAGGGAACAGTAAGAATGGTCTTGTCTTTGTTGACAGGTGGTTTCCCATAACAAGTTTTGTGTAAATGGCGTTGTCAAAAACACCCCCATTTACCACAGGGTCTAGATGTAAAATATCACAATTCGGACGTGGAGGACAGCAATGAACAGAAACAACAGAGCACAAATGCCCGAAAAGGAACACACAAACCGACTGGTACCCTACATAATAATGTAGCCAATGAAGTATGAAACTCCTTTATTGTTCGCCAATCATTGAGGAGATCCCGTATGAGCCAATGCTAATTTAGCTCTAGTTCAAATAGTTTAACGACTTTGAAATGTTGCCGCCTTGGATCGAACACGATCCCTTACATTCACGAGGTTGATTCCACTGCAATGTCACATTCGATATAACGAGCTCGATATAAAACGACTATCACCCTCACTATAACTCTATAAGGCCTAAACAAATTGATTCATGTATTGTGCTGCTGATTACATGTTTTACACAGAAGGGCTATAAAGCTAGACAAATCAGTTGGCACCAATGACCAATATATAAGCGGGCCAAACATTTAGCCTGCTTTCGTAAAAATTAGGTTTTCACGCAAGGGTCACGCCTCATGACGTCATTTCCGGTGCCCTTTTGGTGCAATGTTTACGTTTGCCTCAGTAATGTAAGTCAATATTGTCAAGGGGCAGAATCTAGGGACCATGTGAATGTCAAGAAAAACCGTAAGCTGTGTCAGGTGACACAAATATATTAAAGGATCACAGCGTATTAACCAAATCACAGTAGGAGACTATCCAATTCAACGTGTATGACTTATTGCGATAACCGGAAGTTGACTTGTGTATACACTGTCAGGATGAATACCGTATGTTTGCACGTTAGTGATATGGGAACATGGAAAATGATCATTGCTTGTTTGAAATCTGAGTAATGTATACATCTATTGCTTCTAATATGATCTCAATTCATAGACAACATAAACTAAATTGTCTTATATAACAATTTAGACATAAAATCAATACACGCAATGATCCTGAACAAATACATAGCCAGTGTCTGTGGAGTTGTTCACGAAAATAAGTTATATAATAAAACAGCGAATCCAACACAGGGCGCTTTATATCAATACAAATTCAATAAAGATAACAAACGCTTGTCAATATTTGTATTTACGTATACACGGTTATATACTATAATATTCTTAAAATATGCAGTTAGTAACCCCCTGTCTATTGGAATTATGACAAAATTGCTCGACATGTATAATACTAGTACATAAATAAAAACAATCGAGTTATAATGATTTCAAGTCATTTTGTCTGCGCTAGAATGTATTTGTTTTTCATTAAATGGGTCGTTGCGGCATCCTCCAATGGCTGTCTTCAAATTGTGATTGATGTGTTAAAAGTTTTTAATAGTATATGAAGAAAAAAACATTTCTATAATACATGTAGTACCTATCTTTAATCACAAATGCCATTCAATGAAAGCAAATAAAACCAACTTGGAGACACACAATAATGAAAATGAAATGAAAGAATAAACCTGGGAAGAATTAAGAAAGATGGCGAAAAACAGAGAGGAGTAGAAAGCTCCTGTCCTTGCCATATGTGCCTCGATCACAACAAGGGCTAGGTAGGTAGATGTTACAGGAACAACATTAATATTTTGTACGCTTTACGAAAAATCTTCTATAATATACATGTATATGTATTATTGTAATTATAAAGAGTCAAATAAACATTTAACTATGTTTAAACTAAGGATATAATGTAAAATTATTTCCAAAGAAACCAACGGTCCGTAGGTCCACTCAGGCAAAATTAATGTAAAACCCCGGATGATTAAGTATTACGTCACAATTTCTTCCGGGTTTCTGAATATCAAATCAACTGTGTTGACTTCAGTCATTATTAAACCCATTTCGCAACAGTGATCTAATCCAATTTGTTATATTAAAATATCCGCTATATTATAATATTATCACAATAATGCATTGATTGATACTAATACTTTCACCTAACCCCTACAGGACAAATGCTGTAATTTCGATAAGATGTCAACAGTCGTTTCGGTTCACCTTAAATAATCGCCTTTTACCAATGGCCGTAACTTTAATTAAAGCTAACACTAAGTTTGTTATCTTGATGCTTAATTGATATCGAAATTCGTCGCGTGACTGTGAACCTAGTCTAATTTACTAGTTTTTGATAATGTCCAATGAGAAAGTTGAATACAGAACACCACCGTGCTTCACCTGATTACACATACTATTGTCGTTAAATGGTGCTTTGGTGTTAGTTTAATAGAAGGTCCATGGTTAGCTTTATAAAAAGCTCTGCCCGTTTAATATATCGGGAGAGGTGTAAACTGTGCACGGTGCATCAGAGTCCCAAGTTACTTTTAACCAATCACAATTTTATTATTTAGACAACTACTTGTGAGAAAAAAGTTAAGTTACCAATTTTCGAGGGCTGCTTTCAGCAGTTCAGCTGTTCAGCCATCCTTTGACATTTTAACTTCCCCTGGTCATTGGGCAACCTATGGACACATGTGTTCCCTGTGGAAACTATTTTTCTCCTGCAGGGTGTGCAGCCAACATCGATCTGTGGCGCCTAGGACTGTCGAACATGTTCACACACAGCTCTCACAGGTACCAATTCACACCATTGTCGAGTGGAGCATGTGGGTTATTCTAGCTCAGAGAAATTAAGCAGTTGTCCAGACGGGGTTGAACCCGGGACCTCTCGATCCTGAAGTCAATGTCAAGACTCATAGACGGCGTTATTAAGTCATGCATCATATTAATAAAAGAATGTGTTTCCTTTATTTGGTAAAATTACTGACAGAAAACTTCCTGAATCCTGATAAACTTCAGACAGATCAATCCAAATTAGAATGCTACACTATACATCAATCGGTCTATTGGCGCACATAGTCCAAAAAGATAAGCAATTATCCAAAGTTTTCCCGAACTCCTGCGGATTTGCCAAAATTCGACAATGAACATTAATAAAATACACCGAGTAAACATTTTGACAGAAAACTTAGATCTTGTATGCAGACATTTCAAGAAAAGGCAAATAATTTCAACATAATATATGGATTGTGGTTTATTAACATCTAAAGTACGGCTCTTAAAGACGAATATATGTGTTCAAAACTGCAGTATTGTAGTAAATATTCAATGCATTCGAAATGCCGCGTCACATTAAAAAAGTGTTTTCAAGAATGGGCATTCATTAAAATGACCAATTGATAAAATAGACGCCTAATGTTCAGTTTAATATCTACAATATGAAACGTACTAAACAGTGTTTGTTCGAAGGTGCGCGATGCGTCCGATGACCTAACTATGTTAGTACATGTTCCCTTGTAAAACTGTGAATTTCAAGTACACCAGTAAGGCATTTTGGTTTTTAAAGTAGGGGGGCCCTAATTAAGTTATTTAATTATAAACTATATATTTGGGTAATAACGATATATTCACAGAACACAATATATGCAATAGAATCAGTCTATTCTACAATGAAACAATAAGGTAGGTTTGTTTTAGCGCATTTATAGAGAATGTGCTACTGAGAATATGCTACTGAGAGTATGCTACTGAGAGTATGCTACTGAGAGTATGCTACTGAGAGTATGCTACTGAGAATGTGCTACTGAGAATACGCTACTGAGAATATGCTACTGAGAATATGCTACTGAGAGTATGCTACTGAGAATGTGCTACTGAGAATATGCTACTGAGAATGTGCTACTGAGAGTATGCTACTGAGAATGTGCTACTGAGAATGTGCTACTGAGAATATGTTACTGAGAATGTGCTACTGAGAATATGCTACTGCGAATGTGCTACTGAGAATGTGCTACTGAGAATGTGCTACTGAGAATGTGCTACTGAGAGTATGCTACTGCGAATGTGCTACTGAGAATGTGCTACTGAGAATATGTTACTGAGAATGTGCTACTGAGAATATGCTACTGAGAATATGCTACTGAGAACTGAGAATGTGCTACTGAGAGTATGCTACTGCGAATGTGCTACTGAGAATGTGCTATTGAGATTGTGCTACTGAGATTGTGCTACTGAGAATGTGCTACTGAGAATGTGCTACTGGTATTTGTGCTACTGAGAATGTGCTACTGAGAATGTGCTACTGAGAATGTGCTACTGAGATTGTGCTACTGAGAATGTTCTACTGAGAATGTGCTAATACATGTACATGTAGCTATTAGCACGAGGAATTGTGAATGTAAATCTATAGTAAGGCTACTATCCTACTGCATGTGCATGTTAAAGACCACTTGCAAACTATGAACACACTAATGATACTAGTGCCTGTCTACCAAATCTTCCATCAGGTCGCGTTTAGATGATCGCAAACATGTTAAAAGCGACCACCTGGTCATCTTAAAATAAAAAGTATCTGCACTTCAAGAAAGAGGAATTCCTTGTCATTCGAAGGTGACCAACGTCAAATAAAAACACAAATAACACACGGGTGGCTTTTAAACTTGAAATAGTCAAAACAATGAAAGATAAGTTTTATTGTCTGAACATTTGTTCTTGACAGAAAATAATTTGCACGGTGGGATGTCGACATACTGTATAACAGTAATCAATTATAGCCAACGGAAGTGGTATAAAAAAACGCTGTACATGTAAGCCTATTAGTTTATCTTATTTTACCGGTAAAATTAACACAAATTATACTACAAAAATGTATCAAAGCCTTCGTCTCGTTAACCAGCATATTCTTCACCCGGAATCAAAGTGACTGCATATACCTCTGATGTACGGGGATGTCAAAAGATCGTACATTTCAAATATTTCACTCAAACCCAAACCGGGAATTCGAACATTCGGCCTCCTGACAAAATGTTAAGATGCCTTGACTATTCGGCCACGGTAACGGCTATCAAACATACATCATGTAAGTTTGTTTGTTCATACGGTTTTTACGCCATTTCTCTACAATTTATCAGTTACAATATACGGCGGCCGATTCTCACATATAATAATAACACGTTGTCTTGGACATACGCTTCCACAAGGAGCCAGCAACTTCTCCACATGTGGATGGAAATCAACATTGTATACAATATATTTATAAGACCTTGGCGTATTTAGAGAGACGATTCATAACAAGGAAGGAAATGTAGTAAACAATTACAGATGTATGAAATTTAGTCGGTAGTTAATTTAGGCAACGATTAATCAACGTGTTCATACACACATTAAGTATATGAGTTTTAGGTATATTTTGTCATTATCTTTACATATTCCATCTTCACAATTGAGATAATTCATATTTATATACAGTAAAACCTCACCTTGATAACAAGACCACTTCGAAATTAGGACAACAATACATACTATGGTTCATTTTCTTTTATATACTAAGACCAAAGCAATAATTAGACTGTTTGAAAATACATGTATTATAAGAGCGGTACAATTATTGCAGTTTTTCTGTAGAGTGTGAAACGTGTGTGAGTGGCCACCTAAATTAATCGACCACCTGCCTCAAATACATTTAATTTATATCACTCAATGTCGTATCCAAAGCACCAATGTATACGATAAATATGACTGCATTAAACAGTCACTGCTTTAGGCAGACTCAATATAGCCTAATAGGTGTCAACCTTGAGTCGCTGCTTAAGGTAATTTTTCTAATGACGGTACAACCTCTCTGTTGAGCAACCTCTATTAAACGACAGTTTCATAAAGAATGCATTGTCAATTAGGTAGGTTTGTGTATATATCGGTTTATAGAATGATTACAGGGTACATTCACTTGAAGATTCTCAACTCTGGTAGCTAAATCTCAGATCAAATGTGGTAAGCGTTGTTTTAATTGTTTTGCAAGATACAATGTGACAATATTTACAGGAATTTATTATGAACGGGAACATGTCATGTGTTCTACCTGGTGGGTAATTGTCAGACTTAGAATCTGATTTCCACATCATTTAAACAAAACCTCATTTGATCAGATAAAACACAAAGTATTCCGTCAATCACCCTATCACAGGCCGGAAATTCAAAGTATTCCCACCAACAACCAATCACGATACAAAGGTAAAGTATTCCGTCAAATGACCAATCACATACCAGAAAATCAATGCATTCAGCCAACCAACCAAGCACAGTACAGACAATCTAAATATTCCTTCAACCAACCAATCACAGCACAGAAAATCAATGTATTTCACCATTCAACCAACCACAATACAGAAATCAAAGTATTCCCGAATCCGTCAACCAACCAATCACAATGCAGGAAATCAAAGAATTCCGTCAACCTCCAATCACAATACAGAAATCAAAGTGTTCCCGAATCCGTCAACCAACTAATCACAATACAGAAAATCAAAGAATTCCGTCAACCTACCGATCACAGAAATGTGTCACTGAAATGTGTCTATACAATCATTTGCATGAAAGTTGCCCTTCAAGATGGCCGACACTTTAAACAAGGAAGGTAAATATGGGAATTACAGGGCTGGTATTCACAAAGGATCTTAAGGGAAAACTTAAATATTTTGACTTACCCCGGTCAGAAAATCAACTTATTATGTCAGCCAACCAATCACAATACAGAAAAATCAACTTATTCTGTCAACCAACCAATCACAATACAGAAATTCAAAGAATCCCGTCAACCTACCAATCACAACACAGATAATCAACTTATTCTGTCAGCCAACCAATCACAGTACAGAAAATCAAAAAATGCCATCAACCAACCAATCACAGACCAAAAAAAGCAAAGTATTCCGTCAGCCAACCAACTATAGGCCATAAAACAAAGTATTTCGACAACAAACCAATTACAGTGCAGAAAATTATGTAAGTATTCAGTAAATCAATTAAAAAACTGTACAGAAAATCAGTACCTAAATATTCGTTGTTTAAAGTCTTTATGGTTCTGTTATCAATTTTCAAGAAGCATGCTTAAATTTCACAATCGTAACAATACGATGTGAACTAATGGATCAGACGAATGTTGTATTATCTGACCACATTCAACTTAGATTCCGAGCTTGTGCACGTTCTAGTCTGATGAGTACCAGCCTAATGTGGTGTATTTATACCATCGTAGTGCAACAACATACTTCGTTATATTAAATGTGCCGACAAATTAATTTGACCTTACAACCCACCGTCAGATACAAATCTATAGCGTAGTATTAATGATGCAATACAATACGCAAACAATACAATATTTACATGGTGCATAAATAAAGTTTGTTAAACTTACATAAACAAATAGTCCCTCGTTTTGAATATGTTATATTCTATCAAATTCATTTGTTTGACTTCAATCCCAGTGTTTCGCGATTGCCTCACAAAATAATGCCACTTAACACCACAATGAAGTACTTGAGTTCAATTCTTCACTTGTCCTGAACGATCAAACGATAGAATTGAAGTGATCATTAACATCGCTGCTGCAAAATATACTCCCTGCCACCTTTTGTGAAATTACATTTTCTTGTTGACAAAGATAAACTTAAAACGTTTACTGACATCATCCGACAAGACGGTATACATTAGCCGGGTCTATGAAGAAATCATAACAAAAGAACCAGCAGCTTTACCTTTATACATACGGAAGAAGCTAACGAAGGCGTGCTTGAATAAACGTAGTGTTAAGCACAACGTAATATTTAGCGTTTACGAGGAAAAATGTAATGCGACGGCTACCAAGCCTTGCTGTGTAGTCACATACAGAATTGTTGGCTATGTTAGAATAGAAATAATGAATTATGTACCTGTGTTTTATCTATAATAAAGTATAGTCACGTGCTCGGGTGCGTATGTATAACATCTCTCTTGCTATGAACTCGTGTTTTGACTACTACGCACTCGAAATGATGACCATGTTTTATTATACGATAAAACGCTGGTACATAATTTTTTATTATTTCTTAAACAGATTGCGTCAAAAGTCACTCAGCTTCGTAGCTGAGTAGGGATAAGAGGCACAAATTAAAGGTCAGTTAGAAAATGCAAAAACACATGTAGTAAGTTAGTCTGATCAGGGCCTAGATAGAATAGCTCCTGGTCGGATACACACACACTTTCTTGAAATCGCATGACGAAAAACAAGGGAACACATTATAGACTTGTTAATGAAGTATATGCCCTTGTAGATAAAACCAACGGCAGACCAAATTAACAGATAGACCTATATTTGCTTTAGAAAATATTAATGGACAAGCTCCGTAATTTAGTTGTGATTCACTTGCGGTCAATGTTTACAATGCACTCACATTGTGACAGTAGTTTGAAAGTCCAGTTTAAAAGTATGATCGATATCTGTAAAATTACTGCAATATAAATTTCACAAATATTAACTTATCCTGTCAAAGTGTTATGGTACCTGGACCAGACTTGGAATAGAGAAAAAAGGTTTCAAAAAACGGCTAAAACAAAGACTTACCGACAGGCGGTCAATGGCTATAGTTCCGGGAATTCCGGAAATACAGACGGCCAAAACGGAAACTATACGTATCCAGCCCAAAGAACGAAATGTTACAGTTTGCACAAGTTATTAGAGACAGAAATGCTTTTCAGTGTTTCCCGTCTAACATAACTAAATTTATTTTAAAAAATTCGGACGAGACTTTAAACACAGAGGTCCCGTGTATGATGCTTTACATCAGGTACGTAAAAGAACCAGGGATGCTTCTGGAACTGGGACATCTATTGTATCAAGCTCTTTCCTCCAAAACCTAAAGTGACTAACCTCTTCTGGGAGTCTCGCCCATATGGATTTACCGGTGGCGATGATAAATAAAAGCATATTAATGAAATAACGTCATTTAAGGACATAGATGACATCTATAGTGGGAGACTGCATCAAGTGAAAAAGGATAAATTAAATGTAATGTAATGTAATGTGTAATGTTCCTTAAACAAGTAATGTTTCTGCCGCGTAAGAAAATTTGTCTTTAAACTTAAATAACAAGCTTCCTCTTATGTTATAACAAAACCAAAAATATCGATTAATTAAACAACAACAGCTGGGCCTGTGATATAATCAAAGTATTATTTATCACCCAGTCGGGATATTTCAGCCCTAATAATCCAAAAATATACTACAATATGTAAGTAATATGCTTGCTTACACAAATATTTTGTAAGGTAAGGCTAGGCGAGTTGATTCCGTATATAAGTTTGCTAGATTATTACAGTTGCGTAACACGGATTTGATTAAAGTCATTAGGCGGACATAACAGAGGGTGTAGCGGTATTTTTACAAACTTTTCTTAAATGGTGAGACTGTAAACATCCGAATATAAGAGCAGTCAAAAAGGTGATATTGATAGCGAACCAGTCTTAACATCGGACCTTTTTCTCCTAAAACTAAGACCTTGGGTCCTTAAGTGTGCAAAATTCTTCATGATTTCGAAATAATCTAAGTGGTCTTATATGCGGAACTTGACTGTATTTGATTATTCATTACTAGAGTATAACTTTATAAATATGCAGAAGAACTTCATTTGTAATTGCTTAAAATGTATGGATATTTAATGTTTTAATTAACTTTAGGATAGGCGCATAAAATGACGTTTTGCATGCGGGTTTAACTGCAGTTATTTAAAGCGTCTGAAATTAACACCCGTACATCAGTAGTGATAGGTTCTTCAGTATTTGTTCAAGTTCATGATGCATTTAGGGTAACTATGTAATGTGCACTAGTAATTGTTGACCATATGGAAAAATAGAACCAAATATGTCATCCACAATAAATAAAGTCGTTATTATTATTGTTATTATTATATCGGTAAATCGCAATCTGAAGACACGGAAAGATGTCGAGACATCCGCTTTAAGATTTAAGCCGATGTCTCGGCATTTCATGATTTGCACAAATATAACCGGAATCGATTTTATCAATAAATATTTTGATATACTGTAATATAACAAGCACCGAGGAGTTTGGAGATTTCTTACGTATTGTTAGACTGTGCATAGAAAATAATTATTCAGTTGTGCATTGTTCTAGCGACACCCTCTACCTAGACTGGTTCCACGATGACCCTTTTATATGTTAGACTGTGTTGGAAAATGAGATATTTGGTACCAGTCACCTATACCGGTTTAACAGTCAGTTTTTTTCTAGTCAGTTTTCCCTGTAGCCGAATTCAACTGTCCCGATTCCCACGGTTGGGCAGTTTAGGCATCAGTATTGGAAGCGAGAGGACAAATGTTCGAATTGCAGTAGGGGTTCAGTCCTGATACGACCGACTAGTGAGTCACCGACCATCAGCTAGTAAACTTAAAATGGTAACCAGTCTAGTGCCAAAAATTGGGAAGTAAGTACCGGTACGTAAAATAGACGATGTACTTAGAAATAAGTGGTTTATAAGCCAAATACTTTACGTTTACTGTTATTGCTTAATCATGCAAGTGGTCTTTTAATGAGTCATAATATTTTATTCATATCGTAGTTTTGCCCTGAATGTTATTAGGAATTCCGTGAAAATCACAGACTACATTATAGTTATTATCTTAACTTACCTTGCTCTTAGTCATACGACGTAACCGCAATGGCCAGAACTTTTAAAACGATATTTTGTCATAAAAATGTGGAGAAATGATGTCATATACACGTGTTCCATGGTTACTTCACGACGTCAAAGCAACGTCATTGGAATACGCATGGCGATATATTAAAACGCAACGTTGAATTAGAATTAAACCAAAGTTTACTACAAGTCAAATAGTTTTCCTCGGCCAGACCAGTATTTACAACAGTAACTTTACTGAAGAAATAATGAATGTGTACATGTGCTTTATCGTAGAATAAAGCACAGTCACTAGTTTAGATAAAACACAGGTACATGTTTATTAATTCGATTCTAATATAGCCAATATTCCGCCTTGGATATTACAAAAAGACGTAGTAACAATAGCACTACGTTCCTAATCGAACAGCTTATTTGCAGTTGTCAGTCGTAGCTGTATTTTATCGATAATTCGTGCACACCATGATTTCCTCTATGTGTATATGGCTGAAACTGCTTGTTGGTTAGAGTACCGGTTAATCCTAATCAACGTGGAAACACTCCATAAATTATTTTGGCCTAACCATTTTCAAACATTCTACATCAATAAAAACAAAGCAGACCCCATGTTGTGATTCAAACCATTTACAGCAGATGTGTCTAGATGGTACATCTCCAGAAACTGTGTGGTAGAAGTATACTACATGTAACTACACAGTACATTTTTAAACCAAAATGTACTGTCTAGACTCACCTTAAGTCAGACTGACACATTAGCCAATCAGGCATTGACATGTGGTCACGTGCTCCTCCATAGTCAATTTTCTTTTGGCAATCCAATATACCCTCGGCCTAGAGGCCGAGGATAATGATACCAGAAATGTATATACAGGAGTCTGGAATGTTTTATATAATGTGGTTTCTACCTTAAAACAAAATAATTACTAGATCTAGTAGTTATTTATAACTTTGACTAGAAGTGTTAGGTAAATTCGAATACAAATGTTATATTAACAGAACGATAATGGAGACACTTCCTAGAACGGGTTAAACGATACTATTCAATTTCTCCTGCGACAAAACGTCTCTTGGGCGCTCCACTGTGCCTAAACCACCGTGACTGCAGTAGTCAAGGTTTGGGGTCCTATTTTATCGTCTCCCATCAACTTTAAGTTACAATTTTCCCTGAAGCGATGCCTTCGGTTGACAAAACTCAAAGATTAGCTTCTGATCACGTGGGTTCGACATAGTATGCAAATACCAGTCAATGGATACATTGGACGCTGTTATAAACTATCGATGACCAACCCTCCATTTTGACGACCTCATAAGGGCACATCTCACGTGACTAGACTCAATTGACCAGTGACCAGGAGTTAAGATAATGTAAATCTAGAATTGAGCTGACCAATAAAAGGATTTATTTATGGTTGTAAATAATATTGGCAATATTACACACGTTGCATTGTCTAATTCGCTTGATATCCTTCAACAAAACCTTCGACAACCAAATGGGCGGAGCGTTATGTACACTGGTGTCAGGTTATTCCTATTGTGTAGGAATATGGCGTTCAATAAAAAGTATATACATGCATACGGTCAATCAGCATGCCACGCAGCAATACCTAGTTTGATCTTTAACATTGCTAAAATACAATTTCATATCTACACACATATCCCGAGTTCGGGAAATTAGCCGCTCCCATTACGTGGCCACGTGATGTGCCAATGCGGTCACGTGACTTTAAGGTGTGATACGGTGAATGAGTTTAACGATCTCTGATCAGATCTACCCGATAACTAACCTGGTAATTTCATGAATTTATGAAAATATTTACCATCAAAACATACCATCACGTAACAGACGAGACTAAAACAGACCTTATAATCTCCTGATATCTTCATAACACTTCCTCACTTCTATTAGCTACAGCGAGGAGGTTTGGTTAAAGGGACACACCAAGTTTTTCTGGGTTATTTTTCTTGTGTAAAACTATATACATGTAATTCATATTTGACGTTTCCAATCGTTTACTTCATAAACTCTATACATATTTAGTGACGCAAATTAAATTGCTAGAGTGTAGATGTACTACAAACAGTAGTTCTTCTGATTTTATATTATCATTATTAGTAATAGTCAACCGTATTGCATCGATATAAATATAATGATTTTAAATGCACCCGCACATCGTCAGAACCCAAGGTATATTATGTTGCTGCGTAGCTACAATTGATCAGTTGCGAAGCAGGCCTGATCAAACACGGGGTCCGTCGATAGCGTCCACTGTCGCTAAAGAAGACATAGACATAGTGACGTCACAGACAGTTTTTCGTGTTTTTTAAATACTCGAATTGACGCCAAAACACTGCTTGGGCAGATTTATCACCAAAATTAAAGCAGCGGACCTCTTTGGACAGAAAAATGCAATATTGGCGGTTCCATGCACTACTAGTAGTAAAGCCGCTAGAAAAGATGTAAATGCAGGGTCTGTAAAACTGCTAAACTACGGATGATCATCACAAAATGATTGTTTAAAAATGCCAATGTTTTAAGGGTATGCAAAACGCAAACCTTAAATGATTCAATGTTATATATTTAAATAGTTACGAAATTTGTGTAATAAAAAGCTAAACTCACTGAAAAAAGCACTCACTGGATTCGTCAATCAGATCATTAAATGGAGCGATCAAACGTCATATATGTTGACATTCATTCGTCACTTTAGAATGAAAAAACGTACCTACACATGATTTTTCTTTGCTTATTTCAAACATGTGAAATGTTGGTGCTTTTCAAGAGGTCAGCACCTTTAAATTCACGTGATGCTTAATTGGAACAGCATGCTTTCCACTCAACGCAGATTTGAAGTTTAATATGCTGCAAATTAACTCATCATATTCTAGGTGTGTGTTTAATATTAACTCCAACTGGAAACCAAATTGTTTAATGTTCTGCTGTGTTATATATTAAACGAAAAACAACAGACACCTTTATATTTGCACATACCTAGACCAGGCGTGAAGTTATGTTTTCACCTTGTTTCTCGCTTCCGACACATGCAACATGGGTTGGACATGGATGAAAGAAAATATATTTTCTTAGGAGCTGTCGCCCGAACAAACAAACGAACGGGCAATTATAATTTCGGCTTGTTTATAATTCATGCCCAAAACGCGCTACAGTTGTGCAAAGTTTATTTAACTAGTTGACTAGCTTGCCACGATAGTAATTAATGTATTACTACATGCAGTACAGGTTGTACTATTTATTATACATGCGAAATGGTACGAAACACAGTGGGTACGACTCCACCGCAAATACAAAACGCCTTGCGTACAAATAGATTCAAACGAAATATAGCACATATACATGTATATATAATGAATTATTATAATTCATGTGTAGCATAATAAATGTATTTTACAATCCACTAGAAGGGTAAGTTAGTACAGATGAAGTAAACTTCTGCCGAATCGTGTTGAGAAACGACGTGTATCCCTAACAAACATATCGTACAGGAAAGTACGGGTTGTTGATGCGTCGGATCAAACTATTCTAGATCTACAAGCTAGAAAATGTCCGGAATTTCTCTGAACAAGAAGGAATAGTGTATCAGTAATGTTATACAATCACTCACAGGTCGCTGTGACACCGTGAAGAAGGTGATTAACACATTGTATCAACAGTAGCAATTAGGTAACATCTGTTCACAAGCAAAACACAACACGAACTATTAGTATAAATGCATATTTAACATGTGAGCATCGATACAGCGGTTGTAAATCAACTGATCGATTGCGACCGACCGACCGACCGACCGACCGACCGACCGACCGACCGACCGACCGACCGACCGACCGACCGACCGACCGACCGACCGACCGACCGACCGACCGACCGACCGACCGACCGACCGACCGACCGACCGACCGACCGACCGACCGACCGACCGACTGATCGATCGAATGCATGATTGATTGATTGGTTGGTTGATTAATTGATTGATTGATTGATTGATTGATTGATTGAGTGAGTGAGTGAGTGAGTGAGTGAGTGAGTGAGTGAGTGAGTGAGTGAGTGAGTGAGTGAGTGAGTGAGTGAGTGAGTGAGTGAGTGAGTGAGTGAGTGAGTGAGTGCATGAATGAATGAATGAATGAATGAATGAATGAATGAATGAATGAATGAATGAATGAATGAATGAATGAATGAATGAATGAATGAAAAGACAAACCAAGCACCTAGACAATCAATCAACAAACCAACTAGGCAAGTCGCGAAGTAATCAAGTTGATAGAAGTATACATTGTTATTATGTATACGGTAGCTGTACAACATCGACTCATTTGCTCTGGTACAATCCTACATACACATACTACATGTAACTGCATAATGATATACACAAACTCAGATCAATGAACATACCAATGGTCTGCACGTACAAAATAGTATAAATGTATGTCCTACAAGGTTACTTACAAATCCGTATGTCAATGTTGCGACTCAGACTGACATTTTCAGCCAGCTACTTTGGTAATCAGAAAATTACACGAACATTTAGAACAGAATTACAAGCAATTTATTATGATTAAGTATGTGTAACACTTAATTGTGCATAACTGTATGAACATTCATGTTAATTTTCCATTTTAGAGAAAATAGTCCATTTTACATAATGCATTAACACCGCGCTAATCTGTAGTGTTTTACAAACGTATATTTGAGCAACAGCTATTTGAATCGTTATGACTGAACAAAATCGTTAAAGAAGCTTATAACTCTTAAGACATTCTTCTCATGCATGTACACATTCCTATAATCCCAAAAGCGTCGTCAATCATCATTTGAAAACACATACAGAGCATATAATAACTATGATATTACACAACTTACGCAACATTACGTCAAGTAAGCAATAAATCCAGGAATCGAATATATAATTTGAACGTATATCCAGGACGCCGTTTATTTTCTATCAGACCAAGCTGTCCTACTTATAGACTCTCGGAGAAATCTTTTTCCCTTTCTTTATCTGACTCACTAGATTATTTCCATTGAAATTAATGAGAAAGCTTGCACGATGAATGTTCCGCTTGTGTTCAGGTAACCTAAAATGCATACCACATGGTAGTTACATATACTGCTCACCGATAAATGCGCATCGTTTGTTAACATGCGCACTTAAAATGTACCGCCGTTCGTTATCGATCATTCGTCCGCCTGTCCGTTCGTCCGGGTACACAAAACGTACCTTTGGTGTCCGTCCGTCCGTCCGTCCGTCGGTTCGGTTCGGTTCGGTTCGGTTCGGTTCGGTTCGGTTCGGTTCGTTCGTTCGTTCGTTCGTTCGTTCGTTCGTTCGTTCGTTCGTTCGTTCGTTCGTTCGTTCGTTCGTTCGTTCGTTCGTTCGTTCGTTCGTTCGTGTTAAGTAAGGGAGATATACCAGTACAATTGTATCGTTGTATGTATGTCGCGGAATGGGAACGAACGCGATACTTCTCGCACACGAAGCGACACTGTACCACTAGATTATCGAGGCGGATCTAAACTTTTACTTACCCTGCTGCAATTAACTTTTCATTTGAGCATATGGATAAAATGACATAGGTCTACCCACTCGACGTTAAATGATGTGGAATATAGAGGTACATTCAAGGACCACAGTTTTTGGGCGGAATTCCACGAAATACGTATAATATAGCTCTAGTGTGTTTTTAACCGAAATGATAATTTTCTGATGCAAAACTTACGACAAGTAATCTAGTTGATAGGAGCTGGAAAACGTATTATACAATTATCCTGTTCCAATAAAACCAGGAGCAATATTTGGCACATACCATTTTCAATTAGAATCGCAGAATTTCTTCTCCTATCATTTATCCAAACAACCATGGCAGTGGTAATTATCATTAATGACTATATTGATAAGAAGATGCAATATGTACGTGACGTAATCATATACCTAGATGCTCATTTAAGATAAAACGGAATTCCCATGAGGACGCGAGTACTGATTACTTTTGTTGTGTAGTATATTACGAGTAGGCAGTAAATACAGAAAGCGGCTTTGGCATGCTTACAGGTAGCAACGTATCAAAATTATGAAGTAAGATTATTTCAATTGATTAAGATTGATGCAAAGTGCACAGCAGTCATTATCTTTCATCTAAATGTTTGCAAAGTTGCACGACTGGCACCAGAAGACGACAGCGATACTTTGTGATATTAGTTCGTTAGCGACAAAAACGAGGACTATGACGAACAGGAAAATTTTAATGACGCATTTAAAGTACACAACCGTCATTAAACATTACATTATAATTTAAATAGGCCTGCAACTCGGATACCCTTGATTGAACCTCAGCATCAAAAAGGGGGAATTGGCTTCTTTTCAACGGTATATTCCATCAGGAATGAGGTTTCAAGAGTGATTATTTCATAATTATTTGAAGAATACTGTTTCGGGTGTCGACTTATAATATGTTAGACTAGTATATAATTATAACGCTGTAATAAGTTATTTTCTACCACTTACGTACATGTAAATATCGTCCGTGTTTTTATCCAACAAGAAGCCCAATGTAAGGTTACGAACGAAAAATGTAGGGTAATAAAAAAACTGGATGTACAATGCTAATCAAGCATTCCGGGCTCTGTATCGAGGTAACAGGTAATTTCCTCAATCCCTACAACATAGAAATCAACGGTTCGAAAATCTGGAAAACATTCTAGAAGATTCATGTTACAGTCTACTAAGATCGTACGAGGAAACTAACGAAAAAAACGTTCGTACGAAATGAAGTGGAATCGCCTTCAGATCAAACTATGCACCGGAATAAAACAAAATAAACACGCATGTGAGCCTTAAACAGAACAACTAGACAATAATGTAGTGATGATGTCATATCATATACTTAACACGTTTAACAGTGACAAGGGTGACAAGAATCAGGTTGAGTTTTTTTCAGGTTTTTTGCCACTTTACGGGTGTTAATTAGGTTTCAGTGTTGGCAGGAACTTGGTTTTCGTGATTCGCGTGTCTGTTGTTACGAAAGATACACTGTTGTATATGTGTTAAACATATTCAACTATTTGACTTATTTGATTCATAGTTACTGTACTGCAAACTTCATTATTTTCGCGAGTCCTTTCTTTCGCGAGCCATGCCTTTCTCTCGCGAGTTCTTTCTTTCGCGAGTCATGTCTTTCTTTCTTGAGTCTTTTACTGCGCTAATTCTCTGTTTATGTTGTGTTTCCTGAAATCGCAACATAGTCATTCGGAAATCGGTACTTAAACATGCATGTTGTTTGCTTTCGACTGAGAGTCGTAAGTGTGCGGTCATCTGGTACCGTTTCCCTGTCTATTTGGTCGATAACCTCCGGCATTGATACTGAATGAAATCTGGGTGCGATACCTTAGCTCTTTCCGAAAAGACTCATTGGTTCTTTAACGTACCCGGTGTTAGTCACGGATACACACGAGACTACCACTGGGTTACCGATCATTTCATCTCTAGTGGGTTGGGAAACATGACCGAGTGCCGAGATTCAAACCAGAAACCTATCGATCCGCAGTCAGTACGTAGCATTACCTACTCGACCACCGTGTCACCCATACTGAGGTAAAAAAAGTCAGTTTGCAAAGAGTTGAAAGATCTATCGTATATGGAACAATATAAGTATTTAACAATAAAACAGTAAGAGTAAAAATTAAACATATTGTTTAAGTTAACAGTGTTATTTTCCGAACGTGGTATTAAGCAGGTTCAACAGGCGATACTGGCTTCTAATACAACAATTAAATTAATTAAGAAAGGGTTTAACATAAGTTGGAAGCCCAATCTACTGAAGTTTTCATTGGGGAATAATGTCAGTATCAATTATACGGATACTTTCAAAGATGCGTAATGAGTTCAATACTCAGTATGTTTTATTAGAGTTGGGTGTATGTTAGTTCAAAATAACGGCAGAAAAACAGGAGGCCTTATTATAAAGAGCGTTTTTCCTCAACATGCGAGCAACAATTTTGTAATTGGCAGGTATGTTCCTAATTAAAACCACACGTGTGATAACAGTTTTGTTCAGGGTAATGTTTGTGTATGTTTTCCCCGAGCAAAGGTATGTTTATTCTTCCTCTAACTTAAACTCCACACAGAAAAGAACATAACAGAACGGAAAGGGGCGGAACAAAACGGAAAGAGGCGGAACGAAACGAAATAGAACGGAAACGAACGAAACTGAAAAAAACATAGCTGAAATGAAAGAAACACAAGAGGAGAAAACTCGACACTGATGTCAAATTTTCATGATTCTCTGGTATGACCTGTCTCGACCGTGAACCGAACCCGGAAAGTCGGGTTTCAAATCCAGCGCACTAACCACTGTACCACGGTCACAGTTCTGATGTGATCTTTGAGGGTACGCTGTACTTCAGATGCCATTTATGTCTGAGCGTACGGTAGTAATAAGGTACAAACACGATTAGTGAGTACATGAATATATAGTATTATACTTGTAGGGATAATTTCTCCAACATTCAGCAAATTGGTGTAAATCTATTTATTATGTTAATAGCGTGAGTGAAAGCATCGTTTAACAAAATATGAAAACAAACATAATGTTTAGTTGGAAACGGACGTCATTGGTATTGGATACCGGGTTATAAGTTGACCTTAGTGACCGTAACCTATATGAAATGACGTTCTAACACGTCATAAGTGTCAACACGCACCTGATATTGAATTGCTTAATACTGGATAATACGCGAAATTGTATTTAAGTGAGTATATAATGATACGTTAATTAATTAACTGACACTGTTCACTAATGAACAATATAACACGGGATATATATTATTCGTTTGTGAAGAAGTATGTATGTTGAAGATGACCGCCAATGCTCCTTTGACTTTATGAACCTACCGACAGAGTCAGAAATCATTAAGGGACATTTCAGAGTGATCTTCCATTAATATTCTGAATGAGCCCTAGACTGGTACCTCGTTCCGAGGTTTTTGCTATCACAGATACGTATATTTTCTTAATTCGAACGGGTTCCAGTCTACTTTGGTCCTATCATACGGATAACTCTGCCTTTATCCATGTTTTATAATGAGTCAAGTTGATATTAATATATTTTCTCACACACTGTAGAGGGCGTTACAGAGTATGGGTAGAAGAACATAATGTACTCTACAAGTTTTCTGCTTTCATTTTCACAGCGTATAAACCAAATCACTGTATGACTTATTGGGATACTATTCTATTCAACTTGTATGCCTTATTGTGAGTAACAACATATATGATTTCCGATCACTGTATGACTTATTGCAAGACTATTTAATGCAGCATGTATGCCTTATTGCGATAACCAAAAGTTGACCCATTTATACACTGTGATTTCGGAGGGTTGCCGCATTGAAGCGATTCTCAACTATTGTGTTTCCCAATACGATCCTTTTAAGAGTTTAAGTTAATTCTAAAATGTTTTGATGATTACGTAAGGAAATGCAACGTGCTAAATATTACGACGTGCAACAGGGTACGTTATGACGCACCAACACAAGGGATCACGTGATCAAGGTCTTTAGACCGCTGAACGTGAGAAGTCTCAAAGTTTCCAACACACCTTGTCAACAGTTGTATTATGTAAGTCCTATTAGCCTCAACCTGGTCCTATATTTTCTATACCTCTATCTTGAGACAACCTCAATAAAACGTGTAAGACCCGACCCATATTTACTTCCTTAAGTTTGTTCTTTATTCGATACAGGAAATCATATAGAATAAAGCAGTGAATATGGACCTTGAAATTGTGGCCATACTTCTAAGGTGGGCTTATTACTAAGGTGAGCTTATAACTAGGGTGGTATTAATGTAAGATTAAATTGTATACCATGGTAAATATTTAGCCTATCCACAGTGTATAAAGGATTCAACTTCGGGTCGGTTATCGCAATAAGTCATACAGTGACTGGAAATCACAGATGCTTTGCCCGCAAAAAGTCAAACAATCTGAAATGTATAGACACCCAAGAAGTCATTCAGTGACTGGGTTTATACGTTGTGCTCTATATTGAGCAACATAGTTTAAGCAACAACAGTTACATTTTCAACAGTTATTTATCTGTCCAGAATGCGTTGTAATTCACACAGCCTGTTTATATATAAATACATTTATCTATTTTAGTCCGTTGGTCTACTATAATAAATCATACTTAAGAAAAAATGGAAAACTGAAGATAGGTAGACATATAAGAATGCACATAACATTGTTACCGTAATGCATGCGGGAATAACGGACACAATAATTGCATTTTCCCGCATTTACTATCGCGCGTAAAACACCCACATGCATTAGCATAACAACTATAAAATGCAGTCTCATGCATTCGCCTTAATTGCCACTATCGTTTTTAGGTCCTAAACAACGATAAATACCGAAGATAATTACGGATAACTGGTTATAAAAGTATTGTGAATCAGAAATATTGCACAACTAAACGTCCGTTGAATTAAGAAATTTCTTAATTCCATCCCTGTTGCCATTAGATAAACTCGATAAATCCGTGCGGTACACATCATGCGAAACATGAAAGCTCGGCCATTTCCGTTTTTCTCCAGTAACAATCCATAAAGGCTGAGATGACCCTTGTTTTACATTTTGCAAAGAGCTACGATATTCTCAAAGACAACATGGGTTATTCTTCGTATCTTGGAAATATGTGCAGCTCAATTTTTTTAATATTCAGTAAACTTTCCCTTACAATATTTGACGACAGAATATTAAATGTTTCTGTCGAAATAGTATGCCAAAAATCACATTTAAGTAAAATGTATGGATGAAAAATACTAATTTTGCATGAGTTGTTTCTCTTAGATTATAAATTGTGCATTTTTTGTTTATAATTAATTATTTTGTAAACAAACCAACTGAAGGTTGCATTTCGATTTCTTCCATCTATGGTGTTTCCACCTTTGGGACTCAACTTAAGCGCACCAAAAGCCATGGCTCTTCGAATAGTTTGATAATAGCCGTTTAAGGCCTTATGTGGCTTTAAAACACTATCCGGATACAGTGGAACACACATAGAACGAACTCGGTAATACATAAACCTCAGTTACAGCGAAAGGAAAATAAATCCCCGATTGTGCCATTCTTTTTTTTCAACATACAAAATGTACAATGTACTACCACTCGTTTAGAACGAAATCAGATATAGCGACTAAATGGTTATAACGTTATCATTCCTAGGTCCCAGTCAGTGAAGTATATAAAGGACAGTAGAACCTAACAATTAGACCATACTAATAATAAGACGATAAAAAAATGAAGACCTCAAGGATTTTTTGCTTGTTTTTAACCTCAATATAGTAAGGACCACCTCATATTGAAGACCACAATTTTCAGGTCCATTTTCAGTTTGTCCTTTACGTCACCTCCATAGTAAGACCACTTCAATAATGAGTCCAGTCGAGTTTAAAAAGTTTAGAGTTTTTAAAATTGAAGTTCAAGTAAAGTAAAGTCAAAATGTATTGTCGGAATTTGGTTATAACAAAGTAAACATAAGCTATGTATAGCTTTTGACAGACAAAGTTGAAGTTGATCTGTACTGCCAATAGATATTGTTATCTGGCTACACCCCTGTCTTAGAATTATATGTTTAAATCAATGTTAACTATATGTACATTGTAGTTTGAATTCATTCATTTGCTGTTAATTTTAGAAGCAGCTGTTACATGGACACAATTAGCAATTTCTGTGACATGTTGCAGTCACAGGTATACCTGTATTATTAAGAGTAAAAAAATGATTTTATGAAATTTATGTTAATATCTTAGAAAGGTGCATTTGAACTAAAGTGGTCAGATTTTCATGGTATCAAAAACAACATATTACAAATTTTATAAAAAATGTTTATGTTCTGTTTACTGTTAATGAATTGATACAGTTACCTGTGGCAGCAGTGTGGATAAAATAAATTCGTAGCTTAGTTATTGAAGTAAAGGGAAACAACCGCTATATCCAGGTCGTCTTTACTTCCAAAGGGATATCACTATGGGAGGACTGTTTAGGATGGAGCCCGATGACGTCACTACCAGACCACCGGGCCAGTTTTTGTGCAAATCTACTTTTTATAGTATCATTATGTTTAAATTTACACATTGTATTACGTCTGATCATCACATTTGTGTCATTATAGCGTTCCTGTGACCAAACCAAATTTATCTGGTGGTTCTGGTAACCCTACCGCCCCCTTTTCGTACCCCTTCTGTAAACATTGTATGTTATTTAGCTGGACATCGCTGCGGATCGTTGATTTTCCAGTGAATACAATATATAAAATAATTCAAACAATAAATTGTATTTTCTACCAACCTACACAATATTACCAGAACCTGATAGTAACTTGTTTTGGTCTGAGCTGTATGTATTGTATGAAATAAATCAGTCTTACTATAATGATGAAAACAATGGTTCATTGTTACGTATTTTGTAATATATAAGTTAATCTTTCAATTAAATAAACGAGCCAGTAGTAAAACATTGAATTGATGAATTACGTAAAGTAATGGTATTAATAAATAAGTGAACACGTGTAGGCTATTGACACTTGTTTATTTGAAATACTTCAAACTATTGTACACAACTCAGTCACTTTCCTTACCTTATTTTTGTAGTTTGTACGAGTTATATTCTATCAAGGATTTTACTATATTTTATTTATAGAACAGCTCATGGTTCTATACAACAACCCTAACTTTTGATCACTTTTATGAAATAGTTTAAGACCATTACAAATAGCTTGAAGAAATGATAAATTTTGATTGAAATATGGTTAGGTCACTAGATTATTTTTACTCCTTTTTATGGACATTTTTTTATAGATTTTCTATTGAAATGTCACAAGATCTGATGTCCATAATATAGAGCGGAGATATTGACTTGATCATGAATATACTGCAAAGTTCTTGCGCTTACTGTATAAATGTTCGCGAGTAAATCTTGCAATATCGGTTCTTTAGGTTTGTGCTTATATCTCCAGCGTCTTCGTGATACTAACTACTTATGGAAACATATAAACCGCAGTTATAAATATAGATCTATATGATATTAGCTGTTAAGAAATGCTACTAGGAGGTCGAGGATCAGGTCACAATATCTGCTCTAAACTCGAAGTCGTTTAGTTTTATGTACACTGTAATGGTTCTTAGAAATATTTCAGTGGTTTTAAAACATGTCATACTCACCTGCAGCTAAATACCTTTAAAACATTAAAAAAGTTCAGTAAAAATATTTGGGTTGCTGTTAAAACTCGAAATAAACCAGGCGCCGTTCTTTCCGGTTCGAGGCGAGTTTACATCACATGCAACATGTACATTACAACGAAAATATAAATTCCCAGACGACATTATGAATCTGTGTCTTGTTTTGTTTACAACCAGGTGATTACATAAAATGTCATCACTTGAAACATTTATTAAAGTAAATGTTCGACAAAAACTTACGGCGACGTCTATGCAGTACGCCATGCTTTGACGTAACGCACACAATTGGAACCACTAAACGTCAAATGACGTTGTTTGTTGACAATGCGTATTTTGGGTAAACCAAGCATTTTATTTTTACGCGCGTGGGACAAATCACTGGACACAGGCAAACTAACGGCAGTTTTCGAGTATGTCCCCGATTTCAAAATATAAATTATTTATGTAAATAAGTAAAAAAGGTATATTGTCAATTTTTTAGCGGTTCTTTTAGAGATAAATGTTTTAAAAGTGTCGTCGAAATTTCATGATTTATTTTTAACGTTATTTTTTGTTATTTTTACGCGCGTGGGACAAAATCGGGGGACACAGAAAAACTAACGGCATTTTTTGAGTTTGTATCCAATTTAAAAACGAAAACTATTTAAGTAAACAACAATGAAAACGTATTCTATGAAATTTTTCTTTTGTGAATTCCTTTGCAATAAATGATGTAAAATAATCGCCGTAGTTGACTGTTTTAATTTTTCAACGTTATACATGTAAATAATTGTGTGACATGTTTCGGGAAAATCTGTGGACACATGAAAAGTGACGGCATTCGCCGAGTATGTCTCCAAATTCAAAATAAAAAATACGTATGTAAACATCAATACAAACGTATTCTGATATTCTTTTCTTCAGTTGTTCTCTTTACGATAAATAGTATAAAATTATTATCACCGAAATGTATTTATTTCTCATGCAAAAACGCAACGTTGTGACACGTCATTTTTGAATCAAATTTTGTCTGTGTTGCCTATTTTTCATTTTAAAATTATTTGTTGTCTCCATGAAACTTATATAGTTCGATTCGTCATTGTATATGCTTTCTAACGATATGTACATTATGCACATATAAACGTTTGAAATTATTTAATATGGGCTTAACGACGACAATCGATCTTGACGGGGTGGTTCCAGTTTTGTGCGTTACGTCTTCACTTTCATTATCAAACACGTTTGTGCATTATATTTAATATTATATTTTTTTCTTATTTTTGTAAAAAAAAATTCTATAAACGTGTTTATGTTGTAAAGAAAGCTATATTCAGAATGCCTCAGCTTTACAAAGTGTACATCAACCTACTAGTATACATAAACATCGTATACAATAGAAATTAAATTATTACTAAAAATAATAAATGATAATCAAACGTGTTTATGTTGTAAAGAAAGCTATATTCAGAATGCCTCAGCTTTACAAAATGTACACCAACCGACTAGTATACATAAACATCGTATACAATAGAAATTAAATTATTACTAAAAAAAATAAATGATAATAAAAATTACCATGCAGATCATGATTGATACCAAAGTCTTTATCTTATGGTCAATTTTATATTAGTTCGCTTTAGTGGAACTTTGTTCTTTGTGCTGTCTGTTCAAAAGACGAGTTAGTTTATAAACACCCATTTAATGAGCATAACTACCTTATAATGTCAGACTGCTATCATTATTTTTAAAACTAGCTAACTGCTCACCAACCGACACTATCCGAACGGAGCGCTAGCGGAACCGCCCTCGCCAAAAATACCTTATCCACGTATTCGTTGTGCAGCAACTAAATGGACGTGATATCAAGTTGACTAGAATAAATAATAAAAAGAGTAATACTTTATTTGCATAATATGCATACATTTATGTATAATTTATGCAAAAGTTGAGACAAAACACCGACGTCCTCTAGATTATATATAGGTTTGCTAATGAGCTGAATGAACTTAAATAAAACGTTACAATGTACAGAACCTTCTACCAACTTCGGGGCTTGAAAGGACTGTAGTGGTGCTAAGTGGGGGAATGTCGGTATTTATGGTAACATGGGGACTGTATTTGTAACACTAGTCTTCACTTATGGTGATACGTTCGTGACTTTTAGTTAGCAATACAAACTCAGCATGCAATTTGCCATTTACTTCCGGTATAGCCGAGGTGGTTGATAACTAATTACGTGACAACTGGTTAATACCTAGGTCACCATGAAATTACCCGGATGCCGGACGATGTCCGTATTTTCGATGTGTACCCGGTGTCTAGGCATCGCGCGGACACCGGTCGTTGAGAAGCAATGCATATATCACAAGAGATTTAAAATGACTCCGGCCACCACTCGAGCACCGTCCTTTGTCAGTCCGGCCACCACTCGAGCACCGTCCTTTGTCCGTCCGGCCACCACTCGAGCACCGTCCTATGTCCGTCCGGCCACCACTCGAGCACCGTCCTTTGTCCGTCCGGCCGGCTAAGACCAAAGTATGGCACACGATGATCGGGATGATCCAAATATTAGTTGACTGATCGCCGTATAATGTATTAGACATATTCGTATACCGGTATGTTCTGGTGCTAAACGTAACGGCATGACACAAATAAACACAACAAAACAAAGAGGATGTTTTTATATTAACCACCATCGGCTACAATATAATAAATACATGTAGAGTTGTCGAAAATAAACATTTAATCGTAATGGATAGAACATACCTCCTGCAGGATCGAATGGATATATCCAATTTATGTTTGAATTAAGTACACTACCCTAATAACACAGCGTATTTTTCTGTTCCATTCAACTGGCGAATACTATGCAAATTAAACGTTTTTAACAAACAGTTTTTCATACACGCTCCGTTCACCTATTTTAAACAGCGGTTCTTTTTTATTGTCCGTGTGTTTAGTTTCGCTTCGTCTAGATTTCAACTGACAACGGTATAGCGACAAATCAGGCAAAGTATACAATGTGTAAATCATTGTGTTTGTAAGAGGTTAAATTACGTGAATATTGTGTTGCATGGGCTGCCCTTTTTCATGCATGGAGCCCGATGTCGTTTGCGATTGTCGGGGTTACCTAAAACAAGAGAATGCGTGTATTACCCTCCTTGGATGAGATTTGAACAGACACATGTCTTGAGCGTGTGCAAATGTTAACTTATTTCGTCTTGGATTTGATGCCTTAAGTAATGTCAGTGTCACGTGGTTTGTCCCTTCTACACTAAATTAAGTTATAAGACATATAGTCCAGTTAGGATATTGTGACAGTGACGTTGCAGTTTATGTGTACGCAAAAATTCACAACAATTGTCTAAACAGGTAGAGCGAAGTTTAGTATGTGAGTTTAGCATTGAAATTATAGTTGTTTGGACAGTATAAGCATTTATAAATGGTTTTACACCGTTATAGTGGACTCGACCGCTGCGTCACTGGATTTTTATCCTGACTGGACTATACAATGCGGTCTCTTTTGAACACCAAACAGTTTATCATGTCAGTATATTTCTTCCTAGTTGTGTATGCATGTTTATTTGCATGTAACTCCTCATAAAAAGGAGGAATAAAAGTTAAATTTATATACATATTGTTTTTATCAAGTTAGTTAAGTTTATTTTGAATCATCCCTCGTATATACATTTTTGTGCTTAACCGCTAATAATTTACTCAACTGTCAAGTGAACAAGCCATAAAATTACAACTTACATTTGTGTTGCAATGTACAAGCTTTATGATATATTTATAATGCGTAACAATCAGTGAGGGCATTATATACGACTATAACTGTAGTAGTAATCGGATAATCCTTGTCCATCAAGATCAAACACCCTCCCTTACTTTCAATAAAGCTAAATGTCTGTAATGGGAAGTAGGATGTAACCAAAATGATTGCAATCTCGGAGCGGAAGGGCAGATAGCTGATGAGCTTGTCAAATACAATTAATGAAAAAAAGGTTCAAACGCTGAAATATAATTATTCAGCTTTTTCGTGTGAAAATTGTTTAAGTTGTTGTTATCAGGGACTCTATACAACATATATTATATTCAGTCCCAGTTGTTATGTACAATTATATTATGTCACCATGGTCACATTGTTCATTAAACGCGTTAAACTTGATGATGCAAAATAGTAGGGAAATAATTTGTGTATATATTGTGAATACATTGTGTATTGTATGTGTTTTCTCTGTCACATTTGACAATGACCTCCAACTTCGAGGGAAGAGACAGGGGTGTGATACATTGAATCCGCATTACGATACCCAAGCACTTTCCAAATAAACTCCGTGGTTTATTTAACATGCCCATGGTATAAAACACCGATACACGCAAGACTAGGACGACCCGATCAGTAGTCAAGAGCATTACCCACCGTCGACCACCGTCCCTCCCAGCAATATAATATAGTACCCTTATGACAAAATAAGATTTTTTAAGAAAATAACATCTATCGCTTTACTTTAAGACGGTGAGATACTCTTTTCATTTCGATAGAAAGGGAGATTACTCTAGTAATCTTATTATGAGTCAGCAAGATTTTCTTCCCTTGAAACCGTAGATTTTAACGTTTCACTAGAGTCAAACATCTTTTTATGAGCATGAATAAAGTTGTAACTTTATAGAATTATTCATACTAAGATGATAATTTGTTAGACCAATCGGAGGTAAAAATCGTTTAGTGCTATAGCAAACTGTTTACTTTTGGCGACTGAATGTTCAATGTCAGGAAATATTTGTTAATGATCACATTTAGTTACACGATGCGCCCAGGATAATGTGATATTTACAAACATGATTCGGTTTGCACAACTGTTGCAAAATTGGTTTTACAAATTACTAAAGTAAACAGAAAAGGTCACTATTGTACTTAAAACATCCCTGATAAATCGTGCACATCTGATTAATCCACTTTTGTGGAAAACACAAAATTGCCCGCCTTTCTCATTAACCTTGGCGCACTATACATGTAGTTTTATTTCAAAATCCAGAAGGTCGTAGACCTATGAGGACAACATATTTACATAATAAGATCATGGTGATAAATACATGCATTTTCTTTATAAACAATTTAGTTGGTGTTATGCGTTTTATTTTATGAGTGGGCTGTCTATAGCTTTCATCGTTCGAAGTTTTGCTTTATTTGCCTCTTCATTATAACAGTTTAACAGTTTATTTCAAATATACATTGGACAATGTGTCCATGAGTACACACTATTAACATTTATAAATATTTATACATAGATATTACACCCAATGAACATTACATAACAGTACAAATTTGATGCATAGGTACATAATAGCTTACAGTGCAAAACATACATTGATAACCTTCAAGAAACCTTATATGAATCATGACTGAAACACGTTCTCCATTTCTGGTAAGGACGTTGGCGACCTTTCTCCAACCGACGTCCTTGGTTCAAAATATCACTTCATGTCCTAGCAACACGACGCTGAATACGTAACGACGTAAAATTGACGTTGAAAAAAATAAAAACTACACAATACGACGTCGGAGATTAGGGTCGTCAACTTCCATAAGGGGTTTAAGCTTAGACATTTCATTACATTGTAATGTTATGAGACACCTTCTGTGGGTAACACGTTATAACATGACTGTGTAATTGTTTCTGCTGAAGAATTCAAACGTTTTCGATATAAGTTACTCGAGAAGAAACGTCTGAATTGTGTAAAAGTATTGCCGTCCGAAATCTTTAACAATCGTTTCCAATCTGCAACACTCACAAATTGTCGAAAAAATACGGTTTACATTATATAAATATCTTTCGCCGCTGATACGATATAAATGTTTGAAGAGCGACGGTTTCGGGTGTAAGTTGTACAAAACAATTTAGAATATATTTTGTAAGTAAGTTTGTTTTCCTCATAAACATCGGATATACATGTAGTTCAATTTAAAACCACCACCAGAAACTCGCGATACTTTTGTTGTGTGGTTCCTTAAATATGGGAGCAAGTATTGAAAATTTACGACCGAGTATGCCTTATGGTCACAAACCACTAGATAAAATTGTTCTTTAGCTCAATGTAAAGTGACAATTGTCAGCCCCAGATAATATCATGTTAAAGTCTATGGCCAGTTGACAGACCTATATCATTGAAAAGCAGTATGTTACAGCTACAAAATAAGACCAAAAACAGGGGGTCATGTTTAATATAAGAACGATTTTGTTCGTCAAAGGCGGTCGACAAAGTTTTACTGACGCGCGAACTGATCCAATGTGGGTTTTACCCTAGTCTACTTTCGCTTTGTCAAATAAGCCACAATCTCACAATATTCAAGATGAAACACATTCACTCATTCAACTACATGTATACAATACCTTTACACTCAATAAGATTATTCTAGTTCCATTTTGTCAAGGCATATCACCATTTCGAGGCAAACAGAAGTTTCTGTAAGGACTATTTGAGTCGATTTTGGGTCGCGTATGCATTTAGTGGTTATTATGCATGACCTTATTGGCTAAATTGTCTAACTGACAATCCTTTTTAAACAGCTGTTCCATATTACTACCACTTGTAGCGAAAAACCTGACTGTGTTTAAAACAAAACGGATACACATGTTAAGAACGTTTCCTATTTTGATGATTTATTCACTGGAAATATTCTCTCTTTGTTCAAATAAAAAAGACCAATACACAGATACAGGTATAGCAGGTGACAATTACTTCATCCATATCTTGATTATTCTAAACAAACTTTTTTGTATTGGAATGTGAACGGATTATAATCAACGTGTGTATATATAAATGTGGACTATAGTTCAATTTTGAACTCTGAGCCATGACCTATCGGACTAGTCTATTTTTGCGGATAGACCATAGTTTATTACGTTCACAGGTCATTATTTAATGATGTGATTCTTACATCTATCTGTTTCTTATCGAATTACAGTTTAGTGCAGTCGGCAACGTTCAGGATTTCTAACCCGAAGTTCGGTGGTTCGAATTCCCAATTCGCTCATATTTTTAATTCATTATTTTATGTTATTTAAAGAGTATATAAACTAAAGTACCTTTTTTAATTAATCCATGAAAATGTGTTGATTCATTCTATTTTTCATTTTCACTTATAGCGATCGTTTCCATATTCCGAGTTTACTGACAACCTGTATTACGTTGATTAGCCGTCATAACATGCTACAATACACATGCCAGATCTAAAAATATTTTGAAGCATGTAACAAATATGACTTGTCACATACTGTTATAACACGGATATTGCAAGTTATGTGCATTTATAAATTAAAAAATGTGTAAATATAAATTAAAAAAAGAAAAAAATATTCATTTGGTGAGATTCGAACTTTTCGTGGTCAGACAAAAGTTATTTTACAATGTATCAAGCGCTATACCGTCACGACCATTCAGACGCACGGAACAGTTGGCCTTAATTATATTACTTATATTTTCCATTAAACCTATACCATCCTGTATCGATTAATGGTTAAAACTTTAAAAGTGCAGTCACGGCTCAATGCTCGAAATCGAACTATATCACTACTGTTTGTGGATATAGCCGAGACGGTGATTAATCTTGTGATCACTTTCTGTTCTCGTGGACTCTGAGACAAGGTTTGTTAGTTCGACAGTTTGATACTCCGTTATTAGCTATATCGTCAGTGACAAAAACGATCGAAGTCAGAAGCATCTCCAGGTGCTACGAGCGAGCAACCAGAAAAATGCTTAATTGTGAGTAGCCAAACCGGAAGTGTCTCCCTGCAGCCCCCATCAACGACACAGTCACAGCAACAACAATTACAACCTCCTGTTAATAATGCATATCAGACGACACCGCCGGCATATATTGGACAATACTATCCACCGCATTTACAGTACTATACCCCACAAAATAGTATGATGCATCCACCTCAATCCAGCCCGCCACCACCATCACCTGTCACCACCGAAAAGTCAATGGACCAAAAACTACTCCAAACCATATGCGATAGACTAAGCGCTATTGAATCCACTCAAAAGAATATGGTTACCAAGTTGAATAAATTGGATAAAATTGAAGAAGATGTAAAATCCATCAACAATAAGATTTCGGTAGTTGAAAATAAGGTGACTTTTCTTGAAAGCAGGGTCAAAACTACGGAACAAACTGTAACCGACATTGAAGCTAGTAGACAGTATGACAGTAAAATATGTGAAGAATTGAAATTGAACAACACTCAACTCAAAAATGAAATTGATGATGTTAAACTTATAAACAAAACTCTATCAGACTCATTAGACCAACAGAAACAACAAAACACTGAGTGTGAAGAAGATATACTGGACTTAAAATCGAGGTCAATGCGGGACAACCTAATCTTCTATGGGTTCAACGAACCAACTACACCACAAGACCGAAAAGCAGAACATTGTATGAACAAAGTATTGGATTTCTGTGTTAACTCATTAGATATTGAAGATGCAAAAACTCGATTTAAAATTGACAGAGCACACAGAATTGGTAAATACTCGGCCAACAAAACTCGACCAACTGTTGCCAAGCTGAATTTCTACGGGGATAAGATGGAAATCAAAACAAAAGCACGTGACCTCCTTGAAAACACTAAGTTTGGTGTAAGCGATCAATACCCCCAACCTATACTTGACCGTAGACGTAAATTGATGCCTTACTTCATAGACGCGAGAAAGCACCAGAAACAAGCCGTGTTATCTTATGATAAACTTTACATGGACAATACTGTCTATACAGCTGATCATCTTCCACCTTACCCCCCTCCTGTTTTACCACCACGACACCAAAACGGTAACCAAAACCATAACAACCAACCAGGAAACCACCAAGCTGCACCGCGTACCTAGGAAGGCAACTCAACAAAGCAGCTAAAATTCCTTCTTTGGAACGTGAATGGGATTGCTAACAAACTATGTGACAATGATTTTATTGAGTACATCAATAATTATGATAATATATTGTTATTCACCGAAACATGGAACTCGGAAATTGCCAATATTGACATCAGTAACTATGATTGTTTTTCATGTCCGCGACCGAAATATAATAAAAAGGCAAGGCGTCACAGCGGTGGCGTGATTGTGTATTTCAAAGCTATTTATTCGGGCTATATCGAACTGATTGATCTGAATGAAAAAGGTGTGATTTGGTTTAAGATTAAAAAATCTTATTTTAACACTGAGAATGATTTATATTTTTGCTGTTATTACATTCCGCCAGAAGACTCAACTCTGTATAAAAACAACCATTCACCGTTATTTGAACTAGATTTTCACAATTTACTGCTGAATGATATTATTAAATTTAGCGATAGAGGTGATGTCTTCCTAACAGGTGACTTCAACTCGAGGGTTGGTATATCCTCGGACATTATCGAAAACATAAATTTAAACCGTTATATTGACATACCAGTTGATGAGAGCTCATGTAATATCCCAGCGCATTCATCTAATGATGCGCGAATAAATAGCTTTGGAAAAAAATTGTTAACATTGTGTAAACAAACTGGATTATGTATTGCAAATGGTCGCATTGAACAAGGACTATACACATGCTATAAGTTGAACTCAAATAACTTTGCCGCGAGTGTTGTTGATTATGTGATCACTGATTACAAACTGTTTTCATTATTTCAGTCAATGAATGTTTTAGACATAACCGAATTTTCGGATCACTGTCCAATCGAATTTTGTCTGGCTCTACGCAACGAAATTGCCAACACAGAAACTGTATCCTACTGCAAAAGGATAATCTGGGAAAATACTGAACATAATAAGCTACATGACACATTAAACAATAATAAACAATATTTTGATGACGTAATCAATAATTTAACAAGAGGTGACTCTGATATTAATGGATGTATCGAAAACATGTCCGATCGTATTTTTGATATATCGTTTGAACTACATGGGAAAACTTTTAAAAGGAACGTATCCAAAGCCGCAAAGCTTAAAAAGGCCGAATGGTTCAATGATGAATGTTCACAAGCGAAAGCCGATTTCCTAAAATATAAACGTATACATAGATATAGTCCAACTGCTGATAATCTGCAATCCTTTTTATATCACAGGAATCGTTTCTGTAAAGTGAAACGTAAAGCTAAACGCTCATTTCACATGTCTGAAAAGCAAACATTAACTAAGCTAAGCAAATCCAACTCTAGGAAATTCTGGAAATACATAAATAAATATAAAAAGAAAGCAAAGTCAAACCAAGCCAACATTAGCTTAACTGATTTTGTCGAGCATTTCAACAAAGTCTCAAATACGCCGCATGATAGTGATTTTGATAGTTCGCAGTATGAGAATCTGGATACTAACATAAATATTGACACATTAGATGTCGCATTCACAGAGAGTGAAATTAAAAAAACAATTTCTAGTTTGAATAGAAATAAAAGCGCCGATTTAACAAATAATGTAGCAGATTTTTTCATTGACTCCAATGAATTCATAGCGCCTTATTTAGTGACTCTGTTCAATGAAATATATGAAAGTGGTGTATACCCAGATCAGTGGAGTAAGGGTTATATTGTCCCTATACATAAAAAGGGGAATGTAAAAGAACCTTCAACTTATACCTGGTGTGAATCAGAAAATTTATTTAACAACTCCCAATTTGGCTTCAGAGATAAACGCAGTACAACCGATTGTATTTTTATCCTGCATTCAATCATACAAAATATATTATCACAAAAAAGGAAATTATACTGTGCTTTTATCGACTATGAAAAGGCTTTCGACACCGTCATACATGAAGCTTTATGGATTAAGCTAATTGAATCAGGTCTGAGTTGCAAAATGACCACTATAGTTAAATCATTATACCAGAATGTCAAATCTTGTGTCAAAGATTCGCTTCATTTATCGTTTTCAGACTTCTTTGATGTATCACTTGGTTTGAAACAGGGAGAACCGTTATCTCCCTTACTATTTATATTATTTATAAATGATATCAATACGATAGTAAATCAAAATGATCTCACGGGTGATGATATCAACTTACTATCTATATACATGTTGTTGTTTGCCGATGATATCGTTCTATTCACCACAGACCCTAATAGTCTACAAAATCAACTAAATAATGTACAAAATTATTCACGCAAGTGGGGATTAAAGATTAACATAGGTAAAACGAAAGTATGCATCTTTGAAAATAGGAAGAGTAACTCTGATTTCAGATGGTTCATAAATCAGGAACTATTAGAAGTTGTTGATTCCTTCTGCTACCTCGGAATAAAATTTCATTACACCGGTAACATGATATATGCTGCGAAGGCATTACAAGAACAAGCGCTGAAAGCGTATAATCATCTTTTGTTCGTGTTTAGTAGAGTTAGTCTAGATGTTAAAACAAAACTATCCCTATTTGATGCACTAGTTGTACCTATTCTTCTGTACAGCAGTGAAGTATGGGGGGCTTATAAATACAAGGAAATTGACAAAATACATATTAAATTTTGTAAGCGAATTCTAGGAGTACGTACTCAAACATCTAATACTGCAGTGTTGGGTGAACTTGGTCGATTCCCATTATCAGTAATATGCAAGGAACGAGCATTGAAATATTGGCTAAAAATACAAAATAATCCCAACTCTTTAATGTTTCAACTCTATAACGAACAGTGTTTGATAAATGTAAGAACACATAACTGGGCCTCTAGCATTACAACAATTTTAAATAATTTAGGGTATGGAAACATATGTAATCTACATACTTTAAACATAAATTACTATAACATATTGAAACAAAGAATGCGGGATCAATATACACAGACATGGAGTGATACCCTCAATTCCCAGTCAAAAATGTCTTACTACAAGAATTTCAAAACGGAGTATAAATTTGAAAAATACTTAGACCTAATTACAAATGACAATATTAGAAAGAGTTTTCAAAATTTAGATTAGCGTCCCACAAATTAGAAATAGAAAATGGAAGACAGGCCGGAATAGCAAAGGAAAATCGAATATGTAAACTATGCTCCCACAATTCTATAGAATCGGAATACCATTTCTTTATGTGCTGTCAAACATATAATGAACTACGTTCGAAATTCATTCCGCGTCCTGCATGGCCAACATTGAACAAATTTTATAGCATTATGTCCAGCACAAATAATAAAATTATCATAAATAACGCAAAATTAGTATATTATGCCTCGAAGTTAAGAGAAAATAGACTCGCCCTATTGTAGATATTAACTTGCCGACTGCCATATGTAAGTTATTGTGTATATATACAAGTGTTTTTCTTTTATGTATTTGCATGTTGTTATCTTTTTTGATGAAAATATATCTTCCTGTTGGACATATTCGCCTGTCTACCAGCATCTGTATATACGTATTGTCTCGAATTTTTGTCCCATTGTATATGTACTTACATGCCATCCAATTTAATATATATTCTTGGTTCTAAATTTGTTGTATATGTATCTACATGCCAACCATTTTAATATATAATCTTGATTCGAAATTTGTTGTACACATAACTTCCAGTTTGATGTACCAACATACCTTCTAATTAAATATTTACTTGTCTGCAGAATAGTTCCTCACGTCAGCACAAATAAACGGACTAGAACATCGATATAAATTATGCTCATTATACATGTAGTTGCTTTTTTGATATGCTGTGTATATGCTTACACTGTATGTAATGTAAATGTATGTATATATTTTGTCTTGACCATCTTTTTTTTATTATGTAAATGGTCAAAGGCATTTCAAATGCCGATTATACCAATTAAACTGTAAACTGTAAACTGTATTAATATCACCATACCAACAGCCAACTTTCAAGCCTACAAAATACACCTTTAATTCTAAGATGACTTGATGAAACAAGCATAACTCTTAAAGAGATATACGATCATATATCAATTATTCAAATTATGGGCTACCACGTGGTCCCTACTCTGTCAGATGGGTACTCGATTTAAGGACTGGAGTCTTTATAACAGTCACACATTATACATTTAATTGGATTCTAATTGGATTCGAATTGCGACTCGTCAGTTAAATTCCATTAGTTTGCATAACAAAATAAGCTATAAATCTCCTTTTACTAATTGTAATGCATATAAAAGTCCGTTTGGTTCGATATGCTTGAAGTATGATAGGATGTGCACTCAATGCGCTTATAAATGCTGTCTGACAGTGTTCTTGATGTTATTCAGATAGTCATAAACTTTTCAAAACGAATTCAAAGGTAATATCTATTGATCATAACTAATTGTATAGATTGGTAAAACCAAAGTTTGGAACACTGAACACGTCAAATCAATGATGAATTGAGAATGAAACACTAAATTATAAATTACGAGGGACATTCGGAAAGTTCTGATAACTGTTCATGATCTTCACGTTGGTTTCTCTGATTTTCTGAAAATCTCTGTTTAATTTGTATTGAAACATGACAAGTGACTGAAATATCGCTTGATCACGCGAGGTAGTTGCGTTGTATTGTAATTCATGGTGCACTTTTTGAAGTAACATTCAGACTGATTAAAACAAATTGGAAATTACATGTATTCGAAATATTTACATTTTGGAACGCTAATGCGTATTTCTGATTAATTCATTGATAGCAGTTTGTGTGATACTAGTACGTTATCTATAAAATGTTAACATTGATGGATAAACGTATATACAATGGTAACGAGAAGGCAATTTGTGTATAATATAAATTCTCCGTTAATAATATAATTGTTAGTTTTCGATAGAGAAAGGTGACATCTATCAGAAAATGTACACTATTGTACACATCATAGTGAACATTGAAATGTTCAAGGCGCCTTGTCAGAACTTTTTAAATGCCCCTCGTAAAGTTTATGTCAGTGTCCGCTCCATTATTAATAACATGTTAATATGAGCATTGTACGTCAGAAATAAGAAGTTCATGCTGTCTCCATTCCGGTCTACCATTTTAGACGGAATCCAGTTATCAACATTGGTAACATGGACTCAACAAGAAACAAAGCCCCTAAGAAATACAATCGAGGTTGGGGCTTGCTTGGACGTTCACATGCTGTGCTTATGATGCTCATTGAGGTGTGTGTATATTCGTCAGTGAACGGTATGTTTCAGTACTAATTTTGTTTGTACCAGATATTTGCTTGTACAGCGAATGTTGTTTTTTAACTATAACATTATATATTTATTTTTTATAATATTGACCGGCTGCTGTATTTGGAACACTGGATATATTGACTGAATGGAAAGCAAAGAAACAGTTGAATGAAATTAGGGTGAGGTATAATATAACATTATATAATTATTTATGATGCTTGCGAAATAGGTCGAGAAATAATAACCTCGCCTATCCTCTTCACACCCGTTGGTTTACAAGGCGTTAACGCGCCGTTCCCATATATCCCGTTATTTTCGACTCTTCTGCAACTATTCCATACAAGCCGTTTTCTTTCCTATTCATTTGTCTCTTCTATTCCAGTTCGGCTTCCAAGTTTAGTGATGTGCGGCTGATGGTATTTACTTTTGATGAATCATGTTCGACCCATTCTTATTGTGTTTGTTTTATTGACATTGGTTGTTTAAGCTTGTTTTAAGGTTGTATTAAAATCTTCGTTTCGGATTTTGTTTGGCCACCTTATCATAAAGAAATGCTTAATTGTTTTTTGTTGCATGTGTTGGATTATGAAAACAAGTGAAGACAAGTTGTGTTGTGAAATGCCATTCTGTTTTAACACGGATGATGGGTTTCTTCATAACAAAGTCATTTACTAGTAAGAATAAAAAGCCCGACATTTGCTCCGAATATTAGCGTCTGGTCACCTGGGTTCCCCATAGTGATATATATAGTGGCATTGTGTACATAGTTATAAAATGATAATATTATATATGTACTCTATTTAACAGCAACACAGAATTTAGCACTTGGAAAGCCCGCTTATCTAAAGGATACAGGATATGGCGGAGTACCAAGCCGGGCCGTGGACGGAAACACAAATGGTAATTATAACGGCTACTCATGCGCTTGTTCCAGTACGATCAGTAATGTATGGTGGAAAGTAGACCTTGGTGATGTATACGTCATAGAACACGTGACGGTGTTCAACAGACTGGACTGTTGTGGTACGTATAAGGGCACTGTTTTATCAAAGCATATATGGAATTCGTAAACTTACGCTAAAATTCAATTCTTTATATTTTCAACAACTATAACACCGGGACAGATACGGTATGTAGTTGTTGATTAACTGAATCATTATTAGTGTGACTGTCGCAACTCCATTTACCAAACTTTGTAGCTGTTAAAACAATTTTATTAAATAATTTAGATTTTTAACGTAACTTCAAGATTTCCGTAAATTTTCAACATTTAACTATTTCCCCATTATAGTCCTTTTCCATACCACATTTTAACATTTGTTTTTTTAAATAGATAAATTATTCAAACTTCGTAATGCAACCGTGAATAGTATTGCTTTTTTGCTTACATTATGCACGCTTAAAAGTCAACTTTCAATGGTTGCCATTTACCAGCTGTACGGTAACATAACTAAAGGTATACTATGTCCACCTGAGCAAGACTTAGTTACAACAAATAGTTAGCTAATACAGGACATCCGTAATTAGAACAATATTGTTGCTAAAATGCATGCAGCTGAATATATCTCTTTTTTAATTTATGTCTCATTGTTACGATGCAAAACAGGTAATTTGTTAAACCCAATTATCTCTCCCAAAACTGTCTTCCGATCATCCAGTACATTGTAAATAGACTAAATACAAGGAATTAGGATGCTTTTCACAAATGACCAATTATAGACGACATAATGGTAACTATGCCTGTCGATTTAATATGCCGAACATCACATTTAGTAAAATGTATGGAAAACAAAATACTTATTTGCAGGAGTTGCTTCCCTTAGGCTAAATAAAGATTATGCAGTTATTGTTTAAATTTCGTTATTTGTTTACAAACCAACTGGAGGCCTTATTTCGTTGTCTTTCATCCTGTGGTGTTTTCCACCTTTGGAACTCAACTAAAGTGCTCAAAATGAATCATTTTGCAGAATTTTGCCAATGTATTGCTTTTTTAAAATAGCCATTTATGGCATAATGGGACTTTAATGGGTCAGTTTTTTTAAATTTATTGAAGTTGTGTCACTTCATAGTTCAACATTGAGAGATATCTTCTGCTGCGATCTCTCTATTGTTTTGGAATTACAGATGTTAAGCTAATGCAATCACAAATTCTCAACGGTTGTAAATTGTTGAGATGGGAGTAGTTGATCTATGTCTTCAACAAATTCTAAATGCGACTTCTATGACTCTTGTGTGGTTGGCTAACAGGTTATGCACTGTCGCCTTTCTGTGTGGCTTTGGATTGTCTGTGCGCTAAAGTATTTAGTTATCCATATTCAGGGGAAAGATTGCAACATGTTCAGTTGTTCATTGGTTTACATGACATCAACTACACACTACATGGGTATCATGCCGGGATAGTCGGATCCAGTTATACATTTAACATGACGCCTTATGTGTATGGTCGCTGGGTGATGATTACACGAGTCCCTGGCAGGGAAGTTCATGTTCTTACTCTATGTGAAGTCCAGGTCATGGGCTATGAAATAGTATATGGTAAGTATAATTATAAATAAATAACATATCAAACTTCTTGTTTCGAATAGTCAATACAAAAGTCAAAGACATGTACATGTATAAGGTTTGAATATTTTCAACGCATATCATTATGTTATCACTATTATTCATTTATTCTCGGATAGCGTCGTTTAATTATATACATGTTCCTTTTAATATTAACAACACACCTGATAGTGCACATATTATGGCTTCAAAAAACAAAGGGTGTAATGATGATTAGTACTCAATGACAGTTTTTATGCCCCCCATCATTGATGTATGTCGGTCCGTCGGTCTGTCTGTCTGTCTGTCTGTCTGTCTGTTGGTCGGTCGGTCGTATAAAATGGTTACCGTTCAATAACTCAATAACGATTTCACCTAGGATCTTCAAACGTTATATGAACGTTGCTCAGCAACAGTTGATGACCCCTATTGATTTTGAGATCAGTAGGTCAAAGGTCAAGGTCACTGTGCCATTTACTATTTCTGACTATTTGAATGGTTTCCGTTCAATAACTTTAGAACGCTTTAACCTAGGATCTTCAAACTTTACATAGATGTTAGTCAGCAACAGTATATGACCTCTATTGATTTTGAGGTCAGTAGGTCAAAGGTCAAGGTCACTGTGACCTTTACTATTTCTTACTATTTAAATAGTTTCCGTTCAATAACTCAAGAACGCTTTGACCTACGATCTTCAAACTTTTTATAGAGGTTGGTCAGCAACCGTAGATGACCCCTATTGATTTTGAGGTTAGGAGGTCAAAGGTCAATGTCACTGTGACCTTCACCATTTCTGACTATTGGGCTGCCATGGGGGCATACGTGTTTTACAAACATCTCTTGGTTAAAACAAAGTCAATATTAAATAATGAAATTAATTGTTTTTGTTGAAACAGATTTCCAATTTAAACAAGGAGAAGGTATGATTGGGACTGGAGTTCCTCTAGACACGTCTCAAGCAAGAACGAGGGCAGTATGCTGCATACAATGTAAGATGACAGCCCAATGTGTCGCTGTGAACTACAACATTGATACAGGAGTGTGTGTGAAATTAGGAACATTGGCTTCAATAAGCGATTCTAACGAAAGTAATTACTTCTACCGCTCGAATTAAGTGCGCGACTCAGTTTTCCTACCAAACCCTTTTATAACTGGGCATACAATGATTCTCAACTACTTACACAAGTATGTGCTGTGATATTTTGCAAAATATATGTTAACTATGTCCGCGTTTGATCACTATCAAAGAGGGAATAATACTTTAAGAAGCGAAAGGCAGAGGTCAAATAACGAATGCATCATATCTTAGCTGAACGTCGCCATTTTGTTTTGCAACATCTGTTTTAAGCTCTGATAATCCACTACGCTTTTCCAAATATCGAGCGGAAGCGGCAAAAAAAATACAAACAATCCGGAACAAATGGACACACCTTCCTCCATTTTGGAAGCTCTTGTGTTTGCCCAAACCAACCAGCTACTGCTTGTGTTTTAAACACAATGCCCAACTGAACCAGTAAAAGATCCACCAAAGTCCAAGCTGTCGAAAGGCTGAGTGAACTAGTTTCAGCAATCAAAATGACGAACCCACCAGAAGCGTAAACGTTCTGACATTTCTCTTCATAAAAGGGTTACGGTTCAACAAAACATGTGAACGCACATTAGTTGAGTATTCAAATAATATTCAATTCATTAGTACACATTGTTCATAAAACGCGGAAATAATGTGTGTATATATTGTGAATACATTGTGTATTGTATGTGTTTTCTCTGTCACATTTGACAATGACCTCCGACTTCGAGGGAAGAGACAGGTATGTGACACGTGGAATCCGTATTACAATACCCAAGCACTTTCCAAATAAACTCCTTGGTTAATTTTATGGTCCCTGTGTGAAACACCGATACAAGCGAGACTAGGGCGACTCGATCAGTAGCCAAGAGCATTACACACCGTCGACAACCGTGCCTCCCTGCAATATAATGTAGGCCCCCTATGGCAAAATCTGATTTACACCGATCGCTTTATTTAATCAAAGCACTGAGAGTACAGTTGGGAGGCGATCTGGTTGCTGCTACTAAAGCTAAAACCAACTTTACACGTTTAATGTTCGTTTTCTTACTGCCGATATTGTCTTGAATGTCAAAATAGGCATATGTGACTATATAGGCATGTTGGGTATCTAAATAATTGTTAAAATGTGCATATTAATTTATATGTAATACGTGTATTGAATGCGTATATCAAAAGTGGCTTTAAAATAATACTACGCGCCTATTTATCAGATTCTACAGTACCGTATTGTTATCACTTCCCTCACAGCGTGAGACAGTCTATAGAAAGCGGCAAGCTAGTACAGCGACACCATATGATTGCATAACAGTACTTTGCAGACCGTATACGATTCATTGATAAAACTATCACTTGACCGTAGTCTGAAGTTTCTAAAATAGCTTTACAGCCGGGACATTTGATGAACACGTCATTTTCGTATTATGAAACAAGTTCGGTATCGGCCGGTGTAGTGATTTTTTTGCAAAAATATCGATTTAACGAACAGTTTCACAATAATTTTGATCTTAGAATAAACAAATGTTGCTGATTGGCTTAAATCAGTTAAAAAATTTGGATAAACATATGTAGCAGTATTGGGAATGTTGACAGTTTCTGGAACTACTTGAATGCGGATTCACATAGCAGCCTAAAGGGGGTTAATTTTGTATTAAGAAATGGACAATGGTAGTAATGAGCGGCTTAAACGCCTCCCAAAAACGGTTAGATACTGGGAAGGGAGATTACTCTAGTAATCTTATTATGAGTCAGCAAGATTTTCTTCCCTTGACAACTAGACCAGTGTCAAACATGGTTCATGAGCGCGGATAAAGTTGTAACTTCATAGAATTATCGGAGAGTACTATTGCTAAATGTTTACTTTTGGTGACCGAGTCAGGAAATATTTTTATATGAACAAGTTTAGTTATTACTTGTCACTTTTAACTTGTCATCCATGAATATCCATGCTTATCCGTTGTCCAATCAGAGTTGTTATTATAACTCATCAAAACATTCTTACTGTACAAAAACGAAAACAGACGGAGATTAATTAGCGACAGGTCAAAAGTATTCGACAATATATAGTGCGCCAAGGATAATTTGGTAAACATGAATCGGTTTGGTCAACTGTTGCAAAATGGGTTTTACAAATTACTACAGTAAACAGATTAGTTCAGTATTGTATTCAAAACATCACTGATAAATCGTGCACATCTGATTAATCCACTTTTGAGGAATATACCAAAATATTCCGCCTTTCTCATTATCCTGGGATTAAATAACATACATCAGCAACAACTTACTTCAATTATTTTCTTTAATTTTATATCACAAACATATTTCGGCAAAATGCCTTCATTAGTGTGATGATAATACTGAAATGTATTTGAACCGACTAGTAGACGTATATACATGTACTATAGAAATTAAATTATTACTAAAAATCATAACTGTCATTATCCTGGGCGCACTATACACGTATTTTCTTTATGAACCATTTTAGTTGGTGTTATGCGTTTTATTTTATGAGTTGGGCTGTCTATAGATTGCTTCGCTCGAATTTTTGTTTTATTTGCCATTTCATTATATGAAACATGACTGAAACACCTAGTCAAGCGTGTTTTCTGGTACTATAAAGGACGTTTGCGACCTTTCTCCGACGTCCTCGGTCAAAATATCACTTCGTTTCCTAGCAACGCGACGCTGAATACATAACGGCTTAAATTGACAATTGTAAGTATTTGTTTAATAATTATTTTCGTCATAACCCTCGGATATAGTAAAATCTGAATCTTCCACCAGAAACGACAATTTTGTTGTGTGGTATCTTGAGTTTGGGAGCAAGTATTTAAAAGTGACGACCGAGTATGCCTAATTTGCTAAATTGTCTAAATGACCATCCGTTTAAATAACTGTTACATAGCACTACCCTTTATGACCATAGGTAGAGATAAACATGTACCTATAAGACATCGGCTACAACTGTTTAGAACGTTTCATATTAAGATCTTCATACCAACAGCCAACCTTCAAGCCTACAAAATACACCATTCATTTACGATAACTGGATAAAATCAAGCATAACACGTTTTGATACGTTTCTGAATAACATCATAAACAACATCTATGAGCGCTTTGAGTGCAGATCTTATCATATATGAATCATATCGAACCACTACAATCATATGGAATTTTATACTCATTACAATTAGTATCCGGAGTTTCAAGGCATGCTCTTATTTTGTTATGCAAACAAATGGCATTTGACTGTCGAGTCGCAATTTGAATCCAATTAAAATCCAATTATATGTGTGACTGCCATAAATACTCCAGTCCATAAATCCAGCACTCATGTGACAGAGCAGTGACCACGTGGGTTCGGTAGCCCATAATTTTAATAATTGATATATGATCCGGTATCTCTTTAATTGCAACTGGGAATTCAAAGGTAATATTTATTGATCATATCAAATTATATGGATTGGTAAAACCAATTTTGGAACGCTGAACATGTAAATTCAAAGAAGAATTGATGGCGAAACACTAAATTATAAATTACGAGGGGCATTCTGAAAGTTCTGATAACTGCTCGAGATCTTCACGTTGGTTTCTCTGATTTTCTGAAAACCTCCGTTGTATTTGTATTTAAAAAAGACAAGTGACTGAATTTTCTCTTTCATTTTATTGTACGCATGTGTAATACAGGCTGCACTTTTCAAGTAACATTCAAATAATTTGAAATTACATGTATTTGAAATATTTACATTTTGGAACGCTGAAGGGGCATTTTGAAAGCTGTGAATGTTGTAAAAGTGATCATTTTCTGAAAGTCCAATCTTTCAACGAGACATGCATATCAATTGTTTTTCATAAACCTTATTTAGTTTTGTTTTATGTGTATTCAAACAAGATTTGTTTTAGGTATTGATTGAGTTTCTCTCTTGAATACGCGAGATAATTGCGTTGTGTTGTACGTATGTGTATTTCAGGGCTTCGCCTCGGGTGATATATAATGTTTTTAATTCTCGGTTTGGTATTATTTACTATCACCCTCGCAGCCATGTGTTATTATATATATCTACCTTTTTAAAAGTTTTGAGTTAAGGGAAAAGTCTTTATAGATACTACTTGTATATATGTACCTATTATGTACATATTACCATGATTTAACTATTGCTCTGTGTGTGTTCTGTATGTAGTTTTTTTCATATACAACTTAACCTCAGGCATTCTTATTAAGTTCTTTAAATAAATATGTTGTAACATACCCTCTCACCACGAAATATTTTGTAATATTCTACATTTAAAGTGTTAAACTGTGCATTTATATCATATGTGTATGCGTGTGCGTGTGTGGGTGCGTGCGCGTGTGTGTGTGAGTGAGTGCGTGTGTGTGTGTGCATGCGTGCGTGTGTGTGTGAGTATGTGGGATGTGTGGTATTGCGTGTGAGTGCGTGTTCTTTGCATGCGTAGTTATACATGAATATATATATTTAAAATAACAATTGTAAACATGATCCATGGGCATTATGCCTTAATTTCTTGAATAAACTGTAACATTCAAACGAACCATTTTATATAACATAACATAATGTCTGTGTGATTATGTGAAACTATATGCTTGTTTTATTGATTGAAATTTGTAAACTGTATATTTGTATCATTGTATGTAATCTATTTTCAAAAAAAGGCTTGTAGGTAACTCTTCAACAATTTGGAGGAAATAACGCTGTATACGTGGGACGTTCAAAAATAAACAGGACTGGGGCTCTCACGGGTATAGTTTTCAATATTATACAAATATTATTACATTATATAGAATCGGAATTCAATTGCGAAAATTTGATATCTGATTTATCGAGTAACACTTTCACGTCCTCTCATAATAGTCCATTTTGAAACCATGGTAACACGCACCCGGCGCAGCCCACCAATTACCATAAATGGCGACTATGAAATGGGGTGTATCTTTAAAACTATCATATCGTTGGTTTTCAAACTACACCATAACATTACATGTTACATGTTGCACGATATCTGCAAATATGATTACATTTAGACGTTAGGTTTTGAAATAAACAGAAGTTGAAATCCAAGAGCGACAACTTCGTGAGGCAAAAGTGACGTCGCCAGAACGTAAGTGAAAACGAACAAACACAAAGTTCTGTCAACAGCAAGATGATTAAGTCCTCTGAATCGTATGGAATTATCGTAACTACATTTTGAAAACAGTTGCGCTAGTTGTTTATCAGTTTAAGAATGGCACAAATGCTTTAATGATAACTGTTTAGCTTTGTAAGACAGGGAAGTAATAGGAAATCATCAGAACGTCTGTGATGTCAGTTACCGAGACATTTTCAAAATACCAACGTTTTATGGTACGGATTCTCGCCCAGATATTCGATGTAAGATCCGGAAAACTACATGCGATTCTCACCAATGCTTTACTTGTGTGACTCATTGTGGTACTGGAATGTATTCGCCACCCTATATCACTATAAACGTCGTATTTCGTAGCCCTTTGCGAAGCACTAACGCCGTGTAAAATAGCGCGACGGTATTTTGTGCGCCGGGTCAGCGTTAGTGACCTTGTTCAGTCACCTGTAACTCTCGGACCGCGTATTTGTTTTAATTGCTATTTTTACAGTATGTAGAAAAAGGATTCTGATTTACGATGGTATATAATTTGATTTATTTCGTTTAGCCATGCACGTTTTGTGACAATAGTCCTGTTTATTTTTGAACGACCCACGTATATACAAACAATTTAAAGTCAATCAATACAACAATGTATGTAAAACATTAAACATGATAACAACTTCTTATCTGAGGAGATTTAGCATACATATTCAGTCCTAAATATTATTTAATGCATATTTCTTATTAATTCATTGATAGTAGTTTGTGTGATGCTAGTAATCTATAAAAAGGTAAACATTGATGGATTATGATTATGTATATACAATGCTAACGAGAAGGCAATTTTTGTATAACATCAATTCTCGGTTAACAATATAATCGTTAGTTTTCTAGTATTAGTATCTGTCAGAAAATGTACACATTTAGTGAACACTGAACAGGTTCTAGGCGCATTGTCAGAACTTTTAAAATGCCCCTCGTAACTCGGGAATAATAATATAGTTTATGTCAGTGTCAGCTCCATTATTAATAACATGTTGTTTTTTAATAACATGTTAATATGAACATCGTTCTTTAGAAAGCAGAAGTCCATTGTATCTCCATTCCGGTATCTCATTTAAAACGGAATCCAGTTATAAACATAAAGTAACATGGACTCAACAAGAAGCAAAGCGCAAAAGAAATGCAGACGAGGTTTGGACTTGCTTGGACGTACACACATTGTGTCCATGATGATCATTGATGTGTGTGTATATTGGTCAGTGAACGGTATGTAATCAAGTTACTATTTTGGTTTGTATTTATTCACATCTTTCTACCAGTATCAGCGAAGGTTCTTTTTACTATAACATTTTGCAGTTAATAGATATGTAATGCTTACCCCATCTTCTTCACATACGTTGGTAAATAAGGGCTTAATGCGCCGTTTTCTTAGCTGTGTCTGGTCATTTGTAACTGTTCTGGCTGGTGCCCAACTATTCCACCGAGCCGTTTTCTTTTCTGTTTAGTTGTCTCTTCTTTCCAGTTTGGCTTCCATGTTAGTGCTGTGCTGTTGATGGTGTTTTCTTTAGATAAATCATGTTCGATCAATTTGTTTTGTTATACTGGCTTTGTTTGTTTTAGCTTGTTTTAAATCTTCATATCGGATTTAGTTTAACCACCTTATCCTAATGATCTGTCTAAGACAACTATTCTGGAAAAGGGCCTAATTTTTCTTTTGTCCTATTCTGTTATTTTCCATGTTACACTTACACAGAATAGTACTAGCATGACGAAGCTGTAAAAGAGTGTGACGACTTTTAAATTAGTATGTTGAGGATATAGGATGCCCAATACGTCCTTAGCCTACGAAACTGATTCCTGCCTATATGTATTCTGCTGTTAATATCTTCATGAATTCCACCCAGATGTGTGGGTTTTTCTACATCTTCTATGTTTATTTCATCTATCGCGATTTGTGTTTGGGTCCTAGCATTCTAAATAGTCAATTTTCTTGTTCCTGCAATTATTTTGAGTCTGATTGTGTTTGCATTTCCTTCGGTTTAATTGTTTTTGTTGCACGTGTTAGATTTTGAAAATAAATAGAGACAAGTTATCAGGGCTGTCAATATTCCGGATTAATCCGGAATTCCGGATTTTGCTATCCTGAAAGAGCTATGATATCTGACCAAAATAAAAGTTATTTGATGGAATTATCTCAAGAAATGGCAAAGTTATGACCAACTGAGTTAAATATGGACATACTGCGATTGAATGCCTCTTGTTTGACAAAAATGGTTGGCTGCATTTGATTTTCAGGATTTGTAATTTGACCCTGTTGACACCCCTGAGTTATATTGTGAAATACCATTATGTTCGAATGTTTTCTCCATAACAAAGTATTTTACTAGTAAGAACAAAAAGCCCGAAATTTGCTCCGAACATTAGCGTCTGGTCACGTGGGTTCCCCATGATATATATATGACAAAACCACTATATATATGTTATAAAATGATAGTATTATAATCGGACAAAGATAAATTGGCCGGGCTATAAATAGTACCAGAACATAAACATTCTTGTTTATCTTTTGCACCTGAAGTAAACTAATAAGGCGTATTAAATACAACACAATAACCAATGAAGAAATGGCTCAATCAATAAAGCGCAAGGTCCAGTCGCAATAAAGGTATATTAGCGCAATGTTCGAATCCAAATCATGCTGGTATTTCTAAAAGAATATACATTGTTTATTTAGTTTGTGTTTTTTCGTTTTTTTTCGTTTGTTCTTTTCTTTATAGACTTTGTAATTTGAAAATGTTGAGAAAATGAAAAAAAAGAAATATGACAAAAATTAATCTGCGTACAAAAAAGCATACCTGGTATATCATCAATAGGCTGACGCGTTACCACTGAGCCACTGGGGCTATTGGATAAAATCATTGCCCCATTATGATGTCTACCAAATGTTCCGGTTAATTAGGTGTGACGGTCACTGTTGTGTTTATTTACTATTGATAAATTTCAACGGCCAATGTATGTTTGTCCATTTATACATAATTATGTACTCTCTTTAACAGCAACACAAAATTTAGCAATTGGAAAGCCCGCTTATCTAAAGGATACAGGATATGGCGGAGTACCAAGCCGGGCCGTGGATGGAAACACAAATGGTCATTTTAACGACCACTCGTGCGCAAGTTCCAGAACGTCATGCATGGAGCCCGATGTCGTTTGCGATTGTCGGGATTACCTAAAACAAGAGAAGGCGTGTATTACCCTCCTTGGATGAGATTTGAACAGACACATGTCTTGAGCGTGTGCAAATGTTAACTTATTTCGTCTTGGATTTGATGCCTTAAGTAATGTCAGTGTCACGTGGTTTGTCCCTTCTACACTGAATTAAGTTATAAGACATATAGTCCAGTTAGGATATTTTGACAGTGACGTTGCAGTTTATGTGTACGCAAAAATTCACAACAATTGTCTAAACAGGTAGAGCGAAATTTAGTATGTGAGTTTAGCATTGAAATTATAGTTGTTTGGACAGTATAAGCATTTATAATTGGTTTTACACCGTTATAGTGGACTCGACCGCTGCGTCACTGGATTTTTATCCTGACTGGACTATACAATGCGGTCTCTTTTGAACACCAAACAGTTTATCATGTCAGTATATTTCTTCCTAGTTGTGTATGCATGTTTATTTGCATGTAACTCCTCATAAAAAGGAGGAATAAAAGTTAAATTTATATACATATTGTTTTTATCAAGTTAGTTAAGTTTATTTTGAATCATCCCTCGTATATACATTTTTGTGCTTAACCGCTAATAATTTACTCAACTGTCAAGTGAACAAGCCATAAAATTACAACTTAAATTTGTGTTGCAATGTACAAGCTTTATGATATATTTATAATGCGTAACAATCAGTGAGGGCATTATATACCACTATAACTGTAGTAGTAATCGGATAATCCTTGTCCATCAAGATCAAACACCCTCCCTTACTTTCAATAAAGCTAAATGTCTGTAATGGGAAGTAGGATGTAACCAAAATGATTGCAATCTCGGAGCGGAAGGGCAGATAGCTGATGAGCTTGTCAAATACAATTAATGAAAAAAAGGTTCAAACGCTGAAATATAATTATTCAGCTTTTTCGTGTGAAAATTGTTTAAGTTGTTGTTATCAGGGACTCTATACAACATATATTATATTCAGTCCCAGTTGTTATGTACAATGATATTATGTCACCATGGCCACATTGTTCATTAAACGCGTTAAACTTGATGATGCAAAATAGTACGGAAATAATTTGTGTATATATTGTGAATACATTGTGTATTGTATGTGTTTTCTCTGTCACATTTGACAATGACCTCCAACTTCGAGGGAAGAGACAAGGGTGTGCTACATTGAATCCGCATTACGATACCCAAGCACTTTCCAAATAAACTCCGTGGTTTATTTAACATGCCCATGGTATAAAACACCGATACACGCAAGACTAGGACGACCCGATCAGTAGTCAAGAGCATTACCCACCGTCGACCACCGTCCCTCCCAGCAATATAATATAGTACCCTTATGACAAAATAAGATTTTTTAAGAAAATAACATCTATCGCTTTACTTTAAGACGGTGAGATACTCTTTTCATTTCGATAGAAAGGGAGATTACTCTAGTAATCTTATTATGAGTCAGCAAGATTTTCTTCCCTTGACAGCCGTAGATTTAAACGTTTCACTAGAGTCAAACATCTTTTTATGAGCACGAATAAAGTTGTAACTTTATAGAATTATTCATACTAAGATTTGTATTAATAATTTGTTAGACCAATCGGAGGTAAAAATCGTTTAGTGCTATAGCAAACTGTTTACTTTTGGCGACTGAATGTTCAATGTCATGAAATATTTGTTAATGATCACATTTAGTTACACGATGCGCCCAGGATAATGTGATATTTACAAACATGATTCGGTTTGCACAACTGTTGCAAAATTGGTTTTACAAATTACTAAAGTAAACAGAAAAGGTCACTAATGTACTTAAAACATCCCTGATAAATCGTGCACATCTGATTAATCCACTTTTGTGGAAAACACAAAATTTCCCGCCTTTCTCATTAACCTTGGCGCACTATACATGTAGTTTTATTACAAAATCCAGAAGGTCGTAGACCTATGAGGACAGCATATTTACATAATAAGATCATGGTGATAAATACATGCATTTTCTTTATAAAACATTTAGTTGGTGTTATGCGTTTTATTTTATGAGTGGGCTGTCTATAGCTTTCATCGTTCGAAGTTTTGCTTTATTTGCCTCTTCATTATAACAGTTTAACAGTTTATTTCAAATATACATTGGACAATATGTCCATGAGTACACACTATTAACATTTATAAATATTTATACATAGATATTACACCCAATGAACATTACATAACAGTACAAATTTGATGCATAGGTACATAATAGCTGACAGTGCAAAACATACATTGATAACATTCAAGAAACCTTATATGAATCATGACTGAAACACGTTCTCCATTTCTGGTAAGGACGTTGGCGACCTTTCTCCAACCGACGTCCTTGGTTCAAAATATCACTTCATGTCCTAGCAACACGACGCTGAATACGTAACGACGTAAAATTGACGTTGAAAAAAATAAAAACTACACAATACGACGTCGGAGATTAGGGTCGCCAACTTCCATAAGGGGTTTAAGCTTAGACATTTCATTACATTGTAATGTTATGAGACACCTTCTGTGGGTAACACGTTATAGCATGACTGTGTAATTGTTTCTGCTGAAGAATTCAAACGTTTTCGATATAAGTTACTCGAGAAGAAACGTCTGAATTGTGTAAAAGTTTTGCCGTCCGAAATCTTTAACAATCGTTTCCAATCTGCAACACTCACAAATTGTCGAAAAAATACGGTTTACATTATATAAATATCTTTCGCCGCTGATACGATATAAATGTTTGAAGAGCGACGGTTTCGGGTGTAAGTTGTACAAAACAATTTAGAATATATTTTGTAAGTAAGTTTGTTTTCCTCATAAACATCGGATATACATGTAGTTCAATTTAAAACCACCACCAGAAACTCGCGATACTTTTGTTGTGTGGTTCCTTAAATATGGGAGCAAGTATTGAATATTTACGACCGAGTATGCCTTATGGTCACAAACCACTAGATAAAATTGTTCTTTAGCTCAATGTAAAGTGACAATTGTCAGCCCCAGATAATATCATGTTAAAGTCTATGGCCAGTTGACAGACCTATATCATTGAAAAGCAGTATGTTTCAGCTACAAAATAAGACCAAAAACAGGGGGTCATGTTTAATATAAGAACGATTTTGTTCGTCAAAGGCGGTCGACAAAGTTTTACTGACGCGCGAACTGATTCAATGTGGGTTTTACCCTAGTCTACTTTCGCTTTGTCAAATAAGCCAAAATCTCACAATATTCAAGATGAAACACATTCACTCATTCAACTACATGTATACAATACCTTTACACTCAATAAGATTATTCTAGTTCCATTTTGTCAAGGCATATCACCATTTCGAGGCAAACAGAAGTTTCTGTAAGGACTATTTGAGTCGATTTTGGGTCGCGTATGCATTTAGTGGTTATTATGCATGACCTTATTGGCTAAATTGTCTAACTGACAATCCTTTTTAAACAGCTGTTCCATATTACTACCATTTGTAGCGAAAAACCTGACTGTGTTTAAAACAAAACGGATACACATGTTAAGAACGTTTCCTATTAATATCACCATACCAACAGCCAACTTTCAAGCCTATAAAATACACCTTTAATTCTAAGATGACTTGATGAAACAAGCATAACTCTTAAAGAGATATACGATCATATATGAATTATTCAAATTATGGGCTACCACGTGGTCCCTACTCTGTCAGATGGGTACTTGATTTAAGGACTGGAGTCATTATAACAGTCACACATTATACATTTAATTGGATTCTAAATGGATTCGAATTGCGACTCGTCAGTTAAATTCCATTAGTTTGCATAACAAAATAAGCTATAAATCTCCTTTTACTAATTGTAATGCATATAAAAGTCCGTTTGGTTCGATATGCTTGAAGTATGATAGGATGTGCACTCAATGCGCTTATGAATGCTGTCTGACAGTGTTCTTGATGTTATTCAGATAGTCATAAACTTTTCAAAACGAATTCAAAGGTAATATCTATTGATCATATCAAATTGTATAGATTGGTTAAACCAAAGTTTGGAACACTGAACACGTGAAATCAATGAGAATGAAACACTAAATTATAAATTACGAGGGACATTCGGAAAGTTCTGATAACTGTTCATGATCTTCACGTTGGTTTCTCTGATTTTCTGAAAATCTCTGTTTAATTTGTATTGAAACATGACAAGTGACTGAAATATCGCTTGATCACGCGAGGTAGTTGCGTTGTATTGTAATTCATGGTGCACTTTTTGAAGTAACATTCAGACTGATTAAAATAAATTGGAAATTACATGTATTCGAAATATTTACATTTTGGAACGCTAATGCGTATTTCTGATTAATTCATTGATAGCAGTTTGTGTGATACTAGTACGTTATCTATAAAATGTTAACATTGATGGATAAACGTATATACAATGGTAACGAGAAGGCAATTTGTGTATAATATAAATTCTCCGTTAATAATATAATTGTTAGTTTTCGATAGAGAAAGGTGACATCTATCAGAGAAAGTACACTATTGTACACATCATAGTGAACATTGAAATGTTCAAGGCGCCTTGTCAGAACTTTTAAAATGCCCCTCGTAAAGTTTATGTCAGTGTCCGCTCCATTATTAATAACATGTTAATATGAGCATTGTACGTCAGAAATAAGAAGTTCGTGCTGTCTCCATTCCGGTCTACCATTTTAGACGGAATCCAGTTATCAACATTGGTAACATGGACTCAACAAGAAACAAAGCCCCTAAGAAATACAATCGGGGTTGGGGCTTGCTTGGACGTTCACATGCTGTGTTTATGATGCTCATTGAGGTGTGTGTATATTCGTCAGTGAACGGTATGTTTTAGTACTATTTTTGTTTGTACCAGATATTTGCTTGTACAGCGAATGTTGTTTTTTAACTATAACATTATATATTTATTTTTTATAATATTGACCGGCTGCTGTATTTGGAACACTGGATATATTGACTGATTGGAAAGCAAAGAAACAGTTGAATGAAATTAGGGTGAGGTATAATATAACATTATATAATTATTTATGATGCTTGCGAAATAGGTCGAGAAATAATAACCTCGCCTATCCTCTTCACACCCGTTGGTTTACAAGGCCGTAACGCGCCGTTCCCATATATCCCGTTATTTTCGACTCTTCTGCAACTATTCCATACAAGCCGTTTTCTTTCCTATTCATTTGTCTCTTCTATTCTAGTTCGGCTTCCAAGTTTAGTCATGTGCGGCTGATGGTATTTACTTTTGATGAATCATGTTCGACCCATTCTTATTGTGTTTGGTTGTTTAAGCTTGTTTTAAGGTTGTATTAAAATCTTCGTTTCGGATTTTGTTTGGCCACCTTATCATAAAGAAATGTTTAATTGTTTTTTGTTGCATGTGTTGGATTATGAAAACAAGTGAAGACAAGTTGTGTTGTGAAATGCCATTCTGTTTTAACACGGATGATGGGTTTCTTCATAACAAAGTCATTTACTAGTAAGAATAAAAAGCCCGACATTTGCTCCGAACATTAGCGTCTGGTCACCTGGGCTCCCCATAGTGATATATATAGAGGATATTTGTTGATTTTGGTGTAAGATCGAATTTTATTTCACCGAGTGATCACAGAAAATCAATATTTTCACGAGTGGCGTAGCCACGAGTGAAAATGTAATTTTCTGTGATCATGAGTGAAATAAAATTGATCTTACACCAAAAATCAACAAATTTTCTGTTTATTATATGCCTCAATTCCTCTTAAATATGTGCCGTAATTGGCTTAATTGGAAAAATCACGTCGAAATTAGAACGTCACGACGTGATAATTTTGACGTCATGATGACGTAACGCATATTTTAAAGCCCGACGCCGTTGACGTTACGTTTCTTTTTCTGCATGATACTGGAACCAGCTTCTAAAACAGTGAAAATAACAAAGTGGTAATTTCACTGTTATTTTCACTGTTTATTTCACTGAAAAATCTCCATAATCCATTGAAAGCAAATAATAAATAGTGGCATTGTGTATATAGTTATAAAATGATAATATTACATATGTACTCTATTTAACAGCAACACAGAATTTAGCACTTGGAAAGCCCGCTTATCTAAAGGATACAGGATATGGCGGAGTACCAAGCCGGGCCGTGGACGGAAACACAAATGGTAATTATAACGGCTACTCATGCGCTTGTTCCAGTTCGATCAGTAATGTATGGTGGAAAGTAGACCTTGGTGATGTATACGTCATAGATCACGTGACGGTGTTCAACAGACTGGACTGTTGTGGTACGTATAAGGGCACTGTTTTATCAAAGCATATATGGAATTCGTAAACTTACGCAAAAATTTAATTCTTTATATTTTCAACAACTATAACACCGGGACTGATACTGTATGTAGTTGTTGATTAACTGAATCATTATGAGTGTGACTGTCGCAACTCCATTTACCCAACTTTGTAGCTGTTAAAACAATTTTATTCAAAAAATAGATTTTTAACGTAACTTCAAGATTTCCGTAAATTATTATTCAAACTTCGTAATGCAACCGTGAATAGTATTGCTTTTTTGCTTACATTATGCACGCTTAAAAGTCAACTTTCAATGGTTGCCATTTACCAGCTGTACGGTAACATAACTAAAGGTATACTATGTTCATCTGAGCAAGACTTAGTTACAACAAATAGTTAGCTAATACAGGACATCCGTAATTAGAACAATATTGTTGCTAAAATGCATGCAGCTGAATATATCTCTTTTTTAATTTATGTCTCATTGTTACGATGCAAAACAGGTAATTTGTTAAACCCCATTATCTCTCCCAAAACTGTCTTCCGATCATCCAGTACATTGTAAATAGACTAAATACAAGGAATTAGGATGCTTTTCACAAATGACCAATTATTGACGACATAATGGTAACTATGCCTGTCGATTTAATATGCCGAACATCACATTTAGTAAAATGTATGGAAAACAAAATACTTATTTGCAGGAGTTGCTTCCCTTAGGCTAAATAAAGATTATGCAGTTATTGTTTAAATTTCGTTATTTATTTACAAACCAACTGGAGGCCTTATTTCGTTGTCTTTCATCCTGTGGTGTTTTTCACCTTTGGAACTCAACTAAAGTGCTCAAAATGAATCATTTTGCAGAATTTTGCCAATGTATTGCTTTTTTAAAATAGCCATTTATGGCATAATGGGACTTTAATGTGTCAGTTTTTTTTAAATTTATTGAAGTTGTGTCACTTAATAGTTCAACATTGAGAGATATCTTCTGCTGCGACTTCTCTATTTTTTTGGAATTACAGACGTTAAGCTAATGCAATCACAAATTCTCAACGGTTGTAAATTGTTGAGATGGGAGTAGTAGATCTATGTCTTCAACAAAGTCTAAATGCGACTTCTATGACTCTTGCGTGGTTGGCTAACAGGTTATGCACTGTCGCCGTTTCTGTGTGGCTTTGGATTGTCTGTGCGCTAAAGTATTTAGTTATCCATATTCAGGGGAAAGATTGCAACATGTTCAGTTGTTCATTGGTTTACATGACAGCAACTACACACTACATGGGTATCATGCCGGGATAGTCGGATCCAGTTATACATTTAACATGACGCCTAATGTGTATGGTCGTTGGGTAATGATTACACGAGTCCCTGGCAGGGAAGTTCATGTTCTTACTCTATGTGAAGTCCAGGTCATGGGCTATGAAATAGTATATGGTAAGTATAATTATAAATAGATAACATATCAAACTTCTTGTTTCGAATAGTCAATACAAAAGTCCAATACATGTACATGTATAAGGTTTGAATATTTTCAACGCATATCATGATGTCATCACTATTATTCATTTATTCTCGGATAGCGTCGTTTAATTATATACATGTTCCTTTTAATATTAACAACAAACCTATTATGGCTTCAAAAAACAAAGGGTGTGATGATGATTAGCACTCAATGACAGTTTTTATGCCTCCCATCATTGATGTATGTCGGTCCGTCGGTCTGTCTGTCTGTTGGTCGGTCGGTCGTATAAAATGGTTACCGTTCAATAACTCAAGAACGCTTTCACGTAGGATCTTCAAACGTTATATGAACGTTGCTCAGCAACAGTAGATGACCCCTATTGATTTTGAGATCGGTAGGGTCAAGGTCACTGTGACATTTACTATTTCTGACTATTTGAATGGTTTCCGTTCAATAACTTTAGAACGCTTTAACCTAGGATCTTCAAACTTTACATGGATGTTGGTCAGCAACAGTATATGACCCCTATTGATTTTGAGGTCAGTAGGTCAAAGGTCAATGTCACTGTGACCTTTACTATTTCTGACTATTTAAATAGTTTCCGTTCAATAACTCAAGAACGCTTTGACCTACGATCTTCAAACTTTTTATAGAGGTTGGTCAGTAACCGTAGATGACCCCTATTGATTATGAGGTTAGAAGGTCAAAGGTCAATGTCATTTCTGACTATTGGGCTGCCATGGGGGCATACGTGTTTTACAAACATATCTTGGTTAAAACAAAGTCAATATTAAATAATGAAATTAATTGTTTTTGTTGAAACAGATTTCCAATTTAAACAAGGAGAAGGTATGATTGGGACTGGAGTTCCTCTAGACACGTCTCAAGCAAGAACGAGGGCAGTATGCTGCATCCAATGTAAGATGACAGCCCATTGTGTCGCTGTGAACTACAACATTGATACAGGAGTGTGTGTGAAATTAGGAACATTGGCTTCAATAAGCGATTCTAACGAAAGTAATTACTTCTACCGCTCGAATTAAGTGCGCGACTCAGTTTTCCTACCAAACCCTTTTATAACGGGGCATACAATGATTCTCAACTACTTACACAAGTATGTGCAGTGAGATTTTGCAAAATATATGTTAACTATGTCCGCGTTTGATCACTATCAAAGAGGGAATAATACTTTAAGAAGCGAAAGGCAGAGGTCAACAAACGAACGCATCATATCTTAGCTGAACGTCGCCATTTTGTTTTGCAACATCCGTTTTAAGCTCTGATAATCCACTACGCTTTTCCAAATATCGAGCGGAAGCGGCAAAAAAGTACAAACAATCCGGAACAAATGGACACACCTTCCTCCATTTTGGAAGCTCTTGTGTTTGCCCAAACCAACCAGCTACTGCTTGTGTTTTAAACACAATGCCCAACTGAACCAGTAAAAGATCCACCGAAGTCCAAGCTGTCGAAAGGCTGAGTGAACTAGTTTCAGCAATCAAAATGACGAACCCACCAGAAGCGTACACGTTCTGACATTTCTCTTCATAAAAGGGTTACGGTTCAACAAAACATGTGAACGCACATTAAGTTGAGTATTCAAATAATATTCAATTCATTAGTACACATTGTTCATAAAACGCGTTAAATTTGATGATGCAAAATGGTAGGGAAATAATGTGTGTATATATTGTGAATACATTGTGTATTGTATGTGTTTTCTCTGTCACATTTGACAATGACCTCCGACTTCGAGGGAAGAGACAGGTATGTGACACGTGGAATCCGTATTACAATACCCAAGCACTTTCCAAATAAACTCCTTGGTGTCTTTTATGGTCCCTGTGTGAAACACCGATACAAGCGAGACTAGGGCGACCCGATCAGTAGCCAAGAGCATTACACACCGTCGACCACCGTGCCTCCCTGCAATATAATGTAGGCCCCCTATGGCAAAATCTGATTTACACCGATCGCTTTATTTAATCAAAACACTGAGAGTACTGCTGGGAGGCGATCTGGTTGCTGCTACTAAAGCTAAAACCAACTTTACACGTTTAATGTTCGTTTTCTTACTGCCGATATTGTCTTGAATGTCAAAATAGGCATATGTGACTATATAGGCATGTTGGGTATCTAAATAATTGTTAAAAGGTGCATATTAATTTATATGTAATACGTGTATTGAATGCGTATATCAAAAGTGGCTTTAAAATAATACTACGCGCCTATTTATCAGATTCTACAGTACCGTATTGTTATCACTTCCCTCACAGCGTGAGACAGTCTATAGAAAGCGGCAAGCTAGTACAGCGACACCATATGATTGCATAACAGTACTTTGCAGACCGTATACGATTCATTGATAAAACTATCACTTGACCGTAGTCTGAAGTTTCTAAAAATAGCTTTACAGCCGGGACATTTGATGAACACGTCATTTTCGTATTATGAAACAAGTTCGGTATCGGCCGATGTAGTGATTTTTTTGCAAAAATATCGATTTAACGAACAGTTTCACAATAATTTTGATCTTAGAATAAACAAATGTTGCTGATTGGCTTAAATCAGTTAAAAAATTTGGATAAACATATGTAGCAGTATTGGGAATGTTGACAGTTTCTGGAACTACTTGAATGCGGATTCACATAGCAGCCTAAAGGGGGTTAATTTTGTATTAAGAAATGGACAATGGTAGTAATGAGCGGCTTAAACGCCTCCCAAAAACGGTTAGATACTGGGAAGGGAGATTACTCTAGTAATCTTATTATGAGTCAGCAAGATTTTCTTCCCTTGATAACTAGACCAGTGTCAAACATGGTTCATGAGCGCGGATAAAGTTGTAACTTCATAGAATTATCGGAGAGTACTATTGCTAAATGTTTACTTTTGGTGACCGAGTCAGGAAATATTTTTATATGAACACGTTTAGTTATTACTTGTCACTTTTAACTTGTCATCCATGAATATCCATGCATATCCGTTGTCCAATCAGAGTTGTTATTATAACTCATCAAAACATTCTTACTGTACAAAAACGAAAACAGACGGAGATTAATTAGCGACAGGTCAAAAGTATTCGACAATATAGTGCGCCAAGGATAATTTGGTAAACATGAATCGGTTTGGTCAACTGTTGCAAAATGGGTTTTACAAATTACTACAGTAAACAGATTAGTTCAGTATTGTATTCAAAACATCACTGATAAATCGTGCACATCTGATTAATTCACTTTTGAGGAATATACCAAATTATTCCGCCTTTCTCATTATTCTGGGATTAAATAACATACATCAGCAACAACTTACTTCAATTATTTTCTTTAATTTTATATCACAAACATATTTCGGCAAAATGCCTTCATTAGTGTGATGATAATACTGAAATGTATTTGAACCGACTAGTAGACGTATATACATGTACTATAGAAATTAAATTATTACTAAAAATCATAACTGTCATTATCCTGGGCGCACTATACACGTATTTTCTTTATGAACCATTTTAGTTGGTGTTATGCGTTTTATTTTATGAGTTGGGCTGTCTATAGATTGCTTCGCTCGAATTTTTGTTTTATTTGCCATTTCATTATATGAAACATGACTGAAACACCTAGTCCAGCGTGTTTTCTGGTACTATAAAGGACGTTGGCGACCTTTCTCCGACGTCCTCGGTCAAAATATCACTTCGTTTCCTAGCAACGCGACGCTGAATACATAACGGCGTAAAATTGACAATTGTAAGTATTTGTTTAATAATTATTTTCGTCATAACCCTCGGATATAGTAAAATCTGAATCTTCCACCAGAAACGACAATTTTGTTGTGTGGTATCTTGAGTTTGGGAGCAAGTATTTAAAAGTGACGACCGAGTATGCCTAATTTGCTAAATTGTCTAAATGACCATCCGTTTAAATGACTGTTACATAGCACTACCCTTTATGACCATAGGTAGAGATAAACATGTACCTATAAGACATCGGCTACAACTGTTTAGAACGTTTCATATTAAGATCTTCATACCAACAGCCAACCTTCAAGCCTACAAAATACACCATTCATTTACGATAACTGGATAAAATCAAGCATAACACGTTTTGATACGTTTCTGACTGTCTGAATAACATCACAAACAACATCTATGAGCGCTTTGAGTGCAGATCTTATCATATATGAATCATATCGAACCACTACAACCATACGGAATTTTATACTCATTACAATTAGTATCCGGAGTTTCAAGGCATGCTCTTATTTTGTTATGCAAACAAATGGCATTTGACTGTCGAGTCGCAAATTGAATCCAATTAAAATCCAATTATATGTGTGACTGCCATAAATACTCCAGTCCATAAATCCAGCACTCATGTGACAGAGCAGTGACCACGTGGGTTCGGTAGCCCATAATCTTAATAATTGATATATGATCCGGTATCTCTTTAATTGCAACTGGGAATTCAAAGGTAATATTTATTGATCATATCAAATTATATGGATTGGTAAAACCAATTTTGGAACACTGAACATGTAAATTCAAAGAAGAATTGATGGCGAAACACTAAATTATAAATTACGAGGGGCATTCTGAAAGTTCTGATAACTGCTCGAGATCTTCACGTTGGTTTCTCTGATTTTCTGAAAACCTCCGTTGTATTTGTATTTAAAAAAGACAAGTGACTGAATTATCTCTTGTATTGTATTGTACGCATGTGTAATTCTTTTCAAGTAACATTCAAATAATTTGAAATTACATGTATTTGAAATATTTACATTTTGGAACGCTGAAGTGGCATTTTGAAAGCTGTGAATTTTGTAAAAGTGATCATTTTCTGAAAGTCCAATCTTTCAACGAGACATGCATATCAATTGTTTTTCATAAACCTTATTTAGTTTTGTTTTATGTGTATTCAAACAAGATTTGTTTTAGGTATTGATTGAGTTTCTCTCTTGAATACGCGAGATAATTGCGTTGTATTGTACGTATGTGTATTTCAGGGCTTCGCCTCGGGTGATATATAATGTTTTTAATTCTCGGTTTGGTATTATTTACTATCACCCTCGCAGCCATGTGTTATTTATATATAACATAACATAATGTCTGTGTGATTATGTGAAACTATATGCTTGTTTTATTGATTGAAATTTGTAAACTGTATATTTGTATCATTGTATGTAATCTATTTTCAAAAAAAGGCTTGTAGGTAACTCTTCAACAATTTGGAGGAAATAACGCTGTATATATACAAACAATTTAAAGTCAATCAATACAACAATGTATGTAAAACATTAAACATGATAAAAACTTCTTATCCGAGGAGATTCAGCATACATATTCAGTCCTAAATATTATTTAATGCATATTTCTTATTAATTCATTGATAGTAGTTTGTGTGATGCTAGTAATCTATAAAAAGGTAAACATTGATGGATTATGATTATGTATATACAATGCTAACGAGAAGGCAATTTTTGTATAACATCAATTCTCGGTTAACAATATAATCGTTAGTTTTCTAGTATTAGTATCTGTCAGAAAATGTACACATTTAGTGAACATTGAACAGGTTCTAGGCGCATTGTCAGAACTTTTAAAATGCCCCTCGTAACTCGGGAATAATAATATAGTTTATGTCAGTGTCAGCTCCATTATTAATAACATGTTGTTTTTTAATAACATGTTAATATGAACATCGTTCTTTAGAAAGCAGAAGTCCATTGTATCTCCATTCCGGTATCTCATTTAAAACGGAATCCAGTTATAAACATAAAGTAACATGGACTCAACAAGAAGCAAAGCGCAAAAGAAATGCAGACGAGGTTGGGACTTGCTTGGACGTACACACATTGTGTCCATGATGATCATTGATGTGTGTGTATATTGGTCAGTGAACGGTATGTAATCAAGTTACTATTTTGGTTTGTATTTATTCACATCTTTCTACCAGTATCAGCGAAGGTTCTTTTTACTATAACATTTTGCAGTTAATAGATATGTAATGCTTACCCCATCTTCTTCACATACGTTGGTAAATAAGGGCTTAATGCGCCGTTTTCTTAGCTGTGTCTGGTCATTTGTAACTGTTCTGGCTGGTGCCCAACTATTCCACCGAGCCGTTTTCTTTTCTGTTCAGTTGTCTCTTCTTTCCAGTTTGGCTTCCATGTTAGTGCTGTGCTGTTGATGGTGTTTTCTTTAGATAAATCATGTTCGATCAATTTTTTTTGTTATACTGGCTTTGTTTGTTTTAGCTTGTTTTAAATCTTCATATCGGATTTAGTTTAACCACCTTATCCTAATGATCTGTCTAAGACAACTATTCTGGAAAAGGGCCTAATTTTTCTTTTGTCCTATTCTGTTATTTTCCATGTTACACTTACACAGAATAGTACTAGTATGTTGAGGATATAGGATGCCCAATACGTCCTTAGCCTACGAAACTGATTCCTGCCTATATGTATTCTGCTGTTAATATCTTCATGAATTCCACCCAGATGTGTGGGTTTTTCTACATCTTCTATGTTTATTTCATCTATCGCGATTTGTGTTTGGGTCCTAGCATTCTAAATAGTCAATTTTCTTGTTCTTGCAATTATTTTGAGTCTGATTGTGTTTACATTTTCCTTCAGTTTAATTGTTTTTGTTGCACGTGTTAGATTTTGAAAATAAATAGAGACAAGTTATCAGGGCTGTCAATATTCCGGATTAATCCGGAATTCCGGATTTTGCTATCCTGAAAGAGCTATGATATCTGACCAAAATAAAAGTTATTTGATGAAATTATCTCAAGAAATGGCAAAGTTATGACCAACTGAGTTAAATATGGATATAATGCGATTGAATGCCTCTTGTTTGACAAAAATGGTTGGCTGCATTTGATTTTCAGGATTTGTAATTTGACCCTGTTGACACCCGTGAGTTATATTGTGAAATACCATTATGTTCGAATGTTTTCTCTATAACAAAGTATTTTACTAGTAAGAACAAAAAGCCCGAAATTTGCTCCGAACATTAGCGTCTGGTCACGTGGGTTCCCCATGATATATATATGACAAAACCACTATATATATGTTATAAAATGATAGTATTATAATCGGACAAAGATAAATTGACCGGGCTATAAATAGTACCAGAACATAAACATTCTTGTTTATCTTTTGCACCTGAAGTAAACTAATAAGGCGTATTAAATACAACACAATAACCAATGAGGAAATGGCTCAATCAATAAAGCGCAAGGTCCAGTCGCAATAAAGGTATATTTTTATTAGCGCAATGTTCGAATCCAAATCATGCTGGTATTTCTAAAAGAATATACATTGTTTATTTAGTTTGTGTTTTTCGGTTTTTTTTTCGTTTGTTCTTTTCTTTATAGACTTTGTAATTTGAAAATGTTGAGAAAATGAAAAAAAAGAAATATGACAAAAATTAATCTGCGTACAAAAAAGCATACCTGGTATATCATCAATAGGCTGACGCGTTACCACTGAGCCACTGGGGCTATTGGATAAAATCATTGCCCCATTATGATGTCTACCAAATGGTCCGGTTAATTAGGTGTGATTGTCACTGTTGTGTTTATTTACTATTGATAAATTTCAACGGCCAATGTATGTTTGTCCATTTATACATAATTATGTACTCTATTTAACAGCAACGCAAAATTTAGCAATTGGAAAGCCCGCTTATCTAAAGGATACAGGATATGGCGCAGTACCAAGCCGGGCCGTGGATGGAAACACAAATGGTCATTTTAACGACCACTCGTGCGCAAGTTCCAGAACGTCCAGTAATGTATGGTGGAAGGTAGACCTTGGTGATGTTTACGTCATAGATCACGTGACGGTGTTCAACAGACTGGACTGTTGTGGTACGTATAAGGGCGCTGTTTTATCAAAGTACATATGGAATTCGTAAACTTACGCTAAAATTCAATTCTTTATATTTTCAACAACTGTAACACCGGGACAGATACGGTATGTAGTTGTTGATTAACTGAATCATTATTAGTGTGACTGTCGCAACTCCATATACCCAACTTAGCTGTTAAAACAATTTTATTAAATAATTTAGGTTTTCAACGTAACTTTAAGATTTCCGTAAATTTTCAACATTTAACTATTTCTGCATAATAGTCCTTTTATACACCACATTTTAACATTTAATGTCTTCTGTTTTTGTAAATAAATTAATTATTCAAACTTCGTAATTCAACCGTGAATAGTATTGCATTTCTGCTTAAATTATGCACGCTTAAAAGTCAACCTTCAATGGTTGCCATTTACCAGCTATACGGTAACATAACTAAAGGTATACTATGTACATCTGAGCAAGTTACAGCAAAAGGTTAACAATATTCTTATTAAAATGCAGCCGAATATATCTCTTTTTTTAATTTATGTCTCATTGTTACGATGCAAAATAGGTAATTTGTTAAACCCCATTATCTCTCCCAAAACTGTCTTCCGATCATCCAGTTAATAGACTAAATACAAGGAATTAGGATGCTATTCACAAATGACCAATTATTGACGACATAATGGTAACTATGCCTGTCGATTTAATATGCCGAACATCACATTTAGTAAAATGTATGGAAAACAAAATACTTATTTGCAGGAGTTGCTTCCCTTAATTAGGTTATATAAAGATTATGCAGTTCGTTATTTGTTTACAAACCAACTGGAGGCCTTATTTCGTTGTCTTTCATCCTGTGGTGTTTTCCACCTTTGGAACTCAACTAAAGTGCTCAAAATGAATCATTTTGCAGAATTTTGCCAATGTATTGCTTTTTTATGGCATAATGTGACTTTAATGGGTCAGTTTTTTAAAATTTATTGAAATTGTGTCAACATTGAGAGATATCTTCTGCTGCGATTTCTCTATTTTTTTAGGAATTACAGATTTTAAGCTAATGCAATCACAAATTCTCAACGGTTGTAAATTGTTGAGATGGGAGTAGTAGATCTATGCCTTCAACAAATTCTAAATGCGACTTCTATGACTCTTGCGTGGGTGGCTAACAGGTTATGCACTGTTGCCGTTTCTGTGTGGCTTTGGATTGTCTGTGCGCTTAAGTATTTAGTTATCCATATTCAGGGGAAAGACTGCAACATGTTCAGTTGTTCATTGGTTTACATGACAGCAACTACACACTACATGGGTATCATGCCGGGATAGTCGGATCCAGTTATACATTTAACATGACGCCTTATGTGTATGGTCGCTGGGTGATGATTACACGAGTCCCTGGCAGGGAAGTTCATGTTCTTACTCTATGTGAAGTCCAGGTCATGGGCTATGAAATTTCTGGTAAGTATAATTATAAATAGATAACATATCAAACTTCTTGTTTCGAATAGTCAATACAAAAGTCCAATACATGTACATGTATAAGGTTTGAATATTTTCAACGCATATCATTATGTTATCACTATTATTCATTTATTCTCGGATAGCGTCGTTTAATTATATACATGTTCCTTTTAATATTAACAACAAACCTGATAGTGCACATATTCTGGCTCCAAAAAACAAAGGGTGTAATGATGATTAGTACTCAATGACAGTTTTATGCCCCCATCATTGGTGAGGTGGTATATTGCTTTGCACATGTCTGTCGGTCCGTCGGTCTGTCTGTCTGTTGGTCGGTCGGTCGGTCGGTCGTATAGATTGGTTATCGTTCAATAACTCAAGAACGCATTCACCTAGAATCTTCAAACTTTACATGAACGTTGGTCGGCAACAGTAAATGACCCCTCTTGATTTTGGGATTAGTAGGTCAAAGGTCAAGGTCACTGTGACATTTACTATTTCTGACTATTTGAATTGTTTCCGTTCAATAACTTTAGAACGCTTTAACCTAGGATCTTCAAACTTATAGATGTTGGTCAGCAACAGTATATGACCCCTATTGAATTTGAGGTCAGTAGGTCAAAGGTCAAGGTCACTGTGACCTTTACTATTTCTTACTATTTAAATAGTTTCCGTTCAATAACTCAAGACCGCTTTGACCTACGATATTCAAACTTTTTACAGAGGTTGGTCAGCAACCGTAGATGACCCCTATTGATTTTGAGGTTAGTAGGTCAAAGGTCAATGTCACTGTGACCTTCGCCATTTCTGACTATTGGGCTGTCATGGGGGCATACGTGTTTTACAAACATCTCTTGGTTAAAACAAAGTCAATATTAAATAATGAAATTAATTTTTTTTGTTGAAACAGATTTCCAATTTAAACAAGGAGAAGGTATGATTGGGACTGGAGTTCCTCTAGACACGTCACAAGCGAGAACGAGGGCAGTATGCTGCATCCAATGTAAGATGACAGCCCAATGTGTCGCTGTGAACTACAACATTGATACAGGAGTGTGTGTGAAATTAGGAACATTGGCTTCAATAAACGATTCTAACGAAAGTAATTACTTCTACTACTCGTATTAAGTGCGCGACTCAGTTTTCCTACCAAACCCTTTTATAACGGGGCATACAATGATTCTCAACTACTTACACAAGTATGTGCTGTGAGATTTTGCAAAATATATGTTAACTATGTCCCATTCGTTTGGTCACTATCAAACAGGGAATAATACTTTAAGAAGCGAAAGGCAGAGGTCAACAAACGAACACATCCTATCTTAGCTGAACGTCGCCATTTTGTTTTGCAACATCCAAAACGGATGTTGCAAAACAAAATGGCTCTGCTAATCCACTACGCTTTTCCAAATATCGAGCGGAAGCGGCAAAAAAAGACAAACAATCCAGAACAAATGGACACACCTTCCTCTATTTTGGAAGCTCTTGTGTTTGCCCAAACGAACCAGCTACTGCTTGTGTTTTAAACCCAATGCCCAACTGAACCAGTGAAAGATCCACCAAAGTCCAAGTTGTTGAAATGCTGAATGAACTAGTTTCAGCAATCAAAATGACGAACCCACCAGATGCGTACGCTTTCTGACATTTCTCTTCATATAATGGTACGGTTCAACAAATTATGTAAACAAACATTAAGTTGAGTATTCAATTAATATTCTATTCATTAGTTGTGTTCTGCTGAAAGGTGATTTCCCTGTCCGATGCTTCATTATCTTTTTGGACAGATTAGAGGAAACATGTATTTTTGATGACACACACCATTACTGGCTGATGGTACAAAAACAGTACATCAATTCAAACATGTGTGTGTTGGGAGTATAGTCCGGAAAATTTGACACGACTCTCGACCTTTCAATTAGCATAATTTAACAGCTGATATATTGTCTATATTTATAACCCCGGCTGTATGTTTTCATAAGCGGAGAGTACCACGAAGACGCTCGAGGTGTAATACCAACACAAATCTAAAGAACCGATATTGCACGATTAGCTCGCGGAAATTTATATATTCAACGCAATTACCTTGTAATATATTCATGCATAAAGGTCAGGATCATGTCAAATTCTCTGTGCTATACATACAGCCATACATAGTCAACACTATGGTTGGTTTTCACAAAGCATCTTAAGGGATAATCAAGATTTCATTATTTTTACATAGTTTAGAAGCATTAAAGTCATTTAATTAGAGTTTATTGATTATTGATGCCATGATTTTGTTGTTTCAATGTTTTATGTTGAGGCAGATTGACAATTATGTCAAGTTAGCTCCCTCCATAATTAATGTCTTTATTATTATTATTAGTATGTAAATAATCGAAAAGAAAACATGGGTTATTCTTCGTTTCTTTGGAAATGCGTATGTGCAGCTCAATTTTTAACTGAAGTCAAAATATTAAGTTTTCCTTAAAGTCACATTATCTCTCCCAAAACATTTGTCCTTGTCGTCCAGTAAATAGACTAAATACAAAGAATTACAAATAAATGAGCGTCGTCATGAGAAAAGGGACACTCGGACGTTTTTTACGCACCGTCAAAAAACGTAGGAAAGTGACGCTGTTCCGTGATGACATTTTTCATCGCACCTGTTCAGGTCCGCAGCCGTTTTACTGTCCGTTTAGCTAAAAAATGGTGAAATAGCAAATGAAAATGGAACAATTCGAGGTAAGAACCATTCATTTACGTTTTAAAATTGTAGTTCTGCTCCGTTTTATTACTATAATGACTGTGAATAGCATTAAAAGACGGCCGTGTGCAGAAGCGCATCGGGAAGATATTTGCTGTGTTTACAGTTAAAAATGTAACATATCTGTAGTTATTATCCTAAATAGTACAATTATTTTATACGAAAGTGCAAAATAAAAAAATATGACATGGATTAGTCGGCAATAATGTATAAATTGCATTACAAATTCATGATCCGATGACAGTTGCGAGTTTATTTACATGTTTTTATTGAGTAGCTCAGATATATATATTGGAAAAATACGTATAATACTCAGCTGCCGTTGTGGTGTAACGGTATTAGTCCATGGGCCAGTGGGGTAAACCCTCCCCCCCCCCCCCTAGGGAATTTCGGACACTATATTTTTCTGAAAGCGTATGACCAGTAGAGTATTTTTCCAAAGTCTGCACTTTGGCCGTTGGGGCGTAAAGATTTTTTGGGGTAAAACGTTAAAAATATGAACGAAAGTGTGAATTTCTGGAATTGGTTAACTACTATCACATTTAGTAAGTTATTTTGTAATTAAACACTTTCATGGGTTGATATTAACTCATAGTTTAAGTATGCAAAATTCTAGTCCAGTGTAATTATGCAAAATGGGATATTTTTGGGGTAAAACATTAAAAAATACATGAAAAAGTCCAAATTTGAGAATCGGCACACTTTAACGGCAGAATACAATGTCATTGATTTTTTTTTTTTGGTAATTATGAAAGGCTATGACATACCAATACTTTTCCCAAAGTCTGCACTTCAGACATTGGGGCGGTAAGAAATTTTGGGGTAAAACGTTAAAAATATGAACGAAAGTGTGAATTTCTGGAATTGGTTAATTACTATCACATTTAGTAAGTTATTTTGTAATTAAACACTGTCATGGGTTGATATTAACTCATAGTTAAATCTGCAAAATTTTAGTCCCGTGTTATTATGCAAATGGGATATTTTTTGGGTAAAACATTAAAAAATACATGAAAAAGTGCAAATTTTGAGAGTCGGTACACTTTAATGGCAGAATACAGTGTCATTGATCTTATTTTTGGTAATTATGAAAGGCTTTGACCTACCAATACTTTTCCCAAAGTCTGCACTTCAGACATTGGGGCGATAAGAATTTTTGGGGTAAAACTTTAAAAATATGAACGAAAGTGTGAATTTCTGGAATTGGTTAATTACTATGACATTTAGTAAGTTATTTTGTAATTAAACACTTTCATGGGTTGATATTAACTCATAGTTAAATCTGCAAAATTTTAGTCCCGTGTTATTATGCAAATGGGATATTTTTGGGGTAAAACATTAAAAATACATGAAAAAGTGCAAATTTTGAGAATCGGTACACTTTAATGGCAGAATACAGTGTCATTGATCTTTTTTTTGGTAATTATGAAAGGCTTTGACCTTCCAATACTTTTCCCAAAGTCTGCACTTCAGACATTGGGCCGATAAGAATTTTTGGGGTAAAACTTTAAAAATATGAACGAAAGTGTGAATTTCTGGAATTGGTTAATTACTATCACATTTAGTAAGTTATTTTGTAATGAAACACTTTCATGGGTTGATATTAACTCATAGTTTAAGTCTGCAAAATTTTAGTCCCGTGTTATTATGCAAATGGGATATTTTTGGGGTAAAACATTAAAAAATACATGAAAAAGTGCAAATTTTGAGAATCGGTACACTTTAATGGCAGAATACAGTGTCATTGATCTTTTTTTTTTGGTAATTATGAAAGGCTTTGACCTACCAATACTGCACTTCAGACATTGGGGCGTTCAGAAGGAAAAGCAAAAATAAGATTATCTCCCCTGCTTTTAAATGGTGTACAAATTGTAACGATGTATTCACTTAACTATGCTATAAAACATTGTGCCTTACTGTATTTTAATTGCAATTGTGAATACCAATAAAGGCATATTCCCAAAATGTATTTTAACATTTAAATGCACAAAAGGTGGGTCTATTATGGAAAATGGCCATCAAAATGGCCATCAAAATGGCCGCCAAAATGACTAAAGTATTGAAAACAGCCGTTCTACTTATTTACAAGTACTCACAATATGATTTTGAAATCTATTTCCATTTTTCACTTTGTTTGCAATGTATGTTATAGTTGGCATCAGTAACATTTGTATGGATTGTGTTAAGTTATACTAACATGTATTTTACAAGAGTGGGTGGGGTAAATATACATTCATTTTTATCAAATGTTATTGTACAGCTATTCCTTGTGACACAATGGCTGTGCATCATGGTTGTGTCAGGAATGGCTGTTCTGGGTGGTTGTGAGTATCCAAGAGGACCAGGAATCTCTCGACCTTGTAGTTACCAGTACACATATTGCAATAAATGAGATACCACATGATAGTGCACATCCTATAAGACCATGGATGTGTGTATCCAGTAGTACTGTCTGCTCATGGTGTGTGTCAGTACCCTACAGCACCATAAATACCTGTACCTAGTGGTATTGGGTACCCTCTAATTGATGCACCTAGTGGTTATGAGTACCAAATACAACCAAGTATGCATGAACACGGTGGTTGTGGGTACCCATTAGGACTAGGATGGATGAACCTCATGGTTATGAGTACCTAATAAGACTAGGAGTTTATGTGCAAGGTGGTCGTGAATACATACATGGACTAGGACTGATTTACTCAGTGTTTATGATTGCCTAACAAGACCAGGAATGTTCTACTTAGGCACTAAGTCGTCAATAGGACGAGGAATGGGTGTTCCTAATGGTTGTCTGTACCCAACAAGACCAGTAATGTATGTACATAACAGGATCCGGTATAGTTGCTATGCATACCAAATAATACCATGAATGCATGTACATGTACTAGTAAATGATGGTAGTGGGTACCCAATAGGACCTATAACGGTTGTGTATTGTAGCTGCAAGTACTTTATCACACTTCTTATGCATGTACATGGTGGTTACGGGTACCCACTTAGTCTAGGAATGTATGTATCCAGTGGTTATGAGTACCTAATAAAGTCAGGACTGTCTGTACATCGTGGTAATCATGACCCAATCAGACAATCAGACAATTACCGCACCTAGTGGTTGTTAGTACCTAATCCGTCTGCAATCGTCTGCAATCGTCTGTACATTGAGTATCCAATAGGACAAGGAATGCATGGGACATGATAGTTGTGGGTACCCACTAGGACTTGAAATGTATGTACCTAGTCGATATGAGTATCTAATTAGACCATGCTTCATGTACATGGGGTTAGTGATTACCCAATTTGATGAAACAAATGGTCACAGCTGATGGTTAGGCATGCTCACTGCTGAATTTTAAGACCAGGAATGTCTCCACATAGTGTCAATAGGACAAGGAATGGGTGATCCCAATAGTTGTCTGTACTCAATAAGACCAATAATGTATGTAACTAGTAATTGAGAGATGTCTAAACATGATGATGTCCAGTATCTATCCTAAACAGGAATGCCTGTTAATCGTGGTTATTGGTACCCTATACGACCAGGAATGTATGTATATGCATGGTAGTCAGTACCCACAGAGACCAATAATGGCTGAGTATAGTGGCTGTGAGGACTCGATTATACCACTTATGCATGAACATAGTGGTTTTGAGTACCCACTAGGACTATAAATGTATGCATCTAGTGGGTGGTTATGTATCCCTGATATAGCCAGGACTGCCTGTAGATGGTGGTATCAGTGACTAAATAGAACAACATATGACTGCACTAGGTGGTTGTTAGTGCCCAACCCAGTCACAAATGTCTGTACATTGTGGTTTTGTGTATTCAATAGGACCAGGCATGCATGTACATGGTAGTTGGGGTACACACTATGACTAGGAATGTATGTATGAGTATCCAATAAGAACATCACAGTCTGTACACGGGGGTAGTGATTACCCAATAGGACAACAAATGGTCGCACCTAGTAGTTGGTAGTTCCCAATCGGACAACTGATTTTGTACATGAAGGTTTCGAGTAGTACATATGTTATGAGTGGTCAATAAGGCCAAGCATGTAGCCACATGGCGCGCCTGAGTTGTCAATTGATGATCGGCAGTATCCAACGAGAATGTCTGAACCTAGTGGTTATGAGTATTCTTTACGACCAGCAATATATGTACATGGTGGAAATGAGTACCCAATTACACCTATAATGCCTGTACATGGTGGTTTAGAGTACCAAATAGGACCAGGAATGTCTGTATATGGATATGTAAGTCACCACTATGACTGGGCATGTATGTACTTCAATAAGCAGTTACGAGTACCCAAGTAGAACATGGTAAGTGTGACTACCCATTAAGATGAGGAATGAATGTACCTACCAGTGGTTATGGGTACCCAGCCTGATCAGCAATATCTGTATAAGTATGGTGGTTTTGAATATCAAATATAACTAGGAATGGTATTGGGTATGCTATCAAATTAGACTAGGACTGTCTGTGCATGGTGGTAGTTAATATCCGATAGGACAACTGATGTCTTTATAGGGTTGTTTAGTGCTAAATAGAACCAATATTGCATGTAATGGTTATTCGTATGTACCAATTAGGACTAGGTATGGATGTACTTAGAGGTTTAATAATAATTTATCCAACAGTACCAGAACTGCCTATATATGGTTAGAATGTAATTGTGAATACCCATTAGGACTAGGAATGTCCGTACCCGATGGTCGTAAGTTACAACTAGGACACCAATTCCCAAAAATCACACTTTCCATTTATTATTTTTGTAATTTTCCCCCAAAGTATCTCATCTGGCAATATATATTTGAAATCTTAAACTGCATGTTACTACAAATTTATCACATTAATATTATTTAGTTACAAAAAAATTATCATAGGAATGGTTTTATTGTAATCTACAGATTCCTAATAATCCCACTTTTTGGTTTATATTTTTTTATGTTTTACCCAAAAAATATCACACTTTGCGTAATAGTATGGCTTTAATTTTTTGCAGTATGAAACTGCACTATAATATCTTTCTTAATATTTAAAAAAAAAAAGATAAATAAATGCCAATGCAGTCCACAGATTCCAAAAATTCGCACTTTTCTCTTATAATTTTTAGCGTTTTACCCCAAAAAAGCCATTTTGCACAAAATCAGCACTCTGATTTTTTCAGTCTAAACAGGACAGGTTAATATCTACCTGTTACAGAGATTAATTTTAAAATAACATAATAAATAAGATTGTAGTTAACCGATTCCGAAAATTGGTACTTTTCGTTTATATTTTTTGACGTTTTACCCCAAAAAATCTTAACGCCCTAATGGTCAAAGTGCAGACTTCAGGAAAATACTCCAGGGACCATATGCTCTCAGAAAAATATAGTGACCAAAATTCCCTAGGGGGGGGGGTCTTCTATTGGTGGCTCATGGACTAATAGCCTGAAGTCTAGAAATAATGCGATGCTGGTTCAACTCTCGTTATGGACGCTTTTTATGTCCCCGCCATGAAATGGTGGAAGGGCATATAGTGTTCACCCTGTCTGTGTGTGGGTGGGTGCGTGGGTGCGTGGGTGCGTGGGTGTTTGTGTTCAAAAAATGTGAATTCGTGTCCGCTCTGTAACTTTGTCATTTCTTATTGGATATTTATATTATTTGGTACAAATGTTCCCCACATCACGACGATGTGTCATGCGCAAAACCAAGGTCCTAGCTCATAGGTCAAGGTCATACAGATAAAAAGTTAAAAGGGACAAGTATACAAATTTTGTCTGCTTTGTTACTTAATGACTTGGTAACATTCACATTCACACCCTGAGATCCCTAGCTCAAATGTCAAGGTCACACTTACAGACCCAGCTCGTGTCTTCTGGTCAATGTCACATTTAAGCAATTACAAACTTTATTTCAAATTATTCCATTTGCTTAACTTTATACTTAGGTGTCTGATGACTGCTTTTAGCGGGGGACATCCGTGTCCTGTGGACACATTTCTAGTTTTATTTTTTAAACGTCCAGTAAATCTGGTTCAAATCACGATGAGTACATGTTTTATAATTATAAGTAGCTTTAAAAATAGTTATTATATTATTATTCTATACTAGGTATATTTTTCTTACAATATTTGGATAACTTATTCGAGGACTTCGGAATAAATGCCGATGCATCATGTGACTTCAATACATCAATTGAGGATTTCTCCATAGATGACGAAGGGGGGGGGAGAGAGCCGGCGGAGGGTACAGAAATGTACCTGATAGCCACTCGAGTGGATAATTATGTTGCGGTTACTCAATCAGAGGTTGATTCTGATGTTGAGACACGACGCGTGAGCGAGAACGCTGCACCAGGATGTACATGTAAGACTCAATGTATCCTCCTGTAGTAAGGCCATTGCTGATCATCGTTTATCACTTCAGGAAATGGAGAAAAGTGAGAAAGAGATGTTCATAATTGGAAGTTTAAATCATTTCGCTGATGAAACTACACGACTTGGTAAACGGCAACGCTCCAGGTTCCGTTTCTGTTTTAATGGTAAACAAGTCTGTAAGAAAACATTCATGTATATAAATGATGTTGGTGTTAAGGCATTAAAAATATCCTGAAGCATATAAATGAGAATGGGTAATACTAACAGAAAGCCACATCATGCCTTAAACTTTGAAGACGTGAAACGTGTAGTGGATTGGCTGCTGTGGTATGCAGATATACATGGCATTTCAATGCCTGCGGATCCAAGGGGGGGGGGGAGATGCTACTGCACCCATATTACTGCCATCGAGCTCAAGTAAGGTACAACTGCACAGGGACTATTAGCTATTCAGTGAACAATCTAATGTATATCTATAATCCCGGTTGCATGTTTTCATAAGCGGGAAGTATCACGAAGACGCTCGAGATGTAGTACCAATAAAACCCAAAAGCCGATATACTCTGGATAAACATAGTGCATCATAATACAGTGCTAATTGTTATCAACACTTTTCAATTTAAGTTTAAAATGCTTTTGAAACAAACATGCTCAATCTCACTATAGACACTCCATTACCTTAAGAAAAGATAGTAAGCACATTATAATATTATGTATTATAACAGTAGACCTTCGATGCCTCGAACATTATTAGCCTCTTACACCCTAGATGCCTTGAACTGGTTCTTCGGTCCCGGCAAAATACATTCTTTATTCTCTTACCTCAAAATCAATGGGTCCATATTCTGATGATGACTAACCTACATGTAAGTGCTAAAGTATATAGTTGATACTGTGCAAGAGAAGCGTTGCCTTGACAACCTATATAGCGCTTCACTGAACACGTCAGAAATTATGCGTTTCACAATTCATAAATAACTGGTCATTTTAATATTTGGCACCGAAATGTACAACATCAAATGAACATACACTCGGCAAAACTTATAAGTACACACGTCGTTTTTTCGCTATAAATGTTTTATTTTTTATTATTTTTGCATGAAATTTTGTCTACATGGTATTGACTATCAAAGGACTGGATAAATACATTTTTTTCTTCAAAATTAAACACAGCGGTTCATTGAACCATGAAACATCAAAAACCGTAAAATGGCCGTACAATTGACGCGTACTATGTGCAAATTATTTTTATGTAAGGTAAATTTGAATTTTAGATTCATTGTCAAATTAAAAAAACACAAAATAATTCGATTTTCCAAACAACAACATGGTGCTTTTTTACTTTTAAAAATATTTTTTATTGTTATGGTCAAGGGGGGTTAACCATGTTTCAAATTGCATTTTTTATCAGAAGTCGATATTTCTAAACCTAAATTGGGCTGGTTCCTATCATTGTTTTCTTTATAACTGTGTCCATGATAGAAACATAGACTTGAAACCGTACTGTATCAGCGCAGCGGGGCCATATGTGCATTAGCAACCTGACAATCGCCCGATGAACACACGGCATTATTGTGTTTTCAAACGCGCATTGACCGAGCCATGGGCAAATAAACAATTGTGTACTTATAAGTTTTGCCGAGTGTATTAAGCTGCATCTCTGCTCAAAGTTGTACTGTTGTATTATGGTAAATAAGTTTGTGCAACAATATGCCTGAAAAAACCGACGTTGACGACACGCACGGAGCAGTGCGCCGTGATAAAAATATGTGTGCGTTCCAGTATGACTCCTACAGACACATAAACCACACATTTATCTTTCTGGCAAGGAATAAATAACACTTGACAAGTTTAAATGCAACCTTATTTCGCCAGCTTCAAGCTTTCAGCGACGACTAAGAAGATTTGTACGACTGATAGCCGAACTGAACAACGTTAATGATTATTATACTAGTTTCTGAAACTACATTTACTAAATGAGTCAAAAAAGAGATATAATTGTTTTTGAAAATGTTCGGAACTAAAATAACCATGTGATCAAAAAGGCTGAATTTTCCATCTTTTTGTGACAAAGTTACCATTCAAGAGGGACATAAAAACTTTTTGCACCTAGGGTTCCAATTAATGTATGGCCTTTCCATTTAATAAACAAAAATATTCAGTTTCTTCAAATATATTGTTGCTTTACTGTTCTGCAAATAGTATCATTACAGGCAAGTAAGTGGGCAAATAACATCTGTATACTTATTTTTGGTGGGCAGTGTATATGCAAACGTTTCTGTAGACCAGAACAAATTATCTTATGTCACAGTCTTGATAGTACATGTTCAAATGCAAAGAATTCTGTCTGCAATACAGATAATTCTGTCAACACAATGATAAAAAGTTTCCTCTTGAATGTTGGTGTAAAAAGCCTGAAAACATAATCAGAGACAGGGATCGAACCCGGGACCTCTCCTACCTACCTATAAGCCACCGTTCCCAACATTTGACACACGTACTGGTCCATGTTATTCGACAAATTCTGGTACTTTAAGTCAACCAGAAAAAAACACAAGAAAATATATAGTTTTTCGTAGTTATTTGCATTTAGAACTGAAACAATAATCTGATTGTCTTAATAAAATCAACACATCACAGCAGGAGGTAAAATATGAGGCATGAAGATGATATGCATGATATGAAGCAATGTGTCCTGAATACGTAAGACAGTTACTTTATGTCCAGGAATATCACTATGTGAAAGCAACAGTGCAATACAAAAATGGAAACTCTACCACTGCCGCAGAAAGCAGATCATTTAAATGGCGGGCCATGTGATACACCAAACGTCTCCCACTGTGGGGATTAAGACAAAATGTTTGGCTCTAGGGTGGGGAATTTAACTCCCAAGGGGGAGTATTGCGAGCCTTCGGTGCCATCGGGGGGAGGGGGACGATTCCCGAAAGGTGTCATCGGGGGAGGCGGATGATTCCCGAAAGGCGCGAATTTGACACGCAGAACTAGTCCGAGTCTCGGAAATAGATATTGGCCGGGCTTTAGATCCCGATATTGGGGGAATTTAGACGCGACAAAAAGCAGACAACCATTTCAAGACGATATCCCACTGTGGGAATTTAGACAATTTACAATTGTTTAAATCGTGACTCTAGCTAACACGTTGGGTATAACATGTGGGAAATGATTGCCACGAGAGCGGAAGTTGTCGAATGATCGAATCCCGGTAGGTTCGTACTGCTAGGACTATTTGTTGAGCCACCAGCTAAGTTTAACAATAGTTTGTGTTCCTAGCATGACCATATGTAAGACAAGTCGTGCATGTGCTCAGAAAGTGTGTGTCTGATAAGCCAACTTGGCTGGTGACATTACACTAATATACAATTTACTATAGAGTAAAAAGCTTTACAAACGTATCTACAATTCAATAAAATAGTCACCAGAAACATACATACCAGGAAATATCAAGTTCATTGTATATTAATACATTATTATTACAGTAAAAACTAGCGATTGATATATTGAAGAATATTGTGACATACTGTGCGATGCAACGTAATCATGCCAACATATTACCTAACATCCCTCTGTGTAAAAAATATGAGATTACTATGGTTGTCAATGTATCACACAAACATTCTGGACATTCTTCATACTGATGAAGTACGGTGTTTCGACTAGCATCTTTAACAACAAGTATCACTCTTGTTTAGCGAGGCTGAAACATGCTCCTGTTTATAGAGCTACCTTCGAGAGTCCAGAACAAATTGCTTTAATGTTTCCAAGAAACAAACTGGTGATAACATGACTTCGATTATTTCTGATGGTCATAACCATAGAAACACATGATATTAACTTTACAATAATGGTTACAGGATTGTACACATCGTGAAAGCTCGGCCATTTCCGTTTGTCTCCGGTAAATATACATATATTGCAATGCATACAGGCCGAGGTGATCTGCATGATACTTGTTGTTCCCGTAATGGAAATTCAATTTATATAGCTGGACAGAACTCGTCTGAGACATAAGTATATTTCATAACGTTCGTTCGTCAAGTTTAAAATTGTTTGACCCTTAATAACAACTGGCGATGGTTACAAACGAAGTCCTTGTCGAAGTGTGATCAGTCTCGTGTAGATTTTGTTCAATTATACTTTTAGATTTGATGTGTTCTACAACTTATAATAATCACGTTCCTACACCTAAATATTGAGGCTATCCATCGTGGAGAAGGTGAGAGCGAATAAAAACCAGTTTCCCCACTCGTAAATACTGGGCGAAACACAAGGTGTTTAATTGTGTCTTGCTAAATCATAGTTCTAACACGTCACCGTCCCTTCTCTTTCCCGATGTGCTATGTCTAATAGTGTCCAGTCAGGGTAAAATCCAGTGATGCAGCGGTCGAGTCCACTACAACGGTGTAAAACCATATTCGCTCTACCTGTTCAGACAATGGTTGTTGTATTTTATGTACACATCAACTGCAACGTCACTGTTACACTACCCAACTGGACTGTCATGGAATTCCAGCGTTGTTTGGAGAAAAAGGGACCATTATTGCTTACGGTCTCTTTCTCAAGCCTTTGACAACTGCCTTGTATGCTTTTTATGTTTTCTGTGATCGGTCGGTTAAGTTGAGTTATACATGTTCGCAGGTGATCTTTACACAAGTACGACTGTAGTTCTTATCCTGGGTTATTCAATGTTAGCTTCGTAGTTATTATAAACAATACTTTTGAAGTAATATGTGTGCTTCGTTATCCTTTCATTGCTTGTATGTTTCTTACAGGAATTTGAAAGTCTATCCATACAATAGCATGGCATTCGATACATCCATACTCACTATATGTATTTATATATACAGTATCTTTAAATAATTTGACGCACTGATGTTACGTTATGTTGACGTAAAGTTAACAACGATATATGTGATGCATTTATTTTTTATATTCTGAATGACAGCAAATAGATGCAGTAGTTCGTCAGCGAAAATGATGTGTTCAAGTAAGACATTAATTAGAACTATAACGCGATAAATTGCTGTACAAAAACAAACACAAATTTGTCTATATTTTTGTTAAGAACGGTAACATTTGCCTTTGAAAGCATTTGGCGCAACATATAAAGTTTGCATGCTACTAAATACTCAGAAACGATAAATATAGCGGATTTTGTGTTTGTTTTTGTATTGCAATTTATCGCGTTGAAGTTATAGAATGTATCTCGCAAAGGATAACACTATCCTTGTATAAACATTGATAATATCAACACTGCATGGTTAAATGGTCGCTTGTTATCTGTTTGGATAATATATGCATTAAAAGAAAGTGATTATGCACGAGATCGAACAAAATGGTCATCGGAAATGCATTTAAAAAATCACTTATATTTGTAAATAAAGGCTAGTGTTATCGTTGGGGCTTTATATATCCAAAGTGTTTAATGTTGTGTAATTGTGCATTTTCGATATCAATGCTAACTAGTATAACTCTAACGCGATAAATTGCTGTACAAACACAAACACAAAATTGCCTATATTTTTGTTATGAATTACAATTAAGGACCGTAACATTTGCCTATGAAAGCATTTAAACATTTGGCACAACATATAAAGTTTGCACGCTCCTAAATATTCAGAAACGATAAATATAGCGGATTTTGTGTTTGTTTTTGTATTGCAATTTATCGCGTTGAAGTTATACTGAGTTAGTGCTACATCTTGTCAGAGAAGTGTTCAGTCTGCAGCCAGCTGCAGTCCAAAACACATCTACCTGTGTCAATGAGGGTTTGTAAAAGTTTTGAAGAGAGTGTGTCTTCAATTGTCGACACACGCCATCAAGACTAACGGACGAAGAGTGATCTTCAAAACACACATTGTCATTCTGTGACAGGCTAGCTTAAACGTGACTGTTCCAAACATTAGTTACTTTCCTTGAAACTCTGTACTCGTATAAGTGTTCTCACAATAACGACGCATGAGTACGTATGTATATACATAACTTTATTAAAAAAGCAAACATAAACATACAATACACCATTACTTAAAGAGTTTCTAAGTAAGGCAATACAAATGGATCCTCTTCTCTGGAAACCTGAAATTAGAGTAAGAAACATAAACAAGAATCAACCAATTTGACTACTGTCACAGATTATGTTCGAGGTGAATCAAACATGTATATAATAAAAGGCAGCCAATTGAACCAACCAGTGTTCCTGTACTTAAACCTTACCTAAGTAAACAACAACTTCTCACAAATCCGATATGGTGGTGGTGTAAATGATCCATGTTGGAGAGTCATATGCTACCACATCATTGACAAATGAAACAATTATTTGCGTCAAGACTTCAGTTCGATGTCATATATCTAGATTGGTAGTGCAGCAATACGAGTTTTTACGCAGTAGATTCTAGATATTGCGATTAATACAAACATTTCACAGAAAGGGCTTGAAATAGGCGATTAAGCAGTCAATAAACTAAACCAGAATATCTGGTCTATGAGAGTTGAATTTTAAAACAATTATTTATTACCCAATGTACTATCCCGTTGGACCAAATAGTATCGTAAAGAAGTGCTTAAACAGGGGTGAGCACAACATTCTTAGATACCATTTGGTCTAACAGTCAAGGAAATTGGGTAATTATAATTATGTTTAATATTCAAAAATCATTACTGGATAAGTCTGAATATTTGGATCCAAGAAGCATAAAAAGTCTAACTTTACCTAATCAAAGGCCAGCTTGAAATGAATATCTGCACTCCTCTTCTCTCAAAGTCTGAAATTATAGAAACTAAAATTAACAAGAATCAAGCTATTTGACTTTCACTTTAAATGTTGTTTTCCTGGACTTAAACATAACCAGTACTAACTTTGTCTTTTACAAGTAAGCAGCAACTTCTCACGATGTGCAGCAAAACCCAATGCATTATACAGCTAGTTTGGCAGGGCAGAAATATTAGTATTTTAGCATTAACATATACAATACTTCCCATATTGGGATTACAGCCCATATTCGACAAATACGTCCATACAATAGGCGATATGAAAGTCACCTAACCAGTCTTCCTGGTCTATGAGAGTTGTATTTTCGACTATTAAACAATTATTTATTACCAAACGTCCAGTCCCATTTTGACCAAACAGTATCTTATATGTGGTGCTTAAGACAGGGTAAGCACAACAATCCAAGATAACATTTCGTCTAACGGACCAGGAAATTAGGTAATAAATTATATATGTTTAAAGTCAAAACCATCACTGGCTTACCAGTACTTCAACCACACCAGGGTCGAACAGGCTGAATATATGGATCCAACAAGCATAGAAAGTCCAACTTAACTTAATCAAAGGCCAGCTTGAAATGAATGTCTGCGCTCCTCTTCTCTCAAAGCCTGAAATTATAGAAACTAAAATTAACAAGAATCAAGCTATTTGACTTTCCCTTTAAATGTTGTTTTCCTGGACTTAAACATAACCAGTACTAACTTTGCCTTTTACAAGTAAGCAGCAATTTCTCACGATGTGCAGCCCAAATCCAATGCATTATGCAAAATGCGAGGTGTAACCATATATGATGGTGTTGTACATATTGACGCTAAGAAAGTCATATCCCTGCTCTGGCAAACTTGTTCAAGTAAAATTGGATTGAAGACGCGATTCAAATAAATGTGTTATTTAATCAAAGACAGGAGCAACATAACTAGTCCAGCAAGGATTTAATCCATTATCCTACAAGCCTGGTGAAACTACCACTCCGCCAACATTCCTCGACAGGAAGATACATCGAAAGAAGAACTCATACACTTGCATAAAGAATCTGACTACAGACTCACTTCCACGATACATCCCAGGCAATGCTTACTTTCATATTGGCCCCTAAGGTACCTATGAACAATAGCTCACACTGAAGACATACCATGTCCGTTGTACATACCATGTAAGTTGTAATATCTGAGAGCAGATTCATGGAAGCAGGCTCTAATTCAATGTATCCACTGGCAAGTTCAGCTAGTTAAGATCGAGATGTCATACTTCAGATTGCCTTCAGAGTAACAATCAATTCCATGTTGGAGAGTCATATGCTACCATACCACTGACAAATGAGACATAAATTTGAATCAGGACTTCAGTCCGATTTCACATAGAGCTAGTTTGGCAGGGCAGAAATATTAGTATTTTAGCATTAACATATACAATACTTCCCATATTGGGATTACAGCCCATATTCGACAAATACGTCCATACAATAGGCGATATGAAAGTCACCTAACCAGTCTTCCTGGTCTATGAGAGTTGTATTTTTGACTATTAAACAATTATTTATTACCAAAAGTCCAGTCCCATATCGACCAAACAGTATCTTATATGTGGTGCTTAAGACAGGGTAAGCACAACAATCCAAGATAACATTTCGTCTAACGGACCAGGAAATTAGGTAATAAATTATATATGTTTAAAGTCAAAACCATCACTGGCTTACCAGTACTTCAACCACACCAGGGTCGAACAGGCTGAATATATGGATCCAACAAGCATAGAAAGTCCAACTTAACTTAATCAAAGGCCAGCTTGAAATGAATGTCTGCGCTCCTCTTCTCTCAAAGCCTGAAATTATAGAAACTAAAATTAACAAGAATCAAGCTATTTGACTTTCACTTTAAATGTTGTTTTCCTGGACTTAAACATAACCAGTACTAACTTTGCCTTTTACAAGTAAGCAGCAATTTCTCACGATGTGCAGCCCAAATCCAATGCATTATGCAAAATGCGAGGTGTAACCATATATGATGGTGTTGTACATATTGACGCTAAGAAAGTCATATCCCTGCTCTGGCAAACTTGTTCAAGTAAAATTGGATTGAAGACGCGATTCAAATAAATGTGTTATTTAATCAAAGACAGGAGCAACATAACTAGTCCAGCAAGGATTTAATCCATTATCCTACAAGCCTGGTGAAACTACCACTCCGCCAACATTCCTCGACAGGAAGATACATCGAAAGAAGAACTCATACACTTGCATAAAGAATCTGACTACAGACTCACTTCCACGATACATCCCAGGCAATGCTTACTTTCATATTGGCCCCTAAGGTACCTATGAACAATAGCTCACACTGAAGACATACCATGTCCGTTGTACATACCATGTAAGTTGTAATATCTGAGAGCAGATTCATGGAAGCAGGCTCTAATTCAATGTATCCACTGGCAAGTTCAGCTAGTTAAGATCGAGATGTCATACTTCAGATTGCCTTCAGAGTAACAATCAATTCCATGTTGGAGAGTCATATGCTACCATACCACTGACAAATGAGACATAAATTTGAATCAGGACTTCAGTCCGATTTCACATAGAGCTAGTTTGGCAGGGCAGAAATATTAGTATTTTAGCATTAACATATACAATACTTCCCATATTGGGATTACAGCCCATATTCGACAAATACGTCCATACAATAGGCGATATGAAAGTCACCTAACCAGTCTTCCTGGTCTATGAGAGTTGTATTTTTGACTATTAAACAATTATTTATTACCAAAAGTCCAGTCCCATATCGACCAAACAGTATCTTATATGTGGTGCTTAAGACAGGGTAAGCACAACAATCCAAGATAACATTTCGTCTAACGGACCAGGAAATTAGGTAATAAATTATATATGTTTAAAGTCAAAACCATCACTGGCTTACCAGTACTTCAACCACACCAGGGTCGAACAGGCTGAATATATGGATCCAACAAGCATAGAAAGTCCAACTTAACTTAATCAAAGGCCAGCTTGAAATGAATGTCTGCGCTCCTCTTCTCTCAAAGCCTGAAATTATAGAAACTAAAATTAACAAGAATCAAGCTATTTGACTTTCACTTTAAATGTTGTTTTCCTGGACTTAAACATAACCAGTACTAACTTTGCCTTTTACAAGTAAGCAGCAATTTCTCACGATGTGCAGCCCAAATCCAATGCATTATGCAAAATGCGAGGTGTAACCATATATGATGGTGTTGTACATATTGACGCTAAGAAAGTCATATCCCTGCTCTGGCAAAATTGTTCAAGTAAAATTGGATTGAAGACGCGATTCAAATAAATGTGTTATTTAATCAAAGACAGGAGCAACATAACTAGTCCAGCAAGGATTTAATCCATTATCCTACAAGCCTGGTGAAACTACCACTCCGCCAACATTCCTCGACAGGAAGATACATCGAAAGAAGAACTCATACACTTGCATAAAGAATCTGACTACAGACTCACTTCCACGATACATCCCAGGCAATGCTTACTTTCATATTGGCCCCTAAGGTACCTATGAACAATAGCTCACACTGAAGACATACCATGTCCGTTGTACATACCATGTCAGTTGTAATATCTGAGAGCAGATTCATGGAAGCAGGCTCTAATTCAATGTATCCACTGGCAAGTTCAGCTAGTTAAGATCGAGATGTCATACTTCAGATTGCCTTCAGAGTAACAATCAATTCCATGTTGGAGAGTCATGTGCTACCATATCACTGACAAATGAGACACATTTGAATCAGGACTTCAGTCCGATTTCACATAGAGCTAGTTTGGCAGGGCAGAAATATTAGTATTTTAGCATTAACATAATTTATACAATACTTCCCATATTGGGATTACAGCCCATATTCGACAAATACGTCCATACAATAGGCGATATGAAAGTCACCTAACCAGTCTTCCTGGTCTATGAGAGTTGTATTTTTGACTATTAAACAATTATTTATTACCAAAAGTCCAGTCCCATATCGACCAAACAGTATCTTATATGTGGTGCTTAAGACAGGGTAAGCACAACAATCCAAGATAACATTTCGTCTAACGGACCAGGAAATTAGGTAATAAATTATATATGTTTAAAGTCAAAACCATCACTGGCTTACCAGTACTTCAACCACACCAGGGTCGAACAGGCTGAATATATGGATCCAACAAGCATAGAAAGTCCAACTTAACTTAATCAAAGGCCAGCTTGAAATGAATGTCTGCGCTCCTCTTCTCTCAAAGCCTGAAATTATAGAAACTAAAATTAACAAGAATCAAGCTATTTGACTTTCACTTTAAATGTTGTTTTCCTGGACTTAAACATAACCAGTACTAACTTTGCCTTTTACAAGTAAGCAGCAATTTCTCACGATGTGCAGCCCAAATCCAATGCATTATGCAAAATGCGAGGTGTAACCATATATGATGGTGTTGTACATATTGACGCTAAGAAAGTCATATCCCTGCTCTGGCAAACTTGTTCAAGTAAAATTGGATTGAAGACGCGATTCAAATAAATGTGTTATTTAATCAAAGACAGGAGCAACATAACTAGTCCAGCAAGGATTTAATCCATTATCCTACAAGCCTGGTGAAACTACCACTCCGCCAACATTCCTCGACAGGAAGATACATCGAAAGAAGAACTCATACACTTGCATAAAGAATCTGACTACAGACTCACTTCCACGATACATCCCAGGCAATGCTTACTTTCATATTGGCCCCTAAGGTACCTATGAACAATAGCTCACACTGAAGACATACCATGTCCGTTGTACATACCATGTCAGTTGTAATATCTGAGAGCAGATTCATGGAAGCAGGCTCTAATTCAATGTATCCACTGGCAAGTTCAGCTAGTTAAGATCGAGATGTCATACTTCAGATTGCCTTCAGAGTAACAATCAATTCCATGTTGGAGAGTCATGTGCTACCATATCACTGACAAATGAGACACATTTGAATCAGGACTTCAGTCCGATTTCACATAGAGCTAGTTTGGCAGGGCAGAAATATTAGTATTTTAGCATTAACATATACAATACTTCCCATATTGGGATTACAGCCCATATTCGACAAATACGTCCATACAATAGGCGATATGAAAGTCACCTAACCAGTCTTCCTGGTCTATGAGAGTTGTATTTTCGACTATTAAACAATTATTTATTACCAAACGTCCAGTCCCATTTTGACCAAACAGTATCTTATATGTGGTGCTTAAGACAGGGTAAGCACAACAATCTAAGATAACATTTCGTCTAACGGTCCAGGAAATTGTGTAATAAATTATATATGTTTAAAGTCAAAACCATCACTGGCTTACCAGTACTTCAACCACACCAGGGTCGAACAGGCTGAATATATGGATCCAACAAGCATAAAAAGTCCAACTTAACTTAATCAAAGGTCAGCTTGAAATGAATGTCTGCGCTCCTCTTCTCTCAAAGCCTGAAATTATAGAAACTTAAATTAACAAGAATCAAGCTATTTGACTTTCACTTTAAATGTTGTTTTCCTGGACTTAAACATAACCAGTACTAACTTTGCCTTTTACAAGTAAGCAGCAATTGCTCACGATGTGCAGCCAAACCCAATACATTATAGAGCTAGTTTGGCACGGCAGAAATATTAGTACATTAGCATTGATATATACAATACTTCCCATATTGGGATTAATGCCCATATTCGACAAATAGATCCGTGAAAAAGGCGATATGACAGTCACCTGACCAGTCTTCCTGGTCTATGAGAGTTGTATTTTCGACTATTAAACAATTATTTATAACCAAAAGTCCAGTCCCATTTCGACCAAACAGTATCATATATGTTGTGCTTAAAACAGGGGTGAGCACAACAATCTAAGATAACATTTCGTCTAATGGACCAGGAAATTAGGTTATAAATTATATATATTTAAAGTCAAAACCATACTTGGCTTACCAGTACTTCAACCACACCAGGGTCGAACAGACTGAATGTATGCCCATATTCGACAAATAGGCCCATAAAATTGGCGATATGAAAGTCACCTGACCAGTCCTCCTGGTCTATGAGAGTTGTATTTTCGACTATTAAACAATTATTTATTACCAAAAGTCCAGTCCATATCGACCAAACAGTATCTTCTATGTGGTGCTTAAGACAGGGTGAGCACAACAATCTAAGATAACATTTCGTCTAACGGTCCAGGAAATTGCGTCATAAATTATATATGTTTAAGTCAAAACCATCACTGGCTTACCAGTACTTTAACCACACCAGGGTCGAACAGACTTAAGGTATGCCCATATTCGACAAATATGCCCATATAATTGGCGATATGACAGTCACTTGACCAGTCCTCCTAGTCTATGAGAGTTGTATTTTCGACTATTAAACAATTATTTATTACCAAAAGTCCAGTCCCATATCGACCAAACAGTATGATATATGTTGTGCTTAAAACAGGGGCGAGCACAACAATCCAAGATAACATTTCGTCTAACGGACCAGGAAATTAGGTAATAAATTATATATGTTTAAAGTCAAAACCATCACTGGCTTACCAGTACTTCAACCACACCAGGGTCGAACAAACTGAATGTATGCCCATATTCGACAAATAGGCACATGCAATAGGCAATATGCCAGTCACCTGGACAGTCCTCTTGGTCTATGAGAGGTGTATTTTCGACTATTAAACAATTGTCTATTACCAAAGGCCAATCCCATTTCGACCAAACAGTATCATATATGTAGTGCTTAAAACAGGGATGAGCACAACAATCTAAGATAACATTTCGTCTAACGGTCCAGGAAATTGCGTCATAAATTATATATGTTTAAGTCAAAACCATCACTTGGCTTACCAGTACTTTAACCACACCAGGGTCGAACAGACTGAATGTATGCCCATATTCGACAAATAGGCCCATAAAATTGGCGATATGAAAGTCACCTGACCAGTCTTCCTGGTCTATGAGAGTTGTATTTTCGACTATTAAACAATTATTTATTACCAAAAGTCCAGTCCATATCGACCAAACAGTATCTTATATGTGGTGCTTAAGACAGGGTGAGCACAACAATCTAAGATAACATTTCGTCTAACGGTCCAGAAAATTGCGTCATAAATTATATATGTTTAAGTCAAAACCATCACTGGCTTACCAGTACTTTAACCACACCAGGGTCGAACAGACTTAAGGTATGTCCATATTCGACAAATAGGCCCATATAATTGGCGATATGACAGTCACCTGACCAGTCTTCCTGGTCTATGAGAGTTGTATTTTCGACTATTAAACAATTATTTATTACCAAAAGTCCAGTCCATATCGACCAAACAGTATCTTATATGTGGTGCTTAAGACAGGGTGAGCACAACAATCTAAGATAACATTTCGTCTAACGGTCCAGGAAATTGTGTAATGAATTATATATGTTTAAAGTCAAAACCATCACTGGCTTACCAGTACTTCAACCACACCAGGGTCGAACAGGCTGAATATATGGATCCAACAAGCATAAAAAATCTAACTTAACTTAATCAAATGCCAGCTTGAAATGAATATATGCGCTCCTCTTCTCTCAAAGCCTGAAATTATAAAAACTACAATTAACAAGAATCAAGCAGTGTGAGTTTAATCATAACCAGTATTAACTTTGTCTTCCACAAGTAAGCAGCAACTTCTCAAAATGTGTACTCCAGTTCCAATATATTAATGCGAAATGCGAAGTGTTATTATACATGCTCCTAACAAACGAGTATATTTAAAATGAGAGTAGTATTTCCTACTTGAAACAATTATTTATCACCCCTTGTCAAGTATCCATAGACTAAATAGTACATAGTATAATAAAGTTCGTGATTAAAATAGGGGTGAGCACAACAATCTTAGACACAATTTCGTCAGATCGTCAAGAAAATTTGGTATGGATCAAAGAAGCATCCAAAGGCAAACTCAACTGGATCAATGAATATGTTTGCGTATACTCCCCATACTGCAATTACTGTCCATATTTGGCAAATAGGCCCATGAAATAGGCGATATAACAGTCACCTAACCAGTTCTCCTGGTCGATGAGAGTTGTATTTTCAAACTTATAACAAAGTCCATTCTCGTTTGACCAAATGTATCATATATGCCGTGCTTAAACAATCTTAGATAAAGTTTCGTCTAACTTCCAAGGAAATAGGGTAAAAAATATATGTTTAAAGTACAAAACCATCAATGGCTTACCTGTAGTTCAACCACACCAGGTTGTCCTAGCGGTCTAGGCTTATCAGCCATATGCAGCAATCAGGTAAACATTCCCGTCCGATACCAATTGCTTCTGCCTTCATATCTGTAACGTACATCGTATTTCATAATACAAGGGGCGCACAGACATGTGGACAATGCCCTTACATCTTTGGTACCGGTACATGACCAATATTGCTGATGTAGCTTAGTACATGCTTCATATACTTGTTACATAGTCGTATGGATTAAACTGTTTGGTCATCTTAAAAACAATATTTGATTGAAATGCATGCTTTGTTGGCGATACAGAGCTATACTAAACTCAATAAATAATAGTCACACTAGACTATGGAAATACAATGTATATATGGCCTATAAATAAACATCAATTGTCAACCATTACTAAGTTGTTATTCTGCAACCATTCACATGTGTTGCCAATGCATCTGTGAATATAATTCAGCACTCTATCCACTAAGCCGATAGGGTAACGGTATGTATAGTTTTAGCATGATAAATCAATACATAACATAAAATACAACCCACCATATTCTCCTCTGTCTCATGTCCTTGCTCTCCGAATGCAACTGGAAACTAATATAATCCTGGGAGTCCAATTTATCTAAACATTCCTGGATATCCTGTAAAACACAACGAGATCAAATGCTAACATATACATTATTTATTGAACCAGAACTACCTTACCCCTCCACCTGCAACACGTAATTTATACCCTCGTGGTGATAGATACCATTGTGCATTAAATGTCAAGAGTGAGTATATATATATTTCTTTCACAATCGACATACAAGAACCACCCTGGACATAGATATGCGTAAAGTTGACTATCGTTGACTTAGAATTAAAAGGTCGTAAATACGAAATCAATATTTTGAGAATACTTTTCTAATAGAAAAACAAGCTTTTTGAACTCAACATGACCATGTATTACGATTTCATAATGTTAGTTGCTTGCAATGACGAATCGAACGGATTATAATATGGAATAAAACATGTTTCTGGAAGCGGTATCGGCTATTAGCATTATATTTCCAATAGATACATGTTTATGATTTATGAAAATTCTTACTTCAACACAATGGAACCGCCATGTACGTTTACATGTCTTTCCATTTGTTTACGAATACACAGTTTGTACATGTAATAGGGGGACGCGGTCAGGAAAATAGTAAGTCATATTTTATAAGTAGTAGAGGTACTTACCAGTATCAATATGTGTGATGTTTGTACTTCAATGATCTAATCATAGGGTCACTTCTGTCACGGCGTCTTTTGCGACAACAGTAAACTGTTCTAGAGGCTTCAAACACTGTCATCTAAAGTGGTAGAATCAATCGTACAGTTAGTTTAAACAATATTTATTTGTTTATAAACACATAATAAATATTAGTTTACACATATCAAGGATTGAGTAGAAAGCTAAGCTTATCTATAAACTCGTTTCTTATTTGTTTGTGGAGGGAAAATAATGGAGAGGAGAGTTGCGTTGTGCAAGATTTATGGCAAATAAGTAATTTTAACCACACTCGATATCGGGCACTCTGAATCGTACAGTTGCCTTTTATACATATTGGCATCACAAAACATCGATTTCTTATTTCAAATTATTATGTGCCATGCTTCATGTTAAAAAGTAATAATCGGTAAACACGCCTAGCAATGTGTTCGATGTACAGATTAACCATACATTTGAATGCTTGAATTAAAAAAACAAAGAAAGGCATACCATCGAAAGAATATCATTATTGAATGCAGGAAATTGACAAATATTTGACATTTTGGATTTTTTCATAGATCTTTAAATGAAACTTCATATATGCATTTTTGGGATAAGTTACATGATATGCACAATACAAGACAACCTTATTTCAATGTTTATATCTAAAATATACAATGTTGATTTACAAAATCTACAACTTTACAGATATTTATTTAGCAACGTTACTGATGATCTGGTAAATATAAACTGGTAGTTCTGATTTTGCATCTCCTTAGCTCAGTGGTAAGCACGCTTGCCGCCTAATCTTGCGACCCAGGTTCAAATCCGGTACACATATGTCCGTCATGTTTCAGCCGAAAGCCGACTGGCAAAATAAACAGGTTGGGGCAAGTCTAAATTTAGAAACCCCTTTGCGTAACAAAATTTAGTAAGAAATTATGACAAAACTGCATGACTTGTAGTGATTTGATAATTTAACTCGGTAATTGCAAGAAATTGACTGGGCAGTTTTCTAAGTAGTATCTATAACATTAAAAACTTACACACACAAAATTCAGGGTTGCGTTTTCTGCAACATATTATTTTAATTAAAAGGGAGAATTTTATTAAAGCAATTACTTGGTTGTTTTACGACCGATTTCAATAAGATAAATTGCAAAACATATTAGTTTATTCATTGCAACACCATACAAAGCAATAACTAAAAACAAATTTAACTATGAACTGTAATATCACTTTTTTACAAGCAGTTACTAAATCTAGTATTGCACCCAACCTGAAGGCTATTATAAAAATATAGATCTAACGAGCAAATACAGAAGTGTAGATAATTATGCTTACGTCACTAATTAGCTGGCATAAACGCACCAAGTTATCAAATTCCAACCGAAAACGTAAGAAAAAATCATCCTTGCTTCCTTTCACATAGACAGCACAAATTGTAAAGTGCTTTTCTCAAAATACGCGCCAAAGCTTCAGTAATTGGCCACCTATTGTAAATTAGCTTACAGTCTATTTACTCGCTCGAAGCAATTGCTCAAGTTATGTATACATTGAAGCGTTTTCGACACAAAGGCAATTTTCACGATATTTACAAGTACATTATCATAACATGTGTTCACCTGTGACACATATCACTTCACAAAATCGTGATTTGTGAAATTATAGCCTTATTAAGATATCTAATTCAGGGGCGTATCTTGGTCAAAATAAATGCATATGCAGTTGGGGGCATGCTCCCTTCTGAATCTTACTCTCTACAAACACCAAAATACACGCTGAACAATATCGCGGGACTTCAAGAAGCGAACATCGGATTAAACGTAGAGGTCGACTCAAAGAAAACCTAACGTAAATTCTACTAGCTTCATGGGTGGCTCAAGAAACACCATGGGTGTGGTTATTTTTAAGTACCTTTAATATTTGCTATTATCACCGCGTATAAACCAAATCACTGTACGACTTTTTGGGATACTATACTATTCAACTTGTATGACTTTTTGGGATACTATACTATTCAACTTGTATGACATATTGTGAATGAAACATCCGGTGATTGTATTACCACTGCACGACTTATTGCAAGACTAAACAATTCAACGTGTACTCATTATTGCGATAACCGGAAATTGACTCGTTTATATATACTGTGATCATTAGTAATAATGTCTTTGCATAGTTATGCACGTCAGTGAATTTGATGGCCGACAAAGTCGATATAATGCGTATCTATGTTTGCAAACGTTTTTTCAAACGTGTATATAAAACGTGTCTTTAAGGTTCTAAGAAGCATCAATAATATTAAATCAGTCCACCAGGAATGTATGAGGAATTTAAGTCAGAGAATCCCATGTTTTGTCCATTGCTCAAATTACTTATTACCTTACTTCAAAAATGGTGTAAAGCGCAGTCCGGTCTTTCTATAAATTGAACGTTTTGATCAGCACCCTGTGAAAAAAGGCATGAAACTGTAAAGCAAATAATTTCCCCGATGAAGAAATAACGTATACCTACGGCAATTTTTTGTTTTCGAAGTGAAGCAAATTTCGTCTTGGACTTGTAGTCCAAAATAACATGGTATTGCTGCACTGTATTTGGGGCCATATTCACATCCTCTCATCCACTCTCACTCACTGAGTCAATCCAATTTAATCATTGTTTCGTCCGTGCGTTTGAGTGTGAACTCGGCCTAACTAGAAATTGGTCGTCACAACGGTTAGCCTTGTTGCTGGAGTTGACTCGACTGAGTGAGGAATTTTCGAAGGAGCGAAACGTCGACTTGAGCGTGACTCCAACCACACTCAATGGAATGTTAGTGAATGCCACAGTTAGTCACTAACTAAAATGACAATCTACGCGAGGAAGAAAAATTTGAGGAGATGACTTTACCTTAGGAGCAATTTCTTAGAAAGCATGGATAATGTGAAATTCTTGGAACAGTTCCCCCAACTACACTCAAATGTGGTTACGTGCATACCGATTTAGCGCTCGAATGTTGAACTAATAAAGTTCAAAGAAATATAAAGAATGTAGCAAAAAATCATCAAAATTATAGTTTGATGGTATAAGTGAACTTTCACTCTAACTAAAAGCAGAAAACTAAAGGACAGGAACAATGGAATACCTCATTTACAGTTTACGAGTCAGGTTTTACATTTGAAATGTGCTCCTACAAGTTGTAGTAGGTCAATGTATGACCCATCTTCGGGTGTTGTTGGTTCTTTTAAGTTTTCAAATATACTTGTTGTTATATTATATGTACATGTAATGTATGTGGATTGTTTCTATGTGGATGCAGCTATAGCTGTACTTTTAACACTATCCATACACTTGTAGACATTAGGGGAAGTGGTTATTGAACTGAATTGACAAGCACGCTTCATGTAAGTACTCGACCAATATACCGGTAATGTTCGACAATGTTTCAGAATTGTCAGGACGGTCACGTTATATATAACTTACATGTTATTAACTTTTTATTTCGACACTATTATGTCAAAGTCAAGCATGTAAGTACTCGGAACATACCGGTAATCAGTTTCGATCGTCTATGACATTTTTCGACCCGCTCTACGATAGAGACATGGAATCAGTCTACCGTAGTGGCTATGGTAGCAATGTACTGAACTTGGCATTTTGAAGCGGTTTTGAGCCCGAACAAAGCCCAAACGAGGCTGGGTGACCCCGGAAGACTGAATATACTACTAGGTTTAGATGGAAAGGGTACACATGGCCCTAATTCAGTGATCAGTATGCTGCACCACAGTTTCAATCACAATGGGTTCGGAGAGAGTAGCTGCACTCTCCATGCAGACAATTGTGGCGGTAAGTAAATACATTCCAGTTTGGTGTCGGAATATACAATTATAATACGCTATTGATCAATTTTACGTATTGTTCAACTTGTATCGTGAACTTTATTATACCACCAAAATTTAGAAAAAAATAATTAATTGCGCATTCGTGTTAACTTTATCAAACATTACATTTCAGGCCAAAATAAAAACCGCTTCATGTTGGCTTACCTGTGTTGGAGGATAAACTGTGGATACCACGATAACATCAAACTACTCATGGCTATACCTGGTGACACAAAGTAAGTTAGTTTTTATCGTAAACACAATGCAGGTTAATTTCAAATGGATTTTGTATAGCACAAGCATTTGGTTGTTAAATTCTGTTCACCCATATCTTACTTAATACATGTATTTGTGAAATGCCATTTCACACAATAAATAAACCTAACTACTACATCTTTGTTCATAGGTGCCTAGTAGACGGAGGATTTGGCCATATTAAAAAGCTCTTCAGAAGAAGCGACTGTGATTGTCTTGTCCAGTTAGCAACGCTTGTTGATAAAGTCAGCTATTTCAAATTATGCAGTTCCGTTCGTCAACAATGATGGACAGCAAACATGGCAGTGAAAGGTTAAATCTAATATAAACACCGGTAAATATTAAGATTTTATTAAATGTGTTATTTTTTAATACCAAGTGATATATGTTGTATAATTGAGGGTTTAGTTTACACCCAGGCCATTTTCCTGAACGCCGCTGTAATTAGTGAGTTATCATAGCCACGTTAACATAAAGCGTAAATTTATACGTCATAATTCATTAAATATTTGACTTTTAAAACACATATTCTCTGTTATCGTTTGCATATAGGTATGACTGGAAAACGTACTTGATGGAATACTTTACTCCAGTAAAAGGGATACAGCGGTACCACCACTTCAGATTCACTGCGGAAGACAAGACGGCTGTTTTGTGAGAGAGCGTGATGGTGCTCAAGAAGAGAAAATTCCAATAATGAAGCCAAACACTGTTATACCACAACACTGTCAATGCCACCTGTCATCCAACCAGCAGGTCTACCACGGGAGAGACAACGATATCTATATAGTAGTGTGCGGAGATATGTACGTCCACAATATCAAGATGTTACATGTCCACGTGCCTTAGAAGAATTAATACGTTAATTTACACTGTTGACTCTCGATTTCTCAAATATTTCGGGACATTGAATTAACATATTCGATTATGTTTCGTAAACACTTTTTACATTGATTAGATCATCACCAAGTTTTGTTTAATATACCTAGTAATCGTTTGAAGTTATTTTGATGTAATCTGATTTATTTGTTAGCCCATTCTTTCATAAAACCTGTAACTACAACGCGGCAGTACGCTCAAGTGTTAATGTATGTATTATTGGTGATTACACTGTTTTTGTTTATTAGAATCAATTGTGGTTTGCAAGATTAAATGATTCTTGCATGTTGAAAACATTCGTGTGCTTTTATTATTATGTTGATAAAAACGCTTCTTAAAGCGTCGTCCTTGATATATTGACGTTACGACATTCGACGTCGACGTTTGACGACGTCGTCAGCGTCAGATGTATTTTATGCTAGACAGTGGGTTGTCAAAATTCACATATCTTCACGAAAAGTTGTCAGATTACTTTCAAATAAAAAACATAATTTTGACAAATAAATTGAGTAAAACATGAGCTAAAAAGCAAAAAATCGTCATAAAATGCCTGAGTGTCCCTTTTCTCATGAGGGCGCCCAAATGACCTATAATTGGCGACAGAATGTCAGCTATATCTGCCGAAATAGTATACCAAAAATCACATTAAGTAAAATGTATGGATGACTATATACTAATTTTGCAAGAGTTGCTCCCCTTAGACTTTAAATTATGCATTTATTGTTTACATTTCGTTATTAAGTTGATAAACCAACTGGTGGCTTTATTTCTGTTTCCACCTTTGGCACTCAACTAAAGAGCTCAAAATGCATCATTTTGTAGAAAATAGCCATTTAAGGCATACTGATTTGTAACAAGAACACCCTCTGACTGGAGAAGGGTGTTATTAAGATACTTTAGAAGAAAGGGGAGCATTCGGTGTGTGGAACTGGGAGAGTGTCATAATTTCTACCTCTCCCAGGCAAAGTACTATATAGAATACTCATAGGAAGACTAAAAGAAGACCTGACTTTGAGGAAAGAGAAAGCTAGGTTTAGGGGAAACAGATCATGTTGTGACTATACATTTACTCTACGCTATATTATAGAACAAGCAATATAATGGCTTTTAACCACCAACAACTTCTGAAGTCTTCGTCAGCTCACGCAGGGACACATGATGGAATTTTATTCAATAATACAGGATGCTCACAAAATATTCAACGAAAGGGAGTTAATTTGGAACGTACCAAATTTTGACTCAAACTACATTACTTTGGTTTCGCTCCAAGTTACCTCCCTTGTTATAAAAATCAGAGCTTATTCACTGTTTTGTTTTTTGTCAACAGTACTGTTTACATAGACAATTAATTTCTGTGGAAATATTTTCTAAATTTGGGTATTTTGTTGAGCGTACTTATATAGCAATTGCGGATGTGTTTAAATTTCATCTCTGTAATCCAGGCTGCAATATCCTCAATACACCAAAGCCAGTGTGTGGTTGTGCTTTGTATTGAGTTGGTGGACATTAATATTTTCCGGAGTTTGGCATGCCGCATTTTCGAAATTGGTTGATCGAGAGTTCCAGTGGATACTCTTAACTTCGTTGGAGTGGCACTTTTGGATGTTGAGCCAGTTCAATATACATGTATCATATAACATAACCAACGTGTACGATGATTGCAAGCGTCGCAATGTTCTTGGTTTGTTTTAGTTAGTTTGTGTCAGTTCATTTATTCGAGCAACAGAACGCAAAGTACCCTTCTTGTGACAAACTACCGTACACCTCCACAGTAGCGATCATACGTCCATGCTTCACAAATACTTATATTGAATTGTTTGCCTTTCAAAAAGCCAAAAACCTATATTACCACCCAAAACAAACTAAATAAACAGTGAGTGTATGTTACCAGACATATTACTATTGTACGAGATTCATAGAGACATTCGTTTAGCATGAAAATATCGGATGTTTAACACTATTCAAATATAAGAACGGAGCTTCACGACATTTGATACGGAGTTCTTTTGTGTGCAATAGCATATGCATGCGCTCATATGTATGGCGTGTATTAAAACTTATCTGACGTTTCAAATAATGTACATAAGTTGGTGTATGATATTTTATGGTATATAATATCATAATATACGATGACCCTAACGTGTGGATAACATTATATAATGTTTGATAACTTGATATGATAATAATCAGAACGATATGAATAAGTTCAAAGGTTTTAACTAATTTAACAGTTCAGTTACATAATTATGAAACATTTAATAAAAAGTAGTCAGCTATACTGGATATTCTGGTTTTATCGTTTCTCTATCTAGTGGATTTTACACGTACATGGTGTCAAATTATATATATATAGCGTTTTAATTGTAATGTTTGTATACATTCCGTGGGTTTTTAAATATTTGTTGATGTACATAATATTGTGATATTAAGGAATTATAGTGTGAGCATATTCTTTCTTTCTATCGATTTATACTTTTGATGCCCCTTTCGGGTTAACTAACAGGTGCGCGTCAGGTGCAAGATAAAAGTATTTTAAAAGTATTGAAAGCACAATAGTGTTAAATAAAAGGTGAACATATTTATAGATTGAAAACTGATTAAAACACTGTTCCTGTACTCAGCGGCGGTTTGAGATATTCTCAAGTATTACTGACAGTAAGTTGATTATATTCCATACTTAGATTTAACATTTATGAGCTTATATTGTTAAGTACATTTACATCTCAACTCATTCCGTTCTCGTTTTCAATGCCAATATGATTGTTTCTTTATTTTATTGCCCGTTATGCCCCGATCATGTAGGGTAACAACAAAGCACCTCCATCGTAGTCTGAGGCTTTTTTCGATATCTTCTCAACTATTGCCCATGATTGATTCATGTTCTTCAATCCTCGACGATGTACCGCCATGTTATGGTAACCATTATATAGTCGACTGATGGCTCACCATTCGGCTCTGGTTACTAGTACATAAAACCGTTGAACCCTCACGCCAAGTTTGAGAAACAGCAAAGAAGCCGACCGAGAATCGAACCAGGGACCTCTCGTTATTTACTGGACCACCGAGTCACAAATATGGATATATTTACCCTGCCAGCACAGTGACAACTGCAGATGGCTCGGTTATGTATAATGTGATACAATGTACATTTTATAATATAATACTTGTTCGGATGCGTACATCAACTCACTGGGACTACGCACTCATGATACAATTACTACGCATCCAAACTCGTGATTGTGCTTTATTCTACGATAAAACACATATTAATTATTTCTTAAATAAACACGTTTATCAACTGAGAGTTCTACTATGACAGAAGCAGACAATGGCAGACGATGAGGAACGTCCTCTGTTGATGAGTGATAACAAAAGCTCCAGTGTGGCATTTTATGTACCTGAAAGATCCACATCGTTAGAGGCAAAACGTCGCAAGTTTTACAGGTATATATGACATAGATTAGATAGTGGTACTATACAACCACCTTTTCAGAGCGGCTATCTCTTGAGAAACAACCTCTCTATAGCAATAAAAATATTTTGTTACAGAAATAACCATCCACTCCTTATTGTTCCTCTCCAAAGAAACAATGTCTGTGTACACAACAACAAAACTTTGGAAACTGGGTCATTCAGCTAGGGCATTCAACATGTTGTAACTAGGTTATTCAGCTAGGGTATTCAACATGTTGTAACTGGGTTATTCAGCTATAGGGTATTCAACATGTTGTAACTAGGTTATTCAGCTATAGGGTATTCAACATGTTGTAACTAGGTTATTCAGCTGGGGTATTCAACATGTTGTAACTAGGTTATTCAGCTATAGGGTATTCAACATGTTGTAACTAGGTTATTCAGCTAGGGTATTCAACATGTTGTAACTAGGTTATTCAGCTAGGGTATTCAACATGTTGTAATTAGGTTATTCAGCTATAGGGTATTCAACATGTTGTAACTAGGTTATTCAGCTAGGGTATTCAACATGCTGTAACTATGTTATCAGCTATAGGGTATTCAACATGTTGTAACCAGGTTATTCAGCTAGGGTATTCAACATGTTGTAACTAGGTTATTCAGCTATAGGGTATTCAACATGTTGTAACTAGGTTATTCAGCTAGGGTATTCAACATGTTGTAACTAGGTTATTCAGCTAGGGTATTCAACATGTTGTAACTATGTTATTCAGCTATAGGGTATTCAACATGTTGTAACCAGGTTATTCAGCTAGGGTATTCAACATGTTGTAACTAGGTTATTCAGCTATAAGGTATTCAACATGTTGTAACCAGGTTATTCAGCTAGGGTATTCAACATGTTGTAACTAGGTTATTCAGCTATAGGGTATTCAACATGTTGTAACTAGGTTATTCAGCTATAGGGTATTCAACATGTTGTAACTAGGTTATTCAGCTAGGGTATTCAACATGTTGTAACTAGGTTATTCAGCTAGGGTATTCAACATGTTGTAACTAGGTTATTCAGCTATAGGGTATTCAACATGCTGTAACCAGGTTATTCAGCTGGGGTATTCAACATGTTGTTACTAGGTTATTCAGCTAGGGTATTCAACATGTGGTAATTAGGTTAATCAGCTATATGGGTATTCAACATGTTGTAACTAGGTTATTCAGCTATAGGGTATTCAACATGTTGTAACTAGGTTATTCAGCTATAGGGTATTCAACATGTTGTAACCAGGTTATTTAGCTAGGGGATTCAACATGTTGTAACTAGGTTATTCAGCTAGGGTATTCAACATGTTGTAACTAGGTTATTCAGCTGGGGTATTCAACATGTTGTAACTAGGTTATTCAGCTAGGGTATTCAACATGTTGTAACTAGGTTATTCAGCTAGGGTATTCAACATGTTGTAACCAGGTTATTCAGCTGGGGTATTCAACATGTTGTAACTAGGTTATTCAGCTAGGGTATTCAACATGTTGTAACTAGGTTATTCAGCTAGGGTATTCAACATGTTGTAACTAGGTTATTCAGCTAGGGTATTCAACATGTTGTAACCAGGTTATTCAGCTAGGGTATTCAACATGTTGTAACTAGGTTATTCAGCTGGGGTATTCAACATGTTGTAACTAGGTTATTCAGCTAGGGTATTCAACATGTTGTAACTAGGTTATTCAGCTGGGGTATTCAACATGTTGTAACTAGGTTATTCAGCTAGGGTATTCAACATGTTGTAACTAGGTTATTCAGCTAGGGTATTCAACATGTTGTAACCAGGTTATTCAGCTGGGGTATTCAACATGTTGTAACTAGGTTATTCAGCTAGGGTATTCAACATGTTGTAACTAGGTTATACAGCTAGGGTATTCAACATGTTGTAACTAGGTTATTCAGCTAGGGCATTTAGCTTGCTGTAACTAGGTTATTCAGTTATAGGGTATTCAACATGTTGTAACTAGGTTATTCAGCTAGGGCATTTAGCTTGCTGTAACTAGGTTATTCAGCTATAGGGTATTCAACATGTTGTAACTAGGTTATTCAGCTAGGGTATTCAACATGTTGTAACTAGGTTATTCAGCTATAGGGTATTCAACATGTTGTAACCAGGTTATTTAGCTAGGGTATTCAACATGTTGTAACTAGGTTATTCAGCTAGGGTATTCAACATGTTGTAACTAGGTTATTCAGCTATAGGGTATTCAACATGTTGTAACTAGGTTATTCAGCTAGGGTATTCAACATGTTGTAACTAGGTTATTCAGCTAGGGTATTCAACATGTTGTAACTAGGTTATTCAGCTAGGGTATTCAACATGTTGTAACTAGGTTATTCAGCTAGGGTATTCAACATGTTGTAACTAGGTTATTTCGCTATAGGGTATTCAACATGTTGTAACTAGGTTATTCAGCTAGGGTATTCAACATGTTGTAACTAGGTTATTCAGCTATAGGGTATTCAACATGTTGAAACTAGGTTATTCAGCTAGAGTATTCAACATGTTGTAACTAGGTTATTCACCTAGGGTATTCAACATGTTGTAACCAGGTTATTCAGCTGGGGTATTCAACATGTTGTAACTAGGTTATTCAGCTAGGGTATTCAACATGTTGTAACCAGGTTATTCAGCTATAGGGTATTCAACATGTTGTAACTAGGTTATTCAGCTAGGGTATTCAACATGTTGTAACTAGGTTATTCAGCTATAGGGTATTCAACATGTTGCAACTAGGTTATTCAGCTGGGGTATTCAACATGTTGTAACTAGGTTATTCAGCTAGGGTATTCAACATGTTGTAACCAGGTTATTCAGCTATAGGGTATTCAACATGTTGTAACTAGGTTATTCAGCTAGGGTATTCAACATGTTGTAACCAGGTTATTCAGCTATAGGGTATTCAACATGTTGTAACTAGGTTATTCAGCTAGGGTATTCAACATGTTGTAACTACGTTATTCAGCTAGGGTATTCAACATGTTGTAACTACGTTATTCAGCTAGGGTATTCAACATGTTGCAACTAGGTTATTCAGCTGGGGTATTCAACATGTTGTAACTAGGTTATTCAGCTAGGGTATTCAACATGTTGTAACCAGGTTATTCAGCTATAGGGTATTCAACATGTTGTAACTAGGTTATTCAGCTAGGGTATTCAACATGTTGTAACTAGGTTATTCAGCTAGGGTATTCAACATGTTGTAACTAGGTTATTCAGCTAGGGTATTCAACATGTTGTAACTAGGTTATTCAGCTGGGGTATTCAACATGTGGTAACTAGGTTTTTCAGCTGGGGTATTCAGCTTGTTGTAACTAGGTTATTCAGCTAGGGTATTCAGTGTTTTGTTGCTGAAACTAGTAGGTCATTCAGCTGAAACTAGGGCATTCAGCTATGTATTACTGTTATTATTTAAGAGCAGTTCTCTGAGAGCACCAAATTTTTTTGGCCACGCAATCTCACAGATTTTGATAAAAATGTGTTAGTTGTGTACACCGACCCCATATTTTAATTTCAAATTTTTTCCGTTTCTTGAAATTCCTCTTCGTTTCCATAGCAACCGGTCTTAAAGTTGGGGAAATGTGAAAAAACGTGAAAAAGAGACTTGTTCTCGAAATATTAATTATTTTTCCAACAATTGCTATGACAACAAATATTTTAAGTTATAATAATAAATTGAAATAAATTACCTAACAACTGATAGCAAAAGAAAACAAATATATGCTTTAGTATTTTTTTTAGAGCCTGTTAAACTCGAGGTTTTGAGGCAAAAAACATGATTTTGTGGTCTTTTTTACCTGCATGTATACAATAATCGCAGCATTACTCAATATAGCCATTAATATAGGTGAATGGGCATAGAGTCAGTCTACAAGTATAAAGAAAAACATTTGTGGGCACTCTTAAAACAAATCTACAACTCCAGCTAGAAAATTGACAATTTTGAAAAAAAATGCTGTAATTTGTTGGTCTCTTGCCTAAATTGATGACCCGAGTGCTCTCCCTTGCGAAAACAACTCTTCAATTAAAAATGGCGGACATGTGACTGTTGGTTCATAAAGTCAAACTATTCTTTGGATTTACAGTATTAATAGGATGGCAGCAATGTGTTTTGATCAAGATTAAGACAGGAACCATCAGAGAATAACTTTTGCAGATGTTATATTGTATATTACTGTGATTTTCACTGAGAAAGGGCCATTTCTGGGATGGATTTTTTGACAGACGACTGAAAACAGCGTAGGTGTCAGAGACATAAATGAACAAACTCGTGTTTTATCTAATTGTAACGGTCCAGAGTGTTAATAAATTTTGGTTGACCATCTTAAACTACAAAATGAACATAGAAGAAGAGATACAAGGTGGGCTTTACTTGGTACAGCTGCACTGAAACTGGCATGATAGTTCAAGACATGCCTCAGTTGGAAGTTGGGATATTGCACTGCCAATGGAAGTTTTCAGGTAGATCTTTCTATTTGTCTAATAGTTTTTGTTATCATTTAAACCCCTTAAACAATAAATATCTTCCATACCATACTTGTAAGGGTTCCTGGCATGAAGTTTTATCCCATCCCCCACCAAATAGTGTGGGGTCATGTATGTATTTAATTGTCCTTCCATCACAAAATGTTGTGCTGTCTGTAACTTGAAATGTAATTGCTACAGTCATTGAACTTCATTGGAATTGATCAATATTACTTAGGATGTGTTGTTGTGTAGCTATACATTTCATTCGGATTTGACCAATAACATTGGCAGAGTTGTTGCCCTTGAAATTGGAAGAAAATTTTCTTATAAATGCCATCCGCAACTTAAAAAGTAATTGTGCTATTGTCATCAAACTTCATATGAATATTTGTTTGTTTGTTTACATGTCATTCCATCATTAATTTCTTCTTATTTTAAAAATTGAACTTGTCAAAGTCAGGTTCAGTTTGAGAAAAAGAGCCGGTGGTGAATCTTTAAGGAGTCATTGAAATCGCTGACCGCCGGGGCTTGTGGAAAGCTCTGTTTACACGTACCCGGCTTCACTATTAATAAGCTAGTATGTATAATATTTACTTTAAAAGTATGCTGTGCATCAAGTGTTTGCTTCATTTGTTTGCAACATTGGATCCATGAATATTATCAGGAATACAAGCATGCTTTTACCTGGCAAATACAATGTAGTTTCCTTTCTTTCAGTTTATAGTTCCCAACCTGTGTGCTGAAATATGCTGATGTGAAATACATCAAACAGATCAATCTATCTGGTAAGCGCCCTTTGTTTATGACTTTATGTTGTGTTTGAATAATTATGCAAATCATATATGCCATACTATTACTAGATCTGCATTAGTATATGAATATTATTTGAAACAAAACATCCCAGCCATAATTATTTGTTTATGATAAAAACATATTTTCCAATAATGTATGACTGCTCAAAGTGGGTGACTGTTTAATACAAGTGGCTACTGATAGAGGTTCAACTGTATACATACTAGTCTATATATTTACACTCTATCTCAATGAATGGTTTGGTTCTGTTCAAACAACTACAACACAGATAATTATTGGTCAAGTATTATGCTGAATTTATGAACACATATTGCTAAGGAGCACCAACAAGCATTTGTAATGTCAGCTGCAATATTGTAAAATCACTTATGTTATGGTCTGTTTATTACTGTTCTGATGTTCTTTTCATGATTTATTGTTATTCTGTTTATTTCATCTAAACATACACCATTGCAGAGTCTGTTTACTTTCATTTTCAGAAGTTGGAACTACAAAGTACATGTATCTGTCCTGATTATGATTGAGGATACTAGACTAGCACTTGAAAATGTTCTGTGACAGAATACAGGTACATTTATATGTATAATATGTAATTAATACTAACTTAGTTTAGAATCCATGTTAGTAGTCTGCATAAAATCTGTTTCTTTCTTCAATTGGGATTTATAAATTGAAATGGACAGCATTTTTGTCAAAAGATCCATGACTAAGATTGTTATCATTCTACTTCAACAAACATTTTGAACCTTTCACTTTACTGTAACATGGTTGGTCTTCTTAGTTTTAAATTCACCTCATAAAATTATGATGTCCTATGCTTCTTTGGAACAAACTCATTGACAAACATGGGACTTCATAATTTTAATGAGATGTATATAAGAACTAATACATGTCTAACTCAGTAACTGTGATGGCTATAATTATGACCTCCCTGAAAAAACAATGACTTTTAATTAATCATTGTTGGAAAGGTAAGTTTGAATTGTATGTTTTTATTTTATCAAGGTTTTAATTTCCTTTTATTTTTGTTTTCCAGATTAAAGGCTTCCAAATCATACACGAAAACGGATTTTCAGTTTGATATATCTTCTTGGCTACATGGATCATGGACACTTGATCACCATTCTAGTGCATACTACATATCTATTCAAGAACTAGTGACTGAATTTCACAAGAAAAAGTTCATCCGTTATTTTACATAGTGTTTACAATTACCTTAATGAAAAGTTTATATCTGTGAAACTTTTAATAAGATGATTCAAACTGACTAAACTTTTTAAGCACCAGTCTCAGCTGGATTTTGATAATTTGTTTGAGAAACAGAATTGGTTCAAAACTGTCACATAATGACTATTAATAAGTTTGGTTTAAACAAAGGTTTTATTTAGACCATTTTAATTAACTAAAGTACAAACAAACTGATTTAGTCCTCATCCCCTCTTTCAGCATGATTTATTAGTTGATTTCTTGTCTACAATTTAATTTTGTCTGTTAATTAATGTGCAGAGAACATTATGAATGCCTTCTATAATCACTAATCTAAATCCCTGCAGACATTGATATATGTATATTCTGTGCAATAAGCTTTTAAATATATTCATGAATTAAGGTTGAGGACCATGTTAATTTGTTCCAGCTATACCCTTATGCTCAGATGCCATATTTTACAGTTCAGTTTATACATTTACATTGTATATCCTATTAAATAACTTCACCATTGAATGACTTCCATTGACAAATAATTATACCCCTACCCAACAAAGTTTGGGAGTACAAGTGTTCAAACTTGTCCGTCTGTCTGCCGGTCGGTCCCTTTTTAGTTTCCAGATGACTGCTTAAGTTAAGAATGAGATATTTTGATGGAACTTGCTGTATTGGTAGTTCACATAAATATGCCGCTCAAGTTGGAAAGTGGGGATGGTGGGGTCAAGGTCACAGTCAAGGTCACATACTTAAAACAGAAAATCTTTTTCTAGACAATAACTTCAGTTAGGAATGAGATATTGTGATGAAACTTGCCGTATAGGCTACCGTAGCTTATGTGAATATGCTGCTCAAGTTCAAAAGTGGTGACAGTGGTTTATGTGATGATTAAGCAGCATGGTTCCAGTTGTACTTAGTTGTTAAGCCTTCATGAAAATGTGGTTCTGTAACAAGGCGGTGCTGTTGGGGTATAATTTGTCACCGTCTCATGTGTGGCATTGCTAATTTTGCATTTATTATTTCATGTAGGTGTACTGGATGAAATTATTCTAATAAATAAAAATTCTGTTTCTGTTGTATTTTTATATTATGACTATTTTATTTCTTTAATATACCATTTATCAGTAATACATGTAGTAGCATTAGGGTTATATAATGATAATGCATCTCCTTGAGAAGCTGAACGGATAAAGCTAAATGAATATAGCTAATGTGGACCATGGGAAAATGTTTCATCTATGAAAATGGGAATCCACTACATTTAAACCATTTGACTGCATAATTATGATCATGATAGTAATTCTGCAGCTAAAATTGCTTTTAGATAGATACAACTACACATGTTTGGCATTTTTCACAAATGGTTGCCTTGGTATCTGCTGTGAATTATGTATTTGGCACTAACAGTAAACATTAGAATGATGCTTAATAAAGGCATTTATATTAGATTGTGATGAATCTCTTGTTTATTCAGTAAATTCTAACCATAAGGACATCTAGTACCTTAAAAAGAGGTAACAAATATTAATTAATAGGCGCCATCTCAACATTGACCACACATAATGCACACAGTCACCATAAATTGTCACCCTAGCATTGATAATTTTTGGATTATACAAAGATAGTCCTGTAACTATTTCAGTATCCATAGCAACCACATTTTTAGTCAGAATAAAAAATATTTATGTGTACATGATATTCTTACAGACTCCTTGCCATATACCAAGTTTCATAAACCTAGCTTGGAAACTGTTTGCGTTATGGCAGGATCCCAGATTTTGAAGTGTTTTCACTGTTTTCGTATCCATAGCAACCAGAATTAGCAGCAAAATAAAAATCAATTAGCTGTGCATAATCTCCTTATTGGCCCTCACCTACATACCAAGTTTCATAAACCTAGCTTGGAAACTGTTCGAGTTATGTCAGGATCCAGATTTTTGACAGATAGACTGACAGAAGGTAGGGGCCTAATAAAGCGTAAATATATTCTATGAAGAACTTATGAACCTAATAAAGGGTACAAATCAATAAGAATATGTAGTATTTTGCAATAAAGAAGAATAAGTAATGGTACTAAAATGTTTTCCAGCATATTTGACAACTCTGAGCCAATAAACAAACATTTTTTTGATATTTTTTCTAAATGGTTGCCATGGCAACAACTGTGAATGTCATTTTTTGCAATTAAATTGAAATTAAAATGAAAAGCTACGAACATAGAATGTTTTTATCATGGGGAAAATGCATGTAAATATAACATTTAAAAAATAATAGCATCTTGCCTTAGAAAGAGGGATAATCAAGAATTTACACAGTACAGATTTTGGGTCATATTTAGTGTTTTCTTAAAAAAAAGTTTCCGGAGTGCCCAGCGATTTTATTTCATTATATGATAAACCAAGGTTAGGTCTTTCAGAAAATATGCACCACTGTGTCTAGTTTTGCTGCGTTATAAAATTATATTACTTTAAAAATCGCCGTTTTTAACATTTTTCAAAAAAATGAAATTCTGCGAAAGTGCCTACTTTTGTAACAACCATTGAATAGTATTTAGTCAATGTAAAATTTTGACTATATTTCATTACGTTTACCTGATAATATCTTTATTCAATAATGCAGACTAACTTTTTCTGTATATATTTAGTTTTCCAGCAAGGGTAGTACAAAACTCGTGTTTTACGGAAAATTTTCTACTTCAATTAACCCGATTTTGACCAAAAACTTCAACATCCGTTACCATGGTAACCGGAAGTGTAAGGAATAAAGTGAACCTCAATACTTTGTATGTGCATGGATACAACTAAGTCCTGAAAGTTTCAGGAAAATCGGTGACTATGCGTGCCGCAGCCCTTCTTTAAAAATTTGGTTTTCTCAGAGAACTGCTCTTAACATTTAAGGACTCCAGACATCAAAAACTAGGTATGTCAGTCTTTTTGCTGTTGAAACTAGGTCACTAAGCTAGGACATTGAGCTTTTTGATTGCTGATACTAGGTCATTCATCGCTCAGTTAATTTTCTTGTTAATTTATGTGTTAGGCAATGTAATTGTGATATATGATATGTTTATGTTTTCTGTGCTCGGCTGGTTAAGTTCAGTGCTGCCTTCACTGTCCGAACTTTTATCATCGTTTTGTGTTTGCCAATGGGGGTTACTCAAGAGAGGTTGTACTGTATTACTAGACACCTTTAAAATCTGACATATGCTGAACTATCTTCTGTGATAGTAACCTTGCCCCAATTCCTCGAAAAAACTCCAGTTATTGCTCAGCTAAGACTGTTCTTTTGAATTTCTTATGACTACAATAATTATTATTGTCTTATGATCATGATTCGATTGTATCATCACTTGTACCGCGCTATTGTATGCTCAGCATAGATGTTTTTCTTTATGTATAATTCTATTTTATCAGCATATTGTTTTACACATAATTATAATGCAATGACCAATGGGAAGCAACTCTGATTTTACTGTTGGATAATGAAGGGAGCTTACTCATGTAAGTAAATAGTTAGGTTTGTTTTGTTTTGACGATTCTGAAGCGCCGGCAACTAGATGGTTAATTGTTACTGAATGTTTACCTGTCTGTCATTGAAGTGTGGAAATCCGGAGGGCACTCACGGTGATCAGAAACTATGTTTCATTAGCCCCATTAGCTACCCATTTTGACATATTAAGTTTCATCAGCCAAATTAGCTACCCATTTTTGACATAAGTTTCATCAGCCAAATTAGCTACCCATTTTGACATAAGTTTCATCAGCCAAATTAGCTACCCATTTTGACATAAGTTTCATCAGCCAAATTAGCTACCCATTTTGACATATGTTTCATTAGCCAATGATAAGCTACCCATTTTGACATATTATGTTTCATCAGCCAAATTAGCTACCCATTTTGACATATTAAGTTTCATCAGCCCAATTAACTACCCATTTTGACATAAGTTTCATCAGCCAAATTAGCTACCCATTTTGACATAATTTTCATCAGCCAAATTAGCTTCCCATTTTGACACAACAGAAGGAGTGACACACTACTGATTAAACAATTCAATTTTTTAGATATTGTCTTACTGGTCAATGAGTATTCCCGGCAGTCACATTATACAGTATACTGACACCGGACGAACCAGCAGTTACCTGCCGTGCGTTCAAGGAAAAATAACGTGACGCACGTTTCGTACCTGATACATACCAGGTACGAAACGTTTAGTACCTTTGCGTACCAGTTACGAAACGTTTTGTACCTGGTACGAAACGTGCGTTACGTGATTTTTCCTTGAACGCAGGGCTGAAACTAACTTATGTGTTACGTGGCCTGAAAATGAACCCGAGACCTCATAAACTAGTGACTTGAAGCGGACTCTCTTCCACTAGGACATCGAGGCGGACAAAACATTTTATTGCGCATAATATTTACTTTATTTCTTCAACCGGTTATGTAAATTAATGTAAACGATACACTTGCGAGACTATAAACTATAACAATAAACTATTATGTACTATGACCAAAAATTTAATGTTCTAATTTTTACTTGTAGTTTGGTCAGAAACTGGGACACGTCACACGTAACACGTAACATGCGGCACTAGATAAATCCCACAATTCAATAGCTATCCTTCACGTGACTGTATTCGTATCGAACTATATCTATTTTCGATATCTGCAACAATTTTTTTTTCAAAATACCCCACCCCTGATTTCCTTCTGAATGAATAACGTATAATAATCTAAATAGTTTATAAAACGGTTTAAAAGCATTGGTGTATTTCTTTATAATATTATACACTTTTGATCATAAGAAATATTGCGGATGCCCGGTCAGTGTTATTTAAATTCAGGGTTAAAACAGTGAATTTATCAAATAGTTTCTGTGGGACTAATATTTCACTGATAACTCAAGTATGGTGTTGGAAAACATAATAAAAAGTTAAAAACTATTAACATTCTTCAAGTAAAGTATAATATGTCTGAAAAACACGCCAACCAAATGTAGAACGGATATTAAAATTGCTATTGTGAAATTGGACCATAAAATTAGCTTAAAAGGTAGAACGCGCCAACTTACTGTTATAAGGTAGAACGCGGGCTGTTTGTATTAGTGACTATAAACCGATAAATCTATATCATAAATCTATATGTAAGGTTACTGTACGAGGTTTCTACCATCGCTGTTTAACCAATATCTAGAACACACCGCGAATAACCAATTCACTGTACTCATTATTGCAATCATATATAATTCAACGTGTACTCATTATTGCGATAACCTGAAGTTGACTCGTTTAGACACTGTGGAACAGCGGACCTTAAACATCGCCCGCTTCTACTACGATCTAAAATTGGTCCAAATGACAGTATAGTGGTCAATCGGGAGATGATATTTGTGAACGTGGAAGAGTCGTGTAGGAATCGCGTATAAAGCTTCCCAACTTTTGAACATGTTCAAAACAAGAGTAGTGAGATCGTGGCTAAAACCAAAGATCATATAACTACATGGATTCATATAATTCCAAGGCTAAAACGAATCGTTGTAAGAACATAGTAAGATCGTTTTTGTGTGGCGTAAACGCCACACAATGATATTACCACTTTTCAGCTTACGACCAATTTAACGCATTAGGCCTCGGCAAATAAATAGTTCTATGATTTGAACAATATTACAAGCATGCAACACAGGTTACACGTATCATTGGACCTGATTTGTTTACATTACCAACATTTACTTATATTAAGACCAACAATTTTATCAGACTTTTATTTTTAGAGGATTTTTATAGCAAATCATTCCGCAACGGACTATATTTTTACTACCAACGAATGTTCTCACTGGTGGCGGGAATCTAATAGTTCCCACGGTTTTCAATCGTATACTGTAACGTATGTAAATCACCCCGCCGCTGCACATTGCAGACGATGACCTAATTATGTTGTATACAAACATTGATGCTATATATAGCTGATGGGGGGAACTGAAATAGTTCTTCGTACATATCGATCGGCCGATTAACGATGTTATCGCGGTAAGCGTTAAACGCACTAGTCAATTTCTACCGTGCTTTATATAAGAACTAATAATTTTCGTATCTATTATCCGATTTTGAATATTTAAAGCTTGTAATGAAGCAGAGATATATGTCTCTCTTTTAGACAACATTCAACACGATACCCTAATTAGTTAATCCACGGCGACGAGTAAGAATCCGTTTCGCGTAAAAGTAAGTTTAAAATATCCCGTTTTATACCAAATAAACGGTCGAAAATCATCAATTATTAATTTAATATTCGATCGATTTTGTTCGTTAAAGCTTGTTTTAAAAGCTAATACTTAAAGGTTTTATAAAATGTAAAACTTGTTTTAAAGCATTAATCGGCCGATCGATATGTGGGAGCGACGCAATGTTTACCCCTTTTACATACGTTAATATAGAGTGTCATTTAATTAACATGCGTGGTCATACGGAGAATAAACAGTCAGTTATCTTGACACTGGTCGAATTCTCCAAGTCGTTAAAAATGGTATTTGTAAATATCCCTTCATTGATGCTCAGCAGTTACTTAAGTAAGTACCAGGTAACTGCTGGTTCTCTTGGTGTCTTTAGCAGCACAAATGTTTGAGTAATTATAGGGTGGGCTTATCAGAACTGTGACATAAAATTATGATACAACCTGGATTCGATATTGGATTTAATGGCATCAGTACGCCACACACTAGTACTTTCAGTGCTTTGATTAAGATTGGCGTTTGTGTGAACGTAGTTTAAAAAACCTTATCACAGGGCTATATCATTGAACGAGTTCTCTTCCCTGATTAGTATTATGCACTGAAGAGGTGTTTTTACCTGTCTGAATTAACATAATTACTCTGTAGGTGCGAACTATAACTTATTAATACTCTTTTTGGAGATGACTTGTAATGTGCACATTCCGTGAACTTGTATTTTTGGACAGGTCAACAAAATTCTAAAATACATGTACATGTCGCTGGATCGTAAGTGCTACTTACGACCTTATTTGACCCGTACATATTTGACATCTGCATCAGAACTTCATGAAAATCAAAACAGGTCATGTTGACCAAACCTAAGTTAAAAACAATTGTTTTTCCATAAGTAAAGAGTAGTTCTCAAAATGTTTTCTCAAATTAGCGTTCTTGTACTTCCGTCCTACTTCTAAGCCTGCGATGTACATGTATATTATAACAATATTCACATGCAAAACTGTCGAAAATGACATTAATTTTGTTATTGTCTGTAACATTTTAAGCGACCCATAACACCATAAATGCGTAATCGAACCATTCAACGCAGTGTTTTACCGTAATACCAAGAGTTGTGTGAGTTAATGCCCCACAAAAGGATGAATTAAATTGTATATATTACTACAAGGCGAAATGCATTGGGGTTTTAATTAAATTATCGAGTTTTAATTACCGTAATTTTGTCGTTTTTTTATTTTGGATATATATATCTATTCACATATCATTATTACTGATATTTAAGTATCCGTATATCACTGAAACAGATTATTATGAACCATTTCAATCATAGAAGCTACTATAATTTAGGCCACCGTGTTTTATCTTCATAATATCCACTAAAGTCAACTACTTTGATGACCTTAATGAATACGGGGGTGTCTTACCCGGTATTGTCAGCTTTTATCTCGTTCGAATGTTTATTTGTCTATGATATATTGGTTACAGCAGTCATCTTTATGTTCAGATTTCACCTATGTCGTATGTACCCAATACACTTAATACCAAGGACTACACTGATTAAATATTGAACAGCACACATTACATTTCTCCGTAGGGTCACATGTTAGCCTATAACTTCTTCGAAGGCCACGCAGAACAATGACTTTGGTTTGTTTTGATTGTTAACACATCAAGTTGTTTTGGTAGTCTGTTTCAAAACTTTTATATTTTCAGTTTTCAGTCAAGTACTTATATAACACATACTCTAACGCACCTTTTATGGACAAATAATTTAACTGTTGTCTGCGGTGAACGTCATAGCCTGCCAATCTTCCTCCATCCTCAGGCGCCTTCACATTCTCGATATTTCGCCTCTTAGCCTAATATACTTAGTTGCAGGTGGGGCCACTGTTCCTACGGCGTGGAGGTCGATAGCTTCTAGCTCTTCTCCTTACGTCTTACGTAGCCACAGTCAGCTAGACGCACGTTCTGCAGCTTGGCTTAGTCTCTGGATAAGTCTACGTCTATCCCTGCCAGTAGTTCAGATCGCTGTAATCAGTCGGCACACAGATTGTGAACAGAATCCATGAGAGCCTACTTCAATAGAGAACAGCCGTGTACACCAGCCTCTCTGTTTACATTGGTTGCGTAGCTACGTATACTTCGCGTTCTTCCGCGTAGGCCTCCTCACATCTTGTTTCCCAACCTTAAGGTACTGTTAACTTTATCATGATGAGTTTCTTCCCTGACTGTGACCACAGTACAATGTCTGGCCTCGAGTTAGTCTGGACAACACTTGGGAAGACAAGCTTCTTTTCAAGATCTACCTCCATGTTCCAACCTGTTGTTCCGTCTAGAATTGGTGGTTTCTGAGGCGACTGTGTCTTTGCTGGTTCACCTGATTTTACGAAGCTAATCTGTTGTCGCTGGGGGTTACTCCTTCGTTCCTTCCTCGTTTCACCTTCCAGCCAGTCAGGCCATTTCTCTGAGGACATTGTCATGACGCCATGTCGTCGCTTTAAAGTCACTTTGCTCTATCTGCCATTTTCAACTTTTCGAGAAAATGGCTTTCAAAGTTTCAAGTGTCATTATCTGAATTATTTTTGGCCGTATTTGGACAAAATTACATGACAATGATAAGCTCGATGTACTTATTAATATTATGTAAAAATAAATATGTATTTGTTAAACGTTATTTATTTATTGGCATTTTTAGGTTTGGAGATAGAGCACTTTGTTTACTTTTTTCAAGAATATTTTAATTCAATACTGCTCTATTGGGAGTTAGAGCAATATTACAGCTCTTCACAGTCTTTGTCTCTTCCGGTTGCGATTTTCGCTTCGTAGTAGTACACTAGTTCCTGACCTTGCCAGTATCTATCTAGCCTGTTCTCAAAAGTTATCTCAGTCTTTGCATTAATGACACTTTCGGGTAATGAATTCCAAGTATCTACAAGCCTGTTACTGAATGAATACTTTCTAATGTCTAAACGTGGTCTAACTTTAAATAGTCTCTTCGAATTCTCTCTGGTGATGTTACTTGTGTTAAGCTTGAGTTTATCCTTTTCTTGGAAGTATATATATAAGTCCTTATTGTTTAACAATTTAAAAACTTCTATCATGTCGCCCCTTACTCTTCTGTAGCTCAGGGTTGGAATTTTAAGTTTACGTAGACGGTCTTCATAACATAAGTGAGATAGGCCTTGAATCATCTTTGTTGCTCTTCTTTGTACATTTTCAACGGTCGCTATGTCTTTCTTCTTGTATGGGCACCATACTGGATGGGCATATTCAATATGTGGTCGAATCAGTGCTGTATATAGTTTCTTGAAGGTTGAGATGTCCAAGAATTCAAATGATCTCCTCATAGCTCCTAGTACTGAGTTCGCCTTGTTAACTTTCTCTGCCAGATGTTTTGCAAAGGATAGTTTATCGTCTATTGTTACTCCTATGTCCTTTTCAGCTGAGATCTTTCCCATGTAATTTAAGTCTAGTTTGAGTTTATCTGATCGTTCTTGTTCTGTCTTGTTGCTGATTGTCATGGTTTTACATTTGTCTGGATGGAAGCGGAGTAGCCATTTGTCGAACCAATCACTCATACTATAGATATCCTGTTGTAATAATTCTTTGTCTTGTTCTGCATTAATTTCACGGAAAATCTTGGTGTCATCCGCATATAGGTACAGTTCACTGTCGTTGTGTATATTCTCGGTGTTGTCATTGATGAATAGAACAAAAAGCATAGGTCCGAGCACTGATCCTTGTGGGATGCCACTTGTTACTGGTTGCCACTCTGATTCCATGCCATTTACTATAACATTTTGTCTTCTGTCAGCAAGAAAATCCAGTTTATGTATTTGTCTCCAAATCTGTATAGATATTGGGTTTATGTATGAGTCTCCTATGTGACACTTTATCAAACGCTTTCATGTAATCGCAGTATGCCAGATCAATTGAACCACCTCTGTCTAAAATTTCAGTCCATTTTTCCATCACCGCCAAGAGTTGTAGAACTGTAGATCTTCCTGAGATAAAGCCAAATTGTTTCTCGCTGAACAGATCATATTTCTGCATGTGATTCACCATATTTTCTCTGACTATTCTTTCAAGAACTTTGCACAGAAAACAAGTTAAGCTAACTGGTCGGTAGTTGCCCGCATCCTTTTTGTCCCCTTTCTTGTAGATAGCTGTTATATTTGCTGTTTTCCATTCTTTTGCTAGTATACTACTACTTATACTATTTTCAAAAATGATTGATATCGGTAATGTTAATGTGTCACTGAGTTCTTTAAGAATCCTTGGGTTCAACGAAACATCCTAATTAAAAAAAGGTCATTTGATTAATGTACTAGTATTTATATCAGTGCTAAACACCATTACTGGAAAACACATCATTTGATAAATATACTAGGTTTTGCATCAGTGTTAAACACCATGTCATTAGAAAAATTAACTATGAAAAACACCTCAAGTGATAAATGAGCTAGGTTTTATATCAAACATCCTATCTGACAAACATGTCATTTGAAAAAAGGAACTATGTTTTATATCAGTGTCAAACACCATTTCATTTGATAAATGATCTAAGTTTTGCATCAGTATTAAACACCATGGCATTAACTCAAAACTCAGCATGGGGACCTATGTTTTAATTGTATTTTTGTTGTTTTTTTCTGTTTTTTTATGACTTTGAGTCTGATTTCAGTATTTTTGGAACAGAGTTGTCCCCCTTGCTTACCAATAACTCAAAACTTAGCATGGGGACCTATGTTTTAATAGTAAGTTTTGTTTGTTATAATTCAAAGTAATAATACAGAATAATGAGAAAAACCTATTGGAAAAGACTGTCCCATTCGTCCTTTATGGTCAATTGTCCTTGGAGTCATTGTCCTTGACTTACTGATTTTTTGTTCGCTGGCAGCGATTCCTCTGTGCAATGATCAACTGGTAGAATTCATGAAACTTAAAATAAATATGTACACTCGTGATGATGCTTGTCAGTGTCTTTTATCGCTTAATTTTACTGATAACCCATAAGGCAGGGGATATTAATTCATAAAATTTGCTATGGTTGTAGCAAATGAAAATAAATTAATTTTCTCCATTTACAATACCTACTCATTAATAACTTTATTAATTTAGTATCTTTGAATGAATGAATCCCCTATGTTAGGCAATGCCTTAGTTCATATGTTTGTAAGAATAAACATATTTGATTGGCTGGTTTGGACTTGGAGCACGTTTGCATTTAAATTAAGTGGAGATAGAGCAATACAGTTGCCAATATTAAGATGGTCACATGGTATAGTCATGGCATCTCATTGGTTGAAATTAGGTTAAAACCATAATGCTTTATGTCCAGGAGATGGAGCAGATTAGTCGTCTTATTGCTGTAAAAAAATTGGAGATAGAGCACAATGGCACTGAAAAACTTTTCCTGTGACGTCAGAATTACACTAAAATGACGTACAAATGAAAATCTAACGCTACTGATTCCAGTGATATAAAAATCTCATTTGTATGTGGTACAGAAATAAAATGACAAACTGGACAAAATGACCGGTTAACACGTGTAAAATGTAGCATGTGAACTTCTTTATGCGCTCATGTACGTCTTATGCGCCAATAAAATCCCCAATTACAAGATGAAGTATCGTGACATTTAATCATTCTTATAATTATGATGTTACACACTCGGTCTAGTTCTGTATCAAAATAATATAGTCTCAGTGATGTTTGTCATACGTCCGACAATATCAAAATTACAACCACGCACTACGCAACGTGCATCGTAGACGACGTCTGTCTGCTTGGCTGGGGTATGCTCGAACGACTGTCACATGTGCCGCTTGAACATAGTAGAACAAAATTAATGCAGTATCGAAAAACCACACGCGCTGAGCGCTTACATGGTTGGCGACGTTGTGTGCATCTTTCAGCGTCAGGATTTCTTAGGAAAGTCGCAGGAACGTCTTACGACAGTCGTATGAAATACTAACGATATATCCCGTCAAAAGATGTGATCGTAGACTACGGTTGTCGCACTTGGCTAATGTGACAAAGACTACTAAAGAGTGGTTACAATTGCCGTTGATGTGAAATATATCATCGAAAGTCCCATGGTTATAAGTACTCGTAAGAGCAATCTAGTGAGCATCTTTATTTACAGATCATTGAGTACTCTTAATGCATGAATAAAAACAACTCAAGCTTAACAAGATATTTCCACCCGGTGAATATGTCGTTGTGTTTTATCGGATTTTACCATGTTTATGATTCGTTATAATTCTTATCATGTACAAATGTATTATGGTTTTTATAATGCTTAAAGACACATCGTCAGTCTAGTCATTCTAGTGCGCATTTATTAAGCAGTTCCGTTACTACTGTATTTGAAAAAGGGGACACTATGAAACCTGCTGGCTGTTTAAACAATTCGCTTACTATATACATGATCGAATTCTTAAAATTCAGATGTTATAAACAATTGACTTGTAATTAACAAGGAGTTAACTGTGTATGGGAATAAGGATTATTGACATATCAATATACCGCGTTAACGTTACAACAATGGTACAAACGTTTGACTCAGGTATTCTAGACTTTTGTGTTTGTATAAACATAATTTTGTATGCATGTGCAAATTAATATAAGGACACTGAATCCGTACACTGTTCTAGATAATGCACGCGTTCTTCGGATAGAACTTGATATTCAAAACAATTACAATGCGTGTATGTTTTTTGTATAATCCGTCCGCTGTCGACATTTGATCTGCTGTTAAAACAGATTACCAGTTATGGACACCCGGTTAAAAGACGGAACGAATATATGGTTATCAGTGGACCGTGGTTTATGACTGAAGAGGGCTTATAAATACGGCACATACCTCGGGTACTGTGCATACAGATTTGCTTTGTTAAAGCACAATATTTCGTTTTCAACAGCGATAAATAAATATTTGAGTATCTCGGGAGTTATTTGAGATAACAGATAAATGTTATAGTGGGGTTTCAGGTCGTAGGCGATCGATCTGTACTAGAGTGTGATAATAACACTGTGAGCTATAGACGGTTGGATTTATAGTTGAATTTCTTCGCTTTTTGAATAAAAAATGTACAAATGTGTTAGCTGAGAAACAATTTATGGATATTCTCAAAGTGTCAAGTGTACTGCACATGTCTGTATAAAATCTGATTCGGGTAGCATTAGCACAATATTTACAATTTATACAACAGGTTGTCACGTGACAAAATATTACTAATTAACTGACTAATTTTAGAAGGTGCTAAATAATAATTATGCCAGGCAAGGATAATCACGTGTTTACGATAGATGAGGCTGAGATGAACCACTCAGTGTCTGACACACCGGTCAAAACTATAAATTATCAAGAATGGAGTGAAGGGACTAAAGGAACGCCAATATCACAACAACCACTCACACAGCAACAGAAACATGCTAAATACAGTAATGGTGGTTTGGATGAAATCTTCACGACGTCGTAAGTACTGTGTTTAGTCAGTCAGGGTACATTGAATGTGGCTTTTAACTGCTGAATACCTGGGTGGTTTTTTACATAGTTTAGAAGCAGTAAGTTAAGAGCTACACTAATCACAAAGAACACATGTGCCAATCTTCGTTTCGTGGAAAATATTGGCCACTCAGTTTTTTCAACTTAAGTAAAATATATAAGATTTCCTTTTAGATTATCTTTAAATACCAGCATTTGGTCACAATTGAACAGGACGCCGTGTATGGGCGTTTATATCGATTTCGGTGGCATTGTGTACGATGTATCAAACAAAATCGATACAATTGCTTGGCACTTTAACTGTTTAAGGTAGCGAGGTACATGTATACGATACCTTAATTAGTAGTCGGGACATGTGTTTGAGTACATTCGATTTGTTCACAAAATAAGGTATATTTGTTTGGCACCGTAAACAAACCATGCGATGTGCATGTACACAGTAGAGACAAATGGAACTGAAATTAATACGAGTGATCGATTTTGGTAGTTTTTTTTAACTTAATTCACATAGGCTACTATGTTAGAAAACATATGATGAACAATTATACCATATTGTCTTACTGGCTCTTATGATGTGTCCACATGGGAAAAAGTGTGTTCGGTTATAATATATTAATCATATTTGTAGTTGCTATGTGAATAGTATGTATTTTGTAGGTACATGTATATATACTCGTACCTCAGTTTTTCATATCCTTTCACTGACACTCTTCTATAATCTTTTTTAAATTATATTGTGCATAGTTATAACGTTATTTCTATTTCATTGTTCATTGTTGAGGATCTTACGGAAGATTGTATATATGTCAAAGGAGTTTCCTCGTAAAATAAAACATAAGGAGAACTGTTTACACGTACAGTAGTGTGTGGACAATATACATGTATAACTTTCGTGTCCACATGCGTGCAAAAAAGATAATATTAAGTCGAACATGAAAGGCAGCACTCAACTTAACCAGCCGAGCACAGAAAACATAAACACATACTAGACACAAGGCACAATGACCAACACACAACCGCACGAGAAAATGATCCACACAAAGATCTTACCGCCTCCTCGATAGCCTTGTGGTTGAGCGTTCGCTTCGAGTGCGGGATGTCTCGGGTTCGATCCCTGGCCGCGTCATACCAAAGACGAAATAAAATTGGTACCAGAAATTCCCTTGCTAGACGCTCAGCATAAAAGGAAAACTGGTTTCTCTTCTCTCATACCCTCTTGGCGATGGATAACATCAGGAATGAGGTGTCGAGAGTGATTAATATAAGTTGGAAAAACTTGTTTCACAATCGACCTTAAATAAATTAGTATAAACTAAAGATCTAAACGTATTTTTAGATCTTTGATCCACACAAGTCCCAGCTGTGAAAAGCTGAATGAACTATTATCAACAATCAAAATCACTCGAATTATCTTGCAATAAGACGTTTATCTCAGTTTCTTAAATACTAATTTATTTAGCAGTATTTTGATACAACGCATTGACGACAGTCTCTTAGTTTTACATATATATATATTGTTAATAAATAATGTAATCGTAATTTGTGAATTATGATAATTAAGATTATTGTATGATTATCAAACGTCTCTAATAATTCAAGATTGAATGGTTGTGTAGGCCTACTTAGTTTTACCTGTTACGTTAACTGTGTTTGTTAAATGAGACGAAAATAAAATATGTATTATTTATTCTAGAAATACTGATAACCATCAGACTAGATAAAAGTATGTAACACATTTGAAGCCTTATAAAGCAACTGAGTGCTAACAACCCTAAATAAAACCTCAAAGTTCCAACATTAGTAAATTTGTAAACTGGTGTTCGAAAGAAAACCGTGGAAACTAACTACATGCAGAATGTTTGTTGTTTAATTCTGTTGACTTCTGTCGTTTCTGGATGTAGAATCGGGAGGTGTGAGGATACGTCAAGTTTTATGTCAAAAAGTCACTGGTTCCCTAGTAACAATACTCATATCGTGTTGTTCAATTATGTTGTTGTTTCTGAATCTGGCATGGAATCTAGGACTATCAAAGTATGTGGAGACAACGTGTTTTATGTCAATATGTATGTCACTGGTCCCCTTGTTACGATACTGATATCATGTCCTACTCGTTTATAATCCTTATATCATTGACGATTTATGACTGTGATCAGTAAAGTTGTCGAGATAAGAACTACTCGACATGATTGTGCAGTGTAGATGTCCTACACTAACCTGTTAGACAGAAAAGTGTGCAAGTGTATCATTATATTAATGGAGCTCTTTAAGGTAAAACAAGTTTCATACATAGCACTAATGAATACTGTTTGTACATAGCCATGCTTATTTTTTGGGGGTTGGTGGTTGTATATCATAGCCCGTCATCCAGTCGGTGCCGCTGAATACTGTTAGTAAGCGACGATAAAAGTGAGGGTTTGTTGGGGGTACATGTATACCATAGCCCGTATCAATCGCAAACGGCCACCGTCGGGATACTTTCGTATTCCGTGGTCTATGTGATTGCTTTGAAATGGGCTTTGTATAGCTGCCTTGCGCTATCTACGTCTGCGATTGTTAGCTCCACTATTCGTAGAATAAGGGGAGCTATTGCAGTCACCCGAGCGTCGGCGTCGGCGGCGGCGTCGGCGTAACACTTTTGTTAAAGTTTTGGTACAGGTTTTTTAACCTCTTATATTCTCTAAGTCCTTTGAGATATTGCTTTCATACTTTGCATACTTATTTGCCACCATGACCCCAACCAATATGCATGAGTAGGTAACTCTATCAGGCATTTTGTTGAAATTATGCCCCCTTTTTCTACTAAGTGCAAATAGTGCAAATGTTAAAGTTTCGGTACAGGTTTTTTAACCTCTAATAATTATCTTCATAGTACATGGTCATTTTGCTTTGATACTTTGCATTTTTAGCTCCACTATTCGTAGAAAAAGGGGAGCTATTGCAGTCACCCGAGCGTCGGCGTCGGTGGCGGCGTCGGCGTAACACTTTTGTTAAAGTTTAGGTACTGGTTTTTTAACCTCTTATATTCTCTAAGTCCTTTGAGATATTGCTTTCATACTTTGCCTACTTGTTTGCCATCATGACCCCAATCCACACACAGAGAAAGGTAACTCTATTAAGCATTTTGGTGAAATTATGCCCCCTTTTTTCAACTTAGTGCAAATGTTAAAGTTTAGGTATAGGTTTTTTCACCTCTAATATTTTCAAAGTGCATTCACATATTGCTTTACATACTTGTTCACCATTATGACCCCAGCCCATACACAGGGGTATAAGGTAACTCTATCAAGCATTTTGTTGAAATTATGCCCTCTTTTGGACTTGGTAATGCAAATGGTAAAGTTTAGGTACAGGTTTTTTAACCACTAATATCTTCATAGTGCATGGACATATTGCTTTGATACTTTGCATACTTGTTCACCATCATGACCCCCAACCCATACACAGGGGTAGGTAACTCTATCAAGCATTTTGTTGAAATTATACCCCCTTTTGGACTTAGAAATGCAAATGTTAAAGTTTAGGTACAGGTGTTTTAACCTCTAATATGTTCAAAGTGCATTGATATGTTGCTTTGATACTTTGCATACTTGTTCACCATCATGACCCCAACCCCTACTCAGGAGAAGATAATATTTAGCATTTTGTTGAAATTATGCCCCCTTTTGGACTAAGATCATGCTGAGACCGCACAGATCAACGGCAGCTCTATTTCGAGCTTTTTCCTGACCACTGTATATAGGAGTGTGTTGGCTGGGTGTTATATGTGAAACCATGTGTGAAAAGGGTGAACCATGCGGCCTCGATAGCCAAGTGGTAGAGCGTCCGCTTCGATCACGAGATGAATCAGTTCTATCCCAGACCGCTTCATACTGAAGTCGTTAATATGGTGTTGATATACCTCCCTAGTTCTGTCCCCTGCTTCATTATTTCCAGGTAACTTCCGGTTCGCCCGATGTCACGTTTGATGATAATGTGACGTGACTGGGTATAGTCTCTGTATGACTGAAATGCTGTTGACTGGTGGAACTTTAAATAATATTTTAAAAATATGTAAATAAAACGTACCAAGTTGAACATTCTTCAATTCAAGCGAGAATGAATGTCCGATAAACAGGGGTCTAATCTATGTAGGGTAAATATTTCATAAAATACTTAATATTTGATCAGGCTCTGTGTTTATCAGTCAAGGATTTCATGATTGTGTAAAGTATAGTATGAGTGATATAACGATATGAAATAGTCGAGGTAATCGAGTCAGTGGGCGACTAGATAAGTAAGATTTATTTGACGTGATTTGTTTTGTAGCCTTTTTACAACACTTCATGAACATAAAATTACTGTTATATGTATCAATCAATAAATTATTAAATAGGACATTACTTAAACATTGCAAAGACGTACGTATAGTTACAAATGATTGATTAATATGTAAATAATTCAAGGGATAGTCAATACACAAACTCCTCACAGCGATTACGTCACGCGTTGCTACTTTACCGAGTAAATATGTGGTGGCAACGACAAGTAGGAGTTTGATCGATGCAGTGTCAGTGCAAGGGAGGTAACTGTGCCGATTGATAAATATAACAATACGAACAGTTGTCTCTCTTTACTATCGATGGCAATCAGGTCGCCAGTTGCTCTTTTTGTCTTCGTGAAATTTGATCGTAAAACACTGTAATTGAAACAGTGAAAGTAACTGTTTTGATATGAGTGGATGCTATCTTGCCGAGTTTTGGGAAAATGAACTGTACTTGATGCAAAAAAATGCATATTCGGTATTTTACTTCACTTATTAATTAACTTCGGCCTTTTCAAATGTAACAGGCTAAAAAGCGTTCCAAAAGGGCGAACTGCCCCTTTCTAAAACTTCAAAATGGCGAAGTTTTGACAGATCCTGAATTTTACTACCTTAAACATGTCTAACTGATCGGACGATGGCTTCGGCGTTTTGCAGAAAGATGCGCCTCGTCTTTACAATTATAATGACGTAAACAATCTCAAATTGACTCCACAATTATAGGGGTATTGTTTTATCAAAGCACTTACGAAAAAACAACTCTATGTTCAAATTTAAATTCTTAAAAATTCGTCACCTTATAAGGGCATATCCCTTTCCCTCTTTGTTTAATTGCAGACGCGCCTTTATCATTCTAAAGTGACGTATTATGCTTAAAAATATAATCACTGGAGACACATTTGGTATGTAGAAGTTTGTTCTGAATCATAATTAATATTGGACAACCCTTAAACCCATTTTGTAGCTTGTTTCGAGTGTCGCAGGTGTGGTCTCATTATTGAGGTCTTACTATATTTTGTTTTGTTTTCGTTGATCGAGTTGGTTCTTAATGGTATGAATGTACACGTTGCATCTCACTGTAATGTTCATATTTATATTGTCGAAAAGGTAAATTTGCCCTCAGGCGACCAAAGCGTAAATAAACAATTATTATTGATTGCGCCGCTACTTAAACTTTTCATTTAAATAATTCAGTGTCTTGTGAAGTATCTATCTGTATGCAAGATAGACTTGTAACATAAATATGCCTACTCAAATTCACTTAGACTCAATTAACTTGTAGTCAATAGTATCTTGATTTATCAGAATGTTAAAATATAATGTAATTGTGTAATAAATAATTAGTCTTGGTTATTTTTATGATAATTCACCAAGGCTTTTGCTACTGCTACAATATTGACGATGCGCGGATCCAGAACTGTTTCTCAGTGGCACCCAGCCAGCTAATGTGTACCATTATTCAGTAAGGGGTCCGGTCAGCTATTTTTGTCCGAGGTCCAACCAGCTATTCTTCTTAAAGCGTTGTCCTTATCAGAATGTTAGCCCTGACACGACATTGTACCTTAATAAAATAACGACATTCAGTTTGCCACAATTTTAAGCGGTCCGGGCTCCCATCACCATCGGACATTTTCATTCATTTTTATGACTCTTTGTGCCAGTTATTCACAAACTCCGGGACAACTAGTCGGTAATGCAATGGTAGAGGACGATTAACATAATTGTGAATAAACTAAGTCTGACCTAAAACACAATGCTCGTCATTAGAAAACACTGACCAGTCGTCATTCCGACAATTTGAGTGGTTGTGTTAGGGTCGTATCCAGAGACAATGAAGAACAGATGCAAATATTTTCTACTATGGTCTATTTGAGGCATTTGTTCTTCAAAAACATGCTTATTTGGTAATTTCTAGGGCTGTGGATCGTCAGGTAAGTGCCCTAGAAATTCGATTCGATCCACGATTCGGGGTGAACGATTCACAGATAGAACCACGAATCAGCAGTTACATATGTCATGCAATACTGTCATAGAGACCTTTTACTTTAATAACATCACATACTTTGTGAAACACTAATGTACTTTCATGTACAAGGGTACACGAAGACATTTAAAATGGGTAATCTGTAATCGCATAGCGACAAAAATCAAGTTAAAAACACAAAACAACAATTTGTGTTCTCACTCCATTGACTGGCTAGGGATACATTTAGGCAGCTTTTGCATACTGCCTTTTTTATCATCCTGAATGAAAATACCGAAATAATGCCACGCCTTCGATGTGAACTCGGTACGTTGCTTCAGGCATTGAAGACGGTTTGTTGTATGGCGTGATCTAATTGACATTATAATATTCATTGGCATGAACTAAATGTACTTAATTATCAAGATATGACGTACAGAATTTAATTGAATAACGAATTAATGTTTCATTTCTAGTTACCGGTAGTAACTTTAATAAACGAGACTTTGTCCGACCATAATTTATTCGAATTCATTGATTTTGCTAGCTTCACTTATAGTACAAGTTTACCTTCGAATTGCAAATTAAAGATGCTCAGTCTTGTTCACTGTCAGTATTTTGTCCAAAAGTTATCCTGTAAACTTCTGGTAACTCATTTAAGAGCCATTTGTATAGGGTATGTATTTATATCAAAGATCGCGATCCAACGATCTTAGGGATGACGAATACTCGTACTCGATTTTCTAGCCCAAATTGTGGATATCCGAGTACCCGAATACTCGCAACAGCCCTAGTAATTTCTAAAATGCTTACCGATACTTGCGGAGACTATAGCGCCTCGGTGTGCCTCAACGTGGCTACGGGCCCGGTGTGGGAAAATAGAGACTACTATATGAAATGTGTATTGTCATTGGTCAATCGTTTGTAAGCAGTGTACTCATTGGCTGACCACTGACCTACAAACATTCTTTCGTAAATGTGAAACACACAGCCGTAAAATGTCGAAGTATTTCCGGTTCTTGACGGTTTGGTGCTTTCTTTATTTAACGAAAATTGCCGAATTTTGCCGACGTGTAGATACCGGAAACAGACGACGATGACAAGCAGACGCCTGTGGCAATGATGTATACACACTGTTCATACAGTCAGAGAAACGTGTTTCTGTGTTAGCGATTTATTCATAGGTTACAAAGGAGGACTCGATATACATTTTCTATACTAAACAACAGTCCGACAGTGTGGTGTGTACATGTATGCGAATATATTGATCCCGGTGTAGCGAAAGTTAAAGGTAGCTGCTTCATCTCGCGAACTCAACATCTGACTGCTTCGATTTCTGTAATTATCCAATACGACGAATATCTCTATAGATATTGTTTGCACTGAACTTTTCATGGCCAAACTATTCATGGGAACCTTTAAGTAAATGAAGTTGATTGGTGTTGATGTTTACATAATGGATGGTTGAAATACACGTGGAATAGTGACACTATAAGACCCTGAGGAAAATCATTCAGTGATGCATTGTATGGTGTGTGTTAAACTCGTGTTTATAATAAGATACTGATACAAAATGTATAACTGTTAATTGAAAAAGTGGGAAATCGATTCTCAGAAATTTTGGAATACTTTGGAATATGTAGTCACGAACGCATGACTGTACCGGAGACTACTTACTGTGCATTTAGTCAGATGCGTTGTGATACCGTAATTCATTAATAGCATTTTATGGATTAGTTAATAAAGTATTAAGTATTGTTGAGTCATATTGTTTACATTTGTCAACGTGTTGCATGGCTTGACGACCACGTGTGTAGGATCGATTGAAAACTTATTTGTATAGTAGGGGCCTACATGAAATAGGCTTATTCTATTCTACTGTAGTGCAAAGGAAATATTTAACAGTTTATGATTGGAAGTGAAACTTTTCGAGGATTCGCTTATTTTTTATTCATTATTTATTCCTAGTACAGTTTGTATTACATTGTTATATATCGAGTGTATGATATTCCGGCATAGTGGTTCGTTATACCACTTGAACAGTCATGGATCATAAGTCGAACAGTCCTACATATACTGTTGCAGTCACTGCAGAAACTGTTAGTCTCAGTGATGCAAAGGATGAAGTTATTGAAATAAAGGAGTTACCAGCACCTAAAAGTGACGCGAAAGAGAATGGGGCTTCAGATCATGCGCCCTTATTGTGGTGGTATGTATTAAAAATGCATTTTTCGAAAGTAAGGATAAACATATACTTGTACTGATGTACTTCCGAGATATTCTGATGCCCTGCAAACCATCACTATGATACAAACAAGATAGAGAACAATCAATCAATAACTTACTTAATCTCGGACCACGTCTTCGTACAAATAAAATAACGATGACACGTGCTTTAGTTCTCTATATTATATAACTTTAACTGACTTTTGACTGGCATATACTGAGTACGGCCACGAATGTCATCTAGAAAAAATAACACATAATTATGGTCTTGTTTACCGGACTAGTTCTGATACCAGTTTAGTACGGAGAATTTGACGCGATCCTGACCTTTATGTATGAATATATTACAATGTTCTTATTTTGAATATATCAATTTCCGCGAGCAAATCGTGCAATATCGGTCCTTTAGATTTGTGTTTGTATTACATCTCGAGGGTCTTTGTGATACTCATCACTGATGTACAACCGGGGTTATACGGTAAATATTGACATATCAGCTGTTAAATTATGCTAATAGAAGGTCGAGGATCAAGCCAAATTCTCTCTACTATGTACATGTATTCATGTATATTTTATCTTATCAATAATCAACACTATCACGAATACTGTTACGGAGAATGACAAGTATAAACAAACTGTTAGTATTATTGCTATGGCGATTTTAACGCTAAAAGTGACGTCAAGCTGTCAAAAATAGCAATTATTAATATTAACGTCAACTCATATATGACATAAATACCGATGAATAAACGCGAAATGATTCTAAGTGTATGTAAATGACGAGGAAGATAAGACAGTGTTACTTGTTAGCCCTCCAGATATAACCAGTATAATTACTTATGTGTTAGAAGTATATCATTGTTGTAACCACAAGATCATCACAAACCATGTCAAGAAGTTGTTTGTTTCTTGGCGGGCGATGTGTTGGTCGGGCGGGCGATCGGACTGGGCTATCGAACAGGCGATCGGACAAGCGGGCGGGCGATGTGTTGGACGATGTTTCGTTCGTTAGACTTCCCCGTTACTGTGTCAGTAGACCGAGTAAACGCCCGTTCATTGTAGCGGTCGGTCGTTCGTTTGGTTTGACGTTCGATTGGTCGGTCGGTCGGTCGTTGTGTCGAAGGCATGTTTGATAAGCTTACTGATCGTTAGCGCACTCGATAGTTGGTTTGGTTGATTGGTCGGTCGGTAGTTCGTTTGGTAAGTTTGTCGTTGGGAAGGAAGCACATTGTGTCGGTCGACGTGTGAGTCGTTCGTTGGATAAATCAGGTCGCCAGTTGTTCTATCGTTTATTCGGTCGGTCGGCCGTTGTGTCGGGCGCAAGTTTGTTAGGTCGCCTGTTCTCCGTTGGTTGTTAGTTTTTCAAGCGTCGTGTCACACGTTGCTGCATCCCCTGTGAATTCTCTGACGCTTTGTACTTGTGTAGGTTGCATAGTATGATTGCGGTAATTAATTAAACATTATTGCCGATTGAATTAATTCAATTATTCATAAATAATTCATGATTTAAGCATTATTTATTCATGTTGAGTTTGATCAAATCATTGCGACCTGACAGTGTGTTCTCTCCAGTCTTTATCTCTTCACAGTTAATCTGGTTTATTAATTACTCGGTATATATATTCGTCCTTGTACATGGACATGTTGTATACACGAATACATACAGAAGTTAAAGCTTAGTTAATACAAATTTACTCATTTATCTTATGTCAATTATGATGCAATATTTACAACTCATTAACTTCTCGACCGCATGTAAAGGACACAAAATCAAATGTGTCCATATGGGCCTATTATGTTATAATACACACTTATAATAACTTATGACACAGTATGCTTATACCTATATACAAATGCACATAGTTCCCTTTCTTTGTGCCATTAGAGCACTAAAGAGGAAGTGAATTTTCTTACAAGTGTTTTACTGTTTAATGAGTAATTTTCCTGTCTAGAGACATAGACCAAACTACATTCTCTGTTCGTACTACAGTTTGTATTGTTTATGATGGTCAGACTGGTTGTTATACACAATAAATATTGGCTGAATTGGTTGAGAATGTTGCTTTGAGACGTATCGTAATATCATGTTTGTTTTTGTCTGTGAATGTTCTGCGGTTCGTTTGGTGGCCTTGATACGCCATAAGCATTGAATTGAATACAGATGGGCTATAAAATTGATTTGGCCTTTACAGACTCATACTAATGGCTATTGATGAATTGAAAATCAATATACATGTAGTTAATTATAATTGGACCAAACAGGACCGCATGTAGCCTATACATGGTGCACAATGATAAATTCAAGCGTCTTCAGCAATCTTTGAATACTATTATTGGGTGTGTACATTATTTGTTTGGCCTATATGACCTAGTTGTGAAGTAAGGATGGTTGGAATAGTTGTCGTAGGCTCATTGATTAAATAATGATATGCAAGGACGTGCCTCGTATACACAAACCTTGTTGTGTCAATGCATACATGTGTGTGTGATGCGAAACCTCTTCACTTAAACAACATCCCGATATTAAGATTAGCTCAGAACTGTTTAGCCATTTATTCCACGAAGATAAACTCAATAAGAACACGAGTTCGTTCCTATGGCGCAACAAGGTTGTATCACACTACATACCGGTACTTTATAGATAGATACGACCTTGTTGTACCAAAGGGACGAATTATACAGCATGGTCTTATTGTGGTTTCATGACGTACCAATAAAACATGTAAGGTTTTAAATATTAGACACCATTTGAAGAAATGTGTCTTGTTTCAAATCACATCGTACGTGACACTGTTGTCCCTAGCGTTCGTTTTCTTGTATATCTGTTACCCCCTTACTCTCCGCTCTAATGTCAGCTTCCGTATATGGTGACAAACGAAAGGTTGGTCTGAGAACTTGGCTAACCAATGAATGATTTAACTATGAGGATACGCGTTAATTACAAAATGCTTTGGTGAATTGTGTTACAACACCTTACAATGTGGAATTCGTACCCTTTGCTTCTCTGATCAGTATTTAGGGCTATAGAATTATTCTCGTCTCGGCCCCGGATGATATCACGTATATAGTGTTTAGTTGTATCAAACAATACACTATTCGCGTGATATCAAGATTCTTAGGTATAGGAGAACATAATAGATTGTTTTATCTTATTTACACAATCTGCCAGAAACAAATAGTACTAAAGTATGTTGCTTTATCTATGAATGTATATTCATGTAGGAATGTAGATCAATATCACTCTCTACTATAACTGAAGCAAAGAATAGTCATTATATAAAGTCGATTACCCCCGGTGTTTACCAATTACCGACCTGATGACACTCGTACATTGTCTGTGATGAGATACTGATCTAATTTCCGTCCAATGAATAACAAGAATAATCAACGTCCAGTGGTTTAATATTCAATGATTGCATGATGAATTATTGACGACAGTTTGTATGTATGATACCTTATACTGCGTAGCCAGGTTTAAATTGATGTTACGCACACGAGCCAACGCACACGAGCCTTGAGGTTAGTGGTTATGGCTGGGGTTCTCACCATTGTTAAAATTTGGGACTCTAATGCCATTTTGGTCAGATTTATATTTCTACTGTTCAAATTAATGTTACGCACGTGGGTAAATCCGTATAGCTGGCTACGCCGATCGTCTACTAACAAGAATACGTGCCTTGCAATATTCTCTGTGGATTCTGACTAGTAGGCTCTAATTGCTATGTGTATGGACCCACTTAATTCGGTTTACTTTATGATGACAGTATTGTTTTATTTTTGTAAACTAAAATACGGTTGGTGATGATTCAGTTTGGTAGAAATAAGTTATAGCTAATAACATTAAACATTGATTCCTTGATTCGTGTTCAATCAGAGTTGTTATTTTAACTTATCAAAACATTCTTAATTACAGTACTATAACGAAACAGACGCTAATTAATTAGTGACACGTCAAATGCTCTCAGGTATATATATTTGTAGGTCTACGGTCATATTGTTCTTGTCAATCATGTGACAAACATGTTCATCGCGTGCAGTGTGTGCGACAAACCCACGTGCACTTCACGTGTTCGTATTTATAATTTTACACCGAAACAAAAATAACCAAAGGTAAATACAAGGAAAGCTTAATTACGACACTAATTGGCTATAAAATGAAACTGATGAAGGTAGCATTAAGGCCATTTCAAATCATTGCTTCGTTTAGCGTCCGCGGACTGATAAGCTTGGGCATCTTGAGAAGGAAAAAACAACAAATTTTGAGTTTATTATTTTAGCACATCCTTCGCTCTTATTCAATAAGATTTGTAAAGAATGTATTTAATATTTAAGCTTGACTATATTTAAGCCGAGTATTACTTTTTATTTCACACAAACGCGTTTCAGTTATTTCAGGAAGTTATTATAATTGACAATGCGTGGAAGCTATATTGGTTCTGTATATGTTCTGTTCTGTTCTGTTCTGGTTATAGCCATAATTATAATGATGAGGATAGAAGTCAGAACGACTAGTTTTTTAGGGCTTTGCTTTTTCTCTCAGAATAGCTAGATATGTTTTCGAACTAAGGGTGGACGCTAAACGAACAAACTATTTGGTATGCCTTAATGATGTTTTACCTCTTCATACGACAATGGAATTACGTATCCAATTCCATGATACGACATATAAGTAAATCCAAGGTAATTGTTTTATTGTATATTCTATTCAACAGTTGTTTTATTGTATATTCTATTCAACAGTTGTTTTATTGTATATTCTATTCAACAGTTGTTTTATTGTATATTCTATTCAACAGTTGTTTTAATGTATATTCTATTCAACAGTTGTTTTATTGTATATTCTATTCAACAGTTGTTTTATTGTATATTCTATTCAACAGTTGTTTTAATGTATATTCTATTCAACAGTTGTTTTATTGTATATTCTATTCAACAGTTGTTTTAATGTATATTCTATTCAACAGTTGTTTTATTGTATATTCTATTCAACAGTTGTTTTATTGTCTATTCTATTCAACAGTTGTTTTATTGTATATTCTATTCAACAGTTGTTTTATTGTATATTCTATTCAACAGTAACTGTTGTTTTATTGTATATTCTATTCAACAGTAACTGTTGTTTTATTGTATATTCTATTCAACAGTTGTTTTATTGTATATTCTATTCAACAGTTGTTTTATTGTATATTCTATTCAACAGTTGTTTTATTGTATATTCTATTCAACAGTTGTTTTATTGTATATTCTATTCAACAGTTGTTTTATTGTATATTCTATTCAACAGTAGCTGTTGTTTTATTGTATATTCTATTCAACAGTTGTTTTATTATATATTCTATTCAACAGTTGTTTTATTGTATATTCTATTCAACAGTTGTTTTATTGTATATTCTATTCAACAGTTGTTTTATTGTATATTCTATTCAACAGTTGTTTTATTGAATATTCTATTCAACATTTGTTTTATTCTTTCAGGAATGAAGCTCATCATAGTATGGTGGATTCCATGGAAACCGTGACGTTGTCTTGGGAGAATGTTAATGTTTACGTCAAACCTCCAGAGAGAATGTGCTGTAGAGGGCCTGATCCCAAAGTGGTTCCGAAACAAGTACTCAGAAATGGTAAATATTTACAGGTGTTGATGAGCTAGGTGCGGCATAGAATTTACAACTTGGTTGCATTTGTTTGCGTATTTCTATCAGAATGGCCTCTTTCGGTGTACAGTACAACCTCTGTAGAGCAACATCCTTTGGGAGCTGCAAATATTGGCCGTTGTTTAGAGGTTGTTTTTCTTCAGATGTTCAATTTATAGTAAATATCAGCCTATTGCGAGGTAGAGAGGTTGTTGTTCTACAGAGGGCCACTCTGAAGAGGTTGAACTGTACCTGCATATACTGTAAAATCATTTATCTTCGTGGTATAAAATTTCGTGGATTCTGTGTCCTCTTTCAGCGTACATGTACTGTATAATCATTTATCTTCTTGGTATAAAATTTCGTGGATTCTGTGTCCTCTTTCAGCGTACATATACTGTATAATCATTTATCTTCGTCGGTATAAAAATTCGTGTATTCTGTGTCCTCTTTCAGCGTACATATACTGTATAATCATTTATCTTCTTGGTATAAAATTTCGTGGATTCTGTGTCCTCTTTCAGCGTACATATACTGTATAATCATTTATCTTCGTCGGTATAAAAATTCGTGTATTCTGTGTCCGCTTTCAGCGTACATGTCTCTACTGTATAATCATTTTATTGTCGTCGGTATAAACTTTCGTGGGTTTTGGAAAAAATGATAATTGAGAATTTCATCAATTATAACATTGGCAGTACCACCATCAGAGTTTTTTTAGTTGTTGACGCTGGACTAAACTCCGAGATTTTGTTCTTTCACTACCTGTTAGACAGGTTACCTTATCCAGACTGACATCATTCATATAGCAGTCTACCGATTGAGCTTATCAGTAAGAAAATGTGCCTTGAACTATAATATTTGAATTGCTGAAATGATTGATCAATATTAGACGTAACCGAATAATTATTTATGACATATTAATCGAATAATTTTCGTTTCAGTTTATGGAATGGTTCAACCTGGGACTCTTCTTGCGATTATTGGGGCCAGGTACGTTTACTGGCTGCAAAGATCTAAAAAGTCTTTGCTGGCTTTCAATTGTAGTTAGTCTAAGTTGTCTGAGTGGTGACACTGATCTCGGGTTCGGTAGCTACCTGTCTCCATCACCGGCTCCACAGGGCGGGCGGGGATCTGAACCCTCTCTGGAATCAAGGCAAAGATGTGGTTATACGTATATAATTATATATATCTTACATATTAATTATATACACCCATTTGACGAGGCCTATGATTAGGACAACCCTGTAAGAAATAAAGCTTGTCCGACACCCTTAGCAAATAACTGGTCAGACCCCAGCATTCCTCAGACAAATAGCTGGTCAGACACCAGCCTACCTCAGACTAATAACTGGTCAGACACCAGCCTACCTCAGACAAATAACTGGTCAGACACCAGCCTTTCTCAGACAATAACTGTTCAGACACCAGCCTTTCTCAGACAAATAACTGTTCAGACACCAGCCTACCTCAGACAATAAACTGGTCAGACACCAGCCTACCTCAGACAAATAGCTGGTCAGACACCAGCCTACCTCAGACAAATAACTGGTCAGATACCAGCCTACCTCAGACAAATAACTGGTCAGACCCCAGCCTACCTCAGACAAATAGCTGGTCAGACACCAGCCTTTCTCAGACAAATGAGTGGTCAGACACCAGCCTACCTCAGACAAATAACTGGTCATACATCAGCCTTTCTCAGACAAATAACTGGCCAGACCCCAGCATTCCTCAGACAAATAACCAGCCTTCCTTATACAAACAACTGTTCAGACACCAGCATACCACTGACAAATAACCAGCCTTCCTGATACAAATAACTGGTCAGACACCAGCCTTTCTCTGACAAATAACTGGTCAGACACCAGCCTTTCTCATACAAATAACTGGTCAGACACCAGCATTCCTCAGACAAATAACTGGTCAGACACTAGCATACCTCAGACGAAAAACTGGTCAGACACCAGCATACCTCAGACAAATAACTGGTCAGACACCATTATTCCTCGGACAAATAACTGGTCAGACACCAGCATTCCTCAGACAAATAACTGGTCAGACACCAGCATACCTCAGACAAATAACTGGTCAGACACCCATTATTCCTCGGACAAATAACTGGTCAGACACCAGCATTCCTCAGACAAATAACTGGTCAGACACCAGCATTCCTCAGACAAATAACTGGTCAGACACCAGCATACCTCAGACAAATAACTGGTCAGACACCCATTATTCCTCGGACAAATAACTGGTCAGACACCAGCATTCCTCAGACAAATAACTGGTCAGACACCAGCATACCTCAGACAAATAACTGGTCAGACACCATTATTCCTCGGACAAATAACTGGTCAGACACCAGCATTCCTCAGACAAATAACTGGTCAGACACCAGCATACCTCAGACAAATAACTGGTCAGACACCCATTATTCCTCAGACAAATAGCTGGTCAGACACCAGCATTCCTCAGACAAATAACTGGTCAGACACCAGCATACCTCAGACAAATAACTGGTCAGACACCAGCCTTTCTCAGACAAACACCTGGTCAAACACAAGGCTTTCTCATACAAATTACTTGTCAGACACCAGCATACCTCGGACAAATAGCTGGTCAGACACCAGCATACCTCAGACAAATAACTGGTCAGACACCAGCATACCTCAGACAAATAACTGGTCAGACCCTAGCATACCGCAGACAAATAACTGGTCATACACCAGCGTACCTCAGACAAATAACTGGTCAGACACCAGCCTTCCTCAGACAAATAACTGGTCAGACACCAGCCTCCCTCTGAAAAACAATTGGACACCCCCTGAAAAACATACTGAATCCGCGCATTACCATGGCACAGTTGTATGCACTCTACTTTAACAAAAAGATTAAGTCGGACAGGAAAGGCAGCACTCAACTTAATCAGTCTAGCATAGAAAACATGAAAACACACAATGCACAATGTCCAACACACAACCGAACGAGAAAATGATCCGCCCTAGTTGTGTTTTGAATGATTGGTCGACCTTCAGCTTCTTGTTATAGGAATCCAATTGTTCCATCTCATATTGTTATAATAACGTTTTCCATCCCGACTGACAACTTGTCTGTTCAAGAAAATCTCAAGTGTTTTGTTGTAATAATCACAAAGTAGAAAAATTAATGTGCGTGTATGAAGTTTGGCGTCACAAACAGTCAGTACTGTAGATGGGTGTATTGATTCTAGAAAAGAATAATAGATATTGGAATCTGTTCCATTAACCAGCATGCTACATGTATTGTATAGTCATCCATATTAGACAACTACAGTGATCTACATGTATATGCCTCTAGATGCCATATCACAGGGATTTCCCATCAATACCTCACCCACAGTGAACAATAGAATCAACAACATCAAATTATTTTCATATGAACGACAATTGCTCCAAACTATGACAGCGTCAGATTCTCTGCATTATCTCCAATATGACATTTACAACAAAAAATACTGACCAATTTAATCAAATTAAGACATAAAATTAGAATAATTTGCTACAAAATTATGTTATGATGATGTGAATTACAGAGAGAAATTGACAAATATTAGGAAATTTATACACTAGTCTTCGTCACCTAAATTCCAGAATCTTTTTGAAACAAAAAGTTTTTGGTATCGTTGGAAAGCTCTTTTTAAGATCAATATATTAAAAAGAACTTAGAACATTGTGACACAGTCACACAAAAGATAAACAACAAATTTACAGTCCATTTTTTTCTTTCTCTAGTTACTGACATAGAGAGGTCAAAATATTTAACGCCGATTTACTCAAAATGAACTTTTGTAGACGTAGAACATTCTTGAATAGAGGTGACGATTCAAGTGTATGTGTACTACATTACATGTATGCTAGTGCTGAATGGCTATCTATGTAGATAAAGTGGTCTTGGTGATGGGGGCAAATGTTTGAATTTAAAATAGTAGAAATAAAAAACCAATCAGTACATAGGCCTATTCTAGAATATTCGCCATGAATATTTTAAATCATCAATGTACGTTGAAAATCATCTCAGCAGCTAAGTTCGGGGGTCTGTTACTACAGAATAATATTGTATGCATTAGGATCACTCTATTGTACTAATTATGTGAAACATATACAATCTTGAAAGCTGATTATTTGAATTTGGTTTAGTTAATAAAGGTAACTTCTTGTACATATAGTTATATACATGTATAATCATATAGAAAGTGATACCATACTTAAAGTTAACAATACTGCGGTCAAGACGGGTCAAATGTTCACTTTCCTATACATACATATACTTGTATGTGTAGTAAACAATGCAATACTTCCTTACACCATTGAATTTCTTTATTTGTGTAACCTGGGTTACCATAAGTTGAGATGTTCACAACATTTTTTAATTTCACGATAGTATGAAGAATTTGACGTGATCTTGACCTTTATGCAAGGCCAAATTCTCCGTACTATACGACAGTGATGCAATGCATGATGCATATATACTGTACGTCAACTTTGTTAGCCAGTCTGTCATTTTATTTGTGGTATATGTATATGTGGTCTCAGCCCGATAGTATTTCTGCCCGATATAGAACACCCTGCTGCCCTAACACTGTCCAGATCATTCAGTCCTGGGACAACACTTTGACTCATGAAATATTTAGCATCTATTGTGAGTACCGACGAAAAATGTAACTACTAAATTGCAGCGACATGTTTGATAATTAATTTACTATCAACATTTCAGCGGGTCTGGTAAAACAACAATGTTAAACACGTTGACGTCCCGGGTTAACAGCCAGACATTATCAGCATCAGGTGACATCAAGGTTAACGGAATTGACGTAGGAACTGGTATACGAAACATATCCGCATACGTCCAACAAGATGATATGTTCATAGCAACAATGTCAGTGAAAGAACATCTTACATTCAGGGTACGTTAACGCATGTTGATTTGGCCTAAATTGCAAAAAGGTAATTCCAGACATAATAATAATTAGTACAGAACATTTGTCATGGCGCTAATTCATACTCTGTGTTTTAAATTCGTTATTGACCCACAAGGGTGTATTGATTAGTTAAAATAAAAGCTCCGATTGGACGACGGATAAGCACGGTTATTCAAGGATGTCATGTTTTTAGAAATGTTTGCAGCTATATATACTGCACATAGAACTTGAATGCCTCAAACTTGCTTCATACTGGAGTTCTTTAGTTTGACTGGTTTTATTTCCATTGTATATTTATCAGGCTCTTCTTCGGATGGAGAAAGAAGTTACAAAGGCACGACGTATACAACGTGTGGATGAAGTGATACAAGAACTTGGCTTACAGAAGTGTCAGAATAATCTGATAGGTGATCCCGGTAGACTCAAGGGGATTTCTGGTGGAGAAATGAGACGATTATCATTTGCATCAGAGGTAAAAGCATTATTACATTTGTATTTAGGCCTAAAATGAAATATTGTTTGTTCCTGTGGTCCATGTCATTTAGGGGTAGGTAGAAAAAATAATTCAGATACATGTATATAAATAATATTTTTACATATTAAAGTAGCATACTAGTATTGAACAATTATCACTAATTTCTTCCCCAATTTCCCCCAAATTTCTCAATAAAACGTTTTGGGTAGGGGCCATTTTGAATGGTTGGCAACAGGAAAGGTAACAAACAATATTAATGTCCCCCCATCTTTAAATAAAGAAGGGGCATATTGCTTTGCACATGTCTGTCTGCCGGTCGGTCGGTCGGTCGATCGGTAGACCAATGGTTTCCGTTCACTAATTCAAGAATGTTTTCCCTAGGATCTTTAAACTTTACGTGGAGGTCAGTCATCAATAGTAGATGACCCCTATAGATTTTTAGGGCAAAGGTCAAGGTCACTGTGACATTCACCATTTCAGGCTATTCAAATGGTTTCCATTCAATAACTCAAGAACACTTTGCCCTAGAATCTTTAAACTTTACATGAAGGTTAATTGGTCACCAACAGTAGCTTATTGAGTTTGAGGTCCAATGTGACCTTCACTATTTCTGACTTTTGGGCTGCCAAGTGGCCATACGTGCTTTACAAACATCTCTTGTTTATTTTGGCCTTATGGGGAATTAAATTTCTCTGGTTCAATTCATGAATGAACTTGACTATGGAATCACCATGTTGGATCAACACCATACATGGATGTCTCCTAATCACATCTTGCATCTACATCCAGAAATGTTCGGTCAATATCATTCACATATATGCAGTTGCAGTTAAAGCCTAGGTCCCACTGAGCAGATGTACTCCCGATTTAAATTAATGAGCTATCAGGACATCGAGAACAGGTTCCGCGTGGTCTAGGGGAAGCTTCAGGGAAGTCATGAGACAGTTTGTGATATTGGAAGGACTTGTGATGAATTGGGTGGTATAGGAACTAATCGGGTGAACATTGCCAATGTGGAATATCTCAGTGGGACCTAGGCTTAAGTTCCATTTTGGTTGATAGAGTAATTGAGTTTTGATTGATTCCCCACTATTTTATCAATATTATAGTTATGCATAAACACACTTCCCCCTCTGCTTGATGGAAACATGATATCATATGATGCAGTGTTATTCTATATCAACTGAGATATATAATATGATAGTTGGCATAAAGCAAATATAATTATATATCAATATCCATCCATTGCAGTAGGGGTAGCTATATAGGCCAAATATATTTTGAAGATGGTTTTGTCACTTTATTCGTGACCAAATATTGTGTATATGCAACACAGGCTATCATATGTACAATTTAAAAAAAATGGGGGAAGGGTGAGGGGGGCATGCTCTGGACCCCTTGTACAATACACATCAATATGTCTCCAGGTACGCCCATGGATGCATCCCTCTCATTGTGTTCATGGTTAAGGACATTAGCTCAGAATTAATCTTTACTGAATAATTATTTCACTCCTAATGTAAAATTTCATTTTAAATCAACCTCAACAATATGACCACCAAATATTCAGAACACATTTTTTGAAGTCAACTTTCACTCTTTGAATTCCAACCTCAATATCTAAGACATAAACTTTAATTAAAAGAAATCAAATCTTCAGTAATTGCTATCAATAAATTAAAATGATGTCTAAATGAATGTAAGTAAATGTTTGCAGTCAGTTGTCAAGGGTCTAATCCCAAAGTTAAGTCTAGTCAACTTGTTATTGAGATTTTACTGAAGTGTTTGTCAGAGTATGTAGTACAACCTCTCCACAGTGGCCCTCTGTAGAGCAACAACCTCTCCACAGTGGCCCTCTGTAGAGCAACAACCTCTCCACAGTGGCCCTCTGTAGAGCAACAACCTCTCCACAGTGGCCCTCTGTAGAGCAACAACCTCTCCACAGTGGCCCTCTGTAGAGCAACAACCTCTCTATAACTGTTCCTTCAAAATTTTCCTAAGTTGATATTTACTCTAAATTTAATCTCTGTAGAGCAACAACCTCTGAACAAAAGCCAATTATAAAGTTGTACTGTATTATTGTACTGTATTATTATTCAAATTGCCTGTTTACAGATATTGACCAATCCTCCGCTGTTATTCTGTGATGAACCAACATCTGGTCTGGACTCTTTCATGGCAGAAAATATTGTACAAGTATTGAAGAACATGGCTGACAAGGGGAAGACAGTGTTATGTACCATTCATCAACCTTCATCTGAAGTATTCTCATTGTTCCATCAGTGAGTATTTATTCTCTATTCTTTACATTCTTTTGCATTAAAACGAAATATATTAGTTCCTGGACGAAAGAAGTTTGCCGTGTCAAATGATGTCGCAGTCATTAAAAGTTGTCTCGTATAAATTGTAGAGTGAGTATTGTCATCCATCAACCACATTCTGGCAGGAGCGTAGCCAGCCATACACACTTAAACACATGTAAATTTAGTGACAATATCCAGCTTTTGGTCCTTATATCTAAAATTTAAATTTTGTCTAAGTCTACCCCCTTTTTTAAATGCATGTAGTTACGTACAACTGTTTTGGTTGTTGGTCTCGATGATTTTTCAATAAAAATCATAGACCAATATTCTATTAAAATATTCATTGGGGCCAAAAACATGCTAACTATTAATGTGTCATTATAAATATTGATTAAGGTCTTTATTGAATATACAGTCATTGTACATAATTATTATACTCATCAAATATTGATATAATTAGACGTCACATACAAAGTCAATATACTCAGAGATCACAAGATGATTTATGTTTACTTTCCATCATTTGAACATGATTGTATCATCCTATTGAATATCTACAACAATCTGTTAAAGTAACATTAAATTACCGATAAATCTGGCTTAAACTGTGTTTTGTATTATGTTTTATCTTACAAAGTGTTGTAACAATGGTCATGAAAAGGTTTTGCTGGAATATTTCTTTCTATTTTAATTTTGCCTAATGCCTATAGCTCTTTTTGAGTATAGACAGATTGAGTATTTGAGTATTGGCACACAGACATATTAATGAAGAGTTTGACAGTGGTGTGATGAAAGGAATCCAGTGTGATATACATGCTCTTTCTGAATTGACTCCTTTATTGACCTCGTTTCTTTTACATACCTGGAGCATATACATCATACATGCGGGTCTCCCTTTGGCACTTACCAACACATAATTGAAATAAATGAAAAGCATTTCAGAATTGACTAAGTGCCCTGACCAAAATCCAAACAGGGACCACTTGATCCAAAGTGGACAGTGTAATCCACTCCACTTCCCTGCTACCAAATGCATATGAAGTCTGCATCTGGGGTTTTGCTTTTTGTATGTATCAACAAAGTTATGGCCCTTGTTTCAACCCCTAGTTTTCATGAAATATCCATGTTTCTTATATTTCAGTGTGTTGGTTATGGCAGAAGGACGAGTTGCATACATGGGGGATGCTGACGGTGCTCTTAAATTCTATACACAGTATGTTCCTTAACACTTTACTTCGTGACACACTGACCCCTTTACTTCATGACGCATTGACCCCTTTACTTCATGACGCACTGACACCTTAACTCCATGACACACTGACCCCTTTACTCCATGACACACTGACACCTTAACTCCATGACACACTGACCCTTTTATTTCATGACACATTGACACCTTTACTCAATGACACACTGACCCCTTTATTTCATGACGCACTGACCCCTTTATTTCATGACACACTGACCCCTTTATTTCATTACACATTGACCCCTTTACTCCATGACACACTGACTCCTTAACTCCATGACACACTGACCCTTTTATTTCATGACACATTGACACCTTTACTCCATGACACACTGACCTCTTTACTCCATGACACACTGACCCCTTTATTTCATGACACACTGACCCCTTTACTCCATGACACACTGACCTCTTTACTCCATGACACACTGACCCCTTTACTCCATGACACACTGACCTCTTTACTCCATGACACACTGACCCCTTTACTCCATGACACACTGACCTCTTTACTCCATGACACACTGACCCCTTTATTTCATGACACACTGACCCCTTTATTTCATTACACATTGACCCCTTTACTCCATGACACACTGACCCCTTAACTCCATGACACACTGACCCTTTTATTTCATGACACATTGACACCTTTACTCCATGACACACTGACCTCTTTACTCCGTGACACACTGACCCCTTTACTCCATGACACACTGACCCCTTTATTTCATGATGCACTGACCCCTTTACTCCATGACACACTGACCCCTTTATTTCATGACACCATGACCCCTTTATTTCGTGATGCATTGACCCCTTTACTCCATGACATACTGACACATTAACCCCTTTACTCCATGACATACTGACCCTTTTACTCCATGGCTACTATAATACAGTGCATACCCTGATGCAGCTAATTATTGCTGTATACTATTTCTCAAATCAAAACTGTATTAAAATTTAAATTATGTGTTAATTTATTGTATAACAAAGATTTGTTTAAACAAATCAAGGATTGAGTAGAAAGCTAAGTAGAGCTCATGTATCTCGTTGATCATGTACAATGTTAAATAAAGTTATTTTATTTGATTTAGACAAGCCTGGACTTGGTATAACCATAACCTTACACGGCTCACTCTTCACATATTTATACCTGTAGTACAATTTCAGATTCACATATCGCTGGCTTAGAATTAGAAGGTCTTTAGTACTACTCACAACCTTATAAGACTCTAGCATACTAGTATTTGAAATCTGCAACTCAAGGCGCTTCTTATAAGCCTAATCTTATGAAAATCAGAAGTGGTCATGTTGACCAAACTGAAGTTTATAATGCTCGTTTTTCCATAAGTAAAGAGTAGTTTTCAGGTAGTTTTTTGTTGTTTTCTCAAAATATTGAATTTGTACTTACGACCTTCTATTTCTTAGCCAGCGATTTATTCATATCTTGTGTACAATCACAGAAATTCAAAATTCTATCATATAACAATTCATAGAATGAAATTTTATATGTCAAAGTAATAAGGTACTTTGTAACAGAAAAGTCAGATGCACACATTGGTAAGGTTGACTTGTTCAGAGATTTAAATTGATACAATTTGAATAAATAAATTTCAAAATTTACGCCATCCCACTGTCTTCTTTTCTTATTTGTATTCAAAAAATTTTTTATACAATCATTGTTGGACATCTGACTCCGATCTCTCAAAGCATCTCAAGTAGAAATCTTAACTAAAATTGAAATTTTTCTAAAATTACAGTCTGAAACTTTTGAAAATTATCTGTATTAAACTCAGAATAATGTTTATGTCTTGCGATGCTAATTTTGAGTCCAGAATCTTGTGGAAATTTACTCAAAGACATATACCAATATTTGAGATGAGATTTAGCTCAAATTGAGATGTTTTGGGAGACCGGGGCCTGTGAGAAAGGAAACAGACAATCCTTCCCATCACCATTTTTAAATAGATGATTATCTAGCTATTAATTTATAATGATCTACTTTTTAATGTCAACAGTAATTCATCAACTGAATAATTGCATGTATATGACAGGTCAGGATATCCATGTCCCACAAACTACAATCCAGCAGATTTCTACATTATGACCATGGCTGTTGTTCCTGGCAATGAAATAGAATGCAAGAAACAGATTGAGGTAAACAATACAACAATATTATGTAACCATGGTAGTTATCCGGATACACAATCGCTCCTCAGTTCCATCAGATTTGTGTTGTTTTGATAATTCACTGGCTTAGAATTAGAAGGTCATAAGTACTACTTACGACCTTATAAGACTCATACATATTTGAAATCTGCATCTCGAGCCGCTTCTTATGTTTTTCCATGAGTAAAGACTAGTTTTCAGAGCTACGACCTCGACAAAATAAGGCAACCTCGCGTTTTCGTTCTCTTTCTATAACTAAATGTTAAAGTGTAGGTTATACATATAATTATGTTTTTGTGCTTTAAATTATGGACTAAAATGATTATTAGGTATAACTTCAACGCGATAAATTGCAATTCAAAGACAAACACAAATCCGCTATATTTATCGTTTCTGAATATTTAGGAGCATGCAAACTTTATATGTTGTGCCAAATGTTTGAATGCGTTCCTAGGCAAATGTTACGGTCCTGGATTTAAATCCATAACAAAAATATAGGCAATTTTGTGTTTGTTTTTATACAGCAGTTTATCGCGTTAGAGTTATACTGTATAGATAAACCATGTTTTTTGAGCCGTGACTAATTTATGCAGCAAAGTTTATTCACCCTAAAAGGGTAGGTTTATATAAGCAATACCAATATAAGTTAAATAAGTTGTTTCATTAAGTAACTGAATACGTGGTCCAATGGATAAGGCGATGTTCTATAAGACTTACTTTTCTAGGTTCTATCCTTGGTAGAATCTAGAGTCGCTTTTTATATTTTTTTTTCAAATCCCCTGTTCAAGTAATATTACACAAGAAAGTTATGCATTTCCTGGAATTTATTTAATAATCAGTCTCTATTAGTTAAAATTAAGTGTCATTGTCATTGCGGGTTATTATATAATTTTGGCTGCGACTAGTAAAATTACTGGTGAAGATGCTCGTATGATATAGAATATTTATCATGGTTCATATTTACAGAAAATTTGCAAGGAGTTTATATATAAATTAGTCTATGTGTATCGAACTTGTATTGCCAGCAGGACACAAACACTGGCGTTAGATATTGCAATAAACTGTCTTTAAGCACCCACTATATATTCAAATGCATCATCTGACTCGGAGACAGACATAATACAATACACCAAGTCGAAAATCTTTGACACACGTTTAAGTATTGGATCCAGTAAAAGGTAAATTTAATTAATACTGGGTCCGTGGAAAGAAATGAAAACAGTGGACCCATTGCATGTAGATTGAAAAGTCATAATAATAAAATGACTTTTAAACAATGTCTTTATGTTCTTGATGAAAAAGAAACAAAAATAAAATGTAGTTGAGAAAAAAGTGCAGTTATCAGGACTTGAACCCGCATGAACTAGACTGAAAATCGAGCTTTCTACCGATTGAGCCAGCGATACTGACAATGTCATACAAAAATATATATCAACACATTTTAAATGCATCCCAACCAGTATATTCACACACCATGACTAAAAAGTGTAATCTCCCGTCACGGCTCAAAACTCGTGGTTGATCTATATATACTAAATAAACATGTTGATTTTTACAGTTGTGATAGATACTCAACGTTAAAGCATGCCTCCCCTATTCAGAAGACGTCAACCCGTTATTTGGATTACCCATGTTTAATACTATACCTGTAATTATAATGAAATTGTGTGTAAATATAGATTATTGGTAATATTGCTATATTACAGACAATATGTGACAAGTTTGATGCCACAGAACAATCCAAGGGAATCAAACAAGGTATCACATCTGTAGGATCCAATCCTAAACGATCTGGAGTTATAGTAAGTCAATATATACTGCAATCTTAAGCCTATGTCCCACTGAGGAATTCCACATCGGCGATGTTCTCCCGATTTCTTCCGATACCACCCGATTCATCACAATTCCTTCAGATATCACAAAAGGGCTCATGACTTTCCCTAGACCACGAGGAACCTGTTCCAGATGTCCTGATAGCTCATTGATTTAAATCGGGAGTACATCACCGAGGCAAACTATGGTCAGTGGGACCTAGGACTTACTTGATTAATTTGAATTGTTTGAGTTCATGATATGAACTTCTATTTCGAATAACATAAAGAAAGTGAATGCTTTCTAAGTTTGTTAGAATTCAATAGTGAAAGATCATCAGTTCTTTCCTTGCCTAATTGGCGACAGACCTGTGGCTTAAAGGGAAGAGACAAAAAGTTAAACTTTTTGTGATACAAGACCACTGGTTGGGATAACCTAGCTCTGTCTGAATATACTTCCTGGTTCTTTAACATGCCGGTGCATAGCACTCGTACACACCAGACTAGCTCTGGATATCCAACCAGTTTAGTAGGTAGGAAACTGTGTAAAGTGTTCCAGAAATGGACAACTTTTCTGGCCAAGATTCAAACCAGGGACCCTTAGATCTTTAGTCAAGAGCATTACCGACATGACCTCCATGTCATGGATTTCTATAAAATATTGGATCTGTAGTTTTTAACAGATGCTTGTTCTGGCCTAACTAATTTTTATTCTAGCCTTATTTATAATTATTCTGGCCTAAATATTTTTATTTTGGCCTAGCTACTGTATATTCTGGCCTAAATTATTTGCCTTTTGGCCAAACTTATAATTATTCTGGGCTAAATATTTTTCATTTTGGCCTAACTAATGTTTATGCTGGCCTAACTAATATTTGATTATTTAACTTTCAGTTTGAAGAGGCTTTCAGCAACACATCTAGGTATGTCTTTAGGGGTGGGTACAGGATTTGGTGTGGGGGTTGTTAAATGTTGTAAATGTTAACATACCCCACTTGAGGAAAATTATGAAGCGAGCTTGAAAAAATCATTGTTTATCTGAAAAGCATGGCTACAGACTCATTCTTTACTTGATTATATTAATGTTTAACGAATTTTGGGTGAACAAAACGAGCTAGAAAAAAATCAGCAACTAGGTGGTAGGTGGTCCGGGACAAAAATGCATATTTTAGGTTGCTTTCACCTGTAACAAAAGACAAAATACCCATGCTCCGATGATTTGAGGGGGGTGAACGCCCTCTTCTGCCCCCTCTAAAGCCGCCCTTGGTCTTATAAGATTTCTTTGCCATGTATAGTCTTACTGCCAACTTGATAACCTAGTGGTAGAGTATCTGCTTCAAGCAGGGGAGGTCTTGTGTTTGATCCCAGTCCATGGCATACTAAAGAAATAAAAATGGTACCAGTACTTCCCTTGCTAGATACTCATTGTTAAGGGAAGTTGGATTCTCTCTCTCATACCCTCGTGATGATGGCTACCACTAGGAATGATGTGTCGAGTGTGAATAATATAAGTAAGGAAACACTTGTTTCACAATCGACATAAAAAAATTAGTGTAAACTAAATGTGTAACCTTCAAATAGAAAGGATATTAAGGAGGTACGAGCTGCTTTCAAAATCGTATTAGATAAGAACAAACATGAATTTTAGTTTCAATGATCGCATATGAATGTTGATTAATGAAAATAAACAAAATATTATCGCACAAATTAGATATTTTTAACTTTTTATTTTTTGCCTGTATGAAAAAGTGGGTGGGGAACGGCAAAATTGTGAATAATGTTGGTTCACAATAAGTCCCTACAATTGTTCAAATGCATATGCTTATATATAATATGTAGTGCATGGTTTAGTTATAAGAGGTAGCCACACTTTGAAATATTTTTAATAAAAAATTATTTCATTACAATATGCAAATTAGGTTAATTTTATGCAAATTTTTTCATAATTAGTACTTTTTTATGCACAACTCACAAAAAAGGCTGGTGACCCCTATTTTTTATTTGACTAAACTGGTGTTCTATTTGATACTAAACTTAGGGCCAATTTTAAATCATTTTCGATCGTTGGGTATTTTTTGACGTTCATTTGAAATCGTTTGAAAATCACACTTTTTTGCAAGTGGGTGGGGTAACTATTTATCATGTTCAAATACTGAATTTGTTCACCAGGCAGCTTGAATTGTGACTAATGTCAATAGGAATGACCATTGAACACACAAAATATCATGCATTGTTTAAAAGTGGTTTCATATAGTTATAATCTTAAAAAGAACATAATTGTGCCCTAAATGCAGGAAATAGATAAAATGACCAAAACACAATGGTAGGTCATTAGAAAGCCATGTATGTCGAAAACGAGCCTGGTGACATATCTTTTTTATGATTTCAATGTTGTTCTAGAAGACTGTTCTGTCATTTTAAGATGTTTCAAGGAAAATTCGATCGTTAGATAAAAGGTGCGCGTACCTCCTTAAGCTAATTTAAAAAAATCTATTTTAGTCGAACTGTGATACCTTGATTGCCCTAGAAACATGTTTGTTTGTGTTTTAGATATGAAGCCCCATGGTATCAACAGTTTACAGCTGTATTTGCACGATCATGGTTGACAATGATACGTGAACCAATGGTTGTACGGGTACGAATTGCCCAAACTGTTGTAAGTATAACAATTAGTGACTTGTGACAAATAACACTTGAAAATACCATAAGACATCTTCAGGAAATATCTAGTCTGTTTGTACCCTATTCTATTATTTTTTCTCCTTCATAGAAAAGAGAGTGTATACGGTAAAAACAGAAGGTTTCACCAGGGATTAATTTTTTGCTATATTTGCAAATTTGATAAGTGTACAAAAATGTATGCTATTAAGTGAATATACAGAAGATATAGGCAGTAAAACCCAGAAAGTAGATATTTCTGAAGTTAAACATTCACAAAGAGACAATCATAGAGCGAGGCTATTTATGTTTATACCTGCCTAATCGGCCAATGATCTCTGACTTCAAGGAAAGAGACAGAAAGTTTATGTAATCGTGATGTACCCCACTGGCACTCGACCAGACAAACAATTCTATAAATTGCTGTGGCCTATGATCTTTGTTTATATGGCTGGTTGCTATAATACAATTTTGACAGAATTTAGTATTTTTACCAACAGGTTATTTTTTCATAAACAATAATTATACTGTATGTACAGTTCAACCTCTCCAGAGCAGCCCTCCCTTTAGTTACAACCTTTCTTTAGCAACATAATCATTTTTGTTCCAGAAGCAACCATTTACTATCAATTTTACCTCTTCAGAGCAACCACCTCTGTACTACAACAAAAGTGAACATACAATGGTTTGCTAATTAAGTTATCCACCGAAAATGAGGAAGTTTTTCATATTATACCTACCAAACTTAATGTTTCCCAAAAGGTGTTGCTCTTCAGAGGGACAGAGAGGACTAGGTATAGTGTAGTAGTTGTTATACAGAGATCATACTGTATTGGATGTACAGAGATCATACTGTATTGGATGTACAGAAAACATACTGTATTGGATGTACAGAGATCATACTGTATTGGATATACAGAGATCATACTGTATTGGATATACAGAGATCATACTGTATTGGATGTACAGAGATCATACTGTATTGGATGTACAGAGATCATACTGTATTGGATGTACAGAGATCATACTGTATTGTATGTACAGAGATCATACTGTATTGGATGTACAGAGATCATACTGTATTGGATGTACAGAGATCATACTGTATTGGATGTACAGAGATCATACTGTATTGGATGTACAGAGATCATACTGTATTGTATGTACAGAGATCATACTGTATTGGATGTACAGAGATCATACTGTATTGTATGTACAGAGATCATACTGTATTGGATGTACAGAGATCATACTGTATTGGATGTACAGAGATCATACTGTATTGGATGTACAGAGATCATACTGTATTGGATGTACAGTACAGAGGTCATACTGTATTGGATGTACAGAGATCATACTGTATTGGATGTACAGAGATCATACTGTATTGGATGTACAGAGATCATACTGTATTGGATGTACAGAGATCATACTGCATTGGATGTACAGAGATCATACTGTATTGTATGTACAGAGATCATACTGTATTGGATGTACAGAGATCATACTGTATTGGATGTACAGAGATCATACTGTATTGTATGTACAGAGATCATACTGTATTGGATGCACAGAGATCATACTGTATTGGATGTACAGAGATCATACTGTATTGGATGTACAGAGATCATACTGTATTGGATGTACAGAGATCATACTGTATTGGATGTACAGAGATCATACTGTATTGGATGGTTATTTCAGATACTTGCGTTGATGTTAGCGTTGATATACCTACAGTTGGATAAAGATCAGCCCGGTGTGATGAACATTAATGGTGTATTGTTATATTTCAGATCCTTGCGTTGATGTTGGGTTTGATATACCTACAGTTAGATATAGATCAGCCCGGTGTGATGAACATAAATGGTGTACTGTTCCTTATGCTGACAAATATGACATTCTCTAATGTGTTTGGTGTATTAAATGTAAGTTTAACATCTCCTGCATAATTCATATCCTTACCCTGGGTACTAATGCTGTTTTTATCATGCCTGTAGCCACACTGAAGCACTCTGAGGTGCTTGCCATGGTGAAAAATTTACAAATTGCCATATAAGCATGTTTTTGAAGAAAAAAATGCCTCAAATAGACCCTAGAAAATATTTGCCTCAGTGCCTCATTGTCTCTGGATGCGAATCCTGTTCATCCATGATATAAAGCGACTTAATTCCATAAAAATGTGAGTAGCTGCAGGATTTGTGTCAAGTAGAACATAAATATTATTATAGGATCTATATACAGTCAAACCTGTGTTAAAAACCACCAGTCCTGTGAACAAAAGAGCACTATTACAAAACCTGTCTACAAATACCACCAATTTTATCTGCCATCGGACCATTTTCTGATATTTAACCTGTTAAGAGAGACAACCTGCCAACAAAGAGCACATTTTGCTGTTGCTACCGATGGTCTTTACAGACAAGCTCAACCATACCTGCTAAATTCTAACTGTCAACTATTTAGATCAATCAATGTGTGGTGATATTGAGACTTTGGTACAAGATAAGACCTGTAGGAATCAACCATTTTCAATTTCTGATTTAAATGAGAAGTACAAATGTACATTTTTTTTCAGTCGTTTCCATTGGAGACACCGATATTTATGCGAGAGTATGGTATAGGCTTATACAGAGTGGATATATACTTCTTGTGTAAAAGTCTTGCTGAGGTAATTATATTTCCCGTAGATTGTTTGATGAATTATTAGTAAAAGTTAACCTGGTCCTCCTGTGGAATAATTTAACTGCTGATTATTTCACTATTAATACCTCATGTATACTTAAATTTGACAATAATCATTAATTAGGCTGTTGTTTTACATTATTTATTAAGTTGAGAGTTCTAAATTCATTGATTGTGAGAAGTCTTAATATTTTGTGCAATCAACAAGGGAGATAACTCATGCATTTTTTCAACATTGTGACATTATGTAATAGTGATTGTTTCCCTTGTTAAAGTAAATTATATTTATATTATTACTTAGATGTTTACATGTATAAGTCTTTGACTAATTACTGTACATTAAATGGATATTTCCAATTAGGGGGCAGACGTTTGGCATGAAGAAATATTAGCATTTTGTTTTTATTTCTTAGTAGAGTTTTTTGTAATACTATAAATTGACACTACAAGGTGTTTTGTAAATATGCCAAATCCACCAATATTTCCTCTTCACTAACTAATTATACAGTCAATGTTTTCTCATTTCAGCTACCGTCATTCCTTATTATTCCATTGATATTCTGTGTCCTCACATACTGGATGGTGGGTAAGTGTTCATTGTTTGACTTCTATATAATATATCTGCTCACACTTCATTTTCGGATCCAGAGTAGACGGTATACCCCAGAACTAAATAGTTTGACAGACCCAATCTTGAGCAAAATAGCTGTTCGGAGAAACACTGCTGGTTCTGCACGCATGCACTACATAGAGTGATTTGTGAAACAAGTTCTTACAACTTATATTAATCACTCTGGACACCTCATTCTTGGTGGTATCCATCAACACGAGTGTATAAGAGACAATAGCCAGTTTTCCCTTCTATGGTGAGCAAGGGAATAACTTACTGATACCATGTGAATTTTGTCATTCTATGAACCTATAACCTCCCGCAATCATGATCCATGCAAGCTATCACAAAACTTTCTAGGTCGAAATATAGATTTGTCCTTGTCTGTCCCTTTCGTATGGAGCAATATCTCCATAGATATGCCTTCTAAATGGTTTGAAAAATATTAAATCTTAAACTTAATGTTACTGGAGGTTTAATCATCCAGATTAATGTATGAACAACTGAATTATTGCCCTTGAATTAATAAACAATTTATTTTAAACTTATGGTATACGACACTAAAAGGTTCTGACCTGCAATCACTAGACTTGGTATGAATATTTATTACAACTCTAGTTTAAATATTTATTGACATATGTTAATATCTTGGATGTGTGGCATCTATATACAAAGTGTGTTATATATTTCAGGCCTGTATAATACATTTGAAGCCTTTTTGGTGTTCACAGCTGTGTTACTTCTAGTCGCAAATATATCTGTATCTTTCGGTAAGTATTCTATTGTTTGTATTTAATAGTCCACACCTCTAGGGAATTTTGTTTTCCATATTTTCCTTGAGGGACATCAACAGAGAAAGTAAGAAGATCAGTTTAGACACATGAGCAAATGTAATCAATACTTTCTTAGAAAGAGTGCAAGACGGGAAACGTCAGAAGGGCAGGCATCGTGAAACTGTTGCTTTTGATTACAAATAGATGTCACAGACAAAATAAGACAATTTTAGAAACTTGACATTATCCGAGATATTATCATAAAATTAGTCGCAGGAAAAACTTACATCTTATGTCTATACACATGCAAATTTTCTTTGCGATATCAGAATGCAGGGATTTGATAAATATACACTGAAACTGTATACTTTCTTATTGGACACCCTGTAGTCATGTCATGTACGTATTTTAAAAATACATTCTCATTGTATAAGTTACATGTACCAGCATCGTATTTTGAGACCTGATTGTATAAGATATATCAATGCATTTTATTTGTTACTAATTCACTCTATAACAGATATTATTGTGCTTCCTGGGATCTGCGATATTTTACAACAAGATTATATCAATGGATTGTTTTATCTTGCACAGGTTATATTGTATCAACAGCAGCTAATTCAGTATCGACAGCTCTGGCTATAGCCCCACCATTGATGATACCACTACTGATGTTTGGTGGTTTCTTCTTGAATTCAGAGTACGTATCATCAACAGTAAAACCTTATAATGTCAAATCACTTATTTTTGTTGGCGTTAAATTTCATTGATTATTTGATATTATAAAAATGTTATTTCATGAGGTTGTTAATTTGTGGGTTACAAAATATAAAAGAGAAAATCTTTGCTTTGTACTGTAATCCTATTTACTTTCGTGTTTTTCAGTTTCCTGCAATGTCCATATTAATGTTTTAAGCACTTTCGCGGCTACTTAATTTCGCGAAAATTATACCACTCGCGAACTCCGCAAACTAAATTGTGTGAAATAATTTCTGGGTTTACAGTATTTGTTACCTCAATTAACCTTAAGATTATATTTCTTGCTCGAGTTTAACCATGAAATCTACAAAAATTTAACCCTCACGAAAGTAATGAAATTTACGTTTACAACAAGACCACTACAAGGACCCTTCTAATATAAACTGGTCTTATTGTTGAGTTCTTCTAAATGTTGAAGTTGATTGAAAGTGCAACAGTGAAAACAGACTTGACAATAATCATGGACCATGAGGAGTGTCAACAGAGCCAAATTAAAATCAGGAAAATTGTATGAGGCAGACCATTTTTGCCAAACAAGAGGCCTTCAATGATATTGTTTCCATAATTAACTTCAGAGCAGATTATATTCGCCATATCTTTTCTAGGGAATTTTCATCAAATAACTTCTATTTTGATCAGAAGCCACTTCTCTTTTAGGAATGATAAATCCGGAAAATTGACACCCCTGATGGACTTTAAATTTTGAGGTTGATGCTACTTTATTATTGATATTGTTGTATTATTGATACATGTATGGTCTTATTAGTGAGGTGGTCTTATTATTAAGGTTATTTCAACAGAATTATGGCCCCTGATTGACACTTAGCTAGTTATGCTGGACAAGGCTTTCACTGTGTTATAAGAGTTTATTGAATGCAGTCTTGTTTTAACATGTTACATGTACATTGCCTGTTGCTATGAAGTAAATTATATTTCTATTTCAGTTCAATACCTGTATACTTTATATGGTTGGAGTACCTGTCCTGGTTTAAATATGCTAACGAGTTGATTGCAGTCAATCAATGGAGTAATGTTGATTCTATACGTAAGTTTGCAATATCTTACTGAATTTTAATCATCTACCCGCTTCACTTCACACTTTCACTTCAGCACTTTCGACAAAGGGGAAGATCTTCTTGAGATCCTCTGTGTATCAAAGTTACCGGTATACACTGGGCAAATTAAAGAACCAGGCTGTCTATTCGAAATAAAAGCATACTTCTGCAGCGCCGTACATGCCAGTATCTAATGTCTCTCTCTCCCTTCAGGGGCTTTCTCTCAGTCTGTCCCTTCGGTAAGATCATGCTGTATCTGCACTGGTAGAGGATGCACCTGCGCCCTTGTGGCTGCAACACTATAATGTAAAGTGCCTTTGAACGTGAGTACGCATGAAAAAGGCGCTAATTAATATAAATCTGGTATATTTAAGAGCATTAATTTTGTTCTTGCTTTCAATAACATCTCATGTTCAATGTTGTAATTGTACATTTAGTTATAGTTTCAATACATTTTCAAAGTTTCCCATTGGAATAAATCCTGGTTATCAGTTGGACAGTTCTATTGATAGTTAAGTGCCAACTTCATGGAACTTTTCTCAAATATTTATCAACACTTATATTATTAAGGTACTTAGTAAAATTAAAAACGCACAATGTTTGTCAATATATCAGTGTGCAGCAAATAACAGATTATTTTCTGATATATATATTTTGTATGAAAATACTGGTATCTGTAAATTATAATAAAAATTAACTCCAATAGTTTCTAGGTACAAAAAGCATCAAGACAAATATGTGTAAGGAGTATATTGCATGTTATTTCCATCTCAAAACATGCTTATTTTGATAAGTTTTCAAATTGCATTGGTGAAAGTTTACAGGCCTATGCCTGAACTTCAGGTATTGAGTGTACAATAAAACATTCTTTTCTTCATTTCCCCTATGTAAATGGTCAATTTTTGAAGATTTCAGGTTTTTCAGATTTTCTAACTTTCACCCATGAAATTGTCACCAAATTGTTCCAAAACTTTTAGTCCTAGTTCTCAGATTTTTATATTATTTTTCAGCATGTGATAACAGTACGGGTTCAGAGAACATATGTTTGTATAAAACTGGTGACCAGGTCTTAAAATATCTCAACTTTGAGGAAGTAAGTACTTAATATGTAATTTTATATTAAAAAGACAAATTATTTAGGATCTATAAATTGCCCTCATCTTTTGGGAAACCCATATACAGATTTGTCTCCCTTGTTTTCCTTAACTAAAAAATTTACATCAACAGAGTACCTTTGTTTTTCTTAGCTGATATTTGTAGTTGCCTTACATTTAAGTTATTATATTATCATAGTGAAAATAAAAATATATCCTTTTAGAAATATTTTCTCAGAATTAATAAGTACTTTCAACTGATAATTATAGTTGTCTTCAATCTGAGAGAACAGAAAGAATTCAACCCATTGAAAAAGGTGGCATTGGTCCTCAGTCAGCATTTAAAAAGTAACATTTTTTTAGTATTTCATTTATTATTTTTATTAATCACATATTTAACATTTCAGGACAACAAATGGCTTGATTGGGGCTTGCTATTCGGAATGTTGATCGGTTACAGAATAGTAGCATTTCTAATCTTGTTTCTCAAGGCAAGAAGATCCAAGAAATAAACTGTTACCATTCAATAAGGATTGTTGAACAAACTATGGAACTCACTTGTTGACTCTTAAGCTTAAGCTTGGCGATGCGTATTATGTTAACATAAAGTGAGATTGTTGCGATAGCCGCATGGTCTGTGTTTATACTTCAGATTGTCAGACAATGGTTGCCTTGGCAACATCTGGTAGTGCATAAAAAATAATAGGTTCAAATCACACCATCAGTGGAAAAAAATGAAACCAATTGTTACAGTCCTCATAATACTGTTAAAACAGAAAATTTTGTACCAGATTAATTTCTGCTATATTCGCTAAATGAAAAGTTCATGAAAATGAATGTTTCTGAACTTACACCAGGGCATTTAAACATAGAAAGTATTTTTTTCTGAATTTTAAAAATCGCAACATTCAACCTTACAAACTCAGTATAACTGATTTGTGAAATTCTGACCTTGAGAAAATGTCGGGTTTTATAGACTAGTATGGGTTTTTAATGAATTTTCTTATGCAGCTTCTTGCCCAGCAAGACAGTGTGTTGCTTCTTAGTTTAAACACTATTTATTCCCACAATATTTTTAAAAAAAACATGTGTTTATTAATTACAAAATGAAATGCTTAAGGATTGGGAAACCAGTTTAATATGAAACTTATATAAATCCCACTCCTTTACAAAATATAATTATAAAAATAATCATATACATAGTATAGAAACATCCAGACTATATGACTGTCAGGATAGAAAGGGGATAGATTGAGCAAGAGAGATAAAGGAAAACTAGCAGAAAAATGTGGAAGAAGTAGAAAAAGTGTTTCATCTGGATCAGTGCAACTCTGTTGATTCGATTAATTACATCCTTATGCATAATAGGTAATTATTATCTGATATCACATGACTGTAGACTGTATGTGCTGATCACATGACTGTAGACTGTATGTGCTGATCACATGACTGTAGACTGTATGTGCTGATCACATGACTGTAGACTGTATGTGTTGATGTAACGGTGATATTTTTATCCCTTTACTGTTGGTTCAATTCTTACTTTGTTTATTATTTACATTAATACTTATATTAAGATATATATGTACCTATGTATATATGTAAGGAGTCGTGGAATATATTACATAAAGACTCACTCAAATAAGTTCAAAAATAATCAGTAGACTAATGTATATAATCAAGCCCAACTAATTTAACTAGTAATTTAAGCACAATCTGATTGATAATTAGAGCCGTGACAGGCATTCAATATTACCTCAGTTATGGTAGGGAGGTTGGTTAGGATATACCGATGAATCATACCCAGTATTGCTGTCAAGGTCAAAATGAAATTTAACACATAATGACTAATTCTCATTATGCCAGTCTTCGTTCAATTACCTTCAAATACATTTTAATGATGAATTATAATCACATGGTCCTTTGACAAACAGCTTAAACAAACAGTACGGCAGTGCAATATCTGCTGTAGCCTGTAGCATACATAATGTCAATGGGCTGGCAGTAGAGAAAAAGGGGTTGCAAGAGAATTCACTTGTAAACAAAGTATTTTGCCTTCTGGCCTTGTCATTTATATCAATGCTAAAATACAATGAACTCAGGAACTGCGATATAGTGTGTAAGACTTGTTGACACCCCAGGAGGCGTCATGGAGGTGATTTCTGTGTAATGTGTTTTTATCAGCTCATCTATTTTTTTTTAAAAAGATGAGTTGTTGTCATCATTTAATTGTCATTGCTTGGTAAAGTTTTATGCAAGGGTTATAACTTTTTTTACAGTGACAAATATCAGATTAGTGTCTGCACCAGCAAGGCAGTGCTGTTGTTATATTGTATAGTCAATGTTAAATCTCTCTATCACTGTTGTATATAAACACATACCTTAATTGGTACTGTTCTAGTCACTAGAGTGATTGTCTACTACGAGTCACGGATACCGCAATGTTTTCAGACATTAGTAGTTGAATTGTTGAGCAGGTTCCCAATTATAATGATTTTAACACATTTATGTCAATATAACAAATGCAGTGCTAAGTGCAAAACTGTCCTTACTCAATGAAATCAAAGTAAAAGTTATGACAGTGTTGTATTTAACCATCAACATGTGCAGACCAGCTGTTGACCAGCTTGTTTTAATGAATACATATTTTGTCTGTCATTTTTCAACTCTTTTTCAACTTTCAGCCTTAAATTATTATGTGTGCTTTTTACAAAAATATTTTGTGTGTTTTTGATAATGGCTGAAGGCCAAAATGTAAATATAAAGAGTTCTTTTTTCAAATGTCTAGCATAAATATCGTATTTATTTTGTATCAAAGATACTTGTGTATGTATACCTCATATTTGTAAATCATTGCTCGTCTTTGTTACTACATGTATGTCATGTTGTTTTGTCTTTTGTTATTATCTGTGTGTGTATCTTTAAGTCTGTCGGAAGTCTGGAATATTTGTCAGTCTAGGTATTTACTGCTATCATGGTCTGACGCAGTTTAATATATTGTCGCCTTAGAATAATAAGGTCGTAAGTGTACAACGTTATAAGACCGATACATATTCAAATGTGTGACGCAATGCGCATCTTATTAACCTATTTTCATGAAGATCAGAACAGGTCATGCTGACCAAAACTGAAGTTGAAAAAGCTTGTAGGTTTTTGATAGAAAGCTAACCATAAGGCAAGAAAAAAAGAAATCAGTCATTTGAATTATAGCCTCATTTTGTATAGTACAATATAATATTTTTTTACCTCATATTTCGCTAATTATATCATTTATGTGTAATACTGTTGAAGTCCATGTCCCTACAAGCCTTCAAATCCTGGACCTTTAGTTTAGTTAGAAGCTTGACCGTCTCTTAGAGAATCAAGGCTGTTGGACGTACAGTACCGCCTTCCTTGAGCAACACCCTTTGGACACACAAAGCTTGGTTATTGTACAGAGGTTGTTGCTCTGGAGAAGTAAATTGATAGTAAATGGTTATTTTGTAACAAAACGATTATGCTGCTGAAGAGAGATTGTTGTTCTATGAAGGGTCACTCTGGAGAGGTTGCACTGTATGTTAACAAGACTCGATGTTTCAGTTGTTTTCTCCACCCATGTGTTGTTTTATAAGTTGTTTATAAGTGGACTGTCTGTTGTTTTAGTAGTTAAAAACTACAGTAAAACCTCGAACAATAAGACCACACTTTGAACCCTTGAAAATGGGTCTTCTTATTGAGTTTCCTTATTCTCATCTCATTTTAGTTAGTTTAAATATTAAGTTTAACTATTTAAAGCAATACAAACAGTCTAATCTGACTTTTGTTCTGAATTAAATGCAGTCCAACTTCTGTGATCAAACACCTTTAGAATCTGCAAATATTGCTTATTGTTTAGAGGTTGCTGCTCTACAGAGGTTAAATCTATAGTTTATATCTGCGTAAGGAAATGTTAAAGGTGTTGTTATAGAGAGGCTATTGCTGTACAGAACATTAGTCTGCAGAGGTCGTACAATACAATTTGACAGTTGGTCTTTAATTAAAGGTTTTACTGTAGAAAACATATGAATTTTAATGATGTTATTATTTATTGTATAATTTTATTTAAATAAAGTTAACAGAACATCTTGGTGTTTATTTATATTTGCTTAGTAAAGATTTACACCCGCACAGCTATTGCTGTTTGCAGACCACTTAATGTAAATGTAATACACTGTATAGACATACGCCCACACAGTTTGTGCTTTAGGCAGACCATTATACACCGACACCCTTATGTTTTAGGTTCAATTCTTGTGGTGAGCATATTGTTTATCTATGACATTTTGAGTACAGTCAGGTTCTCCACCTTATTCACCACATGTGTGGAAGTTATCAGATGCTTCCTCAGGACTGGCTGGTATTTCTGCTGGTAGGTACAAACACTTTCGTCATTGAAATATTTAAAAAAATAAGACATGTATAGCATGGTGATCAAGAATTTAATGCAAAAACAAGATATAATGATTTAAAAAACAATTAATTCCAAAGAATGCAGAAAAAGTTCAATGCAGATTCAATTTCATGAAATTCACAACAAATGCTGACAACAGTACACTGCCATACAAACATTAAGTATTTTGTGACACAGGGACGTCATTCAAGTCAAACATAGTGTGTATAAAATGTTTGTTATGTAGACATGAATCACAATCTACAGGTAGGTTATCTGTCATCTGTTCTAACAGTTCTATCAAATCTTCACGTGATCGATGAACCGGTCGTTGTCGTATCATTCTTACAGCTTCTCCCTGAACAATAGAACAGAACATTAATCTACTGACTTGCATACATGCCAGATCTCCCTCATCATGAGTGAATCTCACACATTTGAGACTCACGCATGCTCCGAGGCAAATTGGTCAAATCGCACGCATTTCTTGGACATACTGGAACCTGACATTTTTTGTTAACATCATGAAAATGATCACAAATATAAGTTTAAACTGTTTCATAAGCTGCAAGGTATTGTTATGAAAATACAATAAGGGAAAACACCATACAAACTTCCTAACTTTAAGTTTAAAGTTTGAGCAAGGAATATTTCCCTGATTTCCATCACCAATCTCATGCAGAGGGGTCTCAGAACATGGCATGTATGGACTTGATTCAACTAGAGATGAACTGGTTGGTAATCTAGAAGTAGTTTGGCATGTATCGGTGTTGTACACGGGGCAAGTTAAACAACCAAGTAGTCTTTGTATCACAAAACTGTCTCTTCCCTTAGTCATTAGCTAATCTGGTAGTGAAACAGGACTGCATTCAATGAACGCTTATGTCTGGTGGAAGCCTTGACCGAAATAACTTGGTAAACTTAGTATATCAGGGGCCATTATTCTGTAGATGTTTAAAAGTGATACATGGCATTGACAATGTAAGGTATTTATGATGGTAAACAAGTATGCCAATCTCGAAAGCAATGCCTTCATGGACTTTTAAAAACTTTAAAGTTTTGGTTAACATTTTCAATTGAACAAACAAACGAATGGAAGGACAGGACAATCACTATATGCCTCCCGCATCAGTAGATATCCCGGGACGTAAAAATAAATGAAAGCCACTTAGAACTGTCTCAGATGAAACAACAAACAAACAGGAAGTCCAAGGATACAGTACCTGTAAGTAGAACTGTACTTTCAGAGGTCGGGACTGAGCCACTGTATTAGCTCCTGAGTTAGCGATCAGATCCAGAATCTCATGTAGATCTTTCACACCATACGTCGGCATACAGTTAGCTAAACCTACCAATTCCAAAACAGTTTCACTATTTTGGTCCAAATGACAACGTATCTAAAATGCACATATAATAGCATCAGATGATAAACAAGGGCAATAACTCTGCTGTAACTGACTACATGCAAACCATACATCGTTTGTGCACGTACACATGTATGGTAACCTAAATTCCTACACACTATCATGAACGTAGGTAAAAAATTGTTGTTTACACAAAACTTGAGTGGTCTTTAGTTCAAAATAGCCAACTATTTCATCATTCAAGGGCCATAACTATGTAGTTCATACAAAAGTATACTGCTGTAAATGAAAGTTGCAGTTCCCCATGGTTCTAGAGAAGTTATCATTTGTACAAACTTTAAGGTTTATTTATACAGAAATCACAACTGTGACTCCAGACAAACACACACAAGGAAAAATTATACAATTAACTAAAGTTCCACAGTCAACTTCTCCACAAGTGGAACACATGATCGTACCCTAGCTAAGTCACCAAAGAACATAACTAACCCAACCTGGGAATAAAGCCCAGATCATTCATTTCATAGCTTAGTAGTATTAGTATACCACCATCATACACAAGCCACACAGGGTATTTGTTAGTTTTGTTCAGTTCTAGCGCTGTTTCTCAACAATTGTACAGATATACACAGCAGGCAGATTCACATAGCAAGTGTTCCCTGGCTGTATCCTAACCAGTTCTTACTTACCCCTCCAAGAAGAACCAACAACTTCTCCACATGTGGAGGAAAATCAACATTGTTGTTGACTGTACATGGAAGGCTATGACCTGCCCATATTGACAATCAAACCCAGATTGCCAGGTTACAAATCCAGCATACTATTAACTACTGGACCACAGTGACATAATTCCCAGACAGAATATTAATTCATCATGACCATAATTGATCAGAATCAAGGTAGCACACAGACAGAAGTTTCTATGTCTTTGTATTGTGTGGATAGTCACTGCCGCCATTCCTGTGTAATTTCACATCGTTTGAGCGTACACTGTATTTACTAATTTACTATACCTCGATTCCATTAGCCTTCAATCTTCTGTCAGCAATGTAGATAAATGTCTGACATGTATTGGATGGTACCATTTCCAACAGTTTCTCATACAGTTTTACATTACCAATACTTCTGTTACCATGACAACCATTTGATAAAGAGAAAAAGTAAATTGCAAAGTAAACGACAGCTCATTTTACCCCAAAACATAGATATTACATTTCAATGTCATTTTTCAATTTCACTTCACTTTTAAGAGTTACACAAAAGAAACATTTTTACAACGTAAATTGAAATTATACACATACTTTAAAACATTTACAATTATACTATTATATATTGTTGTCCCAGTATATTGTGTACTTTGCTTATACTTTCTTATGTGGCGTCACATGATCATGATTTTTTGTAGGTACCTTTATATATTCAATCTTTACAGGAATTATGCGTGAAAAGTATACAGATATGTATATAATGTGTAGTATCCCTAATTGTCATTCTCAAACTTTCTATGAATCATTGCTCATATTTTTACTTCTGCTTTTAAGAATGTCTTTAAGTGTCATAACGGTAAATTTCAAATGAAAATCATTATTTGAGCGAAAAAAACACATGTTTGAATAGCCACACTAAATATAGAAATTGTTATTGGCCTCTCCCACATACCCCATTTCATAAAGCTAGCACGAATAATCGAAATTGTTTGAGTTATGGCAGGATCCAGATTTTAGACTGACTGCAGACAGGTCGAGAGCAAACACAGTCGCCTCCAGTTTTATTTCCCGGGCAAAACAATTAAGATCACACACCTTTCATTAAGACCTATAGTGTTTTCCAGCCTGGACGCTGGTATAATGTGATTCTCAATCAGTTCCTGATATAACAATGTTTCTTCTACACGATGTGGATTGATCACCTGAAGCTTGTTTCCATGACGACACATCCAACCATTGTAAAACTTCAATGCACCAATTAATTCTAGGCATGCTGATTTCTGAGTTTGTCTGTAGGTAAATTAGCAAGATAGATTAGTATAAGAGCCAGGTTACAGAATTTTCATGCTTAGACCGAACTTAAAATACTCTTTGTTTCCCGACCCAAGCCGATTTAGGATGGGTAGGTAGGTAGGTAGGTTTTTATTTCTTCAGAATGATAGTTATTGGTCAAGACAAACAAAGAATGAAATTTAGTTATAACTCTAAGGTGAAAACCAACTGTTTTAAATTTAAAATACACTGTAGTTACCAAATTTACTACAAAGAAACAAGCCTGTAGACAAATAACATTTCTCACAAATTTTTCTTAAAAAAATATTCTCAATTTGGGCAATTAAATATTTTGGGTAGGGCCGTTTTTTCCGGGTAGGTAGGGAAAGGGGAAACGAACAATATCTTATTTTAGGCGTAATATGACAAAATATACATAGATTCCATGTGGTTATCCATATCAACCAATTACTGGTGTGCATGTTGTTGTCACATAGATACTGGTTATTTGAGCAACCTTATTGGAGTTGTTGAGATAGCCGAGTGATCTAATGTATTCATACTTCATATTGCTATTCAATGGCACCATTCAGTATAGATTCCAATCCCACTAAAGGTGCAAACTATTCATGGCATCAACTTTTTACTGTTTTTATTTGGAGATGTATCCCCTTACCTTCAACTTAATATCTTTTCATTTCAAAATCTAATTTCGAACAGAATATTTTCCCTTTGGTGCAACAAGGTATAATACTATACATGTACAAGTCAAATAGTTTTCTGCGGCGAGATAATTTACGAACAGTATTACCAACTTTATTACTGGTTAATCTTACCTAATCAATGGATGTAACAGTCTATTTACAGTGGTATAAGATACTAGATATATCAATTGTAATGAAGCATATCCCCTAAAATGATACCAAATCAGTGAGACCAGTTTACATTACAGTCCAAGCAGACGATAACACCGTTCACTCATAAAAACCATATTGATTATGTGACTCTGTGCAACACGGTCTGGATGAACACGGAATTAGTCTGATTCACGACATTCTTACAAAATGCTTCCTTTAATTTAAAGGACAAGGTTCACTAATGGCTTAATTTGGCCCTGTGATTTTTCAAAAAATAAAAATGCATGTTCCTATAAATCTGTCCTATAATTCAAATAACTTAACATTTCCTGAATAAAAAATAAGCATACATATCCCGATTTCCCTTGCAATTTGTTGACAAAACTGCCGAGAATATGACGTATATATGTCATGTTTAGCCCAAAATGTCATTTTTGGCCATTTTCATGACTATTAACAACGTAAATCCTTCCCAAAAACCACGATGGCACTCTTGCGACACTTTAATATTTTCACATAACCAGTGTTCTGCAAGTCGTTATATGTACAAAATATCAAAGTGTCGCAAGAGTGCCATCGTGGTTTTTTGGAAGGTTTTACGCCATAAAAAGCCATGAAAATGGCTAAAAAGGACATTTTGTGGTAAACTTAACCTATTTCAAGTAGATTTGTCGACATATTACGAGGGAGATATGTAAATTTTGTAAAAGTATGCTTAATTTTTTGAAAGACCATGTTAGGCTTTTAGAAACATAGGACAGATTTAAAGGAAGATGCATTTCTATTTTTGATAAAACTCAGGGCCAAATTAAGCCATAAATGAACCTTGTCCTTTATAAGCCAGACTGACACATTAACCAATCAGGCAATAATACATGGTCACATGCTCCTTCATAACAAAATCACTTAATGCATCCAATAATACCCACAGCCTCTAGGCCGCCGGTAGTATACTATATAGTGAGATACAACCTTGTTGCACAGGACAAGATGTTTCATAGGCAAAGTTAACAGACGCAGTGATACAGGCTGGCTATTGATTGATTGGCTTTCTTTTGATACTTATAAATTTATAATCAGTTATGAAGACATGAGAACTATTTGGAAGACGGGGATAATTAACCAATGCATTTATTAATTCTGAATTTATTAAGGATTTAACCATCCAAATAATACTAAATCCCATTAACAGCATAATACATACGTTTGTCTCAATCCAGAATTGTAGAGTCTCCGTAATGATTTCATACAAAATGATACTTTCACTGATTTCATAGGCTTTACATTAGATGCGGTATCTTGTTTCTTACGACCAGCTATCAGCTGATCCTTGATAGACGGTAATCCTGCTACCTGAAAACATACAAATCATTGAAATGTCAACTTCACATATCAACCCAATACTCATGTGGTATGATGTACTTACTGGTTGTTTAAAAAAATGCACAATCATTTTTAGGGGTATATGGAATAGTAGCGGAGTATGCTTTTGTACTTCACATTGCTAGGTCATGATGTCAGACATTATGGGTTTGAATCCCGTTATAGATACAAACTATAGTGAGTCATCAATAAAGGCTGTTAAAACTCACTGAAATACCGCTTTTGTTATTGAGAAAATCAAAATTGTCACCAGCATAGTAAAACAAAATGGGAGGGAAATGTCACATACCACAGATAATAAAGTTACTGTAGATTATTTCTATGAAGTTTCTTGAAAACTCTTCCATAAACTATAGAACTAATTCACTACATAACTTTTAGAACATAAAACAATACAACCAACAGAGTTATTACAGAATCATGTATGTAGATGCCTTTATACTTTGTTACGGATATAACATCACATTGTCACAATTTGTGGTAGCTGCAGCCAAGGTCTAGTGATCAGTGTGCTAGGTTTGTAACCTGGCGATCTGGGTTGGATACCCAACTAAAGGACCCAAAACGCATTCTTTGCCTGTGGACATTTATTAATTTAATATATTCAACACAAAGACCTTGTCATATTATTCATGAATAAAGGTTCAGATCAGGTTAATATCTCTACACAATTATATACTCAATTGAATACAATAAATAAGTATGTGGAACTAACCGACTACAACAACGGACATTAATTGTATTTATTTATTTATTTTTACCAACATTTCGACTTAAATAAATGAAGCCTTCATCAGGGTTATACATAAAAGCTATACACTCAGTATAAGAAGAGACATCTTATTAACTTACTTTTTGTAATCTGTAATCAAGTTTCTGCATGCTAGTATCTTGTTTCTTCTCCACCGCCTTCTTTTTCAACATGGCTACATGTTTCCTCCCAGCCTCATCATATCCTGCCTTCTCATCACTATCTAACATTTCCCATTTCTTTCTTACAATGTTCGTTACTTCATCTTGTTGTAAGTCAGGGTTTTCTTCAACAACTATGAATGGATAGACTAAGTGTAATTATTGATTTATAATTTCTAAATCATTATAATAAACCAAATAAATTCAGAAATGTTACCTGTAGAAGGCCACAGAGTTTTGCCTTTCTATGTTTAATTTTAAATTTACCACCAAAACATTCTGATACCAAATTTTTAAATGAAACTTATTTTTGTGGTCAGGACTTGGACTTTGGACTTTTCTATGTATTTCCTATCACTTATGAATTGTATGTATTTTACCTTGAGCTCTATGCTGCTGTGAAAACGCTAGGAATCCAACAGATAGTTTGTCAGCAGGACTTCTCCCTACCATATCATACAACTTGGGCTGGTTAATCTGTAAATATATATATACAGTTAAACCTTTCAACAGAAACACCCTTTTATAAAACACATTTAGTTTTGGTATCATACAGTGGCTGTTGCTCGGGAGAGGTAAACTTGATAGTAAATTGATACTTCTGGAACAAAATAACAATGTTGGTTAGAAAGTGTTGCTCGAGGGAAGGTAGTTCTAGAAAGGTTGAACTGTACAGTTACATCTGTTTCAGTGTTCACTTCAATTAATCAACCACCTGTCGTATGCAGCCAATTTAATGAATCCCAATAAATCAATTTAATTCATTTAATTTTTATCAGGAAATATTACACTGATTTCTTTAAAACTATCCATCTTATAACAAGGTTTCCATAAACTATGATTTAACTTTGAAGTTTAAGCATAGAATTGAGTTGAGCATGAAAGAAATCCTATGATCAAGGGACTATGTTTCTGGAATAAGACAGAATGTCAGCTTTCAAAATGTTTACTTGATTATCTGTGGAAAGCCTCTTGGAAGGTGGAGTCCCAATGTCATCCTGGTCTAGTGAAGATGCCCTTTTCTTTGATGAACTTCCTAAGCTTGAAGAATTACTATCAGAAGTTAATAATTTCACAGGTTGGATTATTTTACCATCAGTTTGATTTTCAGACAGACCTTTACTCCAATCTATAAGGTTTGTATAATCACTTGTTTCACTTTCTGTATGAGTTCCAACAACCACTTCTTTACCACTTTCATCATTTTTATCCTTTACATTTAATTCATCACATATTCCTAGTTCACTGTCTTCTAACATAGCAAGAAGTTCATCTGTAGTATCCAATCCACCTTCAGAAAAGTCCTCTGTCATTTTACTAGAATCAGTTTTAGAATTACAATCAGAATTATCAACAGGACCAGTAGACTGTCCTAGGTTATTACAGTTCTCATCAGACCTGTTTGTAGTACCATCTGTGCTGTTCAATGATACTCTAACATTGGCTTCACCTGTAACATTGAATAAGTCTTCCAGCTCGTCATCTATTATATCAAATGTTACTTTATCAGTTTTACCAATATTTTCTCCTTCTTTCTCAGAATTAACATCTTTAAGGTTATTGTTTCTTAAAACCAGTTCTTCAGAAACATGCCTTTCAGGTTCAGCCTCCTTAACTGCTCTACAATCACTTTGTATTGCATCAAGTCCATTACCCAAAGTACTTGTATCATCACTGGCATCTATTGCCTCATTAGTATTTTTGGAACTTTCGAAGTATTCAACAGACACCCCATTAGTGTCATCACAATTCTTATAAAATCCAGACACCACAACCTTGTCAGTTGGTTTTGCAAATTCCTTTGATTTAGTTTCCACGGAGATGATCTTAGGAACTTTAGAACTTTCTTTTACGAATCCTTGTCTATCTTTTTTATTGCCATGGTAAATATTGGCATCAAATGAATCAGCAAAACTACTGTCTGAACATGAATCTGATAACATTGAATCAGTCGTATTATTAAGGTCAGTTGTTTCAGCAGGATCTGACTTTTCTATAGGGCCATACAATTCCTCCAGGATTGAACGCAGTTGTTGTATCACCGAGGACTGCAAAATAATAGAATTCAGTCTAATGGGATACCGTAAAATCACATATTATCGAGGGTATTAAATTTCGTGGGGTCATAAATTCGTGAATTACAAAACATGGAAGGATAAACCCAGATTCAATTTTTAGAGGTCGATTAACCTCGGGAATTAGATTTCGTTGTAGAGTGTAACAACAAATTCAACGAAAATTCAACTCCTAGAAAAATAATGATTTTACAGTACCTCATTATGATCACCATAATTTTACTTATCTCAGATAACATATTTTTGGTTAAATCCTGCATTCCTTTAAAGTGAATTAAATAACCCTTTGGGGCTTTACTCAATGTGTGCCTTCCGATCAGGCTTTAACACATGTGTTAAATCCAACAAACGGCCTTGTATATGCTACAGAAGGAAGATGTTTATTAGGGTTCAACACCCTTCTTCAACAATTTTTCAGTTATAACTTATGTGCAATGGCAGATTCACCTATTATATGAAGTAACCAATTTTACTGGACTGTATTCTAAGTTCCTAACCAGTACTAACTTATCCTTCCACAAGGAAACAGCAACTTCTCCACATGTGGAGGAAAATCAACTTTTCGTCAAATGTTCAAGAACCAAGATGTAAGAATGCACTTACATGCTGGTGTAACATAACTCTAGTCTTGTTAGGATCCACATTGACATCTATATCACAGGAAGGTACAGTAATGTGTATAAAACACACAGGGAATCTGTTCTCACATTGGTTACCATGGCAATAATGCTGCTTCACTACCTGCAAGTAGTTTTAATTTTTTTTATTTCAAATTCGATTTTTTACAGTACAACCATTGTAGAGCAACACTGTTAAGGAGCTTTGCCATTGTTTCAGGTTGTTGCTCTACAGAGGTTTAATCTATAGTAAATACTGACTTAGGAAAATTTTGAAGGTGTTGTTATAGAGACGATGATGCTGTACCAAGGGCTGGTCTGGAGAGGCTGTGCTGTACTTCAACCTTGAGTCCTAACCCTACACCAGCAAAAACAAAATTAACATGACCTAGTTGCACTGCCTCTTGTTTAAATATTCATAAATTGTAAACGGACAAGACCTATAACTCTGTTGAAATTGGTCATCGGTTATAGCACCAACCCCTCACAATGTATCGGAATCGTCGATAAGCCTCGTCTTGAATCAATGACAGCTCTACATACAACATACTGGTCTCTTACACAACCGTGCATTCTATCCATGAATGAGAGCAATGAACGACAAGCTAGTTAAGAGATTCACAACATACCTTTTCAATATCCTTGAGTTGTACTGGTCTATTGTTAATAGTGAGCCAGCATCTATCATTGGTAGATCTACTGGATGATGATATATCTCTATCTTTCTTTGGTAAGAATGCTCGTACTGACACCTGCAAATATGTTCACAAAACAAGGTTGATATATGATTTGACCCTGTGACCTGGTTTTTGACCCCATATAATCCAATATTGAATACATCTGGTAGAAGGTCCTGAGGTCCACTACATAGTGCTACACACCAAACGTCTTGTATATGACAAGAAGATATTTATGAAGATTTTTCTATAGAAACCTATACAAAATCAAATGACTACTGGAGAGGGTAAATTTTGACCTAGCTGGTCATGATATGAATTTGATAGAGGCCCACTAGACAATGATACTGTAAACTAATTTAATTTTGCTAATACTCACTTTCGCGTTTTGCATACCGTCGGCATATTCGTGAATACAAATTTTTGTGTTTTTAAGTTTCCCACAATGTCCATATAAATCTATTTAGCACTTCCTCACATGAAAATTACTTCAAAGATAAATGTCAACATTTGAGATGAGATTTAACTCAAATTGAGATCCTTCAGGAGATCGAGGCCAGACCCTGAATTACCCAAGTTTTTAAGCAGGTAGGTACTAGAGATTGTTTTCCTTTTTTGAGGTGTAAGAAATCTCACAAAAGGAAATTGTTAGAATTTTTGTGTTTTTTAGTTTAAACTAATTTATTTTAGGTTGACTGTGAAACAAGTTTTCCAAATTATATTAATCACTCTCAACATCTCTTTCCTGGTGTAATCTATCGCCATGAGGGTATGAGAGAAGAGAAGCCAGTTTCCCCTTTATGCTGAGCATCTAGCAAGGGGATTACTGGTACCATTTTTATTTCATCTATACATGTAGTATGACGTGACCTAGGATCAAACCCGGGACCTTCCGCCCTCAAAGCAGACACTCAACCACTAGGGTATCGAGCAGGCGGTTGGAATATTTTTGTAAGTAGGTACGGTAACTTCAAGCAATGATTTTTTAAGGCCAACCTAACCCAATATATAGTAAGTGTGCATATCTTATTCACCTTAGGGTCTTCAGACATTGAAGATTTTTCCACCATCTTAGCAACAGTAGTACGTCCAAATATGGTATTAAGAACTGCCTTAGTATCAACCATAACTGCTTTCTGCCAAACAAGATCTTTACCATGCTTCAATACGATACGAACATCAGGTCTAACAACACCGTATATCATCAGCAATTCCTCAACTTTCTTCAACTCTTCTTTCTTCTTTTTAACATTGTTGTAGAATTGTCTCCTAACTGGTACATTCTTAAACAGGTTACTTGCCGATATTGTTGTGCCTGGAAAGAAAAAAGATGGATTTTAATTATTTGTCCAATCAAATTGTTTGTCTTTCTTATGACGAAATTCAGGATTACAAAGTACGGTATAAAGTACTGAATACTGCCACAAATCGCTGTGCAAAATGTATTAAGAATTTAGATGACTGGTGAACTCCATCTGCCCTGGTGCTGATGTTAGTTTCACTGATTAGACCTCAATAACAAGCCATATTGGCACCAAAGCTAAGTGAACAGTGTGTACGGTACAGCACCAAGCAATGATCAGTTGTGTGTTTCTTGTTTACAGATCTTACCTTAAGAAGAGAGGCAAATGACACAAAATACACCCATCAAATTCATGAGTTATCATTAGCAATGTTTTAATTTTACAAGTGATAAATAAATATGGACTAAAACCTTAATTTCCAAATTTGTACAAAGGGGGTTTGCAAAGCCATGTCCTTCATATCACGAGTCAGGTGTTGTACTACATCAACCATTAAACCTACCACAATGCTTGCCTAGCAACAACACAATAACTGCCTAGCAACAGCACAATAACTGCCTAGCAACAGCGCAATGCATACCTAGCGAAAACACAATACCTGCCTAGCAACAGCACAATGTTTGCCTAGTAACAACACAATAACTGCCCAGCAAAAACATAATGCTTATCTAGCAAAAACACAATAACTGCCTAGCAACGCAACAACACAATAACTGCCTAGCAACAACACAATAACTGCCTAGCAACAACATAATACATGTACCTCCCTTGCAACAACACAATGCTTGCCTAGCAACAACACAATAACTGCCTAGCAACAGCACAATACATGTACCTCCCTTGCAACAACACAATGCTTGCCTAGCAACAACACAATAACTGTGTAGCAACAACATAATACATGTTCCTCCCTTGCAACAATACAATGCTTGCCTAGCAACAACACAATAACTGCCTAGCAAAAACATAATGCTTACCTAGCAAAAACACAATAACTGCCTAGCAACAACACAATAACTGCCTAGCAACAACACAATACATGTACCTCCCTTGCAACAACACAATGCTTGCCTAGCAACAACACAATAACTGCCTAGCAAAAACATAATTCTTACCTAGCAAAAACACAATAACTGCCTAGCAACAACACAATAACTGCCTAGCAACAGCACAATACATGTACCTCCCTTGCAACAACACAATGCTTGCCTAGCAACAACACAATAACTGCCTAGCAAAAACATAATGCTTACCTAGCAACAACACTATAACTGCCTAGCAACAACACAATAACTGCTAGCAACAACATAATACCTCTCTAGCAACAACACAATGCTTACCTAGCAACAACACGATACATGCCTAGCAACAGCATAATGCTTACCTAGCAACAACACGATACATGCCTAGAAACAACACAATGCTTGCCCAGCAACAACACAATGCATACCTTGTCCCAAATGTGATGGTTTCTCTGACAGTACATTTCCACTACAATCAAATGTGTATGTTTGACTGACATTATCCTCACAAGTCTTAGTGGTGATTGCAAGATTTGATAACGAACACAATGAACCTAATAAGAAGATAAATAAATTTATCATAATAGATATATTAAACAATGTACTAGCACTTGATATTATTGTATGTAAAATCTCAATCATATGTAAACACAACCAGTTGTTTTGCCTGTATAAACATAGAGGAAATTGAGATGCACATGAATTCCATGATAAACCACAGCTATGGCCGAGGAAGAAAATAGTGCAGCATTTATATATATTGGTATGTTGTCATATGCGAAATAATGGCTCTGTTAGAATCAAAATAATGAATGTGCACCAGTGTTTTATTTTTAATAAAGCACAGTCACTTGTTCGGTAAAACACAGGTACAAATTCATCATTTCTTAAATAAAGTACAGACGAGTAGAACTATGCAGTCATGAGGATTGTCCATTGATTTAGAGACCTGTGGTCTGACTATACATTAGAGACCTGTGGTTTTTTACTTTACACATCAGATTATTGAGGTGGTCTCATTATCAAGGTGGACTTGTATTAAAGGATTATTGTACATAAAAGTTTTGCTATAAACTTATACAAAACTACATGTGTCAATATACAATGCTATGGATTAAAAGATTTTTTAACAATTTGCTAAGGATAGGGTTTGATGAAAAAGTGAATGTAACAGTGAACTTAAGTTTTAATGTGTAATTTAAAATTAAACAAGGTCAGTTACAAATATAATATTTGGTAGCTTACCAAGAGCTTCTCCCCTGAATCCGTATGTACTCAGTGCACCTAAATCATTAAAGGATGATATCTTTGATGTGTGATGTCGCTTAGCAACCACCTGTATCGCTGTCTTCCTCATTCCATATCCATTGTCCCGAACTTCTACTCTATCAAGTCCATAATTCTCCTGAAAGATAGTAAGTATTTAACTATTTACTCCAGGAACCTTGCTTAGTGACGAAATTATAAAAATCATGATACTACTGTGTTTGAAAACAAGACTCTTATACAGTCTTAATTAAGGATGTTTGATACAGTTGTTTATGCGCATCATTTCTGCGCATATTCCTTAAATGGTGATAGAGGCCGCGTTTTGCACTGGATCGTCTTGAAAATTGGGCAAAATGTTTTTCGTGATAGTATCTAGGGTTAGTATAAATACGGGTACTTTTGGGTAAAAAATAAATTCACTGAGTAAATAATATGAAAACACTCCGCCTGAAATAGCGGTTACATTTTCATTCACTTTTTGTGAAATTAGAAAATATTACTTGGGTTACCTGTACCCATTTATAATGAGTGTTTGTATTGTCTTGGACTACACAGATCCCCTTTTACTGATAAAAGGGAATAAATAAATGATCTCTTGACTAAAATTGTGAATAGTATCGAAGTGATTGATTCAGGGCCCATCTGTGCCCCCTTGCTATCTTGAATGCGATGTCACTGCCAAATTGGGGAAAAGGGGAGATAATTCAGTCATAATCGCACAGAGCGTAGCATGAAAGCTTATGTTTTATTTTAATTTTTAGATAAAGTACACTTTAATCAATATCCTTAGCCAAAAATAAATTAAGACAAGACTAGAAATTATGGGAAAAACATATGTGCAAAATGTACTAATTTGGCCTTTTTTGCGCCATTTAACTGCCATTTTACCGCAATTTCCATTGCAAAGAGACACAAATAAGACGTAATTGCACCTAAACTAATTCTTGTAACATGTCAATGTCTTCTAAGTTTACTATACTTTCATGTATATAATAGGCAAATGTAACTACTCTTTTGGTATTAGAATATTTTTTCCCCCACAGATAATGCATCACTTTTACGCAATTTCACTAAGCTTTTTACTTCGGGAGATTTACGATTTTTGTCCGTGATATTTCAACTTTCATCCGTGAGATTTTCAGTAAGAAAAGGGAGGTCAATCCTATTAGACCCATGAGCGTATTTTCGGTCCGGATACAGACTTTAACAATTCCTTTAAATAATGGCTGCCAATTTGCGCGAAATTTGCAATCTGTTTTCCCTGAAATTAATTATTACACACGCAATATTGCTTCAGTTAATGTCACACTTGTAAAGAAACATGCTGGCAGGACCAATTGATGACCTTATTCTTTCGCTTGATAAAGCAATAAATAGCCAAACTTATAAATTCCCAAGTCATTGCCCGATGTTGAAATGACATGCTGCGCTTGTCTGGTATCAATTACTGATACGGATCATAAACACATGCCTTGTATCTTTGGAAACAGCTGGACATCGACTGTTTTTTTAATTATTTAACCTGATAAACAATTTACAAATGCAGACTTATGCCAGTCCGGGTTTTTCATGAAATGTCAAGGGCTCGAAGGTTTGACACTCGATTACAGGATTTTCACGGATGATCCCGTCCGTGAAAGATGGTAACCATGATATTGGGTTAATAATAAATAACCTAACATATTCTATAAATTCATAAATTAACGCTGTATTTCGGCATGTTGAAAAAATTGCCATACAACTAACAAATGCGGGAAGGGTTGGCTAGTCATACCACGGTGTATAAAGAGTTGGCTAGTCATACCACGGTGTATAAAGAGTTGGCTAGTCATACCATGGTGTATAAAGAGTTGGCTAGTCATACCACGGTGTATAAAGAGTTGGCTAGTCATACCACTGTGTATATAGAGTTGGCTAGTCATACCACGGTGTATAAAGAGTTGGCTAGTCATACCACGGTGTATAAAGGGTTGGCTAGTCATACCACGGTGTATAAAGGGTTGGCTAGTCATACCATGGTGTATAAAGAGTTGGCTAGTCATACCACGGTGTATAAAGAGTTGGCTAGTCATACCACGGTGTATAAAGGGTTTGCTAGTCATACCACGGTGTATAAACAAGTCAACTTCCGGTGATCTAAATAAGGAGTACACGTTGAATTGTATGGTCAGTTGCAATAAATCGTACATTTATAAGAAATCACCGGATGTTTCAATTACAATAAGTCATACAAGTTGAATTGTATAGTATCCCAATAAGTCATACAGTGATTTGGATTATATGAGGTGCAATATAGGCCAATATTGGTAGACACTGACTTTTTTGTTAACTCAAAATCGAAAGTGTTTGGAATTACCCGATATGAATAGATGAAGGAAAATTCTTGCTTAAGTGGTCAGAAATTTCCGACCTCACTCTATATCTATGTCACAGGGTGAGAAAAATGTGCAACCAGACCAAGGCTTGAACCCGGGACCCTTCGCTTACAGGGCAAATGCTCTACCGAATGAGCTAGCCAGCTGGCTACACAGTTTCTCACCCATACTGTGAACAGGTTCAGACTGTGACATACTCCCCCGTCATAATGAAATTCTGACAGGTCTAGAGAACAAGGTAATAGGTCTCGGAGAAAATACAGTCACGGCCCCACGTTTGGCGCCAAATGTCACAGGGTGAGAAAAATGTGCAACCAGACCAGGGCTCGAACCCGGGACCCGTCGCTTACAGGGCGAATGCTCTACCGACTGAGCTAGCTGGCTGCCTACACACTTCCTCACCCATACTGTGAACAGGTTCAGACCGTGACATACTCCCTGTCATAATGAAATTTGTCCCGAATTTCTGACAGGTCTAGAGAACAAGGTAAACGTGACCTCAGAGAAAATACAGTCACTACCCCACGTTGGGCGCCAAATGTCCCAGGGTGAGAAAATTGTGCAACCAGACCGGTGCACAAACCCGGGACCCGTCGCTTACAGGGCGAATGCTTTACCGACTGAGCTAGCCGGCTGCCTACACACTTCCTCACCCATACTGTGCACAGGTTCAGACCGTGACATACTCCCCCTTTATAATGACATTTGTCCCGAATTTCTGACAAGTCTAGAGAACAACGTAAACATGATCTCGGAGAAAATACAGTCACGGCCCCACGTTGGGCGCCAAATGTCACAGGGTGAGAAAACTGTGCAACCAGAGCGGTGCACGAACCCGGGACCCTTCGCTTACAGGGCGAATGCTCTACCGACTGAGCTAGCCGGCTGCCTACACACTCACTCACTCATACTGTAAACGGGTTCAGACCGTGATATTTAATTATGATATAGACTGTCACCCCCACAAACCGCCCCCAATAAACAGTGCTTACCGCCCTTGGAAATCATTTGAAAATATATCATATTACCAATTTAACTTCAACACTGGTTGATTCAGAATCAAATGAGTTTTCTACAAGCTCCTTTACAACACTGAATACAGATGTGATAACTTGAGAGCCACCGATCAACCGCACAGTATCTGCTGGAAGTGGTTTTAGTTCTTTGCTAGACATTTTATATTTTCCGCGAAATTCACTTTTAAAGTGGGTAACTCTATTTTGAAGAGTATTAAGAGTCGTTTATTCTTCGGGTAAATGTGCCCTGTTTGCGGGCACTGATAAAATATTGGCAGTATCCAGGCAAGACGTAGCCTACAGTCCCTGCTGTAACAATAACATGCAACAAGATTGCCAGCAGCCACTACCAGTGAATAATGAAATTTAGAAAAAATCGGAAGGTAAAATGAAATTCAAGATGTTCATGTGACTGTGACAGCTAGCGTTATGAATACTTCTTCAAATTGTACTGTCCTGTTTGGACTAACCTCGGGCACCCTTGTGCACTTGACCTGTAATACTGGTGTATGTTGATTAATTAATTTATCCTCTTTCATTGATACCTGCATGTTTAAATCATCCAATGTTGCATGTAGTCTAAATAATTAACCATTGGGAATAGCAATTATAATGTGTATACATGATCATGTATTTGTGTAAGATAATGTATTTGTGTAAGATAATGTATTTGTGTAAGATCATGTATTTGTGTAAGATAATGTATTTGTGTAAGATAATGTATTTGTGTAAGATCATGTATTTGTGTAAGATCATGTATTTGTGTAAGATAATGTATTTGTGTATATAATGTATTTGTGTAAGATAATGTATTTGTGTAAGATAATGTATTTGTGTAAGATAATGTATTTGTGTAAGATAATGTATTTGTGTAAGATAATGTATTTGTGTATATAATGTATTTGTGTAAGATAATGTATTTGTGTAAGATAATGTATTTGTGTATATAATGTATTTGTGTAAGATAATGTATTTGTGTAAGATAATGTATTTGTGTAAGATAATGTATTTGTGTAAGATAATGTATTTGTGTATATAATGTATTTGTGTAAGATAATGTATTTGTGTAAGATAATGTATTTGTGTAAGATAATGAATGGTATTAATACGTCATGTTATAAAATAAAAAAATACGAATGGATGCCCCAAGACTTCATTGAAAACTATTCGATAGACGAATTTTGACACCAATTTAATGCTGCAAAACAAAGGTCTAAAATCTTTGGACAAAACAACACATTGCGTAATCCATAAATAAAAGATCAAAGATCATACACTCTCCCGTATTCTTTGAAAAGATCGTAATCTGGAAGGTTGGAATTGGCTTTTTGAACAACAATTTGAAGTTCCAGCAGACTGGAGAATAGCTAACGTGACACCAATACCGGTATTCAAGAAGGGGGACCACAGTGTACTGCGAACTACAGGCCCATATCCCTAACCTCTGTCTGCTGTAAACTCCTGGAACATGTGATACACAGCCAAATCATGGAACAATTTGACCGGTTCTCCATCCTAAGTGATGCACCACATGGGCTTCAGGAAGAAACGCTCAACAGCCAGCTGTTTCTCGCACTGCAAGATCTTGCAAAGGCACTAGATAAGGGTGAGGAGGTCGACGCCGTGCTCATCGACTTCAGCAAAGCGTTTGACGTAGTCCCACATGAACGACTAACCGCCAAGCTTCACTACTATGGTGTCCGGAAAACGTGCTCAGCTGGATTAGAAGTTTCCTGAGCCATAGGTCACAACAGGTCTTGGTGGAAGGTTGCAAGTCTGACTCCACTGCTGTTACCTCTAGAGTCCCCCAGGGATCTGTCTTGGGCCCATTGCTTTTCCTTGCCTACATCAATGACCTACCCGATCAAGTGAAGTCCACATCACGCTTGTTTGCGGATGACAGCATCCTGTACAATAAGATACGCTCTACATCAGACGCTATTTCTTTACAAGAAGACCTAGACAAGCTCCAGAAGTGGGAGAGCGATTGGATGATGTCATTCAACACAAGCAAGTGTGAGGTTATACGTATCACCAGAAAGAAGACACCAATCAAGTCTACCTACAACATCCATGGTAGAGACCTACAAACAGTGCCAAATGGAAAATACCTCGGTGTCAACCTGTCGGATGATCTGTCCTGGAGTACCCATGTATCGGCAACTGCGAAAAAGGCCAACTCACTGGCCTTCCCAGGCGAAACATTGCTAGCTGCTCAAAGGACATTAAAGCACAGAGCAACTGGTCACTAGTGAGGCCGATACTTGAGTATGCCAGTACAATCTGGGACCCACTCACCTAATCGAACATCAACCAACTTGAAGCTGTTCAAAGACGTGCTGCAAGGTTTGTCAATGGAGATTACAGGACCACCAACAGCACCAGTCAAATGCTGAAGGACCTCCATTGGCAACCCCTAAAAGAGCGCCGATCCCACCCTAAGTTGGTGATGGTGTACAGGAAAGTACATGTGCTTGTCGATATCCAATGTACATACTACCACCCCTCAACCCTGAGCATTCGATGTCATTCTCTGAAGTTCCTGGTACCCTTCTGCAAACTAGACATTTACCGGCACTCCTCCTTACCCTCGGGCATACGACTGTGGAACAGTCTACCAGCAAATCGCCACGGTCGACTCCCTAGAGGCCTTCAAGGGAACACTCCCCAACATGCTGTAGAAGGACACCCATATTTTATTTGCTTTTAGCCTATGTAAATATTTGCGTCAAATTTTAAACCTAAATTGTACGACGATGACCCAGGGGGGATTTCGTACTTCACCAGAAAAAGAAACAATTAGGACATAATTTGTAGTTACGCGCAAAGGCACGACTATGCAGTACGTACGTTGCCTCGGCTAAAACTTGCAGACTAAAAACAAAAGAAAATATGTCTAGAATCTACACTTCGTTATTATCGTTATTATTTTTATGTTGTCGCACATTAAAATCAATTAGAGTGTATATAGATAATTTGAGGCACTAGATTATTTTTCGGCTCGGAATATCAACTGTTATGTCCATATGCGTCCATTTAAAATTCTGTAAACAAATATTGGGGGTCAAAAAAGTACATGTAGCCTACTGCTGCTGTCTACGGAGAACTCGGTCGTTACCCTATGTATGTCAATAGGTTGATGGTTAAATATTGGTTCAAAATAAAGGACTCAAACAATATCATATTAAATAGTTTATATTATAAATCAGTTAAACATTGTAACACAGGTTTCAAAACCTGGTCTAGTAATATTAAAAATCTGTTAGACCAGTATGGTTTTTCGGATGTATGGAATAATCAAAATAGGTGTATGTACTGTTAGAAGAATTTTGTACCCAGTAAAACGAAGTCATTGAAGAGTTGTTAAAGAAATGGCGTGCTGACATATGCTCGAGTCCAGTTCTCAGTGTTTTATACACTCATTATACACTTAACTTTGGCATTTGTGAAAACCTAAATGTTTTGTTAAATAATGTTGATCGTAGAAATCTTACAAAAACACGAATAACTGCTCATAACCTACTGATCGCCAGGAAGGTATAGTAGAAACAGGATAACTAGAAATGAAAGACTTTGTACTCCTTGCAATGGACAAAATATTGAAGACGTGATTATGCAGTAATTTCAGAACACTTTTCTACCACACTACATACTCTTTAGTATTTAAGGGAAGAAACTCTTTTAATGACAAGTGAACAAACAGTTAGGTTGTCTCGCCTGCAAATGGTTTTCTAGCTAGATAGCTTCTAGGTTATGGTCTGTGCGGATGCCTGACACTGACCTTTTGTAAGTCATCTTGATGATGTAACCCCACATAATACGTACATACTAAATTTCTAATATATAAATATACCGTTGGCTTAGAATGAGAAGGTCGTAAGTGCTTATAAGATCCATGCATGTATTAACTCTGCATGACAAGACGCTTCTTACGAGCCTATTTACATGACTATCGGAAGTGGTCATGTTGACCAAACTGAAGTTGTAAAAGCTTGTTTTCCAACAGTTATAAAGAGTAGTTCTCAGAGACAGCTTTTTCTAGTTTTCTCAAAATATCGATTTTGTACTTACGACCTTCTCATTCTAAACCAGCGATATATCTATAGATGTACATGCAAAGCTGCCCATAGCAACCAGTTCTGTTGTGATTACCTACTAACAATCGTGGACGTGTCGTAGTGATACAGTCCTGGAAAATGGTTAGGTTAATCTACCGCCGTATTTACCTGAAAAAATGTCAATGCGAAGCCCCGTGAAACCCGAATAAACAAACCGACAAACAATTCTAAACGTGTTTATGTATATAATAGCTGATTGGGAGTCAATTATAATTACTGTTTTAGACAGGCGTTCGCTTAATTCGCATAACCACGTATGTAATTAATTTTAGGGCGGATTGTGAAATCGGCAAATTATAGCACTTACATTAATCATTGTCGACACCTCATTCCTGAAGGTATCTATCGCCCCTAAGGTTTGAGAGAAGAAATTAAACGAACACGTGGTTATCTTCACTAAGTGTTACAGCTTGTTACAGTATGAACAATACAATAAACAAGCTGTAACGTATATTTACGTATTGCATTTAAACAGACGTTCAATTATTAAGTACACAAATGCAGGCACATACGTCTGAATTTTAGCTCGGTGAAATTGATTATACAATTTGTGCAGCATATGTTGTGTTCAGGATAAACAAGAATGTTCTATCATTAGAAAAAACATGAAGCGAGGTGAGATAACGACTTGCATGCAGGTGAAATATGGCACATCTCGACGTGAGAGAAATATTGGCAAATGGAAATTTTCAAACATTTCACGACTTTACGTCATCACCTAAGTTGACGACTTCTGGGTTGAATGTCGAACTTTTCGAACAAGATTTTTATAATTTATAAGATTTGTTTTCATATGGTCATTTTGTAAAACAATGTAGATCTAGTCTACATGTATATACTTGTGAAAATGGTAAAAAGTTGAATGGCCCAACACAGAGTCACGTTTCACACAATGATTTACACTTCTTATCCAATATTCACTTTGTAAAATGTTACCAGTTTACAGCACAATAACGATTCTATACGTATTGGGGGAAATAACAATAGTCATGTTCATTCTTGATAAAACGAACTGTATTATTATAATGAATAATGTTAGCACCGGAAAGGTGTACATGCGATTCATTTTGAGATAATGAGGAACTTTCTTCTTACAGGATAACTCGCATATCACACAAAATGTCTGATTGAAGGAGACAAGCTGGCTGTTAGAGTGGCATCAGTTCTAATGGTTAATTTATTAAGACCAAAATATGTAAAAGATACAACTCATTTAACAGTAAAAGAACTATCTAACCCGAGTTTAACCCATATGGCAATGACCTTGAGTGTCAGACAATTGCAAGAGATATTGGCGGACAGTGATAAAAAAACAATTCATTAAAACGTATCTTTTTATAAATACATGTACATTAAAGCATGCTGCCAGACTATCTGTTGCTCTATGCTAGGTAATTTATGTATAGCACAGAGGATTTGACATGATCGTGACCTTTATGCATAAATATATTACAGGGTTCTTTCCAATCTCATTTAAATCAAATCCATATAAGGCTTCACTACTTTACACTGACATATAGGATCTGATGGTACTCCATACCGGGTCATGTTCAAGTGACCTTTCAATCATCCAATCAAAACATTACTTTCACAAATCTGAAAGTGCTGGTGGCTAGCCTTGCTCAAGTTTTTATGTTTGTAAATATGTTCTTGTGCATAGTATTTTAATAATCACTGGTGACAATATATTCTCTTGCAATTTTCTGTAACTTTTATCTATTTCTTGATTTCTACTGAACATAAAAAGGGGTTAAGCTCAAGTAAGATCATTATTTCTTCGGATGTTTTCACAGCAAGAGTTATCTCTTTTATTTTCCGATTGCAAGTACTAGTTTAACTGTAACATATTGTCTTTTTATCTTTTACACTTTTACATTTTTAATACTTGTAACATACTTATTTCTTTAATAATTGTTTGCTCTGACAGCACCACCCTGTAAAAGTCGGATGTTTGATGCAGATGAATTTAGGTCTTAGCAAAATTAATCACTAGGACTCGGGTGCCAGTCTAACTAGTGGCTACAAACTGACTGACTCACTGCGTGGGAGAGAGGTCATTTAAACATGACCTGTTACAGAATGTAGTCAGATCTAACAGCGAAGCAAATGTTAGACTCTGATTTTAATGAGATTGGGTTCTTTCGTTTAATATATAAATTTCCGCGAGCAAATCGTGTAATATCGTCCTTCCAAATAGAAGGTCGAGAGTCGCGTCAAATTGTCCGGACTATACATAATAACAAAATCTTTTTGCGATGATATATTACCTGTTTGTTTTTTATAGTGTCGTCCTTATTGAAAGGGCTAGTCAATCTGACTTTTTTCCGGACACAGTACCTCACGATTCATAGTTTGCAACGTCAGGTACCCAACAGACTCGTGTAGTCATTAGGTACATTTCCTTTCAGAACATGTGAAAAACATTCAATATGGCCAGAATATAAGGAATGCACTCGGAATGCAGACATAAAGCACTTATAACACATACTTGTAAGAACGTACAATGAATTGCTATTTCGACAGCCTTCCGACTCATTCCGACTCTCGTTTGGCTGGGGTATAAGTTATATACTTATAAGTAATTCATAAGGAAAAGGCATACAATACTGTATCATTGAGTATTTGTTCCATTTGTCCTGTAATGTTTCATTGTATGTTTTCGGCACTTAGCTTTATACTGTCGATATTGAATTTTTAATTCAGCATACTAAGTATTACTACTTGGACCCGTGACTACACTAACAAGCATTGATTCATTCACAGAACTTATCTCGACAGCGATTCAGTTATTTTGCAAATTGCCCATTGATGGTAAATATATTTATGTATTTATAACAAGCAATCCATTTGCCAACAGCACATACCGCTACCAAACTAAGCTTGCAGCAAAGCCAACCTTTGACCTGACCATACAATCACTAATGTATAACCGTTTGCCTTTACATGGACTTGTGCCAATTTAAGTTTACAATAGGGTTAAGTTATGCTTTGACGTGGATTTTCCCAATTACATTTCGCAATTCTTTCACAAGCTCTTGTAATTTTCCCAATCGCAATATGTATCGATCTTTAGCGGGTAAAACCTGAATAAGCCTAAGTGGGCGTCAACAGTCATACACAATGGCACTCGCTACGGTACAATGTATCATGTCTATTTCAGTATAAATAACTGGAAAGTCCAGGAATTTCCGTGAGATAATACTATATTGTCAAATTGGTCTTGTAAAGTTCACCTTAAGACCTTATAATATCGTAGTTCAGGGAGAAGTTTAGTTATCGTTCAAAGAAATTGTACGTAGTCGATGGTCCAACCATTACTTCATTTCTCTACAATGGCCAATCTACTTCAGACACAGTACGGACAGTCGTATAAGACTCGTCTTGAAGAAGGTTCGCTACATCGGCAATTACACGTTCTTCCCTCACGTGTCCGAGATTCCATATGTAGGTACACTCACAGGTCCGTGAAAAGTGTCCAATTACGTCGTTACGTACATTTTTACAAAATGTACAAAAAATGCATATCGCTGGCTTGAATGAAAGGCTACTTACGACCTTATAAGACCAATACATATCTAAAATCTGCATCACATGGCTAGTCTTATGAGCCTATTTTGATGGAAATCGGAACGGGTAATTTTGACCAAACTGAAGTTGAAAAGACTTGTTTTTCCATGAGTAAAGAGTAGTTTTCATACAATGTTTTCTTGTTTTCTCATATTATCGTTTTCGTACTTACGAACTTCTCATTATAAGCCAGCGATACATATGCGGTATTGGACCTGTGGGTGCACTATGGCCGTATAGTGTTTTTATACAATTTGGGTAAGCATTGAAGTATTATACTTTACAAAAGGCCTACATCACGATACGACATACAGTATTGTTTAACCATATTATGTGTCTTAGAACTTGGACTAACCACTGAATGATGTGCAAGGATGCGATACAGTCGTCTCTGCGAGGTTATATGCTAGTCTGGTTCCAGGTCTTTACATTTTTCTCAGTAAAGGACCCAAACTACTGTAATGTATTTTGTCTTTCATTATAAATTACTGTAAATTACATACACATATAGTATAGTAAGATGATTTTTCACATTATGAGGTATGATTCAAATTCACATGCTATTTTTAAATACATTGTTTAAGTAACATCTTTGCCAAAAAGAAACAAGATTCGGATTGGTCGTAAACATGTATAAAACTGTATATATAATTATACTGGAATTCATTTCATCCAATTGTCAATAATAGATACGTGATACGTGTTTTCATCTTAATAAACATACTTATTTACATGACATATACATGTATATGCAATTATACAGCTAGGTTCCAGCAGACATAATGAATGGAAATGACAATGAACACAGCATAGTATTTTAATTTTATTTAGAAACAGTCATGGGTATACGTACCAAACAATACCACAGATAAATTCAAATAACAAGTCAAAGGGCTAGGGGGTAAACAAGTGTAAAATTAGAATCTAACAAAACAGGGGTAAATCATTTCTAACAAAAACAGGGTAAATTATTTCTAACAGAACAGAGCAGAACATTTTAAATGTTTTAAGATAACAACAGCTAAGTACTAGTATCACAGATAGAGATAAAATAATTAATAAATAAATTAAACAATATGAGAATTATACACACAATGAAATACTGTAAATCCACATATTTTCGTGGGTATTAAATTTCGTGGATTTAGATAAAAATGCATTTTCGCTGGGTCGTAAATTCGTGGATTACAAAACATGAAAAGATAAACACATGTTCGATCTTTGAAAGGTCGATTAATCGTGGGGATTGATAATTTAACGTCCTCGAAACATAATGATTTTACAGTATATAAGGATAGTATCAGTTTGTGCATGTTAGAACAGTTTACCTAAATTGCTGAGTATTTCCAGAGAGGAAAAGTCTAAGACACTATTATAAGCACAGGCATCCGTCATGATACTGTATTAAATAGTTCAAGTACGGATGGGGGCATATATGCCTGTCATATTTCAGCAGCAAGCTGACTGGCAAATAATAGTTTGTTCAGAACTTGCTATGTGTTGTGATATGTAATTTTTAAAAAACATGATATTAATCGTTGTATAGTTTGGGTCGGTAGGGGTAGGCTGGGTAGTATTGGGGTCTAGATGGGGGGGTAACATGCCAGGTGCCTGTGATGATAAGCTGTGTAAGGATTGTCACCATGTAACCTGTACAATAAGTTGACAAAATGGGAGTATGTGTAATATTGCAAACATTTTTCAGGGATAATGTAAAATAACTGAAAGAAAAAATATGTATTACATATAGTGCCTAAATAAACAGGAATCACATGAAAATCCTAGGAATTACTCATTATTCATGTAACATAATTATATAATATAATTATTTATACCCGAGTATAGCACTTTCAAGACTAGGTGATGCGTATCACAGAATTAATCTCGCTCAAAATCTACCATAAATAAAACAGACGAAGTTCAATAAATAAAACATAGTACGCGTAAATAAATCAAAATAAACACTATTACAGTGTAGCAATACCATGTGACGTTTTGCTACAATTACAAGAAGAAATTTGTTTAACATTGGAAAACAAAATAGCAGCTTTACCGATCTTTTCATTACCCTGTGAAAACTACACACACATTCCTCGGTTTCACAGGGTAATAGACAAAACGGCACAGTCGTTGAAAAAGATTTATATTTCATGGAAAGCAAATAATGTTCCCCTTAGCATGGCGTATATTTTATAGAAATTGGTTAAGAAATAAAATACTTACGGCTACATTTGTGTTCCAATGTTTACACATTTCTACTTGGAACTGTAGCCAAACACCACGTGGTATTGCTACACTGAATTAGTTTAACAACAATACAATGGGTTTCTAATACCTTTTTTTCATGTAATATAATACAATGTATTATAGTAAGCAGTTAGTCTATACGTATGATGTAATAAATGTTTCCAGTGGTGACGTCATGTGCAAGATGAGTTTGATCCATATCGAAAATATATTATAATCTATATTTATGTATTAATTGAATGTAACCAAATGTCAGGAAATCATTCGTGAACAATACAAGTTATAAATCAACATTAAGAGACATATATTATAATAATATGAATCATGTGTATTTCAAACAATTAACAACGTTTGAACCGTCTAGACATACTCGTTAAAGAAAATAAAAAACAACAACTTATAATGCTTAAATTCAGGAAAGATTGAACGAGGTCCATAGCTTTGTTTCCGCTGGGTATCAGTGACTCATGATATGTGTGCATTTAAGATCGATATACGTACAAGACCCATTTTCGATCGATTCTTTTACATTAACAAAAAAGAAAAAAAATGTTACATGTGTATAGACATAACATTGATAAATGTTCATTTTCAAGGGAAAGAAGTTAAGTAAACGTTCGAATATGGGTCGAAAAATATAGACAGTCTACTTACAAGTATCATCAATAAATCAAACAGCATTTTGCTGGTTCTGTCAGGTAATTACTAGTAAGCGACAGAGAGAGATATATGTAGTTTTACTTCAATTACGACTGTACCACATATTTGATTTTTTTGCAGATATTTGAAAATGGAACAGCTTTTCTACAAAATATGGGATATAAATATGCACAACTAGTAATTAATATCGGAAAATTAATTGTGTCATTCAGGAATAATGCTGTTAACATAACTATGATTTTATATTCATTAGCGTCGCACTAAATAATGGAATTAATGTCTTTGCACATAAAAGGAATGACATTTCAATAAATCTAAGTGCATAAAAGATTTCAATATTTCAAGAAATCACAAAATCTTGGCTTTACTTATTTTCTTTTATATGCAATTGAAATAAATCATAGTCAATAACTGATTTTGTACAATGAGGTATTTCGTCCTAGCAGTGTAATGACTGTAAGGGCCGAGGCATTGTAATATCATGATACCATATTATATGGAAACCTGTGTCGCGTAAACCAGTGACCCTTCCCTAAGCCAGCTGGAGTGCTTACCAATAATGTACATTTAATTTACGCAGTCAATAGTACAGTACAAGTAACCTTATAATAAATGTAATAATAATCAATGGTTGATTATAATGCCGATTAGCATGTCAAAATACTTTAACCATTACACAGCTATGTACAATTTAACAAGTCTATGAACTCGAGCATTCAGTTTTGAACAAAGAGTAATGGTACATGTATCAATTTGGGTTTTATTTATACGATTTCATGGAAATCAGATAATCAATATCAGTAACAAATTAATTACCATATGACGTCATTAGAAACGTAAACAAATTCAAAAACAACAATTACAATATTCACATGTGTATACCCAATTATGCAAATAAAAAAATGAATGCAGTTATTAGGTGATCTACAGTAAAATGAGTACTGTGTTTAACAAAAACAGCTATAGATTAGTATTACTAGTAATATAAACAACAGCAATATTAATAAATTAATAATGTCTTGATAACGAACAGTGGTCAACTTCTGGACGACTATTAAATGATCCAATTTGGATATATTTTACCACGGAAATACATTCTGTGTATATCCGTGATTTTACAACATTTTAACCTTTAATCAAGCCCCTCCCCCCTCTTTTTTCCATACGTTGGTGTAATAGCAGCACATACACCGGGTAATGGCGGGTATATTGTTTTATTCGAAGCATTTAATTGTTCTAAATAAAGGATTACTTCATGCGTTAACCGTGAATCGATCAAACAATAAATCAAGGTCGCTATTACACAATGCAGTTCCACGAAACGCACATTAATCCACCTTGGTTAATAACTTCAAAACAAACAAAGGACTTATTAAATATGCAACACGTAAAACCCCAAATCAATAATTGAAGTAGAAAACCGAATAAAAAAGGTCTTTATATATTATTGTTTCAATATTCACCATTTCTGAATATTTAGGTGAATGCTACCCATCTTACTTAATACGTATTTGCATATTAAACTGAAGAAGTAAGAAACATTGTGCAATCAGGGCCCTCATTTATACATTTTGGGACCGAAATTCGGTCCCAAATCGTGAAACATCGGACATTTCCGTTTTCTCCGGTAAATAGCGATTGCAATGCATTAAGACCGAGGTTATCGATCAGTATGCTTTGTATGATTTAAATGTTTTAAAGAGTCAATGTCAGTGCCCTTGATTTTAATCCACAACACAATTAGACCTTTTATCACACTAGAGTTATACATGCATAGTAAAACCTCAAGACCACCACTAGGCCCCTTGAACACTGGTCTCATTAAAGACTTGGTTTTAATACTGAGGTTAAATAAAGAGATAACGCATGAAAATGGACTTTCAAAAATTTTGATCTTAATTTTGAGGTGGTCGTATCAACGGGGTGGTATTCATATGAGGTTTTACTACATATCAAAAAAAATATCGGAGTCATTTATTACATGAAAAATAAAACAATTTAAATATCATCTTCTAACCGTACACTATGTTTAACAAAGCACTCACAAGTAAACAAGAGGAATGTATTGAATACAACTTGACAACATATTGAATCGTACTATAATTCTTCTCAATTACCTGTACGCTATTAAGAGAATGTGTCAGAAAATCAATTAATAAATGGAGTATAAAATTAACAAATATCGTAAAATCGATATACAAAATGTACGTATTTGCCAAGACATGCAACTGCCAGGCTAGTCTGGCTACCCGACTAGATAATATATTTTTTTCAATCAATTATCATAATTTTGTTTTCAATTTTAGCTAGATTTTATTTTGGGCTTGATTACCTATGTTTGAGGGTGCAAAGGGAATTAATTTCATGAAAAAAGAGTAGACTGAAGAGTTGTCTCCTTTAATTAAACATAGGGTTTGTATAGACAGACTACTGCCAGGCTAGCAATACGTTTGACATGCATATTACTGAGAAGACTCCAAAGTTAGAAGAATGTGATCTTTCTCGTTAACCGGAATATTCTTAACATGTGATTCCATAGTCTAAGAACTTAACTAACCACTGATGTGTGAGGATAAATGTGATATGCTGAACAACGTATCTAATACAAAAACAACATGTACTTATCATCATTAAAGGCCCTTAACTTCAGATGAGGTAATGACTTGTTGAATTGTTGATATTAAACCTATTTTGCATCACTATTCACCTCCTTCATAATATCTTTATCACGGATGTTAATTGATAAACACTTAACGTATCCGTTATGTGAATGATTCAAGGAAATGTTTTATTTTCGTTTCAGTTAAAGTAACATCTCTATTAGTTTCTTGTATAAGACATCGAGCAAAGATTATCAATAATATAATTTGTTTGAACTTTGTACAGGAACACAGTTTTATGTTAGATATAGAAAAAAAGGCCACCGAATGTTTGAGTTATCTATCCTACGAAACTAATGTTTTTCTCTCTCAAACTTTGCGTATTCAAGGCAGATAATATGATGACATATGATTATTTTGAAGGTTTGCTTTTTTTATATAATACACTATCAATATACAAACTACATGTATGTAAATCTCTATAAGTGGATAACTCCCAAGTATCTCACAAGAAGCTGATATATTTTGTATATGTTGGATACGTACGAATTCGACTGAGTTCCACTTACTGTCGCCATGCTATATATCGCTGGTTAGAATTAGAAGGTCGTAGGTACTACTTACGACCTTATTAGACTCGAAAGTGGTCATGTTGACCAAACTGAAGTTGAAAACGCTTGTTTTTCCATAAGAAAAGAGTAGTTTTTAGACAGTTTTTCAAAAACATGCGTTCTCAAAATAACGATTTTGTACTTACGACCTTCTTATTCTAAGCCAGCGATATGTATATCCATATGTCATTATGCCAACATTTAGAACAAAATAAACAGACAAACTCTATTTACATGATTGTCATAATATCACAAAAAACCTATAAGAACGACCATTGGATCCTTGCGAATTGGTCCATTATTGAGTTGGTCTGTCTTAATATTAAGCTGAAATGAATAGCAAAATTATCTAAAAAAGGGACCTGACAGTTATTATGTTAATATGATCCTAATAGCATTAATTATGTTTTATACACAATTTACCTGTTTTAAATTTTTTCCTGTTTGCCTTTGTAATTGATTAATATCCGGTACATTAATTTAGAAATATGCAGGGTTGCTTATTTCGTCATTTATACAAAATGCAAGAGTGTGCTTCAATAACAGTGCCATTTCTTGTTTATTTAAATAAATAAATACTTAACTAACTTCTCTACTTTATAAATTCCTAAAAAGCTGCCGGAATCTTCTTCCAAAAATGATGGCGTGAATGTATAAACACAAACATCAACCACTTCAAGGTACTGGCGATGATCATCTGTTTCCATTATTCCTGTCTTGCATATGTTCTAAAACATTTTCGATATTTTGCCTTTCTCTACCAAATTTCGCCACAGTCGGTGCATACGAAAGTGCACGTTCTAAGCACTTCACAGCCGTGTTTGGATCTTTCCTTTCAAGGAATCTCCCTTTGCAAAAGTAAAAGTTCATCAAGCGACGTGGTTCTACTTCCACCCCGTTCGATTTACTTTCTTCAAAACATTGAAGAGTGCCTCTAGCGGCTGCTGCATGTTCGGCTTCGGGAACAACTCTCACATTGACGTTTAAGTCATTTCCAATACCTAAATGATATTGTGCCGAATAGAGCAAGAACATTCGCTTCATCTGTATCAGAAAGTAACTATTGTTTTCCTCTTCATCACACGAATCAAGAATGGCAAGAGCACGATTGGTTGCGCTGTTCAGCATGTGGTCTGGTCGTCCAAGCAGTTGATAGACATACCTTCGGTCGTGGTACAACAGCACTTTGATGGGATCGTTCACAAGAAGGATGAAATTGTTCGCACGATGAACGTTATGTACAGCCGAGATGTTGTCGCCATCCATTGCATCAGCGACGGCCATTTTACTGTAATAAATAGCCTTGGCCAAAGTCTTATCAACGCCGTTCGGACAATTGTTTAAACAAGCATTTAGCACTTTCCTGATTTTCCGTGTGTCTCTTTTACACTGTTGAATTCTCAACCAAGTGATTAACGCCAGTTTGTTAGTGTTAAGCTCTATGTCCGTTTCGTTCATATCTTCCAATTTCCTTATTTTGCGGTAGAATAAATCTGTCAAGAATTCGTTTTCAACATTTATAACATTAGTGTCAACGAAGTTCTTCAGCGTATAATAGAACCTTTGTAACCGATGACTCTCGTACAGTTGGCCGTTGGAAACAGGAACTACCAGTCCAAACGAATGGCGAGTACAGAACGCATCGCATAGTTGTGACAATCCCTGGCTGTCTAGAACCGCAAACAGAACGGTCAACGGGAACGAATCAAGAAAACAAAATAAAGCATCTAAGATAATCTCTTCGTCTGTGGGTTGTTCACTAAGACATGATTCACGAATTGCTATAATGTTACCTTCAATGTCTCTGTTACTGGATAAATACTCGGATAATATATTAAGCACATGGTTTGGGTTCAAGTTCAGGTTTGTCCGTAAACTCACACCAAATGTAATATTACTCCAACAGTCCAAACACAGCGTCCTGGGGACAAGTTCTGGTTGTAAATGATTCCGAGTAGTACTCTGTGCCCGTCTGGGTACAATAGTCTGATTATCATTTATTCGACTATATATTTCCTCACCCATTGTACGGACATTTGATCCGACTGACTGTTGGAAAAAATAACCAACCGCAGTTGATTTAAGCCAAAATATTGTCACAAGTTACTTGTAAACGTTTAAATGAAATTTAAAAAATATCCCATTTATTTTCACCGAAGCCAATGCCAGCTAAATAAATTGTAGCAGGTGTCATTATTAAACCTTCTGTTGACGAACATCAAACTCGGAGACTTCAATTTATAACAATGCGCGCGCAGCAGACCAAAATACGTTTTATCAAAAACCTGAAACTAATTCTAACCTGACGTTAGTCTATTTATAACTCCACAGAATCGCGGTCTGTAATTATTCCGTGTGCAAGCGTTATACATTATTCAGCCCATTTCAGCCGAACAATAAGCATAATCAATATCCCTCCGCCATTTTATACGGCACATGAATTCTCTACAGATGAGCGCTGTGTATTCAATAACCAGAGCTACCAATAATCAGTATACCTACGCTTCTCTCGCTAGCTCCGTCTGTGGAGAGATATTGTAAACAAACCATACAATAGTGATATACAGTACATGTACAAATACACTCATTTCATAAATAGTATATGGATTTAAATTACTGTATGACTACGCAATTGTATTCATACACTATAAGTACTGAGTGAGTGACACAATCACAATTGGGTTTATTTACTAGCCTTTGTGGTATTCTTATCAATACAGTAGTTGATAATTCAACAGTGGAGTGGTTTGTGGAAGTCTCGACAGGTTTTAACTTGGGACTTATTCTTGTACATAAAGTTGGACTTATTTAACTACATTTAACTACATTTCTACTTCAGTGAACGATGGCTGAATCGTCGGTGGTGAACAAATGTGGAATATGTCTGTCAGGATTTGAAGATCCCAAAATATTGCCTTGTTTTCATACATTTTGTGCGAAGTGTTTGGAGAATAACGTCGCTACCACTCTACAACAGTACTGCTTCAAGTGTCCTATGTGTCGAACAGTTACACAAATACCTGAAGGCGGAGTGAAATCATTTCAAACTAACTTTTACGTTAAATCAAACGATGGATACATTTCAGACGTTGACTGTGATGGATGTGGTCAGCAACAGAAAGCTAGCCGTATGTGTCTTGAATGTTGTCAAAATTTCTGTGAACATTGTTCTAGTATACATACTCGCACATCCGCAACCAAACATCACAAACTTCATGAAATCGTCTGTAAAACACAGATGAGCAAGACACGGAAAACAGAGCAATGTACGAGTCACCTGTGTGAATATACCAATGTATGCCAGGAATGCGATGTATTTTGCTGTAGCGAGTGCGTATCAACAACTCACAGTAATCATTCTCTCGTTTCAATAGAATCAGCTGCATGTGAAAAACGACTTGTTCTTGAAGAACTGATCGACCAATCAAAACAGTGTTCCCGAGAAATCGAAAGTGACGCATGCGCAATGCGTAGACAGAATGACGCTAAATTCCAGTTTTTCAGGAACGAAATCGAGCATTTAAGAACCCAAAAGAACGTATTAGTGGGGAAAATAAACGACGTGTTTCTACAGTTCGAAGACTCAACTGATTTGATTAACCTAGAACAAAGATCGAAAGGAGATGAACTTACCGAAAAGCAACTAGCAACGTGTGAGTCATTGAAGGAAACAATTCATAAGTCTAAAGCTATCCTAGATTCAGGAGACAATATTGAACTTCTAACAGCTTTCGAGGAATTATCAACAAATCTTCGAACTAGTGACGCTGAACTGACCCCATGTGTACCAGGCCATAAATTGATGGAAAATGTCGAAAAATGTACTGCATGGTTGAGTAAATTAAACGGAACTTGCAAAGACATTTCATGGCAAGGTTCTCTCCAAACAAGTGGTGATTAATTCGTATAATGACATACGCACAGTGATTGTGAAAATATGTTCTTAACAAATAGCATAAGTTAGATAATAGATTAACATTTAGTTATAGAGATATATTTTATATCTCAACGTTATAAATAACTTGGTTTATTTAATATATATAAATACGATCAAACATGACTTAGACAACCTGTCAATGGGTGTAGATAATATGACGACTCGTAGTTAAATTGAAGTAGGTGATAATTTTACTTCAGTTACAAGCATTAAACGAGTATTATAAACAAATAATTCCAAAATCATCAAATCCCTGCATTCTGATTGGCTATTATCTGTATAGTTTTAAGGTTATGAAGCAGGTGATAATTTTACTTCAGTTACATACATTAAACGTGTATTATAAACAAATAATTCCAAAGTCATCAAATCCCTGCATTCTGATTGGTTATAATCTGTGTAGTTGTAAGGTTATAAAACCTCAATAATAAGACTACCCTTTGGGACCCTTAAAAGTGGTACAACGGCCCCTTTATTGAGGTGGTCTTAATACTGAAGTTGAATAAAAAGCAAACATTGGCGGTTTACCTGTAGTCCTATTATTGAGGCGGTCTTATTGCAGAAATAGTCTTATCACTGATGTAGTCCTATTATTGAGGCGGTCTTATTGCTTGGTATTTTATGTAACGTTTTAATGCATGTGCATATACATGAGTTAATGGGATTCGTTAAAACTAGCTCATTAAGACAGGAACGTGGGTGCTTTATTCAGGCCGACATTCAGTAAATATTGTACTGTACGTGTATTAGAGTTTGTTCCGAAATATTTGAGTAGTGATACGATGTATTTATGTACAGTACAACCTCTCTAGAATAGCATCCTTTAGGAAACACAAAAATTGGTTCTCGTACAGAGGTTGTTGCTCTTGACAGGTTTAATTTATACTAGTAAATGATTACTTCTGGAACAATCATTATTGATAAATGGTTTTTGCTCTACGGAGAGTTTGCACTGTACAAATTAGTATTTATTTATATACTATTGTTAGTTTCTTAGAATACTTTATGCAATTTATATATAGGCCTATAGTCTATTTATTTATTTATTTATTGTTACGTGATAATCTTCTCCCATTGAGCTTTTACTATGTTACCTTATACGTTAATATCGAATAAAATTCATGTCGAATTTGATTTTTTTGTGTGAACATATTTCTGTATGACGTTTGTTTAGATTAGGGAGTCGATACCTGTTCTGCTCCCTACAATAATCTCTAAACCAGTATGCACGTACCACGTGAACTGAGACGTAATATTTGGCTAAGAACGCAAGAAAAAATAAATCAACACAACTTAAAAAACGACACTAAGTATTCTATTCTTTGACCGATTTTAACCACAGGTAACTGTATCATTAAACAAGAAAAAAAAATATGAAAACATGTTTTGGGTAAAAATTAATACATCCTTAGATTCGTAGTTTAGATACTTTGAAAACGTGGTCTATTTTGTGGAAATCAACCTTTTAAACTATCTATCAATTTCTGTAAAAAATATTCACCACTGATACATTTACCTGTGATTTCGACAAGACATCTTGAACGCTGAAGCCGATAAGATCTCTCGTTAAGGGCAAAGGGATTCGAACTTAGATATTCATAGTATAGATGTGAAAGATATTTTTATCGGGTCGAATCCCTTTGGTTAAGGGCGGCTGTTTACAATGCAAACTATTCGCACCGGAAGTATCAACAGTCTTGTTGTATTGATCACTAGTACATGTAGAAGGCATCATTTCAGTTATAAGCTGATTATATTAATGTAAAATCATTATTTTCAAAGGAATTGAATTTTCGTTGATTTCGTTGTTGTACTCGACCATGAAATCTCATTCCCACGTTTAATCGACCTCTCAAATATTGAACATGGGCTATCCTTTCATTTTTTGTAATCCACGAATTTACAACCACACGGAATGCATTTTTATCAAAACCAACGAAATTTAATACCCACGAAAATATGTGACTTTACATTACTCATGTAAGTTAATCTTTGAGTTACCGAACTACTATCATGATAATGTCTAAGACAAGATGACCATAAATACTCATAGTAATAAAATCTCTTTATCTTAGCCATACTACCGCAAACCACACCGTACAACCCGCTGTGTGTAAGGCAGTTATGTATGTTGAAGGCAGAGACACACGCGTTTTACGCCACTAGAGTGGGGTAAGTATTTGTTATTTTATATGTGTTTTACGTTGCTTTTGAAAGTGATCACCTACATATATCGTTGACGCGATGAATGAACAATAATTATATACAATTTATGTGCCCACAAATGCCATATTATTCGAGTAAACATGGATTAGGTATGCGATGTTTGCCAAAAGTTCGAAACGTTCGCCTTTGACATAGAATTCTCAACTTAATTCGTGGTTTGGAATAATTCTAAAACATTGAATACAAACTTCAATCCTTCTTCAATATATCTGTCGTTTCCGTTTTGGAAAATGTGCATTTTCTGTGAAGATACAGAGGTTTAAATTGAACGAGGTACAAAAAAACTGCTAACGAAATAGGCAGTTCTGTTTTTCGAATGATAACGACAACGGCAGATCGTTAAATATTAATGCTAACGCAGAGGCAGAGATAAGAGACTTATGCTAACGACAAAGGCAGACATTCTAATGACTTGACAGGGCCATAAACCCCTTTGTACGATTTGTATGTTATAAATATAACCCAGATTCATGTTAGGCTGTATTCCAAAGTCCATTTCACCAAGAATCATGAGTGTTTAGTGGTTATTTTCGTCCAGTTGATTAACAGAATTATTCAATATATTACATAACTGGTGATCGCTGACGCCGATAATTGTCGGTTATGAGTGGCCTTTTATGCCTGTTAATGATGAGTACATGGCTTTTTTTGGGCGTAAGATCTTCAGGCAATGTCTTAGAGTTTACAAACGAATGGTTCTCGTAGTATTCCATCGATAATATAAGTAAAATGTTAACAAAATGACGGTGAAATTGGCAGTTTTTGGGAGGCGCAATAAGTTATACAAGTTGAATTGTATAGTTTCCTAATCATTGAAGTCATACAATGGCCGGAAATCAAAGGTTGATGCTCTGTCGAGGAGGTTGTACTTTACATCTTATTCGTGCTGGAGCTTTATTTCTCTAACTAAATACATGTCCATGCACGTCTGCATATTTAATATATGTAGATCTATGACAGTTAAGTATAATTACAGCACTTGTTTGTCAGCAGTTTACATGAAATGTAAGTCATCGACACTGGAATTTTTACGTGACACTTTATTAAACTGCTTTATGTAATATAGATACTTTTTATTTGTTCGAGAATCGACCAACTATAGTTATATATACACGTTTCTACAATCGACTATACTTTAGTTGGTGAAACTACTTTTCTTCCTACACAGCCGCTAGGCAGCGCCACCTTTGCAATAGTAAACCGGTCAGCCGGTATTGCATAACTACCGACACGGATGTAAACCGTCATGCAAAATAGTGCCATCAATTGCAGCATATATATAATATTATACTACAAAGCTACGTCATATTTCTAAATCTATAGGACAGTTGGATATCCCAATAAATAATTTAATCCTATTTCCAGTATTTCTTTGGATTTACGAAGCAATTACCTCTTATGTTAACTGCCTTTCGTACCTTTTTCGTCGGCATAATCGTTACGTAATCATATACTGTGGTACAGACCCAGTATTTCTAATAATATGGAGGCCATGGTCCCATGCGTTATCAATCTAGCTACTCTAAACGAGCGGTACGCGGAATATCCATAACTCCGAGCATCACTCTATATAAACTGTTACACATACACGTATTTGATTAGGTTAGATTAATCACACGGGAGTATCCGACGTTACACGTATCTGGGTTATTTGGACTAATTAATACGTTTTAACATACACCGGAACAAACTCGATCAGCATCCAAACTGCTGAAAAATACTAGAAATTATCTGGCCGCAGAAAACTATTTGACTTGTACTTCCTGCATGCATTCATTCCAATCGTGAAAGCTCGGACATTTCCGTTTGTCTCCGGTAAATATTTCGATGCATACAGGCCGAGGTGATCAGAATGGTATTCATTCGAACAACTGCTGGCTTTCAGCGCTTTGATTTTATATGAACTGTTATTGATAACAACTACATTTGTACATCGTAAATCTAATTATACATAAAGAAACTTACGCGTACTTGCGTCACGTCTTATTGGTATTATGCTACGCCTCGTTGCATAATTATCTGCGGTCCGTATGACGTTAGATGATGTCATTAAGACCCAACAACTTAGCATGGAATAATATGTTACATGATATACGTGATGCTACATGAGCACGTGTTGCTCAACTGTTTTAAGCAGTCAGTCCATAAATAGAAGTAAGACCGTATACTCTATGCCTGTTTAAATAACCTGACTGTTTTATTTATAAAATACAGGTAATTTTAATCAACATTGACTGCTTAGAAGATTAATACAAAGATCATATGTTCGACTGCACATGTATAGCAATGTATCGGGGCATTACGATGTTTTACATTATGTCTTATCTTCTTCGTGTGAGTTATTCACAAAAATAGTCAAATAAAATTTGTAACATACAAAAAACATACATATTTGTACAAACAAAACAGTGTATTAAGTTCCCTGTCAAGTAATTTGAATGGCTGCATTTCTAACTTACGTATTCTATAGAATGCTACAAACTATTCGTTTCTTAACTTCATGATAACAAATGGATCGCTTAATGCCCCCCCCCCCCCCCCCAAACCACACCAGTTCGTTATTTACAGACATAAAGGGCAACCCACAACCGACAATTGCCGGCGTCAGCGATCACAAGATATCCTTTCCGCTACCATAGCGTACTTATGCAGACTCACCGAGATGGCCATTTCGGCCTTCCGTAGGTTTTTGGGCCCGCTAGACCCCTTTAAAGAGGGCTTTGAACGTAGATTTTACAAAACTGAAATTACTGGTCCTACCCGCCATTGCGGTACGATCCCTGTGGAATTGCATTAACATTTAGCGCCAAAACGTTTATATTTTTCTATAGCAGGAATATAAGGCTAGACAAAGGGGTCAGGAACAATGCCCTAAAGGGGCAAAAAAGTAGGCCTGTCAAGCTAAAAAAAAGTTATTCGCGCAAGGGTCACCGTCACATCGTCATTTCCGGTGACCTTTAGTCGAAATATTGACATTTTTTCTACTTTCGGTTTAGGGTAGGTGTGTAGCATCCGGGTGTATCGAGTTTTTATCAGTGCTGCAAGTCAATAGTGTCTCAGGGACGGGGTATAGGGACCATATGAATTTCTCATAACCCCCCAAAAAATCGTGGTAGCGGAAAGGATATGTAATATATTCCGTTAATCAACTGGACGAAAATAACCACTAAACACTCGTGATTCTTGGTGAAATGGACTTTGGAATACAGCCTTACATAAATCTGGGTTATATTTATAACATACAAATCGTACAAAGGGGTTTATGGCCCTGTCAAGTCATTAGAATTTCTGCCTTTGTCGTTAGCATAAGTCTCTTATCTCTGCCTCTGCGTTAGCATTAATATTTAACGATCTGCCTTTGTCGTTATCATTCGAAAAACAGAACTGCCTATTTCGTTAGCAGTTTTTTTGTACCTCGTTCAATTTAAACCTCTGTATCTTCACAGAAAATGCACATTTTCCAAAACGGAAACGACAGATATATTGAAGAAGGATTGAAGTTTGTATTCAATGTTTTAGAATTATTCCAAACCACGAATTAAGTTGAGAATTCTATGTCAAAGGCGAACGTTTCGAACTTTTGGCAAACATCGCATACCTAATCCATGTTTACTCGAATAATATGGCATTTGTGGGCACATAAATTGTATATAATTATTGTTCATTCATCGCGTCAACGATATATGTAGGTGATCACTTTCAAAAGCAACGTAAAACACATATAAAATAACAAATACTTACTCCACTCTAGTGGCGTAAAACGCGTGTGTCTCTGCCTTCAACATACATAACTGCCTTACACACAGCGGGTTGTACGGTGTGAAACAAAGAGGCGAGTGTTTGTATTGCACAATTGTCAATTTATTGATAAAATTCTCATATTACGCGACCTAATATATTGTGTCACCAGACATCAAACGAGACAATGGGACTGTTTCATAAACTGTTCAATACATCGTCTATTCTATAAGCAAACTTGTTCAGATAGGTCGGTTCGGTTTGAATTCAATCTGACTATTTAAAGTACTAAATTTTCCGAACTCCGAAGTTCCAAGGTAGCAATACCACGTGGCTTTTGGCTACAGTTACAAGTAGAAATTTGTAAACATTGGAACACAAATATAGCCATAAGTATTTTATTTCTTCATCGATTTCTATAAAGTATACGCCACGCTAAGGGGAAAAGTATTTGCTTTCCGTGAAATATAATATCTTTTACAGCAGTTTTACCGATTTTTCCACTACCCTGTGAAACCTACACATTCCACGGTTTCACAAGGTAATGGACAAAACGGCACAGCCGCTGAAAAAGATTTTTATTTCATGGAGAGCCAAAAATTGTCCCCTTAGCATGGCATATATTTAATAGAAATCGATGAAGAAATAAAATACTTATGGCTATTTTATTTTCCAGTGTTTACAAATTTCTTCTTGTAACTGTAGTCAAAGGTCACATGGTATTGCTACAGTGAGTTCGTTGCCTATGTTTTGAAACTGTGGTCTTAGTATGCATGTGGTCTTTATAACTGGTTTAAGTGTATATTGCGTATCTTAGTATTTCACCACTTGGCATACTAATAAAACGGATAATATGACATGACTGTTGACCTTCTATTAGCATAATTTAACATAATTATACATTATAGTTCTATATTCACAATCCCGGTTGTATGTTTTCTTTTGCGGGAAGTATCATGAAGACGCTCAATGTGTGAACCTTGTAATATATTCATGTATAAAGATCAGGATCGGGTAAAATTTCTGTGATATACATTAAAAACTTGATTGATTTATTGCCATTCATTTTGCTAATCACTTAACGTGAGAATTAGATTATGAAAAACATTCTTCATTGGTTCTGAGAGAATTCATTCTAAAATTAACTGAAGGTTTAAGTTTGGTAAGATCACAAGCGATTAAATCATAATGGCAATCCAATTCCATAGTATGATTAATTCTTTTCATACAGAATAGAGTCAAATTTCAAATTCAATTGGCATTGATATTTTTGAACAGTGTATATATTTAAGATTAAGGTTAACCAATATTTTACAAGTAAAGTTACGGATTTGTCTACACATGTTTTCGTTCTTAATGAATACAATACATGAATGTAAATATTGAATTTTCACAAGTACATGTTTTTACATGTAAATATTGGTCTTACAGTAGTAGCGTTCTGAGTTAACTATTGTGACTCAGATATGCTTAAGTTGCAACTGTATTTACAGCGTATAAATCTAATCACTGTATGGCTTATTGGGCGGCTATACAATTCAACGTGTATGACTTATTGCGATAACCGGAAGTTGGCTCGTCTATACACTGTTGTATTGTTTTCCCTCTCACGTATTGGAAGTTCACAATTTGTTTTAACTCGTGATGATATTTTACAAAGATTGCGCTTTAAAAATGTCATGAATACAAATGTTGCTTATTACGGTTATTCATTCTACATTGTATCAATATTATGTTTATCATAAGTACTACATGTACAATAAACACATACTTGCAACGGATATGGTTCAAGTGTACGCAAATAGTTCATTGCCGTTACACATTTAACATTATTCATAATTGTTTATCCTGTTATACACTGCGGTTTAAAGTCGGTTTATACCATTTTAGGTCGATTGTAAAACAACTTGTTGCAACTTACATTGCTCACTTTCGATACCCCCTCATTTCTAATGGTATCCATCGCCACGAGGGCCTGAGAGAGAAGCCAGCTTCCCTTTATGCTGATCACAAGGAAATGACTGGTGTCATTTTTATTTCATGTTGATATGACGCGGCCTATGATCGAACCCAAGTTCTCAAGCACTTGAAGCGGACGCTATACCACTAGGCTATCCGTGCGCTTTAATATAGTTGACGTAACTAGTTTTACTACCGAACCAAGTTGTCATTTCGACGTAAAACTACTTACTAGTACCCAGATAGACTAATGTCTAGGACAGGCATAACCTTTCATCACCTGGGTATACTGTTTTATCAAAGCACTTATGAAAATCGTAAACTTACGTTCATTAAAGTCCTAATTATTTTTTAAAACCTACGTATTAGGGCAAATGGCTGAATAATAATTACTTTTTAACACATCTATATCACTAGATAAAAGCTGTAAAGAATTTAAATTTAAACGTAAGTTTAAGATTGTCGTGAGTGCTTTGATAAAACCGTACCCTGAGATTCTAACTCGTACCTTCCGGGTCGTGTACTTGCTTTACTTCACATAAGAGTACCTTACAGTTATTATTGACATCTGGTCTAATTGGCTAACACGTGTATGTAATAATCAGACATTCTGAACACACAGTTATGTACTTGCTGTGGAGTCTGACCGGTATATATAATGTATAATAATTACCTTGTTGGCATGAGTAGATTCAATTTCTCTATTTCTGTTAATCAAAGATCAATTGTTTGAGTTGGCAACAGAGATGTATCAATATAAAGGGGTTTGATTCCCCCATTATGTTGTCCGTTTCAGGCTATTTAACCGAGACTCACTTATCTTCGTGTGTGTCCGGATGGTCCACTAGAACATGTAGAAACTTGTTAAAATAATAAACCTGATTGTACGACGGATAAGCACTGTATAATGATTCAGTATGAGTTTCAAGTAAATCGTTTCGCACAATATAATGATTAATACTAGCTATACTACTAGTTTACATGTACATAAAAACTTCGTTTGAATCGCTATGAAAATATATAATATTAATAAGCAGATTACATTTTGTAATTGAACACAATGACCTAGTGCTAATCCTACCATAACAATACAAAATTATTTGTGCGTTATACGTTTATAAAGGGAATACTTGAAGGTAACGATAAAACAGAAGCATTCAGTGACCAGGGTTTTGTTCATATACAAAATTGTACAACATAATGTGTACGTTGTATATCGTTGGTGTCAATGTGTTGTGTTCGTATGGGTGCGTCTTTGAGCATTTCTGTCAGTAACTGTTGTGATTAGTTTTGTCAGGTCAGAATTCGTTAGAAGTCACAAAATTACTCTATTCGTCAGACTTCTATTTAAATACGACGCCGATAAGAGAAGTTGCAATATTTATGTATAAAAAATACACAATGTTATGTAAACAATTGACTGACCTGAATGATCGAGTTCTACTTTTGTTCAAGTACTGGGGGTGTATTATTATAACTTTATAACCTACACTTAACACGCGTGTCTTCACATGCTGTTTCTGAATAATCGATACCCTCACTTTGGAATAAATAGATGAGTCAATATTCATTTTAAATATGGCATTATTATGTATTGAAATTAAAATTCTGATCTTAAGAACTCAATATCTATGTCTGCATTTATTATATAGACGATTACTCGTTATGTCAAAAACCTTTGTTGTCGGCGTAAAATATTCTTATCGAGTCATTACTCAGTGTATAATATATCAATCACAGCATTTATTGTATAACAAATGGTTTTATGTATATTATGACAAAAATTACAAAAGAACTTTGGTGTGAACAAGAAACGGTGCTTTTTATAAGTTTACAAATCAAAATTCATAGAGAAACCTGAAAAGTAGATACTTACATCAAAGACTATAGATTAACGTTGTCTGTAGTCTCTACTTAAACTAATAAATAACAATGAAAACAATGAAAGTGGTCCTCGTCCGAAATGACGACTAATGAGATTTGATGACTTTTGACGGATAATTTCAGTTTGCAAATTATTATTGTTCACGATTGTGGGGCTTAAAATCAAACAAACTGGCCAACACATTAAGTTGCAAATAATCGCAAAAACTAACACAGTACATGTACTATTTTATTGTGTAATCCGAGGTATAGCTTGTAACATTTTACATGGAACTCGTGAATGTACGAGCTCAACCATCGTCCAATCAGGCCCCGATCTCCCGAAAATTCTCAATCTGAGCTAAATCTCATCTTAAAAAGTAACTTGAGATAACTTCCATGAGAGACCAGACTCATATTTGGCACCACTAAACAGATACAGTATCTGAGTTTATTACGGTAATAGAGGATCTTGCATGAGTGCTCATTACATACGAGTTTTATTAAACGAGTGGACAAAATGATATGACACGAGGCTTTGCCGAGTGTCATATTGTTTTTGTCGACGAGTTTAATAAAACTCGTATGTAATGAGCACGAATGTAAGATTCTATTTATCACATAACCTTAGAAAACGCTCATTATTGTTCAAAAGGATGACGTACGCTGCATAAGTTTCAGCCAAAATTCAGCGGTACAATTAGCGCGACGTCATGGCGACGTTGATATTATCCTGACGTCATTAACGGATCAATGCATGGATTGGCTAACGTCACGTCAAGCTCATTTACATATTTATTGCACAGTCTGGGAGTGCCGAACGATATTTACGGCACGGCTTTACGGCACTCCTGGACCGCAGGTTATGTGATAAAAATGTCAAGAGCATAACTGGTATGTGATGATAAGGCGAAATGAAACACATGTTATGACTGACCGTTAATGATACCAGTTTTTACATATTGGCATTAATTTATTGCATGCTGGCCCACTAATTTTTTTCGTGGGAAACCAAAGTCCCCCTATAAGAATTATCTCAAATTTGTACTCTGATTTTAGCAAAATCTCAATTTAAGTTAAGATTTCTACTGAGATGCTTAGTGAGATCGGGGCCAGATTTTTAATTTTAACCAGTCAAAACAGTCTAACAACTTACAATAACGAAAACACACGAATATTAATTAGCACCTTGTAAACTGTTATGTGCTATACAGTACTGAAGAAAAGAAAATACATAAGTAATAATGATTGCATAATATGACTAATGATGACCTGATAGTGATACACAGATAAATACATTGTGACTCAAAAACTGGCTGATTCAGACTAGACTAGCTCATCGAAAAATTGATTCAATCTTAGGTTTTTCCTGGTTTCGTATTTATTATAATTGATCACTTTATTTTCACCCGTTATTGATTTCATAATGTAAATTACATTAATAGTCAATACAATAAGTTGTCCTTGTTTAGCGCATTTGAATTGATCACAACCAAAGAATACTTATATGATCTTTGTCACAACGAACATCAACGTTTCATGATCAATTAAATAATAATTATTTCTACTTTTTGTGACTTCGCTTACAATATAGAATGAATAGCACATGCACTGGTTGGCCCTTATGTAAGTTGTAATTTTGTACATTATGTATATGAATATATATTTATTGTATTACTGTATTATACTAAAACACATACATGTACTACACACATTTTAAAGTACATGTACCTTGAAACCGTGATACAGTGCTCGATTGTTGGGCATACATTTATAAGTCATGGATATAAGATTAGAGATTTACTACACATCGAGTATCGAGTTTCGAGTTGAAATTATCGAGTTTCGAGTTGAATTCATCGAGTTTCGAGTTGAAATCTTCGAGTTTCAAGTAGACTTAATCGAGTTTCGAGTTGAAATTTTTGAGTTACGAATTGGAATTATCGAGTTTCGAGTTGAATTTATCGAGTTTCGAGTTGAAATTATCGAGTTTCGAGTTAAAATTTTGTAGGTGACAAATTATGATATATTTTTTTCCCATTTTGGGCCCCTATTTTGGCAACACTGAATGGAACCAAACAAACGTTCAGCTTAGTCGTAAAGGTACTTTGGTAACCATGTTTCAACCTATTAGAGAATCTAAGCATTTTCATTTTGCTGACTCCCACTGAAGAAAAATAGAATATGCAAAACCCCATAATTTTCTGTCAGATACTGCTTCTATACCAATTTGTTTACACATAATGATATGAACTGTCCTCAACTGACCGCAGACTGACCTCAGTTGACCACTTAATTTCATTTTTTTTAAATCCTAGCTTTCTTGTTTGGCTTTAGCAAAATCTTTGATATTTTCCAGACACACCAGCTTTACACTGTTATATATGGCTTCATCAAGAGTAAAAAGTAGTAAAATTATTACCAGCAGTACAAAATATGCAGTTCCAATAAAGTCAAAAGTTATTGGCTTTGTCAAGCATAAACAAGTGAATCCCTAGGGTTGATAAAATAGGAAAATACGTGGAGTCGCGGTTTGTGCAGTGGTAACGTGTTCACTTCAAGATCGAAAGGTCCCGAGTTCGATTCTCGCGCCCATCATGTGTGTTTGTGTCCTTTGGCAAGACACTTCACTTTACATTGCCCCTCTCTCTACGAAGTCGATTCCATCTGGATGAGTCTCGAGAGCAATTAATCTAAGTTGCAAGACCTTGTTTTGCAATTGAAAATAAATAAATTAGTATTAACTATAAGAAAATAAAATATATCATAAACAATAATGTGATAACCAACAACCCACAAATCATAAATTAAAACGCATATTGACTAAATTTTCAAACTGCAAGAGTAACCAACAAAATGCAATTGATGAGTACTGCAAACTGCTCATTGTAACTGCGATAACTGCTACTCGAAACTCGAAAAATTCAACTGGAAACTCGATATTTTCAACAGTAAACTCGATAATTTCTACTCGAAACTCGATATTTTTAACTCGAAACTCGATAAATTCAACTCGATACTCGAAACTCGATGTTGAGAATTCCTCATAAGATTAAGTCACTTGGTTTTATTCTTTATTTATTGGACAATGCTGTATGCTATATGCGTACATTATGACGCAGTTCAATATCTATACATGTATTAAGATTAACAAACAACCGTACATGTCTCAGTTCCCCCGGCACAGCACAGGGGTAGCCACTCCTGAGACCTTAGGTTTGCACCCGGCGTGATGATACAATTTAAAGCAATCAAACAGAGGTCCGAAACACGAAGAATATGTGTATACGTGTTTTACGCTTGTAACAGAAGATTTTGCTCTGGAGAAGTAAATATTATAGTAAATGGTTACTTTGCTGGCTTAGAATGCGCCTATGAGCCTATTTTAATGAAAATCGTAAGGGGTCATGTTGACCAAACTGAAGTTGAAAAGGTTGGTTTATCCATAAGTAAAGAGTAGTTTTCAGACAGACGTTGTCTTGTTTTCTCAAAATATCGAGTTTGTACTTACGACCTTCTCATTCTAAGCCAGCGACTTCTGGAACAAAATCACTATGCTGCTTAGATCGGTCGTTGCTCTAAGGAAGGCCATTCTGTACAGGTTACATTGTATATACACCATTAAGATAAAACAAGAATGATTACCAACAAACATGTTTGTGTACTTAGTAATTGTCTTATCTCATATATCACCAGACGCACATTGCACAATGTGCTATATCATTACATGCGTTGCTCAACATATGCTCTGAAAACAATGTATTGATCGACACCAGCTTGGTTTCAGATTTCCATCCATTAGTATGAGATCAAATTTCCTTTTCATGTCCATTAAATGATGCTAGCGATTATATCATATACATTCCAAGATTGGTGCTGGTGAATATCAATGAGGGTGAATCAATATGAAGTCCTCATCTCTATTTGAATGAAAGCATCGTATTACAATGGTAACTCATGTTTTGTTTATTTAATTGAACAATGGGTGTCTCTACTGTATCAGTGACACGTGGTGTTGTTAGTTGTTGAATATGGAGGTTGCTCAACAAAACGTGTAACGTTACGTTTTGACTACGTGAATATTTACTTTTGTGCATTTCGTCATAGAGTTGTGTGTAGTTTGCGGACGTGTGACAGACGAAATTGAATTGTGTACTATGTCTCACAGGTATGCGTAGGTACGGGAAAAATTCAAGATTTTATCGCCCATTGACTCACGTAGAATTCATGTTTTAACGGTCACGTAATGTTACCCGTGCACGTGTTATTTCACAGACCAATTTTAATCACAACGTGTACACAGGCATGTACGGGTATATACTACTTAATCGTTTGTTTCTCAACCTCTCTGTTGTTTAGTAAGTATGCAGATGACGATAAATTTATTAGGTTCACGTCAGACAAAATGCTTTGCAATACATACAGTAAAACCACATATTGAGACCACCCTTGTGACTTTTGTCTTTTGAACACTTGACTCATTACTGAGCTGATCTTAATAGTGAGGTTAAATATTGAACAAAACCGTGAAAATATGCATGGCCCCGTCAAGTATGGTCTTCATTTTGGGGTGATCTAATTATTGATGTGTGTTAGGGGTAGAAATCCAGACTATTTTACATCAAAAATCTTGCAGAAGTTACTTCCCTTTGCTTAAGGAACCTTTCAATAATACACGTCCTGGTCAACACATCATCATACATCGGTGATAAATCGAGTTACCAGACAATACAGGTGTAGAATTCTCTGGTGAATGGGAATAAGTCTAAATAGAGGTTTAAAAATATCGAGGGACATTTGATGGTTTATAAACATATTCATGTAGCAATATACTCTCTTTTATTAGCAGTCTGTTCTTTTACGGTAAATTGAAACATTGTCTCATAAGAGGTGACATAGTTAATGGATAACCATTCTGTTGTAGATACTGCGTTAAAGGCTAATGTAAACAAGCTTATGTTGTTTCATGGTATTAGGCTGGTAAATACAGATATTTTTCCGGATATGACATGCATCATTTTCGAAAAGAATCAATTTACAGTTCCGATAGATACCCCTACCTCCGTTGAAGTTCATACCTCGGTTTTTGGATTTGCTCTAGATAGCATAATATCATGGTTGTGTATAACCAATGCGGTACGATTATTGAAGACTTCGTTACTTTTTGGCGTTTTTTTAAATATCATGTTGCGTATTTTCACTTATAAGAGCAACAGACACAAAACGCCATTCTTGTGACGAAGAATACTTATCGTTTCCACAGATTTGGTTTATCCATGCTTAACCAACCCTTCAAAAGGCCAAACACTACGTCCCCTGCATGATTGTTGATACAGGTTCTAACCATACGTATTGCAAAGAAACATAATAGTTGGTGTATATTTTACCTGACACATTACTATACAAGGTTCAAAAGAGATATTTAATTATTATTATGATAGCATGAAACTATTTGATGTTAAGCTTTTTTCAAATCTTAGTAAGGCATCTTTTGAATAATTATGATAAATTTATAATGACTTTTGTATTATGTCCCGCGTGAATACGTAATTAATAAGTCCCAAGTTAATACCCAAGAAAAAGTAGTAACTTTCACAATCATACTACACTGAGAAATTATAAAACTAGTTCAAGATCATGTATATCACAAGAGGTTAATAATAATAACTTTTATTTTCCTCCATTTTGGAGAGCATAACATATTTACAAAACATAACAAAACATTAATGTACAAATATAAATAAACATATGAATATGAATGATATATTTACATTTGGCGCTGTATAACTACTGGATGCAATGTATATCAATATTAGCCACAGACCATGGCTTACGGGGCGAAAACGAAATGTAAGCAAACGTTGTGGCATGTATGCAATCAGATATAGTAATACGATATATAGAGGATATTTGTTTGTTTTGATTGAATATGGTTTATATCTCATCGTGTAGTGATAAAATTCAATATTTTCAAGAGCGCGTAGCGCGAGTGAAAATATTAAAATTTTATCACTACAAGATGAGATATTAACCATATTCAATTAAAACAAACAAATATTCTATTTATTTAATGCTTATATGGTGTCAAAACTAGTACTATTTATGCCAAATTACCACTGTGGTTAGGCTGCGTATGAATATGTTATTCCATTCATATTTTTCACTTCAAAATCCGCCATCTTGGATAATGGTGAATAGGTGAAAACGGCTTTTTTGAGAATTTTGCATCAAATCATACACCAGAATGTAGGAAATGGTCTAACTAAGAATAAAAAACCCCACATGACATGTTTCCGTTCAGTAATAAAAAAGTTACAGACATTTTAGTGTTGAGATTTTGGTAAATTAAAGTAGTCCCTGTGAGGGGGCGGAGCTTATATCAGTCACATTGTAGGTGATAACCAGTGACTGATATAGGTTTTATTTCACTGATAGAACTCCATATCTCACCAGTTAGCATTAAATAAACATCTAGATTTAGTGTGAGATTGTCACATACGTTTGGCTTAGAAGGCGAAAAGCGAAATAAAAGCTAAAGTTGTGACATTACGATTTCAAACAGTAGTATGAAAATGGGGTTACATTAGCATTGACGGGTAATGATAAATAATATACAGCAATATACCTCATAGCACACATTCACAAAATCAACTAAGCTAGTTTTAACATACACTGTATATGAACTCATGAAAGAATGTATGTATTTGTAACTCGTAAATTGATCATATCACTATAAGAGTAATCAGCTTAGCAACCCTCAAATACCAAGTCATCATAATGATAGAACCAGAGTATCAATTATATCATATGAACAAACAATCTAGTACATAGGACACACTCTATAACAACATCGTAATCATCAGAGTACAATCATAGCAGTTGAAAAAGAATACTGATATAAACATACACACACACATACATACAACAGTTTACATAATACAGTAGTTCTTACTTTGTTAAAAGCTTAACGACCTGTGTTGTGAAATGCATGTAGACAAATGAGCTATTATCAGTTAATGAAGCCATACTAAATATAGTTCTACACTGATCAATGGGTGGCTGTCGTATAAATGTAATGAAATTATTCACACCGTTCATATTAAGCATAATATCCCAAAGCTGTTTCTGATAGACCACATTTGCATGGCAGTATAATAACAAGTGGGCCGGTTCATTATCAGTTCTTAATGAGCACTTTTGACATGAGCGCATGTATCTCCGGGAAAAAAAGAGTCCTATATATTTGCATAATGTGTTGAGGCCTGAGCTATAGACCACAGGGGTGATATCCATTTACTATCCACTATAGTGTTTCTCAACCACGAATGGTCATTAACTTCCAAAACATTAAGATTGTTCATATGCTCCGAGATGACAATTTTTCGAAGTATCCTTTTCCATGAATGTATCGACAGAAATTCCCCTGTTTCAACGAACCGCGCCAAATATTCAAGCAAAATGTATCTTGCCAGTAGTCGATGTAAATCGGGTATGAAACCCGTAGATTGTCTGTCTTCATTATAGTAGCGTATGAGACGGTTCACAAATACAGCCTTTGATAGATAGTGAGGCTGTAAACGACAGAGTTGGCCAAAGAGTGTCAGTTTCTTGTAATTAATCATTGTCTCTATGGGTGTTGTACACAGACATGTCAATGCAAATAATGTGCTCGTTGTCGTAAAGAGTCCTTGTATTCGTTTAACACAGTGTCTATGAGCACGTTCTAGGATAAGCATATCTCGTGATGAATAATTGTTCCACAACTCGCATGAATACAATGCTTTCGTGATTATCACACTGTAGTATATGCTTCTCAATGTTGCGGGGCTTATCATTGACAGATGTATACCACTAGTACATATGTGTGCAAATGCTCCTCTCAGCTTAGTGGCAGCATCCCGGATGTTACCTCCAGACGAGAGATGTTTATCACAAACCAGTCCAAGATGACAGTACTTCTCAGTTTCATTTAGGAGTTTATCACCAAGCATAAATTGTGTTTGCTGCATGTTTTGATCGTTAAACACTACCACCTCACATTTGTCATTGTTATAGAGATATCTCCATCGTTGTGAATACGCGTTGCAGATGTTAAGCATTCGTGACATTCCGGCTTTCGATAACGAGACAAGGACCATATCATCGGCCACCGTCGGAGATCCTAACGACATAGCATACATTAGAAGGCCATCTCCACAGTTCCTGAGTTCTTCTATGAGTCCATTGATGTACACCAAGTACATAAGAGGAGAGCTTTTACCTCCTTGACGCGTTCCCTGTGATATCGGGAATTCGGTGGATAGTTTACCTTGCTGCGCACGTCGGAATACATATTTCTAAATGCCAGCAGTGTTGTATCGTCTATGCCCATCAAAATCAGTTTGTAAAACAGACCATCTGTCCACACACGATCGAATGCCTGTCTGGCATCTAGATAGCAAATATATACCTTAGAAGAGAATTCTGTAGACACTCGCGAAACATGAATGAAGTCATTAAGCAGCCTAATCCTTTTTGAAATCAGCCTTGCTGGGGGTCAAGTTTCCTGAGAATCTGTTCTTGGCATCTATTCAAAAGTACAAGTTCATATAGTAAATAAATACAACTCGTGCTGTGATTTATTTATCTCTTTATTATAGCACAGAGCATTTGATACGAGCCTCGACCTTTTATTAGCACACGTTAACAGCTGATATATTGTCAATATATAACCCCGGATATATGTTTTCCACGAAGACGCTCGATGGGTAATACAAACGCAAATCTAAAGGACCAATATTACACGAATGTATTCAAGGCAAGAACCTTGTAATATATACCAGGATCAGACCAAAGTTTCCGTACTTTAATACGTTGAAAAGAAAAACTTTTCATACTGTATTTCATGTGTCATATTGGTAGAGCGCTGATAATAGTCTGATCTCACTGGTTTGGTGAAAAATACTTCCGGGTTGTTGAAGATAATAATAATATAATAATAATAATAATAAGATAAACAGAAGTTCATGTGACGTTAGCTTGTGTACCAATCTTCTAAGTATATAATAAGCAATGCTACGCTGCAAACTAGAATAAACAGTTTAGGAAGATTGCGTATTATTACTTACGTAAGATTGACTTGTGGACGTGTTTGTAACAATTAATGGTACGTAGCTTCAACTAAATGTGGTTGTGATTGTTTATTTTATTGGATAGGCAATCGGATTTGAATTTTCGTACAATGGGTGAGGAAATATATAGTCGAATAAATAATAATCAGACTATTGTACCCAGACGGGCACAGAGTAATACTCGGAATCATTTACAACCAGAAATTGCACCCAGGACGCTGTGTTTGGACTGTTGGAGAAATATTACATTTGGTGTGAGTTTACTGACAAACCTGAACTTAAATCCAAACTATGTGCATCATGTATTATCCGAGTATTTATCCAGTAACAGATACATTGAAGGAAACATTGTAGCAATTCGTGAATCATGTCTTAGTGAACAACCAACAGATGTAGAAATCATCTTAGGTGCTTTATTTTGTTTTCTTGATTCGTTCCCGTTGACCGTTTTGTTTGCGGTTCTTGACAGCCAGGGATTGTCACAACTATGCGATGCGTTCTGTACTCGCCATTCGTTTGGACTGGTAGTTCCTGTTTCCAACGGCCAACTGTACCAGAGTCATCGGTTACAAAGGTTCTATTATACGCTGAAGAACTTCGTTGACACTAATGTTATAAATGTTGAAAACGAATTCTTGACAAATTTATTCTACCGCAAAATAAGGAAATTTGAAGATATGAACGAAACGGACATAGAGCTTAACACTAACATGCTGGCGTTAATCACTTGGTTGAGAATTCAACAGTGTGAAAGAGACACACGGAAAATCAGGAAAGTGCTAAATGCTTTTTTAAACAATTGTCCAAACGGCGTTGATAAGACTTTGACCAATGCTATTTATAACAGTAAAATGGCCGTCGCTGACGCAATGGATGGCGACAACATCTCGGCTGAACGTAACGTTGATTGTGCGAACAATTTCATCCTTCTTGTGAACGATCCCATCAAAGTGTTGTTGTACCACGACAGAAGGTATGTCTATCAACTGCTTGGACGATCAGACCACATGCTGAACAGCGCAATCAATCGTGCTCTTGCTATTCTTGATTCGTGTGACAATGATTCGAACCATTGTGACTTTCTAACACAAATGAAGCGGGTGTTCTTGTTGTATGCGGCAGAATATCATTTAGGTATTGGAAATGACTTAAAGGTCAATGCGCGTGTTGTTCCCGATGCCGAACACGCGGCAGCCGCTAAAGGCATTCTTCAATGGTTTGAAGAAAGCAAATCGAACGGGGTGGAAGTAGAACCACGTCGCTTGATGTACTTTTACTTTTGCAAAGGGATATTACTTGAAAGGAAAGATCCAGACAAGGCTGTGAAGTGCTTAGAACGTACATTTTCGTATGCACCGACTGTGGCGAAATTTGGTAGAGAAATGCAAAATATCAAAAATGTTTTAGAACATATGCAAGACAGGAATAAATGAAAACAGATGATCATCGCCAGTACCTTGAAGTGGTTGATGTTTGTGTTTATACATTCACACCATCATTTTTGGAAGAAGATTCCGGCAGCTTTTTAGGAATTTATAAAGTAGAGAAGTTAGTTAAGTATTTATTTATTTAAATAAACAAGAAATGGCAATGTTATTAAAGCACACTCTTGCATTTTGTACAAATGACGAAATAAGCAATCCTGTTTCCATGGGCCAACTGTTCGAGAGTCATCGGTTGCAAATGTTCTATTATACGCTGAAGAACTTCGTTGACACTAATGTTATAAATGTTGAAAACGAATTCTTGACAGATTTATTCTACCGCAAAATAAGGAAATTGGAAGATATGAACGAAACGGACATAGAGCTTAACACTAACATGCTGGCGTTAATCACTTGGTTGAGAATTCAACAGTGTGAAAGAGACACACGGAAAATCAGGAAAGTGCTAAATGCTTTTTTAAACAATTGTCCAAACGGCGTTGATAAGACTTTGACCAATGCTATTTATAACAGTAAAATGGCCGTCGCTGACGCAATGGATGGCGACAACATCTCGGCTGAACGTAACGTTGATTGTGCGAACAATTTCATCCTTCTTGTGAACGATCCCATCAAAGTGTTGTTGTACCACGACAGAAGGTATGTCTATCAACTGCTTGGACGATCAGACCACATGCTGAACAGCGCAATCAATCGTGCTCTTGCTATTCTTGATTCGTGTGACAATGATTCGAACCATTGTGACTTTCTAACACAAATGAAGCGGGTGTTCTTGTTGTATGCGGCAGAATATCATTTAGGTATTGGAAATGACTTAAAGGTCAATGCGCGTGTTGTTCCCGATGCCGAACACGCGGCAGCCGCTAAAGGCATTCTTCAATGGTTTGAAGAAAGCAAATCGAACGGGGTGGAAGTAGAACCACGTCGCTTGATGTACTTTTACTTTTGCAAAGGGATATTACTTGAAAGGAAAGATCCAGACAAGGCTGTGAAGTGCTTAGAACGTACATTTTCGTATGCACCGACTGTGGCGAAATTTGGTAGAGAAATGCAAAATATCAAAAATGTTTTAGAACATATGCAAGACAGGAATAAATGAAAACAGATGATCATCGCCAGTACCTTGAAGTGGTTGATGTTTGTGTTTATACATTCACACCATCATTTTTGGAAGAAGATTCCGGCAGCTTTTTAGGAATTTATAAAGTAGAGAAGTTAGTTAAGTATTTATTTATTTAAATAAACAAGAAATGGCAATGTTATTAAAGCACACTCTTGCATTTTGTACAAATGACGAAATAAGCAATCCTGTTTCCATGGGCCAACTGTTCGAGAGTCATCGGTTGCAAATGTTCTATTATACGCTGAAGAACTTCGTTGACACTAATGTTATAAATGTTGAAAACGAATTCTTGACAGATTTATTCTACCGCAAAATAAGGAAATTGGAATATATGAACGAAACGGACATAGAGCTTAACACTAACATGCTGGCGTTAATCACTTGGTTGAGAATTCAACAGTGTGAAAGAGACACACAGAAAATCAGGGAAGTGCTGAATGCTTGTTTAAACAATTGTCCAAACGGCGTTGATAAGACTTTGACCAAGGCTATTTATTACAGTAAAATGGCCGTCGCTGACGCAATGGATGGCGACAACATCTCGGCTGTACATAACGTTCATCGTGCGAACAATTTCATCCTTCTTGTGAACGATCCCATCAAAGTGTTGTTGTACCACGACAGAAGGTATGTCTATCAACTGCTTGGACGATCAGACCACATGCTGAACAGCGCAATCAATCGTGCTCTTGCTATTCTTGATTCGTGTGACAATGATCCGAACCATTGTGACTTTCTAACACAAATGAAGCGGGTGTTCTTGTTGTATGCGGCAGAATATCATTTAGGTATTGGAAATGACTTAAAGGTCAATGCGCGTGTTGTTCCCGATGACGATCACGCGGCAGCCGCTAGAGACACTCTAAATCGTTTTGAGGAAACTAGGTCGAACAAAGTGGAAGTTGAACCGCGTCGCTTGATGATCTTTAATTTTTGTAGAGGATGCCTTGAAAGAAACGACCCTCAAACGGCCGTGAAATGCTTACAATGTGCACTTACATATGCACAGACTGGAGCGAAATTTGGCCAAGAAAGACAAAATATAGAAACAGTTTTGAAGCAGATGCAAGCCAGGAATAAATGAAAACTGATTATCACCTTCAGTGCCTTACATTAGTTTATGTTAAACTTTGTGTTTATACATTCACACTATGATCTTTGGGAGAGGGCTGGTATTTAAACATTCACACTATGATCTTGGGGAGAGGGCTGGTATTTAAACATTCACACTATGATCTTTTGAAGAGGGCTGGTATTTAAACATTCACACTATGATCTTGGGAAGAGGGCTGGTATTTAAACATTCACACTATGATCTTGGGAAGAGGGCTGGTATTTAAACATTCACACTATGATCTTGGGAAGAGGGCTGGTATTTAAACATTCACACTATGATCTTTTGAAGAGGGCTGGTATTTAAACATTCACACTATGATCTTTGGGAGAGGGCTGGTATTTAAACATTTACACTATGATCTTTTGAAGAGGGCTGGTATTTAAACATTCACACTATGATCTTTGGGAGAGGGCTGGTATTTAAACATTCACACTATGATCTTTTGAAGAGGGCTGGTATTTAAACATTCACACTATGATCTTTTGAAGAGGGCTGGTATTTAAACATTCACTCTATGATCTTGGGAAGAGGGCTGGTATTTAAACATTCACACTATGATCTTGGGAAGAGGGCTGGTATTTAAACATTCACACTATGATCTTGGGAAGAGGGCTGGTATTTAAACTTTTACACGATCATCTTGGGAAGAGGGCTGGTATTTAAACTTTTACACGATCATCTTGGGAAGAGGGATGGTATTTTTAAATTTGAGAAGATAGAAAATTACAGGAAGTTAGTTAGTTTGGTACAACTGTATTCATTTGCATATATATACGAAACGGCCATTCTCTCTTGAAGCCTTGCTGACATTGCGCACAAATAAAAATAAATAGCCCTTCATATTGTTGCAATCTACCATCTCAAAATTAAGACCCCAATGTTTGGGTCCATTGTCACTGTAGTTTGCTCTTATTCAACGTAAAGGTATTGAGACAAAACCCAAAGAGTGTGACGAATTCTCAAGTGTCCCAATAGTGGTCCCATCATATGAGTTTACTATACATGATTCATTGAACTGAAACGAAAAGAAATCCTTGAATCATGTTAAGTTTCGTGGAAGTTAGCTTTGTTTTCGTATGATTATAATTTAAACTAGATTATCAGTAACATGTGAAGATTACCGGCATAAGTGTTGTTGTCGGTATTACATTTATTTACGTACGATCTATTTATAATAAAGGCCGCCGACGATAGCTCTAGCCTTGATTACAAATATAAATTGACAATTGAAAACATCCCCCACGTCGATTTATGTTCGATCTCGTGCATAATTGCATAATACTATTTCAATCAACAATGATAACAAGCGGTCAGTCGACCGTGCAGTGTTGATCTTATCCACTTTTGTTTATTTATAAGGCTAAAGGTATCTCCGGCGAGATATACATACATACCATTATGGTATTTAGTACATCATGGTGTTTTGTTTGCAAAAAACACTTATGTTAGACAGGACTGTTCCGTTTTGGCTGTATCTGTGCCAAAGAGTGTGACGAATTCTCAAGTGTTCCAATAGTGGTCCCATCATATGAGTTTACTATACATGTTTCATTGAACTGAAACGAAAACAAATCCTTGAAGCATGTTTAGTTTCGTGGAAGTTAGCTTTGTTTTCATATGATTGCATGTACGATATCTAAACTTGATAAAGCATTATCAGTAACATGTGAAGACTACCGGCATACGTGTTACAAATATAAATTGACAATCGAAAACATCCCCGACGTCGATTTATACATTTTTTGTTACTTGTTAAAATACTTATTTGTTATTACTTACTTGTTACTGCTTAATACTTAATACTTAATAGTTATTTCTTCGGTACATTGTTTGCAAGGAGGGCGGATTGAGGGGGTAGACAATGGTGTACCCGCCCCCAAGTCCCCTGAACATAGCTAATGTGCATTTTGTTCCAGCTGAAACATATAACATTTTTCTTGCTCATTAATTTTATTAGTGAATATATATATATATATGTGAGCCAGTCTCCAGGAAAACCTGCTATAATGACATTATGTAATTACTGCATGTAACAAGCTTTTAAAAAAGCTTTCAAATAAGAAAAGTGGCATATCAATAGATTCAATTTTAAGTCATTTATCCATAAATTACTATATCTTAGCTTCAAAATTTCTTATGAATAATGTCGAAATCATTTACTTCGTTGCTATGGTGACCAATTTCAGAAAAGTACTCTGATTGAGAAAACGAGGAGTTAGTTGTTTAAAACAGTAGTAGTCTTCTCTAAATGTGAACATTTACAATTTGGATGTATATTTAAAAAACTTAAAACATCATTCTAAAACTTAATACCATTTTGACCAGTTTACGTCAAGAGTTGATCAAATGCAGTATTTATAAAGTACTTGTTACAACGACGTCAAATAACGTTTGAATGACGCTTGTGACGTCACGCAAAAAGGGTCTGAATAGAGCCTCAACTAAGCAGCTGTAACTTCCTTAAAAATCATGATATTAACAAAAAAAATTTGCATTTTGCTTCATTAAGATTACTCTTTTAGATAATAAAAATATCAAAATCAAATGTTTTGTCAAAATAGCAGGTTTTCATGGAGACTGGCTCATATGTACATATCAAGTCAGGGAACGATTTTGATTGGTATGCTGCTCAGATGAATGATACATTTTTATTAGTGATTTTTATCAAGTAGAGAACGAGTTTGTATGGTTAAAAATATAAAGAATGCATCTTAGCCCGCAAACGTTTCATTGAAGGGGGTATGTCAACATTTACGCCCCCACACCAAATACTGTATCTGTCCCTGGTGTTTTACTTATTAGTTATTACTTACTTGTTATTACTTACTTGTTATTACTTATTAGTTATTACTTATTTGTTATTACTTATTACTTACTTGTTATTACTTATTTGTTATAACTAATTTGTTATCACTTATTTGTTATCACTTATAACTAAACCTGTCGACAAGACCCCTTACTTGATCTCTATTGTCTGAAGATACAACCAAAAGGTAGAGCAAATTAATTTAACCTGCTAAGAGAGACCACTAGTCAACAAAGACTATTATTTTGCTGTTCCTTTTGGTTGTATCTTCAGACATATTTGAATGTACATATATGTTGTTCAAACATTATATAGAACTCCAACAACTGGTCCAGTGACAACGTACACGGTTACATATAATCATATTGAAATTACAATATGATCATTATTTATTATATATTCATCTCTGCGTATTCAGTGACAAAAATTATCTGAATCCTATTTTTTGCCAGACATGGTGTTTTGTTCGTTGTTGTCCACATTTGTGTTAGTCAATTACTGACCTCGTAGTTGGGTAATTTCTGATTATAAAAAACAGCACACGTTTTTCATGTGCACAGGTTTTTCATATTCAGGAATACAGAGCTCGAGATCTGTCAAAAACACAATATAGAAAAGTCATCATCAGAAAGATGGGGATTACTCAGTATGCAGCTACCGTATAATCATGTTTATTTTGACAGGTCAAAAAATACACTATACCCCTTGTTCGGTCAGTAAAATATACCAGATTTATATACCGCCTTTTTCATGCGAACACACGTTCAAACACACTTTACATAGAGTGTTGCAGCCACAAGGGCGCAGGTGCATCCTCTACCAGATACAGCAGGATCTAACCAGAGGGACATACTGAGATAAAGCCCATGAAGGGACAGAGAGACATTAGGCACAGGTGTGTCCGGTGCTGCAGAAGTGCGCCTAGCTCTTATTTCGAATAGACAGCCTGGTTCTTTAATGTGCCCGGTGTATAGCACCGATACACAGCTAAGTCCTGGCACTTCCAGATACTTTGCAGACCACACGGCCAGATATAGCTGGAAACATTATAGATATTTCAGAAATGTCAAGTCCCGATGCCGGGGATTGAACACACGATATCTGGATTGACAGTCCAGTGCGTTACCACTGAGTTAAATCCGTAACCATTACTTACCTACATGGACAGGAATTGTAATTTAGAGAGTGCCCCCCCCCCCCTCCCCCCCTTATTATCTCGGTCATTTTCGATTATCAGCCAGATTGTCAAAGGCCTTCCTGGATTATGGCCCCTTGGACGGGCGTATTTTGTGAAAGTTTGACTCTCAAACAGCATAATAATCAATTGCCATACATGCAATATTCAGCATTTGTGGAATAAGGCCTTATATATATATGGGTTTCAAAGTTTGTGTTTTTGTAAAGTAAATCGACAATCTGTAGTAAAGTCTTTTGTAGTTGCTTTTTACTGAACGGCGTACGAGAGAGGCCAATAAATATGGAAAAGAACAACAACATTTCATAAAGTTGTATCTTGTTACATTATCACAAACCGCAGTTAAACCAAGACAGCAATAGCACTGTATACATTAAAGCATCAACCATGACAATATAATCAAAGCGCTGGAAGAATGTGCAGATCCTGAGATCAGTTCTTTGTATTATCAGCCTCAGAATGAACGACAGAGCCACGACTGTGGTTAGTACTTCTGCACTGAATGTGTAACCCGACGATCCAGGTTCGATTCCCGGCCGCGGCTGATGAGAACTCATGTGCTGAGCACTTCTATCTTAATCTGTCAGTATTTAGCATCCGTAAAACAAAATCTCAAAATCAGAATTGCCTAATCTAATGCACTAAAATCAAGCGCTCAATGTACTAGCTTTTTACATATTAAGTTACATGCAAGCTAAAAGACCAAAGAGACACTGCATCAGTACTCAAACCACCTCAGGAACTGAAACACAGGAAATTAGTGACCATCCATTAAACAAGCTCTTAGCTATAGTAAAATGTTTAATATACCCCTGGATAATAGCAGAAACTATGACATATGGTGGCGTTTAGAAATGGCCAATCGCTCCGTACTAATGGTAAAATAAACAACGGATCGACATTCCCTCGAAAAAATAAATGTTTATATGGGTAACCTGTATACATTGTATATATGAAGCGATGAACAAGAATGCGACCAGTTCACGCTGTAAGCTTACAATAAAACAATAAAGATTACCTTAGAAATCCAAACCCATGCACGCCGTCTTGACTGTCGATGTTTAAAATGACCGATGGTCGAGCAACACAATTACTACAAATAAGTATTAAGTAGTAACAAGTAAGTAATAACAAGTAACAAAAAATGTCCCTCCAGGGCTTCCGTAGATTTATGTTCGATCTCGTGCATAATTGCTTTTTATGCATAATACTATTTCAATCAACAATGATAACAAGCGGTCAGTCGACCGAGCAGTGTTGATATTATCCACTTTTGTTTATTTATACGGCTAAAGGTATCTCCGGCGAGCTATACATACATACAATAATGGTATTTAGTAAATCATGGTGTGTTTTGCAAAAAACACCTATGTCAGACAGGACTGTTCCGTTTTGGCTGTATCTGTGCCTATTTTTATTGAACTGTTCAATTTTGCACTGGGATCTAGTATGCTTTTTACAGCTGCGCAGTCCGACACAGGGCTGCTTTGTTTCGTTCGTTCAAAGGGCATATACACTGTGTCTGTTTATTGTTGGATTATTCTTGTGATGTGCCCGTGTCCTTGAGGTCCGTGTTTGTCTGCAGGCGCTTGTTCGCCTGACTGAGGCGGCAACCTGTCGGAGTAGGTTGAGTGCTCTTGTAGCTGTTCAGTTTGTTGTCATTCATGTTTGTAGTTGTCCATGTTGCTAATGCTTGTGATCAGACATGGGGTGAATTACTTGAAAATGTAAAAAATTACATTGACCAAATGGTGCATTAGATTACATTTACTTTTATTTTACACGAATAATGCATTAAAATACGATTACTTTGTCACTCACAAAAATCAAATAGGCCTAACCATTCCGTTGTTATAATAACACAATCACTGAGATGTTGACCTTGGCGAAACGAAATCGCAAACTCAACATGTTGGTAACGTCGTGAATTTTTGTTTTAATAAATATTTCTATTTTACAGTATTCCGCTTAAATCGAGATATGCACCATGTCGTTACTATCTCCATTTGTTTCAAATTTTATCTGATTAAACGTAAGACAGACACGAACAATTGTCTGACATGTTTTATAATGTTTGATCAACATGCACGAGGGACGTTCAAAAATAAACAGGACTATTATCACAAAATCCGCATGGTTTAACAAAAATAGATCAAATTATACACCATCAGAAATCGGAATCTTTTTTTCAACGTACAGTAACATTATGAACGAAAACAAATTAGGCTGACCCGGCGCACACAATGACGTCGCGCTATTTTACACGGTGTTAGTGCTATAAAATACGATGTTTACAGTAATATATGGTGATGAATACATTCCTGTACCTCACTGAGCCACTCAAATAAAGAGTTCGCGAGAATCGCATGTATTTTTCAGGATCTTACATTGAACATCTAGGTGAGAATCCGTACCACGAAACGTTGGTATTTTGACAATGTCTCGGTTTCTGACGTCATCCCTAAAGCATGTGTGTCATTCTAAAATTGATAAACGACTTGCAGAACTGTTTCCCAATATAGTTACGATTATTCCATACGATTCAGAAGTAAGAATCATCTTGCTGTAGCCAGAACTTGCTGTTTGTCCGTTGGTCATTACGTTCTGGTGACGTCAATTTTGCGCCACGAAGTTGTCACTCTTGGGAGTTCAATTTCTGTCTATTTCAGTACCTAAAGTTCAAATGTAGTCATTTTTGCAGACAAAATAGTGTTACCCGATGAATCAGATATCGAATTTTCGAAATTGAATTCCGATTTAATATTACATGTACACTGGTGCCTCGTATTTCCACGGTACTTAACTATAAACTTAGATAAAATGTTTAAAATGTTCATACTGGTTGCAGCCTGTCACTGAATGATAAAATGCATCTTTGGTTTATGAGTTTATTTTAAATCGATGTTTATATCGGGCTAAAACATAAAGAAAATTAAGTAAGGGAAAACCCTACTCCTGTCTATAAATATAGAGCAGGTACCCATGTTTCCATGGTATCCGGTGTAAACAGTTGTTTGCACCACCTACATGACATTCAACTGTTAGAAATCCAGTCAAAAATGTTTAGGCAGGTGTTGCCAATGATAGATGATTATGTAACATAAGCTGAAATGTATTAAGTTGTTACTGGATGTTTAGCAAGTAACTTGCTTTGAAAAAGTAGGAAAATGTACTATTTTTGGTTGAAAATTTGATTAAAGCCATTTTTTTTATTAATTCACTTTTTTGGACATTTTTGCTGAAAGTATGAAAGATAAGTGAAAGTACACTTATTTTTAAAAAAAAGTGTATTTTGTGTGGATGGTCAACGCAACTGTTTTTATCACATAACATGCGGTACAGGAGTGCCGTAAAGCCGTGACGTAAATATCGTTCGGCACTCCCAGACTGTGCAATAAATATTTAAATTAGCTTGGCGTGACGTTAGCCAATCCATGCATTGATCCGTCACTGACGTCAGGATAATACCAATAAATTTTTGCTGTCAGAAACATATGCAGCGCACATCATCCTTCTGCACAATATTTCAAGAGCGTTTTCTAAGGTTATGTGATAAATAGAATCTTACATTCGGGCTCATTACATACGAGTTTTATTAAACTCGTCGACAAAAACGATATGACACTCGGCAAAGCCTCGTGTCATATCATTTTGTCCACTCATTTAATAAAACTCGTTTGTAATGAGCACTCATGCAAGATCCTCTATATATCCCATACCACGGAAATAGGGGTAACACGGAAATATGAGGCACGGCTATAATGTAATAATAGTTGTATAATTTTTAAAACTGTTCCCTAGAGAGCCCCCAGTGCTGTTTATTTTTTAACGTCCCTCGTATAAACACACATACGTTTCAGACTACTTCGTTGACACTTTATACTTTGAGTGATGTATTAATTGTAAACAACACAATGCGCATGCGCAGCTGAGCTCAATTTTGCCATGCAACGTGATAAGTGTAGTAATATCACGTGACTCTTGACATCATAAAAGGCATCAAATCCAAGACGAAAATTGTCAACATTTGCTACGCATCAATAACAAAAAATCTTTATCGATTTCTATAAAACATACACCAGTGTAAGGGAAAATGATATAGCAGTGTAGCAATACCACGTGGCTTTTGACTACAATAACAAGAAGAAATCTGTAAACATTGGAAAATAAAATAGCCATAAGTATTTTATTTCTTCATCGATTTCTATGACAATTTTTTGCTTTCCATGAAATATAAAATCTTTTCAGCGGCTGTGCCGTTTTGTCCATTACCTTGCGAAACCGTAGAATGTGTAGGTTTCACAGGGTAATGGAAAAATCGGTAAAATTGCTGAAAAAAATAGTATATTTCACGGGAAGCTAATACTTTTCCCCTTTGCGTGTCGTATATTTTATAGAAATCGATGAAGAAATAAAATACCTATGGCTATATTTGTGTCCCAATGTTTACAAATTTCTACTTGTAACTGTAGCCAAAAGCCACGTGGTATTGCTACCCTGTATATGATTTCGATGATATATAGGATCCTATCAGCAGTTAGGCCATTTTATTTCCGCTGCTACAATTCACATAAGAAGAAACATCAGAGGAGTGAGGTTATAACATTAAGAACAAGAGGATCATAGATCCTGTGGCGCTCACCTGCTAAACATGGTCAAACTTTGAAATTGGCCTCAAGGTCATCAAGATAAACATTTTGACCTAACTTCATGAAGATTGAAGCAAAATGTGGCATCCAGAGTGTTAACAAGGTTTTCCTATTATTTGACCCTTTGACCTAGTTTTGACCACATGACCCAACTTCGAACTTGACCTACATTTCATTGAGATTCAACTACTGACCAAGCTTGATGAAAATCAAAGCAATATAGTGCTAGAGTGTTAACGGTGAAATGTCTAACGGACGGACGACGGACAAAAAACAATCAAAAAAGCTAACCTTGCCACTTTGTGGCAGGTGAGCTAAAATAATAAAACATTTACGAGTGTAGTTTAAACACGAGTATTCCAATTATTTACAACATACATGTATTATAAAACAATAACATATAATGTGCGGGTACCAGTGGCCTAAAGGTAAGGCGCGCGCTTTGGGGTCGAAAGGTTCCAGGTCCGATCCCTGTCTAAGCCACTATAAAATTTCTCTGAGCAAGAATAACTTACAATTCTCCCCTTGACGATGGTGTGAATTGGTACCTGTGAGGGCGGTGTCTCTCCATGTTCGCGGATATTCCTGGGTGCTGTACCTCGATATTGGCTGCACGTCTACCAGGAGAGAAATAGTATTCACAGGGATACTCGAACGTAGGTCGTCTTAGGTAGCCCAATGACCATAGAAAGTTAAAATGCAAATCATTCTTTGAGCCAGTAGTTACCTGTAACCAACTATGCTGACCGTCAAACTAGGGAGATAAACCATTACCATAGTGAACGACGTTAGTATGTGGCGTCCTGAGATCGAACCCGGTGCGATCATTGTCACACTTAAAGCGGAAGCAATGCCACAAAGCTTATCGGGGTGAATACAGTAAAGCAGTACCACAAGGCTTATCGAGGTGAATACAGGAAAGCAGTACCACAAGGCTTATCGGGGTGAATACAGGAAAGCAGTACCACAAAGCTTATCGAGGTGAATACGGGAAAGCAGTACCACAAGGCTTATCGGGGTGAATACAGGAAAGCAGTACCACAAGGCTTATCGAGGTGAATACAGGAAAGCAGTACCACAAGGCTTATCGAGGTGAATAATGGAAAGCGGTACCACAAGGCTTATCGAGGTGAATAATGGAAAGCGGAACCACTAGGCTTATCGAGGTGAATAATGGAAAGGGGTACCACAAGGCTTATCGAGGTGAATACAGGAAAGCAGTACCACAAGGCTTATCGGGGTGAATACAGGAAAGCAGTACCACAAAGCTTATCGAGGTGAATACAGGAAAGCGGTACCACAAGGCTTATCGAGGTGAATACAGGAAAGCAGTACCACAAAGCTTATCGGGGTGAATACAGGAAAGCAGTACCACAAGGCTTATCGGGGTGGGTTGCATAAGGGAAGAAATATCAGTATATAATGATTGCATACGTATACATATCATCGCAATTAATCAACACTTAATGAACGATCGGTTTTCTCACGATAGTACATCTAATTTGAAGCTTTTAATTGTGGAGTGCAGCAATTAAGTCAGGTATTTTTCCATCGTATAACCTATGTAAGATTTTCCTCCGATATCATATCTACGAACAAGGATTTAATTTCGCGGTCGAGGCTGTTTGCGCGAAATCAAGACACCGTTAATTCAAAAGGATGGAGCAAAATGCGAATATTGTACCCCGTGATAAATACCCGCTATACGGTATACGGAATATCCATCGGGACGTTATGCATGTCTTTCCAACTTCTCTCAACATGTTGTACTAAAACTTCACCGTATTTATCAAGTATAATCGTGTCTAACACTCTCTTGAGTTTGATATCCACTAGACCCCTTCTATAGTGATGAACATATCCCTTACTTAGTGGAGCATTGTATGTTCGGATGTTTATACCCAGTACATTATGGATGTGTAACTGTCCTATCTTGTCTGTCCTGGTAATGTATTTTGATCTTAAGCCGGGAAGCCAAAACTTATCTTCGTGTTCCAATATTTGCAGTGTAGCCATATTGAATTTGAAACGTTTAAATTGTTCTTTGAAATCATAACCAGTGATAGCTTCGTTCCATTCTTTATGAAAGAATGTATGACGGAAAAGATACACGTCAAAATCACGTGGCATTGTCTTAATCATATCGTCCCAAGTGGACATGTTATCCCCGTGCGGAACAATATATTCATCAACGTCTTCATTAATAACAAACTCCGAATGTTGCCTGGTCCGTAAGAAGCAATCTTGAAGCATCGGGAGCATTCCTATTGAATGAATTTCGGGCAAATAAGATTTTGTGTATGAGTAAGTGAGCATAGGTAATGGCCATTGGACGACATCAACCAAACCTTTTTTGGAATAATATCTTAAAACTTGATCAGCGTTTGCAGCTATTGAATAGTTGTAAATCACAAACTTTTCTGCACCGAGGAGTTGATTCAGTTCAATCCACTCGACCAGTTCATATGCTCGGCCATATTGGAAATGTAATGGTTTCAAGCATATAGTAAATTTGTGTTCGTGTTTTTGACGTTTTGTAGAATTCACGAGTTGGAGTAGATGTAAAGGCGGGCCACATTCATTCGTTGATATTGATACATGCGTAGGTACATGCTTATGCCATGGACAGTTGTATAGCACACCTTTGTACCTGCAATTATACATAAATAGGTACGTATGGGAATGTCACAGGGTGAGAAACATGTACAGTCGGACGTGTGCCCGATCACCTGAAACATTTCAATCTGAGCTAAATCCGATCCCAAATGTGTTTTATGTAAACATTTATTTATACATGTACTCGTAAAAGTAAAATTTCAAGAATTCGAACTTCAGAGGTACGATGTATCTCAAATTTAGACTATGATTTGAGCAAAATCTCATATTGCGCATTTTAGATTTTTGTTGATCTGTCATGGAGTACATAATTGTAGTAAACGGTAATAAGTAATCATCAATATTCTGAATCAAAGCACTGAGAGTACAACTTGGAGGCGATCTGGTTGCTGCTACTAAAGCTTAAACCGACTTTACACGTTTAATGTTCGTTTTCTTACTGCCGATCTTGTCTTGAATGTCAAAATAGGCATATGTGACTATATAGGCATGTTGGGTATCTAAATAATTGTTAAAAGGTGCATATTAATTTATATGTAATATGTGTATTGAATGCGTATATCAAAAGTGGCTTTTAAATAATACTACGCGCCTATTTATCAGATTCTACAGTACCGTCTTGTAATCACTTCCCTCACAGCGTGAGACAAACTATAGCAAGCGGCTAGCTAGTACAGCGGCACCATATGATTGCATAACAGTACTTTGCAGACCGTATAGTATACGATTCATTGATAAAACCATCACTTGACCGTAGTCTGAAGTTTCTAAAATAGCTTTACAGCCGGGACATTTGATGAACACGTCATTTTCGTATTATGAAACAAGTTCGGTATCGGCTGGTGTAGTGATTTTTTTGCAAAAATATCGATTTAACGAACAGTTTTACAATATTTTTTTATCTTAGAATAAACAAATGTTGCTGATTGGCTTAAATCAGTTAAAAAATTTGGAGAAACATATGTAGCAGTATTGGGAATGTTGACAGTTTCTGGAACTACTTGAATGCGGATTCACATAACAGCCTAAAGGCGGTTAATTTTGTATTAAGAAATGGGCAATGGTAGTAATGAGAGGCTTAAACGCCTCCCAAAAATGGTCATCTATAAGGTGCAGCTACCATAATAGTACATGTATGTATTTTGTGTAATTGTGAAAGCAAATTAAACGACCCATTCAACATACCTAGGCTACCGTAAAACAAATATCTACAAAGTGGCCAGGGTGGTATTTTCGTAAAACCTTAAAAAATCCGAATTAAGTGTATCAGCTAAACAGGTAAATCAAGAGTATCGATTTTTACGGACTAATAGTTTAGAAGCATTTTTATAAAGAGCTACAATAATCACAAAGAAAAAATTGGTTATTCTTGGTTTCTTTGGAAATATGTGCTGCTCAATTTTTTTACTTGAGTCAAAATACTTAAGTTTTCTCTTAAGATGCTTTGTGATACAAGCACAGGCCCCGATCTCCCGAAGCATCTTAAGCAGAAATCTCAGCTCAAATTGATAGTTTGCTCAAATCAGTGTCTGAATTTAAGATACATCAGGTCCCGATCTCCCGAAGCATCTTAAGCAGAAATCTCAGCTCAAATTGATAGTTTGCTCAAATCAGTGTCTGAATTTAAGATACATCTGAAGTGTTTTATATCTATACATTAGTATTCAAAAACAATAGTATTACTTTAATTTTTGTTTAAGAGCATTTTGTGGTTACATGACGCTTTTTATTAACCACTCAGGCCTACGGCTGTCGTTGTTAAACCATACGTGTCAAAACTAGATACATGTGTACAGATAAATATCTATTATTTCTTAAATAATACATGACTACTAACAACGAAATGCTTTGAAATATGTCTGGAATACCATCGAGGTTTAGTTAAAGTATCTCTTTAAAATAAGAAAAAGATTATATTAAGTCAGACAGGGAAGGCAGCACTCGACTTACCCAGCCGAGCACACGACAGGACAATGTAACAGACAGGCATCAATGTCAGCCGTCCAAAAAGGCTTGAAGTTAGGCATATCATAGAGTCTGTATATTTTCCGGTCATCGCACAATGAAATAGGAAGCATAATGGCGAGCTGTAAATGGACCCACCACTAAGCATGCAGTCTCTTTAAAATAAGAACTATTGAAGTGTACCTCCGAGACCAAGAGCTCCAAATCAAGTACCATCGACTATACATTCTATGGAACAGTTTAAACTATACCAGACAAAATAACGTCTACGTAAAAATGTCAGTAAAATACAAATGTATAATTGTAATACATTTGTCTGTAGCGTAAATATTGCGGCGACTAGAACAAAATAACTACGTATTAGTTTTCAATTATGTTTTTGCTTGCAAATAGAAACCCTTTATTGCGGAGATTGATTTAAAATAATAAAAAAAAACTGTTGATTATAAGTTCACAATTGCAATCAAGCGCATGTATGTTTCCCGTGTTTTCTTTTCAATCAGCCCAAAGCCAGAACAAAACACGGGTCACATGTCTACATATTCTACTATATACAACTGTACGTAGACGGATTTTTTGCCTGGTATAAACATTATTAACAATATTTTACGTGAGTTTAATTTTGCGGAATTTTATTTTACGGGACAGCATAAACCGTCAAAAATGTAGAAATAAAAACTCGCAGAAATAACCCGCTATACGGTATATTGAATAAGGACAATACCACCTTACACAGAAACAGGGTGTAAAATATGCTGTACAACTAGTACAAAATGGAGTCAACTTACTTTCTACCATGATCTTCACCTAAAAATCTCTTTTTCAATGGTTTATATTCACTGGTGAATAACGGGGCCCGCTCTTCACTTAGAGTCCAATATTGGCAGTACAAAGTGAGGTCTTTAGCTTGTGTACCTATCACTATGATTTTGTGTTCTACGTCATCGAAATATGCAGAAACACGAATGAGACGTTATTCAAATCCACTGGTAACCACTTTTGTTCCTGTGAACTCGGCGGTATCATACCGGTATCACAGCAACGGTCGATTGTATCATTTGACTCGCGGCACGAAGGTGTCGAACGAATAACTTTCGTGTTGACATTACGTTTTGCTGGAACAAATTCCGTGTCCATATAAGTGATGGTAATAGCGGTAATTACTAGAATCACACCCGTTATAATATAAACCCATCGAAGTATTCCTTTTTTCTTCATTTTATTTTCTTCTTTTCATGAATGCTCTGTAAGGAAAACACTGACTTGACTTTATGCTAATAAAGTACGTTACATGTATACTATTTGAACGAGCTTCAACAAAACAAGTAATCATTTTTGTGATGGTATTGGCTAAAACATGCATAATTAGATCCTCCCGTACCCTTATGATAAAATTGCAGCTGAAAATATATGTCGCATAATTATTACGTATTTGTTAGTCCGTTCGTTCGTTCGTTCGAGACGCCTCTTAACAATTCTACAAGGAACCGGAAACGTCTCCACATGTGGAGGAAAATGGACATTGTTGTCAAATTTTAACAAGTTTATCCTTATTTTCATTATGTACGTGTATGCTCAAAATATCAAAGTGTAGCAAGGATATCATCGTGGGTTTTTTGAAGGTTTTACTTCATGGCAAACCATGAAAATGGCTAAAAATGACATTTTTCAGTAGATTTGTCGACAGATAAGGAGAGAAATATGGTTTACAATGGTAGATTATTAGAAATATTGGACAGATTTATTAATTTTGAGTTTTGTACTAAACCTAAGACATTCGGACGGTCGTCTTTAAGACCACACTGTCTGAACAGTCACGTTTATTGTGTGACGCTAATGTAAGGAAACTAGCCCTTTACTATAACTAGTGCTTGAACTATGCAGCGTTAAAAAGAAGGAGTCACATTCACAGTGCCAAATAATTGCCACATATTGTCTTAGATAATGAGTCATTTTCCGAGAAAACCGGTCTAATATCCGGGTCCCAAATCCAACCCGAATGGACGGTTTACTTATTGCCTGATCGAGCCGGAGGCGGGACGTGCATCGGTCAGTCATGTGGGGCATTTTAGAGCGTCAGGTGGCGGTCGGGGTAATTTTAAATTATTTTTGAAATATCCATTGCTTCTCATCGGTCGGCGTCGAATAAAATGCATTGACATCGGATACACGGACAGTCACCATCCGGAGTCCGGGTGATTTGTGATCAATGAATTACTGCTTGACAAAATATCAAAAATCATGAAAATACCATGACAAATGTCTTATGAATAGGTTTAAAATTAATTTCTTACGTACCTTAGTTCATCATATCCGGATTGAACAATAATGTCACTACTTAAGATTCACATTTACCCCGCTATATAGTCGTTTGCGCAATCATACATCGCGCTTGGTGATGCAGAGCAGTGTACCTAAGGGTGACTATTGCAATACTATTGCTATTGCTGAAAGTACTATTGCGATACTATTGTATTGCTGGATACTATTGCGATACTATTGCAATAGTTATTGCCAAAATTTTAAAACCAAAGATTAACTTGTAAATGCAAATTTGCACTGTGTAAAATGTCACTTTGTTGTACAACATACAAATCTATCATTTGTGGACATGATTTAAAATTAATTTGACAGAAATAGATTCATAAAATTATGACGATATTGGTCCATTGCGCTGTTTTGATGCTTGTGTTTATTTACAAATAGTTTTTTTTAAACGAAAACGGAAGTTGTTTTAAATTATAATAAACTTTATTCATTAAAAGGAAACTATCGTAACTATCGATAGTTGAGCTAACGAGACTTTTACTATCGATCCATACTATCGGGACACTCGGGATCCATCGATATTTCGATGCATCGGTCCACCCCTAAGTGTTAATACCTCGATACATTGCACGAAAACAACAACATATTCGTACCATATTCGTTCATCGTTTCTGAATATTTATGAGCAAGTTGTTCCCGATGGGTAAATAATGATTGTTTCAAATGTTTGTACACGTACATGGGCAAACTAATTAAACACGCAGTACTATTTTTTTCTATTACACATAATCGAAATTTACAAAGTTAGTAATTACGAACAAAACTTATCTGATGATATATGTACTCATGTGGGGAGCGGTGGCATAGAGACGCGCGCTATGCACGTATTCGAGAGGTCTCTGGTTCGATATCCGTCTGCTTCACTGAGTTTAAAGTTTCTCTGAGCACTGAGTGTATGTGTAGGTACATGAGGGGGTCAAAGACCCGTGTGCTATAATCATAATTTTAGATTGAGAAAATAACTTACGACGATAAATATTTATACCCCCGCCACACTTTCTACTAAATTATACGGTAAATATTTGTACCCCGCCAAACAAAGTTTGATAGGGGTATACGGGAGTAACCATGTCGGGTATCGGTCTCACGGTAAGCATTTTGTGGAGCGAACATTTCCTCAACACGATGTGGCACTTTTTACATTTTCTCGGTCCTCAAAATACTTTATATCGTGAAGAGATAAAAAAAACAAATCTGACAGGGCAGAAGAACTCAACAGTCGAGTATGAAAGGCACAAAAGGATCAATGCACAAAGTACAAGCTCTGCATGAAAGTGATGACTTTTGATTGATTATTTAATTTGAAACATTTTAATTCGCGACCTCAATTCCAGAATGTTCTAGAAGGTCTACAAAAGTTCATTTCTTGAAAAGCGCTTTCCAAAGATACCAAAACTCTTTTTTTTCGTAAATGAGTTAGAACATTCTGGAATTGAGAACATTCTGGAATTGAGACGACGATTAGTTTATGGGTTATGAGCTTCAAACCAGACCCAGCACCACTGTCTGGTAGGGGTATTTATGTTGCAAAACGAAACTAGGGGATTAGAAATAAGCAACCTTCAACATAATCACTAAATGCACAAAAATAACACACGAAATAAAAAAACACAAAATATAATAAGCCACAAGGCAACTAAAAAAACGAACAAGAAAAAAATGAAAAATGAACAACTATGGAAACAAGATATCGTACTCGACTATGGAACGCCATAGCTGTCCTATGTTGATGCTTGTCATGTTAAATTGTTATAATATCATTTGAACATGTCTATACGACATGTTAAATTGTTACAACAACGTCTTAAATTGTCGATAGGGCATATGGACTTCTCAAGTCACACTGTTAAACTGTCCAAGTATCTTGTGAACATGTTTATATGCCATGTTAAATTGTTAAAATAGCTTCTTATCATGTTCATTGGGCATGTGAACTTCTCAACAGAACGTGTAATAGTCTTAAACGACAGTGATTGATTGTTAAAAATTATTTGAAGATGTCTATAAGCCATGTTAAATTGTCAAAATAGCTTCTTATCATTTCCAATAACCATGTGAACTTCTTAATAGAACGTGTTATATTGTTAGACAACAGTGGTAAATTGTTAAAATATCATTTGAAGATGTCAATATGGAACGCCATAACTGTCTTTTGTTGATGCTTGTCACGTTAAATTGTTATAATATCATTTGAACATGTCTATACGACATGTTAAATTGTTACAACAACGTCTTAAATTGTCGATAGGACATGTGAACTTCTCAAGTCACACTGTTAAACTGTCCAAGTATCTTGTGAACATGTCTATATGCCATGTAAAATTGTTAAAAAAGCTTCTTATCATGTTCATTGGGCATGTGAACTTCTCAACAGAACGTGTAATACTCTTAAACGACAGTGATTAATTGTTAAAAATCATTTGAAGATGTCTATAAGCCATGTTAAATTGTCAAAATAGCTTCTTATCATGTCCAATAACCATGTGAACTTCTCAACAGAACGTGTTATATTGTTAAACAACAGTGGTAAATTGTTAAAATATCATTTGAAGATGTCTACATGACATGTTAAATTGTTAAAATAGCTTCTTATCATGTCCAATAACCATGTGAACTTCTTTATAGAACGTGTTATATTGTTTAACAACAGTGGTAAATTGTTAAAATATCATTTGAAAATGTCTACATGCCATGCTATAGTGTTAAAACGATATGTTAACATGTTAACGAGGCATGTGAACTTCTTAATAGACAGTGTTGTTGTTGTTCAAATTTGTATGACGTCATTAATAACGTAAGTTCCTCCTGTGTGCATATTGAACTTACGTTATTGATGACGTCATACAAATTTGAACAACAACAACACTGTCTATTAAGAAGTTAACATGCCTCGTCGACAAGTTAAAATATCGTTTTAACACTATAACATGTCGTATAGACATCTTCAAATGATAGTTTAACAATTTACCACTGTTGTTTAACAACATAACACGTTCTATTAAGAAGTTCACATGCTGAATGGACATGATAAGAAGTTATTTTAACAATTTAACATGTCATATAGACATCTTCAAATGATATTTTAACAATTTACCACTGTTGTCTAACAATATAACACGTTCTATTAAGAAGTTCACATGGTTATTGGACATAAAAAGAAGCTATATTAACAATTTAACATGTCATATAGACATCTTCAAATGATACTTTAACAACTTACCACTGTTGTCTAACAATATAACACGTTCTGTTGAGAAGTTTAAATGGTTTTTGGACATGATAAGAAGTTATTTTAACAATTTAACATGTCATATAGACATCTTCAAATGATATTTTAACAATTTACCACTGTTGTCTAACAATATAACACGTTCTATTGAGAAGTTTAAATGGTTTTTGGACATGATAAGAAGCTATTTTAACAATTTAACATGGCATAAATTTTTTTATAGACATGTGCACATGATATTTGGACAGTGTAACAGTGTGACTTGATATACAATAATGTTGCACTGAGAAGTTCACATGCCCTACCGACAATATGAGACGTTGTTGTAACAATTTAACATGTCGTATAGACATGTTCAAATGATATTTAAACCATTTACCACTGCCATTTAACAGTATAACACGATGTATTGAGAGGTTCGCATGCTCATTCGACATTGTAAGACGTTGTTTTAACAATTCAACAACGCATATAAACATATCCAAATGATAGTTTAACAATTCATCATTGTAGTTAAAGTTTAACATGATAATATGAAGCTTTGAGAAGTTAACACGTTCTTCTAACATTATCAAGCGTTTTTTCAACAATTTAACATGTAACGTAGACATACAAATGGTGGTTTGACAATTTATCGATGTGGTTTAACAGTATAACACGATGGCTTGAGATATTATTGTATTCTTTTAACAATTTAAGACGTTGTTTAAACAATATAACAGGGCAAGTTGACATATTCCAGATGATAGTTTGACAAGTCAACAATGTGGTTTGACTTATTAACACATTGTACTAAGAAGTTCACATGTCCTACCGACAAGTCAACATGACAAGTGTCAACAAAAGACAGCTATGGCGTTCCATACAACACACTCAGGCAGTCTTATGCTGAACACCGTCGTTACAGGCCGTTGCAGAAGTGCACATACGAAATGATTTACGTTTTTTCTTTTTTAACAATAAAGTGGGCAATACATTTGTTCGTTGCCACGACCGGGAATTGAACATAGATCGCTTGAATCGAAATCGATCAGCCATGCAGCGATATATGATGATAGTTATCACCGGTTTCACAAGTTAATCAGCATTCAGTTTGGGTATGTTTATTCGTTCCGGTTTAACGCCGTTTCTAAACAATTTTGACAGTTATACAAAAAATTATGACGACAGATTCGCCAAACCTGCCAGTTTTCCTGGATTGTATCCCAACAAGTATTACCTTACCCTTCCACCAAGAACTAGCTACTTCTCCACATGTGGGGGGGAATCATTGTTGTCATATCTTCATGGAAGGGTATGACTTGTCGCGACCAAGAATCGAACCCGAATCGCCGGATTACAAATCACAATTTCTTGCAACAACATTCCATACTTTTACTTAACTGATCGGCAATTTCTCTAGCAGCTGAAAACTTCTGCCTGAGAATAAAAATCCTGGGGTTACTTCATACATGTACATGTATTGCTACCACCGTATCAAGTTTCATTCTGAATAGTTTTTACATACAAGTGTTACCTTGATAATCCGTGAAATAAGGACAATGTTGTTATTGGGGTTAGCTGACTTTGGTATTGATGCATGCAATGTTGTTTGCGTTGTCCGTTAGTGTGTGGTCATTCGTTTTTTTCCATAGCTAGATTGACCAATGACCTCGGACTTCGAGGGAATAGTCAAGTATGTGATGCACGCACAAGGAAACCTGTGCAATACCATAGCTCATTCCGAATAGACCCATTTATTATTAATAGTCCCAGTGTGCAGCACCGGTACAAGCGAGACTAACTCATACTGTACGCTAACTCATACTGTACTCTAAGTCATACTGTACTCTAACTCATACTGTACTCTAACTCATACTGTACGCTAACTCATACTGTACTCTGGCTGATCTCTAGTTAGGTAAGTAACAACATTAGGTAAGTAACCTGTAAAGTGTTTCAGAAAACACGAAATATCCCGGCTGGGAACCGAATTATATTATGTACCTCTCGATCCGTAGTCAATAGCGTTATCCACTCAACCCCTAGGCTATGTCACCCCAATATATCCCTTATTAACTTCCCATCATTTACAGTGTGGCAATGCCACGTGACTTTTGGCTACAGGTCCAAGGCGAAATTTCCTTCAATTTTTCCGGCACCGAGTGAAACCTGTTAAACCTGTTTTTAAGGTTTGATAAAACGGCACAGCTGCTGAAATAGATCTGATATATTCATGGAAAGCAACTAATTATCCCTTTAGTGTGGTGTATATTTCATAGAAATGGGTGAAGAAACAAAATACTTATGACTATTTAAATCATCGCAATGGGGGAGGGGCCACATTTTTTTAAACTTCATGAGTCTAGTGTTAAATTGTTAATCTTTTTTTAAAGTTAGAGTGCAGGAAATTTCATGATTTTTATTAAAATGTTACAAAAAAATCAATCTGAAGCTGTGGAAACTTTCAGTTATAGATCTAATACTGGTTAGCCATATTTCATGGGTTATGTGTTTTGATTTGTAGCAGTAGACCTACACTTTTAATAATTTAACGTCTAACTAAAAAATCAGTTCTTATTTTAAAAAATCTTCAATTGTATAAACATTTGTTTAAATAATTGCATAAAAATCTACGTTTTCTGATTATGTAGCGTGAAGGTTAATAATTCGACGCCTGATTTGTAAATTTTAGAGAATTGAAAAAAATTATTTTTAAATAATTGTTAAGCTCATCATATTTTCTGTTGATGTAGCAGTACAATTTTAGTACCTTGACTTCTGATTTAAAAGCGTCAAGTGCAGGAAATAGCATGATTTTAATTCGAAAAGTGAAAAAATCTTCGCAGGGAGGGGACACCCCATCCGCACCCACCCCACCATAACATCCCAATAGCTAGCTGTTCCCCCCACTCGAAAATTTTGGGATCCGGGCCTGAAATGCTACATGTTACTTTAGTACCCCCGGTCTTTATTTCTTAATTGTTATAACGTTTAATCAATTCGCATCGAAATGGCAACATAGAAACAATGTATTCCACTTCATCTTATTATTTCCTCTTCTTCGCTGGTGTACTATGTTGTTAAGCTTCTATTAGTGTGCATGAGCATCAGCAGCAGCATGCAAACTAATTGTAGGCATACTGTTAAAAAAATCAGGCAATAGGCCTACAAAATGATTAAATTAAAATCGTTTTCTTCTGATTGTTATTTTTCTTTTCCTTCCATTTGATTTGCATGACCCTCACTGTGTGTTGCTATCACAAATGAAATTCACTAAATAACGATAAAACAGACTTTTGAAACTCGATATTCTTGTCCGCCTTACATCAGCTCAGCATAACCAACTTTAACCAAAATTTTGAAGATACAAAATCTCTATGTTACCACGCATGTTAAACTTCGTGATGTTACTGAATTACTTAAAGCGTGTTTGTGTGTGTCTGCGGAATGTAAAAAAAAATGGACACATAGGCCTACTTTGTGCAAATGTTTTATTTTTTGGTTACCATGGCTACGGCTAGGAAGAAAACACAGTTATATCTGCCTTGATTTCAACTTAGACCGTGTATAGAAGCCATGGTTTCAAATAGGAATCTACAAGTTCACTATGAGACAGTTTTTGTTTTAATCACAAGAAACTTCTCTGGCAATAACTAGGCCTATTGATTTCTTGTTTCCATGGAAACTGCATTATCATAACTAAATATCATGACCTCGAGTTCATAGGAATCCGACACTATCTTTTATATGTTAAATACGGACTTTTGTGACCAAAAACACTGACCAACATTATAATATCCATTAAATAACATAAAAGATAGTGTCGGTTTTAACGGGTTTCTGCGGACTGGATTTTATACACGACCGTTCTCTTGAAAGCTTTCAAGTGATGCAGACTTCCGTTGTCGGTCACCACCTGAAACTCACGTTATTTACATTAATTTACTTTGTGGAAGCTTAATTTTGAAGAAAAATGCCAATTTTGCCATATATCCATACTCTCGAAGCCTGTCAGTAACGATTTGACCATTGTTTACGTGCATGTAACAACGCAACAGTCTACTGGAAGTGCACCATTTACTTTTGCTGCCTTGAGCCTCACGTTGAGGGAGGTTTCAGGTGGCTCACTGTCCTTGATCTAGCTACCCTACCCTGGGTAAGTGTAACTTAGAAGTTAAAAATTAGACAAGAATTAGAAATAGACGAGCAGTCATGGCGAAAGCAGTCAGACTATCGGACAAAGCCGACGAGCGTCCATTTCGAACCTACGAAACTCTGCACTTTGTCAGTCCAAGTAGTCTGACAAATTGTGTTTATTGTCCGGAACGTTACGGCTATGGTACAGCCTCTACCCATTCTCTATTAAAATGAGGTAAAATTAAGTTTCATTTGCTTGTCAGACATTATCTCTAATTATTCTCTATCGAGCGAGTGGACGACGTTTTTACGGAATTGAGTGGCAATGTGCATGATATTCCGAATTATGTCGGGGTGGTTCCTGCGTATAGAGCGACCAGGTACAATAATTACGATTATTTTAATTTTTAGCCAAATGATAAAAACTTTGAATTTGTAAACAATCTTACTTGAACATAATGACAACACTATTTGACGACCTCTCAGAGGCCGACTTTAAAAATATGTTTGTTTCCCCTCCCGCGACCCTAACCAGCTAGGGTAGGGTAGGTAGGTAGGGAAAATATTTTTTTATTGAAATATTTTTAAATAAACTTAGCTTTTTTATTGTAGAGATAGACATACATGTATAACTTGGCAATGAATGGACCTCTTATTGAAGCATAAATTATGAATGTCAAAATCATTAGTGCTTGAGTTGGTACACTGTTAAGTATCAAGTCAGTATCAATGTCAACAGACCAAGACAGGCCCTATTAAGTGCTAAGAAAGTATCTCACTAGTTGTCATAAGTGTGTTGTGCAAATGTTTGAAATGCGTTCGTAATAAAGTCCACTACTGTGGAAAGGAAACGACGTCATCTTTGTTGACCGCTTATGGCTGAGAATCGTTTTCTCGGGTCGACACTTCGCATGTTACTAAGCATTTATTCAAGGCATCATTCTCATTCAGATGGCTGTGAGTTTTGCCAATTACTTCATTGAATAGATTATAAAATGTTTATTTAGGCAATGCTTTGATAATGCACTTTTTAACAAGTATCTGTGTAAAAACATCGTTTTTAACACGCGCTGAAACACAAACTGTGTGCTGCGCAGCCATGCTTGACGAATGTTCCCTACTTCAACCCATTAATATCGACAGTTACGCTGAAAGTACAGGAACCAGCAAGCAGCTACTAAAAACTGTGCCAGGCCGGATCGGAATGTTTCCTACCCAATAATAATCGTACCTAAAATATTCGCACCCGCCAACTTCAAAAAAATATTTACGGTCATGACCATTTTCAACGGTCGGTAGGGGAAGGGGAAACAAACAATATTTTATTATTGGCCTGACAATATTTGTTCCTAAATAATACGTTTAACTTGAAAAATGCATATATTTTCTCGTCATCGGTATTGATCAACAGAAGCGGCAGTGTAAACAAAATGCAATATTTCAAATATAAAGCATAATTTATATTAAGATAATTCTTGTTATAGTTTAAAAACAAAGATGTTTAATGATAATGTGCAATAATTGTTTTATACTTTTGCATGTTAAAACGTTGAAAAAAGAAATTTTTAGAAATTCCCGCTATACGGCCTATTGCTTGCTACCCCCCTGACCATGAAATTTCGAATCCTGAGAAACGATTTTATCCTGTAATGTTGTTATCAAGAATTGTTCTTGTTAAATTTAGCATGAACCACAAGGGAAGTAACTCTGCCTTGACTGGATTGATTTTGTCCAAAATATTGTCAATATTTTGCGAGAGTTACCAATGTTAGAAAACGGCCCTTAAAAGGTATTTTTTTATTAGTGGCCTCTTTTTATTCATCAAATTATCAAAAAGATACTTGGATGGTTGAGTGCATCCGTAGATGAGACCAAAAAACGTTTTTGTTGATGTGTAGTTTTGATTAAAAAATCAACCCAAATTGACTGTTTCTTCTAGCATTAAATAGAGGATCTTGCATGAGTGCTCATTACATACGAGTTTTATTAAACGAGTGGACAAAATAGTATGACACGAGGCTTTGCCAAGTGTCATATTGTTTTTGTCGACGAGTTTAATAAAACTCGTATGTAATGAGCACGAATGTTAGATTCTATTTATCGCATAACCTTAGAACACGCTTATTAAAGTTCAAAAGGATGATGTACGCTGCATATGTTTCAGCCACAATTCAGCGGTACAATGAGCGCGACGTCATGGTGACGTTGGTATTATCCTGACGTCAGTGACTGATCTATGCATGGATTGGCTAACGTCACGGCAAGCTATTTTGAATATTTATTGCACAGTCTGGCAGTGCCGAACGATATTTACGGCACGGCTTTACGGCACTTCTGGACCGCAGGTTATGTGATAATATGGATTGCTCCAAAGCTTTCATACTTGCATGGATGTTGTATTTGAACATTTTGGACTCAGACTTACTAAGCGTCCAATTCTTGTTATCCCAAATTTCGTCTTACATCAAGGTGTTGCCTTCTAACTTGACATACTTGTTTACCATCATAAGCCCCTTACATTATCAAAGCCATGTAACTGTGTGGCTATCAAACATTTAACAGAATAATGGCCTCTGATTGACTTAGCTTATTTATGGACAAGGCTTCCATGGGGGCATAAGCGTTTATTGAACGCAGTCTTGTTAATCTTAACACTTCATTTCAGACAGATGTTTATGTAGTTACCTAGAAGAGGAGTATACATGTTGCCATGGCAACAGGGTTTTGTGAGGTGGAATTTGAAGACTTGCTCTTCCTTGAGAAGGCGGGTGGAGGAACCTTTGGTAGTGTGTACCGAGCAATATGGAAACCTCATGAAATGGAAGTGGCTGTCAAAAAATTACTAGTTCTTGATAAAGAGGTGGGTATGATTAAAAAAAACCTTTCTTGAAATACAGTCAAACCTATAGATCTGTAAATACCAACCCATGGTAATGGCAAACACCAACCCATGGTAATGGCAAACAGTGGTCTATGCTGACAGGTGGTCTCTCTAAACATGTTGAAAATTAAAATGGTCTATTGTGAGATAAATTCAGTGGTTTTGTACAGGTGATGTAATAGTGGTCTTTGTTGGGTAGTGGTCTTAAACACAGATTGGCTTATTTATTGCATAGCAAAATGAAATGCACATTGCTAATCGATCATGTTAATTAATTATTCTGTACTAGGGTATGGATGGGTCGAAATGCTGGACCTAGAAACCAAATCATCACATAACCATTAACCTCCAGGTACCTTGAAAAAGGACAGAAATCAGGACAGTATTTCACGGTAGCCACATTGAATTATTTGCCCTGTATGTATTGGTATCCAGGGCACATAATTCAATTTGGCTACTGTTATATGATTAGTGAAGTTGTTTGAGAGATGGTTGCCACATATCGCTATGGCATGTATTATATTTCAGGCCCAAGTATTAAGTGTTTTATCACATAGAAACATAATGCAGTTTTATGGAGCTGTTACGGAGGAACCCAATTACTGCCTTGTTACAGGTGAATATACCTAAATTAATTACAAGAAAATCATCATGTTAATATAAATGAATAACCCCTATTGATTTTGAGGTCAGTAGGACAGGGACATTAACAACTCATGTATTTGGCTGTGTGCCTCAGTAGCTCAATGGGTAAAGCACTTGCCGTCTAATCTGGTGACCTGGGTTCAAATACAGGTGGAGGCACTCATATGCCTGTCATGCAAATAAACTTTACATTCTTAATTCAATAAAACATATCAAAATCATAAATGTTTGCTTTTAGAGAAATGTAGCTACTGTTAACCTTCTCAACATGGGTGCTCTTCAGAAATTGGTCACCATAGCAATGACAGAATATATTTTAAAAACGTTATTCATGAGAATAAAATAAATCTAAGACATAGTAATATATTATCCTAGAAATTAAATCAAAGAGCATGTCATGTCTTTTTCTTCATTTAAGAGTTTTTTTTAAACATTATGACATTATTACTATTAATTATGCAGTCACTAAGCCTGGTTTTCCTGGAGAACAGATCATATATTTTGTTTGATCCTTATTTCTAGAACTTCGGTGACAGATTTAGTTAGCAGATTTATGTATTGATGTTTCCAGGATAGGTCTTCACGTTATGAAAGTATACTTAATATGCGGAGAATTAACTAATTCACCAGAAACTCGTGAATAATTGCCCAAAAACATTGCATTAAAACCCAACCTACAATTGTACAGTAGTTAACATTGTATATATTTGTGTATTATCTATAGAATTTGCTAGCAATGGATCACTGTATGCCTATCTACAAAACCCTGACAATCATCTTGACTTTGAACAGATATTAAAATGGGCAAAAGAGATAGCTTTAGGTAAGTCTAGTCCTGGTTCATGTGTACTTTGTTTTACAAGGCATGCTCTTTCTGCTCATTAGCGTGAACATCTCCAGTGATTTTTCTTGAAAAAAATTAAGCGGCCTGTGCCTTTAAAATTGGGAAATTTTAGCGCGACAATTCGCGAAATTGGGAATTATTAAATATATTAAAAGTGGTCATATTTTGTATTTTCTACTGATAATACACGAGTCATATGTGGCAACGACCTTTGCAAGTTAGTTAATATATTGTTTTGACTTTAAAACAGCTACATGTATACTGTTGTTGCTTTGAAACCTGCGATCACAAAAGGGGGAAAATATGCATACTTTTTTGGGAAAAAATTATGATTTTTTGGGAAAAATGGAGGTTATTTTGCTAGGGGAAGGGGCCTGTATTCGGCCCTAAAAATAGCCAAAAAAAATCACTGATCTCCTTGTTTACAACATTACTTCACCAACTGTATATATATATGTCTGCTGTTTTATTTTACCCGATGAGCTTTTAATATTAGTGGATGTCCGGCATCGATCAGCCGTTGTAAAATATTTTTAGGTTGTTTTATACTATAACTTGGATTATATTAATTACTCTAGATACCTCATCCCAGCTGATATTGCCCATTGCCACAAGGGTATAACAGAAAAGGAAAAAAACATTTCATCCTAAACCTACTCTATGTACTTTGATCAAATTTCAAAGGAATGATCCTTGGTTGGTCTTCTTTCAGAGGTATATTAATAGTTCCTGAGTCCATAGCATAACTGCAGCAGCCATAATCCAGTAATTAGTGTGCTTGGTTCGTAACTTGGCGATTTGCTGGCTGGTTCCATACATGTAGAAGGATTATTAAGTAGTCAATGGTTTGAAAACAGTGCAGGAAAACTGGTTTGATGAATCTGCCACAGTATATATAACTGAAAACTTGTTAAGAAATAGCGTTCAACCAGAATGTATAAATAAAACCATTGCATAACTTATTATAGATCTCACAAATTTTAAAATTGAAAACTTTAATGTTAGTGTTGTTATTTCAGGAATGAACTACTTACACAGGGAAGCCCCAGTCAAAGTTATACACAGAGACCTCAAATCAAAAAATGGTAAACTTCTGCTCAGTTCTCAAAACTTCTATGATATTTTTTTGTCTAAGAAAAACTATTTTTTTAAGTTTTAAATGAATGATTTTCATAGATTATGCATCTTATTCTTTTATATATGATGGATTTTTATCTATGTGTTTCACTATGAAAACATTTACAATTGTCTAAGATAAAAATTAAGATTTTTGATTTCTAAGTGGAAGAAAATATTTTCGCCTTTGAGCATTTCTTTAGAAAATATCTAAAAGATTTTTGAATGTTGGCCATCGTCTCTGAATCAATATATCTGGAGGTATCATTGCTTTGTAAACATGTTGAAGTTTGTGCACTTAATAGCCGATAATTAGTATTTAGTGCAGTGCTCAAAGACACTACATATTTTAATGTACTTGTTTTTAAAAGCATACTTATTGTTTAATCTTAATTTCAATACACTGTTCATCTACTCCATAAAATGAATTCGCCAGTCTTCGAAAGTAGCAGTTGTCCGATCATCCTGGCAGAAAAAAGCGATCAGGCAACCAAATTATTCCTTTCCAGTCTAATTTAAGGCTCACCAGTCACTCTTAGTATGTGCATAGTTAAATTATAGGATCGATCTTTGTCCATCGTCCATGCAACCATCCAGGGCATCAGTCCACTATGTGTGTCCGTTAACAATTCATTCAAACAACTTCTCCTCCTAAACCAGTTGGCCGATTTCACCAAAATTCAGAGGAATTATTAAAAATTTATGTAATCATAATAAAGGACTAAATTAATAAGTTAAACAAAATTATTTTAGATGTGTCTAGTATTTCCTTAATAATTATGATTTTAAGCAAAAACCCCAAGCTAATTGTACTGTTGTGGAAGGTATTACAAATTGAGTTCTCTCCCTTTGACTGTGTTCACATGTAATATCCCCCTCCCAATCCTCACCTGTAATTCTTCATTGCTGTGGTAATAGCCCTTTCCCGAAACTAGGTTACCTCCCTTGGTAAATCCTCGATAACTTCCCCTGTTTTCAATAATTCCACTTCCGGGGTGTCCTGATAAGATCGGTATATAGTAACACAGAACAAATTGCAGTTATTTTAAGTATTTGGCTTACAAAAGTGGTCTTTTTTGTTATGTTTTTGGTATTATCTGTTAGAAAAAATAATTTTGTACCCTATACTGCTGTATTACATTAGAATACTGCAAAATTAATTAAATTAAACAAAGTATAGAATCTACGGCGGTAAACAAAAAAATATTTGAAATTAAAGAAAACATACGAAGGATATTGTTTGTTCGCTTATCACGATTATAATCTTTGAAAGTATCTGTTAGAATTAAGCAAACTGTTTTGTGTTTCGTGTGCTCCATAGTTTTTAAAAGTGAAGTAATTAAATTATTCAATGTCAATCTCTCCAGCGTACTTATACTTTGATATATGTTAAGTTTTATATTATGGTATTTGTGAAATTGTACAATATACATTGTCAATGTGGTTGTAAGATGTTGGCATATTCGTATAAGATACCCGCGAATTTGTAAAAACAATAGTGTGATAGGGTGTTGGCATATAGTAACCCCAATCCCGCGAAAAGGTTACAAAATGCATGTATTAATTTATGCGCGGCTCAAGAGGGCAGTTCAGACCCACTTGAATTTGGTTGTCCTGTAGATATAAATACATGAGTTTGCAGGGCTTGGAATTTGATCAGGATATCCCACTGAGATCACAAAACTGGTTTGATCCGTCTGAGCAAATTGTGGCCCGACTCGATCTTTCTTGAGTATAAATTATTAGGATCCCTGAGAAAATGTGCTGCGACTGCGCATGTTTAAAGTTAATTTAAATTAATTTCACTGAACGAAAAAATCAACTGTCAATACTTCAAAACAAACGGGAAGTACAAAACATGAATTTAAACGAACGCAACGTACCAGAAACTATACATGTATATAAGTGTCTGCACGGACGTATATATTCATCCAAAGAATACTTGGATTTTATAAGATCTTGATTTGCTCCCTCATTTTAAATTACTGTCATCGGGATAATAGCTGTTTTATTACCCTAATATTAATCTCCCGCTGATATTATACAGATCTTACATCAGAAGGGATGCATCTATATGTAGATTAAATAGCCACCGCGGTGACATATGTTGCATTATACAATGTGTCAGACTTACATAGCAGGGGGTCTTTTCCACTGATTACTAATTAAGATTATGGGTTTTATGACACTTAATTGGTTTTGAAAATATGGGGATTTATAGGGGCACTTCAAACGAATACCGGACTTCATTTAATTTTCTCTATATACATGAATAAGGCATTTAATATTTTCAGAACGCAAACACCAGTGCGTTCATTTTCGCTACAAATTTCTCTCATTATAGCCTTTTAATTAAAATACTTATTGTTTAAATCTAACATAATTAGTGTAATATTATTTTTGGTATTTAATACCACGAACACTATTGTGTATAAGCATGACATAATATGTCTGCGTGGTGGTGGATTTATTTAGCACTTATAAGTGCAAGTTTATGTCTACGTGTGTTATGGATGATTGTCAAAATAATTTTATTGGTGAGTATCTTCATAAAATATTGTAGATTAATTCGTATTTTATATGGTTACCGAAAAAGATATTTGAACGCATATTTAATAATATTGTTGTATAATCACAATTATTATTGAATTGTCTTCTCAACTTATAAATATTGAAAGCGCTCGTGAATAAGATATTTTACTGAGAAATATATCTAAATCTTAATGAAACTTCATTATCCCAATACGAATTTTAGGCCATGTAATCACTTCCCTACATGTTCGTTCAACTGACGACAAAAGAAAAGCAAAACCATCGTCAACAAAGTACTTTTATCTCAAGTATAACGGATCGCTAATGCCAGGAGTAATGGCTGAATAACGATTGAATCGATATACGGACACCCCGGAAGTTGAGATATTAATCTGGCGCATGCGCATAGGCGTCAAGGGAAGACAATTTCAAAGGGAGGTTACCTAGTTTCGGGAAAGGCCTATAGCTCTAACAAATTAAATTGGTCCTGCTTGAATATATTACAAGCTTCTTATGTCGAATACATCAATGCCCTTGAGAAAATGGGGTGTTGTTGGAGATTTAGATTAGTGTTTGTCTTTGAAAAGTTCTTTAGAATTAATCTAAGAAGTGTTGAAAACTGGCCCTTGGTGGTATTTGTCACCTTAGCTCTTGTTCTTTGCTCATTTCAGTTGTGATATCAGAAGATTGGGTCTGTAAGGTAATAATTCTTTGTTCTGAATTAGATGCTGGATGTCTGCTTGTACGGATGTCACAAAGTTTGTTTGTGCTTGTTCTCCTTAACCACTGGTCGGATTTCAATGGAACTTTACATAGATACTTGCTACCAAGCCTGATTGTACATATTATCAGGAATATAAGGTCACATGATCTTTGTCGGAGTTATGGCCCCTTGTGGGAAACACACACTCTTGTGTCAAAAATCTTCTAGTAGATTCAAATTGAATCAAAGTTGTTCATAATGAAAAGTCATTATAACATAGTACTACATGTATAATATGATAATTCTTATACAACCCTCAATAGATGAAATTTAATGTTATGGTTTAATTAAATTAAATTTCAGTTTATTTATTTTCCAATCCACAATACAAACCTGATGCATTGTTCACTAATATTAGGATTTATACTTTAGGATGAAATGTTGCATTTAAAATCTCTTTCAGCTTTGCGATTTTGGTGCTTCAAAGTTTGTTGGAAGTACAACAAAGATGTCATTAGCCGGGACGTTTCCCTGGATGGCACCTGAGGTAAATTCATTTTATGTGCAGATCCAGAATTATTTCTCAGAGGGGGGTCCAACCAGCCATTTTTTCAGTTTTTTGTTTATACAGAATTTAGCCTTACCTTAACTATAGTTACATCCCTTATTAATGTTCCCCACCAATTAAATCAGGACGTGGGTATTGAAATGGAGTAGTCAGTCCATCTGTAGACTATAGGTTTTCCCTCCATTAATAATGAAACTAGTTACTGCAGCTATTTCACTTAGTATCTTTTACACAGAGCATACATGCAAAAATGTATAATAGTACTCATAAACTATAAGTTGCTTTGTTGGTCCCATTCCTCTAGAAAATAATGGAAAACTGCTCTTTGGTCTGAGAAAAAAGGTGTGAGAATTTTGTGTCAGAACATTTGTCGGAAACTAACAGTCTGTGTTTTATGAATCAAGGTCAAAGGTTCAAGGATAGGTCTTCATATTAAGAAAGTATATACAGCCTATCCTGGTTTATCTGGAACCTGTTTTAATCGGCAACCTGTCTTAACCAGCATGATTTATCGGTCCCGTCAGAACTCCACTATATTTCTTTTTGATGTACCCTGACTTTAACGGAACCTGCTTTATCCGTTATCCGGCATTGTTTGTCAGTCCCGATAATTGATAGTGTATTTTAGCACTTAATTTACCAACATTATAGATAAATACTTAAATGATGTGTATCATCAGCAAATGTATTTTGCACACGACCTTTAAGAAAACCATACAAACTACAACTAAAAACTAGTGTGTGACTAACTTGCACCATTAGTACAATGACATGTAAATACAAATGCCATTGAATAGCTTTTATAGTTGTTCATGAGTTGTTACTTTATCAGCATGGATTTCTTTAAAACCTGGTTTTACCAGCTGCCTGCTTTATCCTGCACACATGCCCGATCCAAAAGGGATGCCGGTTAAACCAGGTTATACTGTATTCAGATTTATGACTTCAGGAGATTTGTAATTGTTGCAAGTTTGGGCCTTAAAATTTGTTTCCCCTTCCGCAACCTATGCGGACAAAAACGGCCCTACCCAAAATATTTTATTGCCCAAATTGAAAGAAACATTTTTTTATGAAAAATTGGGGATGAAAATGTTATTTTTTGAATACGGGCTTGTTCTTGCTAGTGAATTTGGAACCTCTTCTAAATTCAAGACTATGGGTTCCCACCTTAAAGTGATTACTAAATTTCATTATTTGTCTTATCCAGTTCCAAAATCTGGTATGTTCCGGAAGGGGAAACAAAGAATCTCGTAAATGATAAATGTTTGAATTATGGTTGAATGTTTCAGGTGATACAAAGTCAGCCGGTGTCAGAAACTTGTGATACTTGGTCATATGGCGTGGTATGTATCCATTTTAACAAAAACTGTTATATTCTTCCAAGGGTTGTCTGCATGTATATTAACTCTTGAGTTAAAAATTGTATGCATCCTTTTACAGCTTTTGACATGTTCTAAATCTCCGGCAAATCTTGAACAGCCTTATTTTTCATAGTATTTTCACGATATTTTGCCTAAGACTTCCCTTTGAATCTTGTTTTAAGGTGTGTCAGGGGACTTACGATTCCTGAATTATCTGATAATCCTGATTTGCTGCAATAGAAAGAATGAACTTTTCTACAGAAAATAAGTTATTTGAAGACTTCTATGTTTGTATATTACAGGTACTGTGGGAATTACTGACTCATGAAGTACCATTTAATGGTATTGAAGGTTTTCAAGTGGCCTGGCTTGTCGTAGAAAGGGGAGAGGTTTGTGATTTTGTTAATTTTTAGAATATAACCTACATTTTGAGCCAATGAAAACGCCTATTTCTGGTGGTTAAATTAAAAGTTAATCATCAAAATTTGCTCTTAACAGATGTGACGTCATGTGTTGGTGCTAACTTCTATCCGCCTATCAAAATGCAGGATGTCATATTGTAAGCCAGTGAAAAAATCATAATATTTTCTATTATTTAATGCTACCTGATGAGATATGGAGTTCTATCAGTGAAATAAAACCTATATCAGTCACTGGTTATCACCTACAATGTGACTGATATAAGCTCCGCCCCCTCACAGGGACTACTTTAATTTACCAAAATCTCAACACTAAAATGTCTGTAACTTTTTTATTACTGAATGGAAACATGTCATGTGGGGGTTTTTATTCTTAGTTAGACCATTTCCTACAAGTTGGTGTATGATTTAATGCAAAATTCTCAAAAAAGTCGTTTTCACCTATTCACCATAATCCAAGATGGCGGATTTTGAAGTGAAAAATATTAATGGAATAACATATTCATACGTAGCCTAACCACAGTGGTAATTTGGCATAAATAGTACCAATTTTGACACCATAAAAGCATTAAATAAATAGAATATTTGTTTGTTTCGATTGAATATGGTTAATATCTCATCTTGTAGTGATAAAATTTTAATATTTTCACTCGCGCTACCGGCTCTTGAAAATATTGAATTTTATCACTACACGATGAGATATAAACCATATTCAATCAAAACAAACAAATATCCTCTATTTACAAAAAGAATTGTCATTATCAGTTTATTTTTTAAAAAAATTAAGTCCCACGATCAACAGTATTTAAGTCATATAGAGACTACCCAGTCACATTATTCTGACACAGATTGAATTAGTAGTTACAAGAATTTACTAATATTGTAGTGTCAAGCAAGGGAGATTAACCAGTACTATTTTAACAGCTTTGGTAACTGTGTCCAAACCTGGGATTTAGCCCAAGACGGCTTGCGCTCAAAGCTGATATTCTATAACTAAGCAGATCTAAGCAGATCTAATTGAGTATGGATTTTGAATGGATGGATACACAAAGTTTGACCACACTTGTACTTTTGATCGAATTTCAATGAAACTTCACATATATACTTGGTACCAAGTCTAGTTGTGCAAATTGTCAGGAATTTTAGGTCAGATGATTATTGCCAGAGTTACGGCCCTTTGTGAGAGACATAGTATACATTTTCGTGTCAACAACCCTCTTATAGATAGAATCTGACCACTGTGTCTTAACCTTTTGGTTACCACTCTATAACTAAAGGTCTATAGCTAAAAGTGCAGTCACAGCTCAATATTTGTTTTCAATCTATAGTTCTTCATTTATGTTTTGTTTTATACAGAGATTAACCATACCAAGTGAGTGTCCACCATGTTTTGCCAAAATTATGACACATTGTTGGGAACTGGAGCCGAGGAAACGTCCATCATTCAGGCAGATTCTCAACAAACTGGATGTTATATTGGAAGATGGTATGCTTAATTTGTTGACGATTGTCCGAATGAACTTCTTGTGTCAGTTTGTTTCCTTGAAAAATACCAATTAGCGGAAAGATATGAGATTAAGAAGCATCGTAGAAAATTCAAATCGTACCAAAAATCAATGTGATATCCGAAAATCTTGAAACAGTGCCTTAGAAATAATTGTATCATTTGCCTGACCAAATTCAGTCTGTGTCGGTTCTATACAGACTCAGTATCTCTGGTCTCTGAGTTAATGGTGTGTTCCAGTGGACACAAAAATGTACAACACATGATTAAAGAAAAAACAGAACTGTGATAATGCTTGCACAGTTACACATTATGTCCATATTGGTCACACTGACTGAAGGATCTGACACGGTAATCAGCCACATATTGCAAAAATTACTTGTCCCATAAATACCCACCAGTCCTGTAGTATAATTCTAATAGGATGAAATTTCACAAATTTTATAAACATAGGGAATATTCTTGATGAAATATCATAGCTGGTTTGTTAAATTGGACAAAAATTACGTGTTAAAACACATTTATTCACAGGTGTTTTATTTTCAGTCCGGCAGTTTTGCTTTTGGTCAGGCAGTTTGTTAGACCTTATGGGACTGAAGGTCCGACCATTTTTGCCTACTTTTAAGATGTCTGTTGGACTTTATTATTAAACTTCATGTGTTTTCATTATTGCATGCTGTAAGAATGTTTCAACTCATTAAAATGTATACACACCTGATAGTATGACAGATAAGCTCAGAAAAATTATGAGTACTAAGTTAATAGTTTTGCTTAATAATGTTAGAATGTGTTGATACGTTTATTTCAGAGTCGATGCAGGATATCACAAACAGTTTCCTGGATCATAAGAGTATATGGCAGTAAGTACTCTTAACATTTTATGCTCCCAATCTGTGATAAAGGTGTATATTGCTTTGCACATGTCAGTTGGTTGGTTGGTCGGTCAGTAGACCAAATTGTTTCCATCCAATAACTAAAGAACGCTTTGACCTAGGATATTCAAACTGAACATGGATGTTTGTCATTAACAGTAGATGACCCCTATTGATTTTGATGTCAAAGGTCAATGTCACTGTAACCTTTACCATTTCTGACTATTGGGCTATCATGAGGGCATACATGTTTCACAAACATCTCTTGTTAGTGGGAAATAACCTGCTGTTAATCAAAAGTTTTTGAGGGATGAATTTTGGCTATAATTATATGGGTTTTTTGATAAATTTGCAAACATTATGCTCGTGAACTTACACAATGGCAGTACATTGCAGAAAGCAGGGTTTTTGTCAGTTAAATTAAGGTGAATATTTAACCTTGCAAACTATTTCATAATGAAAAATTCCGGTAGTTTTGACCTCACGAAAAAATATGATTACAGTCGAACACAGTAACCTGACATGCTTTGAAAATCATTACTTGATTAACATAGCATAGCATAGCAGTTGATTTCCTGAATATAGTAAACTATAAACACTAGGACAGATAAGAAAATGACTTTCTTGTAGAACTCTTGATACATTTCGTGTACGAACCTTAATAATGATTATAAATATGTGAGTATAAGTCAGGGCCAGTTATCGGAAGGGACACAACTCTTGTCTATATTGTGTATTTGTTGTGTCCCTTCAGATAATATAAACCTGGCCCTTATCTATATATGAGAATTGTGTATAAACCATGAAGTCATAAGTGTGTGACCATCCAGTTTTTCCTGCCTGATTGACCAATGACGTTCGGATTCGTGGGTAGACACTTTTTGTGGCTAATGTTGGAGGACATTGCTGTAGCTAATGTCTGAGAATATTGGCGTAGATAATGCCAAGGAAGAACTTTACCTGCTTAACCCGATAATCAAACCCAGGCCCCGATCTCCTGGAACATCTCAAGTAGAAATTTGATCTCAAATTGAGATTTTGCTCAAGTTAGAGTAAAAATTTAAGATCAATTTGAAGTTTGTGCTCTTTAAATTCTACTATAATAAACTAAGAATATTTTTTTGTTTTGTGGTGCGAATTTTGAGACCAGTCTCCCATGGAAATTACCTAAAAAATATACGGCAATATTTGAGATGAGTATAGCTCAGATTGAGATGTTTCGGGAGATGGCTTGGTTGTACGTGTAGTATGCTACCTACTGATCTAGCTGGTTGGGTTGTACGTATAGTATGCTACCTACTGATCTAGCTGGTTGGGTTGTACGTGTAGTATGCTACCTACTGATCTAGCTGGTTGGGTTGTACGTATAGTATGCTACCTACTGATCTAGCTGGTTGGGTTGTACGTATAGTATGCTACCTACTGATCTAGCTGGTTGGGTTGTACGTATAGTATGCTACCTACTGATCTAGCTGGTTGGGTTGTACGTGTAGTATGCTACCTACTGATCTAGCTGGTTGGGTTGTACGTATAGTATGCTACCTACTGATCTAGCTGGTTGGGTTGTACGTATAGTATGCTACCTACTGATCTAGCTGGTTGGGTTGTACGTGTAGTATGCTACCTACTGATCTAGCTGGTTGGGTTGTACGTATAGTATGCTACCTACTGATCTAGCTGGTTGGGTTGTACGTATAGTATGCTACCTACTGATCTAGCTGGTTGGGTTGTACGTATAGTATGCTACCTACTGATCTAGCTGGTTGGGTTGTACGTGTAGTATGCTACCTACTGATCTAGCTGGTTGGGTTGTACGTGTAGTATGCTACCTACTGATCTAGCTGGTTGGGTTGTACGTGTAGTATGCTACCTACTGATCTAGCTGGTTGGGTTGTACGTGTAGTATGCTACCTACTGATCTAGCTGGCTTGGGTTGTGCGTGTAGTATGCTACCTACTGATCTAGCTGGTTGGGTTGTACGTGTAGTATGCTACCTACTGATCTAGCTGGTTGGGTTGTACGTGTAGTATGCTACCTAGGCCTAAAATAAAATATTGTTTGTTTCCCCATCCCCTACCTACCCGAAAAAAACGACCCTACCCATAATATTTTATTGCCCAAATTGAAATTATATTTTTTTTATAAAATATTGGGGATGAAAATGTAAATTTTTGTTTACAGGCTTGTTTCTTAAGTACATTTCGTACATATTTTAAATTTAAGATTGTTGGTTTTCACCTTATAGTTACATGTATTACTATATTATATTATTTGTATGTTTTGACCAATAACTATTATTCTGAAACAATTAAAAAAAATATTTAACCTACCTACCTACCCATTCTAAATTTGCTCGGGTCGGGATGGGGAAACAAACAATATTTTAAGTTCGGCCCTACTGATCTAGCTGGTTGGGTTGTACGTGTAGTATGCTACCTACTGATCTAGCTGGTTGGGTTGTACGTGTAGTATGCTACCTACTGATCTAGCTGGCTTGGGTTGTACGTGTAGTATGCTACCTACTGATCTAGCTGGTTGGGTTGTACGTGTAGTATGCTACCTACTGATCTAGCTGGTTGGGTTGTACGTGTAGTATGCTACCTACTGATCTAGCTGGGTTGGGTTGTACGTATAGTATGCTACCTACTGATCTAGCTGGGTTGGGTTGTACGTGTAGTATGCTACCTACTGATCTAGCTGGTTGGGTTGTACATGTAGTATGCTACCTACTGATCTAGCTGGTTGGGTTGTACATGTAGTATGCTACCTACTGATCTAGCTGGTTGGGTTGTACGTATAGTATGCTACCTACTGATCTAGCTGGCTTGGGTTGTACGTGTAGTATGCTACCTACTGATCTAGCTGGTTGGGTTGTACGTGTTGTATGCTACCTACTGATCTAGCTGGTTGGGTTGCTACTCTATGACATCTAACATACTGCTGGTAGTATGTATAAACATTGCAATCATGCTCTACCATGTTCTTGTACATGTATCAGACCAAAACAAAATAGTATTGCAGTATTGTCGAAAAACCTAGAAGAAAATATTTTATTTTAAAATTTTTAATTATTTGATTGATTTTATGCACTGGAGCATCAATGATTCACAATGACTTCCAGTAATATGTCATAAAATGTTGAGGTTTGAGACAAAATATTGGCAAGGTAGGGATACCAGAACCACAATATATATCATTATGTTTTGGCCTCATCTTAAGTGTGAGACGAACACTTATTATTGTATTGGTAATTTTTTATTGAAGTCAAGATGCATATTGAATTTTTTTAATAAAATTAAATAATGCACATACAGTCAACTCTCGTTATCTCGAATTTCACGGGACCGTGGAAATTACTTCGACATAACGAAAATTCGAGATAGAATTTTAGGCATCGAAGTTGCAAGTTTTCTAGTTTCTGTCATTTTACGCCGCCATATTGTTACGGTCGTAAGAACGACATATTCGAGAGAATTGCTTGTTGTGATATTAATGTACATGTATTCCTCATCGAGAAAATGCATTTTATTTTAATTATTATTTTTACAAACAATTGTTCGAGATGACATGTTTATTGATGTTAGTACGTAACCCGAAGCTTTATGACATGTTTGCGCAAATTGTTGCAAACAAATATTTGTTCAACAATGGAAGGCGCGAAAATTACAGGTAAATCGAAGATTTTATACTGGCGAAGTGTGAAAAACATTCGACGCTAGTCGAATACGATCAGACTTCGACCCAACTTCGAGATGAACAATAGATTAAAAGTGCAAATTGGTTAATCGGGACCAAAAAATAATTCGACATAACGAAAAATTCGAGCCGAATTGGAGCCGAAACTTCGGGATCGGTCTCGAGAATTCATATAGACAAAGAAGGAGAAAAATCGGGACTTGAAAAAAACTTCGACATAACGGAAATATCGATATAAGCGAGTTCGAGATAACGAGAGTTGACTGTAATAAATAATAGGAAATTGACAATGTTATTCATTAAATTCATTTAAAATTTGCATTCTTAAACATTACACGTGTGCATTAATAAGATAACTGTAAATACAGTCAACTCTCGTTATCTCGAATTTCACGGGACCGTGGAAATTATTTTGACATAACGAAAATTCGAGATAGAATTTTCGGCATCGAAGTTGCAAGTTTTCTAGTTTCTGTCATTTTATCCCGCCATATTGTTACGGTCGACATATTCGTGAGAATTACTTGTTGTGATATTTATGTACATGTATTCCTCCTCGAAAAAAAGCATTATATTTTAATTATTATTTTTACAAACAATTGTTCGAGATGACATGTTTATTGATTTTTTTACGTAACTCGAATCTTTATGAGATGTTTGCGCAAATTGTTGCAAACAAATATTTGTTCAACAATGGAAGGCGCGAAAATTACAGGTAAAGGTACCTGGCGAGGTGTGAAAAATATTCGACGCTAGTCAAATACGATCAGACTTCGAGATGAACAATAGATTTTAGGTGCAAATGACTTCGAGATGAACAATAGATTTTAGGTGCAAATTAGTTAATCGGGACCAAAAAAATAATTTGACATAATGAAATATTCGAGCTGAATTTGAGCCGAAACTTCGAGATAGGTCTCGAAATTTCATATAGACAAAGAAGGAGAAAAATAGGGACTTGAAAAAAACTTCAACATAATGGAAAATTCGATATAAGCGGGGGTTCGAGATAACGAGAGTTGACTGTATTCACCAACATCAGTAATAAAACAAGATTTAACAATTGTATAATCTAAGAGTGTGCAGCTTAACACAAATCACATTTGGGCCGTTTGCAATGCTCCCTGATCCTGGTGACATTCTATACCCAGCAACAATAACTGAGTGAAAACTTGGTATGATCATCAATTACTGAGTAAAACTTAGTGCAAACAGCAATAACAAGTGAAAACTTTATACAAACATCAATAATGGAATGAAAACATCAATAAATGAGTGAAAGCTTGTTAAGAAAAACAATAACTGACTAAACAAGGTCACAAACTGAGTAAAAACTTAGTATGAACATCAATAATTAAGTGAAAACTTAATGCAAACATAATAGCATTACGTAATGATCATCAATAATTGAAATCTTAGTAATAAAAACTTAATATTAACATGCGGGTGATTTATGACAACTGTTATTGATATAACTTCATTAACTGATCCATTGCATCGTTACACAAATGGTGATTATACTAATTATCTCAACATTACACAGTATATGGTGAATATACTAAATTATCTCAACAATGTTACACAAATTATTAAAATGTGTCAGTATGTACAGTGCAACCCCTGACTTTCTCTAGTACAACCATCTCTCTACAACAACCTCTGGACTGTCCATGGTGTCAGAGTGGTGACGCTTTGGGAACAGAAGGTTTGGGGTTCGATCCCAGGCCATGACCGACCGACCAAAGATGTTAAAAATGATCTTACCAGTAGAATATGTCCCTTGCTTGACGTTCCCACTGAAGGAGAAACTTCCTAATTCAAGATTGAATCCTTTTCCTAAAAGAACCGGGAGGAACCCCCTGCATTACATGTATATATAAATATATATTATTTTATTTACTGTCCACTGTTACTATTAATGGGCAAGCTGCATGTTCAGAATTATATGTTATTTCTGCTTCTTGATAAATTGTTCATTTATAAAGCGAAAGATTTATAATCATGACAATGTAAGTCTCCTGGATAGTTTTGTTTCTCCTTTCTTATTACGTTCACAAGTCTTTATGGTCTTGGTACTATCATTGTTGTCAAAACTCGTGCAAGATCTCTTAGTGATTAAACTTTGTTTGTATATTGTATAATGTATCAAGCTTACTCAATACCTCGACCTAACTTTGGATATGTATCAACAAAACACTCCCAGATTTGTCTTTTCATGATGCTAAATGTAACTATAGTCAAAATTAATGCTGCACAGCTGTCATATATATGTTGTCAACTTGTGTTCAGATGTATTAATTTATTTGATACACATGAATGAATTCCCTCCTGGCCTCGTACAGCTTATTGTCACTAGCGCTGTACACAAGTCCATGTGGCGTCACATGTGGCTCCTTGTGTCCCCTCAGGTGATGATTGGTGCCCAAATCTGCTGAGAGTTGATGTAGACTGCCTCCATCTAGTACGTAAACAGTACCAAGCAAGTCCACGGTCACACCCATACTGCACACTGATGTCAGGCTCGAATTCTGACTATTTCCTGATGTTGCTGTACTGCTCAAGCGTTTCACCAAGCCTTTCTTATAATCTGACACGTAAATTGTTTTATCAATCAAACCCTGGGCGATGTACATTGGTTTTTCGAACAGAGAATTTCCTGTTGTGTCTTTTTCAAATTCTTTCAGCACATTGCCTTTTAGGTCCATGATTAGCACTCTCGGCTTTTCTGCAGTGAAGGAAACAATAAGTCTATCCCATCTGTGTAGGATACCATGACAACCTTGTCCGACTTGTAATTCATTTGTTTGGCAGACCTGCACGCCTCCGTCCAACTCCATATAGTTGTTTGCAGCCATGGGACCTTCAGCACCGTTGTTAAATGGTATATCCAGGAACTTGATCTTACCTTCTTTTGGAAATGTCACGGCCACTTGGTTGCCATGGATTTTGGTGATGTCAAATGGCTTTCTAGCTGTTCTCAAACTGCCTACCACTCTGTTTTCAGTTGTACTGATCAGTTTCAGTAAATCCTGATCGCTGTCCACTGCAATAAGATGCGACTGGGATAACTGACACAGTCCGGTAATATTGCCCGACTGTTCGTCATTGAGGCTCGTGTTAATAGTCCTGGTACTCATTATTGTTCGTTTCTCGGTGGACTTCTCCTTCAAAGTTCCGAAAGCTATGTTGGTTGTTTCAATGTTTGTGTGTGTTGTTATGTTCTCTCCTGCTTCAAAGATATAATTATGTATATGGTTATTCACTTGTACGTCATTTGCTTCATTTTTGAGCTTTGAAATATTCTTTTGTCCTTTTTTCATAGCCACAAATAAGCCACATTTTAAATTTCTTGACTGCTGGATATTTATCTCATTTTCAGTTGCCTTAATCTCTTCCAGCACTTCATTTGCTTTTGAAGAATTCTTCCGTATTTTCTCTATATCGATTTTTGAACGTTTCTGAATTTCATTTGCCAGCTTTCTTTTTTCTTCTGCATGTTTATGTTTCAATTTGTCTTGTTCATCACACAGAGTTTCCAAGGCTTCTTCGATTTTTTTGTCGTATGAATTTATTATTCCTTCTTTCGATTCCTTGTAATCTCTCTTAATGTTTTCAACTTTCTTTTCATATTCTTTTTCTAGGTCTGCTCTTTGATTTCTAATCCTGGTTTCATTGTTTTCAATATCTGCTTGCTTCTTTCTCTCTAGTTCTTCTTTGGTTGCGCTATATTGATCTTCCATCTGCTTCTCAAGAACTGTTTCATGATAATCCATCTCCACAATGGCTGTTCTCTCTTTGTCTTCAATGGTGTCTTCCTGTGGCATTATTTCCTTCATGAGTTCTAGGTCTTCAGAAAGATTCTTCAATTGTTGCCGTAGTTGATGTAGTTCTTCACTGTCTTTGATATTGTTGACTAAGGTTGGAATATGTTTCACATCTTGGCAGGATCCATGATGACTCTCCTTGCATACAGGGCATGCTGTCATGTTGTGGGTCTGACAGTAGAACTTGATTAGTTCCTTTGGATGGTATGGACAGAAATCCAAGCAGTAATCATGCGGCATGCTGGTCTTGTCCTGCAGTGTATGGGTTTCATTGTAACGATTGTGAAATTTAGCACAATTTGAACACAAATATTGCGTGCAATCCACACAGAAGTTATCTGCTGTTACATCACGCTTTTCATACTCTTTACAGTGTTCGCAAAACATTTCTATTAATTCATCCCCGTCTTTACTATGAGTTGATGTATTATACACTTCACGTGCCATTTTGACAGTGGAATGTTAACTGACTCAGATGAAGCTTTGTATATATATGTCGGTATAAAGTCATTTCTATTTTAAAACTTGTTATCAGGTGATGTGACTATTGTTTATTCATAATTTATCACGCCAATCAGGGCAATATTTCATATCTAAATTTTGGGGGATTTCCCTTGACCATTATTGTAAGGTTGAAATATTTAGAAATAGGAGCTTAGGTAGTTTGACTTTTTTACTTGGTGAAAAACTTTCAATATGCCTTTTTGCGTGCTTGTTATGCTTGCAAAATAACTTAAGCTATTGAATGAGAGCTATATAGAGATATATCATCAAAAAAAACAATGAGTTTGGGTGGCATAGTGCTCAGATTGGGTGGCATAGTGCTCAGATAAGCAGTACAATTTTACTAGCTTGCTTCGTTCACACAAGTAGCTATATTAATGAATGTGTCAGAATGTCATCAAGTAAAGAATAGCTTGTAGGGCATGCATGCTGCTCAAATAAACCATTTTTTCTAGATCCCTTAAATTCTCTTGCCATATCAAAATTAGGTTTTTAGGGTTGGCTGGACTACCAATTCAGAGGTCCCTGGTTCGAATCCCAGGAAGGGGACTGGACATTTCAGGAATACTCTCCAGTGTTTCCCACCTAACTAGAGATGAACTAGTTTGAAACCCAGAGGTAGTCTTACATGATCAGTGCTATACAACAGGCAAGAAACCAAGGAGTCTATTTGGAAAGAGCTAGGGCAGCGAGCTTGGATCCCTTGTATCACACAAATATTTGTCTCTTCCCTCAAATCCGGACACCAATAGTGGAGGCCATTGGCCAAATTAGGCAGGATTAAAACCGAATGGCCACACACTGACCATCTCAGTCACATCTCGGGGTCTATAGGAGAGATCCCCGTATTGATATGCAAAATGCCCACCAGCAATCTTTTGGATGAATGAACAATGAAAACCTGTCATTCACCAATAGCTAGCTGGTGGTACTAATCCCTTTGTATTCAAACATGATCTCTCCTATTGAGTAAAGTGTGCTGGTTATTAAATTATTTTCCTTATGTAAAATCTATGTATTTATCTGAGTAACAGATAATTATGGTTCTAGTTTATTGGGTATTTTACCCCATAGCTTATACAATTTTGTTTGGTTTTGACTAATTTTTTTTGATAGGGCATTCAATAAAATTCATTGGGTAAATAAACTTTATGTACATGTACTGTTTTTCACTAAAACACCATTCAGGGTTCATACAATTTGGGAATACTCTAGAAATTCAATTTGCTGCTCTAGAATAAATTTTTCTGCAGAAAATTAGTTATTTGATAAAAAAAATATATATTGACTGAGTTATATATGGTGATTTGAAATTATCATATGCTGACTTTTAGCTATCAAACGTACAATGTTTGGAACAGAATTCTGGTGTAGGAATGTGTGATGATAGCATCTGAAACAGACTTGGGCATTTTGTCTGATTTGGGAATTATGCCTCAGTTAAGGACCTGTGATCATTTTGTATTTGTGTATGTCAGATTGTCTTAGCTTATTGTTACTGGCTTATCTCAAATGATTTGGGATTTTTGAAACAAAAAATAGTTTGGTAATTACCACACACAGCTTATCTTATGTTCTGTTTATCATTACATTAAGTCATCTGATCAACCTGTCCTCTGTTTAGGTCACCCCACCTCAATGACGTCAATATTCAGATACTGTCATCATGTTTGTTTGTTAAGGCCCAACATAAAATATTGTGTGTTTCTCCCCCGCTATGTGTACCAGCCAAAATCGTACGTACCCAAATAAATTTATTAAGAAATCAGAAAAAAAGTTCAGGGCTGGTATTCTCAAAGCATCTTAGTGGAAAACTTAAATATTTTTACTTAAGTCAAAAACTTGGGTTGCGCTTATTTCCCACACATTGAAGATTAACCCATGTTTTCTTAGTGATTATTGTAGCTCTTACTACAATGCTTTAAACCTATGTCAAATTTCAAGAATTTTGAGTATCTTGTGATAAGCTGACACACTTAAGGAGATTTGATGTTTTTAAGAAAATTCTAAGATTTCTACTAAGATGCTTTATGAATACCAGTCCAGGACTTAATTAATGAAAGTCATTTGATACATTTGTATTACTTAAGTCAGTAAAATAGATAAAATAATAGTTATTGCTTTGCATATGCCTGCCTGCCTGCCCAATAACTCAAGGACGCTTAGACCTAGGATCTTCAACTTTACAATCATTTACATTATAGATGACCCCTATTGATTTTGAGGTCAGTAGGTCAAAGTGACTGTGATCTTTATCATTTCTGACTATTCAAATGGTTTCCATTCAGTTACTCAAAAACGCTTTGTCCTAGGATCTTCAAACTTTACATGTAGGTTGGTCATCAACTGTTAAAGTTTATAAGTTAAAGGTCAAGGTCCTTTGTGACCTTTACAAATATTGACTGTTGGGCTGCCTTGGGGGCATACATGTTTTCCTACCATTTACCCAACCCTAGATGACTCGAGTCACAGTAGGGGAAACAAGCAATATTTTATTTTAGGTCTAACCTGACTTATAATCCATTTGATCATCAGGTTTTACGTATAAACTTACATGTGATTTGCATGTATATTTTTATCAGCCAAACAATTAATAGGATCACTTCAAAGCTTCATCCTGGTACATCACGCAGTCTTTTTTTATCAACCAATCAAATAATAGGTTAATTTTTAAAATGTCATCCTGGTACATCACCCCTGACTTATCAGGTCAGATTTTCATGAACTGTAGCTCATTTAACCCTAAACTCCATATGTACACTAGTGCCATCCTAAAATAAGTATACATTGATTATTTCCTGACGTTTATTTAGTTATCGAAAAGTAAATATTAATAAACCGTATCCATCTCAATGAGGGTACATCAGAGAGAGGTCATCCAGCTAGTGTATCACAAGGGATTACTGGTACCATTATTGTTTCATCCTTGGTATGACATGTCAATACTTGGGTCAAACCCAGGACCTCCCACACTCAAAGTGCACACACTACCACTAAGCTTCTAGTGTCTAGCTTCACTTCAGTGTAGTTATCATTTACAATTACCTCCCTTTATGGCTAATTATGCACAAAATTCGAAGTCCACAGTGTGTCATTCATTGCGGAGTGAGTTATATAGGCTTGCTTGAAATATCCATTTTTTGGGGATGTGGATGGTTTGATCTATGTCTGACTCTTGCGCGGGCGGCTAGGCGCTGTCGTCGTTTCTTTGTGGCTTTGTATTGTCTGTGTGCTACTGTATTTATAAATATGTCATGTATATATTTGATGTGCTTACAGGTTAGAGATAGAAACTACTCTGGACTGTTTGAAGAGAGCTGAAAGTCAGTTAACTAGTAAGGAAATACAACTCCGTGAGAAGGAAATTCAACTGATGGCTCGAGAAAAAGACCTGGAGCAACAGCTATATGTTGCTGTAAGTTGATACAATCTAAACAAGGGTGTCAATATTTCTGATTTGTCCGTAATATTTTTTAATCTATGTTGAAAGAGCTATGATTTCTGACCTAAATAGAAGTTATTTGATGAAAATGTCTCAAGAAATTGCCAAATTAGGGTCAATTTAATCTGCTCCTGGAGGATTTTATTTAATATAAACTCAGTTAAATATGGAAAAACTGTGGTTGAAGGCCTCTTGTTTGGCAAAAATGGTAGGTCGCATATAATTTTTAGGATTTTTAATTTGGCTCTGTTGACGCCCCTGAATCTTAAAACTTGGTTCAAGGGGAATACCATGCTTTCCAACGTTCACAAATCATAACCTTCCATACTCATCTGAATATCTCAAAGACCAGACTTAAAATATCAGGGACGAAAATCATAAATTGTCCCTGATAGCTCATGCAAGAAGTTTGCAAACATGGGTTATGTTGTAACTAATTTGATAATACTAGTGCAATATAAGACTGTGTATAAACTAGATAAAATCAAGTTCGACACATGTGGGGTATTAAACTAGGTCACTCGGTCACATCATAGAAAAAATTTGTGATCTCTCTGGATGCTACATTTTTTACCCAATGTCATGAAAATTGAGCAATGACCAGTGAGTGATATGTAGGGCCATGATGGCCATCTGAAGTTCTGGTAATGGAAATGCCATGTTTATTATGAGTTAAAGTTGACATCATTACATTTTCTCCTATGCTATTTTGTTCAGGCACTGGACTCGCATGATGTGAACGTATGGAGTGCAAATGATGTGGTAAGATTGTGTTTATTTGTTGTTTCACTCTGTTTATAGTTCGTGCTAGATAATGTGGCAGTCGAGTCTATTTCACGACAGGTAATACATGATATCGATTATAGATAACTTTAAAAGAATGTAATTGTTTGTTGTTTGTGCGTTTCATTAAAAACTATGTAAGCAGTAACTGTTGAAATACAGACTAGTATATGGACTAGTGTATGTTCACCTTTCAGGCCAGTATGACTGCCTTGTGAAGCTAATCCTATACCAGCCATTCAACGACGAAATTTAACATTTAACATAGACAGTTATCCAGGCAGTTAAATTGCTTGGCCTTATCGTCATGCTTGACTAATTGCAATATAATGTAAGCACTAAATAATCGCAAGTAATTATGTATGCTGTAATAGCTCAGATGGTAAAGCCCAGGAATTGTAACTGAGCGATTCAAGTTCAACCCATCAAAGAAGTCTAATTTAGTATATTTTTGAATTCATCACAATATTTTTAATGTTATTTTCTTTTTGAGAGAATTTATAATTTGTTAATTATATATTTTTCTTTGTTTTATTATGGTCATGATAAAATTATTTTCAATTCAATTAAACTTTTATGACAAGAACACAATAATCATTACAATACAAAAGAATTTTACATCACTTCATCTGCTGTATCATGGTCAGAGTTACAGTCACACTCAGATAATGTATCTGATGCTTCGTGTTGGTAGTTACAATACTAGCAATCGAAATTAGTGTGCTTTAATTATAATACATGTACACACCACGTTGATTGTGTACATGTATATTTAGGCTATACACTCTTTAATAATAACCTTAATAGCTTTAATTACAGGTTTGTATCACTATTGGATAGAATTGATTATTTAAGCCATTTTTCTTAGCTCTTAGCTTTTAAATTTATAAAGATGAGAAAAAGAAATAAAAAAATACATACAACTGGACAAGGTTTCGAACTCGCGGCCAAAAATATCGATAAAGTTAGGAAGTATCTACGCACTAAACCACTCGGCTATGAAGTATCTTTAATTGATGGATGGTTAAAATGATTTATAATCATAAACCTTTAACATGGTTTACCTAATTCAATCAATTGACATTGTCCAAAGCAGAAAACATTGTATCACGTGACTGCCACATTATCCTGCATGGACTATACATATATATAACAATAACATGGCATTGTTTTTAGCTGACCTGCCACAAAGTGGAAAGATGAGCTTTTGTGATTGTTTTTTGTCCGTCATCCGTCCGTATGTTAACACTCTGGAGGTCACATTTTTGCTTTGATCTTCACCAAATTTAGTCAGTAGTTGTATCTAAATAAAATCTAGGTCAAGTTCGAAGTTGGGTCATGTGGGGTCAAAAACTAGGTCAAAAGGTCAAATTATAGGAAAACCTTGTTAACACTCTGGCGGCCACATTTTTGCTTTAATCTTATGAAGTTTGGTCAAAATCTTTATCTGGTGACACTATGGTCAAATTCGAAGTTGGGTCATGTGGGGTTAAAAACTTGGTCATAAGGTCAAACAATAGGAAAACCTTGTTAACACTCTGGAGGCCACATTTTTGCTTCAATCTTCATGAAGTTTGGTCAAAATGTTTATCTTGATGACCGTAATGACAAGTCCAAAGTTTGGTAATGCGGGTTCAAAATTTAGAATTTAGGTTAAAAGGTCAAATAATAGGAAAACCTTGTTAACACTCTGGAGGCCACATTTTTGCTTCAATCTTTGGGGTCAAAAACTAGGTTTATAGGTCAAATAATAAAAAAAAATTATTAACATTCTTGAGGCCAAATTTTTGCTTTAATCTTCATCAACAGTGGTCAAAATGTTTATCGTGATAACCTTAAGGTCACGTTCCAAGTTGGGTCATGTGGGTCAAAAACTAGGTCAATTTGTCAAATAATTGAAAAAACATTGTTAACACTCTGGAGACCACATTTTTGCTTTAATCTTCATCAAGTTTGGTCAAAATGTTTATCTTGGTGAACTTAAGGTCAAGTTCGAAGTTGGATCATGGGGGGTCAAAAACTAGGTCAATATGTCAAATAATACCATAACCTTCTGGAGGCCACAGTTTTGCTTTAGCCTTCATCAAGTTTGTCAAAATGTTTATCTTGATGACCTTAAGGTCAAGTTCAAAGTTTGACCATGTTTAGCAGGTGAGCACCACATGATCTATGATCCTCTTGTTTTATCACAAATGAAAGTTATCATTGACAACTGACATGTTATTGTATAGAAATGATTTTATCAGTTATGTTATCAGTAAAGTGTTGGTCCAATTATTTACATGTCACACTTCCTCATTAGTATCTGACTCAATATTAATTAATATTGGATTACCGCATTGTTTCATCAACAAAAAAATAAATAACCCAGACTTGTCATATGACAAAAAATTACTTTTATCTAAGGTTTGTTTGTGCAGTGAAATTGGAACATCATGTTGGTCATGACCAGTAGAAGACTAATTTTGAACTTCTGTGGGTCAAAGATCAAGGTCACAATGGCATTAATGGTGACCTGGAATATGAATGTCACTGGTATGGAGGGCATTCCTGTCTTGTTAAGATAAAGTCACCAATTATCAATCTATGTTTTCAGTACCAGTGGATCAAACAGATGTCAGTAGGTAAGTATACACTCTCAAACCAGAACTTTCACTTTTCATTTATTTCCAAAAACAATTTTCAGTGTTTCCCACCCATTTAGGGATGAACGGGTTGGGAACTCAGTGATAGTCTTGCGTGTATTGGTGTAGTACACTGAGCATGTTAAAACACAAAGCAGTCTATTCTGAAAGAGCTAGCGTGTTGCACTCAGATTCCTTGTATTCATTGGTCAATTTTAAAAATGGAATCATAGATAACAAATCAGATTATTGAATGCTTATAGACTGGTCTCCAGAGATGAGATTTTGTAAGACTACATGAGCTTGGAGACATGAGTCACTGAATGCAGTCTTGTCTTTGGTCAATATTGAAAATAAACTTTGAAACAACCAGTCAGATTGTTGAATGCTTATAGACTGGTCTCCAGAGATTTGTAAGACTACATGATCTTGAAACCAGTCACTGAATGCAGCCTTGTCATTGGTCAATTTTGAAAATTAGCTTTGAAACAACCAATCAGGTTGTTGAATGCTTAGACTGGTTCCCCAGACTGTATGATTGTGTTACATGTTTTACAGCACACAATGTTGACTTAATGGAATATGCTGAACTATTTCTACATCATCATGTGACTGGTAAAGTTTTACTGAATTTGAACCAAGAGGATCTCAACAACATGGGTATAAAATCACTGGGACATAGATATGAACTATTTGTAAGTCAGTTTCATTTTTATAACCTTGACTGTATAAAACACTGGCGCCAGTGGCACATTCTTATGTCTCCCATATGTTCGGGAGACATATTGACTTTGTGCTGTCTGGATGTCTGGCTTGATGTTACAAAACTTGTCCACTATTGGTTGGTTTTCTATGAAACTTCACATGAATACATGGTACCAAGCCTAGTTGTGCATATTGTCAGGGATTTTTGTCAAATCATTTTTGCCTGAGTTACAGCCCTCTTACGGGAGACTTACTTTTTGTGGTCAAATAGGTCTAAGATCAAGGTCACCATGGCATTGATGGTGACCTTCAATATGAAAATGTTAAATCTGGATCCTGCCATCACTCAAACAGTTTCCAAGCTAGGTTTATGAAACTTGGTATGTGGGTAGGGGGAATAAGGGGATTATGCACGTCTAAAAATATTTTGATTCTGACAAAAATTGTGGTTGCTATGGCAACAGAAACATAGAAAATGGCTACAAACCGGTAGGGGACTTCTGTATTGCTTGCAATTCTTAATGACTTGTTAAGAAGAAAAATTATGTAAATTGATCTTAACATGTTCATATGTATAAAAATATTTTTCTATTTCTGTTGCAGACTGAGATAGAGCTGCTCAAGGCACACAACTACAGATTACTTAACTTTCCACCTTTATCACAGGTTACCTCCCTTTGTTTAATTTTGCTCAGTAGCCTTATAATATAGTGCAAACAAATTAATGAGGTCTACAACCTTTACGCATGAATTTATTTCAAGCTCATCAGACGGAAATTTTTTATTTCGGGTCGAATTAAGTGGCACCTTATTTGTTGGTGATTTAGATTAACGTTTATACTACACTTTGTACGTATGTGTAATTCTCTCCACTAATGAAAACAAGAACTGAAATTAAATTATAGAGAATAAATCTACTGTTAAATTGTGCTACTAGACGTTTCTAGGATCAAGCTCAAATAGAAGGTTTTGAGGACCACTTTAATTTGTTTGCAATATACAAAGTATCCAGGGTTGCCTGCAAGACTGAAGCACAGCCTTCTTTAATAATAAGCAGTTACAACAGTTTTACTGGCAACCCTCGAAATATTTATCATGTATTGTGTTTAACTTACCAATGCCACTATTTAAAAAATCTGATCTTAACATAACCTTAATCAATGCATTTAAACATTCACACACAATTTGAAACAAGCCATCTCTCCCCTGTATCTTGTTAACATTATCAATCTTTGTTGATAATAATTGATATATTTGTTTTACGTTACATAAGTTTACATGTACATCTAAAATCGAATGGTGTTATTTTTGGTGTTTGTGTACATGTATCAAGTTGAGCCACTGAGATTTCATTCAATGTACATTATTCCATGGCCAATGGTCCAGTGGTTAGGACACTGGAGTAGTAATTCAAAGATCTGCTTCGATTTCTGCTTTTGGCAGGTCTTACCAATCAAACAAAATTGTCCATTTTCCTCCAGATGTGGAAGATGTTACTGGTTCCTTGTAGAAGGTTGATACTGGTTAGGGTGCAGTCCAGGGAAACTGGTTAGGTAAATTGGTCGCCATATATACTGAAAAATTTTTGTGAAATGGTGTTAAACGGAATAAACAAACCAATGTATGGCATCTGTTTGCATGAATTTGACCGTTCCCATTTTTGGCGTCATACATTTTGATCTAATCTTTATGAAACATAACAATTTTCAATACGGAAGTTTAAATAACTTTCCTTGTATTATAGAACCAGAAGAATGATGTTACTGAAGAGAAAGCATCTAAATCACTGAAGATAACATTGATCTTTGGTCATCATTTTAGAAAAGGTCATTCTAGCAAGGTCGGTATTAGTTCAAAACTTTAGGGCTCGTTTAGCTAACCTGAGCACTGTAGGGTGAGCTTTTAGGATAGTTTAATGCCCAGAGTCCATTGTGCATGGTCAATCAATATGTTCTTTGATGAATTACATCTACTCTTAAACTGTGGAGTGGATTTTGACCTAACTGTATTGTAGATTTTGTTTGACCTGTCCAAATATACCTATTTACACAGTAGCTGAGGAATATAGGTTAGTAGTCCTCGTCCTTCTGGAAATGACTTACAGTGTTTACCAACTATACTGATAAGTTATTGATTTTTTGACAGGTCATTAAAACTCTACAATACAGGGATGAATCTTTTCAGACCGCAGTATCAACTGTTTAGGTCAGCAGCATATGTAGGTCAAAGGTTCAAACACCATGTTTGAAGACGCCACTTTGTAATGAAAGCTGGGGCCAATGTGGTCAAAGTCACTGTAACAAAACATAAACAATCAGATCACGCTTTAGTTGTGAATGAGATATTGTGGTGCAACTTGCTGTATACAGTAGGTGGCTTTTATGAAGATGCCACCTTGAATTGAAGGTTGGGCCGGTGGTTTCAAGGTCAAGGTCATTATTGCTAAAAATAGAAAATCAGCTTCCGCTCAAAAACTATAGTTAAGAATGAGATATTGTGATGAAACTTTCTGTATAGGTAGCCTGTATAAAGATGTCGCTTGAAATTTTATGAAGTTTGCAGTTTCATTTGTTTTTTGTTTATTTGAAATTCTTGAGAAAAACTGTACTAAGAACTGTCAAACATGTTAAGGGAGTGTCTATATATAGATCGTACCATGTGGAGAAGGTACGCCTTCCAGTGAATTATATCTCTGTGAAAAACGCCCCATTCAAATCCATGTTATAAAACCTTATCTTGTATTCTACTTGAACATGTGAAAAAAAGCATTTCCTGTAAAACCATTCTTTTTCGTGGGGGTTAAATTTTTGTTGATTTCGAGGTTGAATTTGACCACGAAATCTAATCACCTCTCAAATATATGGTTTCATTCAAATATTAAACTGTTGTTTCCTCATCCATGTTTTGTGATCCACAATTTTAGGAGCTCATGTAATTAAATTTTATTAAAATCGATGAAATTTAATACCCGCAAAAATAAATGATATTACAGTATAAGGGCCAGTTTTAGACAATGTTAAAAGTCTTATTATCTGCCTTACAATAGTGTGCATAAAAAGCCAAAACCAAAAACAAAATTTTTCATGATGAAATTATAAATTACTTATTTTAAGGTTTCATATTTGATTATCTTGTTTGTTTTATTATTACTAATAAGATTTGAACTGACAAACAAAATATGGACATCGTCTAGGTAACAAAACATATTCAGTGTTCAAATGCAGTCTTAGAATTTGAAATTGTATATTTACAATTTTTTGTTTTGAGAGCTCTTGAAACATTTCTTAGCCGACACAAAAAATATTCTAGGGATGATAAAAATGTGTTAAAATATTTTTTTTTCAACCTTCACAAAAATATTCATGGGATGAAAAAATGTGTAGAATTTTTTTACATTTTCAGCATATTAAACAAAAATTATTCCTGGGATGAACATGTAGAAAGGAGAAATTGTCAGAGAACATTGTAACAGGAAACCAGTAGGCTTGTTCATCATAGTCACTTATAATCATCGTATTACCTATAAAACATGGTGATTAACATAAGAGCAGCGTAATAACGATCCATTACAATATTGTGTATAGGCTTGGAGAAATTGTGGAAATTACTGATGAGGTTATGAAATACAGATGAAACATACACAGAATGACTCCTTTATTTCTGGTTTATTGTCGGTTTTATTACCAACTTCACTTTGCGGGATGTACTCTTGGTGATTTCGTAGCATAATGTCTAGTGAATCCATAGCGTAAATTGTTACAGTTGTCTGAATGATTTCTTTGCTGGAAGGAATGGTTTAAATCAGAGATCATATTCAATGAAGTACATCAATGCATTTATTGTCATAGGGGTTCTTTTTTACCCTTTTAATATTTGTTTTTAAATCACACACCCCCCCCCCCCCCCACTCCCAATACATAGTATTCTGACTGCATAATTAAATTTTCTTTAAATTGGATACATTTTGGTGATAAAATGTCCAAGGGTTATAAAACCACCTATAATATCTACGTCCTGTGCAAAAGTCCTTGCTCGTTACATTATTAATGTCAAAAACCCTTAAAAAGCTTAAACATTTTCCCTCATAAGTCATTAATTAAATAGTGGGTGGGGTAATATTAAATATAAAGATAATATATTAGATAGAGAAAAGGATTACACACAGAGGGACATTATACAAAAATTTGAATTCCTGAATACATTTTGGATTAGTTTTAATCATAGAAAAGCCTTATTTATTTCTATAAATGATTTTAAATGCTATAAAATTTCATATTAACATGCTTTTAACCCTTTATATCAAGGACACGCCTTTAAATTAATGCTACTATGTTATCTTCATATGCATGCATTTTGATCGACCTACCAGATTTCCTAGCTGTTGGGATGTTTTGATTTTTTTTTTTGATTTCCAAAAAATATCTGTTTTTATGATTTTTAAAAATCCTGCATGGAGTTTATGCTGACAATTTGACCCGTATAGGAAACTGATGGTATATAAGTTATGTCGCTTCCAAGTAAAGTGTTTAGAAAAAATGACTTGGAATGTATTAAAGTGGGGAACAGTGGCCTAGATGTAGAGGGCGTGCGCTTCGGGATCTAGAGGTCCCAGGTTTGATCCTCATCCGCGTCACTGCTTAATTTCTCTGAGCAAGTATAACCCACAATGCCACTTGACCAAGGTGCGAATTGGTACCTGTGAGGGCGGTGTATGTAAATGTTCAATATTCCTCCTCAAGGAGACTCAAGGTTTCCCTAGGTAGCCCAATGACCATGGCAAGTTAAAATGTCAAAGGGTGGCTGAACGGCTGAACTGATGAAAGCAGCCCTCGAAAACTGGTAACTTAACTTTTTTCTTAAAGGGTTATATTAATGTTATGTTACAGGATCATAAGTGGAAAATGTACATGGAGATAGATGATGATGATGATGATGATAGTGGTGAACAAGATGATGCTGTCACCGACAAGGATGATGATCTAAATATCCTTACATGTATCAAGAATGTGACCTTCACTTGTCAAGGTCAGCAAGGATCTGTGAAGGTCACACATCCACCATATATTATGGAGAAATGGCGCGTGGGTATGGATGAGAATCAGGAAGTGGAGTGTATTGTTAACTTTGAGGTAAAACTACTTTCAGCTATCCCAGGATGCATTTATAATCTTGACGTTTATTCTCCAATCCAAAGTGTTCTGGAAACTGTTGCATTGGAGGATTACCATATAACTCATACTAAAAACTCCCATCCCCAATATGGTACCCAAACGGGTATTGCAATTTTTTAAAAAAGGGTGCCTTTGATTGAGATCCATTGTTTGCCGTGTTTTACAAATTTTCAACTCTTTGGTTGATTGTAAAGTTGTAAATAAGACCACTTTGATTATTTTGAAATCATGCAGATTTTTGCCAGTTTAAGGTCCCAAAGTATTAAATTTAGAACAAAAAAAGTCCGCTTATAAGACCAATTCGCTATTAAGACCACCTTTTTGACTGGTCATATTAGCGGAACTTCACTATCAAATAGAGGCTGAATTTCCAGTTTGACCTGGATTATAAGAAGTACCTGGTAAATGGACTGGCAAACTGGAATGTTTGCACATATAGTCCCTAGTTGAAAGGTTACCATCTAAACCAGTATATAATTAATATGGTACCTTAAATAAACAGGTTAAGTCTTATATTTTAATGTTCCCAAAAATTGTCTAGAGGGAGCATATAGCTGCTGACTTGTTTTTTATAGGGGGGGGGGGTTAATTAGGAATGATACAGTAACTGTATCTTGTAGGTACACTAGAACGATACCTGTCAGTAGTTTAATAGCTGTTTTATATCCCGGACTAAAGTAATGTTGACAGTTGATTATAAGTAACATTGCCAAGGCAGATAGTGAATGCGAGTTATATAACTATTTAAGACGTTCATTATGTAATCATACTGTGTATGTATTGTTACGTTATTAGAGATAATGATTTCTACTCTGTGTGTAGTATGCTTCGTGGATTTTTTGTACTCCGTAACAATAACTACTGAACAAAAAAAATTGAACGTTCAGGGCTAGCTCTGGCTCAAAATTCTGTTGGGCCAATTTTTTAACCGTAATAGCGGCTGGGGGCCAGGGGGCCGCGAGGGCCCCCGGTTGGTCCAGGGCGAAGCCTTGGCTGGGGGACCAGGGGGCCAGAGGCCCCCGGAAGCTCCTGCTATTTTGCTGTTTGAGAACAGTAAAATCCACTATGAGATATATCATTTCACCTTATATTCAGTCTTGAGAAACCCTGAATTGTAACTATTTTAATAATATAAAACTTTATCAATTTGACAAAGATGTATAGTCATGTATGTTTGTTTTCTATGTGAAATATTTTTGTTGTTCATTTGAATGATTCAATGAATGTAGACTTCTGTTTAAGTTATTATTTTTTCCTGTATCTCCATGTCTAAGAAACTTATAAAAGTTATATGTATAATGAATGAATGACAAAAACAAAATAGCATTTTAGAACTTTTTCACGTTTATTCTCTATAGCACAACACAAAGTGACATTTCAAAAGTGGCATTAAAACATGCATCCTAAATGATTCAAAATGATACCAACAATAATTAAATTAGTATAAACTATATGGGTACAAGTTCTATCTTGATGATGACACATTGTTTTTGCGAGGGGACTTGACACACAAGTTATATAAATTTTGTGAAGATATTTTTTAACTTGAGACTAAAGTCTACATCCCTTGTGCGATATGCTGTAGCCAGTCAGCAAAGTTCTGTCTTTGAAGCAGCTTCTGCTGCTGACCAACAAACTTGCTAAGTTCCAACACAAGTCCACATAAAGTGTGATCATGAACAATTGCAAATTGGTAGGTTTAAGTGGGAAACTTGTTTAGAAGCCTGTGGCAGATTTTGTTGGCATCCTGACATCTAGAAGACTTGACATCACAGCTGATCCACCATTTATCACAATACACTGTTGAATCTGAAAAAAATAAGACCAATACAAAATTTAACAGAAAATATAAAGATGTAAGTGTGTGTGAGCTATACAACCCTACTTAAAAACTGCATTGTACGAAAATACGAATATCCGAAAATGCGGTCACTTCAGAATTGACAAATTTTCTTAAAAAGTTGACCGTCGAGATTTTCGAGGAATATAAGTCAAATTATGTTTTAAAACGTCAAAGGCTATCCACACACAATGTTTATGGGTTAATTTATCGGGTAAAACACCAAAACTAACGTTATTTTAGCTTAGAAAATGCACGAAAATGAAGTCACGTGATCCGCTGTTTTTTTCACGTCAATTTCTTCACAAATAAATACGATTCCCTGGATAAACTGGCGTAAAAAAACTTTTTAAATGGTTATATAATGATTAAGACTGAATAATTCAATGTTGAAAAATACGATCAATAATTACCTGATTTATGACTAGGATCATGCGTTTATCGCATTTCAGATTCGTGACCCGTGACGGTCAATCGACAATTTCTTTCATCAGTCAATCAGGCCGCCTTTGATTAGACAATCATCCGCTAATTATCTCACAAACTGTCATAAACACAGTCATGTATAGTTTGTTTGTTTAACAAGCTGTTTATTGACCTAATTTTATGACACGTGGACTGTGTCTACCAGTTTTCGTTCATTTAGCGTCGCCCGTAACAGTTGATTGTAAAACCAGTCTAGAAAAAATCTCGAGCGTGCTATTTTTAGTAACTGGATTTTCCAATATTTGTAAAGTCATACTTTTCGATGGTTCGGGCCAATTTGATTTTTTTCGGGCCAATTTTGATTTCTTCGGGCCATTGGCCCGATTGGCCCGCGACAGCGCGAGCCCTGAACGTTGAACAGAACAGAACAGTTGATATTTGTCTGGTATATTGAGAGATAATACCAAAATATGAGAACTGTGTCACTGCTGTACTGGTAGATTGAGAATTTTTGTTCTGATTGCGGAACCTTTTTTTCCAACTTCTGGACTATCCCTTTTTATTTGGGGAAAAATAACAACATTTTGGTGACATTAGAAACTGATTTTTAGAGGTCTTCATTTTCGGAGAAATTTGCATAATTTTGAAGAAATGTTTTTTCTGGGAATGAATCTCTTTGATGGCCCCTTCTGTGTAAGAAAAATACCTGGACTGGTTAGTACAGGAATCTGTAGTAATATTAACATTGTCGCTTTTCCATGGCATGTGAACAGTAGATATTTATACTTGTTTTCAAGGATTAGGGTCATTGGCCCCTACAGTCTGGTTATTGGCCTGCACTATTGACATGGTTAATACAAAATGTACCAAACACTTCCATACACCAACCATACCTAATCTATTTTGTTAATTCTTTATACAAAAAGTATCACTGCATCACATTATTTTATCACATAATATTATGCCCAATGCTCATGTTCTGTTGCAATGTATGAATTTATTACAAACAGTAGAACTTAGATGCCTCAAACAGTTTTAGCTCAAAGGTCAACAGGTTCTTACGTCCAAGCTAAATGATGATTGACTTGAATGTATACAGTAGATGCCTCAAACAGGTAGATTGCTCGAACTATTTTCCTGATCCAAAGGCATATTGAGGCATCAAAGTTCTATTATATGAATGAACTATGGTATACCACAAACATATAGGATTTTATTACACATAGTATGTACTATATATACTAAGAATGTATATGATTCTGTTTTTTTCATAGAGCAAAGTAAAGAAGCCTAAATCATGTCGCTATGTTCACAAGTTGGATAAAAGTGGCTCCAATGTGGGTCAGAAAGTTGTGACCTTGACCTTAAATCAAATACCCGTATTGGAGACTGGTTCTCAAGTCTCACCAAAACTATCAATCAGCACCAAGGAGATGAAATCAAGCCAAAGTTCTCCACAATTACAAGGAGCCTGGATGAACAGGACAGTGTTTGTTCCTGTTACAACCCCGGAAAAAAAAGGTTAGTTGTGAAATCACCATTGTTATACCCACCCCTCCTCATTTGGTAGAAGTGGACTGATGTTGCTAAAAGCAAATGTTGGCCAGTCAGTCAGTCTGTCTGTCTGTAGGTATACTGCACAGGTGACAGTATCATGATGTTGGTCCGCTAGCACAGTGTTTGGATGCTTTGCATATGTTGGCCAGTCAGTCTGTCTGTCTGTCTGTCTGTAGGTATACTGCACAGGTGACAGTATCATGATGTTGGTCCGCTAGCACAGTGTTTGGATGCTTTGCATATGTTGGCCAGTCAGTCTGTCTGTCTGTCTGTCTGTCTGTAGGTATGCTGCACAGGTGACAGTATCATGATGTTGGTCCGCTAGCACAGTGTTTGGATGCTTTGCATATGTTGGCCAGTCAGTCTGTCTCTGTAGGTATACTGCACAGGTGACAGTATCATGATGTTGGTCCGCTAGCACAGTGTTTGGATGCTTTGCATATGTTGGCCAGTCAGTCTGTCTCTGTAGGTATACTGCACAGGTGACAGTATCATGATGTTGGTCCGCTAGCACAGTGTTTGAATGCTTTGCATATGTTGGCCAGTCAGTCAGTCTCTGTAGGTATACTGCACAGGTGACAGTATCGTGATGTTGGTCCGCTAGCACAGTGTTTGGATGCTTTGCATATGTTGGCCAGTCAGTCAGTCTCTGTAGGTATACTGCACAGGTGACTGTATCGTGATGTTGGTCCGCTAGCACAGTGTTTGGATGGTATGTATTCAATGCTTGACTGTGACCTAAAAAGTCTTCAGCTGAAATGTCATGTTTGTTGAGCCTGCTTGGGATGAGCAAAACATAGTTATTTAGCTTGTCTGGACCATAACTCCTTCAGTCTGCTATCGCAAGATTTTGAAATAATTTTTAACTTTGCGCTTCTTGTCACTATGCTCAGACTCGTAAAAACCTGCCCGAGGGCATGGATTTATGGTTAGGTCACAGTCAGGCATTATATACCATCCAAACACTGTGCTGGCCCCTGTAGTATGATCAGATAGGAAGGTGCCTAAACATGTGATTCAGTACTTATCCTGCTGAGACACAATCGGAGATTGTCAAAGTATAAAACACAATATATCTCACTTAATATTTGACTGATTTTGATCCGGTTTTCACCTATGATCTACACAATTATTCCTCTATGGATATGTATAGTTGTCAATTACGGGATTTTATTTCCCCTTCCTTTGGGCCCGGACATTTTGCCCCAAAAAGTAAAAAGAAACACAGATATATGGTATTCTATCTCTGTTTGATGCATGTAAATTGAGATTCAAAATTGGAGATAACGAATGCACTTTGTCGTAAATAAGAAATCAAAGCGCTGAAAGCCCTGGAGTTGTTCGAATGAATACCATTCTGATCACCTCAGCCTGTATGCATTGAAATATTTACCGGAGGCAAACTGAAATAGCTTTCACAATTGAAATGAATGCTTGTAGGAAGTACAAATCAAATAGTTTTCTGCGGCCAGATAATTTCTAGACAAGTGTTTATTTGCAGTTTGGATGCTGATCGTATTTATTCCGGTGTATATTTAAATGTATTAGTCGAAATAGTCCAGATACGTGTAACATCGAATACTACTGTTTGATTAATCTAACCTAACCATAACAGTTTATATAGAGTGATACTCGGAGTTATGGATATTCCGCATACTGCTTGTTGAGAGTAGCCAGATTGATTATGCAATGAAACCATGGCCTCGATATAATTAGAAATACTGGGTCAGTACCACAGTATATGATTACATAACAGTTAATGCAGACGAAAAAGGTTCGAAAGGCAGTTAACAGAAGTGGTAATTGCTTTGTAAATACAAACTAAGAAATACTGGAAATAGGTTTAAATTATTTATTGGGATATCCTATTGTCTTATAGATTTAGAAAGAGGAAGTAGCTTTGTAGTATATAGGCTGCAATTGATGGAACTTTTTTGCTTGACGGTTTACATCGGTTTCGGTAGTTATGCAAAACTGGCTGACTGGTTTACTATTGTAAAGGTGTACAAATGTAGGAAGGACAGTAGTTTCATCAACTAAAGTATAGTCGATTGTAGAAACGTGTGTATATAACTAAAGTTGTTTAATATATCAAACAACTACAAAATCATATATGTATTTACTGTACAAGTGCATATTTCTATGGGTAAAAAGTTAGCAAATTTGGAATTTCAGACATTTAGTGTGGTGAAATGGAAATTTAAGCTTAAGGAAATGTTTGCAAATTTTGATAATTCGAGAAATTTGCCAATATTTCCATCTCTCTAACTAAACCACTTCAACGGTTATATACATAGCAACCTCTCCAGTGAGGCCCTCCATAGAGCAACAAACCATCTCAAGCAACATTATCATTTCTTTCCAGAAGTAACCATTTACTATACATTTTACCTCTGCAGAGCAACAACCTAAGTACAGCAATCAAACTGGGTGTTTCCTAGAGGGTGTTACCCTAGAGAGGTTGTACTGTATATTTATTTATACTTTGGAATAAAAAAATTTTGGGAGTTCATTACAGTACAGACAATAATTCTGTCAGATACAAACGGCTGATTTGGGAAAGTATTCACAGTATTTAAGAGCAATAATTGTTTGTGTCATTTACAATTATACCTTCTTGTATTGAAGAGTAAAAACAGTTAGCTGAAATGTTTACAGAAGATCATTATCAGCTAGAACCAAGTGTGGATCACGAGAGGGGGTGGGGTTCTGAACCCCACTGGAATTTTTGTTGAATTGTTATCTTATATATTTACACAAGTTTTTCAGGGCATAGACAGGGGTTCCACTAGCTTCTGAATCTGAAGGGTCATTTTGATACTTTTGTTGACTAAATGTTACCATTTATAGGCAAAGTACGCATGATGACCCTTCAAACCAAAATCTTGAGAGTCTAAATATGGCTTTTTGGAAATATCAAGGGTCATAACCCCTACTCCCGAGTTAAATGGAACCCCTGCATAGAGTCTGATCCGGACAACCTTCTAAAAAAAGTATCTGTTTAGACCCCACTTGACAATAAATGGCTGGCCTGACTCCCCCTGAGACACAATTGCTTGATCCGCACATGAAAACCCACACGTAATTAACCATATAAATCATTATACTTGTCTACAGGAAACTGTTCACAATTCTTTAAGTGGTTGAACTGTTTCTTAGGATAATTTCTGCTCTTGTCAAGTGCAGTAGTTAGATTTGTGTAAACTGATTCTATCAAAATGTTCACTCTTACTGTCTATATAATAGATATTTTATCTACTGATATTGTATCAACTTTGACTGTTAATATGTCTTATTGTTTAGGAACATGTCATAGTTATGAAACATGAATTTATGTTGAGAAACCTGTCTTTTTGGTTAGGAATCCTGGCTTGTTGGTTAGGAAACCTGTGTTTTTGGTTGGGAATCCTGGCTTGTTGGTGAGGAAACCTGTCTTGTATGGTAGGAATCCTGGCTTGTTGGTTAGGAGTCATGGCTTGTTGGTTAGGAGTCCTGGCATGTTGGTTAAGAATCCTGGCTTGTTGGTTAGGAGTCATGGCTTGTTGGTTAGGAAACCAGTCTTGTATGTTAGAAATCCTGGCTGGTTGGTTAGGAGTCCTTGCACATTGGTTAGGAGTCCTGACTTGTTGGTTAGGAGTCCTGGCTTGTTGGTTAGGAGTTCTGGCTTGTTGGTTAGGAGTTCTGGCTTGTTGGTTAGGAGTCATGGCTTGTTGGTTAGGAGTCTTTGCTTGATGGTTAGGAGTCCTGACTTGTTGGTTAGGAGTCATGGCTTGTTGGTTAGGAATCCTGGCTTGTTGGTTAGGAGTCCTGGCTTGTTGGTTAGGAGCCCTTGCTTGATGGTTAGGAATCCTGGCTTGTTGGTTAGGAATCCTGGCTTGTTGGTTAGGAGTCCTGGCTTGTTGGTTAGGAGTCCTGGCTTGTTAGTTAGGAGTCCTGGCTTGTTGGTTAGGAATCCTGGCTTGTTGGTTAGGAGTCCTGGCTTGTTGGTTAGGAATCCTGGCTTGTTGGTTAGGAGTATTTGCTTGTTGGTTAGGAGTCCTTGCTTGTTTGTTAGGAGTCCCTGCTTGTTGGTTAGGAGTCCTGGCTTGTTGGTTAGGAGTCCTTGCTTGATGGTTAGGAGTCCTGGCTTGTTGGTTAGGAGTCCTTGCTTGTTGGTTAGGAGTCCTTGCTTGTTGGTTTTTCTGGTCAGTTTGATCACTACTGATGATGGCGATATGAGTTCGGCTTCTGGAACTGTTTCTTATTCTGTGTTCCATCTTCTATGGCCATTTATATGTTGAACAGTTTTGATATGGTGGTGACCTGCACTGTCTTCTCTAGGCTTCTGGCATCTTCCCACAGCTTCAGGTCTCAAAGGATGTGTCTGTTGGCCAAACTTTCTGTCATGCTTCTTCCAGGTTGGGGCAGATATGGTTTCTAAAACAATCATTGTACTATGTTTTATACACATCCTGGGTATAGGTACTTTACTGCTTAATCTTACACCATTAATGATTTCCTAATTCAATTTTTTTTCTCATCAGAACTTCATTAATGCACAAAAACCTCCGAAGTGCCTGAATCTTGTATAGAGAAGTGTAAGCAAAACCTGTTAACAGATCTAAAACAAACTAACAGATACATGTGTAGTACACTGAACTTGTGCAACTTTTTGCCTGTAAGCTTTAAATGAGTTTCATTATTCTGTAAAATCATTATTATTTGTGCTGTATAAACTTTTGTAGAATTCGTAGATGGGCTACACCACAAAATCAAATGCCTATCATTAACTGACCTTCAAAATAACCAGGAAGATGTTTTCCTTCCATTTTATGTTATTCACTAATTTATATCCCCATGAAATTGCGTTTTATCAAAATCCAAGAAATATTTTTGATAATCATTATGTCATTGAGCTTGGCATATGTTCGGTACATTCTACAGAAAATGTTACATGTAGCTCTGAATTTCACTGTGTAGTTTTGCCCGTATTGATTAAATCTTGGGTATTACTAAAAATTGGTGACAAAAGGTATTAAACCCCAAATAACCCCAAATTAGCAAAACAACCATTACCTTTGCCATTTTTGTAACATTTTCCATTTTAAATAAAATGTACGCAACTTTTGGAACTTGGTCTAATTAGTTACATGGGGTCTCAATGCAGACACCCACACTATAACCAAACATTTTCCACTTCAAAAAAGGTGCGAAACTTTTGGAACTCTGTATAATTAGTTACATAGGGCCTCAATGCAGACGTGCACAACTTTCAGAATTCGGTATAATTAGTTACGTAGGGCCTAAATACAGACGTGCACAATTTTCAGAACTCGGTATAATTAGTTACATAGGGCCTTAATACAGACGTGCACAATTTTCAGAACTCGGTATAATTAGTTACATAGAGCCTAAATACAGACGTGCACAATTTTCAGAACTCGGTATAATTAGTTACATAGGGCCTTAATACAGACGTGCACAACTTTCAGAACTTGGTATAATTAGTTACATAGGGCCTCAATACAGACGTGCACAACTTTCAGAACTCGGTATAATTAGTTACGTAGGGCCTCAATACAGACGTGCACAACTTTCAGAACTCGGTATAATTAGTTACATAGGGCCTAAATACAGACGTGCACAATTTTCATAACTCGGTATAATTAGTTACATATAGCCTCAATACAGACGTGCACAACTTTCAGAACTCTGTATAATTAGTTACATAGGGCCTCAATACAGACGTGCACAACTTTCAGAACTCTGTATAATTAGTTACATAGGGCCTCAATACAGACGTGCACAATTTTCAGAACTCGGTACTCGGTTTAATTAGTTACATAGGACCTCAATACAGACGTGCACAACTTTCAGAACTCGGTATAATAAGTTACGTAGGGCCTCAATACAGACGTGCACAACTTTCAGAACTCGGTATAATAAGTAACGTAGGGCCTCAATGCAGACACCCACAATATAATCGAGCATTTAATTAACCTTCCAGTGATTGAGGCCATGCTGGCTTACCATTAAGTTAAGAAAGAACACTGTCTGCTTCCAGAGACCGTTTTCTCTGGTATGCACCGTTAATTAAACATGCTTCTGGTTGATGTTTTATTATAAAGACCTATTTTCGGATATATATAATTGCTTAAGTATAAATCTCAAACCAAACTGGATGATGTTTTATTATATACACATTATTACCAAGTGCATTAATGCTTGCATCATATCGTTTAGAAGCCACGCTATCTGCAGATTATGCCTACCATTTTGTCGACCGTAAATCATGACTCAACTATTAGCTTTATAAAGTTTAATGCATCTGGCAATATAATTTAATAGCCTTATTGCCTTCAATCATGGTGGGGTTAGATTACTGGCAAATATCCCCGTCATGGATTTGGGCTTTGATTTATACTCTATGAGGATTATCAGAATCATATAGAATGTTTGCACGTTCGTTTCATCTTGTGTTTTATATTTTTATATACCACAATACACTACAGATTGCTGCAAGGCGTTTGATATTTTACATGTTAAGCAAGGTTGTTAAAATGTATATAAAATTGCCATTTATTATAATGATGGTTATAGTGTTTACAGACATTGTCTACCATCTGATGTATTTAGATATAGGTTGTTGTTTATACTATCAAAGCAATATCCAATCTACAATGCTCTGTTTTTGTGGTATTTTTCATAGATCTAGGCTCAAAATCCACTTTATAACTCTAAATATTCACTTAATATTTCACAGTTATATAGGAACTGGTTCTCTTATAGAACTAAGAAGCATCCCTCCCTTAAGAAATTGCCTCTCTTTAAGGTATTACCTCTCTTGAGCCACCTTCCCTTAAACAATTACCTCTCTTTAAACGAATTACATCCATTGAGCAACCTTCTATTGAGTAATTACCTCTCTGTAAGCAATTACCTCTCTTGAGCAATGCTCCCTCAAGCAATTACCTCTCTTTAAGCAATTACACCACATTAGCAACCCTCTCTTAAGCAAGTAGCTTTATTTAAAATCAGTTACCTGACCAGATCAGCCTTCTCCTAAGCAGTCACTTTGCCAGAGCAACCCTCTCTTAAACAGTTACCTTGCCAGATCAACCATCTTAATATTAAGTTTGGAATAAAGAGGAGCTAATCAGTGAATGACCTGACAACTATGTTCTAACTTTGATTTTGCCCAATATGCTGTGTTAGTTCATTCAGGTTTAAAGCCGTTTCAGTTAACATACCCTTCCACCAGGAACCAGTAACTTCTCCACATGTGGAGGAAAATAGGCATTGATGTTAAATTTTCATGGAAGAGTATGACCTGTTACAACTGGTTATTGAACCTGGAATGTGGAACTACAAATCCAGCACACTAACCACTTCACCCACACAAACCACTTGACCACAGTCTTGGGTACTTAATAGGTTGAGCAATGGTAATGATTCGCTATCAGTGTATAGATTGTATGCTGTAAGTTCTGACTACTGTGTTCAGAGTTTGTGAAATTTATGTCGGTAAAATCTCACCTAAAAACCATCAAAACCATCAAAAAATAAAGACCAAAATTTTCAGGTCTGTTTTCATGTTTTGCTCTTTTTCTTACCTCAATACCTCAATATTAAAACCTACTCAATAATGAGACCAATTTTCAATGGTCAACCTAAAGTTCAAGGTCTTTTATTCAGGTTTTACTGCATGTTGTTCAAGGGAGGGCTTCTCGAAGAGGTTTCAGTGTATGTTGTTCAAGAGAGGGGTTCTCTGAGAAGTTTTACTGTATGTTGCTCAAGGGAGAGTTTCTTGGTGGGCTTCTCTGGAGAGGTTTTATGGTATCTAAGAAACTATTCATCTTGTTGTATCAGGCCTCAGCAGGTTACAAGATAGCTACTTCACAAAATGATATTAAAATGTTGGAACATGAGTGAACACAGAGTGAGTGGGTGATTATGTACGGTAGCTGTCTGATAAATGATTTATAAATGTAAGTGATATCAATCTAAAACATGAAAACATGGAACTAGCAGCCTGCATTCTAACATCTTATAATGGTAAATGCTGTATGTACAACAATGTGTTGGATGTTTTTTGGTGTCAATTTTGATAGAGGTTCACTTATGTTAAAAGTTTACCTTGGGCCTTATAGCTGCCGGTTTTAGACACATGCTGTAGGTTAAATTTATTGCTGGCCTGTAGGGTGTTGCATGTAGGCTGGTTGTGAATGAATCTTGTTGGTCTTTAAGGCATTTGTTTATTGCTGGCCTATAGAGGTCTGTAAATGACTCATGTTGTTGGTCTGTAGACTTGTTGTAAATGACTTGTTGTTAGCCAATATGCTTGTAAATGACTCCTGTTGTTGGCTCACAGGTATGATTTTGTATGTGTTGATTGTTGGCCTGTAGGCTTGTTGTAAATGACTCTTGTTGGCCTGCAGGCTTGTTGTAAATGACTTTTGTTGTTGGTCTGTAGGCTTGTTGTAAATGACTCTTATTGTCTGCCTTTAAGCTTGTTGTAAATGACTCCTGTTGTTGGCCTGTAGGCTTGTGGTAAATGACTCCTGTTGTTGGCCAGTAGGCTTGTTGTAAATGACTCTTATTGTCTGCCTATAAGCTTGTTGTCAATGACTCTTGTTGTTGACATGTAGGCTTGTTGTAAATGACTCTTATTGTCTGCCTATAAGCTTGTTGTAAATGACTCCTGTTGTTGGCCCACAGGTATGCTTTTGTATGTGTTGATTGTTGGCCTGTAGGCTTGTTGTAAATAATGCTCGTTGTTGGCCTGCAGGCTTGTTGTAAATGACTCTTGTTGGCCTGTTGGCTTGTTGACTCTTGTTGTCAACATGACTTTTTTGTAGGCTTGTTGTAAATGACTCCTGTTGTTGGCCTGTAGGCTTGTTGTAAATGACTCCTGTTGTTGGCCTGTAGGCTTTTGCATTTGTTGCTAGCTGTCTTGTTAGCTTGTTTTATGTAGCATTAAATAAAACTAGGCAGACTAAATCATTGGGCTTGTATAATTATCAGCATAAAAATTGTGGTCTAAATTTCCAAGTATGTTATTTCTCTGTGACCAATCCTCAGTCCTTTGGTTGGATGTTGAAGTTACCTTCATTGAGATCTGATGATTCATTATACTCATGTAATTAAGTAAATAATTATGCTAACGATATACAATCAGGCATTTACCACATGTTTCATTCCCTCCCCCCTCACTTCTGTGCATGTGCTATTTACTGGAGTTGATAAAAAAACCTGACTTTGTCAATGTTCCTTGCAACTAATTATATTTTTGTCATTTAATGATAGTATTTGGATTATATCTAAGTGGATCCACTTCAAATGAAGATGTTTAGTAAACATAGTTTGTGTGTAAAACGTTCATTCTTAAGGACTTGGGATTATTAAATGTTAGCTTGGAAAATTTCTGTTTAGTTTAATATTTAATTAAATTCATGTATTTAAATGTTAATGTGCTTGCTTTCTAACATAAAAGACTAGCAGAATTTACAGTACTTAATTAACAAATTCCGAATAGACTCCTTGGTTCCTTAACTTGCCTGTACAACACTAATATGTATCAGTCTCCCTCTGGGTTAATTACCAACCAGTTAAACTCCTCAGTTATGTAGGAACCACTGAAAAATCGATTGTCAAATTTCCATTTTCTTGGCCAAATTTTCAAACTGGGGACCTCTGAATTGGTAGTTAAGTTATACTTACATGTAGAGTGTTAACCACTCAGCCACCATACCACCCTTATTATAGTATCAGCCCTATTTAAAGGGCCTGATAATTAGGCAGATGAGACATCTACTTACTGAACTCATTTCCAACTTCTATCTGTACCTTTCAATGTCAGGAACCTAATTCATGTATGAGGAACTTGATAACCATTATTTAGCAAGCTTGCCAGCAGCTCTAAGATCACTACTGTCAATATTAGAATCGACCCCTTGAAGTAGAAAGCCAAACTGAAACATTAGCCAATCGGGCATTGAGGCTTGGTCCCTTGCTCCTCCATAGCCAAATTGCTTCATGCATTTCAATAGACCTAATAATCTTGTTAGTAATAATGAGAAACAGAGTGACTTAATTATCTATAAACAAATTAATTAATATCGTTTAAACCAATTAATATAAGGCAGGATGTACATAGAGCTTAAGCTATGTTATGTATACCTGTATGAATCAAATGCGACCAGTAGTTGCCCAGTAGGAAACTTAACGTTTGATGCAATTAAATCTAATTTTATGTGGTTTTGTTGAACAAAGATAACATCAGTTGCCTGTGTATGTCATTATCTTCTCAGGTAGACCCAACAATATAGTAATTTATATAGCTTTTATATCAAAATATCTCCCGATATGAATCATAATCAATTTAATACCAGTTTCAAAAGTTGATAATCTTTATTTAAGACATTATAAAATGGGTAATCAGTGATAATGATGCTAGTGTAATCTTCTCTAATCCCCTACAGTGTAGCCACTTAAAAAATAAAGTCATAAAGTCTGGTAGCAGAGTAGATTGTAGCGAGGGAGTCTTAGCTTCCTGCAAGAACTCAGTCTCGATGTAGCATCTTGAAAATGTCTCCGCTAATTCGGTGAGATTAGAGTAAGGGGGGTTTCTTTCAACTGAATGCCTTTTATTTGTATCCAGGCAGGATTTGTTATGAAGCTTTTCTTTAATGATTGAAATAATACACGTTAATGGCATGTACTGCCTGGGTTTTCATTGTGCATTTGTAGCTGGTTTAAGGCAGACATGTGGTTATGATTACTTTAGTGTGTATGTTTTTTTCTCTCCTGTGTTTTGTGGCTTTTCTGATACTTTGATAGCGGATACAATTGAACATAATGTTGTGTCTATTTGTTGCCATTGTTGATAGCGTATACAATTGAACATAATATTGTGTCTATTTGTTGCCATTGTTGATAGCGTATACAATTGAACATAATATTGTGTCTATTTGTTGCCATTGTTGATAACGGATACAATTGAACATAATATTGTGTCTATTTGTTGCCATTGTTGATAGCGTATACAATTGAACATAATATTGTGTCTATTTGTTGCCATTGTTGAAAGCGTATACAATTGAACATAATATTGTGTCTATTTGTTGCCATTGTTGATAACGGATACAATTGAACATAATATTGTGTCTATTTGTTGCCATTGTTGATAGCGTATACAATTGAACATAATATTGTGTCTATTTGTTGCCATTGTTGATAGCATATACAATTGAACATAATATTGTGTCTATTTGTTGCCATTGTTGATAACGGATACAATTGAACATAATATTGTGTCTATTTGTTGCCATTGTTGATAGCGGATACAATTGAACATAATATTGTGTCTATTTGTTGCCATTGTTGATAGCGTATACAATTGAACATAATATTGTGTCTATTTGTTGCCATTGTTGATAGCGTATACAATTGAACATAATATTGTGTCTATTTGTTGCCATTGTTGATAACGGATACAATTGAACATAATATTGTGTCTATTTGTTGCCATTGTTGATAGCGTATACAATTGAACATAATATTGTGTCTATTTGTTGCCATTGTTGATAGCGTATACAATTGAACATAATGTTGTGTCTATTTGTTGCCATTGTTGATAACGGATACAATTGAACATAATATTGTGTCTATTTGTTGCCATTGTTGATAGCGTATACAATTGAACATAATATTATGTCTATTTGTTGCCATTGTTGATAGCATATACAATTGAACATAATATTGTGTCTATTTGTTGCCATTGTTGATAACGGATACAATTGAACATAATATTGTGTCTATTTGTTGCCATTGTTGATAGCGGATACAATTGAACATAATATTGTGTCTATTTGTTGCCATTGTTTATAGCGTATACAATTGAACATAATATTGTGTCTATTTGTTGCCATTGTTGATAGCGTATACAATTGAACATAATATTGTGTCTATTTGTTGCCATTGTTGATAGCGGATACAATTGAACATAATATTGTGTCTATTTGTTGCCATTGTTGATAGCGTATACAATTGAACATAATATTGTGTCTATTTGTTGCCATTGTTGATAGCGTATACAATTGAACATAATATTGTGTCTATTTGTTGCCATTGTTGATAGCGTATACAATTGAACATAATATTGTATCTATTTGTTGCCATTGTTGATAGCGGATACAATTGAACATAATATTGTGTCTATTTGTTGCCATTGTTGATAACGGATACAATTGAACATAATATTGTGTCTCTTTGTTGCCATTGTTGATAGCGGATACAATTGAACATAATATTGTGTCTATTTGTTGCCATTGTTGATAGCTTATACAATTGAACATAATATTGTGTCTATTTGTTGCCATTGTTGATAACGGATACAATTGAACATAATATTGTGTCTCTTTGTTGCCATTGTTGATAGCGGATACAATTGAACATAATATTGTGTCTATTTCTTGCCACTGAGACTTCTGTATCAATCACACTGTGTACATAGGTATCAATATCAGTCCAGGGTCAGTATTCCTAAAGCGTATTAGATTTTCTCTAAAAAAGTTTTCTTCGACTAAAATAACAGAAATTTACAATACACAATGCAAAGTCTGTCAGCCATACCTAAACACACGAGAAAATATGAAAATACAAATTTTTGAAACCCCTACAATATGACCACCATTTGTACCTTAAAAACGTGTTCCTTTTTCTAAGTTTTCTTATAATTGAAGCAAGATTAAGACCAACACAGTGAAAATGGACTTCAGCACAGTGTTCTTATCTTTGAGGTGGTCATTTTACTGAGGTTGTCTTATTATTAAGATGGTGTTATTATTGATATCTGTTTTTGAATCATCAACAATTATTTCAATATTTCTATCTGTTGCATATTTCAGGGAGTCCCGATGTTTGGGCCAGTATTGTTGCAGGAAAGCGACCTTCATTTTCTGAGCAACCGAAGCCAAGACATGTTCCAGGGACAACCATGACATTACATGCTCCAGATAACGTCCAGTTTCCATGGCCACAGCTTGGTGTTACAGTACCTCAAGGTCATTCTGTGCAATCCGGATCCATAATGTCACAATCAACATCAACATCCACCTTGGTCAAATCACCTTCATCTCCGGGGTCGTTTGGCAGTAAAAGTTCATATCAGTCTCCAGGTCAGATCTCACCAGGTCAAAGGTTAGATCCGTGGTACCAAGGTCAAGGTCATTCAAGTTCTCAAGGTCATGTGATATCCGATTCAAGCCATGGAGATATATCACCTGGACAAGTCAACTACTCGGTTCATTCACCAGTAAAACATCTACCTCATGTAGATGAAGTGAAAGAACAAAATACATTAGAGGTATCTTCTGCTGGTAATGAAGGTCTTAGGTCAAAGGTCACTTTCTCATTAACAGATTCTGCATCATCGAGAAGCTCAGAGAGTGGCTTTAGTGAACATGTTGGCAAGGAGTCTGAAACATATGCCTCAGTTTGTACAAAGTGTAAAAGTGCCTTGGATCATTCCGGTAACCATAGTGATAGTGGTGTGAAATCAAAGGTCACAAAAGGTCAGAAGAAATTTGAAAATAGTGATAATCAAAGAACTAGAAGTGCTTCAGATATTGGTACTAGAGACAGAGGTCAAAGGTCAAGGGGATATAGATATAATCATGGTAACTTTAATAATAGAGGACAATATAATAGTAAAAGAACTGAACATTGGGGAAACCGAAATGGTGACAGATCTAACAGAACGTCTGGTTTTAATGATAAAAGTGATCAATTTAATCAGGGAAGAAATACTAGTTACAATAGAGGGAAAGGTCACTATCCTAGACAAGGACAAAGGGGTCAAGCGTATAAGCATCGTAACTTTAAAGATAGATTTCATGAAGATGGGGTATCGCCTCAGAGCGAACCCATGTTACAAGGTAGTGATAAGCCAAATGTTCCAATTCGTAGAGCAGTTAGTTCTCCTGACAAGTCTTATGATTATAATGAAATACATTTCAAGTTTGATGATAGAAAACACAATGACGAAGTCTTGGCATCCGATTTGGATCGAGATAAAACAGATATAAGTTCCGAGATTACATCAAAGTTGACTCTAAATAGTCCAGATAAGACTACAAACAGGAAGATTGTTGATTCGCCAGATAGTGATGGTAACCAAAGTCAAAAGCATTCTATAGAAAGTCAACCTGACTGGACTTGTGTTGATTATAATAGAAAGAAGCCGCAGGAGTATGTTTATAGAGATAGTTATAACTCTAGGGGTGGAAATAAGTACTGGCATGGGGCCGACAATTCAAGGTCCCATAGAGGTCATGGTAGAGGTGATAGGGGACGAGGGTCTGGAAGAGGATGGGGTCATAATACCAGACCAAGTTACAATCATAAAGGGTTTCAAAACTAGTCAAAATATCTTTTTATGTGAGGCCTAAGAGATAATAGTGTTGGTTTCCATTAACATGACTTAAAATAATAAACTAGGTTGTAGGAACTTTTTTGGGGGGAGGGGGGTTTATTATAATACAATTTAGATTGAAGAAAAAGAAACTACCCTTAAAAACGTATAAATTTATAACAGAAATAACAAAATATTTAGAAAAAACTTTCAGGGTCGCAGGAAATTCAGTACGTAGGTCAGGAAACCAAAATTAATTCTAGGCCAAGCAATGATCAGTGCTCAAGCTCAAACAGTGCCACTAACCATAGTATGTTTTATTTATGTTTCTCATATTTATTGTGTTGTTTCTAAGGTCACTAAGTTAACGGGGAAATTTTTGAAAATTTTGCTGTGGGGAGGAGCAAATGAAAATTAAATATACCAAGATGGGCTGAAAGGGCACTGTGCTGCTCACCTGTTATTGTACAAGTAACATCGAGCCTCCAAAGGGTCTCTTGTAATTTTTGCATTCCCAGGACAATGAGTCCTCCAAACAGCAAAATTTTTCAAAAATTTCCAATAAACCTAAATATAAAAAAACTGGTTTCTTAGCATTTCATGTCTGGTCATTAGCATACATTTGTATATGTTTGTGGCATTATTGTACGTTATCTTGACTTTTATTTCCAGGGCATAATGTTGATATTTGTCACCCACATATTATAGTGGGGAGATATAATGATTATATGTTGGATGTTCGGATTAATGTTCTGTTTTATGTCACAAAGTTTATCTGCACATGTTCTCCTTCACCATTGGTCGAATTTCAATGAAACTTCATAATATACCAATTGATACCAATTAAGTATTGTTGTGCACATCATCAAGTCCGAACTTTTCCAGAGCTACGGCCCAGTGTGAGAGACATACATTTTTGTGTCAAAGACCGTTCAAATTTTATATAAATGTTTTCCTGTAAATGAACAGTTTGATTAAGATTAGAGGAATTGCTACGGGTACAATACGCCAGTTTCTAAATTTACAGTGAGGGTGACAGCCAAACTGTTCTAGATTGTTTTATATGCAATTCGTTATTGATTTATTTACACTAATAGCACACATTTGTGTGACCTCACATGGTAAACCACATAACACATCATTTTAACAACATGTCAATGTTATATGAGGCTCACAGGGAAGACTGGGTATACCCAACTGTGTTGCCTCTTTAAATGAAGTCGTTATTATTATTAATATTACTGCTTTAATGTGTTCACCAAATATAAACAGATTGGATATTTGCTCTCTGCATTTCACTCAGAAATTTGAATTATTTTGAGTTTTTCCTTGGCATTTAACACATAGAACTCCTGCACTTGCCCTTTTTGGGAAGTGCCTGATGAATATTAAGGTCATTTATTGATTTATTTGCAGAATCAATAGACACAATAAAAAAATGTTTATTGTTATAGTGTCAACCTTATTCTTCCATGTATAATTGTATTGCTTGCACTTTTTTCAACCCTGAATTGTAACCAAAAATTGGATGCGTCCTGAACACAGCTTTAGGCGTTTTCCAAAAAGATAATATAGTAGAGGCACAAAAATAGGAAACCTGTAAAACGGGGCTCTGCCCTGGACTCGCGTAGGGGCCTTACTCAATCCCTAGCGCGATGTAAATGGATTTTTTATCTTGGCCATTCTCAAACCTGATAACTTGCCTCTGTCAAACTAGATAAAACTTTGATACAGTATTTGTCTATCTTCATAGGGTTGTACAGGATGGAGATGAGGACTGTTGATGATGTTTATTGTTGTGGTACATTGTTACAGATTGTTTGTTTGTAGTTTGATTGACTTACGTCACCTGTCATACCGTATGGCATTGTTATGTATGGAAACAACATAAATGAAATATGTAGGTTTTGCTTTTCTTGGCTTGTTCCTTTGAAAAAAACAACAGTTACTGTTTCTAAGCAGAATTATAGTTGGTAACCATATTGTTCAAGGCAAAAATATTTATTACATTTGACAACATTTAGGTGTTGCACAGATATTCTAAAGAATAACTTGGAAACAATGTTGATATGTTTATCAGCGTATGCTATTGTGCTTTGTTCTGCTGGAACAACTTTCATCAGAGTTATGGGCTTTAAATATGAAAACATAGTTTTCATGGAATTTCCAGGTACAGACCAGCTTGTCTGTTAAGACTACACATGGGGTCAGCACAATTGTCTTTGTTGGCATGTAGTCTCTGTGAAGAGGTTAAATAGCATTAAAATAGTCTGATGGGACCATATAAAGTTGGTGGTCTTTGTAGACAGATTGTGTTATTGTCGTCTTTGTTGAGATAATGGTATCTGACTGTCTTTTATAATGTGTATTGCATAGCTGCAAGTAGTGGACTTACTTGTTTTACAAACATCACTTGTTTATATTGATTTTTACTACACAATCAAAACCAAATGTTATTTATAGTGTAGATATATGAAATAATATTTTTTTTTTGTAATTGAATTATTTTTTATACAATTGTATTATACTTTAGGAGTACATATTTTATTAATTGTTTGGCTTTCACTGCCTATAATATTACATGTTAGAATATTTTTTTCTGTACTCTTTTGATTGAACCTTTTGATCTTTTTTAGCTCACCTGTCACAAAGTGACAGAGTGAGCTTTTGTGATCACTCTTCGTCCGTCGTCCGTCCGTCGTCCGTCCGTCCGTCAACAATTGGCTTGTGTAGACACTAGAGGTCACAATTTTAGCCTAATCTTTATGAAACTTGGTTACAATGATCATCTCAACAAAATCTTGGCCAAGTTCGATATTGGGTCATCTGGGGTCAAAAACTAGGTCACTAGGTCAAATTATAGAAAAACCTTGTGTAGTCACTAGAGGTCACAATTTTGACTTAATATTTATGAAACTTGGTCACAATAATCATCCTTACAAAATCTAGGTCAAGTTCGATATTGGGTTATCCGGGGTCAGAAACTAGGTCACAAGGTCAAATCATAGAAAAATCTTGTGTAGTCACTAGAGGTCAAAATTTTGACTTAATCTTTATGAAACTTGGTCACAATGATCATCTCAACAAAATCTAGGTCAAGTTCGATATTGGGTCATCCGGGGTCAAAAACTAGGTCACAAGGTCAAATCATAGAAAAACCTTGTGTAGTCACTAGAGGTCACAATTTTGGCCTAATCATTATGAAACTTGGTCACAATGATCATCTCAACAAAATCTAGGTCAAGTTCGATATTGGGTCATCCATGGTCAAAAACTAGGTCACAAGGTAAATCATAGAAAATCCTTGTGTAGTCACTAGAGGTCACAGTTTTAGCTTAATCATTATGAAACTTGTACACAATGATCATCTGAATAAGATCTAGGTCAAGTTCGATATTGGGTCATCTGGGGTCAAAAACTAGGTCACAAGGTCAAATCATAGAAAAACCTTGTGTAGTCACTAGAGGTCACATTTTTGACCTGATCTTTAAGAAACTTGGTCACAATGATCAAAACAACAAAATCTAGGTCAAGTTCAATATTGGGTCATCTGGGGTAAAAAGTAGGTCATTAGGTCAATCATAGAAAAACCTTGTGTAGTCACTAGAGGTCACAATATTGGCCTAATCTGTATAAAACTTGGTCACAATGATCATCTCAACAAAATCTAGGTCAAGTTCGACAGGTGAGCGACCTAGGGCCTTTTGGGCCCTCTTGTATTTTAACTACACCAATCAAACACTCACTCATCCTGGTACTGTAAATCACTTTCTCCCGAAAAATTTATTTTCGCTAATATTCGCGAGGATGTTGACGTGCAAAATCATCATTCTCATGAAAATTTTGCAATACAAAGTTGGGAATTGGACAATGTCAAGGACGCAAATTCAAACAAAAAAATATTAAAATTTTCGGGAAAAAAACGAAATAAAAGTTACACGAAAATTAGTGATTTACAGTACTCAGTTGCCTTTGATTTATATGCTTTTATTTATCCTCGTAACGGGTAACCTATATGGGCGAGGTCATAATTTTTTATAAATCTTAAAGAAACTTGGTCACAATGATCATGTCAACAAAATCTAGGTCAAGTTCGATGTTGGGTCATCTGGGATCAAAAACAAGGTCACAATGTCAATTATAAAAATCACAATGTCAATTGACATTTTCCTGAGGGCTGTGGGTTCAACCCCCACTGGAACCATAATTTTTTTTTAAGTGTTTAGGTATTGTTTTGTCTTTATAGCATGTATTTGTACAGTTATATGCAGGAAAATATTTTTTCCAATATATTTTGTTTAAATTATAGGTCAAATCATAGAAAAACCTTGTGTAGTCACCAGAGGTTACAATTTCCACTTAATCTTTATGAAACTTTGTCACAATGATCCTGTCAACAAAATCTAGGCCAAGTTCGATTTTGGGTCATCTGGGGTCAAAAACAAGGTCACAATGTCAATTGAAATTTTCCTGAGGGTCGTGGGTTCAAACCCCACTGGAACCATAATTTTTATATTTTTATTTTTTAAGTGTTTAGGTATTGTTCTGTCTTTATAGCACGTATTTGTACAGTTATATGGAGGAAAATATTGTTTCCAATATATTTTGTTTAAATTATAGGTCTGATCATAGAAAAACCCTGTGTAGTCACCAGAGGTCACAATTTCGACTTAATCTTTATGAAATTTGGTCCTAATGATCATCTCAACACAATCTAGGTTAAATTTGATATTAATTAAGTCATCTGGGGTCAAAAGCTAGGTCACAAGGTCAAATCATACAAAAACTTGCAATAGAGGCTGAATTTCCTTAAATTTTATTCAGAAAATGTGTAGGGTCACCATAGGGGTGTGCATGCACTAGTACGACAGGTGAGCGACCTAGGGCCCTTTGGGCCCTCTTGTTAAAGTTTCTTCTGAAAGACTGCTAGTTATTTAAGTGATGTTTGTTGGGAATCACTGAAAAGCATTTTTGAATTTATTTGGCTAAAGGGGAGAACGAACACACAACCTTCAGATCAGCATTCAGTAACGCTCACCACTGGAGCACTTGTCCACCCATGTAATTGTCTTTGATTGACACATTCATGTAGCATATACCATTCCCATTGTTTGTTACAAACAATACATGTCTTGACTGTGATATTTTTTCATAATCTTTGAACTTATACCCCCTAGAATCATACAATACCGGTCTCTTTATTGAGTGAGTTTAGATATTGAGGCTGAACACAGAACAAAACCATTAAAATATGTTTCAAAATGGTGGTCATCTTATTAGCCCAACTGGTACTCAAGGTGACACAGTCTAGGACTATTAAAACATTAGACGCTGTTGAGTACTGTTGTCACCAGTCTGCCATGGATGTCCTTTATTGGGCATTGATAAAAACATCATTTTATTGTGTCTACTATTATGAAATGTTATGAATTTATTTGTCATACATTGTGATTTGATTGATGAAATATTTTAACAATGTTTGTAATGTTACCATGTTCATGTTGGAAGAATAAAATACGAAATGATAAAAACATAAATTATATATTACGGTCTTTGTTGTGTATGTTACTGTACAATAAATAAATTTTGAGTTGACTTGGCAGGTGTAAAATCATTTTATTTCTATGGAACAAAATTTTGTTGTTTTGGTGAACAAGACCAATCTGTGGGGACGTAATTTTAAGGATTTCGAACTTTAAGAAAAACGGCACGGTCAAAATTTACACAAATGATCAGAAATTATTCAAAATTCAAACATATTGGCGTTATAATTTATATACTACGAATATTAAATGATTCTACAGTACATAGGTCAGTGTGTAATACTCATAAGCCCCGCCCACTAGCCTTATCTCTACCTGCCACACTCGGTTATATCAGTTATTCTGAACTTATCTATAAAACACAACAATCTTTTCTTTTGTCAATAAACAGTTCATCTGTATAGCAACACCCTTTAGGAGCTGCAACTATGGACCGTTGTTTAGAGGTTGTTGCTTTATAGAGGTTGAATTAGTAGAAATATCAGCTGAAGAAACTTTAAAGCTATTGTCATCGAGAGGTTTTTGCTCTAAAGAGGGCTGCTCTGGAGAGGTTGTAATGTGCATGTATTCACTAAACATGTTGTGAATTCTAGACTATGTTTTAGTAGCCTGTTCAGTTAGCCCAGTGAATAGAGCACTCGCCTGTCACCCGAGCGACCTGGGTTTGAATGTGTCCAGTTATGTACTTCAGTGACATAGGCTATGATGTCATATCCTGTACATATGGAGAGGTTGTCAGATGCTTGCAGGAAAGCCAGTTAGTACAGGTTGATAATTAATTCCAAGCTTACTAGCTCGGAGAATTTTACTTGATCCCGACCTTTATGTATGAATATATTACAAGGTTCTTGCATTGGTCCTACAAATTTGTGTTGGTATTACACCTCGAGAGTCTATCTTGAGCAACAATCTCTCCACGACAGCCCTCTAGAGCAACAACCTCTCCAGAGTAGCCCTATCTTGAGCAACAATCTCTCCAGAGTAGCCCTATCTTGAGCAACAAGTTCTCCAGAGTAGTCTTATCTTGAGCAACAACCTCTCCAGAGTAGCCCTATCTTGAGCAACTAGCTCTCCAGAGTAGCCCTATATAGAGCAACTAGCTCTCCAGAGTAGCCCTCTTGAGCAACAACCTCTCCAGAGTAGCCCTATCTTGAGCAACTAGCTCTCCAGAGTAGCCCTCTTGAGCAACAACCTCTCCAGAGTAGCCCTCTTGAGCAACAACCTCTCCACAACAGCCCTCTAGAGCATTACCCTCTCCAGAGTGGCCCTATCTTGGGCAACAACCTCTCCAGAGTAGCCCTATCTTGAGCAACAACCTCTCCAGAGTAGCCCTCTTGAGCAACAACCTGTCCAGAGTAGCCGTCTTGAGCAACAACCTGTCCAGAGTAGCCGTCTTGAGCAACAACCTGTCCAGAGTAGCCCTTTCTTGAGCAACAACCTCTCCACAACAGCAATTTTGATCAACAACCTCTCCACAACAGCCCTCTAGAGCATTACCCTCTCCAGAGTGGCCCTATCTTGAGCAACAAACTCTCCTGAGTAGCCCTCTTGAGCAACAACCTCTCCAGAGTAGCCCTTTCTAGGGCAACAACATCTCCAGAGTAGCCCTCTTGAGTAACAATCTCTCAAGAGTAGCTCTTTCTAGGGCAACAACCTTTCCTCTCCATAACAGCCCTATCTCGAGAAAAACTTCTCCAAAGCAACCTTCTTGAGCAATAACTTCTCCAGAGCAGCCATCTCTTTAGCAACAATCTCTATAGCAACATGACTATGTTATTCCAGAAGTAACCATTTACAATTTTATACATATACTTCTAACCTTTCCTGAGCAACAACCTCTGATAAAAACAACCAAGCTTTGGGTTTCCCAAAGAGTGTTACTCTACAGAGGTCATTCTGTTGTTGAAAAATAGTTGAACAAGATAAAAATAAAGAAACTAAAATAGTCATGGTAACACATTGTACTTCTGTTTCAAAGTATCTGATAAGCAAAGAGGTTACTTTGAAATGGTGTGGTTGAAACACGATCTGGACAAACCACTTAGAACCAGATCCATCTTATTGGTTCCTGTTGAAATTGGACCCGAACATGACCCCTACTATTTATATTAGTGGTCAGGGGTTTTACTGGGTGCGGTATCTGAAGAATTATTTTGACAATTATGTGCTGGATTTTAAGAATTTATAGCCAAAATACTAATAAACCTAATGTCAGAATCCTGAAGTACAATGATTAATGTGTTGTGGACCTTTTTTTAATTCAGAGTAAAGACTACACTCATCAGTTACTGTCAATCCCCCCCCCCCCCCCCCCCCTGAGTGGTAGATTCCACTTACACGTTCTCCTTTAGCGCACGATGTTAATGTTAAATATGCTAGAAGACCTGGCCGTAGAGACTGGCAATATCCAGGCCTGCGATTCGTCCTCCTTTTAACAGACTGATTACCTACTTTTTAATTTACTCTTGTTAATGGTCAAGAACACACCAGCTTGTCTTTGGAGCAATGACTATAGTAAATGACTACAAAAGTGTAGATATTCAATTCGCAAAAGAACGTATGATGCTGCTCTTGAAAAACAAACGATCCCTGTAAGCCAACCACAAAGGTAATGCCAAAGAAACGATGGCATACGATGTCAAAACAGTTTCTGTCGATCATAATTATGCTTCGTTCAATCACCAAATGATATTCTGTAATATGTTCATCTTTCCTCAGCTCTGAGGAAATTATTACAGAGTATCATTAGGTGATTGCATGAAGGTTTTGTTATTATTTTATACCACCTAATGCCAACTTTAAAAATGTGTTTATTTGCAGAAGCCTACCTATATTCTACCCGGAGATATTGCTACCCAAAATGTTTGTACATTGTACGAAACGTGTGTTTAAACACGATGATACGACAGTGAACTGATTATCAAGTAAAAAGATTATTTAAAGTCAGACAGGGAAGGCAGCACTCAACTTAACCAGCCGAGCACAGAAAACATTAAAAACACACAAAGTACAATGCCCAACTGAACCAACCGAGCACAGGAAACATAAAACACATAAAGACCCAATGTCCAACTAAACAAGCACAGATCCGCCCAAGTACAAGCTGTCGAAAAGTATAATAAATTATAACTAACTCTCAACTAGATTCACGAAAATGAAAAAGCACGTGTTACAAGATACAAGAAAAAATGCAACTGGACAACTATAAAAACATGACATCTCACTCCGACAACTTGTCGCATCAGACAGTCAAACATTCCCAGAGCAACATACATACAAGAACGAATCACACGGATGACCACACATCACAAGGACGACCCACAAAGAAACACTCAACAGAAACAGTGTACATGCCTTTTTAAATGAAACGATGCAGCCTGGTGCTGAACTCCGAAGTTGCAGAAGAGCAGATAGTAGGTAAAGAATGAGCATGTAGTCTAACGAAAAGGCAGTCACTTTTTATGCCTTAATATGGCTTGCTACAAAGCTTTCATACTTGCATGGATGTTGTATGTGAACACTCTCCACACGCCTGTATCACCTGACCCCATTTTGACCTTCACCTTGACCTAATTTTGGACTTAGACTTATTGAAGGGTCAAACTCCTGGTTAACCCAAATTGACCGTTTCTTCTAGCATTATTATGGCTTGCTACAAAGCTTCCATACTTGCATGGATGTTGTATATGAACACTCTCCACACACCTGTATCATTTGACGCCATTTCGACCTTCACCTTGACCTCATTTGGACTTAGACTTATTGAAGGGCCAAATTCTTAGTTAACCCAAATTGACCGTTTCTTCTAGCATTAATATGGCTTGCTACAAAGCTTTCATACTTGCATGGATATTGTATGTGAACACTCTCCACACGCCTGTATCACCTGACTCCATTTCAACCTTCACCTTGGCCTAATTTTCGCCTTAGACTTATTGAAGGGCCAACTTCTTGGTTAACCCAAATTGACCGTTTCTTCTAGCATTAATATGGCTTGCTACAAAGCTTTCATACTTGCATGGTTGTTGTATTTGAACATTCTTCACACACCTATATCACCTAACCTCATTTTGACCTCCACATTGACCTAATTTTGGACTTAGACTTATTAGGCGTCTAATTCTTGGTTAACCCAAATTGACCGTTTCGTTTTACATCATGTCCATCATGACGTTGCCTTAAAACTTGGCATACTGTTTACCATCATAAGCCCTTTACATTATCAAAGCCATGTAACACTATCCAAACTTATTACAGAATTATGGCCCCTGATTGACTTAGCTTTTTATGGGCAAGGCTTCCATGGGGGCATTAGCGTTTATTGAACGCAGTCTTGTTTGAAAAATGTCTTTACTCTTTTTAACTATATATATATGAGCCGTTCTCCAGGAAAACCGGGCTTAGTGACAAAAATATGAAAATCGTGATAATTTAGCATTAGAAAGAGAAGACTCTTTTGAACAGATTCTGAAAATTTGAGCAAAATATAACATCAAATTACGAAGTTACAGACTTTTAAAACTAACCATGACTCGCCCTACTTTGTTAGTGACGTCGCAAACGTAATTCAAACGTTAATTGACGTTACGGTAACAAGAAGTTCATAAATCCAGTATTTGATGAGTTCTTGATGTAAACTTTTCAAAATTGTATCACATTTTAGAATTATAGTCCTTTTTTGATAAAACATATCTAAATCGTGAATTTTAGCTTTTAGAGAAACGTAGCTACTGTTTTCAACCACTAACCCCTCGTTTTCACAATATGGATACTCTTCAGAAATTGGTCACCATAGCAACGGCAGACGATTTTTTAACATGATTCATGAGAAAAAATAAATCTTAGACATAGTTCTATATTATCCAAGAATTAAAACTTTAGTCAAATTGAAGAGGGTTTTCTTAACGTGTTTACATAACTTCTAAAACAATGTCACTAAGCCCGGTTTTCCTGGAGAACGGCTCATATATAAAGTGAACAAAACATACATAAAAGATGAACAGAACAGAAAAGTTTATTGTCGTAAGACAAAGAAGCTAGGTTGACTATAGTGCTTCCTTCTTGGTATGGACAGAGACAAAATGTCATTGGGGGCTTAAACTTTTTACCGGTACACCAAACCTGCACATCACTTAACTACCCCACATATCGACAGCCTTACGGAACAGGACAGTGTAAATAAAGTTTCCCTTCTTGTGATGCCCCCTTACCAAAATGTCACAGTGGCAGATTATAAAAGAATGTAAAACATGAAACATTATAACAGAACCCATAGATTAGCACAAGAAGTGCAGAGCAACAAGAAAGCAAGTATATTTTTAAAGGACACAACAAGCGACAATGTAACAAGGTCAGAGGTCATGGTAACTGTGACATTTTAAATGTTAGGTGTTTTTTTATTTCATAAACTAAATACGATTGGTCTAATATGATTATTTGTCCTGTTGATAACCAAAATCTGGACCAGTAAATGATACCACTATCAGGTCAAAGATCAAGGTCACTGCAATACGTCATATACACTATGACGGTTCGGCAAGGGTTGTTTAAATTTATTTCACATGATTTCCAACAACCTTTGATAGATGATTATTTACTTAATAGATCTAGTTGTAAATCGTATTTGTCAGACAAGATGAAAAGTCATGTTATACAGTCTGATAGCATGTACATGTATATATAGACCAAATCCTCTGTGCATATCATTCCTGCAGTCACCTGTTCGACCATGATCAATGCTTTGACAACTTTATTCTGCAGGATAAAATAACTTATCAAACAATAACGTAGATGATTGTTCGATAAATATGAAGCATTATATCCGGGCAATCATAGAACTTGTGCACACTCATTCCGCTTGTAAACCAGTCAGATGAAAATCTGTCCAATCTGCTGCTGATTCATAAATAATGGGAATTGAATCCGGTCTAAATGAGGCAGGGGATCAAACGCTCATTTATTAGAGATGCATTACCAGAGAATTATTCACAATCAGTGTAATCGCACTGAAAATAATATTCTGCTTAATATTTGATGTTAGAATTAAGCCGCTCTAAGAGAAACACTTGCATCGTAACTTCCGTTTGCGCATGCGCAGGAGATGATGTTGTGATTCTGATATCTGCCTGCTGTCGAGCGTCAATTTAATGCGAAATTAGATGATGCAGTACGGTTGTATCAATGTCTTTGATAAATTGCTTCTTTATTTATTACATAAATTACATTATATTTGTGTCGGCTGCCAGTTTAGTTGCAATAAATGAAGTCAAGACGATTATAGATTGGCGCCATTATTTTTCGTCTGTCAATATCCACGAATCATTTACATATATATATATATATTTGAAGATAACATTTTATGAGAGAAATGTGACCTTACAGAATGATTCAGCAACCAGGTAGCAGAAGGCGCTTTGGATCAGGGTACAATTCTATCAAAGAACCAGAGACTATAGATAACATTTCTATATTCTCTGAAAGAACTAACGGAAAACGTAATCAGGATACTGTTCTAATTCTAAACTTTTCTTTAAAATCTACACATTGTGGACGGTAATGGTTTGTAGCACTTTGCTGACTAAATAATTATTAATATTGAATGACCCTTTACCACAATTTGTAGCCGTTAAAAAGCTATGAAGAATTCAAATTTAAACGTAAGTTAAAATTTCTGTAAGTGCTTTGATAAAACAGTACTTAAGAGTATTATCATAGAGGGTACTTCCACTGTGACGTCAGTTTGTAGTTCTAAACATACGTCACTGTTTATGGTCAGCAGTTCATAGCCCTACTTTTATTCAAACATGCATTTTATACTCTTTTTTTAATGTCGACTGTGCAACAACTTTTCAACATATTACCACTTATAAATATTAATCATTCTTGACTGGCATGATTATGTAGATTGTAGTAATTATGTAGTATAATTAACTACTGTCAGATTCTCGTACGATCTCGGTAGCACTTACATTCAATTTGATTTTTATCACATATTTATATTCAGTTAATCATTACTGAACGGTTCAATAATAGTCTTTAACCTTAATCAAGTAATTATGTAACTGTGGGTTGCCACATACGTATAGTATATGTATTTGTAACACCAGCACAATATAGAACTGCAATACAAAAAGATAAAAGGTATATAGAAATAATCGGACAGGGAAGGTAGCACTCATCAGAAACAGTAGAGTACCACATACTGAACAGCAACAAAAACACAACATCCCACTCCGACAGTATGTAGCCTCAGTCAGTCAAATACGGAGTAAAAGCCAGAAGACAAGAACAGACCCAAAGGACAACCAAACCCCACAAGGACAACCTACCAACAGCACGCAACAGATACAGTGTATGCATGTACTTTTTAAATAAACCGAGCAACCTTATGCTGGACAGCGAAAGTGCAAAAGGACACTTACAAAATTAACAGTTTCACAAAATTAGTATGTATTTTTCTTTGGAGTGGAAAATACATACATGTACAATGTACATAAAACAAGATCGACTAAGGGCTTAATTAACAGACAAAGCTTTGCCTACAGGTCAATTTGATCGAAGTCCGTGACGTTGATCCATTCAAACTTACTTATTAGTATTCGTATTATTTGTATTATTTTTGTTTAATAACATCAAAAATTATTTCTGCGGCTGCAAGGATTTACCATTCACTATTATTCTGAAACTTTATAGGACTTTTGACGGCTGAAACTAGGTATTTCACACCCCCCCCCCCCCCCCCTCTTACAGCTAAAACGGGGTCATTTAGGTTGTTATAGTTGAAACTAGGACATTCAGCGGTGTATTGCCAAAACTAGGTCTTTCAGGGTTTTGACAGCTGAAACTAGGACTTTTAGTGGTCACAGTATTGTTGGACATTGTGCCGCGTAAATGTGGTCTGTGTTGTTTTTATGTTTTCTGTGCTTGGCTGTTTCAGTTGATTGCTGCCTTCCCTGTCCAATTTTTATTATTTTTTTACATGTGATTTTCTCTCGGCATTTGAAAGGGAAAACGGGCTTATGTTCTCACACTCCTTCCGTCGTGGCGATGTAGACCAACAGGAATGAGGTGACGAGATTAACAACGAGACGGGGTTAACAACGAGACGGGATTAACAACGAGACGGGATTAACAACGAGACGGGATTAAAATAGTATATAATTAGTTTCACGTTAGTCCAAATTAAGTAAAACTAAATGAACGAAACTAAGGCACAAATAGCATTGGAACAATGTTTACCATATATAAAAACCAAAATGCAACAGAAGAATGGGAAAAACCTAAAACACCGAGCTTTTAGATTGATGAAAACATATAGATAGGCCCCCTATGTTTTACTGGCGCTGTAGCGATGAATTCAAAGATTGTGTGGTATCCACAAAGCATCTTTCTCATTACTGGAGAAAACCATTAACAACAATTAAAACGGACAACAGTTAAAAAAAACTCCCTCTGTACTGATTACTAACAACAATATTTCTGTCTAATGTTTACTGTATAATATATTGTTCCTGTCACATAGATATTATCTCGCTCTTTTTTATTTGCCGACAGGTGGCGTCATGCGTTACCAAGCGCCTAGTGATACCGATCAGCAAAAAAACATAGCGAATCTAATTCTTCTGTACGTTGCTCGTTTTCTAATTTCGTCAAAATAATTTTCCGCTTTTAATATCCAATGTAATTTATATCCCCATTGGAATTTCCAATCAGTGCATCAAGATTCATGGCGTAGTATGAAGCAACTCGTCCAATCTGTCAAAACCTCAGGAATTGGTAAGGCCATGATCATGATGATGGATTGCAACAATTTTCTTGGTCAATCGCGGACAACAACATTACTGTAACACTTTATTCCTCTTTAATACACAGTGGCTTTTTGCTGTTCCAATTATGCTTGTTATTAAAATTTTTCACCAAAAAAAACCTAAAAAGATCCAATCATTCAGGTCGGTCAGGTGACCTAACCAGCGTTCCTGGAATTACATATGCATGTGCCTGTTTTAGCTCCTCCTCCTTAAGTAGATGTCAGGATATAACTATCTCTGCAGCTATTGTCACGGATAACCTGTCCCTCCATGTTGTCACGGATAACCTGTCCCTCCAAGTATCGAACCCAGATCACTCGGCTGATCTAGGGGTGAGCTGATTATAAGCGTTGCAATCACTTGTTTTAGACGAAACTCTGCGTTACGTTAAGTATATAATTATATTTATGTAATATTCGTAATGCAATCCGCCAGGTAGACAACCTGTCGAATAATAACGTCCAAATTGGAGCTTACAGATGCGAGGCTATATACCCCCAGGTGATCCCTTATACATTGATCGAACTCTGTCATTGGTTAACTCGAGATATATTGTGTGACCAGACGTCGATGGGTGATCTGTTACCCAATGGCACCGTTTTGAGATTCACAGACAGACATACAATTATTGATTGACAGACTGTGTAACTCGAGGTATATTCGAATCGTGGTACATTTTGATGGAGCGATGTCCAATTGAATGATTCAATGTATACATGGGGTAGACAATCAGTATGTGTTTCGAAGTGGGTTGTCGTCCATTGGGTTACTCGGTGACGACTTGGTACCCATATTCATTGGATGCTAAGATGTGCAGAGGGCGATTCGAGGAGTCGTTCGTTCGTTGGCGCTTCTGTCGCTACTGCTGCTGATAATGTTGTTGACTACGATGGTGAGAAAAGGTGTTTAAAAAGACATGGTTGATCTCTGACCATTCAAACTTGAATGAGTTATGTACGGGTATAAACAGCAGTATACAGACTTGTGACGCATACACTTGCGATGAGCATTATTTGGCCTGAGCTTTATACGGCGTACTATTGCTTTCATTTGTCATGTTCGGTATCCCGTGTCGACAATTGTGAGGGATAATTATCCAATTTTAACCAAGTTATCTGTAAAATAACCAAAATACTTGTTACATATTTCGCCATGGGCAATTTATAAAGTCGGTCAAAATGCTGAAAAACTGAAGGCAGAAGTTGTGTGCCTTCCAAGTAGCAACATCGGCAATAAAATTCCTTGTAATAATTGCCATGGCTGGACTTATGGATTCTGTGGCGTGTACCGACATTTCTAATCCATTTCTCTGCAGATTGTCGGCATGATAAGCTATCTGGATATCTTAGAAATAATTTCTGTCGGCACTAGTTATGCTCTATGACTCTGGCGTAGAAGCCCCACGTCTGCTTATGTCTTACTGTTAATTACTAGTGATGAATTCCCAATGACTTACGTACTAATCGCACGAGGCAAGGGGTTTTAAGATATTTGAGTCTGAGATTCTCTTCTTACCCAGAATTTTGTAAACTAGTTACCTCGTCGACTGTTGTCTATCATTCTATGGGAATACTAATTGGCTAAGAATGTGGCGTAGTATTTTTCCTCTCAGAATTGACGTCTTTTCGAGGCATCGTATCATGCGCTTAATTGAGCAAGCGGTTTGGTGCCACGATGTTATTATATGAAATAAGCAAGCGATCTGGTCCATATTACATTTGAATTAATTTTGTCAATCGCATTATGCAATCTTTACTGTACGGCATCTGCAGTATTACAAGTTGGCATGTTGTGATGTATACTTTATACAAATTTGTAAGCAACAATTTTGTTGATTAAGCTGTATGGACTACTAGAGTTATGTTGCTTGTGAACGAAAGCTCTTTTCCAAGAAAGTTTTGACGGTACTTGAGTGAATGAATGAAGCAGAAAAGTCAATCTCACTTACAACAAACTCGTAGATCGTGAATTTCTGCTAATAGCGTTTTCAATTTCAGTCCCCGCGGAGAACTTCTTCAATACTTTCGAGTCATGATTTTTCATGTATGAGGGAATTCGTTTTATACATACAGAGTGAATAATGTTTATTACGAATTAAAAACTCGGTCTAATATCTTCACAAATACATATATAGTACCATATCTAATAGTATACAGGTCCGTCAAACAACGTATGTGTCCGAAACAAAGTTCGAGATTTCCAGTGACCAATAAGTGTAAACTTGTAGGTCCTTAAACTTGTGTATTTCAAACGAGTGTACACACGTACATAACAATTTTTATATGAAAAAATGTAACGTTACCATGTTGGAACTTTTAAGTATAGCTATGATTTACGAGTGTTATCAATACAGACATCATTCAAACAAGTAGATTACTTCTTACCCCGCATATCATCTTAAAATTAATTGATCTGTCTGACATTGGAACGCAATTTCATTTTGAGACATTTTTCACGGGGTATTTTTTATAATTGCACCGGATGACACAAACCTTCGTTTATGTGAATAGAAATATAAAACGTTGAACAAAATATAACAAAAAGAGAAATCTCGAACTGGTGATATTATAATGTAGATATTTGGATAAAAAGTGAGGGCTATTTTCAATGTTCTTCCAAGCGAAGAATGTCATAAATTCGCTCTTCGCGGAATGCTATAAAATCTACTCAGATCTAGTTCCTTATCATGATAAACGATTTTGACGTAAAATTAAGTTTTGATTTTTTTCTTCAAAAGTTTGAAAAAAACTTAAGTGCAAATGCCTAATTGTTATTGTAGACATTTCTATTATGTGTCATCGAAAATTAGGGATAATGGGTGAAGTTGTTAATCTGTTTGCCACGACGGATAATCGTGCAGATGGGTATCGGGGTAACAAGATATCCGGGTTATGATAGGGGCTTTTATACTGACGACGTCGGATAGTCAAGCTTAATTTATGGGCATGTTGCGTAAACATCTTAGATTTCCTAATTATTAATTGATGAAAGGGGACCCTGGGTCAACTTGAGTCCTATCACCGCCGCCTGTGTAACTAGACCCCTAGCTGTAGGATTGTGACAAGTTTGTTCACTTCCCCTGTACTGTATTGTCGATGTTTGATGGTACAGATATGTTTGTATTTTCTATAACTGAACGTAACAAATAGACCTTTCAATTGTTCACACTATTCACTATAACGTGGAATACAACGTGTCAGCAGATTAAACAAGATTGCGAATTGCACCGACTGCCTTTTCCATTTACCAGTCATTATTCGTTTGTTTAGATTGATTTTTGTCTTAATCCATTATTTCTATGCCATTGGCTGTCTGTACGTCTAGATATGAAGAATTGAGCAAAATGAAGAAAAATTAACAAGTTATAATAAAAATCATAATAATATAATATTATGATAATCATAATACAATGTAATCATAATCATAAAATAATTTATTAAAGAGGCAACATAGCAGGGTATACACAGCCTTCCATTTAAGCCTAATGTACGTAACTTATCATGTACAAATGAAGTCTTCCTTTTGTTAACATTTGTCACAGTCTGTCTTAGAGATCGAACGTTTTATAGGAAACAACTCTTGAACCCACTCTACATACGAAATTACCTCCCTTTGCGGTCTAAACCATTTATAAAGAAGAAAATAAAAGTTCAAAATAAGAGTTAGCTTAGTAAGATATATACTGTGATCCAACCATAGTAAAATGTATATTCTGTTGATTGTGATAGTATCACTGTGAGCAATTTAAGAAAAGTCTCGTTGGAACATTTGCCCAGTATGTACTACCTGGTCGGTAGCCATACAAGTGTTCGTCACATTTAGTTGTCAAAGCTAGGTCTATATATTTATAGTAATTACAGTGTGTAATTAGTAGCCTCACATCTACTATACAATTCAACGTGTACTCCTTATTGCGATAACTCGAAGTTGACTCGTTTATACACTGTGAATGTTGTTGTTTTTGTATCTGACAGCTCAAAAGATCTACCGATAATTTCTGTTAGTGCGACGAATAAGGTTACTAGTTGGACCATCATATAACACAAACAATGAAGCAGCACTGATCTTAAATAAATGGTGGTTATACTATGTAATGTAGTAACCTTTATATATATTTAAGGTCGATTGTGAAACAAGTTTTTCCAACATACATGTATATCAATCACTCTCATCACCTCATTCCTGATGTTATCCATCATCACGAGAGTATGTACTGTAGTAGGTACGGGTCTGAACTTTCTACACACTAACAGTCACAAACAGTACCCGCTATTTTTAAAGATTCGACCCCAATTCACGCCAGTAACCCATGCCCTTAACTCTGCAATCAACATTTCCAGTAACGGTTACGGAGGGGAGATAATCAAAATACAAAAATGAACTTAACTAGACATTTTATCAAGGGAGATCACTCTTGATATTTATCTCAAAAAGCTGCATACGAACTATGTGAACATTCTAGCTCATACGAGAACAGATAAGTGCACAGGGTGTATGCACTAAAGAATGAAAACCGCGTAATTATAACAGTTGTCATGTCAAAACTAATGTTTTTTATAATTGATTCCAGCGAAATGTTTGGATAAAAACATTTTTCTCCTCTCGCAATCTATAATATATGAATAAGCATATACAAGGAAACATTTACAATCTGTAATGTTTTTATAACGTACTAAATCTGCCTAATTCTTTGTTTGCTCCTCATACATTGTTGCATTTTCCGACATCTCTGCAACGTTCATCTAATCTGCTAGTCTAAAGCTCTAAATTAGCATGTTTTGAGTTACCCACTATCTAGGAATAGTTTGCAAAGTAGCTGTTATGCATGTTTACTTTATAAATTTCCAGTTCTTAAATCACGTTTATTCTAACAATTTTGATACGATAAGCGTTACCAGGTAACAAATTATTCCAAACTTGTGAGCGGGGATAAAATAGATTTTTTCCTGTCTACGAGGGATGATCAATAAACAACGAGAAAATGAGTATATAACTTTTATATTACACGTTGCCTTCTGACAATATTCCCTGTTGTGCATAGTTATTATACACAAACTAGTAGTAGAAGAAAACATTCTACATAATAGTGTTCAAATATATTGAACAATAAAATGATTTAGAACATTTTTCAGGCTAAAGTTTAAGCAAAACATATAAGATCATAAGACAGTTAATAAGCATTTCCTCGTTACATATTGACCAACCCTCGTAAATAGAAGTTCTAAATAATTTAGAGATTTTGCTTGTTTATATACAAGACGATAAATCATGCCGTGTTTGAATTCATAAGGTTTGGCCTGTGTACAAATAAGCGCTTAAGGCAGATTTCAAATAGTAAAATAATGTTCCAATAGTTCTGTCAGATTTAAAGTCTGCCAATCTTAACATTGTTTAACATAGTTTTTGTGATCACATTGGCCAAGAATACCGCAATTACATCGATTATAATAATTATAGTGAAAATACAACTGAAAACATCTATGTCGCATTATTTATCAAAATTCTGTATTTGTTAAAACTACTTCCATTTGTTTTAATTGATTATTTGTTTTAATAATTGATACAAGTATCTTTTTCGAAACATACGAAGGATTACAAATATGCAAGTATTTATTCTTTACAATGCATGTTTATCAAGCTTATGCCTGTATGCAAGATTTCTTTCCTTTTTGTCAGAATGTAAAAAAATGGTCGAAAATGGGCAAAATTTAGAAGATCTATTTCATAGAGGTCCGTGAAGTTGGCAGTTAGCTGTTAGATGTTAACTCAGAAGTTAACTAAAAAATATTTTTGAGTCAACTTCTGGCAGATGTTAACTCAGATGTTAACTCAAACTACAATTTTAAATTAACTTTCGAGTTAACTTCTGGTAGAAGTTAACACCTGAGTTAACTTCTGCCAGAAGTTCACTCGAAAATATTTTTTGAGTTAACATCTGAGTTAACATCTGGGTTAACTTCTGGCAGAAGTTTACTCAAAAAATATTTTTGAGTTAACATCTGAGTTAACTTCTGCCAGGAGTTCACTCGAAAATTATTTTTTGAGTTAACTTCTGAGTTAACATCTAACAGCTAACTGCCAACTTCACATACCTGTTTCATAGTCATGTTAATTTATGCTTAAATAAAACAAAAGGCGAACTCCTGGAACAATCATCGGTGTGAACATGCATCCTATAAATTGCATTTTTTGCATAGATTATATTGTGTGTTTTTTTCAATCCTATACATGTTAAGGAGGACCTAACTACCTTGTGCGTATGTGCGAACATTCAAAACTCTTTTAAATAAGAACAAACACAAATTTAAAAACCCTAATAAAAATCCAGATAGAAGGGCAGCATGCACTCAACAGAAAAGGTCGCCGAGCACGAAAGGCATAAAAAAGAACACATACAAAAGACCAACACATACCACAAGCATACGTCACAATGTCCAACACAAAACTGAACAAGGAAATAAATCTTAACCGCTACAAGTCCAAATGTCAGGTGACAAAAAGTCCCAAAAAGTTGAAGAATTACTGTAAATGGTAAACATAATTTCAACATTCGAGATGGATGTTTTGAACGAACAATAAGTCTCCTTTGTTAGAGTTTTGCATCAAGGCGCACCCGTGTAATGTTACTGATCTGAAAGTATTTTTACAGGAAAGTTCAATGTCCAACTTTTTCAAGGTAGGCCTAGGCTTTACTGGCTTGGCCTTAGCTGTGTTCGCTGCCCGGCTCATACTCACACTCTAAAATACATCTAACTATACGTACACCAATATCGATTTATTCCTTTTGATATGCATCTTTATTAAACATGTGAATAACAAAAATGCTCCATCCAGTGACCTAAATGTTGTTGGGATGTCTTTTCCAATATTCACGGAAGTGGATAAAAGTTGTTTATCTTTGTTTGACAACTGTTTTCAAGTGATTTTTTTGTTGCTTTTTATCGACGACCAAACCCAATGAGAACCCCGTTCCAAACTAATTCATACCAATTTCCAACTGTTTGGTGCACTCTCTTACTCTCTCTTGACGAACCACATTGTATAATTATTCTACTTGGGAATAAGTTGAGCGTCCACATTTTCTTCACGCCAACTATCAAAGTCCGAATTTGTTCACCGGTATTCTTCCCAGTACTGTCAAACTTTAATGTGGTTCTAGGCATTTGACTTCTAACTGTTTTCTACCTCTTTTTGTTGTTGATAAACAGAAACACTCATTTTTCCCTCCTTCTTTTCATGTTTGCAATGTCATCTTTGTAGTTTAGGTCACTGTGTCTTTTTTTTAAGAGCTGTCCTTATGGTGTGGGTGTGTGGTTGTCCTTGTGTTCTTTGGATAATGCTATGTTTGACTGACTGAGGTGACAGGCTGTCGGAGCGTGGAGTCATGTGTCTATGTTCCTCTGAAACTTTGAAAGTCAGCATAAGGCTGCCTCGTATACTTCTGAATGTCATGTTCACTTTTCGTTGAATGGTGATCTTGTTCGAATTGTAAATACAATGAAACTAGGTCGTTTAGCTGAAATTATGACATTCAGCTTTTTATTACTGTTATTCTTTTAACTTTTAGGACACCAGACAGCTAAAGCTATGTGTATTTCAATCGTGTTACTGATGAAACTAAGTCATTCAGCTAGGGCATTCACATTTCTGATTGCTGAAACTAGTTTATTCAGCTTTTTGAAAGCTGGTATTTGGGCAGTTTATTTTCTTGTTCGGTTATGTGTTAGGCATGGTGCCTTGTTATTGTGGTATGTGATGGTTTGCTTGTGTTTTCTGCGCTCGGCTGGTTAAGTTGAGTGCTGCCTTCCCTGTGCGACGTTATATAATCTTTTGTCGCATTCGTAGTAGCGTTAAACCTGTGTCTGACTTTGTGTTTGTGTGTTTTTATAGTGCATGGTCTTTCTTTATTTTGCCTTTGTGGTGAGCTTTTGTGTGCTCTGCTGTTCATGTAGAGTGTGCTTTCGATTAAGTACATTGTATCACAGGTATTCGGCATGTTGGCTGTGACCCCCCACCCCCTGCCAGTGAACCACTCTACAACCCATACAGTGAGCTTAAAAATGTTTAAATAGTGTCCGAACAACATAAAATAACATTTCATTAAATATCTGAAAAATCCCCTTGGTGTCTTATAACATTAGTAGAAGGTAAACAAGAATGTCACTGTCAGCTACGACTCAACTTCACAGAAGCACTTCAAAGTTCTACAAATATGGACCCAGCTTAACAACTACCAGCTATTTTCATGTGGGAAGGATACCCCTATACAATTAAACACCAACAACTACTGGACCTTCACCAATTCGTCGATCACAGAGTCCTAAACAATGTCTAAACAACTCTCGACGTACATTTTGTACGTTGGTATACTTACAAGTGATGTGAAGTCGGTGCTCGATTTGCACGTATGCAAAGCGCTTGGTACATGTTTCACGGTGTATAACCGTATCGGTACCCTCTCAGTGCAAAATGATATATCGGTACCCTCTCAGTGCTGGCACCGGTCTCTCTCAGTGCAAAACAATGAATTCGATTGACGAAGATCCACAGGAGAGGTAAGAAAATCATTTTTTTGTCCAAAATACCGGTTTATGCATAAAAATCGATAGCCCACGGAACCCCCCGATGATTAACCATTGTGTTCCTGTTGTTAAAATAGTTCTATCATTTTTCACAAGTTCTGGTGTGGCTGGAATGTTGACCGAGGGGCTTTGTGCGAATGAACATCAAGCCATGTTTATGAAGCTTAAATGCAACTTTTCTTCAATATAGCAAATATCTAGTACCTCAGACGTAAAGCCGTTGATCATATCTTGCCCCTAAAAGCCTTTTATTCGGTAACTTCCATCACATTTCTTAAAAAACACCCTACTTTCGGTTTAGACGCGGCACCGGTACCCTCTCAGTTCTGGCACCGGTACCCTCTCTGCTCGTTGCAGCTGACTAGCACCGGTACCCTCTCTGTATACTTGCAATCAAATTGATCGTATTCTATAGCTTTACGAGCAGAGAGGGTACCGGTGCCAGAACTGAGGGTACCGATACGGTTATACACCGTGTGTTTATACTACAGTCAAACTATCGTCAATATGCGGACAAAAATGACACCTATCGCGGCGATCAACCCAGTTTTGGGCCGTATATTGGCGATAGTTTGGTCGCAGAATAAACATGTACCAAGTGCTTTGCAATACTGATCAAACTGTCGAAAGTTGGATTTACAAATTTACTGTTTACAGCTTCGTTAGACCTCGAAACATCAGGGTTACCAATCGTAAGTGCTTTATTTAAACTTACTGGCATGCATTTTCTCAGTTATTGTTGCTACCTGCGTAATACGTGCAAATCAAACACCGACTTCACATCACATGTAAGCCTACCAACGTACACAATGACAGTGACATTCTTGTTTACCTTCTACTAATGTTATAAGACACCTAGGGGATTTTTCAGATATTTAATGAAATGTTATTTTATGTTGTTCGGACACTATTTAAACATGTTTAAGCTCACTGTATGGGTTGTAGAGTGGTTCACTGGCAGGGGGTGGGGGTCACAGCCAACATGCCGAATACCTGTGCATTGTATTATATTAGTTTGATGTATTATATATTGTTTATACATTTGTTTTTCTATTGATCAACGGTTTTATTATTATTTTGTTTTATGACCAGATTTATGTTAATATCCTTTCCGCTACCAAATTTGTTTTCGGGTCTAGGTGAAATTCATATGGACCCTATATACCGTCCCTGAGACATTATTGACTTGCAGCACAGGATAAATACTAGATACATGCTGATGCTACACCCGATCGAAAGTTAAAGTAGGCATTATTGTCAAAAATGCGACTAAAGTCCCTTGAGTCACTGGAAATGACGATCGGACAGTGTCCCTTGCGCGATTAACTTTAGTCTGGAATGAATTTGTATCCATGGCAGCATTTAGGACGTGAATTATGGAAGGCCAAAATGGCCATCCCGGCCAGTCTGCATTAGTACGCGAATGTAGTGGAAAGAATATGAAACTTGAATCACCTTTTTGAAGTTATTGTAAGTTTAAAAAATGTCACGTTGATCGAAGCTGACTTGCCTGTGAGAAGACCACACGTTTAATGAACAAACTTATTACAAGTCTGTCAACACGTATACATCAACAAAACTAAATCATTACAACAGCTCTCCAATTTCGACAAATCATTACGCTAACTACTTATGAAATATTCATTTCAATCTAATTGTGCGCAAATATCACTGATTGCTTCGACCATTACCAGGTTCGGTTTGTTGACGCCATATTCAATTTATTGTCGTCTACAACTATCACATGGTCATCAGATACAATTATCGTCAAATATGCAAATATGTCCCATTTATTTTATATAAGCGGATAGTATTCTGTAAAATAAGCGGTATAAATATTTTCTGATATTCAGACTGTTATAAAAGGGGTCTATAAATTATACATAATAACGCACTAATCTATATGGTGATAACGTTACAAATGTATATTACTGCAAAAGTTAAAATATATTGTTTATGAAAAGTTGTTCATTTTCGCAAAAACAGGTAGAAAAGATATATTTAAAAAAAACAGCTGGAGCAGTATCTGTGGAGCCTTAATATGGTGTGGTGTAAATGTTTCGGAGACACGTGTACGATCATGTAAACGGTCCTATTTGCCACACGTCATGGTGGTCTTTATGTTTGTTTACGTCACACTGAGACAGTCGTAAGAGCATGACCACTCGGTTGGTAGGGTGACTATTGCCAAAAAAGTCCTCTATTTTAGGAGTAGGTAGGACCCGTATGTTAACAAGACATGTTATATACCAAAATGTTCGGGAAAGTCTGTAGTATCTGAGACTGCCGGCATAAATTGCCAAAAGTGGTGGCGTTCCGAGAAATCCAAGATGGCGTCCAAGATGGCCGCCTTTTTGACAGTACTAGTCCAACTTTTTTTCCTTGAGATTGTCACCCTACCAGGTTGTGTCCTCCTCTTATTTACCAACGATCTCCTGCTTCGATGGAAGAGAAAACAACATTTTGTGTGATGATGCAAGGAATCCAAGTCCGCTACCCTAAGTCTTTCCGAATTATCCCATTGGCACTTTAACGTGTCTGGTATATAGCCCGGCACAAGCAAGGCTAACTCTGGGTCACCAACCAGATGATTTAAATCTCTTTATGCTTTAAGAAACGTCCAATGAGAATGTCTATGACAACATATCTCAAATTTGTGTTCATTATAGTGTCACTCCTTGTGAAATTGCTAGTCAATGGGGCCGATGTGACACATCTGTTCTGATCACAATGCCCATTGGTTCCTGGTTGGAAGAATATAAACATTGAATGCCTTATATTATAAAGGGGATTGAGATATTTTTTGAAATTGGTTGTCAAATTTCCTTCCCATGTGCAGATATTCCTCAGTCTAATTCCTTGGGGGTGTGGTTGTTCATGATGTCAAATACCACTGTGGTAGATTTTCATTACAATGAAAACCTGGAAATAGGCGACCGTCTAATTTCCGTCTCCGGTCCATAAAATGCGGACCAAGTCTTATTCCGGCAACATGTGACGACAGGGTTTTTCAAATGCTCGTGCATCGGGAAAGTCTTTATGTCTAATTCCCCGTGCACCCCCCTCTGGGGAAAACATTGATACGTGCATTACTCAGCCAACTAAACCATTCATTGATGAGCTTACCCCAGGAGTTTGTATACATGATCTATGATAAGATAATACTAGATCAAAATTATTGTTTAGATTTTACATGTTATATTAATAACTATCGACAGCTAATTCCTGATGGGTTCCATCGTCACAGGGTTGGAGAGAAGAGAATCCAGATTTTTTCTTTGTTCTAGCAAAAGATTAAAATAAAAATGAACATGACAAAATATACATTCCAAATATACAAACAGAAACTCCAAATGACTAATACATCATATGGTTACAGTAGTTGGAAATATAAGAGTTTACCAAATGAGGAGACATATTGATTTTGTGCTGGACGTCTGTCTGGATGAGATTTACTAAACATCGAGTATCAAGTTTCGAGTTGAATTATTCGAGTTTCGAGTTGGATTTATCAAATTTCGAGTTGAAATTATCGAGTTTTGAGTTGAAGTTATCGAGTTTCGAGTTGAAATTAGAATTAATCGAGTTTCGAGTTGGAATTATCGAGTTTCGAGTTGAATTTATCGAGTTTCGAGTTGAAATTATAGAGTTTCGAGTTGGAAATATCGAGTTTCGAGTTAAAATTTTGTAGGTAACAAATTGTGTAAATTTTTTATCCCATTTTGGCAACACTGAATGGAACCAAACAAAAGTTCAGCTTAGTCGTAAAGGTACTTTGGTAACCATGTTTCAACCTATTAGATAAAACTAAGCATTTCATTTTACTGACTCGCACTGAAGAAAATTAAAATTTGCAAAACTACCCATAATTTTCTGTCAGATACTGCTTCTATACCAGTAATTATTTCTTGAAATTGAATGAAAATCTTGTGCTGAATGGGGTGGGGGGGGAATTGGTAACTCACTCCAGATGCAAAAAGTGCCAAAGAGTTAGGGCTTGTTGGTTTCTTGACTTTTAAAGTAGCAGTGTATGTAAGATGGTCCTGTCATTTAATATAGGTTTGTATAAAATATATCATAAAAAATAATGTAATAACCAACAACCCACAAATCATAACATAAAACGCATATTGACTAAGTTTGCAACCTGCAATAGTAACCAACAAAATGCAATTTATGAGTAATGAAAACTGCACATTGTAACTGCGATAACTGCTACCCGAAACTCGAAAATTTCAACTCAAACCTCGATATTTTCAACTTGAAACTCCTGCCTGCCTCCTTTACCATTGCTCGTATATCAATGAAACTTCACATGAACAATAAAAGGGTTGAGTTTTTGTCGAACTTAGTGATAATGGTATGTAATCATCTATAGCTAACACATTCCGTTAATTCGACAATTTATGCTAAGCGCAATGTTAAAAATGCTTTTATTTGAATTCAAAGGGAGGTAATTTGAAACACACAAAAGTTTGACTCAATCTGCATCAAAATGCTTTAGGCATTTTCGATATCGAAATTGATTTCCTTAACAATGATACATGTATTGATGTTTATTGCCTGAAAACAGTCTAAGTAGCCTTAATCAGATTGTTTTATAATCACAATGATGTATTAACAAAGTCAGTTATTCCACTTTGTGTTCAGTCTGGGACGAATATACTCCAGGTTCAGTGTAAGAGTGTTGCCATCCCTGAAATTCTTAAATAGTGTCGGCAGATCAATAGCTACAATGCTTCTACTTGTATAGACACGTATAGTTCTTCATTAAGTATTGTTCTATAATCACATGAAAAGTGGATACGTTTGTGCTGAGTATAGTTTGTTTATATGGTTGTATTATATAGTTAGTAGCCAGGCTATCCCGGGTTTCTTTTTAAATGCTTAAATTATAGAGATACAACCATAAGGAATATAGACGCAACAATCATGACCGGCTGGTATTCCAAACCATATACCCAACAGTGAGTTAAACAACACTGTGTGCGCCAGCCTATTAGAAACAATCTCCATTGTTTTAAGTATATTTTATCTCTTTAAGTCTAATAAACCACCAAAACAATCCAGACATCCAGACAAAGTTTAATATAAGATAATTATAACCATTTTATCCGAGGATACCCGATTGCTATCCAAGATGGCGTTATTGTGTAGCAGTATCAGGAATCCGGAATGGACTCACGCGCCATTCCCGGCACCATCTGATTAAATTATAGTGATTAGTGTCATCCATTATGGATAAATACATCAGATTATCAAGATTAGAGGGCGCTTTTGTGACACCGACGCCAGTAAAAATCTCAACAGAGTTCCATGCAGCCGAAAATATATGAAGTAAATTGTATATTAAATTTGTCTATCATTATTCCGATATTTAACTGATTATTTTCTGATACACGTTTCTGGTATAAAGTATAATCCCATTATTCGGCATTTCCATAAAAATTCTAGGAAGATATTTCATATAGCATACCAGTATTTTTTATAGTTCGCGACAATGCAATGGGTTGATTTTCCACGCCAATCAGCATAAGGAATGTGTCAATTATTGAGAGAGAAAAGTTTTGAATTTACGCCAACTTGTACACATGTACGACTACAACCACCAGCATTACCATTGTAGCCAAATCAAGAAAGGCCTATAGTAAAAGCTATTTTAAATCGTGTTAAGAAATAAACATCGAGTTGTTGAACAAGAGAGATAATACTCCGATTATGTCACATGACCACTGAGATCAAGTGAAACGCATTTCTATAAAAAAAAGCATTTTAAGCTGTAACATTATTACTTCAATATGACCACTACTTTTCTAAAACAAATCGGAAACATTATTTTAACTGCGATCAACGATAAAATGTATGATTAATAAGGAAAATTCAGAATTCCTATTCTTTCATATCGCGTGGCGATGAATACAACGAGGAATGAATGAGATATCCAGGGTGATTAATATAAGCGTTATCTAGAGCTTGTTTCACAATCGACCTATAAAAAAATTAGTACGAACTCATTTGGCGTCGACAAACTGAGTCTGGTAAATGTCGAAACAATCAAAGCTATTTTGAAAATGAATATTAATATGTCGTTAGCGTAGTGACATATCGACATTGGAGAGCTGATATATGAGAGAGTCAAAAGTCAATGTGCTGTAGCTGCTAGTTTCGCCTTGTTAAAAGTCAATGTACTGTGGCTGCCAGCAGCGCCTTGTTAAAAGTCAATGTGTTGTGGCTGCCAGTGGCGCCTTGTTAAAAGTCAATGTGCTGTGGCTGCCAGTTTCGCCTTGTTAAACGTCAATGTGCTGTGGCTGCCAGCGGCGCCTTGTTAAAAGTCAATGTGCTGTGGCTGCCAGCGGCGCCTTGTTTAAAGTCAATGTGCTGTGGCTGCCAGTTTCGCCTTGTTAAAAGTCAATGTACTGTGGCTGCCAGCAGCGCCTTGTTAAAAGTCAATGTGCTGTGGCTGCCAGCGGCGCCTTGTTAAAAGTCAATGTGCTGTGGTTGCCAGTGGCGCCTTGTTAAAAGTCAATGTGCTGTGGCTGCCAGCAGCGCCTTGTTAAAAGTCAATGTACTGTGGCTGCCAGCGGCGCCTTGTTAAAAGTCAATGTGCTGTGGCTGCCAGTGGCGCCTTGTTAAAAGTCAATGTGCTGTGGCTACCAGTGGCGCCTTGTTAAAAGTCAATGTGCTGTGGCTGCCAGTTTCGCCTTGTTAAAAGTCAATGTGCTGTGGCTGCCAGCGGCGCCTTGTTAAAAGTCAATGTGCTGTGGCTGCCAGCGACGCCTTATTAAAAGTCAATGTGATGTGGCTGCCAGCGACGCCTTGTTAAAAGTCGACTTGTGACTCAATAACTGGGGTGGATGTACAGTCGATTGACCGGATGCATGTCTGATAAATAGACACATACATGTTGTATTAGCATTACTAGACGAAGGAAGATAGCGGTTTTCATTGTTATCTCTAATAATTAAACTTTAACTACGTTTGAACTTTTTATATTTGCTCGCAACCACTTGATGGCCATAATAGACTTTAACTAGGTACTTGTTGTATTGATGCATGCAATACGAGCACTTATTGATTAATTTGGCAGCAATTGGGAAAACAGACCCGATACTGGTCGCATTCGTTAGCTGATAGTAGTAGTGTTTCCAATTGCGCGAATTGTTAGATCAAGGACGAATCTGGCCAATGGTATGGTTTGTTCCCAAAAAGTATGGATCGGGAGGCAAACACTTAACCCTTAGACAATAACGCCTCCGCTTATTGTAACAATATGAGGTTATAAGGGTCATTTTAGGTGAAATCAAGCATTTGACAAGCATGCCTATTATCCGTGTCCAATATTTGAAGCATGTGGCCCTCGAATTGCAAGGTGCCTTTTGTGCAATGTACGAGGGTTGTCCAAAATGTTCATAAAGATGTGTCCGACATTTCTTGGGTAACCATTCTTCGTTTCAACTAAAACACCCGTACGTTTGTTAACGGAAATAGGGGGACTCAAATTGTCGATGAGATTTCTCTGAAGCAGACGTTTGGATGATGGCACAATGGAGGGGCTACCAATCGCCTTGTCGTGGCACGGGTGTGTACCATATTGTTATGAACGGTATTTGGTCATGGCTCCAACAGCATAGTGATAAGCAGGCGGCATATTGGGTGCCGAAAAATGGCCGAGTCTGCATCGAACGGCGATCGGATTGGATATGTGATCCAAGTACTAGTCAGTTGACTTCGCGGGCCAGTGAAAGTCGTTGTTCAGAGTATTTAGTTAATTAAGTCTCCATGAAGTTATTGATCAACACTCGTATATAGTTCTGCATTTAGTGTCACATACTTGTTTTACTGCTAAATGTCCATGAATTTATTGATCACCCCTCATATATAGTGCTACATTTAGTGTCACATACCTTTTTTACTGCTAAATGTCCATGAATTTATTGATCACTCCTCATATATAGTGCTACATTTAGTGTCACATACCTTTTTTACTGCTTAATGTCCATGAATTTATTGATCACCCCTCGTATATAGTGCTACATTTAGTGTCACATACTTGTTTTACTGCTAAATCTCCATGAATTTATTGATCACCCCTCATATATAGTGCTACATTTAGTGTCACATACCTTTTTTACTGCTAAATGTTCATGAATTTATTGATCACCCCTCGTATATAGTGCTACATTAAGTGTCTAATACTTTTTTACTGCTAAATGTCCATGAATTTATTGATCACCCCTCGTATATAGTGCTACATTTAGTGTCACATACTTTTTTTACTGCTAAATGTCCATGAATTTATTGATCACCCCTCGTATATAGTGCTACTTTTAGTGTCACATACCTTTTTTACTGCTAAATGTCCATGAATTTATTGATCACCCCTCGTATATAGTGCTACATTTAGTGCCAATACTTTTTTTACTGCTAAATGTCCATGAATTTATTGATCACCCCCCGTATATAGTGCTACATTTAGTGCTGCATATTATCTGAGCACAGGTCATTCTCACTTTACCCACCACCATACATTACATATCATGATAACATGACAGCATACACAGCTGGTACTCTGGGCTGGGCCCAATGTTTGGGCACAAACTCCTGTCAGCCGGTATTGATAAAGTTTGATATAAATATGTCTTAAATCGGCTTCTTTATCTCGAGTGGATTTCAAAATTTAACGCGAGGAAACACGCACCAACGAAACAACGTATACAATTGGCAAAATAGAAAATTAGGGGTTATAGACCTTTTATAGAGGTAGATTTAGGGGATTAGGCTAATGGCTTGATGTCACATACTGCTATTTTATGTGCAAACCGTGTATTTGCGTACGCCTTATCGGGATACGAAGTTATAAACTGTCCGTAAATTTGTGAAAGTTAAGTTTGTAGCAACCATGTTATGCTCGTATCATGCGAAGAAAACGGACAGATTTGAAACAGTAGATAAGTTGTCTTCAAGTAGATGTTAGTCCCCCCCCTCCAGAATCGACACATATGGTGAATGAAGGACGATTTTCTGTAATGCGTCAGCAGGTATTGACACATTATGTGCTCGTTGCTCAAGGACTTAAACTGTAAGGTTGAAAGTGAAAGAATTACATCGTATAGCTTAATATATAAAGCTGACAATCCATAATCAATATTAAGTGTACGGACGTTGCGTTAGACACCTTTGGAGTGACGTCCGTATACTGCGTCCGCTTGCCTAAAAAGTCGCTCACTGAGCGATGTTCGCGGACACCATAATTATGCAGACGACATGTGCGTCCTGGGAAAGCGGAGACATGGAATATATGTCTTACGCTATGGGAAACGAGAGTGCCTTTAAAACACTTTCGTTTTGTCACTGAACAAATTCAAAATAACAAGAATAATAAAATTCGTTCAAACTTGAACACAGAATCATGCTAGAAACAGACTATTGCAAAAACACGATAATTCGTCACTGCCAGTGTGTATCTGAGTTATCTGTCCTTAAACCAGTGTTTAACTTCAAAGTTGAATATCCAACGGCAGATAATTCATGAATGAGCACTTTGAAATTATGATTTTGTTTTGCTTTAACATAATTATTATACGGTCTTAGTGACACGACCTTTGAGTATGTTGATCTGAAACTTACGGAAAGGTAAGAATTAGAAAGAAACTATTTTAAATGTTTATGTCTTCCTTATCGTCGCGACATTCTGATCACCTCGGCCTTTATGCATTGCAATATACATTTTTGTACATACTACTTACCGAAGACAAACGCAAATGGCCGAGCTTTCACGATTGTCGTCGTGAAACACCCACCAGAGATTCCTGAAAGAAACACTGGATTGACTGGATATGGTGCATGCAGGTAGGCATATTCGTTGAGAAGACATTTAGATTGCTTCAAAACCGTTTAAAGTCATTGTACACATGTCATGCAGATTCTTTGTCATGTAGTGAAACTACTTCATCTTGAAATTTTGACCTTTACAGTCAGGTCTGGATCAAACGACATCCAATATACTGACAAATGCATTATACTGACATCATGTTTTGGAAGCAAAAGTATTAAAACGCTATTTTTATCAATTCAATCAGTATATTGACATTTTTCTTGGAAACAAACAGCGTCGTTGTATCAAGTCCTGATTGTATATGAAAGTGAAAGTGAAAGTAGAGTAAGTAATGCCTCTCTCCGTACATATACATGCTGTCAGTGTTGTTATATACATACATGTATCAATATATTACTGATGTGGTGTGATGAAGTTACATTGATACTGCTAATGTAATCATTCTTTCTGTGGTGGTTGTTGTGATAGCCGAGTGTTCTTACGCACTTACTTCGCGTTGTCAGGTGATGGCGCCGTGAAGTATAAGTTCGAATCCCAATATTGGTGCAAACTACATGTCATTATTGTTACTGCCCATACGTTGCTAGAGTAGCTGCAAGGGGAGCCACATGCCAACCAGATCATTTACCTTCTTTCTAAATTTGTACAATACACGTGTCTTTATCATGACTAAATAAAGACCGGTGTCAGGCGCTCAAACTACCGAGCATTGCGCTTATTAACCAGTCAGGTTTCTGCTGAAATATGGCAGGCATATGAGTGCCTCCAGTCGTATTTGAACCAGGATCGCCAGATTAGACGTCAAGCGCTCTAACTACTGAGCTACGATGGCACATCAAAGGCGAATTTTTTACTTAGTGTTTATTATGCTCAAAGGACGTTATTTTCAAAAAAGCTCTGATGTAACTACGAAACGAAACACTAAAATACCCTCGACAAATCATGCACGTACACAGCTCATAAATCTCTATTAGAGTCTGTATTCCCTCTAGCGTTGTTATGACTATTATAGTTGTACACATCAAAAACTACGCTCCGTATCTGCAACATAATAATTACATTATACTGAATGGTTCGTCCAGATGACTGGATTACAAACTAGACATACTGGCTTCTATTTACTTCCGAACAAAACAACATTTATTATAGAAATCTAGCTCAATTATGTTCCTTCCATTAGAATATACTAGTACTAACCCTCGTGCTTTATTTCTAAATCCATTTCAACGTTTCAATGAAGTGTACCAGTCAGGTCGACTTTAGTCCAAGTTAATCTTCAGATTAACGAGTCAAAAAATGAATCAAAATGAATGATTTTTACCAGATTATTTCCAATCACCCTGGCGCGGTATAAAAACCGTTCCGTCGACATTCTGGTCCGGATATCTTTTATCGCGCGGGTTGATCAATCTAAGATGGCGCCGATTTCTTTTGTATGTGATAGCGGCTATAACAGACGCTCCCCCATTATATTGCGGCTAAATCCTGATTGTCTACACACAAACTGGAAAATATAAAAATAAAAGAATAAAAAGCTGAATATTAAGGTAGGAATATTATGCTACGTAATACGCGCAGAAAATGCAATCAGAGTGTTTAGAGACCATTTTTATGCTGGGTTGCTTGTCGCGGTCATGGTCCAATGGTTAGTGCGCCGGAGTTGCAACCCGGCGATCCGGTTTCAATTCCTTATCGCCGCAGGTCAAACCGTTTCATGAATATTTGACATTGTCGACTTTCTTCCACTTGTGTAGATGTTGCTGCTAGTAAATGTGTTCTGGTTATGAAACAGGTCCGGAAAAAAAACTGGTTAAGTGAATCGGCCGCCGTATATAACTGAAGAAATTGTGCATTAAATTCGATTCTAACACTGTCTGTATTTTGCTCCATGAAAACGTATAGAGCTGTTACTGTAGCGTTATCTAATAAACGGTATATCACGATAGAATTTCGGCTGTTTAATTTTTCTCCCGCGTATAATTCGCGATTTTTATCAATGAAATTTACGTCTTGTTTATTCATGACGTCATGAAGTGTGACGTCGCCGTAGAGCGCGACGTTTTGCTTAGCGTTTCTGTTTATTTACTGGATTATAATATATATATTCTAGCAACATGTTATTGCATGTATCAATTTATATGCGTAAACTTGAAATATGTAATTGGAATTTGGCGTTAAATAAGCATCAGTTTGGCGACAAATAAAGATAATAGTAAAGCTTTAAAATCCAGGGGCGTAAGTTACGATTCTTTCAACAGCGGAAGTTGTCTATAGCAACATGATAAATAACTCACCAACTTCGCAAACAAATTAGTCCGTATACATTTGAACAAATTACACGTGTTAGAATGCAAATAGATAGCAGTTTTGCGTGATATACCGGTGAATAGATCACGGTTTGTCGTTCATATGCATAGTTATTAATCACTCAGGCATACGGCCTTCGTGATTAATTCCTACGCATAGGGGAGACCGGGGCTATGTGATACACGTTTCTGTTTTTTACCCTTTTATAAAACACGAACACATATACAGCCCTTGTAATAGTGTCTACATAAAACTACACTTAATTTTGACCAAACACGTTCTTTAATTAATCAATTTACCTATGTAATAACAATTTACAGCTTGTAGAAAATGGTAAGTAAATGTAACAAATAACCCCGTTTGTTGGGGACAAGTGTTACAGTCCCTGGGGCAAAATGTTACATGTAGTAAATTCCGACTAACCTGAAGCTTACCTCCATGAATCACGGACGGAGGTGAAGAGGCGAGGTCGGAAAGGTTGGGTGCGGTTGAATTTTGATTGTTTGGAACATAGTTAAATTTTTCATACTTGTCCGCCCTTAGCCCAAAAAGGTCGGGGCAATGTGTGACACTTTACGAACTATTTTTAAGCGGTTGAAATTATTGATGCATAGTTATATTGAATAATTAAGTAACTTGCTTTGTCGAAATTGAGTGTAGTTTTATGTATACACCTTTACTAGGGCCGTATATGAGTTCACGCTTTCTAAAATGTAGAAGTTATTAAAATATAACACTTAGCCCCGGTGACCCCTTTGTATTATGTAACAAATTGCCCCCAAGAACACTTGCGTGAATAAATCGCTCTATAGTAAATACCAAAGGTGGCCAAATCCCATTTCTTATTGCTACGACATGTTTGATGTGTACTTAAGCGTTGGCCCATAAGCCAAAATATATACCAAATATTGAATATAGAATAAATTGACATTTGAAAAATTGTAAAAATGTTACAAAAAAGCTTGAAAACGTGTTTTCACCCTGTAAAACAATTTGTGAGGATTTGAACTGGTCGCGACATAGCGGATAAAATGGCGGCTCGAAAAATGATAACATCAACATGAATGATAATGTAATATAAGGATATCAAAGGTTTGAAAATGCAGTGTAACATTTTGCCCCGTGTAACGCTTAGCCCCGGTCTCCCCTATGGACTCTAAACTGTTATCTATTCACCGGTATATCACGCAAAACAGCGATCTATTTCCTAAATAAACAAACATCATACCGGGTTATTCTTGTATCCCTGGCCAGAGAAATATTACATTATATTATCAGTACCATCTCGGTGACCAAGTGGTTAAGACAGGCACATTGGAAGAGGGAGATTGAAGGTTTGAATCCCTACGGAAGCTAGGTTAGAACTGATGCGGTTGGTTGGTGAGCTACCAGCTACTAGTAGTTAAAATAATGGTTATCGTAGGCCCATATCTACTGTTTAAAAGTTTATGATTGGACGACGTGTCGTAGCATTAATCAAAATGATGTTCAACTGTAGTTTAAAATTGCTGACATGGAGTTACGAGGTTTAGACCCGCAACAAGGAGTTGGGGTCAAATGCTCTACATAGACACAAGACTTGGGCTGCTGCTACTGTCATGCCGTCTTTTCCGGCGACTTTTGGTGCACTGTTTACAGTTTCCACTACTTTCGCTTTCCGATCCGATCGTGTACATGTATATACATGTAATTATAGCGACAGACCGAACTTCATTATCAAATTGGTGAACAGATCGAACAATGATTCTCGGTTAGCTTGATATCTCAGCAGTCTGAAATCGGTTGATGAACTTGCGGGTCAAATGCCCACTAAATCTCTCAATGTAATGTATATTATGGGTGCCTAGAATTAACCTCTGAATATAACAAACAACAAATGGCTAGATATGAATCCCACTCGGAATTGCAAGAGAAAGAATAACGACGAAAAGGGAAAAATATCAAAATTTCATAAAATATCAATAATTTCCAAAATGGAGGAAAATAAAAGTTGTGTATTCACAATATTAATACGTATAATTATATCAACAAATGTGGGGAAGATTTACGAATATTTTCAGACATATTACAAGCCGATAGCCCTTGTGAGAAAGGAATAATTCAAGTTTTCCCAAAGCTTATGATTGCTTGGAAATGGAAAAGTGACCCATACAAGACTGCTTGGATATTGAGCTAACCGTAAAGCATTGTGTGATCTGTTCACCAATTTGATAATGAACCATCAATTTCCAAGACCTGCGACATGGACTATTTGGAAAATTAAAAATTGTTTGCGTCAAATTAAAACTCGATTCCACAGAGACTGACATCGATACAGTATGAGTGATATAAACAGTAACATACTTTCAAATCCTCCTTTAAAAGAGACCAGGGTACTGTTTTATCAAAGCACTTACGGAAATAGTAAACTTACGTCCAAATTTGAATTCTTTATCATTTTTTATAACTACAAATTACGATAAAGGGATGAGTAATTTTAGCAATCGTTCAGTTAAAGAACGCCTACAAAACCGTACTTGTCCCGTAGTTGTAAAAAATATAATAAGGAATTTAAGTCTAATCGTAACTTTAATATTTTCGTAAGAGCTTCGATAAAACAGTACCCAGCAGTCTCAACTACTTGTGCCAGACATTGATCACGCGATCTGTGTTATTGTTTGGTGCAGTATCCATGGTAGAGACATGTCCGAATATTAGAATTTGGACTCAATGTAAACTATGATAACCTGTAAAGCATAGGTCCCACTGAGAATTTTGCATCGGTAATGTACTCCCGATTGAAATTAATGAGTATTCAGGACACCGGGGACAAGTTCCTCGTGGATAAGGGGAAGCTTCGGGGAAGTCACGAGGCAGTTTGTGATATCGGAAAGAATTGTGATGAATCGGGTGGTATCGGAAGAAATCGGGAGAACATCGCCGATGTGGAATTCCAAAGTGGGACCTAGGCTTAGTCTAATTCCTTCCGCATACGTTTAAATACGCTATAAGCATGCAAAGCAGAATGTTCTGAACATGTTCGAAAACGGGGTAAACCGAAATGAATAACTCGCTGGCTTAGAAGAATGAGGTCTATTTACGACCTCATGAGACCCATACATACTTAATCTACATCACAATTCGCTCTTCATAAGTATTTCAGTAGTTTTCTTGTTTTCTCTAAATAGCTTCTTGTACAAGTTTACGACCTTAATGGAATTAAAAGCGACACGTAACGATTTTGTGCGCCGTATTTTATATCGCAATAAGTACATGGTATATAATCATGTTACTTTATAACACACTGTACAAGTATTTCATTGCTGTCTTACTAATTAAAGTACTTCATAATCGTGTTTAACTCTTGAAAACATACGGACAAACTATCAACGTGTAACACGCATGTGCACATGAAACACGTGCAACGTGTGAATTGTGATAGGATGGAAGACACGTGTGCAAGTGTACGACAATAACTCTAAGTACTCAAGTACATCACCTAGAACAACCTTATATAATATCACATAATCTGTTATTTATATTTGCGTATAAAATAAACACAAAACAATACTTGAGCAATTCTCACGCTATGATAAATATTACGGCGCCGGTTATAATGGGCGCGTGAAATGAAACTTCGCGAACACCTTTGATGAACAGAGCGCAAAGATTTGAGTCTCACCGAAAATGACTGAACTCTGCTTTGAACTAACTTCGATCAAAACTATTATATAAATAAAGCAAATGAGACAAATTATCAAGCGTGATATGAATGCATACACATAGACCTAGTGTTTGTTTCTGTTAACTATAATTTTTAGTGAATATTGCGATAATGCATAATATATGCGATAATGCATAATATATGATACTTTTCGGTAGGTCGTCAAGTTAAATGTATATACGAAATACCGGTTGTGCCATTATCAATTTCAAAACTTCATATTTACCTCGGTGCTTTATTGTCTCTTGACACGGCCCTGTGAACTCATGGAGTGGAAATCGAGCAGTCATTGAAATAATTTCGTGAAAATTTACCTTGATGAAATTGTGACTACTAGTATTGAATTTATGATTTCACCCTTTCACTGCCGATATTTCATGTACATTTACATGGCATCAGAAATGATGCAATATTAATCACGGTACCACGGCGACAGAGACATGATAGGTGAGTAATAGTGGCATAGGGGTAAGGCGTCTGCTTTGGGGGTTTGATAAGCCCCGGGTTCGATCCCCGTCAGCGCCACTGCCTTAATTTCTCTGAGCAAGAATAACCCACGATGCACCACTTCACCCTGGTGTATAGATCGGTACCTTACTGGATCACAAGCCAATGTAATCTAGCTACCATACAAGTCAATGCAATATGGCTACCACCGGCGCCAGGTGTAACAACCGACTTCCGGGATAAATGCCCACCAAACGATTGAACGGACGCATGTCTGAACATAGAATTTAACTATACGTTTATGATACAATGTTTGCGAGTTCCATGAAAAGTGATTGTCAAGAACATAAAATATATACATTATAGCGATTGTACAATTATGCGAAAACTTGTTTTGATGTCTGAAATTAATAATTGTCAATCATACATGCTAAAACGCTTCAACTCAAATTATCTGAACTAGTTGAAAAGTCAGGTTAGGAATTCTGGCGTTTCCGAAGTCGTCAGAAACGTGCGATATGCTTACGGTATGAAATGTCAAACTTTGTTGGTCAAATTCAACATTGTTAGATCTGCATCCCATTGGAGCCAGTAGTATCATAACCTCAGCTTGCAACTCAACAACAAAGATAGAGTAGCTGGTGTAAATTCCAAACGGCGCCCTGTTTGTGTCTATGATTCATGTTTATATGAGCATGGCTTGGTTAATACGGATTGTATTCTATACGTATCAACATTGCATCGGACAAGTGCAGTATTTTTATTAGCACCCTTCCTGTAACACTATCAACCATCTTATTCTCATGGGGTTTAGAAATATATAGAAATATATAGAAATGGTTGATGAAATATATTCCATAAGATGAAATGTAAATACATTGTGTGTCTTATACATAGACTCGTGTCTACTGCGTGCAGATTTTTGAAAAATAACACTTATTAAAACATGACACGTAAATTAATTCGTAGGATAACTGTCTATACTAACAAAGTAGGGGAACATGGGTTTCTATGGCAACGTTTCCAGTACATGCAGTGTTAAAATCTGAAACTATATTCCCTTGCCAATGATGCTGATTTATTATGTTAACTTTGTACATTTCGTAACATTCTTTAGTGGAAAATATACGTACGTCGATCCTTTCGAACCTTTATTACATTTGACGTATGGTCATTTAGTTTGGACAAATTTTGGTAAGAGGGGTGCCTCCCTCCAATAGTATATTGGCTTTTCATTGACATTGCTTTTTTTAACACAGTCCAGACTTAATGCCGATGGTATGCTGACGCATCTACCATGCTGATGTAGTTTGATGTACGTGTCTACTCTACACCATATAATGAAGAATCTCAAGGGATTCTATTCAAATTATATTAAATCACTTGTTTTCCAATAATCTGTATAGAGATGGAGTAAAGGGTTATATTAAGAAATAAAATGTGATCTAAAATTATAACCTTTTGATTATTTTAAAATACGCCTAGGATAAAAAATTGCCATTTGTTTCAATCATTACCATCCTATAGTAGACAGACCTAATAAACATCTTACGACTCCAAATATTCACGACGATTCCACACAATCATATCTGACGGAAGATCGTTGGATTGTAAGACATAGACAGTGTTGGTTTGAGCCGGCTTTGACGGACTAGTATGTTACACATATATATTTCTTCTTCTTAGGCCCTTGGCTCATCCGGGGAGCAAAGGCCAATGACGAATTCCTTCCATCTGACTCTGTTGGTTGTAGTTTGTTCCAAGGTGTTCCAGCTGTTCCCGGATCATACATACATTTATCTTCATTCAGTAGTTTCGTGGACTTTCCTTTTTCCCTTTTCCCTATGGAGGACATTTTAGGGCCTAGTTTGTGATATACGTGTTCGTTTTTTCAAGGGTGTGTCCTATCAATCCCCATTTTCTTCTTTCAATTGCAACGTCGATGAGTTTATGGTTTGTGATGTTCGATATTGGTGTTCATTTCGCACTTTGACCATTTTATCTTCAAAATTCTGCTTTAACAGTAGTTTGTAAAGCACTGGAGTCTGGTTAGCATGACTTTGGTTGTTCTCAATGTTTCCGATCCATATAGAAGGAATGGCTTAACATTTGAGTTGTATACGTTTAGTTTCGTTTTTCTGTATAGGTTTTTGGAATTCCATACATGTTTAGGATGTTATGATTTATACATAATATGCCTATACTCTATCCTGGAGAAATCACAGTTTGGGGCCGACGGAGCAGACATACATCCATATTATCTACGACAGTTGGAACTACACCCAGAGTATTCATTTTGTCCTCTAATTTGTCTTCTAATTTGTCTTCTAATTTCAATTCGTCCTCTAATATCCATGTTTTGAATTCACCAGTTACTTGCAGAAGAAAGGTGTGTGTATTAACACCATTGACTGGGTCGATGAACACACTACATGTACGTAATGGTAAAGTCCAAACGACGATCATGTTCGACTCAAAGATAATTGCTGTTGGTCATTTGGTACGCGCAGGGTCATGAAGATTTTACATGTGTTCCGTGAAGTGTTATAGAGTACCTAACGTATTATTTAATTTAATTGTGAACAATTGTTGATGTTTCGCAACATAGTACATGTCTAAGCAATGAGTGAACATTCAGTAAGCAGTAGTGTCCATATTGTGTGCTACATTTCAATGTTTTTTATGTTTCTCTTAACAAAAATCGCTGACAGAGTCGACCAGACTCTAAGGTTTGTTAAAGATGAAAGCATTTGCTTGTTTTTGCGTGGATTAGATGTTTGCCCTCAGCAAGATTAGCGAATAACTTACCCTAAGCTTCTATAGATTTATCAACATTAAATGCAAACATGTTGTTACAGTTTCTGTTATCGAACTTAATGTACTGGTAGAACTGCACAGCAGGTTGTGGTATATGCACGCATTGTATCTACAGTGCAACTCTACGTATATAGAGCAACACCCTTTGGGAAACACTAGGTTTAGTTATTGTACAGATGTTGTCGCTATGCTTGTAAAATGGATAGTAAATGGTAACTTCTGGAACACAAATTAATGCTGCTAAAGAAAAAATTGTTGCTCAAAGGATGGACCAGAATGAAAATTGGTTTGCCAATTATGTTAATCACAGAAAATAAAAACGTTATCATTATTATGATTATTATGTTTATGATGATTATTGTGTTTATGATGATTATGGTGATTATTATTATTATGACCGCTCAAGAGAGATTGCACTGTATACTGATTTATTTGTAGGTCACTTGTAAAATAAACTCTACAACTTATAATAATCATTTTCGACACCTCGTTCTTGATGACATCCATCGTCACGATGGCATACAGAAAAAAGTAGCCAATTTTTAAAGCCGAGCGCAAAGCTAAAGAACTATAATTGTTCCTTATTTATTTAGACATATTAGTAGCTACTAGTGCAGGACATGTATAGTACGGAAAATTTTATCCTGACCTTAATGCATGAATATATTACAAGATTCTTGTGTTGAATATATACAATTCCGCGAGCAAATCGTGCAATATCGGTGCTTTAAATTTGTGTTTGTAATACACCTCGGGCGCTTCGTAATGATACCCGCTTATGAAAACATACAACCGGGGTTATAAATATAAACACTATATCAGCTGTTAAATCATGCTAATAGAAGGTCGAGGACAGTTTAAATTCCCCGTACTATACACCATAAGTATACTTTCACAGTTCATGTGTGTATTATGATTATATTTCAAAACAAACATTTGATTTGACAAGGTCGTGCACAAGCAGAACAAAATACTGGCACGGAATGGAAATAATGACAAGTATTTAGACGAGTTCTATCAAAACTATGCACGTGTAAAACAAAACACAGGTGCAGTCAAAGTTGCACGTGGATCTACAGTATAGACTAGTAGATTTTATTTTCTCAATGTTTTTGTTTAAAATGTTTAAAATTGCGATACTTGAGTATAAGAACTTATGTGGATCGTGTATAATTATTATATACTTTGGGCATGTGGTCTTTATTTAAGTAATATATTTGTAATACCCAGGTCATACTAATCTCGAGTCATCTGTAATGGGTACAAATCAGTCAAAATGAAGAAAAAAATAAAAATTCAAACCACATTCCGAATGAAATTTCGAAACGGCTAAAGTCATTGCAGCTTTGTCAAATTGCTGTTGGAATACACTTCGAATCCGCGTTGAAAGTTTTCTTTGTTTATTTATATTAAGGGCGTCTCTCGTGATACTGTTGTATTAGAAACAATCTAAGGTATTTTATTTTATTATGGATAATGATGTCATGTAATGATTTTTCAATGATAATGATATTATTATGAGTATATTTCAGTTATTATGAGTAAATGAATAATAGCAATAATCATTATAACTATATAATATACATAATAGCATTGAGCCACTTATCATAAATGGATAATACATCATACATACGAGGGGTGATCAATAAAACATAAATAAATAAATATACCAGATTTATATAGCGCCTTTTTCATGCGAACACACGTTCAAAGGTACTTAACATTATAGTGTTGCAGCCACAAAGACACAGGTGCATCCTCTACCAGTGCAGGTACAGCATGATCTGACCAGAGGAACAGACTGAGAGAAAGCCCCTAAAGGGAGAGAGAGACATTGGATACAGGCATGTCCGGCGCTGCACAAGTGGGCCTTGCTCTTATTTCGAAAAGACAGTCTGGTTCTTTAATGTACCCGGTGTATAACACCGATAAACAGCTTCCTGGCACCTTTACCCAGATACTTTGCATTACATATGGTCAGATATAGCTGGAAATATTATAAATATTTCAGATATGTCAAGTTCCGATGCCGGGAACTGAACCCACGACCTCTGTCCAGATTGACAGTCCAGTGCGTTACCACTGAACTGAAAACCCGGAATAATACTGTCATGTCTTTATTCTTCTTTATAGTTCTATAAAACTTTTAATTTATTTCACTTTTCCGGGAACGTTGTTATCACCCCTCGAACACGTTTATACATATAAGTAATATGTTTAGTAATATATTGATATAGAAACAAACTATCAAGTAGAATTCGTGTTGTTAGTCAAGAACTGGGGAGTACTTTTCAGTCGATCGCAAATGGTTTTTTTATTTTTACCTACGGGGGTTGTCCCAGAAGTAGCGTATAAATGATGCGTACATAATCCAAACAGAATGACAGGATTCGGCTATGATATTGTGCATGTTCATTTCTCCAGTTATATACTTGAAGATTACAGTCATTATGCAAATACAACAATGATATTGTAAAGCAATACAAAATGGACGTGAGTGATGTGACCGAAAGCCAGAGATTTGTACATTAATTTATATTTCTTATACTATAATATTATTATTCGCTATTTTGGGACAACCCACGTACATAATGTATTGAATAGTATGTTTGGAGTAGTTCGCTATGATAACAGCCTGGTTTACGCGACAATCAGATAGTGGTGGTGACGCTGATGGCATGGAGCTCCAAGAGTAGCGAGTCTCTACGAGTCATATACAGAATCTACCGCTATGTTTCCAAAAGGCCGGATGAGTCCAGTTTGTTCTCATCGGACTGGAACATGTATGATGTACATGGGAGATACACCCGTGCTCAGCGTCTTCAAATTCATCATCAAAGTCTAACTCGTATCTTCAAATTAATTAGAATCTTCAAATTCATTTAAATCTTCAAATTCACTCGAATCTTCAAATTCATTCGAAACTTCAAATTCATTCAATTCATTATATTCCAATTCACCAAAGCCTTCCATTCAAATTCATATGAGCTTTCAAATTCATTCGGGTTTTAGAATGCATTCCAATCTTCTTCATTCAATTCTTCAAAATAATTGAATTCAATCAATAATTCAAATCAAATCAATTCTTCAAATTCATTCAAATCTAATCATTACATTATTTCGGGTACGTTGTGTTACACCATTCGATTTCACTAGCAGCGGTTTGTCCGTGAAGTTCCATACCTGCAGTTTATTGATACCTACATATAGCCGGGGGCCAAATCACGGTTAAAAAGTCGATAAATAATCAACGAAAAACAAGTATACATTTTAAGTATATTTTCAGACTTGTGTCCTTTTGAACTGTACGTCGGGTTCCCATTCTTGCTCAGAGTAATTGACCATTGGCGCAGAGAGGGGTGGGGTCGAACCTGAGACTTCTCGAACCCAAAGCTCGCGCCGTACAAGATGTATAAATACCCACCTTTACATTTTATAACAAGCAGATAGACTAAACTATAACCAATCATAACACTTAACATAAAAATCTCAGTATGTAAATAAAGCAAACACAGAAAAGATAATTAAATACTAGTTAACTCTATCATAATACTTGTTGATATGAGTGGTAATAAATAAAAGCAAACGTACGAAGTATTTATACAGGTATTATAGTAGGAAACTAACCAACCAGCCCAGCATGAGATATTATTATTTACTGCCAGTGACTTGTACAATACTGTATGTTATACCCCTTTAGTATTGTTACTGCCGAGTGCGACCGTCCAATCATATGCCTTTTATAAACCATACTAAAGGAACCTGTAGTTGTAGTGATATCTACTGGGCATAGTCAGATTGTGTTTCAGTTGGTACAGTAGCGTTTGAATACGGCAGATCGAGGCGTACATATGTAATAGCTTCAGAGATACTCAAGTGTTTTGCATGTGTGTGAATTTTTGCAATAACCCTATAATATCGGATATACTATAAAAATACTCTTATATTGTAACATCGCTCGGATAGAGACCTCATACACTACCGCTTGTATGAGAAGTGAATAAGACGTATACAGCATTAACGCTATCATATTTTGACTGATGTATGTCACTAGTATACTGTGTTGGTTTCGAATATCTACATTACTGGAGTATATTTAACTTAAATAGATATTTGTTACATTTTACCAAGTTTGGACCAATTTGACAATTTTGTAGTGAGTGTGCACATTTTTTTCAAGTTACTTTATTTGTGTCTGATTAGGTATTGAGTTTAGGTATATCGTACATTGTATTTGTCATCGATTTCATCAAAGAGAATTATCGTACGTTTGATGTTTTCATAACATTGTAGTTTGAGTAACAATATAAATAGGTATGTTAGATTATTGCTGTTGTTTCCGCTAGCATTGTGAATGCTAATAACGTGTAGGAACGTTGGGTACGTATTGGACTACCTCAAGTGAGTGATAGCGGAACTTAATATACATGTATGTCGATAATGGTGTTATAACGAGAAAAAGAGGGACTTTAAATTTGACCAGTGGGTTGGATTGCTGAAATCTACATGAAGCTAAGTGAAGGATATTTGAAGCTGTATGGAAACAACAAACGTCTAATGATAGGGAAGTTGTAGAAATAACACTGCTACCTGTACACCGAACTATAAACAAACTACGGATACATCATGGAGTCTAACCTATGTTACATCTATATTTTCCTATGGAGCATATTACTACCCTACGTCAAAGGTCAGTGTTGTTTTGTTATGTTTTCTACCCTATAATTCACTCTAATTTCATGCTATTCAGTATATATAGTAGGGTAGTACGACGGGGTGTCAAATATTCAATTTATAGTATGTTATTGTCTGTTTATAACTTTATATACACAAGTATACGCTAATTCACTATCCGCTTGTATTAAATGTATATAGTGTTCCATTACGCCCATATTTGACAAATAAATGACGAGAAAACATCCAATTTCAATTTATTTTGCAAAGTGTCAAATTTCAGATTTCTTACAAAAAATCCATGAAACCAATCATGCCTATGTTGGTTTGCAAAATTACATGACAGTTCTATTTCAATACACTTAAAGCTCGATAGAATACGAACAGCGAACGCTTAATATAACTTCCAGTTTCTTTCGAGTGTTTTTTTTATTTTTTATTCCATTAGAGGAACGTACAAAAGACATCTTCATCGTAATGTCAATATTAGATATGATTTTCTACATATGTATACAATGTTCATTTTGATGACTAGTACGAGTGTAATATATGTTTTGCCCAAGGTAGACCGGGTGCATTTCAAATATTTCACTTAATTAATTTTTACTGAGTTTGTGAAGACAGAGGCCATACTTAAATGACACCAAAAATCAACAAATGTTCTGTTTATTATATACTTTAATTTCTCTTAAAAGGGCAGAGTAATGGCATAATTCACTTAAAATGAAATAATAATTTGAATATATTTGAAATTTTATATATTCATGTTTTATAGTTCTTTACGAGGCGTTTACGACAAAACAACAAAATAGGTTCGTATGAATGTGTCATAATATAGGGCTGACTCTAATACTGACTGATAAATAAATAAATAAAATAAAAAATTCGACAAGTTTGGTAGAGCTTCGTACTTCACAAAATACATGTAACTAGTACCAGCGAATTTCATGGGTTGGAAATATGTTACTAACGAGAAACTTTCCATGAAAGCTAAGAGGTACCTAATGTTAGAAACATGCCATAGAAAACAATATTTTGAATCTTATGTTTTTTTATCATTCGATGAAAGTATCACACAGAGTGTAAAAATGCATAAGCATATTTTATAAATGTACAAAAAAGTCAAAAATATTGTTTTTATAAAATTGAAACTGATATTTACTGCTTGGACCAATAGGAACACGAACACACTTGAAACACTCGTATATATTCATAAAAAAGCTCTGTGACTGACTGCTTACTGGCTATATCCATAAAACACTCTTAAGGTGTGTGACTGACTGCTTGCTGGCTAAATCTAGAAGAATGCTGGATAGAAAAACACACACACGATAATTTTGAGAGAAAAAACTTTTATAAAACATACAGTAAGATCATAAAAACGACCTGAGACAGAGCTGTATACTTTACACCACAAAGGAACTAATTTGAACAAGTTGAGCGATCGGGGTATAAAAAATCGCAAAATCGATTTCTGGGAATTCCCAAAATCACAGAGAGCATAATTACTAAGTGTAGAATTTCTACCGTTCCTATTCTTCCATTGTATTCTGACAAAATGTTCAACAAACGAGATATTCTAATATCAACAAAGATATAATCAATTCCACTGATACATTCCCCAAAGGCAAATCATTTCCTTTCTGTATTATAGTGCTTATGTTTCTCTGTGTGCAAAAAAAGATAAACTAAACGAAGCTATATCGCTTTGCAGTTCTACGTTGTTGTTTTTTTTCTTGTATGTTGATAGCTTGAACAGACAGAATGTACAATAAATGTTCGCATACACTCTGTCTTGTGATATCAGGAACATGGCTGACTTCATCGTACAATCAGATCATGCTTAATGAACATAAAACAAACATTTCCCTATGTTATCTGACCCTTTTCTTGATGAGCAACATGTTGATGCTGCTGCTGCTGTTGTTGGTTGTTATCGTTATCATCGTCGTTGTCGTTGTAGTAGCAGTCGTTGTTGTTATCGTCCTAGTAAAACTTTTTTGTTGGTTGTTATCGTTAGGGACATTATCGTCGTCATCGCTGTGGCATCGATAGCCTTGTGGTAGAGTGTCCGCTTCGAGTGCGGCATGTTTCGGGTTCGACCCCAGACCATGTTATACTGGCCGAAGACGAAATAAAAATGACACAGGGCACTCAGCATAAAAGTGATGTCCCCCCTCTCTCTCATACCCTCGTGGCGATGGAACACATCAGAAATGAGGTGACGAGAGTTGGAAAATATAAGTTGGAAAAACTTGACAATCGACCTGAAATAACTTAGTATGAAAAAATGACAACTAATGGAATAGTTTTGATATAATTTTATCGTGTTAGCATAATTGTCCTCGGTACTACGCGTTGTATTTTACTGGATATTTTGACCAGTTTGTAGCGAGAGCTAATTACAACTTGTGTCGATAGATCGTTAAGTATATTTTGTGCGTTTAGACACTGAATTAGTCGACGTAATGAAGTCCTAATCGTTTCCCTTTGATGATTTTCTGGCATGTTTCATAAACCGGGGGCTTGAATACAACACGCTAATAAACAATTTAATAATCATACATCTTGTAATGAAAGAAAACTCATTAGTTGACGGGTAGTACAATTTGAAAGGCGCCGATCTCGATTAAAGTTTAATTTTACTTTCAGTGTAATCTACGTGTTTTTACTCGAATAGTCTAAACATACAAGATTTATGTGTCGATTTTAATTACTTACATTTGATTATATGTATTTATTATTAAGATATTTAGAATATCATTTAGAAAACACATCAATTTTAGTGTATTTAATACTATATTGAATTCGAATAAAACATTGATATTACCCATCATCATAAATTATATAAATTGATAAAGCAAGCAAGTGGGTTGATGTTACTTATACATCAAAATGAAGAAAACCACAGTATCGATATACTAGTGGTAGAGGGTCCGCTACGACTGTGGGAGGTCTTGGGTTGGATCCCACGCCGCGTCATACCAACTTGACAAAATAAAAACGGTACCAAGAATTTATTTGCTAGACGCTCAGCATATTCCCTCCCTCATACCCTCGAGGTCGGATAGATGGCATCACGATTGAGGTGTCGAGATTGATTAATATTAGTAGAACAAAACTGGTTTACGTTGCACGAATAGATACAATGTGTATGGGTCTGTGCAATATGGGGTTAAAGAACAGCTCACGAATTAAGACAAAATAAGATCGATCTTTCATGAACTTCAATCAGCCATAGTTAACTCCTGTTTCCTTAAAAATCTATGTTGGTCGGAATATTAGGGTTATATCGTTTGCACGAATGTGCCTAGATTAACATTAAACACACTGTTGAATTATTACTATAATACGTCCAGGATAATGAGAAAGGCGGGACAATTTAGTGTATTCCACAAAGGTGGATTAATCAGATGTGCACGATATATCAGTGATATTTTGAGAACAAAACTGACCTTATCTGTATACTTTAGTAATTTGTAAAACCAAGTTTACAACAGTTTGCCAAACCAATTCACATTATTCTGGGCGCACGATAGTAATCGCTTAATGACAAGGATAAACGTGGTTCATCGTAACCAGTGCTGTAGTGCATGTACTTCCGGTTAGCGGCTGTTGAAGTGCACACACTTCCGGTAACACGATAATTTCCTGATCAAGGATCAAGACTTACGCCTCGCGTGTTTGTCCTAGTACCAAGATCAATAAAGACCACAATGTAATAAATGTATCGTTTTGAGCTTTGATTACTTTGTAATCTAGAATCAAGATTAAAACAAACATAATTAACGGTTAGAATGAGAACGTTGTTGTACACTATAATACTCGACGTATCTGATATCAAATGTGATACTTAGCTCTATTTTCTTTAGACACCAGTTTCTATCCACAGCACAGTTACAAATACCAGAGCCGCTACGATAAGTGGATCGGTTCCATGAAATTAGATTTTCTTGTAACTGGCTCAAACATTTGTACATGTATCTTACACAATACTGGTTCCAGGTGCGTAGCTTGGTATGTTTCGTGTAACAAGGCCCATGGTACATAGTACACTGACACTTGACTAATAAAACTCACACTTACACTGAAAAGTTGCAAAAATATACACTAGTAATGTATTTCTTACTGAAACTATATATATACATATGAACTTGTGTCTGTTACAAGACATTGGGTACGTCTTCACCAAAACGTTGTAAATAAAACTCAGACTTACACTTAAAACTTACAAAATTAAGATAAATTAGAATTTTATTTCTTATATATTTAAACCAATGAAACTGTGTCTGTTAACAAGGTCCTTGGTACTTCTTCTCAAACACTTTATGACTTGGAGTAAAATTCAGAATGTGACATATACTAAAAATTTAGAAAATTTAAACTAGAATTTCATTTTCTAATGCATCTAAACCAATGGAAGAATATCTGTTTTGTAAGATCGTGGGTACCTTTTCTTTAACACTTTATGACTAAATCTCTCACTAAGATTCTGACTTAAGACTTAAAATTTAAAACATAGATTGACTTAGGATTTCATTTGCTAATGTGTCTAAACCTGTAATTTTGTGTTTGTATCATTGCTGTCACCGGCGCTATATATGTGTATGCCAATTTATATTAAAATCGATATTTTGTAACATCATGAGAGTGAACTTAAAGAACACTTAGGTAAGAATTTACAGGCCGGGATGTCTTGTTTTAATCCCCCCCTCTCCCCGTCCCTGGGAGGTTCCGAATTGTGTATGTTCCCTCATGTTCTGTTTTCACTTTTGTTAAATAAAAAAGTTAACGTTTTATCTAAAAAAACATAAAGTAAACTAGACAGGCAATATGAACAGTGTCTTGATCATGTAGTTAAAGGTCATGGAATTAGTGCGATGTACCTTTTTACATAATTGATCGTTCCAGTTACTTTCGTTTCTTGAGGCCAATTAAACTTGATGTTTTGTTTTTTGTTTGTTCCAACTACATTGTATCTTAATTTCACCCGCCAGCGTATTCTTCAGCAGAATCATAGTCCGGGAACATGCGACTAGCCACTGATGTATGAGGATGCACCGACCTTAGAGTAGTTGACTTTTGTGATGATAATGTTGACGTGACGTGACTTTAATATCATGTCAAAATCTTCACGTTAATTAATTTTCGTTCATGGCATATACACTCATTAAAAGTTATTTTTAAATGCAATGCAACCAATTGAACGAGTAATTATATGAAAAAAGTGCCGAAAATATGATATTATAATAAAATAATCTCTCCAGAGCATCCCTCTCACGAAGAACTACTTCTGTTTAGCTAGATTGTCATTCCTATCTAGAAGTTACCATGCACGCTCAATTCAACCTCTCCATAGTAAAAACCTCTGTACAACAACCAAAATTCGTGTTTCACAACGAGTTCACTTCAGAGAGGTTGTATATACGGTCATTGGCGATACATATCGATGTATTGTGATACATGCCGATACACAAAAAGAATCATGCTTTGCTTAACAATATAAGTTCTACAATATGTCTTGTGTTAAAGATCACCTTCGAACAAAAACAACAACACATGTATCATGCATTGATTAAGCCCTTTATCGGGGTTCCCTTAAATATAGGTCTTATTATTAGGACCTCTTATTATTAAGGTTCTTCTATGTATCATATCGTTAAACGTTACTGGGTTTGAATGTCGACATTTGTATGTATAATAGAGTTGATAAAGACGCTGTTAAATGACTTCTTCTCCGTACGTTATCCGGAGTACTCATTTATTTAGCAACCAAAACATTTCGACTTATTTTTATTTTGTCAAGTGATAAATTGTTCACATTTTAACGGTTTGTTTTCCAATTTAACTAACACTGTGTTAAATTTGCTGAAGTTTCTGTATACAGCTTATCCAACGTTTTTCAATAATTTTCAGCTTTATTAAACCCTTTGTTTATCTTTATGTATTAAATGTAATATAACTACGGGGGCATGATGAATCCTTTGCACTGCACTTAACTTGTCAGAACGTTATTTTGAGTACGTTACCCGTTTGACAGTTAATTTCAGCAAGAATAAACTCAACACGTTTACAAAAGTTTGTCATTTTTTTTTAATTTCCGATTTCATAAACTGACACTTTGTTATACAATGAACCTTAATATAAAACAAATTGTTTTCAAACTTCATATCTCATAGATACCAAACCATGTTACAAATTCTTTCAAATATCCGACCTAAGTATGCCATTGAAGTAAACTCTTGCCATTTCTCCGACACGATTTGCTACAGAAATCGTGTTCAACGTTTCCAACATTATAACCTTTTTTCGTCGATAAATGTTCAAATGATTTGAAACAGGAATGTTACGCTGGAGTTATTTAACGTGTCGGGTGGTGATAAGAACAACATAATGTTGTAAATTTATTTTCATGTGAGAAACTTTGAAATCCGTCAGAAATCCGTCAAGAAATTAATTTCCGATCAAGATACCAATAGACAGACGCTTTCATAAATTGTTTTTATATGGTCTGCAAGCGTCTTTGTGATATGAACTTTATTTGTTTATTTAAATAGTCTTATACTACATAAACGTCAAAAAAGAATGATAACCCCGGGTCTTAAGGGCGACTCTAGAGAATCTACCCTGCTTAATGTACTCAACAGCTGTTTAAATGAATTTGCATCTGTGCCGAGTTCTGGCTGGCATATACTATTTACCTTGTTGTGTTTTCGAATACAACTTCTCTACGTAAGATATTTCTATATAAATATTGTAATATATTCTTATATCTTCAACGTCTCTGGCCAACCTGTTTGGTGATTTCATGCATTGACCAGTCTTGTAAGCGAGGATATAAGCAATTACATGTTACTTCAGTCTTAATTGACAATTACATGTATCGGTCAGTCTGGTTGACAACTACATGTATCGTCTAGCCTGGTTGACAATTACATGTTTCAGCCAATCTGGTTGACAACTAAATGTATCGTCCAGTCTAGTTGACAACTACATGTATCGTCCAGTCTGATTGACAACTACATGTATCGTCCGGTCTAGTTGACAACTACATGTATCGTCCAGTATGGTTGACCATTACATGTATCGTCCAGTCTGGTTGACAATTACATGAATCAGTCAGTCTGGTTGACAACTACATGTATCGTCCAGTCTGGTTGACAATTACATGTATCAGTCAGTCTGGTTAACAACTACATGTATCAGTCAGTCTGGTTGACAATTACATGAAACGGTCAGTCTGGTTGACAATTACATGTATTTGCCAGCACGGTTGACAATTATACGTACAAAGTGTTTTACAGAAACGCATATCCAATGTCTCCAAATTCAGTATTCATATTTCTTCGCCTTATTGCATAGTACATGTACAATATACATGTAACAAGTATATAGGGCTGACCATTCTTTCTCTGCGTGCTTCTGGTGCTATTGACAACATAGCTTTTATAAACACATAACAATTAATAAAGATAGATAAATAATGCTATGTGTTTCTTATTTCGAACCGTAGAGTTAAATACGAACATCTATCTATCTATTGTAATTTATTCCTAATTTATACAACAGGTGCCTAAAATACCTGACATGTTATTATAATATATACTCCCAAAGCTGCAAGTGTTATGACACTGAGGCCAGAATAAAATTGTGTATTTAAAGCGACCTGAACAAACGTGTTCGGTTCCCCTTCTCCAATCGTAGAGGATTATTTTCGAAATGCCATATATTAAATACCAGTACAATAAAAGACAAAACATACAACTAATAACAACAACAGCAGCAACGACAAAATAAAGTTGTAACTCCGCCCTACACACCCTAGCCTGTTTGACATCGTTGGCAAGAAACACACGTATACGTTTGGCCTACTGTTGATATCATATTTAATAACGTATTGAATTATGAGACTGCTCTATTAAAGAAATTTCTAAATGACTTTGCTAGGTTATTCTACCTTTATTACATATGTGGCACTTGAAACTAAACTTAACAATGTTAGTCATGAATGATATGTGCATAACTATTTATATAGTTATTTATATGTATAAATGATTACATTTGCAAGAAAACCATGCACAGTATTATCTCTCAAGGGCGGCCACTCATATGCCTGCCATATTTCACCCCATATTTCAGCAGAAAGCTGACTGGCAGGCTATGCTCTGCTCGGCATATGGACCTCTCTGATACTATGCAGCCTTATCATTTTTGTTCTAAAAGTACCATGTTCTAAACATTTTACCCATCCAGAGCAACAACCTCCGTACAGCAAGTCAGCTACCAAATATGGTGTTTCCAAAATGATGTTGCTCTAGGGACGATGTACTGGACATATATGTTAAAGCATACGTGTATATACGTGATTCGTAAGGTATTTAAATGTCACTCATATTTTCGTCAACTTTGACAATGTACATACACAACGTGAGATGATGACGTTCTTCTGGTTCTGTAGATGCAACATAATATGACATCATTATAATTACTTATCACGTATTCATATCACATTAGAGAGTCAGGCCTTATAATTCTACAACATTTTATATTAATTGTGCACATCAAGAAGTTTTGTTATAAAACATAGCATGATAGTTTATCATTTTCAAATTACCGACATAGACTGGAGTCATATCGCGGACATGGTTGGACTAGGACATTTGTCATAATCTAAATACATGTATTTCAAAAGTTATATTTTGAACGATATAACTTACTGGTTAAGAGATATAAACTAAACAGTGATATCAAGTTTCTTATACGTCGCTTTATGATATATTAAAGTTTATGGCTCTCTTTATTACCTACAATATGATTTATAATCGTGGAAAAGGCATACTAGACAGCTGGGAATCAAGTAAACGGGTCAAGATCATGATTATAAAATACTGCTTAAAATGCAATCAGAAAACTCATTAGAATTTTGTTATTTTCTTTTGATATACCGCATATTATAATACCTTCGGGACTTGAAGCAAGACTTAATGTATGAGATTTGGCGAAAACTTTTGTTTCGAAAATGTTATAACATTAACATGCTGTAAGAGGGTTGTTAGCAAAGCACGCGTAATTGTTATAAATTATTAAACATCCCTCGTAAAATTAAATATATCATCGGAAAGTTCGAGAAATTGTTTTATTGAACACCCCTCGTTATTTATTTTTATTGTTTAGCAAAGTACGTGTAATAAGTATGTTATTTATTGAACATCCCTCGTACAATATTGTTTATGATCAAATAAAATCTGAATCACAATACAAGTAAAGTTTTTAGGGAAGAAGATTAATACATGTAAATAGTTAAATAGTATTACAGCTTCGAAACAGGTTACCAATACAGTTAAATGAAATCACAGCTTCGAAACAGGGAACCAATACAGTTAAATGAGATCACAGCTTCGAAACAGGGAACCAATACAGTTATATGAAATCACAGCATTGAAACAGGGAACCAATGCAGCTATAAAAAAATCACAGCATCGACACAGGGAACCAATGCAGTTATATGAAACCACAGCATCGAAACAGGGAACCAATGCAGTTATATGAAATCACAGCTTTGAAACAGGGCACCAATGCAGTTATATGAAATCAAAGCATCGAAACAGGGAACCAATTCAGTTATGTGAAATCACAGCATCGAAACAGGGAACCAATGCAGTTATATGAAATCCATGATCGAAACAGGGAACCAATACAGTTATATGAAATCACAGCATCGAAACAGGGAACCAACGCAGTTATATGAAACCACAGCATCAAAACAGGGAATCAATGCAGTAATATGAAATCACAGCATCAAAACAGGGAACCAATGCAGTTATATGAAATCACAGTATCGAAACCGGGAACCAATGCAGTTAAATGTCATTACAGCATTAAAACAGGGAACCAATGCCTTTAAATATCATTACAGCATCAAAACAGGGAACCAATGCCGTTAAATATCATTACAGCATCAAAGCAGGGAACCATGCCGTTAAATATCACTACAGCATCAAAACGGGGGACCAATGATGTTAAATATCATTACAGCATCAAAACAGGGAACCAATGCCGTCAAATATCATTACAACATCAAAACAGGGAACCAATGATGATAAATATCACTACAGCATCAAAACAGGGAACCAATGATGATAAATATCATTACAGCATCAAAACGGGGTACCAATGCAGTTAAATAACATTACAGCATCAAAACAGGGAACCAATAGTATACCACAGCGTCTACACAATTAGGAACCAATACATGTATAGTTAAACAATACCAATATTTGTTTCTCAACATTTGTTCGGTTATATCCGACGACTGGTTCACCTAACCAGTTTTCCTGAACTGTATTCTAACCGGCAACTCTTCCACAATAAACCAGCAACTTCTCTACTTGTGAAGGAAAATCGACATCCATGTCGAATTTTCAAAAACTCGTATCAAAGCACTGCATACTTTTTGCGATAGAATATCCGGAACAGGCAATTATCTCTGGAAAAATATCAAATAGGGTCGAAATATTGTGATATAGAGTGGTTTAGTAACAAATAATACTACATAATTGTATAGATCAATACTTATAATTTAACAAAACGTTATCATTTTAATCCTGAACATTGTTTCTTTCAAGTTTGCAAAACACAATGGTATAGACACGACCTGCATACTTTTGACTAGTTTACTAGCGCCGTATGCCGCCGTACGGTCGTTTCCCACACTGTTTTATCATTTAACTTGTTTGAAGTTGTCGAAAACTTTGCCAAAATTGGCGACAATATATTTGTAGTTGTTTCATCCGAAGTCAGTTTATATGGACAAGATATGTATAACAATGCAGAAGTATGTTGACCCCTTGTATAATCCTATATTGAGATACCATTGAACATAACTAGGATTGCGTAAATCTAGATGGGTGGAGATTTTCAGCCTGCATTGTTTGCCAATAGTACATTTAGAATGCACAATAGGCATGTCATGTCAAAATAACGTATAAGTTTTAATTATTTTGTGAGATTCAAATTCGAGATTCAGATTTGATCTAAATATTTTGGCGAGTTTTTCACTAAGTGTTTTGTAAGAATTACATGCACTTCAATTTGTTCGAAAATCGTATCATTTTGATCTAATTGTTTTGTTTCAGAGATTAAAATGCGAGATTCATCCTTGTACTCAACCTTAGTTCCTGATCGCAATATTTTAGCAGTGATTTCACTCATTTTGTTGCAAGAGTTTATCCCATAAGTTTTTATTAATATGAGATTGAAACTTGAGATTCACTCATGTACTCAACTTCGAGTTTTGGTTACGAATTTTAGCGGATATCACCGCCCTAACTATATTGTAACGGATGCTTAAATACATTTTGAATAATCAAATCACGTTGATAAGTTTTGAGATTCGCATTTGTACTTGCTTTTTTATTTTAACTTTATCGTTAGAGTTGCTCAAATAAAATTTGAAAATCTAATCATTTTTAGATAAGTTTTAATCTTCCCCTTACAGCGTATTAACACTTCAACACAATTCTATAGTTTTTATTTTGTTAAGTGCAGTGGTAATGTTTGATAACTAACGCATTTCACTATCTTAAAATTTGACAAGAATGATAATTTTACAAACAAGTTTTGTGTGAATTATAAGATAAATTAGTAATCAATCTGTTAAGTCGACAACTTGAACAGGTTAACAATGTATTTTGTACTTTGGGATGATAATATTATTTAAAGGGACTGAACCCCATAAGACGATAAAATTCTCGTTGTTGTAACTTTCGCAAATTTTGCTTAACAATCAGTATCGTGTATATATGGTGCGGAGAATTTGACGAGACTCTCGACCTTTTAGTAGCATAAATTAACAGCTGATATTTATAATCCCGGCTTCAGTTTCAGTCATAAGCGGGAAGTATCACGAAGACGTTCAATGTGTAATACCAACAGAAATTTAAAGGACCAATATGACACGATTTGCTCGCTGACATTTATATATTCAACGCAAGAACCTTGTAACCTATTCATGCATAAAGGACAGGATCAGGTCAAACTCTCCCCGATTTACTAAGTAATGAGTGAAATTGTCTGTAGATCTGGACAAATTCCAGCAGAAATTCCATATAATCTAGGGAAAAGGCGCGTAAATGCTGCAAGTTTACTCTACATGGTATACTAGTGACCAAGCATATATCATGATTATTCCGTTCGATCATGATGAAAAGTAATCAGATTTCAAGCATGTTTCATGTTTCAATAACATGTTTTTATCATTTAAACATGCTTAAAACCATTTATAGTGAACATTGTTAAATATTGCTATTTTTTAATTAATTATATTTCAAAATTTTAAATACGAACTCTTTACTTCTTGAACTAAAGTTACATTAATAAATATTAATATAAATAGCGTCACATTTACCAGTGTATTGTATTATTGGACAGTTTATTCTGACATGTGTAGGAGTTTTGAAATATCTCACAATTTGGCGGTGATCTTGTGTTATGTACCTTTAAAATGAAATATATGTCGTTCCTTGCACGTTGGCTGAATGGTACTTGGCTGTGTTTTATCTGTAACGTCTAATCTTGAAACACTAGGCATACATGTACACAAACATTTGTTTTGTTATTTTACAAATTTACATTCACGGTTGATGGTCCCTTTGAAAAACAAAGCAGTCTAGACTCTGATCAATACGGCCCACTTTAACTTCTACACTGCTGTATCTACCCGTACACCTCTACTACATTTAGACGTGTATGACCCTGCCCCGGTGAGATACCGGTAAATCAGTTGATGCTATGAACTGTAAAAATCAAACGACACGATCAGTACTGTCACGAATGTTAACAAAGACGTTATTTTTTGAAGGTTTAAAACACGTAAATGAAATGTCAAAGTTTTTTATTACAATTATGTATGTAGCTCTAAATTAGGTGTGGGTTTCTATCGGTTAATTGGTTGAAATATTTGTACTTACCGCCTCTCAAACCACAAAGATGTAAAGAAGATAATATACAATCACTATAACATAATCACGAATAACTTAAACATGAAGAAATAAGTATATTAGTTAAATCAAGACTTGACCATTTTCTCGTACTAAATCTACATAGATCTACTAGTAATGAGATTGTGTTAAAACATTTGAGACAAGATTTGAATAGAATAACCTGTATTCATAATTGTTTGGACATTTGAAGCAATCCTGATTATATGTATTCCTACCATAGTTACTTGCCTATTCCAGGAAAGCGATATTACTCACATATACAGGGTGTTAAGAAAGGTTCGCTCTCAATGTTGAGTTTCAATATTTTATTTATCTGACCTCAGAAGACTATAGAATTTCCAGGTTGAAATTCAGAGGGCTCTACCAGCGTTCTAATCTCACTGGTATTAAACGAAGCTATTAGAGTAAGAAATTAGCATTGTCTGTTGCGTACACATTGTCTGTTGCGTACAGATCTCAAATAAAACTGTAGATGAGTTTAATTTTGAGAACGAACTTTTTAAACACCCTGCATACATGTATACGCTTACATATCGTAGTTTTCGTTAATTGGTAGTCGATCAACTTATAGAATGGAAACTGCCGGTCTTCTCTTCGTTCAAATCCTCGTCGCACAATCTACCTGAAATAAATAAGAATAAAGAACATGAAATAATAATAAATGTAAATAAGTATCGTTGTGATAGACGACCTACTTATATTTAAAAAGTTGAAACTGAACAATATTTATTATGTGAAATATAACAATACAACTCATATGTATTATAGAATTCCTAATATCAACTAAGAGTTTCGCGTGCTTGGCCTAAATATAGTTTAAAGCCTAGGTCCCACTGAGGAATTTCACACTCGGCGATGTTCTCCCGACTTCTTCCGATACCACCCGATTCATTACAATTCCTTCCGGTATCACAAACTGTCTCATGACTTCCCTGAAGCTTCCACTAGACCACGAGGAACCTGTTCCCGGTGTCCTGAATGCTCATTAATTTCAATCGAGAGTACATCGCCGATGCAAGTGGGACATAGGCTTTATTAGCGGACATTTTACGCTTTTATTTGTTTAGAAAACTATAAAGTTAGCTACACTAAAGCGCTGGTTCTATTATCTGTATTAATTGAAAGCAGGACGCTGCGACAATCAAGCAGTATTGATAGTGTGCGTCATATCAAACCATGATTACCTCTCTCTTATCGCACTGCCAATTTAATAAACTCAAATTGCCAATTTCCGTATGCTTAAAATACAAATTAGAAATGCGTAAACAGGGAAAATATCAAACTATCGAATGAAAGTTCGCAATGAATTGGGAAAATATGAAACAGATAAATTTGTAAATTATATAGCCGTGAAATAGCGTAGCTGAATCGGTAAATCGATTACTGCAGTGAATCGGACGTAAGTGAACATTTTACATAAACGCGCTGTAATAAAGTTATAATCACCAGCATTCGTTTTGAAGTCATTCATTCAGCCTAGTAAATGATATTGACATGCTGTCTCGTCGTGCGGTTTTTAAACCCACTAATACCAGTTAATATAGACTCCATCTGAACAAATAGATATTTTCTGTCATGATTTGGGTTGTATATTATACGATACATATTTTCTGAATTCTATTCAAGTGTTTGCCAAAGTTTGTCCTTATTGTAGGCCCTATTTGATATCATAATTATACTGCTTTCAAGCGCCGACATTTTGACATAAGATGCAATCTTCTATTTAAACACTTTCAATAGTAAAACGCAAATAGTTTTTCTTGTGTCACCGTGAAATGAACAGTACGACAATTGACAGTTGAAATCGTCTTTAACTAAATGAAAAAAACATCTCAAGGTATCGTCTACTGATGTCCACACTCTGCCGTTTGCTGCACAAACCGTACAATATGATTTTAAGATTATAAAACTTAATTAATAATAATAAAAAATTGAAAATATTTATATAGCACATGATATAGCAAGTCTCAAAAGCGCTGTACACGCGAGAGTTACTTACTTCGAAGTAAGGTAAGAGTCTTATGAAATTCTTTAAAAAAAATTACTGATATGCCATTTTAAAAAGGTAAGTTTTTTACTTGTTATTTTAAAGACCATTAGAGAGTCGTAGTATAAATTACAAAAGAAAACCAGAAACATTCAATAAAAGGACATCCATTGGAGACAGAAGAACTCAATAATAAGACCTCCCTTGGTACCATTGGAAACAGAAAATTCAATAATATCACCTCCTTTGGACCCATTGGAAACTGGTCTCATTGTTAAGGTGGTCTTAATATTCAGGTTAAATGATGAGCAATACAACGATATTGAAATAAAAAATGAAATCTCAAGTAGGTGTGGTGGTCAAACTGCTGTCATTTATAAGAAACAACGCATTAAAACATATAAATCAGGCCAGCACACAGAGACAAAGAAGCACCAAGGCACATGTAATGCTTTCTAAAGTCGATTTGAGGCATTTTTGCTGCAAAACATACTTATTTCATTAATTTCTAAAATTCCTCCGAGGCAGGCTTCTCGTTGTGCCTCAACGTGGCTACGGGCCTGTAACTGCAGACATGAATGCATGACGCCAGGCTCCTGATGGACGGGCCAAATCTTCCCTGTTGCGTGTTTGAGCCTCTATCGTGTCTCTGAATGATCAATAAAACACTGTGCTGTACCGTGCATAGTATGGTTAATTAGTGTCGCTATGTTCAAGTGCTCGCCAATATGATAAAATATCGTCCATGTTTTACCTGTTAACATGATTTGTATTATATTAGAGACAAGCTAATGTAAGCGTGTAATAAGCTTGATTATGGATCTACGAACGATAGCAAGCGTCTGTCACATCTGATCGCATCATGATGGTAAACACACGGCAGACGACAGTCCTCAATATAGTGTTTGCTTGTAGCATGAACAATGTTTACTCGATCACCTAATTAAGTATTACCCATGAGCCAACATTGATTATTTATATACATTTCACAACTAACTATTGAAAACTAGGCCCTTAATTTACATGTTTACAATGATAACAAAGGAAGCGGTCATATAAAGGTAGGACGCGCCCTTTTGGATAGAGAGGTCCCAGGTTCGATGCTCGTCTGTATCGCTGCTTAATTTCTGTATGCAAGAATAGTCCACAAGGCTAGACGTTACCCAGGTGAACCTGAGAGGGCCAAAATCAAATGTGATGCGGCTTCCATCGGTACCTAGTGTAACAACTAACCTTTAATACAAATTCTAATTAGGAAAACGCTGGTATGCATTGTCGACATTTTGTCATTAAGATTTATGACTGCATTTGTCGCCTTTATAAATTAGAAACATTATACAATTGTTTTAATTTTGTACAACCGCGTGTCATCATTATTAATTAGATTTCGCCTCATTTTGTCTAATTTACGACATAGAAGGCGATGTAGCGTTCATGATACATGTTATAAAAGTTGTTCCCGTCCAATGTATGCAATATGTCAACTTGAAGAGGGTAAATAAATGTAAAAAACAGTTTATGTGTCTTTAAAGTGACATCATCGGACATATTGCGGTCATAAATGGATTACTAGTATATATTCGCAAAATACCTCTCATATGCGGAAAGGTTTTTTTTGGGTTAAAATCTGTCTATTTTGAGAGAAAATTCAACGTTTTAGTCAGATGTCGTTGTAGACAGGTATGTCGTCGAAAAAGTCCTAGTAATACTAGGTAGCATTGTGACGTCCGGGAAACTGCAAAGTTTCGGTTCGATGATTATAGATTGGTGAATTGTGGTTCAATATATATGTGGGAAAATGCTCTGAAATCTTGATTAATTAAACGATATTAATAAAATATTGTCATGCTCATGTAATGCAGTTTGTCCTGTCAAAATATACATGATTACACGATAACTATACATTGTATGTCTGTGGTGTATAATTGTATATAGATCGAAAACTAGTACAGAAAACTCCCTCAAAACCGGACTCCCAGAAAACCGGAATCCCCATAAAATCGGACGATATCTTAGGTCCCATATACTTGCATTGAGCCATGATTGCCCCTTTAGCTATAGACTTTATATAGTGGATACCCAAAGGTTAGGACACAGAGGTCAGATTCTATCTGTAGAGAACAGGGAGTCAGACAATTATGTAAGTCTAGTAAATAAAAAAAATGCAGAAATAAAAGTATAAACGCAACTGAAAAATTATCCAAAGGAAAACCAATGTTATACATTTAGCATGGCCTGATTATATGTGTTTTATTGTGGTCACGTGACACTACGCCATTCATTAAACACAACATTAGTCCCACACCTACCGTGATGTTAAAATGTTAATGTAAAAACAACAGTTTTATTAATTACGATGAGGTTCTGTAACGTCATATATAACAACAACACATTGTTAACCTTTCTCATCATAATTTGTAGAAACAGTTAAACGACTGACGCATCCGGAATATCCAACTACTGTTTTGTGACAAGAAAAACCCGTTGTTATACGTTGTTTCTTTGTTAATTTTAAGAATAACGCGTGCATTCAATTTAATGAGTTTGCAATTTGCAATAGGGCCGCCAAGCATAGCTTTATCTGAAATATCCAACTAATGTTTTGTGACAAGATAAAACACGTAGTTATATATACTACTGTTTCCTTTGTTAATATTAAGTTGAACACGTGCATTTTAATGACTTTGAAATTTGCAGTACGGCCACCAAGCATAGCTTTATACAGTTAAGTTTTATTTTGCCGTGAATGGTGTATAGATCCACACATACAAAACAGTCTCCTGTCGGCGTGCGGTTATGAGAGGCGGAAGGTTCGAATCCCGATAAGGTTCCAGTTTGATATGACCGGTTGGTAAGCCGCCAGCTTGTTACATAATTGTTATCATGTGACTACCTGCCTGGTGAAAGGGAAATGAAGACTAAGTACAATATTTGGAAAGTACATGTGTTCCTTAAGGAGGTACGCGCACCTTTTATCTAACGATCGAATTTTCCTTGAAACATCTTAAAATGACAGAACAGTCTTCTAGAACAACATTGAAATCATAAAAATGATATGTCACCAGGCTCGTTTTCGACATACATGGCTTTCTAATGACCTACCATTGTATTTTGGTCATTTTATCTATTTCCTGCATTTATGGCACCATTATGTTTTTTTTAAGATTATTACTGCATGAAACCACTTTTAAGCAATGCATGCTATTTTGTGTGTTCAATGGTCATTCCTATTGACATTAGTCACTATTCCAGCTGCCCGGTGAACAAATTTAGTATTTGAACATGAAAAATAGTTACCCCACCCACTTGCTAAAAAGTGTGATTTTCAAATGATTTCAAATGAACGTCAAAAAATACCCAACGATCGAAAATGATTTAAAATTGGCCCTAAGTTTAGTATCAAATAGAACACCAGTTTAGTCAAATAAAAAATAGGGGTCACCAGCCTTTTTTGGGAGCTGTGCATAAAAAAGCACTAATTATGAATAAATTTGCATAAAATTAACCTAATTTGCATATTGTAATGAAATAATTTTTTCTTACAAATATTTCAAAGTGTGGCTTCCTCTTATAACTAAACCATGCACTACATATTGTATATAAGCATATGCATTTGAACAATTGTAGGGACTTATTGTGAACCCATATTATTCACAATTTTGCCGTTCCCCACCCACTTTTTCATACAGGCAAAAAATAAAAAGTTAAAAATATCTAATTTGTGCGATAATATTTTGTTTATTTTCATTAATCAACATTCACATGCAATCATTGAAACTAAAATTCATGTTTTTTCTTATCTAATACGATTTTGAAATTTCGCGCATGCGCACAAGGCAGCTCATACCTCCTTAAGTCGAGTTAATATAGTGTTGACAGCATACTAAAACATGTCCTGTGCGTATATTCTTGCATGTAATTGTATAAACAGTTTAGGGGATACCGGGTCCCATCCACCCAGTCTCTCTTTCAGAGAACACCGGTGATGCCCATCCTCCCTTAAGTAGACGCCGGGTTCTCACGGACTCCTTTTAGGGAACAAATGGTCCATCATAGACTCCCATTATAATACTCTTGGTGCTACTCTTGCTAACTTTGTATCTATCTAGAGCATTTCGTATTGCATCTGATGAATTTCTAGTTTTTAGACCTGAGAAAATGCCTACAACAAAATTTTAAATGATTGTTTTTAAGTTGCAGTTGACAGGCAACTTATGAGCTTAACGTAAAATGAATACACGGTAAGGGATTAGGTAGATAGCATCAATTTTCACGGTGCATTTAATGTGGAAACTCTTTACAATGCTTTCATGAAGGAGAAGATAATGTGTACGAAACATGCAGCGGATAATGACAGTTTATTTTTGGAATGAAACAACTTAAACGCTGTAGGGAATAAATCATAAAATCGGAGCACACCATTTCACACAAGCATTGTTTGGTAGATACCATAGACACGCGTCTGGAAAATATACTGCATGAATGATTGTTACATTTAAATCCGCATAACAATAACTACAAAGTATGCAAGAATAGCTTTTTACTCATTTTCTGCCGACGCTGATTGGTTAGGTATAAAACCCGTACATTGATGTTCGGGTAATCTTGCCTATCTATCGCCGAGATCGGATTCCAGGGAAAACATGCCCGGTTACAGATAATAAAAGGTGACTTTAACACGCTGTCTGTTCTAGGGGATGCTGTGGTTACGGTTAATTTACGATCATCAGAAGCTCTTAGAAACTTCTCATCTAAACACTAACATCGACAGAAACAAAACCAGTTATAGAGTTGATCTTTGTCTGTAAAACTGTGCCACACTGTTTCTGTTCAGTATTGTTTCTCTGACAGCTACTGTGTATAATGTGAGTTTTTTTTTCAATAGGCTCGTCCGTCCTAATTTCAAGTCCTAACCAGGTCAACGTGGCGTATGTACCCCAATTGTCACCGCTCAATCAAAGCCAACTTGCGCTTTCTTCCCCATACCACAATCCTGTGAAACAGGTACCCCTCCCATATGACTGATCTTGTAACGGGGCGTCCGGGCGTAATTTGCGTTCTCGGTAATATTTCGCACGTGACACAGGCATCTGAAAGTAGAATTATACAAAACAAAGCTCATTGAAACAAAGCCGAGTTCCTGCGCACCACATTTTATTTTGTATACAGTTCATGCACTCACATCCCCCTGTTTCTTTTCTTATGTGATCAACGCTATAAAAGCAACATGTGTTCTCGAATAAGTGCGAATTACAAAAGTGACGTTCTCTAGCAATGGAAAAATGTCGATACGAAGTCATTGGTCGTAACAGATTGACGGCATTGATTTCCGAGGGATTTTCTTGATGATGCAGACGCGTTATGATATTACTAACGTGCAGAATAACAAGGTTATACACTCAATGTTCATTGGTCAATACTTTGCAACACATGTTTTCATTGGCTATTCAGAATATAAATTTTGTGTTTTCGATGTCCATTGGTCAATACTTTGTAAAGCGTTTTCCATTGGCTATTCAGAATATCAAGTTTGTGTTCGCAGTGTCCATTGGTCAATATTTTGTAAAAAATATTTTCGTTGGTAATTTAGACAATCAAGGTTGTGTTCTCAATTTCAATTGGTAACAATAAATAAAGCGGTATTTTAGCGAAACTTTGTTATAAATTATTTCTGCGTGTGCCACCCGGCAGATGATTGGAAATATCAACAATTGTTTGTGACTTTTCTCGCTCCCCCTCCCCTCTCCTTATGCAATGACTTGCACAACATTATGTGAAAGATATAATGTAATTAACTCGACAGGAGCGTCAATACTCTCCTTAATTTCTCTGTTGACGCAATCTAAAATACATAAAGTTATTGAATAACACCCAATATTAGTCTAGTAACAGCTAAATCCCGTACCGTACGTTGATATAAGGATAAAGCTCACACCGTACCGTAGCGTGCCGTGATGTAATGATAAAACACAAATTCTATGTTAGATCACAACAGGGTTTTTAATGAAATCTATCGCTAACGACACGTTACAAATATTTGATGATGAAATCTCATAAACAGTGCCTTTTAATTAGTGAGAGAACTTACTGTAAAATCACTTTTTTCTGAGATTATTAAATTTCGTGGAATTAGGGAAAATGCATTTTTGCTGAGCTGTAAATACTTTCATTACAAAACATGGAATTGGAAGCATGTGTTCTGTATTACTGTAAACTATTCGTGGAGATTATATGTCGTTGTCTATCTCAACCACGAAATCAACGGATTTTTACCTCCACAAATAATGATGAGTTTACAGTATTTAAGTAATATTAAGTTTAAATATTCAAACATTTGGGAAAGTGTCTATTTCTTCTCTAAGAAAATTGACATGGTACCAGTTGACATGTATAATTAATAATATTATAATCAGTATGTATGTTTACATGTCTTAGTGGCCGCAGCTTTCAAATTGATTGCTACATCTCCAGAACAACCTCAATCAGAAATCTCAGCTCAAATTGAGATTTTGCTGAAATATCAAAATCTTAAAAACTTTGCTTTTATAAACCTTCTCTTGTAAAAACCCAGCAAAATGTTTTTATTCTGTGAAGACTTGCGATACCAAATTTGAGCCCAATTTTGCATGGAAATTAACTCAACGATAAGCAACATCATTTGAAATTAAAGTTAGCTCATGTTTGAGATGTTTTGGGAGGTCAGGTCAGTGGTATTTATACGCAGGTATCTTCCAGTCTTACGCCAGAACATTTACTCGGCCCGCTAGTAATGTGACACACGAGGCTTCGTTACAGACTCACCGGCAAAAACAACGTCGAAAATGGCTTAAATGAAACTTCACACTCCTTGCTTTAGATATCTTTTTCCAAGAAATAACCAAAACCATTGGCTTATAAAAAATAACTGCCGCGACGATCAAACACGACACAACAATGCCCAGTAAATATATGAGACAAACAGAATGTTTAACATCAAACTACACCAGCAGTTAGTCAGTTACTTAGCCTGTGAAGCAATAAATATGCCAACATTTTCCACACTGAAAAATGGCGACGTTTCGCGCGTGCATATATCTAATATTGTAATGCTAGCTATGTTTGCCTTGAGTTTTTTCTCGTTCTGATACAATCAGCATTGGGAGTAAATCTGTGTTAAAAGGCGCTTTAATCAGTGGCTTGAATCGTCCGGATAACCGGGAACAGCTGCGCACGCATGAAATAGACTGACTTTCATCAATCAAGTTGAAATACAGCTTTTTTATTGCAGTTTTTTGTCTTAACACGTGATTCACGCTATTTTGTCAAAGGTAACAACAAAAATTGCTTTCCTTGTCACAAGTATTTGTTTTGCTTTGTTAAATACGCGTAGACATCTAACAAGTATTGCAAAAACTGCGATCTATAAACGATTGTGTTAGGTTTTATCCTCACACCCAGCAGCTGTCGTCACCAAGCTATGTCTTCCTTATCTCTAAGTTTCCTGTCATTCTGTTTTTCTGTGTAATAGGTTCATAATGAAGCACTGAGCAACCTATTCTTATCATTTATAATATAATGGACATTGTGCGCTTGAACCACTTTAAATTCTAGTACTCAAACGCATGTACCAACATAAGCACTGTATGTTTGTTAATATTCGCAACATATATTTTGCTATTGTTCGCAGATAGAGTTTCTCGCGAATTTATAAAATCGCGTAAATTTACTTTCATAACATGAAAACGTATCATGTAACATTCGACGGCAAATGCATAAACCCGCGAAAAAAGTCAGGTACCAAAAGTCGCGAAATAAAAATCACGCGTATATAAAGTCAATAACAGAATTCAAACACAAATTACCAACTTTATCCATCACGTTTTCGACAAAATGAAAGTTCTAATTTCATCGAAGTCGCCGTAGCAATAATCATTCAGGGAACCCTCACCAAACATACCTCATAATCAAAACAGAGGCATACTTAATATAATCAGTTTTAGATATGTAATGCATTACTTGTGATTAAAATTATTCGTCGGGGATTTGATTTCGTGATTAAGGTCATCCTCAAAATAAATCCACGAACAACTAGTAATGATATTAATAATCTTTTTTAGCTGAAACAATTGAGTAAATATGAATTTATCTGGGGTGGTATTCAATATTCAATATTGATCTTACTTGACTTAAGGATAAGGACAACCAATCAGATCACACCATATTCAACTCTTGGTCAGTAACAGGCGATATGATTGGCTATCCTTATTGTCCAATTAAATAAGATCACTATTGAATACCAACCCTGATTGTTTTACATACCAAACGTTTTCGTTTATACACCAATAAACACCATCAGCATAATAAAGTAAAATCATTTTATTCACATGTTAACTTGTATAATGATGTATATCTATATGTATATGTCTTGCGGTGTAACCTTGTTTAATTCACATTAAAGTAAATCTAAACACGTCAAAACTCCAGAGAAGTCTCGAACAACGTGCTACATAATGTAGCCGTATTTCCTGGCTTCAACCTAATAAACCGCATTGAACCTATACAGACGTGAATGTGTAGAATGCTATGTGTCTGCTAACAACATCTATCACACTGGATTACATTAATCATACTATCTCAGTGTAATTGTTGGATAGAAAATATTTGTGTTGAAACGTATATTGTTTGAGAGTACGAAGCGAAATAACAACGGTTTTGAGGAATGGTTTCAGAACTTAGCAACAATATGTACTCGTATTTTGTTCATTGAACTTTGCATTGTCAGTTTGGATACATTTTCTGAAATAGCGACTGTCATCATTATGCCATTGGTACTGTTGTTATGATTTTTAGCAACACCATTATCAATACGTCCTTTGTACCTCAAGATCATGTCCTTGGAGTTGTTGTTATCAATTGATCTTCATTAATCTTCAGCAATATCAACATTTCATTGGCGATATTGTTACGTATTATTGTCAGTAACACCATTATGTCATTGGTGCTGTTGTTATTCAACAACATCATAAGCATGACCTACGCGCCGTTTTTTTAAACATCATTATAATGGCATTTGAGCTGTTTATATTCCAAAACATTATTATCGTTATGTCCTTTGTGTCCTTATTTGTTCAGCAACGTCATTGTTCGATCCTTGGTCCTTGTTGATATATTCAGCAACGTCATCGTCCGGTCCTTGGCGCCTTGTTGATATATTCAGCAACGTCATTGTCCGGTCCTTGGCGCCTTGTTGATATATTCATCAACGTCATCATCAGGTCCTTGGCGCCGTTGTTTTCAGCTTCGTCATCGCTGTAGTCACAAATATCTCCTTCAGTGTTAGGGTCATGTTTACCAAATGATGAAATGTCTGTTATCAATTTCTTTATACACTTTCATTTGCTTTGAAATAAATGTAGCAAGTATTAGAATTGTCCAAGATCGCCATATTGTCTGTGAGAAACAGACGCATGAAGAGTGTGGCAATAAGATGTTACTTTATAGCCAAGAATTGGTTAGAATATCGTCACGAGAATTCTATTTGATAGAAGTATCGGTGAATTAGCGGCAAGCGTCTATCTGTTATGACCACGATTTCATTGGGCAACAATTTAGTCAGATTTATTTACTGTTGCAGTTGATATTTATGTTTTTTTCTTGTTACTGTAAATCTGTGGTTCTCAAGCCAATAAGAAGCGGAGACTCTTTTCTCATGGTTTATGTTCCGTACACAATATTTATGTCAAACGTTTGTTTGCACATAGATGAAATCGGCGCCACATAGAAGCTTTCAGACAATTAGATAATGAATGAAATATTGATCGTCAAGCGCCCCCGTGACTTGGATGATTTTTCGGAATTTCCGGCGACTGGGTAAAAAAATTATAAGCATAAGCTTGTTTTTCTCTGCAAATACTGGGAGACTGTTGTTAAAAGAAGTAAGGAATAATTTCCAAGAATGTTTCGAGTGGAGACTTTTATATTCAGATATAATAACTAGAAATGAATGGAGTGCACCAAGTAATGACGAGAGATGGCGTTCGTCAAGTTATGATAATTATAATGGAACCTGGCTCATGTTTTTTCTCTTGCGTCTAAAATCTGTCTTATAGTTTAGCTTATTAGATGCAACTAGACACAATTTATTAAAGGATTGGGTACCGATTTTCGCAAAGAAATGATGCCCCATGTATCAGTTACCTAGGTATGACTGAGTGAGCCTAGTGGTGGCCTCGTCAAACCAAATTAGAATCTTCATAATATAACTGAAATCAGTATTCCCTTGCTGCCCTTTTCTTATACACTCATGTCGATACATGGTGCATTGAACGTACGTGATTAATATTGTTGTAAAGTTGTATATTGTAAGTTCCCACTTGTTTCATCTGTATCGTCCTAAAAATACCGTAAGTTTCCGACACTAAGGCCGCTTCAATTATTTTCTTTAATCGTGTGGACATTTTCAGTTGTAACAAACCATTGTCTTAAAGTTTAGAACTAATGTCTGACCTTAATGGTGGAACTATACTGTAATATAAACCACAAACTAACTGTGATGGGTTATATTAAGGCTGTCAAACAGATGCAAATATTGATACGTACGTTAATAAAAATCACAAACGTGTAGATCAAATTGCTGAAATACTATGTTTAAATCAAAATTTGTTTTTAGTGTCACTTTAAAGCCGCCAGATTTGTCATAAAGTTGGAGGGTATATTACCAATAATTATTCTTTAATAATACAAATAATTAAATTCAAACTTTTCATAATATAATCTATCTAAAACGCGTCATCGTTGGCGACATATAAAGGTATGTAACATGATAGCATCAATAATTAATATTGAATATAATTGGATTGTGTAAACTAACTAAGACTACGTCTGTGAACTACCTACTTCCATTTGCTGCGTACTGTTGCGGAGAGTGATGTGCAGATTGGATCAATCCAAGAAATGACTTAACAGATATTTGATGAATGAAGTCACGCCATCATTCGAGTCACAAAAATCTCAATACGTGTACAGTGTAATCTGAGAAAACCCAACACTGTCCGGACCGCCTGATTTGTTTTGATTTCACATACGTTCGGTTAATCCGGACCCCTCGGTTTTACTGACGTAATTCGCGACAGAAATACCCGATTGATGTTCGGTAGAATAGTAAAACACTCTTCAAAGTTCACCTCAATAAAACGATTACGTCACATTGTGAACACGGTTAAAAAATTCATTGTCACTGTTTTGTTCTGCAATCAACCTCAATAAAATGTTCTCCGAAGAGGACAACAGTGTTGGTGTGTAACGTTTTTGTTTCTCATGGGACTTATCAACCTAAGAGTTAAAAACACACTCGAACCCAGGCTACGGTCACTAGACATCAGAAGTTACACGCCCATTTTGTAATACATGACACTGTATAATACTCTAATATTTTAAGTTAGCGACGAGGGAATATTGACGACTTTCGCGAATACACTCAATTCGAATATATTTCACCTAGCGTATTTTTGCTAAATATACTAAGAAATTCTAAAAAATAATTTTGCATATATTTTCGCGCGCCAAATATCTGAAATCCAAAATTTGCAGTGACTTCTTGACCCGCGGAAATAAAATTATCCATTCGTAAAGTATTTAAACATTCCATCGTATGGTAATAGTATCAATGTTAAGACTACACTGTTAGTGAAGAGTCTATCGTATCAACAGATAACATCACATGACATAAGATACAACTTTACACAGCCTTTTACAATGCTACAGTTGCAAACAGTCATATCGATTGCGTGGAAAATTAAAAAAGTATTATGTAAGAATTATCTCATTTCTATAACATAGAATAGATTGATGCAATGTTAACACTTTTATAAACAGACATGCAACTTATATCTAAAGAAAGACATATACTTTGTAAGCGGCATATTACATGCTCCTTGTTGCAATTTAGCCAAAGATTGCACATATAAGTAGACGCTGCATTTAGAAGATGCCAAATAACGCGGCCCTTTATTGCAATTCAATAAAACGCGTTATTGCACACGGGTGCTGCATTTAGAAGGGACCAAATCACATAGCCCCCTACCGGTAATGCAATTTAACCAAAGGTTGCACACAGACACGAAATTTAGTAGGTGCCAAAGCACGTTGCCCTCTATTGCGACTCGGCTAAATGTATTGTTGCACTTATTGACTTGCTTTTAGAAGGCACCAAATTACATGGTTTCCCTATTGCAATTTAATCAAAGGTTGCAAATAGACGCTTCATTAGTAGGTACCAAAGCATGGTGTCCTCTATTGCGACTCAGCTGAACTCATAACTGCACATAGACGCTGCCTTTATTTAGTATGAACCAAGTCATGTGGTCCTTCGTTGAATTTCACCTAAAACATAACTGCTGCACATAGACGCGCCAAATCACATGGTCATCCGTTGCAATTCAGTTAAACCATACATGCACATAACATATACGTTACATTTAGTAGGCGCCAAATCACGTTGTCCTCCATTGCAACTCGGCTATAGCATTACTGCATATAGACGTTGCATGGCGAAGGCGCCAAATCATATAGCCCTCCATTGCAACTCAACCAAAGATATTGTTACATATAGACGCGACTTTTCACTCCAATAAGAAATATTGTGACCTATTGTCCACGGTCAGGTACGAATCTATCTATTATATGTTTGTAACCTTTGTTCACCTCTCGTTTTCCAATAAAATGTTTACTGTCGTCAGTACTGTGTTATCGAAGATGTTAATCACTAGACACCTTTTCAAGGCTCGGAGACACCTTATAATAAAACCTAGAATTTAAACCCATGTAATCTTAGGACTTAACATGTGACAACGCCTGTCTATCATTATAGCCTTGATCAGCTCCATACTTTCTGACAGTTGCGATGGTCAGATAAGATTAGCGGTCACCAACTGGTCAGTTTATGAGGTTCACACGGCAATCATCGGCTACAAAATGGACATCCAAATCATCACTGTAATTGGAAGTGACCATCTCGGAGATTTTTATCCAATTTTGACGCAAACTATCCGTCAGTTTTAATGGCGAGTGTCAGTGAGGGTTGCATAGAAAGTTTTAATAATGACTTTCAGTCTGAGGGATGAATAGAAAGTTTTTTGAAAGGAAATTTGATTTAATGATACTAGTAAATACACGCTTAATTGTTATACCAGCATATTATTCAGATATCTATAGTGACCCTTCATTAGTCATTTAAAAGGAATTTATTTCTTTGCCGTGACGTTGTAGGCTTCCAATTGTGCATACTACATATATTTTGTTGTTTAGTGAAAAAAAATAGTTCCGTTATTCGTGAAATAAAAATGCATCCACAGAACTTGTGAAAATCACAGAAGCATTAAGATTTCTCTCAACAACTTTCAACGTAATCTTTAACACTTGAAATATCTACTTGAGTAAATCACGATTAATATAAAACTCACAAGCGTACTATTTTCCTGGAAACGTTTGCGGATACAACATTTTATAACCTTGTTTTTTCGCGACTATACACTTTCACGGATTTATAATGACCGCGAATCCCGCGAATATTAACTCGCTACAAAGCAGTAGAGCTGTACAGAATAATATTTTTTAAATATACAACAGTATGGGTCTTGTTTTAAGGCTATGTACGTATTTGAGATGTCCAGTGGAAAGGGCTACTGACTACTGATCCCAAGGATGTGTGTTCGATCTCTACTCCAGACGGTCAAAACTAGAAATGCTTTTCAGTGTTTACTACCCAACATGATGCTTTAAATCAGGCACGTAAAAGAACCAAGGATGCTTCTGTAACTGGGGCATCTTCTGTATCATGCACTATTCCCCCAAGAACTAAAGTGACCTCTTCTGGGGGCATCGCTAATATGGATTTCCGGTGGCGAGGATAAATAAAAGCAAAATAAAAAGGGAAGACGTTGGAAAATCTACTCGAAATTCAAAAAAGTCAAATTATAAAATAATAAAGTGTTAAATGCACAAGTATGAGAAAGTTTAGGGAACTTAAATGAACCCTGTAGCTCGTGTTTATATTTCCCAGAGAATTAGATGAAGCAACTCCTAAAATATTGCTTATGCGTTTCATTATTTATAACTCGAAGTGACATATTTATTATCACCAGATATATTATGCGAGTTCCTTTGACTCTGAGACGGCTAATGACTTTGAGATGATTGCGTTCGGTAATATTTCAACAGACAAATTTCTGTGTTTAATGGTTTCGGTTAACATGTGCATGGTACCACTTTGCTAATTACTTTGATGGCGGCTAACTAGACTATGTACGGTAAAGGTTAAAACATTTTGCGTAATAATATAATGAATATTTTATTCATCAGTGTGGCAATACAGTTTGGTATGACTAGTCTTGAGCTTCAATCAAATATACAAATACACATCAAAAGTGTTACAAAGAAACGGTTGAATAACATATACAACTTTATGATATTAAATATGCTACTACATTTGTATAAAATATAAAATAAAATAAATGAATAATGCAAACAAGCACAAAGCGTTCATATTTCTCGACATACGTGTCCTCTGCGATGTGCTTATCATGTATTTAAATTAGTTTTATTTTCAGGCACTGTATAGCTAATACAAACTTTTACAAAGAAAATTTAATAACAAGTGAACGATTCGATGAAATTAGTCTGAAGTAAGGCCAACACGAAATGATATTGTGGTTCTGACGATTCCACTTACCCTTTTTCAAGTATTTTGTCCCTACCATAAACATTTTATGGACGTTTTGCTGGAAGTTGCCGCGGATCGTTGATTTTCCAGAGTTGTTGCTGCTTTTGTTGTTTTTTTTATCATTTATATAAGATGATAACAATACTGTGTTATTGGTATGCAGTTTTCGTTGTTTCTGCTGCTGCTGAAGTTGCTGCTGTTATTACTGATTTTGAAACAAACAATAAGTGTTGTATAGTATTTTACTAACTCGAAGTTTTGATTGTGAGTCATTTAAGTCAGTTTGCGTGAAGTAAAAAATCCATCACAAAACATTCGGTAAACCCTATGTAAGGGTCATTAAGGAGAAAACGGAAAGTTGTTTATGAATAAACAGTATTGTAAAAAGTTGGTTCAAAGTCATTAGCTGGGGAAATTGCGCGAGGCTAATTTGCCAACAAAAATAAATGAACGTTACGAATAAAGTGACAGCCAGTCAGAAATTATATTTATTCATAAAATCTATTTGCTTGGGTAATTTTTAATTTTATTCAAGGAGTTTTGGTGTACGTGTAACCCCATACTACAATTATGCACCAATTTACGACTGAACATCTCACTCATAAGTGTACGTACGATAAAAACATAAAGTCACTAAAGGATTTAGTGTAATTTAAAACTATATAATTTCAGTAGGAAGGTCGTGTTTTGTTACTTTAAGGATAGTTGCATGAAATAATGAAAGTATTTCTTAAATACTGGGGTTTGTGATACCGTGATTTTCTCAACAATTTTAGTTTGACATTTGTGGTAGATTCACAACTATGATTATGGTTCTGGATTGATAAGTCTGTGTCTTTTGAATAATTCGTTTGGTGATTTTAAATAAAACTTCACTGTTTATTAAAACAATAATTATCGTGACAAGTTTCACTCAAATATTTGTCGCGTACTTTGTTGAACTTTTTGGTTGACTTCGCGAATTGTTTATCTCCTACTCGTATCTTTAATTATAGCAAGTCCGCAACTTGTGTGTGTGGGGGGGGGGGGGGGGTTGTGGTCCTCAATGACATTTGGGTATGTAGTACATGTATAAACCAAAGCATTTTTTGTTGGACCAAAGTAGTTTAAATACGGTGTAGCGGCATTTTTATCAACTTACTGACTTAAAATTGTGATTTAATATTAGTTACTAAATTATATACGCCTATGAAAAGTATGCAGAAGAATATGAATATTGCTAAAAATGTACGGATCTATTATTATAAATGCTGTAATTTTGGAGTCGGTTTATACGTGGTGACCCCGTTCACACTGGGCTACGTTCTTACTACGATCATGCCGATCTGTCCCGACCTGACTAAAATTATGAATCGGGACGAGATCGGCGTCAAAACCAAGAACATGTATAAAAAATCTTCACCGGAACGTCTGATCGACTCTTGTGCTACGATTTCACAACGATCACAGCGTTTCCGATACGATGCGTGTACGCTTACACCACGTTTCCAACGCGTCCTATGCCGATCATGAACCGTTTCTACTACGATGTCCCAACGCTAGATGCAAGTTCACAAAGATCCTCCCCGATTGACCACGACTGTCCCACGATCGGTCACGATGTGTACCAATTTTAGATCGTAGTAGAAGCGGGGCCCCAGTGTGAACGCGCTATTAACAATATTCGCGAGTATTTGTTTTTGAAAATCCAAATGCATTAACTTAACTGGTTAGCATACAGTGCAGGGAAACTGGTCACTCTGGTGAATCTGCCGCGGTATATAACTGAAACATTACTGAGAAACAGCGCTAAGCCAGAATAAAGATACACAGTACATGTTTTGACAGAGATGTAATTCGACTGTACAATTTCTGTTTTACATGTTTATAAAACATTTTCAAAGACATGAATACAAGTATAGATATACAGAAAACACAGTGTATAAACTAGTCAACTTCCGGTTATCGCAATAAGGCATACACGTTGAATTGTAAAGTCTTCCATTAAGTCAAACAGTGATAGGAAATTACAGATGATTTTGTTCACAATTAGTCATGTACACGTTTATTTGTATGGTATCCCGATAAGTCATACAGTGATTTGGTTTATACGTTTTGGAAAATGTGACTGGCCAGCCATGCCATCAAAATCAACTACAACCATAGGATTCCAAATTCCTTTTGCTATATGAATGCATGCTCATCGTTAATGTCGCATGAACATGGACAATCTTCCCATTTGTTTATCCGTTTAATTCAAGGTATTGTGTTAAACTGCTTATTTAACAGGCATCTTAAATTTCCATAATAAATATAAATTCATTTTTTTTATTTTATTCTTTTCTAAGGGAGGTAACTTATAAATAATACTAAACTCTGCTTCGTGTAACTATCAGAGTAGTGCCCCTTGCATATACTTTTTCCACTTATTTTTGCCTTATCTCAAACGTGAATGAACTTTACAAAAAAAAACGATGAAAACACCCAGAATGATAATAATAAAAGTCAAGATGGACATAGGAAAGCAAACAAGTACATGCATGTATAGATTCTGTTATAGTTAGAACATATGAAGTAAAATTTTAATGATTCAAAAGGGCGGAGCGGGCGGAGCGAGCGGAGCGAAGAGAGTGCTTTTTAGTCATTAAAATTTACTTAATATGTTCTAGCTGGCTTAGAATATAACATTCTGCATTTTGATCGGTCAATATAAATGAATGCCAACACATGACATCACGTCTGTTTAGACACGTTAACGTGCGTGGTTTAGAGCAAAATTTTAATGATTAAATTTTCATTTAACCGCCAAAAGTCGGCGTTTTAATTGGCTCATAATGTAGGTTTACTCCGAGAATAAGACCAACACAAAATTAAGAAAACAATTTTCGAAGTTTTACTATTTATTTAACCTCAATATTAAGTTATAGTTAGAACATATTAAGTAAAGTTTAATGATTAAAAAAGGCGGAGCCAGCGAAGCGAAGCGAGTCCTTTTTAGTCATTAAAATTTACTTAATATGTTCTAACTAACTTAGAATATAACATTCTGCATTCTGATTGGCCGATAGAAAGTAGCGCCAACGCATGACGTAAAGTCTGTGAAGAGAAAATTTAATGATTAAATTTTCAGTTAACCGCCAAAATGCGGCGTTTTCATTGGCTCATAATGTAGGTTATATTCTAAGACCAGCTAATACATGGACCAAAATTTTAATTTTAAATTATCGAATATATAGGTACTATTTTTTAAACTTGTATCTAATTATTTTTTAAGAGAAACTGGTTATTTTCCTCGTCTATAGGTTGACGTGGGTCGAGACATCCCGTATCTACTACCATACAAGTAAACAAAATGGTCATTTATTCATAACTTTTTTTAATAAATTAATTTAATTTTTATTTACAGGTGGTATTATGTGTGAATGCACCACGTTAGATTGTGAAGCAGAGAGACGGCGGACATGTGAAGCGGAATACTTCTGCTACGTAGAGACGCTGAGCTCAGTAGTGACACGTGGTTGTATCAACAACAAGACGCCATTATTATGTGAGAACCGGAAACCAGCTAAACTTGCTACCGGAAATTATCCAGAATGGCCGCGACTGTATTGTTGTAAAGATGGCGATTATTGTAACAAAGACTACGTACCCATCGTCCCCACAGTTAATACAGGTAATTATAAACCTCTTTGACTGCCTTATTTCATATCGCTAAATTCGCAGGTCTCTCACATGAGACACAAAAACATCAAAAATTTTAAAAATGTATATAGTTCGAAAAAATCTGCAATAGATTTCTATTCCACTGTATGAATATGGCATTGAGATTTAAAATAGGCCGAGAAAGGTTTATTTATTGCTTTTTTTAAAAAATGACTAAAAACTAGATTTCCAATATTTGTCGTACGTTTTTCACGAATGAATTATTATAATGATTGTATTCATTATTCAACTTAATGATATGATTACATAAGACGCACCGGTATGATAATGTTTAGTGATATTACCGTAAAGTGTCGCTTATTGGCCGACTTGAGCTATAAGACACAGCCGTACAATAGACAAGAATTGTGGACGTAAACATTGTAATTTCTCTTAGTAATTTCTTTCTCTTAAAGATAATGCATGTACATTAGTATAAGTGTGTGAATAGTTTAGTGGATTAAGTATTGCATTTCACTGCCTTTTCATCCGATTAAAACAATAAAATTGCTATGTTAGGTATTACTTTGTTTGTATACAAGTGACAGGCCAAAAATAAACAAACGGAAGACCGTGAACACTGTAACAAAGCTAGATTTGATCGATTTGTTTATTTTTTTTCAGAACTCGAACCGGAAGTAAATACACAAATGATCATCCTGGAAGAAGACAGTGACGTCTCCGAGGAAACAAATCCTTACGTCAGACATGAATACGACCGTGACCGTAAACCGTGTCCAAATAACGATAACTCTAAATTGAATCCTATCTATATAGCAGTGCCAATAGCTGGTGTTTGCGTACTTTTAGCACTTATTATATTTGCCATGTACTTACTCCGACGGCGCAATGACTTTTATGCTCAATATGATACCTATCAGTATCATGAACAAATGGCGAAATTAGCCAACAAACAAAACGATGCCAAAGCTCAGGGGTGTGAGACGAACAGGTGCACGGACAGTGAAAGATCTTCACAAGGAAGTGAAACAAAATTGTTTTTGAACGCGTAACACATACACTATAGTGATTACAAAATGTACAAACGAAAACTCGATTTCCAGGGAGAGTTTTGTGCGCAGTTCCATTCATTACGTCGTTGGTCTGATTGATTTCTGCAATAATAAAGGCGATGAAAGAGGTTTAAGGGGTGATAACGAAGTCCTTGGTCCAGTCAATTGGGATCTCCTCTGACTTTACTGTCGCACCATGTATGAGGAATCTTCGCCAAGGACGGAAACACCCGAGCTGTTACGATTGATTGTCCAGTATGTAAGAGCTTGTTTGCTGTTTTATCGTTAGGGTAGTTTTACCTACGGACAGTTTCAAAATGTTTGCGTCATGCAACAATGAAGGCACCTGATGACATCACGTATGGAACACCTGTTGATGACGTCGATGTTTGTTAAACTGTTTATGTTGGAATTCAACCCTGAAAATTGGTTATAATGTCTGCATTGTATACAATCGATGATTTAATGTTGTGAACATAACTTGTGTAAACTTAATGTGCAATATATTAGCAAGGTAGGTATCTACAGACTAAGTCTGTGACTGTTAAACATTTTGTATACAATTGTATATGAAGTTGTTTCAATACAAAGATACAGCATTGTAGTATGATCTGGAATGAACAATGGGTGGGTATGATACTATACAGATACCATGCCTATAAAAACTTGTGTTGTTATCAACGGATGTCGAAATCAAATTCTAGTAAACTATACAACACCACAAAGGCAAAACAACACACAATAAAGACAAAACACATCACAACAAAGGCAACACACATCACAATAAAGATAACACACATCACAACAAAGGCAACACACATCACAATAAAGACAAAACACATCACAACAAAGGCAACACACATCACAATAAAGACAACCCATGTCACGACAAAGGCAACACACGTCTCAATAAAGACAAAACACGTCACGACAAAGACAACACACGTCACAACAAAAGCATATACTTCACGATTTAGTTAAATAAGGACACCTAAACACGTTGTGGTGCCAAATTTAACACACAATCATCAAGGACCACGAGTTGGTCTTACAACCAAGGAAAACAAAATATAAATACGTTACAATGTACCGGAAAATACAGGCGACATATTTTATAGTTAGCCTTACATGTAGAATATATTACTTTGTGGAGTCTGTTTCTATTGTACGTGTATCGTTAGCCTTCTGATTGCTAGCTGTAACATAGAGGAAGTGGTTAAACGATTCACTTAAGTGTACAAGTGGTTTAACAAAGAAATATTCTGAACTTTGCTAGTCTATACTACGGTGTCGCGTGCAGCGATGGTCCTAACGGGACGCCGTACTTTACTGATAGTGAAAGCGTATGAAGGTCTAGATTTATTGAATGTGTGAGCGACCTAATGAAATTCTGCACACACGGTTACATAACATGGATGCCTTCTGTATTACTGTTTATTTTGCTCAGGGATATTTGCTGTAAATAGCGTCATTGTTTGTCTCTATATATCTATGTCCATTTAATTTTTCACCGTATTCTGTCAATGTATCATTTTGTCTCACAAACGCTCCGCAAAACACCCACATAACATAATTCATCAACGCAATGAAAACAAGGGAAGTAACTACTGTGGAGAGTTTGACATTGGCTGGGTTCTGGTGGTAACCATGGTCACCATAGTTCAACTAGAGACTCCGAAAAAGCGCCAATGGTTAAACTACGGTCAAACCAACGTTAAATCTAGTTTATTTTGTCGCATCTTGAAACTACCTAAACGAAAATATGGGTTTTTGGCATCTGGAGAAACCAGACAGGCGCAGATAATCGAACATAATAATGATAATAATAAAGACTTTATTTTACGAGGAAACTCATTTGACAATTATATTAAATGGCAATCTTCCATGAGATCATCAACAATAAACAGTTGAACAATAACACAATTACATAAAAGAAAGGCAGTGGCTAGTCGTCCGGCACCGGACGACCAGACCATACCTGACTATAGTTAGCTCCAGAACCCAGCCATTGATAAGTACAACTCCTACACAGTGACCGCCCTTGTCGCATTGATCAAGGGACTACCTCCCCTATCCAAACTTGACTATGATTTTATTCTTTAAGATCGTAACGGTATTGTATTATTTCTATTCTGTATGTGGTGGTTTTTATTGTTGCTACATAACAAATACATTTGTATATCGACATAATTATGTTCTAAAAACTTTGGGGACATAGTGTACGTATGTTCACTAATCTAGTGATCGTTACGTGGACGTGTGTTGTTCACTAATTTAGTGCATGGTTACTGTATACATGTACATTTGTATGTTCACTAATTTATAAGTGTGTATATATATTTCGATATTTGTACACTAGTATGGCGATACATTTATAGTATGAAATAATGCAAGTAATTGATTAGGATAAAGTTTGTTTATAACAATTAATGTATACATGTATATAATGTACTACGGATTCGAATCTCATGTTATAAATTAAATTATATGTTGCGACAAGAGTGAACTTCGTATAGTATAGTGCGACCATTTTAACGTTGTCCTCGACCTGTATGCATGAATGCGTTACGAGCCTGCGAGGAAAATATTAATTTCCCAGAGATGGTCGTGTCATGTCGGTGATTTAGATTACTAGAAGTGTGTGTAGCTTACACACCTCGTACTTCGTAAGTCTAAATGCTTAAATAACCAAAGTTGAGGGAAACTTTTGACAATAAAATTATGGCAATGCCTGTTCGAGAAGCACGTTCATTTGTTTGTACTATATGCTTTGACTACTGATTTAAAGGTACAGACCTCCAGATGGCCATCAGAAAACTTATATATTTAAAAATCACAGCAAATACGATTGAATTTTGATTAAAACATGCTTCAAAATTTTAAATCTTTTTTTGTTCCTCACAAATGTATGTTTTGTTATGTAATATGCGTATTAGGCCATTATTTTACAACGGGGAGATTTTAATGATAACCTAGAACGGAATTTTGAAATTTTCCATATTCTTCAAAGACTTTCAATTGGAATTGCACATGGTCTACTGTAAAAAGATACATTTATTCATGTACATTTTACATGTAACATATAGCTCGCCGGAAATAACTCTAGCCTTATCAATAAACAAACATGGTAATGTAAACACTGCACCGTCCGCTGGCCGCTCATTAGCGGCTTATATTGTAATATTATATCCATTAAAAGTGAATAAGCATGTGATTTAAGAAAACTGGTCATCAAATATGCATTTTATTTTATTTTTAATGTGTAAACAAAGGCTAGTGTTATAATCGGCGGACTATAACTCTGAAAAACTAAGCATTTCTTAGAACGTTTTCAAAGTTTTTGTTCTTTTTAAAAAAAATGATATCTTGAGCTAAGTACTTTTTAACGGCTTATACTGATATAATGTTGGAAACGTGACGGATATTTCATTATAGTACTTTTATTTAACAATGTACATGTAGTTAATTCATCGCTGTCTCCATTTTTTATATACATGTAACTACTTTGTTAACCATTACGTGTATGATTTTAATGTGTGTGAAAGTTGTACTCGTTTTTTTTTCAATGAGTCTTATACAAAACCATTGTGCGAGTCAGTATATATAAGGCTTGCTTCAAGCACCCTTTTTCAATGTGATACGGATGGTCCGTTCTGTGCCTGTCTTTGCATGGGTGGCTAAGCGCTGTCTCTGCTTCTGAATGACCTTGAATCGTCTGTGAATGTATTTAATATAATGCGACCAGTTGGACATCCCCGCTTCATTGGACTTAAATTCAGTACTAGTATAAACCAGTGCCAGCTCGCTGTTCCGCAATCAATTGACAAAATTATCCACATGAGGAGGCCAAATTGCCATTCGCAGCAATTGAGTGATGTTCGTGTAAGTCTTTGTTTTAAACAATAAGTAATAAAAAGTGAACTAAAGCACTGGAACATCCTATCTTGGCCAAGGCTTCAACCGAGACTAGGCTGGTACCACGTCCGTCATAGTATCAAAATGTTGTAGACCGTGTTGGTAAATGAGACATGCGCTACCAGACTGACCGAGACTGAATAAGATATCCGAACGTTTGTTACTCAATCTGTATGTATCATTGTCCAATCGGGGGTGCGATAACTGTAGTGCATTATAGTTATTGCACTACATTATAGGAGACACCTTTTTTATTTATCAGTTTATGTACATTTGTATTTGATTCAACTTCTTCAGTTTAAATGAATAAAAATTGTCGTAACTACTCGAATATGATCAGGCTTATGATACAGTTATGTAAAATGTTTTGTTACAAATGTGTGTACATGTCTGTACAGTGTATAGATCTATGATTATGTCAGTATGTGGTAACTGGTTAACTGGTTATGAAAGGTTGTCATTTATAATCATGTTGTTATGTTTATATCGTATTTGGACAGATTGTTTAATGTATGGTGATATGGTTTTATTTCAAATGTGACAAAAATGAACAATAATAAAGCTAAAGGTGAAACAGACTTGTTTTGTTATTCAATTAGGTGGGGTGATCAACACGTAGTCGCATTATCCTTCCACCTTCTGGGTAATAGCGAATTTTCGGGCGCGAAGCTCCCGAATAAATTTCGCTATAAGTCAACGTGTCACGTGGTTTGGTCATAGTTTGAATTCACAAATGGTTCTGAAAATTTGTGTTACGTTCTCGCAGTGACAGGAATATACTGAAAAATGGCCGCCAATAAAATAACAAAAGTTACATAAAATGCGTTATTCTGTAGCTCATAAATTTTCTTTTATATTTTAATGATGTTTAAAAATATTCCAAAAACTCAGTAGGCCCATCTAGAACACATTTTAATAAGGGAGATAAATACTCTGTTGCTTCGTATATCACTTTGATCGACCGCCATCTTGGAACGCTGGGAAAACAGAGAGAAAACACAGAATGTGACAGCCTGCATAGAATCAGTAATTGATCAACTGATTACGCCATTAAAGTACTTGTTTTAAACAAGGAAAGTCGTATTAGTATACACTTACTAAGGTAGTTATACAGTGAACTTAAAAACGAAAGCAGTTTCGTATCGACTATCGTCCTTCGTTACTTCGTACCCAAAAATGTCACAACTTTTCTACTGACTGTACATTTATGAATCATATAATCAGCAATCATTCTGTACTGGATGATCATGTTACTAATAATTAAGGACATCTGACAAGTGTCTACTGCTGTGTTTCAATACTGACATGTAGCAGCGAGCTATGAGAATTGAACAAAATTATGAAATGAACAATTTAACTTTCAAGATAAAATTCGCTAAAATAGGCTGTGCCTTAGTTAATATTACCTTTAATAAAAGTAGTGCACTCCAGTGAACATCATAATATGGTGGGGGTTAAATTATAATTACTGCTGATGTTATGGAGAATGAATAAATCCTACATTCTTATTGAAACACGCTTGGAATCTCATTCATCCATTGTAAGTTTATGTGAATACATAGGACGTATACTCTACACACAAAAAATGCAAAGACATTATTTTGAAATTGTATCTAGGTTCAGAACGAGAGTGACTGGACTATAACGATATAACTGAATCATTTAGGTCTTCTCATTCTTAACTTCTTCATTGGTTTCATGGAGTTTCTACTGAAATTTCGTAGGATTTAATGGTTAGATAACTATGCCATCATTAAACCGTCAATTTTACGCCCTAAGTACATAGCGTCACGTTGCTAGGAAACGAAGCGATATTTTGAAAAAATAACTGCACAATAAGAACATAATATTAAGGCATATTTCGTGAGATTTTCATTAGATTCGGTCAAAAGTCGATTTTTTACCGATGACGTCGGAGAAAGGTCCTAAACATCCTTAAAGTATTTAGTTACTTAATTTTCTTAGTAACTTTTGTACAATCAAATTATGACAGTCTTAAAGTCATCTGGGATTCAGTGCCTTTTGAAATCCCATATAGGCGGCAACACAGAAAGAATTTTATAGTCGTTTTTAGATTTTTTTTTAGATGATTACTATACAAGATGCAGAAGAAACCACAGATCCAGAAACACGCCATTTTGTGTTTCAAATGTAAGGCGTCAGTCACAGTCCACAGTTTTAATAGCTTGCACCTGTAGTTGGATGTAGTTCGAACTTATACATTATTACTGTATGACGTCATCGCCTAGAGCATTGTGAAGTACTTAACCCATTAGGCCACTCGGCTATCGCAACAACTCCAAATAAAGGTTGTGCGAATGACAAGTAGCAATGTAACACCATACTTCATCGATTGATCTTTACATCTATACAAAGGCCGGACTTGAACTCTATTCTGTGCCATCGTCACCTATACAAAGGCCGGACTTGAACTCTATTCTGTGCCATCGTCACCTATACAAAGGCCGGACTTGAACTCTATACTGTACCATCGTCACCTATATACAAAGGCCGGACTTGAACTCTATACTGTATCATCGTCACCTATACAAAGGCCGGACTTGAACTCTATTCTGTGCCATCGTCACCTATACAAAGGCCGGACTTGAACTCTATACTGTACCATCGTCACCTATATACAAAGGCCGGACTTGAACTCTATACTGTACCATCGTCACCTATACAACGGCCGGACTTGAACTCTATACTGTGTCATCGTCACCTATTCAAAGACCGGACTTGAACTCTATTCTTTACCATCGTTTCCTGTACAACGGCCGGACTTGAACTCTATACTGTGTCATCGTCTCCTATACAAAGGCCGGACTTGAACTCTATACTGTACAATCGTCACCTATATACAAAGGCCGGACTTGAACTCTATACTGTACCATCGTCACACATACAACGGCCGGACTTGAACTCTATACTGTACCATCGTCACCTATACAACGGCCGGACTTGAACTCTATACTGTACCATCGTCACCTATACAACGGCCGGACTTGAGCTCTATACTGTACCATCGTCACCCATACAACGGCCGGACTTGAACTCTATACTGTACCATCGTCACCTATACAACGGCCGGACTTGAGCTCTATACTGTACCATCGTCACCTATACAACGGCCGGACTTGAACTCTATACTGTACCATCGTCACCTATACAAAGGCCGGACTTGAGCTCTATACTGTACCATCGTCACACATACAACGGCCGGACTTGAACTCTATACTGTACCATCGTCACACATACAACGGCCGGACTTGAACTCTAAACTGTACCATCGTCACCTATACAACGGCCGGACTTGAACTCTATACTGTACCATCGTCACCTATACAAAGTCGTCTCCTGTACAACGGCCGGACTTGAACTCTATACTGTACCAACGTCGCTAAAGTTCGGACGACATTCTACAAAAACAAATGCTTCCGACGTTACGCTCATTGTTGGCGTACGTTAGCGTAACCGATTCCGACGTTATTAACATTTTTAACGGTAATACAATTTTTCTTAAAATTATGCCGTGAGCCCTATATTTTAATTCGTCACATATTAAGCAATTGCTTTATAAAATATTGTTGTAGACTTAAAATAGTTTTGACCGACCCGCTCGTTTGATACGTGCATTTTAACGCAATATGGTTGGCGATTTTTAGATCGGCCATATGGCGAAGCGGCGTGGTAATTGAGGCGTTGCAGTTGTATATTTTAATTAAACATACAATAAAACAAACCAAAATACGCCGCATATCGTTCAATACAAGTAGATGATTTACATTTTGCCGAGCCATTAGAATTCATGTATAAAATTGAGAAAGTAAGTAAAAAAATACTACGAAAATCACGTACCGACAAGTGGCGCTTTTAACACCGCTAAACATACTATTTCATACTTAAACATCACATTTGCGTAAACATCAGAGCTCATACTTCATTCATACAAAATTTCATTGAAAATCTGCAGTACATCTACTCTTTAACTAAAACGGGTACGAGTTTACGGACCACTTAGACGTCGACGTTACGTTAATTTCAAGAGTGTGACATTATGGCTAGATTTGCCAAATTTTATAAATAAAATTAAGGTTATGTTGAATGTAAGACTTATTCATATCAAATTACAGACAATTATATGTACTTTTAGGTTGCAGTCGCTGTCGTTTTAATAAATGCATACTTATCTAATTATTTTGGCGCAGAGCAACTTTACCATTTAAATTTGTGCACTTTTTGATGTGTGTGACATCGTGGCTAGAAAAAAGTATACATATATACCAAAAGCCAAATTTGAAGTCAATATCGTCCAAAATATACGCAATTCAAAAGAAGAATGTGTGTATTTTTTGTCAAAATAAAGATTATAGAAAGTCGGCTTTATTTATAGAAAATACTGAAATTTTAACAAATCTTGTCGCAGAAAGAAATAAAATCTAACGTTTTCAGTTGGATATGTCTTCCGCTCCCGGTTCGTTACTGGAAGTTTTGAACGGCAAATATTGACATGGTGTGAAATATATGTGCCATCACGTCAATGAGTCTACTTTGTATGGCGATTGTGATATCAAAATATAAACAACCGTATTTCTAAAACGATTATTTTGCAACATTGAAGTGTAAAAGTGTTATAAATTGCCGATGTGCGCCAAAAACGAGCGTAACGTCTTCCAGGCTGTTAAAAATAGAATGAGGCTGTGCTTATAAGCACCGTTTGACATCATTTTTTTAAACAATATTTATACCTTTACAAATGTGCACGTGTGACATATTTGATGACCTCCCTTGTGCTGCGTACGCTGAATGATTAATTGTCCCGATCTTTTGGAACTAGATGGTTGGCAATGTATGGATTTTTAAAATACATTGCCGACCGTAGCACAAAAGGTTCACGTTATCAAACGTATTACTGAATCAGATGACATGTCCCCGAAATTTCCAGCGTCAGCTTTCCACCTTTGTCCGTGTCACTTGCAGGTAAGCTTCGTGATAGTCTGAATTTATTACATGTAACAATTTTTGTGGTGCAGACATGGCAGCCCACGTAATGCTTTTGACCCAACGTACGTTATGTATAAAACAGCCAAACGTGAATTTCGCCGTATGCATAGACGATGTGTTAATGTATATTTGAACAATCTAAATCATGAAATTGATAGAAGTGTGGAGATTGACTCTAGTAAGTTCTGGACAATGGTGAAGAATAGAAGGAAACGTAATGTATCTATGATAAGTGCTGGTATGAACTTTGATGGTAATATAGTGAGAGATCGCGATAGTATAACTGATGGCTGGTGCAAGTATTTCCGGGATCTATATAAACCAAATTCAGATCTTGACAATGGTGATGAAAACTGGCATCGACACATATGTCAAGAACTAGATAGAAATTTACATGACATTCAACCTGACTCAACCGCCTGTGTACACCCCGACGTAGTGAAACGTGCGATTGAATGTTGCCCCAATGGAAAGGCTAGTGGAATCGATTCTATTCAATATGAACATTTGATTTATGCTAAAGATGTTGTATCTCCAGTCCTAGCAAATATCTACACATGGATGCTGCGTAAAGGACATGTTCCGGATAGCTTGAAGAGAGGTGTTATTGTGACTCTTCATAAAGGAGGCAATAAGCGTAAAGATGTGCCGGATAATTACCGCGCTATTACTTTAACTTCAGTTGTGTTGAAACTCTATGAGTCTGTTTTATTAACTCGATCAAAAAGCGAAATTATGTCGTCAATCAATCCACAACAGGGAGGATTTCAAGACGGACTCTCCTGCCTCATGACGTCATTCATTTTGCGTGAATCGATATATTTCGCTCGTGAATTCAACTCAAAACTTTATGTCTGTTTTATGGATGGTAGAAAAGCGTTTGACACTGTTTGGCATGAAGGCATGCTGTACAAACTACTAACAGAGACTCATATTGACTGCACAACGTTCTTAGCATTTAATGCGTTATACTCAAATATGTCAAGTTGTGTGCGTTATCAAGGTAAACATTCCCAGTGGTTTAGTGTTGGTCAAGGTACCAGACAAGGAGGGAGAAGTTCGCCGATTCTATATCTCCTGTACATAAATGGACTCATTAATATGTTAGAAAACTCAGGCGCCGGATTCTGTCTATATGACACAAGGCTCAGTTCACCAACAGTCGCCGATGATATGGTCCTTATGTCATTCTCAAAACAAGGATTAAATGACATGCTTGAATTGTGTGATAAATACTCAAAACAGTGGCGTTACCAATATAATTCAAATAAGTGCGCGGTCATAGTTTTTAATGATGATTCAAAGGCTGTGCAGAATCGAGAATTTAGACTAGGAGCTAGTAGTGTTGCTGAAACAACAAACTATACTCATCTTGGTGTGATATGTGATCCATTCCTAACTACACGCTCAGTGATCGACGATTCGTGTCATAAACTTAGAGGGTCGTATTTAAATATCGTCAATAGCGGAATCAGCCCTCGGGGTCTCAATCCTTGCACTTCAGCAAAGATTTACCATACTATAGTTATCCCAAAAGCCCTTTATGGATGTGAACTCTGGACGTCGCTGACGGCTACTGACTTACTCAAAATTGAACGTGCCCATAGATTCTGCATTAAATATATGCAGTCATTTAGTTCTGGAACATCAACCGATTTATCGTTATGTACACTGAATATGGTATCGATGGAAAGCCTCATTGAACATAAAAAATTGCAGTTTCTTGGACAAATATGTAATCTTTCAAATGTCTATATTGCTAAACATATATTCAACAATTCAAGTTTCAAGTTTCAAAGTTTATTGCGCAAAACAGGCCACCGGCCTATACACAAGAAATAAATAGCACATACATATGACATTTAACAATGAACAAAGTGTGAAATTGTAGATATAATACATGCATACATTTGTTTACAAAGCATTATAATAGTCCAGTTAATTATACATTGAAAGGTATTCCTTCCTTTCTTTAGTAGCATAAAATATAAACATTGCTACATTACGCACAATGTAAACATTCTGGGCGGACATTAGGCTATAATATACATTTGTCGAGGCATTGTTCTCTTGTATATGTACATGTGGTAGATACCTTTGGCGGATGGGACTGTATAGTGGACAGGTCAATATAAAGTGTAGTTCGTCTTCAATGCATCCTTCGCAGTACGGACAGGTACGGTACTCTGGTATTATACCCAAGTGTCTACCCTTTTCCACCATAAGATCATGAGCAGAGCCTCTAAAATTAGCTATACACCTTCTGAATTTGCCTATCTCAACACATTTTACATAGCTTGCAACATCATAATTACTCTTATAATTGATATAATGAAACAATTTACTTGAAGCCAAGCATTTTGTATGCCATGTCTGGATGTATTGGTCTTTAAGCCTTTGCATATATTCAAATAAAAACAATTGGTGGTTAAAGTTGTCTTGTGTTTCCCACACATAACCGAAACCATTTTGGTACAGATTTATCCTAATATCGGACACCCAATTGTTGTATCCTAGTCTATCATAGTGAACAAGCATTTCGTAGCACAGTTTGACGTATCTATGCCCAGGCATTTTCAACAACCTAAGCCAGTATTTCATACATCTTTTGGCAGCATATATGTACATAGGGAATCTACCTAGATCACCTAAAATAGCATCATTGCATGACATTGTATTGGCATTCAAAAATCGCTTACATAGACTTATTCACTACATCAACTATGACAATCAACATAATGGATTCATTCCTGACGTCTACACGATACTCCAGAAGTATGGCTTAGTTGATTATTTATCGAACTATATTTCAAATGGGATTTTTCCTTCAAAAACAAGATGGAAGACTATTATCCGTGACAATGTTTTATCAAAACAGCGAACTGAAATGATGAATAATGTTATAACTAAGTCGCCACTCCTTCAACCAATTTTAAGAGGAGACCAACCGTGTGCATTGTGGTTGTTATCTAGACATAATCCCCAGCTATCCCCTGTTTGTCTAAAAATTATGTCGTTGATTGTGCGCTTTGTTTCAAAGAGGTTTATATGCATATGCAAAAAGTGCGATTGTGCAACTGAAAGTATTATTGTTCACTTGATCACTTTCTGCGAGAAAAATGCGACAATTCGAGAGCAAGTGTGGGATATGCTCATTAGTGAATTCGGGTATAATGCATATAGGGAGTTTACTGTTCTGTCACCGTCTGAACAGACCGAGCATTTGTTAAGGGTAGCCAGTGTTATTGATGGAGATACCTTTAAATGGTTCCCGTTAGCGTCACTGTTAGCAAAACTATTATAGTGATCGAAATCAATGACACGGTAGGCACATGTATCGATCGATTGTTTATACACATGATTATTATACCTACTGAACAACTTGTGGTTGTAATGCGTATGTTCGTGAAATTTGTTAAACATACTTTTTGTGTGATGTGTATGCTTTTATGCACACTGTATGTGACAGTTGTATATTATATACTTATGTGTTTCGTGTAAAGATAAATAGCATCAGTAATTATTTACACTTATAGGCAAGAGTTAAGTACAGTGCAATCTCTCCATAGTGGCCCTCCGTAGAGTATCATTCTATCTTAAGCGACATAATCACTTCATTTTAAAATTTCAGCGACCATTTGCTGATTTTTTTTTTCCAATAGCCAGAAGTTGTGCTTTTAATAGGGTGTTGCTCTAGAGAGGTTGTACTGTATTGTTATTACATACATGAACTAGCAACTTCCATCCTTGATTATCTAGCTATTTCGTTTCGTCGCCTAGGTAATCTTCTGATGGTGGAAGTTGCATACAGATATGAACATACAGGAGGTGATGTACGTGTGTGTTTGGTTGTGTGTACGTGTATGAATGCATATGCATGTCGATGTATATAATGTGTGTCATTCATGGTGGGTTTAGGTGTACGTGCGTACGTGTGTAGGTGTTAGGATGTATGCGTGGATGGGGGAATATATGAATGTGCATGAATGTGTTAGATGTACGTGCGTGCGTGTGTAGATGGTAGGGTGTATGCGTGGATGGATGTATATATGAATGTGTTAAGGTGAGCGACTGTACGTGATGTACATGCATGTGTGCGTGCATGTCTGCGTGTATGGTTGTGTAATCTTATTTAGAAGTGATTCCATGTATTATTGTCTACTATGCCATTATATTTGCCACTCAGTTTTGTATTGTGTAATCTTGTATATTGATGTATAATTGATTGTATTATAACTCTTCAGAAAATGGAGGAATAAAAGTTAATATAATATAGAGTGGCAAATCATTTATTTACGGCGAGATGAAACCAAATGCATATGGCTCCTTGTGTCAATGTGTTACATTTAGGCCTACTGTACTGATCATTTATTTCACGTATCGTACATTGATTAATCCAATAAATGGTTTGGTCAAAACTAAATGTAGTTTCATGTATACACCATTGCCAGGGCTGTCCGCGAGCTTATGAAGACTAAAATGAAACAAAATGTAACACTTCGTACTAGTCTGGATTACCTGCCCCTTAAAGATCGAGATACCTAAGCAGGCGCGTAGCTAGCCATCTTTCATGTGGATTCAATGGTGTAATTTAGGGCGATATCGCGGTGCTTATTTTAATTCTAAAAACGTCAATTTTAGGATCATACATTTGCTATTAAACTCTAAAATTGACAAATTTCTTTGAAATATAGCTCAAACATTAATCAAACAAATACACGAGACCAATTTTATTATGTTCTCATAATATTCAAATATGCTCATAGAAATCTAGTTTCACGTCCTATGTTCAGACCAATGAAGTTCTTTCAGAATCCAATGACCATGTATATGTAGCTACTAGTATGCAAAACTGCCAGTCCAGACAAAAGTTCAGTGGTTATTGTAGAACTCATATATTTTTACCCTTCTTATAATACTAAAACTCCTTCTCAGCTGACTCTCTGGAGACACGCATGGTGATTAGCACACCAAAGGAATGGTACGAACAGTGTCTTTAATGGAGTTGGTGTGATCGTTGTCACGTTGTCGTTGGTGACGAAATGCTTCGGCGTTGAAGGCCCTACATCCTGTAATTAGGTTATGGACTCGGCTCCTTTCCGTACAACTCGACCTCATGGTTGCTACCCAACACCCTAGCCCTCCGTATCTGCTTCAAGTCGATGGTTTCATTCTGTCAAAGTTCAGTGGTCTAGCATCCTGAAGCATGAACCCAACAGCGACCATCATTGAAAAGAGATTATAAAGTCGAACCCAAAGATGCTATACCTATAGGCGCACTCCTTGGATTCTCTGTCTCGCTCAAGCCCTTCAATGGTATACATAGCAGGTATATATTGTGGTTTATGCCACTCTAAAAGTGTAGTCCGCACAACTACTCAATCTGCATATAATAGACTACAATCATTTCTTCTCTAGCAACAACGTCGTTACCCGTCTGTTCTTCAAATACGTTTGGCAGATTGGCGATTTGCTACCCTGCGTTGAGTAAGTTTCTAACGAGAACTTCAGTTCTCTGCAGGCTTACATGTTGTAATGATTCAAGTTATGGGCTTTGCAGTGACTATGGCTTATGAACATAATTGCTAAATCCGAGCTTGAACACGGCGATGACAACCTGACATGGTTACCGTTATTACTGGCTCCATCGTAACCCGGTCATGCTTCGTAGAAATATCTAACAAAACATTTTACGGCCCTTAGTGAACTTAATTAACAGACCGATCTTCCCCAGTTATTGACGCTGTGTGGTTAAAGCCAACAAAATCATACACGCGGTTGTACTGGGACGAGTTTGTTAACGTCAAAGACTACAGCAACAACTAGATCTTCAGTATGGTAGGTTTACTGTCACCAGTAGACTACAGCTGACTATACAAGTAACACGAACATTCTTGCGTAAATAATAGGCTCGATCTTTGTCGATTTTATAAAACGAATGCAAAAAAATAGAATCCAGTAACGACAAAGAAGTTGTTAAAGTATATAGGGCCTACGAACTTTGCTTGAAAATGTTTTTTGTCAGAACCGTATGGATTCAGCAGCGTACTCGCGTATAGGTAGCTACGCGCCTGCTAAGTATTCTACGTGATTTGGTCGTAGTATAGGGTCTACTCTCACTATCAAGAACGACAGGAACCAGATAAGATGTAGAAACGCAATGAGATTCATACACGAATCAATAGAAGAAAACATGGAAGCATATACTACGAGTCTACTAACAGTATCAACATTACTTTACTTTAGTGTGCGCATTTTTACTTTCTTTCTTTTATTACCTCCCTTTATGAAATATACGGTATTTTTCACATTTGCTATTATTTGTATTAAATTTAAAACAGTTTATATTACAGACCTTTAATTTAAGTATAAAAAAAGTCGTATGCAAGCAAGAATCTTGTAAAAGTTAGATTATTTTAAAACCGGAATGTATTTATTAAGCATCAATTTATAAACTAAATTTTATTTGCTATATAGTTAACTCTGGTTTCACTACAGTCACGAATAAATCTTTCGCCTTTTACTAAAGATTTCCGTGCAGTGGAACAATCAATGAGTCTATAGACTTATTTCTTGAACCTATCGAAAGATGGGTGACTAAAATCTACAAGTGGAAAAGTTTCCGAAATAGGTAGCATAAAAACATGCGTGTGATCTGTCGAGTTTCTGGGAATTGACCGTACATGTATAACTTCTACAGCTTGAATTATAAATCGAAATACACAACATTTATTTGTGACGATCGGCCACTTTTGCACAAAGTGCTTTTACAATTCCACCATTACGTCTAGCTACGTGTAGGACTTATTCATAATTCAAATTTGAACGAGCCTAATCTATATAGTGGGGAAAAAAATAAGATAATAGACAGGGAAGGCAGCACTCGAATCAAACGATCTATTAATTTACATTCACAGACAACTCGAAGTCACACAATAGCGATGGTAGCGCCTAGCCACCTACGTCAAACACTGGTACAGAATGCATCATCCGTATCCGCATCATAACTTTATAGGTGCAAGTATGCAGTTTCCATGCGGTCCTATATCGTCAAAGAAGAAGAAGGTGTATTGATAGATCCTAGGGGTAGCAAATTTGTACAGGTTTCACCAAATAAGGCCTGCGACACTGACTGGTCATTTTTCTTCTAGAATTCTCATAGAACTGCACTGCAAAATATGGTTTCCCTTACTACATGCCCCACAAGACTGGCAATACCTTTTTTCTCAATTTCAGGACAAATAATCAATCGATATATAATAAGAATGTGAATGATTCAATAATCTTGTATGACTCCTAGAATTTATATGCAAATCGGTTCATTGAAAGACCAAATTACATGTACAAGCATCACTGTAAAACAAAGTCACAAAAATGAAGTCGGCTTATATACCATGTGCAATTTAATCATTACTACAGAATCACAACAGACGACAATTGCCGCTTTCGTCAAGTTCTTCGGATTTCAATATTATTGAGTAGATCTATGTGTGGGGACGGGCTGTACTTACTTACTTAGGCCCTTTGCTCCGCTGGGGAGCATAGGCCATTGACGAATTCCCTCCATCTGACTCTGTTTCCTGCTGTTTGTTGGATTGAGTTCCAGGTGTTACCACTATCTTTCATTTCTGCCTCGACATTTCTTCGCCAGGTGTTACGTGGGCGCCCCCTTTTCCTTCTACCTTGAGGGTTCCATTTTAGGGCCTGTTTTGTGATGTGTTCATTTGGCTTTCGTAGCGTGTGTCCTATCCATCCCCATTTGCGTCTTCTTATCTCCATGTTGATAGGTTCTTGGTTGGTGATTTTCCAGAGGTCTTCATTACGCACTCTGTCTGTCCAATTGATGTTTAATATTCTCCTTAAACAGTAGTTGATGAAGCACTGGAGTCTGGTTAGCATGGCTTTGGTAGTTCTCCATGTTTCTGATCCATATAAGAGGACTGATTTTACATTAGAGTTGAAGATCTTTATTTTTGTCTTTCTTGATAGGTTTCTGGAGGTCCATGTATTTCTTAAGATATTGAAGATTACCCTGGCTTTGTTTATTCTAGATTTTACATCGGCATCAGTTCCACCTTGGTTGTCTACGATACTTCCTAGATAGATAAAGGAGTCTACTTTGTCTATGTTTTTGCCATCAATTTTGATTTGCTGGATGTTGTTGCATTTTATTTTCATCACTTTAGTCTTGGCTATGTTAGGTCTTAATCCAAGTTTGGTTGAAGATGCATTTAGAAGTGTTGATTTTTCCTGCATTTGTTGGTGTGTGCTGGACAAAAGTGCGATGTCATCCGCAAAGTCTAGATCGTCTAGCTGTTCCCACAGAGTCCACTGTATTCCGTTTCTTTTCCCTTCTGTACATTCCCTCATTATCCAGTCTATGGCGAGAAGAAAGAGGAAAGGTGATAGAAGACAGCCTTGCTTCACTCCTGTGGTAACATGAAAAGTGTCTGACAGTCTACCTTCATGCAGTACTCTACAAGTCATTTTGTTATAGGAGTTGCGGATGATGTTGATTATCTTTCCTGGAATACCATGGTGTTCCATTAGCAGCCACAATGATTCTCTGTCTAAGCTATCAAAGGCTTTCTCAAAGTCAATAAAATTCAAGTAAACAGATGTGTTCCATTCTATTGATTGTTCAATAATAATTCTAAGAGTTGCTATTTGGTCGACACAGCTTCTGTCTTTCCTGAAACCTGCCTGTTGGTCTCTCAGTTTTGAATCTACTGTTTTTTGTAGTCGCATTAGAATAATTCTGTTCAGTACTTTGCCTACCACTGATACTAATGTTATTCCTCTGTAATTTTTACATTCTCTTAGGTCACCTTTCTTTGGAATCTTGATGATATGTCCCTCGTTCCATTCTTGAGGCATAGTTTCACTTTCCCAGATGTCTCCGAGTAGTTTATGTAGCATGTTTGTTGAAAGGTCTACATTTGCTTTGAGTGCCTCAGCAGGTATATTATCTGGTCCAGCTGCTTTTCCTGACTTTAGCTTTCTGATGGCTTGTTTGATCTCTGTCTTGGTAGGTTTATTACAATTTATTCTGAGTTCTTCTGCAGCTCTAGTAATGTTTGGGTTTTCCGTTGGGGATGGTCTGTTCAGCAGTTCCTTAAAGTGTTCTGCCCAGCGTTTAAGCTGGTCTTCGAGTATGGTGATAGTTATACCATCTTTATCTTTAATTTGCTGGCTATTATGGTTGATGTTTCCCGCAAGTTTTTTGGTGGTGTCGTATAGTTCCTTCATGTTCCTTTTGTTTGCAGCTTCTTCTGCCTGTGAAGCAAGGTTGTCAATATACGCTCTTCTGTCTTTCCTTACATTTTGTCTTACTTCTTTGTGTGTTTGGTTGTAAGATTCTTGGGCATCAGCTTTTTCTCTTCTGGTTCTGCTTCTGTTTATAATTTCTTTTTTCTTTTTCCTCTCTTGGATTTTTCTTAAGGTTTCTGGAGATATCCATTCTTTGTGCTGAATTTTCCTTTTTCCTAGAGTTTCCTCACAGGTTGAAGTGATATTTCCTCTTAAATTCTCCCATTGTTCTTCTATATCGCCTATTTGTTCTAGAAGTTGGAACTTGTTTGAAAGCGTGATGTTGAACTGGTTCAAGGTAGTTTTGTCTTTTAGGAATTCAACGTTGTATTTGGTTCGAGGATTTTTTCTTTGTTGAAATCGTTTCAGCTTTAGTTTGACCTTGGCTATGAAAAGATGGTGATCTGATGCAGCATCGGCTCCTCTTTTTACACAGACATCACGGAGAGATCTTCGAAACTTTTGGTTTATACAGATGTGATCTATTTGGTTTTCCGTGATGTGGTCAGGCGAAACCCATGTTGCTTTATGAATCCGTTTGTGTGGGGGGGACGGGCTGTGCAGACGTCAAATGAGACTACTAACAGCCCCTAATTACCTTCAGGAACAGCCCCGTATTCAGGAATTAGGAGACGTTCTCCAGGAAGTGATCATGATTTATAAACAGATCATAAAATACAATTGGAAGGACATAATTTATAAGATACTAAACACCCAGGACCAGAATGTAATTATTTGATCCCTTTATTGCGATAAACTGTGTGGTAAAGTTTACATCGACCTTCTTAATATTTATCATAGTGTATATTTGTGACTTAGCAATTGACTTCGGTGTTCTTTATTAGAAATTTAGTCCATCTTGCAATTACCGGTACATGTAGTTGACTTATGATTACACATATGCCGACTGCTATCCATATATCATCATATAAAATAGTTAAAAAAACAATGACAAATGAATTGCTGGCTTAGAATTAGAAGGTCGTAAGAACAAAATCAATATTTTGAGAAAACAAGAAAAAAACCATCTGAAAACTAGTCTTTACTTATGGAAAAACAAGTTTTTTATACTTCAGTTTGGTCAAAATGACCACTTCCGATTTTAATCAAAATAGGCTCATAAGAAGCGCCTTTAGATGCAGATTTCAAATATGCTTGAGTCTAATAAGGTCGTATGTAGTACTTACGCCCTTCTAATTCTAAGCCAGTGATATGTGTTGTGTTAGGAGCAGGACTGGTTAAGAGTGTGATTAAGTGTACACAGATAGGTCTCGATTAAACGACGTTGTTAGTTCCCAAGCAAAGTGTCGTATATAATGAATACTGTACGATATATTATTGTATATAGAATGTCTCTGGCGTGAACCAAACATCTTCTGAATCATCTCATTAACTTGAAAACCGCTAACATCTAAACTCATGGAACACACAATACACTACTCAACACTTATAAATATACATGTAATCTGTCAGTTCTCATCTACATCTACATCTACATAATACGTTAAGCTGTCAGACTTGACAATTATTTAACGGTGCGCTTAGATAGAAAAGGAAAGAGAGTGATAGAAAAGGTATGGAAGAATAGATTCGTTCAAGACGATGGAGATATGCATGACAGAAAAGGATAGAAATATAAGAAAAGATATGCTCAGATATTTTTCGACCATCAAGGCACTTGACCTGTCCAGCTTCCGTGGCGGTGACAGGGACTGAGTCCCAGCTGACATAGCTCAACACCTATCACATGGTTGTACTTCATATCTGAGCGAAGTAATCCCCTTAGAATGAGAGTTTATCAAGCTCCTTCTTGAAAGATGTCAAAGAAGGAGCCTCAGCCACAGGGGCTGGTAAGTTGTTCCACACAGGGATGGTCCGTGGGAAGAAACTGAATTTGTAAGTATCTGTAGATGCGTGATGTTGGAGAAATCTGTTGTTGTGAGGTGCTCTAGGCATGGATCTGGCTGTCTGGAGGTACTTGTCCGGTGGGATGTCTACTTCGTTGTGTACGATCTTGTAGAACATCGTGAGCTGTTGTTTCTGACGTCTCGACTCTAGGCTTTCCCACTTCAGGTGATCTATCATATCGGTTACGCTGCTTGTATTTCTGAATCGGTTTGTTGTAAATCTAGCAGCTCGTCGTTGTACCATTTCGATGTTTTTTGAGAGATATTGATGGTGAGGATTCCAGATGGTGGCGCAGTAATCAAGGTTCGGTCGTACTAATGAAAAATATGCGTTTGTCTTCGTTTGTTCGGAAGTTTTTTGGAGATTTCTTTTGAGGAAGCCAAGGATACTATTTGCTTTCTTGATTTTTTTGTTGATATGTGAGGTCCAGCCTAGGTCGGATTGAAGATCTACTCCCAAGTACTTGGTGATGGTATCTTGTTGGAGAGTGATGCCTTTCAAAACGTAGTTGTACTGGAATGGTTTGCGGCTTCTAGTGACTCTCAGGAAGCTACATTTCTGTGGGTGAAAGTCCATGCCCCACTTTCTCTCCCACTCTGCCAAGGCATCAAGATCTCGTTGCAGAATAGCTTGGTCTTCAGGTGATCTGATGTATCTGTATAGGATACAGTCATCTGCGAAGAGACGTGTTGATGAAACTACACTGTCTGGGAGATCATTGATGAAGAGAAGGAAGAGAAGTGGACCAAGGACTGAGCCCTGGGGGACGCCGCTGATCACAGGTACACTGTCAGATGATTGTCCTTCAACCAGGACTTGCTGTGACCGGTTTCCAAGGAAGGAAGCTATCCATTGGTGCATGTTCGACCTGATCCCATAATGGTGGAGTTTCTTCAGTAGCCTCTGATGTGGAACCCGGTCAAACGCTTTGGAGAAGTCCAAGATGATGAGGTCAGCTTGTACCTTCTTGTCCATGGATGAGGCAAGTTCGTGGACCAGGGTCAGTAGTTGGGTCTCACAACTCCTTCGTGCTCGGAAACCGTGCTGACAGTCATGCAGGATGTTATGTTCATCTAGGTGCTTGAGGGTATTACTGACGATGATATGTTCCAGGAGTTTACAGCATAGACTGGTAAGGGAGACAGGGCGGTAGTTTGCTGGGTCGTGTCGAGCTCCTTTCTTGAAGATGGCAGTCACGTTTGCTTCTTTCCAGTCTTCAGGAACCACGCCCTCTTGTAGAGATCTGTTGAAGATCAGAGTGAGTGAAGGTGCGATGGAGTCTGCATAGTCCTTCAGGAACCTAGCCGAGATCCCATCTGGGCCGGACGCCTTTTTGGTGTTCAGGTTCTGGAGGAGCTTTCTGGTGCCTGCTTTGGTAACAGCAAAGTCAGGCATTTCTGGGTATGGCTCGCCCTCTGGTGATGGTATGTCCTCTGTGTCTTCCTTGGTAAAAACGGATGAATATTGATTGTTTAGAATGTTTGCTTTGTCTTTAGCTTGGTTGAAGAGTCTCCCCTTGTCCTTGAGTGGCGAGATGCCATTATTGTCCTTCTTCAGTGACGATATATAGTTCCAGAATTTCTTTTGTTTCACAGGTCTTTCTTCTTTTTCAATTGGTTCTATGATGTTATTGATGTAATTTTGATGAGCTTTTCTTTCCTGTCTTTGTAGATTGCTTTTGAGTTCTTTGTATTTACGAATGTCACTTGGGGATTTAGTTTTCTTCATGCGAGTGTACAGTTTCTGTTTTTTCCTAATGGCTGCTCTGATGGTTCTGTCAATCCATGGTTTCTGTGATTTCCTGTCTTTAGTCATTCGGGATGGTATGTGTTTATTCATGATCTTTGTGACTGAGTTTTTGAAGATAGTCCACAGGTCGTTAACTGTTGTGGCCTGGTTTTCTTTCAAGGTTAAGTATGCTTCATGGAGTTCATTCTCGATTGATGAGCGGTCAGCTTTGTCATAGCTGAAGACTTTCCTGGGTGGTGTCTTTACTGTAAGTGGTCTTAGACTGGCTTCAACATATACGGCTTCGTGGTCAGATATACCAGGGATTACTTCTGTTGTGTTAGTGAGAGATGCGTTGTTTGTGAAGAAGAGATCAAGAATATTGGAGCTGTCTTCTGTAGTTCGAGTTGGATCTGTAACTAGCTGTTCTAGAAAGGAATTACTGGAGATGTCTAAGAGTTGTTTGGACAAGGTTGCTTTCTGAGTTGAATCGATTGAATTGTCTGACCAGTTGATACCGGGTAGGTTGAAGTCCCCTCCAAGCCATATATGTGCTGTCTTGGGTATCTCACTCAGGTATTGATGAAGGAGATCAAGATACGCTGGGTCATCTACATTCGGTGGTCTGTAGAAGCATCCAACGTATAAGTTGCTGGCGCTCTTCAAACTGATCTGGACCCATAGCATTTCACACTCGTCTGGGTTCACTATGTCGTCTGGTACCATTACTTGAAACTGGCTGTTGACCATGATGAACACTCCTCCTCCTCTTCCATTTCTCCTGTCTTTCCGAAATATCTTGTAGTCTTCTGGGAAGATTTCAGCATCTAAGTGATCGCTTGTCAACCATGATTCTGTGCCAAGGACTATGTCTGGTTTCAGTGTTTCACACAGAGTTGCTAAGGAGTCCTTTTTCTTCACGATCGATTGGCAGTTGATGACTAGTACCTTGAGGGGTACGTCTGTTCGTTGAGCTGGGCTTACACTTATTATCTGAGGGTCTTTGTTGGAAGATGAGAAGCTAGAATGGATAAGATGACCATCAGCTTCGGAAGGCTGTTCGCTGGCCCTTGTGAGATGCAGGCTTGTAGTCGGTACTCTTGTTGATTTAGGGGAAGATGTTGCCCTGGGATGACTGAAGCTAAAGTCAAAGACTTGGGATGAGTTAGCTGGACTTGGGTTTGACTGTAACGATTCATAGTAGTTGGTAGTTTCGTACAGCGTCATATCAAAAAGGCCAGATGAAAAATTTGGTAGGCCACATTGTACGCATTCCCATGAGATATTGTGCATGGCGAAGTAGACTTCGTCCTTCATACCCATACAGTTCTGGTGGTACCATACCTTGCAGCTGTCACATTGGATTCCTGGGGTGGTCCACTTGACTGCCTTACTGCAGACGCCGCATGGATATTTGGGTCCTCTAGGGCCTGGGTTGGGCTCAGGTGCATATGATTTTGTGAGCAAGATGGCACACAAATATAGTAGAACAAGTTTTTTACGGGCAACAGGTGGTTTAAGTTGCGATATGACGCACCGTAGTGACATCAACATGTTCTCTATGGGTTGGATTGCATTGTCAGGCTGGATAAGGCATGTTTTGACGCCAAACATGGTTTTTTGGTTGGACTTACAAGTATTAGCAGGGTTTATCAGCTTGTCGACCAGTAAATATACCAAAAGCATGTAGAAAAACAGACCTTTCATGATTTTTCGCCTTTTCCTCACAACCGGAAGTAGCCGGAAGTGTAAACAAATTTGACGGACTGAGAGGGCCGTTCAAAAAGTACGCAGACTGTTACAAGTTCTTTATCGGTAGCTCCATTTTCGATTTTGAACGATGCAGAATACTACCTGGGTGCTTTTAGTTTAAAGCTTTCTGTGTGTAGGGGGACAGAAACGATGAGAAAAATGAAATAGTTGAGAGCTTTTAGAAAAGAGGAGATGCGCGCACATCACCGGAAACTCAAAGTGCAGAAGAAACTGATGGTGATTTTTATTTATATCTTACCATTAATAAGATGCAATTAAACTTTTACCCCCTGTTAAGTAATGGCACTTATATTTTTTTTGCATACTCTGCTTGAAATGTTAAGGCACGCATGTTAATTAACATGCGTGGTTAAGGTGACCGATTATAAGTGTTGAGATCTAGTGTAGAATCTAATCTTATGGATTTCTTTTTGTCAACAGCAATATCCTCATCATAGACCAACTTAACGCCCCTGCAACACAACTTATCACCCCAAGCACCCTTTGACAAACGGACACCAGCCAGACGTGATTAGTTCTTGCTTTTTCCAAGACTCTTCACAAGGTAGACTACACTGAATCATTTGATGCTAACTTATTGGCTTAATTAAATCCACATGGGAGAAAACGACGAAGTTTATATGGATTCTCCATATGATATCCATTATTTCGGCTTCTAAACTTAATGAAATTAATGAACTTAATGAAACTGCCAACTGGATTAGTCAGTTCCATTAAGCTGATTAGCAAATAGCAGTTAATTCATAGTATGCAGCGTTGGAGAGTCAGGCCGTATGGCACTCAACACAAAACCTACTTTGTAACAAAGTTATGAGGTATATGCTGTCTAGTGGTTATAGTTATGTATATGTATAGGCCTACCTGCGTCTTACACACAGGTAACTGTATCATTCATTAAAAGTAAAAAAAAAATATTAGCCTCCTGCTAAATAAGCACAACAAAGCAATCTGCAGTTGTTTCCCTTCACGCGTAAGTAGCAAAGTAGCTTTGAGGGGAGACAACTCCTCCACAAATTGCGTACGGAATAGTACGGACAAACGAGCTTTAATGGTTACCCAAGCGTTTGATAACCAAGATCACCGGCGTCGAATTGGAAAAAAATACGGTACAAAGAAACTGAAACAAATTATGCAGCAGCCTCAACGGTACCCGTCCCAGGGTCCACCAATGCGATCCTATCCACAGCCCGGATATCCAGCGGTATATAATTGTCACATTTTATTGCTCAAATTACTTCCCTATTGAAAAACTTGACAGAATATTTATAGCTTAAAAAGTGGGTGGGGAAATGTTTTTTTTCAGATTCTTAGCAATTGGCTTGAATAATCGCGATTTTTGTACCTGATTGCTCTATACGCTATATACACGTTCCCCCATTGACGTATATTTGGAATATCTCGCATATTGTCGCTCAATTCCGTAATCCCGGAAAACGGGTATTACCCTGTAGGCTGTAATTACCATGACACTCTTTGAGTTATCAGTGTTACCACGTATATTATTATTGGGGGTAAACTTACCCCCTGGGCTTGAAAGTATGAACAGTTTTTAGAGTTACAAAATTACGCAATGCGTTAAAAGCTTCAATGAGCTTAGCCTCGAATTCCATGGACCGTGGCGCTCGTCCATTTTGTGAAACACTCAAGGCCCCCTTTTCACTGTAAAATCTTAATACAGAGAGTTCTAATAGCTGTTATATGGTAACCCATTTTTGAATATTTACTTAGGTTCTAATCCAACAGCGTCTGTCATCCTTGGTTTGTTTTATTTCAACCAGGGGCCGGGAGGCGGGACTACAACAAATACTTACCCTGTTTGGATGTATTCTCGCGTTACTAACTTACTAAGAAAATATAGTCATATAATGACAAATAAAATAATTGCCTTGTTTTTTTTCTTCACCCAATTTGGTCATTAAATGATTTACAGGGCTCGACACCAACACTGGTCCGCTGGTCCGAGACCAGTGAAAATCCAGAAGGACCAGTGAAAATACTGGAGGACCAGTAACTGTCCTATTTACACATTTGGTGCTTTTGCCCTGTCGGACCAGTGGCGAAATAGTGTCTGGCCCTGATTTATTTATATGGACAAAATATTGGTCAGATCGACACAATTTTATTTTCGGCCATTTTTAAAACATGTATCATAACCTTGACGTTGGAAAAAAGTTGATTCAATTTGTATTCTCGCGGCACAAATATTTGACACACACAACAACTTGAAAACAACTCAGGGTCTCAAAATATCTATGCAATTTATTTAACATTTAATGCACTACAATTTGGAGCAAGTTTGATTTCATTATTAATTTAAGAATTCTACTAAAATTGGGTATTTCTGAGCGTTACGCAGGGTGCTTAAGATTTGCCCAATCATAAGCGCCGTTACATAACAAATGTTCCATGCGCCATTTTGTTTACATCCATATCGGTAAAATGTCATTCAAAGTGCTGCTGAATCTATGTAGGTCACTTATGTTTACCATAGGTGGCGCTGTTCTGAGATCTTCGTAAAAAATCTAATTACCTCGAGGATAGGTTTAACGCAAGAATACCAGCAAATGGTATACACTCGGCACTCCGCACTCAAATTTTGAAAATGTATATAATATTACATTTTCAAAATTTGAGTGCGGAGTGCTGAGTGTAGTATAATAAGCTTTTATTTGTTGAAGATAATGCAAATTTAGATGAGGAAAATGTATAAAATAGTTAATGAGTGTTGAAAATAACATTTGATAAATTTTCTTTGCTATTTTGTACTATTTATGAGGTGTAAATGTAATAATGGAATCTGAGTGCCACACTCAGCACTCAGACTGATGAATTGCAATCATCGCTTAAAAATGCACTAAATTAAACTAGGAAGTGCTCAGACATATTGCTTTGATAATTTTCACGTATGTTGTTCATCATCATAACCCCAACAACTACATAGGACTAGGTAACTCGGTCTCCATTAAGCATTTTGCCCAAATTATATATCCTTTTTAACTTAGAAATCCTTGAAGTGTAAGTACAACCTTAAATATTTAAAGTGAATTGACATATTACTTTCAATGGCATTATGCTTTGATACTTTGGATACTTGTTCACCATCATTCATGACCCCAACCCCCATACAAGAGCAGGTAACTCTATCAAGCATTTTGTTGCAATTATGCCCCTTTTCAACTCAGAAATTGGCCAATTAGGCAGTGATAAATCCTAATGGTAAGGCACCATCAATGATTCAGTTTATGAATGTCTTAGTCACAAAATACAACAGAGAAACTAGCAAGTGTTGGTTAATTTTATGTTTGTTAGAGGTTTAAGGGAGCTCACTGCATTGTTTTATGCATACAGGTTTCCAGTGAAATAAGTCAATATTCTGATTGGTCAACTAAGGGAAAGAACTCACAAGTACACTATAGATCAGTACATAAATTCATAATACTTATCTCCCCTGTATTATCTTGATGATGCTTTGAAATTGAAAGTTTTATCAAATTATCAAAGCTATAAAAGCTTTGAAGATATAACTGAATGAAAACACAATATTACACTGTTACTTTAAAACATTTTTATTCTGTATAACTTGTCTTCTTTTACACAGGTTAGGCCAGAGTTTTTTTAGTTTTTGTTACTCAGACATTTTTTAGCAAAAAGTCAACAGGAGGAGGGAAAAATTAAAAATAAAAACTCCCAAAATGTAGCTACCACTTTGTTGATAGTTTCCCTCAACATTTGCAAATAACATAAGAATAATATACAGTAAAATATACAAGACATATGTACACAAACATCATAGTAATAAAGATCAGATGTGTTCTAGAAAGTTATTTTAGATCATGAATGGTTTTATAATGTCAAGCAATATTCAGTTCTTGACAAAACAATATGCTAAGAAACATTGTGAGTTCTATCAGCTTATCTTAAAACAAATACAGTGCACATGTATCTGTATCATTGATAAAGAATTTTAATAAATCTAAAGAAATTTATTAACATTTTATTTAAAAATAAATTTCAGTCAGTTATTTTTCGATGATACCTGTGGCACAGTGGTAAATGAGAACACTTAAACAAACATGAACAATGAAGAAGATCTCCGATTTGGTCAATCAGCAGATTACAAAACAAGACGATAACATACAGTATAAAAAAGAAACGGCGCATGCGCGATAAATATAATAAAAGTTTGCCACATTAACCGTTCGGTGTTACCGCTAAAATGTCACACCGTGACACACTATACCAACTTGTCATTAAATAAATCATTGAAATACATGTACATTATAAAACAAGGTGTATTATTATCATTACCATCAAAACATTGACATAATAAATAATATATTACATGTATGTACAATTTCAGATTTCCAATTTTTTTTTTGAAAATGTCAAATTTGAATGAAAAATTCCCAATATTAAAAACAATTAAAAAAAATAATTTTCAAAATCGGACATAAAATTATAAGTTATGAACATTTTTGACAAGAGGTCGTCAAGCAATAAGTTCAAAGAAACAAGTAAACATTCACATGTCATTCACATGTAATCTCTTTTTCTGTTTTATTGGGCCATTCTGCTTCATGGAAATTCCCAATTTCAAGTTCTCACGACGCGAAAATTCCCAATCTGAACGGACCCAGACCCTTTCTCAAAGAGGCAAAAAAATCACTGTAGCTACACAGTAGCTGGAAACTATAGATTACTTATGATCTCTCTAACTTATCCTTAGTGAGCTGGTATCGTGAAGTTATGTATATTATGTTAAATAAACAACAAAATGTGTACTTCAATAAATGTGTAAATTCGTACATCAGAGTTTATCAAGTTTTCATGTCTTGTACTATTGTACATGGCATAGAGTACCTGGTATGTATACATTGTATATGTAGAAAAATGGAAGAGTTTAAATAAAATGAAACAAATGAGTGATTAAAAATGAGTAATTGAAACATTGATGTTAAATAAGCACAATATGAAGTCATGTAAATGTATTGCAAATGATTTATAAATTCACATAATATAAATATATAATAAATATGATCATAAAAGCACATTTATAATCAGATGCAAAAAGCTTCTACTGTTCTAGGGCCCTCAAACAAATTCCAGCAGCTCCAGGCTGTGTAAGTCCCCTATCTGTGAAATAATTTATTCCACAACTAAATTTTTATTTAAAAAAGTAGATTTTTGGTTTAAAATGTGCGTAGAAGAAACAGAATTGTTGAATTTTGTTTAGTGTTCTCTGTCAGACCTATAGTAGTCTTGTTGAATGTTCGTGTCGTGGACATCTCACATGTCTCTCAATGTAAACCGATGATATGAAAAAAATCACTTAGGACTAGGAGAATTTGATTTCAAATTCATAATAAATTTGTTGTTTGGCAATCTGCAAACTTATAATATATTAATGCAGCTACTTGGTCGCTACCTAGTAGCTACTGATAGCGAGATGCCACTTTCTTCCAAAGGGGTTACCAAAACAGCATATGTGAACTTATAAACACGGTAGCAGACAGATTGACTTGTGGCAAGCATTATGGCAAATATTAATATATGAATTTTTTAATTGCTTCCGTTATTGTTAGTGAATATTTGTACAATGTGTTACATATATGCTGCATTGATAGTCAGTATGTTCATTTAACCCGAAGTAGCCCAAGACCTCGACCCTTGACACCTGTGTGTGTCATATAACTGTTGTTATATATGTTGAGTTGTATTCACATAGTGACATACACCTCCTTTTATGTGTCATGTCTTTGCCTTTTAATACATTCGATGGGGAATTGCTGTGGTTTGAGAATCATTCCGACGTCAGCAGTTTCGTCGGCTGTGTAGCCTTTAGGAAACTGTATAGTGACATTTCTCATTAACTCCACTATGAGTACAAGAACTACGTCCAAGGCAAAGTGTTCACCTATGCAGCTTCGTTTTCCACGTGAAAATGGTATGAAAGGCATCTTCTGGAAGATATGGTAGCGAGAGTAAAGTTTGTCACTGTCATCTAGAAATCGCTCTGGTTTAAAGGTGAACGGTTCTGGCCAGAGATCTTCACTATGATGTACATGCCATTGGTTCAACATGATAATAGTTCCTGTAATGGAAGGTATACGTTCTCTCATTGTTAGAAATATAGGATTCATCTTGAGTTCATTGTCTTTCTAAAACAAATCTTAATAAGAAATCATGAGATGTTAATGTTATACTTAATTTAGCTTTGGGGGGGGGGACTCCAACCGGCTATTTCACAGGGGGTCAAAGAGGGGTGTGTGGTGATCAGACTCTAAGCCCTTAGCCCTGACAATACCCTCTTCCCCTCTTATTTAGTCTGCATAACTATTTGTGATTTGGAAAAAGTACATACTTATTATAATAAGTACCTGTTATTGATGGGAAAACTCAAAACGAAATGGTTACAGAATTCAATGATGGAATGGAGCACTTCACTCTGTCACCACACAGTACATTGAAGGCTCTGCACATACAGGCTGAGCTCGTACTCACCTTTAGGCAGATTGTATCCACCTATTTGTTGATCTTCTCTCGAGACCCGAGGTAAACCTACACCAACGGTACTACTACATCGAAGTGTTTCCAGAATTGTGGCTCCTGAAAAATATACATGTATATTGTATAGATTACTGACACAAAGAAACATATACCTGGGTGGTCGAAAATGAGTATTTAGCTGTGACTGCACTTTTAGCTAGTGACTTTATATACTAAGTGGATACCCAAAGGTTACGGCCCAGAGGTCAGATTCTATCTGTGCATGTTCAATATCCATTTCCAGGCCTCAACAAATATTTTTAAAAGCACTTGTCCCGCAATATTAAGACAAAGAAGAAAACCTTAAATTCTTACTTGTCCTGCTATATAAATAAAGAAGGAAGAAATTGTGCAGGACGAGCGGACGAGTGGATTAAGTGAGGCCTCATTACCATCAGTAATCAATAAGTTGACTTACTTGTGTAGTGAAGTTGATCCTTTTGTTGGAGAATTGCCTCAGTATCAGGTGCCAGGAGACCGTCTACTTCCTGCTGTAGTCTATCCTGTAGGTCGGGATTTTTACACAAATAAAACATCAACCATTCGCTTGATGATGTAACTGTATCACAACCTTCAAGTATAATTATATACAATGTATGTGGGTTTAAACAATGTAAAAAATATTGTTCATTTCCACCATCCATTTCAGATTAGCTGCTGACTTAAGAAAGAATTAACTTTTCTGCAGAATTTGAAAGCTATTTGATGATAAAATACCAAGTATTGACTGAGTTATGGTCATTTTAAATTACATATGCTAAATGATTTTTGGTGTAGGGATATGTGCTAATGTCAGGTTTGACTAGCTATAGGTGCTGATAAACAAGGATTACCTGAGTTTTACCATTTTGTGAATTTTTAGTATCACATTTATTGAAAAAAGAGCATATTTGTTTGAGCTAATGGGTTTTTATTGGCTGTCTACTGTGGTATAATTGTTTTATAAGTCTTTGTTAAATGTTTTTCATTCTCTCATTAGCAGCTTCAGTATATAGTCTCCTTTTGTAGAGCGTCCATTTCGAACAGGGGATGTCTTGGATTCGCTTCATTGCAAAAGATGAAATAAAAATGATACAAATTATGAATACCATATTTTTCTTGCTTAATGATCAGCATTTAAATGTGGGGAAACTTTTACTGGCCTCTCTTCTCTCAAACCCTAAGGCGATGCCAGGGTACCACCAGGAATGAGGTGTCGGGAATGATTAATAATAAATTTATAAATTATTAATATAATTTAAGTTGTATGATCATACCTGCAAGATACATGGTCCAGGCTGATAAAAACAAATCCTCTTTGCTAATTTTCTTCAATACATGGTCCCGTTCTTCAGAGTTTACTTTCGATTGCTCAAATTCTGTGATAATATCAATCAGGTCTCTTAAACAACCGTCAAAATCTTTAACATGCTTTTCAAAGCTTTCATTGAACAGTGTGTCCCTCTCCTGGAAAAATAACGTAAATTTAATCATGGCATTCTGAGGCCAACCAGCAACTATTACTTACAACTACCCTCCTATAACAGATATCCTGAAAATCTGCGAAAATTGGTAAGGTCTTACAAACTGCCGAACCAACAGCAAAACTGGCGGACCAAAAAAACGTTGTTGTTTTTTGGAACGCTGAATTAATGTGTCCAATGTGTATTTTTTGTCCAATTTAACTACATTGTAACCAGTTATGATATTCCATCCATGTTCATGGAAAGTGTGTGTTTTCCTGGTTCTTTGTACTATGTGTGTTCGACCACAGTTGTGTGTTCGACCGCAGTTAGTTTTCTCTTATATGTGCTTGTGCATTGTCAATGTTGTTAGACGACATCATTTTGATAAATGACAGTTTTGGATAAAGGTCGGTCAGTCAGAACGGTTCCAGATTGAAAAACGACGGACCATATCAAAATTCGGACTTGTCCGTCGAACTGGCAAATTTTGGGATGTCTGCTATAAGTCATTTGCTGTGTCTTGAATGAGGGAGATAAATCACTCCCATTCTTAACAATTTTGGTATGTCACAGTCCGGTATCAAACCCGCAACCTTATAAGGCCTGTTCTTGAGACAACCCTCTAACCACTCCATCACCAAGGACAATTTCTGATCATTTGTGTGAATTTTGACCTTGACGTTTTTAATGGATGACCAAAATCCGTGCAATTAAGTCTTTTTTTCACCAAAACCATGAAATTTCCCATTGAAATCATATGATTTTACAAACAGTGACTAATGAGACATTTGGTATTATTTAACTCGTACCTTTAAGTATTGCATCATTTTATCTTTCACTGGTGTGGTGAGTTTCCATAGAAATGGGAAGATGTTCATTGGATGGACAGGGTTAATTGTCCTCATCATATAATCGTGGTATTTTATCCTCGTCTGAAGGTCAGCACTGTCCAATGTCTCTGATTTAATTCCAAATACAAAACTGCTAAAAATAGCTGAGTAGGCTTTCAGAAAATCCTCTCTGGGTTGGTAGTTTTCTCCGATGGTTGCCTTTTGTAGAAATCTAGAAAAACAAGTCATTAGGAATTGCAGGCAAAACAGAAGTCCCCTACAGGTTTTTTAGCCATTTTCAATGTTTCTGTTGCCATATAGCAACCACAATTTTGGTCGGAATCAAAATATTTTTGGACGTGCATTATCCCCTTATTGCCCCCTATCCACATACCAAAATTCATAAACCTAGCTTTTGGTCGGAATCAAAATATTTTTGGACGTGCATTATCCCCTTATTGCCCCCTATCCACATACCAAGTTTCATAAACCTAGCTTGGAAACTGTTTCAGGATCCAGATTTTTTGATGGACAGACTGACTGACGGACGGACAGAGGGCAAACCTATAGTCCCCTCCGGTCAAAAACCGGTAGGGGACTAAAAATACACAGCTACCTCGATATTTACTATCACCATTACGCCCAATGCCTCCTCTAAAATAGTATGTTTTTCTCCCCAAAAAACAGACCAAACATTTGGCCCTTAGTTAGGGTTCTGTAGATATAATTTATACATTATTTCGTCTGAATGATATCACTGACCACTCATAAAGGGTGACTCATATTGATATATTTTTACTGGGTAATACTCTTACAATTGTAGCAACATACAATAATTTGAGGGCTCGGTGCAAAAATATGGTAACTGCATCAATTTATAAAGGCTTGTACAATAGTTTTGCACCAAGCCCTCGCGTCATGTAATTTTATTTAGAGAAATATTAACCCTTCAGTATGAATAATGAAGATCAAGATAATAACAATAATAATGACATTTCAAGAATTAAAAAGTCAATTCTTAGGGTTCATTAATGTCTTAGTAAGGACTAGCTTAATATACCGGTACATGTAATTCTTATTTAGTCCAATTGACATTGAGCAATTGTGCAAATCTTTAGAAACTAACCTGTTAATTAGCTCGTCAAATGACTTTAATGAAGTTTGCTCCAATTTATTCTTGGTGATTTTTGACAAGCCGCTGTGTAGTACTTTATGTATCCGTTTCCACCGTTCATCATATCTACAAGAACCAATTCCGTTGGAACCTTGGTTCACTATTTCAAATATCGGCAACTCCGGTCGGTCATTAAACTCATTATGTTCAAATACCTGTGATGAAAAACATGAAAACATTTTAGTTTCTTGAGACCTTCCTGTAAAGATGAAAAAATTCAAAAATTCAAATATTTTTGTTTGGTTCATTGGCCGTTCGAATTGACTGCAATAGATTGTGTTTCAATCATTTATCCAAACTGTCTTTTTGGCTTCCACATGTAAAAGGGGGACAACTGTTGCATGATGGATTTGATTAAAATTTAACAGTTAGCTCCCTTTATTTTATTACATAATACGTAATAATATGTGACAATGTGGCCTCTTAGGGCCTCTGCTTCATTATGTACAATCAATGTAGAGCGTCTGTTAGGTCCAAAATAAAAATATGGTGTGTTTCCCTTTCCTACCACGTAGATCAGGTAAGGTTAATCGCTTTTCTTACACAACCAGCAGTTTCAGCCATATATATGTATAGAGGAAACCATGATGTGCATGAATTACCGATAAAACAAATCTATGGCTGAATAACTTCAAACTGCAAATAAGCCTTTTGAGGAAGAAAATAGTGCTATTTTTAATTATTACTATATCTTGATGTGTTGTCAAATGTTGAATATTGGCCATGTTGGAATCGAAATAATGAATATGTACCTGTGCTGTTTCTATAATAAAGCACAGTCACATTTTCAGATGCGCATCCGAACTGATGACTGTGTTTTATTCTACCATAAAACACATGTGCATATATATTCATTACTTCTTACGTAAAGTCGTTAATACTGGTCTGTTTACTATCTGGTCGATGAAAACTATGGTAGCATGGTACTGAGAAGAGTGACGCACGCTGTTTGTGGAAAGCTCTTGTTCATGTAGGGTAAACCACTCACCTCGTAGTCTGCATTTGTTAAAACGCAACTAAATATAAAGGGCACAGATAAGTCAGTCAAGTCAAATATCGGTGAGTAGGTGAGTCATCAACTCATTCAGTCAGTTGTTGATAATTACTGAGCTTCAAGTATTTCAATGCATGCATACTGTTTATACTGAGAGCAGGCTGATTTCAGTTCAATAGCTCAAGTATAATTTACAAACAATAACTTACCCCATTACCCCACAGTAATATAGCCATATAAGGTAGTTCATTCCACAGGTAACTGTCTCATTGATGAATTGTAAAAAAATTTTTTGTAAAATCTATGTTATCTTCGAAGGGTGCAATTGTTCTAAATTGGTCAGATTTTTATGGTATCAAAAACAAGATTTGGCTTTTGATATCTTCATAAAGTAATTACATTCATAGACAACAATGTTAGATTTACTACCTCCATGCTAAATCCCATTGAAATTGATCAGCTAGTTAAAAAGTTATACCATCAAATGTATGTCACAGTGTCCAGTCAGTCACTGAGGTGCATTCAAATAGAAACGACAATACTATTCTAAACAAGAACAAGAAAAAAGAAAGTGATTTCAAACACCGTGTGTTTGTTTTCTTCTTTATGGACGGATTTTTAAATATTGGTGTCAAATTAAAAACGAAGCTCTCTAGTTTCTGATGATGTAAATATATTTAGAATAATCCCAGTGTTCATGAAATGTTAATTAAAAACAAATGCACCTCAGTTACTGTTTGGTCAATTTTCCATGTTATGAACCTTTCTAAGATATTATAAATTTTATAAAAAAAATTGTTTGTTTACTCTTTATTAATGATACAGTTACCTGTGGTTCATTCATAAATTGTTATCAGCAGATGGCTTATCAGTAACCTATAGATAAACACACTGTCCTTATATAAACAAATAGAAATCTTTTAGTTGCTAACTTGGTAAGGGGGGGGGGGGGGGAGTGAATGATTTTCTTACCTGATTAATCAATTGGATATCCTGGATAAAGACCATGTTACCCAATGGTCCCATTCTGACATGTAGTACCTTCCCGAATTTCTTCGCCAACCTCTCTATAGCTAAATGAGGACATTTAGGGTCCAGGCTATACAAGCCACCAATCAGGGGTAATGTTAAAGGTCCTGGCGGGAAGTTACAAAATCGAACTTTATACCAGTCGTAGATAGTAAAGTACAGTAACCACACAATGAACACTCCAACAAGTAGCTGAAATTTGCAATCAAAAATTTACACGGTCTTAACAACTTTTTTTATTTGTATTAAAATCACCCTCTTAAAATCACTCTCAACACCTCATTCCTGATGTTACCCATCTCAACTGTTGAAGGTAACATGAGAGAAGAGAAGCCAAATTCCCTTTGGTGTCTAGCATTTGGATTTCTGGTACCATTTTTATTTCGTATCTGGCATGGAGTGGCCTGGTTTATACCCAGTACTCTCCACACTCGACGCTCTACCACTATTCACAAAGCAACTTTAGACATTAAAAAATCCAGTTAATCAGCCAAACAAAACAGATCATTTTATTAATTAAGTATCATTCTTTTCATTCATTATGTTAAAAGCTATGTTTATCACATATAATATATACTTATGGCCATTTGTACAATAAAAATTTGACTGTTTAATCTATATGGCTCACAAAAAGATCAGATTTCTGTTCGGCAGTTGAAATAAAAAAATTTGGCCTTGATCAGATGTCATTTTTGTTGTACAAATATATTTATAACAGTACACATTTATTTTATGTTAAAAAATCAGTATAGTCCTGGAACAAATTGGCTAAAAATAACACAAAAAGCAAAAAGAAGCTATCATTTTACTTAAGCTCTTTGTCAGTTAATTACATATTAGTTCAAGACCTTGGGCCAAAAATAGTTTACAATCATTTTTGAGTTCATTCAAACAGAACTTAACCGACTTTATAATCTTCACGTTTTACCCTGTAGTATTTCGGCATGTGACTTAACTTCGTTATATTATGTCTAGTAATATGTGGGTAGTTAAGTGCTGTGGTCTAATGATAAACTTAATTTATGAATTGGGTCCTGACACTCTAAAAATGTGAAATACTTGGTAACCCAACTCTTTCGTATTCACACTTTAAGTATTTGATAAGGCCAGAGTTTTTTTTTGCTCATCTGATTTTTGAAAAAAAGATCAGTTATTGGCATCACTTGATTGGCGTCGGCGTTGCATGGTTAAGTTTTGTGTTTAGGTAAATTTTTTCATAAACTTTCAAAGCTATTGCTTTGAAACTTGCAATACTTGTTCACCATCAATACCTGAGTCTGTAAAGCAAGACCCATAACTCTGATCTGCATTTTGTACGACTTATTGCCCCTTTTTGGACTTAAAATAAAATGCCTTGGTTTAAAGTTTTGTGTTTAGGTCCACTTTTCTCCTAAACTAGTTATTGCTTTGAAACTTTGAACACTTGTTCACCATCAATACCTGACCATGTCAAGCAAGACTCATAACTCTGATCTGCCTTTTTCATGGGTTATTGCCCCTTATTGGACATAGAACATTTCTTGGTTAAGTTTTGTGTTTAGATCCACTTTTCTCATACACTTATGTAGGCTATTGCTTTGAAACGTTCAATACTTGTTCACAATCAATACCTGACCATGTCAAGCAAGAACCAGAACTCTGATCTGCATTTTGTGTGAGTTATTGTCTCTTTTTTACTAAGAAAATTCCTTGGTTAGGTTTTGTGTTTAGGTCCACTTTTCTCATACACTATTTGGGCTATTGCTTTGAAACTTTCAACACTTGTTCATGATCAATACCTGACCATGTCAAGCCAGAACCATAACTCTGATCTGCATAGTGTGAGTTATTGCCCCTTTTTGGACTCTGAAAATTCCTTGGTTGTCCACTTTTCTCATACACTATGTTGGCTATTGGTTTGAAACTTTCAACACTTGTTCACCATTAAGACTAGGCTGACCATGTCCAGCCAGAAGCATAACTCTGATCTTTATTTTGCAAGAGTTATTGCCCCTTTTTCGACTTAGTAAATTCCTTGGTTCAGTTTTGTGCTTAGGTCCACTTTTCTCCTAAAATATCTGAGTTATTGTTATTGTCACCATCATTACCTGACCATGTCAAGCATGACCCATAACTCTGATCAGCATTTTGCAAGAGTTATTGCCCCTTTTTTCACCATCAATTCCTCTTTTTAAGCTAGACTCATAACACGGCCCTACTTTATGCAAGGGTAATGGAACTTTTTTACAGTGACAATGATCAGATGAGCGTCTGCACATGCAAGGCGGTGCTCTTGTTTAAATTTTTTGTTACTCAGACTTTGGTGAGTGGAATGTCCGCAGGAAGAGGGAAAAAATTAAAACGCCCAAAATATAGCACTGCCACACTATAAGTGGTAGACTAAGTCATCCATGGATGGTCCGATTTAAAGCAATCAACAGTGTTAGTTTTCAAGAAAACAGCAAATTAGTCTTAAAGGTGCAGGCTTTTGTTAGGCAATAATCATGTTTACAAAGAAAAATTACAAAAAATTCTTGTCTGAAACTGCTTGACTAAATAACATGTAGCAATATAATTATATGAATTCAATTCTAAGGAGACGGAAATGGTTTTGATTTAACCATGAATTTTATACAATTGCCAAAACAGTTCCATCTTTTACAAACTTGATATGAATTTGATATGGAATTGATGTTACTCTTGATACAAATTAACTTTTAGTTTATGCTAATTTATTTAAGGTCGATTGTGAAACAAGTTTTTCCAACGTATATTAATCACTCTCGACACCTCATTTCTGATGTAATCCATCGCCATGAGGGTATGTGAGAAGAGAAACCAGTTTCCCTTTTATGCTGAGCGTCTAACAAGGGAATTTCTGGTACCATTTTTATTTCGTTTTTGGTATGACGCGGCCAGGGATCGAACCCGATACCTCCCGCACTCGAAGCGAACGCTCAACCACTAGGCTATCGAGGAGGCTTTTAATTGACCATGACCAAATCAAGTCCAACACAATTCCTTTAAAGATGATACTGAGATGGCTTTGATATAACCACGAGCTTGTGTCACGGTCAAAATAGAAACATCTCTACAGTCTACAAACATGATTTTACCATTATATGGGTGATATTTTTCCAGTGACAATGATATAACAATTAAAAGACCATGTCCAAAAGATGTTTACTGCACAGTTATTGATTGTCTCTGAAATGGACATGGTCAAATCATGGTTAACACCATGGTCATTTCATAGTTTCCAATTTCTTCATAGCTAATGATGGACATTTTATTGCCAGCCATGGTTGAAACATGATCATTACTGATATGGCAATGGTCATAAACACAGGGTACTATCAATGTGATACAGCAATTTTATCATTTACAGTCTAGGTTATAGTTGTTTACATTTGAACGCAGTCATTAGGTTAGTATGCAGTATAATGTAATAGTACATTGTCAGGGTTAACCTCGCGTTCTTGTGCTCTACTTTATAGGGTACTCCTCATTCACCGATATTTGGATACTAGAATCACAGTCCCAAAACCCTTTTATAATTTGTCACTTACTGTACAGGGACATAATATAATTCACAAACATTTTAGGGCTGATTGAAACTCAGACTTAAGACAAAAAATATCGTTAAATATTCTTTTTGCCCCCATGTTGTTAAGAATGTATTGATTTGAGGATAAATTAGTGTAAATGAACAGTTGGTTACAAAAATTAAACAGGCAAAATTAAATTTGTATAATATAATATAATATCATAGTCTAATTGGATTATAAAATTATGCTAGTAATTATGTTCAAGTCCTAGATTTGATGTTTTCGTGTGTTTAGCATTATAGATTACTTGTGTTTATGGTTACAATATAATATGTTTATGACTGAATTGTGGACTGCATTGATGGTGTCAGTATAGTTTATGAGACGATTCATATGCACAATTTTTAATATACAATTGTTGTGTACTCTAAAAAGTAAATAAATAAGTTAATTATGTCGGTTATTAGCTGTCAGTACCTCACGCATTAATATTGTTTTCAATTAAAGATAATATAAAAAAAGTGTTATTATATAGGAATTTTTGCACTCTATATTGTTTGCAGTACCTATAATACTTCTAAGTTCATTTAATTAGTATCATAAGAAAATTTTACATAATATGTATCTAGGTTTTCCATTCGCTCAGTGCGTGTAAGTCGATAACGACCTTGGCTTGTGTGCTGAACGACTTAATTGTGTTCTATTTATAGAAGTAGTCGATGACCTTGTGCGCTAAAGTATGTGGTACAATATCCGATCACGTGCTATGCCGCTCTTGCTCTCTGTCCGAATTAATTCGGCTTTGTTTTTAACATTCAGTCACATGCTGTCTGCGGCACATGTTATTAGTCTGGCGCGTATTTTTACAAGTTCAGAAATCACACGCATTGAAAAGCCTTGAAAAATAGTTTAGCTGTCCATATTTACTGCATTTTGTACCTGTACATAAGATATGTTGATATTGTGCGGTGAATTTGACAAAACTCTTGACCTTCTATTAGCATAATTTAACAGCTGATATAATTATTGTCTATATTTATAATCCCAGTTGTATGTTTTCATATGCGGAGGGTATCATGAAGACGCGCGAGGTGACTACCAACACAAATCTAAAGGACCAATATTGCATGATTTGCTCGCGAAAATTTATATATTCAACACAAGAACCTTGTAATATATTCATGCATAAAGGTCAGGATCATATCATTTCTCCATACTATACTAAGTTATGTTTTCAGTATTTGACTTTAGTGTACTTTAACATCCTTTTAAGTGCTTGATCATTTTATTAAATTAAAAGTACAAAATATCTAATTTCAATCAGGACAAGCACATACTACTTGTATTGGAGGTCACTGACCTCCTTTTCTACTGACCTCTGTGTGTATGAGCATTTACCCACATTGCAATTGTTGTGTTTAGAACTATTGGGGCGGAATGAACGCTGTTCATATCTATAGATGCCAAGTACATAAAGTTTACCAGGCCAAAATATATCATAGTTTGTTATCCTACTTGGTCTTTATTTGGCTGAACATACGTGGGTTGTCCCAGAATAGCTTATAATCACGTTATATCATGAGAACTATCCAGTATTGTACCAAACTAACAAAATTTCCTTACATAATTTTATCACCTAAAAACCTACAAATTGTGTACATTTTACGAATGGCAGGTGAAGTCAGGCGCTCCACAGAACGTCAACACTCGCCTACGACGTTATGCTACCACAGTACTTTATAGTACTTCCCTTCGTGAGCTACACATTTTTAATATCATATGCCGATGTTGTAATAAGCTATTTGGGAATTTATTTCTTTACATGCTATCAAAATTTCATTAATCGCTTTTTAAAATTGACTACTTGAGTTGATGATTTGTGCCCATAGTGTCGGAAACAATCTGACGTAGGTTTTTGTTAGTCAGTCACAGTTGACACTAGGTGCAAGTTACAGTTGACATTGAATGTCAGTCAAAGTTGATGCCATTCATATATTTTCTGTAACTGGTGTGTCAAATGTAATCAACATGTATAATTAGTCCCCTAACTGTTTTGATTGGAGAGGACAATAGGTTTGCCCTCCGTCCATCAGTCAGTCTGTCCGTCTGTCAAAAAATCTGGATCCTGACATAACTAAAACGATTTCTAAGTTAGGTTTATGAAACTTGGTATGTGGATATGGAGCAAATTTTAATAAGGGGATTATGCACGTCTAAAAATATTTGGATTCTGACAAAAATGTGGTTGCTATGGAGACAGAAAGAGTGAAAATATGTCCTCCAAAAATCGCTTTAAAATATGGGTATTATTCTCTACTTTGTGAGATTAGTTACTAGTATGTGCAGCACAAATATACAACTTTTTAAGATTTTAAATTTGGTTTTTCACGAACATGCTATTCAATGTGTGTAAAATTAGTGAAGTTTTCCATGAAGATGCTTCCAGCAGTTCTTTGTGTGAAGTGATATAAACTTTTTTTCAAACATGTTTACTTTGCTGTTTCCTTATTTTAAAAGTTAAAAAAAGTTTTTAAAAAAGTGCTGTTTATCAGAATACTCCCACTTATTTTGAGATCATGCTAAATCCTAGATTAGGCCAGAGTTTTTTAATTTTTGTTACTCGGACATTTTTCAGGAAAAAGTCCACAGGAGGAGGGAAAAAATAAAAATAAAAACTGTTGGTGGTAGAATAGTCAATGACGGTCTGACTGTCAACAACAGTGTTAGTTTTCAAGAAAACAATCAATTTATCTTAAGACTAGGACACTGCAGTGAAACACTAATATAATAAAACTTTTAAAATGCCAAAAAATTGGGCAGGAGGGTCCGAGTAACGAAAAATAAAAGAACTCTGGCCTTACGAAAAAAAAAGGTCTGTTGTTACGACTGATTTGCTAGTAAGACCCGCTTTTTGACTGGTCTTAAATAATTAGCAAAAATTTCATTGTTGTTAATTAAGATATAAATTAAATTCTTATTAAATAAGAATGGTAGAGTGAACATAATTCTAAAGCATAAAGAAAAGCATTATAGTTTAGTCAAATCTAAATTAATTCTCTCTTCAATGTATGTTACTAAAACAACATGGGACTGATTTTTATCTGTTTGTAATTTACAAATGATTTAACATTTTGGTTGTGCTCAGTAAATAATTATTTATATAATATTCTTTTAGTTAAATATTGAAACATTTTGGTAGTGCTCAGATAACAATTATTTATATAATATTCTTTTAGTTAAATATTGAAACATTTTGGTTGTGCTCAGTAAATAATTATTTATATAATATTCTTTTAGTTAAATATTGAAACATTTTGGTAGTGCTCAGATAACAATTATTTATATAATATTCTTTTAGTTAAATATTGAAACATTTTGGTTGTGCTCAGTAAATAATTATTTATATAATATTCTTTTAGTTAAATATTGAAACATTTTGGTTGTGCTCAGTAAATAATTATTTATATAATTTTCTTTTAGTTAAATATTGAAACATTTTGGTAGTGCTCAGATAACAATTATTTATATAATATTCTTTTAGTTAAATATTGAAACATTTTGGTTGTGCTCAGTAAATAATTATTTATATAATATTCTTTTAGTTAAATATTGAAACATTTTGGTAGTGCTCAGATAACAATTATTTATATAATATTCTTTTAGTTAAATATTGAAACATTTTGGTTGTGCTCTGAGTAAATAATTATTTATATAATATTCTTTTAGTTAAATATTGAAACATTTTGGTAGTGCTCAGATAACAATTATTTATATAATATTCTTTTAGTTAAATATTGAAACATTTTGGTAGTGCTCAGATAACAATTATTTATATAATATTCTTTTAGTTAAACATTGAAACATTTTGGTAGTGCTCAGATAATAATTATTTATATTCTTTTAGTTGAATATTGAAACATTTTGGTAGTGCTCAGCAAATAATTATTTATATACTTTTAAAATGTCATAGGTCAACAAATAAAATATAAATCATATAAAAACGGTACAAACAATTTGTATTCTACTTCTAATTTGTGTATATATTGTAATAAAAATAATTTTTTACTTACGTATAACATTTTTTATCGAGTCCGTAGGAATGACATACTACCAACAATGTATCTATGCAATAATCTCGGTTTTTCGTTAGATATAATATATATATCAATATTATGATATTATAATATTATATATATACGTTGAGCGTGAATCTCCTTGTTGCATTCAAATATGGCTCAGCCCCCATATTGCATGCATTTATATATGTGATGAATTATGTTAAAAAAAGTAATAAAGTACTAAAAATATTTCATTGATTTATATTACAATTTCAGCTCTTGAGGGGTGTTAAAAATATACGTAAAAATGCTCTGCAATTTTAATAAATAAATATATATAAAATTAAATTGTGAATTTTATGGTGAAATGATTTAAAATAATCTAATTACATAATACAGAAGGTTTAATTGTCTCAACATGACTTAATATATTGTTAAGAAATAAAAACATTTTTCACATATTTTTAGCTCTCCTCACCTGTCACAAAGTGACAGAGTAAGCTTTTGTGATCACGTCTGTCAGTCTGTCCGTCAACAATTGGGTTGTGTCCTCTCTAGAGGTCATAATTTGGTCTAATCTTTATGAAACTTGGTCACAATGATCATCCCAACAAAATCTAGGTCAAATACGATAGTGCGTTATCCGGGGTTAAAAACTAGGTCACAAGGACAAATCATAGAAAAACCCTGTGTAGACACTAGAGGTCATAATTTTGACTTAATATTTATGAAACTTGGTCAAATCCAAGGCTTGCATGCACTACGACAGGTGAGCGACATAGGGCCCTTTGGGCCCTCTTGTATAATTTATTGACCACCCCTCCTACAAAAAAGCATGAATTTATAAAGTCCTTTTACTAGGTCTAATGGTTGTCCAATATCTGGGCCAGACTATAAATATGGCTTTAACTTGTACGGGCAATGTTAGACTGAGAGGACCTGATTTGTCCTTATGTAAAATCACATACTTTCATAGGTTTTAAATATTGTGGATTTTTATAAAATCCATTTTCGTTGGATCGTTAATTAGTGGATTACAAAATATGGATGGGTAAAACCATGTCCTGTATTTGGGTGTTCTATAAATCGCGGGCATCATATTTTGTGGTCGAGTTTAACAGCGAAATCAACAAAAATTCAACTCCCTCGAAAAATGATTATTTTACAATGTGGCATGTTACTAAGACATGTCCAGAAAATCATCCAGAAAAATGTATCCTGTTTTGGTTACAAACTGCTTATCTAACTGTTAAACAAGGATAGTGTCTGTAAATATATATTATTGTCTGACCAGATTAAACTGAGACTCTGATCAAAGTCTGTAAGCACCCGGCTGAACTCGGCTGTTTTCGATGCATATGTTTATTTACTACATGTGCAATAATCTCTGCATTTGCGAAAGTTGCAATTATATACAGCCTCTGTCCTAAGTAATCGACAAAACGTATGTCCCCGCTATAAGCGGTAGATCACACAGATGACATCAATAAAAACCTGACGCAAAAAATCAGGAGATAGGTCTACTTTACTAAAATAATTTTTTTATGCACATTGGAATTGACACACCAACATACTGATTATGATCATACGAACGTGCAGAGAAGATGAAATGCTATAGTGTATGGAAGATTCCATTACATTGCGTATTAAGTATTTATCCATTAAATGATTTATTTGTAACAATAAATGGTGTTTCTTTCAAGACTGGTCATTCCCGATTTGCGCAAAAACTATACATAAATAGCGATTTAAATAAAAAGAAACATTCTGATTGAGCCACAAAATTATGCGTGAGTGTCTGCTTATTCGGACACTGTTTGGCTCTCATTTAATAACTGTTTACGTAAAATTCTTCAATTAAAAACTGTCGATTTGCAAGTTATAATTATGCACATGATTATGTTTCACAATATTTTCAAAACATTGACTAAAAGCGAAATATTTAACAGAATTGGATCAAGAGCATCACACAATATCTCTGTATAAGACACCATTTTAATGAAAGCTTTACTTGCGTAGTAACAACGAATACCCGTAACTATGGGGGGGGGCGTGGCTACGATGCGTCTGCAGAAAGGTCAATTATGCAAGGGGTCTCCAGTTTAATCAGGTCAGACAATAACACAATTCACCAAAGATACTCTTTATAGTGCAGTGTTTTTACCTGTCCAGAAACACACATTCATGATGAGTGCACATTATTGTTTTAATAAGTCATCTCCAGAAAGGTGAGGATCACTGCTTATCTATAAGTGCAGCTTCCTATAGTTCACCAGAGATGATAACTCAGACTCAATAAGAAAACATTCATAATATATACAATGCACGGTCGACTGACCGCTTATTAAAAGTGAATATTCACAAGCTTGAACACAAATGAACATTGAAAATGCATTTAACTTTTATTTGTAAACAAAGGCTAGTGTTGTCATTGGCAGACTATATTTATGTTACTTTTGACAGGTAAAAAAATCTGAACTATAAGTCGTAAAGCCTTGTATGATATAAACATAACAATGATAATATCAACACTGCAAGGTCAAGTCTGGCCACTCTGTAGATTGAAATAGGAAATTTAATGCATTAAAAGTGATTATTGTGCTCAAGATCAAACAAAAATTGATGTCGGAATTGTATTAGATTGTCAATTTTTATGCCCCCCTATCGATAGATGGGGAGGCATATAGTGATTCACCTGTCCGTCCGTCTGTTCGTCCGTTCGGTCGTCCGTTCGTCTGTCCGTCCTGGTTAACCCAAATTGACCGTTTCTTCTAGCATTAATATGGCTTGCTACAAAGCTTTCATACTTGCATGGATGTTGTGTATGAACACTCTCCACACGCCAGTATCACCTAACCCCATTTTGACCTTCACCTTGACCTAATTTTGGACTTAGACTTTATGGACAAGGCTTCCACAGGGGGCATAAGCGTTTATTGAACGCAGTCTTGTTTATTTGTAATTTCATCTGCAGAATTCTGTATAGATCAACAGTGATATTATGATATACAGTTATTATGCTCCCCGAAAATTCGGGGGAGCATATAGTTGCCACTTTGTCCGTCCGTTGTTCCGTAGTTTCGTCCGATATTTTTGTCCGGAGCCTAACTCAAAAAGTATGTGAGGTATCATCATGAAACTAAATGGGTGGATAGATCTCAATGAGTAGAAGTGCAATGCTCAAGAACCACAACTCTACATAACCTATTTTTGGAGTTAATGGTTCTTATCCAGTTCAAGAACTTCTGTGCTAATGTTCATGAATTTTCAGGTTCTAGAACGGCCATTTAATGTTCACGAACTGACAAGTTCTAGAATTGTTCTAGAACAGTTCAAATTCTCGCAGTGGTTTGCCCTTTGTTTTTAGCTCACCTGTCACAAAGTGACAGAGTGAGCTTTTGTGATCACTCTTCGTCCGTCGTCCGTCGTCAGTCCGTCCGTCCGTCCGTCAACAATTTGCTTGTGTAGACACTAGAGGTCACAATTTTGACTTAATCTTTATGAAACTTGGTCACAATGATCATCTCAACAAAATCTAGGTCAAGTTCAATATTGGGTCATTCGGGGTCAAAAACTAGGTCACAAGGTCAAATCATAGAAAAACCTTGTGTAGTCACTAGAGGTCACAATTTTGACCTAATCTTTATAAAACTTGGTCACAATGATTATCACAACAAAATCTAGGTCAAGTTTGATATTGGGTCATCCGGGGTCAAAAACTAGGTCACAAGGTCAAATCATAAAAAAACCTTGTGTAGACACTAGAGGTCACAATTTTGACTTAATCTTTATGAAACTTGGTCAGAGTGATCATCTCAACAAAATCTAGGTCAAGTTCGATATTGGGTCATCCGGGGTCAAAAACTAGGTCACAAGGTCAAATCATAGAAAAACCTTGTGTAGTCACTAGAGGTCACAATTTTGACCTAATCTTTATGAAACTTGGTCACAATGATCATCACAACATAATCTAGGTCAAAATCGATATTGGGTCCTCTGGGGTCAAAAACTAGGTCACAAGGTTAAATCATAAAAAAACCTTGTGTAGACACTAGAGGTCACAATTGTTACTTAATCTTTATGAAACTTGGTCACAATGATCATCTCAACAAAATCTAGGTCAAGTTCGATATTGGGTCATCTGGGGTCAAAAACTAGGTCACAAGGTCAAATCATAGAAAAACCTTGTGTAGTCACTAGAGGTCACAATTTTGACCTAATCTTTATGAAACTTGGTCACAATGATCATCACAACATAATCTAGGTCAAAATCGATATTGGGTCATCCGGGGTCAAAAACTAGGTCACAAGGTTAAATCATAAAAAAACCTTGTGTAGACACTAGAGATGACAATTGTTACTTAATCTTTATGAAACTTGGTCACAATGATCATCTCAACAAAATCTAGGTCAAGTTCGATATTGGGTCATCCGGGGTTAAAAACTAGGTCACAAGGTGAAATCATAGAAAAACCTTGTGTAGTCACTAGAGGTCACAATTTTGACCTAATCTTTATGAAACTTGGTCACAAGGATCATCACAACAAAATCTAGGCCAAGTTCGATATTGGGTCATCCGGGGTCAAAAACTAGGTCACAAGGTCAAATCACAGAAAAACCTTGTGTAGTCACTAGAGGTCACAATTTTGGCCTAATCCTTATGAAACTTGGTCAGAGTGATCATCTCAACAAAATCTAGGTCAAGTGCGATATTGCGTCATATGGGGCCAAGAACTAGGTCACTAGTTCAAATCACAGGTCTTGCATGTACTGCTTTAACAGGTGAGCGACCTAGGGCCCTTTGGGCCCTCTTGTTTTCATACTTAGCTTTTTTTGTCTGGAGCCTAACTCAAAAAGTATGTGAGGTATCATCATGAAACTTCATAGGTGGATAGATCTCAATGAGTAGAAGTGCAGTGCTCAAGAACCACAACTCTACATAACGATTCACCTATTTTTAGCTCACCTGTCACAAAGTGACAGAGTGAGCTTTTGTGATCACTCTTTGTCCGTCGTCAGTCCGTCCGTCCGTCCGTCAACAATTTGCTTGTGTAGACACTAGAGGTCACAATTTTGACTTAATCTTTATGAAACTTGGTCACAATGATCATCTCAACAAAATCTAGGTCAAGTTCGATATTGGGTCATTCAGGGTCAAAAACTAGGTCACAAGGTCAAATCATAGAAAAACCTTGTGTAGTCACTAGAGGTCACAATTTTGACCTAATCTTTATAAAACCTGGTCACAATGATTATCACAACCAAATCTAGGTCGAGTTCGATATTGGGTCATCCGGGGTCAAAAACTAGGTCACAAGGTCAAATCATCAAAAAACCTTGTGTAGACACTAGAGGTCACAATTTTGACTTAATCTTTATGAAACTTGGTCACAATGATCATCTCAACATAATCTAGGTCAAGTTCGATATTGGGTCATCCGGGGTCAAAAACTAGGTCACAAGGTCAAATCATAGAAAAACCTTGTGTAGTCACTAGAGGTCACAATTTTGACCTAATCTTTATGAAACTTGGTCACAATGATCATAACAATAAAATCTAGGTCAAGTTCGATATTGGGTCATCCGGGGTCAAAAACTAGGTCACAAGGTTAAATCATAAAAAAACCTTGTGTAGACACTAGAGGTCACAATTTTGACTTAATCTTTATGAAACTTGGTCACAATGATCATCTCAACAAAATCTAGGTCAAGCTCGATATTGATTCATTCGGGGTCAAAAACTAGGTCACAAGGTCAAATCATAGAAAAACCTTGTGTAGTCACTAGAGGTCACAATTTTGACCTAATCTTTGTAAAACCTGGTCACAATGATTATCACAACAAAATCTAGGTCAAGTTCGATATTGGGTCATCCGGGGTCAAAAACTAGGTCACAAGGTCAAATCATCAAAAAACCTTGTGTAGACACTAGAGGTCACAATTTTGACTTAATCTTTATGAAACTTGGTCACAATGATCATCTCAACATAATCTAGGTCAAGTTCGATATTGGGTCATCCGGGGTCAAAAACTAGGTCACAAGGTCAAATCATAGAAAAACCTTGTGTAGTCACTAGAGGTCACAATTTTGACCTAATCTTTATGAAACTTGGTCACAATGATCATCACAATAAAATCTAGGTCAAGTTCGATATTGGGTCATCCGGGGTCAAAAACTAGGTCACAAGGTTAAATCATAAAAAAACCTTGTGTAGACACTAGAGGTCACAATTTTGACTTAATCTTTATGAAACTTGGTCACAATGATCATCTCAACAAAATCTAGGTCAAGCTCGATATTGATTCATTCGGGGTCAAAAACTAGGTCACAAGGTCAAATCATAGAAAAACCTTGTGTAGTCACTAGAGGTCACAATTTTGACCTAATCTTTGTAAAACCTGGTCACAATGATTATCACAACAAAATCTAGGTCAAGTTCGATATTGGGTCATCCGGGGTCAAAAACTAGGTCACAAGGTCAAATCATCAAAAAACCTTGTGTAGACACTAGAGGTCACAATTTTGACTTAATCTTTATGAAACTTGGTCACAATGATCATCACAACCAAATCTAGGTCAAGTTCGATATTGGGTCATCTGGGGTCAAAAACTAGATCACAAGGTCAAATCATAGAAAAACCTGGTGTAGACACTGGAGGTCACAATTTTGACTTAATCTATATGAAACTTGGTCACAATGATCATCACAACAAAATCTAGGTCAAGTTCGATATTGGGTCATCCGGGGTCAAAAACTAGGTCACAAGGTCAAATCATAGAAAAACCTTGTGTAGACACTAGAGGTCACAATTTTTATTTAATCTTTATGAAACTTGGTCACAATGATCATCTCAACAAAATCTAGGTCAAGTTCACAATTGGGTCATCCGGGGTCAAAAACTAGGTCACAAGGTCAAATCATAGAAAAACCTTGTGTAGTCACTAGAGGTCACAATTTTGACATAATCTTTATGAAACTTGGTCACAACGATCATCACAACAAAATCTAGGTCAAGTTCGATATTGGGTCATACGGGGTCAAAAACTAGGTCACAAGGTCAAATCATAGAAAAACCTTGTGTAGTCACTAGAGGTCACAATTTTGACCTAATCTTTATGAAACTTGGTCACAATGATCATCACAACCAAATCTAGGTCAAGTTCGATATTGGGTCATCTGGGGTCAAAAACTAGATCACAAGGTCAAATCATAGAAAAACCTGGTGTAGACACTGGAGGTCACAATTTTGACTTAATCTATATGAAACTTGGTCACAATGATCATCACAACAAAATCTAGGTCAAGTTCGATATTGGGTCATCTGGGGTCAAAAACTAGGTCACAAGGTCAAATCATAGAAAAACCTTGTGTAGACACTAGAGGTCACAATTTTTATTTAATCTTTATGAAACTTGGTCACAATGATCATCTCAACAAAATCTAGGTCAAGTTCACAATTGGGTCATCAGGGGTCAAAAACTAGGTCACAAGGTCAAATCATAGAAAAACCTTGTGTAGTCACTAGAGGTCACAATTTTGACCTAATCTTTATGAAACTCGGTCACAATGATCATCACAACAAAATCTAGGTCAAGTGAGATATTGCGTCATATGGGGCCAAGAACTAGGTCACTAGGTCAAATCACAGGTCTTGCATGTACTGCTATAACAGGTGAGCGACCTAGGGCCCTTTGGGCCCTCTTGTTGGAGTTATTGCCCTTTGTTTTTTTCATACTTAGCTTTTTGTCCGGAGCCTAACTCAAAAAGTATGTGAGATATCATCATGAAACTTCATAGGTGGATAGATCTCAATGAGTAGAAGTGCAGTGCTCAAGAACCACAACTCTACATAACCTATTTTTGAAGTTATTGCCCTTTGTTATTTTTCATACTTTATTCATACTTAATTCTTGTCCGGGCCATAATTCAAACAGTATTTGAGATATTAATTTGAAACTTCATAGGTAAATATATCTCATTGAATGGCAGTGCAGTGCACCAGAACCATGACTCTTCATTGCATATTTTTGGAGTTATTCCCCTTTGTAATTTTTCATACTTAATTCCTGTCTGTGCCATAACGCAAACAGTATTAGAGATTTCAATTTGAAACTTCATAGGTTAATAGATCTCATTGAGGGAAAGTGCAGTGCCTAAGAACCATAACTCTTCATAGCATATTTTTGAAGTTATGGCCCTTTGTAATTTTTGATACTTGATTCTTGTCCAGGTCATAACTCGTACAGTATTAGAGATATCAATTTGAAACTTCATAGTTGAATAAATCTCATTAAGTTATAGTGCAATGCCAAAGAACCATAACTCTCTTTTGCATATTTCTGTAGTATTTTGTCTGTGACAAACATCTCACAGGGAGCAAATCGTCACTGACGGCTCTTGTTATTAATGTTTACACCATGAGGTCCCCCTGCAAAGTTGGGGATGCCCTAAGAACCTGCAGTAACAGGAGTCCTACAATTTCGGAATAATCTGGAAATCCTTTTTTGCTGCATTCAAAAGAATAATCTTTTTACTGCACAAAATAAAAGTTATTAGATGAAAAAATCAAAGAATTGACAAAGTTATGGTCATTTAAAGTTCCATAATCTGAATTTTAACAATAAAACAATGTTTGAAACCTAAGTGCAAATGTTAAATTTTAGGTACATGTTTTTTAAAAGTGCATTCACATATTGGTTGCCTACCGACTTCCAGTAGCGGAAATTTGATACTGAAAAATTGATTTCCCTTCGTGATTCTATTTTTAGCTTGACTTTCGAAGAAAAAAGGTCGAGCTATTGTCATGAAGGGATTGTGTGTGTTGGTTATGTTTATAGTCAAGAGTCATTTTCTCAAAGGCTATCATAGATATGAAACTCAACATAGTTATTCACCATCACAAGGGAAGTCCAAACTGTAACTCTGTGACCTATATTTATTGAGTTAACTGCCCTTGTTTTAACTTAGTACATAGAAATGTGGAAAATTTTACTCCACTTGAAATTCAACATAGTTTTTCACCATCACAAGAGGAGCTAGTCCATACTGACAAGGCTGATAACCCTGAGGACCTACATTTGTGAGTTATCTTCCCTAGTTACTCTTAGACTTTTCACTCAGAGATGAGCAAGGGTACTATCAAGTATGAGAGAGTCGAGCGTCCAGTACTCGTAGGCGGTGCTCTTGTTCTGTTTAAAACATGATTGCATCATATTTGACCCTGTCCTCAAGCTGGTTTATGGTTATAAAACAAGTCATTGTGAAATAAGGTTATTTTAAGCTGTTACAGTAAACAATTTTCTGACATTCCTTCAATTAAATTGTAAAAAATGACTGATTTTTGACACCCAGGTGTATTTAATTGTACTTATATAAGTTTAAGAATTGTAACAAAAAAGTACCGGTAAGTAAGTCATGAGGGAAAACTATCTGTGTGGTTCATTTTGGGTGTCATTTATAACGTAGAAGTTGTCCGCTTGTTGTTCATGTGGGAACCAGGGGTGTACTTTTTATGTTTATTAATAGATCTAAATATATGAAGAGTTTTAGTGAACTCAAGTTATCCAGTAATTCGTTCACCTACTGGGATATTCAGTTGTCTGGTTGGATTGAAATATGTCCTGATTTTAGACGAAACATGATAAAGTTAGTGTAAGAAATAAACAGATTTGTCCAGAAACTGGTTTACCTAGACACTAAGATATGCAGTTTAATGGTAAAGATTTGTTTAATCAAAAATAATTGTTCTGAATTTTAACCTTAACTTCACTTCACAATGATATAATTAGTTTGAATGATAAAATTGAATAAATAATACTAATTAATGATAACAATAATACAATATATTATATAAGGACCACGTCAGTATTTGAAGACAACAGTTTTCAGGTCCATTTACTCTGTTTAGCGCTTCATATTCGGAGCAACTCAATAGATTAGTTGTTCAAGGGTTTCATGTGTGGTCTTTTTACATTGGATTATATTAACCCTGATGAAGGCTTAGTGTTAAGCCGAAACGTTGGAAATAATAAAATGATAAAAACCTCCATTGTTTAGTCGTGTGGTTCCACTTACTCCCTTATTTATTGTTCATTGGATTATGTCAGGTACAGAATCAGAAGAAAAAGTTGGTGTACAAAGTTACTGATGATATAAGTAGCTAGTAATTATATAATTTCAAAATAGTAGATTACACACACTAGGATTTTGATGTTCCCTGTGCAATCACTATGGCTTCTATGCATCTCAATCTGTTTTGTAAGAGTTTGTTCTCAGGTGGAAGGTTTTAACTCTCAAAATTTGGGTGGGGTCAAGGTCACTACTACTAAAAACTGATTTTCTATCAAGGACAATGCTTCTGAAAACAGAAAATCAGTTAGGAATGAGATACAATTTCAGCTCCATTAACAGCAGCACAATTGTTTTGGTAGGCCTATCTATCTAGTGCTGTAGGATTCTATAAAATTGTGTTTCTATTTTCAGGTGCCACCAAGACCCGGGTACAGCCCGGGACCACCCGGCCATCCTGGGGCTGGAGCAGCAATGGGGGGTGGTGGGATGCCAGCACGGATGGGGATGCCACATGGACCAGGAATGTCTCCTCATCCATATTCAGGTTTCAATCTTATTTATTTGATAATTCATCCATTGACAGCCAAAAGGCGCTATCAGCATATAAAATAAGAATGTCATCAGCTCCTTACAATGGCTGTCAAAGGACGATATACCTGTTCTTTCTTTGAACTTTTTACTTTGGATGGTAATAAGGGTCTGCATGACTACTAGCACTCGTTTGAGAGCTCCCTTACATTGTACATTGAACTCAGCAAGGGGTTTTCCTGGCTCTTTCGTGAGAAGGACCTAGTCGTGAATTGGAAAGTTTTTAACAACAAGACAGAAACAAGTCAATTAGGTCATCCTTTATGTATCCCAAACAATGTTTAACTTTTGGTCTGTAAAGTGTGATATAGTCCAGAGAATTTGACACAACTCACGACCTTCTATTAGCATAATTTCACAGTTGATTTATTGTCTATTATATGTTCATTCCGGGTTTTATTTATTCATAAGCGAGAGTATCACAAAGATGCACAAGATGTAATATCAACACCAATGTAAAGGAACGATAAAGCACAATTTGCTTGAGGAAATTTATAAATTCAACACATGAACCTTGTAATATATTCATGCATACAGGTCAGGATCATGTCAAATTCTCTGTGCTATAATACTCTACAGTTAAATTAAGTCTTATGATACAGTGATACAAGTATGTCCATGTCACAAAATGTAACATGAATATTCATACAAATCGGAAAAATGTAAGATACTAACCATTGGGAATGGTTCACATTGCTTTTTGAATAGGTTTGTTTATAAGGACCTACAGAAGGTGTAAAACCCCCTTTCAGCATTATGAGGGTAGTTTTACTGGTAACAGCTGGTTATAGCCAGGTGTCAGGATAATGTGACTGCATGGGTCGTCTCTATGTTACTTAAATATTGTTGACCAATGGGAATAAGTCTCATAATGGGGCTTAAACAATATTTAAAAAAAAGAATTAGACCCTTGAAAGTTCATATTACTGAGGTACAAGATATATCGTAATTCTAATATGACTGATGATTTTGACTATAATACACTCGCACAATTTAAAAACGCACCAGTATAAAAAATATACGAAATTTGTCAAAATTAATTTTCTCCTTAAATTTATAGTGTAGAGTATCTCTCCAGCTTATTATCTTTAACTAAGTCCAAAAAAATAGAAAAAATATAATTTTGAATACCCTGTTAGCACTACTTTTCTGTTTGCACGTGCAGAGATTGCGTTAACATTTCAGATCGATATTCACTTTACATTATATCAGTGTACACACAGAAAAAACGACATAAACAATATTTTCTATTGATCATGTTATGCTGCAGTTATCTCGACATATTTGTTTGGATGCTTTCGGTTTCGCTGCAAGCCTAAATGAGCCAAATCGTTGTAGCAGGGTGGTTCAGCTGCCACAAAATGACGATTGTGTGCTTAGAACAGCGATTCTTTGTTGATGGCACAGTCAAAGACCGACTATGATCAGCCCGATCCCAACGATATGACCCTGAGCCAGGGTCAACATGAACACATGTTGCATCACTTGAATTGGTTCTGCATGACTGCACACAATGTTAATCGAATGCAGGGTGTCAACGGATAAGTTGAAAATATACTTATATGCTTATTAGTAGAGTTGTCAATCGGAGTCCGGACATCCGAACGTTCGGATCCCGTTCCGAAGTTCGGATCCAATTTTCGTATTCGGACGTTCGTATAAAAATATGATTTTTGCTGAAATCGATAATCATAAAATATTATCTAAGTGTCGAACATACGGGGCGCAATATAGACTACGTCAAGGTGATGACACGTTTACACATTATACAGTTACTACGCTTACAATATACTAGTACAAAGTGTCACTGCATACGACTTACATAATGTATGTATAATGGGATTAAATCATTAAAAGTCAAAGCTGAATAGATCACTTGATCATTAACAATAATTTTTGCACCTTCGTGGATTATAAAAATTATCGCTCATCGATGTAACTAAACCCGATGCCGCGGGCGCTAGTAAATTAGCGACTGTCTATGGGATCAGTTTGACACAGTATCTCAGTACATACCATGCACTTGATGAGATGCATAAAATTCGATTTTTTTTAATTCAAAGTCGTTATTAATAGTTTTAAATGACATAAATACGCTTATCAATCAGTACACGTAAAGGTCGTGTTAATGGTTAATTGAGTCATCTAAAACTGTCAATTTCAGCATAATTTATGCACTTACCGATCACGTGTACAAATTGTGTAGTGAGCGATATGACGTAATAGAGATTTAACACTTTGAAGGTAAACAATTCAATTTAATACGGCATGTGCGTAAAATAATGTGGATTCGGTTAGAGAATTGTGTTTAATAGCAATAAATACTAGACTCGTGGATTGTACCCATTTTTGTATATCTAATCAATAATTGTAAGTATTATATCGAAGAAAACGACATCAATTTAAGATTATCGTGATGATGTACACTCAAAAGTCTATGAACGACATTCTAAAACAATCGACCTCCACAGAGCGGCATTTTTTTCTGTCTCCGCCGGATGCATGTCGCTCTACGGAGGATATACTAAAGTCGCGAAAACTGGTTACGATGGAACAGTAATTATCAAAAAGCAATGTTACGATTGATCCGAACGTTCGGATCTATCCGGATGTCTGATTCGGACATCCGGATGCTTGATTCGGTCGATTTTGACAACCCTACTTATTAGCTGGTACAATTACCTCCCTCGTTAATGAAAACGACCTTCGTAATTTTCTGAAGGAAATAACACATTTTAATCATTGCAACAATTTTAATAACACGAGTATAGTGTATCTATTTCATGAAATGAAAAATATAAATGAATTGATTATCAGAAGTTTTTATGAATCTTAATTTCGAGAGTATATTAGATATTCTAAAAATAGATGCGTCATAGCTGTAACACTGGATACTCGTGCAACTCGTAGTCCGTTGAAGTTTTTACTATAAAGTTTACGTTCATTCATTCATAAATATGTCACGTGATACGGGGCGTAAACAGTAACAGCCAATTTGATACCATGTTTTATTGCGGTAATAATACATGGCCTGGTCTGCTCTATGTTTATATGGATTAATCTGCAGATCGTGTTAGAATATTGCATTATTACTGTCATCATTGCCAATGAAGAGGTAAATAGTTTAGTACAAAGATTTTCTCTCGTTTAGATATTGTGACTTTCATGAACATGGGTCACCCTGTTAATCATAGCATAACTAATTTTAAATTATTAAGTGACATGAGAAATATATAACACATTGTCCTTCGTCTGAAGATTATTTACCTGAAGTCAAAGAACCATCGATCAATGATTTCAACAATGAAATTGACATTTCACAAGTGGTGCATTTTTAAATCGTTTGAGTGTAGACTAAGAACAAACTAGCGTTGTTTAACGTCTGATATACCAATGGAAGTCATGACTTACGTCGAGCAGGTATTCCATTTATGACGTCATGTTTGTAAACAAGTAAAGTAAACAACAGACCCTTACAAAGTAACACTGACTGAAGATATATTTGCCAGTTAAATCATGTTAGAATCAAAATAAAATATTCAAAAGCCGTAATAAACCTTTTGTTGTTCAAGAGTTTGTCTCGGCCTTCATGGTCAGTACTCCAAATCATTGTATAACAGGTAAACTATGGTTTTTCATAGTTTATTTCTTAAATATACAGACTATCATTATAAAATTCACATAGTTTACATAATGGCCAACTTAGAAATCATGATTACATGAGTTTAAAATACATATACAGTGAGTATAGATTTCAGTCTCATGATGTCTACTATAAGTTAAATAGAGGATCTTACATGAGTGTCTTTCTATATTGAATTTATTAAACGAGTTGGATAAAATGATAAAATGCGAGGCTCTGCCGAGCATTTTATCACTTTTATTCAACGAGTTTAATAAATTTAATATGGAATGACACAAATGTAAGATTCTTTTTATCACATAAACTAAATACACAGTAAAAGTTTGTCAAGAATGCACACACTTCCCCTTTAGCAAATAAACTCAATAGGAGTAAAGCGGTTCATTGAAAGAGCTAAGAAAATAGTGCAACAATGTATACTCCAATATGTTAATTTTTCTGCCTTTGAAAATAATATTTTTAGGGTATCCAAAATCCTGCAGATGTAAAACTACGCTTAACAAAATAAATGAAAAAATCTAGGACCGCAGCAACACAACTTATTCTGTTCTGTTCCGTGTTCCGTTCCGGGTTTTAGTAACAACCAAGGACAGGGGAAGTAACTAGGTTTTCCGCGTGAATTTATTCGCGATTCGTCTGAATAGCCCAAAATAACTGATTGTACACGATGCAAGTACTTGGTAAGAAAGGAAAATCGTCTTTAAAATACTCAAAATTAGCGGATTTATACAATGAAATCAACACCCGATGCCGTGTGTTTGTGTAGATACCCGATATTTGGTATGTACATTTCGTCCCGATCTTATTCGTACCCACGTTTAACGGACCGACCTTCATGTTTACTTACAGTTATATCCCTTAAGTTCTTGTACATCTGTTATTGTGTGATTTTAACATGCCCTAGAGTGCTCATAATCGGATATAAAATATATTCTATTCTAAAAATGTATTCTTTTACTTTTTTGACAACGTGTATGAATACATAATAAAGTGACTCGCCCTTGTATATACCTCATTTGCATGTTTATTACACGTGTGTATTATGATTTTTATGTAATGGGTTTATTAAACTCACAGAGCCTATTTTATGTGATAATAATATATAACAGATCATAGGTACTGGTATTAACCGAAAAAGGGACACTAAATAATCCATGGAGGTTAACTGTCAGTGTCTGATGACGTCACAGTGATATCACAGTGTGTTTGTTGGGTCGAAACAGGAGCTGCTACAGTCATCAAACTTAATAGTCAGCATGTCTAGTTCAGTTATGGCTCCTGACATGGTGAAGGTGAAATCACAAGTGGAAGTATCTGTGGCCAGTATGGGAGCATGTCTAGTTATTTTAAGCCCGAATGGGGGAGTCTTATAATCGTGATATTGTCACATTCATGATTAGTAGGCTGGATTTGTAACCGGCGATTCACCCTTCCATTATGTTGACACCTGGAGAAATTGCTGGTTCCTGGTGGAAGGGTTAGCTTAATACTGCATGCTATGCTACAGTCTAGGAAAACAAGATGAATCAGACGCCCTATTATTAACTGAAAACCTGTTTAGAAACAGCATTTTATATAAACCTAAAAGTGAATAAACTACATTAAGTATTCATCATTGTCATTTGTAGTATGGGTTCCCTGCCCTGGTCAGTAACTATGGTGCGATCTAAAAAAATATGATCTCCATGGTCATATAGTCACAGGGGTTTTCCTGGCTCTTTTGGGAAAAGGACCCAGTCGTGAATTGTAAATTTTTGAACTAAAGAAGCTTAAATCAAGGCCATCATTATTGTATCCCAAGTGATGTTTTGGTCTGTTAAGTGATGTAATACTCTTGTTAAGTTAAGATTAATTAAATGAAAGATGATTGAGCTTCAAATATGTCTATGACAAAAAATGCATCATGAAAATTTCATACAATTGAGAAAATAGTGATGATATTTTCCATTGGAAATCACCAGGGTCCTTTTGCTTTGGGAATGGGTCCTTTTTCAGGACCTACAAAAAGTGTAGGAAAAACCCTGTGTCAGAAACGTACATGTATGGTACTTCAGGGTACACATGTTAGACCATGGGCAATTACCTGTGTACAGTGATTTAAGAAAAGACATTGACATGAACATGAAAAGGGTGCTCTAGAACCACAAGTTTGTGACAGTTCATGGTAATTTGTGGTCAACCGTAAATAACACAACCTTAACTTTTGGATAAATGAAAATTATATTACAAATTATAACTTGATATCAAATATGCTGAAAACATTCATCAGTGTCAGAGTATTACAGCAGCATCATAAGTGGATAAAAGTGAACAAAAAACGATTCTGTTGAAAGTTGTATTAGTAATAAGCCCAAGTATAATACACCCGTATTCCTGTAAGCTGATAAGCACTTTATGCTGTATGAGCTTGGAGCTATTGTAATGGATAGAATTAAATATTTACAAATTTAAGATTGTGGTATTGAATAGGTTATCAGGTTAACTCCAGATTTAACTATTGTGGGCATTCCATAAGTATTAAAGTCTTAAATTTGTGGTTGACCTTAAGTAATGTTGTATAATTATGGTAAATTTGTCCTCTAAATGTACTTATAACTGTGTCCTCTTGCCCGTTGGTTGATCCTAATAATAAATAGTATATGATGAATTTGTCCTCTTGTGCTAATAACTTATAATGGCCTTGTCCCCTGTAGGTGTGTAAACTAATTGTGTGTGACCTAATGTATACACTAAGTATGTCCTCTAAAGAGTGTTCAATAACTTTGTCCACTTGTCTAAAGAGCAGTTTTGCCAATATCATGTCTTGGTAATTAATTAAATGATGCACGTGACATTGGGCAATGCAAGTAGATGGTTGAAAGGTCAAGGTCACTGTAACCTTAAATAAAGTTAATAAGAAATAAGTTATAATTTGGCTGTAGTGTTGAAACTGAACAACAATTGTTTTGTCAACATGTTTTCATCATCATTTACTATCATATTGATTCATGCACATCCACATTATACCCAAACATTTCCATTAGGATTGTAATAATTATTGATCTTTACAGGCCAAACGCCAAAATCCAAGGAATCAGGTAAGGTTAAGTAAAGCTAAACAGAACTATAGATTGCTGAAAGTGATAGTGCACCATTGTTATAGTGGCTGACTTGTGCTGTGTGTTCCGTTTTGCCAGATCATTTTTATTGCAATTTTATTTGTTTTTGCAAAATGCTTTGCCTTGCAATTTCTTGTGTGCTCCTTTTTGAATGTGGAAAGTTGATACTCAGATTGATCCTCTAATCTGTAAGAACATTTATTTAGGGTTTTGCAAGGACCCAGATGATCAAAAGTATGACAACAAATGTTTCTTGTCATGTGACCTGAGTTTCTAGATCATGTGACCAGATTTTTGTAATTTGAGTTTTTAGGTCATGTGACCCGAGTTTCTAGGTCATGTGATCCGAGTTTCTAGATTATGTGACCAGGTTTCTAGGTCATGTAATTTGAGTTTCTAGGTCATGTGACTTGAGTGTCTAGGTCATTTGACCTGTCAGATAAAATGTTATTAGGTTTTGCAAGGTCCTGTGATTATAGGTAGTGTCACCTGAGCAGACTTTGCATTAAGAACCAGGAAATACTGGGACAATATTTCATTTGTTATACATTTATGTAAGGCTTATCTGACAATTAATGTCAGACGTTATGTTTAGCATTTTCAGAAAGCTTGCTATTGTATAACGTTCTGATGCCCTCAGATACTAGAAATATGCTTTCAGTATGTAATGCATGTGATTAATTGGGAAACAATTATTGTGAATTCAAAAAATAAATAGTGGCTTTAACTCATCGTTCTAACATGCCTGTTTGCAGAAGTATATTGTGGCCTTCCCTAGCCTATTAGAATAATATTAAAAGGGAAATAAAAGGGCAGCATGCTTGAACCTGAAAGTCATAAGCTTGAGTCCCATTGTTGACAGGACTGGTGTTTGATCACTAAGTATTTCTGGTCTGTTGTAGAATATAGCATTGACATTAGTATGAATTTATGAATGAAGCCTAAGCTTGCAATTTGTGGCCGGTGTCCAATATCAAATAAAATCTTTGTCATTGTCATTGATCAGTTTTAAGAGTGAAGTCTTGTCATAAGTAAGTTTTAAGAATGATGCCTTGCCATTGGTCAGTTTTAAAAAACAAAGCTTTGCCATTGGTTGGTATTTAAAATAAAGTCTTGTCATTGGTCAGTTTCAAGAATAAAGCCTTGCCATTGGTTAGTTTAAGAACAAAGCCATGTCATAATGACATTGGTTGGTTTTAAAACTGTGCTCAGAATCAGCCAATCAGGGATTATACCTAATCTGACCAATGATCACTAATTAGAATATAAAAGAGAAATATTGTCAGTGGTATAGAATATAGAAACAGTGAATGCACGAGACTGGGTACCCAGTCATACATACTTTGTTCTGGTTTTGAAGTTCGGTCTGGTTTTGAAGTTTTTAGAGTGCACCTTCATGGTTTCTTAGATGCTTGCGAAATTTTGTTCTTTTTATTTTCTGCACACAAATGTTGACCAATTACAGTTACTGTATTAAATGTATTATTATAGCTTGAGCTGCTTCATAAATAAAAAATATGTATAGCTAAGGTGCTACAATGTCGGTTGATTTGTAGGGATTTTTGTGAGATAAATTAGGAGCACAGGTAATGAAATATGGTGCCTATGGCTGCTTTGTTTGGTCTATATTTGGCATGATATATTTGCAGCATACCAATTATAGCCTTAAAATTTGTAATCATTATGTATTGTGTACCATGGATAATTGTTTATAAATGTATTATTTGGTTCATTGCTATAATGATTAGCCTGTTCTGTGCTTTAATAAAATTTGACCCTTGAATAGACCCTTTAACCCCTGAAATAATAAAAAAAATCTTAAGTTCTATAGTAAATTATGGAAAAATGAAAACATTATGAAGTCTGCAAGTTATTACAGAAATTTTCATGTCGGCCCCGACTCAGCTTTGTCTATTTTTATTTGAGAGATTTTGTCCAGATGATAATGTAAAACATGAACTAATTCATGTTTGTATTATACAGTAATATATATGTGGCTGAGGTAGAGATGTAGAAATACTGGCGAATGTAGCAAAAATACTAAATTCGTTAATATTTCCCCTGACATAAAATTTGGTCTACAAAGAGTATTAAGAAATATAAAAAATCACTAATTTGTTCACATGTCAAATGACCTAATTTCAGAAATATCCACTTATATATGTTAATTACTTGTCCCCTATAATAATTGTCCTTAATACTAACTGTGTCTTTAATTCATTTTTATGCCCCCGTATCGATAGATCGGGAGGCAAATAGTGATTCACCTGTCGGTCCGTTCGTCCGTCCGTTCGTCTGTCCGTCCTGGTTAACCCAAATTGACCGTTTCTTCTAGCATTTATATGGCTTGCTACAAAGCTTTTATACTTGCATTAATGTTGTATATGAACACTCCCCACACACCTGTATCACCTAACCCCATTTTGACCTTCACCTTGACCTAATTTTGGACTTATTTATAGACAAGGCTTCCACAGGGGGCGTAAGCGTTTATTGAACGCAGTCTTGTTTTGTGTTGTATTTTGTCTTTTTTTCATTTGGTGCATTGTACTTTGCTTTCAGGAATGCCTCGCCCTGGTATGGGTCCTGGTATGCCCCCTCCTCAAATGGGCATGGGTACACCGATGGACAGGAAACGTCAGAGTGATTCCAGAGCTGCACAACAGATGAAAGCGTTTGTAGATTTATTTATTCACTTGCTTAATCATTCATTTAGTCACTCAATCATTCATTTAGTCACTCAATCATTCATTTAGTCACTCAATCATTCATTTAGTCACTCAATAGATTAATTACACTTTCACTTGTTCACTTACTTAATATCATTCAACCATTAGGTAGTTAGTTCGTCAGTTACTGCCCAACATCTGGATTTGTGTAAACTGGCAAATGGTACTTCCGCTAAATTTGTTCTCATTAGAATGTGTACACTACCTATCATTGGTGGTGTAGGTATAGATGGTATGGATGCGTCTGAGAGTGTTTGTATCCCTGGTGATTATGCACCAGTCAATATTATGCCCGTCCGGGGGGGGGGGGTGCCTGGGATGCAGGGGGGAATTAGACAGACTAATCTTCCTGACAGGCGGAAATAGAATTATCGACTCCGAGTCCCGGGAATAGAGTTTCGTCCAGAAATTTCGACACCGCGAAAGTCACGACAGTGATACTTTTATTTGTGTTTTGATTAAAGTTCCTGGATGAAAAACTATGCCCCACGGTGGGGATTTAGACAATAAGCATTGTCTCCTGGGATGGGATTTAGACATCAAAAAATTGAAAATGTCTAATTCCCCCTTGGTCGCCCACTTCTTTAGACGTCACAAAATTACTCAATTTGTCAGGTTATGTTAAATAGATTTGTAATGAGTGACGGGGCCTTTACTAGTTATCATTGGAAAATAATTGATTATGGACATTGGAGTTTCTTTGGAGTCAAGTGTTCAGAGAAAAAAAAACTGTCTTGACGTAATAAAGAATTGTTTTATGTATTTTAGGAAGAAAAAGAAGAAGATGGCTGACAAGATTTTACCACAGCGGGTATGTACTTGTGATCTATTATGTAAGCATTACATTTATCCTAATAAGTAGTGTATTTATTATCAATACAGAACCACAGCATCAACTATGTATTGGGTTTATAATGTCTCTCACATGTATTGAAGGAGACATATAGACTTTGTGCTGGATATGTCTTGTCAGTCTGGATGGATGTCACAAAGTTAGTCCACACTTGTTCTCCTTAACCATTGATCCAATTTCAAGATACTTCTCATGAATCATACAGGGGTGTCATTTTTTCTGATTTATCCAGAATTCCAATATTTTGAGAAAACAAGGAAAAAACTGTATGAAAACTACTCTTTACTTATATAAATGGAAAAACAAGCTTTTCAAACCTCCGTTTGGTCAACACGATCATTTCCAATTTTCATGAAAATAGGTTCATAAAAAGCGCCTGGTGATGCAGATATCAAATTTGCATGAGTCTTATAAGGTCGTAAGTAGCACTTATAACCTTCTCATTCTAAGCCAGCGATTACTCACTGAGGTATTGGTGTTTATTCTAAGCCAGCGATTACTCACTGAGGTATTGGTGTTCATTCTAAGCCAGCGATTACTCACTGAGGTATTGGTGTTTTTTTGTGCTGATGGGTTCATATTGGAGGTGTATATTGGAGGTGTATATTGGAGGTGTATATTGGAGATGTATATTGGAGGTGTATATTGATTATTGCAGGTTAGAGATCTTGTACCAGAGTCGCAGGCTTACATGGACCTACTAGCGTTTGAGCGTAAACTCGATGCTACCATCACACGTAAGAGACTGGATATTCAAGAAGCTTTGAAACGTCCTATGAAGGTAGATTTAGTAGACCACCTATGGCTTTTACCCTGTACAACATGTTTACCTGAATTTGTTCAATAAATCTGAAATGTTCAATTTTATCAATGCTCTTGTTTAAAGATGCGGTGTGTTATATTGCATTGCACAAACCTGCTTGCCAGTAGGTTGATACATCTAATGATTTCAGATTGATAACTAGATTATTTAAGTTTAAACTGCGAAAGTATTGCTTGTATTGGAATTTTTCAGTTAGTGTATACTGATTTCTTGATTTCTGGAGTTCGGTATTAACGTTGGTTGCGCTACTCATAAAAATGGTTAGGCCTCGGATCTTCCAGTATGATATTGATTATGTGAGATGATTGTAACTAGTAGATGTACCCTATCTACCTATCCAATCTATGTGTTTTGCTACACATTTATTGCTGCTAAAGTGTGCCTTGTCATGGAACCATAACAGTACTTGCACTGTTTATTGTATTCACCCAAGTATCAGTGTAGAAATACCACATGATTTTTACATCACTAAAGGCTACAAATCCAAGACGAAATTTTTCAACATTTGAAAACAAAAATAGGTGTATTTTATTTCTTCACCCACTTCTATATATAATAGGGATGTAAACGATTAACCGGTTAACCGTTCGAACGTTCGGTTATCGGTTAGCAAAATCGCTAACCGGTTAATCGAAAAAAAAATCGAAAAAGGAGAAATTTAAATAAATTTTAAAATAAAAATATTGAAAAAATATCAAGAAATTCGCCGACAAGTTTCACCCATCGAAGGTGCGAACGCTCGTCAAAAGGGGGTCATGATCTATAATCCGCAATTAACAGTTTGACACGTATTGTTGTGACAAGAAGGTCACTTAATTGCCGTTAATTTCATATGGTAGTCGGGGACTAGTTTGTTGACCGACGTTGTTTTTCACACATTCGGCAAGCACACGTAATTTAATTTTAATTGGAGGCAGTTTAATGCTTTACTCGAGGCCGAAATCCGTCCTTTGAACTGAAAAGAATCTTTGTCACAGCTTCAACAGCACTGAGTACAGTACATTATTGAACTTAAAAAAAACAATTGAGAAATTGAGAACCGGCGACACACTTCCCTTTGGTAATATACGAGGATGCCCGATTGCAACTTACGGTGTTACAGTAAATATATACACGCCAGAATTAGAACAGTCGGAAAGTCTGCAAGTTTCGATTCGTTAATCGGTTAACCGGTTAACCGTTCGGAAGATTGAACGGTTAACCGGTTAGCAAATTGACCGAATAGTTGCATCCCTAATATATAACATATGCCACTCGTAGGAAAAATACATAAGCTTTCAACTAAATGTAGGATCAGCAACTAGCCATTTTCTAGCACCCTGTGAAACCTTGGAAAAGAGACGGCTTGAAATTGTAGTCCTACACTCCGAAGGTTTAACAGTGTGTTGGGTAAAACTGACAGGCTGCTGAAAAAGATCCTACATTTCGTGGAAAGTTAATTTCACCTTAAACTGTCAAATGTTTAATAGAAATTGATCAAGAAATTATTTTTGTTTTTGAAGTCTTGGGTTTGTAGCCAAAAGTCATATGGTATTGCTGCACTGATAAAGTAGGAGTAATTTTATGCAAAAACCTATTTATTTAATATACATATAAATGCCCTGCTGATATTTTACCAATAAAAATATTGTCTGTTTGACAGCAAAAGCGGAAGTTACGTATATTCATATCCAACACATTCTATCCAGCGAAACCAGCGGAGGGTGAGGACACAGAGGAGTCGGTCCCTTCATGGGAATTAAGAGTGGAAGGTCGATTGCTGGAAGATGTGAGTATATACCTTTAGAACAGGGTTTCCATGGTCAGGGAAAAGTCAAGGGGAAAATATTTGTGGAAACCCTGTAGAAGAATATGAGTTTGCCCTAAAGAGTTTCAGGTGTTCCATTATACTCGGGAGTAAGTGTTTTGACCCTTGAAATTTCCAAAAGCCACATTTAGACCCTCCAGATTTTGGTTTAATGGGTCATTTTCTCTTTTAAATCGTTCGTCTTTTGTCTACAAGATGGTAATATTTTGTCAAATGTATCAAAATGACCTTTCAGATTCATTATAAGCTGCATAAGCACAGCGCTTCCCAGTCAGTTGTCATGGAATGATCGGAATTGGTTTATGATCTTTGATATTGTGGAACCCCTGAAAATTTGTATTTCAACAGTTAATGTTAAAATTTTCCTATAGATTCAGGAGTACAAATTACATGCATTTTCACGCAACACATAAATGATCAAGCAAAATCTACTTCCAGACATGTCTTTGCTTGGTTGTAATAAGTTACTTAGGCTGCTAGACTTTTGGTGTCAATTTATGTAGACAAGAGTTCAGGGTTTTAAATATCCATATTTGATATTTATGACACTAATGTTCTTTCACATGAGATGGGCAATCAAAAGGTTTCCAGGTTGAGTAACAGCAAAAACATTTCCGGCTTGAGGGAATGTCACAAAGTTCTGTGGTTGAGGGGAAGTCAACGGTCATAATGTTCAGATTGAGGGACCCTCAAACAGTTCCCAGATCGGAGAAGTTAGAAAGTTCCCTGATTTTGTCTTTTTCAGCATATTTTAATTAGGTTTGGTCAGTGATAATTTAAAACTGTTTAAAAATTTTCTACACATTACTATATCTTACATTACAAGCATGAGATATGTCCCCAAAGCAACTGTAATCAGAATACATGTCAACTAACTATATATTTCAGGCTGCCAGTGCAAAGTTGAGCGAGACAAGTAAAACAAAGAGAAAGTTTTCATCTTTCTTTAAGAGTCTGGTGATTGAACTGGATAAAGAATTGTATGGACCTGATAATCATCTGGTTGAGGTGAGCTGCCGTCTTTAATTTAATTTTTATTACCAAGCATAGCCTTTATTTGCCAGTCAGCTTTCCACTGAAATATGGCAGGCATACAAGGGCATATATCGTATTTGAGCCCGGGTCGCCAGATTAGACAGCAAGCACTCTAACCATTTAGATTTTGCTCCACTTGTCGAGGATTTGCTAGGTCGTTGAGGTTTTGTTAGTTGCTAGGTCGAGGATTTGCTAGGTCGTTGAGGTTTTGTTAGTTGCTAGGTCGAGGATTTGCTAGGTCGTTGTGGTTTTGTTAGTTGCTAGGTCGAGGATTTGCTAGGTTGTTGAGGTTTGGTTAGTTGCTAGGTCGAGGATTTGCTAGGTCATTGTGGTTTTGTTAGTTGCTAGGTCCTTGCGGAAGGGTAAGTTAGTACTGGTTTTGATAGTATAGGAAAACTAGTAAAGTGAATCCCCACTGTATATAACTAAACATTTGTTGAGAAATTGTTAAACCATCTTAAGTCTGAGTTATTCTTAATAAAACTATTAGTGCAAGAAGTTACTTGGTGAATGATATAGTGTACATTATGGTCCTCTTGTTTGTGAACACATTGTATGTAGCAGTGTAACCTTGTAAGACAATGTTTTACTTTATGATTGTAAATATCGTAAACAAAATTAGCTATGATTATTGAACCTATACCTGGAATATACTATCAACATTGTTCAAGGTTACTGTGTTAGGTTATCAACCTTTTTTGCAAATAACCTTGGCTGTCTAAACATAACAATTTCTTAAGGTGTTTTTGCCATATTTCGTCTATACTTACAATTTATACAGTCATCTGGTGTCCACAATCTGTGTACCTAATTTGCATATTTCACCTACATATCAAAACGGATTGTGCTACTTTAATGTCAACACCAGCAAGGGTGGACCCAGGAATTTCAGTTTAGGGGTGGTAAGTTGTAGATGGGTTTATAAGGGACAGTTGTTCATGGGAAGCATTTGCCTCCATTTTCCAAGGGATACTGTTCAAAGCAAATCCAATCAAGTCCATAATTTCTCAAAATTTTAACATTAATCTACCGGTACTTAAATTTGATCTGTATGCTGTTAATTAATGACCTTTAATTTGAGATCGCTCTTTGTGCATGCGTCAACAATTTATTCATACAACTTCTACCTAAACCACTTGGCCAATTACAACTAACGTTATAGACAGGTTCCTTATAATAGTTGTAAGAACTGAAATTCATTCAAAATAACTATACAGAAATAGTTGATAGGTGACAATGTTTTTATTATTTGGCAATTTCCGTCATATGGCTATATAGAAAGCTTTAAATCTTCTTAGAATCAACAGACCCAATTTTAAAATAATTTCACAGGAGTGGTCCTTTGGTGACCCTGTCCCAAATTTCGAATTTTTATGTGTATTCCCTCAAAAACAGGGCGGACAGAGGCGCTCTATATGATTTTGTAGAAACCTTTGGAAATCTTCTGAAACTGCTTGCTAGCCTGATTGCAATAAGATATCAGAGGTATGTTCCTGTACTGATTTCCTATTATTATGCCCCCCCCATCTTTGATTAGGGGGTATATTAAATGGTTTCCGTTCAATAACTCAAGAACGCTTTGCCCTAGAATCTTCAAACATTACATGGAGGTTTATCGTCAACAGTAGATGACTTCTATTGATTTTGTGGTCAGTAGATCAGAGATCAAGGTCACTTGACCATTACCATTTCTAACTTTCGAGCTGCCATAGGGCATACATGTTTTACAAACATCTCTTGTTTCCATGTTGGTTTGTTGGAAGACGTACCTGCTTACGTAGGGACATAACGCTCCGGTCATCTCAAGATATAGGGCAAATATGGTTCTCTTGTAATTGAAATTCATCATGGTCAACCATATGTTTATTATAAATGCTTTATGTTAAGACCATGGTTATTAGACCTATGGTTAATCATAGTCAACTGTGGTTAATTTCTTAGGGGCTGTACAATTAACAAAAGGACACATTAAACACAACTGTTTCTTCCGCGAAGTTGGAGGTCATTGGCCAATCTGTCATAGACCAAATGGTTTTTGTTCAATAACTCACGAGTGCTTTGCCCTAGGATTTTCAAACTTTACATGGAGGTTGGTCATCACCCCTATTGATTTTGAGGTCAGTTGGTCAAGTATCAAGGTCACTGTGACCTTTACTATTTCTGACTATTCAAATAGTTTCCGATTAATAACTCAAGCACACCTTGCCCTAGGATCTTTAAACTTTGCATGGAGGTTGGTCATCAAGACATCAACAGTAAATGACCCCTATTGATTTTGAGGTCAGTAGGCCAAAGGGCAAGGTATCTGTTACCTTTACCCTTTCTGGGCTGTCATTGGGGCATAAGTGTTAACAAACATCTCTTAATATTATTTTGGTAAAAAGTATTGTTTTTAGCTTTACTATTCATAGAATAAGGGGAGCTATTGCAGTCATTCGAGCGTCGGTGTCATTGTCGGCGTAATACTTATGTTAAAGTTTAGGTACAGGTTTTTTAACTTCTTACATTTTTAGCTCACCTGTCACAAAGTGACAGAGTGAGCTTTTGTGATCACTCTTCGTCCGTCGTCCGTCGTCCGTCCGTCGTCCGTCCGTCGTCCGTCCGTCCGTCAACAATTTGCTTGTGTAGACACTAGAGGTCACAATTTTGACTTAATCTTTATGAAACTTGGTCACAATGATCATCTAAACAAAATCTAGGTCAAGTTCGATATTGGGTCATCCGGGGTCAAAAACTAGGTCACAAGGTCAAATTATAGAAAAACCTTGTGTAGTCACTAGAGGTCACAATTTTGATTTAATCTTTATGAAACTTGGTCACAATGACCATCTCAACAAAATCTAGGTCAAGTTCGATATTGGGTCATCCTGGGTCAAAAACTAGGTCACAAGGTCATATTATAGAAAAACCTTGTGTAGTCACTAGAGGTCACAATTTTGACCTAATCTTTATGAAACTTGGTCACAATGATCATCTCAACAAAATCTAGGTCAAGTTCGATATTGGGTCATCCAGGGTCAAAAACTAGGTCACAAGGTCAAATCATAGAAAAACCTTGTGTAGTCACTAGAGGTCACAATTTTGACCTAATCTTTATGAAACTTGGTCACAATGATCATCTCAACAAAATTTAGGTCAAGTTCGATATTGGGTCATCCAGGGTCAAAAACTAGGTCACAAGGTCAAATCATAGAAAAACCTTGTGTATACACTAAAGGTCACAATTTTGACTAAATCTTTATGAAACTTGGCCACAATGATCATCTAAACAAAATCTAGATCAAGTTCGATATTGGGTCATCCGGGGTCAAAAACTAGGTCACAAGGTCAAATCATAGAAAAACCTTGTATAGTCACTAGAGGTCACAATTTTGGCCTAATCCTTATGAAACTTGGTTAGAGTGATCATCTCAACAAAATCTAGGTCAAATGCGATATTGCATCAGGGTCACATATCACAGGTCTTGCATGTACTGCTATAACAGGTGAGCGACCTAGGGCCCTTTGGGCCCTCTTGTTATATTTTCAATGTCCTTTGACACATTGCTTTGATACTTTGCATACTTGTTCACCATCATGACCCCAACCCATATGAAGTAGTTGGTAACTCTATCAAGCATTTTGTTGAAATTATTCCCCCTTTTTAGCTCACCTGTCACAAAGTGACAGAGTGAGCTTTTGTGATCACTCTTCGTCTGTTGTCCGTCCGTCAACAATTTGCTTGTGTATACACTAGAGGTCACAATTTTGGCATAATCTTCCCGAAACTTGTTCACAATGATCATCTCAAAAAATTCTAGGTCAAGTTCGATATTCGGTCATCTGGTGTCAAAAACTAGGTCACAAGGTCAAAAGATAGAAAAACCCCGTGTAGTCATTAGAGGTCATAATTTTTACCTAATCTTCATGAAACTTGGTCACAATGATCATCTCAACAAAATCTAGGCCAAGTTAGATATTTGGTAATTTTGGGTAAAAAACTAGGTCACAAGGTCAAATCATAGCAAAATATTGTGTAGTCACTAGAGGGCACAATTTTGACCTAATTGTTTAAAAATCTAGATGTTGGGTCATCTGGGGCAAAATCTAGGTCACTAGGTCAAATCACAGGGCTTGTTTGCACTACTACGACAGTTGAGCAAACTAGGGCCCTTTGAGCCCACTTGTTCAACTTAGTGCAAATGTTAAAGTTTAGGTACAGGTTTTTTAGCCTCTAATATCTTCAGAGTGCATTGACATATAGCTTTGATACTGTGCATACTTGTTCAACTTAGAAGCCCCAACCTCTACACAGGATGAAGCATTTTGTTTTGAATATATGATGATTATACTATCCTAGCATGGCACTGCGAATAGTGGAGCGTGCTGTTTTGTGGACAGCTCTTGTTGTCTGTGTTGCTATCTCCAAAACCCCGGGGATATTGCTTTTGAGACTATAATATATACTGATGTATAACATTAATTGATTTGACCTAGTATGTTACCATTTTCCTTGTTTACATTTATAATTTATGCAAATATGTGAGTGATGCAGTCAAGCATTTCGTGTATCTCAAGTGACTATTATAAAAAGGAGGTGGTTAGACTTACATATTCAACTTTACTTTACATTCAACTATTCAACCCTGAACATGAATTCTTATATAAGCAACTTTATAAACAGATACTGAATGCAGATAATGTCACTTTAGTGCAATAAAGTTAAATTGTAAAGATTGAATATTGTCGTTTAGACTACATTCCAATGAGTCAATGACATTATGTAGTTAAAAACAAAATTGGTATAATAGCTCTCCTATAATGCTCAGGGTTACATAAGGAGCTTCACTTTGGCCTGAATATCAAGAGTCATTTCGAGAATTTTTTCCTGGTCAATCGTTATAGTTTTATAACTGAAATATAGTACAGGGCATTTGACTCGATTCTGTGATTCCAGAATTGGATTATCTCCCCTTCATGGTCATATGAATGGAAAATAACGGATGTTTAATTTGTTTGAATCATTGCATTTATGGAATCGCTGGTCAAACACTTAAGTCCTTACCTAGATAAACATTGGGCAAAATAATTGCTGCAGTTCAAGTAGCTTAATCATCTGGGTTTTAAAGAATGGGGAGTGGTGGCGCATCCTCTGGGATTGAGAGGGCCCAGGTTTGATCACAGTTTGTGCAACTGTGCAATACCGATCAGGTAATGTTTAACACCCGAAATTCCATAATCTTGACACATTAACCATAGAACTAACCTATTTTCGTTCAAGAAAAATTTGAAATCTTGTAACGACCGGTTTGATTAGTCTGGTTCATGACATTCTTACAAAATGCATCTTTTTTTGGGATTTTTTTTTTGAAATCGTAAACCATCGAGAACAGGTCACGTGCCCCTCCATGGACTTTTTACTTTGAGCTAATAAAGTAAGACAGTGTTTTACATTCGATCAGTTAACTTACTATGCTCTACTTTATATACAAATAAAGTAAGACAGTGTTTTACATTCGATCAGTTAACCTACGTTTCAGTTTACTGACCGTGAAGTTTATAATATCATTAAATGATATTATAAACTTCACGGTCAGTAAACTGAAAGGTTGTACTTTTATATGAGAGGTCATGGTTGTATACTAAAATGGTACTCGTTTAAAGGTCCGATTATCGAATAGCAAAAAATCAGTATTTGAGTACCCGGGGGGAAAAAAATTGTTAATCCTGTCTAGTACAGAACGTGTCCAGGTGTTATCTGTTCTACTAAAATTACAATTAAACGTGTCATCAATCCTTAATCGCCGCCATGAGGTCGCTTATCATCGTCTGTGAATTTGTTCATGAAACATAGCTTTGGGTTCTTTTGTTGCCATCAATCCGAGTAATAGTCATCAATCTTTAATTGGCAGTTATTGTTTATTGGGTGTGACAATCGATTAAGAAATTAGTAAAATATTTCTTTAAATTTTAAATATTTCTATGTCACCAGTTGATAAGAGTTTTCCCCGTTAGTTGTTTATTTGTTGTTATTCGATTTTATAGCGTTTTTGATTAAAAGTTATATTACATTCCTGTGTCCCAAGTATCATGCACATTTATAGTTTTCCGTGTACCCGAGTACTCGATCGGAAGAATGACAGAATACCCAAGTACCAATTTCAGTACTCATTACCATCTCTTATACAAAAGTATTCATACTACCAGCTAGCTATTCTTGAGCTTTTGAGCATGTGGGCCTTCATGAACTATAACAACAGGTGAGCAACCTAAAAAACAGGCCCTTTTTTTAGGCCCTCTTGTTGTTCATTCATCCAATAGATTGCTGGTGGGTATTTTGCATATGAGTACGCTGATATCTCCTTTACAATTACAGCTTGCTGGGGATAACTCTAGCTTTATCAATAAACAAACATGCATAACATAAACATTGGACAGTCGACTGACCGCTTGTAATCAGTGAGTGTAGATTGAAAGAGTATGTATGCATTAAAAGTGATTACATACAAGATTTTGTGTTGGTTAAGTTTATTGTCAGTGTCATTTTCTCAAAGACTATTGATGGTATCCACTTGAAACTCAACATAGTTATTTACAATCACAACGGGAGTCCATAATGACAAGGCTGGTAACCCTGTAACCTATATTAATGGAGTTGCCTGCCCTTAATTGTTTGGACTTATTACAAAGAAATAGTGACAAATTTTACACATAAACTGAATTTTCTTAAACACGATCAAAGCTTTGAACCAGAAAGTCAATACACTTGTAGAATGTGATGACCTACATCTACTGACAAGAGGAAACAAATCTATCTGGCATTTTATACGAGTTATTCACCTTTTCTAACTTTGAATTTTTACACAAAAATGTCAATTTTTCAAAGACTATCCATTTGAAACATGGTTATTTCTTTATCTCATTGGGAGTCCATACTGACAAGGCTGGTAACCCTGTGAAATATATTAATGATTTGTCTGCCCTTGTTACTCTTGGAATTTTCACTCACAGATGAGCCAGGGTACTATCAACTACGAGAAAGTCGAGCGTCCAGCACTTGTGGAGGTAGAGCCTCGCATTTTATCATTTTAATCAACTTGTTTAATAAATTCAATATGGAAAGACACTCATGTATAGTCCAGTTAGGATATTGTGACAGTGACGTTGCAGTTTATGTGTACGCAAAAAATCTCAACCACTGTCTAAACAGGTAGAGTTTAGTATGAGTTGAGTATGTTAGTTTAGCATTGAAATTATAGTTGTTTGTACAGTGTTAGCCTTTAGAATTGGTTTTTACACCGTTATAGTGGACTCGACCGCTGCGTCACTGGATTTTTATCCTGACTGGACTATAAGATCCTCTATATATATTTAATTTTATTTGTAAACAAAGGCTAGCGTTATCCTGCAGAGTATATATTGTCTGAGTCTCATGCAGTTTAATGTGGTTTTCTAATACCATTGTATGCCCAGGATAATTTGGTGCTTACAAACATGGACCAAATAAGCCGAAGTGTTGCAAAAATCAGGTTACTAAAGTGGTCAATTTGTACAAAAATCTCACTGATAAATTGTGCACTCTTGGTTAATTCACTTCTGTTAAAATTTTCCTGCCTTTCTCATTATCATGGGCCTCTATAGGTATTTGTGAAATATCAGTGAACAAATCACAATGACCTCATAAAATACTGTGACTACTAATAGGCCGATTAACTGCTTATGTCATATATTTTTAAAAAATGCCCGTCTCTCAGAAGGCAGTTGAACATTAATTTTACTGTTGGAGTGTCTAATCTGGTTTGAAATTTTAAGCTATCTTAATTCTACTTTACTTTAATCAGGTAAAAAGACTGACAAAATCAATTCATTATTATCCACTTAGTATTAGTTCAAAATTTTGGATAGTATAAGCTAAAACTGTTGAAAATATTTCAACTGTGAGTCTGAAAACTTGTTTACCATCCCTCGTCCTACCTGTACAGATATATTCATTATTTCAGTGGGTTCATTGACTGACACAGTTTTACAAATTTCATCATTTCTGTTAAGACAGGTTTTGCACTGAAGTCTATGTTATATAAATGTGGGTTACGGTCACGCACAGCAGGTCATAGTTATGCCATTTTCATGAAAATTCCACTATTCAAACAATGATATGCCCATAAATGGCCCGTTTATCTGGATCAAAGTGTTTTATCATTCACCTCACCAAAGTAATTTATTGGGAGCATTTAGAATATGCCCTAATAGTCCGGTCTATAAATGGGATATTTAGGTAAGACCCCGCATTGGACTGTATAGTAAATATTTTTTGGTTTTCTGTTAGGGAATATGTTGTTATTGAAGAATCTGAATGATGCCCAGCTGGCACCATTGAGCATTTTGAGAAATTCAAGATGGCGTCCAAGATGGCCGCTAAAATTAGAAAAAATGACTGTGGTACTAGAAATAAGTTACAAATTGCTATTTTTGCGGGTTTATTGTATTTTAGATGTTAAAAACATACTCATTAATATAAATTTATCATAAGTTATTGATTTAGTGAATCTTATATGGCACCCATGGCAGCTGGAATCCAAAACACGGCTATAATGGCCGCCATAATTGCCAGATTGTACTAAAACTCAATTGTTTTAATTATATGTGTACCAGTAGTGTAATATATGATAGATACTCAAAGAAAACTTCAATTCAAAACAGTTGACCCATTAGCTGATTCAAAATGGCGGCCAAGATGGCCGCCATAATAAAAACAATATGTTAGTGGATCATAAAGAAGTTACATATTGATATTTTGCTGATTGATTGTAGTGGAAGTGTCTCAAACATAATTACTTCTGTAATACACTGCATAAATATATCAAAATGGCGGCAAAAATGGCTGCTACATATGTCAAACTGAAAATTAGCATTTAATAGCATGTAACGTAATAGAAATTTCTTAATTTTTAATATAAGTACTGCTATAGGTAATAAATGGTCTAATAAAACTACAATTGAAAACACTTTATGTTTAGCTTATTCAAATTGGCTTCCAAGATTGATGTCAAACATGAAAGTTTAAACCAAGCTAATTGTATATCTTAGACCACTGGTCGGTTTGTATACTAGTATATGTATATGGTATTGTAAATACTAGCATATGAATATTTATTTTATTTACACGTTCGTTTATTTTACAAACAACGTTTTATATACATTTGCACTTGATTTTATCCACTTCTCCTGTAGTTTGTCAATAGGCATTGTTAACAGATTTTAAAAAACAAAAAATGTTCTTCAAGTAATATCTGATAGGATTATCAGGTCTTTTGGGTTCAATTCCAATTATAGGTGTGTGAGTGATGTTATACTCTTCTCACAATGTAGATGCCATATCACTTCCATGTTTGTTGTTTTATGGTTGGAATTGTGTTTTCATGCTTCGTATTGTGCCAACACTGACGCCATTTTCATCCATGTATGGTGTTGGCGATGGGTTTCTGCTTCATCCTCCGTAAAGGCGTACAGTTGTTAATTATGTCTTGGTTATATATTTTCCCAATTCTACATGGACATTATGGTTGAGAATAACACATGCAGAGCCATCATCTATCTACGTGGAGTCTTCACTATCTGCTCAGTAAGGTACCAGGTCTTTGAAATATACAGCTATATTGTCATGGCATTGAGACGAATAGCTTGATGTCTGATTTGATCAAGTTGTTGCTGGTGTTCCACTGTGGTTTAAATGTATTGAAAGCATTGCAAGCTTTACCTATAATAATCTTCAAATTTAAATCCTCCCCTGTCCGTTCCAACACGTCTCAAGAAGATGAAGGTCTCATTATCAATGTTTTGATGATTCATATGGCATCTTGCATGATTAGAGCATAGCGCATAATGTTGCATCGCAAACCGTTTTGTCTTCTTGACAATGACCAATGTCTTTGGTTTTGTTGTCAAGACAATGTACATTGTTTAGCACGAGGCAAAGCTGTGGGAGATGCCAGCAACCTACATACAAAGGATGTTGCAGTTCACTACATCCAATATGAAGATATACTAGTCAACGGTACACATCGAAAGTCTGTGTGAGACGCTAGGCCGATACATTCAGCATATTTCAAATCTCTGACTCAATTCATTGATGTTATTATCGGTCACATACGTATTATCCTCCCACTTATCACTCAGCAACTTATTACAGTTATGCTAAGGTTGGTGTTTGAGCTTTCAACGCTTGATCTTGGTTGATTACGGAGGCTTTTCTTGCAATCAGCCTAATAATGGGTCGCTAAGTAGCATCACTTTTGGTAGGATCAATGTATATAGTTCATTTTCTCTCCTAAGTCTGACAAGATCTTTTATTACCAGTGTCATCATGTAATCCTTAACCTATTATTTTAGTAATCAATTTGCCACAACCCTCATGTTCATTCAGGCGCTTTCTTTACCTTCTTTGCATAGTTCTCTATATTACACTTGGTGTTTTAGATATCTGGTCCTTGTTTGCAACAGCCAAGTGTTGTACATCTTCTTCTTGTATCCCAATTGATCTTTAGAAATAATTTTATAATAACATTCTATATCTGACGTGTTGATGTTGTGCCAAGCTTAAAGAGAATCCAAGAATGGTCGTTCCTTACTCTGGCAAGTAATTTTATAACTGTCAAATATGTAATCCACAATAGATAAAGTCGTTATTATTATTATTTTTACTATTATTATTACTAGGTCTGGTCTGGTCTGGTCTGGTCATAGTTTTGCCCGTATATAAACTATTATGTCATGTAGAGGTCTTCCACATCCTCTGGAGATCGCTACATAATATTTGGTTTAAAGCGACAATATCAGATGACCTCCATGTGGCCTCGTAGATTCTTGGGTGTTGGAATCTTTTTCATTCAATAACTTAACACATGATCATCACATGGCAGCATGGAATATACCGGTTTTTTTTCGCCTAGACCTTCGTTATCAATGATCATTTCTTTGCTTGTGATGGCATTTGTATCACTAATGAAAGTGATAAACTCCCTTTTCGACAAATCCATGTTTTGATGGGGACAGAATACACCTGATTGGTTGAACTTTGCATGCTACCTAACAAGTGCACGGGGTCAAGTATTATACAGCATGTACATTGATTTTTGTAAAATTGATCAATATAAATTAGTTTATTTGGAATGAATACTTGATGATTAACACTAAATTTACCAACCGACAAATGACAATGACTCTATGGTTAACTACTTCGTTCATGTTTGGAAGCCATCTTGGATGCCATTTTGAATCAGTTATCGGGTCATTTGCTTTTAATTAAAGTTTCAATTAGAGTATTTACAACATATTGCTGTACTGATAATATTATAATTAGCAATTTTGATTACACTTCATGGTTTTTAATAAAATATGCCAATTTGTCAATTATGACGGCCATTGTAGCCGCCATTTTGATTTCAGCCTTCATGGATGTTATCGCAAATAGACTCAAACAATAAATAATGATATAAATATAAATACGTCAAATACATCTTAAAAACTGTCAATCAGCAAAAATAGCTTTGTAACTTACTTCTTGCATCATCGGCATATATTTACTGGTTTTGGTCGCCATCTTGGGTGCCATTTTGAATCAGCTAATGAGTCAATAGTTCAAAATGAAAGAAAGTTTAATTTTGAATAATAATTACATATTACAGTACTGATATAAACAAAAAGGTTTAAAATAGATGATTTCCAATACAATTTACCAATTTGTGCAATTACTGCGGCCAACGTAGCCGCCATTTTGATTTTAGCTGTCCCGGATGCCTTCTTATATTAACTGAATCAATGAATAATGATAAATATATATTAATACTTATGTTTAAAACAATTAAAATACAACTGATGAGCAAAAATAGCAAATTGTAACTTACTTCATGCACCCATGGCATTTTTTCTAATTTTAGCGGCCATCTTGGACGCCATCTTGAATTTCTCAAAATGCTCAATGGTGCCAGCTGGGCATCATTCAGATTCTTCAATAACAACATATTCCCTAACAGAATACCAAAAAATATTTACTATACAGTCCAATGCCGGGTCTTTTTCATAATTGACCGGACTATAAATGTTATTGTTTATATCGGACACAAAGTATAAAAGAGTCATTTTCAAGGTTCAACATTTGGTCATGGTCAGCTGTAAATATCAAGGTTATGCATGTTTTTTTTCTTTAAACGATGTATTAATGAGGTTAGAGGTATACAAAATAAATACACATAGTGACAAGGTGAGCTTTTGTAATCAATCTTCGTCCGTTATCTGTGTGTCCTTCTGTTCTTCCTGCAACAATTCATTCAAACAACTTCACCAAATTTTACAGACAACTTCACCAAGTTTTACAGGAATGTTATATTAATCTGTTAACAAAATTGGCTGCAGTGCGTAGGTATCTTTTTACCTCACCATGAGCTATTGTGATCGATCTGTCATCTGTCGTTAATAATTCATTCAAACAACTTCTCATAAACTCGAATCTTGGCCAATTTTGATGAGACTTTACTAGAATGATGCTAGAATGGTCCTCTTTCAAATTTTTATTTTATCTTAATTCGGTAAATAAATGGCTGCCAGGGGGCGGGGCTCGTTTTCTCATTAAGAACTTTGAAAATCTTCTCCTCAGAATAATTGGCTCAATTTCAAAATAATTTCACAGATATGTTTATTGGGAGACCCTCTGCCAAATTCCTACTTTCTTTGTTGATTTGCTAAGAAATAATTGCTGCCAGGGGTGGGGCTTGTACATGTTAACATAGGTAGACATGGTATTCAGGTGAGCAATCTAGGGCCACCATGGCCCTCTTGTTATCTAGAAGTACCGGCTAGATTTCATTACAAAATGGTAACAGTGTTCCATAACACACTTAGATATTGTTATTTTCAGAAACTGGTATAATTGTGACTATCTGATAAAAAGATATTTAATGATTTAAGTATAAAAAACCGGTACCTATTTTTAGTGGGCACCGTATATTGGTCTGTGGTCCTAAATTTGTCCTTTATTATGAGATGATCTTAATTCAGGACAGGTTGTTTTGTAGACATTTCCTGTTTTTGACCTCTAAGGAAATTAATTTATTCAGGGGTTTTATTTACCCCCCCCCCCCCCCCCAACATTTTATGCCTCCCTATCCGGTAGTTTGTTCCTTGGGTCTTTCATATATGAAGTGGTTTCTGATTTATTACTTTGGAACAGTTGTGCTTAGGACGCTCAAATTTGCAGATGTGTCATTTGTTATCTTTGGAATTCCACATTGGCGATGTTCTCCCGATTTCTTCGGATACCACCCTGTTCATCACAATTCCTGCTGATATCTCATGTCTTCCCCAAAGCGTCCCCTGGAACACCAGGAACCTATTCCCGATGTTCCGAATGCTCATTAATTTAAGTACATCGCTGAGGCAAATGCTCAGTGGGCTTTAGGAGGATTTCCTTCTCTTTGTTTGTTAAAATAGAGGGGCTGATCCAGATTCAATCTGACCTTCGAATGATTGGATGGTGGTGTGTATTTCCTTCTTTTGCTCATTATGTGATATTTGGCACTCATGTTTTCAACCTGCAACCTCCTTCACTTTGAAGCACTATGCTATCGAGGCAGTTGTTACATAAAGAAGATAAAATGTCAAAGGATGGCTGAACAGCTGAATTGCTGCCCTTGAAAACTGGTAACTTAACTTAACTATATTGATATGTTATACATTTGTATACTTACAGTGGCATAGAACACAGAATACACAGGAAACAGATGGATTTCAGGTTAAACGACCCGGAGATCAGAATGTAAGATGTACGGTTCTACTCATGTTGGACTACCAGGTAAATAAATAGTTAATACTTATGGCTTTTTACAGTACCATATTATTCCATGTATTGTCCGCAGCAATATAAGGCCCCTATCGGTTTTTTACCGGAAGAGACTATAGGTCTATATATTGCCCTCCGTCCGTCAGTCTGCCTGGGTCCGTCAAATATCAGAATCCTGACATAACTCAGAAAGTTTCCAAGCTAGATTTATAAAACTTGGTATGTGGATAGGGGGCAATAAGGGAATTATGCATGTTCTAATTCTGACCAAAAATGTGGTTGCTACGGAGACAGAAAGAGTGATAAATGGCCAAATCTGAATCCTGCCATAACTCAAACATTTTCCAATTTATGTTTGTGAAACTTGGTATGTGGTTAAGTGCCAATAAGGAGATTATGCCCGTCTAAATATCTTTTTTGAATCTGACAAAAAATGTGGTTGCTATGGCAATAGAAACATCAATTCTTAGTGACTTGTTGCACCAAATATTGGTGGCATCCTTTCCCTGTGCACAGCTTTTGATGTTTTCCCAAGTCTCTGATTGGGAAATCTGGGACTGACATGAACTTTCTTTTGTCTTATGTTCAAGAATTTTTTGGGGTCAGACTTCTCTGTCAATCTTGTCCCAATTTTAACCTGCGTCCAATAGCTGTGTTATCACAGAACAGCCTTCTAATTTTTATGTTGAATTTTCAATGAAGCAAATTATTTTCTATACCTTGTGAAGTTTAACTTCCTCTTGGTAACAAAGTAAAGATCTATGTAATAACCTAATGCTCCGAAAATTGGAATTAATATCTCAAAAAAAAGAATTCTATCCTAGTGTCAGTATTCAGTAATTTTACTTTACCGTGTCAGATTAAATTATGGCTGTGCCATGTTAAATTTGATATTACAATCATTATGGCTGTCCAGCTTGATTAACAAGTCTACTACATGTATATTACTTTACTTCAGCCTGCACAGTTCAAGTTGGATCCCCGTCTTGCCCGACTACTTGGTGTTCATACACAGACCAGACCCGTCATCATCAATGCATTATGGCAGTACATCAAAACGCACAGATTACAGGACCAGCATGAGAGAGAATACATCAATTGTGACAAATATCTGGAACAGGTGATATGCATTTATATACCACGTTTAACTACAAAGTATGATAGGGCTACATTTTCTGGATTTATCTTGCCAGATCTCTGTCTGTTTATAGTAGGACCGGGACAATCACTCATTAATCGGATATGATTCAATTGCAAGGTTTTTATGATCACCTTAAAGTAATTTGGCTGTAGTATAAACTGTATTAAGTAGAAATAATATTTTGTTATTTTACTTTGTAGATATTCGAATGTAAGAGAATGAAGTTTGCTGAGATTCCCGGGAAGTTACACACATTGTTGATGCCTCCAGATCCGATTGTGATCAACCATGTTATAACAGTGGAAGGTCCTGATGCTAAGAAGACAGCTTGTTACGATATAGATGTTGAAGTGGTATGGTTGTTGTTATGTACAGTATTCATGACCCCTGTCTGAGGGGGTATATTGTCTGTGTGTCTGTTGATCAGTCGTTAGATCAGTTAACATTTAAAATAGCTCATGATCCCTTGACTCTGGGATCCTCCAATTTACATGGAGGTCAATCATCTAGATGACCCCAATTGATTTTGAGGTCTGTAGGTCAAAGTCGCTTTAACATTTAACATGAATAAATAGACAAAATAGTTTCTGATCAATAGCTCTAGTATGTTTGGCCCCAAACATTCAAACTTTATAGAGTGGTTGACCAATACTGATTTTGAGATCAGTAGGTCATGGTCACTATGACCTTTAGCTATATCGAGCGTTGTTTTACAAATATCTCTTGTTATACAGGGCTTTTTATGCCCCCCTATCGATAGATGGGGAGGTATATAGTGATTCACCTGTCCGTCCGTCCGTCCGTCCGTTCGTCCGTTCGTCCGTCCGTCCTGGTTAACCCAAATTGACCGTTTCTTCTAGCATTAATATGGCTTGCTACAAAGCTTTCATACTTGCATGGATGTTGTGTATGAACACTCTCCACACGCCTGTACCACCTAACCCCATTTTGACCTTCACCTTGACCTAATTTTGGACTTAGACTTATTGATGGACAAGGCTTCCACAGGGGGCATAAGCGTTTAGTGAACGCAGTCTTGTTTACCCTTACATTGATCTACAATTTGAAAATAAGTATGTCAACTAATAGGAAACAAGTTTTTCTGAAAATAATCATATTCCATTTTGAAGGTCACAGTACTAGTTTGATTAACTTTGGAAATGTCAACATTGTATTTTGAAACTAGCTGGTCACAAAGTAATTAAATTGATTTCAAATGCAATTTTCTTGTAGTACATGTAATTATTTACTGGCAATACTAAAAAGGTATAATGTTTTATTTAAGGTAGTATTGTTTGTTTTTTAATAACTTTAAAGTTGCTTTTGAACCCTTACTCCAAAATTTGAAATGGGTTAAACCACATGCCACTTTAACTAGGACTGTGATGATTTCTCAGGTTAATCGGTGAAATCCGTTTTAATTTTTGCAAAACTGTTAATCGTTCTAAAACAATACAGATCCTGCAATGCCAATAAGTTGTATGTCATTTTGTGAATTCATTATATTTTTGACATCAGCATGCATGCTTATCGACACATAAACAGGTAACATTACATAGCTGTGTATATATAGGGGTAACTTGTGGTAGATACATAATCTGTATGTGATTTTATTAAATATATTAATCTTATACTAATTGATATATTATCATCAGATGATACAATAACCTTGAGAGGATTGTCAGGAAAGGAAACACCATTTTCAATATGGTGGCCGTTTAAACGGTTTGATTAGGTCCATACAAATGATTAGCCAGTTTTAAAATTTTTGAAATTGTCCTGGTCCTAACTTTAACACTGCATTATTGTACTGTTTCAGGATGACACATTAAAACAACAAATGAATTCGTTTTTGTTGTCGACACAAAGTCAGAATGAGATTGCAAACTTGGACAATAAGGTTTGTATTGCAGGAACCTCTAGAAAAGGGGTACGTTAGATCAAACTACACAAGTTAGCATGAATCAGTATTGTGTTAACACCCCTTCCCACTGGACCCTCTTTGTCATCCCCTTCACGCTGGACCCTTCTGTCATCCCCTTGTACTGGAACCTGTCTATCTGTAAACACTGATGTTGCACTGTTTAAGGCTTTCATTGACCTTTTGATCCCACCCTGATCTGGTATTTCAATTGAATTGACCCTTGGACCCCACCCTGATCTGGGATTTCACTTGAACCTTGAATTGGCCCTTTTGAGTCTTTGGCACCACCCAGTTCAGGGATTCAATTGGACCTTTGGTTTGGCCCTTTTATTCCCGAAATTTCCAAAAAGCCACAGTTTGACCCTCAGGGTTCTGATGGGCTGACCTTAGGGAATTTGAGACTTATCCTTTTTTTAGCCTTTCCCCAAATCCCACTCTGCTTTACACATCAAATGACCAGGGAAGGGGCTTCATTGACTCAGGGGAATTCAACATTTCCCTTTTTCTGAGTAATTAGTTCCCACTGTAGGACAATTGACAGTTTAAGAAGTCCCATGTATGCCTCGCCCCTTGCAGTGAAACATTGGCAGGTGCATTATTGGGCAATATATGTGTTGTTTGTCTCAAATACTGAATGCTACACTTGAACACTTACTGAAATTACAGACTTACTAGATGTGCGTTAGAGCAGTCCGTGGCTAGTGCACTCCAAAATGTCGCTTTAAACACTATTTGCATGTACATGTATAAAAGTATTAGGCTGGCCTTACAAAATTCTTTGTTTGGACTGGAGTTACCAGACTCAGAAATCTTTTAATGGGTAGGTAGGTAGGAATTTAAAAACAATATACATGTAGTTCATCAAAACATAAATATCACTTGAAAAACCAAATAACTTTGAGCCGCTGGAATTTTCTTGAGTACATATAGGTAGGTAGGATTACTCCAAACATAGAATTTATTAAAGTCAGCCGTATTGTATTTATGTTATGACATCACTAATGGCCTGCAGGTCATTCTACATGTATACACCATGCTCCTGTTGTATTGTTGTTACACTGCACAAGTGGCACTGGAAGTCTGGTAGGTGAGTCACTGATCATCCAGCAACAAGATTTTGTTGGGGCAGACTGATACAAACTTGATTGGCACTTTTTGTTTTGTTTCAAGCTTTTATTGAAACAGATTATTTTGTTTCAAGCATTTTATCAACATATTGTTTAGAGGCTTTTTTGGCACTTTTTGTACTGTTTCAAGCTTTTGTTGACAAAGATTGTTATTAAGTTTATTTATTGACCCTTTTGGTTGCAAGCTTTTGGTTTCAAATTGAAATTTTGATAATGTTTCGTTCAAAGGTTGTAATTACACAGATTGTTATATTTCAAGCATTTATTATTACCAACATATTGTTTATTGACTAGGGGTGTAGCCAGGCTTGAATGACAATTCATGCAGATAAGCAGGATATTAAGAAATCTGCACTTTCGGATATAAGTACTTTAGAACACCCGAAGCTTTTGACTTTATTTTTGGTCATATTTATGGTTTTACTTTTCAAATTGAAGTTACCCACTCAAGCGTATGTGCATATCGCTGGCTACGCCTTGTCAAAATATACTGTTTTGTTTCTAGCTTTTGTGACAAATTTTTATGTCTCAAGCTTTCGTTGAAACATATTGTTTCAAGCTTTTATTTACAAAGATTGTTTTAAGCTTTTTTAAACACAGATTGTTTCAAACATTTGTTTCAAGCATTTATTTACACAGATTGATTCAGGTTTTCCTTAATACAGATTGTTTCAAGATTTTATTGGATACTGATTGTTTTGTTTCAGATACACGAAACTGTGGAAACAATAAATCAACTGAAGACAAACCGAGAGTTTTTCTTGAGTTTTGCCAAAGATCCACAGGAGTTTATCAACAACTGGTTGATTTCACAGACTCGAGATCTCAAGGTATGTTATGGTTATACACCATAATTATATGTACATTGTATTCACCAATTTAGAAACATGAAAACTTGTGTCTCGAGATTTTGAGAGAAGCCCTATATTTTGTCATAGTGATCTCATTCATAGTGATATCAAAGAAATTTTGAACTTATTCCAAAAAGAGATCATTTAAGATCTGCCAAAATGTTGATTAGAATAAGATATATAACTATACTTGTTTGAATGGTAGCAGATGCTGTTTAGATGGTTTAAAACAATCTTACTATAGTTAGAGAATAGGAAAAAATATGGAGCATCAATATATCTCCCACAGGGGTGGCCTGTGGGGGGACATATACTGATTGTGTGCTGGATGGATGTCTCAAAGTATGTCTGTGCCTGTTCTGCTGCCACTGGTCGGATTTCATTGATACTTCATATCAATACTTGGTACCAAGCATTGCTGTGCATATTGTCAGGAATTTTAGGTCACCTGATTTTTGCCAGAGTAATGGCCCTTTGTGTGAAACATACATTTTTGTGCCAAAAACCCTTCCAAGTTATTTGTTAATGGTGTTTTTATTGCTGTGTATTACAGACCATGACAGATGTTACGGGTAACCCGGAGGAGGAGAGACACTCTGACTACTATATGAGACCGTGGTCACAGGAAGCCGTGTGTAGATACTTCTATGGCAAGGTAATACCTCATCTCTATCATAGTATTAACTGTAAGAATATATAGTCATGTACAGAGTTAATACCCTTTGTTGAATTAAAATGTTTTGTCAAGTACATAATAATGATAATATCATACGGCAACTAAAGGTAATCACTCATCTCTGTCATATTATAAACTTCAAGAATATAGTTACCAGCAGATTTAATGCCCTTCTTTAATTAAAACGATTTTGTCCAGAGCATATTACCCCAACTGATAAGTAGATGATGAAAAGGATAAGTGCATGAGAGTGATAAGAATGTTGAAGTTAAAGCCAGTAATATGTTTTTGAACCAGGGTACTGTGTTATCAAAGGACTTTGAAAATCTTAAAGTTACGCTCAAATGTAAATTCTTTACAATTCTTAAACAACTGCAAATTGGTGATGGATATGGTTTGTAGGAGTTCAGTAACTAAATCATTATTAGTAATGCAGCTCCATTTACCATACTTTATAATTGTAAACAAAATTTTAATCAGGAAGAATTTTAATTTGATCTTAAGTTAACGATTTCTGTAAGTGGTTTGATAAAACAGTACCCTGGTCCTTTGCAATTTTAAATCTACAAGGTTTGACATGCCTTATGTATGTTACTCATATACATGATGTATATCTCTGTATATTTGCAGGTACAACAGAGAAGAATGGAACTAGAACAAGCATTAGGAATCCGTAATACATAGATCTCTACCTGTAGTCCACATCACCATGTGGCAGTTAAACATGTGTTCATTATCATTAAGATCATTGTGTAGTTTCTCATGCATGTCACCATAGATCTCGCACTGTGAGACGATACTGTGTTCGGAACATCATTTGTCATTTATTGAAAACTTCTGAAAACAAGTTAAAATCCGTGTGTTTCATGTGGCTTATTTTGTATCGCCTGTCTCGCTCAAAAAGTGTTCACTTGATAGATACCAACTTTTCAGGAGCTGCCAAAAAAATTGAAAACTGCAAAGTTTAATTCGAAAATGATGTATCTCAAAGTATAAGAACTCAATTTGAAAAAATCAGCTTAAAAAGACATACTTTCAAAAATCCACACCTCTCCTCTGACGATTCTTTTTGAGTGAGACTGGCGATTTACTAGTCGCATATACTTTGTGAAACTTCTGTATCAGATTTGTATATATTACATTTTGTACTACGTGTAAGCTAAAACTCATTTCTGCGTCGTACAACTATTGTTTCATTCATTATATTTTCATTCTGGTCAGATTTGTGTGAATGGATTCATATTTTCTTTGCATTGTGCATAATTGTTCTGTGTTTTGTTATGTTGTCTTGAAATAATTTAGGATCTGAGGATAAAACAAACTAGTATATACCATTAGTCATTGTATCATCTTATCATTTATATACATGTATTATATTGTTGTCTTTTAAGCCTAGGTCCCACTGAGCATTTTTTGCCTCGGCGATGTACTCCAGATTGAAATCAATAAGCATTCAGTACAGGGTTCCTCTTGGTCTAGGAACTGTCATGAGATAGTTTGTGATATCGGAAGGAATTGTGATGAATCGGGTGGTATCCGAAGAAATTGGGAGAGTATCACCGATGTGGAATTCCTCAGTGGGATCTAGGCTTATTAATTCAGAACACAGTCAAATATTTGACAATACTGAGTTACATATGTAATGTTAAAAGTGTCTCATTATTGATTTTATTGAAATTGATAATACAAATGTTGTTACAAAAAACTTCTGGAAACAAGGCCCCAATCTCTTGAAAAATCTCAATCTGAAGCTAAAATATTGTAACATTTTGTTGAGATTATTTATTTGTGAGATGAAACTCATATCAGTCGCTCTTCATCAAAATAAAGTGATTTTTATATTTCAATGATAGTTACTGTGCTATCAGTGTCACAAAATAAAAACATTGTACAGAGTTTATTGCAAAATAATCTCAAAGTTTCTTAAATTACTATTATGCTCAATTGTCACCAATACATTTTCATCTCTGGAAATTATGTGTTGTTGTCATAGGTACATGTTTGTTGAACATTATGCAGCTGGCTGGGCCAGTGTGTTCACAGTCTTAAATACTAGTTATACCCCCGCAAACAAAGTTTGAAGGGGGTATACTGGAGTCACTATGTCTGTCGGGCAGGTGGTTAATCGGTCTGTTAACAAAATCGTGTCCGCTCTGTAACTTTGTCGTTTCTTGCTGAATTTTAAAATGGTATGGTACAAATGTTCACTACATCATGTTGGTGTGTCATGCGCAAGACCCAGGTCCCTAGCTCAAAGGTCAAACATAGAGGTCATATAGTCATGCAAGTCGTGTCCGCTCTGTAACTTTAGTCGTTTCTTACTTGATTTTCCAATGGCTTGGTACAAATGTTCACATCATCAACAGTGTGTTTCATGCGCAAGACACAGGTCCATAGCTCAAAGTTCACACTTAAAGGTTAAATAGTCATGCAAGATGTGTCCGCTGTGTAACTTTGTTGTTTCTTACTGGGTTTTAAAATGGCTTAGTACAAATATTCACCTCACCAAGATGGTGTGTCATGCGCAAGAACCATGTCCCTAGCTCAAAGGTTAAATAGTCATGCGAGTAGTGTTGGCTCTGTACCTTCGTTGTTTCTTACTGGATTTTAAAATTGCTTGGTACAAATGTTCACCACATCAAGATGGTGTGTCATAACCTAGGACAGTGTGCTCAAAGGTCAAGGTAACCTTAGAGGTCAAAGGTTAAATAGTCAGGCAAGTAGTGTCCGCACTGTAACTTTGTCATTTCTTACTGGATTTTAAAATTGCTTTGGTACAAATGGTCACCACATCAAGACGGTGTGTCTTAATCCAGGTCTCAAACTCAAAGGTCAAGGTCACACTTAAAGGTCAAATGTTATATAGTCATGCAAGACTAATTTTAAATAATATTCCTGTGTCAAGGCAGTGCTGTAGGGGTATGATTCGTCACTCCAGTGATAGCTCTAGTTTTCTCTATTTGAATGCAAGTCTCTTGGCTACATTAACTCTACATTACTCAATTCACAATTGGAAACTAATGTATTTTCATCAAATAGCTTTGATTTATTGGTGAAAATTAATTCCTGCTTTTGTAGGACCACAGTCTTTGCATGTAAAACACTTGTTCAGGGAAATCACTTTCTAATATGAAATAGACTTCATTTCTTTCAGATGGAGAAATTAAGTTTGTATCTAATAGATACAAGTTGCTCTCTTACTGTGTAAATGTTTGGTATATGTTGTCAGACTTCTACTATAAAATAAAAGCAGTGAACAAATTTGGTTTGGTTTATTTTTCTTGCATCACTTCAATGAATTCAATAGTCGAGTGGATAACACAATTAACTACTGATGAGGGGTTCCTGGTTCTTCTAATTGAGATAGTATTTAGGTGAAGTGTTACTGTCCAGTACAACCTCAGTAGAGCAACACCTTTTGGATGCTACAAATATTGGCTGTTGTTTAAAGATTGTTGCTCTACCGTGGTTAAATTTATAGTAGATAGCAGCTTAGGGAAATCTTTGAAGGTGTCGTTATGGAGAGTGTTGCTCGTGATTTAATTTTTCCGCATCAGAACTCCTGCCCATGTTTTATTCAACGACAAAATACAAGAACAGATTTTTATTTCTGAAATAATTATTTCTTAAATAATTAATTGACAAAATAATGATATTATCTAGTCAGGTAGCCAGACTAATCTGAACACCACAAACTATAATATGTTGCCAGCCCAACAAATAAATGCACCAACTGATCTGTACGTAATAGCAGAGAAGTATGTTTGGTATATTGGGGTTTAACACCATTTCTCAACAGTTTTTCAGTTACATATGGTGGAAGATACACCTAACAAGTTTTCCTAGTCTGTATCCTAAACTGTACTGACCCACCCTTCCATAAGGTATCAGCAACTTCTCCACAGGAGGAAAATCAACATTGTTGTCAAATTTTCATGGAAGAGTATGACATTCCACAGGATATACGAAGTTATGAATGCCTCAAATGAGGGGCCTCAAATGAAAAAAAAAAAAAAAAATGAATGCTTAAATCTAGTACATGCACAGGGTGTTAAAAAGAGTTTGTTCTCAAAGTTAAATTTCAATAGTTTATTTTTCTCACACCAGAAGAATGTAAAATATTCAGGTTCAGTTCCAGATGGTTCTACCGTTGTTCTAATCACACTGGTATTAAATGAAACCATTATGGTAAGAAAATGAAAGTGTACATTGGGCACATAGCTCAGATAACATTTAGTATGAATTCAAATTTTAAGAAACAAAGTCAAACTTTTTTAACACCCTGTACCTGTGTTGATCGTTTAAGTGGTCACATGAATTAAGCAACCACCTGTCGTGAGCAGTGAGCAGAGAGGATAAAAGCCATGTTTATAATATAATATAAAAACACCTGTATTACACAACTATTTACTTACTTTAAACAGCCACATTTAATGAATGGATGACATGCACACAATTTATAATTACATGTACACTGCAAAATTATTTATATTCGTGGCTGATTTATCTTTATTAATTTCGAGACGACTTAGATTGAAAAATTAAGTCCCATAGAATAATTGAACAAACAATTTCGTACTGACAACAAGGGATTTTTCTTTCAATACTTCAAATCCATAACTTTAAGAATATTTACCACCTAATTTACCATTTTAGCAATATCTGAGAAATTAAGCGCCCACATAAAATAATGATATTACAGTACATGTATGTTTTCTATCAGTCTAACAGATCATCATCCAACAGAACCTTTCCAAATCTGCCCATCTGAAAATCCTTGATAATGTAACTGCTAGATTTCTCAAAATTCAGTCTGTATTTGGTGTCAAAAGATTTATTATCTTTCACTTGCACTACAAATCTGTTTTTCTTTGCCACCTCGGATAACAAGTGATTCACATCATCAGTCGGTTCATCTAAATCATAGAGTTTGGTGTAGGAATAGTTCTTATGCTTATTTAACCAGTACAGTAAATAGTCGACTATAAGTTCCCTACCAACTAGGTGGTTAGGTATACAATCACACAGAGCTAACCTCATACCCACATCTACATTAGCAATCCTAGGATTCAGAATACCCGGCGTATCAACAACATACATCTCCGGGTCAAAGTTAACTTTCACTCGATTCATTACAGATCGTGTAACACCGGGCATGGCCCCAACTAACGCTATCTTCCGTCTGGTTGTATACGCATGAACCAATTTATTCAACAATGTAGACTTCCCGACGTTTGGAATTCCGATGACTAAAATGTTATACCTATTCAACACATCAGTTCTGTAACGTGGACGTGCTTCAATCTCCTTCATTAACGTAGGTACAATGTTATTCCTCAAATCTTTGAGAATATTTTTAGCAGAACACGTCGAAAATAGAACGTTATTCACACCTTCGCTTTTCAATTTAGCAACAATGTTGTCTTTACGTGATAAATCTGCCATATCACACTTGTTTAACAGTAGCATATGAGGACGTATGTGGATAACATCTCGGAGTTGTGAGTTCCTTCCAGAGAACGGAATCCTAGCATCATGTACCTCTATCACAGCGTCTATATTGTGTAATGATGACTGGATCTGATCTATGCCCCTCTTCATGTGACCTGAAAACATAATTGTAAATAATTCCAAATCTTACATCCACTTGATTAGTTTTCTAATAAGATCCATCAATAGACAGCACAATTTCCATGTACCCCATTGTGCAACCAGAGAATAAGTTTTGTTATGTTCATTTTAAACTTTTTATCTTGCAATTTTATAGGCAAGTTATATTATTATAAAATTGACAATGTTTTGCCTAAAAGTACTTTTTAGAGAAACACTTTTGTTAAGCAGAAAAATTTAGGTGGTCAAAGGGAGATAACTACATTTATCATGTAATGTTCGAATGTTGGAGTTAATTCCCTTGTTTAGAAATTTGGTATTATTATGATTATTTTCTGGTAATGCTTGACAGATACAAAATTTTGCAGAGTTGTTGATGTTTTCAACATACATGAAAGGATAGGAGCTATAGTATAAGTGTTTGACAAAATGTAGAAAGAAACGGATAAATGTAAAGGGTGACAGAAAAAGTAAAGAAGATGGTCATGAGCCAAATACAGAGGAGTAATTGATGCTCCTGCGTTTGGAATCGACTTAGGGAGACTTAGGTAGGTAGGTAGACACAACAAGTCTTATAATACATAATGTTTGGACTATTGCATACATGCCATATCTCCCGCATCGTGCATGAGTCTACCACATTTGAGACTCTACTCACGCACTGAAATGGTATATCATAATTGTAACAATAACTAATACATGCCCATGTTAGTTGCTTTCTTGGTTTACATGAGATGTGTGTGCAGGACACCTAAGCGCTCGGTGCGATTATAGGGTAAATTAAAACAAATTACACTTTAAACACTACAACGGACCTTATGTAGTACACCAGTCAATTGAAATCACAACCCCCAACCCCGGGGAAGGGCTGGGGAACTGTCCAGTGTTTTTACCTTTTGGATGTCCCAGAACGCAGCCTTGCAAGGGTTTTACCATCTGCAGAGATTTTACCAGGGGTTTGAAAAAATAAATTCCTGCTATTCCCCAGGGTGGGGGGAGTGGTTTCAATAAACCGGTTCATGAATAACAACTGCTGAAACTTTTTTTAACAGTTTAAACTATAGATTAGTCCAAAGACCTAAATATACTTATATGTATATTTAGGTCTTTGATTAGTCATTACAGATCTATAGTCTCTGGTTTAAACTGGAGCTATTCTATAAATATATAATGAAGCTATAGTAAAATCCAGTCAGTGCAAAGATCTAAAAATACATTTTAGAAATTAGATAGATCTTTTGACAAGTTTCGTCAGCACAAATATTTTCGTTACGAAACATTGACATTGTGTTACAAAACGCTTACCTGGAAACCATTGAATACTGGAGCCATTAGGGATGACAAATGTGTTCCGCATTTTAAATGCCAATGGAACGCCTCGAGATGTCATACTGAGGAAACTTGTAGCAAAACGTTTCTACAACAATGTGACCCAACATCAAAATATCATAAAAGGGAAGCAACCGCGTGGAGTTCAACGGTAAGGGTTAAGAACGACACTGTCCGGGTAGGTCGGAAATTCCGTCTGTTTTGTTGTTTTTTAGGACGGTTTATAGCTTAGTTATATATTGCATATTTCGGTTCGTATTGATGATAAACATCGCTTCCTCATTTCAGAATAGATTATTGCATGTTTACATGCGCGACTGAATCCTCATGATGCTGACAAAAATATTTTTTCAAGGAAAGTTCGAACATAATTCACTTAAAACGCTTCTTTGTCGTGTCTGTATTCACGCACGTTAATTTTAATTAAAGTGCGTGCTGTATTCAAAATTTCTATAGAATTCTCATTGTGGTATCCTCAGACACCGAGCCGGTTATTTACGCATGAATGTTTGTGTTAATTTTTTTACTTTAAGCTGTACTGTTGTCTGTCACTACCATCATATCGTACTGTAAGTGTTGCAGTAGTCTAACTAGTCTTTGACGTTAACAAACTCGTTCTAGTACAATTAACCGCGTATCGGATTTCGTTTGGTTAACAAGCAGGTCAACTACTAATGAATCTCTGGTTTTTAAGTTCATTGAGAACCATAAAATGTTTGGTAAATTATTACTAAGACGTGTGACCAGGGCTTTGATAGAGCCAATAATATGTCAGGTTGCCATCGTGGTGTTAAAGTTCGGATATATCCACTCGTTTCATAAGTCATGTTTGCTGCAAAGTTCATAACTTTAATCATTACATCGTGTAAGCCACTCACCACAGTGCAGCAATTCGGTAATATGCAAAACGTCTTTTAAGGAGAGACGGGAAACTATGATGCTGATAGAGAAGAAAAGATGAACTGATCTCGCCTGCATCGAGCATAGGCTATACATATGATGTGATTGACCACTCTATTTACAATTTTAAAGCGGCATACACCACTATAATTAGATAGCCCATCCGATTGAAGTGCTATCTAGAGCGAGACGGCGATTCCACCTAGATAGATGCAACATCCTGAGGTTGAACTTTATCGTCTCTTTGAATAGTTGATGTTCGTGTTTCACGGTGCTAGACCACTGAATAAACTTTAACAGAAGCAAAACATCGACTTAGTTGAAGCCGCTACGGAGAGCTAGGTTCCCCGCGTGTTAGGGTTGCAGGCATCGCCGTGAGGGGCGAGTTGTACTAGCTGCAAAGCTGTGGCCTGCCATGGCCGACTTCCAGTATATGGAGCCATAAAAACCGAAAGCAGCTCGCCACCAACGCCACTGTGGCAACGTTCCTATGCACCGACACCATCTCGAAAACTAGAAAATGGCACTGTTTTAACAGTTCCTTTGTTGTGCTAATCACCATGCGGTCCTCCAGAGCCTGAGCTGAGATGTGGTTTTAGTATAACACGAATGGTAAAACATATGCGATCTGAACGTCTGTCTGGACTGGCAATTTTGTAAGTAGTAGCTACAGACATAATGGACATTGGTTGACAACGTTGTCATACAGAATGAACTTCGCTGGCCCGAAAAGGGACGAGCAACTAGACTTCTATGAGCATATCTGAAAATTTTGTGAACATAACAAAATGGGACTCGTAGATCTACATTTGTTTGATTGATAGTTTTGCTTTATTTCAGAGAAGCGGTTTTAGCGTTTATTTACAAATTTATGATCCTATAACTTACGTTTTTATAATTAAAAAAACCACCGCGAGAACGCCCCTAATGAACCTGACTAAACCATTGTTTTCAAAATTTTCCGGGGGAGCATGCCCCCGATCCCACCCTGGCACAATTTAGTGAATCCACATGAATAGAGGGCTAGCCACGCGCCTGGCAATGGGGCACTCATGCATGGTGCAGTTTCCTGTTACAGCTGGCAACTTCAAAATAATTAGAGACAGGGGTAATGTTGATAAAAACACCGTTTTTCCCGATGGTACCGCGATACGTACCATTGGACAATGATTATATATACCGGTTATACCGCGTACATCTACTACCCATACATTATCAAAAGTCTCTCAACAACAGCAATTTAACATCGCATTTCCCAAAGGATGTTGCTATGGAGAGGTTCATGGCAAAACACAAAGGTAAGTGATAGTATGAAGAATATTGGTAGCGTGAAATTACTTAGATATGTGTTGGCATATCAGTTCTATTTTATCAGCTATTGTCTCATGTGTGTGCATGCCAAGGAAACAACATAAAAATATACTATCTGTATCTACAATGTATATCGAAGGTTAGATGCAATACAGTCGCAGCGTGTTCGTTTAACTACAGTAAGTTATGATAGGTTTGTGTTCAACACTCGGTATGACATCGATAAAACAGCTGAAACCCTTCATTTAAGCAGTACACTTAATACTGTATTATACATGAAGTACTTTGTAGTTCCACAGGGCAATCGATAATTTTTTTTAACAAAATCCTTAAAAGATATGCACTGATTAAATGTGATTGCAGATCAATTGATCGCTATGTTAACTTTCATGGAACCTGTTTAAAAGTTTTATGCAATGCAAAATCCACCGGGTGATGAGGATAACAGTACGATGATAAAAGCAGAACTCACCACATTGCTGGTATATAACACATTCAAGAACAACACTCAAACGTGAAACATGTTTTTCTCCGGGTAATGCACAATTTCAAAGGCCGCTGTGATCAGGGTGGTACTCACAAAGCATCTTAGTCGAAATCTTAGAAGTTTCGTAAAATCTTAAAATTTCCTTTAGTGTGTCACCTAAACAGGAAAATCCAGATTATCTAGTGTTAACCTAGTTTAGAACCATTTTTATTCAAACTTCGAAAACATCTTCGCCGGGAGGGGACACTAATTAGTAGCACTACTTTAATTATTTTTAGGTCTGATTTTAAAGCTAAGAGTGCAGGAAATTGCGCTATTTTTATTCAAACATCGAAAAAATCTTCGCAGGGAGCGGACACCCCTCCCTTGCCCTCCCCAACTCACCACCCATTTGGACCTCCTCTGGATACGACCCTGCTACTGATGGTCATGATATGTGCACAGTGAAATGAACGACAGATACCTTCATCAGTACGGATGGGCTACGAACTCGCGTGTTTTGAAATGCCCAACTGTTTATTTACCGTCATCACTGACGAATTGCTTTTCTCTAATGAAATAATGAGTGGTGAAACGACGAGCCATGCGTTGTAAAGTTCGGAATTTCATGCACTTAGAATACTAAACAAATCGCCGCCCATACTACTTAAGAGATCATAGATAGATTTCAAAGCACTTACGGTTGGAATTTGTTCTAATTTAAACAAATTAACTTTTAACAAAAACACTGAAGATAAATTGAAACATAACCGATGGCAACATTTCCTATTTTACTTTGCTACACATGTTATTGATTACCCCCATATCTACGTACGTAACTAAACAAATTGATTCTATTTTGTTGGTAGCCATGGCGATTTTACACAATTACAGTAAAACCTCAATAATAAGTCCACCTGTGGACCCTTACAAAAATGTTAACTACGTTTTTATATATTACATTATATAAACATACAATAGTAACACGTCAGTCATAAATTAATTATATTAGAAACAGAAAAAATGCAAAAGTAGGTCATTGGTCAGTGTGCTAGTAAATTTGAAGAAAAACACTCGTTTCAAGGGCAGATAACTCATAACAAGTTCAGTGACCTATAATTATATTTTTTTTTTTTTCAGTTTCTAACATGATTCGTGTAATTTTCAGGAATTATGAGTGGTATTTATTCTAACATGATCTGTCTTGGTAATGAGTATAATGGATATTTAAGTAGGAAATGACAGTTTGATTCTATTTATCCATTTACACATAGTGGCGAGTGTAGATGACGAATTGCTCGTATGTTTGTAATACTATTATTTGCTAAATGATGGATTTTATATGAACATTCATATACCATTACACACAATAAAGGTCATGATTTAAAACGAACATTGTGACGCCAAAATCCCGTTGTCTGAATATGAGTGTGCTGACGAAATCGGCAACGAAAAGTTGTGTTGTGAATGAAATAACACAAATTACCAATAGCAATGTTGCGAAATGAGTAATAAATACAATGACATTCAAATCGTTTGTGTGTATTATACTTACTCTCGTACGCAGACATGGGAAGTTAAACGCCGAGATGTGAACGGAAAACCCGACGTCAATATTTTTAGTCAAATTACGCCGTCAATTTTATATGCAGCACTTCCGTGAGCCCTATTTTAAAAAAATCCATGCAAGTTGCAAAGGCAAATTTATTCATTTCCGGTTGACATCTTAATGAAGTGTATCTTATTGTATGGTAATTTTTTAGAATCGTTGTACGCGGTTTGCGCCATGAGTTATGCCCACGAATGAGTATGAATATATTACATACGATGACGTCAAGATAACGTTGGGCCGGTGTAGCCATAGTGACGTTTCAGTTTCTATGATTATTCGACCAAATATTTCCTTAAAGAGCATGCTTTTATCTGACCGAGTAACAGCAATATTGGTCTAATAAAAGCTTTTTTCCGCGTATTTGTTGATAACCCCTCGTATACAACGAATGTCCAAGGAGAAAGATGGGTACATACAGTATACTTATAGTTACACGTTCATTGTTTTAATTAACGTTTGTTTCGTAAGTAAACAGAGAACATATTTCAATTAATAGAGTTATTCCAGGGTACTTAGTACGTCTGGCATGGGTAATTTGCCGCATGCAATTCCAACCGTTCGAACGGACAGAAGTTTTACATTAGGCCTAAAAATGTTTGTTTCCTGTGCCTATGCTAAAACAATGGGTTAGGTATGTCAGAATTTCACTTGTTTTTCAAAATGTTCATATATTCACCATAGCATAAAAGTGGCATAGATATTACTCTTTAGCCTCGATAATGTCTCAATAAAATTGGCCAAAATAAAAAAACCACACACTGTGATGTAAATAATTATTAAATACTGCAATGCACAAATAATTCAAAGCCATACATTATTGACGGCAACGACTAGCCACCTACACATGGGACATATCTACAAAATGAAATTAAATAGCATTTTGTTCTCGCAGCATGCACCGAAAGCACAGCATATTTTATGACAACCCCTTTTACAGTTGAGCCAATAGGACACTAACTTTAGTTTATTATTTCATCAGAAGCAGAGCCTCCATAACCAGTGGACATAGCCTGTGGTTAGTGACGTAGTTTTGGGTTAACATCGTTAGAGTAAACCTGTCAACCATACGTATTTTATTTTTTAGTTTGGCCAATTGTAACAAGACATCCTCAACGCTAAAGCCGAGAATGAGTGCTATCTCTGCCACGTAATATTTTTCTACAACATTTCCCAGTTGTTCGGCCTCGAAAGCGACTCAACTGCCTAGCTAGCTATCAGGTTTACTACGTCAAAGCAGGGCACCAATCACCCTAGTGAAGGCTCTACGTACTACACCGTAAGACCTCATTAGCAATCTTCTTTAGGTTCATCATAACAGGGCCTCATATCACATGGGATACTAGTAGTCGCATGTTTTAATCATATTACACTACTACTATATAGTGGGACAAAATAATCTATGTACATCAGCTTGGGACCTCATTTACCCTCTGGAATATATACCATCTATTGGGACTAAAATAATCTCTATTCTACTATGTATATCATAGTGATCGGGAGACCTCATTTACCCTGTACAGTCAAATCTCGATACAACGACACTGTTTGTTCCCGATCAAAATGTCGTTATAACGAATTTGTCGTTATAACGAATTTCACTAGTGACGAGAATTTTCATTGGGAGATCACTTAATGATAATTAACTAAAATATAATTTATTATGTCATACAATTTACATAAACATCAAAATCAGTAGTATGAAAGTATCATAAATACATAAAATAATATTTAAAATAAAATAAAATGTTTTGAGAGAGCTCCAAATAAAGTGCGTCCGAATGTAAAGATGTTCGGATACTACTACAGTAAATTATAAAATATAACGCTCTAGAGAATAAATTGGTAATTCATTTTGTTACTAATTTTACACTTTCGTCTTTAAGAATTGATGAATTAATTGATCAAGTCGAGAAATCTCGATTAACATCGTTTATTTCGAATACGAATATATGCGATGACTTCACTTATATCCCATGATTACGAATGCGCGAGCTGTAGTACACAAACTGTGATTCGACTTTGAAAGGTTCCACTATTATAATGAGAGCAATTAAGATGATTTTCACAAGGATAATTACATAATTAGGCTCCTTGCGTAGCCGGTGACTTTGTGTAAAGCCGATAAATAGTTCAGGTGTGAAATAAAGTCCTTTGACATTGTCAGTATATCGAGTATTAATTACTGAGTAAACAATTGATTCGTTCCCATTTTTTTGCTGTCGGTGTCGGTAAGCGAATATGTCGTTATAACGGATACAATTAACGTTGTATAGAATTCGTCCCCACCAATTGGTGTCGTTATAACGAAATTGTCGGTATATCGGGGGTCTTTGTAACGAGTCCTGACTGTAGTTAACTGTGTAATAACTAATGTTTTATAATGATACATAAACCTGTGAGTAATTAACGGAATCCGACACTAAGCACACGTGAAATCACAGGTATGCATCTAATGCCAGAATCATTCACTATCTACTGTATACTGTTTTTCCTGGGAAATGACATTAACTAGAAGTAAACAAACTTAGTGCAGGAATGTAGTACAATTACTCTGTGAAGGATGGGACCAGGAACAGTTTGCACATTGTTCATCACGTGGTATTTAACGATCTTAGACATAAAGTATACTATAACACTTTCATGTAAATCATTAATGATTAGACAATACACTGGGAGAGTTGGCAGGTTTACTGTGCTAGTGCGGAATCTGTTGTATTGTATACATTAATTTGTATATTGTATATATATACAATTATAGCATACCAAGAGGCAAGAGACAACGCATGCATTGAGACTCGGCAACAATTTTCCACACAGATATCATCGATTTTTACTTGAAAGGAAGTTATTTATTTCATGGAAAAGCAGACGAAATGTTACATAATCGAAATTCATACGCGAACGGACTACTCACAGTGAACAGTGAAATACGTCCATGGATATTGTGTAATCTAGTTGCCGTTTAGCACCTGTTAACGGGGCGGATTTGATTATTTATACCGGTATTATTAGGGATAATTATGTTAAAAAAGTTATTTGCTAAGAAATCAGTCCATAGAACAAATGAACAGAGAGACGGTAATTTGAATTCTGGACAAAGAATGGCCAATGAAGAAAGAAAATTGAAAGCATTACAGCCACTGGACAATGCATCGAATAATGGAACATATTGTGACAAAGAAAACAACCCAGTTTCTACTTATAAGACCAGTGAAATGATAGCCGTATGCCATGCTAATAAAGATCTTGAATTCAAGTGCTGTCAGTGTGGAACGCCAGACAGTTCAGTGAAAGCGGCAGGTTACTGTACGGATTGCAAACAGTTCGTGTGTGTTCCATGTATCGAGAGACATTATACAAAAGATCATATGATGGACCATATTATGTTGCAACTAATTCTGATAACCAAATCCACCAATAAAACAAATCTTAATGGGAAAACTGACAATAATATTGCTAAGGAAACTAATGATAAAACAAAGGATACCAAAGAAATAGAAGACACCGCTGAAGACCGTAGAGAAGCAATAGACAAGAACAGCGACATTCCGAAAATGAAAGATTATAACAAAGAATTTGAAAGTAAGGCAAGTGTGAAGGAATATTTAAAGAACGTGAAAGAATGTGATAAAGGTGTTAGCAATACAACTAATGAAGATAAGCCGTACAGAGATTCGACTATTGACAAAGAAATGGAAGGTTCGAACGCACGTGCACAACCCGACAATAACATGGATAAAGGAGTAGCTAACAATATTCAAGAAGCTTTATCAGATCAAAAGCTTAGCAAAGAAGTTCCTCGAATCAGAGACGCGGATAAACAAACCGAACACGATTCAACATTGGACGCAGACAACAAAGACGTGACAAATTCTCATAAATTTAGCAAACAAGGACCATGTGCGTACGACTCTAATACTGAGGAAAAATTACTAACTGCACATATGGATGTCAGCGGAAATGAAGCTAGCATTTCTAAAGAAACCATTCAAGTCAGTGAGAAATTGAGTGTTGTTCCTGAGAAATTTTCTTTTGTCAAGGATATAAAAGTGAAGTACGAAGGAGATGCAAAGAATTGCTTTATTTCTGGAATTGCTGTACTGTCTGATAAACGAATAGCTGTGCTTGATAATAACAATAAGAATATCAAAACTCTACATACAGACTGGGGAATTGACGGAGTGATTCAGTTTTCAAACAACGTTGGTGCCATGACTTCTCTTCCAAGTGAACAAATTGCTGTAACAATACCACAAGAGAAAAGAATCAAATTGTTATCAACAATCAACGAAATATCCGTGGTAGCCAATATTAGGTTTTTAGTGGAGTATTATCACATTGTGTATTGTAATGGAAAGTTGTTGGTTTCAATGCATGAACCTTTACAATTCCGCTTGTTAGGGCTGGATGGTATTCTCTTACAGAAAGTTATTCCCATGCCGGACGTTGCAGCATTTATTACCACCAAAGAGTGTATGCATCTTGCAATCAGTCAAGATGAAAAACAAACTTTTGTGTGTAATACAGAAACCAATGCACTTGTTGCCATCGATATGGAGGGGGCTCTGATCGCTTTTAAAAACACGGAACTAGAAAAACCATCCGGAATTATGATGTCTAATAGTGATGAACTTTATGTTTGCAACAGAGACAAACATAGTGTACATAAAATGACAAGAGATTTCACAGAAGATCACGTGCTGCTCAAAGAGGCTGACGGAATTTTGTTTCCATACAGCGTGTGTTTCTATCCTGATAAGAAATACTTGTATATCAGCAGCGAATGCGACGACAAGAACTTTTGCAATAACGTTAAAATGTTCAAAAGTTGACAAAAGACATTCTGGAATTATTCAGGCTTGTTGTTCAAGTGCAATACTAGCTTTGGTATGATATTTTGTCCAAAGATGTTTTAAACCTTAAGGTATTGACACATGTTATTTTATTAAAGCAAAACATGACTTTAATATCCACCAATACCAAGTGGTTAAAAACTGAAACATGTACATACCTAAGAGCCAGCTTTTAAAAAGTTAAGCGCGTTCTGTGATAATTTGGGCTAAAATTTTGTTTTTACTTAGTAATATTTAAGGCTAAGATCGTGTTGAAAACTACATTGTGTATTTTGTCACCAAGACGCCATTGGTGAAGCCTATCAAGTGATAGCTGATATCTGAGACAACATAAAATGTTCTTATATAAGTCTTAATCACATGACACAGGAATAGTAACGTTGTTCGTTGTACATGTATATATCGCTGGCTTAGAATTAGAAGGTCGTTAGTACTATTTATAACATGTACATACCTAAGAGCCAGCTTTTAAAAAGTTAAGCGCGTTCTGTGATAATTTGGGCTAAAATTTTGTTTTTACTTAGTAATATTTAAGGCTAAGATCGTGTTTAAAACTACATTGTGTATTTTGTCACTTAGACGCCATTGGTGAAGCCCATCAAGTGATAGCTGATATCTGAGAGGCAACATAAAATGTTCTTATATAAGTCTTAATCATGTGACACAGGAATAGTAATGTTGTTAGTTTTATATATCGCTGGCTTAGAATTAGAAGGTCGTTAGTACTACTGACGACCTTAAAATACTCATGTATATTTGAAATATGAATCTCGTGGTGCTTCTTATGATCCTATGTTCATGAAAATCGGAAGTGGTCATGTTTACCTAACTGAATTTTAAAAAGCTTGTTTTTCCATAAGTAAAGAGACGTTTTCAGACAGTTTATTCTTGTTTTCTGAAACCATTGATTTTGTACTTACGACCTTCTAATTATAAGCCAGCGATCTTTTGTTATAGGACAGTTCACCAAATTTATGTTATTTTTGTTAGTCTTTAATTATTATAACCCCATCATGTTTTAATTGCCATTTCGTGTTGCATTTAATCAGGCTGTTGTCGTATCAATATAGATAAGTGTATGACTGTTTCTATAAACATGTTATTATGTATAATGTACACACTGCACACAAATCAATCCTATATACATGTACTAGTATTGAATTACAGCCCAATGAATGGTATATTTATTGAAATGGTCTTTTTCTGCGTCTTACTGTTCATGAACTATCTAAATCTTCGGAAAAACAAATGTGTGCCAATTGCTGCTAGAGTTGCTTGAATAGAGCCATCAATATACATTTTCTTATTAAAATTCATCCGACAATGATTGATGAATTCATCAGTTAAATGAGTTTATAAATACTTTAAATTTATTTAGGTAGATTAGGAAACATGTTCAATAGCTTACATAAATCACTTACAAAACTGCATTCTTGCCTCATCAAATTATCCATTATCATGAGGGTATGTTACAACAACTAGATAACATTTAGTATAATATATCTTCAATTTAACGTTTGGCATGTGTGGAGTATTATATAGAGGGGTCCAGAGCCAGACTCTATTAAGAAATTCCAGTGCTATAGGTTCAAATGACTTCCTATGATTGTTATCTTTATGCTAACTCTTATGACTTTTTTGTATGTAAGTCAATGGCTGTAAATACACAATTTACTGTCGTATATTTAGTTGTTGTTACACTGATTCTATTGACATCCATCAAACACCAGTACTACTGTAAAACCACATATTTTTGTGGGTATCAAATTTCGTGGATTTTGATAAAAATACATTTCCGTGGGGTCGTAAATTCGTGGATTAAAGAACATGAAAGGATGTCTGAATTTGAGAATTGATTAATCATGGGGATTAATTTTGTGGTCGACTTCAACAACGAAAATTACGCTCCCTCGAAAAATAATGATTTTACAGAATTACATGACAGTGTTCATAGGAAATTCATTTTTATTGATTTTTTATCATATCACAGAAAACATCATTTCCATGTACCCCATGTGCAATCTAGAGAATAAGTTTTGTTATGTTCATTTAAACTTTTTATCTTGCAATTTAATAGACTATATTATTAGAAAATCAACAATGTTTGCCTACAAGTACTTTTTAGAGAAACGCTTTTTGTTAAGCAGAACATTTTTAGTGGTCAATGTAATGTTCGAATGCTGGAGTTAATTCTCTTGTTTAGAAATTTTGTTTTATTGGGATGCTTGGAGTTAATTCCCTTGTTTAGTGGGATTATTTTCTAGTATTGCTTGACAAATACAAAATAGCATTTAATGAGATGAGTTTAACACACCAGACTAAAGTGTATCACAATAAATCTAGTTGGATTTATTATGGAAGCTCACAATGGAAAACAATATTGGAAAATCAGCCCATGATTTCTTGGCATTAGAGCAGCACTGTGCAAAACGTTGCCAGTCAAGCTCAGTAATCATCTGGCTGGTGCTGCTGGTAGCTGCGTGGTAATCCCCCTTGACAAATCTGACAGATAAGATAAATTTATTAACGTCTCACTCTTGTACATGTTTGTTACAAATATACATATAAAATGATAAAAATGTAAAACATGCACAAAACCACTTAATTTGAGTTATGAGAGACAATATTAACGGCATAAAATTCAAGTATACATACATAAAAACAATCACAGTGTGATGGTCTGCCAAGAGCTCTAGCTGTGTGACGTGACTCAACCAGAGAATGTATAATCTATTTTATAATGCCGGGCTGCAGGGACGAGGATCTGGCAAACCTGGGCCTTGGCATTCAGTGGGTAACTTATCAGGTTAATTCTTTCAAAAAAAAGCTGTTAGTTGCTTTCTTGGTTTTACATGAGACGTGTGTGCAGGACACAAGCGCTCGACGTGATTATAGGGTTAAATAAGTAAAACAAATTGCACTTTAAACATTACGACAGACCTTCTGTAGTACATCAGTTAATTGAACCACAACCCCCAACCACGGGGAAGGGCGGGGGATAGTGGGGGAACTGTCCTGTGTTTTTACCTTTCCGATGTCCCCGCACTCATCACAGGTGTTTGGCATGTGGATATGACCCCCCCATGGTCCCCTCTACAACCCAACAAAAAAAAAAAAAAATCCAAATATCTATAGAACATAGACTATGTTCTTTAGATATTTGGATTTTTTTTTTTTTGGTTGGGTTGTAGAGGGGACCATGGGGGTCATATCCACATGCCAAACACCTGTGCCCGCACTTCATTGAGTGCGGGGCTATTGTTTCACGCCAAAATAACGGGGAAAATCAGCCGTGAAAATACCAATGAGGTATAGGTGGGGGCAATTTACGAGGGTTTTACCATCTGCACCCAATTGTATAAACATTGGTTAAATTTTAACCGTGGTTAAAGTTACCAAGTTGGTTAACGGTTAAAAATCTGGTTAGGTAACCAGACTGAAAAACGGATTGTATAAACGAGTTTAACCGCGTGGTTACTTAACCAGAATTTTAACCATTTGGTTAAAGTAACCGCAATCCCACAATTCAACACACGTCATCAAAGATGGCGCCATTACTAATTGAAAAATGATTAAACCTATTCTGTATGACTAAAAAGAACGTTTTGACATTGTGGAAGAAGTCTTTTGGTGAAAGTTCTGTCGAATGGGTTCTCACTCGTTTTTGAGACATGACGACAACGATATTCTGGCGATTCTGATGTTACTTTACAGTGATCTCCCCTGATAAATTTCATGTCTGACAGACGAGCAGAATATTTCCAGGATAAAATATGTTTATTTCGTCGTGTTACATGTCTGTTGGCGAGTGGACAGCTTACATCAGTATCAACAAACCTTGCTTAGTAAGTAATATTTTATTCAACCATCGTTTACTTGCATCGTTAGTGTAAAAGATGTGTTTTGGTTACTGTTAAACCCGGAAGTGATATTTTTGTATGAAATTGAAAACCAACTTGATGACCGCCATAATTTTAAAATTGTTCAGTGTTTTGTAAGTAGTTACTGTGAATGGACGCAATATACTCTACATCTACATCTACATAATACGTTAAGCTGTCAGACTTGACAATTATTTAACGGTGCGCTTAGATAGAAAAGGAAAGAGAGTGATAGAAAAGGTATGGAAGAATAGATTCGTTCAAGACGATGGAGATATGCATGACAGAAAAGGATAGAAATATAAGAAAAGATATGCTCAGATATTTTTCGACCATCAAGGCACTTGACCTGTCCAGCTTCCGTGGCGGTGACAGGGACTGAGTCCCAGCTGACATAGCTCAACACCTATCACATGGTTGTACTTCATATCTGAGCGAAGTAATCCCCTTAGAATGAGAGTTTATCAAGCTCCTTCTTGAAAGATGTCAAAGAAGGAGCCTCAGCCACAGGGGCTGGTAAGTTGTTCCACACAGGGATGGTCCGTGGGAAGAAACTGAATTTGTAAGTATCTGTAGATGCGTGATGTTGGAGAAATCTGTTGTTGTGAGGTGCTCTAGGCATGGATCTGGCTGTCTGGAGGTACTTGTCCGGTGGGATGTCTACTTCGTTGTGTACGATCTTGTAGAACATCGTGAGCTGTTGTTTCTGACGTCTCGACTCTAGGCTTTCCCAATTCAGGTGATCTATCATATCGGTTACGCTGCTTGTATTTCTGAATCGGTTTGTTGTAAATCTAGCAGCTCGTCGTTGTACCATTTCGATGTTTTTTGAGAGATATTGATGGTGAGGATTCCAGATGGTGGCGCAGTAATCAAGGTTCGGTCGTACTAATGAAAAATATGCGTTTGTCTTCGTTTGTTCGGAAGTTTTTTGGAGATTTCTTTTGAGGAAGCCAAGGATACTATTTGCTTTCTTGATTTTTTTGTTGATATGTGAGGTCCAGCCTAGGTCGGATTGAAGATCTACTCCCAAGTACTTGGTGATGGTATCTTGTTGGAGAGTGATGCCTTTCAAAACGTAGTTGTACTGGAATGGTTTGCGGCTTCTAGTGACTCTCAGGAAGCTACATTTCTGTGGGTGAAAGTCCATGCCCCACTTTCTCTCCCACTCTGCCAAGGCATCAAGATCTCGTTGCAGAATAGCTTGGTCTTCAGGTGATCTGATGTATCTGTATAGGATACAGTCATCTGCGAAGAGACGTGTTGATGAAACTACACTGTCTGGGAGATCATTGATGAAGAGAAGGAAGAGAAGTGGACCAAGGACTGAGCCCTGGGGGACGCCGCTGATCACAGGTACACTGTCAGATGATTGTCCTTCAACCAGGACTTGCTGTGACCGGTTTCCAAGGAAGGAAGCTATCCATTGGTGCATGTTCGACCTGATCCCATAATGGTGGAGTTTCTTCAGTAGCCTCTGATGTGGAACCCGGTCAAACGCTTTGGAGAAGTCCAAGATGATGAGGTCAGCTTGTACCTTCTTGTCCATGGATGAGGCAAGTTCGTGGACCAGGGTCAGTAGTTGGGTCTCACAACTCCTTCGTGCTCGGAAACCGTGCTGACAGTCATGCAGGATGTTATGTTCATCTAGGTGCTTGAGGGTATTACTGACGATGATATGTTCCAGGAGTTTACAGCATAGACTGGTAAGGGAGACAGGGCGGTAGTTTGCTGGGTCGTGTCGAGCTCCTTTCTTGAAGATGGCAGTCACGTTTGCTTCTTTCCAGTCTTCAGGAACCACGCCCTCTTGTAGAGATCTGTTGAAGATCAGAGTGAGTGAAGGTGCGATGGAGTCTGCATAGTCCTTCAGGAACCTAGCCGAGATCCCATCTGGGCCGGACGCCTTTTTGGTGTTCAGGTTCTGGAGGAGCTTTCTGGTGCCTGCTTTGGTAACAGCAAAGTCTGGCATTTCTGGGTATGGCTCGCCCTCTGGTGATGGTATGTCCTCTGTGTCTTCCTTGGTAAAAACGGATGAATATTGATTGTTTAGAATGTTTGCTTTGTCTTTAGCTTGGTTGAAGAGTCTCCCCTTGTCCTTGAGTGGCGAGATGCCATTATTGTCCTTCTTCAGTGACGATATATAGTTCCAGAATCATACTACATGTGAATCAAAAGGCCCAGTAGACCAACTATTAAATCTGCTTAGAATTTACAGTAGCAAGGAAACTCAACCACTGTACAACCCTTTCAAGAGTGTTATAGAAGTCCTCATTCACTGTACTGTCGAGACTGACTTACTACAGGTGCTGGCTAGCTCAGTTCACTGAGCTATGTGAATAAGTAATACAATGGTGTTTGATTGTGGCTTCCAGTCCCAACGCCGGAAGCACTTTTACCACCTTACTTTTGCACACCAGTCAATCGAAATCACACCCCGGGGGCCCCTAAACATTGCGAAGGGCATGGGGGTAGTGGTGGAAGAGTCCCATGTGTTTACATTTCCAATATCCATGCATTGCGGGGCTTTTGTTTCATGTGAAAATAACGGGTACTATAACCATGACTATATCCATAAGGTATAGGGCCGGGTAATTTGCAGGGGTTTTATCTACCATCTGTATGGCCTGGAGGATGATAGGGATTACACTCAGGGTTTAAAAAAAGCAAAATTAAAAATCCTCGCTGTTCCCCAGGGTCCAGGTGAGGCTTCAATTGACTGGTGCATTACTGTAAAATGGTGTCAGACATGCCTGGCAGACTCATACTGTAATCTGCATATCCATTGTTGCCTCTGCATGATGGAGAGCTCTAAGAAATAAAAGGGAATGAGTGTAGTGATAGTGGAGAATGATTCATAGACTGGCCCCTGGCTAACCTACTTAGCAGAGCTACATACCGGTACTAACAATACCAGTTGTTGAAGGTTTGAGTCCCAAGTTTGGTGTATTTTTCCTCCTTTATTTACCCAGTACTTACTTATAAAATTTAAATAATAAATTGCCATTCTTGAATTGCATGTGTAAGGATATCACATTTGATTATCCCTTGATGTAATAATCAACTTTTCAAATTGTTTTTCAGGAAAAAGTTTCCAGGAAACATTATTCCACTTGATGATGATGCTGGTGATAAAGCAGTTTTAGCTATACATATCATCAAAACATGATCAGGTATTGTCACTAAACTCTGTTTTGTGTTACAGTGTGATAATGTGTACATAATAAAGAAAAAAAGCTAGTTTACTAGTGCTAGTAATAAAAAGTTGCACATTGATGATATAATGGATTTCAATTATAACTTTACTCAGATGCACATGGGTATAATAATGCTTAAAAGATTAACTATGTTATGTTTTGCTTGCTTAAGTCGATGAGGTCCTTATTAAAGGTCTTATGAACATGATTTTTGTGCATAATTGCTTTTTACACAAATATTTTTTCAAGTTAAAATGACTTTCAAGGATACTAGTATATACAATGTATTGTATTGTATTGTATTGTTATAGAATGTATTACAGACTTTTTTTTTAATTTAAGGCTCCACCCAACTTCTGAAATGTCAACCATGGTTGTATTATACTGGGTTTGCAACAAGATGATATCCAAATATCTGAACATTGAGGATTTGATGGTTGCAAAGAAGCCAAATTGATCAAGCTATCGTCGGAATTGCTGTAAATTCCATACTGCACCTGTTAAATGTTGTAGATCTTCATGAACTGTTGCTAGCAGCTAGTCAACCACAAACATGCTAAGTAATAATGCCCTCCAACTTTGATTAGGGGATATATTGCTGTGCACTTGTCGGTCAGTAGACCAAAGGTTTGCGTTCAATAACTCAAGAACGATTTGCCCTAGATTCTTCAAACTTTACATGAAGGTTGATTTTGAGATCAGTAGGTCAAAATTCAAGGTCACTGTGACCTTTACCACTTCTGACTGTTCAAATGATTTCCACTTCAAACTTTACATGGAGGTTGGTCATCAAAAGTAGATGACCCCTATTGATTTTGAAGTCATTAGGTCAAGTGTCAAGGTCACTGTTACCTAAACCATTTCTGACTACTGTGCTGCCATATGGGCGTATATGTTTTACAAACACATCTTGTTATTTTAATGTTCTATGTATGGTGTAAATAAATTTGTGTTAAACTGTGTTTTAAATTATTGTTGTAATATACCCGTCACTTTCTTTAGTCGGCATATAGTTTGGACCTATAGTTTGATTTGAACCAAGTCATTGTTTGTGTTATTAAACTAACACAAGGCAGTCCCAAAGAAGGCCTCACGGCATTAATGGATAGTAAACTGTGAGCTTGACTTATGCCAGCCAGCTTGAATAAAACTTTACTCCAAAAGATAGAACCATGGGTTCTGCAGATCACCGTCATTAGTTAGACACTTGCAAGTTTCATGCATTTCTGTCCAGGCATTAAAAAGTGAAGAACCTGGCAGAAATGCAAGGTTCAAACCTTTCACCTTGAATTGTGACCTTGACCAGACAAGGTTGAATGTGGGTTCTGCATGTCATATTTATTAATAACATATTTTCTTTCCATTCAATGCAATTCCACCTAGCACTAGCAGTTAAAAAGTTATGGAGTGGACACAAAATGCAAGGTTCAAACCTTTGACATTGAACTGTGACCTTGAGCTGGCACGGTTGAAATGTGGGTTCTGTTCATTGTCTTTAGCTACACATTCGCAATGAGTTTCACGCAATTCGGTCCAGGCAGTAAAAAGTTATCGAGTGCATGGACGGACACACAGACAGACGGACGGTGACCATTCCTATAATCCCCTCCCACTTTATTGCGGGGGATTAATAATTGGTGGCAAGAGAGGGCATATTGAACTAACTAGGGATTGTATTTATAAAACATCTTGGTGAAAAACTTATAAATATTTTGAATTAAGTAAAAAAATCACAGTGTGGAGATTTACCACAAATTGAAGAATAACCCGTGTTTCCTTAGTAAATTCAGTATAAATCGATTAATGAGGTTGAGCACTTGTTTACATAAACATTGAAATTTCGCTCATTAATGTCTTATTTTAATAGATATTTTGTGTATTAGTATGTGGCTTGATGAATATGGTATTGGTTTGCACTGCCCGTTTCTCCAATCAAAACGTTTAAAACAATAAAAATACAATGTTATGATACAAGTGACAGACCTGATTAAACGGACTAAACATAATGCAGAAAAACAATGTAAGCAGTTAATATCATTGATAGTACTATTTAGCTGATACACTTAAAGAAATTTTAAGACTTTAAGAAATTATTAGTTTTCTACTAAGATGCTTTATAAATACCGGCCCTGTTCATTAAACCAACATACTAAGCCAGTCAGTTGCTCAAGTCACTGTACTATATCAGTCGATCGCTTGAGTCAGCAAAATAAAGCAGTGACTTGAAATGTTCAAAGTTTATTGCACAAAACAGGTCAAAGACCTATACACAAGGAATATATAACACATACATATGGCATTTAACAATGAGTGATGTTTGAAATTGCACATATGAAACATAACTTCATCATACTAAGCCAGTCAATTCATGTAGTTGACATAAGAAACCAGTCAGTTGAGTTGACATACGAAACCAGTCATTGTTTGAGTCGACATACAAAACCCGTCCGTTGATTGATTTGCCAATACAACCAGTCTGTTCATTGCGACATACAAAACGAGTCAGTTTATCGACTAGATATAACAAACCATCATACTAAACCAGTCAATTCATTTAGTTGACATACGAAACGAGTCAGTTTATCGAGTCGATATAAAAAAAACAGTCAATTTATCCAATCGACATTTTAAACCATTTGGGAGCTTGAGTCTGCATACTTAACCAGTCAGTTGCTGAAAATAACACATTAAACCAGTTGTTTCATCGTACTAAACCCGTCCGAAAGTTGAGTCCACATAAAAAAGCCAATCAGTTGCTCGAGTTGCAAACTAAGCCAGTCAGTTGCTTGAGTTGGCATATTAAACCAGTCGGTTCATGATATTAAACCAGTTAATTCATTGAGTGGACATTCTAAACCAGACAACTGCTTGAATATAACTTATGTACATAACTAGTTAGATGCTCGAGACAGCATATTAAACAAGTCGGTTCATAATACTAACCAGTCAGTAACTGTTGCTTTAGTCAGCATATTGAACCACGGTTCTCGATACATTAAAAGTCACTTGCTTGAGTATGCATACTGAACTGTTTGACCAGTCAGTTCATGATACATAACCAGTCAGTTGCTTAAGTCAACATATTGAACCAGTCTGTTCATGAATCATAACAAGTCACTTGCGTGAGTACGCATATCGAACGGTTTAACCAGTCGGTGCATGAATCATAACCAGTCAGTTGCTTAAGTCAACATATTGAACGGTTTAACCAGTCAGTTCATGAATCATAAACAGTCAGTTGCTTGAGTATGCATATTGAACTGTTTGACCAGTCAGTTCATGAATCATAACAAGTCAGTTGCTTTATTCAACATATTGAACCAGTCGGTTCATGAATCATAACCAGTCACTTGCTTGAGTACTCATATTGAACGGTTTAACCAGTCAGTTCATGTATCATAAACAGTCAGTTGCTTGAGTATGCATACTGAACTGTTTGACCAGTCAGTTCATGAATCATAACAAGTCAGTTGCTTTATTCAACATATTGAACCAGTCGGTTCATGAATCATAACCAGTCACTTGCGTGAGTACTCATATTGAACGGTTTAACCAGTCAGTTCATGTATCATAAACAGTCAGTTGCTTAAGTCAACACATTGAACCAGTCGGTTCATGAATCATAAACAGTCAGTTGCTTGAGTACGCATATTGAACGGTTTAACCAGTCGGTTAATGAATCATAACCAGTCACTTCCTTGAGTATGCATATTGAACTGTTTGACCAATCAGTTCATGAACCATAACTAGCCAGTTGCTTTATTCAACATATTGAACGGTTTAACCAGTCAGTTCATGATACATAACCAGTCAGTTGCTTAAGTCAACATATTGAACCAGTCGGTTCATGAATCATAAACAGTCAGTTGCTTGAGTATGCATATTGAAAGGTTTAACCAGTCGGTTCATGATACATAACCAGTCAGTTGCTTAAGCCAACATATTGAACCAGTCAGTTCATGAATCATAACCAGTCACATGCTCGAGTATGCATGTTGAACGGTTTAACCAGTCAGTGCATGAATCATAACCAGTAAGTTGCTTTATTTAGCATATTGAACAGTTTAACCAGTCGGTTCATGATACATAACCAGTCAGTTGCTTAAGTCAACATATTGAACAGTTAAACATGTCGGTTCATGATACATAACCAGTCAGTTGCTTAAGTCAACATATTGAACGGTTTAACATGTCGGTTCATGATACAAAACCAGACAGTTGCGTAGGCATATTGATTGCCTAAACCAGTGAGTTCATTGGGTGGACATGCTAAAACCAGTCATTTGCTGGAATCAGTATTCTAGTGATGTCAGTTTAATTTCACCCAAGTAATACATTTTATGTTTGAAAATACATGTATGCAAGAAACACAGTATTTATATATTATATATACCTCTTGACCATTATTTTCTATGAAATAAAGGAAATTAATCCACATCAAAACCTTAAATTATATTCCAATACCCCCTTTTCAAGGAAAAAACATATTTAAGCAATTATTTAATAAAATCTTAACAATAATATATATAAAGACGTTTAACATAATTCTACTTTAGTCATGAATGTCTTCATATGAAATTAAGTTTGTGTTATACAATAGTCATACCAGCCTTGAAATATGGTCTCATTATTGAGTTGATCTTGATATAGGGGTTAGAACAAACTATTAATTAAGAGATTGGATTAAAGATGAGAGTTCACTGTTAGAATACAATTTGAAAATTATCCTCAACAAAGAGTATCAATGAAAAAATATGTTAATCACAATAGCTAGATAACTTTGAAATGAATAAATGGGATTATGACTGTGTATTTAATGTGTACATGATAATTATGAGGATAAATTCAATACATGTATTATGCAAATTGTACTGTAATATATACAAAGAGGATGTTAGACTTTTATAAAATAACTTGTAGAAACAAACAATAAATCCACTTTAAACAGATGGCGTTTGAAATTACAATCAAAAGCTGCTTTTAACAATCAAATACATTTATGAAGACCATCCATGGGTCTTTTGTGACAGGTAAAATATCAATTTAAATTTTCTTATGTGAGAGAAATGTTTGGTCTTTATTATTAAAGACATGTTTTATAATGGTTGTAATTTATGGCAGGGATGTTACCAGGGGTTTGAAAAAATAAAATTCCTGCTATTCCCCAGGGTTGGTGGGGGGAGTGGTTTAAATTAACCGGTTCATTATTAACAACTGCTGAATCTTTTTTAACAGTTTAAACTACAGATTACAGATCTATAGTCTCTGGTTTAAACCGGGATATCTAATAAAACTATACTAAAATCCCTGGTTTGAAATCCAGTCAGTGCAAAGATCTAAAAATACATTTTAGATATTTTGTCAGTACGAATATTTTCGGTACGAAACATTGACATTGTGTTACAAAACGCTTACCTGGAAACCATTGAATACTGGAACCATTAGGGATGACAAATGAGTTGCGCATTTTAAATGCCAATGAAACGCCTCGAGATGTCATACTGAGGAAACTTGTAGCAGAACGTTTCTACAATGTGACCCAACATCAAAATATCATAAAAGGGAGGCAACCGCGTGGAGATCAACGGTAAGGGTGTCCGGGTAGGTAGGAAATTCTGGGATTATAACCGTCTGTTTTGTTATAAATGTTTTTAGGACGGTTTAGCTTAGTTGTAGATTCATTACATATTTCTGTTTGTATTGATGAATTACATTGTTTACTCATTTCAGAATAAATTATTGCATGTTTACAATAACTGTCATGCTTTGCTTTTTACGTCTTTGACAATTTAATTCGATTTTGTAATATTATGTTCGCGATAGATAAAATGACAAGTTTATTAAACTTTAGTAGTTGGTGATAACTAATCTTTCACTTCAACCAGAGCTACAGATAAGCTGTGAATTGGTGGTAATTACCCAACGCGCAAGAGCAATAACAATGCCTATTTACAGTATTGGTATTCAGTACGCAAGATTCCCAAAATAAATTGTTTTCTTGAATAAGTATTCAAACTTTTTTTACCAATTCTGCGTCAACAAAGCAATGAAACATGCTTCAAAGGCGATTTCTTGTGTGTGAAAATAAAAATGTTGATGTGCACTGCAGACATTTTACATGACCTAAGATGGTGTTCAATAACGTTCAGAACTATACATGTATCAAACTTCAAGTAGAGAACGAGTATGTGGGACATGGTGCTCAGATAACCAATATTTTTTTTAACTTTGTTAGTGAGTATTATCAAGAAGAGAGCAAGTTTGTGTAAGGATAATGCGTAGATAGACATTTTTCTAGATCGCTTCCCTCGCACACTAACTTTGACAGTGACTGCATATCATCAAATTGGGAAATAGTTTATGCTGCTGCTTAGATATACAATGCCCTTTTTGTGCTGCTCAGATAAACATCGTTTATTTTCTAGCTCGCTTCGCTCGCATAATGCACTCATCAAGTAATGTGATCAAGTAGAGTACAAGTTGGTGTTTTCTAGCTTAAATATATACTTAACGGATTTAAAAACGCGACAATGGGGTATGTTGTTTTATAGCAGAAAATTCAAGCTTATGCCGGTATTTGAATAGTGCAAGTTAAAGGTAAATGTATTGGCTACGTTTTGGTACTAAGATGATAAACATGAGAGGAGTATTAACAATCAGTACGTCGATCCAGAAAATAATCAAAGCACTGAGAGTACAAGTGTGCGGCGATCTGGTTGCTGCTACTAAAGCTTAAACCGACTTTACACGTTTAATGTTCTATTTCTAACTGCCGATCTTGTCTTGAATGTCAAAATAGGCATATGTGACTATATAGGCATGTTGGGTATCTAAATAATTGTTAAAAGGCGCATATTAATTTATATGGAATACGTGTATTGAATGCGTATATCAAAAGTGGTTTTAAAATAATACTACGCGCCTATTTATCAGATTCTACAGTACCGTCTTGTAATCACTTCCCTCGCAGCGGGAGACAGTCTATAAAAAGCGGCTAGCTAGTACAGCGACACCATATGATTGCATAACAGTACTTTGCAGACCGTATACGATTCATTGATAAAACCATCACTTGACCGTAGTCTGAAGTTTCTAAAAATAGCTTTACAGCCGGGACATTTGATGAACACGTCATTTTCGTACTATGAAACAAGTTCGGTATCAGCCGGTGTAGTGATTTTTTTGGCCAAAATATCGATTTAACGAACAGTTTCACAATAATTTTTGATCTTAGAATAAACAAATGTTGCTGATTGGCTTAAATCAGTTCAAAAATTTGGAGAAACATATGTAGCAGTATAGGGAATGTTGACAGTTTCTGGAACTACTTGAATGCGGATTCACATAGCAGCCTAAAGGCGGTTAATTTTGTATTAAGAAATGGGCAATGGTAGTAATGAGAGGCTGAATCGCCTCCCAAAAATCGCATTCTGACCAAAATGCTTACCTCCCCTTGACCATAAAAAAACGTTATATGCAGGTCTATGTTGCAACGGTGTATGTTTCCTGCAACAATGTTTCCGTGTCATATAGACACGTTTTAAATACAAGTTACACAGATCATTTATTATATTCAATTTAATTTAGTATTTAGAATTTGTATACATGTATATAAATTAAACTATCCTTACGTAAACATTCGATCTGTTATACACACTGGTCATTTTCAACGATAAAACCAATGCGCCGATAAACATGTTACTATGGTTTTCTGGACCAATGTCTTATTCGTGCGATAATTCAGTTAATACTCGTTGGATTCTTTTACATTGAATTAGCCTTTACGAATATACAAATACATTTTATATATGAATTCGTTTTGCTAAAATATACCAACATACCAAAGTGTCGCGTTTTTAAATCCGTTAACCATATAAGCTTTGTATTTTGCTAGCTTAGTAGATAGCTTTGTCAGTCACATTATCAAATATAGAAAGAGTCTTTGGCTTGCTATGCAAATTTATATAGCACACTTAGCTCGCACAATAACTATCATTGAATCATGATTATCTAGAAGAGAATGAGTTTGTCTGAAGGGCCTACATTTCTCACAAAAACAATGCAATTTTTCTAACTCGATCCGCTCGTTCGTATAAAGTAGAAAATGACTTTGTGCGGCGTGCAGCTCAGAAATCGCAATACAGTAATATACGATATGAAGAGATGTTTGTAAAACACGTATGCCCCGATGACATAAAGACCTATGACCTACTTACCTCAAAACCAATAGGGGTCATCTACTGTAGATGACCAACCTCCATGTAAAGTTTGAGGAGCATAGCGTTCTTGTGTTATTGAACGGAAACCATTAGGTCTACTAAACAAACGACTAACAGACTGACCGACATGTGCAAAACAATATACATGTACCCCATCAACAAAGACGGGGGCATAAATATATCGGAAACAATAAGTCCCAATTAACCACCACCAGACGGAGGGACACATCTCCCGTCTCTTATCGACCCAGCCGTCACCTCCTCAAGACTCAATTTCGAACTGCAATGTACTTGTGAAAATTCTAGTTACTACCACGGTGCCACTCAAATGAACAATGCATTTTTTTTAGACTTGCTTCGCTCACACAACAACGTTATCATTATCAAGTAGAGAAAGAGTTTGTGTATCAAAATTATAAGATAAACAATGCAATTTTCTGGCTCGATTCGCTCGCACAATTACTTATATTATCAACTTGATTAAGAACGGTTTTGTGTAGCATACTGTTCATATATATAACGATCACGCGTTAGCTCATACAACGCCCAACTGTTGTACTAAAGTTGTAAGAAGTGATAGTAGTTTTTTTAATGTTTCTACAATGCTGTTTTTATGTTTCAAAGATGGATAAAAAATGTCGGGATTCAGCGGAAAAATAAGGTGGTATTCAGGATTCGCTGAAACATAATGAAGTATTCTGGATTCATGGGGGAGGGGGTAACACCCTCTGTAATTAGTAGCACTTCTTAAAATATTTTTTATGATGTTAAAGTTAAAAGTGCAGGAAAGTGTGACAACATTGAAAAATTATTTGCCGGGAGGGGTATCCCTTTCCGTGCCCACCGTGCCATCTCAGCCCCCAGTTGACCTCCTCTGGATACGCCATTGAAACCACAGGTAATTGTATCATCGAATCACAGGCTTTTTACAGAATTTGAGATATACTGGTATTTAATACGAAGATATGTTTTGCACTTTGTCTTTATTCTTTTTAAATGATACAAATGCGACTGACAAATCACCTTATGGTAACAAAGCTCATACACCATATATATCGTATTCTAATCTTTGATTGTGACCACAACTCCACGAGGTTGTAACATTTTGAATAGCCTCGATGATGATGAGGCTAATCTACTTTCGCTTTCGTTTTCGTTAGTGCAATAAAAAGATGAAATTTCAATTTTTATCATTTCAAAATCCTCTTGTGTACTGAAGAACTTGAATATTTCAAACTTAACATAAATTTTCTCTTTGATTAAAAGAATTATTTCATTTTCTTGTGACTTCAAATATTCCAAAATGCTGTTTTATGTCGTTTACCCAGTGTCACTGTGACAGCTAAATTGCTATTGTAAATGTGTTATGCTTATGTTTCCTGTAGTTTGAAGGACTTTGCAATTATATAGTAATGTAGGGTTAACGCATGCTTTTTCGTGCTATAACATCTGCAGACTCCCGAGGGACGGTTGGTGCCCAAGCCCGTTAGGGCGAGGGCACTAACGCTCCCGGGGGACTCTGCAGATGTTAATATAGCACGAAAAAACATGCGTAAACGCTATTATAGCATACAAAACATCAATTGATGCGTTTGTATTTCGAAATAATTAAATTTTGGCGGGAGATTTTGTGGCGACGTCGCGTAAACAAACGTAACGTCGCGAAAAGAAACGTTACGTCATAACAGTTTTTGTTATGAGCGTCGACTTCCGGGATCGGCAAATACCAAGAAAACATGGATAATGCGGGTTTGTTTAAATTTATTATTTAAATCTTATAGTAAATTAATTAGCAGTTTCAAATAAAATGGGAATTGCAGTTCATAAGACGCTGTAAAATCGTTTATTTTCGTCGGTGAGGCCCTGAAATGAGCATACGTAAAACTGGACGTTAACAGCGCGTTCTCGCGTGAATCTTTATGTTTACGCATGGTTTTCGTCCCGTTAACGTATGGGCAAAATCACCGTTTTTATGCTATAATAAACTAAACTGAATGTTTGGTTTATAATATACAAACAGTTTTATTTAAAGTCGGTCATTGCAAACAAGATACCGTTATATAACATTAGCTCGCAGAGCTATTTTCCGACAAATATTATGTAAAAAAACAACAAAAGTGTTAAGCAGCTAAGCATGAATTTTCCTGGACTGTATCCTGACCCGCACTAACATGTATATACCCTTCCACAAGGAACACACTCCTGCACACGTTGGAGCATATCGATATTGCAACAACTGTCAAATTTTCATGGAATGGTATGAACTGACGCAACCGGGAATTGAACCTGTCAAACATTTCATAGCGTATCAATCTTTGTCTGAGTGGAATGACAATTTCACCTGGCAATGTTTGTTTTTAAAACTGTGTCACGATGGTCAACATCGTTACAGTCATAATTTGTCCTTGATGTCAGCATAATTATTGCAGGTCTTTGTCATATATGATATTCATGCTACCAGTATATCAGTATATAATTATGATATTCATGTAATATCAAACGTGTTTTTCTTTACCAGCTTGGCCGTCAAATAAATGTGCCTTAAACCCCGTTTTAGACTTAAATACAGGAAATATTTTGTTTGGTCTATATGTATTAGAGTAATTACAGTGTACGGCCTTAGATGATCATGACACCAACGATTATAATTATACGATATTCAAGTATATGCAACGCCATCTTTTTAAACCTGTTTAAATTGCAAGGGCATGCATATTCTTATAACATTTCAAACGAACATACAGCAAAACATCCACGCATCTTTAATTTTATAAAAAAAGAATGTTTTACTCTTTATCAATGATACAGTTACCTGTGACATAAATAGGTAAAAGTTGATGCTATTTCTTATACCATATTGCTTATGCACAAGTGCGTTCGTACCATCTTGAATTATTATTATATCGGAAAAATATGAAATAACCTCAACTAAAATCTACCGATGATAGCCTACTCAGTTACACATGAGCGACGGAAATTAAAAGAAATTGTTCACCCATGTTCGCCGCTTGTTGATAATTGGACGAGTTGGTTTCAGATTTTAAATCTTATTCGGCGTTTCGGAATCAGGAACTAGGCGGTAATTCTAAATATAAAATAACATACTTATCAATTAAATTACCTTAAGTAGGTTACGTTAATCTACTATTAGCAGTGATTTTAATTGATGTTAATGTGCTTTTGGACGACGTTTCCGTGTACCTGAACAACTTAGTAAAAGGTAAGTGAGACAATTTATGACATAATAACAATAAAATGTACCCGGCTGGGCCTTTTACTATCAATCTTCGATAGAGAAAGAGCTATACGATAAAAACTATATATAGTAATAGACAAATGATAAACGCACGTTCAAAGGCACTTTACATTATTTTTTGTTGCAGCCACAAGGGCGCAGGTGCATCCTCTACCAGTGCAGATACAGCATGATCTGACCAAGGGACAGACTGAGAGAAAGCCCCTGAAGGGAAAGAGAGACATTAGATACAGACATGTCCGGCGCTGTAGAAGCGCGCCTAGCTCTTAATCCGAATAGACAGTCTGGTTCTTTAATGAACCCGGTGTATAGCACCGATACACAGCTTCCTGGCACTTCCAGATACTTTGCAGACCACAAGGCCAGATATAGCGGGAAAATATGTCAAGTGCCGATGCCAGGGATTGAACCCACGACCTCTAGATTGACAGCCCAGTGCGTTACCACTGAGCTAAATCCGCTAATGATACGTATGTTAAAAGGTTACAACCGTCATTAGACTGGTTAATAATATGCTTTCCATTGGCTTATCTAGATTTATCAGTGAAATAAAAACCGACAATCCACAGTTTCAAACAAGTGCAAATAATTGTTATTTTTACTGTTTTTGAAACTGGTTCCATTACAATACAGAAAAATAAACGTAAATTCAACGGCACCTGGTTTCAAATTATATACGCCATGTCGTGGCGTTCTAATTTGAACGTGATTTTTCCAATACTGCCGATAATTACTAAATGTTTGTGTTGAAGTCCTCCATAGTCTCCATCGTCTTGCGTTCACCGTGACACATCTCTATTGCAATGCGATCAAGCCCGATATAATCCCATGAAATAACCACTTTGTGCAATTTTTAACATTTAATCTTGGACTTAAGCCAGTGTCTCACTGAGGAATTCCACATCGGCGATGTCTCCCGATTTCTTCCGAAACCACCCTGTAGCAACGTTAAAAAATTGTATTTTTTTGGATTTTGTACCAATGCAGACCTATACAATGGCATGTATCTTTTCTTTGGTGATTAATCAATATGCGTGGTATTAATAACCTTACAGTTTTGATATCAAACGTTCTAAGATTGGCTATTGTGCAAATGTGCAAAATGTGCTATTTTGGGGAATAACTTCGAAATATAAAGGAAAAGGGCGAATTGTTCGAGGTGGTAGACAATGCTGTCATTTATCATTTTATTGTCGACGCGACATGTTCTTATGTACATGTAGAATTTAAGATATCAAACCTATGAGCAATGTTACTGAGATCAATGTGATATATTGGGGTAAAATGTTATAAAATATTAACGAAAAGTGTGATTTATGGAATCCGTAGACTTCATTGCCCTTAGATATTTTTTGATAGTACATTTTTGTAACTCATTCTGATTAATAAATATTAACTTATGAGTGGAAATAGCAATGAAACCTAATGCAAAACAGTTACTGTCGTGTGAAGCAAGTTTACAATAATTATTTTGAGGATAAACATTTTTAAAACATACGGTGGACGGTGGATGAACACAAAATCTCAGTAGGAACACTTTGTTCCCTGCCGTAAAAATGCACCCTAAAAGTTCAATTTAAAGTATTCCTGTTCATAGAAATGACTACTACATGTTTGACATTTGATTCGAATTAAATCAAGTGATTGAAAATGCATTCGGTAGGTCAACTTGTTTTACATTGAAATTATCGAGACCTGAGATTTATTTCGGATGATTGCACCTAATGAAAAGTGGAGGCATGTAATAAATTGAATGTATACACATATATAAAGAGTTTTCTATACAAACTACATGTACACTCATTAAATGTTATAAGTACACGAACTTGTTACGCCTGTATCTTTTTTAGTATACATGTTAGCTTGTTCATTTTTTGCATGTGTTAATGCTAGTAGTATAACAACAATATCCGATAATTGAATATTTATATTTTGCTTGGTGTAATAGTCGGGAGTCCATACGGAGAAAATATGACGGGCCATGGCATCGGAGAGTAGAATGTGGCATCCATGCTAAATGTTATCTTTGATACGTGTGTAATCTGAAACGGCCGGATGCCATCCGTGATTTTGTCTCGTTTCCTCAAAATTAGGTCAAAGGTCAAATGAGTGCATTTTTTATATATCTCACTAAAAATATCATTATATCTCTGTCAGTTTTCGGTCAAAATTTATACAAATGGTATCAAAATGAAGCTAATGCACTGGGCTATCAATAAAAATAATTTTTTACAAATTTATGCATTTGTGTACTCATGAATATTGATAAGAACACCTAAATTTAGCAATATATTTTATAAAAATTCGACGTGTATGAACAATATATTTGTTATAATGTCGTCATTTTTGCTGTTTGAAAGCCTTAAAGATTCTAATTTAATGGTGAGATACTAATCTATTGATATGTAAACTGGTCACTTACCTTCTCATTGATTTAAGGGCACACGTTTGCTTAGAGTTGGTGGGGGTAAAATGGCACATGAACTCAAACTAACACAAAAGCGTCTAAAGTATTATAAATAAGTAATAAAATTATGTTTGCATTGATTTATTGAATGGGTTTACAAGTAACAACTATTATATTGGATTCGGAATGGACCAATTCATTTAAAATATGTCAACATTCGTTTAAGGAGGAATGAGCTACCTACACGTATGCCTACACGTGCACTTCAAATAGTAATTTCGAGTTTAGTGTGATAAATAGGAACAAACATAAAATTAGGTTCAAATTATGCTATATGAATATAAAAAGATGATGATAATCATAATGGTATTGCAAATTGTTCATTATACACTTTTACTTGTGCCTTTGAAAAAGCTCAAAATGGGTGGGGAATGGTTCATTTTAAAGCATGAATACTGTTACATAATCTTATATTTCCATACAAAATCAGATTTATATTTTCATTCATGTCTTGTTTAAATTAGAATGAATATAGAGTTAACACATGCTTTTCATGTAATAACATCTACAGAGAACCGAGAAACGACAGGTACCAATGCCCGTCCGTGGGAGCTTTGATAATTAAACACAGGGTGCATATACCACCTTAAGTGCTAAATACAATAACGTTCTTGGCAATTTTAAACTACGAATTTATATAGAAAACGCCACAAATCATTCATGAAATAATAGTGTATATATGTACAAATAAGACAAGTTACAATGTCGCTGTTCAGTTTGAGATTGATTGTGAACATTTGCTGTGGATATATTTGCAAGTGAATTTACAAACACCTTCTCAGTTCGATGCACGCAGTATGAAGAATTAGTAGATCACGTCTTGGTTTCTGTATTCATTACGGATGCATCGGCTCGTATCCGTATACAAGAACGTGGTTGGAAGTTTGCTCTTGTGGAGTGCAGTTCGAGCGCATCACTTAACATCACTGGGGGAGCAGTGGCATAGAGGTAGGGCGCGCGCTTCGGGTCGAAAGGTCCCGGGTTCAATCCCCGTCTGGACCACTGCTAAATTTCTCTGAACAAGAATAACCCATATGCTCCACTCAACCAAGGTGTGAATTGGTGCCTATGAGGGCGATGTCTGTACCCGTTCGATAGTTCTGGGCGCCGCAGATAGGTGTTGGCTGCACACGTATCAAGAGAGAAATAGTCTCCCCAGGGAAACTCGAACGCAAGATTCCTTAGGTAGCCTAATGACCAGCGAAGTTAAAATGTCAAAGGGTGGCTGAACAGCTGAACTGCTGAAAGCAGCCCTCGAATATTAGTAACTTAACTTCTTGTTTAATGTTTTGGCGGAAGCATTTCAAGCCTTGTTTTATAGAGCTTTAACAAACAGGGGTTACCAACAAGCTTGTACAACTGTCTGTCTCATCTGAATGTACGTCTCTTCTAATATCCAACAGAAGGTCATATCTTTTCCAGCAGAACAATGGTTTCACATCCCACCAAAGAAAGGAACCCAATATGATACGGTGGTCGTTTGGAGACACGTTCTGAAAATTATATGTACATCGGGAGTAAATCATCGAGGCAGTGGGACAGGCGTATAACTTCAGGACCACATCGGGAGTCATCCGATGTCTACCGATACCCCCACCCCAATTCCTCACGATGATCCAAAATGTCTCATGACTTACCCGAAGTTTCCCTTCAGAACTACAATCCCGAGACCGCGAGTGTGTCCCCAAAATATCACTGCCTAGCGTATAAGTATCCATGGTTACTGGTATTCCCGAGTCTCTGGTGCGCTTCTGGGATGCCTTCCCGGGATATTCCCGAGATGACAGCGCGAATGCATCAGGTAAAAATATGCATGCATTGAATTTTCCTGACGTATGTACATGTACTCGCGTTATTACAAGATGTCTCAAGAGTCCCCAAAACGTTCACGGAAGCTTATCCGAGACACCGGATACCTTCCCTGAGATACATGGGCTCCTAGACGCCTTCTAAGCTCTTAAATCCATCGGGAGCACATCCCCGAGGAAGAAGAATTGACGCATAAAGTCTGGAGCACATTGATAGTTTTTGCAATGCATCCCGATACTCCTTGATTATCATGATTCCTCCTGATGTCACAACTTGTCTGATGACCTCCCCGATACTTCCCTTAGACCACGAGCAATTTACGATGCCTCCCGAATCTCCATCGAGAGTTCATCCCCTAGACAAAGACATACGCAATGGGACATGTATAAGCTTCAAGCGTCTCAATTGATACCTCGTGGCATTAAGAGACCAAGAACAAGACTGAAAACCGCAATGCGAAGAACAGTAGAGGCCGAACCTGAGCAACAAAGGAATCAATGAAGAGAATCGAATGAGGAGTAAATAATGCATCCTTCGCTTGAAGCACCCAAAGCATGAAAATGACCCTCGCATCTTTTGATGACCGTTGGCATACTTCGCGTCGTTTCGTTGTCTTCTGTACATTGTGGTAGCTTTCTCTTACAACAAGCTCGTTCTTTCTTAGCAACGTCTCTGACCTTGTTCGCAAACTAATGGAAGTAACTCAGCGAGTATCGACTTTGGTTTTACTCATTAGCAAGATGTAATCGTTTGATTGTGGCATGTGCATACTAGTATCAGGACCAGGTATAATTCGACGCATTGGTCGACTTTTTCTACCTCGTTTGTTTCCAAGTTGTGTAGTCTTTATTGGTGAGCTTATGATTTGTAAAGTCACAATAGAATCGTTCAAAAAGGTAATTACTCATATGCGCATTCAATACCGTCCTAATCATCATTACTTACTACACATTGCTACTGAATAAAATATCAACAAAGTGTATTAACTAAGGCTTTATAAACATTATAAAAGTACGGACAAGTCAGGGTACGAAAGAAATGAACTGCAATTGGCTAAGAACAACGTTTTCTTATTCTCCAATAGGACTCTATACATGCAACTAAAAGAACATAAGTTTACCCGGTAGTTTGTTAACAAATACCAACTTATTAATTAAGAGGTTAATATACAGTATAATTTCGATGCCTCGAACAGTATTTGCGTCGATCACCCTAGATGCCTCGAACTGGTTCTTCGGTCTCGGCAAAATCCCTTCTTTAATCATATATAGTATGCTAGCATGTTTATATCCGTTCCCACTCGTCTTAAACATGTTTTCATTGTGTGTATGTAGTATTTTTTGCATTTTTGAATGAGTAATTACATGATAAAAGAGTTATATAAATATGGTAAAAATGAAATAATTAGGAGTCATTTATACAATGTATCCATTGACGAGTGATTGACAATGGCTATCGGACGCCTAGCTATCAGCCAGATGACTGGCGAAAAATTAAATAATTATATTCATTATATAATCTATTTACTATTGTAAAATTCTATTCACCGTACAATAAAGGTTCGGTATTTTTAAATCGGAAATAACTTCTCAAAGTTGAGTTTGTCTAACATGTCTATTAATCAAGAAATCTGAAAACTGTAAATGTTTTGTTAATTACATGACATGACAACTGTACTTGTGATGTGCCATGTGTTAGTCTCGAATAGAAGAGAATTCAATGCAAGTTGCATTGCAACAGCATCAAATTACACATAATTGGTATATTTTAATCTTTGCGATATAATTAAGGCAATAAATCATACGTTGTAATTTCAAGATCGTATATCCTATTACAGTGAAATATCAGTATTGACAGACACTGTTAACAAAATCTTAAAGAGTAGTGTAGGGACCGTCATTAAAAATAGCGACTTGAAAATTATTTAGATCATACATGTCTTATTTAAAAGAATCCCTAACAACCTTTTAAAACAATGTATTAACAACAGTCTCTTAGCTATATGTATGTAAATAATCCTTACAAATTAATAATATGTGTGTATATAGGTGCATTTTTAATATGTACTATTGCTGTGAATTTTTATTAGTCTAATATAAGTCTGTACTAGAATGGTCACATAATAATGTTTCTGTGATATATAATGTGACTGAAATAAAGAACAAATGAAATATAGTAAAATAATAGATGACTCGAACACTATCTAGGTCGAACACAAGTTTCGCACCTTTCATTGACTCTTGAAATACATTGCTCGAATGCGGGTAGTCGGCGACATGTGTACTAAGGTTACAAGTTGTTATAATTACTGTAATTAACAATTGTTTGTGTACGACTGCATTGTATAACCAGTTTTTAAAAGACTTAACTTTATATAAATCTATTACATAGTTAATGAAGGTCGACCGGGAAATTGTAATTTAACTTATTTTCGTTAATGAAATTCAGAAGCAACAACATATCAGAATAACATAATCCTTTTTTAAATTAAAGTACTCGTACTTGTATATACAGACTGTATATCAAAAGTTTTTGTTTCATTTCCATTTATTTATAGGTAGTCGAACTTGACCTCGGTCATAAGAATATTCCGTGCGCTCCTTAACATAAATACACTATACATGTATGACAAGAAACCTTAGTAAGATTTGTCAATTATCATATAAATATTTCCGAGTATTCTTTGGATTTTGAACATTCGAAGAGTTTGCCGAAGATAATAAATCAGACTCCATGTCAATTTTGTCAAACTATTATATTTTGTTATTATAATAAATACTGTTACAAAAATGATACACATGCAATAGTTATGTAAATCAATTATGCAATACACACACACACGATTTGTACGGTTTGACATACTGGCATCAGTTCGAACTTATACACATACATATACTTGAGTACCATAGATGCCTCGAACAGGTAGATGACTCGAACTATTTTCCCGGTCCGAAGGTAGTTCGAGGCATTGAAGTTCTACTGTACCAGGCGACATTTTACGTTGACGACACTACATGTTTTCTTTGATTGGAATTGGTATAATTTGTATACCGCAGAGAATTTGACATGATCCTGACCTTTATACATGAATATATTACAAGGTACTTGCGTTGAATATATAAATTTCCGCGAGCAAATCGTGCATTATCGGTTCTTTAGATTTGTGTTGGTATTACACATCGAGCGTCTTTGTGATATTCCCCGCTTATGAAAGCATACAGCCGGAATCATTAATATAGACAATATATCAGCTGTTAAATTATGCTAATTGAAGGTCGAGAGTCGTATCAAATTCTCTGGATTATAATAACGGTAGAAACTAGTGGTTTGCCGATGATTATAAGAATAAATAATACAGTTCTGAACGTCATGTACCAACATATATTGTGTAATGAGACATATGTATTGAATTTTGTATACTTATTAGAAGACACTGCTTGTTTATCACTCAGATATAGATCCTTATTTGTACGCTTTTTGTCATACATGTACAATAGATTATCAATATTCATAAATATGCAAATGAGTTCATTAGCATAATATTTAATTAAGTCAAAATCAAATTCCACAAATAAATCATATTTGGATATAAGGAACATGTTTAATGAGTGTTTAATGTTGATTCTGACTGTATTGAGATTTTTACGTTCTGGTTTCAATTTACCCCCACCCACCTTTGGCGGTTATTCTCGGTGGAATTAAATTATATTTACCCAAAAATATACATTTAACGAAAGCTGTATGTCTTCTCATGATTTTGGTACAATTTTGATCTTTAAATAACAGACATAAGGAAGATATGGCATACATTTGTCAACTATACTAGTAGATTTTTAACAAATATTTACCCATTTTTGACTTCCTCATTAATATTTATGAGTATGCAAATGTGATAATTTGCATAAAATCATTGCAAATGAAGCACCAATTCATTAGCATCATTTTGATACCATTTTGACCATTATACCTGTAGAATTGACCAAGATATGGTGCACTTTTAAGTTGATGCATGCTATATGCACTTAATTGACCTTTGACCTCTTTTATGACCTTCACAGAGGGTTTTGCGCGTGACATCCACCCAAACCATAGACAACTGGTATTGAGCAATTCAAATATGGTATTGAAACACTTCTACTAAAAAATGCCATGGACCATGAAAAATAAGCGACTTTTGTGCTGATGGACTCCCAACTATAAGCAGTGAACCGTGAACTAAATTCAGAAAAATGCACGCGCATACCACTGTGCATTGTACAATGTCTTGAAATGTTGACTATACATTGTCCAGCAATACATAACCCCAAAAAACATAAAATCTAAAGAATTCCGATTACAGAAAGAACAAGAGGTGTTTGTAAAACATGCCTGTCTCATGACACCCGAATAGTCATGTATACTTAAGGCCATCCCAACCTTGACCTTTGACCTATTGACCTACAAATTTGTAGAAGTCTTCTGCTGATGATCAGCTACCTGTCTGTGAATTTTTACGATCTTAGGACCCATCGTTCTTACGTTGTGGATCAGAAACTGTTGTGTATTCGAAGGTCACGGTAATTTTGACCTTTGAACCATTGCGACCTCAACATTAATGGGGGTCATCTACTGATGATAAACAATCGCCACCGAAAGTTTGTGGGTTCTAGGTCCAACCGTTCTGGAGTCATTGATCGGAAAACATTTACTCTACCAACCGAACGATCGACACGCATGTGCTAAGTAATAAACCCCACATCTAAGATACGGAGACATTCAAACCTTAACTACTTACAATGCCTAAGATATTTAAACATAATAACTTTTCAAAGAAACATGATATCCTACATTTTGTATTTCTATATTGTGTGATATTACAAGCTAGATGTAAAATGATATACACTATTTGCATATATCGCTATGTACAATGTTGATGTACTTATATCTTTTAATGAGTGTATGTGCATTAATATTCTATGCTTTATAGAAATACACAATCTTTTGAGAAGATATTAAATTTCATCTAAATGCATCAGCGAAATTAAATAGAACTAGGTATACAGATATATTAGAGAATTTGTGAATTTTCACCATTCGTAAAATAGATACATGTATTTGATTGATAGGTATTTAAACCTCAACAAGAGCATGTTATGTGATACATATAATCAGTGGCTTCAGTATGTTGAATGTACCTAAAAGTATCCATGAATGCTGTGTACGTTACACCGTGGAACTATTACTAGCAAAGCCCACAGAACTAGTAGATGTTTTCTAATATAGACTAGGAAATGATGTTGTGCAAGGCAGAGGTAGATTTTAATAGAGCCACGACTGACTTTTCCCTAGACTAAGTGTTGAGTACCAGAAACAGTTATCAAATCAAAAGCAGCACCAGGCGCAGTAGTTGGTATCCTATCCCGCTAGGAATGACTACAGGTATATCAGACAGTGCTTTGCCATCCTCATAGAACCGGGAATACCTGTCCACAGCAGTGTTAGGTACCATATAGAGCATAGTATGGCTGTTCTATGCAGTGTTCAATGCCATTTCTAGTCTGGAATGACAGTTCCAGACATGATAAATCAAGGGGACACTGTGCAAGGTATAGTCCGAACATCCCCATAGATCAATGAATACTAGTAGGTGTTCACAGCGGTACAACTAACCCATACGGTCATACCGCTGGCACTCAACCATACAAACAACTCTATATATGGCCATGGCTTATAATCTTTACGTTTCTAGTCAGTAAGTCATACATAGCAATGACAATCAGTTTTTGGTAGTCTGTAAAGTTAGAAAAAGGTGTGTTATATACTTAGTACCCCACAGAGAGCAACAAAGAGCAGTTGCATACAGTGTTGGGTACCAATTAAAGCATGGCTGTTTCAGGTCATATTTGTAACCTATTGAGCAAGTAATAGCCTCGCCGTAGGGCGCACGCTTTCGGATCGAGAGGTCCCAGGTTCGACCCAACTCTACGCCATTGCTTAATTTCTCAGAGCAAATTTAACCAACAAGGCTCCATTCGACCAAGGTGTGAATTGGTACCTGTGGTGAAGTGTCTGTACTTATTCCTGGGCGCCGTATCTCGATGTTAGTTGCACACATACCAGGGGAAAACTAGTCTCCTCAAGGAGGCTCGAACGCAGGTATCCTTAGGTAGCCAAATCAACATGGTAAGTTAATTGTCAAAGGGTGACTCAACGGCTTAATTTCTGAAAGTGGCCCGAAAACTCGGTAACTTTTTAACTTAACGCCAAAATTATTGCTTGCCCTATAGATTTACGGACGGCTGCGTCTAGTAGTATTATGTATTAAATGAACAGGAATGACTCTGTCAGGCAATATTTAACCAGGGATGGCTTGACAGGTAATTTAGAATCCCTATAGATTCAGGAATAATCGTTGCCACGATTCCAACAGTATAAGGTAACCCTTTTAGGTCATAAATTGCTATGCTAACCTTTGGAGCTGGGAAAGGATGTGTTACATACTCCGTAGAGCAATAAATGGCAGTCCCAAGCAGTGTTGGGTAGCATATGAATGGCTGTGCCTGGAAGTGTTTGCTATCTAATAGAGCAGTGTTAGGTACCACAGAATACATGTGACAGAAAGTGTCAGGTGACACATGGGGTCCTGGAATAGACACTATATACCAAAGTAATGTAGTTTATGCTAGGTAGATTGTGAGACAAGTTCTGTCAACTCATATCAATTAATCACACTCGGCGCCTAATTCTTGATGTTATCCATCGCTACGGTGGCATGCGAGAGAAACCAGCGTCCAATTTATGCTAAGTATCTAGGGTATGCAAGGGCATTACTCCATGGTAGCATTTTATTTCGTCTTTGGTATGACCGGGCCTGGGATCGAGCCTGGGACATCCCACAATCTAAGTGGACACCCTACCACTAGGATATCAAGGAGTGACTATACATAACAGTATATAGTATCTATACATAACATGTATATAGGGCTATGGGTGACTGTGTCATGCAGGGTTACGTAGGTATAGAGCCAGGAATTGCTGAGCCAGACCGTTTTATGTACCACAAAGGGTAACGAATTGCTGTGCCAGGAAATAAAAGGTAACCAATTAAATACTATTAGATAAGCAGCAGTGGCATGAACCCAATTATTTTAGGAATGGTTGGTGATGGTGAGTCCTTTTAATACCCTACTGGGCCTAGCGTACTCAGTGGTAGTGGGTACTCTATAGGGCATGACTTGTGATGCATGTATCATGATGCATGAGTACCTCGTATGATCAATAATGGCGGACTTGGTGTTGATGAGTAATACAAAATAGTTATAAAGCCGGAAATGGCTTTATGTAGTGAAATCTGACTTGTCCGTAAATTCAAAATTTTCATATATACATTTGGATGTTTACCCCAATACATCGTATTCAGCTCAAAGCATGGCATTAGATGATAGATAACTTGAACTGCATGATGATATGTACCTCACAGTGATTTACTATCAAGTTAAATTAATTATAACAGCGTAGTAAACCTATTACCAAAAATTCACACTTTTCGTTTCAATTTTGTATGTTCTATCCTTAAATTATATATTTTGCACCATAACATGATTTAAGATAATTGGTATCATTAATAACACATTACTATAGATTATATCATAGTAATTACAAACGTAATTATTAAAAAAAATTACCCATGACAGTGAAGTCCATCAGTTCCATCGCTCTTTCCGTTATATGTTTATTGTTTTTCTCCAACAATACCACATTCTGTACCATAGCCTAGCTTAAGGTGTGTATAATCTTCATCGCAAGTAACTATAAAACTATTACAGCGATTATTTACCGTCCACCGTTATAGTCCACCGAATCCGAAAATTCGCACTTTTCCATGCACGTTTTAACATTTTACCCCAAAAATACCCCCTTTGCATAATTGCACGGTACTAAAATTTTGAAGTCTTCCACAGCACCTTAATAACTACATATAAGTGTGATTTATTATAAAATGTGATAATAAATAACAATGTAGTTGACCGATTCCAAAAATTTGCAGTTTCGTTTATATTTTTGAACTTTTACCTCAATTTTCTTAAAATGCTCAAGGGTTACATAATGGCACCCATCAAAAATTCCATTAGAACGGTCTTGTCTACTAAAATCCGCAAAGAAAAAAACTTTATACTCCAATGCAAGGTTCGGTCAATTTTTCAGCGCCGGACATGCCTGTATCTAATGTCTCTCTCTCCCGGCAGGGGCTTCCTCTCGGAAACTTAGATTAAAACCACATTGGTGTATCACATGCAATCCAAGTATTGAGAAGTATGTCGTACAAAAACTAACAAGTACATTTAATGCTTCGTATTGCAGAGTACCGTAGTAGCTTTATGCTGGACTATTGAAATATTCAGTTCGAATACAAATACCATAGCGGACTTTTGCATTTTAGGGCAATAAACTTATAAACAGTACCTCAGTGTAGTAATGCGGATATCATAATATTAACAGAACTACCACAGTGTAGCGAATGTCGTACACTACAACTACCATAGCGTATAAATGTAGTATATTTTTGAAAATTCCTTCTATTTTCTATTGCAAAAAAAGTAGATTTTCACCGAAACCCTGCATTATTCCACTGTGGAAACAAGACCCCGTATTTTTCCGGTACGCAAAAGTCGTCTTTGGTAGCTGTTCTACAAACAATAGTGGTAATGGAGGACCACCAAAATACGGTCTGCATCAGGCGGCTCTGGAAGTGCATCGGTGTATGATAGTGGCAGCGGAAAGGATATCGAACCCATACTGTACGACGTCATACGGTCGTAGCAACACGGCTCGTCACGGTTAGCCCGAATCGACTTAGAACTTCACGATGTCTCTAAGGTTCATACAACGGGACAAACCGGGGGTGCCAAACCGGCACAAGGTCTGCTGTCAGCTCAGAACCGGAATACACTGTGGATACAGCGGGATAATCCGTACTGAGACCGGGATGCAACATCGCGGTAGAGCTAATGTGTAGCAACGGTTGTAATCCAGTTTTGACTCCATATTTCGATTCTGTTGAAATCTTGACCATTCCTCCCGGTAGCTCCTGATGACTACATGAAGCTTTAAACATTTTAAAACAATCGGGTCTGTTTTGCCAGTTTGATAAGAGTATCACGGTTCACCATAGTTCGTCTTGCCGATCCAGCGTTGTTACGGTTGTACGACGGTTCACTGAACCGGGTATACCGAGTAAGATTCGGTTCATCCCGTTAAACCTAAAGGGGTTCGACACATACAATTTCAGTGATTAAAAACTGTTTTCAAAAAAATATTTTTTATTTCTACTGTGTATATTTTATACAACATACATGTACATTTGTACTTAGAAGAAATAAAAAAATATTTTTTTTGAAAACAGTTTTTAATCACTACAGACTTATGTAGGGTAAACCCCTAATAATTGTCGATACGTCTGGACTAAAACTAGAACAGTAATACTATAAAATAGTGTTTATAAAGGATTGCGACATTTAGCGTTAATGTTGCGACATTTAACGTCAGGCCAGTTTGTTGCGACATTTAACGTCACAGATGCGACATTTAGCGTCAGGGGGGATTGCGACATTTAGCGTCGGTTGCGACATTTAGCGTCAGCCTTGCGACATTTAACGTCAGGTGCGACATTTAGCGTCGATGCGACATTTAACGTTGCTACACACCCGATTCATTACAATTCCTTCCGATATCACAAACGGTCTCATAACTTTCCCGAAGCTTCCCCTAGACCACGAGGAACCTGTCCCAAATGTCCTGAATGCGAGTACACCACCGAGGCTATAAATGCTGAGTGGGACCTAGGCTTTAATTAAAAAAATATTTCCATTGTTTCACAAAAGATTTGTGAAATCAATCTGACGTACGTATGAAGACTTGCGTTAGTTAGCAAATTGTTGCTTACTATTCGGAATCATGGAAAGAATGTTGGATATAATTCAATTCAATTATACGGATATTATTATTTAATGTTCTACTTTCTTCTTATGTGGGAACGTAACTACATTAAAACCCTAGTAGATAAAATGGATTTAAACATTTCATGATGTTATTTAAAAAAAATGAATCCAAATCAAATCGCATGATACCTTAACTGGAGAACGGAACAACTGTAAATGTATCCTATCTAGATCTGTATCTTTGTTTCAGATAAATTGCAAAACCAATGGCAGACAACGCACGAGCATCTAGAACTGGAATCAGCCACGTAGTGGAGAAGGTACCGTCATAGAATTGTCGTTTGAAAATGCAAGTTTTGTTATAACCGAGGTTTTTGTGATGCCATTATGCTTTTTGATGCATTTGTGTAGAAATACATTTTCGATGAACAAAAGCAGTAGTTAATGTATTAATTAATGTAGACTATAGCCGCATGTTTGATATTCAGACCGTTTTCAAAAACAGCACATATTAGTAGCTACAGTATTAAATCAGTTTATTGACCTTGCCAGCCTGTGCCGGGCAGTGCCCGCAAAACGGTTTACTACTTCATTGGTTCTTGGGGCACCGGTTCACACGAGGCTAGCCGCTTGAAAAACAACGGATTAGGATGAGCCAGAATAACCTAGTTTAACTGAATATATACTGCGGATAATTTGACACAATCCTCGATATTTTATTAGCATAATAACATCGGCGCCGACTGCAACAGCGGACTTGCGTCTCAATGATCGGGGTAAAATGCACAGTCGGTGGACTGTCAAAATAGACTCTAACTTTGCACTTTAATTAATATTCGAGGACCATGCCTACGATGTATATTTTTTGTGTGTAATGCATTTGTATATATCAGTACCATGCTTTCAATATGTATTTTAGAAATATGATGATATGTTGGAGCAACTGGAAGCTGCTGGCGTATCCGCAAATGTTTCAGCCTGGCTTAACGCGATCACAGAGGGTGAACATGATAAAATAACAGTAAGTATATACTCATATAGCTAATCAAATCATCCCTGTAAAAGCAAATAACGATATCAAGCCTGCAATACCATACATGTAGTTTCAAGATTGACATAACCAGTGTTACGATAATAAGAATGATTAGTCTCATATGGATTAAAATAATGGAAAACCAATATATATAATAATATATATAACATACATAATTGTTTTTATTTTAGTGCTTTAATGCTAATTACAAAAGATGATGCAACATACACAGCAAGTTGTATCTCGGTAGTTTTCCCGATACATCGCTTCGCAGTTCCGTCAGAGTGTTACCACGGTATGTATCCCGATACATCACTTCGCAGTTCCGTCAGAGCGTTACCACGGTATGTATCCCGATACATCGCTTCGCAGTTCCACGGTATACCACGGTATGTATCTCGTTATATAACGTTAAAATCGCAATTGAATGATATAAATAATACTTTATATTAATTAATTAACATTCGCATAGTCGCTTTGCTGTGGCGAAAATACGACATGGCATATCTATAATCGAGATCTGTATAAATAAAACGCCTCGTCGCAATAAAAATCAAATATCGAAATGAATATTTGATGTAATGAAACATCGTTGTGTTAGATTATTAATAAGTAAGAATCTATGACTTAACGAACACCTTATTGCATTGATAGATTTGTATAGACGATGAGTAAAGTACAATATCATTTCAATTTTATTTTTTAAACTGATATTGAAAGGATAGTGTACATTAGTTATCGTTTATACACGTCTATCATTGCAATAAGGCGTTCGTAAAGTCCTAAATGATTTGTATTGAAGGAGACAGACTGGGAAGGTTTCAGCACTCATTTAAAAGACGGTGTTATCTTATGCAAGTAAGTGTTACATATAGACTAATATATGTATATACGAGGGACGTTCAATATATAATGTCCATGCCCTTTGTATTTTGCTATGACAGTTTTTAGAAGAATTCTACGAATACTGTCTGAAAGGTGTTTGTTACTATTCTATATCTGAAAAATTACATAGCCTTTCGTCAATAATTAAGTAATTTATTGAACTTAGAAGAGGGTCATGAGCTACTCGAGTATACTAGCCTTATTGTCATTTTAAGCCAAATATGTGTTATCTTTGCAGTAGTGGTTTATAAAAGTAAATGGCAATATTCATTTAATTGCAACATACCAATCTATAACTTAATCCTTATGATTCCACCAGAACAAAAAATCAACATGACAGTATGTTTTGTCTACGAGTAAGGCGGTCAAATACAAGGGAGACTACTCTTAATTATATCAAATGATGCTTGTTGGTTCACACACCAATAACTTCATATCACTTCTATTTATTCGCGAATTCTTCCCAGGAATTAATGTTTATGGTCTACGACGTACATCAATGTATAATATGTCAAATTCCAACTAATAAAACTAATTTAAAATATGAATTGAAAAATAGCATGCTTTCTGAACTTATTTTGACACCTATTTTCGCGACTTTCAAATGATCTTACTTTGTACAAAAATGGCAATCAAGTACAGGAAATCATGTTTTTATAGAAGGCATATACATTATTCTAGGAATAGTAGTTGTAGAATAAGATTATTTCCCAAAATGAAATTTTAATGGACAAATATTCTCAAAAAGACGCAGTGTCTATTACTGACCCTTAAAAAAGACACCAGAAACAACAATCCGGGAATTAAATTTTATTGAAATTTTCACGAAATATTGCGGAATGGTTGATGGTTCCAGAAATGTTAAAAGATTTCCAGATATCATTGAATGTGAAAATTTGTGACCAAAAAGACATTATATATTGAACGCCCCTCGTATGTACTTTACAATTTTGCTAATTATACAGCATAATTTGAAAATAGCAATATTAACTTGAAACTTTCTGTAAATATGTACTGGGCTTTTGGTAATTCAGTCAATAATTACTTAAAATGATATGCAACACATTAATTAAGTTACAACAGTTACAGTTGGACAGCGACGGGTTTCAAAAGTCACAAACTGTAACATGCGTTTTAGTGTTCGGTCAATCATTGACTAAACACCTAGCGTGCACATGTAAAATCGTTTGGTCAGTTCTTGTCTTCTGGCTCTTGTTCTCGGTTTGTGTCCAGGCTGTAAGAATGGGACGTCGTGTTTTGTAGCTATTCAGTATGTCATGCTCTGCTTCTTCTAATAAGTGCTGCCTTTATTGTCCTTTATTGCCTTTCTTTGACCACTTAGTAGTGAATTCTGATGTGTACCTGTACGTAGGGTAATCCAGAAACTTGTAATAGGACTTTTTTTAAAAGCTTCGCGAAAACCTTTTTGCCATAACAAACATTTGTCTTTCACTGAGAAATGTGCGAAATATCAAAGTATTTGGTTGATAAATAAAAAAATCTATTAAACATTATATAATAATGTGAACCATGGAGGCGGGTCGCGCCTTGACGTTATGATGACGTCGCCTTTCAGTCACATGATTTGAATAGAAAGACACATTAATATGTTTTATATATAGTCACTCTGACATTCTAAACAACTCTGATGTCACTGTTCCCATTATTTACATGTGTTTCTGTACCACAGCCCACAAAATGGGTTACAGTGATGTTAGAAATGGCTCTATCCTTGAAGAGAGTCTATCAGTGTACGCACGGTGTTTATCAACGCCAAACTGTATTTTATGTGGTCTGACTTGTGTTCATTTGTTGGTTCATACCATCGCCTTCTGTAAACAGGTTGCGCCAAGGGAACACAAATGGCTGCTGAATATTATTGGCATTAAGTAACATTTCCATAGTAGAACGTTAAATAACTTTCAAACATTCTTGAAGATTATTGCTGTCTCGTTTCTCTTTCATGCGAGCAAATATATCGATGTCTGTTAAAGACACGGTAGCCATCGATTTCATACATGTACTAGTACATGAAGCATTTCACGATATGTTGTGTAAGTCATATTCATGTGTAATATTTATTTAAGGAATCAATCGCATACCCACGCGATTTCCATTGGCTTATATATATGCCTTTCTTTATAACACTTAGTGCTCGAAACTTACCAAATGTGTTTAAACAAACAAAAAACGGTTTTACCGCAGACGGAATAAATAAAATGCAATCCGTAAAGTTGTCTGAAAATCGAAACAACTCGAATCTAAAGACATGGGAGGATCATAACTCGTTTAGTTAGGCATTGTGCCTTGTAGTCCAGATGCCAGAGGAGGTAACCTAACTTTAGAGTATGCACAAAATGTTTTGGTAACACAATGTTCGAGAGGATGTCCCCTCTCAGAATTTGTTTTGATGACACCTTGTCACCCTTGAGCATTTTCCAAAATGGCCACCAAGATGGCCGCCATGAATTGCCAATTGGGGACATTCTCCTGAACATTTTGGTACCAAAACATTTTTTGCATACTCCAAAGTTAGGTTCATCATAATTATAGACATGACTGGCTTATATCTGGACTATTGTATGTTGTCTGTGATCAGCTGGTTCAGGTGGGCATTGTGCCTTGTGTGTTATTATGTTTTCTGTGCTCAACTGGTTAAGCTGAGTGCTGCCTTCCCTGTCTGACTTAATATTATCTTTTTTCTTAAAGATAAGATAACAAGTTTATTTACGTTTGATCAACACATTACAATATGAATTATATACATACTAAATACGACAGTAAAACACAGTGTTGCCACTCGTCTGATTGTGAGTTACTAGTATAAGACATGAATTATTTATTTAAGATATTCATACAAATAATAATAATAATAATGTGATAACAAAAAGATAAGATATAAATAAAGACCTGAAGGGCATAAAAAATTATATTTAACATTTTTTCTCATCATTGTATTCGTCTATCGGTCTATCTGCTATGGAAGCCCTGGAGGGCACTATTGACTTAGGTTTTGTGACTTGTGACTTATGACTTATGACTTGTGACATAGAACTTGTGACTAATGACTTGTGACTTATGACTTGTGACTTACATTCTACAAATAAATCTGCGCGCACTTCCTTGGGCGTCATATTTAATTACAACATTTATAATAATAACACTTGTAATGATACATTTTGCTGTCTATAATTTTATCAAAGAAAGTGTGTATTTCACATTTTACACGTCATCAGTCACAAGTCACAAGTTTCAAGTCTCAAGTTATAACTCACAAGTCACAAGTTACAAGTCACAAGTCACAAGTCACAAGTTACAAGTTACAAGTTGTCACAAGTCACAAGTTATAAGTCACAAGTCACAAGTCACAAGTCATAAGTCATAAGTCACAAGTCACAAGTCACAAGTCACAAGTCACAAGTCACAAATCGAAATCTTAATTGACATGCAGAAATACACTAGACGTTATAACCATATTAGTGGGTTACTATAAGAATAAATGAAGCATTAGACCTTCATCTCAAAATTATTAGAGCAACATATACATGAACTTACACTAAAGTGGCTCACCATAACAATACCAACTAACAACATGTCATACTGTTTGGAATTAAACACATGTCTTTCCAACATCTCAAAATCAATTGGAGTACATGTATATCATTAAAGTTGTACTCTAGCCTGGAACAGGGTCTTCGGGATCCTGTATCATAAACATTCCTATTTTGTGCCACTCAGACCAGATCGGTTTGTGTTTCTTTGTCGACTATATCAATCATAACGTCCATTTGAGTAAATATAGGTTAATAACGAGACAATGATATTTATGCTCAACTTGAGCGGGTTTATTGTAAGTATATGCATTTCTGTTCGCACAAGTAGTAGAGTTCTTCACAGCTTTTATGCAATATTCCACAAGAGTTATTTTGAGGATTCCATGACAAATAAAGCAGATTTTCATTTTATCTCCACCTGCAAAAACAAACAAACACTTTAATAACACTGGCCATTCAGTTTCACCTCTCTTAACCAAAAGATTCGACACGATAATGACGCTACACTTATACAACTATAATCTATCTAAAAATGGGAAATATATTATAGCAACGTCAATGCTAACTTTGTATGCAATAAAATATCGATAAAGAAGAATTTTAAACCTAACTCTTATGTAGTAAAATGATAGTGAATTCGTTTTTTTTAATCATGCAACTAAAACTGACTTACCTGTCTTGCTAGATATAAAAATCCGATTCACGTATCATCCGTTTTTATCCACGTTATTGATGGAAGTAAAGAAAGATAAAGCATGCAAATATGTTTATAGTTTGTTTGGTCACAACTCAACAGAAGTGTTGTTATTATAAATGTTGTAATTAAATATGACAGAGTTTGTTATCCGTCGTTTGTTATCAGTAAGCCCAAATCATGGAATGATATTAAATCATGAAATTGACAGTGTTTTTGGTCTTAATTGCTTTATTTTGTATACGAGTTAACACAAATACAGTATTATATTGCAAAGGATGAACGGTAGACAAACACACATTTGCAAACGACAAATTTTAGTCTGCTGCATGACAGAATAGCGTATTATTTTTATAGATGTTTGACTATGAAATCAAACCTATACGGATGATATAAAGCTATCTAGAAACGCTTAGTTCATAGGCACCATAAATAACAGTGTATTGATATCCACAACTTGGAATTTGTTTGCAAAACCTTAAAATGTTCTACTTCACCATTATGGTACAACACAATCACATACAAAATCTTTTCTAGCCCATAGTGTCACACAATTGCCAAATTTATATTTGAGCCGGTTGCTTTGCTGGATATAAAGACAATGCAGGTAAATAGGTTGGCACCGCGACATCATTTGTGGAACCAAACGCACGGAACATACACACACAGCACGGACATTCCAGTTTCTTCACCTGGAAAAATGTAGAAGAACATATAATTATTATTACTTTAACAAAACTTAAAATCTATATGTATAATCCGAACTATCTGTCTCAAATGAGACGCACAAATGATAGCGAAATGGAAGCAAACCATTATAATTATGTATGCACATATACACGTATAATACCATGTGACATTATGCTATTACATGAAGGGTATTCTAGTTAATGGTGTTAACAATTCAGAATAACGGTTCGATGCCTTCAACAATGACGATTTCAATCAAACAAAACTAATACCGACTTACCTGACTCACTATAGACTATTATCAGGTAATTCCGATTCAGACAGCATCCTTCACCATCCATGATGCCCAAGGAAGTGCGCGCAGATTTATTTATATAGTGTGAGTCATAAGTCACAAGTCATTAGTCACACGTTCTAAGTCACAAGTTCTATGTCACAAGTTCTAAGTCACAAGTCACAAAACCTAAGTCAAAAGTGCCCTCCAGGGCTTCCATAGCAATGTTATATACTGTAAGAGAATGGTTAGAAAATGGAAAATATAGTTTAATTCTATATTTCGAATTGTAAGTGAATAAAAAGTTAGTTGAATGAACTCTCTTTAGCAATCAAAAAACTGAATAACATAGTTTCAACAGTAAAACACTAAAATACTTAGTTTTTTAAAAGAGTTAACTCTCTGACGACGTCCTAAGAAGTTAGAGAATTACCGTTTACTTATTACATTACTTTGATATAATTACAGAGCACTCAACAAATTGCTGAAGGCTGACGACAAGAACCCAGTTCAATTTCAAGATAAGGACATGTCTCCATTTATTGCCATGACAAACATTGAAAGCTTCAATAAAGGGTGCATGGACTATGGTTTACCAATCGAAACGTGCGTATCCGGTGATATGTGGTACGTACGAAAAGCCCCTTTCTACAAGGTATTGACCACATTGGACGTTTTGGGAACATTCGTAAGTATAAGAATTAATAATGTATTTGTCGTCGCGATGATGGTGACTCTATTTTCATTTTGAAGGTGTACATAGTGTGTGTGTATGTTTGTGTGCATCTGTTTGTTTTTAGTTGGTCGATAAAACAACTATATATTTATATACACGTTTCTACAATGGCTCATAGTTTAGTTGATGATACTACTTTTCTTCCTACGCCGCCGCTATGCGACAACCTCTTGCAATTGCTATTTAGTATTCCGACCAGCCAGTTATATTGCGTGACTACCTACGTGGATGTAAACAGGTCATGCAAAATAGTTTTTATTCCATGCGAATCACATCGGTCTTTGACGCATTGCAATTTTTTATTTACCGAAGAAAGCAGAAACATCCGAAATTTCACGGTGAACGCAAGATAATTGATATCATACCATACTTCTGAATGAATAGACCGATTTCTATTTACTATTTATTGACCATGCATAATCATTAACTCTCCTTGGAGCACATTATTGACTGATAAGCCATTATATCTGTGTTCTTTGTATGTGAAGGTTACTATTATTTGTGGCATATTTAGATGTTTTTAAGCATTAAAACTTGTAGATCAATATACCGGAACATGTATATCTATAGCATGCCAGAAAAATACGTATACATTTGTATCTTCAAGTACTAGTTAATATACGGATAGGAGTTTACATCAAAACATTCAAGCACCTTTTATTAAAGAGTACACGCTAGTAATAAATGTACAACTAAATCATAAGAAAAATACGGCTACATCATCTTTAATTTATATTTCTCCTGCATTCATTCGAACAATAGTATTGCTTTCGGTGCTTTGATTTAAAGTTGGGATTGGAGATAATGCAATTTTCAGAGCTGATTGCTCAATCTACGTTTCAGAAAGCCATCTTGGTGGTAGATTTGGTAGTCATGTCTAAAGTTTCATACACTAAACACATACATAGTCCCGTCTTAGGCATGAATATTTGAAAGTCGAATATTAATACAGGTCCGTTCTCATATTACCGGTTGGTGAGCCGTACACTAGTTGCATACACTATTACCAATTGTCATCTTAACAAGATAAGATTTTCGTCATTTCAGGCAAATTCAAAGAAGTTCACACCAGCATACCTTGAAAACCATGCAGACTGCTATGACAGACAATAGTTACATAGGTGTACTTCAAACAGTTCTTCTGTGGAACCATGTGTCATTAAAATGTTTAGACTCATGAAATTGCTCATTCAAATAATAAATTCGAACCAAACTGAAAATTTGATTTTTGTCAAGTAGAATATTCGACTAAATGCTGGCTGGAAATTCGACTTCAACTGGAAATTCGAGTTTTCATTATTACGAATATCCAACTCACAGCTGGCTGGAAATTCGAGCCCGTTATTGGCGTGCAGCTGAAAAATGAATTTATCACATAACCTGCGGCCCAGGAGTGCCGTAAAGCCGTGCCGTAAATATCGTTCGGCACTCCCAGACTGTGCAATAAATATGTAAATGAGCTTGACGTGACGTTAGCCAATCCATGCATTGATCCGTCAATGACGTCAGGATAATATCAACGTCTCCATGACGTCGCGCTAATTGTACCGCTGAATTTTGTCTGAAACTTATGCAGCGTACATCATCGTTTTGAACAATAATGAGCGTTTTCTAAGGTTATGTGATAAATAGAATCGTACATTCGTGCTCATTACATACGAGTTTTATTAAACTCGTCGACAAAAACAATATGACACTCGGCAGAGCCTCGTGTCATATCATTTTGTCCACTCGTTTAATAAAACTCGTATGTAATGAGCACTCATTCAAGATCCTCTATTTCTAACTACGATCTTCCAACTTCCAACTAATTTCTCGGAGCTAGTTGACATTTCGATACCCGAATCAACGGAAGACATCAACATATAAGCTTACAAGCATTTTCCAAATATACAGGCATGCGACAATTGTGACCGCTTTACGTTGGAAAGATCGTCGGTACTCGTCAGCATCAGACTACGAAGAAAAAACTAAATTAAACCGATTAACCGTGTACATCCCTAGCTTTAATAATTATAAAGAATGAACAATACGTACAAATAAATAAGTCACGAAACTAAAGGAGCGTTGTACATGTATATGTTTGATACTGCACCGTGTGTATCTCGCTACTGCACCGTGTGTATCTCGCTACTGCACCGTGTGTATCTCGCTACTGCACCGTGTGTATCTCGCTACTGCACCGTGTGTATCTCGCTACTGCACCGTGTGTATCTCGCTATTGCACCGTGTGTATCTCGCTACTGCACCGTGTGTATCTCGCTACTGCACCGTGTGTATCTCGCTACTGCACCGTGTGTATCTCGCTACTGCACCGTGTGTATCTCGCTACTGCACCGTGTGTATCTCGTTACTGCACCGTGTGTATCTCGCTAAGGAGACGCAATCGGCTTTGTTTTATGAAACGTTATTCGGCACACCAACATAGCATTTGGTCACGTGGTATGGCAACAGCGCAGACCCAATCAAGTGTATCCAGACCCATTGTATATCCAGTCTGGAGAGGGGCGTGGTCGATACCCCAAGTACCTGTGAGAGGATGCGGTTCGGTTGGATGTACGCTCAGGGACTAAAAACGCACACTTTATTTGACATGTATACTGGTAAAATTTACAACATTATTACTGGGTATTGAGTAAATAAACGTGTACATGTATGTGCACACTCACATAATAGTTAGTAATGAGATTACTGGAAAACAGTCATCGACATTGGTCAACAAATTAGCTTTAACAATTGTTTTAATCTAAGAGTCCAGCTTGGCACAAATCACACTTAGGCTGCGTTTAATGCTCCATGGACACGATAGGCAGGCAATTATTCTATGCATTTCGTCTTTTAGATGGTATCGTATTTTATGCTGTATTTGTAACTTTTACGACTCTTGGATAAGACCGTCACGTAGTGGTATGTAACTTATTTTGTGTTGGAGCACGTGCAAGGAATCTGCAGTACGAGTTTATCCATGACATGGTGTGGTCAGCAGTAGCCAAGTCTGAATATGACGTAGGTCAATCCATGAATCACGTATGTTATAGACCAACATGTAATTCCATGGGTTTTATAAATAGTCACAAAATCAACACACATATGGACCTAATGCACTTATCAATGTTTTCCCTCAGAGGGGGGGGGGGGGGAGGCGATGATGCACAAGGAATTAGACTTTCCCGATGTACGGGAATTTGATAAGCCTTGTCGTCACATGTAGCGGGAATTAGACTTGGTCGTATTTTATGGACCAGGTGACGGGATTTAGGCAGTCGCCTATTTTCACGTTAGAAATCTACCATATGGTATTTGACATCAAGAAGAACCAGTCCCCAAGGAATGAGGCAGAACTATCTGCAAATTGGAGGGAAATTTGACAACCATTTTCCAAAAATGTCTAATTCCCCTATATAATCCCGCCGCCACATCCCCCTTCCCTCTTGGGGAAAAATTGACAAGTGCAATATATAATTATAAGAACAATAGTACACGCTGTTTAAGGTTTAAGCCATGCGCTATGGATATTTTAAAGAATGAAATGTATCGTGCTTATCTAGAACTATAGCCACCTGGAAAGTGAGTGTGCTTATAAAATCAATAAAATTGAGTCGCAAGTCGGTTGTTCATTCCACCCTTTCTTTTTTAAATTATTAAATGACATTTCTGAATCAAAGAACTGTGTATTTTTGGTAAACTTCTCCGAGTGGACAACTAACTGTTACTACATGTATATTCAGGACCTGGAAGTTACTAGGTTTGGGAATCGCATGGTAAACACGGTTTTCCTAAATAGTAAATACCGCGTATAAATACCACGGTATATAGCACAGATAATTTGACATGATCCTGACCTTTATGGAAGAATATATTACAAGTTTTTGCATTGAATATATAAATTTCCGAGAGCAAATCGTGCAATATCGGTCCTTTAGATTTGTGTTGATATTACACCTCGAGCGTTTTCGTGATACTTCCTGTCTATGAAAACATGCAAACGGGATTATAAATATAATTATAAATCAGCTGTTAAATTATGCTAATTAAATTTCGAGAGTCGTGTCAAATTCTCTGGACTATACCACCATCTTAATCACAAGACTTACACGTGTTGCTGGACTGCACAGCCATCAGTAATGGAGCCCGTATTGTTATATCCTTTATAAATTAGTAGAAGTAACATGCAATGGGGAACTCATGCATCGTGTAGTTTCCTGTTACAGCTGGCAACTTCAAAATAACTAAAGACAGAGTTGATGTTGATAAAAAACACCCGTATTCCCCAATTGGTACCGCGATATCGTACCATTGGACTATAGTACCACGGTCACCGGTATGCCGGTAATACAGCACACTTCTGCTAATTATACAATATAGTTATTACACCATCAAAAGTCTCTCAACAACAGTAATTTAACATCGCATTTCCCACAGGATGTTGCTATGGAGAGGTTCATTGAAAAACACTAGCCTAAAACACAAAGGTAAGTGATAGTATAAAGAATATTGGTAGCGTGAAATTACTTAGATATGTGTTGGCATATCAGTTCTATTTTATCAGCTATTGTCTCATGTGTGTGCATGCCAAGGAAACAACATAAAAATATACTATCTGTATCTACAATGTATATCGAAGGTTAGATGCAATACAGTCGCAGCGTGTTTGTCTAACTACAATACGTTATGATAGGTTTGTGTTCAACACTCGGTATAACATCGATAAAACAGCTGAAACTCTTCTTCAATGCAGCAAAGATAACTCATATTACACTTCTTATTGTATATGAAGTAGTTCTACAGGGCAATCGATAAAACATTTAACAAAATCTTTAAAAGATATGCATTGATTAAATGTGATTGCAGATCAATTGAATACAATGTTAACTTTCATGAAACCTGTTTGAAAGTTTTATGCAATGCAAAACCCACCGGGTGATGAGGATAACAGTGGGATGATAAAAGCAGAACTCACCACATTGCTGGTATATAACACATTCAAGCACAGCACTCAAACGTGAAACATGTTTTTCTCCGGGTAATGCACAATTTCAAAGGCCGCTGTGATCAGGGTGGTACTCACAAAGCATCTTAGTCGAAATCTAAGAAGTTTCGTAAAATCTTAAAATTTCCTTTAGTGTGTCACCTAAACAGGAAAATCCAGATTATCTAGTGTTAACCTAGTTTAGAACCATTTTTATTCAAACTTCGAAAACATCTTCGCCGGGAGGGGACACTAATTAGTAGCACTACTTTAATTATTTTTAGGTCTGATTTTAAAGCTAAGAGTGCAGGAAATTGCGCCATTTTTATTCAAACATCGAAAAAATCTTCGCAGGGAGCGGACACCCCTCCCTTGCCCTCCCTAACTCACCACCCATTTGGACCTCCTCTGGATACGACCCTGCTACTGATGGTCATGGTATGTGCACAGTGAAATGAACGACAGATACCTTCATCAGTACGGATGGGCTACGAACTCGCGTGTTTTGAAATGCCCAACTGTTTATTTACCGTCATCACTGACGAATTGCTTTTCTCTAATGAAATAATGAGTGGTAAAACGACGAGCCATGCGTTGTAAAGTTCGGAATTTCATGCACTTAAGTCTTAGAATACTAAACTAATCGCCGCCCATACTACTTAAGAGATCATAGATAGATTTCAAAGCACTTACGGTTGGAATTTGTTCTAATTTAAACAAATTAACGTTTAACAAAAACACTGAAGATAAATTGAAACATAACCGATGGCAACATTTCCTATTTTACTTTGCTACACATGTTATTGATTACCCCCATATCTACGTACGTAACTAAACAAATTGATTCTATTTTGTTGGTAGCCATGGCGATTTTACACAATTACAGTAAAACCTCAATAATAAGTCCACCTGTGGACCCTTACAAAAATGTTAACTTGGTTTTTATATATTACATTATATAAACATACAATAGTAACACGTCAGTCATAAATTAATTATACTAGAAACAGAAAAAATGCAAAAGTTGGTCATTGGTCAGTGTGCTAGTAAATTTGAAGAAAAACACTCGTTTCAATGGCAGATAACTCATAACAAGTTCAGTGACCTATAATTATAAAAAAAAAATTCAGTTTCTAACATGATTCGTGTAATTTTCAGGAATTATGAGTGGTATTTATTCTAACATGATCTTTCTTTGTAATGAGTATAATTGGCATTTAAGTAGAAAATGAGAGTTTGGTTCTATTTATCCATTTACACACAGTGGCGAGTGTAGATGACGAATTGCTCGTACGTTTGTAATACTATTATTTGCTAAATGATGGATTTTATATGAACATTCATATACCATTACACACAATAAAGGTCATGATTTAAAACGAACATTGTGACGCCAAAATCCCGTTGTCTGAATATGAGTGTGCTGACGAAATCGGCAACGAAAAGTTGTGTTGTGAATGAAATAACACAAATTACCAATAGCAATGTTGCGAAATGAATAATAAATACAATGACATTCAAATCGTTTGTGTGTATTGTACTTACTCTCGTACGCAGACATGGGAAGTTAAACGCCGATATGTGAACGTCAATATTTTTAGTCAACTTTACGCCGTCAATTTTATATGCAGCACTTCCGTGGCTATTTTAAAAAAATCCATGCAAGTTGCAAAGGCAAATTTATTCATTTCCGGTTGACATCTTAATGAAGTGTATCTTATTGTATGGTAATTTTTTAGAATCGTTGTACGCGGTTTGCGCCATGAGTTATGCCCATGAATGAGTATGAATACATTACATACAATGACGTCAAGATAACGTTGGGCCGGTGTAGCCATAGTGACGTTTCGGTTTCTATGATTATTCGACCAAATATTTCCTTAAAGAGCATGTTTTTACATTTGTATATCAGTAATACGCCTTTCTATTATCTGACCGAGTAACAGCAATATTGGTCTGATAAAAACGTTTTCCCGCGTATTTGTTGATAACCCCGCGTATATAACGAATGTCCAAGGAGACATATGGGTACATACAGTATACTTATAGTTACACGTTCATTGTTTTAATTAACGTTTGTTTCGTAAGTAAACAGAGAACATATTTCAATTAATAGAGTTATTCCAGGGTACTTAGTATGTCTGGCATGGGTAATTTGCCGCATGCAATTCCAACCGTTCGAACGGACAGAAGTTTTACATTAGGCCTAAAAATGTTTGTTTCCTGTGCCTATGCTAAAACAATGGGTTAGGTATGTCAGAATTTCACTTGTTTTTCAAAATGTTCATATATTCACCATAGCATAGAAGTGGCATAGATATTACTCTTTAGCCTCGATAATGTCTCATTAAAATTGGCCAAAATAAAAAAAACTACACACTGTGATGTGAATAATATTAAATACTGCAATGCACAAATAATTCAAAGCCATACATTATTGACGGCAACGACTAACCACCTACACATGGGACATATCTACAAAATGAAATTAAATAGCATTTTGTTCTCGCAGCACGCACCGAAAGCACAGTATATTTTATGACAACCCATTTTACAGTTGAGCCAATAGGACACTCACTTTAGTTTATTATTTCATCAAAAGCAGAGCCTCTATAACCAGTGGACATAGCCTGTGGTTAGTGACGTAGTTTTTGGTTAACATCGTTAGAGTAAACCTGTCAACCATACGTATTTTATTTTTTAGTTTGGCCAATTGTAACAAGACATCCTCAACGCTAAAGCCGAGAATGAGTGCTATCTCTGCCACGTAATATTTTTCTACAACAGGCCCCAGTTGTTCGACCTCGAAAGCGACTCAACTGCCTAGCTAGCTATCAGGTTTACTACGTCAAAGCAGGGCACCAATCACCCTAGTGAAGGCTCTACGTACTACACCGTAATAACTCATTATTAACCTTCTTTAGGTTCATCATAACAGGGCCTCATTCACAAGGGATACTAGTACATGTAGTTGCATGTTTTAATCATATTACACTACTACTATATAGTGGGACAAAATAATCTATCTATGTACATCAGCATGGGACCTCATTTACCCTCTGGAATATATACCATCTATTGGGACTAAAATAATCTCTATTCTACTACGTATATCATAGTGATCGGGAGACCTCATTTACCCTGTAGTTAACTGTGAAATAATGAACTAATGTTTTATAATGATACATAAACCTGTGAGTAATTAACGGAATCCGACACTAAGCGCACGTGAAATCACAGGTATGCATCTAATGCCAGAATCATTCACTAACTACTGTATACTGTTTTTCCTGGGAAATGACATTAACTAGAAGTAAACAAACTTAGTGCAGGAATGTAGTACAATTACTCTGTGAAGGATGGGACCAGGAACAGTTCGCACATTGTTCATCACGTGGTATTTAACGATCTTAGACATAAAGTATACTGTAACACTTTCATGTAAATCATTAATGATTAGACAATACACTGGGAGAGTTGGCAGGTTTACTATGCTAGTGCGGAATCTGTTGTATTGTATACATTAATTTGTATATTGTATATATACAATTATAGCATACCAGGAGGCAAGAGACAACGCATGCATTGAGACTCGGCAACAATTTTCCACATAGATATCATCGATTTTTACTTGAAAGGAAGTTATTTATTTCATGGAAAAGCAGACGAAATGTTACATAATCGAAATTCATACGCGAACGGACTACTCACAGTGAACAGTGAAATACGTCCATGGATATTGTGTAATCTAGTTGCCGTTTAGCACCTGTTAACGGGGCGGATTTGATTATTTATACCGGTATTATTAGGGATAATTATGTTAAAAAAGTTATTCGCTAAGAAATCAGTACATAAAACAAATGAACAGAGAGACGGTAATTTGAATTCTGGACAAAGAATGGCCAATGAAGAAAGAAAATTGAAAGCATTACAGCCACTGGACAATGCATCGAATAATGGAACATATTGTGACAAAGAAAACAACCCAGTTTCTACTTATAAGACCAGTGAAATGATAGCCGTATGCCATGCTAATAAAGATCTTGAATTCACGTGCTGTCAGTGTGGAACGCCAGACAGTTCAGTGAAAGCGGCAGGTTACTGTACGGATTGCAAACAGTTCGTGTGTGTTCCATGTATCGAGAGACATTATACAAAAGATCATATGATGGACCATATTATGTTGCAACTAATTCTGATAACGAAATCCACCAATAAAACAAATCTTAATGGGAAAACTGACAATAATATTGCTAAGGAAACTAATGATAAAACAAAGGATACCAAAGAAATAGAAGACACCGCTGAAGACCGTAGAGAAGCAATAGACAAGAACAGCGACATTCCGAAAGTGAAAGATTATAATAAAGAATTTGAAAGTGAGGCAAATGTGAAGGAATATTTAAAGAACGTGAAGGAATGTGATAAAGGTATTAGCAATACAACTAATGAAGATAAGCCGTACAGAGATTCGACCATTGACAAAGAAATGGAAGGTTCGAACGCACGTGCACAACCCGACAATAACATGGATAAAGGAGTAGTTAACAATATTCAAGAAGCTTTATCAGATCAAAAGCTTAGCAACGAAGTTCCTCGAATCAGAGACGCGGATAAACAAACCGAACACGATTCAACATTGGACACATACAACAAAGACGTGACAAATTCTCATAAATTTAGCAAACAAGGATCATGTCCGTACGACTCTAATACTGAGGAAAAATTACTAACTGCACATGTCAGCGGAAATGAAGCTAGCATTTCTAAAGAAACCATTCAAGTCAGTGAGAAATTGAGTGTTGTTCCTGAGAAATTTTCTTTTGTCAAGGATATAAAAGTGAAGTACGAAGGAGATGCAAAGAATTGCTTTATTTCTGGAATTGCTGTACTGTCTGATAAACGAATAGCTGTGCTTGATAATAACAATAAGAATATCAAAACTCTACATACAGACTGGGGAATTGACGGAGTGATTCAGTTTTCAAACAACGTTGGTGCCATGACTTCTCTTCCAAGTGAACAAATTGCTGTAACAATACCACAAGAGAAAAGAATCAAATTGTTATCAACAATCAACGAAATATCCGTGGTAGCCAATATTAGGTTTTTAGTGGAGTATTATCACATTGTGTATTGTAATGGAAAGTTGTTGGTTTCAATGCATGAACCTTTACAATTCCGCTTGTTAGGGCTGGATGGTATTCTCTTACAGAAAGTTATTCCCATGCCGGACGTTGCAGCATTTATTACCACCAAAGAGTGTATGCATCTTGCAATCAGTCAAGATGAAAAACAAACTTTTGTGTGTAATACAGAAACCAATGCACTTGTTGCCATCGATATGGAGGGGGCTCTGGTCGCTCTTAAAAACACGGAACTAGAAAAACCATCCGGAATTATGATGTCTAATAGTGATGAACTTTATGTTTGCAACAGAGACAAACATAGTGTACATAAAATGACAAGAGATTTCACAGAAGATCACGTGCTGCTCAAAGAGGCTGACGGAATTTTGTTTCCATACAGCGTGTGTTTCTATCCTGATAAGAAATACTTGTATATCAGCAGCAAATGTAACGACAAGAACTTTTGCAATAACGTTAAAATGTTCAAAAGTTGACAAAAGACATTCTGGAATTATTCAGGCTTGTTGTTCAAGTGCAATACTAGCTTTGGTATGATATTTTGTCCAGAGATGTTTTAAACCTTAAGGTATTGACGCATGTTATTTTATCAAAGCAAAACATAACTTTAATATCCACCAATACCAAGTGGTTAAAACTGAAACATGTACATACCTAAGAGCCAGATTTTTAAAAGTTAAGCGCGTTCTGTGATAATTTGGGCTAATTTTGTTTTTACTTAGTAATATTTAAGGCTTAGATCGTGTTGAAAACTACATTGTGTATTTTGTCACCAAGACGCCATTGGTGAAGCCCATCAAGTGATAGCTGATATCTGAGACAACATAAAATGTTCTTATATAAGTCTTAATCACATGACACAGGAATAGTAACGTTGTTCGTTGTACATGTATATATCGCTGGCTTAGAATTAGAAGGTCGTTAGTACTATTTACGACCTTATAAGACTCATGCATATGAAATATGGTGGTGCTTCTTATGATCCTATGTTCATGAAAATCGGAAGTGGTCATGTTCACCTAACTGAATTTTAAAAAGCTTGTTTTTTGCATAAGTAAAGAGTAGTTTTCAGACAGTTTATTCTTGTTTTCTGAAACCATTGATTTTGTACTTACGACCTTCTAATTATAAGCCAGCGATCTTTTGTTATAGAACAGTTCACCAAATTTATGTTATTTTTGTTAGTCTTTAATTATTATAACCCCATCATGTTTTAATGGCCATTTCTTGTTGCATTTAATCAGGCTGTTGTCGTATCAATATAGATACGTGTATGACTGTTTCTATAAACATGTTATTATGTACAATGTACACACTGCACACAAATCAATCCTATATACTACTATTGAATTGCAGCCCAATGAATGGTATATTTATTGAGGTGGTCTTTTTCTGCGTCTTACTGTTCGTGAACTATCTAAATCTTCGGAAAACAAATGTGTGCCAATTGCTGCTAGAGTTGCTTGAATAGAGCCATCAATATACATTTTCTTATTAAAATTCATTTGACAATGATTGATGAATTCACCAGTTAAATGAGTTTATACTTTAAATTTATTAAGGTAGATTAGGAAACATGTTCAATAGCTTACATAAATCACTTACAAAACTGCATTCTTGCCTCATCAAATGATCCATTATCATGAGGGTATGTTACAACAACTAGATAACATTTAGTATAATATATCTTTAATTTAACGTTTGGCATGTGTGGAGTATCATATAGAGGGTCCAGAGCCAGACTCTATTAAGAAATCCCAGTGCTATAGGTTCAAATGACTTCCTATGAGTATTATCTTTATGCTAACTCTTATGACTTTTTGTATGTAAGTCAATGGCTGCAAATACACAATTTACTGTCATATCTTTAGTTGTTGTTACACTGATTCTATTGACATCCATCAAACACCAGTACTACTGTAAAACCACATATTTTTGTGGGTATCAAATTTCGTGGATTTTGATAAAAATACATTTCCGTGGGGTCGTAAATTCGTGGATTAAAGAACTTGAAAGGATGTCTGAATTTGAGAAGTTGATTAATCATGGGGATTAATTTTGTGGTCGACTTCAACAACGAAATCAACGAAAATTAAGCTCCCTCGAAAAATAATGATTTTACAGAATTAAATCACATTGTTCATAGGGTATTTATTTTTATTGATTTTTATGGATGAACAAGACCACAAATCAAATCCTTAAGGCCTCTAAAATAAGTGACAAGTTGTTCCCTTGCACAAATTTAAGACCCCTGGAAATACCCATATCTTCCAACATTCATGAAATTAAATGTACTTGTACATTATATCTTCAGATTGATGATTATTAATGTTTTCCTTGAGTACATAATTCAGTTAAAATACAAGAGAAATTTAGTTCAGTAAATGTTATAATACATTTGGGTACAGAGAACCCTTCCAGATAGTTTATTAACACTCAAGTTTTATGATGTACAGTAAAAGCATTCATGTTCGTGGGCATTCAATTTGTAGATTTGTTAAAATGAAATTTGTGCTTTTGTTAATGTGGATTACAAAAATTAGATGACACACCTGTTGTTTTCTAATTAAAGAGTTTGTTTAATTACTTCAGTATGTGGTCTGGATTCTGTAGTTAAGTATATCCAGGAAATCAAATAAAACAATCCCATATGAAAAGTAACGAGTTTACAATACAAGGTTATCCATGCCTTACACCATAACACGCTGTTTGTTTTGTCTGATGAACATATTGTTTATTGCATCATAAAATGCTGGTTTTTTATTAATATCAAATAGACAATTTATTGTAAACACACTAGTTATTCTTTTACACACTTAAGAAGCTACAAACGGAACCTCACATAAATAATATCATTTTGCTATTATGTATTGCTTAAAGCAAATACTATCAATTGATATGTATACACGTAGATTGTAACATGACTTTTTGTAACCATACCAATGTTAAGTTACAGTAGAACTAAAGCAGCCAGTTAATGAAAATTCACATTGGCTCATGTCTTAAAGGATTACATTGTAATACAAGTCAAATAGTTCCTGCGAGCAAATGATGTACTGACTTCATTTAACAGAGAATTGACAGGATCCTCGACCTTCTATCTGCATAATTCAACAGCTGATGTGTATAAAAGTAAGCATGAAAATCTCAAAATTGTGAGAAAAAAATAAGCGCGATAGGCCGGTAGCTTTCAAATTGGGAAAACTATATGCACGATAATATGACATACGAAATTTATCAACAAATTGTTAAAAATTTTCATGTATAACAAACCAATTTTCAAGACACTTAATTGCATATTATGACTCCCTTGTTCCATATAATATGTATATGCTTATAAATAAAACCTCGTATCAGTTCATTAAAAGGTCCATGGTCTCAATATTGCCTAGCGCTCACTGAAATTTCGGACAGTTCGGTAAATAAACTATTGCAATGCGACAAAGACCGATGTTCTCCACATGGAATAATGGAATTAGTCTGGTTCACGACATACTTACAAAATGCATTTTTTTTTTTTTTTTTTTTTGAAATCGTAAACCATCGAGAACAGGTCACGTGCCCCCCATGGACTTTTTACTTTATGCTATCCAATATACCTGCTCCCTCAAGGCTCGCAGGTAACAAGTACATCTATAAAGGCTTTTGATGCTTGGGAAAACATTTAAAAATATTTTTTGGAGGGGATTCTTTTCGAAAATAGGAAAAAACATACTTTTTGAACAGAGGAATGGGGCTGAATTTCAGCCCCCAAAACAACTTATGGTAAAACCTCAATAATAAGACCACCATTGGGACATTTGAAAATTGGTCCCGTTAATGAGTTAGTCTTAATATTGTGGTTAAATAATAAACAAGACAGTGAATATGGGCTGAAATATGGTATTAACTTTTAGGTGGTCTTCTAATTGTGATGGTCTTTCAGTCTAGTTTTACTGTACAATAAAACCTCTGTAGAGCAACACCCTTCCATGGAAGCTACTTATATTGGCTATTGATAAAAGGTTGTTGCTATACAGAGGTATAATTATTTATAGTAAATACTAGAAGTGGCTTATGGAAATTTTGAAGGTGTTGTTTTAGAGAGGTCATTGCTCGAAAGAGAGCTGCTCTGGAAAGGTTGAATTGTACTTGATATACCACACAGCAACTATTCAATCAGTCATTTCTATATAAAATAATTATATAGAGGATATTTGTTGATTTTGGTGCAAGATTGAATTTTATTTCACTGAGTGATCACAGAAATTAATATTTTAACAAGTGGCGTAGCCACGAGTGAAAATTTAATTTTCTGTAATCACGAGTGAAACAAAATTTGATCTTTCACCAAAATCAGCAATTTTTTTGTTTATTACATGTTTCAATTTCTCTTAAGTTCTTTATGTGTATGGTTATGGAACAAGCTTCTAAAACAGTGAAAATAACAAAATGATAACTTCACTGTTATTTTCACAGTTACTTTCACTGTAAAATCTCCACAATCCATTGATAGCAAATAATAAACCTGTATAGTAACAGTTACCTGCTTAAAGCAGCCATATTTCATGCATCAGATGTATCAGTGGTTTTCCTACACTATCTCCAGCTCCTGAAAATGGACTCATTCTAAAAGCAATTTAGGATCCATTCCATTCCCAATGGAAAGTATCATCCCCTTCCCCCAAAATTTGAGAATATATAAAATTATTTCTAGAAAACCCCTGTGTGTGCTCTGATAGGCGTTTTTGAGAAAGGTTAAACTGCAGTTTATATACTCCCACACACAGCATGTCTCTCAATCATCATTTAAGTTAGCAAATTTTAATTTTTCATAAAGAATATTGAGTTAAATCATTTTCTTGGAAATGTATTCAACAAAATCCCTGGGGCATATTTGCACATGTCGGTAAAACATTCCTGACAAGTTTCATAATCAATCATAACTAAAATGCTTTTGAGATCCAAACCACACAACTATATGTTGCCTGTTCACCAAAACCCTTACAAATAAATGCACCAATAATTTTTTTGATCTGTACGTAATAGCAGAGAAGTATTGGTTTGGTTTATTGGGGTCTAACACCATTTCTCAACCACTTTTTCAGCTATACACGTGTTTATACGGCGACAGATTTACCTAACAAGTTTTCCTAGACTGTATCCTAACCTGTTCTTACCCACCCTTCCACAAGGAATTGGCTCCACATGTGGAGGAAAATCATATTTGTTGTCAAATTTTCATGGAAGGGTATGACCTGTTGCGGGATATAAAGTCTGGAGAATTTGACATGACTCTCCACGTTCTTTTAGCATAATTTAACAGTTGATATATTGTCTATATTCATAAGCGGGCAGTTTTACGAAGATGCTCGAGGTGTAATACCAACACAAATCTAAAGGACCGATATTACAAGATTTGCTCGCAGAAATTAATATATTCAACGCAAGTCCAATGTGATATAGTCAAATTCTCCATGCTATATTAAGTTATGAATGTTAAATCTAGTACATGTACCTATTGTCATCACTGTAAGTGGTCACATGAATTAAGCAACCACCTGTCTTAAGCAGTCAGCAGAGAGGATAAAGGTCATGTTTATAATATAATAATAAAAACACCTGTATCAAACAACCATTTACTTTAAACAGCCACATTTAATGAATGAATGGCATGCATATCATTTTCAATTACATGTACTGCAAAATTATTAATATTTATCTTCATTAATTTCGAGATGAACTAGATTGAGAAATTAAGTCCCATACAATAATTGAACTAAAAAATATGTCCTGACATCCAGGGATTTTTCTATCAATACTTCAAATCCATTAATTTAAGAATTTTTACCATCCAATTTACCATTTTGGCAATATCTGTGAAATTAAGTACCAACGAAGATGAATGATTTTACAGTATGTTTTTGTCAGTCTAACTGATCATCGTCCAACAGAACCTTTCCAAATCTGCCCATCTGAAAATCCTTGATAATGTAACTGCTAGATTTCTCAAAATTCAGTCTGTATTTGGTGTCAAAAGATTTATTATCTTTCACCTGCACTACAAATCTGTTTTTCTTTGCCACCTCAGATAACAAGTGATTCACATCATCGGTCGATTCATCTAAATCATAGAGTTTGGTGTAGGAATAGTTCTTATGCTTATTTAACCAGTACAGTAAATAGTCGACTAGAAGTTCCTTACCAACAAGGTGGTTAGGTATACAATCACACAGAGCTAACCTCATACCCACATCTACATTAGCAATCCTAGGATTCAGAATACCCGGCGTATCAACAACATACATCTCCGGGTCAAAGTTAACTTTTACTCGATTCATTACCGATCGTGTAACACCGGGCATGGCTCCAACTAACGCTATCTTCCGTCTGGTCGTATACGCATGAACCAATTTATTCAACAATGTAGACTTCCCGACGTTTGGAATTCCAATGACTAAAATGTTATACCTATTCAACACATCAGTTCTGTAACGTGGACGCGCTTCAATCTCCTTCATTAACGTAGGTACGATGTTATTCCTCAAATCTTTGAGAATATTTTTGGCAGAACATGTTGAAAACATAACGTTATTTACACCTTCACTTTTCAATTTCGCAACAATTTTGTCTTTACGTAATAAATCGGCCATATCACACTTGTTTAGCAGTAACATATGAGGACGTATGTGGATGACATCTCTGAGTTGTGAGTTCCTTCCGGAGAACGGAATCCTAGCATCGTGTACCTCTATCACAGCATCTATATTGTGTAATGATGACTGGATCTGATCTACACCCCTCTTCATGTGACCTGAAAACATAATTATTAAAAATTTTGAAATCTTACATCCACTGCATTAGTCTTCTATTAAGAACCATCACAGCACAGACAGCACAATTTCCAATTACCCCATTGTGCAACCAGAAGCAATTTAAAATAATTATATTATTATAAAATCAACAATGAATTGTCTACAAGTACTTTTTAGAGAAACGCTTTTATTACACAGAAACTTTTTAGCAGTCAATGGGAGATAATTACATTTATTATGTAATTTTCGAATGTTGGAGTTGATTCCCTTGTTTAGAAATTTAGATTTAATGTAAAGGTTGACACAACAAGTCTTATAAATTACATGCACATGACTATTAATAGTGGCTTATGTGAAAGGAGAGAGAGACTATTACAACTCAAACTGATTTTAGGTGACTGTTTCCTAGCTTAATGTTGACTGTTTCCTAGCTTAATGTTGACTAACTACAATACTTGTTCAAAATCAGGGATAAGGTCTAGCCCTATAACTTGAAGTTTTTATATTAAAACTATCAATACTTTGGTAACATGGGGGCACACATCAGAAGAAACGCATTTAAATGGAACATATAACTGAAAATTAAATTCAAACCAAGCAAGGCATGCAGACCAGTATTACTATGTAATTCAGAGCTCCAGATACAATTGGGAAATATACATTTATAGTACAATGTAGAAATATTTCTGTCACCAAATGCATTTAAAGCGTCATCAGCACATTCCTGTAAATTTCCCATATGACACACAGACAGAAATAATGGGACAATCCATAATGGCAGGGTACGTAATTCATAGTATACAAGACAGGTATATGATTCCTGTTGTGAAAGCTTGATCACTAAAAGATTGCAGATTATGTCAAAAGCACAAAAATACTTGAACAAAACAGCATTTTATTAGGTGAGTTTAACACACCAGACTGCAGTGTATCACAATAAATCTAGTTTGATTTATAATGGAAGCTCACAACAGAAAAAAATAATTGAACACCAGCCCGTGATTTCTTGGCATTCGTGCAAAAGGTTGCCAGTCAAGCTCAGTAATCATCTGAGTAATCTAATTCAGAGCTACAGATTCAATTGGGAAATGCACATTTATACAGTTAGAACTCGATATAACGACATCCGATATACTGACAAACTCAGTATACTGACATCATATTTGGGGACAAAAGTATTAAAACGCTCTTTGTATCAATTCAGTATACTGACATATTCGTTACAACGACATTTTTCTTCGAAACGAACAGCGTCGTTGTATCGAGTTCTAACTGTAGTACAATGTACAATGTAGAAATATTTCTGTCATCAAATGCATTTAAAACCTCATCAGCACATTCCTGTAAATTTCCCATATGACACACAGACAGAAATAATGGGACAATCCATAATGGTATGGAATTCATAGTATACAAGACAGGTACAAACAAATAAAAAATATATATGATTCCTGTAAGCTATTGCACAGATTATGTCAAAACAACAAAAATACTTGCACTTAACAGCATTTTATGAGACAAGTTTAACACACCAGACTGCTGTGTATCACAATAAATCTAGTTGAATTTATAATGGAAGAACTGTATCCAGTCACTTGAAACTGTACAGCGTAGAGCAGCCCGATTCGTCACAGGGGACTATCATACCACCAGTAGCACCAGCAACATGATGAACCAACTTGGATGGCAACCCTTGCAACTACGAAGACAGTATGCTAAGGTCATCACGGTGTATCGAATCATATACTGCCTGGTCGACATTGATTCATCACCCAACTACCGTACCTCAACTGCAATTAACACCTCTGCAAGATTCATGGTACCATTCTGCAGAACAGACAGTTATCGACACTCCTTCCCGTCCAGCATACGCCTATGGGACACTCTTCCAGTCCATCTGACAGGAGCCCCTACCATCGAGGCATTCAGGTCGGGCATCGTCGGACAGCTGTAAATTTTCACTGAGACGTTTTTAGCATTTTAATCCAGCACTCGTTTGAACCTCACATCCACCTTTGTACATAGCCTCACACTGTTAGACAATGCCCCAAAGTGGGCCCTGAACATTAATGGAAGAAGAAGAAGCAGAAAAACAGATTGAACAGCAGCCTGTTACTTTTTGGCATAATCAGAGCAGCACTTTACAAGGGGTAGTCCAAGGTCTCTGACGATGATCATTCCATTCAAAGGTCGACATGTCAGTGTAAATAAAAGACCATTTAGTTATGGTATCCAGAACTATACAAGGGGTTGCCAGTCAAGCTCAGTAATCATCTGGCTGGTGCAGCTGGTAGTGTGGTTAACCCCTTTACAAATATGACAGTGTGATGGACTGCCAGGAGCTCTAGATAGCTGTGTGATGTGAGTCCCAACCAGGGAATGTATTAAAGTCTGTTTTATGATTACTGGGATCTGGCAAACCTGGGCCTTGGTGTTCAGTGGGTAACTTTCTGGTCTCTGGTTTAAACAGGAGCTGTTCTATGAATATTAAATGAAACTATAGTAAAATCCTTGGTTTAAAATTCAGGGCAAAGATCTAAAAATACAATTTAGATCTCTTGAAGTTTTGTCAGTACGAATATTTTCGGTACGAAACATTGACATTGTGTTACAAAACGCTTACCTGGAAACCATTGAATACTGGAACCATTAGGGATGACAAATGTGTTCCGCATTTTAAATGCCAATGGAACGCCTCGAGATGTCATACTGAGAAAACTTGTAGCAGAACGTTTCTACAATGTGACACAACATCAAAATATTGTAAAGGGGAGGCAACCGCGTGGAGATCAACGGTAAGGGTTAAGAACAACACTATCCGGGTAGGTCGGAAATTCCGGGATTATAACCGTCTGTTTGTTATGTTATTTTAGGACGGTTGATAGCTTTGTTGTATATTTATTACATATTTCGGTTCGTATTGATGTATTACATCATTACATCATTTCAGAATAAATTATTGCATGCTTATATTAACTGTCATGCATTGCTTTTACGTCTTTGACAATTTAATTCGATTTGTAATATATTTTCGCGATATTTAAAATGACAAGTTTAGTAAACTTTAGCAGTTGGTGATAACTAATCTTTTCACTTCAGTCAGAACTACAGATAAGCTGCGTATTGGGGGTAATTACCCAATTCATTTTCTTAAAAAAAACCAATAGATTTTGAGAGAAGGAAGTAAGAAAAAGCAAAGACAATCTAGCTGAAATACCCAAATAGAAAATGATGTTATAGTGAAAAATAGTGCATAAAAGATCATTTACCATAGATGTGTTAAGAATTAATAAAAACCCAATTAAAATTTGCCAAACCCAAACAAAATTGAAGCTCGGGGGGGGGGGGGTAAAATACCCAATGGACTAAAACCTTATCTGTTGCTCTGCTTCGGTGTAATGAATAATCTTTACTGTAACGGTGCTATTTATTTATTTATGTGTTCATAACTTATGATGGTCGTTTGTTATTCTTCATGAAAACCAGGACATGTTTTCCTTATCAAGATTTTAATTTTCGGTGTCCAGGCATGTCAAGAAATTGAAAGCAGATAAAAGTGTATTATTTGTGATATTGTTTGTAACATAGACATGTAAACTGGATAAGATTGGATTTTCTGCAAGTCATGGTGAATTTACTATTGAACCCTGTATAATTCCTCTGTGTACCACATCGGCCTACTTGACGCGTCTATCACACTGTAGCTGAACCGTCAGTAATTAAAAAGCATCATCAAGTCTGTCTATCCGCTCCCATTCTCAATAACCTTTATTTTAATATCATCACAGTGATTTTTTTCGCTTCTTTGGGAAAGGGTCCGGGTCCGTTCAGATTGGGCATTTTCGCGTCGTGACAACTTGAAATTGGGAATTTTCATGAAGTAGAAAGGCCAAATAAAACAGAAAAAAAGATTACATATGACTGTTTACAGGTTTCTGTAAACTTTTATGCTTGACCTCTTGTCAAAAATGTTCATAACTTTGTCATTTTATGTCCGATTTTGAATTTTTTTTTTAAATGTTCATTGGAAATATCTCCCTTCATATTTGGGAAACTTAGAGCCTTTTTTAAATTGGGAAGGTACCGTTTACCGTTAGCAAACAAAGAAGGAAAAAAATCACTGCATCATAAGTCAAGTAAGTAAACCATACTAGCAATGTCATTAAAGTCAGATCCTAACATTTGCTCCTTTCGCTTTTATGGTGTCGTCAGATATCCTATCTGCGTAAAGTAGTGGTCAAAGCGTAATAAGGGTCTGATTTTAATGAGATTGACAAGTAGCATAACCCTAGGATGACTTTGTTAGGAGTTTTGGCTCATTTAACTAGGCATTCTGGTTAACCAAATTTATAAAGTTGAGCCAGTCTCCAGGACAACCTGCTATTTTGACAAAAATATTGATTTTGAGATTTTCCATAGTTTTAAAGAATAATGTTTATGAAGCAAAATGCAAAAGAAATTTTGCTGATATCATGAGTTTTAAGGAAGTTTCTGCTGTTTTTGTAGAGTCCCTATTCAGAGTTTTTTGTGTGACGTCGCAAACGTCATTGTAGGGTTAACGCATGCTTTTTCGGGCTATAACATCTGCAGAGTCCCGAGGGACGGTTGGTGCCCAAGCCCGCCAGGGCGAGGGCACCAACGCTCCCGAGGGACTCTGCATATGTTATAACAAGAAAAAAACATGCGTAAACGCTATTATAGCATACAAAACATCAATTAATGCGTTTGTTTGTCAAAATAATGATATTTTGGCGGGAGATTTTGTGGCGACGTCACGAAAACAAACGTAACGTCATACCAGTTATTGTTATGCACGTCAACTTCCGGGATCCGCAAATACAAAGAAAACATGGATACTGCGGGTTTGTTTACATTTATAATTAAAATATTATGGAAATATTATAGAAAACTAATTAGTAGTTAGAAATAATTAGAATTACTGATCATTTGACGCTGTACAACGTTTATAGTCGCCGGCGCGGCCCTGAAATAAGCATACGTAAAACTGGACGTTAACAGCGCGTGAATCTTTATGTTTACGCATGGTTTTCGTCCCGTTAACGTATGGGCAAAATCACGTTTTTATGCTATAATCTAACGTTATAAGACGTAACTGTAACACGTTTTTCATAATTACACCATTGGATGAATTTTTGACATGAACTGCTCAAAATAGTATCATTGTTTAGAATTATGTTTTAATTCTTAAGATATAGATCAAAAACGAAATTGTTTGCATTCAGAGAAAAGCTACTGCTGTTTTACACAACTAACTCCAAGTTTTTCTCCATTGGATTATGTTTCCGAAATTGGTCACCATAGCAACAAAGTATGTGATTTCGACATTATTTATGAAAAAAATGAAAGCTTAGAAATAGTACTACAATGTATACTGTATGGGTCAATAAAATGGAATCAATAGATATGTATTTTTGCATTATTTTAGAGCTGTATCAAAACCTTGTAACATAATTATGACAATTATATAATGTCAAGATAGCAGGTTTTCCTGGAGACTGGCTCAGTTCAATGTTTGATTACTACCAATGCTATTGTACTGAAACTTGGCGCACATACTTACTATTATTAGTCAACATTACTAGACGTGGATAATTTTGTTAGAAGTGGCTCTTTTTAACTTAGACGTTTTGGTCCATTCTTTTAATAAAGTTCAATATTTTGTTTATCCCCAATGCTATTGTAATGTAACTTGGTAGGCAAAAATAACAATAATCTGCAATTTTTTTTATTCATTTTCATGTTTAAACCAAAATAATACCGTAAACCTAGAAACTATTTCACGCGATTTAAGTTCGAGGAGTTCGCGAGTGGTAGAAATTCGCAAAAGTAAGTAGCCGCGAAAGTGTTCAGAACATGAAAAACGCGAAAGTTTCTCGTTTTGAACGAAATTCATAGTGTTTGTGTGCGATGTTTACAAGGCTGTATTAAGTATGAAATCAAGTTTTACGTGACGGGATTTTCACATCAAGAAAGAAACATTCTTTTTTAGTGAACAACTATGTTTTTGAAGAAAATTAATTCCATTAAACTAATTTCACAGTTGCTGCATAATTACTTGGTCATTGAACACACATAATACGGGAAGTTAAACGCAGAAATGATGCAGTTTGTGACAGTTTAGATAGATTGTCAATTATTTTGTATTCAATGGACAAAAACAATCGATGTTTGACTGGGCTTAACAAAGAGACAAATGATTAACCAAAGGTGAGAACATTGAGTAAGCGTCAATTATATACTGTACAATACGTGAAAGTAGGTACATGTATGTGATAAATTGTAACAAAATTGAATTTGTCACTATGCGACTTAGGTTTCGCGGAGTTTGTGGGAGACTAAAATACGCGAAATTTTGTAGCCGCGAATATGCCGACGATCGGCAAAAAGTTAGTATTCGCGAAAGTAAAGTGGTTTACAGTACTAGACACTCCCAACATACAGTCTTTATATTGGTTGATAACAGCTTTCCCCTTTGACAATTAATCCAGAAATCCTGGAAAACAGATTTTATCCAGTATAATGTGGATATCAGTACCCATACCCGGTACTTTCATGTCGCATACTGGTATATTTATAAAGCAGGTTGTTTAAATTGCAGATAATTTTACTCAATGACTTGTGGACATTAAACATGAATTTTTCTAACATACATCAAAGACTCCCCAAGAAGAGACATAGACACAGAGACGATACACAAATGATTTTCAGGTAAATAGCGGATGTTAGTTCTGCTTTCTACATAATGTATTAAACATTTAGTTAATACATTACTTACTTACAGCATTTAAGGCAGCAACAAAGGACATCCACCTGAGTCTGTATTTGGCTAACTTCTCCCCTGTTCCCCAGGTCTCTCCCAATGAGTATTACTTTTCAGTTTAGCTTCCATGGTGCCCCTCTATGTCAACATTGGTGACCCTTTTACAGTCTGTGAAATTAGCACTTATTCAGTTGTAATTATTGATTCAGACTAGTAACTTCTGCAGCCAGAAAATATAAACTGGGTATATGTGTATATTATAACGACAAACTATTCACTTTCGTTGATTTGGACAAGTAGTTTCCAGTCCTAAAGTCACAGACTGCTTGAATGCATAACTCAAAATAAAGCTCACTAGCTATTGAACAGGGAATATGGCCGTCTTCCTGACTATGTAGAGGACCTTATGCTGCTTGGAAATCTTCGACACTAGACAGTGTTTTATTCACTTGTCAGAGACCTTTAGATTTTGTTCTTGACATTCTTCATTTATAAGTGCAGCGCATGCTCTTTATGCCCCCCCAAATTGACAGTTTCGTTTAATATCATGTTCATCATGGCGTTGCCTTAAAACTTGGCATACTTGTTTACCATCATAAGCCCCTTACATTATCAAAGCCATGTAACGCTATCCAACATTATTATAGAACTATGGCCCCTAATTGACTTAGCTTTTTATGGGCAAGGCTTCCATGGGGGCATAAGCGTTTATTGAAGGCAGTCTTGTTTTTGAGTGACAGATGTCTATTATCGGTATTCCATCAAGTTTGGTCAAAATGTTTATCTTGATTACCTTAAGGTCAAGTTCAACGTTCAATGTTTAGCAAGTGAGTGTCACAGAATCTATGATCCTCTCGTTATAAAATTGCTTTCCTTGTTTCATTTCCAGTTCGCAGCAAGAATACTAGCTGGGAAGTCCCTGAAACTGGGGCTCTTCTCCCCAACATTTTATAGGAAGAAAATTGGGTCACTTTTGCTGGATGGTGGAGAGAAGCTTAGTAGAGGTAATGTAAAATGTTACGAAATGCTTAAGTCAATCGCCATTTCAAGTCTTGTTTAACAGTGATCCTGCTACACAGTCATAACCCTCCTTACTTGCCCCACCACCATTCCCCCAACACTGAAAAAACACTGGTATGTATTGTACTTGACATTATTATAATAAAGAAAGCATGCCAATTGTAGTCTTTTGCATATTGAATGCAAACTGTGCATTATCACAATGCATTACAACAATTTATTGTACTGCAGAAAAATGTACAGATGTGTAAAAAGTATGCTTAAAGTACTATTTCTTCATAGTGTCACTTACTTTTTCTCATACACAGTTTAATTTAGAAAGTATTGGCAGTGCAACAAGTGCAAGGATTGGTTTCACCCAGAGTGTGTTAATCAGGACAGAGTTGATAGTCCAACGCCATTCTTTTGCCCAACTTGTTTGGTAAGCTCTGATTTATAATGAAAAAATATAGGTGTCTCAGCCCTAAATTGGCTAATGATATATTTATGCATTATCAAAAGTCATACGACAAAGTCATATAATTAATGAGACAATAAGAAGGTTGCATGTACCTTATAAGACTCATGCGTCATTGGTAATTGCATCTCAAAGAGCTTCTTATAAGCCTATTTTCACGAAAATCGGAATTGGTAATGTTGACCAAACTGAATTTAAAAAGCTTGTTTTTTCGTAAGTGTAGAGTAGTTTTCAGACAATTTTTCTTGTATTCTCAAAATATCCATTTTGTACTTCTTACGACCATCTCATTCTAAGCCTGGGGCTGAGCAATAAGCAAAACCTATAAATTCCATGATTAAAATTGCTAACTATACACAGGAGATAGATTTAACAGGCAAAAGCCAACCGTGATATACCGTTCATTTAATCACGCAAAAGCTCTATATGTTTACATGGAGTAAAATACAGAGTGTAAGAATTATCATTATGTAATCATGAATTTGTTAGGTTTTCGACTAAGTGATATACATGTATTATGTCTGCAAGCAGTATATGATTAACATATTTGGTAGTAATTAAAATATTTGTAATGTTTTACCTCAGGAATACTATGTGGAGGGTTGGAGGGTTACTAATGTAGAGGTACCATCTGATGAGGAAGACATAGAACAGGTAAATGAATTAGATGAGCTATTACTGAAATACTATTTAGAGAAAATTCAACAGGCCGTAGTTCTTTCTTTATCTGAGTTTATGCAGGACTCCATGTATGTTTGGTTGCAGTAATTGCTAACAGCTTTATATATCTCTTACAATCTTGTATAGGCCTGAAAGTGTTGATCAACTGACAGAAACAAGCAAACTAGCTGGGTGTGTTTGGCTTACATGTGATACATTTATCCATGAATGATCATATTAAACATACAAATCTTTGGTATATAAACCTCAAAGGGTAAAATATACACACAAATTCTGCTGCTGAAAGTACCTTGATATGCCTTGATATGGTCTTCAAGAAAAAACCCCACCATGTTCGATATGGCGGCCAATTAAACGGTTAGATTCGATTTCATACAAATATACTACTCAAAATTTGATAAGGGCCAAGAAAGTTTCCATTTGAATATTTTGCAAATTGAATAAGTTTGACCAGTAGAATTTTCAAAAACATAATGCTACATCTGCAACATTGTAAACCAATAAAGATTACTTCAAAATTTAATGTCTAAGTGCTGATAAGCCCAACCCCATTAAACTGTTTGTGCTGCATTCAAGCCTCTGTAGTAATGGAATGCGGTCATTTTCTTGGCATTTTGGGTCTTACACGTTATGGTAATAAAAACGGGATAAAGATTTCAATGTTAATTTAGCCACTTTGGTCCCCAGCAATAGGGCTTATCAGTTACCTGGAAAACGACGTCATTTTGGCAATGCGTATCAAATGCAAGACATCAAGCTTCGAACTTTAGAAGCAGATAAGATGGTATTTTAATAATTGCACAACGTCTTCTTCATCGGTTTTGTACATATAACGTGAGACTGACATCAAAATCAATTTCTTGGCCCTTAGCAAAGTTTGAGTAGTATAATTGAACAGTTTCAAAATATTGAAATCGGGTCCTTGAGAGTATAATGGGTATGATATCATCATGCACCAAGTGTCAGTTTCAACATTTCCACTCAGTCTTAATTATTTTCAGACTGAATCACAGCTGCATGCTAGTAATGACTCAAAGATACATTCGAAGACAGTTGTATCAGAGGTATAAAACATTTGAGCCAGTCACCAGGAAAACCTGCTATATTGACATTATGTAATGACCATTATGTAACAAGGTTTTGTAAAAGCTCTAATGTAAGAAAAAATGCATATCCATTGATTCTATTTTATGTAGTTTACTCACATAGTACTATACCTTAGCTTTAAACTTTCCCATAAATTATGTCAAAATCACGTACTTCGTTGCTATGGTGACCAATTTCGGAAAAGTACTCAAAGTGAGAAAAACGAGGAGTTAGTTATTTAAAACATCAGTAGCCTTACTCTAAATGAGAACATTGTCGATTTTGATAAATATTCTCAAAATTAAACGATTAAACTAAAATGTGATACCATTTTGAACAATTTATGTCAATAGTTGATCAAATGGTGTAATTATGGAATACGTGTCATAGTTACGTCGAGTAACGTTTGAATGACGTTAGCGACGTCAGACAAAAAAGCTCCGAAAGGGGACACTACAAAAACAGCTGTAACTTCCTTTAAAAGCAAGATATTAACAAAAAGTCTTTTGTATTTTGCTACATTGAGATTATTCTTTGAGCTATGGAAAATCTCAAAATCAATATTTTTGTCAAAATAGCAGGTTTTCCTGGAGACTGGCTCATTCATAGTATACACTAGTATAAAGGTATAGGATGGTCAGTATAATACAGCTTCAGATGGTTTACCGTTAAATGCTATTTATTTTGGTACACCAAGATTTATTGATACTGCTATTAGCTAACTAGTGTTTGTACTACAAAAACAAGCTGTAGCTTACAGTCTATAATCATAAGGTGACGATTGTTTTTGATTGGTTTAAGAATAAGATATATAATACCTTTAATTGTTCAAATCTATATTAATGAATTGATAGAAACTTCATGGTTCGTAATATTTGGTGAAATATGTCATTTTATGGAATGCCTACCATCCCACACTTAAAAATTGAAGATCTGTTAAAGCTGGTTTTGAAGAATATTATATATTGAAATATACCGAAACGTCAAAAAAATAATAGTAAATATCTTATTGTAAGATGACCTTATCATTACACACCAGCCAAGAATCATCCATGATCATTGGAGATACATGTATATTGCTTTCCATCAATTGTTTGGCAGTTGTGTATTTGAAAATTTCGTTTATTCTGCTGCTTGTGTCGTGACAGGTCTAGTTTTTGAAAAAAGTTATTACATGACGTTATGTTTATAGATAAAAGAGGGTTACAAGAGATGCTTTCAGATTACGTCTTCAGTAACAACTAAAAGGTATGAAATACTCAACTTCAGGCACTAGTTAACTAGTTTAAGTTTTGTAACACCACCAAATAATTTGGTACATAATCACTAGACAACATTTCTAATTAAACATGAAATTTCAAATTTGAATGAAATACATATCTATCGATTTATAGAAATAAAATTTCACAGGTAATAGTTCTACAGCGTAAGCAATAAAATTCCATACGGTTAATTTAAAAATCGTAGTTAACTTCCCATGCATTTGTAACACCTAAGATAAAAATTACACATTTGATTTTCTTATTGATCGACACATAATGGAGAAAAAAAAAAATGACAGATTTTTCAATGAATAAAGGGTCAAAATATGTTACTTCATTTAAGCCGACAGTCAAAGTATAATTAAAATGTATTCCTGTAATAATCAATATTTGTCTCAAATATTGCCAGGGAAACCTTTCTTAACAGATTTATGAATTTTGTCTTTCTGCTTAAAGAAAATAAAGTGAAATGGTCCTTTATATATTCATTGATAAATTTGATTTCTTTATATCTGCTGTAGAAAGGTTACCTGTGAAATGTCAAAGCATAATATTGAAAAATAAATAATTTAGTATGTATACTTAGAAGTGTCGCCTAGTGTAGATTTACCCTTGTCTGTTTATCCCATTATCTTGTGGCATCGCCTAGTTTATTTACCCTTGTCTGTCCATCCCATTATCTTATGGCATCGCCTAGTTTATTTACCCTTGTCTGTCCATCCCATTATCTTGTGGCATCGCCTAGTTTATTTACCCTTGTCTGTCCATCCCATTATCTTATGGCATTGCCTAGTTTATTTACCCTTGTCTGTCCATCTCATTATCTTGTGGCATCGCCTAGTTTATTTACCCTTGTCTGTCCATCCCATTATCTTATGGCATCGACTAGTTTATTTACCCTTGTCTGTCCATCTCATTATCTTGTGGCATCGCCTAGTTTATTTACCCTTGTCTGTCCATCCCATTATCTTGTGGCTTCGCCTAGTTTATTTACCCTTGTCTGTCCATCTCATTATCTTGTGGCATCGCCTAGTTTATTTACCCTTGTCTGTCCATCTCATTATCTTGTGGCATCGCCTAGTTTATTTACCCTTGTTTGTCCATCTCATTATCTTGTGGCATCGCCTAGTTTATTTACCCTTGTTTGTCCATTCCATTATCTTGTGGCATCGCCTAGTTTATTTACCCTTGTCTGTCCATCCCATTATCTTATGGCATCGCCTAGTTTATTTACCCTTGTCTGTCCATCTCATTATCTTGTGGCATCGCCTAGTTTATTTACCCTTGTCTGTCCATCCCATTATCTTGTGGCTTCGCCTAGTTTATTTACCCTTGTCTGTCCATCTCATTATCTTGTGGCATCGCCTAGTTTATTTACCCTTGTCTGTCCATCTCATTATCTTGTGGCATCGCCTAGTTTATTTACCCTTGTTTGTCCATCTCATTATCTTGTGGCATCGCCTAGTTTATTTACCCTTGTCTGTCCATCTCATTATCTTATGGCATCGCCTAGTTTATTTACCCTTGTCTGTCCATCCCATTATCTTGTGGCATCGCCTAGTTTATTTACCCTTGTCTGTCCATCTCATTATCTTGTGGCATCATAAATATGTAAATGTAATTAGTACTACAGTGACCATACTTCACAGAAATGTTAGTCACCATGGGTTATTGTGCACCTATAAATTTTATTCAGATCCAACAAGTATTAGCAGTCTGAGAGTTATTCACTTGAAATGAAGAAAAGTGGATGAAATTTTGCTTGTGTAGTGCATAACTTAAGTAATTGAGCCGCAGACATCAAACTTCATGAGATGTTAATATTTCAATTTGACAAAATTGTGGTAGTTATGACTACAGAAACACTGAAATAATAGACTGTCTACTGAATTTTTGCATAATTTATAGATGTTCAGATTTTTTCCTTAATTTATGTCTTAACATGATCATTTGGGTGTATGAAAATAGATTCAAGGATCAAAGTCATTGTTCTTAAGAAATAGAAAACTAATTATTGATATTTCATAATTGACTTTAGTTAAGCTTAACAGTTTACTGTCATGATGTAGGTGTATCCAATACTGTACTCTGTGTCTAGGAATCAATGAAAAACAATTTTTAAAACATTTCAATTTCTTTCTTTTAATTAATATGTCATTTTCTTCTTTGTGTAATATAGCAAGCTGCCTTGGCTTCAACGCCATCTTATGTTTTGTAAGGGGAATCCCATACAGGGCAATTGAATGAGTCTTTGCCATAAAGGTAAGCTTTCAGGATTGATACTTTAAAATACTTCACACCAAAACCAAAGTATTGTAGATCCTTTTTACATGTACTTACATGTTCTGTACAATCACGATTAAGACATGGTTAAAACAATATGAAATGGATACTGGCATGCAAGTTAAAATGATATTGGTAAAACATAAACAGCTATTGACAAATTAGTAAATCAACACACCCAACACTTAGTTAAACAGGTAAAATACATAGAGGATATTTGTTGATTTTGGTGTAAGATCGATTTTTTTTCACCGAGTGATCACAGAAATCTGAAAAAAATTGTGATCACCAAGTGAAATAAAATTTAATCTTTCACCAAAAATACACTTAAATTCTGTTTATTATATGCTTCAATTTCTCATATAATGGTGCAGTAATTGGCTTCATTGGAAAAAATATGTTGAAATAAGAACATCATGGCGTGGTTATTATGGCACCTTTTTAACATTATGCCTAATTTGAAACCCAGCGCCTTTGACGTTAAGTTTTTTTCTGTACCATACTGGAACCAGCTTAAAAATCAATAAAAATAACAAAATTATTTCCACTGTAATTTTTAAAAATAAATTTCCATAATACATTAATAGTATAGAATAAACAATTAATTTTCAAGTCTGGTTTTACAAACAGTTACAGTACTATAATCAATCTAAATTATCATTTTATGTTAGCTATATAGTTGTGTCTAGTGTTTATGCAAATATATATTTATTTATAGGTCTTGTTTATAATTGAGCAGAGAATAAGAAAACATTTCCTGAAAAAGACAGATTTCCTGAAGAAGACAGGAGGGTAAATAATTATAATAATTATAAAACAATGATTACATGATGCTATTGAAGTATTCACCTTTTATAATCTTATTTGACATGATTATAAGCCTGATACACTCTCTGCTACCATAAAGATCAAGCGATCCTGCCATAGTGACATACACATTGTCATGTATCAGCATTAAAAAAATTGTTTTGTTTCAGCAACATATTTTGCTGCCCGCCTTCTATATGACCAATCTGGAATCCGGCCGCCCCCAAACTGTTTAGACTATATAAAATATGTTTCATCCCGTGTATTTGGTAAAGGCTTTGAATATTTGAACCATTGAATATTTGATAAACATTTTGGATGATATACTGTATAGCGGGTATATTTCAAAGGGTCCATTATTCGCGTTTTCTGGAGCCTTTTGAATTCACGGTGTCTTGAATTCGCGCAAATGACCTCAACCGCGAATTTAAAACCTTGTTGGTAAACATGAAATGGAAGGTCATTCTTACATAAGTTACACCTTGAAAAATAAAAAAACCGAAATTGATTGCTGAACACAGACATTTATAAAGCTTAAAACTTAAATGCAATATCGTAAGAAAACCAGGCATAATGACAATTAAAGTATTCATTAAGACTAAGTGTTAATTAATAGTGAACATACATACGTTTTCACAAGCCGCATATGCTATCATTATATAGGTCCATAATTAATAATTAATTTGATGTAAATTACAAGGTTGCTTGTTAAGACAATATGAAAACCTTGTATCCTCTTTTCCTATGGATCCAGTCACTTAAGAACCAACATCCTATGTTTGACAAAATACTTTGGTGCAAGCTTGAAAAATGTTTAGAACATTTCAGTTGGTCTTTAATCTGCACAAATTGACCATAGTGTCTTGTCTTTGAAGTTCATTTGTGAAATATAGCTATTTAAATGACCAGGGGTGTGCTAGTCATAATTTTAGAATGTTTCCTATGGTTTCAGCCATTCAAGTTGAACATCCATGAAACTTATTTGAAGGATTCAAAGTGAAATATTTTTAGGTTATGTACATCAACCTTTCAATCAATGTTATGTATATAGTTACATCAATTTATTAACATCAAATGCCTTCAGAGAGTGAAACACCCTGTCTTTTTCAAAAGGTCCACTGAAAAAGTCATGATTTTTCCTGCTTTTGTTACAAAATCACTTAAAAAGATGACTTAATTTCATGAAAAAAGATTCATGAACATTTTTAAGAAATGTATCCCTAGTCTCTTCATGTATCCCACATAATTGAACATTATTTTCAACTCTTTGTGCTATATTTTTCAAAATAAGAGGGTGGCTGAATCCATAGGAAAGGATGAACTATAGGAAAGAAGGATACATGGATAACATCATTAAAAGATGCATTGTATTACTTGTGTTATAATCCAGCATTAATTCTTGTAAAAGTTCCTCAATAGATATTTGAGATTTTTAAGAAGGCCATGTTGGTCGAAACATGTATGTGAGTGTTAATTAAAGAAAATAATTTCAATGTAAGTTGTTGCTGGTGTATTTTATTTTATCAATAGATATTTAGTTTCTAATCACCTGCGGTTAAATTGTTAAAATTGCAAGTTGGCAAATGTTAGAGTTACCACTTTCTAATCGACCTATTGTAAGTATTATTTAAACTGTCTTATCACCCATGTGTTTAATTGTTTTAAAAGTCACAACTTATTTTGAGTTTTTACTTTACTTTCCCTGTAAAAGTTATTTTAACTTCAAAATCATCTATCTATTTCATTGTTAAATCTAAATCTCTGCTTTGAAACGTTGTTCCTTTTATTTTCTTATCAGCCAATTGTAAATTTCACTTGTAGGTGTACACTTGTAGTCTATTTTTGGTCATCAAATAATAATGTTTTGGAGTCTGTGAAGGTGTACACTTGTAGCCCATCTTTGGTTTTCAAATAGGAACGGTTTTCAGTCAGTGAAGGTGTACACTTGACAGTTTATATAAATACAATATTTCAAACCATACAATCTCTACTCCCTGTAAACATTCACTGCTATTTCTGGAATACAGACTGATCCTGGTAGTATATTGATTACAAATGGCACCAGGATAGCTCCCAAGATTGCTCCCAGGATTGCTTCCTTTTTGATGAATTTTGATGAATCCTAACAATACAAAAGAGCAATTGTGTACCTAGTGTTTAGGTGGTCTTACTAAGATGTTCTGCAAGGGAGGTAATGCTGTATGTACTCTGCTGATAGTGAGTGTGTTGTAAGAGTTACTGCCCTTTCTAGTACATCACATTGTAGGGGAGAATTCTGCTTGTAGTATAGATTGTATCTGACTGTACGTTTTGTATTGTAGATACTGTTGTTCAGTGGTGTGATTGGTCGAGAAGATATACTACGTGATGTTATACAGTCTATATAAACGTTAAGGCGGTCCAGTCCAGAACGTGGCGGTGCCAAGCCTGTCAGCAGACAGTATTCATCAGAGAGCACATCATCAAATAGATCACAAAACTTAAAATTTCCTTGCACTCCGAAGATTGGGAATAAGACTATTTGTTACAAGCTTGGTTTCTCGAGTTGTAACCCTTTACTCCATAGATCCTGACTGTAGTTGTCTGCAGTACTCAGATCAGGCCCACATGGAAGATCGGGAAACTGAATGAGTTAAGGCCCCTTGTAGGAGACACATGTTTTTGTGCCAAAATGGGCACGATTGTATTCCCTACCCTCGGACAAATCCGGCTGGACTAATTCACCTTAAGGTTTACTAAGAGTAATATTTTTTCCCGACCATAAAATCACATCGAGGGTCTGTGCTTTTGATGGCATTTTGGCACAATTACATTGTTTCAACTTTCCAAATATCTACCTTGTATTTTGGTCATACTCATGATATGCACCTTTGATCAGTTTAAAACAATATATTATAATGGTCTTTTTCAGTTAACAAAGGATGAATGGAAACCAGATTTTGGTCCTGCAGATTTTGTTCCCACGTGGGGTGCTACAGCTGTAGGGGCCAGAAAGTTTCTCATTGCATACAATATAAATCTACTCAGTACAAAGGAACAAGCTCATAGAATCGCTCTTAATATCAGGGAACAGGGACGAAGCAAAGATCAGGTATAGTGTTAGCATTGACTGTCAAATACAATCCATATAACTTGATTATGTTTCAACAAAAGGTCAAAGTTTTTGCCCGAAACCAACTCCTGATAGTTGAGTCTGTTACAGATCTGCAGTATTGCACAAAAAATATTAAGTTGCATGGATATAGTACTCACTCTCAGCTTGATCAAATATCAATGAATAATTACTTACCAGATGATATTTGACATAATGGCTCAGAACGCAAGTAAAAATCAGTAACAAAAAGTTAAAGCAACCGTATGTAAAGGGTGTAAAGAAAGTTTGTTCCGGTCAGAAAGTATGGCATATTTTTATTTTTACCAAGCGAAATATTACGAAATTTGGAATGAAGGTACAGTACTAAATTTAGGAACTGTGAATTATTTTTGTTTGGGTTCCGTTCTGGTGGACACCGTTGCCATGGATTTATAGAACGCGGAAGTAAGCTTATGTTAACGTTACGTTGCTAGCCATTTCGACATACAGAAATAACTGCAAAAATGAAACATAGCCAGGTTTAGGCATTTTAGACATTCGTATTGATAAACAATAAGTTATGCTTAAAGTTATTGATGGCTAAAGGACGGGTACTCGTATAATAAGAGCACACTTATGATTTTGCGAGTACATTGTATCGATTTAGTCAAACGTGACGTAAACGTCAAGCGAAAGTTGACAGTGGGGTAAAAAAATGACCGACTGTGTAAAAAATAAAGCGGAAAATTACAGGAACAACTTCTAAGTACTTCAAAAGGCATTGGCGAAGTCATGCCTCATTTTTTCAAGTAATGAGTGACTAAATAACTCCAAAAGTAAAGAAACATCGGGGTTGACAAAAACGAGCCATCTTGAAAAATAATACGTATATGGAAAAACAAAAGGCATTTATTTGCAAACGACAACTCTTACATACTCATATTTTGGATGATGTTTTGCTCTTATATAAGGTTAAATATTAATAAAGTTCATTACAAGTTTAAAATATACACGCCGATACAGTGAGTAGATAACAAAGGGGGTATTTCGAAGTTTACCCGGTCATGACGTCGTTTACGTCATCTTCGAAACAAGATCAACAAATTAATTCATTGCGTTTGAAAAAATATTGACAGTCAAATCAGCTAAAACTGTTAAAATATACATAATGATGTCATTGTACCAGGAGACTGAATGCAAAAGTTGGTGCAAATGTATTTATTTGTTTTGTGTACGAAAGCTTTTCAAAAACCGGAACAAACTTTCTTTACACCCTTTACATTGTCTACACTGATAATTGAAGATAGTGGGGGAGACTTGCTGATTTTGTGCTGACGTACGCCACAGGTAACTGTATCATTGATAGAGTAAAAAAATTCTTTCATAAAATTTATGTTATCTTATATTATAAATTTTATAAAAAAATGTTTGTGTTTGTTCACTCTTTTATTAATGATACAGTTACCTGTGCTTGACGCCTGGATGGATGTCACAAAGTGTGTTGATGCTTGTTTTCCTAAACTATTGTTTGGATTTCAATGAAACTTCACATGAAAACTTGGTACCATGCCTAGTTGTGCTTATTGTCTGGAATTTTAGGTACCTGTAGTAATATTTTGTTGGAGTGACTGTAACTGTTACACTGTTTATATAACATGCACAGCCATGGTCCAATCGGTTAGTGTGCTGGATTTGTAACCCAAGTTTTATTCCAGATTGCAACGGGTCATACTCTTCCATACTACATCGTCACACGTAAAGTTGCTGGTTCCTACGGAAGGATAAGTTTGTAATGGTTTAAGGGTTCAGTGCAGGAAAACTGGTTAGTTGAATCAGATGCTGTATATAACAGAAAAAATGTTGAGAAACAGCATTAAACCTAAACAAAATAAACATTTATATTGCAGCCAGGTAGATTGAAACATGTTCAAGCTATAGGATGGTATCTAGAGGAGGCTAACATGGCTCAAGTGTCGGTGAATATAACAGATTATGAAGAGACAGCTATACATACAGTATACAAGGAAGTCTGTAAAGATGCTGAGGTAATATAGTCTACTTTATCATTTATACAATCAGGGCCCGATCTCCTGAAACATCTCAATCTGAGCTCAATCTCAACTCATGTTTTGTCAACTATTGTTCCATGTAAAGTTGTACTCTAAATTGGTATAACAAAGCAGAAACATTAATCTGAGTTTATTAAAGTTAAATTTCGAGTGCTTGAGCTACATATTTATCTTCAATTCAGACTATGATTTGAGAAAAATCTCAATTTCAGTGAGATTTCTACTTGAGATGCTTCGGGAGATAGGGGCCTGGTAACAATATGACTGAGAAATGTCTACAGGGTGTGACGTTCTCAATTAACCATTTTGTCCAGTTTCTTACTCTTCAGATCAATTACTTAAACTTTTCTGGTGCACTGTAAACGGAGTACAGTACCTGACCCCTCTTACCTTGTCAGTTCAAATCAAGCTTTGGAGAAGGTGGAATCATGACCTTCTTTTCAAATTGGTTTTTTGACAGAGTCATTTTTTCAAAGACTATCAAAGGGCTCCACTTGAAAATAAAGATAGTTATTCACCAATGGGAGTCTATACTGACATGGCTGGTAACATTGTGACGTATATTTATGGAGTTATTTGCCCTTGTTTGATCTTAGAGTATAGAAAAAGTAGCAAATTTTACACATAAACTGAATTTTCTTAATTACTATCAAAGCTTTCAACTTGAAAATCAACACACTTGTGAAATGTACTGACACAAAGAAACATATCTATCCTTGTCCAGCATTTATAAGAGTTACGTATTCCTCTTTTCTGACTTAGAATTTTTACATGAAACTTGAAACTCAACACCGTCACAAGGGCAGTAACTCTATGACCTATATTTATGAGTTATCAGTCCTTCTCACTCTTAGAATTGACACTTACAGACAAGCTTGGGTACAATCAAGTACTAGAAAGTTGAGTGTCCAGCACTCATAGGTGGTGCTCTTGTTTTATCCACGTCTATGTATTAAAAAAATACTATGTATTCTTTTGTTAAGTTATAATTCTTTGTTGAAGATATTTGATAACTTATTTATTTAAATAAAAATCCTTCTCTTGCATCCTCATACATCAGTGGTTAGTCAAGTTCCCAGACTGGAAATGTTTCGGACAAAGAATACTATGGTGAACGAGAATGTTCCCTTGTTGCCCGAGAAAAACTGACATTCAAGCATAAATGTACCTTATATTTGACATTTTGTTATATTTTCTGTTACAGAAGTTGAATATTGCAGTTGTTGGTTCCCGGGTGGTAGGGCTGGTACCGTTACAGGCTGTTATGGCCACTGCTCAATATTACATGGAGAATTGTAACCTGTTTATACTTGAAGAAGATCAGAAATTAAGATTGGTAAGATTTTGTTGTCACCAGGTTCACACAGGCCTTGAAAAGTCCTTGAATTTTGTTTCAAACTTCAAAAGTACTTAAATTTAGTACTACCTTGAAAATTGCCAAAATAGTACTTGAATTTAAATGAAAATACTTGATTCACACAAACAGCCATGAACATTCATACAGTGTATGGATGTTGTCAAAATGACACATTATCTGTGTAAAAAATGAAACAGAAACATTCGTTTAATTTGTTGTGTCTATGGTAACTGTGTTAATTTAGTAAAAGAATCTGTCCCATTTTTTCTTTGAGGTCAACATTTCTTACAGTCGCCACAAAAGCCAATTATCAAGCTCGCCAAAGGCTTGTTAATAGCTTGTGTTTTCTAGACTCGTTAAAGACAACTCATGATTGATCCTATATGTATGACATGATGTAAAAACATTGTTTTCCTTAGACATGTTGAACTCTTTCAGTCAGTTGAAATGCTGTCTGTCAAAAACAAATTTTAACAGACATGTCGTCCAGACTGACCACAGGTCCATGAAAAGTGTCCAATACTGTCTATATATACATATTTAAATATGTATATATAGATGGGCTAGGTCACTTTTCCTGGAACTGTGAGACTCACGAGGTTCAGGATACACAGTTATCATTCAGTTATCGAATAAGAACAGAACTAGTTTAAACATTTTATTTCGAATAAGTAATCAACATACTAATGAATTATTTGCACAATGTAAATAGCTTATGAGCAAAGGGCTTAGCAAGTTTCTAACAACTTAGTTACAGCTCTCCCTAGAACTAGGGATTTACTTAGTTATGGCACTTTGATCCACAGAACTAGTCTAAGGGATTCACTCCACATAACTATGCATTTCATTTGTTGTGATGTGTTTTTCAGGTGATCAACAGACTCGGCCTCAATTCTCTGGGAGCCTTCAGTCCTAAAGAAAGAATTATTGAGTAAGTTGAACTGTCATATTATTGATGGAGTTACGGCCCTTTAATGGGCAAAAATATGTATGCCTGCACTTGTTTTCCTTAACTTCTAGTCGAATTTCAATGAAACTTCACACATGAATATTCAGTACCAAGCCTAGTTGTGCATATTGTCGGAGTGTTTGACCGCATGATTATTCGCTGAGTTATGGCCCTTTAAAGGTCATAAATAAGTCTGTCTGTGCTTGTTTCCTTAAACATTGGTCGGATTGTACTGTATAAGTGGTTATTTTCGCATGTCGAAAAGTTCGCGAATCCATCATTCCACGTACATAAATTTAAAACTAATAACATGAATAGTTTGTACCAAGCCTAGTTGTGCATATTGTCAGGACTATTTCATCTGATGATTATTTAGTTGCATAATGGCCCCTTGTGGGAGGCATACATGTTTGTGTCAGTTTGTTACAGATACAATAAAACGGGGTGATCGGGACAGGTGAAATACTTGAGATACACCAAGTGCTCCTAATAGCCCAAGTGTCATTTTATTGATGATACAAACAAAAGTTAGTTCAACTTCTGCTACTGGTGTCAATTGCATTACGGTAGTTAATCCATTCAAACATACATATACAATATAGAGCAAATTTGGCGGAACTCCAATCAGATTTGCTCCATGTATGCCAGGTGCTTGCAATATTGATGCTTTTTGCTACATTATTTCAGAAATGTTATGGAAAATATTTTCATGTTACTGATATATGATATCACATTTTCATGTTACAGATATATGATATCACATTTTCATGTTACAGATATATGATATCACATTTTCATGTTACAGATATTATGATATCACATTTTCATGTTACAGATATATGATATCACATTTTCATGTTACAGATATATGATAGCACATTTTCATGTTACAGATATTATGATATCACATTTTCATGTTACAGATATATGATATCACATTTTCATGTTACAGATACATGTATATGATATCACATTTTCATGTTACAGATATATGATATCACATTTTCATGTTACAGATACATGTATATAATATCACATTTTCATGTTACAGATATATGATATCGGATGAAAGAGATGGTCCACTTGTCAGTATGGATGTGAAGGATTTTATACTCACTGTTGGTTCAAGGTCACCATCAACTGGTGGTGGTTCTGTGTCGGCACTCGCTGCTTCACTGGTATAAACTATACTTACACATTATTATACCCACTTTCAAAATGGAGTATATTTGCACTTGTCAAAGCTGGTCATAGAAAGCAGCCTTACTGTTGGTAAATAAGAAAGCAGCCTTGCAGTTGGTCAATTTTAAGACTGATCTTAAGGCAGGTGATTGTTTAGTACATGAGTGTGGTTTCATTATAAATAATGTCATTTGGGCTTTAATATTATTCACTGCTTAAGACATATTATGGATAATGAATTCTGGTGACCTCTAATACTAGTACATTCATGGATTTAGATTTTTTTCAGGGGGGGGGGGGTCTGACCAAACTTGTGGGAAAATATGGCCCCCCTCTGTATACACCCAATCATTTGGCTTAACTGCACAGAATAATGGATGCAACTGTGAGAGATAGAATTTATCATGTGATAAAACCTTTATAATTATGTCATTAAATGAATATAGTGTCTTCATTATATGTAACAGTCTGTAAAACTAACAATTAGTATTATTTTTTGGCGCAGAAATATTGAAACCTTAATTCATTTATTTGTATTTCTTGTTTCCAGGTGTCCGAAGAAATTGAGGGTGCCGTGGAAATAGCACGGGAGAAATGTGCTGCATTTTTAAAATCGCTTGATGAAAGAAAAGCTTAAATTCTAGTCATTCATGATGTTGTCATATTTGCTCATTTTAATTGGGCGCTATTTATAGACATTGAGCTTGTAGAAGCTATTTTTAGAACTTAGCACCAATGCTATTTTAGCATGACTGTGATTTCTTTGAATATAATGTGCTGATGTCATGTTTTCTTGAAAAATAATAAATACTGTAAAATCATAATTTTTCGTGAGATCAAAATTTCGCAATTTGTTATTCTGAAATAGTTGGCAAGGTTAAAGTAAAATAAATGTTTGCAATTTTTAAACTTCAGAAATAACTACTGACTTCGTTTTACTGCTGTTTAAATTCACTATATTTAATATTCGCCAACTTATCGAATTCAAGAATTTAGCGAAACAATTTCCCTCACGAAAATTTCTGATTTTACTGTCATGATACATTCCCCACCTATAAATTGATACTATGAACTTGGGTAAGATTACATGCCATTTGTGATAGAGTTAAAACTATTATTTAAGAATGGATACTAGGTGTACTTTTTATATTGATTCCTACTGATGTTATTTTTATATCGGTTCTTACTGATGTTGGTGATAGGGTCATTTTACATGCATTTTAGTCAGGGTAGCCAGGGCCTAATTCTTGTGTTCAATATTTTGTTCATCTCACCAAAAATACCATAGCAAAAACAACCATTGCATCTTGCTTTTTATATCGATTTTATGTAGATTTTTATTGCTTATAATATGCTCATCACCATTTAGCACGTCAATTTTAACCCGTGTTTCAGTGTCTTAAATTTGTTTCAATATCCTGTTTATTTTTCTGATTGAATATACTGTTTCGAAATACATAAGATTTGTTTATGTTTAATTATCATGAAGAAATGTTTTTGTAGTGTTTCTGGGTTGTTTGAAGTTTTCATCATGATATTAAAGGTATATGTATAATTGAAAGTCCCAGGAAAAAGTTTGACACAAAAACATGTAAACCATTTTTTAAATATTTTTTGTCACCATAATTTTTGTTGAAATCACAAGTTGTGTGCGTACAGAATATTGACTTCTGTACTAAAGTACTTGCAAAAAGGCTTACAACAGCATGACCATTGTTTTGTGACATACCCCCTGCATATGTAAACTTTAAAACACGATTTTCCTTGCTTAACAAGTACTTACATCGTGTAATCAGTTAATTAACTGATTATTGGCTTCTCAGATGAATAAAATCACACAGAAAATTGAGTTACTTCCCTTGTTTCCTGGCTATCGCTCCGGCCTGTTTTTATTTATTTATTGTGTTAAGTGTAATTTTAGAAAGGAACCCAGTTGATTGTATGTAACATATCTCAACACACATTGTTAGAAAATACCACCTAAAAAGTCAATTGAAATTCACATAGTGAAACATGGTACAGGTCTGCTAGCTGTACTCTGGCTGAATCAGCTCTTATACCCATGTGGCATTTGATACCATCAGGAATGAGGTGTCTAGAGTGTTTTATATAAGTAGTAGAAACTGTCTCATAGTAGAACTAACAGGGGTGTAGCCAGCGATACGGAAATACTCACAGTGCGTAACATTATTGCGTTAAAATATTAGATGGCCAAAATGGCATTTAATTCCAAATTGTTCATGTATGCCCCTGCCTGAATTACATGTTTTATAAGCAATAGTTTATAATGTTTGGTGCATTTTGATGAGTTATTACAGTATTATTTTAAACACACTTATGAGATTTTTTACGGAATGAAAGTTGTATTATTCTGTGATAGCTCTGTTTAAATGGTGAAATAGTTCTATGATTCTGTCAGAATTACTGTTTTATGTTCTTTAATTTATCACCTTTACTCGTTTCTATTGACACAAAGGTTACTGCTAGAGTTGTTTAGCATTTAATTACTGCAGTGAATTTTATTGAAATCTATCAATATTTCATATCATTTACCATCATCCAATCTATTTCTATCCATAACTGCTGAATTTTAAAAAATATATCATTTTTTGTCATTTTGATGTAAAATAGGCACAAATGATTCACCAACATTTGCCATATGAAACTATTGTTATTCAAGTTTTGATGCCGTCCATTATATGTATATAATTATGATAAAGCCACAGAATTTGGGCTGAGATTTCTCCTTGAGATCATTTGAGAAATTGGGGCCTGAATGTGTAATGATGGAAAATAAAGTCACTCTTCAGTCTAAACCATTTTCGTTCACCAGAGTATTCTTCACCTGTGCTATCTCAAGTCCGGGAACTTGACTTACCACTGATGTAATACTATGAGGATGGTCTAAGCGCACACAAGATGAAATTTCATCCTGTACAAACAAAAATGATTTCACAATATTTATGTTAATGAATAATTGTTTACGTAAGATGTTAATGTATATCTCGTATTACTGACTTCTGGCCCCGATCTCACGAAACATCTCAAGTAGAATCTCAAACTAAGATTCTTTGGGAGATTGGGGCGGGGTCTACCATTGTGGCTTATACATTGTTACGTTTGTGTAGTTAACTGTGTAGAAATATAAAGTTTTACTGCTTTAACTTTTGTCTCTTCTTTTTTTGGCCAGACAATAATGATGTATGAGCCGTTCTCCAGGAAAACCGGGCTTAGTGACCTTGTATTTATGTAATAAGGTTAAGAAAACCCTCCTAAATGACGAAAATGTCATGCTCTTTGATTTAAGTTCTTGGATAATATAGAACTATGTCTCAGATTTATTTTTTTCTCATGAATCATGTTAAAATAGCTTCTGTTTTTGCTATATTTTCAATAATAAAATGTGACACAATTTTGAAAAGTTTACGTCAAGAACTCATTAAATACTGGATTTATGAACTTCTTGTTAACATAACATCAAATAACGTTTGAATGACGTTTTTGACATCATTAACAAAGTATGGGGGAGTGATTTGTTTTAAAAGTCTGTAACTTTGTAATTTGATGTTATATTTTGCAAAAATTTTCAGAAACTGTTCAAGAGTCTTGTCTTTCTAATGCTAAATATATCTTTGTAATGCAAATGATTTTCATATTTTGGTCACTAAGCCCGGTTTTCCCGGAGAGCGGCTCATATATATGTGGTACTCAACTGTTAGTTAGCTTTAATCGGTCACCTGGTCATGTGACTAGTGATAATCTGTCACCTTACCATGTGATCTGACAGATTTCTTCTTATAAGGAGTTGCCGGTTTGAAAATTCCGTTCCTGAGGTAGAGGTTTGCCTATCCTAAATGAGCTGGTGGTTGATCGGTTGTTTTCTTCCACTAACCTGCGTCTACATGGCCTCTATCAAGATGTCCGACCTACGGCTCATCTAATCAATTCCTACGCCTCGCCACTTTTTTATCCACGGCACTAATCTACTATTCTCAATATACCGTACTGTTAGTCACTGTGGCCATACCACGTGACTAAAATGCTATGTTGGTGAGCTGATCCCTCAACTCGGGTAATATCTTTCCTCTTTATTTTCTTATTACTTGATGAGTTTTCATGAAACAAAGAAGAGTGATGTTTCCGTAACGAGATACACGCCATGCCGTATTAAATATACACAAAACTCCCTTAATTTCGTCAGAAAGTGTAGCTTCGCATTTTGAAAAATGAAAACACAAAGCTTTGTTGGGGAGTTGAACCACACAAACATGTCATTCAGACAAAATAAGCAGTTATTTGCAGTTTCAAGTGATTCTGTGGACAAACTATCTTGCGATGCATTATATTCTATAGCTATGCGACTGGAGACAAAAACGGTTTTGTCAATAGAATAAACTAAAGCTATAAGAATCATAATTATAGTGAGAAGTGAAGATCAAGCATGACAATGTTACAACAATACAATAAATGGGTCTACAAACTGTAAAACTCAAAGATGATAAATTAAGAAATATATTCGGTCCAGGAACAATTGTTGCAAAATCTAAAAAAACAAGACTGCGTTCAATAAACGCTTATGCCCCCTGTGGAAGCCTTGTCCATAAATAAGTCTAAGTCCAAAATTAGGTCAAGGTGAAGGTCAAAATGGGGTCAGGTGATACAGGTGTGTGGAGAGTGTTCATATACAACATCCATGCAAGTTTGGAAGCTTTGTAGCAAGCCATAATGATGCTAGAAGAAACGGTCAATTTGGGTTAACCAGGACGAACGGACAGACGAACGGACGGACGGACAGGTGAATCACTATATGCCTCCCGATCTATCGATACGGGGGCATAAAAATTTATACACAGCATAAAATAATCTTGAACAGAATATTAAGGGTATAGTATTATATGCCTAATCTCATCGCTAAAGCATCTGTAATTAGAACTGCAGCTTAAATATCTGTATGTCGCACTATATTACGTGACAAAAGTAGAATCAAAGCGCTGAAAGCCCTGGAGTTGTTCGAACGAATGCATGTAGAGGAGGTATAAATTAAAGACGTAGCTGTATTTGTCACAATCTAATTTTTTCCTATGATTTAATAGTACATTTATTACTAACGAATCCTCTTTAATTATACTTATTGAATGCCTTGATGTATAGGTACCAAATTTGTATATACTGATCTTTCCATTACAGGAAAGGTTAAAATCTGTATTGTAAGAGAACTGAGCCGTGACTGCACTAACAAACATATTATAAATAACTTTCTCACTGTTTAAGGTATCAACTTCAGTCTGTAAAATTAGTGGGTGACATTGGGCGATTCCCCTAACTACTTGCCCAATCGAGAAATTATACTCGAAAAATTGCCTGATCGTTCAATAAAATGGTCAATTTATACATGTACATACTTTAGAAGAACTGACCTGTGCAAAACAATATTTGACCAAGCGATATTCTGAACACATGTTTTATATCACAAAGGGTATATTGTCTAGATTCTGAGAAATATAGCCTTAAAACTACCAATTTTGCCATCTAAATTCACTGTGTTAAAACTGTTGCCTGTTTTGGCAAATTTCTACTATTCAAAATATCTTTGATTGCCTGATCGTAAAATTTAAGATGCCAAAATAGAAAGTGAACAAAACACACTGAAAGGTGCTGCCTCAGAGATCAGACTAAATTTTTGTATGTTGTAATTTTCTTACCTAACCAAGTATTTTTGTAATAGAAAGCTACGGACGGTTGTTTTATGAAAGCTTGATGGGAAATAAGCAATTTAAAACACTCTTGATAACGCGCACTCAGTATTTTTCCTTTTGACTGGTTTGTTATTAAATGCTATTCTCAGAATGGTATCTATACCAAATATGGAATAAACATGATACCTGGCATCATTATTAGAATGGAAGATCATAGTCACAAACCTTCTAAGAAAATGTCAATGCACACAATGTGAATATTGTATATAGGCAGGTGCATACTTGTATATACATGACTATACATAACAAAAGAGATTGCCACAGATCATTGACCCTCATACACCACAGTATAAACGAGTCAACTTCAAGTTATCGCAATAAGTCATACATGTTGAATGGTATAGCCTCCCCAATAAGTCATACAGTGACCTTAAAGTCCCAATAAGGTTTAAATTGGTAGTATTTTCTGTAAGATCTAGATATTAAATTAGACCAAAAATGGTACAGAAGGGACCCATATCTGGTCTCAGGTCGCTGTTCCTTCTTTGAGAAATAATCAACCGAAAACGCTAATTAGTATTTTGTCCTCCGTACAAAATACTAAATAGTGTTTACGTTTAAATTTTCCGAAGAATTCCGAAAACTTTGTCAATGATCGGAAGTACGCACAAACGGGAATCTTTCACATAAGAAATGGCGCCAGTTCTTAAAAACTGGCGATAGGGATAAGAACTGGCCCTGTAACTCAAAAACCAAACACAAATACGAAGTTTGTATGCATTAAAATGATAGTATAATAGAATTTCGGACAATTGGAATGATAAAACATAATTTATGACAAATGTTGTTATCACCATTGTGAACGTCACTTAATGTAAAGTCAAGAATCGGCAATATCAGATCGGGTCTATGAAAATTAGACTAACTCGACTTTAACTCAAATAATATACACATATTTTTGGTTTTTATTAATGTTTGTTTTTTGAATTATAGGGCCAGTTCTTATCCCCAGTGCCAGTTCTTAAGAACTGGCGCCATTTCTTAAGTGTAAGATAGTCCAATAGGTGTGCTATCCATCCATTGGTTATCAGAAACTGGCGGAAAATTATCGGTAGTCTCCGAAAGTCACGGAGAAGCTGTTAAACGCCGTATTTGTAAACAAACCGGGCTCGTTATGCCAATCTTCCAGGAAAGATTATTTCACATATATAACAGTTACCACGTATTTTAATGGCTCATTGTGTTTATTATTTGTCCCTCATCAAATCAGTAACACAGATTTGTGTTTTCTATATGAAGAAAATACATCGTTCCGTAACCTTATTGTGGCTTTAAACTACAGATAATTGTGTATACAGAGGGTCATAGAAACGATACCGACACCTTGGGTTGAAACAATGCTTATATTAAATGTGTAATGCACTATACAGTTTACCTATATAACAGATTATGATTATACATGTTGAGTAATGTATACCAATGCTGTTGTATGGTCCAGGTATTACTACAACGCGATAAATTGCAATACAAAAACAAACACAAAATCCGCTATATTTATCGTTTTTGAATATTTAGGAGCATGCAAACTTTATATGTTGTGCCAAATGTTTGAATGCTTTCATTGGCAAATGTTAAGGTCCTTGATTTTAATCCATAACAAAAATTTAAGCAATTCTGTGTTTGTTTTTGTACAGCAATTTATCGCGTTGATGACACAAAAGTCATGTTGAGTTATTCGTATTTACCATTTGACATTATAGCATAAAAACGGTGATTTTGCCCATACGTTAACGGGACGAAAACCATGCGTAAACATAAAGATTCACGCGCTGTTAACGTCCAGTTTTACGTATGCTTATTTCAGGGCCGCGCCGGCGATTATAAACGTTGTACGGCGTCAACTGAACAGTAATTCTCATTTTATTTCTAACTACTAATTAGTTTTCTATAATATTTCCATATTTAAATTATAAATGTAAACAAACCCGCAGTATCCATGTTTTCTTTGTATTTGCCGATCCCGGAAGTTGACGTGCATAACAATAACTGGTATGACGTAACGTTTGTTTTCGTGACGTCGCCACAAAATCTCCCGCCAAAATATCATTATTTTGACAAACAAACACATTAATTGATGTTTTGTATGCTATAATAGCGTTTACGCATGTTTTTTTCTTGTTATAACATATGCAGAGACCCTCGGGAGCGTTGGTGCCCTCGCCCTGGCGGGCTTGGGCACCAACCGTCCCTCGGGACTCTGCAGATGTTATAGCCCGAAAAAGCATGCGTTAACCCTACAATATACATGTATATTACTGTAAAATGTTATTTGTAAATATTACAAACTTTTTGGTTGGTTGTTAGTTATCATTCTTGCAAGCTTGCTAAGTTGTTCAGCAATAAAAGACAAACAAGCCGTTGTATTTTGTTGTATATTTTATGATGTTCTGCGCATCAATATTTTTAACCCCCCCCCCCCCGGCTCTGAAAGACTATTTACATTTCTTTCATGTTATGAGTGACATGTTCATTTTGATGCAAAGCTTCTATGCTTGTGTTCATCCTTGTGTGAAAAAGCTTTCTGATCGTAACTAGAAAATTCCATATAGCGACGGCCCTCAGAAAACCCTTTAGGATCAAATATTTTGTGAGCACCAATGATTCGCTTGCTTAGAGTTAGAAGTTAGAATTATTAGACTCATGCATATTTGAAATCTGCATCTCAAGGCACTTTCTATGAGCCTATTTTCATGAAAATAAGAAGTGGTCATGTTGACCAAACTGAAGCAGTTTTAATTTTTTTCTTGTTTTCTCAAAATATTTATTTTGAACTTACAACCTTCTAATTCTGAGCCTGCAAAATGAGACCAGTCTTTTCAGACTGAGATTCAGGCGTAAGCTAATAGTTTTGTGAGTGTAGGGACTGGAGATGTGCTGTCTTATTAAACCAGCGACAAGTCCAAAACACATTCCCTGGATAAATGTACTAAACCTATATCTGGTCACTGAATGTGATATTTGGGTGCAGTACAAAGAGGGATCACAAAAGTTCACCCTCAAACCAAAGACCTAAATATACCAAGATTGAAAAAATGTACCAAATCGCACAATATCTTGCGGCAGATCTGTTTTAATATACATAGGCAAAAACTAATAAGTTTATGCAATCAATTTATTATTCAGCTTTAAAATGATGAATAAAACAGGTATTAGCAAAGAGCCAGACCTACTCTCATTTTAATGAAAATTCCAATTTTAAAAGAAAATACCCAATTTGTCTCATTCAAACAATAATTTTCTGAATTCTATAAGAGATAGAAAAATATAAGTTACACCTGGTGCAGTGGAATAAACAACATGTATTTGTATCAGAGCAATAAATATTAGTAGTTCATGTTTTGTGTAGGTTCGTTAAAGACCTGCATACAATTGTTTGTTCAGCAGCAAACATCACTAGTCAATTGCACCGGTGTGAAGTTGTCCTCATTCTTTACCATTATTTTTCATTTTCTTGTATCTGCATGAAGCATATCCATTGAACTCTGACTACTAAATAGTATTTAAACTCATTCCAAACGTCTAGCACTGTATTTTGCAGACTTCTTCAGTCAAAATGTCTATTACACATTTTTTGAAATTCAGGGATATTTTCACATCCCAATTTGATGTGCAGGATTGTTTAATGTATACATTCCTCTATGGTACACGAAGAAAATATCCATCCCAATAACACCAGTGAATACCTGTTGATAAAAAACAAAAGTAAGCAAATATATAACAAAAGTACAATCACATCATATCCCGTAATCAAGGTCAGAGGTTCAAATCCTGGTACTGGTGGTCTATTTTTATATGACCAGTTAGAAGGGGTGTAACGATACGCTCATCTTGCGATACGATACGTATCACGGTACGGAGCATACAATACAATATGTATCACGATGCAACATTACATATAGTTTTGCATGAAGACAGTATAATGAGTATCTTAACAGTTTATACTTTATTACATCACTGGCCTTTTTCCTCTTATCAAGCAGAGGCTTTATAAGACCTTCTCCAAGGAAATTTTTTTTTTCCCATTTCATGATCATTTCCCCATATTACATGTACCAGTATTTCATCACCATCCAACGGTATATCGTTACACCCTTACCAGTTAGTGACACATCTTCTTGTACATAAATTTCATTTTGGCGAGCCATGGAATGTTATGTCAAGGTAGATCATGCTGCAATGTCAAAGTTTGAATAACTATAGTCCATGTCCCAGCTCTTGAAAATTGAAGGTCCATTACCAAAGAGGTGAACAGATCCAACAATGATTTTCGGTTAGCTTGATATCTCAGCAGTCTGAAAACGGTTGATGGACTTGCGGGTCACTTTGCCAAATGACCTTTTGGCGGCCGCCATTATTTTAAGCAATCATAAGCTTTGGGAAAACTTGAATTATTCCTCACCCAATAGGGCTATTGGCTTGAAATATGTCTTAAAATGTTCGTATTGCCACCCCACATATGTTGATATATACATAATAATATTATAATAAAGTCTTTAGTTCAAAATTAATGATATTCTAAGAAAATTTTGATATTTTTCAGTTTTTGTCATTATATTATGTCTTGCAATTCTGATTCGGATTTGTATTTAGCCAGTTTTTGTTTGTTATATTAGGGGGTAATTCTAGGCATCCAAAATATACATTACTTTGATAGATTTTCACTTTGAAGTCAAAAATTGGTCAGGAATATATGACAACTGATATCATATTAAATGGATATTTTTAAGACGCATGAGTCTTTTCCAATAACCTCAGGAACAAACATTAATTTGATTTATTATTTCAAAGTTACTTTGCTTGTTCATATGCACATATTTAAACATGTGTACATATCGGGAAATCGAATCATATGCCTAATAGGCTGTGAGTATGATACCGGACCCCAGCTAGAAGTCTTGCAGGCGAGGGTCCGGCTATTAGTACAGGATCATACACGTCATAAGCCTTTGATTCAGTATAACTTAATCTTTGATTTCTTCTTTCCCAAATAGTTAATCATTAGGGAATTACATTCTTATTTTTCAACACGAATGTATGCCAAATTTTAGGTTCCTAAGTTTTATGTTGTCTTCTGAAAAGTATGTTTTTGGTGACGTTTTACAGAGGTCATAATGAAATTCATCATTGTTTCAAGCAAAGGGTTCTGAATCTTGCATCACCAGACTGACGATCTTGGTCTATATAATTGCCATCACTGACCTTATGTTTAAGTTAAAATATTAAATACTGCTGCGTGAATTATAACGATACCTGTGGGGAGCCTAGGTGTAGGTGCACGCGTCGGGATCGAGAGGTACCCGGTTCAATACCCTTCTGGACCACTGCTTAATTTCTCTGAGCAAGAATAATCCACATGCCCGACTTGCCAAATGTATAACTAGGTACTTGAGGTGGTTAAAAGCCTGTCAGCAGTCAGCAGCCAACAGCGCCGAGCGAGTGTAACAGCTGACGTGAGACTCAATGAGTACAGTTTACAGTTTATTTTCGAAATTAAGGCATAATGCCCATGGATCATGTTTACAACAATGAGTACATGTACAGTCGGTCTCATGGTCGAATGTCTTAAAATTGACTTTAACTGGCTAAATAAAAATCCCAATCAGAATTACAAGACAAAAAACAATGACAAAAAGTGAAAAATATCTAGATTTTTTTTTAATATCAATAAATTCGAACTTATCACTTTATTATAATATTATTATGTAAATATCAACATATGTTGGGTTGAAATACGAACATTTTAAGACATATTGCAAGCCGATAGCCCTATTGAGTGAGGAATAATTCAAGTTTTCCCAAAGCTTATGATTGCTTAAAATAATGGCAGCCATCTTTAAAGATGGCCACCAAAAGGTCATTTGGCAAAGTGACCCGCAAGTCCATCAACCATTTTCAGACTGCTGAGATATCAAGCTAACCGAAAATCATTGTTGGATCTGTTCACCTTTTTGGTAATGAAATTCGGTCTGTCTCATGGACTATAAAAGTTAGCGTCAGGATTCTGTTTCTAGTAACAGTAACCTTTACCCCCACCAGTCCCACTTTCAAAATTGAGCGGCATATTCACACAAGCTACCCGAAATTGGGATGGTGGGGTCAATGTTACTTAAATAGAAAATACTTGTGCATATTAACATAAGCTTGACAAACAGACAGACAGACAGACTGACAGACAGACAGACAGACTGACAGACAAGCTCACTTTTATATATACTCTCCAAACTTTATTTTATGGGAGTTTATGGAATCACATAGAAATACCCTGGTAGCACAGGGGCTATTTACCCAATAACTGTATTCACTCAGAACAGATGAATTGGTTCCAAAACAATCATTTAAAATAAAGACACTTACGGCACTTACAAATGTATCTGAATGTAGAGTGTAGACATATGACAATGCTTCAGTCCTGCATTGCCCAAGTGTGACCATCATGCAAGCCAGACACCGTCAGTGAGTTCCATATATAATTATATGTAAATCTTCAGCTGGAAAGTTCTGAAACAAGCAAATTAGAAAATTAGGCTGGTATTTCATGTCAACATGTCTGCTCTCTGACCGTGGAGTGTATCACTCTGCATTTGGAGCACAGACATGTTGGCATAAAATACCGGCCTAAGAAGTCATAGCAACTTCTATTAATTGTTATGGACACTTAATTTCTGATGTTATTTATCGCCACGGGGGTATGGGAGAGAGAAAAGAAGCCAGTTTCCCTTTTTATGCCAAGTCTAGCAAGGGAATTTCTGGTACCATTTTTATTCCGTCTTTGGTATGACGTTGATGGGATCTAACCAGGAACATCCCGCACTCTAAGCGGATGCTCTACCACTGCGCTATCAAAGAGGCACATGATAAGAAATGACTTAGTAGAGGGGATATATCAGCAATTGACGATTGGATATCTTTAAACCATGATAAGACATTTCATTATAATTGCCTGAAGAAAGGCTTTAAGAAATTCTTTTAATTGATTAACACTGAATTACTATATTTAAGTGTTGACAGAGTAAGGTAGTGATAGGTTGGGTGATGAGAACAGTTACAGATAAGTTCAGGGGTATACAACAGACGTAACAGATGGTGGGACACTGACCACAGAGCTGATTTGTAAGCTACACAAGAGATGGGCCGAAGGCAAGCAGTTTGAACCAAACCAGATTCAATGATGAGAGGGTCCAAAGGCATCAGGTAATGGCAGCGCTACACGCTACATTCCAGTAGGTATAAACATTTTTAATAGCCTGAGGTGATGACAGAGCTATGTCCCAGCAGGGATAAACGTATTGGGTGAGTGAGTAATAAATGAATCAGAACCATTCAAGTAAATACTAATTTTGATCTTGGAGCAGAATCGGACATACACATACTGACAAATTTAGTGAGAAGTATGTTCATGATTCCAATTGAAGGAAGAATGATATTGAAAAAAAAACATCCTAAAAGAGACATGAGATTTACAATTTCTCTGCCTAACCTTGTATAATGGAGCAATGATCATATGACCCTCAATTCTACCTCAATAGTCTGAAATCTCTACATGAGCTAAACCTTACGACCCTCAACTTAAAATAATTTAAAACAAGTAAACAGAAAGTTGAAGAGAACTTGAAACACTTGATGCAAAACAATATACTGTTAGTATTGAGGTGTAATATTGAAAAAATAGATTATCTGCCTAAATACATATCATTCATGTGCTATACATGGTAAAATAAGTTTTACAAAACTATGACTGTGTCTGTTATACCCATGTATCAGAACAGGAATTTGTGAGTCTCTGTGATAATCATATTGAAATAATTTTAGTACAAAGTACAGTATTATGATTATGTTTTGGAATTGAATTTTGAGCCAAAATATTGTCCATGTACCCGTTTCTTTGTGATCAAAAAGTCACTAATTTTCATTTGTTTGATGACATCGTTATGTCTGTCATAATCATATTAAATTAATTTTAGTACAAAGTACAGGACTATGATTTAATTCTAGAATTCTAAATTGAGCCTAAAAATTGTACATGTACCTGTTTCTTTGTGATCAAAAAGCCACTAATGTATGTGCATGCTCGTGAGTGTAGAATAAATGTTTAGAAACCAAACAACCAATGTTGTTTAATTTCCTCATTAAAGAAACTCAGGAAATAACCAACAACCTGGGTGTTGCTAAACCTACCTTACACAGTATAGTAGGCAGATAAAAGCATTGAACATGACTTTACAATTGATATGAATTAGTTGGAAGGTTAAATTATGATCCTCACAAGCTCTTAAGGCGTCACTCCTGTTTGATACTGGACCTATTATATGATCCATATAAACTCAGTAACAGATGCCTACAATTTGGTTATAACCACAACTATAAGGTTAATCTAAATATTATTCCCACTATGTCATGATTGACATCAAAGGAAAAATAAAAAAATAAAAACATAATTTAAGGCAAAAACCATCACTCTACCATCAATAGGTTAATTGGTACCAAGATTAACCAATTCATGGTAGGAACTTTACATTTTCTCATCGCTTTAAACTACAAGCTATGCAAATAAAACTATCACCATGATTATCTTTATGAGCTCATCAAAATTGACCAAAAGTCCATAGACTATTGACTAAAACTATTTTAATAACCAAGGCTCAAAAGCCAAAATACAGTGTTAAAACTGAAGATAGAAAGGTTGACAGCTGAGCTTCAGATCATAACGCCCCTTATGCAAGAAGGTGATATGTTGATATTAAGTATTTAGTACTTTTAAAATAACTCAAAAACAAAAATGTGTTTAAAAAGATTCGCAACCATAGAAATTTCATAAGTGTTCCAGAATATGCCACTAAACATACCACCAATAACTGAATTGTTAATTAAACCCTATTATGAAACAGTAAAAAATATTCTGAAAGTGCCATAAACCTACTTTACATTATTTATATCCTAGGCAGTGAGGTATTTATATGAAAAACAACAATTTGAAGCAAGAGTCCTTAAACCTCAATCACATGTCCAATGCTTTTTCCCTTACGTCAACTTAACATGAAATTTGAAGAACAGGGTCAGATCTAAATGTTGCCATATGATTCATGTCCAGAATACCCTTAAATGTAACTTTACACTAGCATAGTAGTGAACCTAACTTTGTCCTAATCTAACTTCATCCTAAATTAAAAAAATATAAAAAACTACATTTAAAATGAAAAAAGCAGCTTGAAACCAAGAACATACTTCATAACATGCAAACATGCTTAAATAGAACTATAATTGCTGTTTATACTTAAATGGCCCCATTACACAATATTTCACTAACACATGAACAAGAAGAACAATAAGCACTGAATACATCAACATTAATGATGTAACAAGTTCCATAACCAAATGTGCTCATAACCTATTTTGATAAGAAATGAAAGGCAAACTATATATCTGAACTTGACTGTTGTCAATAATTCAGTAATAATTTAACTATCTATCTGAACTTGACACTAATTTCAACAGACACGAAGCAAGCAGGACGAGTCTATCGAAGCAAGCAGGACGAGTCTACAGGGCGACAATTACAGGGCAAGACAGTTATGGGGTAAAAAAGGAAGAAATTTTATGAAAGAACAATTGATTAAGTCCCATTAGTTCAATTGAATAGACCCCTTATAAAAGACAGAAAGATATTAATTTAAAAAGAGTTGATTATTTTAATAAAATACTAATACATGTACCTTGAATTAAATATCAAAATTATTTTACACAGGGTGTGCATATACAACATGTGTTCCTAACAAGGGATGTAACATACAGGATTTGTCTACATGATGAATATCTCACAGGGGATGTACCCAACATGTTGCCAAGTGTAAGACAGTTTTACTTATTGCTACCTACAGGACTTAATAATTCCAGTACAGGGTGTGCACAGCCCTGCATAGAACTATTAAGTGTCCTAGAAGCTTTAATAAGAATAACAGGTCAAACATCATTAACAAATTTGGTACAACCCGTGTAAGATGCTCATCCTGAAGACACATCATGTATGCAAAATCCCTTGTTAGGGACCCATGCTGTATGCACACCTTGGACACATTGGATAGACCCCTACTAAGAAAAGACTAAAAGTTAAATATTTCAGATTACATTAGATAGTACCACAAGGGTGTGTCTACAAGGTGAGCATTTCACAAGTGGTGCAGCTATCAGGAGCGGACAACAAGGGGGGTCTCTTACAGAGATGCTGCACAGATCCTGTCTATGCAGGGCATGTCTCTTACAGATGGGGTAGCACATGAGATGCGTTCACAGGATTGTCTCATACAGGGGATGTGACACACATGCTGTGTCTACTGAGTGTGTTTTTGACACAGATGTAGCACACAGGGTGTGTCTTCAGGGTTAGTCTCTTACAAGGGATGTAGCACACAGGGTGTGCACAAAGCATATTCCTTACTCTGGTGTAGCAAACAAGATGAGCCTACAGCCTGAGTCCCTAACAAGGGACATAACATACAGATTATGTCTACACAATGAATCTTTCACAGTGGGTACAGGGGTGTACCAAACATGTTGCTAAGTGTAAGACAGTTATACAAAATATTGAAGTTTTTTTAAAAACCAAAATGTCAAAGTTAAAAGGGGCCAAAAAAAGATGTCAGCATACAGGGGATGTAACATGATGCCTGATATTTGTGCCATAAGAACTTTTAGGCTCTCATGTCCCATATACATGAAATATGTCAATCCAAGACAGCACCCACTCCTGTTAGAGTCACTACCTTAGCCAAAACGTTGATACACTACAAAATAAAAAGGCAGATTCCATATGCAGATGCCCTAATCCACTGGAGACTTGTTGACGTCTGAAACGAGGGGCAAGACGGCACACCATCGATATGAAGCGCTGACTTTCATATCCAATCTAACGATGAACGCGGCCATTGAGGGTCAGGACCTTCTCACTAGACGTGTGTAACTACATCTTTCCTTGCATCTAACGTTTGTGGTGGCCATGAGATCTGCTGCTTGGAGAGCATCTACAAATGAATCCTGTTTTCTATTTAAATAGTTGGCATTCCGGTCTTTTGCAAACAACGACTCTTACAGGCTATAGGAACTCACATAAAGACTTCATCTTGGCCAACCTTAGAAGACAGTTATGTGGTAAAGAAAGGAAGAAAGTGTATGAAAGAACAACAGGGTGTGCATACAACATGTGTCCCTAACAAGGGATGTAACTTCCTTAGCCAAAACGTTGATACACTACAAAATAAAAAGGCAGATTCCATATGCAGATGCCCTAATCCACTGGAGACTTGTTGACGTCTGAAACGAGGGGCAAGACTGTACACCATCGATATGAAGCGCTGACTTTCATATCCAATCTAACGATGAACGCGGCCATTGAGGGTCAGGACCTTCTCACTAGACGTGTGTAACTACATCTTTCCTTGCATCTAACGTTTGTGGTGGCCATGAGATCTGCTGCTTGGAGAGCATCTACAAATGAATCCTGTTCTCTATTTGAATAGTTGGCATTCCGGTCTTTTGCAAACAACGTCTCATTACAGGCTATAGGAACTCACATAAAGACTTCATCTTGGCCAACCTTAGAAGACAGTTATGTGGTAAAGAAAGGAAGAAAGTGTATGAAAGAACAACAGGGCATGCATACAACATGTGTCCCTAACAAGGGATGTAACTTACAGGATTTGTCTACATGATTAATATCTCACAGGGTATGTACCTAACATGTTGCTAAGTGTAAGACAGTAATACTTGTTACTACTTTTAGGACTTAATAGTTCCAGTACAGGGTGTGCACAGCCCTGCATAGAACTATTAGTGTCCTAGAAGCTTCAGTAAGAACTACAGATCAAACACCATTAACATATTCGGTACAACCTGTGTAAGATGCTCATCCTGAAGACACATCATGTATGCAACATCCCTTGTTCGGGACCCATGCTGTATGCACACTGTATGTTAAAGCAAGTCCTTAAACCGCAATCACATGCCTAATGCATTTACCTGTATATACCCTTAAATGAAAATCACTAGCACAGTAGTGAACCTATCTTCATCCTACTTATTTAAGAATTAAATAAACATTACATAGTACCACAAGGTTGTGTCTACAAGGTGAGCCTCTCACAAATGGTGCAGCTCGCAGGAGATGACTACACGGGGGGATCTCTTACAGAGATGTTGCACAGATCCTGTCCATGCAGGGCATGTCTCTTACAGATGGGGAAGCACATGAAATGCATTCACAGGATTGTCTCATACGGGAATGTGACGCACATGCTGTGTCTACTGAGTGTGTTTTTGACACAGATGTAGCACACAGGGTGTGTCTTCAGGGTTAGTCTCTTACAAGGGATATAGCACACAGGGTGGGCACAAAGCATATTCCTTACTCCGGTGTAGCACACAAGATGAGCCTACAGCCTGAGTCCCTAACAAGGGACATAACATACAGATTATGTCTACACAATGAATCTTTCACAAGGGGTACAGGGGTGTACCAAACATGTTGCTAAGTGTAAGACAGTTATACTTGTGGCTACTTTCAGGACTTAAGTTCCATACCTGCATGAAAGCATTAGTGTCCAAGAAGCGCCATTAAGAATAACAGATCAAACACCATTTAACATGTTTTGTACACCCCCTGTGAGAGATTCACCCTATAGACACATCCTGTATGCTACATCCCATGTTAGGGACACACACTGTAGGCACACTCTGTATGCTACACCTCAGTAAGAGACGTGTCCTGTACACACACTGTGAGATATACCGGCTGTAAGAGATATATTCTGAAGAAACGCCCTGTGTGATACACCTGTGTCAGAGACCCACACTGTAGACACAACACATGCGTTACATCCCCTGTATGAGACAGCCATGTGGATGCACCTCATGTGCAACCGCACATGTAAGAGAACACCCTACAGAGACATCATCTGTACTGTATTCCTGTGAGAGACAACCCTTGTAGTTCAACTCCTTAGAGGTACACAACATGTAAGGTGCTCTTCTAGTAGACACACCCTTTGTGCCACATACATGTAATTATTTAAATGTATTAGATAATTTTACCGAGTATCCGTCCTCCGTAGTGATATATTCTGGCAGAAGAATGAACTTGAAATCTGGGTGTATGAGGATGATCACAGGCAACACTGGTAATGTGTCATCTAATGCCTACAAATAGACAGCAGCAAATATTTCAACACTGAGTACATAAAGCACTTCAAAGACTGCAATAACAGTAATAGTATACAAAATATTGAAGTTTTTAAAAAACCAAACTGTCCAAGTTAAAAGGGGCAATACGAGATGACACAAACAGGGGATGTAACATGTTGCATGACATTTGTGCCATAAAAACTTTAGGCTTCCATGACCCATATACATGAAATATTTCAATCCAAGACAGCACCCACTCCTGTTAGGGTCACTATCTTAGCCAAAACTATATCATGCCATATAATCATGGACATACGCACAAGTATATTAAAGCATAAACATTCAAAGTGTTTGCAACATCCTTTTGTAAGTGAAATCTCTAATCTATTGTTATAGTGCATGAAACAGTACAGAAAGTATATGTACAGCACCAAACATAATCTATTTGTCAAAATACTGAGCATGACACATTGACCATGTAATATTAACCATGTGCACTGAGAAAGACATCCTGGCTGTTGTAAGAAGACGCATATGACAATAGAAAGACGGATATCAATGAAGGAAGAAGTATTTATTTAGTCTCACCAAAATGCATTGGGACTTACAGTTGGGGTTAGGCCTTGATTCCATCTCTACATGCCTGCGCCATGCATGTGGAGTGTATCTACATTCCGCATGTGGAGCACAGACACGATGAATCACAACCAAATTCCTTGGATGCCTTGTATCATACAACTTTCTCTTACCTACAGTCAAAAGTCATTGTCATGTCCAATTTGGCATTGAACAAAACAAATGACCATGCACGCATAACTGCATCAATGCAGCACTTAAAGTTTGTCTACAAGGGGTGTTATCATACAGTTTGTCAACATAGTGGGTCTCTCACACAAGTGAAGCCCACAAAAACATTAGGCCGGCATTCCATGTTTCTATGCCTGATCCCTGCTTTTGGAGTGTATCTTCATTCCGCATGCAGAGAAAAGACATATTGATGTGAAATACCGACCCATGTCATAGTAAGCAAGGTTATTTCCAAATATGGAATGAAAAAGAAGTTGATAAGCGATATCACTTACAAGGGATGTAACAAACATGTTGCATGATGTTTGTGCCTTAAAAACTTAGGCTTCCATGACCCTTACATCAAATATTCCAAACCAAGATAGTTACCATCCCTGTTAAGAGTCACTACCTTAGCCAAAACTATATCATGCCATATAATCATAGACATACGCACAAGTATATTAAAGCATAAACATTCAAAGTGTTTGGAATATCCTTCTGTAGGTGACATCTCTAATCTATTGTTATAGTGCATGAAACAGTACAGAAAGTATATGTACAGCACCAAACATAATCTTTTTGTCAAAATACTGAGCATGACAAATTGACCATGTAATATGAACCATGTGCACTGAGAAAGACATCCTGGCTTTGTAAGAAGACGCATATGACAATAGAAAGACAGATATCAATGAAGGAAGAAGTATTTATTTAGTCTCACCAAAATGCATTGGGACTTACAGTTGGGGTTAGGCCTTGATTCCATCTCAACATGCCTGCGCCATGCATGTGGAGTGTATCTACATTCCGCATGTGGAGCACAGACACGATGAATCACAACCAAATTCCTTGGATGCCTTGTATCATACAACTGTCTCTTACCTACAGTCAAAAGTCATAGTCATGTCCAATTTGGCATTGAACAAAACAAATGACCATGCACTCATAACTGCATCAATGCAGCACTTAAGGTTTGTCTACAAGGGGTGTTATCACACAGTTTGTCAACATAGTGGGTCTCTCACACAAGTGAAGCCCACAAAAACATTAGGCCGGCATTCCATGTTTCTATGCCTGATCCCTGCTTTTGGAGTGTATCTTCATTCCGCATGCAGAGAAAAGACATATTGATGTGAAATACCGACCCATGTCATAGTAAGCAAGGTTATTTCCAAATATGGAATGAAAAAGAAGTTGATAAGCGATATCACTTACAAGGGATGTAACAAACATGTTGCATGATGTTTGTGCCTTAAAAACTTAGGCTTCCATGACCCTTACATCAAATATTCCAAACCAAGATAGTTACCATCCCTGTTAAGAGTCACTACCTTAGCCAAAACTATATCATGCCATATAATCATAGACATACGCACAAGTATATTAAAGCATAAACATTCAAAGTGTTTGGAATATCCTTCTGTAGGTGACATCTCTAATCTATTGTTATAGTGCATGAAACAGTACAGAAAGTATATGTACAGCACCAAACATAATCTTTTTGTCAAAATACTGAGCATGACAAATTGACCATGTAATATGAACCATGTGCACTGAGAAAGACATCCTGGCTGTTGTAAGAAGACGCATATGACAATAGAAAGACAGATATCAATGAAGGAAGAAGTATTTATTTAGTCTCACCAAAATGCATTGGGACTTACAGTTGGGGTTAGGCCTTGATTCCATCTCTACATGCCTGCGCCATGCATGTGGAGTGTATCTACATTCCGCATGTGGAGCACAGACACGATGAATCACACCCAAATTCCTTGGATGCCTTGTATCATACAACTGTCTCTTACCTACAGTCAAAAGTCATTGTCATGTCCAATTTGGCATTGAACAAAACAAATGACCATGCACTCATAACTGCATCAATGCAGCACTTAAGGTTTGTCTACAAGGGGTGTTATCACACAGTTTGTCAACATAGTGGGTCTCTCACACAAGTGAAGCCCACAAAAACATTAGGCCGGCATTCCATGTTTCTATGCCTGATCCCTGCTTTTGGAGTGTATCTTCATTCCGCATGCAGAGAAAAGACATATTGATGTGAAATACCGGCCCATGTCATAGTAAGCAAGGTTATTTCCAAATATGGAATGAAAAAGAAGTTGATAAGCGATATCACTTACAAGGGATGTAACAAACATGTTGCATGATGTTTGTGCCTTAAAAACTTAGGCTTCCATGACCCTTACATCAAATATTCCAAACCAAGATAGTTACCATCCCTGTTAAGAGTCACTACCTTAGCCAAAACTATATCATGCCATATAATCATAGACATACGCACAAGTATATTAAAGCATAAACATTCAAAGTGTTTGGAATATCCTTCTGTAGGTGACATCTCTAATCTATTGTTATAGTGCATGAAACAGTACAGAAAGTATATGTACAGCACCAAACATAATCTTTTTGTCAAAATACTGAGCATGACAAATTGACCATGTAATATGAACCATGTGCACTGAGAAAGACATCCTGGCTGTTGTAAGAAGACGCATATGACAATAGAAAGACAGATATCAATGAAGGAAGAAGTATTTATTTAGTCTCACCAAAATGCATTGGGACTTACAGTTGGGGTTAGGCCTTAATTCCATCTCTACATGCCTGCGCCATGCATGTGGAGTGTATCTACATTCCGCATGTGGAGCACAGACACGATGAATCACAACCAAATTCCTTGGATGCCTTGTATCATACAACTGTCTCTTACCTACAGTCAAAAGTCATTGTCATGTCCAATTTGGCATTGAACAAAACAAATGACCATGCACTCATAACTGCATCAATGCAGCACTTAAGGTTTGTCTACAAGGGGTGTTATCATACAGTTTGTCAACATAGTGGGTCTCTCACACAAGTGAAGCCCACAAAAACATTAGGCCGGCATTCCATGTTTCTATGCCTGATCCCTGCTTTTGGAGTGTATCTTCATTCCGCATGCAGAGAAAAGACATATTGATGTGAAATACCGACCCATGTCATAGTAAGCAAGGTTATTTCCAAATATGGAATGAAAAAGAAGTTGATAAGCGATATCACTTACAAGGGATGTAACAAACATGTTGCATGATGTTTGTGCCTTAAAAACTTAGGCTTCCATGACCCTTACATCAAATATTCCAAACCAAGATAGTTACCATCCCTGTTAAGAGTCACTACCTTAGCCAAAACTATATCATGCCATATAATCATAGACATACGCACAAGTATATTAAAGCATAAACATTCAAAGTGTTTGGAATATCCTTCTGTAGGTGACATCTCTAATCTATTGTTATAGTGCATGAAACAGTACAGAAAGTATATGTACAGCACCAAACATAATCTTTTTGTCAAAATACTGAGCATGACAAATTGACCATGTAATATGAACCATGTGCACTGAGAAAGACATCCTGGCTGTTGTAAGAAGACGCATATGACAATAGAAAGACAGATATCAATGAAGGAAGAAGTATTTATTTAGTCTCACCAAAATGCATTGGGACTTACAGTTGGGGTTAGGCCTTGATTCCATCTCTACATGCCTGCGCCATGCATGTGGAGTGTATCTACATTCCGCATGTGGAGCACAGACACGATGAATCACACCCAAATTCCTTGGATGCCTTGTATCATACAACTGTCTCTTACCTACAGTCAAAAGTCATTGTCATGTCCAATTTGGCATTGAACAAAACAAATGACCATGCACTCATAACTGCATCAATGCAGCACTTAAGGTTTGTCTACAAGGGGTGTTATCACACAGTTTGTCAACATAGTGGGTCTCTCACACAAGTGAAGCCCACAAAAACATTAGGCCGGCATTCCATGTTTCTATGCCTGATCCCTGCTTTTGGAGTGTATCTTCATTCCGCATGCAGAGAAAAGACATATTGATGTGAAATACCGGCCCATGTCATAGTAAGCAAGGTTATTTCCAAATATGGAATGAAAAAGAAGTTGATAAGCGATATCACTTACAAGGGATGTAACAAACATGTTGCATGATGTTTGTGCCTTAAAAACTTAGGCTTCCATGACCCTTACATCAAATATTCCAAACCAAGATAGTTACCATCCCTGTTAAGAGTCACTACCTTAGCCAAAACTATATCATGCCATATAATCATAGACATACGCACAAGTATATTAAAGCATAAACATTCAAAGTGTTTGGAATATCCTTCTGTAGGTGACATCTCTAATCTATTGTTATAGTGCATGAAACAGTACAGAAAGTATATGTACAGCACCAAACATAATCTTTTTGTCAAAATACTGAGCATGACAAATTGACCATGTAATATGAACCATGTGCACTGAGAAAGACATCCTGGCTGTTGTAAGAAGACGCATATGACAATAGAAAGACAGATATCAATGAAGGAAGAAGTATCTATTTAGTCTCACCAAAATGCATTGGGACTTACAGTTGGGGTTAGGCCTTGATTCCATCTCTACATGCCTGCGCCATGCATGTGGAGTGTATCTACATTCCGCATGTGGAGCACAGACACGATGAATCACACCCAAATTCCTTGGATGCCTTGTATCATACAACTGTCTCTTACCTACAGTCAAAAGTCATTGTCATGTCCAATTTGGCATTGAACAAAACAAATGACCATGCACTCATAACTGCATCAATGCAGCACTTAAGGTTTGTCTACAAGGGGTGTTATCATACAGTTTGTCAACATAGTGGGTCTCTCACACAAGTGAAGCCCACAAAAACATTAGGCCGGCATTCCATGTTTCTATGCCTGATCCCTGCTTTTGGAGTGTATCTTCATTCCGCATGCAGAGAAAAGACATATTGATGTGAAATACCGACCCATGTCATAGTAAGCAAGGTTATTTCCAAATATGGAATGAAAAAGAAGTTGATAAGCGATATCACTTACAAGGGATGTAACAAACATGTTGCATGATGTTTGTGCCTTAAAAACTTAGGCTTCCATGACCCTTACATCAAATATTCCAAACCAAGATAGTTACCATCCCTGTTAAGAGTCACTACCTTAGCCAAAACTATATCATGCCATATAATCATAGACATACGCACAAGTATATTAAAGCATAAACATTCAAAGTGTTTGGAATATCCTTCTGTAGGTGACATCTCTAATCTATTGTTATAGTGCATGAAACAGTACAGAAAGTATATGTACAGCACCAAACATAATCTATTTGTCAAAATACTGAGCATGACAAATTGACCATGTAATATGAACCATGTGCACTGAGAAAGACATCCTGGCTGTTGTAAGAAAACGCATATGACAATAAAAAGACAGATATCAATGAAGGAAGAAGTATTTATTTAGTCTCACCAAAATGCATTGGGACTTACAGTTGGGGTTAGGCCTTGATTCCATCTCTACATGCCTGCGCCATGCATGTGGAGTGTATCTACATTCCGCATGTGGAGCACAGACACGATGAATCACAACCAAATTCCTTGGATGCCTTGTATCATACAACTGTCTCTTACCTACAGTCAAAAGTCATTGTCATGTCCAATTTGGCATTGAACAAAACAAATGACCATGCACTCATAACTGCATCAATGCAGCACTTAAGGTTTGTCTACAAGGGGTGTTATCACACAGTTTGTCAACATAGTGGGTCTCTCACACAAGTGAAGCCCACAAAAACATTAGGCCGGCATTCCATGTTTCTATGCCTGATCCCTGCTTTTGAAGTGAATCTTCATTCCGCATGCAGAGAAAAGACATATTGGATGTGAAATACCGGCCCATGTCATAGTAAGCAAGGTTATTTCCAAATATGGAATGAAAAAGAAGTTGATAAGCGATATCACTTACAAGGGATGTAACAAACATGTTGCATGATGTTTGTGCCTTAAAAACTTAGGCTTCCATGACCCTTACATCAAATATTCCAAACCAAGATAGTTACCATCCCTGTTAAGAGTCACTACCTTAGCCAAAACTGTATCATGCCATATAATCATAGACATACGCACAAGTATATTAAAGCATAAACATTCAAAGTGTTTGGAATATCCTTCTGTAGGTGACATCTCTAATCTATTGTTATAGTGCATGAAACAGTACAGAAAGTATATGTACAGCACCAAACATAATCTTTTAGTCAAAATACTGAGCATGACAAATTGACCATGTAATATGAACCATGTGCACTGAGAAAGACATCCTGGCTGTTGTAAGAAGACGCATATGACAATAGAAAGACAGATATCAATGAAGGAAGAAGTATTTATTTAGTCTCACCAAAATGCATTGGGACTTACAGTTGGGGTTAGGCCTTGATTCCATCTCTACATGCCTGCGCCATGCATGTGGAGTGTATCTACATTCCGCATGTGGAGCACAGACACGATGAATCACAACCAAATTCCTTGGATGCCTTGTATCATACAACTGTCTCTTACCTACAGTCAAAAGTCATTGTCATGTCCAATTTGGCATTGAACAAAACAAATGACCATGCACTCATAACTGCATCAATGCAGCACTTAAGGGTTTGTCTACAAGGGGTGTTATCACACAGTTTGTCAACATAGTGGGTCTCTCACACAAGTGAAGCCCACAAAAACATTAGGCCGGCATTCCATGTTTCTATGCCTGATCCCTGCTTTTGGAGTGTATCTTCATTCCGCATGCAGAGAAAAGACATATTGATGTGAAATACCGGCCCATGTCATAGTAAGCAAGGTTATTTCCAAATATGGAATGAAAAAGAAGTTGATAAGCGATATCACTTACAAGGGATGTAACAAACATGTTGCATGATGTTTGTGCCTTAAAAACTTAGGCTTCCATGACCCTTACATCAAATATTCCAAACCAAGATAGTTACCATCCCTGTTAAGAGTCACTACCTTAGCCAAAACTATATCATGCCATATAATCATAGACATTCGCACAAGTATATTAAAGCATAAACATTCAAAGTGTTTGGAATATCCTTCTGTAGGTGACATCTCTAATCTATTGTTATAGTGCATGAAACAGTACAGAAAGTATATGTACAGCACCAAACATAATCTTTTTGTCAAAATACTGAGCATGACAAATTGACCATGTAATATGAACCATGTGCACTGAGAAAGACATCCTGGCTGTTGTAAGAAGACGCATATGACAATAGAAAGACAGATATCAATGAAGGAAGAAGTATTTATTTAGTCTCACCAAAATGCATTGGGACTTACAGTTGGGGTTAGGCCTTGATTCCATCTCTACATGCCTGCGCCATGCATGTGGAGTGTATCTACATTCCACATGTGGAGCACAGACACGATGAATCACAACCAAATTCCTTGGATGCCTTGTATCATACAACTGTCTCTTACCTACAGTCAAAAGTCATGTCCAATTTGGCATTGAACAAAACAAATGACCATGCACTCATAACTGCATCAATGCAGCACTTAAGGTTTGTCTACAAGGGGTGTTATCACACAGTTTGTCAACATAGTGGGTCTCTCACACAAGTGAAGCCCACAAAAACATTAGGCCGGCATTCCATGTTTCTATGCCTGATCCCTGCTTTTGGAGTGTATCTTCATTCCGCATGCAGAGAAAAGACATATTGATGTGAAATACCGGCCCATGTCATAGTAAGCAAGGTTATTTCCAAATATGGAATGAAATTGAAGTTGATAAGCGATATCACTTACAAGGGATGTAACAAACATGTTGCATGATGTTTGTGCCTTAAAAGCATAGGCTTCCATGACCCTTACATCAAATATTCCAAACCAAGATAGTTACCATCCCTGTTAAGAGTCACTACCTTAGCCAAAACTATATCATGCCATATAATCATAGACATACGCACAAGTATATTAAAGCATAAACATTCAAAGTGTTTGGAATATCCTTCTGTAGGTGACATCTCTAATCTATTGTTATAGTGCATGAAACATTACAGATAGTATATGTACAGCACCAAACATAATCTATTTGTCAAAATACTGAGCATGACAAATTGACCATGTAATATGAACCATGTGCACTGAGAAAGACATCCTGGCTGTTGTAAGAAGACGCATATGACAATAGAAAGACAGATATCAATGAAGGAAGAAGTATTTATTTAGTCTCACCAAAATGCATTGGGACTTACAGTTGGGGTTAGGCCTTGATTCCATCTCTACATGCCTGCGCCATGCATGTGGAGTGTATCTACATTCCGCATGTGGAGCACAGACACGATGAATCACAACCAAATTCCTTGGATGCCTTGTATCATACAACTGTCTCTTACCTACAGTCAAAAGTCATTGTCATGTCCAATTTGGCATTGAACAAAACAAATGACCATGCACTCATAACTGCATCAATGCAGCACTTAAGGTTTGTCTACAAGGGATGTTATCATACAGTTTGTCAACATAGTGGGTCTCTCACACAAGTGAAGCCCACAAAAACATTAACCCGGCATTCCATGTTTCTATGCCTGATCCCTGCTTTTGGAGTGTATCTTCATTCCACATGCAGAAAAAAGACATATTGATGTGAAATACCGGCCCATGCCATAGTAAGCAAGGTTATTTCCAAATATGGAATGAAAAAGAAGTTGATAAGCGATATCACTTACAAGGGATGTAACAAACATGTTGCATGATGTTTGTGCCTTAAAAACTTAGGCTTCCATGACCCTTACATCAAATATTTCAAACCAAGATAGTTACCATCCCTGTTAGGAGTCACTACCTTAGCCAAAACTATATCATGCCATTTAATCATGGACAAACTCACAAGTATAAAAAACAGTATATTAAGTCATACAGGGAAGGCAGCACTCAACTTAACCAGCCGAGCACAGAAAACATTAAAAACACACAAAGCACAATGCCCAACTAAACAAGCGCAGATCCGCCCAAGTCCAAGCTGTCGAAAAGTATAATAAATTATAACTAGCTGAATGACCCAGTAGAAAAGATACAGCAACCAAAAGGTGGAATGCCTACGCTGAATGACCTAGTAACAACAGTAAAACTGCTGAACTACATAGTTTTAGCAGCCTACAGTCTAAAAGTTAAGTAACAGTATTAAAACGTAGAAAGGCCCGATTTCAGCAACAAAAAATCTGAAAACCTTAAAACGAGTGACCCAGTTTCATTAAGTAAAATGACGTAATTGAACAAATCAAGGCATAAACGCTAAATAACATGTTTGGGACATGTCTGTAAATGACACCACATATACAGATCAAGACATCAGTACAGCCAAGGTTAGAAGACGCTTATACTAAGAATTAAAGCAGGATATTAATGAAAGAACAATTGATCATCCTGGGACTTACAGTTTGTGGTAAGCTTGTAATCCATGTCACATGCATGATGTCTGCTTGTGGAGTGTATCTACATTCCACATGTGGAGAGCAGACATTTTGAATCACACCTGGATTCCTTGCATCATACAAATATCTCCTCCCTCAAAGTGGGAGCTCATTGACTCATTGCCATGAACAACCCATACTCATTACTGCATAAGTGCAGCACTTAGGGTGTGTCTCTTAGATGTGTTATCACCCATAGTGTGTCTACAGGGTGCATCTCTCACACAACGTTAGGCTGGTATTCTTTACACCACCTGTCAAAGACACGCCTAGTAAACACACTGTGTGTGCTACCAGCACTGTAAGTGCCACCCCCATAGACTTTTCCTGCTTGCTTGAGATCAACAGGGTTTCCTTCTCATAGCAACCTGTTCAAAAGGCCTACCCATTGAGCACATGAGCTTATTACCTTATAACTGACTATTTGTTTCATAGATGGATACTCCCATTTAGTCGCCTCTTACGAGCATGCAAGGGAGTCAGACAGAGGTCCTATTCTACTACCCGGGAACCACACGGTGAGATGAAGCTGCCAACTAACTTGTAAGAAAAGCAACCATGAAACAGAACCCCAACCTCCAATCACATATGCAGAGGCAAAGACCCTGTTGAAGAGCAGTTACAGCCTGAAAGACTAGTCGAACTATTATCGTCTGTACTAGACATTGTGGTCTACAGAAACATAGGAAAAGAGTGGGTCTTGCGGAGACAGCTGGATGTCGACAGTGCATGGTAGGAGCAGACATACACTATTCTATATACTGCAAATCTGCTCCAATTTGGACAAAAGAAACAACAGAAAGTTTGGCCAACAGATATGTCCTTTAAGACTAAGCTGTGGGGAGATGACAGCAACCTACAGAAGACAGTGCAGGTCATCATTACATCCAAACTGAAGATATAAATGGCCATAAAAGATGGAACGCAGAAGTAGAAGAAGCTACAAAATAGCTACATATGACTGGATTCTTGGAACTGAACATATGTTCGCCTCGTCTCTTCCAACCTGAAATACAGAAATGAAACTAATTAATAACAATCAAGCAATTTTACTTGTACATATGCAATGAACAGTAAAGGTTTCAAGCAACAAATACTTAAATACCATGCATTGAATGTTTAAATTAAAGCATGGACATAAAAGCTGTAACAGGAACTTTAACATTAATGCAATTAAATCCAAACTGTTAGGCTACTGCAGCCAATACTCCTGTACACACAACATACCAAACATTTGGTCAAGCTGCATACAATCCACTGCATAATGGCAGCCTGCGTGGACATTGTCCTTACATTGGATGTGTTGCATGATGCATAAATCGTCATCGCATGAATTGTGCAAACTGCGCACATGCAAATACCATCAGTGGAGAGGTCAACAATGGAATAGCATTCTCATGTCGAGGTTTTTCATTCATCGAAGTGATGGCAGGATTCAGGTAAACCTGGACAGGTAATGCGCATTGCTATCGAACATCTCTTGTTGTAATCGATTAGAATTTGAATGCCTAACGCTACCTGATTTTTGTGAGGCACATCATCCCGCTGTTTTCAGTAATTTCCAATATCACTCTGTTGCAACACGATAATGTCGCAATGAATTTCCTGATTACAGTCAGGGGGTAAAAACAGATATCGGTCATTCACGCATAAAGCAATCGACTACAATATTCACAATCATTTATGTCAATCCCACATGCAGTGAGCTCTACTTAAGTCTTCATTTTTGGTGTATGAGCATTCATCAAATCTTAGGGTCATAGTTGGAGGTCAATGGTCAAATTGAGGTTTGTCCAGACCATAACTTTGCCATGCATTGCATTTGACATAGATGTTAACCTCAATAAGTAGGGTGTGTAATGCACAACCCCCATTTTCTTATCTCAAAGGTCAAGGTCACAGTTGATGGTCAATGGTAATAATTTAACTTGTCCGAACCATAACTGGTCATTCTATATATCTCAAAGTGCAAGGTTCAAAGGTAGAAATGGCCATAATTTAACTTGTCCAGATCATAACTTTGTGGTCTATTGCAGGATTTTTTCAGCATTAGCTGTCTAGCTTGATATTTGACCTACTTTTGACAACTTTAAAAACCAATTAATGTTTAGCATTGTTAACTGTTCAACCTTAAAGTGACCTGGGTCATGTATTATCGTAGCGAAACTAGCTACGTTGGTTAAACGTTCATTTTTATTTAACGTAAGTCTCATCTGCAGTTTTTTTTCAGACATAATGCGCGCTAAATATTAAAATCTTGAGTTAAGTTTGGAATCACTATCGCTATAACTGGTGTAGAATCTAAATTACTACACATACCTATATTACTATTCTTTTTTGATATACTGACAAACAATATACATGTATAAATATATAGATTCTAGTTAGATTTGTGTTTTCAAATTCAACCAGATGAATTAACGTCCGCAAGTTCATTGAAAACAAGTACACTTATCTGCTATCTTAAAGCTGTTTATCTTTTTTATTTCTTGTTTAATGTGAGGTCACAGAAAGTTTGCTATTTATTCCGTAAAGGGTTAAAATCCAAACAAACACCGCAGTTTTTATGCCCTTAAGCAAACACGGCATTTCTTTATGTCCTTCTGATTTTAATTTTAAAAAAAACTGCTGTGAAAACTACCAATGGTTGTATATTACACCTCATACTTGTACATGTCTTAAGAGTACAAAGTAATTTGAATGTGTTCTGCAAGTTAATATACATATTAATTAGTCTGCGTGTTTGGATGTTTATTGCCAAAAGAAAATATTAAATGTTACATTAAATATGGAGAAAACAACTTAGAACAACCAAGTGACATTAAATCCTGACTAATATAACATGAATCCATTTTTTATGAGCAATATGTATCAGTAATAATTATAATTCAAACAATATGCTAGTTTTGATAGTGTTGGTGCCCTATAGAATTTTAAATTAAGTGTTAAAACAACTTGATGTGAATAGTTTAAAGAATTTGATTCAGTTTATTTTATTCAAAATAAAGAGGAATGTAATTGTGGCTGTAGCCAAATGTTATCTGGTGATAGTTTTAGAGCAAAGAAATTAAATAATGGAAGGTACCTTAGACCTACTGCTCTAAAAGTAAATACCTCATAACCACTAAGCTGAGGAAAATGACTCTGGATCATTGTTATTTAAAATAGATAGGATGGAATTTTGCATGGCATCAATAGAGGGCAAAATTCCATTAGTTTATTAAATGGAAGGAGGAAGTATTGGTTTTGTCAAATCTCACAAGAAAATTGAATGAATTTGAAATGATCAATTCATTTGCTGCAACACAGCTGTCTAATGTTTATAGAGGACAGACTCAGTCATTCTATGCAATACAAAGAGAAATGCATTACCTGTGGTAAAATGTTATCCATATGAGAGAGAATGACATACACCATCAGATCATCAACAGAAATTGAGAATGAGGAACTTGGCCATTGTCAAATATTGTGAGATGACAGAACATACCAAGATGTTTATGAAAGAAAAATACAAATGTACAGGCTGTTGACAACTTTTATCTAGAGAGGCAGTATTGAAGCAAAACTATTAAATGAAAGAAGAAAAATATAGGCCGATGTAAATATTTATTCAAATTTAAAGTGATGTTGATCAAACCAAAGCCACTAAACCACTAAAATTATTAACAAGCTACCTTCTACAAGCTCTATGGTCATCCTTACTTTAATGTAGAAGTGTTTATTTAAAGTGTCACCTCCATTTAAACGTCCAGCCAATTTAGCTAATGAGACACCTAATCTATATATTTTCTGAACACTTCTACCTGATTCCTATCCTTCAATGCCAGTCCCCAGATGCAGGAAGTAAGTTATACACAAAACTCATAAATTTATCAAGCTGGTGGCTCACCATTGGCCATATCAGAACAAACCCTAGCCGGGCCCTGCCAGGGTTCAATCCTTCAACCTACTGCTCTAAAGGCAGATGCATATAACTTCAAAGCTGATGAGGTAATATTGTCTTAAATGTTTTTAATTTTCCAAGATTACAAGAAAAGAAAATACAGGAAATATTTTTCACTGTTAGGTTCTGCTTGGTCTATTGTAAGTCACAATTTCGTATGCCTTTGTGTGCATTGCTGTTGTCTGCTGCATGCTATTGATTGTCACTTTCTACAAATTATTAGAACCATCTTCAACATGAGAAGTCAAACTAAGTTATGGAACCAGTTCCTATAATTTCATATGTAAATCAACCTGTTACTATCTATGTATGTTATATGTACATGTTACTGAGTATGCACAAAGGCATGCACTCATGGGTACACATTTCTAGAGACCTAGTGCAATATTGCATCATGTTCTCAAGACCTACTGCGAAATATTACCAGTTTATATGGTAAACACATTCCCCTTTTTTCAAGAACTGATCAAACCCACAGGTCTTTGTCTCAAAACCCAGTGCAATATTGCATCATGTTCAAGACATCTGTGGCCTATTACCATTTTTCTGTGCGGTTGCCAGATAAGACGGACTGAACTACGGAACTACAGAGACACACTGACGGGAGGCATGTGCAACTGACAGGTCCTTATGTCGAGAAATGAACTGATTTAATACTCAGTTTTTTGTCTCAAGACCCAGTGCATTACCATTTTATGTATGGTCGCCAGATTAGACGCCAAGCGCCCTAACCACCGAATTATTGAGGCACACTGATGAGAGGCATGTGTAACTTACAGGTCCTTATCTCGAGATCTGATGCAATACTCACATCTTTATCTCAAGATTCCAGCTATATAATGTATAGTCATTGTGAATCTTATATGACAGTAACATATTAGACAGTAGATTACCTGAGATTATCATGAAGTTTTATAGGTGACCGATTCCATAACATAGTAAATATTTTAGAAGCAAATCATCATGCCAAGTTAGAAAAGTCAGGGACAATATCATTCAGCAGAAACTACAAAACACTCTAAAGCTCCCCAAACAGAGATACAATAGAACCAATCTATGTGTACTATCAAACAGTGAAAAATATTTATTTCATTTTTTAAAATACAAAAGTTTAAAACGAAATGCAAGACAAATAAGTTAGTCAGGTTGACAATAGGGTTAAATTCTGCTTGGTACAGAGAAAAAAATGTCAATTTGGTTTAAGGTGCAGCAATACTCACGCTCGTGCTTTAATACCAAAATACCTTGCACATGGCTTGAACAACTGTTTACATATGTTCCTTAAAACCTTTTCTAAAATTTGCCACCTTAAATTTAGATCTGAATGCCATATACTATGAAAAGATTCCAGGAAAAATATATTCAGTCAAGTTTAAAATATTAATCAACCCAAATCATAATAGATGACATCTAAAACTCCAAATTTTATGAAACACTAAATTTGTATATTATTACATGTTTCGGGTGTACAATCAAGGACTGGTAACAACAAACTAATTAAATACAAAGACAAACTTTTGCATTAAATTAAAAGTTCACCAAACAGCTTGTAGAAGGTAGTTCAAGAAAATACTGCATGATATTGCGTGAATTAAAAAGACATACCTTATATTATTATAATTACTTTCACTTCATAGCACCATTTTAGGTGGGACAAAGATTAACTGATTGGACAAAAATACATTAATTTTACTTGTGGGAGGAGGTGGGACTAAAAGACATATGTTCACAACACCATGTAAGGTGGGAATGAAAGAAATATTGAAAAGTTCACAGCACGTGGGACTAAAAGACATATTGACAATTTCATAGCACCATTTTAGGTGGGACTAAAATACATATTGACATATTCACAGCATCATATTAAGGGGACACGAAATAGGAAACCATTATATGGTTAAAAAAAGACGATGTACCTAATTAGGCGAAAGGAAAGACACTACATTTGTAATTATATTTTCATAACTGTATATAACGTTATTACATTAGTACAATATTATAGGAAAAATAATTATATGCCTGACCAGAAGACATAAGGGCAAGTTCACAGCACCATTTTAGGTGGGACTAAAATGCATATTAACATGTTCTTAAAAGACCAAGTACAGTTGAAGCATTTGTTCTACACAATTTCTACATGAGGTACACATGTGGTGATTTTTTTATAGAACTAGGTCAAAGATTCAAATCAAGACTTTGAAATGTGATGTTACCCTAGGGTCCACACAGACAATTGGAACAAGAGTTCTGCACACTGTCTTCACAGGTCACATATTTAGTATAAGCTTCATGAAAATCGGTCAAGGGATTAAAAAGATATGGAGCTAATCGGATTTTGAGATGAACCAACAGACTCAAGGATACATGCCCGGACGGAAGGGTGGACAGACATCATTCCTATAATCCCACACCACTTGTGAGTGTAGAAATGATCAACAAGAAAATGAGGAATTGGGAATTTGAAAATGTTTTCGAAATAGCTTTACAGAGAAAATAAGCCCTGTCCGGTTAAGCCATGTTTTGCTACAATTAAAGACACAAACATGTCCTACATCTTGTATAAAATGACTGCCATGGCTTCAAATAAATTTACTCTGTTGATTCCACAATGTTACACTTTTATAACTTCATGATCATTGGTGAAGGGTGTAAAATATGTTCAAGACAGAAGTACACACAGAGACCATTCCTTTAACCCCAACCACTTCAATGGAGAGGATTTATTTTTCCAATACATTAAGTAGTTAGCCCCTTATGAAATCCCATTTGGTAATCACTTTAGAACATTTAATTAAGTATACATACCTACCAAATCATGACCAGGCTTTCCTACAAATCCTTTTTGGTAAATAGTAATTGTTCATGGTTTTTGATGACTTGAGTCCAAAAAGTGGTGAAAAATGTGTCGCCTCCACTGGGAATCGAACCCAGGTCCCTGGATTGGCTGATCCAGTATGGTACCACTACACTATAGAGACAACATTATTTTACACTGCTAATTAGACTCAAGACATCAAAAACCATGAACAATTACTATTTACCAAAAAGGATTTGTAGGAAAGCCTGGTTATGTTTTGGTAGGTATGTTTACTTAATTAAATGTTCTTAAGTAATTTCCCAATGGTATTTCATAAGGGACTAATTACTTAGTATATTGCAATAATAAATCCTCTCCATGGAAGTCGTTGGGGTTAAGGAATGGTCTCTGTGTGCACTTCTGTCTAGAACATCTTTTGCACCCTTCACCAATAATCATGAAGTTATAAAAGTGTAACTTATGGAAACAACAGAGAGTAAATTTATTTGTAGCCAGAGCGGTCACTTCATAGGGCATATTATGTGTACTTAGTTCTCTCTCTAAAGGTCAGAAGATGTTGATCATTTATATTTTTAATTACTTTTACGTAAGAACTTGTTTGCAACATCTTTTAAGGCGACAGGAAAAAGGACACCAGTCTACGGTTATATAAGACAATGTACCTTATTAGGTGAGAGAAAAGACGTTATTTATATTTTTAATTACTTTTACATAAGAACTTTTTGCCACATCTTTTAAGGCGACAGAAAAAAGGACACCAGTCTATGGATATTAAAGACAATTGACCTAATTAAGTCAGAGAAAAGACGCTGTTTATATTTTTAATTACTTTTACATAAGAACTTTTTGCCACATCTTCTAAGGTGACAGGAAAAAGGACACCAGCCTACGGATATTAAAGATGATTTACCCAATTAGGTTAGAGAAAAGACGATATTTATATTTTAAATTACTTTTACGTAAGAACTTGTCTGCCACAGCTTTTAACATGACAGGAAAAAGTACACCAATATACGGTAATTAAAGACGATGTACCTAATTAGGTAAGAGAAAAGACGCTATTTATATTTTTAATTACTTTTACATTGTTGAGAGAATTACATTATTTATATTTTTAATAACTTTTACATTGTTGAGAGAATTACAGTATTTATATTTTTAATAACTTTTACATTAGAAGGTGTTTGCCACATCTTTTAAGGAGACAGAAAAAGGATAAAGACAATGTACCTTATTAGGTGAGAGAAAAGACGTTATTTATATTTTTAATTACTTTTACATAAGAACTTTTTGCCACATCTTGTAAGGTCACTTAGGTGACAGTAAAAAAGAACACCAGTCTATGGATATTAAAGACAATTGACCTAATTAGGTCAGAGAAAAGATGTTATTTATATTTTTTATTACTTTTACGTAAGAACTTGGCTGCCACAGCTTTTAATGTGACAGGAAAAAGTACATCAATATAAGTTAAGTTAAGTTACCAATTTTCTAGGACTGCTTTCAGCAGTTCAGCCGTTCAGCCACCCTTTGACATTTAAACTTCCCCTGTTCATTGGGCTACCTAGGGGAACCTACGTTCGAGTCTCCCTGGGGAGACAATTTCTCTCCTGATGGGTGTGCAGCCAACATCGATCTTCGGCGCCCAGGACTATCAAACATGTTCAGACACAGCCCTTACAGGTACCAATTCACACCTTGGTCGAGTGGAGCATGTGGGTTATTCATGCTCAGAGAAATTAAGCAGTGGTCCAGACGGGGGTTGAACCCGGGACCTCTCGATGCCGAAGCGCGCGCCCTACCTCTAGGCCACTGCTCCCCACTATAATATACGGTAATTAAAGATGAAGTACCTAATTAGGTAAGAGAAAAGACTATTTATATTTTTAATTACTTTTACATCAGAAGGTGTTTGCCACATCTTTTAAGGCGACAGGAAAAAGGACACCAGTCTACGGTTATATAAGACAATGTACCTTATTAGGTGAGAGAAAAGACGTTATTTATATTTTTAATTACTTTTACATAAGAACTTTTTGCCACATCTTTTAAGGCGACAGGAAAAAGGACACCAGTCTACGGATATTAAAGACAATTGATCTAATTAAGTCAGAGAAAAGACGTTATTTATATTTTTAATTACTTTTACGTAAGAACTTGTCTGCCACAGCTTTTAATGTGACAGGAAAAAGTACACCAATATACGGTAATTAAAGACGATGTACCTAATTAGGTAAGAGAAAAGACGCTATTTATATTTTTAATTACTTTTACATTGTTGAGAGAATTACATTATTTATATTTTTAATAACTTTTACATTGTTGAGAGAATTACAGTATTTATATTTTTAATAACTTTTACATTAGAAGGTGTTTGCCACATCTTTTAAGGAGACAGAAAAAGGATAAAGACAATGTACCTTATTAGGTGAGAGAAAAGACGTTATTTATATTTTTAATTACTTTTACGTAAGAACTTGTGTGCCACAGCTTTTAACGTGACAGGAAAAAGTACACCAATATACGGTAAATAAAGATGATGTACCAAATAAGGTAAGAGAAAAGACGCTATTTATATTTTTAATTATTTTTACATTGTTGAGAGAATTACATTATTTATATTTTTAATAACTTTTACATCAGAAGGTGTTTGCCATATCTTTTAAGGAGACAGGAAAAAGGATAAAGACAATGTACCTTATTAGGTGAGAGAAAAGACGTTATTTATGTTCTTAATTACTTTTACATAAGAATGTGTTTGCCACATCTTTTAGAGTGACAGAACAAAGGACACAAATACTTTGTTATAAAAGACGCTGTACATAATTAGGTGAGAGAAAAGACGTTATTTACATTTTTAATTACTTTTACATAAGAACTTTTTGCAACATTTTGTAAGGTGACAGGAAGGACACCATTCTACAGATATTAAAGACGATTTACCGATTAGGTTAGAGTAAAGACAGGTTAGAGAAAAGACATTATTTATATTTTTAATTACTTTTACGTAACAACTTGTTTGCCACATCTTATAAGGTGACAGGAAAAAGGACACCAGTCTACGGTTTTTAAAGACGATGTACCATATTAGGTGAGAGAAAAGACGCTATTTATATTTTTAATTACTTTTACATAAGAACTTTTTGCCACATCTTGTAAGGTCACTTAGGTGACAGGAAAAAGGACACCAGTCTATGGATATTAAAGACAATTGACCTAATTAGGTCAGAGAAAAGATGTTATTTATATTTTTAATTACATTTACGTAAGAACTTGGCTGCCACAGCTTTTAATGTGACAGGAAAAAGTACACCAATATAAGTTACGTTACCAATTTTCTAGGGCTGCTTTCAGCAGTTCAGCCGTTCAGCCACCCTTTGACATTTAAACTTCCCCTGTTCATTGGGCTACCTAGGGGAACCTACGTTCGAGTCTCCCTGGGGAGACTATTTCTCTCCTGATGGGTGTGCAGCCAACATCGATCTTCGGCGCCCAGGACTATCGAACATGTTCAGACACAGCCCTCACAGGTACCAATTCACACCTTGGTCGAGTGGAGCATGTGGGTTATTCATGCTCAGAGAAATTAAGCAGTGGTCCAGACGGGGGTTGAACCCGGGACCTCTCGATCCCGAAGCGCGCGCCCTACCTCTAGGCCACCGCTCCCCACTATAATATACGGTAATTAAAGATGAAGTACCTAATTAGGTAAGAGAAAAGACGCTATTTATATTTTTAATTACTTTTACATTGTTGAGAGAATTACATTATTTATATTTTTAATAACTTTTACATCAATAGGTGTTTGCCACATCTTTTAAGGAGACAGGAAAAAGGATAAAGACAATGCACCTTATTAGGTGAGAGAAAAGACGTTATTCATATTCTTAATTATTTTACATAAGAATGTGTTTGCCACATCTTTTAGAGTGACAGAACAAAGGACACAAATACTTGGTTATAAAAGGCGCCGTACATAATTAGATGAGAGAAAAGACGCTGTTTATATTTATAATTACTTTTACAAGGTGACAGAAAAAGGGACACCAGACTACAGATATTAAAGACGATTTACATGATTAGGTTAGCGAAAAGACGCTATTTATATTTCTAATTACTTTTACATTGTTGAGAGAATCACATTATTTATGTTTTTAATAACTTTTACATAAGAAGGTGTTTGCCACATCTTTTAAGGAGACAGGAAAAAGGATAAAGACAATGTACCTTATTAGGTGAGAGAAAAGACGTTACAGAACATAATTAGGTCAGAGAAAAGACGCTGTTTATATTTTTAATTACTTTTACATTGTTGAGAGAATCACATTATTTATGTTTTTAATAACTTTTACATAAGAAGGTGTTTGCCACATCTTTTAAGGAGACAGGAAAAAGGATAAAGACAATGTAACCTTATTAGGTGAGAGAAAAGACGTTACAGAACATAATTAGGTCAGAGAAAAGACGCTGTTTATATTTTTAATTACTTTTACATAAGAACTTTTTGCCACATCTTCTAAGGTGACAGGAAAAAGGACACCAGCCTACGGATATTAAAGATGATTTACCCAATTAGGTTAGAGAAAAGACGATATTTATATTTTAAATTACTTTTACGTAAGAACTTGTCTGCCACAGCTTTTAACATGACAGGAAAAAGTACACCAATATACGATTATTAGAGACGATGTACCTAATTAGGTAAGAGAAAAGACGCTATTTATATTTTTAATTACTTTTACATTGTTGAGAGAATTACACTATTTATATTTTTAATAACTTTTACATCAGAAGGTGTTTGCCACATCTTTTAAGGAGACAGGAAAAAGGATAAAGACAATGCACCTTATTAGGTGAAAGACAATACGCTATTTATACTCTTAATTACTTTTACATAAGAATGTGTTTGCCACATCTTTTAAGGTCACAGGAAAAAGGAAACCAATATGTGGTTATAAAAGATGATGAACTTAATTAGGTAAGTGAAAAGACTATTTATATTTTAATTACTTTTAGATAAGAATGTGTTTGCCACATCTTTTAGAGTGACAGGACAAAGGACACAGGCACAGGGTTATAAAAGACGCTGTACCTAATAGAGAGAAAATACACTATATTCTTTTAATTACTTTTACATAGAGAGAAAAACATTATTTATATTTTTAATTAATTTTATGTAAGAACGTGTTCGCCACATCATTGAAGGTGACTGATATGTTCCAGGTCCAATGGCATGAGGTGGTGCCAGCGCTATGTTGATTAAGAGAATAAATGAGTTATGAATAAATTGGAACCATACAAGTAAATACTAATTATGTTGTTTTGTAAGTGAGACAATTTGAGCAAAATTGGATAAACATGCATACACAAGTTAAGTTAGATGTATGTTCATGGTTCCTTACAAGAATGAAATAGAACACAAACATCCTAAAAGAGGCAAGAGGACCTACAACTTCTCTGCCTACCCTTGTATATTGGAGCAATGATCATATGACCCTCAATTCTACCTCAATAGTCTGAAATCTCTACATGAACTAAACATTACGACCCTCAACTTAAAATAATTTAAAACAAGTAAACAGAAAGTTGAAGAGAACTTGAAACACTTGATGCAAAACAATATACTGTTAGTATTGAGGTGTGATATTGAAAAAATAGATTATCTGCCTAAATACATAGCATTCATGTGCTATACAAGGTAAAATAAGTTTTACAACAATCAATGTGTCTGTTATATCCATGTATCAGAACAGGAATTTGTGGGTGTCTGTCATAATCAGATTGAATTCATTTTAGTACAAAGTACAGTACTACGATAGTTTTGGAGTTCTATATTGAGCCAAAAATTGTCCAAGTACCCATTTCTTTGTGTTAAAAAAGTCACATATTTTCATTTGTTTTGATGACATTGTTATATCTGTCATAATCATATTCAATTAATTTTTTGTACAAAGTACAGGACTATGATTAAGTTTTAGAATTCAAAATTGAGTCCAAAAAGTGTACATGTACCCGTTTCTTTGTGTTCAAAAAGTCACTAATGTATGTGCATGCTTGTGTGAGTGTAGGATGAATGTTTAGACACTAAACAAACAATGTTGTTGAATGTTCTCACTAAACAATCTCAGGAAATAACCAACAACCTGGATGTTGCTAAACCTACCTTACACAGTATAGTAGGCAGATAAAAGCATTGAACATGACATTTTATGAATTCGTTGGAAGGTTAAATTATGATCCTTACAAGCTCTTATGGTGTCACACCTGTTTGATACTGGACCTATTATATGATCCATAAAGTCAGTAACAGATGCCTACAAATTGGTTATAACCACAATTCAAAGGTTTAAATCTAAACCTTATTCACACTATTGTCATGATTGACAAATGATACGAAAATAAAAAATGATGTATCACATATAAACAATGATACTGTTTTAGACTAATTAAAGGCCAAGACCTGCTGTGCATAGCTTGATCACAATCCTACCATGTGTAACCATTCCATGGCTGGAAAATTACATTGACTAATCACCTTAACTTACAAGCTATGCAAATACAACTGTTTACCACTGTATCTCATCAAAATTGACCAAAAGTCCAAAGACTAACATTATGTTAATAACCAAGGCTCAATAGCCAAAATACAGGGTTAAAACTTAAGACAGAAAGGCTGACAGCCGAGCTTCAGATCATAACGCCCCTTATGCAAGAAGGTGATATGTTGAGAGTGTTTTTAAAGTAATTTTAAGACAAAAATATGTTTAAAAAGATCCTCATCCTAAACATCAATATGAAATTTCAACATTATGTGTCCAGAATATTCCACTAAACATACCACCAATAATTGAATTGTTACATAAACCCTATCATGAAACTTCCAGTAAAAATAGGCACTGTAAGTTCCATAAACCTACCTTACATTATTGATATCCTAAGTAGGGAGGCCTTTATTTGAAAATAACAATTTGAAGCAAGAGTCCTTAAACCTCAACCACATGCCCATTGCATATTCCCTGAAATCAGCTTAATATGAAATTTGAAACAGGGTCAGGTCAAAACGTTGCCATATGATTCATGTCCAGAATACCCTTATACAACACTGAACACAAGCATAGTAGTGAACTTAACTTCATCCTATTTTCAAAAATTTAAAATAAATATAACAAGTAAAATGTAAAAAGCAGTTTGAAACCAAGAACATACTTGCAGATGATAACATGCTCAAAAAGAATTGGAATTTCTGTATTTATGTTTACTTAAATGGTCCAATTACATAACATTTTATACACATATGAATAATAAGAAAGACTAGAACTGCCACAGAGTGACCAATGATACCCCACACACGGCTTTGTCACAGACCTTAGAATGGCAAACCAGGATCATCCATAAAATTGCATTATGGGCAACATAATTATGTACAGTTATTTTTAAATTCAACCATAATATAACAAAGTTATGGTTGGAATATCATGAAAGTAATAAATGTGTAACTCATGGAAACAACATACAGTAAATTTATTTGAAACCAGAGCAGTCATTATATAGGATATATACGTGTACCCTAAGAACACTGTGTAAAGGTCAGAAGATGTTGATAAAAGTACTTCAAGGTATTAAAGAAGTGATATAAGTAATAAACAATACCAAATTTAAACTTATTTTCGTTAGTTTATGATAGACAATGACAAAAACATAAAGAAGAAGGACTAAGAAATGTTAATGACTTGTATTTCATGGCCACATTGATATGTTTAAAGGAAGATACTTAAATTGTCAAAGATATATAATTTAACAACCTGGATGATGACTTAGACATTAGACTTAGACATTGCTGTTCATACATTTTATTCATAAGTGGATTAGACATGATGCACAACTTATTATATTTGTCAGTAAAAATGCTGTGAGGTTGTTCATTTATAGTTAGCAACTTTTAGTCTGTTTAATTTGGAATCGGTGTTAAGCTTAATTAAGCATAGTATAACCTCTTGGAAAGGTAACTCTGAGTAGTAGCCACATTCAAGAAGCAGAACTTTTATATCCCCATCACCCTACATTTAACATGCTCCGAGGAAAAGGCACCTTCACAGAGCGGTAAACGGAAGTCAAAACAAGAAATATCACTGAATGTGATGAATACCCCCAGAAACTGCTTGACACAGTCACTTAAATGTGCTCTGACAAACAACTAGACTTAGTATTAAATGATCATTCATGCAAACGTTCATTGAAATCAAACCAATGGTAACAAAGGAAAAATTCATAAGTGTAAAAAAACAAATGGCCAAAACTCCCTAAAAATTAATCCTATTCATAATAGTCGAGGATATGCACAACTAGACTTAGTACTGACCATTCATGTAAAGTTTCGTTGAAATCCGACCATTAATAACAGAGAAATAGCGCAGACAAAATTTATAAGTGTAAAAAAAATAAAGGGCCATAACTCCCTTAAAATGTATCCGACCAATGTGTGCCGAGGATATGCACAACAAGATTTGGTACTGATTATTCATGCAAAGTTTCATTGAAATCCAACCAATGGTAACAGAGAAATAGGGCTGACAAAATTTATAAGTGTAAAAAAACAAAGGGCCATAACTCCCTTAAAATTTATCCGACCAATGTGTGCCGAGGATATGCACAACTAGACTTGGTACTGATCATTCATGCAAAGTTTCATTGAAATCCAACCATTGGTAACAGAGAAATAGCGCGGACAAAATTTATAAGTGTAAAAAAACAAAGGGCCATAACTCCCTTAAAATTTATCCGACCGGCTTATGCTGACGATATGCACAACTAGACTTGGTACTGATCAATCATGCAAAGTTTTGATGAAATCTGACCAATGGTTACAGAGAAATAGCGCGGACAAAATTATACGGACCAACCAACAGACTAACCAACCAACCAACCTCAAGCATGACTCCAATATTGCCCCCATATACTATGTATCTGGGGGTATAATTATTTCCCATTGTATGATTCCATTTCAGGTCACAAATACGACAGTAACAAAACACTAGAAAGATATAGATTAAAGGTATATTACCAGTATATTGAAGCAAAATATGGAAGTTAAATTTTGCGAACAAAATTTTTACGGATGCTTAACTTTGCGGAATTTAATTTTACAGGACAGCCTCAAACCGCAAAAAACGCAGAAATAAAAACTCGCAGAAATAAAAACGCTATACAGTAAATGAGTTATGAATAAATTGGAACCATACAAGTAAATACTAATTAAGTCGTTTTGTAAGTGAGACAATTTGAGCAAAATTGGATAAACATGCGTAGACAAATTAAGTTAGATGTATGTTTATGATTCCTTAGAAGAATGAAATAGAACACAAACATCCTAAAAGAGGCAAGAGGACCTACAACTTCTCTGCCTACCCTTGTATATTGGAGCAATGATCATATGACCCTCAATTCTACCTCAATAGTCTGAAATCTCTACATGAACTAAACCTTACGACCCTCAACTTAAAATAATTTAAAACAAGTAAACAGAAAGTTGAAGAGAACTTGAAACACTTGATGCAAAACAATATACTGTTAGTATTGAGGTGTGATATTGAAAAAATAGATTATCTGCCTAAATACAAATCATTCATGTGCTATACAAGGTAAAATAAGTTTTACAACAATCAATGTGTCTGTTATATCCATGTATCAGAACAGGAATTTGTGGGTGTCTGTCATAATCAGATTGAATTCATTTTAGTACAAAGTACAGTACTACGATAGTTTTGGAGTTCTATATTGAGCCAAAAATTGTCCAAGTACCCATTTCTTTGTGTTAAAAAAGTCACATATTTTCATTTGTTTTGATGACATTGTTATATCTGTCATAATCATATTCAATTAATTTTTTGTACAAAGTACAGGACTATGATTAAGTTTTAGAATTCAAAATTGAGTCCAAAAAGTGTACATGTACCCGTTTCTTTGTGTTCAAAAAGTCACTAATGTATGTGCATGCTTGTGTGAGTGTAGGATGAATGTTTAGACACTAAACAAACAATGTTGTTTAATGTTCTCACTAAACAATCTCAGGAAATAACCAACAACCTGGATGTTGCTAAACCTACCTTACACAGTATAGTAGGCAGATAAAAGCATTGAACATGACATTTTATGAATTCGTTGGAAGGTTAAATTATGATCCTTACAAGCTCTTATGGTGTCACACCTGTTTGATACTGGACCTATTATATGATCCATAAAGTCAGTAACAGATGCCTACAAATTGGTTATAACCACAATTCAAAGGTTTAAATCTAAACCTTATTCACACTATTGTCATGATTGACAAATGATACGAAAATAAAAAATGATGTATCACATAATTTATAAATTATGATACTGTTTTAGACTAATTAAAGGCCAAGACCTGCTGTGCATAGCTTGATCATAATCCTATCATGTTTAACCATTTCATGGCTGGAAAATTACATTGACTAATCACCTTAACTTACAAACTATGCAAATACAACTATTTACCACTGTATCTCATCAAAATTGACCAAAGTCCAAAGACTAATATTAAATTAATAACCAAGGCTCAATAGCCAAAATACAGCGTTAAAACTTAAGACAGAAAGGTTGACAGCCGAGCTTCAGATCATAATGCCCCTTATGCAAGAAGGTGATATGTTGATAGCGTTTTTAAAGCAATTTTAAGACAAAAATATGTTTAAAAAGATCCTCACCCTAAACATCAAAATGAAATTTCAACACGATGTGTCCAGAATATTCCACTAAACATACCACTAATAATTGAATTGTTACATAAACCCTATCATGAAATTTCCAGTAAAAATAGGCACTGAAAGTTCCATAAACCTACCTTACATTATTGATATCCTAAGTAGGGAGGCATTTATTTGAAAATAACAATTTGAAGCAAGAGTCCTTAAACCTCAAACACATGCCCATTGCATATTCCCTTAAATCAGCTTAATATGAAATTTGAAACAGGGTCAGGTCAAAACGTTGCCATATGATTCATGTCCAGAATACCCTTAAACGACACTGAACACAAGCATAGTAGTGAACTTAACTTCATCCTATTTTCAAAAATTTAAAATAAATATAACGTGTTAGTACAATTAAAATGTAAAAAGCAGTTCAAACCAAGAACATACTTGCAGATGATAACATGCTCAAAAAGAATTGGAATTTCTGTATTTATGTTTACTTAAATGGTCCAATTACATAACATTTCCAACACATACTGTAAAGCGCTTTACTTTCCTGAATGTTAACTTTAGCGTTTTGCCGATCGTCGGCATATTCGTGGCTAAAGTTTTGCGTATTTTAGTCTCCCGGGAACTCCGCCAAACCTAATAAGTACAATTTGCTACACATTATCTAGACATAGCAAAAAGCGTTTTTCATGTTCTGAACCCTTTCGCGTCTAATTACTTTCGCGAATTTCTACCACTCGCGAACTTAAATTGCACGAAATATTTTCTAGGTTTACAGTATTATATTTAAAGGAAGATACCTTAAGTACTTAAATTGTCAACGATATATAATTTTAAAACTTTAATTTTAAAAGACTTTTGACATTATTGCTCATACATTTTATTCATAAGTGGATTATACATGATTCACACCTTATTATATTTGTAACAAAAAATGCCATTGAGGTTGTTCATTCATATATAATTAGCAAAAACTTTTAGTCAGTTAAATTAAGTATCAGTGTTAAGTTTAATTAAGCTCGGTATAACCTCGTGAAACTATAACCTTTTGAAACGACAGCTCTGCATCATGAGTAGCAGTCGCATCCAAGAAGCAGAACTTCCCCCACCCCCTTCATGTATTATGCTCCAAGGAATTCAGAATATCATCAAACACTTTTGTATGTAAACTGTAGCAAAATTATCCTTTAGTTAACCTTACTTTTGTATTCTATAGATTTGATGTTAAAATAAATATATAGGCATCTTCTTCACATTGTTAGAATTATATTATACCATTACAGCTGCCATTACAAAGTTTTTATCACAACGTCTCTTTTCCTTATTGAAGTTATCCAGTCAAAACTAATGTACTATTTTTAGTTCCAGTAGCCATGACCACATCGGCACCAAATCAATTTAACATGAGCTGCCTGTATATCAAGTTTCATTGATGTACCTCAAAAAGAATATATCTAAACTAATCTGCAATAAAAACTTGCCAGAAAATGTTGGTGACCTTGATCTTAAGCATGTCAGAGGAACCCTTACATACATGTAAGATACTATGGGGAATGATCATATTCAGTCTCCTGTGCTCCGACGTATAAATTTGCCCAAAATGCCAAATAGCTCTACTTATTCTTCAATAAAATTATGATTCGCTCTGGTGACAGCACTAAGATTTAATGTGTCACCGTAGAAAAAGTTGAAATGTGTCTTGAAAATGTATTTGAAAAACGAATTCTGTTATTTTTGTTTTTATTCTGATACACTGAGGATATTGACCCCATTTTTCACATAAGCTCAACCTCATAATGGTGAACAACTGCGCTATGTTTATAATCTTAGAATTCAAATATATTAAATGACAGAGTTACAGTCCGGACAAGCTAAATAATTTCTGATGACCTTCAGCTGAGACCTTGACCTTTGATATAAGAAAATGAGGTTGTGCATGACACACCTGCCCATTGAGGTTAACTTTCATGCCAAATACAATGCATGGTAAAGTTGTGGTCTAGACAAACTTCAATTTGACCATTGACCTCCAACTATGATCCAAAGATTTGATGCATGCGCATACACCTAAAATGAAGACTTAAGTAGAGCTCAGGGCAAGCGGGCTTGACAAAAATGATTGTGAATATTGTACCCGATTGCTCTATGCATGAATGACCGATATCTGTTTTCATCCCCTGACTGTAATCAGGAAATTCCTTGCGACATTATCGCGTTGAAATGGAGTGATATTGGAGCTTTCTGGAAACAGCGGGATACTGCATGTCTCACAAAAATCATGGTAGCATTAGGCATTCAAATTATAATCGATCACAACAAGAGATGTTCGATAACAATGCACAACACCAGTCCAGGTTTACCTGAACCCTGTTGTCACTAGATGAATGGAAAACCTTGATAAGAGAATGTTATTCCATTGTTGACCAACCCTGTGATGGAGTTTGCATGTGCACAGTTAACACGATTAACGCAATGACAATTTATGTATCATAGCATATCCAACGTAAGGACAATGTCCATGTAGACTACGCACTTGCAGACCATTGCATACAATTTGGTCAAATATTTGGATGTTGAGTGCACAGGGGTGTCAACAACAGTGACGTTGCCAAAGGTTAATTTTTATTAAGATTGTAAGTTACTTATCTTTTAATGCTGTTGAATTCTGTCCATGTAAGCAAGTAGATATTCCTCTGCGATAACTGGTCTAATGATTCATCCCATCATTTGAAATCCAAGCATTCTCATCTGTAAGGTAAGACAATAATTCATTGAAACAAAAACAGTTGAGTGTTAACTTTGTTACAGACCAATGTCCATAAGGCGATAAGCAATATTATGTGTATTTTTCAAGTTAAACATAGGTATTATTAATGAAAAACAAGAGACGTCTTGTAATGCTCCCCATAGGATGTTTGTCACAGAACAAATATTCCAGAAATATGCAAAAGAGTTATGGTTCTTTGGCACAGCACTATAATTTAATGAGATTTATTCAACTACATGTATGAAGTTTCAAATTGATATCTCTAATACTGGATGAGTTACTGCCTGGACAAGAATAAAGTATGAAAATTTACAAAGGGGAATAACCAAAACAATATGCAATCAATAGTTATGGTTCTTGTGCAATGCACTTCCTCTTAATGAGATGTATTCACCTATGAAGTTTCAAATGACTATCTCTAATACTGGTCAAGTAATGGTCAGGACAAGTGTGACGGACGGAAGGACAGACAAAGCGGCGACTATATGCTCGCCCTTTGGGGAGCATAAAAATATTGTCAATGTCATGAAATAGTGTAGCAACAACCATCCATTTTTATTAGTGAATAAAAATGTTAAGATATGTACATTTTTTGAAAGTGCTAAATGTATAGATTTGTAGTAAAAAAAATGTGTCTTAAATTTATACAAATGTTCAAAGTAGCCACAAATTTTATTTAGAAAATAGATCGCAGTTTTGCGTGATATACCAGTGAATAGATCACGGTTTAGAGTTCATATGTGTAGGAATTAATCGGGAAGGCCATAGGCCTGAGTGATTAATAACTTTGCATATGAACGAGAAACCTTGATCTATTCACCGGTATATCACGCAAAACTGCAATCTATTTGCATTCTAACACGTGTAATTTTATACGGACTAATTTATTTGCGGAGTTAATGAGTTGTTCAAAGTATCGTAACGTCTGCCCCTGAATTTTTAAGCTTTACTATCATCTTTATTTGTCGCGAAACTGATGCTTTTTAATGTCAAATTTCAATTACGTATTTCACGTTTGCGCATATGAATTGATACATGCAATAACATATTACTAGAATATAAATATAATCAAACAAGACTGCGTTCAATAAACGCTTATGCCCCCTGTGGAAGCCTTGTCCATAAATAAGTCTAAGTCCAAAATTAGGTCAAGGTGAAGGTCAAAATGGGGTTAGGTGATACAGGTGTGTGGAGAGTGTTCATATACAACATCCATGCAAGTTTGGAAGCTTTGTAGCAAGCCATAATGATGCTAGAAGAAACGGTCAATTTGGGTTAACCAGGACGGACGGACAGGTGAATCACTATATGCCTCCCGATCTATCGATACGGGGGCATAAAAACAAACAGAAACGCTACGCAATGAAAATTACGCAAAACGTTGCGCTCTACGGCGACGTCACAATTCATGACGTCATGAAATCCATTGCCTGTCAAAAACTTTCAATCTGAAGATACAGTCTAACTTGTATTAAGCGACCAACCTGGGGAAGGTCTGAAAACGGTCGCTTAACAGAATGGTCGTTTAACGCAAATGTAAGAAACATTTAGTGTAATCATAGGGCATAGATAACACAATGATATTTATCGAACAGCTCCTGGTGTAAATAACGAATATCAAATATAGGCTGTCCGACTACTATTCAACTTCAGTTTATAAACATTAGTATGTAAATAAGTTTTATGATGATTCTTACTTGTATGCATATCTTCATAAGCATTTCAATTTGTCATTTTAATAAACTTACTGATATATTACACAATGCAATTAATGTAAGTCAGATTTGCTTGCACTCGAAGAAAGAAAACTGAAAAGACCGGGTTTTTGCCCAATCTAATGGACGTTGACAACAAGCTGATTGCAGCAAAAGATACAACAATTAATCCGTAATAATTTGTGTAATGGGATTAAAATCATCTGTATGACATGCCCTACGGATACAATTGTGATTATCAATGTCGTTTATTGGGGCCTAGTTAACAAAAGACAAACTCTGAAGTGTGAACAAACAATGATTTATGACGAGGTATCAAGAAATTAACAACCTGTCACTACATACGACCAGTGATTAACAAATTTTTGGTCGCTTAATGCAATTTTACCAATCAATTAAAGTGCTTAAACAGTGGTCGCTGGTCGCGTAAGACAAAAGTCGCTTAATACAATAGACAAATAGAACAAATATGGTCGGGAGGAATTGAAACTGGTCGTTTAAGACAAAGGTCGCTTAATACGCGTGGTCGCTAGTACAAGTTAGACTGTAGCTAAATTCATTATAAATATTGTTCATTTTGAGCCCTGTGTAAATAAAACACCTGTCATATATACATATCGGCACCTTTTCGCTTTGAGTACGAAAATATTGAGGACCAAATTAAATGGGTACAATAATAAGTGGGTACCAAACTAATCATCGTGTTTCTTGCTATTAAAATGTGTTTATGGTTGGATTGGAGCTAGTTAACATTAAAGTACCTAGTTGTAGTAAAACAGTGTCAAATATTAATTGATTTGAGTGATTATCAGAATTATTACCAACTCCCAACAAGTTGATTTGTTGTTGCTGTGGTTCTCAAAGTGAAAGTAAATTACCTCCCTTGTCAAAGTTTCAACAACAAAATTCAGTATGTTTACACATAAAATATCATCGAAAACTTGAATAATATTGTTAAATTGATGATTTATCCATAAAATTACAACCGTTTTACCCGCGTTTTCGACTTTTGAAGAAAAGAAATCTGAATTTGGAAACTGTCGGATTGAAATTTTTTTAGTGAAATATCTTGTCAGGCATCGTAAACTACCCAAAATGTAACCTCAAAGACCTAGATATACAAAGATTGGAAAAATGTACCAAATCTCCCAGCAGTCTTCTGAAATCTCGCGAAATCTCGTTCGTTCATAATACCTTATATCTCCTGTTTTAATATACATAGGAAAACACTAATAAGTTAATGCAATAGATTTATTATTCAGCTTTTAAATGATACTTCATTCATTGTAATCAGTCAAGGAATAAAACAATAGACCTTAAAGAGCCAGACTTACTATCATTTTAATGGAAATTCCAATTTTATCACAAAATACTTAATTTGCCTCATTCAAACAATAATTTTCTGAATTCTGTAAGAAATAGAAAAAAAATTAGTTACATCATGCAGTAGAAAAAGTAGTAGCTCTTCAAAATGAGATATTGGTCAATAAAAAAGGATGACAACAAAAGCGTTTGTGCAAAATATCAGACTCTGCTACGTGATATTTTGCACTTTATCTCCATTTTCAATTGAGTGTCCAATCTGTGTATATTTAGGTCTTTGGTAACCTCAAGCCTTTTATCTTCACATAAATGGTTATACGAGGGGTGATCAACAAATACGCGGAAAAATGCTCTGAAATCTTTGTTACATGACCAAAATTGATGAAAATTGGTCTGATAATAGATTGGAGTATTACAAATACATACATATAAAAGCATTAAGCCCAAGGAAATATTTGAAAGAATTCTTACATCACTATGGCTACACCGGCCCAACGTCATCGCGATGTCGTTACATATATCCCCGCGTATAAACCAAATCACTATACTCATTATTGTGATACTATACAATTTAACATGTACTCATTATTGTGATTAAAACATCTGGGTACTGTTTTATCAAAGGACTTACGGAAATCGTAAACTTACGATTAAATTTAAATTCTTTATGATTTGGAAACAAATATAAGGTGTGGTCAATGGAGCTGCAATACTATTACTGATTCAGTTGATGAACTCATATAAACCATATCCATCAACAATTTGCAGTTGTTAATGAATTATAAAGAGTTTAAATTTGATCGTAACTTTAAGAATTTCGTAAGTGCTTTGATAAAACAGTACCCTGGTGATTTTCCATCACTGTACTCATTATTGCAATCCTATACAATTCAATGTGTACTCATTATTGCGACAACCGAAAGTTGACTCGTTTATTTGTTTATACACTGTGTATATCATTGTCCATACTCATTTGTGGGACATTAATAATGTATAATGCATTGAATGATTCTCAAAACATAGCTGTACAACTAGATACACTTCATAGACCTGTCAACTGAAAAACTTTTTCTTTTCAACTAGCATGTAAATCATAAGAATTAGCTGCGGTAGAACATTAATATTGATGATGTAATTTCACATTATTGACATCATATCGCCCATTCGCAGGTCGGCATTGATTTCACATGACTACATAAGAGAGAATATGCAAAGCAGACACCTGTTGTGTATGCTATTACATATATATTGCATTTTGCAGTATTGTCATTGGTATTTTATGAAATTTCATTCGCAACACAAATTTATCCGCTGATTTCTGTATCACACTCATTTCAGACAATGACTTTGAAGCAATAATAGCTCTTAAATGGAATTTTGACGTTTAAACATTATTTTGAAATAATGAATGTAATGTTATATCATTACATATTCATAACCAACACTGTAGAAAATTATAATATTACAAACGCACAAATGAAATGTCATCATTTGCTACATGCAATGTTTCATGAACATGAAAACTTGGGTCACATGACTTCGAGTGACGTTGCCATAGGAAACCATGTTCGTTATGAATTTGGTTAATATTGATGGTCAGCGGTCAATCAATTTGAACTAAATTAATCTTCATGACTGTTTAGAATTTCGAGATTTGGTACATCATTCAAATCTTTGTATTTTTAAATCTTTGACCAAATGTATTACACATTACAGGACCCGGTACAGGATAATTACATGTTCATATGCTTGCCAAGTTACACTGCCATGTCAGAATGGAAATGAAATATGAAAACCTGTTATACACTCATTTGCCTACAGACATGGTCATTTCGTCCAAAAAGAGGTTTAAAAAACTTGTTATTCCCATATGCACATGGTTTCAAATTTTCTGAGTCAAAATTATTTGAGTGTACCCTATGTAGAGAGAAGGTTGTGCAGCGGCCATGTTTAGCCGAAACGGATACAACGTCATAGGAACAGGAGACCGTTAACATAGGCGAGCGCTACGTAGCACTTTCCAAGGGAGGTAATCCTTGCCTTCTATATTTAATTACACAGGAGGTAACTGAATAAAGGCACGTGGTAGCACTTTGCTTAGGCAACAGACCCCTGGTATCCGTGTTTGCTGTGACAACTGTGTTAAAACAGTACCAGCTTTTGAAACGTCATATCAGGGAGTTTACATACTATCCATTTATAACCCAGGTCCTGGTCATATCCAATGCGGCTAAAGATGGCCGCTGTGCAACCTTTTCTCTATACATAGGGTACACTCAGATAATTTGAAACCATGTGCCTTTATGATTTTTTCATAAGTCAAGAGTAGTTATCAGACAGTTTTTTTATTGTTTTCTCAAATAAATCTTGATTTTGTACTACCAACCTTCTAATTCTAAGCCAGCGTCATAATATCACATTCTCATATTTCGAATAATCAGATAATCCTTTCATATGCAAGTTGGAATACAGTACAGAAAAACTTTAATTTGGCACCTGACTGTATATAACGACCTTTCGGCGGCTGGACGGTCAGACATTAAAAAACAGACTCGTCGGTCTACGAGACAGCAAGCCTAGGCAAAGAAGCCATGTTGTGTACATGAATGCTCGTGTACTTCACTGATTGCACGGAAATACAGGACAGGCGATAACTTGTGTACATATAATTCCATGCTGATAGTTTAGCTTTTTTTAGTTTCCGTACAATTATAAAATACAGCACAAAAATAAAGTATTATTTCTACTTACATGCTTAATTCTTTCGTAAAAACGCCGAAAAAATCCAAAATCAATGTCGCGGGCAAATATCATCAGCGCATGCGCCAATCGAAATGCGGGAACACTACACACGCCCATGGCAATAGCACGTGATAATGTTATTGTTCGACACAACTAACCAAATAAGGTATTGACACACACGACTTTTTTAATGTACACAATCATGATATGTGCTCAACACACCACAAAGTGTTATATGCGTCGTATGTATTGCATTACAGGGGCGTAGCCAGTAACAAGCACATTAAAACCCCGAGGTCTATATAAAATGTGACATGAACCATAAACTTTCCAACATAAAGACACGGGCGTATGAGTCGCCCCCAATATCAGCACAATGGCCAACATATCATTCCTCTCCCCCCCCCCCCCCCCCATAATTCAGACCACATTCGTGAAACTAAGGGTACTTTTTACTTAGAAAAACACTAAGAATTTGCGCCTAAACCTGTTTTAATAATTTTGCAATAGATCTATTTATATTTCTTATTAATTATTGCTAATTTTACTGACGTCTAAGAGAAGTTCATCTTTATACGGTCTGACGGGTGGGAGTGGGTAAATTATCATTAATACTATTTTTTAATCAGTGCATTAGTACCCCATTTACAATCTCAGTTTCTACTCCTACATCGAGAGTAAAAAAGGCTTCCTACATCGTCGAGGAGATCTTAAATAAACAATTCCCATCAGATTGCACGAAAGGAAACACTACCAACACCCCAGGATTTGGAACATCCATAGATCCCACCTCAGTATCTATACCTGGTGTTAGGAAACTCATGAAGAATCTCAACATTCACACGGCACCAGGGCCAGATGGTATTCCAAATAGAATCCTCAGCTTGGCAGCCGATGAGCTAGCGCCGATCCTAATGCGCATCTTCCAGACATCACTGAACACCGGATCTGTACCCTAGTACTGTAGAGAAGCTCTGATCACTACATCTACAAGAAGGTGCACGCACCATCACGTACGTCAAATTATAGACCTGTTTCCCTGACATATGCTGTATGCAAAATGCTGGAGCATATCATATGTAGCTCATCTATACCAACAACACCAACCTTACTCCAAACCAACATTGCTTTCGCTCCAAACGCACAGGCCTGTGAAACACAGCTGGTTTTAACCATCAAGAACATAGAGAAAAAAATCAAGTGGACATCATATTATTGGACTTCGCAAAAGCTTTTGATAAAGTACCATTCGAACGCTCCCTCCTCAAACTACACTACTATGGTATCCGAGACGACACACTGCAATGGGTTCGATCATTTCTAAACGACATAACATCCTGTACGAATGTATGAAGATCGCAGACTCATAGTATTGACGTGTTCAGAAAGCAACTCAGTAGGATACGCTGTAGCTTGACCAATGATGACAGTGAGCATGGCTTTGATAGGTAGCCAATGCAGGTCAAACAAAGCTTGTATTTAGCTATCATACTTTCTACGGTTTAAAACCAATTTTGCTCACATATTCTGCACACGTTGCAGTTTAGCAACAACACTTTGGGCTAGTCCATATAGGATGACATTACAATAGTCCAAATGTGAAATTACTAGGGATAACACCAGAGTTTCTGTGGCTTCCTTAGTTAAATATGTTCGTATGCTTTTAACTCTGAAATAGTTCAACATAGTGAAGCATATGAAGTTTCAAACTGATATCTCAAGCTGTTCAAGTTATGCCCGGACAAAAGTGTGACGGACGGACAGACGGGCAAATTATCTACATAATTTTTTATCACATCCTTGCCTCTTACCATTCAACGTCTGGGTCCCGACATGGCCGATATCTGATGAAATTAGGGGAAATAAAAGCCTTGTTTATACATGTACTAATTTGTTTTGAGGTCAATGGTGAAACACGCTTTTTCAACTACATTTAATACAATGTATATTAATCACTTTCGACACCTCAATTATGATGTTCGCCCATCGCCACGAGAGTATGAGAGAAGAGAAGCTAGTTCCTTTTTTATGCTAAGCATCTAGCAAGATAAATACTGGTACCATTATTATTTCGTCTTTGGGGATCAAACCCATGTATGCACAGAACCTCCCGAAGCCCAAACGGATGCTCTACCAGTCACTAGGCTATCGAGGAGCTCAATCACTGACAGGGGAACATATAACACACACAGAGTAACATGGCGCGTTAACTCCGTTACTTGCAGTATGCCTAAATATACACTTAGTCTAGACCTCCGACCAAACAAGGTTGTTTGTTCATGTCATTTTAGAAGGTCTATTATTTCTTAAGAAATGTCTTTTGGTATCTTGTACCAACCCTCCTACTAACTAAGATGTAAGATATGATAATTGACTGGTAATTACTTGCGAAATTGACGTTCATGCAAACCCATGTATATTTTGAACAACTTTGGCGGGCTTAGTTACCAACCTTAATCGAGTCTGAAGAGATCTGTATTTTTAAATATTTATTGTTGGGTTTTAGAGGGGACCATGGTGGTTATATCCACATGCCAGCACCTTTGTCCTGTGTAATGTTTTACAAAGCAAGAAATTTGCAAGTTTCATCTTGTTTTCTCAATCCTTACCATTTGCCCTATAGCGCTCACCTGACGACTTGAAGTTTAGGCAGAATCAGTATTTTGTTGTGACCTAAATAGATGACCCCAGATAACCCAGTTGCTGTTACCACAAAGGTTTGCTTTGATTTGACCTCTGACACCACCTGGTGACCTAGTTTATTAACCCAGATGACCCAGTTGCAAATTTTACCTAGATTTTACAGAGACCCATCAGAATGACCTGATCTCATTTATAAGATTAGGTTAAAACTATGACCTCGAGAAGATGAGCATGGCTTTTTTTGCTTGATATAGCCGGATGACCTAGTTTTTGACCCAACATGACCCAGTTGCGAAATCGACCTAGATTTTACAGAGACACACATTGTGGCTGGCTTCATAAATATTATGCCATAAATGTAATCTCGAGAGTGCTATCAATGTTTACATTATAGTGTTGCAGCCACAAGGGCGCAGGTGAATCCTCTACCAGTGCAGATACAACATGATCTGGCCAGAGGGACAGACCGATAGAAAGCCCCCGAAGGGAGAGAGAGATTTGATACAGGCATGTCCGGCGCTGCAGAAGTGCGCCTAGCTCTTATTTTGAATAGTCGGCCTGGTTCTTTAATGTGCCCGGTGTATAGCACCGATACATAGCTTCCTGGCCCCTTTACCCAGATACTACATGCATTCCAAACGGTCAGGTATAGCGGGATATATCATACTTTACTTTTCTGAAAGTTTGAACAAAATTCCTTGAGAATATTATGTACAATATCAACACAGGGACATCACTCAGCCAAAATTGGTCGAATGACAAAAACCTGACACTATGCGCTGGGGCATCTCATAGCAGTAACATCAAAACCACTTACGAAATGTAGGAGGAGTTGCCATACGCACATGTGTAACATCAATTTGAAAAGTAAAAACACAACAACAGTCCAAACTGACATTATTAAAATCCACAGTTGGGGTGTTGAATATATTTAAAAGAGGGGATTTCTTAGAACGGAATTGTTCTGTATCAAATTCATTCAATACTTGTTAAATTCCCGCTAATCGCCGGGCTTAGGGTGGGGGTGAGGTGGGGGCGACCCCGTGGAGTGAGAGCAACTCATAGACAGACAACAAATATTGGTCAAAGAAAGACAACTCGTACAATCAGCAAATTACCTCCCGTGCAAATCTACAGGCGTCTAACGAAAAACGCAAGTTAAAAAAAAAATATTAGACGTTTAACTTGATTTTGATTAACTCAGAATTAAAATGTCGTAGAAATGTAACAAACTCAGAGTTGGTTTTTAATATTATGGACAATAATCATCATGAGTCAGTAAATGACAATATACACATCGCAAAACTTCAAAATCCCGTTTTTTTGCGTTCGACTGAGATGGTCTAAGTGGCCAACAATCGACCTTCGGCTTCGAGGGAAGAGATAAAGTTCGATACAAGGACTCCAAGCGCTGTCCTGGCTTTTTCCAAATACTAGTAGACTCATTGGTTCATTACGTTCCTGGAATATTGCACCGATACACACGAAAATTTCTCTGGGTTTCCAACCAGTTCATCGCTTTGTTGGATAGGAAACACTGAAAAGCGTTTCTGAAATTTCAAATGAATCGGGGGAATTTGAACTAGGGACATCCGGATTGTTAGCCGAGAGCGCTAATCACTTTCCATCCATGTCCGCTATAATATTAGATATTAAATATTTTAAGTTCTAATATGGTATAACAACAACGTTTTCTACATACATATATATGCATTTGCACACATATGTAATTAACATGCAATCCTCCGTAACTTTACATTTCTAGCTCACCTGTCACATAGTGACAAGGTAGTGACAGGTGAGCTTTTGTGATAGCTCTTCGTCCGTCGTGCGTGCGTGCGTCAACAATTCATTAAAACAGCATCTCCTGTGGAACAACCTGGCCAATTTTAAAATAATTTTACACACATGTTCCTTGTGTGAGCCTCTACTGAATTGCTCAAAATAATTTTGTTTCGTCAAAAAAAACATGGCCGCCGGGTTGGTGGGCTGTTTCCCTATACAGTTATAATTAAAGAGAAGTTTTGAAGATATTCTTCTCCGAAACCATTGGTCCCATTCAAAAATACTCTACACACATGTTCCTTTGTTGACCATCAACAGAATTCCTTGAAATAATTTTGATTCGTCAAAAACATGGCTGTAAAAGTGGGGGCGGGCTCTTTTCCTACATAGCTATATAGCAAAACCCGAAACCACTGGTCCACTTTCAAAACAATTTTGCAGTAATGATTGTTGGTTGACCCTCTACAAAAGTGGCAATTCTCTCATGATTCGTAAAAAAACATGGCGACCAGGGGCGGGGTTTCTTACATTGGGAAAACTGCTAGGTCGACTGCATTGATGCATTATAGCATTTTTCAGGGACTCCCAACAAGCTAGTCTGTTAGTCTGTTAGTCTGTTAATATTCCTATTGTTCATGCTTACATAGGGACATGGTACTCAGGTAAGCGATGTAGGGCCATCATGGCCCTCTTGTTTTTTTTTGTTATTGGAAATACAAAATTTGAACCATTTTGACTACATCTGAAAAGCAAACTCGGACATTTCATATTTGGTTTAACACTGAGCACATGTTATGTTTTAATATTTCATACAATTTATTAATTTTGACTATTGAACAAACAAAAGTTAAAGAGAAAAAAAGCATGTGCTTGTAATGCCGAGTAATTAAAAGTATTTTCATTTTAGTGCCTTTTTTGGGTTGTCTCACTTCTAGGTGATTGGGTGTTTCTATAGAGTTACTAAATCAATTGCTTTGATATTTGCAGTCACCATGTGTGACATATGTACCTCAGTGTGGACATACCACGTGACATATGTACCTCAGTGTGGACATACCACGTGACATATGTACCTCAGTGTGGACATACCACGTGACATATGTACCTCAGTGTGGACATACCACGTGACATATGTACCTCAGTGTGGACATTCCACGTGACATATGTAGCTCAGTGTGGACATACCACGTGACATATGTACCTCAGTATGGACATACCACGTTGTATATGACCGAAATTTTACCGTCAATATCAATATTTTATTATTCAACCAATTTTAACGAGACATCCTCGAAGCTCAAGCCGGGAATGAGTACTATATATGCCACTTATTTTTCTTAATAAGTCACTGTTTTTGCCCGAGACCCATTCAACGGCTATCCTGACAGTTGAGCCTGTTTCGAACAAAAACTGTGACATATTGTCGACAAATATTTAGTAGCGTGGGTAGTACTTTTTCTCGACTTAGGCGTTGATTATATCTCGTTCAAATCGTTCGAAGAAAGAAATACCTGCGGTCAACAGGTCAAGGTTGTAACTTTTCGTTGGCAGATTTATATTTGCTTTCTTAGGCAAAACTCACGTCACATACCAAACTTTATGTCAACACTGTACCTACTACTGTGCGAAATTGTAAGAATATCCGGTTAGTTTACTTGATGAAATCGCGAACACATCTTAGAAGGGGGGTGTTAGAAGGTTTGGGTAGTGTATTTCAATGTTTGTGTTGCTATAGGAACCATGCATTTTATCATATCGAACAAACAGAATGGAGTTCGTACTTTCAACATTGTTCTCTTTCAGTATACCACTTTTCATAAGCGTAGATTGAATAATGTTCACTCTATGATATGATCCTGTTGTAGTGTGGTGTTTTGACAATATGTGTTTCCATGGTAACCACCATTGTTGTCAAAATAATAATATATGATGGCATGCATATCCTCCTCACTTCCCCCAACCCATATACATGTACTAGGTTTAATGAACCATGTTATGTGCATGCATTCAGTAATTCCTACATATTTCCAGATCTAACGCCTCAAACCTTGATCGGAGAATTTTGGTTGTCAAGGCAACAATATAATACATTTTGAAATAAAACTAACAATTCTTATCTTACTTACTCCTTGTCTTGTTTAATAAGTATGTATTTCCGTGGTTTATCCATTTTTACCGCTGAAAGAAATAAGTTTGTTGCATATTGCGTAATAAAAGAGCGTTACGTCGCATATTTTATCACCCTAACCATAAAGTTTGATTTTAATTTAACGAAACAAGAGGGCCCAAAGGTCCCTAGCTCGCTCATCTTTCGTAAAAGTTCATGCAAGCCCTGTAATTTGACAAAGTTCTTGACCTAATATTGCACCGGGCATAGATTTTGTTGAGATGATCATTGTCACCAAGTTTCATGAAGATTAGGTAAAATTGTGACCTCTAGTGACTACACAAGGTTTTTCTATGATTTGACCTTGTGATCTTGTTTTTTACCCAGGATGACCCAATATCGTACTGAACCTAGATTTTGTTGAGATGCTCATTGTGACCAAGTTTCACAAAGATGAGGCAAAAATGGGACCTCTAGTGTGTACACAAGGTTTTTCTATATTTGACCTTGTGGCCTAGATTTTGACCCCAGATGACCCAATATCAAACTTGACCTAGATTTTGATGAGATGATCAGTGTTACAAAGTTTCATAAAGATTAGGTCAAAATTCTGACCTCTTGTGACAACACAAGGATTTCTATGATTTGACCTTGTGACCTAGTTTTTGACCCCGAATGACCCAATATCGAACTTGCCTTAGCTTTTGTTGAGATGATCATTGTGATCAAGTTACACAAAGATTAGGACAAAATTGTGACCTCTAGTGACTACACAAGGTTTTTCTATGATTTCACCTTGTGACCTTGTTTTTGACCCCGGATAACCCAATATCGAACATGTCCTAGATTTTGTTGAGATTATCATTGTGACCAAGTGTCATAAAGATGATGCAAACAATGGGACCTCTAGTGTCTACAAAATGTTTTTCTATGATTTGACCTTGTGACCTAGTTTTTGACCCCAGATGACCCAGTATCGAAATTGACCTAGATTTTGTTGAGATGATCATTGTGACCCAGTTTCATAAAGATTAGGTCAAAATTATGACCTCTAGTGACTTCAAAAGAATTTCTATAATTTGACCTTGTGATCTTGTTTTTTACCCTGGATGACCCAATATTGAACTTGACCTAGATTTTGTTGAGATGATCATTGTGACCAAGTTTCACTAAGATTAGCCCAAAATGGTGACCTAAAGTGTCTACACAAGGTTTTTCTATGATTTGACCTTGTGACCTAGTTTTTGACCCTGGATGAACCAATATTGAACTTGACCTAGATTTTGTTGAGATGATCACTGTGACAAAGTTTCATAAATATTAAGTAAAAATATGACCTCAAGTGACTACACAAGGTTTTTCTATGATTTGACCTTGTGACCTAGTTTTTTACCTCGGATGACCCAATATCAAACTTGACCTAGACTTGTGGACCCCATCTTTTTATTTGACATATGCTTATCAAATGCTTTATCTAATAACATAATGAAATTTAATAAACTTTGACCCCTCGGTTTTTTCGATATTTGCATTTTAACACAAAAATTACGACATTTTTTTGGACAGTCGAAATGATAAAAATGGCGCATATTTTGGGAGTTACTTGAATAATTTTGAACTTGGCATAAAATAAAATACACTAAAATACGCAGCATAGAAAGCCTGACTAGCAGATATGTTTCATTTTGTCGAAACATAAGAATGTATTACAACAAGAGCTGTCCACGAACAGCGCGCCCCACTATTCGCAGTACCATGCTAGGTACTAGGATAGTATAATCATAATATATTCAAAACAAAATGTTTCATATCAGCAGCAATACCCTTTGCTGTGAAGAGGTTGGGGCTTCTAAGCCGAAAAAGGGAGATAATTTTGACAAAATGCAGGACAGTTACCTACTCATGTGTAGGCCCTCTGGGTCATGGAGGTGAACAAATAAGCATCTCTAAGTCCAAAAGGGGGCATAATTTCAACAAAATGCATGATAGAGTTACCTTCACCTGTGTAGGGGTTGGGGTCATGATGGTGAACAAGTATGCAAAGCAATATGTGAATGAACTTTGAAAAATATTAAAGGTGAAAAAACCTGTACCTAAACTTTAACATTTGCACTAAGTTGAAAAAGGGGGCATAATTTCACCAAAATGCTTGATAGAGTTACCTACCCCTGTGCATTGGTTGGGATCATGATGGTGAACAAGTATGCAAAGTATCAAAGCATTATGCCAATGCACTTGATATAAGAGGTTAACAAACTTGTACCTAAACTTTAACATTTGCACTATGTGCACTAAATAAAACAAGAGGGCCCAAAGGGCCATAGGTCGCTCACCTGTCCTAGTAGTTCATGCACCCCTAATGGTAGCCTCTATTGCATGTACAAGGCTTTCATATTGTCTTATGCTTTATAATTTACATCACATTTAGACCCAATGACATATTGAAGTTTAAGCCAAGTTTTGTCTATGATTTGACCTAATGACCTAGATTTTTACCCTAGATGACCCAAAATCAAACTTGGCCTAGATTTTGTTGAGATGATCATTGTTACCAAGTTTCATAAAGATTAGGCCAAAATTGTGACCTCTAGTGACTACAAAAGGTTTTTCTATGATTTGACCTTGTGACATAGTTTTTGACCCCGTATGACCCAATATCGAACCTGACCTAGATTTTGTTGAGATGATCATTGTGACCAAGTTTCATAAAAGATTAGGCTAAAATTGGGACCTTTTGTGTCTACACAAGCCAATTGACAACGGAAGAAGAGTGATCACGAAAGCTCACACTGTCAATTTGTGTCCTTATTCTACTAGTGGAGCTAAAAACTACCATTTTTGACCCGTGTCCAATCTACTGCCATGATTTTACATGGGATTTTATGGTAAACAAACGCGTCAAAAATGCTATAAAAGTTACGTCCCACTAGGTGGCGCTTTTAACGCTGCTGAACTTACATTTTCGGACTAAAACTGCGCATTTTTAAAGTTCACATCTCATACTTTAATCATACATAATATCATGACAATCTGACGTACATTTCTTTTTTACCTTAAATCCTATACACACACAAAGTTTCCTAAACCCATCTGGGAAACTGTTAAGAGTTATGACAGGGTCCAGATTTTGAGGTATTTTCACTATTTCCATATCCATAGCAACCACAATTTTTGTCTGAATCAAAATTTTTTTTTGGCCACCACCCGCATACCAAGTTTCATAAACCTATTTTGAAAATCTGGATCCTGTGATAACTCTTAACAGATTCCCAGCTAGGTTTATGAAACTTTGTATGTGTACATAGGGGCCAATAAGGAGATTATGCACATTTATTTTTGGATTCCAACAAAAACATTAACAAGAGCACCACTAATGAGTGCTGGACGCTCAATTTTCTCGTACTTCATAGTAATCTGGCTCATCTGTGAGTCAAAATACTAAGAATAACAGGGGCAGATAACTCATAATTTAGGTCACAGAGTTACCAGCCTTGTCTGTATGAACTCCCCTTGTGATAGTGACATTTTTGTGTAAGGATTCAAAGTCAGAAAAGGGAAATAACTCAAATAAAATGCTGGATAGAATTGTTTCCTCTTGTCAGCAGAAGATGTAGGTCATCACATTCCACTAGTGTATTGACTTTCAAGTTGAAAGCTTAAATAGTGTTTGAGAAAATTCAGTTTATGTGTAAAATATGCCACTATTTCTATGTACTAAGTCCAAACAAGGACAGATAACTCAATAAATATTGGTCACATAGTTATCAGCCTTGTCAGTATGGACTCCCCTTGTGATGGTGAATAACTATCTTGAATTTCAAGTTGATACCTTTGATAGCCTTTGAGAAAATGACTGACAATAAACTTTAACTGTAGCAAATGCACACGCAGACGATCCCGTCTTCGAAAAGTCAAGCTAGAAATAATTTAAAGGGTCACGGCTTCTAACTGGTAAGGGACTTTTGTGTTGCCTGCAATTCTTAATGACATCGTCTTGATGTGGTGAACATTTGTGTCAGGTTTCTTTGAAATCCTTCAAGGGATTCAAGAGTTACAGAGCGGAAGGGGAATTGCCAACGATGGACGGATACGTAGGCTATAACATAATACGGCCCTTCAGGCGTACAATAATCTAACACTGTCTTTCAAAATTTAAGCATACCTTTCTCAGTTTCCTTCGTAAAATGTCGACAAATCTACTTAAACAAGGCAGTCCAAAAGACGGCTATAATCCCGCCGCATTAATGAACAGTGAAATTGTCCAATAAGTTACACATTTGCTATGAGTTTATGCAATTTGGCCCAGGCATTAAAAAAGGAGCGGATGGGAAATGTAAGGTCCAAACCTTTGACCTTCTAACTGTGACCTTGCCCTTGAACCGGCATGGTTGGAATGTGGGTTCTGTATGTCATCTTTATTAGTTACACATTTGGTATCAGTTTCATGCAATTGGGCCCAAGCGTTAAAAAGTTATGGAGTGGACACAAAATATAATATTTAAACCTTTGACCTTGAACTGTGACCTTGAGCCTGCATGGTTGAAATGGTAGTTCTGCATGTCAGCTTTAATAGTTATACATTTGATATGAGTTTCATGCCATTCGGCCCTTCCATTAAAAAGTTAGAGCGGACATAAAATGTAAGATTTCAACTTTTGACCTTGAACTGTGACCTTGACCGAACATGGTTGGAATGTGGGTTCTGCACGTCGTCATTATTAGTTACACATTTGGTATCAGTTTCATGCAATTGGGCCACGACATTAAAAAGTTATGGAGTGGACATGGAATGCAAGACTCAAACTTTTGACCTTGAACAGTGACCTTGAACTGGCATAGTTGGGATATGGGTTATGCACATCGTCTTTATTAGTTCCACATTTGGTATCAGTTTCATGCAATTCGGCCCAGGCATAAAAAAAGTTATGGAACAGTCTCGAAAGGTAAGGTTCAAACCTTTGACCTTGAATTGTGACCTTGACCTTGAACCGGCATGGTTGGAATATGGGTTCTGCACGTCGTCTTTATTAGTTACACATTTGGTATGAGTTTCATGCAATTCTGCCAAGGCATTAAAAAGTTATGGAACGGACGCGAAATGTAAGATTCAAACCTTTGACCTTGAATCGGCATGGTTGGAATGTAGGTTCTGCATGTCGTCTTTATTAGTTACACATTTGGTATGAGGTTCATGCAATTTGGCCAAGGAATTAAAAAGTTAAAGAGCGGACACGATTTTGTTACGCACGGATGCACAGACGCACGGATGCACAGACGGACGCACAAACGCACAGACAGAGACCATTCCTATAATCCCCTTCCACTTCGTGGCGGGGGATTAAAAAGTCATGTTAAGCCAAAATGTCATTTTAGCTATTTTCTTGGCTTTTCAAGACGTAAAAACTTCCCAAAAACCATGATGGCATTCTTGCGATACTTTAATATTTCATACATACATGTGTACAAAAACTTGCAGAACACTGGTTATGTAAAAATATAAAAAGTATCGCAAGAATGCCATCGTGGTTTTTTTGAAGGTTTCACGTCATAAATAGTCGTGAAAATGACACAAAAATGACATTTAGGGCTAAACTTGACATATTCTTGGCAGCTTTGTGAACAAATTACAAGGGAAATTGGTATATGTAAGCTAATTCTTACACAGAAAATGGTTATTTGAATTATAGGACAGACTTATAGGAAGATGCATTTTAATTTTTTGAAAAACCGCAGGGCTAAATTATGCAATAAGTGAACCTCTTCCTTTGTTTGGAATTCAGAATCCGTTTTACGAAAAATCTCAATTTTAGTTAAGATTTGTGCTCAGGATGCTTCGGGGAATCGTGGCTTAGTCTCAAAGTAATATTGAGATGCTGATTTGAATGAGATCATATTCAGTTTTATTTAAATAGTAAAATAACAAACATTATAATGATTTGATATTTATGTATATTCTGTTAATACAGCCATTAAAGAATATTAAAACAACCAGACTTGAACAACTACAAAATGTAGCATAGTTCACAATAAAAAACGTTAAAACAATGCAAATAGATGACAATGGAAATCAAGACTTTTGAAACATTTATACTTAATAAGAAACTTGTGTGTTAACTTAGTAATCTCAAAAGGTTGGTTTTTATCAACTGCATTGTTTTGTACTGTACTACCAACACAGTCAAATTATTGACTTTCATGGAACTTCATCACATAAAATAACATGTAAAACACAGATTAAATCATATTCATTCTAAAAAAACGAAACTCAATCAACAGGTATAGAAAACCAATCAGGATAAAACACATCTATTCTTAAAACAAACTTAGAACAGCAAAATGACAGTCTGAGAGAAAACAAGGGTAAACCTACCCAGTAAAATGGTCCCTCGTTCTTGAGTGACACAAACATAGATTTCAAACAGCAGCAAATAATCTCACATCTACAAAGATAGCTAAATAAAGTAATTCTCTCAATGAAGATACAAATTGAAAGTGATTTACTGTTACTTGTATATCATTAAGAAAATATCATAGATGATACTGTATTTTATAAATCATTAAGTGGTTATTTTTGCATTTATACAAGGCATTCTGAATTTCAGAAATTTGGTGTTCGGAAATATTAGTGATTCTGTTTAGTAGATGGAGTTTGATGTTAGGAAAGTATTACGCTACATGAAATATCTAATACAAGCAAATTTCGTAAATTCGGTAATATTTCCTCTTAAACCTAAACCTCGTTCACCAGAGTATTCATAGTCTGGGAACTTGACTAACCACTAATGCATGAGGATGACTAAACCACAGATACAACTAAATTAATTATTTCTACATGAAAGAGTTCAACCCAAAAAAACAAAAAATTATATACGTGGGTCATTCAATATATTCGTAGACAATTGTTCTTATTGGATTATCGTTACGTTTTAACAATAATGTCTGATATCATTGCAAACACTAACTGATACCTACAGGTCAATATAAAATTATCTTCAATAATACAAACCAGTAGCATGTCATCAGCTATTCCATTACTATAGTAACGCGCTACCACCCCCGACCGACGTAACATACCTTTTTCATTTGTTAAATTAGTTATAAATTCTGTTTAAGTTAATTGACATTCCAATATTCCTGCCAGATTATTACAAAATAGTATCATAACATTTCATGACATTATGAGGTCATTTGGACGTTGGAGTGTGAATTTAACACTGTTTTATCAAGGCGAGTCACTTTCAATAACGTCAAAATGTCTATGATGTCACTCAAGGAAATTCGTGTGACTATAAAATTATGCTCGGGGCTTGGAAAAACATATCCCACACCCACGAGCTGCTACATAGAGCGAAAGCGGGAACATACAGCATACAGTGGTCTTGTGTTTAAGTGACAAAAGCAAATTTCTGAAGCGCAGCATGGTATTGAAAACGATACACAAATGGGCAGATAGGCAAACGTAGGGACGTTTCACACAACGTCCATTGAAATGAGGGAGGTGTTTTCATATTAACATAAAGCCATTATGTCTAGCATTAACCCTTAACTTAGAATATACAATATATTGTGGAAGATATATTAAATCATATGCAATTTGAATTTTTATGTTTATTTCTATATTTATAACATAATTTCATGTCGGGTTTACTATGTGAGAAACAGCAAAACACCAATAACGCCGTTGACCTCACGGTGTGTGGTGGTATCGGGTATTTTAGCCATATTTTCTTTGAAAATGCATTGTTTCATGCAATACTTCCTGCATTTGTGTCCAAAAGGATGTAGTGTAACGTGATGTAGTTTGTTTTTCTCTGTGCCATCAGATATTAAAATGAGTAAAACAGTCTACGAATTTATTGAATGACCCTCGTACATGTAGTATAATTCACCTTATTCTCACTTATATAGCATAATTCAACTCATTCATGCTAATAAACTCTCTGAGCAGGGGAGGTAAATCAATCTGTTTTAACTTTTGTAAGAACTGCGGTTTCAACAGCTCACGTATACTGACTCGACATTGCTGCTTCAGATATATTGGTCGAACTTCAAAATTCAAATTTTCTTCAACAGTCTTATAAAACTGACTCAATGTGTAAGTCTGATAGATCGCCATTTGTTCAAATTTAGCCCCGCCCAAAATTAGCATTTTTGTAATATCAAAATTACTTTGAAGAAGAGCTACAAGTAAGGGAGATAATCTGTTTCCATTAACAAATCCAGCAGTGTTAACATTACAATTATTTAGAATTAAAATTTTCACACAATCGTGTAGATTTCGTTGAACCGCATGGAGTAATGGTGTCTTATAAAGATAGTCTTGAATATCCAAATTAGCTCCAGCATCGATTAAACATTGTACCAGGCTAGTGTCACCTTTTATGACGGCAGCATGTAAAGCTGTCTGCTTTCTTTTCATCGAACAATGGTTCACGTTCACACCACAACCTATGAGAAAGTTAACAACTTGTAAACTACCAGAAAAAATCGACGTCCATAACAATGGGGTAAATCCTCCCCAAACTTCAGAATTCGGGTCAGCCCCAGCTTCAATAAGTAATATAACCAAAGGAACATTTCCAAGTCTAGATGCCCAACACAGACTAGAGTTCAGCGTAGACAGATTTGGTCCAGCCTCTATCAGTTGTTTAGCAAGTGTAGCATTGTTTTCCTGCGCAGCGACGATCATTCTTATGTCATCAGACATCTGGTCCATCTCCATCTCAATGCCGATGGTGGTAAACTTCTACACAAAGACTTCCTATAGTTACATCTAATGTCTACATACAAATTGTCAATCTAAACGCTATCAAGATTAAAGTTTAGATAGTCAATTAGCCTCTGTCTTGTTTACAACTTGAACAATAATCCTTTTCAACAGAAAATTGCTTATTCTGTTATAACAAACTTTCTTCTTATATCTCCATCCATAATCCGGTCTTATATAACTCTGTCATTCTTCAAAAATGCCTGCGCTTTCTGAAATAGTAATGGTGATAATGTAAAAAGATAACATTAAGTCAGACTTTACTTTACTCATATGGGTATTTTAAATTAAGTCTAAATTAATCTCATTGGCAAAACTTATGAAGTTATATGGATCATCATATGCATTTGTAATTTTCTAACATGTACAGCTTAATTAAAAAATAATGAAGTACATGACAAGGTTAGATAAACAAGGTGTAACTAGTTTAGCTAGTGAAATACAGTACAGCCTCTGTGGAGCAACACTCTTTTGACACTGTAAATATTGGCCCTTGTTCAAGGCTGTTACTCTACAGAGATTAAATCTATAGTACTATTGGCTTCCAAACGGAAATTCCAAGTGTTGTTATAGAGAGGTTGTTGCTCCACAGAGGGCTCCACTGGAGGGGTTGTACTATGTTTCCAAAAGTTTCCAAAAATTGGGATAAATGTAAGCATGGACATCTGGAAGTTTTTTTCATGTGACCAAAGACAAGAACAAAATTTATCAGACAAACCTGAATGGCAAACTCAATGTCTCCTTTTGAAGTTAGGTTTCTGTTTTTCTCAAATTCATCTCGAACTCGTCTAACAAAGAAGTCTCTATCTGTGAGCTGCAAAGATCTTCCCTTCCTCAACATCAGCCGATATAGAGATAAAGCATGACGACTTCCTTTCATCCCCTACAGAAAAATTAAAATCAAATAAAGTAAACAAAAATACAAACAAACAAAAACAAAATGATTTCCAATGCTAAGAGTTTAATTATTGTAACATTCCCATCCCCAGACATCAGTGACACGCAGTCGCTAGACAAGTTCCAAGATGTTTAAGGTGAGAGAAAATTGCAATTTAACAAGTACACGTAATTAAGAATTGCAAGCAATACAGAAGTCCCCTACCGGTTTTAAGCCATTTTCAATCTAAATATTTCTGGACGTGTATTATCCCCTTATTACCCCTATCCACATACCAAGTTTTATAAACCTAGCTTGGAAACTCTTTGAGTAATGTCAGGATCCAGATTTTTTGACGGACGGACGGATGGACGGAGGGCAAACCTATAGTCCCCTCCGGTCAAAAACCGGTAGGGGACTAATAAGGTATATAACTGGACCATTAGTCTATACCTTTTGTCAGATACCAGGGATTTTTTCCTTCTTTGTTTGGTACCAGTAAACGGTACCTTAATTCCCATTTTGAAAAAATGATCAATTTTCTCAATTCCAAAGGCAAGAAATTCCCAAACTGGCGCAAAAGCCATTCGTGTTAATTTTTTAATGTTATTAAATGCTGCTTAATGTTTCTTCCCGTAAATTTTGGAACTATACTTAGTCTAGTAGTTTATACAGTGTCACACCTCCATAGGACCTCAACATAGGCACATAACCAAAGCACTGAAGTCAGAGAATAGGGTTTAGCAAAATTAATCTGTCTTATCCAATTAACCTCCCTTTTAAGAATTCCTATTTATCAAAATAAATTCCCAATTTAGGTCATTTGTCTGGTGCCGGTACCTTTCCATATCAGGCCAAGAAAATCGCTGGATACTTGAACGTCAATGACATTGTTTCAAATAAGTCTTTGTATGTTGTCGGTTCCTATGCGGCATAATGCCAACTTTGTTTTGTCACAGAAAAAAAAATCAAAGTGCCAAACTGAAAAGACGACACTATGAAGAGCCCTTAAATCAGCATAGTACATATCGCTGGCTTAGAATTAGACTGTTGTAAGTACAAAATCAGTAATTTGAGAAAACATGAAAAAACTGTCTGAAAACTACTCTTTACTTAATGAAAAACAAGCTTTTAAACTTCAGCTTGGTCAACATGACCAAGTTAGGCTCACATATAAGAAGCGCCTTAGGAATTACTTCTGAATTCATATTTTGCTCACAATCTTTGCTCATGCTATCAAGAACATGTTTATGTTTGTTGTATGTAAGGCATTATCATGTTTGTCCTGGCACTTTTTTCTTTAAATGGTGTTGTGCAGTTATAAGTGTACATGGTTGCACATCGAAATCGGTTAGGCTATTTGAGGATGATCATGTGATTGGTACACCACAATGAATTGATGAGCACAACTCGCCCGGCCAAAACAAACGCAGGCAGTGATTTTTTTCCTTCTTTAATAGGGTCCGGAAAACGGACCCTATCCCAATTGCAAATAGGCTATAATTTTCCCAAATTTGAATGGGGAAATTCCCAACAAACAATTAAAAAAAATAATTTTCAAAATCGGACATAAAATGATAAAGTTATGAACATTTTTGACAAGAGGTCAAGCATAAAAGCTCAAAGAAACCAGTAAACATTCACATGTTATTAACATGTTATCTCTTTTTCTGTTTTATTTGGCCTTTCTGCATCTTCTTCTTCTTCTTCCTATTGAAGTGCAGGGCTCTCTCTGGAGCATCAACGCACATGTGATGACTATATACAGTGACTGTGAGGCGAAAAACGCTGTACAATTGTTAAAAACGATAAAAACATGATATGCGTCTAATGTAGAGAGCCCAGAACCGCCTTGAAGCTGACCAAGGTTGGGGATGTGGCAACATCTTCTGGCAACTGGTTCCATAGGTGGGTTGATGAGGGGAAGAAGGAGTATTTATATACGTCTGTCCTGCAGAATGGGATGAGGTATCGCAGTGAGTGGCCTCTAGTTGATAGGGCAGCTGGATGGTAGTACTCTGTAACCGGGATGTCGACGAGCTGGTATACAATTCTGTACATAAGGACTAGCTTGGTGTCAGTTCTTCGCTCTTGTAATGATGGCCATCCCAGTGAGGTGATCATTTGGCTGGAGCTGCTAGTACGGCGATAATCCCCAGTAACGAAGCGTGCTGCTCTTCTCTGGACTGCTTCCAGTTGGTCGATGTTTCTGGAAATCATGGAAATTCCCAATTTCAAGTTGTCACGACGCAAAAATTCACAATCTGAACGGACCTGGACCTTTTCCCAAAGAGGCAAAAAAAATCACTGGCAGGTCCAAGTTAACTGGCACTCCTGGCAAGGGTACAAAAGGGCGTGTACAATTGCAAAGAAGAACTACATGACGTACGGTTACTTACAAAGTATGAAACATGTGACACGTAATTCTTTGTTGAGTGATAATAATTAATAGAATGCAGGGCTGTTCATTTGTGGTATACATGAGCACCATGCAGGTTGGCATTCAATTTCTGCGTTCTGTCAGTGTCACACATGCTACATTGATGCAACAACAATGCCCGAAATCAGACACCATATCCATTTCATAATAATGCACAAATTATCTTTTTTCTATGACATTATATATGAATAGATCTAATCTGTCTGAAAATCAATTTCAGACATTTGACATTGAATTTGCAAGATCTGTGGCGAGAAGTAAGCAAATGCTAATTTAAGGAGCAACGCTAATTGCGGTTGAATCGATAGATATAATCAACTAAAGGTATAAAATAACACAATTCATAATTACTATCATTGCATGATGACAGCTGTCGAGTTACCTTGTTTGTTTATATCTACGCAATAGACGAATACTTCCTCGAGCGAGTACTTTTCACAACGTGACGATCACACGACTCACCGTTTCTCGCGATGACGAAAGTTTGTAAAGTTTTGTTTTTGTTGTTTGTCTTCTTTAATTTGGTATCGGCAGATTCAACGTTAAGGCTTGTTAATGTGGTAAGTATTTTGTCTAATGGAATATATATTTTAACTTGTATAATTTGTTTGAGAGACTTTTTTTTATGTATTTAATTAGTTTTCGCGACCTGGTAAATAAAAAAAGGCAGTGGCTAGCCGTCCGGCGCCGGACGACTAGACAGCGAAATTAGTCGTCCGGCATTAGAAATAGAAGTAGTAGTGGAACATAGAAAGTTTCAATTACAGTATTATGAGGATGGGGATAGTATATGACTTCACTTCATGCTGAAAAAATGAAATTGCTGTGTTAGGTAATTGACAGTTTGGAATGTCACTGGTTATAATAGCGTGAAAACAATGTTACCGTTTATGAATCATATCATGGTAGGTCCTATTCTAAACTCCCTGATTGTATATTGTATTTAAAATTTACAAAAAAATACAATTGTAATTGTATTGTTTTGTATATATGTGCTATTAAAACTGCGAATGAAAAGTAATTAATTGCCATAGCTTTGTGTTACTTCGGCAAATTAACGTGCGTACTTTGTTTGTTTTCCAATATGGCGGACATTATACGGAGATACACGGCCGGTCACAAAATGGATGCAGATAAATGCACTAACTTGTCTTGCTTAATTCGTAGTTTATTACAAGGTAGAAACATATGTGATACTTATCACAAGAAAATAACTGAAATTATGGATGCCTAATGCATAGAAATAGAATGACAGTTACCTAGCCAATGCATGTATCGTTTGCTAGTCGTCCGATGACGGACGACTAATTTCGCTGTCTAGTCGTCCGGTGCCGGACGGCTAGCCACTGCCATAAAAAAAATGCAAGAACAGTTAATTTCATTGGTAGTATTCGATTACTTTGCCCGAGCTTCCCGTGCAACCCTCGATGGGTAATCGAACACCCACGGTATTACTCTAGAGTCGATGTCAAAGGTCAAGATATTGATGATTTTAGTTGCGGAAAAACAATAGGATAAGTTTACATTTCTAAGATATTATAGTATTATAATTATGTACAGCATTAATTAGTGCGTCCGCATGTAGAATTTTCCAATGTTGTTTGGTATCCGTGTCTGAGAAAAGATATTGATAGCCTAGAAAGACTTCAGATGAGGGCGACGAGACTCATACAGTACCAAGCTTGAGACATCTATCATACAGCGAAGAGTCAAAGCACTAAAGTTGCCATTCTTGTTACATAGGCGTAAAAGAGGGGACTTAATTCAAACCTTTAAAATAGTGAAAGGACTGGATGAATGTGATTTTAACAAATTCTTTACATACTCGTCATCAACGAGAGGTCAGAACCAGTTTTCTAGGAGAGTCATTGATATGTGGAATGCGTTACCGCCGAATGTTATAGATGCAAAGGATGTGAATGGTTTTAAAATACGGTTGGACTGTCACTGGCAAGGCGATATACCTTATCAGTTATAAACTATATTAAAGAGTCAATCATGGGATGACTGTTTGAGTGCCATATATATAACTGTGACCAATACCTATATTCGGATGTAATTATGACTAACCATACAAGTTTGTGCTACATCAAGTCTACAGGAAGGGGGGCTTAAAAAGGACACTGTCCTTACTACAGAGCCCAAGATCATCCTACAGGTATATCATTCATAGGAAGTTCCTCGAGACTGAGTCTAGTATAGCACAGAGAATTTGACATGATCCTGACCTTTATGCATGAATATATTACTAGGTACTTGCGTTGAATATATATTTCCGCGAGTTAATCATTGGTTCTTAAGATTTGTGTTGGTATTACACCTCGAGCATCTTCATGATACTCCCCGCTTATGAAAACAGACAACCAGTTTATAAATATAGACAATATATCAGCTGTTAAATTATGCTAATTGAAGGTCGAGAGTCATGTTAAAATCTCTAGACTGTAACAGCCGTCTGGTATAGATCAAACAGATAGAACAAGTTCAGCGTAATGCAGCCCGTTTCGTACTCAATCAACCATATAATCCACATAATCCTACCAGCGTAACATCAATGCTTAACACCCTATCTTGGAAACCTCTGGAACAAAGAAGACTCAACTCAGATGTCACTTTCATGTACAAGGTTGTACACAGGTTGGTTGCAATCCCCATTGTATACCTCCCTGAGTTTGCCATTACAAGAGCTACAAGATCCAGCCACTCAGCTAAAATTGATACAAGTAGCTTGCTGTCTGAACATATACCGCCACACCTTCTTCCAAAGAACAGTGACATACTGGAACAGACTACCAGAATCAGTGGTTTCGGCACCAAGCCTGGATGCATTTAAAATCTCCATCCAGCAAGTGTTAGTGAATACAGTGTAGAGAGAGAATGAGGAAGATGTACAGTTTTTATACATGTTAACTTTTAATGTGAGCTTGTGAAATACTTTTTTAAACATGAACATTTTTCGTGTTTCACGCATGAGCATTGAACCCTCGTTAATGAATGTCCAGGAAGAGGATTTTGACGAGTAAAGAAGTTGAAGTTGAAGGTCATTTCGTAACTAGGCTTAATTGTAACCAAAATAGTTTCGGCGAACTCGTAACCGCCGAATTATTGCTTTGATTCATATAAGTATATTTTATATGGGTTATATAATAGTTTGATATTTAAAATGTATTCATAATTTTGTTAATATTTACCGAATTAATAGCAAATTGTTTTTTGAGGTCGGTTACGCATCAGCCGTAATATGGTTACGAAATAGCTGAAAATGGACGGTTACGAATAAGCCTGATTACGAAATAGCCGCATACCGTATTAACCTGTGCGTTTAATATAACTATGAGTTGAGTAAACAACTTTAAAAAACATAATGTTTTATGTTATAATAGTTTTCAAAAAATAAAACCTTTAGATAGATTAAGAAGAAATAAATATGTTAGTTTATATGCTATTATTAGTAAAAATCATTTTAAAACTTCTATCATACAAATAAATATTGCTACTCCGGGCAGACGACAATTTGGGAAAACCTAAAACTAATCATATATGGTTTGTTTCGGAACACTTTTTTTATTATTTCATGCACATACATGCCATGTTTCGCAGACCCCTTTGCAGGATATTGGTGATGGAAATGCAGGAGATTTTATTAGAATGCAGGAGATTTTCCTTGCTGAAACTTTTAACTGAAAAAGTTAAATTATAGTAGTTTTTATGCAGTTTTCACTAATCTTACTATAATGAAAATACCATGCATGCTTCATGTAGCAATTTAAACTACAGGTAACATTTTGTTATCATTTTCATGATGTAAACAAAAATTGTCAGGTTCCAGTTTGTCCAAGAAATGCATGAGATTTTATAAATTGGCCTCTGATCAGGAGATCTGCAGGAGATCTGGCTGTACATGTATGCATTCAAATGAATTGCATTTAAAGTCAAAGCAGTAGTTTGAAACAATCAACAGAATTGATGGTATTTCTTGCAAAACATTTTGTACTTTGGTGTACTGTATGCTGATAGAATATTGATAGGGTTTCAATGATAATTTTGTTGAAAACATGCTTTTTGTCATAAAAGGAACGAGACTCAAACTTCACCTGTTGAGTTTCAAAGACGAAAAAGCTTTGACAATGGCATGCATTGATTTCAGGAGGGACATGCCGATAGTCCAAATGAAACCATGCGGTATATATATTTACTGTTTCCAGAGGCTTGATTCAGATTACCCAATTTGCCTATACAATCAATTGCACCTAATATATTTCACCATACATGTAGCTGTGTATTTGATAGTGAAATGTATACACATGGATAATTATATTGAGTACACCGTACATCTACTATGATTTACATGTAGTTTAACTCATAGTCAGTAAAACTTAGCATTGTATTTACCACAGTGTTGCTACTTTGTCGATTTGCTACAGGTCAAAGTATTCAGTTAAAAAAATTAATGCAATTGCATATAGCATGGAACGTTCAAAATTTTACATTTATATTTGAGCCGTTCTCCAGGAAAACCGGGCTAAGTGACATGATTATGAAAATCGTGATAATATGGCATTAGAAAGACAAGACTCTTATGAACAGTTTCTGAAAATCGGAGCAAATAATATAACCCACTTGCGAAGTTAGGGACCCTTAGAACCACCCACTCCTGTCTACTTTTTGAGTGACGTCACAAACGTCATTCAAACGTTATTTGACGTTACGTTAACTACCACTTCAGAAATCCAATATTTCATATATTTTTGACGCAAACGTTTCAACATAGTATCACTATTTAGAATTATATTCTTAGTTTAATATAACATTTGAAAACATGAATTCTCGCTTCTAGAGAAAAGTTGCTATTGATTCTAATCACTAACCCCTCGTTTATCTCAATATGGGTACATTTCAGAAATGGGTCACCATAGCAACAACAGAAGTTATTTTAACATAATTCATGAGACAAATTATATCCAGGGATACATGTAGTACTATACTATCCAAGTACTTAAAATTAAATCAACAAACTTTCTTTTATCTCATTATCAAGCCTTTTCTATATCATATTACACAATAACTATATATAATGTCACTAAGCCCGGTTTTCCTGGAGAACGGCTCATTTATAAATTAATCATTGTGTTGACGTCATTTCCACCAAATATCATTAAAACAGGAAACATTGACAGTAACTGTATGCATCTCATGCCGTTTATAAATTATGCTTTCCTATTCCTAGATTTGAGATGGATCAGTTGGGCAACAGCCAGGACTGTTGCCAAAGACAGAACACAGTGGAGCTGGCCTTATACACAAGGGGTGTGAAGGTGAGAGGTGAGAATTGGAAGAACTGGTAGAATCACAAAAAAAAAAAATGCTGAAATATTATCAAGTTTTAGGCATACACATTATTCTTATTTTTTACCCCAGGTGTATCGCCATGGAGATCGAGGTCCTATTATGATTTACCCTACTGATCCCAACCAGGAAGACAAATGGCCACAGGGACTTGGTTGGTTGTCTAAGGTAAGTGTGACTTTGCTTGAATTTTTAGGTCACTTAATTTTTTATCATCATTGAGTGGGGTTGATAAAACTGTAACAGTTATATATATACAAATAACATAATTTGTTGGCCTTTGGAATGATGTCCCTATTTACTCACAGGGGCCAATGGGTTGTGACCATATTTCACCCTAAAAAGACAACTCTGTTAGAATTAAGAGTGAATGACGTCATCACAAACTCAAAGACAGGCGTCGGACGAAAAAAATGTGATTGTGAAGGCTCAAGTTAGTATTTGTAAAAATCAGTTGCTCATAATATCTTATCGTAAAATTCAGATATTTGTTGTGTATCTTTCTGACGTTTAAGTTCTTTAGATGACTTTTATTCACAAGAATGCGCCAACTTGATCATAAATCGCATAAGTCAATGAAGCTTATTTGCTGAAACAAAAGAAACAATGCCATTGACATCGTATATACAGAGCATGTGCACGTCAAACATACTGCAGGTGATACAAACTAACACAGACATTTAATACTTGTGAGATATCATCATCAAATTTTGTCATTATGATGTTAATATGTTTCTTGAAAAGAAAAGGCAGTGTATACCCATTGTTAATAATAATACATTGGACCACACTAGAGTAAAAATCCATGTTCGCAACTTTTCAGACTACCCTCGTTAGGTAAAATGAGATTGTAAGGCACCTTGATCTTTAAAATTTCTAATTACACTAACACAAACTAATTAAGCTCCGGAAGTTTTCTCAGTGATTTGGTTTATAAGTCTGAAAAAAATTACTAGTATGATACTTGTAACATGTGGAGAAGAAATAGGGTGGGTTTAACCTTTTTTGTGCAGATCTGAGCAAGAAAATAGGACACATGTACATGTAGGTAGGGTTATCAGAACGAGCAAGAAAATGGGACACATGTACATGTAGGTAGGGTTCTCAGAACGAGCAAGAATATAGGACACAAGTACATGTAGGTAGGGTTATCAGAACGAGCAAGAAAATAGGACATATGTACATGTAGGTAGGGTTATCAGAACCACAATATCATTTTGATTTGGCCTTAAAATTGTTTTATCAAGTTTTAGATTAAATACATAAAATGAATGATAACAAAAGGATGTTTGCTTTTCATGATAAAGTTCCTGCTTCTATCACGAAATTGATTGATCTACATAAAAGTTATTACACCAATATATCGACCTGCACATAAAGATGAATAATAGCCGGTATATCAGTCATGGTTCACTTATTTAGCCCTTCTACATAGTACATATTGAGTATAGATTCACCTTTTGAATATAGTAAACTTGTAAACTTCCACTTAACCAAGAAAGCAAAGGTGTTTTGTGCATGAAAAATTAGAATTTTGGATGCTTTGAACCATTTTCTCATGTATCGATATTTCAAAATGTTAATCGATGAACAATCAACCAAAAAATGTTGTAGATACATCGATGTCGCTTCTATCGTTGATAGCTCTAATAACTACGTTGTATCTAGTTTGAGTAAACTACTTAGTTTGAAAAACAGCAAGCTTAGTCATCCCCGTGAGCCTCTGCTGACTTTGACATTGTTTAAAACTATTTTAATTGCATTAATCTATTTGCATTCAAAAGAGTACTAGTATATTAATCTTGGCTTCACAAATCTATTTTGTGAGTGCCCTATTTTAATGTAGATAGTATTTCTGCTCTTCTTCAAGCACCTTTTGTGGAGTTAAAGTTAGGTCTATAATAGTTCAAAACATGGTTACAAAACATCACCACACTATCATGAAGTAGATCATAATAACAAGCTGCTGCAGCTGTGGTCCAGTGGTATGTGCTTTGGGATTTTAATTGAAGTGTTTTACATTTGATTCCCGGTCATGGCAGGTCATACCTTTCTATAAAAATTTGAATAATGTTGAATTTACTCCACTTGTGGAGAAGTTGCTGCTTGTGGGCTTTACTCCACTTGTGGAGAAAGTGCTGCTTGTGGGCTTTACTGCACTTGTGGAGAAGGTGCTGCTTGTGCCTTGTGGGCTTTACTCTACTTGTGAAGAGGTTGCTGCTTGTGGGCTTTATTCCACTTGTGGAGAAGGTGCTGCTTGTGGGCTTTACTCCATGTGTGGAGAAGGTGCTGCTTGTGCCTTGTGGGCTTTACTCCACTTGTGAATAGGTTGCTGCTTGTGGGCTTTACTCCACTTGTGGAGAAGGTGCTGCTTGTGCCTTGTGGGCTTTACTCCACTTGTGGAGAGGTTGCTGCATGTGGGCTTTATTCCACTTGTGGAGAAGGTGCTGCTTGTGGGATTTACTCCACTTGTGGAGAAGGTGCTGCGTGTGCCTTGTGGTCTTTACTCCAATTGTGGAGAAGTTGCTGATTGTGGAAGAATGAGTTAGTATTGGCTAGAAGACAGTCAAGAAAAATCAGCTGGTAAGGTGAATATGAAATTAAATTGTTGAGAAATAATTATAAACCTGGATAAAACAGATTAAAAGATAAAACAATTATATAATACCATAACTGTTTCAGACTGGAATACAGCAGCATTATCGTCTTGGACAATGGTTGAAGGATCGCTATCTGGATAATAACTTCATGAACTCATCATACAACAGAAAAGAGGTATAATGGAAAGATTATATTAATATGTGTTTATAATAGGAGAGATCACCATATTTATATGTAAAATGCCCACCAGCAATCTATTGGATGAATGAACAATAAAAACCAGCCATTCACCAATAGCTAGCTGAGGGTACTTATCCCTTTGTATACAAACATGACCTCTCCTATAAGTATTACTTATAAGTATAGTGTTTAGAATTTTACCGTAAAAGTATGTACTATGGCATAGTAAAATTATTGCCATTCCATGAAAACGTTAAGTTAATGTGTTTACTGTATGATCTTAAATATTGGTAGCAATTGTGTGTTGCTCACAGTAAAATGAAAGAAGAATTATAGAAAATATAGCCTGAGGCACATAAATTGAGAATAAACAACAACAAAAATCTGAAGAAAATACACGATCGAGACTTGGAAATGCCATCACCTGTGAAAAGCACACATCCAATTTTTGGTTACAATTTTTGGACTATACATGAGATTTTATGTTAAATACAAATTTATATGTAGTACTAGTGTGTGTAAACTTGAGACCTTCTTCCAGCTTTCCTTAAGTGCATTCTGCATTTGTTCAAAATCTTGCACTATACATACTGTTTTAATTCTTTTTCTTCTGCGGTCCATCTTCTATGGGTGTTAAAATCTTCAGTTTGGAGGTGTTGCTGACCTGCACCGTCTTCTTTAGGTTGCTGGCATCCCCCCCAGCTTATTCTCGAAGGACATTTGTCTGTGGGCCAAACTGTCTGTTTTGATTGTTGTGCCCCACACTTATTTATAAGTGGAGGGCATATACAGCATTGGTACTGTACGTCTGTAACGCAAATCTTGTGTGTTGAGCTCCTTATAAACTGCTGGGTGCAATTTTTAAAAATTATTTTATATGTTTCAGATTTTGGTGAGAAGTTCTGATGAAGATCGATGCTTGATGAGTGCCTACTCTGATCTAGCTGGACTCTATCCACCTCCACCGTCGGAACGCTTCAATCCAAATATCACATGGCAACCTATACCTGTGTTCACCAGACCGAAACCGGAAGATAATGTAAGTGACATACATTGTTATAATGCCGTTAATGTACAGGACAACCTCTATAGACAGTGCTCCAGCTAGGATTTGAAAAGGGCAGGGTGCAACTTTGTGAAAAGGGCACTTTGGGGGAGGGTTCGGGAGGGGGTGTCCCCCGCCTGGCTGAGGGGGGATTGGGGGTCCTCCCCCAAGAAAATTTTGAAGTTTTAGTGTCTGCTTATGGCATCTCCTGTGTTTCCGGACAGAAATTGTGGTGTTTCTCCAGTAAGCAAATATACCTTTTCATTAAAAGGAAAAAAATATTTTGTAAAAAAATGAAGCATAGATTTCTAAATGATCACAAAACATTTAAACAGACAAATGCCCTATGCCAAAGTATTGATCTACTTGTATGTATAATCAACACTTATATAATCAACTCTGATTGTTCTTTCAATTCACAAACATCATAGTAGTTAATGTTTATTCTTTTGACAGCATTCATTAACTGTTTAATTATACGATGTAAAACATACAAAATACGATTTTCTCATCAAATTTCTCTTTCACAACGGTACGGACGGTGCGCGAGTTTTATCACTAACCGAAAACGAAAGTAATTTCGGTGCGATATTAGTATCATATCACGGAATCACCGATTTAAAGAAGGGAAAAGAATAAGTATACCAAAAAAGTTTTTAGATCGTACTCAATGAGATCGAAATTCGGCCAACAAGCGCGTACGGCAATTAATCGACGTGGGTAATACGAAATTTTAAATCCCGGCCCGTGAATCTTCATAGATTTCTATCTATTTTCTACACCGATCTGTATTTGATATCAAGGTAGTATAGACTTGCGGAAATAAGACTTTTCGCGTAAAAAAATTATAATCTAACATAAAGAACGACATTGGAAATTGTCCAACTTTAGAACTTACGCGAGAATTGTCAACCCTGTCGGATCTTCATTATATGAGTGAATCTCGTGAAAATCCACGTCAATAACTTTCCAATGGTCAAAGACTAAGGCGCGATTTAATTCATTAAGATTAATTTTAACATCATCAAAAAATATAACGTGTACACTTTGATGCTTTACAGTAGGCCTACGCCCAAGTCTCTACACGCGTGAGTTTTACACACCGTATGACGTCACTACTGTATGTAACTCACTGAGTTTACACGTTTCTCTGGTGAATTAACGCCTTATATGGCGATGCGTCGAGGACTTTAATAGTGCTCTGTGCTTTAAAATTCTTTTTGGATTCACGACATATTTTTTATTGAGGATTAAACATGCTAGTCAACGGGTTACATTGGTAAATAAAGGTTAGTTAGAGTGATTTAATGGCGCGCGTTTATTTCCCGCAAGATCCTGAGAAAAAATGTGCGTTATTAAAACTTCGAAATTTAAGAATTAATTCATCATTACTGTAACTTATGTTAAACATTTCTGATGAAATTGACAAGTGCCCTCTAAGTTTTTTACTTGACTTGGTCAAATTCACGGACAATCTGTGATCTAATTCACTCGGATAAATGCCAATTAGCTATTCACACGTTGATTTTGCGTGAACGTGAGACACGATCTCATTGGTTGATAGCCGTTGCAGATGACAAGCCCCGCCTCCAATGTTATCAATTTAAGAGTGTTTTATGGGTGATTGACGTATCTGATTAATATACAACTTGTCACGTTGTTTATTACTCGATTGACCCAGTTTTTTACACACATAAGAATTTACAAAGGGCAGGGCGGATTTGACAACAAAAGGGCACAGCAGGGCGCAGGAAAAGAGCAGCAGGGCGTTGCGCCCTGCTATTAAGGTCTAGCTGGGGCACTGATAGAGTTACACTCTTATTTACACAATTAATAAATTCCTATCATGAAATTTAACCTGAAGCAACATTCAACTTAATTAGCTGAAATGTACATTACTTGAGTACAGTAATTATGTATAGACTGTCAAACCTGTGTTAATGGTCACAAGAATTACCGGTTTATCTCTCATATAGTGGGGGAAGACCTATCGATTTTGTGCTGGGTGGATGTCACAAAGTTTGTCTACGTAGTTCAAGTTGTACCCAGTTGTTTAGCTTACATGAACATGTGGTTTCTGTGATAAGGTGGTGCTGTGGGGGTATTATTCATCAACGTGTGGCAATTCTAGTTATTGCTGGAGTTATGGCCCTTTGCTTTAATCATATTGTTTGTGTCAAAAACCCTTCTTAAGCAGCTAGTTATATTAAAATGTCAATCAGCAGATTTTTTATACGGTGTGCATCTCACCAGAATTTATTAAGCAGTCCCATTTAAAGTGAACAGTCCCGCTTGCTGTATCCCTAGTTTGGCTGCTTTATACAATTTAGACTGTAGTCATGCAAGCTTTATACAATTTAGACTGTAGTCATGCAAGCTTTATACAAGTTAGACTGTAGTCATGCAAGCTTTATACAAGTTAGACTGTAGTCATGCAAGCTTTATACAAGTTAGACTGTAGTCATGCAATCTTTATACAAGTTAGACTGTAGTCATGCAAGCTTTATACAAGTTAGACTGTAGTCATGCAATCTTTATACAAGTTAGACTGTAGTCATGCAATCTTTATACAAGTTAGACTGTAGTCATGCAAGCTTTATACAAGTTAGACTGTAGTCATGCAAGCTTTATACAAGTTAGACTGTAGTCATGCAAGCTTTATACAAGTTAGACTGTAGTCATGCAATCTTTATACAAGTTAGACTGTAGTCATGCAAGCTTTATACAAGTTAGACTGTAGTCATGCAAGCTTTATACAAGTTAGACTGTAGTCATGCAATCTTTATACAAGTTAGACTGTAGTCATGCAAGCTTTATACAAGTTAGACTGTAGTCATGCAATCTTTATACAAGTTAGACTGTAGTCATGCAAGCTTTATACAAGTTAGACTGTAGTCATGCAAGCTTTATTGTATTCATTTAAACCACTTATTTCCTGCCTTTTTTTTTGTTAATTGCTTTTTTGTGAGAAAGTTAGGATATGTTATTTCTCTTTGAACTATTATTAATTTGAATATAGTTTTTTTCTAAATAGAACATCTATTAGAATGTGTCAATATGCAGACAACAGATATTGTAGAAGCACATACATGTTGGTGTAGCCAGCTGCCTACTACATAAACGCACGCATGTTGCCTGCTATTGATGGAAGTTAAATCAATTCAATTAAGTGTGAATCCCACTAAGGCCAGTCAGTTCTTTGATTATTCGTTACTCAGACCTTCCTGTCCAATTTTTTGTCCTTTTAAAAAAAGAATGAAAAACTTGAAAAAAAACAAAATTACGTATGTTTTGATGGTAATACATGTATACCCACCTTGTTTTATTATTTATTTTGTTAATTTTAAGTGCTTCAGTGCAGTGTACTAGTCTAAAAATAAATTGGACCCTTTTCTTGTAAACTAACACTGTAACAGTTGTTGATTGCTTTGGACAGTTGTTGACTTATAGTCCATCCCATCAACATTGCGTTTTTACTTTTTCCCTTCGGTGAACATTTTGTTCACCAAAGTCTGAGAAACGAAAAATGAAAACTCTGGCCTATCTAAGTGTATTGTGTATCATGTGAAATGGTAAAATTGTCATATTTCATTGAAACATATAGTCATGTATCACATTAACAATTACAGTATGGGAAAAAGATGTTCAACAGCTGGTCCTCTTCATTCATTATAATCATATTCCTATTGCTTGATTGATAGTTTCACTTTGATAGCTAAATGTATGCTCACTAGTCTGATAAAATGTATATTAATAACAGTTTACTCATGTCTACTAAATGTAGTCTAACCTCTCTAGTGCAACACACTTCAGAAACAGCAAGTTTGTTTGCTGTACACATACAGAGATTGATACTCTGGAGAGGTTAAACGTGTAGTAAATGATACTCCTGAAACAAAATTATTATGATGCTTAAGAGAGGTTGTTGCTCTATTGAGAGCCGCTCTGAGAGCCACCTATCTTAAGCTGCTAATTTTAATGAATGATAAAAACGTACCTTGAGGGTTCAAATTTGTATTATGTGTACCAGTACGGAAAACAGCTTAAGTTTGCTTTCAGTCTTTAACCTCATGCAAAGATCCAGTAATTTTTTCAGGGCTGGTGGGGAGTAATTTTTTCAGGGCTGGTGGGGGTCCAACTCACTATTTTTCTCAAGGGGTCTAATTGACAATTTTTCTCACTGGGTCCAACCTCTTAGAGGAATCTCCTTAGCTGCAGGCTCCAAGCACTGACAAACTTGTTTAAATATATAAAATAACCACATCGTTACCTTCATGTGGATTCGCACACGGACCTGTAATTAACCACCAAATGCTTGACAATTTTGAATGTCACATTTGATGCTTACCAATACATATTAGGCACCAGGATTCCCATGGTCAGGGAAAATTCAGGAATAAAACATAATTTTTTCAAGGTCAGGGAAAAGTCAGGGAATTTTGGAAATAGTCAGGGAAATATGGAAGTAGAGCAAAAGTCAGGGAATTCTTCATTAAAGCTGTTGATAAGTGTCATTTCCTATGAAGAAAATACCAAAGACTGACCTATAATTAAACTTATGTCAATCAACAGCCCAAAAACGGCTAACTTAAACTGTTTGGTTCCATATAAAGCAAATATAGCCTCCTAGGGTATTTGTATTGCTATAATTATTTTGCTCTAACAAAAATGCCAGATCGCTCTAAAATCTCGGAAAACTGCGATGCGGTCAGGGAAAATTCAGGGAATTTAGTTTGAGAATATTTGTGGGAACCCTGGGCACTGTGCAGAGTAAATACTACACACATGCACTGACAATTCAAAGCCATACAAAAACAGTGGTAGTTAGAGACTGTATAAGTATGTATATGTTTTCAGATGTTAAGTATGGGTGAAAGTTGTCCACGGTATGATGAATTGTTCCAACAATCACTTGAATCACATGCTGTACAAGATGAGGAGAACGAGAATAAGGTAACACATGGTATAGATGGTATAGATGGTGTAGATGGTATAGATGGTGTAGATGGTATAGATGGTATAGATGGTATAGGTGGTGTAGATGGTATAGATGGTATAGATGGTATAGGTGGTGTAGATGGTATAGATGGTATAGATGGTGTAGATGGTATAGATGGTATAGATGGTGTAGATGGTATAGATGGTGTAGATGGTATAGATGGTATAGATTGTATAGGTGGTGTAGATGGTGTAGATTGTATAGGTGGTGTAGATGGTATAGATGGTATAGATGGTATAGATAGTATAGATGGTATAGATGGTATAGATGGTATAGATGGTATAGATGGTATAGATGGTATAGATGGTATAGATTGTATAGGTGGTGTAGATGGTATAGATGGTATAGATAGTATAGATGGTATAGATGGTATAGATGGTGTAGATGGTATAGATGGTATAGATGGTGTAGATGACAAGACTGGTGTAATATATGTACTGTATTCACAAAAGTGTTGCTTGCAAATGTGTATTGAAAATCTGGATTCGTTGCACTAGAAAAAACACAAATTTATGCAGAATACATGTATAAGTTTATTAGTTTGGAGAAATTTTTGACAATCTGTCGTTTCTGCTCATTATCTCGTGTTTAGCTAAAATTACCGATTTAGCCATGTTCATGATGATTCATAACTAAAATCTTTCGAAAAATCTTGACAACATTCATGCTATACTTTCCATGGCCACTCGTGAAAATATTGATTCCTGTGATCACTCTAAAAAAATTTAATCTTACACGCAAATTAACAAATATCTTTTATTTCTTGTAGGCATTTTATGAATTCATTGGACAGAAGACACATTGGGATCATGAAAATATTACTAATATTTGGAAAGTTTCAGATACCACATTCTGTGAGGTAAGAACAGTTTTTGATTGTTTTCATTATTCCCCTACTGGTTTCCAACGGAAGGGGACTATAGGTTTGTCCTCTGGCTGTCAGTCCGTCTGTCAAAAATCTAGGTTTATGAAACTTAGTATTTGGGTAGGTGCCAATAAGGTGATTATGCATTGAAATTGTGGTTGCTATAGATACTGAAATAGCGAAAATCATTCAAAATCTGGGATCCTGCCATAACTCATACACTTTCCAAGATAGGGCTATGCAACTTGGTGTATAGAAGGAGTCTATTAGGATCTTTGTATATAACCCAAACGGCAAACCTCATCAATGCTAAGTTGACGCTTTATGGTATGTGCATAGAGATCAATGTTGGAATGACACATATTAATTAATGCTTCACTTACAAATATTATGGTTCCCTTGGCAACAGAAACATTGAAGTTAATTTAAAGGTCATTGCTTCAAACCAGTAGGGAACTTCTGTATCGCTTGCAATTCGTCGTGTCTTGTTTATCATAAATGGTTAAATTAGTTGCATGAAAATATTGGTGAATTTAAGATAAATTTTGGCCTACCTAGAACTTTACTTAGTACTAACATATACAATACACTTACTAAATCCATAACTTAATACTCATGAATATAAATAATGTTACTGTAGTTTTAATGCCCCTGTATCGAAAGATCAGGAGGCATATAGTGATTCACCTGTCCTGGTTAACCCAAATTGACCGCTTCTTCAGCATTAATATGGCTTGCTACAAAGCTTTCATACTTACATTGATGTTGTATATGAACACTCTCCACACACACCTGTATCACCTGACCCCATTTTGACCTTCAACTTGACCTATTTTTGGACTTATTGAAGGGCCTAATTCTTGGTTAACCCAAAATGACCGTTTAGTCTATTATTAATATGGATTGCTGCCAAGCTTTCATACTTGCATGGACGTTGTACACACCTATATCACCTAACCTCATTTTGACCTGATTTTGGACTTAGACTTTTTGAAAGGCCAAATTCTTGGTTAACCCAAATTGACTGTTTCGTTTATTATTAATATAGATTGCCACAATGCTTTTATGCTTGCATGTGTGTTGTATTTGAACATTCTCTGCACACCTATGTCACCTAACCTCATTTTGACCTTCACATTAACCTAAGTATGACATAAGACTTATTAAGCGTCCAATTCTTGGTTAACCCAAACTGACCGTTTCGTCTTACATCATGTCCATCAAGGCGTTGCCTTCAAACTTGGAAAACTTGTCTACCATCATAAGCCCCTTACAGTATTAAAGCCATGTAACACCATCCAATATTTTTTTATGTTTTTTTATGGACAAGGCTTCCATGAGGACATAAGCGTTTATTGAACGCTGTCTTGTTTATTGAAATTATTCCCATTTTTCAACACTACCATCCATATACCCCTGAAATAAAGCATGCAGCTGTGTGAACCAGATGATGAAGTATAGCATGCAGCTGTGTGAACCAGATGATGAAGTATAGCATGCAGCTGTGTGAACTAGATGACCACACACTTACAACAGTTACTGTCTTAGTTGAATACAAACTAACATAGAATTATTGATATTTTCAGAAAGCTCATAATTTGACCGTACCCACCTGGTTGAATGACACTGTATACAGTAAACTGAGAGAACTAGAGGCTTATCAGTTCACATTGATGTTTAATGGCAAGGAGATGAGTATGCTGAAAGGAGGTTTGTTTGTTACTAACAGGTTTTATTCTGTTTCTCAACACTTCTTAAGTATACTGTAAAATCATTATTTTTTAAGGGAGTTGAATTTTCGTTGATTTCGTTGTTGAACGAAATACAATCCCCATGATTAATCGACCTCTCAATTCAGACATGGGTATACCTTTTCATGTTCTGTAATCCACAAATTTACATCCATGAAATTTCATTTTTATCAATATCCATGAAATTTAATATTCACCAAAATATGTGCTTTCACAGTATATCACCGCTAGTTGACCTATTCAGTGTTTCTGGATTTACTGTACAAGTGGTTCATTATTACAGAATGAGATTGTTGATAATTTATGATTACAGATTGTTGATATAGAGGATATTTGTTGATTTTGGTGTAAGATTGAATTTTATTTCACCGAGTGATCACAGAAAGTCAATATTTTCACGAGTGGCATAGCCACGAGTGTAAATTTAATTTTCTGTGATCACCAAAAATCAACAAATCGTCCTTTTGGTGCAACAAGGTTGTATAGGGAGATACAACCTTGTTGCACCAAAGGGACGAAATATTCTGTTTATTATATGCCTCAATTTCTCTTAAAATGTGCCGTTATTAGCTTAATTGGAAAAAATCACGTCAAAATTGGAATGTCATGACAGGAGAAATATGACGTTATATGTATTTTAAAGCCCGGCGCCGTTGACGTTAGGTTTCTTTTTCTACATGATACTGGAACCAGCTTCAAAACAGTGAAAATAACAAAATGGTAATTTCAAGGTTATTTTCACTGTTATTTTCACTGAAAAAACTCCATAATCCATTGAAAGCAAATAATAAAATTTATTATTACATATTGTTGATAATTTATTACTACAGGTCCATTACTAGGAGAGTTTATCAAGAACATGAAGAATACAATAGATACACCATTTGCTCAGGAAAAGATGTTCATGTATTCTGGTGTAAGTAATACTCTTCATTGCTGAGTTGTATTATCTCCTGTATTCTCATTCATCAAAGGACAGACAACTCATGATATATCCTCTGATTCAAATGGACAAATTTGAGTAAATCTAGAAATATCACAGGCAATAATATAATCATTTACCAATGAAACAGTGCATTACGTTAACTGCAGGAATGATATGTCACATACGTTATGTTAGTGTCGCCCTATACTGTTCCAAAGAGAACGTAAATAATGCATAGAAAGAAAGAGAACGTTTGCAGCAGTTTGTATCAAGGGTTGTCACTGGTGCAGCGTAAAAAAAAACGAGAAATGCAATATGATGCTCTCTCCAACAAGAAATCTCAACATTTGAACCCATGCGTAGTATACGGACATTGCATTAAGTCATATGCATTACGCTACGAGGAACTAGAATGTGTCTTCTGTGGCTGACTGGTTAAGGCCTGAGCCAGAGGATAAAAATTTGTATTGCCGTAAGTGTCCTTTCCACCATAGCCAGTCAGTGAGCTATTTCAATGATGGGTACCAAGTGTCAAACTGCATGGTGCCTACCATATTTGTCCCCGATTTGTAGTTGTTAAAACTTACATAAAAGTCAGTTTGTTATTAAAACTGTGGAATTAGTATCATGACAGGGAATTAGGAATATTAAGAATTTTGTTTAACATCCCAGGGCCCTTTTCATAGGCATATCTTAGGTAAGATCGGACTCTTCCGTGTATCATTGAGAGCATATTAAGTGAATCCATACATTTTGGAGAAGTTAAAATAGTTATTTATGATAATTCTAGTTCACATAACTTGAATGTACTACAGTAGCTGTCTTACCGGTAGGTAGCTCAAAATGTCATAAGAAAAAGTCAAATCTTAAGCCTAGGTCCCACTCAGCATTTTTTGCCTCGGCGATAACTCCAGATTGAAATTAACAGAAATCGGGAACAGCTATTAGGGAAGTTTCAGGGAAGCCATGAGACAGTTGTGATAACGGAAGGAATTGTGATGAATTGTATGGTATCGGAAGAAATTAGGATAACATCGCCAACATGTGGAATTCCTCCAAGTGGGACCTAGGCTTTAGCCAAGATGAGTCAAGCCTCCAATGTTTTAAGTAGCATTGTACACCTACATTAAGAATTGACAGTGAAACTGTTCCGTCTTCATCTATCACTCGTATCGCTAACACTTCCCTTTGGTTGACAATTGCACCATTCAGTATAGGTTTGAATCCCACTATAGGTAGCATTGTACTTAGTTTAACTCATTCCGTATAATGCACTTGAAACGGTTTTGCATTCTGTATTTTGTTAAAAAGACTTAAGATCTTGTATGTTTCGTGTTGTAGCATGATACTACTGTGGCGGCCATATTGAGTGCACTGGGAATCTATGACAAGAAGAGTCCACAGTATACCGCTACAGTGATAGCAGAACTACATGAGAAACCTAAAGGAAAATTCTATGTGAATTTGTTTTACAAGAATGTTACTGATAACCCTGTTGCACATCTGTTAACATTGCCTGGTGAGTTTTGTATGACCCTTCCAATGGTGGCTATGTCTGCGTGGTGGCTATGTCTGCCATATTGGTTGGTTGGACATGCTTCTTCTCGTTGATCCAAAGTTTAGTTATGCATATTGTCAGGAATGTTTTGTTAGATGAATATTGCCAGTTCTTATTGCCCTTTATGGGAGACGAATGTTCTTGTGTCAAAAACCCTTTGAGTTGCAAGGTTTTTGCACAGGCCTTGAAAAGTCCTTGAATTTTGTTTCAACCTTGAAAAGTACTTGAAATGGTAACAGAATATCCTTTAATTCAGGCAAACAGCCTTGAATATCCATAAAAGTGTCAAATTGTTGTCAAAGGGCACATTATCTGTGTAAAAATGAACAGAAACTTTTTTTTCTCAAAAATTGTATGAGTGCGAATGTCACTGGTATGTAATGAATTGAGGTCAATTGGGATATTCTTGTGTATGACATCACAAGAAATAGTGTATAAAATGGCATTTTCATACAATTTAATCTCGGTAAGTGTTTGGCAAAATGCCTTGAAAATGTCTATTCTACCTTGAAAAGTCTTTGAATATTCCTTGAATTTGAATGTGAGAATTTTGTATGAACCATGAGTTGACCTTCTCCTTCAATCTGGAGCCAACCTCAGACGGTCAATATTTTTAATTAAACTGAATACGAATGTTTATATGGTGTCCCACATGGTTCACCTAGATTGATTTAATTATTGAAGAGTTATAACTTCCAATTCTGACTACCATGATGTGTCCTGTAATTTGGCCCCTTTTAGTTTTGTATGAAACTAATGGTTATGGCTCATAATCTTTGTTAAATATTATACATTACTATTAAAAGATCATTGATGCCCCAGTAAATTAAACAGAATAAATTACTCTGATGAAAACTATTGTATAGTGGAAATATAGGAGAGATCATGTTTGTATACAGTAGGGGTTTACTATTCCAGAATAATTCGGATGTGCTGTACATATGTAGAAATAAAAGTTATTTGATGAAAAAATTCCAAGAATTGACAATTTATGGCCATTTGAAATTTCGAAGCTAAATCTTAACAATAGAAAAATGTTTAAACTGAGTTTTTGGTGTAGGGGTGTGTGCTAATGGCACCTGAAACACATTTGTTCCACCCACCTACTTTTTCTTGTAAGAATAGAATATTGTATGCTATATTGAATAGGTTGTTTTACGTGAATTGCAGGCTGCAGTGTAAATTGTTCTATAGATGATTTTATACGACTGACCAAAGATACTGTACCAACAGATTGGTTAAAGCAGTGTGAAACTTCAAGCAGTACATCCAGTAATATACTGGCCACAGGTAAGACTTTATTTAGATCAGGGTCCTACTATTCTGGAATATTCCGGAAATCCGGATTTGCTGAAATTCAAAGAGTTGACAAAGCTATGGTCATTGGAAGTTCCATAGTCTGAATTTTAATAATAAAACAATGTTTGAAACATAGTTATGGTGTAGGGGTGTGTGCTAATGGCACCGAAACAGACTTTTGACTCGGTCAGGATTGGTCATTATACCACAGTAGAACCCCTGTATAAATATGCCAGCGTTTCTGACATTGGTACTGTCAATTCGAGAGCAGAATGTCGCCCAAAGGCATAACCTCTTGGAACCAAAACAGTGCTCTAACCATAAGATCCCATAGCAGATTGGCATAAATGTTTGGTGTTATGAGAATTGCAATGCATTGTGTTTACAATCATTAAATGCAAATTATGTATTGTTGGATATTGTAATAACAGTGTAAACATAAGCTATGTATACCTTTTGACCGACAGAAAATTTCTGGTAAAAATATTTGCATAAATTATCTGTGTACTGTGGTTAAGTTATCAACATTGAAATATTGGTGAAATAAACAACAATTCTCTGGTAGAGCTAAGAAATAAAAAAAATCCCTAATTATTCCTCACACTGTCGGAAATTCCAAATTTTCATAACTTTATTGTCCGAGGAAATGTTTTGTGTGCTGTAAACATCTGGTGAAGATTATCTTGTATCAATCAGGGTTCCCATGGTCAGGGAAAAGCAATTTTTTTCCAATGTCGGGGAAAAGCCAGGGAGTTTTGGAATTAGTCAGGGAAATCTAGAAATTAAGCTTGCTCGTTTTGGGGCAATTCTAATAAATAACTAAATGTCAATTATTGTCTGCACTAAAACTGTTGCTTTTAAACTATTTGGTTCCATATAAAGCTACTATGACAGCCTTTTCTCTATGATTATTGCCATTTTTATGCCCCCGTATCGATAGATCGGGAGGCATATAGTGATGCACCTGTCCGTCCGTCCGTTCGTTTGTTCGTTCGTCCGTCCTGGTTAACCCAAATTGACCGTTTCTTCTAGCATTAATATTGCTTGCTACAAAGCTTTCATACTTGCATGGATGTTGTGTATGAACACTCTCCACACGCCAGTATCACCTGACCCCATTTTGACCTTCACCTTGACCTAATTTTGGACTTAGACTTATTTATGGACAAGGCTTCCACAGGGGGCATAAGCGTTTATTGAACGCAGTCTTGTTTACACTTACAAAAATATGCTTTGGTGCCCGATGGCTAATTAAAGTCAGGGAAAACTGCTCTGTGGTCAGGGAAAAATCAGAGAACTTTGTGTCAGAATATAAATTTGTGGGAATCCTGTTAATGTACCACTCTTCTATTTACAGGTTGGATAGTATCTATAGTGCTTGGATCCATTCTCGTCATAGTTCTGGTCATCAATGTGATCTGTTTTATACGCATGAAGAAAAACAAGGACTTTGCATTTAGGAAATTTGATATGTAGAAGATATGCAGCTTGCTGTGTGTATAGTCAAACCTCTGCGTTAATGGTCACTATCATATATTTTCGTGAGATCAAAAATTTGCAAATTTGTTATTATGAAGTTGTTTATTTGTCATTATTTCTTAACTTGGGAAAGCAATATTTTCCGTGTTTTACTGTCGTTGTTCACAAGGTTCACAAGCATAAAATTTAAGCATAGTGAAAATTAAATCCTCACGAATGTCTATGATTTTACAGTTATAAGCTTTAAGTTAGTATTTCCCATGTTTCAAGTATCAATGTAAATACAGTAGAACTTCAATGTCTCAAACATCCTAGAAACCTATAAGAGGTTCTTCAAGCCCAACAAAATGATGATGGACTAGTACACTGTAGAAGACTCAAACTGCTAGATTGCTCCAACTATTTACCCAGTCCAAAGGTAGTTTGAGGCATGGAAGTTCTACTGTATAGAAGATTATGTGATCAAATTATACATTCCATCTTGTATAGCAATACTTACTGTTGTAGTTTTGTATATTGTTTTGTTAACACGGTTTCCAACAGAAAAATGGTTTAATATTTGAACTGTGAATTCTGAAGGCATTTATTTGTGTTGCGCATATCTCCCGAGTATTATAGTTACAATTTACTTTCATTACATGTTTCTATGAACCACTTCAAAAGAGAGAATTTTCACATTGGAGTGAGAAGTGTAAGGTCAAAAATAAAATATTGTTTGTTTCCCCTTCCCTACGTACCCGAGCAAAAACTCACCTACCTTCAAAAAAGTTGGGTACGAAAGTACGAAGTGCGAATCTGGTTGATTGCGAATCTTGTATGAATCAAAGAGACGCTTATAAACAGCATAATGACTGTATGTTTATTCCTTCTGACGGGTAGAACCAGTAAAGTGCATTGGTGAAATCAAAAGTTTTGACAATACTAAGAATATTTAAAACAAAATATTAAAAAAATACTTACCTACCCAACCCTAATTCAGGAAGAGGAAACAAACAATATTTTATTTTTGGCCTAAGATTTGTTTTTTTGGTTGGACTAAGATTTTGCAGATTTATTGGTTTGTTCGAAAACCAGGTTGTTGTATAACGTTTCATTGTAATGTACCAGTAAGGATTATAACCTATAGGGCCTACTGGTTCATTCTTACAGTATGTTTAGTATATTTATTCCCATACTTTACAAAGTGAAGACAATATACTTTATTTTACATTTTCACATTTAATATCGTCACCATATTGTATCGCATATAATATAAAATTAATAATCATGTCATGATTTCTACATTTGAATACTTTCCACTATTATTTCTACATTTGAATACTTTCCACTATTATTTCTACATTTGAATACTTTCCACTATTATTTCTACATTTGAATACTTTTCACTATTATTTCTACATTTGAATACTTTCCACTATTATTTCTACATTTGGATACTAACCACTATATTTCTACAAAGTTGAGGGTTTTTTATGACAAATATTCCATTTCTGACAGTATTCAAAAATTGTTCTCTGTCTCTTGAATTTACATTTTTATTGTTAAATTATTACCCTTTATCATTTCACAAACCATGGTTATATAATTGCTTTGCATACCTGTCAATCAGTTATGTCTTGTCTATACTGTCCAGTTAGGATACATATAGAGTGACGCAGCGGTAGAGTCCACTATTATGGTGTAGAACCAATTATAAAGGCTTATCCAGACATCTATAATTTCAATGCTAAATTGCAATACCTTACCTGTTACCTGTATGGTTGTTATATTTTGTGTACTCATAAAATAAAATGTCGCCATCACATAATCCTAACTGGACTGTAGTTCAATTTTTTCTGATCATGATCTTTGTTGGACCATGTTGATTTTGCAGACATTTGGTCAAAGGATAAATGATTTTAAGTTCTAAAGATAAACTTAAAAATACTTGGATTGTTTTTCCCTATAATGGGGAAGAAGCTTATTGATAAGCTGTACAGATTCCTTCTAAGGATTTTAAGTGGAGAAAGCCAAGGCCATGACCACAGCAAAATAGACGTGTTTGGCATTCCTGCTGCTCTTCTTATCATGACAAGTAGACGAAATGTCATGTGACGTAATCAGTATTCAGGGCCGGTATTTATACAGCATCTTATTAGAAAACCAAGATATTTTTTAAATCTTAAATTTCTTTTAGGGTATCTGCTAAATAATACAATCAAGATCATTAATTGCTTACTTAGTTTATAAGCATTATTTAGAGAGCTACAAGAATCACGAAAGAAACCCTGGTTATTCTTTAATTTAAGATACCCACATTGCAAATTTGTGCTGAATATTTAAGTTTTCCTCAAAAGATGCTTTATAAATACCAGCCCAGGTTTTGTACTGTACATATACGTTTTTGTATCATGACTTCCAGTATCTCTAAGGTACAATATCCTTCATGACATCTCATAGTTCTTAAAAACAAATCGCAATGTTTTATTCCGGTAATATTTTTGCTTTTCATTAACTGCTTTGAAATTCCTTGTCTTTTTTCCTGTTCAAAATATTTATATTGCATTTATTTATTAGTTTGTGCATTGTCTCCTCTTTTGGAGGATAGTGTATTCTGCAATATATAGGTTTTACCGGTTAAATAAATATTGATTTCAAAGAAGAGAAACACTTGACTTATTGCCCTATCTGTAGTTGATAGTTTACTGCAGACTTTCCTAACCTAGATATTTAACTGTAGTATCAACACATTTAACTTATTGATGTAATTGTGAGGTTATATATGTGTATGTGTTATAAAATGTTGTTCATTAGCATCTCTAAATGATATTATTCACCTCCTCAGGACTGCAGGGGTGTCAACAAGGCCAAATAAAAAATCAGGAAAATTGTATGCGTCTGATGGTTTTTGCCAAACAAGATGCCTTCAATGACATTGTTTCCATATTTAACTCAGTTTGTATTAAAGAAAATCCTTCTGAGCAGATTAAATTTACAATATGTTTGCCTTTTCTTGAGATATTTTAATCAAATAACTTTTATTTTGGTCAGGAGTCATTGCTCTTTCAGGAATGATAAATCTGGAACTCTGGATAAATCATGAAAATTCACACCCAGCCATGGATGTTATTGAACTTTACAGTATAGAAGTTGCCTAAAATTATGTATATGATTAAGCGTATGATCAAAGTCCCGTGAACTGACTGAATCAAACCTATATTCTCATTATAAAATGAAAGTCAATACTCCATTTCACAAATCCAATCTGATGGCCGTTCGATGTCATTATGATTAGGGCATTGTCCAAACGAAAAAACGTGACATTGTACCATCACTGTCAGATGCCTGACAAACAACCTTTGTCCAGGATCCAATGCCAATTTGAATTATCGCCCATCATCTGGCGTGTACACTATATCTAGACATCGGGTAAACATCGTATAAATGGACATGGTCTGGCATCCAGGTGATTAGTGATTCAGATATAATTATTGAGATAGTTCAGATCTTCTATTGACTGGCAATACAAACAAATCTACAACTTTGGTTAGGTTAGAGAAATTGTTACGGATACACATTATCAGGTATGGGTTGTGATGTGTTATAAATAGTGAGGCTCGTGCAATAACTTTCTACTTTATTGACATCTTTAGACTTGTCATTGTAGATAATATTTAATTCCTTATTTATATTATACATTTTGTGAATTTCGTCTCTGACTTGGTAAATATTTTGTCTTGTATGTGAATTAAACATTTTCCTATGGAATGAATTATATTATTCCAAATACTATAAACTGAAACATAGACACCAACAGTAACAAGGCATAGTCACTGTGGTTAAGTGCCCTCACTTCTGGTCCAAAGTGGTTTGGCATGACTGGTAAAGCTTCCAAACTTCTCATCTAGTCATGGACCTATACTAAGTTTCAATTTTCAGCTGGTTAGGATAAAAAATTCTACAATTTCAGAACAAAGTCTGAACAAAGTCCCTGGTACTTATTTTGTACTTGGGAAGCAGTCATTCTGAATTGACCTTACGATGAAGTAGAGATAGCCATGTCTTATTGTTAGTCGTACCTCTACAAGTGAATCCATTGGATTATGCAAACAGTATCTGATTACTAAGTATTAACACTTATTTTTCCTTTGTTTTATAGATTACATGTATATGTACAATTTTTTTATCTGTTATCAAGTTCATTACAAACTGTTCATGGGTATATGTTGTATATATTGCTTGATGTAAGTGTAATTTCTTGAATAAATGTATTGTTCTACAATTTGTGATTGTTACATGTATATATTGATACCCATAATTATAAATCCTATTCAAAATTTGACAAGGGTCAACAAATTTTCCTTGCAGATATTTTGCAAATAAATTATGTCATGAACAAGATAACTTGTTGGAATTTGCAGAAAAACATGTAAAATGTGCAATATTGTAAACAAATCAAGATTACTTCAAGTGTTAAGTGCAGATATGCCCAGCCTCGTTTTAATGTTTGAGCTGCGTTAAAGCATCTGATGTAACAGAATGTGGTCGGCATTTTAGCAATTTGTGTCTTTCATCCTAACAAGACAACATACACATACATGTATTTCTGTGTTATTCTTTCCATCTGAACCACTGCCCGTTGACTTATTCATAACATTGTGTCAATGCATGGCAAATTCATTGCAAATATTTTTCAGAATTCAGCAGCAGCAGCAAACTAGATATTTTAATATTTGCATAATGTTTTCTTCATCTGTTATGCATGGACAGGCTGTAATATTGATTACTTGAGCCTTTTGAGTAGTAAGTACCAAGTCATTCCCTCCTCCAGACATTAAGAACTGCAAGCAACACAGAAGTCCTTCACCAGTTTGAAGCCATGAACCTTTAAATTATTACACTCCCCAAAATTCAGGAGAGCATAATAGTTGCCGCTTTGTCCGTCCGTCCTTCCGCGCCCACAAACGGGTACTTAGGTGGCTACTTTTTATGGAAAAACCAGTTGAAAATAGTTAAAACGAAAGTAGAATTTTCTCTTACATGGCTAAAATTTTCTTTTATGTGGCTAAAATTAGACACATAACTTCTTCATTCCGTATTGTAGCCACATAAATACCGTTTCGTTAGAACTTCCGTAGTTCCTTCCGATATTTTTGACCAGGCCATAACTTGAAAAATATTAGAGATATCAGTTTGACAACTTCATAGGTGAATAGATATCTGTGAGGGAAGTGCAGTACACAAGAACCATAACTCTTCATTGCATATGTTTTAGTTATTCCCCTTGGTAATTTTTCATTGTTCATTTTTCAAATTCTTGTCCGGGCCATAACTCATACAGTATAAGGAATATCAATTTGAAACTTCATAATGTGAATAGATCTCATTGAGGGGAAGTTCAGTGCTCAAGAACCATAACTCTTCATTGCATATATTTGAGTTATTCCCCTTTGGAATTTTTAAACTTAATTCTTGTCCAGGCCATAACTCGTACAGTATAAGAGATATAAATTTTGAAACTTCATAGGTGAATAGATCTCAGTGAGGGGAAGTGCAGTGCACTAGAACTCTTCATTGCATATATTTTTAGTTATTCCTGTTTGTAATTTTTTATACTTAATACCTGTCCTGGCCATAACTCATACAGCATAAGATATATAAAGTTGAAACTTCATAATAAATAAATAGGTGAATAGATCTCATTGAGGAGAAGTGCAGTGCCAATAACCATAACTCTATTTTACTTAGTTTTTGAATTATCTCTCATTTTCACACTAATTAATGCTTGTCCAGCCCATAACTTGAACAGTATTGATGCCATTTGATTGAACTTCACGTAATGATAAGAGTCCTTCAAGGTGAAGTGTAGTGTCAAAGAACCATAGGTCTACATTACTATTTTTTTTCCTGTATCTGTAATATGTTATTTCCCATATTGGGACAAGCACTTGCTTCGGGGAGCATAATTCGGTTTTACAGATTTCTTGTTTTCAATGTTCCTGTTGCCATGGCAACCACAATTTTCAACTGAATCCAAAAAAGCTTGGAAATTTGTTTGAGTTATAAATGGATGAGGCAATATTTTAAACAAAACTTACATCTGTTACAGTCATCTTCGTATACATTGAGATTTTTAACCTGAGAAAGCTTGAAAGATTTATGAGGAGTTCAAGCCTAGGTCCCACTGAGGAATACCACATCGGCGATGTTCTCCCAATTTATTACGATAGCACCCGACTCATCACAATTCCTTCCGATATCACACACTGTCTCATGACTTTCCCTTGGCCACAAGGAACCTGTTCCTGATAGCTCATTAACTTAAATCAGGAGTATATCCCCGAGGCAAAAATGCTTAGTTGGACCTAGGCTTTACACACTCAATTGTCATTATACGGTATGGACAGCCCCAATGCTATATGCTCCCACTTGTAAATACGTGTTGAAGGCTCAAAATTGGTGTTGCTGTTGAATATTGATAAATATGTTTGATTCCCAGTGGAGGCAGCTACTTTGTAGGGGTGCAATTGTTCTACATATAAATGTTCCCGGTTGTGGCCTTTTTTTGTTTGTGCTATTGATATAGATGTATAACTCTAGCGAGATAAATTGCAATTCAAAATCAATCACAAAATTTGCTATATTATCTTTCTAAATATTTAGGATCATGCAAACTTAATGTTATGGTCCATGAATTTAATCCATAATAAAAAAATAAACTGGGGGTGGGGGAAACACTGAAATGCATTTCTATTTTTGACCGTCTGGAGTAGGGATCGGATCACAACCTTTGGATCAGTAGTCGGTAGCTTCAGTAGTCATTAGCTCTTACCACTGGACCACTTAGGCAATATTGTGATTGTTTTTGAGGCAATATTGTGTTTCTTTTTGTACTGAAATTTATCGCGTTAGAGTTATACATACAACTGTTTTATGACATGTTTATAACAATTGCTAGTAAATAGCAAGAAACACTGGTATTATATAAAACATTTATTCAAGAAAGCATTAAGTTCAAATACAAAATGTAAATTAATTACTAATCATACAAATAATGGAAATACTATGAAATGAGGTAACATGAAAATTGTAAATAATTTATAAATTCACACAACCATGCAATGTTGACATAGAAATTGTAAAACTCCCTATGCATGTATATAAACTGTCACTAGGTTTATACATGACAACTACATGTAGCATAAGCTATGCTTGATAATCATTCAGCCTACTAATACTTAATGCTGCAATAATTCGCTCAAAAAGAAGACAAAACAATTTGCTGTATGGTGTGTCATTGTGTGTTAACGTACAGGGTGATCCATTAATTTCGTACATTAGTCAATGCTTATAACTTTAACATCTTTAAAGTTATTATATTAAACAAGTAAGTGAGTAAGTAAGTAAAGACTTTATTTAACGAGGCTACACATCTTCTACTAGTATGTGGGCCTCAAAAACAAAACATGTCATAGCAGAGTATAATAATAATTATGTGTAGATTTTGTTCTGATCTAAAACGAATGTTCAACAACAGAATCCTAATCTAAAGCAGATGCTCTAAGTGACCACTCGTTTTCTCTGAAATGAGTTCCAAACATCATTTTTAATTCTGTACATGACGTTGTTGCATGTAGCTTAGGTAACCAGTCTCTTTTCCCGACCAATCGAAGTTTCATTTCATTGGACTTGTACAACAAGATTTCTTCCTGTAGCCACAGGTGTATAAAATTGGACACAATTTGCAAGTTTTTTTAACTTCCCACTTCATAATAAAGTTTTATGATTTCTGAGTTTTGGTCATCATATTAATACTGAAGTTATGTAACGTCATCGATGACGTCATACCGTAACTTTGATGGCACAATATCAAATACTTTTTCATTTCAGCAGAATTTCTTACTTATAATTACCTTTCCAACAATACCAAATTTATATGTGTAAGAAAAAAATTGTGAAGTTATAGGCATTTACTAATGCGCAGAATTAATGGATTGATGCATAATACTTCAGTTACAATAAATGTTTAGATACAGTATAACCTGTATAACAACAATACTTGTAGAAAATAATCCTTGATTAGAAATAAAAAAGAGTTTGTATACCCGGTATAGATAGTCTTAATAATATGAGCCAGTCTCCAGGAAAACCTGCTATTTTGACAAAACATTTGATTTTGAGATTTTTTTATTATCTCAAAGAGTAATCTTGATGAAGCAAAATGCAAGAGAAATTTTGTTAATATCATGATTTTTAAGAAAGTTACAGCTGTTTAGTTGAGGCCCTATTCAGACCCTTTTTGCGGGACGTCGCAAACATCATTCAAACGTTATTCGACATAACTGAAATAAGTATTCCATTATTACACCATTTGATTAATTCTTGACATAAACTGTTATTATGTTTCACTTTTCAAAGTATATATCAAACTTGAAATTGTTTGCATTCAGAGAAAGGCTACTTCTGTTTTAAACAACTAAATCCTCGTTTTTCTCAATCGGAGTACTTTTCTGAAATTGGTCACCATAGCAACGAAGTATGTGTTTTAGACATAATTCATAGGAAAATTTAAAGCTAAGGTATAGTACTATATGGGTCAATTACTTAAAATAGAATCAATAGATATGTATTTCTCCTTATTTTAGAGCTTTATCAAAATCTTGTTACATATAGTAATTACATAATGTCATTATAGCAGGTTTTCCTGGAGACTGGCTCATATATATAGTATGGAGATTATGACTAGATTTTAACTTATGCATAAATATATTACAAGATTCTTGAGTTAAATGTATCAATTTCCAAGCAAATTATGCAATATCGGACCTAAAGATTTATGTTTGTATTACACCTCGAGCGTCTTTGCGATACTCCCTGCTTATGAAAAAATACACACAGGATTATAGATATAGACAAGATATCCGCTAATAAATTACGCTAATAGAAGGTCAAGGATCATGTCAAATTTTCCATACTATACAAGAGCTTAGACTAAGAACGCTTTTAAATGAGTGCAGTTGTACATGCACATGAGAAAGTTGACTCCATCCCTCCCTGGTTACAGAATACAGTGGTTAAGCCTGCCCCACCCCGGTTAAAGAGGTAATTCCGCCCTCCCCTGTAACAGTGGTTAACTCTTCCCCTCACAAGTTACAGTGGTTAACTCTGCCCCTCCCTGATTACAGTGGTTAACTCTGCCCCTCCCCGGTTATAGGATACAGTGGTTCAAATGAATGTGGACACACCCAGTTCACAGTTGTACGTGAGTATAAGAAGTTTGTCACATACCCTAGTTACAGGTACCTAGTTACGGGTACTGATGAATGTTAAACAAATGGTGTCTAAAAAGGCGACATAGTTACTAGTATTTATATGAGTCAGTATGTTGTGTATAAAAATTCTCTTTGGCATGGTTTAAGTAAATTAAGTACTGATTCTCCATTATTCTGATTATGAACATAAGAAAAACTTAAACAACTCAGCAAAATATCAAATTAACAATATTTAGCCAGTTTAAAAGCAAAAGCTATAAGTAAAAATATACATGTATAATTATATTCGGAATCTCAGATTTTCAGAAATACATAGATAAAAATATGAGATAGTACCGGTAATACATTATTGGTGTATAAATATAAAAGAAGAGTATATAAATACTACCTGTATTTTGGCTAACATACAATAGGATGGATTTAAAGTAAAGAACAAATGACAAACAACAAAATCATATGGATGGATTTCATAAAACAACACAAATCAAAATACTGTATACAGGTATTCTGGACGATGGTAGCAAAAAAGATAAATTCAAAATGATCATGTGTTTGTATGCACTTATGAATAAAACTCTAAATTCAGTGATCAGGTCCTGCAATTATAAAGCTTTTTTTCATGTGAATCTAACTGCACATGAGATAAAACTTGATTTGCTCCCTTATAGTGAAACAGTTAAGTGATATGAATCAGGAAATACTACCCGGTCTTTCTTAAAGGCTAACAGTGTGATATAAAACTTTCAGTAAAACACACTTTTTTCTATTATAAACAATTGAAGTTTGAGCATGAAAAGCTGCATAATCATTGGGCCTGATCTATCCTTACAGTACAAGTGTCACACTTTAGGCCAAAAAAAAAAATTGTGGTTCTAGTAAACCTAGCATTTACCCTAATTTTGCCCCCTACTCTAGACATTATATTAGCATTTGCTGGAAATCACCGCAGATCCTTAAGGGATTTTCCAGTGCATTAAGTCAATAAAATAATTTCACAAAGTAAAATGTTTTTCCAACCTCCTCCCCCTATTCTTTTGCAGCATGTTACCAGAACCACAAAATTAATTGTTTTGGCCTTAGATCTAGAGTGACTTTGATTATAATATACATTTATATAAAAATATCACAACTGATTGTCAAACAAGCAAACAAACATAGTGGTGTTAAAAACACATGCTGTTATCATAGTTGGTATATTCCACCAACCAACGGCCGAAACATATACTTCTGTTTCCTGTCACATGGTCCTAAGTGTTCTTAGGTTCAAACCTCACCAGCCAGTAGAACAACAGACCATGTGTTCTCAGTTGAAAGTCAACTTTAGGAGAACTATACACTGAGTAAAAATTTCAACTAGAACACTTCTAAATTTCTCCGAGTATTTCATTTTTAAGTTTTGTTCTGAAAAATAAATGACGATATTTGTTGGGTACAATTAGTGTTTTTATTATCGGTAAACAAAACTGCTTTGTCTAGCTTATTAAACTATGTTATGAGATAAACGTTGATTTTTTTCCAATTTTTTTTTATTTTGAGTGCTTTTATTACGGTGCTTTTATTACAATGAGTGTAAGAACAAGAGGGCCCAGGTCGCTCACCTGTCATGCAAGCTCCTATGGTGACCCAAGTAATCATTTATATTTTATGAATAAAATTTAGCCTCTATTATAAGCTTTTTAATCATTTGACCTTGTGACCTAATTTTTGAACCCAGATGACCCAGTTTCGAACTTGACCTAGATTTCATAGCGCAAACATTCTGACCAAGTATCATGAAGATTGGACCATAATTGTGTCCTCTTATGTGTTCACAAGCTTTTTCTGAGATTTGACCTTATGACCGAGATTTTGACCCGAAATGACCATATTTCAAACATGACATAGATTTCATAGAAACAAACATTCTGACCAAGTTTCATGAAGATTGGGCCACAAGTGTGGACCCTAGTGTGTTCACAAGAAATTGTGAACGGACAAAGAGTGATTACAAAAGTGACAGGTGAGCTAAAAACGAAAGGGTCTAGTTGGAACATTAGCCCAGTATATACTAGTATCTGGTAGACATTATTCCCACCTACAAATAATCATGTGGTACAACCTATAACAGGAAACATAGAGCATTATGTTTAAGCCTAAACTGGAATGGAATTGAAATTGTAAAGAAATAAATGCATTATACATACTTTATTTTAGTATATATATACACTGAAATACAAGCCAGATCTCCTGCATCATGTGCGAGTCTCATGTATTTGAGATTCTACTCCAGCATGATCAGAGGCAAATCTAACACATTTCTTGGACTTACTGGAACCTAACATTTTTTGTTTATATTATGAAAATGATCACAAATATTAGTTTAAATTGCTTCATGAAGCATGCATAAAGTAAAACCAAAGACCTAAATACACACAGATTGGACACTTAATTGAAAACGGGGAGAAAATGCAAAATGGCATGCAACAGATGCTGTTATTTTGCATGAATGCTTTTGTTTGTCATCTTTTTTTAATAACCAAAATCTCATTTTGAAGAGCTAGGTTACTTCTACTGCATGATGTAACTTATTTTTTCTATCTCTTATAGAATTCAGAAAATTATTGTTTGAATGAGGCAAATTGGGTATTTTCTGATAAAATTGGAATTTCCATTAAAATGAGAGTAGGTCTGGCTCTTTGAGGTATAATATTTTAGTTCTTGACTGATTTCAATAAATTAGGTTTCATTCTAAAGCAGAATAATAAATCTATTGCATAAACGTATTAGTTTTTTCCTACGTACACGAAAACGGGAGATATAAGGAATTAAATACAAACGAGATTTTGCGAGATTTCCGAAGACTGCTGCGAGATATTGCGAGATTTGGTAGATTTTTCCAATCTTTGTATATTTAGGTCTTTGGTAAAACAAGTGAAAACTGCATACAAACTTCATTAATTTAAGTTTAAAGTTTGAGCAAGGTTTAATGAAATCTCCTGCATTTCACGCAAAGGTGTCTGCGAAACATGGAATGTATGCACTGTATACTGATGAGTAAATTATAAAACATAATACAATTATTATATATCAAGTATAAATATCATGAGTTAACTTGTTACCAAAATAAATCTCAGACAAGCATCATTAAATAAATAATACAGAGATTGTCAGTAAGTATAGCATAATATAATAATAATTAAGAAAGAATGAATCCGTAGCTGTGCTTTGTTGCAAATATAGGCACATGTTTGGATGCGTAGTAATTAAATCACAAGTGTGTAGCATGAGTGATTTAATGTATGCATTCAAACGAGTGTCTATATTTTATAAAACAACAAAGCACAGCTTCCTATTTATTGTTTTGATTCTAACATCGCCAATGCTCTGCCATTTATAGCACAACAAGACAGGTTGACGTCAAACTACTCTCTTTCCTAGGAATGTTACCGTCACCGTTAAGTCATTTGTCATAGTATATGATGTCAAACGTGACGTCATTAATCAGCTATGTTTTATCGCCGTAATAAAAAATGGTAAGCTCAATATACGCAAAGAAGGCAAATCTCATGTGCTATGTTAGAATGTGTAACATCAATCTATTTAAATGTTATACAGTTTAAACTAATCTATTTAAACATATTGGTCTCTTTCAATGAATGTGTCCTACAAGTAATAATATACCAGTAATACCTTGCTATTCTTAACCATGAAAAAATACCATCCAATTACCAAGTCATTTTTAACCTTTTTGGCATGTGACCAAATGAAAGTGACTTTCAGGCTATGTGACTGTGCAGATATTTCGAACCCCATATAAGTGAAGTTTTTTAACTTTTAATATCAACTGATGCACTTGCCAATGAAATTCCTCGCACTTATAGGAATTTCATCATTTTCATGCCTAACTACAAGTAGATGAGATTGTCACAGTATTTATTAAACTTAACAATTTGACAAGCACAGCAAAGCAGTACCTTGATCAATATAAATTAATGCTGTATAATTGATATCACAAATCTATATAATTATAATACTGACTGCAAAATGGCAGTTTCATGCAAGGAAATTTATTTCATACATTTTAAATATTATAGATTTAATAGTATACATTTATACTTTAAACGATAGCACTGGTGTAAATTCACACTTCATTCTTTATGCGTAACGTGATTTGCAAAGAGTTGGTATATAATTATGTATTATATTTGAATATGTATGAATGAGATTCAAAATTTTGTTATGAAAAATTCATGTGCTCGCAAAAAGGCGAAAAAAAATAAACATGTGTAAAAATTACAATACATATTGTTATACAACTATATATAATTCTTATAACATTGGTCAACTGAATTAGCGATATACAATTTACAAACGTTAACACCAGGGTACTGTTTTATCAAAGCACTTACAATAATTCTTTATAATTCTTTAACAACTGCAAATTGGTAGCGGATATGGTCTGCAGGGGTTCAGTAACTGAATAATTATTAGTACTGCGGCTCCATTTACCACACTTTCTAATTGTAAACAAATTATGAAGAATTTAAATTTGATCGTAAGTTTAAGATTTTCGTAAATGCTTTGATAAAACAGTACCCTGGTGTCTGGTCAACTGTAAGGTGGACATGATAAGGTTGTCAGATGTCTTGAATGAATACAACAAAAACCCTAACAATGGTTCAAATGTATAAAATTGTGGAAGAGTTTTTACAATGTAGCTATGTAATGGAATGATTATCGTAAAATACTAAACAAGGAGAGTTTTTTTACACATAAACGTATGTCTCCCACAAAGGGCCGTAACTCTGGCCAAAAATCTTCTGACCTAAAATTTCTGACAATATGCACAACAAGGTATGGTACCAAGTTGTCATGGGAAGTTTCATTGAAAATCAAACCAATGGTTAAGAACAACTAGCGTGGACGAACTTTGTGACATCCATCCAGACAGATGTTCAGTACAAAATCAATATGTCTCCCCCACTATCATGTTGGAGACATAATAAATAAAGCAAAATGAGCAAAAATCAGAAATCAAAGCTGTCATGAATGTGAGTGTTTTACATTATCTACTATAGGTAACTAAAGCAGGTACTTTATTGGATTAAACATGAACTCATAGAAATAGTAAACATCATCAAATAGGGGACGGGGTCCTACGGAGGCATTATAAAATACCCAATCCTGAAAAATGAGTGGCAAATCTGTTTCTAATGTCATTAGCACATTTTTTCATCAAATAACTTTTATTTTCTGCAGATAGAAATGTTCATTCTTTCTACAGCATGTCAGGATTTCGAGATTTCAAAATAGTAGGACCCTGGTTGAAGTATATTCTGTTGTTTCTCCATCAGATTTCCACAGATCCTCGCAACTCTCAGTCACTCTCCTCTTCCGAATCACTGCGTACATCCCTAATCTAAAATAGCAAACAATGAGAATATGGTTAAAGTATTTGTAAGCATAAAATGCTGATTAGTCTAAAGTGAATCAGAGTCAAAATACAGGCCTGGTGATTGGCAATCATTTACAGGCCTGAAAATACCAGTTTCAAAGCTTGAAACTCTATTTTTCATTCTATCACTGTCTGTATTTTGCTCCATGTAAACGTATAGAGCTGTAGCGTTATCTAATATGTTTATTCCCATTTCGTCTAATCCCATTTCGTCTACTATATAAACGGAGACCTTAAGAAAAAATATCCCATTTTGTCTAATCAAATTTCACACCATTTTTGACATCATTCCCATTTGGTCTAAAAGACTGTTTTTTGAGTAGCTGAAAAATCCATGTTTAAGTACAGCCTTCATGATTAATTCCTACGCATATGAACTCTAAACCCTTATCTATTCACCGGTATATCATGCAAAACAGCGATCTATTTCCTAAATATAAACAAAGAAGGAAAATTCAGTATTCAACAACCTGAAATCAGGCACAAGCCTGAAAATACCAGGGCTGACATTTATCTGTTACTTAGAAAGCAGTGCATTTAAATATTTAACTATCAGCTGTTACTAATATTATAGTAGCATAACGATTACTCTTTAAAAGCTTTGAACAAATGAGACAATAGAATTAAGGTGCAAGATAAAGTTACTACATGTATATAAATATGTCTAATTGGTAATTAATATTCTGATAAGCAAGTATAAGATTCCTATCCTAACAATGCATAGACAGACGAGACAATATATACAGACAATATTCTCCTCCCCCGGGGAGCATAAAACCACTTGTGCAATTTATGAAACAAAAAAATATTTTATTCAATTTATTTTTATCAATTCTATCATCAATTTTTTTACTCACTGCCACCTATCAAACATTATGAATTCAGTTTTTGGAATCATGGCTCATTTAGAGTTTGTTTTCATTCATCAAAGAGTTGATTGAGGCATCTAGGGTGTTCGAGGCAAGTACTGTTCGAGGCATCGAAGTTCTACTATATATATATATAGATGGGTCAAACAAAGAGATCGGAGCAGTTAATTTTCTGAACAAGCATTGGAGAGTAAGAAAAATAGAATTGTACCACATTGATGAATTATAAGTTCACCTATAATAGGGCCTTGTTACAGAAACTTTTTTTTTTCATTTTTGATTAACAGTGGCATTAACCTTGACCTTGCCAGCCTCTGTTTCATACCAATGGGTATTTACTGGCAACACAAATATTACAACATTCAACAACATACATGCAGGTGAAAGAATCCATAAGCAGCTGCTTAGTCAACTTTGAGTCATAAAAGCACAAAAGTCATTAGACATTTTTTCTGTAATAAAATTTATAAAAAGAAAATTTTAAACTATGGTATCTGCATTGGGCAGTTTTCAAATATAATGTCATCAACAATTTTTTTAAAAATGCCATGTTAAACAACAAAGTCCTGAGTGAGGCATGATTTTGACACATAGCTGATGCCATAGACCAAACAATAAGGAACTTGTCATGGCTCTGCTCCAATCAGAGTGAAGAAGACTACATAAGTAAGGAATAATAGAGTATGTGTTTTGTGTTCCACTTCTAATAGAGGAACTGTACCATGGTACTCAAATAATAAAGAAAATATATTCCAAGGTTCATTATAATGAAAGAAGTGTTCCAAGGTTCACTAATATCAGAGGACATGTTATGTAGCTAATTATTAATAGAGAAGTGTGCTCTATGCATCACTATTTATAATAGTAAGAATAGAGAAAAAATGTCTTTATTCACATATGATAAAATAAAATTCGTCAATCTGAACTACAATAATCAAGTTTTCAAAAGTTACACATATCAAATGCTGTTTAGGCTAGCTATGTTACATTTTAACCAAGCAGCTGTCAAAAAAAAGCATTAAAAAATGGAGTTACATTAATAAATAAATAAAGTTAGCAATAACAACAGATCTCAGCCAGGCATTATCCGGTGATAGTCCCCTGGGGGACTATAAGTTTTCAACCAAAACAAATAAATGTAAGCATACAAAAATGCTTTTTTGTAGTTCACCTGTCTGATCATGATCATCCAGACGCACAATTTACAAAAACCACTGGAACATTAAGTGCCGTAACAAAGGGGTCAGTTCATTGCCCATGGTACCAAGGAACAATAGGTTTGTAATAAAATAAACATTCATTCCTTAAGATTGATGTTACAAAATGAAAAAGCACTAACCTGCAAATATTTACGGAATGAAAGTTATAATGTAAAATTAAAAATCGTCTCCATATGTATACTCTGGTTATAGTCCCCTCTGGCACAAAGTCAATGTGAAATGTATTGAAAAAAATAATCCCGGGGACTATAAGTTCTATATATGCCATTCATTCCGTAAATGTCTTTAAGACACTTTCCCAAACATTACCAAGCCCCATTTATTTAAGCATTTTAAGCCCCCCAAAAAAACCTCTTCCCGGGGAAACCTTCCCCTTCAGTAGCATGGCATAAAATTAAAATTTGTCGCTATATATATACTCTGGTTATAGTCCCCTCTGACTAAAAGTCAATGTGAAATGTATGCATGAATTAGTCCCCGGGGACTATAACCAGAGTATATATATAGCGACAATAAAATACACCATACTGGTATGACATGAATTGCTCAACATATCCTTCAAGTACCTCTAGAGATAGATGTTAGACAACGAAGTAAGCCATTGGTAGTTGCCATATAATGACAATGGCATATTCCATATATGGCTGTGTGTGGTAAATAATTATGTGATTATCACTATCATTGGATATTATAAATCAAGCGTCTGGATGATCATGATCTGATGAGTGGACTGGAAAAATGCTATTTCTGTACGTTTTATTTTTGGTTGAAAACTTATAGTCGGAAAATTCCATCAGCCAAAGCTGATTTTAGGGTTAATACATGCTTTTTCCCGCCGTGTTAAAACATCTGCTGAGTCCCAAGGGACTGTTTGTACCCATGCCCCGATGGGCATTAACACTTCTGAGGGATTCGACAGATGTTGTAACTCCAAAAAGCATGCTTTACCACTATTCTAGCATAAAAATATCAACTTATGCTCACGTATTTCAATATACAATGTAATGACATTTTGGCACAAGATTCTGGGATGACATCGCATAAACAAACGTTACCTCATACCAATGTTAGTAATTATAAGCTTCTTTCAAGAAAACAAGGATAATCTGTGTTTGATTTCATTCATAAGTTGAAACCAATAGTAAATCAATTAGTAGTAAATGAAGATTACATCTCATATGAAGCTGCATATTGTTTTATTGTTGACAGTGGGCCAACTAATGTAAATAATATGTAAACACGTGGTATGAACATTGCATGAATTATCTTGCTAACACACATTTTTCGTCCTGCTTACGCACGCGTAAATTGACAGTTTTTATGCTAGAATGTATATTTACGATGCCAAAAAAAGATTTGATCTCAAAATAAAAGTTACAGGGACACCAAGAAAATGACCTGTGAGTACAATTAGGCCACTTTACAGAAAGTAAACACATCTAAGATACACATAATGTCACTTCTAACCGGACACTTTTCAAAATCCAAACTTATTGAACATTCTTTAAGAAAATTACCTGATTTAAAATTACAGACTGTGTTGTTTAGACTACCGGTACATCACTTGTAAAATCATGCATATGTGATGATCCAACACTTGCACATGGGATCAGTACGATTTCACTATTTACCATGAGAAAAGATAGCTAATCAAGCATGTCAGTTTTTATTTCTTAAATAGTATTGTAAAACAGTACACATTAAGGAGGAACAAAATTTTGATAATAACAGTACAACCTCTCCACAGAGGAACTCTGTAGAGCAACAACCACTCCAGAGCGGCCATCTGCAGAGCAACAACCTCTCCAGAGCGGCCATCTGCAGAGCAACAACCACTCCAGAGCGGCCATCTGCAGAGCAACAACCATTCCAGAGCAGCAAGCTGTAGAGCAACAACCACTCCAGAACGGCCATCTGCAGAGCAACAACCACTCCAGAGCGGCCATCTGCAGAGCAACAACCTCTCCAGAGCGGCCATCTGCAGAGCAACAACCACTCCAGAGCGGCCATCTGCAGAGCAACAACCATTCCAGAGCAGCAAGCTGTAGAGCAACAACCACTCCAGAGCGGCCATCTGCAGAGCAACAACCTCTCAATAACAACATCTTCAAAATTTCCCTAAGCCCATGTTCACTGTTAATTTAACTCTGTAGAGCAACAATGGCCAATATTTGAAGTTCCAAAAGGGTGTCACTCTGCACAGGTTGTACTGTATTTATTGTTCCAATAAGGTACCAGTTCAAAATTGTCATAGTTTGCACGAGTAATGGCCGGGTGGCCAAAATAATCTATAACTTCAAATTACTAGCTCAAACCATCTTCAAAAAAATCATTTTTGAAAAGTGTTGGGCTTAAAGTGGCACCGAGTGCATGTGTTTTACATGCTTAGACATACTCAGACCTGTTGTTCCATACAATACCTTATTATGAAAAAGCTTAATGAAAACAATTCTTGCGATCATGTAAGTCCAGATAATATGAAGGACCTGTAGCACTAACAGTAAGCCATTGAACAGATAGTAACCGGAAAATGCATCTAAGTATAGATTGGACTCAACACTTGTCGAATAAACGACTCTGCAAAACAAAAGCATATCAAAATTTAAATTTAGAATGTGGAAATTATTTAATTCTGTTTAAGCCTAGGTCCCACTGAGGAATTCCACATTGGCGATGTTCTCCCAATTTCTTCCAATATCACAAACTGTCTCATGACCTTCCTGAAGCTTTCCCTGGACCACGAGAAACATGTCCTGAATAATTTCAATTGGGAGTACATCGCCGAGGCAAAAAATGCTCAGTTGGACGTAGGCTTTTAATGAAAATGTCTATATATGATATACATATATGCACATGCAGTTACCTTATTAGTAGCCAGTTTACCATAAGCTATACGAGCAATCATGTATGTCCACACAAGGTGAAGTATTTGCAGTACCAGTAATAGTCCATTGAACAAGTAATAGGCAATCCATGGTGTCACATACTGTTCACTCTCAATACTGGCTGAATATAACGCACTGTAAGCAATGGAAACATTATCATTAATATTACAACAATACTGAACAAAAGATGTTTGTAAAACATGTATGTCCCCATGGCAACCCAACAGTCAGATATAGTAAAGGTGAATTGATGAAGCATGTTTCATGTTAATTATAAATTAATTACTATACATTTTGATATCATTTTCATGAACCTTAGGGGTAGGGGTCATGATGGTGAACAAGCATTACAAAGTATCAAAGCAATATATCAATTCACTTTGAAGATATAAGGGGTTAAAAAACCTGTACCTAAACTTTAACATTTGCATTTCCAAGTCCAAAATGGGGCATAATTTCAACAAAATGCTTGATCGAGTTACCCACCCCTGTGTAGGGGTTGGGGTCATAATGGAGAACAAGTATGCATAACATTATGTGAATGCCCTTTGAAAATATTAGAGGTGAAAAAACCTGTACCTAAACTTTAACATTTGCACTAAGTTGAAAAAGGGGGCATAATTTCACTAAAATGCTTAATAGTAGGGATGGCAACAAGTACCCGAGTACTCGAGTACTCGTTCAAAGGTCCGATTATCGAATATCAAAATCAGTATTCGAGTACTCGGTAAAATATAGAAATAATAATTGTTAATCCTGTATTGTACAGAACGTTTCCAAGTATTATCTGGTCTACTAAAATTACAATTAACAATGTGTCATCAATCCTTAATCGCCGCAAGCTAAACACATGCAGACCTGTCAATCATCGTCTGTTAGCTTGTTTATGACACATTATTGGGGTTTCTTTTGTTGACATCAATCCGAGTGATTGCCATCGATCTTTAATTGGCAGTTATTGTTTAATGGGTGTGACAATCGATTAAGAAATTAATAAAATTACTTTAAATTATAATTATAATCGTTCTCACGCTTGTATTTATAAATGAACGATAACTCGACTGCGTCACGCTGTGTTAATATTACTATGTCACCGGTTGATGAGAGTATTCCCCCTTAGTTGTAAATTTGTTATTATTCGATTTTCTAGCGTTATTGACTATAACTTATACTGAATTTACACTGTATTGTTGTTCTTTTGTTAGTTATTTTGTTTCAACATTCTTCTACCCATATAGATTTGACCATCAACTGAACAGAATGGACAGGCATACACGATGTTTTATTTGAAGTTGAACACGCACGTTTGCAGTACAACATTTCTGTGTCCCAAATATCATTCACATTTATAGTTTTCGAGTACCCGAGTACTCGATCGGAAGAATGACCGAGTACCCTAGTACCGATTTTAGTACTCGTTGCCATCTCTACTTAATAGAGTTACCTACCTCTGTGTATGGGTTGAGGTCATGATGGTGAACAAGTATGCAAAGTATCAAAGCAATATGTCAATGCATTATGAAGATATTAGAGGTTAAAAAACCCGTACCTAAACTTTAACATTTGCACTTTTTGCACTAAGTAGAAAAAGGGGGCATAATTTCAATAAAATGCCTGATAGAGTTACCTACTCCTACATATGGGTTGGGGTCATGATGGCAAACAAGTATGAAAGCAAAATCTCAAAGGAATTAGAGAATATAAGAGGTTAAAAAACCTGTACCTTAACTTTAACAAAAGTGTTACACCAACGCTCGGGTGACTGCAATAGCTCCCCTTATTCTACGAATAGTTGAGCTAAACAAGACTGCGTTCAATAAACGCTTATGCCCCCTGTGGAAGCCTTGTCCATAAATAAGTCTAAGTCCAAAATTTGGTCAAGGTGAAGGTCAAAATGGGGTCAGGTGATACAGGCGTGTGGAGAGTGTTCATATACAACATCCATGCAAGTATGGAAGCTTTGTAACAAGCCATAATGATGCTAGAAGAAACGGTCAATTTGGGTTAACCAGGACGGACGAACGGACGGACGAACGAACGAACAGACGGACAGGTGAATCACTATATGCCTCCCCATCTATCGATAGGGGGGCATAAAAATTATTATGCCTTGTCTATAAGCCCATATCATAAATAAGCACATAGTATTTGGCTAAAGTATATGCGCATAAAATAGCCAAAAAAATTATAATTTATAAGCGTATATGCTTATTTTCCAGTTTCTACAGTATATTCGTCTGAAATTGCATGATTGGTATACATTTTGCAACAAAAATCAATACTAAACAGCAAATACTTTTGTTAGTAGCTAATATAACAAGAGGATCATAGATCCTGGGGCGCTCACCTGCTAAACATGGCCAAAATTTGAACTCGACCTTAAGGTCATCAAGATAAACATTTTGACTAAACTTGATGAAGGTTAAAGCAAAACTGAGGCCTCCAGAGTGTTAAAAAGGTTTTGCTATTATTTGACATATTGACCTAGTTTTTTAGCCACATGACCCAACTTCAAACGTGACCTTAAGGTTATCAAGATAAACATTTTGACCAAAGATGATGAAGATTAAAGCAAAACTATGGCCTCAAGAGTGTTTATAAGGTTTTTCTATTATTTGACCTTTTGACCTCGTTTTTGACCCCACATGACCCAACTTCGAACTTGACCTAGATTTTATTGAGGTACAACTACTGACCAAGTTTGATGAAAAATGTGGCCTCAAAAGTGTTAACAAGGTTTTCCTATTATTTGACCTTATGACCTAGTTTTTGACCCCACATGACCCAACTTTAAATTTGACCTTAAGGTCACCAAGATATACATTTTGACCAAATTTCATGAAGATTAAAGCAAACATGTGGCCCCCAGAGTGTTAACTAGGTTTTCCTATTATTTTCTCTTTTGACCTAGTTTTTAAATCCAAATGACCCAACTTTGAACTTGACCTTAAGGTCATCAAGATAAACATTTTGACCAAACTTCATGAAGATTAAAGCAAAAATGTGGCCGCCAGAGTGTTAACAAGGTTTTCCTATTATTTGACCTTTTGACCTAGTTTTTGACCCCACATGACCCATCTTTAAACTTGACCTTAAGGTCACCAAGATAAACATTTTGACCAAACTTCATGAAGATTAAAGCAAAAAATGTGACCTCCAGAGTGTTCCAACTTCGAACTTGACCTAGATTTCATTGAGGTACAACTACTGACCAAGTTTGATGAAGATCTAAGCAAAAATGTGACCTCCATAGTGTTTACAAGGTTTTCCTATTATTTGACCTATTGACCTAGTTTTTGACCCCACATGACCCAACTTCGAACTTGACCTAGATTTTATTGAGGTACAACTACTGACCAAGTTTGATGAAGATCAAAGCAAAATTGAAAGTGCTAGAGTGGTAATGGTTAAAAGTTTAACGGACTGACAGACGGACGACTGACAAAAAACAATCACAAAAGCTCACCTTGCCACTTTGTGGCAGGTGAGCTAAAAATAAATTCTCATACATAAAACATATTGGAGCAAAATAAGTAGGGCTGCGTATCAAGTCAGAGTGATCGTTACGATAATTGTATCAATACAAAATGATTGATATTCCATATATCATATGATATGTTTCTTTAGCAATAAAACATCTATTAAGTAAGAACTTAATATCGACTTGCAAAAATATAAGTATATAACTAGCCAAACACAATTAAAACACGACTTTTAACCCATACATCTATTACACATGTTTTATATCAATTACTCAGCCATGAGTGGTTTAATACAAAGAAGTTTTTGTTTGAATTGATCCAAACATCACGTTTTGAACATCGAAAGAACTTGAATTAAATGGGGAGTTTATTGGTTTCCATGTGTATTTGTTGTTGATCGATTATTTTACCGATACGGAAACATTCGATACAATGCATCGATTGAATGCAAAATACTGGTATTTAATTTATATTGGAAACCGGTACGCAGCCCTATTAATCAGCCAATATAAGATTTCATTGGAGAAAAATCATCCAATCAGCTTGCAGAGACTCATCATGCACCAGACTTCCTGGAAATATTCTGTAAAGTGAAGAATACAGCAGAAAGTGTTATATTTTAGTACTTGACAAATTGTTATAACAGTAAAAGAGGCAAGAGATGTTTGAAGAACATGTACAGTCAGGACTCGACATAACGACATCCGATATACTGACAAATTCATTATACTGACATCATATTTGGGGACAAAAGTATTAAAATGCTCTTTGTATCAATTCAGTATACTGACATATTCGTTACAACGACATTTTTCTTGGAAACAAACAGCGTCGTTGTATCGAGTTCTAACTGTATACCAGAATGGCAGTCAAATAGTGATGTTAAAGATCAGGGCAACTCTGGATGTTCTCAAATTGAATAGGGGTCAACTATTGAGGATGACCAACCTCCCAATAAAGTTTAAAGATCATGAGACCAGCCATTCTTGAGTTATTGAATGTAAACCGTTTGGTCTACAGACTGACATGAGTAAAGAAATATACCCCTCAAAGATGGGGGCGGGGGCATAAATTGAGTGTGGAGAGAGAAATTTCTGGAACAAAACAACTAATTTAAAAGCTGAAACAGGTACCTGTGTGTCAGCTACATACTAATTTGTACACTTTTTTCCAAAAAATGCAATGAAAATAAACAGAGAAATTCATTGTGCTGAACCTTTAAAACAAAATATTGAATTAGAGCCAAAACATGCACATCTGCAGTCATTTTTATGGGTATCATATGAAAATATGATTAAAACTAAAGGTGACTAGATAAGCATTCAAACACCGAAACTTCACTCAAACAAACTCTACATTCCCTTTGAGCACCCAAAGTGGTAGATATATAAAACAAAACTGGGGCATAATTAGGGCATAAAAATAATTTCAGGATGAAAATAATGCAACTCAATGCAGTCAACTAGAAATGTCTACATTTAATTGATTAATTTAATCAGCAGGACCCGGGAATAACTTAAATTTTATAATATATTGTATAATATCATGTTATATAAATGGGTATGTCAGGGCATGCCAAAATGGTTTTGTACTTACACAAATGGGTAGTACACCAGCCTGGATATAATCCACACAACCAAGAACACACCAAACAATACTTCACAGAGTTTCTTATGTCCACTATACTTCATCATTTTAGCAGCCTGGAAAAGAAACACAATTCTGATACATGGCAAAGATGGACAAATATATTTTAAAGTAATTTCTCAACAATTTGTCATGTATATGTGGCTGATTCACCTAACCAGTTTTCCAGGTCTTTATCCTATCCAGTGCTAAGTTACCCTTCCACAAGGAACTTTTCCACATGTGGAGAAAAATCAACGTTATTGTCAAAATTTTGACGGAAATGTATTACCTACTGGGCTGGGAATTGAACCCAGATTGTCGGGTTACAAGCGCACATCGAAGGGACATTACGTGTATTTATGCACTAAACATTTTCTTTTAGATCAGATCAGTAATAGTATGAAATTTACCCGAAAGCGACTTTTATTTATTGACATAAATCTCAGAAGATTTTATAAAATACCCATTGCATTAAATATTACACCCTGCCCTAGCTACACAAAAATGTTTCTGTGAATCAAGACAGATTTCTTCAGTAATTATTGTTACAAAAGGAACATCAAATTCTACTTGACTCAAATTTATAATCAAACTTATTATCAAAATTTTCATTAGGTATCCTTGAATAGCATAAAAAGTAAAACATTTACTACCACAAACATCAACTAAAGCTGTCACCATTCGGCAGACTAATAACCCCCGCCGGGCCATAATTCTGCCAAAATTCATTGCAGCGCAAATTCCTTTCTTCATGCACATCTATATGTTGAGGTAGTTCATCTGTGAAAGTTTGCACGAAATCCTGCCAAAACTGTAAGAGGAGTTGCAGACAGACAGACAGACTGAATCCAGTATACCCCCCTTACAACTCGTTGTGCGGGGTATAATTACTTTAATTATTAAATTTTAAACAAATCAAACTCACTGCCATGGGAAAATCTGCAGCATCATGGGCAATCAGCACTAACGTTCCAACTCTTACAAAGTTAGTAGCCCAGGAAAAGAATATCAAGATAAGTGTTGCAATATGATGGACTATCATCTGATTAAAGTCCTGAAAAACAAACAAGAAATATGCTTTATATTGAAGATTATATATATACCCCTAGTAGCACAGTAAGTGTGGATCCAACAATATTTCTGATGGGAGGGTGGATTTGGAGTTCTGACAACAATTTTTCTGAGAGGGGGTAGGGTCCAAAGGTAACCTTAAAACCCCATTAAGCCAGAAACGGCTATTTTCAAAAAGCAATAACTTGGTAACCTATTTGCAGAATGATGCATTTTGAGCACTTTAGTAGAGTCCCAAAGGTGGAAAACACCATTATGATGGAAGATAATGAAATACAGCCTGCAGTTGGTTTGTTGACAAAATAACAAATTGTAAACCATAAATGCATAATTGATAGTTTAAGGGAAGCAACTCCTATTAAAGGAACGCAACGCAAGTTGAAAGTAGCAAGTGAAAATGCATTAACAAAGAAAAGAAAGCATATACATAAGGCAAGTAACTTCAATTGGTTCGATAATGAATGTAAACATATGAAAACTTAAGATTACAGGGATTTATGACATTTCAGAAAATCTAAATCAACAAGCAGTCTAAATAGATATCTAGATACCAAGTTAATCTCATTATCTGTACAACAAAACGTAATTATTACAATAGACAACAAATGCAAAACATTGAAAATTCAGTTTGTGATCAGAAATGTTTTTGGAAAACTATTGAATCTAGTGTGCCAAATGTATCACCTTACCTATGGTATGATCATTTCAAGAACTTATTTCAACCTGAAGAGGAATTGATATTGAATGAAGACAACGAGTCTCAGGTTGTAGAGGATCAGGACGTAAATGACGATACAAAGCATTACTTACTAAACTCAGAAATAACTGATAGTGAAATTGTAGACACAGTGAAATCTTTAAATCCAAATAAATCTAGCTCAGGCTCTTTGGTCGCAGAACATATTATTCACAGCACAGAACATATTCTACCTTACATGCGTAAACTATTAAATAGACTTTACTCAAGATGAGAATTCCCCATAAACTGGACATATTCTATTCTTATACCACTTCACAAGAAAGGACCAAAAGATAACCCTGACAATTATAGAGGTATACAGGGATGTCAACAGAGCCAAATTAAAAATCCTGAAAATCATATGCAGCTGACCTATTTTGCCAAACAAGACGCTTTCAACCACCTGGTTTCCACGTTTAACTCAAGTTTTCATCAATAAAAGCCTTCAGAGCAGATAAAATTAACCATAACTTTGCCATTTCTTGAGATATTTTTGTTTAACAACTTTTATTTTGGTCAGAAATCATAGCTCTTTCATGAAAGATAAATCCTGAATTCCGGATTAATCAGGAATATTGACACCCCTGAGGTATATCGTTAATCTATATATTAAGTAAGATATATTTGAGCCAGTCTCCAGGAAAACCTGCTATTTTGACAAAAATATTGACTTTAAGATTTTCCATAGTATTACAGGATAATGTTAAATAAGCAAATTGCAAAAGAAATTATGTTAATATCTTGAGTTTTAAGGAAGTTACAGCTTTTTTTGTAGAGTCCCTATTCGGAGCTTTTTGGGGGACGTCACAAACGTCATTCAAACATTATTCGACGTAACTGAAATAAGTATTTCATTATTACACCATTTGATCAATTCTTGACATAAACTGTTCAAAATAGTACCAAATTCTATAATTATGTTTCACTTTTCAAAATATATATCAAAATCGAAATTGTTTGCATTCAGAGAAAGGCTACTTCTGTTTTAAACAACCAAATCCTCGTTTTTCTCAATCGGAGTACTTTTCTGAAATTGGTCACTATAGCAACAAAGTATGTGTTTTCGACATAATTCATAGGAAAATTTAAAGCTAAGGTATAGTACTATATGGGTCAATTACTTAAAATAGAATCAATAGATATGTATGTTTCCTTATTTTAGAGCTTTATCAAAATATTGTTACATATAGTAATTACATAATGTCATTATAGCAGGTTTTCCTGGAGACTGGCTCATTAATATTATAAATAAAAGACTAACGTTTTATGTGAATTTGTATGACATAATTACTGAAGCGCAAGCCGGCTTTTGAGCTCAATATTCAACAATTGATAACGTATTTGTATTGTATTCTATTATAAATAAATACTTGGCTAGGAAAAGCAAAAAGGAATATGTAGCTTAAATAGACTTTCGTAAAGCATTTGATTCAGTCAATAGAATTAAATTGTATGAATCATTACTAAAGCATGACATTAATGTAAACTAGTTATATAATAAATGCAATATATGCGTCAGCTAAACCAAAAGTACGATGTCAGAAATTAATTGGTGATACAGAGCTTACAGATTTTATAGAATGCCAATTAGGATTGCGACAGGGATGCTCACTTAGTCTATTATTACTTACACTTTTTATAAATGAGCTGTATGATTTCTTTAAAAGTAAGGGGGTTAGAGGCATTCAGCTGAGTCCAGATATTGTGGAAAGTGTCATGTTAATGTTTGCAGATGATATGGCTTTAACACCTGATACAATTGTAGGACTTCAAAATCAGTTAAACCTTTTACATGAATATTGTCAGAATTGGAAAGTGTCTGTAAATGTTACAAAGACAAAAATTGTGTCCTTTAAGAATAGTGGACGTCTTTCTAAGCATAAGAAATGGTATTATAACAATGAGCCTTTAGAATGTGTCAATGGCATTTGTGATGTTGGAGTATATTTTTCATCCTCACTTTCGCAGAATAAAACAGCTGAGAACATGGCGACAAAGGCCAAGCGTGTCCTTGTATCACTGCTTTCATCTATGTATAATTCAATGCCTTTCGATCATAGAACTTACTTCAAGATTTTAGATTTTTTTAATGAACAACATTATTAACAAGATGGATGTCACTTAAAGCAGATCTAATTAAAATTCCTGATGAAGAGCATGAGCTTGAAAATTTGGAAGAGGAGTCAGTGTTATTTATTCATTCTACTCTATCAATAGGCTGTCGAGGAAACTAGCAGAAGGAATTTGAATACTAAGAAGTATCAACATTTTACCTTTCTTTTATGTTCAGTCATCATGGAGAAGACAAGACACCAGTAGAATGAGAGTTCTATAAGGTAATACCAATACACTTCTGTTGGTACATGCTGAAATATAAGATAACACCAATACACGTCTGTTGGTACATGCTGAAATATAAGATACTACCAATACATGTCTGTTGGTACATGCTGAAATATAAGATAATACCAATACACATCTGTTGGTACATGTTGAAATATAAGATAATACCAATACACGTCTCTTGGTACATGCTGAAATATAAGATAATACCAATACATGTCTGTTGGTACATGCTGAAATATAAGATACTACCAATACATGTCAGTTGGTACATGCTGAAATATAAGATAATACCAATACACGTCTCTTGGTACATGCTGAAATTTAAACCACCTCACTGGTCAAGAAAGACAGCCGTTAGTGAGTTAACTCCCCTTACTACTCTATAAGACTACATTGGTCGATGGGTGGTATTCAGTATTGATCTTTCTTGACTTAAGGATAAGGACACCAATCAGATCATACCATATTAAACTCTAGATCAATATTGAATACCACCTTTGGGCTATCACATGTAATACTCGGCTTTTATCCCTGCTGTGCTTGTTGCGAATAGCAGAAATAAGGCTGAAATATTTGCATCAATAATTATCAGATTAATTAATAAGTTTGGCCATAAGTATTTTTCATAACGCAGTATATATATTTGGTAGCCCAATTATTTTAAATGAGAAGTTTAGTTTTCACATATAAAAATATGTGTATTTCAATGAGAAATAGCAATAAAGGCGAAGTATCCGATGGCAACTAGTTGAGACCAATGTACTAATTGGTCTACCTTGAGCTTTATCTTACAAGAGAGATAATTTGAAAGTCATAAAAGTCAGATTGTCTCTCATTCCAATATACAAATCTTATTGACAATTTATTTTGTATTTATAATGATTATGTCTATTGATAGAACTTCCTAAAAACAAATTTATTGTGACTCAAGAATTCTGGACCCATTGGTGATACCCTAAGAGACATGGTAATTCTACAAAGACTAGATTTTTGTGTCAGCCAGAATAAAAAATATTGTGCATAATTTCCTCATTGGCATCTATCCACATACCAAGTTTCATAAAGCTGGCTTGGAAACTGTTAGTTATGTCAGGATCCAGATTTTTGACTGACTGACTGACTGACTGACTGACTGGCTGGCTGGCTGGCTGGCTGGCTGGCTGGCTGGCTGGCTGGCTGGCTGGCTGACAGAAGGACGGAGGGTAAACCCATAGTGCCCGCCGGTTGAAAACCGGTAAGGAACTAATAACCTTTTTTTTGTTGGGAAATTTGGTTAAAATCACAGAAGGGAAAGCACTAAGCTGACATCACTACTTACCAACGTTGGCCAACCTTTCCAACAAAATTTTGTCTCCCAAAACCAATTTTTCTGGAATTAGACATAGATTACACAACAATGAAACAGAACAAGAAAAATGTTTGTCTACATGCGTATGAAATATATAATAATATAGACATCTGTGGGCATCGTTAAAATTTGAGACATCATGAATTCGCTCAAAATTTCAATAACAAATTACTGGTAGACAGAACAGATTATATCATCGTGCGATAAGGCTCCACCACTGATTTTACTAAGCCATCTTTTATCCTTGTCGTGGGAGATTTTTGTGCACATTGTCAAACGTTCTTGTTGGTTTGCAGATCAAAAACATGTAAATACTCACATTTTTATCTCAACCTATCAATTAATCATGGTTTTTCTTACTACAAAATAATTTTCACACAGAAGCAACATTTTTTAACGAAATATTATAATTTTATTTTAACAGAGTCAGTGTGTCTGCACTGTCTACGCCCTAATGAATATTTATTTCACGCGTTTCGTTAGTATAGCGTGAAATATTTGTCTGAACGCGTAACAGATTATATACAGTGGTGAGAAATGTATTGGTCAGTTGATTATTGCACGGGTTTTTCTGTGTAGGATAATGTGTATTGATATGTAAAGTTTTGTCATTCTTCCAGACGTTTTCAGTCAGGTCACGTCTTGTTTAATTAGATTTGTTATATATGAGTATATGCTCGAAAGATTGACGTCTGTTAATACAAAACCAATCGTTAGAATTTAGTAATACCGTCTTACGTCATTGTTTATGTTCGAGGAGAGGATGTGGTCCAACATCTTGCGATACGACCCACATTTGTTTTTACATTTGTAAGCGACAAACGGACACAGGTTTCCAGAGTACTCTGGGTTTTCCTGGGCGAGTTGAATCGCAGTATCTCCTTTCATGCTGGCTTCCGTTTAGCTATACACATTGAAACTTTACAAAGATAGTTATGGAATAATATTTCATATTAATGGTGTATGTTACTATTAACATTGAATATAATGTGTGTACATGTATGACATTTATTAGGTACGCTAATAACATGCTCAAAACTGCTTCACGATGTCATATTTCAAAATTGTGAATTATATCATATCCATAGAATATGTTCAACATGAAGTGTACATCAAGATAAACCCAGGGGTTTTGCTATAGGCTGATTCTCAAGGGTAGTTTGGTACTGAATTGTACCATTTTCTACTTATAATTTTATGAAAGTATGACCTTTCAATCAAAATTCTGGGGGTCAAACAGTGGCTTTTAAGAATTTTCAGGGGTCAAACAGAACACCTGAATTTGTAGGTAACCCCATCAGGATAAACATACTTACATCCCATAACAGAACCAATCCATAAACAAAAACACCAAGATAGAAAGCGAAGTGCCATCTGAAATAAATATCAATTTCAAATCTAAAATTATTTCAACGTTAACTAATACCTTTATATATGGGTAAATCACTTGAAATGGAATCCAAATAGATGTATTGTTTTCATATTTTAGAGCTTTTAAAAACATTGTTGTAATAGTAAGGATATGATGTCAAAATGGCAGGTTTTCTTGGAGACTGGCACATCTAAAAATCATGCAGTTTCCCCAAAATGAAGTTACAAAATACCAATATCTCCCTAATTATTAATTAAAGGTCTATTAGGCCTTATCCCCAAGGCAACCAAAAAGCCTCGATTGGAGACAGGCTAATTATTTGTTTGTCTATCACAGTATTATACTCACCCACGAGTGGAATGGTGGCGGAGTGGTTAGAGCTCTCGACTACCGATCTGGAGGTCCCTGGTACAAATATCGACCAGGATACTTGAAGTTTCAGAAACGCTTTTTAGTGTGTCCCACCCAACTAGAGATGAAATGGTTGGAACCCAGAGGTAGTCTCATGTGTATGTTATACACCAGGCATGTTAAGGAACCAAGAAGTCTATTTGGAAAGAGCTAGGGCAGGGCACCCAGATTCCTTGTATCACACAAACTTTCTTTCTCTTCCATCGAAGCCGCTGGTCATTGGCCAATTTAGGCAGGGACAAAATCCAAGGCCACGCACTATGACTGTCTCAGTTAAGCGCAAAAAAAACAAGACTCACCCACATTCTCGAAACTTGACAATATCGTCTGGCACTGTCTTTGCTTTCCTATCACGAAGCCATCTTTCCACCTCACGTACACTCAAATCAGTTTGCTTGGCGACAGACTAACATAACAAAAATGTTTCATTAAAATTATAAATCGTAATTCATCAGCAGAGTCAAAGAGAATACCAGTATATATGTATAATAATTAATATTATATGAACAGACTCACAACAGTTCAAGAGTTACTCCTGGCAATCTAAATTATGTCACGGTCTGAACCAGTTCACAGCATGGTTGAGGGAGTGTTTAAGCGACCAGATATCTCAGTCTGAGAGCATTCACCCTGTAAGCAAAGGGCTCCAGGTTCGAGCCTTGTCAGGTTGCACATATTTCTCACCCTGTATTGATCTGTTCATCATTTTTATTAATGTATATGCCATAATGGGCTGGTGACCTACATGTCACATTGAAATAAACTGAAACTTTAAAACTGTAAAGCCAACCAAACTTGGGTGGACATGGTGATGCTTTGACCTTTGACCTGGTCACCTTGACATCAACAGGCATCATGATGAATACATCTGCCATATTATTGAAGATCCTAGAGTAGACCATTCTTTAGGCCTAAAACATTAATTTTATTGGTCACATGATTGCATATAGTGCATGTTATTACCTCTAAATTATTATTTGATGTTATTCCATTTTTTGCGAAATATTCCTCAAGCAATGGATTAGACTTCACTGGCATGTCTCGTTTCTTTTTAACCCCTAACCAATATCCCAGTGGAGTCATCAGATATCTGTAACATACATGTAACAATAATAAATAAGGTATTGTAAATCCACTTTAACATTCAGGTATGTCACTTGTGTATCAAAACATAGTATTTTTACTGCTTAAAACATTTTAATAACATAAAACGGCAGTGAAAATTAATTCCTTATGCACCAAAGCTTGAAGCTATATAGTACTCAGATAATAAATTATAAATAATAAACAATATCTGTAAAACTTTAGATAAATAAAAGCTCCGCAAGTCGCATGTGTCGCCTGACGACATGCACATTTGTCATGAAAAACTGTCCAGTATTGGGCTACATATCTGACTCACAAGAGTTCTCTAGTCATCTGAACTAAAAACGACAAAGTTATGCTCTGGACAAAAAAATGTCCTGATAAAATCAATCAAAAGGGAATTATTCACACACTACACAAGGTAGAGTTATGATTCTTGCGCACTGCACTTCATGTCACAGCAAGAAACATGCATACCAATTTTGGAGTCATTCATACTTATGGTGACAAAGTTATGCCACAAACAAGTAATGCTTATAAAATCAATCAAAGGGAAATAATTCAAAAATGGCACAAGGTAGAGTTATGGTTCTTGTGTACTGCACTTGGACTTTTTGTAAGAAACATGCATACCAAGTTTCAAGTCATTCAACCTAATGGTGACAAAGTTATCCTCCGGACAAGAAATGCTCTAATTAAATCAATAAAAGGGAGATAATTAAAAAACGATGCATGGTAGAGTTATGGTTCTTGTGCACTGCACTTCGCCTTATTGCAAGAAACATGCATACCAAATCTTAAGTCATTTGAACTTAAGGTAACAAAGTTATGCTCCGGACAAGAAATGCTCTAATAAAATCAATCAAAGGGAAAAATTCAAAAACGATGCAAGGTAGAGTTATGGTTCTTGCGCATTGCACTTCGGCTTATTGCAAGAAACATGCATACAAAATCTTGAGTCATTTGAACTCAAGGTGACAAGCAACGCTCTAATTAAATCAATAAAAGGGAGATAATTAAAAAATGATGCATGGTAGAGTTAGGGTTCTTGTGCACTGCACTTCGGCTTTAATATTGCAAGAAACATGCATACCAAATCTTGAGTCATTTGAACTTAAGGTGACAAAGTTATGCTCCGGACAAGAAATGCTCTAATAAAATCAATTAAAGGGAAAAATTCAAAAACGATGCAAGGTAGAGTTATGGTTCTTGTGCACTGCACTTTGGCTTATTGCAAGAAACATGCATACCAAATCTTGAGTCATTTGAACTTAAGGTGACAAAGTTATGCTCCGGACAAGCAATTTGTGACGCCGCAGCCAAAGTAACACCTATATGTCCCCTTTTCAGGCGACACAAAAATGTGAGATTAACTGCAATGTTTATATACAGTAAACACAATGTTATGTAAACAGGTGACTGAATGGATTAATCAAGTTATAATATTAACTTCCACTACAGTCTAGTTAGGATATTGTGAGAGTGGCATTGCAGTTTATGTGTATGTACACAAATGATTACAATTTACAACCATTGTCTGAACAGGTAGGGTGCCAGACCACAGTTTTCAACAAAATCCCAGTCGCTAAACGGACCACAATACTTCGAACACTGACAAATTGGCTTTAGCAACTAACCTGAATAGAAAACATGTTATGATTACATAGATGTTAAGTCAAGATTACTTATAACAACAGTATTTCAGATACCGTCTGCTATAATTCCCTCTTTTTGCTCACAACTAGCAGCCAACCCCTCAAATTTACTGCCCGGCCGAAGCCAAACGAACCATGCTCGACCCACATTTACATACTAATGGTCAATGATGGAAGTCTAACAGCTGGTGTTTTTTTATAGATCTAGACTTGAAATCTTCAAAAATAACATCCAAAACCCTTGCCATCCCTAACGTTTTTTCACAAAATACCTTTGAAATGGTACCATCCAATTTCACTCTTAAATCAGTGCAGCCGATCAGTAAACGCTTGGTTTCAAGATCCAAGCTTCTAGGAGAAAAAAAATGTAAACACATCAAATGATCAAATTCGAATTCACCATCAAGCAGCATTATGGTCACTGTCAGGGATGAAAAGCCAAACACAGCAATGAAATATTCTCTAAATATGCAACAGCCATGTATTTAGTCAAAATTTCCTCTATTATAAATTTTCTCCATGGCCAATTCGCATATGAGGTTTGGAAATTGTGGTCTGGTACCTAGAGGAATGAAGTATGTTAGTTAGCAATGAAATTACTCCTGTTTGTACAAAGTTTGTATAAGCGGCTTCATAATTTGTTTTTCACCGTAATAGTAGTAAAATTAAACAGAAAATCATAAATTAGGTATACAGTACCATCAATACAATTTTAAAATTGAAGTCCCTTTAAACTCCTCATGACCTCAGTGTGTAAGATTAAAAGCTTTTTTAAAAAATTATAATTGTTGTAACACCCAAAAGGATATGGCGTGGTTGGAATGTAGGTCCAAAATGGCAAATAGAGACAAACTGGTTGGTAACCTTCTGGGTACGCTCACATGTATCAGTGCTATACATCGGATATAGTTTAAAGAACCAAGGAGACTATTCAGAAAGAGCTAGGGTAGTGCACCCGGATTCCTTATCTCAGGCAAAGTTTATGTCTCTTCCCTCTAAGCTGGAGGTCATTAGCCAATTAGGCAGGGAAAAAGGGTATGACCTCCTCACGTCTCTCAGCTGGCTGCTGGGGTGTCTTACACTTAAGAAATGACTTCATTTCTTAAGAAATGACCCTAGCGATAAGAAATGACCCTATAACTCAAAAACCAAAAAAAAAAATGAAGTTTTTATGCTTTTAAATGATCAATAATAGTATTTCAGGTTTATTATGTAAATTTCAGTACAATATGATCAATAAAACATTACTTATGACCAATTTTGTGATAAAATACATGTATTACCTCCCTTTCATTAAGAAATGTCTTACAAACAGTATACATAAGATTTTATAAAGGTTTTAAATGATCAAAAATACAATAATGATCTTAATATTGCCGAATTTCAATATTATTTGATTGTTAAAAGATAATATTAAGTCAGACAGGGAAGGAAGCATTCAGCTTAACCAGCCGAGCACAGAAAACATATAAGCGGCACAGACAATGTCCTTGGAACGTAAAAATCTAGCAACTGCAAAAACATAACTAAAAGCTGATAGTGTAGTTTTTCGTAGAGAGTGTAATTGAAGAGAAATACGGCTGTTCCTTAATCAAGTTAGATGTTGAAATGATTTTTACTGATACCATATAGTATTCATGAACATGATATGTGCATTTTTGGTTTCACCATTTATAAGTGTATATTTTTCCGAGTTCTAGAATTTTTCTAAATGAAGGAGACAAAATATCCTTGTTCAATTTGTACTAAGACTGCGAGTCAAACAATTTGGTGCACACGGTGCAAAAGTTGGGTGCATCGTTCAAGTTGTATGTTGAGAGAAGTAGACTGCTAAATGTGCCTTGGATAATGAGGACCTGCTGGGCCTCATTTCATGATTTCTTGGACCAGACATCCTCCTCAACGAATATCATAATTTTTTTACCTACATTCTTAAGCTCAAATTTTTCAATGTGGAAAGCTTGAGGGGAAGGGTAGTCTCAAATGAGACCCTAGTATGAATAAATTATGCTCCAAGTTTCAACGTAAAGCATTATTCGTAGCCATAGGGTCTCATGTGCCATGATTTGGGACTAGGGAGGGGTGGCAGGTCCAGACCCAAAGTATCTTGAGGGTGTTTATAGTAAAACGTGAATTTATGATGAGTGTAACACATTCATGGTTATAATGTAGAATAAGATGTTCTTTGAAGAAGCGTGTACCAAAGTGGGTACGATTCGACTCGAGGACGAGTTCAAATGTTCAATCACTCAAACAGTGGACGTGTTTAATGGTAATTAGTCTTTAATTTGTTTTATTTCAAATTGTTTTACTTATTTTGATTAAAGTGAAGATACAATAATCATGAACTGTAGTCTCTCATAAAAAACATAACCAAATTTCCCTAGCTACAAGATTTGACATGACCACGACCCTCACCGTTCAAAAATGAAGCGGACTGCAACCAGAACAAGTCCGAGAGGGATGGACCAAAGCATATCACTACGCTGTGGCAAATATATTTTACTCCCTGGTACATTGTCGAGGTCTTTCCACGATTTTCCTGTCGGAAACCAAAAATATTCACTCCAAAATATATTCAGAATAGCGTCCATGATTTCCGAATTTGTTTACAAGGTGGTGCTAAATTCCGTCCTGGAGTACCATCCGGAAATTCCGGTATAAAAATAGGGGTTACCTACCCTTATTCGTCAGTTATGAATTTATAATCTAAATGCATATGAAAAACGCGTTTAACTTATTGAAAAATGTCCGTTGATGATGATAAGTATGATATAACAGTCACAGGGTGATTGAGTTTGAACTAGAGATGTGTCCAAAGAACACGGATCCCCACACGTTTGCCATTTGACCATGTCAAGGGTCATAACTAAAATGCACATGATGACTAATATTCATACAAAGTTTGATGACAGTAGCACTAATACTTATAGACTTATATGAGAAACAAAAGCTCACCATTACAAGGGCAACAACTCTGCTAACACAGGTCATATCCAAATTAAGACATTACGTAGGCATACTGACAACATCCTCATACATCAGTGGTTAGTCAAGTTCCCAGACTAATTGTGATATCACAGGTGAAGAATGCTCTGGTGAACAAGAATGACTGACAAATATTCCTACATAATTTGAAGACTGGAGATCCAATACTAAAAGTTTTGAGGACACAAGCAAAATTTCATGATTTCAAAGGGCAACAACTCTGCTCATACTGGTCGGATCTAAATAAAATAAATATGAACACAACAACACAATTCATGTATGCTGAATAACATTCCTAAGGAATTTCATGACTGCAGTACAATTGCTTTTTATTAAGTTATGAACAACATAACAAAAATTCATCATTTCAAGGGACGTAACTCTGCTAATACTTACAGAATCAGAATAAAAATATATAGGTGCACAACACTTGCTGAATAACATTCCTGTGAAGTATTAAGACTATCAAGTTACGGACAACACAATAAAATATCATCATCCCAAGGGCAGTAACTCTGCAAATACTGGTCCGATCTGAATAAAACTATGTTGGTGCACAAGAACTCATGCAGACTCAAATATTCATTTGAAGTCTGAAGACTGTAGCACAAAATGTTCAAGTTATAGACAACACAAGCCAAATATAATAATTTCAAGGGCAATAAGACTGCAAATATTGGTCAAATCCGAATAAAAATATGTAAGTGCACAACAACTCATGCTGACTGATCTTCCTATATAAGCTTTGAAGACTGTAGCACAATTACTTCATCATTTTCAGTGATCGCCTCACTCTAATCAGAGTATCCTCGCGATTTGACATTTAACCAAACATACGCAGTTGATGGGCAGGACTATGATATTTACATATAAAAATTATTCTTTGTACAATTATTTTAAAACTAAAGGGACTGCCTCACATACTGGTGTATTGCAAAAATAAAATAGTCAAATATTCGCGTAATTTTGGTATAGGTGCCTGTATATCCCATAAACAACCACACTGACATCTAAAAAAACTTGATAAATTTCGGCATTATGTAGTAATTTAGTAATTTACATCAAAAAATCTATAGGGCATTAATACCCTATAGAATTAACACTACTATCACTTAAATTGTCTGAAATTTGTTCGCATTAGATGAAAACGAATAAAAAAACGAACCAAATACTAGGGGTGGGTCGATGCATCGAAATATCGATGCATTGCAACCCTGAGTGTCTCGATAGTATGGATCGATAGTAAAAGTCTCGATCCAATAACTATCGCCGATAGTTAGCTCAACTATCGACAGTTACGATAGTTTCCTTTTTATCAATAAAATGTATTATTAATTGTAAAACAACTTCCGTTCTCGTTAAAAAACTACTTTTAAATAATCGCACGCATCAAAACTTAAAAAAATTGCAATAGTTATTAATCTATCTCTGTCCAATTCATTTTAAATAATTTCCAAAAATAGTAGATTAGTATGTTGTACAACAAAAGGATATATTACACCGTGCAATTTGCAATTACAAGTTAACCTCTGGTTTTCAAATCGTGGCAATAACTATTGCAATAGTATCGCAATAGTTTCCAGAAATACAATAGTATCGCAATAGTTCTTTCAAAAATAGCAATAGTATTGCAATAGTCAAAAATGGACTCAATAATCAGCCCTACCAAATACCACACTAATGTATACGCTGTAGTTTGTTGACGTTACAGTTCAATCACATGTGAATAACATAATTCACAAAGCATGTTGGAAGGAAAAAATACTCAGTGGGCGATATAGAGAGTGGTTAAAATTGCTTTTTTGCACCAAATATTTCATAAAGCAACCGTCAGTGGCTTTCTATTACATCAATACTTAGTTAGGTTGGAAAATCACGATATACAAAATTTTTAGCCAAATCTGTGAGGCAGCCCCTTTAAAAACAAGAGATGCAGTTTAGTATTTGTAGCAAGTTGCCATAGCGGCCGTGAAACCCTCAAGGGTAGGCTTAGCAATGGCGTGTTGTTGTAAGTGATTCCAGAGAACTATGGATGAGGGGAAGAAACTGTGTTGATAGGTAGTTTTACTGCATGATATCTGATTAAGTTGTTGGTTATGGAAACGAGAAGATCTAGATGGGTGTAGGGGAGGATCAGGTTGAATGTCAACAAGGCCATGTCTGGTCTTATACAGCATAGTTACTTTGGCTATGTCTCGTCTGTAAAGTTACTGACGTCACAACATTTTGGGACAGACTGTCCGATGAACAAGGGCAAATCTATATCCCCCCAAAACAATTTGGTGGGAACTGAAGGAGTGCAGTATGAATGCTTTTCGAACCCAGGACCCTTCGTTTACAATGTGTGAATGTTCTCCTGACTCAGCAGTCTGGACACTAACACACTCCCTCACCCGTATTGTGCACCGGTTCAGACGGTTAAATAATCCAGTCATATTGAAATTTGTCTTCTAATTTCTGACTGATCTAAACAAGGCCGAATGCCGAGCATAGCCTTTATTTGCCAGTCAGCTTTCCGCTGAAATATGGCAGGAATATAGGGGGATCCATTAATTCTGCACATTACTAAATGCTTATAACTTCAACATCTTTAAAGCTATCGTATTAAAGAAAACATGTAATTGTAGAGTATACGTGAACGTTATGTTCTGATCTAAAATGGATCTTCAACAATAGAATCCTTATCTAAAGCAGATGTTCAATGTGACCACCCATTTTCTCTGAAATGAGTTTCAAACGTCGTTTTAACGTCTGTACATGACGCTGTTGCATGCAGCTAGCTAGGTAACCAGTCTCTTTTCCCGACGAATCAAATGTTTCATTTCATTGGACAGACCCAACAATATTTCTTCTTGCAGGCACATTGTGTATTTGGACACAGTTTTCAAGATTTCTTTTCACTTAATCGCAGATTTTCCCAATTCATAATAAAGTTTTATGATTCGAGTTTGGAAATACTCAAATTTATGACGTCATCGATTACGTCATAACGTGTCTTTGACGGCACAATGCCAAATACTTTTTTTATTTCAGCAGAAAATTTTATTTATTACCTTTCCAACAATACCAAATTTATACGTGTAATTAAAGAAATAGTGAAGTTATAGGCTTTTACTAATGTGCGGAATTAATGGATCACCCTGTATGTATGTGTGCCTCTACCCGGTTTTGAACCCGGGTCGCCAGATTAGACGGCAAGCGCGCTAACCATTGAGCTATGGAGGCCACACACATGTAGGTAAACATGATCTCGGAACAGATACAGTCAGTCCATCATAGGGCCATAAATGTCACTGCAGCAAGACAAAATTGAACCTGAGATCCTTCACTTAGAGTGAAATGTTAACTCTGTTGGAGGGCAGATTTGAAGACATTTTAAAAGCAGCCAATAGCACAATTTAATCCCAATTGACCATGGTTTCATAATCGGACAAAAAACAAAAGAAATATTAATTGGACAGGTCATTTTGATCAATCGTTTATATTACTTAATTGAATTGCATGGTGGGCTAGACCTCCATGGTCAATTTGATACATTTAGGATTTTTTTTCAAATTTACAATTCCATAAATCAAATTATTGCAAGATGAGCATATTACAAACAAGAGCCGTCAGAGACGGGTTACACTCCCCGTGGGGTGTTCGTCATAGTAACAGAACTCCAAAAATATGCAAAAGAGAGTTATGGTTCTTACACACTGTACATCCCCCTCAATGAGACCTTACCTATGAAGTTTCAAATTTATATCTCCAATACTGTAGGAGTTACGGTCTGGACAAGAATTAAGAATGAAAATTAACAAAGGGGAAAAACTCCAAAAATATGCGATAAAGAGTTATTGTATCGTGCACTGCACTTCCACTTGATCAGATATAAATACCTACAAAGTTTCAAATTGATACCTTCAATACTAGGAGTTATGGCCTGGACAAGAATTAACAAGAGCTGTCCACGAACAGCGCGCTCCACTATTCGCATCGCAATGCAAGGATAGTACAATTATTATGTATTCAAAACAAAATGCTTCATAATAGCAGCATTACCCTCTGCTGTGTAGAGGTTGGGGCTTCTAAGTCGAAAAAGGGGGATAATTTGGACAATATGCAGGACCGTTACCAACTCATGTGTAGGTCCCCTTGGTCATGAAGGTAAACAAATAAGCATTTCTTAGTCCAAAAGGGGGCATAATTTCAACAAAATGCTAAATAGTTATCTTCTCCTGTGTAGGGGTTGGGGTCATGATGGTGAACAATTAAGCAAAGTATCAATGCAATATGGCATTGCACTTTGAAGATATAAGGGATTAAAAAACCTGTACCTAAACTTTAACATTTGGATTTCCAAGTTCAAAAGGGGGCATAATTTCACCAAAATGCCTAATAGCGTTACCTACCCCTGTGTATAGGTTAGGGTCATGATGTTGAACAAGTATGCAAAGTATCAAAGCAATATGTCAATGCACTATGAAGATATTAGAGGTTAAAAAACCTGTACCTAAACTTTAACATTTGCACTATTTGCACTAAGTAGAAAAAGGGGGCATAATTTCAACAAAATGCCTGATAGTTACCTACTCCTGCATATGGGTTGAGGTCATGATGGCAAACAAGTATGCAAAGTATGAAAGCAACATCTCAAAGGACTCAGAGAATATAAGAGGTTAAAAAACCTGTACCTAAACTTTAACAAAAGTGCTACGCCGACGCTGGGGTGACTGCAATAGCTTCCCTTATTCTACGAATAGTGGAGCTAAAAATTACGAAGTGGAATAACTCCAAAAATATGCAATAAACTTAAGAGCTTTGGTTCTTGGGCACTGCACATCTCCTCAATGAGATATATTCACCTATGAAGTTTCTAATTGATATCTCCAATACTGTACGAGTTATGGCCCGGACAATAATTAAGTATAAAAATTACAAAGGGAAACAACTCTGGAATATGCACTTCCCCTCTGAGATCTATGCGCAACCAAAGTTTCAAACTACCATGTTATAGGTGTAATAGTTTTTGAGTTATCACCCAGACAAAAATATATCGGACAGACAAAGCGGCGACTATAATGCTCCCTAAATTTTTTTCTGGAGAGCATAAAAATTGTTTTATGTCCAGTGTATAACGGGCCTAAATTCAATTTGCTAAATTCTTTTAATCCTTTCTTGTAGATCAAGAAAGAATGCTTTCCATGTACTTCGATGAAATGAGGTCCGTGTTAAAGACAGCTACTTCCCTTAGTAATAGCAATGATCAGTTATCGTCAGGTGACATCGACTAATCAATGATGTTTGGGTTATTTGATCAGTCATCAAGTATACTCGATCATTGTATAATCCCTAACTGTGATACCTTCTTGAATTCCTTCTTGAATGTTGGGGATCTTCTATAAACCCTTTTAGGTTATTAGTTTTTCATAAAGCCACCTGCTTTAAACGTATATTCCATCACACTGGGTGTTAATAAGAAAGGTTGGAAGTACAAAGAATCACAAAGAAGGCAAATTGAATTTTAATGTTTTATTACATAATAATCGCACATGGTCCTGCATAATAAAATCTACAAAAATACATAAAATCACACAAGAGAACAAATATACAGTAACCTACATTACACATTCATAAAAAAACTTGAATGCTTACAAACTTAGACCCAACTACATTGTAATCTTAAAAGAAGGAAATCCAGCAAAAATGATTTTTTCATTAACACATAGTAACATGACGCATGGGAAAATACAACTGCTAGTGTCAAGTTTAAATCATTTCAGTAATAATTACTTCATTCACATTCAACAGAAGTGCAACTGAACAGAATTTAGAATAAAAAGAATTGTATTTCTAAAAACATCATTAAATAAAATATAAATCCTTAACATTGATTGACATTGGATCAATTTAACTGAAAGCCATATTTACTTAACTGACTATAAGTATTACAGCTCTTGTTGTAAAACTTGCTATTGCCATAGTGAGTGGTCTCAGTAAATTGGTAGTATACTCCTATGTGCTCTCACTTTGTGCTGCACCTCATGACACTTTCTAACAGATAAGCTTTACCAACCACAGTACAAGATGCCCAAAATACACTTAAACAATAATTTGTTAAACTAAAATATACAAAGTAATACCAGGTACAGGACCAACACTCAACCAGTATTAAACAAGATGCAAATCATGTACAAAGGTTACGACAGAAAATACAAGAGATGTGAAATGATAAGATGGCAAGAGACAAAACATTAACATTATTTGATCAAAACATGCGACTGTAAGTACATGTTTCATGTACCTTCTGTGATGTGTAATGAAGTAAAAGAGTACACAAACATGAGTGAAAGTTAGAAATTCTGAAAAAAATCTTCAAATCTTCACTAATTTTTAATTTATAATTAAGGAAAATAAAAAATTGTATTATTTGGTACACCTTTATATCAGGCACAGGCCTAAAACTTTCTCCCATGCAATAAATAAATACAAATGACTTCATGGACTGATCAAGGTAGCAGCTAGTTTATTTGATGGTGAATGGGTTGATAGTACAAGATGGAATTCTGTTAAATAGCTTCTCAATGATTTTGAGGGGTACATTCTTTCCTTACAACAGAATTATCACACTGATGTAATTTAAGACGTACATCCAACACACTACCGTCAGAAAAACTGTACAAGTGTGTGCATACATGTGTGCTTCTGTGTGACTTGCAAATGAACACAAATATATTCTTCAAGTAAGAATGTTAACAGTTTTCCCAATCATTTGAGCCAGACATTAGAACGACTGGCTTTTTCACTCACTATGAAATTTGTTAAATGTCCTGTGATCATGTGGTTTCATCACATCATTCCACCCATACCGCCCATTCCTCCCATACCACCCATTCCTCCCATACCGCCCATTCCTCCCATAGCGTCGGCCTTATCATCCTTAGGCATCTCCGTGACGACACATTCTGCTGTAGATAACAGTGAGGCGACACCTGAAGCATCTACTAATGCTGTCCTTATAACCTGTTGAAAAATAACAAAGAACAATGATAAACTAGAAGGGCTTTGGCACAAAAATGTATGTCTCCCACCAAGAGAAATAACTCTGTCAAAATCACCCACTCTGAAATTCCCAAGAATATGCACAACTAGGCTTGGTACCAAGTATTCACGGAAAGTTTCATTGAAATCAAACCAGTGGTTAAGGCTTACAAGCGCGTACAAATATTTGTGAATTAATAGCTTAATATGACTTCAAAATATAAGTACATAGCTACATATAAGCTGCGTATTGGGGTAATTACCCAATTAATTTTCTTAAAAACCCAATAGATTTTGAGCAGAGGGAGAAAGAAAAAGCAAAGACAATTTGAAATACCCAAATAGAAAAGGATGTTATAATGAAAAATAGTACATAAAAGCTTATTTACCCTTTGAGTTTTATTAATAACCCTATTAGAATTTGTCAAAACCCAATCAAAATTGAAACTCGGGGGTAAAATACCCAATTGACTAAAACATCGGTAGCTCTGTAAGCAAATAATTTTTATGAGTCAATCTAATTCTTCAGACCAGGAAAATAGTTTGAGCCATTAACATGTTCCAACGATATTTTGAAGGACCGTAGTACCTGTTCCAGGTTTCTAGGGTGTTTGAGGCATCTACTATATAGTTCTACTATATTTTTAATCAAGTAATGTTATTTACCTTAGTTGGGTCAAGGATTCCACGTTTCAACAAATCTGTCATTTCACCTTCCAATGCATCGTACCCCATGTTGCCTCCAGCACTAATGATTTTCTCGATAATAACGCTTGGTTCAATACCGGTGTTTGCTACAATTGTCTGGGCAGGTACACGTAATGCTCTGCGGACGATTTCCACACCTGTAGAGAAAATTTGTTTATGAAGTTATAATTCTGTTTCAAAGTATGGACACATGGACGGTTAGTAAAGTCAGGTCTGGATATAATGACACCCAATATACTGACTAACTTATTTACTGACAGTGATTTTTCTTGAACAAAATTAAAAAGCCTGTGCCTCTAAAATTGGGAAAGTTTAGCGCAACAATTGGTGAAACTGGGAATTATTATAAAGATTGTTTTGGTTAAAAGTGTTCATATTTTGCTATTTTCCACTGATAATACTCTAGTCATATGTAGCAACAACTTTTGCAAATTTGAAAATCTATTGTTTTGACTTTAAAACAGCTATACTGTAGTTGCTTTGAAACCAGCAAGCACAAAAGGGGGAAAATATGCATACTTTTTTGGGAAAAATTATAATTTTTTGGGAAAAGTTGAGGTTATTTTGCTGAGGGAAGGTGCCTGTATTCGGCCCTAAAAATAGCCCAAACAAGACTGCGTTCAATAAACGCTTATGCCCCCATGGAAGCCTTGTCCATAAAAAAGCTAAGTCAATTAGGGGCCATAATTCTGTAAAATGTGGGAGAGCGTTACACTGCTTTGATAATGTAAGAGGCTTATGATGGTAAACAAGTATGTCAAGTTTGAAGGCAACCCCTTGATGTAAGACGAAACAAGAAATGGACACTTAATAAGTCAAAGTCCAAAATTAGGTCAATGTGAAGGTCAAAATGGGGTCAGGTGATACAGGCGTGTGAACAGTGTTCATATACAACATCCATGCAAGTATGTAAGCTTTGTAGCAAGCCATAACAATGCTAGAAGAAACAGTCCATTTGGGTAAACCAGGACGGACAGGTGAATCACTATATCCCTCCCGATCTATCGATACGGGGGCACGAAAATCACTGACTGACATCATTTTATGGGGACAAATAATCCTTAATGCTCTTTGTACCAATTCAGTATACTGACATATTTGTAACAACGACTTGGAAACAAACAAGGTTGTTGTATCGAAACCTGACTGTATACAGTAAATGGCTGAAATATTTTTGAAATTTTGAGTAAATCATGGGGAAATTTTAAATTGACTCCATTTACTTACCAGTTTTCTGGTCATCATTAGCTGTGGCTACACCATCGAGGGCAGGTAGACATCTGAGTAAAGCAGTACCACCTCCGGGTACTATACCTTCCTCAACAGCGGCCTTTGTAGCATTGAGTGCATCATTAACACGGTCCTTCTTCTCATTGACTTCTACCTCACTGGTACCACCAACCTGACATAACAAAAACAGTTGTTTTTTTCGTTATATTATAGGGTTTGTTATAAAGCCCCTTCCCCTGGAAAAAAATCTTTAAAATCATCCATTTTCCCCAAAAATGAAGTTAACCTAAGCAATATCATTGCCTTTGTTACCAAAATACCAATATATTTTCCCTATAACTAAAGACAGGGCCCCATTCCCCAAGTTTTGAAAAAAGCTCTGATATGCACCCATTGTAGTTATGTTAAAGATCACGATAATCATGATGGTTGACCTCAAAATAAATAGGGGTCAAGTTTTAATGGTCACCAACATCCCTATAAAGTTTGACGATCCTAAGCACAACTATTCTTGAGTAATTGATTTGAAACCCTTTTGGTCAACTTATTCAAGTTAAAGGTCACAGCAACCTTTGGCTTACTACCCTCAACATTACGAGGGAACATCTCCTGATGCTGACCAATGTTAAAATTTCAGGATCCCACGGCCAAGCGTCCTAGAGTAATTGATTAGAAACTGTTCGGTCTAACAATTGACAAGACACACAGACTGACATATGCAAAGCTTCATACCCCTCATCTTAGCAAAACACCATGAATACAATATTGACACATACTTCTCCAAAAGCAAAATTGCATGACATCTTAATCAATATCATGCATTGTGTCATAGCAACTAATGGATCACAAACTTGTGTAAACCCTGGGAGCCAGCAGAGTTGGTAGTGTGAGACCGCCACATTTGGCAGGCTATCTTCCTCCATGACATAAGCTACAGAAATACTTTCCACCAAACACAAAAAGTACATGTACTCACCTTAAGTACAGCAATTCCATTAGACAATTTAGCCAATCTTTCGTTCATCTTTTCTTGTTCATATTCTGATGTTGACAGCTCAATATCTTCTCTGATCTGATTCAGCCTCTTCTCAATATCAGCGGCTTCACCTCGACCCTGTACATTATAATACACATTGTAAGCAAACTTGTACTGTTATCAACTTCATACCAAACTACTAATTAGAACAATAAAGATGCAAGTGGAACTACCAGTTGAATACAGAAGTCTTATTACTGAAAAGTCTTTAAAGCCACATTAAGCACCGAGAGGCTATTTTCAAAAAGCAATAACTTGGAAACCTATCTGCATGGAGAATGATGCATTTTAAGCACTTTAGTTGAGTCCCAAAGGTGGAAAAAATACCATAAATTGGGTTTGTAGACAAAATAACAAATTGTAAACAATAAATGCATGATTTATAGTCTAAGGGAAGCAACCCTTGCAAAATTAGTATTTTGTCTTCCATACATTTTACTTAAGACGTGATTTTGGCATACTATTTCGACAGACGAAATTCAATTGAAAAATACTGATTTGGACTGACAGAAATTCCTGTAGTTTTATATTAAACAGAGGAAGCATACTACAAAATCCAAAGTAATCTATTTGGACTGACAAGAGTGTGGGTCCTTTTAGCCTCCATGATTGAAAAAAGATAGTGTCAAGTCCCAGTGATTTTTATCCTTCTTTATTAGGGTCCTGTAAACAGTCCCTTTCCCAATAGCAAATAGGCTATAATTTCCCCAAATTTGAATAGAGAAATTCCCAATGATTTCTTTTTCAAAATCGGACATAAAATGATAAAGTTATGACCATTTATGACAAGAGGCCAAGCTAAAAATTTCAAAGAAACCAGTAAACAGTCACATGTAATCTCTTTTTCTGTTTTATTTGGCCTTTCCGCTTCATAAAATTTCCCAATTTCAAGTTGTCACAACGCGAAAATCCCCATACAGAACGGACCTGAACCCTTTCACAAAGAGGCAAAAAAATCACTGCTGAGTCCTGTGACAGCGCGATCTTCGGGCCACCATGATTGAAGTAAGATAGTGTCAAGTCCTGTGACAGAATACTCACTTTCATCATCAAAGTATCATCCTTGGTGATGGTCACTTCACCGATGCCACCAAAGTCATGCATCTGTATATCTTCTAATTTAAACATATCAGCCTCATCACCAAACACTACACCACCACTAGCTACAGCCATATCACGTAGTGTGTTCTTTCTGTTATCACCGAATCCAGGTGCTTTCACGGCAACAACTTGTAAACCAACCTTCAGTCTGAACAAAAAAAACCAAGTTTATATATACTGGGAAAGAAACAAAAGCACACCTTGTAACTTTGTGATAGGTGAGCTAAATTAAAATACAGTAGAAACTTAACGAAAATCAGGTTTTCTACCGACAAGTTATATCGCTAACATGTAATATTGATAAAATATCAGCTGATTGGGACATGACCCTTGCAATAGCATTAACATTTTTTCCCCCAAAAAACAACCAATGGAGATATATTTTTAAACAATTTTCCTTTGGCAATCAGTTAATAATGAAAGCCTGACAAGGTCTAAACATATATCCCTACTTCTTCTTCAAATAGGGTCAGACATAATTTGACCATTTCAATTCAGGAAGACAAAATGCCTTAACAGCCACACAGAAAGCACAAGAAGATTTTTTAATTTTACAAGGATGTTCATACACCCTGAAAGTTAGCAAAACTGGTCGGACATTTGGTCCGGTATGGTCTTACAAACTGCCGGACCAAAAGCAAAACTGCAGAACAAAAAAAAACGGTCAAGAAATTTTTTTTTGGAACTCAAAATAAATGTTTTTAACACTCAATTTTTGTCCAATTAAACTAACCAGCTATGATATATCATCCATTTCTCAATGAAAGTATGTATATTTCATGGAAAGTATTTGTTTTCCTGTTTCTTTATACTCTGTGCAGACGGCCGCAGTTAAATAAATCTGTTTACGTGCTTGCGCATTTAACTACGCCATTTTTTATTTTAACAATTGTGGATAAAGGCCAGTTCGTCGGACCAGCGAATTTCGGAATGACTGGATGTTGTTTTGCAACAGTACATAAGATATCAATTTAGACTTGGACATACCTGTTTAGTACAAGGGTACTCAATGCTTCACCATCAACATCTTCAGCAATAATGATTAGAGGTTTTCTGGCTTGATTGGCTAATTCTAATGCTGGTATAATGGACTGTATGCTTGAGATCTTCTTCTCACTCAACAGAACTAAAGCATCTTGAAACTCACATTTAGCTCCTGTTACAGAAAAATAGTTAAGTTCATACTAGAATATACAATGCAACCTCTTCAGAGTGGGCCAACACTTCATAGAGCAACAACCTCTCTTTTAAGAGCAACATAATAATTCTTTAACCATTTACTGTATACTATATACAGAGCTACAGATAAGGTTTTAGTTTATTGGGTATTCTACCCCTGAGTTTCAATTTTGATTGGGTTTTGACAAATTTTAATTGGGTATTTAATAAAACTCAAAGGGTACATAAGCTTTTAAAGGGTGTAAAGAAAGTTCGTTCCGGTCGGAAAGTATGGCGTATTTTTATTTTTACCAAGCGAAATATTACGAAATTTGCTATGAAGGTAAAGTACTAAATTTAGGATATATATGTTGATTATTTTTGCTTGAATTCCGTTTGGAAGGACACCGTTGTCATGGATTTATATAACGCGGAAGTAGGCGTACGTTAACGTTACGTCCATTTAAAAGATGAGTCGACAAACAGAAATAACTGCAAAAATGAAACAAAGCCAGATTTAGGCATTTTAGACATTCATATTGTTAAACAATACGTTATGCTTAAAATTATTGACGGCTAAAGTACTGGTACTCATACAATTGGAGCACAACTACATGGGTGAAAGTTGAGAAATATGAAAATACTGAAAGATAAGCTGGGGGCCAGGGGGCCGCAGGACCCCCTGTCGGTCCAGGGCAAAGCCTTGGCCAGGGGGCCGGAGGCCCCCGGAAGCTCCATGAAAACAGCATTCTAAAGTACTTCTGAAAGCAAATTCTGGCACTTCTGACTTGCTGTCATAAAAAATAAAAGGCCCCCAAAAAGCTTGTTCATTGATAGTTGCCTATTCTTGTGTAGAGGTTGGGGTCCCAATGCATGGGTAGGGGTCTACAGACCCCCCCCCCCAGAAGCTTCTGAGAATTAGTGATTTTGATTGTCAATAATCAGCATAACTCAAGCATCATGAGATTGCCAAAAACCGACCTACTGTCATGTAAAATGTCTGTATGTGTGAACATTATCATCTGATGTATGGACTATGTATGGATATAAATATCTACACAAAAAACTCAACACATTCCTTTAGTACAGTATAACCTCCCGAAACGGCACCTCTGAGAAGCGACAACTTCCGAGGAGCGGCACTTTTATTCCCCCCCGTTCGTTTTCACTCTTATTTTAACCTCCGTAGAACGACACCTCCGCAGAGCGGCAAACGGCCGTTAAAATTGTATACCTGTTGTATGGTTTACCTCTGAGAAGCGACAGGTGTGTTTGTACAACGGCATATTCACACGTGTTTACATAACTCCATACTATGGTGTTTTCTATTTTTCGCACCTTCGTGGATTATAATAATTATCGCTCATCAGGTAGCCACGGGCGCAAGTAAATTAGCGACTGTCTTTGTGATCAGTTAGACAATATGACACAGTAACACCGTACATGATGATATGCATAAAACTCGGATTTTATTTAATCAAAGTCGTAGTCCAGTCAGGATAAAAATCCACTGACGCAGCGGTCGAGTCCACTATAACGGTGTAAAACCAATTATAAAGGCTTATACTGTACAAACAACTATACTTTCAATGCTAAACTAACACACTTAACTTCGTTCTACCTGTTTAGACAATGGTTGTGATTTTTTGCGTACACATAAACTGCAACGTCACTGTCACAATATCCTAACTGGGCTAGAATTATCAATATCAAAATATCAATACGCGCTTATAAATCAGTATAAGGAAGGAAATTCACGTACACGTCGTGTTAATGGTTAATCGATCACGTCGTCTAAAACTGTCAATTTCAGCATATGCACTGACCAAGTTACACGCGAGTCGAGTTAAACAAATTACCGGTCACGTGTGCAAATTGTGTAGTGAGCGATATGACGAAATAGAGATTTTAACACTTTGAAGGTAAACAATTCAATTGAATACGGCATGTGCGTAAAATAATATGGATTCCGTTTATAATGTTGAGAGTTGCTAGACCCGTGAAATGTACGCATTTTTGTATCTATATAATCATCGATCTTATTAATTAAATAATCGTCAGAATTATGTCGCAAAACGCGCGGCTATGAGTAGATCTAATTTTATGCATTTAATCACAAACAAACGACATCAATTAAGATTACCGGGATTATGTGCACTCGATAGTCTATCAACGACATTCTGAAAAAGTCGACCTCTACAGAGCGACACCTCCGCAGAGCGACAGTTTTTTCTGCCTCCGCCGGATGTCGCTCTACGGAGGTTATACTGTATATTGAATTGTAATATTTTGTTTACTGTAAATAGGTTTCATATTTAGCCAATATAAAAAATACTTTATAGAAGAACTGTGAATAAGTGGATTCAAAAGAATCTGATCAATCATCATTTGTGTTACAGAATCTGATAATGAACTAAAATAAGTTTCTGTTGTTGATTAATTAAGTAAGTACTGTATCACTAAGGACTATATTTGGTTAAAATTGTGCTTATGTATATTTGCAAGCAAGAAAATGACTCTACTTCAGGTAAATTACAATTTTCCATTTAAACTTAAAAGTAAACAAGAGATGTTTGTAAAACATGTATGCCCCATGGCAGCCCAATAGTCAGAAATAGTAAAGGCCAGTGACATGGACCGTTGACCTACTGATCTCAAAATCAATAGGGGTCATCTACTGTTGATGAATGACCTCAATGTAAAGTTTTAAGATCCTAGGGCAAAGCGTCCTTGGATTATTGAACGAAAACCATTTGAATAGTCAGAAATGGTAAAGGTCACATTGATCTTGACCTTTGACCTACTGACATCAATAGGGTCCGTCTACTGTTGATAACCAACCTCCATGTAAAGTTTGAAGATCCTAGGGCAAAGCGTTCTTCAGTTATTAAATATAATACCCCCTCATGGCCTCATCAAAGATGGGGGCATAATAATATTAGATCTACTATAGGAGAAACAGTGTATGTAGTCACTCTTTTTGTCAGTTTACTAACAAAACATTCAGGCCCATTTAAGGATTACATGTACACACTGGGACATTTAGTAACAAAGAAAATAATGTTTTTATTTAATTTCCGAATTGTGCTGTGTCCCGCCGTCTTTAACCTTTTTAACTCTTCACTGTAATTACTTGTGCATCGCTCACACGATCTTGTAAATTTAAAGTACAATATTGCCCCAGAGTGGGACCTCTTAACTGGAAGAAGGTCCCTGTTCATCAAATAGGCCTTCTGAACCATGTTGACAAAATACAATTTTTCTCAATAGCCCAGCTAGGGATCCAAAGAGGATACTGTTTGGCATGTTATTCCCCATATTGACATGCAATGAATTGGTTTTTTTTAATCATCATGACATGGAGGTATAAAATGTCTGTAAGTGTACCTATATAGATCCAGTACACTGACTGGGACCATTTATTATCATGTCCCACTATCAAGTCGTCGTACTAATATCCTGAGATTGTGTGTAAATAATGATTTCTCTTCTTTATCGAAGGCCGTTTTTTAGTTTCTGTCTGTGCAGGGTTATGTCGTCAAACCGGGTTTTACGCATTTTGTGAACATTCTATGCTCGACACAGGCGACATTGTGTACGTGTATTGATAAAAGTTGTACTTTTTATGTATAATATTATATTGTCTTGAAGTGTGCAGTACAAATTAAATGATTGTATTCGGCTTGTTTAAAATATTGGACATAATGTTGAGTTGGGTATATGAGGGCCAGTCATAAAGAAAGACCCCTGTCTTATGTATTCATAGTAATGTGAAAGATATTTTTATCGGGTCGAATCCCTTTGGCTTGTAACTGCTACAAATAACACTGTGTTCACCCCCCCCCCCCCACACACACATACAATGCTGAGTAAACTAAAAGTCCCATTTATATTGCCAAGAGGTTTTTATTGAACTTATTTGCAGCATCGAAATATTACAATTTCCAGAGTTTTTGACGGAAAGAACGGCGTTGGACTGTACCTAATTTCTTTTTAATTCAACCATTCAAAGCTTTGTCACGCTCGTATCCGATTCGCCAATGTATTTCAACTGTTTCCCGATCGCCAATTATTCCTGACATACTTCTCTCAAGCGCTTAATTGCGTTTGAAAAATACGAAATTCCACTTTTGATTTGATTACAAATGTCTAACAAACTGGTACTGAATACCAGAATAGCGGAAAGATCGAGTGCCGTGATTGGTTCAATGAATTACTAGGATGCATGTAGAGGTAACTTTAGTGGCCAATCAGAACGGTCGTTTCATTTGTGCGCTGGAAAACCAATACGGTCTAAAACAATGACGAATATCGCGGTAGCGCTAGCAAAAGTCTGCATACCCCCCCCCTCTCAAATTTTTACGACGGATTTACGCGATTTGGAAAAACGGTCTTGGGACATGTCTAAAATACGGAAATCCGTCATAAAACGGAAAACTTTCACCCATGCAACTACGTATTTGAAAGAACATAGTATCGATTTCGTCGAACGTGAAGTGGCGTAAACGTTAAGCGAAAATTGAGAGTAGGGTAAAGAAAATGACCGACTGTGTAAAAAATAACGGCGGAAAATTACATAAATAACTTCTACGAACATCATAAGGCATTGGCGAAGACATGCCTCATTTTTCAAGTAAAGAGTAACTAAATAAATTCAAAAGTAACGAAACGCCCGAGTTGACAAAAACGCGCAATTTAGAAATAAATACGTATATGGGGAAACAAAAGGCATTTATTTGCAAAACAAAAACTCTTATAGCATCATAACTTGGATGATATTTTGTTCTTATATAACATTAAATATTAGTTTAGTTCATTACAAGTTTAAAACATACACAACGATACAGTGAGTGGACAACAAAGGGAGTATTTCGAACTTGACCCGGTCACAACGTTGTTTACGTCATATTCGAAACAAGATTAACAAATTTATTTATTGCGTTTGAAAAATTATTGACAGTCATATCAGCTAAAACTGTTATACATAATGATGTTATTGTACCAGGATACTGAATATAAAATTTGGTGCAAATATATTTATTAGTTTTGTGTACAAAAGCTTTTCAAAAACCGGAACGAACTTTCTTTACACCCTTCATGTACTATTTTTCATTATAACATACTTTTCTATTTGGGTATTTCAAATTGTCTTTGCTTTTTCTTACTCCCTCCTCTCAAAACTATTGGGTTTTTAAGAAAATTAATTGGGTAATTACCCCAATACGCAGCTTATCTGTAGCTCTGTATATACCTTCCAGAGCAACCACCTATGTACAACAAACAGTATTTCCCAATGGGTGTTGCTCTAGAGAGGTTTTACAGTCTAGTACAGATGTATTAACCTCATCCTTCAATCCACATTAGCATAATTTAAAAAGTGAAATTTTGTCTCTTAATTATGGTTGTTTTACAATTATGCACTAGGTGTAAGATAAACACTATCTAAATGACCAATAATACACAACTTGTCTGCAAACAGTGATATAGTCTGCACAAGAACAGTACAATATTCATGCATAAAGAATACCTTATACCATTCCACATATTTTGGTAATTCGGATGTTTTATAGGATGCTGACAGTCATGGCGAAAGGATTTTGGACTCAGTAGGACATTCGGTCTGACGGGCTCACAGGATCTGTCAGACCGAATGAGAATCCGTCAGACCGAAAAAAATCCAGAAACAGCTTTTTGAATTTGATGGGTAGGCCCTTCTTGATAGTCTATCAATGAGGAAATTTTGAAGTTACTTCTTCCAGTTATGAATTTGTTAGAATTTTTTAGATTTGAATTTGTTTCAGTGCTTGAAGGATATGATTGAACACATATGCTGCATGTCATTATGTTCAGGTTCTTGTCATAGACAAGCCACTCAAGATTTTGCATCCATGGCATTTGAAATTGCCGTTCATATTTTTTTGTTGACTGTATCATCATTATTGGTAGAAGGACGCTTTAAGGCTTTATCAGGAGTGGCATTTTTATGGTATTTTAACTTCTCAAACACGCTAATTATGAAAATTGACGACAATTGACGAGCACTATCGAAAACTTCCAAAAATCGTTCACCTTTCAATCTTCAGGTGAAATGTTTATATCGACACCATTCTGCAAGGTGCGCGTGAGAAACAAATACTAGTGATAATCACTTACCAACACGAAAATAAACAAATTTTCGGCGATTAATTTGACGATTTTGGCGGCGATATCGTCGGACTTTTTGGACTGACGAACTGCAGAGATTCGTCGGCCCGAAATTGACGCTCGTCGGCCATGTCCGATGGTCCGACGGCTTTCGTCATGACTGTGCTGAGACGGACAAGTACTCTTCAAGTCAATTAAGTGTAGTGTGGAGATATTAACATGTTCCCTGACCTGCTATAAGCATAAGTTAACAGCTGGTACCTTGTATGTATTTTTTAACCTGGTTGCATGTTTTCATAAGCAGGAAGTTTCACGAAGACGCTCCAGGTGCAATACAAACACAAATCAAACAGACGATTTGCTAGCAGAAACTGATATATTCAAATGAAGAACCTCGCAATGTTATCATAAATAAAGGTTAGGATCAAGTCTATATCTCTGCAGTATTAAACATAAATTAAAGCAAGCTTTACCTTTTGTTGAGTTGATGAAATATGGTGAAATGTATCCTCGGTCAAATTTCATTCCTTCGATGGTTTCCAATTCATCTTTCAATGTTTTACCATCCTGAAATCATTGAAGCACATACAGTATAATAATATATCATGATTATCATAACATAGGAGTGAGCCTTAAGTAAGGGTTAGACCTTGGACGTAAGAGTAGTTTCAAAATACTAGTAGCCCGAAATTCTATTGGTTGATAAAAGTGCATTACATAAATTATTCAAAATTTAGGTATATTTATATTATACTTACCAGTATCTTCACAGTCAAATTTGTTATAATGTTGGGAAAGAGTAAACTTGTTGCACGTGAGGAAGCCTAGGATCAATTCAAATTGTCCTTGTGCAGACACATTCATCATTTATGGCGGATACAGTTCATTTCTTTTAACTGGTCAACCATAAACCATAATAATTTTTAATTATTATTCTGTACAGTAAACTAGTATTCAGGTTCTTAATTCTGTTTTAGCAAATCTTGAATACCAACTAGAAGGGTTTATGTATGTCTTCCACACGGACATAACTTCGGCAAGCCAGCAATTATTCATGTAGTTTCATGGAAATCTGACCAATGATTAAGGAGAACAAAGGCAGACAAACATCCATCTAGACAAACACACGTCCAGTGCAAAATCAGTATGTCTCTCCCATTATATATCTTTATAGGAAGGAAAATTTAGGATTAATAATTTATAAAGACCGTACCTTGACAGTGATAACACCATCTCTTCCAACTTTCTTCATAGCATCAGAGATGAGATCACCCACTGACTTATCACCATTAGCAGAGATGGTGGCTACCTGCAGAGTGTAAAAGAATCATATAATTAAATATTACAACACTTCTTTCTGTGACATTTTATATTTCTGAGTGTTTACGACTTGCAATAATTTATATATGAACCAATTGTATCAAACTTGCCCACTTCAATGAAATGGCAGCGAAATTAATCAAGAACTGTAGAAACGTTTTTAAAAGCTGAGTAAAAGTCGACCATGTCGGAAATTCGAATATTTGATCATTTTGCAGAAAAAATCGGAGAAACTCCGACTGAATAGGAGAACTTGGCAGGTATGCATTATGCACCAATAGGCTTGGTAACAAGTATTCATATGAAGGTTCATTGAAGTCTGACCAATGGTTAAGAAGAAATAGCACAGACAAACTTTGTTTGTTTGACGGACATCAGACAGACAGTTGTCTATCACAAAATCATCATGTCTCCCCTACTTCAATTTTGTGGTAGACATGAAACACTGCAATACATATATTAACATACCTGTGCAATTTCTTCTGGTGTTGTTACGGGCTTCGACATTTTCTTTAACTCTTCCACCACAGTATCAACAGCCAGCATCACACCTAAACATATACAGTAATACCTCAATAAAAGCAAGCCTTTTTTTCAAAAGAAGGGGAAGGGGCTTTTCTTTGAATTTGTGGAAAAAATAACTATAAAGGGTAAGGAAAAACTTGGGTGTTAATTGGATTATAGGGGAAAATTGCACGCTTTTAAAGAATTTTCCTGAGGGGAAGACGTCTGTAAACGACCCTGCTATAGAAGGGAAAAAGCCCTGAATAGAACCACCTCCTGATCGCTTGTTGAGGTCAAGCAGAGGGCACATGTATGTGACAACAGTGAAAATTGACATGGAAATTGTGTTAATTGCCTGAGGTCTTATTATTGAAATGGTATTTAGTCAAGGTTTTACTGTATTACTTAACTGATGGCAAAAATGCTGACAAAATAAGATAAACAAAGAAATATCAAATACTGAACTGAAGCCTGTAATCAAACATAATTTTTCAATACTTATGATGAAAACCCTATAAATGCAGTTGTTACACCAAGGCTTCTTTCGAGAGAAATTTTAACTGAATCATACCCTTTCTAATTTCAACTGGATTAGCTCCCTTGCTGATAGAATCAAAACCTTCCTTAGCGATAGCACGAGCCAGAACGGTGGCTGAGGTTGTTCCATCACCAGCTTCATCATTAGTATTGTTTGCAACGTCTTGTACCAACTTTGCTCCTATGTTCATATATTTGTCTTTGAGATCAATGCCTTTGGCAACTGTTACACCATCCTTTGTGATCTTTGGACTGCCCCAACTTTGTTCCAGTATAACGTTCCTACCCTGAAACACAATAGAAGCAAGATTACCATATTAGTTTTATCGAAGTTCATTTGCACAAATATACTATACAGGGGTTCAACTAGCTTCTGAATCTGAAGGGTCATTTTGATGATTTGGACTACATTTTACCATTGTATATACAGCAAAATACCCATGATTTTTAGAGAAAATGACCCTTCAAACAAAAATCTTGAGGGTCAAAATGTGGCTTTTTTGTAAATTCAAGGGTCAAAACCCTTACTCCTGGGTCAAATGGAACCCCCGCTATACATAGTTAACCAATGAAAGATTCCAGGTTTAGACCAAGCAATTTTTGAACTCAAGTAAAGAACAGCCCAAACATGACATAATAACAGAAGAACCAAGCAGCTATTGCCATGGTTACAGTAGAAAAACTTGAAGATCTAAATATATATATTTAGGTCTTTGAAAAACTTTAGCTTCAAATTTAGTATCAAAATTTAAATTCTCGTCAGTGGTAGCAAGGTGACATACTGACATGAAAACAACTAAGCACTGAATGTACAAAAGCAAGTTCTTAACAATATGTAAAGATATTTTAATTTAATGACTTTAACAGTGACTGTACAAATAACCATTTTACATTACATACTTGTGCAAAATTGCTTGTAAGAGATTGTTTTCAGGTGTAAATGGATAATTAAAACATGCATAATAATTTCTTATTTCAAAAATATATCATTTTCTAAATTGGCAACACTTTTCATACTTTTGGTCCCATTGTTACGGCTACAGCATCAGCCAACATATCCACACCCTGGATCATCAAGGCCCTTGCTTCCGTGCCGAACTTCAAGTCTTTGGCATAGCTTCTGGCAAGTGATGGCGTAAATTTCTTGCCAACAGCACTACGGATGAGTGGAGTAAGTCTGTACATTCTGCAACCAAGCAATTTATATGATGTAATAGGTTATCACAATGACCAGAGGTCATTATCTAGACTATACAAACTTATAAATCTAATGTTATGCAATTGAGATAAGACAATATTTATGTTACAATATATTTGTAAATGCATGACAATGAAACTGCATTGTTTTGGTTGAAAAATACAACTTCAACCATTGCCATAATCAACAAACACATTATATTTGAAGAAATTTACTTGAGTCATCCACATGGGTGCAAAACAACTGCAAAACACGTGTTCGAATGTCAGCTGCATAAATAGACAAGATTTATCACAATTTAGCCTTAATCGGCAAGTTAAAACAGAAAATGCTTAGCAGACATACTTACTTGTCCTTTTTAGTTGATCTTTCACTTGAAATATGTCTAATTCACGAGAGTTGTTGCTTTTTACGCCGGTATTTCTGCTCTTGATGTTGTGAGCTAGCTCTTCAGTTAGGAGACGTAGGTGACATTGACCCCATAACCTTGTCGACCTGTGCATAACTAAAATTTGCTAAGATATTTATTGCAATTTTCAATTCGTAGAACGTTAGTCTGCTAAAATCGGTTTAAATTTGTGAGAAATATGAATCCCAGATGAATTAGCCCAATGGAAGCTCCTGACATTAAGTTGATTTTATATAACATGTTCTGATGCAATGAAGGGTTTTAAATATCCATAAAATAAGTATAGGGCCGCATGTTTGGGAGAAGCCAGTTTATGTAAGATAATTAATTATTCATTTTATTTCATCGGCTAATTTCATTACTTTAAACTTGATTTATTTTAACATTTTCAGAATTGATTTATTAGCAAGCATTAATTTACTTGTGCTAACTTATAAATGAAAGCTTATGACAAAGAATATTAAAAATTAAATACATATGCAATAGATTGTCCCTCATTCAAGGTCATAAAGCCGGTCGTCGATTGCACATGTGTTCAGTCTAGAAAATTCTTAATTGTCGCTGATAAACAACATACAAAGATGGTACGTAATGCTTCTTTTCCGCCTTGATTCGAAAATTTACACTGATTTTTCCAAGTTGTCTTAATAAGAATGTTAAGTTTCTTGATTTTATTGATTGTGCTTCCAAATGCTTTTCACGCATTCGTACCCAGGAACTTTCGTAACTAAGTCCCATTTCGTTCAGGGAAACCATAATATGCTCGCAGCACGTGTTGTAAATTGCACATTATGTGATACTAGTGAGTTCAAAACCGTTTCAGTTATCATGATTTTTTATTATTTCTGCCCAATTTGTCAATAATTATTTGATGGAAATAACAAAATAATTGATCTCTTTCAGGCCAGAGCATTCAAGAAGTTCTTACCAATGTTTGATCGGGTTTTGGTGGAGAGATTTGCTCCTGAAATGAAAACAAAATCTGGTTTAATGATACCTGAGAAGGCACAGGGAAAAGTATTGGAAGCCACTGTCGTTGCAGTAGGTGGAGGTTCTAGAAAGGTAATATTATAATGCACAATTTTTATCATTTAAGCACCGCGTATAAACCAAATCACTGTACGACTTATTGGGATACTATTGGGAAACATCCAGGCTGGCAGTGATTTTTTTGGCTATTTTTGGGGCCGAATACAAGCCCCTTCCCCTAGCAAAATAACCACCATTTTCCCCAAAAAATCATATTTTTTTCCCCAAAAGTAAGCATATTTTCCCCCTTTCGTGCTCGCTGGTTTCAAAGCAACTACAGTCTAGCTGTTTTAAAGTCAAAACAGTGGATTTTTAAACATGCAAAAGTTGTTGTCACATATGACTATGAGTATTATCAGTAGAAAATAGCAATTTATGAACAATTTTAACCAAAACAATCTTTTTAATAATTCCCAAATTGCGCTAAATTTCCCAATTTTAAAGGCACAGGCTGTTGAATTTTGTTCAAGAAAAATCACTGTCCAGTGATTCCTAATACTGTACGAGTTATTTGACGTGTAATCATTATTACGATAACCGGAAGTTGACTCGTTTATACACTGACAGGCTCCACGAAAAAGTTTTTAAACTTGTCAGTCTGAATTGGTAAAATGAGTGAATATTCCTCTTCGTCTAATAGAAAAACACAGGATTTTCTGTCCGTCCGAATCAAAATTTGTCAGTCAGGAGCCTGCTGTGATGAGAAAATGTGTCATTGGAAACATAGCCTGGTATGATTATTGTGAGTGATAGGCCTATTGACAGTGTGACAGTATGCTCATAGATGGTCTTCATGGTTAACAGGAACAATCTATTCCCCAAGTTGGAGTCCTAGGGTAGCCATTATGTTTTCACCACCTGTTTAATTGCCCCAAACATGAATCTTCATAATGGCTAATATTTCATTTACCATATCTACAGTTTACCATTCTCTGCATTCACCTTTTAATGCTTTTACTTGGTCCCCAATGTTCAACTATAATAACTAGGCCTAATTAAAAGTGGGTTTATCAAAAACTAGGTCACCAGGCCAAATTAATGCAAAAATAATTTTACACTGGAATGGGTCGGTGGAGTAGGTAGGGCAACTCCTTACAAATAATTCATTCAGCTAAGCCTTATAAAATAACGGATATACACATTTTTTTGTTACATGAGTGTTAAGTATTCATGATAATCAAGTGGTAATGTTATCTTGTTGTATTGCAGGCAAATAGCAGTGAAATAGTACCAGTATCTGTATCAGTTGGTGATAAAGTTTTACTACCCGAATATGGTGGAACTAAAGTACATTTAGAAGATCAGGTATGTATAAATCCCCACTTTTGTAAATCCGATTCTCTCCCTTGCATTGGTAAATCCGATTCTCTCCCTTGCATAGGTTGCTTATGTAAATAAGATTCTCTCCCTTGCATTGGTAAATCCGATTCTCTCCCTTGCATAATTTACTTTTGTAAATCAGATTCTCTCGCTTGCCTAGTTTACTTTGGTAAATCAGATTCTCTCCCTTGCATAATTTACTTTGGTGAATCAGATTCTCTCCCTTGCATAGTTTACAAGGTAAATCTGATTCTCTCCCTTGCATAGTTTACTTTGGTAAATCAGGTTCTCTGCTTTGCATAGTTTACTTTGGTAAATCTGATTCTCTCCCTTGCATAGTTTAATTTTGTAAATCAAATTCTCTCCCTTGCATAGTTTACTTTTGTAAATAAGATTCTCTCCCTTGCTTTGGTAAATCTGATTTATTTCCTTGTACAGTTTACTCACAGGTAACTGTATCATTTATAAACAGTACCTGTTAAATTTAGAATTCTTATACAAGGTGTATTTCCATGAATTAAACAAAAATAAAAACAAAAAAAACGGAAATATTGAGGAAATCACCAACATATGTCGAATTTACCGTTGTGTAGAAACATTATTATGCGGTAAAATTAAAGAACGAAAAAGTTGGAACAGATTTACCTGGTTGACACATGTTCACTTCAGTGAATGTATACGTGTAAGCCGAAAAACGAATCGTTTGTATATTTAAATGTCAAAATGACTCCATGTTAGTCCGAACGTTCCGAATGATGCGCGTGATTTCCTTTTTGTAACAACGATTTTCATTGGTTGATTTCATTGGGGTTTCCCAGGACTTGGTTACCAGCGTACAAACGATGTATACTACGCCAATGAAAACGACCGTTATAAAATACGTTCGAAATACCCGTCAGACACACTAAAACCACTACAGCCGTTCCTACAGCGTTTTCGCCCTCGAAAAATAAAATCAAAGTTTAAACAATGAATTATATCGTACGAAGGTAAATTTAAGCATGTTTTCGAATGCTTTTGATTCACAAAGATGTTTTTTGATCACCCACAGCTTTAAATAGATGATTAATGCCGTAAATGCTTTAAATTATGAAAAAAAAGAAATACACCCAGTGACTCTACGATCACTTCTCCGGGAAATATACCTTGTATAAGAATTCTAAATTTAACAAAAAAAAATGTTTTAATTTTTTTTTTAGGTACTGTTTATTAATGATACAGTTACCTGTGAGTTTACTTTGATAAATTAGCTTGTTTTCTTTGATATATTTAATTATCTCCCTTGTGTTAATTTTTTCTCCTTTCTCTATTCCAGGAATACTTTTTATTTAGAGACGCAGATATTCTTGGAAAATTTGAATCATGAATCCATCCTTAGAGAAGTAGATTTGAACATTATTCAGATTATTCGATGGACAAACAAACAGTTTCTATGGACCAGTTGTTTGTGAAAATCTTATCACATGATATAAGTGTGATTATGTGTTCATTTGCGGTCTTGCTGAAACACTCTGTCTGGGACAGTATTTATATACATTTAGTCAGTAAAAGTTCATTTGTGTACTTAAATGATCAAAAAGGCCAATTTTTATAAAACTTTTAGATAGTCTGGAATTTTCCCAAATAAAGAATTAGTGATTAAGACTTCAACTACGATCATGGGCTTTGTGATTAAATTAGAACTGATGCCGTAGACCCTGTGTTTTGTATGAAGCATTTTGTTTTGTCACATTTTCAATTCACTGACTTTTCAGATAATTGTACTTCATAGTTGTTGTATATCATTTTAGTTTGTATGTTTTAATCATTTTGTGTAGTGAAAGATTTAACATTATTTTACATTGTTTTGAAAATGATTTCATAAATAAATATGAATAATCCTAAGACTGTGTCTGAATTATTCTCTGTAGTTAGTCCCCTACCGGTTTTTGACTGGAGGGGACTATAGGTTTGCCGTCCGTCTGTCAGTCAGTCCGTCCCTCACAAAATCTGGATCCTGACATAACTCAAACAGTTTCTAAGCTAGGTTTATGAAACTGGTATGTGGATAGAGGGCAATAAGGGGATTATGCACGTCTAAAAATATTTTGATTCTGACAAAATTTGTGGTTGCTATGGCGACAGAAAGAGTGAAAATATGCAGTTTCCAAGCTAGGTTTATGAAACTTGGTATGTGGATTGAGGGCAATAAGGGGATTATGTGGTTGCTATGGCAACAGAAACATTAAAAATGGCATCAAACCGGTAGGGACTTCTGTATTGCTTGCAATTCTCAATTACTTGTTTTATATATATTGTTCAAACTTGTTAACCTGGTCCTCGACCTTAATACAAGCTTCTTGTGCAGAAGCTATCATTTTTTACGAGAAAGTTGTGCCATACCGGTTTTTAGCTCACATGTCTTGGTGACAGGAGTGAGTTTTTATGACCACTCTTCGTCCGTCCGTCAACAATTTGTTTGTGTGGACACCATAGGCGGATCCAAGGGGGGGGCGGACCCGGCGTACGCCCCCCCCTAAAATCGTCGGAGCCTAGGTAATTTATCATATTTTGGATGTAAGAACAATATTTATTTGCATTTTTTTTCGCTCGCTTCGCTCGCGTCAATAAAACAATAATCAATTTATTGATTTTAAAGTGAACTTAATGCTGTATGCAAGCAACAAGATATGGCTGATTGGTAGCATGGTGCCAAACATCGGCTACAGAGATTCTTGCACATTAAAAATGTCTGACAAGTCATAAAAGATTAATACAGTTGGCTTGATTTTCTAATAAATCTGTCCTTTTCATTAAAAAAAGATATCTCAGAATGCAGCTGACGAATTCCGTGGTTCTTTTTAGAACGTCACGAGGCAGAAAGCAACTGGTCCGACCCCCTAGTCGCTGGATCCCAAGTATTTCACATTTCCACTTGAACAAAAGTGAAGCCCTGGAGTTCGCAGGGTATGCTGCTCAGATAGACAGTGCATTTTTTCTTCGTAACGTATTCACAGCAGCTATATATCAGTGAATATTATCCAGTCGATTATCGTTAGTCCTGGCTATATAAACAACGATTTTTCTTGCTCGTTTCGCTCGCTGTAGATCTACGCAAATTCAATGAAAGTTTTCGATTTATCAATGAGTTTGTTGGGTACACTGGTTTTTTCCAATTCTTACAACTACTAAATCATTGAATATTACCAAGTGATAAGTGTGTGGTGTATGCTGCTGAAATATATGATTGCATTTTTTTTCTTGCTCGCTCCGCTCGCACAACCGCGTCAAGTAGGGAATGAGTATGCGCGATATGCTGCTCAAATAATTAATGCTTATATTCTTGCTCGCCTTACTCTCACATTAACTTTATCAATGAATATTATAAGATGAAGAACGAAATTGTGTGGAATGCTTCTCAGAGATACATTTTTTCTTGCTCGTTTCGCTCGCACATTTCTTTGAGCGGTAGGGGGGTCAATACATGAATGTACGCCCCCCCTAACGCCAAATCCTGGATCCGCCCCTGGACACTAGAGGTAATAATTTTGGCCTAATTTTTATGAAACTTGGTCAAAATGATCATCTCAACAAAATCTAGGTCAAGTTCGATATTGGGTCTTTGGGGGTCAAAAACCAGGTCACAAGTTCAAATCATAGAAAAACCTTGTGTAGTCACAAGAGGTCATAATTGTGACCTAAACTTTATGAAACTATGTCACATTTATCATCTCAACAAAAAGATTATATTAAGTCAGACAGGGAAGGCAGCACTCAACCAGCCGAGCACAGAAAACTTAATAAACACACAAAGCACTGAAAACCAAAACGGAACGAGAGCCATGTGACGAGAAAACAACAACCGTACACCACAAGGACAATCTACAACATATATATAGTGACTGTGTACATGCAATTTTGAAAGATACGAAGCAGCCTTGTGCTGGACAACGAAATTGCAGAATGGCTCATACAAAATGAACAAAGTTCAACAAAAAGGCATAAAGGCGAAATATTTTTGTATTTTTACTATAAAGTGGACAATACATTCATATACGAAGGTTGACCAAAGGGCTTCCGCCAAGTTCAATAGTGGGTCATGCGGGGTCAAAAACTATAGGAAAACCTTGTTTAGTCACTAGAGGTCACAATTTTGACCTAATCTTTATGAAACTTGGTCACAATGATTATCCCAACACATTCTAGGTCACATTTGATATTGGTGTCATTTGGGATCAAAAACTTGGTCAAATCATAGGATACCCTTGTATAGTAACTATAGGTCATAATCCTTTTGAAACTTGGTCACAATGATCACCTCAGCAAGATCTAGGTCAAGATTCATTTTGGGTCATCCAGGGTAGAAAACTAGGTCACAAGGTCAAATAAAAGAAAAACCTTGAATAGTCACTAAAGGTCATAATTTTGACCTAATATTTTTGAAACTTTGTCACAAAAATTATTTAATGGAATCTAGGTCAAGATAGATATGGGTCATATGGGGTCAAAAACTAGGTCACTAGATCAAATTATAGGTAATCCTTGTGTAGTCACTAGAAGTAACCATTTTAGCCTAATCTTTATGAAACTTTGTCACAATGATCATCTCAACAAAATCTAGGTCAAGTGTGAGGTCACTAGGTCCAATTACAGGGCTTGCATGTACTACTACCACAGGTGCCTTTGGGTCCTCTTGTTAGCTCGGGGGGAGCTTTTGTGATCCCTCTTTGTCCATCCTTCCATCAGTCCCTCAAGAATTGCTTGTGCAGTCACTAGAAGTCACAATTTTGGCCTAAATCATTATGAAACTGAGTCACAATGTTCATCTCAACAAAGCTAGGTAAAGTTTGATATTGGGTCATCTGGGGTCAAGAACTAGGTCACTAGGTCAAATAAAAGAACAACTGTGTGTAGTCATTAGAGGTCACAAGGTTCGCACAGGCCTTGAAAAGTCCTTAAATTTGGTTTTAACCTTGAAAAGTACTTTTAAATTAAGTGCTGCCTTGAAAAAATGCCAAATGGTACTTAAATTTAATTGAAAATCCTTGAATTTAGGCAAACGGCATTGAAAGTGCATTGAAGTGTATGTATGTTGTCAAAATGACACATTATAGATCTCTGTAATAAATGATGCTTGCAAAGTAGAAGTATGTAAATATATGTGGACAAGAGTGAGACATGTAGTTCTAAGCAGTAGTTGTGATGACAATAATTTTCCTGTTTATCCAGCATAACACCAAATTTACCTTGGTAAATGTTTGGAAAACTGCCTTGAAAGTTGAAAATACTAATTCTACCTTGAAAAGTCCTTGAATTTTGATACATGTGAGACTTTTTGGCCTAATCTTGTTGAAACTTGGTCAGAATAATGACCTCAACAAAAGCCAGTCAAGTTCGATATTATGTCATCTGGGGTCAAAACTAGGTCACTAGGTGAAATCATAGAAAACCTTGTGTAGTCGCTATATGTCAGAATTGTTGCCTTATCTTTATGAAACTTGTTCACAATGACCATCTCAACAAATTCTAGTAAAAAACTAGTTCACAATGTCAAATCATAGAAAAACATTGCGTAATCACTAGAGGTCACAACTTTGTCCTAATGAGCTTTATAGAACTCGGTCATGATCATCTCAACAAAATCTAGGTCAAGTTCATACTTGGGTCAACTTTGTCCTAATGATCTTTATAGAACTTGGTCAATGATCATCCCAACAAATCCTAGGTCAAGTTAGATATTCCGGGGTCAAAGCCTAGGTCACTTGGTCAAATCATAGAAAAACCTTGTATAGTCGCTATCTAATGTTTATGAAACTTGTTCACAATGATCATCATTGGGTCATTCATGATAAAAAAACTAGGTCACTTGGTCAAATCATAGACCAACCTTGTGAAGTGTACACCATGTACGCTAGATGTCACCATTTTGACTTAACTGTCAATATGGGTTATCTGGTGTAAATAATGAGGTCGCTGGTTAAGCAAGTATGAAAACATTGTACATACTTGATTCTTAGAAGCTGTAAATGAGTTCTGAGGTCACCAAAGGGGCCTGCATGAACTACTACGAGAGGTGAGCGACTTAAGGCTCTATGGGCCCTCTTGTTAAGATTAATTACAAATGTATGTACGAAGATCGTGCATTGCATACCCGGGCAATCGCCATAGCGCTTGATTGAAACATGCAATTGTGATAAAATTTCGTTTAAAAGACTTACCTACCAACTTGATAATTTGACAAAACTTGGTATACTTTTATTTAACCGAACACAAATTGTGGTTACTACAGTAACCCAACTTAGGGCTACCCGGCCCACCCCAAGTTTTCAGTGAAGTTTAGAGTGTTGATAAGACAGAGTGCGTGGTAAAGTTGCCTATTTTCAACGGAAAACATCATATACGTTATCTTATATATAACGTTTGACAGTGACCAGTGACAACTGGTGTGTTTCCGTTAATATTGCTATAAAATCGAATTTGATTACACCTGTATAACTAAAGAATCTATTTTAGAGTTCAGAAGCCTTTTGGGAATCTTTGTATAGGAGGATTTCTGCTTATAAATGGTTCTATAATGACAGGGATCACATCGCGATGATCCAACTCCCAGTCAATCTAACGTCAGAAACAGGAAAGTGTTGTCGGCTAAACATCTGTTGGAGGGGTAAACTCTACTTGAAGAATAACTACTATAGTAATTACGGAACCATGCGAAATTATATTGGATACAGCATTTACCATCACTAACGTACATCTTGCTAATCAACAAACTTCCATATTTTATAACATTAAACACAGCAGAGTACTACCACCATCTATCACTATTAGACTTAAAACCAGAACACAGCTTATGCTTGCACAGGCGGTCAGTGGTGATTGGTCTATGAACCCCGGGCCCGTACAGAACCCATTCCTCGGATGTAGCGGACCAGTTGCCCGCACACATAATCAAATATACTGTGTCTCATGCTCACATAAGTGGCACATTAAATGTGCAAAAGTATCAAAGAAAGAGTATCTGACCCTGAACCATGTGTCAGACTTAAACCAATGGACCTGCTACCAATGTGAATATCGTGCAGTATGTGAGTTCTCGGACTCATTCTTTGAAAATGCTGTAATTGAGACCCAACCGAACCTGACCAACCAATGTGACAACTTAAGGAATCTCAACGACAGTTTCCACCCACAACCTGATCTTGAGGAGGATTGGATTGTGGATAAATCCAAATGTAACATTAATGTACTTAATGACCATCAAAATACAGAGTCAGATGAACCTGTGTCTGTATGCAACAGTTTGAAATTTCTTCGGACTCTGAAAGCGATAACTATAACATCTTTGACTCTCTGGCCAACCTCAGGAACAAGAACAAAAAACGACCAATCCTGAGTTATCTCAATATAAATAGTATTCGATATAAATTTGACGACCTTAGTGCTTTATTCAATGACAAACTCCGTGACCTTCTTGTCATTGCAGAAACTAAAATTGATGACAGTTTTAGTAACAACTTGTTTACAGCACCAGGGTACAAGATGGACAGACGGGATAGAAACGCCCAAGGCGGAGGACTGATGGCATTCGTCAGAGCAGACCTGCCTTTCAAGCGACGTCCAGACTTAGAAAGTAAGGATATTGAAACTATGTGCTATGAAATAGACCTAAATAAGAGAAAATGGGGGCATACTATGTGTCTATAGACAGCCCAGCCTCTCAGACACAGTGTTTGAAAAGTCTATAACACTGTGCCTGGACAAACTCTTCATTCACTTTGAAAATCTCATTTGCATTTGTGATATGAACTATGATCTTCTCAGAAAGGAGAAGTGTTAACCTCTGCTCAATGTATGTGACAATTTAAATCTTGAAAACATAATAAAGGAACCTTCATGTAATATGAAGAACCATAAACCTACATTTATTGATATAATACTTACAAATTATAAACGCCTTGTATGTGACACTATTAACTTTAATTGTGGACTATGTGACTGCCACAATATGATTGCCACTTCAACCCGCGAGCAATGTAAACCTACTATCAGGAAAAAAGCAATTTTCCGAAGTTACAAAAACTTTGATGAGGACGAGTTCAACAAGGATTTGTCTCATGTCCCATTTCATGTTGCCCATGTCTTTGATGACATTGATGATGTATACTGGGCCCATGAATCTATGCTGAGACAGGTCATTGATGAACACGCCCCAGTTAAAGGGAAAGTCCCAAAGGCTAATCCACCTCCTTATATGAACTCCTCATACAGGAAAATCATTTATAAAGCACGTACGCTGAAAAATATGTTCTATCAAAATAAAACCCCACAGAACTGGGATGCATATAAAAACTTAGAAACTTAAAAACCAAAGTTAAACGCGACTCAATCATGACATATTTTAAAGAAAGGTGCGATGGAGGTCCGAAATCCAAGGATTTCTGGCCTACCATCAAATCTTTTCTGTCTCAGAAGTCAACCTCTAAGTCTGATGACCAGATTATTCTGAAAGACGATGTAGGATTGCTTCTGTCTGACCAGAACCAAGTTGCCGAAAAATTGATGTAAATATAGCCAAAATATTGGTATAGAGGATTGCACCCCTGCTGATGCGACCCACCCAAACGTAGTTTCTATTGAAACGGCCCACTCCTTTGAAAAAGACTTTAATTTTACCCCCGTGTCCGACTCAGAGATATGTAAGAGCATTAAAGAGGCCATAGGAGCGGATGCCATCCCCGCCAAAACCACTAAGGCAGGCTCAAAAACGTTGATCGCTCCTATACGAGATATGGCTAATCAAATAATATACCAGGGTAGGTTTCCAGAAAGTTTGAAACTTGCCCAAGTTAAACCAATATTTAAAAAAGATGAGAAAAATTATAGGCCTGCCAGTATCCTGCCTTCATTTTTTAAACTATATGAAAGGGCCATCAGTAACCAACTTACAACTTATTTTGACACCATCTTTAACCCCTTTTTGGCGACATTCAGGGTTAAATTTTGATGTCAGACAACCCTGTTGAGACTAGTCGAGGACTGGAAGCAAGCCCTTGACAAAAATCAGTATGTTGCCGCCATTTTCATGGATCTGTCGAAGGCGTTTGACTGTCTCCCCCATAATCGGGTAATGCTTAAGCTCAAAGCATATGGCTTATCAGACAACGCATGTTGTCTCATAAGCAGCTACCTGTCCGAACGAAAACAATGTGTAAAGCTTGGACCGCATACTAAAAGTAGCTGGCTACAAACTATTAAGGGTGTCCCCCAAGGCTCTATAATGGGGCCCCTCATTTTTAATATCTTTATTAATGACATATTTTACTTCTTAAACAAATCAACCTTATATAATTATGCAGATGACAACACTGTATCTTTTGCTCACACAAATATTGACATTTTAAAAACAACACTTGAACAGGAAAGTAATATACTGATTGACTGGTTTGCTAAAACCAATTGCAGGCCAACCCAGAGAAGTTTCAGGCCAATTGCAGTTGGTAGAAGAGCAAACAGTGCTATTGAGTTTTTTTACAGTCGGCGGCTCTGCTATCAAGTGCGACGAGCATGTGAAGCTTCTTGGGGTTGAGCTTGATTATACGTATGCTTGACTTTGACACTCAGATATCCCACATGTGCAAAAAGGCTGCAAGACAATTGAATGTTCTTCAGCGCCTGAGTAAATTTTTATCACGGAATACTATATTAACAATTTTTAAAACTTTTATCAGATCTAACTTCAACTACTGTCCTATAGTATGGCACTTCTGTAGTTAGGGTAACACAGAAAAACTTGAAAAACTACAATACAGAGCCCAATCCAATGAATTGTCATTGAAACTTTCAAATGTATACATGGAATTTCACCTATACATGTCCGCGATCTTGTTAAGACTGCTAAATATGATGACAGGTATGAAAACACTCTTGTAGTACCAAAAGTCGGAACAACAACATATGGTAAAAATTCCTTCCGCTTCGAGGCAGTCCGAGTATGGAACAGTCTGTCGAACGAGCTTTTAGACAAACTACAGATTACAAGGAGTTCCGCAGAGTGATCCGTGCCTGGACTGGCCCGAGGTGTAAGTGTGATGTGTTTTGATGTGTTTTATATTGCTTTTTGTATGCTTTTATTGTGCTTTTGATGTGCTTTTGATGTGCTTTATTTTGCTTTATGTATGCTTTTATTTATCTTTTGATGTGCTTTATTTTGCTTTGTGTAAGTTTTGTTGTGATTTATCTTAATCTTAAGCAGTGCCTGGCGCTTTTACTGGTTCAAGTTACTTTCTTCCAAGAGGAATAACTCTGATCAACTTTAGCTGTTAGCCATTTTAGATTATGTCCCTTGATCATAACATTAATATTGTAACAATTTCTTGATAATATTAACCATGTCTTTTATTCCATAGCTGATTAACACCGTGTTGTTATATTTACATATTGTTTGTCGGAAAATAGCTCTGCGAGCTAATGTTATATTGTTTACCATAACCGACTTTAAATAAAACTTCTTGTATCTTGTACATTGGGAATACGTCGGATACACGGAGATCGTCCGACGTCCGCACCATGCGCACGATGCCTAGACATTGGGAACACGTCGGATACACGGAGATCGTCCGACGTCCGCACCATGCGCACGATGCCTAGACATTGGGAACACGTCGGATACACGGATATCGTCCGACGTCCGCACCATGCGCACGATGCCTAGACATTGGGAACACGTCGGATACACGGAGATCGTCCGACGTCCGCACCATGCGCACGATGCCTAGACATTGGGAACACGCCGGATACACGGAGATCGTCCGACGTCCGCACCATGCGCACGATGCCTAGACATTGGGAACACGTCGGATACACGGATATCGTCCGACGTCCACACCATGCGCACGATGCCTAGACATTGGGAACACGTCGAATACACGGAGATCGCCCGACGTCCGCACCATGCGCACGACGCCTGGACATTGGGTACACGCCGGATACACGGAGATCGCCCGACGTCTGCACCATGCACACGACGCCTGGACATTGGGAACACGTCGGATACACGGATATCGTCCGACGTCCGCACCATGCGCACGATGCCTGGACATTGGGAACACGTCGGATACACGGAGATCGTCCGACGTCCGCACCATGCGCACGATGCCTGGACATTGGGAACACGTCGGATACACGGAGATCGTCCGACGTCCGCACCATGCGCACGATGCCTGGACATTGGGAACACGTCGGATACACGCAGATCGTCCGACGTCCGCACCATGCGCACGATGCCTAGACATTGGGAACACGTCGGATACACGGATATCGTCCGACGTCCGCACCATGCGCACGATGCCTAGACATTGGGAACACGTCGGATACACGGAGATCGTCCGACGTCCGCACCATGCGCACGATGCCTAGACATTGGGAACACGTCGGATACACGGATATCGTCCGACGTCCACACCATGCGCACGATGCCTAGACATTGGGAACACGTCGAATACACGGAGATCGCCCGACGTCCGCACCATGCGCACGACGCCTGGACATTGGGTACACGCCGGATACACGCAGATCGCCCGACGTCTGCACCATGCACACGACGCCTGGACATTGGGTACACGCCGGAAACACGGATATCGTCCGACATCCGCACCATGTGCACGATGCCTGGACATTGGGTACACGTCGGATACACGGAGATCGTCCGACGTCTGCACCATGCACACGACGCCTGGACATTGGGTACACGTCGGATACTCGGATATCGTCCGACGTCCGCACCATGCGCACGATGCCTGGACATTGGGTACACGTCGTATACACGGATATCGTCCGACGACCGCACCATGTGCACCATGCCTGGACATTGGGTACACGTCGGATACACGGATATCGTCCGACGTCCACACCATGCGCACGATGCCTGGACATTGGGTACACGTCGGATACACGGATATCGTCCGACGTCCGCACCATGCGCATGATACCTGGACATTGGGTACACGTCTCATACATGGATATCGTCCGACGACCGCACCATGTGCACGATGCCTGGACATTGGGTACACGTCGGATACACGGATATCGTCCGACGTCTGCACCGTGCGCACTAAGCCTGGACATGGGGTACACGTCGTATACACGGATATCGTCCGGCGTCCGCACCAAGCGCACGAAGCCTGGACATTGGGTACACGTCGGATACACGGATATCGTCCGGCGTCCGCACCATGCGCACTAAGCCTGGACATTGGGTACACGTCGGGTACACGGATATCGTCCGACGACCGCACCATGCGCACGAAGCCTGGACATTTGGTACACGTCGGATACACGGATATCGTCCGACGACCGCACCATGTGCACGATACCTAGACATTGGGTACACGTCGGATACACGGAGATCGTCCGACGACCGCACCATGCGCACGATGCCTAGACATTGGGTACACGTCGGATACACGGATACCGTCCGACGACCGCACCATGTGCACGATGCCTAGACATTGGGTACACGTCGGATACACGGAGATCGTCCGACGACCGCACCATGTGCACGATGCCTAGACATTGGGTACACGTCGGATACACGGAAATCGTCCGACGACCGCACCATGCGCATGATGCCTGGACATTGGGTATACGTCGGATACTCGGATATCGTCCGACATCCGGGTGATTTGTGACCTAAGTTTTACAAAGACGTCATTAGTCACACATTCGTAAATTCTTTTTTTAGTCACTTGTAGCGGTACATGTATCACTTTTCTCTCGCGCTATCCTTAATTCCGATGTATAATTATATATGTTGTTATCTCGCTCTGTGTTTATTCGCAAGTAGTCGCGAGTACTTCTTGAACTTCCGTGTTCTATCACGACAGATTACGAAACTTGCAAAATACATGTACGCATACGAGTGTTGTAAAAATACGAAACTTCTAAATTATTCAGTACAAATGTTCCGTTGATTAAGTTGTTTCGACTGTCGACACAGTGAATCCAATATTTCGGTATGTTCGTCTGCTACACGTCACGAGCTAGCGTTCGCTTCAACCTATGACGACGCTCAAAGTGATTAAACTTTTCGCTCATGTTGTCTGCTTCTTTTTACGAAAGAGCATAAATCTAAATCTGTCGTAGGAATTTGTCTTGGTTGTCGCCGTAAGTGTTTCCATTTTAAAGACATTAGGAATAGAGCGATTTCTTGTTATAAACTAAGACACTAATGTCCCCCCTGTAGCAGAAGTTTTATTGCCTTGTTTTCAGCGTGGCTATTGTGACGTAATTGTGAATGTATACTTTCAGAACTCTGTGTAGTTGTTAGTTTACAATCAACTGAGACAGTCGTAAGTGTGTTGTCAGATCGGTCAATGATTTCCGATTCTACGAGGAAAGTGACAGTTGTATGATACAAGGAATCCGTGTGCAATACGAGAAGACGCATTGGTTCTTTAACCTTCCCGGTGTTTAGCACCGATACACACGAGACTATTTCTGGCTTACTTACCAGTTTGTCTCTATTTGGGGTGGGAAACGATAAACAGAAGTTAAGAATTGACCAATTGCCCAGCCTGGGGTGGTATTCAATATTGATCTTATTTAATTGGAGAATAAGGGTAGTTAATCATATCGCTTGTTACTGACCAAGCCGTTGGTTGGCTCCAATAGTGATAAAAGTGACAAAATAATGTTTTGGAGAAAATGAGGGTTGAACATTTGACTTTTAGAAATGTAAAAACAAAGATGTAGTACAATGTTTCATTCTTCCCATTGCATTTCAGTTCATCACGTGACAAAATAAAGGACGGCAATTGGCCAACTTTATTATTTTTAGTTTAAGACGCTCTTAGAGATACCAATCTCCGTGACATTCAGCACGCTACGAAGTGGTTCAAATACTGGACTTTGAGAAAATCATTACTGCCAAAAAATACATTGCACCTGAAATTATGATGTAATATTTTCAAAGGAGATAGAAAATGCAAAAATCTCATTATTTTGAAAAAATGGACATTGGAGACTGTTAGAGCATGCTGATGAAGTGTTTAATATGGTGTGATCTGATTGGTTGTCCTTATCCTTAAGCCTGGTAAGATCAATATTGAATATCACCCCACTGGTGGAGATTATAACAAGTGACATTTCGATCCGTACCTTTTTGACCACCTTGTTACTTTTATTCTGTGGTCAACTTATATATAACTTTTATTCCTCCATTTTCTGAAGAGTGACATAGCAATATTAACAGACATGACGATATATATACAGAAATATAAATCTTTTAACAGAGTTAATCCACGTAAAATAAATAAAAAATGCCTCCACAGAATAAATGTGATTTTAGAGTTTGCTTAGTCAATTAGTTTATTAATCAGATCAAAAGGGCAGATAGTCGGACATCTGAAACTGAATAAATGTTTTTTATTATGTACCAAGTCCTTTCAATGTATTGGGATGATCAAAAAGAAATGAGACAGAAGCTAAAAGTTTTTAAAGTTAACGTATTAGAACTATAAAACTATAATATTCGTTTGGGTGTATTTAATGCCGATATATACGCCTCGAATATAACTTTAGACGATAATTGGTATTTAATTAGTACAGCGTTAAATATAAGGTATCGCCCTATATGTCGCCGCACATCAAAACGTCGTCGTTTTTCCACGTATGATATGATAAAGCATTGGAATAATATTTTATTAAATAATACTCCAACATTTATCAAATTTACTGGATTTCTCGTCCAAACATTGAGTAGCCATGGGTTAAAGCGATTTTGATGTAAGTATCTCCGCTTGTAATATATGATGTGAAAACTAACAGTATACCGACGTGAAAAGCACGTCAATTTAAGCAACAGGAATTACCGCTCAAAAATATACAGTTCTATCACAAACTCGGAGGAGTATTTAAACCTTTTAAATGATGAAACGGGCATCGGGAGAGACATCTGCCAGAAGTATACTTATATATCGTTAGAACACAAAAGTTTTTTTTTGTAGTAAAATAAGCTCTAGTATATCAAGCAGATGTTCGAAAGGCATTAGATCCTATTTGTATCACTATTCATTTTAATTTTGTATCGTTCGTCTCCTTTCTTTTTATCACCCCACGTACAGAGTCAATAGCACAGTGGAATACAGCGTGGTGGATTACATTTTCCGTATCATGCATGTTCGGTATGCATAATAAAATTATACTATTACTAAATATGCCGAAATTATTCAAACGTTAATGACGTCATGATAATTATTACCAATTACCATATGAACTTAAGGTCCCGCGAGATACGACATTACACAAGCAACTCGAGGTAATACGGTCCAACGTATCACACCACTGCAGAATATCTGACCTCTGAGCCGTAACCTTTCGGTATATACATGTAGTATATAGAGTCTAATGTTTAAAAGTGCAGTCACGGTTCAATACTGTTTTTGATCTTATGTGTAATTTGTGCATCGCTTTTTTTGGAAATGTGTTAAGTTGTACATAGAGAATAATTCAAATGAGACACAAGGTTAACATGTTTAGAAGAGAGTGTTTGTTCTAGATATGTTATGTACAACTTACGGCGTATCGGTTGTGGTGGTAAAAAAGTGGTGATATTCCGTTTGAAAGTCCGACAGAGATAGCCAGGCTGATTCATACCATCTTAACTTAAATGTGTATCATAGTTTTATTGAGCGTAATAAGATAAAATGATTGCATATCAAGACTTAGTACATGTAAAAAATACAATAATGTATAGAGAATACTAAGTTAGTGCCTTATACTTCTTGAATTTATTGGGTGATTCAGAGAGAGGTTTATACGACGAGCCTTGGCGAGCCGTTTAAGCCTTTCGCAGACGACCCAAAACAATTAAAGTAGTATAAAAGGTTATTGAAGCTTTAAGTCTTCAAAACCAACACAAATATAGATTGGTAAACAAAAATAAATAAAAGTTCAGCTGTTGCAACTAAAAATGATATTATTAATGTTACATTGGTTAAAACATAATTATGCCATTATGTCTTCCTTGAAAATGAAAAATATATAATTATTTGTAATATTGATCTTCAGCAGTTAACCTCTTACATACTGTCCAGTTAGGAGAATGTGACAGTTACGCTTTATTTAACGTTTACACAAAAGATTACAACCATTTTCCGAACAGATAGGGCATTTTAGTCAAGCATTGAAAATGAATTTTCCAAATTCTGGACCCTCTCGGGTATACAATTTTGATATTTACATAAAGGGCAATCAAAAGTTTAGAAAAAAACTATGTCTGGATAAGCCTTTATAATTGGTTTTACACCGTGATTAGTTGACTCGACCATTGCGTCACTCTCTTGGTATCCTAACTAGACAGTATAAATATAATCGACCGGCATGATAAAATGCTGACGAAGTGGGATAGAAAAAATTCCACAGATGTCTATTGAGGCTTTAAAGATCATTGTCAGACTGTCTGTTCTGTACCATCGTATAGCTACGTGCTTGGATCACGTAGGAATCAATGCAGGCTCTATTATTGACTAGGATCGTATTTAAGAGACTAGCGAATTGATTATAGGAAGCGACCAGTGTAAGATCACAAAAGAAAGTCGAGAGCTTTCCAGCATACGTGTATGGATTATTTACGCTGTTTCATTTCTTCCACCGACGGCCAAATTCGGTTCTCTTCTAGTTCGTGTATGAACTGCTTAAAGTTGATATTCCAGTATCTTCGTTTATATGGATATAGATAGTTTGTGTCCCAGCAAGTGTTTGTCATTTATGGTTAATTGACTTTGAATGCATTACGAACTATTGTGCTGACTGGAAACTTTTATAGACTGCGCATATTCAACCGTCAGGAAGCTGTAAACGTTACTTTGAAATTGAAAACATGGATAAACTGGGATCTAGTGTTGATTACACGGTGACGGAACCGAAAACGAACAAAGTATGCGATACATGCCAGGATAAGTGGAAACACGACGGTGGTTTAATGAATAAATGTGAATCGTGCAAACATTTGTATTGTAAGAAATGCCCTGATCACCATAAGAAGTTTCCGACAATAAGAGATCAGCATCCGAACAATGACATATCCGAAAACAGTTACAGTACGTCGAAGCAGTTTATGCGCGAAACATGTTCAAAACACCAAGAGGAAGTCATAAATATGTACTGTGACAATCATAAAATGTTATGTTGTCCCGTATGTGTAGTTGAATATCACAGGTAACTATAAATATTCATCCGTTTGTTTCATCCGGGTACCGCAGCTAAATGTTTTTAAAATAATTATACTCCAGCAAAACTAAGTCTTGTTTTTCGGGGTTTATACAGGACTCAGCTTGTCTGTCTGTACCCGGTGACTAGGCACCGCATGGGACCGTGTATCTAATGTGTACCCGTTGACTAGGCACCTTGGCGGGGACCGTGTATCTAATGTGTACCCGTTGACTAAAATAATAATATACCAGATTTTATATAGCGCCCTTTTCATGCGAACGCACGTTCAAAGGCGCTTTACCCATGTTGCAGCCACAAGGGCGCAGGTGCATCCTCTACCAGTGCAGATACAGCATGATCTGACCAGAGGGACAGACTGAGAGATAGCCCCTGAAGAGAGAGAGAGGGAGAGAGAGAGACATTAGATACAGACATGTCCGGCGCTGCAGAAGTGCGCCTAGCTCTTATTTCGAATAGACAGCCTGGTTCTTTAACGTGCCCGGTGTATAGCACCGATACACAGCTTTCTGGCACTTCCAGATACTTGCAGATCACACGGCCAGATATAGCGGGAAATATTATAAATATTTCAGAATTTGTCAAGTGCCGATGCCAGGGATTGAACCCACGACCTCTAGATTGACAGCCCAGTGCGTTCCCCACTGAGCTAAATCCGCTTACTAGGCACCTTGGCGGGGACCGTGTATCTAATGTGTACCCGTTGACTAGGCACCTTGGCGGGGACCGTGTATCGGATGTGTACCCGGTGACTAGGCACCGTGCGGGGACCAGCTGATGAGAAACTATGCATAGTTCAAAAGATACCTAAATTACACTGGCCGCCGCCCGATGGTATGTCCGTCAGGCCTCCGACCCGATTATACTAAAGTACACTGTCCGATCACTGGACGGCGATCGTGTTGCATTTGTGACTTAGGTATTACGTGGACAATATAATTAATAGCAGCATTTTAAATAATAATTAGTTCTCGGTTTGGAATCTTGCCTTTTAGGGAATGGACATCGAAAATGTGTTTAATTGTCATTTTTATTTGCAAACAAAGGCTAGTGTTATCCTCCGCGCAATATACATATAAACATTTCATTTAAACATTACTTAAAGATAATAAAACAATAGAGAAGGGGCTTAATGTGTGACGTGATATGTCTTACAACAGCCCTGTGATGTGTTTTATATCATCATTCATGGTTATTGTAATTATAATAAGTGAAATAACGTCATATGTTCAGTTTGACAAAGCCACACGAAGGTTGAAATCGGTATCAAAATTTCCTTAAAAGCCGAGTGATTGCCATACATTGTAATTAAAAAAGTATCTTCTGTCAGTGTAAAATTCCACATATTCACCTGAGTTGATTAGTGTATGTTTTCTCCCCACCAGCTTAAATTCAACCAATTCATGGATTAAGTTTGTCTTCCATTGCCCCACGAACTTACGTATTTTAAGTTGAGAAAGTTGCTTCACGGTCTTACTTGAAGTCTTCATTAAGCAACGTGTTTTATTCGACTGAAAAATCGTTATGTATAACGCAAACCACCATTAAGTACATACTCCTTTACTATGGAAAATGGCCAGTGGAACACGCCAATTATTGACTAGTTATCTCGTACTATATCATTGAACTACGAGTTCTTTTCTCAATTAGTCCTATTTTTATGTTTACCCTGTAAAGGTTTATCGATCATCGTCTTTGAGTTCCGATTTCCAAACGTCTTCATGCAGTGTTTTTGTACACAGAATGCTTTCTTCCAATTTTTGAACAATGTACAAATTGTGGTATTTAAGGTGCGGCGTTGCTATATTTGGAAACGACCAGAGTCTGTTACGAGTTTTGAGATAAATCGAACACTGCAGACAACACAATCTATACCAATTTCACAGAAGAACAAACTCGAGAGAGAGGGAAAGACGAAATCTATTAACATGTTAAGCTCATTTGTTGGTTCGTTTGATAACGGAATGGTTATTAAATTCTAGTTTTTTCTCGAGATGGTCTTTTATATGAGACTAACTAGTTACAATATCAAACATGTACTTGCGCATATACAACAATAAAATCCAAATGTATTCATCCGACATGATTATGTTGAGTTTAACTAAATTTATATTTCAAAATATTATTAGATCTACATATTAATACATAGTCCTCATATGTCCAGATACATGTATACGTAAGGACTATTTTCGGTTGAAATAGAGTATACTATATATGGGGTGGGTTGATGCGGTCGGTTGTTTGTACTGGGCACGTTCTCCAATGATTGCTAATAATTGATTCCTGGGTACCTGGTCAACTGGTCACATAAATAACTGAAGCAAATAAATCATTAACGACCGAGCTAACACCCGATGAAGAGCAAACATACAGGTTAATGTACGAATGTACACATAGCCATACACCACAACTACATCATATCAACCTAGCAGTCCTATGGGAGCAGAGTATTGACCATCTTATATAGACACACACAGGTTTTTCATTACGGAATTACCAAACGCATAGTGTACAAAGTAGATTTTTCTGATATTTTCAACGACCTAAGTATAACTAATGTGGAACGTCTCATACATCGGCTATTGTCGGTTAATATCGCAGTTTTCTCAATAACCCGTGGTAAATTGGAATTGATTACGAAACAAGCAAATCTTAAAGTAGTATAATCTGAAAATCGCTTCACTTTCAATTAAAGGTTTCTAGTTTCAATGGTTATTCTTACCACTAAACGCATATTATGTACACTTTGTTTTTTAAACAAACCACTACTAAAAACTCATCCGTTTGTCCTCTCGTTTGAAAGCACTCGATGTTTGTTTTCTGTTTACATTGTAACTATCTGACTGTATTGTATAATGAAACTCTTACACAGTCCTGTTAAGCTACATGCATGTTCTTTTGATAAATACAGTAAAGCATCGATAAGACTTGTAAATACACAAGTACATGTATAACCTTTTCTCCTCACAAGTGGAAGTACGGGAACCTTTTTCTTTTCCGGATCACATAATTATGTGATAATAACGAGAGTACTGCAACGTGTATGTGTAATGCATAGTTGACGCGAGCTAAATGCATTTAATATTGACACACTGTCCATAATCTATAGTAGAATTATACTCAGCAATATAATGAAATTTGTATGCACTTACAAACGTCCCCGAAGGTTGCCGTGTAAAATGTTAACAATTTAAGTAATACGTATTATTATTTATTAACCATTTATCCAATCAAGCTTTAAGGGCCATCACCACGAGATGGTCACCTGTGGTCGTCTTCTGATAATGAGCGCTAGTACACACACGCATGTAACTTTAAATATCATTTTTGTACTTTTCAGAGACTGCACAAAGATCGAAAATATCTATAATGCAGCAAAAGGAATACTGCCCTCGGATGATTACGAATCATTTCTTGACTGTGTGGAAAGGCGTAGACGAGAACTTCAAGAGACCAAACACTTGGTTTTGTCCGATATACACAGGCTTGCTTGCGTAAAAAGCGATGTTGTACGCGATGTTGAGACATACACCACAGAGCTGATTGCGACAATCCAAGAACTTGGGAGAAAATCTCTACGACAAGTACAAGAAAGGTATACCAGTCTTGTTGAGGCGATGAATGATGTAGTTGTAGGTATCGATAAACTCCTAGACGATGCTGAAGTTCAGCTAAGCGAGTTCAAGGAAGATACAGAACCGGAGATGTTTCATCGGATTCTGAACAATGCAACGTCATGTAATGTTGAAGATTCCATATATTATAAAGTCGAATCGTTTCAAGGATTAAGTTTCAGCATCGACAAAAAGGTACAAGATTGTATCAAAGCATTTTCGGGTCTTGGCGAAGTTAACTATCCTTGTGAAGCAACGTTGGCTGGCGAGTACAGTTTGAGGGACGAGACAGATCGAGAAACATGTTCCATAACTGGAATGTGTTTGCTAAGCGACGGTACAATCGCCATGACTGATGCGTTTAATGGGCGACTAAAGCGACTAGACCAGGATTATAATGTCATTGACAGTCTTGAGCTATTGGGTGAGCCAACCGACGTATGTCAAACAAAGAAGAACGAAGTTGCTGTTATGCTTTTAGAAACTAAAGCGGTACAATTTGTTGCACTTACAGACCATGAAATGTCACTGGATGGAGGATTTGAAGTAGGCATACCCAGCAGATTTCTGAACGTACACAATCATGAGCTATATCTATCCTGTGGCGGCATAAAGGACAAACTACCAGGACATGTGCGGAAGTATGATCTAGCTGGTAACCTTGTCGGTAAGTTTGATGTAGATACGTCAGGAATGAGAATGTTTACCACACCACGGCATATGGCAATTAATGCAGCCAATGGTTATATCTGTATAGCTGACGGAGATAATGGCGCCACAGTCATTACCATGGACGGTATGAAGCTGGGTCATTTCCAAAACAGCTTTCTAAGTAAGTCAGTTGGCGCGGCGACAATAGGACTGGCACAGAATATGGTATGTGGATGGGGGAGACATGTCAATGTTGTACAACAATTTGATCATAAGATGAGACTGATTGGCTCTGTATTGAATTCAACCCACGGTATAGAAATGCCAACATGTATCGTCTACAATAAAACTAGAGAACAATTACTCGTGTCCTCGTACAGTTCAGACAAATTTCATGTATTTGAATTATGCTGAAGAGTTCAGGCACTTTTTACAAATTCCTTGTTTAGGAATAACATGGACCAAAAGAAGACACATTATACACGTATTATATTAGAATACATCAACTAGCTATATGATAACATATATAAGCACACGTTTTAATCAGATTAGAGTGTTTGTTTGGAAATTACCACTGTAAGAGTGTCATTATAAAAATAATTTAAAGACAAAACATTTAATTGAACTTGACGCCGTGTTGTTTCATTTGTGATTCAATATTTACGTCAATGAATTCACGATTATTCTGCAAACACGTGACTCGTACACTGGAATAAAAATTAATGGATTCGCATGTATAACCACATACACACCCCACACCAATCATGTAACACAGGTTTATATTAGATAGCAACACTTAATCGAACAGTATTATATAAAGATACACTGTAGTTGTACGAATATTACACAAATACACACTCTTATATAATCATAAACTTTCAAACTCCTCTCAGTGGTTACTTTCCTTATCGTTCTAAATAGTAAATCGGCTTTCAAAAGAACGTTAACTTTTCGGGATTTACTTCATCGCACCATATTCTCAATCAAACTGGGTCGCATCCATTTTTTACTGATTGATGTCGGTCTTTGTTTTGTATAACGTCTATTTTACCAATGGAACAATGCGCATTTTGAAATGTCATGTGACGTTTTTATCATCACGTGGTATAGTGGGAGGAATGGTAAATGTAATGTATGAACGTACGCTGTGAGGAGGTTGATAAACTTTACGAAGATAAGAATAAAATCACGTGTATATGAAAATAATAGTTATATAAAGATCATGGCTCATGTGACAATTTACGAGAATTACGGATGACGTGCAGCTTATATGAATACATTTGGGCAAATGACGTCATTATAGCATTGATCAAATGAAGCCATCATGAACATAAAACGGATGTGATATGAATTTTGACTGAAAGGTGTGGATGTTCGAGATTCACCAATAAGATTTACCGAACGACATCAATACACGTAGATTACGTCTTTATGAAAACCGTGGTTCAAATAACGTGTGTAAGAATATCATGAATCAAATGACGTAACTATATAAAGATAATGGATCAAAATTATATTGATATTATGAATCAAATGACGTTTATTTAAGAATTGAACAGACATTTTTGCAGTTAATCGGTGTATGAACTGTCGGGAAAATCACGCCTAATTTGAATAGACGCCGTTTACAATAAAACATTAAAAAGTGTTATTAATTTTCATAGGGACTCAACTGTTCCCTTTGTGTTATATTTTAGTAATGTGTAGCCGCGCGTAGGAATACGTTGTCCCGGGTGATGAACGAAGCTTAACTTGGTTACAAAAATCAATGCCAAAACTGGACACCAACGCTCCTGAGGGACTCTGCGTATGTCATAATGCGAAAAACATGCGTAAACGCTATTATAGCATACGTGAAAGTAAATTGCATACGGAGCTGCTTTATCGGGATATGAAAAACAGGTCACATGACCGTTTTATCCAATCAGAATGCAGTATTTATGTGCAAATACACGAAGTAGTTATTACATGAAGATAAAGGATCAAATGACGTTAATACGAACACCATGAATCAAATGACATTTATATGAAGATCGTCGATCAAATGACGTTAATACGAACACCATTAATCAAATGATGTTTATATGAAGATCGTCGATCAAATGACGTTTATATGAAGATCGTCGATCAAATGACGTTTATATGAAGATCGTCGATCAAATGACGTTTATATGAAGATCGTCGATCAAATGACGTTTATATGAAGATCGTCGATCAAATGACGTTTATATGAAGATCGTCGATCAAATGACGTATATATGAAGATCGTCGATCAAATGACTTTTATATGAAGATCGTCGATCAAATGACGTATTTATGAAGATCGTCGATCAAATGACGTTTATATGAACATCGTCGATCAAATGAAGTTTATATGAAGATCGTCGATCAAATGACGTTTATATGAAGATCGTCGATCAAATGACGTTTATATGAAGATCGTCGATCAAATGACGTTTATATGAAGATCGTCGATCAAATGACGTTTATATGAAGATCGTCGATCAAATGACGTATATATGAAGATCGTTGATCAAATGACGTATATATAAACATGTACATGTATGTCTATACAGTATAATGGATCAATTACTAGTATTGCAGTTTATATGAAGCCCATGGATAAAATTACGTATACGTATGTATGAATATGATGTACAAAATGACATTTATGGGATGATCAAAACCCAAATAATGTATATGAAGATAATGGACAAATTGACGTCAATATGAATATCATGAATCAAAAGACATTTATGTGAAAATCATCGATCAAATGACGTTAAACATGATTGTATATAACGGATAAAATGAAGTTTATATGAATATAACCGAACACGTGACGTATATACGGATGAAATGCAACACTTTATATTATAAGTTTGGTTTGAATGTATATAGTAGCCTGTGTAATTGTAATAGCATAAAGACACTGGTAAATATATATGTATAACTATACTGTCCAGTTAGGATAATAGAGTAACGCAGTTGTCGAGCCAACTATTGTGATGTAAAACCAATTATATAAGGCTTATTCAGACATCAATATTTTCAATGCTAAATTAAAATACTATATTCGCATTTCCTGTTCAGACAATATGTGTAATATTGTGTGCACACATAAAATAAAACGTCCATCTCACAGTACCCTAACAGGACAGTAAACGATGTAAAGTTATAGTACATGTATTGTGATAATTGGCACTATATTAATGCTGAGACGTTTACATTTTATATTTTGTTTAACACGTGTTTAAATGTAGATTAACTAACAAATTCACTAAGGAAAAACATGTTGCAATTCTTTTAACTTGTGCAATAATTGTAAAGCTGCTGTCTTATTTGTTCAATGAGTGATACTTCAGTCACACATGTATTCAGCAGCCACTCGAAGGACACATCAAATGTGGCATTTTAATGATAACTGGTTGTGTATTCCGTATGGATCTTCATGTATAACTATAACTGACCTATGCGATTGCTTAATTCAAGTGTTAACATGTCTAATCAGGGCCGTATTCAATGATAAAGCAGCACCGAGGCATATATCATCCAATATCTCGTACAGTATCTTTGGGAGGCTTTTTTGTTAAAATGTCATGCTTGTTGGTATTTTCACGGAGGCGCGTGCCTCGGTGAGCCTCAGTGTGACAACGAGCCTGATATAATACACTATTGCGCAGCCAGTCAATAAATACATGAATAATGGATTTCAAAACAGATGGAAGTATGCGCGGATCCAGAGGGTGGCGGGGGACCAGACCCTCTGGAATTTTGGCAAAAATATGGTCGTCTTATATATTTACTCTAGTTTGTCAGGGCTAACAATGAGGACATTCCTCTGGTTGTGCACACCTGAGCACAAACTCTGGACTGGCAAATGCGCAGTTTAATATGCGCATGCCAATTTACTATTCTCTTTCGATTATTAATTAAAATAGGTAGGTAGTTGCAGTATTGCACCTCAATATCACAACTACCTACCAATTTTAATTCCGAAACCACTTCCGGTATCACAGTGTCAAATGTACATGGATGTTTAGCTGTGCACAAAATATAATATTTCACATAATAAAGTTTTGTATCTACGTAAACATGTATATGTATAGGTATATAATATTATTTGTTCACTAACGTATTTTCTATGCAATATCCTGTTAAATTGTTTGACACGCTGTTACATTGATAAGCAGAATTGTTTGTTGTTCACGTTTGAAGTAGATATGTAATATATAGAGAATCAGCATAACGTGTTTTCTTTTTCCGAAAATTCTATTTAAGCCAGTAATGTTAACTACTTAGACCGGGAGGTTCAATAATTTAGTTACTCTATAGTCCCAGGCTGTTCGCAGAAGATTCGTCGAATGTTCGCAGGAAATGTTCGCAGCAAAGCTTATTTTTACGTGAAAACTGAACTGTCCGCGAACATTTCGCGAATATAACGAACAGGTCACATGGTATTCGCCAATAGTTCGCAGTAACTGTTCGCGGTAGGTGCATTTGGTCCATGAGGGTATTTTCATGTCAACACGAAATAATTGAAATATGTATATTTAACTTCGTATATTTACGTTTCAAATAACATATACTACTAAATACTTATTTCCCTTTATGGCTTCTGGCATATGGCAACAAATAACATTTACACTCATTACTTATTGTACATTGTATTTGCAATTTCATTAGAAAACTATATATATATACATTTGTATTTCAATAATTTTGTAAATGACATTGTATTTAGCAATTTCAATTCGGAATAATTCAATTGATGATGTTAACATTTCTCTAGTATTATGTGTGCTCCAATATCAAGAAGTGTCCGAAGCCAGTGCGCGCAAGATTCTGACTAATGTCATACAACATTGGGTCATTCTATAGATAATCAGAATGTCGTGCTTTTGGTCGACTTTTTGAGTACAAGGGGATTTTGTTTTACGTGGTTGATACATGTACTCGTGTGACTCCTTAGTAATGCTGTCATTTTATATTGAAAACCAATTAACGCTTCGGAGTTATTGCGTGTTGCATCAGGCGTGTTTCTAGTCTGGTTCCCCGCGTAATATGTGTTTTAGTAACATAGTGATCTAGGGGAGGTAATCCAGGCAAGCGTATTTCGTGTAATAACATCCGGGTGGTCTGGCATTTATTAAATGCGGTGAGATACTCAAAGAACGGTATACGTTACAAAGCTTGTCTGCAGTATCATAGCAAACGTTTATCAATAGTTAATTACTTTAACTGTTACTTTTCTCAGTTTTTTTCCAAGCTTGCTGACTTTGCTCCTCAGTTAACGTTTGAGACACATATAAGTTCAAACCCTTCCCTAAACCAATCTGACTTGAGATTTCAAGATATATCGCTCACAACGTACTTATCTTCATCAATTAAGCGTCTTGCAGCAGTAACTTTCTCTTAGGTCACTACTGTATTGGGTCTGTCTGAGTGAGACCACAGGTTACTGAATCATTAATAAAGATAATTTTTTTTTGATATCAAAGATAACATTATTCTCCAACTTTAACTGGTGTAAGATAGGTTTTAAGCTCATGTAAGAAAGAAACTCCTATCTTATATTATCAACATCTATCTTACATGAGCGACCTACACGTGATTTCATTCGGCCAACCTCGGGTGATATATCCTTATCCTAGATGATGGAATCTTATACTCTTATATAATTATTTTACTCTTTATCAATGATACAGTTACCTGTGACTGAGACTTGTCTTCAATCTCTTCACGTACATTGTACTTAAAGTCCCATTAGTCTTTAACGGCTATTTTAAAAAACAACAATAACTTGGTTACCTATCGGCTGAATGATGCATTTTGAGTAGGTTTACTTGGAATACACAATAAGATGGAAGATAATGAAATACAACATACAGTTGGTTTGTGGACAAAGTAACAAATTGTAAATAATAAATGCACGATTTATAGTCTATGGGAAGCAACTCGTGCAAAATTAGTATTTTGTTTTTCCATACATTGATCTTAAATGTGAGTTTTGGCATACTATTTCAACAGATAAAATTAACATTCTTTCGTCGATTATTGGTCATTTGTGAAACACATCCTAATTCATTTCTCTTACTGGGTGGTCGGAAAAAAGTTTTTGGAGCGATAATCGCTTTGTGGTTCTTTTATGAAATCAACATATTAACAATGTATTAATCGTGAAAGCTCGGCCATTACCGTTTGTCTCCGGTAAATATACCTCGTGTCTAATGGTAGTTATACACCAATATGATTCACCTGAATTATAAGTCCGGCTACCCACGCGTGAAATTAACAAACTACATTCCGAAAAAAAATAAAGGACCACTATTTTAAACATATATACTTTAATTATTCAGATATTGATATTTCATCCATTTAGAATTTAGTATACGTAAAGTATTGGAAATATGTAAAACTCATCATATGTTGCGTAATAACAGATTAACCTGAATTTAGCATTTTGAGCGGGTGTTGCTAAAAACGCTGTGTTCCTGTCTATTCTTTGTAACTGTCAGTTTCTTAACGTTACTCGAGTAAGTTCAATTCATTTTCGTGTTAAGTGTGGGCAATTTTTGACTTTTATAAGTAAGTTGTTAGTAAGTATATGGCATAAACGCACCCGAAGAGACATTTACCAGTTGGTGACATATATATTGGACCTCTTACACAAGTGAAGCCCACAGGATAAGGCCGGTATTTCAGGTTTCTATGCATGATCTCTGCTTGTGGAGTGTATCTTCATTCCGCATGCGGAGCTAAGACATACTGATGTGAAATACCGGCCCCTGTCATAGTAACTTTCCATTTTTACATAGAGGTCAAGCAAATACATTAAAAGTATCACACCCGAATTCCATGTACAGTGTGATCATTAATATATGGTAACATAAATAACTTTAATAACTTTGTCACACTTTATGATAGAGAAGTGGTTTGACCCTTGTTATACAAATAATGAGCCCATGTTTTTTGGATATGAATAATAAATGCATGTGATATAAAGGTGACGTCCATATCGTCATTGATGCTGCCGTACACTTTCAGTGATTTCAAGAAATTTGGCCACTATATCATTTCGCCGAAGACCATACATTTACTTGGCCTCTACACTCACCAGACTTAAACCCTTCGGGGTTCTTTTAATGTGGATGCCTAACGGAAGGAATGAATACTCCAACACCAGAAACAATATTTGTTTGAAAACTTCAATACATTGTGAAATTTGTAGCATCGGTGGTGTAACATGCAAGGTTTCAATTAGTTATTTTTGACGTATTATGGGGCTGGGTTTTGCAGTTTTGATGAATAAAGGGGAACGTTTAAAACTTATGCTGTGAAACAAAAGTATGTAACATTTAAAAATGATTTATGTGTAGAATAAAACTTACATATGTATGTTAATCACAGGTATATAACAATATCTATTATCGTAACAACTGACAAACTTATTAAAATTATTTATGTTACAATATATTAATGATAACCCTGTTTGTGCCATAAAACTTTAGCCGTCCATGACCCTCACATCTAATATGTTAAACCAAGACAACGATCACCCCTGTTAAGAGTTACTACCTTAGCCAAAACTATATCATGACTTATAATCATGGACGTACCCACAGGTTTAACAGCATATACATTAAGTAGCAAGTTTGGGACATCCGCTGTAAGTGACACATCTTATTAACTATTTTAGTAAATGACATAATTTGTAATATAAGATGTACATTACAATAAGTATATGTACGGCATCCAACTTAGGCCTTTATTCCATGTTTCAATGCCTGATCTCCGCTTATGGAGTCTATATATATTCCACATGTGGAGCGCGGGCATGATGAATCACACCTGGATTCCTTGTATCATACAACTGTCTCTTTCCTACAGTCAGAAGTCAATGGCATGTCAAATATGGCTATGCACACCAAATGACCATGTACACATGACTGCATCAGTGCAGCAATTAAGGTGTGTCTACAAGGGGTGTTATCACACATTTAGTGATTCTACATGGTGGTCCTCTTACACAAGTGAAGCCCACAGGATTAAGCCGGTATTCCATGTTTTTATGTCTGATCTCTGCTTGTGGAGTGTATCTTCATTCCGCATGCGGCGCAAAGACATATTGATGTGAAATACCGGTCCCAGTCATAGTAACTTTCCATTTTTACATAGAAGTCAAGCAGATACATTTAAAGTAGCACACCCGAATTCCTTGTATCATACAACAGTCTCCCCCTCAATGTTTGAAAATAAGTCGATTATAGATGTCGCTTACAGGGAATGTAACAAACATGTTGCATGATGTTTGTGCCATAAAACTTAAGCCGTCCATGACCCTTACATCTAATATGTTAAACCAAGACAGCGATCACCCCTGTTAAGAGTTACTACCTTAGACGTTGCGTGAAGTTGGCAAGGCATTGAACATTGAACATTGAACATTGAACTTTTTTGAATGTAGTTATAGAAAACAACATTGAACATTGAACATTGGATTTTTTTGAATGTAGTTTTGGAAAACAACATTGAACATTGGATTTTTTTGAATGTAGTTTTGGAAAACAACATTGAACATTGAACATTGGATTTTTTTGAATGTAGTTTTAGAAAACAACATTGAACATTCGATTTTTTTGAATGTAGTTATAGAAAGCAACATTGAACATTGAACATTGGATTTTTTGAATGTAGTTTTAGAAAACAACATTGAACATTGGATTTTTTTATATGTAGTTTTAGAAAACAACATTGAACATTGAACATTGGATTTTTTTGAATGTAGTTTTGGAAAACAACATTGAACATTGGATTTTTTTGAATGTAGTTTTGGAAAACAACATTGAACATTGAACATTCGATTTTTTTGAATGTAGTTTTGGAAAACAACATTGAACATTGAACATTGGATTTTTTTGAATGTAGTTTTAGAAAACAACATTGAACATTGAACATTCGATTTTTTTGAATGTAGTTATAGAAAGCAACATTGAACATTGAACATTGGATTTTTTGAATGTAGTTTTAGAAAACAACATTGAACATTGAACATTGGATTTTTTTGAATGTAGTTTTGGAAAACAACATTGAACATTGAACATTCGATTTTTTTGAATGTAGTTTTAGAAAACAACATTGAACATTGGATTTTTTTGAATGTAGTTTTGGAAAACAACATTGAACATTGGATTTTTTTGAATGTAGTTTTGGAAAACAAAATTGAACATTGGATTTTTTTGAATGTAGTTTTGGAAAACAACATTGAACATTGGATTTTTTTGAATGTAGTTTTGGAAAACAACATTGAACATTGAACATTGGATTTTTTTGAATGTAGTTTTAGAAAACAACATTGAACATTCGATTTTTTTGAATGTAGTTATAGAAAGCAACATTGAACATTGAACATTGGATTTTTTGAATGTAGTTTTAGAAAACAACATTGAACATTGAACATTGGATTTTTTTGAATGTAGTTTTGGAAAACAACATTGAACATTGAACATTGGATTTTTTTGAATGTAGTTTTGGAAAACAACATTGAACATTGAACATTCGATTTTTTTGAATGTAGTTTTAGAAAACAACGTTGAACATTGAACATTGGATTTTTTTGAATGTAGTTTTGGAAAACAACATTGAACATTGGATTTTTTTGAATGTAGTTTTAGAAAACAACATTGAACATTGAACATTCGATTTTTTTGAATGTAGTTATAGAAAGCAACATTGAACATTGAACATTGGACTTTTTGAATGTAGTTTTAGAAAACAACATTGAACATTGAACATTGGATTTTTTTGAATGTAGTTTTAGAAAACAACATTGAACATTGAACATTGGATTTTTTTGAATGTAGTTTTGGAAAACAACATTGAACATTGAACAATCGATTTTTTTTAATGTAGTTTTGGAAAACAACATTGAACATTGAACATTGGATTTTTTTGAATGTAGTTTTGGAAAACAACATTGAACATTGAACATTGGATTTTTTTGAATGTAGTTTTAGAAAACAACATTGAACATTGAACATTCGATTTTTTTGAATGTAGTTATAGAAAGCAACATTGAACATTGAACATTGGATTTTTTGAATGTAGTTTTAGAAAACAACATTGAACATTGAACATTTGATTTTTTTGAATGTAGTTTTAGAAAACAACATTGAACATTGAACATTGGATTTTTTGAATGTAGTTTTGGAAAACAACATTGAACATTGAACATTCGATTTTTTTGAATGTAGTTTTAGAAAACAACATTGAACATTCGATTTTTTTGAATGTAGTTATAGAAAGCAACATTGAACATTGAACATTGGATTTTTTTGAATGTAGTTTTGGAAAACAACATTGAACATTGAACATTGGATTTTTTTGAATGTAGTTTTGGAAAACAACATTGAACATTCGATTTTTTTGAATGTAGTTTTAGAAAACAACATTGAACATTGGATTTTTTTTAATGTAGTTTTGGAAAACAACATTGAACATTGAACATTCGATTTTTTTGAATGTAGTTTTAGAAAACAACATTGAACATTGGATTTTTTTGAATGTAGTTTTAGAAAACAACATTGAACATTCGATTTTTTTGAATGTAGTTATAGAAAGCAACATTGAACATTGAACATTGGATTTTTTGAATGTAGTTTTAGAAAACAACATTGAACATTGAACATTGGATTTTTTTGAATGTAGTTTTAGAAAACAACATTGAACATTGAACATTGGATTTTTTTTAATGTAGTTTTGGAAAACAACATTGAACATTCGATTTTTTTGAATGTAGTTTTAGAAAACAACATTGAACATTGGATTTTTTTGAATGTAGTTTTGGAAAACAACATTGAACATTGAACATTCGATTTTTTTTAATGTAGTTTTAGAAAACAACATTGAACATTGGATTTTTTTGAATGTAGTTTTGGAAAACAACATTGAACATTGAACATTGGATTTTTTTGAATGTAGTTTTGGAAAACAACATTGAACATTGAACATTGGATTTTTTTGAATGTAGTTATAGAAAGCAACATTGAACATTGAACATTGGATTTTTTTGAATGTAGTTTTGGAAAACAACATTGAACATTGAACATTGGATTTTTTTAATGTAGTTTTGGAAAACAACATTGAACATTGGATTTTTTTGAATGTAGTTATAGAAAGCAACATTGAACATTCGATTTTTTTAATGTCGTTATGAAAAACAACATTGAACATTGGACATTGAACTTTTTTTAATGTTGTTATGAGAAGCAACATTGAACATTCGATTTTTTCAATGTCGTTATGGAGCCGGTTGAGTGATGAAACAAAAGAATGGGCATTAGACGAGCTTTCCAACGCGCCCTCACATGACTGGCTGTGGTCATTTTAAACAGAAGGGGCACTTCTCAACCCACGAGAAAAGTCAGTCTCGAAGCACCGCCGCTAGCTTCGGCCCTACCAGCGAGCTCCCGCGACACGGGCACACAAGCGTTCTATCGCAGCACCCCTACCTATCAAAGCTCCAACCTGCCGGTAAGAAGCCGATTTGCGGCAAGCAAACGGTCTGTCTCGAAGCTCCGCCGCTAGCTTCGGCCCTACCAGCGAGCTCCCGCGACACGGGCACACAAGCGTTCTATCGCAGCACCCCTACCTATCAAAGCTCCAACCTGCCGGTAAGAAGCCGATTTGCGGCAAGCAAACGGTCTGTCTCGAAGCTCCGCCGCTAGCTTCGGCCCTACCAGCGAGCCCCCGCGACCCGGCCAAGCAAGCGTTCTTTCGCAGCATCCTACCTATCAAAGCTCCAACCTGCCGGGAAGAAGCCGATTTGCGGCAAGCAAACGGTCTGTCTCGAAGCTCCACCGCTAACTTCGGCCCTACAAGCGAGCTCCCGCGACCCGTGCAAGGAAGCGTTCTTTCGCAGCACCGCCGTGGGTGGGCAAATCCTCTAGGGCACTTTATATGTCGAGCGGTAAGCCGAATCTGGCTTGTTTTTTATCGTGTCAGACCCCTGCCCTACCCGGCGCATTCGGTCTTGCACACTCAATTCTATCGGCCAGAACACTTCGGCAGGGTCAAACGCTTTCGAATTTGTGGGTAAGCCGAATTTCGCAACATTTTCATATTTTGAGCCTTTCTTGGATTTTGCCTCCTCCCTATAATATCATCCGGGACTTCTACGTGGGGTGACTATTACATTCTTTTCATGGGGCGGTCCTTTTTCTTAAAATGAAGACAGCCAGCCATGTGAGGGCGTGTTGGAAAGTTCGTCTCATGCCCGTTCGTTTGCCTCCACACTAAACCGGCGTATGCAGTATATGAACGATTTTCGGCGTGTCAAATTGCCGAGCTTTCTCGTTCAGTGTTTTCCGCGCAATTTCCCTTCTATCAACGATCTATGAAAGCTTCCGAGACTGCACCCGCGCAAAACTTTTTGATCTGACCTCCGATCCGGCAAAGTGAGAGCGCGTTGGAAAGCTCGTCTCATGCCCGTTCGTTTGCATCCACACTCAACCGGCGTAGGCAGTATGTGAACGATTTTACGGCGCGTCAAATTGCCGAGCTTTCTCGTTCAGTGTTTTCCGCGCAATTTCCCTTGTATAAACGGTCTATGAAAGCTTCCGAGATTGCACCCCGCGCAAAACTTTTTCATCTTATCTCCGATCCGGAAAAGTGAGGGCGCGTTGGAAAGCTTGTCTCATGCCCGTTCGTTTGCATCCTCACTTCCCTATAATATTTCTTGAAAAAATGACAAAGTATTGGTTCTACTGTGGGGCGGTTGAAATTGACCAGCTCTTACAAGCTTCTTAACTAGGCAGCCGAATCTCGCGACATTTTCATATTTTCAGCCTTTTGAATGTTGTTATGAAAAACAACATTGAACATTGAACTTTCAAATGTTGTTATGGAAAGCAACATTGAACATTGAACATTCAAATTTTTTGAATGTTGTTATGAAAAGAAACATTGAACATTCGATTTTTTCAATTTCGCTATGAAAAACAACATTGAACATTGAACTTTTTTTAATGTTGTTATGAGAAGCAACATTGAACATTCGATTTTTTCAATGTCGTTATGAAAAACAACATTGAACATTGAACAAGTTTGAAACAAATAAAAAGGATCATAAGATTCATTACTAATTATTAGCAAGTTCGCGATATATATTGAGCATCTCGTGCATCACATTCATTTTAAAAATTGCGAATTCTTCTAGATGCTGTGCTCCACTCAGAAGGTGTGTATGATGCATTGGTTATTGTCGCTGAATTATGCCTGGTCATTATGTACAGGATTGAAATCCCGGTATTGTACGGACATTTTCTTAGTAATCTGCCGTTACCCGTAGTGGCATCTCCGTCTCAGTTGTGTCTTGACACCCAACCTGGCTGTACATCATTTTAACTACATTGTATAACTACCGAAAATAATGTGTCCGAACTATGCTTATCACTTTTTTCGGTGCACTACGGACAACTACTCGTACTATATATGAGGTGTAGAAGCAATTATTGAACTTGAGTGCGACACTCTGCACTCAAAATTGACAAGACTTAGTTCAATTACAGCTATAAATACATTATTTACTCCAAAGTAAGCCACTGTTAATATTCACTAGCGACATAACATTATCCCAAATTCTTTGTAGCAAAATTTGTCACAATAACAATGAACCAATAGAGTGGATTTCGATATTTGTGTGCTGATTGTAAGTATTGGTTGTAATTACGGGCCCTGAGCGTCCAACTTCTGAGCTCAGCATTTGAGGATATTACAAGTTGAACTTCCTTTTAAACACAGAAAGGGAATTTCCAGAATGGTTCCAGAAATTTGCTTTTCCCACTTGAGCACAAGACTACTGCATGTTGTTTGGTCACCTTTCGCCGCTCTCTGTAACCGCTCTTGGGTGTCTGCCTCGTGGACAATTTTACATTCAACTTACCGCAACTATGCCTGTCGCCTCCTGTACGAAACGGGGCTATACCACTTTACCGGAGATCCACCGGCCCTCAACCTTGTTTGACCGTAGTGCATGTGCCATGCCGGTGCGCTAGGGTTAATCACGGTATTGCTACGGTAGATCCACGAACATTCCCTTGTATTGTCCTGTTTATACCCGGATTATGCCGATACTTGATATCACTCCCGGTTGTATTAAACGTTTTAAAAACAACCGGCACTTGAGCCGGTTCATCACGGTCTATCACGGATTGTCCCGGTGGATCCCGGATGTTCATGGTGCCGCCACGTGTGTCTCCCAGGTTAGACATGCCACCCCCCCCCCGGAATCACAAACAGGAAGACACCGGTGACTGTGAGAACGGGGCTTAAGCGGTCCATCACTGTTTATCACGGATCATGCTAGTTGATCCCGGATGTTCACGACGAAGTAAGGGTGGTTGCCCCGGTAAAACACAGTTTCCCTGAACTTCCCAAACTGAGACGTAGAGAACTAGGGGTTTTGGAACTTATCTTGAATTTCTGTTATGTCGTACATGTAGTAACTTAGACGGTCCCGAGAAATTCGTGATAACGAGAGTCGACTGTACTTACTAGTATGTTGAGCTGTAACTCTTGGCTATACGTACCAATTTTTTTACGCGGCCTTTGGTGGTTACACAACACCAATTAGCATTATTGTTTAGTCCAATGAAATACGTTTTAGCCACAAATGATGACCAACCGACATTTATTAAAAAGTTAAAACAATATTCAGTTGCACCGTATAAAGGTTACGACAAAGCATCAAAATGTTCCGCTGCATTTTTCTTCTTAAAAAGAAATGTTTCTTCCCATGTCGGTCTAGACATTTTAAATACTAATTTCAAATTTCATATAATTTGACTTCCGTAGTTTACGGAAGTCAAATTATTAACATGTACATATTTTTGAGAAACGACCATTTATACTATTGTGGAGTGAAAGGAATACAGGAGTACTTCTGATCAATAGAATTACCCTGCGAAAGTCGGCTTCATTTCGCTTACGATAAGGCTGCAAAATTTTCCGCTGCATTTTTTCCCATAAAAAGTAATGTTTCGTCCCATGTCGGGGCTAGACATTTTAAATACCAATTTCAAATTTCATTTAATGCTATTCCGTAGCTTACGGAAGTCAAATTATTAAAATGCACACATTTTTTAGAAACGACCATTCAAGCGATTGTTGGGTGCATAAAATTCAAGGGGACTTCGGAACGATAGAGTAACCCTGCGTAAATTGGCTTCTTTTCGCTTACAACAAGGCTTCAAAATTTTCCGCTGCATTCGTTTTTAAATAGGAAATTAAATGTAATGTTAAAGTATGTCTGTGTTATATTTATTTATAAATGAAGTTAATTATAATAAAACGTTTACGGAGCACTCCTGGCTTCATTACGATGAGGTATGTACTATATATGTCTTCGAAGTTTAGTCTACATGGAATATTTATATATATCTATTTCTCTTTTGAGTCAACGATTAAATGAATATACTGCACAACTACTGAAGAGTAACGCCCTTTGCGAGCAGCAAATATAGATAGTTGCTTAAAGCGTGTTTACTGTCAACAATGTCACACGAGTTACTTTGATTACAGTTTTCGCCAGAAAAGGGGAACAGTATAGTTTATATGTGGTCATTTAGTGATACAAGATTGCTATGTATATATTTAGTGGTAATGTGTCGATAGGCTTTATGATCTTTTATCTATATACATGTATTATCATGATCTACAATAACTGTCTCGAACATTTTAAATCTAACGTTATAGGCTATATTTTTATAAAATTTGAAAATGGAATGCATTGATCACCGCAACAATATCTACTAATTAGCGCTTTTAAAAAAACTATTACATAGACCAAAAAGAACAAATGTCCAACATTTTAAAACACTTCCCAACCAGCTTCGTCGGGAAATTCACACGTGTTCGTTAATTGGGATCTGTATTCTATTAATTATTCTGTAACAAAAATTATGGTGTATAGCTAACTAAGGTAGCTGGTCAGGCTGTTTAGATAAGACTACACAAGTGGTGGTCATTTATAATGGGTCATTGGAATCAATTACATGGTGCTGTTGATACTGACCTATCATGCTGAGACCGCACATATCAAAGGGGGCTCCATTTGGAGCTCTTTCCTGACCACTGTATGTATGAGTGTATTGGCCGTGGGAAATTCAACATCCCATCTACGTCATCATTCAATGAGATTTCATTCCTTCATAATTTACGTCATCCATTTCTTTATGGGTGTTTTTTGTAACTTTTGTCACTTTTTAACGTTCATTGTGAAACTGAACTAGTAATTTATGTGGAACCAATTATAAGAGATCTAGGTTTACTTTCATGTGAGGATAATAGTCGGATTGTTATTTCATTTTGCAAGGAATTCCTTATAAGTCTGAAGACAAGTAGTAGCCTAGATGTACTAAACCGGTTATAGAGATTGTAGATCCACCTCGATATTATTGGGACCTACATTATATATCGTACATCCTGCATTATAATGCATTTTTTTCAAAGATCGAATTAGCAACTGCGAACTGGAAGCCAGCTTCCAATTCGATTATCACTGTAGACTCGAATCAGCAACTGCGAACCGGCAACCAGCAGCCAATTCAAATTTCATTAGAGGATCGATTTTGCAACTGCAAACCGGCACCCAGTTGCCAATTCGAATTTCCTAGTAGACTGCGAACAGGCAGTCAGCTACCTCGAATCGGCAACTGCGAACCAGCAACCAGCAGTCAATTCAAATTTTACTAGAGGATCGAACTGGCAACTGCCTATCGGAAGCCAGCTATCAATTCGATTTTCACTGTAGATTCGCATCAACTGCTGCGAACTGGCAGTCAGCAGCCAATTCAAATTTCACTAGATGATCGAATTTGCAACCGCGAACCGGCCGCAAACTGCCAATTCGAATTTTCTATATACTGTATGAATTTCAGCAATTCATTTTCGTTATCTATAATTGATAAATAAGTAAATTCATATGAAACCTTAATTATTGTTTTCACGCGAAAACATCTGCATCATTTGTAAACAAATAAATCTAGCGACCCGTTTAGCAGTTTGAAGAAAAAATAGACACATCAGCAAGCCTACGGACCAAGGGATCAGCAATTATTATTAAAACATAAATATTAGTTTTATTTTGGTTACGAACATTATCCATCCAAAAAATGTAAACAGGGTGGGATCAATAAGCATTGAAATATGTCTATATACGGTCATCAATTAATTGCTGCAATATTCACGGAAACAAATTTATTCATTGTATAATGCTACGGTCACATTTGCCCTACGAGCTCTGTACGAGTTGTTTTTGGCGAACTCGCACGGCGTCCGTACGGATATCGAAACTCGTACGAGCATCGTACGGATTTTTGTGACTCGTAGAGGGCTCGGCGACTCGGTGAAAATTGACAGACTCAGCGAGCATAGAATTGTAATATCTTTATTTCACATGACATTGTTGTATATACACTATAACATGCACTGCTATTTTGCTGATACTGCAACTGTGTCATGTATCCAAGTTCCAGTAGAAAGACTCTGTCAACAGCAAATACCCAACATCGAAAACAATAATCATAATTTAAAAAGTAACGAAAAGTTACGTTTGTTGTTACGTTGAAGCTGAGCATAGGTACGTGGGAATGTATGAGTTGTCGGCCTGATTGCCGGAAGATTACTAGTGCATGTAGCTATGTGTTATTTTCAGTAGTTATCCAATTTTCACTGCTAGATTGTGTGATGCAAAGTATCTGGGTGCGATACCACAGATTATTCCGAGTATAATGAATGGTTCCGCTACACACGAGACCACTAGTACCTCTGGGTTTCCAACCAGTTCACCTCTAGATTGGTGGGAAATATATGTTCATGAAGTTGGCAGGCTAGCGGCCTAGCAGCGTGAAGTTGGCAGCCTAGCAGCGTGAAGTTGGCAGTCTAGCACACAAGCAGCATGGAAGCGTGAAGTTGGCAGCCTAGCAGCGTGAAGTTGGCGGCCTAGCGCATTAGCAGCCTAGCAACGTGAAGTTGGCGGCCTAGCATCGTGAAGTTGGCGATCGAGCGGTCTATTAGACTAGCAGCTTAAAGTTGGCGACCTAGCATACAATATTTCGTAGATCCCACTTTAGTCATCGCATGTCGACACTTAGAATATTTCAAACGGCAATATAATATTTTCCCCGCAAAATTACCGTTAACTGTTTTTTTCTGTTTGGTGTAGCCGTGTGAGAAGCAAAAGAAATCATCACCACATTAATTTATTGAATCTCGTTTTACAGCGATTTTCATATTTCAGTCTATGGACAACGCATATCGACACTCGTTAAGGGCGTTATTTCGTATTTCCGCTTATATAAGTGGGAAAGCTGGTCTTTCATACCTTCATGATCATGGATGCCATCAGAAGTGAGGTATCCAGAGTGGTTGATATAATTTGTATGAAATAGTAAAACAACCGACCTAAATTAATTGGCATGAAATGAATAACTTTCACTTAGGCTAAATAAAAAATATGTGTGGTTCAGGAAACATTGGTGAAAAATAGGGTAGGTAGGTAGGCATTTGTTTTTAGATGCAGGTGTTTTTACCGGGAAAATAGTTCAAGCCATAGCACTGTATAAATTGGTATCGTTGACGGTACTTAAAGTATGTACATACAGTATCTCCGACTGACAATGAACATGTCTACATGTATTTGATAGAAAAAATAAATATACATGTTTTTACAGAAAATAAAAACGTCAGTCTATTATAACATGATTGATGTACATATCATACAGAATCGCCTACAATAATAAAATTTATCAATAAATACCAGAGACTGTAGTCTCTGTAAATACGTAAATACACAGTTTCTGTCGGAAAGAAATCTACAGCAAAAAAATATAATCATGGTCATAAAATACATTCAAAAATAGCAGACTTAGTTAAGAAATTACTGGTAGACAAATTATTTTTCTCCAACAAATTTTGTTAGAAAGGCCTTGAATGTAAGCCGAAACACTCCTTAAGACTTTCTTAATTTTATCTCATGAATTATTAACCTTATTTCCAAAGCGAGCAAAGTTCGAATCCCGGGGGAAGTTAGGTTATAACTGAAGGAGTCGTTTGGTGAGACGCCAGCTAGTTCATGAATGGTTACCATAAGCCCATCTCTGCCAGGCTCCGGCAATACATATACGAGAATGGGTTCGGGTTATTTTGCTAGTGTGGGGGTCTGACCAGCTATATTTTATCCAAGTTGGTACCCACTAGATAAGATGACCACAATTCCAGGGTCCAGGCCCACCCCATCTGGATCCGCACACGATCAGTGTATGATAATTGTTATTTCCGTGATTCTCGTGCACAGAACTTCTATTCAAAACGTCATGGCGAAATTGGCTGAGTCTGTCAAAGGACATCTATGCATTGTCCTTGCATTTATAAACATAACATGCAATACCAATCATTATATAATCATCTTACATAATAAAACAACACAAAACATTGTTGAGGACAGCTTCCTTGCGAGCTCTCTACTTCAAAAATCTCTAGGAGCTCGTAGACAACTCGGAGCTCGGTGAAACATTTTCACCGTGCTCCCGAGTCCTCTACGAGTTAAAAATAATCATCGGGATGCTCTTACGAGTTAACGAAGTCCGTACGGACTGCGTACGCACTTGCTAAAATTCGACTCGCACGGAGCTCGTACGATCATTGTGACCAGGTTCTTAAATAGATAATTAAAAGTAGCTGAACATATCAATTATTGTCGCACGGTCACCGTACAAACAGCGTACGAGTTATCTGCGAGCTCTGGTTGATCTACGAGCACCGTGCAATGTACGACCGGGCTCCTTGCGAGCACCGTGCGATGTCCGTATGGATATTACGATGCCCGTACGAATATCGTACGATTGCATCTCTATCAATCGTACGAGGTCCGTACGAGCTGTGACGCTACGAATGTACAAATACCATCAGGATTTTATAAAGTGTGGACTCGTACGAGTTGGTAAATTCGTACGGATATCGTACGAGCTTTGTGACCGTAGCATTCATGTTCGGTACTCGTGACAGGCACGGTACCTTCTAATCCGAAAAAAAATTCGCCAAATTTCAAAGAAACAATTCTCAATCTGGCACATACAGTGTTGCATATAGGCTGTATAATTCATGCTAATCTATAGGGCTGGGTACCACCAAGAAAAATATATCGGGGTATATCACAGTTTTCCACAAATACCACGGTATATACCACGGTATACAACCAACTTCATTATAAGACTAATAATACGGTCACATTTACCCTACGCTTTTCTTACGAGCTCCGTACGAGTGCATTTTGGCGAACTCGCACGGCGTCCGTACGGATATATAAGACTCGTTGGAGCATCGATCGGGTTTTCCTAATTCGTAGAGGACTCGGCGACTTGATGACAATGTTTCACCGAGTTCCCGACTGTCAATTTCAACCGCCCCACAGCATCTCGAAGAATTCGCAATTTTAAAATAAATGTGATGCACGAGATGCTCAATATATATCGCGAACTTGCTAATAATTAGTAATGAATCTTATGATCCTTTCGATTTTTTTCAAACTTGTTCAATGTTCAATGTTGTTTTTCATAACGACATTAAAAAAATCGAATGTTCAATGTTGCTTCTCATAACAACATTCAAAAATGTTCAATGTTCAATATTGTTTTTCATAACGAAATTGAAAAAATCGAATGTTCAATGTTCAATGTTGTTTTCCAAAACTACATTCAAAAAAATCCAATGTTCAATGTTCAATGTTGTTTTCTAAAACTACATTCAAAAAAATGCAATGTTCAATGTTCAATGTTGTTTTCCAAAACTACATTCAAAAAAATCGAATGTTCAATGTTCAATGTTGTTTTCCAAAACTACATTAAAAAAAATCCAATGTTCAATGTTCAATGTTGTTTTCTAAAACTACATTCAAAAAAATCGAATGTTCAATGTTCAATGTTGTTTTCCAAAACTACATTCAAAAAAATCCAATGTTCAATGTTCAATGTTGTTTTCTAAAACTACATTCAAAAAAATCCAATGTTCAATGTTCAATGTTGTTTTCCAAAACTACATTCAAAAAAATCCAATGTTCAATGTTGTTTTCCAAAACTACATTAAAAAAAATCCAATGTTCAATGTTCAATGTTGCTTTCTATAACTACATTAAAAAAAATCGAATGTTCAATGTTGTTTTCTAAAACTACATTCAAAAAAATCGAATGTTCAATGTTCAATGTTGTTTTCTAAAACTACATTCAAAAAAATCCAATGTTCAATGTTCAATGTTGTTTTCCAAAACTACATTCAAAAAAATCCAATGTTCAATGTTCAATGTTGTTTTCCAAAACTACATTCAAAAAAATCCAATGTTCAATGTTCAATGTTGCTTTCTATAACTACATTCAAAAAAATCGAATGTTCAATGTTCAATGTTGTTTTCTAAAACTACATTAAAAAAAATCGAATGTTCAATGTCCAATGTTGTTTTCTAAAACTACATTCAAAAAAATCCAATGTTCAATGTTGTTTTCTAAAACTACATTTAAAAAATCCAATGTTCAATGTTCAATGTTGCTTTCTATAACTACATTCAAAAAAATCGAATGTTCAATGTTCAATGTTGTTTTCTAAAACTACATTCAAAAAAATCGAATGTTCAATGTTCAATGTTGTTTTCCAAAACTACATTCAAAAAAATCGAATGTTCAATGTTCAATGTTGTTTTCCAAAACTACATTTAAAAAAATCCAATGTTCAATGTTCAATGTTGTTTTCTAAAACTACATTCAAAAAAATCGAATGTTCAATGTTCAATGTTGTTTTCCAAAACTACATTCAAAAAAATCCAATGTTCAATGTTCAATGTTGTTTTCTAAAACTACATTCAAAAAAATCGAATGTTCAATGTTCAATGTTGTTTTCCAAAACTACATTCAAAAAAATCCAATGTTCAATGTTCAATGCTGTTTTCTAAAACTACATTCAAAAAAATCCAATGTTCAATGTTCAATGTTGTTTTCTAAAACTACATTAAAAAAAAACGAATGTTCAATGTTGTTTTCCAAAACTACATTCAAAAAAATCCAATGTTCAATGTTCAATGTTGTTTTCTAAAACTACATTCAAAAAAATCCAATGTTCAATGTTCAATGTTGTTTTCCAAAACTACATTAAAAAAAATCCAATGTTCAATGTTCAATGTTGTTTTCTAAAACTACATTCAAAAAAATCCAATGTTCAATGTTGTTTTCTAAAACTACATTCAAAAAATCCAATGTTCAATGTTGCTTTCTATAACTACATTCAAAAAAATCGAATGTTCAATGTTCAATGTTGTTTTCTAAAACTACATTCAAAAAAATCGAATGTTCAATGTTCAATGTTGTTTTCCAAAACTACATTCAAAAAAATCGAATGTTCAATGTTCAATGTTGTTTTCCAAAACTACATTCAAAAAAATCCAATGTTCAATGTTCAATATTGTTTTCTAAAACTACATTCAAAAAAATCCAATGTTCAATGTTCAATGTTGTTTTCCAAAACTACATTCAAAAAAATCCAATGTTCAATGTTCAATGTTGTTTTCTAAAACTACATTCAAAAAAATCGAATGTTCAATGTTCAATGTTGTTTTCTAAAACTACATTCAAAAATATCGAATGTTCAATGTTCAATGTTGTTTTCCAAAACTACATTCAAAAAAATCGAATGTTCAATGTTCAATGTTGTTTTCCAAAACTACATTCAAAAAAATCCAATGTTCAATGTTCAATGTTGTTTTCTAAAACTACATTCAAAAAAATCCAATGTTCAATGTTCAATGTTGTTTTCCATAACTACATTCAAAAAGTTCAATGTCCAATGTTCAATGTTGTTCCCCATAACGACATTGAAACAATTTGAATGTTCAATGTTCAATGTTGCTTTTCAAAACTACATTCAACAAAATTAAATGTTCAATGTTTAATGTCGTATGTAGTGCCAACTTCACGCTGCTGTATGCACGGCATCCAACTTAGGCCTTTATTCCATGTTTCAATGCCTGATATCCGCTTATGGAGTCTATCTTTATTCCACATGTGGAGCGCGGGCATGATGAATCACACCTGAATTCCTTGTATCATACAACTGTCTCTTTCCTACAGTCAGAAGTCAATGGCATGTCAAATATGGCTATGAACACCAAATGACCATGTACACATGACTGCATCAGTGCAGCAATTAAGGTGTGTCTACAAGGGGTGTTATCACACATTTAGTGATTCTACATGGTGGACCTCTTACACAAGTGAAGCCCACAGGATTAGGCCGGTATTCCATGTTTTTATATCTGATCTCTGCTTGTGGAGTGTATCTTCATTCCGCATGCGGCGTAAAGACATATTGATGTGAAATACCGGTCCCAGTCATAGTAACTTTCCATTTTTACATAGAAGTCAAGCAGATACATTTAAAGTAGCACACCCGAACTCCTTGTATCATACAACAGTCTCCCTCTCAATGTTTGAAAATAAGTCGATTATAGATGTCGCTTACAGGGGATGTAACAAACATGTTGCATGATTATTTTGTGCCATAAAACTTAAGCCGTCCATGACCCTTACATATAATATGTTAAACCAAGACAGCAATCACCCCTGTTAAGAGTTACTACCTTAGCCAAAACTATATCATGACTTATAATCATGGACGTACCCACAGGTTTAACAGCATATACATTAAGTAGCAAGTTTGGGACATCCGCTGTTAGTGACACATCTTATTAACTATTTTTAGTAAATGACATAATTTATAATATAGAATGTACATTACAATAAGTATATGTACGGCATCCAACTTAGGCCTTTATTCCATGTTTCAATGCCTGATCTCCGCTTATGGAGTCTATATATAATCCACATGTGGAGCGCGGGCATGATGAATCACACCTGGATTCCTTGTATCATACAACTGTGTCTTTCGTACAGTCAAAAGTCAATGGCATGTCAAATATGGCTATGAACACCGAATGACCATGTACACATGACTGCATGATTGCAGCAATTAAGGTGTGTCTACAAGGGGTGTTATCACACATTTAGTGATTCTACATGGTGGTTCTCTTACACAAGTAAAGCCCAAGGATTAAGCCGGTATTCCATGTTTTTATGTCTGATCTCTGCTTGTGGAGTGTATCTTCATTCCGCATGCGGCGCAAAGACATAGTGATATGAAATACCGGTCCCAGGCATAGTAACTTTCCATTTCTACATAGAAGTCAAGCAGATACATTTAAAGTAGCACACCCGAATTCCTTGTATCATACAACAGTCTCCCTCTCAAAGTTTGAAAATAAGTCGATTGGAGATGTCGCTTACAGGGGATGTAACAAACATGTTGCATGATTATTTTGTGCCATAAAACTTAAGCCGTCCATGACCCTTACATCCAATATGTAAAAACCAAGACAGCGATCACCCCTGTTAAGAGTTACTACCTTAGCCAAAACTATATCATGACTTATAATCATGGACGTACCCACAGGTTTAACAGCATATACATTAAGTAGCAAGTTTGGGACATCCGCTGTTAGTGACACATCTTATTAACTATTTTTAGTAAATGACATAATTTATAATATAGAATGTACATTACAATAAGTATATGTACGGCATCCAACTTAGGCCTTTATTCCATGTTTCAATGCCTGATCTCCGCTTATGGAGTATATATATATGCCACATGTGGAGCGCGGGCATGATGAATCACACCTGGATTCCTTGTATCATACAACTGTCTCTTTCCTACAGTCAGAAGTCAATGGCATGTCAAATATGGCTATGAACACCAAATGACCATGTACACATGACTGCATGATTGCAGCTATTAAGGTGTGTCTACAAGGGGTGTTATCACACATTTAGTGATTCTACATGGTGGTCCTCTTACATAAGTGAAGCCCACAGGATTAGGCCGGTATTCCATGTTTTATGTCTGAGCCTTGCTTGTGGAGTGTATCTTCATTCCGCATGCGGCGCAAAGACATATTGATGTGAAATACCGGTCCCTGTCATAGTAACTTTCCATTTTTACATAGACGTCAAGCAGATACATTTAAAGTATCACACCCGAATTCCTTGTATCATTCAACAGTCTCCCTCTCAAAGTTTGAAAATAAGTCGATTAGAGATGTCGCTTACAGGGGATGTAACAAGCATGTTGCATGATGTTTGTGCCATAAAACGTAAGCCGTCCATGACCCTTACATCTAATATGTTAAACCAAGACAGCGATCACCCGTGTTAAGAGTTACTACCTTAGCCAAAACTATATCATGACTTATAATCATGGACGTACCCACAGGTTTAACAGCATATACATTAGGTAGCAAGTTTGGGACATCCGCTGTAAGTGACACATCTTATTAACTATTTTTAGTAAATGACATATTTTATAATATAGGATGTACATTACAATAAGTATATGTACGGCATCCAACTTAGGCCTTTATTCCATGTTTCAATGCCTGATCTCCGCCTATGGAGTCTATCTATATTAGTATTCCACATGTGGAGCGCGGGCATGATGAATCACACCTGGATTCCTTGTATCATACAACTGTCTCTTTCCTACAGTCAGAAGTCAATGGCATGTCAAATATGGCTATGAACACCAAATGACAATGTACACATTACTGCATCAGTGCAGCAATTAAGGTGTGTCTACAAGGGGTGTTATCACACATTTAGTGATTCTACATGGTGGTCCTCTTACACAAGGGAAGCCCACAGGATTAGGCCGGTATTCCATGTTTTTATGTCTGATTTCTGCTTGTGGAGTGTATCATCATTCCGCATGCGGCGCAAAGACATATTGATGTGAAATACCGGTCCCTGTCATAGTAACTTTCCATTTTTACATAGAAGTCAAGCAGATACATTTAAAGTATCACACCCGAATTCCTTGTATCATACAACAGTCTCCCTCTCAATGTTTGAAAATAAGTCGATTATAGATGTCGTTTACAGGGGATGTAACAAACATGTTGCGTGATGTTTGTGCGATAAAACTTAAGCCGTCCATGACCCTTACATCTAATATGTTAAACCAAGACAGCGATCACCCCTGTTAAGAGTTACTACCTTAGCCAAAACTATATCATGACTTACAATCATGGACGTACCCACAAGTTTAACAGCATATACATTAAGTAGCAAGTTTGGGACATCCGCTGTAAGTGACACATCTTATTAACTATTTTAGTAAATGACATAATTTGTAATATAGGATGTACATTACAATAAGTATATGTACGGCATCCAACTTAGGCCTTTATTCCATGTTTCAATGCCTGATCTCCGCCTATGGAGTCTATATATATTCCACATGTGGAGCGCGGGCATGATGAATCACACCTGGATTCCTTTTATCATACAACTGTCTCTTTCCTACAGTCAGAAGTCAATGGCATGTCAAATATGGCTATGAACACCAAATGACCATGTACACATGACTGCATCAGTGCAGCAATTAAGGTGTGTCTACAAGGGGTGTTATCACACATTTAGTGATTCTACATGGTGGTCCTCTTACACAAGTGAAGCCCACAGGATTAAGCCGGTATTCCATGTTTTTATGTCTGATCTCTGCTTGTGGAGTGTATCTTCATTCCGCATGCGGCGCAAAGACATATTGATGTGAAATACCGGTCCCAGTCATAGTAACTTTCCATTTTTACATAGAAGTCAAGCAGATACATTTAAAGTATCACACCCGAATTCCTTGTATCATACAACAGTCTCCCTCTCAAAGTTTGAAAATAAGTCGATTGGAAATGTCGCTTACAGGGGATGTAACAAACATGTTGCATGATGTTCGTGCCATAAAACTTAAGCCGTCCATGACTCTTACATCTAATATGTAAAAACCAAGACAGCGATCACCCCTGTTAAGTGTTACTACCTTAGCCAAAACTATATCATGACTTATAATCATGGACGTACCCACATGTTTAACAGCATATACATTAAGTAGCAAGTTTGGGACATCCGCTGTAAGTGACACATCTTATTAACTATTTTTAGTAAATGCCATATTTTATAATATAGGATGTACATTACAATAAGTATATGTACGGCATCCAACTTAGGCCTTTATTCCATGTTTCAATGCCTGATCTCCGCTTATGGAGTCTATCTATATTCCACATATGGAGCGTGGGCATGATGAATCGCACCTGGATTCCTTGTATCATACAACTGTCTCTTTCCTACAGTCAGAAGTCAATGGCATGTTAAATATGGCTATGAACACCAAATGACCATGTACACATGACTGCATCAGTGCAGCAATTAAGGTGTGTCTACAAGGGGTGTTATCACACATTTAGTGATTCTACATGGTAGACCTCTTACCCAAGTGAAGCCCACATGATTAGGCCGTTATTTCATGTTTGTATGTCTGATCTCTGCTTGTGGAGTGTATCTTCATTCCGAATGCGGCGCAAAGACATATTGATGTGAAATACCGGTCCCTGTCATAGTAACCTTTCATTTTTATATATATGTCAAGCAGATACATTCAAAGTATCACACCCGAATTCCTTGTATCATACAACAGTGTCCCTCTCAAAGTTTGAAAATAAGTCGATTGGAGATGTCGCTTACAGGGGATGTAACAAACATGTTGCATGATGTTTGTGCCATAAAACGTAAGCGGTCCATGACCCTTACATCTAATATGTTAAACCAAGATAGCAATCACCCCTGTTAAGAGTTACTACCTTAGCCAAAACTATATCATGACTTATACTCATGGACGTACCCACAAGTTTAACAGCATATACATTAAGTAGCAAGTTTGGGACATCCGCTGTAAGTGACACATCTAACTATTTTTAGTAAATGACATAATTTATAATATAGGATGTACATTACAATAAGTATATGTACGGCATCCAACTTAGGCCTTTATTCCATGTTTCAATGCCTGATCTCCGCTTATGGAGTATATATATATGCCACATGTGGAGCGCGGGCATGATGAATCACACCTGGATTCCTTGTATCATACAACTGTCTCTTTCCTACAGTCAGAAGTCAATGGCATGTCAAATATGGCTATGAACACCAAATGACCATGTACACATGACTGCATCAGTGCAGCAATTAAGGTGTGTCTACAAGGGGTGTTATCACACATTTAGTGATTCTACATGGTGGTCCTCTTACACAAGTGAAGCCCACAGGATTAAGCCGGTATTCCATGTTTTTATGTCTGATCTCTGCTTGTGGAGTGTATCTTCATTCCGCATGCGGCGCAAAGACATATTGATGTGAAATACCGGTCCCAGTCATAGTAACTTTCCATTTTTACATAGAAGTCAAGCAGATACTTTTAAAGTAGCACACCCGAATTCCTTGTATCATACAACAGTCTCCCTCTCAAAGTTTGAAAATAAGTCGATTGGAAATGTCGCTTACAGGGGATGTAACAAACATGTTGCATGATGTTCGTGCCATAAAACTTAAGCCGTCCATGACCCTTACATCTAATATGTAAAAACCAAGACAGCGATCACCCCTGTTAAGTGTTACTACCTTAGCCAAAACTATATCATGACTTATAATCATGGACGTACCCACAGGTTTAACAGCATATACATTAAGTAGCAAGTTTGGGACATCCGCTGTAAGTGACACATCTTATTAACTATTTTTAGTAAATGACATATTTTATAATATAGGATGTACATTACAATAAGTATATGTACGGCATCCAACTTAGGCCTTTATTCCATGTTTCAATGCCTGATCTCCGCTTATGGAGTCTATCTATATTCCACATATGGAGCGTGGGCATGATGAATCGCACCTGGATTCCTTGTATCATACAACTGTCTCTTTCCTACAGTCAGAAGTCAATGGCATGTTAAATATGGCTATGAACACCAAATGACCATGTACACATGACTGCATCAGTGCAGCAATTAAGGTGTGTCTACAAGGGGTGTTATCACACATTTAGTGATTCTACATGGTAGACCTCTTACCCAAGTGAAGCCCACATGATTAGGCCGTTATTTCATGTTTGTATGTCTGATCTCTGCTTGTGGAGTGTATCTTCATTCCGCATGCGGCGCAAAGACATATTGATGTGAAATACCGGTCCCTGTCATAGTAACCTTTCATTTTTATATATATGTCAAGCAGATACATTCAAAGTATCACACCCGAATTCCTTGTATCATACAACAGTGTCCCTCTCAAAGTTTGAAAATAAGTCGATTGGAGATGTCGCTTACAGGGGATGTAACAAACATGTTGCATGATGTTTGTGCCATAAAACGTAAGCGGTCCATGACCCTTACATCTAATATGTTAAACCAAGATAGCAATCACCCCTGTTAAGAGTTACTACCTTAGCCAAAACTATATCATGACTTATAATCATGGACGTACCCACAAGTTTAACAGCATATACATTAAGTAGCAAGTTTGGGACATCCGCTGTAAGTGACACATCTAACTATTTTTAGTAAATGACATAATATATAATATAGGATGTACATTACAATAAGTATATGTACGGCATCCAACTTAGGCCTTTATTCCATGTTTCAATGCCTGATCTCCGCTTATGGAGTATATATATATGCCACATGTGGAGCGCGGGCATAATGAATCACACCTGGATTCCTTGTATCATACAACTGTCTCTTTCCTACAGTCAGAAGTCAATGGCATGTCAAATATGGCTATGAACACCAAATGACCATGTACACATGACTGCATCATTGCAGCAATTAAGGTGTGTCTACAAGGGGTGTTATCACACATTTAGTTATTATACATGGTGGTCCTCTTACACAAGTGAAGCCCACATGATTAGGCCGGTATTCCATGTTTTTATGTCTGATCTCTGCCTGTGGAGTGTATCTTCATTCCGCATGCGGCGCAAAGACATATTGATGTGAAATACCGGCCCCTGTCATAGTACCTTTACAGTTTTACATAGAAGTCAAGCAGATACATTTAAAGTATCACACCCGAATTCCTTGTATCATACAACAGTGTCCCTCTCAAAGTTTGAAAATAAGTCGATTAGAGATGTCGCTTACAGGGGATGTAACAAACGTGTTGCATGATGTTTGTGCCATAAAACTTAAGCCGTCCATGACCCTTACATCTAATATGTTAAACCAAGACAGCGATCACCCCTGTTAAGTGTTACTACCTTAGCCAAAACTGTATCATGACTTATAATCATGGACGTACCCACAGGTTTAACAGCATATACATTAAGTAGCAAGTTTTGGACATCCGCTGTAAGTGACACATCTTATTAACTATTTTTAGTAACTGCCATATTTTATAATATAGGATGTACATTACAATAAGTATATGTATGGCATCCAACTTAGGCCTTTATTCCATGTTTCAATGCCTGATCTCCGCTTATGGAGTCTATCTATACTCCACATGTGGAGCGTGGGCATGATGAATCACACCTGGATTCCTTGTATCATACAACTGTCTCTTTCCTACAGTTAGAAGTCAATGTCATGTCAAATATGGCTATGAACACCAAATGACCATGTACACATGACTGCATTAGTGCAGCAATTAAGGTGCGTCTACAAGGGGTGTTATCACACATTTAGTGATTCTACCTGGTGGACCACTTACAAAAGTGAAGCCCACAGGATTAGGCTGGTATTCCATGTTTTTATGCCTGATCACTGCTTGTGGAGTGTATCTACATTCCGCATGTGGAGCGGGGGGCATGATGAATCACACCTGGATTCCTTGTATCATACAACTGTCTTTTCCCTACAGTCAGAAGTCATTGCCAAGTCAAATTTGGCAATGAACATCAAATGACCATGTACCCATGACTGCATCAATGCAGCAATTAATTAAGTCACACCAAAACGTATTAGGACTTTCAATTAGACACATCCTGTGTAATACATTGTTTGAAAAGCACACTGTAGGTGCATCCCTTATGATACACCTCATCCAGAGACACATTTTGTGGATACAGCTTGCATGCAACATCCCCTGTAAGAGATACATCCTTTAGACACTACCTGTGTGCTACATCAGTGATAGAGACACACCATGTTGACACAAAATGCGCGCTACACCACTGAAAGAGACGCCTCAAATGCTCCATACACCCCCTGCGAGCAGAGGGGCAATTTACCCAATAACTGGGAGTATTTTGTCCATAGCTGAATACTCTCCCATTTAGTGGCCTCTTACGATCATGCAAAGGAGTCAGACAGAAGTCCAATTCTACTACCCGGGAACACACAGGGAGATAACGTTGCCAACTAGGGAGACAGAAAGAGGTCCAATTCTACTATCCAGGAAACGTACAAGGAGATGAAACTGCCAACTAGGGAGACAGACAGAGGTCCAACCAGGGAGACATACAGAGGTCCAATTCTACTACCCGGGAAACAAACAGGGAAATGAAGCTACCAACTACGGAGACAGACAGAGGTCCAATTCTACTACCTGGGAAACAAACAGGGAAATGGAGCTGCCAACCAGGGAGACAGACAGAGGTCCAATTCTACTACCCGGGAAACAAACAGGGAAATGAAGCTGCCAACAAACAAAGAAGAAGATACAGGCTAGCCACACATGACTGGATTCCTGAAACTGAGCATCTTTACTCCCTCTCTCTTCAAACCTGAAAATACAGAAACAAAACTAAACAAGAATCAAGAAATTTAACTAGTACATGTGCAGTGAACAGTAAGGGTTTCAAGCATAGAGACAAAAAACTTATAAACCAATCATTGATGAACTTATAATGAAACATTGTCAAAAAAGCAGTATTAGGAACATTAACACTAATGCAATTGCATCAAGACTGTCACGGTCAATCAGCCAATACTCATGTACACTCAACAAACCAAACATTTGGCCAAGCTGCACACAATCAACTGCACAAGGGCAGTCTGCGTGGACAGGCCTTTACGTTGAATGTGTTAAGACACATAAATCGTCATCGTGTAAATTGTGTTAACTGTACACATGCAAATACCATCATTTGGTAGGCCAACTATGGAATAACATTCTCTAATCGAAGTTTTCTATTCATCTAGTGATGGCAGGGTTCAAGTTAACCTGTACAGGCATTGTGCATTGTTATTGAACATGTTTTGTTGTGATTGATTAGAATTTAAATTACTAGCGCATCCGAGGTTTTTGTGAGGCACCTCATTGCACTGTTTCCAGACAGTGCCAATACCACCCGTTTCAACTGAAAAATGTTGCAAAGCATTTCCTGATTTCAGTCAGGGTATGAAAACAGATATTGGCCATTCACGCATAGAGCAATCGGGTACAATATCCGCGATCATTTTTGTCAAACCCACATGCAGTGAGCTCTACTTCACGTTTTCTGTAGGTGTGTGTATCAAATCGTTGGGTCATAGTTTGAGGTCAATGTTCAAATTGAAATTTGTCCCGCCCATTTCTTCGACATGCATTATATTTGTCATGATTGTTAACCTAAATGAGTAGGAGTGTCATGCAGAACCCCCATATTCTAATCTCAATGGTCAAGGTCACAGCTGGAGGTCAATGGTCATATTTTAGATAGAATGAACCATAACTTTGTCCTTTTATGTATTGTGATTCTTAAATAACCTAGCACAGTTGTTGACCACTATGAGGTGGTGCTTCATGTGAAAAATGGTAAATTCAAAGGTAAAATGGTCATGATTCAGCTCATAACTTTGTGGTCAGTATTGCAAGATTTTTGAATAAGTTGTATCAATTTGTGGTATTTTGAAATAACCTGGACCACTTGTTCACCAATTGAAATAATGTGTTGCTCACAGAAACCAGACAAAATCTTGAAGGTGTTCTCTGCAACACCCATCTCCTCTTAGGGTGTTTGTGCTTTTCATTCAACATCGACCTTAACTATGCATGATAAGCAGACATGACGTCTTGTCCATGGGCATGTATTTCTATTTGTCTATAGTCCGTGAACGAACATCCTTGCATTTGAGCTTATGGTAACTTTGCTTATTTAAAATTCTGGTTATTTTCATAACATTTAGCAGCACATCAAAATTTGCTATTTATTCCGTATGAAAGGGTTAAAAATAGATGATGTTAAGATTATGTGTTAATATTACAAAGTAAGTTCATGTGTTCTGCAAGTTTAAATACATATTGTAAGTCTGCATGTGCCTTACTTTTAGATGTTAAATTACCGAAAGAAAACATGATTCTCTGATTTTAATACAGGGGGGGGGGGGGGGGGGGAAACCATAGTAATATTACTTTTACATTCATTTTTACTAACATGAACAACCTGGTGATATTGTTTCCTGACAAATATCGTAACAAATTGAATCCAAATTTTATGAGTAAAATGTTTCATAAATGACGAATTTTATTAACTTAAGTTAATTCAATTTAAGAAGGAATGTAATCATGGCTGTTGCCAAATGATATCTGGAGACAGAAGAGAAAAGAAAGAAACATATGTATATTAAATGAAAAAGAGGAAGGCATATGTATTATATAGCCTTTGATAAATGTTATTTAAAAAAGACAGGTGGAAACACACGTCGGTGTTCGAGCAGGAAGTATTGTTTTTGTACAGTTTCATAAGAAAATTCCCTTCAGGTTATAACAATGCATTTGCTGTTTGCTATGCCAGAAGGAGTCAACTGTTATCCAGATGAGAGAGAACGACGTGTACCATCAGATCATCAAATGGAATTGAGAATGAAGAATTTTGGCCATTGTCAAATATTTTGAGATGACAGAACATGCCAAGTTGTTTATGAAAGACATGTACAAATGTACTGGCTTTAGACAAAATTTATCCATAAAGGCATTTTAAAGCAAACTATGAAATGAAAGAAGAAATATATAGGCTATGGACAATATTTATATAAATTTGAAGTGATGTTGATTAAACGAAAGCCACGATACCACTTAATTTCTAATGAGCTACCATCTACAAGTCCTATGGTCAACCATACTTTAATGAAGCAGTGTATTATTTAAAGTGTCACCTCTAGTTAAATTACTAGAATGTCATTGTCAGTTTTGACTAAGATATCAAAAACATACATCCATATTATTAAACTAATGTATTAACCGAACTTCAGTATTGTTATTCTAAGTGAAAGCAAAGACTATTTTAAAATATTTGGAACTTACAAATTTGAAATGTTCCCTGGAACTACTTTCAGCAAGCCCTATGGTCAACCTTACTTTAATGTAGAAGTATTTCTTTTGTTTTATTAGTGACGCACTTATTTAAACATCCAGCCAATTAAGTTAATGAGACACCTATATATTTTCTGAACACATCTACCTGTCTCATATACTTTAATGCCAGTCACCAGAGGCAGGAATCAATGCATACATAATCATAAATATATCAAGGTGATGGCTCACCATGGGCCACATCGGAACAAACCCTAGCCGGGCCCTGCCAGGGTTTGAACCTTCAACCTACTGCTCTATAGGTAGATGCATATAACTTCCAAGCTGAGGAGGTAATATTGTCTTTAATGCCTTTAATTTTCAAGGATTACAAGAAAAGAAAATACCGGAAATTTTTTACTGTTCGGTTCTGCTTGGTCTATTGTAAATCACAATTTAGCATGCCTTTGTGTGCATTGCTGTTGTCTGCTGCATGCTATTGTCACTTTCTACAAATTATTAGTACCATCTTCAACATGAGAAATCAAAAAAAGTTATGGAACCTGTTCCTATATTTTCATATGTAAATCAACCTGTTACTATCTATGTATGTTATATGTACATGTTACTGAGTATGCACAAACGCATGCACACATGGGTACACATTTCTAGAGACCTAGTGCAATATTGCATCATGTTCTCAAGACCTACTGCGAAATATTACCAGTCTTATATGGTAAACACATTCCCCTTTTTTCAAGAACTGATCAAACCCACAGGTCTTTGTCTCAAAACCCAGTGCAATATGCATCATGTTCAAGACATCAGTGGCCTATTACCATTTTTCTGTGCGGTCGCCAGATAAGACCGACTGAACTACGGATCTACAGAGACACACTGATGGGAGGCATGTGTAACTGACAGGTCCTTATGTCGAGAAATGAACTGATTTAATACTCACAGTTCTTTGTCTCAAGACCCAGTGCAATACCATTTTATGTATGGTCGCCAGATCAGACGCCAAGCGCCCTAACCACTGAATTATTGAGGCACACTGATGAGAGGCATGTGTAACTTACAGGTCCTTATCTCGAGAACTGATGAAATACTCACATCTTTATCTCAAGATTCCAGTTTTATATAATGTATAGTCATTGTGAATCTTATATGACAGTAACATATTAGACAGTAGATTACCTGAGATTATCATGAAGTTTTATAGGTGACTGATTCCATAACATAGTAAATATTTTAGAAGCAAATCATCATCGCCAAGACAGGGACAATATCATTCAGCAGAAACTGCAAAACACTCTAAAGCTCCCCAAGCAGAGATACAATAGAACCAATCTATGTGTACTATCAAAAAGTGAAAAATATTTCTTTCATTTTTTAGAATATAAAAGTTTAAAACGAAAGGCAAGACAAATAATTTAGTCAGGTTGACAATAGGGCTAAAATCTGCTTTGGTACAGAGAAAAAATGTCAATTTGGTTTAAGGTGCAGCAATACTCACGCTCGTGCTTAAATACCAAACTACCTTGCACATGGCTTGAACAACTGTTTAGATATGTTCCTTAAAACCTTTTCTAAAATTTGCCACCTTAAATTTAGATCTGAATGCCATTTACTATAAAAATGTTACAGGAAAAATATATTCAGTTAAGTTTAAAATATTAATCAACCCAAATCATAATAAATGACATCTAAAACTCCAAATTTTATATGAAACACTAAATTTGTACAGTATGACAAGTTTCGGGTGTACAACCATGTACTGGTAACAAACTAATTAGATACAAAGACAAACTTTTGCATTAAATTAAAGTTCACCAAACAGATTGTAGAAGGTAGTTCAAGACAATACTGCATTATATTGCGTAAATAAAAAAGACATACATATATTATTTTAATTACTTTCACTTCATAGCACCATTTTAGGTGGGACAAAGAATAAAAATTTTACTTATGGGGCTATGTGGGATTAAAAGTCATATGACATGTTCACAGCACCATTTAAGGTGGGACTGAAAGAAATATTGACAAACGTTAACAGCTCCATTTAAGGTGGGATTAAAATACATATTGACATGTTCACAGCATCATTTAAGGTGGGAGTAATAGAAGTTCACAGCACCAATTTAGGTGGGACTAAAAGATATATTGACATAATCACAACACCATTTTAGATGGGACAAAAAGACATAATGACAAGTTCACAGACATACGTATTGACATGTTCACAGCACCATTTTAGGGGGACTAAAAGACATTAACAAGTTCACAGCACCATTTTAGGGGGACAAAAAGACATTAACAAGTTCACAGCACCATTTTAAGTGGGATTTAAAGACATATTGAGATGTTCACAGCACCATTTCAGGTGGGACTAAAAGACATATTGACAAGTTCACAGCACCATTTTAGGACTAAAGTGTATGGTTATAAAAGACGATGTGCCTAATAAGGTGGGGGAAAAGACGTTATTTATAGTTTTATTTACTTTTACATAAGAACTTGTTCGCCGCATCATTTAAGGCGACAGGAAAAAGGACTATAGTGTATAGTTATAAAAGACGATGTACCTAATTAGGTGAGAGAAAAGACGCTTTTTATTATGTTTAATCACTTTTACCTAAGAACTTGTTCGTCACATCTTTTAAGGTGACAGGAAAAAAGACTATAGTGTATGGTTATAAAAGATTATGTACCTAATTAGGTGAGATAAAAGACGCATTTTATACTTTTAATCACTTTTACATAAGAACTTGTTCGTCACATATTTAAAGGTGACACGAAATAGGAAACTATTATTTGATTATAAAAGACGATGTACCTAATTAGGCGGAAAAAAAGACACTGTTTATGTGTTTATAAAAGACGATGTACCTAATTAAGGTTGAAAAAAAGAAACTATTTATATATTTAATTACTTTTCATAAGAACTTATTCGCCACATCTTTTAAGGTGACAGGTAAAAAGACACTAGTTCATTGTTATAAAAGACGATGTACCAAATTAGGTGAGAGAAAAGACGCTTTTTATATTTTAATTAATTTTACATAAGAACTTGTTCGCCACATCTTTTAAGGTGACAGGAAAAATGACAATAGTGTATGGTTAAAAAAGACGATGTACCTATAATTAGGTGAAAGAAAAGACGCTTTTTATATTTTTAATCACATTTACATAAGAACGTGTTCGCCAAATCTTTTAAGGTGACAGGAAAAATGACAATAGTGTATGGTAATAAAAGACGAAGTTCCTATAATTAGGTGAAAGAAAATACGCTTTTTGTATTTTTAATCACATTTACGTAAGAACTTGTTTGCCACACCTTTAAGGTGACACGAAAAAAGAAACCATTAAATGGTATAAAAGACGATGAACCTAATTAGGCGAAACAAAAGACACTATTTATAGTTTGATAAAAGACGATGTACCAAATTAAGTGAGAGAAAAGACACTATTTATATCTTTTATAACTTTTACATGAGCACTTGTTCGCCACATATTTTAAGGTGACAGGAAAAAGGACACCTGTACATTGTTATAAATGACGATGCACCAATAATTAGTTGAGAGAAAAGACGCTACTTAAATTTTTAATTACTTTTACATAGGAACGCATCATTCCTATAATCCCACACCACGTGTGAGTGTAGAAATGATCAACATGAAAATGAGCAATTAGGAATTTGAAAATGTTTTCGAAACAGCTTTTCAGAGAAAATAAGCCCCGTGCGGGTAAACCATGTTTTACTATAATTAAAGACACAAATATGTCCTACATCTTGTATAAAATGACTGCGCTTGCTTCAAATAAATTTACTCTCTTTTGTTTCCATAAGTTACGCTTTTATAACTTCATGATCATTGGTGAAGGGTGCAAAAGATGTTCTAGACAGAAGTTAACACAGAGACCATTCCTTTAACCCCAACCACTTCAATGGAGAGGATTTATTGTTCCAATACACTAAGTAATAAGTCCCTTATGAAATACCGTTTGGATATCACTTTAAAACATTTAATTAAGTATACATACCTACCAAAGCATAACCAGGCTTTCCTACAAATCTTTTTTGTAAATAGTAATTGTTCATGGTTTTTGATGACTTGAGTCCAATTAGCAGTGAAAAATACGCCGCCTCCACTGGGAATCGAACCCAGGTCCCTGGATTGGCTGATCCAGTATGGTACCACTACACTATAGAGACAACATTATTTTACACTGCTAATTAGACTCAGGACATCAAAAAACCATGAACAATTACTATTACCAGGAAAGTAGGAAAGCTTGGTTATGTTTTGGTAGGTAGTATACTTAATTCAATGTTCTTAAGAGATTTCCCAATGGTATTTCATAAGGGACTAATTACTTTGTGTATTGCAATAATAAATCCTCTTCATGGAAGTGGTTAGTGTAAAAGGAATGGTCTCCGAGTATGGAACGCCATAGCTGCCTTCTGTTGGTACTAATCAGTTTGTTTTGTGCATTTATTAAGTTGTTCTATGCTACCATCATTATGTTATGAGTATTTGCCAAAGCGTTCGGTACTTAAGACATTTTGTCTTGTACAAACACCAGTTCTTTCTGTGCATTCGTCATTATGTTATGTACATTTACTAACTCGTTCTGTACAAACGCATTTTGTTGTGTGCATATATTGTTTCTTTCTGTGCAGTTGCCATTATGTTATGTGTATTTAACAGGTTGTCCGGTAGATGAACTATGCTGTCCTGTGCATATGTCAATATGTTATGTGCATTTACAAATTTGTGATGTACTAAAACAGTTTGTGATGTGCATACATCATTTCGTTATGTGCGTTTGTCATTATTCTGTGTACATTAATCATGTTGTTCTGTGCATACATCATTTCGTTATGTGTGTTGGTCATTATGTTGTGTGCATTACGCATGTTGTTCTGTGCATACATCATTTCGTTATGTGCGTTTGTCATTATGTTGTGTGCACTAATCATGTTGTTATGTAGTTACAACAGATTGTCGTGTGCGTACATCATTACACTTAGCATTTACTAAATTGTTATGGGTTAGCAACATGCTGTCTTGTGCTTACATCTTTTCGTTCTGTGCAAACATCGTTATGTAGAGTGCATACATCGTTATTATGTTCGGATAAATTATCTTGGGCATTAAAACGGGTAACGCCGGTAAAGCGAAAATGTTTCCGCTCAATAACTTGAGTTAGGAATGTACGGAAGCACAGAGGTGACATGGTCAATATTAAGTTGTGGGAACGACATATCCAAGGGAAGCAAATATGTTTTATCTTGTGGGAACAAGTTATATGAGTGTAGAAAATAGTTTTTATCTGGTTGGAGCGACTTATTTGAGGGTTTTGCACATGGGCACCTAGTCTCCTACCATTTAGGTTTTTCCTACGGACACCTAGTCCCCTAACATTGATTTTTTCCATGGACACCTACCTTTTTGGTTTTTCCCATGGACACCTAGTCCACTACCATTTAGATTTTTCCCATGGACACATAGTCCTCTATTATTTAGGGTTTTTCGTGGACACCTACCATTAAGGGTTTCCCATGGACACCTAGCTCCCTACTATTTTGGGTTTTCCTACCATGTGAAAAACTAAAATGGTAGGGGACTAGCTTTCTGTAGGAAATGGCATGGAAATAGGTGTAATGGTAGGTGTTCATGTGAAAAACCTAAAATATAGGGGACTATGTGTCCATTGGAAAACCCTAAATGGTTGGTGTCCATAGGAAAAACTTCAATGGTACGTGTCCCTGTGAAAACCCCCAATGGCAGGGGACTATGTTTCATTGTGATTAACCAAAACAGTAGGGGACCAGGTGTCTGTAGGAAAAACCTAAATGGTAGTTGACTAGGCGTCCAAGTGAAAACCCAAACTGGTAGGGGACAAGGTTTCTGCTGGAAAAACCTAAATGATAAGTGTCCATGGCAAAAACCAAAATGGTAGGGGATAAGGTTTCTGTAGGACACCATGGGAAAACCCTAAATTGTAGGGACTAGGTGTCCATGTGAAAAACCAAAATGGTAGGGGACTAGGTGTCAATTAAGTCGTTCCAACAAGATAAAACAATATTTTCTACCCTCAAATAATTTGTTCCCACAAGATAAAACATATTTGCTTCCCTTGGATATGTCGTTCCCACAACTTAATATTGACCATGTCATCTCTGACAAGACAGCATGTTGCTAACACATAACAATTGAGTAAATGCTAAGTGTAATGATGTACGCACACGACAATCTGTTGTAACTACATAACAACATGATTAGTGCACACAATATAATGACAAACACACAAAAAATGTCATAACAAAATTATGTATGCACATGACAAACTGTCGGTAGTACATAACAACATGATTAATGCACACAACATAATGACTAACACACATAACGAAATGATGTATGCACAGAACAACATGATTAATGTACACAACATAATGACAAACGCACATAACGAAATGATGTGTGCACAGAACAACACGAGTAATGTACACAACATAATGACCAACTCACACAACGAAATGATGTATGCACAGAACAACATGATAAATGCACACAACATAATGACAAACGCACATAACGAAATGATGTGTGCACAGAACAACACGAGTAATGTACACAACATAATGACCAACTCACACAACGAAATGATGTATGCACAGAACAACATGATTAATGCACACAACATAATGACCAACACACATAACGAAATGATGGATGCACATAACAAACTGGACAACCTGTTAAATACACAAAACATAATGGCAACTGCACAGAAAGAAACAGTACATGCACACAACAAAATGTCGTTTGTACAGAACGAGTTAGTAATTGTACATAACATAATGACGAATGAACAGAAAGAACTGGTGTTTTGTACAAGACAAAATGTCTTAAGTACCGAACGCTTTGGCAAATACTCATAACATAATGATGGTAGCATAGAACAACTTAATAAATGCACAAAACAAACTGATTAGTACCAACAGAAGGCAGCTATGGCGTTCCATATCCGAGTGCATTTTTGTCTAGAACATCTTTTGTACCCTTCACCAATGATCATGAAGTTATAAAAGTGTAACTTATGGAAACAACAGAGAGTAAATTTATTTGAAGTCAGAGCAGTCACTTAGGGCATATATGTGTCTCTAAGTACTCTCTCTAAAGGTCAGAAGATGTTGATAAGTACTTTAAGGTATTAAAGAAGTGGAATAAGTAGTACTGTACTAAAAATACAAAATTTCAACTTAATTTTCATTTGTTTATGATAATGACAGAAACATGGAGAAGAAAAATTAAGAAATGTCAAAGACATGTATGTCATGTACACATTATTATATTTAAGTAAGATACCGTTGACAGTACTTTGTAATTGAATTTCAATAATATAATTTTTTACAACCTTAATGAAGACGTTGACATTATTGCTCATACATTTGATTCACAAGTGGATTATACATGATGCACACCTTATTATATTTATCTGAAACTAGGAATGTGTGCCCTAGGGCAAATAATGTCGATCCTCGGCGCACGTTGAAAAAATGCTACAACTTAAATATTAGCCTTCAATTTGACCTTTGACCTCCAATTGTGACCTTGACCTTGAGATAGGAACCTGAGGGTTGGGCATGACACTTCGCCTGATTGAGGTTTACATTCATGCCAATTCTGAGCAACATCTGCTAATTCGGTCACAAATATGAATACTGACTAAACTTTATAAGTTTAAAAAGTAGTAATACATGACAAATGCATGACAAAGTCATTGTATAATTTCAACTTGACCTCCAACTGTGACCTTGACCTCTGAGATAGGAACCTTGCTGTCTCCGCCTCATGGAGGTAACATTCATGCAAAACATAAGAATGATTGGTCAATGTATGAAAACGTTATGGTCCGGACAAGGTTCAATTTGATCTTTGACTTCTGACCTCAACATGTGACCTTAACCTTTGAGATAGGAACTGGGGTTGGGCATAACACTACATCTCATGGAGGTTAACATTCATGTCAAATATAAGATTTTTTTGTCAATGTATGAAAAAGTTAGGCCCCGGACAAGCTTTAATTTGACCTTTGACCTCCGTCTGTGACCTTGACCTTTGAGACAGGAATCTGGATTTTGGCATGACATTCCGCCTAATGGAGGTTAACATTCATGCCAATTATAGGAGAGATTGGTCAATGAATGACAAAGGTATGGTCCGGACAAGCTTCAATTTGACCTTTGACCCCAACTGTGACCTTGACCTTTAAGATAGGAACCTTGGGGGTTAGACATGACACTCCGCCTTATGGAGGTTAACATTCATGCCAAATATAAGAACGATTGGTCGATGTATGACACAGTTATGGTCCGGACAAGCTTCAATTTGATCTTTGACCTCCAACTGTGACCTTGACCTTTCAGATAGGAACCTGGGGGTTAGGCATGACACTCCGCCTCATGAAGGTTAACATTCATGCCAAATATAAGCAACATTGGTCAAAGCATAACAAAGTTATGGTCCGGACAAAATAGGACGGACGGAAGGACAGACGCACGAACGCACGCACATACACCACAATTGGCGACTAAGTCTCGCTCACCGCAAGTGGGCTCGACAAAAATGCAATGAGATTGTTCATGTATAATAAGGGACTTTTAGTCTGTTTAATTTAGTATCGGTATTAAGTTTAATTAAGCACAGTAACCTCTTGATATGGAAGCTCTGAGCAAGAAGCAGAGCCTTTTTTATCCCAACCCCCTTTATTTAACATGCTCTGATGAAAAGACACCTTCACAGAGCGGTAACAGGCAGTTAAAATAATCCCGTCGTATGATTCCATTTCTGCGCAGCTTTTCATGACGGATAGATAAAACAAAGTATTTCAGCCATTTTAGTGTTGAAACTAGGTCATTCTGCAAGGACATTCAGCTTTTTGATTGCTGAAACCATACCATTCAGCTTTTAGACAGCTGGGACTTGGCCAGTTCAGTTTCTCATTGGTACTGTGTTGGGTTACAATAGAGCCTTGTGTTTATGATAATTATTGGGGTGTTTTTATGTTTTCTGTGCTCGGCTGGTTAAGTTGAGTGACGCAGTTTTCCCTATCCGACTTTAAATTATCTTTTTAAACAAAGAAATATGTATAACTAGAAATTTGTGCCCTCGGGCAAATTATGTCGAGCCTCGTCGCACATTGAAAAATGGCTACAACTTAAATTACCCATCAATTTGACCTTTGACCTCCAACTTTGAGATAGGAACCTGGGGGTTGGACATGACACTCCGCCTCATGGGGGTTAACATTCATGTCAAATATAAGAAAGATTGGTCAATGCATGACAAAGTTTATATTGGTCCAGACAATTTGACCTTTGGCCTCCAACACTGACCTTGACCTTTGAGATTGGAACCCGAGTGTTGGGCATGACACTCTGCCTAATGGGGGTTAACATTTATGCCAAATATAAGAAAGGTTGCTCAGTGTATGACAAAGTTATGGTCCGAACAAGCTAAATTTGACCTTTTGACCTCCAACTATGACCTTGACCTTTGAAATAGGAACCTGGGGGTTAGATATGACACTCCTCCTCATGAAGGTGAACATTCATGCCAAATATAAGCAACATTGGTCAACGCATGACAAAGTTATGGTCCGGACAAGCTTCAATTTGACCTTTGACCTCAAACTGTGACCTTGACCTTTGAGATAGGAACCTGGGGGTTAAGCATGACACTCCTCCCCATGGAGGTGAACATTCATGCCAAATATAGGCAACATTGGTCAAAGCATGACAAAGTTATGGTCCGGACAAAATCGGACGGACGGACGGACGCACGCACGGACGGACGGACGGACGCACGCACGCACATACACCAAAAGTGGCGACTAAGTCTCGCTCACCGTAAGCGGGCTCGACAAAAATGATTACAGATTATTATCGAACACTTCTGTCATTCAGCTGTAGCAAACATATTCTTAAATTTACTTGATGTATATTCTTAAATTTACTTTATGTTTGAAACTTTATTTTATTCTACACAAGGAAAGTAGCTATGAAGTTAAATAAATGTGTAGGCACCTTATTCTAGTTGTGTGAATACTATACCGCATGATACGTGCAACTCTCAACTGTGGCACGTTGTCAGAAACTGGTGTTCTTTTTTCAATATCAGAGACCAATATTTATTCCTAAGCAAAGTCTTCACATAAGCTGTCAAAACAAGAAGTTCCATCACAATGTCTCATTCCTAATTGAAGTTGAGTGAAAACTGATTGTCTAATTTGAGTATCAGTGACCTTGACCACATAGGCACCGCTTTCAATTTCAAGCGGGGAATAAACATAAGCTGTCTGTATACCAAATTACATTGATGTATTTCAAAAGGTATATAAGAATTAAATACTAAGCAATAAAATCTTCCCAAAAAACATAAACGTTAGGAGGATGTTTATACGTTTTATGTAACAGCGACCTTGATCTTATACCTAAGCAGCCCTACTTTCAATTATAGGTGGTGTCCTTAAACAAGCAGTACTACTACAGCAAGTTCCATATTGAAACCATTTTTCACATGAAACTCAACATAACAGTGGTCAACAATTGTGCTACGTTATTTTAGAATCCCAATACATAAATTGACAAATCTGCGGTCCAAGGTAAACTATGACCATTGACCTCCAGCTGTGACCTTGACCATTGAGATAAGAACAAGGGGGTTCTTCATGACACTACTTCTCATTTAGGTTAACAATCATGTCAAATATAATGCATGCGGACGTTATGGACTGGACAAACTTCAATTTCAACAGTGACCTTAAACTATGACCCAAAGATGTGATACACACATCTACAGAAAAAGTGAAGTAGAGCTCACTGCAAGTGGGTTTGACAAAAATGATCGCGGATATTGTACCCGATTGCTCTATGTGTGAATGGCCGATATCTGTTTTCATACCCCGACTATAATCAGGAAATGCCTTGCAACATTATCCTGTCAAAATGGAGTGGTATTGGCACTGTCTGGAAACAGTGCGATGAGATGCCTCACAAAAATCTCGGATGCGTTAGGAATTCGAATTCTAATCAATCACAACAAAACATGTTCAATAACACAATGCACAATGCCTATACAGGTTCACTTGAACCCTGCCATTACAAGATGAATAGAAAACCTCGATTAGAGAATGTTATTCCATTGTTGACCTACCTAGTGGTGGTGTGTGTGCATGTGCACAGTTAACACGATTTACACGATGACAATTTATGCAGCATAGCATATCTAACGTAAGGACAATGTCCATGTAGACTACCCTAATGCAGACAAGTGCGTACAATTTGGTCAAATATTTGGTTGTTAAGAGCACAGGGGTGTCAACAGCAGTGACAGTTGAAGTCTAGAAACAATTGCATATGTGCGTGTTCATGATATAGCAGTCATGACTATCGGGCATCCACCATGTGGTAAATCCATAGGCAGCCAGCACTTACTTCTTCCCAAGTCAATTTAACATTCTCATTGTTTATCTATGTTAAGAAATGCGAATAACGGAAACTGGAGTGCTTGTCACATAACTTGTCGTATTTTTTTATTCACTCAAATGCTATATTACTGGTATCAGCGTGTAGCACATATATGGTACTTTCGGTCCTTAAATACACACCCTTAACACAACATAAGCCAGAATCGCGAATTTGGTTTGCTACCGATATTTAGCGTTCAATATATAAACCGGAAACAAATGGAAATGGCCGAGCTTTCACTTGAACAACTATGGATGACGCGATATCCAGTCTAGCTAATTAAACGATCGTTTCGAAATCTGTTGAGGTCAAAAGGTTATCGAAATACTAAATAGAATGGACAATTGGCGAAGACGAATTTCGTACAATTTATTAATAATCATCAATCTAGAGGAAAGTTGAAATGTTAATTTGGCATGTGAGGTAAATTATTTAGTTACACTAACTGAAAGGATTACCAGCTATGCCCGTTTGTGAAGCATACATTATGTTTCAATGCAAAATTCGTGTTTACAAGCGTGGAAATATGGGTGATGTTGAACGCTTAAATTAGGGACCAAAGTAAGGAATGTTGTTCGTGGTTCTGGTAATCGTTGTGTAAACTAAAGGGTGTGTATTTAAGAACTAAAGTGTTAATATATCCTAAAAGTAAAAATTATAGTAGCTACACGCTGATACCCGTAATATACCATTTGAATGAATAATACACGTACACGGCTACAAATGTGACAGGCACTTTATAATCGGTAATTACTTCATGACCTGTCATTAATAGGTAAACAGTGGTAAAATCGGATTTGGCTGGGGGAGTGTTTGGGTACGTGCTCACTGCCTATGGGTTAATCTTTTTTATAAAGATTTTAAGTTACTTATCTTTTTTCAAGCTATTAAATTCTGCCCATGTGAGCTAGTTGATGTTCCTCTGTGACAACTGGTTTAATGTTTCATCCTATCATTCGAGATCCAGACATTCTCATCTGTAAGGCAAGACAATAATTAATTTCTAAATAACAAGAGCTATTACTGTAACGGACATATGTCCAAGAAGTTTATAGTATACACACAAGTAAGCAAAATGGCTAAGTTTACCTAGAAATGTGTCATTGGGATATGGGTACCCCTCTTAAAGCTTATATCATTTCATATGGGGAAGGAGAGGGGAATAGCGGTTGGAGGTAACATCTTTATTTAATTTCTTTAGCCTTGTGTACTAAAATTCTATTAAAAATAAATAAGGTCCATCATAATAAAAGCACCAAAAGGCCATCATTCTGGTAAGAGTTGGCACAAAAATCCAATCCTTAAAGGTCATTTATACATTGAGATTGTTAATCAGTGAAAGTTTGAACAAATTCCATTCAGCAGTTTGTGGCAATTTAACACAGAATTTTCACGATGGGGTATATAGTAAAAGTATCAAAGGGCCAAAACTCTGATAAAAATTGACGCAAAAAAATTCAATCCTTTACAGTCATCTATACATTTGGGTTGTTGGTTTAAACTGTATTTATTTCAATATAAGTACATAATATATAATAATACAAACATGGAATAATTAATGGATTGGAAAACAAGTTTTTTAAAACTTATATTAATACCTCTCCACGGTTTTTGTTAAAACGAGAGGAAAGATCAAGTGATGACGGGTTTGAAGGTATAGTTCAGTTTGCCTTTGGATATCATAAACCACACAGCCTCACAGTCGGCGATGTCGCATTAGATAAAAGTACATAACAAATCGTGTGCGCGAAATGAAAGCACAGATCGTGAGGCTGTGTATTCTGAGACAACCAAAGGCAAAATGACCTTAGATATAAGTATGCACTAAATTTATGTTTATACGATGGTATAGTTAGTATATAAATCTTATATATCAATTTCTGTTTTTGTTGTCTTTGCTTGTACAGTTTTGTACACGATGTTTTTTATGAATGAGAAGAAAAAGAAAATAAATAGTACATTATTCGCGGCAATTAAGGGAGGGCGGGCAGGTCCTATGCATGCTGAAAACGTTTGGAAGCCAGTATGAATTGCTATGTGTTTAAGAATAATGCGTTGTTTTGTTCTGTTGTTAAGTGTTCGTTGCCATAGATAAGATTATTTATAGATGGAGGACAAGGTATATTTGAGATGAGATTGCCTCTGATTGTATTATATAAATTACACTCTAGCATATAGTGACTAGCAGTTTCAATAGCACCACACAAACAGAGGGGGGAATCAACTATTGACTTTCTATGGAGGTCGTTGTTTAGCGAGCTACATCCAAGACGAAGACGTGTATGGAGGATCTGACCTAGTCTGCTCCCAACAGCATAATGAGATGGTGGTTTACGCTGTATCCCATTCAGGCGCGCTTTAAAGCTTGGAAGTGAAGGGCTATTTCTGACAGAATTGGATAGAGTATTACAGTTGCGTATCGTAGACGGTAAGAATGAATTGTTGTACAGCTGAGTACGAGAAGGAATTACAGGGATTATTATTATTTGGGTTGTTCATCTGTGAAAGTTTGAAGAAATTCCACCAAGTTGTTTATGAAGAGTTTTTGACAAGATTTGCATTATGTACGTACAGACGGACAGCACCAATGCAATATGCCCCCTACTTATAATAAGTGTACCAAGTTTCAAAGCAATAGCATTGATAGTAAACAAACACACGGAACTTCGGAATGACGAACGGTTCAATTTTAATATACGCGAACCTTCCGGTGCATTAAAAGCAGTGAAGTGTAAGGTGATAGGCAATAATCATTCGGATTTTTATCAATATTATTATTATTTGTCAATTTAAACATAAAAATATTATTAATGCAAAACATGAGCCAAAATGTCACAAAATACGCCCGTCTCAACATTTCGTTTAATTATTTTTAAAGGACCATAACCCAAGAAGGCCTATGCTGATTTGGCCTATTATTGAACTTGTCCTAGATATTATACCCATAAACATTGTCACCAAGTTTAAAGATACTCCGACGAAAACTCTTTGCACTAAAGAACAGACAAGGGCAATTTCACATTTATTTTGGTAATTATAGGACCATAACCTAAGAATGTCTATATCGATTTGGCCTATAATTGAACTTGACCATGAAATTATGCACATAAGCAAAGTCAACAAGTTTGAAGACAAGCAGATGAAAACTGTTTGCGTTAGAGCAAAAGACAAACTACTGGACGCCACCGTTTTAGTAATTAAAGGACCATAACCCAATAAGGCCTAAGACGATTTGGCCTTTAATCAAATCTGGCCTAGATATTATGATCAAAAGCATTGTCACAAGGTTTGAAGACAATCGGATGAAAACTGTTTGCGTTAGAGTACAGACAAGCCGCCAATTTCATACTTTTTTGGTAATTAAAGGACCATAACCCCATAACCCAACAAGGCCTATAAACGTGGCCTAGATATTATACCCTTAATCATTGTCACTAAATAAGAAGACAATCAGGTGAAAACTAGCTAGAGTACATACAAGGCAAATTTCATACTTTTTTGGTAACTGAAGGCCCATAATCAAATATTAAGATTAGTAGGCCGATAATCGAATTTGGTCTAGATATTATGCACCAGTCAATATTATGCATTATTAGGATTGTCACACAGTTCGAAGATGATCGGATGAAAACTGTTTGACAGCAAGCGCGCTAACCATTGAGCTATGGGGGCCTACAATTTTTCACTAGCATATTTTTTAAAATGAAAGAATTTCTATAATTTAATTTAGAAATTTGATCATGAATCTAATAATTACATTACCATGTTTATAAAAATCGAACGAATATATGTATTTTATAAAAACAGTTATCTCCAATATGTTTAAAGATGATTTTGTAGATGAAGTTGTCATTAACAATTATTATATAATTATCAGGTCTATTATATCGCCCGATTTGTGTACCCTCCCAATTTGTATATCATATACAGATCTGTGTATACCTTGATACACTAATCGGGATATGTCATAAGAAAAATGGGAATATTTTTTTAATGAGCAAAATGCGCATTTAGTTGCAGAAACAGTATACATGTGTAAGTAACACATGTTTCAGCACAATACTCATTTGTTATGCCTATTAGTGCATTTCTTGCGTTTTTACGTTTTTCCTAACATTTAGCAAGATAATTAAAGAAAAAATAAGACTGTTTATTAAAATATGTACATATTCAAAGATGTGCATCAGATACTTTTCAGTTTTAAACAATTTATTGCAATCGCATATTTATGCAATATCCCGATTTGTGTATCAAATGACACATAAATCTGTATATGATATACAAATCTGTGTATTATACACAGATCGGACGATATAATAGATCTGAAATGGTTTATAAACACAATACTGGTGAAATGCATAGCAAACTTGAAACACAAAACAAGCAATTAATTGTTTTATTATTATACAAATAAATAAATGTACAACAAAGCAAGTCATAATTGAATGTCAATATTTTTAATAATAACCCCAGGTGTTCAATTTGACTCGGGAGTAGGGGTTCTGACCCTTGAACTTTTGAAAATTCCAAAAAGCCAAATTTTGATCCTTAAGATTTTGGTTTGAAGGGTCATTTTTTAACACATTTTTTGTCATTGGGGTTGAATGAGCCTTACATATTAGGGGTTAAATGAGCTCTGGTTTGGAGTTGAATGAGCTTGGGGTTGAATAATACTTAAACTCGCTTGGGGTTGAATGAGCTTGAAGTTGAGGTTGATTGTTGAATAACCCTGTTCCGTACTTACGGCCTTCTAAATTGTCCTGACTTTCAAAATTAGTAACATAATAAAGAATAAGATCAAACAAGAAATAACGGTATTTCATTATCATACAGTAAACATGTACTTTACTTACATCAATAAACATCCATATATCATATTCCGACAAAAGAACAGAAAACCATCATTCGTTGCTTCGTTAAAAACTCGTTCCATGTCACGTGATGTTCTGGACAAATCTTACACGTAAGATTAGAAGCGAAACAAGACCATATACACATGCAGCTTAATTTTGAGCTAGTGAATGTGTTTACGACACAAATGCCCTAAAGCGATTCACGATTTTCTCGTGATATATGTGCTCACCTATTTACCAATTTACACACCCCACAACCACAGGTAAAATTTGTATCATTGATAAATATTTATTTTACAGAAATTAAGATATATTTATATATATACGGGTACTCGGCCCGGTAGATCGATAAAGTTTGCCAAAAAATGCACTTTGTTCAGAGACTAGGAAATGAATTTCTCTTAATTTTGTCTTTATTCTTTGTTCAACTACTACAACGATACAAATGCGACTGACAAATCACCTGACTGTGACCACAACTCATCGAGGTCGTAAAATTTGAATGTTACTGACATTTAGCCTGAAAACAATTAAAAGAACACGTTTTAGCAACGTTAAATGCGCATCGACGATTAAAGGTCATTCCTTTAATTGAATGAAACACCAACATGGTCAATAACTTGGTACGATTTAATATCACAAATTGGGTAAATTTTCATGTTCTTTAAACAAGCACATACATGTCACAGTAAACTGATATTTCAGGATATTCTTTTTGCACCCACATGCTTGGTGTCTAACATGTCTAATTTAGGTTTATGTTTTAGTCTATGATAACATGTACCAGTTAAGACAGAAACTGGGCTGCCAGTATCAAAGACAGAAACTAGGCTGCCAGTATCAAGGATAGAAACTGGGCTGTCATGATCAAAGACAGAAACTGGGCTGCTAGTATCAAAGACAGAAACTGGGCTGTCATGATCAAAGACAGAAACTCGGCTGTCAGTATCAAGGAAAGGAACGTGGCTGCCAGTACAAAAGACAGAAACTGGGCTGTCAGTATCAAGGATAGAAACTGGGCTGTTATGATCAAAGACAGAAACTGGGCTGCCAGTATCAAAGACAGAAACTGGGCTGTCATCATGATCAAAGACAGAAACTCGGCTGTCAGTATCAAGGATAGGAACGTGGCTGCCAGTACAAAAGACAGAAACTGGGCTGTCAGTATCAAAGACAGAAACTGGGTTGTCAGTATCAAAGACAGAAACTGGGCTGCTAGTATCAAAGACAGACACTGGACTGTCAGTATCAAGTATGGGAATGTGGCTGCCAGTATCAAAGACAGAAACTGGGATGTCATGATCCAAGACAGAAACAGAGCTGTCAATATCAAGGATGGGAACGTGGTTGCCAGTATCAAAGACAGAAACTGGGCTGTCATAACCAAAGACAGAAACTTGGCTATCAGTATCAAGGATGGAAACGTGGCTGCCAGTATTAAAGACAGAAACTGGGCTGTCATGATCAAAGACGAAAACTTGGCTGTCAGTATCAAGGATGGAAACGTGGCTGCCAGTATCTAAGACAGAAACTGGGCTGTCATAATCAAAGACAGAAACTGGGCTGTCATAATCAAAGACAGAAACTGGGCTGTCATAATCAAAGACAGAAACTGGGATGTCATGATCAAAGACAGAAACTGGACTGTCATGATCAAAGACAGAAACTGGGCTGTCAGTATCACCTAACAATGTCTGAAAATGATACCTGACACATGAAATTGTATTATTTGTCTATCCAGTTTTAGGATTTAAATACAGACTGTTAGTTGATTCACATTTTAAGTTCTCATTATGAGACGTAATTTCTGTGTCTTCAATTTGTACTACAGGATTACATTGTTTAGGTTGATAAGACCTTTCTACTGGCTGAGTAATTACTTCCTGTTTACCTTGGTATTTGTACATTTTTACTTTTCCAATGTCAGTTTTAAGTAACTGCTTAGAAAACTTAAGACTAACTTTGTATTTCTCAAAGAAATCTATGCCTGGAATACCAATGGTTTCCACTATATCAGCTATGATGAAGTCAAAACTAAAGGTTAAATGACCAAGGTCAACATTTAGAGAACATTTTGTGTACTGACACCATTCGCATCAAAGAGTGTTTCATAAGGCAATTTGGATTTATTTTTAAGCCTACTGGAACATTTCGTAGAAATATTTGATACATCACTTCCTGAGTCTATTAGCATAATACCACTAACTTTGGTCAATGACACTATTTACATAGTAGCAAGAAGCACGATATGTATTGTCTAACTCTGCTGTCAATTCATTTTACTTTGTTCCAACTTGCCAGGAGATTGTAACATTGGCTCAATATTATCATGAGTTGATTTTAACTTTTGAGCTAAATATTTGAATTTCAGGTATTTTGCGTGAAATAATGCCGGGTTCATTAGCTGACTCTTGATTCACTATGAGTACAGGTTTAGTCACATGATTCGCCACGTTTCCTGATTTATTATCAATTAATCATTATGATCGACTTTTAACTTAATATCTTGTAAGGCCTGTTTAGTACATTTATCAATATTTGTCCTAGCATCCAATTCAGGGACTGACGTTTTGGTCTCAACATCAGCCAACGTTAGTTTTCACGAGGACGTTCATTTTGTTTAACATAACAACGGCTCTCATCATGACCCGAACGGTTGCAATAACTACATATAAAACCTTAGATCTAAAGTAAACATTTCTATGATTCCCTTGCAGATGAGGGGAATTTATCTCCGATTCACTTTGATATCCTGAGTTATATCTTGTACTTGAGTATCATACGAATGTTGCTCCCTAGCATTATATCTTGGTTCCATTGATTGATTAGGAATTGAGTAATTGTTCCCACCATCAATATTACGGGATGCCGAACCTCTATTATTATGGGTTGAACCAGGAGGGGGAAATGAAGCCCTTTGCTCTCTTTACAGTAGTAATAAGCTGCTTTAAATAAGCTCCTTAACACTGAATTCAGATTTTAGGTTAGTAGGCCAAAGGGAAGAAACTACATATTCCTTTGGTAAGTGAGTTGTCCCCCTTAGATCCTCATCAATGGGTTTCGAAACTTTATCAAGAGAACCTTGTACATGTGTAATGTTGTGTATTTCACCGCCGCACTAATAGAGTTGTGCGGTCGAGGTTTGAATTTGAAAATGAACAGTGAAGTTTGAGTAAATGTAAGAGGGATTTTCTCAACATATTAACAAAATGAACAGTATTGTAAAGTAGTACCCAACCGTAACTATTTATTTTATCAGTAATTACATTGTACAATAAAGATTACAGTACAGTAGTACCCGTGTATCACGTTCAGAATGCTCGGAATTACAGAAACAATATTAATCACCATTATTCGCTAAGTGAAACGACTAAATATTCTAATGAATTGTCTCGAAAATTGTGCAGTCTCCAATTTTCGTCAGTTTACAGTGGACATCAAACCACGACGCATTAAATCTTACCATAGCACACGGGTTTCTCTGGTACAGTCAACTTACTCTCTGTACTATAGAAAACGCTTGAGTGGCCTGCCTTTTGATATATCCACGGGTGTATATATTGTCTACTATAGCGATTATGAATATACTTGAGATATGAGCAGATGCTTAGATAACTTTTATCAAATTTAAATTTTGGAAGTTATTGCCTGTGCAGGTGTAAGTACAACATGCGCACGTGATATTTAAAATATTTCCTGTTTCATACATGTTCACGTGATAGTAACACATGTGCACGTGATAGCTAATACGTGTCCACGTGGTAATTACACGTGCGCACGTGGACAATAAAATGTTTCCTGTGTTCCCTCTTTGCTACCGTAATTGATTGTCATATGACATAACACAAATGTTATACTGAAGAAACACTGACAGAAACTGATTGAAATTATTGAGCATCAGGAGGCACGGGGTCCTCGTGATCCTGGGGAAGCTTCTGGAAAGTCATAAGACAATTTGTGAAATATATGTGTTCTGGTTTTATGCGTCACTCCACCAGTCTCGGGGATGTACTGCCGACTGAACGCATAAGGTTCCCCAGTGTGTGAGGGAAGCTACCCCCCCCCCCCCGATGTTTCGGGTAAGCTTCGGGAAGTATTGATACATTTAGTGTCATCATGAGTGCATCGGGAATATACGCCCGTGGTTATTAATATCGACTTGCTAATCACTCGTCCGTTTACTTTAGTGTAGAGAGTAAAATAAACCCGAGAACACCGTGCGCAGCGCTGTATATACATCGCGGTTAGAAATTTACTGTAAACTGGAGAAAATGGAAGTATACGCAGTTTCGAGAGAGCTCATTTGTACCTATTGAAGACCGTTTTAACCATATACACTAGTCGAATGTTCTAAGTACACACTTTGTAATTTTCATTTAACAGGAAAAGTATTAGACCTATCAATGAATCGAATATACCATTGGAATCAGGAAACTATTATCTATCAAGTTGAGTTAATCATCATTCTGAAATATAATAACAACATACTAGAAAATGACCATTTAGTTCACTGCTTAAAACAACAAAGTCGCACATCAATATTATGTATGACCACCATCTGCCCTGATGATAGCCTGACATCCTCTGAGGCATTAAATTTATAATGATGTGTACCAATTGCTGCTGGAGTGCATTCCATTCTATTAAAGGGTTCGTTGTGAGTTCCTGTACGTTCTGGTGTTGCCGTCGTGCTCGGATGCGTCGCCCTAACTTAGCCCAGACGTATTATATCGGAATTTGTTCCGGGCTACCAGGCGGGCATTCAATCGTGCAACCTAAATAGGAAATTGCATCAAAATCAAATTCTATGTGATGAGAATGTGCTCATATCTTACAAAATACATGATTGATCGAAAGAAGGGAGATTTTGTTAAATTCTAGTAGTAATTCGGATGACAAATGCCTATTGAAAGTTACTTCAATGCTCAACTTCAAATTTCTCCATACAAATAAATGGACTTATTCTGTTGAATTCAACAATTCCACATTATTTCACAATCTTTAAGTGATACAACCATCAGTCAGATGTTTTCATAAACATGTTTTGACGAATTTAAGGACTAAATGTAAATGACGCCATGTGACGTCTCAATTTTAAATCGATTCAATAGAAACATGCAGCCTTTTCGATGATACAATGCAACGACCATAATAAAAAGTTTGTGCATGTGTTAAGAACCCCAAAACAGCCAATTAATGAATTAAATCTTACCAATCTTATTGGCATGCCAATTTCAAGCATCCATATCGTACTTGCGCACTCCTCAAGCGTCATTTGCGTCAAATGATACGAACTATTTTTATGGCTTTATGTTTGGGGGTCGAATGTTAATCGTGTATGAAATGATTTAAACACATTTACACATATTTGAGGTGTGAGCACGAGAAAAATATGATTTTGTCATTTTCGTCACGCATCAATGATTGTCACGTTGATCTTGGTTTTTCTTCTTCTGTATTAAAGACAACCACCAACATATGCTATCTTAACAGTTTTATTGAGTTGAGATGATTATGTTCCTAGTTTATTCTAGTTCTATAAAAGTGTGTACTTAGAACATTCGTCAAGTGTATATATAAACTGACGTCAAAAAGGAACGCTACACCTACCTGTATGTTCGGATATTTCATACGTTAGGATAGTAACAATATAATTTCTTCTCAAAGACTAAAATTTAGAGGTGTGCAAACATGTCTACAAATTCCCATTTGGTATTATCGCCATTAAGATGTTCAAAATTGCGATCCAAAAACGTTACCCTACCCAAGATGTCAGTATCGCGTATGCCCTCCATGTCCTGCAACAACTGCTGACAATCTTCGCCTAGTTGATCCACACAAGCTTAACAGCACTCGTACATTGAGATAGCGTACTCACAGTGTGAAATGCCTGAACGTTTCGTAGCTGACGTTAAAACTGACGTAAACTGCGATTAAGGACGTCACACAATTGTTCCATAGGAATGTATTCTAGGAAAAATGCTGGTTATTGTAAAACATCACAGTCGACCACAATTACTTTTCACATGAGAAGAAGTCAATAGTGACGTTGTCAAGCGGACACGCAGGTGACGTAAACGGATATAAACGTCTTGTCGTACAGAGGTCACACGCGGCGCATCTGAGCGAGACATATCAATAACAATTTAACATTCATTGTGAATTTCACCTTATAAATTAACTTCAGCATGTAACTGCACTTTGTCGACTGGAAATACCTCCTGGTAAAGGAGCAGGAGGGGCACGTGCGAATCATGCGTCGTACCATACCTGGGCACATCGGGACCAGATCGGGATTTTCTCTTCGCTTCGGTAGGCGCGTTCTTAGCTTGATCGATGATGTGTCGATAATCACGGAAATATTTTGGAAAATAAAAAAGTTATTCACTTTTTTCAATGTAGCGTTTTTTCTTGACGTCAATATATTATATAAAATGACGATGTGAGATTTAATTTACAAGACGTGATTTGAAGTTCAAAATCTCATCGCAAGTTTAACGTGACGCTGCGTAATTTTTTACATACATGCAATTATGTTTAGATTCGTGTTTTCACGCCGTTTCTCAGCATTTTGTAAGTTATAAACGGTGGCAGATTCATCTGAGCTGTTTTGTTGGACTTTATCCAAGCCAGTACTGACTTACCCTTCCAGAAGGAACCGGCAACTTCTACTCATGTGGCGGACAGGACAATTGTATAATATTCATGAAAGGGTATGCATATGGCCAACCGCGACCGAGACACATCCGACTTTTACATATTTTCAATAAAAAGATGAAATACAATGTTACGGATATTAACTGCCTTACAGTAATGTTCTTTTGATTTTATGTTGAGAAAACCCCTCTTTATTTACTCAAACTTTACAGTTCATTTTCAAATTCAAACCTCGACCGCACAACTCTAATAGCCACGTCCAAAGAAGAGGGATGGGAAAATTGCACATGCTTTTGCAATTCAAAGTTGCCTAACCCATGAATGTATTGATCAATAATGCAAAATTCCAACGCATTACTAGGATACACCCCTACAGTATTACAATTATCATTCTGATATGGCATATCATGAGTAATAACTCTATTAAACCCGGGCGTATCTTGCTGGTGACTCCTAAAGACAGGTATGTGTGCGTGCGTGCGTGTGTGCGTGCGTGCGTGCGTGCGTGCGTGCGTGTGTGTGTGTGTGTGCGTGCGTGCGTGTGTGGGGGCGTGCGTGCGTGGGGGCGTGCGTGAGTGAGTGTGTGCGTGTGTGCGTGCCTGCGTGTGTCTAAGCCTCCATGTGGTCTCATATTTGTATATTGCCCATGAAAATGACCATCATCGGTACCAACTACATTGTACTCTATTATATCCTCCATATTGATTATCTCTATCATGCTTAAAGTATTGCCCATCATAACTAGTATGTGATACTTTATATATGTCATCATAGTGAACTCATTGTCCTAGACTATGTGTATAAATACCTTGACTCAAGTGTTGACCACGGTCACTATGTGGTACACTGTATATGCCATCACGGGTATGTGTGTAAACGCCAGACTGTGTGTATAAGTATGAGTTTAATTGAGTGCCCTTAGAGTCAAAGGTAACTCTTGGATTACAAAGATCATGGTTAGTCTGATTCAGATTAGGATAAGAAGTTAATGTGTTTGGCTCCCTCTTTACAGGAAAGGACATGTACTCTGTTACATCTCTAGTGTTATCACTCAAAAAGGGGTTGCCTGTTACCTCCTTCGTTAGTTGTATTACCCAAAAAGGGGGTTCCCGTGTGCATGTCACGGATATCTAAGTTTGAAAGTGGAATGTTCCCGTGATAAGGAGAATACTTTGATTTAGGGCTCCTTATTTGTCTATTCTCATGAAAAAATATAACAATTCCGAAGTGTCCCCAACACTGTTCGGCCTTCTTAGCTCTTTGGTAAGCTCACTCTGCGTTGCCATAGTAATCCCACTTGTGTCTATTTTTATACAATAAGTTATAATCCTACCTAGGATAATAATTAATCATTGAATATATCGATTGAAAGCCCACTACATTACACAGTTTACATTGTCTAAGACAATATCCTAATGATAGGATACTGGACTAGACTTATAACAGTGAATCAAAATAAACTCTCATATAAACTATATACAATCATGTTGAATATACCAAAGTTTACATCAAAATGGATCAATCACATTAAAAGCATCTTCACTGAGACAGACAGAATGGATATGTGGAATAATCAAAATACATTACAACCTAACATTATAAACTATCACTTAAAACAAATACTAATAAAGGGTGTAAAGAAAGTTCGTTCCGGTTTTTGAAAAGCTTTAGTATACAAAACTATTAAATTAAATTAAACTATTTGCACCAAATTTTGCATTCAGTCTCCTAGTATAATGACATCATTATGTATAACATTTTAAGCTGATTTGACTGGCAATATTTTGTCAAACGCATTGAATAAATTTGTTGATCTTGTTTCGAATATGACGTAAACGACGTCGTGGCCGGATAAAGTTCGAAATACTCCCTTTGTTGTCCACTCACTGTATCGTTGTGTATGTTTTAAACTTGCAAAGAACTAAACTAATATTTAACCTTATATAAGAACAAAATATCATCCAAGTTATGAAGCTGTAAGAGTTTTCGTTTTGCAAATAAATGCCTTTTGTTTTCCCATATACATTGTACATAGTTTTTTTTCTAAATGGCGCGGTCTTGTCAACTCGGACGTTTCTTTACTTTTGGATTTACTTAGTTACTCTTTACTTGAAAATGAGGCATGTCTTCGCCAATGCCTTATGATGTTCTTAGAAGATGTTCCTGTAATTTTCCGCCGTTATTTTTTACACAGTCGGTCATTTTCTTTACCTTACTCTCAATTTTCGCTTGACGATTACGTCACGTCACGTTCGACGAAATCTACACCCTGTACTTGCAAATTCATAGTTATTTGTGCTCCAATTTTATGAGTACCAGTCCTACAGCCATCAATATCTTTATGCATAAGGTGTTGTTAAACATTATGAATGTCTAAAATGCCTAAATCTGGCTATGTTTCATTTTTGCAGTTACATTGTATTTCTGTTTGTCGACTCATCTTTAAAGTGACCGTCGACGTAACGTTAACGTACGCTTACTCCCGCGTTCTATAAATCCATGTCAACGGTATCCACTAGAATGGAATCCAAGCAAAAATAATCCACTGTTCCTAAATTTAGTACTATATCCTCATAACAAATATCTTATGTTTCGCTTTGTAAAAATAAAAATACGCCATACTTTCTGACCGGAACGAACTTTCTTTTCACCCTTTAGATCAAAACTATCAAACTGGAATGCATCTTTAAAATTATCATCAAAGGGAGTTAACTACTCTATATTTAAGGAAGTTGTTAGTTTAGAGACCTAAAAAGAAATGATTATCTCCAACAACCGAAATTTCGCACAAGTAACCATTATTTACCAATTGAAGTTGGCAGATGGGAAGGAATTGTTTTAGAAGAAAGGTTATGCACCCTCTGTGACAAAAATGAAATAGGCAATGAGCAACATTATTTATTAGTTTGCCCATTTTTCAATGTACCAAGAACTAAATACATTCCAAGTTATTACTACCAAAACTCAAGTATCCAAAAATTTATAGAACTATTGAACAGCCACAACAAAAAACTATTAGGACAATTATGTCGGTTTATTAAAATTATCCTTGATGTTTTTAACCCAAGAATATAGATGATCAGCACCCAACATAGGCCTAACTTATTACAAGTAGATTAAACTGACTGAATATAACTAGATAAATAAACATGCACAGCCTTATAATATATCTTTCTTTCTTAATACCTTACTTTCACCAGTTACTTTTTTTTCTTTTTTCATTTGTTATTTATTTTGATTTCCAAAATGGTGCACTTTTGTATACAAATACATGAAAGTCTTAAACTAGGTCATGGAGACTTTACTCACCGTCTGAAGACTGTTTATATTCCTATTACAATTGAATAATAAATCACACATGTATCTTTGCTTATAAAACACGCAAATTTGAATCATTAATCTATTTTATTCCAATGAAAGCTATAACACGCGACATTTTATCTTCGGCACATACTCGTAGAGCACATGTTTCTCTTTTTTTCATTCATGAAATTGACTAGCTTTCTACTTAATATCAATCAAGCGGTACATTTTTGACAGGTGCAAAATATAAACATTGAAACTTATTAAAAATATAGCCTTTTTAAAAATTCGTTATTTTTCTGTAGGACTTTCAATTTAATGACAATTGTTTAAGTGATGAAAATGGAAAACTGTATTGCCTCTATTGTGAATGTAACTATGTGTGTGAAAGGATGATTGCTTGACAGGATAATACATACATTTTATTTGGTAAATCGACATATTCAATGTCTTTGACCATTTACAATACAAAAAATGACGGTCAAGACGCGTCATACAATCAAAATCGAAAGTTTATAAATACATAATGATTATATACAATCAAAATCAAAAGTTTAATTTGATAATGAACAAGTTGTGTGTGCGTGCGAATGTGTGTGTGTCGATCGATGGTCAAGAAACCAAATATTGTGTACAAATATTGTTATTATAAATACAAAATGTATTGCTCCTTTCAACCAAGCTTATAAAAATACCAATTCGCCACCAAATCAAGACACATAGATTCTACACTCAATTCATTCAGACTATGTTTCGACACATTATTTCAAACCATATTCAATTTGCCTAATAAGTACTCTCTTTATATGTTATACCTTATTCTGGCTTTTTTAATTTCATCACATCACATAAAATATAATTAGATAATAATAATAATACAAGTGAGCCATACATATTGTTAAAATATGTTAGGATTTCCGTTATACGTTTACCATGATGACTGTGTTATGTTTATGTCGTATTGTATTCTGTATACTCAATGTGTCGTTTATGCGATTTGAGTTAATAAAGGTATATTCTGTTCTGTTCTGTTCTGTTCTGTTCTGTTCTACTAAGCATGGATATTTCGTTACACATTTAAATGCACGTCAGTCGTAGAACGTCCGCTTTGAGTGCAGAGGGGTCGATCGTGGCATGTTAAATGCCCAAAGATTATTCAATTCTATTCGTCTAGCATAAAGATTGAAAGTTAGTTTCGCCTCTCTCCAACTGACATGTCGAAGAATACCACCGTGATTGGAATGAGGTGTCGAGTATGTAAAAACTTTCAATCGACCAAAAATGAATTATAACCGGGTATAACTATTGATAGGTATACGAGGGATGATCCATATATAACGAGAACATGCTTAATACTTTGCCATAACATGTAATTTTCTAAATTTATTTTAGGTGGTGGTTATACATATATTAGAAGAAACCGTACGAAAAAAAGAAATATATCGAAAAAAATAGTTTTGAACATTTTTGCCGACCTATGAAACCGATAGTCGGGTCAACGTCATTTTTGAACTTTTTAACGTCATTCAGAATTTAATTATGATCCAATTAACGATTTTATTCCTTAGGTCCTTCTGTACTTATTTAAAAAATGTCGGATTATCCTCCATCAATATTTATACGTCTTCGCCAATGTCATACAAAGTTGAAAAAGACGCACGATAGTCACCTTTTGGAATTAGATAGAAATAGATAGAGCTTTTATTTCCTCCAGAATCGGAGAGTAAAACATATTTACAGTGACTGCAATACAGATATTATACATCTACATATTACAATTATTATAACATACACTGATATAATTATAATACATTCATATGATCATGGTAAGACATGTATACACTATAAACAATGTACTCAGTACTAGATACTTATATATAGTATCGTTGAAGCGCAACAAAACGCACAGGACAGAGATAGTTTTGTAAGCAGCATATTCATAGCGGACCATCTTATTCGAAAGCGAAATATAAGAAAGGTCGAATGATTGATGCATAGTTAAATTGTTACTTTCATAAATAACATAGTTTCAATTCAGACTCACATAGTGTGACCATCTCATTCGAAAGCGAAATATAAGTAAGGTCGAATGACTGATGCATAGTTAAATTGTTACTTTCATAAATAATATTGTTTCAATTCAGACTCACATAGTGTGACCATCTTATTTGAAATCAAAAGACAAGAACATCATAACTAAGACAATAACTAGACTTATTACAACACACAAACAACCACAGACTTAACAAAACTTCATAACATGTGCAAATGCATGGGATACGTCTCCATTTTGTAAGGAGATATTATCATTTGCTGTCTCCAGAGTAAATATCTCTAAGCACTGTGTCTTACTGTCTAATCCAGAGAACTCAGTAAACCAGTAATGTCCTTTTAGTTTTATAATATAGCCCCATAGCCTACGTTGTGATTCATATAAAACATGACACTGGCAAACTCTATGAATGACTATGTTGTCAGTAAGGAGTCGGCATTTTGAGCATTGTCTGATAAATTGTCTTGAAGTAAGAGTAGCAATTGCATTTTTCACGTCCATTTTAACGTGTTATTATGTACACAATTCGAAACTTTTGGCATGGTGTGATCAGGAAATGATTACTGAATATCGTGCACACATTCATTATTACTTGTTTTCTTCAAAACTAAATATTGTAATGATAATCGTTTGTCTTCCGTTATTTTTTCTATCACGGAACGATAACACGTGCGTAATGTAACGAATGGCAACACATCCCGTGGATGACGTCATTATGAGTACGACGAGTCTTAAGTGACCCCAAGTACCAATTTTCCTCATTTTGCTAATGCTTACATATGAAAACTGTGACGGTTTGAATTTGCGCGAAAACGGTGAAAAATTAGCAAAATGCCCCGCCTAAGCGTATTGAGGGTTACCTTAGCAACCAAAGATTTTAGCATGGTGTAGCTGTAATCATAGAAATTCAGGGACACATTGCTAATGTATGTTATTACTTTCAGCTCAAGTTTGAGTAAAATGTAAAGTATCGTAAGAAAATTATAAGCATTTTCTCGTTATATACGGTACATATATACGGTTAACCACAAAATGCTTTTTTTCTGCATGTCGATCAGAAATTATACTCATAAATTATACTCATGGCGAATACATGTATGAGATGCTTGATGCAGATACTGTCAAATAATATTTTTTTATATGTTTCAACTGCTACATCCGTCGGACTGCACGGACTGTCAGTGACCATCCACAATCTGGATAGCCGCACAGGACAGAATAAGCAAAATTAATGTATGTCTTTCCCCTGCCAAAATCGGTTTTGAAAATTACTTTCTCAAATCCGTTCTTCATGCACCAGTCCATTAATCTTATGCTTGCAACATTACCGAAGCTGACACAAATATACTTCCAAGGATGAAACTTTAAAAAGCGCGTATAATTTCGTTTTTCTGTATATTAATTATTAATTGATAGAAAGCGTCCACGTTTTGCCGTTTGACACGTACCCATAATTTATATAAGTCGTACATGGAGACCTTCTTCGAATTGGCCGTATAATTACAAGAATTGTTTTTTTCAAAAATTAATTGAAAAATGTTACAGCGGTTTCTGACTGCATAAAGAGAAAATCTGTAATATTTTGGACTGTATACAACACATTCAGTCTCGTGGATTAACAGCATGTTTGTAAGTTTCAGAAATGGTGGGAAATATAGTAGACTATAGCTTATTGTTGTTGGTAACTTTTCATCCGTGTATTTTTATTTATTTATGCTGGAAACCATGAACTTTCGTTTTCCAAATGTGACAGATTTCGTCTTGGACCTGTAGCCAAAGGTCACGTGGTATTGCTACACTGTAGGTAGATGAGAGCGCCGAATCTACGTAATATACACTTACATACCTTAGGCTGCATATAACGTAAAGCAACCAATTAGAAGACGTCTGTCTACTGGTAAGTTGGTAACATACACAGAACTAAAAATAAACTTTACAGCCAGCAACGATTATATCAACATAATAAAATACATTCATTGCAGAATTCACATGAGCTACAGATGTAATCACTCCGTTAAACGAGCGTCTGTCATATTTAAACGAAATGGAATTTACTGTATTACTTTGTGTTACTGTGTTACTTCTTGTTGCTTTCGCCTTGGTATATGTGCAGCAAGTTGACTTTGCAACAGGATTAAAGTTGAGACGTTTAAATGATAAAATAGATTTCCTAGAATCAAGACTTAATTTTGAAAATGAACAAAGGCATAAAGACTATGAGAATATAATGTCGAAACTTAACGAAATGACGATGAAACTGGAGAAAATAGAAAATAAACCGAGTATTGCATCCTCCGGGATTGACACTATCGCTGTGAAACGGAATGCTAACATTGAGTTACGTATTAATGACAAATTACGTGAATATTTAATCAAAGGAATGGTTGCAGAAAAGAAAGTGAATAGACAGGAATTACGTGAAATGAATAATCGAATGAAGAGGGAACTCTCGAGATTGGATTTAGAAATAATCAAAACTTATTTGACGTCGAAAGAACATATTGCAACCATAAGTCATGCAATTGAAGATTTGGCAAAACGAAGCAACGAACAGTACAATACTATAAGTCATAGCATTGATTTAATTGTGACAACACAAAACTACCATTGAAACGTTCGGAAATGGAAACAGAAATCACAGGGACGAATGATCACTTTGAAACGTTGAGTGGTTCTCTTATAAGTGTAATGAAACGCAATGACGAACAGTTCGAACATATTACCAGTGGTATTGATGTGATAGTGACAACCCATAACGACAAATGTGAAATAATAGGGTTTCAACTTGAAGATACGATTAATAAACAATGTAATATCGATAGTTCCAGATCACTCACCGTTACCACCACTAAAACTCCATCAACAACACCAGACTCTACCGAAAAGACGCATGTTCCATCCACTATAGTCACAAGCTGTGTGGATGCATATATAAGAATGGCGACCGACGCAGTGGAGTGTACACAGCGAATAATACTGGTAATAGACATGAGGTATATTGCGACCAGGAATCCGAAGGCGGTTATTGGACTGTGTTCTAACGCCGCCAAAATGGAGATGTTGACTTTTTCAGGGATTGGGAAAGTTACAAAGTGGGATTCGGTGACTTTACAGGAGATTTCTGGCTTGGAAATAAATATTTGAGTTCGATACTTGGAAGTGAACAACATGAGCTGTGTATAGATTTGAACGATTTTGAGGGGGAATCGAGCATATACCAAATATAGCTCATTACTCATTGATCGTGAGTCAAATCACTATCCTTTACATGTGAGTGGATTAAGTGGAGATTCTGGTGACGCACTTGGGTTCATAGTGCCTTCAATGGGCAGAAATTTTTAACTTAAGATGTAGATTTAGACCGAGCGTCCTCATATAGTTGTTCAGAAAAGTATAAAGAAGCATGGTGGTATGAATATTGTTATTACTCCAACCTGAATGGTCTGCACCACATCTCATCTAAAGATAATGATCAAGATGGTTTAATTTGGTTTCAATGGAAAGGACGATCTTACCGACTCAAATTCGTCGAAATGAAATTCCGATTAATATAGGACATATATATAAAACAATAAGTAGTGTGCAAAGAAGGGTAAACATATATGCGATCTATCATAACCACTGAGCGTCTGTCTGGACTGGCAATTTCGATTACTAGTAGCTAGAGACATATGGACACTGGTTGACAATGTTAATATACAGAAAGAATTTTAGAAATAATTTTGCTGTCCTAAAAACGGGACGGACAACTAGACTTCTATGAGCATATCTGAAGATTTTGTGAACATAATAAAATGGGACTTGTAGATCTACATTTGTTTGATTTATATTTTAGCTTTATTTCGAACAGAGAAGTACTCTACAATCTATCGTTTATTTACAATTAATGATCTTAAGAACTAAATAAAGCACTTTGAGAACGCCCCGACCCCTAGCACAGTAGTGAATCCACATGATTATAGGGCTAACTACGCGCCTGATTGTACATGGAAAGTTTATACGTATGTATAGTATACATATACATAGGCAGCCAGCACGTACCCTACTACTTCCCCAGTATAAACTTTCCATGCAGGTAATCAGGCGCGTGGGGGTTGATGCGTGACTGCAACTGTCTCCTATGCTCTGAACGATATCAGAACAGAAATACACTCTGATTGCATGAACACTTGACTTCGCTGGCCACGTGGTTTGGGTAAACATGTTGACGTCGAATGGCTTGTTTGGATCCCTAAAATGTGTTAAACAGAATCAGCGTTTGTTAAAACATTCTAAATAATATTCGTTATGTCGATTTGTAGTTTCCAAGTGCATTTTGAATCAAGATGGCTCACTACTACCCGAGGCTTACACCTGTTTTGCTATTCAATGTGGTAGGGAAAACATGCAAAATACCTAATTGTATCTAGGAACGTATTCAAAGTTTACCTGGAATTTTATTCACATTGAAGACATTTGTACTTACTGGAAGTAGGGCAAATTTAATGTCCAAAATATTGAACCTCTAAATTATGCTGCTTAGTTTTCCATGTAAAAATCAAGGGCTAGTGACATCTTAATGTGTAGGCCTAAATATACTAGGGGCCGGGGTATACCTCCCAAATAAACTTTGTTAGCCCGTGATGCGTTTCGATGATGTCTTCCAAAGAAACAATTATTTACAGTCTTCCATTGTTTACTCGAAATACCTGTACTAGTAGATGTAATAATACGTAGGCTTGGGCTGCATGACCTAGCGGCGGCTACGGTTCTACTAGTCTGGTTCCCGACGTACATGGTTATAGTACGTCTGGCACCGACGAAATAATGGCCGCCTTCATGGTAACAAGAAAACAATTAAGTTGTGAATAAAAAAAACCATACAACGTGTTACTTAAATAATCCAAGTTAATATTGTAATTTGATATTGAATGTTATCTCTAAAACCGATAAGTTTGTTTGCATTTAATTGAGCATTTACCTATAAATTAATGAATAATGAAGTTGCACCAATTCGGACGTTGTTACGCGTCTATTAAAAATTCGGATAGTAATTTTGTTATGTTTATTTTTCATATATAGTATAAAACAACTGTCCTAGTACATCCACTTACTTTGATTGATTATAAATCAATATTAGGCGGAAACATGTCATTTATATCACGAAGTAGAATAAATTAATGTGCGTTCTTATACATACACCCTTAGATAATAAGAATATTTTTGTATTTCAATGCAATATGTGCGTGTATACTGAAACTATACCAATCTTCCCCCATACAAGGGTGTAGACATTTTAAGCACAAAAATCTCACAATAATAGTACATTTAATTTAAAGTATAGAATAGTAATTTTATTTGAAAAAATATGATAGGTAGATCTACTTCCGAGTAGTTTGAAAGATCGAGTAATTTAAATACATGTAGATCTACTAGTATGGGAAATAAATCCAATGGTAATTAATTTACTTATGAATATAATACTTAACTCTGAATTACTTTAACTTATACTTTATAATACATACGACATAAGCACAGGTTATACGGAGAATGTACTGGTATGTTCTGTGTTATTATGCCCTGGTCACACAGTCACTGATGATAAATCCGGCCGAGTCATCCATCCTCTAGTTTCTACGGATGATAGCTGGTTATAAGGAACTGATACGAGTCAGCAACTTGAGAGTACGGACCGTATGGCATACTAATGTGGAAATAAAAAAATATTGCTATCGGTCGGTACTGATTGCCGCAGGGTAATACAGATTGATATCTAGCATCGTAGAACTATGGAACTTATTCATGATCATAGTTTGTTACGGAGAGGTAGGTTTTGTATTACGACGGGTTACTTTGACTGAGAGCGGACTTAATGAAATGTTACGTAATAAGGTTAGTCTGTATCCTGTGGTTCATTTAGATGTTTTAACGTATCTAACTTGGCATGCTATGTCCAACCAATCTATCAAGGTACCCGGCAGTTAGTGTACAAATTCCTCCATTGTACTCTTATATGATGGCCTCACACTTAAACGATGTCGCATAATAAAATGATACATACATTATTACCTGCATGTATCCCACACACGAGTGACTTGTAACTTTTAACAGCCGCTAACTGGTTCATTCAGATTTTCGACAGCTTGGACATGGGAGGATCATAACTTGTTTAGTTGGGCATTGTGCCTTGTATGTTTTTTTATGTTTTATGTGCTCGGCTGTTTCGGGTAAGCTTTGTGCGTGTGTGTTTTTATGATTTTCGTGCTTGGCTGGTTAAGCTAAGTGCTGACTTCCCTGTCTGACTTTATATTGTCGTTTGAGAACGGGTTACTACAGATAAATACACATTGGTACGGATAAAGAACACATTGAATTAGGTATGACTAGATTTTAAGACTCGGGAATTTAATACGACTACGAAATGTTATTGGCAATGCCGTATCAAAGCCGTGGCAATTGGTGATGTCGACCCTGGATAATGTGACCAGGGCACAACTGTGTTATAACTGTGATGGGTCCGGGGCCAACCATACTTCTGTTGTCATAATTCCTGATGTTCCGAGACCAGGGGCCAGGATTACTACAAATACTTACACTCAGCACTCAATACTCAAATATTGAAATTCACACTTTTGAGGTTCATTGTGGCATATTTTTAGAGCAAGATGTTGTAATAATGTTAAATTGGTACTAAACATTGTTTTTGGCTTACTTCTACTAGTTTGATTGAGGACATTTGTAAGCTATAATTGCAATCCATCAGTCTGAGTGCTGAGTGTGGCACTCATATTCAATAATTACATTTACACCTCATAAATAGTACAAAGTGGGAAAGAAAGTTTATCAAATGATATTTTCAACACTCATTAACTATATTTTACATTTTCCCCATCTTAATTTGCAATCTAATACAAATAATAGCTCATTATATAACATTTTCAATATTTGAGTGCTGAGTGCTGAGTGTTGAGTGCTGAGTGTAACTATTGGTTGAAATCCCGGCCCCTGAAGTTCGTTTCCAGACTGACAAAGACGCATACATACGCATATTCAAACACAGTATTTGGTTCTTCAGATCATAGTTAAAACATTTGTATACTTAATCGTATTTCAGACTCAGCTTCCTCAAATCAGTTTTCCGTGCTTGCTTGTTTGTTTGGCCTACCTCCTGAGGTAGGCCATTCTAGTTTGAACTGTTTAATAACCCAGTATATCTTCTTCTTGTTGTCCTCCGTCTTTCTAGGAAGACGATGGGTCGCATCTCCTGCGGTGACTGTGAAGGCCTATTTAAGACCTATTCTCTTTAGCAGTCGATGCAGGCGAATACTGAGTCTGTGCTCTGTGATGTGGCCTTTTTTCTATCTCTCTTTACCTCACAGTCCTGTCTTCTGTCATTTACATACATTTTCACTCCTTTCTTGACGACACGTCTCCAGCTTGTCCTATCTTGGGCCAGGTACTCCCCTTCTTCGGAGTTGATGTGAGTGCTCTGCAGATCACGCTTGCACGTGTCTTTGTACCCCGAAGACTAGGACGACCTTGTGGACGAGATCCTTGTTCTAGCTGGCCGTATAAGAGGTCTTTTGGAATCCTGCCCTTTCTCATACGACTCACATGGCCCAGTCAACGAAGACGTGGAGTAGATGGTGGTTGAGTGTGCCCTCTTTAGAACCTCAGAAATTGTGACCTTGTCCTACCATGAAATCTTCAGGAATCTTCTGAGGCTGCGCATGTGCAAAACATTTACCCAGTATATTTGTGGGGTGATCAAAAAGAAATTAGACAAACGCTGTAAAATTACAATGAATACTGATATAAATAAGAAATGTTGTATGTCCATTACAAAATATATCATCTCTCCGTCTGCTGAGTTTCGTAAATATTCAATTATTATTTATAAAGATATCAGCGGCTTCGCAACCTTGTGTACAGCGACTCGCCGCACACATTTGACGTCAATAACGTCATGCACGTAAACGGTTAACTATTTGAATGCCACATTGTTCCAATCAATCGCTCATGTCTCTATACGTATTGTATAAATTTACCATTTATTCAGTATTTAGAAAAACATTTCAGTTCTAATACAATATCAAGAATATGTTAATATGAAAATAATTATTCGATCGTTCTCATTCTAAAGACGGCTTCCATGTTTGACGTCCGTCTTGACGAGTGACGTTTAAAATTGATCGCTCATCTAATACTATTCGACGTCTTTGCTTGAAATACTAAAGATTATTTTCCATCACAAAACATTTCATACTGGAGATATATACGTATACTTCTGCCAGACTAATCTTCCGATGCCCGTTTTGTCATTTTAAATGTTTGTTTAGACTTTTCCCCTGTCTATTTTCAAGCTGTGACTTTTGCCGAAATATGACGTGGTTTTCTAGACGATATTTTTATTTTAGTTTTCACGGCATATGTTTTAAACAGACACATTTACAACAAAATCGCTTTAATCCACGGTTATGTTTTGAGGTCATGTCCAGTTATTTTGACAAATGTCGGAGGAACATTTAACGAAATATTGGTCAGTTGCTTTTCCATATTATACGGCGAAAACTGACAACGTTTTGATGAGCGGTGACATAGCGCGACACTCCAATACTAGTATTTAACGTTATATTAATAAATCACTACTAACGTTAGGCACTTATATTTTACACGTACATATCGGCATTAAATGCACCCAAACGAATATTATATTTGATGGTTAGAACGCGTAAACTTTACAAATTATGGCATTTGTCACATTTCTTTTTGATCACCCCACGCGTTTGGGAATTATATTGGGAGCTAGCATGCTTGATGTAATATGTTGGATTATCCCTTGACAACTATAAGTTGAATTTCCATGATGGGTTTCAAGTCAAGTTCACTGTTGTGCATATCTAACGTAGCATACGTAATTTGTATTTTATTCCGGATGAAAAACATGAATGCATTTTGTCTAGTTCGCATCACTCGCAAAACAAGTTCTGGACATGCTGCTCATATATATAAACAATTAATTCATGTTTTTCCTATCACTTCGCTCGCTCTATATGTATTTTGTGAGGCCTGAAGCCGCCCTTGATTACAATTATTTGTTGGTAGGCCTACTTTTCCTCACCATTATTTATTTTTAATATATATATAGTATATTTCTAAAGCTAATGTTACTGTGTGTTTTTTATATGATAACAAATTACTTAATCATTAATCATATTTATTGCGCCATCGTCGGGTCCCATGTCCTGAGTTAAAAAGCAGAAGCGTCTAATTGTGTATTGTCTTCTACTTTTGAAGTTATTGGAGCTAGGCCTATGTAGGACTGTCATTTTAATTTTATATACCTGAATTACCAACATACACATTTGTATATAAACATTATTATAATATTACTGAGTGGGCACAGCATATATACTGACCACACAGTTGTCTTAATGAAGTTCGGAGTGTTCAAATTAATATCCGAAATTGTGCATGGAAATGTAACAACGTCCGAAATGGTGCAACTTTTATTATTCATCAAATTATTTTACAACACAAGGTGTTAAAAACTCAAACTTTACGATTCTCGGTGCAATACTACAATACAAATTCAAATATCTGCTTGGTTTACATTAGTAACACGTTTAATCGTTTTTTTATTCTCAACGTATGTAAAGTTTTCTTCCATATGCGAGCTTTCATAGTTCGTCGGCGCCTGGCTCTATCACAAAGTGTAAGGGGCAGGTAATCCAGGCTACGGTTCTACATGAAAAACACTTGCACATATTATTTTTGAGAGAATATGACTGCAAGTTATGTTGACTAGGGGAGGTAACCACTGTCAGTATTTTGTGTTTGTCAGTGTTTAAATTGTCTCCCATTACTTACTGTTCTATCAGATTGGCGTATAGTACACAGAATTTGACGCGATTCTCGACTTTCTATTAGCATAGTTTAACAGCTGAGATATTTCGATTGACATTAGATTGTTCTACATATTGAAGACTTATTCCCTGTGGCCATACGCCGCACATTAGATTGTTCTGTAGTACATATTGAAGACCTGTTCCCTGTGGCCGTACGCCGCTTGTTCTGTAATGCACTTTGAAGACTTATTCCCTGTTGTCATATGCCACACATCAGATTGTTACATAGTGCATATTGAATGCCTATTTCCTGTGGCCAGACGCCGCACATTAGATTGTTCTGTAGTGCACATTGAAGGCCTATTCCATGTGGTCATATGCCGCACATTAGATTGTTGTGTAGTACATATTGACGACTTATTTCTTGTGGCCATATGCCGCACATTAGATTGTTCTGTAGTGCATATTGAAGACTTATTTCTTGTGGCCATATGCCGCACATTAGATTGTTCTGTAGTACATATTGACGACTTATTCCTTGTGGCCATATGCCGCACATTATATTGTTCTGTAGTACATATTGAAGACTTATTTCTTGTGGCGATATGCCGCACATTAGATTTTTCTGTAGTGCACATTGAAGACTTATTTCTTGTGGCCATATGCCGCACATTATATTGTTCTGTAGTGCACATTGAAGGCCTATTCCATGTGGCCATATATGCCGCACATTAGATTGTTCAATAGTGCACATTGAAGACTTATTCCCTGTGGCCATACGCCGCACATTAGATTGTTCTGTAGTACATATTAAAGATCTGTTCCCTGTGGCCGTACGCCGCACGTCAGCTTGTTCTGTAATGCACTTTGAAGACTTATTCCCTGTTGTCATATGCCACACATCAGATTGTTACATAGTGCATATTGAATGCCTATTTCCTGTGGCCAGACGCCGCACATTAGATTGTCCTGTAGTGCACATTGAAGGCCTATTCCATGTGGCCATATGCCGCACATTAGATTGTTCTGTAGTACATATTGAAGACCTATTTCTCTGGCCATATGCTGCCCATCAGATTGTTCCACGGTGCACATTGAAGGCATAGCAATATGACAATGCGGTACAACGTTTTGACAATGCGATACTACATTGCGACAAATCATACAAATAATTTGGCATGGCAACGGGATATGACATTGGGACGAATGCATGTTGTATCAAATTGTGGTATCGCTTTATCGTGTCGTGCATGTCGACATGATACCAAAAGGATTCCGTAGGTACAGCTGTATTTGTCTATCAACTATTTGCTAACTTTGTTTTGGGCTTGCTGCGATAGCCGAGTGGTCTTGTGTGTTTATACTTCACATTGCAAGGCGATGGTGTGATACACTGATGCAGTGTAGGTTGGAATCCCACTATTGGTGCAAACTAATGTGCTTGATCTGACAGTTTTGTTCTCAGTGTGACAACATTGCTTCCAATCATTGTTCTAGAGCCTGACAACTTTCTAAAACTTTGTTGAAGATTTTTTATGCCAAATAAAGTATTTTCCCCACACTGATGCAATTAACTCACTCTTATTGTATTTTGCAGATACTGATGGGTTTCCCAATACTGGCTATAGTTGATTTTTCACGCAGATGTTAGGGGCCAGCTTGATGTTAGAAAAACTATGTACAGTCTACCCGTACTTTGTGTTCGAGAAATCTACTCGTATTGACGTAGTTAACAGACTATATTTTACATTATCAGGTAACAGCATTGTGTGGATATTTTTTTCAAGTTTATAAACTAAGTATAAAGGATCTATCACAAGTTGTCAATTCATATAAAAGTTTATCATATTACTTCAGGAAAGGTTAAGACAAGCTTAATAAAATTTCCTGAATTGTACTCTTGTGAAACTTGTTATTTATAGGGTTCCCACAAATAGTGTGACAAACATCCCTGACATTTCCCTAGCCATAGAGCAGTTTTTACTGACTTTTTAGAGCAATCGGGCACCGAAGCATATTTTTGTTCGGGTAAAATATGACAATAACAAGAGATGTTTGTAAAACACATATATGCCCCCATGGCAGCCCAATAGTCAGAAATGGTAATGGTCACACTGACTTTGATCTTTGAATTACTGACCTCAAAATCAATAGGGGGGTCATGAATAGAAAAATTATCTTGCCGATTGCCACGCTGTATTGTTGCTGAATAAAATACCCTCCGCTGTTTCCAGTATAATACCCCCATCTACTACAGGATCAAAATGACGAGTGATTCCGGAACTTGTACCACTTCGGGAAAAATTTGAACTTATGCATGTCAGGGGGACTGACGTCATGTATCCAGTTTGGAAATATTTCTCTGCATTTGGCATCAGAGCCCAGCTAGCAAAAGCCATTCCAATTTGGGATATAAATCTTTGAAACAGTCCTTTGTTTCCTGGATGCATAGCTTGAAACATACTTGATTCACCACCTCCTCTCCAAATATGGTTACTTTTAACGGATATCCATATAACATACATGTACAAACATTCTGGTTAACCCATTGTATAGCAATGTGTTGGTCCCATAGTCCTTGGTTCCCTTTGATTCTTCCATCCATGCTTTGCAAAAACCCAAACATTCCTATCCTATAGTTCACTGAACATTGCGACAATGGTGTCTGTAATGACACTGAGTACGTCAGGGTTGAATGCTCGGCTGTACCTGATTTATATCAAACCCCATGTAGACAAAGACGAGCTGAACGAATCGTCGCTAAAATTACTTGGAACATAAATATTCAGTCTAAGAGAATATTCGTTGAATGTTGTTACACATTTGGAATAATATGCCGTTGCTGCTTTAGAACTTTGTATAAACGCTGTAGAACCATCACTTGCGTTAAACACAGTGTTGAATCTAGACTTTGGTACTGGTTTTTCAAACCTGTGGCTCAGCGAATGGATGCCAAAAAATCTCGTAATATCCTTAGTAACACCGTCAGCAACAACGTGATCTGTGAATCCTTGTATGTCACCAGCAGGTGAGGATCTTAGTATTGGTACAGCAAACCCAGAATGGACAAGCCACAGAAGCAGCGCACACACAGTGTTAAAGAACGAATCAAACCCTATGACGTTTAATCCATCAAACAGTTGCAAAACACCAAATGTCTAATGAGATAACATATCCGTATAATGTGTTTGTATCAAATTTGTATATGGGCCGTTCTCCAGGAAAACCGGGCTTAGTGACATTGTATTAGTAGTTATGTAACAGCGTTAAGAAAAAAAACTCTTTAAATGAGAAATATGTCATGCTCTTGATTGAATTTTATGTTCTTTGATAATATAGAAATATTTATTTAATGCTAACTGATGAGATATGGAGTTCTATCAGTGAAATCAAATCTATATCAGTCACTGGTTATCACCTACAATGTGACTGATATAAGGGTACCGGTGCCAGTCAGCTACAACGAGCAGAGAGGGTACCGGTGCCAGAACTGAGAGGGTATCGGTGCCGCATCTAAACCGAAAGTAGGGTGTTTTTTAAGAAATGTGATGGAAGTTACCGAATAAAAGGCTTTTAGGGGCAAGATATAATCAACGGCTTTACGTCTGAGTTACTAGATATTTGCTACATTGAAGAAAAGTCGCATTTAAGCTTCATAAACATGGCTTGATGTTCATTCGCACAACGACCCTCGGTCAACATTCCAGCCACGCCAGAACTTGTGAAAAATTATAAAACAAATTTAACAACAGGAAGACAATGGTTAATCATCGGGGGGTTCCGTGGGCTATCGGTTTTTATGCATAAACCGGTATTTTTGGACAAAAAAAAAGATTTTCTTACCTCTCCTGCGGATCTTCGTCAATCGGATTCATTGTTTTGCACTGAGAGAGACCGGTGCCAGCACTGAGAGGGTACCGATATATCATTTTGCACTGAGAGGGTACCGATACGGTTATACACCGTGTATGTCTTAGTTCTATTTTTTCTCATGCATCATGTTAAAGTATCTTCTGGCGTTGCTATGGTCACCAATTTCTAAAGAGTATCCATATTGAGAACAAAGGGGTAAGTGGTTAAAAACAGTAGCTACTTTTCTCTAAAAGCTAACATTCACGAATTTGGTATGTTTTATTTAAATACAAATATAATTCTAAAATCTGATACAATTTTGAAAAATTTACGTCAAGAACTCATAGTACGCGGAGACTTTATACGACCTTCACACTGACATAGCACAGTATTTTGCACCTTTAGTGGTTATCGAACCTACAGTGAACAGCGGCTAGGCAATGCCAAGTACGAACGCATTAGAATAGGGGTTGGCTCTGGTTTCTCGGTCATTTTAGAACTTTCCAATATTGTAATGGATGTTTATTTAAGCTTGATAAGCTTAGTTATAGTTTTTTAAGTGTGTCGTTATAACGGTAGCCGATTGGTAAGCGCTCTGGACTACCAAGCATGAGGTCCCTGGTTCGAATCTCGACCGGGACAATGGAAATTTCAGAAAGGCTCCCTTCCAAACTAGAGACGAAGTGGTTGGAAACGCAGAGATGGTTTCACGTATATCGGTGCTATACACCGGACAGTAACCAAGGAGTCTATTCGGAAAGAGCTAGGACAGCGCACCCGGAGTCCTATTATAACCCACTGGTTTGCCTCTTCCCTTGAAGCCGGTGGGTACAGGACAGTTAGACAGGGATAAAACCGAATGACCACACACTACGACTTTCTCAGTCAAAAGCAAGTTTTTTTTTATTGTTTCCGGTGTATTAATAATCAAACATGTTTTTTACAAAGATAGTTTTTATTTCTTTATAAACAAATGCATTTTTATCGTATGAATCAGACTTATTATAACTCGGGCCTTTTCAAAAATTTACATTTGACTGTAGTGACTGAATACATAATCGGAATACTCTTTGAAATCAATAGAGCAACGAAAAGCAGCATCATATAAGTGTAAAATGGTTAAAAAACAAATAATCATCATCCTATGATCCCTGGAAAATCGACGTTCAAAGGTTTCGGTGTGGTGGTGGATGCGTGGCCGTGACTGTTAAATATGCTCGGCAGGATATCAGACCAGAAATGCATTCTTCGAGCATGAAAATGTGACTTCACAGAGTTTGCAGACATTTGATGGGACAGTTCCAAATATTTTTGCGATACCATGTCGTACTCTGGCCATGTGGTGTTGATTAACATCGTAACGTCGACGGGTTTGTTCGGATCCCTGAAAATGTGTTAAATAATCAGAGTTTGCTTAAACATAGACACTCTCCCAGTTTGACAATATACAGTATGCAGATTTCTTAGCGGCCTTACAGAACCACAACAAGTCGGCTGCACATCTTCTACACATACCTATTGTGCAGGCACCGATCAGGGGGTTAATGCTTCAAAGTAGCGACCATAACGTCTCGGCCACACAGGGCCACAAAATATCTTTATAATAGCGACTCACGGGTGCTGTTAACCGTCCAGGAAATATCGTTCAGCACTGTCGTAGAATGCCTTAAGGTGGATTCCACCCTTTTCGGTGAAAGAGAAATGTACGTCAGATTGTCAGGGTATTTAGTATGATTGAAGTATGAGATTTTAACTTTACCAAATCGCGGTTTTTAGTCCAAACAAGTAAGTTTATCAGTGTTGAAAGCGCCACCTGGCGGGGTGTAATTTTCGTAGCAGTTTTGACGCGTTTGCTCCGTTTTCGTAATACATTGTTACGTTACGATAAAATGAAAACTATCTGCTAGTCGGGCTTTGTATGCTGCGTATTTTGGTGTATTTCATTTTATGCTAAGTTAAAAATTGAACGAGCCACGTCCTAAAATCCGTGCCATTTTTTATCATTTTGACGGTCCAAAAAAACGTCGTAATCTTTGTCTTAAAATGCAAATGCCGAAAATACGGGACGGTCAAAGTTTTTTTAATTTTTACAATGGTATTTAATAAAGTATTTGCTAAGTCTAGGTCAAATAAAAAGATGGGATCCATGAGTCAGTGTTTTCGTTAAATTGAAATCAAACTTTTTGGTTAGAGCGAAAAAACACACGAAGTAAAGTCCTTTTATTACGCATTGTGCAACGAACTAATTCCTTTCAGCGATCACAGACATACATACTAATGCAAATGGGAAGTGATAGTCAGTTTATTTCAAAATGTATTATTTTGTTGCCATGACACCGAAACTCGCCAATAAAGGTTAGGGGCATTGGATCTGACAATATGTAGGAATTACTGAATGCATGCACATACTATGGTTCATTCTTGAAACCTAGTATATGGGTTGGGGCAAGTGATGAGAATATGCATGTCTTTATATTTTTCATTTTGACAACAACGGTGGTTGCCATGGAAACACATATTGTCAAAACACCACACTGCAACAGGATCATATTATAGAGTGAAATTAGTCGCATATGCAATATCGCATATCTACGCATATGTATAGAAAACAATGTTCAAAGTATGAACTTTTGTAGTTTGTTCAATATGTTAAAATGCATGGTTCCTATAGCAACACAAACATTGAAATACACTACCCGAACCTTTTAAACCCTTGCATGGGTTCGCGCTTTCACCAAGTAAACGTCCCGGACTTTCTCACAGTGCTAGGTACAGTGTTGACATACCGCTTGGTATGTGACGTGAGCTGTGCCTTAGAAAGGCACATATAAATATGCCAATTAATCGTATTTTTCGAACGATTTGAACGAAATATCACCAAACACTCAAGTCGAGAATAAGTACTATCCACGCAACTAACTATGTTTCGACAATATGTCACAGTTTTTTGCTCGAAACCGGCTCAATTGCCTGGATAGTAGTTGTGTCGGTGACCTATTGAAAAAAATAAGTGGCATTTATAGTACTCATTCCTGACTTGAGCGTCGATGATGTTAAAATCGATTGAATAATAACATATTGATATTGACGGTTCTTGCGTTCTTAGCCACAATTTCGATCATATACTACGTGGCATACTACGTGGCATATCCACACAGAGAACATATGTCACACATGTTGACTGCACATATCGATGCAATGGATTCAATAACTCTTTGGACACACCCAAGTAATTAGTGACATAACCCACGATAGAATGGCAATGAAATGAAAATACTTGTAATTACTCTGCATTTAACAAGCAGATGCTCGATTTTGACCATATGGTACATCTTCATATCATTTTGCTCTTTAACCTTGGTTTATTGAATTGTCAGAATTAGTGAATTGTATAAAAGGTACAAGCATAACATGTGATTCAGTGTTATACCGAATATGGAATATCAAAGTTTGCTTTTCAGATGAAGTCAAAATGGTTCAAATTTTGTATTTCCCATAACACAAAACATTATAATAATAATAACTTTATTTATAGAGGGAAAATACTTGACATTACTGTCAATCTGCCGTAAGGCCCTCAACATTAAATCATTAAAATAACAGAAACATGACATCAATAAATCTAAAGACCATGCACAAAATCAGGGCCATACCCAGAGGAGGTCCAACTGGGGGGGGGGGGGGCTAAGATGGGGTGGGCACGGGAGGGGTGTCCCCTCATGGCGAAGATTTTTTTATGTTTTAATAAAAATGGTGCAATTTCCGGCACCTTTAGCTTTAAAATCAGACCTAAAATAATTAAAGTAGTGCTACTAATTAGTGTCCCTCCCTGCAAAGATTTTTTCGATTTTTGCTTTAAAATAGTGTCATAGCAAGCGTATGGATATATAATGAAATTATAAAAATAAATTGTCATATAATTTGTTTAAGGTTTAAAACTACAATCTCAATATGTTACCACTTAGAAAAGAACCATTTTTGTCGAGCCCGCTTGCGGTGAGCGAGACTTAGTCGCCACTTTTGGTGTATGTGCGTGCGTGCGTGCGTCCGTCCGATTTTGTCCGGACCATAACTTTATCATGCTTTGACCAATGTTGCTTATATTTGGCATGAATGTTCACCTCCATGAGGAGGAGTGTCATGCCCAACCCCCAGGTTCCTATCTCAAAGGTCAAGGTCACAGTTGGAGGTCAAAGGTCAAATTGAAGTTTGTCCGGACCATAACTTTGTCATGCTTTGACCAATGTTGCTTATATTTGGCAAGAATGTTTACCTCCATGAGATGGAGTGTCATGCCCAGCCTCCAGGTTCCTATCTCAAAGGTCAAGGTCACAGTTGGAGGTCAAAGGTCAAATTGAAGCTTGTCCGGACCATAACTTTGGCATGCTTTGACCAATGTTGCTTATATTTGGCATGAATGTTTACCTCCATGAGGAGGAGTGTCATGCCCAGCCCCCAGGTTCCTATCTCAAAGGTCAAGGTCACAGTTGGAGGTCAAAGGTCAAATTGAAGCTTGTCCGGACCATAACTTTGTCATGCTTTGACCAATATTGCTTATATTTGGCATGAATGTTCACCTCCATGAGGAGGAGTGTCATGCCCAACCCCCAGGTTCCTATCTCAAAGGTCAAGGTCACAGTTGGAGGTCAATGGTCAAATTGAAGCTTGTCTGGAGCCTAACTTTGTCATACATTGACCAATCATTCTTATATTTGGCATGAATGTTTACCTCCATGAGGAGGAGTGTCATGCCCAACCCCCAGGTTCCTATCTCAAAGGTCAAGGTCACAGTTGGAGGTCAATGGTCAAATTGAAGTTTGTCCGGACCATAACTTTGTCATGCTTTGACCAATGTTGCTTATATTTGGCAAGAATGTTTACCTCCATGAGATGGAGTGTCATGCCCAGCCTCCAGGTTCCTATCTCAAAGGTCAAGGTCACAGTTGGAGGTCAAAGGTCAAATTGAAGCTTGTCCGGACCATAACTTTGCCATGCTTTGACCAATGTTGCTTATATTTGTCATGAATGTTCACCTTCATGAGGAGGAGTGTCATGCCCAACCCCCAGGTTCCTATCTCAAAGGTCAATGTCACAGTTGGAGGTCAAAGGTCAAATTGAAGCTTGTCCGGACCATAACTTTGTCATACAATGACCAATCTTTCTTATATTTGGCATGAATGTTAAATTTTATGAGATGGAGTGTCATGCTCAACGCCAAGGTTCCTATTTCAAAGGTCAAGGTCACCGTTGGAGGTCAAATGTCAAATTGAAGCTTGTCTGGAGCCTAACTTTGTCATACATTGACCAATCATTCTTATATTTGGCATGAATGTTTACCGCCATGAGTCGGGGTGTCATGCCTAACCCCTAGGTTCCTATCTCAAGGTCACAGTTAGAGGTCAAAGGTCAAATTGAAGCTTGTCCGGACCATAACTTTGTCATACATTGACCAATCTTTCTTATATTTGGCATGAATGTTAACCTCCAGTAGGCGGAGTGCCATGCCCAATCCTCAGGTTCCTATCGCAAAGGTCAAGGTCAGTGTTGGAGGTCAAAGGTCAAATTGAAGGCTAATTAAAGTTGTAGCCATTTTTCAACGTGCGCCGAGGCTCGACATAATTTGCCCGAGGGCACGAATTTTTAGTTATATAAAGCGCTTTAAATTTATCGAGTGTAGGGCGAGGAGAATAAATTTGAAGGCTAGATGTCGACCTTAATTGTTTAGAGTGAACTTCTGATGAAAACATAAAAGAAGTTTGTTAGTATTCAGGTGCTATGCCATTCACAGTTTTATACATTTGTACAGCTTTAAGGTCGATGACCCTTTCATGATATGTCATCCACTTTAAATCTACAAACGTTGAGACTGAAGGTGTATAAATGCCTTGTCTAGTATAGTTCTTGCTGCTCGTTTTTGAAATTTTACTAACTTATCTTCTAATACAGAAGGGCACGTTCCCCAGATTATACAACGATAGTCAAAGTGTGGACATATGTAGGCATTATAAAAACGTTTCTAACATCGATAGACAAATAACATTTGACTCGGGACAGAAGACACAAATAAGAGTTACATTTCCTAAGAACAGATGCAACGTGATTGTCCCACGATAATGTACTAGTAATTATCACACCAAGTAATTTTTCACAATTGGAAACATCAATATTGGAGTCTAGGAAAGGAATTCTAGGTAGATTTGATTGGATTTGGAGATAGCTGTATTTAGAAGCTATTAACATGGCCTTAGTTTTAGAGGTGTTGATCTCTATATCTAAACGTAAAATGTATATAACAAAAACGGAGCAAACGCGTCAAAACTGCTACGAAAATTACGTCCCGCCAGGTGGCGCTTTAAACGCAGATACTAAAAACCGCGAAGTCGTAAAGTTCACATCTCATACTTCAATCCAAAGACCTAAATATACATTTTTATATTTAGGTCTTTGTTCAATCATGCCAAATATCATTACAATCTGACGTGCATTACTCTTTCACCGAAAAGGGTAGAATCCACTCTTGATATTTAAACTAACCGACCATAACTGCGTATCCGAGTACTGTTTTATCAAAGCACTTACGGAAATTTTAAACTCGCGATTAAGTTTAAATTCATTATTAGTCCTCTTAAAACTATGAAGTGTGGTAAATCGATCTGCAAATATTAAAAATGATTCAGTTAATTAACTTCAACAAATCATAACTGTCCCAAACTTGCAGTTATTAAATAATTATGAACGCAAGTTTAAGTTTTCTTTAAGTGCTTTGATAAAACAGCTCCTTGTTGTATTGCTTTATTTTGATGATGCTTTCTAACTAACGTTTGTGCCAAAATACCTCGCATCTGCATCTCTTTTAACAACTCCATTGATTAACAATTAACAGAAACATGTGCATCATATTCAACGGTCGAGTACGTGAACAGTTCACATTTGTAAACTATGGTTTTCTTCACTTTTATGTTATGTGATAAATGGAATCAAACATTTTTGTGCATTCCTTGCAACTTGCTGTAAACTACTTTGAAAAATCAGACCACGCCGCAGAACCACAATCATACAATATTACTTAAGTCAACTCGTTCGATAAAGGTGGTCAGGACGGATCACGTTCGTAGGAACATGTACACAATTATGATACTTTTTGAAAGCGCATCAACTTCAATACACTTTGTTTATGGATATGCTAAATAGATCCACCGAGGTCATAGAGACAGTTACGTACAAATAGTCAACAAGACAAATTTGTGATGCAATGCATCAAAGTAGCCGCAATTTTGTGGTTTACATGGCATGAATACTGTTATATCAAGCAACGGTGTTATAAATTATTCTAAACGACTGAAATCTCTAACGTTTCATTCAGATAGAATGAAATTGAGCAGGAAATATTCCAATATACACAGGTATTTGACATTATAAACTGAGTCACTGAAAAGTTACCACTTATATATATCTCTGTATTTTGTATACAATATGACCTATCGGTACAAAAGTTTTCTAGTGTGTGCATCTGAATATTGTTAAAGTTGTGACTTCTCAGTAAGGTCAAAACATAGTTGTGTTCGGCTTTTAACACAGTGTAACGTGAATTTTAAATATAAGAGTCAATTGATAGGATGGTACCTAACTTTTCATTGAGTATAAGTAACGGTATTGTATAACAGATCTAGATCTTTTAATTTCTACTTATTGTTTAACAGCAATTTCGTTTACAAATGCATTTCTATATGGATGAGCAAAACGTTCTTATATACACATGCTGCACGATATGAAGTAAAAACACGTAAATACATGTAGCATGCAACCCTCGCATATATACAATTACAAGCACATTATAAATCACTGAAACATTATTATGTGACCATTCTAAATAGCTTACTGGTATTGGAAACTAGTCATCATTCCTTTGACCAATTGGATGTGCAGTGTTGCAATGTCACCAGATTATTAACATAATTCAAAATAAATTTGAAGTACTTGATAGTTCCACATATTTATTGGATTAAAGTAAATGTAGAATACAATGAATCGGTAAAACCGAATTATGCTTCCCGAAGCAAGTGTTTGTCCCAAAATTGGAAATAACTTATTACAGATACAGGTAGAAAAAGAAAATAATGTAGAATTTTGGTTCTTTGACACCGCACTTCCTCTACCATTATGTTGAGTTTCAATCAAATGCCATCAATACTGTTCAAGTGAGGGACCTGCCAAGCATTAATTTGTATGAAAAAGGGAGATAATTAAAAAACAATAAAGGTGCACTTCTCCTGAATGAGATTAATTCACCTATAAAGTTTCAAATCAATACCTCCCATAATGAAGGAGTTATGACCTGGACAAGAAGTAAGTATAAAAGTACAAAAGGCCATAACTCCAAAAATTTACAATAAAGAGTTATGTTTCTTGTGCACCGCACTTCCTCTCAATGAGATCTATTCACATATGAAGTTTCAAATTAATATCTCTAATACTGTATGAGTTCTGGCCCAGAGAAGAATTAAGTATAAAAAATTACAAAGGGAAATAACTCAAAAATATATATTGTAGGGTTATGGTTCTTTCACACTGCACTTCCTATCAATGAGGTCTATTCACCTATGAAGTTTCAAATTGATATCTCTAATACTAATTAAGTTATGGCCCGGACAAGAATGAAGTATGAAAAAAAATAGAAAGGGGAGTAACTAAAAAAATGTGCAATCAAGAGTTATGGTTCTTGTGCACTGCACTTCCCCTCAATGAGGTCTAGTCACCGATAAAGTTTCAAATTGATATCTCTAATACTGTTTAAGTTATGGCCCGGACAAGAATGAAGTATGAAAAATTACAAAGGGGAATAACTAAAAACATATGCAATCAAGAGTTATGGTTCTTGTGCACTGCACTTCCCCTCAATGAGGTCTATTCACCTAAGAAGTTTCAAATTGATATCTCTAATACTCTTCAAGTTATGGCCCGGACAAAAGTGTGACAGATGGACAGACGGGCGGACAAAGCGGCGACTATATGCTCACCCTTCGGGGAGCATAAAAAATACACAATTAGGCCCTCCTGCATTTTAAATGCGGATTTGGGATTCGATGACGGTGCAGTTACATTGTACCTAGGGTTTTTCTACTTCACTCTCAGTCTCTGGGAGCTGAAAATATTGGCTGTCATTTTGAGGTATTTCAGCTCTACAGAGGTTAAATTTATAGCTATGCTCATTCAGGTTATTGTAAAAAGGTAAACAACAAATTAGGTCCTTTGGCAATCACTTATTAAATATGTTAAAAGCTAAAAATGCATTATTTAGCTCTCAATAAAGCAATTAAAAATTTTAAAAGGTACAACTTTAGGTCTATTTTCATTTTAATATTTTTTTCGAACTGACAAATATTCATTCATACTGACAAATATTCATTCGGACTGACAACATTTTGACCGTCGTGTGGATAAGGAAAATTATTTGCTGAACTGTCGTGCGGATAAGGAAAATAATCGGCACAACCGACGTGCAGATAAGAAAATTATCAGTATAATCATCGTGCAAATAAGGAAAATAATTTACGAGACTGTCGTGCGGATAAGGAAAAAAATTCAATTATTGGCACAACTGTCTTGCGCATCAGGAAAATAATTGGCATGACCATCATGCGCATAAGGAAAATAATTGGTACGACTGTCGTGCGGCGGATAATGAAAATAATTGGCACGAGCATCATGCGCATAAGGAAAATAATTGGTACGACTGTCGTTCGGATAACCAAAGTAATCGGGACGACTGTCAGACGCATAAGGAAAATAATAATTGGCATGACTGTCAATCATGTGGGTAAGAAAAAAAATTGGCCCGACCATCATGCAGATAAGGAAGATAATCGACAACATACTGTTAAAAAGGATTTCACAAGCATATGATTAACGATGCTCATCCAAGACTGCCCAGCTCGACTGAATCAATCTAATGTCATAAGTCTGTGATATTTATTCATTTTGGTTAGTGAACTTTTATAAGATTTCAGATTTTATCATTTATTTAATAACAGTTTTCAATAGTGTTAAATTCGTACAGTTACAGTGTAGCACACGATGCCTCGTACTGATGTAAACAATTGGCGTGCAAAACGAAATAGCAATGCACAATAGATGCATAACATTGTTCAAAAGTTGTTTACATTTTTTAACATTTTGGGTCGAATCGGTACGAGTACGACAGTGACTTACTTCAAGGTCTGTATCGGATGTTGATGAAATTGCATAACTACGTTCGTTATGAGTATTAAAGAAGATTTTCCTTGTTCAACAAGTACTCGCGTCTTGTATTCACTTATTCCCGGCTATTTTTGTAAAGTTTTATCAAAACAATATATCTACTTCCGCCGTCATGTTTAAAACGCGGCCAAACTGCGGGCACGTGCGGCCAAATCAAGCAACTTTAAAATCATCAAGATATTGTTCATAATATATGAAAACTACTTATATAATCACAATAAATAGCACAATATCACAATAATTGCTAAAATACTGATATGTTACCGTTAAACTTTTGGAAGCAAGTACCCGGGCCAACCCATTCTGTAGTCTGGTTCCCTGTCGTTCTATATTTGTTTAGTAGTGATAGGGGAGGTAATCCAGACTACCCATTCTGTGACCGCAGATTCGGTAGTTTTACCGCGTTTTAAACAAGTCTATTTATAGTACAGAATTTATGAATAGACTAATTCCGGCGACTCAACATTTTTTTTATCAAATTAATGTTTAAATTTCAGCAATTTCTTTTCTTTTCATTATCTATAATTGATAAAAAAAGAAAATTTATATGAAACTCTATATTATTGTTTTCATGCGAAAACATCAGCATCATTGGTAAACGAATACAACTATCGATAAAATTAGCGATCAGTTCAGTAGTAGAAAAAAATAGACACCTCAGCTAGTCTACGCAAAAAGGGATCAGCAATTAAATTATTAATACGGAAACATTTTTTATTTTAATTACGAACATTATCCATCCAAAAAATGTCATTTATGGTGGGATCAATGAGAATTTAAATGTGTTTGTACAGGTATCAATTAATAGCTTTAATATCCACGCAAACAAATTTATTCATTTTAATAACTATCAGTAACTTGTCCTTTCACGTCCAGGGGAGAAATTTGGTTGGTATTCCATAAGATAGCCGCCTCCTGGGCGGCTATCAATCAAACCCTTGCGGTTGTCAAGTCATTTTATGATTGTACATTTATCACTGAGACATAAATGAACTACAGAGACAAGGAAGTGCAAAATACAAAACATATACTGTAAAATCATAATTATTGAGGGAGATGAAATTTCGTTGATTTCGTTGTTGAACTCGTCCACGAAATATAATCCCGACGGGTAATCGACCTTTCAAATATCGAACATGTGTTTACACTTGTATGTTCTGTAATCTACGAATTTTCGACCCCACAAAAATAACATTTTTATCAAAATCCACGAAATTAAATACCCACGAAAATATGTGATTTTACAGTAGTGCCTAAAACTAACCCTGATTTGACGAAGTTAGACCATAATGTCATCACGACACGTGACATCTGTTTCTCCTGCGATGTATAGGTTCTGGGTGGTTTAACCTCTAGTGGATATCCAAATACTAGAGGTACCTCATCACCATGATTCGCTCCTGTAACAAGCAAATTCGTTGAATTAATATCCCCCGCCTACAGGTTATCAGTATTTCATTGCACAGTTTGAAATGTAAGCTTCCATCAGACAACAATTGTCAATAAATCAATGGCAATAACTCAACAGAAAATTGAAAGTTGTGATGAAATCCAGTCTGCAGATAAAAGTCTTCACTATTTATATATAGGGGTAAACGAGCCCCACCCACTGGCGGCCATGTTTTTAGACGAATCATAACAAAAATGTCAATTTTGTAAGAGGGTCACCTAACAAGTATTTCTGTGGTTGATTTTATATGGGTTTTTAAGTTTTTCCAATCGGTTGCCATGGCAACCAGAGTTATTAATAGATTTCAATTCTTTTAGCTAATTTTATAGAGGATTAGCAAATGAACATTGTTAATAATTCATAATGAAATTCAACCAGTACTTTTAGAAGAAGATTTTAAAGACTTTACTATTTATATATAGGGGAAATGAGCCCCACCCACTTGCGGCCATGTTTTTTGACAAATCTTGATAAAAATGTCAATTTTGTAAGAAGGTCACCCAACAACTATTTCTGTAAAATTATTTTGAAATCTGGCCAGTGGTTGATTTTTTATGATTTTTTTTAAGTTTTTCCAATCGGTTGCCATGGCAACCAGAGTTATTTATTGATCAGAAAAAAAAAACTTGACGGGCATCATCCCAGTATGCTAGTTCACATTTAGTTTAAGTTTCATGAAATTCTACCAGCTAGTTACAGAGAAATGGCTGCGGAAGGACGGAAGGACGGACGGACTGACGGACGGACAACGCCATTTCAATACCCCCCTACCGATTTCATCGGCGGGGGATGACAAGAAATGCATTCCATTTATCTCACCAGAAACTTGTAACAAGAAATATACGTGAATTAGCTTATAGGGCGTATAGTAGAGCTGCAAAACCACATTGTCAACATTAAAAGTGGACCCAAAAATGTAACAGCAAGAGTTGTACATACTAAAATGTTCGAGACAGTCTATAGATTATCAGACTACCGGCATAAATTGCAAACTTCTGGTGTGGTCCCTAAAATCCAAGATGGCGTCCAAGATGCAAATTTAGTGTAATGTTTCTAGATATTTTGTGGTTAATGACTGCGTTATCAAAGCTCACACAAATAACAATCTTGATCTAGACAAAAGGACTAGATAAGAGGACTTCCATAATTGTTCAAAGTCATTTTCAAGATTAAATTCAATGAAGTTTTGGTAAAATAAGGTCAATGGCTACAGAGAAAAAACACGGACAAAATGTTTTGACATGTGGTCATACCATTTAGTCCTAAAAATTAGTAATTTAATGCAAATATAGTCCCATATTGGTTGCACAATGCCTTACTAAAATAAGACGTACTTATTGTGAAATGAGCCCGATATTTCTCTATAACAAATAATCTATCCGAAAGAAAACGCAAGAAAGTTTTATTAGCAAAGTCGGCAAATTATATGCATTTGACCTTTAGGAGTGAACAGCAGACGAGAATAAAAACGATGTCTATACTTGCCAGGTATCCAGTCAGGAGTCCCAGACGCTGATGGCTTCGGACAATATTCATAAAAATACGTTTTTCCATTAAAATTCTGTGCTAAATGCGACTGTAATGATCGAATCGCTGGATAGAAGAACACTAAATCACTACTAAAGTCCACGCTAGCCAATCGTGTTGCGTTGTATAAATCCGAGTTCGACCAGTTGATATATTCAAACTCAATTAAATCTAATAGCAAACGGGTTTCATTCATGTCCAGCGTTATGTCCAACGAATTTAGTTGATTTAAAAGCAGCTCGTTTTTCAGTTGATCTCTTGTGACATGCGGATCGTTAACATCTATTCCTTTTATGAGATTTGGCCATTCGTAAATGTAATAAGCGCCGTCATACTGATTGACACCAGTAAGAATATCTAACGAATAGTAAAATTCTCTTGCCGCTTGTGACGCTGCATTGTTGCCGAATAAAATACGTTCCGGTGATTCCGACAGAAAGTCTCCATCTACTACAGGGGAAAATCTGTACGATTGTGAAACTTGTAACTCCTCATCAGTTTTCAAATTTAAGCATGCCAGGGGATCTGACGTCATACATCCCACTGTTCGAAAATATTCCTCGGCATTTGGTGGCTTCTTCAGAGTCCAGCCAGTCAAGGCCGTTCCACTTTCTGTTATAACTCTTTGAAACAGTCCTTGGTTTCCTGGATACATGGCCTGATACATTACTGATGTCCCACCTGCGGACTCTCCAAATATGGTTACCTTAGATGGAGATCCGTAGAACATACCAATATTCTGGCTAACCCATTGTAAAGCCAGTTGTTGGTCCCATAGTCCTTGGTTCCCTTTGAATCGTCCATCCTTGCTTTGTAAAAATCCAAACATTCCGACCCTATAGTTCACTGTTACGACAATGGTGTTTGTGGTCACACTGAGTATGTCAGGGTTGTATGCCGCTGCTGCACCGGAGGTAAAACTACCTCCATATATCCACACCATGGTTTGTAGAGAAGTGGTGGAGGAATCGTCGCTAAAATTACTCGGAACATAAACATTAAGTGTTAGACAATCTTCCGTAAAGTTGTGAGCATACTTGGAATAGTATATCGTGTTCTGTTTAGAGCTTTGTATACATGCAGTAGAGCCATCACTTGCGTTAAACACACTGTTGAATCTAGACTTTGGTACTGGTTTTTCAAACCTGTTCAGACCGGTCGGTGGTTCAGCGTATGGTATGCCGAGAAATCTCGTAATATCCTTAGTAACACCGTCAGCAACAACGTGATCTGTGAATCCTTGTATTTCACCAGCAGGTGTAGATCTAAGAACTGGTACAGCAAACCCTGAATGGACAAGCCAAAGTAGAAATACAGAAACCGATATTAGGAATAAACACGTACCCATGGCTAATAGTCCATCAAACAGTTATTAAAACGAAGTTGCTCATGGTATACAACATATAATTGATATTATATAATAACCTTGTACTTATATGAGGGTCGGTACATGATATAAGGATTATCCAGGGACCGCGTCATAGATTGATGTGAAAACCAAACATCGTAGGGGAAATCTATATAATGGGAAAGTGCATGTTTATTTCAAGGAGATTAATTCTTCCAAATACGGTTTCATTAATACGGTCGTTAATCAACGGATACATATTTTTACTCGTTTACAAACACACAAACTATCACGTGGTATTTGCTAAAATGTATATCATTGTTACGATATTACTCCAGGGAACAAACTCTTACTTAGTTCATGACTGAACCTTACATACTTTAAAAGATATTAAAACAAATATTAACATTTTTCTACTTTTGGTTTGCGAAGTCAGTGGCGTTTTGCATGGTACATGTTAATTAACACGCTTCATAAATCTTTCTTTGTAAGAGTTGTTCCTGATCCTATTGGCTATGTTCTAAACAGCAAACTTCATTCATATTGCCTTTGTTTGTGAACGAGCAAGTTTTTATTTTTTTTATTTAACTCCTAGGGTAAATGTTATGCATCATAATGTTTTGTTCATTGTATCCAACAACCCCTATTTGAAGAATAAAACACTTTTAAAAAAAATGCTTTGCCCCACAATAGATATCCTCTAACCCTTAATCAAATTTAGCTAGATTTTATTTTGGGCTTGATGTTTGAGCGATAGTGCGTACTATGATTATATTATATTTTATTTATTTTGTTTGGAATTTATAACACGGTTCGCTTTTATTTTGATTGATGTCTGCATTCTACTGATGGTAAGAAAAGATTGCATGAAGTAATAAAGATTGAACGCATATTTACGTTGAGTAGTATGACCACAGTATTAAGTATAGTGCACCCACGATATCGATAAATGTGGGATAATTTGGTATATTCCATAAAGGTGGATTAATCAGATGTGCACAATTTACCAGTGATGTTTTAGTACAAAATTGTCCATATCTGTTTACTTCAGAAATTTGTAAAACCAATTTTGCAACAGTTGACCAAGGCTATTCATATTGGTAAACACATTATCCTGGGCGCACTATACACGTACGCTCAATCTTGAGTTAGCTGAGCGCTACATATGAGTCAAAAACTAAATTTTGCGTTTTTTGCCCTTTTTATCCATGAAATAGCGCTAATATATCGAAAAAATGCATTTCAGACCCAAATTACCGCTAAAACGGGCATTTCTGGAACTGTGTATATGAGGTTACCATCACGGATATCGAACCCAGGTATATGTCCAATGACAAACACGTGTTCTACAAACACGTACAGTACTTAGTGCAATGTTGATAAATTAGCTGGAAACGATTATTAGTATAGACATAGCAAAATTCAATCGAAAATGTCTATTCAACCAATCGCTAAACAGTAATGTGACAAATGACAAATTTTATTGTTGGCAATTTAAAGACCGAACTATTACATTGATAGTGTTTACATTTCCTTTCCAACGTTTCTATATCCTGCATACATTTAATTTCATTGGTGTAGAATTGTAGGTAGTTGTGTAGCTGTTCCTTTTATTTATTTTTCATTTTTATGTAGTTTTCATTAAATCTTGCGAACTAGAAAGATTACAGTTGAATCTTAGCAGCATATCATACAACATCGCGCTCTATTTGTTACTACAGATGAAAGAAACAAGAAAGAGCTTTGATAACAAGCGATCTGTCTTAACAGATTGGGAATGGTACAAGATCAAATTGGTGATCTTTGTAGTCAAGACAGTATTTATAAAGGTTGAATGTGTTGACAGGTGGTCTTTTACACAGGTTTAACTATAAAACTATAATATATTTAGACAGTGTTGCAGCAAAAACGCAGTTACTAGTATCAAAAGTTTTATTTGTCATTATTTGTGACAGTCAATATTTCCACCGGCTTGTATTTTCAATGTAGTTTTATGTTCTCTCATATGCTTATTCTTCCTTTGCCAGCACTGAGCACCCCCTCTGGTGAATTGTCACCCAAGACAATTCAGCAGTCCATGAACTACCTGGAAATAAATGCAAAAATATGATATAAATAAACAGAATCTACAACTTACTAACTTTTATACATATTCATGACAAAAACCAAAACCAACACCGTAGAATACCAAGTACATGTAAATGTATGTCAAAGGAACATCCTTCGAACATGTTTAAAATCAGCTTTTATAACTTTTTGTAACATAATTATGTTTGTCTACAAAAAGCACACACTGATTTTGATGATTATCCGTATTGAGCAGAGGGCAGACGGGTTATTATTACTAGTACATGTATTATTATTCTCACCGAAGATACAAAATTTACTCACGGTCCTGAACAATTTCTGTTTTCGACTTTTCGGACGTTTTATTATTTTTTATCATAAAAGCATATTTTTATAGCCCTTTTTTATGTATTTTCACGTTCAAAGTGCTGTATAATCACGATTTAGACATGGTTAAAACAAATACGTAATACTTATCCACTAATTAAGCTAACATTTAAAACACGATTTAGAATGTTTCAAGTCCGATTGGCTTCGTAAGCTGTATGGCCATTTCTCCACCAGCCGGTATTCACTGTTCTATCCTTCCTATGACGAGACCATGCTCCACACAATTCATACTACTTAGACAATGTTTGCTTAATGCATTAAGTGTCAGATAGCAAGACTACGAAAACGTGCATTGCCAATGACATTATTATGACGGTTGCCAACTATAAGCGCTGTTACGCTAGTTACTAAAACGTATTGAGATGTAGTATCACATAAAAAACACAGCTGTCAACACGACTTTCATGTATACTACATTTTGATTTATATCACGTGTACTGAATATTCCTAAAATGAATATTGGCCTACTAGTAACTATGTATGATCAGTTTATACTTGCACAATTACTTACAATATCTGCATTTTGAATGGCCACAAGTAACATATGGTGTTTCCTTTTTACCTTGAAGGAGTAATATCTAAATAATGCAACATGTGTTTCATTTGTATTTGTTTTAGGGAGACCGTCAATGAGTTCAGCAAACAGATGTTTGTAATTACGAGCGTAGATCATACGAATGGAATGTAAAAATGAAATTGTCGAAACGTTTATATTGCCATCACCTCCTCCCCCCAGTGCAGTACATTGTGATATTAAACTTACGAACAACCGATAGGTAAGACAGCACTCAACAGAAACAGTCAAGCACGAAAGGCACAGGAAGGAACACACAAAAACGAAATAACCCATACCACAACAATACGTCAAAATGTCCAACAAAAACTGAACGAGACAAAGTAACTTAACCGCCGCAAGTCCTAATTTAAGGTGTCAAATGTCTTAAAAAGTTAAAGATCCATTGTATGCAGCTACAGAAATTACACTCGACGGTTGCTGGCAAAAAGTAACAAAAACGAACAGGGACGGGTAACAGAGAAAGAAAGCACACAACATGTGCCCCATGACCAATACTGTGATTGCTTGGGAAAGGTACGGTAGGTGTCCCAAATATATTATTATAGTTGAACAGTCCTTAACCTTTGATTGTTTCGTGCTGACAGGGTTAAATCGAAATGTCTCTATTCAATCATGTACATTGATGTGTCAAGCAACATAACTGTGCACTCGGTGTTTATTGTATTTGCAATTTAGTTAGCACAAAAAAATCTATAATTTTGTATGGGAATTGTTTTTAGCTTTTCTAAGACCGAATAATCCAATCGATCGTGTTTGCATTCTTCGCCCGTAATAAACGCTGCATTATACTCAATGTAGCAACGTTAAATGTTGCATCGACGCTAAATGTCGCACCTGACGTTAAATGTCGCAAGGCTGACGCTAAATGTCGCAACCGACGCTAAATGTCGCCATCCACCCTGACGCTAAATGTCGCATCTGTGACGTTAAATGTCGCAACAAACTGGCCTGACGTTAAATGTCGCAACATTAACGCTAAATGTCGCAATCCTTTATAAACACTCTTTTATAGTATTACTGTTCTAGTTTTAGTCCAGACGTATCGACAGTTATTAGGGGTTTACCCAAAGGGGTTCGACACATAAGTCTTTAAAAACTGTTTTCAAAAAAAATATGTTTTTATTTCTTCTAAGTACATGTATGTTGTATAAAATATACACAGTATGAGCGTAGGATCGTTAGACTTCGGCATTCACTATTATGGCGTAATATGCTTCATATCCTTTCCGCTACCACGATTTTTTTTTGGGGGGGAGGGCTATGAGAAATTCATATGGTCCCTACACCCCGTCCCTGAGACACTATTGACTTATAGCACTGATAAAAACTCGATATATTCGGATGCTACACACCTGCCCCAAACTGAAAATAGGAAAAGTTGTCAACATTTCGACTAAAGGTCACCGGAAAGGACGATGTGACGGTGACACTTGCGCGAAAAACTTTTTTTTAGCTTGACATGCCTACTTTTGGGCATTTTTAGGGCATTCATCCTGACCCCTTTGTCTAGCCTGGTATTCCTTCTACAGAAAAATAAAAACTTTTTGGCGCTAAATGTTATTGCAATTTCACAGGGAATCGTACCGCAATGGCGGGTAGGACCAGTAATTTCAGTTTTGGAAAAGCTACGTCCAAATCCCTCTTTAAAGGGGTCCAGCGAGCCCAAAAACCTGTGCACGACCCTGGGCCCGTAATATCCTTTAGTCTGGGATGCATCAGTACCCATGACAGCACATTTCCCGAATTTGGGCATTTAGGTCGAACACTACGGAAGGCCGAAATGGCCATCCCGGCGAGTCTGTATTAGTACGCTATGGTAGCGGAAAGGATATTCGTGTTCTTAAGGTACCGAACGGTGTGTTTTTGTTGGGATTTGAAGTTGCATCGTGATCAAAACACCATGCTCCTTTCAATATCACCAGGAGGTGTGGCAAACATTTTGTCCAAATACGAGTTTGAACCTTATGAAATCAGTAATATATATATATAGTTTATTTTCCAATACATAAGACTTTACAGTCTATGAGCATTACAAATATTTACAATACAAATTTAAACATACAATGGTCAATGGCAACAGTAATAATGCATGTACATAATTATTTATAGTCACTGAGTCAAGTCAAAATTATTGAAGATACGGTATAAATGGAAACATGTACAATTACAACGTTAGTAGTGAGTAAAATTGTGTATGAAAACACGAAACAAAATAAACTTCCAAAGTTATAGTAAATACAATACAATACAATACAATACAATACAATACAATACAATACAATACAATACAATACAATACAATACAATACAATACATATTAGCATTTTTGTAGTATATTGAATCCAAACAAAAAAGCAACGTTATACTTGGAGTGGATGTTGCATAAGAGTGTATTAATTTGTATAAAATGTTTTGTTTCTCAATTCAAAGGATTTGTAAGTATACATAGCAAGATTTCTGATGACAGTTTTATTTCCAGAGTTTATCAAATCTATAAATTTAATAATATTTGCACGCTTCCAATAATATTTCTTTATATGTAGTTTTCTAATTTCATTATATAATGGACATTCAAACAAAATATTATGAAACTCATCTTCAAGGACATTGCATAACCTACATTTACGTTCATTATATGGTGTTTTTACTGGCTAATATATGCACGCACTTTTGACCCTTTCGGAATAAATATGAGTTCCATTTTACCAGCACGGCAAACAAGAGCACGTGTCATTCAATCGACCACGAACATTTGAAGTTTAACGAAAGCCAACTTATAGGTAGCCTTAGGCGACAGATTTATTGCAATTACCGTTACGGTGTAGCATAATTATACAGCGTTAATTACTTTTTGTCTCCCTTATGTTGTTTTTGTGGCAATTGGCCAATGAACACTGGTTATGGAAGGCGTCATTGCTTTTTGCGTAATTTCACTAATAAGAGCAACAAAACGCAAAATACTCTTCTCGTGACGAAAAATACGTATTATCGTCGCAAAAAAGGAATATCCATGCTAACTAAAACCTTCTTGATGCTTTTATGACAGTGGTTGGCCTTGAAAACCACACCCTCCACAAAAGTATTTCTTCTCATTCTAACCATATTGCAAACAAACCAAATAGTGAGTGTATGTATTACCTGACACATAGCTTTATAGTATATTTTTACACGATACATACAAAATAGATATTTAATGTATATCGAGGTTGCATGGGAATATTTTTTGATGTGCAACTCTGTTCAAATACCGTATAAGTGGGGCACATGAACACTGCACACTTTAACGACAGTTTGGCTGTTTCAATGTGACCAATATTCTTTTAGCGAAATAAATTTTGTATCGATATAATTCATCATTTATTAGGAAGGTTCCATCTGTGACATCTTAAATCAATGCTTTGCCTTTCGCTTAATACAATCTATGATTAACATTAGCAGCAACCTATATACGCTTTTCATTACATGACGCAAGCTATTTTTATACATTATCGTATAATCATGTATCACACAATACACCGTATAGATTTGGGTATAGAGGATAAAACCTTATCCGGATACTCACTATAAGAAAATACGCCGATATACCGGATGTATTCAAATGTCGAGAGCATATGCCACGAAATAATACATTTATGAGTGTGTTGGTTTGCAAATGCCTCTTTGACAAGTAATCGTATTCAAAATGTCTTAAAACTAAACTACGGAAAAGCTTGCTCTAAACATTTTCGTAAATAAATAACGCTTGATTTGTTATTTTATTGTTTGTGTTGTTTAACTGTTTCGGCTAATTCAAATAAAGGACATTGTCATTGCTCAAGGATTAGAAGGAGATCGTTCTGAACTATCTATTAAGTGTGCTTGCAAAATATTTAGATATTGTAAGAATAAAAGGTCTGTGGTATGCTTTGTGCTATAATATATCACCGCACTGGATTTATAACACTTTTGTGAGTATTATGCTTGTTTTAAAATAGGTAGGTCGTTCGTTCTATACAGTATAAAATATATGAAAGAATGTTTTGGTGTGTTCTAATGACATTTAGTGATCACGTGTTACGTACGATTGTGCTGGCGTCTAAAGTTTAAATTTCAAACATTAATGCAGTTAAATAACAAACATATGTATATGTATATATCCACAAAGTAACAGTTCAGTTACATCACTTCCAACTTTTATTCTAAAACTATATACCAAAAAATGTATCAGCTTATAATTGATCTCCATAAGTTAAAATGATAATTAGGAACTCGGAGCTTACATACATCTAAAGTTAAACGAAGATAAATTGTTCACTTATAAGATTTGCTTGACTTGTAAACTAAGCTCGCAACACTCGATGCGTAAATGTGTTAATGCCTAGTATATACTAGTGCTTTGTAAGTCAAGGCTATCTTCCTAGGGAACACTGTGACAATTTATAGATCTTTTCTGCGACACAATATAAACGTTTTTACAACACACAAAACATCACTCATGAGAAATAGTATAAAGGAGCGCAGGAGATAATTATGACCAGCATTTATCTAGTGGATGTGTAATTGTATTTCTTTGTGCTTTCATATATGATGAAAAACCAAGAGTGTCGTTAGTTGATACACATAACAATGACATAAGGATTACAACACAAACAACACATACGTCGACATTACCGTTCATATTGCTGAACAGAAGCAGACTATAGTTAGACATAATAATGATGCCTACGAGATATTTGTTCCGTGTGTTAAAAAGGGTAATTGTACTCAGTCTGGCGTTTTCAGTAGCTATGGCAATCCTTATCTCATTCACTGCCAACACAATAGTATCCGAAAAAGAATTAAATGACAATCACACCTCAAGACGTGATGGGGAACTAAATATACATATAAATGCTTCATCAGATGTAAGTAATAGAGACAATAGCCATATCAAGGGTAAAGATAACGTGGAAGATTCTTCGAACTTAGCCGATGCAATAAAGGACGACAAGAAACTATTACGAGACGCGGAGCAACAAGTGAATGATAAAGAAAGCGCTACTAATGCGATAAGTATAAATATTAATACGAAACTTGTTAAAGAGGTTGAACATGAACAACCAAACAATGTTGGGGCATATGAGCGTGCAATACTAGTAAATGTCAGGAATGCAAACACACGAAACAAAAGTCAACAAACCACTCGGATAGAACAACCACTGAATATTGATACCAGAAATGCCCCAGGTACCGTAGCATGAGTTTTTGTTTATCCACGAATGAAAAAAATAAATAGAAAACGTATTTGCATCTATAGATGTCTGTTTGCAATATGTTTGCTGATTAGAATTATGTTACATGAGGTAATTAAATCCTATGAATTTTAGTGTCGTTGTAAATTAGAAAATCACTGTAACAATTCAGAACGTTCAATTAAAAATAAAATAACTTGGCCAAAGAAACACTGGACAAAGAATATCTAAAGTTAATTGTCTAAATCGCTTTTTAAGGTGAAATGGGTAACGGAGTTAACATAAATCGTTCGGAACTGACAAAGGAACAACAAGAGGACTATGATAAAGGTTGGAACGATAACGCATTCAATCGTTACGCCAGTGACATGATATCTCTACATAGAACACTTCCTGATATCCGACATCCAGAGTAAGTGATCTATGATATTACTGATATTGAAAATATTTCATGCAATAGAACTTGTGACGACTATTCTTCTAATTAACTTGATCTATATACTGTTGGTTTCGATGAAAACTTAAATATTCCACACGCAAGCTAGTTTAATAATAAGACTTTAGATTCGACGATATAAGTGGCACATAGATTGAAGTAGTCGACGAGGGTAGTATAAACAGATAGTAACAAATTGGATAATGAAGGTTGTACGGAGCAGAAACAGCAGAGAAAGTAAGATAAAAAACCTCATAACAGAATACATGTAATCACGGTTATGTGAAAATTCGAATTGTCCTCCTTCAGATGCAAGAACATCACTTACAGAGAAAATCTACCAGAAGCATGCGTAATCATCATTTTCCACAACGAGGCTTGGAGTGTATTACTGCGAACGGTACACAGCGTAATCAACAGATCACCCGCAAACAATTTAAAACAAGTGATCTTGGTTGACGATTGTTCGGAGTTCGGTGGGTGTAAAAATGTTTATTATAAATATTCATTCTGCTAGTTTTTTTGTATTAATCGTGCCACAAGTAAAATGAACTTTTTCGTCAAGTTTTTCATATAGTATATTTGATAGCAATTAATGCCAAGTACATGTATTATCCTTTAAAGTGGTGTTTGCGTGTACATACTATTCGGGTATAGTTGAATTTTGAACCCTGAGCCATGACCTTTTCGACTAGTCCATTTTGGCGGGTAGACCATTAATTGGCCTTAATATATAATAATAATTGTAATACTTGCCTTACTGACTAGACCTACACCAACCTTTATCGAAGAATGGTTGAAACCCGAAAAGTGCAGTCACGGCTCAATGCTCGAAATCGAACTACGTGTAAATAATTATTGTGAAGGTTATATTGAGGATGAAATCCACTTTGTTTTTAATTGTCCTTTATATGATGACATTAGAAGTAAATATATTCCGAAGATATAATTATAGTACAAACAAGTCAAATCCTAGTTTCTATAGATTGTTATCCGATAATGATACTGATAAAATAAGACAGCTTGCTATGTTCCTCTATTATGCTTCTCAGAATCATCATTATATAGTAAATGTTGTTGTTTATACATTCTGTTAATCTCATGCTATTGTTATAAAAATGTATATCTATTGTCAATACCACACTAACCACTACATTTGGTATATATGTATGTTATATATGTTGTGTATGGGCCGGTGGCCTAATCATATTGCTAAATAAACTGTAAACTACATGTATTGCTCGTGCTTACTTTCCAGACCACTTGAAACAACCTTTACAAGATTATGTTGACAAACTTCAGAAAGTAATTCTCATCCGGGCACCTGAACGGTCTGGACTAATACGTGCACGTCTGATGGGATTTGATAAATGTACCGCGGATGTTGCCATCTTCTTGGACTCTCATTGTGAAACGACAGAAGGTAGTTGTTATGTAGAGTTATATTTACACAATTATTTTAACAATAATTAATACTTAATACTCGTAATATATTCACATGACTTGTTGACAGTTAAACTTGGTCTACAATAATGGTAGCACAAAATTACCATGTATCGGATCAACAGGAAGGCTTTTACATGTTGTGCGTCAGGCAACAGAATCACCCGAAATTTTTTCCGTTTTTCGCACCCGAGATATTCGCCTTCTTACTTATAAAAGGACGCATACTAGACAATTGTATTTTTGCACGGACGTCTCAGTGCAGTTTGCTTTCGTAGGCGGAAATCCGGAAACATTTCTTCAATTACATTAAATTTTAGTAGTCACTTAATTTATAACTGTTGAATATTCCCATTATCTGACGTAAAACCTATCAGAAGTGTAATAGTGTTTGTGCAAAGTCAGAAAATAATCATGATAAAAGTCAACGTCCACTAATTTCCAAATCCAGACAGCCATAAAGCACACGGACTATTGGCGTTCGAAGTTTCTATAAGTGTAGGAACATGTCAACAATATGTATTTTCTGTAACCGTACAATATTATCGATATCATAGGTGACGAAATAGACAAACACTTGTCAAACTTGTCAATCAGCAATTGTATTCCTGAAACTAGGGCATTCAGCTTTTTTAGCTGGAACTAGGTCACGCAGCTCTTTTATAGCTGAAACTAGTTCTTTCAGCTTTTTGATAGCTGGGATTTGCACTTTCGAATTTTTGACAGCTGAAACTGGTTCATTATTTTCCTGTTCAGTTGTGTATTGGACAGAGTGTCGTGTTAATGTTGTATGTGTAAGTTGTTTTTATGTTTTCTGAGCTCGGCTGTTTGAGTTGAGTGTTGCCTTCCCTGTGCGACTTTTTACTGTCTATTGTAGATTTCCCGATCACTCTATTTACCTACTAGATCGGCAGGTTATGTCCAATACCAGCGTCTGTCCCGTTTGCACACTGCGTTTTACCTTCATATCACATGTGTGCTGTACTAATTATGTTCTAAGTTTTGTTGACATTTACCTAGGCTGGCTCCCACCGTTGTTGCAGCGTATACAAGAAAATGATACCAATGTTTTGGTACCAGTCATTGATGTTATAGATCACATAACATTCAAATACGATATAACTGACAGTATTCAATCTGTATCAGTCGGAGGTTTTGACTGGGGCTTACTGTTCCGTTGGCATGCAGTACCAGAAAGAGAAATGAAACGTATCGGTTATAAAAATTACCTTCCAATTAGGTAAGAATAATCATATCTTTTTGAGGAAAGATTATGTGTAATACAATGCATAAAATGTGTAAATTCTAGGAAAAGTGGCATGGTCTACTGGTAAGAGTATTTGGCTAACGTCCATAAAGGAGGGAAAAAATCTAATGAATTCTAGAATACATTATCAGTGCTTCTGAAAGCTCATGCCGTTCAAACATATTTTAAGAGTTGGGAAATGGCTTATAAGATATTTAAATAGCCTTGAATAATTGTAGCACGAATACTACAGAAGATGTACACAGATGTGCAAGAAAAAGGTTTTTACATAGTTTAGTAATTTACTTAAGAAATCTGTATTTCAATGAAAGTATTGTAGAAGTATGAGGGATGATCAATATATAACGAGAAAATGCTTGTAATTTTGTTATGATCCTTTCGAGTTTACTCAACCTATAACTGTAAGTAATAACATAGGTATATTTGCAATGTTTCCCTTAATATTCTTCATTACATCATGCTAAAGCTATGATTGCTAAGGCAACCCTCAATACGCTAAGGTGGGGCATTTTGCTTGTTTTCGCCGTTTTCACGCTAATTCAACACTATTCATCTAGGTACTAGTATGTAATACTAATGTGATACAAGTGGGTAATTGATGTTACCTAAGACTGATGGTGTTGCTATGCACGGGTTGAGTTGTCATACGTCACGTTACTTCCTGTTACCGTTCCTTGATAGCAAAACTGACGGGCGACAAAAGATTATCAATAAAATATTTAGTTTTGAAGAAAACTATTGATATTGAAACTGTGCGTGAGATTCAGTTATCATTTCATGATCACGCCATGTCGAAAGCTTCCATTAATGTTAATAATAACATATTAAAAACTGGATTTGAAACAAGCTAGTGATGTAACGCAAAGTGGGCGTAACGTCACGTCGACGTCACTTTTCCGTACGAAATGGATGTTCTGGACGAAATTCCTTAGGATGACTCTCGTAATGCACATTTCAACTGGGGTTTGCAAGGCGAAGATGCATAAATATTAAGGTGTGTGAAGTTGGCTCTGAGATCGTTAATCGAAGATCGACATTCAATACAGACCTAGGTGCTAATACAGATCCAGCTCTGAAATCGACATTGGCAATTTAAGGTGAGCTAATACAGACCCAGTGGCCAATACAGATCCAGCTCTGAGATCGACATTCGCAAAAAAAGGCCTGTGAATACAGATCTGAGTTTGAATACAGAGCCAGGTCTGACATCGTCATTCGATGTACACCGACGGCGAATACAGACCTAGGACCGAATACCGACCCAGCTCTGAGATCGACATTCGCAAAATAATGCCTATGAATACAGATCTGAGTTTGAATACAGAGCCAGGTCTGACATCGACATTCGATGTACAACTATGGCGAATACAGACATAGGATCGAATACCGACCCAGCTCTGACATCGACATTCGATGTATAGCGACGGCGAATACAGACCTAGGATCGAATACCGACCCAGCTCTGAGATCGACATTCGATGTACAGCGACGGCGAATACAGACCTAGGATCGAATACCGACCCAGCTCTGAGATCGACATTCGCAAAATAATGCCTATGAATACAGATCTGAGTTTGAATACAGAGCCAGGTCTGACATCGTCATTCGATGTACACCGACGGCGAATACAGACCTAGGACCGAATACCGACCCAGCTCTGAGATCGACATTGGCAAAATAATGCCTGTGAATACAGATCTGAGTTTGAATACAGAGCCAGGTCTGACATCGTCATTCAATGTACACCTACGGCGAATACAGACCTAGGACCGAATACCGACCCAGCTCTGAGATCGATATTCGCAAAATAAGGCCTGTGAATACAGATCCGAGTTTGAATACAGAGCCAGGTCTGACATCGACATTCGATGTACAACTATGGCGAATACAGACATAGGATCGAATACCGACCCAGCTCTGACATCGACAATCAATGTGTTCCGACGGCGAATACAGACCTAGGATCGAATACCGACCTAGCTCTGACATCGACATTCGATGTATACCGACGGCGAATACAGACCTAGGATCGAATACCGACCCAGCTCTGAGATCGACATTCACAACATAATGTGGGCGAATACAGATATGAGTTTGAATACAGAGCCAGGTCTGACATCGTTATTCGATGTTAACCGACGGCGAATACAGACCTCGGATTCAATACCGACCCAACTATGACTTCGACAATCATTATTTACCGACGGCGAACACAGACCCAAGTGTGAATACAGATCCATCTCTGAGTTCGTCATTCGCAAAATACGTTGAGGGGAATACCGAGCTGGGATGCAATATTATTGACTGCCAGAAACCAAGAAAACAATGTATTTTACATGCTTTATATTTGTTGTTCAATGCATGAAATCTGTAAAAGCAACATCAATACATACCGTTTTATTTATTTCTTATTTATAAACTAATAGTGAATGACCAATATAAATGAGTTCTAATTAAATACATTGCAAATTTACCATAGTTTTCATTGATTATTTAAAATTTATTTTAAAGGGAAGTAATAAAGCCTTAACGATAAACGTCACTGCTACGTATCCACAGTTTAATGCATAGACCGATGACGAATACAGACCTAGGATCGAATACCGACCCAGCTCTGAGATCGACATTCACAAAATGTGGTTGGTGAATACAGATCTGAGTTTGAATACAGAGCCAGGTCTGACATCGACATTCGATATGAAACGACAGCGTATACAGACCTAGAATCGAATACCGATCAAGCTCTGACATCGACATTCGCGAAATGTGGTTGGTGAATACAGATCTGAGTTTGAATACAGAGCCAGCTCTGACATCGGCATTCGATATGAACCGACAGCGAATGCAGACCTAGGATCGAATACCGACCCAGCTCTGACATCGACATTCGATGTATACCCACGGCGAATACAGACCTAGGATCCAATACCGACCCAGCTCTGAGATCGACATTCGCGAAATATGGTTGGTGAATACAGATCTGAGTTTGAATACAGAGCCAGGTCTGACATCGACGTTCGATGTAAACCGAGGGCGAATACAGACCTAGGACCCAATACATACCCAGCTCTGAGATCGACATTAGCAATATAAGGTGGGTGAATACATATCTGAGTTTGAATACAGAGCCAGGTCTGACATCGACATTCGATGTATACCCACGGCGAATACAGCCCTAGGATCCAATACCGACCCAGCTCTGAGATCGACATTAGCAATATAAGGTGGGTGAATACAGATCTGAGTTTGAATACAGAGCCAGCTCTGACATCGGCATTCGATATGAACCGACAGCGAATACAGACCTAGGATCGAATACCGACCCAGCTCTGACATCAACATTCGCAAAATAAGGCCGGTGAATACAGGTCTGAGTTTGAATACAGAGCCAGCTCTGACATAGACATTCGACGTTTACCGTAGGCGAATACAGACCTAGGGTCGAATACCGATCCAGCTCTGAGATCGACACTCGATGTATACCTACGGCGAATACAGACCTAGGATCGAATACCGACCCAGCCCTGACATCGACAATCGATGTATACCGACGGCGAATACAGACCTATGATCGAATACCGACTCAACTGACAGCGACATTCAATGTATACCCACGGCGAATATAGACCTAGGTTCCAATACAGTGTTAGGTCTGACATAGACATTCAATGTATACGCACGGCGAATACAGGCCTAGGTTCCAATACCGACCGAGCTCTGAGATCGACATTCGCAAATTAAGGCCTGTGACTACCGAGCTTGAATACAGATCAAGGTCTGACATCGAATTTCGATGTGAGCCGACAGCCAATACAGACCTATGATCGAATACCAACCCAACTGTGAGATCGATATTCGCGGAATTAGCTGGGTCAATGCATATCTAAGCTTGAATATAGAGCCAGCTTGACATTCTACGAATACCGACGGCGAATACAGACATAGGGTCGATTACCGATCTAGCTCTGAGATCGTCATTCGTGAAATGAGCTTAGTGAATACAGATCTGAGTTTGAATACAGATCCAAGTCTGACATCGACATTCGATGTAACCCGATAGCGAATACAGACCTAGAATCGAATACCGATTCAGCTCTGAGATCGATGTTCGCAATATACGACTTCAAATACCGACCCAACTCTGACATCGACATTCGCAAATAAGGTGTGCGAATACTGATCTGAGTTTAAATACAAAGCCAGCTCTGACATCAACATTAGATTTAGGATTTCATGGCATCAGTCTGCGACTATATCTGGCACCCTCGCAGACGTTCAGGAATTTTGGTGCCATTTGATTGTTTTATATGTGTGACCTTTAAGCTCTGTTAGGAGTCAATTGCATCGGTCTGCGACTGTTTTTTACACTATCGCAGACTTTCATGAATATAGAGGCCCTAAGGTATCCATTGTATCGGTCTTCGAATGTTTCTGACATGTTCACAGACTTCAGGTATGTTGGTGCCAATTGAACAAATCACAGTTTTGGCATCTAGGGACCCTTACGAATCCATTACATCGGTCTGCGACTGTTTCTGACACACTCATCGACTTTCAGGAATGTTCGTGCCTTTTTAGAAAATGGTATTTTTGACATTTAGGGACCTTCATGAGTCCATTCAATCGGTCTGCGACTGTTTCGGACACCCATCGCAGTCTCTCCTGAATGTTGGTGCAAATTGACAAAAATGACACTTTTGTTCTCCATAGGAGTCCTTTGCATCGGTCTGCGACTGTTTCTGACACTCTCGCATACTTTCAGGAACTTTGTTGCCAATTGATAAAATGACATTTTTGGCCTCTAGGAACACTTAGGAGCTCACTGCATCTGTCTGCGACTGTTAATGACACACTTGAGGACTTTCAGGAATTTCGGTGCCAATGGAGAAAATGATAGTTTTGGCCTCTAGGAACTCTTAGGAGTCCATTGCATATGTCTGCGTCTGTTTATGGCACACTCGCAGACTTTCAGGTATATTATTATTATCACAATTACTCTAACATAGCCAACTTCTGCTTGTTATGTGGATGGATGTGCGTGATTCAAGCCTTGCTTTGAAACATTTAAATAGAGTATCACGGTGTTCAAATTATCATATAATATAACTAAGATGAGTTTTGTATTAATCAAGACTATATCTGTAGTCTTTTTATTAACATAATACCTTGTCGTTATTCAGGGTGGTTCTTTTGGGATTGGCTGGAATACTCCGTCCGGATACACAGTTCTCTTTCTTGACAAGATAACAAAAGTTCTCTTAATTTCTTTTTGTATACCTCGTAAAATAACAAATATACAAAGTACTATTTTCTAGGACTAACAAAGTAGTTTTTGATCAGTAGACATAGGGCAGTCAGAAAATAATTGTCAGCAAAATTCCCTAATACGGGGGACATAAGGACCCCCTTTGGTCTCATAGCCTAAGTTTGCTGTGGGTGGATTGTGGATTGTTACTAAAGGTTCCTTTAGTGTACTATATATGCAGCGACGCAGACGTGAAAACATTATATGTATAACACCATAACTCATGTGACGTTTGAAACAATTTAAATTGTAACTTTGTGCATATAGACAAAGGTGATTTTTGTAATTGTTTAAACACATGTACTTTTTCAATGATTACTTTATTGACTTAATTTTAATGACCCATGTGTGAGATGATATTCATTACAAGGGTTTACTACCCTCAGCTAGACTTTTGTCAATATCAATGAGATGGAAACGGTTTCGTAAAAAATGAATGCGTTTTCAGTTCATTGATATTCAAACAGGACATGTTTTATTGCACTGGACAATACTTGTCTCATAATTACGCAATACAATTATGTTATATGGGCTCATACGGTTTCTGAGCGTTGTTTTCAAATGTCATTCATGCGGATTGGAATTAAATTCATTTTATTCGAATATGTACCATTGTACTCATAAATGACAATCTGAAATTTTGAAACCGCTAAATTATTATTAAACTATAGCTATACAAATGAATCAAACGCGAAACCCAAAATACCACACATACATCCTAATGAATACTGGATGCATACTAACGAATTATACACTAATTTATTCTGAATATGTCAACATTTCTAGAATGTGACATGATGGTTCTTTCGTCGGAGGATTTTAATCCTTTTTGCCTCATGTATATTTTTACAAGACGTTTTATGTTCGACACTAACTTTTAAAAAGTGGATGGGGTAATGTTATACCCTCATTATAAACAAAAAAAGAAAACTCACACATGTTGTCCTTTTCATGTAATTCTGCTTACATGAAATTACCACCATTGTTTTATTTTTGTTGTTCGTATTATAGTATCAGGGATATGACGTCATACATCTAAAATACATAGTTTTAAACGACAAATGATGAATTATTCTGAATTTATTTGTTCTGTGAAAAAACAACATATTTAGATATTTAAAATAGCTACATATTTGACTTTCCCACTTAACACGTCCAACAGCAAAATTCAGTAACACTGTATAGGGCATAGTACCAGTAAAATGCCCTCTTCAAGAGTATTTGGAACATGGCAGATTTCCTGTACAGCTAAAGCCATTCAGACTTTTCAAACATCAGTGTTGATATATCACTAGTTAAACAAGTATAAAATGCATAAAAATGTGCAAATTTGAAATCAATCGGATTACTTTTGTATATTTTATGAACATGTATATCAATCCTTTCGATTACTAATCTGCCTTATTTTGTTCCAAGTCCAGTCATAGCGCTGGTACCGCCGGTGATCCGCTTCCATCGGTTAAGGTCATACCTTACTATACCATAACAATTGCTAGCCAAAATTGTTATTTTTATTTCACCTAGAACAAAATGCAGTAGCTTTTACGAATTTTATAATATGTATCATTCTCTACATTTGCTAGCATGTATTATGCAAAGGTTATTTGCAATTTGGTGAATGACCATCTAGTTGTTATGTACGTACATATTGTGTATATATTATATACGATATGGGCCAGGTACTATATAGTTTGTCTTCATTAAGACAGGTTTGCCGCGAAATGAATGCACCAAGTAAACCACAGTTATAGTCCAACCAAATGAACTTAGTTCTCACATTTTATGCATCGATATATTGCACGACAAGTATCAATTTCCTCGAGATAATCGTGTCTTGTTGGATATTTAAATTTGTGTTTATAGTATACCGTGTACATAATCGCAATACTTTCTGCTGATGGAAACAAATATCATTTTAAGTTATTGACAATTAGTAAACGGTTAAATGATGCTTTAACGAATGTTCGATTACAAGGGTAATGTGTTTGCACTATAATTGCGACCTTGAATTTCGACACCAACGCCTAGTAGAGCGCAAACAATATGCATGTACAAAGAGGACTGTTCAATTATGTGTATGGTTCTTATTATCTTAACCATAGATTTCCTTGATTAGCTTCTGATTGCGCTGTGAAATTGCGCTGAAAATTGCATATTGCGCTGTGTTTTGGCAGATAATTGGGTTATTACGACATGTTATGAGTTAGAAAATTAGCTTATACCTTGGTCACACTGGCTGGCTGGTGTCCGTATACCATAACTATTTAACCTGTGTATAGGCATAGTGTATACACTGAGCGTCGGCCGCTGGTTAACATTTGCTCCTTGGTAAAGGATGGCGGACGGGAACGGTTGAGGGACATAAAAACACATTGGATCATCACGGAAATATCACTTTGACCCTACGTCACGTTCTGATTTAATCCGACAATTCCACGAAGACCAGCCGATGTCCGTCCGGCCTCCGGTCCACTTAGGTAATGGGTATGCCGATCGATTATCGGATGACGAATAGATGTGTGCCCCATTTATAAGCGATGTACTAACAGAACATTTTGCAAATGTCATGATACTTGTATACTAGGCCTACAAGACTAAAATAAGAAGTAGTCAATACACTATGTAGATATGAGATATGTTATGAGGAATAATAGTGTACTAGCACAAAATTGTCCTCATGGAATGGAACATGAGTTGTTGTTATTTTAGCTAAATATTTTTGACATTAAAGTTGATCCTCATCCATCCGAAAATGTACCAGTGCATGGTGTTGTGATCGGCAAGGTTCGAGTAATCACTCCCGGTGGTGTGTGTAAAATGGACGACAACCACAAAGTACAAAATGGGTTTGAAATTATTTAAAGCAATTATGACGCCTTGTAGTTTTTTATGATCACTGTAAAATTGTATATTGAACATCCCTCGTAGAAGTTTTGGCACCCTATCAAGAAAGACATCATACGACCAAAAAAGGTGTCAAGTGCGTCTAGTTCAAACCGGTCAGAGAAGAAAACGTAAACTGTTGTTTTAAGCTCTGTGTTGTTCAAACGGAACACAAAGATTCAAAGTAAGTTCTGCCTACTGCTTAAGTCGCAGCTATATTCAACCTAGGGCCTGTTTGTACAGAAGGTATATATCGAATGTCAATGTAAGAGCTAGGTCTGCATTCGGACCTGGTTTTGCATTCGATATAGGTATATATCGAATTATTGTTTCCGAGGTTTAGTGGTTAAAGCACTTTTCTTCTAATCTGGCGACCCGGGTAAAGGCACTCATTTGTACTCCATATTTCAACAGAACGCAGACTGGCAAATAGAGGCTATGCCCGATGTAAAAAAATGTCGCTCTCAGAGCTGATTTGCATTCGGTCTGCACTAGGTCTGCACTCTGACTGCATTCGGACCTTGGTGTGCATTAGATATCGGAATATATTGAATGTCGATCTCAGAGCGGGATCATTATTCAAACATTGGTCTGCATTAGCCTTCGAGATAAATGGAATGTCGATGTCAGGCCTAGTTCTGTATTCAAACTCAGCTCGGTATTCAACGGCCATATATTGCGAATGTCGATGTCAGAGCCGGGTCTGTATTCAAACGCAGCTGAGTATTCAACGGTCTGATATTGCGAATGACGATCTCAGAACTGGGTCGGTATTCGATAGTAGGTCTGTACTCGCCGTCGGTATACAACAAATGTCGATCTCAGACTCTGTATTCAACCCGAGACCTGCATTCACCGGCCCTATATTGGGAATGTCGATCTCGGAGCTGGATCGACTTTCGACCCTTGGTCTTGATTAGCCGGCTGTATACACCGAATGTCGATGACATAGCTGGATCTGTATTCCAACTAAGATCTGTATTCACCATCCTTATTTAGCAAAGTTGATCTCATATCTGGACCGGTATTCGACCCCATGTCTGTATTCGACGTCAGTATGCATCGAATGTCAGAGATGGCTCTTTATACAAACGCAGCTCGGTATTCACCAACCTTATTTAGCGAATGTCGATCTCAGAGCCGGATCGGTATTCGATCCTAGGTCTGTATTCGATGTCGGTTTTCATCGAATGTCGATGTAAGACTTGGATCAGTATTCAAACTCAAATCTGTATTCACCAACCACAATTCGCGAATGTCGATCTCAGAGCTGGGTCGGTATTGGATCCTAGGTCTGTATTCACCGTGGGTATACCTCGAATGTCCATGTCAGACCTGGCTCTGTATTCAAACTCAGATATGTATTCACGCACTTTATATTGCGAATGTCGATGTGAGAGCTTGATCGGTATTCGATTCTAGGTCTGTATACGCTGTCGGTTCATATCGAATGCCGATATCAGAGCTGGCTCTGTATTCAAACTCAGATCTGTATTCACCAACCACATTTCGCGAATGTCGATCTCAGAGCTGGGTCGGTATTCGGTCTTAGGTCTGTATTCGCCGTGGGTATACATCGAATGTCGATGTCAGACCTGGCTCTGTATTCAAACTCATATATGTATTCACGCAACTTATATTGCGAATGTCGATCTCAGAGCTGGGTCGGTATTTGATCCTAGGTCTGTATTCGCCGTCCGTATACATCGAATGCCGATGTCAGACCTGGCTCTGTATTCAAACTCAGATATGTATTCACGCACCTTATATTGCGAATGTCGATCTCAGAGCTGGGTCGGTATTGGATCCTAGGTCTGTATTCGCCCTCGGTTTACATCGAACGTCGATGTCAGACCTGGCTCCGTATTCAAACCCAGATATGTATTCACTTACCTTATATTGCAAATGTCGATCTCAGAGCTGGGTCGGTATTCGATCCTAGGTCTGTATTCGCCGTGGGTATACATTGAATGTCGATGTCAGACCTGGGTCTGTATTCAAACTCAGGTCTGTATTCACAGGCCTTATTTTGCGATTGTTGATGTCAGAGCTGGGTCGGTATTCGATCCTAGGTCTGTATTCGCCGTGGGTATACATTGAATGTCGATGTCAGACCTAGGACTGTATTCAAACTCAGGTCTGTATTCACAGGCCTTATTTTGCGAATGTTGATATCAGAGCTGGGTCGGTATTCGATCCTAGGTCTGTATTCGCCAGCGGTATACGTCGATTGTCGATGTCAGAGCTGGGTCGGTATTCGATCCTAGGTCTGTATTCGCCGTCGGAATACATTGATTGTCGATGTCAGAGCTGGGTCGGTATTCGGTCCTTGGTCTGTATTCGCCCTCGGTTTACATCGAACGTCGATGTCAGACCTAGCTCTGTATTCAAACTCTGATCTGTATTCACTTACCTTATATTGCGAATGTCGATCTCGGAGCTGGGACGGTATTCGATCCTAGGTCTGTATTCGCCCTCGGTTTACATCGAATGTCGATGTCAGACCTGGCTCTGTATTCAAACTCAGATCTGTATTCACCCACCTAATTTTGTGAATGTCGATGTCAGAGCTGGGTCGGTATTCGATCCTAGGTCTGTATTCGCCCTCGGTTTACATCGAATGTCGATGTCAGACCTGGCTCTGTATTCAAACTCAGATCTGTATTCACCAACCACATTTTGTGAATGTCGATCTCAGAGCTGGGTCGGTATTCGATCCTAGATCTGTATTCGTCATCGGTCTATGCATTAAACTGTGGATACGTAGCAGTGACGTTTATTGTTAAGGCTTTATTGCTTCCCTTTAAAATAAATTTTAAATAATCAATGAAAACTATGGTAAATTTGCAATGTATTTAATTAGAACTCATTTATATTGGTCATTCACTATTAGTTTATAAATAAGAAATAAATAAAACGGTATGTATTGATGTTGCTTTTACAGATTTCATGCATTGAACAACAAATATAAAGCATGTAAAATACATTGTTTTCTTGGTTTCTGGCAGTCAATAATATTGCATCCCAGCTCGGTATTCCCCTCAACGTATTTTGCGAATGACGAACTCAGAGATGGATCTGTATTCACACTTGGGTCTGTATTCGCCGTCGGTAAATAATGATTGTCGAAGTCATAGTTGGGTCGGTATTGAATCCGAGGTCTGTATTCGCCGTCGGTTAACATCGAATAACGATGTCAGACCTGGCTCTGTATTCAAACTCATATCTGTATTCGCCCACATTATGTTGTGAATGTCGATCTCAGAGCTGGGTCGGTATTCGATCCTAGGTCTGTATTCGCCGTCGGTATACATCGAATGTCGATGTCAGAGCTAGGTCGGTATTCGATCCTAGGTCTGTATTCGCCGTCGGAACACATTGATTGTCGATGTCAGAGCTGGGTCGGTATTCGATCCTATGTCTGTATTCGCCATAGTTGTACATCGAATGTCGATGTCAGACCTGGCTCTGTATTCAAACTCGGATCTGTATTCACAGGCCTTATTTTGCGAATATCGATCTCAGAGCTGGGTCGGTATTCGGTCCTAGGTCTGTATTCGCCGTCGCTATACATCGAATGTCGATGTCAGAGCTGGGTCGGTATTGGATCCTAGGTCTGTATTCGCCGTCGCTTTACATGGAATGTCGATGTCAGAGCTGGGTCGGTATTCGATCCTATGTCTGTATTCACCATAGTTGTACATCGAATGTCGAAGTCAGACCTGGCTCTGTATTCAAACTCGGATCTGTATTCACAGGCCTTATTTTGCGAATATCGATCTCAGAGCTGGGTCTGTATTCGGTCCTAGGTCTGTATTCGCCGTAGGTGTACATTGAATGACGATGTCAGACCTGGCTCTGTATTCAAACTCAGATCTGTATTCACAGGCATTATTTTGCCAATGTCGATCTCAGAGCTGGGTCGGTATTCGGTCCTAGGTCTGTATTCGCCGTCGGTGTACATCGAATGACGATGTCAGACCTGGCTCTGTATTCAAACTCAGATCTGTATTCATAGGCATTATTTTGCGAATGTCGATCTCAGAGCTGGGTCGGTATTCGGTCCTAGGCCTGTATTCGCCGTCGGTGTACATCGAATGACGATGTCAGACCTGGCTCTGTATTCAAACTCAGATCTGTATTCATAGGCATTATTTTGCGCATGTCGATCTCAGAGCTGGGTCGGTATTCGATCCTAGGTCTGTATTCGCCGTCGGTGTACATCGAATGTCGATCTCAGAGCTGGGTCGGTATTCGATTCTAGGTCTGTATTCGCCGTCGCTATACATCGAATGTCGATGTCAGAGCTGGGTCGGTATTCGATCCTATGTCTGTATTCGCCATAGTTGTACATCGAATGACGATGTCAGACCTGGCTCTGTATTCAAACTCAGATCTGTATTCACAGGCCTTATTTTGCGAATGTCGATCTCAGAGGTGGGTCGGAATTTGGTCCTAGGTCTGTATTCGCCGTAGGTGTACATCGAATGACGATGTCAGACCTGGGTCTGTATTCAAACTTAGGTCTGTATTCACAGGCCTTATTTTGCGAATGTCGATCTCAGAGCTGGGTCGGTATTCGGTCCTAGGTCTGTATTCGCCGTAGGTGTACATCGAATGACGATGTCAGACCTGGGTCTGTATTCAAACTTAGGTCTGTATTCACAGGCCTTATTTTGCGAATGTTGATGTCAGAGCTGGGTCGGTATTCGATCCTAGGTCTGTATTCGCCGTCGCTATACATCGAATGTCGATGTCAGAGCTGGGTCGGTATTCGGTCCTAGGTCTGTATTCGCCGTCGGTGTACATCGAATGACGATGTCAGACCTGGCTCTGTATTCAAACTCAGATCTGTATTCATAGGCATTATTTTGCGAATGTCGATCTCAGAGCTGGGTCGGTATTCGGTCATAGGTCTGTATTCGCCGTCGGTGTACATCGAATGACGATGTCAGACCTGGCTCTGTATTCAAACTCAGATCTGTATTCATAGGCATTATTTTGCGAATGTCGATCTCAGAGCTGGGTCGGTATTCGGTCCTAGGTCTGTATTCGCCGTCGGTGTACATCGAATGACGATGTCAGACCTGGCTCTGTATTCAAACTCAGATCTGTATTCACAGGCCTTTTTTTGCGAATGTCGATCTCAGAGCTGGATCTGTATTGGCCACTTGGTCTGTATTAGCTCACCTTATATTGCCAATGTCGATTTCAGAGCTGGATCTGTATTAGCACCTAGGTCTGTATTGAATGTCGATCTTCGATTAACGATCTCAGAGCCAACTTCACACACCTTAAATATTAGAGGAAAGTAATATGGCATTTAAAAAAAATACAATAGGACCTAAGAAATGTGATTGTCAAATTGAAAATCGATTGATTTTAATTTACGTTAAAGAGAGCAAAAATGACGTTTCCCCGCCTACTGGTTTCGTAGGTCGACACAAATGTTCTGAACAATTTATTTTTCAATATATATTTTTCAACGTTATCGTGCGTTTACTTTTAATATACATTTGTATGTATTAACCAACGTCTAAAATATTTTTGGAAAACGGCCTTATATCGTTATACATGTATATTGATCAGCCCTCGTATATAGCTTAACTTAAATGATTTTCTTCCAAATGAAGTGAACTTGGGATAAACTTGAGTATGTACGAGCAGCTAACAGTCTAACGGTCAACATTGCAGCTTTGTGACGAATTTCTTACTTTTAATCAATGTTATGTTTGATGTTTGTTGTTTTGAAGCACGAAAATCGGAAAATATAAAGATATGCATGAAGTTGAGTTTCTTTTCGAACACCCCAAAATATAAAGATATGCATGAAGTTGAGTTTCCTTTCGAACACCCCTAGTATACCCAGTCAAAAAAACTCCCTTCTACAAAACAATTACGTAGAACAAAATACATCGTAAACTTATCATAACTTTACAAGGTCAACGTGCATCCAATCTGTCACAACATGAATGGTCTACTTAATATTAGTGTGATAAATTGAGTATATTTGTTTGTTTTGATTATAATATATGGTTTATTTGACCGGGGCCAATTCTATAGAGCTACAGTTCACTATGTGTCCCCTATCTGATTCGTTCGCGCTACGTGCACCCTATGGGGTTCGTTCATTAACGAATTTTTTCTTGTAACTGTAGCCAAAAGTCACATGGTATTGCTACCCTGAAATCGATTTCTCATCAGTTCGCCATTAAATAAATATATTATTATCAATAATTACACACTCTATTATAGTGTATAACAAGCCAGTGTCGCTTTTAACTTGACAAAACCAGATACTATTTTTGCCTTGCTGTGATGGTTATAATATACAGTAGGGGAATGACTTTCAAAACAGAACTGATCAACATTATGCTGCATTTAATTGCACAATTGTTTATGACATAGTTTATAACGCCACGATTCCAATATCATTACTCTTGTACTATGAAAAGTTTGAAACTCAGGTAGTATAAATAGAATAAAATATAGTTTATTTGTATATTTAGTCCTGAAAGGACTTTTTACAAAGTAACAATACTACAATTAAATAAATAGCATGGTGATATATGGTGAGAAAGTAGCGATATGATATTATACCGAATTAGAAAAGTATTTTATGTATGTAACGCATGAGACGAATTTAGGCACGGATTTGGGAGAGACAGTATTTGTAGAAGATTTACAGATACTGGTATTATATGTTAAGCACATATAACCTCTCTTATTATACGAGAGATTGTAAATTACACATTACCTTTTCACGAATCTCTGAATAAATTGGACATTGAATGACAAATGGTATTCAACCTTTAACAAATTGCATGCATTACATAAGCGTTCATTAAAAGTATCAGTTAAGGTTTTTCCATCTTCCTGTTTCTACATAAAGCCTACGCGAAGACATTCTTAATTGTGACATAGATAGTCTATACTTTTTAATGTTGATAATCTCAAGATATTTATTTTGAGTAAAGTTAGAAAACGTTTTAAAGAACAAAACCCTTGATGAGTTTTCTAATCGTGAATAAAAATCCTGAATCCAGGTATCACGAATCCTCTGTTTCACAAGTGCCGAAAATAGTTATCATTAACTACGCCTTGATTAACCAGGCATCAAGAAAGTCAAGTTTAGATAAGAGAAGCTTAACACTTGAGACCCAATTTACCGTGCGCGGATTTAATTCAGTATCCTTTTTAAATTTAAGTAATACATAAGCTTGTTTAATATAGTTTTTGTCTTGTGCATAGCATAATATGTTATGCACAAGATATGGAAGCTTCTAGAATGTACACAATAATTAAACATATATTTAACCAATGTTTAATTATGGTGTACATTCTAGAAGCTTCCATACCATATCTACATAGCTCACCTTATACCAAGTATATAATATATATAAATCACCGTACCTCGTACTTTTCCCATAGATCACCAACAATGGCTGGTGGGTTGTTCGCCATATCCAGCAAATACTTCAGGAAGCTTGGGACATACGATAGTGGATTCGATATATGGGGCGGGGAAAATCTAGAACTTTCTTTTAAAACTTGGATGTGTGGTGGAACGCTGGAAACAATACCATGCTCGCATGTTGGTCACGTGTTCAGAAAAAGAAGTCCATACAAATGGGGTACAAAGCAGAATTACTTGAAGAGGAATTTGGTCCGTCTTGCTGAAGTTTGGCTGGATGATTACAAGGAATACTACTATATGAGACTTAATTATAAGTTGGTATGTACAAACATATGTTCGCAAAGTGTGTATGTTCATTTGTGCTTATGTACGAACGAAACATACTTCATATAATAATTTCAACATAGTTTGTACATAGAATTGCGATGGTCTAATAACATTTCCAATTTGAACGCATACTGAACAGAGCCATTACCTAGCAATAGTACGTTCAAATGCACCATCACAAAAAAAGGATGCGTAAATCACTAGTATCAATGCCACTACAATAAACTACACCTGTAAACGGTTGATATGGAAACTTTTATCTGATTGTAATAAATTGAATTGTTATTCCAAATATCCAAGCTGCATAATTTTATGTTGATCAAACACGTTTTGACCGATTTATGGGTACATTCGCACATTCATACTGTTATTCAGGGTGATTTTGGTAATGTCGGCGAACGTATGGCGTTAAGAGAGAATCTTCAGTGTAAAAGTTTTAAATGGTATTTGGACAATATATACCCAGAGATGTTCATTCCAAGAAATGCTATCGCTTCTGGTGAGGTAAGGCTTAAGTTGTATACTGTTGTTAAACATTAATAGGACGACCACCACCTTTGAAAAAATACATAATGTCAAATATGAACAAGAAACCAGTATATACACGGAATAGTTTTATAATTTGGTGTTAGACTATGAAATGATTGCGATTCGGTTCTTTATACAGTAAACGTAAAACTTGATTAACAGCGATATAAAGTCGAATATGTATTTATTTGTAAAATTATTCAACCAATGTTACAACGATTGACTAACCATTACGCTTACCTTGTCAGCATCACCGTATCCTTTTAACGGCGATCTTTTATACTTTGTATCAATTATGATCTTATTAAAGAAAGACGTTTACAAAATGAACTATACCAGTCTAAAGTAACTCTACTGGTCGAGGTTAATGACACACATTGTTTTGTAAACGTCGACACATGTAATCTGTATTTTAACATTTGGCTAGTTGATATTTCAATATACATGTACATGTATTTGTTTTAGATACGTAGCAAAAACAGATCAATGTGTATAGACGCGAACATAGATAGTGAAAACAGTCGTAATGAGGCTGTATCGGTGTACCCTTGTCATGGTCAAGGCGGCAATCAGGTTAGTTAGTTGTTGTAATGATCCTGTATCGGTGTACCCTTGTCATGGTCAAGGTGGCAATCAGGTTAGTTAGTTGTTGCAATGATCCTGTATCGATGTACCCTTGTCATGGTCAAGGTGGCAATCAGGTTAGTTAGTTGTTGCAATGATCCTGTATCGATGTACCCTTGTCATAGTCAAGGTGGTAATCAGGTTAGTAAGTTGTAGTAATGATCCTGTATCGATGTAACCTTGTCATAGTCAAGGTGGCAATCAGGTTAGTTAGTTGTTATAATGACCCTGTATCGGTGTACCCTTGTCATAGTCAAGGTGGCAATCAGGTTAGTAAGTTGTTGACATGATCTTGTATCGGTGTACCCTTGTCATAGTCAAGGTGGCAATCAGGTTAGTTAGTTGTTATAATGACCCTGTATCGGTGTACCCTTGTCATAGTCAAGGTGGCATTCAGGTTAGTTAGTTGTAGTAATGATCCTGTATTGATGTACCCTTGTCGTGGTCAAGGTGGCAATCAGGTTAGTTAGTTGTTGTAATGATCCTGTATCGATGTATCCTTGTCATGGTCAAGGTGGTAATCAGGTTAGTTAGTTGTTGCAATGATCCTGTATCGATGTACCCTTGTCATGGTCAAGGTGGCAATCAGGTTAGTTAGTTGTTGTAATGATCTTATATCGGTGTACCCATGTCATAGTCAAGGTGGCAATCAGGTTAGTTAGTTGTTGCAATGATCCTGTATCGATGTACCCTTGTCATAGTCAAGGTGGTTATCAGGTTAGTTAGTTGTTGTAATGATGCTGTATCGATGTACCCTTGTCATGGTCAAGGTGGTAATCAGGTTAGTTAGTTGTTGTAATGATCTTGTATCGGTGTACCCTTGTCATAGTCAAGGTGGCAATCAGGTTAGTTAGTTGTTGTAATGATGCTGTATCGATGTACCCTTGTCATGGTCAAGGTGGTAATCAAGTTAGTTAGTTGTTGTAATGATGCTGTATCGATGTACCCTTGTCATGGTCAAGGTGGTAATCAGGTTAGTAAGTTGTTGACATGATCCTGTATCGGTGTAACCTTGTCATAGTCAAGGTGGTAATCAGGTTAGTTAGTTGTTGTAATGATCCTGTATCGGTGTAACCTTGTCATGGTCAAGGTGGTAATCAGGTTAGTTAGTTGTTGTGATGATCCTGTATCGGTGTAACCTTGTCATGGTCAAGGTGGCAATCAGGTTAGTTAGTTGTTGTAATGATCTTGTATCGGTGTATCCTTGTCATGGTCAAGGTGGCAATCAGGTTAGTTAGTTGTTATAATGATCTTGTATCGATGTACCCTTGTCATAGTCAATGTAGCAATCAGGTTAGTTAGTTGTTGTAATGATCTTGTATCGGTGTACTCTTGTCATAGTCAATGTAGCAATCAGGTTAGTTAATTGATATAATGATCTTGTATCGGTGTACTCTTGTCATAGTCAATGTAGCAATCAGGTTAGTTAGTTGTTATAATGATCTTGTATCGGTGTACTCTTGTCATAGTCAATGTAGCAATCAGGTTAGTTAGTTGTAGTAATGATCTTGTATCGGTGTACCCTTGTCATAGTCAATGTAGCAATCAGGTTAGTTAGTTGTTATAATGATCTTGTATCGGTGTACTCTTGTCATAGTCAATGTAGCAATCAGGTTAGTTAGTTGTTATAATGATCTTGTATCGGTGTACCCTTGTCATGGTCAAGGTGGTAATCAGGTTAGTTAGTTGTTATAATGATCTTGTATCGGTGTGTCCTTGTCATGGTCAATGTAGCAATCAGGTTAGTTAGTTGTTATAATGATCTTGTATCGGTGTAACCTTGTCATAGTCAAGGCGGCATACAGGTTAATTATTTACTGATTGACGACGATAATTCACAAACGTGGTTTTTACGTTATTTTTGTGTTGGAAGTGTCTTGAATTTGTAGCCTTTGGTGATTTCAAAGTCACTTTGCATTGCTACACTGTTTTGAGTTCTGTCCTAAGTGTGTACAGTGATTATATAACATTTGTTAAGACTAGACGTTTACACATCAGTGTACCTCCGCTCTTGTAAGTATCCATCCTCATTTCATTTCATGTTCCAATAATCTTTACTTTACTTTTCCGGACTATCCACTTCGCCATTCATAGGTGTGGATCTCATAATCTTCTTAAAACTACTCAAGGTCGGCGCTGAGACAACTGTTTGTGGTAAACTATTCCATGGGTCCACAATACGGTTAGAAAAAAAAGTTTCCTTACATCACTAGAAGGGCGTTTCTTTTCCAGTTTAAAATTATGGCCTCTAGTATGAACATTATGACTAAGTGTTAGGAATTTGTCAATATCAGTTTTATATAGCTTGTGAGTTAATTTATCATGTTCGATCGGCACGCAATTCCAATCCCTGTATTTTAAATTAAGGTCTACTCATATGTATTGATACGTGTGGCTATCTTTCTCTTGGAATTAAAAGGAAATAAAAGGAAAGAAAAACGGCATTGGTGAAAGTGGGTTGGTGGAGTCAAAGTCAAATTCCAAAATATCTTCACAGCTGTACATTTTAGCACATAAATAGTCGCTCTCCTGATGTAGCTTGACACAATTGCCTGCCTGTCAATGTCCATCAAATGATTAAACAATAAAGTAAGGCACATCGTCTTCTTACCCAAACTTGTTATGAAAAGTTCCCCCGCTCTGAAGTTACACATTTAACATAAAAACCTAGGCTTTACTCAATGTGTTCCTAAAACAAACAATTTTCAAAGATTCGAACCGAAGAAAAATATCAATTTAGAACCATATTAATAGGCAGTAGCTTAGCAAACTGCGCAAAGGAGTTCGAGTTACAAGTTTCTATTTCGAATAGGCGTTTCTATTCTGATTGGTGAAAATATGCCCCCTTTACCTGGATGATTTCATTATAAAAGAACCGTTAAGCCTGAATGGTTGTGGTTAGTCTACATATAATTATGTTTTATGCTTACTTCGCTTTGTTATATACGTTGTAATTAAATGATATATTTACACGGTACATGATAACTAATAGCCTGAATATAACACTGATATATTGTCAGTTCTTCTGTGAATGTTCACAACACGTTCTACCAGATTTTAATATTCTTATCCAAACAGTTTTGGTTGCTAAGTGAACAAGATGAAGTGCGTAGAGATGACTGGTGTTGGGACAGACAAGGTGTAAATATTAAAATATATGGTTGCCATAGTAGGAAGGGTAACCAGGAATTCAAATACAGACAGGTAATATAGAGTATTAACTAATAACTAAATATTAACTATAGTCCAGTCAGGATAAAAATCCAGTGACGCAGCGGTCGAGTCCACAATAACGGTGTAAAACCAATTATAAAGGCTTATACTGTACAAACAACTATAATTTAAATGCTAAACTTTGCTCTACCTGTTTAGACAATGGTTGTGATTATTTTACGTACACATAAACTGCAACGTCATTGTCACAATATCCTAACTGGACTATAAGTATTAAGCTATTCATGTGACGTATCAAACAGAACCAACATAATCCACTTCAGAGAATCCTCAATAATAATAGAGTGACCTTCCCAATCTTATTTTAATCTTTAAACTCATACATTTGTATATCATGGTTGGAATTGAGATCAATTCTAAACAATAACACATCTGACAGTGGAACAAAGCAAAACGGTATTGCGTTCTTCCTACTGAGTTTGTTATATGACTGGTACGTTCTTAGCGTATGTTTATGTTGTATATTGTAGTTACGGTGATAAAGTAAATATCAATGCATTAATTTCCATAGTTTCATTTTAATGCATCATGCACACTATATACGGTATGTACGTGGTCATATTGAACTGCTCAAACTAACTTATATTCCTAACAATAGCAGTTTGAGGATCACAGTTTGCGAGAATCGTACCATCTTAGATGTTCATGTCAATCGAATGGTGCTGAGTTTAATTTCATTGAATAATTCATTGGTGAAGATGTTCCCAAAATATAATATATAATATAATAATTATGACGTATATGCTCATTTGTACCTCTTCAAATAACGGTCATTTTATATGTTCTGTCGTGTTAAGGATGATTCCATATACAACCCAGCAACAGACAAGTGTGTCGAGATGAAATATGATGCTAAAGGATTACAGCTAGCTCAATGTACAGACAATGCTCGACAGAAATGGATAATGAGTAGAAACCCACCTAAAGGCCCTAAAAGGGAATCCGATTGATTCGAAGAGTTCTGTTTCGATTGACGCATAAAGCAAATTGGTAAGGTCACAAACGTGATGTCTTGACCACATTGTAATTTTGGTTGCCTTTTTGTTATAAAGTGTATATATGCTACCATTATACTGTTAAATAAAACATGTGCTATATGAGGCAGTGTCGTTAGAATTTTGATGTGAAGACATAATGTCAACTGAATAATGAACTTAACCTTAAGATTGCATTGTATATGGTGTTAGCAAATTGCACTGTTTTTGGTATGGGCGATACTGCATAATATAATAATACACTGTATTGTATTTCAATCATCTTGTTGTGAATTTATAATACGGTTTGCTTTTATTTTGTTTGTTAGTATTTGATTGATGATGGTATAAAAAGCTTGCATGAGGTTATAAAGAATAAACGCGTATACGAAGGTCATTCAATATGAAATGCGAACTATCACATTAATTCGTACATGCACTTTTAACCATTCAAACATGGACTTAATCATTCATAGTAACCTTCTATGTGATCAATGACCGACTTTCATTATTTCGAGAGACCTTCTATTCGCGTTGCTAGGCAACTGGGCAGATAAACTTTACAATGCATGGCTGCGATCTATTCATTACGATGTAAATCAGTAAGAGGAATGCACAGGTAACTATCGTCTCTTTTCCGGCTGGTATGAAGGTAACTACGTCTCATATATGGCTAAACGTATGCATATAACGTTTACCCTTACCCAATAAAGCGCTAAAGCCAGCCGGTAACTACTTTGAAACGACGTTCTGTCTGTTAGATTGGACACCCACCGAGCACAAGCCTTGCACAAGTTTACCCTGGTCCTTAAAATCCTTAAAAAAACTGCTGCTCTCCTTTTCCTGGACTTTCTCTTCACATATACATAGTCTGTCTACTTTCAAAATATCTCCCATTTTTTGGCTGTTTAGTATGGGCCTTTGCATAGATATCATGCCCTGCACAAGGTAGTCTTTGATTGCAATTCTGTCGATCGTATTTTTAATAGATAGTCTCGTCACTTCGGAATATGAAAGACGATAAACAAGCATGCAGTAAGGCAATAATAAATTGTGGACCTTTTGTTTCGATTGTTCTAACTACGTTAGTGTGATGACGTTACCGCGTCCATGTTGTATGATAGGAAGTCGAAGCAAGGCACGCACTGATGACGTCATCGACCTAAAGATACTTAAAAATTTTGAACAAAACGCAAATGACTTAAATATTAGTTATGCGAAATTTCGTTAAATGATCTTGATGGGTTTTAGAGATAATTGATAGTTCTCATTATATATTGAATCGTCCTCCTACATTGAGTAGTTCGACCTCAATATAAAGTACACGTACGCTTAATCTTGAGTTAGTTGAGCGCTAGGATACCATCACATATATCGATCACGGGTCTGTCCAATGACAAACAAGTTCTGGTGCGAGGGTAGCGAGCTTGGGGAAATGCGTTCATATCTTAACAACATGCCAAAGACTCGTTCTATTATTGGTAAGTTATTGGGCGAGCGTATCGAGCTGGAAGACAATGCTTTGTTGATAGTTACAACAACATGCCATAGATTCGTTCTTCACATATACAGGGTGTCCAAAAAAAAAAGTTTGCAGTTTGAGTGTGTATTTATCAAACTCATCATTCTGATATAGCAAAGAAAATTTGTACATTGTAGACAAAATTTTAAGATGTAAACTGTTTCTGGTAGTAGTTTTAAAATATACCTTGGATAATTTAAGAAAAATGTCAATTTATTAAAATTATCCTTATTTTGCCTGTTACCTCTATTTAGTAATTTATGACATTCTCAAGATGTCTACCTTTCTGACGTTTCCCTTCTTGCACTCGTTCTTTGAAACTATTGATTTCATTTGCAAATGTGTCTAAACTGATCTCCTTACCTTCACTTTCGATGTTCCTCGTGAGCATGTACTTGACTGTTGGCTTTGGGCTAGCCACTAGCGATTTCGCATAACCCCCGCGAAAAGAAGTCTCATTGATTTAGATTCGGGCTATGGGCGGGCAATGTCCCAGTGCTATGTGCAAATGTAATTGATAGTTTCGAACGAATGCACGAAGGGAAATGTCAGATGTGCAAACACCATTAACATATCGTTTTTTACCCAGACACGTTCATGTACAATTCACTTTTCTCCTATTTGGGCATAAAAATATACAAATTTGGGAACGTTCATTGCTTGTGACATTGTTGTGACGGTAGTCAACTATAACTGTTTTAGGCTAGTTAATAAAATGTATTGAAATGTAGTATCACACAAAAAGCACAGATGTCAACACGACTTACTTTTATATACGAGGGGTCATCCAGATTTACGTAGACTTTTGCTCTTAAAAAATATTTTAGGTCAGATCGGTATGAAAATTACACAAAAGCGGCTTTTGTCTATTATTGACATAAATCACAACACATATTTAAAAACTATTCTTTTTATCAACAGCTATACGCTACCATAGCAACACATGAATGCTTTTGCGAATCAACACAGAATATTTTAGTTAAACTTGTTACATTAATGATGATTGTTTTTGTGTTTCTTCATTTAGAAATTCAGAAATATGGCACCTTGTTGTTGAATATCGTAGCGACAACAGAGTGACATTTCAAGATTAAATTCGGTATATTCGTCATGTTATGAATATATGAGTTACTATTGTCATATCATATTTAACGTAAAAATGACGTCACAAGATTTCATTTACTGTCGCAGAACTTTGCAATTTTGTGTACAGCCAGGAAAAACCCAAACACAGACCACCGAAATGTTGCAGACATCAAGTATTATACCTTTTGTATCATGGTCACTTGTTTTAAATGCCTTACACTTTTTAAAGAAGGCCTGGACGATGTGACAGAAAATGAAGGTAGAGGTAAAAACCCGACGTTGACTGAATCGGTGCTTATGTTGGTCAGAATAAACCATCCGTGGAAAAATATGATCCTGCAGAGCTGGTAACGGAACAATTTCGTAAATATATTCAGGGCGATTACATATGCTTATAATAAGAGCATAATGGGTTAGGGGAAATAAAGCACAGTTGATTAACAGTGTTCAAAAGCTTCATGAAATGATACAGATGTGGAGGTGACGTCGTACGTCATAATGAGCTGCCCCGCGATTCATATATACAGACGCTGTATTTGCGTTATTTATGATCTTATCCGAGTGAAATTTGGTATACTTGAGCAAGACGTATCGACATTACATAATCCATAAATTTTATAGGCGTAATTCAGATCTCATTTCTAAATATGAGATTAATTTGAAGACACTTCTGCGACAGGGTCTGTCTCAGCCTGAGTGTGTGTTATAAATTTCGAAATATTTTTGATCGTAGCCACTTTCATGATATGTTTATCAAGATTAAAACACGTTTTTTGAGTAGAGGATATGACCCTTTAATTTTGCAAAGGACTGCATGCTTAGTAAGAAGTCCATTTACAGCTCGCCATTATGCTTCCAATTTCATTGTGCAATGACCAGACAATATACAGACTCTATAATATGCCTAACCTCAAGCCTTTTTGGTCGGTTGGTATTGATGCCTGTCTGTTACATGGTCTTGTCGTACCTTTAAATGTTTATCTCTCTTGTTGCTCTGACTTCTGATTGCTTATTGAGTACTTTCTGTGCTATCGATGGACGTTACTTATATAATGTTTCATGTTTTACATTTTTTTATTACCTGTCACAGTGGCCTTTTTGTTAGAGGGCATTACATGGCGGGAAACTTTTATTTACACTGTCCTGTTCTATAAGGTTGTCTTTTGGGTAAGTGTGAGGTTTAGTGCACTGTAAAACGTTTAAGCCCTCAGTGACATTTGTCGCTGTCCGTACCAAGGAGGAAGGCCATCAGTCACCTTCCTCTATGTATGTATTGTCCACTTTATAGTATAAATAGAACAAATACAAAAATATTTCGCCAGTGTGCCTTTTTTGAATTTATTTTTGTATGTGCTATTCTGTACACTGTATCTGTTGTTGATTATCTTTGTGGTGTGTGTGTTGTCCGGTTGTTCTTTTCTTACCACCTGGCTCTTGTTCCGTTTTAGTTTGACTGACTGATGCAGCAGACTTTCAGGATTGGATGCCCGGTTTCGTAATACATGTTCTTGTGCTAGTTTTTTATGATGGACATGGTCTGTGCCTTTTCGAGTTACATTGTATATTCTCTATATGCCTTTTTTGGTTCTCATGTGTCCTTTCGTGTACCGCTGTTTCTGTTGGGCGTTGCTACTGCCAGTAGTTTCGTATTGATCAACAAGGCTTACATAGCTGAGGACCGTCTTCTGATTTCAATAATCATATGTACGTCTAGTATAATAGATGCTCTTCCTACAAGAGGTCACCTAGTCAATGGTCACTAATGTGTTACTGTATAGCGGGTATATTTCGCGGGGGTCTAATTTTCGCTATATTCGCGGTTTACATCGATAGCGCGAAATCTAAACCCAGCGAAATATTTACCTCGTAAATATACAAAAAAGGGAGACAAGTCATGATTAAAAACATTGAAGAAGCAATCAGAAAAAAAAACTTGATGACTTTGCAATAAGTGCGTCGGTTAAGCAAAATAGGGTTAATACGCCAATAAGACTTATAATAAATAACGAAATATAATTCGAAATTAAAACGTGTGTATACTCTTTGCATGTGTACGTACATCATGTTTTCTCAACGTTAAAGGTGTTAATTATAAGCAGGTGTATCAAACCTGTTGAATTTAACGATTTTATTTGCAAAACATGTAAATGTTTGCCGAAAAGTATTTGTTTGTGTACATTTTCTAATGATAGTTAACACGGCCATCGAACAAACCGTTCAGAATAACAGTATCTGCATATCGGAAGCGTTGATTTGATTTTGCGTGCATGAAAAATAATAACATAGCGTATCGTCAATTATAAATTGTCGGACTTGTTTAATTAATTATTAATTATGGACTATGATAGCAATATGGGACTTGTGAAAACGTGCGTATATTCGCAATTAATCAACACTAATTGTCATTACGCCCGGTTTTCTTACAATATTGCATTTGAGCTTTATAAATTGTCGTTTTCAGCAATCTTACCTTACGTAAGATTGATCTCCAATTCCATGTTTACCAACCAGGTTTTAAATTCGCGGTCGAGGTAGTTTGCGCGAAATCAAGACACCGTGAATTTAAAAGGATCCAGATAACGCGAATAATGGACCCCGTGAAATATACCCGCTATACAGTATTTAATGTACAGTTATATTGGACCACTTCGTTGACTTTTGCTGTTCTGGACACTCGCATCATCCATACGTATTTACTCTAGTTTAGACTTAAAAGTTTACATTAGAAGTAAATGCAAAGTAATCTTTTCTGTGGATAAAACTTTCTGTTTATGAGAGTTGGTAAGTTTGATTTAGGAAGATATACCAATCTTTATTCTAATCGGCGTAGTACGTTTTAAGATATTTAAGGTTTATGGGGGTCCAGCCTGATCGCTAAAGGACTGTACGATATTTACATTTATTGGTTTAAATAGGGCATACAATCACATAAAAAATATAATATTAAGTCAGCCATGGAAGGCAGCACTCAACGTAACAGATACAGTCCAGCAAGCCATGCACAGACACAGTCCAGCAAGCCATACACACGCGTGGAATATACAGGTATGAACATTTTAATATTAAGTCTTCAATGTAAAATATTAACGATGTTGCCGCAAATAGTATTAACACAATGAATGAAATAAGGCAATCTTAAAATAAATAACGTAAAACAAACGCAATTAAAATCTGAATGTTCATCATGGCACTAGATGTGTTGCTTTGGAACAACGAATCATTAAAACACATATTTTCGAATCAAACTGACTCCTTTTTAGGACCTTTAGGTGGGGTTCTACTCATTATCCATTTTTGTCGAGCATTGTCCGAACATTCAGCCAGTTGTAATCCTGTAGCATCATATCTCATCTCTATACACTTTCCTGTTGTTGGATTATATATGGAATCATCCTTTAACATAAATAAAAGAGAATATTTGAAACATAAGAGACGGATAGGTAAAATTGTAACATTATACTGTAAAATGTGGACCAATTTTCGTGGAGTTCGTCGTCCTTGAACTCGTCCACGAATTCAAATCCCCTCGAATAAATTAAGTATAAACATACATGTACACCTATTGGTAGGTTTAGATTTGAAATCAGCGAAATCACGTACCCGCCCGAACCGGAATTGGTCGTTTGCAAATTCCATTGTCATGAGTATGGATTACTCATATGAGTAATGATGCCACATACACTATAGTACGGTATTGCCATTGTAAGAGATGTTATAGCTCTTAAAAACTAGTTTGTAATCGACATTTATCTTAATATTTAAGCCATCACAATAAGAAGCCATTTGTCAAAGACTACAATGTATGTTCTGACTATGAGGTTTTCATCAAGTGTTATAGTTTGTTCCTATTTGTCGGATGCCTCACCACCACCGAACGCTCATGTTTGCTCATGAACACTAAGCTATTGGTATACTAGAATAATGTAATAGAAACTTGATATACGAGAGGTACACCACTTATATTTGAACAGTGCTGAACACCCGATGTTTTCATGCTGACAAGCTTTAATCGAAAGTGTTCTATTCAGCTGGGTATATTATTTGTCGGGTAACATATCAACTCAATGTTGTTGTTCTTTTCTATTTGCAATTTTTGCAATTTAGTTCGAACCAAAGTAAACATTCTTGTAGGGACATTATTTTGAGCTAGTTTAAAACCGAAAACCCAATCGATGGTGTAATCATTAATCGAGGCCGTTTTGGCATATTTTAAGGTTTACTGTAATTTCACTTATGAGTTAAAACCCATTTTAGTGACGCCACAAAGTCATACCAATAATCTTCACAAAAACGGTTTTTGTTTTGTTTGGCAATGTTTTTACCAACACCTTCTTTGTGCTTCTTTGGTGTATGACCTTCAAAAAGCTAAATTACACACCAGCTACAGAATTGTTGATTTCGGTTCGACGCATATTGCAAACAAATCAAACAGTGAGTGCATATGTTACCAGAAACGTTACTTTACGCGGTTCAAAAGAGTTATTTCATTTATATCTGGTAAGCATAAAAACATCCGATATTTAACGATGTTCAGATATATAAGTGGGACACCTCTCGTATTACCAATTGTTCCGACGACAATGAATTAAATGATTGAAATACAAGTGATTATTCTAACTTACCTTTCTGTATTTAAATTCCTGATGGCCCTTCCCACTGTGGCACCCATATATTTTAATACTTACACCATCAGGTGTATCCCAACACCACTCATCTCTACGCATTTCATCTTGTTCACTTAGCAACCAGAACTGTAAATAAAACCGAAGATCGAAGCATGATAAAATTGTATTGAATATTATTGCACTATTAATTTTCTGCAATATCCCTCTGTTCAAGCAGTAATTTAATGATATTTTGGCTACACAGATACACTACGAGGGGTGATCAACAAATACGCGGAAAAGTGCTGCAGTTTCTTTACTTGTCATTGTAAGTCGTTGAAACTTTCTAAACATGAAGATAAATGTATTTAAAATTGATTCACTGCTGATCATCAATATTGGCCACAGACGAAACGAACGCGGTTTCCTATGGCAACGTCACTCGACGTCATGCGGCCCAAAATTTCATATTTTCCAACGTTGCACGTAGCAAACGATGACGTACCATTCGTGCGTTTGTAATTTTAAATTTTCTAAAGGGTGGGTTATTAATATACAATGATATAACATGACATTTATTATTTCTAAAAATTGTTTTAACGTCAAAATTCCGTTTTAGAGCTATTTGCTTCGAAGTTGTTGTATGAAAACGAGTGCGATAGAGAAATCGGCGACGAAAAGTCGTGTGGCGAATGAAATGTCATAAAATACCAATGACAATATTGCAAAATGCAACAAATATGTAATAGCACATAAAACAGGGGTCTTTCTTGCATATTCTCTCATACATAGCCATGTAAAATCAGTGCCGACATGCGAATGAGCTATACAATGTCAATAACGTCAAATAACGTCATCAATATTAATGTTCTCCAGCAGCTAATTCTTATAACTTACATACAAGTTGCAAAGGAAAAATATTGATTTTCGGGTGACAGGTCTATGAAGTGTATCTAGTTTTACAGCTATTTTTTGAGAATCATTCGATGCGTCATGCCACGAATGAGTATGTATACTGTAGTATGTAACGACGTCGCGATGACGTTGGGCCGGTGTAGCCATAGTGACGTTGCTGATTCTAGATTTTTTCGACCAAATATAACATTGAGTTTAATTTTTTGATAATTATGTATTTGTGATACGCCAATCTATTATCTGACCGAGTTTCTCCAATATTGGTCACGTAATAAAGATTTCAAAGCATTTTTTCGCGTATTTGTTGATCATCCCTCGTATATGTTACTGTATGAAAATCAGCATAACGCTCGGAAGGAACTGAGATGTCGCATATCCTGAGTTCCGTCCGAGCGCCGTGTTGGTTTTCAGTTACATCACAGCAATATGAAAACTGTACTTGTAAACCTCTAGCGGATTAAGACGCGGTGTATCGGGAATACTACAATGAGAACATGCATTCGATAAGTTGTTTGTGTGGCTGCAGGGACTTACTGGCATTCTTAAAGTTTTTAGGATTTTTGGCAGCGCAAAACTATGTAGTTCATCCTTTTTATAGCTGAAACTAGAGCATTCAGCTTTGTTATAGCTGAAACTAGAGCATTCAGCTTTGTTATAGCTGAAACTAGAGCATTCAGCTTTGTTATAGCTGAAACTAGAGCATTCAGCTTTGTTATAGCGGAAACTAGGTCATTAGACTTTTTGACAGCTGCTGGGACTTGGGCTTTCGATGTTTTGACAGCTGAATTTTGGGCTGTCAGTGGTTAAGTGCATGTTCCCGTTTATTATGTGTTGGACATTGTGCCGTGTAATTGTGGTATGTGATGTGTGTATGTTACTGTGTTCGACTGGTTAAGTTGAGTACTGTCTTCCCTGTCTGATATTCTATCATTTTATGCAAATCACAATTCAAGTGATCCCGAACATTATTGGCATGACTGATGATTGCCCGTCGTGACCAACACATATGATTGTAGATTATAGCTGATTGCCAGGCATTAATATAAATTCGAAGTATTTCTGGCGAATTTCAACACACGTGCAATTCAATAATTTGGCTAATTTTGAATTTGTTGCAACATTATCAAAACTTTCTAACCTTATTGCCACCTTGACCATGACAAGGATACACCGATACAGGAGCATTACAACAACTAACTAGTAACCTGATTGCCACCTTGACCATGACAAGGATACACCGATACAGGAGCATTACAACAACTAACTAGTAACCTGATTGCCACCTTGACCATAACAAGGATACACCGATACAGGAGCATTACAACAACTAACTAGTAACCTGATTGCCACCTTGACCATGACAAGGTTACACCGATACAGGACCATTACAACAACTAACTAACCTGATTGCCACCTTGACCATGACAAGGATACACCGATACAGGATCATTACGACTGCTTTCACTATCTGTGTTCGCGTCTATACACATCGATCTGTCTTTGCTACGTATCTAAAACAAATGTCAACATAATAATAATAATAAGACTTAATTTATTTTTGAGTACGTATTTGACAACAATATCAGTTTTCAATATGGTCCATCTTATGCTTCGGCTTGGACTTTGAAATTAGGTGAGTATACATGAGACACACTGTTCAAACAGTCCAATACACTTTCGGAATTCCTAAGAAATTTGTAAAAAAATGACGACATGAATTTACCAAATTTGCAATAGGTATTACTGCTAAACAGACAAAAATGAAGAGACCAAAAATATATGTTGTTGCTAATGTATTTGGTAAACGTGTACGCGCTGAAATAATTACCTCTCCAGAACCGATAGAGTTCCCGGGTACAAACAACTCTGGGTATATATTGTCCAAATACCATTTAAAACTTTTACAATGAAGATTCTCTCGTATTGCCTTACGTTCACTGACATCACCAAAATCACCCTGAAAAAAACAGTATACGAATGTATGAAATTAGACTTTGTAGCAGTTTAGTTTTAAGTTTTTGACTTGCGCTCATACGTTCCCTGTCAGGTATGTAAAGTCCTGTATGTAGTAGCAGGGTTATACAAATTAAGGACTGCTTACACTTTTATTGATGAAATTGACACATGAAACACAGGTCCTTAAAAGTGGCCAGCCCATTTATATATACGAGATATATCTATGTAAGTGTGTATTATTTGACTGGTCTCGGGCGTTTCAGCTTAAACCTGACGGTTGTTATAATATATAAGGAATTGGATAATTAGATATATTTATAAATAAATATGTATATATAGGTGGGCTATAACACTTTTCACCGGCCTGTAGCATGGAAATGCGAGGGTAGTTCAAAAATAAACAGGACTGGGGACCTCACGGGTACAGTTTTAAATATTGAATCGGAATCAATTGCGATAATACGATATCTGATTTATCAAGTTAGACTATCAAGTGCGCTCATATTAGTTAATTTTGAAACCATGGTAACACGCACCCGGCGCAGCCCACCAATTACAGAGCTGATATAAATTTAATCTCCGTATAGCAACAACCTCTGTACAACGGCCAACATTTGCAGCTCCCAAAGGGTGTTGCTTTACAGAGGTTGAACTGTAAATATTTTTTTATGATATCGTACAAATGTAGAAAGAAGTGTTTACACACTACAAGTAATGACACGTGACATACGTTTATAGCTCATACATATACAATAAAGAAGATTAAACAATGTAAAAAAATAAAATAATTACCAAATTATAATTAAGTCTCATATAGTAGTATTCTTTGAAATCATCCAGCCAAACTTCAGCAAGACGGACCAAGTTTCTCTTCAGGGCGTTCTGCTTTGTACCCCATTTGTATGGACTTCTTTTTCTGAACACGTGACCAACATGCGAGCATGGTATTGTTTCCAGCGTTCCACCACACATCCAAGTTTTAAAAGAAAGTTCTAGATTTTCCCCGCCCCATATGTCGAATCCACTATCGTATGTCCCGAGTTTCCTGAAGTATTTGCTAGATATGGCGAACAATCCGCCAGCCATTGTTGGTGATCTATGGGTAAAGTATGACAAACAAATAAATTGTGGAAATCATGTTTAAGTTATGTAATCATTCATGGATATGTTATATATAACCAACAAAAACACAATATGCGATTTGGGTAGCATGATAAAAATTGTTTACAAAATGCAATTTAGTTAATGATAAAATGAACATGACGTTGTGTATTGCAAGTAACCTTAAATAATGTCAAGGAAGTTTTAGATACAACATTTGTTCATCAAACATCATTACAAGTTGTAGTGCGAATAACCAGTCCATGACACAGTTTGAAACAAACATAATTATTGTTTAGCGGAAGTTATGAACTAAATCTAATTCTATTTCAGATGCCCTACTCCGGTTCGTTTTGATCGCAAGATACATAAATGTAATCGTACATATAAATGTTGACATAAATAAGCTGACCTTCCAAATTAAAAGTGATATAATATAATCAGGCAACATAATTGTTTAATTATCAGAAATTTGGCGAACATGCTCCACCACCGGAAGAACGATACAAAATGTTTACCGCATGATTGTGAACAAGGCGAAGCATTTACCTAGTTGTTTCAAATACCGTATAATCCGGGGAAGCCTTACAAAGAAATTCGTTTAATTTTCAATTATATTTGTTAACAAAGGCTAGCGTTATCATCGGACGACTATACCTTGGACTATCGGATAAAGTGTTTCGGCAACATGCACCTCACACCATTCACTTTAACACAAGTGGATCTGAATATCCCTTACCGTACTGGAAGATGGCTTTTATACTCAATACGTTTCAGCTCTGTTTCCGGTATTGGGTGCCAGTTAAAGAGTAAGCCCCAGTCAAAACCACCAACATATACGGACTGAATACCGCCACCGCTGAGTTTATTATAATTGAAGGTGGATTCGTCAATAACATCAATAACTGGTACCAGTACATTGGTATAATTGTCTTGTATACGCTGCAACAAAGGTGGGAGCCAGCCTAGGAACAAAATGCAACAAAATAAAATACATCAAAATAAACATGAATAAAATGTGTACATAACCATAGGCGCATGGTTTCAAATTATCCGTGTGTACCATATACATAGAGAACTTCAAGGTTGTGCAGCAGCCATGTTTAGACGCAACGGATATGACGTTATATGAACTGGAATTCGTGTTTACGGTGACAATTGTAGAAAAACTGGGAACCAGCTTTCGAAACGTCATATCCGTTGCGGCAAAACATAACCTTCTCTATAGATAGGGGTACACTCGGATGATTTAAAACCAGTTTTTATATTGGGTACACTCAGATAATTTGAAACTATCTGCCTATGTACATAACATTTATAACTTTTACTTGTCATATCATACCTGTATGAGACATGTAATTTATTGCAGCTAGGCAAAGTGGCTAAGCAATCTAGGAAGCGTAACTCACCAAAATTCGATTAAAGTACTAATCTAGCTCATTGACTATGAGATATAATAGATATAGAGGATGAGTACATGTCGCTGGGATGTGCAAATATAGTAAGCAAGCTACAAGTCAGCAAATAGACTATGTAGAAATGGGATGAACAGTGAATATTTTCTTCGACGGTTATACCTTGTTAATCCAACACGGACATAGGTAATAGGTTGTGGATACTAAATAATGTCAACGCCTTATAGTATGAAGGCATACAAAGTAAAGAGGGATAACCCGTGAGAGGAAAATAAGCTATACTATCTCTATCGTTTATTTATATAATATATGAATATTATGAAATAAACGTAGAATTGAACTGGTACCAAACGAAACGTAACTGATGTAATAATTGAACAAAACCATGGCATACAACATTGCCACCATTAGACTGGTACCCGCTCGAATAATAAAAATATCCGTATTGTGCGATAGTCAAAAGCATACCGAGGTACCAGTCTACCATGAACATAGACTGGTACCCGCTCGAATATTTAAATATCCGTATTTTGTGATATTCGGAGCGAGGTACCAGTCTGTGTCACCATTTACCTGATCGGTGAGGTGTGGTTATTCTCCATTCTATCATACATCCGTTTGGGTATAGGGATCCATGTAAACGTCAATATCCACTTAAATCCACCCACGACTGTTATACGTTTTGCATACTGGTATTGAAATGTTTCTAAATTTATATTGTCTATAACAGGGACAAGTACGTTTGTCATGTTTTGTTTGATTCTATAAAGTAACGGTTTCATCCAACCTACAATTTAATTGCGTATTATATTATACACATACTTATGTAACGGAAATTACTATACGGTACAGACTCTAGATAGCAACATCGAATAGAAGCACCGAATACGGTAGCGCATATAAAATCCGAAACCTCACACAAACAGCAGAGCGCCTAGCAATCCATGCAAGAATCAGCTTTAGAACGAGCCATCCATATCTCCAAAATAGATATATTTCAAGTAAGCCTATGTACTCAACCGCAAAAAAAGACACACTGTAGACTTTGAATTTCATGCATAATTACACACAAAGGGATAAATTATAACTATGAATGATAACTACACTGAAGTGAAGTGCGGGGATGAGTCACCTGTGTTTAGCAGTTTTGTAAAAGATGTTGATCTTTGGAGGCTAATGATCTTTTTAAATAGTATTACATAAAACATTCTTGGTGTTATTAAAGATTGATTGTTGACAAGCGCGGGTTTCTCTAGAATTATTTAAGTCTACTTGTATGACAAACATTCCAACTTTTCTAATTAAATAATGCTCACATTTTGGTTGGTCGTTCTCATGTGTGTGGTGGTTAACCATGGGGTGTTTTCGGTAACTTAATGACAGGATAAGCATATCTAACGATCTAGAAAGGCTAAAATAAGGCACAGATGAGCATGTGTTTTTTGCACCTTTATAATACAATTTCATGTCAAATCTGGCTGGGTATTGGCGCTAAGCATTATCACCAAATTTGAACTAGAGACAGCGAAAACTTTCAGTGGTTAAACTATAGTCTAACCATCAGTAGTTCGCTTTTATTCTTGTTTAATCCACAGGTAACTGTATCATTAATAAACAGTACCTAAAAAAAAATATTTTTTTTTTGTTAAATTTATAATTCTTATACAAGGTGTATTTCCATGAATTGACCAGGTATCAAAAACAAGAATTGGCTTTCGATATCTTCATAAAGTAATTATATCCGTAAAAAACATGACTATAACTACTTTCATGCGAAATCCCATCGAAATTGGTCAAGTAGTTAAACAGTTATGCCATAAATACGTAATACGGTATCCACCCGATCACTGGGGTGGACTAAATAAAAACAAAAAAAACGGAAATATTGAGGAAATCACCACCATATGTCGAATTTACCGTTATGTAGAAACATAATAATGCGGTAAAATTAAAGAACGAAAAAAGTTGGAACAGATTTACCTGGTTGACACATGTTCACTTCAGTGAATGTATACGTGTAAGCCGAAAAACGAATCGTTTGCATATTTAAATGTCAAAATGACTCCATGTTTGTGCGAACGTTCCGAATGATGCGCGTGATTTCCTTTTTGTAACAACGATTTTCATTGGTTGATTTCATTGGGGTTTCCCAGGACTTGGTTACCAGCGTACAAACGATGTATACTACGCCAATGAAAACGACCGTTCGAAATACCCGTCAGACACACTAAAAACCACTACAGCCGTTCCTACAGCGTTTATCGCCCTCGAAAAATAAAATAAAAGTTTAAACAATGAATTATATCGTACGAAGTTAAATTTAAGCATGTTTTCGAATGCTTTCGATTCACAAAGATGTTTTTGATCACCCACAGCTTTAAATAGATGACTAATGCCGTAAATGCTTTAAATTATGAAAAAAAAAAAATACACCCAGTGACTGTACGATCACTTCTCCGGGAAATATACCTTGTATAAGAATTATAAATTTAACAAAAAAAAATTATTTTTTTAGGTACTGTTTATTAATGATACAGTTACCTGTGGTTTAATCTGCGCCACATTGAAACTACCTAAACGCAACGGTTTTGGCGATAGGAGAAATCCGAAATGGGCGGATTATCAAACCAAACCAGACTAGATTTATAGTTAGCGCCAAAAAACAGTCATTATCATAGACATCATAAGGTTTGAACTGATATAAGTCAGCGACATTGTGTGTACAAATGTATACATGTGTCTGGACAAAGCGTGAAAGGAACACACAGCGTCTAGCCATCTACGGGGTTTTCTAGCATTGTCGAATTACAATAAGAAATATATATAACATACTTATCTAGTATTGATAACAAAAATATATATTAAAGGTATACTTTGCGCACTGTAGGGAACTGTTTTATCAAAGCACTTACGAAATACTTAAACTTACCTTCAAATTTAAAGTCTTAAATATTCGTTAAAACCTACATATTGATGACAGATATGCTTTGCATGAGTTCTTTAACTGAAGCATGATTTAAATAGAACAACATTTTATCATAGTTTCAATATGTTAAAGAATGATAAACATTTTAAAGTTGAACGTAAGTTAAAGAATTTCATAAGTGCTTTGATAAAACAGTACCCAGAACTTTTTCTATTTGTTTTTATTTAAAACCGTTTGTGATCAAATGGGCTAAAATATCCATTATGAGAACCAACAACGGTTATGAAATTGCAACTGAAATTACGTCGCGTAATAATATTACGTAACGCAGAATGCAATTTAATGTTATTTAATAATCATTTCAGTTTAAATAAACCTTACTCTACATAACTCTACATTAGAATTACCTTCTGTCGTTTCACAATGAGAGTCCAAGAATATGGCAACATCCGCGGTACATTTATCAAATCCCATCAGACGTGCTCGTATTAGACCAGACCTTTCAGGTGCCCGGATGAGAGTTACTTTCTGAAGTTTGTCAACATAATCTTGTAAAGGTTGTTGCAAGTGTTCTGAAAATAAACAAGCCATTTATTTAAGTTACGATACTTAAGACGGTACGAACTTGCAATGCATGCTTGCACGTCCTTGCAATGACGATATTTACTCCACAGTGTCGTAAATTGTAAAATTCCTATTCAAGTTTATTGAAAGGAAATAAAGGTGTCTAATATGGTATATTATGTAAATTGTTAACCAATAACATTAGAGGAAATATCATTAAAGGATATGAGGCGTTCTGCAGGAAAACTCTATCACTGAATTTTAGTCATCCAAGTTCTAAGAAAAGTTCTTGTGATGGTGCTAAATAGTATAGATTAAGAATTACTCTAACAGCTCTTTCTTTTTTGAAACTTATGTAATTTGTCTAAAAGATCACCACTGCAGTTACCCCATATGGAGCAGCAGTAATCACCACGATGTGGTAGTATGTGGTTGTACGTATGCATTGAAGAATAGTTTTCTGGATGGAATTGATAGATATTGCTTTATTCATAATAACAAATAAAGATAGGTGTTGCATTTCTTTGATACTGGTTGTGTTGACGTCTTGTTTCCACTTTAGATTTTGGTAAATGTGCACACCCAATAACTTTTCATCATAGCTTTTTTTCTTCTACTTGACCTTGTTAAAGAAGTGGGTCAGTGGGGGTGGCATGATTTGAGGCCGAGATTTTCATAACCTTTGTTTTTTTGTACACTTGGTAACATTGCATTTTGGGTACAACCCTTCTAAATATTTGTTAGTTCATCTTGTAATTTGTCATGTACAATATGGGTAGAGTATCCATATGCTGAGATAGTTGTATCATTAACAAACATGTCTATATCGGAATTGGCCAGTTGAAGTGGAAGATCATTAATGTAGATGTAAAAACGTAAGGGACCGAGTACTAAGCCATGTGGCACTCCAGCCATAATTGGTCTAGACTCCGGCAGAGTTCCTGCTACTAGAGGCTGACTGTGTTACTAATTCTGTGTTTTACATGTACACTTAAGATTGGCACTATTAAATAATATACAAATGGAACATATTTTCGTCATTCAGATATTTGCATAAATGTAAAGGTTGGTTCTCAATGATTTACGGGAATACTGTAAAATGTTCTACCCACCAAACTCGGAATAGTCGTCCACTAAGATGACTTGTTTAAGGTATTTTGCGGGTGATCTGTCGATAACACTATGCACCGTGCGCAATAATACACTCCAAGCCTCGTTATGGAAAATGATGATTACGCATGCGTCAGGAAGATTGTCTCCATAATCGATTTTCGTACAACTGAAAATTGACGTTTTGAATTTTTACGTTTTAGTTTACGCAAATATAATAACAATGTCAGCTTATGTTAACGAATTAACTTCAGAATGGTACGGAAGTGGCATTTCAAAAACCACATGCCTAAGAAATTATACCACAAAATAAACAGTTTCGACATACCCAATATTTCGCTCTGTTCACTATAAGATGTCAAAACTCTGTAGTTTGTGATATTTATTATGCCTGGGATTAAACGGTCAAAGATAAACACATAACAGGGTAAAAATATTATCTCTGAAATCAAAGCACTGTTTCTCTCTTTGCTGCGCATCCTAACCAGTGATTGTATATTGTAATTCAATTTGCTATATCGTCGGCTTTCAGAATGTTAGTGTTTCTACTAAGGTCCGCGCCTTTGCCAAAAATGTTATTATTTTATATAGAGGCACTATAGTGCGCCCATGATAACATGAAAGGCGGGAAATTTTGGTATAATCCATTAAGGTGGAATAATCAGGTGAGAATGATTTATCCGTTATGTTTTTAGAACAAAACTGACCTTATCTGTTTTCTTTAATAATGTGGTAAACCAAACTTCCAATAGTTAACAAAACCGATTCATGTTTGTAAACATCACGTTATCCTGGGCGCACTATAGTTATATAACAAATGCCATCGCAGGTAGAATACCAATAGTTCAGAGGTCCCATGTCGGTATTGTTTAAGTATGAAAATATAATTATAACCCTTTTTATAATATTATGTCTACTTACTCGGGATGTCTGATATCTGGTAGTGTTCTATGTAGAGATATCATATCACTCACGTAACGATTGAATGCGTTATCGTTCCAGCCTTTATCATAATCTTCTTGTTGTTCCTTTGTCAATTTGAATCGATCTATGTTTACTCCAATACCCATTTCACCTTAAATATAAATTACTGACGTAAAACATCTTTGATGAGAGTGAATGTTCATTGCTTCTTTGTATGTCAGGGATAACTATTCATTTAATTTATAAAAGATTTGTATAAATGTATTTTAGATTGATGTAGTGAGTAGAATGGCACAGGACATCTGTGACATTTTGCATTAAAAACTAAGATTCTTAATCTTTACATAATTGCAAAGCCAGTGCCAACGTGCTAGTGGTTAAAAATGTTAAAAACATTGATTGTAATGCCCGTACGCCTATTCACAAACATTTCTTTTCATTTCCTGATAGATTGGTGGATAAAAATTATCTACGATACCTGGCCCATTTTTGTCCTCTCTATTATCCTTAGGTGGTCCTATCTGTGCATTTCCCTGATCATGTTTGTCCTTTTCTTCACTTTCCTTGTTTTGTTCATTTCCATTCCTTTCATTTTCTCTATCTTCATTCTCGTCGTCTTTATGTTTGTGTTCATGTTCAATTTTATGGACATTTTTCTTTTTCTCGTTCCTACTTTTCAATTCTTTCACATTTTCTTCAACATTGAGTTTTCTTTCTTTGTCTTTGAAGCTTTCATTGTCATCATTTATTGCAACACCCCTGTTGTGAGATTCTTCCACAATTTCACCCTCCGCGACATATTTATTAACTCTATTGTTTTCATTTGCTAAATCGTTTCTAACGATTTTTAGTTTAACTTCATTTTTGGAGTTCTGAATGTCATTTTGCTTTGTTTCAGATTCTGTTTTATGTTCAGTAAATGAGTTGATGATAAACACAGAAACTGAAAACGCTAGACCGAGAACTATTAGTCTTAAAAACAAACGGCGTAAATACCGTGTAGGCATCATCGTTCAGTAAGTTGGACTATATACACAGACTCAGGAACATGGACGGAATCTTTAATTCTACGACGATGTGGTCCAATGTTTAAAGTTATGTTCTTGGTATCAACGTCGGCTGTGTATCGACTAACAATACAGTTTGGTTAACATGTCAAATTCTGCTGAAATAAAGAATACGGTCACATAAAACTATTACGCGAAATGTATGAATCATCTTTACGAAATTTTCCGAGTTGACACAGAACGTACCATCTATATCCCCAAATATTGATATTTCAATATACATGTTTCAGAGTAACGTAGATTACAGTAAATTACGACAAACACAAGTAATATTGCGCGGTTAGTTTTTCCTTAATTTCGAAAATGAACTAGGCTAATTATTGTGTAATCTAGAAAACGGCCATATGCAACCAAACGCACATAGAAATATACCGTACTAAGTTTCAATTATTTTCACTCACTGGCCAATATTAATATACATTTGTATATAAGTGCACTAAAATAATGAGAAATGCGGAGAAATCAGGTGTGCACTCTTTATCAGTGATGTTTTGGTACAAAACTGACCATAATTATATGTTGTTTTTTTACTTTTAGTTAAGAAATAATGAAAGTGTACCTGTGTTTTATCGTAGAAAGAACTGGTGACCAAACCGATGCACATTTGTAAACATCAAATTATCATAGGCGCACTTTAATTCCCAATACATTTATTGACCAATTTAGAAACAAATATATTTTCATAGTCATTATATATACTCATATCCCTAATAAACTCACGCGAATCCATGTAGTTATATTAGAATAATTGTTTGAACGTGTGTTATGATTGTTTGACATATTTTGAAACATATGACTCTATTGATTTCAGCTAAAGAAAAATCACTATTATACGGGCAAAAGGCAACACGTTGCTCCGTATTGTGACAGATGGAAGATACCTACTAAATGAAGGATTATGACGACTCAAGACTAATTCTTGCAAATTACCCGTAAAATATTTAACAGTCAATACATGATAGACACTAATAATATGATAAGTAATCCCTATCAATAATTACATAATAGTGTATGCTTTAAAAGATTGTTTGTGTGCGTATGCCTTGGTTACATTTGCCCTGCGAGCTCCCTACCAGCTACATGCGAGTGAATTTTGTGGACTTGTACAAATATTAAAATAGTACAGATATCGTACAAACATTGTGACCCTGACAACAAATTACAATTCTGAAAACGAAACGCAGGGTAGCATCATTTTAGTAACTCGCGAATGTGCCAGCTTGGCACACACATGTGTAGCCAACAGGTTTCCGACATATGACTTTTGAACTTTACTAGCATTGAATATCCTTTGTGATATTTATGTATAGACATGTATCCGGGTGCAATAAATACATATGAGGTCAATATACGTCTATGTCGTCATCGATGCTATCATACATTTTTAGTGATTAATAGAAAGGTGTCGATAAGATCATTTCGCTGAAGAACACCTTTACTTGGCCCCTCACTCAACGGACTTAAGTCCTTTGATTTTCCTTTAATGGGGTATCTACAGGCAAGAGTGTACGTACACTCCAAAACCAGAAACAATAGATTTTCTACTCGATTTGAAAACAAAATTCAATATGATGAGAAATTGGTAGCAGCAGTGTTGTTACATACAAAGACACAACATTTTGTAATGTTCGACGTCGTTTACACTTTGCAGTTTTGCAGAAAAAAGGGGGACGTTTAGAACATTTGCTGTAAAATACAAATGTGACATTTAAAAATGGTGTATGCGCAGAATAAATCTAACATACATATGCTAATCAAATGTGTATTGCAATGTATATTATCTGAAATCTGATAACAGTCATTTATGTTATCAAATACTATTGACCAACCTGTAGAATCTATTAGCGAAAAAGGTACACAGTGCATATAGGTCACATTATTACAAATGTAATCTCTGTGTTAATGAAAACAAATATTTTCAAAGGTCAATATCTCATTTCCCGAGCATTTTCAGCTAGTCTTGTTCATTCAGTTCGTTAAAATCTAAAGTGAGTTTAAAGGTTACGTTATCAACTGAAATGTTTATACATTAACTCTTTAGTGTATTAATAATGATTACTTATCCGGGTAGTCGTGGATTGGCTGACATTCTTTATTGTATATAAGCACTCAAAGACCCTTAATGTGTGTGATATCGTAAATAATTCATAGGTACGTGAACTTGTCATTACAACAGTCGTTTATTTAGAAAATATAGATTTTTGCGTGTTTACCTTTCAGAAGTAATGCTATAGATTTAATTCGTTTGATTTTAGATATATACAATCCAAACAATAAAAAACTAACTTTAAGAATGTTGGAGGTTGGCGTCTAACCTTGGCAAGGGATAACACTCGCTTAGATCGTATATTTACAATATATTAGGCACATTTGCGTAATTAATAGGACATTATACGAACTCGGCTAAGAACAACTGAAACGGTAGTACATGTATTGAACAAAGGATCCAGTAAACTGGTAATTGATGTGCACCCATATGTATGGATATACATGTAATACAAGGCTCTGCCACATAATATATCTATTTCCACACGTGGACAAGTTTATCTGTCGGGCAGAGAGAATGGAAAACCAACAACTAGCCATTTGACCTGACGTTGTGTGAGCCCCTTTGGTCCACTTATTTGTTTAAAACAATAATCCTTTAAAACTAAAAATAAAAACGCTGTAGCCTTACTTTCAATATTCATTTTCTTAATTGAAATATCTTGATAGCCATGGTTTGATCACAGACGCACACGATCATTTAGTCATATTATATACTCTTAAGCACAGTTAAAGATTTAAATAGAATGTGAACTATATAATTTTAAGTATTTTAGTCACCAGTCTAATATCTTACAATCATGTGCATATAGTAAACATGTGCGTGAAAGGTTATTTTTTAATCAGTTGCTGTAGCATTGGTGTTTTAAGGCGATCGGTTATAGAAAATACACTTGTAAATGTTATCATTGTTAAAAGCTGTGCTATACGTTGACTATGTTAGCGTACTTTCCGTACGAGATTGCTTTTAAGTGTTGCAACAAACGCACGGTTTATATAATCTTATCTTAAGTCAACAAATCAAGTTTCATTATTGATATTTGTACATGCTTGTATAAACTCTACATCGCACAAGAAGTCATAAAACAAAGTATTGTTGAAACTTTATAACGTACCTTTAAGATAGATCTCTCAACTCACCACGTCAACAATTTCCATCTCTATTCGCCTACGATGGAAGCTAACGGGGCAAGATAAATTGTCAAAAACACTTGTCCAACACAAAGTCAATCAGTTCTGTGCAACAAATTTCGTGATCAATGAATATTATCCATCGAAAATAGAACAGTTATCATTATATCCCTTTTTGGTAAACATTAAAGTTTAAAAGTTGCCATTCATATAAGTAATCCCTTCTCATTGTGTCCCTCTTGGTGATTCAGTTATGTTACTTACACTTAGAAGTTTATCTGTATATACCCTTCTTATCTGAGAGGTTACGAACAGTTTCAGTTTAATATTAAACGTTATCTTTCAGATTTGAAATTCGCGTTCATCCTGATATATACGTGGGGTCCACGTAGTACGGTTGGTTTTATGACGATGTCGTAAACTGCAAGCTTGTCGATGTGTTTTTTTATTGTAAACTGATTTTTTTTTTCGTTTTCGTGTCGTCTTTTTGTGCCAGTCATTCCCTGCTGCGTATATTGAGTGTTGTTTTTCTTGTCCTATTTGTTAAAACAAATGTATCAGTTTGAACATACGATACATTGGTATATAAGTCTTGCTAAAATCTCAATCCGTAGATAAATTTTATTTATACATGTATAATAATGATAAAATAATAATAATGTTACTTGTTGTTAGGTCATCGTCTTTGTTCTTAAGAATATATTTGTGTATATATTTCTTTGTAAATACGCTTTTACCATATTTATGTGTTATTTGTAAATGACCAAAGGCAATGTTCTCTGCTGATTATGCAAATTATTAAAATTTGAACTTGATTAATAGATTATACTTAGGGAACGTCAATCTGTATAATATAGTGCATTACGTGATGTGCTGACGTCCAGTTGGCTTCACGATGCTCATACATAGTATAATATGAATATCATTCAATGTATAAACAAAACAAATGTATAACTAACAATTTAGTAAGACCAATGTAGTTATCATTATTCTAACACGATATGCGGATTAATCCATATACGCATAGAGCAAACCAGGGCATGTATCATTACCGCAATAAAACATACCTGTCAAATTGGCTATTACTATTTACTCCCCGTATCACGTGACATATTTATGAATGAATGAACGTAAACTTTATAGTAAAAATATCAACCAGTAGCGAACAAGGCAAGTTGCACGAGTATCCAGTGTTGCAGCTATGACGCATCTACTTTTAGAAACTCCAATAGACTCTCGAAACTGAGTTTCATAAAAACATCTGATTATCAATTCATTTATATATTTTATTTCATGAAATAGATACCATATACTCGTGTTATTAAAATTGTTTCAATGTTTAAAATGTGCTATTTCCTTCAGAAAATTACGAAGGTCGTTTTCATAAACGAGGGAGGTAATTATACTAATAAGCCACTCAATTTCAGCGTGGAAATATGTTCAATGTCAAATGGGTGAAAATGGAATGTGCGCAGTTAAATAGTACGGGATATTATCGTATTTAGAATCGAAATAAAAACTCTGTTCTTGTATTTTGTCGGTGAGTATAACACGGGCACTCGTTCGGATGCGGAAAATTAAATCACTCGTGCTACGCACTCGTGATTTAATTTTCTCGCATCCGAACTCCTGTCCATGTTTTATTCACCGACAAAATACGCGAACAGATTTTTATTTCTAAAGAAATATTATCACTAAAATACATTAAAATAGTGAATGTTCATACTTGATCTTTGCGTGTTTAGTGTAACTACATTTATTTGCAGCAAATCCGGACCTCATTGCTATATATGTACGAATTCGAAAACAACAACGGCGAGTATGAAGCAACCTCTATTTTGTTTACAATAAGTCCGTTTCGTCTAATGCGTTAACTGGTTTGCAGGAGATTCGAAGTTGTTGCTGTTGTTCAATAAATTTATTATTATTATAATTTGAATATAGATTTTAGTATTTTTGTCGTTATACAGTCATATTACTTCATACGTTCTTCCAACAGATTAGTTTGGGATTGTTTTTGGTTGGTGCATCATTTTTTAAGTATATTTCTTATTTCTTGGGAGAAAGAATATAATTATTCATATGTTTGATTTTGACCCTGGTCATAAAAACTGATTCTTTAACACGGACCAGAGTAATCCAAGTATTATCTGAGACACAAACGAATTCATGAAACCGGCTATATTATTGACAATGTAAACCTGACAACGACTTGTCATATAAGTCCTTTCAATCCATGTTGATAAATTATACTTGATATTGAAAATATTTTAGACCGGACAGTCATCACATTGTTACATAGGTGACAGTAGAACCTTTATCTATAACACACAAAATATCCACTAGGTTTCGTTTTGACGTCAGATTTTGAGAAATAATTTCATTTGAATTTAGGCAAGAGTGGTCACTATGTTAGCAGACCGGACAATCAGCATATTGTAAAAGTAAAGGTAGATAGTCTTGTATAAACCTTCATATTTCCACGTCGCATAGGCTACTTACCTACAATTCTAAAGCATCAATCCTGTCTAAATGATCAATGTCAAGTCAATCAGAGGATATTTGTCCTATAACTCTACCAATGTAAGGACTTTAGTACTACAACATATTAGTTCAGTGGTGACAGTGATGACAGTGGTACTGGTGTCAATGGTGATGGCAGTGGTACTGGTGTCAGTGGTGATATCAGTGGTACTGGTGTCAATAGTGATGGTTGTGGTACTTGTGTCAATGGTGATGGCAGTGGTACTTGTGTCAGTGGTGATGGCAGTGGTACTGGTGTCAATGGTGATGGCAGTGGTACTGGTGTCAATGGTGATGGCAGTGGTACTGGTGTCAATGGTGATGGCAGTGGTACTGGTGTCAATGGTGATGGCAGTGGTACTGGTGTCAATGGTGATGGCTGTGGTACTGGTGTCAGTGGTACTGGTGTCAATGGTGATGGCAGTGGTACTGGTGTCAATGGTGATGGCACTGGTACTTGTGTCAATGGTGATGGCACTGGTACTGGTGTCAATGGTGATGGCACTGGTACTGGTGTCAATGGTGATGGCACTGGTACTTGTGTCAATGGTGATGGTAGTGGTACTTGTGTCAATGGTGATGGTAGTGGTACTTGTGTCAATGGTGATGGTAGTGGTACTGGTGTCAATGGTGATGGCAGTGGTACTTGTGTCAATGGTGATGGCAGTGGTACTGGTGTCAATGGTGATGAGTGGTACTGGTGTCAATGGTGATGAGTGGTACTGGTGTCAATGGTGATGGCACTGGTACTGGTGTCAATGGTGATGGCACTGGTACTTGTGTCAATGGTGATGGCAGTGGTACTTGTGTCAATGGTGATGGTAGTGGTACTGGTGTCAATGGTGATGACAGTGGTACTGGTGTCAATGGTGATGGCAGTGGTACTTGTGTCAATGGTGATGGTAGTGGTACTGGTGTCAATGGTGATGACAGTGGTACTTGTGTCAATGGTGATGGCAGTGGTACTGGTGTCAATGGTGATGGCACTGGTACTTGTGTCAATGGTGATGGTAGTGGTACTGGTGTCAACGCTGAGGGCAGTGGTACTGGTGTCAGTGGTGAGGGCAGTGGTACTGGTGTCAATGGTGAGGGCAGTGGTACTGGTGTCAGTGGTGAGGGCAGTGGTACTGGTGTCAGTGGTGCTAGCAGTGATCCTGGTGTAAATGGTACTGGTGTCAGTGGTGATGGCAGTGCTATTGTTTTCAATGGTGATTGCGTTTGCAGTAGTATCAATAAGTTACGACTTCATTGGACATAACAACACAAAAATAACAGCACCCAAACATTTACTTGAATATTAATTTATTACTGTACATCATTTTAGCGATGAATTGCATTCATACACATATTGTGGTTATATGTGCACAGTGTTAAACTTTGCATTGATTTAAAATCCTGATATCAAGATATATAATACATTACACACATTAATATATAAAAATTACACAAAATTGCATTGTTAATCATAATATATGATCCCAATATATGAGCTGCAAGCCTACAACACAAGAAAATGATCCTTAGAACATATTTAACTCTAGGTTTTAATTCTTGATGAATAACAAATCTATGTTAAATCTATGGCCGTACTGTCTAATCTGGTTAATACACTTAGTATTATTAGTCCAGCAAAGCCAACAAAATAACAATTCAAACAAAATATTTGGCCGGAACCAACCACCATAGAAAAGAAGCTCCGAGGCAGGATGATGATTTCACGAGGACTAGTTTCTTTATTACTATGACCAGTATGGCGGTATAGACAGTCAACTCAAAGAAGAAGAAGATTACAAGGGTCATTTAATATATTTGTAGACCCATCATTCTCACTGGATTATATTTGCATTTAAATAATAATTTCTTATATCATTACAAAATTAACTTATTACCTACAGTCAATACAAGTTGATCTTCAATAATGCAAACAAGTAGCATGTAATCACCCGTTCATTATAATAATGCAAGCAAACTTAAAAGATTGTAGTTGTACAAAATTAAAAATAAATAAAATTTACAGGAAATTATCAAACATTTATAGTTACTTCGAATCAGCAATTATATTGCGAATCTTAGTCAGAGAAAACCTGTTAAAATACATGTTACTTTGCTAAAATACAAACACAAAATAAAATGCACCATCTTCTGAATACAAGGAAGATTAAAAATAAAGATAGAGAAAAAATTTGCACCAACACTGGGATTCAAATCTTCAACATGTACAACGCTATTACCTAGCAATTAATGCAAAGTATGGCAGCATCAGACCACTAGGCTATCACAACTACCCGAAAAAGGTTTTGCAAATAACCGGTATCAATGTACTAACATCACACCACACCAGTAAAAGGTTGATATATGGATAACAACAAATTGAGATTTTGCTCAAATCAGAGTCGGAATTAGAGACAAATCTGAAGGTCCAGCTTTTGAAATGTTACTGTAATAAACCCAGAACAACATTTCTGTTTAGTGATGCTAATTTTGAGTTCAGCCTCGAATGAAAATTAACATAAAGACACCTGCCAATATTTGAATTGAGATCTTGCTCAGATTGAGATGCTTCAGGAGATCAGGGCCAGTATTAGTACTACAGAAATGAAATCATGTACAGCATCTTACGCCACTTTCACACATTCATTATGTCTTCTACAACCTGAGTTACAGTAACATATTGGGATCCTTTAAAAAAACATTGCATAATCCCTTACAGTATAGTCTTCAAAATACAATTTGATTATCACACAAGTTGTATATGATACAATATTTTCTCCCACACAGATCTAGTAACTTACTATCTGTATGACAATAGGTAGAAATCAACATAATTTACTTTATTTAGAAAGAATGAAGACTGAATATGGAACTTGTTATGTTATGTATGAATTCTTTATAGTTACAATACTCAGAGGGTAATTTATAATATCTGTCCACAGTTCAAACTATTATTTCTTTTTGTTCCTGTATAAGATAATGTATCATTAAAAATCACTTGAAAGCTTATACAGTAAAAACACCCTAATCTGAAACCTCTCCAATCCGAAATCCTCCATAATCCGAAAAAATTTCAAGGTCCCAATTTTTTTCCTTCTATATTCTTATATAATGGTACATGAAAAAACTCTGCAATCCGAAACCTCTCCAATCCGAAATCCTCCTCAATCCGAACTAAGATTTCAGTCCGGAATTGATATTTTGTTCATAAATTGAACTCCGTAATCCGAAACTCAAAAATATATTCCGGACTGTATATTAATTTGTCAAAGATTTCAACAGAGTGCACCATAATTGACTGGTGACAATACACTCCATTGTTACTGTTTGTATCATAAAAGGTGACACTTTGTAAACAACCTATTGTCTATTGATGTAGAATGACCCCTTATTATCTAGCAACTTAATTGAAAAGTATGGTACATTACTTTTAACACCTTTACACAACTAACATGTTATTTTCTATACATGGACTCATCTTGTATTGTAAGTGGTCTTGATGAAACAGTGGGTTTATATTTAATAAATTTGAGAATTAAAAAGTACTTTTGTCAATATTTAAGTTGATGTAACAAAAGTATGCCATACAAGAGAGTTTTTCATTTTGAGTGGTGTTAATAATATATAAGAATTAATTACTGTTCAACGTATAACACAATGTAATTGGGAAAAGGCAATTGGTTTTGAATGTTAAATAATTTGATCACAAACTGATTTTAGTATAATATTTTTCTTATTAATTATGGCCAGAGAAATACAGCTCAATGATATATAGGAATACATGTATACTACAGGTACTGTGGTTTTCAATACATATACTAGTAGATTATTTTGGTAAATCACTGAAATAATAAAAACCTCCCTAATCCGAAATCCTCTCTAATCCGAACTTTTTGGGCAGTCCGGAGGGAGTTCGGATTAGGGAGTTTCTACTGTATATGATATAATTTTATCTAATGTAAACTACATGAATGCTGCGACATCATGGCGTAATAAACGATGTCATAATACTTGGTATTTGGATGTGTAACCAATTTGTGGTTATAATCAAGACATATTAAAACTGTATCAGTTCAAAAAAGTGTGACAGATATTATGAATCACCCTTTACAATACTAGAAGGACTAATGACAAAAAAACATTTAATAATAGTATTTGTTGAGCAAGCGCCTGGCCTTCCCTTAGGATGTGTGTCAATGTTTTCAGTATTTGATACTTACCGTAAAATTCCAAATAAATGCCCCCGGGTTTTACTTTCTCTGAAAGGAGGGCCTCTGGATAAGATGGATTTGGATTAACCCTTGTGTTTGTGAGAAGATGTTTTAGCTAAAAAAAAGCCGGGGGCCTTTATTAGGGGAGGAGTGTTTATTTGGAATTTTATGGTAAATCATTATAATTGGTACTTGCACACCTCCTTTGCTATGCTCAGAGCATATACAGACAGTTGAAAGGGCAACAAGCCCCAGTTTCACAAAAAGTTATTGCTTAGCTTAGACTATTATTTTGAATTTATAACTTTGAAATACTTTCTTTGTAAAAACTGAAGTTAATTTCAATTGCTCATGAAAAATATTGCAAGTATACATTTTAAATTAGATCATTTAAAATAGCAGTCTTAGCTAAGCAATAACTGAATTCGTGAAATTGGGGCCATTTTGCCCAAAATACAGTAAAATATGAAATACTGCTGATGGACAAACATTCATATTGCTTTTTTTGTTTTCAACTACTAGTAAAAATAAAACAGTTAATCAACGGGTGATAAAATAATAAAATAAATATTACATAAAATAGCACAATGTGTAATCAAAACACCGCTATTGCCAGGAATTAAAATTCCTTGGTTATAAGTAAAATTAAGTCAATATACAATTTACATATTTTTACAACATTTTGCAATAATATCACAGCGAAATAATAGAAAACAAAAAAATTGTCACTACAAGAGATGCACTCCAAATAATTCAAACACAAAATGTTAATTTAAAATTAAGTGTATGTATGGAAAAAACACCAGTAATGAATCTTATCCTCCAGCGAATACCCGAGTACACTGATGTTTGACTATATGCTTGATGCACAGACTACAATTCATTACATGCATACATACATTTCCTGTTACAGGGTTCCCACAAATACTAAACAACACAATTCCCTGACATTTCCCTGACCACAGAGCAGTTGTCCCTGACATTTCCCTGACCACAGAGCAGTTGTCCCTGACTTTTCTAGAACATCTTTCAGTGAACAGCTATAATGCAGAATTCCCTGACTTTTCATTGACTTAAGCTTAGTTTCAAAATTTCCCTGACTAATTTTTGGAAAAATTATGATTTCCCCGACAGTGGGAATCCTGTGTAAACTCCTGTAATGTGCAGATCCAGCTATTTTCTGAGGGGGACCTAAATAGCTAATATCTTTCTCAGGAAAGGGTCAAACCAGTTGTTTTTCAGAGGATGTCCAACCAGCAGAGTTATTGTGATCATGCTCTAAGCCCTGACAAACTATTGTAAATATATATGATAACCAAACTTTGTCAAAATTTCAGTCACTTTGGTTCTCCCTGAATCGCTGCATGCTTGTAAACAGTCTACATACATTTCCTGTACACTCGTGTACACAGTGATTATAATCAAACAGAAATATGGCATCATTTATTGTCCAGACATTTCTCATGGTGAGTCCCACTGTACTGATCATTTCTTCAAATAGAAGACAAAGCGAACATTAAAGCAAACTTCACAACCTGGCAACCCATGCATTATGTTCGAATAGTTTTTCCATTTCCTCAAAACTCTTGTGCACAGTGGAACTTCACAATCTGGCAACCCCTGCGTTGTGCTCTAACAGTTTACCCATTTCCTCTAAACACTCGTGCACAGTGGAACTGAACAATACTGCATCTGTTTCAGCACATGACTTCCAAGCAGACACAAACATGGAAATACTGAAACAAAACAACATCTAGGATCAAACAAAACAAACTCTCACATACAATATGTAGTGGAGACGTTTCTGCTTACAGAGACTTTTTAAGTTTAACTAAATATTTTCATTGCAAAGTCATAAAAAATTATTGGGTTTTTATGCCATGTTTAAATGGATTTTAGTCATGTTTGCAAAAATCAGTTGGCCCTAAATAGTTATGCCCCCATCTTTGATGAGGGGGTATACAGCTTTGTACATGTCCATTGATCAGTTGGTAGACCAAATTGTTTCCATTCAAAAATTCAAGAACACTTGACCCTAGGATCCTCAAACTTTACATGGAGGTTGTTCATCCACAGCAGATCACCCAAAGATTGGGTCATAAAATAAGCAGAATCCTTTCCCAGCTCTTTTAAACAAACACACTTTGCTGATAATCTAGCAATTAATTCATTAATGGCCATACTGGCAAAGATACATACCTTTTCTGTTCTATACGATAGAAAGAACCATATCCTTGTTCAACCATAGGTACCACGCCACCATACACAGGGGTATATCCTGTGAAACTTGTTGATAATGTATAGTTTCCACCACCTCCACTGCAAGTACATGAATAGTGTTTAAAACCAATGCTTTATGCCCTCCACTTATAAATGAGTGTGGGGCACAACAAGACTGCATTCAATAAATGCTTATGCTCTGATTGAAGCAGTGTCCATAATAACTAGCTTAGTTAATCCAGGCCATTATTCAGTTGAAATGTTGGATAGTGTTATATGGCTTTGACAATGTTAGGTGTTTATGATGGTAAACAAGTATTCCAAGTTTGAAAGTAATGCCTTGATGGATTTTGAAAACATTTGGGTTTCAAAAACATTTTTGTTAATATTTTTCATGGGATAGGCTGACAGACAATGCCATTTTAATACCCCCCCCCTACCAATTTCATCAGAGGGGGATAAAAATGCAACCGATGGTGCCAGTGGCTTTCCCTACAGAGAGCTTGCAATAGAGTTAAAGCGTCAGAGAAGTTCTTGTGACATAGTTTAACGTCATAATCTCTGTATAGTATTAGGTGGTATCATTTGAGAGGTGAAATATCAGTCCAGTTCTAACGGTACAACACACTCAAATATATATCTTTTGTGTTACAGCAAGTAAATGCTTTTCACTGAATTTATGAGTGTTCTGCTTCAAAACATGCTGGCATAATAGTCCGGACGCCGGAGTGGGTAACCTAACTTTGGAGAATGCACAAAATGTAACGGTACCAAAGTGTTCAGAAGAATCTGTTGTACGGCACTTAATCACCCTTGGGCATTTTCCAAGATGGCTGCCAAGATGGCCACCATACATTGCCAATCCATACAGTATTTTATGTTCCTGCAAGGAAGTTATGAATTTATGGCGGCCATCTTGGTGACCATCTTGGAAAATGCCCAAGTGTTATTCAACAGATTCTGAGAGACAACATCCTCCTGAACATGTAGGTACAAACTGTACATACTCCCAAAGTTAGGTTCATCATATACACATGACTGGCTGCCATCTGGACTATACCATAAGCAGTCCGGGAACTTTTTGACTGTACCACATAGTAAGCAAAAATGTAACCTTTTAGGATATGATGGGTCAGTAAAGATTTGAGGCATAGGAAGTCCAGCTTCTAACGCAAGTATCTGTAACCCAAGTAAATGTCTATCACAACCTGTAAAACAAAGATTATCAAAAAATAAACAAATATACAAATACATTCCTAACTACAAATACCTCTTACAGCTCTACATCACTTAGAAAAGCACAAATGAAGGTGTAGAACCATCACAAATACGCCCTTTCAAAGATCATGATCTAGGAAATAGAGGATCTTGCATAAGTGCTTATTACATAAGAGTTTTATTAAACGAGTGGACAAAATGATATGACACGAGGTCATATTGTTTTTGTCGACGAGTTTAATAAAACTCGTATGTAATGAGCACAAATGTAAGATTCTATTTATCACATAACCTTAGAAACGCTCATTATTGATCAAAAGGATGATGTACGCTGTATATGTTTCAGCCCAAATTCAGCGGTACAATGAGCGCGACGTCATGGCGACGTTGATATTATCCTGACGTCATTGGCGGATCAATGCATGGATTGGCTAACGTCACGTCAAGCTAATTTAAATATTTATTGCACAGTCTGGGAGTGCCGAACGATATTTACGGCATGGCTTTACGGCACTCCTGGACCGCAGGTTATGTGATAAAGACTGACAATTTGGTTGAAAATCAAACTTGGCTAAGAGATACATTATAGTCAAAAACATTGCCATATAAAAATAAGACAATTAATGACAAATGCCACATTTTCCCCTTAAATAATAATAAAGAATAATCAGGACTTTATCACTTACATATTATGTTAATATAAACACATTAACCAATTTACCTTGTCCATCAGTAGCTTCTGCCATTAAACGATTATGCTTGCTTGCTGCTTTTTTATACAACATCACTTTTGTTCCAGCCTTAAATAATATAGAACACGTTGAGAATAGATATCAACCACACAAACCAAAGGTAGACCAATATACAACCCTGACGTTAATCACAGTTTTCTGTCAACCACACAAACCAAAAGTTCCTGCTAACTACCGGTACTGTTAACCAACAAATTATTTTAAGCGATTTAAGCTCATGGAATTCGCAAGTGGTATGAATTCGTGAAATCAAATATCTGTGAAGATGTTCCAAACTTGAAAAACACGAAAATGTCTTGTTTATGGTAGACTTACTACGCAAACATTTGTAGCTGTGAATATGCCGGCAATCGGAAAAACGCAAAAATTTGTATACGCAAAATGATGTTGGTTTACAGTATGAAACTGAGAACAACTTGAACAACACAGAGTTGTAATGTACTTGTAATTCAAGTCAACGTATGAAAAAAATCATGGAAAGGGATAAAATTAATTAGTTGTACTAAATAACTTTTTTTTTAAATATAATTAATGTTTTTTTCACATTTGTTTTTGTAACACGTTTGTAATTAATAACTTGTTCCGAAGACCTTGCCTGTATATATTTACGACAATAAATTGCTGGCTTAGAATGAGAAGACAGCATCACAAGGTGCTTCTTATGAGCCTATGTTCATGAAAATCAGTACAGGTCATATGTTGACCAAACTGATGTTGAAAAAGCTTTTTTTCCGTAAGTACAGACAATTTTTTCTTGTTTTTTCAAAAAAGAGTTTTTTACTTACGACCTTCTCATTCTAAGCCAGCAAAATATGTTTAAACGTAACTAAAATCTGAAAAAATCTTACAGTGATATTTGGAGTTAACATAGCTTTAGACCAATCTAGAGCTTCGTTTGTACATGATCTTACAGTCTCTGTTCTAGCATGGTAATACTTCCTAGTGGTACCAGTCTGATAGGTTGGTGCGGGCCTAAAATATAACATAAACGACCGGTTCATACAAAATTCTCCCACCAAATATAACATAAACCAGTCTGTCCAAATACAGTGGAACCCCTCTAATCCGGACCCCGCTAATCCGGAAACCCCTCTTATCCAGACAAATCAGTTGGTCCCAAATTTTGTCCTTCATGTTTTAATGTAATTTTACCCCTCCAATCTGGAACCCCTCTACTCCGGAAACCGGACAAATTTTCAGGAACCAGTTATAGATTTGCTCTAAATTTCACCCCTCCAATCCGGACAGTCAATGTAGATAATTTTCGTGTTGACATTTTGACAGGTGTCAGTGAACATTTTGTATATTCCTAATAGCTTGGGGACAATAAAAGGTGTGAAAATTGACAATAGGCTTTATAACTCCAACCAACAGGGGTACAAACAGACATAGTCACATATTTAAATTAATCCAAATAATTATACAAAAATTTAAATAAATGTCATAATTGTCCTAAAATTATTTTGTGATGTAGATAGATGAGTAAAATAATAAAGTTTAATGATATTTTTGACTTGATTAATTCATATTTAATTTCTGAAACAGATTTGTGGGTTAAATGTTTTCAAAATGTAACCAGTTTCTTCACTAGAGCATTTTATTATAGTATCCGGACAACTTGATATTCAGACCCATATTACTAGAATCTCTCAAAATAAAATGAAACTTTTTTGTTTAATACAATTAGTTTTTTGGAATAAATATGTTAGAACAATCTGAAGCATCTAGTTAGTGTCTGTTGTCAATAAGTTTGTGTGTTTTATGCAATTCATGAACACAATATAATCCTTTCCAAGTACGAGGGTTATCAAATAAAATAGGCCAAAGAGTTTTAATGTATAAAAATAGAAACCCCTCTAATCCAGAAACCCCTCTTATCAGGACTTTTTGTCTGGTCCGGACAGGTCTGGATTAGAGGGGTTCCACTGTACAGTCAAATAAATACTTTTAGTGAATGATTTATTTAAATTTTTGCTATATTCGTTAATACGGAATGATTGCAAAAATTACAGTCATAAACTTTATTGATGGCAATCAGAACACAGAAAGAAATGTTTCTGATGTTTGGAAATAACGAACATTTTAAAACACTGCAAACTACTAATTAATAAAAATTCCAGAATATGTGTGCCTCCTTAGCTCAATGGTTAGTGTGCTTGTCTTCTTATCTGGTGAAACAGCTAAATGAGATTTCACTAATAATATCCATCATCATTTATATGCTCCATTTGAACAGCAATGTCGTCCCATTCAAACAAGGATTGTCCTAATTAGTGGTCCTCCATAAAATAAGGGGTCTCATACCAGCAGAGTTACAGTGTTGAGCCATACAGTTATGTACAATTTCAAGGCAAGCAATGTGCATAGATTTGTACTACCTACTTTTTGTAGAGTTTATAGTAAGCATACTGAAGCATCATTTGTACATGTGTATCTGGGTGGAGCTTGAACTGACGTAGGAACTGTTTACCATATTTGGTAAAATGGGACGCACAACTCTGCAAATTGTTAGCCTGAAAAGAAGAGCCAAAATGTCACTAAATATGCCCGGCCAGGGTATGGTAAATGAAAACGAAACAAGAGATATTTGTAAAACATGTATGCCCACATGGCAGCCCATTAGTTAGACATGGTAAAGGTCACCAGTGAACCATGACCTACTGACCTAAAAATAACACAAGTCTTCTACTGTTGATTACCAACCTCTGTGTAGAGTCCCACAACTAAGACAAGGTTATTTTCACATTTTCTCGGTAATTCAAGGGTGAAAATCCAAGAAGGCCTGGGCTGATTTGGCTAATAATAAAGCATGGCCTAGATTTAATGCCCATAAGCATTGTCACTTAGTTTGAAGATGATCAGATGAAAACTGGTTGAACTAGAGTACGGACAAGGTTATTTTCACATTTTTTGGTAATACATGTGCTATAATCCAAGAAGACCAGGACCCATTCAGCCCATAATCAAACTTGGCCTAGATAGCATGCCCATAAACATTATCACCAATTTTGAAGCTGATCAAATGAAAACTTTTTGAATAAGACTACTGTAACAGAGAAATGACCGGACACCACCGCCCAGTCTAAGGGAAGTAACTCTTGCAAAATTAGCATTTTGTCTTCCATACATTTTACTTTAATGAGATTTTTGTTATACTGTTTCGACAGGTACAGTTATATTAACATTCTGTTGTCAATTATTGGTCATTACATGATTTGTGAAAACATCCTAATTCCTCGTATTTACTGGATGATAGGAACAAAAGTTTTGGGAGAGGTAATGGGACTTGAATGAACTTACAATTTTATTGTAGACTGATTTAGCATTAACAATGCTTCTCTCAATGACGTCATCAATGTGGAATTTAAGTTCTTGCGGAGGCTCTAACTGATGAACATCTTGACTACCCTGTATAATATAAACTCATCATTAGCACATTTCTTCACAAACATATCGCCAGCTTAGAAGGAGAAGGTTGTAAGTACAAAAACGCGATTTTGAGAAAACAAGAAAAACTGTCAGAAAACTACTTTTATTTATGGAAAACATGCTTCTTCAACTTCAGTTTGGACAACATGACCTGTTTGATTTTCATGAAAAAAGGCTCGTAAGAAGCACCTTGTGACGAAGATTAAAATATGTAAGGGTCTACGACCTTCTTATTCTAAGCCAGAATATAGAGTGTTCAGAATTCGCACATGTTGAATACAATTGACATTTCAACAATTATTTTCAAATACATTTGAACAGTAAATTGTTAAAGCATATGATCTAATGAATTCGGTTGAAAGCCTTCAACAAACAATGAAGTGGAGCGATTTCTACTCTAAACGAAATTCCATAACACTTCCTCTAGTGTGAATGTCAGCAAACAAAGCAAGAAACGAATTGCTAATTTTTCTGCATTCTAAATGTCAGAATTTCATAATTTTCTAACTTTTTCACGCAAGGAAATATCTGCTTATACAGTATTCCATTTCTACATGTGCACATGAAATAAATACATAAACAAATACATCAAGGGTGTGTTTATAACGTTGTTCAGCACGTTCTGGACAATGGACAGCTCCATTTTTTTTGTAATATGTTTGGAGTGGAACATTGGGCACACTGTCCAGGAGAGCCATTACAAACACACCCAAAGATCATAATTATTACCTGCCACTTTCCTTTACATTTGAGCACATTCATATCAACATAGTATGTACTGGCCACTAGTACCATGGCATCCATAGGTGAATGCTGTAATAAACCAGGTATATAATATATACCTTCAGCGAGAACTCATATTTGCAGCAAACAATCTCTAAGTTAGAAAACATATTCCCTATTTCTAGATATCTGACAGTACAAACTAGATTTCTAAGGACCTAGCTGGATGCTTTCCAAGTGATGTGAAAAATTATCTAACTATAAAACCTGCTTATAGTATGAACACTTCTTTGTGTGTTTATTCAGGTTTAATAACATTTCTAAACAATTTTCCAGTTATATCAAGTGGCCGATTAACCTAACCAGTTTTCCTGGACTGTATTCTAACCAGTACTTACTTCCCCTTCCACAAGCAGCCAGCAACTTCTCCACAGGTGGAGGAAAATCAACATTTGTGTCAAATTGTCCTTAAAGGGAATCTAACCTGGATCACTAGGTTACAAACCCAGTGCATGGTCCGTAGTCGGTACCTCTCCCATCATTGAAGTTGAGTGTCAGTGTATTATGGTCAAAGGAAGGTGATAAATAGTGTGGAAAACCACACAGGAAAAACAGCTTACAAATTATAATCCAGTGGAACTTTGAGCAAAACACTTATTTAAGATAAGGTTAAAAACTAAATTTGTAAGTAAAAGTTCACATTGAGATGTTGCTTAGTATTATAACTATTTCTTACATCACAGTTTGAGGCAGCTAGTCCATTCTTAAAAAAGATCATCGACAAAGATTTATCAAACCATTTGTTAGTTGGATCACCGGCTAGCCCTAACTGGAAAAGCTGGAAGAAATAATACATAATGGATACATGTGCAATGTTTATTGATGATATTATTACATTTACACAGTCATACAGTCAAGAAATATCAATATTAATAATGCTAATAGAAGGTCGAGGAAAATATTTTAACAGATTGGCCATCAGACAGAATGAGAAGAGTGACACCTGGTCCAATATAGGCTTCATAATAATACATCATATCTTGGGGATTAATTAAATATCTCTGACAGCTTATGACTTAATTAAGGGTGACAAATTAGACAATAAATTCAAATACTCACTTCACTCTCATTAGCAGGTTCAGCATCATCAAATACCACACATAACATACTCCTCTGTATTGTTTCTAGAATTCTGTAATTGTCTGGATGTAAGGCACTTAGGTGACTCCGTACCTACAAATAGTCAAATAGTCATACAGTCATACTATGTACCCTGTATTGCTGAATGACCAGCGAGCCAGAGTTGTTATTCTTAAACTTTTAAGGACTTTTTCACCATTTTACAACTGAAACTAGGTATTTTAGCCTTTTGACAGATCAGGATTGGACTTTTGACTTTTTGAAAGCTGAAACTTGGATTTTCAGCGTTTAAGTAATTTGTTTTGTTCAGTTGTGTGTTGGGCATTGTGCCGTGAAATTGTGGTCTGTGTTGTTTCTGTGTTTATTGTGCTTGGCTGTTTTATTTGAGTGCTGCCTTCCATGTCCAATAGTTTATTATCCTTTTGTAGAAGTGTACCAGGCCACAGCATCCATTACTTGGATTGATTGAGGACTGGAATCTAAAGAAAAAGGTAATTTAGGTTGATGCTAAGGGAGACAACTACGATTGTTGACTGGGATTAACAGTTTTTAACATACCTCGAAAAGACAGAAGTGACTCGAATGTACCCTCATAGACATACACTATTACATACAGACGACTCGCCAATACTGAATAACACACATTTAAAATATTTCTACTGATGAGAAGTTTAAAATCTGATACGAGACAGCTCTGTCTCATATGAAAACATCACTGATTTAAGAGAAGAATTCATGACCAGAATCCATACATACGTTACAAAAATTGCAAACATTGATAACATGTTAGCACAAACATACATACTTGGGCCCATGTTGTTCTGTAGTCCCCTGTTAGAGCCCCTACTCCAGGTCCCTCAGGTTCATGTTCACATTTATCTTTAACATATTGAAATTGTCTTTGTAGGTGTGGTGGAGTTAAGATCTCGCCATTTTCATCAACAGCTTTCATTACAAACATTCTTCCCTTACAGAGCACCATCATATGATCTGGACATGGTCCCTCTGATTCTGTAAGTAGGGTATACAATATTTCATATACATGCATTATTATGCTTTATAACATAACCTGCGGTCTAGCAGTGCCGTAAAGCCGTGCCAGAAATATCGTTTTGGCACTCCTAGAAAGTGCAATAAATATTTAAGTTAGCCTGACGTGATGTTAGCCAATCCATGCCTTGATCTGTCCATGACGTTAAGAGAATACCAACATTGTGAAGCTCATTGTACAACTTTTGGTTGAAACCTGTGCAGCAAACATCATTTTGAATGATAATGAGCATATGATCAATCTTACATGGTTACTCAATATCATATTCAAAACAATCATTATTCATATTTACCTGGTTTAAAATAGTTTATGATCTGGTCCCTTTGAGGAGCTGGAATCCTGCAGGTACTCCATAGTCTCTTGAACTGATCCATACTAAGGTGCTGGCCCTTACTATCCTTATCTGGTTTAATATTTTCCCTATAATATACACACACATACAATACACTTTAACTTCTGGTATGTGTTCAATTCAACATACGGAAATAAAAGATTAACATTTTCCTGGGTATACTATCATCCTGTATGAACATGCAGTGGCAAATTCTCCAAAGAAAAAATTAATATTATTAAGCTGAACATAATTATGTATTATGATGGATTAATTAAGTTAATGTCCCGTCCTGAACCAGGCAATCGATCCCAGATCATCCAGGATGACAATCACAAGTTCTTGAAACTCATAGTCAGCACTATAAGTTTCAGCCAGTATATCCATTATTACTGTTATATTGTTAGTTGTGTACAAAATATTATCCCAAATTAAGTAAGACTTGCCCACTATTTCTGCACAAATTATGAAGATTTTTACATGGAACATTAATTCAACAGATCATTAAATATACAATACAGATCTATGAAGCAGGAATAAGAAGACATGGATGATACTACACAATAACATGCTGCTGGAAAGTAATGTGAGCCGTTCTCCAGGACAACCATGCTTAGTGACAATATTGTGAAAATCATGATTTGCATTAGAAAGACAAGACTCTTAAAAACAATTTTAGAAAATCTGACAACAAAGTTACAGACCTTAAGACAGAAGTTATTTTAACATAATTTAAGAGGAAAATTGAATCGAAGAGATAGGGCTATATTATCCAATTACTTAAAATTAAATCAATTAAGAGCATGATTTTTTCACATTTTAGACCCTTTTGTTAACCTTTTTACTTAATTACTGTAATAATATGACTAAGCCTGGTTTTCCTGGAGAACGGCTCATAACGTCCTAGTAGGATAACTGTGCAACACAAAGCAACAAGAAAGGGTTTTGACACAAAAAGTATGTCCCAATATTCTGGCAATATTCATCTGACCTGAAATTCCTGACAATATGCACAACAAAGCTTGGTCCCAACTTTTCATGTGAAGTTTCATTGAAATGTTACCAGGGGTTAAGATAGACCTAGCACAGACAAACTTATGTGACTTCCATCCAGACAGATATCCAGCAAAAATTCATTATGTCTCCCCCACTATACAATTGTCATGTTGGAGACACAATGGTTGACATGGTACAATCATTTACAGAAAAGCAAGCAGATTCATGACAGTAAGAAGTCAAGCAAGCAAAGCAAACTAGAACTATTACTGGAGTGATGAATCATATCCCCGCAGCACTGCTTGACACAGGAATATTATTTAAATTTATAGTTCCTTTCATCTTTTAAAATCCAGTAAGAAACACGACATGCATAACTATATAACCTTTGACCTCTAAGTGACCTTGACCTTTGAGCTAGGTACCTAGGTATTCCGCAAAAAATTAGGGAAAAAAATTATAATCGAAAAAAAATCAACTTTAAAAAATCCACTAAGAAACGACAAAGTTACAAAGCGGACACGACTTGCATGACCATATAATCTTTGACCTCTAAGTGTGACCTTGACCTGGGTCTTGCACATCACACATCGTTTTGATGTGGTAAACATTTGTACTAAGTATCATAAATATCCAATAACAAATGGCAAAGTAACAGAGTGGACACGTATCACATACCTATTTGTGCCTTTTAACCTTTGACTTTCAAGTGTGACTTTGACCTTTGTGCTAGGGACCTGGGTCTTGGGCATGACACACCTTCTTGATGGGGTAAACATTTGTACCGAGTCTTATAAATATCCAATAAGAAATGACAAAGTTACAGAGCGGACACAATTTTGTGCCTTTTAACCTTTGACCTCCAAGTGTGACCTTGACCTTTGAGCTAGGGAACTGGGTCTTGCGCATGAGATACCGTCTTGATGTGGTTAACATTAGTACCAAGTAATATAAATATCCAATATGAAATGACATTGTTACAGAGCGGACACGATTCACATGCCTATTTGAGCCTTTTAATATTTGACCTCTAAGTATTACCTTGACCTTTAAGATAGGGACCTGGGTCTTGCGCATGACACATCATCTTTATGTGGTGAACAGTTTTACCAAACAATGTTAAAATCCAGTAAAAAACATCAAAGTTACAGAGTGGACACAACTTGGATGCCAATTTACCCTTTGACCTCTGAGTGTGACCTTGACCTTTGAGCTAGGGACCTGGGTCTTGCGCATGACACATTGTCTTGATGTGGTGAACATTTGTACTAAGTGATTCAAAAATCCAGTAAGAAACGACAAATATACAGAGCGGACACGATTTTGCTAACAGACCGACCGACTGACCTACCAACACGGTGACTCCAGTATACCCCCTTCAAACTTTGTTTGCAGGGGTATAAAAATTATGACATTATGCTACAAAAGCAATACACATGTGATAGTGTTCAGTATGTATACCAAAATCCTCATACATGATGTAGTTAGTCAAGTTACCAGATTCAAGTGAAGAATACATTGGTTAACTAGAATGTACACCAAGTGACTTAACTTTTTGGCAGAATAATTTTTTATTCTACAAAGAACCAGTGTTTTCTATATATAGTGAAATTTAAGGTGCATTTTATTTTACAACAAGAGCACTGCCAAGAGGTGCAATATAGGCCCGAAAAGTATAGCCCGGACAAAAATTAAGTATGAAAAATTACAAAAGTAATAACTCCAAAACTATGCAATGAAGAGTTATCATGGTTATTGTGCACTGCACTACCCCTCAATAAGATCTATTCACCTTTGAAGTTTCAAATTGATATCTCTAAAACTGTACGAGTTATGGCCTGGACAGGAAATTACTAACGACAGACAGACAGATGGACATACACAGAGGTCATAACATAATACGGCCCTTCGGGCGTATACCGGGCTTACAACAATGCAATGTTACAATTTATTGATGAATTTACCTTTTGATGCCAACTACTAAGTCATATAACATTTATAAATTTTTGAGGAAAAAACGAAGTTCAACCAAACTGGGCTATAAAATGTGTACTTTCGATATAATGCTAGAATCGAAAAAACAATTATGTAATAATGTTTTATAGAAAGGATGTTTTGATTCACCAGCGAAAAAGTTTGAAAAATATAAAGTATTAATTTAGTTCTAGCAACCGCAACATACATGTAAAAGCTTTACTGTGTACATGTAGTAAACATTTACTTTTTTGCCTGGAATATTAATTTTCTAGAATACATTAGACGACTCATTGTGAAAGAATATGGCTAAAGCTGGATATTACGATAACGACTTATTTAATCACATCTACAATAAAAATACAATTTGTATTTACGTTTTCAAAAGGTGCCAGTATTTTACAAGAAAGTAAGTCAAAAGCGCTGCATTTGGAACCTGTGCTCCCTCTGTTTTTGGGAGATAATGGTGCATGTAAGGGCCGGGGCCAGCGAAGTTCACCGAAGGGCTTATTGGCATACGGAAATCTAAGTATGCATATACTTCCCACCAATGTGATAGCTGGAAATATACAATGAAGACAGAAATATTATTCACATTATTAAGTTATCGTATGTAACATTCTTCTGGCACAAAACCAGATATGAAAGCTTATAGCTACTTATCTCCAGTGGACTAAACCAATAGGAACTCTTAACTAGGTTATTCCAGTGGACTAAACCAACAGGAACTCTTAACTAGGTTATTCCAGTGGACTAAACCAACAGGAACTCTTAACTAAGTTATTCCAGTGGACTAACCCAACAGAAACTCTTAACTAGGTTACTCCAGTGGACTAAACCAACAGGAACTCTTAACTAGGTTATTCCAGTGGACTAACCCAACAGAAACTCTTAACTAGGTTACTCCAGTGGACTAAACCAACAGAAACTCTTAACTAGGTTATTCCAGTGGACTAAACCAACAGGAACTCTTAACTAGGTTATTCCAGTGGACTAAACCAACAGAAACTCTTAACTAGGTTACTCAAGTGGACTAAACCAACAGGAACTCTTAACTAGGTTATTCCAGTGGACTAAACCAACAGGAACTCTTAACTAGGTTATTCCAGTGGACTAAACCAACAGGAACTCTTAACTAGGTTATTCCAGTGGACTAAACCAACAGGAACTCTTAACTAGGTTATTCCAGTGGACTAACCCAACAGGAACTCTTCACTAGGTTATTCCAGTGGACTAAACCAACAGGAACTCTTAACTAGGTTATTCCAGTGGGCTAACCCAACAGAAACTCTTAACTAGGTTACTCCAGTGGACTAAACCAACAGGAACTCTTAACTAGGTTATTCCAGTGGACTAAACCAACAGGAACTCTTAACTAGGTTATTCCAGTGGACTAAACCAACAGAAACTCTTAACTAGGTTACTCAAGTGGACTAACCCAACAGAAACTCTTAACTAGGTTATTCCAGTGGACTAAACCAACAGAAACTCTTAACTAGGTTATTCCAGTGGACTAAACCAACAGGAACTCTTAACTAGGTTATTCCAGTGGACTAAACCAACAGAAACTCTTAACTAGGTTACTCAAGTGGACTAAACCAACAGGAACTCTTAACTAGGTTATTCCAGTGGACTAAACCAACAGGAACTCTTAACTAGGTTATTCCAGTGGACTAAACCAACAGGAACTCTTAACTAGGTTATTCCAGTGGACTAAACCAACAGGAACTCTTAACTAGGTTATTCCAGTGGACTAAACCAACAGGAACTCTTAACTAGGTTATTCCAGTGGACTAAACCAACATGAACTCTTAACTAAGTTATTCCAGTGGACTAAACCAACAGGAACTCTTAACTAGGTTATTCCAGTGGGCTAAACCAACAGGAACTCTTAACTAGGTTACTCCAGTGGACTAAACCAACAGGAACTCTTAACTAGGTTACTCCAGTGGACTAAACCAACAGGAACTCTTAACTAGGTTATTCCAGTGGACTAAACCAACAGAAACTCTTAACTAGGTTATTCCAGTGGACTAAACCAACAGGAACTCTTAACTAGGTTATTCCAGTGGACTAAACCAACATGAACTCTTAACTAGGTTATTCCAGTGGACTAAACCAACAGGAACTCTTAACTAGGTTATTCCAGTGGGCTAAACCAACAGGAACTCTTAACTAGGTTACTCCAGTGGACTAAACCAACAGGAACTCTTAACTTGGTTACTCCAGTGGACTAAACCAACAGGAACTCTTAACTAGGTTATTCCAGTGGACTAAACCAACAGAAACTCTTAACTAGGTTATTCCAGTGGACTAAACCAACAGGAACTCTTAACTAGGTTATTCCAGTGGACTAAACCAACAGAAACTCTTAACTAGGTTACTCAAGTGGACTAAACCAACAGGAACTCTTAACTAGGTTATTCCAGTGGACTAAACCAACAGGAACTCTTAACTAGGTTATTCCAGTGGACTAAATCAACAGGAACTCTTAACTAGGTTATTCCAGTGGACTAAACCAACATGAACTCTTAACTAGGTTATTCCAGTGGACTAAACCAACAGGAACTCTTAACTAGGTTATTCCAGTGGACTAAACCAACAGGAACTCTTAACTAGGTTATTCCAGTGGACTAAACCAACAGGAACTCTTAACTAGGTTATTCCAGTGGGCTAAACCAACAGGAACTCTTAACTAGGTTACTCCAGTGGACTAAACCAACAGGAACTCTTAACTAGGTTACTCCAGTGGACTAAACCAACAGGAACTTTTAACTAGGTTACTCCATTATCCTAAACCAACAGGAACTCTTAACTAGGTTATTCCAATGGACTAAACCAACAGGAACTCTCAACTAGGTTACTCCAGTGGACTAAACCAACAGAAACTCTTAACTAGGCTATTCCAGTGGACTAAACCAACAGGAACTTTTAACTATGTTACTCCATTATCCTTAACCAACTGGAACTCTTAACTAGGTTACTCCAGTGGACTAAACCAACAGGAACTTTTAACTAGGTTACTCCATTATCCTAAACCAACAGGTTACTCCATTATGCTTCAATACTTTTTCGTTCTAAAAATGTTAAGATAAGGACTGCCCTACCACAAACAACAACTTAGCACACAAACACTCTGTGGCAGGATCATGTGTGGATCCTGCAATTTTTCACGGTGGTCTAACCTGTGATTTTTTGTCTAACCTGTGATTTTTTTGTCTAACCTGCGATTTTTTTTCAGAAAGAATTCAAGCCAGCTATTGTGCTCAATGTTTTTAGGTTTGTCCTGACCCGACAAAAATGTACGAAATGATACTTTTGCCAAATTCCAGGGGGAATCTGGATTCCAGGTCCCCACCTCTGGATTGGCACATGAGTAAGACAGGTCTCAGGGTAGATATAAAGTATGACAACAATAACAGTAGAACATAGACAGGTATATTTAGCCGGAGATAACTCTAGCCTTATCAATTAACAAACATGCATCATGTAAACAATGCATGGTCGTCTGACGGCTTGTTATCAGTGTAGATTTGAAAGAGTGTATGCATTAAAAGTGAATATCTACAAGCTTCAACAAATAAATTAAGTTACCATGACTACAGAAATGACAACAGTTTCCATAGTTTGAATGTTGGTCAAATGAAAAGAGGAAACATGCCAAGCGCCAACCTATAATGATCAGCATTGACTCCAGCATGAACAAAGGATGCCAGATGGGCCTGATTAGCAAAAAAGCACTCCTGCAGATCATAAGGCGGCAATACCACTGGATTTGTGACCCATGAATTATTCAGGTGCTGGGTATAGAGATTGTAATGGAGTATCAAACAAAATATACCTGTCCATGTCCTTAATAATAGGGAGGTTGCAAAACAGAATATGTATGTGTACAAGTATGTGTATGTCAAGAGCATTGCTCAATCTATAGGTGTGTGTGGTTTCTACAATTATAATAAAGAAAGTGTGCCCACAAATATATTTTGATATGTTTGTGTTCTTCATACATCACACAGTTATACATAGAGCATAGTAAATTCATTATTATTTTACCCACATGCTCACAAGTTCTATTCACACTCATGTTGACTCATTGCGAAAACATGCTTGAACTGTCATGATCTTATGTGTACAGGTTTTGTTATGAAAGGAAATTTAAATTTCATAGTTTATGTGTACATGGGTAGTTTATATTATAAACATACAGGTTTCTGTACGCATCTGTTTTGCAACCACTAATATCTACTGACTAGCAACTTCTGCAAGTATACGATGCAGAACAGTCAAGTAAATCTAGCATGTGACTAATATATACAGTAACTATAGCAACACAACATCAACATGAAGCCACAGATTATAATATACAGGGTGTTTAAAAAGTTTGTTCTCAATGTTTAAGTTTCAATCATTTATTTTCCTGACGTTAGAATAATGTACAACATTCAGGTTAAATTTCTGAGCGTTCTACAATTGTTCTCATCATTCGAGCATTAAGTGAAGCTATTTGTGTAAGAAATTGAAATTGTACACTGCATACGTGTCTCCGATAAAATTTAGTATCAAATTAAATTTTGAGAACAAATATTTTTAAACACCCTGTACATGTAGGTACCATAATTATATGGTGCAACTGTACATGGTGCACATTTGCTTATATGGCAATAGAATATACCACAACTCACAATCGAAGTGATTAGACTCCTAGCTTCAAGTAACACTATTCCATCATATTCAATAAAACCTCATGTAAGACTAAAAAACTAGAACTATCACTGGAGTGATGAATCATACCCCGCAGCACTGCTTGACACAGGAATATTATTTAAATTTATAGTTACTTATATCTTTTAAAATCCAGTAAGAAACAGGACATGCATAACCTTTGACCTCTAAGTGACCTTGACCTTTGAACTAGGGACCTAGGTCTTCCGCAAAAAAAAAATGGAAAAAAAAATCAAAAAATAAATAGAAAAACATGATTGATATGGTAAACATTTGTACCAACCACTTTTAAAATCCACTAAGAAACGACAAAGTTACAGAGTATTATAAATATCCAATCGGAAATGACATAGTTACAGAGCGGACACGATTTTGTGCCTTTTAACCTTTGACCTCCAAGTGTGACCTTGACCTTTGAGCTAGGGACCTTGGTCCTGCACATGACACACCCTCTTGATGTGGTTAACATTTGTACCAAGTAATATAAGTATCCAAATATGAAATGACATAGTTGCAGAGCGGACACGATTCACATGCCAATTTTAGCCTTTTAATATTTGACCTCTAAGCATGACCTTGACCTTTGAGGTAGGGACCTGGGTCTTGTGCATGACACACCGTCTTGATGTGGTTAACATTTGTACTAAGTAATATAAGTATCCAATATGAAATGACATAGTTACAGAGCGGACACGATTCACATGCCAATTTGAGCCTTTTAATATTTGACCTCTAAGCATGACCTTGACCTTTGAGGTAGGGACCTGGGTCTGGTGCATGACACACCGTCATGATGTGGTTTACATTTGTACCAAGTAATATAAGTATCCAATATGAAATGACATAGTTACAGAGCGGACACGATTCACATGCCAATTTAAGCCTTTTAATATTTGACCTCTAAGCATGACCTTGACCTTTGAGGTAGGGACCTGGGTCTTGTGCATGATACACCGTCTTTATGTGGTGAACATTTTTACCAAACAATTTTTTAATCCAGTAAAAAACAAAGTAACAGAGCGGACACGACTTGGATGCCTATATAACCTTGGACCTCTAAGTGTGACCTTGACCTTTGAGCTAGGGACCTGGGGCTTGCGCATGACACATCGTCTTGATGTGGTAAACATTTGTACCAAGCGATTTTAAAATCCAGTAAGAAACAACAAAGTTACAGAGCGGACACGATTTTGCTAACAGACAGACCAACCGCCCGCCCGACCGACAGACACAGTGACTCCAGTATACCCCTTTCAAACTTTGTTTGCAGGGGTATAATTATACTGATCACCTAAAAATCAAAAACACAATTTTCCAGACCATTTGCATCACATTCCCTCTTATGGAAAACTATGAAAACCACTAAACTGAATAACGAAACATGCCTAGGACTGCACGGTCAACTTTTATAAGTGTATATTGTTAGAGTAAATGAGTTTAAATTGATTATGCACAAGATTCAACAAAAATCGACAATAGAAATGCATTTTATTGTCAATCTTTATTTGTAAACAAGGCTAGTGTTACTGTCTGCTCACCATATAAGGTTAATAGCACAAAATAAACATAAGAGGGCTGGCTGAATACAATGTAACTTGCAGGGTTAAACATATAACAATATAATCATACTGTTTTATCAACTGCCAATGTTTGTTGTTGAGGTAGATTAGAAATGCAGCTCTCTCCACATCCGTACCCGTTTTAGGGGGTAAATGATTATGTAAGTAGGGCCCAGGACCAGCGAAGTTTAAATAGGGAGCCAGAGGTAGACGGAAATCCAAGTAGGCATATTTCAGCCACCAATCAGCCAGCTGTAGATATAGCAATCATACAATGTAAGCATTAGAGGTATAGTACAACCTCTCCAGAGCAATAACCTTATCACCATGTTTTATTGTTGTACAGGGTTGTTCCTGTGGAGATGTAGAATTGATATTCCTATTTAATTATTACTTCTAAATAATACTGTAAGAGAGAGGTTCTTAGGTTCTTGTCAAAAGGTTGGCCACTCTGGAGAGGTTGAACTCAAAGATCTAAAAAAAACATGTATTTGTATACCTTTGTTGAACTGTTCTATCTTTATCAATATAAATTCTTTGGTATCACTATGTCACTGTGTGGGGTCAAATCCATAAGCTTCCATTCTGGCCCGAAGTCTTAATTCAAACCCAAGCTACTATTTTTAAAAGCTGAATCTATACTTCATATATAAATTATAAAAATGCTAAAAAAGTGAACCATGGGTGAAGTGCCTGTTTGAATTCAACTCATGGTCTGTTTTTATTTGCTTTTATTTATCCTCTCCACCGGAAATCCATATGGGCGTGGCCCCCAGCAGAGGCTAGTCACTTTAGTTTTTGGGGGATAGTGCATGATACAGAAGATGCCCCAGTTCCAGACGCATCCCTGGTTCTTTTACGTGCCGATGTAAAGCATCATACAGGGGACCTCGCTTAACGTCTCGTCCAAAGACAGTTAGTAATTTTAGTTATGTTAGGTGGGAAACACTGAAAAGCATTTCTGTTTTTGACCGTCTGGAGTAGGGATCGAACCCACAACCTTCAGATCAGCAGTCAATAGCCCTTACCACTAGACCACTTGTCCACCTTCTGTATGTGCAAGTCTATATATAAATGTGTCTTTGATACTTGTCTTCTAACGGATCGAAATCATCTATTTGTCTTGGATCTAATAAATGGCAGCTCCAAATGTAAGGCTACAAAAGCATACAAGTTAAACAACATGAACAAAGTATCATACCCAATTCTTTTCCACTTCACCTCTATTGACTAGCTGTTTATGAAGTTCTTTCCCAATACCTGATGCAAACTGTTGGACAATAAATTCAGTCTGACGATACTCAGCTTCAGTGACATGGGGTTTCACTATCAAAGTAGAAAGATCAAATTTGTATTAAAAACTTTTACTTGAACACATATAAATTATGTGTAAAATATTATCTTATTAAAAGGATCTTACATGATTGGCTATTTTTTAAAACTTAAAAGTCTTTCAAGAACAAGGCTAAGATGACCATAGGTCACACACCTGTGTAATAATCACACATTGGATGAAGAAAATTCATGTTAAGTATGCCTTATGCGTTCGTATATACAAATAGGCCCCTAACTTCAACTAAAACTGCGCTTAGAATTGAAAGAACAATGTTACCAAATTAACTAAACCCATATTTATAACAATACATTTACAAACTGTAAGTAAGTATATTTCTCAACCTGAATCCAAGTATCTGTCTAATGTATGTTGCAAGGTTGGCACTGGTAAGCTAGGTAATTGGTCATCATACTGGAAAGTCTTCTCGGTTTTAGACATAAACAATGCCTCAATATCTATCTTATTGTTGTCTGCCATGTTAACTAAAAACAATAAGTAAAATCCATTTTCAGGGAAAAAATTAGAAGTTTGGAGTATCAACAAACGCTATTTAAATATTGACAAGAGTTATTAAAATACAACTGTAGCATATTCAAATGCTGATATATAACTCTTGAACTGTAAAACTTTTGGCTGCACATAATGCACTGGTCAGTCAATTGAAACTATGGCCCTGCCAACCCCGCAGAAGGGCAGGAAATAGCAGGGGAATCATCCAATATTTTTACCATTCCGATGTCCCTGCATTGTCAGGTGAGTGCGGGGCTTTTGTTTCACGTCAAAATTGAGGGTAAACATAGCTGAAGTACACCTGCTAGGTATAGGGAGGGGAAATTTGCGGGGGTTTACCATCTGTATGGCCCTGGGGGCAGGGATTTTACCAGGGGTTTGAAAAAGCAAAGAAAAAATCCTCAACATTCCACAGGGTTGGGGAAAGGGCATGTTTTCAAATTCAATCGACTGGTGCATTATGCAGCCTACATTGTACCCAATTTTGTTGCTGCAGATTTGGTCATATGGCGATTGTTTACTCTTTTCGTTACTAAACCATGACAGTAACTGAACCTGACATGTTGAGGGAATTTACAGTCCCAACCTCCCAGCCAGTCGGACACCGAGTTAGACTAGTCGTACATGAGGCACACATGTATGGCCTTGTATTGGTCTTCTCAGTAATACATTAGAGGTTATGGAACCATAGAGCGAGACAGCCCATTGGCAAATGGTATTAAAGTCGCTTTATCTTACGCATTATGTTATGTGCAGGATCCTTACATGGGACAGAAAGACCTGAATGCACAATAGCCACACTTGGTCGCAGCTTGGGCACTGAGAGGTCACTCCAAAGCTAACTGTGCGGGGGGGGGGGGGTGACACGGGTCCCGGAAAATGCAGAACATTTCAAAATCTCAGATTTCTTATACATGTATATGTCACATGCTTCAAAACTGAAGTAGAGCACTAGCCTATCCGAAAAATGCACTATCCGAATTTGATTCATTTGCAATTACTTGTCTGTGCACATCGATCAAATATTGCATTTTTAAATACTTCCAATCACATAGATAGCAAGAGTGTGATAAATGATCAAAACCTGTAAAACTCACACTGTCACTATTGCGAGCGTCCTAAATATACAATAGTAGCGACAAGTCCAAATTCCACTAACACATCACTCAGACGCTCGTTTTTTACAAGGACAAGCGTTTGCATGAGCAGGTGTAAAACGCGGAACATCTAGCTCTCGATGTAGAATTTACGTAACCCACAAAAATATTTTTTTATTTAATATGCACATATTTTAATAAACTTAGTCGTATGTTAAAGCTTTCCCAAACCAATGATCTCAACTAACGTTATATTCAGATATTTGCCAAAACCACTTATGACATAGAATCGACATCACCATTATTTTTTTAGTTGGGAGTGGCAATTGTTACGGCTCCCGTAAGAATAGTGACAGTCCCGAAAGTGACTAATGTTACGGCTGCGTTCAGTTCTAGGTGAAAACCTGGCATACTTTATTTTAATACTTTTCAATGACATTAATTTGTGCATCCAACCAATCAGGTGTAAATGATTAAAAATCTTCCGGAAAGACAGAGAAGATTGGTATGGTCAAAGACCTAAATATATATTTAGGTCTTTGGTATGGTGGAAGCTATGTTGTTTTTGATGAGTATCATGCTTCCACCGGTGGAAATCGACACGCCGTGTGACGCAGTCTTCTTAAAGGTGGACTGCGTGTATCAACAAAGAGTCTGTGATTGTGGGATCCATATACAGGCTATAACTAACAGCGACATTGGCTATGCTACTAACTAGCCTTCTGGGTGCCATCTCCAAAATTACATCAAAATTTAAGAAATCAACCATCTGGATCACAGGTGACTTCAACCTTCCAGATATCCAATGGACACACAGTTATATTGCTGGTCACAACTACAGGAAAACTATTAACGAAACCTTCCTTCAGATAGAACCAGACCTCGGCCTCTCACAGATCGTTGATTTTCCAACCAGTGGTAGCAACACGATAGACTTATTCCTGACTAACATACCACAACTTGTCAACAGATGCACAGCCATCCCAGGAATAAGTGATCATCATGCTCTTTTCATCGACACTAACTCCTGTGAAACACGGCGAAAACAACCGAAACGATCCTTACATAATTTATTTATTATGTGGAATAAAGCAAACACAGACAGCATCAAACTGTAATGCAAGTCACTCTCGGACACATGATCGAGTCTGCTAAAAAACATCTTGGTATCAACTAACTTTGGCAAGTGTTTAAAGAGGGCTGCCAACACATCATCAAGGACGAAGTCCCATCACGACAAAACTCGCAGATATTTGAACAGCCATGGATCTCTAGGAATATCAGGAGGATGTCGTCAAGACTGAAGAAGAGAAGGTTCAGACAAGCCAAGATAACTGGAAATCCAACTGACTGGACAAAGTACCAAGACAGCAAGAGAAGCACACAGCGAGCTTGTAGATATACCCACAACGACCACCGTAACAACATATTAGGAGAGGACAACACAAATCTTCTGGTCGTACATCAAGTCAAGGAGGAAAGATAGCGTTGGGGTCCCTCAACTGAAGAAGGATGGTATTACTTACTGCAAAGCACAGAAGGAAGCAAAGGTCTTGAACGACCAATTCTCTTCAGTGTTCACAGATGAAGACATGACCCGCCACCCCTCACTCCCTCCCAGTAGCACACCTTCTATGAAACCTATACCGGTCACAGTCAATGGGTCTACAAACAACTACAGAAACTGAAGCCACACAAAGCCACTGACCCAGATCAAATCCCTGCCTGCAGAGATCGATCAACACTGGCCAGATTCCAGACGACTGGAAATCAGTCCACGTCTCACCTGTGTTCAAGAAGGGCAACATATCCTCTGCCACCAACTACCGTCCAATCTCTTTGACATCTATTTCTTGCGAGCTCATAGAACACATCATAACAAGTAACATTGCTTCACATTTCGACTCCTTCAACATCCTAACAGGCAGTCAACACGGCTTAAGAAAGAATAGATCCTGTGATACACAGCTTATACAGACAGTAGACGATCTAGCCAAAGGAATAAACAAGAACGAACGAATTGATGCAGTTACCCTAGACTTCTTAAAAACATTCGACAAGGTATCACACAACCGTCTTCTACAAAAGCTTGAACACTACGGAGTCCGAGGCACTACTCTTTCTTGGATTAGAGATTTCCCATCCTCCCGCACCCATAAGGTTGTCCTAGACGGTTCGAGATCGTCAAATGCGCCGTTACATCTGCTCTTCCTTGCATACTAGTACATTAACGACCTACCAGACAAGGTCACCTCCAAGGCAAGCCTCCTTTCTCGGACTGTGAACACTCAAGCAGACTCTGAAAAACTCCAGAAAGACCTAGACCGCCTCCAGGAATGAATGAATGACTGGCAAATGGCTTTGAACCCGGACAAGTGCGAAGTAATCCAGATAACAGCAAAAAGGAAACCACTACAAACCAACTACTCCATCCATGGTGTTCAACTATCAACCACTACCTCTGCAAAATACCTTGGTATCACAATCACACCTGATCTTTCCTGGAACCAGCACATCGACAACATAACTCGTAAAGCAAATTCAACTCTATCATTTCTACGCCGCAACATAGAGTCATGCCCGTGTCAGCAAAAGCATCTGCCTACTAGACATACGTTTGACCGTCTGTCGAACATGCTTCCACAGTCTGGTCTCCTCATACTGAGAGCCTCAACAACCAACTAGAGATGGTTCAGAGAAGAGCTGCTACATTTGTCAAGCGATACTTCAGAAGAACCAGCAGTGTTTCTGACATGATCACAGATCTGAAGTGGGACACCCTACAAAGACGAAGATATCACGCAAGGCTGTCCATGCTCTACAAGATTCAACATGGACTGGTCGACGTCACACCAGACCCGCCTCTAGGACCATCAAGGTCTACCAGGTATAACGATCAACAACTGACACAGCTCTCAACTGCCAAATTCACCTACCAACACAGCTTCTTTCCAGCAAGTATCGTCCTCTGGAACAGGCTCCCCCAGGTCGCTATCAGCCAAGGCACCTTGGCAGGTTTTTAGACAGCTTTGGCAGGAGTTCAGAACTAGACTACTGCTTCGTTTTAACGTGATTTGAAACTGTACAAAAACATGAGACTTTTTTTTAAAGAAACACTGTACATGTATATAGAAGTTGCTGACTGCTGTGTGTGAACAGTTTTTAACATAATTATCGCGAAATACTCAAAATTAGGGATGCGATTAATGAAGATGAGATGATGATGATGATGATGAATAACAGTATACAGTTCTATCGTAGAATCAAATAAAAATCAATAGATCGCAATCTCATCCCAGATCCAAGATCTCTTAAAGCCATAAACAATTAAACTGTGTAAGTATTATTAGGATTCGTGACCGGCTGTAGCAATGCATTGATGTATTTTTTTATTAAGTCAAAGATCATATTCTAGAGTATTCTATGATTAAGTTAATTCAGAATTAGAGATCCTAGTATGTAAACAAACCAAATTTGAACGGATCTACGCTCATAGCCAGACGAACAATTATCGCTCCATGATGTTTAATAAAAGCAGTGACTTACTTTGACTGTTTTTGACAAACGGTCTGTTTGGAGGGGTCAAACATCGGTTTGAGAGCACGGACAGAGTTGCAACTTAGCAATATTGTTCATAGATGGTATTTCTTAAGATCTGTGAGGTTAGATAGTTCAATACTGTAGCAAACTTGTTAATTTCTGGCAATGAATGTGAGATTTGAACATTATTTTCTGCATGCCGTGTATAAACAGGCGCTATCAGCTTTATTCCGCAAAGATAACTTGCGAGACTCTTTGAATAGTACATTTCAACCTTTGTGGTCATTCACAAATTCTTAGACCCAAAAGAAATCTCGAAATCGAGATTTGCTGGGAAGATATATAACATCACTACTCACCCGTCATCAGTGTTCACCTCTGTTGTGTATGTGTCACTCGGTGGGTTATTCGTCGGGTTATACCGTGTGATGTAGTACAGAAGGGTTTTAACAATAAAAATAATGTTAGTTAAATATGTATACAGCTCGCAAACGATAGATTGTTTACAAACAGAGATTGATATTTAAACACGACCTATTTCAAGTGTTGTATGAAATTATAGAATCTAGATGCTTTAAAGGTGGCTATGCATGAGATTGGACAAATACAACATAGATGGCATATAGTTAACCATGAATCTTCTTTCTCTTTTAGTTCGTACTTTTCTTCGTTTTTGAGGATTTTTAAGAATCAACTAAATCCAATGCAGAGGTTCATTGGAAAGATCTAACTATGTTGCCTCTATAAATAAAGTCTTTATTATTATTATTATTCGTTATAAATATTATACTGTCTTCTAATTGCTTCTAATTGCTTCTTGTCATATGTACGATAATGGAGGTATTCACCTTGTATTTGTGCTACATGTTCATACACATACAATATGTAATCAATTTCTATTGCTGGTGATTTTTGTATACATGTATTCCAATAGTGCGAGGGATGTTTCATAATTAATGCAACTGTTTTCTCGACATTCATGTAATGACGTATAGCACAACCAGTAAAATAAATTTTCTGACTTATTTAACTCGTCCTGTCTGAATTTTGGTAACTGTATAGTGAGACACATACGCGTATAATCAGGTTTCAAATAGGTATATTAGTACAACTGTATACACTTATTGCCGGTGGATGTTCTTAAATCTGGCAACCCATTTGAGAATAGAATCATGTTCAATAATATTGTTGGTATTAATGCAAAAATCATTTGTAATGAAATATATTATGTTTATCGACACAATTAAGTTTCATTTAATACGGTTACAATATTAATATCCCCATTAAAATCTGCGAGGAAGCAATAGGCAGAAATAAAATTTCAGAATCTGCTCATGAAAAATCAAGCTGACCATGTCGTGAAGAAAAAAAATATCTTTGTAATTTTTGATAACGCTTTTAAGGTGAAATATTAAAGAACGAGACAGTGTAACATTGAACTGTGTTATTTGTAAAATAGTTGTCCCTAAATTGGACTTTATTCTGAAAAAATAATGATGCTATGAAAACGATAGCTGTCGTTGCATAACAATTAGTTGGTCAAAGAGTACAAAGAGTAGTGTAGCTGAAAAGGCATAGGCACTACAGGAGTTGTATTCGAAACAATTATGACAATACACGTTTCCAGACTCGATACATGGTAGTGAAACTGTAGGATCATCTTCCCTTTTCACCAGCCCTATAATCGGTCTAACATCCATTCGGAGGTGTCAAAAAGGCTTTACAAAGTGGACAACAAATTGGAAATTGTGCCTGAACATGAAATGAGAATACGTACACGTAATTCAATGGAATGCTTAGTTGCATTACTTATAAAACACACCTCGTTTGTCCAGGTTGAACATGTGATCATATGTGCAGCCTATTTTCATAACGTTACCCAGTCATTATTGTATGCAGTCATAATTAAATGACGGATAACAGAGACAATATCAAGTTACATAAATTAATTCATCAGGATTAAGTATTTTTAACATGTGCCCGAGGCAATTAAAGATATACAATTAAATGCAAAATTTATTATTAGACTATAGATCTCAGTAGCTAGCCAATCAGCATGGAGAAAAAGTGTTGAATAAATCCCGTATACAACACTTTGCTGTGGTATATAATAACAATAGATTGCTATATACTATAGTAGGCCAAGCAAAATAATTGAGCATAGCTATAATAATGTATACATGCATTTAGCACAGAAAATGTGGATGCCAAACATTTTTGATACCAAGCTTAGTTAAGTCTATATTATAACAATACTATGTTTTAAACATGTAACTAATTGGACTTATTAGAATACATGTACATGTATATCAAACCTTTCTACATTTGTTCATAATTACTCTCATAATCTGAGACAGCAATTTTGACAGATAATTAACCAATTAAGGTATTGCCAACATCTCTGCCTTATCAGTAGAGGGTGAATGCCGTGGTAGCTTCTATGACTACAGTATAACCTCTCTAGGGGACATATGTAGTGCAACAACCTCTGTATAACACAACCTTCAAAGTTACTTGAAGTTATTACATGCATATAATTTTCTAAACAATGACCAATATTTGCAGCCCACAAAGGGTCTCACTCTACAGAGGTTAAAACCAACTAAACGATTAAAACAAATTGTAGGGGTTCCAATGGTGTCTGCAGGTGATTGAAGTAAATGACTTTTATACTATCACAACCCATAATTTACAAATTAAGACCTCACCTCCAAGACCACCTCAAAATAAAGACCACTACTTTCTGTCCACTGACTTGCACATTATTCAACCTCAAATTCACAGTGAAATTGCACCTATATGAAGACCACCTCTTTAACAAGATTGGCTCAGAATTAACCATTTTTCGTTCCGTTTTCATCTGTTTGCTCTTTGATAGAATGATGCAAGTTTTTTACAGTCCCAAGAAGGAATTTCATTATTGAGGTTTTACTGTAAATAGATCTTTATATGCATCATGCAACACTTAACATATTACACCAGCACTTAAATGGTTAATCATACCCTATGTACCGGGTACTGGTCGATTTATAGGCAAGGTGTACCTGATAAACAAAGATTATTTATATATAGTCTAAGTCAGATAGAACGGCTCGTAGGTGTTGATATGGGATTATAATCCTCGTTTCACTCGGAGTTATAAACCCCATATACAACACCTACTCATGTTCTATCCTATATTTATCAATTGGACAATAAGTATCAGTATATCAAGCGAAGCTCTCTTCGTCTAACCAATAAAACGACTATACGGTTTGAGTACCATGACGATTGTAGAAATTAGCGTGAATAACATACTGCGAAAATGCCGTTAAAGTAAATATAGACCAGTAATAAAGTTGTTTCAATTCGTAATTACTTATGATAATAAAGTTGAATTCGTGAATCTTAGCTTGTTGCGTTTTATTGCAGTATCACCTATTTTAAATTGATAGTTGTCTAAAAACAAAGATTGCGAAGCGGTTTAAGGTAAAACACTCGTTAACGTACATGTGTACTATGATTCCACGTAAACCATCAAGAGATGTCAGCACCATCATTTGCTATGTTTCATCGTATGACTAGCTGGCTAACATAATATTTGCATCAATGAATAGACATATTCAGCTTCAAACGAATATTGAATGAAACATACGGGCATTCCTCTCATAAGAAAATGTGTATTTTTATCCTCGCGCAAGCATAGTTTCAGACCGATTTACCATTACTCTTCATTCCCTTTCAAAACCATGATTGCAAATAAATCCAGAAAAAGAAACAGTTTTGCCGCTTCACATACATGAATGAACAATTGTCTTAATTCAACAATACAAATGCAGACTTGTCAAGGGATACCACCATTTGTAGTCAAACCTAGTTTTCTAACCGGGACTAACTATGTTGATTTGGTATTCAGTTGGAGATCGGTTAGGACTTTTAGTGAATGCGCACAAACACATATCTATTGTGCAACCAGAATGACAGTCACTAGTTAAATGATAAGCTATTTCAGAGTATAAACGTATGTTTTATCTTTATGCAAATTAAACAAAAATCAACAACGGGAATACAAATTCATTGCACAGTGTTGACATAGCAACAGCAGTACGCGTAGTTAGCAATAATAGAAGCATAATTATATACGAGTGTAATCTTGAATTAATCGCACTGTTTCAAGTTCAAGTACTACCATTCTATTTGTTAGTAGTTTTTCTTGTAGTTTCACATTTACAAATTACTTCTATTCCATTTGTCGCGTACGGTTTTATTTGTTCGCAACGGTCTTAATTGTTACTCACATATTCATGCAAAGCTTATGCTTGAGCAAACTTATGTACATCTATATGTATACAATTCATAATTAAAGTAAGGTCAAACAACAAAGTCACAAGCGCATATTGAGAGCTGTGTGTTCCCATGTACATGTCATTCAGTACAAAGTAATTTACTATAAGTACACATTTATCCCACCCCACAATCTGACCGCGCTGGTGTTGACCGACATTTCATATTAAACATAATTGCCATATTGACCACTTGTCCATTGAAAATACGTGTAAAAGTTGACCACCATGTTATACATAGTACATGTAGCATATATCCTTTGATGTGGCTTACTGGGCACCGACAATTGATATGTTTTAAATATTAGATTTTCGGTATTCGGAATAAAAATGTACGTACGTTTGATTACTCAGCACTTGAAACAGAACAGATCGGAACATAACAAAATAGAACAACCACATATTCTAAATAGACCTGTACAAAATACATACTAACATAGTCACTTCTTTAAACAGGAAACGAATGGCTAACAGACTAAAATGAAACATAGGAAATTAAAACAATGAAACGAGAGCTTATAGGATTGATCGGGGGCGTATAGTGATTGGCCTGTCCGTCAGTCCGTCCGTCCCTGGTTATCCCATATTGACCGTTTCGTCTTACATCAATATGGCTTGCTACAATGCTCTCATACTTGTATGGATGTAGTAATTGAACACTCTCCATACACATATATCAGATTAATCTCATTTTGACCTTCACATTGACCTAATTTTGGACTTTGAATTATTGAAGGGTCAAATTGTTGGCTAACCCAAATTGACCGTTCCATCTAAAATCAAGTTCATCAAGGCATTGCATGCTTTCAAACTTGTTTACCATCGAAAGCCCCTTACATTTTCAAAGTGATGTAACAGTATCCAGCATTTTAACATAATTATGGCCCCTGATTGACGTAGCTTTTTATGGCCAAGGCTTCCATGAGGACATAAGCATTTATTGAACACAGTCTTGTTTGTTGTTGTTGTTCTTGCTTGGTAGTCTCATTGCTTCATTAACAATGTGTGTTAGTCTCTGTATTAGTTATTTTTTATTTCTGAAATAACATACACGTATGTGTTGACATTAGATAACATCTACTAGAAGTTGCAAGTACAATCAATAGTGCGTGTTGTGTAATAACGAATTTCGTTATACCAATAGAACAAGTGATGGTCATAGAACTAAAACGTCATGTTCCATAGATTTCGCTGCTAGTAGATGTGCTATAATAACTATTGCTACTGCATAACTTCTTGCACTTCCTGCGGGATACTCACACCTTTATTTAACAAATTTCCATTTTTATTTTAATTAATACGAACAAATGTTTGTATCCAATATTCTTCGCTCATGTTACCATTGTGAAAAATCACTATTATATGCATATAGTATAAATTCCTGTTAATTTTAAACATATGGCAAAAACAGCGCTTGGCGATATATCATTTCGTACTTGATAAATGTGTTTTTGTCCCATGCACTTGGCTTATCAGGCCGTATCATCGCCATTTGTGTGGTTTTCTTCAACTTCTCGACTTGTCAGGTGCGAATGTTTGACGACAATATACTGGTTGTATTATAAATGTATTTTTCTTCGTATATAACCATGAACTGTTAAGATTATTACCTGCTTACTAGATTGTATGTTTCGGCTAGGTCACATGTATAAAACATTTTTATATCGTCCAGAAAGGAATTTTCTAGCCATCTGCTTTACATTAAATACGTGTCGGGGATGTGAAAAAGTGTTTCTCCCCCTTTTATCTAGCTTGTTAATTTTATAACATAATAACAGAACCACCCGAGCCCACAGTGGCATACTTTGACCAAAATGAGTTTCGCTGGCTGGCAACTATATAATTAATATGTTTCGGTATATACCTCCTGTTGGCTGTCAGATCGCTGGAATATCGTACACACAAGGTCAGCGGAACCAGACGGTTAAGTTATGTATACTGTGTGAACTTTATGAATACTATGTTATTAATGACGATCTATTAATACTATATTTATACATACCATATACAATGTACAACATTGCGATACGATATGGTAGTACGCAGATGTTTAGTTTATTTCAAAATGTAACTACGAGATAGGAGCATTACATGGCCCATTGTTGCTACAGGTCCATTTCAGGAATACATCCTTATAGGAGATAAAGCCATCACATACGACGGATAGTTTTCCTAACATTCAGTTTTTTTCTTGGAATTACTTATTAACACGTACTAAATGGTCATTTCACAAACAGTTGACAGCTTTTCGAGATGTGGAGGACACGCACGAATGGCAAGGGAAGGCAACACTCAACAGAAACAGCAGAGCACGAAATACACAAAAAGCACAAACAAAAGAACAAGTGCAAAAGAAAACACACAGTTTTACCACAACTACATGTCACGTCGATAACTTCAATTATAAAACTGAACAGCTGCAAAAACACGACACTCTACACCCGAAAGCCTGTTACCCCAGCAAGTCAAATATAACCGATGTAAAACACGACAATCTACCCCGACAGCCTGTTACCCCAGCAAGTCAAATATAACCGATGTAAGACACGACAATCTACCCCCGACAGCCTGTTACCTCAGCAAGACAAATATAACCGATGTAAGACCCGACAATCTACCCCCGACAGCCTGTTACCTCAGCAAGACAAATATAACCGATGTAAGACAGGACAATCTACCCCCGACAGCCTGTTACCTTAGATAACCGATGTAAGACACAACAATCTACCCCCGACAGCCTGTTACCTTAGCAAGTCAAATATAACCGATGTAAGACACAACAATCTACCCCCGACAGCCTGTTACCTTAGCAAGTCAAATATAACCGATGTAAGACACAACAATCTACCCCCGACAGCCTGTTACCTTAGCAAGTCAAATATAACCGATGTAAGACACAACAATCTACCCCCGACAGCCTGTTACCTTAGCAAGTCAAATATAACCGATGTAAGACACGACAATATACCCCCAACAGCCTGTTACCCCAGCAAGTCACACATCACAAGCCCAAACCACATAGTCCAAACCTACAGAAACAGTATATAACTTGATTAAGCAGCATTTTTGGAAGAAATAAGGCAGCCCCTCGCCTGACCCAAACAAAACTAACCAGTAGAAAATGAATACAGTTCAACAAAATTGAGCAGTGGCAATAAACTAATGCTGAAGTCAAAGAACCACATAACCTGCTACATCCGGCATTCGAACCCATAACCCAACGTGACTGTGTAGAACTGTACCAGCTGCGCCAACGATACAGTCACATGCATCGTTGGTATTAAATACAACAACCACTATTTAAAAAACTCGTACAACTTATCTTAGTTTCCATTGCAAAATCGACATAACGCTCATTATACCATTGGCAACGACAAACATTAAAACATTACACCAGAGACCAGACAGATACCAGTGACCATTTCGCACCTACATCACAGAAACATTTCTTATAATAAAACAGAACGATAAGCTATTGGCTAACATCAGCTAACAACTCGTCTGTCAAGCACACCAATACGGACCTCTTCCTGGATTTAAATCTTCAACCGTCCCAAACAAAGTTGGATACCTTACAGAAGATGTGGATATAATTGTGCGAGTATTGTTAACATGATAGCATAACCAATGCGGTATGTTGTGTTCAGTATTTGCGACAGTTTCCTCCCTTGTTCTGACAGAAAACGCACGAAGAAGCGTGTTTTAGTATCACTTGATGATGTTTTACGTAGCATCGACAACTAGAGCCATTCAAGCTAAATGAAAACATATTACATGGAGAAAATTTTGCTATATAGTACAACAGCCCGGCTGAGTTAAAACCCTTGGCTTAGAAATCAAAGAAAGTGCCTGTTTTCAACATGTTTCCTGAGTGAAAGCATTATTTATAGTGTTGGGTATTTGGTCATTGTAACCATATAAGGCCCACACTCGAGCTAGCACTCACATGGTGAGTCTATGGAAAAATCTACCAGAAAAAAGTTTAAGAAACTACATCTATAAACCGGTCTATTTTTCAATTAAGACCTGCCGACCACTAGGACCCCGAAGGGTTCCCGAAGGCTAAATTTGCATACTCGGGATGGTTCGGCATGTCTTCGGGACGTTCCGGAACCATTCCGTGTCGTTCCTGTACGCTTCTGAAAGCCTTCTGGACATTTCGGGACCGAAAAATCTTGTTCGGGAGTGCTTCGGGAGTGCTTCGGGGTAACCGGAAACCATCGGCAACAGTTCGGGGTGTTCGGGAATCCATCGTCATTCACTCGGCACCTTCGGGAAGCCTTCTGCGAGGCTTCGTGATCATTTTAAACATTCCCGAGCGGATCCCGAAGGAAGCTGAAGCAATGCCGAAAGCTCCCCGAATACGACGAATGGATGAGTTATACACACGGAAGCTATGCCGATCATGTTAATAAACATGCCGAATACTAGTAGTTGACGAAGGCGCCGATTGTGAACGGAAGGGATGCCGAGTCGAAGCAGTATTTCCCGAACTATACAAGAGAGACTACGGCAGCGATGCAGTCAGGTTGCCGATAGTTTAAATCTTGAATATATCGTTTTCATCATGGTCCTACAAACCAAGGACAGGCTACCAAATAGGGTTGTGTCAAACCCTATAGAAAACGATGACATAACCAGTGCCTCGTGGTCTTCAGCTATTAAACCTGCCGTCCACTAGGACCCCGAAGGGTTCCCGAAGGCTAAATTTGCCTAATCGGGATGGTTCGGCATGTCTTCGGGGCGTTCCGGAACCATTCCGTGTCGTTCCTGTACGCTTCTGGAAGCCTTCTGGACACTTCGGGATCGAAAAATCTTCGGCATCCAAATTTTAAAAGTTTTAAAATTTGGACGCCGAAGGTCTTGTTCGGGAGTGCTTCGGGGTAATCGGAAACCCATCGGCAACAGTTCGGGGTGTTCGGGAATCCATCGTCATTCACTCGGCACCTTCGGGAAGCCTTCTGCGAGGCTTCGTGGTCATTTTAACCATCCCGAGCGGTTCCCGAAGGAAGCTGAAGCAATGCCGAAAGCTCCCCGAATACGACGAATGGATGAGTTATACACATGGAAGCTATGCCGACCATGTTAAGAAACATGCCGAATAGTTGCCGAAGGCGCCAATTGTGAACGGAAGGGATGCCGAGTATAAGCAGTATTTCCCGAACTATACAAGAGAACGGCGGAAGCGATGCAGTCAGGTTTCCGATAGTTTTAATCTTGAATATATCGTTTTCATCATGGTCCTACAAACCAAGGACAGGCTACCAAATAGGGTTGTGTCCGACCCTATAGAAAACGACGACATAACCAGTGTCCCATGGTCTTCAGCTATTAAAGAAAAACACCGGAAAGAGACACTCGGTATATCTACGTAGGACAGTAAGTTTTTTCCATGAGCTTAACATGTCAGTGTTTTTATACCTGAAACTAAGTCATTCAACTCTTGTGTAGCTGAAAATATTTTTTATTGCTGAAACTTAGCGAGATTAATGTCGTCTTCCATCAATCGTATTCAACTTAAAACTGATAACAAGATAGTAGTTCGGCATCGTTTATATACATCGGCAACCTTTCAGCATTCTATCGGCATCGATTCGTAAACACTTCCGCATATTCTGCAAAGTAACCGCAACCTTTCCGCACGATCGGGAAACATTCGGGACCAAGTCCTGAACTGTGGGCATTCATTCGCGTTGCGTTCGGCTACTTCGGATAGGTTTCGGCGTTTAAACTGCAACATTTCGTATAACTATAATATTCAACGTGTACTCATTATTGCTATAACCGGAAGCTGACTCGTTTATGTACACTGTGATCATTAGTGATAATGTCTTTGCATAAGTATGCAGTTCAATGACTTTGTTGGTCGACGAAGTCGATATAATTCGTGTCTATGTTGCAAACGTCTGTTTGACTTTATAAAGCTTTACACGTATGTGCCTCACCTTTTGACGTTCCGTCATAATTTTTGCGCAAAAAAGGAATCGTTTATAACTTTGTGTTTACATAATTTTACTTGCGGTGTTAGCCAAAATTTACACCACACTGTATTTTATTAGTATACATGTATTTATATAGCATGTGTTTCTTTTAAACGTGTATATAACACGTTTCTGTAAGGTACAAAGAAGCGTCAATTATATCAAATCAGTCCACTATACTCACTGAGTACTTTATGAGAATTTAAAGTCAGAAACACTGTGTTTTTATCCACTGGTGCAAATTATCTATTACAAATGTACCTTACTTCGAAATTGGCTAGATCTATATAACTTTATCATTTTGCTATCAATGGATTATGGAGATTTTTCAGTGAAAATAACAGTGAAATTACCACTTTGTTATTTTCACTGTTTTAGAAGCTGGTCCCAGTATCATGCAGAAAAAAAACGTAACGTCAACGGCGCCGGGCTTTTAAATATGCGTTACGTCATCATGCATTCGGAGCACCTCGTACAATTCTGCTGTAGAATCGTATTTTATCTGGCGACGTCAGGAAGCGATAAATGCCGTACGGACCGTTCCGATTGCGTCATCATGATGTCATAATTCTCACGTCGTGACGTTCCAATTTCGACGTGATTTTTCTAATTAAGCCAGTTACGGCACATTTCAAAGAGAAATTGAGGCATATTTTACAGAAAATGTGTTGAATTTTGGTGCGAGATCAATTTTATTTCACGCTACTCTTGAAAATATTGATTTTCTGTGATCACTCGGTGAAATAATATTGGACCTTACATCAAAATCAACAAATATCCTCTAAATATTGCTGCAAATTGTCTTAAAGCAAAAACCGATACCGATTGTCATCGATTTTCAAGGGGGACAGTTTGGCTTAACGGGAGGACTGAATGTATAGGAAAGATGCACACGTGTTTTAGCACATTCCCATCGTCCAAGTCAAGTCAAGTCAAACTAACTTTATTCAATCCTAGTACAGGTTATACATGTAATATAGGATTATAAACATGCATACAGTAATGGCACAGTTCTTGCGAGTTTAAATATATAAATTTTAACACAGTTTAGGTACACGAAAAAATCCAATGAATTGAACAAACTTGTCCAATGTATATGTAAGGGGCGAGAAAAGCATGAATATTGCGAAAACTGTGAAGTCCGAGTATGTGTTCATTGCAGAGAAGTATAGTGCAAACAAATTAACACGGACCGTCTACTAGTATTAGCATAAGTTATGATTTGATTTCTTGTCTATGATTTGATTTCGGTCATTGTTTCCATAAGCGAGGGGTGAACCATAATAATAATACAATACAATAATAATAAAAAAAATAATAATGATAATCTAAATGACCGGTAAGACACATCTTCCACGCGAAATTGCTACACATGCAAAATATTATCTTTAAATCAAGTACCATATTTAATCGCTTGTATGATTTTCCATTCACGATACATATGCTCTATATTGTTTATCCATATTTATGTTGTATCTTTATTTCATCACATTTATTTGATGTTGTACATACTTTTGTTTATCATGAGAAAATGTACAGTTTAAATGAATAAACTATATATCTATCTGTATTCCGCATAATAAGCTTGTAATTAAATTTATGGATTAAAGTCAAGTGCCACGTTAATTTGATCTGACTATATTCACTACAATAATTAGCATATGGAACCACAGCGTATAAACGACTGTATGTAAAGTAGGATGTTGCAATTGGATTTAGATGGTTGGAGTAAAAAACACAAGCTTGGTTGAATAATTTGAAATACTAAGCTTATATACGAAAACATAATGACAAGTTGTACATTTTATTATAACGATTAACTTTCCTACCGTTCGCATACTCTTTATTCCGAAAGTTTTGCCCATGTTACATAAAATCATTGAACATCGTTTGACTTTTTGTGAGAAAAATGTCACCGTCTACTTTTAAACATCATTTACATGGTGATTGGGCACGTTTCGTTTCAAAAAGTGTACATATCATAACAGATATAACATCAACATAATAATTTACATGTTTTCAAATATTTTCAAACTGTGTTTTTATTGCGATAGAGGTGAAAAACAAACCGGCTATGTGATGCCGCTACTGTATGTTTACTGCATTGATTATGTATGTTTATTGCGATTATTAAAATTTAATGTGTACGACTTATAGCAATTTTTTATCGCGATTTGAGTCAAGCTTTAGGTAAAACGCACGAATTGAAGTGCTTATACTGCAGATTTTCAACAGAAAACTTCGTTACCTGCATTACACATTACATTGAAGTGCATATAAAGCTCAATTCGAAAATCAAATTTTTGCATTACAGTTCTGAAACAAAACGTGTACTATGGTTACCCGTTTCTAGGCAACGACAGAACCTGACATAAACATAACGTTCTCGCTTATATGACTGTTTTTCGACTATCATTCTTTTCAAATGATCGTTTTAAATTCACCAGTTGAAGCATAGAGTATACACTAAACCACCTTTAAGCAATGGATGGATTTAAAAGAATAATTTAGAAAGAAAACAATTAAACACCAGCCGCCTGTTTACTTGGTAATTAGCCAGAAACTATGTTTTGTGTTAAAGTTTCGTCGCCTAGCAACTGGTAACCAAAGCAACTGTAGCTCTCGTAGGTTTTAGGTTATCACAAATGGATAAAACTTTCCAATCGATATATTTTTTGTTTCTAAACACTTTAAAACTGCAATACAATACAAGCTATATAATTGAACATGGAAAACAAATTTAATATGGACGTCACTTTGACATTTATCGAGAAAATATTTTTTTCAGGAATCTTAATTCCTTGGTTGCATTTAAAGTAACGTAGTCATGCTATATATTTAATAAAACTTTGAAATGTAAGCTTTCCTTCAAGGTATATGAAATTGCCAGGTGTGATCAAGCATTAGGTTATGACATTCGGTTGTAATGGGGACAGGTATTATGGAGGAATACCATATACAGTACACACAAAACCGATACGGTTCAATGCCATCAAATGACATTTCACAGCGTAAACGATTAATTAAATACATGTTCATAGAGAAGTAAATATCGCTGCGGCTTACAAAAATAACGACCTTATAAGACCCTTGCTCATTCGAAATCAGCACCACTTGGCGCATCTTATGAACCTATTTTTGTGAAACTTGGTACTGGTCATGTTGACCAGACCAAAGTTAAAGGTACTTTTTCTCAGAACGGCATTTTGTAGATACGACCTTATTATTCTAAGCCATAGATATGGATAATTGGCACATCAAGGTAGTTTAATAACACGGCTCAATAAAAAGTAATCTTGGGTGTGTTGTTTACGGTTTCACAATCGATACATAAATGTATATTTCGTTTTGAAAATGATTAGGTACCATATTTAGGAAGTATTTGACCAAATAATTTACTGAAATACACTGAAGAGTACTAAGAAACAACACAAATCACTGCATTTCAATCACAATAAACATACATCTCTATCACAATTATCAGTAAACATACAGTAATGAGACTACATAGCTGTATCACTTTTGGCCTCTATCTCAGTAAAACTACAGTTTGAAAATATTTGAAAACACGCAAATTATATGTTAATGTTATACATATGTTATAATGTATACAATTATTAAACTGAAACGAGCCCGATCATGATGTAAGTGATGTGTAAAAGTAGTCGGTGTATATTTTTCTCACAAAAGGCAAACGATGTTCATTGATTTGGGCAAACATTTGGTAATAAAGTGTATGCGAACGCTAGGAAAGTTAATCGTAATAATAAATATGTACAACTTGTCATTATGTTTTTGTATACAACCTTAGTATTTTACATTATTCTACCAACTTTGTTGTGTTTTTTACTCCAATCATTTAAATCCAATCACGACATCCTAGATTGACGTACAGTCGTTTATACGCTGTGTAAATAGCACCATAACATAAACATCCTTGTTTACCTTTTGCACCTGAAGTAAACTAATAAGGCGTATTAATGAAAATGAAAAAAGAAAGAAATATTATAAAAATAGACTATAAATGGATTCGAACCTGCGTACAAAAATAGCATACCTGGTAAATCATCTATAGGCTGACGCGGTACCACTGAGCCACTGGGGCTATTGGAGAAATATTTGCCCCATTATGATGTCTACCAAATATTGCGGTTAATTAAATGCGTAGGTCACTGTTGTGTTTATTTACTATTGCTATATATAGCCCGGCCAATTTATATTTGTCCAACTATATGTATATAGATTAATATTTTATTTACTGAAGGAAATTTGATGAAAGTATTGATGAAATACTAATTGTATAAATGTCAATTAGTTCAGGTTATGGGGGTGGAGTGAGAACAAAAGCGGGAGAGGTATGGTTAACAATAATTCAAAATGTTTGAGAAAATAAAAGGGCTCATGCAAACAGACTTGTATTGTATGTATACTATCACTATAACATATCACCAACAACTCGTTAATAAGGGCCATCCTTTTAAAACAGTTTGTTTCAAAGAATGTGCGTGCCTTTCAGTACTCGTTCCTAAACACACGAATTGGCAAATGTCACGATCCAAAACTCATACCATGCTTACATTATAACTCCGGGGAACAAACACTTATTAAGTGTTTTACTGAAAAATGTATTTTAAAGATATTCAAGAAACAGTGCCATATTTATACTTCCGGTTTGCAAGGTCATTGAAGTTTTGCATGATACAGGTTCATAAATATGTTTTATAATTATTTCTTTGTAAAAGTTTGTTCCTTATACTATTGACTATGTCGCCAACAACAAACTCTGACTCTTAATGTTACGTTGACTTTGTTTGTGAACGAGCAAGATTTGCAATGAAAGTGCTGTCATGCTTCAATAAATTCACTTTACTGATATATATTTATTGTTTGTTTAACTTCAAGGATAAATATAGTGCATCAAATCACTATGCTTACTGTAGCCAACACATTTGAATTTTAAGAATAAAATGCTTTTGAAAAAGACATTCTCAATCTAACTATCACTATAAATTATATTCTGATACCGTATGCTGCGATAGTTTATCAGCGTATTTCTGAAACAATGTACAAATGTACTTATTGCGGCACTGAGCAGAACAGAACAAAATCAAAATAAAATAGAACGGAATTATTATTCATCGTCGCTTTGTGTAATATATTGTACACAACTGAGTTCTCTGAAACATCTGAAGAAAAATTGAAAGTGAAAGTAGAACTTTGAATGGCCTAATTATTAATATAATGAAGGTAAGTGGTTCAGATTTCCCTAGAAGTACGGCACGATTAGCTATTGCTTAAAACTACCAGTGTACAATCGAGCCCAGACTGGGTTTAGGCCTCGTGTCACATGAGACATACGGGTGAACTTAAGCCAGAGACTGTGACCATTGGAAAGTTCGCCACAAATCATTCAACTGAAGGTTTATATAACACACGAATGTTCTAAATTCATAATATCTTAGAAAGGTTTATAACACGGGGATTTGACCACACTATCACTGAGGTGCAGTTTATTTTAATTAACATTTCAGTAATACTAGTGTTATTTTAAATAGTATTACATATTCAGAAACTAGAGAACCTAGTCATCAAAATCCGCCCATAAATAAGAAAACGAACACATAGGCCGTGAAATCACTTTCTTTTTTCTTGTTTAGAATAGCATTGTCGTTTCTGTTGAATGTACCTCAGTGATTGACTGGACACCATTGTATGGTATAACCTAGTTGATCAATTTCGATGGGACTTTGCATAGAAGTAGTTCTTTTATTAAGATATCGAGTCAATTCTTGTTTTTGATACCATGAAAATCTGACCACTTTAATACAAATGTACCTTTCTAAGATGAACATAAAATTTATAAAATATTTTGTTACTCTTCATCAATGATACAGTTACCTGTGTGTTAGGATAGTTCGGTTGACAGTGCTAGAAAACTAGTAAGGTGAATTGACCGCCGAATACAACATTTGTTATAAACCCCCTCCCAGAATATCAACGGAACCATAGCACCTACAAATAATATTTTCAAAAAATTATTCTGACACAAAATGCTACTGTGTTTGGGATAACAGTGGATGTTTACAAGACAATCATAATATACATTTGTACGAGAAGGGATGCAGGGGGTACTGTGCGCACGAAAAATAGTGTTTCATAAGACAAATTGACTGTCCATTTCGATAGGGGTGATACTATACCTTTACCTTTTATATTACACCACATAGTGTGACTAGTATATTCAAGGAGTGTGGTGTAATGTTTTCTGCTCAGTGTGCGACTTGTTTGAGTAAGCGCTGCATCCAACTTCATTTCATTCAATTATTTCACCAATACATGTAATACGTTCGTCAGTACATAATTATATGTACTACTAAAGAACACAAAAATACGAATACATAAAACCGAATCAACACTTTAAAGGGTGGTTGCAGCTTACATATATTTATGGTTGGTGTTCTAGTGTGTATCTTTTTCGTATCTTGGTAATGCGATAATCAATCCCGCAGTATGGCGATAAGGTTTCATGGTGGGAATTGCTCTTGAATATGGATTGAGACGACACTGATTCGAATCTCGGTCGTGGCACTTGGTCATTTCTTAAACGCTTTTCAGTCAGTGGTTCCCATCAAATTACAGATAACTAGACGCGGGTGTATCTGTGCTGTACACCGGGTACGCAAAACTAAGGTCATACCGAATATTGTTTTCGTTTAGCGTCCACCCTAAGTTCGAAAACCTATCTAGCTATCCTGAGACAAAAAACGAAGCCTTCGAAAAAACAAGCCAAACCGTCTTCTATCCTCAACATTACATGACTAATAAATATAGCTTTCGTGCATTGTCAATCATAATAACTTACTGAAATAACTGAAAACGTGTTTGTGTGAAATTAAAGCTAATACTGAGCTTAAATTTAGATTCAATATTTAAAATTACACACAATCTTTACAATCTTATTGAATAAGAGCAAAGAATATGCTAAAATAATAAACATTTATTACTTAAAAAGTGTTGTTTTTTCCTTCTCAAGACGCCATAACCTTTCAGTCCGCGGACGCCAAACGAAGGAACGATTTGGAATGGCCTTAGGTGTCCATTCGAAAAGAGATAAGGTAATGTATTTGAACCTGGGTGACCACGCACTTACGACTGTGGCGTGTCTCATAAATTATATCGAGGAATCGAACTATGTATGTGTGACGATATAATTAAGCGATTGGGGAGTGAACTAATTTTGTAGGATGTAATGTTTTTATGTCGTGGGACGAGATAGTGATTTTTCAATATAATTAGAATTTGAGGTAAGAAGTTCAAAGCACAAAACCTTCTTTTCAAAAAGAATGCTATATATAAATTATATGCATTTCTGATACAAACGATTGGTTTAAGAAGTAACTCGGCTCTTTGCAGCTTTCGTACTACCGGTAGCATCATCTCGCAATCTCGATTAAATTAAACGCGAAGCATGCAGGGAATCAAACTAGCTTCCCAGTTAACACATCCCGTACACAATACCACGTGTTCAATAAACTGCTACAGTCTAGGTTAAGGCCAACCATTTTGTACGAATACTAGTATAGCGACTATTGGACGTAGGTATAGGATCGAGCCTAGGAATCAAGACCTACTCCACTGATAATTAGGGGTGACTTAGATATGCATGTATAGATCCCACCACTCTGGACAAACACTGACATTCATCAAATACCGGTCGAAAATACGCTAGTACTTCAAGACCCTGAATACTCGACTCGGATAGCGCTGGTAGAAGATCCATAGTTCGATCAAATTTACTAAGGATCAAGTTCGTGATAAAGGGGTGCAATGTTATATAGAACATGTATTATAGCAGGAAATTTACGACATTCATTTCAACAAATTAATTGGTTTGACGGCATACAACGTTGCGTTGAAAATGTGTGTATACAAGTATTACACAATATTGTTTTTGCTAATTATTCAATGGAATTGTACTTAAATTTCAGTAGTAGAACATTAAACTATATAGATCATGATTATATCCATAGTTTATGCCTAATTAGCGATAAACCGTGTCGAAATGGAGTAAAATCACGCAAATTTCATAGCATAATTACTGAGTATCAAACACGAATATTAATTATTTCTGCAAACAGACAGAAGAGTTTTCATTTTCAACTATTGTAAATAGTTTATTTTTTGCAACCGTCTATTAACTGCTTATTAATTAGGGGTGACTATTGAGTCCAATTTTGACTATTGCAATACTATTGCTATTGCTGAAAGTACTATTGCAATACTATTGTATTGCTGGAAACTATTGCGATACTATTGCAATAGTTATTGCCAAGATTGAAAACCAGAGATTAACTTGTAAATGCAAATTTGCACTGCGTAAGATATCACTTTGTTGTACAGCATACAAATCTACTATTTGTGGAAATTATTTAAAGGAATTTGACAGAAATAGACTAATAAATTTAAGGCGATATTGTTCCATTGTGGCTGTTTTGATGCGTGTGGTTATTTGCAATTAGTTTTTTAGCGAAAACGGAAGTTGTTTTAAATTAATAATAAACTATATTTATAAAAAGGAAAATATCGTAACTATCGATAGTTGAGCTAACTATCGGCGATAGTTATTGGATCGAGACTTTTACTATCGATCCATACTATCGGGGCACTCGGAATCGCAATGCATCGATATTTCGATGCATCGGCCCACCCCTATTATTAATCACTTTCCAGTGGTCATGTTTGATGCGCGATCCGCAAAATGGCGCCAATATTAACGTATTCAGACACATGACGCCATGTCTGAATTCACCCGGAAATGACCAATCGGAACGGTCCGTACGGCATTTTGATATAAATTTTTTTACCTCGGATGTATCAAGCGTATGAATCCAGCAGCTTTCTTTCTTAAATCATACGCAGAAGAAAATGGGCCGAAGAAATAGACCGTAACTAATCAGCAGCGGAAATATAAAAATATGTTTTATTGATTAAACAATACAATTTCGATACACTCCATGAACATAACACGCAGCTACGAAGCGCTTGCTTGATGGACGTGTATTCCATTGAAGCGCCATGATGACGTCATGGCGAAAGACGTTAAAAATGGCGACGTTCTATTTACACCAGAAAGATGATTCGTAGAGATTGTCCGAGGTGTCCCGATTGGGAAATGACAGGCCCGTGGCACTCAACGTAGCATAACAAAATAGGCCCAAAATAGGCCCGTGGCACTTGTGGGGTTAATTGCTTGTTCTTACCAACCTTCATATCGAAAAAAAACTTTTCTTTTTTAAAACTTTAGCTTCTTCAATCTAACACTCAACAAACTGGCGATGTCAATTTGAAATTCGGGAAATTATTACTATTTGATTGTTTAAATAATGACGTCATGACTCAGATCGTAGAAATCCCGTACAATAAATATTTGAAATCTGCCTCGCAGTGAATACTAGTAAATTTGGCGGTAGCAGAATGAGTGTAAACAGTGAATTTATAAACTTACGATCAGACAAGGATAAAATAACCTGGAATAATATCATTGGATAATTAATAAAGCTAATGAAGGCAAGTACCGCAATTGTTCGGGATTTCGGACCAACAACCAACAGAGATATGCGCCGATTTCATCAATTTTATTTTATTCATCATTTCACAGCGATTCTCAAACATTTTTGTCTTATATACAAAAATTAATGTAGTTCTTCAAAACCCTGATTTAATTTAATCTGTTTGTGTTCATGTTTGTGTTCTTACTAACGTAACTGACGTACTTTTTTCCGGTGACGTCATAAAGTCGCGCAAAATGGCGGTGACGTTATCGTAATTTAAAAAGTTTAGCGCGCAAAAATAATTATATTTTTTCTAGTCAGAATTTTACATTTTCATACAAGCCCATCCCTGCCCATAAAGATCTCAGTCACACTGCCTAGTGGACAATGGCCTCTTTGGATGTTGTCATCTACGACAAGTACTATGTCATTGAACTGCAAGTTTTGGTTTTCCCTTGTCGTGTTTGAAGGGCTGGCAAGTACTCCTTCACCCATCTATTCCAGAATACGTCGCTGAGGTATAACTTGTTTCCACCATCTTTTATAATAGGTATCAAATTTCTGAAAAACTCCTCTTGGAACACTGAGGTTACTCTTCATTTATAACAGCATGCTCGGTTTCAGTGCGGACAGGCTTCTTGGGTCTGCACTTACGGTAGTGATAGGTCTGTCATTTATTATTCGTTCGGTCTCTGCAATTAACGTTAACAGTTTCTCGTCTGTAAAAAGATGTTCATAGGCAAGGAGTTTCGGAATGGTAAGCGTAGATCTAATCATTCGCTCCCATGCTCCTCCCACGTTGCTTGCATAAGGGGGGTTGAACTTCCATTCTACGTTATGCTGCAACACATGTTTATTGATCCTTGACTGGTTCTAGTCTTCTACGGATTTCCTGAGCTTCTTGTCTCCACTAACCAAGTTCGTTCCGTTGTCACTAAAACAGTATGTCAGAATATCCTCGTCTGCTTGTAAAGCGTTGATAGGCAGATATAAATGAATCAGACGTCAGACTGTGAGCTACTTCTATGTGGACCGCTCTCGTCGTCAAACAAGAAAACATACAACCATTTCTTTTAACGCAAGATATGCGCTGTTTAACCATCAATTCTCAAAGTAGTTAATCAAAAGAAACGGAACCATGGACTTCACTTCAGCAAAGAAATCTCGAGCCACACATCTTAGGCAACTAACGAAATTATATAAAGTTCTAGAACTCCATATGTTCTCAATAGAAATGAAACTCGAGTGAAGGAGCTATTCGACCGTTTGTGCGACAGATACGAGCAATTCAAAAAAGCGCATTCAAATTGTTTAGAACGCTGTGCTAGTTCTGAAACGACAAACGCGCTTATGAAGAACTTCGATAGCTGCAAGACGAATTTGTAGAATTCAAAGAGCGATACGCGCAATGAACTCTTAAGCAGGCGGGCGTAGTAACGATTCCCAGTAGTGCCGCTTCATCAACATCTAGGTTGAGAAAAGCAACAGTTAAGCGTCTAATACCGGAGCAAAAACTCAAGACTCTAAAAGAAAGGCAGTCTTTAGAGACATAAAAGCTCAGACTACAAACTATACAAAGAGAGCTTAATGATACAACGCAGCTACTGGAGCAAGAAAGCAGTGTGTCAAAAGCGAGGCTGCTGGAGGAGTCTGTATGGGCAGACGAAGGTAATGTGATACACGAGAACAACTCATTGCGATACAAGCCGTCTGCATATTGTGACACGAACATCGTGAATGCTCGGCACATTCTTAGAACGGATGAAGCTTCTAGAACACGTGTCTACGGTACTAGATTTGGCGTTGATTTCGACGGTGTTGAGATGACTTCTGGTGGACTTGGCTACGACAGATCACACGAGCGTAGAAACAGTGCTTCAAGTTTGGACGTTGAGAAATTAGCATCAATTCTACAGGAAGGGTTTAGCTTGTCTAAACTAGAGTTATTGTCATTTAATGGTTCTGCGCTTGATTACTGTAAGTTCATAAAAAATTTCGAGACAAACACTGAATGCAAAGTAAGTGATTATAGACTTAGATTAAGCTGTCTTATACAATATTGTACTGGTAAGGCATAATCATGCATAGAAGACTGTGTTTTGTTAGATTCAAATGCAGGATATAGTAAAGCTAAATCTATACTAAAGTCTCGCTATGGTAGGCCGCATGCTATTGCCAGAAGTCACATTGACAAATTGTTATATGGCCCTCAAATAAAGCTTCTGATGTTGGTAATTTATCTAATTTAGCGCTAGATATGCAAAAATGCCAAATACTAGTAACGCTTTCACAGCTAGGGTTTGTTTCTGACATAGATATAACATAGTTTAGTTTAGTTTATTTCCAATACATGAGACTTTACAGTCTATGAGCATTACAAATATTTACAATACAAATTTACATAGATAACTCAGAGTGTTTAAGGCGCATTGTTAAGCGTCTCGCTCTTCATTTTAAGTCAAATTGGGCAGAAATTGCGCATTCAATATTTGAGTCGGGCCGAGAACCACATTTCTCTGATTTGACCAAATTTATTGATGAAAAGTCATGAGTCGCTAGTTTTGTTTACGGTTCTGATGTTAAAAAAATGTCCGAGACGGTAAACCGCCTCAACTTCAAGGTCAGTCAGGATCGAAATATTGTTAAAGGGAAAGTCACTACTCTTTCTACTTACACAGACAATCAAACACCTGGATATGAAAGAACATGTTTTTGTTGCTCTGGTACTTGTAAAGATCTCGCGTTTTGTGAAAAACTCAAAGGGATGTTTTTAGAAGATAGAAGACGGTATGTTTTAAAGGCCAAAAGCCTAAAGCGCAATCATATGTCCAGATAATGTAAGCAACGTAACGTAATTTAAAAAGTTAAAAATAATTCCGCGCTAAATAGGAAAAATCAGAATTCTTACAGCAATAAAAACATTTGATTTTGCAGCGAATGATTAATTCGCGTAGCTGGAATAAGTGGGTGGGGTACGGCGAAATTACAAAGAATATGAACTGACATGACAACGGAGTGGCATATTGATATATGGATCAAATTCAAATGAACACGTTGATGTCTCGTATATGCAAGACATGAATCGAATGAACACGAGACAACGACAGCTCATTGGTAAACCTGTGTCTTCGACAACGAGTCTGGTGACATACTTGTGTCATTTTATCGTCGTTGAAGAAGATTATTCTGCAATACAAAGTTGTTTTGGGAATCTTCGTCGTCAGATAAAAGGTGTTCATACCACCTTAAGTGAATTGTTGTCACAATACCATAAACACTTCATGCTCAGACTACCTTATAAAACAATAACAATTCACCATCTTATACACTTATACATATCCTTAATGCAGTCAATTACTCATTACTATACAACCCTCTAATCAGCAGCCATGCGTTCACTCGTCGATCACTGTGCAGTTCTTACTATACTACTCCAGATTTGATCAGGGTCACGAAATCAATATGAATGTCTCTGATCATTAACCGAACAAAACATATTCAGAAAACGATGTTTAATACATATCTAAATTTATAATTTGATTTCAATGGATTATGGAGTTTTTTCAGTGAAAATAACAGTGAAATTACCACTTTGTCATTTTCACTGTTTTGAAGCTGGTTCCAGTATCATGCAGAAAAAGAAACGTAACGTCAACGGCGCCGGGCTTTAAAATATGCGTTACGTCAGCATGACGTCATCATTCTCACGCCGTGACGTTCCAATTTCGACGTGATTTTTTCCAATTAAGCCAAAAACGGCACACTTGTAGAGAAATGGAAGCATATAATATGTATAATGTCGTTCTTTTCAAGGTAACTGATCAGCCCTGATGGCATGGACAAACGTGGCAAGAATGACATGGGAATTTTGTCCTTTTTCGATTCTTATATTGTGCTAGACCCAAGATGTCAGAAAAAACGGACCACTTGAATACTTTAGCTCAGTGGTAACGCACTGGACTGTCAATCCAGAGGTCGTAGGTTCAATCCCCGACATCGGAACTTGACATTTCTGAAATATTTATAATATTTCCCGCTATATCGGACCGTGTGGTCCGCAGAGTATCTGGGTAAATGTACCAGGAAGATGTGTATCGGTGTACACAAGAACCAGGCTGTCTATTCGAAATAAGAGCTAGTCGCACTTCTGCAGCGCCTGACATGCCTGCTCTAATGTCTCTCTCTTCCTTCAGGGGCTTTCTCTCAGTATGTCCCTCTGGTCGGATCATGCTGTATATGCACTAGTAGAGGATGCACCTGCGCCCATGTGGCTGCAACACTAAAATGTTTAGTGCCTTTGAACGTGTGTTCGCATGAAAAAGGTGCTATATAAATCTGGTATATTTATTTATTTAAGTTTATTCCATTAAAATAATGCAGATGTAACATTATGTTTCTGAAAATTATATCATTCCATCTTATTTGATATTCAAAATATACACAAGGAAAATTTCGAGTAGTATATTTTATACTGTGCAATTTCCTAAATCATACAGGTAACATAATCAAATAACATTAATGAGAGCAAATCAGCTATCACAGTGACACTAAATACAACATAACATACATACACTTAATCTCACTTCTAACCAAACTCTTGTAGTATTTTCTTGCAATTTCTCAACTATTCACCAATTACATTAATTTCAAATTTCCCGACATTGAACAACATCACTTTTCCTGACTTTTCATTTAAGGAAGGTGGCAACCATGAGTTATTGAGCAAACGTCAGATGTATATCGAGCAGTCAGTGAACAAGGAAAGGATTAAACTTTGGCTTTAAAAATTTGGGAAAGAATTGCAAATGTTTGCATAATCTATGGATTCACACAATTACCACCGATACAACCTCTGCAAAGAAATGGGTTGAGCATTCTCTTCACTGATCAGTAGCTACAGCCTTACAAATCTGCAGTAATAAAGCATCACTAAACGTTTTCATACAACAAATGCATATATACATAAGTACAATAGTATAATGGCACCAGAGAATCAATGCAGAGTATTTTAATAAAAAATATTAATTTTCATGCTGCTATACATAGATATTAAATTCTCCAGTAAACAAAGGCCTGTATTTTGAATACAAAAGGCTTGACTTTGTCAGTCTAGATCAAAGTATATAACATGCTTATAAAGAGGGCATCTCAGCTGAAATCCTAAGAATCATTTCCACTAATTTCAAGAGTCAACATACTACAGCGTCAAAAAGATAATAGACAATCCGACAGAGAAGGCTGCACTCAAATTAACAAGCCGAGCACAGAAAACATAAAACAATCACAACAATTACAAGGCACAATGCCCAACACATAAATGAACGAAAAATGAACTTGACAACTGAAAGTCTAAGTTTCAGTTGTCAAAACATCGAAAGTCCAAGTCTCAGTTGTCAATAAGCTGAAAGACATAGTTTCAGCTTTAAAACAGCTGAATTCCGAACTATTGTGTATACAGATGTGTTAAAAATAAAATATATTATATTATGATAAAATAAAAATATATCCAGAATCACACTCAACGTAAACATTGATTGAACAACACTGAGAAACACTAAGACACATGGTCTTACAATTGAACTTTGTATAACAGGTAGTCAATATTTATACTCATACGTGATCAAGTACTCTGGATACACCTGTCCACTATTTTCGAAAATAACAAAGATCGTAGGATCATTGATATCATTAACGCACGAATCGTAAAGGTCACTACTTGCGTTTTTCTCATTTGTTAGCGGTGGTCGTACATAATCTTTCTTGCCAACTGCATATTCTCCAACAATGACTTTAACGACGAACATAGAGCATTCACCTTTGTTATCAGTGTAGCTGTGAGAGTATTTTGAAGTTGTAGCAAAATAACTCCCCTTTCCATAAAGTGTACCTGAAACATTAAACATATATGCTAGATGCTGAAAGATAAAAACACAATTTAAACAATACATTGGTAGATTATAGTTATTTATTATTTAACTAGACACGGATTCCCCCACCTATGATTTGTTATAACCAACAGTTCAGCACACGTTATTTAAGCTTTTTGACAGCTGGGACTTGGACTTTCAGCGGTTAAGTTCATTTTCTCGTTCAGTTTCATGTTGGCCATTTTGTCGTGTAACTGTGGTCTGTGTTGTTTTTATGCTTTCGGTGCTAGGCCGTTTCAGTTGGGTTCTGCCTTCGATGTTCGCTTTCTTATAAAATAATGCACAATTACATGAATAGAATTCCTACACACTTCATAGTACAGTTGATGTAAAATGAACAAAGCAGTCAAAAGATAATGTTAAGTCGGACAGGTAAGCAGCAATCAACTCAACCAGCCGAGCACAGAAAATATAAAAACATACAAGGCACATTGCCCAACACACAACCGAACGAGAAAATGATCCGCTAAAGTCCCTGTCAAAAATCTGAATGAACTAAGTCCAGTTAAGTATACAAAAACAATTTATTTAGGATTATGATAAGTCACACTATAAAAGAGAATATTCACTTTAAATAAATTGACAATACATTTTATTATTTGCTTTCAATGGATTATGGACATTTTCAGTGAAAATAACAGTGAAAATATCATTTTGTTATTTTCACTGTTTTAGAAGCTGGTTCCAGCATCATGCAGAAAAAGAAACGTAACGTCAACGGCGCCGGGCTTTAAATTATGCGTAACGTCATCATGACGTCATTATTCTCACGTCATGACGTTCTAATTTCGACGTGATTTTTCCAATTAAGCCAATTACGGCGCATGTTTAGGGGAATTGAGGCATATAATAAACAGAAAATTTGTTGATTTTTGGTGTAAGATCAATTTTATTTCACTCGTGATCACAGAAAATTGAATTTTCACTCGTGGCTACGCCACTCGTGAAAATATTGATTTTCTGTGATCACTCGGTGAAATAAAATTCGATCTTACACTAAAATCAACAAATATCCTCTATATCTTCAAGAAATGCTTGATTACGTACATCAAATATAAACAGAAAACAAGTTGTCGTATTACGATGCTTACCTGCAGATTGCCCGTTCAACCGGAAGTCAAACCCTTGTTTACAGATGGCATCCTTATAGCGACTTTTTGTACCATGAAACAGACGACGTTCATCGATGTCTTTCTTTTTCTTTTCCATCTTCTTTTTCTTCCTGCAATGAAAATAATGATATAATGTTATACAATATGTAAGACAAATGTAAAGTATGAGAGTCTTTTTTATAAATAATGACAATGTTGTGCTTCCGTACAAGTTTTCCTCTCACAGTCCTTTGCTCCATTGATTAACTTTCATGACATCCGTAAGACCTAATCCTTCATTAAACATTTGATAAAAATCTTGTTAGTTATCACCATCGAAATGCCAAGATATAGCTCGGACACCAAGCACATGGCGTCTTTATCAATCAGACGTAAAACAGCAGCAATTATATCTGCCTTAACTAATGTTTTGAACCTGCCAGGCTGAATTGTGTCGTTAAAGTCTGTCCAACTATAGCCTCGTATTCACCTGAGTGTAAACATTTAACTCTAATACTGTCGACTTCTGTTACTTCATATACTCCGCTAACTGGGTTGCTCAGTCTTACAACAACATATTTTAATGAAATGTTCTATATTCAGATTTATGTTCGACACATATGTTTAGATAAGTGTTAAACCTACAGATAAACTGTCGGTGGAGCGAGCTACAAACGTCGCTCTTCCAACTGTACTTTACCTAAGATAATCACAATAGAGTTCACCATTCTCTATACGTTCTATGCATATAATAGATACTGTGCTTGGCATAGTTTCACAGAACAACTTCTCTATGGTCTCGTACTCCTTCTTTGTCGATGGAATCCTTTTCTGCACCTGTAAATTAATTGAATATGTCTATGATATCATATACAATGATAAGATGATCTAACCAGTTTTCTAACAAGGTTTGCTTGTATTCTTTTTGTTGATAACCGTTAGGCGTAGTTTGGGCGGGGTCTTGCCGTTTGCAGTGGTTCTTAATAGGCTTTATGAGGCTTTTTAACGTTTGCCTATGGCGACTTGGTTATATTGTCCCGTTGAGTAAAAATCAATTAAGCAGCACTTAACATGGTTTAGTTGTTTTAAAATTTAGGTTAAATATTAGAATTTAAATGGTGTTCAGAATGCTCTCTGTTTTTAGTATTTATGTACACTAGTTTTAACGTACGCTAAAATTAACAAGTTAACATAAATGTTTAATTTCTATTTGCAAACAAGCATGAAGTAGTTTGTGTGTGTAAATTACTTTGAAAAGGCTTTTTTATCAGCAAAATATTAAACATAGAAACATTGGACAGTATAACATATAATGTACCTAAATTGGACATTTATTGTTAGATTACCTCGACCAGTTTACAATGATCTAAGAGATCATCCGTTCTTGACCAGTGTGGTGGTGCTTTCTCACGATCAGTTAAGACACCAGCTCCCCCGATTCCTCGACCAGAAGCAGCATTTTGTTTCCTACCAAAACATAATTATGTTTTCATCAAACAGTATTTACCTTTAGTTACATTATTTCAAGGACTGTTGGCAGTACTGAGTATGTAAGCCCCGTTTTTTGTTTTGTTCCAGTAAAACTAGAACAAGAATGTGTTCAAATGACAAATGTGCACCACTCCGCCATTCAAAATAAATATGAAAACAATTGTACGTTTTCACTTATAAAGACCAAGTCTTGTGGCATTAAGTCAAACATAATTTTAAATTAGACGTTCAATACCCGGACCGTTTTGCATAACAAAATATACATACGCATTATCGCATGTACATTAATGACTGTATGTTACGCACAATACTATTTCACAGTAGCCAATATTTAGTATTATAAAAGCGAGAATACATTTTTACTGAACTTTCTGAGTGATAATTAGTGTACATTTTATAATAGTATTATCAAAGTGGTGTGCATACCTCCTTTCGATCTCCAATTGACTAACTGGTCCACTACATGGGTCCACAAACGCAGGTCGACGACAAACTTCACGCTCAGTTTTGTGATGTAAATTACACTGAAGCATTCTACGAAAATCAAGGATGTATCGATGACCAACAGTATTGAATGGCATTTGACCTTCTGGGTTTATAAGGTATTCTTGTTCAATGCAATGACTATCTATGTCCGAAACATACGCCCTGTCTGCCTGGAATGTTGTCAAATATTCTCTGTATGAGTTACAAATATAATTACATCGTTATAAAACTGTTTTTTCAACAAATAAAACTTTATTTTGTCACGATAGTTTCGTCACGGATGAACATGTCAACATCCACCTTTTCATAATTTGTTCACTATCTTTTTTACAAATTTATGATGACGAAAACACCAACATATGCATGACAACAAGCGTAATTTCTTGGTAGTAATACCTGTTATTATTTAACTATTTAGGACTTCAGACAGCTAAACTAGGTATTTCAGCCTTTCTACCATTGAAACTAGTTTATTAAGCAAGGACTTTCAGCTGTTTCATTGCTGAAACTAGGTCATTCAGCTTTATGACAGCTGAGACTTGGTTTCATTTTCTCGTCTATTATGTGTTTGGCATTGTGTCGTATAATTGTGGTAATAGTATGTGATGTTTTTATGTTTTATACGTTTAATTGTTACCGGGGCGATCAAGGGTTAATGTGCTTTACTGGTGTGATGTAATGTAGTCACATCGACATGAGTTACTTGCACAACCTTTTGTTGGTGTTTGTGCGATAGTTGAGTCAAATATGTTTATTACTTCAGATTGCTGGGCGATGGTACCATTCAGTATTTGAATGAATCATACTGTAAGTACAAACTATTCTATGGTGCTGTATATCATATGAGCAATGAGTACCAAGTAACTGTTAACTAACATTGCCATATTCCTTCCATTGTCCAGTTTGATCTTTCCAGTACCATATCCATTTAGTGGTCAGCTGTTGTCGCTCAAAAGCTACCGAAGAAGCTGTCGATAAACGTTTGATCTGGTAACAAGTGCCAGCGTCGTCTATGCCAGACATATCTACAGTACTCTTAAATTGAACTCTACACGTTGTACTGAAATTATAACATACAAGTACAGGTATGTGAGATAATCATGAGTCCTTATATGCCTACAATATATATGTATTTAACCCCTAATCAGGTCAGCAATAATAACTTTACATGTACTTAGGCTTGAGATAGTCTACTGTTTTTGAAACTGATTCACATTTATCTTGTTATATACATGTTACAATTTTTTGTACAGAAACATCAACTTGATCGATCTATCTGATTACTGGCCATTTGTACCGTTTCTAAAAACTAAAAGAGTGCTAATTGGTCACTTGGTCATGTGACTTGTCAGTCAAACTATATGCTGTGCATATTATTGAGGTTTTATTGGATACATCTAGTTAAAACAAGAAATAAGAAACTATTTCCAAGATAGCGAGGCATTCATGAATACAATGTAACATTGGATTACCCATTCCCATTATCAATGAAGAAATAATCTGTGTTCTTAGGATCGCTGTAGCTCAATTCCATATTTCTATTTTCCTCTGGAGAAACAGTTTCCCAATCCTGATCATCAGACTGTTTATATCTCCATTGATAAAGAAGATCTGAGTGGAAATTTCGACAAGCATCCCCATACAAGCACTTCCCTCGTAAATAGTAGAAACAAATTGACACAGGTTCATCTTTCTGAACGCTACCTGAAGGTATAGTATAGTGATTATCATTTAGTATTGGTAAGTAAGGTTTGACGTAAAGGTAAAGAAGACTTAAAGATGGCCATATGTCACTCATTGCAGTAGCAAGCAAAGTATCTTAAATATGAACATACATGTAAGCAGTAGTGACCTCAAAATTTAACAATCGCGGTGCGAATCCCGAAACCAACTGTCAAAGGTATATCATGGTAACAAAGAGAAAATATCCAAAGTCCATTAAACGCATGTCTCTGCAAATGGGCGTAACTCTGACAATAATCACCCGACCTTAAAATCTTGACCATATGCAAAACTATGTTTGGTATCAACTACTAATATTGATTTGAAGTTTCATTGACATACAACCAAATACAACTATCTTTTAGGCGACAGTGACATCCATTCATTCAACACAAAGTCAATGACTGCCCCACTTTATGTGGGAGATACACACGTTACCCAAAGTAATGATCCATATTTCAACAAATCGAATAGGACTTAGAAAAAAAGGAAGATCTCTATGCCAGATTGAAACTGTTAATCTATGACGTATTATTTGTTTTAGTGTTGTTATGGACAAGTTCATTAAAGTTCATTGATTTACCTTTAGAGGGTTTTTGATCATCTACAAGTTTGCCAATCTTCATCCGTTCTAGTTCCGATGTCAAAGGTACAGACCCACCACTACTGCAATCATTGACAGTCTCAGCTAAAGCCCTTCTCAGGTGATCTAGAATTTCTTTAGGGGTTCTGTCGGTGGATATACCATGTTTCTCTAGTATAGCTTTGATGGATATGTCCAGTATATCATGACTTCTGATACATTTTCTACCAAATTTACAGGTTCCGTCCAGATAGTGCCTACAGATGTGTAAATTTGTACAGAGTTTTCCTCGGTTTGAAATTCCACATCCTTGTTTATTGTTATAAAATTTGCAAATCCTCGGTGCAGTCGATTCAGATATATTATCCGCCTGACTCAAAAACAATTTCAAGTCACTCACAAGAGCTCCATCAAGCAAATGTTCATGTAATACTTTCATGTTATGAGATGTGGTAAGATCATGTCCAAATGTACATTTGGGGCCAAAGGTACACTTTCCAGACAAAAGAAAATATTTGCATACATGTAGACCCGAACAATATGGTATATTACCAGAACATGTTGAACCTTTTTTGCAATGAGTTTTGCATAAGTCAATCTTGGTAACCAGTTTGACATATAAACCACCATCTTTATAAATCTCGAAATATTTTGGATATTTTTGAAGTACAGAATGAATAACGCCCTCTGGTTGTCTGTATCCCTGACTCCGCAGAAAATCGTTTATTTCTGATAAGGAAACTGGTTTCCTTACTTTCACCAAATATAGACTAGTTAAGCGAGAAAGTATTTGGTCCGTCTGTGTATACAGGCCTCCATATGGCAACCCATACCCAACTGGCACACCACATGAAGCCATGGCTTTCAGTTTTCATACAGGTTGGAATGGATTTCTTTGTGCATCCTATAACAAACAGGAAAATAAACTAACCTACAAAGAACATAAAAATTGAGATAAACACATACTCATTTTGTGGGTCACTTTTTAAGATGTTGTGTATATTTCACTGGGTCGACATATACATATATTTATATAAAATTATAAATATACATTGTATTATTTCACACGCCCACTTGTGTAAGACTATTGGTTTTCACCACAGACACTAATTCAATGTGTAACTGTTGTCTATTGGGCCACCATAATAACGGAGGAGTCCATTTTAAATACCAATGAAACATAATATTTAATGCACATGGTCAAATGAACGTGCTAAGCAAAAGTAACACCAAATTTCCGCCATGCTAACATCCTAGTCCATAAGACTAACATGGCAAAAGTTAGTGACGTGCCTAAGCATTATCTGCCCTATGCAGTATTTCTGCATAATAAACAATTAACCGTGATGTTTTTCGATTGTCTACCTTAATTTGCATGCGTAATTAATATAACAACGATACTGACAATGTTACAACAGAAAACAACAGTACAATTTAAGAAAAATAAAAGTTTGCAAAAACATGTAAGTACGTCATCAATAAGTCTAATCAAACACAAATCATGATATTTTTTCTCAGATGGTCCGTTGCCCGTACACATATTGTATTACAATATAATGCTATTGTGGTACTTTAATTAGAAACATATGCAACCAATTTGAATATAATATATGGCTCATGTAACAAGGTGATATACTGATTAGTACGTGAATATATCACAGGAATTATGGATATCATTGATAACTAAATGGTAAATGTGTTTTATAGATAATATCGTTGTCGTCACGTTTGATTAGTACACACGTAAAATTCCCACGCTAATGTTAAAATCTATGATCAACAAAGTGCTTATCAAATGTAAAGATCTTCGCTAAATATGTACACAACTTCACACGTTATATTGATAACGCTGTCAGTATAAAAACTGGTGCGCCGTTGTTCCAAAGTTCCCTACTGCCGACGGTCAGAAACAGAAATGCTTTTCAGTGTTTCCCACCTAACATAACTAAAACAAGAGATGTTTGTAAAACACGTATGCCCCCATGGCAGCCAAATAGTCAGAAATGGTAAAGGTCACTGTGACCTTGACCTTTGACCTACTGACCTCAAAATCAAAAGGGGTCATCGACAGTTGATGACCAACCTCACTGTAAAGTTTGAAGATCCTAGGTCAAAGCGTTCTTGAGTTATTGAACGGAAACCAATTAAATAGTCAGAACTGGTAAAGGTCACAGTGACCTTGACCTTTGATCTACTGACCCCAAAATCAATAGGGGTCATCTACCATTGATGACCAACCTCTATGTAAAGTTTAAAGATCCTAGGTCAAAGCGTTCTTGAGTTATTGAACGGAAACCATTTTATACGACCGTCCGACAGACCGACCGACAGACATGTGCAAAGCAATATACCCCCTCATCAAAGATGGGGGCATAATTACTGACAGTCTTTGGACGAGACGTTAAGCGAGGTCCCGTGTATGATGCTTCACATCGGCACGTAAAAGAACCTGGCCCCGTGTTCATAAAGAATTGGCTATCAGGATCAGACTCAAGCTCCATTTTATTTTATTTCAAATACAGAAAATATGTTGATGGAACGATTATCTCTTTTAAGCAGAGGAAACACTATTGGTATCATCTTAAATTTCAAAGACAAAAAAATAGTTTTAATACATAGTTATAGAAATATTGTACTTAATATATTGAAGCTTGGTTTTCGACCATGATCCTAAATATCTGAGCTCAGTTTCAGTCTCAAGTACAATTAATCTCTTATTATAAGAAATTAAAAAGTTTTCAAGGGTTGTAATTAGTTATCTAGAAACTTTTTCAATATTCTGTAACTGCTAAGGATAATAGAATTTCATAACTGTTCATATTATTTCAAAGAAACAGCAAAAACAGAATGGAGCTTAAGCCTGATCCTGAAAACTAATTATTTGTGAACACGGGGCCAGGGATGCTTCTGGAACTTGGGCATCTTCTGTATCATGCACTTTCCCCCAAAAACTAAAGTGACTAGCCTCTTCAGGGGCCTCGCCCATATGGATTTCCGGTGGCGAGGATACATAAAAGCAAATAAACCAAACCGTTTTACTCGTGAATCAACAGTCGTCATTTCTGTGTACGTCTATTTCCCGAAAATACCATATTATTTTACATTCTGAATTTATTGTCAATTTTCTGAAAATCAAATATGTGGGTTTTCCAACATACATGATGACATTATGCAATTATTTCATGCTGTTTGGTTAACAGTCAAAACTATTGTCCCAAGGTATCAGGGAAGACTTTTGAACTGTTGCACGAGGTCGATAGGCCGATACCAAGGGACAATAGTTTTGACTGTTATGCACCTATCAATGTTTTCCCCCAGGGGGTGGGGCGGGCATACACGGGACTTTTGACAGAAAGCTGTTCCCGATAGGTGGGAATTTGACAGACAGAATGGTGCTGAGTCCCGGGGAAATAGACTTTGGCCGAAATTTTTATCCCGGGGGGTATGTAAAGCATCTCACAGGGAGGGGATTTTGACAAATTGCCCTTGCTCTAGGGTGGGAATTTAGACTTTGAAAAAGTAAAATTGTCAAATTCCCCTGGGTCAGCCCGCATCCCCCCGGGGAAAACATTGATAGGTGCATTAACCCAAAACAGACATGAAATAACTGTTTTATTACCTAATACTCTACTATACTACAGTAACGTTCTACTAATACAACAAACAAAAATGATATTTCTAGGACATGTTGTCATACTAATAGCGGACAAGTTTTGTTATAAATTCAAGACTGTCATTATCCCCATGATTTTATTATCAAACAAATACAATCGGCATGTAATAAAGCAAAAGAGTCATAATATGGTTCGAGAGTTATATAAAAAATACGCTATAGATCTAGATCTAGCAGGGTGTTTCGCAGGAATTTATATTGCGCATCGTATAGATAGAGTGCTAGGTAATTATAAATTTTATTTCTCTCTAAACTGTGAGAACTATGCACATAAAGTTACTGTTCTGTATTTGTTCTGATGATTATTCAAAAAAATCTCCTGTAACGCTCAATAAAATAATTAGTGATCATTGATGCTTTCGTTTATCGATTTTTTTCTCTTACAATCGTAACCATACATATCATGAAATAACTGCCTGTGTTTGTTGTTTTGAAAAGAGACATATGGAAATTATTCCTGAAGACATTTAGCAATTATTTCATGATATGCCGCGTTACGGTTGTAGGAAAAGACAATCCATATTTGGTAAAGGTAATTCAGTCAACTTTGCAAAATTTCAAATATATTGCATATTTGATATTTAAGATATTTAAAATTGACTACTAGAGTATACTGAACATGTATTTGTTGACTGACCCTCGTAGGTATGAGTCTGTGAGATTATTTAATATATCGGTGCATTATTTGTCTACATACATTTCACTGGCTTAGAATTGGAAGATCGTAAGTACAAAAGCTATATTTTGAAGAAAAAAAAAACAACAAAAAAGACTGTCTGAAAACTACTCTTTACTTATGGAAAAACAAGCTTTTTAAACTTCAGTTCGGTCAAAATGACCACCACGTCAGAATTTCATGAAAATATGCTCACAAGAAGCGCCTTGAGACGCAGATTTCAATTATGCATGAGTCTTTATAATGTCGTACTTACGACATTCTTATTCTATTACACACACCTAGCCTTTATACAATGCCTTCACGTGTTTGTATTTATGATTATGTTTAATGCAATTCCATGCCAATACAACAAAGTCTAAATTATGTGTATGTTATGCATTGTATATTGGGCCTATTGGTGAATTGAAAAAATCTTTAAAATTTTGAATCTGGGTTTTTCAGTAACGTGATGTCATGCTTCGATAAATTCGCGTTATTAACATTTTTTATTAACACCAAGGGTAGGCCTACATTATAATGCGGATAGTGCCTTATTGTTGTGCTTATTGTATCAAACAAACTTCAATTTAAAGAAAAAAACGCTTTTGAAAAAAATCTGGTAATAGGAGGGATTCAGGACTACGTCATCAATATTGTCTGCTACAGGTTATCTCGAAGGTCGGTCAAGCAATGTAAAAAAGAGTTGTATTCAGTGCTAAAAGTACTATAGTTTTGAGTTGGTTTAAACTTCTAAACACAAAATAAAATGCAAATAATTAGTTTGTTAGAAAAAATGTTTGATCACAAGAATACCCTGATACTGAATAAATGTTAACATTATTTTGTATCTTGTAAAACAACATACATAATTAGCAATATCTGTGACCATGTTTTATCCTATTCTTGACATCAATATAAGATCATATACTTCAAAATCAACACAAAACAAGCATTACATAATATTTTTTTATTCAGATAAACTTAGAATGTGCACTTTTTTAATGAGAAGAATACAATAACGTGCAAAAATGCATGTTTCTAGTGTAATCTGCTCATGAACCATTCTTTCTTTCGTCAAGTGTGCAGTCAACTTATTTGTCTGTACTATGATAGCATATTTTATTAACAGTATATTGTAAATTCAATATGTTCATCCAAAGTATGTAGGGTAGGTTTTTTATAATTTTATAATCATGTGGACAAAATTATCAAATGATTCTAACAAGGTGACAAAACCCGTCCGCTCGGCCATATGTGTAGTAGGCAAACTTTTAGCTTACCATTTTCATTTTTTTTAATTTGCGCATCTTCAAGTTTTAAGTATCCCACATAAACTGTTATTTAATAAAAAATTATATGTAACGGGAACTGTCTGTCATAATACAAAAATGTTCAGCATTTGTTTATGAATAGCATAATAAATTATAATTGGTATATAGACCAATTTAAACTAATTAATTACAACCAAATTCAAATACATAAACACTATGGCATAAATATATAATACTATAGTTTAATAACTTATTTTTCTTTTTGTACATACTTATAATATTGTACTACCACTATCATTAGGGATTTTGTCAACCTTACATGTATAACCATGATAATGTCAGTTTAAAAATGAGATAAACCCGGGTAGCAGCGTTTACCATGTTGAGGATAATAGATTCATATTAACAGTGCCAAGTATTCAAAATTATTTTATTCTTCTGTTATGTCAACAGCATAATTATAACAGCAGAAATACATATGACATTGAACATTGTTTCCAGTTAAAATATTAATCCTTACTTAAAGGCATGATTATATTTCATTATACTTGATCTAACCCAAAACATATGTTACCGAAACGTGTACACCATATCACAACAGTGTTAATTAACTCCTTTGAGTTTTAATTGATGTTATATTACACACCTTAGTACAAATTCTATACAAATGATACTAGGTCGGTCAAGCTTTGTCGGTCAAAAGCTTGACCGACCAGCAACCGTTGCTGTGGTCAGTTCTTATCAGTAAATCTATTTTTAGCACATTCTCTATTTCTGAATCCCTCCTATTTGCTGTAATACAGCTAATAAAAAAGTGCCGTACGACTAGCACGGCTAGCAATACGGCACCGTACAATGTAAACACTGTATTTATAGATTTATAAATCATACAGACTGTCACACTGACTTATAAATCATACAGACTGTCACACTGACCTTTAAATGAATTTGAGTGCTTCTCATCGTGGAAACCTGGTCACCACATTGGTCTCGATTAAACTTGGGACCGAGTATAGAAACGGTTAAACATCACAGTCATGCTTATCACTTCCTAGTTCAAAACGAAAGTAGAATTAGAAAGTAACAGTTAACTCACCGTTAATGACTTGTACTTTATTCGATCCGACGACTGTTGCTATGTATCAAAATGTCCGCTCCAATCTTCAATTTAATAGACATAAATATTTCTAACAATATAGATATACTGAGTAACTGGATGTTTTTTTTCAGGTTTTCCAAAAACACGTAACAGTCAAGTATGTGTAACCTTCGACTAACTAAACATTTATGCGGTCCGCATTCTCAACGGAGTGGGATCTTTGTCTCCCTTTCTGTTTTCAAGTGTCCTTTTTGTTCATTTCGTGTCCTGATGTTTCTGATGGTCAATGCTTTAAATACGACAACCAGTTGTATTCTTCAAATTACCCATTTATCTAACACAACGATGAGTGCAACATTTACTCCATTTTCCATTTTGGTCCTTAATGAATGTACTTCAGTGATTGACTCAAAACCGATATTATATTTCATTGCATAAGTCTTAAACTAGTTGAACAATTTTGATGGGACTTTGCATGGAATAGTTATTATAATCACCCTTGTTACCCAGATAATCCAGCATGATTTGATAATAACAGCATGAGCTCAAATAGTATTACTCTATGAGGATATCTGAAACAAATTCGTGGTTTAGATACTTTGAAAATGAAGCCCTTTTTGGGGAAATAAACCTTAAAAAGTTGTAAACTACATATCCATTTCTGTAAAACAAATCTTTATCATTGAAACATTTACCTGTGCATGTAAGCAGAAACAAATCCCCAGCTCAGTGCAATAGGGTTCAAAGTGTCATTTTTGAGCAATATTAGTGGTATATACCGTTAGATAGGGTTTTTCATGTTCTATCTCCTTATGAAGTCCATTTTTCTAATGCAAAGCTTCATATCGACGCTTTTAATAATTATTGTTAATAATTTAAAATTTTGGTACTATCTTCTTTATTTATAAGTACGTAGTATCAATATTTTGAATTAAAAATGTTATATTTCAAGATAGTCTGTAAACAAATTAATGTCGTTTTTTTGTTTTAACTCCTTCCACACTATATATGACACGAACAAATTGCCTCTTGTTGTTATTCAAATGTTCTGTCTCCAACTATGACAGTGAATAGAATAGTAAGTAATACCTTCAATCAATAGTATGATTCTTGAAAATCAATTTTACATATGGACTCGGTAGTCGAGTGGATGAACATGTCTTTATTATGCCTGTGGTCGTCGTGAGTTTTTGTTCGATCTCACATCCAAGCTGCATATTTTTGATTGTTCTTTGTTATTTTAGATCTATTACCATAATTGTTTAATTTGTAACTTATATGGTAAAAAGTAACACTTGGTAACGTATGTGTATACAGATTGATTCTTTACCTTTTATTATGACTCTTTTAATTACAAATGTAGTTGATTTCATCTACAATACAATAATGATATATTCACTTCAACATTATATATAATTAGACAATAATTTTATTATTGAACATAAAATGTGAACACTTGAATTATCAGTTCGTTAAAAAAGTAATTTAATATTTAGAGAATAATACACGACACAGCCGGGCAGGGAGGCGATAATCCGCCCGGAAAATGAATAATCACCTCGAAGGCTTCAGCCCGAGGGTGATTATTTATTCCGGGCGGATTATCAACTTCCGGTGAGGCTTTGAAGTGTATTAAAACAATTTATAACATAAATACATAAAAAGATGGTGATCGAACCTACAACTCAGAATAAAATAGAAACTTGTGCGTTTACCCAATACACTGCACAACAGTTATTTGGACTCGTACCCAGCTTGGAAAATCATATTGTCACGTACATGGTGTTCATAATTTTCGATTACGAATACATGTATTACAAAATGAACATGAAATGTTTCCATGTTACATCAAGCATGGCCGCCATTAATTGACACGTGTTTCCATGTTACATCGAGCATGGCCGCCAATAATTGACACATGTTTCCATGTTACATCAAGCATGGCCGCCATTAATTGACACGTGTTTCCATGTTACATCAAGCATGGCCGCCATTAATTGACACGTGTTTCCATGTTACATCGAGCATGGCCACCACTAATTGACACGTGTTGTCATGTTACACCGAGCATGGCCGCCATTAATTGACACGTGTCTCCATGTAACATCGAGCCTGGCTTTATTAATTGACACGTGATTGCATGTTACATGAAGCATTGCCGCCATTAATTGACACGTGTTAAGAGACGGATTACGTTCTTCCATCTCTTCACTTAGTGAACGATTTTAATCATAGGCACATGGTTTCAAATTATCTGAGTGCACCCTAGGTAGTGCAGCGGCCATGTTTAGCCGCATCGAATATGACGTCACTGGAACTGGTGTATGTCTTGGTTGTGACAACTGTAGAAAAACTGGGTACCAACGTTCGTAACGTCATATCCGTTGCGGTTAAACATGGCCGCTGCACAACCTTCTGTAGATCTAGGGTACACTCAGGCAATTTGAAACCATCTGCTTATGAGTTCAATGTGCGTTTGTGGTGGCGTATGCTTGGTTCGATTATAATGAAATTCAACAAAACTGTGATAATCCAGGAACATTCAAAATAGTAAGTAGGGGAGATCCTCCCAACGGTTTACCTCTCCCAACACCACCTTCCCAGAGCGCTATGCACCTATCAAGAATTTGCCCCAGGAAGGGAGCGGCGGGCTGAACCAGGGGGGGGGCTGGGCAATTACCTTTATGGGGTCTAATGATTCCCCACCCTTTACATTTTGTCTAAATCCCCACAGTGGGAGATGCTCAACATCAACATATCAAATTAAATGTTTTTGCGGCGTCTAAAATCCTCAATACCGGGATCTAAAATACGACCAAAGTCTATTTCCCGGGACCCGGAATAATTCGGCAGCAATAATAGTAGCACTTACGACCTTCCTATTCTAAGCCATCGAGTTGTATGGCATGTAAGAACGTGTATACATATGTTTCCAGACTATAAAGAGTATAATTTATATAATTATACATATCGGTCATCATAGTTTTAGGATAAATGTCCGTGTATACATGTATAAATGATCGTGTTGAACTTATGACACAATGTACACTTGTGTTTTGTCTAACTGGTGGATTGTTTACAAAATACCCACGAGGAAGTGAAACACACACACACTTGACACAAGTTGAGATCCACTTTCATTTTCCATTGTTTGTTTCAATGAACATTTGTATTTCTATTTTTTACGATTTACGCAGAGACATAATACAAACATATTACTGTACTGTTTGTATGTAGGACAAATAGCACCCCTTTTAAAATCAGTGTGTTTGTTGCATAATTCTTTAGAATATCTTCACATCTTAACGAAATTACATGAGGAGGTAACACAAGACTACATGTAATAGTTCAATCAACAAGTCCGTAACTCGGAAGGCAAATTTGAAGATGAAACTAAAACATGACTACGTGTACATAAAGCGCACTATGGAAACGATTGGTATCTATTGGACCAAATGTTACCTCATCGCCAACAGTTCAGAGCGATGCAGAATCCAGCGAAGTTCGTTGTTCAAATCATTAAATGCACAAACTACATGTATATACGGTAAAACACATTACTAACTCGAATCTAGTACAATGTAATCATATTTGCAATGTACTTTTTGTTTACTATTTATAGTGGCCGATGCCGAGTGGTTAGGGCGTCCGCCTTGGAAAAAAAAGAAGGTTCGAATTCCGGCGGAAGCTAGGTTAGTACTCAGTGTTGCGGTCGGTTGGTGAGCCGCCAGCTAGTTAAAGAATGGTTACCGTAGGCCCACCTCTGCCAGGCGCCCGACAATACGAGAAGGGATTCTGGAGGTACTGTGCGCACGATATATAGGTGTTTCATAAGTCAAATTGGCTGGCCCTTTCAATAGTCATGCCACTATAAACAAAAACTTTACAATAACTTTTACTTTTTATAGCCTACTTCATCTTTCAGTCCTAATATGATAAGGTCCACAAACCTAACGCACATCAGCACAAATTGGTGCCCAAACACCAGATGCAATAGGTTTTGTCTGAACAACATAGGGCTCAAATGTGCAAGTACAGATGGTAGCATAGTGGCAGAGAGTCCGTCAACAGCACGAGAGCTAGGGTTTCCTCCATAACGCAATATTCCGAAAATGAAATGGGGCCCAACATTGAAAAGGGGAATTGGCTTCCCTGTCCGCATACTAGTACCCTTTTGGTGGTGTGTACCATCAAGAGTTGTTTCACCATCGACCAAGATATGTAGTCTAAAATAATTAAAATGCGTCATTACAACATAATAATTGGAACATATAAAGGATCCGTCATGGGTTGTCTTTGGAGATCAACATTTCTTAAACGAGTCTAGAAAACACAGGTTATTAAGCGAGCCTTTGGCGAGGTTGATAATTTGTTTTCGTGACGACTTCGAGTTTAAGAAATGTTTATCCCAAAGACAACGAGTAGTGGATTCTTTTTATCACACTGCCATAGTTACGGAGTCAAAACAACGTTCGAAATAACGAATTTAAGCCGACGACGTTACGTTTTCGCACCGAAAAGCTGATGAAGTAACGCATTTGTTATCACACGTGTTGGAGAACATTGTTACGTCATTTGTTCTCACATGGAATATTACTGTATTTATTTGATAAATAGAGGATATTACATGAGTGTCTTTTCATATTAAATTTATTAAACGAGTTGAATAAAATAAGGCTCTGCCGAGCATTTATCGATTTTATTCAACGAGTTTAATAAATCCAATGTGGAAAGTCACACATGTAATGTTCTTTTTATCATATATTAGCCATTTCTGGCCGAAACATAAAATGAGTTTAATAAATCCAATGTGAAAGTCACAAATGTAATGTTCTTTTTATCATATGTTAGCCATTTCTGGCCGAAACATAAAATAACTACTTATTTTCACTATAATAAACGTGCAACTTTGACGACGTCGACTTTACTTTGAGTGACGTCACGTCAAAGCTTTATTACACTAGTGTAATTATCAAAAATAAATAATGGCTTTATTACGCTGCCGCGACGTCAAGCATATGATAAAACAAGTTATCGATCAGTTCTTTAGTTTCTGATGCGTTAGTTGGTTCCTATCTCCAATGTATAATGGGTAGGTTCGCTATTTATATCATTAACGGCGTATGGTTCAGCGCTACATGTTGATTCCCTTGCATTGGCCTTGTCAAGCACAAAATATTTAAAATTATCACTTGTGAAGTCACGCGATCCGTAAGCTACATTGACAATAGTGGAGGGAACCTGAACTACTTTATTACTTTCGGGTTCCAGCTTGAAGTAGACGTTCTCTTCCTGTAACATTTCAATTTGTAACGGTTTCACCGGAAGTCGCTTGTTAGAACACGGTTCTAGAATATGATATATCGGTCCAGAAGTGCGGTTGCTGTTCTCGTTGGTGGTATTGTGTCGGACTGACACGGGTTCGTATGAGTTCCCTTGAGTTTCCTTGTTACCAGCTAATACAAGAGTGGAGTATTTTTGTTGTTGTCCGTTGATCTTGCATTGTGTATAGCCATCGCGTACCGAATAGCTTACTACTGTTTCCATCCCATGTCCTTGTGGGTGCGCAAAGGTTTGCGTACTGTTCTGAATTGGAACAAGCGTCACAGATATTAAACCTTAATAAATTTAACTTAAACTAAATACACGATGTTCTACAAAATACGTTTGTCTTGTTATTGAACCATGTTGTCCCTTTAGCTAGGTAGCTAAGTGTATTTTACTTATTAAATGTTATATATCACCTAACAGGAACATTAGTCCTGCTGCATATATTTCTAGAAAATACGTTGAAAACTGTTAGCACGTAGAACCAAAACCATCCCACCTGCTGGCCACCCAAATGATCAAACACAGGTATGACCTTCTTCTCAGAAATCGAATATGTTCAGTTAACAATAGGTTTTTAAAAAAAAATGTGCTACAATGTTTTATGCACTGAAATACAGGACATATTCAAAACAGTGCACTGTTATAAACACACCACAGACTTTGGACAGAGGCCTTTATCAGTGAAATAAAGAGGTAACACACTTACAGCCTCCTCAGAGCTGCCTTTCTTGATCTTAGTATATATGGGGTGTGTACAGGGTGTCCCAAAAGAAAGTATACAGTTTCAGTGTCAATCAATCAAACCTCTTCATTCTACTATCGCAACGAAAATTTGCACATGTATAGACAAAAGATGTAAGATTTTTCTGTGACCAATTTTAAGATTATAACCCGGATATTTTTTAGAAAAATGTCAATTTTCTAAAATAACCTTATTTTGTCCGCGACGTCATTTTGTAGTAATTAATGCCGTTTTCACGATGCATGTCGCTTTCTGACATTTCCCTTCTTGCACTCGTTCTTTGAAACTATCAATTACATTTGCACATGTGCCATACCTATAAATGTACCCGGTGGCTTCGTATTGTATATTAGCGATTCAGATAGCACAATAGAAAGAAATAAACTCAACCCGTTACTTGTCCTTGTTAAACCAGCTCATTCCTAAACATCGCAGGTGATTTATTGTTTTGAATGATGCATAGTTCATGCAAGATGTGCCAGGGCCACACATTGTACATAAGGGGTTGGATAAATTCCTTTAAACAGTTGGATCCAAAGTAATTTCCAGGAAATACCAATGTGGTGTGACATGGCCCGCCCACAGCCCGGATCAAAATCATTGCGAATTCTTCTTGTGGTGCTATGTGAAATCGCTAGTGTACAGCACAAAGCCAACATACACGTCTATGCTCATGAGAAACATCAAAAGAGAAGGTAAGACGATCAGTTTAGAAACATGTGCAAATGTTATCAATAGTTTAAAAGAAGTGCAAGAAGGAAAACGTAAGAAGGGTGGACATCTTGAGAACGTCATAAATTACTGAATAGACGTCACGGACAAAATAAGGTAATTTTAGTAAATTTACATATTTCTAAAAATTATCCAAGTTATAATCTTAAAACTGGTCCCAGAAAAAACTTACATCGTTCGTCTACACATGTGTAAATTTTCTTTACGATAGCAGAATGAAGAGATTTTATAAATATACACTGAAACTGTATACTTTCTTTTTGGACACCCTGTACTATATTGAACTGGACCGAACTTCGTTCAATGCAATGATGAAATTGTTTTGATTTTGTGTCATGCGCTTATTGTTGAAGTGTATCATTCTTGTTTTATGATTATTTTATTTGTTAAACCTTTAACTAACTTATGCCTGACATGTACTTATGTTTCTATTATACATAATGATGTTAATGTTGTTGTTGTTTTTAACTTGTTAAAGAAGGTTTCGTTGTAAATAGGTTATTCATTGTTATATTTATTTGTATTTTCAGGTATATTGACATGTCCAGAAATCAGATCCCGTTTTCAAACGTTCTCTCCATTTTGTATCGATCCCGACCACCTAATTGAATTGCTTCCCTCTATAAAAGTTACCGCTCTTTATTTAAACAGGCGTTAAGTGACCGATAACGGTTAATCGAGTGTCTCGATAAGGCGTTAAGTGACCGATAACGGTTAATCGAGTGTCTCGATAAGGTGTTAAGTGACCGATAACGGTTAATCGAGTGTCTCGATAAGGTGTTAAGTGACCGATAACGGTTAATCGAGTGTCTCGATAAGGTGTTAAGCAGGGAGACAATTTCGTCATTAAGCCAGCAAATTGGCTTAGATTTCTGGGTATATGTAGCATCTTAATGAGTGACCTTCTAAAAGTAAAGAGATTATTGAATCATACCTCGTCTATTTCCGAGTACTGGTAGTTGGAACGTGCTGCATGATTACCCTTTGGAGGAGCATCTACCACCAACACGTCACCGGGCTCTGTAGTTGGGCGTACACATCTCGCTAATGTTCTGATAAAATAAATGGATTCATTAAAAATACAGTCTCAATAATCGTACATTGTACCTTAGTTAAACATTAAAAACTGGCGGAATACTGTAAACCATTAACTTAAACCGAAAATGAATTTTAACAAAATTCATCAGATATTTGGTATGTCTTTAAATCTATTGAGTGTACATGTATACGAGAAAAGTTGACCTTAACATTAAACATAACCAAGCAACGCCGATGACGTTCAAGTGATGACAATAACTTTGTTTAACAAACCACATGAGCTAACCATGAACAAGAATAGTTATAAATACGCTCGTACAATGTACTAGATGCTATGGAAAAGGTATAGAAAGTAATAGAAATCGGACAGTGAATGCAGCACTCAACTTCACCAGCCGAGCACAGAAAACATATTGATTAAAACAACATCACATACTAGGACAATTACACGACACAATGTCCAACACACGACCGAACGAGAAAATTAATGAATGACCTAGTTGCAGCAATCAAAAAACTGAATACCCCAGCTGAATGACCTAGTTTCAGCAATAAAAAAACTGAATGCCCTAGCTGAATGATCTAGTTTTAGAAATAAAAAAACTGAATGCCCTAGCTGAATGATCTAGTTTCAGCAATAAAAAAACTGAATGCCCTAGCTGAATGATCTAGTTTTAGCAATAAAAAAACTAATTACCCCATCCGAATGACCTAGTTTCAGCAATAAAAAAACTGAATGCCCTAGCTAAATGACCTAGTTTTAGCAATAAAAAACTGAATGCCCTAGCTGAATGACCCAGTTTTAGCAATACAAAAAACTGAATACCCTAGCTGAATGACCTCGTTTCAGCAATCAAAAAACTGAATGCCCTGGCTGAATGACCTAGTTTTAGCAATAAAAAACTGAATGCCCTAGCTGAATGACCCAGTTTCAACAGTAAGAAGTCACATGATTAAATTCTACTTACCTGTAAAACTTTGGATTTTTAATGAGTATTACTGCAACTACAATCATTCCCAATAGAATTCCTGCGATACATGTGCCTATTGCTATACCAACAACTTTGCCTGGGCACAATTTGCTATAATCCTCGCACATGATTCACTGTAACAACAAAGTTAATAAATAGATGGTGAACATGGCTGGTATCTACAGCGTATCTTAGCTGAAAACGTAACAAATTTGAACTGCTCACAGTTCCGGTAAACTGAAAAATAACACCTCATAGTGAGTTATTATAGCTATTTACAACTATGTAAATACAATCATATATATTTTCTTGTTTAGCTGGTACACTAAGAACTGTTTTTATAGTTTTAAGAAAACCTAAAGTGGTGTTTTTGGTAATGATATCACGTCAACAGTACACATGTAACCCACGTAACCCATGTTTGGCTGATTGAGAAGAAACCCCGGGAAACACGCATGACAATAATTATTGTGAGCTTAAATTAACAGTTTTGCCATTATTGTTTGTTTATTGTCGGTATCAAAGGGTGTTTTTGTTCATTAGCAAAATCAAAATAATGCGTAGTTAGTACTATAGGTAAATTTTCAACTTGGGTAGCTAAACGGGGGGATTTACTGTATAAACTCTATGGTTAAAGTACATAAACATGCATAACCTAGAAATACACCTATAGTTTCTAAGTCAGTGTAGCAATACCACGTGGTTTTTTACTACAGTTCCAAGTAGAAATTTGTAAACATTGGAACACGAATGTAGCCATAAGTATTTAATTTCTTCATCGATTTCTATGAAATATTCGCCACGCTAAGGGGAACATTATTTGCTTTCCATGAAATATAAAATATTTTTCCGCGGCTGTGCCGTTTTGTCCATTACCCTGTGAAACCGTGGAACGTGAAGGTTTCACAGGGTAATGGAAAAATCGGTAAAGCTGCTGAAAAATATTTTATATTTCATGGAAAGCAAATAATGTTCCCCTTAGCGTGGCGAATATTTCATAGAAATCGATGAAGAAATAAAATACTTATGTCTGTTTTATTTTCCAATGTTTACAAATTTCTTCTTGTAACTGTAGCCAAAAGTCACGTGGTATTGCTACACTGTAAGTTCTAGTAGAGAATTAATACAATATAATATTATACATATTACAATATGTTTTATATAGACATTCCTTCTTTGCCTGGCATACGAGAAGCGTTCAATATATAGAGGATCTTACATGAGTGTCTTTCTATATTGAATTTATTAAACGAGTTGGATAAAATGATAAAATGCGAGGCTCTGCCGAGCATTTTATCACTTTTATTCAACGAGTTTAATAAATTTAATATGGAATGACACGAATGTAAGATTCTTTTTATCACATAAACTAAATACACGGTAAAAGTTTGTCAAGAATGCACACACTTCCCCTTTAGCAAATAAACTCCATAGGAGTAAAGCGGTTCATTGAAAGAGCTAAGAAAATAGTGCAACAATGTATACTCCAATATGTTAATTTTTCTGCCTTTGAAAATAATATTTTTAGGGTATCTAAAATCCTGCAGATGTAAAACTACGCTTAACAAAGTAAATAATTAAATCTAGGACCGCAGCAACACAACGTATTCTGTTCTGTTCCGTGTTCCGTTCCGGGTTTTAGTAACAACCAAGGACAGGGGAAGTAACTAGGTTTTCCGCGTGAATTTATTCGCGATTCGTCTGAATAGCCGAGAATAACTGATTGTACACGATGCAAGTACTTGGTATGAAAAAAAAGTACTTGGTAAGCAAGGAAAATCGTCTTTAATACTCAAAATTAACGGATTTATACAATGAAATCAACATCCGATGCTGTGTTTGTGTAGATGCCAGATATTTGGTATGTACATTTCGTCCCGATCTTATTCGTACCCACGTTTAACGGACCTACCGTCATGTTTACTTACAGTCATATCTCTTAAGTTCTTGTACATCTGTTATTGTGTGATTATAACATGCCCTAGAGTGCTCATAATCGGATATAGATTTTATTCTATTCTAAAAATGTATTCTTTTACTTTTTTGACAACGTGTATGAATACATAAATAAAGTGACTTGCCCTTGTATATAGTTACCTCATTTGCATGTTTATTACACGTGTGTATTATGACTTTTATGAAATGGGTTTATTAAACTCCCAGAGCCTATTTTATGTGATAAAAAAATATATTCTCCATCTCCTTTGCATTTTTCCGTAACAACATTTAGACACGATTTTAAGCTTAAATCCCATCAATGGTTGCAGAGAAATTGTGAACAGATAGACAATCAAAGCACTGAAAGTACCACTGTGTGGCGTACTGATGCCATTAAATCAAATATCGAATCCAGGTTGTATCATAATTTTATGTCACAGTTCTGATAAGCCCACCCTTACTCAAACATTTGTGCTGCTAAAGACACCAATAGAACCAGCAGTTACCTGGAACTTACTCACCCTTGTTACCCTGATAAAACAACATGATTGGATATTCCCAACATGATTGAAAAATGGCCGAAATGAAAAATGTGATAAGTGCATTGTTTTTGCAATATTTTCCATATAAACTATCCAGATTGTTTATTTCAATATTACATAATCAACATATGAAGAAAATGTATTATTTGCACTAAACAATTTGCATATAGGTAATATTTTTCACTATGTAAAGCCTTAAAGAATGTGTGGATTTTGCATTTGAGAATGAGTTTTGTACGTAAAACTCATTTATTGGACTCTATGTAATGAATATCATTTGGGAAGTATCGGCAGTTGTATAAACTATGATTTGGACGTTTCAATTTTTTAAAATCTTAGATAAATTAACGCTCACCAACAATAATTCAAACATGTGTAGTATTTTTTGGATACTGACCGATGTGATTGTTAAATTTATTAGGATACTGGCCAACATGATTGTGGATAAAAACCAACATTACAAATTGAAATCTTGCCAATGGGATTCTCAAGGTACAAATAATTGTACATTAAAGAAGTGTGCTCATGAATTGTGGTAGCAGGTTTATGAGCATACCCGATGTAAGGCATTTCACACCCAGTCTATAGCACTTGCTTTTAGGACATTTAATAATCAAAGCACTAAGAGTGCTGATGGGAGGCGATCTGGTTGCTGCTACTAAAGCTTAAACGACTTTACACGTTTAAGGTTCGTTTTCTTACTGCCGGTCTTGTCTTGAATGTCAAAATAGGCATATGTGACTATACATGTATAGGCATCTAGGGTATCTAAATAATTGTAAAAAGGGGCATATTGATGTATATGTAATACGTGTATTGAATGCGTATATCAAAAGTGGCTTTAAAATAATACTGCGCGCGCCTATTTATCAGATTTTACAGTACCGTCTTGTAATCACTTCCATCACAGCGTTAGACATCTCTAGAAAGCGGCTAATATAGCCACACCATATGATTGCATAACATAACGATATACAATTAATTGATAAAACCATCACGTGACCCTGATCTGAAGTTTCTAAAAATAGCTATACGGCTGGGACATTTGATGAACACTTCATTTTCATATTACGAAACAAGTTCGATATCTCCCCGGCTGACTGATTATCTGCAAAAATATCGATTCAATGAACAGTTTCACAATAATTATTGGGAATGTTTACAGTTTCTGGAACGACTTGAATGCGGATTCACATAGCAGCCTAAAGGCGGTCCAGGTTGCATTAAGAAATGGGCAATGGTAGTATAGAGAGGCTTACGCCTACCAAAAATGGGTACAAATGTTCACCACATCAAGACGATGTGTCATGCACAAAACCCAGGTCCCTAGCTTAAAGGTCAAGGTCACACTTAGAGGTCAAAGGTTAAAACGCTCAAATAGGCATGTGATTCGTGTCCGCTCTGTAATTTTGTCATCTCCTATTGGATATTTTATAATATTTGGTACAAATGTTCACCACATCAAGGTGGTTGCCATGTGCAGGACCCAGGTCCCTAACTTAAAGGGCAAGGTCACACTTAGAGATCAAAAGTTAAAATTCTCAAATAGGCATGTGGTTCATGTCAGATCTGTAACTATGTCATTTCTTATTTTATATTTATATTACTTGCCACAAGTGTTCACATCATCAAGACGAGGTGTCATGCGCAAGACCCAGGTCCCTAACTCAAAGGTCAAGGTCACACTTAGAGATCAAAAGTTAAAATTCTCAAATAGGCATGTGATTCATGTCAGATCTGTAACTATGTCATTTCTTATTTTATATTTATATTACTTGCCACAAATGTTCACATCATCAAGACGAGGTGACATGCGCAAAACCCCGGTCCCTAACGCAAAGGTCAAGGTCATACTTAGAGATTAAAAGTTAAAAGGCACAAGTATACGCTTCTGGTCTGCTTTGTTTTTTTTGTAATTTCGTTCTGGATTTTGAAATTACTTGGTTACATTCGCATTTACACCCGGACTCAAATGTAAAGGTCACACTTACAGACCCAGCTCTTGTCTGCTATTCAATGTCACATTTAAGCAATTACAAACTTGTTTCAAGTTATTTCATTTGCATAGCTTTATACTTAGATGTCTGATGACTGCTTTTAGCGGGGGCATCCGTGTCCTGTGGACATATTTCTAGTTAAATACTTTTTTCTGCTATATGTTGGTAAAATTCATAATAAGTCAAGACAGGTAAATTTAACACATGTATCTAAATGTGCAAAATTCATCGGGAATAGGAACAGTGAATTATGGGGACCACTGGCTAAACGCTGTGAGCATGTCTTGAATGGTGCCAAATTGTATTTCTAATTTAAAAAAGGGGACATAATTTCAACATATACTTAGTACATCTAGAAACGCAACGGTTTTATCCCCATTTTTTTCTTATACATGTATATTTGAATTTTGTGTAGTAATATTGTATAATCTTGTAGCAACTTGGCCATCATCCAACTTTTATCGATCGTGTTACGTAAATCCCGTGCACCGATATAATCACAAATAGCATGATTTCCACGTGCTCCAATTACGCAAGATAAATCTTGGTATAAATTGAATCGAACTTTTTGTAATGTTTGCTAATAAAAAGAAAATCACAAAAGAAATGGTATATGTTCAGGAATAAAAATGCCATGATTGTCCGAATATGAGCAAAATCAGGCCATCCGGATGCTTATGGCAGAGATGTTTAACAGGAGTTTGCACAACGGTTAAATTGTCATACACCGAACATTTCTCATCTAGAGACACGCTACCAACACACTGGCACCATTTGCGACAGCCTAAGTTCAGGTCATGCATGCGTAACCAGCCTCCCACAGGATGAATAAGACAGTGTGAAACAGCTCCAGATCAGGCTCACAACTGCTGCTGACAGTGTTCAACAACTTGTTACTCATTATGAATAAGTAATCAATCAATATTTGATCAATACTTTACATATTGACATAAAACAACGATTCCGAAAAAATAGCTAATTTATAAAAAAAATCGTTATTTTTCGCCCGCACTATATTTATGTTCCGTTATTTTTCGGCCGCACTATACACCAAAATACTGCTCTGCACCTAAATGTAGCTCTATGTGATAAAATGTTACAGATGTATTGGAAATAGAATAAAACTGCATCAAGTAAAATTAATGAAGTTTGATTGTCCATCATCAGATTGAACAAATATTGACAGTAGAACCCAGTGTTGCGTTTCTAGATGTACTCAGTATATATTTGATAGAGTTGCCTATTCATGTGGAGGTCATGGCGTCATGATGGTGATAAAGTATGCAACGTATCAAAGATACATGTCTTAGAGGTTAAAATTGTGTACATAAACTGTAAACTTTTGTATTTCTAAGTACATTAGTCCAAATGGGGCATAACATTCAACAACATGCTTGATAGAGTGCAGATGTTGTGGTCAAGACGGTTGACAAGTATGCAAAGTATCACAGCAATATGAACATGCACTTAGATATAATAGGTTAATACCTTGAACGTAAACTTACAAATTTGCACGAAGTTGAAAAAAGGGACATATTTTCCAATAAATACTTCATAGAGTTATCTACTCCTACGTACGTGTTGGGGTCATCCCATTATTCTTCCAATAATGAAGCTACATATTAAATTCGCACTGCAGTGCATCAATGAAAATTCAATGTTGGTCAGTATCCACTTTAAAAGATAAATCATGTTGATCTTTATCCTCAAATCATGTTGGTTTTTATCCATTTTTCACACATGTGTTACTTTAAAAAGTAATCACGTAGAAACGGCAAATGTAAATAACTTACTCTAAACTAAGTCTGATAGTGAAATGAATGAGCTGTATAAACAAAAGATCTTAACCCAAAATAAACAACAATATATATGTTTTATAGACTGTCAAATCAATCCAACACAGATTTTTCTAACTTTTTATCGTATTGTGTATCACATTCACAAACATACGGATAAATAGTTTTAGTTTCATGGAAGGAATGTACAAGTTTATCTTCATACAGCATCAGAAGGTGGTTAAACCCGTAGATTTTGAAGAATTGGCCGAAAATGCGATGAATATGTAAACATACATCCGCCATTTTTCAATCATGTTGGGAATATCCAATCATGTTGTTTTATCAGGGTAACAAGGGTGTTACTTAAGCAACTATGCTGAGCATCAATGAAGGGATATTTACAAATACCATTTTTAACGACTTGGAGAATTCGACCAGTGTCAAGATAAGTGACTGTTTATTCTCCGTATGACCACGCATGTTAATTAAATGTATATGACACTCTATATTAACGTATGTAAAAGGGGTAAACATGGCGTCGCTCACACATATCGATCGGCCGATTAATGCTTTAAAAACAAGTTTTACATTTTATAAAACCTTAAAGTATTAGCTTTTAAAACAAGCTTTAATGAACAAAATCGATCGAATATTAAATTAATAATTGATGATTTTCGACCGTTGATTGAATTTTTATTTGGTATAAAACGGGATATTTTAAACTTACTTTTACGCGGAACGGATTCTTACTCGTCGCCGTGGATATAATAATTAGGGTATCGTGTTGTCTAAAAGAGGTTATATCTCTGCTTCATTACAAGCTTTAAATATTCAAAATCGGATAATAGATACGAAAATTATGAGGTCTTATATAAAGCAGGGTAGAAATTGACAAGTGCGTTTAACGCTTCCCGCGGTAACATTGTTAATCGGCCGATCGATATGTACGTAGAACTATTTCAGTTCCCCCCACCAGCTATATATAGCATCAAAGTTTGTATACAACATAATTAGGTCATCGTCTGCAATGTGCAGCGGTGGAGTGATTTACATACGTTACAGTATACGATTGAAAACCGTGGGAACTATTTTAGATTCCCGCCACCAGTGAGAACATTCTTTGGTAGTAAAAATATAGTCCGTTGCGGAATGATTTGCTATAAATATCCTCTAAAAATAAAAGTCTGATATAATTGTTGGTCTTAATATAAGTAAATGTTGGTAATGTAAACAAATCAGGTCCAATGATACGTGTAACCTGTGTTGCATGCTTGTAATATTGTTCAAATCATAGAACTATTTATTTGCCGAGGCCTAATGCGTTAAATTGGTCGTAAGCTGAAAAGTGGTAATATCATTGTGTTGCGTAAACGCCACACAAAAATGAGTAAAGGTGCAACGGACAATAACCCATTCGAATTGACCAGAGTGGTACTAGTAGGTCTGAAGAAGGTTACTTCAAGTTTGAACTAAAGTTGCAGAGACAAACTGATATAATAAATATATGAATACTTTTGCATTTTTTTGCATGCCGATCATAGCCTTTATTTGCCAGTTAGATTTCTGTTGAAACATGGAAGGCATAATAATGAGTGCCTCCTTCCGTACTTGAGCCCGGATCGCCAAATTAGACGGCAAGCGCGCTAATCATTATATACATTGTAGATACGTTAGGTTCTTTATTTGTCCTCTATATTGGGAGAGTATAACATAATTACAACAGTAACATAACAAGACATAGAATAAACGATTACATGAATAAACAATATAATATAGCAAAGAAAATGTAGTTCTGTTTCTAACATCTGTTGTAAACTGACCTTATCGAAATACAAGATACAGAGAACAGATTTAGAATAACGACATTACACGCAGCGTTACTATTTACATTAATTTTACTTTATCATGTCTGATAATATTATTATGTAATTAGTAGTAGCATGGATGTATAAGTAAGCACACGCACACGCACACGCACACGCACACCGCACACGCACACGCACACGCACACGCACACGCACACGCACACGCACACGCACACGCACACACACACACCGAGATAATGCAGTTATCTAGCAACAAAACATACAGTTTAGTGCAGGCATATGGAACGCCATAGCTGTCTTCTGTTGATGCTTGTCATGTTAAATTGTTATAATATCATTTGAACAAGTCTATACGACATGTTAAATTGTTACAACAACGTCTTAAATTGTCGATAGGGCATGTGAACTTCTCAGTGCAACATTATTATATGTCAAGTAACACTGTTAAGCTGTCCAAGTATCTTGTGAACATGTCTATATGCCATGTTAAATTGTTAAAATAGCTTCTTATCATGTTCATTCGGCATGTGAACTTCTCAACAGAACGTGTTATACTCTTAAACGACAGTGATTAATTGTTAAAAATCATTTAAGATGTCTATAAGCAATGTTAAATTGTCAAAATAGCTTCTTATCATGTCCAATAACCATGTAAACTTCTCAACAAAACGTGTTATATTGTTGAACAACAGTGGTAAATTGTTAAATATCATTTGAAAATGTCTATACGACATGTCAAATTGTTAAAATAGCGTCTTATCATGTCCAATAACCATGTGAACTTCTTTATAGATCGTGTTATTTTGTTTAACAACAGTGGTAAATTGTTAAAATATCATTTGAAAATGTCTACATACCATGCTATAGTGTTAAAACGATATTTTAACATGTCAACGAGGCATGTGAACTTCTTAATAGACAGTGTTGTTGTTGTTCAAATTTGTATGACGTCATCAATAACGTAAGTTCCTCCCGCGTGCATATTGAACAAAGATGGCGGAAATTGTTCAATATGCACACGGGAGGAACTTACGTTATTGATGACGTCATACAAATTTGAACAACAACAACACTGTCTATTAAGAAGTTAACATGCCTCGTCGACAAGTTAAAATATCGTTTTAACACTATAACATGTCGTATAGACATCTTCAAATGATAGTTTAACAATTTACCACTGTTGTTTAACAATATAACACGTTCTATTAAGAAGTTCACATGCTGAATGGACATGATAAGAAGCTATTTCAACAATTTAACATGTCATATAGACATCTTCAAATGATGTTTAAACAATTTACCACTGTTGTCTAACAATATAACACGTTCTATTAAGAAGTTCACATGGTTATTGAACATGATAAGAAGCTATTTTGACAATTTAACATGTCATATAGACATCTTCAATCGATATTTTAACCATTTACCACTGTTGTCTAACAATATAACACGTTCTATTAAGAAGTTCACATGGTTATTACACATAATAAGAAGCTATTTTGACAATTTAACATGTCATATAGACATCTTCAAATGATATTTTAACAATTTACCACTGTTATATGACAGTATAACTCGTTCTGTTGAGAAGTTCAAATGGTTTTTGGACATGATAAGAAGCTATTTTAACAATTTAACATGGCATATAGACATGTTCACATGATATTTGGACAGTTTAACAGTGTGACTTGACATACAATAAGGTTGCACTGAGAAGTTCACATGCCCTACCGACAATTTAAGACGTTGTTGTAACAATTTAACATGTCGTATAGACATGTTCAAATGATATTTAAACCATTTACCACTGCCGTTTAACAGTATAACACGATGTGTTGAGAGGTTTGCATGCTCATTCGACATTGTACGACGTTGTTTTAACAATTCAACAACGCATATAAACATATTCAAATGATAGTTTAACAATTCATCATTGTAGTTAAAGTCTAACATGATAAAACGAAGCTTTGAGAAGTTAACACGTTCTTCTAACATTATCAAACGTTTTTTCAACAATTTAACATGTAACGTAGACATATACAAATGGTGATTTGACAATTTATCGATGTGGTTTAACAGTATAGCACGATGGCTTGAGATATTATTGTATTCTTTTAACAATTTAAGACGTTGTTTTAAAAATATAACAGGGCAAGTTGACATACTCAGATGATATTTTGACAAGTCAACATTGTGGTTTGACATATTAACACATTGTACTAAGAAGTTCACATGTTCTACCGACAAGTCAACATGACAAGCGTCAACAAAAGACAGCTATGGCGTTCCATACAGGCACATAATTATTATGTAAGGGATTAAACGTATTCACACACCCAAACGGATGAAACAACATTTTACATGTACCCAAAAATGACCATGCTGAATGAGTATTGACCAATACAAGTCAAAAAGGTACTTGTGTATACACTAAGTACGTAAAACATTGAATAGCGCGTATGTTAGTAATAGCGAGTATGGATGTCCTCTGATACACTGCATTGCCAGTTTCGGTACTTGCAAGAGGAGACAAGATAAATGATCTAAATGAGTCATTGCTGCCAGCATCGTTGAGAGCGTCCCATAAATTTCGCCTAACACTTTGCCGAGCAACACAGAAACAAATGTTTTGTTCTACCATATGTTCTATCATCATGTTACATCGTTTACATGCCTACATCGTTTACATGCCTACATCGTTTACATGCCTACATCGTTTACATGCCTACATCGTTTACATGCCTACATCGTTTACATGCCTACATCGTTTACATGCCTACATCGTTTACATGCCTACATCGTTTACATGCCTACATCGTTTACATGCCATCGAAAATGACGAGATAATAAGTACCCTATGCTATTGAGAAGTATTTTATACACCTAACAGAGATTCGGATTGTCCTTCCCATAATGCCATATACGCATAAATGTACAATTCTTAAGTGAAAAGTGGTCGTTATTTGTCTGTAATTTCATTAATGTCTTGGTTCTCCAAGCTTCATGTATATATTTTGTAGTTTGATCATTATGATTATGTACTGTCATGCACAGGTACTTGGGGTCTGGACAATGCCATGTGTTACTCAAGCTATAGAGGAATCACATAGGATTTATTATTTATCTCAAATGTTTGTGTGATTAGTGTATGAGTCTGGACATACAATTATGATGATAAAATGCAATAAGCGCGAAGTGGGAGGGGACGTGGTCCGTCCCCAAGTATATGTATGGAAATGTGTGCCACATGTATACGTGACCGTACGATTGGGTATGCCAGCAATGGTTCGGTCCTCGTCAGGAAATATCAAGCTTCAAATATTACTCGTAACAACGTTTCCAGTCGTAAATGTACATGTAATAAATTTACACTTACCGTTGTTCAAATATATCCTTATTTTAATTGCCAAATAACAAAGCAGATGATATATTTCAGTGTGGAACTAAGCAGATAAAACACGATTTGTAGAACTTTAAGACCTAACCATTGTTGACCGCATAGTTAAAACGTTCTTTTTTACTGTTAATACTGTATGAAAATAAATCGCATATTAAACAACAATCACGATGAGGTCATCATTTGTTTCCGGTCTAACAGGAAGTTTATGACCGCGCACAAGTTTCAACTGATTCTTGTTCTTAGTGTTGTGTCAATTGTTTATTAGTTAGTTTAACTTAGCTAATCATAATTTAAGTGTACACTTACCAACATTAAAAACACAACCGGATGAATGACTTGCACCAAGAACGCGTTTTTCTTTATTTTTAGCTCACCTGTCACAAAGTGACAGATTGAGCTTTTGTGATCACACTTCGTCCGTCGTCCGTCCGTCCGTCCGTCCGTCAACAATTGGGTTGTGTCCTCTCTAGAGGTCACAATTTTGGCCTAATCTTTATGAAACTTGGTCACAATGATCATCTCAACAAAATCTAGGTCAAGTTCGATATTGGGTCATCTGAGATCAAAAACTAGCTCACTAGGTCAAATTATAGAAAAACCTTGTTTTAAACCTTTCAACATGTAGTCTTCATGGTCACTAAACTCTCTGCTGTAACTCTCTACTGTCTATACATACAAGTAAACTTTCATCAACCAATGAAAATGTGTATCAGGGTTCACAGCAGTTTTGTAAAGGTCAAATATCAAAATATTCTAGTATTTTAAACAGGATGTGAAATGTAACGGTTAAGTGGAAATCAAAGCGCTGTAGGGAGCGTAGACATTTTCCTGAGGGTCGTGGGTTCAACCCCCACTGGAACCATAATTTTTATTTTTATTTTTTTGAGTGTTTAGGTGTTGTTTTGTCTTTATAGCATGTATTTGTACATTTTCCTGATGGTCGTGGGTTCAACCCCCACTGGAACCATAATTTTTATTTTTATTTTTTTGAGTGTTTAGGTATTGTTTTGTCTGTAAAGCATTTATTTGTACATTTTACTGATGGTCGTGGGTTCAACCCCCACTGGAACGATAATTTTTTTTTTTTTTTTTTAAATGTTTAGGTATTGTTTTGTCTTTATAGCATGTATTTGTACATTTTCCTGATGGTCGTGGGTTCAACCCCCACTGGAACCATAATTTTTATTTTTTAATTTTTATTTTTTTAAGTGTTTAGGTATTGTTTTGTCTTTATAGCATGTATTTGTACAGTTATATGGATGAAAAATATTCCAAAATATTTTGTTTAAAATAAAGGTCAAATCATAGAAAAACCTTGTGTAGTCAGACACCAGAGGTTACAATTTCAACTTAATCTTTATGAAACTTTGTCACAAAGATCCTGTCAACAAAATCTAGGCCAAGTTCGATTTTGGGTCATCTGGCATCAAAAACAAGGTCACAATGTCAATTGACATTTTCCTGAGGGTCGTGGGTTCAAACCCCACTGGAACCATAATTATTTTTTTAAGTGTTTAGGTATTGTTCTGTCTTTATAGCATGTATTTGTACAGTTATATGGAGGAAATATTTTGTTTAAATTATAGGTCAGATCATAGAAAAACCCTGTGTAGTCACCAGAGGTTACAATTTTGACTTAATCTTTATGAAATTTGGTCCTAATAATCATCTCAACACAATCTAGGTTAAGTTTGATATTAATTAAGTCATCTGTGGTCAAACGCTAGGTCACATGGTCAAATCATACAAAAACTTGCAATAGAGGCTGAATTTCCTTAAATTTTATTCAGAAAATGTGTAGGATCACCATAGGGGTGTGCATGCACTAGTACGACAGGTGAGCGACCTAGGGCCCTTTGGGCCCTCTTGTTTGTTAATGTTGCTTGTAACCGCTTATTGGTCATACGCGGTGAGCAGATACTCTAACTAAAGTTCCTAATACCTGGTTCACGAATTACAATCCCATCGCCGTCAGATGATCGCCCGGCGTGCATTCGCGGGTCTAATCCGGACGGAGGGCGGACCGACATCGGCCGGAGTAATTTAAGTCTATTTTGATATACATGTACTAGTATAGTAGATATACTCGTATAAATTACTACACATTGGCCGGCGACCCCTCGATGCCTAGACATCGGCTACACATCGGATACACGGACATCGTCCGGCGACCGCTCGATGCCTAGACATCGGCTACACATCGGATACACGGACATTGTCCGGCGACCGCTCGATGCCTAGACATCGGCTACACATCGGATACACGGACATCGTTCGTCGTCTGGCTGATTTGTTACCCAGGTATAAACTACAATGTAGTTACTTTGTCGGCAACGCTTTACTACCATGCATTCGTATACCGTGATGTACGTCAACCTTTCTCAAACCGTGCCTAGTGGTCTTGTGGTGAAAATGTCGGACAACCCTACTATATGAAGTGTTGCTTCCCCGGCAGAACAGTGTCGATTTCATTCCGGAATTACTAGTACGTTGGATCTATACGCGTGCCATGATGAGTCCTGTTTTGACGTCCGGTGCCGGGAATAATTATTGTCACACACTTTATAAACGAGTCAACTTCCGGTTATCGAAATAAGTCATACACGTTGAAATATATGGTATACCAATAATTCATATAGTGACTTGAAATCACAGATGCTTTTGCTCGCAATACAAGTTGAATTGTATATAGTATCCCAATAAGTCATACAGTGATTAGGTTTATACGCGGTGGGTCATGTAGGCCCCCTATGGTATGTTGGGAAACGAATTCATTGACCCTGAAACGTTTAGCAAAACTTCTATGGTCGAGACAATCATGTTCTTGGGCTCGTCTATGATTTCATACTGACCATTAATGAACTATAACAATGTGACGTGTAACATGACTTTGCATTTCTTGATCTATTAAAAAAAAATTTGCATTACATCAGTAATGTTTATCCGCCAATACTTCGTGTAGATATAAAAGTATAGATTAAAACTTTTACGGATGTAGGCCTACATCATGTTATTTTTTACTGCTTTAGAAGCTGGTTCCAGGACCATACAGAATCAAAGTAATGAAATGCTATGCAGTCTATAGAAAGCTAGTATATCAGTATATCTGGGTCAGTACCACACCATATGATTACATAACAGTACTTTACAGGCGATATACAATTCATTCATAAAACTATCACTTGACCCTGGTCTGGAGCTTGGTGTAACACTGCTACATTCTAAAGATAGCTACATCCGTAACCTCAAAAACAAATTCTAAAAATAGCTTTATACAGCCGGGAAATTTGATGAATTTGCGTCATTTTCATAATACGAAACAAGTTCGATATCGCTCCGTCGGAGTGATTATCTGCAAAAATATCGATTTAACTAACAATTCCGACTATAATTGTTGATCTTAGAATAAACAAATGTTGCTGATTGAATTAAATCAGTTTAAAAATTTGGAGAAACATAAGTAGCAGTATTGGGAATATTGACAGTTTCTGGAACCACTTCAGTGCGGATTCACATTGTTTAGCCTAAAGGCGTTCAGATGGCAATGCTACATTTGAGAGGCTAACGCCGGCCAAAAACAGGGAACATATAAAACGCTTCTATAATCGGTCCTAGCATCTATATTCGGTCCCAGGGAAAAGAAACGTAACGTCAACGGCACCGAGCTATAGAATGTGCGTTACGTCATCATGTCGTCCCAAAAAAATCTTTTTTTTTTGACTTTCCATTTTCAAATTAAGCCAATTACTGAGCCATCTTAAGAGTAATTGAAGCATAAAATAAACAGAAAATGTCTCGTTATTTTGGTGCAATATCAGTGTCATTTCTCAAATTGAATTTTCGCCACTCGTGCAAATATTGATTTTCTGTGATCACTCGGTAAATTAAAAATCGATCTTACACAAAAATCAACAAATATTCTCTATGCATTAAACAATCAATTATCGCTGCTACAACGACTATGCTCATCAAAAACATATTTTTATGTATCAATCAATGAGAGAGACTTTTGACAAACTGGATAAAGGACAACAGACAGACGCAATAGTCATGGATTTTTCCAAGGCCTTTGACAAGGTAGACCACCATAAACTCACAAACAAACTGCAATCCATGGGAGTAAACGATGAAACAAACAACTGGATAAAGTCATTTCTACAAAATCGATCCCAAAGAGTGGCAGTCGATGGTCAACTCTCTAGCAGCCTGCCCGTATTATCTGGTGTCCCGCAGGGATCTGTCCTTGGACCATGTCTTTTCCTAGCATACATAAATTTTTGCAGACGACGCCATTGTTTACCTGGCCATTAACTCAATGACTGACACACGGACACTACAGGACGATTTACGCCGACTTGAAGATCGGGAACGTGAATGGGCCATGGAATTCAACCCCGACAAATGTGAAATTCTGAGAATAACTAGAAAGAGAAACCCAATCATATACCCATATACTTTACATGACACCCCCTCAATAGTACCGACTCTGCCAAATACCTAGGTGTGACTATCACGAAAGACCTGAACTGGACACAACACATTAACAATATAACCTCAAAAGCAACAAACTCACTCAGATTCATCAAAAGAAACATCAAATCAAGCAACCAAAATGTCGAAGAAGCAGCATATACCACTTACGTAAGACCCCAAGTAGAATATTGTTCAGTTTTATGGCACCCCTGGCAAAAATCACTTAAGGATGCTGGATCGGTTTAATGCGCATGCGTCATTTGTCATAGTACGTTATGTGCCTTAAAAATGTAAAATGTGTCAAAATAATCTAAAATAAATCAAATTGAACAGTTTTGATAAGTATTATGCAATAAAATTAGAAAATACTAATCGAAATGACGGTTTCCATTCCGAGAAAAATATTACATTACAAAATAGGTGGGTGGGGTAAAAAAATAAAAATATTGCTATTATGCCAAATTACTTTTTTGGGAGTCAGGTTCGTTTGGTAATGTTTGTTTATTGTGTGTTGATGTGTTTTCGCGATATTTACATGTTCAATACATTTTATTCTAAGCGTTTTCGTTGATTTTCTCAGCATTTTAGCCACATTTAACCAAAATAAAAACAAAAATTGCGAAAAAGATACCTCGGTGACATATATTTTTTATTGCATAATTTTGAAGATCTATGTCACTAGACTTATTTAACAAATTTTTTAAAAAAGTTTAAGGTGGGAAAAAAGTTATTAGGATTTTACCTGGGTGCTATTTTGCTGCATTAAATATGAAGTGGGTGGGGTAAAAGAGCAATATATATTAGACCAAAATTAAATATACCATTTTTGGTATCTTGATCATGTATAACAATGTGTAACCAAACTATATTTAAAACTATTTTATTATTTAGATCACAGACATCAAATAAAAAGGTCAAATTTGAACAACACACTTTAATCAGGGCTGATTACCCGAAAAACGAGTTCCGTGACCTATTGTTTTTTCATCATTTTTTGTGTCAGTATAGATTTCTTTACTTCCTGGCAAAATTTGATCAAATTCTGAAGGTGGGATCCTAAGCGCTCCAAGAACAAAATAGAAAGCGTCCAGAGGGCTACCGCCAGATACATCTTTAATGATTACTGCTTCACCAGCAGCGTCTCCACAATGATAGCAAACCTCAATTGGCATACATTACAATACAGAAGTATCTAGCAATCACTTATCTTTTTATACAAAATTCAAAATCAACTTGTTTATGTAGACCACAACCACCTCATTCCAACCAGACACTACAACTACCTAATACCTCACTCACGAACACAATACCATCTGAACTCATTCAGTCCAGTCCCAGCCTCCCAATTTTTAGGGAGAGGCTGGCGACAATAAACTTCTAAACTCTCACACCATATTTTTACTGTTTTTAATTTAGGCCTTCACTGTATATTCTTTACCACTTTCACTTGGCTATACTGTATAATTATTGCACCTCTTTATTTTAACAAACTGGTACCCAGACCTGCGCCTCCCTGTTATAATCGGCATTGATTGTTATTAGGAGTAATAAATAGAAATAGAAATGAGTTCCGTAAATTATATTTGAAGTTCCGCGTATTACACCTGGTCCGTGGTTTAAACATTTACCAAGATGGCTGCGCCCATGCGGTATGCATGACAGTAGCGATTTAACTGACAAGCACTCCATTCTTTGAATAATTTTGTGACACTTTAAGGTATTTATATATTTTTATAAAGCTCGTTTTTAACTGTCGATGGAAATTACTTCTTCGAGTACAGACCTTGTTTCAGTTAGAAATGTTGCAAGTAACCAGGTACTCGGATATGCTAGAGTTTGGCCAGAAAATCAAGTCAGTACTGTAAGAACTAAAGAATATTTGTCATTTCCAAGTGCTCGCCAACGCCTTTCCGCTCGCTGTGCAGGAACTGTTATGCTTGTTTCTTCACGGCATCCAGCGGGGATTTCCCATCAGGTTTTTGGATAATCTGATTGAGGAAAAAAATGACTAAGGAATTTGTTTGCTCCACAGAGAATATAGATCTAGCCTCTGGCTACCAGACAGCATCACATAGGAGACCAGGCAAACAAATACTTAGAAAAGAGTGTTTCCGATCTAGGAGACGGGTTGCACAGATATATGCCCTATAATTTATATATAGTATAAATAGTTATTACAGTTTTACACTCGTCTTTTATTAGCTATTTATATTTCAATTCAACATATTCACAAGTTGGCGCCCTATGCCGTGTGACGACGTCGTGTTAAATGATGTGATGTCATTTCCGACGTCGCCATATTGTTTTTTTTTTACATTGGATTAAATAAAATATGTATTTTTTCAGTAATGTTCATTGTTTGAATCAGCCTTATTTGCCGAAACGTTAATAAAAGAGTGGAAATGTATTTATATTTCATATTGGAAAAAATAAATTAAACAAGATTGGTTCTCAAATCTTGAGCAACAACTTGCCTCTACCGGAAGTGGGACGTGAAATTCAGTCTACCGAATCATTATTTCTGCATCCGGTCTGTCAAAAAAAAATTGGCCATAGCAAATGCAACTACAAGAACAACAGTCACGTGTTTTTCGCATGTAATTGTTAATGGGGATTTGCCCGGCCGCTGTGCGGCCGGAGATAAATCCCCTATTAAACCACTTGCCAGCAGATTGTCAATAGAATAACAAAAAAATTTAAAATGCGATATTCGGCAGCTCATAATTTTCTTTTATTTTTTAATGATGTTTAAAAATATTCCAAAAACTAGCGGTGGCCCCTGTCTAGAAAAGAAAAGATAATAATTATCAGTCTTCCATGGTTGCTGTGCAACCAATCTTTTATATGGGGAGGGCTATTTCCTAAATGTTTGGACACAAAAAAGGCAGCCATTTTTTTGCCCGCTTCGGAAGGAAATTTTAACATTTTCAGTGCATAAACGATGCTACAAACTGTTATGAGACACATGATTACTCTGAGATAACGAAGTAAGTCGAGCGGGAATCGTTCATATGCGCGAAATATCAACCAATCTTAAGAAAATTTAATAAAAAAGACACATGTTTCAGTTATTTCCCATCGCAAAGTTTGCAATACAATTAATTAAAGTCCATTTCGGGTATTAAAGTATCTGGACCGGACGGTGATAATCCACATCGTAGTTGTAGGTTATTGTTAAGAAAGTAAAACAAATGCATTTTCGTAATTCCTCGCCGAGATGTAATAAAAAATCCCTCCAAAATCGTCAAAAAATATTCGCGGGATAAAGGTCGCGAAAACTAATTACATGTTGGATACAATAAAACTCGAAATTTTCCGTCTAAAACTCTTCGATGTTGTGACGATTTGCAGGGTTTATTTAACAAAAAAGGTGATTAAGATTAAAGATGTTTGATATTTAATCGTAATATGATTAATTGAAATGAAAATAGCCTTTTCTTTTGAACAAAAGTACTGTCTGGTATGCTCATGCAACCCATTAAAAAAAGGTAAAATATCAAATAAGGCCTATTTGAAATCAGTTGTTATCTGTGTTTATATCTAATTATTCATTTTTAAATTAGTTACCCCTGAATTAAGTAGACCTAGAATTAAACAAATTGAAAAACGTGTATTATCCACAGACAGATATATTTTCATTTTGATCGGGCTGACAAATGTTCATTCGGACTGACAAACGATAGCAGGTTTGTACCGTCTTTCGTTACTTTGTACCCAATATTTCGTATCAAACCGCTATCGAGCGCTTTCTTGTGCAACGAACCGCTTCGATAGGTTGCATAGACGTAGGAAAGCGCTCGGTAGCGCCTTTTGGAAACGGCTTGCTCCAGATTCGTAACTTCGTAACCAAACAATTTTTTGTGAAGTTATGCATCACCAAAAAATCCAGTACTAGATGAGCATGTTACAAATAATGTAGGACAACTGACATAGTCCGCTAAAAATATGCTGTGCATTAGTTCATATTATTCCTTATGACTTAGAGCATTTAGAGAATCTTGTGAGACTCAGCTTCTACAACTTGTTGATAACCTAGCTAAAATATGACCAATAGCCAACAGACAGATATGATTTTATTAGATTTTAGTAAAGCTTTTGATAAAGTTAGTCCTTTTAAACTTTTGTACAAATTACTAGAACATGGTGTAAACAATTTTATGGATTAAATCATTCTTAATTGGTAGAACTCAGACTGTAGTTCTGGAAGATGATTCATCTTGGGAGGTCCCTGTAACATCTGGGGTACCCCAAGGATCTGTACTTGGCCCATTACTTTTTCTTCTGTATATAAATGATTTACCAGACCACATAACCTCACAAGTTCGTTTATTTGCCGATGACACTGCCGTTTACTTAGCTGTAAATAATATTCAAGATTGCCAAATGCGTCAAAATGATCTAGACAAATCAGTGAAATGGGAAGAGATATGGGAAATGGAATTTAATCCTAGTACATGTGTGGTTTTAAATATTACTATTAAGAAGAAATCAATTACTTATAATTAAAGGTTACGTGGCCATATCTTAGAATCAGTTGACAGTGCCAAATATTTGGGAATAAATATATCTAATGATCTTTCTTGGAATAAACACATAAATGAAATAACAAATAATGCAACTAGAACTCTTGGCTTCTTTCGTAGAAACTTACAGGCTCAAAATCAAAAGATAAAAGAAGTGGCTTATAAAACACTGGTTAGACCCCAGATGAATATGCCTCCTTTTTGTGGAGCCCACATACTCAATCTAACATAAATAAAGTTGAAAAAGTCCAACGCAGAGCAATCAGATGGGTAAAAAACAACTATTCCCCCTATGACAGTGTCACCAGTATGCAAAACAAACTAAGTTGGCAGACTCTACGTGACAGACGCGACCTTACAAGACTGACCATGTTTTATAAAATTGTGTATGGATTGGTGGCCGTGCCAGTACCATCATATCTAGTGGCACCTGTGAGAATGACATGCCACATGCACCCCCTATCATACAGACAAATACACACCACTGCTAGCTATTACAAATATTCATTTTTAGCTCATCTGATTTTTGAAAAAAAGATGAGTTATTGTCATCACTTGATCGTCGTCGGCGTTGCATGTTTAAGTTTTGTGTTTAGGTAAAGTGTTTTCATAAACTATCAAAGCTATTGCTTTGAAACTTGCAACACTTGTTCACCATCAATACCTGAGCCTGTAAAGCAAGACCCATAACTCTGATCTTCATTTTGTAAGACTTATTGCCCCTTTTTGGACTTAAAAAATAAAATGCCTTGGTTAAGTTTTGCATTTAGGTCCACTTTTCTCCTAAACTATCCGAGTTATTGCTTTGGAACTTTCAACACTTGTTCACCATCAATACCTGACCATGTCAAGCAAGACTCATAACTCTGATCTGCATTTTACGTGAGTTATTGCCCCTTATTGGACTTAAAAAATTCCTTGGTTAAGTTTTGTGTTTAGGTCCACTGTTCTCATACACTATGTGGGCTATTGCTTTGAAACTGTCAACACTTGTTCACCATTAACACCTGACCATGTCAAGCAAGAACCATAACCCTGATCTGTATTTTTTGAGTTATTGCCCCTAATTGGACTTAGTAAATTCCTTGGTTAAGTTTTGTGTTTAGGTCCCTTTTTCTCATACACTATGTAGGCTATTGCTTTGAAACTTTCAACACTTGTTCATCATCAATACCTGACCATGTCAAGTAAGACCCATAAGTCTGATCTGCATTTTTCAGTTATTGCCCCTTATTGGACTTAGAAAATTCCTTGGTCAAGTTTTGTGTTTAGGTCCACTGTTCTCATACACTATGTGGGCTATTGCTTTGAAACTTTCAACACTTGTTCATGATCAATACCTGACCAAGTCAAGCAAGACCCATAAGTCTGATTAGCATTTTGCAAGAGTTATTGCCCCTTTTTTCCACCATCAATACCTCACTTTTATAAGGCAAGACCAATAACACTGCCCTACACAGCAAAAATTATGGCGTACGCCTGGCGTACGCTTAGGTCTGGCGTACGAAATGCGTACGCCGTTCGTACGCTTTTCGTACGATTTTTTTGTCGTATGAAGCGCGTACGCCAAAAATGCGTACGAAAAGCGTACGATTTTAGGCGTACGCCAAATTTTGGCGTACGCATTTCGTACGCCAAATTTGTTCGTACGAAAAGCGTACGCCTGGCGTACGCATTTCATACGCCATAATTATGCGTACGCCTGGCGTACAAACATAAATGTCAAAATGGAGTACGCTTTTCGTACGCCATAATAATGCGTACGCCTGGCGTACGAAATTAAATGTCAAAATGGCGTACGCTTTTCATACGCCACTTTTCATACCGCTTTTTGAATAGTCTTAAATTCTCATTGGGGGTATGATTTTCATAGTAAAAACATCTTTTCATGCGTTTTTCATTATGCATGAAAATCATACACATAAAAACTGGTTAGGAAACAGTCCAGAAAAACTGGTTAGGTGAATAAGCTGTCTTATGTAATTGAAAAACATAAATAATAAACAAAAGCATGAATAGGATTTGATAACAAATGGCAGTGAAGTTTTTGTAGGCGCTCGGATAGCTCAGTCGGTTGAGAATTCAGCCTATAGATAAGTCTTGAGGTTTGAGACCTGGTCAAGCTGCACATTTTCCCTTGCTAATTACAACACCAGGCATAAAAGAAAAAGCAGGAAGGCTTCAAACTCTCATACCCTTGTGTCAATGGATACCATCAGAAATGGGGTGTTTAGAATTTAAGTTACACAAACTTTTGCAATTATCCAAACATCTTTAAGATTCTATAAAAAGTGAAGGATTTCTAAATGTAAATCTATAAGCTTAAAAAAAGTAAGTGTCCAGAAAATTTTATTTTATTTTCACTCGGAAATTTGATTCAGATCCATTATACTTGGGACTGAATATCAGAGTATATTCAGTCTCAGATTTTAAGTACTAAGATATTTATGTACATAGATCTAGCTCTACATACAATAGAATAGAATATAGTTTATTTTCCAAATTCTGAACCCTCTTAGGGCTACTAGATGTTGATTTTTTCTAATTTTAGAAATTTATTTCTTCTCCATCTTGAGAACACAAATTTTTTTCAAATATCTGAGTTATATATTCTACATAATATTATACGACAGGCTCGACTTTTGGAAATATCCGGAACAGGTACGGTAGATACTAGCGTTTAGTAAAAACCGAATCTTTTTGCATGGGAGAATGGAACGTTGACACCGTCACTTGCGCGTGAGCGTCTGTTGTGTTTTCGTCTGCTGCGGGATAAAACCAAATTATGAGATGAATGGAGATGAACGTTCTTGTCGATTGAAAATGTTAAAGAATCTGTTACCTAGGCTGGTAACTATTTCCGAAGGTATATAAACGAATTTGCATCTCAAATTGTTGCATTTTCGATTTCGTAACCAACTTTTTTTGATACCAAGCAGTTTCGTAACCAAGTCGGAATGCCAACGAAGTCTAAGTCTGCTTATGGTTTGCATTAAATTATTAAAAGGTGCCATATTTCTGGAAGTTATAACCTCCTATGGAGAATGTTAATATACATGTTGATTTAATTTTACTGAAGGCGGTACGAGTCGAAAGTCGTCATTTCAGTTAAAACTTCGTGGCTACAAAAAAGTCAAAATGACCTGAGAAGGTTGAATACGTTGGATTTGTAATTCAGACTTTTCACATCTATACAGTAAACGTAAGGAGATTGCATGCTGTGGGCTTCTAATTCCGTCACCCTGCTAAACACTAGTGACGGTCTTCAACTTTGAACTGCCCATGTCACTGGGCTCGCAATCAATTGCTGATAATTACTGGCAGGCTTCTAACCACTAGTGATGGAACATCGGTTGCAAATCATAATCGATCATCAGCTAGAATCAACTGGCACTTCCGATGCGATTTTTCAGATTTATAATCGGCAGGACTGTGACTGAATACGCAGTGTGCCCAGGTGCCTATTTTCCTAGTTCCCAAGTCGCGAAACAGGGTGACAAAGGGAAAATCAATGATTTTCAGTTTTACTATCAGAATTTGAAGAAATTATTTGAATTGGTTCTAATAGGCATTCAATTGGGTTAAACTTCCATGCTTCGAAATTTTATAGCAAATATATGATTAAACAAGTATTGTTTAACATTTCGTTATAATTATCTGAATCAGATTCTGATGATCGATTATGGATGAAGGACATCGATCATCGTAATCGGCTGACTTCCACACACCACTTATCGATGTTATCTGATAATCGGTACATCACTACTAACCACTCATCGTTATCATGGAAATTTGGTGTATGAACTATGATCATTGTCATTATCATTCCCATCCTGACCTGACCTTTAAGGATCAAGCACATATGCTGTGGGTCCAGCATTGTTAAACATTGCAGCCACAGTTGTGAGCCAGATGTCTAGAACCCTTGACCCCCTAATCTGGCCCAAGGTTCATTAGGCCTATGCCGCCAGACAGTTAACTGTCCGTCAAATGCTGCTGATACTGTTGCAGTTAACTTATTTAGGCTATTCAACTGGTGGTAATTGGTCAAGCGGATAGCGCTCTTTGACTGCTCATTGAAAGGTCGCTAACTTGTTCTATCCTCAGCTAGGACTGGGTCAATGGTCGCATCTGAATTCTGATACGCTTTTCACTAACATTCCCCCACCCGAATAGAGTACTATAATTGCATTGATTTTAATAGATTTACTGCCCTTGTGAGACTGGGTGTCACTAACTACACTTTAAGTTTAGGGGTCTGGGGCCAGGACCCTCAGGTACGGGGATTTTTATGCCCCCGTATCGATAGATCGGGAGGCATATAGTGATTCACCTGTCCGTTCGTCCGTCCGTCCTGGTTAACCCAAATTGACCGTTTCTTCTAGCGTCATTATGGCTTGCTACAAAGCTTCCAAACTTGCATGGATGTTGTATATGAACACTCTCCACACACCTGTATAACCTGACCCCATTTTGACCATCACCTTGACCTAATTTTGGACTTAGACTTATTTATGGACAAGGCTTCCACAGGGGGCATAAGCGTTTATTGAACGCAGTCTTGTTCAGGTTGCATCGTTTTGAAAAAAGGGGGAATTTTGTCTTTGTCCAAATAGCTGGTTGGTCACTACCTGTTTATCATTGTATTAATTTAAACAATTTATTGTCATTACAGCTAATGTTTGTTGATACAGCCTGTGAACCTATAGAAGCCATAGTCAAAGAACTTATTCATCAAAATGTTTGTCTAATGGCAGAGTATTGTGAATGGCAATGGACGGTTCAAATGCAGGTAAATTATTTATTGCTTGCGTTTTTAAAAAAAAGAAATTTTAAATTTAAAAGAGTGGAAATGTTGAACTTGAAGTGACATTTACATTTATTTATATTTATCACAAAAATAATTAGGCCTGAAAAAAGTGGTTTGTTTCTGGTTACATGTCCAAAAAAACAAGGGTCAGTAGGGGTTTTTTTGTGTTGATTTTATGTCTGGTGCGCGCACTTAATTCGGACAAAAAAAAATCTAATGCCGATTTTCGTACATAACAACTTGGTCAGTTAAAATAAATGGTCTTTCGGGTAACCGGAAACAAACCGCCCTTTTTCAGGCCTTATGTGATCTTCCACATGGGAACAAATCACGGAACAAAGTCAATGTTCTTTAACGTGTGTGATTACAAATGTGTGACGTCACCAGCTTTTTTGGCGTGAAATGTAAAGTAATCGGCTTAAATATGCCAAAGGCTCTCTTAATAACCTGACGTCTGTTTTCGAGATTCATTTAAGAAATGTTGATCTGCAAAGACAACTCATGGTGGATCCGATTCTATATTATATTTAGTTTCAGTTTTCTTGTCTGGGGTAATTCTCACTAAGCATTGCAGGGCTAGCTCATGCCTACTTTTTTCTTGAGCCTATCTTGGCTCCAGTCGGCTTTGGTCTTCTAAGGGCTATAAAGGATAGTGCGCTACAAACACTGAACACTTCTTCGATCTCCTTTGTCATAGTTTAGACATAGTCCAAGAAATCTTAAACAGGTCAATTTGAAAACATAAAATTAAATAAATAATCATGAGTATGTTTGTGTGAATGCAACCTTCAAAAGTAATTAAAATCAAGTGTAACAGTTTGCCAATGCATGTACTGAGATACATGTGCATTTAGATACAAACCACAAATTTCAGTTAGTAGAGGAGGCAGACCTGATATAATGTTTTTCTTGGTATTTCAGATACATCAGGGGTTCTACAATTCCGGATTTGATGCTTTACAAAGAAGAAACTTTTCTGCAGAAAATAAAAGTTATTTGATGAACAAATTTAAAGAATTGGCTAAGTTATGGCCATTTGAAGTTGCATAAGCTGAATTTTAACAATAGAACAATGTTTGAAGCAGAGTTTTGTTAAGGGAGGTGTCCTAATGGCACCTGAAGCAGACTGGCGTCTCATTTTCAGGATTGGGCATTATAATACATAAATGGTGCAGTGAAAGGAACAGTTCACTGAATATTGACAGATGCCTTGGAGAGAACCACTTCTTCTGTTTCCATGAAACTTCATCCAGTTAATCAACCGGACTTTGCTTATATACAGAGCTACATATTGTACGATGTGACGTCAAAATAATAACAGGAATCCTACAGTTCCGGAATAATCCAGAAATCTGGATTTGCTGCTATAGAAAAAAATGAACTTCTCTGCAGAATGGAAGTTTAGGCAGTGTCTAACAATGACTGTTTTGTTCTGGATATTGAGGCTTTTGTATGAATATTTATTAATACATACATGCTTTATTAGCTCACCTGTCACATAGTGACATGGTGAGCTTTTGTGATCACTCTTCGTCTGTCCGACGGTCCACAATTGCTTGTGAACACACTAGAGGCAACAGTTATGGCCCAATCTTTTTAACCTTGGTCAGAATGTTTGTCTCTATAAAATCTAGGTCAAGTTCGAAACTGGGTCATGTGTTGCCAAAAACTAATCACAAAGGCAAATCTTAGAAAAAGCTTGTGAACACATTAGAGGACACAATTACAAACCAATCTTCATGAAACTTCGTCAGAATGTTTGTCTCTATGAAATCTAGATCAAGTTTGAAACTGGGTCATTTGGGGTCAAAATCTAGGTCACACAGTTAAATTTGAGAAAAAGCTTGCGAACACGTATCAGGACTACAGTATGAACCAATCTTCATGAAACTTGGTCAGAATGTTTGTCTCTATGATATCTAGGTCAAGATCGAAACTTGGTCTTGCGGGGTCAAAAACTAGGTCACAAGGTCAAATCTTAGAAAAAGCTTGTGAACACATTAGAGAACACAATTATGAACCAATCTTGATGAAAGTTAGTCAGAATGTTTGTCTATGAAATATCTATATAGGCAAAGTTCAAAATTGGGTCATATAGGGTCCAAAACAGGGAACTAGGTCGAATCTTAGAAAAAGCTTGCGATCCATTTGAGGACACAATTATGGCCCAATCTTTATCAAACATGGTCAGTATCGTTGTCTTTATAAAATCTAGGTCAAGTTTGAAACTGTGTCATATGGGGTCAAAAACTAGAATCATGCAAGTTTCACCTCTCGGTTATGACTTGCATCACTTGGCGATTATATCACCGTAATTATCATTAAACATGTACAGCAGTGATTTATGTATGTATAGTTCATTGAATTTCAGAAAATATCATCATCTAACCTGTTAATATAGCTCGGCAAAGCTTTTCATCTGTTTTACTGATATCGACTTATCCGCCCATGGAAGAACCTGCTGTAACCATGGCGTAGTATGGTTGACATTGAAGTTATTATTGAAATGTTAAAGATGTGTAAATTATATTGAGTTTATCTTTGCATGTATGTTTATGTTTAGCAGTATTATTATATCCCCAGTTACAAAATATATGGGGGCTATATTGGAGTAATGCTTGAGGATGGTTGGTTGGTACGAATAATTTTGTCCGTGCTATTTGGCTGTCACTATTGGTCAGATTTTAACGAAACTTGGTATGAATGATCAGTACCAAGTCTAGTTGTGGACATCGTCGGTACAAGTTGGTGGAATCAATTTTAAAGTAGTTATGGCCCTTTGTATTTTTACACTTATAAATTTTGTCCACGCTATTTCTCTGTAACCATTGGTCGGATTTTAACAAAATTTTGTATGAATGATCAGTACCAAGTCTAGTTGTGCATATCTTCGACACACGTTGGTTGGATCCATTTTAAGGTAGTTATGGTCCTTTGCTTTTTTACACTTAAAAATTTTGTCCGAACTATTTCTCTGGAACCAATGGTCGGATTTCAACGAAACTTTGCATGAATGATCAGTACCAAGTCTAGTTATGCATATCGTCGGCACATGTTGGTCGGATCAATTTTAAGGTAGTTATGGTCCTTTGTTTTTTTACACTTATAAATTTTGTCCACGCTAGTTTTCTGTAGTCAATGGTCAGTTTTCAAAAAAAAATTGCATGAATGATCAGTACAAAGTCTAGTTGTGCATATCTGACTGTGTCAAGCAGTTTCTGGGGGTATTCATCACCTTCAGTAATATTTCTTGTTGATAATAACTCAGTTGCTAATTCTGAATCTTACATTGAGTTTATTCTGTGTGTTGAGGCAGCACACACTATTTTGTAAACAGGTTTGCCAAACGCTGGGGCATTATTTAAATGAGCCGTTCTCTAGAAAAACCGGGCTAAGTGACATTGTATTAGTAATTATGTAATAAGGTTAAGAAAACCTTCTTAAATGAAAAAAAAGTCATGCTCTTTGATTTAAGTTCTTGGATAATATACAACCATGTCTTAAATTTATTTTTCTCATGAATCATGTTAAAATATCGTCTGCCATTCCTATGGTGACCAATTTCTGAAGATTATCCATATTGAGAAAACAAGGGGTTAGTGGTTGAAAACAGTAGCTACATTTCTCTAAAAGGTAAAAATCGCGATTTAGATATGTTTTATTAAAAAAAGATTATAATTCTAAAATGTGATACAATTTTGATAAGTTTTCGTTAAGAATTCATCAAATACTGGATTTATGAACTTCTTGTCAACGTAACGTCAAATAACGTTTGAATGACGTTTCTGATGTCACTAACAAAGAGGGGCGGGGGGGGGGGAGTGGTTAGTTTTAAAAGTCTGTAACTTTGTTATTTGATGTTATATTTTGCTCAAATTTTCAGAAACTGATTAAAGAGTCTTGTCTTTCTAATGCTATATTATCATGATTTTTCGCATTTTCGTTTTGCTGGAGAACGGCTCAAATGTATTATATTGCATGTAGTCTACCTAACTATTAGTTGTTTGATCTATAAAGCGTATTTTATAGTAACTTTGTGTTAAGCTACTTGTATTGTTTAACTGCGCTGTCATTTAGCGCTATTATACCAAATGCTATGCTATATAAGCCCTATAACCATCATTAGCTGGCACTTTATTTCCTCCAATCTGATTGGCTGCCAGCATAAGCCCCAGCATTTCGCAAAGTGACAAGGTGAGCTTTTGTGATCGCTCTTCGTCCGTCCGTCCGTTCACAATTGCTTGTGAACACACTATAGGTCACAAATTTAGCCTGATCAATATGAAACTTGATCACAATGATCATCTTCATACAATCTAGGTCAAGTTCGATATTGGGTCATCTGGGGTCAAAAACTAGGTCACTAGGCCAAATCAAAGGAAAACCTTGTGAACACATTAGAGGTCACAATTTGAGCCTAATCTTTATGAAACTTGATCACAATGATCATCTCTATAAAATCTAGGTCAAGTTCGATATTGGGTCATCTGGGGTTAAAAACTAGGTCACGAGGCCAAATCATTGAAAAAGCTTGTGAACACACTAGAGGTCGCAATTTGAGCCTAATCTTTATGAAACTTAATCATAATGATCATCTCTATAAAATCTAGATCAAGTTCGATATTGGGTCATCCGGGGTCAAAAACTAGGTCACAAGATCAAATCATAGAAAAAGCTTGTGTAGTCACTAGAGGTCACAATTTTGACCTAATCTTTATGAAACTTGTTCACAATAACCATCTCAACAAAATCTAGGTCAAGTTTGATATTGGGTCATCCGGGGTCAAAAACTAGGTCACAAGGTCAAATCATAGAAAAACCTTGTGTAGTCACTAGAGGTCACATTTTTGGACTAATCTGTATGAAACTTGGTCACAATGATCATCACAATAACATCTAGATCAAGTTCTATATTGGGTCATCAGGGGTCAAAAACTAGGTCACAAGGTCAAATCACTTCAATATGTCATTGGGTCTAAATGTGATGTAAATTATAAAGCATAAGACAATATGAAAACCTTGTACATGCAATAGAGTCTACCATTAGGGGTTCATGAACAACTAGGACAGATGAGCGACCTATGGCCCTTTGGGCCCTCTTGTTTATTATTGTTGTCGCTTAAGACTATTTCCGTCATTGTATTTACTGGATTTATGGCATAGATCTATCTTTGGTATTTGTTAAGAATCTATTCTGTTACATGTATGTGAAACCTTAGATACAGGCAAATAACAATCCTGTCCATTAAATACATATTCAGGTTACAAAAGTTGTTTTTCCATATTTTCTTAGTTTGTAGACCTAGTGAGAAGTGGCTCAGAGTATTGGCTTCAAACACACAGTGATCACAGTGATGTTGCCAAGAATTTTGGACAAAAAAAATTAAATTTACCTATCATCATTATTGTACATTTGGCGTACGAAAAGCGTATACTTTGGACGGCGTATGCTTTTCGTACGCATTGCGTACGAACGGCGTACGCCAAAGTAAATTTTCACCTATATCAATATTGTACATTTGGCGTACGAAAAGCGTATACTTTGGACAGCGTATGCTTTTCGTACGCATTGCGTACGAACGGCGTACGCCAAAAAATCAGTGCGTATGAAAAGCGTACGCCGTTCGCACGCTTTTCGTACGCCAAATGTCGTACGCCAGGCGTACGTGGACCTTAATTTACGCCGTTCGTACGCCAAATGGCGTACGCCAGGCGTACGCTTTTCGAGTGAAAATCGTACGCTGAAATTTTTTCTGTGTACTTTATGCAAGGGTAATGGGCCTTTTTTACAGTGACAATGATCAGATGAGCGTCTGCACCCGCAAGGGGGTGCTCTTGTTTCCATATACTGTCGTTCTCTGAAACAGCCTTCCTAGCCTCATAGTCCTCCAGCCAGACCTAGAGGGGTTTAAGAACAATCTTTGCCCCTCTCTTATCTCAAACCGCCCCTGAGTACCGGAACAGTGTTTTTATCAGCTTTTAATCTATAAATATTTTCATCTTTTATCTAACACTATTGTTCTTTATTTCTTCTCACTTTGAAGTTTTCTTTCATTACTTTTAAAAATACTTTTACCTTGCACCTGACTCGCACCTGCTAGTTTACTCGAAAGGGGCTTTAGCAGTTTACATAGAAAGAATGAAAGATATAGATGTATCACTGCTCCAAGAATAGGTAGAGGTAGGCACATGAACAAGACGGTTATTAGTTACCAACCAGTTTATCTTTAGTTGGATGGGTAACACTGAATAGAGTTTCATAAATAACCAAGTGCCGGAGCTGAGAATCAATCCAGAAAACTGTGGTCAAGAGCGTTATTCACCGGACCACTGTGTGGCATGCCAGATACAATAAGATAGGAAATTGTTTTAAAAAGTCTTAAACGGTAAAAACCAAAAACAGAAAACAACTTTCTTAATTATATAATGTTTGTAGGTGAAAATGAGAAAAAGTAAAAAGAAGAAGAACCAGGATTTCCAGAAAGTGAAATTGAAAGTTGGTAAAAAACTGAAGAAGGCTGACAATGTGACAAATACCAGTTTTAAGACTCGGTCAATACAGATTAGCCAGCAACTTAAAGGTGCAGACTCCACACAGCCAAGCACGAAAAAGAGACAAAATATCACGGTATGTATGAGTATCCATATAAAAAAATTTGTTTGGAATAATAAAATTAATAACCCTACATTGATATTGGGTTGAACGGTTGGTATTTAATTAGAATCAAGTTGTTTGATCAAAATATAACTAATTTTAACTTAAAGTTAGTGATTTTAATGCCACTTTTAAGAAGCTGGTTCCAGTATCGTGCACAAAAAGAAACGTAACGTCAACAGTGCCAGGCTTTAAACTATGCGATACGTCATTATGATGTCATAATTCTCATGTCGCGACGTTCTAATTTCGACGTGATTTTTCTAATTAAGCCAATTACGGCACATAACTAAGAGGAATAATATAATAAACAGAAAATTTGTTGATTTTTGGTGTAAGATCAATTTTATTTCACTCGTGATCACAGAAAATTACATTTTCACAAATATCCTCTGTATAAATATAAATAATAAAAAAAAAATTATCATTTTGATTATAAAGAAATATAATTCTTCCCTCTTATAGAAATAGTTTGATTATAATAAAAAATGTAGCAATGACTTCATGCATGGATTGACACTAGACATATTCTTTGCTTTATGGTTTTATACTGTACTTATTGATTATTTCAGGAACTCTTCACTCAATGTCGACATTACAGCGGGTCAGTAAGACTAGAAGCTGTCAACGGCTTAAAAGAAATAATTTCATCAAATCCTGAAATTCTCTCACCAAATCTGTCAGACATTCTGGAACGTGCTGCTGAATTACTCATTGACAAAGATCACTCAGTAAGGCAAGCGTCAGTCAGACTCTTCAAACACTTTCTCCCAAAGGTTTCAGATAAACAAGTCTCGCTATTTTTCCCTCTGCTCTGTGCTCATCTTTGCTGTGCTATGACCCATATCCATGATGAGATTCAGGAAGACTCTCTAGCTGTGCTTGATCTATTGTTAGACACATTCCCAAAATTGATGATAACAAGGTCCAGTCAAGTTCTACCGAATTTCATTGAGCAAATTTCACGAAGACAAGGTCAAGGTCAAGCTAAACGGTCGTTAAGCACGAATCCAAACAGTTCAACGTCATCAGTGAAGTGGAGAATTTCAGTTTTGAGCAGGTTACACAAGTTTTTAGGGGCGATATTGAAGTACAGTTTGCTGGAGGTGCCTAGTGATACACAACCGGGCACCATGTATGCCTCTAGTCGGCCATCGTTGAACCAGGAAGTGGTATACTGCAGTGATGGTGGGCTGTTTGTTGAACCATGTCCAAGGCAGATCAGATTACCATGGACTATGCCAGGATTTATATTAAGGTACATTCTTCTAATTCTATATAAGATAACCTTGATGAAGGCTTTGTAATAGCAGAAAACATAAGGATCGGGTTGCGTACACACGATTATAAGGTGTGTATTTGTATATAGTAGGAAAAAAATACTGGCAGGTTTTGTGGACAGAGTGAAATATTAAGTATAGAATTGTGTGTATGCAACAAGGTCCCTATGGCTGAAAACATTGGTCGTTTTCAAATTTTGGCAAATTTAACCAATGCTGTGATTGTGTCACTGAAGTTGCATTACACCTTTGTGTCTTGGTATAAGTATATTGTTTATTAAAGTGACCTGTGTAAATATGTACAACAAACATATAAAACATATAATACATACACCCGGCCCAATGGACCTATAAGTCACTATCAAACTAGAATATTAACATGTTATCACATGAACAAAACATCATGGCAAATAAATATAAATAAAAAGAAAATATATACAATGTATTTAGAGATAGGTATAATTTCTTCGTTTAAGATGAGCTTTAACTAAATATTTGGCAACCTTTCTTGGGTATTCATTCATTAAGTGTTTTAATTTGTTTTCATGAGACATATTATAATAAATTTCATTAAAAATGTCATGGAATGATTCGTTTCGTAATTGATTGTAAAACGGACAGACAATTAAAAAGTGTGTTTCGTCTTCGACCAATTGCCTCGTACACAATCTGCACAATCTCTGAGCGGGTGTTTCACCTACAAACCGCCCGGTCTCTACTCTAAGCGGAAGAATTCCGCACCTAAATTGTGCTAATATGGACCGCTCATATTTGAAAAGGTTAAATTTAACATATTGTTCGGTAAGGAACAAATCTTTAAAAATAACATATGTCCTCAATTTTGACACATTTCGGATACTGTCATTCCACATACCGTATAGCGTGTAATTTCTGCAAGTTTTTATTTCTGCGTTTTTTTGCGGTTTGAGGCTGTCCCGTAAAATTAAATTCCGCAAAATTAAACATCAGTAAAAATTTTGTTCGCAAAATTTAACTTCCATATTTTGCTTCAATATACTGGTAATATACCTTTAATCTGTATCTTTCTAGTGTTTTGTAACTGTCGTATTTTTCACACGTATAGTGATCGACTGTCTTTGTTTGCTTGTTTGTTTAACAATTAATGAATGATATGTGTTATATCGGTATTGACCCTCAATACACCTTGATGTAAGTTTGACAACTGGTTCAATTTGCAGCACTGTAGTTTGTACTGATATTCGAGCACAGCCAGACATCATATGTGGTTTTAGGGGTGCGGGGATAATAGACTGGGTTGAGAATAATATGCCGTTAAATGCTTTGATTTAGTTTACCGGTAGTGCATGTACTGCTGAAAATGTTCTGTTCTGATGTTCCTAAAATGAAAAAAGCTGAGTTCTGTATAAAAAATCAATTAAATCTAAATCATACAAGCAGTGTTATCATGTTGTTGATCATGCCGTAGTAGATACGATAGTTGCTTACCATTCGCAGAAATTTCTTCTGGTTTCTGAAACCCGCAGAAATTCATTCCCGATTTTCTGGTAGGTCGCAGAAATAAAAACCGCAGAAATAAAACCTACCCATTTTAGGCCCAAATCGTAAAATTTTCTACCCGCAGAAATAACCCGCTATACGGTAGTTGAATAAAATTGTCTTACATGTTCCTTCACTAAACTAATACTTATAACGGTTTTGGTATCATAATATTTTGATAGTCTAAGTTTAGTCAATATTGACTTCACATCACTGCACCAATTGTTTGTACATCGTTCATAATCAATCGTAAACACTCTTTTCAACAAATGATTGTCATCCACAAGCATAAGTTTATTCCATAATCTAATTGCACAAACCCATCATCTGTAATTACTCGGTATCCACCCTGTATCCCCATGTATCGCTAAGATTGGTGCGAATCTATGAACACCCAGAAAATAACGAAGTGCACGCTTTTGGATATTGTCAATAGCTTGTGATTTTTTGAAGCCCCAAACTGATGCACCATAGTCTAAAATAGGTATTATGCATGACTCATATAGTTTTTCATATGCTTTAAAACCAAAGTCCTTCAGATGATGGATTTTTGCAATTAGGTTTCCCCAGGGCTCTTCCAGCCTCTTTTGCAAGTTTATCACAATTAAATGAAAAATCACATCTACAATGAAATGTTACACCTAGATATTTGTATGTATCGACTGTTTCTAGGAAATTATCACCGATGGTGAAGATGAAATCTGTCTGTTTCGCATTTCCCTTTCTAAAATGCACACACTTAGATTTGTCAGTGTTAATGAGCACTATCCAACGTTTGCACCAACTATGAAGTTGGTTCAGCATTTGTTGTAAGTCGTCTTCCGAAGTGGCTAGTAGAACAATGTCATCCGCGTACAACAATAGCGATATCATAGTCTCTCCAACTTGGACACCAAGGCCGAGGTCATTGACCTCTTTGACAAGGTCATTTGCAAAAATCGAGAATAAAGTCAGTGATAGATTGTCTCCCTGCTTAACACCCGTTTTGCAGTCAAACCAGTCGGTATATTTGTCATTTATGCGTACACGTGCAGTCGAATGCTGATATATACTTTTTATGGAGTTGTACATCTTTCTGTCTACTTTGTTCGGTAATAGTTTATACAATAGCATGTCCCTATCAATGAAATCAAAGCATTTACTAAGGTCAATGGCACTTGTATAAACAGATGGATTATTTCTTACAATACTGTTTAATGTAAAGATGTGATCCTCACATGACCGCTTAGGTCGAAATCCATTTTGTTCGTCTGCTAAGATGTCATTTTCATCCAAGTATGTGGATAGTCGTTTATTTAGGAATGCACTATAAAGTTTGCTGATACACGAAAGAAGACTCACACATAATTAAAAAAGTCCTAAAAAGATATTATTATTAACTAGTGATGGGACATCGGTTGCAAATCATAATCGATCATCAGATTGAATCGACTGGCACTTCCGATGCAATTTTTCCAATTAATAATCGGCATAACGGTGACTGAGTACGCAGTGTGCTGATGCCTGTTTTCCTAACTCCCAAGTCATGAAAAATGTGACAAAGATAAAAACGATAATTTTCGTTTTATGTTTTACTATCTGAGTTTGAAGAAATTGTTTGAATTGGTTCTAATAGGCATTCAGTTGGTTGAAACTTCCATACTTTAATTTTGCTAGCAAATATTTGATTAAAGTTGTTTAACATTTCGTTATTAGTCCCCTACCGGTTTTTGACCGGAGGGGACTATAGGTTTGCCCTCCGTCCGTCAGTCAGTCTGTCAGTCCGTCCGTCAAAAAATCTGGATCCTGACATAACTTAAACAGTTTCCAAGCTAGGTTTATGAAACTTGGTATGTGGATAGGGGGCAATAAGGGCATTATGCACGTCTAAATATATTTTGATTCTGACAAAAAATGTGGTTGCTATGGCGACAGAAAGAGTGGAAATAGGCCAAAATCTGGATCCTGCCATAACTCAAATAGTTTTCAAGCTAGGTTTATGAAACTTGATATGTGGATAGGGTGCAATGAGGGGATCATGCACGTCCAAAAATATTTTTGATTCTGACAAAAATTGTGGTTGTTATGGCAACAGAAACATTGAAAATGGCTTAAAACCGGTAGGGGACTTCTGTATTGCTTGCAATTCTTAATTACTTGTAATTATCCTATGATTGATTATGGATGAATGACATCGATCATCGGATACACCTGACTTCTGCATACCATTAATGGATGTTATCCGATAATCGGTACATCACTATTATTAACAGTATACTTTTATGCTCATCTGGACAGTTAGTTTTAATTAAATACATGCATTTTAAAATTTGTGATCACATTAGCTAAAATATCTGTTATTTAATAATTAGAATCATTTAAAAAGAAAAAAAATATACCAGATTTATATAGCGCCTTTTTCACGCAAACACACGTTCAAAGGCACTGCCAAATTTCTCTGAGTAAGAATATCTAATAATGCTCCACTTTACCCAGGTGTATGAATGGGTACCTGAAAGGGTTATATGCTGTGGCTGCCATCAGCTCCAAGTGTAACTACAGCTGACATGCGATCAATGATCGAGGGTCATTGAACAGTTGTTGAATAGATGCATGTCGGACAATTAACTTTAACTTGATCGATACATTTTTCATATTCAAATATTTGCTTATATAGGGGTAGCAGTATGAATGTTGAGACAAACAGTAAGAGTGATGTATTTGATGGACAGTTCATGGACTACACAAACACATTGGTACCATTAATGTTAGAATGTTGGATAGAATGCGCACCATCCAAACAAGCCAAACATGTGTCAGGTATGTTCATGTAGATTTTACTTAATTCTATAGCCTTAAGCCAGAGGTTTTTTAGCTCCACTATTTGAATTGTTCACAATCATAACCCAAAGACCTACACAGGAGTAGGTAACTCTGTCAAGCATTTTGTCCAAATTATCTGTCCTTTTCGACTTAGACGCTCCAACCTATACCAAGAAGAGGGTAATGCTGCAGCTATGAAGCATTTTTTTTTGAATATGTAATGATTGTATTATCCTACGATGGCATTGAGAATAGTGAAGCAGCTCTTGTTTTGTTACTCAGACTTTGCTGAGCAAAAAGTCTGCAGGAGGAGGAAAAAAATAAAAATAAAACTCCAAAATATTGCTACTACACTAAGTCAATGTCAGTCCACTTTAAATCCATCCATAACAGTCATAACCAAGAAAACAGACAATTTATCTTAAGACTAGTTAATTATTTACAATTTATGAAAAAGTCCATTAAAAAAATCTGTTTTTATTGTGCATGATACAGTTCCCTGTGGTACAGTGATGAATGAGAACTAAAATAAATGGGCATACAATGGGGGGGTGGGGCATAACGTGTTTTACAAACATCTCTTGTTTTATTTTACAGGAAATCTGATCAGTGGTGAGAATGTATCAATGATGTACAGTATCCTACAGGTTACACAGTTACTATGGCAATGCATTCATTCACTGGATAAGGAAAAGGTATTCTTCACCTCTACATAGCAATGCCAAGTTTAGCACACCTGGGTACTGTTTTATCAAAGCACTTAGGAAATCGTAAACTTGATCGTAAAATTCTTCATAATTTGTTTTCAATTAATTATTATAAAGTGTGGTAAATGGAGCTGCATCAATTATTACATTGTATAATGATTCAGTTACCCCCTGAAACCAAATTTGTCACCAATTTGCAGTTAATGAAGAATTATTAGAAAATGAATTTAAGCGTAACTTTAAGATTTTTCGTAAGTGCTTTGATTAAACAGACTACCTGCTACATAGTGACAAGATAAGCATGTAGGATCTGTCTTCATCCATCATCCATGCGTCTGTCAACAATTCATTCAAACAACTTCTAGTCCTAAACCGTTGACCAATTTGTGTGGTCCTTTCTTAAAATTACTAATTTTAAATAATAAAAAAATAAATTTATCCATGGCAACCAAAATCATGGTCAAGTTTGAGTATGGGTCAGGAGTGGAAAATAGCAGTTGTCGATTTTTATAGAGGTATTTTACCTGGGTTTTCGAAAAAAAAACCAGATGTATTGAAAATCTTGTGAATGACACAAACAGAGTATTTTAATTCATCCTAAAGTTTGTTCTATCTGAATATGTCTTTAAAATATTGACTTTGATTTATTGTTTTTATACCTTTTAACAGGTTTAAAACATTTGGACAAGTCTGACCTACTTTCGATTTTTAAAAAAAAAGGTTTAAAAAACCTTGCAGAATAAAGGTATGACTGGTTATAAATGCGTATATTTCATTCAGGCCTTTATCAATATTTAAAGTAAACTTGTTTATATTTTATATACATGTATTTATATACATGTATAAACCCTAATGAAGGCTTAAGTGTTAGGTGAATCAGGACGGTAAGCCGAAATGTTGGTTATAATAAAATGATAAACACCTCCGTTGTTTAGTTGTGTGGTTCCACTTACTCCTTTATTTATAGTACTCAATTGTTTATATTTTGTAAACTGTTTGCAGGAGGAAGAATTTTTTCAAAGAACCAAGTATTTGAAGGACTTCCAACAACATTTTATGTCCAATTTTCCGTACAGTATCAGTCCTGTGTCAGTGAAACAGAAGAAAAAGACATCTACAAGTGCCCAGGTAGACAAAACAAAGCGTTTTTAGTTCTGTTATACCAAAACCAATTTATATTTTTTAAATTACAAGGCAAGAAATAATGCCTGGTTCATGTATAGAATTTTACTTTGGAATTCCTAATCCTGGTTTTTCCATGTACCCTGTGGTACAAAAACATTTTTGCAATTTTTAGCTCACCTGAGCTTTTGTGATCACTCTTCGTCCGTCCGTCCGTCAACAATTGGCTTGTGTAGACACTAGAGGTCACAATTTTAGCCTAATCTTTATGAAACTTGGTCATAATGATCATCTCAACAAATTCTAGGCCAAGTTCGATATTGAGTCATCTGGGGTTAAAAACTAGGTCACTAGGTCAAATCATAGAAAAACCTTGGTGTGTCACTAGAGGTCATAATTTAAATAGGGAGATTGGTATTGGTCTGTTAATGACCCCTATTGCTTTTGAGGTCAGCTGGTCCAAAGTCCAGGTCATTGTGTGGCGATCATACCCTTCAATGAATTGAAACAATGATGATTTTCCTACATGTGTGAAGTAGTTTTTGGTTCATTGAGAAGGATCAGTCAGAATTGTTTAGGATATAGTACATGAAAACCTGGTTAGGGGGATCAGCTGCCGCTCATAACTGACAAATTGTTGAGGAACAACATTAAGCTTTAATAAACAAATATTACTGACAATATGGGACACTAGCACAGAGAGAGTATCGAGGGCTCGATGCAAAACTATTGTACCTACATCAATTATAGGCATGTACAAAAGTTTTGCACTGAGCCCTCGATATGTTCAACAATCAGTTCTTGTTTTACAGGTTCCAGCATTTATCTTTAATTATTAAACATAACTGACACCAGTATGGAGTACATACGTTTTACAATCACTTCTTGTTTTACAGGTTCCAGCAGAAACATTAAACTTAACCATCTGTGATATCATGACTTACTTCATCGAAGAAGACAATCTGAGTGGGTCATGTGATCATGCTTGGTTGCAAATGGTAACACAGTATTTAAGTGACTTCATAGGTGGTGTATATAGCACAGCATACATTGGTCATAGTTCAAGAACATTTGTGAATATCATTGAAAGACTGATATCAAGGGGGGTTCAGGACGGTAAGTTGTTCTTGTCTTATACTTGTAACCCACCATTGCGTTTCTTGGTTGGCATTACAGAGGATGCTCGAACTAGATGTTTGAGTTAATACTAATTTATTTAAAGGTGCTGACTCACAGATCGGACTAAAAATTTTGTATGACATAATTTTCCCACCTAACCAAGTATTTATGCACTAGAAAGCCGCTGACGGTTGCTTTATGAAAGATTTGTTGCAAATAAGCAATTTAAACCACTCTTAACATAGGGCACTCATTATTTTTCCTCTTAAAAATAGCTCAGAGTTTCCTTCCAACATGTATGTGAATTATGTAATTCACACATGATCGAACTGTAGCATTTTTTAATAAGCGTCTATGCAAGTAACTGATATGGAACAAAATGCTTATCCCAGCACACCGAATGTAGGTAAGGACCGTTTTGGTAAGGCAAGCAGGTCGAAATGTGATGTTGTCATGTAAAAGTAGGGATTTTCAGCCTCTGACGTAACATTAGGCATAATTATAGTAAATTATTACTAAATCATGTAAGGTATACCGGTAATAATATTAAATGTACCCCCAGGAAGATATGTTATTTACATAGCAATATTACAGATAACTTCTGATATTTTCAGATACAATGCTGGGAATAATTGTTGAAGTATTCAACAGATATCAAACTTCTCACATCAATTCTACAGAAAAGATGGTATATCTTCAATTCTTTGCTGAGAAAATGGTTTCTGATGGTGACTTGGCATCAATAAGGTACTGTCTAGTTAGGATATTGTGAGAGTGACGTAGTCGTTTATGTGTACACAACAGATTACAACCATTGTCTGAATGGGTAGAGCAAATAAATTATTATACCCCCAGATACATAGTATATGGGGGCTATATTGGAGTCATGCTTGAGGTTGGTTGGTCTGTTGGTTGGTTGGTCGGTCGGTTGGTCCGTTCAAATTTTGTCCGCGCTATTTCTCTGTAACCCTTGGTCGGATTTCATCGAACTTTGCATGACTGATCAGTACGAAGTCTAGTTGTGCATATCGTAGGCACACGCCGGTCGGATAAATTTTAAGGGAGTAATGGCCCTTTGTTTTTTTTACACTTATAAATTTTGTCCGCGCTATTTCTCTGTTACCAATGGTCGGATTTCAACGAAACTTTGCATGAATGATCAATACCAAGTTTAGTTGTGCATGTCGTCGATGTACATTATTCGAATCAATTTTAAGGTAGTTATGGCCCTTTGTTTTTTTCACTTAAAAATTTTGTCCGCGCTATTTCTCTGTTACCAAGGGCGCATTCGTAAGGCTGTTCCGCACATTCCGGACAGTGGAACACACTTACGAACAAACCGGAACACTGTCCGGAACATGTTCTTTCTGTGCCCGCCACAGAGGTGGTGCAGCCAGAACAGTCACGTGTTACAGCAAGAACAATGGTCGCTTGTGTCATAAAATAGAGTATAATAAATTTATTTTCCAATTATGGACCATTGCGGGCAACAGTCACATTCAAATATATCATTATGCATATATTTTTTTCCAATATTACGGCTGCAACTACAATTTTGGTCGTCTTAAACATTTTACTTTCTGTTCTGTTTTGTTCGTAAGGTGTTTGGAGTAGAACATTCGACACACTGTGCAGGACAGTTCCGTTTTGTTTGTAAGTTGTTCGGAGTAGAACATCCCGCACATGTGCGGAACAGACGCTACGAACATGCCCCAATGGTCGAATTTCAAAGAATCTGTCCATCAATGATTAATACTAAGTCTATTTTTGCATGTGGTCGACACACGTTGGTTGGATCAATTTAAGGTAGTTATGACACTTCGTTTTTTTACTCTTATTAATTTTGTCTGCGCTATTTCTCAGCAAGCAATGGTTGGATTTCAACAAAAAAACTTTGCATGACTGATCAGTACCAAGTCTAGTTGCATATCTGACTGTGTCAAGCAGTTTCTGGGGGTATTCATCACATTCAGTGATATTTCTTGTTTTAGCTTTGAAATTACTGATGTGTCCCTAATATGCCTTTATAATTGGTTTCACACTGTTATCAGTGGACAGGACCACTGCATCACTCGATTCTTATTCTAACTGGACTATATTGTTGATTTTTTATTGCCGAACAATATTTACGTGGTGATCAGGCCCCGATCTCCCTAAACATCTCAATCTGAGCTGAATCTCATCACAAATATCGACATGGGCCTTTTAGAAAATTTCCATGGGAGACAAGGCTCAGAATTCGCATCACAAAACAAAAACCTTATTCTCAGTTTATTACAGTAAAATTAAGCGAGCTCGAGTTTTTTCTGACTCTAATTTGAGTAAAATCTCAATTTGAGATGAGATTTCTACTTGAGATGCTTCGGGAGATCGGTTACAGATCTAAAGCATCAGTAGCAAACCCATAACCCTTCAGGCAAGAGTTACTTAATTGTTTGTTACTCAGATTTTGCTGAGTGGAATGACTGCAGGAGGAGGGGAAAAAATTATTAAAAACTCCAAAAATATAGCTACCATAAATATAGTGGTGGACTAGTCAATGACAATCCAAATTAAAGCAATCAACAGCAGTGTTGGTTTTTAAATAAACAGCCAATTTAGTGCATTGAAGCGCTTATGATACCAGCATATCATTAACAAAATAATGAAATAAGGCGGGTTCATACCATCGAAACATTATATGCAATTTTGGTTTTTCAATTTTTTGAAAATGACAAAAAACTGAGCAGGAGGGTCTGAGTGTAACTGGTAACAAAAAATCAAAGAACACTGGCCTTAAACAGAAAAATTTAATTCAATTGTTGTATATTAGATCCACTACTGACCCCTTTGATTTGGGCTGGTATACACAAAGGGAAAACTTCAATATTTTGACTTTTGACTTAAGTTAGAAAATTGAGCTGCACATATTTCCAAAGAAACAAAGAATAACCAAAGTTTCCTTTGCTTTTTACATTTGTAAAAAATTGATAATCTTGCTTTTCCAGTTTGTCTGATACACTTTAGAAAATTCTAAGATTTTAAGAAAATTCTAAGTTTTCCCTTATGATGCTTTGTGAATACGACTCCTGGTTTTTATACATGCATATTTATTGCAAAGTTCTTTCACAGAATTGATCACTTTCCATAAGAAAATTTCGCGTAATCAGTCCTTTAGTTCAAAGCTTATAGTACACCTGGGTACTGTCTTATCAAAGCACTACTGAAATATTAAAATGTAGTTTAAATTTTTTATAGTTATTTTACAACTACAAAGTATAGTTGATGGATCTGTAATGCTAGTAATAAATTGAATGTAGATAATGAATTCCTACAATCCGTACGAGTTGATATATATATATGCAAGTAAATTTCCCAGCTTTATACATGTCTGAAGTTGAATGCATGTATGAACTCGAGACCTCTCAATCCCAAAGTGTGCATCCTACCTCTACGCCATACATGTAGTAGAAGTAATCTCAGTCACCTAGAACTGTAGGATGGGTGAGCTGTTATTGATATTTTTTCATCAGCTGTAAATTAAACCTTCTATTGGCATTGTTGTGAGGTTTTATAAGAGGGACTTACAAATATCGGCCATCCACATATTTTCTTTTCTGTTTAAACCTAATATAAATCATAATGTTGTTTAATTTTTGTTGGCATTTGACTGAGCGAATTGCATATGTTTTCCCTGCCGGATAGGCCAATGACTTCCGACTTCAAGAGAAAACGTGATTATTATAAATATGATGCTATCTATTGCAGCCCAGATTTGAGAAGAAAATTTTTAAGAAGTCTACCAGAGTTACTTCCCCTGTGTGGTAAAGATAACCACCAGATGTCAGAATTACTGATTGACACAATGAAGAAAGCGGCTTGTCAAAGATGCTCGGACATGATTGATAAAACTTCACTCACAACAGTAGGACAGAAGTGGTTTGGTATGTTGAAAAATTATCACCAGTATTTTTATGCAGCGGTTCCATTTGACTCCGGAGTTGGAGTTTTGACCCTTGAAATTTGAAAAAGAGCCACATTTTGACCCTCAAGATTTTGGTATGAAGGGTCATTTTCTCTTGCCTATAGAATTGTACACTATACACTTAACAAATTTTATAAGTGTGCATGTACAGTGTAATCTGAGAAAACCGACACGTGGGAAAACCGGAATGTTGTCCAAACCGACCAAATATTTTGGTCCCGAAATTTCTCTTCTTTAACTCAATGTAAAAGCTGTTTGAAATACCGGAACCTTGCGAAATCTGAATACCGACGGCTACTTTGTCCCCAATCTAGTAATAATACACACAAATCAAAGCTTAAATACCGAACAAACAAGTTACCAAACAATCAATTTGATAAATAACGTCAGGGAATGCGTGAAAAACTGTATAGAGAACCGTCGTAGGCCTCTGCTACGAAGGTGTTAATTGCCCATTTAAATCTTGTCGATAGAAGTGTAACGTAATAATTACGAAGGCGTGATATTTACTCTTTACGATTAGCTCTCTTTCATGTAACACTGTGTGCTTTCAGCAGAGCGTTTTGAATAAAATAGTTTAACTCGCTTTTATCTTAAGTCATGCTATGAATTGTTTGTTCTTTAGGGCTATCGTGTTTTAATATGTCCACATAAATTTTAGTAATTTTCACGATGCGTTAATTTTACGATGATACTTTATTTTGTGATACTTCGGATGTCATCGTTGACATTATAACGATTGGTATAAATAAAAGTTTTTTTTGTATTTATATTTGTTATTCGAAGCCCCTCATTAAACATCCGACACATGTTATGCACATATTGGCGCCTGATACTAAACAACACCAATCAAGGCCAACTACAACGCATTTATGATAACGAAACAGTTTTAGTTTCACAATACTGAACTCTTGTGAAATCCGAACAAATCAGGCGGTCCGAAGGGTGTTCGGTTTTCTCAGATTACACTGTATATATTTACTCATAACTCGGTCAATACTTGTTTGATCTTGTTGAAATTTTCACCATACGCAGCTTGGACATGTGTAATTACAATTCAAACGGTTTTATTAAAAGTTGATAACAATTGTCACAAACAGAATAAACAAATGATGACATCAACAAACGCTAATGTCACACATTTTTGATGTGTGTTCATCGGATGTTTGTCTGGTTGTTAATGCAGCTATGCATCCCCTTTGCTGATCAAGTTTTAGTTCAAGTCTATTTACTTAACATAGAGACAGAAATAAAGCAAACAATGATAAAAATAAAGCACAATTTAAGTTTATAACTATTCACTTTTTGTATGAAAATTCAATTTTGGAAGAGTTACCTCCCTTTGACCATAAAATTTAAATTGTATTTTTAAAAGTTAAAAATCACCACTTTGCTGAGTGAAAAACACCTAATTTTGGGTTTTTATGCCCCCCTATCGATAGATGGGGAGGCATATAGTGATTCACCTGTCCGTCCATTCGTCTGTTCGTCCGTTCGTCCGTCCGTCCTGGTTAACCCAAATTGACCGTTTCTTCTAGCATTAATATGGCTTGCTACAAAGCTTTCATACTTGCATGGATGTTGTGTATGAACACTCTCCATACGCTAGTATCACCTAACCCCATTTTGACCTTCACCTTGACCTAATTTTGGACTTAGACTTTATGGACAAGGCTTCCACAGGGGGCATAAGTGTTTATTGAACGCAGTCTTGTTTTAATGTAGCAATATATCTTAATTTCTTATAGACCATAAATAAAAATAATTTGCACCTAAGCGTAAATTTCTCGTGCATTTTACGTGTTTTGATGTTTCATGGTTCAGTGATCCACTTTAATTAATTTTAAAGAAAAAATGATATTGATTTAATCTTGTGTTATTCAATAGCATGTACACAAAATTTCATGCAGAAATATTCATAAATAAAGAAGTTGTACGGTAAAAACATGTGCACACTTATAAGATTTGTTAAGTGTAGTCAAAAGTATCATAGTGACCCTTCATATTGAGAAGCTAGAGGAACCCTTGTTAAGTCCCACAAAGCTGTCATGTACTGACATTTTACCCTCATAAAACAAAGTTAGGGGGGTATAAATATGAGAGCCATCGTATCAGTCTGCCTGCCGATTTGTATGTTTCCAGGCGTGAACTTTAGTCAGGACTAAGATATAGTGATGCCATTTGCAGTATAGGTATAGCTTGGAGAATTTCACTTGATCCTGTCCTTTATGCACAAATATATTACAAGCTTCTTGCATTGAATATATAAATTTCCAAATTGTGCATTATCTGTCCTTTAGATTTATGTTGGTATTACACATTGAGTGTGTTTGTGATACATTCCGCTTATGAAAACATATAACTATAACTTGTTTGAGTACGAAACAGCATAATTTATCATGTTGAGCCAGAGTGTTTGGCTGACATATAAATTAGGTGTCAGTGAAGACTGTATTGTTGGGGATCTATTCCTCACAGTGTGAACATTCTAGAATTGTATTTGCTGGTGTAAGTGTGTGAAGGTCAGCATGTCGGGTTCTGTAATATTAATCATCAGGTTTTTAGCTCTCCTATCACATAGTGAAAGGGTGAGCTTTTCTGATCACTCTTCGTCCGTTGTCAGTCCGTCAACAATTCATTCAAACGACTTCTTCACCTAAACTACTTAGCCAATTTCAACCGAACTTCACAGAAATGTTCCTTGGTTGTGGTCCTTTCTTAAAATCTATGTATTGAATGACTTGGGTTGCTATAGCAATTGATAGGATAAACTTTTACATACCAAATAGTTGTAAAAAAGTACTTGTTGAGGGACCCTCAAGATTGGTAAAAAAACATGGCTGCCAGGGGGTGGGGGGTGTTTTTAGCGCCCTGAGCACTTTGCACTCATGGCGAGCTATTGTAATGCCCAGCATCCTTCGTCTGTCGACCATGCATCTGTTGTGCATCATCAACAACTTCTTCACTTTGTGATTGAATGCAGATCCACAAACTTTACTTTCAAATGTTTTTCTACAGCATAAAGATACTATTAAGTCAGACAGGGAAGGCAGCACTCAGTTTAACCAACCGAGCACAGAAAACATAAAAAACACACAAGGCACAAAGCCCACCTGAACCAGCTGAGCACAGAAAACATGGAAACATACAAGGCACAATGTCCAACTAAATAAGCCATGATCCTCCCATGCATTATTGTGTATGCATGTAAGTCACTTACTTGTGAATGCAGATCCACATACATCACACACAACTGAATTTTCTCCAGTATGATTTCATTGATTTGCCATGTGAGCTTTTACATGGAAGTATTCTTTGCAGTTATTGCCATGTAAGCGAATTATATCAAAAGCATGTTTAACTTTGATCCACAATATATCAAAAGTGATGGCTAGTGAGTGATAATTGCTCATTTTAAGAATCGCAACAACAACAACAACCGTTTATTACAATCAATTCATGCATTACATGAAAATATGAGGATAACTGTCAAATTATGTTATATAAAGAACAAAGATTGAGGCTTCTCATAAAGGTGAGCCACTATACACATTTAGTTTATAAACACAATTCAAAATAAACATATAAGACAAAAAGGTTCGGACAAGTAATATATTATTTGCATGCATATATACATCTTAAGTTTGCTGCAATATGATTGTTAAAAAATTGCATAGATTAATAAAACGTGTCTTGTTTTTTTAATGTTAATTAGTTGTTCACGTTTATATGTATTAGGTCGATTATAGAACGTTAGATTTATTAATAGTCTTCTTTTGTTGCTAAATGTTCAAGTAAATAATGGAACTCTTCACCTATTCATACATGCCATGTTTCGCAGACCCCTTTGCGTGAGATTGGTGATGGAAATGCAGGAGATTTCATTAAAATGCAGGAGATTTTCCTTGCTGAAACTTTAGACTTAAAGTATCGAAGTTTATATGCTGTTTTCACTTATCCTATTTTGATAGCAATACCATGTATGCTTCATGTAGCAATTTAAAGTAGTATTTGTCATCATTTTCATAATGTAAACTAAAAATGTCAGAATCCAGTTTGTCCATGAAATGCGTGAGATTTGATAAATTGACCTCTGATCATGCAGGAGTAGAGTCTCAAATGCAGGAGACTCATGCATGATGCAGGAGATCTGGCATGTATGCCTATTTTGTTCTAGCAAGTTCTACATTTCCTAATAGTAGAGCAGCATTTTGACTCAAAGTAGAGTGAACATTGCAATAAAAGTACACAAGCTGAGTCATATACCAAAATGTTCCTGAGACATTCAGGATAACTGAAATATAGGTAAAAGTTGCCGTCCTTGAGAGGAAAGTTTGAAAAGGTCAAGTTCAAGGTCACATGGTGCTTCAAAATAAGATACAAACTACAGTTTACTTAACCTTTATTAATACACTAAACTTGCATATTATAGTAAAATGGTTCACTGACTTTGATACATCCTTACTAATTGCACAATTTTAATTCCAATTTGTAGTCCAACAATGTCAAGGTCAAGGTCAGTTCAAGGTCAAATGGTAAAAACGTCCATTAAAATGATGTGCACCAGATTTCAAATGTCATAAATAGTACAAATGATGCTTAAACACATGCATTTGCACATGAGAGTAAATATTAGATGAAAAAAAATTTGAAATGTATCAATTCCAAGGGATATTCGGAGTCTGAGAGGCAGTTTAGTGTAATAAACAATTACCCCACCCCCTTTCAAAACATTAAATGTAGGTGATTTACACATAATAGCCTGTAGTATTTGAATTATCATTATCGAATGTTTGACTGAATAGAAAGTTTTAATACTGCTAATGCTAAGGGTCATTTATTGAGGTCATCATGAATGAAGGTCAAGGTCATTTCAAGGTCAAATGGTAAAAAGTGCAAAAAACGGGTATACACTAGATATCGAATGTACCAGTGGTAGACACGATGCTTAAACACATTCATTTACACATGGAAGTCGACTTCGAGTCAATCTGAATTGAAATGTACCAATTTAAAGGGAAAATTAGAGATTTAAGTGGCAACTAGCAGTAATTAAAAATTACCCCACCTACTTTTATAACATTCATTGCAGTTGATTTATTTCTAATCCCTGTAGCGATAGTCATAATCAAGAAAATGTGTCAGCAAATGTTTCTAATATTTAAGTGTAAGGAACATAAATGTTTAAAGGTTGTAAAAACAGCTTAACTAATCATTATGCAGAGTATAAGTCCAGGTAGAGATTTCTACATTTTTTGGGATACTCAACACTATCAATTACAGCTATTACTAGCCTCAGAAGAATAAGATCATCACCTAGTATATCTATTCTTTGTACCATGGGGCATCTACAAATGTCTGACACAGTCATCCAGTGTAAAGGGGGATATCTAATAAAATAATAATGTATGACACTGTCTCTCAAGACAACACGGGGTACCAATAACTGTCTTGCACAGCATTTCGTGGCTCTATTGGGTACCAACAACTGTCTAACACAGCATTTCATGGCTCTATGGGGTACCAACAACTGTCTAACACAGCATTTCATGGCTCTACGGGACACCAACAACTGTCTATCGCAGCATTTCATGGCTCTATGGGGTATCAACAACTACCTAACACAGCATGTTATAGGTTTATGGGGTACCAATAACTGTCTAACAGCATTTCATGGCTCTATGGGACACCAACAACTGTCTAACACAGCATTTCATGGCTCTATGGGACACCAACAACAGTACTGTCTAACACAGCATTTCATGGCTCTACGGGACACCAACAACTGTCTATCGCAGCATTTCATGGCTCTATGGGGTATCAACAACTACCTAACACAGCATGTTATAGGTTCATGGGGTACCAACAACTGTCTAACACAGCATTTCATGGCTCTACGGGACACCAACAACTGTCTATCGCAGCATTTCATGGCTCTATGGGGTATCAACAACTACCTAACACAGCATGCTATAGGTTCATGGGGTACCAACAACTGTCTAACAGCATTTCATGGCTCTATGGGACACCAACAACTGTCTAACACAGCATTTCATGGCTCTATAGGACACCAACAACGGTCTAACACAGCATTTCGTGGCTTTATGGGACACCAACAACGGTCTAACACAGCATTTTATAGAGCCGTGGGGTACCAACAACTGTCTAACATGGCATTTTATAGCACCACGGGGTACCCACAACTGTGTAACATAGCATTTTATAGTGCCATTGGGTACCAACAACTGTCGAACACAGCATTTAATAGCTCAATGGGGTACCAAAAACTGTCTAACGCAGCATTTCATAGCTCCCTGGGGTACGAACAACTGTCTAACATAGCATTTTAGCACCATGTGGTTCCAACAACTGTTTTACACAGCATTTGATGTCTTCATGGGGTACCAACCTATCCTTGTACTACTGCTAGGAACAGCTTACATTGTTCCATTTGATATCTAACACTGCCTGAAACATCCTTAAATGGTTCCACGTGGTACCAAACATTACCTTATACTGGCTTTTATTGCAGTATGAGCTACTATAAACCATAGGTGTTTGGCATGTGGATATGACCCTCATGGTCTCCTCTACAACCCAACATCAAAACAAATCTAAATCTCAATGTTCTATAGAGATTTGGATTTGTTTTATGTTGGCTCGTAGAGGGGACCATGGGGTCATATCCACATGCCAAACACCTGTGCTATAAACTGTATAAAACAGTCATTCATGGCTTCATTTATTAACAAGCTATGCCTGGTACATCCTTTCATAGAGCCATGGAATACCAGAAAATGCCTAGGAAACCCTTTCTTAACTACACATTGTCAGGTACTGACATTAATGGTCACCAGTGATACATTTGTACGTCCTTCTTCAAACTGTCAAACAAAACTATGCTTGTGGTCGAAATCATGGTTGACTTAAACTGTCTAGTTAAGCAATTGCTGGCATTATGGGGTACCTAACAGTTTTTGTTATCCATTTTTGCCTCTATGTGTAACTATTACTGTAAAATACAGCCATTCCTGGTTCTGTGTGGTACTAAATACTGCATGGTACAGCAATTCCTAGAACTATGGAATACCTAACACAGCTAGACATGATAATTCCTGGCTCTTTGGGGCTCCTGTATGACACTTCATGATACACCAATTCCTGACTATCGTGGTTACCTCATACTGCCTAGCAGGCAATTTCTGGCTCTATTGGATTACCTACCACTGCCAAATACAGCCATTCATGGATAGCCTCTTCCGAGTACCTAACACTGAAAGACACATACTGACTCGTTGGATAACTTATACTAGTACTACATGACACCATTCCTAGCTGTATGGAGTACATAGCACGGCTCGATGAAGAAATTCCTGGCTTGTTAGACATGTAGAGAGGAAATAACAATTTTGTAGAACTTTTCATACTTTGACCTTGAAATGACCTTGAACCTGGCCACAAAGTGGTCAGTGTAGTATATCAATAGTGTGTACACTATCAAATAAATACCTTGCATGTAACCATTTAACATCACAAATGTGTTAGAATCTGCCATATTTTAACACACATATAGACTATATGGGCAAAGAATGGTGGCCATCTTAGACGCCATCTTGGATGTCCTGGTATGTTCCTAGCATGGAAAGTTTAAGCCAGCTAGTTTAAATACTACAGACATAGACACCCATATTTGAATATAAAATTGCTTGTTAAACATGTGTTACCATCTTCTTTTGAGTTGATTGTCACGGAACATGATTGCTGTATAACATGGTGGGTGGGGTAAATTAACACGATATGTATTTTACCAAACTTTTTTCATAAATAAGAAGGTAATAAGCTTAAGTCATATTGAAAATAGCTTTTCGTTATATATTACAAAACACTAGTTCTATACATCTATATAAATCTGCAAATATAATGCGATTTTGACAAATACCGCTTGGAATATAGGTTTGTTCGAAACAATATGTACTGACTGAACTGTGGTTGACCACAATTTCAGATTATTATAGGCATGAAATATACACTTATTTGGTATGGATTTAAAGATAATGAATAGAAGATTATGAAAAAGGGCCCTAAATACATATTTATACATTGTTCGTTAAGCCAGAAAAAGTGTAAATTACATAAACAGTAAATTTTGGATATTTTTTATACTTTGACCTTGAAACGACATTGACCTTGACATTTGGGACCCAAAATATTGACATCAATTAATAGCTTGTGTACTAAGGTATAATATAATAACAAACATTATGCAATAACAAGTATTTTATAATGTTATTTTTAGACCATATACAGTATCGTCTACATCATATTTTGCTTATCAGTATGACCTTGACCTTGAATTATTCCAACTTTCCTCCCAAGGTCGGCAACTTTAGTTCACTGTTTGATAAACTTCAAAGTCTTCCGAACATTTTTGTATATGACTCAGCTTGTGTACTTTTATTGCAATGTTACTCCTTAAATAAGCCATTTTTCAGGCTTTTGCTGCTCTACTATAAGATCAAGCGGAGTTTTGGACCAATTTCCAGTTTCCATAGGCATGCAATGGTTCCTTAAGTTCTAAATTGTATTGCGTAAAATAACAGTCAATTTGGAGTTGTTCACAAGTATGATTCAATACAAAAGTTGGTTTTAAAAATTGTATAAAATGTACTTAAAATGTAGTTAAAATAAAAATAATAATGATAAAAGCTTGCTGTAATAATCAAACCTGCAGCCTCTTGCGTTAAAGGCACAAACGTTTCCACTGCACTACAATTCATGCTTGATTTTTCTTTCAATTTTGTTACAAATACAGAGATTACTGCACATGTAGTAAATAAACATACAAATCGAAAACAGCCGAGTACAGCCGGGGTATACAGACTTTGATCAGAGTCTCAGTTTAATCTGGTCAGACAACATACATTACAATAAACAATGTGACACTTTTATTACAAACAGTGAAATGTGCCTTGCTGTTCTTAAAATTCAAATGGACTTAAATGTCACATTGATGCGCAAATAAGACGACATGACGCTAATTAAGGCAAAGACCTTGCTTTCATTTCGCTCCTTAAAGCCGTTGGCTGATCACCTTTAAGTCGTTTTGCTCAAGTATGTATTGTCATGTGAGATTTTAAGGTACCGGCTTGTGTGAACGCAGATCCACAAATATCACATTCAAATGGTTTTTCTCCAGTATGTACTCTGATGTGAGTTTTTAAGCTACCACCTGTTGTGAATGTAGATCCACAAACATCACATTTAAATGGTTTTACCCAGTATGTATTGTCATGTGATTTTTTAAATGAACACCTCTTTTGAATGCACATCCACAAACATCACATTTAAATGGTTTTTCCCCAGTATGTATTCTCATGTGAGCTTTTAAGTTACAACCATTTGTGGATGCAAATCCACAAACATCACATTTAAATGGGTTTTCCCCAGTATGTATTGTCATGTGATTTTTTAAGTGACCACCTCTTTTGAATGCACATCCACAAACATCACATTTAAATGGTTTTTCCCCAGTATGTACTGCCATGTGATTTTTTAAGGTACTACCTTCTGTGAATTTAGATCCACAAACATCACATTCAAATGGTTTTTCTCCAGTATGTATTCTCATATGAGTTTTTAAGCTACCACCTGTTGTGAATGTAGATCCACAAACATCACATTTAAATGGTTTTTCTCCAGTATGTATTCTCATGTGAGCTTTTAAGTTACTAGTTTGGTTGAATGTAGATCCACAAACATCTTTCAAATAGTTTTTCTCCAGTATGTATTCTCATGTGAGTTTTTAAGCTACAACCTCTTTTAAATTCAGATCCACAAACATCACATTTAAATGGGTTTTCCCCAGTATGTACTAGTGTCGTGTGATTTTTTAAGGTACCTGCTTCTGTGAATGCAGATCCACGAACATCACATTTATATGTTTTTTCTCCAGTATGTATTCTCATATGAGTTTTTAAGCTGGTTCATCTTGTGAATGCAGATCCACAAACATCACATTTAAATGGTTTTTCCCCAGTATGTACTGTCATGTGATTTTTTAAGGTACTTGCTTCTGTGAATGCAGATCCACAAACATCGCACCTAAGTTGTTTTTTTATCCAGTATGTATTCTCAGATGCACCATAAGAGTAGAATTCAACAGAAATGCAGCTCCACAAACTCCACATATGAAACGTTTCTGTCCAGATTGTACCATTATACTGTTCTTAACACGATCAATCTGTACATTTTCATTTCCACAAATCATTTTCTTAGGTTGTTCTGAAACAATAATTAAAAAAACATGTACGAGGTTCAAATTATGAAGACATAGATGTTTGACATGTGTGACAAAGCGTATTGTGATGGCCGCTCGTTTGTTCAATATTGGCGTATGGGTGAATAGAGACCTCTGTATGACGAGAGGTATGATGATTGCCTGGAAAATATCCAAGAACACTTGAATAAGTTTGATGTTACTTTATTATGCTCCCCAAAGGGTGAGCATATAGTCGCGGCTAAGTTATCGTCCCACAAATCTCACAATTTAAACAAGTTTCAATCAAAAATATGTTTTCAATTAGCGCATGAAGATGTACAGGTACCAGTTTCACACGCTTTTCGATGTGATTCTGCCATTTTGAAAATTTATTTGCAATAATTTGTAGTAAATTGTACACAAATGTCAAGCTTTTGACACTTTTAAGAAAAGGAAAACACATTAACCATAAGAATGAACACATGTGTGCAGTGCCAAAATATACTCCTCTCTCTTTATCATGTATCTTGCACAAGAGACTTTAGATGTTATCTGTAATCTCTGCTTGCACTGTGTATATGTAATCATGCAGTGTGGTTTTCAATATTAATCTTACCTGACTTTAAGGATAGGACAACCAATCAGATCACACCATATTAAACTCTTGGTCCGTAACAGGCGATATGACTGGCTAACCTTATTCTCGCATTAAATAAGATCAATATTGAATACCACCACAGCTAGAATGGATAAGATCAACTTTCTGATTAGCACCGCCAGATGTGTACACTCTCTGTTTTTATGACATATTTCTCCCAAATTCTGCTGGAGAAGGTAACTGCACATGTACAGCTTATTATAGCTTGATATCAGCTTGGTGTCCTGGTGAGTCCCCACCCCGGGCTTGACCCCTAAGTCCTTCATGGTTTGTTATCTATAATGTCTGTGATCTTAAGTAAAATCTTTTAAATCTTCTGTAAAATGTATGGTTGGATTTCATGATAAATTGGTAATAATGTTTCTTGGAGGGTCCTTTCTAAAAATAGTTAACATAATTATAATCCATGCAGAACCGATTGGAAAACCTTAAAAAATCATAAAAAATTCAACCACTTGCCAGATTTCTAAATAATTTCACAGAAATAGTTGTTGGGTGTCCCTTTTACAAAAGTGTCATTTTTGTCATGATTCATGAAAAAATGAGGGTGTAGTAATTAAAAATATTTTTATCTGAAAGTACAGACTGGATTTAATCACCAATAGGTTACAATGTTTCTTTATTGGTCCATTCTAAACATAGCTGAATAATAAAATCTGTGCAGAACTCTGGTTACCATGGCAACTGACATCAAGGTTCAGTTTAAATATGGTTCTTCTTGAATGTGCACAGGTGAGCGATACAGGGCCATCATGGCCCTCTGGTTATAGTATTTTTGGATACATGTTAATTTAAGTGTCAAACTTATATACTAGTACATGTATACAAAATGTATCCCAGTGACACTCAAATAATTCTGTTGCAATTTTCAAAATTTGTATGAATTAGAGCTATTTGTTTTTTAGAAGGGACAAGAATATTAGAACCATGTTTTGTTGCAGAGAATAGTTAAGGTAGTCCGCTGCCTTCAGCCGAAATTTCAAAATATTCAGAATTTTCTAATTCTTTGCACATGTTAAGAGCATTCATTTATGAGCTGAAAAACGAAAACAAAATAGGAATCACCATGCTTGTTTTTGAAATATACCCCTTTTTATGAGGTGACCCCATCATGAATTTCCAGCAAAAACGCACCTAACATTTCAGTCTCACTTTTATTATTTCAGATGCCAGCACTGGTATTATACATAGTTTGTCAGAACCTCATCAACGTGAATTGATTAGCTTACTCTACCATATGCCTACAGTGGATCTCAATCTCATAAAGACGTTAGTTAACATTGTACGAAGTGAACATTACAAGGATTCTGTGGTCACCTATTTGATAGAAGTTCTCCAAGGGAGGTAAGTTCCCTGTCTGACTGGTTTATAAGGGGAAAATTAGTTGGTGAGGTCTAAGGTCAAAGTTGCTGTGACCTTTAACATGAATGTAGTCAGGTGACCAATACTTGTGAATGTTTAGGTCCAGTATATTCTAACTTAATGGGGAGGTTGGTAGATGACCCCCTAATGCTTTTGCAGTCATTGGGTTAAAGGTCAAGGTTGCTGTGGCATTAAGCATTAACGATTTAGGCTCAATAACTGCTCTATAAATAAATAAAAAGGTTTTGTTAAAAAAGAGATCTACGAATGCATACTAACTAAGAACAGTATAAAACATTAAAAAAACAGCATTGTAACTAATTGTGTCACAAGAAATATAAGATGGACATTGAATAGATAGTTGTTGTATTGTTACAGATATCAGAAATGTTGGTATAAGGCTGATAGTGCTGCTGTATATATTGGATTCCTAACAAACCTGATTATAGGTGAGTATGTCTGGTAGGTTACATAGTGTGGTCATCATGGTGGTTCACACTTTATGGTGGTTCACACTCTATGGTGGCAGGTTACATAGTGTGGTCATCATGGTGGTTCACACTCTATGGTGGGGGTTACATAGTGTGGTCATCATGGTGGTTCACACTCTATGGTGGCGGGTTACATAGTGTGGTCATCATGGTGGTTCACACTCTATGGTGGTTCACACTCTATGGTGGCGGGTTACATAGAGTGGTCATCATGGTGGTTCACACTCTATGGTGGTTCACACTCTATGGTGGCGGGTTACATAGTGTGGTCATCATGGTGGTTCACACTCTATGGTGGCGGGTTACATAGTGTGGTCATCATGGTGGTTCACACTCTATGGTGGTTCACACTCTATGGTGGTAGGTTACATAGAGTGGTCATCATGGTGGTTCACACTCTATGGTGGCGGGTTGCACTATGGTGGCGGGTTCCACCATGTGGTGATCTTGCATTGGTTTTTTTGGTGTTTTTTTTGGTTTTGTTTATAAGCAATTGAGACAGTTACAATCCTTAATGTCATGTTTTATCCCTGCCTGACCTTAGAATTTTCATTAATTCTGCTTAGTTTGTATAAATTTGTGTTATTTGCTAATAAACAGCAAGTTTACAACCTTAAAAAAGTCAAGGAAATTATGTTTTGTAACTGTGTTAGACTGAATCAATTTAAGCGACATGGATTACGAGAGATTTATGATTTTCATAGTTTGAAAGGGACAGTTTTGTTGGAAGATGATCAAATTTTAAAAATAGACTTTCTCTCCTCAAGAGAAAACACTTCCAAAAAGCTGCACTTGAGATGTGTACACATTATTTCTCATCTCTTATTGTGTGCAAAGTACCGGTAAGGGATTTTGTTCCTGGTTTGTTGTAGTAGGGGCACCTGTTTCAATTAAAGGTTTGTTTAGGTTTAACACCGTTGACTTATTCTGTTTCACCATGTACAGGTATGACACAGATTGACATTGAACAGAGAGTGAGGTGCGATGGTGTCAGACCGGCTGTATTGTTAGGTGACTTTACTGTCATCAAACCAGATGCCAATGTTGATGACAGTGCTCCTGCATTTGACAGACACAATCTTATAATTGAGGTACAGTCACTTCTATGTTTCTGTTCACTTGTTACCCAGTATAGAGCTGCCATTTGTCTTAAGCAACCACTACTGTTAAATCCATATCAGTTCTCAAGGTTTTGGCTGATTTTGAGGTCAAGGTTGCTATTACCTTCAACATTAATGTTGGACGCTCTACCGCTTGGCTTTTGAGGAAAAGTCATGAAATGAAAGCTAAGCAGCAGAGCCTCTGTCTAAAGTCAGAAGGTCCCAGGTTCAATACCAGACTGTCTCATACCAAAGACAAAATAAAACTGGTACCATAAATTCCCTTGTTAGACGCTCAACATGAAAGGGGATTTGGCTTCTCTTCTCTCATACCCTCATCATGATCTATAACATCAGGAATGAGGTGTTGAGAGTGATCAATATAAGTTGTAACTTACTGGGTAATATAATTGAGTGTTAACTAATGTAATGACTTCTAGTATTTATTTGGCTGTCATAGAGGCATACATATTTTACATACATTTCTTGTTTGAAAGCATGTTTCATGGATTTAAATTCATTTCATAATAGTCATCTGTTAATGTATTATAATGACTTATTATTGTGTTTGTAGAGTGTGTGTAGTTCACTTAGACAGTTTCACAACACAGAGCAAGCAGTACATGTCGTATTAGAGCATTTCCAAAACACTGTACTGGTAAGACACCTTGAACTCAATATGTTATGCTGTAAAGTTCATATTATTCACAGCAGATTAATTTTCGTTGATTTCGCAGATGATATAGATCACCAAATTAAATCCGCTTGAATAAATGTTCTCAAAAGTATGAACAAGAGATTTTTTCGTATATATCTACCTTCAAGAATATAGATCTGTTTTTATTGATATGTATACATAAATTATTTCTCTTTTAGCTCCAGTGTGGAGCAGCAAATTACTTTTATTATTGTCGAATTATTTAATGTAAATAGTGTACATTGATGAGACAAAATAAAGATAATATCTCTTGTCTTAAAGCCACTAATTAAACTAAGAAACCACCAAATTACCACTTTACCATATTCCGTGAAATTTAATACCTGCAAAAATTAATGATTTTACAGAAGTTTTCAAATCATGAAGCATTCCTATATATGTTTACCAGATTGATCAGCATTGTCTGATCTTTGATTAAATCTTAAAGGACATCAGCCACGAAATTAAATTCACAATGAATAATTATACCAATCAATAGGTCATGTTTACGGTGGTAGACATACTTGATTTCAAGTTCAGTGACAGGTATAAGACTGGATTGTTGGGAAGTTTACTTGCATATCTCAATATGTAATAAAACAATTATTATATCTGTTTGATTTTTTTTTAATGATTTCTGATAATTTATGTGAATTTTGACCGTTACAATTTTCATGAAATCTGAAATCCTTCAAATTATGTCTTTTGCACCAACACCAATAAATTTTGTCCAATTGAAATAAAATGATTTTATAGTATAGGACAACAAAATTCTTTACACTTCTGAGGTGATTATTCCAGGTGAGGTAGTTTTGGTTCCATGTGCAACTGGCATATATTTTATTCTTGATTTAAAAAACATGGGAAACACTGTTCCAACAAAAAGCGTTTTTCATGTAAGCTGTCTGTACTATCGGGTATGAGGGTAAACGTGAAAATTCAACACGACTAAACCAATCTCCTTGTTTTTCAGAGTAATAATGTTGTACCACTTGAAGTTGCATTTGGAATCTGCAAATTTGCTGAGTCACTGATGTGCATTCCATCTGAATTTGAATCACTCATCAACAAACTCACTATCTCATTGGTCAGCCATTTGGTCACATGTTACGATTCGTCCAATCAGGAGACAGTTAAGAAGATGAAGGATACTTGTTGTAATCTGATGTTGAAATGTAGAAATGGTTTAGATAAACTCCTAGAAACGGCTTGCTATCATTCTGATCAAGGTACATATGCTAATATATAGCTGGGGCTATGGCCCATTGGTTTAAATGTGCTTGCTTTGAAACCACCTGCTGATGAGGGTTCAATTCATGCCAAGCAGGGCATAGCTTTACAAATTTGACAGCAATATTTTGTTTCCCTTGCATTTCGAGAAGTTGCTGGTTCCTTGTGTTAGGGTAAGTTCCGTTAGTACTGGTAAAAATACAGTCCAGGAAAAATAGGCAAACTCGGCGACATATTTGATTGAACAATTGTCGAGAAACAATGCTCAACCTAAATAAACAGAAATTTTAATCCATTTACCTGTTTTAACACTTTGGGGAATAGGGTAACAGCATTTTTAGCTCACCTGGTACAAAGTGGCAAGGTGAGCTTTTGTGATTGTTTTTTGTCCGTCGTCCGTCCGTTAGACATTTCACCGTTAACACTCTAGCACTTTTAATTTTGCTTTGATCTTCATCAAACTTGGTCAGTAGTTCTATCTCAATAAAATATAGGTCAAGTTCGAAGTTGGGTCATGTGTGGTCAAAAACTAGGTCAAAAGGTCAAATTATAGGAAAACCTTGTTAACACTCTGGAGGCCACATTTTTGCTTCAATCTTCATGAAGTTTGGTCAAAATGTTCATCTTGATAACCTTAAGGTCAATTTCAAAGTTTGACCATGTTTAGCAGGTGAGCACCACAGGATCTATAATCCTTTTGTTTTACAGAAAATCTGATTTCTGTTTTTTTAAGTGTAAGACTATGTAACTTAATTGGGGTTGGTTAGTCATCTTTGGGTTGGGTATAGTATGTAAATATAGAATAGTAACGATGATCATTATTGTTTGTCTAATACAAACCTTTTTAGATTGACCATTCATGTTCAATGTTGCTGTAAAATATGTTCGTTATTTATATAACTGTTTGTGTACATGTAATTGATTGGACAATACACTATGAAATTGTTGATTGATGTATCATCTTAATTAGTTATCTTCTGAAAATACAAAAGCATGTTAGTCTATATTGCTGAATACTGTGACACAAACTTATTCCTCAGTTTTAAAGGGATTGTATAGAAACTGTTGGGAGAGACATACCGATTTTGTGTTGGACCTCTATCTGGGTTGATGTCATGAAGCTTGTTCTCCTTAACTATTTGTCAGATTTCAATGAAACTTTGCATGCTTACTTGGTACCATGCATAGTTGTGCATATTGTCAGGAATTTTAGGCCATATGATTTTTTTCTGGAATTATATCCCTTTGTTGGAAACATTTTTTGACAAAACCCTTCTTGTTGAAATTGATATTTGCTTTTACAGAATTAGATGCAGAACGACTGAATGCTATGCTGAAAACAGTGATGTTGTTTTTGACTGAAGGACGCCATACAAGTATCCAAGGTCACCCAGAAAGGTTACAGTTACTTTCAACCTTACAGACCACTTTACAAGAATTTGCAACTGCAAACAAGGTAAATGTATACTCTACCTATTCAACCTTTGTTACCTATTCTCATCTGATCTGGCTATCTTATTGGGTTCTCGTAGACAGGCTTGAATTGATGCGACGCACACAAGCTTTGAAGTTGGTGGTTATGGTTTGTGGTTATGGTTGGTGGTTATGGTTGGGGGTTCTCAGGAACATTGAAATTAAGCCTTAAATGCCATTTTGGCCATATTTATATATCTATGTATCTAAATTAATGTTACACACGTGCATACGTTCTTATCGCTGGCTACGCCCCTGAGGTTGACCGTACAACTACCCACACAGGTAGCACAAATTGGTAGCCATGGTCCAGTTGTTTTTGTGTGCTGGATATGTAATACGGCAATCCAGGTTTGCAGGTCATACTCTTCCATGAAGATTTAACACCAATTCCTCCACGTGTTGAGAAGTTGCTGGTTCCTTGTGGAAGGGTACATTAATACTGGTTTTAATGCAGTCCAGGAAATCTTATCAAGTGAATCGGTGGCCATATATAACTGAAAAATGGTTGAGAGACAGTGCTAAGGTGGAATAGACCCTTTTTCGGGCAAAATCATCTGTAACTCAGATTTTGGTTGATATGTCTCTCATTTTATTGACGTCAGTACTGACCCCATTAAATGATCATAAACGTTGAAATTCCTGCAAAAAACATGTGCCCGCTAGGTTGCGCTTTGTATCGAACGGAACGTGATATTTTCCCCTTAAACCACCCAAACCTGAAAGCCAACACTTGATACTATATTTGTGCAAAATCTCATCAAAATCTGAGTTACAGAGTTTCATAAATGTGAATATATAACTTAAACTCATAAATGCGAATATATAACTTAAACTATAGCAAGGAATGTTTTACGTGTCAGCACTTTGATTTAATATGTGTTGTCTGTACTTAATGTCTTTGTTGTATTTTGTAGGAGCTGATTACCAGTGAAGTTGAAACATTGCTCGTCAACTTTAATTATCTGCTCTCAAGTATACGATAACTTACCTGTAAATCTCTATATAACATAATAAAACTATGAAAAGAACAACACTGTTGTCATACTATTGATAGACTGTAAAATCATTATTTGTCCTGGGTGTTTGTGATTGTATTGTTCATTAGTCTGTCGGTTTGTCCAAAAATATTATCCAAAACTTTCAAGTTGTTGAATCTCAAATATTTTTGAAGTGCATCTAGGCATTTCTTTCAAACTTGGCATACCTGTTATTGTTAACCATAATAAACACCTTGCATTGTCAATGTCATGTAACACTATTAAATATTTCAACAGAATTATGGCCCCTGATTTACTTAGCTAGTTATTATGGATAAGGCTTCCACTGGGGCATAAGCGTTTACTGAATGCAGTCTTGTTTTTGTGGTTGAACTCATACAGTCACATAATTTAATCCCCATGAATTGTTAACCTGCCAAATACAAAACAAGGGGTTTCCCTTCCATGGTTTGGAACTTGGTGTTCAGGGTTTGATTCCCGGTCACATACCCTTCCATGAATATTTGACAATAATGTAACTTTTCCATCCACTGTGTTTAAGTTGCTGGTTCCTGGTGGAAGGGTAGGTTAGAACTTGTTACAATACAGTCAAGAAAAGGTGAATTGGTCCCTTTGCATAACTAAAAAATTGTTAAGAAACAGTGTTAAACCACAGGTAACGGTATCATTGAAAAAGAATTTAAAAAATGATTTTTTTTTAAAAATTAATGTGTCTAATATATATCAATTTCTGTAAAACATGTCTTCATCAATTATACATTTACCTGTGGGTTCAACCTGAATAAATATATAAATGATATTAGAAATACCAGTCCGAGGAAATTCAAGGAGAGGTAATTGTAAACAAGTGAAATAATCTTAAGAATTGTTTGTAGTCAATGCTCAATACGTAACAATAAATTGCTACCATAGTTTCAAGCAACCCTGTTTATTTCATATGGTTTCAGACAATATATATATATAACAACAATAATTGAACAATATATGGAAAGCACATGATCTCAGACTGCAAAGACAACATTGGTTTGTAAACAAAAGCTTCAAATTACAATTAACTAGAAGTTATATCTGTGTATCAAGTATTTTTTACCTTTCACAGTGTATTAGTAATGAATAATAATAATAATCTTTTTTAAGATTAAATAAATAAGAAAGTGCACATGTAATCTGCATTATTGCACAATATTATACCTAGGGACTGAAAAAAACAAACAATCTGATACTTGATTATTACAGTAACACCCACAGGGTATTGATGCATATTTTTATGCCCCTGGCATCTACTGATGTGGGAGGCATACAGTGATTGACTTGTTCCTCCGTCCCATTTAACATTTTATCCAAAACTTTTAAGTTCTTGAGACACAACTACCGGTACTTTTAAAGTCAATCAATGCATTGCTTTCAAACTTGACATACTTGTTTACCATCATAAACACTCTGCATTGTCAACGCTATTTATCACTATCCAACATTTCTACAGAATGATGGCCCCTAATTGACTTACCGGTAGCTAGTGATTATGGACAAGGCTTCCACTCCGGCATAAAAATGTTTTGTACGCTATTTTGTTGGTCTTTGTTTTTGCCTTATATCTCATAGTACAATTATCTTATACGGGCAAATAAGGATATACTACTCAAAGTTTAATAAAAGTCAAGAAATCTATGTAAATCCCATCTCAAAGTACAAAAAAACGGACTGGATTCTGTTATTGCAGACGCTTGAATGCAATACAAATATTTGTGTGAGGTTGGGCTTATCAGCACTTAGACATCAAATTTTGATACATTATTTATTGGTTTACTATATTACAGATGTAACATTAAATGTTTCTGAAACTACCATCAGTCCATTTTATTCAATTTGCAAAATAGTCACAATAGAAATTTGTTGACCCTTATCAAGTTTTGAGTAGTAGAATAATGTACACCAATACCCTTCAGCTACACCTAAATCACAAGGCCACATTTCGGGGGGTGGGGGCGTTGGAGTGAGTCTCTTAATAATGCAGTTTAAAACTGTAAATGGTTTTGATCCTATCAAAATAAAAAATCACAATGTTTGTATACAGTGGGAAAAAATCATAGAACAGATTTTTTCTTTTTTTTAGCTCACCTGTCACAAAGTGACAGAGTGAGCTTTTGTGATCACTCTTCGTCCGTCGTCAGTCCGTCCGCGCCCACAAACGGGTACTTACGTGGCTACTTTCTATGGACAAACCAGATGAAAATAGTGAAAACGAAAGTAGAATTGGCTCTTACGTGGCTAAAATTTTCTTTTATGTGGCTACAATTAGACACATAATACCCTTCATTCCGTATTGTAGCCACATATTAAATACCGTTTTGTTAGAACGTCCGTCCGACCGTCGTCCGTCCGTCAACAATTGGCTTGTGTAGACACTAGAGGTCACAATTTTAGCCTAATCTTTAACAAAATCTTGGCCAAGTTCGATATTGGGTCATCTGGGGTCAAAAACTAGGTCACTAGGTCAAATCATAGAAAAACCTTGTGTAGACACTAGAGGTCACAATTTTGACTTAATCTTTATGAAACTTGGTCACAATGATCATCTCAACAAAATCTAGGTCAAGTTCGGTATTGGGTCATCCGGGGTCAAAAACTAGGTCACCAGGTCAAATCATAGAAAAACCTTGTGTAGGCAATAGAGGTCACAATTTCAACCTTATCTTTATGAAATTTGGTCACAATGATCATCTCAACAAAATCTAGGTCAAGTTGGATATTGGGTTATCTAGGGTCAAAAACTAGGTCACATGGTCAAGTCATAGAAAAACCTTGTGTAGTCACTAGAGGTCACAGTTTCTACCTTATCTTTATGAAAATTGGTCACAATGATCATCTCAACAAAATCTAGGTCAAGTTCGATATTGGGTTATCCGGGGTCAAAAACTAGGTCACCAGGTCAAATCATAGAAAAACATTGTGTGGTCAATAGAGGTCACAATTTCAACCTTATCTTTATGAAATTTAGTCACAATGATCATCACAACAAAATTTAGGTCAAGTTCGATATTGGGTCATCTGGGGTCAAAAACTAGGTCACATGGTCAAATCATAGAAAAACCTTGTGTAGTCACTAGAGGTCACAGTTTCTACCTTATTTTTATGAAACTTGGTCACAATGATCATGTCAACAAAATCTAGGTCAAGTTCGATATTGGGTGTCATCTGGGGTCAAAAACTAGGCCACAAGGTCAAATCATAAAAAAACCTTGCATAGTTACTAGAGGTCACAATTGTGGTCTAATCTTGACGAAACTTAGTCAGAATGATCATCACAACACAATCTAGGTCGATTTAGATATTGGGTCATCCGGGGTCAAAAACTAGTTCACAAGGTCAAATCATAGAAAAACCTTGCATAGTCACTAGCGGTCACAGTTTTGGCCTGATCTTTACGAAACTTGGTCACAATGATCATCTCACCAAAATCTAGGTCAAGTTCGACAGGTGAGCGACCTAGGGCCCTTTGGGCCCTCTTGTTTAAAATTATCAGCAACTATAACCACATCCTTCAGGCTAGTAAGTTACCATAGACACACTTGGTTGGATACATGAAACTATTGTCTATGTAGATTGGAATGTAATATGATGAGGCAATAAATCGAAAATGAAAAAAAAAGAATTTGAAAATGTTACAGTACATTGTAACGGTTATAAAATGTAATTGGCTTTGGCTAAAACAATTTAACTGTGGTTCTGGTAACGTACTGAAAATGTATAGGGTAGGATATGAGAAAATAACATTTTTTAAAATTATTTAATGCACAGTAGAAAATCAACGATCTACAGTAACTTTCAGCAAGTTAAATGCCATTAAAATGTCTAGGGTATGGACAAACAAAAGGGTTACCCTAGTCTGTCAATACAGACCCTATGTTTAACTCATCAGTCTACTCTTATTTTTCATGAAATTATTTCCCTTTGCATTCTCAAACATAGATTATCAAGCCCAAAACAAAATCGAGTTAAATTGAAAATAAAGTTATGATAATTGACTGACAAAATATTACCCCTTTCCAGAACCCCATATTGTTTAGTTTTTTGCCTTATCGCACATAGGAGTGGTAACCATTATTGTCTTGTTACATTTAAGGAGATTGGATTACCGAACATGATACCATTTATGATGAAACAATAATGTACAAACGTGTATAGTTGGTCATATTTTGTATCAATAGATCAAAGCTGAATGAGCAATGCACAAACGTGTCGTCTATTATCTGAAAAAATATGTAAGGCCTTCTATATTGTAGACTAGGAATATTGATTCTGTGCGTCTTGGTGGATGTTACAAAGTCTGTCCACGCTTGTTCTCCCGAAACATTACATGGATGTTTGCTGCTAAGCCTAATACTGGGCATAATGTCTGGACTTTTAGTTCGGATGATTCTTGTCAGAGTTATGGCCCCCTTGTGGGAGAGATAGTTTTTGGGCGAAAAAAACCCTTGTGAAGGATTAATAAATGCATACAAATAGAAACTAATGTACCAATTAGACAGCTGCTACACAAATTGTTGCAAACATTTATACAATTGACACAACGATGACATAAACAATCACACACATGTTTGATCTCGTCTATACACATTTAAAGGCCATACAAACATCGCCAATCATGAAGCAGTTTATGATAACAACACCATTGCCACTTGGTACTCATTTGGTATCCAGTCATTCCTCAGTGTGTTGAGGTTGCTGCTATAGAGAGATGTTATTGGTTGTCATGCTCTACAAGACCCCTATAAATATTGTTGCCATGCACAATAGTTGGAAGTGTCAACAAATGACCAATATGCATGGTATCATAATTAAGTTCATCATACAAAATGTCTTCCAGATAGCCGAAAACACCTCTGCTTCAGCTCGCATCTTGGACGCGTCCAATATGGGTTTTGATTGCCCTAAAATCGTAGGGTAACACTTTCATGTTTTAGTCTGGTTTTAGTTACCTTTTAGGACATTTCTCGATCAGTTGTAAGCGACAATAACACTAATAAACATCAGGAGCAAGACTATTAATTACACAATATAGTTTTAAGACACACATTTAGAAATCATTGAATTTCGTAGCTTATATACTCTCCCTTTTTCGACTGGTACTGTACGTTCATGAAACGCGTATTCATGTCGACGTGTGGCAATGCACCAGTGTAGTTTTTATCCGATCTGGCATGCTAAAAGCGTTGATCAACCCATATTTGACAACCACTTCATCAGATATTATACCATGCATGACGTCATTTGGGAATAAGACTGCCAGTAATTTAGTGCACGATTACCATCATAATATCCAAGGACGGTTATATATTACACAATACATAAGCACACACTCGTGTAAGTTGTTTTCAGTTGAAGTTGTTTTCAGTCATATGACAACACTGTTACATGTAAAATTTTGCTTCTGATTCCGTAATATCATTAAATAAATCTTTAATTTCATTCATGTCAGACTCTTTAAATGTTTTAAGAAATTCTGTAACCTCCTTCACACATTGTTTTTCCAAGTTCTGCATGGTCGTCTGCAATTTCTGCCCAGCTGGATTTCCGGTTTCCATAACATCTCGTCCTTTCTCGTGTGCTTTGTAAAGCGGATGTCTACGGTCGACTGATGTTTGAAAAGTTGGATTTGGTCTTTCGCCAGTAGAAGGTGACACTGTCCAATTACCAACAGTAACATTTTCACAAAAAATAAAAGGTTTGTAAACGGAATAATTCGTGTTTGGTGTAGCAGTAAACCAGTGACAAGATGGCTGACCGGAAGTGGGTGGGGCGATAACAGAAACTTGACTTCCGACTGTAAGAAGCTCTCCTACGAAGTTAATGCTACTTGGTTCATCTCGGAGAATGTCAAAAACTTTGTCAACAGATACCTTTCCTGAAATATGCACGTATATGCAATGTAAATGGCAAGATTTATTAATCATTTTTATGCAGCATTAGCTTACACAAATCTGGCCAACTCAGACAGAATGTACAATATAATGTACATTCAAATCTATGTTAGCGGATACCTGGATATAGCATCAACCTGTCTTATTTTGCCTAATACGGACCCAATGTACAGCCCCATTCTACCAAATTATAAGGTTATAATGTTAGCACATTTGTGCAATAAATGTATTTTAGTATCTAATCAAATTTGGTAAACTGCACAGACATAATTATACTAAACGGAACAAATGCTACAGCATATTAAAATGGTTTGTATTTGATCAAACATTGCTGGTGTCCTTTTACGCAATTTAGGTTGTTACAACTTTAGTTCATTTGCGTCACACTTTCTAGAAACAGGACCAGCATGTTTGGACTACCCTTATATGCTGAGCAGTACTATTTTAACGACTGTGATCTAATACACTCTAGAACATTTTATAAGTCAATGGGGGTTGATTAGTATTACCTTCTGAGGAAAATGTTTCTAAGCTTTTATTGACCGATTTTAATCTGTTCTCCGGCATTTGTTTGTCTGACAGTGAAATGCCGGCGTAATCAGCACTGAACGCTTTAGTAAAATCCAGTGGTCCATTGTCTGCTTTCCAATATCCGCTTGTTTGCGCATGCGCAGTGATATCCTCTGACATAATTTCCGCTTCAGTGCCAATCGTCAAAGCACTAGATTTGGTCAGAACACCACCTAGAACAATACAACATAATCAACCTACGTTATACAATCAAACAAAGTCACTTGCAGAAGACAGAGGTTTGTTTTGGGTTTTGTTCTGGCATTGACTATGGTACCATTATGCCAGCACATTGTGGACGGGCGGAAGATAGAAATCTACAACTAGTAAAACTGGTGAGGCCTATTATTAAATATAAATAGCAAAATCAAAAACAGTATTTCAGTTACAAGTGTATCATTATAAGACAAATTTATCGGCTTTTTAAGTTTTGCTTTACAAATGGTAAAACCACGAATTTACGTACCCCACGAAATTATGGTTTTGTAAACCACTATATTAGGTACCAACGAAACTACATGTAAATGAAACTAGAGTATAAGTAAACCACGTTAAAATTTGACCCATCAGAATTGAATGAATACAGGCTTGGAATACATGATGTGGGCAGTTTAATGTGGTGAGGTAATATGTCAATATACGACTGTCAGTTACAGTAACCATGGTTTCATGTTTACCAACTTGTCCGAACCTTCTACCCAGCAAGAAGTGGACTGAACTCATCTGCAGGTTACATAATACAAGAAAATCTGAAAGCTGCCGGCCAGCTCAGTTATCTTGGTTCAATTCCGTGGTTATACATGATTATTCCCTTACATTAATTGGCTACACATGTGTCCTCCACCGATCGTAACCCCTAGGCATTTGCAAAAACCCCGAGTAGTTACGATTGGTCCTCAATGTTTGACTGGTGCCTCGTTCCGATTTTGACTACTAGTATCAGAAATTACGGACGGGTACTAGTCTACCTCAATGTGTGCGCATGTCTGTTTCCTGATGTTTACTATATTCGTAGTTACAGTCCCAAACTACTGTAATATTGGGGACAGGAACCAGACTATGTACTTGTATTTTGCTCTCCAATGAGCAAGTTAGTGAAAAAAGTGGCCAACGGTTTGGACATTGTATGTATAGGCCTGGATCCTATAGAAACCAAACGTCATCAACTTACTGGTTATTTTCTTAGCAGACCAAAATTTGCCGGCAGTGTCTACTAGCCATGCCTCCTGTGAGTCAGCCATCACAAATGAACTGTGGTATGTCCATTGTCCGAAGTTATGATCTTCACTACACAATCCACCTTGACCATGAGTGGTCAACAGGTCTGTTATGACATTGACAGCTTCTCGGGCTGTTTTAGATCGCTCAAGTCCTAATCTGAAAGAAAGTGGGATAGTGTAATTTAATGTTTAGCAGAGACAATTTAAAGCCATGCAAAAACGGCGGCAGTGCATAGCCATCCACACAAGACACCGGCCGTACCACACGTGTCACTAAGGCCAGGGTTCTTTGAGTTTTATTACTCAGTCCCTATTGCCCATTTTTTATCATTTTCAAAAACAAAAAAAATGGAAAAACACTTGAAAAACCAAAATTGCATATACTGTTGTTTTGATGGTAATGTACCCGCCTTGTTCTATTAATTTTGTAATGATTAGCTGGTTTCGTAAGTGCTTCAGTGCAGTGTCCTAAATTTGCCGTTTTCCTGAAAACAACACTGTTGTTGATTGCTTTAAAACGGATCGTCATTGACTAGACTACCACAAAGTGTGTGACAGCTTTATTTTGGAGGTTCTTTACATTATTTTCTCTCCTGTGGAATTTCACTCACCAAAGTCTGAGTTGCAAACAAATAAATCAAAGCACCGAAAGCATTATCGTATAAACTAAAGATGATGTAACTGTATGTTTTATGATTTATTTGTACACTAAATTTTAGCGTATACTCTTTAATAATACATGCTTGAATGTCTTAAAATAAACTCCTATCGATATATACTAGTACTGGAAGATATACGTAGCTTTCTGGCATGATATAAATGTATATTGATCTACAAGTTTTAATGCTTAAATCATCTAAATATGTCACAAATAAAAGTAACATTCACATACAAAGTACACAGGTATAATGGCTTATCAGTCAATGTTTTACCCCAAGCAGAGTTAATGATATGCATGGTCTATGAATAGTTAATTGAAATTGATGCTGTTCATTCAAAAGTATAGTATGGTCTCAACTATCTTGAGTTCACTGTGAAATTTCGTATGTTTCTGCCTACTTCGGTAAATATTGCAATGCGACGAAGACCGATGTGATCCGCATGAAATAAAGACTATATTGCATGATCGGTTTACATCCGCGTAGGTAGTTACGCAATATTACTGGTTTCCTATTGCAAAGGTGGAGCCGCTTAGCGGCGGCGTAGGAAGAAAAGTAGTTTCATCAACTAAACTATGAGCGATTGAAGAAACGTGTGTACAAAAATAGTTGTTCTATCGAACAACTAAAAAGGATATTTCAAGCAAGCCGAAAAATTACCCCTCACAATGAATGACACACTGCATGCTAGAGTAAGTGTTTTACTGGTTGTTTAGATACTATTAGGTTAGACCTAGGATAAATTGTAAGAACAACGTAACCATGGTTATAGTTGTATAACACACGTGACCTGTCAAGTTGGGTTACTGCAACGTTTAATTATTTCCTAGTATTACGTTCATAGAATCTAATACACATAATCTGGCTTAGCTTCAATTCCATATATAGAAATCGATGCGCTATATTCAGATAGCAACGGCAGCGACATGCAAGTATAATTATTTAATTGAAATAATGATGCTAGTGGGAAATATGTGCAAAAACGAGTAGCGTCTAAATCAGGAATAACAAGATACGCAATGTAATCATCTTCTATACATAGCCAGAAAACATTGTAATGATCACTGCTATTCCAGCGTTTTTTTCTGCGTTTTTAGAAAAAGAGTACTCTCGATACTGTAAACCACATATTTTTCGTGGGTATTAAATTTCGTGGATTTTGATTAAAAATTCCTTTTTTGCGGGGTCGTAAATTCGTGGATTACAAAACATAAAAGGGTTAACACATGTATATCTTTGAGATGTCGATTAATCGCGGGGATATGATTTCGTGGCCAAGTTCATAAAATCAACGAAACTTCAAGTCCCTCGAATAATAATAATAATAATAATAATAATGATTTTGCAGTATCTTTTTGGTCGATGACATTCATATTAAATTTTGTATTCTTAACAGATTGTCTCGGATTGTTTCCGAATACAACATGTAAATTGCGTTATTGGAATTCATAAGGTTACTCGGTTTTTATTTCTCAGACGGAGAGGGGGTCCGACCAGCAAAGACTATTTTGGGAGGCGTTTAAGCCTCACATTACTACCATTGCCCATTTCTTATTAAGCTTTATGACTATATGGTCAAAGTGTCGTTTGGTGATATTTAATGATTTCAAGCTAATCCATTGGTTCATTTGATTATAAACTACCATTTATATGGACTAATTAGTGTGAATATACAAGATAACCACACCACATTCAAGTTTGCCAAACTTCTAGGGGAGGACTCTGCCTCCGCCCTCGCCTTCGCCTCTGCCTCTTGTAGGCCTATAAGTTATAGATATAGAGAACGAAAAAACGAGGTTGTTTTATTGGTCGAATTTATCGAGGACCTAGACAAAATAAGACATCTGAGTGTGAGTTTGCTATCTGGCTTGTATTATAGTCGTCCAATCACAAGGTCTATAGGGCGTGTCTATTTTATGCATACAATTACCATCACGGTTTGTTGATTTAAAAATGAAGACCACAATTCAACCACTTCAATTGACTTACTTGTATACAAGATGTTCGTTACAATGGATTGTCATTCATAAAATTTTAAATCGAAATTCACGTGAATCAATAACCGAGCTTTAGCTAATAATGGATAGTTTAATGCCGTGACATTATGTTTCATTAGATATTTCACGGTACAATTAAAGGAGGGTGCATTATTATCATGCTCTCTAATTGCACTCATTTCTTTGAACATTTAGACCCATCCCATCAATTATCATTACGTTTAGCCGCACCTCTTCACATAACATCAATGTAAATTGTCGTAACTATGATACCATTGTAACTATTTCATCCTTCTTTTTTCACCTTATTCACTACATGTCTGTCTCTCAGAGATGAGACTGCTTCAAATAAAGCCGAATTAACACATGTACTGATTTTGAATTAATTTAATGGAACTGATCGAGAAATTGGATGTCAGTAAATCGGATAGTTCGTAATAAAATCCCGACACCGCTTCCTTCATGATGTCAACGGTACACACACGCAGTTGTTGACGCTTTTATGCTTTCATATTGACTAGCCTATCGATCAAGGTACGGTAGAATCACCAGCTATGAGAGATGTTTTAATTGAATTGCATTGCTGCATGAAGATGCATTGGTGTCAGAAGCCTAAGAATAACATGCTTACGACATCATAGCACGATGTAATTTCGTAACGGAGTTCAGTAATCCTGGTTAAACTAGAAATATTTCATTTCCTTTTATCCACAACTATGCATACCGCCCTTCTAGTAGGATTCAAACCTATACTGTACGGCGGTGCTATCGCATTGTTGAAATAATTAACCAAATTATAACCGTTATCCTTTGAAAGATGGACTCTTTACGGAACGTAGACCTTTATAGTACGGACATTGAGAATCCTCTGATCCAAGACAAAATCAACGATTAGATCTCCCCAGGAATAAAAATATAAATGTCAAACATAACACATGTACTATATGCATCTCACAATTAATCCATCGCAAAATTAAAAACACTTTACTATGGTTATAGTTGTGGACACCATTAAACTTGTTCAGTAACATCAACAATTGTGAAGGCCAGGTTTTTCAGGGTACAAACGCTGGTAAACAACGAGAACACCACCCTCCCAACTTATACGAAATACCACGATCCCAACTAAAATGACATTGCCTGTCTCCATTGGATGTGCTTCCAGTGCTTTAATTAATTGCAACATTCCATCACCTAATGCCTCATCTTACGTTCCTTTGACCTTGCTATGTCAAGTTTTGCATTCATGAATGTATGACTCACAATGTTGCATAAAACTTGCATCCATGCAGCTCAGCCAATCAAACATTGATATAAACATTAAATTGTTGGAAGTGTCTGCCGATTTACATTGATCAATAGAACAATTGAACCTTGACATTTATTCTAGGAGGCTCAACGTTCTGACGCTTGTTATTTGCTTTGTATAGTATGGTGCATTATTTCCATATCAGTCGCTAACGCAAATGGAAAATTTCGACAAATATGACAAATGGAAACGGTATAACTATTGTGAACTGCCTTTACTATTCACCTCGCATGTTTCATTTACTATATAGCCTTATATGACGTAAGGGGTTTTATTTTTGTAATATCACTGGATGATGTAAATAATATGACTTGAAGATCTGTCATAGTTACGGCAATTTCCAATGATGTTAAACTTGAGCAGAAGATTACTGTAGCCTGTATATAGATAGCTGTCTTTCCACGCCTTATTTACAAGTATGCTTAATTGCCTGTCAGTAGGTAAATCAGGTAGCCTCTGATCCGGCCTTTATTTCTCGGATGGAACTATATGCCTATATGCAATTACTATTGAAGGGTTGAATCGTAATTTTGAAAGGATAGGGTAGGTGCGGTATTTTAATATCTGGCACGAAAGTTATCGCGACATTCTCTGTTAATATTGTTTAGATAGTATAGCAGTATAATACTAGCACAAGTTAAATGTACTCCAAATAAAAAATACAACAACAAATGAAATTTATATAGCGACAATACGACACCTATGTCAAATTTATGTAATTTATTATTGCTGAATTTGATGTAAAAGCATCAAATCGCTTTCAGTTGTGACATCAATTATCGACCAGGGAACAGCGAGCGTTTATCACGCAATGTGAATAAAATATTTCGTTATTGTCCTTCGAATATTGCAATTCCATATCTGCCAGTCTCGGAACTGTATGGAACCTCTGTACGTCCATTATCCGCATTGTTTACAAGGTGTAGTCGTTGCTTTTAGTCGGTGTTGTTATCAACACATCAGCCTATAGTCCGCCGAAGATACAAAATGTTTACAAAAGTAATAAAAAATAAAATTAAATGCATTTTCGATGTCCAATTTTCTTCTCATGTGCGTTCAATCCCTTATGCCTACATTCTTTCAATCTACACTGATAACAAGCGGCCAGTCGACCGTGCAGTGTTTATAGTATCCATGTTTATTTATTGGTAAGGCTAGAGTTATCTCCGGGGAGCTATATATCTGAGCTTGTGGAATGCAGTTACAATGATACAAATGCACTGGTAATTAGCGCAACATTTTGTGCTTGGGGCTGTTGTGATAGCCCGGAGTAAGTCTATTGCTTTCGTACTCAGCATTTCATGGCAATGGCGCCGTGCAGTGTAAGTTCAAATTCCATCATACTATACATAGTTTTAATGCGAAAGGAATATGCGCTAGCATAAGTAACTAATTTGGATTTTGCATCGAAAACAAACAGTATCCGTAAGTGAACTATTGACTTAGTAACTGTAGTATAACAAGTCGATAAGATAGACAGAGCGATCCAAGACACAAACGTTCCCCGATCTCTCCCGGGACGTACTCTGACTACGTCAATTTCCGGATCACAGAAATAGAAGATTAATGTAAATTGCAGTTACATTGTATTCGCTAATATTTGTCACATCGAGTTCGACATCGAAGACAATCTTCATGTGATGATTGGCATATTCTTAGTCTGGTTCCCGTCCCCAATGTTTACATTACATTAGATTACTGCGAAGATTGTACAGATCGGGAACCAGACTAACTTAGACTGGATTTTGTTCATAAATTCTAGGTTCGAACTCGATTCATATTTTTTCTATTACATGCACTATGTTTGTAGTTAGTAGCTTGTTTCAATTGAACTGTCAATATGCCAAACTATCTTGGGTCGACGAATGAACAGTGAGCGCTTATTAGACGTAAAGGGTTCTATACCAGTACAGTTCTAACCGGGCAAATTGCGTGTGTCGCGGCATGTCCGGGTTCAACTACGGGTGGAGGCACTCGTTTACCTGCCATATTTCAGCAAAAAGCTGACTGGCAAATGTAGGCTATGCTCGGTATCAACTATCAGCAGTAACCGAAAATTACATGAAATGACACAAAATGACACGAAATGAAATAGAATAACAGCAAATGACACAACAGTGCATACAATTACACGAAAAGACACAAAATTACATGAAATGGCACAAAATGGAATGAAATGACACAAAATGACACGAAATGGCATAAAATTACAGGAATTGACACAACAGGGCATACAATGACATGAAAAGACCCAAAAGTACATGAAATGGCACAAAATGGAATGAAATAACAAAAAATGACATGCAAGGTCATATAAATTACATGAAATGACACAAAATGACATGAAATGACATAAACTTAAATGAAATGACACATCAGGGCATAAAATGACATACATTACATACAATATGGGTACAAAGAAGACAACATAAGCACGATGTATGAACATAGCTTTTGGTTTAGTGGCTGCCGGTTCATCTCATACGTGATAACCGAGCTCGAAATACGAACAGGCCAACATTGATTGAATGCATGTTTTGTTCACAATTCATGTTATTATCAAGGTGATATATGTATCAGCAGACAGAGAGTGATGCCAGACAGAACGATGGGTTTAAAATCACATACGCAGATTGGTATCTAGCCGAGATGTTCAGTTTGATCAATTTCAAATATTTTGAATTTGTTGGAGAACGCAACAATTGAGACTGAATGTTGAACAACTTGGACAGTATTTGAGTGAGGTGAATTTTGTAATGTATCAGCACCACGTTCTAAAAGTGGTCGTTTTAATAGAATACGATGGCGCTATTCAAACGACGGCATCAAATTTCTTCTTGATATGTGTGAGTAATTCAAATCTGACTGACCATTGTTTGATCTTTTGTCACCTACCTGTGACCCTGGGTCCACCACAAACTGAGTATAATTATGTTCGCATTAGGGAGATCGTTATACTATAGTTAGATGGGTTCAACCAGGTTTGAAACTATTATTATAAATACAATGCAAAGTGTCTCTGGAGTCAACAATTACCCGTGACCTAGGCGGTCACACTATGACCACAATACCAGCAGAGTCTGTGGTTGCGTAGCACACCAACATACCATCTCCAGTATAAATTAAATTGTGTGTGCAAAGTTAAAACACGCAATTCTTTTTGGAGCAACATGCAATTACATTCTTTTTATATGCTATTATTTATCATCGCCACCGGAAATCCATATGGACGAGCCCCCCAGAAGTTAAGTCCCACTCCATGGTCAACAAGACATGTATTTCAGTAATGGAGGCTACCCAGTCATATTATCCTGACACTTGGCGAATCAGAAAGTAATTCAACACTTCACTAGTATGCTTCATTTCAAGCAAAAAGTAAGTTCATTGAACTTGTGTTCCTTGAAAGACGGCCATAATTACACGTACTAAACAGTTTAACAGGAAATAATCGTTCGTCTTATCAAGCTTAATTCACCGGACAGCTTGAAGCATGTTGGATGTCTTGAACTGTCACATGTTGATAATGCTTTTCTCCGAAAGTCTTTCCTACGATAAATTGTCTGACCCAATCACAACCGTTATCGATGCCGAATGTTACCTTAAGTAATGTCCAAGGCCGGATTCCGATTGTGTCTGACTTGCGGGCAAACTATTTTGCTGATGTAAGATTGTTTGTATACGAGATGCGTTAGTGGCATATAAAATAGACAAATATCTCCCCTGTCAGTTAAAAAGGGTAGATAAAACAAAGAACTTGCAAAGTCATCTGATGTCATAAGTTGAGAACAGCCGATTTTCTATTACATGTATCTTTTTACAAGCCAACGAATGAAATGTTCTTCACCCTGGATGGGATAATTATTATTCTGATCCCCAGGGGAGTTCTGTAACTATTTCATCTTCCATGACGATAGTAGTTTTGCGGTCCCTTTCCAAAACCCAATTTTTCGGATTTACTGGAAACTCTCCAAAAATGACAGATGAAAACACTTAAACCGTACCGTATCTGTATCGAAATCAAACGAGTTTGAAATAGGAGAACGCTTTGCTGGAAGTGTTCAATTATCTATCAGGATAAAATCAGTTTTTCTAGCAATTGTTTTAGACATGCAGCGTCATACTAGCTGTGAGATCGATCAGGCATATTTTTGGTAAACATTCTATAAATAAACACTAAATATTTAATGCATTGGAAAGCATGGAAGTCATTAATCCAAGCAATGCAAGAATCATTTATGAAGTGAATGATAATACTGAAGGTGTAACGCGTTGTCTAAGTACTGTCGGAGTAAACATATACGTTTACTAGAGTTTCATTTAGTAGTACTCTATTATGTGTGAAAATTAAAGGATACACATGTGGTTACAACTGTTTGCGATAATGTTCAACATAATTTTGATTATAAATGATCACACTGTGACATGACTGCAGTTTAGTATAATAGAGAAGCAGCTTCTATTCTCCCCGAAATTACTCGACACGCATACGACCGAAATACGAATACCATGCGCAAGAGACCCGAATGACAACCGAGTGATCAATCGTAACTTTCGTCATGAATCCGGAAGTTCATGTTACGTCAGTAAAGTCCGAGGGAACCCGATTGCCGAGTGATGACAACCAAACGACCGCTGCATAATACAGAAAATGAATTGACAATTTTTTTCCAAATAAAGTGCAATCAAGGCGAGAGATAACGAATATAATTTAACTCTGTTTGCAAACATGTCGCATACTCGTGATGTTTAGACCTATTCTGTCAAACTCGTTTTAGCATAGCCAGATAGGCAATATATACCATAATATAATACTAGTAAGTTCTGCCTCTGCCCTTTTCACACAACCAAAGACGTTGTACTCGCAACCGCGGTCCAGTGGTTAGTGCGCTGAATGTGCGATCCGGGTTCGATTCCTGGTCGCGGAAGTCCATACCCTTAGAACTATGCTTATTTGAAAACAATGTCGATTGTCCTCCAACCATATGTATAGAGAGGTTGCTGTTAAGCCACCATATATAACTAAAAATAGCTAAAAGCCTTATACCCGAATAAAACAAAAACAAACTAACTATGATATTTGGAGCTCACCCGCTTACCTCACATAATCGACGCCAAGTAGCCTTTCCTCGTGGTCTCCAGGACGACAAAGCTTGGTCCATACGGCGGTGTTACCTACACAAACACCATGTTCATTAGCTCCCATCTCAGCTCCCCAAGACCATGCTGGCTTACTGAGGACAACAGCATGGGTGTGGCTAACTTGGTTGATCTCCACAAATGTACACTGAAAGGATAAAAACGTACTAATACACTATTACAAATGTGGATATACAACGTGTTATGCGATGTAATATTTGGCTTTAAGAAAGCAAGACAAAATCTGTCAACACAAAGTTAACAACAACCGTATGTTATTCTTTGACCCCTTTCAACGAGACATCCATAACGCTACAACCGATAATGAGTGCAAGCCACGCAGCTTAATATGTTTGTGCAAACGGTCACATTTCTTGCCCGAAAGCGACTCAACTGCTATCAAGGCATGCAGTAGATTCTGATCTGAACAAAAACTGCGACTTTTTATTGAAACATATAATGTTGCATGTAAAAAACTCGTTCCAGACTTGAGCGTCCATGATATCTCGTTAAATCGACCAAAAGAACAGAAACCTTACGGTTGTTTTAACTTTGTGTTGACAGATTTGTTTGCGTTCTGATAAAATAATTGTCGCGATAAGACTAAAAGATAAATAGTCATATCGCATTTCGATTGTTTGCATGTGTGTTAACTCTATTGAAGTCACGCGAAGAATTGGACAGCAGTTGAGTCTTAATTTGAATCACACGAAGAATAGGACCCCAGTCGAGTCTATATTTGAATCACACGAATATTTGGACTCCATCCGAGTCTATATTTGAATCACACGAAGAATTGGACCCCATCCGAGTCTATATTTGAATCACACGAAAAATTGGACCCCATCCGAGTCTATATTTGAATCACACGAAGAATTGGACCCAATCCGAGTCTCTATGTGAGTCACACGAAGAATAGGACCCCAGTCTAGGCTATCTTTGAATCACACGAAGAATTGGATATAGACTGTACTGAATTGCCTGCTATGCATTTGTATTTGAAGGAGAAATGTGTGGCGAATACTTACGAGTGATTATTCTAGTTTCCAATTTATCTCGAAAGTTTGTTAAACATGCATATTCCAAATATCTAAGTATTTAAATCCGTACATTTATAAGTGCTCATAAGATTTTACAATCTCGGTAAATGTGATATAATGTTTTTGGCAAATCTGACATAACATATATTTCAATAATATTTGGCACAGTATCTATATATCTTGATGTTTTGAATTTGTGCAGCTTAAACAGAACAGAAAAAGGTCAGACTGAAATTACTATGTTTTAATATATTTAAAGGTCTCATGGGTCCTTTCTTGGATTAATGTGTCTGGATACAAGCTTCAACAAAAACTCGGCATACAAATATCAGAGTCCATGAATTCTGAGAGAATCCCCTGAAGCATCTCAACTTCAGCTTAACATCATCTCTCAAATATTGTCCTGTGTCTTTGAGGTTATTTCTATGAAAGGCTGGGCTCAAAATTGGCATCACAACACAGAAACAACATTTCGAATTACAGTTAAATTATAATAGCTCAAAAATAAGATTTATCTAAAATTCTGATTTTACCAAAATCTCAATATGAGTTGAGATTTCTACTTGAGATGCTTCGGGAGATCAGGGCCTGTTGTGTCGTTGTGATCTCGAAGTAATCGTTTTGGGGGGGGGACACGGGTAGTACGTTCTGTGTCACTCTTTCTATAATTAAGTCTGACATAATACACCCAAGCTACCCCATTGTTGAAATGGAATTAACTTTAACATATGAATTAAAATGCATTTTGAATGTTAAATCCCCAAAACATCGGTACCTGCTATATGTCTTAGCTTTAAAAATACGAACAGAAAACTTTTAAAACCAGTTACATGTTTATTTATGCGCTTAAAATGGATTTCGGTAAGAATGTATTTTCAAGTGCTCGTTAATCCGTGGATTGGATTGAAATTTCAAAACGAAGATCGAAAGATTTTTTTGTGAAATTATTTCATGGTCTAGACCTTCCAACAATTCAACCGGATTTTTCCCCCACGAATTAAAATGTTTCACATAATGTGGATGGTCCTCAGAATAATTGCTGGCATATGGCGTTATTATCGTCCAATTCGATTCTTTCCGCCATTTAATGAACTTTTTGCCACTTAATGCACTTTTTACCACTTATATAATGCAAATACAGGCGCTTCCAATGTTTATTCAGCTCTTATGTACTAATCATTAAGATTTCAAATCTTGCAAAAACTGTTTGTTAACGAAGAGAAAAAACGTGTAAATGCTCATATAAAACAACAGAAACATCATAAAGTTACATTGAAGTTATCTATAAACCTTACTGTAGTGTTTGTTGTTTCCTTAAATAACTTATCGTAAATAAGATTTGAAACAAAGCCATCACTGTTACAGTGCTATGGGAAACTTCACTAAATCAGAATATGACAATACATGAAACGAAATCACGAATCACATAACATTCGGTATATATAAGAGTTGCCCATCTAGTCTCCTCGATAGCCAAGTGGTTGAGCGTTCGCTTCGAGTGCGGGAGGGGTTCGATCCCTGGGCGCGTCATACCAAAGTCGAAATAAAAATGGTACCATAAATTCCCTTGCTCGACGCTCAGCATAATTTAAGGGAAACTGGCTTTTCTTCTCTCATACCATCGTTGCGATGGATAACATCAGGAATGAGGTGTCGAGAGTGAATAATATAGGTTGGAAAAACTTGTTTCACAATCGACCTTAAATAAATTAGTATACAAATACCCATCTAGTCGGAGAATAAGCTCGTGTGTATGAATATATGTATAGAAGATCTTAGAATTTAGTAGAGCTGTAAGTTAAGTAGAACTGATAGTTTAGTAGAGCTAAGAATTGAGTAGAGCTGAGAATTGTTGAAATGAAAAATTAATAGAACTTAGATATACGAATTAAATAGACTGGGAATTTCGTAGAGCTGAACATTTCGTAGGGTTAATAATTGAGTAGAACTGAGAAGTAGACCTGCGATTCGAGTAGAACTAAAAATTGAGTAGAGATAAAAATGAGTATAACTGATAATTTAGCAGAGCTACGAATTTAGTAAAGCTGAGAATTGAGTAGAACTGAGGATTAAGTAGAGCTGTGGTTTTAGTAGAGCTTTGGATGAGCAGAGTTGATGTGTGCCGGCGGGGCAAAGTGGAGAATTGAGCAGATCCGATAGAACAAAACTGTATAGTATTACGTTGGAATATTACGTACCTGAAGTTTTGATCCAGCTGTGTGGTCTACAGACGGGAAATATACAACTTCTTGTACTTCTGTAGGTGGGCGATCTGAATTCTTGGCAAATATCACACAATTATCTGGAGTCAATGGTGGGAGCACAACAAGTATGTCCGACATCTTTATCTGAAAAAATATGTCATGCTATCAGGTATTGCAAAATCAGATTTTATTCGTGAGTTTGATAAATTCGTAAAATGTATGCACATAAACACGTGTATGAAAATCTAGTAAATGATTTTTCCAAAGTTTAAAATTTATGAACATTTAACCTTGCGAAGTACCTTAGAATAAAAAATTCGCAAAAATGCTCTCGAAAATATATGAGTTTATAGTATGTTATAGCTAACAATAGTCCAAGTTTCGTTCTTATCAACCGAGGACGACCCTTCCGAGCCACACCGTTGATAAAAGTTTAGACTAGTAAACCCGAGTTTGATCTCTGTGTTTGGTCAAGCTCCTTTGCAAGTGATTTACACGGTGTGCTAATTTTAAGGTTCGTTCGTCCGTACGTTCGTTCGTTGTTCGTTCGTTCGTTCGTTCGTTCGTTCGTTCGTTCGTTCGTTCGTTCGTTCGTTCGTTCGTTCGTTCGTTCGTTCGTTCGTTCGTTCGTTCGTTCGTTCGTTCGTTCGTTCGTTCGTTCGTTCGTTCGTTCGTTCGTTCGTTCGTTCGTTCCATACCACCCTTACGAACACCACCAACGATAGAAAGTGTAAGCATGCTAATAAGAATGAATTTAGCGGAAGTCCTATTCGCCAGTACTCGCAAGTTGATGTCGGATTGTTTTCGTTATGTGTGACGCGGCCATAAAACTAATTCGCTAATTAAACATTTCTTTCGTTTCCTTTGAGAAAGCAAATATGTTACCAAAACATGTTTTCTTGTGTTTTTAAACTAGGATTTTGGCAATTATACAATGTTAATGTTTTAACGAACTTTAATGCTGCTAGAATATTCTAGGAATCAAGAATAGAACATAGTTAGTTGGCAAAGACCCGGAGTAAACAAGGATGTAACTACAGTCAAAACTAAAATTACATGTTCGTGGATCGTCATATTATCATGTTTCAGAACACTGGGGGCAATTAACGCCAATTAACTTCTTTTTCGTCCATGTTTACGTCATTTTCCAACAAGTATTCAATCGACAACAAACATACTTGTAGGAACATGTGTCGAACCCCATTGATGACAACTTCTTAACAACATTTGTTTATCAGCCTTCTTGTTAGGCCACAGATAAAATATTGTTTGTTTCCACTTCCCGAACCTGGACATTTAGGATTGGGTAGATAGGATGGTGACATACTTAAAAAGAAATATTGTCAATGTTTGTTTGTTTTGTCTTTGCACTTTACGAGTTCAACTGTTTTAATTGATGTTAATTTTGAAAACATTGTGTATGGTGACCTGTGGGTTAATGCCTGTCTGAATGTCCAAACAGACACCACGTGCGCTCTTACTACCACGATGTCATGTTTGATCATTGCTTCTCGTTACCATTGTATATACGTAATAATGATCCATCAATGTTTACCTTTTATGGACTACTAGCATCACACAAACTTCTACCAATGTATAATAAGAAATATAACTTGCATAATATTTAGGACTGAATATGTTTGCTGCATCTTCTCAGATAAGAAGTTATTATCATGTTTTATGTTTTACATACATTATTGTATTGATTGACTATAAATTGTATGTATGCAATTTAATGTTAATAAAATATATGTTATGTTATGTTATGTATGTGACGAGAGAAGCTCATTTTTTATAAAAAAAAAATTCAGAGGGTCAAAAATATTTTTGGCAAGGGACTTTTTGCTCAGCAGATTATGGAAGGGGAAACAAACCATATTTTATTTTTAGCCTTACATGTATCATATAATGTATGTTATTGAAACACTCAACGTTTAACATTTTGCTGATGAGTTTTCCCATACAACAAAAAGCTTATTTCACGTTTTAAAAACCCATAAACATGCTGCAGACATATACACGTACTGTAGCTAGGTGTATCCTGGGATGGTATTCAATATTGATCTTACTCGACTTAAGGATAAGGACAACCAATCAGATCGCACAATATTTAACTCTTGGTCAGTAACAGGCAAAATGATTGGCTATCCTTATTCTCAAATTAAATAAGATCAATACTGAATGTATAGGAAGTGACATTGAAGTCTGCTACCAATATTTTTTAATATTTAGTACAATGACTACCAGATAGAATTTAATTTTGTTTCGAGAATCAACAATTTTAGCCAAAAAAACAACAAGGTAAAACGTGTTCATGGCAACGCCCACGTTCGCCTGTACACATGTACTAATACAAATTGCTTTAAACAATACATGTATTGTATAAAATATGAGTACCAACCGGAGTTTAAGTGGGATTTTGTCATATACGGGCAGTTTTGATAATGATACTTATAACCAGTATCCGGAAGGACCCTACAAGTGTCACGAAGAACAAAACCTGTTCTACTACAAGGGACATTCATTATTCTTGTTCAAAATGTGTGATACATTCACTCACAGGCTCTCGATGCGATTTTAGGGTCCAGCAAAAAATAATATAATCTAAACTAATATGTTTTTGCTTGACCCTAAAATCACACCGATAGCCTGTGCATCCACTATTAAGGTGGGGGGAGTTTTTCAGATATCCTTATAATATTTTACAAGTGCATATCAGTTTTAATTATTTACGAAATCTACAATAAAACAAGCGATCTACCTGCGATATGTGTAACAATATAAATCCCAGTTATCACTCGGTTTCTAATTATCAAACTCTTAATAATACATACACGTGCCGATGTATTTCCTCACAATCACGATCTTGCCAACAATACCGCAAACAAAATTATCCACAAATTCACAACATACTATTTATTATTGTTCGACAGACACATCCATTGTCATATAACCGCACAAATGTTAGTTTGTTACCTACTTCCAGGTTATAAAATGTTCATAAAGTTAAGAGAGTACAGTTACATGTCTAAACATTCCTCAGTTTACGTTGAACTGCGTGTAATCAAGAGAACATAAACTATTTAATTGGCCAATTTTCCGGTAACTTGGATGGTAATTTGCCATCCAATGTTCAAGATGTGAACTTATACACAAACAAAAATTTCAAAACAGGGGTTGGTTTTAATTTCTAGTAATAGTCATTTCAAGTTTAATTTTTCGAACTAGTGCTGCAGTCATGTTAGGCCCTGGGTCCACGAACGGCATTATACTGTTCCCTAAGTTCAAGGAACTTCGAATCTCATTTGACTGGTACTTGGCTGAACAATATTTAATAACACTGTTAAACACGGGCTATAATGTATCCATACATTTACAACATTATTGCACGAAAACTTCTTAGAATGCATAAGTACATGTACAGAATAACCTATGTAGAGCAACAACCTTTGAGGAATGCAAATAGTGGCCGTAGTTTAGAGGTTGTTGTTCTACGGAGGTTAAATTTATAAGGGGATTTCGTAAGACGTTGCTATAGAGAGGTTGTTTCACTACAAAGGGTTGCTCTAGAGAGGTTGTACGGTACAATAAAGAAACCAGTGTATTAATTATAATTCAGTGGTCTGCAGTGCATCAACTTGATGTATGAGTTAAATATATTGAGGTTATCAAGCTCAGACTATATGTTTGTATTGATTAAATTGTTGAGATGAAAGTTTAAGTAGCATTTACTTTCTTGAGAGATGTAGTGTAAGTTGGGTGTAAGGTGAGATGATGAGAGACAGATCAGGTGGTTTGACAGCTGGGACTTGGACATTCGACTGACAGCTGAAATTTGACTTTCAGCGGTTAAGTTCTTTCTCTCGTTTACTTGCGTGTTAGCCATTGCCGTGTAATTGTGGCCTGTGTTGTTTAAATGTTTTCTGTGTTCGGCTGTTTAAATTGAGTGCTAAATCTACCTTCCTTGTCCGAATTTTGAACATGTTGATTGCAACTTGTGTATTGGAAAGCATATACCAGTTTTGAAAGGTGTTCGACTCTTCGTAGATACATTTGTCCATTGAGAACCAAAAGGAAATGCCAGGGTATTGATTACGAAGACTGATAGCTCGATTTGGCTGACAATAGACGAGATCTAAAAATAGCACAAAGTAGTCATTTCATGCGAATCACATCGGCCTTGATCGCATTGCAATCAGTAGTTCATTTAGTCTCAACACCATACTTGACACAAAACTACAACACCGTTTCAGTTAGCGTTGGCGAGAACGCATTTATTCGTGCAACATGGTGGATAATGTATAGTACGAATATGTGACTATATACAGGGTGTCCAAAAAGAAAGTATACAGTTTCAGTGTCTATCTTTCAAACCTCTTCATTCTACTATTGCAACGAAAATTTGCACATGTATAGGCAAAAGATGTAAGTTTTTTCTGTGACCAATTTTAAGATTATAACTCGGATATTTTTTTTTAAAATGTCAATTTTCTAAAATTACCTTATTATGTCTGTGACGTCATTTTGTAGTAATTACCGACGTTTTCACGATGCATGTCGCCTTCTGACATTTCCCTTCTTGCACTCATTATTTGAAACTATCAATTACATTTGCACATGTGTCTTATCTGATCTTCTAACCTTCTCTTTTGATATTTCTTAGCAGCATAGATTTGTCCGTTGGCTTTAGATTGTACACTAGCGATTAGTTAGGACAATAGAAAAGAAATAAACTCAACCCGTTACTTGTCTTTGTTAAATCAGCTAATTCCTTAACACCACAGGTGATTTATTGTTTTGAATGATGCATAGCTCATGCAAAATGTGCCATTGTACATAAGGGGTTGAATGAGTTCCTTTTTACAAATGGATCTAAAGTAATTTCCAGGAAATACCACTGTGATGTGACATGGCCCGCCCACAGCCCGGATCAAAATCATTACGAATTCTTCTTGTGGGGCTATGTGAAATCGCTAGTGTACAGCACAAAGGCAACACAGACACGTCTATGCTCACGAGAAACATCAAAAGAGAAGGTAAGAAAATTAGTTTAGTTACATGTGCAAATGTTATCAATAGTTTAAAAGAAGTGCAAGAAGGAAAACGTAAGAAGGGTGGACATCTTGAGAACGTCATAAATTACTGAATAGACGTCACGGGTAAAATAAGGTAATTTCAGTAAATTTACATTTTTCTAAACTTTATCCAAGTTATAATCTTAGAAAAAACTTACATCATTTGTCTACACATGTGTAAATTTTCTACACGATAGCGGAATGAAGAGATTTTATAAATATACACTGAAACTGTATACTTTCTTTTTGGACACCCTGTATTATTAAAACAGAGTACATTCATAGTTTCCATGAATTTACATAAGTACCCAAAAGTTAAATATCACCAAATAAAACGTATAACATTCAATACGGCATGACCATGCGATAGAATGGACCAGGTGAAAACCAGAGATAAACATTTATAAGAAAATGCTCTGGAAACTGTTTTCACTCTATCGCAGCCGAATGGATTATGATTTAACATAATATTCCTTCAACACTACATTACATGGTGTTGTTATAAATGTAAAAGCTTCAACATTACATATCAAAATATTCCACTTAACTGTAAATAAAACAACTTCAATAATAAGGTCAGCTCAAACGTAGGACCACGTTACTTTGTGTAATGTTTAACTGTTTAATTTGAACAACATTCGTTACTATGGTCAACTTTACAACTAGACCAATTTTCTACCATAAATGTTATACAGCAGTTTACATGCGTTGTCGTAAAATATATTTGTATATAACGTTACATATGAAAATTGAATTTGAAAATTTGAGATGCTACACGAATGAATATCTCGCTAAAGTAACCGCTCCGTTTATTTGCTTTTATTTATCCTCGCCACCGGATAATCCATATGGGCGAGGCCCCCAGAAGAGGTTAGTCACTTTAGTGTTTGGGGGATAGTGCATGATACCGAAGATGCTCCTGTTCCAGAAGCATCCCTGGTTCTTTTACGTGCCGATGTAAAGCATCATACACGGGACCTCGCTTAACGTCTCGTCCGAAAGACTGTTAGTAAGTTTAGTTATGTTAGGTGGGAAACACTGAAAAGCATTTCTATTTTGACCGTCTGGTGTAGGGATCGAACCCACAACCTTCAGATCAGCAGTCAGTAGCCCTTACCACTAGACCACTTGTCCACCTATAAACCGCTGCGGTGATTTCATCACCTTTTATACCAACAAAACTTGACCAAACCAGTTTTGGCCACGTACATGTTGAGACAGTGGTTCTCGGCTGTACGATGTAACACAGAGAACAATATTTATTGCTAGTATCCGATTTAGGAGAGAGCGATGTGTGAGGCGGGGGTTGGGAAATGGGTGGCTTTCGGAGAGAGGTCCGAGAGATAGAGAGAAAAGCCTGTCTGCGAACGGGAGAGGAGAGCGAGAGACAGAAAAGGGGGGTGAGAAAGAATGTGACAGTGGATGGAGAGGGCGTTGAGAGGTAGGGAAATACAGGGACATGAGACGAGAAATAGGTTTGATCCAGACTGGGAGAGGGGGAGACTGAAAGAGAGGGAGAGATGGGGAAGAGCGAGCGGGTTAGGGTCAGTTACTGTAGCAGATTGCTACGGAACATTTGAGTGGGTGAAAGAGAGGGTGGAGGAGATAATGATAAACAGAACAAAACACTTGATGCAAACGTAAACCAAAAGTTAGAAAGGATGCGATATAGGCCTAAAACTATAAATATATTATTATTACTGAATGATAAACGAACAGACACTGATTTCTAAAAGGTTTTAAAACAACGACTAACTCATCAAAGGTCTGTATGTTTAATTTGTTCATACTGGCTCCACAACTAAGTGCTATCAATAATAATGAGCGTTTGATGTACATCAAATATGTATATGGTTGGGCGAAACATGTGTTTAAAAGAAGAGTTGAAAGGCTGTAAAGTATTTACGTAGAAACATGTCTGTTTTTGAACAGGAGTAACGTGTTCATTGCAGAGTATACTTATATCAGCTATACCGCTCTTTGATTCTTCGTAGATACGATCCTTAATTATTGACAACCAAAAGAAACTTTCAGCGTATTGAAAAAGCAAGCTGATAGCTTCTTTTGGTTGTCAATGGATAAAATTCTAAAAATAACAGAATGAGATTTATTTGATGATCTAATTTCGTGTGGATTTGTCGTACAAATCAAATTGCTGACGGTTATTTATTTGTCAGTCAGTCACATTTTCGATTTAATCTTTATGAACATTGGTCACAATGATCACCTAAACACAATCTAGGTCAATATCGCCATTGGGAGATCTGTGACCAAGAAACTAGATCACTGGGTCAAAGTATAGATAAACATTGTGTAGACACTAGTCACAATTTTAGTCTAATCTTTATGAAACGTAGTCACAGTATTCATCTTGACAAAATCTAGGTCACAATCGATATTGGGTCATCTGGGGGGGGGGGGGAGGGGGGACTTGGTCACAAGAGCAAATCATAGATAAACCTTGTGTAGAACACGCAAGTCCGTTCATACAGATTCTACATTGGTCCTCAATGGTAAGTGAGATATTTTAGCAACTTTAATGGATATAGGAGGTTGGCTTTCCGCCGTATCAAGTGACTCTAAATTGGAAACTGTTTATCCAGAATTCTGCATCATTGCACGCAAATAATCGTTTCCATGGCTACTTCCATCGTCACAACAAACGAAGTTATTTTGAGACATTTAGTAATATTGTTGATACTGCAAAACAAAGCTATCACACACAAATTGAATTATTATGTTTCACTTCCCCCCGACGCACAAGTCATTGGCCAATTATGACAAATAGGCAGGGATAAAACTACGACTGGCTAAGTAGAGTGCATAAAATAAGGTTTCATAAATTAACTAAGTAAAGCATGTTTAGATCTATATAATTTAATTTTGTTAACAATGAAGAACGTGTGTACAGTAAAGCAGTCAGTCAAATGATAATTGAAGTGACTGCGTAAAGCGGATCATTGTTGAAACAATCGATTATTTAAAATGAATGCAAAAAATGTATATAATATGCCAAGTTGTTTAATGCTTTTTTGCTTTGTATTGCTAGATGATGACGCCGTGCATGACGCCGTACAGTAAGGGTTCGAATTTCACCAAAGGTGCAAATTATTTTTTTATATAATATTAACTTGTTCAGTTGTTGATAATTACGGGTGGTTGCTTTATTCAGTGACCGTTGACGCGGGTTTATATTTGTTTATAAATCGAGATGTGATGACGTACATTACAATGTAGAGTTGTAGACTGTATTATGGCGAGGTCATGTTGTTATATATACGTTGTACTGTGACGGCGCCATCAATCAATTTCTGTAGCACGAATTAAGATCATTTGAATTCTATCGATTTTATTGTGTCTATAGGAGTATAATAGTTTGAATAAATACATATTAATGCAACCAAGCGATTGGTAATATTCGTATTGGTTTTTCTAAATAATTTATACGATAAATTATTACTGGTGTGCAAATATGGAACAAGTCAAATAGTTCCTGCGAGCAAATGATGTACCGACTTCATTTGACAGAGAATTGACAGGAACCTCGACCTTCTATCTGCATAATTCAACAGCTGATTTGTATAAAATTAAGCATGAAAAAAAAAGTGTGAGAATAAAATAAGCGCGATAGGCCGGTAGCTTTCAAATTGGGAAAACTATATGCACGATAATTTGACATACGAAATTTATCAACAAATTGTTAAATAATTCCATGTATAACAAACCAATTTTCAAGACACCTAATTGCATATTATGACTCCCTTGTTCCATATAATATTTATATGCTTATAAATAAAACCTCGTATCAGTTCATTAAAAGGTATTATCATAAGACATGTTTTCAGTGTTCAACAATATCAAAGATCATAAACCTATTCCGATAATTCCATGACAATTGACTGGGAAGCGCTGTGTTATGCAGCTGCAGTCACCTGCTGTTTAGATCCATGGTCTCAATATTGCCTAGCGCTCACTGAAATTTCGGACAGTTCTGATTTCTTCGGTAAATAAACTATTGCAATGCGACAAAGACCGATGATATCCGCATGGAATAATGGAATAAGTCTGGTTCACGACATTCTTACAAAATGCATCTTTTTGTGTTTTTTTTATTGAAATCGTAAACCATCGAGAACAGGTCACGTGCTCCTCCATGGACTTTTTACTTTATGCTATCCAATATACCTGCTCGCTCAAGGCTCGCAGGTAATGATGTATAGAGGAGGGAGGTGGAGGGTGAGAGAGGAGGAGAGAGATGAAGTGAGAGAGGAGAGAGAGGAGGAGAGAGGAGAGAGGAGGGGGAGAGAGGAGGAGAGAGATGAAGTGAGGGGAAGGGGAGATAGAGGGAGCAAGGTGAAGAGACAGAGAGACAGAGGGAGGGAGGTAAGGAGACATAGGGAGATAGAGGGGGGAGAGTGATGGAGGAATGAAGGTGGAGAGAGGGGGAGAGCGTGAATGAGAGGAGAGAGAGAGAGAGAGGATGCGAGCATGTATAGAGTGAGAGAATTTAGGAAGGAAGATAGACACACTGAGAACGACCTTAGTTTGATATTTGGTTTCTCGAGGTTTTACACCATGTTTTTCATTGTTTATCAATATAATATTATAATACTGATTAACACATACCCCATTACCTGATTGACGTATCTGATCAACCCCTAATCAACCAACCAAGGTATCTGCCAAGCTAATCAGCTATCTTCAAGGAGCATTAGTTTACCATTAAAACACTGCCAAACTATTCATTCTCAAGATATATATTTTCAAACACTGTGTAAATGAGATTCTCAAAGCAGCAAGTTGCTCGTTAAAGACGGAAATTATCGTAATAATTACATGTACTTGTATTCACTGGCATTGAACTACTGTTAAACCGGACATTTTCGCGAATGATTAAATTTAGTAACACGTGTCATCTATTCATTTAAGATATGGGCACACTAATATTCTTTGACATGGACTATAAATTCTGCTATAATAATACATACATTAAAATCATATTTTTCTTTATTTTGCTAGAGAAAAAATTAATCCTCGAATTTACCCCCAAAATGATTACGGTACCACCTTATCCAAAACATTCCTCCTACCTCTAAGCCAAGAGCATAAATTGCATGCTACTTAACATAGCTTAAGCTTGATTAATACGTTCAGTCTAGCATCGCTTTTAGCAGTAATGTAGCTTTCTAAATTCCATTATACAAAGAGTGAAACATTAGAGACACAGAATATGAGAAATGATGACTCTGTTGACGCAATATGGATTTCTGATGCAGTTTGTAGTGACATTGGAAACCTTGTATAGCAGTGAAGGACGTTTGGACGGATCTTAATACAATGGAGAATGCCAAAAGAGGACTCAGCTAAATTAACAGAGCAATCAATATAAAAAGACTGGGAACACTGAAGTAATATGACTGGCCAGGAAGGAAGGGACAAATCAGGAACGGGTCGCACAGGAGGTATAATTTACAAGCAGGGAAGGAAATGATAAAGAATACTCGACCAAACTGACCATACTTACACAACCTTACAGAACACGGGGTACACACACAGCGTATGGGTAAAAATGGACAAAATGGTTCGAATCTTCACACAACTTCAAGAAAAAGCGACAATAACAAGGCCTTATTAGGTGACAAACAAAACTTAAAGAAATAGACTTTCATAATTCCGACAATCATGGTGAGCATGTAAATCAGCGGCTAATGGTAAAGACCGTCTTCATACATGATATTCTGATCACCTAAGCCTTTATGCATTGCAACATACATGATATTTACCGGAGACAAATGGAAATGCCCGAGCTTTCACGATTGCATACATCAGTGGTTAGTTAAGTTCCCAGACAACATGATTTAACGCGGAAAATACGCTGATGAACGAGAATGGGGGGGGGGGGGGTTAAAGTAAAGACAAATTGTAGAAATATCTGGAATACGTCGTGGTCTGATCATATTTCAACTTGCAGCAATAATCCAACACAGAACACGTAACTTATCTGGACCCCCGGAAACATGTTGCTGCTGTTAATATCCTGTTATTATCCTGAACAAATTGCCTTAACTTTATACATGTAATGAATACATTATAACTAGGACGGCAACTGTTTGGTGTCCCTAGTGTATTACCGGCTTCGCCCTGCTACTTGTAATTTTTTAAAATAATCATCAAAATTGATAACCACCAATATCTCAAGGGAAAAGTTAAATATTTTACATACGTCCCAACGAAGAATAGCAAATGTTTTCTTTGTGATTATAGTAGTTCGTTACATAATGCTTTTAAACTATGAACAAACTTGATAATCTTGAGTTTCCTGTTTAGCTGGTACACTTTAAAGAATTAAAAAAGTCTACGTTTTCGCTTAAGATGCTATGTGAATACCAGCCCTGGTAACGCATATTAAGCTTCTTAGTACAGCATCTCTAAAATACAATAATTCATCTTTTACAATGAAGAGGTTTACAACAAGTGCTTTCCTTAATCCCAACAAAGATGTTTTAGACCTTTGATCCATAGTACGATTGGGGTTCAGCGCATCATTTCTTGGTCAGTTTGTTTTTTCGAGCTAGGCCAGACGCTCGCTGGTACATTTATAGCGCATATGCGGTCTCGAACAAGAGCATCATATGCCCAGTCCTATAATTGCTCAATATTTCTCGCGTTGCTAAATGCGTACTTTTATTTAATTTTTAGACATTGTTATAATATAGTTTCGCAATTAATTTTATCTGATTTTTCATTATTTTATGTACGAAGTATCCGTTATCTTGCTACTTATTTTTTAATGATGTGCATGTGTTTCTTACAATCACGAACATACTGTAAAGTCAGAACTTTTCGCGAGGAAATAATTTCCGCTGAATTCGTGAATTCGGTAAGTTCGCGAAAATGTATGCTAGTGAACTTTAACACAGAAAGTATTTTTTCTGAAGTTTAAACATGTTTTACATCTTTAGAATACTGTATACTGTAAAATTCGTGAAATTTTGTCATCGCGAAAATACATGATTTTACAGTATCCCATAGACGACCGAAGATTCTACATGGATTGTTCTAAAACTGTCTTCCATCCAGACAATCCCAACCAATCCCTCAATATGCATTTAATTAAACTCTTTGACTCGCGGATGTCTGCAAATACAATTGTATCAATCTCTCTAAGCTTCCGTCCAAATCCTTACGGTGTCCCGTTAGGGCAATCGCTGCGTAGAAGTCATTCAGAACAACGAACACGCTAAAAGCAATGTACGATGGTGGAAGTACGGAAGTACGATGGCGAATACACGAAAACAACATGATAGCACGATGTTGAGTCCACAATCGCTGTATAGAAGTAATTCGAAACAACGAAAACACGAAACTACGATAATAGAAAGACGGCAGTACAATGGTGAAAACACGACAGTAGGATATTGAAAACACGACAGTACGATGTTGACAACACGACAGTACGATGTCAAAAATACGACAGTACGATGTTGAAACACGAAACAAGGAAAGTACGATGTTGCGTGTAAAGCAACAAGATTACTAAAGTGAAAACACAAAAGTAAGACGATGAAAACACGAAACAACGAAAGTGCGATGTTAAAAACTCGATATTATTTCGTTGTATCACCATGATCGGAGTTTCTTTACCATCGTACTGTCTTTGTTGCTTTGTCCTGTTTTCACCATCGTACTGACGTTGTTTCGTGTTTTCATCTTTTCACCATCGTACTTTCGACCTTTCACCATCGTACTTTCGACTTTTCAACATCCTACTTTCGCCTTTTCGTTCCAAATTACCGGTCTTCACCGATGGCGCTAACGGGACAGAGTAACACATAGATGAAGGAATCTCGGAACAACACTCGGCATGAGTCATGCTGTTTGTTTGTCTGTTTTCATTAGAACACAAATATCGATTCCCTACCGTGACGAGCTGAAAATAAAATTTAGTCATTAACATGAAGAGTCACATGGACTCGATAAGACTTCAACCTGATCGAGCAAATTCTATTACACGATTGCAAGTTCATGTTATAAGTAAGTATTAATGTTCGTTGGAGATTTTCATAGCCTTAATTTGAAAACGACCAAACTATAAAACCCCACATTTTTCAAATTTCAAGTTTCACGAAATTTTTATTTTATCAAATTCAGCGAAATTTAAAGCAGAAGTATATAAATAACTCGTTGATTGATTGATTGATTGATTGGTTGGTTGGTTGGTTGGTTGGTTGGTTGGTTGGTTGGTTGGTTGGTTGGTTGGTTGGTTGGTTGGTTGGTTGGTTGGTTGGTTGGTTGGTTGGTTGGTTGGTTGGTTGGTTGGTTGGTTGGTTGGTTGGTTGGTTGGTTGGTTGGTTGGTTGGTTGGTTGGTTGGTTGGTTGGTTGGTTGGTTGCTTGCTTGCTTGCTTGCTTGCTTGCTTGCTTGCTTGCTTGCTTGCTTGCTTGCTTGCTTGCTTGCTTGCTTGCTTGCTTGCTTGGTTGGTTGGTTGGTTGGTTGGTTGGTTGGTTGGTTGGTTGGTTGGTTGGTTGGTTGGTTGGTTGGTTGGTTGGTTGGTTGGTTGGTTGGTTGGTTGGTTGGTTGGTTGGTTGGTTGGTTGGTTGGTTGGTTGGTTGGTTGGTTGGTTGGTTGGTTGGTTGGTTGGTTGGTTGGTTGGTTGGTTGGTTGGTTGGTTGGTTGGTTGGTTGGTTGGTTGGTTGGTTGGTTGGTTGGTTGGTTGGTTGGTTGGTTGGTTGGTTGGTTGGTTGGTTGGTTGGTTGGTTGCTTGCTTGCTTGCTTGCTTGCTTGCTTGCTTGCTTGCTTGCTTGCTTGCTTGCTTGCTTGCTTGCTTGCTTGCTTGCTTGCTTGCTTGAATGAATGAATGATTTATTGATTGATTGATTGGTTGATTTATTTATTTATTGATTTATTGATTATCTAGTCAAATCAGTCAGTGCCATTCCGTCCAGGTCAGTACCGCCGCATGTCAAATCCAGTCCAGCCCCGTCCTATCCAGGCCAGTCCCGTCAAATTTATTACATTCAAGTCCCGACCAGTCCAGTCCGGTCCCACCGCATGCATATCCATTCCAGTTCAGTCCCGACCTGTCCCACCATATGTCCAATCCAGTTCCGTCAAGTTCAGTACCACCGCATGTCCTTTCAAGTCCAGTCAAGTCCAGGCCAGTCATATCCTGTCCTGTCCTTGCCGGTAAACTACCACCCTGTCCCATCCAGTCCGGTCAAGTCCCGTCCTGTCCGGTCTCACCGCATGCATGACCAGTCCAGTCCAGTTCCGTCCCGTCTAGGCACACAGTATGTTCATTCCAATCCAGTCCCGTCACGTACACTCCAGTCCATTCCCATGGCCTGTCAAGTCCGTTCCAGTCCCGTGTCCAGTCCGTTCCAGTCCCGTGTCCAATATGCAGTTGATCGCGATAGAAAGTCATACACATGGATGTTTGCAATGACTACTTTTTGATTTCGAAGTGCACATTGAATCTAATATCAAACCGGACAGGTCTTGCGAATATCTTTTAATTATTACAATCAAATTGTTTTGAGCTATTCCACCACTACATGTGGATGTTATCTGTAACTAATTAAATAATTATAAAATCATGGAGTAGACGCGCAGTTATAGATAGTACGAACACATGTATTTTAGTATAATTTAACAGTTGATTTCTTGTCTATATTTTGATTTCGAACTTTGATTTCACACGCGGAAAATATTACGGATTATTATGAACAATTAGTCTAGTCTAAATTTTGGCATGTCACGACTTTTGGCGGATACTGACGCATTCAGCGCATGAAGCTTGTAATAAGTAAGTAAGTATGTTAAGTATTTATTTAAGTGACATGTGCAATATTACAAAATATGCATTCATTATAATTATTATAATATTATACAAGATTACAGCACCCGGCCCAATGGACCTACAAATCACTGACAATTAAACATAAGATATGCAACATTAAATATTCATACGGAAAGGTCGAGGACCAAGTTTATTTGTTTGCACTATCATAAGAGCTTAGATTACGTAAATTGTTTAACGTCATCAATAAAAACATGAACCCATGTCTTCACAGACAAACCGTCGTCGAATGATACCACAGGAATATACGATAACCAAGTAAAACATTATTTGAAATTGAACAATTTTAATAACTAAAGCTCTTTTATAAATTGTCATTCTTATGAGATATAATTTCTGATTGTAAACCAACATTCTAAAGTCGGAAATAGACGCAACGCACTCATATAGCAAATACGCACAGTTCTACGTAGAACGTAGTTTGTACATAAAAATCGTAATAAAACGACAACTTATTTGTAAACATTTCCTTTTTACAACTACTTCTCTGTAACAACCTGTTTGTATCAACAATTCTCCATAACAACAACCTCTCTAAATACGACAAAAATCTACCTAAAGCAAGATCTCTGCAACATAAAACTTCACAAAGTACAACCTCTCTACAACATCAAACTTCACAAAGTACAACCTCTCTACAACAGCAAACTTCACAAAGTACAACCTCTCTACAACATCAAACTTCACAAAGTACAACCTCTCTACAACATCAAACTTCACAAAGTACAACCTCTCTACAACAACAAACTTCACAAAGTACAACCTCTCTACAACAGCAAACTTCACAAAGTACAACCTCTCTACAACATCAAACTTCACAAAGTACAACCTCTCTACAACATCAAACTTCACAAAGTACAACCTCTCTACAACAGCAAACTCTTAATTTTGTAATAAAAACAATAACCTCTCTATAACAACACTCCCTATAACAATAACACCTCACATCGCCTGATGTTTGTTGACCCAGTGAAGTGTGAATTTAGTTCAACACACAACATATACAACCATTTGTCTGTATGTGGTAAAGTACGGAGAATTTGACATGATCCTGACCTTTATGCATGCATTTAGTACAAGGTTCTTGCGTTGAATATATAAATTTCCGCGCGAAAATCATGGTTCTTGATTTGGGTAGGTTTTAATATCGAGCGTCTTCGTAATACTCCCCGCTTATGAAAACAGACAACCGGGGTATAAATATAGACAATATATCAGCTGTTAAATTACATAAGGTCGAGAGTCGTGTCAAGTTCTCCGTACTATATATAGCTACAGGTTGTCTGTTAGATTGCAGTAGTTTATCGCAACAAATCAAATGAAATATTTTTTTAACGTTAGCAGGTGCCACCTGCAAAGCAATAATCATTAATTTAATGAAGGATCGGTTACACGTACTTCCTGATACAACTCGTGTGGCTTGATCTGATTGTTTTACAGGTGTATCGATCTCTTCTACGTAGAGAACTCTTTCAAATGTGCTGTTTGTAATATTTGCTGTTCATACCGATTATAAGGAAAACACAAATCTGGAAACCCTACAGTTCCTCTATTTTTTGCCCCTACTCTACTCCAAACATTTTAGAGAACTCTTTCAAATGTGCTGTTTGTAGTATTTACTGTTCATGCCGAATATAAGGCCAACACAAAAACAAGGTGTTGATCTAGTAACCCTACTTGCCCTCAATTGTTTGCCCCTTCTATAAACATTTTATTGACATTTGCTGGAAGTCATCCCGAATCGTTGGTTTTCCAATGCATAAAATCAATAAAAAAAATTTAAAATATGTTTCCTACCTACCAGTTTTGTTTCCCATCTACCTACTCTATTTTCTTACAGTCGGAGGTTGTACAGTATTATTTTGACATTATATATATTTTCTATGGTGGCTGATTTATGCCTGGTCGTATTTTCGCTTTTTCGCCATGACAAAGTGAAATTGCGGAAATGTTACAATGCCAAACAGTGGACTTTGCATGTGGCGACAAAGCGAAAATGCGACAATGTGAAAATGTAACAATGCGAAGTTGATTTTGCCGTGCTTTCGCATTGTTACATTAATTTTCGCCACGAAAAAGCAATTATACGACATATCTAAGGCGAAAACAAAACACTTTTTTAGTGTTGTATTGTAGACCTTCATCTGTCGTATTTTCGCTTTTTCGACACTACAATGCGGAAATACAACAATGAAAAGATCCACTTTTTCGCAAAGTTGTGGCAAAAAAGAGAAAATAAGTCATGACAAAAATCAGCCACAATAATTTTCCCTGATCATTAGAGGCGATAACGTCACGCGTTGCTAATGTTATAAACGGGCACAATGTAGATCACTGCGAGAGAGTGTTGCGATGATACGTATCCCTATAATGGTCTTATCGTCTGGGTCGGTTAGTGGAGCAGGTTATATATAGTCTGGTTCCCACCCCAAGCTTAATACAGCACTACTATACATATGAACCAGTCTCCAGGAAAACCTGCTATTTTGACAAAACATTAGATATTAAGATTTTTTATTATCTAAAAGAGTAATCTTAATGAAGCAAAATGCAAAAGAAATTTTGTTAATATCATGATTTTTAAGGAAGTTACGGCTGTTTAGTTGAGGCCCTATTCAGACCCTTTTTGCGTGACGTCGCAAGCATCATTCAAACGTTATTCGACGTCGTTGTAACAAGTACTTTATAAAATTAATACTGCATTTGATCAATTCTTGACGTAAACTGGTCAAAATGGTATCAAGTTTTAGAATGATGTTTTAAGTTTTAAAATATACATCCAAATTGTAAATGTTCACATTCAGAGAAAGACTACTACTGTTTTAAACATCTAACTCCTCGTTTTTCTCAATCAGAGTTCTTTTCTGAAATTGGTCACCATAGCAACGAAGTAAATGATTTCGACATTATTCATAAGAAAAGTTTTTAGGTGTTAAATGTAAAGTTTCCTATAGTGCCCCTTGAATGGTAACTTTGTCACAAAAAGATGGAAAATTTAGCCATCAGGGTCACATGGTTATTTTATTTCAGATCATCTTCATCTTTATTTCTATCTCTTTTTTTACTCATATACAATGTAGTAACTGTAGTTTCGGAAACTAGTATAATTGTGACCGTCTGATACACCGATATTGAATAATTATACCAAGTCTAATCCTGCAACAATTGCTAAGATATAGTAATATATGGATAAATGACTTAAAATTGAATCTATTGATATGTCATTTTTTCTTATTTGAAAGCTGTTTTAAAAGCTTGTTACATAAGCAGTAATTACCTAATGTCAATATAGCAGGTTTTCCTGGAGACTGGCTCATATTTATTACTACTTTTGTTAAATTTGGAACGGAAACCAGACGATACTAAACCTGCTCAACGAAACAGCCCTGTCGAAAAGTACCAACAATCTCACTCAATGCTTTACAAAATGCCATTACTTGCCTATAATTGCAGACTAGACAAAAACGGAAAACTTTACAGATCTATTTATCACGCCTGGGTGGGACATAAACCCCAGAAATATCCGCTAATATCCGCACATATCCGGTAATGCGTCACAAATAATCGTTGTTAATACAAACAGTGCTTAATGCCATAATGTTTATTGCCCCGTCGTTATGACATATCATTTATTCATTACATTATTATGTCTTTGGGACCACCGCTATTAAACATACACAAACCTAACTATTGGTTCCGGAATGAATGAGTATAAACATTAGGAGTTATACGTATACCGGAAGATGAGCATTTATTTTGTAATTCTTGACAACTTTTGAAAGGTTCTGTGTCTGTCTCACACAGCAAGGAACGAGATAACAATTGCTATGGAAACCAAGGTAAATGTTTAAATGTCCTAAAAGTAGCATTCCCCGTACAATAACATACTTGGTCAATTTAGTCTTTGCTGAGTACGATGATGAACGTGACTCTTTGTTGAATACATGGATGAACGTGACTCTTTGCTGAAAACGTAGATGAACGTCACTCTTTGCTGAAAACGTAGATGAACGTGACTCTTTGTTGAAAACGTAGATGAACGTGACCTTTTGCTGAAAACGTAGATGAACGTGACTCTTTGTTGAATACATGGATGAACGTGACTCTTTGTGACTCTTTGCTGAAAACGTAGATGAACGGGACTCTTTGCTGAAAACGTAGATGAACGTGACTCTTTGCTGAAAACGTAGATGAACGTGACTCTTTGCTGAAAACGTAGATGAACGTGACTCTTTGCTTAATACGTGGATGAACGTGACTCTTTGCTGAAAACGTAGATGAACGTGACTCTTTGCTAAAAACGTAGATGAACGTGACTCTTTGCTGAAAACGTAGATGAACGTGACTCTTTGCCGAAAACGTAGATGAACGTGACTCTTTGCTGAAAACGTAGATGAACGTGACTCTTTGCTGAAAACGTAGATGAACGTGACTCTGCTGAAAACGTAGATGAAAGTGACTCTTTGCTGAATACGTGAAAAAACGTGACTCTTTGCCGAATACGTGGATGAACGTGACTCTTTGCTGAAAACGTTGATGAACGAGACTCTCTGCTGAATACGTACGTGCATGAACGTGACTCTTTGCTGAATACGTTGATGAACGTGACTCTTGCTAAATACTTGGATAAATGTGAATTTTTGCTGAGTTCGTGGATGAACGTCACTTTGTTGAATACGTTGATGAACGTGATTCTTTGCAGAGTACGTTGATGAACGTGACTCGTTGCTAAATACGTGGATGAACGTGACTCTGTTGAGTACGTGTTTGAACGTGACTCTTTGCTGAAGACGTTGATGAACGTGACGTTTTGCTGAATACGTGGATGAACGTGACTCTTTGCTGAAGACGTGGATGAACGTGACTCTTTGCTTAAAATGTTGATGAACGTGACAACGTTGTCAAACCATTGCGTGACGTTGTAAATTACAACAGTGCTTGAAGTGTATTTACTCCCATTCTAACCATTCTATCTATACCTGTTGTTTTATGTTGAAATCTCCTTGTCTTTGGTCTAAGATTCTGGCTTTTATGCTGTATCTATATCAAATTAAGCGTTTTTGAAAACTGTAATTTTTATTGACTTATTTTAGTATATTTACCAACTTTGAAGATCACGAATATTTCAATATGATCGCGTCCTATCATTTAAACTCCGTTTAAAAAGTGTTTGAAATGATAGATTTCCGAGACGTTATTTGGACCCAAAACCACCTTTGGATATTTATCTATCTTATTTGTCTTCTTCATGTTAACAGTTGTGGAACTTATAGAAGATTTACATACGTTTCCGCGACTTAATTTCAAGGTTGATCACTTAATTTCGAGGTGGGATGGAGGGGTACCATTTTGAAGTTGTCTTAATTTATGTCTTGACTTATTGTGAGAGGTATACTGCACACATATATATACATACAACTACCATGATTTTACGTTTGTTCAACTTCTCGTGGCGTTGCATTTCATTTTCACCATTATTCATTCTGCAGACGGTAACATTATAGGCGTGACGAGACGAATAATAGCAGTTGAATAAGCCTGAATAAGCATATCTGGAATTAATATCAACTTCATTTAAAATAAAATCTCAAATAAAAAATAAATGCATATACATACCTATGGTAGAGTTATGCTATTATTTCACTGGCTCTCTGAATGCTGACACAGCTTTAAGTGCAGTAACTCCAAACAAGTAACTTAATGATCCAGAACAACTATCGCACATTTGCAGCATACGTAAGCCATTCACCACAAGAATCCGCCCAGAAATTGTCACGCACTTCTAGTGTTCTATTGAGTCTATGAGTGCCGCAATGTGGCGCAATACGCAGTGAATATTTACAGCATATTTTCCAATGATCGATAAATTCCTATTGACTAAACTTGAACAAGCGACGTAACGGCCACAAGGCGACAGCTTGTATAAATGAATTCCAGAGCATGGCTCAGTCTGCCTTGTCTGTCAGTGGAATACATCAAACTATACTGGTATAATTGTAGTTTTTCTCTCTTTTAATTATTGATTAAGTTGTGAAGTTGACTGTACATCGATGATATTCATGTCAGAAGTGCTGCTAACGTGTGGGATACGTAGTATGTTATAGTACGAGTATGCATGTCCTTTATAGTATTGTTTCTGATAAGTATCGTTAATTACAGATGTTGTGTCGAAATAAGAATAAACTAAACAAAAGCAGGTACACAGTGGCATACATACTCAGTCAGTTATATAAACTACAAACAAATGTACACATAACATACTGTAAGGTACATACAATGCAGTGGTATACAGAAGCGTTGACAACACCTACCCATCCACACAAGATGCAGACACAGGACGTTATATCCGCATCCCTAAAATAACATGTTTAGATGTAATTATAATAACTCCTAGTTTATTTAAATTAAGGTTCAAATACTATTTGTCGTACTCATATTTTTGAAAACAGTTTTGTTCAATAATTTGCACTCGTATATACATGGGACGTGACGGTACATTGCAAAAAAGTCGTACTGTGCTACTGCTGGGATAACCTATTGAAAGTAATACTTTATATTGCCTCTCCTGGTCATGTCACCAAAAAAAGGGGGACCCAAAATGAAATAAGAGTTGGTCCTTTATTGTGTAACCTCGGTGTTGGTGAACAGTGTAAACGGGTATGCATTATACAATGTTTTTTTCTACAGTATCTAATTCCATGTAAAACAAAATTAATTAAGTTCAAAATATTTTGGCGCTTTCAGAACACCTCTACAACTGTATGTTTCAATATGAAAAATAAACATTTCAATTTATCTGCATAATAACGAATAAACATCATTATGCCTATACAACGCATGTACCAAACCGCACGATATTGCTTCAGGTATATACGTGAATACACGAACAAAGAATAATTTGTAATATTTTGTATATTCTCTAAAAACTGTTCCGCAATAATTGTGGAACACGGAAATGTTAACTAGATAATTATAACGTTCTATTTCTGGGTAAGTGCTATTATAGAACGTGCGTGTAATATTAGGCAGTATACTATGGTGTCCTGATAGGACCATCGCTGCATAGAAGTAAGTCAAAACACGAAACAACGATAGTACGATAATGAAAAGTCGATACATATGTACTACGATAGTGATAACACGATACGTAACGATAGTACGATAATGAAACCCGAAACAACAAAAATACGATACTGAATAGTCGAAAATATTTTGCGTTTTCATTACCGTACTATCGTGTTATCACTATCGTAGTATCGACTTTTCATTATCGTACTATCGTTGTTTCGTACTATCGACTTTTCACTATCATACTATCGACCTGTTATAGCAATGCAGTCATGGTCCTAACGGGGCACCGAGGTATAAAACTGATAGCTGATAGCTGAGTGTAAGTATTGGTTGTAATTCCGGGCCCTGATTGTTGCTATCACGAATGTTTTTAATTATGTTGTCGATCATCATAGATGTGATTATTTTATATTTGTCTAACAGTGGTTTCAGGCAGCAATTGTTTAAACTGTTAGCATTAACCGCTGGCTTAGAATGAGAAGGTCGCAAGTGCTACTTACGATCTTATAAGACCCGTTCATATTTGACATCTGCAGCACAGGGCACTTTTTATTAGCCTATGGTCATGAAAATCCGAACAAGTCATGTTGACCAAACTGAAGTTTAAAAAGCTTGATTTTCATAAGTAAAGAGTACAAAAATGTAGTTTCCTGACAGTTTTTCTTGTTTTCTCAAAACTGCGTTTTTGTTTAAATAATTTACGACCTTCTCATTCTAAGCCATCATAATGTATTTATAACTGGTTGTTAAAGGTGCTGCCTCACAGATTGGGCTAAAAAAATTTGTTTATCGTGATTTTCCCACCTAACCAAGTATTGATGTAATAGAAAGCCACTGACTTTATAAAAGATTCAATGCAAATAAGCCATTTTAACCACTCTCGATATCGCCCACTGAGTATTTTTTTCTTGGAAAAAAGCGCTAAGTTTCCTTCTAACATGTTTTGTGCAGCATGTAATTCACACGTGATCGAACTGTAATATCCACAAACTACAGCGTAAACATCAGTGAGGTATCTAGTTAGCTTCTCGATTCGTTTTCATCAAATGGGAACAAATTTCAGGCATTTTAAGTAAAAGTAGTGTTAATTCTATAGGGTAAGTTTTTCAAGTTATATTAGATATCAGTGTGGTTGTTTATGGGATATACAGGCAACTATACCAAAATTACATGATTATTATTATTTTATTTTATTACTCGATATGAAGAACACCATTTCCAGTAATATTCGATTTAATCACACACTAACCTGGTTTCTAAATAATTCAACGTATAATATAAATGTGGATAAGTTAGGCCGCTCAAGACAATACCGGGTATCCGTGTATGTCTGTAAATCCCGTCGACCGAAAGGAAAACGGATTCGTTATACGTAATTTGATTATGCTCCCACTGATTATTCTACTACCCTTGAGATGTACTACGACTTCCACAGTGCGAGCCACAAGCCGTGGCTGTACGTAAGACACCAACCAAGCTGTAAATCAACCGACAGTCAGATCGCGATCCCCCCACCATCGGGTTCCCGGAAAATGGAAGGGACCGCAACCCGTGCCGATCCAATGTACAGCCCGGATGCAACAACACTGTGAGACACACAAGCCGTGGTCGTATCATGCCAACTTACTGAGCCACAAGCCGTGGCACTGTATACACAACCAACTTACTGAGCCACAAGCCGTGACACTGTATACACAACCAACTTACTGAGCCACAAGCCGTGGCAGTGAGTACACAACCAACTTACTGTGCCACAAGCCGTGGCAGTGAATACACAACCAACTTACTGGGCCACAAGCCGTGACCGTGTGTACACAATATCAACAACCTAGGAATTACCATTAGAGGAGGGCAAAACCTAATACAACGCAACAGACACACTCACTGATCAACCGTATGATACCTTTCCGTAGTACATCGTTAAGTCTCAACCAATTTAGATTCCCTATCAGAGGCACCTCATTCCCAGTCGGGTCCCCGGAACGAGAAGAGGAGCCCTGATCGGTCAAACACGTTTAAAGTACATAAACTATTTAATATTGTACGAAATACCTAGGTAACATCCGTATTCCTCTCGGTCGACCGAATGTTTCCGCTTACATATAATTACATGAGAGCGACAAAAAATAAAAGTTCATATTGCAAATTATTGATACACCAAAAGTTCATATATATATAAACAACACAGCAATTATAAAACCGTCAAAGAGCACAATGGATTCAACCGTATAACACGTTAAACATTTTGTAGGCACCGATTCAAGCACGACCAGAATGTCAATAAAGTCCACGGCAAATCCCCCATATCCAGGAAAATGTGAAAATATAGTAACACCAACACAAATCGTTCATAGAATATACGCCTGTACCTTCCCATTCAACACCAGACGAGGACGACTGAGGTCGTTGTTTGTCGTCGTCTTACTTGTGTAGTGCGCCACTGTGCTCCCGTGGAATGAAGTGCAATCATGACCAAGTCAACATTAACAAACCAATACATCCTGTAAAATATATACTCAACAGCAGTAAACGGTTTAAAACAGACCATAAAATTAATAGGTTGTGACATCTACAAAGGCAGTGAAAACCCATAAGATATAAACGACTAAAACTTTTGATTAATACATGTACATATAATTATACACCAGCTTAACTATACCATTTACAAACAACAAACTGTTTGCTGTGGTAATACTTCACTTTAAGACGGTTTGCAATCTTTACTAAATGTTCATAACATTCATACAGTAGTAATCAATTGTGTGTGATATTTACCTAAGCAGTACCATGTATAAAACATTTCATATCCCAATGATATAAAATATAATGGAGACGACATGTTACATATTCTTCAGATATGTTTTAGCTTATTATAAACTGGTTTTAGATTAGTCCGTCTCTGCTTAATTAAACATGCTCTAGCAAAGGCTGCATCACAGACTGTGCTATATTCATCATACGGAATGCTGGTCGTACACGAACAACCCCCCGAGGAGGAAACGTGAAAACCCCCTGAGGAGGAAACGTGGATCCGTAACACCGAAGTCTTTTAAACCCCGGCGCCAGACCATTCATCAGAATACTGAAACTACGGAATTTGTTCAGAAGCATTTGTTCTACATGTACTTACAAAATGCCATATTCAATTCAAGTAACCAATACTAAATGTAAATTAATACATTTTTAAAACAAAACAATAACTAAAAACTATCAGGACACCGGTTTCCGTTCTAATGTTTGCAATAGAAAAAATTATCGAATCTGAATTATTTCTCGACTGACTTAAAATAAGGTTACTAATAAGCCATGCATATAACTGCTGTTTTCCCGCGAAACTGCTATCTAACGACTTATACCCTACTTGATTTACAACCCATCTCGAGACTTATTCGTATAGCCCCGCTTGATACAACACCCGTCACGTGACATGACCACCTTGAAAAACACAGCCCGTACCCACGTACGTTATAATGACATGAATACATAAGTTCTATCTACTACCTAACGTGCAGAACTAATAAGTACGCACCATTAATAGTTGTGTTAAATATTATAATGTGACCACCAATTTAAATATACAGCGTCCGTAACATTAAGTATCTATTTTTTCAAAACGAACTGATATAACACCGAACATCTCCCAATGTTCAAAATATTATGGGGTGTGGCGGGAGGGAAAATATTACTAACGAACTGTCTGGATGTAACTGAACAAGTGCGCGGTGCACGAGATTTACTGAATATATACCTCTGATGGTACCCTATTACGACGCTGTCATACAGCGATAAAACAGGACCCAGCCAAAATCGACCAGGTATGACTAATGCCTTTCGGACAAAGCTGGTGCGTAGCCAACACGTTTAGTGGGGATCTCGAAAAAATAAATATAATTATTTTAATTCTAAAATAATTTTGCATTATTTTATTACTCGATATGAAGAACACCATTTCCAGTAATATTCGATTTAATCACACACTAACCTGGTTTCTAAATAATTCAACGTATAATATAAATGTGGATAAGTTAGGCCGCTCAAGACAATACCGGGTATCCGTGTATGTCTGTAAATCCCGTCGACCGAAAGGAAAACGGATTCGTTATACGTAATTTGATTATGCTCCCACTGATTATTCTACTACCCTTGAGATGTACTACGACTTCCACAGTGCGAGCCACAAGCCGTGGCTGTACGTAAGACACCAACCAAGCTGTAAATCAACCGACAGTCAGATCGCGATCCCCCCACCATCGGGTTCCCGGAAAATGGAAGGGACCGCAACCCGTGCCGATCCAATGTACAGCCCGGATGCAACAACACTGTGAGACACACAAGCCGTGGTCGTATCATGCCAACTTACTGAGCCACAAGCCGTGGCACTGTATACACAACCAACTTACTGAGCCACAAGCCGTGACACTGTATACACAACCAACTTACTGAGCCACAAGCCGTGGCAGTGAGTACACAACCAACTTACTGTGCCACAAGCCGTGGCAGTGAATACACAACCAACTTACTGGGCCACAAGCCGTGACCGTGTGTACACAATATCAACAACCTAGGAATTACCATTAGAGGAGGGCAAAACCTAATACAACGCAACAGACACACTCACTGATCAACCGTATGATACCTTTCCGTAGTACATCGTTAAGTCTCAACCAATTTAGATTCCCTATCAGAGGCACCTCATTCCCAGTCGGGTCCCCGGAACGAGAAGAGGAGCCCTGATCGGTCAAACACGTTTAAAGTACATAAACTATTTAATATTGTACGAAATACCTAGGTAACATCCGTATTCCTCTCGGTCGACCGAATTTTTCCGCCACAATAAATTATAAAATTTATACCCCAAAAATTCTGAAAAACGCAACTCAGTTCCTTAAGATCATATCCCAAATATAATCTAAATAAAACCTAAACCTACATCATTAAGGTGAATTCAATCCAACGGAAAACCCCCAGTATTTGCAACGATATCCGGTGTGGATATATCAAATTGTCCAATCGTCTTAATTGAAGGCCGACTCTATTAACTCGTTGAACTGCAAATCCTGAAACTATACTGTATAACATGAATTTACATTCCGAACATGTGTTAGCTTCCAAGAAAATGTTGACACTTTAAAGTGAACTTGTAAGTATCTTACTCGGGGCACAGCGTTTGTTTTCTCATCAACAACGTCTGGCTCGAATGCCTATATGTCGCCATATTTATATGGCGTTGCTGGGCTGCCTAAACTTGAATGTAAAGTAAACAATCTGACCATCGACAGCACACGTTACTTCTCATAAGAGACCTAGCAAGTTGAATGGCTCTATAATCTCACATACAGTACAGAGACAATTACCCGGCCCCGACACAAGCACGAATACAATACAAGTTCCTGTATTGATAATATCAACGTTCGAGCTAATCGTCAATATCGGTCCCTTAGCTCTGTTTTCGTACCACACATCGAGCGCCCTCGTGATACTCTCCGCTCATGAAAATATACCACAAGAACAAAAATATACACTTGTAACAAGATAGCTGTTGAATTATGTTCAAGAAGGTCGAGGATCATGCCACACTCTCCGAACCTTACGTTTCTCTGATACAAACAACGTATTCCTCTGCAAAAACGCAAACCAAACCAACAATTGTACCGTAAAATGACTGACGGTCACATATGTACTAATAACTTTGACAGCTTCGTAGTAACAGAGTGGTGTAAAAACAAGTACATCACAAATTGTACTATGCGTATGTATTAATTATACTTAACTTAGACTGCAGCTTGATCGGATGCCCTGTTAAAGGCAGTGAATACACAACAAAGTCGAGTCAAAACCAAAGCCTTCTCGTTGACGTCGATCCGTGTCCTAGCTGCGACAGCATCCTGGTTTCTCTTTAATAATATTACCACTACAATATACATAAATATGTGTAATAAGCAATGACTGCACTAACTTCTCTAACAAACCCTCATAGTAAAGTAGGCCTAGGACCACGAGCTCCTAGAGTCTAATTGAATACAGGCCACTGTTAATTTAATGCTATTATGTGTTATTTGAATACTAGGATAGACCCCATGCATGTACATAGGTCAGTAAATTTCTTACTCGTATCCTAGATCGAGAAAATGAGAAAATGTACATTCCACTCGGACCAGCACGTAACGACATCCTATACCCTGCTGATAAAACGCTTGACTCATCGACAAGCCTGGCTTACTGTACCATGAGTAAGACTTGAGTCAGCTATAGTTCGGAGAAATTTACCTGATCCCGACACCCACGCCCGAACACAACACAAGGTTATTGCGCTTATCATACAAGTTTTTGCCAGCAAACTTGCAATATCGGTCTACTAGATTTGTATTGATATTTCACATAGAGCGTCTTCGTGACATTCCCCCCCCCCCCCCCTCATGAAAACATACCAACTACCAACATAGACCAAGTATCAACTGTTAAATAAGCCTAATAACAGTTCGATATGCGCGTCAATCTCTCCGGACTATACCTGATTTGTAGACGCTATAGCCTACAGTCTCACAAAAGCAGTGATCAGTCATCCACAACTACATGTAAAAAGTAAGAAAAAGTAAGAAAACCGTGCAGTTGATAGTTACAATCTCGTGATCAAGTTTGAATACACAACTGCCCATGGTATGTGACTTAAAAACTTCGGCGGCTGTACAGCTGTTTTAGCCATAAACATGAATGACACACTAGCCAATTAAATTATATTCTAAAGTACACCAGAAATGCACGTGAATACCATGGTACTGACCGAGTGCTGTATACACTTCGCACGAGTGTATCAGTATAAACCTTATAAAATGTACCCCCGACAAAAAGTTATCTTCACAAACCAAGTGTCTAATCAGCCGAACTCTACATAGTGGCAAACTATAAAAGAAATGTTCAGTCAAAACAAGTCCGTTAATTTAAACCACGTGCCTGGTAATATACGCCAGTTACCCCTGAACGGTCTGAAACAAAATATATAATTCGTCCCATAAACAAAATAAAATTTCAACACGTGGCCTTACCGTGTGTTATATAGCATAGCAAAGGACATTTGGCCTGTCGCTAATAATTACTCGTGTGTTTTCTCTACCGTACTTTAAGCACGTGGCGGTTAAATTAGTAAAGTGAGGTGACAAAGATGTAATACCCGCTTCACTATTCAACCAATACATTATTATACTAATAGTCAATACACATCAATATTCAATACAGACATGTTGAAATAACGGTACTACGAGTCAACACAATCCCAGTGTCGACTCGACCGTTTCCGACTAATCCGACTTATAAGTTTCTATAAATTTACCAAACCGTGTACATAAACCTGTTCCACTAGTCACAGTAAGAACTACAAAACAAAAACGCATTACTTATCTTTTTAACCCTCTTCTACCTCACATCAGAAGTGTTCAAATTCGCCGTTTCTCCAGATTTGTTGACCTTGAAACCACGCCGAAAAATGAAAATATTACTAACGAACTGTCTGGATGTAACTGAACAAGTGCGCGGTGCACGAGATTTACTGAATATATACCTCTGATGGTACCCTATTACGACGCTGTCATACAGCGATAAAACAGGACCCAGCCAAAATCGACCAGGTATGACTAATGCCTTTCGGACAAAGCTGGTGCGTAGCCAACACGTTTAGTGGGGATCTCGAAAAAATAAATATAATTATTTTAATTCTAAAATAATTTTGCATTATTTTTGCAATACACCAATATGTGAGGCAGTCCCTTTAACATACATCTTGTAACCTCTCTAGAGCAACAACGAGTGTCACATTTTTTCCTACGGAGATTTATTTTCATTTTACTGCGTCTATACTTTAATAAAAAAAACCTGACTAAATAATGTTTTCAGAAACTGCGCAAAAATATACTAGAGTTTTTCTGTGCAGTTTCTGAACACATTATTATAGATGACAGTCATTGTATTTATGACCAAGCTGTTGCATATATAAATGCTATATGTTTAACTTCGTACATGTCCTGATTTACGTCGTAATAAAATACGACTGGAAACAGACGGGTATGTATATGGATAATTCGAGTTCATATACAGGAAGTAATGTTATTAGAATTGATGGCAAACTTGTATGTTGTAATCATAGAATTAAAGAGGACATGTTGACATTTGTTCATGTCATGAAATGATGAAACTGCTATTTGACTGTAGCATAATAGTAATTACTGACGTATATATATGGTCATGTAATAAAAATATATTGACTAAAACTTTGAAATGTGAGCTGTCCATTGATATAATTATTATGTCATTCGGTTGTAATAGGGACATATATTATGAAACACCCTGTACACATATGATTTGTAAACTGATTAATATATTTATAATTTTATGTATAATTATATGAATGATCTTGAAATAAAGAATGGAAACATTAATGTACAGGAACCAAGCGCTAAAAATGTAAGGACCTTTATTACACATATTTAAAAAAACATTGTTGCTGGCTGCAATGCAAGTAAAGTTTAATGTTTTGTATTACTAAATAAAGTAACAAAATTGCTCTGTATTTTAATAGATACAAGCAATATAAGGCAGATAATAATAATAACAATAAAGACTTTATTTTACGAGGAAACTCATTTGACAATTAAATTAAATGACAATCTTCCATGAGATCCTCAATAATAAACAGTTGAACAAGAACACTAGTACATAAAATGAAAAAAGCATAATGGCAATTTGGCCCATGGATACGCGTGGTGAATTAACCTATGGTGCCAATTATCAATATTTAATCCTCTTCCGGTGTAAAAATGTAAGTTATCCTAAAACAATATTGGAGATGCCGGGGATCGAACCCGGGGCCTTTCACATGCAAAGCGAACGCTCTACCACTGAGCCACATCCCCAAGATATTATAGGGCACCGAGTATTCTGTTATTTTTCATTGTCCAAAAGTCAATTGACAAAAAAATACTGCAGATGCCGAGGCCTTTAACATGCAAAGCGAATGCGCTACCACTGAGACACATCCCCAACTTGCATATCACCGGCATCATGATAACAATCATTGTCTCAAAAAACTCACATGCAAATTCAAATTTAACCTTACAACAGAATCAGCAACTGCGACCAATCCTGACAGTTAGCCGTCAATTCGATTCTACTGCACATGCCAATTGGCAAATGTCTGTGCATTGACAGTCAGTTGCCAAATCGAATTTTAAAAAAGATATACAAAATGTGCAAATAATCGGCATACTGGGAACCCTTGGGATGCTAGCTGCGTGGCAACTAGGCCTACGATGTTCACCGAACAGTTGATTTATTTCCATGTATATTATCAAAGTTTCATGGAATTTATCTCCGTTGTGGACAAACATTGATGAAACACATTTTGCGATACTCTAATTGTCGATTGAATTATGTATCAGGTCAATGCCGTGTACTGAGTTTATGCCAGGCCCTAATATGTCATCGACAAATTCGCAGTCTGATTTCAATATACTGTAAAATTAATAGTGTTCAAAATGTATTTAATTTTGCTGATTTCTTGAATAAATACATCGACGATTTTACAATCCTTCGGAATTGCCCTTTCTATACCATAGCCCTGTGATTAGAAAACTTTGTTTCATGCCCTGGCCCTGTGATTATAAAGCTGTTGTCATGCTCAATGTCAATCTGAGCATGAAACTTAATAAGCTCCTTAACAATGCAGCAATCGTTAAGTAATCTTCATTCTGTTAGGAAATATGTTTCTGCCTTCTTTTAGGCTATCCAATATAAAAGTTCAGTAAGACACACAATTTTAACTGTCGGAAACATTTGAACTTTGAGCATGGAATTGAGTTAAGCAAGAACAATGTTTTATACCATGGGGCCTGTAGTGCCTCGAAGTCGGAGGTCATTAGCCAATATGGCAGGGGCATACGAACGACCACGCACATAATTACGACTGTTTAATTTACTGCCAACAAAAAACAAACAACATTGCCCTCGAAAATTTAAGATTTTACATCAAGTCACAGCCGAAGTGAGCAAAACAATGTTTGCATCAATGTCATAAGTTACGCGTTACTTGCATTGATTTCGTATCCTAGCAACGACAAAAGTTAGCGAATACGTGACTTAATTAGCATTCTCAGAAGATTCGTCTTGTCCTGATAGCATTTTATACGTAATACAGGCAATCTTTACATAAATTGCACATTTGATTTTCTGTAGGATCACGACCCCAGCTAAATAAGGATGCTACATAATTATTTATGCAATGCGATGTACCTCTGATTCTCTCTCTAACGTGTGCATCAGTAATGCTTGTCAGTTAGATAAGTTTCCACGCATGACGCAAGCCTACTGCGCTATCAACTTCGTGATTTAGTCCAGAGTCCAACTCCAATACGCGTAGCACTACACAGCGTCGCCAAAAGGAAGGTCATAATCTGGACTACCTCCCTTGACCACAACGTTACTAACGCTAAAGATCGAGATGGAACCAGATTAGGAAGGTCACTGTTTGTGAGTTTAGTCCATCACATCGTCGTTTGACAGCCAAAAGGAACTATCAGACATGTTTATGTTATAAAAACAGCATATACTTGTTGGAGTGAAATAAACGGCATAAAGTTGGATAAAAAATCGGATGAACAAAAACAAATAAAATCATTGCAAAAATATGAAATTCCCTCAGACAATAGGTAAACAACACGACGTATACACAGGTGAGATATTCCTAAATGCACACCTGCTAATTAAATACCGACGAAACCTGTAGACACGTTTTCAATTAATGTGAATATTGTGTTCCAGACAAAATCAAGATAGCTGTTTCAAGATATTACCAATGAAACAGAAACTGCATTGCGATTGGAAAAAATGCAGAATACAACATTTTGTAGATCTAGTTGCTTCATGTTATACATGTAGAATATTTTGACGATCCCCCCACATTTGACATAACGTCATATATTATTTGCATTGAGTGATTGGTACTTAGCACATTTCGTACTTCACATCTAATGTTTGGACTGCCTGAAATACACATTCACATTTTAGAATTAAACTAGTTTAGATTCTCAAAAACAAAAAAAACTCTTGACGTTACGTTGCGTGGGAATACGCGGGAAACGACGTCGCTCGTACACAACGTTAAGTTACGTCACAACGTAAGCAAAGCAAAACAAAATGGCGACGTCCTTACAAAACGGTGCACAATATGCAAAATAATACGTTCAGAGGAAATTCAACAAACAGGGGGCCGTTAAGCGGCCGACGTCAACAGGCAAGAACCAGCCAAACGTACAGCGATAAATCGCATGATGGAAGAGAAGCGCTTCTGGTACAACGAAGTAGACTAGTCGACTCAAGCACAGGTTTGAAGGCCAAGTGTTTTGTTAATGATGAGAGTCGCGGTCAAAATGCGAATGGTAGAAGTTCAAGTTATGTGCGTGATAGCATAAAAAATAATGTACAAGGAAAAGAAGTCGCGCCGCGATGTCCGGGGCAAACAAGATCGCGAAACAACAGGCAAGTCGGGAGTGAGACTAGATATAATAATGCTACAAATAACAGCAGCAACAAACGATCATATTTTGAACCCTATGATGCACGTAGATCTCCAAGAGGACGAAGGAACCACAACATCGAAAACCATACACAAACTAACCCCGCGGGAGCTTACTACATGGCGCCACAGCAGTTAACGTCCGCAACGTACCGGCAACAAACTCGTCAACAGCCTCAATACCCGTACAATTTCATACAATCTACCAATGCAGCTACTGCTGTAGCTCCAAATGGACAAACAATATACATACCGCTGGATTATCGTCAATATGAAGTCAAGAACGTTAACCACGACATGGAACTTATGCCAGAACAAAATAATTTACCTCCCTTAAATTCACCAGACGAACTTGAAAGAAACACGCATCTTATTACCTCCCCAAGACCGGTACATTTAAAAGGTGGTTTATCACAGGATTCCGATGAGGATTCGGGAGATTCTAGTGATGAGATAAGTTATGGTGAACCTGACTCTGATACCGGAAGTGATGATGAAAAACGTTCTGACGTGTCTGAGTATGCTGGTAACTGTGTATCTGAGGTTATGAAAAGTGTTCAGGGTATTACGATTGAAGAAAGTAAGGATATTGTTGAACGTGCTGTTAAGGAATTTAAAGAAGCACAGGAAGCTTCAACAGGCGTTTCATTATCAGAGGTGACCCATCATAACCAAATAAACAATGCTGAACCTGAAACTAAGAACGAAACTAAGCGTTTGGACACAACAAACAGCATATTTAGAGGGGCTGATACATTTGTGACTGAAACTCAAGAAAACTGTTTTGGTATGATAGGTTACAATGACAGTGAAGTACCAAAAACAAGTGAAGAGACAAAATCAAGGTCTTCTGGAGAGTATAAACGTACAGAAACAGATGATAGCGACCATGTACAGAACTCTGATACTGTCCATAGTATTATCGTTCGAAATTCTACACCGGAAGGCTTACAGAACGAGTTACTAGATCCTAGCATCATCGCCATATCTGCATCTCAACGTAGAATAGCTGAAGACTGGACATGGCAACTAATGCCCACAACTGATGTTTTGAACTGTAATCGAAATATACCCCAATGTATTTACAAGTTAAGTGATGAAAACGATGCTGAGTTCAAAAACGAATGTTTTGGGATGAATAAAGTCACTTATTTCGATACATTGGACAGTTCCAAAATTAATAGGCATTTGAATGAACATAAACCTGAAGTTATTATGAACAAACCGGATATACTTACGAACAAACCGGAAGAAATCACAAACGCATCGGAATTAATGACGTACAAACCGGAGGAAGATACTTGTTACTTTTCTAAGGATCCAATAAGCGTACATAATGATTGGCTTCTACACCATCAGCAGAATAATAAAAAAACGAACGATGCATCTGATTTAAATTCATTTGACCGTTCCAATATGCAAAGACAAGTAAACGATTCAAATCCGGAAGTAAGAACGAACCAAGCGGAAATGGTTAAACCTCAGTGTTCGATGGATCCAATCAGTATGCAGAAGGATTGGCTTCTACCCCAACAGCAGAATAATTTAGGAACCAACGATGCATCTCATTTGAATTCATTTGACAGTTCCAATATGACAAGACATGTAAATAATTCAAGTCCGGAAGTAAGCATGAATCAAACGGAAGTTGTTAACCAACCACGTTTGATGGATCATATCAGTACGCAGAACGAATGGTTAAACCAGCAGAATATTAGTAATATGTTGACGAACGATGTATCTTACTTGAATTCATATGACAATTTCAACATTGCCAGACATCCGGACGTAAGCATGAACCAACCGGAAGTAGTTTACTCTCCGCATTGTATGGATGGTAACTGCTCACCGATCCCTGTGCAGAACGAATGGATCTTTCTTCAGCAGAATATTGATTCAGTTGATCAAATTCTCTCGCCGTTAGCTTACGGTCCCATGGAAGAAGACGCAGTGTACATACCCGGGGATATTATGATAGACGGACAAGGTTACTTCCAGTCTTCAGATCCCCAGAACGGACAGAACGAGACTTTATACATACCAGCAAACTGCACGTTTCAAGAACACCAGCCCGCTCTAGTTTCATCAATATCACCGACTTATACCTACTTTATCCACGACGCATGTCCACCTCCTCCACCGGAAGTGGTCTGTCATCCTCTCCACAAAAGTGTTTCCGGTGAGCTTATCAGTGTGACGGGAGCAACAGCATATGAATCGAAGGTTTGTTACTCTATATAGTATACAAGTATATTTGCATATTTTAGTCGTAAAACTGAGTACCACATACAGTGGTCTTCTTGTATTTGCTTTTAACGAGGTTGAATAATATAATGTACTTCGCTCTGTTCACATAACCAGTACTAAGTTACCTTTAACTTCTCTATGTGAGGAAATATGCCGCGACCGGGATTCGAAATTCAGCGCCCCAATTACAAGTCGACAGCCGCCGCTCGAAGTTGAATAATGAATTTCTAGTGTGTAGTTGATATGCTTCAATTGGACGCATCTTTGTTTGGTGTAGTTTATCACAATTTATTTAATAGTACCATGCATTTTTGCCCAAAATCCCGATGACAGTTTTCCAACATAATTTAATTGATATAGAATGGAGAAATTGACGTGATCCTGACCTTTATGCATGAATATACTACAACTTTCTGTTATGCTAATAGAAGGTCGAGAATCGTGTCAAATTCTCATTACTATACTATTTCATAACGTTTTACTGCAAGATATGCCGAACCAAAAACCTAATTGAGCTAATGCGCGGATCAAGACGTTCCTCCAAGGGTCTAACCAAAATGTATTTCCCCTGGAAAGGTTCCTAACAGCTATACTGCTAGGGGTCTTACAAACTGGATTTCTTGAAGGGATATCCTAATCAGACGAATCTCTGCCAAACTACTAGACAAAGTATACATAATAGAGGATGACCACTTTTTGCCGAGAGTCCAGGAGTTCCGCAACCTTCCCCCTCTGGTTCCGCACGTGGTGCGGTTTGGAATAGAGACACTCATAGTCTGTTCCTGATATATAATTATAAATATGTTCTTGTTGCTTGTTGATTTCAGAATGTGACTGAGTCCAATGACAACGAGTATACCAATCAAGCCTGTGTAATGCAGCAACCACACTCACCAACTTGTGATGCTGGACAATCTGAGAGACACGCAGATTATCCGTATAGTGGAGGCCAAACAGCTTCCCCCATCAATGGTAACTGTGTAACACTAACAGGACAAACTATGAATGGCACGTGGGATACCGATGTAAGCAGTATACAACAAAATGAGAGGCAAGATAACTTGGGTTCGAAACAGACGGAGGACAAATCAACTGGTCAGTACGACAGTCAATCTGGCCAGTTCTTTGTTAGTTATGACGAAGAAAGTGTCTACACGGACCCACAGAGTGGTCTGTCTTACCCGGCAATACACATGACTGAAGACTGTTTAATAACCGTCATATTCAGAGAAGGTGTCTGTCTTGAGATTTCGGCGGATAAATCCATGCGTCTGGTTAACCATGAAAAGAAGCTTGTCGCGGCTATGACCGGAAATGGTGAACGCGCATGCGTAATTCATCCGGCGGCTAGAATCTACCAATCAGAAACAATTGTGAATGCAGCACTTTATTCAAACCGGCGCGCCAAGATGTCGGACGAATTTATCACATTTGGAAACGATACAAACTTGTACATGTTTGATCAGAAAGTTATAAAACCGGTCGACGGTGAAACAAACTTCATGGATTTGTCTGGTGACGAGTCCGTAAACTTTCTTTACACAGATGATGGACTGCAGCCTAACAGTGAGAAAATGAGACAACGGAATGTGGAGATACTTGCGCATGCGCATTTCTGGAAACACGGAAAATGTGGAAGCACGGTGATAATAAACGGAACGAAAGTAGTGCAGTCAGATAAAGGTGACGTCAGTGTGTATTGTGGACCAATCAAATTTATACGTATGAATCCCAAACGTTCGGTTATTCGGTTGAAAACTCAGCTTTTTGAGGCAGATATTGAAACGAACTGGAATGTCAAACTAACAAGAGGACATCTGGCTCTGAATGTCAGTCATCTTGGACTTATTGTATCCAACGGTAAAATCAAAGGATGCATCGATAACGATGATAAACTTCAAGCGTTTAGTTTACCCGATCATCGCGTGCTGATGCTTGGTCAGGCTATTTCCCAGCATCGTCCGGGGGTACCGTCATGGTCTCGAAGACGGAATCATAACAGAAGGACAGAACCGGAAGATGATCATAGCGCCTACGCCCGACCAATCGTAATTGAACGTGTCAATAGACCACGACATAGTCCAGGTTTGGAATGGCGATGAAATCCGTTTGCAGGACATTGAACGCTGACTGATGATCACAAACGATGACGTCAGATGACGTAGGGATTATCACATAGATATTCCAATAATCATCATACCCTGAATCTTCATTTTCATAACGTTTTATATTACATGTACAAAATAAATTCACATAGAATCTACACTTGTAAATGCGATTTTATTTTTATGCAACGTACATTCATATCTAACAGTAGCATGAGTGGTGTAACCCATGTCAAGTGATTACTCAGCCTGGTGTGATGTGAGCTACTTCCGTAGCTCAATGGTTAGCACGCTTGCCGTCTATTCTGGCGACCCGGGTTCAAATCCGGGTGGAGGCACACATATATACCTGCCATATTTCAGCAGAAAGCTGACTGGCAAATAAAGGCTATGCTCGGCATTTAAAAGAAAAAAAAAAGATACTGCGAAAGCCGAGAGCAATCGAGGAAGATCGGCCTATTCCGGTTGTCTTCGGTAAATTCATATCAATTGCAATGCATAGAGGCCGAGATGATCAGAATATTCCCTTGTTGAGTACTGAGTGCTGAGAGTAAATATTGGTTGTAATTCCGGCTATCAGAGAGGTTTCAATATTGAGCTTTTGTGATCACTCTTCGTCCATCGTCCGTCCGTAGTCCGTCGACAATTGCTTGTGAAGACACTAGACTTCACAGTTATAACCCGTTCTTCATATAACTTGGTCAGAATGTTTGTCTCTATGAAATCCAGGTAAGGTGAGAAACTGGATCATTTGTCTCTATTTGTCTTTGTCTCTATAAAATCTAGATCAAGTTTGAAACTGGGTTATGTGGGATCAAAAACTAGGTCACTAGGTCAAATCTTAGAAAAAGCTTGTGAACACATTAGTGGAAACAACTATGGCCCAATTTTCATGAAACTTTGTCAGAATATTTGTCTGTATGAAATCCAGTTCAGGTGAGAAACTGGATGAATTGGGGTCAACAACTATGTCACGAGGTCAAATCTGAGAAAAAGCTTGCAAAAGGCACTAGAGGACACGACCCAATCTTCATGAAACTTGGTCAGAATGTGTGTCTCTATGAAATCTAGGTTAAGTTCGAAACTTGGTCAACTGGGGTCAAACAATAGGTCACTAGGTCAAATCAAAGAAAACTTTGTATCGGCACTAGATGCCACAATTTTGGTCTAATCAATTAATATGAGTTATCTGATGTAAAAAAGGTCGCTGGTTAGAACTATATGATAGCCTTGTACGTGCGACTGGGGCTTCATTAACTTGATTCTTTGAAGTTGTAAATGATGTTTTATGTCACCATGTTGGCCATCATCAACTATTACGACAGATGAGCGACCTAGGGCTCTTTGGGCCCTCTTGTTACTTTGTTCAGTTATAGGAGCACTTCCAAGCAAAGGGAGACAATTTCTAATATACACAAATACAGTCATTCAAACATTTTGATTTAATCCAACAAGTTAAAGCATAATAAAGTTAACTATATATAAAACGTGTATCATAGTCCATACAAATTACTATTATGGTACATGTATTGGTTTCTTTTTCTTCTTTATCGGTGGAAGTTGTTTGTGTGATAAGCCGGCGGTGTCAGTTAGTCTATGGGGTTCGTCCTCATCCTCGTCGGTAATTTTTATTTGTGGTTTTCGTGTACCCATCCATTGGAGAGGATAATTAACTGCAAAGCAAACATACTATTGATAAAAATAGGCGGAGTTTGCAGTTTTATTAATTATTTTCTATCTTATGAACAATAATAATTGCCGGATTTTGTAATAGCTAAACATAGAACTGAAATGAACTGATCTGATTGGAATTAATACACTTGTTACTATATATAGTAGCAATAATTAGCAAATTAATGTCATGCGCTTGATTATCACCTATCCGTCCGGGCCAGAATCTCATTTTTCATAATTGCACCGGTTGAACGAGAGCACGTTACGTTATCCATGTAAGCGTGACGTCACGTTGGGAACCAAATAACGTACGTTTTCTATTCTAAATATATGATTTCTTATACAAATTTTAATTTTTTTGGACTATTTGAGTGGTATGTTAAAAATCGTAATTTTGTTAAATTCCTTTATATGCTAAGTACAGTGAAAATGCAATATCAACAATACCGGATGTGGTGGAGGTCTCAGAAAATATATCATCGCCTTTTCTGTAAGTCTCTGCGTATCCCGACCAATACTTCTCCACGTCAGCGCGAGTGCGCAGAACACCTTTCCGTTGTAACTCGTCAGCCAAGCGCGTCGCCTTACAATAATTTGAAACAGGCAGTGCTTTTAAATATGACCGATCGTGTACATAAACATGTTTTGGTCCACGGTGCAGCCGCAATTTCTTCTTTTCCTGTAATAAGGAAACACACAGTCATGTGACAAATCAAAAAAAAAAAAAAACTGGAAAATAACCTTTCACTATGATGCAAAATGTACTCCATAGTATGAATTTACGAATGTTGTACCCGAATGAGCATTGTAGCTGTTTTGCGCAGATCTGTGAAGTTAGAAGTTAGCAGTTAGTTGTTAGTTGTTCATTTAGAAGTTCATTAAAAATTAAATATTGGAGTTCACAGCTGACAGAAGTTAACAGAAGTAAATTAAGAAGTTTATTCAGAAGTTAATTCAGAAGTTAATGCAGAAGTTAATTCAGAAGTTAAATCAGAAATTAATTTAGAAGTGAATATAAAATTTAATATTTGAGTTAACAGCTGACAGAAGTTAACTCAGAAGCTCACTAAAAACTTAATATTGGAGTTCACAGCTGACAGAAGTTAACAGAAGTAAATTAAGAAGTTTATTCAGAAGTTAATTCAGAAGTTAATGCAGAAGTTAAATCAGAAGTTAATTCAGAAATTAATTTAGAAGTGAATATAAAATTTAATATTTGAGTTAACAGCTGACAGAAGTTAACTCAGAAGTTAATTCAAATGTTTATATTAATTTAATATATTATAGTTAACAGCTGAGAAAATGTACTGTTCATGTAAGATGACCTACCGCTTCTTCTTGCTCTTTGAATCTTTCTTGTAATATTTCATTGTATCTTTTCCTTTCTTCTCTCTGTTTATTCACCTTCTCTTTCATAGTGCTCACATAATTGTCAAACTTTTCTAACTGTTCCTTGGCAACAGTATCCATGCGAAGATGACGAGACTAAGAAAAGACAGATCATCAGCTACATAACCCTCACCATAATATACATGTACGTGAACAAGCAAGAGACTGTACGTGACAATTCATTGCTGCTTAGTTTTCTTTCTTGCCTACCTTTGTTTGGATTAACTTAATGTATAAGTGTAGAACTTCATTATAGTATGTTAACTGTATTAGTGTATGTGAAAAATATGCTCTTATCAATTATGGATTTTACCTGGTAACCTTATGTGAAAACATCCTCTTATCCATTATGGATTTTACCCTGTAACCTTAATTGCAGAATATGCTCAGACCGACTATGAAATGTACCCTATAACATTATGTGTAAAATATGCTCAGCCCCATTATGAAATGTACCCTGTAACCTTATGTATAAAATATGCCCAGCCCCACTATGAAATGTACCCTGTAACCTTATGTATAAAATATGCTCAGCCCCACTATGAAATGTACCCTGTAACCTTATGTATAAAATATGCTCAGCCCCACTATGGAATGTACCCTGTAACATTATGTCTACAATATGCTCAGCCCCACTATGAAATGTACCCTGTAACATTATGTATAAAATATGCTCAGCCCCACTATGAAATGTACCCTGTAACTTGATGTATAAAATATGCCCAGCCCCACTATGAAATGTACCCTGTAACATTATGTATACAATATGCTCAGCCCCACTATGAAATGTACCCTGTAACATTATGTCTACAATATGCTCAGCCCCACTATGAAATGTACCCTGTAACATTATGTCTACAATATGCTCAGCCCCACTATGAAATGTACCCTGTAACATGATGTATAAAATATGCCCAGCCCCACTATGAAATGTACCCTGTAACATTATGTCTACAATATGCTCAGCCCCACTATGAAATGTACCCTGTAACATTATGTATACAATATGCTCAGCCCCACTATGAAATGTACCCTGTAACTTGATGTATAAAATATGCCCAGCCCCACTATGAAATGTACCCTGTAACATTATGTATACAATATGCTCAGCCCCACTATGAAATGTACCCTGTAACATTATGTCTACAATATGCTCAGCCCCACTATGAAATGTACCCTGTAACATTATGTCTACAATATGCTCAGCCCCACTATGAAATGTACCCTGTAACATGATGTATAAAATATGCCCAGCCCCACTATGAAATGTACCCTGTAACATTATGTCTACAATATGCTCAGCCCCACTATGAAATGTACCCTGTAACATTATGTCTACAATATGCTCAGCCCCACTATGAAATGTACCCTGTAACATTATGTCTACAATATGCTCAGCCCCACTATGAAATGTACCCTGTAACATTATGTATAAAATATGCCTAGCCCCACTATGAAATGTACCCTGTAACATGATGTATAAAATATGCTCAGCCCCACTATGAAATGTACCCTGTAACATGATGTATAAAATATGCCCAGCCCCACTATGAAATGTACCCTGTAACATTATGTCTACAATATGCTCAGCCCCACTATGAAATGTACCCTGTAACATTATGTATACAATATGCTCAGCCCCACTATGAAATGTACCCTGTAACATGATGTATAAAATATGCTCAGCCCCACTATGAAATGTACCCTGTAACATTATGTATACAATATGCTCAGCCCCACTGTGAAATGTACCCTGTAACTTGATGTATAAAATATGCCCAGCCCCACTATGAAATGTACCCTGTAACATGATGTATAAAATATGCCCAGCCCCACTATGAAATGTACCCTGTAACATTATGTATAAAATATGCTCAGCCCCACTATGAAATGTACCCTGTAACATGATGTATAAAATATGCCCAGCCCCACTATGAAATGTACCCTGTAACATTATGTATAAAATATGCTCAGCCCCACTATGAAATGTACCCTGTAACATTATGTATAAAATATGCTCAGCCCCACTATGAAATGTACCCTGTAACATTATTTGTAAAATACGCTCAGCCCCACTATGAAATGTACCATGTAACCTTATGTATAAAATATGCTCTGCCCCATTATGAATTGTATCCTGTTAATAAACCGGTGAAGTGTTTTAATCGTTGAAACTTGTACATATTTATCTGTGTTTGGAATCAATGAATACTAACCTCCTGTCTCGCTCTTTTCTCGTGTGTTTCATCATTCTCAGCCCTTTGTGCATCTTTCTTTCGTCTGTCCTTTCTTGATGGCTTCGCCTTCTTCACGACGTCCCCACTTGGACTCTTCAACACAGAAAAAGGTATATATTTTTTATACAGTCTAAATCATCAGTAGCCACATGCTTAGGTTAGCTAGGGTTTTATTATCTAAGGTTTGTTCTTTAAAGTTGCGGCACTTCCAGCATTGTATTTAGCAGTTGAGTAACCGCCATTTCATCTTTATAAGTCACAATAAATTCATTATTTATGAATTCATGTTTTTGCAAGGAGGAAAACACTCTATTTATCACCATTTAAACTGTCAACACCCCGATTGCGTTACATGCGTTTCTTTCAATCAGTAGAATTGCATGAGTTTGTATTCTAGCATTCAAATACAATAGATAAAGGAACAAAGTCGGTATTGACTTGATCATGTATCGTTATTATAAATCAATCAATTGTTGTATTGTTTGTTACACGTGTGACATGTGCTTTGTGTTCTTTATAAAGTGGCACATCCAGATTGAATATGACACACATAATGCAAAACTTTAGCTGAGGTTCAATTTCGACCACAAAATTATTTCCATAGAACAATCTTGATTCTTGTAACTGGGGATGTACTTTGCTGGGTTGATTCATTGGTAAGAGTCAGTCAACTAACTTACTGAAAACCGATACAGTCAAATCGCACAGTAATCATCATTTTCTATCTACTTGAAATGTAATAGCTTCGATTCACTCCGACCGTACAAAACTGATTAGATCTATATATTGTATCAATTTACGTCGGAAAAGATTGCAATAACTGCGCAATAACTACAATACTGCAAATTCTGCACAGCATGGATAATAGTGCGAGGAACTGCAACATTACACCGGGTGTGCTTAATCTACAACCACAGTCTACCACGTCCTCAGATGAAATATTATACAAACTAAAAAGTGAACAAACACTCAGATATCTTATATAATTAATCTCAGGGTAGGCTAGAGGGCTACGTATTCGTTTAAATAAGATGTCTCTATCTCCTAAAATGTCATCTAACGTAAAGAACTACACTAAGAAATTATATATCCGCACACCAAATGTCTTTAATTCAAAAGAGTTTGACCCGCGGAAATTATGCATGTGTGATACCCACCTCTTCTCTGATTGGTTCCTCGTATAGACTGAGCAGGTTCGGGAAGCTTGATGCACCTTTCAGTCGGATACTATGACTGTGTCGCAACTTTGGTAGATTACTGGTTCTACTCTCTGAACTATAACCAGTCTGTACAGTTAGTGTGGTTGAAATGTCGTCCCGATCTGATTCGTACTGTGGGCCATCACCTTGGCGATGTTTCATCTAAAGTAAACGAGTAAATAGATCTATGTTTAACAGTATATTGGCCGGTCCGTAGTCATACAAACCAGACATAATCATGTTCTGGTAGGAAAAGCACCCAAAATGACGTGAAACCTGAGAAATATTAGCCTCGGTGTTTTTGTCTCTGGATATATAAGGCCCTCAATGGTATGTCTATTCAGTTTCTTATGATTAACTTATAACAAAACAGTAACCTATGGTATTTTTTATAGTTTGTGGGCTTATTTAATGATATGAGCGAGAAAATTAATGACAAAATTGATATTATGTTAATTTACTTCCTTCCTCTAACAAATCAGGAATCACTTCCTACATACCAATAGTATGGTAACGTAAAGTATAGTGGAAATTTATTATTTAGAACTGCTATTTAAAGGACTAGTGGTCATAGTCTATGAGAAGCTTAATTTCTTTATTTCCGAGTCTTTATTGCTAGACATCAAACAGGCATGATAACCAGTATCTATTACCAATATGCTTTAACCTGTGTATTAGGCGATCAGTCACATTATCATCATCAGATGTTTTTTTTTATTTATATGCGTTTATTTATATGCTTTTATTTATCTTCATCACCGGAAATCCATATGGGCGAAGTTTCCGGAAGAGGTTAGTCACTTTAGTTTTAGAGGATAGTGAATGATATAGAAGATGCCCCAGTTCCAGAAACGCCTCTGGTTATTTACGTGCCTGGTGTAAAACATCATATACGGGACCTCGGTTTTTAAAATCTCGTCCGAAAGACTGTTTACTTAGTAATTTTACTTATGTTAGGTGGGAAACACTGAAAGCATTTCTTTTTCAATCCGTCTGGGGCGGGATCGAACTCACAACCTTCGTATCAGCAGTCAGTAGCTCTTACCACTGGACCACTTTGTCAACCCACATTTTTTATCCCATGCGTTTTATAAGCGAGTATGTACGGTAGCAGCTTGAAACAAGTATTTGGGTATTTATTTGAAATAAAATATTGTTTTTTATAATGTCTCACTGGTCAAGAGTACTTCAGCCACATGGATACCAATCCCTCACATTATCCGGAAACAGGGTGACCCAGCAGTTACCTGAAACTAGCTTTGTTGAGCTACAATCAATGTAATTACAACAATACCAGTTTTGATGCGACTATTTAAAATAAAGTTGTAACTTATGTAATATAAAGTATAATTATCCAGTTGGAATTCATTACTAAACTGTTGGCTGCTCAAACAGGAATTAAGCCGTTGAACTATCAAAGGAGTTCATCTTGTGGCTTGCTGGATTGGTTTAAATAATATCAACTTCTTACGACAAATGGTACATGGTTTGACTGAATTTATCAAATGAATGCCGGTTTCTTATGGGAGAACTCATCAGATGTTTGTCAGATTCAATTGTATGAATCTATTTGATTGATTCAGTTATATGGAACTTATTGATACCTGTGACTGTTGTAATTATACAATGATGTCATCTTAATTAAAATAATAGTGTCTACAATACCTAATGTTCACTGTGGTATACTTTACACGCGGATATTGCGAGTAAATTGAGTAATTGGGTCATACTATTGTTCAATACTCCGTACACAAACGAGATACTCGGCAATACTCGGTACACTAAAATTAATACTCTGTACAGTAACGTGTATCTATAACTTTGGTAAGTATCTTGCTTGTACTTTCATCATTTTTTACCTGAAATTTGGACTTAAATATTTCAGCTTAAACCAACAAGCTCGTTTCAACATAAATTGTACAATGTACCTTTCAAGTTGGTAATACAATCATTCCAAACACAACTGGCAGTATCGCGGTCAATGTTTACAAGTGAGCAACAGAACAATTTAAGGATATTGAAACACTTTCACAAATACTTGCTATACTTTGATGTCTTCTATGGCTAGACAATTTACGGCTAGACAAATATCTGAAGATGTATGCAATTCTTTGAGAGCGAGAGAGGTATGTAAAGTAATCAGTAGTTTGGAAAATATTGTAGACGAATTCACACTAGTACCACGTGCAATATCGCAAAAAGTAATGATATTACTCAATTTTAAGGTATACCACAGTGATGTTTGAAGTCTTAAAATAGCGCACTGTCGGTCAATCGAAATTAATCGGACAGTGAAATGGAACAAATGCCAATATATATTGATTTGTTCTTAACTAGGAATTAAATCCTGATTTATCAGTCCTATATAACAGTAGAGGATCATTTCTTTCTGGACCGCATGAATAAAACACTCAATGCACTGTCCGGTTAAATTAGATGTTATGCCGGGTGTTTGTTTAAATTGGCAGCCTTGAAATCGGCCATTGACATACGCAAATATGGCATGAAATAGAACAATTGGTATTACGTTAGTGTTTATATGACTGAATCTACATACAGTACACCTTCTACAGAGCAACATCGTTTCGGGGCTGCCGTACGATCGTACAGAGGCCCATAGATTATACTGAGGTTAAATTCAAAATAAATGTCTGCTTAGGAAATTTTGAAGGTGTTGTTCTAGAGAGGTTGTTGCTCTACAGAGGGCCGCTCTCGAGAAGTTGTACTGTATATCCACCAAAAGCACTTTGTATTAAATGTACGTACACATTTATAAATATGACAAAGTAAGAGAGTAGCGTTTATTTAAGGTTTAAGATGCTACATACAGCCTTTCAGACTTGTGGATGATAATAAACTCAAATGATCGGATTCCAGCATTATGTCGACGAATCCTGGAACTATCCTTATACATAAAGCCTTAAGCAAATGGTCTATATCATGACCATGTTAATGGCTTTGGGTTCTGGTCGCCGGGGAAATCCCCGAGGAGGGCTAAACAAGGCAACCGAAAAAATTAATATACACGGCCAAAAAAAGAAACCTGACACTTCAGTGTTTGTCGTATTTTTTTCATTTGTGGATTACATTTCAAGCGCTGTGTCATAGAGCAATGATTTATCGATTATATATTCGTGGGTAGATCCAAAAGTAATGTCACTGCTCCCATTGCGTGCTTGTTTATGGGCGTAGGTTCATAAAAATGATATCAAAATGTGCAGTTATTCATTTCTGATTAACATGAAAGGTGCTGCGGTATTTGATTATCATGATTGAATTATATAAACATTCAAAATATATCAATGACGTTATGTCGCCGCACATGAAAATAACGGTACGTTTTTCATAATCGTATCAATTTTCTTTCATACATTATGTTAACACACAAATCGCCATATCCTTTCCGCTACCACGATTTTGGGGGGGGGGGGGGGCTTTGGGAAATTCATATGGTCCCTATACCCCGTCCCTGAGACACTATTGACGTGCAGCACTGATAAAAACTCGATACATCCGGATGCTACACACCTGCCCCGAACCGAAAGTAGGAAAAATTGTCAACATTTCGACTAAAGGTCACCGGAAATGACGATGTGACGGTGACCCTTGCGCGAAAAACTTTTTTTTAGCTTGACAGGCCTACTTTTGGGCCCCTTTAGGGCATTGATCCTGACCCCTTTGTCTAGCCTTATATTATTTTAGAAAAATAAAAACTTTTTGGCGCTAAATATTATTGCAATTCCAAAGGGAATCGTACCGCAAAGGCGGGTAAAAGGACCAGTAATTTCAGTTTTGGAAAATCTACGTTCAAAGCCCTCTTTAAAGGGGTCCAGCGGGCCCAAAAACCTGTGCACGACCCTGGGCCCGTAATATCGTTTAGTCTGGGATGCCTGTGTACCCATGACAGCAAAATTCCCGAATTTGGGCTTTTAGGTCGAAAACTACGGAAGGCCGAAATGGCCATCCCGGAGAGTCTGCATTAGTAAGCTATGGTAGCGGAAAGGATATCAGACTACAATTATCTGACGTAACCTTACAACTGTCTGCTGTCTGCAGCTGAAATTTCAGTGGCGTCACTCAATTATGAAACTCGCAATATACGATCAAAAAACTGATTACTAAGCGAAACCAATGCAGATTTGTGACAAAAAGACGTTGCGCTCAGTAATGCATTTTTTCTACAAGTTATTAAAGTAAGCTTAGAAACTTTATGATACACATTGCGACGATATAGGCTCGTATACATGTAGTATAAGCTTTTAAGAGACGTTGTTGATCGAATCAATGTCAACAGATTGCCGTAAGACTGGTATGTGGTAGCTCCGATAAGAACACCAAATATGTTTCTGACGCCGTAAATGCAGTTCGACGTTTCAATAAAGCGACCATTGTGTATAGAGTTAGATTTTACTTGTGTGACTATCCACAGGTAACTGTATCATTGATTTAAGAGTAAAAAAACATTGTTTTTAAAATGTATTAATCATTTAGGTGTATTTGTGAAAAATTGACCAGGTATCAAAAACAAGAATTGGCTTTCGACATCTTCATAAAGTATTTACATTCATAAAAAACATGACTATAACTATTTCCATGCGAAATCCTTTCGGAATTGGTCAAGTAGTTAAAAAGTTATGCCATAAATACGTATCACAGTGTCCACCGAATCACTGGGGTGCATCCAATAAAAACAAACAAGAGGACCCATAGGGCCATAGGTCGCTTACCTGTCCTAGTAGTTTATGCAGACCCCTTAATGGTAGCCTCTTTTGCATGTACAAGGTTTTCATATTGTCTTATAAAGCGACGTTGCAATTTACATCACATAGACCAAATGGCATATTGAAGTTTAAGCCAAGTTGTGTCTATGATTTGACCTAGTGACCTAGTTTATGACCCTAGAAAACCCAATATCAAATTTCACCTACAAGATGATCATTGTGACCAACTTCCATAACGATAAAGCCACAAAGAGACATTTAGAGACTGCACAAGGATTTTCTAAGATTAAAAATTGTGACCTAGGTTTTGACCCCGGATGACCCATTATCAAACTTGACCTAGATTTTGTTGAGATGATCATTTTGACCAAGTTTCATAAAATTAGACCAAAATTGTGACCTCCAGTGATTACAAAAGGTTTTTCTATGATTTGACCTTGTAACCTAGTTTTTGACCAGGGATGACCCAATATCAAACTTGGCCTAGCTTTAGTTAAGATAATCATTTATACCAAGTTTCATAAAGATAAGGCCAACATTGTGACCTTTAGTGACTATAAAAGGTTTTTCTATTATTTGACCTTGTGACCTAGTTTTTGACCCCGGATATCCCAATATCGAACTTGACCTAGATTTGGTTGAGGTGATCATTGTGACCAAGTTTCATAAAGATTAGGCCAAAATTTTGACCTGTAGTGACTACACAAGGTTTTTTATGATTTGACCTTGTGACCTAGTTTTTTACCCCAAATTACCCAATATCAAATTTGACCTAGATTTTGTTGACATGATCATTGTGACGAAGTTTCATAAAGATTAGGTCAAAATTGTGACCTCTAGCGAGTACACAATGTTTTTCTATGATTTGACCTTGTGACCTAGTTTTGACCCCGGATAACCCAATATTAACCTTGACCTAGATTTTATTAAGATAATCATTGTGACAAAGTTTCATAAAGATAAGGCCAAAACTGTGACCTACAGTGTCTACACAAATTGTGGACGGACGACGGACGAAAGATCACTCTGTCACTTTGTGGGTATCATCTACATAAGTCGAATTTACCGTTGTGTAGAAACATAATAATGTGGTAAAATTAAAGAACGCAAAAGTTGTAACAGATTTACCTGGATGGCACATGTTTGTCAAATGACGATTTTGTGACAGCGATTTTCATTGGTTGATTATTATACGCTAACCAATGAAAATGGCTGTTAGAAAACCGTCGATAACTCTAAAAACCACCTTGACCGTCCCTACAGCGTTTTACGCCGTCGAAAATTGTAAGCAAAGTTTAAACTTTGAATTATATCGCATGAAGGTAAATTTAAGCTTGTTTTCAAATGCTTTCAATGCACATACCTGTTTTTGTTCACATACAGCCTTATAAAGATAATTAATGCTGCAAATGCTGTAAATTATGAAAACCAAAATGCACCCCAGTGACTGTTGGGCTCAATGCCTACGTAGATATACCTTGGTTATGGATATATAAATTTAACCAAACAAAATTGTTTATTTTTTTAAATCCTAATTAATGATACAGTTACCTGTGGGACTATCCAGATGACACTTAGAAATAATTTTAACATGCCGATAACAAGTGTCGGTTGGGTTGAACACTTTTAAAGGACAAATAAATGGCTGCATGACTTCAGGAGTCTAAGAAGAATACCTGAGATGAATTTTTCAGGAGGAGTTAGTGCCACGGAAGTAACGTCATTATGACGTCGTTGACGTCTGACTCGCGGCGATGTCCGTTAATAGGCATCATGTATATGCTAATATCTCAATGACTGTTCCATGCATTTTCATGAAATGTGGCTATCATATTCAAAATAGATTCTTGTAACGTTGTGTAACATTTGGTAGCTTTTCCTACATTGTAGACGATTCAATAGCATCAGTGACATTACTTTTGGATCACCCCACGTACGTTATGTGTAACTTTTAGGGCGCTGGGATCTCACTCAAATTCGGTAAATCTTTATTGCACGTGGATGCCGTGTACAATGAATTGCGTCTGATAAAACTTGAACAAAGACGCTACTATATACACCCTTCGGATTCACAACTGACACCTTAATAAAGTTTCACAATGACGCGTTTGTCATAGGCCGAGAAAACCTAGCAATCGGGATTCTGTAAGGCGGTATATCTGTCATTAACGTCAGCAGGACGACGTTTAACTGCAACCAAAACACAGTGCAGGAACTTTAGACTTAAAGGTGGTGCTGCATGATCGACTTAAGAGACACGGAAGTGATAAAAAATATATTTGAAGTTCACCTTACATTGATGTCATTTAAAAAATGTCACACATGTCTAAGAATGATAAAACTGCACATCAGTGTAACGTATACATTCGGCGTCTTTGACTTTTAACTGTCTCTTGATGCGCTTCCGGAAAATTGATACTTTATACAGTTTCAGGTTTCTTCTTTGGCTGATTATAGAACGGAAATACAGAGCAAATTGAATGAGTGTTGGTTTATTATTGAATTTATGGAACAAGTTGAAAAAATATGATGCGAGCTTTGGCGACCTCTGAGACTCTGGCCAGCCTCATGCTCGTTTTATTCAAAGATTCTACATTAATATAACAAAGACAAGCAAACCAGACACACTAGTCTGAGAGAGAAGACATTAGATAGTTTAAAAGTATAAACTTGGAATGAGCAGTTAAATACTAGTAACATGTTAAGGGTACTTAAGGTTAAGGTCAATGTTTCACATATTAGATTAAGTCAATAATTCGTCACCTTAGCATGAACAAGGACAATTTGCCACTTTGTTTAAATCAGAAACTCTCTTTTCTTCCGAGTCTAATATTTATGTTCCGGGGAGCAATAAATGCTGGCTAGTCATGGACAGTCCTCAAAAGCCAAGAAGGTTGCTAACAATACTAGTATTGTAAAACATTTTGCTGAACTTCCTTGCATAGTACAGAGCAACAATTTCGCATAAACAGAAACATGTAACTACAGGTCTGAGTTATGTAAACTGCTGTTGAAAAGAGAGATTCGTGCCCATTGTCAGTTTGAGTAAGTGTCATTACTTTGCACTTTGTATATTATTATTATGTGAGGTTAGTTCCAGTACTACCTGTAGTTGACCTATGGCACATAATGTTACTCCATTTTGGTTCAATATGTCTGAAATACTGTTACTTAACAAGCAACAAAAACACTATTAGAAAATACAACAACATAGTCTCATTTATGTTATACGAGAATTGGATGGATGCCTGTCATGTCTCTATTAGATTCACATGAAGACATTTGGTGTATGTTGAGACAACACTCTCGCATTCAAAAAGATAATAGAAACTCGGACAGGGAAGGCAGTACTTAACCTAACCATCCGAGCACAGATAGCATAAAACACCACATGCCACAATTAAACGACACAATGCCAAACACATGTATACATGATCGAGAAAAATGAACATAACCGCTGAATTTCCAAGTTTCAGCTGTCACAACAACAAAAGTCCAAAGTCTTAGCTCCAAGTATCCATGTGGCTCCAATAGAACCTCAACAGACATCCGATGTTCGGGTTACAGAGGCGGCATCTCATGACTGATAAAAAGTGAAAAACTTACCCCTGAATAGTTTGACGCCGTTAACGTCGCCATGGTAACACTAGTAATTATCCTTTTGTAAGATGATTGATAGTGTAGTTCAGGTTAATATCATTGTTCATTTATTTCCACTGTTCTTTATACGGACATTTTATATTTTCATTCTGAGGAATTAATAGATTGTGCTCAATTGGCAGCCAGCGTCTGTATCCGATTTATAAAACACTGTCACAGCAGCTAAGAAGCCAACACGATACAATGATTGCGTTCGATATTTAGTAACACAAGGTTTGCTGATAGATGCTCCAATGATCATAAAGCGTATTGTCCTGAAAATAAAAGGAAAAACATGTCAAGTGAAGAATCATGCACGTGTTATATAATATTTATGTAGTGTGGCTGGATGACAGCATCGTAGTAACGGTGTATTTACATTGTAGATACAATCCAGGTAAACTGGTTAGGTGAATTTGCCACTAGTTATAACTGAAAGTTTATTGAGAAACAGCGTAAAGCCCGAAAAAACGAAACCGAAGCATTGTCCCGAAATAAAGGTGTATAATAAGTACATGTGTACATAGTTACATGTTTTTCAAATCCTTGTCAAAGATTAAGTCTTTCGTTTCCGGTCGTATCCCTTTTGTATTATTTTATAATACTGCAATAGTCAGTTTTTCTCAAAGATTCGATTTCAGTACACTGTAAAGGACCCCATTTGATTTGACAATGATAAAACTATGTTTTGAGTAAAATAAGATAAGTGCTGTACAGTTTAAAATTGATTTTACAATCATGACAATCGTTTGATTGAAATTCAAAATACCGCCATGTTGTGTATACACACTTATCATTACGGATGCCGTGGTCGTTACAATTGGTTTTACAGTCTTGGTTTGTTGAAGTATAAAATTTTATAGTAGCACAGTTACACAATAATTAAACTTACTTCCTACATAACAACGGGATCGATAACATTCTGTTTCTTTGAAGTGAACAGCACCTCTCAGCAGAATCAGATAAAATATCAATCGATGTAGCAAATATAACACAAAATATAAAAGTAACACCTTTGATGATAATAACGGTTTCAAGTTACTCAGCTTTATATTGTTATTCGTATGTAATGTTATGACATAACTTGAATTGTGCGAACAAAATAAACCAGCAATAACTAGCTCCGAGAAGTTAGCAGAAAGTTCAAAGATCGTAGTTAGAAATTCTATTTCCATTTGCACGCCATGGAAAAACGAGGTAGTAGTGAGTTCGATATTCACATAACTTCGCCAATAACCAGCTGGTGTCTAATATCCAGTCAGAAATAAGTTCGTTATTCAACTTTCTACCAGGTCGAATTTCCAGTCAGCTGTGAACACGATAATGGACATAATAACTCCAATTTCCAGCTTTGACCGAATTTCAAACCAGCAGTTAGTTGGATATTTGCCTTAAATACAACTCCAATTTCCAACTGAGACCGAATATCCAGCCAGCAGTTAGTCCGATATTCCACCTAAAACAACTCGAATTTGGCCAAAATTGGATTTCCAACCAGCGGTGAGTTTGATATTCGACTTGACAAAAGGTTGACTTTCTACTGTGCTCGAATTTACAGCCAGCTGTTAGTTGGATATTTGGCATAATGAAATCCCGAAGTTGCTTTGTTTGTTATATTTGCTACTTCGATTGACATGTTATCTGATTCCTGTGGGTAACGTTGTTCACTTCAAAGAAACAGAACGTGCAATTGTTATCGATAAAACTCGTACTAGTATAATGCGCACTCATGCAAGATCCCCTATTTCCTATGCTGTCCAAAAGAGGCACGCCCTGACAGAAAGATTGGTCCACATATCGCAAATAAATTGTTGAAGTTGACACGTGGACAGCTTCGAGATCAAGCTAATATACTAGCAACCTACAGAAGACAGACGATGCAGAACTTCACCACATCCGTACTGTAGATATGAACGGCCGTAGAAGATACAAACAACTTAGAACTTCTCTACAACGCCAATCTGCTATATAAAAACGGCCGTAGAAGATAGGACACAGAAGAAGATACAAACAACTTAGAACTTCTCTACAACGCCAATCTGCTATATAAAAACGGCCGTAGAAGATAGGACACAGAAGAAGATACAAACAACTTAGAACTTCTCTACAATACCAATCTGCTATATATATATATATAAACGGCCGTAGAAGATAGGACACAGAAGAAGATACAAACAACTTAGAAATTCTCTACAACACCAATCTGCTATATAAACGGCCGTAGAAGATAGGACAGAGACGAAGATACAAACAACTTAGAACTTCTCTACAATACTAAATTGCCATATAAACTGCTGTAGAAGATAGGACACAGAAGAAGATACAAACAACTTAAAACTTAAATACAATACCAATCTGCTAATAACAACAACGAAATTAAAACTTGTTACCCTGGATGGTGTTGCTAATTTTAAATTCAAATTACCGTTATAGTACTCCTTAGCAGTGTTTATAAGTTCCGACACTTTAGCCTGATTCGTTTCAACTTCCGCCAAATATCGGTAGTAATCAGCTTTAAGTTTATGATAAAATATAGCACTTTCTTCTGTTTTAGATGATTATTCTGTCATTTAAAGATGTTTCGGAAACATTCGATCGTTAGATATAAGGCGCGCGTACCACCTTAAGTTATGAAAATATGGATACCAACTTGCGTGGCAGAGGAGCAGGCACTAGGCAATCCATATACCGCAAATGGGGCCCAATCTTGAGCAATGGTGACAGAACGTGCGACACACAGACATAACTTTCTAGACCAAACTGTGGTGAGTTGCCAGCAACCTACTGAAGGTGGTGCAGTTCATCACCACATCCATGCTACAGATAATATGAACAAATGCACTGCATCCTGCGGGGATTTCCCATCAGGTTTTTGGATAATATGGCAGAGAAAAAAAACGACAACCAGTAAGGCATTTGTTTGCTCCACATAGACTATAGCCTCTGGCACCACATAGGAGACCAAGCGAACAAATACTTCGAAAAGATTGTTTTCCGATCTAGGAGCCGGGTTGCACACAAAAGAAAGAGAACTCCACAGTTAATAAACCCTGGTAAGGAATATTATGTGACTTTTTTGGTAATAATTTATTAATAATAATTATTCAAAAATAAACAATTAGTTGAACTGATTAATGATTTACCTTCACGCTTTGTAGATTAATCAGTTTATTATCTATAAACGATCCAATTGTCGCACAAAATCACATAACTAGTGTCACCTTATCGCTAGTGAAACACAAAACTTAGTCAACTATTTTCATTCAGTAATTTTACAAATATGAGATCAAATTACACGAATGAATACAATTCCAAATGAAATACAAAGGACATTTGCCGCTAAAGATTATAAGAAAGTGAAAGTTGACAAGCGGCTAAATGCCTGCTCTAATCTGCAAAACTTTTGATCGATTGTTTAATATGGCATTTAATCTTTACTCGAATTTCAAGTTTTAAAATCTTTTAAGCGGATTGTTTAGTTTTGAAGTACTATTAAAATTGGTAAAATAGTATTTAAATATTGTCAAAGTAGTAATACTGATTGTATTAGGCACGCAATGAAAATTAACGGTTCGTTATGAAAATATTGATCACTATTGCATGCATAGTATTGACATAATTTGTAGGTTTTATTATACATTCTAATAGAATACCAACATTTTATGAATAGAATGTAATAACGATGAAGTTCTTATTTCACACGGCACTGAGATTTGGCGGATACTTGCAATGACACCCAATGACTAATGGAACGCAACGATTTTATTTTTGTTGGTCATTGAAATACGATATGACATTATTATTTATTCTTATTTAAGAAAAGTTACAAAGAGATTTTAGTCATTGTGCCATTCTGTTAAACATTGTTTATAATGTATGTTAGCACTGTGATTCGTTTTTGTCAGATGAATATTTCCCTTTTTGTGTTTGAATGACTAAGACGGCAGACTGTCGGAGTAGGTTGTCCATTTTTTGTGGCTGCTCGGTTTGATTTTGTCTTGATCAGTTTTGTAGTTATCCTTGTACATCTAATATGTGATATTTCATAAGGCATTTATCCATATATTACTATATCTTAGCTTTAAGATTTCTTATGAATAATGTCGAAATCATTTACTTCGTTGCTATGGTGACCAATTTTAGAAAAGTACTCTGATTGAGAAAAACGAGGAGTTAGTTTTTAAAACAGTGGTAGTCTTTCTCTAAATGTGAACATTTACGATTTTGATGTATATTTTAAAACTTAAAACATCATTCTAAAACTTGATACCATTCTGAACAGTTTACGATAAGAATTGATCAAATGCAGTATTGATAAAGTACTTGTTACAACGATGCCGAATAAAATTTGAATGACGCTTGCAACGTCACGTAAAAAGGATCTGAATAGGGCCTCAACTAAACAGCTGTAACTTCCTTAACAATCATGATATTAATAAAAATTCTTTTGCATTTTGCTTTATTCTCTCTTTTAGATAATAAAAAATCTCAAAATCAAATGTTTGTCAAAATAGCAGGTTTTTCTGGAGACTGACTCGTATCATTATCGATAATTTGCCAGGTTAAAACTAAACACGGTTGAAATAATTACATATTTTACATGTACATTTGTTCCGGTTATCTAACGAACGTTAAGTTTTGATAATAAATTGGCGTACTTCTTAAAGTTGCGATTCTATGTAAATAATATGGTTTATTTCCAAACCATTGGGTATTATGCTCGTGAGTTTACATACAATACATAGTGTAATAATATACTTATATACTGGCACACACGCACACATTATACATGTACGCACAAGCAACAACATATATAACGCACGCATACATATGTCACAAGCATACATATATATATATAAACATTGTTGACATTATGTACAGTGAAAATACAAATGTTTAAAAATTATAGAATCATTGACATGAACAGTACTTGTTTCTCAGTTGCCATTTCATACCCAATAATTTTTTTCCAGATCAAATCATTTTTAACATGTATATATACTTTCATAATTATGTGCTTTACAACAGGAGAAGATAATGTTACTCATAATAAGTATCTCCTTAGGAGTTATCCCCTAATAGTGCAAGGTATGACCACGTCGTAAAACATCATATGCATCCCATTTATCATATATTTTGGTACGAGTGTGTTCAAGTATAGATAAGCGACAATCATCCGGACGCGACTGTAATAATCATAGTAAAGAGGATGTTTTTCCACCAATCAGAATAGAAACCCGTACTAGTATTCGAAATAGTACCTAAGGCTTGTATATCGGTCTCCTTAGCGCAGTTGGCTAAGCTACTGCTTGTTGGTCCAAATCGACGATTTTGTTGGTTTCCTATCTCACTAACCTAAACACATATACACCACATGTTCAGTTCTTGGTTCATTCAGTTAATAGTGATGGCGACTGGATTATATAACTGTCATCAACACCCCCGAGCGTTTCCACCATAGGCATTGTCGTCCCTGACATCAACATCCCCGGGCGTTTCCACCATAGGCATTGTCGTCCCTGGCATCAACATCCCCGGGCGTTTCCACCATAGGTATTGTCGTCCCTGTCATCAACATCTTTGGGCGTTTCCACCATAGGCATTGTCGTCCCTGGCATCAACATCCCCGGGCGTTTCCACCATAGGCATTGTCGTCCCTAGCATCAGCATCCCCGGGCGTTTCCACCATAGGCATTGTCGTCCCTGGCATCAACATCCCCGGGCGTTTCCACCATAGGCATTGTCGTCCCTGGCATCAGCATCCCCGGGCGTTTCCACCATAGGCATTGTCGTCCCTGGCATCAACATCCCCAGGCGTTTGCACCATAGGTATTGTCGTCCCTGTCATCAACATCTTCGGGCGTTTCCACCATAGGCATTGTCGTCCCTGGCATCAGCATCCCCGGGCGTTTCCACCATAGGCATTGTCGTCCCTGGCATCACTTGTATATTAGTTAACTGACTTACTGACAGTTTATTATCGTAAGTAGATTTCGTTTTAATTAAAGTACGAAATTACAAAATATTTTGTTATCTTGATTTCCATATAGGGGATGTGGCTCAGTGGTAGAGCGTTCGCTTTGCATGTGAAAGGCCCCGGGTTCGATCCCCGGCATCTCCAGTATTTTTAGTCATCTGGCGTTCGGACTTTTTACTATTTTTAGTCTTTTAAAATGGGAAATTATTATTACTATACCATATTTATATAGCACTTTGATTATGTAATTACACGTTCAAAAGTGCAATCACATTTAAGACATCTCATATAAATGAGCAAAAATATATAAAAAGAAAGCATAATTTTTATATACATGTAAATATGATACAAATAACACAAAGAAAATCCTCCCTCAATTACCCCCAAAGAATGGGTGTTTCTCGAGCAGTGTCACATACCACTGCCCCGAGAAAGTGATTCCAAAGAAATAGTGATACTTCCTTTAAGGAGAGAGGAGACACCCGACTTCAAAATAATAATATTTCCAAACAAGTCCACGCGCAAGCAGGTATTATATGTTATGCATTATGTTAGTCAATGAGTCGACTCATCTCACTGAAAACCAACAATTTCTCTTTTACGACGAGATTATGCACCACATATATCCTTTCCGCTACCACGATATTTTTGGGGGCTAGGAGATATTCATATAGATCCTATACTCCGTTCCTGAGACATTATTGAATTATTAACTTGCAGCACTGTTAAAAATTCGATAAATTCGGATGCTACGCACCTGACCAAATGTAAAAGTAGGCACAATTGTCAACATTTTGACAAAAGGTCACCGGAAATGTGACGGTGACCCTGGCGTGAATAACTTCTGTTTTAGCTTAGTAGGCCTAATTTTTAGGTGGTTGATCCCGACCCCTTTGTCTAGCCTCATATTCCTTCTATAGAAAAATAACCATTTTGGCGCTAAATGTTATTGCAATTCCACAGGAATTTGTACCGCAATGGCGGGTATGACCAGTAATTTCAGTTTTTGGAAACCTACGTTCAAAGCCCTCTTTAAAGAGGGCCAGCGGGCCCAAAAACATGAGCACTACCTTGGGTCCGTAATATCAGTTAGTCTGGGATGCATGTGTACCCGTGACATTCCCGGATTTGGATATTTATGGCGTAAACTACGGAGGGCTGAAATGACCATCCCGGCCAATCTGCATTAATACGATATGGTAACGGAAAGGATATAACGTAAGGCACTATTTACTAATGTTTCAATAACAGCGTCACATACCACTGCTACAAAAAACCGTCTCCAAAGGTATAAATGTACTACCTTTTAGATGACTTCTAAGAAGTCAAACTAATACTTAACCAGAATATGCTTTTGTAAAACATTGTGCTGAGTGCTGTTGGCAGTGCATTCCAGAGCTTCGGTGCTGCAGCCATAAAACTTCGATCAGCGTACGAGACAGTCCTCATCCTCGGCACAACTAGAAGAATAGAGTCATTTTGTGACCTGAGCTGTCTTTGTGGAGCACATATTTCCAACGTACTTGGGGACTTTCCATATAGTGAGTCAACACCTTGTTTGTAAAGGTAACCAGTGAATATCCTTCAGCACAGGAGTGATGTGATTGAATCGTGGTATTCGTGCGATGAGGCGGACAGTTGTATTTTAAATAGTTTGTAGTTTGTTCAGAATGTCATTTCGGGAGCCGCACAACAATGAGTTGCTATATATGTGTTGTAGATTGTCGTTGTGGCGTGTAATGTCCAGTTGTTATTTTCTCGTCACTTGGCTCTCGTTCCGTTTAAGTTTGACTGACTGAGACTTTCTGGACGGGATGCCGTGTTTTCAGTTGGGCATTGTGCCTTGTGTGTTTTTTATCATACGTCGTATGTTTCATTGGTCCATCTTTTTAGAATTTACAAACGTCGTATAAATCAATTCGCAGTTTCAAACGTATTGTTTGATGGAATCAAGATTTTTTGCTAATTGTGTATGGCGGGGAATTATTACCAGTCAGTATTTATACAGTTTGTGAGACATATAATAGAACAAAACATGTTTCAAAATTATACGTCGTTTGCGAATGGATAAAATTCGGAAATTCTGAAACTATTATACGACGTTTGTGAATAAACAGTTTATTAATTGCCATGACAACCAACGACTATTTGATGGTTATTTATAGTCGAAATGATGTTATTGACTCAACTATGCAATAAGTCAAAAATTGAAATCAAATACAGCTGCTTAAAGCCAGTTTAAATGTATTCCTAGATTAGTACCCCCCCCCCCCCCTATTTAGTTTAGTAATCATTTGGTTATATGCGAAATTAATTTTAGAAACCAACATACCGAATTCTGGATAAAAAAATAAAGAAATAAAAAAAAATAAACAGTTTTTCGTCTTTTTCTCATAACAGTGAAATTTGACATACGACCTTTGTGAAGACAGGCGACGATATATGGTTTATTCAATAAGGTGGTAGAGAGTACGCTTTGCATGATTGTGAAAGGCCTCGGGTTTGATCCCCGACATCTCCAGTATTCTTAGTCAAATGACGTTCGGACTTTTTACTCATGATTTCTAGTGTTTTAAAATAAGACATATTGGTAACAGAATATTTTTTGTTATCTGGTGTATTCAAATAGGGGATTTGGCTCAGTGGTAGAGCGTTCGCTTTGCGCGCCTTAAGTTACAGATGTCAAATACTTAGTATAAACGAGTCTTATAAGAGTCTTGAAAGTACTGCTTACGACATTCTAATGCTCAGCCCTTTGGGTCAAGGTTTAACGTTGATACAAGGGATCAATTTTCGACAGGGATAAAATGTAATGTTTCACCGGCCTCAAAGTAAATGTGCGTTTGTCTCATCCTGAATTGTAGTCCGCACTGTGATTAAACATTTATAACTTCTCGAGGAAGAAATTTCTCCTTGCGACCAAATCGCATTATATTTGGTGATTTCCATTATTTTTTGAATAGATAACATTATCGGACTTGATTTTGGTCTGGATACGACAATTTTGTGTTATCAATGAAATCAGTAGTCAGACTGGGAACCAATCTTATGAAATAATGCAATCACTTCTAAATATGCTTAAATTGTGTCGTTCATTGTTACATTGCACATAACTGCGCAGTGATTGTCTGTTTGACCTATACTTCACGGACTTGAGCGGGAACATCACCTCGCGCTGGTTGTCTGTTTGACCTATACATAACGGACATCACTGTGCACTGATTGCTGGTTTGACCTATACTTTACGGTCAACACCTTGCACTGATTGTTCGTTTGACCTATACTTTACGGACAACACCACGCAATGATTGCCTGTTTGACCTATACTTTACGGACAACACCACGCATTGATTGTCTGTTTGACCTATACTTTACGGACAACACCACGCACTGATTGTCTGTTTGACCTATACTCAACCGATTTGAGCGGGAACATCCCCGCACACTGATAGTCTGTTTGACCTATACTTTACGGACATGAGCGGGAACATCACCTTGCGCTGGTTCTCTGTTTGACCTATACTTTACCGACTTGAGCGGGAACATCACCTTGCGCTGGTTGTCTGTTTGACCTATACTTTACGGACATGAGCGGGAACATCACCTCGTGCTAATTGTCTGTTTGACATATACTTGAGCGGGAACATCACCTTGCGCTGATTGTCTGTTTGACCTATACTTTACACACATGAGCGGGAACACAACCTCGCACTGATTGTCTGTTAGACCTATACTTTACGGACCTAAGCGGGACTCTTACTTGTCCACTGACTGTCTGTTTGTTTTATACTTTACGGACATCACCACGCACTGATTGTCTATTTGACCTATTTTGTATGTGCCATTCTGCAATTTCGTTGTCCAGCACAAGGCTACTTCGTATCTTTCAAAATTGCATGTACACTATATATATGTTGTAGATTGTCCTTGTGATGTGCAATATCTAGTTGTTGTTTTCTCTTCACCTGGCTCTCGCTCCGTTTAAGTTTGACTGACTGAGGCGGCAGACTTTCGGGACGGGGTGCGGTGTTTTCAGTGCTTTGTGTGTTTTTAATGTTTTCTGTGCTCGGCTGGTTAAGTTGAGTGCTGCCTTCCCTGTCTGACTTAATATATTCTCTTTGACGGACATGAGCTGGAACATCACTGCGCACTGATTGTCTGTTTGACCTATACTTTACGGACATGAGCGGAAACATCACTACGTAACGATTGTCTGTTTGACCTATACTTTACGGACATGAGCGGGATAATCACTGCGTACTGATTGTCTGATCGACCTATACTTTACGGACATAAGCGTGAACATCACTGCGTACTGATTGTCTGATCGACCTATACTTTACGGACATGAGCGGAAACATCACTGCACACTTATTGTCTGTTTGATCGATACTTTACGGACTTGAGCGGGAACATCAGATACGTAGAGCTTGTCCAGGGTTACATGTCGATGCTATGCACCGGGTTCGTTAAATGTACAAATAATTCAATTAGCAAGGAGCTATAGTAACTTGTTTCGCATCACTGCCTCTTCAAGCTACTTAGTTCCCATTCAGCAAAGCCCAGGACCCCCATGGCAAGTACATGCTAGCACTTTTATTGGTTATCATTGGTCTAAAGGTCTCACGAATTACAAGCACAAGTATCATGTGGTACGAACTTGTTCAATATTCCACTGCAGTCGTTTTATCCGTAAGTTATTATTTAATAGTTATCTAAAATATATTAGCACATTCGACTGCTTATCAAGTTCATATAGTTATGCCCCCCCCCCCATCTTTGATGAAGGAGTATATTGCTTTGTACATGTCGGTCGGTCGCTCGGTAGTCCAAATTGTTTCCGTTTAATAACTCAAGAACGCTGTGTCCTAAGATCTTTGATTTTGAGGTCAAATATCAAGCTCACTGTGACCTTCACCATTACTGACCTTCCAAATGGTTTCCGTTCAATAACTCAAGAACGATTCGTCCTACAGCGTCTCCTGTATACATCCATTGTATGCACTCTTTTCTCTTTTTTAAACTTTGCAATGAGTTTTTTACACTGTCTTTTACCTTTTCTCTCTCCGTCTCTCATACAGAAAACTTACATTTATGTCTTTTCCTGATCATTTCTGTAAAAATACTGGTAGCTAAACATAAAATACACATAAAAGAATCATGCTATATAAACCCATCTTCACTACACCATGGTAAATGATATAAAACTATGCACATTTAATGTTAAAGGTCTATTTGATAAATATAAAAGGCAACAAGTATTTTATTGGTTACAGCAAAATAAATATGATATATGTTTGTTGCAAGAAGTACATTGTAGACGTATCGATTTTAAACAGTGGGACAATGAAACTACATATTCATCTTTCTTCAGTGGAAAAAATTCCAATAGCAAAGGGGTCGGAATTTTAATACGAAATGTAGATACTTTAAGAGTTGAAAAACATACTGAACTAATCGAGGGCCGTCTTCAAAGCTTGTCAATAGCTATCGAAAAAATTAATCTAAATATAATAAATATATATGGGCCAAATAAGGATGATCAAACACTATTTCAAACACTTAGAAATTACGTATCAACAAATAACGACGAAACCTTCATCATAGGTGGCGATTTTAACACTGTCATTCACCCGAATATTGACAAGAAAAATGGCAATCTCACATCACACAAAAACTCACGCCAAGAAATAATTACGCTTATAGAAGAAAACGATCTAACAGATATATGGCGCTCAAAACATCGCGATACATGGCAATATACTTGGCACTCAAACCACAGACCGCCAATTTCTTGTAGACTGGATTATTTTTTAATATCCACAAACCTTGCAAATAAAGTAACAAGTTGTAAAATATCAGCTGGGCTAAGATCTGATCACTCACTAGTTCAATTAAATATTGACTTAAGCGAAATAAAAAAGGGACCAGGTATATATAAATTGAATAACTCAGTAATCTTAGAAGAACCCTATCAAACTCAAATTAGACAAACAATACAAGAAACATCAGAACTGAACATAAATGCAAATCCAAATACACTTTGGGAAATAATTAAGGGTTCTATACGAAATACAACCATACAATACTGCAAACATAAGAAGAAAACCCAAAACAAAATTGAAAAAGATTTAACAAAACGAATAGAAGATTTAAGGATGTTAATCACACAACAACCAAATATAGTGGCCTTAAAGGAAGAACTTAAAAGTAAAACAAGCGAACTAGAAAAACATATAAAGCAACAAACAGAAGGTTACTTGATTAGATCAAAAGCGGAATACATTGATGGAATGGACAAAAATACCAAATATTTCTCTAATCTTGAAAAGAAACGAAATGAAAGAAAAATAATTTCACGTCTAATAATCGATAATAAAAACATAGAAAATCAACAAACTATATTACAAGAATGTAAATCGTTCTTTCAAACATTATATCGAAAGGAAAATTTAAATCAAGATAACTCCTTTTTTCTCAACCCTGCAAACAAACTTAATGAAGTTCAAAAACGCTCCTGTGAAGGCAAACTAACAGAAAAGGAATGTGCAACCGCCTTGTACAAAATGCAAAACAATAAAAGCCCTGGATCAGATGGACTGACAACTGAATTTTATAAAATATTTTGGAACGATATTAAACATTTCTTGGAGAATTCATTAAACTACTCATATCAAACCAAACAATTAACCCAATTACAAAAACAAAGTATTATAACACTGCTACCAAAGCAAGACAAAGATCTTATGAACTTAAATAATTGGAGACCTATTTCATTACTAAATATTGACTACAAAATAGCCTCAAAAGCCATTGCCAACCGCACTAAATCAGTATTAGAATCCATAATACATAATTCACAAACGGGTTTTGTATAAAATAGGTATATCGGTGAAAATATAAGAACGATTTATGATTTATTAGACTTCTCAAATAACGCCAAAACATCAGGCATACTATTCTTTGCAGACTTCGAAAAAGCTTTCGACAGTATAGATCATCATTTTATCTACAAAACTCTTGACTATTTCAATTTTGGAGAATCTTTTAAACAATGGATAAATACCTTTTATAATGATATGCAAGCATGCATCACGAATAATGGATTTATGTCAGACTTCTTCAAAATCGAGAGAGGAGTAAGACAAGGTTGTCCATTATCTCCTTATTTATTTATTATGTCAATCGAACTACTATCAATATCTGTAAGAAATAACAATAACATAATAGGAATCACAAACGCTGGTGAAGAAATAAAAAATACAATGTTTGCAGACGATGCCACATTTGCACTAAAGGGTGACAATGAAAAGTCTTTCGTTGAACTCATTGACAACATAGACAAATTCAGTAATATTTCAGGTCTTAAACTCAACACAAAGAAATCCACAGTATTAAGAGTTGGACCATTAAAACACACAAATCGAATATTTTGCAAAATGAAACAATTAAATTGGACTTCCACACAAGCAACAACACTCGGTATAATATTTACAAATGATGACAAACGAATTCATCTCAACTTAACAAAGCAAATAGAAAAAATGAAATCTACTTTAAGGCAATGGTCAAAACATAATCTTACTCTACTAGGAAAGATTACAGTCATAAAAACATATGTACTACCAAAATTAATATACCCTTTAACCGTTTTAGAAAATCCACCACAAGCTACAATAAATGATATAAGTAAATCACTTTACACCTTTCTTTGGAACAATAAACCAGACAAAATAAGCAGAAATATAATCATTCAAAACTACGAAGCTGGTGGTCTTAAAATGGTGGACATAAATTATTTTATCAATAGCTTAAAGTCTGGGTGGGTAAAAAGACTTATTGATGATCAAAATAAAGGAAATTGGAAACATATTTATACAAAAGAATTAAACAAATTTGGAGGCGAATTATTGTTCAAGAGTAACATGTCGGAAAAAGAAATTAAATGCAGTTTTAGAAATACTTTTCTCAAAGAGGTGATCTTATGCTGGACTAAAGTAAAACAAAACACTGACCAAACCAATAAGCTAAATGAAATCCTCTGGAATAACCAACTGATTACCACAAACAATAACACACTATTTTACAAAAATTGGTACAGAAATGGAATAAAATATTTAAAACATGTGTACAAAACAGAGGAAAATAGATTTTATACTTTTGAAGAAATACAAGATAAATATGATATACCGAATTATGATCTTCTTAAATATGTAACACTGGTAAGGAGTATACCAACACACTGGAAAGAAAATTTCAACATAAATAGTTCCGAAAACGAAGAAAACGAACCAGAAGCACTAGTAAACAGACTTAAATTTTGCAAAAAGCCCACTCGATTAATATATAACACCTGTCTGAAGTACGCTCAACAAAATAAGATAGACAAAGCTGAACTTAAATGGAACAATAACTTTGAAAATATTGACTGGAAATACACATATTTACTACCAATTCGATCAACAATCGAATCAAAACTACGTGAATTTCAGTATAAATATCTAAAAAATATTGTACCAACAAATCAATTCCTTCTTAAATGTGGTTATGTGGAATCAAGTACATGTTCATTTTGTAACATGTTTGTTGAAACAGTTAAACATTTGTTCTGGGAGTGCCACGAAGTCCAAGTATTTTGGAATAGATGCTCTTTATTTCTACAGCAAAATAATATAAATGTACGTCTAAATTACCAGATAGTATCATTAGGATATAATGAACCATCAAATATTAATAGTATTCTTAACTATCTAATTATTCTTGGAAAAAAATATTTATTCAAATGCAAACTGGAAAATTCACTGCCATTGTTTCCTAAATTCATTCAGTTTCTACAAGGTCGGAAAAATACTGAAAAACATATAGCTTTGATGAAAGGAAAACTACCATCACACTATAAGAAATGGAATTTGATAAGCATATAAAACAACGTAACATGATCAGGAAATGTTTTCTCTCTCTCTCCCTCTCTCTTTCTCTTGTCCCACCTACTTGTTTCTCATTCTTGCTCTACTAAAATACGCTTATGCACCTACACACACATACACACACGTGTAGACAGAACATAATTAAAGAAACTTTTTAAATAACAAAATACTTTTACTTTGTAGCATCTAATTTAAAAAGTTTCAACCAAAAAGTGTCACATTTTGGCAACCCTATTCATAATACATAAAATAAAACTACTAGAAAACAACACCTAACGATATTTTAGTACAACTTATATTTTTGTCACTTTATGATTGTAGGGGGGATAAACACGTGACCATAATTGTAAACAAGATGGCGGCGTAGACGCTGAAATTCGCGTGTTTTGGCTGTTTGTTCAAGGTGAGTAGGGATTTTAAACATCTTACTTACCCCATCATATGGTACTCAAAACGCGCTTTCCATCGGTGTATAGTATGCTTGTCTGCTATGTTTACTTTCTGAGAACATTAAGACCAAACTTTTGAATCGAGCGCAAGAAGCGATGGTGTATTTCACGCTATGGATCAATTTTAGTGTTTTTATGACAAATTCGCAGTTATGCGGAGTCTTTAATGCAAATTCTTAATAGAAATAGTTTATAATGTATGTCAGCACAAGTCAGTTGCTCTTATTTATCATATTTACGAGATTTGGCAATTTCGCATCAATTGGTGCATCCCACGCCGAATAAAACGATGGTGCATCCCACGCGCTATTCACAAAACAATGGTGCATTTCATGCCGATATTTATTTTATTGCGGAATTGATTCGTACTGCTCATATAAATTGTTCGTGTATAAAGACAACATGGCAGCACATGAAAATAACGCCAAAGGACGCCAAACGTCGTTTTTTGAGCGACGTCCTGATAATTATGCGTCGTTTTTGCTGTTTTAATTACACCACTGGACTGACGTTATATCAATTTTATGCAATAATTTTATGCAATAATTTGTACGGTGACCCTATAATTTTATTATATTAAGACACTGCTTATATTAAGACACTGCTGGATAATTTCTCCATCAATCGATGTACAAATATTAAGGGGTCTCACCGCATAAAATTGATATAACGTCAGACCAGTGGCGTTATTAAAACAGCATAATACTTATGTTACTATATATAGTAACAAATTTGCATCGAAAAAAATGGATTATGCGCCCTTTTAAAGTATTATCAGCTTTTGGCCCGCCTCGCGCAGGGCTTTTATCGCTGATAATCGCCCTTGGAAGACGTACACGCGCAACGTTACGTCATTTGCATTTCAAAAGTGGCCGGCGCCGAGCGTAACGTAGGCCTTCTTGAATTACTTGCAAACCAAATTGATAGAATTGTACTTGCAGGATAGCACATTTCAAAATTGTATCAATCCTTGACCAAATGGATCTAGATCTACACCTATTTTCTAAAATCTAGACATTAAATCCGTGTTTACTAGGTCTAGACGAGATACACTGAGATTCACACAAATGTGAAAAACTTTTTTCAGAATTTTACATAAAAACATACACCAAAATGTAGCAAATTTTATAACAAAAAAAAAAATACCCATATGATATGTTTCCGTTTTATTATAACACAGTTACGGAGAATTTAAGTGATATATCTACGCGAATATATCCAAGTTTGACAATTTCTAAAATGACGATGGGTCTGTCTATCAATTACGGACCATGTTATGTCTTGTAAGTGTTTTCTTAAAAGAGTAGTTTTAATGAAAACACAACAACATAAATATTATACAGAACAATGAATGGCTGAGCAGTGTCATTGAGTGATAATCGCCCCGGTAGATTATAATTGCCCTCGGGCTAGCGCCCTCTGGCAATTATCAACCTACCGGGGCGATTATCACTCACTGGCACTGCTCAGCCATGTATTATTCTATAAGTAAAACGACGCATAATTATCACGACGTCGCTCAAAGAATGACATAAAATATAGCGTTAATTTTCATTTCAAGTCGATTTTTGGTCAACATTTTGCGGTGAGACCCCTTGATATTTTTACGTCGATGGAAAGAGAAATAATTCAGCAGTGTTTTAATATAATAAAATTATGGGGTCATCGTGCAAAATGTTGCATGGCATTGATATAACGTCAGCGTACTGACGTTATAAAAACAACGAAAAACGGCACTCAGTCGCATTAAAAATGCACCGCGTTATCGCGGCGTGCTGTATTGACAGATTAATTTATATTAACGTTAAAGGCCGTGAGCTGGGCTTTCCAATGATTACCTTTATAAAGCGATCGATAAGTGTATACACCCAACGCTTGATAAAACCTTCAACACGCTCTAACGCCGCCATACCCGTACAGGACGTTAAATAATTATAAAATTCTTAAATATTTTTTTTTTTTAAATATATCGTCGGAAACTACAGATTTTGTACTTTTAGCCATCTAAATTTCATATAAATCGGTGCGAAGTCGACACTTTTTATATGACGTCGCGCAAAGGGCGCGACTCACCTTAAACAGTATTATTTGTTGTGTCGTATTGCGATGGTTTATTATCGGCAAAGCACGACTTAAATATTCCGATCAAGGATATAGTTTTTATCTTGCTTTGGATGCCTAATTTCAATTGCCTCTGGTTCTCTGACAACTTAGTCGGTCGTTTGGCGTCCTTTGGCGTTATTTTCATGTGCTGCCATGTTGTCTTTATACACGAACAATTTATATGAGCAGTACGAATCAATTCCGCAATAAAATAAATATCGGCATGAAATGCACCATTGTTTTGTGAATAGCGCGTGGGATGCACCATCGTTTTATTCGGCGTGGGATGCACCAATTGATGCGAAATTGCCAAATCTCGTAAATATGATAAATAAGAGCAACTGACTTGTGCTGACATACATTATAAACTATTTCTATTAAGAATTTGCATTAAAGACTCCGCATAACTGCGAATTTGTCATAAAAACACTAAAATTGATCCATAGCGTGAAATACACCATCGCTTCTTGCGCTCGATTCAAAAGTTTGGTCTTAATGTTCTCAGAAAGTAAACATAGCAGACAAGCATACTATACACCGATGGAAAGCGCGTTTTGAGTACCATATGATGGGGTAAGTAAGATGTTTAAAATCCCTACTCACCTTGAACAAACAGTCAAAACACGCGAATTTCAGCGTCTACGCCGCCATCTTGTTTACAATTATGGTCACGTGTTTATCCCCCCTGCATTTGTACAATGTCATTTACGTATACAAATATAGAAATAAACGGGGTTACCCGAATGGGTCCTCAAACAAGAAGAACGATTTGTCCTAGTATCTTCAAACTTTACATGGAGGTTGGTCATCAACAGTTTAAATGATTCCTATTGATTATGAGGTCAGTAGGTCAAAGTTCAAGGTGACATTTTCCATTTCTGACTATTGTGCTGCCATGGGGGCATAATTAATATGTGTTTACAAACATCTCTTGTTACTATTCATTTCATATTCATAATGGATAACGTCTGGTATAGTACTATATCCCGTAGCGATGTACTGTTTGGTATCTTACAGGCGAGACTAAGGTCAGATCGTGTGTGATATCAATGGATATTACACATCATTATATTAATTGGTTAGAATATGTTATGTTAAGAATTCAAAATTCGCCTCTTAGACATGTCAATTTTTAGAAAGGGCCACGTATGGATGTCACTACATATCTGATATTCAAGTGTGGGATAGGGAACATGGTCAGAACAGTTAGGGAGAGAGAACTTCGCAGAGTAGTAATGGGTTATAATATATAGCATGTTGGAATCTTCGTGAGGCGTAACTTTATATTCTCCGGAGTATTCAGGGTTTAGGTTTTTGTTTAATTTAATAGCTGTTCTCAATTTGGCGACTGCTGCTTTAAATTATATTCCTTTTATTAATAAATTAATGATTAGTTTAATTGTTGGAATTGCATTATTTTTGTAAATTGTTTTATTCGTAGAATGAAGCTGGAAATTACGTTTATAAAGTATTGTGCATCTTGTTAGAGAGGTATTTTATTTGTAGTGAATTCTAAATTAATGATGGTTGGTGATTAATTAAAATGTGTCTAACAAAGCGTGTACGTTTAGTTTTATTTTAGTACTTTTAAAAACCATTATAGCGATCCCGTAAGGCCGTTTGTTTAATGACTGATAGGGTTACAATGGCAATAAGTTATAAAAGATAATGTTCAAGCCACATTTGTTCCCGATGTTACAAATTAATTATTAATCCGCTCATTATTATTTGCATAAAGTAGTGGTTTGAAAAATGTAGGTTGAAAAGAAGTGGACTTTTTATTTCAATGTTGACATCGTTTCATAAATCCATAAATTACAGTACAAAACAAACACAATATCGCCTATATTTTTGTTATAGATTAAAATCAAGGACCAGAATAATTATCATGTTCCTATGAAAGCATTCAAACATTTGGCACAACATATAACGTTTGCATGATTTCAAATATTCAAAAACCATATATATAGCGGACTTTGTGTTTGTTTCTACTGAATAGAAATACTAAATTATGCATACATGTATTATAATCAACCCTGAATACACTTTAAACTTTACGTAAAGGATACATACAATATTTATAACGTGGTTGTTTGTTTGAAACAGGTCCCTGGTTGGTTTCCGATTTGACAAATAGGTTATTTGACAAATAGGTTCGTAAATATTCATAACGAAAACGCATCAGTTCACTTAGGTAAAACCGAATTATTTTAAAATCTTCATTGGTTATATAAGCGCCTTGTTGTTTGCCTGGTGTAGTTCAAGTCGTCGAACGTTAATAAATTCAAAGTATCAGAATTATTGCAGACTTTGCTTCCGTGTATTCTGGTGTCCATGCTGGCAGGCGTGTTGTAGTTTTATTTAACAATATAATAAGCTGTGCTCTCGATTAATTTTCTATTTAACGGAATTGAACGTTTAGCACATTTCGGTGGACGTACAACTAAAGACAATGATGTTCCGCATTGCATTGTTTACCTGTTCCGTGGTAGTGAGTATTATGTTTCTGAATATGGTCCAATCGTTGGACAGAAAAATACAGTATGACAGAAGTGATGCATTAGACGGAGCGTCTTGCTTAGCAGAGGACGTAATCTTGGAGGAAGAGTCTAAGAGCCCCATAAGCTGCTTGACGGAGTGTACGGGAAAACCATGTGATACGATTTTCTACAATAACGAGACACGGACGTGTACTGGATGTACAAGATGGTATACAAGTAGTACCAGCAAGCCGCCGTCTTCTGGTACCATGGCTTACAGGACTCCCGGTAAGTATAGTCCGGAGAATTTGACACGACTCTCGGCCTGTTGTTGGCATAATTTAACAGCTGATATAGTGTCTATAGGGTTAAATTAATATACAACACATAGCAAATATGCCGGGACTTCGTAATTTGTTCGACTTAGGCCGAATGTTTGTGATAGTGATGCTGGTTATAATGAGGTTTTACTGTATTAAAATCCCGATTGTGTGTTTTCATATAGCGGAGAGCATCAATAAGACGCTCGAGTTGTAATGCCAACACAAAGCTATAGGACGGATACTACACGATCTGCTAGCGGAAACCAAGAACCTTTACTATACTCATGTATAAAGGTCAGGATCAGATATAATTCACTAAGCTATAACACTGTTTAGAGAGGTTGCTAAAACTGAACATGCAACATTCGCAATTAAAATCATTGTGATGAAATTGCAGCTGTAAATGTCTCTGACGTAACGTCAAAAGTTGCGACCTATGCTAAAATTCGTTGGTGTGAAAATTAAAAATGTGAAGTATTTAATAACTATTCATCCTATTTTCTTCACAAAAGTCTCAAAATACACAGAAATGATAAGGCTTTAATAAATTATTAAAAGTGTAATAGTTTAATAATATTAATATGTAAAAACACACCATTTGCGTGTAAAAAATGCCGAAAAAGCGTGCGTCATATTTAACATTTATTTTAAAGAGGCAGTACCTTATATTAAATTATTCTAATGAGCGGAACTGAAAATTTGGCAAATTTTGCATGCGTTGTCTTGGAACGTGAATACGTTGGTGGTGTAATTTTGACGGTTGTGCATACGTTAATAAACGAGATGGATGTGTTTTCAGGAGCTAGTGTGTTGCGTCATTTTCCCTTAAAATAGCTAAAAGATAAGACATGTTGAGCTTTAAAATGATGACAAAAATGTATTTAGTACTCATAAAATATAACGATATTTAGATAAAGTTCGTCCGCTTTCTTCACATAATCTGTATAAGTAATAATAAACGAAATATAAGTATTTGCTTTGTTTGTTGTGACCGGAATACGAGTACTTAGAATTGTCCCACTTTAAAAAAAATAACTAAAAAAATACTCCAAGTATTTTAATATACAAAAATAAACACTTCAATATTTGCTTTTTGATTTGTTACTTATTAGTTATTACGTATTAGTATACTAGTCAAAAATACTGCACAAAATAATGTGCGTGAAGTTAGCAGCCAGTTGCCAGTTGCCAGTAGCCGATTCAAAGTTTTGAATCGGGAATTGGCAAATGGCAGCTAACTTCACAACCTAGCTGACAATTTGAATTTTTCTATCGAATCGGCAACTGCGAACTGGCAGCCAGCAGCCAATTCAAATTTTAATTTAGGATCGAATTGGCAACTGCGAACTGGAAGCCAGCTGCCGATTCGATGTTCCTAGTGGACACGAATTGGCAACTGGCAGCTAGCAGCCGATTCAAATTTTTCTCAAAAAATATTCTAACTCAGAAAAATCGAATTGGCAACTGGCAGCCAGCAGCCGATTCAATTTTTTCTCAAAATAATATTTTAACTCATAAAAATCGAATTAGCAACTGGCAACTGGCAACTGGCAAACAGCAGCCGATTCAAATTTTTCTCAGAAAATTCGAATTGGCAACTGGCAGCCAGCAGCCGATTCAAATTTTTCTCAGAAAATTCGAATTGGCAATTGGCAACTGGCAACTGGCAACTGGCAGCTGGCAGCCAGCAGCCGATTCAAAATTTTCTCAAAAAATATTTTAACGCAGAAAAATCGAATTGGCAACTGGCAGCTAGCAGCCGATTCAAATTTTTCTCAAACAAATATTTTAACTCATAAAAATCGAATTAGCAACTGGCAACTGGCAACCAGCAGCCGATTCAAAATTTTCTCAGAAAAATCGAATTGGCAACTGGCAGCCAACAGCCGATTCAAATTTTCTCAAAAATATTTTAACTCAAAAAAATCGAATTGGCAACTGGCAGCCAGCAGCCGATTCAATTTTTTCTCAAAGCAATATTTTTACTCAGAAAAATCGAATTGGCAACTGGCAGCCAGCAGCCGATTCAAATATTGTTCTTAAAAATCGAATTGGCAACTGGCAGCCTGCCGCCGATTCATTTTTCTCTCTGAAAGATCGAATTGGCAGCGGGCAACTGGCAGCCAGCAGCCGATTCAATTACTTTTTATTAAAAATTGCGAACTGCAAACTGGCAGCCAGCAGCCGATTCAAATTTTACTGTAGAATCGAATGGCAACTGCGAACCGGCAGCCAGCAGCCGATTCAAATTTTACTGTAGAATCGAATTGGCAACTGCGAACCGACAGCAAGCAGCCTATTCCAATTTTACTGTAGAATCTGAGATGCAACAGTAACTGCGAACTGCAGCCCATTCCAATTTACCTGTAGAATCGAATTGGTAAATGCGAACCTGCAGCCAGCAGCCCATTCCAGTTTTACTGTAAAATCGAATTGACAACTGCGAACTGGCAGCCAACAGCCTATTCATATTTTACTGTAGAATCGAATTGGAAACCGCGAACCGGCGATAAGCAGCCAATTTTCTTGTTGAATCAATTGACAACTGCAAACCGGCAGCCAGCTGCCAATTCGAATTTTCCGGGTAGACTAGAATCGGCAAATTCGAACCGGCAGCTAGCAGCCAATTCAATTTAACTGGATGATCGCTAGTTGCCAATTTGAATATTTCCAGACTAGCGAATCGGCACCTTCGAATGAGCAGTTATGAACTTTCTTTCAATGATACACTAACAACACGTAGTTTCAGTTTCTTTCTCTTTATTTGCTGCCTAGCAATAACTACTAGTTTGATTTCAAAGGAAACTGTTATTGAATAAATCATAACGTTAAATTTTAGCACAGATTACAAGTGACATAGTTACTGGTGTACATACTTCTTTAAATATGTGACAGTTTTGGAGTTATCTGATTATTAGAAATAGGTCGTGGTATTATATGCCAAATATTTGAGTCGATTGATGTCATATTTGAAAATGGCAAATCTCGGATTAAATGAAGGAAAGAAACATTGATCCATTTCCTTCCATGTAATTCAGTTTTGATGTATCAGATATATGAACTTGGTGCAAATAAATGCTTGCTCAGATTTCCTATCGTCTTCAAATGATATTAATACAAAACAACAATATATTGTTGAAGGTCAACAGAAATACGTAAATGTTAGTGTTACCTTGGTAACTTCATATGGTAAACTATAGTTGTGGTGATGTCGCTTACTTAGAATTAGGAGGTCGCTAGTACTACCTTATAAACTCATGCATATTTGAATTCTGCACCTCCAGATGCTTCTTATGAGCCCGTTTTCATGAAAATCGGAAGTGGTCTTGTTGACCAAACTGAAGTTTAAAAAACTTGTTTTTCCATAAGTAAAGAGTTGTTTTCAGACAGCATTTTCGTGTTTGCTCAAAATATTGATTTTGTACTTACGTCCGTCTAGTAATTCTAAGCCATCGATGTGCTACTTGATGATGAATTCGACTTTAATCTATTTTGCATTTTTTATCTCCTAGAAGCTTGGATCTTGAAACCAAGCGTTTACTGGTCGTCTGAACTGTTTTTAGAGTGAAATTGGATGATACAATTTCAAACGTATTTTGTGAAGAAACGGTAGGAATGGCAAGGGTTGTGGGTGTTATTTTTGAAGATTTCTAGTCTAGCTCTGTAACAAACAGCAGCAGTTAGACTTCCATCATTGACCATTAGTATTAGATAAATGTGGGTCGAACAATGCTTGTTTGGTCTCGACCGGCGGGAAGTAAAATTGATGGTTTGGCTTTTAGTTGTGAACAAAAAAGAATAATTCTCAATCGGAACGGTCCGTACGGCATTTATAAGTGATAAAATACCCTCGGATGTATCAAGCGGATGTAGGAGAAGTATCCTATCCAAGATTGCGTGATCAGTCTTAGAAAAAAGATCGTAGCAATACCAATAAGGTGTCGTTTGTCGACAGTTTGGAATTGGCCAAAAAGCAGAACAGAACAATTTCTATATACACTCATAGAGCACAGTTCACGTAGCATCTTAAAGCTTGCTTGGCGGGCGTGTACTCCATTGAATCACTTATTTTTTACATCTGATGTCATGCTGAATTAGTTCCAAAAATTGCTACGTTCTATTTACACCCGATAGGGGATTCGTACGAAATTGTCCGAGGTGTCCCGATTGCAGTAAATCCACCAACTGGAATACACAAATATCTAAAATAAAACACTTGTTTTTCTCAAACGCAACATCAAAACTAAAAATGAAAACATCAAATCACTATGTTACAAAACACTTGTGCGTCCCAAGCTAGAAAATGCTTCATCTGTATGGTCTCCACATCCGCAGGTTAACATAAATAAATTGGAAAAGGTCCAGTTTCCAAACTTCTTTCTACAAAATCTATCATCATGGTCTTGTAGGCGTCAACATACCCCGTTACCTAGAAGTTCGACCAAGTTAACAAGGCACATGCACCCCTATAGCCAAATACATGCCAACTCGGATTCTTTAAAAATTCATTATTCCAACATGCCGTAGCCCTGTGGAATAGGTTACTCCCCCATAATGCAACACTGTCTAGTTAAGAAAAAAAATTGAATCGGCTGCTGGCTGCCAGTTGCCAATTCGATTTTGTTGAGAAAAATTTGAATCGGCTGCTGGCTGCCAGTTGCCAGTTGCCAAATCGATTTTTCTGAGTTAAATTTTTTTTTGAGAAAATTTTGAATCGGCTGCTGGCTGCTGGCTGCCAGTTGCCAGTTGCCAAATCGATTTTTCTGAGTTAAAATTTTTTTTAAATTTGAATCGGCTGCTGGCTGCCAGTTGCCAGTTACCAAATCGATTTTTCTGAGTTAAAATTTTTTTTGAGAAAATTTTGAATCGGCTGCTGGCTGCCAGTTGCCAGTTGCCAAATCGATTTTTCTGAGTTAAAATCTTTTTTGAGAAAAATTTAAATCGGCTGCTGGCTGCCAGTTGCCATTTGCCAATTCGATTTTTCAGAGTAAAAATATTTTTGAGAAAATTTATATCGGCTGCTGGCTGCCAGTTGCCAGTTGCCAGTTGCCAATTCGAATTTTCTGAGAAAAATTTGAATCGGCTGCTGGCGGCCAGTTGCCAATTCGAATTTTCGGAGTTAAAATATTGTTTGGAGCAAAATTTGAATCGGCTGCTGGCTGCCAGTTGCCAATTCGGTTTTTCAGAGAAAAAATTGAATCGGCTGCTGGCTGCCAGTTGCCAATTCGATTTTTCTGAGTTAAAATATTTTTTGAGAAAAATTTGAATCGGCTGCTGCCAGTTGCCAATTCGTGTCCACTAGGAACATCGAATTGGCAGCTGGCTTCCAGTTCGCAGTTGCCAATTCGATCCTATATTAAAATTTGAATTGGCTGCTGGCTGCCAGTTCGCAGTTACCGATTCGATAGAAAAATTCGAATTGTCAGCTAGGTTGTGAAGTTAGCTGCCATTTGCCAATTCCCGATTCAAAACTTTGAATCGGCTACTGGCAACTGGCTGCTAACTTCACTCACATCACAAAATAACGCTTAGGAGCATGAGGATTTGCTATTTGTTTACTTCTTGGAACGATCATATACGGATGAACTACACGTAGCATTAAATGATACTTTTCAAGAGACCCCTCAATATAACCACCATAAAACTCGCACCATCGTGCGTCGTAAACAATTTATCTGAAAGAATGATCACGAAACTATGGAAGCCCTGGAGGGCACTTTTGACTTATGACTTATAACTTGTGATTTGTGGAGGCCCCAGAGGGCACTTTTGACTTGTGACTTGTGACTTATGACTTGTTACTTATAACTTGTGACTTAGGAGTTGTGACCAAACAAATATATGTGTATGCTTTATCTTTCTTTACGTCCAACAAATACGTGGATAAAAACGGATGATACGTGAATCGGATTTTTATATTTAGCAAGACAGGTAAGTCAGTTTAAGTTGCATTATTAAAATAAAAACGAATTTTTACTAACAGTTTATGTCAAGAATTGATCAAATGGTGTAATAATGAAATACTTATTTCAGTTACGTCGAATAACGTTTGAATGACGTTTGCGACGTCACACAAAAAACTCTGATTAGGGACTCTACAAAAACAGCTGTAACTTCCTTAAAATTCAAGATATTAACATAATTTCTTTTGCAATTTGCTTATTTAACATTATCCTGTAATACTATGGAAATCTTAAAATAAATATTTTTGTCAAAATAGCAGGTTTTCCTGGAGACTGGCTCATTTATAGTTTGTATGGTCACAACTCCTAAGTCACAAGTCAAAAGTCAAAAGTGCCCTCTTGGGCCCCCACAAGTCACAAGTTATAAGTCATAAGTCAAAAGTCAAAAGTGCCCTCCAGGGCTTCCATACTCCAGGGCTTCCATACGAAACCGCGGAACGTAGGACTATTTGAATCGAACTATGTATGTTTGACGATAGAATTAAGCGACGGGAAGTGAACTAATTGTGTACGGGTGTGATGCTTTTATGTCGTGGGACGAGATAGTGACTTTTCAATATAATTAGAATTTGAGGTGATAAGTACAAAGCACAAAACCATCTTTTAAAGAAGACTGTTATATGCATTTCTGAAACAGGCGATTAGTTTAAGAAGTAACTCGGCTCTTTGCAGCCTTCATATTACAGGTAGCATCATCTCGCAATCTCGATTTAATTAAACACGAAGCATGCAGGGAATCAAATTAGCTTCCCCAGTTTACATATCCCGTAAAACACTACTTGTTCAATGATCTGCTACAGTCAAGATAAAGGCCAGCAATTTGGTTCGAATATAGCGACCAATGGACGTAGGTCTACGATCGAGCCCAGTAATCAAGACCAACTCCACTGATAATTAGGCGTGACTTAGATATACATGTATACAAAGCTACAGATAAGGTTTTAGTCAATTGGGTATTTTACCCCTGAGTTTCAATTTTGAATGGGTTTTGACAAATTTTAATTGGGTATTTAATAAAACTCAAAGGGTAAATAAGCTTTTATGTACTATTTTTCTCTTTAACACCATTTTCTATTTGGGTATTTCAGATTGTCTTTGCTTCTTCTTACTCCCTCCTCTCAAAATCAATTCTGTTTTTCAGAAAATTAATTGGGCAATTATCCCAATACGCAGCTTATCTGTAGCTCTGCATGTATAGATCCCATCCCTCTGGACAAATACTGACATTCATCAAATACCGATCGAAAATACGCAAGTGCTTCAAGACCGTGAATACTCGACTCGGATAGCGCTGGTTGAATATCCAAAGTTCGATCAAATTTACTAAGGAATATCACCACCGAATGTATCTAACGAATTAAAGTCAAGGGGGCACTAGATGCCTAGCAAGGGGGCACTAGATTCCCAGCAAGGGGGCACTGGATGTCTAGTAAAAGTATTAGGCTGTATAACCAGTAGCACATTCACTGGCTTACAGACACAGGTGAACGTGCTTTGGATCTGTCGCTGGGTTAAGACCGAATACTGTCTGTTAATGGTTAAGCACAAGTCTAAGATCAGACAAGAGCACAAACTTAGGACTAGAACTATAAGACTACGATTTGGCATCAAAGATGTCGAGTTTGCTTCATTAATTGATTTGACGTTATTTGTTGGATTTCATAGAAAAGAGCTTCAGATTCCTTGTATTATATCAATCTTTCATCATTGCTGTCCCTTTAGCAAAAACAGGACCTCGTTATTACTTGTACTTATATGGGTTATCATTGACTGAACGGTCTCAATAATTACACAATTATGATTTATGACCAGTTAGGAATGTTATATGTTGATTCACGTAAAAACACAGAATTGTATTTTCCCTGCAGAACCGGCAGTACCAGAATGTGCAAACGACGAGGGTAGTTACGGGACATCATGCTACAATGTGATACCCAGATCGACATGGCATAAAGCAAAGGTATGTATTTACATTATGTTGTGTATTTGTATATCGTGATATAACGTAATTTATTTAATGCTAACTGATGAGATATGGAGTTCTATCAGTGAAATAAAACCTATATCAGTCACTGGTTATCACCTACAATGTGACTGATATAAGCTCCGCCCCCTCACAGGGACTACTTTAATTTACCAAAATCTCAACACTAAAATGTCTGTAACTTTTTTATTACTGAACGGAAACATGTCATGTGGGGGGTTTTATTCTTAGTTAGACCATTTTCTACAAGTTGGTGTATGATTTAATGCAAAATTTTCACCTATTCACCATAATCCAAGATGGCGGATTTTGAAGTGAAAATATTAATGGAATAACATATTCATACGTAGCCTAACCACAGTGGTAATTTGGCATAAATAGAACCAGTTTTGACACCATAAAAGCATTAAATAAATAGAATATTTGTTTGTTTTGATTGAATATGGTTAATATCTCATCTTGTAGTGATAAAATTTTAATATTTTCACTCGCGCTACGCGCTCTTGAAAATATTGAATTTTATCACTACACGATGAGATATAAACCATATTCAATCAAAACAAACAAATATCCTCTATAAAGGTATGTTTCTAAATCATGTTGTGTGTTTGTATAACGTGATATAAGTAATAAAAGTATGTCTCTATATCATGTTGTGTATTTGTATAACGTGATATAAGTAATAAAGGCATGTGTAACCGTGTTACATGTATGTGTAACCGTGTTACATGTATAGGTCATGGTAGGCTTTCAGAAGTTGTTAGTGTGTAGATTGCTTATCTATACACCAGATAATAATTATTAGCACGTGACCAGTATAATATATATTTGGTAAATAGATTTGGGAAAGGTCACGTGTTGTCCATCTAAAATATGATTCGTCGCGGCACGAGCGAGAATCGGAGGGAATGAACTGGGATCTGGAGTTAGGGCAGTAGTTCAGTCCAGGTCTTGAATACACTAAGACGTTTTTATTATAGTACAGCGTAGTAATATTGTTGGATTTTTATATAACTTGTGTATAATTGTTGGACAATTTATGACAATAAAATATGATGAACTGGATGAAGTGGATTTGTTAAATCAGTGGACTCTAATTATAATGTATTTAAGGTAAATATAAATACGTTACAATTATTCCGTCAAACCGACATTTATGATCCCGAGGCAGTTAGCTCAAATTGTCATGAGCAGGCACCAGTGATAGTAACCTTGAGGTTACACGAATGGGAACTACAGAACCCACACACACACGACGGTGCACCCGCAACTTCTAGCGGCTACATCTGGGGAGAATCCGAGGTTAATAGCGTATTCTAATAGCTATTTACATCTTTAATATTATGTCGGATTATGGATTATAATCTAAGGTCCAGTATACAAAAACCGGAAGAAACTGATGGGATATTAACACCCAGATCAACACCAAAATCTACAAGTAATTTAAAAGAATTTCTTAAGCATACCAAGGAAAGAAATAAACTAATTCGAAAACAGTTTTATTCATCATTAAATAATGGTGACGACGTACATTCGATGCAAGATGATCCACCAAACTACGATGAAACCCGTAATACAACCATTAGAGGAGATGACCCAGGCGGAGACGTAGAAGTTATCGATTATAGGCCAGTGGGAAGTTTGAATCCTTCGATAGACGTTCAACATCCACCATCAATAAGGCATCAGACCTTATATCCCGATTTAACATTTGCAAGATCGAAAGTTCCGATAAGTGATTCTACGGAAGGAAAACGAATAACTGACAATGACTATAAATTAGTGCAGGATCTGGCGACTCAGGACGAAGAGCAAGCTTCTAGACATCAAACGTCAAGTTATAACGGTAAAATGTCAAATTTACGTATTATTAAATTATCTCCGTTTACAGGGCAACAATCTTTTTTGGCTTTTTTGAGCAGGTTCGATACATTTTGTAAATTGAATAGCATAACAAAAGATCAAAAATGTGATGTTATAAATTTTTATTTAGAAGGGAATGCACGTATTTATTATGACAATTTGTCGGATGGGGTCAAATCAGATTTTACGGCTTTGACGCAGGCCTTAAGTAGTAGATTCCAAGCGAAAGAATTAGATTATAATTTAATATCAATTAAACAAACTAATTTAGAATCAGCCGAGGAATACATGTCCAGGGCTCTGCAGGTGGCTACGGACTTGAAGTTAGACGAGGCTATATTACTATCTTTGATAATTAATGGTCTGAAAGATGATATAAGAAAACAGGTTATATTAAAACAACCACAGTCCTTGTCAGAATTAAGCAAATTTGTTAAATTATGCGAGGTTACAAATTCGTTGTCAGTCAATTCGCTTGAGGCCAAGTTTGATACATTATTGTTAGAATGGAAACAATTAAAGTCCGAAAGGCAAACCGATCATGTCAATCTTATCGAGGGCAATCAGATGGGACATAATTACAGGATGCCTACACAATACCAATCTCGTGCAAATCATAGATTTGATCGCGATAGGTACCAGTCAATGGCAGATGGGAACAATCAGAGATATACATCTCAGTATGAGAGGTTTGCTTACCAAAAGCCGAAAATTATAAATCAGTATACGATAGAACCAAGAAATTATAGGCCAAGTAAATGTAATAAATGTGGTAGACAAAACTGTCCTATGGATAGACATTGTATAGCAGTAGGAAAACAATGTCATGGGTGTAAAAGATACAATCATTTTTACTCCCAGTGTAGATATGGTAGAAAATGATGTGATTTTGCCAATACAGGAATTCGCAATTTGCCTTTAAAAAGGAAAAGAAAAATAGTAAAAGCTATTAATTGTATAAGTGAAATTTCGGAGAATTTTATTTCTGTAAATTTAGGAGATCGTAATGTTCAAGCATTATTGGATACGGGAAGTACCATTAGTTGCATAAGACATGATTACTTCATTAATAGCACGTTAAAAAGCAAAACCATAATACCTACGTCATTAAAATTTAAAACGGCGGTAGAAGGAAAACCTAATGACATTTTAGGAATTATTAATTGCATGATCAATATCAACGGGGAATTGTTTAACCACGATTTTTATATCATTGACAATTTGTTTAGATCAGTTATTATAGGAATGGATTTTTTCAAAAAATACAATGCTTATATGGATTTTAAAAGCAATAAGTTTACTGTAAATCAGAATTTCATTGCTCATATAGAACAAAACCAGAAAATAACATTGCGTACTAATAAGTCTATTAAAATACGGCCACAGAGTATGCGAAAAATACCAGTACTTATAAACCATAAAACAGTGTCAGATAATTTTATTTTAAATTCTGAATGTGACATGATATGTAATATAGTTTGCAAAAGAAAACAACATAAAAAGGTTATCTTAATTCCGTTTAATAATTACACGGACGAGGTACAAGTGGTACAAAAAAATGCGGTAATTGCGAGTATTGAAAATATAGACAACATAGGACAATCGGTTCAATACGAATTAAATAATGATAAATTGTCGGAAATGTCCAATTCAGAAAATCCGCTTACATTTAATATATCGGAAAAATTCAAGCATAATACGGACTTATTAAAAACATTGAATAACCATAAACAAGTGTTTAGTAAAACAAGTACCGATATTGGTTTGGTTAAAGATTTCGAGTGCACGATAGAAATAATGGAAAATGCTTTACCGATACGTTCTAGACCTTATTTTTTGCAACCGGGTATGAGATCAGTTCAAGAAAAAGAAATTAACGAGTTATTAAAAGCGGATATAATAAGGCCATCTACATCTATATTTAGTAGTCCTGTTTTATTCGTGAAAAAGAAACAATTAAATGAATCGGATAAGGCAAATTATAGATTAGTTATTGATTACAGACATCTTAATAAAATCGCGAAGAGGATGTATTTCCAATTACCGACATTATCAGATATATCAAATGTTATTGCAGAAAAAAGGCCAAAACTATTCACAAAAATAGACATAAAGTCCGCGTTTCTTAGTCTCCCTTTAAACGATAAATCTAAAAAATTCACGTCATTCATAATTAATGGCGGTGAGAGTTATGAATACAATAGACTCCCATTTGGTTATGTAAATTCACCTGCGTATTGGTCTATTTATTTAAACAAAGTTTTAAAGCCGGTACTTTATAAATCAGCATTGAGTTACATGGACGATATATTGATATTTTCAAATTCAATAGAAGAACACGTTAAACACATTGATCAAGTATTACAATTATTGAAAGATGCAAATTTAAAATTACAATTGCCTAAATGTGAATTCGCGCAAAGCAAAATATCATTCTTAGGTATGATTATTGACCAAAATACGTTACAAGTAGACCCCAAGAAATTACAAGTTATTAAAAACTTTCCAGTACCAAATAACCAAAAGTCTTTAAAAGGATTCTTAGGCATGACGTCTTTTGTGAGAAAATTTATAAGGGACTATTCTAAGATAGCATTTCCGCTAAATACACTTTTGAAAAAAGATACGTTATATAAATGGACAAATGAACATCAGACGAGTTTCGATAAAATTAAACAAACTTTGATTGATCAACCAATTTTGAAACTTCCTAAATTCAATGAACCATTTGATTTATATACAGACGCAAGCGCAATGGCCTTAGGATACATTCTAACTCAGCCCGACCGGCATGGCAAATTAAAAGCAATTGTTGAATTCGGTGGCAGAACCCTACGTCCTAATGAAAGCCGCTATTCAAGTTGCGAACTTGAACTGTTAGCAATTATATATGCATTAAGACAGTGTAAAAATTATATAATCAATGTCCCTATTAAAATATATACGGACAACAAAGCATTGACTTATTTGCATTCAACAAAGCACACCAACAATAGATTATATAAATGGGCGATAGAGTTGGAAAATTACAATTACACTATTGAGTACAGGAAAGGAAGTTTGAATCCGAGTGATTATTTAAGTAGAATTAAACACGAGGATTCACAGGAAAGTGAGACAGTTGAAGACATTTTAAAAGATTGTCAGTGTTTATATACTTACGACCAGGGCAATATCAATGTCATGACAAGGGCACAAACCAGGCAAAGCAACTCCCCACAGGAAGTCAGTAAAATTCCCATTGAAGATAACGACAATCAAACCAAAGCAAAAGACGCAAATAAAATACAAATTAAAAATAATATAAATAAATCTAATATAAATAATGAAACAAATAATGACGTAATACCACAGGAAATGAATTTGGGGAAATTACAAAAGGAATGTAGTGATTTTAAGGATATATTTAAATATCTTGAAGGGGGAATACTACCAGAACAAATAGATAAACGTAGGAGCATTAATTACATATCGGGGCAATATGAGATAATCGACGGAGTATTATATCACTTCTACGAATCGAGAGGGAAACATATGACGAAAAAACAAAGGCAATTAAAACAAATAGCGTTACCGAAAGTTATTAGAAATGATATATTGTACAGTTATCATGATCAGTTAGGACATTTTGGAGCAGAGAAGTTGTTTTGGACGATCAGAGAATTTTATTATTTTCCTAAAATGTTTCAGGAAATTAAGGATTACGTCATTTCGTGTGATAAATGTCAAATAAATAAACATAACTATGGACAGAAACCCTATCCATTACAATCTATGAACATTCCGAATAAACCATTTGAAACGTTACATATTGACATTGTCACCTGTGGAAAGCAAAGTGATGAATTTAAGTACGTCCTCTCGGTAATTTGTTCTTTTTCAAAATATGTTCTATTCTTTCCATTAAAAACACAAAATGCGGAAGAGATTGCCGAAACTTTATATCATAAGGTTATAAGTGTATTCGGGGCCCCAGGGGTTATAATGTCGGATCGTGGGCCCAATCTTTTAAGTGGGGTAATGGACAAATTATATGAGACATTTAAAATAAAAAAGTGTAGAACTTCGTCATATCACCCCATGGCTAATGGTCAAGTTGAGAGAGTACACAGAACTCTATTTACGGTATTACGAAATATGTTAGATAAAGAAAGTGATTGGCCCAATAAGTTATCTTCAGTACACCTAGCTTATAATAGTACGGTTGTTGAGTCGACCGGTCTTTCCCCATTTTTTGTCGTCTTCGGTAGACAACCAAAATTGCCCACGGATAATTTAATTACGGACAGTAAATTAAAAACGAAACCTGAATATTATGCGCAGGAATTAAGTGATAGGTTAAAAATAATTTGGCAAATAACCAAACAAAATCTACAACGAAGTAAGATGGACATGAAAACTCAATATGATAAAAAGGCTCAAGATAAACAGTTTAATTTAGGAGATATCGTATTAGTAAAGCAGGACAAAATACCGCCTAACGCTTACCGTAAACTGTATAGAAAATATTCAGACATTCTATATTACATTACCAAGGTATTGTCAAACAATACTTATGTGGTCAGAGAAGTTGAAACGAATCGAGAAATTCGTTCCCCAGTTAATGTTAACAGGTTGAAAAGATACTACAGTCCCACCGATTTTAGACAGTATTATGATAAAAATACGAATACAGGTAAAACTAGGAATACAGGTAAAAACAATACAAGGGAACCAGACCTAATTACCGAAAGTCCGAAGAGTAATACAAATAACAGTCAATTACCTCAAACCGCAGGCCAAGCAAACAAAAAGAAATGGTACCGTGCGATAAAAATATTGAAGGTAAAAACTGAAAATAAGAATAAACTGTATTTAATTAAATGGTCAAATAAACGTTATCGTAACTCATGGATCCCACGGGCAGATGTATCAGATACTTTAATTAGAGAATATTTTATAAACAAATCCAGAAAAAAACCAAGACAATAAATGCATGTGACCTGAAGAAGCCATGGCTATGAGCAACCAATGTTGCTGTCAGTATTATAAAACATTGAACCAAAAGTTACGGATATTCATAAGAACAGGACATTATGTACATAGGTTATCAGGTAGATGAGACCATAGGGTACTAATTAGCATATTATTATATTATGCCAACGTATGAAGTCAATACTTAACTATCGGTCAATACTTATTCCAGAGACAAAAACATATGTGAGTAATTGAGTATGCTGTGGAAATAACCAAGTAAATACAAGGCAAATGTCAGGTAATTGATAGTAGAATAGGCTAATTATGTACAGTGAGATAACGGCTACACAGGTAAGACTGTGAAAATAATTAAGGATAAATAGATAATACGATAAAAATAGACGGTAATTAGGATGTATGATTGGTACTTTCAGCAGTAAAAGAAAGTATTAACCAGATATAACTGGCTAGTTGTTATAATAATATAAGATACATGTGAGGGCAATAAGTACACGCTGTAATGATATGTAGTTATTCAGAGGACATTAAAGCCAAACTATTAGTATTAATAGTTCTTAGTGCATGGTTCATTGAAGTTTGAGATGTTCATTATTTGATATAGAGACCAATTAAACGTATGTTGTAACCATGTATAAAAGTCAATAATGAATAGGAAATAAAGAGATTGTAAAGAGGGCCCAAGTGAAAAAAAAATAAATGTGAGAATTAGCTGAATGTCTTAGTTACTTTGGATAACAAGCCAAGGATTTCAATTCATTTTCAGTTAAAGTGAAATAATGCGGCAATTTTATTTTAAAATTAATGAAGCCGATTATTTAGATCAGCATAACTATGCCAATTGTTGAAAGGGAGCAAGTTTGCGCACAAGTGTTCCCTATTCCTTTGAACAAGATTAAAATTAATTTTTCGAAGCTAAGCTAATAAAAGGAATACATACAATAGGCAAATGTTTGTTATGCGCGGATGAAGTAATTTTGCAAAGAGGCAAATGAAAACAGCTGTTGAATGGGGATACATATATAAGATGATGTTAGAATAATAATTAGTTTAAGTACGTGATGGTACGGAACAAGTTAAGAAAAAAAAACAGAACTTGAAAAGGTTAAAAAAAAAAAAGAATTCTGTCTGATCAACAGAACTAATTCGTTAATTAACCTAGAAAGTATTGGACCAAACATTACAACTATAATTAAATTATAAATTGTGTGTCCTTAGGGTGTTTTCAACTTTTAGGAGTAACATATACATTGGACTTAAGTGTGTCCATGGGTTTAAGCATAATTAATGCACTGTAGTTGGATATTTTTCATAGACTCAAAATCAAATGAGTTATTTGAAACTAGTAATCCAAGGTATATAGAAGATATACAGTATCTATGAGTAATTGTAAAAATATGGTAGAACATATGTGAAAAGAATCAATATGTGTATAAATATTGTTATGAGTTATAGCCATATCATAAAGATATTCAGCCTCTGTTGCCATATTTAGGTATCACATAACAACTAGCTAGTATCAAGTTTCTAGATATGTGCTGGGATACAATACGTATAATAATATAATTACGAGTTATGTAGGCAACTAGCCACATCATAGAGGTATTCTACCTAGGTTGCCATATTTGGAAATCATGTAGCAGCTGATCGGTGCCAGGTTCCTAACTGTCTGTAATAACTGGCAACCATAAATGTCTCAGGATAAACGGTGTAACATAAACACAATATTTGCTGAGCCAGGTATATTATCGTTAAGTGTGTTTACACAATACTACACAATTGACAGACATTATCAGCAATGATCATAAGATAGATAATTGAGTAAATCGTAGGATCAACAGATACGGACGTGTTAATAATTATACACAAGAAAACAATAGAGGGGAAATTATTGACTAGGCAATTTAGTAATATTATCCAAATTATGATGAGTACAAATTACACAGAATGATTGGATACATAATGGTCCGAGGAAACCAATAATAAATACCAATGGGAAATACTTGATGAATTAGCGATAAACACATACTGATCTAAAAAGAGATATATACTAATGTATACCTGTGAATCATACTTAGGAAGTATACATAAAAATGATAAAAACAATAATAATATAATACAGGAACAGATAAAGCTTTAATTTGATTTTTATTTTTTTTTAGGTAAGATGGCAAAGACCTTACTTGTACTGAGTATCCTGGTGATAGGGTCAACGGCGGAATCACAAGACATACTAAGATTAAATCAAGGCATACAATTCTCAAAAACTAAAGATATTTATTTTGCTACCAATGAGTGGATTCACACAATAAGGTTTAAATTGCCTGAACAAATTAGTTTTGTTGGTGGTGTGACACTGTGTAAAACTAGATTTTATTCAAAGAAAGGATGTCCTTTGTCTGTTGAAATAAATGCACTTATAAAACATTTAGAAGCCGATACTGCTATCATATTTAAGACATTGGAAGGAATTATTCCTACTATAGAGTTCAGTAAGCCAAACAGAAGGGATGGCCCTTTATTAGGCTTTATAGGAGATTTAGGTTCAAAGTTATTTGGGATAGCGACAACATCACAACTAAATATATTAAAAAGTCATATAAATAAACTAACGACAGTGGCCAATCAAATGACCCAGACTTTTACTAAATCTGAGGACGGTCTGTCAAGCTTTGTACATCATGTAAATGAGGAATTAGAATTGTTCCATAGATTTGTTGCCAGTGAAAAGGCAATGATCCAGTCTTTAGTACATAAATTTGGATCGCAAGACCAAGAACATGAAATAGCGGAAGCCGTCATTTTAGAATATACAGACAAATTTGCAAGGGTTAAGGCTCATTTTAACAATTTGCTCAGAGGGGTACAAATGTTAAATGCAGGAAAACTATCATCTTACATTATACCAGCTGAACGGTTACAGTTCGCTTTGGATAATATAACAAATGTATTATCTAAGGATTTCGAATCGTATCAGTTGATTTCAAAAGATGCGGCATTTTATTTTCAAAATGCTAAGTTCATTTATGGACGCAAAGACGATATTATATACATTAGCATTAGTATGCCAATAGTACAGAAAAGGGAATTTACTATGTTTAGAATACAGTTATTCCCCATTCCTTTAAATGATGATTTAGATAATAGAGATGTGAGTATGCTTACTGATATTAATGACGTCATAAATATTGAAAATCCAAACTATCTAGTAATAAACGAACAAGATCAGTCGTTTGCAAAATTAGATGATTCTTTTTTAAAGGAATGTGTACAATACGCTAGCTTTATGTTATGCTACAATGAGATAATATTCAATAAAGCAAATCAAGACAATTGTCTAATTGAACTATACAAGTATGATAATATTACAAAAGTAAATAACTTATGCAATCACAAAATGATACAGGATGAGCTTAGGCCAAAGTTAACAAGGCTAAGTAAAGATAAGATACTAGCTATTCAGCAGAAAAATACACAAATAATTTGTTTGGGACAGAACGTTACAAAACTTAATGACTGTAAATTTTGTGTACTCACAGTGCCATGTGGATGTAAGATTGTCACAAACTCTCATGAAACGGACATGTATTTTTCGGAGTGTAAACTTGATTATAATGTATCAATAAAAATGGTACATCCGATCAATATGCCATATTTGAGGTATTTTTTCAATGACTCATTGCTGAATGAAATTATTTCAAATAATAGTCAGGTAAATCCAAATGAAATAAAATTACCTCAATATAAAATATTCGAACATCAATCCAAAAAGATATTAGACAAGACAAAACGAGTTGAAATATCGCTAAAGCATTTAGCCACTCAAGCGAAGAAAAATAAAATAGTTTACTCAAATATAGCGGAATCATTATGGAACGACAATACGGGAACTTCAAGTTCTACGATATATAATGTGATTTCATTAGCAGGCATCATGCTCACTATAATAAATACATTATGTATATTTGTGATATACCGCAAACTAAATTTCATGATTTTAACGACTACAATGATAAGACAGGTAAATGCGATGGAATTAAAGTACGTCACAACTACGACACAAAATCCTTATGATTCATTTTTTGAAAGCATAAAGACTAATATAGAATATGAACATTTCATATTAGCTATAGCTTTGTTGCATCTGGTAGTAGGAATAGTCATACTAACACAGGTGTATGGGAGTAAACGGAACCGGGGCACTTACCTATACGTACATTTATCTAATGGTGTACACTGTATAGACATACCACTCATAACCTTGCAATCGTGTCCAATTGAATGGGAAATAAAAACCAACAGTACTAATGACTTAATAGTAGGATTACAAGGACGGTGGTTGTCCAAGTTAGTTATGAATACATCTCAACTCTCGATAATAAACAAACTAACCAAAGTAAAACTAACCATTCCCGGTTTTATAAGATTAGACTTGTTCACTTATTACAAGGTCAAAAAAGTACTAAATACCACATATTTCACGAAAATAGGGGTTATTCACAATGGTGTTAAACAGTAATATAAATCAGTACTTCCGTAAGGTGAATGATGAAATCATGTATTGGTAAATTTGAAATTTGTCTGAATTTATAAATGTATTTGAATACCACTGATGATGGTATGTGTGTGATTGAAGTTTTTTTTGTATTCAAGGCTGTTATTTTTATCTGAATACAATTGTATGGATATGATTGAGGTATTTGATGTTCAAATTTGTTTATTTTATTTGAATACAACTGTATGGGTGTGTTTGATAAAGGTATTCAAATCTGTTATTTTATTGAAATATAGTTGATGTGTAATCAATGAATTTATATTTTAAATTTTTGTTTGTTTTATTTAAATACAATTGGGTATTTAATTTTATATCTTACATTAAGTAAAAAAAAAAAAAAAAAAAAATTTTTAATGGTTAATTAATTTTTATATATACACGTATGGGAATGTGAACATTACATTATTTTAATTATGGGGCAACTACATAATTACTAGAATTGGGTTGCATCAGTTTACATTTGATAACAATGTAGTATTTTAAATTGTGTTATTTTATATTTATTTCTACGGATGTATTTAGTGTCTTGCATGTACAATAAATGCATCCCGGCTGTATATATTATTATCATTATTATTATCAATTGTAATTAGACATTAGATCGTAGTATCTGTCAAGAGTGCGATCGATTTTACTAATTAACGATGAGATCCAAAACGATATATGTGGATGCCGGGCGATTGGCTGAATATTCAAAATATTTTAAAGTCTTATTACAAAATTGTGATAAATCGTGTTTCGTTTTTGAAGAACTAACAACTTCTTTTGTGTACAGGGGTAACTACAAAAATAAAAAAGCTAATAAATTTTTAAAATATTTTTTTAGGACGATTAATAATGCAACTGATGAATCCCTAAATGTGGAGGGTTGGTTGATGACAACCATTTTAAGACAAATTCCAATAGATTTTGTGGTGGATATAACCATGTTCTATCAAATCAGTTTATTAGAAAATGAGTTACTTCATTTAATTAAATGTAATAGTGACAAACAAACTATAGTAATAGAAAACATTCATTATTTTTACGGAACTTCAAAATTTATGGATATTTACATCCAAACATTTTTGAATACTATTCCAACTGTATTCCGTCCACCAAAAGAATATCTTATGGAGCCTGATGTGAATTTTCTTTTACAAAAATTGGACAAATTAATTTTAGAAGCAAATGTTTGGGTGACAGACACATGTCAACTATGTACTGAATCAGAAGTATTTTTAAATTATACATTTGGTCAATATTTAAGAATCACGTATTGTTGTCATTCCACGGTGCACAGAAGTTGTTATAGTTATTGTATTAATAATAGCTTTCAATGTAGTGTCTGTGGGACCAGTATTTTTAAAGTATTAGATATTCGGAAACAGGTCCTTAAAACAGCGAAAATATTTAGAAATAATTGGTTGACCCAGCAAATAACATACGGAAATTTAGATTTACAAAATTGTGTCATACACTACAAGGATGTTAGAAACGATGAAAATTTTGAATGTTCAGCCAGGGTTAGTTATATATAGTGTGTTGTGTGTTTTAAATATTTTATCTTTGTTAAATTGATGTGACATGTTTATAAAATATTATTGTAACTTTAAGGATGCATCAACATGCATCCTGGCTGTAAATATTATTCATAAAGTTTATTGAATCCATTGCTTACAATTATTATTATAAATATTACAAAAATAAGATATACAATGGAAATAAATGTTAATATTAATGCCAGGCGGCTAGCTGAATATTGTGAGTATTTTAAACGTTTTATTGATTTGGAGGAATTGGACGATATAGAATATGATGACGATTGGTCATCTTCTTTTAAAAGGTTATATGAACCAGAAAATTGTAAAACGTTTACGGACTTAAAAACTTCTTTCGTGTATAGGGGGGATTATTCGGTTGAATTGGCAAATACTTGGCTATCACATTTTTTAGAACAATTAAGTGGTTTTGATGAGGGATTTATGGATTTTGAAGATTGTTTAATCCAAGAAATTTTAGAAAAAGTACCTTTAGATTTTTTGATAGATTTAATAGTATTTTATGAGGTACCTCTTTTGGAAACACAATTGATTTATTTGATTAAAAAAGATTCAAAAAAACAATTAAGTATTATAAAAGGTATTTATTTTCATTATAAAAATACCGACCTCATGAAACCTTTTTATAAAGCATTTATAAATAATACTGCACTACCACCATCCATATCTTCTAAACCAATTGAATATGTGATGCAATTATCCAATTATAAATTATCTAGAAAAATCAAAAAGGCTACAAGACATATGAGATGGTCAAAGAAATTTGTTTTGGACCAATGTAATTTATGCGAAGATTTTAGAAGTTTTCCTTTTCATAAATTTGGGGAGATTTTCAAGATTACATGGTGTTGTCAGTCAACAATACACGAAAGTTGTTTGAAGTCTACATTTCGAAATAGACTTATTTGTGGTATTTGTGGCCACCATTATTATAAACCAACATTCAATGGAAATGTACTTAAAAACAGAGGAAATATTATTAAACACAATATAATTAAAAGACAAATTTTATATGGAAATTTAGATTTAAGAAAATATTACATTAATGAAAATGTATAGTGCGGTTTAGGAGACTTAAATATTCAGCAGCTGATATTGTATATATGTTTATTGATCTTTTGTGTGGGTTTTTAGATGTGTTTAAATCATTTATAACATATCATTAAAATAATTTCATGTTTTTATCATATTAATTGTGTTACATTCATCTATTATATATTATTTGGAATGAACCATTGTTATTTAATAAAAAAAAAAAACAGCCCAGTTCATTACTTCAATTTAAGTTTAAAAGGGGACTTTTAAAAATCATTTTGGGGGCAGATGTAACCGTGTTACATGTATGTGTAACCGTGTTACATGTATAGGTCATGGTAGGCTTTCAGAAGTTGTTAGTGTGTAGATTGCTTATCTATACACCAGATAATAATTATTAGCACGTGACCAGTATAATATATATTTGGTAAATAGATTTGGGAAAGGTCACGTGTTGTCCATCTAAAATATGATTCGTCGCGGCACGAGCGAGAATCGGAGGGAATGAACTGGGATCTGGAGTTAGGGCAGTAGTTCAGTCCAGGTCTTGAATACACTAAGACGTTTTTATTATAGTACAGCGTAGTAATATTGTTGGATTTTTATATAACTTGTGTATAATTGTTGGACAATTTATGACAATAAAATATGATGAACTGGATGAAGTGGATTTGTTAAATCAGTGGACTATAATTAAAATGTATTTAAGATAAATATAAATACGTTACAATTATTCCGTCAAACCGACATTTATGATCCCGAGGCAGTTAGCTCAAATTGTCATGAGCAGGCACCAGTGATAGTAACCTTGAGGTTACACGAATGGGAACTACAGAACCCACACACACACGACGGTGCACCCGCAACTTCTAGCGGCTACACATGTCTCTAAATCATGTTGTGTATTTGTATAACGTGATATAACGTAATAAAGGTATGTCTTTATATCATGTTGTGTATTTGTATAACGTGATATAAAGTAATAAAGGTATGACTCTATATCATGTTGTGTATTTGTATGACGTGATATAACGTAATAAAGGTATGTCTCTATATCATGTTGTGTATTATAGCATAAAAACGGTGATTTTGCCCATACGTTAACGGGACGAAAACACCATGCGTAAACATAAAGATTCACGCGCTGTTAACGTCCAGTTTTACGTATGCTTATTTCAGGGCCGCGCCGGCGACTATAAACGTTGTACAGCGTCAACTGAACAGTAATTCTCATTTTATTACTAACGACTAATTAGTTTTCTATAATATTTCCATAATATTTAAATTATAAATGTAAACAAACCCGCAGTATCCATGTTTTCTTTGTATTTGCCGATCCCGGAAATTGACGTGCATAACGATAACTGGTATGACGTAACGTTTGTTTTCGTGACGTCGCCACAAAATCTCCCGCCAAAATATCATTATTTTGACAAACAAAAGCATTAAATGGTGTTTTGTATGCTATAATAGCGTTTACGCATGTTTATTTCGCTTTATAACATATGCAGAGTCCCTCGGGAGCGTTGGTGCCCTCGCCCTGGCGGGCTCGGGCACCAACCGTCCCTCGGGACTCTGCAGATGTTATAGCCCGAAAACGCATGCGTTAACCCTACATTTGTATAACGTGGTATAACGTAATAAAGGTATGTATTTACATTATGTTGTGTATTTGTATAAGGTGATATAACGTAGTAAAGGTATGACTCTATATCATGTTGTGTATTTGTATAACGTGGTATAACGTAATAAAGGTATTTATCCAGTCACTTCCGGCAAAATCTGCCAGTTAACTGGGTACCGATTAAACTTAGCTATAATCGGTCACCTGGTCATGTGATTAGTGATAATCCGTCACCTTACCATGTGATCTGACGGACTTCTTCTTATTTGAGAGTCGCCGGTTGCAATTCCGTGCCCGAGGGTGAGGTTTTCCTATCCTAAATGAGCTGGTGGTTGATCGGTTATTTTCTTTGACTTACCTGCGTCAACACGACGTCTATCAAAGATTGCACCGTCGAGTAGGACAACTTCAACCAGGAATACAGGCAATAAAAAAGACACATGCATTTATTTAAGAAATAAAAATATGTTCACGTATTTTGTCGGTGATTAAAACACGGGCAGGATCGAGTTCGGATGCGGAAAAAATAAATCACGAGAGCGTAACACATGTTTACCTAACTACACGGCTCACTTTAATCTTTTATTACGCTCACACCTTTTTTATCATAACATGAAGCAAATAGTGCTTTATAAAAAATAATACTTTCACAACCTTCCAACATCCCGATGTATATTTTCTAGAAGTTGAATTAAACACTAAAGTCTTGCCATTGGATAAAAATATAAAAAAAACACGAAATGCACGTGCGCTCCAGAATCTAGTAACATGACGGGTTTCATTAAACTTACAATTAAAGCTATTCGTCATCAAAACAAACAACTAACTTATATATATCTCGTTTCAGACAACTTGTGCGTCGGTTGCTTACCGTTACGTTGCTGTTCCAGACTCGATAGAGGAGATGCAAGCTATCCTGTCGTGGTTGAAGGGTATCGATACATGTAAGTTGAATGTGCGTGAAGTTGACAATTATGGCACTATAATGACGTTACGGATATTTGTAGCATAAAAACATGAGTTTTCCCATACATTAACGGGACGAACGGCATGCGTAAACATAAAGATTTACGCGAGAACGCGCTGATGGTATTCAGTTTTACCAGAGACAGTAGATTTATATGTATCTATGTCTCTGGTTTTACGTATGCTCATTTCAGGGCCCAGCCGACGACAATAAACGATTAACATATGGACTGCAATACTCATTTGGTTATTAAGGATGCTGGAGCGGTTCAATGCGCATGCGTCATTTGTCATAGTACGTTATGTGCCTTATAAATGTAAAAATGTGTCAAAATAATCTAAAATAAATCAAGTTGAACAGTTTTGATAAGTATTATGCAATAAAATTAGAAAATTCTCATCGAAATGACGGTTTCCATTCCGAGAAAAATATTACATTACAAAATAGGTGGGTGGGGTAAAAAAATAAAAATATTGCTATTTATGCCAAATGACTTTTTTGGGAGTCAGGTTCGTTTGGTAATGTTTGTTTATTGTGTGTTGATGTGTTTTCGCGATATTTACATGTTCAATAAATTTATTTTAAGAGTTTTCATTGATTTTCTCAGCATTTTAGCCACATTTAACCAAAATAAAAACAAAAATTGCGAAAAAGGTACCTCCGTGACATATATTTTTTATTGCATAATTTTGAAGATCTATGTCACTGGACTTATTTCACAAAATATAAAAAAAAGTTTAAGGTGGGGAAAAAAGTTATTAGGGTTTTACCTTGGTGCTATTTTGCTGCATTAAATATGAAGTGGGTGGGGTAAAAGAGCAATATATATTAGACTAAAATTGAATATACCCTTTTTGGTATCTTGATCATGTATAACAATGTGTATCCTAACTATATTGAAAAATATTTTATTATTTAGATCACAGACATCAAATAAAAATGTCAAATTTGAACACCACCACCAATTTACCAATTTCCATGGAATTATAAAAATAATTCATACACACTTCAATCAGGGGTGATTACCCGAAAAACGAGTTCCGTGACCTATTGTTTTTTCACCATATTTTGTGTCAGGATAGATTTGTTTACTTCCTGGCAAAATTTGAGCAAATTCTGAAGGTGGGGTCCTAAGCGCTCCAACATCCTTAATGCTGGTTCATTTTCTATAATATTTAAATAACACATTTAAACAAACCCGCATTAGGCCTACACAAGTTTTTTTGGTGTTTCCCGATCCCGGTAGTCGACGCTCATAACTAAAACTGGTATGACGTAACGTTTGTTTACACGACGTCGCAATAAACTTTCCCGCCACAATGTCATGATTTTGAAATACAAACGCATAAATTGATGTTGTGTATGCTATAATAGCGGTTATGCTTGTTTTTCGTGCTATAACATCTTCAAGTACCTGACGGGCTTGAGCACCAAAACCGTTCCTCGGGACTCTGCAGATGTTATAGCACTAAAGGGCATAGTTACGTTAACCCTACATTTGAAGCACGATGCGATTGACATTGCGTTTCTTTCTCTGTATAGTAATGGAACCAGCTTCTAAAACACTATGTTCACTGTAATGTTTATTGATGAATCACTATAATTCATTGATAGCAAATGATAAATAAATATAAAGCTACGGGTTGTGTTAGAATTGTACATATTGACGGGCGTAAGTACATTGAGTTCGAAATGAACATTTTATTAGGGCGTAACTACACTATCGACAAATTTAAAAAAGGGTGTAACTGCTAGTTACGCTCTATACTAAATACTATTTCACTAACACACTTCAAGATACCAAAAGGGCTTACAAATTTCGGCCAAAGTCTATTTCCCCGAGACTCGGCACCATTCCGTCTGTCAAATTCCCACCTATTGAGAACAGCCTTCTGTCAGAAGTCCCGTGTATGCCTGCCACCCCCAGGGGAAAACATTGATAAGTGCGTAATGAGCCATTGATTTTCAAAATGTATCAGTACATTACATTTGAGAAACACAACTGAACTTGTATGGGTGGTATCACTTAACACTTTACTGTGGCTTGATTATACATGGCAGTACACATCACACATTCATAGTCTTTTAGTAATGCAGCAGTCTGGTATATTTTAAAACCATTTGGTAAGGACCATCTACAACACATAACAATGTACAAAGCTGCAGCAACTTCTCTTTTTTGTTTGAACCCTCGCATGTTGCATACATCTTCTTTCAGATACTAAATGAGCCTATATATCTACTGACATTTCATAACGCAGTGATCTTGCATTACTTGTGGGGGGAGGGCACATCCAGTGAAATACATTTCTGCATTCTGAAACAAATAAATACATACTATTATTTATAGCGGTAGCACGGTGGCCGAGTGGTTAGTGCTCTCGACTACCAATCCCGATGTCCCGGGTATGTTAGTGAAACAATGGGTTTATTCGAAAAGAGCTAGGGTAACGACACAGATTCTTTGTATCACACAAACTTTCTGTCTAAGATCCCCCTAGAAGCCAGAGGTCATTGGTGAATTAGGCAGGGATAAAACCGAATGGCCCCTCCCCTACCAAATATTGTTCATGATTTCATGAACACTTGACTCGTTGCTCCATTTTAATACACTAGCTTACTTTATTTTATGGATTGTTCATGAATACTTCATGAAGTAATATCTTACACATTTAGCAGTGGCTGACCCATCTGTGTGGTTTATGAACTTATTACAGCATTTAAACCTTAGTTCATGAAGAACTTGTTGAAGAACTATGGTTCATGAACTGTCTTGAACAGAAAATGGGACATTGACATATATAACAGAAATGTAATGAACTGTTCATGAACAACAAAATGTGAATTATTCATGAATTCTGCTGGTGGGGTTTTAGGCAATGTATTAATACATACCATAAATGAAGACTTTATATGTCAGTTTCTGTCCCTTTTAGCACTGTTGAATGGCTGTATAGTTTACTTGCAACCCTGCTGTTCCAGAACTTCTGCAGAAGCTTCTTGTATAGCAATAAATTGGCTGAAATAAACAAAGAATTGTTGTAAACTAGAACTAGAACTTGAACCGCAACGGTGGCATATCTCATGGGAAGGGGATGGTAACATTTATGTCATTATTATTCAACTTCTCTAGCCATGTGAACAAACGTTTTGGTTAAATGCAGTTAAAATTCCATCATTTACAGTCATGTACAATGTATACAATGGGGCAGTGGTTTTGTAAAACTTTGAAGAAAATCCAGCAAATTGCAACTATTATGTTCATAAAACTAGACTAAGTAACAAACTAAATGAGACCGATTTCATTAACAGCTATGAAAACTGCAAGTAAATGAACAATCTCATCAATCGTGACTATATATGACCTCATAACTAAACTAACTAAAAAACTATATGACTGAGATACACATCAACAGCTATGAAAACTGCAAGCAAATGCCCAATCTCACCAATAGCGGCTAAATATGACCTCTTAACTAGACTAAGTAACTAACTATATGACTCAGATATCATTAACAGATATGAAAATTGCAAGTAAATGTACAATCTCACCAATCATGGCTATATATGACCTCATAACAAGACTAAGTAACAAACTCTATGACTGAGATATCATCAACAGCTATGAAAACTGCTAGTTAATATACAATATCACCAAATGTGGTTATATATGACCTCATAACTAGACTAAGTAATAAACTATATGACTCAGATATCATTTACAGCTATGAAAACTGCAAGTTAATGTACAATCTCACAAATGGCAACTATAAATGACCTCATAACTAGACTAAGTTACAAACTATATGACTGAGATATCATTAACGGCTATGAAAACTGCAATTAAATGTACAATCTCACCAATCATGACTATATATGACCTCATAACTAGACTAAGTAACAAACTACATGACTGAGATATCATTAACAGCTATGAAAACTGAACGTAAATACCCAATCTCACCAATCATGACTATATATGACCTCATAACTAGACTAAGTAACAAACTCTATGAGTCAGATATCATTAACAGCTATGATAACTGCAAGTTAATGTACAATCTCACCAATCATGACTATATATGACCACCTCATAACTAGACTAAGTAACAGATTATGTGAGTCAGATATCATCAACAGCTATGAAAACTGCAAGTTAATGTACCAGCTCACCAATCATGACTATATATGACCTCATAACTAGAATAAGTAACATACTCTAATAGTCAGATATCATTAACAGCTATGCAAACTGCAAGTTATATAGTGTACAATCTCACCAATCATGGCTATATATGACCTCATAACTAGACTAAGTAACAAACTCTATGACTGAGATATCATTAACAGCTATGAAAACTGCAAGATAATATACAATATCACCAAATTTGGCTATATATGACCTCATAACTACACTAAGTAATAAACTATATGACTCAGAAATCATTAACAGCTAGGAAAACTGCAAGTTAATGTACAATCTCACGAATGGCAACTATAAATGACCTCATAACTAGACTAAGTAACAAACTATATGACTGAGATATCGTTAACAGCTATGAAAACTGCAATTAAATGTACAACCTCACCAATCGCAACTATATATGACCTCATAACTAGACTAAGTAACCAACTATATGACTGAGATATCATTAACAGCAAAGAAAACTGCAAGTAAATGTACAATCTCGCCAATAATGGCTATACATGACCTCATAACTAGACTAAGTAACAAACTACATGACTGAGATATCATCAACAGCTATGAAAACTGAACGTAAATACCCAATCTCACCAATCATGACTATATATGACCTCATAACTAGACTAAGTAACAAACTATAAAACTCATATATCATTAACAGCTATGAAAACAGCAAGTTAATGTACAATCTCACCAATCATGACTATAAATGACCTCATCACTAGACTAAGTAACGAACTATAAAACTCATATATCATTTACAGCTATGAAAACAGCAAGTTAATGTACAATCTCACCTATCGCAACTATATATGACCTCATAACTAGACTACGAAACAAACTCTATAAGTCAGATATCATTAACAGCTATGAAAACTGCAAGTTAATGTACAATCTCACCAATAATGGCTATATATGACCTCATAACTAGACTAAGTAACAAATTAAGTGAGTCAGATATCATTTAAACAGCTACGAAAACTGCAAGTTAATGAACATTCTCACCAATCATGACTATATATGACCACCTCATAACTAGACTAAGAAACAAACTATATGAGTCAGAAAGCACTAACAGCTATGAAAACTGCAAGTTAATGTACCAGCTCACCAATCATGACTATAAATGACCTCATAACTAGACTAAGTAACACACTATAAAACTCATATATCATTAACAGCTATGAAAACAGCAAGTTAATGTACAATCTCACCAATCATGACTATATATGACCTCATAACTAGACTAAGAAACCAACTATATGAGTCAGAAAGCACTAACAGCTATGAAAACAGCAAGTTAATGTACAATCTCACCAATCATGACTATAAATGACCTCATAACTAGACTAAGTAAAAAACTATAAAACTCATATATCATTAACAGCTATGAAAACAGCAAGTTAATGTACAATCTCACCTATCCCAACTATATATAACCTCATAACTAGACTAAGTAACAAACTATATGACTGAGATATCATTAACAGCTATGAAAACTGCAAGTTAATGTACAATCTCACCAATCATGGCTATATATGACCTCATAAATAGACTAAGTAACAAACTATTTGAGTCAGATATCATCAACAGCTATGAAAACTGCAAGTTAATGTACAATCTTACCAGTCATGACTATATATGACCTCATAACTAGACTTAGAAACAAACTCTATAAGTCAGATATCATTAACAGCTATGAATACCGCAAGTTAATGTACAAACTCACCAATCATGACTATATATGACCTAATAACTAGACTAAGAAACAAACTCTATAAGTCAGATATCATTAACAGCTATGAAAACTGCAAGTTAATGTACATTCTCACCAAGCATGACTATATATCACCACCTCATAACTAGACTAAATAACAAATTATGTGAGTCAGATATCATCAACAGCTATAAAAACTGCACGTTAATGTATCAGCTCACCAACCATGACTATATATGACCACCTCATAACTAGACTAAGTAACAAACTATATGAGTCAGAAAGCACTAACAGCTATAAAAACTGCAAGTTAATGTACAATCTCACCAATCATGGCTATATATGACCTCATAACTTGACTAAGTAACAAACTATGTGAGTCAGATATCATCAACAGCTATGAAAACTGCAAGTTAATGTACAATCTCACCAATCATGACTATATATGACCTCATAACTAGATTTAGAAACAAACTCTGTAAGTCAGATATCATTTACAGCTATGAAAACTGCAAGTTAATGTACAATCTCACCAATCATGGCTATATATGACCTCATAACTAGACTAAGTAACAAATTAAGTGAGTCAGATATCATTTAAACAGCTACGAAAACTGCAAGTTAATGAACATTCTCACCAATCATGACTGTATATGACCACCTCATAACTAGACTAAGTAACAAATTATGTGAGTCAGATATCATCAACAGCTATGAAAACTGCAAGTTAATGTACCAGCTCACCAATCATGACTATAATATGACCTCATAACTAGACTAAGTAACAAACTATAAAACTCATATATCATTAACAGCTATGAAAACAGCTGCTTTATTGCTGCGAGTTAATGTACAATCTCATCTATCGCAACTATATATGACCTCATAACTAGACTAAGTAACAAACTATAAGAGTCAGATATCATTAACAGCTATGGAAACAGCAAGTAATGTACAATCTCACCTATCGCAACTATATATGACCTCATAACTAGACTAAGTAACATACTCTATTAGTCAGATATCATTAACAGCTATGCAAACTGCAAGTTATATAATGTACAATCTCACCAATCATGACTATATATGACCTCATAACTAGACTTAGTAACCAACTCTATGAGTCAGATATCATTAACAGCTATGAAAACTGCAAGTTAATGTACATTCTCACCAATCATGACTATATATGACCTCATAACTAGACTTAGTAACCAACTCTATGAGTCAGATATCATCAACAGCTATGAAAACTGCAAGTTAATGTACATTATCCAGTCACTTCCGGCAAAATCTGCCTGTTAACTGGGTGCCTGATAAACTAAGCGATAATCGGTCACCTGGTCATGTGACTAGTGATAATCCGTCACCTTACCACGTGATCTGACGGACTTCTTCTTATATGAGAGTCACCGGTTGCAATTTCGTGTCCAAGGGTGAGGTTTTCCGTTCCTAAATGAGCTGGTGGTTGATCGGTTATTTTCTTTGACTTACCTGCGTCTACACGACGTCTATCAAGATGTTCGACGTCGTTGTTTATCGTTACGTCACGGAACGAACGTGACGTTGCGCGCTAGTTAATGAAAGAGAAACAGTATAGCCCCGAGTCTGATCCCATCACTGAGCAGATTAAGCGACTGGATAAATAGAATAATAGGTTAGTGCCGTGAATGAAGTAAAAGTTTATCCGGCTCGGCTGCGGAAATTATCGGATTCGCCTACGGCTCACCCGATAAATTCCTCCGCCTTGCCAGATAAACTTTTTCATCCACGGCACTAACCTATTATTCTCTATATCTCACCAGTTGCAACTACATATGATCTCATAACTAGACTAAGTTACAAACTATATGACTTAGATATCATCAACAGCTATGAAAACCGCAAGTAAATACCCAATCTCACCAATCGTGGCTATATATGACCTCATAACTAGACTAAGTAACAAACTCTATGAGTCAGATATCATCAACAGCTATGAAAACTGCAAGTTAATGTACAAGCTCACCAATCATGACTATATATGACCTCATAACTAGACTAAGTAACAAACTCTATGAGTCAGATATCATCAACAGCTATGAAAACTGCAAGTTAATGTACAATCACACCAGTTGCAACTACAAATGTACATATGATCTCATAACTAGACTAAGTAACAAACTATATGACTCAGATATCATTAACAGCTATGAAAACCGCAAGTTAAAGTACTATCTTACAAATTGTTATAATTATGATCTCATAACTAGACTTAGTAACAAACTATATGAGCCAGATTTCATAGTCAGCTAAAAATGGCCTTATAAAAGATTGAAATCATTGGCAGGGGGCTCATTTTCATATTAACCATTATAAAAGGCTGTTTATTTTGAATCCATGCAGTATTGAACTGAATATATAACGGCTACCGGTGCTAATTAATAGCTTTAAGTTTGATTAAACAATTGTTTATACTGATTAATTTGTGAACATGGGTCTCATTGTGGGAGTTGTCCAAGGTGTCATCATCCAGAATCTGTTATGGTAGTATCTCGACAATAAGTAAATGGGAAAACATTTGGAATAGAAGACATTCCCCGGTTCATTGCAAGTACTGCCTGACTATATAATTATTATCACCTTTTGAGAGAGCCAGGGCTAAGAGTGCAATAACCCCCTACTTCACATTAAGAATAAAACTAAGCTATATGGCTTGTCAGACCATCTGAGAAAAATAACTGGAACCATGCATGCATGATTATAAGGATTAGATCAAGGTTCCAGAGGGAGGTGGACCTGGCAGTTGGAGGGAACCCCAGGGAATTTAACAATAATGTTAACTATATCATAGTATTTATACATTTTAGATCCTACATATTGGGACTAGTCTGTCAGGACTAAACCCAAGCAAGAGAGCTGCCCCGGCCCTTGTAGATGTTCAGTGCTAAATCATAAAATGTATAACAGGATGAGAAAAATATGCAGCCTGACTGGGGGTCTAAACCCGGGACCTTCCCCTACAGGCCAGTTAAATGCTGTTCAAACTGAGCTATTCTTGATATCAACATTATAGGATAAAACCATTTTACCTGAATCTGGGATTTAACGGTCAGGGGGTGGGGGTAGAAAAGGATATAGCTAGTAGGCTGCATAGCGTCAGTGTATAAATCTGCTCTTTTTCAATTAAATGAAAAAGTATACCGGGAAAAAATTATTGCACATTATCATTAAAGAATTTTTACAAATTCCTTCTTTTGTCAAATATAATTGCAGTTTACAGCCAACCCCCTCAGGTCAATCAGAACACCTAGAACATTGTAACGCACAATTCATTCATTAACCCGGAAAACAGGGGGGGGCGTGGTTTCAATTGACTGGTGCATAATCCAATAGCCTATACACACTACAAATAAAGCACCTTTAGTCTTAAATGCCTAGAATCTCAGAGCTGTGTGAAGTTGGCTCAACATACGACATACGACATTCAAAAAATCGAATGTCGTCCAGCTCGACATACGACATTGGACGACTTTCAAAAAATCGAATGTCGTCCAGCTCGACATACGACATTGGACGACATTCAAAAAATCATCAAAAATCGAATGTCGTTCAGCTCGACATTGGACGACATTGGACGACATTCAAAAAATCGTCTAAAATCGAATGTCGTCCAGCTCGACATTGGACGACATTGGACGACATTCAAAAAATCGTCTAAAATCGAATGTCGTCCAGCTCGACATTGGACGACATTGGACGACATTCAAAAAATCGAATGTCGTCCAGCTCGACATACGACATTGGACGACATTCAAAAAATCATCAAAAATCGAATGTCGTCCAGCTCGACATTGGACGACATTGGACGACATTAAAAAAATCATCAAAAATCGAATGTCGTCCAGCTCGTCATTGGACGACATTGGACGACATTCAAAAAGTTGTCAGTAATTGAATGCCTTGCAGCTCGAGGACGTTAAAACATAGTTGAGATGATGTTAGTAGTCTGTAATTTGGAAAATATCGTCTCTGGTGTACACTAGAATGTCGCGAAAATTAATTACATTACTCACCTTTACTAGATTAACTAATATTGATATTTTTTTTCTTGAAGAAAACTGGCTATGTTCCCTTTCAACGTGTTTTGTGAATAATGCAATTCACACGTGATCAAACTGTAACATCAACAAACTACAGCGTAAACATCAATGAGGTATTTGGTTCGTTTTTCGATTCGTTTTCATCCAATGCGTACAAATTTCAGGCAGTTTAAGTAATAGTAGTGTTAATTCTATAGGGGTATTAATACCCTATAGAAGTTTTGATGTACAAATACTAAATAAATACAAAATAAGTTTCTCAAGTTTTTTTTAAATGTCAGTGTGGCTGTTTATGTGATATACAGGCAACTATACCAACATTACGCGAATATTTGACAATTTTATTTTATTATTGCAATACACCAATATGTGAGGCAGACTCTTTAATGATGAGCGTCTAGCTACCATGTTATTACCATGTACGATGTAGCCACGGACCTCCCGCATAAACTAGACTACGAAACAAACTCTATAAGTCAGATATCATTAACAGCTATGAAAACTGCAAGTTAATGTACAATCTCACCAATAATGGCTATATATGACCTCATAACTAGACTAAGTAACAAATTAAGTGAGTCAGATATCATTTAAACAGCTACGAAAACTGCAAGTTAATGAACATTCTCACCAATCATGACTATATATGACCACCTCATAACTAGACTAAGAAACAAACTATATGAGTCAGAAAGCACTAACAGCTATGAAAACTGCAAGTTAATGTACCAGCTCACCAATCATGACTATAAATGACCTCATAACTAGACTAAGTAACACACTATAAAACTCATATATCATTAACAGCTATGAAAACAGCAAGTTAATGTACAATCTCACCAATCATGACTATATATGACCTCATAACTAGACTAAGAAACCAACTATATGAGTCAGAAAGCACTAACAGCTATGAAAACAGCAAGTTAATGTACAATCTCACCAATCATGACTATAAATGACCTCATAACTAGACTAAGTAAAAAACTATAAAACTCATATATCATTAACAGCTATGAAAACAGCAAGTTAATGTACAATCTCACCTATCCCAACTATATATAACCTCATAACTAGACTAAGTAACAAACTATATGACTGAGATATCATTAACAGCTATGAAAACTGCAAGTTAATGTACAATCTCACCAATCATGGCTATATATGACCTCATAAATAGACTAAGTAACAAACTATTTGAGTCAGATATCATCAACAGCTATGAAAACTGCAAGTTAATGTACAATCTTACCAGTCATGACTATATATGACCTCATAACTAGACTTAGAAACAAACTCTATAAGTCAGATATCATTAACAGCTATGAATACCGCAAGTTAATGTACAAACTCACCAATCATGACTATATATGACCTAATAACTAGACTAAGAAACAAACTCTATAAGTCAGATATCATTAACAGCTATGAAAACTGCAAGTTAATGTACATTCTCACCAAGCATGACTATATATCACCACCTCATAACTAGACTAAATAACAAATTATGTGAGTCAGATATCATCAACAGCTATAAAAACTGCACGTTAATGTATCAGCTCACCAACCATGACTATATATGACCACCTCATAACTAGACTAAGTAACAAACTATATGAGTCAGAAAGCACTAACAGCTATAAAAACTGCAAGTTAATGTACAATCTCACCAATCATGGCTATATATGACCTCATAACTTGACTAAGTAACAAACTATGTGAGTCAGATATCATCAACAGCTATGAAAACTGCAAGTTAATGTACAATCTCACCAATCATGACTATATATGACCTCATAACTAGATTTAGAAACAAACTCTGTAAGTCAGATATCATTTACAGCTATGAAAACTGCAAGTTAATGTACAATCTCACCAATCATGGCTATATATGACCTCATAACTAGACTAAGTAACAAATTAAGTGAGTCAGATATCATTTAAACAGCTACGAAAACTGCAAGTTAATGAACATTCTCACCAATCATGACTGTATATGACCACCTCATAACTAGACTAAGTAACAAATTATGTGAGTCAGATATCATCAACAGCTATGAAAACTGCAAGTTAATGTACCAGCTCACCAATCATGACTATAATATGACCTCATAACTAGACTAAGTAACAAACTATAAAACTCATATATCATTAACAGCTATGAAAACAGCTGCTTTATTGCTGCGAGTTAATGTACAATCTCATCTATCGCAACTATATATGACCTCATAACTAGACTAAGTAACAAACTATAAGAGTCAGATATCATTAACAGCTATGGAAACAGCAAGTAATGTACAATCTCACCTATCGCAACTATATATGACCTCATAACTAGACTAAGTAACATACTCTATTAGTCAGATATCATTAACAGCTATGCAAACTGCAAGTTATATAATGTACAATCTCACCAATCATGACTATATATGACCTCATAACTAGACTTAGTAACCAACTCTATGAGTCAGATATCATTAACAGCTATGAAAACTGCAAGTTAATGTACATTCTCACCAATCATGACTATATATGACCTCATAACTAGACTTAGTAACCAACTCTATGAGTCAGATATCATCAACAGCTATGAAAACTGCAAGTTAATGTACATTATCCAGTCACTTCCGGCAAAATCTGCCTGTTAACTGGGTGCCTGATAAACTAAGCGATAATCGGTCACCTGGTCATGTGACTAGTGATAATCCGTCACCTTACCACGTGATCTGACGGACTTCTTCTTATATGAGAGTCACCGGTTGCAATTTCGTGTCCAAGGGTGAGGTTTTCCGTTCCTAAATGAGCTGGTGGTTGATCGGTTATTTTCTTTGACTTACCTGCGTCTACACGACGTCTATCAAGATGTTCGACGTCGTTGTTTATCGTTACGTCACGGAACGAACGTGACGTTGCGCGCTAGTTAATGAAAGAGAAACAGTATAGCCCCGAGTCTGATCCCATCACTGAGCAGATTAAGCGACTGGATAAATAGAATAATAGGTTAGTGCCGTGAATGAAGTAAAAGTTTATCCGGCTCGGCTGCGGAAATTATCGGATTCGCCTACGGCTCACCCGATAAATTCCTCCGCCTTGCCAGATAAACTTTTTCATCCACGGCACTAACCTATTATTCTCTATATCTCACCAGTTGCAACTACATATGATCTCATAACTAGACTAAGTTACAAACTATATGACTTAGATATCATCAACAGCTATGAAAACCGCAAGTAAATACCCAATCTCACCAATCGTGGCTATATATGACCTCATAACTAGACTAAGTAACAAACTCTATGAGTCAGATATCATCAACAGCTATGAAAACTGCAAGTTAATGTACAAGCTCACCAATCATGACTATATATGACCTCATAACTAGACTAAGTAACAAACTCTATGAGTCAGATATCATCAACAGCTATGAAAACTGCAAGTTAATGTACAATCACACCAGTTGCAACTACAAATGTACATATGATCTCATAACTAGACTAAGTAACAAACTATATGACTCAGATATCATTAACAGCTATGAAAACCGCAAGTTAAAGTACTATCTTACAAATTGTTATAATTATGATCTCATAACTAGACTTAGTAACAAACTATATGAGCCAGATTTCATAGTCAGCTAAAAATGGCCTTATAAAAGATTGAAATCATTGGCAGGGGGCTCATTTTCATATTAACCATTATAAAAGGCTGTTTATTTTGAATCCATGCAGTATTGAACTGAATATATAACGGCTACCGGTGCTAATTAATAGCTTTAAGTTTGATTAAACAATTGTTTATACTGATTAATTTGTGAACATGGGTCTCATTGTGGGAGTTGTCCAAGGTGTCATCATCCAGAATCTGTTATGGTAGTATCTCGACAATAAGTAAATGGGAAAACATTTGGAATAGAAGACATTCCCCGGTTCATTGCAAGTACTGCCTGACTATATAATTATTATCACCTTTTGAGAGAGCCAGGGCTAAGAGTGCAATAACCCCCTACTTCACATTAAGAATAAAACTAAGCTATATGGCTTGTCAGACCATCTGAGAAAAATAACTGGAACCATGCATGCATGATTATAAGGATTAGATCAAGGTTCCAGAGGGAGGTGGACCTGGCAGTTGGAGGGAACCCCAGGGAATTTAACAATAATGTTAACTATATCATAGTATTTATACATTTTAGATCCTACATATTGGGACTAGTCTGTCAGGACTAAACCCAAGCAAGAGAGCTGCCCCGGCCCTTGTAGATGTTCAGTGCTAAATCATAAAATGTATAACAGGATGAGAAAAATATGCAGCCTGACTGGGGGTCTAAACCCGGGACCTTCCCCTACAGGCCAGTTAAATGCTGTTCAAACTGAGCTATTCTTGATATCAACATTATAGGATAAAACCATTTTACCTGAATCTGGGATTTAACGGTCAGGGGGTGGGGGTAGAAAAGGATATAGCTAGTAGGCTGCATAGCGTCAGTGTATAAATCTGCTCTTTTTCAATTAAATGAAAAAGTATACCGGGAAAAAATTATTGCACATTATCATTAAAGAATTTTTACAAATTCCTTCTTTTGTCAAATATAATTGCAGTTTACAGCCAACCCCCTCAGGTCAATCAGAACACCTAGAACATTGTAACGCACAATTCATTCATTAACCCGGAAAACAGGGGGGGGGGGCGTGGTTTCAATTGACTGGTGCATAATCCAATAGCCTATACACACTACAAATAAAGCACCTTTAGTCTTAAATGCCTAGAATCTCAGAGCTGTGTGAAGTTGGCTCAACATACGACATACGACATTCAAAAAATCGAATGTCGTCCAGCTCGACATACGACATTGGACGACTTTCAAAAAATCGAATGTCGTCCAGCTCGACATACGACATTGGACGACATTCAAAAAATCATCAAAAATCGAATGTCGTTCAGCTCGACATTGGACGACATTGGACGACATTCAAAAAATCGTCTAAAATCGAATGTCGTCCAGCTCGACATTGGACGACATTGGACGACATTCAAAAAATCGTCTAAAATCGAATGTCGTCCAGCTCGACATTGGACGACATTGGACGACATTCAAAAAATCGAATGTCGTCCAGCTCGACATACGACATTGGACGACATTCAAAAAATCATCAAAAATCGAATGTCGTCCAGCTCGACATTGGACGACATTGGACGACATTAAAAAAATCATCAAAAATCGAATGTCGTCCAGCTCGTCATTGGACGACATTGGACGACATTCAAAAAGTTGTCAGTAATTGAATGCCTTGCAGCTCGAAGACGTTAAAACATAGTTGAGATGATGTTAGTAGTCTGTAATTTGGAAAATATCGTCTCTGGTGTACACTAGAATGTCGCGAAAATTAATTACATTACTCACCTTTACTAGCAATATCCTGTGTACAGTATACCGCAGTGATGATTACATTTTAAATATTGTTACGGCATTTTGACCCCATTCAAAACAATAATTAAAACCAGTGTATGTAGTTATTTATACCCGCGCGAAATCCCGTTCACAACGGTCCCATGATTGTGTGTACCGTATTATGGAAACATATGCGTGCACATTCTCCGCTGTCGGCGGATTCGAAATGCATGATTGCTATATTCGAATTTTATTTGAATTGTATTCGAATTATCTTAGAAGTATTTCTAACGACATTTAGACAAGCTGTAATAATTTTGGTCATTTCGAATCATCATTCGGAATGTGTTTCAAATTTTTAGTTTTTATTAATTCCGACTCATTCGGACCCATTCCGGCTGATTCGAGATTCGTATGAATGGGGTATCAATTACGTCTATCGCAAGCCCGATACCCGTAAAAACTACATACACATGGGTAACGAACTAGTATGTGTTTATCCACGTCCCTATTGTTTCGCTTACCAATCATGATGTAATAGTGTATGTTGAACGCATAGCTAGACTGATTCTGACCCTGTGGTTCGGCTGTGCACTTTCCACTAACGGAAGTGTACACAGCATTACTCAAGTTTTGCGGTCAAACCTCGTAAGTTTTTCGATTTGTTTTATGTCATTTCATGCACATTATGAAATGAATGATAACCAAACCAGCATTGGAGACTACATTATGTACATAAATATCAAATTGTATCCCATATAATTTCAGGTGTATTCGTAAGTAATATGGCGTCCATCTTTGACGCCATCTTTGATTCCCGGGTTTGTACAACATGTTGACAATTCATGCCGACAGTTACATATTCCATATATAAACCAAATCACTGTAAAACTTATTGTGATACTATACAATTTAACTTTTATGACTTATTGTGATTGAAATATCCGGTTATTTCCCATCACTGTACGACTTATTGCAATACTATACAAGTCAACGTGTACTCCTTATTGTGATAACCGGAAGTTGACTCGTTTATACACTGTTCTATTAGTATTTAACATTGCTTGTTGCATTTTAGTTGTCACCTACCCATGAATAGGCTACTTTTGTGCCGAGTGTCACTCGACTCTTAGGCACCGTGGACAGCAACTGTAGATACTAGTATACAACAGACGGACGAACAAGAGCATTCAAAATATTATCTTAAATGCTTGTCAGGCTGCCTGAACATAACTAGTAATTATTGAACAAACACAAGTTTAGATTAAATGTCCGAGACTTTATTAACAGAACTATTATTATAACAAATATTCCAGTTGACACAAGAAAAGTATAAAGTAAAACCAAAATATCCGGTAATATCGCAAAGCAACTCGCAAATCTTCCAAACTATTCACGATTTACTGAAAGTACACAAGTCTTAGCCAATCTATAAACTCCCCTAACCAAATTGATTAAGTAAATAAAACTATATTTTGTTATGTTTCCGAAATTTTGTTGAAATTCACGAAAAGAAACGCCCCACTTAAACTTCTGTGAATAGCCATGCAACCAAAATAACCTCAAATTACGTTTCCTGATGCTAAGATTAAAGATTGTAGAAACCAAATAAGTTGTTTCGCAAATTGAATAATTTAAACTCCTACGGTTGCTAAGCGACTCACCACAAAGAAATACGATATAGCGGACAATAAAGTATCAACAAATACAAACTTTACATGACTGACTCCTTACATCAGCAAGTGACAATATTCGTTCATTCTACAATGATTGAACAAAAAGTGCAACACTTTAAATCCAAACATGCACACATTTTTGAATGTCGTCCAATGTCGTCCAATGTCGAGCTGGACGACATTCGATTTTTGATGATTTTTTGAAAGTCGTCCAATGTCGTCCAATGTCGAGCTGGACGACATTCGATTTTTGATGATTTTTTGAATGTCGTCCAATGTCGTCCAATGTCGAGCTGGACGACATTCGATTTTTGAAGATTTTTTGAATGTCGTCCAATGTCGTCCAATGTCGAGCTGGACGACATTCGAGTTTAGACGATTTATTGAATGTCGTCCAATGTCGTCCAATGTCGAGCTGGACGACATTCGATTTTGACGATTTTTTGAATGTCGTCCAATGTCGTATGTCAAGCTGGACGACATTCGATTTTTGATGATTTTTTGAATGTCGTCCAATGTCGTCCAATGTCGAGCTGGACGACATTCGATTTTTGATGATTTTTTGAATGTCGTCCAATGTCGTATGTCGAGCTGGACGACATTCGAGTTTAGACGATTTTTTTAATGTCGTATGTCGTATGTTGAGCCAACTTCACACAGCTAAATCTCAGTATAAATGAGTCGACTTCTGGCCATCGCAAGAAGTCATACAAACTGAATCGATAGTCTGGCGATAAGTCATAAAATTCAGATGCTTTTGCTCGCAAGAAGTTATACAATTTGATATACAATGTATATGTAGCATCGCAAGAAATTATTATACAATGATTAGATTTATACGCAACATAATATTTCACAACAAAATTTCGTGCACAGACACACAAATAAATGCGCTATAACTACGCTCCTGAAAATAGCTGGTCGGGCTCACCCCCCCCCCCCCGCGGAAATTGTAACGTCCGTAGAACTAGATCTATTATTTATTTCATTGTGGCAACATAAAACACTTGTTTTTTTACTACAGTATAGCGCAAATTAAATAATTGCATACTTTGATAAAATACCACGGTCAGATACAGTCCGTGCAGGATAATGTGGCAGTCACGTGACACAATGTGGACACTGTCAATTGATTGAATTAGGTAAACCATGGTTAAGGTTTGTGATTATAAATCATTCTAACCATCCATCCTTTCAAACATACTTCATAGCCGAGTGGTTTAGTGCGTAGATACTTTCTAACAATATCGATATTTTTGGCCGCGAGTTCGAAACCTTGTCAAGTTGTATGTATTTTTTTATTTCTTTTTCTCATCTTTATAAATTTAAAAGCTAAGAGTTTTACAGAAAAATGGCTTAAATAATCAGTTCTATCCAATAGTGATACAAACCTGTAATTAAAGTTATTAAGTCTATTATTAAAGAGTGTATAGCCTAAATATACATGTACACAATCAACGACTTAGGTATTGTAACTACCAACACGAAGCCACAGATACATTATCTGAGTGTGACTGTAACTCAGACCATGATACAGCAGATGAAGTGATGTAAATTTATTTTGTATTGTAATGATTGTGTGTTCTTGTCATAGAAATTGAATTGAATTAAAAATGATTTTAACATGACCATAATAAAACAAGACAAATATATAATTAACAAATTATAAATTCTCTCGAAAAGAATATGAAAATAACATTAAAAATATTGTGATGAATTCAAAAAAAATACTTAAGACTTCTTTGATGGGTTGAACTTGAATCGCTCAGTTACAATTCCTGTGCGTTACCACCTGAGCTATTACAGCTTACATAACTACTTGCAATTATTTAGTGCTTATATTGCATTGTAATTAGTCAAGCATGAAGATAAGGCCAAGCAATTTAACTGCCTGGATAACTGTCTATGTTAAATGTTAAATTTCGTCGTTGAATGGATGGTAAAGGATTATCTGCACAAGGCAGTCATACTGGTCTGAAAGGTAAACAAACACTAGTCCATATTAAGTCTGTATTTCAACAGTTACAACTTACATAGTATTTAATGAAACGGACAAACAACAAACAACAAACAATTAGATTATTTTTAAGTTATCTGTAATCAATATCATGTATTACCTGTAGTGTAATAGACTCGACTGCCACATTATCTAGCACGAACTATAGCACGAGTATAGTTCTACTTTTGTTTTGACAATAACAATCCAGTTTTCGGCGTACGTGCGGAATTGGTGATTAGATCTAGTTACGTAGCATTCTCGGACAGTCATCTGTACAAATATTATGTCAGAAAATATGCCTCAAAGTTATTCACATCAAATAAAATAATGTGTGACACTTACTGTACTTGTTTTCTGCAAGGAAGTTGTAAACATCGATCCGTCGTTTCCGTCCAACTTGTACTTCTCATGCCGCAAAACGCGCAACCTTCGCCCATGCGCACTTCGTTAAACTTGTAAAATTAATAGAACTTGTGTTTTTCATGAGACACCGGCAATTATGGAAAATGAGACTTAAGCGCTTCGTTGGGTACTCACATACACCAAGTACAACAATCCAAGCCTAGTCAAGTACTCAATACAACTACACCAAGTCTTGGTTATATGAGGCACTCACCAGAACGAAAAACAGCAACATATATTACTTGCTCTATGGAGCACAGACTTCACAGGCTCTATGGCGTACTCACATACACAACATCAAGCAATCCTATGCACTAATAAGTACCCATCACCATCAAGTACAGCCTTACCAGGGAAACTCTCCACCACACAGTCCGCCATCCCATACCGTATAAAATAACAATCACGTTGTACAGTCATCCAAGCCTCTATGGGATATTCACTACCACTTAGTACAGTCATGCCAGCCTTTAGGTTTACTCAGCATCACAAAGTTTAGAAATCCTACAAAGTTGACATGATACTGATTATCGTTAGTTAAAGTCATCCCAGACATAAAGGGGTACTCATCAGCTCTAAGTCATTAATAGGTGTTGTAAGAGTGTTCCAAATTTCGTCATGATTGAAAAAGTATTTCAGCCTACAGTTTTTTTTCAATTCCCCGAAAGTTGTCAAAATACACATACGCCCTTATACACCGGTAGCACTAGAGCGGCGATATAATATATTGAAGGTCAGCTAACCAATTTAAAAGTTGACAAAATTATTGCTTAAAGTTGTTGGATGTTAATTCAAATTCATTTGTAGAAAATTGTGTTATTATGACGTAACAGACGCTACTCATAGTACGTCTGTAATTCCTGACACTCGCTGTAGAACAGTAGTTGATAAAGGTTTCAATTTCATTCCATACATTACATATCATATTATATAAATAACACATGGCTGCGAGGGTGATAGTTAATAATACCAACCCGAGAAAAGTGATATGACTATTCAAGGGTTGATATTATTTACTGTCACCCGAGCAGACATGTGTTATTTATTTTATTATACCGAAAAAAAGTACAACCATTCTGCAAAATAAAATATCAACAAATGTAAGCAGAACTTAGATTGCCGTTATGATAATTTTACATGTACAACCTCAGTCCGTATAACTTTCTAATGATTTGATGCTATTTTTAGTAAATCTTGTCAATTTAAAAAAAAAAAAAAATAGCATGTGAAATACACAACTATATAAATAGCACACGGATACTCTCTAGCAGGGTGTTTTCCGGACTCAAATAGTACAAATTTCTATTAATAGCCCAGTCTCGTTTTTACTAGTAATGATCGAACAAAATATCACATAGTGATCGAACGAAATATTACCCGGCAGGTCAATGGGAAAAATACCTTGAGAGGTCACGTGAGGTATAATAAGCCATATTCGTTATGAAATGGTCTACATTGCTCATATAGAATAGTCTTTAATCATAGAATGGGGGACAAGACACGGCGGATAAACAAAACTCTGAGTGTAGTTTATAACACAAAATATTGGTCATCGGCATAAAATAACACCCGTTTTATTCAAAATAACTTTAAATTTGCGGGATATTTCACCAGAAGTGACGTGCTTTAACATATCATCGTCAAAAATCACGGTTGTGAAAAATAAAAAAGTAAAACAATAAACTGTTAACACGAAAAAAGTGTAATTTTTCAAAACTTTAAGACGCAAGATTAGTACACCAGTACATTTTCATTTATATAAATAAAATAATTATGATTGCATTTTTCAAATATTATTTTTGTTATATCAAAAATATCTAAATCCCATTTATAAAGACAATAGTTTTCGAGATAATAACAATAATGCGTGTGTAGGAAAAATGTCCTACGTACGCGTTTTGGCGATGCGCTGTAGCTTAGTCGATATTTGAAACGTAATATTGAAAGTATATAAGCACACACTTTATTATGTGTGTGGAGGAAAAATGTCCTACGGTGAAATTTTGCGACGTTTTGGACGTTTTATACAACGCAAGTTATTTTAGTGGACGCAATACATCACACCATTGATATAAGGCGACTTTTTTGAGTGACACTCTGCAATACTTATATATTCTAGAACAATATGGAATGTCTCCTCATAAGAGAGTGCAAGGATAAGTGTGTAAGGGAGTTAATAAATGAGTGAGTTAGATACTTGATATATAGATAACGACTGACATACTAGTATTGGGCATTATATGGACCAAACGGGAGAAATTTCGACCGAAAACACACGCCCATTATTGAAATAAATAACAATGCAATTAATTGATAAATATATCGTCGTTTCTGCCAGTGTTAATTATTGCAGAGTTTAACATGTACATTAAAATTTTGATCATGAAACAAGTAAACGTGTATAGTACTTATATTGACGTTACACGACGTTACACAAACGTACACAGTACCATGCGTTACGTCTCATATATATGCGATCAACTATTTTATATTGAATGAGGGGAAGTTTGAAATTTTTTCAAGTGTATAATTATGCTAATTTAAAAGACACGCAGTGTGTCATTTATGGTAGGATACGTATGGTGGGTTCTGTGTCTGCATCTTGCCATTCGGAACACCTCGTACAATTCCGTATTTTATGACGTCAGGAAGCGATAAATGCCGAACGGACCGTTCCGATTGGCCTCTTGCATGTGTGGCTATGAGTTGTCGTTGATTCTGTATGACCTATCAATTATTGTCCGTGTATTAGAGTACGAGTATTAATTGTACATTCCAGCGTTCGGTGCTGTACATCTTGGCATATCCGACGAAGCGGTTGAAGGAACTTACAAAACTGTCCATGGAGAAACGCAGGATTTTTTTTATTGGAATACCAATGAGCCAAGCGGTGGTAGTGAAAACTGTGTTGTGATGTATGATCATGGACGGTGGAATGATGCGTCTTGCAGTCGATCATACCTAGCGGTGTGTGAGAAAAACATGATTGCAAAATAGTCCCCTCTAGTCCGGACCGAAATCCCAGAAAATTTACATAACCTAGCATTGGAGTACAAATATTTTTTTCTTTGGTGATTTTAGTAGACAAGACCTTTTGAATGGAATTTCTGACGGGTGACATTCGGACACCCTTATTCATTTTGAGAAAATTGGGGTAAAATCTCCCAAAGTTGAATCGATGAACTACAGTGTCATTTATAAACGCTGAATCTATGACTTAAGGAGGTTCGCGGTACTACATAATTATTCGATTTGTCAGACAAGTGATAAATAAGAACAAAAATTTTGTTCTAATGAGAGCATATAATGTAATTGAATGCTAATAAACATAGTGCTCAACACTCGTATCCTTTTTGCGTGTAGCCTACAAACAGTGGGTTGGAATGTTACAATTGTAATGCCCCAAAATAAACCACCTTAAGTTGCTACAAGAAGTTTGTGTTTTCAGTCAATCAATTAAACGTTGTTCAAAGATTTGTAACGTTAGTATAACGGGTTTTGAATAATTATGGTAGGTCATTTGAAAACCGTGTATCACGAAAACGCGCGGCGACCCCGGTAACGTATCATTTTTATCTTTGATGTTATTTTAGATGATTTGTCTGTCATTTTAAGATGTTTCTGATTAATTTTATCGTTATATAATAAGCACGCATACCTCCTTAAATCATTTATTAAACCTTAATCAATTTAGAAAAATATTACGAGGGGCATTCTTAAAGTTAAGATTTAAGGGAGTGGAGTGAGAACAAAATTAATGTGGGAGGGGTATGGTAAACAATAATTCAGAATTTTTGAGAAAATAAAAGGGCTCAAGCATGCAGACTTGTATTGTATGTATTCTATCACTGTAACATAACACCAACAACTCGTTAAAAAGGGCCATCCTTTTAAAATAGTTTATTTCAAAGAATGTATGTGCATTTCAGTACTCGTTCCCAAAAACACAAATTGACAAATGTCACTAATACCATACTTACATTATAACTCCAGGGAACATTGTCATATTTGTTTTATAATTATTTCTTTGTAAGAGTTTGTTCCCTATACTTTTGACTATGTCGCCAACAAAAAACTTTGACTTAGTTTGTGAACGAGCAAGATTTGCAATGAAAGCACTGTCATGCTTCAATAAATTCACTTTACTGATATTTATTGTTTTTTTAACTTCAAGGATAAATATTGTGCATCATAAAACTATGCTTACTGTACCCAACACAAATTTAAGAAGCTCAATCTCACTGCAAATTTTACTCTGATACCTTAACTGAGTGATAACTGACTTTCCATGCTTTCATCACCTTCTTGAATGTCAATATCCTTTTTTCTTTTCCTGACTGTAACCTGTGGCGTTGCCATCCATATGTAAGGTTATTCTGTCATTATGACTGTTGTAAGCAAATTGTTTTTCACCCTTCTCCGCTAAACAACTACTCTCTCTCCCTCTCTTTATCCACGCATAATTTGCACGTCCACAGACTGCTTTTCGCTTTGTCTCACTTTGTTTTTGTTGTCGTTTTATTTTCATATATATATATTCTTTATTTGAGTCTCATTCACATATATACAGTTACAATCATATTAAATATCATAAACATTATTATGTGACCATTCTTATATAGAATTATAAGAGACTATAAACATTCACAACAGTATTGCAATTTAAAAAGGCACTTATATACATGTATACACCTATTTTTAATATATTAATTATTATTAAAAATGTAGTAATATAGTATATGTAATAAAAATAACACGTTAAAACATATAAATCATAAAAGGGTTACACGTGACAGACGTGTAACAGGAAATAAATACAGTAAGCATGCTAAAATCATACTATCTTCATATAAAAGAATTTCTACGATTTAAAATATAACAGCAGGTTTTGGCACCTAAACGAATCAAATCTGGGTGAGTAAATATTACTACCAGTTTATCATGGTCTGACAAATTATGAAATATATCACAGACTTCTGTAGCTCGCTCTAATAGAGTATTACGTATGTCGTCATATAAACTGCAATAAAGCAGCACATGGCATTCATTTTCAACACATACATTACAGAAAGGACAGGTTCTTTCATGTAAAGGTAACCTTTCATATCTACCGGGTTCCAGCCTAATTGGTGCCACGCCACATCTGAATTTACAAAAAGCAGATCTATGACTAAACGGCATGATCATTTTACAGTGATTTTCAACATTCATTTGTTGTTTAAATAGGGCATAGGTGCGTAATTTATTTCCACCATTACCAGTTCGGCTAGAAACCTGTTGTACAGAATTAAGCCATTCTATTTTAAAAATATTGAACATGCGTTCCTCCACAGAGCGTTTAAAACTATGTTTCGGTATGACTATATTGATGTCACTGTAATGATACAAATCAAGCTCTAACAATTTCCGCTTAACATTGTAATGCCAGTTTTTACAAGAATGATTTGCTAGAGATATTGCCCAGAGTGCTATACGTTTAGTGAGACGAGATGCATGTAGTGAATTAAGCCTTGTCCAGTATGTAGAGATACAGCTCCACTGTCGAACTATAGGTGGCTTCCATGCCATTTCTCCAACAACGGCCGCATTCGGAGTGTACTTGCCAACCCCTAAGAAATAACGCATAGCTTTATTTTGGATAGCATTGATACATGAGAAGGTATTTTGTCCCCAAATAGCGGCACCATACGCAATAACAGGCCAGACAACTGAATCATACAATTTGGTAAAAACATTATACGGGACTCCACCCAACACTTTACATTTTGCAATAACCAAACCGAGAGCTCGATTAGCACTCTGAGCAACAACTTTAGCAGTAATATCATCATTTAAATGTTCATTAAGAACAATACCAAGATACGTGTACTTTGTAACAACATTTAACAGATTATTACCACATCTAAAAATAGCATCCGTTTTCTCGTATGAATTCGGACGAAAATGAACAATGTTACTTTTCGTGCAATTGATAGACATATCATTAATGCTACACCAGTCATTTAAAGCATTTAGCAAAAATTGTAAATCTGTACTAGTTTCTGCCAACAGTACTATGTCATCGGCATACAACAGTATGCAGATACGATCGTCATCTAAATTCACACCAATATCAAAAGATTTTAAATAAATGGCCAGGGCTGGTATTCACAAAGCTTCTTAGATATTTTCGTAAGATTTTCTTATCTGATAAGAAATTATTTTAGCTAAGAATAAAATTTATTTTTGTCTTAAGTTGTATTCAAGAAGCATCTTAGAAATATCTTAGCTAAAATATTATCCTAAATCTAAGAAATATTTTAAAGTGGTTGCTATGTAAAACGGGATTTTCTCGCTCTAAAAATAGTAACGGAAATGAGGACTCCTTCCAAGGGAGGGATTAGTCCTCGTTCATTTTCGAACCGCTTTTATTATCATTTGAAATCATACATGTATATAAAAAAATTAGTTGGGTTTCAAGAATATTAATTTGTGTAATGTAAAATAGGGTGTCTATTATAAAAATAATTACTAAATTATATTTACGTACAGTACATTCTGTTTGAATTACGTGTTTGAAGAGTTGTGTGTATAAAATACATGTAGTTTGTTTTTACTGAAGTCATGCGTGGATCCGGAGGGTTCCGAGCCCCCGTGGAATTTTAGCATGTTGTTATCAAGTGTATCTTATATATATCTTGTCAGGGGGCTGCGAGTGTAATTACGGCACCGCTCTAAGAAAAATAGTAGCTGATAGACCCACTGAGAAAAATGTTAGTCGAATATCTTACAAATGTACTTATGCACCAGACAATATTATGCCCGCCCCCGGGGGAATTAGACAGACGAATCTTCCCGACAGGCGCGAATTTGATAACCTTATCGACTCCGAGTCCCGTGAAACAGACTTTGGTCCGGGAATGTTGACATCGCAAAAGGCGACATCGAAAGGCCTACTTTTATACGTGTTTTTATTAAAGTACCTGGATGAAAAAATATGCCCCACGGTGGGGATTTAGACAGTGAGCATTGTCTCCATGGTGGGGATTTAGACATCAAAAATTCGAAAATGTGTAATTCCCCCTGGGTTGCCCGCCGCCCCCACTCAGAGAGACGAATAATGCCAATCACTGTTCTGATTTCTTATTTAATGTACAAATGCTATATGCAGTTGTATTGTAGATGTCACCCAGTAATAGTTGTAAGTTTTTACATACATCCTATGTGGGATCTCTTCACAGAATACACTGTATCATATTTCTTGGTACTTATTTGTGCTTGTGTGATTTCATACACTGTTAATGTAAGGAACAAGTATCTAGAAGGAAGAGGGTAAAGCCGATTTGCGAGTATTTTAAGCTGTATAAGGTATAGGTGAGACAGTCATAACTCTCTACAAAAGTTTAACTCCCTTTCACAATTGTCATAGGAATTTCTATATCTCCCGACGCTTCCGAATCTACACCGAAATCCATCGGCATATGTCTTGAAATTGTAATTTTGTGGTGCGGTCACAATTGTCGTATATCGGACTCACGACGGTTCTACGATGACACACAGCATCCCTACGATGAACAGTTGTCGAACGCCATATTTTTACGAGTGTCGTGCAAACGTCGTTCGTGCGAATGTCCGCAAGAAGGTTGTGCGTATGACGTGCGACAATCGCACGACCATCGCACGTGCATTGTCCATCCACCGCACGTCCATCGCGCGTTCTATTTCCTGGGTCAATACTGTAAACGTTATCATAAACTTCATCTAGTGCATTGTGAAAACTTATGAGAACTGATAATAATCGACTTTCTGCCAGAAAAAAAACATGTAAGAACATAAGCAATGTATCTACGAACCAATGATGCCATTAAAATTGCTATTTCAGCCTTAAAGCAAACTACCCGTATGACACTTGTATGTCTATCAATTTACGTAAGATGGACCATTGTTATATACAACATGTACCATTATATAGCCCTTATTTCAGCCTCACATTCACACAGCTAATAGTTTACAAATATTTCGACAATGCCACAGAGTGGATTCAATTACAATCACATTATATATCACAGAAACATTATTATGTGACCATTCTAATACAGAATTATAAGAGACTAATTAATTTTCACAACGATGTTACAAATCGTAAATGCACCTATATACATGTATACACATAATATTAATATATTTATCATTATCAAAAATGTAATTATATAGTACAAGTAATTAAAATCAAACTTTAAACAGACGATGAATAAAGGAACTTCTAAGTTTGGCCTATGAAGTGTGAACTGTTAGCTATGAAGTGTGAACTATAAAGTGTGCAGTGTGAACTATGAAGTAAGGACTGTGAACTATTAAGTGTGAACTGTGGAGCGTGGAGTGTGAAATGTGGAGTGTGAACTATGAAGGGTGAACTATGTACGGGTGTTTACATATAGCATATGAAACATAAAGCAATATTAGACACGGAGTTCGAAGTATGAAGCTTGAAGCATGAACTATGAAGTCACCACCGGGCCTTCGAACAATAACACAGTCAGGTGTGCGGAACCCGTCCGGAGCTATTAGGTACGTAAAGCCGTACGGTGACCACACGGTGTCCGTTTGAGTACTTTTCGTTAAGGCATGCGAGCATCGACAAGCCTATTAGTGTTCAAATCCGTACGGATATCATACACAGCTCGTTTGATGTCGGTATGAGACCCGTACGAGATGTTCCCGACTTCGAAATCCCAGTGAATACGTGTACAACTCGGGAGTTCGGTGAAACATTTTCATTGATATACGAATTAAGATGATCGGTAGTCTACCATATCCACATTGGCTTATGGACGCCGTAGGCCTACTAGTTTGCAAAAGTCAGCTCGCCGTGTATATCTCGTCGCATAAATGTGACCAAGGTATAAGCGTATGCTGACATAATTGAACCTTAGTGTTATAGATCTACTATAGGCATAATAAAACATTAGTGTTATAGATCTACTATAGGCCTACTAAGTGTTAGCCAGTTATTATTGTAGCGTGATTATTCTTATATACTTATTTACACTTTGTAAATTACATATAATGCACGATGAATTTAGCAACATATTATAAATGCAAAATGTTGATATTTGAGACTATACATGATTAAACATGTATGCATCAATAATCCCGAATTCCGAAAACCTGTGTCCGGAGTTTCCACCTAACCTTCTACTTTCGCTTTAGGCGGATGCGACACCGGGTTATTTCCCTTGAACTGGGCGTTTGCGTGACGTTTTGATAAATTGCTAGGTTCTTTGGTCTAAAAGAATGATTTAATACGTATATTAGGGCGGTTCTTCATTGTTACCCATTGCTTGATGATTTCCAAGCTTTAAAACCGGTTTTAAACACATAATAAAAAGCTTCTTTTTTCATCTTAGAAATTTCTTAAATAGTAAGATACCTATGTACGTATCTTAAATATAGGCACATTTCTTAGTTGAAAATGGATATTTATGACAAAAATTGGCTATTTAAGAAGATCTTAAGTTTAAGATATGTTGTGAATAGCGACTTAGAAATAAATTAAACTTAAGACAAATTTTATCATAACTAAGCAATTTATAGGATATTTAAGATATATTTTTATCTAAGAAGCTTTGTGAATACCAGCCCAGATCATTTATGTATAAATTAAACAAAATAGGTGACAATATACAACCTTGTCTCAATCCACAATTAATATCAAACCATTCAGTTTTAAACTGATTAACTCGAACACATGAAGATACGGACGAATACAGACTTTTAATTGCACAAAACATGTTTCCGGAGATACCTGCAGCCTTAATCTTTATCCACAATATTCGTCTGTTAATAAAATCATATGCTTTACTAAAATCGATAAAAGCGCAAAACGTTGATAAGTTTTTCTTTTTTCTGCAGTCTAAAATGCTTGTTAAAGACAAACTATGATCAGTAGTGCTGCGGTGTTTACGGAAACCGTTTTGTTCATCAACAATTTTATCATTATCTTCAGCCCATTTACTAAGTCTTGTGATGAGAACACTACAATAAATTTTATACATAGATGATGCTAAAGAAATGCCTCGATATGAGAGTGGATCTCTGGGATCAGCAGTAGACGACTTAGGTATTTGATTAATAATGGATTTCCCCCAGACTGATGGAACAACTCCAGTGGTAAAACAAACATTAAATAATGAATGTAAGAACAAGACTGATGTATTCGTTTTCAACACCTCACTAGGAATACCATCAACACCACAGGCTTTACCTCTCTTAGCATCATCCAAAGCCTTTTTAACTTCCAAAAAAGATATATTATCATTAAAAGATTCATTATCAGGTTCTATACAATCATCACCATCCTGACTAGTGGTGTTAACTGTGTGAGTTTTGTTTAATAAAGTGCTAAAATCAGTTTTCCATTTTTCAAGTACCCTTGAGACACACTGAGAGGTAGAGCCATCCGGTAACTGGATCTCCATAGGTATAGGTTTGCGACCGGCATTACCAATGCCAACCTTTCCTATGGATTTCCAGAACTTTGTTTGGTCAACATTACACTCATCCATCACATTAGTCTGGAGTGAGTACCAGTGTAAACGTTTTGAGCGTAGTACTTCCCGATCAAATCGTTTGCGAACCGAGATATAATCAGTTTTCAATTTCTTTTTTAGATTAGTATTAAAACAGGAAAGCCATTTTCGCTCGGCTTTGCTTACATCAGTCCATAAAGTACTTAGCCTATCATTCCACCAAGGCTTCCCAGGACGAAAACACTTACCCTTCGAACCTGGATTAATGGTTTTACATGGAAGCGAATTATACATATTATCCTTTAAAATATTACACCAAGAATTATAGGCTGAGTCAATATCAGTTTGTGTTCTAAAGCCGTGTTCAATATGATCAATAGTGTTATTTACTTTAATCAGAACGTCTTCACTAAGCATAAAAGATTCTGGAATACTATGACAATCAAACTTATCAAATGATTCAACATGTACAGATTCATCGGACACTTGGTCAGTATGATTCGTAGACATAAAAGACTCAAGATTAATACTCCATCTTAACATAGAATGATCTGGTAAATTGCCTGACAGTAAACTGTTTACTTGACCACACTGATTTATCAAATCAGCTGTAGAAACAACTGAAAAAATTGAAAAAAGTGACAAAGTTTCGTGACTAGTTACACAATAGTCAACTACAGATAGACCTTTGACTGACACAGAGGTAAAATCGTTATTTATATAGTTTCGACCATTTACAATACACATACTAACATTAATTAAAAACTCAATAAAAATTTCACCATAACTATTTGTTTTGAAATCAACAATATGACGTGGAGGTAAATTATCTACACCGCCTATATAGTCTTCTAGATGACCACATCTACTATTGAAATCCCCACCATTTATATGTAATCATATGTACATTTATACTTGCCGTTGCCATGTTTGCTATAGTGGGCCCAGTATAATGTGAAATTTGGTATAGTCCACAAAGGTGGATTACAAATTATGTGCACCAATTATCAATGATGTTTTGAGTACAATACCGACCTTATCTGTTTGTTTAAGTGATTTGTAAAACCAATTTTGCCACAGTTGACCAAACCGATTAATGTTTGTAAATATCACATTATCCTGGGCGGACTATATATATATGTTTTGTAGTACTGTGCGTATAGCTGACAGGCCTTTGGCCTATAGCTACTTTGAAAATAAACTTACTTATCGTTTTCGCTTTGGTTATGTTAGACAGAGGCTGATGCGACATTATATCAGTGTATGTTTTTGTGTTTTTGTAGCAGTTTAGTAACTCCAGTTATGATTTTTCATGTGAAAATTTGTGATTGTATGTAACTAGTACTTGCAATCAGATTCTGTGATTTTCTCATTTCGTAGTTTTCCCGGGTTGCTGGTCGTCTGATTTGTCGCCTGCACTACTCGTCCCCTCAAATTCTAAACAATCTTGAAATCAAAAGACTTTAATAATAACGGCAACTGGTGTACGTTGTGATTATGCAGAAATGCTTGATGTGAACGTGCTATTTGAGCCAGAGCTCCGTCATGTAGTATTTTTACATGGTGCCAGTTCTGTGACTTTTCGTTTTACAGCGATGCTCATTATTTGGATTTAACTTTTATCTTTCAATAAACCGATTTACATAAAAATTCTAGGAGACCTTCCTCGATAACTAAATAATTCCCTGTCCAAATTTAACCATATCCATTTATCTATAGTCGAGAAATCATGAAAAGTATACAGTGCCCACCAAAGATAAGTATACAGTAAATATCTGTTGCCAAATTAAACTTGGTTTAATTTTTCTGTTTATCAGACAGCTACATTTATACTAGTTTCTGAAAGTACAGTTACTAAATGAGGGATAGAAATTCAGATGAAGCTGTTCCAAATTCAAATAACCATGTGATCAAAAAGGCTGACTTTCCATCTTTTTGTGACAAAGTTACCATTCAAGCAGGACATAGCATATTTTGCACTAGGGTACTAATTAATAATATTAAAAATTTTGCTGTTTAACTGTTCAGCAAAATGTGTTATTACAGAGTAATAGGGGAAATAACTTCTGTATACTTAATTTTGGTGGGCAGTATAGGTGTTGCGTTGGGAGTGTAATTAAGTATACATATACAGTTTTATAAGAGAAAATTTTAATGATTAAATTTTCATTTAACCGCCAAAATTCGGCGTTTTCATTGGCTCATAATGTAGGTTATATTCTAATGGCAGGTAAATCTCAATTTGAACAGAGAGTTCTTCAGAATCTGGTGTTCATATACTGCTTAATGTATATAGGAGTCAGTCTCCAGGAAAAATCTGATATTACTATTACAAGGTTTTAAAAAAGCTCTAAAATAATTTACCCTTAAAGTAGTATACATGTATACGCCCCTCGTATATCTAAGCTTCAAATTGTACCAAGAAATATGTCGAAATCACATACTTCGTTGCTATGGTGACCAATTTCGGATAAGTTCTCCGAATGAGAAAAAGAGGAGTAGTAGCCTTTTTCTACATGCGAACAATTTCTACTTTTTGTGTTGATACAATTTTCTAATTCCAAAACGTGATACTATTTTGAATAGTTAATGTCAATAATTGATCAAATTGTGTAATGAGGAAATACTTGTTACAGTTACATCGAGTACCGTTAGAATAACATTAGCAACGTCACACAAAAAACGGCTGTAACTTCCTTCAAACTCTGATATTAACAAAATTTCCTGTGCGTTTTGCTTAAGATTTTTCAAAATAGCAGGCTTTCCCGGAGACAGGCTCATAAACTTATAGGTAACGATAAGAGGTGAAAGATTTGAATTAAGCAATCGTGAAAAGATAATAAATGCGTCTTATTAAATCTATTTGACTCCCGTTGGAAAACCCCGCCTTCTATTTTATTATTATTGTTATGTTTGATATTTGATTGGTAAATTGACCATCACGTGGAAACTCCGAATGATTCGGAAAATGAAAGAATGAATTAAGGAAGACAGTCTTTGTGACATCGTCTTAGTGACAACATTTTCTTAGTGACTAAAAAGTATTTATTTTATTGACAATATGCTCAGTGATTTCGTGTACACTTCTATATTACCTGACTTTGTGTGAAAGATATAAACTTTGTGAATTTTACTTATATTACGTTATTCTGTGGACACTTTTATTATAAACGATACAATAAAATAGCACATAAAACGGAATTGTGAGATTGTCTTATATTCCTCCTACACATCACTTCCGGTAGATCATCATGGAGCGCCATCATTGTTGTGCGCGTTATCACGTTACCTGTGGAGCCCGATTGGGCCCCTGTAACACATACATGGTCCTTTCAAACACACAGCAAACACATCAAATGTACATGTTTAACAATTTATTTGTAAGATTTATAAGTTTATATCAATATCAGTATGTTTATTGTAAAAGATATTGCAAAATGTTATAATAAGAATGATTCAAATAAAGACCTAGGCCTACAGTTTAAGGCCCCATCACACATAACGAATTCATTAAACGAAACATGGCGAAAAGAGTAATTATATGACTTCTAATGAATTCCGAACTAACAAATTATTCACAACTGACAGAAACCTTCACAGACACATAAGAACCTCATCGTTGGTACCAAACGATATACAACGTACACATACTAATGAATTAAGCGGAAGTCGTGATTGCCCATAATTCGCAAGTAGACGTCAGATGGTATTCGTTAAGTGTGACGGGCATTTGAATCTTCATCAAAAGACCACCTCACGTTTACAAACATGGATTTCCAGCCCATTTGCACCGGCAAAAAATACCAGTTATAATGGTCCCCAGAAGCGGGCATATTATGTAGTGGGTTTTGGAGTGGTTAGAATTAATATAAATATATTTATATAACCGGTATAACACGGCAAACATGTTACATTTGTTTGCGACAATCATATTAGGGTAGTTATTGGTCTGTTCTTCTACCGACATGAGCGAGTATACAACCTATCACACATATAAACTATTTACATCATTATTATAATGTTCAAAAATGTTGGATTTCATCCATTATTTTTTAAACCTCACTCCTCCTCTTAGAACCATAAATGTCTGATCTTTTAACACGTGGTTATATAATGACGTCATAGTCTTCATGAGTCATAGACCGATCAGACCTTCATCACAGATCGCCGCAAAAATGTGATTTCCAACCGAAATCTCGCGAGTTCTCATGTCTCACTTTCACTAAGTAGTGGTTGTAGCGAAGTATCACATTCCTTGTCGTGTGCACTGTCATCAACACCGGTTATATTGTTCCCATTAGTAACAACATCTTCCATGGCGACCTGTGTCGTTCCGCCATTTTGTGACGTCATATCCGCTGGCGATTCAACAGGTAAAACGTTCTGTGATTGGTCCGAATCAGCATTCTGTGTTGTTACAATATTTCTCATTGGAGGCTCGTTCTTCACAACAAAATAACGTAAAAATGCTTCTGCTGATCGTTGTCCTTGCTGGAATAAACATTTACATATTTCACTGATTAACTAATTATAATACTCGCTAATTACACGTTTGAAGAGTCGACCCAAACGAATAGTGGCATTACTATTCACGACAGTTAAATACGAAACAATCCGAGCAGTGTTGGTTTTCATCTTAAAACACTTGTGTTGGAGTATAAAACGGACACAGACATAGCGAGATTTAGTTTTACTAGGTGCAATAAACATAATAATAATATTAATAATAACATTTTACGAGGAAACTCACATTCAACACCAAAGGTTTAATTTTATCATCATCTACTTTTTCTGAAAATCGTTACATAAGTTTATCGGTGTATTTTCTGTCATTCCGTACAATTGAAATAATTCTCAATCTGGATATGCACTTTTCAGAAACAAAAATTGAATTTACCTCCCAGATTATTGTCAGGTGCACTATTAGCTTACACACTGATGTAAACATTTGGTATGAGGCAGCGAGTATACCGAAATCTTTTGTAGGTACCAATGAATGAAAATCGGTAATAAAGAGTTGTTAGTGCTCACTTTTAATTTCATGCATTAAAGATGCTAGGAAACTGCTATTTGTACCAAAAATCCAAGAAAATGTAATACCCGCAATATTAGCCGATTATTTTACTCGGGCTGCAAATTAATTATACATGTACATCATTATCAATACAATTACCTCGACCACAAAATTTCTATCCGCAGGTTCCAGTTTGAAATCGGACGTTCCCACGTGACCTGTGTTGATCCCTACCGTACGCTCTATATCTCGTTCCTAAAATAAAGTCACAAAATAAACAGAAATACTGGTAAATTTCGGCTCATGTTTACAAATCTTTTTAGATATTTTTTAAAGATTTTTTTTATGAAAAACTTATAGGTTGGAAATAAAACAAAATCTCAATATACATGTATATCTTAAGCCTATATCCCACTAAAAATTCGTCATCGGCGATGTTCTCCCGATATCTTCCGATACCACCCTATTCATCACGATTCCTTTCTATATCATAAATTGTCTCATGACATCCCCGAAGCCTCCCCTAGACCACGATATACCTGTTCCCGATGTCCTGATAACTCATTAATGTTTATCGGGAGTATATTGCTCAGTGGGACCTAGGCTTAAATAAATTCATTGTGCAATCAATCAATCAAGACATAATTATACTAACAGTCGTAGAAAGTTATTCAACATAATTATCTAGAAAATGTTTTCGAGACAAAAGGCATCGTAGAAATTGAGCCCGGGTAAAAGTGATATTGAAGTTGTCAAAAATATATACGTATATAACATGTTTAATATCTCTAAAACATAATTGTGTTGGCATGTCTAAGCATAATAATAATTTATTATTCTTTAGCATTTAAAGGTAAGAACTTAGGAAATTCGAATAATATTGGCTGGCAATCATCGAATTAGATACTTTACTAGTCGTTATTACTAGTGCATTTATTTTGGATACAATGATTTAGAGAAGCTGAGCGCGATAGTAACCTTAATATACATGTATACGTGTTCTATTATTGAATTATGAGTGTTTTCTTATGCAGCGGTTAATGAAGTCCACTGCTAAGTCACTGTTTTGTGCTTAACATGGAAAGATAGATGAGTGGAACTACTAGTATAGATAAATTGTATATAAAGCCAGATTCAGAAATTTTGGTCTAGGTCCCACTCAGGAATTCCACATCGGCGATGTTCTCCCGATTTATTCGGATACCGCCCGATTCATCAAAATTCCTCCCGATATCATACACTGTCTCATGACTTCCCCGAAGCCACCATAGACCACGAGGAACATGTTCCCGATGGCCTGAAAGAACAATATTTTAAATCGGGCGATAATCGCCGAGGCAAAAAATGCTCAGTGGGACCCTGGCTTTACATGATTGTACCTTAGCAGAGACCAGGCATTGTATGTTTTATGGAAACTACATACCTCAACATGGATACGCTTAACATTCGTGAGCAGAGTTGATTGAAGGGTGTCGAAAAATGAGAACAATCCCTTAATTTCCTTCCTTTGGTAACCAAGGAAACGGGTTTGAAGGGAAACCCCCGTCCTCTCAATAAAATGTACAAGTTCGTGATAATACACCTGGAAAATAAAAAAGCAAAACATTAATAATAACTTCCGCCATCATGTTCGTTAAAATTGGTCTTCATAAAAAGTCTTCAATATGAGGTAGAATAAATGTCACCGACATGTCCGTGTGGCGCAGACGACGAGACAGCTTCTTTTTTTAACATATCCTCCAAAGATGTAAACGTCACGACCAGGAGCGAGCTGCGAAGTGGCCTCAAGACACAACCCTCCACCAGAAGCTTTATTGAGACGTTGATGACCCGAGAAAAACCACATCCTTCATCGCAGATACAGGCGTGAGTTTGTAGAGCGAACGCCAGTAAGTATAAGTAAGGTTGAGTGAAAAGCAATTAAAACTGTGCGACATGCAAAGAACTTGAAAAGTGTGGTATTCATTGCAAATCGATCGTTGTAGTTAAGGTGGTCATTAAATACGGTGTAACTGTATGGTATGTCCTTATCGATAAAGAACGAAGTGAACAATAAGGCATTGTTGTGAAGTACTACATACAATTCATTTTGCGTGAATAATTTAAAATATTTCATTTGTAGGACGGCATTAAGTACTTTCTATATTGCAATTTTTAATTTTGATGAGCATCAGATACGTTGTTAAGCAAAACTTTTATCAAAAAATAGATAAATCAATAAACCATTAGCAGAGCGAGGTTTCGATCCTCGGACCTCTGGGTTATGGGCCCAGCACGCTTCCACTGCGCCACTCTGCTGTATGAATTAAAATCATAACCTATTTAAATTTAATTAAATTTAATTGTATGCTTTTGTCGGATGAAATTGACCCGTGGGCAAGGTTTCATGTTACTCATTCATAGTGACATCCATTCAGTTTAATAAAGGCCAAAGGCGAACTCTCGTGTAATCGATGTCAAATTTTAAACAAAAGTTATAATTATGAACGTATAAAACCGAAATTAAACAATAGGGAGGAAAACACTTAAAAGTGTGTTCTTTGTTTTGGAGGAGTTACATTTTTGGTGGTCTTTCAAAGAAATGTGTACTGTATTTTGAAAATCAATAAAAATGTAATCTTTGATGATACTTTTATTAGATACTATTCCAAAAACACCCTGAAAGGTAACGCCATACAGTATGTCATTTATTTTGGGGTCAGTATTTAGACTTGAAGTATCCTTTCTGTGGGATACAGATAGCATGCTATGTGTCTCTTGTGTGGGAGGCTAGGCACTGCTGTCGCTTTGGCTTTGTATGGCTTTGAGTTGTTTGTGCGTTACGGTATTCAATTTTATTATGCTATTATAAAAAAAAACACATAAATTAACAATAAAAGCCATTAAACAACTTGTATGTTCACTCTGAAGATGAAAATAGTTGCATTGTAATACGGGAAAAACTAAGCTGATTATGTTTGTGTACATGAAGATTACTAGCTGGTCAATCAATGTGAATTAATTCTCGTTCCCTGAAACGTAACGTCCGTATGTCTGTCCTCTGACAAATAAGAATGATGTTATCACATGTTTCAACATTTCGCTGGCTTAGAATTAGAAGGTCGTAAGTACAAATTTAATTCAATATTTTGAGAAAACAAGAAACAACTGTCAGAAAAATACTTTTTACTTATGGAAAAACAAGATTTTTTAACTTCAGTTTGGTCGACATCACAATTCCGATTGTCATGAGATGCAGATTTCATATTATGCATGAGTCTTACTTCTAATTATGACCTTTTAATTCTAAGCGGTTAACTTTGTTTTCTCGTTCAGTTGTGCGTTGGCCATTGTGCAATGTAATTGTGGGCTGTGCTGTTTTTATGTTTTCTGTGCTCGGCTGTTTCCTTCCCTGTCCGATATTTTACTATATTGTTCATTCAGCGTAGATAATTTATAATACAGTTCAAAGTATTTGACAAGAGTTTAATAATTGATGAAACATATTCCATATTGAGAAGCAAGTGAAACAAAACGGTTGCGAACAATAACTGGAATGTAGGTTGTGGTGAAAGTGACAGTGATGAATGAACTATTTTGAGTGTGGTTTACATATGAATAGCTTTCAGGTATCTAACACGCGTATGAATTATAAATGGCATCCACACAACGATTACTGATGTGGGGAGGGGAACAAACTACATGGTAAATGAGCTCCCATTTTTCTAGCTATGGAAACATGTGTTAGTAAAGATAATTACGATAAAATCAGTAAATCAGCAGTTGAACTCTCCGTGAGTAACATGACCTTGCCAAAGGGCCAAAGGGCCAAAGGGCTAATTGCACCCGTCAAACATATAGAGGATATTACATGAGTGTCTTTTCATATTGAATTTATTAATCGAGTTGAATAAAATAATAAAATGCGAGGCTCTGCCGAGTATTTTATCGATTTTTTCAACGAGTTTAATATTTCAATGTGGAAAGTCACAAATGTAATGTTCTTGTTAATCATATGTTAGCCTTTTCCGGCCACAACATAAAATAGTTACGTATTTTTCACTATAATAAACGCGCAACTTTGACGACGTCGCCTATCCTTTGAATGACGTCGCGTGATAGCTTTATTACACTAGTGTAACGTCATGTATTATCAAAAATAAATAATGGCTTTATTACGCTACCGCGACGTCAAACATGTGATAAATAAAATTAAGTGCACTATATCATTAATATATGAAGCAGAGTGGCGCAGTGGAAGCGTGCTGGGCCCATAACCCAGAGGTCCGAGGATCGAAACCTCGCTCTGCTAATATTTTTTCTTGATTTTGTGTAAAGAAATAGTAAAACAACAGTCATTTAAAATAAGTATACAACTTATTTTGTTAGTGCAACAATTATCCAGAAAAATCAGCTAGATGCTCAGCATAAAAGGGAAACTGGCTTCTCTTCTCTCATTCCCTCGAGGCGATGGATAACATCAGGAATGAGGTGTCGAGAGTGATTGAGATAAGTTGGAAAAAATTGTTTCTTAATCGACCTTAAATAAATTAGTATAAACTAAAAAATAAGTTATCATGTGTTACACTGTGAATTACCTATAACTTGATACAATATCGATTGAAAATAATATTGAAAACCAATAATGACGTCACTGACCTCTCCATTACCATCCTCGTCTAACGCGGTCATAGCTTCATCTACAGTCACATTCTTACCGAATAATCTCTCAGCATAACGTTTAGGGAACTCTTCAGTCTGAAAACCATTAACAGTAGATACTGTAAAAGCACATATTTTCGTGGGTATTTACATTTCGTGGATTTTAACAAAATGCATTTTCGTGGGGTCGAAAATTCGTGGTTTACAGAACATGGGGGTCAACCTATGTTCTGTATATGAAGAAGTCCATTAATCGTGGGCAGTAAATTACGTGGTCTAGTTGAACAAAGAAATCATCGAAGTTCAACCCCCTCGAAAATTGATGATTTTACATTAAGTCAGGTGACATTTGTTACCCCTGATCGAGGAAAATAAACTTGTAAAACATTTTATTTTAACTAGAGAGACTGAGAGTAGAATCAGAATCTAAACAATTCTAGTGATGAATCCGCATGTAAATAAGGCATTGTTACAACACAGCATTCTAATACGTATAACATTTATTTCAACTTCATCATAACTGTACGCCTCTTAATGTATATCAAGAAAGCTTGTGCTTTACACTTGTTACAATCAATATTATATACAAAACCAGGTTTTTTAAATGCTTCAAGGGAGAAAACAATGTTTTTTGTTTTGTAAAGTAATATATGAAGTTGTCTCCCTTTGATTCTGTCTATATCAACTGTCAACGGAATATGAATTACAAGTTGTATAGCACTATGTCACTTACGTCATTTAATGCATCCTTCAATTCTGTCTTACTGATTTTATCATCATTATCTTTGTTGTGTTTCTTTAAAACCTGGAAATATATTATACAGAGAATAAAAGGTTAGGGAATTGGAAGAAAAAGTTTATCTGGCAAGGCGAAGAAATTCATCGGGTGAGCTAAGTTTTTTAGGCTTCCCGTTATCTGGCAGATTTTGTCGAAAGTGACTGGATAAAATATTTAACACGTAGTTTTGCTTACCCCTACTCCGCCACGGACATTCGTCACGTTATGTACCACCCTTTAGACCCCAATACTACACAGGTACCTCCCCCCTACCTAAACTCTACAACCTTTCATATTATGAAGATTTTTCGATACATATCACAACTAATAGCAGTGTTCTGAACAAAATAATTAACATACTATTTACAATGTTAAGAAGAGAGTGAACGATGAAAGACTTAACACACCTGAAAGTACACTGGTAATTTAAAGTCAGCGATGTGTACACAATTGACACCCGATCACCACAACATGTTCTTATTTTGTCACACAAATGATCATTCTTTCATACAAATAAGCACACAAAAATATCCCTAATTTTGGCAGCGAGTTGTTAAACGGTTCACAAATGCTATCTAGGTTTCTGTAGTATTGGGGTCTAAATGAGGGTATACCATGACGGATGCTAGTGTCCTCCGCAACCAGGGCAGTTGAGGTTTATTACCATCGGCCTAGAGGCCGGGGGTCTTTAAATGCTCAAACAATTTGACTATGGAGGAGCACGTGACCACATGTAAATGCCTGATTGGCTAATGTGCTAGTCTGGCTGAAGGTGAGTCTAGACAGTACAGTTTGGTGTAAAAATGTACTGTGTTGTTACATGTAGTATACTTCTACCACACAGTTACTTGAGTTTCTTTCTGGAATAAATCATTACGGTAATAAGTACATTCATACTGCTCTTGCAAACATCTGGTAACATATCCACGTGCTTCAAGTGAGAAAGTACATTTATTATTAATTTACAGATCAACACCGGAATGGAAGTCAGCCACGTGAGAATCAACTGCTCCATCAAATTACATTTTGTAGCTATTTATCCAGATCACCGTGGACTGCCACATTAGGCCGCCAACACTAACGCATAATTATGATGAGCTTCGAGAACATTGACCGGCTCTACACCAATCTCTCGTATTTTATGATATCGCTGGCTTTGAATGACAATATCGTAATTACAAAAACGCTAAATTGAGAAGGCCAGACAAAATTGTCTAAAAACTACTCTTTACAACAAGCCTTTTCAACGTCAGTTTGGTCAACATGACCTGTTCCGATTTTCATGTAAATAGGCTCATAGGCAGTGCCCTGTGATGCAAATTTCAAATATGCATGAGTCTTATAAGATTGTAAGTCGCACTGTAAACGATCTTCTCATTCTAAGCCAGCGAATTGCGCATACGATGAGCTAGAACATTTATCTGCTCTGTACTCAACCCTCGTTAAAGACATACTTGGCCGATCTGGACATAGAGATACATTAGAAAAATTCAATAGATTTTGTGTGATGACATTGGCTAAATATCCGTTATTAGAACCATGTATGGCTCAAAATACCTCGTTATGTCGCATTATTACCGGAATGTGTCAAAACTAGTAAAATACTGCATCCGTTAGAAACAAGTGTCGTTTTCAATAATTGATGTTCAGATAGACATACATGTAGTTGATACTTAAACTTACCTTCAAGAATGCACTAACAGCATGAAGATTTCGAATATGTTCCAACTTAACCTTCTCTTGCATTTTCTTTTTTCGTATCTTCTCTCTGTAATACACAAGGGAAGTAATTAATGTTGGTGTAAAATTAGTAGAGTAACCTCCCTTGCGTAGATATTTTGAACCATTATTTTCTGAAATTTACGCCATGAAAAAGTTATTTTAACAAGGTTAACTGTTCTAAAACGACAAAGATCCTAATCTACAAACACTGAATTAATTAAACAGCGTGCTGAAACCAAAACCACGTAGCAATATAGTGTCTTAAATCTAGCAACGTAACGTATTCTGTAGTTATCTAAATACTGATAGTGTACTTCTAGCTATTTTTTATAATTATCACAGCGTATAAGCGAAATCATTGTATGACTTATTGTGATACTATACAATTCAACGTGTACGACTAATTGCGAGCAAAAATATCCGTGATTTCCGAGAACTGTATGACTTATTGGGATACTGTACAATTAAACGTGTATGACTTATTGCGAGCATAAGCATCCGTAAATTCCGATCATTGTATGACATATTGGGATATTTTACGATTCAACGTGTATGACTTATTGCGCTCAAAGTCATCCGTGATTTTCGATCACTGTATGACTTATTGGGATACTATATAATTCAACGTTTATGACTTATTGCGATAACCGGAAGTTGACTCGTTTATACACTGTGACTATATGTTAATACATTGTGACACCATGCAGCATTACACGGTTAAAGATGAATTAATGAAATGTGACAGCAAAAACGTGGAAACCGTGAATCGTTATCTGATCGTAAACAATTGTTTTAATACGACCACCGGTTTTTGTACATTTTGAACGATATTAAGAGATGTTATTTTTCTCTACGATAGCCACTGGAACTTTGTACTAACGGGACATCCTAATAAGTAAAATTGTGAAACGTGACCTTGTGAAGTTTTTTATGTCAGTTTATCATAATATGTTTCTCTTTGTGGACATCAGGCCAGTTAGGATATTGTGAGGGTGACGTTGCCGTTTATGTGTACACGAAAGATTACAACCATTGTCCAAACAGTTAGAGCGAATAAAGTATGTAAATTTAACATTGAAATTATAGCTGTCTGTATAAGTCTTTATAGATTCTATTTGGTTTACACCGTTATATTAAATTCGACCACCGCGCCACTCTATTCTTACACTAACTGGAAAATTCTAGTGAACTATGTTACCGTAACAGTACGTCTGTGTATGTACCAGGTGTATGGAACGCCATAGCTGCCTTCTGTTAGTACTAATCAGTTTGTTTTGTGCATTTATTAAGTTGTTCAATGCTACCATCATTATGTTATGAGTATTTGCCAAAGCGTTCGGTACTTAAGACATTTTGTCTTGTACAAACACCAGTTTTTTCTGTGCATTCGTCATTATGTTATGTACATTTACTAACTCGTTCTGTACAAACGCATTTTGTTGTGTGCATATATTGTTTCGTTCTGTGCAGTTGCCATTATGTTATGTGTATTTAACAGGTTGTCCGGTAGATGAACTATGCTGTCCTGTGCATATGTCAATGTGTTATGTGCATTTACCAATTCGTGATGTACTAAAACAGTTTGTGATGTGCATACATCATTTCGTTATGTGCGTTTGTCATTATGTTGTGTGCATTAATCATGTTGTTCGGTGCATACATCATTCCGTTATGTGCGTTTGTCATTATGTTGTGTACATTACTCATGTTGTTCTGTGCATACATCATTTCGTTATGTGCATTTGTCATTATGTTGTGTGAATTACTCATGTTGTTCTGTGCATACATCATTTCGTTATGTGTGTTTGTCATTATGTTGTGTGCATTAATCATGTTGTTCTGTGCATACATCATTTCGTTATGTGCGTTTGTCATTATGTTGTGTGCACTAATCATGTTGTTAGGTAGTTACAACAGATTGTCGTGTGGGTACATCATTACACTTAGCATTTACTCAATTGTTATGTGTTTGCAACATGCTGTCTTGTGCTTACACCTTTTCGTTCTGTGCAAACATCGTTATGTAGAGTGCATACATCGTTATTATGTTCGGATAAATTATCTTGGGCATTAAAACGGGTAACACCGGAAAAGCGAAAATGTTTAAGTTGTCGGAACGACATATCCAAGGAAGGCAAATATGTTTTATCTTGTGGGTTATATGAGTGTAGAAAATATTTTTTATCTGGTTGGAGCGACTTATTTGAGGGTTTTTCACATGGGCACCTAGTCTCCTACAAACATATTTTTTATCTGGTTGGAGCGACTTATTTGAGGGTTTTTCACATGGGCACCTAGTCTCCTACCATTTAGGTTTTTCCTACGGACACCTAGTCCCCTAACATTGATTTTTTCCCATGGACACCATTATCCATTTAGATTTTTCCCATGGACACCTAGTCCTCTATTATTTAGGGTTTTTCGTGGACACCTACCATTTAGGTTTTCCCATGGACACCTAGCTCCCTACTATTTTGGGTTTTCCTACCATGTGAAAAACTAAAATGGTAGGGGACTAGCTTTCTGTAGGAAATGGCATGGAAATAGGTGTAATGGTAGGTGTTCATGTGAAAAACCTAAATTATAGGGGACTATGTGTCCATGGGAAAACCCTAAATGGTTGGTGTCCATAGGAAAAACTTCAATGGTACGTGTCCCTGTGAAAAACCCCAATGGCAGGGGACTATGTGTCATTGTGATTAACTAAAATAGTAGGGGACCAGGTGTCCATAGGAAAAACCTAAATGGTAGTTGACTAGGCGTCCAAGTGAAAACACAAACTGGTAGGGGTCAAGGTTTCTGCTGGAAACCCTAAATGATAAGTGTCCATGGGAAAAACCAAAATGGTAGGGGATAAGGTCTCTGTAGGACACCATGGGAAAAACCTAAATTGTAGGGGACTAGGTGTCCATGTGAAAAACAAAAATGGTAGGGGACTAGGTGTCAATTAAGTCGTTCCCACAAGATAAAAAATATTTTCTACCCTCAAATAATTTGTTCCCACAAGATAAAACATATTTGCTTCCCTTGGATATGTCGTTCCCACAACTTAATATTGACCATGTCATCTCTGTGCTTCCGTACATTCCTAACTCAAGTTATTGAGCGGAAACATTTTCGCTTTACCGGTGTTACCCGTTTTAATGCCCAAGATAATTTATCCGAACATAATAACGATGTATGCACTCTACGTAACGATGTTTGCACAGAACGAAAAGGTGTAAGCACAAGACAACATGTTGCTAACACATAACAGTTGAGTAAATGCTAAGTGTAATGATGTACGCACACGACAATCTGTTGTAACTACATAACAACATGATTAGTGCACACAACATAATGACAAACACATATAACGAAATGATGTATGCACATGACAAACTGTCGGTAGTAGATAACAACATGATTAATGCACACAACATAATGACCAACACACATAACGAAATGATGTATGCACAGAACAACATGATTAATGTACACAACAAAATGACAAACGCACATAACGAAATGATGTATGCACAGAACAACATGAGTAATATACACAACATAATGACCAACACACATAACGAAATGATGTATGCACAGAACAACATGATTAATGTACACAACATAATGACAAACGCACATAACGAAATGATGTATGCACAGAACAACATAAGTAATGTACACAACATAATGACCAACACACACAACGAAATGATGTATGCAGAGAACAACATGATTAATGCACACAACATAATGACAAACGCACATAACGTAATGATGTGTGCACAGAACAACACGAGTAATGTACACAACATAATGACCAACACACACAACGAAATGATGTATGCACAGAACAACCTGATTAATGCACACAACATAATGACCAACACACATAACGAAATGAGGTATGCACATCACAAACTGTTTTAGTACATCACGAATTGGTAAATGCACATAACATATTGACATATGTACAGGACAGCATAGTTTATCTACCGGACAACCTGTTAAATACACATAACATAATGGCAACTGCACAGAAAGAAACAGTACATGCACACAACAAAATGTCGTTTGTACAGAACGAGTTAGTAATTGTACATAACATAATGACGAATGAACAGAAAGAACTGGTGTTTGTACAAGACAAACTGTCTTAAGTACCGAACGCTTTGGCAAATACTCATAACATAATGATGGTAGCATAGAATAACTTAATAAATGCACAAAACAAACTGATTAGTACCAACAGAAGGCAGCTATGGCGTTCCATACAGGTGCCTTATCATGATTATACAATAAACTGAAACATGAACGCATTGCAAGTAAAATTATAAAACGTGAACTCACGAAATGTTATGTTACGAAAGGTGGAATCATAAAACCTAGAATAATGAAAGGTGAAGCCTTTAAATATAAAAAAAATGGAAAATGATAGCATGAAACGTGGAGTGATACAAAGTGACGTCATGATAAACGTGACATCATGAAATATGACGTCATTAAACGTGAACTAATAAAAAGTGACGTCATAACACTACGTGAACACATAAAAGGTGATACCATTTAACGGAAAATCATGTCATTAAACGTAAAATCATAAAAGGTGAGGCCATTAAACGTGGAATACTAAAAAAATGACGTCATTAAAAGAGAAATCATGATAGGTGACACCATTATAAACGTGAAACCATGAAATGTGACGCCATTTAACGTGAAATGATGAAAGGTGACGTCATGAAAAGTGACATCGTAAAACGTGAAAATTTACTAATTCACTACTGTATTGATAGATAGACCATTCACAATTCATGATTGAAAGTTTGTTCTCCTAATAAGAATATTCCACCACTCTTTCATTAAAACGAGATAGATCTACTACGCAACATTCTAGAGAATTAAAAAGCTTTGGACAGAACACAACAATCTGCAGGTATACGTAAAAGATTGCCAATTGCAGCAGGTTTAAGCTTTCTGTATGAGGTGGTGGCATTTTCAAGACGAACGAGTTTTCCAAAAACAATGATTCACATTTATCATTGGGATATGCACAAAAAGCAAGCAACATCACCCTATTTATTATTACATTAATAAGCATTTTACACTTCCTAACAAACGCTCCATCGTAATTATGATATGATAAACATTAATACATTAATTCTGGTTAATATCAGTCTGTAAGTTATTATTATTGCTAGTTTCTGTTAGGTGATAATTAGATTGAAACTCATGCATAACGTATTTAGTCATTCAGTAATCTCATAATACGACAGCCAACTTTCGTAATATCCCCCCCCCCCCCCTGTTTCCTAACGTTTTCTTGCCTAAATAACTCATAATCTTGACATTTGATAAAAAAATAAAATGAAATACGAGTATGACTAATCTACGTCAACGCTTAAACAAATTAAGCACACACCATGCAAAACACTAATTTAGTCTAGATCATTCATGTGAATCATAAGCAATATAATTATATTATTAATTAATTATCAACTTTCTTAACACGAAATTATTCTGGTGTATTTATCAAGATTAGACATCATATTACCCGTATTAGATGTGCTTATATGTGTTTCTTAAAGCTATCTTTAGAATGTGACATATCGGAGTATATTTTGATCTACGTTGTACATTCAACATTGCACATTATGCATTCTAAAACGACAAAAATGTTTTTCAAAGCGCTCGTAAATACAATGTGCCATAAAAGTTCAAGGTCAACATGTAGCTTGACCTTTAACTGCAAAAAGTCTGTACTGTGAGATTAATGTTCAATATTACTCATGTCTCGAGGTAATACAGTACATAAATTAAATGGAAGGATCACACATCTCTAAAACATCGATGCATACAACGATCACACATCTCTAAAATATTGATGCATACACAACGTACACTCTCAATGTCATAAACTCTAAAATGTCATGGTCATTTACTTTATATCAACGTTCAATGTCAAGGTCGTATAACGCTACATTATGCCAGTGTCATATACTGCTAAAAATCATGGACAAATAACGCAATGTATAATGCCAATGCCATGAACCGCGAAAACGCATGGTCAAATGACGCTTACTTACGCCTATTTCATATACATGTACTGCTAAAGGTCATGGACAAATAATGCGACAATGTCGAAGTCATAAATTATACCGCTACAATGTCATGGTCGAATAAGGCTACCTTACGCCAATGTAATATACCGCTACAATGTCATGGTCGAATAAGGCTACCTTACGCCAATGTAACATACCGCTACAATGTCATGGTCGAATAAGGCTACCTTACGCCAATGTAATATATCGCTACAATGTCATGGTCGAATAAGGCTACAATGTCGAAGTCATATAACGCTACAATGCCATGGTCAAATTACGCTACTTTACTCCAATGGCATATACCACTACAATATCATGGTCAAATAACGCTACGATGTCGAAGTCATATACTGCTACAATGTCATGGTCAAATAACGCTACTTTACTGCAATGTCATATACCACTACAATGTCATAGTCAAATAACGCTACTTTACTCCAATGTCATATACCGCTATAATGTCATAGTTAAATAACGCTACTTTACTCCAATGTCATAGACTGCTATAATGTCATAGTCAAATAACGCTACAATGTCGTAGTCATATACCGCTATAATATCATAGTCAAATAACGCTACAATGTCGTAGCCATATACCGCTATAATAGCATAGTCAAATAACGCTACAATGTCAATGTCATATACCGCTGAAATATCATAGTCAAATAACGCTACAATGTCGTAGCCATATACCGCTATAATAGCATAGTCAAATAACGCTACAATGTCAAAGTCATATACCGCTTAAATATCATAGTCAAATAACGCTACAATGTCAAAGTCATATACCGCTATAATAGCATAGTCAAATAACGCTACAATGTCAAAGTCATATACCGCTGAAATATCATAGTCAAATAACGCTACAATGTCGTAGCCATATACCGCTATAATAGCATAGTCAAATAACGCTACAATGTCAAAGTCATATACCGCTGAAATATCATAGTCAAATAACGCTACAATGTCAAAGTCATATACCGCTATAATAGCATAGTCAAATAACGCTACAATGTCAAAGTCATATACCGCTATAATATCATAGTCAAGAAAGCTACAATGTCAAAGTCATATACCGCTGAAATATCATAGTCAAAAAAGCTACAATGTCAAAGTCATATACCGCTATAATATCATAGTCAAATAACGCTACAATGTCGTAGTCTTATACCGCTATAATATCATAGTCAAATAACGATACAATGTCAAAGTCATATACCGCTGAAATATCATTGTCAAATAACGCTTCAATGTCGTAGTCATATACCGCTTTAATATCATAGGCAAATAACGCTACAATGTCGTAGTCATATTTATAGAATAATACATGGCTGAGCAGTGCCAGTGAGTGATAATCGCCCCGGTAGGTTGATAATTGCCAGAGGGCGCTAGCCCGAGGGCAATTATAATCTACCGGGGCGATTATCACTCAATGACACTGCTCAGCCATTCATTGTTCTGTATAATATTTATGTTGTTGTGCTTTCATTAAAACTACTCTTTTAAGAAAACGCTTACAAGACATAACATGTTCCGTAATTGATAGACAAACCCATCGTCGTTTTAGAAATTGTCAAACTTGGATCTATTCGCGTAGATCTACAACTTAAATTCTCCGTAACTTTGTTATTATAAAACGGAAACATAGCATATGGGTATTCATTTTTTCGGTTATAAAATTTGCTACATTTTGGTGTATGTTTTTATGTAAAATTCTGAAAAAAGTTGTTTTTCACATTTGTGTGAATCTCAGTGTATCTCGTCTAGACCTGGTAAACACGGATTTAATGTCTAGATTTTAGACAATAGGTGTAGATCTAATCCATTTGGTCAAGGATTGATACAATTTTGAAATTTGCTATCCCGCATGTCCAAATCTATCAATTTGGTTTGCAAGTGATTCAAGAAGGCCTAGACCGTTACGCTCGGCGCCGGCCACTTGTGAAATGCAAATGACGTAACGTTGCGCGTGTACGTCTTCCAAGGGCGATTATCAGTGATAATAGCCCTGCGCGAGGCGGGCCAAAAGCTGATAATACTTTAAAAGGGCGCATAATACATTTTTTTCAATGCAAATTTGTTACTATATATAGAAACATAAGTATTATACCGCTATAATATCATAGTCAAATAACGCTACAATGTCGTAGTCATATACCGCTTTAATATCATAGTCAAATAACGCTACAATGTCGTAGTCATATACCGCTATAATATCATAGTCAAATAACGCTACAATGTCGTAGTCATATACCGCTATAATAGCATAGTCAAATAACGCTACAATGTCAAAGTCATATACCGCTGAAATATCATAGTCAAAAAAGCTACAATGTCAAAGTCATATACCGCTGAAATATCATAGTCAAAAAAGCTACAATGTCGTAGTCATATACCGCTGAAATATCATAGTCAAAAAAGCTACAATGTCGTAGTCATATACCGCTGAAATATCATAGTCAAATAACGCTACAGGCGCACAACAAACTCTTATCAATTATGATTTTCTTTTCATCTCAAAACTGATTTATCGAGCATGGATTCCAAGCCAGCAAGCCATACTTACCTTTCAAATTCGCTGTAAAATAATATATCCTGGATGTATAGTCTTGTTTCCACATTATTTTAATATCTAGATAATATATAATAGTAGTGTGCTTGCGAACGAAAAAATACATTTGAACTGCTAACAAATAAACTAAAATCAAAACTGAATAGACTTGGCTAGTGTACAACAGTAAACATGCAACACAGCTACATGTACAGTGCTACCGCTAGAGGTGGGTTATCATACATTGGCCAGAATTGCCTAAAATGGGCGTTCCTCTGGAAAGGTTGCACTGTACACTTATAGCTGGTTTAACAATGTAGTCCTCACGTAAGGCCAACACAATCAGAACAAATACGACAGATGGAACATAAGTGAGCGTTTTGTGGAATCATATTAGCTGTCTGTAATTTGGGGAATAAAATTGCGCAAGCAACATTACGAGGCATAATTGGTAAAGGTGTGTGAAGTTGGCTCTGAGATCGTTAATCGAAGATCGACATTCAATACAGACCTAGGTGCTAATACAGATCCAGCTCTGAAATCGACATTGGCAATTTAAGGTGAGCTAATACAGACCTAGTGGCCAATACAGATCCAGCTCTGAGATCGACATTCGCAAAAAAAGGCCTGTGAATACAGATCTGAGTTTGAATACAGAGCCAGGTCTGACATCGTCATTCGATGTACACCGACGGCGAATACAGACCTAGGACCGAATACCGACCCAGCTCTGAGATCGACATTCGCAAAATAATGCCTATGAATACAGATCTGAGTTTGAATACAGAGCCAGGTCTGACATCGTCATTCGATGTACACCGACGGCGAATACAGACCTAGGACCGAATACCGACCCAGCTCTGAGATCGACATTCGCAAAATAATGCCTATGAATACAGATCTGAGTTTGAATACAGAGCCAGGTCTGACATCGACATTCGATGTACAACTATGGCGAATACAGACATAGGATCGAATACCGACCCAGCTCTGACATCGACAATCAATGTGTTCCGACGGCGAATACAGACCTAGGATCGAATACCGATCTAGCTCTGACATCGACATTCGATGTATACCGACGGCGAATACAGACCTAGGATCGAATACCGACCCAGCTCTGAGATCGACAATCACAACATAATGTGGGCGAATACAGATATGAGTTTGAATACAGAGCCAGGTCTGACATCGTTATTCGATGTTAACCGACGGCGAATACAGACCTCGGATTCAATACCGACCCAACTATGACTTCGACAATCATTATTTACCGACGGCGAATACAGACCCAAGTGTGAATACATATCCATCTCTGAGTTCGTCATTCGTAAAATACGTTGAGGGGAATACCGAGCTTGGATGCAATATTATTGACAGCCAGAAACCAAGAAAACAATAAATTTTACATGCTTTATATTTGTTGTTAAATGCATGAAATCTGTAAAAGCAACATCAATACATACCGTTTTATTTATTTCTTAATTATAAACTAATAGTGAATGACCAATATAAATGAGTTCTAATTAAATACATTGCAAATTTACCATAGTTTTCATTGATTATTTAAAATTTATTTTAAAGGGAAGTAATAAAGCAAGTAATAAAGCCTTAACAATAAACGTCACTGCTACGTATCCACAGTTTAATGCATAGACCGATGACGAATACAGACCTAGGATCGAATACCGACCCAGCTCTGAGATCGACATTCACAAAGTGTGGTTGGTGAATACAGATCTGAGTTTGAATACAGAGCCAGGTCTGACATCGACATTCGATATGAAACGACAGCGTATACAGACCTAGAATCGAATACCGACCCAGCTCTGAGATCGACATTCGCAAAATAAGGCCTGTGAATACAGACCTGAGTTTGAATACAGACCCAGGTCTGACATCGACATTCAATGTATACCCACAGCGAATACAGACCTACGATCCAATACCGACCCAGCTCTGAGATCGACATTCGCAACATAAGTTGCGTGAATACAGATCTGAGTTTGAATACAGAGCCAGGTCTGACATCGACATTCGATGTTAACCGAGGGCGAATACAGACCTAGGATCCAATACCGACCCAGTTCAGAGATCGACATTCGCAATATAAGGTGGATGAATATATATCTAAGTTTGAATACAGAGCCAGGTCAGACATCGGCATTCAATGTATACCCACGGCGAATACAGACCTAGGATCCAATACCGACCCAGCTCAGAGATCGACATTCGCAATATAAGGTAAGTGAATACATATCTGAGTTTGAATACAGAGCCAGGTCTGACATCGACGTTCGATGTAAACTAAGGGCGAATACAGACCTAGGATCCAATACCGACCCAGCTCTGAGATCGACATTCGCAATATAAGGTGGGTGAATACATATCTGAGTTTGAATACAGAGCCAGGTCTGACATCGACATTCAATGTACACCGACGATGAATACAGACCTAGGAGCGAATACCGACCCAGCTCTGACATCGACAATCAATGTATTCCGACGGCGAATACAGACCTAGGATCGAATACCGACCCAGCTCTGACATCAACATTCGCAAAATAAGGCCTGTGAATACAGACCTGAGTTTGAATACAGACCCAGGTCTGACATCGACATTCAATGTATACCGACGGCGAATACAGACCTACGATCCAATACCGACCCAGCTCTGAGATCGACATTCGTAATATAAGTTGCGTGAATACATATCTGAGTTTGAATACAGAGCCAGGTCTGACATCGGCATTCGATGTATACCCACGGCGAATACAGACCTAGGATCCAATACCGACCCAGCTCTGAGATCGACATTCGCAATATAAGTTGCGTGAATACATATCTGAGTTTGAATACAGAGCCAGGTCTGACATCGGCATTCGATGTATACCCACGGCGAATACAGACCTAGGATCAAATACCGATCCAGCTCTGAGATCGACATTCGCAATATAAGGTGCGTGAATACATATATGAGTTTGAATACAGAGCCAGGTCTGACATCGACATTCGAGGTATACCCACGGTGAATACAGACCTAGGATCCAATACCGACCCAGCTCTGAGATCGAGATTCGCGAAATGTGGTTGGTGAATACAGATTTGAGTTTGAATACAGAGCCAGCTCTGATATCGGCATTCGATATGAAACGACAGCGTATACAGACCTAGAATCGAATACCGATCAAGCTCTGATATCGACATTCGCGAAATGTGGTTGGTGAATACATATCTGAGTTTGAATACAGAGCCAGCTCTGACATCGACATTCGATGTATACCCACGGCGAATACAGACCTAGGATCCAATACCGACCCAGCTCTGAGATCGACATTCGCGAAATATGGTTGATGAATACAGATCTGAGTTTGAATACAGAGCCAGGTCTGACATCGACGTTCGATGTAAACCGAGGGCGAATACAGACCTAGGACCCAATACATACCCAGCTCTGAGATCGACATTAGCAATATAAGGTGGGTGAATACATATCTGAGTTTGAATACAGAGCCAGGTCTGACATCGACATTCGATGTATACCCACGGCGAATACAGCCCTAGGATCCAATACCGACCCAGCTCTGACATCAACATTCGCAAAATAAGTCGGGTGAATACAGGTCTGAGTTTGAATACAGAGCCAGCTCTGACATAGACATTCGACGTTTACCGAAGGCGAATACAGACCTAGGGTCGAATACCGATCCAGCTCTGAGATCGACACTCGATGTATACCTACGGCGAATACAGACCTAGGATCGAATACCGACCCAGCTCTGACATCGACAATCGATGTATACCGACGGCGAATACAGACCTATGATCGAATACCGACTCAACTGACAGCGACATTCAATGTATACCCACGGCGAATACAGACCTAGGTTCCAATACAGTGTTAGGTCTGACATAGACATTCAATGTATACGCACGGCGAATACAGGCCTAGGTTCCAATACCGACCAAGCTCTGAGATCGACATTCGCAAATTAAGGCCTGTGACTACCGAGCTTGAATACAGATCAAGGTCTGACATCGAATTTCGATGTGAGCCGACAGCCAATACAGACCTATGATCGAATACCAACCCAAGTGTGAGATCGATATTCGCGGAATTAGCTGGGTCAATGCATATCTAAGCTTGAATATAGAGCCAGCTTGACATTCTACGAATACCGACGGCGAATACAGACATAGGGTCGATTACCGATCTAGCTCTGAGATCGTCATTCGTGAAATGAGCTTAGTGAATACAGATCTGAGTTTGAATACAGATCCAAGTCTGACATCGACATTCGATGTAACCCGACAGCGAATACAGACCTAGAATCGAATACCGATTCAGCTCTGAGATCGATGTTCGCAATATACGACTTCAAATACCGACCCAACTCTGACATCGACATTCGCAAATAAGGTGTGCGAATACTGATCTGAGTTTAAATACAAAGCCAGCTCTGACATCAACATTAGATTTAGGATTTCATGGCATCAGTCTGCGACTATATCTGGCACCCTCGCAGACGTTCAGGAATTTTGGTGCCATTTGATTGTTTTATATGTGTGACCTTTAAGCTCTGTTAGGAGTCAATTGCATCGGTCTGCGACTGTTTTTTTACACTATCGCAGACTTTCATGAATTTTGGTGCCAATTCAGAAAATGATATTTTTGACATCTAGAGGCCCTAAGGTATCCATTGTATCGGTCTGCGAATGTTTCTGACATGTTCGCAGACTTCAGGTATGTTGGTGCCAATTGAACAAATCACAGTTTTGGCATCTAGGGACCCTTACGAGTCCATTACATCGGTCTGCGACTGTTTCTGACACACTCATCGACTTTCAGGAATGTTCGTGCCTTTTTAGAAAATGGTATTTTTGACATTTAGGGACCTTCATGAGTCCATTCAATCGGTCTGCGACTGTTTCGGACACCCATCGCAGTCTCTCCTGAATGTTGGTGCAAATTGACAAAAATGACACTTTTGTTCTCCATAGGAGTCCTTTGCATCGGTCTGCGACTGTTTCTGACACTCTCGCATACTTTCAGGAACTTTGTTGCCAATTGATAAAATGACATTTTTGGCCTCTAGGAACACTTAGGAGCTCACTGCATCTGTCTGCGACTGTTAATGACACACTTGAGGACTTTCAGGAATTTCGGTGCCAATGGAGAAAATGATAGTTTCGGCCTCTAGGAACTCTTAGGAGTCCATTGCATATGTCTGCGTCTGTTTATGGCACACTCGCAGACTTTCAGGTATATTATTATTATCACAATTACTCTAACATAGCCAACTTCTGCTTGTTATGTGGATGGATGTGCGTGATTCAAGCCTTGCTTTGAAACATTTAAATAGAGTATCACGGTGTTCAAATTATCATATAATATAACTAAGATGAGTTTTGTATTAATCAAGACTATATCTGTAGTCTTTTTATTAACATAATACCTTGTCGTTATTCAGGGTGGTTCTTTTGGGATTGGCTGGAATACTCCGTCCGGATACACAGTTCTCTTTCTTGACAAGATAACAAAAGTTCTCTTAATTTCTTTTTGTATACCTAGTAAAATACCAAATATACAAAGTACTATTTTCTAGGACTAACAAAGTAGTTTTTGATCAGTAGACATAGGGCAGTCAGAAAATAATTGTCAGCAAAATTCCCTAATACGGGGGAAAATTAAGACCCCCTTTGGTCTCATAGCCTAAGTTTGCTGTGTGTGGATTGTGGATTGTTACTAAAGGTTCCTTTAGTGTACTATATATGCAGCGACGCAGACGTGAAAACATTATATGTATAACACCTTAACTCATGTGACGTTTGAAACAATTTAAAATTGTAACTTTGTGCATATAGACAAAGGTGATTTTTGTAATTGTTTAAACACATGTACTTTTTCAATGATTACTTTATTGACATAATTTTAATGACCCATGTGTGAGATGATATTCATTACGAGGGTTTACTACTCTCAGCTAGACATTTGTCAATATCAATGAGATGGAAACGGTTTCGTAAAAAATGAATGCATTTTCAGTTCATTGATATTCAAACAGGACATGTTTTATTGCACTGGACAATACTTGTCTCATAATTACGCAATACAATTATGTTATATGGGCTCATACGGTTTCTGAGCGTTGTTTTCAAATGTCATTCAGGCGGATTGGATTTAAATTCATATTATTCGAATATGTACCATTGTACTCATAAATGACAATCTGTAATTTTGAAACCGCTAAATTATTTTTAAACTATAGCTATACAAATGAATCAAACGCGAAACCCAAAATACCACACATACATCCTAATGAATACTGGATGCATACTAGCTAATTATTCACTTATTTATTCTGAATATGTCAACATTTCTAGAATATGACATGATGGTTCTTTCGTCGGAGGATTTTAATCCTTTTTGCCTCATGTATATTTTTACAAGAATTTTTATGTTCGACACTAACTTTTAAAAAGTGGATGGGGTAATGTTATACCCTCATTATAAACAAAAAAAGAAAACTCACACATGTTGTCCTTTTCATGTAATTGTGCTTACATGAAATTACCACCTTTGTTTTATTTTTGTTGTTCGTATTATAGTATCAGGGATATGACGTCATACATCTAAAATACATAGTTTTAAACGACAAATGATGAATTATTCTGAATTTATTTGTTCTGTGAAAAAACAACATATTTAGATATTTAAAATAGCTACATATTTGAGTTTCCCACTTAACACGTCCAACAGCAAAATTCAGTAACACTGTATAGGGCATAGTACCAGTAAAATGCCGTCTTCAAGAGTATTTGGAACATGGCAGATTTCCTGTACAGCTAAAGCCATTCAGACTTTTCAAACATCAATGATGATATATCACTAGTTAAACAAGTATAAAATGCATAAAATGTGCAAATTTGAAATCAATCGGATTACTTTTGTATATTTTATGAACATGTATATCAATCCTTTCGATTACTAATCTGCCTTATTTTGTTCCAAGTCCAGTCATAGCGCTGGTACCGCCGGTGATCCGCTTCCAAACCTCGATCGGTTAAGGTCATACCTTACCATAACAATTGCTAGCCAAAATTGGTATTTTTATTTCACCTATAACAAAATGCAGTAGCTTTTACGAATTTTATAATATGTATCATACTCTACATTTGCTAGCATGTATTGTGCAAAGGTTATTTGCAATTTGGTGAATGACCATCTAGTTGTTATGTACGTACATATTGTGTATATATTATATACAATATGGGCCAGATACTATATAGTTTGTCTTCATTAAGACAGGTTTGCCGCGAAATGAATGCACCAAGTAAACCACAGTTATAGTCCAACCAAATAAACTTAGTTCTCACATTTTATGCATCGATATATTGCACGACAAGTATCAATTTCCTCGAGATAATCGTGACTTGTTGGATATTTAGATTTGTGTTTATAGTATACCGTGTACATAATCGCAATACTTTCTGCTGATGGAAACAAATATCGTTTTAAGTTATTGACAATTAGTTAACGTTTAAATGATGCTTTATCGAATGTTCGATTACAAGGTTAATGTGTTTGCCTTGAATTTCGACACCAACGCCTAGTAGAGCGCAAACAATATGCATGTACAAAGAGGACTGTTCAATTATGTGTATGGTTCTTATTATCTTAACCATAGATTTCCTTGATTAGCTTCTGATTGCGCTGTGACGTTTTGGCAGATAATCGGGTTATTACGACATGTTATGAGTTAGAAAATTAGCTTATACCTTGCTCACACTGGCTGACTGGTGTCCGTATACCATAACTATTTAACCTGTGTATAGGCATAGTGTATACACTGAGCGTCGGCCGCTGGTTAACATTTGCTCCTTGGTAAAGGATGGCGGACGGGAACGGTTGAGGGACATAAAAAACACATTGGATCATCACGGAAATATCACTTTGACCCTACGTCACGTTCTGATTTAATCCGACAATTCCACGAAGACCAGCCGATGTCCGTCCGGCCTCCGGTCCACTTAGGTAGTGGGTATGCCGATCGATCATCGGATGGCGATTAGACGTGTGCCCCATTTATAAGCGATGTACTAACCGAACATTTTGCAAATGTCATGATACTTGTATACTAGGCCTACAAGACTAAAATAAGAAGTAGTCAATACACTATGGAAACCTGGTCGTTTAGATATGAGATATGTTATGAGGAATAATAGTGTACTAGCATAAAAATTGTCCTCATGGAATGGAACATGAGTTGTTGTTATTTTATCTAAATATTCTTGACATTAAAGTTGATCCTCATCCATCCGAAAATGTACCAGTGCATGGTGTTGTGATCGGCAAGGTTCGAGTAATCACTCCCGGTGGTGTGTGTAAAATGGACGACAACCACAAAGTACAAAATGGGTTTGAAATTATTTAAAGCAATTATGACGCCTTGTAGTTTTTTATGATCACTGTAATATTGTATATTGAACATCCCTCGTAGAAGTTTTGGCACCCTATCAAGAAAGACATCATACGACCAAAAAAGGTGTCAAGTGCGTCTAGTTCAAATCGGTCAGAGAAGAAAAGCGTAAACTGTTGTTTTAAGCTCTGTGTTGTTCAAACGGAACACAAAGATTCAAAGTAAGTTCTGCATACTGCTTAAGTAGGAGCTATATTCAACCTAGGGCCTGTTTGTGCAGAAGGTATATATCGAATGTCAATGTAAGAGCTAGGTCTGCATTCGGACCTGGTTTTGCATTCGATATAGGTATATATCGAATTATTGTTTCCGAGGTTTAGTGGTTAAAGCACTTTTCTTCTAATCTGGCGACCCGGGTGAAGGCACTCATTTGTACTCCATATTTCAACAGAACACAGACTGGCAAATAGAGGCTATGCCCGATGTCAAAAAATGTCGCTCTCAGAGCTGATTTGCATTCGGTCTGCACTAGATCTGCACTCTGTCTGCATTTGGACCTTGGTGTGCATTAGACATCGGAATAATATTGAATGTCGATCTCAGAGCAGGATCATTATTCATTCATTGGTCTGCATTAGCCTTCGAGATAAATGGAATGTCGATGTCAGGCCTAGTTCTGTATTCAAACTCAGCTCGGTATTCAACGGCCATATATTGCGAATGTCGATGTCAGAGCCTGGTCTGTATTCAAACTTAGCTGGGTATTCAACGGTCTTATATTGCGAATGTCGATCTCAGAACTGGGTCGGTATTCGATAGTAGGTCTGTACTCGCCGTCGGTATACAACGAATGTCGATCTCAGACTCTGTATTCAACCCGAGACCTGCAATCACCGGTCCTATATTGGGAATGTCGATCTCGGAGCTTGATCGACTTTCGACCCTTGGTCTTGATTAGCCGGCTGTATACACCGAATGTCGATGTCATAGCTGGATCTGTATTCCAACTTAGATCTGTATTCACCATCCTTATTTAGCAAAGTTGATCTCATATCTGGACGACCGGTATTCGACCGCAGGTCTGTATTCGACGTCAGTATACATCGAATTTCGATGTCAGAGCTGGCTCTTTATACAAACGCAGCTCAGTATTCACCAACCTTATTTAGCGAATGTCGATCTCAGAGCCGGATCGGTATTCGATCCTAGGTCTGTATTCGATGTCGGTTTACATCGAATGTCGATGTCAGACTTGGATCTGTATTCAAACTCAAATCTGTATTCACCAACCACAATTCGCGAATGTCGATCTCAGAGCTGGGTCGGTATTGGATCCTAGGTCTGTATTCACCGTGGGTATACCTTGAATGTCGATGTCAGACCTGGCTCTGTATTAAAACTCAAATATGTATTCACGCACCTTATATTGCGAATGTCGATCTCAGAGCTGGATCGGTAATCGATCCTAGGTCTGTATTCGCTGTTGGTTCATATCGAATGCCGATGTCAGAGCTGGCCCTGTATTCAAACTCAGATCTGTATTCACCAACCACATTTCGCGAATGTCGATATCAGAGCTGAGTCGGTATTGGATCCTAGGTCAGTATTCGCTGTGGGTATACATCGAATGTCGATGTCAGACCTGGCTCTATATTCAAACTCAGATATGTATTCACGCACCTTATATTGCGAATGTCGATGTCAGAGCTTGATCGGTATTCGATTCTAGGTCTGTATACGCTGTCGGTTCATATCGAATGACGACATCAGAGCTGGCTCTGTATTCAAACTCAGATCTGTATTCGCCAACCACATTTCGCGAATGTCGATCTCAGAGCTGGGTCGGTATTGGATCCTAGGTCTGTATTCGCCGTGGGTATACATCGAATGCCGATGTCAGACCTGGCTCTGTATTCAAACTCAGATATGTATTCACGCACCTTATATTGCGAATGTCGATCTCAAAGCTGGGTCGGTATTGGATCCTAGGTCTGTATTCGCCCTTAGTTTACATCGAACGTCGATGTCAGTCCTGGCTCTGTATTCAAACTCAGATATGTATTCACATACCTTATATTGCGAATGTCGATCTCAGAGCTGGGTCGGTATTCGATCATAGGTCTGTATTCGCCGTGGGTATACATTGAATGTCGCTGTCAGACCTGGGTCTGTATTCAAACTCAGGTTTGTATTCACAGGCCTAATTTTGCGAATGTTGATGTCAGAGCTGGGTCGGTATTCAAACTCAGGTCTGTATTCACAGGCCTTATTTTGCGATTGTCGATCTCAGAGCTGGGTCGGTATTCGATCCTAGGTCGGCATTCGCTGTCGGTTCATATCGAATGCCGATGTCAGAGCTGGCTCTGTATTCAAACTCAGGTCTGTATTCACAGGCCTTATTTTGCGAATGTCGATCTCAGAGCTGGGTCGGTATTCGATTCTAGGTCTGTATACGCTGTCGTTTCATATCGAATGTCGATGTCAGACCTGGCTCTGTATTCAAACTCAGATCTGTATTCACCAACCACATTTTGTGAATGTCGATCTCAGAGCTGGGTCGGTATTCGATCCTAGGTCTGTATTCGTCATCGGTCTCTGCATTAAACTGTGGATACGTAGCAGTGACGTTTATTGTTAAGGCTTTATTACTTGCTTTATTACTTCCCTTTAAAATAAATTTTAAATAATCAATGAAAACTATGGTAAATTTGCAATGTATTTAATTAGAACTCATTTATATTGGTCATTCACTATTAGTTTATAATTAAGAAATAAATAAAACGGTATGTATTGATGTTGCTTTTACAGATTTCATGCATTTAACAACAAATATAAAGCATGTAAAATTTATTGTTTTCTTGGTTTCTGGCTGTCAATAATATTGCATCCCAGCTCGGTATTCCCCTCAACGTATTTTGCGAATGACGAACTCAGAGATGGATCTGTATTCGCCGTCGGTATATAATGATTGTCGAAGTCATAGTTGGGTCGGTATTGAATCCGAGGTCTGTATTCGCCGTCGGTGTACATCGAATAACGATGTCAGACCTGGCTCTGTATTCAAACTCATATCTGTATTCGCCCACATTATGTTGTGAATGTCGATCTCAGAGCTGGGTCGGTATTCGATCCTAGGTCTGTATTCGCCGTCGGTATACATCGAATGTCGATGTCAGAGCTAGGTCGGTATTCGATCCTAGGTCTGTATTCGCCGTCGGAACACATTGATTGTCGATGTCAGAGCTGGGTCGGTATTCGATCCTATGTCTGTATTCGCCATAGTTGTACATCGAATGTCGATGTCAGACCTGGCTCTGTATTCAAACTCGGATCTGTATTCACAGGCCTTATTTTGCGAATATCGATCTCAGAGCTGGGTCGGTATTCGGTCCTAGGTCTGTATTCGCCGTAGGTGTACATTGAATGACGATGTCAGACCTGGCTCTGTATTCAAACTCAGATCTGTATTCACAGGCATTATTTTGCCAATGTCGATCTCAGAGCTGGGTCGGTATTCGGTCCTAGGTCTGTATTCGCCGTCGGTGTACATCGAATGACGATGTCAGACCTGGCTCTGTATTCAAACTCAGATCTGTATTCATAGGCATTATTTTGCGAATGTCGATCTCAGAGCTGGGTCGGTATTCGATCCTAGGTCTGTATTCGCCGTCGCTGTACATCGAATGACGATCTCAGAGCTGGGTCGGTATTCGATCCTAGGTCTGTATTCGCCGTCGCTATACATCGAAGGTCGATGTCAGAGCTGGGTCGGTATTCGATCCTATGTCTGTATTCGCCATAGTTGTACATCGAATGTCGATGTCAGACCTGGCTCTGTATTCAAACTCAGATCTGTATTCACAGGCCTTATTTTGCGAATATCGATCTCAGAGCTGGGTCGGTATTCGGTCCTAGGTCTGTATTCGCCGTAGGTGTACATCGAATGACGATGTCAGACCTGGGTCTGTATTCAAACTTAGGTCTGTATTCACAGGCCTTATTTTGCGAATGTCGATCTCAGAGCTGGGTCGGTATTCGGTCCTAGGTCTGTATTCGCCGTAGGTGTACATCGAATGACGATGTCAGACCTGGGTCTGTATTCAAACTTAGGTCTGTATTCACAGGCCTTATTTTGCGAATGTTGATGTCAGAGCTGGGTCGGTATTCGATCCTAGGTCTGTATTCGCCGTCGCTATACATCGAATGTCGATGTCAGAGCTGGGTCGGTATTGGATCCTAGGTCTGTATTCGCCGTCGCTTTACATCGAATGTCGATGTAAGAGATGGGTCGGTATTCGATCCTATGTCTGTATTCGCCATAGTTGTACATCGAATGTCGATGTCAGACCTGGCTCTGTATTCAAACTCGGATCAGTATTCACAGGCCTTATTTTGCGAATATCGATCTCAGAGCTGGGTCGGTATTCGGTCCTAGGTCTGTATTCGCCGTAGGTGTACATTGAATGACGATGTCAGACCTGGCTCTGTATTCAAACTCAGATCAGTATTCACAGGCATTATTTTGCCAATGTCGATCTCAGAGCTGGGTCGGTATTCGGTCCTATGTCTGTATTCGCCATAGTTGTACATCGAATGTCGATGTCAGACCTGGCTCTGTATTCAAACTCAGATCTGTATTCACAGGCCTTATTTTGCGAATGTCGATCTCAGAGCTGGGTCGGTATTCGGTCCTAGGTCTGTATTCGCCGTAGGTGTACATCGAATGACGATGTCAGACCTGGGTCTGTATTCAAACTTAGGTCTGTATTCACAGGCCTTATTTTGCGAATTTCGATCTCAGAGCTGGGTCGGTATTCGGTCCTAGGTCTGTATTCGCCGTAGGTGTACCTCGAATGACGATGTCAGACCTGGGTCTGTATTCACACTTAGGTCTGTATTCACGGGCCTTATTTTGCGAATGTTGATGTCAGAGCTGGGTCGGTATTCCATTCTAGGTATGTATTCGCCGTCGCTATACATCGAATGTCGATGTCAGAGCTGGGTCGGTATTGGATCCTAGGTCTGTATTCGCCGTCGCTTTACATCGAATGTCGATGTAAGAGCTGGGTCGGTATTCGATCCTATGTCTGTATTCGCCATAGTTGTACATCGAATGTCGATGTCAGACCTGGCTCTGTATTCAAACTCGGATCTGTATTCACAGGCCTTATTTTGCGAATATCGATCTCAGAGCTGGGTCGGTATTCGGTCCTAGGTCTGTATTCGCCGTAGGTGTACATTGAATGACGATGTCAGACCTGGCTCTGTATTCAAACTTAGGTCTGTATTCACAGGCCTTATTTTGCGAATGTTGATGTCAGAGCTGGGTCGGTATTCCATGCTAGGTCTGTATTCGCCGTCGCTATACATCGAATGTCGATGTCAGAGCTGGGTCGGTATTGGATCCTAGGTCTGTATTCGCCGTCGCTTTACATCGAATGTCGATGTCAGAGCTGGGTCGGTATTCGGTCCTAGGTCTGTATTCGCCGTAGGTGTACATTGAATGACGATGTCAGACCTGGCTCTGTATTCAAACTCAGATCTGTATTCACAGGCATTATTTTGCCAATGTCGATCTCAGAGCTGGGTCGGTATTCGGTCCTAGGTCTGTATTCGCCGTAGGTGTACATTGAATGACGATGTCAGACCTGGCTCTGTATTCAAACTCAGATCTGTATTCACAGGCATTATTTTGCCAATGTCGATCTCAGAGCTGGGTCGGTATTCGGTCCTAGGTCTGTATTCGCCGTCGGTGTACATCGAATGACGATGTCAGACCTGGCTCTGTATTCAAACTCAGATCTGTATTCATAGGCATTATTTTGCGAATGTCGATCTCAGAGCTGGGTCGGTATTCGGTCCTAGGTCTGTATTCGCCGTAGGTGTACATCGAATGACGATGTCAGACCTGGGTCTGTATTCAAACTTAGGTCTGTATTCACAGGCCTTATTTTGCGAATGTTGATGTCAGAGCTGGGTCGGTATTCCATGCTAGGTCTGTATTCGCCGTCGCTATACATCGAATGTCGATGTCAGAGCTGGGTCGGTATTGGATCCTAGGTCTGTATTCGCCGTCGCTTTACATCGAATGTCGATGTCAGAGCTGGGTCGGTATTCGGTCCTAGGTCTGTATTCGCCGTAGGTGTACATTGAATGACGATGTCAGACCTGGCTCTGTATTCAAACTCAGATCTGTATTCACAGGCATTATTTTGCCAATGTCGATCTCAGAGCTGGGTCGGTATTCGGTCCTAGGTCTGTATTCGCCGTCGGTGTACATCGAATGACGATGTCAGACCTGGCTCTGTATTCAAACTCAGATCTGTATTCATAGGCATTATTTTGCGAATGTCGATCTCAGAGCTGGGTCGGTATTCGGTCCTAGGTCTGTATTCGCCGTCGGTGTACATCGAATGACGATGTCAGACCTGGCTCTGTATTCAAACTCAGATCTGTATTCATAGGCATTATTTTGCGAATGTCGATCTCAGAGCTGGGTCGGTATTCGGTCCTAGGTCTGTATTCGCCGTCGGTGTACATCGAATGACGATGTCAGACCTGGCTCTGTATTCAAACTCAGATCTGTATTCACAGGCCTTTTTTTGCGAATGTCGATCTCAGAGCTGGATCTGTATTGGCCACTAGGTCTGTATTAGCTCACCTTAAATTGCCAATGTTGATTTCAGAGCTGGATCTGTATTAGCACCTAGGTCTGTATTGAATGTCGATCTTCGATTAACGATCTCAGAGCCAACTTCACACACCTAATTGGTAAATGGTTTAGCCAATTTACTGACTGTTAGTCGCCGGTATGCCAACACGGATAGGAAATTGTCAAGAAATATGCAAGACGATTGCCACGGGGAAAAGAGTCTTGTGAGGTGGTAATGGTGAGGTGATATTGTACATATTATTCTATCTTTTATAAAATTTTGAAAAGAAGCTGTAAACTAGGTCATGATTTAATGCATATTTAGAGTTCCGTATGACATTTCATAACTCACTCAAATATACAAAGCCCATGAGTTTATCTTACTTAGGATGTAGACGCATTTGGAAATTGGAAAACAAACTCGGGTAATTGTTGCCATCCCTACTTAGTATGCTAATTGTAAAACTACAAAACATGACTCAAATTGTAAAAATATGCAGCCCGACATGAACCATGAAGTTCAACGACCTGGATACATGTACGTATGTATATATATTTATGTGTGTTTACGTTCTTCTTTTTTATATTGTTTCATCTGTAAAGCAAATTGCCCCGGATCATATCGACCAGAGTCAGAATTCAGACTAAGATTTAAATAATTGTATTACTTGAAAGATTTGTAGACAAACTGAATTACACCAATATCTACATATCGACCTAGAAGGGAGACAGGTTGACAATACTAGTATATTGCGGCGGATAGACACGAAAGCAACACACCTACTTACTTTGCTAACTTTGTAGGCGGGAAGGGAGGTAACTCAGTACCAACACGTTGTTGTAAAATATCACGTAATATATCTCGTTCGTTGTCCGCATACTGAAAAATAATACAAAGCAGAAAGTCGATCAGAAAGAAGAACTAATTGTTCAATATCTGTAAAGAGGTGAGGTGTGACAGTACAGCCGTATCCTGTCCTTTGTGGTCCACGTGTTTTGTATCACAGGTAACTGTGTCATTGATAAAGGGTAAAAAGAAATGTATGTTTTTGTAAACAATATTTTTTCTTTTTACTCTTTATCAATGATACAGTTACTTGTGTTTTTATCGCGCGTAGGGAGTCGGGGTAACTGGGTTCTACCAAAGAGGTTGAATGGTTCTGCTATACTACATGTAGTAATTCATATTATTGGCCTTTAATTTGATATTTAAAAATATGTCAAACAAGTTATATGCTTCAGAGTTTTAATACATTCGGCGCACAGAAAGAACTAGCAGTTGCTGTTATACCTTAGTTCAGTACTTTTTAGGCCAATAGTTATGCAAGAAGAAACATAGGTGAATTTAGTAATTATGCAATAAATCATAAATGTTTCAACGTCGCTTAAGCCTAGGCCATTCTGAGCATTTTTTGCCTCGGCGATGTACTCCCGATTGAAATTAATGAGCTATCAGGACATCGGGAACAGGTTCCTCGTGGTCTAGTGGAAGCTTCGGGGAACTCATGAGCCAGTTTGTGATGTAGGAAGGAATTGTGGTGAATCGGTTGGTATCGGAAGAAATCGGGAGAAGATCGCCGATGTGAAATTCCCCCATGGGACCTAATATTTACTTTATCAACTTATACAGTAGGATAACTATACAGTACAATGTACTTACCAAAAGGAAGCCAAGCGTCTTCTCGTTATATATCCCAAATCTCTCTTTCCTTTCAAATAATTTGGGAAAATTTTCTAACGGTTGCAATTTATTAAGGAAACTGTCTTCCATCTTCATAGAAAGCCACCAACCTGAATGCAATATAGGTTTATCAAATGTTCATAGAAATCCACCAACCTGAATGCAATAGTTCATAGAAATCCACCAACCTAAATTTTAAAGAAGGTCTGTGACACGCATAGTCACCGATTTTCCTGAAACTTTCAGGACTTGGTCGTATTTATGCACATACGAGATATTGAGGGTCATTTTATTCCTAACACTTCCGGTTACCATGGTAACGGATGTTGAAGTTTTTTGTCAAAATCTGGTAAATTGAGGTAGTACACCAGTCTTTTGAATTTCCCTAGGAAGTAGGAAACATTATATTTCTGACTGCGGGTACTTCAAATACTCGAAGGTACCATTATGGGAGATTAATAACGACTTTGTAAAGTGTCTATCTATTTAGATGTACCGTGAAATATATTAATTTTTTATACCCTGATAAATGTAAAAGAACGACTAATATTACGTCATTAGAACGATATAGATCTGTTTGATTAATTATCACAGCATCTATAATATATATTCCGTCGATCTAAGATATAGGTGAGGTTTTATATAATAAATGTACGGGGTGTCCCATAATATGTGTTACCATTAGTAACCGAAGGCCGTGGTAAAATGATCACATATGGCATTCAATATGTATGACATTTTGACATTTATCAAAGAATTAAACGAGTTTTTGAAAGGATCTTGATTCTTGTGATGCATTGATAGTAATATGGCCATGTTATATATTAAATAAAACTTTTAAATGACATTAGCTTTCCATTAAATATCACAGGAATCAAGATTATTTCAAAAGTTACGACTGCATGAATTCCATGAGTAAATGCTGGATCTCATACCGCACTAGTATTGTTTCTATTTTCTCATGCCATTTGGTTGTAACGGTAACACAATTTATGGGACACCCTGTATATTATTATCTATTTACCATCGTAACAATTGATTGGATAATTGCACAGTACTCCGCCATCTACGTATGTGTTTTCTTGTCCATGTTGTTCGAATTTGTGAGCTTGGAACAATCCTGCGAACACGAAAAGTTAGTGTAATATACATGTATACTTTATTTCTAACGAAATATATAGGTTTGGGCAACAGGCTTGAGCTATTTTAGCCCTCTCCTTACAAGGTACATATCACACAATTCATGAATATATAATAAAAAAGTATGTAATTATAAAGAACAAAGTCAATACCTTTACAAATAAATGAATTTGTTTGAAAAAGAAAAGCGAACAATGAAAACAAACATTGAAAACAGAATAGTCAGAATACGACATGATAGGGAGAGTGAGATAATAGAGCGATTGAGACAGAAAGGGGATTATAATGTTCACCGCGTATAAACCAAATCACTGTACGACTGATTATTCAACTGGTACCACTTATTGTGATTGAAATATCTGGTGATTTCCTATCACTGTTCGACTTATTGCAAGACTATACAAGACTATTCAGCGTATACTCATTATTGCGATAATCGGAAGTTGTCTCGTTTATACAATGTGATATTGACATCTACTAAACTCTTAGTCAGGAACAACTTGCTACAATAAAATATATGTGCATATATTTGATACTTTTATTATTATTGTGGTGTGAATACGAAAAGCGGTAATTACGCTGTAATCAGGTTGTCAAAACTAAATGGCGATAGCTGTTTGAAAATGTCCGGGTAAAAACATATTGACATAATTATGCACAATGCATTATCAAAGCTTATAATCAGGCGCTTTTAAGAGCAGCGAATTCGGGTGTTAATAATTGAAAAGAAGACAATGTTCTTGCGGATACTGACGCCAAACCATAAATAACTAAAAAAACAATATTCCAACAAAAACCACATGTTGAAATATAATGTAACATACCCACGCTAATCATTTTTCCAGCTCAATATCTTTAGTTTCCCTCTCAATATTTGCAGGTACAGATGCGATCTCTAACTATCTTAATTTACGTGTATGTCATTAAAAGATGAATTAAGGCGCACCTGTGACATGACTCCTATTTACAACGTATCTCAGTGCGTTTCTATGGTTTATCAATTAACTGTAACTCAACTAGAAAGTTTATACCAGGAATGTCTTATATATTCGATACCACAGTAGATAGCTCATGAGTCAGGGTACCATCATTAACAATAAAACATTACTGATTCACTTCAACGCAATGTGTTTATTATACACTAGCAGAAAAAAAACTGCCAATGCCTACTTGGTATAATATGCTTAGGAAGTACATGCACGAGGCGTATAGGAAATCGAAAAGAAATCGGAACAGGCTTTTCGAACATTAGCTCACTTTATATGGTTATTTCATCAGCGATGACGTTCGCCAGACGGACACGTGTCCAACTCGTGCAAATGCCAGTAGAAATGACCCAGACGGGTACAACACTGATCTGAGTAAAGTATCAAGCTTAAATACTATAATTTAGCGATACATGAACATAATACCACACATGCATTATTTCTTATAGTGCTAGTAAATTTAAGATAATGGGTAAACCGCTTATTTTATACAAAGTTGCTGTAAACGCATTTTCTTTTTAGATCACTACTAGCGTATTACGCACCTAGAAAAATTGACGCTCGAAATTAAATCATATACTAACACAACTTGTATGCATTATAAATACACGAAATAAAATCCATTGTTTTCTGAATACGTTTAAAGCGTTCTTTCCAGCGAATTCAAATGATTTCAAAAGATTGTTAGATTTCATAATAAGGGAAGATGGGCTACTGTGTACACCACTTATGTATGGTTGATTGTCAAGTAAATGCTGCTGAAAACGGTAAAGTCATAATACACTTAGTGGTCATACAACTAGCAAATACAATATGTATGTGCTCCTCATTTTTGCCGCATATTTTGGAATAAGCAAGATGTTGTGTTCTTTACTAGCATTCTTATAGCGCTGGTCTAAATCTTGAGCTTAAAAAAAGTGGTGATCTTTATTTGGTTTTTTTCAGCACATTACTATTGCCCTTTATACCAATAGTCCAGTGCATTATTACCTGGTATAGCCATGGACATGCGCAGTGCGTCTCGAACTTTAACATCCGGTGTCGTTTTCGGGTGGAAATACTCGGCGTTCATCATGTTCAAATTAGTGACGATGACGCATAATTCCTTGCCATATTTCGGATTGTCGTAAATCTGAAAGAAGACGTTAGTCATATTGATAAATAACGAGCAAATAATACAGTTAGTATGTACATTATTATTGAGTTCTTTTTATCTAAAGGTATTCATTTTTTGCGTGTTCGATCAAACGGTCGCTTCGCTCGTTTAGACAACTTATTCATAAAGATATTCTGTTCACCGATTCACTTTTAGAATTAGTTTCCTGAGGTCGTTTTCACAAGACATCTAAGAAGTAAACGTAGAATTATACGATACACATTTAAATATCAACAAGACAAGAAAATAATCAAACTTTGAAATTTTCGCGTAGGTATAAAACATTGTCTTAAAAGGTACAATAATCACTAAGAAAACATGGGTTAAACTTCAATTTATGAACAATATGCGCAACAAAGTTCATAAATTGATTCAAAATATTTAAGTTTTCCGGTAAGAAGCGTTGTGAAAACATACCCTAATCTGTATCCTAACCAGTATTCTAACTTACGCTTCCACAAGGACATCAACATAAAAAATGAAAATGGACTTGTCTTGAAAATTGGCATTAACATATATTGTCAATATGCCAATAAAATATAATGTTATACATTCTAATTATGCATATTCTGTAAAGCATAGGGACTTAAACATTACAACGACAGAAACCCTGGGAGAATTTGATATGAACTGAAACTGTTGACTCCAATCTTCGTGTGACAACGACCTAAAGACGACAAGAGCGATACTTTAACCGTATATTAAAGACGTAAGAGTTCATTTGATTCCCTTATGTCTGACTACTGTCTCTTGCAATGATGTTACATTGGATGTATTTCAAAGACAATTAAATTTGAGAGACGTTTAATATACTAACATACACTCATTTAATCACCCCTAGCATATGCTGTAAGGATAGATAATGAAACATTACGAGATATGCTATTCAGAATAAATTTCGTCGCAGGAAGCAATCGTAAACCTTAACTGTTACTTATATGATATAAGATGTGTTCAAGCCATGACATTTATATGCAAGTATACCTCAGTAACAATGGTCAACTGACCTCACTAGTTTTTACGTAACTAAAATTGCACAGACCAGTTATAGTAGGTAGATCAAAAGATAATCACAATCAGAAGGAAACGTGTGTACATCTGAAGTTCTTCCTTGTCCGAATTTGTACTATCTTTTGTTAGCTATGTAGTGATTCTCTTGAATAAGTTAGTTACTCGATAGTTAATCTATAAATAATCGCTTGGACAGCGGTATTTGACATAGTACGTGGTATGTACGAGTATGTAGTTTGAGGTAAAGCAATGTAGTGAATTGCCGGAACAAGTATGTAAGTAGTGGCCATTGTCAATGTGTCCTAAGCAAAGATAATAATCATGGACAGCATAGGAAATAATGTTAGAGGATACAAGCAATTGTTGAATGGCTGATAGGCGATTGGAATAATTACACGATATAGACGTATTTCTTCTAGCGTTCAGGATTGTATCACGTATTAAATATTCATGTGTAACTTCTAATATTTCAGTCATGGCACGGAATAATGTCATAAATTAAGTGTCTAAGACAGGAAATAAAGCATTCCTGCAGCGGCAAAGCAAAATGTCGTCCAATGGCTCGAAGACATAGATCTTAATGTAATATTGTGATAGAGTTTCGCGGAAAACAATATATTATTTACAAATCGAGAAGAAATAGCTATTGCACTTTGTAATAGCTGTATGAATCTCTTTTTTTGATGTGACCCCCTTTCTTAAAGTTATAGAATGAATATGTTTTCCTAATACAGTACAACCTCTGTTGAGCAACACACATTGGTACATTATATGTTGCTGCTCTACAGATGTTCAAACCACAGAAACTTGCATTTATAATTTGAAAAAAAAATGAAAAAAAAATTGAAAAAAAAAATTCACTAGGCCTACTGTACTTTTAAAATATAGACAGGAGTGCAATGCGATTGTATCCAACGAACTATTCTAATATAGAGAAAATCTTTGTATTAGAATAGTTCGTGGGATACAATCGCATTTAATTCCTGTCTATATTTTAATAGTACAACTACTTAGGCCTAGTGAAAAAAAAATATTTTTTTTCATTTTTTTTTTCATTTTTTTTTTCAAATTATAAATGCAAGTTCCTGTGGTTCAAACATATCAACTTAGGGAAATCTAAGAGAGGTTGATGCTCTACAGCGGGCCGCTCAGGAGAGGTTGTACTGTATATGAAATATTAACATATCTAGAGAACAAGACTTTTTAGTTACATCGGCTTGTTCTGTCGGAAGGAGACTAGCCAGGAATCAATGCCAAACACTTGAAAATTACTTCCCCTAAATACGATCAATGCCAAACTAATCAGTGACCAGTCTGTCTTTTCAAAACATCTGGCAGTTTTGGCTTCAACAAACTCGAATTTCTGTATGGCTTTAAATTGTCTTTACGCTACGGTTTTTATATTGTGGAACATATTACATGCTGACACGAATTGTCATATTTAAGATATAAGCCGAACAACACTGCAACGTTATCATATAGTGTTATTCTGATTCTAAGCGACAATTCATATATTCTTGAAGCTACGTTTTCAGAACCTAATCAAATTAACAATTGGAACTTCCGTTTCTGGCAGAATTATATTTTTTTCGGATTTAAGTGTTCGAAAGTTTTTATACTGTCGCTTTTCCAAAAAAATGGCACCGCAGACACAAATGAGATAAATGAGAAAGGCACAAAACATAATGTAGTTACTGGCAAGTTCAATAAGCCAGGTTAGCAGTTCTCACAACATACGAGACAATAAACACGTCATCATGTATGTGCATTTAGCACATTACTTGTCTCAATGGTGTTATTATGGTATATTACTGTCCAATTGTCCATGTCAGCTTGGAGTCCATATGCATCAAACGTTATAATATAATTATAGAAGTTGTCATGTGTTTTAGTTCGATTTATTTCCATCTTAATGTATTGTCTTGATGTTCGGTAGAGGTAGCTTTGTCGGGAAATTGCACCAAAGTGTACATAGCAATGTTGCAGCACGTCTCAATAATCATTTATACACAATTTGTGATATAACTCGTTTAGTATTATAGTATATTATATTGCCATGGGAATGTAAATACATTTATACAGTCATTAGTGGTAGATGACAAACAATAATCAAACTTATTAGGGACACATGACATTAAGGTAGCATTTCGGTTTGACAACAAATACCAAAACGTATTCCAGAATGTCAACCGGTCTTTACAGCATTTAGTTTAGGTCGTTTGTGGCGAAAGCTCGAAAGTCAACCTTTATGGATGTTTATCACTGTAAATATTATGAATATTTAATGTAGATTACAATATTAAACGTTTGTTAAATACGTGTACTAAATGTAACGAGCTATCTCACGTTTTACGTATGCAACATCCACTTTTTAAATCACTCAAATTTGTCTTATATACTAGCATATAACGAGCGACCACTTTATTATTTCTCATATTCATAATTGTTGAGTTTATATCAAATGAACACCAGACAGATGATGCCGAAGTCATATTCTTCGAATAGACAGTCTGGTCACTGATTAAATTGGCATTATTACACAGTAAAAAGATTCTTCAAATTGACGATCTAGTCAGTGATTAGATTGGCATTACTACACAGTCAACAGATTGTTTAAATTGACAATCTAGTCAGTGATTAGATTGGCATTACTACACAGTCAACAGATTGTTAAAATTGCCAGTCGGGTCAGTGATAAGATTGGCATTACTACACAGTCAACAGATTGTTAAAATTGCCAGTCGGGTCAGTGATAAGATTGGCATTACTACACAGTCAACAGATTGTTTAAATTGCCAGTCGGGTCAGTGATAAGATTGGCATTACTACACAGTCAACAGATTGTTTAAATTGACAATCTAGTCAGTGATTAGATTGGCATTACTACACAGTCAACAGATTGCTCACATTGGCAATCTGGTCAGTGATAAGATTGGCATTACTACACTGTCAACAGATTGTTAAAATTGCCAGTCGGGTCAGTGATAAGATTGGCATTACTACACAGTCAACAGATTGTTTAAATTGCCAGTCGGGTCAGTGATAAGATTGGCATTACTACACAGTCAACAGATTGTTTAAATTGCCAGTCGGGTCAGTGATAAGATTGGCATTACTACACAGTCAACAGATTGTTAAAATTGCCAGTCGGGTCAGTGATAAGATTGGCATTACTACACAGTCAACAGATTGTTTAAATTGCCAGTCGGGTCAGTGATAAGATTGGCATTACTACACAGTCAACAGATTGCTCACATTGGCAATCTGGTCAGTGATAAGATTGGCATTACTACACTGTCAACAGATTGTTAAAATTGCCAGTCGGGTCAGTGATAAGATTGGCATTACTACACAGTCAACAGATTGTTTAAATTGACAATCTAGTCAGTGATAAGATTGGCATTACTACACAGTCAACAGATTGTTAAAATTGGCAATATAGTCAGTGATTAGATTGGCATTACTACACAGTCAACAGATTGCTCAAATTGGCAATCTAGTCAGTGATTAGATTGGCATTATAATTCTTAAAGTGGATATTAATCTTCTAGAGTTTGCATGTGCATGTTTTCTAAATACGCAAATACTACTCACTTTTAAAATCAATTCCAAACTATTACATTTAGAAACATGTGCCACATACCTATATATATTTACTGTACCGTAGAAATCACACGTTTTCTAGATAATTACGTAAATATTACTTAATACTATATAATTTGTACTGCGAAACTCAATCACAATAAGATGGAGATTGCCGATATCTAATGTTGGAATACCTTGTGACTCAATCGTTTTGAAAAAACTTTCTCTGCTTTATTTTGATGATATGCTTTTATTATTTCTAATTAGTATTATACATGCAAACCATTTGTTCTATTGTTAAAATGAATGCAATCAAATATCATTCAACTCAAACTAAACTAATGAGACTATAATAATAATATATATTGTCTTCCAGAAATTAAACCACATGTTTCTGTGATACTAAATGATATTTGATTGTCTTCTCTTTAATATTCTACGTCCAATGTCGCATTTTAGAGAAGACCTCTGGAACTCAGGTAATTACTTCCGCTTACGACAAAATCGGATTTAAGTGTTTCGGTGAGTTTCATCGTCCTTGAACCGAGTTGCAAATGCAATTGAAATAAATACAAAAGACCCATAATATAGTGTAGTTGCTGACAAGTAAAATGAACAAGTTTAGCAGTTTTTACAACATACGAAACAACAAGCACGTTAATATAATGTCTGCGCATTTAGCAAATTACTTGACATAATGGTGGTGTTTATTGTATATTACTGTCAGATAAACAATGTCAGCTTAAAGTTCGTGGAAAATGCATACACATGGATCAAACATTACAATATAATTATAAAGTGATCATGTATTAAAACTCGATACATTCCAAGCCTAAACTTTAATGGTTTGTAATCGTGTTTGCAAGAGGTTACATTCGTCGAACTATTCGACCAATGTGTGTTTGGTTATTTTGCCATGCCTTATAATTCTCAATAACACTTCATTTATACAAAATTTGTGTTACATAATGGAAATCAAAAACAAAAGCAATAATATCACAAAATACGCCCGTCTAATGTGACGGTGAACGACAGGCGTATAAAAACACATACCGTAGCTCGTAGACGTTAAATTACAAATCTTGAAATAGCAAGTAATAATGTATGAACATTTAGCCAATTACTTTCAGATAATCAGAGTCATCTTCGAGTGCATGCACATGCATCAAACGTTACACTATAATTACAAAATATTATGTTATAATACGATACATTTCCATCTTAAGGTATTAGCTTTGTGTTCGCTGGAGGTTAAATTCATCATGATTATTGCACCAATGCGTGCATGCTACTGTTGCAGCAGTGTAGAAATCCCAATAATCATTCATGCACAAAGTGTTACACAATAATGCTCTAAAGTAGTACAAAAACAAATAGATTACAGGCATTGAATTTCTTATCTTGCATAAGGTTGCAGTAAGCGTTTAGAAAAGATAAACTGAACACATGTGTTACCCGGAGCAGTTTACTGTAGGTCTTTGAAATTTAACAAATCAGCATTCCTCCTCCTCTAGTTATTCTCAATACACTCTCATCCATTATCAATTATCATGGGAATGATAATGCATTTATACAGTTGTTATCAGGCATAGGTGATAAACGGCCGACAAACTCATTAGGGACACAGGACATTAAGGTAGCATTTCGGTTTGCCAACATATACCAAAAAGCGTATTTCATAATTTGCAAGTGATTATTGAGCATTTAGATAAGGTTGTTGTCAATTGTGAACAAAGGTGGAAGCCCTACATGCAGTCGGTGTTCTTTTACGTACGTGGTGTCCATGTGTTTATATTTAACAAAAAGATAACGAAAGCTATATCAATTAAAAAAATATTTGACAACGTGTCATTTCGTAAACTATTCGTTTCAATTGTTGCTCTAGTTACTTTGTATTTGTTTGGTGACATTTTGCAATTTTAATGTTCATCATGAGGCTGTTTCGTTTCTTTCAAAAAGACAAGAGCACTATTTCTATCGGGTGCTGCTTTGAATGATGTCCTTGTGATGCGTTGCCGTCTTTGTCAATCGATGCTGTCTGCGTCTGATGTCGAGTTTTTGTAACCGTTCATGGTTATGTTTTCATCTTCATTTTGACTAGTACTTGTAATATGTAGGTTTCCTTTTAATGTGCGTGTTGTTTTTGTTCAATTATGCTTTTCTGTTTCCTTTTAGCCATGCTTTCCCTTTCAGATATGTGTCATAATATTTTCTTCAATTCATATTAATAACTCCCATTTCTAATTAGTATACAACGTATCGAGGATATTAGAGAAGTGTGAGTAGTTTCCTGTTTGGTGTTGAGTGCCGTCTAAGGAAAATGTTGGATTTAAATGTACTTGTTCTAACGCGACAAGGATATAGTCAAAGACTTAGTTACGGACACCTACCTCTCCAAATGTAATATCCGGGTCACCAGTCCTCTGTCTCAAGGCTTCACCAAACCATTGGTATATCTTCTTCCCAGGGTTCCATCCGTATCCTTTCACAAGATTGGGTAATAAACTTAAATATCCACAAGAATGATCTAAAAATAAACAAAACATATAGGTAACAGTAATGCTCCCCAAAAAAACTCCAAAACATGATTTTCTTAGCAAATCGGTCTGAATAAGCGCACCTTTATGTTCTATATATATATCGTTTCGTTCTTTACACTTACCATAGCAAAGATTGGATAATTTCAAAATAATCTTATTAAAATTTTATTAGCGGTATAACTCCAATAAAGTGTTACAGTCGTATTGATAATAACGTGCTGGGCATTGTGTCTTTATGTGTTTTATGTTTCCTGTGCTCGGTTGGTTCAGTTGGGCATTGTGCTTTGTGTGTTATTAATGTTTTCTGTGCTCGGCTGGTTAAGTTGAGTGCTGCCTTCCCTGTCTGACTTAATATAATATTCTTTAAGTCATTATGACATCGGGAAAGCTATGTCTGGAACGACCCAGGGTGACATACAGCGGGGAGGGCAAGTACCGTATTAATGACTAGGTATGACATGGTCTGGTATCCGAACAAAAGGTTAGTCTGAGTAAAAGCCTGAGTTTATTTATAGTATAATCGAACAATTTCTAAAATATGTGGAGAGGAAATGTCAACATGAGGGTTATGTTTGCGCTACCGGTTAAATATAGTTATTTTATAGTTTTATGTTAACGGTGAACCACCATTCTGAAGTCAATATAGGGCACAACATTAAGGTCTGTTATCATTTTTTTCTATTCATTAAAATCTCTGGTCTATGTATTATAATAATTAAGTCTAACGAAACGTACCTAGAAATATCTCAGACAAATCCTGGCTGAGAAATCCCTCAATATCGTGAGAATCGTATCCAACAGCCAACAACGCTGCTGTCATTGCACCGGCACTAGAACCAGCGAAACGTTTTATCTTTCCATTGTCAAACGCACCGATCTTTTCCAATACCTGTAAACAAAAACAGATTTAATTTCTTTAATTGGATGTTTCCGTTTTTTACAATTATTAAAATTGCTATTTGATCTTATAGCAATGACTAGTTTATATTCGTACAAAAACAATGCAGAAGAACCTTATCCTAAAAATCTACGGATGATTTTCTTCAAACGCTTTTTGAAAAATACTATTGTTGAATGGATCATCACCTTTGCTCGAGATAGACCGTGTGCTCGTAATAATGATGCTTGTCTTATTAGGGTAAATTACTATGCAACATAGAGCTGTTCGCCGGGACTTTAAATTGTGCTCGACATAGGCCGGGTGCTCGTGATATTGATGCTCGTCGTAACGAAGTTTAACTGCACATCAAAACACTAAATGCATTATAAGTGTTTTCCAACACTGTGTTAAACATATATGCTAGGCATAATTGACCTAACCATTTTTTATGGAATTGATTATCATCCATCGCTGAGTAGCCCTTATAACGCAGACAACTGAGAATGACTCAACTTGTGGGTAACATGACCGTTGTCGATGTTACGATTACACATGACTTACTCGACCACCTTGGAGTCGAATCCGGTTAGAACAGCCCTATAGTGACAGGGCCACATGAGCTCAGGTACACTGACAAGTACAGTGTATATATAACATCAGATGATGCATTTTTTTCAGTGGTTATGTTTGTGGAACAAGTTCACAGCAATGATAACTCCCGATGGATTAATTGCATTAACCTAGTGCCAATTAATATTGTAATGCACAAACAATTCAGAATACAGACACGACGTCAGTGCGTAGCTACTCACACAGGAAACGACATAAAACGTAGCACCCGTATCCCCCAAAAGGATACTTCAAGCAAGGTTATATACTGACTGCCCCACTAACAATGGATGACACGTTTCAAAGCATATTACTATAAAGGGAGGTAATTGCATATAACAACTACACTAAAGAAGTGATGCCTTTGTCTGTCGATTGTTTTATTATCATCGTCAAATGTTGACTCGATGGTTATGCATGTACCCCTATCGACAAAACGTGTCGTTATATATTCCACATTCAGACTGATACCAGGAATATGCATTAAACGATTATTTTTATATAATCTACACATATATTGCTACTTCATAAATCAAGCAACCAACGTATTCAGAAATTATATTATTAACTTTACCCTTATGGCACCGCAGTAAGCCAATCCTTTGTTGCCACCGCCTTCAAACACAAGGTTCTCAAATGGATACTCGTACTGGTAGATGTCAACATCTAGAACTTTGCTGTCGATTTCATCCATATTCTGGCTTAAAACTGTACGTAATTTTTGTAGGCCTTTACGTCGCTCAATTTCGTCGCTAGGCAACAGAGGAAAAACTTCATCCGGGTTCCAATCTGTTAAACGAAATCATGAATAAGTAAATAAATATTTAACGCTTGACAACATAGTGTATGCGTTTTCGTAGAAGTCTGGAATTTTTGTGTCACTATACGTATTGCATTACATTTCACCACGCATATACAGACGATTATAATACGTTTTATCGTGAGAATTGAAATAACTAAAATGCTATCAATGCACGCAATCATGCAATAATGTTTTACTTAAATGAAATAAAAGCCATTAAATAAACAAACTAATACCATACACATTACTAACATGTACGTATAATTACAGAAAGATAAAGTGCAAAACAAGCACATACGTCTAATAAAAAAATATTGGGAGGTTGCGGCACTCAACGTGTAACTAGAACGACAACATGAGTGTAAGTTTTGAGCATTACGTCATCAAGGTGAGTGTAGTTCACACAAGTAAACGTGTGACAGACGAAATTAGTGTGAGTACTTAATAATACAGGTATGCGTATGCACGAACACTCATATATAAATGTATCGATATATCGTATCGTATCGATTCATGAAGAATGATGGTTCACGTGATTTTACACACATACCGTATGTTTCGCATATAAATCTAAATTGCAATATGTACGTTGACACGTACGGGCACTCGTACACGTTCATTTCGCAACCTCCGTAGTAAACATAAATCAGAACCGCATACAATGTTAACAATGAAAGCTCATAGCTGCAATGATGTTATAAATTGTAACAAATCGTTAAACGTGCAAGGTATGCAGGTGCACATCAACGTAACTGAAATAATTTCTATGAAAGCAAACAGGATATATTATACAAAAATTGTTGATTTTGTAATTATAGGAAACAAGATACACACAGGCCACACTACAGCATAAGCCAATGCTATAGAAATAGAGAAACTCGGGTCACTGTCCGGTGAGAACAATGTTATCAGGCGAGGTGATATCGTCCGGGTGGCGAGCCTTTGGCGAGTCACCCCGGACGATATCGCCGAGTCTGATAACATTGTTCGATCCGGACAGTGACCCGAGTTTCTATTTATCATGCAACCAGAATCACGGAATAAGTAAGGGGCGTAATTCCTCATTTTTTAAAGTTACAACCGAGTTGTGGGTTTTAGAAGATCCAGTAAACCCGCCGATTAACACAATTCAATGTGCTTCCGTGAAACAAAATAGTTCTCAATTCTACGCTGCTTAACAAAAGAAATATTAAAAAATAAAATATTTCAATTATATATTCAGAAAGGGAAATCTTGAAATCTTAGTAAATGGTATTACCAAATAACTACATTGTGTCATAACAGTAGAATAAAATTTCGCTCATGAATTTATGAAGTTTTTTGAATGAATCATTAAATGATCAATGACGTACGTGTGTGAACAAGGTCGTTTACTACGTCATAAATCCTTCTGTTATTCTTAACAATGCCTTGGAATAAATATAAACATGGACTATGTGAAACACTGGGTTGTTTGCGGTAACTGTCAGTGCAAAATTGAATTCCGGACGGGGGAAATAACTTCAAGAATGAACAGTTGATAGCTTACTCGTCTTAGTCAAGTTGGTGGGTGGAGAATGGCAGTAGGGAGACCTCAATGCTTGGAAAATCGATGGAAATAGAATATGGTGAGACATTGATCTTGTTGAAGAGCCTAGTATATTTTTTATGTTTTACCGATGTATGAACCGTATGTACACTGAATCTAACAATGATTTAACTGACACACTTAGTCTTAAGATTCGCCAAAAATTTCCGACTTTTTTCATTTTCAATGATTTTGTATGCGCATCGTATCGAGTCTTCAAATGAGTTCAAAATTGCATTTTGTCCAGTGTATTTGATGTGGAACCGTTGTCTATGCATACTCTTTATGTTTATTTATCTTTGATGATCCTATGCCAGTGGATTTATGTGTGTTTATTGTTTTTTTCAGGGCCTTTCCCAAACGATTGATCCGAAGATGACCCGTATGAATTCAAGAAAAAATACACTGGCGTAGCCCTACATGGCGAAGAAATATTGCTGATGTTGGTTGTAAACTAAACTTTGAATAAATATTAGCCATCAAATGTATATTTTTGTAGTTTTCAATAATATGTAGGTCAATTTTAGACGGAATGAGCAATGGGAAAATAGTCCGTGATTTGTGGGCGGAGCCAAAAAGTGTTCTCAGGCTACTAGCAGCCTATTGACCTGAGAACACATACTGTTCTCAGGTCATGTGTTATCAGGCAGTTACCATGGCAGTTGCATGATCAAACGACGGAAACTGGTTGGTGACATTAAGTCATCTTAAACTTTTCAGGATTTCAACCACATAATTCGTTGATTCAGTTTTTTACTCCACGATTGTGTTATTTATCACAATTAATCGAGTTTTTTGTTATGAATTCGAGGTTTTCAAACGATTTCAAGCAGAAATCCAGGAAAACATTAAGTTAAAATATTGAAAGCATAATTAAAGTCGAAATAGAAATATATTGTTGTTATAAAGTAGAAATATCTAGACTATTAAGACGACATATCTGAATCATAAAATCAAACTCTCGAAATCATAACGTCAAAATATTGAATTCATAAAGTCGAAATGTTGAAATCATCAATCGGAAATATTAGATAAAGTCAAAATACTGAAATCATAAAGTTGAGACAGTGCAATGTTGAGGTTGTAACGTCACTATTTGTATGTCGTATAGAGCACTGCACAGAAACTGATTGCAGATTAATATGCTATTAAATTATCAAGTTCCTATCCGTGTTCAAAATGTCAACAACTCCCAAGGATATTAAAAGAAAAGCAAAATAATGATTCGTGTTCTTTAAATACATTTGTATTTGAACCTTTACTTCTAAAGTTACTATGCTAAGTTAATGCGTTACAGATAAGGTTGAAGAAATGGGTAAGTAACATAAAGTACGAATACAGAGAGCTATAAAAGCAAAGGAAACTTTGGAAGTTCATTCTTAAACGTTGACGTCGTCCATCCAAGCAAAACAAAATTTTCCACAAATCGCAAGAATTCTGCAAAAATATGTAGGAATTTTTTTTTTTTTTAAGGACATTTAGCCGCCGATACGGAAGCTATTCTGTTTGACAATGTACATGATTTCTCATTGGATATGGAAAGCAACATGTCTAGTAATTTCAATTATGAGTGTAATTTATACAATACAGAATTAGAATGACATTTCTTTGTAAATTATATTATTCTTTTTAAGGTTTATAAAATGGTAAAAGAAACATTGCATAGAAAATTATAAATAAATAAGTATGAACTGGGTACTAGAACAATATTATATTAGCAAACTAATCAGGTTTCCCGTAAAGCTAATAGTGTAAAAGAAAATGTACAACCATGGGAATGTAATATATTAAAGTGATGCAAAAATTAAGCACAAATCCCTACCTACCTACCCATCCTAAAGCAATCGTTGAAAGAGAAAACAGAAACTATAGATAGATTGTTTCAAAGTTTGTCGTACTGATTGTTTGTCAAAATGTCGAGGCAGTGTTAGCAGACATTTGTAGTATAGGCATTGAACGTAATGATGACATTGATCTATGTGTGTTTGCCGATTTACCATACATTTTGCAGGACTTATAAAGTAACTTTGGCGAAAAAAATGCTCAGGCGGAAATGAGGACTCAACTCGTGTGACAAGCGTATACATTTATAGTACTCAAGACAATGTATACGTACATGCACAGATAGCAGAAACAAACCATAACAATCATTAACAACCAGTTGCACTTGACTCACACCGACTTTAATTCTAAATCGATTATCGTGAATTTGTGATTATGGAACCACTAGTAACCAATTAAGATGCAAGACCTTTTCAATCTCCCAACATGTAACATTGTTTGCTTTAATTGATGCATGACCTTTCCAAATTCAATTTACGGAAGTTATGTGAGTGAAGAGAGGATTAGTGGTACAGCGGGAGTGTTTTCTTTCCCTCACTGTTTTTTGAAACGAAACTGATTAGGTGCTTAGTAACTAACATACTGCGATAAAGAAGTTTCCGCTCCATTGGAAGAATAGAAGATTATAAATGTGTCGAAGGTTGTTATATGACCTGACCCTGTCTGACAATTTTTATACATATGGTGGTTTTGGTAAAATATGGAAGCTTGAAGGTACTATAGCCCGTTAGCGCGCAACAGTATATCCTGGAATAAGACATGTTTACTATTAGGTAAGACAACTGTGAGGGCTGGCTGCGGAAAAGTTGGGAAGTATAACCTGAACCAGAACAAGACGCGTTGATTGACTATAATGTGTGTTCGGGACATATTGATATATGGGTAAATCTAAACTCTACAGTAACTGTGTGTGTGGAACATATCCTACCCCTTTCATCTGGTGGAAATATCTCTACTTTCTCATCCAATGTACGTCCTTTATCTAGATCAATTATAGTCAAGTTGAAAAATATATAATATGTCTATTGACTATAATAATTATATAAATAAAATATCAAATAGTCCAGTTTACTCAATAGTGCTTCCTTTCCTGTTGAATCGTTTTATACCTTCAAATCCTATGTTTCATCAATTTAGTGAGGAAGTATTCTAAACGGTGTTACCCTGTAATTAAGCGCCCAAACAAAGCTATCATGCGTTAACGTTACACATTCTGATGCAAAAACAAACATGCTGTATAGACCACATGCACATGATGCCCTAATAATAATCATTAAGGCCCTATAGTGTTGCAAATTATTCCAAATCAGATTGTGTTAAATACATTGGTCCTTTTGATACGTCTACTTTCTTTACGTCATTAAAGCGTAATTTTGTACCCGTAACCATAACAATAATTTATAAATCCAGTATTTGATGTTTAAAAACCATGTTAAAATCATATGTATATATATTTTGATCAAAAAAGTCATACTGCAATGAATGAAATTGATATATCAAAATTATAATTATAGCTTCTAAGATAAAAGATTAAATTAGAGTACGTCTACTTGGTACTGTTATATCAAAGCACATTCTTTAACTCTTGTTCATATTTAAATTCTTTATAATTATTCAACAACTACAAATTGGAGACAGATATGGTGTGTAGGAGCTCATTGACTATGTCATAATTAGCATTGTAGATCCAATTACAACACTTTGTAGTTGCAAAGGAATAATAAAAGAATGTAAGTTTGAACGTAAGTTTAAAATTTCCGTAAGTGCTTTGATAAAATAGTACACTACTGCTATAAAATACTCACGCATTATTCTTGTCAATATGGGTACTTTTCAGAAATGTGTGACCATAGTAATGAAGTAGCATACTTCATAAGCAATTGTAAATCTTATAGCCAGGTCAGTACTACCGTGAATTATATTATTCAATAGCTTAAATTGATCCAAAATACATGTCAAATATCACCAAAAAGACGTGTCCAAACTTACAAAAATACTAATGTCATGTAGGCTCATGTTTTCCAGGAGATTCGCCTATACGTATTTGAACGCAAAATCATGCATAACAGGGGTGGTATTCAATATTGATCTTACTTGACTTAAGGATAAGGACAACCAATCAGATCAAACCATATTAACCTCTTGATCAGTAACATGCGATGTGATTGGCTATTCTTATTCTCCAATTAAATAAGATCAATATTGAATACCACCCCTGATATATATACATGTATAAGGCAGTAGGTGGGTTTCTTCAAAATAGTTTACACGTTGTCATCCAATCTGTTCCGTATGGGTAAATATAAGAAATAATAAGCATACAAAATGTTACAATACTTGCATACAAACTGGTAATCGGTGTTCGTTTAAGCATACATACAAACAAGGCTATAGCAAATACAAACTACTTTAAACACATTTATATACTAGTAACAAAATACTAAAGCAACACATATGTTACATACGATATGATACAAAATGTTAAAAATGACGATGCAATATGTTAAAGTTAGCACATAGATATACATGTATTAAGTAAATGTTTAATGATTAAAGAGGTCGGAGAACTTAGCATGTAACATCCTGCATTTTGATTGGACAATAATTTATGACACGAACACATTGCGTCATGAAAACTGTTCAACATCATTCCCCCAGTGTCTCCTTTTATTTGTGCAAAGCTGGACACGTGTTTACGCTACATACGTCTACAATATTTACGTTTGAGGAGGAGGTGGCGGTTGGTTTACCATACCAAGGTAGGCGGCAGAACATTGCGTCAGAATTTTAATCAATGAATAAAAAATAAGTTTCTATACTTATAGGGCACATGCTTCCACACTGTTGTAACCTACGTAGCGGTTTTAGGACACATGTGCTACCCACATCACTGATTCAGTCTCTTGAGCGACATGGATACAATAATGGGGGTTGATTTGTATGAATAACAATTTAGATGACATGAGGACATGGACTATCACGTACAGATTACACATCGATGGTAACTTTTACTAACGTTATGTTATAGTCTACTTTCTTCACAGATGAAGAAAATCAAGAAACTATATACATGTACAATAATCATCTATTTGCTTTTCTGCAGATTTGGATAAGACCTATGAGCTTTCAGTATAATTTTAAATGTCAAAGTATTCTGTTGACAAGTGAGGGGGTGTTAAGACGTTTGTCAGGCAGGTGACGGCAGCTGTACTAATAACACGATAAATGTGACCTTGACATTTGCTTTCCTGTGTTCAGGATGACATTTTCAGCGCCCACCCCAGAAACTGTATACGTGCCAATTATCGGTTTATTTCTTCAAATAGTATGTATCTGCTGAGCAAAGCCTTTATTTGCTAGTCAGCGTTCTGTTGAAATATGGCAGGCATACGAGTACCTCCAGCCGTATTTGACCCCTGTGTGCCAGATTAGACGACAATCGTTCTTACCAATGAGCTTTGGAGGCACCTGATATTTTAACAAGTGTATGCGCATAACTCTGGCGGGATCAATGTAACAACTACAGACCAAGCTCTTCATTGTGTTAATTGTACTGCATACTTCAACCAACCTGTTAGACTATACAACTACAGTGTATAATTATACACATCGAAATCATACTATCTCTAGCAACTAATCGAAGTAGAATTTTAAGATATAATGTACTGCATCTAAATATACAGTGTAGCAATACCACGCGACTTTTGGCTACATTTCCAAGACGAAATTTGTCAAGATTGGAAAACAAAAATAGCCATAAATAGTTTATTTTTTCATTTATTTCTATGAAATATAAGCCATGCTTGACCGTTTTTTTCTAGTACCCTATGAAACCTACATTTTCCACGGTTTCACAAAGCGCTGGACAAAACGGCGCAGCTGCTGAAAAAGATCTTATTTTTCATGAAAAGCAAATACTTTTCCCCTTAGCGTGGCGCATATTTCATAGAAATCGATAAAAAATAAATTACTTCTGGCTATTTTTGTTTTCCAATCTTGACAAATTTCGTCTTGGATCTGTAGCCAAAAGTCACGTGATATTGCTACACTGATATATATTAAACATTTTAACATACATGTAATACATTCAGTATACTAGTCTAAATCGATTATTCAGATTAGACACTTGTTTACATAACATTATGTGCATAAACATTGCAACTTTCTCTTATTAATGTGTTATTTTAATATATATTATGTTTATTAGTATGTACCTTAGTAAATAAGGTATCGATTTCACTGCATTTTTCTCCAATTAAAATGGTTAAAACAATAAGAATACAATTTTATGATATTGTAATGTTTGCACGGTATACAAGTGACAGACCTGATTAAAAGGACTATAGTATGTCATATTGTTGCAATCAGTTTAATGACATGTTTGTAATGAATAGGACTTATAGAATCTAGCAATTAGAGCGTAGCGTTCAAATTCATATCGCTATAATTTTGGTAAAATTGATTCATAAGCAACAGTAAACCGAATTACAACTTAGGACTACTTTTATCTATCGCAAAGAAGTAGTACGAAAGGATATAGATCAGATAAAAGGGAAATTATGTACATGTATAATGATCGATGGTTTGCTCTATAATAAGTATAAAAGTACTCGGAGAATGTCAGAAAAGCAAGTAATTCAAGCAGAGAAAAGTTATCATATCATAAACACAAACTCTTATAGTGATGGTCACAGAATAGTCACGGTTACGCATAATTTGTAGCCATACCACGTGACTATGCGCTACAAATCCAAGACGAAATTTGCTTCGCTTCTAAAACAAAAATAGCCGTAAATTGAATATTTTTCATAGACATCGGTATAAAAATAAAACACTAACGGCTATTTTTACAAATTTCGACATATTTCGTCTTGGTTGTGTAGCCTTTAGTGATTTAAAAGTCACGTGGTAATGTTACACTGTATAAAGCATACAAGAAAACTACAAGTCACTATCAATGTTATAGTTGTTGTTGTTCTGTCATACTCACCGTCAATACAATCTGAAAATCATGCAACTACTGTTAATTAAATCCGGTTAGCGAATATCCAATTTAATCAATGTTAATTGCAATTAGCAATATATAAACGAGTAATCTGGAAACATAAGCAATTAAGGTTGGACGATATTATTTTACAATAAATGCGTATACGAGTCCTAAGTTATATTTTTTTCCAAATATGCATGAATGTGGAACTATTTCAGCTATTGGCTCTTTTCTAACATGAATTAATGTCTAACATACATGTATATCTACTGTTCAACCGTATGTTACAGTATACTAATAGAACATTTGAACATATGCTATACGTACTGAACTCAAGGTCTCTGGTCAAGACATCTATTTGCTATACCTAGTAATGCATATGGATGGAACAATAGCAGAATTAATGCGTCTGCAATTCATATTAAAATATTGCCCAACATTATCAGAAAAAATCATAACACACACACAATGCTTTATACACGATATTCCCATGCAGTGGAAGGGCGATACCAAAATTGATACCAAAAACTCAAAAATGACCAAAACTGACATTGTGCGTTATGGAAAGCAAGCGCTTATGTGATGAGCATAAATCTGATAGAGTCGATTATCTCATTTACTATTTCTTTATAACACCACATTATTCAATATTCACCGATAAAACAACCATGTTGACATTACAAAAACAAACCACACTAAACAATGAAAATAAAACAGTAACGAAACTGAGTAAAAATAAGTGTTGATTAAGCATAAATTGTTTCAAGGCAATACTAGTAAATACATGCTAATCTGAAGTGTGAGAGTATGCAAACAGGTGCAATCCAAAATGATAGAATTATCATGAATACCGTTGAATTTACATTACAAAATATAAACTAATCGTTTCCGAGAGGAATGTTGTCACTGCTAAGACCATACGCAACATATTAAGAAAAAGAACCTTGTAACAATTTTATCGACACATATGGTGGCAAAGACCGACCAGCAAGCTGTTAAATAATAGATATGACCTTCGCCGAGACGTGGTTGCTATCCTCGGTGTAAACTAGTAGTACTTAACGACAAGAGAAAAGTAACAATTCTTGTAAAAAATATTAATTGGCTCAAAACAGTCCCACGTTGGAAAGGTATCACTGTATTTTATGTTATGTTATTGTGGATATGTATACGAGTATGTGAGAAGTTTATTTACCTGGGCCAACAGAATCGGAGTCCTCCGCACCATTGATGGCATCCGTGGAATCTACCAGAGTACGCACAAAACTGTCCTGTGCTTCATAAACCTTCTGTCGGCCTGATTGATTACGCACAACTTTTTTCTTTCCTGAACAATTCCCCATGGTGTATATTTAGATAGTTATATTAGCTGCACGTTCTGAAATAGAAACGATTTTAATTATCAACATAATCTAGTACTGTAGTTTACATGTGGACCGGCAGTCGAACCTGTCCTCAACATACAATTGAGGGATGGTGTTTTTTTGGCATTTTGAACAGGTGGTTGTTACATGTAGGTTATTGGTTGAATTAAATATTTCAGTAATATCGCGGTGGGCGATTGATCCCATAACACCAAATGCCCGAGGCGAACGCTTTAAATCAAGACCCCAGGGCTTTTTACAAAATATATTTTCTCCCGCGTAAATTTTCAAGAAAAAAACAAGTGCGCGAAATTTAAACTTCGCTAACTTTTCGACCCGCTAAGATTTAAACGTAATATACAGTAGATAGATACACTTATAGCAAACTTGATCCAAACTGACATTATTACAACCAGTACATACTAAAGAGGAAGTGGAAACTTCGTTATCATTAAAACAAATCAGAGTATAAACAACTAAATATAAACAAATCAGAGTAACTATATAAAACTAAATATGACATGATAATGTCGGTACATGTTTATAAAGTTATTATACGATAACCTTCACCCTGTCATGATAGAGTTATCAATTGTAGTTTATTATAGGTGTCAAACTGAGTTTCCAAAATTTCTTATAATAAGTGCAATTATATTATTGTACGATTAGTCCGAAACTACGCTATCATACATTTAGTACATGCATTTATATCCAATCCTTCAGTTATGTCCATGTTGGGTAATACACTAATACACTAGAGTACCTGATGTCAGCCAGCAGGTCCTGATTGGATTCCTGGGTTTGAAAGCTAGGGTATGTTTTTTGTGAAATTCGTCACGACCATGTCCAACGAGTAAAGTCACTTCCCGGTGTTTGTGGAAAGGCAAGTTAATTCGGAGACAGATTATTTAAAACAATTCCATAATGCTTTGATAAGTTGAACGCAGAGAAAGTGTTGAAAAGCGAAGAAAACCCGTATGAAAAAAGAAGAAAAATAATCCGACGTACTTAAAAGTTGATGTAATAAAGACACTATGATATAATTATATCGATACCACTATTTAATACGCCACATGGGTGGTATAATTCCTATAATACACACCAATAAATACTTGAATAAAGTTTAAAGATATAATAACAAATCGAGAAATAAAAATCGAAATCACCTGTTTAATAACCTCCGTTTTGCGAACAAAAATAGCAAATTATGTTGGAGATCAGGTGTTTTATACATTGAGGAAAATACTCTACGTGAATCATATAAGCAAGGGAAGGTGCAAACCGCATAGTTTTCTAATTTTAGAAGTTTTGCTCTATTTCATCGATAACTCAATAATGCAAAACTAACTTGATCGACAATACGAGACTCTGACTGTATTATATGGAGCCGTGCTTAACATGTACTGTAAAGTTATTAATATTCGCGATGGATTAATTTTCTTGGATTTCGCGGATAACTAGACCGCGATAATAACCCTTCTGGAAAAATTTACCTCAATAATAGGGCCTGCGTAATAAGAGGCTTTCCTTTCAACATTTAAAATCCACTGACATGTATTTAAGAAACCACCAAATCACCATTTTACCACAATCCGCGAAATTTAATACCCGCGAAAATTATTGATTTTACACGGTATTATACAAATGTAGTTATCGTCCTACCAAGTCGTGTTTCAGGAACCGGCTCGATCCGGATCTTCCCGACGACTTTATGTCGCTGTACCAACTGAGCAATGTTTTCGTTATTATAGTTAGAACATATTAAGTAAATTTTAATGATTAAAAAGGGCGGAGCGAGCGAAGCGAAGCGAGGCCTTTTTAGTCATTAAAATTTACTTAATATGTTCTAACTAACTTAGAATATAACATTCTGCATTCTGATTGGCCGATAGAAATTAGCGCCCAACGCAAGACGTCAAGTCTGTTAAGAGAAAATTTTAATGATTAAATTTTCATTTAACCGCGAAAATGCGGCGTTTTCATTGGCTCATAATGTAGGTTATATTCTAAAAACGAATAAAGAATAACTTAAGTACAATGATGAAGACCTATGCATAATATGAGTTTTGTTTTATCAGTTAAATCCATTAAAGTATTGTATTTGTACTTTAGATAAATCGATAGCGACTTTATTTTAAGAGGCGACACAGTCGGGTACAGTTGTACTATCTAAATGTCATATACATGTTTTTAATGTCATATACAATCGTCATGTTTATTCTAATAGTAAAACATAAATACTTTTTCTTAGTAGGCCTACCCATAGATCTACAACATATGTGCACGTGTAGTATTTTACGTACATATGATATATAGTGCTATAAATCTAGAAAATCTATCCCGCAGATCACATGACTAACTGTTCGCCTCAGGAACGGTATGCTGCGGAGTCGTTATAGACTATTCTGCTAACACTCTTGAATATAAGGGTAGTTCCAGGACCAATTGTCAGAATTTGAAAACTGGGTATACTAATGCCGTTATACAATATGCTCCTATTACTTCATAGCTAACACTCTGTGTATAGGTGTACTTTCAGATCCAGACATACAGTCAGTCTCCGCAATAATGTAATACCCGGCCCCAGCAAGATGGTAAAGCCAGCTTTATCAAATACACATATTAAACAGTTGATTGACACTCAATTTGGAATCCAATCATTGAAAACACATGCAGTGGAACAATAACAAATAACATATTCCTATATAAAGTACATGATTAAATTGCGTCCGTCGCATGTCCATGACGTACATAAAAAGTAATAACTACACATACTTTGATGACGAATGCACAAAAACAGTATTCACGTAGTCGTACCCGTTACAGGTTTAATTCCGCAACCTCCCCAATATACAACATCTATCTTTAACTCGTAGTCATGCTACTGTGCATATAACAGGTCGGTGACAATAAATTGACGACAGACAATGAGCAGGTAGCGAGTAACGTCTTGATATATTTAAACATATAAAACACTTGATTTAGTTTATTTAAATATTTTGTTATCAGATTTGTTTTGCATTGTAAAACGATCTGACGGAGTCCTAATCAAGGGGAAAAGTTGGTATAGCCGTGACAATTGACTATTGTACGATCGTACATCAATGTTCATAGAGTCAAACAAGTTGTTATAAGTGTTCTAAACATGTTCACTTAATAATTAAATAAAGTAGTTCAGATAATGTGTCTACTTCATTATTTGAGAATTGTTGCACATTACATGGACGCTTGACTGATAGAAGAGGACTTGAATAGAAACAAGTTAACACCACACTTTGAATCGAAAACAAGTTAACACGACACTTTTAATCGGAAACAAGTAAAGATGACACTTTGAATCGGAAACAAGTAAACACGACACTTTTAATCGGAAACAAGTTAAGATGACACTTTGAATCCGAAACAAGTTAACACGACACCTTGAATCGGAAACAAGTTAACACGACACTTTGAATCGAAAACAAGTTAAGATGAAACTTTGAATCGAAAACAAGTTAACATCACACTTTGAATCGAAAACAAGTTAACACGACACTTTGAAACGAAATCAAGTTAACACGACACCTTGAATCGAAAACAAGTTAAGATGACACTTTGAATCGAAAACAAGTTAAGATGACACTTTGAATCGAAAACAAGTTAAGATGACACTTTGAATCGAAAACAAGTTATCATGACACTTTGAATCGAACACAAGTTAACATGACACCCTGAGTCGAAAACAAGTTAACACCACACTTTGAGTCGAAAACAAGTTAACATGGCACTTTGAATCGGAAAAAAGTTAACACGACACGTCCTTGAATCGAAACCAAGTTAACACGACACTTTGAAACGAAATCAAGTTAACACGACACTTTGAATCGAAAACTAGTTAACTCACACTTTAAATCGAAAACAAGTTAACACCACACTTTGAATCGAAAACAAGTTAACACCATACATTGAATCGGAAACAAGTTAACACCACACTTTGAATCGGAAACAAGTTAACACCACAGTTTCAAAACGAAATCAAATTAACACCACACTTTGAATCGAAAACAAGTTAGCTGACACTCTGAATCGAAAACAAGTTAACACGACACTTTGAATCGAAAACATGTTAAGACCACACTTTGAACCGAAAACAAGATAACACCACACTTTGAATCGAAAGCAAGGTAACATGACACTTTGAATCGAAATCAAATTAAGACGACACCTAGAATAGAAAACAATTTAACATGACACTTTTTAAAATCGGAAACAAGTTAACACGACACTTTGAATCGAAAACAAGTTAACATGACACATTGAATTGAAAACAAGTTAACACCACACTTTGAATCGAAAACAAGTTAAAACTACACTTTGAATCGGAAACAAGTTAACACGACACTTTGAATCGAAAACAAGTAAACACCACACTTTGAATAAACAAGTCAGAGCCATGCTGGGATAGTACAATAATTATCTATATTCAAAACAAAATGCTTCATAACAGCAGCATTACCCTCTGCTGTGCAGAGGTTGGAGCTTCTAAGTCGAACAAGGGGGATAATTTGGACAAATTATGCAGGACCATTACCTACTCATGTGTAGGTACACTTGGTCACGAAGGTAAACAAATAGGCGTTTCTTAGTCCAAAAGGGAGCATAACTAAACAAAAGGCTAAATATTATCTTCTCCTGTTTAGGGGTTGGGGTCGTGATGGTGAATAAGTATGCAAAGTATCAAAGCAACATATCAATGCACTTTGAACATATTAGAGGTTAAAAAACCTGTACCTAAACTTTAACATTTGCATTTCTAAGTCCAAAAGGGGGCATAATGTCAACAAAATGCTTGATAGAGTTACCTACTCCTGTTTAGGGGTTGGGGTCATGATGGAGAACAAGTATCCATAGCAATATGTGAATGCACTTTGAAAATATTAGAGGTGAAAAAACCTGTACCTAAACTTTAACATTTGCACTAAGTTGAAAAAGGGGGCATAATTTCACCAAAATGCTTAAAAGAGTTACCTACCCCTGTGTATGGGTTGGGGTCATGATGGTGAACAAGTATGCAAAGTATCAAAGCAATGTGTCAATGCACTAATTTGAAGATCGTTAGAGGTTAAAAACCCGTACCTAAACTTTAACATTTGCATTTCGAAGTCCAAAAGGGGGCATAATTTCAACAAAATGCTTGATACAGTTACCTACCCCTGTGTATGGGTTGGGGTCATGAAGGTGAACACGTATGTAAAGCAATATGTGAATGAACTTTGAAAATATTAGAGATTAAAAAACCTGTACCTAAACTTTAACATTTGCACTAAGTTGAAAAAGGGGGCATAATTTCACCAAAATGCTTAATAGAGTTACCTACTCCTGTTTAGGGGTTGGGGTCATGATGGAGAACAAGTATCCATAGCAATATGTGAATGCACTTTGAAAATATTAGAGGTGAAAAAACCTGTACCTAAACTTTAACATTTGCACTAAGTTGAAAAAGGGGGCATAATTTCACCAAAATGCTTAAAAGAGTTACCTACCCCTGTGTATGGGTTGGGGTCATGATGGTGAACAAGTATGCAAAGTATCAAAGCAATGTGTCAATGCACTAATTTGAAGATCGTTAGAGGTTAAAAACCCGTACCTAAACTTTAACATTTGCATTTCGAAGTCCAAAAGGGGGCATAATTTCAACAAAATGCTTGATACAGTTACCTACCCCTGTGTATGGGTTGGGGTCATGAAGGTGAACACGTATGTAAAGCAATATGTGAATGAACTTTGAAAATATTAGAGATTAAAAAACCTGTACCTAAACTTTAACATTTGCACTAAGTTGAAAAAGGGGGCATAATTTCACCAAAATGCTTAATAGAGTTACCTACCCCAGTGTATGGGTTGGGGTCATGATGGTGAACAAGTATGCTAAGTATCAAAGCAATATGGCCATGTACTATGGAGATATTAGAGGTTAAAAATCTGTACCTAAACTTTAACATTTGCACTATTTGCACTAAGTAAAAAAGGGGGCATAATTTCAACAAAATGCCTGATAGAGTTACCTACTCCTGCATATGGATTGGGGTTATGGTGGCAAACAAGTATGCAAAGTATGAAAGCAATATCTCAAAGGACTTAGAGAATATAAGAGGTTAAAAACCTGTACCTAAACTTTAACAAAAGTGTTACGCCGACGCCGACGCCAACGCCGACGCAAACGCCGACGCCAATGCCGACGCCAACGCCAACGCCAACGCCAACGCTCGGGTGACTGCAATAGATCCCCTTATTCTATGAATAGTGGAGATAAAAACAAGTTAACATGACACTTTGAATCGGAAACAAGTTAACACCACACTTTGAATCGAAAACAAGTTAAAATGACACTTTTTATCGAAAACAAGTTAACATGACACTTTGAACCGAAAACAAGTAAACATGACACTTTGAATCGAAAGCAAGTAAACATGACACTTTGACTCGAAAACAAGTAAAAATAACACTTTGAATCGAAAACAAGTTAAAATGACACTTTGAATCGGAAACAAGTTAACACCAGACTTTGAATCGAAAGCAAGTAAACATGACACTTTGAATCGAAAACAAGTTAAAATAACACGTTGAGTCGAAAACAAGTTAACATGACACTTTGAATCGGAAACAAGTTAGCACCGCACTTTGAATCGAAAACAAGTTAAAATGACACTTTGAATCGAAAATCGAACACCACACTTTGAATAGAAAACAAGTTAGTTAACATGACACTTTGAATCGGAAACAAGCTAACACCACACTTTGAATCGGAAGCAAGTAAACATGACACTTTGAATCGAAAACAAGTAAACAAGACATTGAATGTTCTATAATTTAAGTTCGTTACAAACGAAACTATATACACCTGGGTCAAGTGAAGCATTCTTGATAACTAAGTAGTTTTGCACAGAGAAATTGAGCAGTGACATAGACGGGGATCGAAACTGGGGACCTCTCGGTCATACCCCTCTAGACCATCGCTCTAGTGTAAAATCCCAGGTTGGAGAGACTATGATGCTGCGGACAATAATTATGCTAGATAAATAATTCAAGAAACCTGTTTAAAAAATCAATTTGACAACTGAGAGGGACCGAGTTTCATAAAAACGTGTAGATTTATATAGCATATGATAGTGTTAAACCAATAAACGCAATACTCAACTACGGATTATTATGAATCCTTTTTTATTGAACAGTTGAAGTGTTTGGTCGGGTTATATAATCTTCCGGAAGTAATCATACAAAATAAACGTGAGCTTTATGAAACGCAAACACGTTATTGAATATCTCTGAGAGGATTTGATTTACCATTGAAATTTTTGAAACTTCTAGGAAATGTATCAATTATTTAAAGCAATGTTTTCCTGAAGACGGTTAATGTTTCCGAATTAATTAAATTATCCCGCATAGACGTGTTTGGTTTTTTCAAGTTTATTATTGTTCAAATTTGTATAAACGTATTGTGTATTTCTAACGGAACTTAATTTTCATTATCTCTCCAGAAATAGAACAACCACATCAACCTCGACAACAACATCATGAAGGCCATGATTCAATTATGGAATATAAAATTCAATATACCTATTTCTTTCATAAAAGGAAGCATCGTCCATACATCAGTGATTTATTTTCAAGTTCCGCCAGATAACGTTGATTTAGGTTAAAGAGTATGTTGGTGAAGGAGAAGGCCCATGCAGAGTCGAATGGCAAATTAATGACGCTGGATCACACTTTATTGATACGCGTGAAGAATATGATATCATACATCGCGGGTGAGAAGATTTGGCATGCTATAACATGACCAAGGAAGAGTCGTATGACAAATGGATGATGCTGGGTCGCACTTACTTCAGTTTCAGTGTATATACTTCACATATACATAACGAGGGTTGCCTGCAAGAATGTAGTACTTCCTTGTTAAATAATAATCAGTTACAACAGTATTGCGGGCAACTGTTGATATACAGCATATAATTCCATACATGTGATATCATGTTACCAAATACAAATTACATACTAGTATAAACATAAAGTGAAGTGTTAAGAATAGGATACCAAACATGGCTGGTGTGAAGCATGCTATCTCAGCTCGAACATAACTTACTCTCTTACTGACTAATAACGTCAACTTTACTGTGAAATGCTACAATATCTAGAATCGACACAAATCCAATTATTTGCAGTTCAATGTTAAATATTTATACGCCCTTGATACAACACAAAATGTAGTGTTACATGTATAAGTGGATATTGTACTACGGCAGTTTTTATGCAAACATCTGGCACATGGTCATATAATGTTCGGTACAGAGGACATTGACGTAACGTCAAAAGTTGCGACCCATAAGCGTAACACAATACGCGTAACGTCAAAATTGTGCATGGGTCGCAGCTTTTGACGTTACGTCAATATTAATATAACGAAATTCGGCATTTGAACGAATGGAAGCCGAATTAGTCATCATACGTAGGCCTACATAATTTTTTTTAGAGAAATAGCAACTGTCGAAAAAGTTCGATGCAACAGAAAATTCGACGTATTGCAGTTCGAAATGAATGACATCGAGCTGAGAATCGTTGCTATACACCGGGCACATTAAAAACAAAGCCTCCCAACCAGGAGGTCGCTGGGTAAGCACTGTTGACCAGTAGGTGTAATGATGCATTCGTGATAGTCATCAAAAATACGCTACGATGGTTAACAATATTCAGGCTAAACAAATTAGTATTGTGTAGTTGTATTATGATTAAAATAAGGTAGGTAGGTAGGAAAAGTATTTTTTTGAGTACCTTATTGATTTTATGTACTTGAAAAACAGTGGTATGTGGTAATTTTCAGCAAAATGCCAATAGAATGTTCAGGGAAGGAGCAAAAACTTAGTGAGTTTGGGTTACCTACCACAATATCATTTCATGTTTGGCCTAATATAGTTTATACAATATACCAATTTAACCACCCTGCTGATCACATTATGAAGGACACCAACCACATTAATTTGAATATTTTTATTAAATATTTTTCAAAATAGAGTGGAAAATGTTCACAGCTGGCTATCTAAAAGGAATGAATAGTAATATTATTCGTGTCAATTGATATAAGAAAACGATACACTACTACCCATCATAAAAGTAGGACGTGAAACATGAACCGTAAAGTCATGAAATATATAAATCGTTTAATCAGGCCAGTCACCTGTTAACATAACACTGTGTATATATAAACATTGCAAATTTTCTTATAAATGTCTTATTTTAATAAATAGTATGCGTTAAGTATATGGCTTTGTGAATAAGATATTGGTTTTTCACTGCCGTTTTTACAAAGTTAAATTTTTAAAACAACAAAAATACAACGTAATGATAATGCAATGTTTGTACGTGTATACAAAGTGACAGACCTGAATAAACAGACTATAATACAAATATAATGGTTGTTACTACAATACACTGGAACGTCTATATAAAACTTCAGAAGGCTTCTATAATACAGTAGTACTTTCCTGACAATATGCGCATACAGTGTAAAATATATAGAATTAACATAGCGCACAGGAGATAACTTTAGCCTTATCAATAAATAAACATGGATAATATAAACACTGCACGGTCGAGTGATAGCTGGTTATCAGCGTAGATTGAAAGATTATACGCATTAAAGTAACCGTCAAAACTGGAAATCGGAACTGTATTTAAGTTTAATTTTGTTATTAAGCAAAGTCTAGTGTTATCATCGGTGGACTGTAGGTTAAGCCTAGGTCCCATCGAGGAATTCCTCTTCGGCGATGTTCTCCCGATATCTTCAGATTCCACCCGATTCATCACGATTCCTCCCTATATCACAGTTGTGTCATGACTTCCCCGAAGCTTCACCTAGACCACGAGGAACCTGTTCCCGAAGTCCTGATAACTCAATAATTTTAATCGGGAGATCTTCCCTGATGCAAAAAAATGCTCAGTCCAGGGACCTAGGCTTAAGGTTGGAACTCGGAACAGAAGGAATACATCAACAGCAATATGTCTTACCCTTTTAAAGATTCATAATTAAACACATGTATTTAGAAACATTACTAGTGAGGGAATCAATAAGAATATAGCAGATTTATAAGATAGTAAATAATCAGATAGGGAAGGCAGCACTCAATCCAACCGAAACAACCCAGCACAGAAAACATCAAAACAACACAGACCACCCACGGCACAATTTAGCAGATTCTTATACAGAAGTTTAGTATAAAATCGTATCAAAGATGATTGATCTAGTGACTAATTAATCGATAAATTCTATCCCTGCACCCACTATTGCTACATTTTCTTTCTATTTTCCGTTTGAATTTACAAACCTGCGAAGTTTGCCTTTTTACAGCTAAAATCAAACAAATACATACCGAATAGCTAAACTATTTATTATCACAAGTACGCTATCCAGAACAGTTTTCCATACACACTTACACAACTATCATGCTTGTGAATTATCAATTATAAAGCACATAAAGACACCGATTATCGGATAGGCACGACAAATATTATAACTAATGATGTCTGACAATTTACAGAACGTTGTTATGTAGATTATTTGTATTTTGTAATGAAAACGCATTAGCATTGTTGAAATGTAATATATTTTCGCGTTGTGTAAATTCCACATATAAAACCCTACTCTGAGTAAATATCGGTCTCTATCTTAACAGAAAATTGATTTTTTATGGACCTAACGTTCGAAGTCACGCATGTAGCAATTGCAAAACAATCATACGTTTTGATGCATTTTTTCTTTTACCTTCGCAAAACACTAGATATATAATGTCATGATAAGCCCAGGTAATTGCACACAGTGCGAGCATGTGAGATATGTGTAATCATTATTGTAATCAACACAATATCAATCACAAGCACTGAAGCTGGAGTGTGCATAGATAAGAGAGGGAAAAGAATATATTTTAATGCAAAATATAACATGCAATTCAATTCGGCTTCCCAATAGTATCCGTTATAGACAACTGTTCTCCGCGTACATAGTCATTGTCAAATACATCTACCTATATACCAATAATATATCTTCAAAAAGGACGATGTAAATATTAATTGAAATGCATTAAACTAATATCGACTTATGTGTAAGGCAATACAGATTTCAGAACTAATTGCACCTAAGAGTTTGCTTGTCTAGTTTTTGCGTTATTAAGATAAACGTATATGGTTCCTTCTTATTTCTATATAGAACAATTGAGCGCTATCGAATTAACCGCTTGATGAGAATTCTTCCACATGCGTGCAGTTCCCTTAAGGGGCAATATTTGAAAGGAGCCCAATTCGGTTTGACAGCGCATGTTTATGTAAACATACACATATGACATGGAAATAAACCATGCGCTGACTTATCTAGGTATGTATGGAGCTGGCAACCGTCTAGGGCTTCACCCACTGACATAGGCCCCCAGCTATACAGAATATAACAATAATGTTGTACACGAATACATGCTAAATAAGTAATGAGTCAACAGCACGTGTCGGGAGTACCCAGTGTACCAGAATAAATAGGAATGATATATTTACTCTAACTCAACAATTGTAACGCAATGGTAATAATTATTTATTATTATGTATAAATACGATTATACATCATTTGTATATCCTCATAATATATAGACATACCATCGGCAATATAAGAAGTGCACCGAGCACAGACGTGATTTGTCTGTCAGCTTTCTGCTGAAATATGGCAGGTATATGATACGAGGTAGTAACTTAAAATGAGAGCCATTTCGGAGATTAAGTAACGTTTAAGTAAAATATAGCGTTTATTGACTACTAATATGTCACATTCGCATATAATTGTAAAGGCATGTCAATGTGACTTGTTTGACTTAACTTTCACACTCTCAGTACATGTTTATCCGCTACTCATAATTTCTCGAATCCTCAAGCAGGTAGGTGTACGCACATGCTCTCGGTGCGTTTTAGGGTCCGGCAAAAAGTTATACGGACCCTTAAAACACACCCAGAGCCCGTATGTGTACCCGTACAACGGAGAGCCTGTGAATGTACACGTACTAACAGTTCACTAAATGGGTGACATTTTTATACAGTCACACCTCGCCTAAATACCCACTTATTAGGTAGTTTGCACCTATAGTGGGATTCGAACACATACTTTATGGAGCCATCGACAAACAATGCGAATAAGACCGACTCAAAATTCAGAACACAATTTTTAAGACCATTTTCAATATTTCTTTCTTATTCATATTATACAGACGGCTTTCAAAGGTTTCATTAGTGGTTTAATTACCAATGTCTTACTATACGGTATAAATTATAGGAACACACTATAATTCTATCTTAAAATCAAATCTTGAATGCAGCCAGCCTTAAGACATTAAGATAATGTGCACAAGTACTGTAACATGGGTTAAATCAGCGACTCGGAAATAGCGATTCATATAGACGTAAATATTGACCTACTGAGAAGTATCAAGAATCGCTTACATTTTCTCACGCCAAATATATCCGGCAATTCAAATATCGTTTTGAACTTTTGACCACAGGAAATAGATATATCCACTTATACAGTAAAATCAGTACATACACGTGCAATGTAAGAAGAATTACCTGTAAGTTAATATCCTTGGTACGCCTGTATAATCGGTCACTATCACACGCACTATGACTGTACTTTACAAACAAATCACTAATGTATAACAATCCAATTCATCAGACAAGTCACTTGGAAATCAAAGTACTAGAAGTGTATTCAATATTACAATTCGTAGGTAATAATAGATAGTATTATACAGCAGATATATCCTGCAAGATGTAACACCTGTATCGTACGAGGACTCTCACACACTATGAACTTACTTCGATATATCACAATACTGACTACACAATCCTTTGAATATTATCGAACCTTAAAACTATTTTCTCATAAAAATGTTAATCGCAAAAATCTCCTAACCTGAGCGGTTTAACGCAACATGCGTGGGATATATAGACGGTTTTTGATAGCAATACTCAATGATGCGTGGATTTATCTTTTTTGCACTGACTCTATTATTTGCTTTCAACTTTAATGAAGCATGCGACTGCTAGCGTACATGTAATCTGGCTATATTAGACACAGTATGTATATGAAAATACCGCATCACAAGTCATGTATATAGTTACAAGAGAGCGAGTGGACGAAGGTGTAGGTCAAATGAGTTTGTGTGTAATACCTATATTGTATGTATACATACACACAGTACAATCTCTGTAGAGCAATACCCTTTGGAATATGCAAATATTGGCCGCTTTGTAGAGGTTGTTGCTCAACAGAGGTTAAATTTAGAGTAAATATGATCTAAGAGAAATTTTGAAGGTGTTGTTGTAGAGAGGTTGTTGCTCTACAGAGGGTCGCTATGGATTAGTTGAAGTGTACCTAAATACAGTCTACCGTGTTATAGGCGGACACGCAGTCAAACATTACATGGTTGCTTAAACAGGTGGTCGTTTGCTATTCATAGTATTTACCCGGTAATATAAAGTCACTGATTTGGGATTTACTAGTACAGCCAGGGTACGACAGGTGGCTGCTTAATTAAAACTAAAGATGACCGCTAACACGCATATGCCTGTAATGGGATATTATGTTCAAGTGTACGATAGAGTATTGTTCTAATAACAGGTGAACTATTTCCAATGCATTATTTAAGATATGCAATTCAATTCAATTCAATTCAGTTCAATTCAAGATCTTTTAAATGATGATATGATATGTACGTTATTGTTATTTAATATAAGCTGTAGCATTGCAATATGACAAACATTGACACGTTAACATTAAAATATCGTTTCTGTGGTGTCTATCCGACCGCCGATATCTAATTCAAGACATGGCGATGACAAGAACGATAATGATGATGCTAATGCGGTGGTGTTGACTTCGTCGGCGGCAGCTTAGACGACGATGATAATTCATGATGACTTGCTACATATATGTATTGAAACCATGTAAATATGTATAGTCGTTTCCATTTTGTCACGTGTTTTTTTCTACGAATTGTATAAAGTGTTTTGCTGATGCTGCCCGATTCGGGACTCAAATGTTTATATGTAAATAAATAATAAACTTTGATGATGTTGGTGATATTGTGATGGCTGGTGGTAGTGATAAAAACGATGAGGTGATCAATAATAATCGTTATAATAAGATGTTGATAACGGTGATGATAATAAAGAGCAAAGTGTTATTAGTCATGACGATGATGATTATTATTACAAACCAGAATACTGTAGATACAATAGTTTATTAATTGACACCCACATAAGAGTAACAAAATATGCGAGCGTGTAAGTGTGAGTGAGCAGGTGCAATTCAGACAGGAAACATTGGTTTTCATCCGTCTGCTGTCACAATTAGAACAAATAACGACCAGAACGCTGGTGGGAAAACAAGCGAATGGTGAAAATCTAATCACTATAATATAATTGGCAAATTATCGTCTACTCGACAAGCATGTTCCAGAAATGCTCTGTCGTGTTGTTACGTAATTGTCTGAATTCAACAATCGAGTGGTTGTTGTCGAGTTTGTTAAGTACTCGTAAAGAGTTGTTGCTTGGCAATTAAATGTACTTTTCTGAGTAGCAGACTTAACCTCCTACATACTTTGTTTCACTTGTGGAAGCCCCTCTACGCGGATTTTAAATCTGACATAATGTCTGAGTACTATAGCCATTCCAAAGGTTTCTGCTTTTAAGAAATAGGTTTCCCCATAATTTCAGCAAGTCTAGACCGAACTTATTGTGATAGTATCTATAAATGAATCATTATAAAAGACATCCGACAATTTGTCTTCATTAGTACAGTGGAAACATATATGCGCACATTTGTAGATATGTTTGTAAATACAGCTGCGAATTCTGGTTTTGTATACTTATATTTTCTCGGACTCTACTATGTATTCCTGACAAGTATTGAAACGCAAACTTTTACATCCGCAAAATTATTGAACGTATACATTTTGAAAAATTGCGAAACAATACCACGGTTAACCGATAGATAGTAGTAAGGAGGTTGCGAAAGGAACACTAGTGTAAGTGTCATAGGAATCTGTTTCTACTCACTGGTCTCTCATTCACTAGACTATTGTAATAATTATATCTAGTGAATGGCAAACTGGTGGTGTCGATACAGACCCATATGGTACAAGTACCTGTACGTGTAACATTATAAAGTTATAAATGTAGCTAAGCGTACACCTATACGTCAGGTTGCAATTAAAATTTGCTTGCGAAACAAAACGTGTGCAATGATCAAACTGACAACATGTATTCTAAATTTCCTCCCCGTGTATTATTTTTGTTATCGACATTTGTAGGTTACGGTGTATGTTTATATTAAAGAAAACTGGTATGTCAAGTTCATTAACCCATATAATGAGATAACCATTTTTTTAAAGAAAAAGTTTTATTCATTTCGACTGCTTCTATTTCTGTAAATACAACGCACATCAGAAAACCGATGAGGTCTAATTGGAATTGGAATAATGGCACTGTATATCTATATCGTATTCAGAGTGACTTATCTACTCTTTGTACAAATTGTGTTCAATGCATTAAGCCACGCTTATACAGTGTGGCAATACCACGTGACTAAATACTACAGTCCAAAGAAGAAAATTGTAAACAAAACCTCCACTTCGCGAAGGAAAATAGGCATAAGTATTTTATTTCTTCACCAATTTCTATGAAATATAGACCACGCTAAGGGAAAAAATATAAGGGTTCCGCCATATATAGTTTATTTCTCCGTAGCTTGACCGTTTTTTCAATTACCCTGAGAAACCTTGGAAAATATTTGTGTGAGAGCGGACTACAGTATCAAGCCTTTTCGTTTTCCTGGTATTATCTACTCCATGCGTGATTGAAGAGTCATGTTTACACCTTCCGGGAACACCGGAGGCAATTTTGCAACAAATAAAATACATATTATAACAATGCATGGCACAAATATGAATTTTCTTTTAATTTGCAATTATGACTACAGTTCCAAGAAAAAATATTCAGACTACAGTTCAAAGCTGTTTTCAGAATTTACAATAAAACCAAGCAACGTGTCGCCCCTGATGCTATTTTTGGCAACATTACACACACTACAATATTCTGTATTTGGTCAGCTGTTATTTGTAACAACATATTATACCGAATTTAAAAACACAAACACGCACATTGGTAACAGTAGTTTACATGCAATATATGCATGTAGATCTAGTAATTGATAATAAGCTTGCGTATGGGTAATTTTGAGTAATTTCAATACGCGCATTTGATGTTTGATCTAAATTATATATTGCACGGTGCCATCGATTTTCATCACTGGTAGACACCGTACAGCGGATATAACATATAGTCCGTATTTATAACAATACATCATTGTTGAGCGTCAGGTCAGTTTGTCTGTGCTTGAAAGTCTTGGTTTTTATGATTTATAAGTGCCTACATATCAAGGTCATGGATACGCCAATGTGACTATGTCTCATTTGCTGCAGGATCAGACTTATCTGACCATATTGCCTAATTAAAGTTTGAAGCAAATGCTGCAAAAACTGTAGGAGGAGTTGCGTCCACAAGAACTGTTCACTATATATTGTATAGTGCATAAAAGTACAAAGGGCCATAATTCTGTCAAAAATCGTCGCAGCGCAAATTCTTTCCTTTAAGCACATCTACATGTTGAGGTTGTTCATCTGTTAAAGTTTGAAGCAAATTCTGTCAAAAATAGTCACAGCGCAAATTCTTTCCTTTATGCACATCTACATGTTGAGGTTGTTCATCTGTTAAAGTTTGAATCAAATGCTGCAAAAACTGTAGGAGGAGTTACGTCCACAAGAATGCGTCTACGGACGGACGGACGGACAGACAGACAGACAAGCTGAATCCAGTATACCCCCCCCCCCTTACAACTCTTTGTGCGGGGGGGGGTATAATTAAAGGAATAAAAAGGTGTGCATAATTTGTTTCAGCATGCAATTTAAGCGCCCGTAGACTGAGGGTAAAATAGCTTATAACACGTCCCCAATTATTTCGTACCAAATAAGACAGAATTGTACAATTTAGCAATAACAATATTTTGGTTACGAAGGCAATACTACGTACTAAAATCACGTGCCTTCCTATTTTTAGCTCACATGTCACAAAGTGACAGAGTTAGCTTTGTGATGACTCGTCGTCCGTCCGTCCGTCGTTCGTCCGTCCGTCCGTGAACAATTTGCTTGTGTAGACACTAGAGGTCACACTTTTGACCTAATCTTTATCCAACGTGGTCACATTGATCATCTCAACAAAATCTAGGTCAAGTTCGATATTGGGTCATCCGGGATCAAAAACTAGGTCACAAGGTCAAATCATAGAAAAACCTTTTGTAGGCACTAGAAGTCACAATGTTAACCTAATCTTTATGAAACTTGGTCATAATGATCATCTTAACCAAATCTAGGTCAAGATATATATTTGGTCATCCGGGATCAAAAACTAGATCACAATATCAAATCATAGAAAAACCTTGTATAGTCACTTGAGATCACAATTTTGACCTAATCATTTTGAAACTTTGTCGCAATGATCATCTTAATAAAATCGAAGTCAATTTATGATTGGGTCATCTGGAATCAAAAACTAGGTCACTAGGTCAAATAATAGAAACCCTTGTGTTAATTCACGAGAGGTCACCATTTTAGCCTAATCCTTATGAAACTTGATCACAATGATCATCCCAACAAAATCTAGTTAAAGTGTTATATCGGGTCATCTGTGGCTAAGAACTAGGTCACAAGGTCAAATCACATGGCTTGGGTGTACTGCTACGACAGGTGAGCGACCTAGTGCCATAGGGCCCTCTTGTTTTAGATTCAAACCACGTACTACGGAGTCAAAATGAGGAATCCAACACCAGTACAGGACTGCTATCCTCGGTGCAACAGAAACATAGATCATGTTAATGGAAAGTTTCATAATGATTAGATCCCGTACACAATGCAATGTTTTCCTTCAGTCGATTGCTTGTTAGTTGGTGTTTGCTTGCGAGAGTTCCAACATAGGTTAAGACCATGGAAGATATAAGTTTAAATCGGAACAGAGTCCTGGGAAGTGCATACTTGAGCTGAAATAAAAGGAAAGTATAGTATACGAAACGTCAGAGCAAATTACAACATTGGTGTTTTAAAATAAACATTCCGCTGCTTAAATTTGTTCACTTCAAGTAAATCACATGAATATTTACAAAAATGTGATTAAAAACTTAGAGTCGTGTGAAATCGACATCCACTTTCTCTTTCGTTTTCGTGCGAAGTATAGGGGGCTTTATCCGCCATATGGTGTCTACCATTGGTGAATATCGATGGCACCGTCCAATATATAATTTAGATCAAACATCAAATGCACTAATGGAAATTACTAAAAAAAACCCGTACGCAAACTTATTATCAATTACTATATGTATATACTTTAAACTTCTGTTACCCATGTGCGTGTTTATGTTCTTAAATGATGTAAAATGTGTCGTAAAAAATAAAACCTGACCAAATAAAGAATACTTTAGTGTGTGTATTGTTGACAAAAATAGCATCAGGGGCAAAACGTTGCTTGGTATTATGGTAAATTCTGAAAACAGCTTTGAACTGTAGTCTGAATATTTTTTCTTGGAACTGTAGCCATAATTGCAAATTGAAAGAAAATGTCATATAAGTGCCATGTATTGTTATAATATGTATTTTATTTGTTGCGAAATTGCCTCCGGTGTTCCCGGAAGGTGTAAACATGACTCTTCAATCACGCATGGAGTAGATAATACCAGGAAAACGAAAAGGCTTGATACTGTAGTCCGCTCTCACACAAATTTTTTCCAAGGTTTCTCAGGGTAATTGAAAAAACGGTCAAGCTACGAAGAAATATACTATATATGGCGGAACCCTTATATTTTTTCCCTTAGCGTGGTCTATATTTCATAGAAATTGGTGAAGAAATAAAATACTTATGCCTATTTTCCTTCGCGAAGTGGAGGTTTTGTTTACAATTTTCTTCTTTGGACTGTAGTATTTAGTCACGTGGTATTGCCACACTGTTATAGCACATTGACGCTATCAGAAAGCGAAACCAATGTACCATAAACCAGAAGATGTTTCTTAATGGATATGCACATCTAAGGACGTATAATATTCAAAACATCATCTGGTATGTTTGTTTTCATCGTGGTTTACGCCGTTTGTCAATACTTTTCGGATGTTAACCTAACCATTGTAGCTAGAATTATTCATCAACATGAATATATATCACCCTGAAGAAACTGTAATGGCGGAACTTTGATAACATATTAGAAGTACCAATGACACATTTTCCCTGTTAATACTATTACGTAAGCGAAATAAAACTTGTAGCATTTGTTCACTTGTTAGATGTTCGAAGGGAAGTCGATTCTCTCATGCCCTCTTGTCGGCGGATACCATCAGCAACTAGATGTCCAGAGTAATTAGTATAAGTTGTAAAAACCTGTTTCACAGTCTACCATATAACAATTAGTATATTAAACTTATCAAGCAATGCACAAACGTTGGAGCACTTCCTGTAAAATTAGTTCAGTGAAAAAAACTAGTATGATTTATGCGAAAATAGCCTGCTATATACATGATTGTAGTATATTGGTAGTCACTATAGCATAGCAATTACAACTTACACACGTTTTTATCTTTGTATGATATCAAAATTTAATATCAATTTCGACTGAGTGAGTTTAACCTCTGTCATTGAATGATATAATAAAATAGGGACATTCATTAGATTGAGTCATCTATCATAATGGTTTATTTGTAGTAAGTCGTACACACGAAACTATTCATTACCAAACGAACTAAGACTACCAATACCTACATACTCCCAAATATCGTTATGCCATTCCCATATCCGGGTGTTGTAACATGACAAAGATTTTGAATTGCCCTCCATAGTTTTATTTACGTTCGTTTCCCGACCGTGCGGAAAGGTTGCGGTTACATTGCAGAACGTGCGGGGGAGTTGTCGAATCGTTGCCGATAGAATGCTGAAATGTTGCCGATGAATATGTAAGATGCTGAACTACTATCTAATCATAGCGACCTAACCAACCATGATTTAAATCATTAGCAACAAGAGATGTTTGTAAAACATGTATACCCCCGTGACAGCCCAATAGTCAGAAATGGTAAAGACCACAGTGACCTTGATATTTAACCTACTGACCTCAAATTATATAAGGTTCATCTACTGTTGTTTGTGGCCAACCGCCGTGTAAAGTTTGAAGATCCTAGGGCAAATTCTTGAGAACGAAAACCATTTGTCTACCAACCGACCGACAGACCCACGGGGGCATAATAGACATACCAAGTCGTCGCCTTTAAATATAACTTTAAGTTCAAACATAACTACCAGTATATAACGTCGTTTGAACAAATGAATATAATAATACTCAAATAGCATACTTCAACATACACTAAAGCATTTCTTATTTATTAGGCGAGTCATTTTAACATTTAACCTCAAACTAATTGCAACACAAAGTTTTATCTTTTTATATTGTGCATCTAGCTAATGTTAACCGTGAAAAAAAAGTCCTAAGACAAAATTCCATTGGCTTTTCGAAATATGCTCATAATATTAAATTGTCACATGTTTTCGCGATCTTTGTTTCTTTTGTGGGGTTTATTTTTTGATCTGTATGAGCATTTTACTTTTAATGCGTTTTAATTGTAAACGATTCAACCAAGGAACAATCCTGTAACATTTGTTTTCTATCAGATATTCAGTTTCGGCGAGGAAAATGTTCAATGTTTTCTATTACAACTACTACGAAAAATTAGAATTTGTTCCCTAGCGACAATTTCTTTCGACGAACCATAATTGTTTTAAGGAATTTGGTAGAGAGTCACAAAAGCAATATTTGAGCGAAATTATTTTGAAATCAAACAGCTGGTTCTTGAAAAAAAGACTGAGAAAGTTGTCAATGTTAGTGCTTCAATATAGGGAAAATCTGCTCACTCCATAATATTCATGTTTTTTGAAAAATCTAATCAAAATTAGTTTCAGATTTGTGGAAGAGGGTTACCCAATGACCATTTGTGCCAAAATAATTACAATTTAGAGCAGTGATTTTCAAAACAATGATGTTCAAGCTTTTTAATACATGATATCTATACAGGAAATGTATCACGCCCCCTGGTGGCCATGTTGTTATTCGAACCACAGCGCTGTTTATGTATTTAGTTTAGAGGGTCACCAAAGAACCATGTGTGCCAAATTATTTTGAAATCGGAACATAAGTTTCTTAAAAGAAGGTATTCAAAAACGTTATAACCTTTGACCTCTAAATATGGCCTTGACCTTTGAACTTGGGACCTAGGTCTTGCGCATGGCACACCGCCTTAACGTGGTGAACATTTGTACCAAGCGATTTAAAAATCCAGTAAGAAACGACAAAGATACAGAGTGAATGCGACTTGCATGACTATAAAACCTTTGACCTCTAAGTGTGACCTTGACCTTTGAGCTAGGAACCTATGTCTTGCTCATGTCACACCGTCTTGATGTGGTAAACATTTGTACCAGGCAATTTTATAATCCAGTAAGAAACAACAAGGTTAGAGAGCGAACGCGACTTACATGACTGTATAACATTTGACCTCTAAGTATGACCTTGGCCATTGAGCTAGAGACCTGGGTCTGGAGCATGGCACATCGTCTTGATGTGATGAACAGTTGTATCAAGGATTTTTAAAATCCAGTAAGTAACGATCATGTTACATAGCGGACAAGACGTGCATAACTAAATAACCTTTGACCTCTAAGTGTGACCTTGACATTTGAGCTAGGAACATGGGTCTTGCGCATGACACACTGTCCTGACGTGTGAACAAGTGTACCAAGCAATATTAAAATCCAGTTAAAGGCGACAAAGTAACAGAGAGGACACGGTTTTGCTAACAGAAATATATTCGGGAGTATTTTGGGCACGGCCTTATTCATCTACATTTTCAGTCATTTATACAGTCTGAACAAGAATGTTCATTTACTATTAGATACACATGTATATAATACATGATATGTGTAATTTCTAAACAAATCGGTTTGAAATTATAGAAATGATTAACCTTTATGTTACCCCTTCCAAGTGCTAATATGACTCAATTTGTCAACAATTCAATAGGTTATACCCCTACATGTATAATGTCATACAGGCTAATATTAAACTCTCCGATGATAATATCATTATTTGATTTCGCTAGAGGAAGGTTGTATCTTTCAGTAAATATGCACTTTTATATTTTAGTACATATTTAACTACTAACAGAGGCATTATCAGAACTTAAAATGTCCCGCGTACTTTGAATAAAAGAACATGCTAAACATGCTGTCAAAAGTGGCCTTAAACATGTTGATTTTTTCCAACTTTCCAGCAAAATTTTTACTTCGGACTTTTTTTCTAGAGTGTATAATAGTTTGTAGATGATGAAAATGTAAAAATTCTTTGTGTTGCAATTAGTTTGAGGTTGGCCCTATTTTTTAGCTTAAATGACTCGCCTATATACACCGAGTACATAAAGGAAATTTACTACACGTTTGTTACATGTTCTCCATAGAGTTACATGTTCGTCTATAGCTTTCTCCGAACGTCAAACAGAACAATAAACACATTAAAGTTGTTTCAGTAGTCTGTTTAAAAACCTTACCCTTTAAGCTACGAATGCATTATTAAACCCGGAAATGCACTAAAAAATTGCATTTAAATACCATCAAATCTGACTCTGATTATTGTTTAAGAATGAAAGCAGAGATACCCGGGAACTAGTAGACACAAAAATAACTGATATACGTTGTACAGAAAGAAAATGGTAGACTGACCAAAATGACCGGATTAACATGTAAACCCTACGGAAATCTTGTATGAGTTTAACCATTTCAAATCGTTTTAACCCCAATGCCTTAATTGCAATGTGATTATAAAGCTTTTTGGACGATCAAAGTGTGTATAAATGTGGTATAATAATAATTATACTGTACATACATCTTTCTTAAAATTATTATCATTTACCCAGTTAATGATGGGTTAATCAAAACTGTATAATGTTATGGGCAATAAAATTAGCTAAACGTTACACAGAGACACTAAGTTTAAAAGTTTCTTAATAATAGAAATGATTCAAACTTTGCATAAAGACAGTGTACGATAATGAAAACAAAAATGATAAAATTAATCATAAATCATATTGCTTGTTTGGGGAGTTATCTGGCTTTCAATACGCAAATAAATTTGGAGAACACTACTGGTTTTAAGGACAGATAAATCATAAACGAGGTTGTTTTTCTATCTGTGTGTATCTAATATGATACGGTGTTCAAATACAATGTTTGAACACGTTTTACTATTGCTAATTTTTGTCCTATTTCTGCTACAAGAAACTGCACCAAACACCTTAAATAAATGTGTAATGAAAGTACAAATTCAACTCACCTGTGTTTTAATATACCACTTAAAGACACACAAAACCAATACAATTGATACATGATGAATTAAAGTAATCACTCATATTTTATACGCCTAGTCGGATACGTGAGACACGATATATCATAATGTACAGCTAATTTTGAAATAATTTGGGCAGATGTTTTATTATCAAACCACAATACAAATAGTGCATATCATTATGTCAATATATTATCACATTTTAACTGATATAACGATACAAAGAGTACAATTTAATATTCTGCACACGAATCAGGGCTTAACAATGTTGATAAGCATATTTTCGTGAGAAGAAAATGGTTGTTAAACGACTTATATACGTGTCTGTGCGGTTCTTTCAGTCAAACAAAACCGGATCAAGGACCAACTATTACAAACAAGAACGACCCACAAGAAATACCGTGCAAAAGCCTATCATAGCCGTTATTTTCCAGTCAGTTTTCTATTGAAACATTGCGGATATACGAGTGTCCCTACGCGGATTATGAACCCTGGTCGCCAGATTAGACGACAAGTGCGCTAACCACTGAGCTACGGATGTCACACACAAAAACAACGCACATAGCAATACCCAAAATATACAGTGTGCAGACCTTTTCGGAAGAAATAAAACAGTCTATAATGGACTACAAAGGAACCTAAAAATAAACATAGCCTAACAAGGCAGTGACAATTTGTTTGGTATTTTTCCTAATTCCGTGTAAACTATAAGACATTGAGACAACAATGTTTTACCTTTTATCAAATTCCACGAACAGTTATGCGCACGAAATAAATGTTGAACGGCGTAAAGTCAAACATGCAATACACAATATTATGAATCTTACGTTTACTATATGTGCACCTACGAGGTTGGTCACTATATTGAGAACTTTCCATCTAGCAAATTTGTTAAGTCATCAAGACTGAAAAGCAAATGAGCATCATTCAGAGCAAGATATTTCCGACCGAATACTCTTATAACATATTTTTATTTATGCAAGGTGTGCGTGACGTTGGCCGTCATTCCAAGCGCCATCATTTGAGGAGCACCTAGCACCTTTCTAGACTCATATCATACCCAGTGGATACAATTGATTACTTTCAATACAGAAATAAGTAATAAATAGCCAATTCTTGAATGTGGCGTTAATGGAATGCCGATGCTCTGTGATTATGTATTGTCCAAAATGCTCGACGGCGTGCACTTCAAACTACATTTGATCAGATTAAAAAATAATTATAAGGTGTCAATTACGCCCAGTTTCAAGTTTGTTGAATGTTTTTCTGTATTTTAATTGCATTTTAAATCAAAGCACTAAGAGTAGTGCTGGGAGGCGATCTGGTTGCTGCTACTAAAGCTTAAACCGACGTTACACTTTTAATGTTCGTTTTCTTACTGCCGATCTTGTCTTGAATGTCAAAATAGGCATGTTGGGTATCTAAATAATTGTTAAAAGGTGCATATTAATTTATATGTAATACGTGTATTGAATGCGTATATCAAAGTGGCTTTAAAATAATACTACGCGCCTATTTATCAGATTCTACAGTACCGTCTTGTAATCACTTCCCTCGCAGCGTGAGACAGTCTATAGAAAACGGCTAGCTAGTACAGCGACACCATTTGATTGCATAACAGTACGTTGCAGACCGTATACGATTCATTGATAAAACCATCACTTGACCGTAGTCTGAAGTTTCTAAAAATAGCTTTACAGTCGGGACATTTGATGAACACGTCATTTTCGTATTATAAAACAAGTTCGATATCGGCCGGTGTAGTGATATTTTTGCAAAAATATCGATTGAACGAACAGTTTCACAATAATGTTTGATCTTAGAATAAACAAATGTTGCTGATTGGCTTAAATCAGTTAAAAAATTTGGAGAAACATAATTATGTAGCAGTATTGGGAATGTTGACAGTTTCTGGAACTACTTGAATGCGGATTCACATAGCAGCCTAAAGGCGGTTAATTTTGTATTAAGAAATGGGCAATGGTAGTAATGAGAGGCTTAAACGCCTCCCAAAAATCAGTCATAGACATGAATTAAACCCTTCAGATATCGTGTGGGAAGTAGGCCAAAACTGTGTATGCTTTCTCGTAGCAGTATGTCCCAATCGTGAAAGCTCGGCCATTTCCGTTTGTCTCCGGTAAATACACCTCGTGTCTCAATCGTGAAAGCTCGGCCATTTCCGTTTGTCTCCGGTCTATTGCAATGTATAAAGGCCGAGGTGATCAGAATGAAGTATGTCCCTGAACTTTAGTTTAAGAAACGATGTTTTCCTGAACCTGTAAGAGTACTAGTATGTGTCATGCAAAAATGCTTATGAAATGAAATGTTGCCATTATTTTTGGGGGTTTAGCCCAGTTTCCCTCGGATGTCGTTATGCATGCAAAGGTAACTGAACTTGTGTTTAATGCCGGAGGAAAGTCAAAGCATCTTTCAATAGATGAAATAGGTGAGGAATAATGCCGACAATATCCCGAAAGGTCTGAATAAGGTACAGCTAACGACAATATACACAACTAAAATACTGAAATTCTCTTAATCTTTGGAGAATGTGAAAATGACATTATGCCAACTCATGTTTTGACAACTCTCTGTTGTAATACAGAAATTGTGAAATTCTAAATCCCTCTAGCTTACATGTTGAAATGATATTACGTCGACTCTTGTTTTAGATGATAGAGAATGTTATTGTAACCATCTTGTTTTATGATTTATAGAAATCTGACAATACCAAATTTAAGACCTCAAAAGACCTCTTTTTACAAAATGTTCTATTTTTTTATTATTGTAATGCTCTTTTCAAAACCATATTTTGTACAAAAATTACCTTATGTCAAAGGTAGTAGGTTTTTCCTGGAGACTGATTCCTTTGTATACATGTGTCACTAGACGATGTGTTAATTGAATGAAAACGTAAACATGCTAACTGTAAATAACCGAATCTTATGTCAACATTCTCAAATTGACAATGCATGAATACGTACACATAAGTATCTTATACTGTAAGATAGTATGTGGGGTGTCCTCGACCAACATATCTACCTATTGACGAGAAAAATAAAATTATCTCCACTAAAAACGGATCTTATGTCAACATTCGCAAATTGACAATGCATGAGACCTCACCAATCTATCAGTGTATGTCAAGTCAAACAATGACTCCTGAATCATACAAACATGGTAACACACTGCTTTTTTTAGATACATGTAGTTTTGTTATCTAAAATGCAATGCACGGTCACATATAAATTCGTTGATACATAAGTTCGCCATAGAAATTGTGTAGTCTATGCCTATGCTTTATTGTACATGTATTTGTATAAAGTTAAGTTTAAGAGTTTTAATTTAGCGGTGATTTGATTTTGCGCTGTTTTTTCTATCGCCAAAAATAAAAGGATGATCAATCTAGAATAATATGCGCACGACTTAGCTACTAGATTCATTGTTATCTAAGCTGTAGTCACCATTTGGTATAATAAACCAAGACAGCAACAACTTAAGTCATTGTGATATTTGTACATTATAAATACATTTCAACTTTGAAGTTTAAAATACAAGTGCAGATGACAGTTTAAAGTACTCATGTATGACGGATTATGTGCACCGGTTATCTTACACCAAACGAAACGTCTTTATATATGACCAAACATCGGAACAAAGGTTGTTACTTGATACGGTTAAGATAACCAGTTTGTTTCCCGGATTTAACGTCGTTTCTCAGCAGTTTGTTTTTCAGTTATATATGTATACATGTATACGGTGGCAGATTCACTGAACCAGTTTTCCTTAAGTGTATCTTAACTCTTTTACTAGTAACCAGTAACGTCTCCACATGTGGAGGCAAATCAACACTATTCTTAATTTTTCTTGGAAGGGTATGAAGCTTTACTTATACAACTCTCGTTATAACGGCAAAGTTTGTTTCCTGCATTATGTCGTTGTATCGAGTTCGTCGTTATATTGAATTTGATCAATAACGTATTGAGTAGCTGTTTCCTCCAGTCATATATAATACCAATTGTGTTTCCTATATAATGTTTATTTATGTCGTTGTATCGAATTTGTGACGTAAATGGAATACATGCGTTTCGTTATAACGAATGTTAATGTAGCAGAAGTTATATGTGTCGCAAACATGTCTATCGGATGCACTATAAAAATAAAACTAAAGTCAAAATTAGATTATTTATAAATTCCTTTACGAAGTACACCCTATTTGAATTTCTGAGAAACAAATTAAAACGCTTCTATGAATTGAATTATCTGTACAAACTTATATCTCTCTGCTGTCGTCAAACAAGTTTACTGTGAGATAGTTTGATCAATTCAGACTTCCAAGCATCTGAACCAGGAATATATCAACCATGTACTCTCCCATAGCAAGTGACAACTGAATGCATACGCGAACTCGGATACTCAAATAGTCCCTACAAAAACTTTGTTTAACTGGAAATGGTGAAATGCCTTGACAAAATGGAACTAGAATCACCTTATTGAGTTTAAAGCTATTGTATATATGTAGATAAAGTAGTGAATCTGTTTTATCTTGAATATTTTGAGATGTTTGCATATTTGTCAAAGCGAAAGTAAAGTAGGGTAAAACCAACATCGAATCAGTCCGCGCGTCTGCAACGCCTTTGAGTCGAACCAAATTGTGTTTATGTTATACATGCATTAAACATGAACCCCTGTTTTTTGTCTTATTTTGTAGCTTAAACATACTTCTTTTCAATGATATACTAGTATGTCGTCAACTGGTCATATACTTTAACATGATACAATATTGTGCTGAGCTAAAGAACAATTTTATTTAGTAACCTACATTCAATCAAAATTCCCCATAACTCAGTATGAGTCACTCTGACCGGGGCAACTTTATGCAACGCTACCAATTCGTATATTGGTTTAAACGTGTCATTTGTGATCTTCTGTTGGGTGCTGCCTTATATCTTCGATTTGTTATTTGTTTTAGCTTTTGTCGTCCAGAAACATTGTTATGGTTTATTATGGTAGATATGTAGGTAAGACTATTTACGTGCCAGTTTAAATGGTCTCAGAAGAACAAACGTCTCAAACGAAGCTTCACCTTTTTAAGTTACTACCTGCAGATAGGTAATTGAAGACTCTACCAATCGTGCTTACAGAGCTGGATGTTGGGTGAGCGGAACGTTACAAACCATGTAGCTATTACTATATTATGTTTACGTTTTATAAGGTTAGATATGGGAGTGACTGCTTATGTGTCAATTCAAATGGTCAATGATGGACAAACGTCTCGACCGAGTTCTGACAATCTCTATCTGAAAACTTTATCAACCCTGCCCAAAGGTGCCAGATGCGGTGTTCCCTTTTCCCGAGACTACAACAATAAATAAATGACACTGTGATTTTTTTGAAGAAATATGTGTATCATTTTTCCGCACCAACTTAAAGACCCTTCAATAATGATAGACATATCTTTTTTTAAATGATAGTGTCATTTATTTATTGTTGTAGTGTATGGAAATGCAAACACCCCATCTGGCACCTTTGACACTGCCTACCGCGCGACATTTATTTTAATGGACCGTTTTATGGGTCATGCAGCGATTGTTTGTCTAACAAAACATCGGAAATAATGGTTAACCAACATAATTGACACCACAAAGTGGAACAAATAGGTACATCTGATATATGGTCTACTAATAAATCATCTAAGCTGACAGTTTCCTAGCCAAGTCATGAATAATTTACGAAAGAGAAGTACGCGATTACATCTCAAAATACCGACCGTTCGATTGAGAATCAGTTACATTACACTTAGACAATCATGATTATTAATTCTACTGTGGGATATCTATTTTTTATCGACTGCATTCTATCCAACTCAAACTGGATGAGGATCAAGAGCCTTAATATTCGGGCCGTTTTACAATAGCTAACCATTTATAACCAACGAATAAAACATTGTGCAAATATTAAAATAACACCTAGTCTGCTGCTAATTAAGTTTCGAAAACAAATCATGTCAGTTGCATCTGGAACTCATGTATACCTAACATTTCAGGATACCGATAAACCAACCGGATGCGGCTCAAATAGTGGCAAGATTAATATAGTAGAAATGTTCAGTCTAATGTTCATTCCCATATTACTAGTACGTGAGACACGAAACCCTTTAATAGGGATCCAATTTACATAACACAGCTGCTTAACTGCAACCCAAACAATACAATGAAACTGGGTCATTTTAATTCATCCACCAGTCCATCTTATCACATTTGCAACAAGAGGGCACACAGGGCCCTAGGTCGCTCACCTGTGCACATTGATCAAGTAGAACCATATTTTTTAAAAGTTTTTTGAAGAATCATGACAAAAACGTCAAATTTGTAAGAGAGTCACCCAACAACAATTTCTGTAAAATCATTTTGAATCTGGCCAGCAGTTGATTTTTATGATTTTTTAAAAGATTTTCCTATCGGTTGCCATGGCAACCAGAGTTCTGCATGGAATGTAATTATTTTAGCTATTTTGAGAAAGGACCACCCAAGGAACAATTTTACCCATTTATAATGAAATCCAACTAGTACTTTTAGAGAAGAAGATTTTTAAAGCTTTCACTATAGATACATAGTGAAAAACAGCGCCCCACCCACTGGCGGCCATGTTGTTTGACGAATCACGACAAAAATGTCAATTTTATAAAAGGGTCACCCAACAACTATTTCTGTAAAATTATTATGAAATCTGGCCAGATTAAAGATAATCCAACCGGAGTTATAAATAGATAACAATTATTTTCGCTATGTTTAGAAAGGACCACGCAAGGAACAGTGTTACCAATTTATAATGAAATCCAACCAGTACTTTCAGACAAGAAGATTTCTAAAGATTTTACTATAGAAATATAGCGGAAAACAGCGCCCCACCCACTGGCGACCATGTTTTTTGACGAATCACGACAAAAATGTCAATTTTCTAAGAGGGCCTTATGATTTTTTTAAGATTTTCCCATCAGTTGCTATGGCAACCAGAGTTATTTATAGATAACAATTCTTTTAGCTATTTTTAGAAACTTTAAGGGACATTCCTGCATGTATTAAACGTACATAATATGCACATGCGTACGCCATACGGAGGCTACCTAGTCATCTTATTACACTGTGTAATCGGTTAAACAGACTGATTCCTTAACCATTATATACAAAGGGCAATTTCAACGAGCTAGAATGATAGGCTGCTACCGTTCAAATTAAATAACATGGTAACAAAAATGACATTTTGCGATCGGTTATTTTCTTATCGCCAACACGCTACTTTCACTATATCTCGAGGAGTTTTAACTGTATACTACAACTACATCCTGTACACGTCTTGTCTCAAATATCACAATAAGGAATCCCATATTGTGGTTATAATATTAATAAATGACTTAATTTAGTCACGAATTACATAAAGCCTAAGTATGCATACATGTACATAGTGCGTGCATTGCTAATAAAGTAGAGTAAATGAGTATCCCATGTATGTCTGAGACCTAAATGGACCATAAAAACATACATAATTTCTGTTCATAATCACAATATGTAGATAAATGCCTATGTGACTTCAAATGCAACACTGAACATAAACAGTCAAACACAGAATACATACAAACATCACATACAAATGTACTACAATTACATGGCACAATGACCAACACACCTGAGTGAGAAAATGAACTTAACCGCTGAAAGTCCGAGTCTCAGCTACCAAAAAGACACATTACAAAATCACGCCGATCTGGCTAGCGCGAGAACCTCTTAGGATACTGAAACATGCATCAATTCGGGCATGCAGGTCAATGTTCGTCCGTAACGTAGGCTAAGCTTGTTTTGACTCGGAGTTGAAAGTTCCAATAATATGATTGCATGCGCAAGAAGAGCAAATAAGAACGGATTCAGAAATACAGGAAATCTATAGTTCCCAGAACTGGTGTACGTGTGCGACAGATTAATGTTGAAAACACTGAGTAAAACACCAGAAAAACTCGTAAAAAATATGTAGTTTACGTACTTACAAAATTAAGTTAACAATCCCGTATCCACATGATTTACATCGACCAGACCACCTACATAACGACCACTATCTTATCATGAATTGTCAAGTTACACACACGTTCATTTTGTTCATTTATTGACACACATTAACAGTTTAACACAAATGATGTTTTAAATAAACATGAAAAGAACGCTAATTGTAAAGATTTAATGAAAAACCGATCGCGGTTAGGCAAAATACCCACTACGTCTATACTATAAACGAAAAGAGCATTTTAATTTTAACCTGGCTTTGTTCGATGATTGTTTGTAAATAAAGTATCATAAATAATTGATAAGGGGAAGCAGAAAGCGTAAGTAGCCTATCGGAATATATACATAGAGGGAGATAGTTCAGTTTCGATTTCCATTCTCGAGTCAGTGATACGTTACACTTGTATACGTTCGAAACATCAAATACCACTTTCTACAAAATGAAATAAGTTACGTAATGTTCTACCTTGACAAGCGGTATTTAATTTACGGTCATTGTTACGATCGTACTATCTTAGCGCTATAAAAATATTACTACCGCATTTAACCAATTAAAGTCAATTTGAACCTAATTAAAATAGCACATTCTTTGTTGTATTTCGTGCGATTTTACAACCGCGTCAAACATGATGCTAGCTATACTGGCGAATGTTTTGAAAGTTCGTGAAATATTTGGCGCGTTCTTTCATTAAACGTTTATTCATTGACGTCTTTATGATAGATATTTCAACAAAATCCTTGTCGTAAAACTGACCACAATATTTCGAACTACACCGACAAATTGGCTATAACAACAAACCTAAATAGAACACATTTTATGGTTACATAAGTGTAAACTGAAGATTACTTACAGCAATAGTATTTTAGATACTGCCTACAATAATTCAATGTTTTAGTTCACAACTAACTGCCAAACCATGAATTTTACTGCCCGGCAGAGGCCGAACTAGCGTTGTTCGACCCACATTTTTATACTAATATTCAATGATGGAAGTCTAGCTGCTGCTGTTTTTTAGAGATCATGCCAAGTAATCTTCAAGAATTTCATCCACAACCCTTGCCATTGCTACCGTTTTTTATCTCCATAAAAACTATCCTATTTCACTCTAAAACAGCTCTGTCGATCACTAAACGCTTTGTTTCAAGATCCAAGCTTCTAAGAGATGAAACTGTAAACACATGAAATTCGAATTCACCATCAAGAAACATGATGGTTACTGTCAGGCATGAACTTCCAAAAAAGCAATGCAATATTCTCTAAATATGCAACAGCCCTGTATTTAGTCAAAATCTCCTCTATTATCAATTTTCTACACGGCCAGTTCGCGTCGTATGAGGCTTGAAAACTGTGGTCTGATTCCTGTAGACGCAGGTAAGTTGTAGTAAATAACCGATCAACCGCCAGTTCATTAAGGATAGAAAAACCTCACCCTCCGACCGATATTGCAAGAAGTGACTGGATAAACGTATATTTACGCGGATTTTGGATTCGCGACAGACTCTTTTTACCGATAATAGCGAAAACAAAACATCACGAATAACAACTGACGTACATATATACCAATCCGATACCCGGACATCATGTGACATCAGAGTGTTGCATCTGACTTAGTACCGTTTCAACGTTCAGTCATCTTGTCTACATAACCAGTTGTCCTGGAATAGTTCTCCACCAGGCATAACATCTGTTATGGAACTGACTGTTAACTTTCCCAAATTGTTGCAAGAATTATCAGCGCTTTAGTGACCCCTAGAATGTTTTTTATTATAAGATATAAATAAAATGTAATTCGTTTTTATTTTTGATGTCTGTTACATAGGGACTATCGAACCTGAATCGATTCCATAGACTCTCGTAGGCCGCTAGGCCGCCAACTTCATGCTGCTAGGCCGCTAGACTGCCAACTTCACGCTGCTAGGCCGCAAACTTCACGCTGCTAGGCCGCTAGCCTGACAACTTCAGGAACATTGCTGAGACTGGGTTTGGTTTCAATATGATTATTTCAATTTATGTCAAAAGGAAACTTTTTATTTTCTATATAGCCACATACATTTGTAACATTAGCGAGACAAATGTAGGAATCAATAATATATGAAACGGTTCAGCTGTTGGTGATTTAAGACAGCTTGGTATCCAAATGTCAACTTTTTGAGATAGAAAATAATAGCGACAATAGACAATAACGTTCTATAATGCATTTTGTCTACAAACCTGTGTACAAATACGGTAATGACTTTATACATGTACATGCTCTTTGTGTGCACAGTACCGGAAGTCGGGTCGCTGAAGTAGCGCGTCAGTTCCATTGAATCCAATCGAATATCATTCATCTTCATGAACGGTAACATACCACCAGATCATTGAAGGATCGTCCTCGGCCAGCTCAATTACAACTAACAACGCCTCGACGTAGTACCATCCTTCTGGATGTCTAAGATGACCTAGCAAGCACATGGCTCTCCAAGCCCCCTAACACCACCAATGTCTAGCAAGCCTATGGATTTCTAAGCCCCCTAACGCCACTAATGTCTAGCAAGCGTATGGCTCTCCAAGCCCCCTTAACACCACCAATGTCTAGCAAGCCTATGGCTCTCCAAGCCCCCTAACACCACCAATGTCTAGCAAGCCTATGGCTCTCCAAGCCCCATAACACCACCAATGTCTAGCAAGCCTATGGCTCTCCAAGCCCCCTAACACCGCCACCACTGTCTAGCAAGCCTATGGCTCTCCAAGTGCCCTACCACCGCCAATGTCTAGCAAGCCTGTGGATCTACAAGCCCCCTAACACCGCCAATGTCTAGCAAGCACATGGCTCTCCAAGCCCCCTAACACCGCCAATGTCTAGCAAGCCTATGGCTCTCCAAGCCCCCTTACACCGCCAATGTCTAGCAAGCCCATGGCTCTCCAAGCCCCTAACACCGCCAATGTCTAGCAAGCCCATAGCTCTTCAACCCCCTAACACTGCCAATGTCTAGCAAGCCAGTGGATCTCCGAGCCCCCTAACACCGCCAATGTCTAACAAGCCTATGTATCTCCAAGCCCCCTAACACCGCCAATGTCTAGCAAGCCTGTGGATCTCCAAGCCCCCTAGCACCGCCAATGTCTAGCAAGCCCATGGATCTCCAAGCCCCCTAACACCGCCAATGTCTAGCAAGCCTTTGGATCTCCAAGCCTCCTAACAACGCCAATGTCTAGCAAGCTCATGTATCTCCAAGCCCCCTAACACCGCCAATTTCTAACAAGCCTGTGGATCTTTCAGTCCCCTAACACCACCAATGTCTAGCAAGCCCATGGCTCTCCAAGCCCTCTAACACCGCCAATGTCTAACAATCCTGTGGACCTTTCAGCCCCCTAACACCGCCAATGACTAGCAAGCCCATGGCTCTCCAAGCCCCCTAACACCACATTCTTTCTCAGGCATTGCTTCGGGAAAGGAATTATATTGCCAAATAACAAATACCGCGCTGTCAATGAGGCAGAGATAAACTGATTGTATGACGCCTGGTTGAAATTACCTATGTCGTCACTTGTGATTTTCAGTATTAAAAGTGTTGCGCTTCATAATGCGATATTATTGTTTCTAATTATCATTTTGACAGGAATCCAGTCAAGATAAGAATAGAGTGACGTAGCCGGTGAGGTCATTATTACGGTGGTGTAAAACTAATTATAAAGATATAATAAAGGATATAATTTCAATGCTAATCGAACATACCATCTTCACACTACCTGTTCAGACAATGGTTGTAATATTACCTTATTTTATGTACACATAAACGGCTACATCACTGTCACCATATCCTAACTGGACTGTACGTTGTGGAATATCTAATGATGTTTTTGTCACCAAGTTTCATCAAAACACATTGATACGAATGTTTAATCATGTTTTGTAATTATTTGGTAACTGTTGCGTTTATTAAGTCTCCTGGTATTATTATGTACTTCCATAATAGGACAAGAAAACGATTAAAAATATCCAAAAATATTGAATATTATTTTATAAGATACACTACATGTATTTATAAAAAGACAAAAAAACGATACAATAATAATACACCAACATTCAAAATCAAGCCTTAATAATACACGAACATTTCTTGTATCTATTAGATATAGTGCTCCGGAGATAAACCTTGTTTACAAATAAAAATGACAATTAAATGCATTCCCGATGTTCCTTCGTGCACAATCGTGTGCATATTATCCTCATAAATCAGCGGTTAGTCAAGTTCCAAGACTGTTTCGGACGAAGAATATTTTAGTGAACGAGAATGGTGTATATTCACTTTGAATGAAAATATTCTTTAAATCAACTCTGATAACAAGCTGTCAGTCGACCATGCAATGTGTATATTATGTATGTTTGCGTATTGATAAGTCTAGAGTTATCTTCGGCGAACTATAAGTCACCTGTATTACGTAACATTGTTGACATAAACATTGTAATCCTTCATGTCACATAAATAACACGTGTATGATTACATTTTTGGGAGGCGATTAAGCCTCTCATTACTACCATTGCCCATTTCTTAATACAAAATTAACCGCCTTTAGGCTGCTATGTGAATCCGCATTCAAGTAGTTCCAGAAACTGTCAACATTCCCGATACTGCTACATATGTTTCTCCAAATTTTTTAACTGATTTAAGCCAATCAGCAACATTTGTGTATTCTAAGATCAAAAATTATTGTGAAACTGTTCGTTAAATCGATATTTTGGCCAAAAATATCACTACACCGGCTGATACCGAACTTGTTTCATAGTACGTAAATGACGTGTTTATCAAATGTCCCGGCTGTAAAGCTATTTTTAGAAACTTCAGACTACGGTCAAGTGATGGTTTTATCAATGAATCGTATACCGTCTGCATAAGTACTGTTATGCAATCATATGGTGTCGCTGTACTAGCTAGCCGCTTTCTATAGACTGTCTCCCGCTGTGAGGGAAGTGATTACAAGACGGTACTGTAGAATCTGATAAATAGGCGCGTAGTATTATTTTAAAGCCACTTTTGATATACGCATTCAATACACGTATTACATATAAATTAATATGCACCTTTTAACAATTATTTAGATACCCAACATGCCTATATAGTCACATATGCCTATTTTAACATTCAAGACAAGATCGGCAGTAAGAAAACGAACATTAAACGTGTAAAGTCGGTTTAAGCTTTAGTAGCAGCAACCAGATCGCCTCCCATCAGCACTCTCAGTGCTTTGATTTATCACGGTAGCGGATAAAGCATTGATTTTCTCAGCCTTTTTATCAGACACAAATGTTAAAAACTAAGTTATGTTTTTACATCCTATATTGTTATGTATTGTATAAAAGTGATGACAGAACTAAAAAATACAGATTACTTAATATTAATGACTTGACAAAATGTTAATAACCGAACAGCACTAATAACTGAATGTTAATAACTAAAGTGCACTGTGAATGCATGAAATATGATATACATGTAGATGAATTATATCATTGTAGCACATACCTATGATAAATCCGATAACATTCGAAAATAATCACAATGTCACATGTTCCCTCACATTACCGATTGTATATTATTTGCTAGGTGGTATTGCCATAGGAACAGAGAGCGGTGTAGCAGTTTATGAGATGTTCTCTACACGAATCATATCTGTCACGAGTGTATAGTCCAGAGAATTTGACACGACTCTTGACCTTCAATTAGCATAATTTAACAACTGATATTATTCTGTTATTGACTTATGTTGAGGTGAATATGATGCTTTGTTGACCTGAAAAAAATGTCAACTAAACATCATATTCATCGAAACATAAGTCGACAACCGTTATATTGTATCTATACCATGCCATAAGTCAAGGAAATAAAACCCATTGACTCTTTTTAAATTATAACAACTTCAGTCTCTCTTCAGGAAAGTGTATGTAATAAAAACAAAAGAGAGAGTATTCACGTATTTATCAACGGCATTTATCATTAATGGCTAGGTTAGAGCCTATAAATATGTATGAGTAGTTGTAGGCCAAATAATACGGAAATAACGTTACGTTGTTTGGAACGTTATGTCGCAGGAAATGACGTCACGTCATAAAAAAGTTATATCCACCCCAGCCTCAGTTTCGGGAGGTGTATATTAAAATACATAGACCTCTCGTTCAGGCCGTCTAAGCCAATCAGAATCCTTGTTACATAATAGGTATACACTATAGTGTCTTTATTTATAACACCGGTTGTATGTTTTTATAAGCGGGGAGTATCACGAAGATGCTCGAGGTGTAATACCAACACAAATCTAAGGAACCGATTTTGCACGATTTACTCGCGGATTTATACATTCAACGCAAGTAACGTTACCTTGTAATATATTTATGCATAAACGTCAGGATCATGTCAAATTCGCTGTGCTATATTATATAAATTAATATTGAAATAACCAAATACTTCCTGACGTTATACCTCCAGATCAATTGTGATAAAATGATAATTTTAAACTTTATTTTGCTTTTATATAATAGTTTGCGATATCCGTACAATTAAGAAGCATTTAAACTCTTTTAAATATTGCGTATGCATGTATGTCCACACTGCATACGGAAATCGCAGTGATCTTGCAGAACTCGAAAACAACTGGATCGTACATTGTACGATATTGGCAATGAAAGTGGTGTCACGTTTCGAGTCATTCGCTTTATTAGTATTTATATTTACGTTAATCCCATTATGAACTTACGTTTCCCCGGCTATCCTGGAGAGCGGCTCATATACATTTGTATGTAAACAATATAATTATAATACAAGCTGTTGCATTAACGGTCATGTAATGTTTACGTTCTTGCACTTTGCAAAAATAACACACAGCCGTTCACCCAGATATAGATATTATATTGACACATTGCTTCTATTTAACTATGATAATATTTAAATTTCCATTTTACTTTACCATGATAATATTTAAATTTCCATTCATTTCAACATTCAACAAACTTTAACGATATTCTTAAATAATAACACACATCGTTGGTGTTATATAACTTCGTTTGAATGTAAATATTTACCAACCACCTGATCATTTTACCGATATAATACTATAATTTTGTAGACGCTGGGGTCGAACTAACAGGGCCACATTCCCGAGTCAGTCGCTCTCACTCTGTGCTTGCAATCTAATCGGACGACCCGGTTCAAATACGTACGGGTGGAGGTACTCAAATTCCCGCCAAATTCTAGCTGAAAGCTGGCTGCCAAACTGAAAAAGGCTATGTTCGGCTAAGTCACATAGATTGGTGTGTGCTGTTAAACTTTGCTATTACCATGCTAAGCGTTCAAATATAACAGGAATTAAATGTTTTCTGTCCTTTATGTTATGTTTTATATTACCATATAAATAGAATGTGCTTTTATGGTATGTACAATTTTATTGTAGCTGTGTCGTTTTTTACGCTTTGCAACCAATAGTGTTGCAGTAATCGACAGTACAGTCCGGTTAATTCTGTGTTGCCCCTCGTATAGTTTAAGTTATAGTTAGAACATATTAAGTAAATTTTAATGATTAAAAAGGTCGGAGCGAGCGAAGCGAAGCGAGGCCTTTTTAGTCATTAAAATTTACTTAATATGTTCTAACTAACTTAGAATATAACATTCTGCATTCTGATTGGCCGATAGAAATTAGCGCCAACGCATGACGTCAAGTCTGTAAAGAGAAAATTTTAATGATTAAATTTTCATTTAACCGCGAAAATGCGGCGTTTTCATTGGCTCATAATGTAGGTTATATTCTAATGACTTTTAAAGTGAAGACTCTTTTAGAGCGTACACGTACATGCATACTATGTTGATGGCACTGTTACACTCACCTGTTTAGCGACGTATTGGAATTTTTGACAGAAACGCTGGTGTACGTCAAATACGTTAGGGGTCGGTTTAAAATTAGTTAAAGTCACGCTAAAAATTCATACATATACGCCCACACCGGCCAATATGTTATACCTCACGTGACCGTCGCAAGTTACGGGGTTTGTATACACTCAGAGTACGTTAAATTAACGATACGCACTATTAGTTCCACATACGTCAGGAACGCAATACGCCACAGAATGTAAGAAATACTTTACCCACACATTTAACATAGGTTGTACGTCCGAGGTACTGTTTTATCAAAGCACTCACGGACATCGTAAACTTAAATTCTTCATAATTATTTTACCACTACAAAGTGTAACTAGAATTATCACTGTCGTGAACAGGGCCCTGTGGTAGCACGTCGTAAGAGGGGGGAGGAGTATAGAAGTATAGTCGGTTGCATAATTATCAGCGCTATAAGTTTCTGTACTCAGACACAATAACGAAGTCATATCTCAAACTTTCATGTGTTGATGCCTGAAATAAAGTAATTCACTCCCTTCTAAAATTCAATTAAAGTTGTTTGAGAAGCGCAGGTTTAATTTCCTACATAGAAACCATGATGAACTTTGATTTTTATAAAGTTTGGAAATATCTTTGACAATAAAATTTCACACTGAATTCATGAAATAATGACATTGGTTTCATTGACATTGCCCTGTTCCTGATCGGCCAATATTGTTTGCAAGATGGAGATACACAAAACAGAACTACATTTATCTGTTTGTTTTGTGTGCAAGTGTTATGGGGAATCAGTCAAAATTATTAAAGTTTTAAAGAGTTGTCGCCCTTTGCTAAAAATGTGTATATTGTTTTTGCTCCACATACATGTACGTATTGTCGTAGTCAATATAAGTAAGTATAGCAAGTTTCATTTGAATATCTAGCGCTTAAACCATTTTTTAACTTTGACCAATGTTATAGTTTTTGAAGCTGAAAAGGGGCATAAGTCAAAATTTATCAAAGCTAGAGTTGTTGCCCATCGCTAAAGATATGCGTATTATCACTGACAATAATTATAGCAAGTTTCATTTGAATATCTACTATCGTTGTGAAGTTACGAAGAAAAACGATGAAAAATGAGTTAATTGGAATTTAACAAAGGGCCATAATTCTTCCAATATTGTAGCTAGAGTAATGTAACTTGCCATAATATAGTGTTTTGTTGTTGTGACCTTATGTTTAAAATCCCAAGTTGATATCTTCAATGGTGTTCAAGTTTTCAAGAAAAAAAGCTGAAAATTGATGAAAATTTGAATTTTACAAAGGGCCATAACTCTTCCAATATTGTAGCGAGAGTTCTGTAACTTGCCATAAAATAGCGTACTGTTGTTGTGAGCTTATGTTTGAAGTTTGAAGTCAATACCCATAATGGTTTTCAAGTTATTAAGAAAGAAACTGGAAAAATGTGGACGGACGGACAGATAGACGGACAGGGTGATGACTAATAAATGGATCTGTATTTCTACAAATGGTCCAGTTAATAAGCTTCTACATATTTGATATGTCCGCAATTAGCTGTTGTTAAAGCATTATAAAGAATTTAAATTTGAACCTTAGTTTGGTATTTTTCCGTAAGTGCTTTGATAAAACAGTGACAAGGGTACTATTTTATCAAAGCACTTATGGAAATCTTAACTAACGTCAACATTTAATTTCTTTATAATTCTTTAACAACTACAATTTGTGGCCAATGGATCTGGGGGGGGGGGGCGTTTTATCAAGATGTCGTACGACAAAATACTAAAATATTGTCGTACGACATCTTGATAAGTTTTGTCGTACGTCGCCGAATTTACGACAAAGGCGTTTTATCAACATTTGTCTTAGCTACGATGTCGCAACTTGGTCGATTTTTGTCGCAAGTTTTAAGACAGGTCCGAGACTGTCGAAACTAGCAGTTTTGTCGTAACTCAAACAAAATGTCCGCCGTTCGTCTGCTCGATTCGAATGCAATTTTGACAGTTTCGTCCCATAAACAATGTTTAGAATAGTATTTGGAGGATGTGTTACGGAAAGGTCACGAAGTATGACATGCGGCAACCGCTCAAATGAGTGAAGTGTAAACAAATCTGAAGAAAATCCAATAATAAATTCTTCGCTGGACCCATGTCGTGTTGAAAGAGCAAGGTAGACGTTTTCAATTATTCAGTAAATGAACTCTTACAAAACAATACCATTCCCAACTTTGTAGTTGTTAAAACATTGTAGTAGTGCGTGCGACATTGTCATGACATAATCATTGCGCACGATTATATATTAGATTATTTAGTAAAAGTCAAAGTTAGATCTTACTCGGGGGAAATGAAGCAAGACAATTATATGTAATAAACTTTAAATTGTCTCAGATTCGCATGTAATGCATCCTTATGGCACACTAGAAAGTTCAGAAATATTCCCAAATGAGGGCCATTAAACTTTAGTCGTGGATTAATTATGTTTAAATTATTTTAGTTCTGCTTTAACTATGCAATACGGAATTAGAAGATGGATAAAAACTGAAAATACGGTTGTATCTGGCCCTGGCATTTCAATGATTGTATGACAAAAACACTGATTGTACGTGACGTATCAAGGAAGACTACTAGTTTGTGTGAAAAACACAGCACAACTGTATCGTTCGTGAGATGACAATCAAAACTTTTTCTTACAAAATCAGTGCTGTGTGACTAGGATTGCAGTTAGCGTTGATAAGATTCACACTAAACTAGATACACAAAAACTGACATTGACGGCTTTAAACATGTGTTGCTCCTCAAGGATTAGGTGTGCAAACGTTTGGCTGTATATGATGGCAAGTACTTCTTTCGACGTTGTCGTTACCATCTAAATTTACTTTACGCACGAGCATAGATCGCTCTGCCTTATAGTTTGTCGAAGTTTTCTGACAAAGGCCTTCAAGCTATTCCATTATACCATGTGATTAAAATTAACCGTTAAAAATATTTATAAGTCATTCATTGACAATTATCGTAATTTCAATGAGTCACATATGTAGCATCACCCTGTGTGAATAGCAAGGCATTGTAAATGCTAATACTTTTAACTTTTATGACATCAAACGGAAATTATTTAAAATGAAACGAACTATTATTCGACCTTTCTTAGAAATGTGTATATTATCTTTAACACACTGTGGGGAACCCACGTGGCCAGATGCTAATGTTCGGAGCCAATTTTGTAAACAAACCGCCTCGATTCAGGTAACATTTTTGCTTGTAACTTTCTTAATAATTGATCGATCTGGATGAAATATAGACGAGCGCCGTCTCCTTTCAAAAGCAAATCATCGACGCTCTTACCGAAGTGACAATATTGTGTACTTTTTGTTATTTGGGCAACGGCGCATTTCGTAAACTGCAATATGCTATGCTGCGGTTCGGAGCAATTCCCTAAAATATGTCCTTAATAAGTTACAGCTTCATTAAAAATTACAATTTGATAGCGATAATGTGGGTCGCAAAATTTAAGACCAACAAGCTAAATAGTTCTGATAAAGATGAGCAACAGACAAAATGAGACGACATAAACAAAAATGCCAAAGTTCGGAGATGAAATCAAAATGCTACAGTCCGGAGCTATTTTCAGAAAATGCTACGGTTCGGAGCTAAGTTTCAAAGTATACCATATGTAGGAAAAGAAGCAGGGCTCTATGCAGTCTGACAAGTGTCACATGCTATATAGCGTATAATATGCTGTTATATCAAGGTATGGGAATGAATGAAAATGCTACAGTCCGGAGCTATTTTCAGAAAATGCTACGGTTAGGAGCTAAGTTTCAAAGTATACCACATGTAGGAAAAGAAGCCGGGCTCTATGCAGTCTGACAAGTGTCACATGCTATATAGCGTATAATATGCTGTTATATCAAGGTATGGGAATGAATGAGAAGGAATATAACATGACAGCCGAACACATTTTAACAGAACCATGTACACACAACGACACATCTCCAAGCTTCGTAAACACGACCCGATGTTCATCCGAGCAAGTAGCACGGCATACATTCAATCTTAGTTTGAACTTGTGTCAGCCAATGAAACAAAATTAATAGAACAACAAAACCCTGCGGCAACTCTTGGTCAATACAGCTATAAGCAAAAAACTATGATTCGGACAAAACGTTTTCTAACATCTCTGATCCAGAGTCGACTGTTCAACCATCGTTTTGCACAAAAGTGCCCAGTGCCAACACAGAGGGGTCCGATATGCATATACACCATGATGTAAAGGTTATAAATATTTTCAGAAACATTATATTGAATTGATTATAATTATATTTAAAGGTGCTGCCTCACAGATTGGGCTAAAATATCTGTATATCGTGATTTTCCAACCTAACCAAGTATTGTTGTAATAGAAAGCCACTGATGGTTGCTTTATGAAAGATTTGTTGCCAATAAACAATTTTAACCACTCTCGATATCGCCAACTGTGTATTTTTTATTTGAAAAAAACCTGCTTAGTTTCCTTCCAATATGCTTTGTGAATTATGTAATACACACATGATTAAACTGTAACATCAACAAACTACAGCGTAAGCATCAATGAGGTATTTGGTTCGTTTTTCGATTCGTTTTCATCAAACGCGAACAAATTTCAGGAAATTTAAGTAATAGTTGTGTTTTTATGTAAAAATACTGAATAACTGCAAAATTCCGAAGTTTCTCTTGTTATTTTAGATGTCAGCTCCGAACTGTAGCATTTTTGTTTATGTGGTCTCATTTTGTCTGTTGCTCATATTTATCAGAAATATTTTGCGTGTCGGTCTTAAATTTTGCGACCCACACTATCGCTATTAAATTGTAACTTTTATTGAAGCTGTAATTTGCGGTTTACTAAACGGTTTTACAAATGTTAATGATGCGTCTGTAGGATATAAAAATAGTCAGCAATCATTATTATTAATAATAATTGGTTTAGTCCTTGATTATTGTTAATAATGTTATGTTAATGATTTGTGAAAATGTCTTTTTCCTTGTTTTTGAAATGCTTGAATAAATATGACCGTTTGCGTGTACACTAAATATTGCAATGTTATTCTTCTCCTTGAATACCACATAGTAAAACAGTATAACGTGACACTATGTTGTTTGTTTGTTGCTATTATTGTATATTCTTGTATGTGTCTTGTGCCGTGTAATTTGGGTAAGTGATGTTTTTATATTTTCTGTGCTCGACTGTTTAGGTTCGATTTTCTATTATCGTGTTGTATAAATTTAATGTACCAGAAGAAATGACATAGAAACATGATACAAACGAGTACGTGTGTTATATAGTATAAACAAGTTGGCACTTTTGCCCAGTACCTATCATTGTAGCATCTTACAAAAATGTCTTACAAAACGGTCCTATTTAGTCATATTGTAATAAAATCAATTAAAACGCCCAAATACGACTTCTTCCCACATTTCCTCTTCAACATGAATGAATCCCTACACGTTTAGATAATTTTGTGTGGGTGAATATAGAATGTGTCTCTCAAGTATCATGTTCCAAAACATTGTCTATTATAAAGAAATTGAAGCGTCAAATTTATTACTTTTTTGTAAACTGTGATCAAATATTAGATATGATGAATATAATGAATGCAACCACATTAAGCCAATAGGGAACATTAAAGTAAAAACGATTAAGGTCGCGATATTAGCATTTTTGATAAATTTAATCATCAAGAAACGTATGAAAGGGGCATATACTACATCGATCGTTTAAATTGATTAAAAATCATGAAAAAGTATTATCATGAATCCTAAAGGACTAAACTAAAGTTTCAGCAATGAGCTGTTACCGAGAACATAATACGAATACATACCCGTACGTGACGAGCCGAAATAATTGTCAAGATTAGGTTTAGGCCGACAACGAGTTATTTCCCTTTGTCTAAAATTTCCATGTAATATAGATAAATCATTTTTCTTCGTAAGTTAAATATATATTTGAAAATTTCCTCCCATTAACTTAATTCTAACATCTGCATTATCTTTCACATACTAATACAGGTTCTTGTACCACAAGCTAGGTAGAAAGAGTGCAATAACATAAATATTGCACTGTTAAAAGAGTGCGATAACTGCAAAACAGCACTGGATATGTTTTTCAAGTTTACCACAGCTATCTGTATGGTTCTCATTTGAACTACGGTACGAACTACATACAAAACAAACACTGGGCTATATTATTTCATCGCGGGCCACACCCTCCTGTTACAGTTATTTATCCACAAATTGTTTCTCTGTACATAAATCAGTGGTCGTTATGTAATCATGAAAAGGTCACCATACAGTCACATAGTATACCATACAGTCACATAGTATACCATACAGTCACATAGTATACCATACAGTCACATAGTATACCATACAGTCACATAGTATAACATACAGTCACATAGTATACCATACAGTCACATAGTATACCATACAGTCACATAGTATACCATACACATAGTATACCATACAGTCACATAGTATACCCTACAGTCACATAGTATACCATACAGTCACATAGTATACCCTACAGTCACATAGTTTAACATACAGCCACGCAGTCTACCATACAGCAACAACGTTTATGACAGTTACAGACATTTAACCTGATATTCCACCCAATGTTTGCGGCTGACAAACTAATATACTAGAATCAGATTTCAATACGAAGTTAATACACTGGTATAAAACGTAATAGAACATAAATTCCTAAAATACGAACATTATCGATTCTACATTGGATGTCATAGTTATAGCGATTGTCGTCACAATACTTAAAGGCACCTACATATAAGGATATCCGTCGTGAACTATTATGAAACTATGTTGTTTTGTTTGGTTTAACGGTTTACATAATGCTTGCCCTTTTGCGAAGGGTGTGGCACCCCATATACTAAGTTGGTTGACAGCGAACTGTTTTACGTGCAAAAGGACAATTACATGTATACGTTACTTGATTAGGGTGACAAACGATCGCCTTTCCTGTCCGATATTTAACTACATGTATCTTTTGTCTGTATCTCATTGTAGCAATAGCACGTGCAATCGATGAAGAAATAAAAAAAACTTACGGCTATTTTGTTTTCCAAGGTTGACAAAATTTCGTCTTGGACCTGTAGCCAAAAGTCACGTGGTATTGCTACACTGTATCTGAATCACTGGATCTCGCATGCAGCCTTCTTCTTAATCTACCGATCAACAAATATCAGTACATATGTACGGATCCATGTACCATACTTTCAACGAGAAACTGCTCGACGATATTCATTTTGGGCATTTTAAAATACTAGTACATTTATTTGCTAACCGAGAATTACAACGTGATGTATAACATCAGGAATGAGGTGTTGAAAGTGATTAATATAAGACAGAAGAACCTTGTCTAACAATTGACCAAAACATTAATTAATAAGTATGAGAAATAATAACAACGTTTACCTTGGAGGGAGATATTCGTATGCATGTATTCTGAACGTAATACTATTTTCGCGAGAAGTGAAGAGACACATTTGTTTTATGCATTGTACATGTCGAATTTTTGTATAAAAATGTATAAAAAATTGGGTCACTGACGCCGTGTTTTATTATACATGTATACATTTGTACTAACAAAACTTCCGCTGTAATTCATCAAATGAGCAGAAACAATAAGTTTTGTGTCAATTAAAACGTGAAAGCATTGGCAATATGATTCTACAATGCCTTCGTAACTTTTGTTTTTGTTAAATAAAAACAAAATTGACATACATTTTTTTGTTTTATGTGAAATACCATAATTGCAAAGATATTTTTTGCGCAATTAAAGCATTGTGACCCTATTACGCTTGTCGCACAGTATAAAAGTAGGCTAATTATTATCTTCTTGTGACTTGGCATGCTTCGCATACACACACAAACGCGTTACAGACTCACGAACGACATACGATTATTGAAACCCTGTTTATTGCAAGTATGGTTAATACCGGATATGAGACAGAACGCGCACGTAAGTATAACTTATACGATGTCTTGTTACATCAGTGACATTCGAGTATTCAAGTATCGAATTATCTGGTTAAATCAAGTGTTGTCTGTTGAAACGGAAGTTGAATGTCTTAGACAAACACTGGCGGACACTGAACTCTGATATCATTGTTATACAATATATACCTATCGTTTCCATAATTAGTATCTTCTTTTTCCCTTTCTGTATTAGTGACCGGAATGATCAGAAGATATTCGTTTTAATAATAAAAAGCAAACAAGAAAAACATACCGTAAAACACACGTAGGTAACACGCCACAGAAACAGAACACGGAAGGGAAAACACGAAACAGAAAATAACAGACCTCAAGTATAGGTTACAAGCACAAAAAAGTGAACAACAAAAATGATTATCATAATATCTTATTTACAAGTGTTTAAATTTTAAAAGATGTGTTTGTAAGAGGTGTTTGTACAACAAGTATGCCCCCATGGCAGTCAAATAGTCAGAAATGGTAAAAGGTCACAGTGACCTTGACCTCAAAATCAATAGGGGTCGTCTAATGTTGATGACCAACCCTAATATAAAGTTTGAAAAGCCTAGGACAAAGCGATCTTAAGTTATTGAACAAATGGTTAACATTTGGTCTACCGAAATACAGACCGACATGTGCGATCAATATACCCCTCATCGAAGATGGGGCGGGTGATAATTCCAATTAAGCGTGTGGTAAATGTGTTTCGTTATGATACGAGAGGTTTAGCAATGGAATCACCAATTGTGCGACAATTTGTATTTCTTTTTGTCCAATAATGCAACTTCTAAAAATAAAAACGTCAAATGTTTTGTGTGGCTCCAAATTTAAGTGCTTTTAGTTGCACTTAGTATTTTTATTCAGTACCTATGAAGAAAACCAAGTCGCATCATCAAGAAAGTGAACGAACTAGTCTTGGAACTACCCTTTGACGCTGAGCAATGAAGAAGCAACAGTATAACGACTGTTTGTAATGCGCGACCAGAGTTCAAACTAAACCATAACTCGCCATTCTAGTATGTCAATCTAGACATTTAAAAACATATAACCCCTTTTGGGTTCACACTGGCTAAAACATCCGTGGTGATGCAAACGTAGCGGAACATATTTCTCTATGTGGCATTATTACATAACGAAACTGTCAAAATATTGTATTTGTTTTGTTTTAATTCATTGTTTTTTAAAGAAAACATGTTCAGATGGGTCCAGTTTGAAAGGCACAGTATATCTTTAAGATCCAGCTATGAGCATTTTACTGGAATATTCAGAAACAGTAATTAAACAGCTGCACGCTAACTAACAAAACACCATTATAAATGTCATCACACTCGTTTCATATCCAAAGCCGCGATGAACATTCACCCTGGGTACAATATTCGTTGTCTAGTTTGTCGCCTTTCCTTTTATTTCATAAAGGAACAGACAGGAAGACAAGAAATTTAAGTCAGAGTATTGGGTGCGTGCGTGGTTTCAGAGTTCGAAAACTATGTAGTAATTATAACGCGTGTTTTCTAAAAAAGAAAATCAAAACTTTATGACAAAGTCTCACGACAAAGCCAAACTGATTTCTTTGACACCCTGTCACCTTCCATTATGGCAGTTTTAATTAACATTCTATGTACATTGTACTTTTTGTTTCTCCATTTAATCTTAACGCACATCAATTTCCTTTGAATTGTCTAGATTCTGAGATTAAATAGTTAGCCTTGAAAACTACCATTCTAAATTCATTTGCTCATTCGGGCAACTTTCTACTATTAAAAATATATTTACTTGGCCAGCAAATTGCCCAATCGGACAAGTAAATAGGGGAATCACCGACTTGAAATTTCTTTTTTGTGTCAAAACTGGACAATTGAATGGATTGTTATGATACACTGGTACAATAATACAGAGAAATAATGGACACATTTGCCATTGGAAAAGTTGCTATGATGCTCAATGTTCCTCGCACCACTCTTCGAGAGTGTGTTTGGCAGGATAAACCCTGAAGTCCCGTATACTGTGACATCGGCTTTTAATCTTTTTGAAACATCACTATCTAAATACGAAACATTATCAATTTTATTATTTTAGATATGGATCGTTTCAGTACACAGGGGGGGGGGGGGGGGTTACATTAATTTTCAATCAATTAATTTCAATCACATACGTATAACAGTTGCTGTATTTATATGTTAACATGTCTACATTTGGTTGAATTTTGATTGTTTGGAACATACATGTATTTACATTTGAATACTTGTACGCCCTTAGCCAAAAAGGTCGGGACAATGTGTAACACTTCACGAACTATATTTAAGCTGTTGAAATTGTTGATGCATACTTATATTTAGTAATTAGATAACTTGCTTTGACAAAATTAAGTAGTTTTTTTAATACACCTTTACCTTTACTAGGGTCGTATATGAGTTCACTCTTTCTAAAATGTAAAACTTATAAAAATGTAACACTTAGCCCCGGTGGCCCATTTGCATTATGTAACAAATTGCCCACAAGAACACTTGTATGAATACAATCGATCTACAGTAAATACCAAAGGTGGTCGAATTCCATTTCTTATTGCTACACCATGTTTGATGTGTACTCAAACGTTGGCCCATAAGCCAAAATGTCAAGAAAATCTTGAATATAGAATAAATTGACATTTGAAAAATTGTAAAAATCTTACAAAAATGCTTGAAGAAGTGTTTTCACCTTGTAAAACAATTTGTGAGGATTTGAACTGGTTGTGACCTAGCTGATAGAATGGCGGCTCGAAAAATGATACCGTCAACATGAATGATGATGTAACATAAGGACATCATAGGTTTGAAAATATCAGTGTAACATTTGCCCCGTGTAACGCTTAGCCCCGTTCCTACCCATGGTAATGAGAAAGGCGAGAAATTGTGGTATAGTCCGCAAAGATTAGTTAATCAGATGTGCACGATTTATCGATGTGTTTTTATATTACAAAACTGACCTTATTTGCTTGCTTTGTAATTTGTGAATAAAGCGAGATTTTATGTGCCTCATTTTTTTCCAATAACTATAATTATATTACTAGTAATCGATATTTGTTTCAACTTATCCTTAATTAATTGCTAATTGCCTTCCATTTTACAAGAACTAGATTTTAAATATGGAATGTAGGCGATTAAAGGGCAAAACTAAATTAATGTTCTATACAAACGAACGTTTAATTATATAACTTTGTTAAGCATCAAACGATCATAACATGTGTATTTAGCTTTTCTCTTTTTAGAAACAGTCGGATCCAATAATATCAAGTCGGTGAAAATGGAATTTCGAAGGAATGCCGTCACAGTGGTGGAATTGAAAATTGGAAATGGTGTTTTGTGTCATTGCCACAGGTGTCCCTTTCTGTCACAATATGTTTGATTGATGGCCGAGTGTCTATGGGAGACACACAAAGAATTGGATGCCTGTAGGCCGACATGCTGACTTAACAGGCATCTCATTCTTCGGGTGGGAATCTCCAACGGAAAGCAATAGGCATCCAATTATTGTGTGACAGAGATTGGATCCCGTGATTGCAATGAATTTAAATTCAACAAAAATTGAGCATTTCGAATAACGCACTATAATTAATAAGTAAAGCATTTTTATTCATGCTCAGCTTGTGCAGTAAGTAGATCGATTGAATTCCATCCGGAGTAATCTGATCCTATACCCGCGTTCATCATGTCTTATTGGTCTGTAACATTAACCACGGTATTCACCACCATATAACTGTGGAGTGGAGCAGTTTCACTAGTGAATAAATAACTGTGTCGTATACTGTGTGATATACTCTAAATCTGGGAAGAATCAGTTTACTATGTATAATAAACTAGCTTATTTACGGTTTATTGTGAAGAATGTTTTTTCTAACTTATATTAATCACATTCCCGGCACCTCATTCCTGATGTTATCCATCGCCACGAGGGTATGGAGAGAATATAGAAAGCTCTTGTCATTGCTTCGCTCCCTTGCACTAATTTGTTTATAATTTCATGATTTGACCTTGTGACCTAGTTGTTGACCCCGGGTGACCCAAAATCGAACTTGAGCTAGATTTTGTTGAGATGATCATTGGGACCAAGTTTCATAAGGATTAGGTCAAAATTATGACCTCTACTGACTACACAAGGTTTTTCTATGATTTGACATAGTGACTTAGTTTTTGACCTCAGATAACCTAATATTGAACTTGGCCTAGATTTTGTTGAGATGATCGTTGTGACCTAGTTTCATAAAGATTAGGCCAAAACTGTGACCTACAGTGTCTACACAAATTGTGGACGGACGTCGGACGGACGAAGAGTGATCACAAAAGCTCACTCTGTCACTTTTTGACAGGTGAGCTAAAAAAATACGTCTTCGTGCGATTAAAGTTCGCGGATGGCTTGAATTGGCGAAATGTATTTCCGCGGAAGAAATGGTTGATATATACGCGCGAACTTGCAAACTGTCTGAGTACACCATATAATGTCACGTTCATGATAAAACAATTACATCAATATGCGATGTAGTCATTACAGTACTACGCCGCACATGTCAATATGACAAATGGTCGCTTTTATTGAATAAACAATATTAAACATGTAGATTGTTGCTTTCAGAACGCATTATTATCCCCTAATTTACGATTGCTTGGAAAAGCCAATACTGCCTAACACGATTTACAGTCAATCATTCATCATATTCGCTTCATTGATGTTGATAATTTCTTTCTAGGTTCCATTTGTTGGAGTTCTGTGTACTTGAAATACCAAAGGTCGATGTACAACGCGTGGGAATTCTGTCTTGGTCTGTTTTATTGTTGTGCAGCGTTCGTCGAGACGGCAGCGCTCTAATGGGATGGCTATGTTAGTGTGTCGATAGGGAACATGGACAAATGTACTTAAATTAGGGATTTTAGGAGGTACATGTGTATCTGTTATTTAGAAAGTTCATTCTGTCCTGGTGATTTGTGCCTATAGAAAATTGTGCAACCCTATCAGCTTATTGCATATATACCTTATATATTGAAATGTGACCTTATTAACTTGTTTTTGCCAATAGAAGCGCGACATGCCGAAGTTCAACTATTACATAATAAAAAGTTCGTAAACCTGGCGGACAGTGTATTAGGTTGTTCGGGGACTTAACAGATTGCCTCATGTGCCATGATAGAGCGAGTGTGCAGTCTTAAATAATAGTCGTGGTCGTGGTCCTAGATTTGAAACCCAGGGTTCGATTCCCAGAGGTGGAAGGTCAAACCTTTCCATGGACATTTGACAACAATGTCGATTCTCCTGCACACATGGAGAAGCTGTTGTTTCCATAAGTAATGATTTTGAAAAAGTTTAGGAAAACTGGTTAGATATACTTGAAACATTTTTGAGCGACGCGAATCCCGAATAAACAAACGAATAACACAAAAAGAATTAACTAATGCATGGCCAAAGACATAATCGTTCACCAGAGTATTCTTAACCTGTGATATCACAAGTAGTCACTAGTAGTCTGGGAAATTGACTAACCACTGATGTATGAGAATGGGTCAAATTTGAAAATAGTAATTGTATTTCCGAAGCCCGGATGAAATAAATGTTTTCCGACGCAATATGACGAACGATTAATAGACATCGTACCATTTTGATACATACAGGGAGGGTGTCGGTTGTTGGGATGAACATGTCTGAACCTGTCGGTAACCAAGGGAACACTGGTGTGATCAAATAAACTCCAAGTGTGACCTTGACGTTCGAAATATTGACAGCAAATTTTATTTTAATAAAACATGGAAATTCGTATTTGTTTCTTATATTCCAAAAACAATTTCAAATTCGCTTGTACGAAAAATTCAACACCGTTACATTCTGTCAGCTCCGTTAAATAGGTGTCAACTCCGTTACATAGGTGTCAGCTCCGTTACATAGGTGTCAGCTCCGTTACATAGGTGTCAGCTCTGTTACATAGGTGTCAACTCCGTTACATAGGTGTCAACTCCGTTACAAAAAACAGCCATTATTTATAATACATATTTTCTCTCTGCTTTACTAAAAACTGAATATTTGTCCATTATGAAATATAAAAATACAATATGAATAAGTGTACAAGTTTCCACTAAGAAATTATTCGGAGTGCCTTGGATTTTATGTTAAATGACCATATTTGTCACATTCCGCTTTAAATTCACAAGTCGATTCGTCTTCTGTAATCATTATTCTATGTTCTCTGAATACTTATCGCAAGCTCCAATTGGAACAGACAGCCCAACTATCTAGAGTTACAAGGTTTCATATTTGCCGACGATATGTCTATTACAATTCTTGTTTATCTCTGGTACATGAATGTATTTATGTCTGTTGAATCGCTAAATAGAACACTAGAAACTGTCTGGATCAAGATTGCCTGTACGCCAATATATCAAAACAGTTAAAGCGATAAGTGTCTACAGTCGGAATTTTTATGGGGATCGGTAAGGTTCGAAGCATTTTCTTTGGTTTAAACAAATGTGTTCCAACAATTCATTTCGTATCATTCTAATGGTTTGTGTCACTTCGTAGTCGGATGTCATTGGCAATTCTCGCACGAAAAAAAACGAATGACCATGCACTAATGACTGCCTCAATCAAACACAAGCACACACAAAACAATGGTTCATTTAGACAAATGAAATGGAGACTTAAGCTTGATTTCAGATGGCACTGGATATGAAACAAAGGCAAGTCAGCTTCAGGAGCCTCTTGGTAGCGCGTCGGCTTCGAATGCACGTCGCTCGCTGGTAGCGTTATACCACAGACAAGTTAAAAACGTACAATTTATCCAATAACACTCATCATTAAAAAGGGAACTTAAAATCGTTGTTCTCTCATATCCTCTTAATTGCGTAATGAGTTGTCGAAAGAGTTTAAAACGAGGTTGTAGAACAAATCTATCAAAATAACACTGATACTATGAAAGGTGCACGCTGCAGTCTTGAATAATGTACAGGAAAACTAGAACGGCCACGGAGTGATCAATGATACCCGACATACCGCTTTGTCACAGACGTACGACAAACCACATTTAATACTAAGAAAAAGGCAATCGTACAGTACTTTTTAATTCCACAATAAATGACTTGGCTATGGTCTGGACAAGCTAAAGCATGGCCACTTTTACCTATGACATTTGAAATATTGACGTAGTTGTTTCGCATGAGGCACCGTCTGGTAGAACTTTTGTGCCACATTGTTTGGGGTATAAAAATAAAAAAATAGAATTCGTTCAAATTTTTTTATTGAACACATAATCATGTAAGAAAAAGAAAAAATACAAAACTTAGTATAAGTCGACGAACTTGTATATGAGTTAGCTGCACTTGAACGTGTTATTTGATATATAACGTCAATCGCAAAAAAGAATTTAATCTATAATTGTCTGATGGTGCTTTACTTGTAACTCGTTTTTATAGGCATTTATATAATGCAGACTTCAATAAATCGCTAATAACTGTCTATATGATGTTTAAACATACAATACACAATCACAATACGATATACTGTAAGTTGTATGTGCTTACACAAATTATAATGTTACATGCCCGTAGTAGTTTTGTCCTTACAAAGAGTATAACATTTACTAGAGAACCTCCTTGTGTGGTGTGCCTGTTTAGGGGTTGTCGTGAAAATGGCATTGCTGATAGACAGCGGCTATTGCTAAAGATATAGAGGTCATTCTGCTGAGGCTAAGGTGATAATTTACAAGAGAGCCAAGTCGCCCTATATCGCTCACCCGAGTACTTGAACCAGCTTTCAGGACCTATAGTAATAACCCGACAGCACACAAGCTACCACCTGTATACATGTATATGGGAAACTTCGAAGAACCATTTAACACTGTGACCCATTTTTGACACCAGTTTACCCATATACAATCCCAGTATTTTATCGAAACAAACTTGCTGACCAAATACTATTAAAACCTTATGTAACAAGAGATCTCTGTAAAACACGTATGCCCCAATGGCAGCCCAATAGTCAGAGATGGCAACCTTGACCTATTGACCTATTACAATCAATATGTCAACGAGAGACTATAATATTGTCAAACCAAAGTGAATATTATGTTAACTGCAACCTTGATCGTTGATCTCAAATCAAAAGGGATCATCAACTGTTGCTGACCAACAAACATATAAAATTGGAGGCTCATGGGTCCAAGCGTTTACAATTTATTGATCAAATGTCAAAGGGCAAAACGATCTTGACCTCTGACCTAATATGATACTTACTGTTTAAGACTAGTCTTATCTTTATGTTATTCTCTTTATCTTGGAAACACAGGTCAATTGTCTGCTTTTCCGTGACAACGACGCTTTCGGACGCATTAGTATGGAAGCCCTGGAGGGCACTTTTGACTTAGGTGTTGTGACTTGTAACTTATGACTTGTGACTTAGAACTTGTGACTTAGAACTTGTGACTAATGACTTGAGACTTACATTTTATAAATAAATCTGCGCGCACTTCTTTGGACAGCGTGGATGGTAAAGGATGATGTCTAAATCGGAATTACCTGATAATAGTCTATAGTGAGTCAGGTAAGTCGGTATTAGTTTTGTTTGATTGAAATCATCATTGTTGAAGGCCCCGACCCGTTATTCTGAATTGTTAACACAATTAACTAGAATACCCTTCATGTAATAGCATAATTTCCCTGGCATAGCTGTGTCTTATACGAGTACATGTGCATACATAATTATTATGGTTTGCTTCCTTTTCGTTATCATTGGTGCGTCTCATTCGCGATGGATAGTTCGGATCATACATGGTATAATGAATTAGACTTTAAGTTTTGTTGATGTACATGTATTAATAATTATATGTTCATCTACATTTTTCCAGGTGAAGAAAATGGAATGTCCGTGTTGTGTGTGTGTGTTCGGTGCGTTTGGTTCGACAAATGATGTGGCGGTGCAAACCTAATTACCTGTATGTCTTAAAACCCAGCAAAGCAACCGGCTCAAATGTAAACTTGGCAATTGTGTGACACTATGGGCTAAAATAGATTTTGAATGTGATTGTGTTACATGTATGTACCATAATTGTGAAGTAGAACATATTTGGTTTTGCGGACAATTCCAAGTTGTGGATATCAATACATTAACATTTATGGCGCCTACGAACTAAGCTTTTCAAGATGGCTTCATATTATTCGCATAAGTTTAATTTCATAGATGTAATGTCGGTCAGACATGTTTAGAAATAATACGCCATTTTGTCATGTTTTGAAATACATGTGACCTAAACAATCTTATATTGATTTATGTGGAATTTATTTTGAATAAACTTTGAAACATTGTAATGCAACAGACTCAAAGTTGTCATTTTCCAATGTGTTTTTGTCTACTGTTCATCTTTTTCAACACAGTACTGCATTTCAGTTAACTTTGTATACAATATAAAGCAAAGACCAAAAACACTGTCAATTTCATAATTAAATATCATTCCAAGATTTTGGCTTTAATGGATACTGATAACAAACGAAGGATAACAAACTCATATTAAATAACAACATTTATAATAATAACACTTATAATGATACATTTTGCTGTCTATAATTTTATCAAAGGTAGTGTGTATGTCACATTTTACACATCATAAGTCTCAAGTCTCAAGTCTCAAGTCTCAAGTCACAAGTCATAAGTCACAAGTCACAAGTCACAAGTCATAAGTTACAAGTCACAAGTCACAAGTCACAAGTCACAAGTCACAAGTTACAAGTCACAAGTTACAAGTCACAAGTCACAAGTCATACGTCATAAGCCATAAGTCATAAGTCACAAATCAAAATCTTAATTGAAATGCAGAAATAAAACAGACGTTATAACCATGCTTTACTTTACGATTAAATGAAGCATTAGACATGCATGTCAAAATTAATAGAGCAACATACACATGAAATTATACTCAAGTGGCTCAGCATAACAATACCGACTAACAACATGCCATAATTAGTTATACAAATATTTTAAATCATGGAATATGCTGTAAATTGGTGAACTTCTGAATTAAACACACGCCTTTCCAACATCCCAAAATCAATTGGAGTACATGTATATCATCAAGGTTTTGGTGTTGTACTATATCATGGTACAGGGTCTTAGAGATCCTATATCATAAACATTCTTATTTTGTGCCAGTCAGTCCATATCGGTTCGTATTTCTCTCTCGACTATATCAACCGTAACTTCTATTTGAGTATATGAAGGTTCATAACGAGACAATACTATTGTGCTCAACTTGTGTGGGTTTATTGAAAGTATATGCATTTCTGTCCATTACAGTAAGATAGTTGTTCGCAGCCTTTTATGCAATATTCCACAAGAGATATTTTCAGGATTCCACGACAGATATTTCATTTATCTCCACCTGCAAAAACAAACAAACATTTTAATTACACTGGTCATTCTATTCACTCCTTTTAACCTAAATATTCGTCACGATTGTGACGCTAAAATTATAATCTAAAGTTGGAAATATATTATAGCAACGTCAACGCTAACTTTGTTTGCAATAACATATCGATAAAGAAGAATTTTAAACCTAACTCTTATGTAGTAGAACGAGTGTAATTCCGTGAACAATTGTTATTTAATTAAACAACCAAAACTGACTTACCTGCCGTGCTATATATATTAAAATCCGATTCACGTATCATCCGTTTTTATCCACGTTATTGTTGGGCGTAAGGGAAAAATAAAGCATGCAAATATGTTTATAGTTTGTTTGGTCGCAACTCCTAAGTCACAAGTTATAAGTCACAAGTCAAAAGTGCACCCTGGGGCCTACGCAAGTCACAAGTCATAAGTCATTAGTCATAAGTCAAAAGTGCCCTCCAGGGCTTCCATACATTAGTCTTCACCTCTTAACTCTGCTGTATGTGGAAAAGTAGAATGTTGCTTGCGCAGGTGTAGTATAATACTAATTAATTCCCATGCGCACTGATTAGGACGACGGACCATCGTATATAATAGATATACTGTTGAATAACAACGTAAAACCCCTACGCAAAACTCAAACTATCGACATTCGCAGTGTAAATTTGAATATAATAATGTAGCTTATTATTTCACTATTGGTTTTGAAGAAGTCAACATAAATAGTGCGTTTTCTTAACCCTCAGTACGGATTTTGGTACATACTTATTATAGCAGTATTGATCACAACCTATTGCCGCACAAATAAAGTACGCAGAAATTTTAAAACACTTTGGGTTTACAAAATGTGCAGACTTTGCTGCCCACAGAAGAAAACGCTTTTAAATATATAACGTAATAAAACAAAACAGAGGATAAAATAACTTATTGGTTACTATGAGTTTGCCTATTAATACTACAGTACGTTAAACAGAGGGAACGTAACATTTTGAAATTTAAAGACATGTTAATAAAAGTTTGACGGAGTGGATGTAACGTCAGTGTTTATGTTAATTATATTAGCAGAGTTTGGCGACCAACCTGACAACCCAAACTTAGGTAAGACAATATCCATCGAGTACCCCTGTATGATGTAAGAGCACGTTGTAAGAGCCTGTGCATCATTTACGTGAACTAAACAATAGTTGATAAGGCCTCATAACGTATGTCAACACGGTGTCACGTCTCCAAATAGTTGAAATCGAGTATATCACGGTGCCACGTTATAAACAGTTGATATGGTCGGAACATAGTGGTAAAGAAATTGAGTACAACACGACGTCACATTTTAATTAGTTGATATAGCCGTTAACATGCTAATTATGACTGTATAGCATGCTGTCACGTTTAAGTAATTAACATTTTGGGATATATTCATGGAATCGTAGGCTTGAAAACACGTTATGTTCACGAATTTTGCCTTCGACTTGTTAATGCCAACTCATGTATAACAGAACGGGTGTTAACAGCGTCATTACAGTACGCAACAGAGTTAACATATCATGTTTAACAGATAACACTGCGATAAGTATGCTGTTGCATTGGATATGATTAACTACAGCCACAATATACATGCATTCGTTTAGATAATAATTTTGCACTGTAACGGATGTTGCTATGAAGGGGATGTTTTGTGTATAAGAACTTAAATATTTCAACCATCTTCGACTTTGATCAGACCATCACCACTGAAGGCTTATACAAGTACGCGAGGTTTTATTATACCGGTTTATCATTTGTTGACTTTGTTACTGTATGAACAGTTCAAACGAACACCGTGTATAAACGAGTCAACTTCCGGCTATCGCAAATATATAATGAGTACACGTTGAATTGTATAGGATTGCAATAATGAGTACAGTGATGGAAAATCACCGGATGTTTCAATCAAAATAATGATTACACGTTGAAGTGTATAGTATTACATTAATAAGTACAGTGATTTGGTTTATACGCGGTGTTTAACGTAGCAACTAATCTAAAGAAACCTACGACCTTATCTGAAAAAAGCAAGGCAAAGTTATGCATTATATTCAAACATCGGCATAATACTCTAAAACAAATTTAATTACAGCAATTGAAATAAAGTTTATCTTTGCTTTGAATAAATTGGTTTTGAATGTTTAACAGTATTTACCCTTGCTTGTGCTCACTAGCCACCATGAACCCCACCAGTCACCATGAACCCCTCAACAGCCATCATGAACCCCCTTACTAGCCACCATGAACCCCACCAGTCACCATGAACCCCTCACCAGCCATCATGAACCCCACCAGCCACCATGAACCTTCACCAGTCACCATGACCCCCTCACCAGCCATCATAAACCCCACCAGTCACCATGAACCCCCTAACCAGCCATCATGAACCCCACCAGCCACCATGAACCCCACCAGTCACCATGAACCCCTCAACAGCCATCATGAACCCCCTTACTAGCCACCATGAACCCCACCAGTCACCATGAACCCCTCACCAGCCATCATGAACCCCCTTAATAGCCACCATGAACCCCCCACCAGTCACCATGAACCCCCTCATAAGCCATCATGAACCCCACCAGCCACCATGAACCCCCACCAGTCACCATGAACCCCCTCACCAGCCATCATGAACCCCACCAGCCACCATGAACCCCCTCACCAGCCATCATGAACCCCACCAGCCACCATGAACCCCCTCACCAGCCATCATGAACCCCACCAGCCACCATGAACCCCACCAGCCACCATAAACCCCCACCAGCCACCATGAACCCCCACCAGCCACCATGAACCCCCACCAGCCACCATGAACCCCCTCACCAGCCATCACTAACACCCTTACTAGCCACCATGAACCCCACCAGTCACCATGAACCCCCTCACCAGCCATCATGAACACCCTTACTAGCCACTATGAACCCTCACCAGTCACCATGAACCCCAACCAGCCACCATGAACCACACCAGTCAACATGAACCCCCACCAGCCACCATGAACCCCCACCAGCCACCATGACCCCCTCACCAGTCACCATGACCCCCACCAGCCACCATGACCCCCACCAGCCATCATGAACCCCCACCAGTCACCATGAACCCCCACCAGTCAACATGAACCCCCTCACCAGCCATCATGAACCCCCACCAGTCACCATGAACCCCCCACCAGCCACCATGACCCCCACCAGCCACCATGACCCCCACCAGCCATCATGAACCCCCACCAGCCACCATGACCCCCACCAGTCATCATGAACCCCCTAACTAGCAACCATGAACCCCCTCACTAGCCACCATGAACCCTCACCAGTCACCTTGACCCCCTCACCAGCCATCATGAACCCCACCAGTCACCATGAACCTCCTCACCAGCCATCATGAACCCCACCAGCCACCATGAACCCCCACCAGTCAACTTGAACCCCCTCACCAGCCATCATGAACCCCACCAGCCACCATGAACCCCACCAGTCACCCCCCACCAGCCACCATGACCCCACTCACCAGCCATCATGAACACCAAGACGTTACACTAACAGTTACAGTAGTTGTATAAGTCGTTTATTCAGGTCCGTCATCCGTCGGTAGATAACAACATGCCAGCATGAATATCTGTGCATGAGGTGCAAGCAAGAAACACGCGATTGTTATATTTTACAACATACTTTATAACAAAAGTGTGCATATAACAGGTTAATTAACCAGAAAATAGACATCCCAATAAAAATCGTCGTTGGTCCGTCTGTCAGACGTAGTGTTGTCCGTCGGATGGTCACATAGTTTGTCAATATATAAAAAAATATGAAATTTGTTTGCATGCATAAGATAAACTACTCAAAATTTGATAAGGGTCAACAAAATTTCCTTGCGAATATTTTGCAAAATTGAATAAGTTGATCTGATGGAAGTTTCAGACACAAATTGTTTAATCGGCAACATTGTAAGCGAATGCAACTTGCTTCCAAATTTGGAGTCTTTGAGTGCTTATAAGCCTCCCTAAATGTTTCGGGGGCATTCAAGCCTCTGTGATAACTGGGTGCGACATTCTGTTTTAGATTTTTAGTCTTACACAATATGAGAATAGAAAATAGACAAAAGTTCCGTGTTATTCTTGCAACTTTGGTTTCTGCGAATAGGGCTTATCAGTTACCTAGAAAAAGAAAACATTATGTCAATGAATGTCAAATTCATCACATGAAATGTTCGATATTTATCAGCAGATAAGATTTCAATATTTGTGCACCGTTTTTTAATAGATGTTGTTCATGTAACGCAAGACGGACATAAATATTGATGTCATGACCCTTAGCAAAGTTTGAGTAGCATATATGTTTAATAAAATACAGTGTTAATACCATGTATACATCTTAAACTATACCGATGTAAACTAAATGTATCGCAACAATCACATGTAAAGGAAGGAGTTTATAAATAAGCTTAGCTTTCTACTCAATCCTTAATATGTGTAAATGAATGTTATTATATGTTTATAAAGAAATAAATATTGTTTAAACTAAACTAAGCACATGTGTATTATTATTTAAACCTCACCTTGATTGAATACTTATACGATAAATCTGGAATAACATTTGGTGTCAATTGTCTATAGCAAATAGCATACTTTACGTTTATAATACCGATTAGTGTTACAATAACAAGTTACATCTAAAATGAATACCTTAGTCAGTTGGAATAGTCGTTGTATTTGGTAAGATCCAAAACTATCATGAACACACTCGCCTAATCCCCTTTAAAGGTATTTCCTAATATGTAAATAAACATTCATTGAAACACATTAATTAAACACACGTCTGATTCCTGTCCAGTATCCTTGTAAGATTCAAATGACTTGCTTCGCGTCTATACGTTACTTCGAGGAACACATTAATACCCGTTACATGTTTGTTAAACTAGTAGCAGAATAGTAATAAAGTTATATCATTGAACAGTGCTGGAATACGATGGTATTGGCGAGAGTCTGTCACTCAGAGTCTGGAGAGAGATACGCCTTCTCCGTACGATATTATTTCCAATAATTTCACCAAAACCCCTATCAGTTGTAATATCATACTTTAATGTTCAATAGCCTCATTGTCGAGGTATTCAATTTTTTGTAGTCGCTTACGGCTACCAATAGTCTTAAATTGGATTTCAGACAAAACTGAATTTCCCTCAGTCGCCTATTCAGGAAATCGTATTTCAGCAATTATCTAACTATTGCATAACCAAAAGATAGCCTTTGGTTATTGGTCCCTGAATGGTTAACTTTCAAAGAGTGAAATGGCGTCTGTAACGAATGTCCTAGATACGATTAGTTTAGGTTAATGCCCCACTCAACAAATGTTTGCCTTATTTATGTTGACATGTTAAATTGATTGTCGCAGATCGATTTTTGGCATATTGTAACGTTTAGAATGAGAATATACTTAATTCCAGTTTGCTAAATTCCAGAGACACTAATACAATACATATTCCCAAAGGAACAACGTTGTCACGTGTCTGTAAGAAAGTTTCTATTACATTCACACGCATCATGACAACATCTTGAATTATTGCCGAGTCTTGTAGTAGTACATTATGCTCTTATCACTTATCCTATATTGCTCACAACTGTAATGATTTCAATTCATTAACCCAAATATCCTGACAGAAAATGGACACTTATTCAAAGAAACTAACCCCTAAGGTGCACTTTAAGTTGAATGTATGTCGCTTTTCAGTACATAATCAACGACGTTAACTGGTTTATTGCTTCATTAAAGGAAACAAATGTATACAGCATGACATGTTCTGAATTCTAACTACGTGAGCAATTTTGCAAATAAGGCTTTAGGAGAGGTTAAACTGGTTCTGTAAACAAAGTGTTCGTTAGATGTCAGGAAGCGTTTGCTACGAATATGAATATCGGTAAAAGCACTGAATCGCAATTATTTCGCGCATCATTATATTTTCGTCAATAACGTGAAGTTTAAGTCATTGACTTTTACGTCGTTTTCCAACAGCTTTATTACAGTAATATACTGCGGCCATTGGACCAAACAAGTCTTCCTAGAATTAATCTACAACTACAAACTACTACAATTCAGTCACGTATGGATACTACGACTGTATACATATACATGTATAGCAACTGTCAAAAAAGAACACACATCACTGGTATTGTCTTATTGTACGAGATATTTTTAAATAAAAATGTCCGAAGGTTATTTACCTAAAATACTGGAGATGCCGGGGATTGAACCCGGGGCCTTTCACATGCAAAGCGAACGCTCTACCACTGAGCTACATCCCCAAGATGAATAATGGTGATTACATCATGCTTATTATTTGAAATATACCAAAACAAAATGTCCTTATTGTCAATTATATCTAGCTAAAATACTGCAGATGTCGGGGACCAAACCCATCGTAAATAAATTATGAGTACACTTAGGCCATTGAAACAACCAACTGATGTTAGCAGCAACATTTGATGCATCCATTGACAGGTGCTTTATGTAGGATTCTGTCCATGATGGTGAGCTTTTCTGTTATAATACAGACGTCACCACTCACACAATATATAACTAGTGTGCTAATAAGCCATCACTGCCAATAATAACACAACATTATGTCACATTCAGCATGATTTTTTCACTGCTTGCGTCGTCTCAAAACTATATTCACCATAATTCAACTAAGTGAGAAATATACAACTGACGACGGTGATTCACACATATATTTAATAAATGTATAATGCAAATTCAGTTTCGGTTTAATTTTTTTCAAATTTTTGCATAGTCTTGTATCATACAGAATACAACATGAGCATAATATGGCATTTTCAATAGCAGCTTTAACCAGAGAAGTATACATGTATATACTAGTATATAAAGAGTCGAAGTGTATCTTATTTCGTTTAACAAAGCTTCAAAATAAATTAATATCTTTCACAAATACCAGGCGACACCCGTCTCATAAATTCAAGAGCGACTAAAAACACGAAATATCGGCAAATCCGATTTCCAAGGAACCACACAAACTGTGTTGTGTGAAGGATGATGAAGTTTTCGAAATTAAAGAAGTGATTTGGTGTTTTAGGGGATCATGGTATAAAATTAGATACCTAATTGACTTCGATACACCAAAGACACAAAGCTATGGGACATGGATAAAACATATTTTTAACATGTTTTTTTTAAATATTCATTATATGTTTTTGTTTACAATATATTTTCTGTATATAATTAAATCATCACCACCAAAATGAACATACACCTTGTGTCTCATAACATATGACATCATAAAAACTGTTAATAAAAGCATGGCACTGTGGTACTGAGACATTCATTTGTTCTGAGTTATAGGTAGTAAAAACAAAATATGAAAAATTACTGATGACAATCATTTAGTTTTGCTGTGTTACTACAAATACAGCTTCACATAATAAATGTTTGAATATAATTTATCATAGTTATGTGTTTATAAATCAGTAAGGACAAGAAAAACTTCGAATTATGAAATTGACTCATATAAGTCTACCTTACCAATCAGTCATTTACTTGTCGACGATACAATATACAGTTATACTACTGCAGACAATTAATTAAAAGAAGCATCAAGTAATGGAAAACAAACTTTAAGGCATAAAAACACCCACAATGTGAAAGTGTGAAGGATGCAAAACTATAGTTGATTATGTCAGAAAAAAACTTGACCAGACGGTGTTAAACCGGGGAAATAGAAAAAGGTGTTGGAAATGCATATCAAACAAGTTTTTAAGATGGAATGCAACATACGGTAATGTAAACAACATGAGCACAAATCAGACACATATCGCCCAAAATATTGTAATGTATTGTAATAATTGTATTAACACATATGGTAGCTACTATTAAAAATATGGAGATGCCGGGGATTGAACCCGGGGCCTTTCACATGCGAAGCAAACGCTCTACCACTGAGCTACATCCCAAACTCATATATTGTTGATAACAATTATAATATTGGAGTTTGAGTACTACGTACAAATCATTATTCAAATCATAACGGACATGGTTTCGTATTTAAAAAGTTATAAGTCGACGTTAAAAGGGGATAAGTCGGCATATTTTATGTCGTTTCGCAGTATAACTGTGTAGTAATAACGATTGTATTTTCTTACTGAAAATGCAGAAGAAAATTGAAATACATGCATCTTCAATTAAACAGTCGTATGTTCTTTCAAAAGGGATAGTAGCGAATACTGGTTAAAGCGTGCAGAGAGCCCCTACTATTGCCTGTCACTTTGTCATCCATGAATATCCATGCTTATCCGTTGTCCAATCAGAGTTGTTATTTTAACGCATCAAAACATTCTTACTGTACAAAAACAAAAGCACGCGGGGATTAATTACAGTCCGTGCAGGATAATGTGGCAGTCACGTGACACAATGTGGACACTGTCAATTGATTGAATTAGGTAAACCATGGTTAAGGTTTGTGATTATAAATCATTCTAACCATCCATCCTTTCAAACATACTTCATAGCCGAGTGGCTTAGTGCGTAGATACTTCCTAACGATATCGATATTTTTGGCCGCGAGTTCGAAACCTTGTCAAGTTGTATGTATTTTTATATTTCTTTTTCTCATCTTTATAAATTTAAAAGCTAAGAGTTTTACAGAAAAATGGCTTAAATAATCAGTTCTATCCAACAGTGATACAAACCTGTAATTAAAGTTATTAAGTCTATTGTTAAAGAGTGTATAGCCTAAATATACAATCAACGTAGTGTACATGTATTATAATTAAAGCACAATCATTTTTATTGCTAGTACTTAGGTATTGTAACTACCAAGACGAAGCCACAGATACATTATCTGAGTGTGACTGTAACTCATACAGCAGATGAAGTGATGTAAAATTATTTTGTATTGTAATGATTGTGTGTTCTTGTCATAAAAGTTGAATTGAATTAAAAATAATTTTATCATGACCATAATAAAACAAGAAAAATATATAATTAACAAATTATAAATTCTCTCGAAAAGAATATGAAAATAACATTAAAAATATTGTGATGAATTCAAAAAAATACCAAAGACTTCTTGGATGGGTTGAACTTGAATCGCTCAGTTACAATTCCTGTGCGTTACCACCTGAGCTATTACAGCATACACAACTACTTGCAATTATTTAGTGCTTATATTACATTGTAATTAGTCAAGCATGACGATAAGGCCAAGCGATTTAACTGCCTGGATAACTGTCTATGTTAAATGTTAAATTTCGTCGTTGAATGGATGGTAAAGGATTATCTGAACAAGGCAGTCATACTGGTCTGAAAGGTAAACAAACACTAGTCCATATTAAGTCTGTATTTCAACAGTTACCACTTAAATAGTATTTAATGAAACGGACAAACAACAAACAATTAGATTCTCTTAAAATTATCTGTAATCAATATCATGTATTACCTGTCGTGAAATAGACTCGACTGCCACATTTTCTAGCACGAACTATAGCGACAGGTTAAAAGTGTTCGACAATAAAAACACTATGATAAACATAATATTAAGAAAAACAAGACTGCGTTCAATAAACGCTTATGCCCCCTGTGGAAGCCTTGTCCATAAATAAGTCTAAGTCCAAAATTAGGTCAAGGTGAAGGTCAAAATGGGGTCAGGTGATACAGGTGTGTGGAGGGTGTTCATATACAACATCCATGCAAGTTTGGAAGCTTTGTAGCAAGCCATAAAGATGCTAGAAGAAACGGTCAATTTGGGTTAACCAGGACGGACGGACGGACGGACAGGTGAATCACTATATGCCTCCCGATCTATCGATACGGGGGCATAAAAAGCAATATAGCCAATTACTAAAAACTGGAGATGCCGGGGATCGAACCCGGGGCCTTTCACATGCAAAGCGAACGCTCTACCACTGAGCCACATCCCCTATTTGAATACTAAACTCGAGGAAGTACCATGTTATTCTTACTTTTAAATAGCAAACATATTAAATTGATATGAGCCACATCCCCAACTTAATTTTGTAGATAACATTAACTGTAACCATTAGTAACATTATACTAGACTAATCGTCACATAATATAAATAAATGAAAAGTATGTCACAGTATCAGTTAACGTGTATACAATAATATGAACAAATGCACTGCATCAAGTAGGGAATTTCCCATCAGGTCTTTGACACTATAGTCTTTGGCTCCCATACATTAGTCATTTATCATTCTTGCTTTAAAGTTCAGATGCGAAAATTTTAAAAGGCTTTCATTCATTCGGACTGGCAGAAATAAAAATGTTGTCCGAATGAACATTCATTTGTCAGCCCGATCAAAATGAAAATATATCTGTCTGTGGATAACGCACGTTTTTCAAGTCTACTTAAGTCAGGGGTTACTAGTTTACATAAAATTAGATATAAACACAAATATAACAACTGATTTCAAATAGGCCTAATTTGATATTTTACCTTTTTATAATGGGTTGCATGAGCATATCAGACAGTACTTTAAAAATTTGTTCCATAGAAAAGGCTATTTTCATTTCAATTAATCACATTACGATTAATTATCAAACATCTTTAATCTTAATCACCTTTTCTTGTTAAATAAACTCTGTTGGAAATCATCAAAACATAAAAGATATTCAGACGGAAAATTCCGGGTTTTATTGTATCCAACAACATTTAATTAGTTTTCGCGACCTTTATCCCGCGAATATTTTTACATTTTTTGACGATTTTTGAGGGATTTCTTATTTCATCTCGGCGAGGAATTACGAAATGCATTCGTGTTACTTTTTTACAATAACCTACAACTACGATGTGGAATTATCACCGTCCGGTCCGGTTACGTAAAGACCCGAAACGGACTTTATATTAATTGTATTGCAAAGAGAAGTAACCGCTATGCAAAAAGAAGTAACCTGAACATGTGTCGTTTTTATTAGATTTTCTTAAGATTTGTTGATATTTCGCACATTTGAACGATTCCCGCTCGATTTACTTCGTAATCTCAGAGTAAGCATGTGTCTCATAACAGTTTGAAGCTTTATGCACTGAAAATGTTAAAATTGCCTTCCGAAGCGGGCAAAAAAATGGTTTCCAAACATTTAGGAAATAGTGCTTCACATCTAAAACTATGGAACAGAGTGTCTTCCATCTAGGAGACGGGTTGCACACCAACCATGGAAGACTGATTTATTTTTTTTATTTAAAGTTTTTTTTACATAATAAATTTATTCTATAAATATTTAATTATAGTTTTATTCTGGTCTTTTTCTATGATTGTTATGTATGTTCCACATTTAAAAAATAAAAATAGAATCAAGAACGGTTATCGATTTCTCGGTATCAAATTCCTGCTACCGGAAGTCGGTAGCAAGAGTCCGTCTACCTAATGACCATAGAGATCCGACCTGTCAAAAAAAACGGCGTTAGCGAATGCAAAACTACAACAACATCGTGCGTTTTCGCATGTAATCGTGACCTTGGGGAATTCCCCTATTAAGATGTTCCCTTAATTTATATATCGTCATGTATGGCAAATGGATAGAGTTTATATCATGGAAGTTTTGGGAACACAATAAATGGACTATGCGTATATTCTTTTGCAAGTAAAATAGAAATATGCATGTCCGTTATCAGGATACAGATAAAGCCTGTTTTAAAGTACGTTAAATTGCGCTGGTATATCGAGAAAATGCACTTCAAAAACACACGAAAATCACCAAAAAACGCAAATCTGCAGTTCGAGTTGAGTAATGCCTCACACCTGTCCGATTATCCATTATCATCTTGTTACGCCAAATGGACGATCGATATTTGTTTTCAAGAAAATCCAGAAACAGGTCTGATCTGTTCGTGTAGCCTGGTCTGGTCGTCCAGAGGATATCTAGTATGAAATAGAAAGCGAATGTTCATATACATGGCGTCTACACAATTGAATACTAGCGATGCCAAGGGAATCAATATTTTTTCATATCCGAAGCATCTGTCGTATTTGACGCACGTACGGTGCTAAATAAGCGATAAAGGGTATTACCATTTAACTCGCGACTCTGGACTTGAACCATACCAACTGCTTTAAGATCAGCCGTCGAAACCAGAAATCGAACCTGCACAATCCCGTTTCCTGTCCAGGAACGTATCCAGAAACAAAGAAGCACGGAAGTAAATATTTTCTGGGATTTAGTTGGTGTTGGTATCTTCAAAAAGACATGGACATTTCTCAAATATGTTGCTACTGGCCTCCTGGCAACCAGGAACACGACCAATGAATGATGTTCATGCATGAACTACAGTTAAACCAACTTCGGCTATGGAAAATATGTAAATTGTTACTGCTTTTGAATTTGAACTTGTAAAAAGGTGTCAACATTTGAGTTTAGTTTTTAAGTAAATTGAGTTTGATAACTGTATATGGGTCGATGCGTGACACTTTCATGATACAATGTGCCAAATGTAAATACCTTCGGGGCTTTCATAAAATTACCGGAAGCAATTCTGGGAGCAAACACGCGATGTATTTGTACGACTGCACGAACACTGTTTTGTTCGAACTTTTTTGACGACTGAAATTAGGACTTGAATTGATTTAGTTTCATGTTCTCGTTCAGTTTTGTGTTGGGCATCATGCCGTGTATTTGTGATATGTGTTTTTTATGTTTTCTGTGCTCGACTGATTCTGTTGAGTGCTGCCTTCCAAGTCCGATATTTCATTATTTTTATAATACAAGAACATTAAATAAATAAACGCGGACAAATGAAACAAGACTCGGCTATGAGAGATATACCAATTTCTCGTTGTTATACAATATTATACAAGTTAATTTGATGTCATGATCAACAACGGGTGGCGTTGCAGTGGAATAGAGACACAGCAGAAATTAAACCAGACTCACGTTGCTAGGGAATTGAAAGTATCGTTTGCTAATTAATTTCCGTAAGTCGTGTTATGCGACAGAAAAATGTTCTACATACTTCTCCACCCGATGAATATATAACATCATCAAGGACCTCCTGATACTATACGGCAGTATACCCGACGTAATTTTGCCTACGAGCTTCAGCTTGGTAATAAAAACCAGAATTATAGTAATACTTTATTACAAAACCTGTCGCCACAGAGACCAAGAATAAATATGTGAACACAAAGTTAAATACAACCTAAGTAATTTATTCTAAGACTGATTTTAACAACTGTTACACATCCTCAACGCTGAACCCGAGAATGAGTACTATCGACTCAACGTATTATGTTCAAACAAACGTCAAGGTTCTCAACTAAATGGATAGCTGGCTGAATAGCACTCCACTTGGTTTCCGCCAAAACTGTACTGAGCAAAACTTCTAACCGAACACCTCTAGGCTCTTGAGTAATATATTTGGTATTAGCGGTAGGAATTTTTCTAAAACTTGGTCGAAAGTATAAACAATATGTCGGAACGTAGTGTTCAAAATTTCATTAAATTATTTTTTTGCATCATGGTTAAAACATAAATTTAGTTACACAACCAACCAAGATGAAATTCACAAATATACACTACGGCTTTGAATAAGCGACACTATAAATGTAATCTAGCACACTGCCAACCAAGAAAATTAATCACCCCTATATTATATAGTCCCGACTGTTAAAGGCCGAATGGAAAGTTTCAGCAAACAAAAGGCAGATGCCTACGCTGAATGACTTAGGTACAACAGCAAAACTGCTGAACTACATAGTTTCAGCTGCCTTAAGCCCAAAAAGTTAAGTAACAGTAAAAAACGTAAAGGCACGGTTTTAGCTGAATGATCAAGTTTCAAAACTATTAACTGACATGGATAGAGCCAGCCAGAGATCGTACAGAAAAGAATACATTTCAGAAAGGATATGTGTAACAGACAAGGACATGCAGTATCATACTTTATTGCTTTTTTAGCCTCATTGTCGAGGTATTCAACTTTTTGTAGTCGCTTACGGCTACCAATAGTCTTAAATTGGATTTCAGACAAAACTGAATTTCCCTCAGTCGCTTTTTCAGGAAATCGTATTTGAGCAATTATCAAACTATTGCATAACGATGATCGCAAGCCAAAATATAGCATTTGGTTATTGGTCCCTGAATGGTTAACTTTCTAAGAGTGAAATGGCGTCTGTAACGAATGTCCTAAACACGATTAGTTTAGGTTAATGCCCCTTTCAAAAATGTTTGCCTTATTTATGTTGACATGTTAAATTGATTGTCGCAGATCGATTTTTGGCATATTGTAACGTTTAGAATGAGAATGAATTAAATCGAGTTTGCTAAATTCCAGAGACACTAATACAATACATATCCCCAAGGAACAAAGTTGTCACGTGCCTGTAAGAAAGTTTCTATTACATTCACACGCATCATGACACCATCTTGAATTATTGCCGAGTCTTGTAGTAGTACATTATGCTCTTATCACCTATCCTATATTGCTCACAACTGTAATGATTTCAATTCATTAACCCAAATATCCTGACAGAAAATGGACACTTATTCAAAGAAACTAACCCCTAAGGTGCACTTTAAGTTGAATGTATGTCGCTTTTCAGTACATAATCAACGACGTTAACTGGTTTATTGCTTCATTAAAGGAAACAAATGTATACAGCATGACATTTTCTGAATTCTAAATACGTGAGCAGTTTTGCAAATAAGGCCTTAGGAGAGGTTAAAATGGTTCTGTAAACAAAGTGTTCGTTAGATGTCGGGAAGTGTTTGCTACGAAAATGAATATCGGTATTCAGCACTGAATCGCAATTATTTCGCGCATCATTTTATTTTCGTCAATAACGGGAAGTTTAAGTCATTGACTTATACGTCATTTTCCAACAGCTTTATTACAGTAATATACTGCGGCCATTGGACCAAACCAGTCTTCCTAGAATTAATCTACAACTACAAACTACTACAATTCAGTCACGTATGTATACCACGACTGTATACATATACATGTATAGCAACTGTCATAAAAGAACAAATATCACTGGTATTGTCTTATTGTACGAGATATTTTCAAATAAAAATGTCGGAAGGTTATTTACCTAAAATACTGGAGATGCCGGGGATCGAACCCGGGGCCTTTCACATGCAAGCGAACGCTCTACCACTGAGCTACATCCCCAAGATGAATAATGGAGATTACTTCTTGCTTATTATTTGTAATAAATAATATGTCCTTATTGTCAATTATATCTAGCTAAAAGTACTGGAGATGTCGGGGACCAAACCCATCGTTAATAAATTATGAGTACACTTAGGCCATTGAAACAACCAACTGATGTTAGCAGCAACATTTGATGCATCCATTGACAGGTGCTTTATTTAGGATTCTATCAATGGTGGTGAGCTTTCCTGTGATAATACAGACGTCACCACTCACACAGTATATAACTAGTGTGCTAATAAGCCATCACTGCCAATAATAACACAATCACAATCAACATGATATTTCGACTGCTGCGTCATCTCAAAACTATATTCACCAGAATACAACTAAGTGAGATGTATACAACTGACGACGGTGATTAACACAAAAAGACATGTATTTAAGTTTAATAAATGTATAATGAAAATTCAATTTCGGTTTATTTTTTTTAAATATTTGCATAGTCTTGTATCATACAGAAGACAACATGAGCATACTATGACATTTTCAATAACAGCTTTAACCAGAGAAATATACATGTTCATGTATACACTAGTATATCAAGAGTCGAAGTGTATCTTATTTCGTTAAACAAAGCTTCAAATATCGTTCACAAATACCATGCGACAATATTGTATTGTATTGTACCAAATCCAGAAGCGACTAAAAAACACGAAATATTGGCAAATCCGATTTCCAAGGAACAAAACTGTGAAGTATAATGAGTCAATTTCAAAATTCGCAGGTTCTTAGCACCCACAATTTCATCAATATTTTTGGTCAAATATAATGGTTTTAATTGTACAATCTTGGACAGTTATGTATAGTCTTCACCCTTGATTAAGACTATATATATATTAACTTCAAACTAAAACCACTTAAGTAAATTGTCTGTGGTGTAGCGATCAGGAAATTGAACAAAAAATTTAAACAAATTGAATTCAGCTGATTTTTAAGTCCATAGTAACGAAACTACTCATATCTGAATACATTTTGCTGAAATTCTAAAATGAATGAGTCACTGGAAATTTTATAGCAAAACAATGAGCCAATGTCAAATCAGAACATTTTCTATTACCTTGTTTTGTATCTATATTACAAAGCAAACTGTTTTGTTTATAATTGAAAAGGGCGCTATATAAATCTGGTCTATTTATTTATTTGTTTTCTTTCATATATGTAGCATTTCCTGCAGGTTCTCTTTCAGATACATCTATTTTTAAGACTGTTTTCATTTCAATTACATCCCAAAGCCTGATTTACATTGTTACACCGCAGACATTGTTACACCACGGACAGGTGTGTTACAATATAGACAAACACATTAATGTGCTTAATTGATCAAATTTAGGAATAAACTGATGAAAATGGGTATTACAGTCGTATGTGCTATATTTAGTGCTACCCTATATATCTATGCAGACACAACAAGGAAGTCATGTGTTAACTCAGGTTGCATTCATTAAAGAAATTTTCCATGGTGTAACAGTTATATTACATTTAGTAGTGTTCTTATGACAATGCTTTTGGCAACACATATCTGCTTTAAAAGTTGTGTCGATGAAATGCAATCATAAGCAATTAAAAGAAGTCAATATATTCTGAACTTCATAGTTAATGTACTCATTTTGTCTGTGGTGTAACAAATTGAAATTGTTAAACCAAAGACATTTACACCAAAGACATTTTTGAGATGTTATCGTAAAAACATATATTGTTTATAGTACTTTGATAATGAGAATACAATTTTACTCATTTGTACATGTTTACCCAACTTATAATGTCAAGTCACCGATTAGAAATTGAAAGCGGAAGATGGACTAAGCCCAACAAGATACAGAGAAATGAAAGAAAATGTAAAATTTGTAATTCATTAGAGGACGAGTTTAATTTTATACTAGAATGTTCTCTCTACAATAATTTACGTAAAACATACATTGATAAATATTTCTGGGAAAGACCAAATATACAAAAATTCATTGAACTTTTAACATCAGAAAATCATCATACCATCAAGCAGTTGTCAGTTTATGTATTCAAAAGTTTTTAATTACGCGACTGTACCATATTTGTGTAACCATGTGGACACTTTTCTCTGTTATATTGTTTTGTTCATATAGTCACTGATTTTGTTGAAATATAAAATACTGCCATTACCATCCAAATAATTCTGAGCATGCTTTAAACCACATTTTCTATATATACTGTATCATGTCATTTGTGTTTATGTACATATATGTAAACTGTTGGGCTTCAAAAAGAGTATATTAAGTCAGACAGGGAAGGCAGCACTCAACTTAACCAGCCGAGCACAGAAAACATTAAAAACACACAAAGCACAATGCCCAACTAAACAAGCGCAGATCCGCCCAAGTCCAAGTTGTCGAAAAGTATAATAAATTATAACTAGCTGAATGACCCAGTAGAAAAGATACAGCAACCAAAAGGCGGAATGCCTACGCTGAATGACCTAGTAACAACAGTAAAACTGCTGAACTACATAGTTATAGCAGCCTTTAGTCTCAAAGTTAAATAACAGTATTAAAACGTTGAAAGGCCCGTATAGTGGGATGACCTACTAACAAGCTGAATGACCCAGTTTCCACAGCAAAAGGACTATATTGCCCCGCTTTAGCTGTAAGAAATCTTAAAATGAAGAAGTGCCCAACACACTACCGACCAAGAAAATTAAACGCCCCTAGTCTCATTGTTAAAAACTGAATAAAAAAGATTCAGCAAACAAAAGGCAGAAAGCCCACGCTGAATGACCTAGTAACAACAGTAAAACTGCTGAACTACATAGTTTTAGCAGCCTACAGTCTAAAAGTTAAGTAACAGTATTAAAACGTTGAAAGGCCCGATTTCAGCAACAAAAAATCTGAAAACCTTAAAACGAGTGACCCAGTTTCATTAAGTAAAATGACGTAATTGAACAAATCGAGATATGACGTACTGAATTGCAAGCAATACAGAAGTCCCCCATCGGTGTAAAGCCATTGTCAATATGTATGTTGCCATATCAACAAACCAATAGTCCCCTCCGGTCAAGCCTTATGTTTGAAATAAATATCTATCTATCATATATCTTCAACAAAAAAATAGAACTATTCTGAAAAATATGCTTGCAGATGCATAATAAACAGCGTTACACAACAGACAAAGAAAAAAATACGACCAGGGATACAAACATTAAATAAATAAATATCAATTTAATTAAATTGCATTCATTGCTGTTGTGTGAAGGATGATGAACTCTTCGAAATTAAAGAAGTGATTTGGTATTTTAGGGGATCATGATATAAAATTAGGTACCTAATTGACTTCGTTACACCAAAAACACAAAGCTATGGGACATGGATAAAACATGTTTTTTACAATATATTTTCTGTATATTATTAAATCTTCACCACCAAAATAAACGTACAAGTTGTGTCTCAAAACATATGACAACATCAAATACTGTTAATAAAAGCATGTCACTGTGGTACTAGGACATTCATTTGTTCTGAGTTATAGGCAGTAAAAACTCAAATATGAAAAATTACTGATGACAATCATTTAGTTTTGCTGTGTTACTATAAATACAGTATATGTAGCTTCACATAATAAATGTTTGAATATAATTTATCATATGTATGTGCAAGTTATTCAGTAAGGACAAGAAAACCTGCGAATTTTGAAATTGACATATATAAGTCTACCTTGCCAATCAGTAATTTTCTTGTCGACAATACAATATACAGTTATACTACTGCGAACAATTAATTAAAAGACGCATTAAATAATGGAAAACAAACTTGAAGGCATAAAAACACCCACAATGTCGCGAACGAGATGTTTGTGAAAGTGTAAAAAGGTTGCAATACTATAGTTGCTTATGTCAGAAAAAAACTTGAACAGACGGTGTTCAACAGGTTTTTAAGATGGTAATGCAAAATATGGTAATGTAAACAACATGAGCACAAATCAGACACATAATTATCGCCCACAATATTGTAATCAATACCGTTTCCTGGGAATTATTGTGATGTGCGTTTTGTATTTAGCGCATAAGACGTCGTTACAGACACTTGTATTCAGTATTGCCAGTTTACAAAAAATGTTGGATAATACAATCGCAAACACCGATAACGTGATTCAAAGTTATGCTAACATTTGTCTTGATATTACGTGATAAGTGCACTATCTATCGTTGTGGCAGATCACATAATGTCGTTTGTTTTGTCTCGTAAATCTGAAATGTCGTTAATCAGCAATGGAACAGAAACTCTTCCCGAGAAACACAACTTTGATGTACATAATGAGTGTTTCTTTTATTCAATGCAAAAATGGTACTAAGTATACATGTACTCACAAGTATCGCGGAAAGCTTAATCTTGTGCCTTGAATGTGTTTCTGGCATTCTGTGCTTGGTTGGTTCAGTTGGGCATGTGACTTGTGTGTTTTAATGTTTCCTGTGCTCGGCTGGTTGAGTGCTGCCTTCCCTGTCTGACTAAATATTATCTTTTTTTAATACTAGGATGTTTTTTTGATTCTTTAATTAAAAGAACACAATTGTGTTTACCTGTTTTTTAGTGCAGGCTATGTAAAATATTATTTCTAAAGGTATGTGCCATCATATCCAACTATTTGTCCCATTTGTATTGAATGTGTTTTCAAGTCGACCACAGTTACCTTCCCTTGACTGGTGTTATACCGGTTTTAATCTGATCGATCTTATCTCGATTGCGTAATCGCGCTATGCTAACTCAGCGGGTTGTCGGAGTGTATAAATTAATGTATATCATTTGCTGGAGGGGTTTTGTGCGTTCAGTTACACTTTGGTATTTTTGACATTTTGTATTATGATGCATACCAGGATCTTTTTTATGGGCATATCTCTCATTATAAAATTGTGTTCATAAGGTAGGTATCATCAAGAACATTTAAATGCTTCCATGGTATCATTCAGAATTCGTTGATCATGTGTGAGGAATCTAACAATTATGCATTTGTTATACTAGTAACCGCAATACATGTCACGATATGCATATTCGATGGATGATAAAAAAATAAACGGTTACTAGTAACTGTACAATGCTTGAGTATGTGTGCAATATCACAAAGTACAGTTTAAATGAAATTTAGCAACCACTGCTGATTTTTCAAGTATGTTGTACGGTTGATTGTTAAGTTGAATCTTCGACCATACAATTATGGAACTGGTTTTTTTAATATCTTGAAAAATAAAAAAGTTCTGACAATTTTAAGTTCGTGAAATAGAGCGTTTTTTTCTTGAATTAAATAGGAGAATATTCGCGCGCTTGCGGACCCGACAAAACTCAAATTTTCCCTCTAATTGTCACAAATATTTTATTTTTTCAAGATATCGGGATGAAACTTTTGTTCAACTTATTTATGTTGGACAAGTGCTTTCAAAGTTATGAAGAGTTGAAATGTTAAACAAATACTAAATCAGTTTTCATTGTTTTAATCAAATCATATCAATCATATAACCAACAAAGTCATAATCTTCATTTTCAAGTTATCACAAAATGTAGTTTGGCTATTTTGACCTGACCTTTATGCAAGACGGATTTTTCTCACCTTTTTGACGTTTAAATTTCATTTTACAATTCGTATATATTCAATTAGGTGGTACAACGTGTCAATTAACCAGTTTATTTAACAAGTGTCATAGGAATGACATGATTCTTCATTTTTATGTCTCACCTGTTCGATTATTATAATTTTAAATTATGCGTGAGCTTATGACATTTCACTTTTAATTATTTTAATGCATGTATTACTTTCCAAATCGGCAATAAAGTAAAAGTTTCAAATCTCTAAAATCATAATAAAGTATGTATACAGGCAATATAGCGGTTATAACCCTTCACGCGAATGTACCACTTTTATTACCCCACATGCTGTGACAATCGCAGCGGGGCGCGTCATAAAACAATTGACAATGTGCAAATTAAATATGTGTATTACTTTTTTACTAAAAAAAAAAATGATACCTGTTTTAAAAAACCGTAAAAAGGGGGCAGATCTTATTATCACATTTCTTATATCAAAACACCAATCTGACGGGAAGAAATTAAACTATTAATCAAGTTTGCACAAAATATATTCCCCGAGAAACAAAAGAACGACGGACAAGAAAGTAACCAAGTTTGATATCAAATCCGTTCATTTCCTTCTTTGTTCAATGTGAGAGATAGTCATGTTCAAAACCTTTAAAAAGGGGGTTGATCCCATAAAGATACAACTATGAAATTTAGTGCATTATATTGTAGACATATCAAACTACAAAATATGTTTGCACATAAGAAATATCTCAAATAGTTATTATCATATGGACAATTTTACGTGGAGTCCCCATGCCTTCCAATGGTAAAAAAATTGTCACATGTGCAAATACAAATGGGACAAATAGTTGGATATGTTTGTAAGGTTGTTTTTGCTCGACTTTCGTAGAAAAAAAGAGCTGTTTTTGTTGCAAGGTCGTGTGCGGGGACGTTAGATATGTTTTTGTTGGTGTCCATTTCTCAAAAACTATCAAGGTTTTCACATAAAAATATCTATTGTCGTGAAAGGGTCGTCTGCGTAGGCGTCCACGGGGCGTTGGGTAGCGGTTACGTTGCTGTCCATTTCTCAAAACCTTTGGAAGGTATTCGCTTTAAACATATTTCCTCTTGCGGCGCGCTTAGTCAAAACTTACATCTCATACCATTTGATATGTCAACACTGGGACTAGATAAAAAATAAAGTCATCAACTCTTAACCCATCTAACACATATGGTAGGTACTATTAAAAATATGGAGATGCCGGGGATTGAACCCGGGGCCTTTCACATGCGAAGCGAACGCTCTACCACTGAGCTACATCCCCAACTCATATATTGTAGATAGCAATTGTAATATTGGAGTTTGAGTACTACTAACGAATCATTATTTAAATCATAACATATATTTATTCGTATTTAAAAAGTGATAAGCCGACGTTGAAAGGGGATAAGTCGGCATATTTTATGTCGTTTCGCGGTTTAACTGTGTTGTAATTACGATTGTATTTTATTACTAAAAATGCAGAAGAAAATTTAAAATACTTGCATCTTCAATTAAACAGTCGTATGTTCTTTCAAAAGAGATATTAGCGAATACTGGTTAAAGCGTGCAGAGAGCCCCTACTATAAACATGTGAAACACTGTTCACAAAATAATGAGAAAAAAGCAATATATTTAATAACAAAAAATCTGGAGATGCCGGGGATCGAACCCGGGGCCTTTCACATGCAAAGCGAACGCTCTACCACTGAGCCACATCCCCTAGTTAATTACAGTACTAGAGAAAGTACCATGTTATTCTTACTTTTAAATAGCAAACATATTAAATTGATATGTCCGAAAGTGAAATTACTAAAAATACTGGAGATGCCGGGGATCGAACCCGGGGCCTTTCACATGCAAAGCGAACGCTCTACCACTGAGCCACATCCCCAATTTATAATTTGTAGGTAACATTAACGGTTACAATTAGTAACATTACACTAGACTAATTGTCACATGATATAGATAAATGAAAAGTATGTCACAGTATCAGTTAATGTGTATACAATATTCAGATGTTCCCTTAATTTATATATCGTCATGTATGGCAAATGGATAGAGTTTATCTCATGGAAGTTTTGGGAACAGACTAAATCACAGTGTATAAACGAGTCAACTTCCGTTAATCGCAATAATGAGTACACGTTGAATTGTATAGTATTGCAATAATGAGTACAGTGATGGAAAATCACCGGATGTTTCAATCTCAATAATGAGTACACGTTGAATTGTATAGTATCATAATAATGAGTACAGTTATTTGGTTTATACGCGGTGTAAATGGACTATGCGTATATTCTTTTGCAAGTAAACTAGAAATATGCATGTCCGTTATAAGGATACAGATAAAGCCTGTTTTAAAGCCAGTTAAATTGCGCAAGTATACCGAGTAAATGCACTTCAAGAACACGCATGATATAATATAACAAACTGCTGTTCGAGTTGAGTTATGCCTCCGATTATCCATTATCATCTTGTTACGCCAAATGGACGGTCGATGTTCGTTTTCAAGAAAGTATAGAAACAGGTCTGATCTGGTCGAGTAGCCTGGTCTGGTCGTTCAGAGGTTATCTACATGTAGTATGAAATAGAATGCGAATGTTCATAAACGTGGCGTCTACACCATTGAATACTAGCGATGCCAAGGGAATCAATATATTTTAAATCCGAAGCATTTGTCGTATTTGACGGTTTTCGCATGTTTGCATGTACAGTGCCAAATGAGCGATAAAAGGTATTACCATTTAAGTCGCGACTCTCTTGACTTGAACCATACCGACTGTCTTTAAGATCAGCCGTCGAAATCTGAAGTCGAACCCGCAGAATCCCATTCCCTGCCCTGGTGCGTATCCAGAAACAAAGAAGCACGGAAGTGAATATTTTCTGGGTTTTAGTTGAAGCGTTGTTTTCTTCAAATGGCATGGACATTTCTCAAATATGTAGCCACTGGCCTCCTGGCAATCAGGAACACGACCAATGAATGATGTTCATGCATGAACTACAGTTAAACCAACTTTGGCTACGGAAAATAATTATGTAAAATTGTTACTGCTTTTGAATTTGAACTTGTCAAAAGGTGTCAACATATGAGTTTAGTTTTCAAGTAAATTGATTTGGATAACTGTACATGGGTCTACGCGTGACACTTTCATGATACAATATAGTCCAGTCATTCTAAAGTAAAAAATAGGCCTAACCTCAAACAAATTGCAAAAGAAACGATTTTGACTGTTTTGGCATCAGAAAACATTGACAAATAACATATCAAAAGTCTAGAAAAATCTAGGATGGGGAAGTTGCCGAAAAATTAACATATCTAAGGTCACTATTGGAAACACTAAAGCTGCTTTTATGACAGTGTTAATTTTCATTTCCATGTAACCTAAGTGCACATATCCATAAAGTACATAGTAAAGTAATTGGAATATGAACAATATTACAAGCAGATGAAAATAACGTGGCATAGATAACAAATAAAACCATTTTTGATTTAATGTAGATGCTTAAAAACCAGTACAAGTGGGTGGGGTAATGGAGTGTGACAATCTCAGAAACAAGTTCCGGTGTAACCTCTAGATCAACAAGGTATACTGTATACCGAAATAAATTGTTATATGTGAAAGTTCTGACATTGCAAGCATAAATTGCAAAAGTGATGGGGTCTGTGAAATTCAAGATGGCGTCCAAGATGGCCGTCTATTTTAGAATTACCAGTTAAAATTGAAATAGATACATGAAAATAGCAGGAATATACATGACAAAATTCATTGAAATTAATGTCCTTAAATGATGTATATGTATTTAAGAAACCACAAACCTCGTTAAACAAATATTTTAGATACATTATTTATGTTGAAAATCTTCAAAAAGCAATGTCAGTCAATGTTATTTGCAGGTAAAACATACGAAAAACAGGTACAGAGGCAATTTCACCTTTCTAATCTCTTATGTCTTTGGTTATGATTTATAATGTTGATTAATACATATCTAAAATACATTTTTTTATGAATAAATGGTATAATATGTTAAATAAAAAAACACTACTACAATTGGAACACAGTGCATCCGTGCAATCTGAGGTATAATATGTGGTTTTATTACCCCACCCACCAATTTCACACAATGAATGTGTTATCTGTGAAGTTTCACTCACTAACTTCGTCGTGCATAAAGTTTATTAAATCATAAAAGTAAATTGGTACACAAACAAAACTTTTATGCCGGAGATTACTCCGAGAAATCCAAGATGGCGTTCAAAATGGACGTCGTTGTATAGGAAAAGTCATTAATTTGGCTATATAGATGATACAGGTAAATGTATAATACTTCCAACTTTGTATCCTAAATTAGTATCGGTTCTTGACAACACGGCGTGTTCTATCAAATATTTCTGTCAATCACTGGTTGTAAATAGTATCTCTACTTCATTAAACCCCCGCACAACGAGTTGTAAGGAGGTATACTGGATTCAGCCTGTCTGTCGGCCTGTCTGTCCGTAGACGCATTCTTGTGGATGCACAACTCCTCCTACAGTTTTTGCAGCATTTCTTTCAAACTTTAACAGATGAACATCCTAAACATGTAGATGTGCATGAAGGAAAGAATTTGCGCTGCGACGATTTTTGACAGAATTATGGCCCTTTGTACTTTTATGCACTATAAAATATATAGTGTATATAGTGAATAGTTATGATGTGCATAAAGAAAAGAATTAGCTGCAATGATTTTTGCCACGCGGGGTATATTAGTCTGTCGAATGGCGTCAGTTCTAGTTATCTTTGGATACAGTGCGACTTGAAACTACTTCATATGTATGTATGAATCCGAGATCAAACTAGCAATAAGGTATAAATAAAAGCTGGCTGGTAATCATAGAACATATCGCACATCCATTGCATGTACAGGCATGGGTATACGGGTCCATTACATGTACATGCCTGGGTATACGGGTCCATTACATGTACATGCCTGTGTATGTGATCAGGTACTTGGTCGGTGGTCCATTTGGCTTTGTTATGGACATTGTTGTACGGTTTGTTGCCTTTTAGGCACAGTTTGTGAGATGTTAGATGGGGGCTTTCCATGTTAACCAGAATTGGTTCAGGATTACAAAGCTCGATGTTTCGCTTAATGTTCGCCAGCATAGTAATACTAGTTTCATAAATGCAAGCCTCAATACTAGATCGCCTGTGTTTATACTTGTCGGAAAACTTGTTGACATCTAGGAGTTCAATGCCCGACCTTAGGCCTGCGTTCAATGCTTGCTAGAACATGTCCATAGTAGGTACACGCTCGACATTAGATCTAAACCCAATGCTGACTGGAGAAGGTTCAGTTAGACATTCTTACTAGTGTATGTCCACAATGCAACATTCGACCTTAGATCTGCATTGAATGCTGCAGGAGTAGGTCCAATTAAACACAAGTTCAATGCTTACTAGATTATGTCCACAGTACAATGTTCGATACTAAACCTACAGGACAAGGTTCAGTTAGACTTGCGTTCAATGCTTACAAGAGAAGGTCAAGAGTGCAGGAACCGATTTTAGACCAAATTGGAATAGGTTCAGTTAGACTATACGTTCCTAGCTGGAGTAGGTTCAAGTAGACCTACATTAAATGCTTGCTGTGGTTTGTTAAGAGTACCGGACTCCTAATACATACCTTAAATACTTGCTGTAATACAAATGTAGGGCCAGTTCAGACCTACGTTCAAGACTTGTTAAAATGGGTCCATTTAAACTATCGTTCAATGCTATCTATGATTTACAGTCAACTCACCCCCCTACCAACTCACCCCCTGACCAACTCACCCTGGATTTGGATAACTCGCCCTACGCAATGACCAACTCACCCCCCTCAAAAAAATAACATACCAACTCACCCCCCTAAAGATATTTTTATTAAATTTAATCGATTTGTTGGAAAAAATCACTTTGAATTGGTAATAGTTTATTATGAAATTATTAATATGTTCAATTATGTGATATTGGAGGCGTTTTTTTGTAAAATTAACAGTATTTTCAAACAGTGGCCATTTTGAAAACGCTGTAATAACAGTGAAAAAAGCGAAAAACAAAGGAAAAAAATAAAACAATTTGTCAAAAAACATTATGATTGAAAAAATTAGGACTATAATTAGATCTATTATATCAATTGTCAATAGTCAAATACCTTGTTTAAAAACATTGAAAAATTAGATAACTTGCATAGAAAATCATAGTTTCCGAACGATCAAGTTTTGAAAATAACGAAGGTAAATAACTAACAAACTCGCAAGTATTCGAGAAAGCAGAGATCTGTTAATTTATTTGTGTATAAATACACTTTATTATCATGAATTAACACTAAGTTTAAAAAAAAAAAAAATAATATTCTACATATAAAATTGATGGGGGGGGGGGGGGTGAGTTGGACATTTCGAAATTGACATCGGGCGAGTTGTCCAAATCCAGGATGAGTTGGTAGGGGGGTGAGTTGGTAGGGGGGTGAGTTGGTCGGATACCCTATCTATAGTATGTCCTCAGTGCAACGATCGACATAAGACCTGCGTTCAGTGCTTGCTAGAGTTGGTCTACAGTGCAAGGCTAGATCTAAAACTTAAGTTCAATGCATACTTGTAAGATTAGGTTAAGTGAGACCTACGTTTTGAGTTGGTTTGAATAGGCCAAGAGTATGTGCAGCCCTAAATCTAGACCTGTGTACAAAGCTAGGTTAACGTAAGTAAGTATGTAGACTCTACATGTGTATGATATCACTAATTTAATTCGTCAAAGACACAAACAATATCAATAGAAACATACACAAACTGTATTGTTACCCGTAAGGGCGATTAAGACAATGTCCATAATGCGCTTCCGTAGAGAGGAATTGTATGCATAATCTCAACGTCAAAATAACGCCGATTTATTTTCATAATCCATCGTAAAATATTTGACTTTTGTATATAACAAGATTATTACTGTTCCTATTTTTAAATAATCAACTGAAATGGTTGATGTGTACGTGTTATTTGATATTTAAGTAACATATTCACGGAAATATGACGAGATTATGCCTTCGTAATGACATAGTTCATTGCACGCGCTAAGTTGATATGACGTCACTATGGCGAGTTATATTTGCCATGTCGTAGTTCGAAAAAATGAACAAGTTTAAGGTTAAATTTCATCGCTTTCCCCACCTTAGATTTTTCTAGACTTTTTGTATGATTATAAGCATACATTTATCTACATGATTATCGAAAAAATAATTCTTTTGCAATTAGTTTGAGGTCAAATCGTAGAATGACTGGACTAATATGCCAAATGTAAATATCGGGGCTTTCATAAAATAACTGGGAGCAAACACGCGATGTATTTGTACGACTGCATGGTTAAACCATTTACATTGTTTAGTTCGAACTTTTTGACAACTGAAATTAGGACGTTTATCGATTTAGTTTCATTTTCTAGTTCAGTTTTGTGTTGGGCATTATGCCGTGTATTTGTGATCTGTGTTTTTATGTTTTCTGTGCTCGGCTGATTCTGAGTGCTGCCTTCCAAGTCCGATATTTCATTATTATTTATAATACAGGAACACTTGTAAATAAATATGGACAAATGAAACAAGACTCGGCTATGAGAGATATACCAATTTCTCCACGCTATACAATATTGTACAGGTTAATTTGACGTCATTATCAACAACGTGTGGCGTTGCAGTGAAATAGAGACACAGCAGAAATACACCAGACTCACGTTGCTAGGGAATTGAAAGTATTGTTTGCTAATTAATTAATTAATTTTTGTCCGAAACCGACTTGTTACAAAAAATATTAACTGACAGGGATAAGCCAGCCAGATATCGTACATAAAAGGATGCATTTGAGAAAGGATTATTGTAATAGATAACAGACAATGGCGTGTATTTGTAGAACGCATCTATCTCAAACCATTATTTCGCCAGTTGTTTTAATATTATAACGGTTTTGATGGAAATACTTGACGTGTCTTTAGTAATAAATGATAGCATAATTATTTATTATAAAGCACCATTCGCTAGGCAAAAACTGCATTGTATAATAATAAAAAAACATATGCAAAACACTATACTCATGAACGGGCCAAAATGAAGGAGTCTACGTAAGGCTCCTATAAAAATGGAGATGCCGGGGATTGAACCCGGGGCCTTTCACATGCGAAGCGAACGCTCTACCACTGAGCTACATCCCCAGGATGAGTATCATTGGTACAAATTATTATATTGATGGCTGCGTTCAAACGATGATAGGAACATGATAAGACCATATTCATGAACAAATCATAAAGAACATTAAGTCAAAATGTTCTGTCGGAAGGCGGGTGCTTCAAGTCGTCTATTAAAAGCGCTAGGCGGACACCTGTATCTTGAAAGCACGACACATTGCATTCTATTGACTCTGGTCACAACCATCTTCTCCTTGAAGGTAAAATGCAATTGACTATCGTTTGTTTCGTATTGCTAAAGATGTGTCGGCATATTTTTGTTCAAAATTTGCAGTTTATATGTCAAGTAAATACAATTGTATTTTAGTATAAAAATGAAAAAGAACATTATACATGTAGTTAAACATGTACGGAACTTTAATTGCACATATTAAACAAACTGCGTAGTCACAAATGTTGAAAATTTTCAACGTACACAGCGCCCATCCCTAAAATAAAGATAAATTCTACTAAAAATACTGGAGATGCCGGGGATCGAACCCGGGGCCTTTCACATGCAAAGCGAACGCTCTACCACTGAGCCACATCCCCGATGAATAAATACGCTTGAATATTCCCTCAAAAATGACGAACAAATTAACTGGCAGAAAAAATGATCGAAAACAAATGATGTACATGCTCTTTTAAAATCCGCTAATAGGAAGAGAAAATCACGAGAACATAGTTTAGAAAAAAGTACACGTAACCGAGATTATCAGGCGAATCAGGTGTAATGTTTTGTCTGATAGATCATACTATTCAAAAACAGAATTGAAATTTAAAATTGTTGTAGGCCTACCAGGAGCTCCAAAGACGCCAAGAAAGATTTTAAATGAAGTAGTAATTTTAAGCGCTGAAGGCCTTGGGCTAAACTTTATTCGCTTGTGAAGCACTTGAAGACTAAACTGAGTTAAGTTTTAATCCTTACCGGATATATGTCTGTCGTTGCCGTTTTGTGATGAGTACATTTTCTGTAGAGACATGTAGTTTTCAATTGAACGAGGAACAACAAAAATGTTGAATTAAGAATGCTCAATGCGTTTGTAGAACTTAGTTTGATATTGGGTCGTCTGGGTCAAACACTTGGCGACAAGGTCAAATCATAGAAAAACATTGCGTAGTCACTAGAGGTTGCAATTTGGAAATAATCTTTATGAAACTCGGTCACAATGATCATCTAAAAAAATATAGACCAAGTTCGATATTAGGTCACCTGAGGTAAAAAAAACCTTGGTCACTAGGCCAAATCATAGAAAAACATTGTGTAGTCACCAGAGGTCACAATTCGGACCTAACCTTCATCGCAATGATCATCTGAACAAGAACTAGGTAAAGTTGATATTGAATCTTTCGGGTTCAAAAACTAGATCACAGGTTCAAATCATAGGTAGATATTGTGTAGTCACTAGAGGTCACAATTTTTACTTCATCTTTATGACACTCGGTCAAAATGATCATCTGAACAAGCTCTAAGTCAAATACGATATTGGGTCATATGGGGTAAAAAAATAGGTCACATAATAAAAAGGGCACAAATGGCCCTACATGTAGTAGTAGTAGTTCATGTAGGCCTCTAAAGTGACATCATTTACAACTAACTCGGGAAAACCGGGAAAATGCTAAAACAAATTCCCTACAGGAAAATATCAGGGAAGTTCAAAATTGGGCAAAACTCGGGTAATTATATATATAATCAAGGAATTTTTCAAAAAATGAGGTAAAATGTGTCTACTGGCAGCGTCTCTTTTTGACCTTAGTTGTATAGTTGTATTTCTTCAAACATATTGTTAGCAACATGTATTTATTTAAAAGGTACACATTATGAATTTGGTGGTGAAGTTACGGGTATAGGGGGAGGTTGGATGCCATATTTTCAGCTGTATCCGAGTTGCGAATACCGCGATCAATCATGGAAAATATTTTTCAGTTAGGGAAAAATCAGGGAATTATCTTTTAACAGCGTTATATTTGTTATAAATTTACTAAAATGTAACCCATATTGAAGGATAAGAGCCAAATTTGTGGCAAAGTGTACCCTAAACAAGGATTATCTATTATTTGATCTAGTGGCCTGGTTGTTAAACCAATATGGAACTTATCCTAAATTTCGATCATTTTGACCAAGTTTCAAAAATATTAGGCCAAAATTGTGACGTCTAGTGACTACACAAGGTTTTTCTATGATTAGATCTTATATATCTTATGACCGACCTAGGTTTTGACCCAGGATGACCTTCCATCGAACATGACCTACATTTGTTGAGATAATCATTGTGACTAACTTGCATACAGATTATACCAAAAGTGTGACCTCTAGTGACTACGCAAGGTTTTTCAGTGATTTGATCTAATTACCTAGTTTTTGTCCCCGAATGACTTTAAATCGAACATGACCTACATTTGTTGAACTAATGGTTGTGACCAACTTTCATAAATATTAGACGCAAATTGTGACTTCTTATGACTACGCCAGTTTTTTCTACGATTTGACCTTGTGACCTAATGTTCGACACGAAAATACACAAAAAATATCGTACTTTACCTAGATTTACTTGAGACGATCATTGCAACCAAGTTTAAAATTGTAACTTAGTAAAGACTACACATTGTCAAGCAATTGTGGACGAACGGAAAACCTTGCATACAGGCTGAGCCTTGTGCAGAAAATGCAAATGATTAATAGGTGGATGGTTCGTTTTGTGTCTGGCTAAGCGGTGTCGTCGTTTCTGAGTGGCTTTGGATTGTCTGTGCGCTACAGTAATTATAACTGGTCACTAAAACAGGTGTTAAGTGCCGTGTGGCGGTTGTAAAAAGTCTCCCCGTACTTACTTCAGTGTAGTTATTATTTATAATTACCTCCCTTTGCGACTGGTTGTGCGCAAAGTTGGAAGTGTGTCATTCATTGCGGAGTAGGTGTATAGGCTTGCTTGAAATAATAATGACTTTATTTTCAGAGGCAACACAGTTGGGCAAGTCCAGTCCTCCCTGTTAGCCTCTATGGCAAAAATATCCATTTTTTGGATGTGGATGGTTCGTTATATGTCTGACTCTTGCGTGGGTGGCTAGGCGATGTTGTCGTTGTTTCTGTGTGGCTTTGGATTGTCTGTGCGCTACAGTATTTACATGCACTACTACAATGGCAGGTATGCGCTTGTTGAAACTAGGTCGTTCAGCTAGGGCTCTGCTTTTATAGTCCCCAACTGGTTTTTGACTGGAGGGGGACTATAGGTTTGCCCTCCGTTCGTTCGTCATACATTCTGGATCCTGACCATAACTGAAACAGTTTCCAAGCTAGAAATTTGGTATGTGGATAGGGGCATTTAGGGGATTATGCACGCCTAAAGATATTAATTCTGACAAAAATTGTGGTTGCTGAGGCAACAGAAACATTGAAAATGGCTTCAAACCCTACTTCTTTATTGCTTGCAATTTTTAATGACTTGTTATTGGTGAAAATAGATCATTCAGCTAAAACTAGGTTATTGTGATGTTATTGCTGGAACTAAGGCATTCAGCTCTTTATAGTTGGAACTGGGTCACTGCCATTTCGACTGCTTGGACTTACGCTTGTGTGATGTTTTTATTATGTTTTCTGTACTCGGCTGGTTAAAAAGATCATATTAAGTCAGACGAGTTGAGTGCTACCTTCCGTGTCTGATTTCCTATTATCTTTTTGAATGTGCATCTTTATTATAGGTTTGTCTATATATTACGTCATTTTTGTGTCGCCTGACTAGGTGACATAATAGGGATTACTTTGGTTGCCGGCGGCGGCGGCGACTCAAATTGCTTGTCCGGAGCATTACTTTGTCACCATTGGTTGGATCGACTCAAAACGTGCATATCATCTTATTGCTTTTTAGCTCATCTGTTACAAAAACGAAATTACAGCGGAGCTTTTGTGATCACTTTCGTTCGTGGTCCGTCCGTCCTTGTTCGTCACCCTACCGGTTTTTGACCGGAGGGGAATATAGGTTTGCCGTCAGTCAGTCCGTCCGTCAAAGAATCTGGATCCAGACATAACTCAAACAGTTTCCAAGCTAGGTTTATGAAACTTGGTCACAATTACGGCATTAGGCTTTTTGATCGCTGAAACTAATTCAGGCTACTTTTCGACAACTTGGACTTTCTACTTTTCGACAACTTGGACTTGGGCGGATCTTTACTTGTATAGTTGGGCATTGTGCCTTGTATGTGTTTTAGCTCACCTGTCACAAAGTGACAAGAGTGACCTTTTGTGATCACTCGTCGGCCGTCCACAATTTGCTTGCGTGGACACAAGATCTTGTGGTCGCAGTTTTAGCCAAATCATTATAAAACAATGATCATCTGACCAAAAAGTAGGTCAAGTTAGATTTTTGGCCATTTGGGGGTCTTAACTAGGTCAGAGGGTCAAATCATAGTAAACCCTTGCGTAGTCACGAGAGGTCACAATTTTGACCTAATATTTTTGAAACTCAGTCACAATGATTATCTCACCAAATTCTAGGTCAAGTTTGATATTGGGTCACCCGGGTCAAAAACTTGGTTAAATCAATAAAACTTTTCAGGGGGCAACCACGGATGTTCGATATCTTCACAAAGATGCTACAAGATTCCTAATTGTCGCACGTCAACACCTGGTTATCTATAAATTGCGGTAAAATCAGTCTCGGTGGATGTATCGATCCCCAAACGCTTACTTCCGAGACAATCATCTGCCGATGAAGCGTAAATCTCCCTGTGTCAGTCTGTACGGCCTGCGCTGCATAATCAACCAACGCCGTACAGACTTCATTAAGATATTGCTTCACAACACAGATCACCACAAATTTGACTTCCAATATATTGATAATTACAGTCACTGCCACGTGGGTTGCAGTAATAAATTTTCTAAAATTTTAAACAAATCTGTCCAATGCGAACTATCCCCTTTTCCTTTACATGTACTTAATAAACCAGTCGACCTAATCCATTTTTCTTATCGTAAGCGACCTTAGAACAAAACATTCACATGCTCATTGTTCCGCCATGACTTCACATCAGTCAAACTAAAATAAAACTCTTCAGTAATTCTAACGCCAGCAATTTGGTTACTTGAGTTCCCGTTACTCCAGAAAACGATGCAACTCACTCATGGTTCTGCCATATCATATGTAGGACAAGAACATTTCTTTGAAAAGCATTTACGATCGTGACACAATGATTTGTTGTAGAACGAATGAACACAATCTTGCCTTTGAATGTCTTTTAAAATGAATTGTTCTCTAGTTATAGCACCAACAAACTGATCCCCATATTTAACAATAGCCTTACACTGTTTGCCGGAGAAATACACAAAGTAAAATTCAATCTGTCTTGAATATAGCAACAATCTTATCGCAACAATCTAAACTAGGTATTACAGCCGTATTTCCTGTTGAAACTAGGTCATTCAGCTTTTTGATTGCCGATACAAGTTCCTTCAGCTTTTTCACAGCTGAAGTTTGAGTGGATCATTTTCTTGTTCGGTTGTGTGTTTGGCATTGTGCCTTGTATGTGTTTGTTTTCTGTGATCGGCTGGTTAAGTTGAGTACTGCATTCCCTGTCAGACTTAATATTATCTTTTTTAGCTCACCTGTCACAAAGTGACAGGGTGAGCTTTTGTGATCACTCTTCGTCCGTCGTCCGTCCGTCCGTCGTCCGTCCACAATTTGTGTAGACACTAGAGGTCACAATTTTAGCATAATCTTTATGAAACTTGGTCACAATGATCATGTTAACAAAATCTAGGTCAAGTTTGATATTGGGAAATCTGGGGTCAAAAACTAGGTCACAATGTCAAATAATAGAAAAACCTTGTGTAGTCACTAGAGGTCACAATTTTTTACTAATCTGTATGAAACCTGGTCACAATAATCACCACAACAACATCTAGGTCATGTTTGATATTGGGTCATCCGGGGTCAAAAACTATGTCACAAGGTCAAATCATAGAAAAACCTTGTGTAGTCATTAGAGGTCACAGTTTTGGTCTTATCTTTATGAAACTTGGTCACAATGATCATCTCAATAAAATCTAGGTCAAGTTCGATATTGGGTCATCTGGGGTCAAAAACTAGGTCACAAGGTCAAATCACTTCAATATGTCATTGGGTCTAAATGTGATGTAAATTATAAAGCATAAGACTATATGAAAACCTTGTACATGCAATAGAGGCTACCATTAGGGGTTCATGAACAACTAGGACAAGTTAGCGACCTATAGCCCTTTGGGCCCTCTTGTTTAAATTATCCAGCACACGCAAGTTGTTCTTGGCCGGATAATTGTTTTGAGATCCCGAACGTTAAATATTAGAATACTAGTAGTCAGCAGTGGGAAGAAATGACGTATGTGATACGTGGTTTATCACACATATCTTGCAGTCGGCAATGCTTTTTTCCACGACTCAGGAAAACACGCCGATCAAACGGAACAGTCCGTCGTATTTACTTCAAACGCCGATCTCGTCCATCTATGTCGGCCATTTTGATAACTTTGTTGCATTTTTGGACAATTTTATCAGATTTGATCCTCCTATTTAATGGTCTCAAATATTTTATCCTAAAGATCAACTTATGACTGAGCTTGAACCTGAGACTAAAGTTTTGGTGAGCACCAAAAGTTGAGCTTAGACCAAGCTCAACTTACGACTGAGTCTCAAATAGTTTTGTGAACGCGGGGCCAGGTTGTCATTGTTCAATTTCCCAGTTATTGAAGGGGTCAGTTGTTTTTCATTGGTACTTAACACATTTTTCAAACACACAGTCCAATCGAGTTGATCATAAACAATTTGTTTCTTACATGTAAGCAGTTGTTAGTATCTCTCCCAAGTCGGTATTCAATTAAACAAACAGTACATGTGTTCTTCTAAACGATCTGTGTCAATTAAAACTACTACATTGTGCAGTCCCAATTCACACTTAATAATTCTTTCAAGCTCAGAAGGCAAGCCACACTTGGGTAAATAGGTTCAAATTTCTCTGCATTAAAAAATTTAATCATTTCGTCATTAGCTAATCACTTAAAGATATCGGTAGCACGGAGACACATTAACAATCGTACACTGGCTTAGGCAAACGTTCGCACAATACCTAATGTCCAGTTCCAGCACATCTGTCCTTATGGCAAATTGCACTCTTGAACTGATAAGACATTTTTCAGAAACCTTTGATAAAATAGCTGTGTGAAGTTGGCTCAACATACGACATACGACATACAACATTAAAAAAATCGAATGTCGTCCAGCTCGACATACGACATTGGCGACATTCAAAAAATCGAATGTCGTCCAGCTCGACATACGACATTGGACGACATTCAAAAAATCGAATGACGTCCAGCTCGACATACGACATTGGACGACATTCAAAAAATCGAATGTCGTCCAGCTCGACATTGGACGACATTCAAAAAATCATCAAAAATCGAATGTCGTCCAGCTCGACATTGGACGACATTGGACGACATTCAAAAAATCATCAAAAATCGAATGTCGTCCAGCTCGACATTGGACGACATTCAAAAAATCATCAAAAATCGAATGTCGTCCAGCTCGACATTGGACGACATTGGACGACTTTCAAAAAAACGTCTAAAATCGAATGTCGTCCAGCTCGACATTGGACGACATTCAAAAAAACATCAAAAATCGAATGTCGTCCAGCTCGACATTGGACGACATTGGACGACATTCAAAAAATCATCAAAAATCGAATGCCTTGCAGCTCGAAGACGTTAAAACATAGTTGAGATGATGTTAGTAGTCAGTAATTTGGAAAATATCGTCTCTGGTGTACACTAGAATGTCTCGAAAATTACGTACATTACTCACCTTTACTAGCAATATCCATTGTACAGTATACCGCAGTGATGATTACATTTTAAATATTGTTACGACATTTTGACCCCATTCAAAACAATAATTAAAACCAGTGTATGTAGTTATTTATACCCGCGCGAAATCCCGTTCACAGCGGTCCCATGATTGTGTGTACCGTATTATGGAAACATATGCGTGCACATTCTCCGCTGTCGGCGGATTCGAAATGCATTATTGTTATATTCGAATTTTATTTGAATTGTATTCGAATTATCTTAGAAGTATTTCTAACGACATTTAGACAAGCTGTAATAATTTTGGTCATATCGAATCATCATTCGGAATGTGTTTCAAATTTTTAGTTTTTATTAATTCCGACTCATTCGGACCCATTCCGGCTGATTCGAGATTCGTATGATTGGGGTATCAATTACGTCTATCGCAAGCCCGATACCTGTAAAAACTACATACACATGGGTAACGAACTAGTATGTGTTTATCCACGTCCCTATTGTTTCGCTTACCAATCATGATGTAATAGTGTATGTTGAACGCATAGCTAGACTGATTCTGACCTTATAGCGGACAATAAAGGATCAACAAATACAAACTTTACATGACTGACTCCTTACATCCGCAAGTGACAATATTCGTTCATTCTACAATGATTGAACAAAAAGTGCAACACTTTAAATCCAAACATGCACACATAAACAAGGTAAAGTCGCGGAAATTGATTTTGTTTAGATAGGCCGTTCTGATATGGGTAAAATATGCTAGATCTAAATGTAAGTAAGATTATTAGCATAATATAACAGAGAAATGTGCTTTGTCAGTTGAGACGTTCAAAGTTAACATAGAATAACAGAAATAATGATCGTATATCAAATGCACGCCTTAATGTTATTATACCATTGTGTACATAATGTAACATGAGATAAAAAATAACTCTACCTAAAGCTAGGTAGCTAGTTCGGCCTCGGTTAATGTTCATCTTGTCGGTCTCAAGCAAATCTAAGTGTGCATACAAAATTGTACATGTTACTAACACATGTACGAATACATACATTGTAACTGTGAAGGGGAATTGAGCAAAATGGCAACACTTTCTTAACATGAACATTCTATTTTTATACTTTTTAGGGATATACAGACATTTTTGCTTTTTAGCACACACAGAATAATAAAAAAACAGACACATGTTTACACAAAATACATCGTGCATAATTACTGATAAATCAAATTTACAAACACAAGGATACAATAATATTATTATTATGTAGCAATGGTTGACGCTTAACTATTACCGTTATGTGTGAAATAATATACAAGTACAAAACACAACACTTATTCATTCTCCTTTATGAATATTGAATACTTGAATTAACTAAACCAACAAAAGGCACAAAAGTCTCTGACCAAACCCATTCGGATATAGCACAGTTAACGACTAATTGTGAACAATTCTTGATTACATTCATCTAGTTCTTGACACTACGTTGGCCAAATAGTCATTGAGGAAAGCATACTCAAGAATAGTGACAATAGGAACACAATTGTATACTAAAATATCTTTCAATTTCAGAGAACATATTTCCTGAAAACTAATTGGATATAGCTGGTGGCAACTATAAACCACGTTCTTATGGTTTAGTACATTAGCCCAATTTGAGTCTGTAATCGGGACCTTGTCGGATGAAATCCGAACGTTGCTTTGTCCGTGACCATCCGATGTAGGATTGATAACCAACGGACATTGCGTACGATCGTCAACTGATACCCGTCATGTCCGTCAGGCATCCTTTCCATAGGATTCAATGTCAACCAGCAGCTGTTGCCCGGTGTGTACACGATGACTACACGCCAGATATACGGAAACCTTCGGGATAAACTGATCGTCTTTCATCCTTTCCACAGATCTTCTATTCCCGTTGCTTTGCAACTACGCACATTTGTATACCCTAAACTGCTCGGTAACGGTCTAATCAACCTTATGTGAATCAGCATGTCGAATTCCACGGTAATTCTGTCTCGTTTTCGGCAGAAAATATCGTATCCAGGTATCATCTATCGCTATAAGTTTGATTAGAAAGTTTTATCCGTCTACATTAAAGCGCGAACGCAAGCTAGCAGCGAGTTTGGAGCGACGTTCCGTCTGTTCTGACGTCAAAAGATAGGATACCCAAGGAGCGGAAATCTGGTGCATTTTCATCCTGCTCTGCAAATTCAAACAAATAGGGACACAACTACTGACAATTCCCTGGGCTATCTCTTCGCATGCAAATTTTCTGTCTGATTTCAAATGATTTCTTATGAAATGAGTCGATTGCACCGATATACCGATCAGCGCGCTAGTATTATTTAACTGTAATACAGCCGTTCGTATGAATATTTGACAGTCTCAACATTTTAGAGTATGAAAGAGGACATTTGACACAAAGATCCGATAAGATAATAAGAAATCTTTAGAGCTTCTGTTGCGTGAGCACTCCATTTGTATGTTAACTACGTTAGTCTTGCGACGTTACCTCTAAGATGTCGTCGATTAAACGCACTCGCTGATGACGTTAAATGTCCTTAAATTATTCCATCAAAAGGGAATTCTCCTACCTAAGTATTATGCAAAGTTTCATGAAATTATATTTACTGGTTTTAGAGATAATTGATATGTTGCATTATATAATGAATGACCCTCGTATATGTCTATATAAAGGTCGAGTTAATTTGTTCGGACTATGACTGTGGTTCACTGGTTGCAAAACGCGATAAAAGATTGCTTGATAAAATAAAAGTTTTCAAGTACGATTGATGTGTCACATTAGCTCGAATATCAATTACCAACATGGCTCGATATTCGACTTAGCTCGAAAGTAATGTTATTTAGGCTGGATGTGTTAACTTTACTCGAATATCGATTAAAACGCGCTTAACATCATAAATACCGAGCTGGAAATCAAATTAGTAGTTTGATTATTTTCATATGTTTAACATAATATGTCCATGTAGTTTATCTGTTTAACAGCATTCGATTTCTGTTGATTTTTTTAATGAGCTGGTTGCAAAATACAAATAATATTTAGGCACTGATAAAAGATTTACAATTAGGTTCAATATATTGGTATACCATTAGGAGCTATTCACACAACTCCCAAGCGTATTGCAAAAATGCGGATGATAAGTGCAGATTGGGTACCCGTATCTGCTTTGAGACGTCATGACATATGTCTTTGTAAATAGTAACAAAAAATTAAAAGTTGAGATTCGATTTTTGATGATTTTTGAATGTCGTCCAATGTCGTCCAATGTCGAGCTGGACGACATTCGATTTTAGACGATTTTTTGAATGTCGTCCAATGTCGTCCAATGTCGAGCTGGACGACATTCGATTTTTGATGATTTTTTGAATGTCGTCCAATGATGAGCTGGACGACATTCGATTTTAGACGAGTTTTTGAATGTCGTCCAATGTCGAGCTGGACGACATTCGATTTTTGATGATTTTTTGAATGTCGTCCAATGTCGTCCAATGTCGAGCTGGACGACATTCGATTTTTGATGATTTTTTGAATGTCGTCCAATGTCGTCCAATGTCGAGCCGGACGACATTCGATTTTAGACGAGTTTTTGAATGTCGTCCAATGTCGTCCAATGTCGAGCTGGACGACATTCGACTTTTGATGATTTTTGAATGTCGTCCAATGTCGAGCTGGACGACATTCGATTTTAGACGAATTTTTGAATGTCGTCCAATGTCGAGCTGGACGACATTCGATTTTTGATGATTTTTTGAATGTCGTCCAATGTCGAGCTGGACGACATTCGATTTTAGACGAGTTTTTGAATGTCGTCCAATGTCGAGCTGGACGACATTCGATTTTTGATGATTTTTTGAATGTCGTCCAATGTCGTATGTCGAGCTGGACGACATTCGATTTTTTGAATGTCGTATGTCGAGCTGGACGACATTCGATTTTTTGAATGTCGTATGTTGAGCCAACTTCACACAGCTTGATAAAATCTTAAATTTCTACTCATGACGACTGTTGTTCCGAGTTTTTCTTATCGTACTATACTTATTTTAGAATATCGGCCCGAAATAGTAGACCAAGTTCTTGGCCAAACAAATGAACGGACCTTCTAATTTCATGACGAGTTTGCAATTCACAAGAAGACCAATGCTATTCTACTTTATAATTAATAGCAAATTAAAAAAAAGACCTTTCAATGCGGATTATTAGCAAATGACCTTCCGCCAAAAAAAACGGAACTGCCGTGAGAATAATGCGATCGTAAAAAACACACAGCGAAAGGGAGAAGTCATTAATCCTAAACGTTCTTCAGCGCCACCTGGCGTCATAATGACAACTACGTTTTCGTTCAAATGCTATTTGTCTTTCGCTCAAGTCCTTACTGCAACCGGGCAATATGAAAATGTAATTTTATACAATTGTGTATTATCGGTCTTATTATTCTTTTACATGAAGAGAGTAAAGAATCTCACATAGATACGTACTACTATAAGATAAAGTAGGAAATTTAAGATATTTAAGTTGGATTGTAACAATGCATATAGCAGTTCATTGATAGTTGAATCATCTTACGCTATTGCATAATACCTATGCAAAAGATCGATTAGCATACATAGAAATGCAATATTGAATCAAACACTAAGACGCTTCATGTATAAGAAAGCCAAGCATGGCATTTACACCAAGAAAAATGCAGTAACCATAAGAGACTTGCAAATAGAATACATACAAATTCAAAATAAGAATATACAACTATGACGAGCCATACATAGAACATAATGCATGGCGTTTGCATCAAGACTTGAAGTAACTTGCAATAACCACACATAGAAGTGCAATCTAGATAGATACATGTATGACGAAACATTAATAAGAATGTAATTAGGATCAATAGACATATGGCGGAAATTCCCTTCCATATACGGTCACCTATACATTATGGTTGTTCATCTGTGAAAATTGGAAGAGATTCCACCCAGTAGTTTATGAGGAGTTCAACACACACGGTTTTCACTATAGGGTATATAGTTAAAGTAACAAAGGGCCATAACTCTGATCAAAATTGACGCAGCGAAAATTCCACCCCTTACGGTCATCTATACATTAAGGTTGTTCATCTGTGAAAGTTTGATAAAATTCCACAGAGTACTTTATGAGGAGTTCAACACACAAGATTTGTGTTACGTACGGACGGACAGCACCAATGCTATATGCCCCCACTAAAAAGGGGGGCACAAAAACATATCAGTAGTTATTACTGTCTAGACACATCTTTCTATCGTCATGTATACATATTGAAAATTCAAGCGTCTACGCTAGTTGTGCAGTAAAGCGTGAATGTGTACTGCATATTGCATAACACTGCATAGCATAATACGTGTAGTATGTAAACCAGATGATACAGTTTTCATATGTGAACTTGGTAAATATTTGTGAAAGAATAATGGTTAAAGAATGGATTTTAAACGTCTACTAGGATGTGTGTGTTCTACACTAATTGTTATTCAACTTATTGGAATTGATGTAATGTATGCAGGTAAACTAGGTTGTTAAATCATGAAACTATACTACAGGTGCGTACTAAGTCATACGTTTGTTGGCCCGTATATTATCTAGTCGGGTAGCCAGACTATGTTTGAGGGGTAACATCGGGGTGCAAAGGGAATTGTTTTAAGAGTTGTCTCATATAACTATACATAGGGTATGTATAGAAAGCCTAGTAGAATACGCATGCTTCTTAAAAGTGAAAACATGATCGAAAATGCAGTATGGGGTTATCCCATGTCGTATTTCGCTTTAGTGCCACAATAAAGCGAGAATACAAAGCTCCTTGTGAGCCTATTGTCATGAAAAACGGAACTGGTCATGTTGATCAAACTGAAGTTTAAAAAGCTTGTTTTTCCATAAGTAACGAGCAGTTTTCAGGCAGCATTCTCAAATCGATAGCCAGCGATATCATTATCCTTATATCCTCATGGTATTTGATAAAAAATATCCATTATTTCCGCAGTCTGTGACGCCAACTTAGAAGACAACTGTTTGTGTTCATTTGGGTATTTTCCTTTTAAGTTTTTATACAATTATTGCTCTTTGCCGTGGAACGCTTATGTTCAGTGTTCGGTGTTTTCATTAACTTGTTCGTAAAACTTCATCAATATCGAGATGAATCATCGAATGTTAAGAACTGAAACGAGATCAATATTCGGTTGCACATTTGGTGTTGCTCTCCAAGATCTGCAGTGGTTTCGACTGTTTCTTGCTCCTCCAATACTTACTTGTGTAAAACATTGTTCGTCTTCATATACTTTCTCATTATTTCGGATGATCTCTTTGGGTATCAGTGAAACTTATTTCTTTCTCAATGTAGGTTACTCCGTCAATTTTGAACCTTTATTAGTTCGATGGAGTGACTTTCAATTGAGTGGTCAACAGTTCTTGGAATGACTGCTTTAAATACATTAATAACGGTTGACAAATGATGTATCATTAACATGTAAAACTTATTTCTTTAGTAAGCGTTATGTTATAAGTATCTCCCACCAGATATATTTTGTTTATCAATATTGTACATGTATATCCATACATTAATCACACAGACGTGTTTAAAAAGTTATTTGGTACCTTGTTACTTGTACCTCGGGTCTATACCCGAAGTACCTGTGCTACAGATATCGAAAAGTTGAATAGATTTTCTACATATCTATTTTTTTTTCAGAAACACTGCACATTGATATACTAAATACGACATGTGATCAGACATTCGACATGGCCACATACGAGAGAATAAAATTCTCTTATGAAGAAGAAACTATCACCAATGTGGATGTCTACAGTTCGCCACCACGCTGTATATTTACTATCGTCAATAACGACGTGAATATGGAGATCTGTATCACTGGTTGGGGATCAACGGCTCCTCATTGGGGAGAGGCAGGCTGTGACTCCACCTTCAGATTCTACATTGGTTATCTACCGTCTTCTGGTTACCTATCAGTAAGTGACATTTATTTACGAACATTGTTGAACCATATTTATTGTCAAACGCGTAGTTTGAAGGAGCATCCGGAAATCCACGTTCATAAAACATGACACACCTCGTAGACAGCTATTCCAAACGTCCCACGAAACCAGAGACACGAAATATAAACTGATAGTTATCTATAATGCCAGTTTTAATTAAAAGATAACTCCAGAAATTGTGCCAAGTTACATCCTGACACATGGTCCTCTTATGCGTGAACGCCCAACTACCAACATGATCGTTGTGGTATATCGTTTCACTGAACGTGCGAGTAAGGCGGACTGTCCATCTTACCTAACATAGTAAGGTAACTAGTTCTCAGTCTAATATAATGATGAAATTAATTGTTTATACTCTTTTTTTTTCAGGGTGGCTATCATTGTAATTCATTCCGACGTGAACCGATGTGCACGAGGCGCTCCAATATGTATGCAGTGTTCCAGGATAATCTGATGTTTTTTGAGGATATTGTGAAAATAGACATATACAGGCAATCTATACACGGTAAATAAGTTTAACATAATAAATATACCAGGCGAAAAGGGGAACGTCACTATACAGTAGTGTGTTTATTTTGTACCTGCTATAACTCAGTACTCCATAACCATATGTCCAGTTCATTTTTTGCTGACAAATAGAAACACGCTTCATTACTGAGCATAACTTTACAGTAATGACATTATCAATAAATGAAGCTTGTAACGCCGTCAACAGTATGCATGTAAAACATGTTTATCTCCTGTTTATCTGGTGTGTTGGCTGATTGAGTATAAAACACGAGAAACATGTATGAGCTTGATGGCACTTCTTGGCTTCAATTAACAGTGTTTTCCTTATTGTTGAAATGTTCTCTGTAAAAAGGGGTGTTTTGCTCATCACCAAATAATATTGAAAATTAACACGTAGTTGATGAGTTCTAGTAGTCGCAAAACTTACGCTGCATATTACAACATGTTTTATGTACACGTTTCTTATTTTGCCTGGTATTATGTACATACTACAATAGATACGATGTATAAATGGTAACCTATCATGGCCTTAGGACAAAACAATTTAATATCGTGGTTCTGGTAAAATGATGAAAAAATTGGGTAGCTTTGCGTTTGACGTACCTTATTAGTTAAAAACGGTTTAAGTTTAACTCCCTTGATTTGCGCTGCTTGTTGGTCCTTTGTCTACATAATGTGACTGGTTAGTAAACATATAACTAAATACTGACCTGATAGACTTAAAATAATCTGAAAAAATATAAGATAGATAAAGCGCTATTTATATCATACATGTATATTATATTTCTTCTTGAAGTTCCAACTACCACTACAAGAAGGACACCCAGTCGAAACTGGTCTTCAAATAATGATAACAATGAAAACAGAGATCCTCGCGGAACTACTAATATATCAATAGTAGTAATCATTGTGGCTATTGTGATGTTCGTGATGGCGTGTGTATGTTGTGTCATTTACAGATACAACCGAAAGAGAGGTAAAGCATCCCCCTCTACTTTTTGGCAACATTTACCTTTTGCTGCTACGTAAGTCATCAAATCTGCTCGATTTGTGCTTGTTGTTTGTACCTAAAATTTATCGTTGTGCGTGTGATTCAGATAGTGCACAACTACAGAAACCTTTTGATCTATAAGTCTTTGACAAGTGAACTTGCGGTTTGAAACTTAACACCCCTGTCAAACAAATCGAATCAACCGGAATGGGCTCGAATTAATCAGAAGAAGAAAAAATGTTCAAAACACATCCCGAAGGATAAGTCAAATGACCAAAGTTCTTTAAACTTTGTCAAATGCCGTTTGAATGCACTTCGAATCCGCCTGAAATGATTCTTGTATATAATGTTAAGCTCCGGAATGCATCTCGAATGTAGTAGGGATGAATCATGAATATTTGAAATAAAGGGTTTCCAATGCTGTCAGACTGGCGCGTTAAGAATAGTAGTTGACATGAAGCAAGAATGCACTTGAAATGTTTTTGACCCATCTGGCAGCGAAAACCCGAATAACCTCGCACTAACGACTGTCTCAGTCGATGGCAAACAAACCAAATTTCTAAAATTTAATTAATACCATTCAATATTTCATTAAACAAGAACAAAACATACGAGGTGGCAGTAAGAATGCATCGAAATACATGGAATGCACACCAGATTCAATCAGAATGCAGACTTGTTTTATGAATGAAATTCAAACGTACAGGAAATTTCACCCTGACGAAAGTCCGGCTTTTTCCACTTCAGTGTGATCTGTAATACTCGAGGTTAAGTTCATGGCAAACATTGGAAGTGGACAGTATAGTATGTGATGCACTCGGAATGCAGATATAATGTATTTCGAATATTCAAGAAGGAACCAGGAATTCAGCATTCCGGCTCATTCCGACTCTCGTGTGACATGGGTATTAATTTAGGACAAATACTAGTATTCATTATTGTATGCAGATGACGATTCCAATGAATAAGGTTCTTTTTGCTTTTCAAAATTACTATTTTACATACACTTATCCTAGTTTCGGGACTCTTTATTATCTGAGACCCATTGCTTTGAATCTGGATATTTTAAAATAAATCACTTCTTAGATAATGTTGGATGATGGATATTAAACCTGATTGGTTTTATTAACCTTACACATTCAGACATCCCCGAGCAGCTGTCCCAACGACCCGTTACAGAGCCAGTTGATCAAGCATCTAGACAAGTGTCCTACACGGCTGATGCTCCGTCTTACTCATCAGTGATGCAACAACAACAACAACACCGTTTGCTTCACGACGAAGTGACCAACAATATACAAGTACATGATCCTGTGCATCCATCAGCACCTCCCATAAACTCGTTACCAGAACATGAATATTCGGATAATTATCAACCTGGTATCAATCCAATACCTGACCATCAGCCTGTTAATCAAATCATTCGTGCAAGTAAGTTATATTAACGTATGTGTGGAAGCAACGAATTGAATCAATTATATTCATAGCTCTCATATCAGTTATCAATGACTTGTACGGTTGCGGTCATTTCACTCGCCAGTCAAAGAATAATTTGAGCTAAAAAGCGTTGATGTTGGCGTACGTGATGTCATCTTTACACTTTACCTCAAAGACGTTTTCAGAATGTGTCTCACATACAGTTCAATATACATTAACAAAACCTCGTAAAGGTATGTAGATAGATGATGAATAAACAATTGTCATTTGATTAAATGTTACCTTAATCTAGTCCTTTATTCGGGAGCCATGAAACTACAAAATGTAGGTTTTAGTTCTCGTTGCTTCAATGTAGAAATGTGGTACTGTTGATATGCGGTCTACTGATACACTAATCGGTCCGGTCGAATTAACACCAATTCGCCTAATATCTATTCTGGTTATAATTTGAGTTCCTGCTGAACGCATATAAATTTAGCCTGATCGGAATGTGTCAATGCCAGACATGTAAGTTGACAATTGGACAGTTTGTTCAAGGCGTAACGCTAGCCGAGTAAACGGCACTCGATAGTCTGGCTACCCGACTAGATAATATATTTTTTTCAATCAATTATCAAAATTTTGTTTTCAATTTTAGCTAGATTTTATTTTGGGCTTGATTATCTATGTTTGAGGGTGCAAAGGGAATTAATTAAAAAGAGTAGACTGAATAGTTGTCTCCTTTAATTAAACATAGGGTATGTATAGACAGACTAGGCACTCGATAACGTGCACAGTATAATTTGAAATAGTTCCGTTTCAGTATTTTTGCACAGTGGACTTGAACCCAATGATAAATTAGATAAAGCAACTTGCCCAACAAAAATGACCAAATTGCAGTGATTGTTACAAAGCTCAAACCAAATGTGCATTTCAGTTCCATCACCAAATTACTTCGATCTTGTTAATAAAATATAATAAAAATTTAATGACTGTTTCCAATGCTCAACTTATTTTTGTATTTCAGCACCACCGCCAAGTTACTACGATGTTGAACCTCCGCCGTATCCAGGAAACTGGTCGTCTACTTAGAATACTACAGTCATCCAAGGATACATACAGTCATCCAAGGACACCTACAGTAATCCAAGGATACATACAGTCATCCAAGGACACCTACAGTAATCCAAGGATACGTTATCGACGATGGTGGCGCCACATATTTGGCTGGTATGTCTTAAGACTGGTGTCTACATCTAACCAACGCCTGTACTGAACATCATGCAAGTTACGTGCTATGCAACATATAATAAAGCCATACAGGTTAGGTCTCATAAATGATATTTGGGACAAAAGCATGTGTGTAATGGATCTGAATTTAGGCGCCACGTTTGAAGAAACTCTCGGATAAATATGTTTGTACATTGAAATAGTATGTCAAACGTATACTTAATTGGTGCAATGCGAGTGTTATTAAAACATACTCGAGTGCAGTGGATATGTACAGGCAATGAGTGATATATTCCGGTTATTGTGATGGATTAGATTAGATGTATATCGTACAGGCAATGAGTGATATATTCCGGTTATTGTGATGGATTAGATTAGATGTATATCGTACAGACAAAGAGTGATATATTCCGGTTATTGTGGTGGATTAGATTAGATGTATATCGTACAGACAAAGAGTGATATATTCCGGTTATTGTGATGGATTAGATTAGATGTATATCGTACAGGCAAAGAGTGATATATTCCGGTTATTGTGATGGATTAGATTAGATGTATATCGTACAGGCAAAGAGTGATATATTCCGGTTATTGTGATGGATTAGATTAGATGTATATCGTACAGGCAATGAGTGATATATTCCGGTTATTGTGATGGATTAGATTAGATGTATATCTAAATATTAATGTGATATATGTAAATCACTAACGGACCGTACTGTATTTATTGAACTCCCCGTATTGGGTAATACTCCGTACATTTAAAAACGCACATTACAATTGTTCTCTAGATTTTTTGACTCGTAAAAGAAAACTTCATATGAACCTACATGTACTACTACAATAAGTAACATTTGTGCAATACGAAGGCTGTATAATTGTATTGCACAGTACAGGAATTTTCATACAATATGTGTTAAACTACAATTATAATGATACATTATGAACATAGTAGATGTTACAAAGTGGATGTTTTAAATGTACTGAGTCTATAGTATACCAAATTGTCTCGCTTTTCACATCATCCTAAATAGGAGCTAATGTTACATTTATTATATTTTAACTGTTCGTATTAGTTGTGTCCAATTATTGCTCAATTATGTTGCATTCATTGTACAAATGTTTGTTATAGCTAATAATAATAATAATAATAACGACTTTATTTATAGTGGATGACATATTTGGTTCTATACCAATTTTCAGTATGGTCCACATTATTTGTTTGAATCAACATGTACTGAGCACCGTGAGTATCGCGTGTTTTCCTGCTCGATACTTTCATTCTGTTAGAACAAATAATTAACGACATCGTGTGTGTGTACGACTACTTATTCGTGATTAATTGTCAGCTACGTATATATTAGTATTAGCTTCATGTATCGCTAATGGTGGGCTCAACGTCACATTTATTGTGGGCCGTATACTTTCTGGATATGTTTAGGAGCGAAAATAGGCGGTTAGATATGCACGTGTGCCTTCAAGCGCGTGTGCATATATGCAATATGTGGAGTTTCTTTACTTCTCTATTTAAACATTACTTCACGATAGCTGCACACTATACATGTATATTAAGTTTTCTTGGTGCTATACACCGGGCACATTAAAGAACCAGGCTGTCTATTCGAAATAAGAGCTAGGCGCACTTTTGCAGCGCCGGACATGCCTGTATCTAATGTCTCTCTCTCCCTTACAGAGGCTTTCTCTCAGTCTGTCCCTCTGGTCAGGTCATGCTGTATCTGCACTGGTAGAGGATGCACCTGCGCCCTTGTGGCTGCAGCACAATAAAGTAAAGTGCCTTTGAACGCTATATAAATCTGGTATATTTATTTCTCCTGAAAGGCGAGGATTGCTTACCTTTAGCGTGCAGCTACCGTGTAACTTATTATGTTAATTTTTACAGGTAAATAATCTGCACAATATAAACAGGGTCCACAAACCCATGTTTCTGTCCGATTTGCATAAGTTAAGCAATCGTTGTGCAAATGTTGAAATATTATCCTGTCTAGTATATTTTTTAACAAAGAAATGGATGCGGTGTATTTGGCATCGCATGCATTGACACATTGTTGTTGCTCAGGTAAGCATTCCAGTTTGGGCTCAATTGGCAAAGGTAGCATGGAATTATTTTGTCCCGTATTCAGTCCCAAATCCATTCTGTTCACTTAGTAGCGTTAATGCAGTTCAAATATTGGAGTCACACTGGGCTTATCACACGTACGATTCTGAAGCCAACCTTGTTTGTTTACAGTCTTGCACATGTTGTTATACGTTTTCCGGAAAATTACAAACCATGTACAAAATATATCCTTGATAATTTGTCGACCCTTGTCAATGTGTTAGTAGTGTATCTGGTGAAGTGTTTAACTCGTCGTTCGTTAATTTGATGTGTTTACTCTTCACACAATATATTATGTTATAATGTCGTGCAAATAAATGTTATGTTTGTTAATGATATACGTGTATACATGTACTAGTAAACACTGATAATATATTAAAACGGTAAAGTTAATAGTAGTTTTTTCTTATGATTTATCTTGAAGGTGACTATTTTGATATAGTAGTTGGGAATATGACTATTTGTTTCAAAATTTTAATTTCTTGACCCACATAAAAAACAGAGACCACATAGCGATTTATTGTGTCAAGCACGTGTATCTAAAGCTACTGTTTTAAGATTCCGTCTGATAAACTGATTCGTGCACTTGATACACCATTGTTAGACGATGTATTCTATCATCGGCTAGCACTCAGGTAGTGTAAGACAATATCAGATGGTACTGGTCGTTTCAAACTTTGGACATGATCGCGATAGACGATTCTCTTCTGTTACTAATGCGGTTTCGCAACACAGTCAGAAATGAAAGCCGCGGAACATAAACGATATTCATACCTGTATGACTGTTAAACCGACCAGAGAAGAGCTGAGTAACGTAAAAGAAGATACATAACGCATAGAAAGGAACAAGACCAAATACCGTTCTTGAAACGGATAGATGAACGTCTATTGAAAACCTATTCACGTCTGAATACTGGTATTTGAAATAAGTATGAGAAACGTAACTATATAGCAACGACCCGATGAGCAGAGACGGAAGTGGTATATTATTGTATACTGAGGCGATGTGTTACTAGGACTAATTAATGTTCCGGGGTTTCCCGTCATCTTATCACTTTTGATATTTTGGGAAGACGAAGTATTCTTACAGTACAATAACAAAAGCACACAAATATTAATGAACTATAACTTCAATGCGGTATTGGGACCTGTGCTACTGAATGTAAACAGGTATGTAAGGTATAAACGTATTAGGGTATTGGAAAAAAGATTATCTTTACAATGAGCACCGACATTTGAATTGACTTGATGGATAAAAGTAACCATCCATTTCATCTAATAAGGTAGCTCACAGGGTAGGAATACCACGTGGCTTTTGACTACAGTTACAAGTTGAAATATATACATATATAGCCATAAGTATTTTATTTCTTCATCGATTTCTATGAAATATACGCCACTCTAAGGGGAAACGTGTTTGCTTTCCGTGAAATATAATATCTTTATTAGCAGTTTTACCGATTTTTTCATTACCCTGTGAAACCTACACGTTCCTAGGTTTCACAAGGTAATGGACAAAACAGCACAGCCGCTGAAAAAGATTATATATTTAATGGAAAGCAAATATTTGTCCCCTTAGCGTGGCGTATATTTCATAAAAATCCCTGAAGAAATAAAATACTTATGACTATTCTATTTTCCAATGTTCAAAAATTTCTTCTTGTAACTGTAGTCTAAAAGTCACGTGGTATTGCTACACTGGCTTAGTGGTTTAGCGATCGGCACATGTTAATGTTTTAGTCATTCATACAGTCATATACTTGAGTTCGAGTCTCACTTGTCTATGTATATTTATTTATTTTTTAGATCGAAAATAAAATGTGAAGCAACAATACGTTTGTGTGATATTCTTTATTATTGTATTTAATTATTTTTTTCACATCAATCAGATGTATTATACGAGTATCTATAGACTATTTATTTCTTATAAATCAACACATTTTATAGCACGGTCACATGACAATGTGAGTGAGATGTAACCGCGACACACAGCATTGCCAATCTTTAACCTCCTGAAACTTCAATAATGTAGAAATCACGTGAAAATTGTAAATACGACTTTAAAAGGAATACACGTGCATGTCTCACATTTATTAATAATTATTCAAAAGAAAAAAAGGTAGCTACACGAAGACTCGAACGCGGGTCGCAAGATTGGTAGGCGATCATATATACCTTTACGCTAAGACATTTGATAACTGTAAACAATTTTTAAACAATGTTTGATTTGAAATGACCAACCTCTGCTCTTCATAAATCGATGTAATAAAATTATTGTCAGTGATTTCTGTTTATATTGACATTGCAGATTATCGCGATGGAGTACTTACTTACTTATTGCCCGGTATGCCCTCTGGCATGTAGGGCAACAAACTGATGTTACTTGCGCTAACTTACCAGTTTCGTACATGGTACGAACATTCCAGAATCCTACTCTGGTTTTGCATTTGGCGCTAAGGACTTCTTTCATGTTGGTAGCTTCCTTGCGGCTTTCACCACCAACAGTCATACTGGTTTGAAGTCCTCTACGCTCAGGTGCAGGTAAATTCTTTGTTGTTGTTTCCGTAACAAGTTTTGATTTTTATTATACTGGGTTGTTAGCCCTGTGATAAACCCCCAACCTGGAGGACCAGGGAAGTTTTGTTCGAGGTTTCCTTCCTCTAGATTGGATGCCGATCAAGGCTAACGAGTCAGAATCTCCCCGGATTTTGTATCAGAGTTTTCGTCTCCTAGATGAGTAACCAACCAAGATTGACGACCCTCATCTAGCCGACTATTTTCCCATTGCTGGGGCAAGGTTGGTGAGCGCTAGGGCATATCCACTCGCCGGTAGGTCTACACACTGCACCTTTAGGGCCCTTGCTGCTCCGAGATCCCACACAGTTTAGCCTGGAAACGAGTGTAACCAGTATCCGTGCGCTGCCACTAGGAGGCACTGTGTAAGTCTTTGTAGTGTAGAGGCTATGTACTGACAGGAGAGACTTACGCACTCGGCTCTCTTTTCGCTAGATGCTAGTCAGCGGCAGAAGACATGATTGTCAACCACACTAGACGCTTTTCACTACCTTTGTGATACAATCACACAACACATCACTGACTACACATGGATTTAAAAGTAAAACAAAGTAGATAAACAGGACAATGAAACAGCAACAAAATGCATACACATGTTTTCGATGAGTTGGTGAGAAGATGACAAGAAACATCAACAACACAAACAAATCAACTAAACAATATGTCAACTAGATACTATAGTGCGCCTAGGATAATGTGAAAGGTGGGAACAATTGGTATAGGCCACAAAGGTTGATTACAATTATGTTCACCAACTATCAGTGATGTTTTGAGTACAATTAAAAACTTTACCTGTTGATTTATCATTGTATTTATATATATATTAGCTGTGGAAGGGTAAACACTACTTGAAGAATACCACTATAGTTATTACGGAACCATGCGAAACTGACGGCCCAGTTTCTGTCTTTGATACAGACAGCCACGTTCCCATCCTACTGACCTTATCTGTTTATTTAAGTGATTTGTAAAACCAATTTTGCCATACTAGTAGTTGACCAAACCGATTCATGTTAAACTTTGTAAATATCACTTTATCCTGGGCGGACTATAACAGTCTGTATTTAAATCCTAAATTGGATAGACAAATGATACAAGTTCATGTGTCAGGTATCATATTCAGACATTGTTAGTTTCTGTCTTTGATCATGACAGCCCAGTTTCAGTCTTGGATACTGGCAGCCACGTTTCTATCCTTGATACTGGCAGCCAAGTTTTGTCTTTGATACTGGCAGCCAAGTTTCTATCTTAACTGGTACATGTTATCATAGACTAAAACATAAACCTAAATTAGACATGTTAGACACCAAACTTGTGGGTGCAAAAGGAACAAGCAAATTCGTTAAATTGATATCCCCTGCCTACAGGTTGTCAGTATTTCATTGCACAGTTTGGAGTGTAAGCTTCCATCAGACAACAATTGTCAATAAATCAATGACAATAACTCAACAGAAAATTGACCAATAAAAACCAGCATCGTCACAGTATAGTTGTTCATATTTATTTTAAGTTTCATGAAATTCTACCCGCTAGTTATTAGATGAAATTAGTCAATAAACCAAGGGCAGTACAAGGGCAGTAACTCTAAGGAAAATTGACCACATTGAATAAACAAGTGGGCTAAAATGGCCCTGTATCCTTACCTGTGCACATTGAACTAGAAAAAACATATTCAAACAGGACCATGATTTCGGTTGCCATGGTTCTGTCTGAATTTCGTTTTTTAGCTATTTATAGAATGGAGCACTCATGAAATATTGTTACCAAGTTGTGATGAAATCCAGTCTGCAGATAGAAGTATTCACTATTTATATATAGAGGTAATCGAGTCCCACCCACTGGCGGCCATGTTTTTTGACGAATCTTGACAAAAAGGTCAATTTCGTAAGAGGGTCACCCGACAACTATTTCTGTAAAATTATTTTGAAATCTGGCCAGTGGTTTTTTATGATTTATTTATGTTTTTCCAATCGGTTGCCATAACAACCAGAGTTATTTATAGATCAGAAAAAAACTTGATGGGCATCATCTCAGTATGCTAGTTCACATTTATTTTAAGTTTCATGAAATTCTACCAGCTAGTTACAGATAAGTGGATACGGAAGGACGGACGAACTGACGGACGGACAACGTCATTTCAATACCCCCTGCCGATTTCATCGGCGGGGGATAATAACCTGAAATGTCAGATTACTATGACATGCATGGGCTTGTTTAAATGTACCCAATTTGTGACTTTGTAAATATCAAATCGTACCAAGTTATATACCATGTTGTTGTTTTATTCAATTAAAGGAATGACCTGTATGATAATCGTCGATGCGCATTTAATGTTGTTAAAAAATTTGTTCTTTGTTCTGTTTTCAGGCTAAATGTCTGTGGGCCATATTCACATCCTCTCCTCCACTCTCACTCACTGATTTAATCCAAATTTAATTATCGTTTCGTCCGTGCGTTTGAGTGTGAACTCGACCTAACTAGAAATTGGTATTCACAACGGTAAGTGTAGCTTGAGTTGACTCGACTGAGTGAGGAATTTTCGAGGGAGCGAAACGTCGACTTGACCTCGACTCCAACCACACTCAATGGAATGTAAGTGAATACCAAAGTTAGTCACTAACTAAAATAGACAATTTACTATAGGCAGAAGAATTTGAGGAGATGGTTATACCTCTTAGAAATGTCCCAGATCATGAGCAATTCCATAGAAAGCATGGATAATGTGAAATTTTTGTAAAACTTCCATAGCTACACTCAAATGTGGTTACGTGCATACCGATTTAGCGCATGAATGTTGAAGTAATAAAGCTATTGTATTTTCAAATTAAATTAGACAACAAATTCTTACGATCGTGTGGGTTTGATAAATATATTACCATAACTATTCTATTTATAATTTGTTATCTGAAAGTATATGATTTGGACAAACAAAGTTACTGTAATAAGTGTAAAAAGTAGCTGGAATTAAAATTTAGTCATCTTACCGCGATGTCAATTCAATGCATGCTATTTATATATGGAGCATAACAATGAAATTATATTGTTTTTATTCTTTGCCATATCATTATTTTTAATTCCGTCCAGTGTTGATATGAAGATAACTGAACTATTTAAATGAAGAAAAAAACGTGCTAACTTGCAACACATACCGATGATGTGCATTATTTTTTCTTATTTGCAACCGTTCATGAGTCCAAGTGCCGCCTCGATAGCCTACTGTTAGAGTGTCCGCTTCGAATGTGGGAAGCACCGGGTTCGATCCCTGGTCACTTCATGCTAAAACGAAATGGTATTAGTATTTCCCTTGTAAGATGTCTAGCATAATAAGCGAAAGCTGGCTTCTCTTATGTTTATCGATTCCATTGTGACGATGGATAAACTCGGACATGAGGTGTCGAGGATGATTAATATTAGTTCAAGGTTGGACCAACTTGTTTCATAATCAACCTAAAACCAAGAGCCATAATAGGTAAATTATATTTCATACATGTCGCTTATTAAATGGCATTCTAGGAATTATGGCTTTCTAGTTGTCGGGCTTCCCCGGAACGGTCTGAACGATATACGTGTAGTAATAAGTTTACAAAATCATCTGACAAGCTCCTTATAAAAGTAAACTAAGTTCATCTCATCTGACTTCTAAATTATTGACATGCCATTATCTGCTTGACGGTCGGTGGAATTAATATTGACGTGATATACTATTTAATATTGAGTCCATGCCAAAAACATACGGCATTTCGTATGGTGTATTCTTCGGTATGATCATCCTTTATTCATTTAAAACTCGTACGCATTGTCTTGCATAAATGTTTTGTAAATATATACGTTCATTTAACGTTAATTACATCGAAGTTTTATGTTAACTGATCCACTATCATCATTACAATAATCATACTCTCTATTTGTGATTATTCAAATGAAGGTTTCATTTGAGCGAGTTCAAGGAAATAATAAATAATGTATTAAAAAAATCATCAAAATTATAATTTGACTGTGTTAGTATACATTACGAAAATGCATCGAAACCCAACCAATCAATTCAATAATAAAGCACAGATTGTTTGTACAGTGTAATATCCTAACGTACATTATAACGGTCACACACTCAGGAAAGTCGAGGGTGAGTTACCCATGTGAATACCAAATCTCCACTCGACCTTCACTAACTCGACCGTCACTCCAGCTACACTTGAGGCTACCTTAGGTTAGTGTGAGTCGAGTTGGAGTGGAGGACCGACATGTGAATATAGGCCTGTAGCATTCAAATTTTACGACCTTGATGAGTTGTGGTCACAGCTAGGTGATTTGTCAGTCGCATTTGTATCGTTGAAAAAAGAATAACAAAATTAAGAGAAATTTGTCTCGTAGTCTCTGAACAAAGTGCATTTTTTTGCAAACCTTATCGATCTACCCGTATACTCTGTAAAATAAATATTTTTCAATGATACAATTACCTGTGGTTGTCGTGTGTAAATTGGTAAATAGGTGAGCACATCATATCACGAGAATATCGTGAATGGCTATAGGGCATTTCTGTCGTAAACACATTCAATTGTTCAATATTAAACTGCATGTGTAACAGTGTAAATGGTCTGATGGTTCCCCTCCTAATCTTACTTTACCAAGGTGTGTAAAATTTGTCCAAAACGACATGTGATATGGAATGAGTTTTGAACGAAGCAACGAATGATGATTTTCTACGTTTCTTCTGCTGGAATATGATAAATGGATGCTTATTGATGTAAATGTAGATGTAAGTAAAGTACATGTTTACTGTATGATAATGAAATACCGTAATTTCTTGTTTGGTGTATAACAATATCATGAAATATCAAGTCGGCAACAGGTTTTTTTAATAAAAACCATTATGCTACATTGAAAGTATACATATATGTAAAGGATATTCATATCAAAAAACGAAAAAATATTTTATAAAAGGTGTTTATTTCCAATTGAAAATTGTCATTTTTTGTGTCAAAATCCTGTAAAATGTATTCACCTGAAATTTCGCATACCGATACATGATTAAGAGATGCAGCTTGAGTATTGGTTTATTTTGACCGTTTTGCAGTTAATTTCAGTGCATTCGGTGTATTGCGTAAAAAAACTAAAATGCATTTTTGCACGTGCAATGCATGTGGACTAGAATTCACGCGCCCATAAACAAAATCGGCATTACTGATGACTGTTCATCTTGAAAAACACATAAAATGCCGAAACTGACTGGAGAGGAACACTCATAAGATTACGAAAAACCACAGTGAACACAATTTCTAGTTGACATTTTTTATGCCCCCCTATCGATAGATCGGGAGGCATATAGTGATTCACCTGTCCGTTCGTTCGTCCGTCCGTCCGTTCGTCCGTCCTGGTTAACCCAAATTGACAGTTTCTTCTAGCATTATTATGGCTTGCTACAAACCTTCCATACTTGCATGGGTGTTGCATATGAACACTCTCCACACGCCTGTACCACATGACCTCATTTTGACCTTCACCTTGACCTAATTTTGGACTTAGACTTATTGAAGGGCCAAATTCTTGGTTAACCCAAATTGACCGTTTCTTCTAGCATTAATATGGCTTGCTACAGAGCTTTCATATTTGCATGGATGTTGTATATGAACACTCTCTACACGCCTGTATCACCTGACCCCATTTTGACCTTCACCTTGACCTAATTTTGGACTTTGACTTCTTGAAGGGTCAAATTCCTGGTTAACCCAAATCGACCGTTTCTTCTAGCATAAATATGGCTTGCTACAAAGTTTTCATACTTGCATGGTTGTTGTATTTGAACATTCTCCACACACCTATATCACCTTACCTCTTCTTGACCGTCACATTTGCCTAATTTTGGACTTAGACTTATTAAGCGTCTAATTATTGGTTAACCCAAATTGACAGTTTTGTTTTACATCATGTCCATCATGGCATTGCCTTAAAACTTTTCATACTTGTTTACCATCAAAAGTCCCTTACATTATCAAAGCCATATAACACTATCCAACATTATTACAGAATTATGGCCCCTGATTGACTTAGCTTTTTATGGGCAAGGCTTCCATGGGGACATAAGCGTTTATTGAACGCAGTCTTGTTTATTTTATTAATATATGTTTAATAATGCATTTATTAACACGAAATTTCACATAATGGCAAATGAATATCCAATGAAGCCAACTATTTGTTTATTTTGGCCTACTTGCGGTCTAATTCACCGTTTTAGACGTGTTACGTAATCTAGAATAATTTACACGTGTAATGCATGCGCGTCGAAAAGCACGTGTTTATGTACGGTTTTGGTGATAGTGAAGATTATCCTACGCGAAAAAACATGTTGAATTTGGAACGAACAGAATGCGGTTGACCTGTCGGGATGTCATCAGTTTTGATAAAGTTGCGGCCCTTAGTTTTGCTTTTTATTACAAAAATGATTTTCTATTTCGTTGGTAATTGTTATTTTAATGATTATTTCCGTTTTTTCATTCACAGGAACCTTCAATTTTCAAATCAACACTCAAAGCAAAATGTGAAAAATTGCCATTTCATTGAAATAGCCTAAAATGTGGAATTTTGTAGTAAGATTCTTACACTTCATTCAAGTTAGTTTTGCGTCAATCTTGGCATGTAACGTGTTTTTCTGGGAGGTTGTGCTAAATGTTAATGAATACGTGTTTGTTGGGTTGCAATACGCACATGTTCATGAACAATTTGGATGAAATATGTTGTGACTTTGTGAAATCGACTTCATTACGTAACGCGCCTGTAACGAGTTACATGGCCGTTTATCTGCGACAATGAAGACAATGAATCAATAATTAAATGAAAGTATTATTCAAGTATTTGTATGCAAAATATCATTACAGTACGTGCAGTATTAACAAAATTATAACACATTATATATGGTGGCGTGTTAGAACTTTTGGGGTCAGAACCCCTACTCCCGAGTCAAATGGAACCCCTTAGGTTATTATTGTTAAAAATATTGACATTCAATTATGACTTGCTATGATTGTACATTATTGTTTTTTATTATTTGCTTTCAATGGATTATAGACATTTTTCAGTGAAAATAACAGTGAAAATAACAGTGAAATTACCACTTTGTTATTTTCACTGTTTTAGAAGCTGGTTCCAGCATCATGTAGAAAAAGAAACGTAACGTCAACGGGCTTTAAAATATGCGTTACGTCATCATGACGTCATAATTCTCACGTCGTGACGTTCTAATTTCGACGTTTTTTTCCAATTAAGCCAATTACGGAACACATTTAAGAGGAATTGAGGCATATAATAAACAGAAAATGTGTTGATTTTTGGTGTAAGATCGTATTTTATTTCACCGAGTGATCACAGAAAATCAATATTTTCACGCAATATTTCACGAGTAATTTTCTGTGATCACGAGTGATCTATTTATTTATTTGTATGATAATAAAACAATTAATTGCTTGTTTTGTGTTTCAAGTTTGCTATGTATTTCACCAAAGACCTAAATAATACAGAGATAGGACAAATATGCCAAATCTCGGAATATCTCACGGCAGTCTTCTGAAATCTCGCTTGTTTTTTATTCCTTATATCTCCTGTTGTCGTGTACATAGGAAAAAACTAATATGTTTATGCAGTAGATTTATTTTCTGCTTTAAAATGAAACCTCATTTATTGAAATCAGTCAAGAAATAAAACATAAGACCTAAAAGAGCCAGACCTAATATCATTTTAATGGAAACTCCAATTTTATCAGAAAATACCCAATTAGCCTCATTCGAACAATATTATTGGTGACATTCCATTGGTTAACTTTTATTCTGAAACCTTCATGTTTAACAATTGCCTGTTATCACCAAGTGCATATGCTTGTGCATTGAACAGATTAGAATGGAAGATGTAGAATTTGACTTACTTGATGAAAATACATTTTTGTAATTTGAGGATGTAACTGTGACACAGTTAGAGCATCTTCCTACTCTAGATTTTTTAGCCGAGGATGTCAAAGAGCCAGACCTAATATCATTTTAATGGAAACTCCAATTTTATCAGAAAATACCCAATTAGCCTCATTCAAACAATATTTTTCTGAATTCTATAAGAGATAGAAAAATTAAGTTACATCTTGCAGTAGACGAAACCTAGCTCTTCAACATGAGATATTGGTCATTAAAAAATATCAGCATCTGCTGCATGCCATTTTGCATTTTCTCCCCGTTTTCAATAAGTGTCCAATCTGTGTATTTTTAGGTTTTTTTATTTCACCAGTAGATTCTATTGTGTTTATAACTATATAATATTTGTCAATGACAATTTCATCTTCAAAATCATCTTTAAACATATTGGAGATACATTTGTGTAACTGTATTTATAAAATACATATATTCGTTCAATTTTTATAAACATGGTAATTATTAGATTTATGATCAAATTTCTAAAATCAAATTATAGAAATTGTTTCATTTCAAAAATATGCTAGTGATTAATTGTAGGCCTCCATAGCTCAAGTCGACATAAAAATATTGTGACGTTACGCCATTTTCGCTCCTAAAACGTGACACTTTTTCTCTATTTGATCAACGTTTTGGAGCCACGAAGTCACGCGAGCACACACATTTGTACCAATTTAACGTGTTCGGTAGTGATGTTAATTGCTGTATCTACTATAATTTTCATGGTTCTGTAAATATAACAGTTATTCTTCAAGTAGTGTTTACCACCCAACGGGTGTTTAACCGACGACATGTTCTTGTTTCTAACGTTAGATTGACCCGGCTTTTGATCATCTCGAGGTGATTCTTGTCATCATAGAACCGCAGAAATAAGTATAGGATAGAACATGAGTAGGTGTTGTATATGGGATTTATAACTCCGAGTGAAACGAGGATTATAATCCCATATCAACACCTACGAGCCGTTCAATCTGACTTTGACTATAGATAAATAATCTTTGTTTATCAGGCACACTTGGCCTATAAATCGACAAGTACATAGGGTATGATAAACATATTTAAGTGCTGGTGTAATATGTTAAGTGTTGCATGATGCATATATAGATCTAAGTGGCAAAATTAAGCTATTTACAGTAAAACCTCAATAATGAGAACTCCTTCTTGGGACTGTAAAAACTTATCTCAATAATGTTGAGTGATTGCATCATTCTATCAAAGAGCAAACAGATGAAAACAGAACGAAAAGTGGCTAATTTCTGAGCCAATCTTGTTAAAGAGGTGGTCTTCATATACTAGGTGCAATTTCACTGTGAATTTGAGGTTGAATAATGTGCAAGTCAGTGGACAGAAAGTAGTGGTCTTTATTTTAAGCTGGTCTTGAAGGTGAGGTGTTCATTTGTAAATTATGGGTTGTGAAACGCTTTGTGGGCTGCACATATTGGTCATTGTTCAGAAGTTGTTGCCCTACAGAATTTACAAAAGTATATACATGTAATAACTTCAAGTTACTTTGAAGGTTTTGTTATACAGAGGTTGTTGCACTACATATGTCCCCTAGAGAGGTCGTACTGTAGTCATAGACGCTACCACGGCATTCACCCTCTACTGATAATGTTGTCGGCACTCAGCAGAGATGTTGACAATACCTTAATTGGTTAATTATCTATCAAAATTGTTGTCTCAGATTATGACAGTAATAATGAACAAATGTAGAAAGGTTTGATATACATGTACATGTATTCTAATAAGTCCAATTAGTTACTTGTTTAAAATATAGTATTGTTATAATATAGACTAAACTAAGCTTGGTATCAAAAATGTTTGGAATCCATATTTTCTGTGCTAAATGCATATATACATTATTATAGCTATGCTCAATTATTTTGCTTGGCCTACTATAGTATATAGCAATCTGTTGTTATATATACCACAGCAAAGTGTTGTATACGGGATTTATTCAACACTTTTTCTCCATGCTGATTGGCTAGCTACTGAGATCTATAGTCTAATCGACTTTTCATTATCGTATTATGGACTTTGCACTATGATACTATCGATCTTTCACTACCATACTATCGACCTTTCATTGGTAGTATTCATTATTCTTTTAATAGTGAGAAGTCGATAGTACAATAGTGAAAACGCGATATAATATCGACTTTTCATTATCGTACTTTTGTTGTTTCATGTTTTCATTATCGTGCTATCGTGGTTTCACTATCGTACTATCGCGTTTTCACTATCGTAGTATCGACTTTTCATTATCGTACTATCGACCTCTTATAGCTCTGCAGCGATGGCCCTAACGGGACACCATACTTCTCTAAAATATATTCTTTAGTTTTACAGGTGTATGACTAATACTTTTACGAAATTGTATCATAATCGTTTTTGTCCCAAACAAATTTGACTTTTATGCATGAATATATTACAAGGTTCTTGCGTTGAATATATAAATTTCCGTGAGCAAATCGTGCTATATCGGATTTTGGGTATTTTTTGTACTACATCTCGAGCGTTTTCGTGATACTTCCCGACTATGAAAACATGCAACCCGGATTATAAATATAGACAATATATCAGCTGTTAAATATTGCTAATTGAAGGTCTGGAGTCGTGTAAAATTCTCTGGACTATACTAGTATTCAATATCGTAAGTTTCACTTTTAGGATGCACAATCAGAAAAAATGCTGTACAGAGAGTGTGTTATAGAAGCCTAGGAGGAATTGATCAGAAGCACAATTGTGGGAAATCAAACTATACTGCCATTATCATCAAATCTAAAAAAGGTAAAAACATATTGCGCAATATGCTGTCTTGAAGAATCAATAGATATTTTTATATACATGTGTAACGAAAATATTATTTCAGTTAATGTCTTTCAACAGGTATGTAACTGACTAACGCAGTGGATTAAGGTGTCTGTGTTTTCATTTTCTATACGTATATATGAGTTAAATTTCGCGATTCTTACTCATATGTCTTACCTTTAATTAAAACAAGTGTTGGATGGTTTGTTTTTAGCTCACCTGAGCTTTTGTGATCACTCTTCGTCCGTCGTCCGTCCACAATTACTTTTGTAGACACTAGAGGTCAGTTTTAGCTAAATCATTATGAAACTTGGTCACAATGATCATCTCAACAAAATCTAGGTCAAGTTCGATATTGGGTCATCCGGAGTCAAAAACTAGGTCACAAGGTCAAATCATAGAAAAACCTTGTGTAGTCACTAGAGGTCACACTTTTAACTTAATCTTTATGAAACTTGGTCACAATGATCATGTCAACACAATCTAGGTCAAATTCGATATCGGGTCATCCGTGGTCAAAAACTAGGTCACAAGGTCAGATAATAGAAAAACCTTGTGTAGTCGCTAGAGGTCACAATTTTGGCCTAATCTTTATTAAACTTGGTCACAATGATAATCTCAACAAAATCTAGGTCAAGTCGATATTGGGTTATCCGGGGTCAAAAAATAGGTCACAAGGTCAAGTCATGAAAAAACTTTATGTATTCACTAGAGGTCATAACTTTGGCCTAATTTTTATGACACTTGGTCACAATGATCGTATCAACAAAATCTTGGTCAAGTTCGATATTTGGTTATCAAGGGTCAAAAACTAGGTCACAAGGTCAAATCATAGAAAAACCTTGTGTAGTCACTAGAAGGTGACTATTTTGACCTAATTTTTATGAAATCTGATCACAATGATCATGTCAACAAAATCTAGGCCAAGTTCGATATAAGGTCATCCGGGGTCAAAATCTAGGTCACAAGGTCAAATCATACAACAACCTTATGTAGTTACTAGAGGTCACAATTTTTACCTAATCTTAATGAAATTTTTAGTCACAATGATCATGTCAACAAAATCTAGGCCAAGTTCGATATTAGGTCATCTGGGGTCAAACACTAGGTCACAAGGTAAAATCATAGAAAAACCTTGTGTAGTCACTAGAGGTCACACTTTTGACCTAATCTTTATAAGATTTGGTTACAATGATCATGTCAACAAAATCTAGGTCAAGTTCGATATTGGGTCATCCGTGGTCAAAAGGTCAAATCATAGAAAAACCTTGTGTAGTCACTAGAGGTCACAATTTTGACATAATCTTAATGAAACTTGGTCACAATTATCATGTCAACAAAATCTAGGACAAGTTCGATATTGGGTCATCCGGGGTCAAAAACTAGATCACAATTTCAAATCTTAGAAAAACGTTGTGTAGTCTCTGGATGTCTCAATGTTGGCCATATCTTTATGAAAGTTTGTCACAATGATCATATCAACAAGACCTAGGTGAAGTTCAATATTGGGTCATCTAGGGTAAAACACTAGGTCGTTATGTCAAATCATAGACCAAACTTGGCTTAAACTTTAATATGCCATTGGGCCTATGTGATTTAAATAACAAGGTCGCTTTATAAGACAATATGAAAACCTTGTACATGCAAAAGAGGGGTCTGTATGAACTACTAGGACAGGTGATCGACCTATGGCCCTTTGGGCCCTCCTGTTTTCATTCACCATGCCCCGAGACGTGCGTATTTTATGACATTTTGGCTCTTGTTTTGCATTAATAACATTTTATATTTAAATTGACAAATAATAATATTAATAAAAATAGGAATGATTATTGCCTATCGCCTTACACTTCACTGCTTTTAATGCCCCGGAAGGTTAATAAAGTTCAGTGAGTTGGTACACTTTTGAGCCCCCCTACTTCTTTATAAGTAGGGGGCATATAGCATTGGTGCTGTCCGTCTGTACACGAACATAACGCAAATCTTGTCAAAAACTCCTCATAAACTACTGGGTGGAATTTCTTCAAACTTTCACAGATTAACAATCCAAATGTATAGATGAATGTAAAGGATGGAATCTTTGCTGCGTCAATTTTGATCAGAGTTATGGCCCTTTGGTATTTTTACTATATAACCCATCGTGATAATCTTGTGTTGAGCTCCCCACAAACTGCTGAATGGCATTTGTTCAAACTTTCACTGAATAACAATCTAAATGTATAGATGACATTTAACGTTTTTTGTTGTGCCAACTTTTACCAGAATTGTGGCCCTTTGGTGCTTTTATATTATGATGGACCTTATATATTTTTAAAAGAATTTTAGTCCACAAGGCTAAAGAAATTGAACAATGATGTTACCTCAAACCACTATTTCCCTCTCCTTCCCCATTCGAAAGGATATGTGCTAAAAGGGGGACACCCGTGTCTCATGGACACAGTTTAGCTTAGCCATTGTGCTTTTCAAGGTTTTCAGATTTTTTGTTGCTGAAATCGGGCCTTTCAACGTTTTAATACTGTTACTTAACTTTTGAGACTTAAAGCTGCTAAAACTATGTAGTTCAGCAGTTTTACTGTTGTAACTAGGTCATTCAGCGTGGGCTTTCTGCCTTTTGTTTGCTGAATCTTTTCTATTCAGTTTTAAACTATGAGACAAGGGGCGTTTAATTTTCTTGGTCGGTAGTGTGTTGGGCACTTCTTCGTTTTAAGATTTCTTACTGCTAAAGCGGGGCAATATAGTCCTTTTGCTGTGGAAACTGTGTCATTCAGCTAGTTAGTAGGTCATCCGTCTATACAAGCCTTTCAACGTTTTAATACTGTTATTTAACTTTTGAGACTAAAGGCTGCTATAACTATGTAGTTCAGCAGTTTTACTGTTGTAACTAGGTCATTCAGCGTAGGCATTCCGCCTTTTGGTTGCTGTATCTTTTCTACTGGGTCATTCAGCTAGTTATAATTTATTATACTTTTCGACAGCTTGGACTTGGGCGGATCTGCGCTTGTTTAGTTGGGCATTGTGCTTTGTGTGTTTTTAATGTTTTCTGTGCTCGGCTAGTTAAGTTTAATATAATCTTTTATCAACTTCTTGGACATATGTCTCTTACAGTAATAGCTCTTGTTATTTAGAGATTTATTATTGTCTTGCCTTACAGATGAGAATGTCTGGATCTCGAATGATAGAATGAACCATTAAACCAGTTGTCATGGAGGAACATCAACTAGCTCACATGGACAGAATTTTATAGCATGAAAAAAGATAAGTAACTTAAAATCTTTATAGAAAAGAAAATTAACCCATAGGCAGTCAGCACGTACCCAAACACTCCCCCAGCCAAATCCGATTTTACCACTGTTTACCTATTAATGACAGGTCACAAAGCAATTGTCGATTATTAAAGTGCCTGTCACATTTGTAGCCATGTATGTGTATTATTCATTCAAATGGCATAGTACGGGTATCAGCGTGTAGCTACTATATTTTACTTTCAGGATATATCAACAATTTAGTTCTTAAATACACATTCTTTACACAATGAAGTCTAGAATCACAAACACAATTCCTTACTTTGGTCCCTAATTTGGGCCTTCAACATAACCTAATTTCCAAGTTTGTAAACGCGAATTTTGCATTGAAACATTATGTATGCTTCACAAACGGGCATCGCTGGTCACCCTTTCAGTTAATGTAACAAAATAATTTATCTCACATGCTAAATTAACATTGCAAATTTTCTCTAGATTGACAATTAAAAATAAATTGTACGATATTCGCCTTCGTCAATTCCGATAACCTTTTGACCTCAACAGATTTCGAAGTGATCGTTTGATTGGCTAGACTGGATATCGCGTCATCCATGGTTGTTAAATAGTGACAACATGGCTATTTCCATTTGTTTCCGGTGTATATACTGAACGCTTAATGTCAGTAGCAAATCAAATTCGCGATTCTGGCTTATGTTGTGTAAAGGGTATGTATTTAAGGACTGAAGTGATGATATATCCTGAAAGTAAAATATCTGCGCTACACACTGATACCCGTAATATAGCATTTGAATGAATGAATAAAATAACACAACAAGTTATGTGACAAGCACTCCAGTTACCGTTATTCGCCTTTCTTATTATAGGTAAACAATAAGAAGGTTAAATTGACTGGGGAAGTAGTAGGGTACGTGCTGGCTGCCTATGGATTTACCACATGCTGGATGCCCGAGTGTCATGACCGCTATATCATGAGCACGCACATATACAATTGTTTCTAGACTGTCACTGTTGTTGACACCCCTGTGCTCTCAACAACCAAATATTTGACCAATTGTATGCATTTGTCTGCATAAGGGTAGTCTACATGGACATTGTCCTTACGTTAGATATGCTATGATGCATAAATTGTCATCTTGTAAATCGTGTAAACTGTGCACACGCAAACACCATCACTGGGAAGGTCAACAATGGAATAACATTCTCTAATCGAGGTTTTCTATTCATCTAGTGATGACAGGGTTCAAGTTAACCTGTACAGGCATTATGCATTGTTATTGAATATGTTTTGTTGTGATTGATTAGGATTTGAATTCCTAGCGCTTCGGAGGTTTTGTGAGGCACCTCATCGCACTGTTTCCAGACAGTACCAATACCACTCCGTTTCGACAGGATAACGTTGCAAGACATTTCCTGATTGTAGTCAGGGTATGAAAACAGATATCGGCCATTCACACATAGATCAATCAGGTAAAATATTCGCGATCATTTTTGTCAGGCCCACTTGCAGTGAGCTCTACTTCACTTTTTCTGTAGGTGTGTGTATCAAATGTGTGAGTTATAGTTTGAGGTCAATGTTCAAATTGAAGTTTGTCCAGTCCATTACTTCGGCATGCATTATATTTGACAGGATTGTTAACCTAAATGAGTAGGAGTGTCATGCAGACCCCCATGTTCTTATCTCAATGGTCAATGTCACAGCTGGAGATCAATGGTCATGGTTTACCTTGTACGGACCGTAAATTTGTCAATTTATGTATTGGGATTCTAAAATAACCGAGCACAATTGTTGACCACTGTTATGTTGAGTTTCATGTGAAAAATGGTATCAATATAAGTTCAAGGTCACACTGCAAGTTAAAAGGTCAAAAATGGCCTTAATTAAGATTGTCCGGACTGTAAAGAACTTGTTTGTCTATTCTAGGATTCTTGAATTTAGTTGTCATAATTGTTTAATGCCACAGTATTGGTGTGTTGGGAAATCTTGTCAATATCTCCGATGTCAATATCCCAATTTGAGTTTTCAGAGGTCAAATATGGCAAATGTTGATTTTAATGAAGATTTTATTGCTGAGAATTTAATTCTGATATAACTTTTGAAATACATCAATGACACTTGGTATACAGACAGCTTATGTTTAGTCCCGGCTTGAGATTGAAAGTGGTGCCTATGTGGTCAATGTCACTGATACTAAAAATAGACAATCAGTTTTCACTCAAAAACTTCAATTAGGAATGAGGCATTGTGATAAAACTCCTTGTATTGATAGCTTATGTGAAGACTTTGCTTTGGAATAAAAATAATTTTATGATATTGAAAATAGAACACCCGGTGAGTTTCTGACCACTGCCATAGTTAAAAGAGTTGAACGTATCACGCGATATAGTATTCACACAACTAGAATAAGGTGCCTACACATTTACTTAACTTCAGAGCAATTTTCCATGTGTAGAATAAAATAAAGTTTCAAAAATAAAGTAAATTTAAGAATATATTTTCTACAGATTAATGACAGAAGTGTTTGATGATGATCTGCAATCATTTTTGTCGAGCCCGCTTGCGGTGAGCGAGACTTAGCCGCCATTTTTGGTGTATGTGCGTGCGTGCGTGTGTCCGATTTTGTCCGGACCATAAGTTTGTTATGCTTTGACCAATCTTGCTTATATTTGGCATGAATGTTCATCTCCATGAGAAAGAGTGTCATGCCCAACCCCCCAGGTACCTATGTCAAAGGTCAAGTTCACCGTTGGAGGTCAAATTGAAGCTTGTCCGGACCATAACTTTGTCATACATTGACCAATATTTCTTATACTTGGCATGAATGTTAACCTCCATGAGACGGAGTGTCATGTCCAACCCCCAGGTCCCTATCTCAAAGGTCAAGGTCACAGATGGAGGTCAAATTGAAGCTTGTCCGGACCATAACTTTGTCATAAATATACCAATCTTTCTTATATTTGGCATGAATGTTAAACTCCATGAGGCGGAGTGTCGTGTCCAACCCCCAGGTTCCTATCTCAAATTTCAAGGTCACAGTTGGAGGTCAAATTGATGGCTAATTTAAGTTGTAGCCAATTTTCAACGTGCGCCGAGGCTCGACATTATTTGCCCCCGAGGGCACGAATTTCTAGTTATACATATTTCTTTGTTTAAAAAAGATCATTTAAATTCGTATAGGGAAAGCTGTGGCACTTAACTTAACCAGCCGAGCACAGAAAACATCCCAAATAATTATCATAAATAGAAGGCCTTATTGTAACCCAACACATTACAAATGAGAAAATGAACTGCCCAAGTCCCAGCTGTCAAAAAAGCTGAATGAATTGGTTTCAGCAATCAAAAAACTGAATGTCCTAGCAAATGCCTAATTTCAACACTAAAACGGCTGAATATTTGGTTTTAGCTGTCTGAAGTCATAAAAAGCTGCGCAGAAATGGAATCATACGACGGGGCATAATTTTGACTGCCTGTTACCGCTCTGTGAAGGTGTCTATTCCTCAGAGCATGTTAACTAAAGGGGTGGGGATAAAAAAGCTCTGCTTCTTGTTTGTGACAGCTACTCAGAGCTTCCATATCAAGAGGTTATACTGTGTTTAATTAAACTAAATACCGATACTAAATTAAACAGACTAAATGTCCCGTATTATACATGTATATGAACAATATCATTGCATTTTTCCAGATAAATATAATAAGGTGTGCATCATGTATAATCCGCTTGTGATGCGCAATAATGTCAACGTCTTCATTAAGGTTGTAAAAATTATATCATTGAAAATTGAATTACAGAGTACTGTGAAAGGTATCTTCCTTAAATATAATAATGTGTACATGACATACATGTCTATCAAATTTCTTAATTTTTATTCTCAATGTTTCTGTCGTTGTGATAAACAAATAAAAATTAAGTAATTTTGTATTTTTTAGTACAGCTAGTACTACTTATACCACTTCTTTAATACCTTAAAGTACTTTATCAACATCTTCTGACCTTTAGAGAGAGTACTTGGGGAAACATATATGCAATATACAGTGACCGCTCTGGCTTCAAATAAATTTTACTTTCTGTTGTTTCCATAAGTTAAACTTTCATAACTTCATAATCATTGGTGAAGGGTGCAAATGATGTTCTAGACAGAAGTGCACACATAGACCATTCCTTTTACACCAACCACTTCCATGGAGAGGTTTTATTATTGCAATACACTAAGTAATTAGTCCCTTTTGAAATACGATTGGGAAATCACTTAAGAACATTTAATTCAGGATACATACCTACCAAAACATAACCAAGCTTTCCTACAAATCCTTTTTGGTAAATGGTAATTGTTCATGGTTTTTGATGTCTTGAGTCTAATTAGCAGTGTAAAATAATGTTGTCTCTATAGTGTAGTGGTACCATACTGGATCAGCCAATCCAGGGACCTGGGTTCGATTCCCGGTGGAGGCGGCATATGTTTCACTGCTATTTGGACTCAAGTCATAAAAAACCATGAACAATTACTATTTACCAAATAATATTTGTAGGAATGCCTGGTTATGCTTTGGTAGGTATGTATACTTAATTAAATGTTCTAAAGTGTTTCCAAATGGTATTTCATAAGGGACTTATTACTTAGTGTATTGCAATAATAAATCCTCTCCATTGAAGTGGTTGGGGTTAAAGGAATTTTATCTGTGTGTACTTCTGTACTTCTAAAATGCAAAGTGGTTGAGACATTATAGGAATGATCCATGTCCACCCTTCCATCTGTCAGCCAATCTTTACAAAATCCTGTCAGCTCTATATCTTTTGAATTTCTTGACCGATTTTCATGAAGCTTATGCCTAATGCGTAACTTGTGGAGACATCATGCAAAATGCATGTTCCAATTGAGTGCACCCAAGGTTAAGATCGTATTTCAAAATCTAGATTTGAACCTTTGAGAGAGACTGAGTTCTTTAAAAATTATACCAAATGTGTATCTTATATAGACATTGTGTGGAACCAATGTTTCAACTGTGCTTGGTCCTTGACCAATTTAATTGTGCAGTGTTTCCTGTGAACTTGTCCGCATGTCTTCTTTAATAGAATGTGTGTCATATAAGAACACAGCTGTGTTTTTTCTCTTACACGTCTTTTCCTATTGCATCCACCTGTGTTCTCTTGTCTTATTAAACCTACTGTCCCTCCAAAAATGGTGCTTTGAACTTGTCAATATGTCTTTAAGTCAATATGTCTTTAAGTCCCACCTGAAATGGTGCTGTGAACATCTCAATATGTCTTCAAGTCCCCCTAAAATGGTGTTGTGAACATGTCAATATACCTGTGAACTTGTCAATATGTCTTTTTGTCCCATCTAAAATGGTGCTGTGATAATGTCAATATGTCTTTTAGTCCCACCTAAATTGGTTCTGTGAACTTGTCAATATGTCTATTACTCCAAGCTAAAATAGTGCTGTGAACATGTCAATATGAATTTTAGTCCCACCTAAAATGGTGCTATGAAATTGTCAATATGTCTTTTAGTCCCATCTAAAATGGTGCTGTGAACTTGTCAATATTTCTTTCAGTCCCACCTTAAATGGTGCTGTGAATATTGCATATGTCTTTTAGTCCCACTTAGTCCCACAAGTAAAATTAATGTATTTTTGTCCAATCAGTTAATCTTTGTCCCACCTAAAATGGTGCTATGAAGTGAAAATAATTATAATAATATAATGTATGTCTTTTTCATTCACGCTATATGATGCAGTTTTTTCTTGAACTACCTTCTACAAGCTGGTCTGACTTAATATAATCTTTCTTTAATTTAATGCAAACGTCGTTTGTCTTTGTATTTAAATAGTTTGTTGTTACCAACCACCCGAAACATGTAATAATATACAAATTTAATGTTTCATAAAATTTGGAGTTTAAGATGTCATCTATTTTGATTTGGGTTGATTAATATTTTAAATTTAACTGAATATATTTTTCTGGAATCTCTTCATAGTAAATAGCATTCAGATCTAAATTTAAGGTTGCAAACAGTTGTTGAAGCTATGTGCAATATATTTTGGTATTTAAACAGGAGCGTGAGTATTGCTGCACCTTAAACCAAATTGACTTTTTTTTCTCTGTTCCAAAGCAGAATATAGCCCTATTGTCAACCTGACTAAATTATTTGTCTTGCCTTTCGTTTTAAACTTTTATATTTTAAAAAATAAAATAAAAATATTTTCACTGTTTGATAGTACACATAGATAGGTTATATTTGTATCTCTGTTTGGGGAGCTTTAGAGTGTTTTGCATTTTCTGCTGAATGATATTGTCCCTGTCTTTTATAACTTGGCGATGATGATTTGCTTCTAAAATATTTACTATGTTATGGAATCAGTCACCTGTAAAACTTCATGATAATCTTAGGTAATCTGTCTAATATGTTACTTTCATATAAGATTCACAATGACTATACCTTATATTGCTAGAATCTTGAGATAAATATGTGAGTATTGCATCAGATCTCGAGATAAGGACCTGTAAGTTACACATGCCTCTCATCGGTGTGCCTCAATAATTCAGTGGTTATGGCGCATGACGTCTAATCTGGCGACCATACATAAAATGGTAATACACTGGGTCTTGAGACAAAGACCTGTGCGTATTAAACCAGTTCATTTCTCGACATAAGGACCTGTCAGTTACACATGCCTCCCACCAGTGTGTCTCTGTAGTTCCGTAGTTCAGTCCGTCTTATCTGGCGACTGCACAGAAAAATGGTAATAGGCAACAGATGTCTTGAACATGATGCATTCTGCACTGGGTTTTGAGACAAAGACCTGGGGGTATGATCAGTTCTTGAAAAAAGGGGTAATGTGTTTACCATACAAAACTGGTAATATTTCGCAGTAGGTCTTGAGAACATGATGCAATATTGCACTAGGTCTCTATAAATATGTACACATGTGTTTGTGCATACTCTGTAACATGTACTTATAACATCCATAGATAGTAACAGGTTGATCTACATATGAACATATAGGAACTGGTTCCATAACTTATTTTGACTTCTCATGTTGAAGATGGTATTAATAATTTGTAGAAAGTGACAATAGCATTCAGCAGACAACAGCAATGCACACAAACGCGTACCAAATTGTGACTTACAATATACCAAGTAGAAACTAACAGTGACAAATATTTCCTGTATTTTCTTCTCTTGTAATCATGGAAAAATAAAGACATTTTAGACAATATTACCTCCTCGGCTTGAAAGTTATATGCATGTACCTATAAAGCAGTAGGTCGAAGGTTCAAACCCTGGCAGGGCCCGGCTAGGATTTGTTCCGATGTGGCCCATGGTGAGCCAACAGCTTGATACATGTATTAGTTATGTATGCATTGATTCCTGCCTCTGGTGACTTGCATTAAAGGATACGCGACATGTAGATGGGTTCAGAAAATATACAGGTGTCTCATAAGCCTAATTGGCGGAATGTTTAAGTAAGTACGTCACTAATAAAACGAATGCTTTTACACTAAAGTAAGGTTGACCATAGGGTTTGCAGAAAGTGGGTTCAGGGAACATTTCCAAATTTGATTCAAAATATTCTTTGCTTTCACTTAGAATAACCATACTGAAGTTCGGTTAATACCTTAGTTTAATAATATGGAAGTATGTTTTTGATATCTTAGTCAGCATCAATACTGACAATGACATACTAGTAATTTAACTAGAGGTGACCCTTTAAATAATACGCGTCTTCATTAAAGTAAGGTTGATCATAGGACTTGTAGATGGTAGTTCATTAGATATTAAGTGGTTTTGTGGCTTTGGTTTAATAAATATTGTCCATAGCTATATATTTCTTCTTTCATTTCATAGTTTGCTTTAAAATGCCTCTCTAGATACATTTATAGCCAGTTTTTTTTCATAAACAACTTGGCATGTTCTGTCATCTCGAAATATTTGACAATGGCCAAAATTCCCCATTCTCTATTTCATTTGATGATCTGATGGTGCATGTCGTTCCCTCTCATCTGGATAACATTTGACTCCTTCTCGCATAGCAAGCTTGTCCTCAGGAATGTTACAGCAAATGCCTTGTTACAGCAACAATATTGACCCTTTAAAATTCATTTAATAACCTTAAGGGAATTTTCTTATGAAACTGTACAAAAACAATACTTCCTGTTCTAGCCAACATAAATAACACCGACGTGTGTTTCCTCCTGTATTTTTGAAACAACATTTATCAAAAGCTATATAATACATATATACCTTCCTCTATTTGATAAACATATGTTTCTTTTCTGTCACCAGATATCATTTGGCAACAGCCAAGATTACATTCCTTCTTAAATTGGATCAACTCAACTAAATACAATTCTTAAAAACTCTACACATCAAGTTGTTATAACACTTAATTCAAAATTCCACAGTGAAGACTGATGCTATCGAAAGCTAGCATATTGTTTTATCATTTATGATACATTTTACACATAAAAAGTGGATTCAATTTATGATATTTGTCAGGAAATAATATAACAAGGTTGCTCATGTTAGTAAAAATTAATGTAAAAGTAATATTAATATGGTATTCCCCCTCCCTCCCTCCCTCCCTCCTGTATTAAGATCAGGGAATCAGGAACCCTGAGAATGTTTTGCATTTATGTCAACATGTGTTTTAAATACCAGGGGCTGTGTATCAGTCAGAGTGATTGATACGATATTTGTATCAATACAAAATGCTTGATGTTCAACATACATTTGTATCATTTAATTATGTTTTCTTTCGGCAAATTAACATCCAAAATTAAGGCACATGCAGACTTACAATATGTATTTAAACTTGCAGAACACATCAACTTACTTTGTAATGTTAACACAGAATCTTAACATTATCTATGTTTAACCCTTTCATATGGAATAAATAGCAAATTTTGATGTGCTGCATCAACGTATGCTAAATGTTATGAAACTGACCTGAATTCAAATAAGCAAAGTTACCATAAGCTCAAATGCAAGGATGTTCGTTCACTGACTTTAGGCAACAAGAAATACATGCCCATGGGCAATACGTCATGTCTGCTTATCATGCAGGGTTTAGGTCGACGTTGAATGAAAAAGCACAACCATTATAAAAAGAGATTGGTGTTGCAGAGAACACCTTCAAGATTTTGACTTTGTTTCTGTGAGCAACACATTGTTTCAATTGGTGAACAAGTGTGCCAGGTTATTTCAAAATACCACAAATTGATACAACTTATTCAAAAATCTTGCAATACTGGCCACAAAGTTATGAGCTGAATCATGACCATTTTACCTTTGAACTTGGAAGTGTGACCATTTTTCACATGAAGCACCACCTCATAGTGTGCTAGGTTATTTAAGAATCACAATACATAAAATGACAAAGTTATGGTTCATACTAGCTAAAATATGACCATTGACCTCCAGCGGTGACCTTGACCATTGAGATAAGAATATGGGGGTTCTGCAAGACACTCCTACTCATTAAGGTTAACGATCATGTCAAATATAATGCATGTCGAAGTAATGGGCGGGAAAAATTTCAATTTGAACATTAACCTCAAACTATGACCCAAAGATTTGATACACACACCTACAGAAAAAGTGAAGTAGAGCTCACTACATGTGGGTTTGACAAAAATGATCGCGGATATTGTACTCGATTGCTCAATGTGTGAATGGCCAATATCTGTTTTCATACCCTGACTAAAATCAGGAAATGCCTTGCAACATTATTCAGTTGAAACGGAGTGGTATTGGCACTGTCTGGAAACAGTGCAATGAGGTGTCTCACAAAAACATCGGAAGCGCTAGTAATTCAAATTCTAATCAATCACAACAAAACATATTCAGTAACAATGTACAATGCCTGTACAGGTTAACTTGAACCCTGCCATAACTAGATGAATAGAAAACTTCGATTAGAGAATGTTTTTCCATAGTTGGCCTACCAAGTGATGGTATTTGCATGTGTACAGTTCACACTATTCACAGGATGACATTTTATGTGTCTTAACACATTCAACGTAAAGGCCTGTCCACGCAGACTGCCCCTGTGCAGTTAATGTGTACAGCTTGGCCAAATGTTTGGTTTGTTGTGTGTACGGGAGTATTTGCTGCCTTGACCGTGACAGTTTTGATGCAATTGCATTAGTGTTAATGGTCCTGATACAGCTTTTATATAAGTTCGTCAATGAATGGTATTTAAGTATTTTTGTCTCTATGCTTGAAACCCTTACTGTTCACTGCACATGTACTAGTAAAATTTCTTGTTTAGTTTTGTTTCTGTATTTTCAGGTTTGAAGAGAGGAGGAGTGAATATGTTCAGTTTCAAGAATCCAGTCATGTGGCTAGCCTGCATCTTCTTCTTTGTTTGTTGGCAGCTTCATTTCCCTGTTTGTTTTCCGGGTAGTAGAATTGGACCTTTGTCTGCCTCCCTAGTTGGCAGCTTCATCTCCCTGTGTGTTTCCCGGGTAGTAGAATTTGACCTCTGACTTCCTAGTTGGCAGCTGCATCCCACTGTGTGTTTTCCGGGTAGTAGAATTGGACCTCTGTCTGACTCCCTAGTTGGCAGCTTCATCTCCATGTGAGTTTCCCGGGTAGTAGAATTGGACCTCTGTCTGACTCCCTTGCATGCTCGTAAGAGGCCACTGAATTTTCAGGTTTGAAGAGAGGAGGAGTGACGATGTTCAGTTTCAAGAACCCAGTAATGTATGGCTAGCCTGTATCTTCTTCTTTGTTTGTTGGTAGCTTAATTTCCCTGTTTGTCTCTCGGGTAGTAGAATCGGACCTCTGTATGTCTCACTAGTTGGCAGTTTCATCTCCCTGTGTGTTGTCCGGGTAGTAGAATTGGACCTCTGTCTGTCTCACTAGTTGGCAGCTTCATCTCCCTGTGTGTTTCCCGGGTAGTAGAATTAGACCTCTGTATGTCTCACTAGTTGGCAGTTTCATCTCCCTGTGTGTTTCCCGGGTAGTAGAATTGGACCTCTGTCTGTCTCCCTAGTTGGCAGGTTCATCTCCCTATGTGTTTCCCGGGTAGTAGAATTGGACCTCTGTCTGTCTCACTAGTTGGCAGCTTCATATCCCTGTGTGTTTCCCGGGTAGTAGAATTAGACCTATGTATGTCTCCCTAGTTGGCAGTTTCATCGCCCTGTGTGTTTCCCGGGTAGTAGAATTGGACCTCTGTCTGACTCCCTAGTTGGCAGATTCATCTCCCTGTCTGACTCCTTACATGCTCGTAAGAGGCCACTAAATGGGAGAGTATCCAGCTATGGAACAAGTACTCCCAGTTACTGGGTAAATTGCCCCTCTGCTCCCAGTGTGTTTCTGACAGGGAGTGTATGGAGCATTTTAGGCGTCTCTTACAGGGGTGTAGCACGCATGTTGTGTCAACATGGTGTATCTCTATCACAGATGTAACACACAGGCTGTGTCTATAGGGTGTTTCTCTTACAGGGGATGTTGCATGCATGCTGTTTCCACGGAATGTGTCTCTGGATGAGGTGTAGCATACGGGATGTACATACAGTGTGCGTCTCAACAAAATAGCACACATGATGTGTCTGTTAGTCCTAATACGTTTTGGCGTGACTTAATAAATTCTACTATAGATATCTTCTACTTAAACAGGGACCGGTATTTCACATCAATATGTCTTACCTCCGCATGCGGAATGAAGATACACTCCACAAGCAGAGATTAGGCATAAAAACATGGAATACCGGCCTAATCCTGTGGGCTTCACTTGTGTTAGAGGTCCACCATGTACACTCACTAATGTGTGATAACACCCCTTGGAGACACACCTTAATTGCTGCAGTTATGAGTGCATAGTCATTTGCTGTTCATTGCCAAATTTGACTTGGCAATGACTTCTGACTGTAGGGAAAAGACAGTTGTGGTGTGATACAAGGAATCCAGGTGTGATTCATCATGCCCGCGCTCCACATGCGGAAAATAGATATACTCCATAAGCGGAGATCAGACATTGGAACATGGAATAAAGGCCTAAGTTGGATACCGTACAAATACTTATTGTTATGTTCATCCTGTATTATAAAATATGTAATTTACTAAAAATAGTAAATAAGATGTGTCACTTACAGCGGATGTCCCAAACTTGCTACTTCATGTATATGCTGTTAAACCTGTGGGTACGTCCATGATTATAAGTCATGATATAGATTTGGCTAAGTTAGTAACTCTTAACAGGGGTGATTCCTGTCTTGGTTTAACATATTAGATGTAAGAATCGTGGACGGCTTAAGTTTTATGGCACAAACATCATGCAATATCTCTGTTACATCCATTGTAAGCGACATCTCTAATCGACTTATTTTCAAACTTCGAGGGGGAGACTGTTGTATGATACAAGGAATTCGGGTGTGATATTTTAAATGTATCTGCTTGACTTCTATGTAAAAATGGAAAGTTACTATGACAGGGAACGGTATTTCACATCAATATGTCTTTGCTCCGCATGCGGAATGAAGATACACTCCACAAGCAGAGATAAGGCATAAAAACATGGAATACCGACCTAATCATGTAGGCTTCACTTGTGTTAGAGGACCAACTGTACACTCCCTAATGTGTAATAACACCCGTTGTAGACACACCTTGATTGCTGCATTGATGCAGTTATGAGTGCATAGTCATTGCTGTTCATTGCCAAACTTGACTTGGCAATGACTTCTGACTGTAGGGAAAAGACAGTTGTATGATGCAAGGAATTTGGATATGATACATGACGTCTGCCCTCCTAATGCTGATTGTAGACTTGTAATATAGGCCTAGCCCCAACTGTTAATCCCAATACTATTTTGGTGTGACTTAATAAATCATCGTTCATAGATATCTTCAATATGACAGGAGCCGGTATTGCACGTTAATATGTATTTGCTCCGCATGCGGTATGAAGATACTATCCACAAGCAGAGATCAGACATAGAAACATGGAATACCGGCCGGCCTAATCATGTGTGTTTCACTTGTGTAAATGACCCACTAGTTAAGACACACTGTGTGATAACACCCCTTGTAGACACACCTTAAGTGCTGCACTGATGCAGTCATGAGTGCATGGTCATTTGGTGTTCATAGCCAAATTTGACATGACATTGACTTCTTACAGTAGGGAAGAGACAGTTGTATGATACAAGGAATCCAGGTGTGGTTCATCATGCCCGCGCTCCACATGCGGAAAATAGATGTACTCCATAAGCGGAGATCAGGCATTGAAACATGGAATAAAGGCATAAGTTGGATGCCATACATATACTTATTGTAATGTACATCCTATGTTACAAAATATGTAATTTACTTAAAAGAGTAAATAAGATGTGTCACTTACAGCGGATGTCCCAAACTTGCTACTTAATGTATATGCTGTTAAACTTGTGGGTACGTCCATGATTATAAGTCATGATATAGTTTTGGCTAAGGTAGTAACTCTTAACAGGGGTGATTGCTGTCTTTGGTTTACATATTAGATGTAAGGGTCATGGACGGCTTACGTTTTATGGCACAAACATCATGCAACATGTTTGTTACATCCCCTGTAAGCGACATCTCTAATCGACTTATTTCAAACTTTGAGGGGAAGACGGTTGAATGATATATTTAAAGTTCGGGTGTGATACTTTAAAATTATCAGCTTGACTTCTATGTAAAAATGGAAAGTTACTATGATAGGAACCAGTATTTCACGTAAATATGTCTTTGCTCCGCATGCGGAATGAAGATACACTCCACAAGCAGATATCAGGCATTAAAAACATGGAATACCGGCCTAATCATGTGGGCTTCACTTGTGTAAGAGGTCAACCATGTAGAATCACTAAATGTGTGATAACACCCCTTGTAGACACACCTTAAATGCTGCAATCATGCTGTCATGTGTACATGGTCATTTGGTGTTCATATCTAAATTTGACATGACATTGACTTCTTACTGTAGGGTAGAGACAGTAGTATGATACAAGGAGTCCAGGTGTGATTCATCATGCCCGCGCTCCACATGCGGAATATAGATACACTCCGTAAGCGGAGATCAGGCATTGAAACATGGAATAAAGGCCTAAGTTGGATGCCGTACATATACCTATTGTAATGTACATCCATCCTACATTATAAAATATGTCATTTACTAAATATAGTTAATAAGAAGTGTCACTTATAGTGGATGTCCCAAACTTGCTACTTAATGTATATGCTGTTAAACTTGTGGGTATGTCCATGCTTATAAGTCATAATATAGTTTTGGCTAAGGTAGTAACTCTTAACAGGGGTGATTGCTGTCTTTGGTTTACATATTAGATGTAAGGGTCATTGACGGCTTACGTTTTATGGCACAAACATCGTGCAACATGTTTGTTACATCCCCTGTAAGCGACATCCCTAATAGACTTATTTTCAAACTTTGAGGGGAAGACTGTTACCATGATACAAGGAAATCGGGTGTGATACTTTACATGTATCTGCTTGACTTCTATGTAAAAATGGAAAGTTACTATGACAGGGGCCGGTATTTTCACATCAATATGTCTTTGCTCCCAATGCGGAATAAAGACACACTCTACAAGCAGAGATCAGGCATAAAAACATGGAATACCGGCCTAATCATGTGGGCTTCTCTTGTGTAAGAGGTCATATTATCGTAATATTGTCATTGCTAATTTTCTTGAGGGCCCTTTATAATATCCGTCAAAAATCTGGATCCTGACATAACTCAGTTTCCAAGCTAGGTTTATGAAACTTGGTATGTGAATAGTTGCAATAAAGGGATAATGCATGTCCAAAAATAGTTTCATTCCGAAAAGTTGTTGTTGCTATGGCAATAGAAACATTTAAAATGGCTTTACATCGGTAGGGGACTTCTGTTGCTTGTAATTCTTAATGGCTTGTTCTTCTGGGATTACTAATTGTTCAAAGTAGGTTACTCGGCTGGGGGCAAAATTCTGTTTTGCTGCTGAAACGTGGTTATTTTACCATGGATTACTAATTGTTCAAAATATGTCACTCGGCTTGGGGAATTCGGCTCATATGTTTTGCTGAAACTATGTCATTTAGCTGAAACATCGACACTGAGCTTTTCTTCTTTTGTCTACGTTTAGTACTCTGACAGCTTAAACTATACTACTCAAACTTTGCTAAGGGTCAAAAAATCAATTTAGATGTATTTCGTATGTTAACTGACCAAACCCGATTCTGAAAAGGTTGTGTAATTATGAAACTATCATCTTATCTGCTGCTAGATTTCGATAAATTCATGTCTTGCATTTGACAAGCACTGTCAAAATGGCGTCGTTTTCGTTTTAAGCCCTTAATTACAGGGCCCAAAGTGGCAAGCATAACATGTATTTTTGTCCCATTTTTTTTGCGTATCGAGTCAGACCCAAAATGCCAAGAAATGGACTACAATGTTATTACAGAAGCTTGAATGCAACACGAATATTTTAATGGGGTTGGGCTTGGGCTTATCAGCACTTAGACATTAAATAATTTTGAAGACTTTAGTAATCTTTATTTGTTTTCAATATTGCAGATGTAGCATCATGTTACTGAGAATGCTATCAGTCAATCTTTTTCTATATGCAAAATATTCAAATGGAACATTTCTTGACTCTTATCAAATTTTGAGTAGTACATGTATAGGTATTTCAGCCATTTTACTGTTGGAACTAGGTCATTCAGCTTGGGCATTCAGCTTTTTGATTTCTGAAACTGGTTCATTTACAATTTGACAGCTTCGACATGGGAGGATTATAACTTGTTTAGTTGGGCCTTTTTGTTTTTAAGTTTTCTGTGCTCGGTCGGTTCAGGTGGGCATTGTACCTTGTGTGTTTTCAGCTCACAAAGAGAGTATCTGGGCAAGAAATGTAACCCTACAATACATGCAATTTCATAGTTTTGACTCGGTAAGCTCTTACTTTGTCTAATATGTCCGCATTTCATGTCTGTTTTGCATTGTTTACGGTTGAATCATAACTTTCAACGTGTATTACGTGCATATGCATTGATGCAAGACAAAACCAAGTAGCTACGAGCGTACAGGACAAACGTGAGCATTCCGTAAGAGTATTCCTGTCTTCGGAATTCAAGAATAAAGAAACAAAATACGTAAAAATGTTACACTCACCTGCTGATTATTGTTGATATTCACAATTTTTTAGCTGGATCATTTTCGTTACGTTAGCCGGACCCGCGTCGTTAAACCGGACCCATTGCGTTTTGCCGATACAGTGTGGTATTAATGAAACTTAATCACAATGTGTATTTCTAGTAAATCTACCTAATCTTTATGAAACTTAGTCACAATGTTTGTCTCTATAAAATCTAGGTCAAGTTCGTTACTTGGTCACTTGGGGTGAAAATATTGGTCACCAGGCCACGTTGAAGAAAAACCTTGTTAACACTAGGAGAACATGTTTACCTTGTCTTTATGAAACTTAGTCACAATATTTGTCTCTATAAAATCTAGGTCAAGTTCGTAACTGAGTCATCTGAGGTCAAAAACTAGTTTACCAGGTCACATTGAAGAAAACCCATGTTAACACTTACCTAATTTTTATGAACCTTATTCACAATGTTTGTCTCAATCTATGTCAAGTTCGCAACTCGGTCACCTGGGGTAAAAAAACAAGGTCACCGGGTCACATTGAAGAAAAACCTTGTTAACACTCTAGAGGACATACCTAATCTTTTTAAAACTGTGTCACAATGTTTTTCTCTATTAAATCTAGGCAAACTTCGTAACTGGGTCAAAAACTAGGTCACCTGATCTCATCAAAGAAAAAAACATTGTTTATACTTTTGAGGTCACATTTGTTACCTCATCTATATAAAACCTCGCCACAAAGTGTGTATGTGTAAAATCTAAATCAAATATTAAGGTCATATCATATCAAATACTGATTCTGCCTAAACAGCTAGTCATCCGGTGAGCGCTTTAGGGCCAATGGCCCTTTTGTTTTTGTTTTCTGTGCTCGGCTGGTTAAGCTGAGTGCTGCCCTCCCTGTCTGACTTTATATTATTTTTTACGCTCATTTAGTTCTCGGTAACCGCAAGTTGATATAAGTGCAATGTACAAACACACATGCATATGCAATTTATGTTTAATTCTGAAATATTATAAGAACACAAATCAACGACAGTTTCAACATGCAAAATAAGGAATATAATACAATATAGTAAGACATATATAATACCAGTACGAGTGTACTCCGGTGCGACTTAACTCGGTAACGAGTTTACCGAACTCACAAACGAGCTAACTTTGGTACGAGCTGACAGAAAAGCTCCGAGAACGAGATCGTACTAATTATGTCATCATATTTGTTTAAATAAATAAACGTGGAACATTCATTAATCATTATATTGCAAAAATTGCATGAAACAACAATAAATAATCACTGGAACGATTTTTTGTTTAACTATTTGTCGTATATACATGTATTAATGATTTATATCAACAAATTTCTTAATCCTTTAAATAACATATTTCGATAATTAAACATGTTTAACGAATGTTAAACCGCGCGTTTAATGTAATTTAACAAACTAGGCCGTCATAGGTCCACAGTTTAAACGTTGTTAATGTTGAGGATATTTCGGACAGTATCGTGATCTGCTTCGGTGCAAGAAGTTGCGATTTATCCATTGATTGCCACATAGGAAAATGCATTCCAGTTGTACGGCGACTTCCGTATACAATTGGACACAAACTGAACCATCATCTGTGTAGAGATTGAATGTATGAACAATGCCTAGTTCATTTATAACAAGATGTTACATAAGTGCTGATAATCCAATGATGCTAACAATAACACTGTTATCATCACCATTGTTATATAGCAACCAATAAGCAATCTTGTTGAAAGGAATTGGGAGAGGAACACCAGCTGTGTGTGAGATCAACCTGACTTGAAACATGCATGTTTGCATCGTGTGATGTTACAATGTAAATAAAAAATACAAGAGAAATAAAGTCTCGCGAGTTGCGAGGCGGTTTAAAAAAATTTAGTAACTGAAACAACGGAGCTAGGCACACGCGTGTTTTATTGACCTAGCTTCGATTATGTTCGAGTAATGAGAGGATTCCTGATTTTGAAGTAGTTTCACTATTTTCGTATCCGTAGCAACAAATGTTTGCCAGAATGAAAATAATATTTATTTTGATGTGCAAAATGTCCTTATTGGCACCAACCCACATGCACACAATTTCATAAAGGTAATACAAATCGTACAAGGAAGACGGCACTCGACTGAATAATACTGTCGAGCACAGAAAACAAACAACGAAGACCACAATCACACGCCACAATTATGTCTAACACACAACTGAACGAAACAAATGAAACCCTGTTAGCTCAGATGGTAGAGCTTTAGACATAGTCCCGCATTCAGAACCTGTGATAGACTTGTTTACTTCTTCCGTGATAAACAGACCACCGTCACAAACACGCAAATGAATAAGAACTGGTTAACATTAAATGCTAGGACCTGGTTACTGGGTAAGCATTATTTACGATAGAAAAGATGATTTACATGTTAAAACATGTGGTAAACATAACCTCATAATCTTTAACAAGACTGCGTTCAATAAACGCTTATGCCCCCTGTGGAAGCCTTGTCCATAAATAAGTCTAAGTCCAAAATTAGGTCAAGGTGAAGGTCAAAATGGGGTTAGGTGATACAGGTGTGTGGAGAGTGTTCATATACAACATCCATGCAAGTTTGGAAGCTTTGTAGCAAGCCATAATGATGCTAGAAGAAACGGTCAATTTGGGTTAACCAGGACGGACGGACGAACGAACGGACGGACGGACAGGTGAATCACTATATGCCTCCCGATCTATCGATACGGGGGCATAAAAAACATCGTTGTCCCGATACAAAAAAAGGTTTTATGGAACTCAGAAGAGCAAACAACGAAATGTAAAATATTGAAATGCAAAACATACCAGAAATCGTCCATGAAACTAATACGACGACAATTTCTGACAGTGAAGGTGAACATACTATATATATTTTATATTCATAATATAAAACCTAGTTAGGGAAGGTCGTATGACATTAATGACATATACAGAATATTTCTCTATTACCAATGCGTCCATAGCCATTGACAACACTTAATTTCCATTACTGCAAAATCACTCTTTTTCGAGGGGGTTGAATTTTCGTTGTTTAACTTGACCACGAAATCTTATGCCTCCGATTAATGGACATCTCATAAACAGAGCATGGGTTCACCCTTCCATGTTTTGTAATCCAAGTATTTCCGATCCCACGAAAATGCATATTTATCAAAATCGACAAAATTTAATACCCACGAAAATATGTGATTATACAGTATATGGAAACATTAGACGTTTGTTCTTACCTGATGAGTGCACAATTTATTCCAAAGTAGACAACATAATGCCGCGACAGGGACAGAAGTGTCGTTTATCATTATACAATCATATAGCCAGTGCATCAGAGAAACCTGAAGTTCGAATTCTTTCTCATACGCATGTATAGTCCGTTTGCGGCGAAACAAATCGTCTAAAATGAAGATTTCTCATTATATACTGCACCTACAAGTATGAAATTTTGCACGAGTGAATGAAATGTATTTACCTAATATACAATTAAATTTAAACAACATCGGACATGTGTGAAAAAAGTTTTATTCATAAGCTCTATGTAAAATAAGACTGCATGTCATTATGTACATAAACATTACAATGTTTTTAATTTAAGTTCTTAATTTAACAATATTATATATGTACATGTATGAGTATAAAATAGCTTATGTGGCTTAGTGAATAAGGATTTGGTTTTCACTGCATGTTCGTGATATTATTATACATTATATGTATACACACAAGCGACATACCTAAACAAATCGACTTATACGGCCTCATACATTTCGCTTTTATCACAGCAATGCGAATATCGCTGATCACGGATTATAACAGTTAAAAAATGACAGTAAAACATTAATGGAATACCAGATTACCTCCCTGCGTTAAAGTGTTCAAATGCATGTACATTTTGTAATATTAATATACAATAAAGAGTAAACTTGTTTAAATAATTAATTGAAAATTATTAATTTTTAAATGGGATTAGGTAGAATGTAATTATGGCTCTGTGTAATTTTTTATCAACATCTGATGAATAGATTTACAGAAATTTAAAATTTAGACGATTTGTTTCGCTGCAAACGACAAGCTTGATCTATTGCTTTGTGACAACGGTGACTCTTATGAATCAACATCCTTGGTTTGCATACTAATATTTGTTTCTCGTCTATTAATAGCTTAAAGCATTGCTGTTGGTTATAATATACATTGGATATATTTTTATAGCTGAAACTAGATCTGTCATATACTATGTCATTCAACTTTTTGGCAGCTGAAACTATGCATTTTAGCTTTGTGACAGCTGAAATTTGTCTTTCAGTGCTTCAGTTTCTTTTCTCTTTCTATTGTGAAGTGTGCACTGGGATTGTGGTCTGTGTTGTTTTTGTTTTCTGTACGCATCTGTTTCAGTTGAGTGCTGCCTTCCCTGCCCGATGTTTTAACAATATTTTCCAACGGACAAAATTGGTTTTTAGATCTGCGAATTCGGCGGACGGGCGTCCACAATTGGTTTCCGAATGATAACTTTAGTAAGGAATGAGATATCAGATAGTAGCTAATATAAAAACCGTACTTGGGATTGAAAGTGGGGTTAAGGTCACTGTTACTGAAAATAGAAAAACGTATCTGATCTATAACTTCTGTTAGGAATGAGATACCTGTATCATGATGACATTTGCTATGTAGGTTTATTATATGAAAACCTTGCAAGGGCTTGAAAGTAGGACCAGTGGATCAATGTCACTGTTACTAAAATCTGGTTTTCATGGAATTTTTATGTATTTTTACTATCTTGTTTTAGTAGATATATATACCAAATTCGCCCATTGACAGCCGAAAGGGGCTATTTCATATACTTAGTAGCTCCTTCTGGCAATCAATGGAGACATAGTTTCAGGTATAATTTATTTAAAGTTTAGTAAATTTAAACATATTTTATTACCCAAATGACATAAACAATTTCTATCATACAGCATTGTGCACAAACAGGGAACCAATATGCATAATTATACACCGTAGTACATCACTAGGTAGCCAATATTTTTTAATTCGCAATTGGTGTGTTTATAGTGAACGTCCTTCAACGAGAAATTGGACGTAACATCCTTGGTAAATTTAATGCAATGAATCCTTACAATACTTAAATGTCTAGTCATGAAATCCGATGGGCGACATTAATGTAAATTAATGGAAACATACTTTTTACTTTTTATCGCATTTCAAACGAATATACGTCTACTTTATACGTTTTATTTCGTCGAATTACTTAAGCGAGAAACACATTATACTGTGGAAGGAAACATCCGTGACTCCTAAAGGACGATATATACACTTGTACCCTAAAAACTTTAAAGCTAATTAAGAAAGACCATACATTTTACTACAGTTTCCGAAAACATCTAAAATGTCTAAATACAAATACTTATTACACAAAGTATGTAAATTGATTCTACATGTATGTTTTCTGACGTTTAGAAGTTATTCCTCCAACACTATTGGATTTTTGGTTGTTAGTTTTTGAATTGCGTGTAATAGGATGGAGCCAAACGTATTATAAGCTAAAATCGCGGCCGTATATAACTGCTTAACTGCAAAACCAACAGGCGCATCCCCTGTGATATGTGGTTCATGATTTCATAAACGCTTCACTCTTATCAAGACCTGTTCATGAACAGGCCTTGATAAGTTCTTGAAATGAGTTCATGAACTTTTGGACATGAACTGTTGTTAAAGTGAGTTCATGAACTGTTGATGAATTATTGATGCACATTTGGGAGTTCATAAAAATTACCTGATGAACATTTCATCAACTATTATTTCTAGACTGTTCTTTTACCATCCCTGAACTTTTCATCAAATAATTCACGAAAAGTTCTTGAAGTTTTCATGAAACATGACTTCCTGTCACATGTTGACGACATCACATATTTTCAAAATGGCTGCCAGCAATGACATGTGATGATGTTGGACAAATTTTTATGAGTGTTTTTATTTAAATGAGTGATCTTATAAAAGGTCAGTTGCAGACTTTAACAGGTCAAGTTTAAAAGTGTCTTGTGTGACTAATATTTAATTATAAGAATAGTTGTTCAAACTAAAAAAAAAAGGAAACAAAAATTAGGGAGTGTGTGGGAAATGCTTAGCATGAGGTTTCAAGAATAAATATTCATGAAGTGTTCATGAAGTGTCCATGATGATAATGTGAACAAAAACTCATGCTGCAAAAGGTACAAAAGGTAGCTAAACAATTATTCTGATTGAAGAAAATGATGACAATGATAAAAATACAATGTTCGAGTAGCTTTCATCTGATATTCAGGCAAGTAGATGTTTGTTTGAAATATCATGAGTCAATCAGTGTATACACAATATATTTACTATTTAAAAACACATGTGTGTTTGACTGTATCTTCATGCACACAATAGAGCTTAATTTAATGCATTTTGATACACTTAAGTTTATTTCATGGGTTGTTCATGGATACTTCATGAACTGTTCTTAAACATCTAACAGAGGCCTCAGTTCATGAACATTTGAAGAACTATAGTTCATAAACTGTTACTGACATTCCGTGAACAGAAAATGGGACATTGAAAAATAGAACTGTTCATGAACCGCAAATGCTGAAAATATGTCATGAATTTAGTTGGAATGAATAGTTCATGAACCTCAACTTTCAAGAACACTTCACTGACATGTCCCATTTATTGTTTACTGACTATTCATGAACAATTCGTGAATTTGGTTCATGAACAATTCGTGAATTTGGTTCATGAACAATTCATGAATTATTCATGAACTGTAAGGCTTCATTTCGCAGGGAATTGAACATGCTACTTAATTAATGCAGAATGCATCGGGTTTGCAGAAAAATACACACATGATCCCAGCTTTACATGTATAGACGACTTCCTCTAAATGAATCCCATAAAAGTAAATATGAAATACCGCGTGTAGAATAACGTTTGATTCTTAAACAAGTCTTTAGACAGTGCGTCAGTTACGTTTACGTAATGGTTTCACTGTTCGTTGATTCCCTGTAAACATGTTTTTTCTGTTTGGAAAATGACCTAAATTGAGCGCGTTGATTTTTGATATATTCTAACAACGGAAAATTACCTCTTTTATCTCTATTTTATGACACAATGTTCTTAAAATACGCGAAGTATAATTATTAAAGAAGTGAGATCCATTCGGGAACATTTATCACACATGTACTGGCAACATTCATATATAAATCCGCCCGTTGAAATCATATTAGTTACACTGCTATATAGCATACATCGTGTTAACCATCCCTACAGAATTTCAGATATTCTATATTAACCCTACAGATCAGGCACTTCATCCTTGTTATAGACGTAAGCAATGATCTAATGAACTAGATACTGGGTACCAAGAGTATTCCAAGTCTCTGAGGCTATCTCTAATAAAACAGAGTCTCTTACAAATGTCTCCTTAATTTGTAAGACGTACACGGTTTGGGAACAATCTGAGAATTTAGATACACGCATTTATGCCACAAGTGAATTGTTATTAGGTGGAATCTCATGTGAGATTTCTTACAATGATTGATGTAACTACATAATGATTTGGCGAAATCTTGAGAACATGCATAATTATATAATTTTATCTGACCGACATTATATCAACTTGCACTGTCGGCGACATGGTCGCCTGTGGGGGCGGGCGTTAGTTAAGATTTTCGTTGGTGCCCATTTGTCAGAAACTATTAAAAGTGTGTACTTTAAACTTGACATTCGTATTCAGTATCACGAGGGAAATCCATAAGAACATGGTTCCAATAGAACATGGCCGATAACCATGTGATGCGTATGTTCGCTAACAGATGCGATAGAATACTATTAAGTACGGGAAAGTCGAGCGTCAGACACTCATAGGCAGTTCTCCTGTTGTTTAAAACCGCTACAAGCTATGAAAAGAGCCAATCTCATTACAATCAGACCCTAACATTTGCTCCATTTCTTTACGTTGTTAGAGTAAAGCGTTATAAGGGTCTGATTTAAATGAGATTGGAAAAGAGCTAAATAATTCATTAACTAAACATGTTTTATATGCTTCAGTGTTTACAAATTTTAACCTTAGGTCAAAATATTAATGATATTGGTTTCCCGCCAAGATGATTAAAGCTTGTAAATTTTGATATCAGGCTTGATCACTGACCTATGGAAGATGGACCCCAAAATAGAATATAAAACATACACTTAGAGATGGTGTTGCTATATATGTTATCATTGCTGCTTAATGAAATAAAATAGAAGTTACGTATTAAAACCGTTGAAACTTCGATGCGACTCTCTACTTCGCGACTCGTATCCCATGTCGTCATCATTCTTTCACAGATACAGTAGTTGTCTTTTATTGCACAGCATATAAACGCTACATCTACGTCGTGTATGATTATTTCTTTGCTGCATCGATGAATGCTTTGCATCGATGTTTTTCCTGTATTGTCATGTGTATAACACTCGATTTTCCTCTTACATGATAATAATTACCTCTATTTATTGGCTAGATCATCATTCTAATGCATTTGGTTGTTTATTAAGATATTATAATATTGCAAAGTTATAACCTGTAACACAATATATCAAATATTCTTGAATAGCGGCAGGCTATGTTTGTGGTGAAGTGACGTTACGTGAGATAACTAACTCATTCCTAAGACAGATATGGACATCAGTCGTGAGCAACATGTGGCATTCAATAACAATCATGCCAAATATTAATACATTAATACATAATTAAGCAATATTGTCTACTGTAGGATGTCAGTTGTGTCCGTGGAGAGACAAAAGTGATGAGAAAATCTAACGTCCGTCAATAATATTAATATATATTCATAGTTACGTCAATTTCTATAGGAATTAATCATTGCATGAAGCTACAATGTGGAAGTATATTATTTCTAGAAAACGAAAAGGCACGAACATGCCACTGTCCCTATATAATATAAATGCCAGTCATTGAGCACGTAGTTAACACTTGGACTCGTATTATGCCATTGTGGATAATATTTATCGTCAAAATGACAGTTTGCTATTTCGCAATTATTGATGAATCAAATTTTGACAAATTAATCATTTGACATTTCACCTGATAGCATTTAGGAGTAATGGCAGCATTTATTAATCGATAATACATATTATAACTTGGCATTTGTTCGATAGTCTAAAACCAATATTTTAAAGGGTCGAACTATTTTGTTGTAACTTGTTATGATAGGCATTGCATACTTGTTGTACCTTGTTCAGATGGGCATTATGTATATTTTTAAGGTATACGATACCCATCTGAGAAAGCAAAATGTATTCAATAATTTTGTCTGATCGCGTTGGCTAAAATATCCGTAATTATATCCATTAGTACGTATAAACTTACAGCAGCAAATATCTCTCTTATGTCTATTGTCGTATTTCGTCAAATACGTTGTAGTGTCGTAGTGCTAGTCTGAGAGCGGCTTATAGATTATCTTGACTCAAGAAAAGCACTTTCATACTCGGGTGCAATAGTCTACATTCAGTGTAGACTACTACCACTCTTTTCCAGTTTAAAAGTCGATATATCAAGTTGAAATTTACTTTCGTTTCTTCATGGTCATGCGTCAAGCTGTTTGTTCAATTGTTACAAATCTTGCTTACTATCTGTCTTAATTTGATTAATTGTAACTTTGTAAATATTGTTTGTATGTACGATATATGATATGTGAGTGTTATTCAATGTGGACCTTAATGAAACTTGGTCAGCTTATTATGTCATCAACAGAAGGTCATTATTATTATTATCCATAGGTGCCTATGAACTTGCTGCAAGAGTATAGCGTGCTTTTCTTGTTTTACCTGAAAATAACGTCCACTAATCAATCAGTAAGTTACTCAGTAACTGTTCTGAAACACAAGGTACCAACTCACCATTGGGACCATCCGAGGCATTCAGCAGAAGTTTTATGCGGTTCCTGAATCAGCTCGGAACGATATCAAGAACGATTCGGAAGATTTTGCTCAAATTGGCCAGTATTCCAGCTGTAGTAGACACGGACATATCGCTGGCTTAGAATTAGGAGATCGTACCTACAAAATCAATTTGTTGAGAAAACAAGAAAAACTGTCTTCAAACTACTCTTTACTTATGGAAAAACAAGCTTTTTAAACTTCAGTTTGGTCAACATGACCACTTCCAATTTCATGAACCTTCTAATTCTAAGCCCGCGATATATTGGGTGGTCGGAGGAAAATCAATCGACCACGTGATTGTGAACCGAGTTTCTATTATTCCGTGACATCGTTGCATTAAAACCCTACGTAGATGTTTATTAGACAAGCTTATTAACATATTTAGTCACGTGGTACAGGTCATGGGGTATGTAGATCTAAGTAAAGTGGGCTACGCCCAACAAATACTTTATGTAGTGAAAAGGAGACAAATCCGTTAAAATACCACCAACATGTTCAGAGAGTTGTCAAACTTGACTTATATATCGCTTTTGAACATTTCAACATGGAATAGTTAGTATGTTGTTTATGAATAAAAAGGTAGATACGTATATTTTCGTAATGCTGACATTATTTCTGTTTATCGATTTATTATGCTACACTAGATTACGGATGATCTCAAATTGTCTGTATATCTCTATTAGCACACGCATCACTTTTCTATTTGTGAGTTATTTACTCTGTGCTCTTCTTCAAATGGTGAGTAAAATGAGACAGCTGAGTGTGAGTTTCTTATAGTTGAATCACAAGGTATGTAAGACGTGTTAATTGATGACATGACTTAACATTGCACATACAGTTGTAATTCCAAATACAAACATGGTCTCGTGATTTTATAATTGAAGACCCCCACAATTCAACTAATGCAATTAAATTACCATAAATCGATGTTTATGTGAATCAGTAAACAGAATGTAGTTCGTCTCTAGATAGTTTAACCACATGACATTGTATGTATTTCTTTCGACCTTAAATTGAATAAAGTGGAGACTCGGTACATTAACTTCATTGCATTATTTTAAGATAGTAATTGCACTCATTCCTTAAATTAACACCCACCCCATCAACTACATTTAACCCAACCTCTTCATTTAACAATCATGTAAATTGTCGTACACTATTGCATACCAATTACACATGACTGTCTATGGTTTGATACTATTAAACATCACTCTAGAAACATGGTAAGAGCTACTGACTACTTTTCAGTGTTTCCCACCTAACATAACTATAAATTACTAACAGTCTTTCGGACGAGACTATAAAAACCGAGGTACCGTGTATGATGATTTACACCAGGCACGTAAAATAATCTGGGATGCTTCTGGAACTTGGACATCTGTATCAAACACTTTCTCCCAACTAGAAACTCGTGCCCTCAGGCAAATTATGTCGAGCCTCGGCGCACGTTGAAAAAAGCACCAACTTAAATGTGCCATTTTACATCTCATCCCACCATGCATAAAGAACAAATGATCCGTGAAAACTTCAATATGACCTTTGACCTGCAACTGTGACCTTTGAGATAGGAACCTAGGGATGGGCATAACACTCTGTCTCATAGAGGTTAATATTCATGCCAAATATAAGAAAGATTGGTCAATGTATGACAAAGTTATGGCCCGGACTAGCTCAATTTGACCTTTGACCTCCAACTGTGACATTGACCTTTGAGATAGGAACCTTGGGGTGGGGCATGAGCGACACTTCTCCTCATGGGGGTTAATATTCATGCCAAATATAAGAAAGATTGGTCAATGTATGACAAAGTAATTGTCTGGACAAGCTCAATTTGACCTTTTGACCTCCAACTGTGACCTTGACCTTTGAGATAGGAACCTGGGGGTTGGGCATGACACTCCTCCTCGTGAAGGTGAACATTCATGCCAAATATAAGCAACATTGGTCAAAGCATGACAAAGATATGGTCTGCACGCACGCACGCACGCACACCAAAAGTGGCGACTAAGTCTCGCTCACCGCAAGCGGGCTCGACAAAAACTAAAGTGACTAACCGGGCCTAAAGGGCCTCGCACAAATGCATTCCGGTGGCGAGGATAACTAAAAGTAAAAGTGTATCTAAATCAAAGAAAAACATTGGGGATATGGATGTTCGTTCTATGTCTGACTCTTGCGTGGATGGCTGTCGCCGTTTGTGTGACTTTGGATGATCAGTGCGCTACAGTACATTATATTTATTCAGCCTCGGGATATGTCATCGACAGAAAAGACAACCTCACAGTGTCGGACCATTTTCAAGAATGGCGTAGCAAATAATAAACTAGTATCATTACATTTGATGAAAACCTAACTTGAACAAAACACTCACAAACATATTGTAAAACAACACTTATAGATTACAATATAATGATAAGATAAAGCAAATGTATAAAAAAAAATATGATTATAAAATCAATAAATATGTCTCATGTCTAAAAGCTGCCGTTTTGAAAATTAAGTATGTGCATCCTATATTTCCTCGTATCTGAAGACAAGCCCGCTGAAAATGCGTCTTGTTAGCGTAATAGGCATGTTTGACATACACATGCCGTTTCCTGACGTAAAACTTCCCAAAATCATAAATTAATTGCATTCATGCTACACTTCATAGTTTATATCTATCAATACATTTATTATCACGTAGAACAGTGGTAACATGTAGTATTTACTCATAATTTCTAGAACAGTGTCACCACTGTAACTGCTAGGAGAAAATTATTCAAAAGGTATCACCGTGCTACATTTTAGAAACATATTTTCTTAGAGAGTAAAAACATACTCCATAATAGGGTTCATGGTCTCCAAGTGCTGTTGTCCGTACATTCCAGAGCTTCGGCGCTGCAACCATGAAACATCTATTGCCTATTAGACACTGGCACTGTCCTCATCCTCGACACAGCTAAAGGAAAAGTATCAAGTTGAGACCTCATCCTTGACACAGCAGCGAAAGGAAAAGTACCAAGTTGAGACCTCATCCTCGACACAGCGAAAAGAAAAGTATAAAGTTGAGGCATAAACTGTCTTTGTGGAATATAGATCTAACATATCTCTGACTTTGTCAGTGGAATTTCACAGTAGTCAAAAGCACGAGTCAATGTATTTATATTGTACAGTTGTCACGTTGGTATTTTAAGCGCATGATGTGAGTGTAACGCGAACAGATGTCATGTGAATGTTTTGCATTTTGTTCAGAATGATTTTTGGGAACCCGCATAATTGAGAATTACAATAATCGAGTCTTGATGAAAATTAATTTTTGTACATCAGTCTAGTATGTTCTTATTTGACTTATTTGTCGATCAACAAATCACGTAACATGTTTGCTTTATCAAGGTTCATTGTCCACGGTTCTGGTAGTATAACGTTACGGTACAAACAGGATTGCATCGGGTTTGTCTAAGTTTAGTTTTGGTCCCGTGCAAGTGCAGGTTATCTCTCAAGACATTTCATTGAAGTGACTCATCGCGTAAAATACGACTCTTTGTTTTGAACGTCATTTACGATAAATATGTATTACTAAACACGCGATCAAGTCCATTGGGTAACTTTACTTATTTAGGCCTTTGTTCCTCAGGAGAACATGAGTCATTGGTGACTCTGGTTTCCTGTAATTCATTCCATCATGTTCCAGGTGTTGCTGGTCTGTCTGATGTCTGTCTCGACATTGGTAAATAATCAACTAAAAACGTTCTTTTATATTTCCAACAATCAGGTATAAATGTATCTACATGTAGTTACATATTGAGCACTTTGCACTGTAACAAATAAAGTGAACTGATAAGATTGTATTTGTATGTTCGGTATCACTGATCTGAAATGTTTAAATGGACGGCGTACATAAATAGTTAAGACATTCAAAACGTGAAAGTGTTTTTAATATAAAAGTATAAACGTTACTTAAATATAATTTTGCATTTATAAAATGCGCATGACAATATTCTGGAAATATAATTATATACTAGTGTTCGAAATGACTGATCACCTCCAGATGTTCCAGTTCCAGCAATGTACAGGGTGTTAAAAATGTTGTTCTCAAAATTTAAATGCTTAGCAAGAGCTATATTCAGAGTAGACACTTTTAAGTTCTTACTCTTAATAGCTTCATTGCCAGAAAGATTAGAACAACAGTATACCCCCTGGAATTTAAACTGAAAATATTACAGTATTCCGACGACAGACAAATAAACAAACTTTTAACACCCTGTGCATGAACTGTACGAGATCTTTCAACAGTCAAAATTCTCAGAAGAATCGTCAATCTCGTTGTTCATATTAAATGGATTATTAATATCGTGAGATTCATATTGTTCTAGTGTCCATGTGTAGCTGGTATTCTTCCATCTTGGATCTATTTGATGTTTCTTAAGTATGGGTCTTACAGCCTGGGACAATCTCTGCAAATACGAATATAGGCATTTTTATATTTTGTCCAGAAGGAGTGGTTGGTTCTCTTTGCTGTAACTTTTTTATAAATATGTGTCAATGCAATGGGACGTTTCAGTTTATAATGTTATGAATATAAAATGCATTCCTTTTTGTATGTATTAAAGGTATTTGGTACATTTTTTACTGCTTAAGGTTTTATAACATATAACATAGCATGGCAAAGGGACGTACTGATAATCTTCAAATTATGTATTATGGTAAAATTGTATTATTGTATGACACATTCGATGATGATTGCAGTAATATAATCATGAGTTTACCTGTTTGATTGACCCGTGTCCTTGTACCAGTGAATAAACGGCAATCACCGGAATGCACGCAATCGATGAACATGTCATCATATATCCAAACGCAGTAGCCCATGGTGGATATTCATACGTATCGTTGAACTTCAGTGGCTTCCACGTCGCCAGTTGGTACCAGAATATAACCTAGGAAATTAAGTATACATATGTTATTGCTCAGTGAGTGTTAATGTTGTTATGGTTCTGACAAGACCGGTAGTTGTTGAATCAGAAGTTAGTGAACGCAAGGTTACCCCTTGTATACCTTCATGTGGCTTGGTAGTTAGATAAGTTTATTTTCCAAATTCTGGCCCCTTGCGGGTATATAAATTTTGATATGTACACAAAGTTTAAACAGAGCAATTTATAATTATCCATTAGTCTCAATTTTAGTGGCTATATAATAATACTCAATTGCCCAAAGAACAGCAGCGGACTCTCCACAAACTAAATAATTTATATTTACATGTATGCTGTACATAACAAAACATTCAGTTGTTTGCATATTTACTTCAAGTGAGTAACAAGAAAACGTTACTTCCTCTGAAATAACAAGAAGACGTAACAACTAATCAAGCATTTACTGTAGAAGAATTTCCTATCTCCCCATGGATGCTGCGTTGAAGTAGTTTCTCTATATCACTGTATTCCTTACGGAACTCGTGAATCATATAATTATGTATGTAATATTATTACGTTTATAATCAATGGCGCCATGTATTTCCAGCAGATTTTCAACCAAGGACTAGGACGTTTGTCCGTCATCAGTTCGAGAGCGTCATAGAAACGATCAGCACCTGAAACAGAATTAGGTTGTATTTGAAGCTGACGTATTGACTAAACAATTACCACCGGCAGGTTGGGGCGGGTTCAATTTTTTAAATAGTAAATAAAATCTGTTAAACACGACTTAGTATGCGTCTTGAGTAATTTAGATATATTTGCACGTGTTAAGGGTATGTGACATGTCTCAACACTATGTTAGGGTTAGATGTTTACGGCATTCTGTTGACCTGAACGATAGTCTTAGTGTGCTAATACGGTGTTTTTAAACGTGCTTACTATGAAAGCAAAAATGAATTGATACGATGGAATTGATTAGAATTCGTAACTTGTGTGTTATCACGCTTGTGTTTTGTGTGATGGTTCAGCATAGTATGCTCGCAAACACAAAAACTGAACGCAAAAATATGTTCAGTACATTTTGAAATCACTAGTTGACTGCTCTCATTTAGCTGGTTCCGAATGCAGTTCGCGGCAAATCGCTGTTGTCCACAACACTGACATTTGACAAAATTAATGCCAGCGTAAGATTTCATTCAATTGGGAACAAATTAAAATCATTGAAGATCCGGATCAGCGGAGCCGACGTCTATCCGCCAAGAGGAGCCACTGCAGCGAGGAGTTCGACAGTGTTCGTATTTGTATTTTTCTTACCAAACACCCATCCAATAACCAAGGCTTCAAAGAATACCATTACAAGAAGTACAAGTCCACTGACGGCGTAAAAATCTATCAACCGGAACAAATATACGCCACCCTGAAAATAAATCTCAGTAAACACAACAAAATAGCAATGTTATACAGAGTTGCTTGTGTTTGATAAAAGCATGTAATGTGAGAGAGTAATTTACATAATAATGTAAATATGATGAGAAGTTGGTATGCATACGAGTTTATGTGGTTCAAACTTTTTGCACTACTCAGTTAGAGTCTACCAGATAACTTTCCGTTGGAAATGAATTAGTCATGATGATGTAATGAAATAAACGCAATTGTAGTTTACTGTACTACTATGAACTCATCCTCATACGTCAGTGGTTAGTCAAGTTGTAGAATACGGTAGAGGTAGAGATATTAACTATGGTATAAATGTTTGTCTCGCAAATATAAGCACATAACAGAGCGTGCACATTTTTATCCGTGATACATACAACTTGAATAAGACTTATAATTACTAACCTCGGTCACTAGTGAAAGTCCTGCCAAGAAGCAAACGATACAATACAGTCCGACAAATATCATACGATTGCGTGGTTTATAGAGAATCTTTGGCCACCTGTCCATAATCGGTGTCAGGATAGCTTCAACGGCTGCAAACTGAACCAAAAGGATATTGTAATGGTTTTAGTGTTGTATTTCATAGTTAACCGTAACTATGATAAGATGATTTATATTTTGCTGGCTTAGAATTATTATACCATATTTATATAGCCCTTTTTTCATGTATATGCACGTTCAAAAGTGCTGTAAGAATGAGAAGGTCTTCAGTACAAAACTGATATTTTGAGAAACAAGAACAAACTGACTGAAAAATACTCTTTACTTATGGAAAAACAAGTTTTTCAACTTCAGATTGGTCCGATATTTATGTACGATCATAAGAAGTGCCTTGTGATGTAGAGTTCAAACATGCTTGAGTCTTATAAGGTCGTAAGTCACCAAGCCAGCGATTTATTGACTGCTCGTACAACATGATTTCTAACGTTATAATGTACAGCCTGCTGTCAGGAGTGTTGTTTTATCAATATTGGACGAGTGTGGTGTTTGTAACATGTGTATGTACATTTGTCTAGTTGGTTTAAGGCGTCGAACATAAATAATGTTATTGTGCCAATAAAATATACTGAAACTGGCATTCCGAACGCCGACCGCGAAGTAGCAATTGTTAATAAAAGAACGTATATGTACTATACAGGACTGGACTGTCACATAGTAAAGCAGGATGACGATTTGTATCAAGGGCTTAATATACATACCTGGCTGTCTAACCCTACGAACAAGATTGTCATGAAAAACAGCACAGACCATAGTGGCGATACTGGCATTTGCGATACAGCCTTAGGATACGTGAGAAACACCAAACCTGGACCTGAAATGAAATGTACAAAATGTTTCTTTTTAATTTTTCGGCTGTATCATGCAGCCCATTTATTTTTCCCGTCATAGGTGTGGGAAGGTCGAGGAACTATCCCTCGCCACACCTTACAATAATGCATATATATATATAATTATATATATGTCAAGTACTATGTGAAGTAAGAAAGAACATACAAAAGATATAAACAGGCGATTGTCATATTTTTACATTCACAAATAACGACAGTGAGTATGAGAATTATATGGTGAACTAATTTATTCGACACGTATGTATATATTTACCAAAGGGGAGCAACTCAAAAGAATTTACTGTTTGGATCAAAACGCAGTTCTTTCCCCTGAAGTGCACAATTGTGTCGACTTTTATTTAATTCTAACTTGGGCGATTAACCTTGATATTGTATTCGAAAACATAGTGGCTTATATTTAGAAAGTGAAGGATAAAACAGCTTGGAGTTGAAATCAAATTGTACAAAATGTTTGTATTTGTTGTTGGTTTGTATTTCATTAACATGATTAAGTTTGTACATAAAACATCCTAAAGTATATAAAAAGTATATAAAACTAGATTAACGCAAATATTACTCTTACCCTAAATACTTAGAGAACGATCATTGTATAACATTTACGAAATTGCTTCGCATGTTTGATTCGCAATCAACGTATGTTATTACGGTTTCTTGTTGATTCATAATTTAGTAATATTTACAATACTGGACGATCACCGTACATAATACGCTATATTTACAACTCACCAGATGCAGCGACTTTGTCAATGGGTACTTTCATTTCATGTGCCATAAATCCAAGTGTTGCAAATACAGCAAGTCCTCCGAACAGACTTGTTAAACAATTGATACAGATAATGATGAACCCATTTCTGAAAATATCCATTGTCCATATAAGTTCAATACGTAACGTATGGTACGCTGGATTTGCTGTCCTGCGATCCATTTCGTCCTAATCGCAGCCTTTCTTTTTCCATTTACAATATCAGAAAGGAAGGTACTTTGTTTTCCTTTTTTTAAGTGCTTAGATTACTTGGTGTGAACATACACTTACCCTGAGACAAATGCGTAACTATGCTCATGTCGTTAGCTTGATTCACTGTGTTTCTTACACTTTTATTGGTCCAAATCGACACATTAAAGTAGGACTTTATATAAAAGCTGGTTGCTTTCATATATGTCTTGCTCTGGTATGTCATTGTGACATTTGCTTGTGCTATTTCTTTGTTGTGTGATTCTTTGTGTATATTTCGTGTTCTGCTTTTTAGAGCTTTCTTCTCTGTCATTTTTTATTATCTTCTAACAAATATGTACATGTACGAATGTGTTAATATTCTAAGAAAAACATGACATGCGTATTCAAGACCTCAGATATTTTCCTAATTGTTAGGATTTTAAATAACAAAGCAACCTTGGTATTGCTTACATACTATTGACATTAATTACCGACATGATGTCTCGTTTGGCATACAGTGAATAAAACATATTATTATTGAAATATAGACACTGTTCACTCTCCATTAGTTCGGCCAACATATATAAAATTCTCATATTTTTTGATAAATTACTTTGGAACAGAATCTTAGTAATTTATATACCCAGTGGCCTTACCTGTACGTGTAGGTATAAGTTAGAAATCTATTTTGATATATGTTCAATTTTAGACGTATTGCACGTCTGTCCCAAGTTCAAAACAAACATTTTAATAAAAATGCATACCTGTCAATTCTCATACAACGTTAAAAAGTGCCCATAGATTGATTTTTTTTCACGATTTAATACGAAACGGATGCTTTGATAAACTGATGATCATATCTTACTGACAAATAGCTGTCCGTATATCAACATAATATTCCCACCACCCAATGGAGAAATGAAACAAATACTTAATACTGTTCAACATCTGTCCAATGTAGAGATGGCACCGAATACCAAAATCGGTATTCGAATATTCGTTTGCTTTCTAAAACTAAAGTTTCATTTCCTTTATTGCGTGGAGTTAGGTATAGTAAAAATCCATTACTTGAGTGAACTGGCTACAATAACTGTTACTGTAACTTGTTTTCCTCTTACGAACCATTTAATTAACCTCTCTAGTACAACAACCTGTTGATGTTGACATCGGCAAGCATTCATTTCCTACAAAGAGTTTGCGTTGTTTACATACGGTATAATAAAACAGTAAATCTCAACTTTTTACCTGACAGTGTCTGTTTTAAACTTGTTGTATGAACCCAATGTCACCATGAACCCTTGTCCGACACCAATGGAGTATATAACTTGAGTTGCACCGTCCATCCATACTTGACCATCAGTCAACCTCGAGAACGTCGGTTTCAAGTAATAGATCAATCCATCTGATGATCCTTCCAGAGTTATACCCCGGATGAAGATGATCAACAGTAGAACGTACGGCACAAGAGCCGTGAAGTAGACAATCTGAAGATATAATATATATATGATGGCTTAGAATGAGAAGGTAGTAAGTACAAAAACGCAATGTTGAGAAAACAAGAAAATACTGTCTGAAAACTACTCTTTACTTGTGGAAAACAAGCTTTTCCAACTTCAGTTTGGTTACCGTTACCTGTTCTGATTTTCATGAAAATAGGCTCATAAGAAGCGCCTTTCATGCAGTCTTATAAGCACTTGCGACCGGTTCTTTCTTAGCCAGCGACCCGACTCTGGCATATAGATGCTTCGAAATATATATATAGACCTAATTACACGATAGAAGCACACTTAAGATACATCCTCACCTTAAGTTTAAACATATTAATTTTCCCAAGCATATAATTATAGTATACATACATTTTAATATTCAATACCAGTTTATGGAAAAAAGGATTAGAATGGAAGACACTTAGTCTTATTAAATTCTTCTCCTTGGTTAGACTTCCAGTTTATTAAAAAAACAAAATTATCAACAATTTAGCTATAGAATACGTTGCATAGATTCGGGTGTAAATTAAACAGAGATAAAGAGATGGAAACGAGATCAAAAACGCATAGAAAAATGTGATAGCGAGATGAAATACTTACACAAGATCACATTTGAAGAAATGCTTACTGTATACGTCTAGAGGGAGATAGGTAGAGGTAAACGAGAAGAAGAAAGAAAGAGGGCTTTTCTAACATCATGCAATAAACTTATCATATGAATCTGCTGCTATCGCGCATATAGAATTGAACCTGATTAAAGATGAATGTATTGTCTTGATCGGAAAGGGTTTCATCACAAAAAAGAAGATCTAGAGTGATATCGTAATTTTCTAATTTGTTTAGGAGAGTGACACGAGGTTCTTGTAGAAGTCCACACTCCAAGAAGAAATGATAATTGGATTCAATTTGGCCACATGCACAGAGTGCCGACTGGGAGATATTACATAAATACCAGTGATAGTTTAGTGAACTGTATTTGGTTCGTAAGCGAGTGTGTAGGACTTGAAGTTTTCTTGGTCCCGTGAAATAAGATGGTGGTATGGACCTATTTCTATTCAAAGGCGTTTTGTAAGCTGAAATAGGTTGTATATTCCTCGTTTCTAGTGGGAGGGCATTCCATTCACGAATAGAGGTTGGTAAAATCCTTGTTTCTAGTGGGAGGGCATTCCATTCACGAATAGAGGTTGGTAAAATCCTTGTTTCTAGTGAGAGGGCATTCCATTCACGAATAGAGGTTGGTAAAATCCTTGTTTCTAGTGAGAGGGCATTCCATTCATGAATAGAGGTTGGTAAAATCCTTGTTTCTAGTGGGAGGGCATTCCATTCACGAATAGAGGTTGGTAAAATCCTTGTTTCTAGTGGGAGGGCATTTCATTCACGAATAGAGGTTGGTAAAATCCTTGTTTCTAGTGGAAGGTCATTCCATTCACGAATAGAGGTTGGTAAAATCCTTGTTTCTAGTGGAAGGTCATTCCATTCACGAATAGAGGTTGGTAAAATCCTTGTTTCTAGTGGGAGGGCATTCCATTCACGAATAGAGGTTGGTAAAATCCTTGTTTCTAGTGGGAGGGCATTCCATTGGAGAATAGAGGTTGGTAAAATCCTTGTTTCGAGTGGGGGGGCATTCCATTCACGAATAGAGGTTGGTAAAATAAGTTGAAATAAAGTGTTGTTCTAGAATTAATTTCAGGAATGTCATGCTCATTTCTAAGATGGTACCGACTGTCCTGCTGTTTAGGGACAAGAGAAATATTCTGGTACAAGGTTGTGGTACATTTTATAGAAGTGAGTTATTCTGTGTTTGCCTTCCGTCATGTAGAGATTCCCATCTACATTCTTGTTTTAGTCGTTCTCATGAGACTAATCTGGTTGCTCCAGTGACTATACGGGCACATTCGTTTTGTACTTTATCTAGTTTGGAATAGTCAGATTTGGTTGCATTGCTCCAAAGAACATCAGCGTACTGAAGACTTGGTCCAATAAAAGATCCGTAGATAATTTCCAGTGTTCTACGATCTAACAAGAACTTTCGCATAATATTTACTTTTTTCCATGCTTTATCAACAACAGAATCAATATGTACATGCCAACTGGCATCCTCTGAAATGTTAACGCCAAGATGTTTATGGAATATTTTGACCAAGCATTTGTAAATCAGGATGATAAGGGCGAGTTCGTTTTTAAGATAATAATAAGGATTCAGATTTTGCAGGATTAAATGATACAAGCCATTTTTTAGCCCATGATGAAATCTTATTAATGTCGCTTTGACGTTGATAGGCAGCATGTTGTCTACAAAGAGGTTTATAGATGATTCGATATCAATCACAATATCATTAATGAAAATAAGGAATAATAACGGTCCTAATATTGAACCTTGTGAAACACCTGCTCTTAATTCACCATTGTGAGGATGCACCTGGAAGACCAATACGTTGACGTCTACCAGAATGATAGTTAGAGAACCAATTCAACAGAGACCCTGATATTCCCGCGGAATGAAGCTTTACAATCAAACCCTTGTGCCAAACCTTGTCAAAGGCCTTGTTAATATCACAGAAAAGTGTACGGACTTCTAGACCATCGTCCAGGGCTTTATATAACGTATTATAGATACAAGTAAACTGATTTACAGTGGAATCGCCAGGAACAAATCCAGATTGCACTGGACTAAGAAACTGAAGCTCTCTTAGGTGATTGAACACATGTTTAAATACAATGCGTTAAAATACCTTTTCTATTGTGTTTAGAAATGAGATTGGCCTGTAGTTGCTTGGAAGAGAAACGTCATCTTTTTATGAACAACAGCTACATTAGCTTCCATTCAAGACGAAGGGAGTTTACATGTCTGGAGCGTATTGATTAAAGAGACTACATAGCGGGTTCGACAATTCTATCGCTGCTTCTCGAAGAATTCTGTTACTCATGCCATCTAGTCCAGTGGCTTTAGTGACGTTTACGGACGCCACATACCTCAGAGGGTGTTATGACTATCCTGGTCAAACAAGCATTTGGGTCAATAGGTCGAAATGTCGGAAATCTTTACCTTTTTGGAGATTACTAATCGATAGTTTTCACCTACCATGTAGTTATATATTTTGATAGGTCAATAAAACTACACTACATTCTATTTAAGTGAATGAGGAAGTCAAATATTTACTACATTTGTATTTGGGAATATGTCATATTCCAAGTGGATTATAACGTACATTAGTATACTCTGTAACAGATTGTCTGTTGGATTGTTATACTGTACATTTATTTCAAACCATTCATGTTCATGCGAACAGGCACATGTAAACATGAAATATTTATAGACTGACACAGTCGTAACGCGTGGCCATTCGGTTTTAACTCTCCTTACTTTTCTTCAAGGGATACAAAATTGGTGTGAACAAGACATTGAAATTCGAAAAACGGACCTCAGGATTGGCACATGAAGTAACGACTCGGCCACTCCATGAAATATGTTACAGGCATTCCAAATACTAGTATTTAAACAACGTTTCAGATTTTAGTATTATTTAATGTTATTTACCTTTCCTGTCCACTTGACACCCCTACAAATACAAATGTAGACCAGGATCCACGCAACAAGAAGTGATATAGTAAGACCGGGTACCAGTGATCCAGGTTCATCAATACCACTCGACATTCTTAAAGCTCTTCTCCTGTAATATAAAGGGTAATACCAAATGACAACCATTTGCAAGTTACGACCAATAAATAGTTTTACTATTATAACACAACAACAAAAATGTGATTTTCTTTCTGTATTTAAACAGACTGATAATGCAGTGGGGGATTGGTGATTCCCTTAATTACTTGCCCGATCTGAAAATTATGCTCGAAGAATTGCCTGATCGCGGCAATAAAATGGTCAATGTTTACCTATCTTAGAAGAACTGACCTTTCCATAAAGATAGTTGACCAAACGATAATCTGAACAAGGGTTTCATATCACACAATGTATATCTAAAATCGCACCGTTCAAATTTCTTTTGAATTGCCCAGAGTCTTAGATATCTAGGCTAAACGTTAAAATTTCTTTTGAATTGCCCAGAGTCTTAGATATCTAGGCTAAACGTTAAAAACTAACAATTTGGCCAGTCTAAATTCATGTGTTTACTAGCCTGTTCGGGTAACTTTCTATTATTCAAATGTTCTTACTTTGCCTGATTGAAAATTTAAGTTGCCAAAACGGGAAAGTGAACAAAAACACTTTTAATATCTCAGAATCTAGACGATTTAAAAGAATTCTGAACGGTAGGATTTTAGAAAAACCCTTTTTAATATGAAATGTGCAATCAGATCATCTCCATGTCAAATATCCTTGTGCACATGTATATTTTTCTAAAGTGGGTGTTTCCATTGCCCGATCAGGCATTTGTAAGGAAATGAATTGCCCGATCGGGAAATTTTCCTCCACTGTAATGTAAATCATATTTCTGAATTACAATTTTGTGCTATAATATTTAAGTTTGACATTTATAACCTAATTTCAAATATAACTGCAAGTAATAAACAAATTTTACACTCACTTTCGTATTATGTTTTTAACTTTTCATTTTAAAATTGCGTGAAATTGAATGTGTTGTGCACAATTTTGAAAATATATCACGCCGTACTAACGTAATCAGACAGTAATTTTTTGAATGGTTAATACATATTTAAACATGTTCAATACAATTTTGATCAAATAGTTTGCATGGTCCAAATATACATATACCATCATATTTTAAATTGCTAATTTATTGAGCCATTAACCGGTAACAGAAATGTAGATGGTTAATGAATAAATAAATAAAATGAAAATAATTTACATTTTAACAAGTCTATCGGTCGTATCTGAAAAATCACGATTGTATTACACTAACATATGCAAAAATATGTGCCAAGCGATCAGATAATATAATTTTTGTGACAAGTCAGTTTAAGATAGACAATGTATACGATACTTGTTGGTAAACACACGTTTCAATGACACCACTCTAAAACACCGACGCTACAAAAACCTAAGTTTTCAGGCGCACTTTTTTGCTCCTGTTTTTGTATCAAATTATATCGTACACAACTGCAATTTTTACAGTGAAAGTATTAATATACATCGATGCTCCATTGTAATCGTTTTTTTTGGAAAAGGACTACTTGTTATGACAATAACACGTTCAGTATTCTGCTTCACATAGTTTATGCAGTTTCGGCTAAATAGCGACCCTTTGCACATGAAGTCATTAAAAAAATACGGACTTTTACATTAAAATTTTCTACATATGTTTTATGCCGAAGCTACAGTGGGTTCTGTGTTGTACCTAGCACAAACACGTTTTTAGTTCACCTGTCATAAAGTGACCGGGTGAGCTGTTGTGATCACTCTTCCGTCCGTCAGTCCGTCCGTCCTTTGCTTGTGTAGACACTCTAGGTCACAATGTTGGCATAATCTTGATGAAACCAAGTCTCAATGATCATTTCCACAAATTCTTGGTCAAGTTTGATATTGGGTTATCTGGGGTCACAAACTAGTTCACCAGGTCAAATAATCGAGAAACCTTGTGTAGTCACTAGAGGTTACAGTTTTAGCTTACTTGTCATGCAACTTGGTCACAATAATCATATCAACATAATCTAGGTCAACCTCGATCGAGGCTAAAAAACTAGGTCACGAGGTTAAATGATAAAAACAACGTGTGTGGTCATTAGGCCACACTTGTAGCCTTAATATTCATGAAACTTGATCACAATGAGCAGGTTCAATTAAGTCAAGTTTGATAATGGATCATCTAGAGTCAAAACTAGGTCACTATGTCAAATAATAGAAAAGCATTGTGCAAGTATAGAGGCTGGATCTTCGTGAACATTAGCCAGAATGTAAATTTAAGTTGATTTGGAGCATGGGTCATCTTGGAATATAGTAACTAGGTCACGAGGTCAAAGCATAGAAAAATATGTATGCTGTAGAAGTTGTAATTCAGGACAACATAGGGGCATGTGCGCAATACTATGACATGTGAGCGATCTAGGGCTTCGCTTCGGCATGTTCCAGAAAGATGAGCATCGTCTTTAGGATTATAATGATGTTGAATTACCAAATCGTCAAAGTAGCTTCGGCATTTTATGGTGATGACAAGGATTTGTAATATGTCCCTTGATTGCATTGTCGGTTGTTAGTTCATTACTTCAAGAAAATGTATACACGAATATATATATAAGAGTATACGAGGGAAGTTAAAAAAATAACGTAGACTTTTGCTTTAAAACACTTTCTGTAGTACTTCATACTATTTGAATAAGGAAATATCTTGCTACCTGATGGTGTATTTTTCAAAAAATTATATATATTTATGAAAGGTCAACCTGCCATTTTACTGACCATGGTTACTCATACCCGGGACAACTTTTCCACTTTGTGTCATTACTTTCACCACTGAGAGTATCATTTCAAGAAACACTTTCTGTTTGAAACTCCATCATTGTATCAGGCAATGTCAAAACAATGTATACTGACGTTTTGATGATATGAAAACATTATGGATAGAAGTAAACAGCATTTGAATAACATAGGTTCTACAGTCCATAACGTACGCCATGGCGTCAATGAGTCACATGAACACAAGGATAAAATCCTAAAAATATTTGGGGGGAAACCCCACCCAAGTCTACACTGCAATAAATAATACGCATTAGAATTGTTCTGCCAGTCGTATTTTGGTGTTAAAATGAAAATTATAATAGACTTATTTGATGAAAGAGAATTCAAATCGCGTTGAAGGTTGAAGACCAATAGTCAAAGCGTTGACGTAAATGTCAATGCGTGATGCGCTTTCTAAAACTAAATAGAAGACATTTATACGATATTCAGCATGTTACCACCAACGTAATCTGACATTATGATCACAATTTTTGTGAAGGCACTTTAAGGAAGTATATTGGGTTTATATTGGAGGCTAAATGAGGTGATCGTTCAGGTTTTATCATCGTCACTGACGTCATAATCATTGCCACGGATCCTTTTGAGTAGCTATAATTTCTGACAGGCTTGTGACAGATATACATAGTTTGGTGTACTGATCGACAACGGATTTCGAATTCTGATGATGTATTTTTTATTTTCGCACCATAACAAATGCGAACTCGAGAGCAAAAGTCTACGTTGTTTTTGAACATCCCACATATACTCGTATATATCAGATAAATACTACAATACTTACTCCCAGAATTCCTCGACTGCATCAACCGGTTTATCATTCATCACTGTGTATGTTACACACTCTGTGGTGTTCAATACCACAGTAGCGTTTGTACAGTTTGAAACCAGCCTAGTTTGGTTGTGAGTCATTCCAGTTACAAAACACCTACAACAAATCAGTTTTCTTTCATTTAATAAGTGTATATGTCAAAGACAGTATCCCAGTATTCGTATTAATGTTTGTAAACCCTGGACTCTGAAGTTCATTTATGTCATAATGTAACAAACACCAAATTGGATAGAAGTGTCCAGCCCCAAATGAAGCTGGACGTTTATTAAAAATCGAATGAAATAAACAAATAAAATTGGTTGAAAACATATATGACATAAAGTTGGACAACAAACTGTCAGATCCACCAAAATTACCCCCAGCCACAAATGTACCCCAATCAAAACAAGAGCTGTCCACGAACAGCGCGCTCCACTATTCACAGCGCCATGCTAGAATAGTACAATCATATAATCAAAACAAAATGATTCATAACAGCAGCTTTACCCTCTGCTGTGTAGAGGTTGTGGCTTGGAAGGGGATAATTTGGACAAATTATGCATGACCGTTACCTACTCATGTGTAGGTCCTGTTTGTCATTGAAGGTAAACAAATAAGCATGTCTTAGTCCAAAAGGGGACATAATTTCAACAAAATGCTAAATAGTTATCTTCTCTTGTGTATGGGGATGGGGTCATAATGGTGAACAAGTATGCAAAGTATCAACGCAATATATCAACTCACTTTGAAGATATAAGGGGTTAAAAAACCTGTACCTAAACTTTAACATTTGCATTTCCAAGTCCAAAAGGGGACATACTTTCAACAAAATGCTTGGTAGGGTTACCAACCCCTGTGTAGGGGTTGAGGTCATGATGAAGAACAAGTATGCATAGCATTATGTGAATGCACTTGAAAGTATTAGAAGAGAAAAAAACTGTACCTTAACTTTAACATTTGCATTTCCAAGTCCAAAAGGGGGCATACTTTCAACAAAATGCTTGATAGAGTTACCAACCCCTGTGTAGGGGTTGAGGTCATGATGGAGAACAAGTATGCATAGCATTATGTGAATGCACTTGAAAGTATTAGAAGTGAAAAAAACTGTACCTAAACTTTAACATTTGCACTAAGTCGAAAAAGGGGGCAATTTCACCAAAATGCTCGATAGAGTTACCTACCCCTGTTTATGGGTCGGGGTCATGATGGTGAACAAGTATGCAAAGTATCAAAACAATATGTCAATGCACTTTGAAGATATAAGGGGTTAAAAAACCTGTACCTAAACTTTAACATTTGCATTTCCAAATTTCAACAGGGGGCATAATTTCAACAAAATGCTTGATAGAGTTACCTTCCCCTGTGTAGGGGTTCTGTATTGCTTGCAATTCAGTACGTCATATCTCGATTTGTTCAATTACGTCATTGCTTAATGAAACTGGGTCACTCGTTTTAAGGTTTTCAGATTTTTTGTTGCTGAAATCGGGCCTTTTAACGTTTTAATACTGTTACTTAACTTTTAGACTGTAGGCTGCTAAAACTATGTAGTTTAGCAGTTTTACTGTTGTTATTAGGTCATTCTTTTCTATTCAGTTTTTAAACAATGAGACAAGGGGCGTTTAATTTTCTTGGTCGGTAGTGTGTTGGGCACTTCTTCGTTTTAGGATTTCTTACAGCTAAAGCGGAGCAATATAGTCCTTTTGTTGTTGAAACTAGGTCTTTCAGCTAGTTAGTAGGTCATCCGACTATACGGGCCTTTCAACGTTTTGATACTGTTATTTAACTTTTGAGACTAAAGGCTGCTATATCTATGTAGTTCAGCAGTTTTACTGTTGTTACTAGGTCATTCAGCGTAGGCATTTCGCCTTTATTATACTTTTCGACAGCTTGGACTTGGGCGGATCTGCGCTTGTTTAGTTGGGCATTGTGCTTTGTGTGTTTTTAATGTTTTCTGTGCTCGGCTGGTTACGTTGAGTGCGGCCTTCCCTGTCTGACTTAATATACTCTTTTTGTGGTCATGATGGAGCCAAGTATGCATAGCAATATGTGAATGCACTTTGAAAATATTAGAGGTGAAAAAACCTGTACCTAAACTTTAACATTTGCACTAAGTTGAAAAAGGGGGCATAATTTCACCACAATGCCTAATAGAGTTACCTACCCCTGTGTATGGGTTAGGGTCATGATGGTGAACAAGTATGCAATGTATCAAAGCAATATGTCAATGCACTTTGAAGATATTAGAGGTTAAAAAACCTGTACCTAAACTTTAACATTTGCATTTCCAAGTTCAACAGGGGGCAAAATTTCAACAAAATGCTTGATATAGTTAACTACCCCTGTGTATGGCCTGGGGTCATGATGATGAACAAGTATGTAAAGCAATATGTGAATGCACTTTGAAATTATAAGAGGTGAACAATTCTGTACCTAAACTTTAACATTTGCACTTAGTTGAAAAAAGGGGGCATAATTTCACCAAAACGCTTGATAGAGTTACCTATCCCTGTGTATGGGTTGGGGTCATGAAGGTGAACAAGTATGCAAAGTATCAAAGCAATATGTCAATGCACTATGAACGTATTAGAGGTTAAAAACCTGTTCCTAAACTTTAACATTTGCACAATTTGTACTAAGTAGAAAAAAGGGTGCATAATTTCAACAACATGCCTGATAGAGTTACCTACTCCTGTATATGGGTTGGGGTCATGATGGCAAACAAGTATGCAAAGTATGAAAGCAACATCTCAAAGGACTTAGAGAATATAAGAGGTTAAACAACCTGTACCTAAATTTTAACAAAAGTGTTACGCCGACGCCGACGCTCGGGTGACTGCAATAGCTCCCCTTATTCTACGAATAGTGGAGCTGAAAATGACACAAAGTCATAAAAGTAACCCAAACATCCCAAGCCAAATATCCCCCATCAAAACATATTAATGCTACCACAAACAATATACAAACACAAATCACATGGTTCACTAAATAAAGTATAATTTTGAAACAATAATGTCCATTTTGTATCTTACACTGTTACGCCCTGCGTCAATATCGAATGACTTCCGGTTGCAAGGGTACTGGTAATATCAAACATGTGTGGCCAGTCTCATAATAAAATGGGTACAGATGTGAAAACACTTTAGTCCTGAATACATATGTATAGCTTGTATAACTTAATATGAACGAAAGTATATGTGCCTCTATAGAGAGTGCTGCATAGTGACTCACAAAAGGACCGATTGCATCAGGTAACAGTCCATTCATCATAGAAAATGTTGCATAATTTAATGTTTGATCAGAAGTGCATCCGTAGTAAGTGTGCTGGATTTGTAATCCGGTGGTTGCGTTCGAGTCCACATCAATGCGAAATTGACAACTATGTTCTTTTTCCTCCACATTTAAAAAAGTTGCTTAATCCTTGATGAGGGCAAGTTATAATTACTGATTAGGATACAGTTCATGAAAACTGATTAGGTGTATCAAAAAGAAATGTTGAGAAACCCGTAAAACAAACAAACAAAATGGACAAAAATGATGTGTCCATATATAATAAGCACGTGTATATTGTTTTTAAAATATATTTTTCGTAAATGTTGAACCAAGCCGTTCATTGCATTGTGATATGTATATACTCAGGGGTGGTATTCAATATTGACATTATTTGATTAGAGAATAAGGATAGCCAATCATATCGCCGGTTACTGACCAATAGTTCAATATGGTGTGATCTGATTGGTTGTCCTTATCCTTAAGTCAAGTAAGATCAGTACTGAATCCCACCCCTGGAGTAAACAGTGTATCTGCTAATCCATACTACAAGTCCAGTTATGATATGGTGACAGTGACGTAGTCGTTTATGTGTACACAAAAGATCGCGACCATTGTCTGTGCATGTAGTGATGTTAGTTTAGCATTAAAATATAATTGGTTTCACACAATAAAAGTGGACTCAACCGCTGCGTCACTGTATTCTTGATGTGACTGGACTATACCAGAACTTATTCAAAGTTAAGTGAACGTAAATTAATTGTTTTCTTAAGTATAGGCGAGAACATTCTTCTTGACACTTATTAATACTCATGTCTTTGCATTATTGTACTGTAAGTATGTTTTGATTAGTTAAAATGACAACTCTGTTTGGACAGCGGATAAGCACAGATATTCAAGGATGACATGTTAATTGTGCTCACCTACAACTGATAAGTACCTTATATTCGAGTGACAGATTGGTTAGGGCGTTTGCTTTGGAAGCGGGATATCGAAGGTTCAAATCCCGGCGAAAGCTGGGTTAAAACTGATGCGGTTGGTTGGTGAGCCGTCAGCTAGTTAAATAATGGTTACCGTAGGCCCATCTCTGTCAGGCGCCCGGCCCGGCATTACGAGAAGGGATTCGGGAGGTACTGTGCGCACGAAATATAGGTGTCTCATAAGTCAAATTTGCTGGCCCTTTCAATACGGGTGATACTATAATAAAAAAAAACTTTACCTTTAGTAGGGATTACGATGAAGTAATACTTTACTGACCTGTCGGTGTTCCAGTGATTACCACAGCTGGTCCAGGGTAAAGTTGATGTGAACGACATAGCAATGTAATACAAAGCCCAGGCAACCACCACAATGTAGTATACATTTTCAAATATTAAGATAACCTGGGAACCATATCCAAGACCTGTGATATGAATAAATATTATAGTCCGTTTATTCAGGTCTGTCACTTGTATACAAACATTGTAGTATCATAACATTACAGTTATATTGTTTTAAATATTTTAAAAAAATTGTGAAAACCAGTGCTTTATTCATTATGTCACATACGAATATAAAAATGCCGAGCATAGCCTTTATTTACCAGTCAGCATTCGGCTGAAATATGACAGGCATATATGTGTGCGTCCATCCGGTTTTGAACCCGGGTCGCCAGATTAGACGGCAAGCGCGCTTACCATTGCGCTACGGAGGCCACATTTATAATACAAAATATCTATTAAAATAAGACATTAATAAGAGAATTTGCAATGTTTATATACACAATGTTACGTAGTATTTTAGTAGTCTAAATATCGCATTGCCCTGTCAAAACTTAGAGAAGCTTCCAATAGACTGTATGTTGAAACTGGTAAATTGGCTAACCCAAATTTCATTTTGTTTGATGAAAGAAAATGTATCAGATGTTATTCTTTAGAAGATGAATTGCATTTAGTTCTACAGTGTCCGTTATATAACGAATTTCGTAACAGATATATACCTGCTTATTATAGAGTACGACCAAACATGTTTAAATTTATTGAATTGTTAAACACACACAATGAAACATTGCTAAAGAATTTAGAATTGCTTATAAAGTATTCAAACAAACGCAACAATGTATACTTTAATCACTAATCATTATATTAACATTTTGTATTTTAATCTCTGGTTTGATGCTTATTCAGTTATTTTATCTGTGTGAAACATTTGCATTGTTTTTGCTGTCATGTATAATTTTCATACATGTATATATAATTCAATAATTGTATATCAACATTTCATTAGCAGTGTATAAAAGTGTTGTGATAAAAGTTTTTAATAAGCGCGTGTGTAGGAGCGAGTGAGTGTGAGTATGTGCGAGAGTGTGTGCGGTACATGTATGCATGTATATATGTATTGATAACTGTACATTTGTCACCATGATCTTACTATTTAAATATATTGTCCTCATATTGTCTACCACCTTCTGGATTATGACATTGAAAAAAAAATACTAACTACACAATGTTATGTAAACAGGTGACTGACCTGATAAAACGAGTTATGTTTGTACTAGAAACAATCACACGAACTGAATAAAATGTACTTTTTTCATATTGGAGGACAAAAACTACAATATAAATATATGTTACTAGTAAACAGTATGATAGTCGGTCATGTTTCATGTTAATGTGGCTAGATTTATTCATAGACCCGGTCAGAAGATACTATTGTCGTATATAGAATATCATGTCATGGTAGATAGGTTGTGTTATCATGTTTAGGACTCCTGTTTCAGGACAATTAAAATGAATAGAATATTTATGACGACATCTTTAAGATCAGCCATATTATCCGATCAGAGGAAATGAATGTTGAATAAAGTATCATTTTATGGTAGATAAGTTCTAGCTGTGCCATGTTATAGCAGTATAAGGTATCCGTGTGTATAGTCGGTGTTATTATCCTCATATAAAACAATTAAATTACCAGTTTTCGAGGCCACTTTCAACAATTCAGCTGTTTCGCGATCCTTTGGCATTTAACTTCTCATGGACTACCTAACCTGCATTAAAGTCTCCCTGGAGAGACTATTTCTCTCCTGGTTTGTGTGCAGCCAAGATCGACATTTTGCGCCCAGGAATATCATTCATGTACAGACATGGCCCTCACAGGTACCAATTCACACGTTGGTCTAGTGAAGGATATTGAGTTATTCTTACTCAGAGAAATTAAGCAGTTGTGCAGACGGGGATCGAACTGGGGACCTCTCGACCCCATAGCACGAGCCCTACCTGTAGCCTATCGCTCCCCTGTATATTAATCGAGTACTTGTATGGTGTGATAGTAGTTACATTGACACTGGTTATTTTCGGGTTTTCTTGAGTTGTTGCCATAGCTGAGTGGTCTAATGTTTTCGTACTTCGCACTGCAGGCGATGGCGCAGTACACTACATGTTTGAATCACGCTAAAATAGTTACAAACTATTCGTATGTGTGTGAGTTTTTATATATCGAAGTTCACATCCTTGATCTGACTAACATCCATCGCTCATGTTCGTTACACATACCCTTGCAAGATGATCTAACTGCAACTGTCCAGTAATATTTTTAATTGATATTTTATGATCATAATGCACTCTAGGTACGTCATTACAAGTGTGCATGTGTTATTGTAATTATATCTTCATTGCCATAAATCAAGGTTATGTATCTGGTTCAAATGGTGAAATAAAGTCAATATGCCGTTAAAGAAAATTGAACAAATAATATCTATCCCGTTCTACCTCTTAACCCTTTCTCTACTCCATACTTCACTCCTTTCCTACACAGGTGTTTGGCATGTGGACATGACCCCCATGGTCCCCTCTACAACCCAACATAAAAAATAAATAAAAAAATCCAAATCTCTATAGAACATAGAAAGGTTGCCCACTCTACCCCTCATAAGTGGTCCAAAATATACATGGGGTTGGGAGAACGTCCGTTTCTCAATTAATTACCAGTCAATTTTCATAAACTGACGTTTTTATTTCGACGGAAGGTTGATACTAGATAACAACACTAATAAAACATATATTTACAAATAATAAACCTTCCAAACATGACATGAACGACCAATTTCGCCAGGTCGGACTTGCTAAGACTATCGGACAATGTGATTATTCACATAAAACTAAATAAATCGTAGAACAAATTCAATATTATGTCGCCGATTCGTCAAAGAATGAAATTAAAAGCAACTTACCGATATATTTATCAACTGTCAATAAACAGGTCTAGCTATTTGACGAGTTTTCTGTGTCGTTCTCTCACAATGTTGTCAAAGTTTACATTATTGGTCCGTGTCGCCAGACGCTTGAATCATTGAATAGAATGGAATAGATGTGAAGGTCGCCGGACGTTAAGCAAGCCTCTGGTTGACACCGATCATTTTGTAAATATTGGCGAAACTTTTGAGCAACTTTTTTGTAAATAAACGATTGTGACTATTGACAGTTAATAAATATATCGGTAAGTTGCTTTTAATTTCATTCTTTGACGAATCGGCGACATAATATTGAATTTGTTCTACGATTTATTTAGTTTTATGTGAATAATCACATTGTCCGATAGTCTTAGCAAGTCCGACCTGGCGAAATTGGTCGTTCATGTCATGTTTGGAAGGTTTATTATTTGTAAATATATGTTTTATTAGTGTTGTTATCTAGTATCAACCTTCCGTCGAAATAAAAACGTCAGTTTATGAAAATTGACTGGTAATTAATTGAGAAACGGACGTTCTCCCAACCCCATGTATATTTTGGACCACTTATGAGGGGTAGAGTGGGCAACCTTTCTACGGTCTATAGAGATTTGTATTTTTTTAGTTATTTTTTATGTTGGGTTGTAGAGGGGACCATGGGGGTCATATCCACATGCCAAACACCTGTGCTTTCCTACACCCATCCCATCTTAGTGATTTTAAAATACTTATACAAACGTTTGTGTTAGTATATCAAATATCTGAATGTCATCTGGTTTTTGGTCGTAATGGATATGAAAATAAACTTTCAAGGGACAGTTGGTAACATGGTATGTGTAAAATAAATTATTAACATTGCTGTGATATATGGTTAACGGATTTAAAAACGCGACACTTGGGTATGTTGGTATATTTTAGGGAAACAAATTCCCATATAAAATGTATTTGTTTATTCGTAAAGGCTAATTCAATGTCGTCCTTTTGATACCACACTTAATAAAATCCAACGAGTATTAACTAAATTATCGCACGAATAAGACATTGGTCCAGAAAGTAACAAAAGTAACATGTTTATCGGCGCATTGGTTTTAATATCGTTGAAGATGACCAGCCTGTATAACAGATCGAATGTTTACGTAAGACTATAGATGTACAACGACCTTCGAAATATGACCTTTGGGCGAGTTCATTTGCTAAGGTTGAAACGGTATTTACCGTTATTTTTCCAATATATATTATGAATATTTCTTATAAATTCACGTTATCTTTCAAGTTGACAGCGTGGCCTAGTGGTTAAGATGATCTATACTCTGATCTAGTCTGTACTCAGAACATTCTTTTTATATGGGCTGTGGGTTCGAGTCCGCTGCTAAACTCTTTTTCAATAATTTTATTATCATAATACATGAGTGTTTTTTCATATATTTTATTACTTAATGAATAATAAAATTATGTTTAACGTTAAATACAAAGTTGCTTTGTTTCGTTTATTTTACGATTTTAGCCTGCCCTGGATATTGTATTTATTGCTCAGATGACAATCGGGTTGAATTACAAAATATTTTCATCATTGGTTTCGCTGGAATTAGAATTGGAATCACCACACTAAGAATATTCTTTAGAAACTTCAACATTAATAAGCGTTTACTCAGGTAATACAGGGAGCACAGTTCGGGTGACCGTTGACCGATATCTCTGTTCAACAGTCTTGACATGGGAGTGTTTTCAAGGATTAAAATACAGAAAAAATGTACAAAGGAAATAGATAAAATTTAGAAATATATATAAAATAGACATGCACGCGAATGTTTCATTTAGCAAAATTTAAAAAATATTCAAAATGGATGGGATTCGAACCCAGACAAAAAATCTATTTAGTTTCATAAGCAGTAGCTTAGCCTACTGCGCCATGGAGGACGATGTAAGCTACAATTTCAAATAATATATTTCTTTTCCATATACACCCCTTTTACCTGGATTATTTCATTATTAAAAGTACAGTTACGCCCGAACGATTGTGGTTTATCTATAGTCTAACTTCTATTTACAAATTCTAAATTAATTTGAATATAATAAATGACAAATCCAACTTTTATTTAAAATGTGTCATATAGACAAAAATATAGAAAAATTGGTGCAGGAAACATACACCGTTGTCTTAAAGTTTATTTTGCTTTTATTTATCCTCGTCACCGGATAATCCATATTGGCGAGGTCCCCAGAAGAGACTAGTCACTTTAGTGTTTGGGGGATAGTGCATGATACAGAAGATGCTCCAGTTCCAGAAGCATCCCTGGTTCTTTTACGTGCCGATGTAAAGCATCATACACGGGACCTCGCTTAACGTCTCGTCCGAAAGACTGTTAGTAAGTTTAGTTATGTTAGGTGGGAAACACTGAAAAGCATTTCACTTTTTGACCGTCTGGAGTAGGGATCGAACCCACACCCTTAAGATCAGCAGTCAGTAGCCCTTACCACTAGACCGCTAGTCCACCTATTCCGTTGTCTTAAAGACCTGCATAATGTTTTTTATGGTCAAGGGGGGTAACCACGTAAGGAATTTTGGTCAGAATGCGACTTTTGTTTTCTGGATCGACGTATTGATTGTACAATATGTTTGTGAATACTCATCTCATTTCATATCATCTTAGTACCAAAATGACGCCAATATATATATTGATATTTAATCTATACTGTTCCAACAACGGCATAAACTTGAATTGTCTGCTATAAATCAACATACCCCAGTGTCGCGTTATTAAATCCGTTAAGTATATACTATATAAATATCACATGGCAACCTCACCTCTTGTGGTATTCGGTTTCTCGGGTTGACACTTTTTAAGAGGCACACACTGCCATATTATATGTATTTAATTATGTCGAAACATTTAGGGGTTCTGTTAAAAGTTCAGTTACCAATTTTCGAGGGCCGATTTTAGCCGTTCAGCCACGTTTTGACTTTTCAACTTTCCCTGATCATTTGGGCTACTTTGGGAAATCTGCGTTCTAGTCTATTTCTCTCCTGTCTGACTTTGATATACAGTGCCAAGGAATATCGAACATGTACAGACACCACCCTCTCAGGTACCAATTCACACCTTGGTCGAGTGGAGCATGGTGGAATATTCATGCTCAGAGAAATTAAGCAGTGGCGCAGACGGGGATCCCTTCCGATACCTCTCGATTGCAAAGCGCGCACCCTACCCCTAGGCCTCAGCTCCGAAGGAGCTATTTTTAATATTACCCTCCTGTCACCAATTAGGGGAGCATTCAGAATATCGCGCATCACCTGTTGTGCTATAAATTACAAGATATTCATTAAGAGGGTAACAATCAATATGTCAATATCATATCATATGGTGTGCTCTTGGCCAATCAAAACATCTACTAGTAGATTGCTTAGGAATAACAATGAGATATACCAATACACGAGATTTACCTTGAAATAGTGGCGACATTTTCCAAGCCCTTACAGTTCCCTCACTCATGTACTGTCCCAGACATATTTCCGCAATATATATAGGAGATGCCACCAGAAAGAATGCCAATATGTAGGGTATCAGGAAGGCACCTGAATCAGGACAAGAAAAACAAGCTTTTATTCAAATGAATCATTTTGAATCATGACTTGTACAATATTCATATAATACATGCTCTTATAAAAGATGAAAGTATTTTTGCAAAATGATTGAGTACATTATCAAACTGGGACTGGATCGCCAATATGAGAACATTTGAATTAAATAAATATTAATCACTTATATGTTCGTTTGAAATAAGTCGGTACTACTATTGAAACTATCTGCAGTAACACACTTACCGCCTCCATTTTTGTAGCATAAATAAGGAAATCTCCAGATGTTTCCGAGACCGACGGCACATCCGACAGATGTCATTATAAAGTCTAGCTGTGATGACCATGTCTGTCGTTGTTCTGTTGGCTTTTCTTCTTCATTGTTGGAAACATCGTCAATGTTTAATTTCTCAATTTCTGATGACTTTTGTTGGGCGACATCCATATTGTAATCCTAATAATGATAGAGAACACCCTTATGTTTGTATCAATTCGAACACAAATATTATGCTTAAACAAATATTATGGTTTAAACCAAATACACGCTTCCTTATTGGTACCCCGATGTAATATTCTCAACAACGAAAACCGAAGTTATTGAAGCGAAATTATAATAACAATAATTCCAAATAACATCATGTAACATCCATAAAAGTGACTTTATCAAATAGTTATTTGTAATGGAAAATACAACCGTAAGTCAGTCATAAGCGTTTGCAAATTACTTTTTGATCGATGTTATTTGTAAAACACTTTTTAAGTTTTTATGTATCGGTATTACATGTGGATGGAAATAATATCCACCGTAAACTAACTAACTGCCAGCTAGTGTGTCATGTAAAAGCAACTATTTCTTGTTTAATTGAGCGATGACATAGTGTGAGGCGGGTCTAAACAACACAATGCTATTACCTCTACGTGAAAAATGCTATATACTCTTAACACAGATGAAGGCACACGCCCGGTGTTAATCATAGGATAGAACATGAGTAGGTGTTGTATATGGGATTTTAATGGGATAAACCATTTAAGTGCTGATGTAATATGTTAGGTGTTGCATGATGCATGTAAAGATCTAAGTGGCAAAATTAAGCTATTTACATTAAAACCTCAATAATGACATTCCTTCTAGGGACTGTAAAACCTTATTTCAATAATGTTGAGTGATTGCATCATTCTATCAAAGAGCAAACAGATGAAAACGGAACGAGCCAATCTTGTTAAAGAGGTTGTCTTCATATAGGTGCAATTTCACTGTGAATTTGAGGTTGAATAATGTGCAAGTCAGTTGACAGAAAGTAGTGGTCTTTATTTTGAGGTGGTCTTGGAGGTGAGGTCTTTATTTGTAAATTATGGGTTGCGTTAGTATGAAAGTCATTTACTTCAATCACCTGCATACACCATTGGAACCCCTACGATTTGTTTTAATCGTTTAGTTGGTTTTAAGTTCTACTCTGTGGAAATGATGTCTTATAAGAGAGGGGTAATCTGCACGTAATTATTGAAGACACAAGAGTACAGAACAACATCTGTAGAGTGAGACCCTTTGTGGGCTGCAAATATTGGTCAGTGTTTAGAAGTTGTTGCCCTACAGAATTTACAAAATTATATACATGTAATAACTTCAAGTAACTTTGAAGGTTGTGTTATACAGAGGTTGTTGCACTACATATGTCCCCTGGAGAGGTCGTACTGTAGTCATAGAAGCTACCATGGCATTCACCCTCTACTAATAATGTTGTCAGCACTCAGCAGAGATGTTGGCAATACCTTAATTGGGTAATTATCTATCAAAATTGTTGTCTCATATTATGACAGTAATTATGAACAAATGCAGAAAGGTTTGATGTACATGTACATGTATTCTAATAAGTCCAATTAGTTACTTGTTTAAAATATAGTATTGTTATAATATAGACTAAACTAAGCTTGGTATCAAAAATGTTTGGCATCCACATTTTCTGTGCTAAATGCATGTATACATTATTATAGCTATGCTCAATTATTTTGCTTGGCCTACTATAGTATATAGCAATCTATTGTTATATATACCACAGCAAAGTGTTGTATACGGGATTTATTCAACACTTTTTCTCCATGCTGATTGGCTAGCTACTGAGATCTATAGTCTAATTTTACATCCTGTTTATGTTTCAAATAGAGTATTAGTTAATACGATTGTATAACTTTATCAAATGAAAGTGTTTGTTCTATATGGAAATATTAAAATAAATTAATAAAAGTTTGTTGTTAGTGCTATTATGTACTTTAATTTCTGAAATGTTTTGAAAAATGTATGAACATACAAATAATGTGTACTACATTACATGGTATGTCATAAAAAGGAATCAATTTAATCAGGCAATGTATAACCATCCATGCCTAAAGTGTGCAACTTCTATTTTTTGCCTGAATGTCATGCCCTGGGGTGGTTTCAATATTGATCTTACTTGACTTAAGGATAAGGACAACCAATCAGATCACATCATATTAAAATCTTGGTCAGTAACAGGCGATGTGATTTGCTATTCTTATTCTCCAATTGAATACGATCAATATTGAATACTAAATATATCTTTATACTCTTAGGGTGTTTTTTTTATTTAATCGACATGTAAAGAATGCCAACTTTGCAATGCATTACATAGCTTACAGGAAGTAAACGAAGCAATAAAGAACATGGTGATGAATTGTATGACCTTGTATTTGCAAATGTTATTGTAGGCTTTTTATGTGTCAAAATTCCCCGCACTCTAGACTCATGACGCTTATATTATTCGTTAAAAACTCAAAAAACTCTCATCTATGCGTCCTTCTTCCTATCAATCACTGTACCCTATGAAAAGGGAGGTAACCTATGTTTCCTTATTTACATATCCGTCTTTCTATCATTAAATAGAGAATATTTGTTGATTTTAGTGTAAGATCGTATTTTATTTCATCGAGTGATCACAGAAAATCAATATTTTCACGAGTGGCGTAGCCACGAGTGAAAATATAATTTTATGTGATCACGAGTGAAATAAAATTGATATTTCACCAAAAATCAACAAATTTTCTGTTTATTATATGCTTTAATTTCTCTTAAAAGTGTACCGTAATTGGCTTTATTGAAAAAATCACGGCGAAATTGGAACGTCACGACGTGACAATTGTGACGTCATGATGACTTTACGTACATTTTAAAGCCCGGTGCCGTTGACGTTACGTTTCTTTTTCTGAACGATACTGGAACCAGCTTCTAAAACAGTGAAAATAACAAAGTGGTAATTTCACTGTTATTTTCACTGTTATTTTCACTGAAAAATCTCCGTAATCCATTGAAAGCAAATAATAAAATACACTATAAAATGGGCGTAACTAACGTTTCCTCGTTTACGCACCCAACTTACCTTCTCAAGTAACTATATGTTCAAAACACTTTGTGATATTAATTTATCTTCAACATAAATATTGTTTTCAATTAACATTGCTAAAAACGAATATTCGAGACTATGTCGAGAGGCAAATAAAAACAACTTACCTTGTCAATGAAGACACATGCATATTTGAAATCTGCATCACAAGGTGCTTTATTCTTATGAGCCTGTTGTCATGAAAATCGGAACAGGTCATGTTGACTAAACTGAAGTTAAAAAAGCTTGTTTTTCCATAAGTTAAAAGTAGTTTTTAGACAGTTTTTTCTTGTTTTCTCAAAATATGGATTTTGTACTTACGACCATCTAACTCTAAACCAGTGAAATGCGCATGCCATTGTATGCATTCAAATGTATTAAAAAGCCAAACAAATTAAAGGGTAAACAATAAGCATGTTACACGTATAACTGCTCTAATCAGTTCATTCGTCTTTACGTGTGGTAGTTTTCCACAAGCATCCCCAACTTTTTTAACCATCCGATATTGGAAACCCGATAGCCGTTTACATATAGAAGTAAGAAGGCTATAATTGAATAAATTGCTGTAACTTGTTTTACGTTTAACACACAAAATTTGTTACTATCACAAATGTTTATTTAATTTATCTGCCTTCTTATGAATATTTTTTCATAAATTTAAAATAATGAATCAATGGTCCTACATAAGTTTAAAAACAGCAACTCTTCGTCTTTATAACGGCCTTTACTTTCTATTGAAAACCCGATAAAAATGCCAATTTTAATATTTTTGTTCAGTTTTGTTTCAAATTTACACTATTTTGTTAAAATGTGACAAAAAATGTTACTATAACATTGTCTTGGTAATTTATTTTTCTTTTAAGATATATAAAAATAATTAAGCTTAATAGCTATCTTTGCGGTCCTATTTAACTTTTAGTCAACTGACATTTCAATTTAAATAAGAATTTATCGTCTCGGAAGTACTCGGCATTTTACGTAGATAGCCGAAGATTCTAATATAACGACCCCGTTAATCCTTTATGGCATCCCCCGCTGTGAATAACTTGTATACTTCGCTGTAGGGGTTTTATCGCTGATAATAAATTAGTGATCATTTATATAGCCGATATTTTTTGTTTTCTGAACTTTGGTGTTAGTAAGATGAGATTGATGCTGCCTTTTTTAGTATCTCATTTGACAGTAACGTAATTTACAAAGAGACATATGCATTATATTTGTGTACGTTTTTCTTCTTATATTATAATTGTTATTAAACTATGTAGAAAATACAACTACATAATATTATACAAAAGTGCAGAATCACTTTTAGCTTAATATCTTACAGCATTTATATATTGTATATTTGTATTTTTCTTTATTAATGTCTCATCAATGTACACGTATGTAAAACGTGATATTACGCGCCTTACCAATAATTGGTAAAAGCATTAAGTACATAATAATCTTTTTATTTTGCTAATATCCGTACACATTTAGGGAAATGGTCTTCTGCACATTTTTCTTAATTCAGGATATATAAAAATAGAACAGGCCTGTCATTTCTCAGGCCTTTAGTCTATTTGGTTCCAGTACAGGCCACGCATGTTAATTAACATGCGTGTACATGCTTACAGGCTATTGAGTTCAATTTACATGCGATTTCACAAAACGTAATATTTTTATAAACTATACACGTATACACAATAAATGCTCCTAATTACTGTTAAAATAACCGAAGTACTTTTTATCGATTGGTGATTAAGCAATAAACAGGAAGCAGGTGTCATAAAAATTAAGTTAATTTGATTCAGATTCAATGTACTCGATCTGGTTTACTTGAACGCTTTCATTTTCCATGTAATAAGTGTGTTTATAAAAAACGCCTTTTAGACACAAGTTATTTTAAAGTCGGTCATCCAATAAAATGTTCTGCATTTATATAATAAATTTGATTTTTTATGTTTCATTGTAGCTGGGAAGAACAAAATATCTCTATTATACTGTCCCTGGTTGTAGTATTTAAAGGAGCATGTTATAGAAATTTTATTGAAATACTTGTCGATATTTGTTCAACATGATTAAAGTTGAGGAAATTGTATTATTTTTGCCTACACCATGCTGCTAACGTTTAACGTTCAAGATACTTTTTAATGTATATCTCTTTTACATTGTTTTATTCAGGGAAGCTATCTGAATATAGGGTCCCCAGTATTAGTCTTATACATTTTTATTCATTCTATCACTGCACGTTAAAACAACCTTAACATTTATTATTATGAAACACCTATGTTTAAAAGTAAATGCATGTACTACATACACGCAAAAGTAGACATAGCTTAATTGATAAAAAGTAATTTATAATTATTATATTGAAATCTTATTATGGTACAAATTATTTTTATGATATTTAAGTTTTATCTTTTTTATTTTTCAAACATTACCATTTAAAAAATAATCTCTCTCAACAAATACAAATTCTCCTGATCACACACAGCCAATTAATACCAATAAAGCAAATTAATGACGTTTTTTCCTTTTGTGCATAAGTGAAATATTTTGTTAGATTTCACTAAATAATAGTATCTACAGTGCAACCTCTCAAGACAGACCCTCCCTTGTAAAACACTTTATTTTGAACAGTTAGTTCGTAAAAGAAGTTATACACAGTCCCCATTTATTCGCTAAGTGTTACTACAACTTATGGACGATTTGACCGTTACAATTATGTTTGCAATACGGTACCAGTACATTGACGAGATATTTGTAAAACACGCATGCCCACATGACAGCCCAGCAGTCAGATATGGTTAAGTACATAAGGCGATAAAAACAGATAGACCGCCTAACATGTGCCAAGCAATATATCCCCTCATCAAAGAAGGGGGTATAAAATAATACATAAATAGGTTTTCAAGTTTGGTCATTTATTAACTAAGTTTAACATTACAAAAGACGAAATAAAAGACGAAACACACAGTTACCGGTACAAAAGTTTAACTGATTCGGAACTGCTTGAGTTTGTATATCCAAACAAGTGATTGGCCTCAGCAATGTTTTTGCTTCAGAAAATATATATACTTTATTTATAAAGAAAGCTTATTTAGCATATAATACAACGATAATCAACCATAAGGTCCTCATAAAACAATAAAACTGAACAAGATATTAAAACAAATACAGTTATGACCAGCGATCCAGAAAACAAACCCCTGTCGAATTATTTTTATATGTTTGAGAGAAAAATTCCGTAATTAGTGAAGAATTATAGAGAACTTCAAAAGCTGCAATATATAAAAGGGGTCAACATTCTAAAACGCAGGTTATATCACATGAACAAGTCTAACAAAACAACAATTGAAACTTCACGTTACTAGAAGTATTCAAGAATAAACATGTGTTGCAGAATCGATCTGGGAGATGCTAACAATTACAAATATAACTTTGCTATATTAAGCAGATGATTTGTACCACGAATTACGTTAGACGAATTACGCACAATATCAAGGATACTGTTCCAGATGGAAGACCCAGAAAATACAAATGTTTTCTTGAACAACTCAATTCCTTGTTTCGGTATATACAGTTGGGTATCATGAGATGATCTAAGTAGTTTTTAATGTATATCTGAGGTAAACGTGATGGCATTTTAAGGGAATTCGTTCGGAGATGTACCAAATAACGTTTTAAACATTTGAATAGCTGTTTGGTATATTACCCTTTTCAATAAAAGTGTTGAAGGAGTATTAAAGTCTTTGTTAAGAATTAATCTGCCTGCTCTTTCCTGAACTTCACTATTTTTTCTTCAAGAGATCTACTACAATTTCCCGATTTAACACAACAATAGTCAAACGGAGGAAGAATATACGCATTATAAAATCATTTTCTACTATCTATAGACAATATAGACAAGAATTGTTTAATACGAGATAGCGAAATCAAATAGGTATTGCACTTTTTCAAGACATTTTCTACTTGAATGTTCCATGAAAGAGTGTTGTCAATAGTTATACCTAGTATTTTTTCTGATAAAGTTACATCAATATTAGAGTTCTGGAATTGTATATATGGGCATGACTGATATTGTGGTGGGTGCTATTTTTGTGGAAATAACCATATACTTAGACTTTTAAATATTTAGTGCCATTCGCTTATTATTGCACCATGTGTTTACATTTGTGAGATCATCAGGGAGGGAGTCTAACAAGTCAATAACATTAGAATTGTAAGCTGAAAGAGTTGAATCATCTGCAAAAATGTCAGCAGTTGAGTTAGTCAATGAAAGATCATTGATATAGAGAAAAAACAGTCTCGGTCCTAGCACAGATCCTTGAGGAACACTGGTGCAAACATGACCTAAGTTCGTGTATACACCTGACACATAAGTCTGTTGACTTCAGTCTTTGAGTAATGATTCTATCCAGTTCAATATTGAATTGTGTATGCTAATGCTTCAAGTTTATTTAAAAGAATAGAATGATTGACCAAGTCATACGCTTTGGACATATCTAACATTAATGTATCTACTATATGGTTCTTATCCAATCATCTATGATACGTATAAGTGAGGTTTGACAGGACCGATTTTCTCGAAAACAAGAGTGTCTACTATAGATTAAATTCAAGAAATGTTTTAAAATTTAGATTTACATATCGTTCAAAAAGAATCAGGGTACTGGTTTATCAAAGCACTTGCGGAAATCTTCAACTAACGCTCACATTTAAATTCCTTATTTTGCTTTAACAACTACAAATGTGGGACTAGTATGGTTTTGTAAGAGTTCAGTACCTGAATCATTGGTAATATTGCAGATCCATTGACAACAAGTTGTGGTTGTTAAAGAATTATAAAGACTTTAAATTTAAACGTAACTTTACAATTTCCGTAAGTGCTTTGATAAAACAGTACCCAGGAATATATATAATTTTTATCATATATAAATAATATATACATACAATTTACAAATTTATGAAGAGAAATGCGTTTACAAAAAATTAACAGAGTATAATATAGCTTCAAATCACGGACATATTAACATAAATACATGTATGTAATGTATTCATGGAATAAATATTTGTTTGCACCTTAATACACTGGTTACAACCCAGACAAAAAACGGGACATGTACCTGTGACACCACTGTACCAGATCAAAGCGTGGGTCGCAAATAGTGGTAAACAACTGAGGCTAAAAGTCTCCGGAAAAAAAAAACAATACCATAAAGGACCGCCTTCACATTATTGTTTAACAAAACAGACACTGTAGACTGATAGTGCTACAGAAGTAGTATGTATAATACATTCATCCTATTAGGTAACTGTACTGCTGTAGAATAACAATAGCATGTGACCATACAGCGTATCCACCTGTGACTCTTACTTTTAAAGGACTATATTAACTCGATTTAGACAAAAACTTATTATAAAGGTACAAAGTATTTAATAACAGAAAGGCAATTTTATTAATGACGGAATTTCTACGTTAGAAGTATAAAGTATACACTGAGTTCGGTTACAAACCGGTTTGTAGTGTTTGTTTTGTAAGACTGGTTTTGAACTAAAAACAGGTTTGTGTCATTCGTTTTCAAAAATCGGTAACAGGATTGTCAAACCCACCAAACTGCCCCTAGAGGTCGTTTGGTCGGTTTGATGTACCCGAAATTAGGAGCAGTTGTAAGAAAACATGGCGTACATTGTTGTCGAAAACAGTTAAGTAAAAACAAAGAATTATTTCTATTTAGGACGAAGCTGTGATATAGTTAGTTTTTTTAGTTGAATGGTCAATAATAATTTCTGAAAACATTATCTCTATCTGCAAATAACGTTTTATTTATAAATTTCGACGTTAAAAATGGTTCCAGTCAATAAGTAGCTTTCTTCTTCCTTTCGAGTACAGATACTTGTATGGCGTATACTCGTACTTGCGCATGGCGGTGAAAGAGATTTACAAGTAGATTTAAAAATAAACTATTTATAGTGCGGTTGAAATGTCCAATACGAGTGGCTACTCCCAGGAAGATGCTAATCCACTTGGGCAGGTTGTTTCTGATGCCCTGTTAGTGGATATTAAAAAGAATACGAAGGTGTAGCACCTTGTGAAAGGCTTTCGAAAAATCAAACAGCAAGTTCCTTCAACCTCCTCGTCGGAAGTTGGTAGGGCCCGGTGAAGATCTAATCCGGCGAGGATATTGGGTATCCTTTTTCCGTAACAGTGTTGTCGTCCATCTGCTGATGAAGGTTTGGTCCCATGTGTTGAATTGTTTTTCGGTCTTTGTTTGCGACGGACGAGCACTGCTAATTAAGTATGTTTGCCTTGGTTTCACTGTCTGAGAGCGCGATTCCGGTCTTTGTCTTAAGTGGTCCGACTCCGTGGTTTTCTGTTTTCTGACTTTTGATGAAGCTGTAGAATATCTTCCGGTTCAACTGCTGATCTGGACTGATGATATTGGTGACATTACCAATGTTGGCGGTTTTACAGGCTTTGTGTGGTTTCTTCTTGATGTTTTCGTATCGTTTTACATATCCTGGTGATTTAGTTGTTTTGGCGGTGTTATAAGACTCTTTTTCGTTCTGTTCATTCTGGACTTCTGTTATAATCCCTGGTTGACTAAACCTGGAGCTTGTCATCTTGGATGGCACACATTGAATGATACCAAGCATTTGAGCGCAACCTCCGTTCACAATGAATTGACACAATTTTGTGTAGTGTGCTTCTCGAGAAAATGCTGTTGAAACCCATCATTTGGATTTCAGGGAATACAGGTCTGCTTCTTTCCACCGGTGTATGAGGCGCTTCACGGGCTCGGTCCTTTTTGCTTAGTATGATATAGGTACTTGACTCCTTGTAGACAATATCATGATTACCTAGAGTGGTGAAGTGTATGATCAGTCTCGGTAAGATTATTCCTCCTGTGTGTATCTGTACAGGGGGATTCTAGTTTGACATCAAGATATATGGTTACTAATCTTATTGATTTATTTACTGTTGAAATACCAAAATGCCATACTTCATACTTTAAAGTTAAGGTTCAACAAGGAGTAAAACTGTTATTTTATTTTGAGGAGAAAGGTATCTACCAACTGCAGGATTTGAACCCATGACCCTAGAATGCAAATCAGCCGTTCTACCGACTGAGCTAACCTGGCCTCTTGTACTACACTCATCGTCACTTTAATTTTGAAGGTATGAACTGCCAGTGGAATTTTTGAGCTAGGCATTAACTGTTAAGTTTCCATTAGGGTATAGACCCTGCATCTGCATACTTTTTAACCGTCTTCCACAGATATACTAGCAGCCGGCAACACCCCAAATTAATCTTATACCATTATTGTATTTTGATGAGCGAATTAACTACGCAGAGCAGGATCGAACCCACTCCCTGCTCGCAAATCAGGCGCTCTACCAACTTGGTTAACCGGGCAACTGGATCATGAATCACTATTATGTGTTACAAACTATCAGGGTTAGGACTATTATGCCTTTGACGATTGTTTGACCTGAACGATTTCACCAAGGAAACACTGTAGAGATATTTGGCATGTTATCAAACGTTTGTTAGGAGAACAGCTGCTAAGTAGATCCAACAGATATACCAGTAATTGTCAGAGAATATACTACATGTAATACAGTTTTCACAGAAGAGCTTAGAAACTAGAATGATCTTGGTCAAGCTGCAATGGAAGCAATCCATCTATTAGTGTTGTGTTCTTTAATTAATCTGAAGGACTGAAATTGCACGATTTGCTCGCAGAAATTGATATATATATATTCAACACAAGAATCATGTAACATTACCATTACATAAAGGTTTGGATCATTTCAATGTATATGCACTATACAACACATAGAAAATATGGTACGTCCTTGAAATATTGATAAAACAATTGGTGGATAAGGCACGCGACATCTGTGAGGCGCGAGTACTGCATAATTGATAGCATACATACTGTTTGATGTCGTGCGATGTTTTCTTTTCATCTTACAAAGAGAATTAACTGCTTCAGTAGTCCGCAATAACATTTACACTTCCATTGACCTGATCGTATCAGTATATCACCCCAGCTAATCATAACTTTCCATATTTTTGTTATAATTTAATTATCACAGAAACATCAAAACGAATGTTGATCTGCCCTCGAGCGTCATGCTTGTGATTAAATCTGTATATCATTCACTAAGATGACGTTATCTTCCGTCTAGTCCCATTTATATTTTATAAACGTTTTAACCGTTAATGCGTTTTAAGCAGCTTTTTGCTTCAATTAGACATTTTACGACAAACCTACCTTGACATCATTATTTCTAACCGGGCTACTATCTATAATTCAAGAGGCCACTGCATGCAGTATTATATCTATATTAAACTGTTTTATTGCCGTATAATAACCACATAATGTATATGCCTTTCCACCGTATATTTTAGTGCATGGATATTATTCTGATCCTTACCTTTATGCATGAATATATTACAAGGTATTTTCGTTGAATTTATCTACGTATGTATTTTCGTAAGCAACTCTTGCAATATCGGACCTTTTAGTTTGATTTACTCTTCGAGCGTCTTTCTGATCAATCCCGGTTATGAAAACTTACGACCGGAGTTATAAATAATGACAATATTTCAGCTGTCAATTTATGCTAATAGATAGTTAACGATCAGGTAAAAATCTTAGCACTATAATAATAACTAGACAGTGACGATAGTACGAATGACGCGACGTTAGTACATGTACGAATGACGCTCCGTGGCTTCCATAGTTTAATGGGGATTCCTAGATACACTTCGGTGCATTTATGGGGTTTTTTTTGTGTTTGTTGTATGTGTGGTTTACAATCAATAAAAAGCAGTTGTACTAAACGCACTTAAAATGGAAAATTTCCAGGTTTTATTTTCTGCATGTTGACGCTCTAATCATGCTTGTTGAAGCGTTATATCGCTGGCTTAGAATAAGAAGTCGTAAGTACTACATACGACATTATAAGACTCATACATATTTGAAATTTGCATCTCAATGCGCTTCTTATGAGCCTATTTTCATAAAAAATAGAAGTGGTCATGTTGACCAAACTGAAGTTTAAAAAGTTTGTTTTTCCATAAGTAAAAAGTATTTTTCAGACAGTTTTTCTTGTTTTCTCAAAATATTTATTTTGTTCTTACGACCTTCTAACTATTCTAAGCCAGCGATATAGAGCTTACAAAATCAGCAAGCGACTGTTGAGCAGCTTTGTCCGTTTCCTCTGACAAATCTGTTTTCGATCCAACGCTCCTTGTTTTAGATAATTTTAATATTTTCTTTGTATTTTTGCGATTTGCTGGTTTTTAAGAATATAATTACGATATTGGAACAAATAAAAAGGAGACAGGACTAAGATGGTATAAGCCTTTTTTCTTTTACCCACTTTAATGTGTGTACAAACGTTTGTGCATTTAATATCCGTTCAAAATCAAAAACAAATAACATGCATGAAGTTATTGTTAATTCATAATAACAGGCGTTCGTGCTTTTTGATGGATTGCTTGTTGCCGCCATGGCTTCTGAGTTACGAAATATACTTGGAATAGTGAATTCAGAGTTAGTGAACTTGCACTATATTCTTTAAAAAAGCAAGAATACAAACTCGGGCATCTGTGTCACTTACGTTTATGTTTTATATTTGCTGTTGTATAAATTAACTATGTATTGTATGTGTGCAGTTTCATGTTAATACAATGTATGTTATGCTGTTTTTGATCGTGTGGTTTTCACCAGGGAAACCGATTATGTTGTTTTATGTTTATCGACAACATATTTGCGACATGAAACATAATTTTTGTTTGAACCAACTTGTAAGAGAAATTGTATCGTCAAGAGTGGACGGCTTCCCGAACCGTTACATAATTATTAGTCAGTCAATACTTGTCATGTGTGGTAGCTTGTAAAATTCCATGATGTATTATTTATTATCTTATGCTTCATCTAGACTATAAACCAGTGTATTCAGACATGGTAGAGCATGTCGAACGCTTTGACAATACATGGAAACAGGCTTACAATTTGCAAATAATAGTACATGCGACAATTATTTATAAAACGTGTTTGTTTATATATACTTATATAGGCCAACTGGTCAACAGCCTTTTAGTTACATGGAGACTTCTCCGTCAGATGGACACAGTTTTATCAAAACACTTACGGAATAGGGAAACTTGCGCTCTAATTGAAATTCCCTATTTTTAACAAAAGCAAATAGGACTTTTGACAGCCTAAACTAGATAGTTCAGCCTTTTTACTACTGAAACTGGGTTTTCAGCGTTTCGACAGCTGCATATTATCGGTTTATAGATCTGCACAATCTGTGGGAAGTATTCTCTAAATGACACTGCTAGCTATTTTTGTGACTTTTAATTGCATTTTATTTGTCAAATAAACGTATACAATATTTTACATTTTCGCACGCGGTTTTGGGATGCGCAACGAACAAATGTATTATAATGTTGAGATGCGCAACGAACAAATGTATTATTATGTTGGGATGCGCAACGAACAAATGTATTATTATGTTGGGATGCGCAACGAACAAATGAATTATAATGTTGGGATGCGCGACGAACAAATGTATTATAATGTTGGGATGCGCAACGAACAAATGAATTATAATGTTGGGATGCGCAACGAACAAATGAAATATAATGTTGGGATGCGCGACGAACAAATGAATTATAATGTTGGGATGCGCAACGAACAAATGAATTATAATGTTGGGATGCGCGACGAACAAATGTATTATAAAGTTGGGATGCGCAACGAACAAATGTATTATAATGTTAATTTATACTAATTTATTTAAGGTCGATTGTGAAACAAGTTTTTCCAACTTATATTAATCACTCTCGACACCTCATTCCTGATGTTATCCATCGCCACGAGGGTATGAGAGAAGAGAAGCCAGTTTCCCTTTTATGCTGAGCGTCTAGCAAGGGAAATTTTGGTACCATTTTTATTTCGTCTTTGGTATGACGCGGCCAGGGATCGAACCCGAGACCTCCCGCACTCGAAGCGAACGCTCAACCACTAGGCTATCGAGGAGGCGGTGTTGGGATGCGCAACGAACAAATGTATTATAATGCGTAACACAATCTGAATATGTGACTTAATTAAAGCAAACATATAATTGTTTTTGGTTGAAATTACTTGTGTCCCATTTTACATTAAACACACACAAGGTTATCAACATGTGGTATGAATTGTGGGATACAGAATCCTTATCAAATGCATACATAGCGGTTTGGTCAGGGGGCACATATAGATCAAATATAATTAAATAAGGTGCGACTGGCCACAAAACGTTATGACAAAATTAATGTATATCAAATATATACATGTCGCCAGTTGATCGAGTGAAAAATTAAAATCAATAAAAATAATATTATATACATGTATATACATTATGTCGGCAGTTGGACACGTGACAGGAAGTTCCTCACAGCCCGACTTACAGTGAACGTTGCATTCAAGAGATAACATGGGATGGTAAGAATGTTTCATGACGCTCCAAAATGGAAAATAAGCCGTTAAGAGAAGTCCATACGCATTGTTTCATTGATAAAATAGACGCTATATAAACTTAAGCAGATAAAACTAAGACTGGCAATATAAAACACCAGTCAGTAGAAATCGGACTCAATTTGATTGGGAAATATGGTGCGATGACGATAACATAAAGTTAAATGTGAACGCTGTTTTTGATAGCCAATTTACTATTTAGAATGATAACTACACAATGAACAAGTTTACTGATTAACTTCCTTTTCTTCGATACTTATGCGACTCTATCACCCGTAAGGAAATATTTATTCTAACATCGATATTATTAACGATCTTGAGTGCTAAAATTAACATCAAATATGCATACTCATACTGCGGAAACAAATTTCAGATGACGAAAATAGACTAAAATCACTTACTTCACTAGAGTTCACACACGGGCTTCTTCAAAATGCGATTAACGCAGAATTCCACCTATATATAATAGCAACACATCCATTTAAATGTAGATGCGAATTCTTGACCTCGAAACACCCTCTTATGTAGAGTTAAAATATATTAAGTAAATTTTCAATAATTAAAAAGGGCGGAGCGAGCGACGCGAAGCGTGTAGTTTTAGACATTGGAAATGACCATTTTGAGTTACCGATAAAATATATCGCCAGGACATGACGTAATGTTTGTTATAAGTAAATTTTAATAACTAAATTTTCATTTAACCAGCGCAGATCGGCGTTTTAATTGGTTCAGAATGCAGGTTATATTCTAAGTCATCTTAAACGTTCGCGTTGGTATGACTGAATTACACAATTATGCTCTAGAAATGGCTACGAATTGGAGATGGAAATTGCAGTTTGTTTTACATATATTACACTCAACAGAAACAAATAAAATCATGTAATGCATATGACTACAAAGTAGATGTAGCATTATACACGAGATCCTCAAACGTCAGTGGACAGTGGTTAGTCAACTAGGATTCAGGTAAGGAATACGCCGTTTAAAGAAAACATATACGAATACATTTACTTTGATGGTTGTCAAATGCATGTGATCCCACAATAGCAATGGGACCCAATTCCTCAGTGAGGGCAACAAACAGCTCATTTCTAGTCGACGGCGTATACGTTGTCAGTGCTTCAGCAAGTCACATGTATGTTCTATTGGATTCATGTCTGGAGACCAAGCTGGCTATTACATACGTTCAACACCTTGGTCGTTAAGGTATTGATTTCCAAATTTCGTTCATTAACACAAAATTCCTGGCCGACTGCTACTACCAAACTTTCCATGTTCGGATATGCAACACTCGCTGAAACGCTCATTTCACTGACGCTATATTTATCGACGTCAATCATGAACAGTTCAGGCATAATATGAACTCGTCTATGAAAAGCACATTACGAAAGTGCCTAGGTTACCAATTAACGTGGTCTCTGGCAAACTCTGAATGGGTCTCACAATGTTTTGGCGTTAATAAAATAGAACGGCGAATACGTTAATTAGCGTCTGATGTGATATGTTTGTGCCGAAATTCGAACACCGGAAGCAGTTAAGAAGTCTCTACAATATTTAGATCAACAGCCGAGTCAAGCTTATGGTGTTTAGCAATGACAACTATGGTACGGTCTTCTCGAGCAGATGTTCACTCTGAGGACCTCAAGCGACGGCTTTTGCCAAGGTCGTTGGATTACACTTTGGCTAACACTGTGCTGATAGTCACCTCTCGTTGTGTTTGCCCAGCTAGCAGACGCCCGACTGGTATGACTGCCTCATTTGATTTTCACTCGAGTGTGAGGGGTGGGATTGTTTGCACGGACCTGTAGGGGACATTTAGTAGGTTAAAAGTGTGTCTAAAGCAAACAATATTTAATTTTATATGAACATTTTTGCATTTAAAAAATGAACCTAAGTATTGACCTTTAATTTATGTTGTTGACTGTATTTCAATGGGGATAACATATAGAACGGAAGTGATACCCCTGACTGTTTTTGGACGGTCAGGGGCATCACTTCCGTCTATACGTTATCCCCACTGTATTTGCAGAAGAGTTTTACATCATATATTTTATGCAAACGTGATAGTAATGAAATTAGTAATTAAATGTGTCAGGTTACATCTACGAGGGGCGTTATGTAAGTTCCCGAACTATTGATATAAAATAAACAGATTAATTCAGAGCCACATACTTTTATGTCATACATAAACTATATCTATTGAGCTACACTGTTACAGTAGTACTAATTTGAACAAATTCTGATATAAACCGACAGCGCCTTCAAAACACGAATACTAGTAGGGCGGGGCACTTCTACAGCAAGCTGTCATGTCACAATCCTATCGGGAGTTATGTGACCCTGTTACAGAGAGGTGGTCCGTGTGAAAATCATTTTAAATGTCGTGTTTTTTGCTCCTGTGATCTATACATATATGCAAACATCCGCACATGTGTACAATCAAAGCACTGAGAGAGCTGGTGGGAGGCTTTCTGGTTGCTGCTATTAAAGCTCAAACCTACTTTACACTTTTTATGTTCGTTTTCTTACTGCCGATCTTGTCAAACATCAAAATAGGCTTATGTGACTTTATAGGCATGTTGCATATATAAACTATTGCAAAAAGGGTACAAATTATTTGGCAAACATATCTTTTATGCGAATATCAAAAGCGGCACTAAAAAATTATAAGCGCCTATTTATCAGATTCTACAGTACGTACGCTTACAGTAAACACTGACCGAGCGCAGCTGGATTCCGATACCGAGACACTAGTATCTGGTCAGTACTACGCTATAAGATTACATAACAGGCATTGCAGACGATACGAGGGTAATACCTATTCATTCATAATAGCAAATTGATCACGTGACCCTGGTCTGGAAGTAGTAATTTTCTTGACTGTTATTTGGTTAAAACAATTACGTCTACATTATATTATTTACGTTAAGTCAAAATTAACCAGGTGTTTATTTATATAGGCCCTATATTTCAGTGTCTTCTAGTTGGTTGCTGGTGTAATACGTTTATATTACATGTAAATACTTCAGAACTACTTCGCTTAGTCAATAGTGTATATTCTAAAAATAGCTTCTCACAGAACCGTCAATATAAGTTCTAAAAATAGCTATAGAGGCGGGACATATGATGAACACGTCATTTTATTCTTACGAAACAAGTTCGTTATAGCCTCAGCGTAGTAATTATCTGCAAAAATATCGATTAAACGAACAGCTTGACAATAATTGTTGATCTTAAAATAAACAAATAATGCTGATTTAAGTAAATCAGTTTAAATATTTGGAGAAACATATGTAGGAGTAGTGGAAATGCTGGCAGTTTCTGGAACTACTTGAATGTGGATTCACATAGCAGCCTAAAGGCGGTTCAGATTGCATTAAGAAATGGGCAATGATCATATTGAGAGGCTAAAGGCTCCCAAAAAACTACCGCACGTCCTTAATCAATTTTTCCCGGAATGTCTCTGGTGGTTCTTAGTTGCGGAATGAATGTATGCATCACATCATCCAGTGACTTCCTCTTTGTTGAATGACACGACATTCTATTGTCTCTAAGACTGACATGCTCCCACATGAACCGTCTTTTGTCAGTTAAGCACTTTTCGGTGACGCACGGACGACTTACAGTAAACATTAGGCCTTTTCGACTGGGATGTTTCGTGAAGCAAGTTTAAGCCTGGTTATTATGAGGTTATTTTAACATGTGAGTATGTGTTTCAACTGATAACGCGAAGAACTTCTTCACACAACGCTCTTCCTCGTTTGACGCCATGTCGTAACGTATATACGTTTGAAGCCAGGAAGTGTAACCAAAAATGAAAAAAAACGATGCAATACTGTAATAAAGATCCAAAACAACTGGACTCACTATTTGTATTTTATTAATGGTAAAGTAACCCTATACAGGAATTGCCCAAATACGCGTGCCATCTGTATCCAAGGTAACCATATTTTGAAAACGGAAGTAAAAATATGGAAATGTCGTATTCAAGATCTGGAATTAATGAATCTTAGTATTCACCAAAATTCGCCAACCTTTGTTTAAAACTTCACCCATCCCCGTCCGTTCGTCAGTCCGTCCGCGCCAACACATCCACTTGATGTGGCTTAACAAGTTCAAAAATCCTGATGTATTAGAATCTTGTGGTTCATAATGTAGCTTATTTTCATTTTGTGTGACATCACATAACTAGCAAAATTACCGTCTCGTCCTTCCGTCCATTTATTTATAGCAACTGTGAGTCCGGAAACTTACAGAACACCCCTCGAACACTCGCTGTTTGGTTTGTTTGCCAAACGATTGTGTAAGTAGATGTTACTTGGCATGTTATAAAATATACTCCGTTGGATGCAGACATTTTGATTAATCGTGTGCGACTCAACAATGGGACAATAACAGGACTGGTTCACATACTTGTAAGTTATTCAATAATTATTGTCATATTGGATAGGTTGTAAAATTCCATGATGTATTATTCATTATCTTATCCTACATCTAGACTACTAACCGGTGTATTCAACCATGTTAGAGCTTGTTAAACATTTATAGTCTTTACAACAGATGTTCGTGAAGTTGGCAGGCTAGCGGCCTAGCGGCCTAACAGCGTGAAGTTGGCGGCCTAGCGGCCTAGCAGCGTGAAGTTGGCGGTCTAGCAGCCTAGCGGCCTAGCAGCCTAGCAGCGAGAAGTTGGCGGCCTAGCGGCCTAGCAGCGTGAAGTTGGCGGCCTAGCAGCCTAGCGGCCTAGCAGCGTGAAGTTGGCGGCCTAGCGGCCTAGCGAAGTTGGCAGTCGAAAAAAAATAATAAAAAAAATTGTGAAGTTGGCGGCCTAGCGGCCTAGCGATCCAGCGGCCTAACAAAGTTGGCAGTCGAAAAGAAAAAATTGTGAAGTTGGCGGCCTAGCGGCCTAGCGGCCCAGCGGCCTAGCGATCCAGCGGCCCAGTGGCCTAACAAAGTTGGCAGTCGAAAAAAAAATAAAAAAAAATTGTGAAGTTGGCGGCCTAGCGGCCCAGCGGCTTAGCGATCCAGCGGCCTAACAAAGTTGGCAGTCGAAAAAAAATAATAAAAAAAATTGTGAAGTTGGCGGCCTAGCGGCCTAGGGGCCTAGCGGCCAAGCGACCTAGCGGCCTAGCGATCCAGCGGCCTAACAAAGTTGGCAGTCGAAAAAAAAAAATTGTGAAGTTGGCGGCCTAGCGGCCTAGCGGCCCAGCTGTCCAGCGGCCTAGCGGCCTAGCGATCCAGCGGCCTAACAAAGTTGGCAGTCGAAAAAAAAATTGTGAAGTTGGCGGCCTAGCAGTGTGAAGTTTGCGGCCTAGCGGCTTTCCTCATACAAAACAATGTATTATTCCTGAAATCTGCACTGAAAATCGATTCATGACGATATTTCGTAGATCCAACTATAAACATCGCATATCGACACTTAGAATATTTCAATAAAATAATGTTATCCCGCAAAATTACCGTAACTTGTGTTATATATTCTAAAAATGAAAACGTAATTCTAAGACATAATACTCTTTCTAAAAGTTAATGTGAAAATTGATCAAATGCTGCATTATTTCTGCTCGTTTTGCTTCATTAAGATCATTTACTTAATGAATTAATGAAAAATCTCTAAACTTTGAGAGGAAATGAAGAGAAAGGTAATAGTAACGACATGATATATTGCCTATGTTTGTAGTAATCTACATATATGGATGAAAAATAAGCGTATTTAAATAAACATATCAGATCGAGGGTTAGCATCTAGTTAATTCGTGTAGTCAGTGATTGTTACATTGACCCCTATGAATAAGTTCAGTCAGTCACAGCCAGCAAGGAAGGCAATGTATGCAGAGATTTTATAAAAATAAACGGATATTAGCTTAGCTGTTGATCTATATGGTAATATGGTACTGCGTTAAAGGAAATTTACCTGCAAACATGTTTAAAAAATCCCGGGTTTTGTCGTAATCCTTCGTGGTACACTTCGTTTGTGGCCAACAATTTAAAAGTATAAATCCCGTTTTATCCGTTCTCAGTTCGAAATATGTACGGATATACGGGTTTTATTATTCACATTATTTTGTGTGACCACAATTGTTATTAAGAATGACCAATTAGACACACCACCTTCAGATAAGGTTTGCGAAACGTCGGTCTCCTGACGAACATATTATTTAACATAACGCTCAACGAAACACCGAGTGCGCGATATCAAGAGTGGTTTAAACTGTCACCAGTGGCTTTCTTTTACATAAATACTTGGTTAGGTAGGAAATTACCTCATTCAAAAAATATAGCCCTATCTGTGAGGCAGCACCTCTAAATCAAGTAAATTTAAGTAATTTATTTTGTAAATTTATCTTCTTACTAATTATAAGTGCCTGAATTCTGGGAGTAGCCTTAATAGGAAACGGTTTTGAAACAAAAAAGTATTACAGCAATATAGGAGCTGGTGCAATCTTTATCTTACAGTTTTTTTTATCTAACTAGTGCATAGTCTTTCAAAAGCTACGTGATAACATATGTTCATAGATTAAAGTTATTTTGCAAAAGAACGGAGCAAGAAAATTTCACATTTTATTCTTTTGTATGCCCCACCTTTTTTATTGTATTATTTTGAAGCTTAAACACAGAGGCGTCGCGACTATGTTTAACATACTTCTTGAAAATGGTGTGTGTGTGCCAGGTGCCCTTGGATTAAAACGTGTTGAAATTTGAGGCCGCCAGCCATTGTCACTTTACATTGAACTAAAGAACAAATCTATTTGGTTCCTACTCATATACATCGTACGATGCTCATACGAGTTCGTCGTAGCTCATGCGAGATAATACCGACTTGAAATATATCTACGAGCTCGTACAACTCGGTGTTAATCATCTACGAGTTAGCAAAATCCGAACGATGCTCCGTACGGACACCGTGCGAGTTCGCCAAAATGAACTCGTACGGAGCTCGTAAGGAACTCGTAGGGCAAATGTGACCGTAGCATTAGTCTTATAATGAAGTTGGTGGTACACCGTTGTATTTGAGGAAAACTGTGAAAACTTGTTTTTCTTGGCGGTACCCAGCCCTATAGATTAGCATGAATCATACGGCCTAGATGCAACACTGTCTGTGCCAGATTGAGAATTGTTTCTTTGAAATCAGGAGATTTTTTTCGGATTAGAAGGTACCGTGCCTGTCACGAGTACCGAACATGAATGCTACGGTCACAAAGCTCGTACGATATCCGTACGTACGAGTCCACAACTTTGAAAATCCTAACGGTATTTGTACATTCGTAGCGTCTGGTCACAGCTCGTACGGACCACGTACGACTTATAGAGATGCAATCGTACGATTTCGTACGGACATCGTAATATCCATACGGACATCGAACGGTGCTCGCAAGGAGCCCGGTCTTCCATTGCACGGCACCCGTAGATCAATCAGACCTCGCAGATAACTCGTACGCTGTCTGTACGGTGACCGCATGATGGCCGTACGGTGACCGTGCGACAATAATTGATATGTTCAGCGACTTTTAATTATCTATTTACATTGGTCGTACGAGATCCGTGCGAGTCGAATTTTAGCATGTTCGTACGGCCATCGTAAACTCGTAAGAGCATCGTACGGATTCGTTTTAACTCGTAGAGGACTCGGGAGCACGGTGTAATTGTTTCACCGAGCTCCGAGTTGTCTACGTGCTCGTAGAGTTTTGAAGTAGAGAGCTCGCAAGGAAGCTGTCCTCGGCAATGTTTGGTATTGTTTTATTATGTAAGATGATCATATAATGATTGGTATTTTATGTTATGTTTATAAATGAAAGGACAATGCATAGTTGTCCCTTGACAGAGTGAGACTCAGCCCATTTCGCCATAACGTTTTGAATAGAATAATGGGTATGTGCCTCATGTGTATCACACCAAATATATATGTTTACCAACACAATTAAACGAATGCAGAATCCAAGGTGTACTCATAAGTTCTGTGCACGAGAATCACGGAAATAACAATTATAATACACTGAGCGTGTGCGGATCCAGATGGGGTGGGCCTGGACCCAGTAATTGTGGTCATCTAATAATGAGAAGAGTACGTCTTGGGGGAATCTAGAGGGTACCAACTTGGATAAAATATAGCTGGTCACACCCCACACTAGCAAAATAACCCGAATCAATTCTCATATATGCATTGCCGAGTGCCTGGCAGAGATGGGCCTATGGTAACCATTCGTAAATTAGCTGGCGTCTCACCAAACGACTCCTTCAGTTATAACCTAACTTCCTTTGGGATTCGAACTGTCGATCTCCCGCTTCCTATGCGGAAGCCAAAACCACCCGGCCACGGTCGCGGTAATATGTAATGGATCAAAGTCTGGTGCGTACCTACTCGTCGGATATTACGATGATGATAATACGAAAATACGATAATGATAATACAATAATAAGAAAATTATAATACGATAATACGATGATGATAATTCAATAATAAGATAATGTTAATACGAGAATATGATGATGATAATACGATAGTTCGATGATGATATTACGAGAATACGATTATGATGATACGAGAATATGATAATAATAATAACATGACAATACGATAATGATAATACATGTATGAGAATACGATAATGACAATATGAGGATACGATAGTGACAATACGATAGTTAGATGGTGATAATACGAGAATGCGACAGTACGAATGTGATAATGCGACATTGCGATAGTAATATCGCGATATTATATCGCATTATCATTATCATACTGTCATATTCTCGCGTCATTTTATCATATTCTCGTATTTTCATGATCGTACAATCGTATTATCGTTATCGTGCTATCGTATTCTCGCTTTATCATTCATGATTGTATTATACTGTCGAATGTCGCGTTCCAAATCAACACGGTTGAAGGCGATGGCCCTAACGGGATTCCGTAGGTAGACAAATGTGAATGTTAAGGCAATTCTACAATTCATTTAGACTGTTATTTAAATGGTATTGTACGATTATTTACTTAGTATGTATGCTATACAGCCCAATTAGTGTGGTCAAGATTCACATATATCAGTATGTCCCACCAATCTAGAGGTGAACTTGTTGGAAACCTAGAGGTACTAGTGGTCTAGGGTGTAGCAGAACCATTCATCATACTCGGAATAAACTGTGGTATCGCGCCCAGATGCTTTGCATCACACAATCTAGCAGTCAAAACCGGATAACTACTGAAAAAACACCTAGCTACATGCACTAGTTATCTCCCGGCAATCAGACCAACAACTCACACATTCACACGTACCTATGCTCAGCCTCCAACTATAACAACATACGTAGGTAATATAATGTAAAGCACAAGTTTTCAATACTTTTTAAATAATAATTATTGTTTTCATAAATTAATCAAGGGTTTTTTTTTTGCTGTTGGCAGAGTCTTCAGTCTACCGGAACTTGGATACGTGATACAGTTGCAGTATCAACTTAATAGCAGTAAATGTTATAGTGTATACAACAATGTCATGTGTTATTACATGTACATTCGAAATAAAGATATAACAATTCTGTGTACAAATGTTGTTATGTATTATAGGGAGAAAATTACGATTTTTTGTTTCCGTCTTTGTCTAATTCTTTATTTTTATATTAGTTATTTTTCCTAGTCATTTTAAATGATATACGACCAGTTCATCGACTTAAACGGTTACTAGGCAACACTAGCGTTAAAGCGACCTGACATTTATATATGTTAATACAAAATCGACGGTTAAGACACTTAAATTATTTAATACCATTTGCTATCTATGATATAATCAATTACGATGACGACGGAGGAAACATTTATCTACCTTACATAATGTTAACGACCGGTCCGATGCTTTAATTATCGATAAGATGTGAAAGATTTGTATATTTAGCAATCGTGAAAAGATTATAAATGCGTCTTATTAAATCTATTTGACTCCTGCTGGAAACCCCGCCTTCTACTTTATTATCATTGTTGTGTTTGACATTTGATTGGTGAATTGACCATCACGTGGTCACCCCGAATGATTCGGAGAATGAAAGAATGAATTAAGGAAGACAGTCTTGGTGACACCGTCTAAGTGACAACATTTTCTTAGTGATTAAAAAGTATATATTTTACTGACAATATTCTGAGTGATTTCGTGTACACTTCTATATTACTTGACTTTGTGTGAAAGATATTAACTTTGTGAATTTTACTTATATTACGTTACTCTGTGGACAATTTTATTATTAACGATACATTAAAATAGCATATAAAACGGAATTGTGAGATTGTCTTATATTCCTCCTACACACCACTTCCGGTAGATCACCATGGAGCACCATCATTGTTGCGCGCGTTATCGCCCGATTGGGCCCTTGTAACATATGCTCGCTCAGTCTGTCAATCTTCAAAAAAATTGTTTTCAATAATGCAATATACACCATACTCATAACAATTCGTTGTAATAAGTTTAGCAGTTAAGATAATGTTCACTATCTACATCCTATGGAAGCCCTGGAGGGCACTTTTGACTTAGGTGTTGTGACTTGTAACTTATGACTTAAAACTTGTGACTAATGACTTGAGACTTACGACTTGTGACTTACATTTTATAAATAAATCTGCGCGCACTTCTTTGGACAGCGTGGATGGTAAAGGATGATGTCTAAATCGGAATTACCTGATAATAGTCTATAGTGAGTCAGGTAAGTCGGTATTAGTTTTGTTTGATTGAAATCATCATTGTTGAAGGCCCCGACCCGTTATTCTGAATTGTTAACACAATTAACTAGAATACCCTTCATGTAATAGCATAATTTCCCCTGGCATAGCTGTGTCTTATACGAGTACATGTGCATACATAAGTTATATGGTTTGCTTCCTTGTCGTTACCATTTGTGATGGATAGTTCGGATCATACATGGTATAATGAATTAGACTTTAAGTTTTGTTGATGTACATGTATTAATAATTATATGTTCATCTACATTTTTCCAGGTGAAGAAAATGGAATGTCCGTGTTATGTGTGTGTGTTCGGTGCGTTTGGTTCGACAAATGATGTGGCGGTGCAAACCTAATTACCTGTATGTCTTAAAACCCAGCAAAGCAACCGGCTCAAATATAAACTTTTATGGCGCCTACGAACTAAGCTTTTCAAGATGGCTTTATATTATTCGCATAAGTTTAATTTCATAGATGTAATGTCGGTCAGACATGTTTAGAAATAATACGCCATTTTGTCATGTTTTGAAATACATGTGACCTAAACAATCTTATATTGATTTATGTGGAATTTATTTTGAATAAACTTTGTAATGCAACAGACTCAAAGTTGTCATTTGCAAATGTGTTTTTGTCTACCGTTCATCTTTTACAACATAATACTGCATTTCAGTTAACTTTGTATACAATATAAAGCAAAGACCAAAACACTGTCAATTACATGATTAAATATCATTCCAAGATTTTGGCTTTAATGGATACTGATAACAAACTCATATCAAATTACAACATTTATAATAATAACACTTATAATGATACATTTTGCTGTCTATAATTTTATCAAAGGTAGTGTGTATGTCACATTTTACACATCATAAGTCTCAAGTCACAAGTCACAAGTCGCTAGGCCCGCCAGCTTCACATTTTTTTTTCGACTGCCAACTTTGTTAGGCCGCTGGATCGCTAGGCCGCTGGGCCGCTAGGCCGCCAACTTCACTTTTTTTTTTCGACTGCTTACTTTGTTAGGCCGCTGAATCGCTAGGCCGCTAGGCCGCTGGGCCGCTAGGCCGCTAGGCCGCCAACTTCACAATCTTTTTTTTCTACTGCCAACTTTGTTAGGCCGCCATCATTTTTTTTTTCTACTGCCAACTTTGTTAGGCCGCTGAATCGCTGGGCCGCTAGGCCGCCAACTTCACATTTTTTTTTTCGACTGCCAACTTTGTTAGGCCGCTGGATCTCTAGGCCGCTAGGCCGCTGGGCCGCTAGGCCGCTAGGCCGCTAGGCCGCTAGGCCGCTAAGCCGCCACCTTCACTTTTTTTTTTTCGACTGCTTACTTTGTTAGGCCGCTGGATCGCTAGGCCGCTAGGCCGCTGGGCCGCTGGGCCGCTGGGCCGCTGGGCCGCTAGGCCGCTAGGCCGCCAACTTCACAATTATTTTTTTTCGACTGCCAACTTCGCTAGGCCGCTAGGCCGCCAACTTTACGCTGCTAGGCCGCTAGGCTGCTAGGCCGCTAGGCTGCTAGGCCGCTATGCTGCTAGGCCACTAGGCTGCTAGGCCGCCAACTTCACGCTGCTAGGCCGCTAGGCCGCCAACTTCACGCTGCTAGGCCGCTAGGCTGCTAGGCCGCCAACTTCACGCTGCTAGGCCGCTAGGTCGCCAACTTCACGCTGCTAGGCCGCTAGGCTGCTAGGCCGCCAACTTTACGCTGTTAGGCCGCTAGGCCGCTAGCCTGCCAACTTCACGCTGCTAGGCCGCTAGGCTGCTAGGCCGCCAACTTCACGCTGCTAGGCTGCTAGGCCGCTAGGCCGCCAACTTCACGCTGCTAGGCCGCTAGGCCGCCAACTTCACGCTGCTAGGCCGCTAGGCTGCTAGGCCGCCAACTTTACGCTGTTAGGCCGCTAGGCCGCTAGCCTGCCAACTTCACGCTGATAGGCCGCTAGGCTGCTAGGCCGCCAACTTCACGCTGCCAGGCCGCTAGGCCGCCAACGTCACGCTGCTAGGCCGCTAGGCTGCTAGGCCGCCACCTTCACGCTGTTAGGCCGCTAGGCCGCTAGCCTGCCAACTTCACGAACATTTACAGTTGTTTGTAAATACATGCTGCAGATTTTGAGGAAATGTTTGTTTATTATGTATTGAAACGTTATCAGACGTCCCTTACAAAACTATATTCACAAATAGATTTCGATATGCACGTGTTTTGTGTGTGCACTGAACAGAAATGAAAACACTAATGAATATCAAGATAACTTTTTTTATACATTAAGGTTTCTAAACGAAATTTGTGTGCGTGTTATTATCTACCTATAGACTGTAATTAGATGTTCTTTCCATCTAAACTCACTACAGATGTGCATTGAACCATGAAACGGAAAAAGATTGTTTACATTTCATTATTTTGTAAACAAACCAACTGGAGGTTGTATTTCGTTTTCTTGCGTCTTATTGTGTTTTCCGACTTTGGGACTCAACTAAAGTGCTCAAAATCCATGTCCTTTCAAAAAGGTTACCAAGTTATTGTTTTTTTTTAAAATAGCCGTTTAAGGCCTAATGTGGCTTTAATCAAATTAAATATAGAAGACATGGATAAAATCCCATGGAAAGCGCTACGTAGCGCTCGCCCATGTTAAGGTCTTCAGATTTCTTGACATTTTATTTCATCTGTTAAATGCACTATTTTTCGTCTGTCGAATGTAATTGTGTTCTTTTTGGGTCCGGATAAATTATCGTATACCTGTTTGTAACATATTAGGTAGCTAACCACCAAATCCCTACGCGGACCAAAATCAGACACACTCGACATGTAGTCCAGTAAAAAAATTTGGTTTCACTAAAATTGGTGGTATGCCTTGACAAGTCTGTATAAGAATCATGCAATTGGGTTTTGTACAAAAGTATGTGGTGTAGTGAAACTGTTTTATTTGAATTAATATTAAATTTTTGTGGCTTAAGTATGAAAGTGACAGTTAGGGACTAACGGACTAGGAATCAATCTGCGTGTGTAAGAAAATATGTTCACCTCGTTTGACGAACCAATTTTTCCTATATGATACGCAACCCCCTGGTTTTGTTTCATTTTATTGAAGCTGTAAGCTATTTCTATTGACTTGTGGACAAAAATTTGACATTGTTGGGGTGGGAAATTTGTGACTTTACATTGAGTTAAAGAACGATTGTTTTATGGTGTTGAAGCTGTTACCTTCCATGTACAACTTTAAGATGACTTACCTAGTATTCGCCTAATATTGGCTGAATGCTCTTGGTATTAACGCATATTATTTTTATGTTAATGGGTGCCTTTCATCTAATGGTACAATACGCTAAATTTGACCTGATCTTCGACCTTCTATTAGCGTAATGTAACAGCTGATATATTGTCTATATTTATAACCCCGGTTGTATGTTTTCATAGGCGGGTAGTATCACCAAGATACTCCATGTGTAGTACAAACACAAATCTCAAGGACCGATATTGCACGGTTTGCCCGCGTAAATTGATAAGAACCCTGTAATAAATGCATTCATAAAGATTAGGACCACGTCATAAGCTTCGTACTACGAAATCAGTAAATGAAATAACACTACATTGAGCGTGGTATTTATTCCAACGTGTTGCACGCATTTAAACAAATATTATCAAGAAAAAAACTCTAAAAACCAAACGAACCTAGGTACTAGTATCTGAAAAGTGCGCGCGACAGTAGCTTATTTACGTATCGAGTCGAATTTGAAGTAAACACAAACAACGACAAAAACACTAAACGGTGGTGTATTTTATCAAACCACAGGGATTTGAAATGTATCCATAAAATATCATTGCAGTCAATCCATTCAACACATTCAACACCGCTCTATACATTAATTATATACTAAAAGAACACAACATTTCCCTCTCCAAAAAACAAATCCCGTAGCCAGTGCTAACAAAATAAAAGAACTATATAATATGCACGATAATCTAGTCTAAGGGAAGCAACTTATGTAAAATTAGTATTTTGTCTTCCGTACATTTTTTAAATGTGATTTTTGGCATACTATATCGACATTATTCCGTCAATTATTGGTGAAAACATCTTAATTCATTGTATATACTCGATGATCGGAAAAAAAGTTTTGGCAAAGATAATGAGGCTTCTGGATAGAATTGGTTGAATGCTAAAGATAAAGAAATAAAATCTTATTTAAAAAATCATTTTATACACATCTAATATTTGCCTGAAATAGTGTCGTTTCGTGACAAAAACGAATGGAACTGACGATGTACTAGATTTGAACATATAGTGAAGGAAATAACGTATACATCTTGTACTATCAGGCGAAAGTGAATATCGTCTAGTTGAATTATGAGGTACATAATTATTGTTATTAATATATTTATATACAAGTTCTTCGTCGCATGAGCTAACTTCATCGCCTGTATCTTTTATTTTGTTAGCACTTGCAACGGAATTCCATTTTAGAGGGGGGAATGCGTTGCCATCCTTTCAGTACATTGTATAATACATGCATAGAGCGATTTTGAATGGATCGACTGCTATGATATTTCATGGATAGAATTTCAAATTCCTGTGAGCAAACGTTGCATACTAAATAGTTGTGCATATAGCAATTACACTTGTAAGGTTTAAAACAGATTGCCTAAAGTAACAAATTTTAAAACTGAAAAACACAAATATTTTGATCATTGAGAGGGGGCAATCTTAGGCATCTATTACAGTGTAGCAATACCACGTGACTTTGACAGCACTTGAGGCTACAACGTCAAGACGAAACTGCTTCGCTTCGAAAACATATTACATTCTATATTTAAATTAATTGCAATGGACTTGCTACGCATTAAAACATATATACTGCAAAAACAGATACTTTCATTTTCTATACGTATCTTTTTAGACGAAATCATTGCTCAAAGATCATAGTTCCGTCTATTGGTTTAGCGATATAAAGCGGATATGGACCGAACAACTGACACATTGTTTAAAAACCGCATAAAAGTCGTCAAGAAAATAAATAATGACAAATTTGCGTTACTTTCTTATTCAATTTGAGTTCATATTTCATGAAATTTTCTAAAATCATATGTTCACTTCTCCAACCACAGGCAACATATTTAGTTTAATAAATGGTATTGCATACCCTACCCTACCCTACCACCACAACCCCCCCCTATCCGCAAAAATGTCTATTCTGTATACTAAAGTTTAATATAATTATTTTAACCTTCATTGGAAAAATAAAATTATAATCGGGCGTAATATTTTGACCACAAAGTCAAATTGATCATTTGTTAACAATGAACTAGATGATTTTTAATTTACTGCAAATGTAAAATGAGATATTAATTCTTCATTCATCCAATAAACTGTCGGTAGTCACTTGATAGGTGATCTTCCCTATTTTGTAGATAACGCACTGTTACGTACCAATCCCGAAATTATGTTATAAAAATAAACTTTTTAACTCGGTTTTCTGCATTTGTTTCATAATAGTTTTAAAACACTAGTAATAAATGTATTTTTTTTGATTAAATAGAAAACAATAAATTGTAAAAGTTCAGATACATCAACGTGTGTGCTCATTGTTTGTAAACCATTCAGTGCAGTAACACCACGTGGCTTTAACATCACTAAAAGCCACAAATCCAAGACGAAATTTGTCATCAATTGTTCCGCTTCGAAAACAAGAATAGACGTAATTAAGTATTCTATTTCTTCATCGATTTCAAACATTTGCCGGTCTAAGGGGAAAGTTATATGCTTTCTGTGCAATTTAATATTTCTATGATCTTTGAGCTAGAACTTTTTTATGGCACCATGTGAAACGGAGCGGTTGTATACGAGCGGACTACAATTTCAAGCCGTCTTCTTTTCCCCAAAGGTTTCACAAGGTGCAGATAGGGATCCTACATTGCGTGGAAAGCTTACATATTTTCCCTTATACTGGCGTGTATGTTTCATAGAAATCGGTTTATAAATGAACCACTTATGGCTTTTTTGTTTCCAATGTTGCCATCGTCTTCGATTTGATGCCCTTTTTGATGTCAAGGTAACGTGGTATTGCTACACTGACATTGTGTTCCTAGTGTATTAGATTTAATCACATATTTAATAACAGTATGTTTAAAGGGACTGACTCACATATTGGTGAATTGCAAAAATAAAATTGTCAAATATTCGCATAATTTTGGTATAGTTGCCTGTATAACTCATAAACAACCACACTGACATGTAAAATAACTAGAAAAACTTCGGCATTTTATAGTTATTTAGTGTTTTACATCAAAAATTCTATAGGGTATTACATTGTAATACCTATTAAAACTATTTCAAAGTTATAAATTTACATGTACTAGGCTTATTGCATTATATTGCTACCAATTCATAAAACGCTAATTTGCATTATAACGTCAAGTATCGCATTTTTAGTCAGTTTCGCGCCGTGACTAGACCTAGCTCAATAACTATAACTTTTATAGTTTTGCATGTATCACAACAAACATCAGTGCAAAAGAAACTCTGATAAACGAGTCACACATTTATTGGATACCAATTTCATACGTACATCGGAATAGTGTTTTATATGCTTTGAAAATACACACATTGATAGATACCGATGAAATTCATACAAAAATTGCGCCGTGACTAGACTTTTTCAAACAAATATGGAAGGAAACGTAGCGGGTTTTTTTTCAAGAAAAAATACTCAGTGGGCGATATCGAGAGTGGTTAAAATGGCTTATTTGCACCAAATCTTTCATAAAGCAACCGTCAATTGCTTTCTATTACATCAATACTTGGTTAGGTTGGATAATCACGATACAGTATACAAACATTTAAACCCAATCAGTGAGGCAGCACTTTAAATGCTTCGTTGAATGGACTAGCGGAAAGTCGAAGTTATAAATAATGTATCATGGAATTTTACTACGGTATGGTCACCGTTCAATGACTTTTAAACGTTTCACGGCAGTTTGGTTCGCATATTATTGGAAAATTATCTGTATGAAGAAACTATCACTTTGCGCAGTCGCTTAGTACTTAGATAATCGTAAGTGATACGGATTCTGAGTGCCGGTAACACAATGGTAAGTGTTTCTTTCTACATTATTTTTAACCAAAGTGTGGTATATGATACAGAACTGTTCTGTTCTATATTATATATTTGTCTTGTATTCGCAAAACAAAACATAGATAACGTATCATCTATTACAATCAATACAGTAACTTGATAGGTTTGGTTTAGTTTATATCAATCTATTTAAGGTGGATTATAAATTAACTTAGCATAAAATGAAATAATACAAAATACGCCGCATTCACACCCTACAAGCAGATATTTTTCATTTTGTCGAAACGTAAGAATGTTTTGACGTTACGCACAATGTTGCCACTATTTTCTGTTACATGACGTTGACGTTATTTTAGTCCCAAATGTGCGTCACACACATTACTACTCGTTGTAGATTTGGACTGATGATATTGATTAGATAAAAAAACATTACCATTATTAATTTTAATATTTCGTGTACAAATTTGTGACTATATTGCCATTATATTGTCGTCTAAGAAAATATGAATAATGATGAAAACTGACATTAGATTTTTTGCGTTATAGTCATCTTTTCTTCATCCTTTCTTTTTCTTTTAATTTCTAACGATATTCTTTCATTTTATCTGCCTTTGACAGTACTGTAAATCTATTTCAAAGTGATAAATTTACATGTACTAGGCTTATTGCATTATATTGCTACCAATTCATAAAACGCTAATTCGCATTATAACGTCAAGTATCGCATTTTAGTGAGTTTCGCGCCGTGACTAGACCTAGCTCAATAACTATAACTTTTACAGTTTTGCATGTACGTATCACAACAAACATCAGTGCAAAAGAAACTCTGATAAACGAGTCACACATTTATTGGATACCAATTTCATACGTACATTAGTGTTTTATATGCCTTGAAAAAACACACATTGATAGATACCGATGAAATTTAATTCATACAAAAATTGCGTCGTGACTAGACTTTTTCAAACAAAATTTAATAGATCACAATGTTTAATGTGTATATTTCGTTTGAATGTGATACTAACGTAATCGTTATCAAATGAGATTCCACTAGGTACCAAATATATAATCATTTTCTGTCGTGATTTCTTTCTGAAACAACAAGTCGGCTTTTTTCCTATGAAAATATCAAATGGGACAATTTATCTAGCTTCAAACAGATGCTTACATCCGGAAAAAAACCAAAGTTAGGACACTGCCGTCTTCAAGATATATAATTTCGATTCCCACCTATACTATGAAAATGTCATTTCGGAAGATATTTAAATAGTCTTCATCATGCAGAAATATTTCAGCCCGTGTTTGTAATTGATATTTTTGTTTGTTATACATTGAAGTATTAATACAGTAAAATTAAAAAAATCTCTCTGTATGAAAAGTCTATGGCATTCGTTTTTAACAGTGTACTTGGTTTTACATCTACTCAGCTTTCCTGTTTTGAAATTTAATCGTAAAAAACTTTTAAATCGTAACTTTCTTTGTATATCAGTAATGTTTACGGATATAACTAAATATTCTTACAAACAGGATTATAACCCATGCACATAATGACATAAGCTATTTGTATTTACCGAAACAACCATAGTATTACATATCTACTGAATCAAAAAAGACAAAAACAGGTTCAATGATAAATATGTACAACATGCAAAGACACGCATCAATTCAATTGAAATTACGCATACTGTCAATCAATCACCTTTAAATGGTAAGTTATAGACACAATGTCATGACTCAATGAATTCGGGTCAAGGCCTTCGACAAACAACAAGAAATATCACTGAATGTTATGAATACCCCTACCTCAGATATTGCTCGACACAGTAAAAATATGCGATGTTGTCAGTGTTCTTAATTATGATAGCATACACCACTAAGTCTATGATTGGTAATAATGAATCTTGCAAAGTCTCGTTGAAAGACCACCATTTGCATAAGCGCTGACTAAATCACCAGTGAAACAAAAGAACAACCCTAGTAACTCCCTAACAACTGACCTACCATTGTGTGCCAACGATATGCACAACTAGCATGTATAAAGATTATGTTATGTATACTGATGAGACTTGCACAGTTGCGGTGAAATCCGATCATTGGTTACGGAGAAATAGTGCCGGAAAACTTTTTAAAAAGTAGAACAACTAAATGACGACCACTCCTTGAAAATTGACCCCTTCATTGCGTGCCACTGGTGTGCACAACTAGACTTGATACTCACCCGTGTACCCCGACAAGACGTGCTAGCCTGAATACTGCTGTGTTAGCATACGGCAAAAATTTCCACATTCAAGAGGTTAGGTATTTTGTGCCTGTTTTATTTATTTCGTGTCTTCACCAGTAAAACGAAGAACATGTACGTGTGCAGTGGTTCTTCCTCGACACGGAGATGTGTTTTTTCGATCACAAACGTCACATTATATTTTAAACTTGATAAATGTATCAAAAAGTCAGCAGTTTGATCTTTAAAAAATAATTAAAAATACCTGGCATCGGTATCTTTCTAGAAAATGAGGTGTTTTCAGCGCTTGGTGGCATACTGAGATGGGATTTGCTATGAATCATTGACATCCGAGCACTAGCGCGGACAAACTTATTCTAGGTTGGAAATCAAAGGGCTATTTCTCGCGGTGAATGTGTCCACCTTTCCGTGCGGACGATGTGCACACCAAGACTTGGTACAATGAAGAGTCAACATTCACAAAATCGTCAAAAATCGAATGTCGTGAATCATGACATACGAAATAAAAAAATCGCCATGCATCGAATGTTGTGCGGCACAGTATACGACATTTGACGACATTCAAAAAATCGAATGTCGTTTTGCACGACATACCACATTGGTCGACATTCGCAAAAAACGTTAAAAATCAAATGTTGTTTCGCACGACATACGGCATTGGACGACATTCAAAAATTCGTCATAAATCGAATGTCGTGCAGCACGACATAAGACAATGGGCGATATTCAAACAAATCAAATGTCGCTTTGAACAACATACGACATTGGACAACATTAAAAAAACGATCAAAATTTGAATGTCGTTTTGAAGCACATACGATATTAGGCGACTATTAAAAAATCGCCATAAATCGAATGTCGTGTAACACCACATAAGACAATGGACGTCATTCAAAAATCGAATGTTGTTTTGCAGGACATACGACATTGGACGACATTAAGAATATCGTCAAAAATGAATGTAGTTTTGCACGACATTAGACAATGGACGACATTCCATATTCGTCATAAGCCAAATGTCGTTTTGAACGACATACGACATTGGACAACATTAAAAAATCGTCATGAATCAAATGTCGTGCAGCATGACATAAGACAATAGGCGACTTTCAAAAATCGAATTGTCGTTATTTTGAATGACGTACGGCATTGTATGATATTCAAATAAATTGAATGTCGTTTTCCACGACATACTACATTGAACGACATTCAAAATTCGTCATAAATCAAATGTCGTTTTGAACGACAAACGACATTGGACAACTTTAAAAAGATCATCAGAAAATTGAATGTCGTTTTGCAGAACATACGACATTGGGCGACATTAAAAAATCGTCATGAATCGAATGTCGTTTTGCTAGACATATTATATTTGGCGACATTAAAAATCGTCAGTTTTGTCGTGTTTCAGGAAATACTATATTGGACGACGCTAAAAAATCGTCATGATTCAAAGGTCGTTTTGCATGACATACGACCTTGGACGACATTCATAATTTCGTCATCAATCGAATGTCGTTTTGCATGACATACGACATTGGACGACATTCATAATTTCGTCAACAATCGAATGTCGTGAAGTACGACATTGAATGACATTAAAAACATCTCATAATTGTAACCCTTCTAATAAACCTATGTACAAAAACAGAATCGTGTTTATAAACTCGTATTTTTTTACAGTTTTTTTTACTAACACTCCTTATAAAAATTGGCTATTTTAAAGCAAACCTTTTGATATTTACTTGACAATAATACGCATCTTCCGTGAATTGATTCCGTCTATTAACGTCCAAATATTGTATTCGGGTAAATCATACCGCCATCTGGACGTTTTCGCATTAAACAAGTGTATTTTAGTACGGAGAATTTGGCCTGATCCGGACCCTTTATTCATGAATATATTACAAGGTTCTTGTTATTAATTCGAGCAAATCGTGCAATATCGGTCCTTTAGATTAGTGTTTTTTATTGCACCTCGAGCGTATTCGTGAAACTGTACCGCTTATGAAAATATACAAACGGGGTAATAAATATAGACAATATATCAGCTGTAAAATTATGCTAATAGAAGGTCGAGGATTGCGTCAAATTTTCTGTAATATTTGATCGAAATCTAAGCTGTTGGCATCAGTAATAAAATGCTATGAATGCAATAAATCACGGGGTCGTGAATGCGATCATGTCGATTTGCCCGGACATCAAACGTGTTTCTTCGATGTCAGGGTTCGATTAGTGCGCTGGTTGACATTAGTGTAAATGACAAAAACATACATAAATAATATTTTAATCGAGTTATTTCATTGAACTGGTATTATAACTAGCCATTACTTTTGATTGTAAAGCTACGGGATATATCATTATACTACTTTATACATTAGTGACAATTCAGCATATTGGCCTACGCACCTTTGGTCTTACATTATAACACAAAACACAACATACACATTCAATGCATTTAAACACAAACACACATTAAAATGTATACATACAAACATATCAATAGTTTTGAATGAGTAGATCAGTTCTATAGATATCCAATATTCAAAGTAGGTTTATGGATGTTTTTATAGCTTTTTACTGAATTATTCTGCTTCAATAATTTCGCTGCTTATTATCGAGAAAATAAGGACAGGGTATAGTCCGAACAAAGTAACGTGGTGCTCGGACTTTATACGTGCATATATTATAGGTTTCTTGTGCGTTATACGTAAGGCGAGGAAGAAGTGCCATACCAGTCATTTTGAAGTTTGACACGACAATGGTTTATCGAAGATCGATATTGAATACTAGTATCAAGCTGGGTTGAATACCGAGCCATTGCTATGCCAACTTTACACATCTTATCCAGCCAGCTTGTAAAAATATTGACCAAAACTATATACACGAAAAAAAACTGTTAATTATGTTAAAAGAAAGCTCGAGGACCAGGTGTATTTGTTCGCACTATATAATCAAATCAAAATTGTAATGACACAGTGTAATTTTTATATTTATACTGTATTGTCAAAATCTGAAAAAACATATACAATGTATAAACTTTTGATTTTGATGGTATTATATATATTTAATATATCATTATTTAAGTCTCGTCTTTGCACATTACACACACCAACTATACAGTTTACAAAACATATTTCACAGTACTAAGCCATTCTTAAAGAATTATAGGAGACTATCATATCATAATTTCATTAAAATATCATAAAATCTAGGTACCCAATGTTATTCCAATATAAAAACTGCCCTAAAATATATATTAAAACACTGAAAATCAAAATCACATTAATGTGTATAGTAACAAAACATTTTAAAATAAATTTATCACCTTCGATCAGACACAAAAACTGAATTATCATTGCTTCATAGGATCTGTAAAACAAGAAATTTGAATATGAAGTGTGTTCACTATCATTATTAGGATTACAATTTGGGTGACGATAAACAAAAGTCATCAGAAATTGAGAAATTAAACATTGACGATGTTTCCAACAATGAAGAAGAAAAACCAACAGAACAACGACAGACATGGTCATCACAGCTAGACTTTATAATGACATCTGTCGGATGTGCCGTCGGTCTCGGAAACATCTGGAGATTTCCTTATTTATGCTACAAAAATGGAGGCGGTATGTTTGTTTCTGCAGTTAGTTCCAGTCTTATTCGAACTTTGAAAGCGCTTTTCGCTGTAGCACATATGGTATAACTATACAAGTGTTATTACGTCACCAGTCACGTTTGTCCATTTGAACACATAACAAAATACAGTAGGTCCATCTCAAATACCATGAATACGGTGCAACCAATATTTGTCTTAAATTCGTTTTTTATCTTTCAATGATTTTTAATTGTGAGACTCAAGTAAACTGCTTAAAGTTTTGTTGTTCTTTATTAAAGACAAGGACAACGGCGTACCATAGTGGTAAAGATGTCGCATGTTGACGAAAATTCATTTAAAAAACAATTATTCCATATTTTGTAAAGTCACACATGAATTCATGACATATATTTAAGTCATACGTCTAGTGTGTACCTTGTCCTGTTTTAGGGGCTTTTCTGATTCCCTACATTCTGACGTTCTTCTTGGCGGCAGCCCCTACCTACATAGGTGAGATCAATCTAGGGCAGTATATGAGTGCGGGCATGATCAGTGCGTGGAAGTTATCCCCAATATTCCAAGGTAGGGTTTTGTTGATTTTTTATGTGATAACAATGTTATAATTTTATTATTTGACCACATTTAGCTGAGACTCCAAGCCTATGCACGTTCATTTCTGACGAGTGTGGTTTACTATAATATACATTCCGTGCTTTTAGAGCCACGTGAAAGGTTTTGTACCATAACTGAACGTAATATTGTCGTGTATGTGATACCTTTGTGCAAAACGCGTCTGTATTTGTTTTACCAAATTAGTTTCTATGGACAGTATGTGTAGAGATAGCTTAATCTCTCGACTGGTAGTTAATACTTGCAATGTCGGATAAAATGCACGTTCTCTTCTCTTTAACAAGCATCAAAAGTCGGCCATCGTGGTATTTTTTACGAAGTTTTACTGGGGTACCCATTCCTGGCATCTACATTACCCCGGTACCTTTTTGCCGAAAATTATTAATAATGCATGTTGTGGTAGTCCTAGGATAACCTAACCAGCGTGATATGTCCGTTTATCTGATTCCTGAGTCGTGCAGTGATACAGAGGCTTCGTTTGTATCAGGGCTGCGTTCATTCTGCCTTCCGACCAGGTCTGTTTACCTCAAAACGAAAGCACATCGTAGGCGCTTCTTTAATGTTTATTGTTTCAAATATGTCGTCATTATTCAGGCGCGTAGTTACCTGTACGCAGAATACGCAGCTGCGTACACATGCTTCTCAAAAAGTGAAAAATTAAATGATTGAACAATGAAATAAAAACTGATGCCTAAGCCCTAAGGGGGGTAATCCTTTAGTATTTTCAGCATTTCTTAGAAATACTTTTAAAAAGCTGTATACACAAAAAACCTGGTTTTATCAGTAAAAATAATGTTAAAGATGATGCAAAAAACACCCCAGAATGCACCAGAGACGTTCTAGCGAACAAATGTTCAGAACGTTTTTTAGTTATCCGCTCAAAACCAAGCGTCATTTTGAAACGACGATATGACATTCACTTGTGGCACGACTCTGTAGCTTATAATAAAAAAACAAATGTATATTAAAGTCTATACAGTATAAGATATTATGTGCTTCCTTGCATGTTATAGTCTATAAACGGATTACATTATTTATCATATATTCATTGTGATGTCTTTTTGCTTTGATGACGTCAATGGTTATTGAATGTGGCTTAAAAGCTTTTCATCTTCTATCGATACAATTTGCTGAAACCATTTAACAAGCCTGTTTGTCTTGCATCTAGATAGTTAATCAAAACCAGGATAACGGGTTTGCATTACTTTAATGGTTATAATTGGAGAATGGCTTTCGAAACAGAGCTTCTCAAATATCTGCTGCCTCACATTATGTTTTGAAAGCGACGTCTTCAAAATAAAACATATTTTTATGACATCGTATATAACGCTATGATGTCAACAACATTCCCGTAGTTTACATTAGATAAAATTTATCATATTAGCATGTATATGTATATTCTGCACAGGAACAACGAGTTATGTAACTGGGACATACATTATGAATCATCTTGTGCAACTGGATGATTGTTGAATATAGTGATACTGGATACTCATACTCGTATATATAATTACGTACAAAATACTACATGTATTTGCAATGGCAAATAAGTCATACAAACAAGTTTGATGACCGATGAAGATATTGTTGTACTTTAACATGAGCTATCGATGTACACCGGAACTTCTTACAGGACATCTGACGAAATGTAAACATAACAATTGTGACTTTAAATTGTAAAACGGCGGATCGGAGTGCGAAGAGGAAGATGTTTCCTTCATTGTTTCTTTATTGTCGCCTAACCGGGTTTACGGTGTCTATAGCTAACAACATTAAACATGGCATCGTGCTTATTCGTTGTCCAATCAGATTTGCTATGTTAACTTATCAAAACACTCTTATTGTACAATCACGAAAACACACGAATATTAATTATGATGGGGTATGGGTATATGGCTTTGCAAATGTCGGTAGGCCAAATCGTTTCCGTTCAATAACTCAAAAACGCTTTCCCTAGAATCTTTAAACTTTACATGGAGGTTGGTTATAAACTGTAGATGATTTGTGGTTAGTAGGCCAACTTCAAGGTCACTGTGACCTTCACCATTATTGAATATTAGGCTGTCATGGGGCCGACTTACGTGTTTTACAAACATCTCCTTTTTTCTAATCAAAACATTCTTATGGCACAATAACGAAAGCCCACGGGGTGAATTAGCTATAGGTCACATGTTGTCACCTATCCCACTGCTGACACTGTGTTCATATAATGACAACAAGGTAACCAGGTAAAGATGTTTCACGGTATTCGAAATATGACCCTCGGACGAGCCCATTTGTTTACTTCAGTTTGAATGACATTTACCGTTATTTTATTTTATTGTACGATTTTATATTGATATTTGTGAGTAGGGGTCTTAGTTACAATTTGTCTTAGGATATTTCACAAGAAGTACAAGAAACTGCTGCTGGGACTTGGACCTCAAACTTTTGATTGCTAAAAATGTATGTCAACATTTACGCCCCCTAACACCAAATCCTGTATCCTTCCCAGGTTTAAACATTATAATATACGTCCTTGTTCATTTACTACAACAGGTCTTGGAATGTCGTCCATTGTTATTTTGATATACACGAATATCTATTACATCGTTGTCGTCGCCTGGGCATTATTTTACATTGCTTCGTCGTTCACATCAACTTTACCATGGACTAGCTGTGATAATCCCTGGAACACTGACAGGTCAGTAGTGCATCAAAGGTCGAATATATCCTTCTTTGGAAAAATAAAAATAAATGTTGGTACCAAATGTAAACGACTTGTGTCCCTTGTGCAACTTAGTCTATTAGTTTGGGGTCGTTCATTTAGGGGGAGTTCACATTAGACAAAATTTGACACCATCCAATATGTTAACTTCTTCATTATCTTCCTGTGTGTCAGAGGACCAGTATTCGACTGATACCGATAATATGAAATATTGTCACACCCGCGTGGCTCAGTTGGTAGAGAACCTAACTTGTAAGAAGATGGTCTGGGTTCGAGCTCCGTCCTGGGTATATGATGTTTATTTACCTATGACACTTACATAATTATAAACCGCTAGATCCGCATGCGTACACTATATTCCAAGATGTCCTCAAATGTAATCAGGTATGTCACTTGTATACAAACATTTGTATTGTTTTAAACATCTGAATTGGAAAAAAGGCAGTGAAAATCAATGCCTTATTCAATAAGCTGCATACTAATACATGTATACATAATATCTATAAAAAGATATAATATAGTAAAAGCAATTGCAATGGTTATCTACATAATTTTATGTAAACAAGTGGCTGACCTGAATAATCGATTTCTATACAGGGTGTTAAAAAAGTTCGTTCTTAATGTTTAAGTGTCAATGGTTTATTTGTCTGACGTAAGAAGAATATAAGATTTTATGGTTAATTTCTAGAAGGTTCTACCATTGTTCTAATCTTTCGAGCATTAAATGAAGCTATTAGTGTAAAGAATTACATTTCTACACTGCGTACATAGCTCAGATAAATTTAGTATGAAGTTAAATTTTGAGAACAAACTTTGTTAACACCCTGTACATGCGTACGCTATGGTTGCTAGTTGATGTGTATTGTAGATGTTTTGTATCGGGAATGACCTACAACAAAACCATACTGCCTGCAAACTGCACAAACGCTACTATGGTATTGAACACCTCGGATTGTGTAACATACTCAGTGATAAAAGATAAACCTGTTGATGCGGTCGAGGAATTCTGGGAGTAAGTATTGTACAATTCGCTGGTTTAGAATAAGAAGGTCGTAAGTAGTTACTACCTTATAAGACTTCTGCATATTAGAAATCTGCATCTCAATGCGCTTCTTATGAGACTGTTTACATGAAAATCGGAAGTGGTCATGTTGACCAAACTGAAGTTTTAAAAGCTTCTTTTTCCAACAGAAAAGAGTCGTTTTCAGACAGTTTTTTCTTGTTTTCTAAAAATATTGATTTTGTACTGACGACCTTCTAATTCTCAGCCAGCGAAATGTACGATTTACTGTTATTCTTACACTTTTTATGTCTTTTAAAAGCTACAACTAGGTAGTACGTTCGCCCTTTTTTACAGCTGAAACTTCATGTAGCTCATTCAGTTTTTATAGCTAAGACTAGGTCTTTCAGCTATTGACAGCTGGAACTTGGACTTTCGACTTTTGACAGTGGTTTAGACCATTTTCTCGTTTAGTTGTGTGTTGGACATTGTGTCATGTAATTGTGGTACATGTATTTGATGTTTTTATGTTTTCTGTCGCGGCTCGGCTGTTCAAGTTGAGTGCTGCCTTCCCTGACAGATATTACTTTTTTGTAACAATACCGTTATTGGAGCAATATAATGTACAACCTCTCTAGAGCGACACCCATTAGGAAACAAAAAGGTTGGTTGATGTACAGAGTTTGTTTCTCTGGAGAGGTAACATGTCAAGTAAACACAATGCTTAGATGAGGTTTGTTAGTCAATGGAGTGCACTGATGAAGTTATACAACTTTACATAAAAAGATAATGATAAATCGGAAAGGGAAGGTAGCACTCAGCGAAAAATCTTGGCCTGAGAGAGAGAGTTTACCAACGCTCAAACACTGTGTTTAATTTCAATTTCAAAAAATGAAACTGAACATCTTCCAAAATTAAGGTATGAAAACCTACTTTGTTTTGAACGAGGTGTACATTTCGGGCCACTGTAAAGATATGCATCTACTACACGTATCAGTGTCTACATGTGACATGTGAGCTGTTAGCCTACTTCCTAATTAAAACCTGTAAACCATTTTGACATAAATGACATGTTTATCCTACAAATATCAAATTTCATGCATCATATACAGTGTGAAAATGTGAAAGGAGGTGCTGTCCAATTGGAAAAATGTAAATACCTTTATCAAGTTCTTAATTTCACGCCTATTTGGAGATAAAAATAGTATAGAAGTAAGCCCATATTGAATGTAATTCATTCGGCAAATATTTGGTATCAAAATTGTTTATTATTTTATGCAGTGCAACCATATTTCATGCGACAAATATTAGAATACAAATACATGACATTTATATATCGCAAAATTAAAAAAAAATTACATGACATACTAGGATTCTAGAGCTTGGATGTAGTCATAAAACGGTGTATTGACTATGCTTTTGGCAAAAACACAATCATTGTCCATAAAACCGACAATACGAATGTGTTTTCAATTTTGATCTAAATATGGCTTCACTGAATGTCCTTCAGATAGGTGGTTAGCTCGTTCCACCATTTTGGGCCAATGGCGACCATAGAATTGTCTGCTAATTCTGTTGGCCGTCTAGGAATGTGAAACTTTATGAATTTCATTCATCGTAGCATGCATACAGTTGATAACGTAATCACCTTTTACAACAGCTTCATCGTATATTCCAGCACCCTGTGAAACCTGCATGCGACCGGACTACAGTTTCAAGCCTCTTCTTTTCAAAGATTTCACAGGGTGTTGGAAAAACCTGCACAGCTGCTGAAAAAGTTCTTATATATCATGGAAAGCAAATAAGTTACCATATTTCATAGAAATCGATGAAGAAATTTATACTTATGGTTATTTTTGTATATATTTCGAGGTGAAGCAAATTTCGTCTTGGACCTGTTGCCATAAGTCACGTGGTATTGCTACACTGTTTTAGTTCGTACCTTTATGTAGATGAAATAAACTTGTACTCGATATAACGACATGAAACCTGTCCTCTACATGTATTATCAAGCCATGGATCGAAGGTACTTCGATCATTGTGCTTTTCAAAACAGTGTGTGTACATTCTACCCAAGTGGTTAGTTTTCTAGGTCCATGAGTGAACAACTCCTCCTTTCTCTATAACTTGTATGGAAGTTATTGATTTACTCATTTGGCACGTATTATGTAAGAATATTATATTTACTATGCGGGTACGCCTTTTTCAATGCAACCCACAGGCATTGACGTGATGAGTGGTGCTGTATTCAGTCATACAAACTGTCTTAGTGTGACTTTGTATGATTTGAATGAATGCAATAAAAGCCCGATAGCCTGAGTGAAACTACATGAGTTGCTCTGTCTGAATGGTACAATGATTACTTGTTCTACTAACCGATTTAGATTTAATATATCCAGTGTATAAACGAGTCAACTTCCGGTTATCGCAATAAGCCATACGCGTGGAGTTGTCTTCCAATAAGTCATACAGTGATCGGAAATCACAGATGCTTTTTTCACAATAAGTCATACAAGTTGAATTGTATAGTATCCTAATAAGTCATACAGTGATTAGGTTTATACGCTGGTATTTCTGCAGTCTGGACTTATAGTTAAAGCATTCTTTGTTAGATACCCCGGTACTAGTTTGTGAAGCGTTTTGCGATAAGCTATCGATTAATGAACTTTGGAGTAATAAAAATACCACCAGTTGCGTGACATACCCTATTTGCATGAGTCATCATTTGCACAGATCATGTGTTCCAATGCCACATGGACATTACAATTATCGAAATGTGCACGTATTTTTAATGCAACCATTCAAAATATAGAAAAGCCTAATATATTGAACCATCAAATGGCGCACAACTGTTTATAGCTGAAAATATGTCATTCAGCTTTTAATAGTTGAAACTAGGTCGTTCCACTTTTTATAGCTCAAATAAGGTAATTCTGCTTTTTATAGCTGCAACGAGGTCATTCAGGTTTTCATAGCTGAAACTAGGTCAATCAGCTTTTTATAGTACATGAACACTTCCGAGTGGTCTTTATTTGTGGTTTTCATTGTAACTATGTTTTAGGAGAAGAGCTTTGAGAATGTCGAGTGGTATTGATGAACCTGGATCACTGGTACCCGGTCTTACTATATCACTTCTTGTTGCCTGGATCCTGGTCTACCTTTGTATTTGTAGGGGTGTCAAGTGGACTGGAAAGGTAAATACCACGAGTCGTAGCGAATTCCAACTTTAAGTTGTTGGCTTTTGTGCGTTCGACTGAGACAGTCGTAGTACTTGGTCATTCGTTTTTTTCCTTGCCTACTTGACTAATAAACCTCCGGCTTCGTGGGAAGAGACAGAACGTTTGTGCGATGCAAGGAATCCGGCCGGGCTGTCCTAGCTATTTCCGAATAGACCCCCTTGGTCCAGTGCCCGGCCGAGATTTGAACCAGGGACCTCCGGATTGGTAGTCGATAGCGCTAGCCACTTGACCACTGTTCAACCTTCCGTTGTTACCTGCGGGCTTGAGCGTCTCGGTCAATGATACATATTAGTCTATATATTGATCAATGGAGTACATCCCGTAGAGAACACATTGCTAGATTAACAGAAGCATGGTATATTGATACATGATAAATGTTGTGATGAAGTTCAAAATGACTGTTACATATTATAGTTGGTTATGTTAGATTAATCGGAATTGTCCGATATTACATGTCATGTATTTGAATTATTTGGACAGATATATTTAAACATACACCGGAATAAATTTGATCAGCATCCAAACTGCAAGAAACACATCCTAAACAATACAACTAAATCATCTGCCAACAGAAAACTACTTGTTGAATATATAGAATGTCGCCATTAAAAATATCACTGTTTATCCAAATGTTTAACACCCCACCCCCTAGTTGCCTGTTAATGCCGCTTTAATTGGAGCGTTTTGTCAAGATACTGTCAATGTGTATAAATAGTATCCGAATGTCAAGGATAAGGATTAATCAATTAAAAGTTATCAACTATTATTATTCGTCATTTTCATGCAGAACTAGCAAATTTTCTGCTATATACACAAACAGGAAACCAAGGTGTATATGAATTACCGTTAAAACACAGCTACGGAAAATAAATAATGAATATCTACTTGTGTTTTATCTTTAATAAAAACAGCTCTTGTTCGGATGCGTAAATCAAATCACTTGGGCTACGCACTCGTGATTTAAATTACTACTAGTAACTGTGCTTTATTATACGATAACACACAGGTAGATATTTACTCTAGTACGGCCAAATTACACATTTCTCATGAATTGTACATGCAATTGAACATAGGTAAACACTTTACATACCTTATAAGGAATTATATCCTTGCCAACGAAAGTTTACCAATTTTCATATGCGCCCTTTGTAAGAAATCAAACAATTTAATCCCAAGTAACTTCCACACTACAATTCATACCTACGATACTAGCAAAACTCAGTAGTGGCATTAGTAACGGTCAATTCCTCGAAGTTGTTAGCTGTAAGAAGGTTGATAAAGTACTGGTTGTAACGCGTAACGAATTCCAGGAAAATAGGTTAGGTCTTCTGGCTGTCATAGAGATGCCCAGGGAAGACTGGACTTACCCAACTGTGTCGCCTCTTAAAATAAAGTCATTATTATTATTATTATATGACTCATATGTGACTGCAAGTGTATTTACAATTTGTATAATTACTGATCTTAAACCAAACAAACCAAACATCGACACCAGAGGTTTAGGGTCCAATATTTCTGCGAAAGTACATCGGTCGAATCAATCGAAAACTACCAAAACTGGCAGGTCATCCGTATCTTTCGATAAATCTATTTTGCACCCTGAATATGTATATAATATATATCTTTAGATTGTCTACTTCACGGCTATTGTGCCGTACGTTCTACTGATGATCATCTTCATCCGGGGTATAACTCTAGAAGGGGCCGGGGATGGACTAGTCTATTACTTGAAACCAAACTTCTCGAGGTTGACTGATGGTCAAGTGTGGATGGACGGTGCAACTCAAGTTATATACTCCATTGGTGTCGGACAAGGGTTCATGTTGTCGCTGGGTTCATATAACAGGTTTAAAGCAAATACTGTCAGGTAAAAATAACAAGTAACGGGAGGCTTTATGCTCCCATTTCACGAAAGATAGTTTTTAACGTTTTACCTAGTATCTCGGGATCAAACAGTCCATGTATTATTCAGCGGTATTGCGATAATGTGCAACAATCAATTGATATTATCTGCATCATGCATAACTTAAAATCTATCCTCAAGCTTTTTTACTGCCAATGAATCTTGATCAATGAAGCGACAAACTAAATGGCTAGGCAAAGGTAACTGGGTCACTGGCATTGTTCGATTCTTAAGAGACGCTTGTATTACTCTAGTACACCATTCAAATAGAATACAAAATAAACATAGAACAATTACGATCCGGGAAGGCGCGTCAAGTTGCTGCAGATTGTCCTATTTGGAAATCCCTGGCTGTCGCCTCAAGTTGCTGCAGATCATCCTATTTGGAAATCCTTTGTTGTCGCCTCAAAATGCTGCAGATCATTCTATATGGATATCCATTGCTGTCGTCTCAAGTTGCTGCAGATCATTCTATATGGAAATCCCTTGCTGTCGCCTTAAGTTGCTGTAGATCATCCTATATGGAAATACATTGCTGTTGCGCCAAAATGCTACAGATTGTCCTATATGGAAATCCCTTGCTGTCGCCTCAAGTTGCTGTAGATCATCCTATATGGAAATCCCTTGTTGTCGCCTCAAGTTGCTACAGATCGTCCTATATGGATATTCATTGTTGTCGCCTCAAGTTGCTACAGATCGTCCTATATGGACATCCCTTGCTGTCGCATCAAGTTGCTACAGATCGTCCTATATGGACATTCCTTGCTGTCGCCTCAAGTTGCTACAGATCGTCCTATATGGACATCCATTGCTGTCGCCTAAAGTTGCTACAGGTCGTCTTTTAAGACAAACGTCCGCGGCTAAATATAGGAGATCACCTATTCAAATGCAAGTGCCCACCAGCAATTTATTGGATGATTGAACAATATAAACTTGTCATTCTCCAATATCTAGCTGGTGGGCATGTTTGCATATAAATACCTCTGTAAAGTCTGTATACAAACATGATGTATGCTGTAGGCGTCGTCGTTGGTAACAAAAGTTAAACTATAGTAATCGAACCAACTGGAATTTATTTCATGATATGATATTATTACAAGATTACTACGAAATCAAAGTATTGTTTTAAAAATTATTATTCCGCCATGTTATCTATCATGGGATATGATTATTTTCAGAAATGGGTTCATCATAATCTGTATCAATTGTTTAACAAGTCTGTTCGGAGGACTTGCTGTATTTGCAACACTTGGATTTATGGCACATGAAATGAAAGTACCGGTAGAAAAAGTCGCTGCGTCTGGTGAGTGTTAAATTCCGGTACTGAATGAACTTTCATCGTTTAAGCCATGCCTTGAAATAACTTAATTCGTGGCGGCTGAACTCTAGGCCAGAGACTCTGTAATTTCACATTAAAATTTAGTGTTTGAAATTCGCAAAAACTGGAGTTCTAAAACTCACAGTATTCAAACGTAATAGTAGGATTGCAATTATTGAGAAGTAGATCCATATTGTAGGCATCATAGGTCAAAGTCACACGGACATATCGGCTCGATATAGTGAGAACCGTTGGTCCAGGTGACTTCAAAATTTATTAGATGAGTAGCCTATTTAAACGATGCATTTATTTGTTTTGGCGACTCTATATCAAATATGAAGGTCACATATGTATTATAGATACTGTTGACGATTTTTAGCGAATGACTATGCAATAGGGGAGACATGGACCCATTTACAAAACCGTCTTGTAGTTTTGCGAATATTTAGATGTAGAGTTGTGCAAAATACAATCACACTATGTACATTCCAGGTCCAGGTTTGGTGTTTCTGACGTATCCTAAGGCTGTATCACAAATGCCAATATCTCCACTATGGTCTGTGCTGTTTTTCATGACAATCTTGTTCGTAGGATTAGACAGTGAGGTATGTAAAACTGACGCCCAATAAAATATGACGTTAATGTAAGTATATCGGCGCAGAATTTAACGTCAATCTGGCGTCAATCCTTGTAAAACTGACGGGGCATGACATAATTATGTGTTGTCAACGTAAGCAAACCTTTAAGCTGATGTCAAAGTAAATATGAAAAAGATGCCGTATTAAAAGTATGACTTCAATGTAAGTAAACACACGCCAAATTTAACATACATGTGGCGCCAATCCATGCACAATAGGCTAGGCATTTAATGAATATGTGTCGTCAATGTTTGCAAACTTAAATGCCTTTTTCATAGTAGGTCTATATATAAAATAGACGCCTAATTAGACAGAAAACGTGAATGCATGAGAACACGAACCCTATTAAATAGTAAGGACATTTATTACGTTTTGTGCTAACGACAGCTAATAGGTATAAGTCCGACACTAAAAGAAACAGTTACAATCATTGGATTTAAATATTTGCTCTGTGTATTCTACAAAACCGATATTCCATACCATTACATGATTGCCATGCTGTTTACAAAGATATGCTTATAAGGCATACACATGTATTTATATCGCAACGTATCTTGGGGAAGTCTGACATTAATGTGAAGCGAATATTTAATTGGAGAATAAAGATAGCCAACCATATCGCCTGCTACTGACCAATAGTTTAATATGGTGTGATCTGATTGGTTGTACTTATCATCAAGTCAAGTAAGATCAATTTTGAATACAACTCATCGCCTTTCGTTTGTTTCAGTTTGCGGCTGTTGAAGCCATTCTGACACCAATAATGGATAGATGGCCAAAGATTCTGTATAAAGTTCGCAATCGTATGATTTTTGTGGGACTGTATTGTATCATCTGCTTCTTGGCCGGACTGTCATTAGTGACCGAGGTTAGTACATGTACATGTGATAAACGTCTTTAAGTCTATCTTATTATAGTCTTGTCAGTTACACATTCAATCTTCATTAAATGTTGCACATCTCAAACTTTCACAAGACTTAAAGATCTAGGTCTTAAATTAAATACAGATCATGATGACCTCAGTAAACGCTTTCCTTCCAAAAATGCACAAATGCTTATCTCAATTAGAATTATCTATTCCCAAAAAATGTACAGGTGTATTTGTATAGTAACAAGGTCACAACTTTTGTACTGTATTGTTGATGGTTATGAAATGTACGATAAACACATTCATTACACCCGATATTTCTTTGCCTTTAATACGTGTATGTAGACACGAGGGCCATTCAAAAAGTACGTACCACTAGACACTATTCGTACACTTTCGGAATTGAAACTAAAACATGCATGTATGTACATGTTCACTCATATGTGGAAATGAACGTAGGTGTATATATGGACCAGTCTCTATGAAAACCTGCTATAATGACATTATGTAATTACTATATGTAACAAGATTTTGATAAAGCTCTAAAATAAGGAAAAATACATATCTATTGATTCTATTTTAAGTAATTGACCCATATACAGTCAGAACTCGATATAGCGACATTCGATATACCGACAAATTCATTATACTGACATCATATTTTGGGACAAAAGTATTAGAACGCTCTTTGTATCAATTCAGTATACTGACATATTCGTTACAACGACATTTTTCTTGGAAACGAACAGCGTCGTTGTATCGAGTTCTGACTGTAGTACTATATCTTAGCTTTAAATTTTCCAATGACTTATGTAGAAAACACAAACTTCGTTGCTATGGTGACCAATTTTAGAAAAGTACTCCGATTGAGAACAACGAGGATTTAGTTCTTTAAAACAGAAGTAGCCTTTCTCTGAATGCAAACAATTTCGATTTTGATATATATTTTGAAAAGTGAAACATAATTATAGAATTTGGTACTATTTTGAACAGTTTATGTCAATAATTGATCAAATGGTGTAATAATGAAATACTTATTTCAGTTACGTCGAATAATGTTTGAATGACGATTGCGACGTCACACAAAAAGCTCCGAATAGGGACTCTACAAAAACAGCTGTAACGTCCTTAAAACTCAAGATATTAACATACACATGTAATTTCTTTTGCAATTTGCTTATTTAACATTATCCTGTAATACTATGGAAAATCTTAAAGTCAATATTTTTGTGAAAATAGCAGGTTTTCCTGGAGACTGGCTTATATGTACTTGGGTATGTGAATCCATGGGTAATCTTGTCTTAAAAATTATCGAATTCATGGCCTCGCCATTATTTATGCTGCCGTAGTGACACTGCAATCATCTACGAAATGCATGATGATTGTATCAGTCATGTTTGTTTGTTTCATATCGACTAAGATAGTTGCAGGTGTTTGGTCATTCGATTTAAACTAAAAAAAATATTTTGTCAGACTGACCAATGACTTCCAACAGTGAAGGAAGAGACAGTAACTGTTGCGTGATGAAAGGAATCCGGGTGCGATACCCTAGTTCCTTTCGATTAGAATAATTGGTTAATTAACGTACACGGGCCGAGTGTACAGCACCGATACACGCGAGACTACGTCTTGTTTGCCAACCAGTCCGTCTGTGTGCCTCTCTAGCTCAATGGTTAGCGCGCTTGCCGTCTAATCTGCCGAGCCGGGTTCAAATACGGGTGGAGGCACTCATATGTCTGCCATATTTCAGCAGGAAGCTGACAGGCAAATAAAGACTATGCTCGGCTTAAAAAATCTAGTTGGGTGGGAAATGAAATGACCATGTGACGTGGCCGAGGATTGAACCAGGGACCTCTCGATCTGTAATCAAAAACGTTTTCTACTCGACCACCGTGCAATCCCTAAAATCTGACATAATTTTGCTACCATTGTTGTTGGCTGTGTGTTCATTAAGGTTTTATTACAGGGAGGTATTTATTTATTCCGGATGATCGATTATTACGCTGTCAGCGGACTTGTACTTCTTTCAATGGTATTCTTTGAAACATTGGCTATCGGATGGGTATTTGGTAAGAAAAAACACACACATTCATAAATTGTAACATTCATAAATCTGTTCCTGTTGATAAATCTAGTGGTAAATACAAACCTCCTGATTTATTAAAAACATTGAACAAATCTAAGTTAGTGAATTCTGATAAGTTAACCATTCCACTATTGACTAGTGACTTTGATGAAACCCAATTAAAATCCTTGATCCCACTAAATTGACAGGTACTGATAATATCAATGCCAAATATCTAAAATTATCAGCTTCAGTGATAGCACCAGCTTTAACATCTGTATTTAACTGTAGTATAAAATCAAACAAATTCCCATTCGCATTCAAAACAGCAAAAGTCATTCCAATCTTCAAGAAGGGTGATAGACATGATAAAAATAATTATAGACCTATTTCCATTTTACCAGTTATTTCCTTAATACTTGAAAGACATGTTAGTAAGTGCTTAAAGTCTTATCTTTCTGACAACAAACTTCTGTATGACAGACAATCAGGATTCCGTAAACATCGCTCTTGTCAAACAGCTTTCAAATTAAAATGCTTGATGACTGGATATCAGCTGTTGATAATAATGAAATAGTTGGTACGTTGTTCATTGATTTAAGTAAAGCATTTGACTTGGTAAACCATGATATTTTATTACAAAAGCTGTCACTATATGGTATGCATTTTACAACACTAAATTGGTTTAAGTCCTATCTCAATTCAAGAATTCAAAAAACATTTATATCTGGCAAATATTCTTGTCCTGGCAAAGTTTTAGCAGGTGTTCCACAGGGCTCAGTTCTCGGTCCATTATTATTTTTAATATTTATTAATGACTTGCCTCTTTCTCTTTCACATTCCATTGCTGACATATTTGCTGACGATACCACATTATCAACCCACAGCAAGACATTAGATGATGTTGTTTTTTCACTTACAAGAGATTTATTGCATGCTGATCAATGGTGTAAACTCAATCAAATGGCCATTAATTCTGAAAAATCCAAGTCTTTATTTATAACAAGTAAACGTAATAAACATCATATTGTTGGATCCAATCTCAACATTCCTTTTCATGATAATTCTATTGAAATTACTTCAACAGCAAAGTTATTAGGTATCACAATTAATGATAACCTATCTTGGGCAGACCATATCAATAATGTGATAAAGAAATGTAATTCCTATTTGCACCTCTTATCTAGAATAAAATATTTTCTTTCCATTGAAACTCGGAAGCGCTTTTATAACGCATATATTCTTCCACATTTTGACTTTTGCTGTGTTGTATGGGGAAATTGTACCAGCAGTCTTGAAGATAAACTTATAAAATTTCAGAAAAGAGCAGCTAGAGTAATTCTTGATTGTGATTATTCAACTCCTTCAAGTATTCTATTTACAAAACTCAAATGGATGACATTTCATGAACGTGTTATTTATCAGAAAGCTATTCAAATGTACAAAACTCTCAGAGGTGATGCACCAGACTACCTTAAATCTGCATTTAAATTTACTGCAGATATTCATTCACGACTGTTACGCTCATCTTCTACATACCAATTATATAGTCCTAAACCTAATTCCGAGTTATTTCGCCACACATTTGCTTTCTCTGGTACCTCAATATGGAATTCTATTCCTCATAATATCAAAAATACTTCATCTATTCAACAGTTTAAAACATTATATCTACGCTGGGTGAAGCCGTCTTATTTTGAAACACCCCATGTTTCTGCTACTTAAATATCTAATGACTGGCTAGTCATAATCATTCCTTCAAAACACATGTATAGCCATATATATATATATATATATATGTCTGCAGAATGGCATGCAGTGTGTTTTATGTTACAATTCCGTATCATGCTTTTATAAATACCATTGTTTTAATTTACATGTTGTTATATGATATGCTGGCTCTTATGATGTCCCTATATCTAATTAAGCTTTATAGTGATTAATTATAAATTTAATTGATTAGCATTTTGATTTATACCTTCCTTTTATTGTAGATTCCGAACATATCGGTTTCGCACATCCTTCCACTGAAACTCTTTTATGAAATTCCCCTATTATATATAAAATTGTGATATTGTGGACGTCATATGGGCCAAATTGCCATTTTGCTTTTTTCATTTTATGTACTAGTGTTCTTGTTCAACTGTTTATTGTTGAGGATCTCATGGAAAATGCCATTTAATTTAATTGTCAAATGAGTTTCCTCGTAAAATAAAGTCTTTATTATTATTATTATATTATTATTATTATTATATTATTATTATTATTATTATTATTATTATTATTATTACACAAGTGATGCGCAACGCGAGAAAAGGGCCCATAAGCGACGTTACGTCATTTTGAGAAAACGACGCAAACGTGAGCGCGCCGAATTCAGCGTACACGTGTCTCAACAGATGAATTACGCTTCATATAAGCGCATGTTTTCCCGACAATGTAAATGTTAATGTGTTGCCAAATCAGTTATGGAGCTGTTACAAAATTAACACATCGTCAGTGAGATGCATTTTCACAAAAATCAATCCAAAGAAAGCCACAATTCATGACATTAAATTGATATTATTTGTTAGCTTCGATCATTTCTGCATTCGATGCACAGAACATTGACCGGAAACAAACGTATTTTTATCAGTTTTTTACCCGAATAAACTATTAAAACTCATGCGTATGGTAGCCTAAGTGTTTATTTCATAAAATTATTTAAGTTCCATTTTCGCAAAGTTCTATTCGTTATTTTCTGTAAATTATCGATTTTTCCTTGAGATGAAATATTTTGTAAACGGGTATCCATGAAGTTGTTTGTTTAACTAGCACTGTGCAAGAAGGTGTACGTGCCTATTTACCAATGCGGTATCGATCGCAATTTAATTTTTGTCTTTACAAAATAATTGAGTTTTTAGGACATGTATGGTTAAGACTTCGTTGATTGTGTGTGTTGTTAAACTATGTATATGGGGAAAATACTTTGTATGATGACATGTGTATTGTCTATATTTCATGGGTTATGAAATTAACTGTATACTAGTAAAAGGTGCACAATAAGGAAATAAATGACATTCTTGAATTGAAAATTGGACCAATATATTCCGATGTAGCACATCACATTAATTCAAGCCGAAATGTCACGCAAATAGGCATTTTGACATTTGACTGACTTTCCAGCGATTCAATATGAGGAAAAATTTTAATTGTATAATGGCTGTTCAAAACAGGTGGTTGCTCAGTCCAAATCAATAAAAACTGCAACAAGATTCTGAGTTTAGAATTTGTCTGAGTTTTCCAAGTCAAGTAATCAAGTTTACAAAGTATTATTATCCAAATAAAAGGTAAAACGTCACTGGACAGAGCAATACTTTTTATTTTTCGAATAAATTTTAATCTGTGTAGAAAAGACATTGGGGCAAGTAATCAATCCGGCTTAAGACGTACGAATTACTAAAATTACGAATACTACAGTGTTGTCTTTATTTATTATAATACAGATGTTGATGAGATAGAATAAATGTGTGTAAATTGTCAATATGTTTACCATAATGATATATAATTAAATAGCATTTAATACTAAAAACAGTATATTCAGGAATAGAGTTGAAACATAACGTAGACTTTAATACGAAGTTTACCGCAAAACCTACGTTATATGGATGTCTCGGCTATACGGATGCCGCTTAGCGATGACCTCACAACTGAGAACAGCCGTCATAGGAGGTAGATTAATCCGGTGTGTTTCCGTAACGTGGTGTAATGTGTCGGCAAAGTTTGTCTGTTGAGCATTGTGGCATTTCACTGATCTTTTTTTTCGTTCGACTGACACAGTCGACATAGTGCGAGGCCATTCGGTTTTATCCCCGCCAATCTAAATGATTACTATCAAGTCTTAGTGTTTATTTATTGATTTCTTCATTTGTTTGAATTATGCGTTTGTGAGTGTTGTGAATTTATTATACTGTAAAACGAATATAAGTACATGTGTATGGCATATATGTACATGTGTTAACATAGATTTTACTTTAATGTTGTAGTATTATTGTTATTATAAGATATACGATTATGTTGTTTAATTACTAGATGTATATTCTATATGTTACCTTCATAAAATAATATGTTATTATAATGATAATTACAAGAACCTAGTATTATTATTATTAAATTCTGTCTAACCATCAATAAATTTAGGTACCAGGTTGTAGACACTTTTCTCTGATGAATGCGTACAGCCAAATGATTTATTAAATCGATTTTAACATTTGTTTGTCTGAACTTTGTTGCTGGCGGACAGGAGTTAATAACTTATAACATATACATATACGATCACCCTGAATATATTAAATATAAAGATTAATGAAATTCAATAAAGTTCTTATCGTCCTCATTTGCTGTGTTGATTTAGGGATGCGTGGTGCATACCTAATATTCGTATCCTGTTATATCCATGCAGTCAACTGCCTTCCGAGCTTAGAAGGGAAAACTCTTCAAACAGTGATAAGTGCATAAATTGGAATAAATTGGTATATTTTTTTGTAAATTTCTGGCGGGTTACCCAGCTATCAGTATAATCTCCAAATTGAAATAAATTATTATTATTGCATCTTCATCGTCCTTTGCTGTATTTGGCGTGAGTGTATAATTTGGTGCATACTCCAATTATAGATAACTTTCACGTAATTCTTTCAAAGCTTAAACAATTATCCCACAGGGTTTAACTTGGCATGATTATTAATCCGCATAGATCGAAAGGATTAATCATTCAGCAGTGGCGTAACTTCCTATAGGCCATATAGGCCGCGGCCTACACTTTTTCACAGAAAGTCGAAAAAATAAAAATGCAATGAATATCAATGAGGGTATAGGGTATAGGAGTGTCAAATTCACTTGGACTGCCACTGATATTTGTTCTTTAGTCTGAAAACGGCTAAGAATGCACATGCGAAGATATAGAAATTATTTCTGAATAAATGTGTGCTAGCTTTGGTATTTGAGATCGGATCATCATAAAGGTAATATTGGTCGTTAATATGCTGCTTTCTGTTACTTGGGAGAACTTTCAACGCCTCTGTTTTCTTCGGCTGTAAAGTATACAGTTCACCACTGGAGAAGCCTTCTGCCATACTAATGAGTATTTCAGTATCTGAGTTCGAGATTGAATTAAGAGTTATGTCGACACTTATTTCTATCAAGTTAAATTCATAACTTTAATTGCTCAAGTTAAATTCATAACTTTAATTGCAGATACAAATCAAGCCCGGTATATTCAATATATATAATGTTCAACATTCCCGTATTAAAACATACCGTGTCCAGTCTGGATTCGCAATCATGTGTTATGTAATATCAAAGATCACCCATTCATATGCAAAGTGCCCATCGGCAGTCTATTGGATGAATGAACAGTAAAACCTTTCACCAATTGCTCGCTGGTGGGCACACTTGTATATGAATAACCCTGTATACAAGCATAGTTTCTCATAATGTGCCCACCGGTAGTCTACTGGACGAATGAACATTAAAAACCTTTCATTCACCAATGGCTCGCTGGTGGACACATTTGCATATAAATAACCCTGTATTGCGTAAATTAACTTCACACTTCAACTTTAAATTGTTATAAAACAAATCCATGTATGTAACAAATGACATCACTAAACAGAAAAGCATTATTGCCTAAGGGTACAGATATAGATAAGATATGCTTTATTGCAGGCTGTATAATCCGATCATTTGAATTGGCCGTCATGCTGTGCGCAGATAATTAGCTCGGTAAATTCCGGCAGCTAACGAACTTCACCGAAAGGATATGCACCATTTAAGTAATGATTAAATCCAACGTTAAATATAGGTTTATCCGACGCCGATTGGCAGCCATTTTTTGAGTGCGTCCTATTATCCAAGTACTTAAGAATAAATCCAAAGAGCATCACTTTTTTCGCATTTGAGGGCCTTTTATTATAATTATTATTACCATTACCATATGACGTCACTAAGCCCGGTTTCCTGGAGAACGGCTTAATTATAATTAATTGTTTTGAATGTTTTGTTTCCATGAAAACCATATATCGAGTGAAACTCTTATATTTACTAATGAGTTTAGCTCTTTTCCGTTTTCGATTTGAATTGCAGTGTAAATATATACAATAGCATATTTTCTGTGTGCCATGTACGAAGATAATTTCCTGGTTTGAGGCTTGTTGCTATAGTAACACTAAATGCCAAATATGTGACCCTTTCATTTGTACAACTAGCTTAATCGATATCACCTACTATAAGACAAAAAGTAAGCGGTGATGTAACGTAAAACAAACTTAAAATAATCATTAATGTATAATGCATGTAATGCGAATTATTTACTGTATTTTTTTTATCATTTGCTGAAAAGAGCATTTTTAAATCTCCATAGCAACCAAACGGAACATGGTAAAGCCATAAATGATACATTTTTGAAACGAGGAAAGATCTAATAGTTACTTTTAGTGAAAAAACACAATCTTAAGGGCCTTTTTCTCGCGTTGCGCATCAAGTATGAAAATTATACGTGAAGGCCATCGATGCAACATTCCATTATTTCAATAAAAACATGGGACCAGAGTCCATGTAGATTTATTATTTATTATTTTTTACTACATTGTATGTATTGAAAATATATTTTGACACGACATCACCGTTGATACATACAGTAGAGTGAGACAACAACGTATGTCCCTAGCACGAAATCATTATTTTTATCATTTTTTAAAATGGATTTTTTTAAATCTCACTGGCCAACAGAACTTCATTCATTTGGAGACTGTCACATTATCCTGACACTGGGAAAACCAGAAATTACCTATCACAAACTATACTGAACGCCAAGCTTTGGACATTAACCAGATTTCGGTATGTCGCGGCGTGGGATCGAACCCGATACCTCTTGCACCCGAAGCTCAATGATTATGCTATCGAGAAGGACTTATTTTTACTCATGTTCATGGATGAAAGCATCGTAAACATAATACACCATCATGAAAATCAAACCGTCTCAGCTCTGTTGTTACAGCATTGACAATGTTTTTAAAATAAATTTTAATCATTGTTTTTTCAGGTGCTGATCGTTTTTATGACGCTCTCGAACTGATGATGGACAAACGTCCTGGTCCCTGGTTGAAAATCTGCTGGAAGTATATGGCACCATTGATTATTAATGTAATGTTAACACATGCTTATACTAGTAATTTGCTACATACAGCGCAGCACACCCTTGGGCTGACGTAAACATTGAACCGTTGTTGATCAGTTGTTAAATGGGTAGTACACTTCTCCAAACATCAATTGTTCCATCAATAGACTGCTGCCTCTCTCGTGGGGCTCGAACCGTCAAACTGTACAAATAAGCAGTGTAGTGCTAATATAGCTACATCACACAACACCTCCAGTAATGGATATATATTTGGATAACAACACTGACTATATGTTATAATGATGTACAGGGGATACCTTTTAAGGAGGCTACACAAATGCGCTGTTGTGCAATCAATAAGTTATATCTATTGTGGGATTCACACCCATGCTGTACACCGTCATCGTCTAAAAATGGGAATCTTAAAGATGCCAGTTGTATAATGGTCGCTGTCTGTCCCATTTTAAAGGGAAAGTTAGTCAGCATTTGGTTACTAAATGTATCATTGTAATAACTAGAACGTGGCTTGATCCAGACCTTTATACATGAATATATATGACAAGGTCCTTGCGTTGAATATATAAATTTCCCTCTAGCAAATCGTGTGATATCCGTCCTTCAGATTTGTTTCTGTGTTACACTTCGGGTGTCTTCGTGATACTCCCCGCTTATGCAAACATACAACCGGTTATATATATATATATATATATATATAGACAATATATCGGCTGTTAAAATATGCTAATAGAAGATCGGGGATCAGGTCAAATACTCAGTACTATGTGTATACGTTATTTTCCTAGGTTATATTCTGGTATCAACTGGCGACATGGAAGCCACTGAAGTTCAACGATACGTATGAATATCCACCATGGGCCACTGCGCTTGGATATATGATGACTGGCTCATCTGTTGTTTGTATACCATGCGGAGTTATTTACAAACTGGTACAAGGTCAAGGGTCAATCAAACAGGTAAATACATATTAATATTCTAGTATGTTTAAAACATAATAAACACGCAACCGTGTTTCATCTAGAAAAAGCACGGTAACATCAGTGGCCTTGCTTTATTATAGATAAACACAGATATGATAGAAACTCCTGTATCCGAGCAGCCGAACATAGCCTTTATTTGCCAGTAAACTCTCTGCTGAAATATGACAGGCACACGAGTGCCTCCACCCGTAATTGAACCAGGGTCACCAGATTAGACGGCATGTGCGCTTACCATTGAGCTACGGCGTCACACATCCGACACATCTCTACCTCTGTTAACGTCAGTCCCAGCACACTTTCGTTTCTTCCATATAAATACAAAATGTATAGAAAAGCTGCTGGTTGGGTTAGAACAAGACATGACGATTTATTAGGTTAATCATAAATGAGTGGAAAATATATGCAGCATAAATGTTTACCTTTAGTCCAAGTATCTAAGTTTTAAACTTAAAGATGCTTAGTGAGTACCACCCCTGGGTGACAATGTTCTATCTTGCGATCTTACACTGTTTGAAAAATGTTGCAGCCGCTTACATGTGTGTTAAATATTTAGATGACTATATTCACATTTGCAGAGACTGTCCCAGGCTGTAAGACCTATACTTAAGAAACATCAGATAGATGCAAGATGGAAGAATACCAGCTACACGTGGACACTAGAACAATATGAATCTCACGATATTAATAATCCATTTAACATGAATAACGAGATTGACGATTCATCTGATACTGAAAGTCAGTGAAAGATATAATCATTAAATTACTCGAACATATACAGGACTATAATATGGATCATACATCTCATTTAAATAGTTTCATTTTTGTATAACTATATTTTGTAACAAAATGATTAAAATGTAACCCTGCCAAGCATATTTTCCATAATTTATCATCAACTTCATAAAGTTTGCGTGACCAAATATACATGTAATGTTTTATTGTTGATTAATCACTCTAAATTACTCAATATTTCGACTTAAAAAGGTATTCTTCAGGAGATGTAGAAAACTCAAAATTCTTTACATTATTTTGTTGTATTGATAGCATGAATGCATAACTTGTTTATGCATACATGTAGTCTTTGGCTATAACAACTACATGCACTCTATTTAGTTTGCTTGTAAACGTTCTTTTCGACTTTTTCATTCACTTTCTTTAACACATTTAGTACATGTAGCTTGTATATTGAACGCAATGGGATGGGATTCGAAGTAATCTTATTATATAACATGCACATTGTGAATATAATTATGCGTACAGTTCTGTTCGTCATGCAGTATACGTATAGCCTTTACATTAGATTCTAAATCATTTTGTTATCAGTGTTTTGTGTATTCATATGTTTATACTATTGTTTTATAATATTATTTAGTTTTCTAACTGTCATTGATATGTTTGATTCATTGTTTTTATCATCTCTAATATAACTCACATTTAGATGAGTGGCAACACTGTGTTTTTATTGTCGTATTTTGTATGTATGCATATTTTGTAATGTGTTCATGAGATGTAAATAAACTATTTATCTTATCTTGACTTTACAAAAAGCAAAACTGTAGCAGACAATCTTTTTTACCTCCATTACAATATAATGAAGGCAAACACTTTCTCGATTTATACATAACAATATCAGGCTTGACTAAATCATAGTTATTCGCCAAGTTCGATAAATCTACATGTATTGTTTTTAATAATTAAACGCAGTTGTCTCCCTTAACCTATTGCCATTCACTGTCTACACTACCATCTCTCGGCCATAGCAATAAAGAAAGCAGTCGTCTTGAGGACATCCTTGTTGTCATAGAGTTGTATATCTTGTGGTAAGTGCAAGTATATCACGATTATGGTGTTGAATACCCGATATATCGATAACTACATAATGGCTGTGTTGTGCGTTGTTAGGCATCGTACAGAGCCAGGAATTGCTGCATCAAATAATGTTACATACCGACAAGAATTACAGTAACCTATAGGATTAGGAATGGCTTGCCAGTACTTGTCAAGTGCCACGTTGACGTACCAGGCAGTGTTCGGTTAGGTACTCCACAGGATGGTCGGTGACTATACCAATCAATGTTAGGCACTCAGGCAGTGTTTGGTTAGGTACGCCACAGGATGGTCGGTGACTATACCAATCAATGTTAGGCACTGTATAGAACGAATAGTTGACGTACCAGGCAGTATTTGGTTAGGTACTCCACAGGACGGTCGGTGACTATACCAATCAATGTTAGGCACTGTATAGAACGAATAGTTGACGTACCAGGCAGTATTTGGTTAGGTACTCCACAGGACGGTCGGTGACTATACCAATCAATGTTAGGCACTGTATAGAACGAATAGTTGACGTACCAGGCAGTATTTGGTTAGGTACTCCACACAGGATGGTCGGTGACTATACCAATCAATGTTAGGCACTGTATAGAACGAATAGTTGACGTACCAGGCAGTGTTTGGTTAGGTACTCCACACAGGATGGTCGGTGACTATACCAATCAATGTTAGGCACTGTATAGAACGAATAGTTGACGTACCAGGCAGTGTTTGCTTAGGTACTCCACACAGGATGGTCGGTGACTATACCAATCAATGTTAGGCACTGTATAGAACGAATAGTTGACGTACCAGGCAGTGTTTGGTTAGGTACGCCACAGGATGGTCGGTGACTATACCAATCAATGTTAGGCACTGTATAGAACGAATAGTTGACGTACCAGGCAGTATTTGGTTAGGTACTCCACAGGACGGTCGGTGACTATACCAATCAATGTTAGGCACTGTATAGAACGAATAGTTGACGTACCAGGCAGTATTTGGTTAGGTACTCCACAGGACGGTCGGTGACTATACCAATCAATGTTAGGCACTGTATAGAACGATTGGTTGCCGTGCCAGGCAGTGTTTGCTTAGGTACTCCACACAGGATGGTCGGTGACTATACCAATCAATGTTAGGCACTGTATAGAACGATTGGTTGCCGTGCCAGGCAGTGTTTGCTTAGGTACTCCACACAGGATGGTCGGTGACTATACCAATCATATACTAAGCTATGTTATACATGGAAAAAAGCCAAGAATTACTGTACTAGGTTGTCAGGATAGCAATACCACGTGACTTTTGGCTACAGTTACAAGTAGAAATTTGTAAAAAATTAAACACACCTATAGCCATAAATACTTTACTTCTTCATAGATTTCTATAAAATGTACGCCACGCTAAGGGGAACATTATTTGCTTTCCATGAAATACAGGATCTTTTTCAGCAGCTTGATCGTTTTTTCCAGTACCCTGTGAAATCTCTATTTTCAATGGTTTCACCCGGGTGTTACACAAAATGGCAAAGCAAATAATTTTCCCCTAGGCGTGGCGAATATTTATAGAAATCGACGAAGAAATAAAATACTTATGTTTATACTTGTGCTCGAATGTTTACAAATTTCTACTTGGAACTGTAGCCAAAAACCACGTGGTATTGCCAAACTGGTTGAGTTACATAACCCATAAATACGGTACATGTCATATCACGCTGCATCAGGTACATCTTAGAGTCAAGAGTGGCTGTTCCAGGTAGTGTTAATTAAGTAAGTAAGTGTGTATATGTGTGTGGCTGACAATAATTGTAGCATTTGGGTAGGTTATGCAGTATATGTACAGGTTAAAGAGAACACTACCGTCGCATGAACACACTTATACTTGTTCGCGGAGTAAATACATGACAAAAACACGTCCAGTTTTCGAGATTATTATTCATTGAAAATAATTAACTAGATCTCAAAATAATACATGCACACACAAATGTTATAATCACTGAGATAATAGAGCTACATATACATTTGTACTAGCAAACGGTAACATACAACTAGACAACCTTGTCGCTTTCTATAGTGTTATATTAACACTCCACACTATCACACATTAATCTAATACAAGGTACATTATGTCCATGCCTGATCTTCTAGGATCCCCATGTGTAACTCCATTTAATTATATTATTAGAAGGTAACACCGTCGGACAAAATTAAAAGTTTTGATTCAATTAATACCCAGTTTCTAAAACGCATATACTGGGCAACTTTTCAAATCATCGCGAGGTCTTTTTATCGAAGCGAATAAGATAGCGACCTTTCCTGAAACACTAATATAATTGTTTCAATGAAGGGCCGGAGTGCTCCCATTGGCATGATGATATGATGTGAAGCATTTACACAGAATCTGGGGAGTTGATACAATGTGTCACCCCAGCTAGTTTCTCGTCCTCGCGATCAAAGTGATGGTTCCTGTTCAGTTCTTCGAAATCTTTGATCTTTCCCTTGAAATTCCCAACGACTTTGCTCTGAAAAAACAACAATCATATCGACGTCCGTTATTTATTTTCAGAAAAGAGGTACATGTAATCGTGGACGTTCGGTGTCAGCAATTGATTCGAATTACATGGCACAAAAAGAGACAAAAAAGCACCAAGGCATATACTTTCCATGGTTTATTTGAGGCGTTTAATTCTTAAAAAGCGTGCATAATTAGGATTCTTTTTTATAGATTTGTATGTCAGTTTGGCTACGGGCCTATTTTAAAAGATCTTCAAAAACGTGTCTATTTTTGGTATATTTTTTCAGATTTGTTAGTAAGTGTTTCTATGGGCCTGTGTTTAAAGATAAATTACACATACAACATGTATGTAACTACACATGCAAGAGCATTTCACATTGTATGGATAATAAAAACCGTCCGTTCTATTATTCTTAACCATTGGTCTAATTTTCATGAAACTCCACATGCATACTCGCAGCAAACTAAGTTGTGCATATTGGCAGAAGTTCAGGTCGGATTACTTTTACTAGGGTTATAGCCATTTGCGAGAGACATGCGTGTATTGTGTCACAACCACTTCCAGTTTATCACCGTTATGACATTGATTGACCGATATAATAGTGTTTATACATGACACTTCATGTATACCATTTAGAACACGCGAAAGCTACCTTAGGTGGTTGGGGAAGTGTGATGTCTAACACAATAGAAATCTATTTCTATTGCAATCATGCCGTAACCACTTATTAATTATTTTGTGACCATTACTTTGATATTAAACAATGGAATGGGAAGACATTCTAACGTAGTGAACTAGAGGATACGTGTCCCGCATCAAAAACGGTTGGATAGTTACTGGATAGTAAATACATACGCTTCTATCAGACAGATGAGGATCCTCTCCTAGAATGATGGGTTGGAATATGTTGACACCATCTCTCCATCGGTTATCCACAGCTTGCTGTACACCGTCTAACTCAAACCCTGTCTGCTGGACCGTACGAGATGTTCCATCAGGATCGTTTATCTGTACCTCCCTGTTCCGGTAAAATTCAACCTGAAATAATTTGATGGAGGTCAAAGGCACATGGTTTCAAATTATCTGAGTGTGCACTATATAGAAAGAAGGTGGTAGTGTAGCGACCATGTTCAGCCGCATCAGATATGACTTCAAAGGAACTGATATCCGTGTTTTGCTGTGACAACTGTAGACAAACTAGGTACCTGAGTATTTTCGTAACGTTCCGTTGCGGCTAAACGTGGCCGCTGCACTACCTTTTCTATACATAGGATACACTCAGATTATTTAATACACTCAATTCAATACTGTTACTGTAACAGTTGAAACCATGTGGATGGAGGTATGTTAAAGCTATTCGTCATTTAGTACTAGCTAGGCCGCTTCCATGTAGAGCTAATTAAACTTGTTTACTGTTCCTTTAAAATGTGCCGTTCGTGCTCTGTTGTACCTGTGCTGTCTTCCCTGATCGATTTATTATCATAGTTTATGTACATGTGCTGTCTTCCCAGATCGATTTATTATCATAGTTTATGTACCTGTGCTGTCTTCCCTGATCGATTTATTATCATAGTTTATGTATCTGTGCTGTCTTCCCTGGTCGATTTATTATCATAGTTTTATGATCCTGTGCTGTCTTCCCTGATCGATTTATTATCATAGTTTTATGTACCTGTGCTGTCTTCCCTAATCGATTTATTATTATAGTTTATGTACCTGTGCTGTCTTCCCTGATCGATTTATTATTATAGTTTTATGTACCTGTGCTGTCTTCCCTGATCGATTTATTATCATATTTTTATGTAGGTAAAATACATGACTTAAGGAATCGCATTGTGTCCGTGGCTTTCCTGAACATGTATAATAATATATTGCTTTAGCACATCGCACAGCACGTTGCGCTACTGGCAGTTGGTTTTAGCGATGGCAGTTGCGAGATCTTTAAAATGTAATGTACATGTATATGTAGGGTATCCATTTTGGCATGTCTGGTAGATTAGAGTAACCACTTATGGTTATTGTTGAAGCAAAGAACAAGCAATATGTTCGTACATGTTAGGATGTGCAAGTACACTATCTGTCTATTAAAACACTTAATCTATATGCAAAGTTTGCGATAATAATGTGAAATTCAATTCTCGACCTCTGCAATTGAACAGCTAGGTTTGAATTATTGAGATTCTATTTTAAGCATTATCCATTGTAAATGTATTTTAAGGGTTTTTGGAATTACCAGAGTACAAAATTTTAGTACAAAAATAAGGCCCGAAAATGACCACATCGTTACCGATCCAATCAATCGGCGGTTTTTCATTTAAAATAACAGTTTCCATCACTGTATCATACCATGACCTCACTTACCACGTGCCACTTTCCATCATTCACATTTTTCTTGCTCTTCCCGTGAAAACCAAAGGACGAACCAATGCTGTAGTCTCCTGGATTGAAGAGAAAGTAGTGCAGAAATCCGTCGCGTATGAATACACCTTCAAAATCGTACGTTCTCTCACGGTGAAAAGTGCCTTCCGCATAATACATAACTGCATTGTCTATGATTGTCTTGAACTTGAATCTAAAGTGAGCCCTAAAATACAAAATATAAGACTTTTTTTTAATTAACTCATGCATGATATACTGGTGCCTCGTATTTCCACGACACTTAACTATAAAGTTAAATAAAATGTTTAAAATATCCATACTGGATACAGCCTGACACTGAATGGTAAAAGGCATGTTTGGTTTATGTTTTTCCTAATTAAATGTTCATATTGGGCAAAAAAATAAACAAAATAAAGTTAAAAAAAAAACCTACTCCTGTCTATATTTCCATGGTATCCGGTGTAAACAGTTCTTTACACCACCTACAACATATTTACTCAGGGTTGTAAGACCCATGAATGTTCACAAGGTGGTAAAAGCACCAAATTTGGCACAGTTGTACTATTAGTCAGTCTGATGAAAAAAATCCAAAGAGACACTCGAAAAAGATCGAAGCTTTTATACTCTGGAAATGAGGCCCCAAGGGGTACATGATTTTTTATTTCTTCCCCGGTATAAATGCATGTACCTGTTTTTTTTCACCTGATTGTGAAGCAAAACATTTGCAAACTTCGTATTTATCATTATTAATGTTTCTATTTGAATTCTATTGCTGTTTGTAATGATTAAACATCCAAAAGAGGCACCGCTAGTGGTTTAAAGGGAAAAATGAGGCCCTAATTCGGGAAAATAATATACTCAGGGCTGTAAGAGCCATGAATGTTCACAAGGTTTATAAAGCACCAAACTTTGCATAGTTTAAAAAATCCAAAGAGACACTCATGAGAGGCCCTGTCTCCTACTCCAATGAGGCCCCGAAGGGGTACATGCGTTTTAACAAATATGACAGTATATAAAATACATAGTTATTTACCCGTTTATGAAGCAAAGCATATGTGACCATATTATATATTAACATGAATGTGAGAATTTGAAATATGTTGCTTTTTGTGATAATAAAACATGGAAAAGAGGCCCCATTTGTGGTTTCAACAAAAATTAGGCCCAAATTCGGGAAAATAGTAAATAAATAAGGAACATGACTGTTTACATTGTGTAATAAGCACCAAACTTGGCATATTTGTACTTTAAGTACAACGGTCACCCAAACTGTGCTCCTTATATTACCAGAATAAACGCTTATTAACTTTGACGTTTCTACAGAATATTCCAAGAGTGGTGATTCCAGCAAAACCAATGATGAATAAAGGTATTATTCTGATCACCTCGGTCATTCTGATCACCTCGGTCTTTAGAATGCAAATAGAATGCAATGCAATGCAATATACATTTTATTTACCGGAGAAAGACGGAAATAGCCGATGCTTGACGATTTGTATCTACTCGTGTTTTTCCTACCTTGTGCTAATGTCGATGTTATCTTCAAACGATACACGTCCAGTACCTTCGAAACGATAACATGCTCCAGCCGATACTCTGGTCACCTAGCAACACAAAATATATACAACATTAATACCCACAAACTATATACAACATTATCACATCAATCAAATTGTATTTGCTGTAAAATCAGTGATATTCAACGGGGGTACTTAGCATGGGTTTCGTGAATGAACGAGACTACGGAACCAAATCCAAACCATGAATGATTTCCATGACAATTACATATAATATTTTAATTGATTTTATAGCAGATACTATAGATGTCTCTGTTTATACTCACAGAGCCCAACAAAGTTTTATAACAGACTTTTACATCGTCATACATAACAAGTGAAGCGCATTTTATTTACATGTGAGCATAAAAAGTATATATACTCCGCGGCGATTGGGAGATCGACACGCCCCCACCCCCTCTGTGCTCCCCCTGCGCTCCAGATAGATTAAGATTTCCGTAAGTGCCTTGATAAAACAGTACCCAGGCCTTTTTATTAGAATAGATCTACAGTATCACTTCAAAACAAGAGAGAAGATCCGCGAAATTTAATCGCACGAAAATTAATAATTGAACAGTACATGTATAGGCTTCCAACTTTTCATGTTATCTTGTTTTCTTGTTTATTGAATTCCACAGCTAGACACGAGTGAGTGTTTTAGATCTACGATACTCTATCTCCTTCATGCCTTGTTATCAATAATAATGTATTTTATAGTTCGTCAGTATAATGTTATCATGTAAAGGTTCGAAACTAGCTATGTGTTCCAATTTTTTGCAACATATATTAATTTAACATCGGGACTACAGACCACTTCAGGGTTTTTTAAAGGCAAATAATTGTTTTTATTACGTGTTTATTCATGTACATGCACTGAATTGTCATAAATGCATTTTCATAGCAATCGTAAATGTTGCAATAGCAATGCTTATTGTTTGAGTGAGCCTCCGTAGCTCAATGGTTAGCGCGCTTCTCGTCTAATTTGGCGGCCCGGGTTCAAATACGGGTGGAGGCACTCATATGCCTGCCATACTTCAGCAGAAAGCCGACTGGCAAATAAAGACTATGCTCGGCTCGAGTTCCGGGTTCAGACAGGTTATATTTTCCTTGAAATTGGCCACGGTATTTAATAAATATCCTCCACATGTGGAGAAATTGTCAATTGCTAGCGTATGGACAAGTCATTATTGGTCATAATCAATTCCATGGACATAGGTAAGGTCTAGTGTATGACCACCGAAATATGTACGCATTATAATTACGATCAAGTATACATCTTACACAATTCATGACGAGAAACGGAGCTAAACACGAGAAAAAAAAGTTTTTTCAAACTCGCTCAAACATGAAATTAAAAAACAAGCTGTCAGTACGTCGATGCACCAAACCATGTGATATTGGTCAATTAGGTATACACATGTACATACATGTTGGGTTGTGCTTTCTGTCATATTTTAAACCGCGATATATTTATATGACGATAAAATACATGTAAATTTCTGTATATTTAACATATTCATGGAAAGTCTTAGATATCAGATTAAATAATTAAATAATTTCCAAAGTAACTACTAGTACTAGAAATGAATGAATACTACATGTATACCATTATTTGAAAGTGAGTTGTTATATGGTATATTTGTTCAAAGACAAGTTTAACTTAAAAGGCTTACCGTGGAAAAAAGTCCTGCAAAAACAAACACAACTGTTTTGGCATCCATTTTGAATATTTTATAAACTTATCGTAAAACTCAACTGGCAAGGCTTATCAGTAAGTAGGTTAATGCGCTCGTATGTTCCCGCGGGGTATTTGTGAAATATGATATGTTTGTTTTGCTTTGGATAATCGAGATATGAGGGGATAATGCACAGAGTGTATTCAAAACGGTATTTCTTGTGTTTTAATTATTTAATCGAATTAATATAAAATAGTACATGTTCGAATAACTGGCCCCATCATTGTTGTAAACTTAAAATTAATGATGATGTATGGACTTAGAACCGAGTCTTCTATCTGAACTTATACTTTGAATAAGGCCAAAACAAATAATTATTGTGGTTCTGGTAACATGCTGAGAAACAGACTACAGTGTGGTAAAACCATGTGACTTTGACATCAATAAATGCTACAAATCCAAGACGACATTTGTCAACATTGGAAAACAAAAATAGCCGTAAGCATTTCAATGATTTCATTTATCTATTTCTATGAAACATATGCCAGACTATGGAGAAAATGTAAGCTTTCCAAAGTTTCAATTAAATGAAGGATCCCTTTCAGCAGCTGGGCCGGTTTTTTCAGCACCCTGTGAAACCTTGGAAATGAAGACGGTTTGAAACTGTAGTCCGATCGCATACAACCACTTCGAAGGTTTCACGTGGCGCTAAAACGGCCCAGCGGCTGAAAAAGATCCTATATTTCGTGGAAAGCATATAATTTCCCCTTAGATTGGCGTATTTTTCATAGGAATGGATATCAAAGTAATACAGTACATACGGCTATTTTTGTTTTCGAAGCGAAGCCAATTTATTCTTGGAGTTCCAGCCTATAATTATGTCAAACACATGTGATATTGCTACACTGGGGTAGGTAGGGAAATCTTCTCTTTAAATTATCTTATGCAATAGAAAATACACAATCCCCAGCAATTTCTAGCAAACGAAATCCTGTTTACATATTAAACTGAGCGGCTTTGAAAACGCAACACTTACACTTACATAGCTTATATGTATGCATGTATGTATTTACCCATAACTCGGCCATTATGCATTAAAGTTTGCTGAAATTTCAGCATTTGTAGCTAAGATATATGGCATAACAATCCATTTCATTCCATGACAATGTGATGATAAGACACTTTACAGCCATAATAAAACAATGATGTCATAAACAAAATCAAATTTTATGCCATATGTCCTTTTGCGTTTTTCAGATTGTTAATGCCGATGTGTACCTATTCTTTGTATAAAGTTCGGGAACAAGTGTACGTGCATATCATGGAGACAGAAATAAAGTAAAACACAGATGAATATAAAGCTCAATTTAGATTCAGAAAAAATGAATTTTATTGACTCTATCTCTATCCAGAATTACTTACCCTTGACTGTAAAATTGGTAGTACTTTCGGTAAATCTGAAACGTTGCTATCAAGCGATTTTGAAACTTCACGACCACTATGTTGCGGAGTGGTCAATCGTCTGATTTTGTGTTTTTTGAATTCGTCGATTGATTGACTATTCAAATTGACCTTACATAAAATAATATTTGCATCGTACATTTTTGTACAATCAATTCCTCTTCCGTGTTTCGTTTCGTTTTTATCCATTCCATGGTTCAATGCACCATTGTAGCGCATTTAGATAGAAAAGCATCGTGTTACAATACATATGAAGCCAATAACACGCACACAGAATTTCGTTGAGAAATATAAATAAATAAAAAAGTTATCTTGATTTTCATAAGTGTTGCGTTTTCAAAGCTGCTCAGTGTATAATTATAAATACTTTATCGTATCAGTCATTCACGACAGTTAGTGCTTCAAAACATTGTTATAAATGAATCAGCGTCAGATATTATTATATGGTATAAACGTCAACTATAAAGGTTGTCTCCTATAACTTTAAGTGAATGAGCAGAGACTGTATAATACTATTATTTTGTTGTTTGTTTGTGACTCATTGTTCCGACACACAATTCTCTTCCCTGACATTTCCCTGACCACAAGACAATTTTCCTGATATTTTAGAGCAATCGGGCACCAAAGCATCTATTTTACTGTAACATAAGTCAATAAACATAGAGAAAAGGAAATGCATTTAATTTATAACTATGGCACAATACTGTTTAAGGCAACAGTTTTAGTGCAGATGAGTGACATTTAGATAATATAATTTAGAATTGTCCAGGCCCCAATTCCACGAAATATTTTTAAAAGTTATTGCTCAGCAAAGACTGTTATTTTAAATTTATTATATGACTACAATAATAGTCTTGTGATGTAGATTGCTACCAGAAACTGGGTACTTATTGCTTAATTATGATTTAGTAGGTGATTTTTGTATAAAATGCTCATAACAATCCAACATTGATGAAGAATGAAGAACTTCGTACTTGAGCTTGTTATAGCAGACCTAGGTTTTTGCGTTTGATGTTTATAACTTTATAACACTATTTTCTGTGGAAATCGAACTTATTATGTATTGCTCTGTTGAATTGGCATCTCACTGTGATGAAACAATATATACTAGTATACATGATAGTCATTAAACCAACGAAATATGTTTTAAAATAGCTGTCTCAGCTGAGCGATAAGTTAAGTTTTTTCGTTGAATAGGGGCCAGACCGAATATAGCAAGGCGAGGGTTTTTTTTCAGTCTTATATTTTCTTCATATAAATTTACTCTTATCGACAAATTTTGTTAACACTATACAATAACGAAAGCACATGAAGATTAATGAGTCCAGGGGTGGTAATCAATACCATTCTTATTTAATTGGAGAATAAGGATAGCCAATCATATCGCCTGTTACTTAGCAAGCGTTTGATATGGTGAGATCTGATTGGTTGTCCTTATCCTTAAGTCAAGTAAGATCAATATTAAATACCACATCAGGTGACTAATTCCAGACAATACATTGTGTACAATACGAGGTCACAAATTAGATAATTCATTGATAACTGGAAATCTTTTTACATTTCTGGAACCATCAGCCATTCCGCAATATTTCGTGAAAATTTCAATAAAATGTAATTCCCGGACTGTTGTTTCTGGTGTCTTTTTCAAGGGTTAGTAACAACCACTGAGTCTTTTTGAGAATTATATTGTCCATTAAAATTTTATTTCGGGAAATAATCTTATTCCACAACTATTATACCGTGAATAATGTAAATGCCTTCCATGAAAACATGATTTCCTGTACTAGATTGACATTTTTGTACAAAATAAGATAATTTGAAAGTCGCGAAAAAAGGTGTCAAAATAAGTTCAGAAAGCATGCTATTTTTCAATTCATATTTTTTAATAGTTTTATTGGTTGTAATTTGGCAAATTATGCATGGACGTACGCCGTAGACCATCGACATTAATTTCTAGGTAGAATTTGTAAACAAAATAGAATTGATATGAAGTTATTGGTGCGTGAACCAACAAGCATCATTTGGTATAAATAAGAGTAGTCTCCTTGTATTTGACCGTCTTACTCGTAGACAAAACATACTTTCATGTTGATTTTTACTTCTGATGGAAACATAAGGATTTAGTTATCGTTTGGTTTGTTGCAATTAAATGAATAGTGACATTTACTTTTCTAAACCACTACTGCAAATATGACACATATTTTGCTTAAAATGACAATGAGGCTAGTATATTCGAGTAGACCCTCTTCTAAGTTCAATAAATTACTTATTTTTTACGAAAGGCTATGTAATTATTCAGATATAGAATACAAACATATACCTTTTAGACAGTAATCGTAGAATAATTCTAAATGCGAAGGACATGGACATTATATATTGAACGCCCCTCGTATGTTGGCATATCATTAGGAGATTTAAAAGCATTCAATTCGCAAGCTTAATTAATTACAACAAGCGGATCATTGGCTCTATAGCGCTCACCTGATGACTAGCAGTTTAAGCAGAATGAGTATTTGTTATAATATGACCTTAATATGTAATGTAGATTTTACAGAGAAACACTTTGTGGCCAGGTTTTATAAAGATGACCTAATTTCGAACTTGACCTAGATTCTACAGAGACAAACAATATAACAAAGTTTCATTAAGATTATGTGATCTTCAATTATTTTCTTTGATGTGACCTAGTGACCTAGCGTTTGACCCCATATGACTCAGTTACGACCTTGGCTTATATTTAAGAAACAAACATCGTGACCAAGTTTCATAAATGTTAGGTAAAATGTGACCTCAAGAGTGTTAACAAGGTTTTTCTTCGAGGTGAACTGGTGAACTAGTTTTTGACCCCAGATGACCAAGTTGCAAAGTTGACCTAGATTTCATAGAGACATATATTGTAACAAGGATTCCTTAAGGTCATGTAAAAATGTGACCTCTAGAGTGTTAACATGTGACCTAGTTTTTAAATCCCGATGAACCAGTGACGTACTTAACAGATTTTATAGAGACAAACATTGTGACCAAGTTTCATAATTGAATATGGGACCTCTAGAGTGTTAAAAAGGGTTTTCGTCAATGTGACCTAGTTTTTAACCACAGTTGACAAAGTTGTGAACTTGACCTAAATTTCATAGAGACACACATTGTAACCAAGTTTTATTAAAATTAGGTAAAAAAAGTTTACCTCTAGATTGTTAACAAGGATTTCCTTTAATGTGACCTAGTTTTTGAGCCCAGATGACCCAGATTTTATAGAAACATTGTGACCAAGTTTCATAAAGATTAAGTGCAAGCTGTGACTTCTAGAGTGTTAGTCCAATTGGTGACGACGGACAGAGTGTGATCACAATAGCTAAAGCTGAGGAAGATAATGTGCAGTTTAGATACCCCTTAAGACGCCAATACACCTACCCTTGTACACTGTCCAAAAAAGATATTGAAATAGTCTACTAAATAGAAAAGGCGATCGTTTGCAAATACAATGGTCATCAACGAGAGGTGGGTTCATTGTGTAACCGATGGGACTAATCCATAACCAAATTTGGACCAGCAAAGCGGAACAAAAGTCTGCAATGCAAAACGCACCATTCGCGCCATTAGAAATACACGCCATTTTCTTTATAAAATTTAAATTAAGTTTCTACCATTCAATTTTTTGTACAATGGATAAATGCCAATTTTAAAAAAGGTAAATTCCTTCAGAATCGCAGACCAATATCGGATGTGGCGGGCGTCATGCTGTTGCGGAGCACTGTGCCTTCACGGAGTGGCCATTAAACGCGAATTTTCATTCGCCATCTTCATTTATTACTAGACATTGTCCCAAGCGTGTGACGTTTATCTGTTTCCTAGATTATATCGTCAAAGATCTTTGTCTTTTTAGGTTTTTGATATCGTCCTGTAGGACAGTGTAATATTGGAGAGCCTCTGGCTGTTACCTTGCCGAGCACATTGCATTTGGTGATAATCCAGCAGTTTTGCGTCTAGTAGTACTTATCCTGTTTCGTTTCTGAACTTACATGATTCAAAAATTTATACATTCGTCCGATACTTCATAAAGGCCATCATACAGAATTTCTGACCAGGTTTCATTTAGATTGGAGAAAACAAAATTGTTCACGAACCGTTCGAATTGATCTAGTGACCTTGATTCTGACCATAGGTAACCCGGTTCAAAATATGCAGACTATCATTTTGTCAAAGTTTCAAGTAGAGCCTTATAAGTAGTGTACATACGTGTTTTCTTTGTTTGACATTGTTAACCCATGACCCAGTTTCGAATTTCTTATAATTTATAGCAACAATCATTCGATGGTAAAAGAAAATTGGAGCCCAAATGTGGCATCTGGATTATTCAGCTTTTTATTTGATTTGCCATGTCAAGTTTAAGACGACGGCATAACTTTCAAACTTGACATAGATTGTATCAAGTCAAATATTCTGACCAAGCTTAATGAAGATAAGACTTCCAACTGCAGCTTCTAACGTGTTCACATTGTTAACAGACAGGCGGAGAGCAACCAAAAAAACATTGAATAAGAAAATATGCAGCAAAAATATAATTATTATTTCATATTAAACTCTGCTAAGTTGGGCATTTTGCTTGTGTACAGCTGAAACTAGGTCATCATGCTTTTTGAAAGCTGAAACTTGGGCTTAGTGGTGGTTAAGTTAATTTTATCGTTAAGTTATGTGTTGGGCATTGTGCCGCGTCATTGTGGTATGTGTTTTTGTTTTCTGTGCTCGGCTGGAAAGTCGAGTGCTTCCTTCCCTGTCCGATTTTCTATTATATTTTTGTTGGATTTGTTTCCAGTGCAAATCATAACCGCAATAATTGTCAAGTGGTGAAATGCGTTGGATTTGTAACATAACGAGGTCAGGAGCATACAACCCTGTCATTCAATCAAAATACAACCATAAACATTACAACTTTTTATAGATGTTTGTTAAACAGAAAACCCTCCAAGGTAGCTGATTAGTCAGGTATGTCAGAGAAATCTAAACCTATGACCAATCTACACACAAAGTTGAAGGATCTTAAATTGGTCAAAGCTTCAGAAACCATTTTTATGTTTTCACTGTGACCTTTACAGTAGTGACCTAAAATTTAATATGGATCATCTACAAGTCTAGACAAATTCCAATATAGATCTAACATGTTTTGACCAATTAAAACATAAAATGTTTTAAGATTCTTGACTAAAGCATGCTTGATCGCGAGGTATTCATTCGAAAGCCATTTCACAGAGGCCTTGACCTCAAATCTATAGGACTATATGTCAAGGACCAATCCACACAAGGTTTAAAAATTCCTTGACTGATGTGTTCTTACTTTATTACCAGTAAATCGAAAACCTTAAGCATAAGGTCAAACATTAGCAAGACAATATACCCTTCTTCATCGAAGGAGGGGGGCAATATTGTATCAATTCATAATAAAGGGTTAATATGTGTGAAACGGAATTTCTTATTTGATTGAATGACTGGTTCCTGTGAAGACGAATAAGCTAAATATCAACAGGTAGTTGAAACAGAGCTCCAGCTAGGCAGGAATGATGTTGTTTAAGGTCATAAACCACTAAATGCATACGCGGACCAAAATCGGATACACTCAAATAGTCCTTACAGAAACTTCTGTTTGCCTGGAAAGTGGAAATGATGATATGCCTTGACAAAATGGAACTAGAATCATCTTATTGAGTTTAAAGGTATTGTGTACATGTAGTTGAATGAGTCGACTCAGTGAATATGTTTCATCTTGAATATTTTGAGATTTTGGCATATTTGACAAAGCAAAAGTAGACTAGGGTAAATCCCACATTGGATCAGTCTGTAAAAATTTGTCGACCACTTTGACGAACAAAATCTTTCTTATATTAAACATGACCCCGTTTTTTGGTCTTATTGTGTACCTGAAACAATGTCATACTGCTTTTCAATGATATAGGTCTGTCAACTGGCCATAGACTTAACATGATATAATCTGGGGCTGACAATTTTACGGTTATATACGGTGGCTGATTCACCTAACTAGTTTTTCCTGGACTGAATCGTAACCAGTTTTTCCTGGTCTGAATCCTAACCAGTTTTTCCTGGTCTGAATCCTAACCAGTTTTTCCTGGACTGAATCCTAACCAGTTTTTCCTGGTCTGAATCCTAACCAGTTTTTCCTGGACTGAATCCTAACCAGTTTTTCCTGGTCTGAATCCTAACCAGTTTTTCCTGGACTGAATCCTAACCAGTTTTTCCTGGTCTGAATCCTAACCAATATTAATTTAACCTTCCACAAAGAAATAGCAACTTCTCCACATGTGGAGGAAAATTGAAATTAGTCAAATTATCATGGGGATTACTTGCCACAACCAGGAATCTTGGCAGGATAAACATTGTACTATGTTGTGTTGTTTAACTTCTTTTCTTAAGATGTAATAATCAACCAATGAAACACATATGGCTATACCACTTGGTGATGTTTTTATTTTTTCTAGCTCGACATTCATAACGTATAAAAAACATGTAAAACATACTTCATTATTCAATGATATTATGTCAATGATTATGCATGAGAAAACACGATGAAAGTTATGACTGGTTGTATAAAAATCTTCTTTGATTATTGTCTTGTCGAGATTGCCACCTATATGACCGAAGTATAAGTGCTGCTGTCATATTTTGATTATCTTTGTTACATTGTAGACCGTGTTTGAATGATGCACATATTCCTCACTTCTAACGTTGATAGTCTTTTTTGCGTATAAGTGAACTGAATCAATCTGGAACAGGTATGATCTCTCGGACATGTATGACAGTTTACCACGTTGTTTTGATTATAACTGACCACTATCAGCAATCTTTACTGGCTTGCTTGTTTTACCGCTTTGGCTACCAACTGCTTCCACCTTTTTCACGACGTCCATTCCTTCAACGACTGATCCAAACACGACATGTTTATTGTCTAGCCTGAAGTTAAAGTAATAAACAATATATTAGGACAGACCAACAATACATTGAGGATATTAGTTGATTTTGGTGTAAAAGACAGAATTTTATTTCACCGAGTGATCACAGAAATCATTATGTTCACAAGTGGCGTAGCCACAAGTGGAAATTTAATTTTCGTGATCACGAGTGAAATAAAGTTTGATCTTTCACCAAAATCAACAAATGTCCTTTTTACTATATGCTTCAAATTCTCTCAAAATGGTTCAGTAATTGGCCTAATTGGAAAAATTAGGTTGAAATTAGAATGTCACGTCGACAATTATGGCACCATAATGACTATAGGCATAATTTGAAGCCCGGCGCCATTGACGTCACGTTTCTTTTCCTATAGGACAATGGAACCAGCTTCTAAAACAATGTTAACAAGAGCACTGCCTTGCGGCTGCATACGCTCTTCTGATCATTGTCACTGTAAAAAAGGCCCATTACCCTTGCATAAAGTAGGGCAGTGTTATTGGTCTTGCTTAAAAAAGTGAGGTATTGATGGTGAAAAAAAGGGGCAATAATTCTTGCAAAATGCTAATCAGAGTTATGGGTCTTGCTTGACATGGTCAGGTTTTGATCATGAACAAGTGTTTAAAATTTCAAAGCAATAGCCCACATAGTGTATGAGAACAGTGGACCTAAACGCAAAACTTAACCAAATAATTTTCTAAGTCCAATAAGGGGCAATAACTCATGCAAAATTCAGATCATAGTTATGAGTCTTGCTTGACATGGTCAGGTATTGATGGTGAAAGTGTTGAAAGTTTCAAAGCAATAACTCAGATAGTTTAGGAGAAAAGTGGACCTAAACACAAAACTCAACCAAGGAATTTTATTTTCTAAGTCCAAAAAGGGGCAATAATTCTTACAAAATGCAGATCAGAGTTATGGGTCTTGTTTTACAGGCTCAGGTATTGATGGTGAACAAGTGTTGCAAGTTTCAAAGCTTTCATAGTTTTTGAAAAAAGTTTACCTAAACACAAAACTTAACCATGCAACGCCGACACGGACGACGATCAAGTGATGACAATAACTTATCTTTTTTTCAAAAATCACATGAGCTAATAACAAAATGAAAATCTCCATAATCCATTGATAGCTAAGCATATTATAAATTCAACTAATTAACTGAAGTACTAACAAGAAGGGTTTTTGATACAAAAACTTGCAGCAGCAGCAGTTTTCAACAAAGGCAAAAACTCTGGCAAAAATCATCCAACCACAGGGAATTGACGCATAATGATTTTAGGTTCAAAGTTGGCCTTACATCAGTATCATAATAAAAGGAAACGTTGCTAGCGTTTTAGTGGCCTTTTATTTCAACGTAGTACACACTTCAACAAAGACATTGTGGAAATCCTTTTGATAGAAGGCCAACTTTGAACATAAAATTATTATTTGTCAATTCCCTGTGCATCCAACCTAAATTCATGTAATATCCACAACTAGGCTTGGTGCCAAGTATCCATGTGAAATGTCATTAAAATAGGACCATTTATTAAGAATAAGTACAAACACGTTTTGTGACATCCATCCTAGCGCTGCCTGCATGGGGCAATGCTAAGATTTGTGCTTCATGATAGCGACAAGAATTGCTTAAAGGTTTTAAAAGAGAAAACTGCAGTGTTATTCATAACTGCTTAAAGGTTTTAAAAGAGAAAACTGCATTGTTATTCATAATAAATGTCAAGGCTACTTAAAGCACTTTTTCATGCAATATGAGCCATAATTACTTAAGCCCCTAAGGTGATCCGAGTAATCTTTTACAACTTCCAAAGAAAACTTTTTTGTATGATCTTTGCATGCAACTAAATCTAAATGCAGTCTCCAGTACATGCTCAAGGTTTTCCTACTGTCTTTACCAGCCCACTTGTTATTTACACCAGATAACCAAAATGAAAAATCAACCTAGATTCATGTATTTAAACAATCTGACCAACATTTTATGAAAATCCAGTGAAAAATATAGCCAATATATATTGTTGTAAGTCAACATTTTCTATGATTTGAACTAGTGACCTACGTTTTGATCCCAGATGACCCAATATCAAACTTGGCCTAGATTTTGTTGATATTATCATTGTGACTGAGTTTCATAAAGATTATGCCAAACTTGTGACCTCTTGTGACAACACAAGATTTTCCTATGATTTGACCTAGTGACCAAGTTTTTGACCCTGGATGACCCAATATCAAACTTTACCTATATTTTTTTAGATGATCATTGTGACAAAGGATAAGGCCAAAATATTGCGACCTGTTTTGTTGTTGTGTTCTTATCCTATGTAATTGTCTGGATAAAACAACAAAGTCAAAAACTCATTCTCATTCCGTCAGGTACTGTTATTTTACACACTCTTCTACATGCACATGCATAGGTAAACCACACTAAATTTAGGTTAAACTACACTAAATGTATTAGGTCACTCAAAGCTATGGTGTTCCAATTTATTAATACACAACAGATCCCTAGGGCCCTACACAAGCAAAATGTGGACTGACGACAGACAAAAAGTGATCACAAAAGCCCACCTTTCACTTTGTGGCATGTGAGCTAATAACACAATATAGACCAAAAATATGAACATCCATTGTGATTTATAGAAATAGAACATGTATTATGATTAAAGATGATTATGCCTTTAAGGTGCTGCGCTACCCCAGCACCTCCTATCCCTGAGACAGGGAAAGGCCTGTAATAGATCCGATATGTAATATGGGCAGTGATATTAATATTTTGTTGCTTAATTTTTAGTAGTATATTAATATCAGTACATGTTATGTTAAGAAAATCAAATATTACCATGCAGTTTTGACTGTGCAGAGAAAAAATTGTGACCCATTGGTTCCTGGTCCAGCATTTGCCATAGATAGGATACCTGCAAGTTAGGTTGAGAAAAAAGGTAAGAATAGTATAATTTATGACAAAATACTGACTGCTTATTGTATGTGCTGAACTAAAAATATTCAATCTTCATCTTTTGTAAATGTTGTTCCATAAAAGATGTTTGCAAAGCATAAGCAAAGAAATGCTATTTTCAATAATGCCACTACTACAGTGTATAAATGAGACAACTTTCGGTTATGGCAATAAGTCACACAGTGACTGGAAATCACAGATGCTTTTACTCACAATAAGTTATACAGGTAGAATTGTATACTATCCCAATAAGTCATACAGAGATTAGGTTAATACGCTGTGACTACCATAATTCAACACATTGTAATCCATGATAGACCGTATAAATGTAAACAAAAATTGCCACACGGTGACAAAAAACAAGAGGGCCCAAAGGGCCCTAGGTCGCTCACTTGTCGTAGTTGCGCATACACACCCCAATGGTGACCTAGGTAATCATTTACATTTGAGTAAGATTCAAGAAAATTCAGCCTCTATTGAAAGTTTTCTTATGACTTGACCATGTGACCTAGATTTTGACCACTGATGGCCCAATATCAAAATTGACCTAGATTTTGTTGAGATGACCATTGTAATAAAGTTTCTTAAAGATTAAGTCAACATTGTGACCTCTAGTGACTACACAAGGCTTTTCTATGATTTGACCTAGTTTTTGACCCTGGATGACTAAATATCAAACTTGGCCTAGATTTTGTTGATATGTTCATTGTGACCAAGTTTCATAAAGATGTGGTCGAAATAATGACCTCTAGTGAATACACAAGGTTTTTCTATGATTTGACCTTGTGACCTAGTTTCTGACCCAGGATGACCCAATATCAAACTTAACCTAGATTTTGTTGAGATGATCATTGTGACCAAGTTTCATAAATATTAAGTCAAAATTGTGACCTCTAGTGACTACACAATGTTTTTCTATGATTTGACCTAGTGACCTAGTTTTTGACCCTGGATGACCCAATATCGAACTTGACCTAGATTTTGTTGGGATGATCATTGTGACCGAGTTTCATAAAGATAAGGTCGAAACTATTACCTCTAGTGATTACACATAAAGATGAGGCCAAAATTGTGACCTCTAGTGTCTACACAAGCCAATTGTTGACGGACGGACGGACGGACGGACGACGGACAAAGAGTGATCACAAAAGCTCACTCTGTCACTTTGTGACAGGTGAACTAAAAACCACCACAGCACTGCCTTGTCACAGAAACCATATTTTCATGAAAGCTTAACAACCAGGTACAAGTGGAGCTTTTGTCTTCAAACAAACTACATGTACTTCAGCATAATATCTCATTCCTAACTGAAGTTATTAAGCTGGAACTGATTCAATATCAAGGTGTAATAAGGTCTATATCTGATTTCTTGAAACAGAATGATTGCCATAGTAAAGACAAAATAACCAGACCGTACATTCCAACACTTTTTAAAAATATTCTAAAATTTAAACAAGGAACTCAACCAATGTATAATATTCTGATAACAAGAGGGCCCAAAGGGCCCTAGGTCGCTCACCTGTTATAGCAGTACATGCAAGACCTGTGATTTGTGACCCTGATGCAATATCGCACTTGACCTAGATTTTGTTGAGATGATCACTCTGACCACGTTTCATAAGGATTAGGCCAAAATTGTGACCTCTAGTGACTATACAAGGTTTTTCTATGATTTGACCTTGTGACCTAGTTTTTGACCCCGGATGACCCAATATCGAACTTGACCTAAATTTTGTTGAGATGATCATTGTGACCAAGTTTCATAAAGATTAAGTCAAAATTGTGACCTCTAGTGACTACACAAGGTTTTTCTATAATTTGACCTTGTGACCTAGTTTTTGACCCCGGATGACCCAATATCGAACTTGACCTAAATTTTGTTGAGATGATCATTGTGACCAAGTTTCATAAAGATTAGGTCAAAATTGTGACCTCTAGTGACTACACAAGGTTTTTCTATGATTTGACCTTGTGACCTAGTTTTTGACCCCGGATGACCCAATATCGAACTTGACCTAGATTTTGTTGAGATGATCATTGTGACCAAGTTTCATAAAGATTAGGTCAAAATTGTGACCTCTAGTGACTACACAAGGTTTTTCTATGATTTGACCTTGTGACCTAGTTTTTAACCCCGGATGACCCAATATCGAACTTGACCTAGATTTTGTTGAGATGATCATTGTGACCAAGTTTCATAAAGATTAAGTCAAAATTGTGACCTCTAGTGACTACACAAGGTTTTTCTATAATTTGACCTTGTGACCTAGTTTTTGACCCAGGATGACCCAATATCGAACTTGACCTAGATTTTGTTGAGATGATCATTGTGACCAAGTTTCATAAAGATTAAGTCAAAATTGTGACCTCTAGTGACTACACAAGGTTTTTCTATAATTTGACCTTGTGACCTAGTTTTTGACCCCGGATGACCCAATATCGAACTTGACCTAGATTTTGTTGAGATGATCATTGTGACCAAGTTTCATAAAGATTAAGTCAAAATTGTGACCTCTAGTGTCTACACAAGCAAATTGTTGACGGACGGACGACGGACGGACGACGGACGACGGACGACGGACGAAGAGTGATCACAAAAGCTCACTCTGTCACTTTGTGACAGGTGAGCTAAAAACAGAAGTCAAACCAGCTTGTGTATCAAAATGGAACGAGGATTTAGGCTTGCAATTAACAGATAAAGACTGGAATATCATATTTTCAACTCCTTTCGAAATAACAACAGATTCAAACTTGCAATGGTTTCAATACAGAATTATACATAGAATTATTGGAACAAAATCTTTCTTATTTAGAATTAACTTCATAGATAATGCAAACTGTTCTTTCTGTAAAACTATGACCGAAACAATCAAACATTTATTTTGGGATTGTCACAAAATAAAACAACTGATTTTAAATTTCTTTGGAAATCATGAAGTAATAAAAACATTTCTCAATTGTGAAAATTTTATACTAGGAATCAGAGATCATAAGCAAGCTGTACTTAACCTTATGTTCACATACCTTAAAAGATATATTTACAACTGTAAAGTTCAAGAAATTAATCCGACCCTAAATCGAGCAAAACATTATGTCAATTATCAATATAAGGTACAAAAAGGGGTTGCGTTTAAATTGAATAGTTTGGACTCTTTTAATGCAACTTGGAATATGTACTTAAATGTTTTCCAATAATTCAAGAAATAAAAAAAAAATATTTCAAATGTACTGCACTTTCAGCCCAGAGAAATTCTAGCTTTTAGTATCATATATAAAAGAAAGGAACCACCGACGGAATGGAAACATAAAAAAGTACCTGTACCCACCAAAACAAACAAACAGGGGAATTTTTGAAATGCTATATGTGTAAGCATGTATATAAGTTGCAACACTTGTAAACATGTATGTAGGTATGAATGAATGAATGTATGTATATTATACTATTGTATGATTCATTTACAATTATACTACATGTTGTACGGTAGTATGTGGGATGCCCTCGACCCACATCTACCTATTGACGAGGAAAATAAAATTATCTCCCCTGTAAAAAAAAAAAAAAAAAAAAAAAAAAAAAAAAAAAAAAAGCTGGAACTGATATTCTATTTTTAGAAACAGTGACCTTGACCCCACCAGCCCAACTTTCAAACTAGACCACCATACAAGCATTTGCTATCACAAAATCTCATTCCAAACTAAAGTTATCGTCTGGGAACTGACTTTCCATTTCAGTAACAGTGACCTGCCTTGATGCTTCAGTTATTGAATGGAAATCATTATTATGTTAAAGGTCACAGTGACCTTGACTTTAGACAGACAGCCAACCAAAAGACAGACCAACATGTGAAAAGCTATATAGAATCTGTGTTAAACCTGAATAAACAACTTGATATACAAGTACAATTAATGCTCACCTGGTCCAGTGTGTTTCAATTGGAAGTTTTCATCTTCAAATTTATTTCCATATATACTTTTTCCACCGGTACCATTATGGTTTGTGAAGTCACCCCCTTGACACATAAAATCTGAGATAACACGATGGAAGGAACTTCCCTTGTATCCAAAACCCTTCTCACCAGTACACAGGGCACGGAAATTCTCTGTATGTGTAAAATGATTAACAAATTATTAAGTTTAACGTCATGCGTGAATCCAGAGTGGAGGGCCTCCTCCCTTGAGAAAAATGTCTACATCTGCGCATAAATGCATGTCTGCAATACTGCAATACATAACAAGAGCAAAGAAACATGCCAGTTATAAAATGGCTGTTGTTGAGAAATTATCAAACATTATTTCTCTCAAAAAAGTGTCACTATGAAGTTCGAAAGAGTTAATTTCAATATTTGAGAACTGAATGCAAAGTGTAAGTATTTGTTATAATTCTGGGCCCAGGTATTTTCAAATACAAATGCAACATTCTTCCAGAGATTGTGATACATGGTGTATATCTCATATCAGAATATTTAACATGGTTGCACGTTTTTTAGGTATATACCTGATGTCAGGTTTTTGAGTGTACCATAAAGTCTGTTTTTCTTCATTTTCTCTATATAAATTGACCATTTTTTAGGATTTCAGGTTTTTCAGAATGTTTTGCTTGCACCAATTGGAATAACTAATTCTGCAGGGTAAATTGAAAGATTCCAATTCCAATTGAGTACAAGGTTAATTATAAGGTCCAACTTCCATATTAAGTACATAAACATGAAAAATTAAATGTACATATAAAATGTCGAATCATTAATATATTTTAATGCTACATAGCTCACATACCTGCTGTCTTTGGAACAACATCGGCCCGCAGCTGAAAATGAAAAGTCGCAATTGTGAGATAAGATGCAAATACATTTAATTGCTGTACACTTAAAATTGGTATAAAATTTCAATGTTTATTACAGAAGTAAAATATATTCGGTACATTTTTTATACTGGTACACAATATAGCTCTGGCCAGGCCTTGTTTGCCAGCTGACAACATAATATTGTTTTGGTGAACAATAAGCATGCTGACCGCATGGCAGTTTCGGTGAACAGACAGAATGCTGACCACATTGTAGCCTTGGAGAACAGTCAGAATTATGCTGACCACATGGTAGTTTTGGAGGGCAGTGAGAAGGCTGACCACATGGTAGTTTTGGTGAACAGTGAGAAAGCTGACTGCATGGTAGTTTCGGTGAACAGTGAGAATGCTGACTGCATGGTAGTTTTGGTGAACAGTGAGAAGGCTGACCACATGGTAGTTTTGGTGAACAGTGAGAATGCTGACTGCATGGTAGTTTTGGTGAACAGTGAGAATGCTGACCACATGGTAGTTTTGGTGAACAGTGAGAATGCTGACCACATGGTAGTTTTGGTGAACAGTGAGAATGCTGACTGCATGGTAGTTTTAGTGAACAGTGAGGATGCTGACTGAATGGTAGTTTTGGTGAACAGTTAGCATGCTGACTGCATGGTAGTTTTGGTGAACAGTGAGAATGCTGACTGCATGGTGGTTTTGGTGAACAGTGAGAATGCTGACTACATGGTAGTTTTGGTGAACAGTGAGCATGGTTGACCGCATGGTAGTTTTGGTGAACAGTGAGCATGGCTGACCACATGGTTATGTTTTTGTGAACAGTGAGAATGCTTACTGCATGGTAGTTTTGGTGAACATTGAGAATGCTAACCGCATGGTAGTTTTGGTGAACAGTGAGAATGCTGACTGCATGGTAGTTTTGGTGAACAGTGAGAATGCTAACCGCATGGTAGTTTTGGTGAACAGTTAGCATGCTGACTGCATGGTAGTTTTAGTGAACAGTTACATGCTGACCACATGGTAGTTTTGGTAACAGTGTGAATTTTCAGCGCCTCTCCAGGGAAATAATATGCAGGGATGTGGAAATTCCCAAATGTTTCACTTGCCCACGGGCAAGTTGGACTGAAAAACCCACTGGCCCGAAAACTAAATCTACTTGCCCACGAAAACACAACAAGAGGGCCATAGGTCGCTCACCTGTCCTAGTAGTTCATGCACCCCTTAATGGTAGCCTCTATTGCATGTACAAGGTTTCCATATTGTCTCATGCTTTATAATTTACATCACATTTAGACCCAATGACATATTGAAGTGATTTGACCTTGTGACCTAGTTTTTTAGCCCGGATGACCCAATATCGAACTTGACCTAGATTTTGTTGAGATGATCATTGTGACCAAGTTTCATAAAGATTAGGCCAAAATTGTGACCTCTAGTGACTACACAAGGTTTTTCTATGATTTGACCTTGTGACCAAGTGTTTGACCCCAGATGACCCAATATTAAACTTGACCTAGAAATTGTTGACATGATCATTGTGACCAAGTTTCATAAAGATTAAGTTAAAATTGTGACCTCTAGTGACTACACAAGGTTTTTCTATGATTTGACCTAGTGACCTAATTTTTGACCCTAGGATGACCCAATATCAAACTTGACCTAGATGTTCTTGAAATGATCATTGTGACCAAGTTCCATAAAGATTAGGCCAAAATTGTGACCTCGAGTGACTACACAAGGTTTTTCTATGATTTGGCCTTGTGACCTAGTTTTTGACCCTGGATGACCCAATATCAAACTTGACCTAGATTTTGTTAAGATGATCATTGTGACCTAGTTTCATAAAGATTAAGCCAAAATTGTGACCTCTAGTGACTACACAAGGTTTTTCTATGATTTGACCATGTGACCCAGTTTTTGACCCCAGATGACCCAAAATTGTACTCGACCTAGATATTGTTGGGATGACCATTATGACATAGTTTCATAAAGATTAGGCCAAAATTGTGACCTCTAGTGACTACATAAGGTTTTTCTATGATTTGACCTTGTGATCTAGTTTTTGACCCCGGATGACCCAATATCGACCTTGACCTAGATTTTGTTGACATGATCATTGTGACCAAGTTTCATAAAGATTAAGTTAAAAGTGTGACCTCTAATGACTACACAAGGTTATTCTATGATTTGACCTTGTGACCTAGTATTTGACCCCGGATGACCCAATATCGAACTTGACCTAGATTTTGTTGAGATGATCATCGTGACCAATTTTCATAAAGATTAGACCAAAATGGTGACCTTTAGTGACTACACAAGGTTTTACTATCATTTGACCTTGTGACCTAGTTTTTGACCCCGAATGACCCAATATCAAATTTGACCTAGATTTTGTTGAGATGATCATTGTGACCAAGTTTCATAATGATTAAGCTAAAACTGTGACCTCTAGTGTCTACACAAGTTATTGTGGACGGACGGACGGACGACGGACGAAGAGTGATCACAAAAGCTCACTCTGTCACTTTGTGACAGGTGAGCTAAAAATGTGTCAAAATAATCTAAAATAAATAAAGTTGAACAGTTTTGATAAGTATTATGCAATAAAATTAGAAAATTCTAATCGAAATGACGGTTTCCATTCCGAGAAAAATATTTTATTATTTAGATCAGGCCGAACTTAAAATATTCTTGGTTTCCCCATCCCGACCCTAGCAGATTTAGAATGGGTAGGTAGGTAGGGTAAATATTTTTTTTAACTGTTTCAGTATGATAGTTATTGGTTAAGACATACAAATAATGAAGTTTAGAATTAACCCTAAGGTGAAAACCAACAATAATGAAATTTAGAATTAACTCTAAGGTGAAAACCAACAGTCTTAAATTTAATGGTAATAAAGAAGTCAGTAAACAAAAATTAACATTTTCACTTCCAATTTTTATAAAAAAAATATTATTTCAATTTTGGCAATAAAATATTTTGGGTAGGGCCCTTTTTAGTCGGGTAGGTAGGGGATGAGGAAACAAACAATATTTTATTTTAGGCCTCACAGACATCAAATAAAAATGTCAAATTTGAACACCACCACCAATTTCCATGGAATTATAATAATAATTCATACACACTTCAATCAGGGGTGATTTCTTTACTTCCTGGCAAAATTTGAGCAAATTCTGAGCGCTCCAACATCCTTAAGAAGAGTTTACGATTTTACTTGTTTTCATGCTTAAGGTGTCGATAATCGGTGAATTTACTCTAATATTTTCCGGACCATCCGGAAAATCGCATCGAGAGCCTGTGGTAGTGCCGGCCTAGCCTCTAGCCATTCTACCGCCAGTCTAGGCTACACACGTGAACTGTTGAACCGGCAAATGCTGAGCAGGTGAACTAACACTTCAAATTAGATATATGATTATGTAACGTACCTCCATGATAATTCTCCCGGCATGACTCCCGCCAATTGTAATATCGAAAAAGCACCTTGGTTTCGCCATTTTCTGAGTATGTGCCGACTTTTCGAATGTTCTAGATATCTCCCCACGCTGTGTTCAAAGTGAATCGCTGAAGTGTGTGAACTTCCGCCGGTGAATACGTCTATAAATAAACTTGGATGTTTATTGGTACTCTGTACATTTACAGGGACGTAGCTGTTATTCTGAATTATGGGTGCGTTTCGGGGGATGACCGTGTTATCGGGAGATAGGGAGGCCAACAAGCATACAGTACAGTAAAGGTTGTGTATTTGTAGAATTGTTTGACCTATCGTTCTTCTTTTCGTTCACGTGTATACTGTATATCTATAAGTTATCACCATGTTACACACCCCAAATCACAATTTGTTAAGTCAGAATTGCAGTTTACGTTAAGAAAATTATTCCGTTGGATTGTCAATAAGATATTATGTAATAAGTTAACTAATTTCATATACACTTTTAATTTACATATTCTAAATGATCATACGATCTAACTTAGCATTTAACGCAGGAAGATAAGAGCTTACAGGAAAGCAAGAAGATCGAACCGAACGGAGGACTGGACAAAGTACAAGCATTCACAGAAAGACACGAAGAAAGAATACAAGACAGCCTACAACAAATACGTTACAGACCTAGTCACTGATGACTCTTCCAATAAGCTTTACTCATTCGTCAAGAGCCAGAAGAGCGACAGCACAGGAGTGGCCCCTCTGAAAAGGGATGGAGTGACTCATGCAGATGCAGCAACAACGACCTGTTCTCCTCTGTCTTTACTGCTGAGGATGACACCACTCTCCCAGATTTAGGCGAGTTCCCCTACCCAGATGCCCCGCCCATACAGGTGCTTTACTCAATGTGTTGCTTCAGATCGGGTGTTAACGTCCAGGCGCGTAGCTACCTATACGCGAGTACGCGACTGAATCCACATGATTCGGACAGAAAAAAATCATAATTCACCTTAAACGCTTTCCTTCTTTGTCGTGTCTGTATTCCAAATTCCTATAGAATTCGCATTGTGATATCCTCAGACATCGAGTCGGATATTTACGCAAGACTGTGTTTCTTTTGCTACTTTTGTAAGTTGTACTGGTGTCTGACACTACCAACCGTAGTTGTTGCAGTAGTCTTTGACGCTAGCAAATTCGTCCCAGTACAACCGCGTATAGGATTTCGTTTGGTTTAATCAAGAGAAAATCTCTAGTTATGAAGTTCATTGAGAGCCATTAAGACATGTGACCAGGTAAAGGTGCCACAAGCAATGTTCACTGCAAAGTCCATAATTTGAATCAATGGATTATGCGTGTACATCTGCGATGAAGTACACGTTAGAAACAAACTTCCTCAAATCAATGCAGCAAATCGGTAATCGGCAAAAGTCTTTCAAGAAGAGAAAGGAAACTACGCTGTAGGCGATTCAACCTATAGGTGAAACATCCCGATGTTCACCTTTATCGTCTCTTTGCATAGTTGCTGTTGGGTTTGTAACCACTGAATAAACTGTCACAGAAGCAAAACATCGACTTAGTTGAAGCAGTTACGGAGCGCTAGGTTGCCTGTATGTTAGTGTAGCAGGCACCGTCGTGATGGGTAGGCCCCTACGGCAAAGCTGTGACCATGGCCGAATTCCAGTATATGGAGCCTTCAAAGCAAAAGCAGATCGCCACCAACGACACTGTGACAACGTTCCCATGCGACCATCGCCTCTCGGAAAAGGTACTAACCGTTTCTTTGATTTGCTTTCTCCAGAGCCTGAGCTGAGAGGTAGTTTTAGTATTATAAGAAGTGTAAAATATATTCGATCTATCATAACCACTGAACTTCGGTCTGGACTGCCATTTTCGCTTACTTGTAGCTTCAGACATATGGACATTGGTTGACAATTTTATCATACAGAAAGAACTTTGCAGCCCTGAAAAGGGACGGGCAAATAGAATTCTATAGGCATATCTGAAGCTTGTGTCAACATAATCATTGAAAGTACTCGGTCAATTTTACCAGTTATCAACAAATTAATGATCCTAAAAATTACGTTGTTAGAACTAAATAAAGCACCTCGGGAACGCTCCAAATGCACCAGATTACACCATTGTTTTCAAAAATTTCCGGGGGAGCATTCCCCGACCCCCTAGCATATTAGTGAATCCATGATTATGGGCTAGCTACGCGCCTGACGTCAACAAATTGTCGTTTAATCATATAGTATGAAAATATGGTTGATGTTTACGGCTGAGGAAAACATTAATAAAATTGTTATTTTGCCCAGTTTCAATCGTATTTTACCCGGTAAAGCATGGACTATTTGGAAGAGTACGTGCCAATAATACGATAATACTTAGGAAATAGATCGCCGTTTTGCGTGATATACCGGTGAATAGATAACGGTTTAGAGTTCATATGCGTAGGAATTAATCACGAAGGAGGCCTGAGTGATTAAAAACTATGCATATGAACGACAAACCGTTATCTATTCACCGGTATATCACGCAAAACAGCGATCTATTTGCATTCTAACACGTGTAATTTGTACAAATTTAAACGGACTATTTTGTTTGCGAAGTGGTTGAGTTATTTATCATGTTGCTATAGACAACCTCCGCTATTCAAAGAATTGTAACGTCCGCCCCTGGATTTTTATGCTTTACTATTATCTTTATTTGTCGCCAAACTGATGCTTATTTAACGCCAACGTCCAATTACGTATTTCACGTTTACGCATATGAATTGATACATGAAATAACATGTTGCTAGAATATGAATATAATCGAATAAATAAACAGAAACGCTACGAAAAGAAATTTACGCAAAACGTCGCGCTCTACGACGACGTCACAATTCATGACGTCATGAAATAAACCAGACGTATTTCATTGATAAAAATCGCGAATTATACGCGGGAGATAAATTAAACAGCCGAAATTCTACCGTGAAATACCGTTTATTAGATAACGCTACAGCTCTATACGTTTACATGGAGCAAAATACAGACAGTGTTAGAATTAAAAATAAGTTTTAACTAACATATGTAACACAATGCAGTCCATGTTGCAGGTATGCGGCGAATATGGCTTCAATCTTTGTGTTGAAGTTATTGATCACCTCGTGAAAGAACATTCAGATCAGTGTCTCATATAAGAGTAAGAACTTGACCCAATAAGTGGGAATGCAGGATATAAAACAAAGCCATGCATATATGTGGTTCCAAAAGATGTAGAGGTATTTGTTTCAAGTGACCATGTGTTGGTATTTATAAAAGCGACATACATGTGTATCTAAAAAATCCATTAGTGGATTGTTTACCTGTTGTAATTGAAAATCTTAGAGAAAATGAAAATTAAAGTACCTTAAGTATGCGGTACAGTAGGCCTGAAACTCGAAGACTCTGGGAGGTCGGTTATCAATCGGGACACCTCGGACAATCTCTACGAATCATCTCTCGGGTGTAAATAGAACGTCGCCATTTTTCAACGTCTTTCGCCATGACGTCATCATGACAGAATTAAACCACTGGCACCAGAACACCAAACTGTGATTTAAATGTTGTAAAATAAGTTTTAAACCAAATCAAACTCAAAATCGCAGATTTATTGACATGGCCCGTTCGTAGTTTGTCTATATATTACAGTGTAATATATAGACACACTACGAACGGGCCGTGTCAATAAATCTGCGTTTTCGAGTTTGTATTTGGCTTGATTTTGTTTAAAACTTATTTTGACATAATTTACACCACAGTTTGGTGTTCTGGTGCCAGTGATTTAAACAGTGCTTCAATGGAATACACGGCCATCAAGCAAGCGCAGCGTAGCTGCGTGTTATGCTCAAGGAGTGTAGCGAAATTGTATTGTTTAATCAATAAAACATATTTTGATATTTCCGCTGCTGATAAGTTACGGTCTATTTTCTTCGGCCCATTTTCATCTGCGTAGGATTTAAGAAAGATCGCTGTTGGATTCATACGCTTGATACATCCTAATCGGGTTCCCTGGTGCTATATAGAGAGGCGGAGTGGGGTAAGAAAAGCACATAGTACAAGATATACTGTGTATTTCCATTACATGAATGCCAATGTGTTGCAAAACTGTTGAATGTAAACCTTCATTTAAATGATCAATGTGGATAGTTTTTGTAAATAAATGCTATACCACCAAAGAAGATACCAGGTGAAAAAGCGTTTTAAGCCATTTTTACATTGGTTTTACCTGTAAATGACCTTGACATTGACCTTTGAAGATTCTAAAAATATTTTAGTTAAAAAGAGTGATGCAGTGTCTATAACAATTAAGCAAAATTATTTCAAAAAGTTGCATCATATTCCTGATATTTTCATAACATTAATATTAAGCTAATACTGTCAAAAAGGCGGCCATCTTGGACGCCATCTTGGATTTCTCGGAACGCCACCACTTTTGGCAATTTATGCCGGCAGTCTCAGATACTATGGACTTATCCGAACATTTTGGTATATGACATGTCTTGTTAACAGAGAGGTCCTACCCCAACTTTTTTTTCTTGAGATTGTCACCCTACCAATAATTAGCCTTAAAACAACAATTTTGACCAGTCTAAATTCATCGTGACTTGCTCGTTCGAATTTATATTTACTTGCCCGATATCGGGAAATTTAACTTGCCCGAACGGGAAAGTGAACATAAACACTAAATATCTCTGAATCTAGACAATTCAAAGGAAATTTGAACGGTAGGAATTTAGATATACCCTTTGTGATATGAATTATGTGTTTAGATTATCGCTTCGTCAAATATCCGTATGTACAGATTACTCTGTAAAACGTTGGCGTTTCTATTGCCTGATCAGGGATGCAAGCACCCCGTGTACCCCGACAGGACGTGCTAGCCTGAATACTGCTGTGATAGCCTACGGCAAATATTTCCACATTCAAGAGGTTAGGTATTTTTGCCTGTTTCACTTATTTCGTGTCTACACCAGTAAAACGAAGAACATGTACGTGTGCAGTGGTTCTTCCTCGACACGGAGATGTGTGTTTTTTCGATCACAAACGTCACGTTATATTTTAAACTTGATAAATGTGTCAAAATGTCAGCAGTTTGGTCTTTAAAAAATAATTAAAAATACTTATAGACCGCGGAGAGAGTTTAAATTTCGTGAATATATAGTGAAATAATAGTAGCATATTTATTCGCATTGATGTATGCACTGGTATCATTATCTTTCTTGAAAATGACAGGTTTTCCGCGCTTGGTGGAACAAAATGGATAATGGACGAGTTATACGATGAAATTGTCTAGATACTGTAGTAGTCGTAGACCGATACTGCCCTTGTTGTTCATAGATTTAATGTTTTAGGAATGAAAACAACATTTTCACGACACAATTTTCATACAACAACTCTTGTCTATCTATATTAAACATGTATTTAGCTTTAATTGTACTGATCTGCTGAAATTAATATAAATCCCTATATAATATACTGTCTAAATCCCGTGTACCATTTTCTCAGTTACACCACACATATACCACTGAGGTATCTTCGCATGGACGTACATCTAATGCGTTCGTTCTTTGCTTTTTATTTCACAGAAGCGCTATTTGTGCGTTTTCCGTTTATGTAATGAGTGGTTTTTTTATCCATTTATACCATTTATTAAAGCAAATAGCCATTACACATACCTTTAACCATTGACATAAATCAGAAAAAATATGGCCTATGTAAACATAGACACATACATATAGCAACATTGTGAATAAGAGTACGGGTGTGGTGTAATGCAGTCACATTGATCCTGGTTACGCAACCTTTTAGGGGTTGTTACAATAGCTATCAAGTGATCTAATAAGTTAGTACGTCGCATGATCACAAGTGGTTTGAAGTTTGAACCTTATATTTTATATATATATATCTTGATGGTGTCTGCGCACAAACCAGGAGAGAAGTCCATATTAGGCAGCGAGTACAGGTTTCCTTGGGCAGCCCAATGACTAGGGGCAATTAAATGTCGACGGGTAGCTGGATTGCTGAAGGCGGCTCTCGAAAACTGGTAACTAAACGCAACACGCAACAAACGGGATTTAACCTTTCAATTATCCTCTTGTTGAATTCCTCATGTTATCTCCGTTTGTATGAAATCTGCCATTTGCAAAAATGTCTGATTATGAGACAAATGTATTGAAAGTGCTATATTATAATTATATTTCCCACTGCGGTATACGGTAAACCGGCCATGATATTGCTAGTGAATATGAGTAATGTTATCGATTTTCGCGACATTATTACATACATAGTAGATTCTGGTAGTAGGTTGAGATCCTCTGACACCATCTCTGTGTTTTCGTCATAATTCAGGTTAATTAGTCCGGTCATTATTCCTTGTTATACTTTAGGTCTTGAGAGCCCCAGAACTTATCAAGTTTTCTTTCAAACGATTTTACGGTTTCTGGGTTAATGACACTAGGTGGTAAGCTATTCCAGATATCAACACATCGATGTGTGAATGAGAATTTACGTAGGTTCAAACGTGCTCTATTTTTATACAGTTTGAGGTTGTGTCCCCTGGTAGTATCGTTCGTAACCTTAGTGAAAATATCTTCAGCATTATAGTTGTACTTAACAGTAAGGATCTTGAAGCATTCAATCATATCACCCCCGCGTTCTACGGTAGACTAGCGTAGGTAGTTTTGGCGATTTGAGTCTGTTCTCATACGACATCTCATATAAACCGGCACTAACTTTGTCGCCCTTCTCTGTACGTTTTCAATCATTTCAATATGTTTCCTTTTGTATGATGTCAATATCTGATTTGCGTATTTTAAAGTGCGGTCTCACTAAGGCTTTGTATAACATAATCAGGGAATCCTTATCCAGATATTCAAAGGATCTACCAATCAGTCCAAGCATCATGTTCGCCTTGTTTATCTTTTCAGTGTTCTTCAAAGTTCAATTTGAGCATCCTGTATTGATTTAGTGAATATGATCGCTAACGGTATACAAAATGTCGATGCTAATTCTTTCAGTACTCTTGGGCTGATGCAATCAGGCCCAGGGGATTTATCAATTTTCAGTTTCTGGAGTTGTTTTCTTACAATATAGCTAGTTATGATTATGTTCGCTGCGTATTCACAATACTTATAGTGAACACTAGGATTAGTTCAGAGACGATGATTTCCAAATTACTGACTACTTACATACATCATCTCATTTTAACGTATTCGGATATTTTCATAACTTTATAGTACGCCATATTATTACAGGTATTGTTTGTAGAAGTGTTCAAATTACTCAGTACTTGTCCGCTGCTTACTCGCGAATTTTGCCCACAACACTTTTAATGCGTTTGGACTGCGCGTATTACCCAGATATATTTCTTGAACTGGGCATTCTGTTTGTACTAAATGTCTTAAGTCCAAATTTCAGAAAAAATATCGCTGTTTAACAAAGATACACACCAAAATACAAATGTAAATAAGAGCGTGTACAGCGTATTGATGTTTACTACAGAGTATTGCACATTAGCTCATGCTTAATAAACTAGGAAATCAGCAATACCCTTCTCCAAAAAGCGAGCAAAACCCGGGTTAAACGCGGGTTAAAACCGTGTTAAACCGTGTGGTATTGGCACCGTGCTAAAAGCGAGTCTTTTAGCTTACCGACTGGGTTTTTTCTGAGCAAAACCTGGGAAAAACACGCTTTAAACACAGTTTTAACTCGCTTTAACTCACTTAAGTCGGTTTTATGTGGGTTTTAAAACCCACTTATTTTTAGAAAGTGGGTTTATAGTGTGTTTTTTCAATAAGTTGGTTTTAAGTGTGTTTTTTCTGTGCTGAAAAACTCGCTTATGTGGGTTTTAAAACCCGCTTTTAGCTCACTTATTCTAGAAAGTGAGTTTATAGTGTGTTTTTCAATAAGTTGGTTTTAAGTGTGTTTTTTCTGTGCTGAAAAACTCGCTTATGTGGGTTTTAAAACTCACTTTTAGCTCACTTATTTCAAGTAAGTGTGTTTTTAGTGTGTTTTTTTTCTCAATAAGTTGGTTTTAAGTGGGTTTTTAAACCCACTTTAGCCAACCTTTTCCCAGCAAGTGAGTTTTTTATGCGTCAAAAAACTCGCTTTAACACACTTCTACTAGATGGGAAGTTGGTTTTTTAGTGAGCTAAAAGTGAGTTAAAAGCGAGTTTTAGCTGTGAAAAAACACGCTTTAAACTCGCATTAAACACGGTTTTAACCCACATTTAACTCGCTTTAAACCCACGTTTAGCTCACTAAGAAACCAACTTTCCACCCAGTAGAAGAGTTAAAAGCGAGTTTCAGCTGTATAAAAAAAAAAGCTTTAAACTCGCATTAAACACGGCTTTAACCCGTATTTAGCCAGCTTTAGCTCGGTTTAAACATGCTTTTAACTCACTTTTTTTTAATTAAAATTAAATGGAATACCTTTTCAAAGCAATGTGATGAATCCAGGTTTAAATGTTGTTTTGGCTGTGTAAACTCACTTTGATCAATAAAATGAAATGGCATACCTTTTCAAATATAATAAAGAATACAACAATAAATATCAATTAATAAAATATTTACTTGAAAAAATAAAAGATGTTCTTACTGATATACAACAATACAATCAAAACACAAAACAATGTTTAACATATAAACAACATGAAAGACCTGGTGAACAATGATGTAGATACATACAGAAAGACATTGCATTAATATAAACTTTAGAAAGACATTGCATAAATAGATAAATATAATAACTTTTTTGACATTAATAAGCAAATTAAATTCATTGTTAAATACATCACAGCTTGCTACATTTTGACCAAACCACAGAACAACCTGTCTAGAGTAACTCCTTTGGGTAAACACAAAGTTTGGTTGTTGTACAGAGGTTGTGCCTAGAGTGGTAAAATATATAGAAAATGTTACTGTAAAATAGTTATATCGCTTTAAAGAGGTTGTTGCTCTATTGAATGCTGCTCTGGAGAGGTTGAAATGAGGAAACATTTTTAGACCGACATTAAAAACAATGAGAGTTCCCTTCATGACAGAAAGTTACAAAGTATGTGCATAATAAAAATAAATTGCTATATAAGTTGTTGCAAACAACTTTATAATCAAACATATACAAAGCTGATTTAAGGTTATCAGGAAACTAATCAAAATAAGCATTGAAATGTATAGATAGAATAAAAGTAAGTAGAAATTTATTGGCCCATAATTTAATTAAGAAATAATATGTACCTGTGATTTATCGTAGAATAAAGCACGGACACAAGTTTTGATGCATAGTAATTAAATCACGAGTGCATAGCACACGTTATTGAATGTATGCATCCGAACAAGTGACCATGCTTAATTATAGATAAAACCCAGGTACATATTCATTATTTCGATTCTAATACAGCCAATCAGGTGTTCTACTGAGGCATAATGCCTAATCCTGAAAACTAGTTGCAAGTCTGTTTTGAATATCAATAGCACACACCCGCACACCAAAACTTAGTTCAAACATTGTTTTAGTGTTAAAATTCATATGACTTTAATATTTGATGCAGATTTTACAAATTACAAATACACATTTTATGGCCAGGTTTACAAAGATGAGATAAAAAATGCTACCTCTAGATTATAAACAACCGTTTTCTTCGATGTGGCCTGTTGACCTAGTTTTTTACCCTAGTTGACCCAGTACTGAGTAGCGAACTTGACCTAGAGTATATAACGATACACATTGTGACCAAGTTTAATTAAGATAAAAAATGTGACCTCTAGAATGTTAACAAGGTTGTTCTTTGATTTGACCTAGTTTTTGACCCCAGATGACCCAGTTATGAACTTGACATAGATTTCAAAGAGGCAAACATTGTGACAAAGTTACATAAATCCAGTTACACAGAAAAATTTGGATCTCTTCCTTGTGTAGTTGCTGAAATCTTCAGGGTCGGATCAGAGAATGTTCGAGTCAGATAACGATTGGAGACCTGTGCGGGAATACGAGCCATATATAGTGATCTTTCAGACCTGAGCTAGTAAAGTGTCTGAGTCTGTGACTATAGTCCGGCATTGGCACACCAATATCCACCAATTTTCGCGCGAAGAAAATACTCGAGCCTGAGGCATGTTCATTCATAGTTGGTGATGTAAGAGGGAACGTAACTGGTGTTTGCACTTTGCACTGGGGTAATGCCAGATAAAAGTTTGTCAATAGTATTCTTAATCTTATTCGTAGAATTCGGTCTTCCTTTCTTGTTCGATGACTACTTCAAAGTTACAGTTTTGAGCACATTGAATTTCACTACAATCAGGGTCTTTAGATGGTTCTATGTCCGTAGTATATTTATCATAATGATACTATGTGTATATACGTTTTCACTACTTTGGGCTGTAGCAGATGACTCCAGTACCGGTAACTCTGCTTTGTCAGCAATGAAAGCGTTCTTCTGTTCAACAACAACTTCTAGTTTTTTAACTCTATTCAAGATTGACGATAACTGGTTTTCAATAGAGGTGATACGAGCGTCTGAGATTGGCTGGGTTATCTATATAATGTCATTGTTCACCGATTCTTTACAATTGATGACTTCCTGCTCGTTGAGCTTCAGGGATTCATTAACAGCAGTTATCTAATCTGAAAGTAGTTTTTAACGGCAATGTTTGACTGCTTTAATAGAAGCATCATGTCAGCTTGAAGACTGCTAAATGAATCCTTAAGGATGTTGATATCATGTATGCACACACACGGTGTATTTGTTTTCGATTGTGAGGTTGGAGTAGCAGTCATGTCAACAGCAGCACTCACCGAGGGACGTCCAGTACTGAGAAGATCTTTCATGGTAGAGAAATCATCACCTTCGATTACAGACAGAAATGCACAAATATCATTGGCCAGTTTTACAACAACCGCCTCTCCCTTTTCTCTGACACATCGCTCAAGTTCGGTTTGTAGCCCAAATGGGAGGTCATCCCCTTCTCGGAGGGTACTAAATAGCATTCATCGAGTCTCTTCCAATTTAACTTCACATGAAGCGTAATCTTGCTACAAATTTGTTGGATGGTAATTCTCGGTATAGGGACAACAGGCTGTTAAATTCTGGTAAGCTGGGACGAACGCAGCTCTTTACCAATACATGATCCTAAGTTGTCTTAGGGATACCCTCATCTTCTCATCAACTTGACATCGGGCGATGCGAAACTTGTCGGATATAACATCTGCAATAATATAATATACATACTTCAGTTTCAAAACCTGATTTAACAAGAGATGTTTGTAAAACATGTATACCCCCATGGCAGCCAAATAGTCAGAAATGGTAAATGTCACTGTGACCTTGACCTTTGACCTCAAAATCAATAGGGGTTATCTACTGTTGATGACCAATCTCCATGTAATCCTAGGTCAAAGTGTTTCTGAGTTATTGAACGGAAACAAATTAAATAGTCAGAAATGGTAAAGGTCACAGTGACCTTGACCTTTGACCTACTAATCCCAAAATTAATAGGGGTCATCTACTAATACTATTAATGACCAACCTTCATGTAAAGTTTGAAGATCCTAGCTCAAAGTGTTTCTGAGTTATTGAACGGAAACCAATTAAATAGTCAGAAATGGTGAAGGTCACAGTAACCTTGACCTTTGACCTACTGACCCCAAAATCAATAGGGGTCATCTACTATTGATGACCAACCTCCATGTAAAGTTTAAAGATCCTCTAGAGGTCAAAGCCTTCTTGAGTTATTGAACGGAAACCATTTTATACGACCGACCGACTGACAGACCAACCAACCGACAGACACGTGCAAAGCAATATACCCCCTCATCAAAGATGGGGGGCATAATAATGTAACAGTAACTCAGCATGCCCACTGGAATTTCAGAAGTGGGTATCTGTACCAACTAGTCCTGGGTACAGGCCTAAGAAAGTGGGTTCCGTATTTTTTGTATGTGGAAAGGGAGGTTAATCGTATCTGATTCGTGAACGTATTTTCGGTCTGGATACCTGTTTTTAAACATTCTTAAAAAATGACTGCCAATTTGCGCGAACTTTCCCAAATGTTTTATCCTAAATTAATGATAACACCTGCAATATTGTTTCACTTTTCCGTCGCACTCGTAGTAATATGCTGTTATGACCAAATGACGACCTCGTTCACTTGATTGATTAGTAGAAATAGTGCCTCGGCACTTGGAAATGTCATGTGATACAAATAAGTCTAGTTCGTCGGGATGTTTGACGCAGGTTGTTTTAACAATTTTCAAAAAAAGCAAGCGTTTATCGGTTTTAGGTCACTGTCTGCTAAAAGTTTTGCCGAGATTGTGTATTAGTCGGCACCAACAAAATGCGTAACTGCACTCACGGATATTGAAAAAGTTGCGCGGACATAGAGTTTTCTGCGTGAAAAATACTGTAACTTAATCATTGAACTTTATCAGGTAGAGACCGAGTTTGTGTGGTAGGTGCATTTTTCTAGCTCACTGCGTTCCACAATAACTTTCTCAATATCATCAAGTAGACAAGTAGAGAATGACTTTGTGTAACATGCTGCTCAGAATATCAACGCATTTCACCTCGCTCACACAATAACTTTATCAGTGAATATTATATGCCATGTAGACAACAAGTTTGTGTGATATGCTGCTCAGATAGAAATGCAATCTTCATAGATTCTTTTTATCACATTACTAAAGTTAAGTAAACAGGCCAAAACAACATCAGAAATAAGTCAGCAACGTTATGTTTTGGCGCCTAAAAGCTGGTCACTACACACATGTGTTATCACATACGGAGAACATTGTTCCATAATTATAAGTGCAAACAAGACTGCGTTCAATAAACGCTTATACCCCCGTGGAAGCCATGTCCATAAAAATCTGAGCAGCGGTTCTTGAGAAATAGCCCAGACAAGAATTTAGTATATAGTAATTGTGCGATCTTCCAAGGGGCATAACTGTGTGAATAATCAGCAAACCGGAAAGTGCCAATCATATGCGCATCTCCACTTGGTAGTGAAGCTATCCATCAAGTTTTGTTAAAATCTGAGCAGTGGTTCTTGAGAAATAGCCCGGACAAGAATCGGACGGACGGACAGGTGAATCACTATATGCCTCCCGATCTATTGATACGGGGGCATAAAAACAAACAGAAACAACACCCTTAAAAATTGGGTTAAAATGGATTTATAACTAATAAAAACCTTCATCATGATAATCGACTTGCAGACCAGAGCTAATTAGCCAATTCCTGGCCCTTTAAAGGGTTCAAGAAACTAGAATACAACTTGTGTGCAAGTTCAGTAAAAATCATTAATAAAACTGCAAATTACCAATGATAGCTGTTCTTTCTGCAGCAGGGGATCTTGGCTGAACATTTGTTTCATGGAGCAGAGCACAAGTTGCCATATGTAAACAGCATCCAAAAATGTCATGATGGTGTTTTTCAGTCTCACCTGGTGCTGTATGTATTAAAGCTTGAATGATGTGCTGCAATAAACGGAGGAAATAATTAGAAAAAATGTACAAGCGTATATCATAACAATAGCTGTCATTGTAAGGGACATATGCCCCGAAGTGTGATGTTGATAGTATATGCAAGTACTGATGCAAAAGAAACCACTAAAATTCCTATTTTTCATGCACAAAACACTTTTCTAGGATAAAGAATAAAAAGTTGACAAACATTCAAATGGGTCAAGTCTTAACTTAAATTGCAGCTGCTATTTTCAAAAGCTGAATCTGTATCTATCAAATTTTCCCGCAGAATGATGCCACGGTACCATTCAAAATACCGGTATTTTATCAACATTATCCTTGCCTGTAAATAAATTGGTTAACGCTCTCAACTACCAATCCAGAGGTCCATGGTTCGAATCTCGATCAGGGGCGCTCTCAACTACAAATCCAAAGGTCCATGGTTCGTGTTTTGGAAATGACCAAGTGCCCCAGCCGAGATTCGACCCTGTGACAGGCCTAGACATGAACTATTTTGGCCACTGGTCCGACAGGGAAAAAACGCCCAATTTGTAAATAGGACAGTTACTGGTCCTCCAGAATTTTCACTGGGCCTTCTGGATTTTCACTGGTCTCGGACCAGCGGACCAGTGTTAGTGTTGAGCCCTGTGGTACAGTAACAGACACTTGGGGTCTGGGCCACGCCCCCTCCCGCTACGCGCATGGATTTTTTTTTTATAGTTCTAATATATCCAGACCCATTCAGTAATCACACAAACATGTGTTGGATGTATGTGATATTAATGCAAAAATCTACGTAATTCCTTTACAGCTTTAATAACAAAAGATAAATTTATATGTTTTTCTGAACTTTCTCGCACACCGACCTAGAAAAACTGATCGTGTAAAACTTGTTTTGCAACTTTCCCGTATATTTCTGGTATCCTTCGGTCAATAACAAGTTAATCTTTACGATGACTATACTGATAATACTCGATCAGCGCTCTTATCAACAAAATATCAGGAAAGTTTGCAATTGTCAACTCATTTTCCGCCGCGCACATAATTTTTCGACAATTGAACAGTGGTTCCCAGCCTGATACATAAAAACCGTGTCGCACGTTGAACGTTGTACCCAAACGAGGTATTCCGAATGGTTAATTTACATATCTGGTTCCAACGTTCAACGCAATACTTTCGTATTGATCAGGCGGGAAACCAACGTTGAAAGATTATGTGCGAAGCTTGTTGGCAGTTGAAAATTGCCAACTTTCTCGCAAATTGTGGAGGCAGGGGTGGATATCGGTTTCTGTCACTATCATCATCGCGAAGAGTAATGTGTACTTGACCAAAGGACACCAAATATTCACCATATCGACATTGCAGGGTAAAATCCGTTTTCCGGGATAACGGAATTTATTGAGCGACAATGTGCGAGATATTCCGAATGTACGTGAGGGGGGAAAATGCCTATAGCGTATAGAGCAACCAGGCACAATAATCGCGATTATTTAAGCCAAATGACAAGAATTTGTAAAAAGTCTTACCAGTAAACAACGACAACACAATTTTACGACCTCGCTGACAATATTTTCGCCAAAATAATATGTGTTACTTGAAAAATGCGTATATTTTCTCGCCATCGGTATCGAGCTACGGAAGCGGCAGTGTAGAATAAAATGCAATATTTTAAATATAAAGCATTTTTTAGGATAATTCTTGCTAAAGTTTAAAAACAAAGATGTTTAATGATAATGTGTAATAATTTGTTTATATGTTTTTCATGTTTAAACGTTGAAAAAAGAATAATTGTATACACTCCCGCTATACCGCTTATTGCTCGCTAACCCCCTGACCGTGAAATTTCGGTTCCGGAAAAACGGGTTTTATTGAGTAATGTCGATATCGAGAATAGGCAAGAAATTTGCACAGTGAGTTAAACACAAACAAATTATAAGTCCCAGATACATTTAATAATGTGTGGGTGTGGGTATACAATATAGATGATAAAAATATATCCTGGTGCGTAGCTGGGGGTGGGGTCCAGACCCCAAGTGTCTGTGCCCTGTGGTACCTCTTGATCAGTAGTCAAGTGCGTTACCACTCGACAACTGCGCCACCCACAGTAGCAATTATCGTGAATATAAGTATAGCACACTAACAACTGAGCTAACATGTATGGTACTAACTTAACATGAGTGCCGTCGAGTTTAAAATTAGTTAATGCTCTGGACGTGTGATGGCTGGTTCGATTCTCGGTCGAGACACTTGGCTAAAAAGAGTATAGAATCTCTACATTAAATAAAGTTATTATACAAATATATCGAGTTAGCACAAAGATATACAATAAGCATCAAAATATTCTGCCAGTCTGATCTACTGCTCTCGCGGCATTGTGATTGCAATTTTGAATTGAATTTGAAAACACAAAGACTGAAAGAGTCAAGTCTCCACTTCTAAAGCAATTTAAATTTTATTCAAGCATATCCCTTGCAATAATAGATTATATATTCTAGACTACAAAAACAAATTCATCTAACAAGAAATTACCTCATAAAGCAACTATTTGTGTGTATAATTTCACCAGAATCATCTTCCGTCGTTCTCAATTTTCAAATATTGAGCAAAAGCGCGAAAGGGGAAGTAACTCCGGAAAAGCTTCCGGAGCTGATAAAGGCCGAAAATTCCGGACGGAATGCACGCGCGATTAAAGATAACCACATATTTTCGTAGAGTGCTGTCCTAAATTCAAACTCCATGGTCCCCTAGTGGAATCAGTGTCCGAATAGCACACATAATGGCCCCGTCTGGATCCTCGCATGTTAGTGTAAAACATTAAGGCGCATTTCTTTTTTATTTAAGAGGAAATCTTTTAAGTTTACACCTTAAAATATCACATACGAGACTCAGTATGAATGTGTTTTTGTACACAGCGCATTATTCTTATTATAGCACAAATAATTAGCATTTTTTCCTTCAATTTATTTAATTATTCGCTATGACAATCTACAAGATGACAAATCTTCTCATTATAAGGCATCCGAATGATTTTATCAGAAAGCCAGGTTAATAGTTTAAAGGTTTTCGAATCACGTATAAATTCCACACGATATTCACTTTCGTGATTTAAACAATTAATGACAGGTATTCATGTGTAATGGGGGACCATAATTCATATAATAACACGTGCATAAACTGCGAAGTCTAGTTTCGGTATTTATAAAAAGTCTAACGTCGTTACAATGCATGCAGTGAAATATTATATAAACTAATTTCAGTACATGTATTTGAAACTATTTTTGGTATCAATTAAGACTAAAAGGGGAAGATCTACCCCTCACAATGTATGAAAATGAATTACACCATGTCATTAATCTTAATATGAATCCAGATTAAGACAAGACAAAGCCCTGCAATCATAATTCTACTTCAACTCTATTAATTATGTTCATAAAATGTGTCCATATTGTGATCAAGCTATCACCAAAAATATATTGTTCGATGTATGTTTTATTAAAATAGAAGATGTCATATTAACAATTTCAAGGTAAATGGCCATGCAAAGTTATATATATATATTATTTTTCATAAAGCACAATACAATGCTTATAACAAATATATACAAAATTAATAATTATATATTTTATGCTCTGGTCATAATTCACTGACCTGGTATATTGTGCATAATTTATATGAACAAATCGTGCGTGAAAACAAGAGTGTCAGTAGAGTACCAGATTTGGTTCTGAACAAGACCCCTAACTGTGAAACTGTCTGGAACGCGTGTCACATGGGTCATAAATCGCCGAGATATGTAGCCCTAGGCAATAAATTAAACTGGTGAGATTATAGTGTACAAATATGTACAGTATGTTATAATTGGATTGGTTTACATTATACCGTCTGCAATTATCGATTGTTAATTGGGGATTCATTAATTCAAAATTGATAACGCTATAATACAATAATAACAACGTACTATGTGATATAGTTTATTATTTTTATTTAACAAATAGACTGATAAAAAAACTTGCAAAAATTAATTATAAGGTACACTATTGGTTTATAGATAACTACTTTCTCTTGTGTCCTTATATATAGCATGCACTAATGTATTAATTGGTTAATTATTAATGAACCTCGACGGTCATTTTTTGTATTGTAAATGGTCAAAGACATTTTTCTGTCGAGTTACCAAATAAATGTATGTATGTATACAAAGTTGTCAAGTATATTTTGTATCTTTATAACCAACCGGGTATATTCCGGGATGTTAAACTGGTCCGGATGAACATGTGACAAGGTTCTTGCGTTGAATATATCAATTTCTTCGAGCAAACCATGTAAATTCCCGATTCTTTAAATGTGTGTTTAAATTACACGTCGAACGTGTTAGTAAAACCAACGCTTATGAAAAACGTACGACCGGGGTTATGCATGTATAAAGCATTAATTGTGCCAGCTATTAGATTATGCTGATAACAGGTAAGATGGTCTAGTCAATACACGTACATGCAGTAAGATGCGGAAATTCCGGAAAATGGGTTTTATCGTATAACGTCTCGAAATGAACGTTCGGTATTTTTCACAGGGAAATAAGTTTACAGCAATGACTTAAAATAAACTGTCATTTAAGATTTTGTTCTAAAAATATTTACATTCATAAACAACAACTGAAATACCAAACAAAATATGTACAAAACATAGTATGCGTTATAATTCGAAGCAATGAATAAGTGTATAGATCTAATTTCTTCGATTCAGTGATCCAGGCAAAATTTCAAAACAAAAGACCAACTTCTGCCAGAAGTTGGTTTTAAGTGAGTCTTTTGCATGTGAAGCTCACAAAGCGCAAAATTATCTAAAAAGTAAAAGACCAACTTAAAACCCACTTTAACCCACTTCTGAGAATATCATTATTTAAAAGACGCACTTTAGCCAACTTATTTTCTTTAAAGACCCACTTTAACCAACTTCATTTATTAAAAGACCAACAAAAACACACTTCAGATATTAAAAGACGCACTTTAACCCACTTATTTGATCAAAAGACCCACTTCAAGATACAAAAAACTCACTTTTGCCAACAAAAAACACACTTATTTGTTAAAAACCCAGGAAAAACTCGCTTTTAGCATACTTTTGTCAAAAAACGCAGGAAAAACCCACTAATAAGTTGGTTTTAAGTGGGTTTTTGGTATAAGTGTGTTTTTCTTCGGGAAGGGCAATAATACTGAGTACCAATTTAACATTATAACTATTTTTTATGAACCTCAAAGGAATGGATTTGAATATTTGAGTGCTGAGTGTAAGTATTGGTTGTAAATTTGAACAATACATAAAAGCGTCCATGGATATCATAGTGAAAATAAGTATTACTCAAACTGGTGTACATATACAGCATTACATTTAAAATCTCGAGGGATGCTCGGACCCACCTCAGGATTCGCCATTCCAGCATCTGTAATGTACATGTAGTTTTTACACTCTCCAATTTTAACAGATATAGACAAAATAAGTAATATCTCGCATTAACTAAATTTCCGTGATCGATACTCCGTACTCTGTACAGCAATACATTATACTCCATACACCAGTAAGCAATACTAAAGCAATACTCTATACACTTACATGTTTAACTATTCTCAAAATGCACCGTTATTTATAACTCCGTTCCTGGTAAAACATTAACAACATAAACTTGGTCACTGGGGTGTTCTTTTGCTCGAGTTGTGTAGTTTAACGAGGAATATAAACAAAAACATATTTGTTTGACAGACCGAGCATATGTTTTGCGTGAGGAACGATACGAGTTGTTGTGCACTTGAAGGTTGCGAAAATGGATAACATTACTCACCTTACTAGCAATAGCCGGTGTACTGTATACCGCAGGGTTTCTTGTTGACGGAATAGGCCGGACACATGTATTCAAAGTTTAATTTAATATTATCAATAGCTATGCGAATAAATGTGTAGATGTAGGCCGATAAGCATCGTTCAATACTGGGATTGTTAGTACGTCAAGACAACATACAGCGGGGCTTCTCTTTTGCATTTTGGAATGCGTTATTAGTAGGGGTTATTATTTCTAGGGGACTAGTGGTATCAAAATACACGTAGGGATATACTCGCAAGTAAAGTGACGTGGAAAGTAATAAACGAAAATTGATATATGTCTTGTTCCCATCTGTTAAGTATGTGGTAGTCATCCTTCAGTGTCTGTTCTCTCGCTAGTGTCTTTACCATTGTCAGTTTTTCGTTATGAGTGATACAATTCAGTGGTTGCATTGAGCTTCTTGTTTGGCCAATGTGTAGGTCTACCTGCTGTTTCATTACCATGGGGGAACACCACGGTGTGCAGGTATCCTCGGAAGAGACATTCCTTGGTTTGTCACAGAGTCTGTAAAGGGCTTCCTATACTGTAAGTAAACTGATGGCGTTAAACAATGCATCATGAAAGAACTGAAAGATTATCATTCTGTCAAATTACCACTCGTTGGTAAAGTATGCATGTCTCTCTTGACTCTTTGAACGATAGTGTGTGTTACCTGTATGTTACTTTGTATGATGGCTTCCACTTCTGTTTTATCATTGCACAGTGCTTGACGGCAACACATCGATCCATTATTCATACATAATTTATACAATATTCTAAAACTGGATCCTTGCTACACCCCTGAAACAGGATATTGAATTAGAAGTGTAGACGACAACGATAATGCAAATATCTATTCGCCGTAGATTAGATCACCCGCCAAAAATTTCCTTTTGTCAGCGGATTTCTATTTTGTTCTTTTCCTTATAATATTGTAACATGGCAGATATTCAAGCAACACGAATTAACGCAGCTGTGCTTTCAAGTTACCAAGGAAAGAATGTATGTCTGCTTGGAATGGCTAAAGATGTAAGATATTAATTTGTCATACATTTTCGCGACATGATCAGATTTATTTTGAAGTTTCTCCGTTGATTCGTTTGTGTGCTAAATATTAACGTATTGATCCATTTAATGATGATATGTCCTATAATTGTACAGAGTTATCACTAGGCTTTTCAATGTCAAAACTCGGTAAAGTTGCAGAAAATGTGTAAATTTACAGATATTCTGTGAATTTAACCTGTAGGATGAGCTTAGGCTGATTTATTTTGGCATTTGTTTATAGTTATATTATTCTGTATATGCCTTTGCTTGACGAAAATCCCATGCAGTGGGTGAAATGAAATCATCTGCCTGTCTGACCTTATGCAATTGCCGATGTCATAGCGACAAGGGAATTGAATATTTGAATAACATGAAATAAATCGGCAATGATATTTTTTTTAATTCATTGATGATACATTCAACTACAAGCCATCACTAATAGCCAATTAAATTTCAATTACAAATAACTTACGTATTTAACGTATTACGTAACATAACGCATATACCCTACTAGAAAGTGGAAACCAGACAAATTGATCAATCTGGTCACATGCCAGTCACATGACTTGCCAAAAATGGCGGTGTGGCGAAGTCGGCTGTAGAAAATTTCCCTTTTATTAAGATTTTCTACCAAATTAAGCTACTTTCAGACGGAGTTTAATTGGAACTAAGGAAAAAACACATTTTTCGAACACACATCCACAAACGATCAGAAAATGGATGCTGAATATTTTTAACACTCTATTTTGACATGATCGACATTTGCTATTCGTCTCGAAACTAATCCGCGGGAAAAATGACGTCATGGGATTGCCGAAAATCGAAAGCGAGGTCAAAACAAACATGGCGTCAAATTAGGTCAGCGTCAAAATAGGTCACCCGACGACCTTTCCAGTGATAGTCAAGTCGTAATTTAAAACTGTTCACATCCTTTGCGGTAACACATTCCACATATATCAATGACTCCTAGAAAACTGGTTCTGACGTAAATTTGTCCTAGAACTTGGTATTGCCAATTTTAAATGACAACCCCTCGTTGATGATTGTATCTAAATAATTTGTTAAAATCACAATCATTCAGTCCCTTCACTATTTTAAAGGTTTGAATCTAGTCCCCTCTTTTATGTCTGTGTAACAAGGATGGTAACTTCTATACTTTAAGTTGTTCACTCAATCACTGTATGCTGGATGTCTCAAGCTGCCAGGTACAAGTCTGGTCGCCCTCATCTAAAGTTTTTCTAGGCTATCAATGTCTTTTCAGACTCTGATACCAAATAGCATTAGAAAATTCCACATGTGGACGCACAAATGCTGTATATAATCTTTGAAGTGTAAGTTTATGACGCTTATCAAGTATTACATGTCAATGTGAAGTGCTAAAATTTTGTGTGAATGTAAAGAAAACTATACAGAAATTACAGAAAGCGAATTTTAGACCAGCTTCTGTTTAGAACTTGAACAGCAACCATTATCTTCTCTAACCTTCTCTGCTGGCTAATTTTTGGTGTTTGACTGAGACGGTTGTAGTGTGATCATTCAGTTTTATCTCTGCCCAATTGGTCATTGGTTGGGTGATTTTTTAGCCGTTTATGGGCTATGTTTCCACATAGACTATAGATAATGGAGATTGGCAACTACTAGGCTGAGAACTGAAATAACATGTGTGTTCTAACTTATAACAGCTCATCAACTACTGGTCAGACAGACTTAAGATTATTTATTATACGCCCGTTGAAAACGGGACGTATTATGTGAACACCCTTGGCGGGCGGGCGGCGGTGTGCAGTAATTTGTCTGTACTCTAACGCAAACAGTTTTCATCCGATCATCTTCAAACTTTGTGACAATGCTTATGGGCATAATATCTAGGCCAAGTTCGATTATAGGCCAAATCGGCCCAGGCCTTCTTGGGTTATGGTCCTTCATTTACCAAAAAAATGTGAAATTGGCCTTGTCAGTACTCTAACACAAACAGTTTTCATCTGATCATCTTAAAACTTTATGACAATGCTTATGGGCATAATATCTAGGCGAAGTTCAATTATAGGCCAAATCGGCCTAGGCCTTTTTGGGTTATGGTCCTTCATTTACCAAAAAAATGTGAAATTGGCCTTGTCTGTACTCTAATGCAAACAGTTTTCATCCGATCATCTTCAAACTTTCTGACAATGCTTATGGGTATAATATCTAGACCAAGTTCGATTATAGGCCAAATCGGCCTAGGCCTTATTTGGTTATGGTCCTACAAATTGACCTTGTCTGTTCTTAAGTGCAAACAACTTTCATCCGATCATCTTCAAACTTTGTGACAATGCTTATGGGCATATTATCTAGGCCAAGTTCGATTATAGGCCAAATCCGCCCAGGCCTTCTTGGGTTATGGTCCTTCATTTACCAAAAAAATGTGAAATTGGCCTTGTCTGTACTCTAACGCAAACAGTTTTCACCCGATCATCTTCAAACTTTGTGACAATGCTTATGGGCATAATATCTAGGCCAAGTTTGATTATCGGCCTAGGCCTTATTTGGTTATGGTCCTACAATTACCAAAATAAATGTGAAATTGACCTTGTCTGTTCTTTAGTGCAAACAGTTTTCATCTGATCATCTTCAAACTTTGTGACAATGCTTATGGGCATAATATCTAAGCCAAGTTCGATTATAGGCCAAATCGGCCTAGGCCTTATTTGGTAATGGTCCTACAATTACCAAAATAAATGTGAAATTGACCTTGTCTGTTCTCTAGTGCAAAGAGTTTTCATCTGAGTATCTTCAAACTTTGTGACAATGCTTATGGGCATAATATCTAGGCCAACTGCGGTTATAGGCCAAATCGGCCTAGGCCTTATTTGGTTTTGGTCCTACAATTACCAAAATAAATGTGAAATTGACCTTGTCTGTTCTTTAGTGCAATTAGTTTTCATCCGATCATCTTCAAACTTTGTGACAATGCTTATGGGCATAATATCTAGGCCAAGTTTGATTATTGGCCTTAGCCTTATTTGGTTATGGTCCTATAATTACCAAAAAAAATGTGTAATTGACCTTGTCTGTTCTCTAGTGCAAAGAGTTTTTGTCTGAGTATCTTCAAACTTGGTGACAATGTTCATAGGTATAATATCTAAGACAAGTTCAATTGTAGGCCAAATCAGCCTAGGCCTTCTTGGGTTATGGTCCTTTAATTAAAAAAAAAAGTTGGGATTGTTTTGTTTTTTTTCATTCAACATGCCCTGAGACTCACCATGCCCAAAGACGGGCGTATTTTGTGACATGTTGGCACTCTTGTTTTTGGAAAGCATCTATAGATATGCCTCTATAGCTGCAGTAAAAAATATTGACAAATTTTGTATTATCTTAGCTCTTAGCGAATAGACTCCTTAGTTATTTAACATGTCTGTTGTATAGCACTGTACACGCGAGACTACCTCTGGGTTTCCAACCAATTTACCTCTAGCTGGATGGGAAACACTGAAAAGCGTTTCTGATTCTGAAATTTCCAGTGCCCCGGCTGAGATTCGAACCAGGGACATCTTGATTGGTAATCAAGAGCGCTAACTGTTACCACTCGGCCACTGTTCCACCCAATTGTGCAGGTTATAATCTAGAGGAGTTTTTAACACTAGAGTAAACAGTAGATACTAATGCGAGTTTCTCTCTATTTGTAGGTAGACAGTAATGGTACATCGTTTACACTGACAACATGTGATGGATCAGATGTGAGAGTGAATATGCAAGAACCAGTAAATATTTTCATGACTTTCTACATAATAATATGTAAAGCTTTTCTTGTGCATTTTAAAACATCTAATAGGGAAAACAATGTGTGTACTTTTTAAAAAATTCACATTCTGAAGTGTCATAAAGATTTATTTAGTAAATTGAACACCAATGGAATGGGGTTGAGGGAGGTGGAAGCATGTGTCAATGAAACAGGAAGATTGATACTCACTGTACCAAGTAAATAAAAAATTCACAATTGACAGATTAGATTTATAAAACATGAGCTGAATTTTTCAAATTGATTTAAAAGATTTGCTAAAAGACTAATATAGATGATACATTTACATGTATTGTACAGTGCTTTGATTTGCTGAAGGGATACCAAATGTAGTAAAGGGAGGTTATCCTATGTTATAACAATTGCTGATGATTCACAACAATAAAAACAATTTTAATCATGTTGTAATATCATTAATACTAACTAGTACAATCAAACCTGTCTGAAGAGACCACAAAAAACACAGGAAAAGTGGTCTTAATGGACATATAGCCTGTGTTTAACTTTAAACAGACCTGTTACATATTGTTGAAAATATGATAAGAGATGACATTAATGGTTTTTGCGAACAGTAAAGTCTGAGAACACCATCAGTCTTGACTTTACAAATAAGTGGTTTGGACTGACAATTTAGTTATTTTTTTAATTTTACAAAGTCACTCAAAGAACATAAAAAACTTTTTGCGTAGTTTAAAATAGTTTTGATTCTGATTGACTTAATTAGTCAGTCTATTCAGACCCTATGTTTAATTAAAGGAGACATCTCTTTAGTCTACTCTTTTTTCCTGAAATTAATTCCCTTTGCACACTCAAACATAGATAATCAAGCCCAAAATAAAATCTAGCTAAAATTGAATTAACTTATAGTAGTTGATTGAAAAAAAAAATCTATTCAGGTAGCCAGACTACTATTTGTCTGTATATAATAATTATATTAATTTGCTATGAATATTTCAGTTAAACGAGTATGTATCAGGATTGACAGAGGTCCATGGACAAGTGGATGGCAGAGATAACATTCAGTGTGAGAACTACATCACCTTTCCCGAGGCTACTTCACAAACTTTCAGTAAGTCCATCATTGTGATTCACTTATTGTCCCCTTCCACTGGGGGAGGGGGTATAGGTATATATGCCATAGTTTGTCTGTCGGAAACAAGATCACAAAAACAGTATTCTTACATAACTTAACGATTTTGCCTATATAGACAAAGAACAAATCATAGCGTTGTATATCGGCTGATATACAATGGAAATTTGAACTACTTTCGACTCTTTTTTACACGTCGGGAAATTTACGAATGAAATCACGTGATATTGTATTATTATTGTTGTAAATGTTTTTGCGTATTTTAGACTATTTGTTAGTAAGGAATACTTAAATGATATTTAATTAAATAAATATCCATTGATGTTGAACAGATTTTCTTCTTATTTCATATTTTGATTATTGTTTGAAGTATATTTATACAGGGGGTGATAAAGATCATCGTAACAGCCGTCAACAAGTGACCTAAGCAACATAGATCTCGCCAAATAACACTGGCTTTTTAGCTCACCTGTCACAAAGTGACAAGAGTGAGCTTTTGTGATCACTCTTCGTCCGTCGTCCGTCCGTCAACAATTGGCTTGTGTAGACACTAGAGGTCACAATTTTAGCCTAATCTTTATGAAACTTGGTCACAATGATCATCTCAACAAAATCTAGGTCAAGTTCGATATTGGGTCATCCGGGGTCAAAAACTAGGTCACAAGGTCAAATCATAGAAAAACCTTGTGTAGTCACTAGAGGTCACAATTTTGGTCTAATCTTTATGAAACTTGGTCACAATGATCATCTCACCAAAATCTAGGTCAAGTTCGACAGGTGAGCGACCTAGGGCCCTTTGGGCCCACTTGTTATGTTATTCCGGGTTTTAATCATGTTAGAATCGAAATAAACTATGAAAACCGTTGTATACCGGCTGTTATACAATGGTTTGTCGTTCTGACGCTTGTTATTAACCTACTCCCTTTGTGGTTAATTCCTACTGGTCAGAACTCCAAACCATTGAATAACAGCCGGTATACAACTGTTTTTCATAGTTTCTTTCTTAAATCTAAATTAAACCCCTACAGTCACCTGACTTGGCTTGAATATTCACATATTATGTGAAAAGTATTTATTCAAGTACAGTAATGGTTTGCTAATCAGACCAGTAGAAAAGCTTGTCTCTGACTCTCAAAAGCGAATCATTAATGGACCATTTTGTTTTAAATTCTACTTGTTGGACCTTAAGCATGATTTTAGAATGACCTTAAGCATGATTTTAGAATGATTGAAAGTGATCTTATTAGCATAACCTTATTGTATTATGTATATAGTCAGCAGATCGTATTGTATGATATGGTTATATCGCATATATTTTGATTAATGTGCATCAGTACAGATGATACATATTATTGTGTTTTGGTAAGGTATGTTATGCACCTATCAATGTTTTCCTCCATGGGGGGGTGTTCAGCGGGCTGACCCAGGGGAATTTGACATTTTTACTTTTTCAAAGTGTAAATTCCCACCCTAGAGCAAGGGCAAGTTGTCAAAATCCCCTCACTGGGAGATGCCTTACATACTCCCCGGGATCAAAATTTCGGCCAAAGTCTATTTCCCCGGGACTCCGCACCATTCTGTCTGTCAAATTCCTACCTAACAGCCTTCTGTCAAAAGTCCTGTGTATGCCCGCCGCTCCCCCCCCCCCCCTGGGGGAAAACATTGATAGGTGCATTACCATTAAAATACATAGTCCACTTCGATAGCCTAGTGGTTGTGCTCCCACTTCACATGCAAGAGGTAACAGGTTCAAACCAGGCTGTTAATTTATTATCAAATTCGAAAGTCGTTAAAAATGGTACTGGTAAATCTCCCCTACTTGACACTTGGCATAGTAAGTTCTAGGTCACTGCGGTGTCAGGGTTGTATAAATGTTTTCATGTAGCCAGTTAATCTGCAAAAGTAGGCGATAGGTTTGAAATCTCACTTAAAGTAACGAATAAGAAAATGACAAAATGTAGCAGGCAAGCATATTCAAATAGCCAGTGAATTTTCTGTCAGATTGCTCATTTCTACTCCCCTGCTGGTAGTCTCCATATAACTGAAATACTGTTGAACTGTGACACTTGAAACATTTTAAAATAAATGAAATACATATGTACAATGTGTTAAATTTGTCTTGTTTCAGATGCCGAGTTATACAACAGTGCAGTAGAGCTAACATTACGATGTCCGCAACATTACCAACAAGGCATTCAACCTCCACAGTGATAATTTGTATCTCATAGAAACCATTTGTTGACTGGTGACCCGGTTGCAGTAGACATTGTGTCTATATTTGTGTTCATTGGATTTAAAACAAAAGACAGAGACTATAATGTGTAGAGCTTTTGTGTCACTACTTATGTCCATTGAAGTTTTGAAATTCAAAATTGAAAAACGGAGACCGTTGTGTTTAGAACTTTTGTCGTCTTTGTGGTAAAAAGAAATTACTGTAAAAACAAATACCGGTATATTTATTAAATTTCATAAAACTCCATAAAAATTAATTTTGTTGGGGGGGGGGGATTTCTGGATTTAATACAAAATTCCAATTGCTATGTATGAGGAAGTCAGTCATGAATATTCTAGATCTGTGCCCAGCAAACATGGAATTATTTAACAGTTTATTGAACTTTATTCTAAAATAGTGTGCATGGGCGTATATACATTGCATTCTAGTGGAACAGTGAAGTGTATAGTACATGAAAGTGTTTATTTTGAAGAAAAATTCAAAGGTTTGGCAAAGTTATGGTCATTTGAAATTTCGTATGCAGTGTTATAGCAATAGAACACTGTTGGAACTGCAAGTTGGTGTAGGGTTGTGTGCTAATTGCACACCCGAAACATGTGCGACTCATTTTCAGGATTAGGCACAAGACCTTAATAGGCCCACTAATGTAGGGTATATTCTTGTAACACTGAGAGAAATGTAAATATGTATTATCTATGTCTTATAATAAAATCTTTAAATGCTAAATTGTTATTATTATAATCATTTACTCCTTGTACACCCATGTTTTTATGCCCCCGTATCAATAGATCGGGAGGCATATAGTGATTCACCTGTGCGTTCGTAACCCAAATTGACCATTTCTTCTAGCATCATTATGGCTTGCTACAAAGCTTCCATACTTGCATGAATGTTGTATACGAACACTCTTCACATGCCTGTATCACCTGACCCCATTTTGAACTTGACCTAATTTTGGACTTATTTATGGACAAGGCTTCCACAGGGGGCATAAGCGTTTATTGAACTCAGTCTTGTTTAAAACTTTTTGTGATCACTCTTTGTCCGTCCATCCACGATTTGCTTGTGTAGTCACTAGAGGTCACAATTTTGACCTTATCTTTATTAAACTTGGTCACAATGATCATCTCAACAAAATTTAGTTCAAGTTCGATGTTGGGTCATTTGGGGTAAAAAAACTTGGAAAAACCTTGCATAGTCAATAGAGGTCAAAATAATGATACTTGGTGACAATGGTCATCTCAACAAAATCTAGGTAAAGTTGTTTCACAAAAGGCTTGTTCCACACAGTGTTTACAGGCTTCCATGCAGTGTTTAATGACAGACTGGTTCCATACATTGTTTAATAACAGGCTGGTTCCATTCTGTGTTCAATAATTGGCAACAACGACCTTCATTCAATCTGTTTTTCCTCCACATGTTTAGACTTGCTGGTTCCTGGTGGAAGGGTAAGTTAGTTCAGTTAGGATTGCAGGAAAACTGGTTTGGTGAATTGACCACTGTATTTACAAGTACATGTTTAACTGAAAAATTGTTGAGAAACGGCCTTAAACCTGCTTATACAAACTGTTGAAGTGTGTGGTTGTCCAGGAGCACTGGTTAGACTAACCGACAACTTGTCACCACTGTAGGCATTGGTTAAGCTGTCAAAATAACAGCTGTCTGGACACACATAAGCAAATGCTTGGGTTCTGCATTACCACAGCATCAGAAGGACAGTAAAATCGTAAAGAAAACACAAACACTTGTGAATATTGTAGAAAATTAGTATTTGTATTTTATCAATATTCAATAATAATATGTGCACCATACCAAAAAAAGTTTTAGTTAAGTATAAATAAATTCATAGATTATCATGCTAGCTCCCTACTCGATCTGTTTTGAATTGCTTTAAAATAATAATCAATTGACAGTTAAAATAGTTTGGAACTTGAATGAAAGCAAATCAGCCCAACTCAGAAATGTGCTTGCACTATTTCATGGCAGAATCACAGAATGCCATAATAGTTTGCCCTGTTTTCGAAAATAAAAAAATAATTCATTATTTTTTAGAAAAGATGAACTACAATCTAAGAATAAATTTATGATGGGCATTTTTTTTATGTAATAGTCGGAACAAATTAAGTATTTTAATTGGCCGATAGAATATAGCGCCAAGACATGACGTCATGTCTGTAAAGAGTAAATTTAAATGATTATTAAATTTTGATTTAACCAGTGCAGAATGTAGGTTATACTCTAAAATTGGAAAAAAGTATGTCTTTGAAGTATGCGATTATAGCAAGATTCATGACGTTCGCTGTATAAGGGTTAATGAAGTCCAGTTATATTATTCGCTTAATACACAATGTCAGCCAATTTAAAACTATAGTTATCACTGAAGTGATAAATCCTAACCCTGCTGCACTGCCTTCACACTGAAGTAATATTAAAAAATACATGAATATATAACCTTTGACATGTGTGAGCTTTAAGGTAGAGACCAGTCCTGGGTCTTGCGCATGACACACCATTATGATGTGGTCAACATTTCGCTGGCTTAGAATTAGAAGGTTATAAGTACAAAATCAATATTTTGAGAAAACATGGAAAAACTCTGAAAACTACTCTTTACTAAATGGAAAAACAAACTTTTTAAACTTCAGTTTGATCAACATGAAAAACATCTGATTTTCATGAAAATAGGCTCACAAGAAGCATCTTGAGATGCAGATTTCAAATATGCATGATTCTTATAAGGTACTTACGACCTTCTAAATAAATTCTAAGCTAGTGATTTGTACAAAGCAATTTTAAAATCCAGTAAGAAACAACAAAGTTACAAAGGGGACACAATTTTGCTAACAGACCAACCAACCAAAATGGTGACTTCAGTATGTAATTACATTACAATTCAACAATAGAATTAGAAATAAACTATTACCATAAACAATATAGATTAATCAAACAGTATTACAACAACGACTTCTCCCACCAACCAACATGACTCATCACTACATACGGAAATTTGTATTCAGAAATTGTTTGGCATGATCTTTCATGATTAGTTAGGCGGACTCTCTAGCCTGGAGATATTATTCAAACCTGATATTAGCATAATTTAACAGATGAATTCTTGTTTGTATGTAAAATCTGAGTCATTGTATTTAAGCAGGAAGACCCGAAGTGATACTGTATGTGAATATACACAAGGGTTCTGTTTTATCAAAGCACTGGTGGAAATTTAAACTTACATTAAAATTTAAATTCTTCATAGCTCTTTAACAGCTACAAATTGTGATTAAAGGTTGTTCAATATTAATTATTTTTCAGTCAACAAACCCCTAAACAAACAATATCTGAGCCACGGTATAGATTTTAAAAAATAATTTTGAATTCAATTTTGAACATAAGTTTAAAATTTGTGCAATTAAGTGCTTAGATAAAACAGTCCCACAAGAAATTGTAAATTAAAATATTTTAAAGTATTTAATAATCTTTAATAGAAAAAACTTCAACAATAGGCCTACATTTGTATATGATGAAAAATAAACTTGAGCTAAAACATCAAACACAACCATCCATATAATTCACATATATCAAGTCAAATAAGGTAAACTTGAATCACATTATACAAACAGATAAACATTGTAATCAACTGTAGACATTAATTTACATAATTATGAAACAATAATTACAATGCACTAAGTCGTGTTTATTTGACGAGTAAAGCATATGTTGATATGTTCAGGTAGTAAATGTACCAAATTTGGAATATCAGGCCCGGAGCCACACCGAGGCAAGTACCTAGGACAATAGTTTTGAAATGGCCAAAACAAGTACGTTTTTTTGTCAATTGATACAGCCCTGATTATCCAAGATCTCACAAGCAAAAATATTAATCATCTTAAGATGTTCACAACTCTTATCGCATGTATATTCATTTTGTTACATGCAGGAGACGGTTTAGTAGTAAACATTATTGCAGATGCGTAAAAACCAGTCTCGTACAAGGCTCCTAATTTTGCCGAGACCAATCGTTAAATAGTCTGAATATCCTCTTTTGGACAAGCAAAAACAATTGCCGAGACTTGGTTAAATAGTCTGAATTACCTCCCTTCAGTCAAGCAAAAACAATTGCTAAGACTTGGTCACATAGTCTGAATAACCTCCCCTTGGTCAAGCAAAACCAATTGCCAAGACTTGGTCACATAGTATGAATTACCTCCCCGTGGTCAAGGAAAAACAATATGCAAAGTATCTATCATCACACCTTTTTGAATATTCTTTAATTCTTTTTCATGACCATACTTTCTTTTGATATCTCTTAATTATTTTAACAGCCTATCATTTACACATTCCCATTCACCAGCGTATTTCTTCCCCTGAATCATCATTGGTCTGGGGACTTGACTAAAAGTAAGTTTTGAGGGCCGCTTTCAGTAATTCAGCCACCCTTTGACTTTTAACTTCTCCTGGTCATTTAGCTACTTGAGGAAACCTGCGTTTGAGTGTCCCTGGGGAGACTATTTCTCTTCTGGTTTGTGTGCAGCCAACATCGAGATACATCTCCCAGAAATATCAAACAATGAAACATATACAGACACCGCCATTACAGGTACCAATTCACACCTTGGTCGAGTGCAGCATTGTAAGTTATTCTTGCTCAGAGAAATTAAGCAGTGGCAGAGAGGGAGATCGAACCAAGGATCTCTCGATCCCAAAGCAAGCGCCGTTCCTCTAAGCCACCGCTTCCTACTAACCACTGATGTATGAGGATGCATTTGTGTTAAAGCAAATAAGTTACACTGATACTGAAACGGATAGAACAAATTGTTAGGGTGATGATACAGTAAAATCATATTTTCGTGGGTATTAAATTTCATGGACTTTGATAAAAATGCATTTTCGTAGGGTTGTAAATTCAGTGATGTCAGACATGTAAGGGTAAACTTGAGTTTATATTTGAGGGGTCGATTAATCTTGGGCATTAGATTTCATAGTTGAGTGCAGCAACAAAAAAATCAATGACAATGCAATACCCTCGAAAAATAATGCTTTTACAGTAATCAAGGCATTGATTTATTCTAGCCTTGTGTCATGATCAAAATCAATTTTATTAACAAATATATCAAAGTCATGTAGTACATAAATTATGTTGAGTCACAATAAACTTGAAAACATCTTGGTACTGTTTTATCAAAGCATTTACGAAAATCTTAAAATTACGTCCAAAATAAAATTCCTTATAATGCTTTTACATCTTCAAACAGGAGACAGATATTATTTGTAGCAGATATTAACTACGGTAAATCATTGTTTATATTGCATATCCCTTTTACCAGAATTCATAGCAGTTGAAGAATTATAAAAAATCCAAATTTGAGCATAATTTTATGATTTCCGTAAGTGCTTTAATTAAACAGTACCCTTACGTTTGTGTGAAAATCTCATAATTTGGTTTTGAACAAGAAAAAGTTAAAAAGCACTTAATTCTCAGTAGATGTAATCAAGAATTCACAAGATTTGGGAAAATCTTGTTTACCGTAATCCACTCCTAATGCTTTTGTGATTTGAATATGCAATAGCATTACCTGTTTAAATTGTCCATATATGAATATTTATTGTACAGCAGCATGAATAACAGTAACACTTGTGTGTACCATGTGAATTCCAGATTACATCTAATATTAGCACCTAAAAATTCTCAAAACATGCGGATGTACATGTGATATGGAAATAATCGTACACAGCAACAGTTTGTTCATAAAGATAGTCAATTGTATACAATCAACAGGTATTTTCCACTGGGCTGTTTTGTGGAGCAGTTAGTCAGTGTCCTGTTTCAAATAGAATAGGGCTGGTTTTTATAAAGCATCTTAGTAGAAAACTGAGAATTTTCTTAAAATTTCCTTTAGTATATCAGCTAAACAATACAAACAAGATTATTAATTGCTTACATATATTTTATGAATTACTTAGAGAGCTGCTATAATCACTCAGGAAACGAGTTATTCATCAATTTGAGGAAAATATGCAAATCACAAATTTTTCACTTAAGTCAAAATATTTAAGTTTTTCACTAACTTAAAGATGCTTTATAAATACCAGCCAAGTACTACTGTAATATTGGGGATGAGAACCACTTCAATCTGCTCCATGAAACATCCCAGTCTAAAAGACCTAATGCAATATCTATGTATAAGATAAATGAGTTTAATAACTTCGCACAAGGTAACTACAGTCAACTCTCGTTATCTCGAATTTCACGGGACCGTGGAAATTACTTCGACATAACGAAAATTCGAAATAGAATTTTCGGCATCGAAGTTGCAAGTGTTCCAGTTTCTGTCATTTTACGCCGCCATGTTGTTACGGTCGTAAGAACGACATATTCGTGAGAATTTCTTGTTGTGATATTTATGTACATGCATCATCCTCCTCGAGAAAATGCATTTTATTTTAATTATTATTTTTACAAACAATTGTTCGAGATGACATGTTTATTGATGTTAGTACGTAACACGAAGTTTTATGACATGTTTGTGCAAATTGTTGCAAACAAATATTTGTTCAACAATGGAAGGCGCGAAAATTACAGGTAAATCGAAGATTTCAGACTGGCGAAGTGTGAAAAACATTCGACGCTAGTCGAATACGATCAGACTTCGACCCGACTTCGAGATGAACAATAGATTTAAAGTGCAAATTGGTTAATCGGGACCAAAAAATAATTCGACATAACGAAAATTCGAGCCGAATTTGAGCCGAAACTTCGAGATGGGTCTCGAGATTTCATATAGACAAAGAAGGAGAAAAATCGGGACTTGAAAAAAACTTCGACATAACGGAAAATTTGATATAAGCGAGTTCGTAATAACGAGAGTTGACTGTATCTCATGTTTGTGTAGAATGATATTATGACAGGAGTTTAATCTAGCGTTATGGTTTAGCTTCAAATTTTTTGTTGTACCATTGCCTCCTTTCCAGACATCGTACAATCTGAGATACTGTCACATATCCTGTACACATCCTCCATGATTGATGGTGCAAGCCTAATGTCAGACCTACAATATAAAACATACTTTTCTGTTACACAAGTTAAATGCATTTACACTATACATAATAGGAACATATTGTAAAGAGATTTCTATTTGCTGTTTAAAACAAGAAGGTCATGATGGCCCTATATCGCTCACCTAAGAAACATTGCTTTTGCTACATACTAAATGCAGCAAATGGGCCAAGACTGTTCCACATTACTCAAATAAGTACATCTGATTGATACTAGTAGTACTGTTAAATTTTAAGCTGGACTTTATAGAGACAAACATTCTTACAAAGTTTCATGAAGATCAGGCCATAAGTGTGGCCTATAATGCACTCATAAGTTTTTTCTAAGATTTGACCTAGTGACCTAGTTGTTGACTCCACATAACCCAGGTACAGACCTGATCTGGATTTAATAGAGATAAACATTCTGACCATGTTTCATGGAGATTGGGCCATTAGTGTGGCCTCTAGTGTGTTCACAAGAAATTGTGAATGGACTGAAGACTGACAAAGAGCAATCACAAAAGCTCACCTTGTCACTTTGTGACAGGTGAGCTAACAATCTTGAGAGATTAGTTGTCCAGTGGTAAGTGTACTTCTAACCCTTCCATTTGATTTTGATTCCAGATTGTAGGTTATACCCTTCCATGAACATTTGACAACAAACTATGAACAAGCCATCTATCAACAATTGTTTCAGTCATATATGGAAACAGATCCTAAGTTTTCCTGGAGAGTATCTTAACCAGTACTAACTTACTGCTTCCAATCTGGAGGAAAATCTACTAAGATCTCAAATTTTCATAGAAGGGTATTATCTGCCGCAACTGGGAATCAAATTTTGCAATTATCCGGTTCACAAATTTCTTGCATCGTGAACCACAGCTGGTTGGCTTGATAATCATTTTTTGGGAAAACAAGGCCAATGTGTCAATGCAATGTCATAGTCATGGCATAAATGTTTCAAATTTAAGCAGATGACAAGATGATATTTTAATGTTTTCATCATGTTTTCTTCATTGGTTGTATATACAGACTTTTTGCCTGGGAAGAAACAGCTTTGTTGTATTGAGACCTTACTGTATGTGCTAAGCTAATATAAGACGACAGGAATATTGGCTTGTTGATCATTATTGAAGTTTGTAAAGTATGAAAGCAACAAGTTACCAATTGCACCATGAGCTAGAATCTCAGTGAAGAACTGTGGTGATGATGTGTAATCAAACCATGCACCTTTAGGTAGTTTATGGTCCTCACTCACAACATGCCCTGTAAATATAGAGATCATACTTACTAGTCATGTCCAAAACATCTGATTATTCAAAAATATTTAAGCTAAAACTCAGACTTAAGATGTTATTTATGAGATTTAAATTGACTATTGGTCTTTTCGACTGGTCTGTTTTGTGGAATATGTTACAGACTGGTACCTAACTCAATATTACAGTAGGAGTACTGTAAGTGTACTGTAATATAGGGGACAGGAACCAGACTACAATCTGCTCCACAAAACAGAAGAGTCATTATGATTTCTTTTCTAGTGAATCTAAACTACTGTCGTAGAGACTTAACCACATACTTTGTAAAGGACTAATGAACATGTATAAATGGACAAGGGTGAATGAAGACGGTTCAAACGAATAATCTGTTATCAAATAGCGACAGAAAAAAGTTAAAGACCACCAATCAACCATTTCTTCAACTCCATTGACTGATCATTTTAACAGCTTTTGCGTACTGCCTTTTTATCATCCTTAGTTGCAATTAAGTATTTCCACACCTTTCATGTGAACTCGGTACATGGTTCACCCATTGCAGACGGTTCGTCCACAAAAAATGTCATAATAGTGTATTTTCAAGATATGACGTAAATTATTTAATTTAATTACAAATTAATGTTTTATTTCTAGTTAGTAAATTTAATGAACAAGACTTTGTCCGACCATAATTTATTCACTTTGTTCGAATGTAATGATGTCGCTAGCCTTACTTACAGTACAAGTTTACTTTCGATTTAAAGTAAGGATGCTATCTTGTTTACTGACAGTGTTTTGTCTCAAAGTTACCTTGTAAACTACTTGAGGTTACGATTTTAAGAGATATCTGTATATCAAAGATCGCGATCCAACGATCTCGGAGATGACGAATATTCGTACTCGATTTTCTAGCCAGACTCGTGGATATCCGAGTACCCGGTTACTCGCATCAGCCCTAGTGGCTATGGGCCTGAGGGAACTCAGTATATAGTAAAACTACATGTAACACATCTCATATAAACTTACCAGCTCTATTTTTCCTCAACTTAGCCAGCTGATACTGTATTTTACTATCCTGATATGAGACCAAGGCAAATAGAGCCACTCCTGCTAGATGGCGCCAGCTGAAAGATGACCAGTCAAACCAGCCTGCAATAATACAAGGTAAGCTTACAATATTTTCAACATGATATTTAAATGTAAGTAACACTAGCCTTTGATCATAAATGTTTGTTCAATATAATATTTTGCATTTATCACTAAAGAAACCATGCAGAGTGTCATCGATATTGAGAGGCAGTACATAGTCTAACTTGAAGCGTCATTTTAAAATAAAAAGTAACCTATCTTCTATGGCTGCTTTCAGCAGTTCAGCCATTCAGCCAACCTTTGACTTCCCCTGGTCATTGGGCGACCTATGGAAACCTGTGTTTGTGTCTCCCTGGGGAGACTATTTCTCTTCTGTTGGGTGTGCAGCCAACATCGAGATATGGCACCCAGGACTATCGAACATGTTCAGACACAGCCCTCACAGGTACCAATTCACACCTTGGTCAAGTGGAACATATGCATTCTTGCACAGAGAAATTAAGCAGTGGTCCAGACGGGGGTTGAATCCAGGACCTCTTGATCCCGAAGTGGCACCCTACCTCTAGGCCACCGCGCCCTACATATGGATGGTACGTTCTATGTCTGTCGCTGGCATGGGTGGCTAGGCACTACAGCCATTTCTTTATGGCTTTGATTGTCTTATGATGATCAGTCTTTAATTTAAATTATATGTAAAAAACCTCGAACATTAATGAATATAAACATACCTCGTCCAGACCCATCAAGTGCTGGTGCCTCTGATAGCAGTGTAATACCAGCACAGACAGTGTATAAATGTGGAGCCAGCCAATCGAGAATTCCTTGAGTTGTTTTGGTACTAAATACATTGATATACACACTCTGATACCATCGGAATAATGTATGTGTTAACAGTAAACTGCTGCCTAATATAACTGATAACTCATCTGAAATGTAAGAATATAGTCATAATAGTGTATATAGATTATAAGTCAAGATTGCTTGTTTATTCGGGTTTATAGCCATTTCACAATTTTTCAGATATACATGGTGTAGGAATCAGCTAACCAGTTTTCCTGGACAGTATTCTAAACAGTACAACCCTATCCTTCCACAATGAACAAGCAACTCCTCCACATGTGGAGGAAAATCAACAATGTTGTCAAATTTTCGTGGAAACAACTTAGTCATGTAAACCAGTACAAGTGTGATCAGAAATTCTTCCAATCAAGTACTCTGTAGGTAAAGAACCACCAAATGCCTACGGGGGCCAAATGGTGATACACTCAAGTAGTCCTTAAAAAAACTTTGGCTTGCCTGTAAATGGGAATATTTCTTGACAAGTGTGCACTGGAGTGATGAAATTGAGTTTAGAAAATCTGGAATATCTTGGTATTCTCACATTGATACCATAGTGAAAGTAGAATCGGGTAAAACCCGGATTGAATCTGTCCGGACATGTGTAAAAATTAAAAATAGGTAGACCATGTTTGATGGACGAAATTTTTCTTAGAAGATACATGACCCATCTTTTTCATTGTATTATTTTGAAGCTTAAAGGTACTTCTTTAAAATGATATATGTCTTCCTGCTGGCCATAGACTAAAAGATGTAAAATTCTGGGGCCTACTATTGTAACTTTACATTGAACTAAAGAGCAACTTTTTTTGGTGGTTTCTAACCTGTAAACCATGAATGTATAAGTTTAACTGTTGAACTGCAACAACGCATGTCTTTTTACAATAAGTAAAATGCACATTGGTACACATCTCTGGCTTAGAATTAGAAAGTCATAAATACAAAATCAATATTTTGAGAAAACAAGTAAAAAGTGTCTGAAAACTACTCTTTACTTATGGAAAAACAAGCTTTTTAAAATTCAGTTTGGTCAACTGACCACTTCCTATTTTCATGAAAATAGGCTCTGAGCCTCATAATAATCGCCTTGAGATGCAGATTTCAAATATGCAGGAGTCTTCTAAGGTACGACCTCCTAATTCTAAGCAAGCAAACATGTTTATCAATTCATAAATGAGCTTTATTTGTATACAATCTGGTTGATGTCAAGTATTTTGCTTATTTAGTAATCATATAAAAATATATATATCTGTAAGAGACTGTTTTAACAACTTCTTTTACCTACATTAAACAAAGGCATGCTGATGTACGGACAGGGTGTGGACACCATGATCCTCAGATTCAAGATCACAATGAAGAACATTCATCCAGACAGACATTCCAGCAAAAGATCATGTCTCCAGGCAGGTGGCCCAGTGGCGGTGACATAATGATCTTTAAAATTAATCCAGTCTTAATTTTGAGATTGTCTCAATATTATGCGATCTTTATGTTAAGGTTTTACTATAACCAAAGTGACTTACCTGTACTTGTAACGCCAGGATTAGATACACGGTCAACTAAGTTCTGAAGCCATCCAAAGTTAGTGATACCAAAACAGTAGGAGTTATACGCGGCGATACAAACTGCTCCATTCAATCCAATACCAAGAAAGAGTCGACGAATAGGTCTGAAAACAATTACAGATAATATTACTCAACCACATTAACCAGGGCTGGTATTCAATATTGATCTTACTTGACTTAAGGATTAGGACAACCAATCAGATCACACCATATACAACTCTTGGTCAGTAACAGGCAATATGATTGGCTATCCTTATTCTCCGATTCTCCAATATTGAATACCATTCCTGGTCTTCTTACATGATTAAACAGTTGTTTTCTTGTATATATTTACACTCGGTCCTTGTTATTATGAACAAATACTATAACAAATTGACTTTGTACTCTTAACAGTTTCTTGACATTTATTATGCATGAATATGTCACAAACTTTTTGTATGGAATATATCAATACCGGTCTACAAACTTGAAAGTTTGTGTGTAACCAAAATCTGAAGTCAAAATCCTCATTCAAGTACATGGTCTATCAAGTACTTGTGGGGAGCAGTGGCCTCCAGGTAGGGCGCACGCTTTGGGATGGAGAGGTCCCGGGTTCAACCCCCATCTGGACCACTGCTTCAGTTCTCTGAGCAAGAATAACCCACATAGAAGACAACTTGAATTATCACTGTCGTGAACAGGGCCCTGTGGTAGCATGTCGTAAGAGGGGGAGGGGAGGAGTGTAGAAGTATAGTGGGGTTGCATAATTATCAGCGCTATAAGTTTCTGTACTCAGACACAATAACAAAGTCATATCTCAAACTTTCATGTGTTGATGCCTGAAATAAAGTAATTCACTCCCTTCTAAAATTTAATTAAAGTTGTTTGACAAGCGCAGGTTTAATTTCCTACATAGAAACCATTTTGAACTTTGACTTTTATAAAGTTTGGAAATATGTTTGACAGACTAAAATTGCACACTGAATTCATGAAATCATGACATTGGTTTTATTGACATTGCCCTGTTCCTGATTGGCCAATATTGTTTGCAAGATGGAAATACACAAAACAGAACTACATTAATCTGTTTGTTTTGTGTGCAAGTGTTAAGGGGAATCAGTCAAAAATTATTAAAGTTTTAAAGAGTTGTCGCCCTTTGCTAAAAATGTGTATATTGTTTTTGCTCCACATACATGTACTTATTGTCGTAGTCAATAGAAGTAAGTATAGCAATTTCATTTGAATATCTTGAACCATGTTTTAAGTTTGACCAATGTGATAGTTTTTGAAGCTAAAAAGGGGCATAAGTCAAAATTTATCAAAGCTAGAGTTGTTGCCCTTTGCTAAAGATAAGCGTATTATCACTGGCAATAATTATAGCAAGTTTCATTTGAATATCTACTATCGTTGTGAAGTTAAGAAGAAAAAAGATGAAAAATGAGTAAATTTGAATTTAACAAAGGGCCATAATTCTTCCAATATTGTAGCTAGAGTAATGTAACTTGTCATAAAATAGTGTTTAGTTGTTGTGAGCTTTATGTTTAAAATCTCAAGTTGATATCTTCAATGGTTTTCAAGTTATCAAGAAAAAAAGCTGAAAATTGATGAAAATTTGAATTTTACAAAGGGCCATAACTCTTCCAATATTGTAGCGAGAGTTATATAACTTGCCATAAAATAGCGTACTGTTGTTGTGAGCTTATGTTTGAAGTTTGAAGTCAATACCTATAATGGTTTTCAAGTTATTAAGAAAAACTTGAAAAATGTGGACGGACGGACAGGGTGATTACTATAGGGCACGCAAAAAAAAATTTGCGGGGCCCTAATTAGTGGTGTAACAGTATCCTGCGGTCCACGATACACCGCAAAATTTAGCTCCACACGGTTCACTGAGCAACATTACTAAATTTTGATACGGTTTCGGTACAAGATTTTTATGAACTAAATAATATTCTGACAACAAAAACATGCTGCAGCCTACTGATTGTGTTAATTAACATGTATCCGTCATTTTAATTGGAACATGCTAGATGTCTACCAACTCGCAGTAAACAAATTAAATTATTTTAAGCAGCTATTAGAGAGAATATCATACCAAACCGAATGTACCGAACCGTAAGAAAAATTAACATTACATATCATGATGTGAGCATATTGTTACACCCCTAAAGACAATGCATATTTACCTTTTTGTAAAACTGCACATTCCTTTTTCCCCGTCAAAGTCTCTACTACCAGCCCCAGTTACTGCATGATATAGCCCTTTAATGACATAGGCTCCAGATAATGAGGTCCACAGTAGGCCAAGGCCTGACATGGACCCTAAGTGACCCGGTAGATTGTACATTATATGTCTCTATCAATTCACTGTGATGGATTGCTAAAACGAAAAGAAATAAACTAAAAATAGTACATCTACTGCATTGTATGTATCAATCAGACTCGTCTTATACTAAATAGGTCCCAAATCACCAGGACATTGGACAATGTGTCACCAGGACGCTGGACAATGTATCACCAGGACGCTGGACAAGAAATTAAATCCCCCATAAATATTAATGATTTTACACAGTATTTGTTAATCAGGGCTCAACACTAACACTGGTCCGCTGGTCCGAGACCAGTGAAAATCCAGAAGGACCAGTGAAAATTCTGGAGGACCATGCAGTAACTGTCCTATTTACAAATTGGGCGCTTTTGCCCTGTCGGACCAGTGGCCAAAATAGTTAGTGTCTAGGCCTGTTAATAATTCATTTCAGGAAAACTGGTAATATGTCAACTCTCAACACCACATTAAGATAATAAAATGGTTGAAAAAAGACGAATCTGTATATACAGATTTGTGAAATAAATCCGTAAAAAACTCTATAAAAAATCTGACTCCAGTTATTTAACATCTATCTGTTACACATTTATCGTCCTTCTCATCAAATTGACAAGTATGAGGAGTACACTTTCCCACACTTCCAACACATTCATTGTCAACAAAACATTTCTATACTATTACATGTACTTTTATCATAAATTTAATGAAATAATTTAAGGATCTTAGAAATGCATATTATCCTAAAGTTGAAGCCGTTTTGTTCTCTGCATGCGCAGTCAGTCAACTGTGACTATAGTGTCTGCATACAGTTATACCTGGATCTCACTCAGGTCACCTGAATTAAACAGCCATTCGTCTTAAGCAGCCACTGCTTTTAAATTCCAAAATGCTGAATAAACCTAAACCTGTACTGAACAGCCACATGATTTAGCCAGCTACATTTGAAGTACAGGGGTATAATTTTGACCGAATGCTGACTTACACAATATTCATTTTTTTACGAACAAAGGGCACAAAGCTGAAAGCAAAACATTTATAAACAGCTGAGCATAACAGAGCAGAGTATAACAGTGCAGAACAGAATAAAACTGATCTGAGCATTAACAGAGCAGAGTAAAACAGAGCAGAACAGAATAAAACTGATCTGAGCATAACAGAGCAGAACATGTACAGAAATGTGCATAACAAAACTGGAACTGGGCAGCATCATAAAAAGCTGAATAGGAGGACAATACAGAATTGAAAGAGGCATGGAGGAGAATGGTGGATGGCAAATTGAATGAGATGGGTCACTGACTTGAAAAGAAGCAGAAAATATAGCCAGGAACAGACCAAAATGGAGACAGCTGACATCAGCCTTATGTGTCGAAGTACACACAGAGGAATAAATAAAATAATAATAACAGAATTGAGCATAGCATATGAGGAGTACAAGACAAAGTAACTGAGCACAACATGACAGAAATGAGCAAAACAGAGCAGATAAAACAACAAGATTTACCGAATCTGTAGATGTAACAACCATGAATCAGAGAAAACAAACCACTGACTGAGTGACTGTATGGAGTATGTTTTAAACATACAGGTAATCTTAGCTTAAGTACTTCAACATATACATACAAGTTGTCAATACTAGTACATAGTAAACATCTTACTCTGATTTTACAGATATAATTTATGACAATCTCAACCATAAAATAGCGGTTCAACAAGTACAATATATTATCACATATTTCACCTAAACTTCAAGTTTAATTATTATCTTCAGTGAATGAATCAAGATTTACTTACAGGATTTAAAGGGAGGTGCCATAAATAAATGCTGAACCCCCTAGAGACTTACTAGCAGGAAAATATTGAGAGTGACCTCCTTATCAAGCTATGAAATATATCTATAATTTTGTTATGGACGTTTGATACAGTTGTTTATGCGCATCATTTCTGCGCATATACCTTAACCGGAAATAGAGGCCGCGTTTGGCACTGGATTGTTTGAAAATTGGGCAAAAAATAATTTCACTGAGCAAATAATAGGAAAACACCCTGCGTGAAATAGCGGTTACATATTCATTAATTTTTTGTGAAATTAGAAATTATTACTTTGGTTACCTGTACCAATTTATAATGAGTGTTTGTATTGCCTGGGACTACACAGATCCCCTTCTACTGATATATAGGGAATGAATTAATGGTCTCTTGACTAAAATTGTGAAGATTATTCAAGTGAGCGATTCAGGGCCCATCTGTGCCCCCTTGCTATATGGAATGCGACGTCACTGACAAATTGGGGAAAAGGGGAGATAATTCAGTCATAATAGCACAAAGTGTAGCGTGAAAACCTATGTTTTATTTTAATTTTTAGATAAAGTACACTTTAATCAACATCCTTAGACAAGAATAAATTATGACAAGACTAGAAATTATGAGAAAAACATATATGCAAAATGTACTAATTTGGCCTTTTTTCAATACCAAAAGCGTATAGGAAATTTTGAATTATATGTGTTTGTTCATACAAACCCATGACAATAATTTTAACAAGAAAAAATACCGATTTTAATGCAAAAATGAATAAATTGAGAAACATCAGAATTGTTGGTCATTTTCTTGAAAAGTGATGTGCAAAAGGCCCCATGACCCCTTAAATAGTACCGCGACATACCTTTTTTATTTCACATATTGCTTCAGAATATAATAAACTGTAATATAGCCTAATTTTTGGTATCATTTAAAAAAAATAATAACCCTATCAAACGTCCTTAAAATCAAATTCAAAAGCAGGTCAGATTTCTTCCTAGGATAAGTTTGATATCTACCTTGGACCAGTCTGGTTTAATTTACAGTCTACCTAAGTCAAGTCTATCTAGGTACCTAGTACCAGCTTGATGACTACCTAGGTACCTAGGACCAGCCTGATGTCTACCTAGGTACCTAGGACCAGCTTGATGTCTACATAGGTACCTAGGACCAGCTTGATGTCTACCTAGGTACCTAGGACCAGCTTGATGTCTACCTAGGTACCTAGGACCAGCATGATGTCTACATAGGTACCTAGGACCAGCTAGTCTACCTAGGACCAGTTTGGTTTCTACCTATGACCAGTTTGGGAACAATTGGTTTCTACCTAGGACCAGTTTGGTTTACAGTCTACCTGGGACCAGTTTGGTTATACCTAGGACCAGTTTGGTTTACAGTCTACCTGGGATGAGTTTGATGTCTACCTAGGACCAGTTTGGTTTCTACCAAGGATCAGTTTGGTTTCTAACTTAGAGGACCAGTTTGGTTTCTAACTTAGAGGACCAGTTTGGTTTCTACCTAGAACCAGTTTGGTTTCTACCTAGAACCAGTTTGGTTTGCAAGTCTACCTGGGACCAGTTTGGTTTCTACCTAGAACCAGTTTGGTTTCTTCCTAGAACCAGTTTGGTTTGCAAGTCTACCTGGGACCAGTTTGGTTTCTACCTAGAACCAGTTTGGTTTCTACCTAGAACCAGTTTGGTTTCTACCTAGAACCAGTTTGGTTTCTACCTAGGACCAGTTTGGTTTGCAGTCTACCTGGGACCAGTTTGGTTTCTACCTAGGACCAGTTTGGTTTGCAGTCTACCTGGGACCAGTTTGGTTTGCAGTCTACCTGGGACCAGTTTGGTTTCTACCTAGGACCAGTTTGGTTTGCAGTCTACCTAGGACCAGTTTGGTTTGGTTTCTACCTAGGACCAGTTTGGTTTGCAGTCTACCTAGGACCAGTTTGGTTTCTACCAAGGACCAGTTTGGTTTGCAGTCTACCTGGGACCAGTTTGGTTTACAGTCTACCTAGGACCAGTTTGGTGTATAGTAAGCGAGAGAAGGCATCATGTGACATGTTATAGAAATTCCATACATTCTGTTTAACATGTCTAAAAACAGATTGGCCGATTTTGATTGAACGTGGAAAATATAATTAGGATGGTTTCAAACAACAATAATGTCATTACCCACGCAGGAAATCATGGCATGTCCCTTTAAATATCATGTTCCTATTTCCTTGAGAGTACAGAACAGGCATAAAGTAACAACTCTCAGTCAAAGCTGCTAGAAATATGATCTAACCTCAAAGGCATAATATCACCATAATCATTATATGTATAATATTGCACACACAAAGTATTGTATTGTATAAAACATAATACATGTACCCCAAAAATATTTCATTATAGCAAAACTTAATACACCACAAAACAGGCAATACAAAGTCAATACTGTGATAGAAAGGGAGACAACTCTGGACTACACAATCTGCAAATTAAACGTGTATTTGTTTGTTCCTTCCAGTCTTAAATGTCGTTAACCATTTTACTAAAAAAATACCAACTTTCTTGATTACTGTTTTATCAAGGCACTTACTGAAATCGTTAATTAACTTATAATTTGTTTACTATTATAAAGTGTGGTAAATAGAGCTGCAATACTAATAATGATTCATTTAATGAATTTCCACAAACCATATCTGTCACCAATTTGCAGTTGTTAAAGAATCATAAAGAAATTAAATTTGAGCGTAACTTTAAGATTTTCGTAAATGCTTTGATAAAACAGTACCTAGGACTGTATCCTAACCAGTACTAACATGTGGAAGAAAATCAACATTGTAGTAAAATTTTCATAGAAGCAGCAAGCAGACATCGAACCCTGGAGATATCCGGCTAACACATCCAACCCACAACCAGACATTGAACCCTGGAGATATCCGGCTAACACATCCAACCCACAACCAGACATTGAACCCTGGAGATTGCCGGCTAACAGATCCAACCCACAACCAGACATTGAACCCTGGAGATATCCGGCTAACAGATCCAACCCACAACCAGACATTGAACCCTGGAGATTGTCGGCTAACAGATCCAACCCACAACCAGACATCGAACCCTGGAGATTGCCGGCTAACAGATCCAACCCACAACCAGACATCGAACCCTGGAGATTGCTGGCTAACAGATCCAACCCACAACCAGACATTGAACCCTGGAGATATCCGGCTAACAGATCCAACCCACAACCAGACATTGAACCCTGGAGATTGTCGGCTAACAGATCCAACCCACAACCAGACATCGAACCCTGGAGATTGCCGGCTAACAGATCCAACCCACAACCAGACATTGAACCCTGGAGATTGTCGGCTAACAGATCCAGTCCACTTAGCTGTGGATCTTCAATGCAATGATGATGTCTAGCTAGTTTGATCTAAGAAGATACCCTTGCAATCCAATCACTGTCCTATCATTGGACGGCATATACTCCTGTCTAATCAAGCTAGGAAGCCTGAAGGACATCGGCAAGAGTACTTTAAGTCATATGCATTGCTATCAGTCGGTGTCTGCACAATACCTTAAGACATTTGGTACACATCAGATCCACGGACATAATGTCTGGCGCCCGGGTGATTTGTGACATACCGTAAAAAACTGAGTTCAATCTTCAGATTTGTCTGTATTAAATTCAATTCAGACTCTAATTTCAGCAAAATCTCAATTTGAGCTGAGATTTCTACTTGAGATGCATCAGGAGATCTGGGCCAGAATGCCGAAACCTTAGCTGAAATGTCGATTTTTTAATGACACATTAATAAACCCTGGTTTTGCAATTACATTAATAACAGTAAGTTGAAAGTTTTCATTTAAGTGAGAATTTAATTACAGAGGATTTTTGTCAGAAGTATTACCGTAAATACATCCGGGAATATAACAGTTCAGTCGACCTATATTGTAAAACATTTGATAATCATTAACGAGACCTTGACGTTAACAGCTAAAAGCTAACAGCATGCAGGAACAATATCAATCAAACAAAAACTGTAGAAAGAGGGCAAATCCAGTGTATTGGAAAGGCACATTATTACAATACTGAACACAGGTAGATATTCAAACACAGAGAAAACATTCATCACTAATTAACTCATTAAGAATAGTATGTAAAAACAGGTTGAACACGTTTCTTACCGCATTTATATATATACGAGTCTCCAGAGCAGAAAAAAATCCAACCAGTACAAAATGTTTTAAGTTAGTCTTTACCAGGTAAAAGTAAAAACCGCACTCCGATATTATAATTGTCAGAATGTGTATTAAGATTATTACATGTAACACATCAGCCTAAATCGACAAGCGATTTCAACAGAGCATAACAGTAGTATATGCAATTATATTCTTGCGGTTAAATACTACTTTATAAAACACATATATACTATCAATCACATTCAATCTGTACTTTTACCATCGATCCATTTGTTTCCACTCTCCAGCTCATGCAGAACTATGTCATTAACAATGATAGTAGATCTAACTTCTCAACCTTATAATCATAAATTTTGTAATAGCTACAGAACACAGTTATAGGGCCATTGTAATACTGTACAATGATCATTTTTAGAGGGAGCTGAATTTTTATTGATTTATTTCGTTTGTTGAACACAACCACGAAATCTAATCTTACAAGTAATCGACCTCCCATATACAGACCATTGGTTTACTCTTCCACAAATTTACGTCCCCACAAAATTGTATTTTATCAAAATCCATGAAATTTTATACTCACGAAAATAAGTGATCTTACAGTATTGCATTATCCCTACTAAAGCATGTAATAGCTACAACATCTTTAGCAGGGGTTCCATTTGACTTGGGAATAGGGGTTTTCACCATGAAATTTCCAAAAAGCCACATTTTGACCATCAAGATTTTGGTTTGAACAGTCATTTTCGCTTAAAATAATGTGCATTTTGCCTATAAAATGGTTAAATTTAGTCATAAGTATTGAAATGACCCTTCAGATTCAGAAGCTAGTGGAACCCCTGTTAATAGGACCACTGTAAAAGTGCTGACAATACTTTAGCATGTATTGGAGCTACATAATAAACAGATAACTGTAAGGGCCATTGTGTTATTGCAGCAAGAAGTTCAAAATTTAATGACTCTATCTTGTATGAAATAGCTACAGAATATATTTAGGGCCACCAAAGTTCGAACTACTCACACAGTAAATGCAAATACTACATAATACAGGTCATTTGGTAAGGTTGAACCAATATTTACCGCTATTTTTCTGATATGTTATGTATATTTATTATAAATTCACGTTAACTTTCAAGTTGACTGCGTGGCCTAGTGGTTAAGATCTATACTCAGAAAATTCTTTTTATATGGGCTGTGGGTTCGAGTCCGCTGCTAAACCCTTGTTTAATAATTTTACTATCATAACACATGAGGGTTTTTTTTATAAATTTTATAACTTAATGAATAATAAAATTATGTTTTAGGTTTAATACAAATTTGCTTTGTTTCGGTAATTTTATGATTTTAGTCTGGATATTGTATGGAATGCTCAGATGACAATCTGGTTGAATTACAAACGTTTTTCATCATTGGTTTTGCTGGAATCACCACTCTTCATGCTCTAAGAATATTATGTAGAAACGTCAAAATTAGTTCAAGCATTTTCTCTGGTAATACAAGGAGCACAGTTTGGGTGACCGTTGACCGATATTTCTGTTCAACATTCTTGACGTGGGAATGTGTTTAAGGATTAAAATACAAAGGAAGTATATATATTTTAGAAATATATATAAAATAGACATGCACGCGCATGTTTTATTCAGCAAATTAAAATAAATTAAAAATGGGTGGGATTCGAACCCAAGCAAAACAATCTTAAATATATCCATAAGCAGTAGCTTAACCTACCGCGCCATGGAGGACGATGTATGATACAATTTCAAATACTAGTTTCTAATCCGAATACATCCCTTTTACCTGGATTATTTCATTATTAAAAGTACAGTTACGCCCGAATGATTGTGGTTTATCTATAGAAACCCAGCATGAAAGCATGCCTCCCCTTTTCAGAAGACGAGTCGGTGTTTGGATTACCAAAGTTAAAAATATACCTATAGTTTGCTTGTTTATGTGTCAAGCATGATGTTGTCAAAGATATAATGTATACATGCAGAAGCATACAGTTCATTGGCATGGTAGGATGTGAATTGTTTTAGAACGATTTGTGGTTTTGCAAAATTGAAACCGATTTCACCATGCAATCGAATCGAAGTCGTAATCGTCCCAGTCCTAGATGTATCTTGATAATAGAATAAAAGAACATCAAGTAAGTGCAGTTTGTTTATCAATTATACAATTGAAAAACAACATTGTCAGTTGACCCAGTGTTGCATTTTTAGATGTACAAGGTATATATCGTCGCTTATCTTCGCAAAGGACGTATCTTCATTGTTGCGCAAAAACTTTTATTTGCTATTCAGAAAATACAGTGATTTATGTGTCATTTGCGAAGACTCCCGTGCTTGTAGCCAATCTAATAAAGAATGACGTCATATTATACACTCAACCAAATTCCTAATCGGTCACTTATCATAGTACCAAAATTTCTGTCACAAAAGTATTTAAAATAATTATGTTTTATCCGTTTTAAATGTAATGCTATGCGTATACAACATAAAAATAAAAAATAATGAAGAGCCTACTAATTTCTTTAACATGATTGTTGATTCTTATAAGCAACAACCCTCAAAACCAGAAATCACATATTAATAACAGCAAAGGCATTATCAGTAACCCCTTTATTAAACATTATATATAGTAATCAATAATTTTATATGGACAATTAGACAACAATTATAAGCAAGTAGCAAAGTTTCACTGCGAAAGGTCTTTTAGTTGAGGAGATATACCAAATTTAAAATCATCGACTTGTGAGATTTGACTTGATTTGGATAGTTACAACGTTATTCACCATAGGAATTCAGTGTTGCCTGTAAGGTTCAAACGTGTTAATAGGTTGCTTTAATTGAAACACAGGGAAGACAATTGACAAATGAAAAAGTGTATAAAATTTGACTAATATATCACCCCGTGGGACAATAGTGCGGACAAATTTTATACGGACCAACCTCAAGCATGACTCCAATATAGCCCCCATATACTATGTATCTGGGGGTATTATTATCCTAGAGTTATACTCCTTGTCTATAGAATAATTGTCTTATAATAATAGATAAGTGTACCCAGTTTCAATGCAACAGCGTTGATACAGTAAACAAGAGGGCCCATAGGGCCCTGGGTCGCTCATCTGTCGTAGTAGAACATTAAACCCCTTATGGTGACCTAAGTAATAATTTATATTTTATGAATAAGATTCAGGAAAATTCAGCCCCTATTGCAAGCTTTTTCTAGATGATTGCAAGATTTGATTAAGTGACCTAGCGTTTGACCCTATATGACCTAGTTTCAAACTTGACCTAGATTTCATAAAGACAAAGATTCTAACCATGTTTCATGAAGATTGGGCCATAATTGTGTCCTAGCTCTAATGGATCACAAGCTTTTTCTAAGATTCAACCTAGTGACCCAGTTTTTGACCCCATATGACCCAGTTTTGAACTTGGCCTAGGTGTCATATAGACCAACATTCTGACAAAGTTTCATAAAGATTGGGCTATAATTGAGTCCTCTAATGTGTTCACAAGCTTTTTCTAAGATTTGACCTTGTGACCAAGTTTTTGACCCCACATGCATGACCCAGTTTCGAACTCGACCTAGATATCATACAAACAAGCATTCTGACCATGTGCATGAAGATTGGGCATCAACTGTGTCCACTAATGTGTTCACAAGCTTTTTCTAAGATTTAAACTTGTGACCTCGTGTTAGACCCCACATGACACAGTTTCAAACTTGACCTGGATTTTATACAGACAAACATTCTGACCAAGTTTCATGAAGATTGGGCCGTTACTGTTGCCTTTAGTGTGTCCACAAGCAATTGTGGACGGTCAGACAACAGACAAAGAGTGATCACAAAAGCTCAACCTCGGCCTGTCACTAAAAATAATGCGACAGGTGAGCTCACAAAATATTGAACTTTATTAAAAACTTTGACTTTAACCTGAATGCCCCAACAAACGGATAGTCCAAGGTCTTTGACGATGATCATTCATTTCATTTCATTTCGACACATCAGTGTAAATAAAAGACCATTTAGGTATCCAGAACTAACAAACGGACAGACCATTCAATCCTAATATAAAAACTGGGGTCTTGGTTTTGATCAAAGATCATATAAGTAGACCACGGAAATATATCCGTGAGTAGACGTATTTTTTGTTTTAATAGACAGGTGCATAAGCTGGGAATATCATGAAGACCCTAGAAGTGTAATACAAACACAAATCTATAAGACCAATATTGCACGATTTGCTCGCAGAAAATGATATATTCAACGCAAGAACCTTGTTATATATTCATGCATTATGTAAGGATCCAGTTAATATCTTCATACAATACATACACACTAACTGACCAATGTACAGCATGTCCTAGATTATGACACTTGAGTCTTGACATCAAATACAGAAGCAAATGATACGTTGACGTTTGTAGGTCAACAAAAACATGTTTACAAGTGCACAGTTATGTTGCATGAACACAATGAAATCAATACATACATAACTTTACAGGGGCGTCTGCGAAACAATGAAAATACAAGTTCCCTGTTAGTGTACCTGTGACACTGTGTGTTAGAACACCTGCCCGAGTCTTTACTATAGTACGCGGTTGTTATATCCTTTATTTATACTTACGTTAAGTATCGACACTCCGACGAGGTTTATTCACCGAAATCTGATGTGTTAAATTCATATGCATCGGTGAATTTTATAAAACAGACGTGGACTCACACAGCAGAACAAGTGGAAATACAACCTGTATCCAATTAAGCGTCACGCTCTGTCGCAGTGATCTCCCTTTACATACAAGGGAATCATAACGCAAGTGTAAAACCCGGAACACCCGTTATCTCGAAGTAAAATTTACGGAACTCACAAATCCCTAAATAACTTTTTTATTTAGTCATATATTTTAGTTATTTTAGTCGCATATCAAAGATAACCCTAACCCCTTTTTAAATATATAAATAGTATATTATCAAAAAGGATAAATATTGTTGAAAAATATTCACGAAATGTCATATTTTTTCACTTATAATTTACAACCATCGGAACTGCAAGTCGTCAGGTGAGCGCTATAGGACAAATGGTCGGCCCAAAGATTGAGAAAACAAGTTGAAATTTGCTTGGTTCTCTAAAGATAAGAGTAATATTTTTTGTACCGGACTATAAAATCGCACCGAGGGCCTGAAGTCCAGTGCCTATATGCTGCACAGCCTAGGCATACTGCATTCTGCAAGTAACGGAGTTAACGCGCCATGTTATGTGGATGTCCACCCTGTCAGTGATTGGGCTCCTCGATAGCCTAGTGACCGGTAGAGCATCCGTTTGGACTAAGGGAGGTTCTGAGCATACATGGGTTCGATCCCAAAAGACGAAATAATAATGGTACCAGTATTTACCTTGCTAGATGCTTAGCATAAAAATGAACTAGTTTCTCTTCTCTCATACTCTCGTGGCGATGGGCGAACATCATAAGTTTCGAAAGTGATTAATATACATTGTATCAGTTGGAAAGCGTGTTTAACAATTTACCTAAAACAAATAAGTATAAACAAAGCTTTAATTTCTCCTCTTCTAACTTCATAAGATATCGGTCATGTCGCGACCCAGACGTTGTGTGGTATAATACGAGGCAAGAATGTGATATGTAGGTACTTTGTCGTTGACTTACTAGATAAATGGTTCATCCATGTGTTCTCACAGTCCCCATACCTCAAAAAAAATGTATGCCCCCCGGTAATATTTGGCCCCCAATACGACGCTTGAAAGACCCCTATTCCTGACTACCTACTTTAGGCTTGTGTACGTGTTATTCTTTCAATCATGGCTACGCATCTGTCATACACAACAGTGCTGCACAAGTATATGTTGCCCCGGTGAGGGGCAGCGACGGAAATACACGGGACTTTAGGTAGAAGAAAATTCCCGATATAATAGGCGGGAATTTGACCCGCCGAATGATTCCGGGTCCTGGAAAAAAGTTGGCTTTGGCCAACTTATAGTATTTTAGATCCTGCTATTGGGAATTTAAAATGCCACAAAATTGCACATTTGAAGATGGCGGGCATTTTGATACACCAAACATCTCCCACTGTGGGGATTTAGAGAAAATGTTTGGCTCTAGAATGGGAAATTAGCCCACAAAGTGTAAACATTTCTAATTCCCCTGGGTCTGCCCCCTTGTGGCAAAGTATTGATAGGTGCATTAGCCACGGCAGCAATCCCGATACACCACTTCCCAGTCCTGTCAGAGAATTGTACTGATTCATGTTTTCATAAATGTGTCCGCAAATTAATGAAAAAAACCAACAACACACCCTTGATGCGCCAATAATCTCAATGGAAACCCGTCAACAAGACTGGGAGAACATTCTTGCCTCCTACCAGTATTATAGATATCAATTTGGAACTTCCAAGGTGAATATACCTCATTGAGGGGAAGTGCAGTGCCCTAGAACAATAACTCTTCATTGCATATGTATTTAGTTATCCCCCTTCGTAATTTTTCATTCTTAATTCATGTACGGACTATTACTCATGCAGCATTAGAGATATCAATTTGAAACTTCATAGGTGAATATACCTCATCGAGTGGAAGTGCAGTGCCAAAATCCATAGCACGTTATTGTATATTATTTGAGTTATGAACCTTTGTACCTTTTAAACTTACTTCTTGTCCAGGCCATAACTCCTACATTATGGGAGGTATTGATTTGAAACTTTATAGGTGAATTGATCTCATTGCGGAGAAGTGCAGTGCCATAAAAGCATAATTCTACCTTATTTATTTTTTTTACTATCGCCCTTTGTCATAGAAATTAATGCTTGACCAGCCCCTTATTTGAACACTATTGATTGAAACTTAATGATAGAGACCTTCAAGAGGACGTGCAGTGTCAAAGAACCATAACTCTACAATATTGTTTTATACCTGTTTCTTATCTGTGTATCTGTAATATGTCAGACAAGTACTTGCTTCGGGGAGTATACTTCGGTTTTACAGATTACTCGTTGGAAATTGGTTGTCAAATTTCCCTCCCATGTGCAGATAGTCCTGTCTAATTCCTAGGGGTGTGGTTGTTCATATAATACCTATCAAGTCTAACCCCCGCTCAATGTGACGACAGGGTTTATCAAATTCACGCACATCGGGGAAAGTTTTAATGTCTTATTCCCCGTAACCCCCCTCTGGAGGAAAACATTGATAATTGCATATACGGGAGGTAATCCCTCAACTGGAGTGTCCTACGTCCCGGGTGAGGTATGTATAGCAAGACAGACGACGCTTGAAAGTAGTTCTATTTACATCTAAAAAACGTTCCGGTATGTACACCTCCTGTGACGGAGGCTGGACTGCTATAGTGTTGTGGAGCTAAGTCTTGAAGGCCTCTATAGATTTGAGATGTCCGTGATAGTGGTTGGGAGTCTATTCCAGTCCTGCATAATACTCGGGAAGAAGGAATTATTACACATGTATATGGAGGCGTTGGCAGATGATAAATATAGCCTGTGGGCCTATCTGGTCCTTCTGTCACTAGACCTCATGATGGTGGACGCCGTTGGGATATCCACCAGGGAGTGCCTGATCTTGAATAGCATGGACAGTCGCAGGACTCGGCGGCGATCGACAAGAGGCTCCCAGTCGAGTGAACTTACCATGCCTGTGACACACCCCGGGGTTCTGTCAGTATAGTTGTTACGCAAATTACAAGCAGGCTGTACTTTGTTGATGTCATCCTCTCTGTGGGGATCCCAAGAGAGTGATGCATACTCCTAGATGGCCGGACCAGTGTCTTGTAGGTGGCATCTCTCACAGCCCTGCTGCAGTCCCTGGGTTGCGTCTGAGGAAACCTAGCTGTTTGGAGGCCTTACTAAGTAGCCGTGGCTTGTGTGTGTTTCTCCCAATAGAGGTCGTTGCTGAGGGTCACAGCAAGGTACTTCGCACTGTCCACTACTTGTAATTTTTTTCCATGGAGGCAGTACGAGGGTTGTTCGAAAAGAAATGCAATTCCATGCATATCTTGGTATTTTTAGGGGTTTCGACTATTGTCTGCACTTGTGTAAAATTTGGTTGAAATCCATTCATCAGTATGGTCTTAATGTATGCTTAATAAACACTTACTAATTTATACTAAGCTAAAACAACGTTCGAAATACGTATCCTCAAACTGACTAAAATTATGCCTTATATCAAAGAAAGGTCTAAAATTAATTTAAGTGATAAATTTATACATGGTGAACCTTTTGACCGAAAAGGACATCGTACGGTGTCTTTTAGCATTATAACACTTTTGTTACATGTTTCAAGGTAGGTCAATAGCATCTGAAAGCCAACAACAATAGTGGCCAACTGAAAACAACAACAATCAAACACAACATTGATTTAAATGATTGGAACACGGCGAATGTGTGCCCCATATACAAGAAAGGAGACAAGTGTAATCCCGCCAACTATAGGCCCATTTCACTCACTTGTGTCCTATGCAAGCTGCTGGAGCATATAGTTGCTTCAAATGTTGTTGCACACCTAGACTCGAATGACATCCTGTATGACCTGCAACACGGATTTCGATCCAAGCGGTCATGTGAGACCCAACTTGTCATGCTGGTGGAGGATCTACTTCGAGGCTCTTTATCAGGCCAGCAATCTGACCTGATATTGCTAGATTTTTCAAAGGCTTTTGACAAAGTTAACCATGAGAAACTTATATTTAAACTCCATCAGTATGGCATCAGGGGTCAAACACTACAATGGATCCGAGCATTCTTGTCCAACAGGTCTCAACAAGTCGTGCTTGAAAATGATACTTCAGACAGTGTACCTGTCACATCTGGAGTACCACAGGGATCAGTACTCGGGCCCATACTTTTCCTTATATATATAAACGACTTACCCGATGACATCAAATCCAAGGTCAGGCTGTTTGCTGATGATACCGCGGTGTACTTGGCAGTATCAAATCTGCAGGATGCAAAGCTCCTGCAGGATGACCTAAACAGACTCCAGGAATGGGAAGCATTATGGGACATGGACTTCAACCCACAAAAGTGCACTGTTATACAGGTGACACGCTCAAAACATCCAGTCCCATCCATATACACCCTACATGGCCAAACCCTGGAGAATGTGACATGTGCCAAGTACCTCGGGGTTGATATCAGCAGCGACCTGACCTGGACACATCACATAGACCGGGCAACAACATCAGCCAACCGTACGCTGGGGTTTCTGAAGCGAAATATACGTACACAGAGCCCCAGCGTACGGCAAATAGCATACAAAGCCCTAATACGCCCAGTCATCGAATATTCATCCCCTGTCTGGAGCCCGTACACCAAGGACCTCATAGACAGGGTAGAGATGATCCAAAGGCGGGCTGCTAGGTGGGTATGTAGCGACTACTCATACTACTCCAGTGTAACTGGTATGCTAGAGAAGCTTCGTTGGAGATCCCTACAAGACAGGCGAAGTGATGCTCGCCTGTGCTTGTTCTACAAGATCGTCCACGGGCTTGTAGCCATACAAATGCCACCATATATCACACACCCTGGTAGAACATCAAGGACCCATCACCCCCTCGCATTCAGACAAATACACTGCCGAGTAGATTACTATAAATATTCCTTCTTCCCGCTTGCAGTCATACAATGGAACAGGTTACCGTCCAACATAGTCATGCTGCCTACCTTAGAAAACTTCAAGGAGGCAGTGTGTACTATTCCCCACACTATGCCATAATTCACAGTACCTTATATTTTAATAACCATACTTTTACCCTTTACTAGCTATCACTGTTCCTTCGAACTTTTAACTTTGTATTTCACTCCTATTCTCTTTTACTTTTAACTTTTTTACTTTACTCACACCACTTGGCGTGCATTCAATTGCCTGCACATAATCTCCGCGAGGGGGTGATGCAGTATACATAGATAGATAGATAGATAGATAGATAGATAGATAGATAGATAGATAGATAGATAGATAGATAGATAGATAGATAGATAGATAGATAGATAGATAGATAGATAGATAGATAGATAGATAGATAGATAGATAGATAGATAGATAGATAGATAGATAGATAGATAGATAGATAGATAGATAGATAGATAGATAGATAGATAGATAGATAGATAGATAGATAGATAGATAGATAGATAGATAGATAGATAAAGTAGGGTATTCGTGTCAAAGCTGCAATATTAAAATTTGGACTGTTAGCTGCTCGTACAAGTTCGAGTTTATCCCAAGTTCACTTCATTTGAAAGAAAATTCTTGAAGTTAACAACATTTGTATCCACTGGATACCATGCTCATTACGTGGTGTCAAAAACGTCATCTTATTTTAAATATTAAAGTTATACCTCCAGTACTTTCAAAAGAAGTTTTGACGTAGTATTACAAAGGGTGAAACATACGCTTACTATCATTAACCAAGAACGAAGCAGAAATATTATATATGTGCTACCAAGAATTCTAAGAAATATGTTATTATAAAACACACACGTTCACTGATGGAAATGATTAATTTGATTTTCTAAATTCATTCAAAAACCAGAAGCAATGGACACATATGTTCCAAGAAGTTTATATAGATATTGTGTGCATGGAAAACTTTAGAAATATTTCATATAGCGTAAAATTGTTAATGGAATAGACCATAGTTATGTACATTTCTCAAGAAAATGCCTCTCGCACAGGGTTTCTACTGTAAAATAGTTTTTGGCCTAAAAACGCATGAGAATACTTTATAACTAAGTCTATTCTGTAGACCTAGTCCTATGTGAATAATTTTAAGTTCCTAGACTTAAATTGTATGCAAAAGACCATAGGTATGGTTCCAGGAAACCTATGTGGTCCGCCATATTACAGTGCATGCGTGATGTTTCATTTTAAATGGTTCTGTCAATAAAAAGTTATAAAGTAAATTGCATGACTTTTCCATTCTCGTTCACCAGAGTATTCTTCGTCCGAAACAGTCTGGAAACTTGACTAACCACTGATGTATGAGGATGGACTTTTCGAACATCCCTTGTACTCGTAGTTTCACAGTCCATATTGGTTTGGAGTAAGGGTGTTGTTGGTATAGAGATATTTCATGGTTGAGCTACAGATGATATGCTCTAGCATTTTGCATACAACAGGTGTCAGTGAATCAGGTCTATAATCTAACGTATTGTTGCGTCCTCGACTATGCAGGAAACCGTCCCGTTTGAGTTGTGGAGAGATACCGGCTTGTTCCTGCTTTTTACTCTTGATGTAGGAGTAGAAACTGAGATTGTAAATGAGGTACTAATCGGCGCTGATTAAAAAAATAGTGTTAATGATCATTTACACACCCATCGGTCAGACCGTATATAGACGAACTTCTCTTAGATGTCAGTAAAACTAGCAATAATTAATAAGAACATATGAATAGATCTACATTGTTTACACACAGATAAAAATGTAGTCCTTGTAAAATTATATAACAGGTTTTGGCGCAAATTACTCATGATAGCGTTTTTCTCAGTAAAAAGAACCCTTAGTTTCACGAATGAGGTCTGAATTATTGGGGGGGGGGGGTTATATGTTGGTCACTGTCCTGATATTGGGGGGGGGGACTCCTACGCCCATGTCTATATGTTGGAGAGTTATGGGTTCTTGAAAATCATGTGCCGGTTACGCCCCTGTGATGCTAACATACCACGTATATTGGCAATAACACTTTGTGGTGTGTTGAGCACATATCAAGATTGTGTACACTACAATGGCTTGGGTCAATACCATATTTGGTAATAATAACTCTATCACGTGCAGTTACCATGGGCGTGTACGATTCGCTCGAACAAGATTTTACGCAATTTCGATTGGCGCATGCGCAAATGATGTTTGCCCGCGACATTGAATTTGGAGATTTTTCGGCGCTAAGGATGTAACGAAGATCATGCAACTACTGTATGTAAGTAGAAAAAAATGCTTTATTTTTGTGCTGTATTTTATAATTGTAGATCTACGGAAACTAAAAAAACTAAATTATCAGCATAGATTTATGTACTAATTATCGTCTATCCTGTATTTCCGTGCAATCCGTGAAGTACACGGGCATTCATGTACACAACATGGCTTCTTTGCCTTTTAATTTGCCTAGGCTTGCTGTCTCGTAGCCTGTCGAGTCTGTTTTTAATATCTGACCGTCCAGCCACCGAAAGACCGTTATACAGTCCGGTGCAGAATTAAAGTTTTTCTGTATTGTATTCAAACTTGCATGAAAGGATTAATTATAGAAATATGAGAATGTGATATCATATAGCTTAGAATTATAAGGTCACAAGTACAAAATCTAGATTTATTTTGAGAAAACAAGAAAAAACTCTAAAAAACTACTCTTTACTTATGGAAAGACCATATGGTTTCAAATTATCTGAGTGTACCCTTAGTGTATAGAGAAAAGGTTGTGCAGCGGCCATGTTTACGGCCATGAGAAAAGGTTGTGCAGCGGCCATGTTTAGTCGCAATGGATATGACGTTTCAAAAGCTGGTACTCAGTTTTTCTACATTTGTCACAGCAAACACAGATACCAGTTCCTGTGATGTCATATCCGTTGCAGCTAAACATGGCTGCTGCACAAACTTCTCTCTACATAGTCATAGGGCAGGCGCGTTGCGGGGTGCCGAACATTGGAGCGGCGAGGGAGGGTAAGGGATGGGTATCCCCTCGCTTTTTCTGAGACAATTTTATGAAATCAAAGCGCAAATGGGGCTATTTCCAGTTCTTTCAATAATTTTTGGACCGTCGGTGTATGGTAGTCATTTTTGATACCATTATGTCCAAATAGTTATGCCTTATAGGCATATAGTTGCTGAACTACATTCTTTTGGTGTTGTTGTAAATACAATTCAAATATAAGTCATTTCAAGTTCATCCTTCACTCTAACTCATGTACCGACTCTATTGACAAGTATCGTTATCGAACGCTACCCTTCGATGCATGGTATTGAATGCAAGAAATCGGGAGATACTAATGTCATCGAACAGAACGCAGTTCAAGAGAATGAATTTTAACGATAAAATTAAACTAATGAGGCATAAATGTTTACATATTTCAGTTAATAACTCCATGGAATAATTCAATATACAATATAGATCTACTTCACTTCTTTTTCAATTCAGAACAAAGCAATAGTCTCTGAATAAACGAAGACAATTTTATGGCTACAAGCTTACAGCCTTTATTGAAAATTACTAAATTAAACTACCGTATAGCGGGTAATTTCTGCGGGTTTTTATTTCTGCGTTTTTTGCGGTTTGAGGCTGTCGCGTAAAATTAAATTCCGCAAAATTAAACATCAGTAAAAATTTTGTTCGCAAAATTTAACTTCCATATTTTGCTTCAATATACTGGTAATATACATTTAATCTATATCTTTCTAGTGTTTTGTTACTGTCGTATTTTTCACACGTATAGTGATCGACTCTCTTTGTTTGCTTGTTTGTTTAACAATTAATGAATGGTATGTGTTATATCGGTATTGACCCTCAATACACGTTGATGTAAGTTTGACAACTGGTTCAATTTGCGACACTGTAGTTTGTGTATAATTGTATTAACGATATAGCAATACCCGGTTTCTGAAATCCGCAGAAATTAATTCCCGATTTTCTGGTAGGTCGCAGAAATAAAAACCGCAGAAATAAAACCTACCCATTTTAGGCCTAAATCGCAAAATTTTCTACCCGCAGAAATATCCCGCTATACGGTACTTTAAATATATTTTAATTTATGCCATGGGTTTGTCGATATACAATTAACAAATGTCAAGTGTCAATTAGATAGAACATGTATATCACACATTTTCACACTTGACTTGTGTAACTCTAACGAGGTGTTACCATCGCCTTAGAAACCACTGACCTTTATTCGCCGTTTTGCCGCTCCAATTGGTAGCCAATATTTCAGCAACAAAATTTTAAATTCTCATGCATATTTTCATAAAGTTTTGCTGTTGCTCTCGGGAATATTGGGGCGGCGAGTGCCCCCCCTGCCGCCCCAGTCGCGCACTTCTGTATGGTACACTCAAATAATTTCGACTCCGATAATTTGAAACCATTTGCAATTATGGGAAAAACAAGCTTTTTAAACCTCTTTAGGTCAACATGACCATATGTCTGTAGGCAAATGAGTGTACAACAGGTTTTCATATTTTATTTCCATTCTAACATGGCAGTGTAACTTGGCAAGCATATGAACATGTAATTATCATGTGCTGGCTTCTGTAATGTGTTATTCATTTGGTAAAAATACAAACATTTGAATGATATACCATATCTCGCAATATCTCGCGGCAATCTTCTGAAATCCCGCTAAATCTTGTTTGTTCTCAAAACCTTGTATCTCCTGTTTTGCAACAACTAATAATTCTATGCAATAGATCTATTATTTAGCTTTGCAATGATACCTCATTTATTGAAATCAGTCAAGGAATAAAACAATGGACCTCGAAGAGCAACCTACTCTGATTTTAATGGAAATTCAAAATTTATCAAAAAATACCTGATTTGCCTTATTCAAGTCATAATTTTCTGAGTTGGTAATATTTCTGATAATCACTCAAATCAATTGATATTTGACATAGTTTCACTACAGCTGGGTGCTATAATAATGTTAACTAGCCCCAATCCAACCATGAACACATTTTAATAGCGAGAAACATAATAATAACTTTGGTACCCAATTATTTTTGCACCGTTTAATTTGGTCCTCAATATTTTTGTACTCAAAGCGAAAAGGTGTTGATATGTGTACATGACAGGTGTTTTATCTACACAGGGCTCGAAATGAATAATATTTATAAGAATTTAGCTATCTTCAGATTTAAAGTTTTTGACTGATGGCCATGCAAAATTGATTGTTGGTTGGTATAAACAGTGTAACACCATCAAAAGGTGCAAAAACTGTTAATTTTGTGCATACGATTGAGTTAATAAACACCCAGAGGACTTTTTTGTGCATTTTGAGTCTTTTTAAGTGATAATACACATGAGGTTGAAAATTTAAATGCTGTTATCTTTTAATAAAATTTGTGGCTACTTTGAACATTTGTAAAAATTTAAGACACATTTTTAAAATGTAAAACTATACATTTTCTTACTTGTCACATCTAGCACTTTAAAAAATGTACATATCTTAACAGTTTTATTCACTAATACAAATGGATGGTTGTTGCTACACTATTTCATGATTTTTGAAAAAAAGATTATTGTCATCACTTGATCGGCGTCGGTGTCGGCATTGCTTGGTTAAGTTTTGTGTTTAGGTCCACTTTTCTCCTAAACTATCAGAGTTATTGCTTTGAAACTTTCAACACTTGTTCACCATCAATACCTGACCATGTCAAGCAAGACCGATAACTCTGATCTGCATTTTGCATGAGTTATTGCCCCTTATTGGACTTTGAAAATTCTTTGGTTAAGTTTTGTGTTTAGGTCCACTTTTCTCATACACTATGTGGGCTATTGCTTTGAAACTTTAACACTTGTTCACCGTCAACACCTGACCATGGCAAGCAAGACCCATAACTCTGAACACCATTTTGCGAGAGTTATTTCCCCTTTTTGGACTCAGAAAATTTCTTGGTTAAGTTTTGTGTTTAGGTCCACTTTTCTCATACACTATGTGGCTATTGCTTTGAAACTTTCACAAACTGTTCACCATCAACACCTGACCATGTCAAGCAAGAACCATAACTCTGTTCTGCATTTTGCGAGAGTAATTTCCCCTTTTTGGACTCAGAAAATTCCTTGGTTAAGTTTTGTGTTTAGGTTCACTTTTCTCATACATTATGTGGGCTATTGCTTTGAAACTTTCACCAACTGTTCACCATCAATACCTAAACATGTCAAGCATAAACCATATCTCTGATCTGTATTTTATGTGAGTTATTGCCCCGTTTTTGACTTGGTTAAGTTTTGTGTTTATGTCCTTTTTTCCCATACACTATGTGGACTATTGCTTTGAAACTTTTGACACTTATTCACCATCAATACCTGACCATGTCAAGCATGACCCATAACTGATCAGCATTTTGCAAGAGTTATTGCCCCTTTTTTCACTTTTTTAAGCAAGACTCATAACACTGCCCTACTTTATGCAAGGGTAAATAGGCCTTTTTTACAGTGACAGTGATCAGATGAGCGTCTGCGCCCGCAAGGCGGTGCTCTTGTTTTTCATTAATAATAATTATGTTTAACTTTAAAAATACGCATAATTATTGCTTATCGCTTTATAATGGACATTGATCTGTAACTAAGTTAACACATTACTGTTTTTATTTCAATGAATTATTGTCTTGCCTTACAGATAAGAATGTTTGGATTTCAAATGATGGGATGAACTATTAATATTAGACAAGTTATCACAAAGGAATATCTACTTGCTTACATGGACAGAATTCAACAGCATTTAAAGATAAGTAACTTACAATCTTAATAAAAATTAATCTTTGGCAACGTCACTGTTGCTGACACCCCTGTGCACTCAACAACCAAATATTTGACCAAATTGTATGCAATCGTCTGCAAAAGCGTAGTCTACATGGACATTTTCCTTACGTTAGATATGCTATGATAAATAAATTGTCATCGTGTAAATCGTGTTAACTGTGCACATGCAAACACCATCACTGGGAAGGTCAACAATGGAATAAAATTCTCTAATCGAGGTTTTCCATTCATCTAGTGACAACAGGGTTCAGGTAAACCTGGACAGGTGTTGTGCATTGTTATCGAACATCTCTTGTTGTGATCGATTTGAATTTGAATGCCTAATGCTACTAAGATTTTTGTGAGGCACAACATCCCGCTGTTTCCAGAAAGCTCCAATATCACTCCATTTCAATGCGATAATGTCGCAAGGAATCTCTTGATTACAATCGGGGGGATGAAAACAGATATCAGTCATTCATGCATAGAGCAATCGGTTACAATATTCACAATCATTTTTGTCAAGCCCGCTTGCCCTGAGCTCTACTTAGTCTTCATTTTAGGCGTATGCGCATGCATCAAATCTTTGGATCATACTGTATAAGTGGTTAAGTTCGCGTCGTGGAAATCTTCGCGTTTTTCGCGAATGGCACATTTTCGCGAAGTTTTCCGCCGTGTAAATATCTGCCATCATTAAACGGTGTTTATGTACGATCAACTATGATTTCACCACTTACGATGCTTGTTCGTATTATACAAACCAATATAGGAAATGTTAATGGAGTGTGATATGAAAATAAAGAAAACATAGCTGTAAAATGACGAATACTTTAGAAAATTACAGTGAAATAAATATTGTATTGACATTTCAACCGTCACGACTAGACATACGCACACGGGTGAGTCACCGGTGTAAACATACTTTATTATGATTGATTAATTCAGTCCTATTTATCTCCCTTTGTTAACACTGCACGAATGCATTTCGGATTATATCGAGTTTCTGGTGTGTTTTTATTAAAAGTTTCAAAGTTTTAGCGATCTGCCTTGAAAACATCAACTATGCCAAACGCTGGTTGATCACACATGCACAAACGACGGGTGAAAGACGTGTGTCTACATTGATCTATGGCAGTTTATCATAAACTGTGAAAGGGGGCCTATTGTTCTAGGTGTGAACAATTATTATATACAATGATACAAGAAAACACCAACACAAAACAAAGACGTGACAAGTTTTTTACGATTTATTCAGTTATATTCAGTTGAGTCAATATCAATGAGTAACAGTAATATTAATTTCATACATAAAGATTATTTCTTGTGAGCGTGTCTCATCACATATCATGTTAAATACACACAATATGCATAAAATACGAGGTCAAACCAAAACTAATCCCCTTGTTAATGAAGGTAATTTATTATTACAGGACAATCTGTCCGGTACGGTAATACCAGGAAATAGCATTTCTTAGCGATTTTCACGACGTGTAGTTATTACGCTATTTGAAAAATCGTATTTTCGCGAAGATTTATGTACGCGAAATGCCTGGAATGATGGATTCGCGAACTTTTCGACACGCGAAAATAACCACTTATACAGTAGTTGGAGGTCAATGGTCAAATTGAAGTTTGTCCAGACCATAACTTTACCATGCATTGTATTTGGCATGAATGTTAACCTCGATGGACAGGAGCGTCATGCACAACCTCATTTTCTTATATCAAAGGTCAAGGTCTCAGCTGAAGGTCAATGTACATTATTTGGCTTGTCCGGACTGTAATTCTTGTCATTATTTATATATTGGAATTCTAAAATTATAAACCTAGTGCAGTTGTTCACCATTATGAGGATTAGCTTATGTGAAAAATGTGATCAATATCCTCAGAACAAAAATAACAGGATTCGTTTTTCAAATACATTTTCAAGACACATGTCAACTTTTTCTTTGGCAAATTTATATGTCTGAGCACAGGAGACTGAATATGATCATTCCCCATGGTATCTTACATGTATGTAAGGGTTCCACTGACATGCTTTAAGATCAAGGTCACCAACATTTTTTTATTGAAGATTATGTTTGATATATATTCTTTTTGAGGTACATCAATGAAACTTGATATACAGGGAGCTCATGTTAAATCGATTTGGTGCCGATGTGGCAATGGCTACTGGAACTAAAAATAGTACATTAGTTTTGACTCGATAACTTCAATTAGGAAAAGACAACCTCAATGGCATTTTTTGTTACAAATATAATAAGGTGTGAATCATGTATAATCCACTTATGAACAAAATGTATGAGCAAAAATGTCAAAAGTCTTTTAAAATTAAAGTTTTAAAATTATATATCGTTGACAATTTAAGTACTTAAGGTATCTTCCTTTAAATATAATACTGTAAACCTAGAAACTATTTTGCGCATTTTAAGTTTGCCAAGTTCGCTAGTGGTAGAAATTCGCAAAAGTAAGTAGCTGCGAAAGTGTTTTTGCTATGTCTAGATAATGTGTAGCAAATTGTACTTATTAGGTTTGGCGGAGTTCCCGGGAGACTAAAATACGCGAAACTTTAGCCAGGAATATGCCGACGATCGGCAAAACGCTAAAGTTAACATTCAGGAAAGTAAAGCGCTTTACAGTATGTGTTTGAAATGTTATGTAATTGGACCATTTAAGTAAACATAAATACAGAAATTCCAATTCTTTTTGAGCATGTTATCATCTGCAAGTATGTTCTTGGTTTCGAACTGCTTTTTACATTTTAATTGTACTAACACGTTATATTTATTTTAAATTTTTGAAAATAGGATGAAGTTAAGTTCACTACTATGCTTGTGTTCAGTGTCCTTTAAGGGTATTCTGGACATGAATCATATGGCAACGTTTTGACCTGACCCTGTTTCAAATTTCATATTAAGCTGATTTAAGGGAATATGCAATGGGCATGTGTTTGAGGTTTAAGGACTCTTGCTTCAAATTGTTATTTTCAAATAAATGCCTCCCTACTTAGGATATCAATAATGTAAGGTAGGTTTATGGAACTTTCAGTGCCTATTTTTACTGGAAGTTTCATGATAGGGTTTATGTAACAATTCAAATATTGGTGGTATGTTTAGTGGAATATTCTGGACACAACATGTTGAAATTTCATTTTGATGTTTAGGGTGAGGATCTTTTTAAACATATTTTTGTCTTAAAATTGCTTTAAAAACGCTATCAACATATCACCTTCTTGCATAAGGGGCATTATGATCTGAAGCTTGGCTGTCAACCTTTCTGTCTTAAGTTTTAACCCTGTATTTTGGCTATTGAGCCTTGGTTATTAATTTAATGTTAGTCTTTGGACTTTTGGTCAATTTTGATGAGATACAGTGGTAAATAGTTGTATTTGCATAGCTTGTAAGTTAAGGTGATTAGTAAATGTAATTTTCCAGTCATGAAATGGTTAAACATGGTAGGATTATGATCAAGCTATGCACAGCAGGTCTTGGCCTTTAATTAGTCTAAAACAGTATCATTGTTTATAAATTATGTGATACATCATTTTTTATTTTCGTATCATTTGTCAATCATGACAATAGTGTGAATAAGGTTTAGATTGAAACCTTTGAATAGTGGTTATAACCAAATTGTAGGCATCTGTTACTGACTTTTTGGATCATATAATAGGTCCAGTATCAAACAGGTGTGACACCATAAGAGCTTGTAAGGATCATAATTTAACCTTCCAACGAATTCATATAAATGTCATGTTCAATGCTTTTATCTGCCTTCTATTCTGTGTAAGGTAGGTTTAGCAACATCCAGGTTGTTGGTTATTTCCTGAGATTGTTTAGTGAGAACATTAAACAACATTGTTTGTTTAGTGTCTAAACATTCTTCATACACTCACACAAGCATGCACATACATTAGTGACTTTTTGAACACAAAGAAACGGGTACATGTACAATTTTTGGACTCAATTTATAATTCTAAAACTTAATCATAGTCCTGTACTTTGTACAAAAAATCAATTGAATATGATTATGACAGATATAACAATGTCATCAAAACAAATGAAAATTAGTGACTTTTTGAACACAAAGAAACGGGTACATGGACAATTTTTGGCTCAGTATAGAACTCCAAAACTATCATAGTACTGTACTTTGTACTAAAATGAATTCAATATGATTATGACAGACACCCACAAATTCCTGTTCTGATACATGGATATAACAGACACATGGATTGTTGTAAAACTTATTTTACCTTGTATAGCACATGAATGACATGTATTTAGGCAGATAATCTATTTTTTCAATATCACACATCTATACTAACAGTATATTGTTTTGCATCAAGTGTTTTAAGTTCTCTTCAACTTTCTGTTTGCTTGTTTTAAATTATTTTAAGTTGAGGGTTGTAAGGTTTAGTTCACGTAGAGATTTCAGACTATTGAGGTAGAATTGAGGGTCATATGATCATTGCTCCATTATACAAGGTTAGGCAGAGAAGTTGTAGGTCCTCTTGCCTCTATTAGGATGTTTGTTTTCAATTTCATTCTTCTAAGGAATCATGAACATACATCTAACTTAATTTGTCTACGCATGTTTATCCAATTTTGCTCAAATTGTCTCATTTACAAAACAACTTAATTAGTATTTACTTGAATGTATGGTTCCAATTTATTCATAACTCATTTACCGTAAAGCGGGTAATTTCTGCGAGTTTTTATTTCTGCGTTTTTTGCGGTTTGAGGCTGTCCCGTAAAATTAAATTCCGCGAAGTTAACTTCCATGTTTTGCTTCAATATACCTTTAATCTATATCTTTCTAGTGGTTTGTTACTGTCGTATTTGTGACCTGAAATGGGAAATAATTTTGACTTCCGGTTACCGCTCTGTGAAGGTGCCTATTCGTCAGAGCATGTTAAATGAAGGGGGATGGGGATATAAAAGTTCTGCTTCTTGAATGTGGCTACTACTCAGAGTTACCTTTTCAAGAGGTAATACTATGCTTAATTAAGCTTAACACCGATTCCAAATTAAACAGACTAAAAGTTGCTAATTATAAATGAACAACCTCACAGCATTTTTACTGACAAATATAATAAGTTGTGCATCATGTCTAATCCACTTATGAATAAAATGTATGAACAGCAATGTCTAAGTCTAATGTCTAAGTCATCATCCAGGTTGTTAAATTATATATCATTGACAATTTAAGTATCTTCCTTTAAACATATCAATGTGGCCATGAAATACAAGTCATTAACATTTCTTAATCTTTCTTTTCCGTGTTTCTGTCATTGTCTATCATAAACTAATGAAAATTAAGTTTAAATTTGGTATGTTTATTACTTATACAACTTCTTTAATACCTTGAAGTACTTTTATCAACATATTCTGACCTTTACACAGAGTTCTTAGGGTACATGTATGTATCCTATATAATGACTGCTCTGGTTTCAAATAAATTTACTGTATGTTGTTTCCATAAGTTACACATTTATTACTTTCATGATAATATTATTCCAACCATAACTTTGTTATATTATGGTTGAATTTGAAAATAACTACATAATTATGTTGTCCATAATGCAATTTTATGGATGATCCTGGTTTGCCATTCTAAGGTCTGTGACAAAGCCGTGTGTGGGGTATCATTTGTCACTCTGTGGCAGTTCTAGTCTTTCTTATTATTCATATGTGTATGAAATGTTATGTAATTGGACCATTTAAGTAAACATAAATACAGAAATTCCAATTCTTTTTGAGCATGTTATCATCATCTGCAAGTATGTTCTTGGTTTCGAACTGCTTTTTACATTTTAATTGTACTAACACGTTATATTTATTTTAAATTTTTGAAAATAGGATGAAGTTAAGTTCACTACTATGCTTGTGTTCAGTGTCTTTTAAGGGTATTCTGGACATGAATCATATGGCAACGTTTTGACCTGACCCTGTTTCAAATTTCATATTTTTGTCTTAAAATTGCTTTAAAAACACTATCAACATATCACCTTCTTGCATAAGGGGCATTATGATCTGAAGCTCGGCTGTCAGCCTTTCTGTCTTAAGTTTTAACCCTGTATTTTGGCTATTGAGCCTTGGTTATTAACATAATGTTAGTCTTTGGACTTTTGGTCAATTTTGATGAGATACAGTGGTAAATAGTTGTATTTGCATAGCTTGAAAGTTAAGGTGATTAGTAAATGTAATTTTCCAGCCATGGAATGGTTACACATGGTAGGATTGTGATCAAGCTATGCACAGCAGGTCTTGGCCTTTAATTAGTCTAAAACAGTATCATTGTTTATATGTGACACATCATTTTTTATTTTCGTATCATTTGTCAATCATGACAATAGTGTGAATAAGGTTTAGATTTATACCTTTGAATAGTGGTTATAACCAAATTGTAGGCATCTGTTACTGACTTTATGGATCATATAATAGGTCCAGTATCAAACAGGTGTGACACCATAAGAGCTTGTAAGGATCAAATTTAACCTTCCAATGAATTCATATAAATGTCATGTTCAATGCTTTTATCTGCCTACTATACTGTGTAAGGTAGGTTTAGCAACATCCCGGTTGTTGGTTATTTCCTGAGATTGTTTAGTGAGAACATTAAACAACATTGTTTGTTTAGTGTCTAAACATTCATCCTACACTCACACAAGCATGCACATACATTAGTGACTTTTTGAACACAAAGAAACGGGTACATGTACAATTTTTGGACTCAATTTATAATTCTAAAACTTAATCATAGTCCTGTACTTTGTACAAAAAATCAATTGAATATGATTATGACAGATATAACGATGTCATCAAAACGAATGAAAATTAGTGACTTTTTGAACACAAAGAAACGGGTACATGGACAATTTTTGGCTCAATATAGAACTCCAAAACTTTCATAGTACTGTACTTTGTACTAAAATGAATTCAATATAATTATGACAGACACCCACAAATTCCTGTTTTGATACATGGATATAACAGACACATGGATTGTTGTAAAACTTATTTTACCTTGTATAGCGCATGAATGATATGTATTTAGGCAGATAATCTATTTTTTCAATATCACACCTCAATACTAACAGTATATTGTTTTGCATCAAGTGTTTCAAGATCTCTTCACATTTCTGTTTACCTATTTTAAATTATTTTAAGTTGAGGGTTGTAAGGTTTAGTTCATGTAGAGATTTCAGACTATTGAGGTAGAATTGAGGGTCATATGATCATTGCTCCATTATACAAGGTTAGGCAGAGAAGTTGTAGGTCCTCTTGCCTCTTTTAGGATGTTTGTTTTCAATTTCGTTCTTCTAAGGAATCATGAACATACATCTAACTTTACTTGTGTATGCATGTTTATCGAATTTTGCTCAAATTGTCTCACAAAACAACTTGATTAGTATTTACTTGTATGGTTCCAATTTATTCATAACTCATTTACTGTATAGCGGGTAATTTATGAGTTTTTATTTCTTGGTTTTTTGCGGTTTGAGGCTGTCCCGTAAAATTAAATTCCGCAAACTCATTTATTCCCTTAATCAACATAGCGCTGGCACCACTTCATGCCATTGGACCTGGTTATCCCTGCTTGAACATATCAGTCACCTTCAATGATGTGGCGAACACCTTCTGATGTAAAAGTTATTAAAAATATAAATAATGTAATTCTCTCAACAATGTAAAAGTAATTAAAAATATAAATAGCGTCTTTTCTCTTACCTAATTAGGTACATCATCTTTATTTACCATATATTGGTGTACTTTTTCCTGTCACATTAAAAGCTGTGGCCGCCAAGTTCTTATGTAAAAGTAATTAAAAATATAAATAACGTCTTTTCTCTGACCTAATTAGGTCAATTCTCTTTAATATCCGTTGACTGGTGTCCTTTTTCCTTTGACCTTACAAGATCTGGCAAAAAGTTCTTATGTAAAAGTAATTAAAAATATAAATAGCGTCTTCTCTTTCACCTTATATGGTACATCGTCTTTAAAAACCGTAGACTGATGTCCTTTTTCCTGTCACCTTAAAAGATGTGGCAAACAAGTTGTTACATTAAAGTAATTAAAAATATAAATAATGTCTCTTATCTAACCTAATTCGGTAAATCGTCTTTAATATCTGTAGACTGGTGTCCTTCCTGTCCCCTTACAAAATGTTGCAAAAAGTTCTTATGTAAAAGTAATTAAAAATATAAATAACGTCTTTTCTCTCACCTAATTATGTACAGCGTCTTTTATAACAAAGTATTTGTGTCCTTTGTTCTGTCACTCTAAAAGATGTGGCAAACACATTCTTATGTAAAAGTAATTAAGAATATAAATAACGTCTTTTCTCTCACCTAATAAGGTACATTGTCTTTATCCTTTTTCCTGTCTCCTTAAAAGATGTGGCAAACACCTTCTAATGTAAAAGTTATTAAAAATATAAATGATGTAATTCTCTCAACAATGTAAAAGTAATCATAAAATATAAATAGCGTCTTTTCTCTTACCTAATTAGGTACATCGTCTTTAATTACCGTATGTTGGTGTACTTTTTCCTGTCACGTTAAAATCTGTGGCAGACAAGTTCTTACGTAAAAGTAATTAAAAATATAAATAACGTCTTTTCTCTGACTTAATTATGTCAATTGTCTTTAATATCCGTAGACTTGTGTCCTTTTTCCTGTCGCCTCACAAGATGTGGCAAAAAGTTCTTATGTAAAAGTAATCAAAAATATAAATAGCGTCTTTTCTCTCACCTAATAAGGTACATCGTCTTTAAAAACCGTAGACTGGTGTCCTTTTTCCTGTCACCTTAAAAGATGTGGCAAACAAGTTCTTGCGTAAAAGTAATTAAAAATATAAATAGCATCTTTTCTCACCTAATTAGGTACATCGTCTTGAATAACCATGTATTGATGTCCTTTTTCCTGTCATTTTAAAAGATATGGCAAACAAGTTGTTACGTAAAAGTAATTAAAAATATCAATAATGTCTTCTCTAACCTAATTAGGTACATCTTCTTTAATATCTGTAGACTGGTGTCCTTTTTCCTGTCACCTTACAAAATGTTGCAAAAAGTTCTTATGTTAAAGTAATTAAAAATATAAATAGCGTTTTTATTCTCACCTAATTATGTACAGCGTCTTTTATAACAAAGTATTTGTGTCCTTTGTTCTGTCACTCTAAAAGATGTGGCAAACACATTCTTATGTAAAAGTAATTAAGAATATAAATAACGTCTTTTCTCTCACCTAATAAGGTACATTGTCTTTATCTTTTTTCCTGTCTCCTTAAAAGATGTGGCAAACACCTTCTAATGTAAAAGTTATTAAAAATATAAATGATGTAATTCTCTCAACAATGTAAAAGTAATCATAAAATATAAATAGCGTCTTTTCTCTTACCTAATTAGGTACATCGTCTTTAATTACCGTATATTGGTGTACTTTTTCCTGTCACGTTAAAATCTGTGGCAGACAAGTTCTTACGTAAAAGTAATTAAAAATATAAATAACGTCTTTTCTCTGACTTAATTATGTCAATTGTCTTTAATATCCGTAGACTTGTGTCCTTTTTCCTGTCGCCTCACAAGATGTGGCAAAAAGTTCTTATGTAAAAGTAATCAAAAATATAAATAGCGTCTTTTCTCTCACCTAATAAGGTACATCGTCTTTAAAAACCGTAGACTGGTGTCCTTTTTCCTGTCACCTTAAAAGATGTGGCAAACAAGTTCTTGCGTAAAAGTAATTAAAAATATAAATAGCATCTTTTCTCACCTAATTAGGTACATCGTCTTGAATAACCATGTATTGATGTCCTTTTTCCTGTCATTTTAAAAGATATGGCAAACAAGTTGTTACGTAAAAGTAATTAAAAATATCAATAATGTCTTCTCTAACCTAATTAGGTACATCTTCTTTAATATCTGTAGACTGGTGTCCTTTTTCCTGTCACCTTACAAAATGTTGCAAAAAGTTCTTATGTTAAAGTAATTAAAAATATAAATAGCGTTTTTATTCTCACCTAATTATGTACAGCGTCTTTTATAACCAAGTATTTGTGTCCTTTGTTCTGTCACTCTAAAAGATGTGGCAAACACATTCTTATGTAAAAGTAATTAAGAATATAAATAACGTCTTTTCTCTCACCTAATAAGGTACATTGTCTTTATCCTTTTTCCTGTCTCTTTAAAAGATGTGGCAAACATCTTCTGATGTAAAAGTTATTAAAAATATAAATAATGTAATTCTCTTGACAATGTAAAAGTAATTAAAAATATAAATAGCGTCTTTTCTCTTACCTAATTAGGTACATCGTCTTTAATTACCGTATATTGGTGTACTTTTTCCTGTCACGTTAAAAGCTGTGGCAGACAAGTTCTTACGTAAAAGTAATTAAAAATAAAAATAACGTCTTTTCTCTGACCTAATTAGGTCAATTGTCTTTAATATCCGTAGACTGGTGTCCTTTTTCCTGTCGCCTTAAAAGATGTGGCAAAAAGTTCTTATTAGGTACATCGTCTTTAATAACCATAAATTGATGTCCTTTTTCCTGTCATTTTAAAAGATGTTGCAAGCAAGTTGTTAAGTAAAAGTAATTAAAAAAAAAAGATCAACATCTTCTGACCTTTAGAGAGAGTACTTAGTGCACATAATATGCCCTATAAAGTGACTGCTCTGGCTACAAATAAATTTACTCTGTTGTTTCCATAAGTTACACTTTTATAATTTCATGATCATTGGTGAAGGGTGCAAAAGATGTTCTAGACAGAAGTGCACACAGAGACCATTCCTTTAACCCCAACCACTTCCATGGAGAGGATTTCTTATTGCAATACACTAAGTAATTAGTCCCTTATGAAATACCATTGGGAAATTACTTAAGAACATTTAATTAAGTATACATACCTACCAAAACATAACCAAGCTTTCCTACAAATCCTTTTTGGTAAATAGTAATTGTTCATGGTTTTTGATGTCTTGAGTCTAATTAGCAGTGTAAAATAATGTTGTCTCTATAGTGTAGTGGTACCATACTGGATCAGCCAATCCAGGGACCTGGGTTCGATTCCCAGTGGAGGCGACACATTTTTCACCACTTTTTGGATTTAAGTCATCAAAAACCATGAACAATTACTATTTACCAAAAAGGATTTGTAGGAAAGCCTGGTCATGATTTGGTAGGTATGTGTACTTAATTAAATGTTCTAAAGTGACTACCAAATGGTATTTCATAAGGGGCTAATTACTTAGTGTATTGGAAAAATAAATGCTCTCCATTGAAATGGTTGGGGTTAAAGGAATGGTCTTTGTGTGTACTTCTGTCTTGAACATATTTTGCACCCTTCACCAATGATCATGAAGTTATAAAAGTGTAACATTATGGAAACAACAGAGAGTAAATTTACTTGAAGCCATGGCAGTCGTTTTATACAAGATGTAGGACACATTTGTGTCTTTAATTGTAGCAAAACATGGCTTAACCGGACAGGGCTTATTTTCTCTGTAACTAAAATATTTCGAAAACATTTTCAAATTCCCAATTCCTCATTTTCTTGTTGATCATTTCTACACTCACAAGTGGTGTGGGATTATAGGAATGATGTCTGTCCACCCTTCCGTCCAGGCATGTATCCTTGAGTCTGTTGGTTCATCTCAAAATCCGATTAGCTCCATATCTTTTGAATCCCTTGAACGATTTTCATGAAGCTTATACTAAATATGTGACCTGTGAAGACAGTGTGCAGAACTCTTGTTCCAATTGTCTGTGTGGACCCTAGGGTAACATCACATTTCAAAGTCTTGATTTGAATCTTTGACCTAGTTCTATAAAAAAATCACATGTGTACCTCATGTAGAAATTGTGTAGAACAAATGTTTCAACTGTGCTTGGTCTTTTGAGAACATGTTAATATGCATTTTAGTCCCACCTAAAATGGTGCTATGAAATAGTCAATATGTCTTTTAGTCCCACGTAAAATGGTGCTGTGAACTTTTCAATATTTCTTTCATTCCCACCTTACATGGTGCTGTGAACATATGTCTTTTAGTCCCACCTCCTCCCACAAGTAAAATTAATGTATTATTGTCCTATCGGTTAATCTTTGTCCCACCTAAAATGGTGCTATGAAGTGAAAGTAATTATAATAATATAAGGTATGTCTTTTTAATTCACGCAATATCATGCAGTATTTTCTTGAACTACCTTCTACAAGCTGTTTGGTGAACTTTTAATTTAATGCAAAAGTTTGTCTTTGTATTTAATTAGTTTGTTGTTACCAGTCCTTGATTGTACACCCGAAACATGTAATAATATACAAATTTAGTGTTTCATAAAATTTGGAGTTTTAGATGTCATCTATTATGATTTGGGTTGATTAATATTTTAAACTTGACTGAACATATTTTTCCTGGAATCTTTTCATAGTATATGGCATTCAGATCTAAATTTAAGGTGGCAAATTTTAGAAAAGGTTTTAAGGAACTATGTAAACAGTTGTTCAAGCCATGTGCAAGGTATTTTGGTATTTAAGCACGAGCGTGAGTATTGCTGCACCTTAAACCAAATTGACATTTTTTTCTCTGTACCAAAGCAGAATTTAACCCTATTGTCAACCTGACTAACTTATTTGTCTTGCATTTCATTTTAAACTTTTGTATTTTAAAAAATGAAATAAATATTTTTCACTGTTTGATGGTACACATAGATTGGTTCTATTGTATCTCTGTTTGGGGAGCTTTAGAGTGTTTTGCAGTTTCTGCTGAATGATATTGTCCCTGACTTTTCTAACTTGGCGATGATGATTTGCTTCTAAAATATTTACTATGTTATGGAATCGGTCACCTATAAAACTTCATGATAATCTCAGGTAATCTACTGTCTAATATGTTACTGTCATATAAGATTCACAATGACTATACATTATATAGCTGGAATCTTGAGATAAAGATGTGAGTATTGCATCAGATCTTGAGATAAGGACCTGTAAGTTACACATGCCTCTCATCAGTGTGCCTCAATAATTCGGTTGTTAGGGCGCTTGGCGTCTAATCTGGCGACCATACATAAAATGGTAATGCACTGGGTCTTGAGACAAAGAACTGTGAGTATTAAATCAGTTCATTTCTCGACATAAGGACCTGTCAGTTGCACATGCTTCCCATCAGTGTGTCTCTGTAGTTCCGTAGTTCAGTCCGTCTTATCTGGCGACCGCACAGAAAAATGGTAATAGGCCACAGATGTCTTGAACATGATGCAATATTGCACTGGGTTTTGAGACAAAGACCTGTGGGTTTGATCAGTTCTTGAAAAAAGGGGAATGTGTTTACCATATAAAACTGGTAATATTTCGCAGTAGGTCTTGAGAACATGATGCAATATTGCACTAGGTCTCTAGAAATGTGTACCCATGAGTGCATGCGTTAGTGCATACTCAGTAACATGTACATATAACATACATAGATAGTAACAGGTTGATTTACATATGAAATTATAGGAACTGGTTCCATAACTTAGTTTGACTTCTCATGTTGAAGATGGTTCTAATAATTTGTAGAAAGTGACAATCAATAGTTCATGCAGCAGACAACAGCAATGCACACAAAGGCATACGAAATTGTGACTTACAATAGACCAAGCAGAACCTAACAGTGAAAAATATTTCCTGTATTTTCTTTTCTTGTAATCTTGGAAAATTAAAAACATTTAAGACAATATTACCTCATCAGCTTTGAAGTTATATGCATCTGCCTTTAGAGCAGTAGGTTGAAGGATTGAACCCTGGCAGGGCCCGGCTAGGGTTTGTTCTGATATGGCCAATGGTGAGCCACCAGATTGATACATTTATGAGTTTTGTGTATACCTTACTTCCTGCATATAGGGACTGGCATTAAAGGATAGGAATCAGGTAGAAGTGTTCAGAAAATATATAGATTAGGTGTCTCATTAGCTAAATTGGTTTGACGTTTAAATGGAGGTGACACTTTAAATAAACACTTCTACATTAAAGTAAGGTTGACCATAGAGTTTGTAGAAGGTAGCTTGTTAATAATTTTAGTGGTTTACTGGCTTTGGTTTGATCAACATCACTTTAAATTTGAATAAATATTGACATCGGCCTATATATTTCTTCTTTCATTTAATAGTTTTGCCCAATATTGCCTCTCTAGAAAAAATTTGTCAACAGCCTGTACATTTGTATTTTTCTTTCATAAACATCTTGGTATGTTCTGTCATCTCACAATATTTGACAATGGCCAAGTTCCTCATTCTCAATTTCTGTTGATGATCTGATGGTGTATGTCATTCTCTCTCATATGGATAACGTTTTACCACAGGTAATGCATTTCTCTTTGTATTGCATAGCATGACTGAGTCTGTCCTCTATAAACATTAGACAGCTGTGTTACAGCAAATGAATTGATCATTTCAAATTCATTCAATTTTCTTGTGAGATTTGACAAAACCAATACTTCCTCCTTCCATTTAATAAACTGATGGAATTTTGCCCTCTATAGATGCCATGCAAAATTCCATCCTATCTTTTTTAAATAACAATGATCCAGAGTCATTTTCCTCAGCTTAGTGGTATCTACTTTTAGAGCAGTAGGTCGAAGGTACCTTCCTCTTTTTTATTTAATTTCTTTGCTCTAAAACTATCACCAGATAACATTTGGCTACAGCCACAATTACATTCCTCTTTATTTTGAATAAAATAAACGGAATCAAATTCTTTAAACTATTCACATCAAGTTGTTTTAACACTTAATTTAAAATTCTATAGGGCACTGACACTATTAAAACTAGCATATTGTTTGAACTATAATTATTACTGATACATATTGCTCATAAAAAATGGATTCATGTTATATTAGTCAGGAATTAATGTCACATGGTTGTTCTAAGTTGTTTAAAATTGTGTTCCAAATACCAGGGCTGTCAGTAATTGACAAATATGAAATGCTCCATATTTTATGTAACATTTAATATTTTCTTTTGGCAATAAACATCCAAAATGGGCACACGCAGACTAATTAATATGTATATTAACTTGCAGAACACATTCAAATTACTTTGTACTCTTAAGACATGTACAAGTATGAGGTGTAATATACAACCATTGGTAGTTTTCACAGCAGTTTTTTAAAAATTAAAATCAGAAGGACATAAGAACTGCCGTGTTTGCTTAAGGACATAAGAACTGCGGTGTTTGCTTGGATTTTAACCCTTTACAGAATAAATAGCAAATTATCTGTGACTGTGACCTCACATTAAACAAGAAATAAAAAAGATAAACAGCTTTAATATAGCAGATAAGTGTACATGTTTTCAATGAACTTGCGGACGTTAATTCATCTGGTTGAATTTGAAAACACAAATCTAACTAGAATCTATATATTTATACATGTATATTGTTTGTCAGTATATCAAAAAAGAATAGTAATATAGGTATGTGTAGTAATCTAGATTCTATGACAATTATAGCGATAGTGATTCCAAAGTTAACTCCAGATTTTAATATTTAGCATGCATGTTGTCTGAAAAAAAAACTAGACAATTATAGACAAAAAGAAAAAAAGAAAATGATGAAAAAATAAAGAAACTAGGCTCAGATAAGATTTGAACTCGTAGCCCTCTGCTCGTAAAACGATTCATAAGAAATGAATGCTTAACCGACATAGCTAATTTTGCTACGATAATACACCGACTGTATATACTGCTACACTTTCACTCCGTACATGACCGGGGGTCACTTTAAGGTCGAACAGTTAACAATGCTATACTCTTACTCAAGTTAGTATCAACAGTAACCCAAATAACAGATCACTGTGTTTGTCTACTGTACATTTTGTTCTAACCTATGAGGTTGAATTTTCTATTACATTTTTTGTAACTGCCGATTTATTTGCAAACATTAATTGGTTTTTAAAGTGATCAAAAGTAGGTCAAATATCAAGCTAGACAGCTAACGCTGAACAAATTCCTGCAATAGACCACAAAATTATGATCTGGACAGGTTAAATCATGGCCACCTTGCTCTTTGAGATATATTGATACCACCTCGTAGTGGTCAATAATTGTGATAGGTTAGTTTATGAATTCCAATATATAAAATAACCATTTAAGGTTCGGACAAGTTAAATTATTACCATTGACCTTCAACTGTGACCGTGACCTTTAAGATAAGAAAATGGGGGTTGTGCATGACACTCCCTACTTACTGAGGTTAACATTTATGCCGAATGTAATGCAAGGCAAAGTTATGGTCTGGACAAGCTTCAATTTGACCATTGACCTCCAACTATGACCCAAAGATTTGATGAATGCTCATACACCTAAAATGAAGACTTAAGTAGAGCTCAGTGCATGTGGGATTGACAAAAATGATTGTGAATATTGTAGTTGATTGCTTTATGCGTGAATGACCGATATCTGTTTTTACCCCCTGACTGTAATCAGGAAATTCCTTGCGACATTATCGAGTTGAAATGGAGTGATATTGGAACTTACTGGAAACAGCGGGATGATGTGCCTCACAAAAATCAGGTAGCGTTAGGCATTCAAATTCTAATCGATTACAACAAGAGATGTTCGATAGCAATGTGCATCACCTGTCCAGGTTTATCTGAATCCTGCCATCACTTCGATGAATGGAAAACCTTGACTAGAGGATGCTATTCTATCGTGACCTATCCAGTGATGGTATTTGCATGTGTGCAGTTTGCACAATTCATGCGAAGACAATTTATGCACCATAGCACATCCAATGTAAGGACAATGTCCACGCAGGCTTCCATTATGCATTCGATTGTATGCAGCTTGACAAAATGTTTGGTATGTTGTGTGTACAGGAGTATTGGCTGTCGTGGCCTAACTGTTTGGACTCAATTGCATTAGTGTTGAAAGTTCCTAAAACAGCTTTTATGTCCATGCTTCATTTTAACCATTCCATGCATGGTATTTAAGTATTTTAGTCTTGTTGCTTGAAACCTTTACTGTTCATAGCATATGTACAAGTAAAATTGCCTGATTCTTATTAATTAGTTTTGTTTCTGTATTTCAGGTTGGAAGAGACGAGGCGAGCATATGTTCAGTTACAAGAATCCAGCCATATGTAGCTAGTTTCTATCTTCTTCTTCTTCTGCATTCCATCTTTTATGGCCATTTATATCTTCAGTTTTGATGAAATGATGAACTGCACAGTCTTCTGTAGGTTGCTGTCATCTCCCCTTAGTCTTAAGGTTAATATCTGTTGGCCAAACTTTCTGTTGTGCTTTTGTCCAAATTGGGGCAGATTTGCAGTATATGGAATAGTGTACGTCTGCTCCTACCATGCACTGTCGACATCCAGCTGTCTCCACAAGACCCACTCTTTTCCTATGTTTCTGTTGACTACAGTGTCAAGTACAGACTATATTAGTTTGACTGGTCTTTGCCTCTGCATATGTGATACTGGTTGGGGTTCTGTTTCATGGTTGTTCAAGTTTTTCGGCAGCTTCATCTCCCCGAGTGATTCCCGTGTAGTAGAATTTGACCTCTGATTCTTTTGCATACTGGTAAGAGGCTACTTAATGGGAGCGTATCCATGACTGAATGGAACAACTTAAGAGTCCCAATTATTGAGTAAATAGCCCCTGTGCTTCCAGGACAGGGAATGCCGTCATAATTCTGTGGGATTCACTTTTGTTATAGTTCTGCCATGTAGACACACTGTGTGATAACACCCTTTGTAACAGCACTTTAAGTGCGGTCATGAGTGTATGACTGTATGGTCATTTGATGTTTTCATTGCCAAATTTGATATGGCAATGACCTTTGACCATAGGAAGACACAATTGTATGATACAAGGCATACAGGTGTGATTTATCATGTCTAGGCTCAACATGCGAAAATGTAGATACACTCCACAACAGGGAGTGTCTTCTAACAACAGCCAGGATGTCTTTCTCAGTGCACATGGTTCATGTTACATGGTGTATTTGTCATGCTCAGTATTGTGGCATATAGATTAAGTTGGGTGCTGTACATGTACTTTCTGTACTGTTTCATGCACTATAACAATAGATTAGAGATGTCACTTACAAAAGGATGTTGCAAACACTTGGAATGTTTATGCTTTAATATACTTTTGCGTACGTCCATGATTATATGGCATGATATAGTTTTGGCTAAGGTAGTGACTCTTAACAGGGATGGTAACTATCTTGGTTTGAAATATTTGATGTAAGGGTCATGGAAGCCTAAGTTTTTAAGGCACAAACATCATGCAACATGTTTGTTACATCCCTTGTAAGTGACATCGCTTATGAACTTCTTTTCCTTCCATATTTGCAAATATCTTTGCTTACTATGACATGGGCTGGTATTTCACATCAATATATCTTCGCTCTGCATGCGGAATGAAGATACACTCCAAATGCAGGGATCAGGCATAGAAACATGGAATGCCGGCCTAATACTTTTTGCGGGCTCGTGTGAGAGACCCTCTTTGTTGACAAACTGTGTGATAACACCCCTTGTAGACACACCTTAAGTGCTGCATTAATGCTGTTATCAGTACATGGTCGTTTGTTTTGTTCAATTTGGCATAGAACAAAACAATGACTTTTGACTGTAGTTAGAAGACAGTTGTATGATCCAAGGAATTTGATTGTGATTCATCATGTCTGTGCTCCACATGCGGAATGTTGATACACTCCACATGCATGGAGCAGGCATGTAGAGATGGAATAAAGGCCTAATCCCAACTGTAAGTCCCAATGCATTTTGGTGAGACTATATAAATACTTCTTCCTTCATTTATATCTGTCTTCCTTCATTTATATCTGTCTTTCTATTGTCATATGTGTCTTCTGACAACAGCCAGGATGTCTTTCTCAGTGCACATGGTTCATATTACATGGTCTATTTGTCATGCTCAGTATTTTGTCATATAGATTAAGTTGGGTGCTGTACATGTACTTTCTGTACTGTTTCATGCACTATAACAATAGATTAGAGATGTCACTTACAAAAGGATGTTGCAAACACTTTGAATGTTTATGCTTTAATATACTTTTGGGTATATCTATGATTATATGGCATGATATAGTTTTGGCTAAAGTAGTGACTCTTAACAGGGATGGTAACTATCTTGGTTTGAAATATTTGATGTAAGGGTCATGGAAGCCTACGTTTTTAAGGCACAAACATCATGCAACATGTTGGTTACATCCCTTGAAAGTGACATCGCTTATGAACTTCTTTTCCTTCCATATTTACAAATAAACTTGCTTATTATAACATGGGCTGGTTTTTCACATCAATATGTCTTCGATCTGCATGCAGAATGAAGATACACTCCAAATGCAGGGATCAGGCATAGAAACATGGAATGCTGGCCTAATATTTTTTGCGGGCTCGTGTGAGAGACCCACTATGTTGACAAACTGTGTGATAACACCCCTTGTAGACACACCTGAAGTGCTGCATTAATGCTGTTATCAGTACATAGTCGTTTGTTTTGTTCAATGCCAAATTGAACATGGCAATGACTTTTGACTGTAGTTAGGAGACAGTTGTATGATACAAGGAATCCAAGGAATTTGATTGTGATTCATCATGTCTGTGCTCCACATGCGGAATGTTGATACACTCCACATGCATGGAGCAGGCATGTAGAGATGGAATAAAGGCCTAACCCCAACTGTAAGTCCCAATGCATTTTGGTGAGACTAAATAAATACTTCTTCCTTCATTTATATCTGTCTTCCTTCATTTATATCTGTCTTTCTTTTGTCATATGTGTCTTCTGACAACAGCCAGGATGTCTTTCTCAGTGCACATGGTTCATATTACATGGTCTGTTTGTCATGCTCAGTATTTTGACATATAGATTAAGTTGGGTGCTGTACATGTACTTTCTGTACTGTTTCATGCACTATAACAATAGATTAGAGATGTCACTTACAAAAGGATGTTGCAAACACTTTGAATGTTTATTCTTTAATATACTTTTGCGTATATCCATGATTATATGGCATGATACAGTTTTGGCTAAGGTAGTGACTCTTAACAGGGATGGTAACTATCTTGGTTTGAAATATTTGATGTGAGGGTCATGAAAGCCTAAGTTTTTAAGGCACAAACATCATGCGACATGTTTGTTACATCCCTTGTAAGTGACATCGCTTATGAACTTCTTTTCCTTCCATATTTGCAAATGTCTTTGCTTACTATGACATGGGCTGGTATTTCACATCAATATGTCTTCGCTCTGCATGCGGAATGAAGATACACTCCAAATGCAGGGATCAGGCATAGAAACATGGAATGCCGGCCTAATATTTTTTGCGGGCTCGTGTGAGAGACCCTCTATGTTGACAAACTGTGTGATAACACCCCTTGTAGACACACCTTAAGTGCTGCATTAATGCTGTTATCAGTACATGGTCGTTTGTTTTGTTCAATTTGGCATAGAACAAAACAATGACTTTTGACTGTAGTTAGAAGACAGTTGTATGATCCAAGGAATTTGATTGTGATTCATCATGTCTGTGCTCCACATGCGGAATGTTGATACACTCCACATGCATGGAGCAGGCATGTAGAGATGGAATAAAGGCCTAATCCCAACTGTAAGTCCCAATGCATTTTGGTGAGACTAAATAAATACTTCTTCCTTCATTTATATCTGTCTTCCTTCATTTATATCTGTCTTTCTATTGTCATATGTGTCTTCTGACAACAGCCAGGATGTCTTTCTTAGTGCACATGGTTCATATTACATGGTCTATTTGTCATGCTCAGTATTTTGTCATATAGATTAAGTTGGGTGCTGTACATGTACTTTCTGTACTGTTTCATGCACTATAACAATAGATTAGAAATGTCACTTACAAAAGGAGGTTGCAAACACTTTGAATGTTTATGCTTTAATATACTTTTGCGTATATCCATGATTATATGGCATGATATAGTTTTGGCTAAGGTAGTGACTCTTAACAGGGATGGTAACTATCTTGGTTTGAAATATTTGATGTAAGGGTCATGGAAGCCTAAGTTTTTAAGGCACAAACATAATGCAGTAGGTGCTGTCTTGGATTGAAATATTTCATGTATATGGGTCATGGAAGCCTAAAGTTTTTATGGCACACATGTCATGCAACATGTTACATCCCCTGTATGTGTCATCTCTTATTGTCCCTTTTAACTTGGACAGTTTGGTTTTTTAAAAACTATAATATTTTGTATACTATTACTGTTATTGCAGTCTTTGAAGTGCTTTATGTACTCAGTGTTGAAATATTTGCTGCTTTCTATTGGTAGGCATTAGATGATACATTACCAGTGTTGCCAGTGATCATCCTCATGCACCCAGATTTGAAGTTCATTCTTCTGCCAGAATATATCACTATGGAGGACGGATACTAGGTAATATTATCTAATACATTTAAATAATTACATGCATGTGGCACAAAGGGTGTTTCTACTAGAAGAGCACCTTACATGTTGTGTACCTCTAAGGAGTTGAACTACAAGGGTTGTTTCTCACAGGAATGTAGTACAGATGGTGTCTCTGTAGGGTGTTCTCTTACATGTTCGGTTGCACATGAGGTGCATCCACATGGCTGTCTCATACAGGGGATGTAACGCATGTGTTGTGTCTACAGTGTGGGTCTCTGACACAGGTGTATCACACAGGGTGTTTCTTCAGAGTGTATCTCTTACAGCGGGTATATCTCACAGTGTGTGTACAGGACACGTCTCTTACTGAGGTGTAGCATACAGGGTGTACCTACAGTGTGTGTCCCTAACATGGGATGTAGCATTCAGGATGTGTCCATAGGGTGAATCTCTCACAGGGGATGTACAAAACATGTTGAATGGTGTTTGATCTGTTATTCTTAATGGCGCTTCCTGGACACTTATGCTTCCATGCATAACTTAAGTCCTGAAAGTAGCCACAAGTATAACTGTCTTACACTTAGCAACATGTTTGGTACACCCCTGTACCCCCTGTGAAAGATTCATTGTGTAGACATAATCTGTATGTTATGTCCCTTGTAAGGGACTCGGCCTGTAGGCTCATCTTGTGTGCTACACCGGAGTAAGGAATATGCTTTGTGCACACCCTGTGTGCTACATCCCTTGTAAGAGACTAACCCTGAAGACACACCCTGTGTGCTACATCTGTGTCAAAAACACACTCAGTAGACACAGCATGTGCGTCACATCCCCCGTATGAGACAATCCTGTGAATGCATTTGATGTGCTTCCCCATCTGTAAGAGACATGACCTGCATGGACAGGATCTGTGCAGCATCTTTGTAAGAGATCCCCCGTGTAGTCATCTCCTGCGAGCTGCACCATTTGTGAGAGGCTCACCTTGTAGACACACCCTTGTGGTACTATCTAATGTTTATTTAATTCTTAAATAAGTAGGATGAAGTTAGGTTCGCTACTGTGCTAGTGAGTTTCATTTAAGGGTATATACAGGAAAATGCATTAGGCATGTGATTGCGGTTTAAGGACTTTCTTTAACACACAGTGTGCATACAGCATGGGTCCCGAACAAGGGATGTTGCATACATGATGTGTCTTCAGGATGAGCATCTTACACGGGTTGTACCAAATATGTTAATGGTGTTTGATCTGTTATTCTTATTGAAGCTTCTAGGACACTAATAGTTCTATGCAGGGCTGTGCACACCCTGTACTGGAACTATTAAGTCCTAAAAGTAGTAACAAGTATAACTGTCTTACACTTATCAACATGTTAGGTACATACCCTGTGAGATATTTATCATGTAGACAAATCCTGTAAGTTACATCCCTTGTTAGGGACACATGTTGTATGCACACCCTGTTATTCTTTCATACACTTTCTTCCTTTCTTTACCACATAACTGTCTTCTAAGGTTGGCCAAGATGTAGTCTTTATGTGAGTTCCTATCAGACGTTGTTTGCAAAAGACCGGAATGCCAACTATTCAAATAGAGAACAGGATTCATTTGTAGATGCTCTCCAAGCAGCAGATCTCATGGCCACCACAAACGTTAGATGCAAGGAAAGATGTAGTTACACACGTCTAGTGAGAAGGTCCTGACCCTCAATGGCCGCGTTCATCGTTAGATTGGATATGAAAGTCAGCGCTTCATATCGATGGTGTACAGTCTTTTTTTTTTTTTTTTTTTTTTTTTTTTTTTTTTTTTTTTTGAGGTGGAGTGATTGTTTATTATCCTCGTCAATAGGTGTGCCTGGGTCGAGGGCATCCCAGTACACACCTTACAAATTCTGAATTAGTATATATATATAAATGTGTATTAGTAAAAAAAGGTAGATATAATATATAGCAGAGATTGAAATGATAATCACGTAGTTATAATATTCAGTATACACAATCTCCAAAATATTAACATTTCATACATTGAAAATTTGAAAACATATTGTTATATAATGCCAGAATATAGATGGACATTGTGTTACTTATCATAGTAAACAAAACACTATCCTCAGTTTTATAGAAACAAAAAGACAATGTGACATTCTCAAATAGTATACTGGTTTCTGGTTTCCGGTTTGGTGGGATATCTTACATATTTGTAAATATAAGTGTCTTATCTGGACATTCAGCAAAAAAGGTCTGTTATTTCATTCCAAGTATCATTGAAATGGCTGACGGTGTGATTTTTGATAGCTATTTCTTTTAATATATTGTATTGATACCTAATATAGTGTTTAGCGTACTGGATGGTTGGAACTGTCTCTTTTAATCTGCAGTTATATACATATCTTTTGGTGTAGTAGAATAAGAGATTTAATGCTATACAGTTTTTGTCTCGTATTCCTAAAATAAAATTTTCTCTATTGAGATGGTTGGTTACAACGGCATTATGCAAAAACATATGTTTTAAAAAACTTGTTGTTACTGGGCATTGCCAAAAAAAATGTTCAATTGTTTCTGGTGATGTTTTACAAAAAGAGCAGTTTTCACTTTGCTTAATGTTTATTTTAAATAAAAATGAATTAGTTCCTAGTATTCTATGTATTATTCTGTATTGGAACCACTGAATATTAGAATCACTTGTAATTTCAAAGGGTATAGCAAAGATCGCGAGCCAGTCTTTATCATTAAAGTTAATATTTATTTTTTCCTTCCATTTTGATTTGCACGTAGGCGCCAATTGAGATTGTGTCATTGCGTCGTACATAGGTTGCGTACCTTTTTTAAATTTTAGAATGTCTTTGTAGCACGGTGGAAGGAATGGTTTAGTAAGCACTGTATTATATTTATTTTTGTATTCTAACAAATATTTAGTAACAGAATTTTTTACGCCATAGAATTGAATGAAGTTAGTTTGAAGACTAAATTTTTGGTTGAATTCCTCAAAACTAAGTAAGTTACCTTCCTCATTCGCAAGATCTCCTATTGTTTGTACTCCAGCGTCAAACCAGGTTTTATAAAATATACTATTTTTTCCTACCAATATGTTAGGGTTATAAAATAATGGATAAGCTAATAAATCTCTTTCCTTAAATGGCTGATGTTCATTATACGCGATTAATGCTTTAAAAACATCTTTCCAAAATGAGTTTTTTATTTTATTTCCTATAAGTATTGGATACTGAGTGCTACATTTTATTAGTTTATCAATGTTAAATAGTGTACTTGCAATGTTTATCCATTTACTATTTGTTTGTAAGATTTTCCTTATCCAAGCTATTTTCAAGGAACATATAAATGCATTTATATCCACCATTCCCAGCCCACCGCGTGAATAATGTTGTTTCAAAACTTCTTTCTTTATTCTAGCTTTACCCTGCCAAACGAAGTTAGAGAAGGTATCATTTAACTTTTTTATAGTTTCACACGGAGGATTAGGAAGGGATGTAAACAAGTGATTGAAAAGAGAGAGCACTAAAGTTTTAATTATTAAGATTCTTCCAATTGGTGTTAAGTTTCTTCGCTTCCAATTTGCTAATATTTTGTTCATTTTAAGTATTTTATTTGTAAAATTTATTTCTATCATTTTTTCAAGATCTACGTGAAATTTAATTCCTAACATCTCAAAACTACTTTGATTCCAAGACAGTTTCCATTTTGTTTTTATGGTATTAGAGCTATATTTTTGTTTACCTATCCAAACCACTTTAGTTTTATCGAAATTAACTTTGAGTCCAGAGAGATACGTGTAATCTGACAATACTTTTAAGGTTTCGTTAAGCGATTCTGAAGAGCCGTCAAGGATAATTGTTGTGTCGTCAGCAAATTGTGACAATTTGTGTTCTACGTCATTCACTTTTATACCTTTGATAGTTTTATTTGATCTAATTTTCAAGGACAAAATCTCAGCACATAATATAAAGATGTAACAGCTTAAAGGGTCACCCTGACGACAACCACGTTGTATTTGAAAAAAATCGGATAAAAATCCACATTGTGTAATTGCTGAAACACTATCTTTATATAATATGTTGAACCACTTTTTTATGTCATTTCCAAAGTTAAACAAGGTTAGAGTTTTCTGTACAAATTCCCAAGATAAAGCATCGAATGCTTTTTCAAAATCAATTAATAATAATAAACCAGGAATGTCGTTTATTTCAGTATGTTTCATTAAATCATATATTAGCCTTGTATTTTCTCCAATAAATCTATTTTTTATAAAACCTGTCTGGTCAGTATTTATTAATTGTTCAAGATATTTTTTTAATCTGTTCGCAATGCAACCGGAACCTATCTTATAAACACAGTTTAAAAGTGTAATTGGTCGCCAGTTACTCAGAAGTTGTCTTGGTTTTTCTCCCTTTGGTATGCATGTTATAATTCCTTGTGTTTGTGTGATCGTTAATGAATTCGATATGAAAGCATCGTTTAGTGACCTACAAACAAAAGCACCAATATTTTTCCAAAATACCTTATAAAAGTCAGCACTGAACCCTGACGTCCCAGGACTTTTATTATTATCCATAGTTTTTAATGCTCTTAAACATTCGTCTAATGTAATTAAACCTTCTATCGAGTTTGATTCTTCATCTGTTAATTTAGGGATATCTACATTATGTATAAAGTTGTTAAAACTATCCAAATCTATATCCTTTTGTTTTTTAGAGTAAAGTTCCTTATAAAAAAGTGATGTTTCGTTCAGTATATCCTTTTGATCTGTTAATTCAGTTCCATCGACTTTGACAAGTCTGTTGATAGTTTTTGATGTATAGTTATACTTTTCTAAATTACAAAATAATTTGCTAGGCTTTTCACCATTTATGACCCAATCAACTTTCGACCTCACCATGTAACCTTTTAGTTTATTGTCCTGAATAATTTTTAGTTCGGTCTTTAATTGGTTCAAAGTCCCTAAATTATTTTCTTGCAAATTGTTTTCTAGATTCTCGATTTTCTTTTTTAAATTTATTTCATTTTGATTTGTAATTTTCTTTTTATATGAGCTATAAGAAATAGACTTTCCGCGTATTTCCATCAGTAAGGTTTCCAAAAAAAGTTGGTCATTTATTGTAAACTGTATATCCGAGAGGGGATTATCAAGAATTGTATCGATATTGTAGACTGGCAGAGCATATTGTCTTATAGTTGTATTTATTGTTTCATTGATTGCATTCAAGTAGTCTATATCGCTTAAAAGAGAATTATTATGTTTCCAAAGTCCACATTTATGTTTAAACTTTGAAAAGTTGAGTTTCAGGATTATAATTGAATGATCTGATCGAAAACTTGGTTTGATTAGTGTATCAGAAACATTTGTTAATAGAAGAGGGGATATTAAAAAGAAATCTAGTCTGGCCTGTTGTAATGGGTTAGTTCTACGCCATGTATATCTTTTTGTATCAGGATAGTTATATCTGAAAGGATCTGTAAGTTCTCTGTCACTGATTTCCTTTAGTAGTGCTAAACGCGAGAGTTTATTATTTATATGTTTATAATTATAGTAGTCTAACTCAGGGTCTAGTACCAGATTGAAATCGCCACATAACATATAGGTTTCATTTTCCATACTATCAATAATGTCAAAAATATTTTCATAGAAAGATGGTGTGTCGCTATTTGGTCCATATATAGACGCTAAAGTCAGTCTAGTTTCCCCAACATTAAGATCAAGTATAACATAGTTTCCATCTTTGTCACACATGGTTTTATGAATTTTATATTCTATTTTTTTCGAAAAGAGTATCGCTACGCCTCTGGAATTGGAGGAGCAGCTGCTTAAAATACACTCAGATCCCCATTCGGTATAAATATCTTGCAGTTGATCATTGTTAAAGTGAGTATCTTGCAAACACAAAATGTCACAATTTGCTTCTTTTAAGTATTGAAAAACCTGTAGTCTTTTAAATGTACCTTGAAGGCCTCTACAGTTCAAAGACAAAATAGGAATATCACCCATATTTGAAATCGTTTTGAAGATTTTGTGAGATGACCCAAACCAGAACCAGAAATGTACAAATGGAAACAAAAATAAACATTGTCACAAAGAATGAGAATATAACAAATAACAAAAATATGGTGAAGGTCAAACGGTTGAAAAAAGTGTATCGTGGGAAAAATATTACAATTGGAAAACATGTTTACTAGCAATATTCTGTCTAGTTACACAATTCTTGTTTACTTTTAACAAACCATGTTGAAACATTGGTGGAAAAAATAATTGTAGAACATTTCTAAAAGATAACATAGTACTCAATACTACTATTTTACTAGTAGTCATCAGTAAGAATGTCATTAGGCATGTATAGTCATGTGAATGCCATTACATTTTGTCGTTAAGTGATGCAGCAATGTGCATATATAAGCTAATATATAAACTAACATTAAATAATGCGACCAATTAATATCGTATGCTAAACGTTTTACAAATGGTAAGAACGTAATCAGGCATACATAACCCAGGTTTCAATCAAGAGTATGCACTTACATTTAGTCATTAGTCATTTGTTGCATCAATATAAATGTACATAAATCAACTTATGTAAAATAATGAGTCGAATCGATCAATATCTTATAACAAATATTTAACATAATGCACAGCAAGAATGTTTAAATCAAGTACAAGCCTTTACAGTTTGACAAAGATAAAAGCAAACATGTATGTTACAAACATCGAATTTATCAATATCATATGCGAAACGTTTAACTCAATGAAAAGGAAGAATAATATTCAGCATATTTAAAGTTGAAATCAAGTGTCATTAGGCATATATAGTCATGTAAATGCCCTTAAATATTGTCGTTAAGTGATGCAGCAATATGCATATATAAACTAACATTAAATAATGAGTCCAATCAATATCGTATGCTAAACGTTTTGCTCAAACATGTATATATACAAACATCGAATTTATCTATCAATATCATATGCAAAACGTCTAACTCGATGAAAAGTAAGAATGAAATTCAGCATATTTAAAGTTGAATCAAGTTTACAGTTGGTGTACAGTCTTGCCCCTCGTTTCAGACGTCAACAAGTCTCCAGTGGATTAGGGCATCTGCATATGGAATCTGCCTATTTATTTTGTAGTGTATCAACGTTTTGGCTAAGGAAGTTACATCCCTTGTTAGGGACACATGTTGTATGCACACCCTGTTGTTCTTTCATACACTTTCTTCCTTTCTTTACCACATAACTGTCTTCTAAGGTTGGCCAAGATGAAGTCTTTATGTGAGTTCCTATAGCCTGTAAGAGTCATTGTTTGCAAAAGACCGGAATGCCAACTATTTAAGTAGAAAACAGGATTCATTTGTAGATGCTCTCCAAGCAGCAGATCTCATGGCCACCACAAACGTTAGATGCAAGGAAAGATGTAGTTACACACGTCTAGTGAGAAGGTCCTGACCCTCAATGGCCGCGTTCATCGTTAGATTGGATATGAAAGTCAGCGCTTCATATCGATGGTGTACAGTCTTGCCCCTCGTTTCAGACGTCAACAAGTCTCCAGTGGATTAGGGCATCTGCATATGGAATCTGCCTTTTTATTTTGTAGTGTATCAACGTTTTGGCTAAGGTAGTGACTCTAACAGGAGTGGGTGCTGTCTTGGATTGACATATTTCATGTATATGGGACATGAAAGCCTTAAAGTTCTTATGGCACAAATATCAGGCATCATGTTACATCCCCTGTATGCTGACATCTTTTTTTGGCCCCTTTTAACTTTGACATTTTGGTTTTTAAAAAAACTTCAATATTTTGTATACTATCACTGATATTGCATTCTTTGAAGTGTTTTGTGTTTTCTTTATGTACTCAGTGTAGAAATTTTGGCTGCTGTCTATTTGTAGGCATTAGATGATACATTACCTGTGTTGCCAGTGATCATCCTCATGCATCGAGATTTCAAGTTCCTTCTTCTACTGCAAGAATATATCACTACGGAAGACAGATACTCGGTAAGATTATCTAATACATGTACATTTAAATAATTACAGGCAAGTGGCATAAAGGGTTTTTCTACTAGACAAGCACCTTACATTTGAAGTAGCTCTAAGGAGTTAACTACAAGGGTTGTCTCTTACCGAGGTGCAGTACAGATTGTGTCTCTGCAGGGTGTTCTCTTACATTTGGGGTTGCACTTGCGGTGCGTTCACATGGCTGTCTCATACAGGGGATGTAACGCATGTGTTGTGTCTACAGGGTGGGTCTCTGACACAGGTGTATCACACGGGGTGTTTCTTCAGAGTGTGTCTCCTACAGAGGGTATATCACACAGTGTGTGTACAGGACATGTCTCTTACTGAGGTGTAGCATACAGGGTGTACCCACAGTGTGTGTCCCTAACAAGGGATGTAGCATACAGAATGTGTATATAGGGTGAATCTCTCACAGGGGGTGTACAAAATATGTTAAATGGTGTTTGATCTGTTATTCTTATTGGCGCTTCTTGGACACTTATGCTTCCATGCATAACTTAAGTCCTGAAAGTAGCCACAAGTATAACTGTCTTACACTTAGCAACATATTTGGTACACCCCTGTACCCCCTGTGAAAGATTCATTGTGTAGACATAATCTGTATGTTATGTCCCTTGTTAGGGACTCAGGCTGTAGGCTCATCTTGTGTGCTACACCGGAGTAAGGAATATGCTTTGTGCACACCCTGTGTGCTACATCCCTTGTAAGAGACTAACCCTGAAGACACACCCTGTGTGGTACATCTGGGTCAAAAACACACTCAGTAGACACAGCATGTGTGTCACATCCCCTGTATGAGACAATCCTGTGAACGCATCTCATGTGCTACCCCATCTGTAAGAGACATGCCCTGCATAGACAGGATCTGTGCAGCATCTCTGTAAGAGACCCCCCTTGTTGTCCGCTCCTGATAGCTGCACCACTTGTGAAATGCTCACCTTGTAGACACACCCTTGTGGTACTATCTAATGTAATCTGAAATATTTAACTTTAGTCTTTTCTTAATAGGGGTCTATCCAATGTGTCCAAGGTGTGCATACAGCATGGGTCCCTAACAAGGGATTTTGCATACATGATGTGTCTTCAGGATGAGCATCTTACACGGGTTGTACCAAATTTGTTAATGATGTTTGACCTGTTATTCTTATTGAAGCTTCTAGGACACTTAATAGTTCTATGCAGGGCTGTGCACACCCTGTACTGGAATTATTAAGTCCTGTAGGTAGCAATAAGTAAAACTGTCTTACACTTGGCAACATGTTGGGTACATCCCCTGTGAGATATTCATCATGTAGACAAATCCTGTATGTTACATCCCTTGTTAGGAACACATGTTGTATATGCACACCCTGTGTAAAATAATTTTGATATTTAATTCAAGGTACATGTATTAGTATTTTATTAAAATAATCAACTCTTTTTAAATTAATATCTTTCTGTCTTTTATAAGGGGTCTATTCAATTGAACTAATGGGACTTAATCAATTGTTCTTTCATAAAATTTCTTCCTTTTTTTACCCCATAACTGTCTTGCCCTGTAATTGTCGCCCTGTAGACTCGTCCTGCTTGCTTCGATAGACTCGTCCTGCTTGCTTCGTGTCTGTTGAAATTAGTGTCAAGTTCAGATAGATAGTTAAATTATTACTGAATTATTGACAACAGTCAAGTTCAGATAGATAGTTTGCCTTTCATTTCTTATCAAAATAGGTTATGAGCACATTTGGTTATGGAACTTGTTACATCATTAATGTTGATGTATTCAGTGCTTATCGTTCTTCTTGTTCATGTCTTAGTGAAATATTGTGTAATGGGGCCATTTAAGTATATACAGCAATTATAGTTCTATTTAAGCATGTTTGCATGTTATGAAGTATGTTCTTGGTTTCAAGCTGCTTTTTTCATTTTAAATGTAGTTTTTTATATTTTTTTAATTTAGGATGAAGTTAGGTTAGGACAAAGTTAGGTTCACTACTATGCTAGTGTAAAGTTACATTTAAGGGTATTCTGGACATGATTCATATGACAACATTTAGATCTGACCCTGTTCTTCAAATTTCATGTTAAGTTGACGTAAGGGAAAAAGCATTGGACATGTGATTGAGGTTTAAGGACTCTTGCTTCAAATTGTTGTTTTTCATATAAATACCTCACTGCCTAGGATATAAATAATGTAAAGTAGGTTTATGGCACTTTCAGAATCTTTTTTACTGGAAGTTTCATAATGGGGTTTAATTAACAATTCAGTTATTGGTGGTATGTTTAGTGGCATATTCTGGAACACTTATGAAATTTCTATGGTTGCGAATCTTTTTAAACACATTTTTGTTTTTGAGTTATTTTAAAAGTACTAAATACTTAATATCAACATATCACCTTCTTGCATAAGGGGCGTTATGATCTGAAGCTCAGCTGTCAACCTTTCTATCTTCAGTTTTAACACTGTATTTTGGCTTTTGAGCCTTGGTTATTAAAATAGTTTTAGTCAATAGTCTATGGACTTTTGGTCAATTTTGATGAGCTCATAAAGATAATCATGGTGATAGTTTTATTTGCATAGCTTGTAGTTTAAAGCGATGAGAAAATGTAAAGTTCCCACCATGAATTGGTTAATCTTGGTACCAATTAACCTATTGATGGTAGAGTGATGGTTTTTGCCTTAAATTATGTTTTTATTTTTTTATTTTTCCTTTGATGTCAATCATGACATAGTGGGAATAATATTTAGATTAACCTTATAGTTGTGGTTATAACCAAATTGTAGGCATCTGTTACTGAGTTTATATGGATCATATAATAGGTCCAGTATCAAACAGGAGTGACGCCTTAAGAGCTTGTGAGGATCATAATTTAACCTTCCAACTAATTCATATCAATTGTAAAGTCATGTTCAATGCTTTTATCTGCCTACTATACTGTGTAAGGTAGGTTTAGCAACACCCAGGTTGTTGGTTATTTCCTGAGTTTCTTTAATGAGGAAATTAAACAACATTGGTTGTTTGGTTTCTAAACATTTATTCTACACTCACGAGCATGCACATACATTAGTGGCTTTTTGATCACAAAGAAACAGGTACATGTACAATTTTTAGGCTCAATTTAGAATTCTAGAATTAAATCATAGTCCTGTACTTTGTACTAAAATTAATTTAATATGATTATGACAGACATTACGATGTCATCAAACAAATGAAAATTAGTGACTTTTTGATCACAAAGAAACGGGTACATGGACAATATTTGGGCTCAAAATTCAATTCCAAAACATAATCATAGTACTGTACTTTGTACTAAAATTATTTGAATATGATTATCACAGAGACTCACAAATTCCTGTTCTGATACATGGGTATAACAGACACAGTCATAGTTTTGTAAAACTTATTTTACCATGTATAGCACATGAATGATATGTATTTAGGCAGATAATCTATTTTTTCAATATCACACCTCAATACTAACAGTATATTGTTTTGCATCAAGTGTTTCAAGTTCTCTTCAACTTTCTGTTTACTTGTTTTAAATTATTTTAAGTTGAGGGTTGTAAGGTTTAGTTCATGTAGAGATTTCAGACTATTGAGGTAGAATTGAGGGTCATATGATCATTGCTCCATTATACAAGGTTAGGCAGAGAAATTGTAAATCTCATGCCTCTTTTAGGATGTTTTTTTTTCAATATCATTCTTCCTTGGAATCATGAACATACTTCTCACTAAATTTGTCAATATGTGTATGTCCGATTCTGCTCCAAGATCAAAATTAGTATTTACTTGAATGGTTCTGATTTATTTATTACTCACTCACCCAATACTTTTATCCCTGCTGGGACATAGCTCTGTCATCACCTCAGGCTATTAAAAATGTTTATACCTACTGGAATGTAGCATGTAGGGCTGCCTTTACCTGATGCCTTTGGACCTGTTTATCCCTCTCATCATTGAATCTGGTTTGGTTCAAACTGCTTGCCTTCGGCCCATCTCTTGTGTAGCTTACAAATCAGCTCTGTGGTCAGTGTCCCACCATCTGTTACGTCTGTTGTATACCGCTGAACTTATCTGTAACTGTTTTCATCACCCAACCTATCACTACCTTACTGTCAACACTTAAATATAGTAATTCAGTGTAATTCAATTAAAAAAAATTCTTAATGCCTTTCTTCAGGCAATTATAATGAAATGTCTTATCAGTGTTTAAAAGATATCCAATCGTCAATTGCTGATATATCCCCTCTACTAAGTCATTTCTTATCATGTGCCTCTTTGATAGCCCAGTGGTAGAGCATCCGCTTAGAGTGCGGGATGTTCCTTGTTAGATCCCAGGCAACGTCATACCAAAGACGAAATAAAAATGGTACCAGAAATTCCCTTGCTAGACTTGGCATAAAAAGGGAAACTGGCTTCTTTTCTCTTTCCCATACCCTCTTGGTGATAAATAACATCAGAAGTTAGGTGTCCATAGCAATAAATAGAAGTTACTATGACTTCTTAGGCCGGTATTTTATGCCAACATGTCTGTGCTCCAAATGCAGAGTGATACACTCCACAGTCAGAGAGCAGACGTGTTGACATGAAATACCGTCCTAATTTTCTAATTTGCTTGTTTCAGAGATTTCCAGCTGAAGATTTTAATATAATTATATATGGAACTCACTGATGGTGTCTAGCTTACATGATGGTCACACTTGGGCAATGCAGGACTGAAGCATTGTCATATGTCTACACTCTACATTCAGATACATTTGTAAGTGCCGTAAGTGTCTTTATTTTAAATGATTGTTTTGGAACCAATTCATCTGATCTGAGTGAATACAGTTATTGGGTAAATAGCCCCTGTGCTCCCAGGGAATTTCTATGTGATTCCATAAACTCCCATAAAATAAAGTATGGAGAGTATATAAAAGTGAGCTTGTCTGTCAGTCTGTCTGTTTGTCAAGCTTATGTTATACGCGCAAGTATTTTATATTTAAGTATTATTGACCCCACCATCCCAATTTCGGGTAGCTTGTGTGAATATGCCGCTCAATTTTGAAAGTGGGACTGGTGGGGGTAAAGGTTACTGTTACTAGAAACAGAATCCTGACGATAACTTTAGTAAAGAATGAGATATGGCGATGAAAGTTGCTGTAGAAGTTAAAATGTGTGCCTCCATAGCTCAATATTTAGCTCTCAGGTGACCTGCGTTCAAATACTGGTCAGTTTTTCAAGGGGTTTTAATTTCGCAATCTAGTTCAACTGCGAAATCAATGGAAATTAATCCACCACAAATATTAATTTGACAGTGTCCAGTTGTTCCTGTTTGTTCAACTAACATGAAAACGTGGTTTCTGTGACCACGATTTGCTGTGGGGGTTTATTTGTGTTGCAATTATAGTTATTCAAACTTTGACATTGCAGCATGATCTATCTAACAACTCAGTTGACATAACATTCCGTGGCTCGCCAAAATGAAATTTATATACAAGAAGATGTGTCACTAACTGGTAAGGGTGTAACGATATACCGTTGGAAGGTTATGAAATACTGGTACATGTAATATGGGGAAATGATCATGTAATGGGAAAAATCTTTTTCCTTGGAGAAGAGGTCTAATAAAGCCTCTGCTTGATAAGAGGAAAAAGGCCAGTGATGTAATAAAGTATAAACTGTTAATAGGGCGTTCACACTGGGGCCCCGCTTCTACTACGATCTAAAATTGGTCCAAATCGTGGCCGATCATGGGACAGTCGTGGTCAATCGGGGGAGGATCTTCGTTAACGTAGTAGAGTCGTGGTGGAAATGCGTAGGTCGGGAAGCTCCCCGACCTTACTACGCTTATTTTGAACATGTTCCAAACAAGCGTAGCGGGATCGTGGCTAAAACGAATCGTCGCTAGAACGTAGCAAGGTCGTATTTAGATCGGCATAATCGTAGAAGCATCTTGTATGGATCTGCATGATCGAAATAACATCGTGGTACAATCGGCATCATATTTAACTGTGTTTTCTATTGAAACACGTAAAATCGCGTTATAATATTGGTATATAGGATAGTCATTTTCCTTTACAACAGTTGGACATAGACCAAAGGAAATAATTATGTGGAAAACATAAGTTTTCTAACCAAAAATGGTCGAGATATTATGAAAGTACATGTACATTTGAACAACATAAACTCGTTCACGCATATAACAGTTATGTAGAAAAAGTTGCTCATTGTTAACATAAAGCATCATCCAATGGATTCAATGCCTCTTTAGGCAATGAGTAATTTGAAAAAATGCCCCAAACTCATTGATTTGTGTATACAACATACCAAAGCGTACTATGATCACGTCAAAATCGTAGTATTGTCGGCATGAGCGGTGCAACATCGTGCTACAGTCTTTTAGGTCTGTCTACCAACATACTAGGGTCTTGCAGAGCGTTGCGAGATCATAGTAGAAACGGTTCATGATCAGCATTGATCGCGATGGAAACGTGGTGTAAGCATACAAGCATCGTATCGGAAACGCTGTGGTCGTAGCGAAATCGCAGCACAAGCGTCAATCAGACGTACTTGTGAAGATTTTTTATAAATTTTCTTGGTTTTGACGCCGATCTCGTCCCGATTCATACTTTTAGTCAGGTCGGGACAGATCGGCATGATCGTAGTAAGAGCGTAGCCCAGTGTGAACGGGGTCTTAGATACTCATTATACTGTCTTCATACCTCTGACCTTGATTACGGGATGTGATGTGATTGTACTTTTCTTATACATTTGCTTACTTTTGTTTTTTATCAGCAGGTATTCACTGGTGTTATTGGGATGGATATTTTCTTCGTGTACCATAGAGGAATGTATACATTTAACAATCCTGCACATCAAATTGGGATGTGAAAATATCCCTGAATTTTGACTGAAGAAGTCTGCAAAATACAGTTCTAGACGTTTGGAATGAGTTCGAATACTATTTAGTAGTCAGAATTCAATGGATATGCCTCATGCAGATACAAGAAAATGAAAAATAATGGTAAAGAATGAGGACAACTTCACACCGGTGCAATTGACAAGTGATGTTTGCTGCTGAACAAACAATTGTATGTAGGTCTTTAACGAACCTACACAAAACATGAACTAATAATATTTATTGCTCTGATACAAATACATGTTGTTTATGTAGTGTAAAAAAAGCATGTTATAGCACAGAGAATTTGACATGACTGACCTTTATGCATGAATGTATTACAAGGTTCTCTGATAGATTATATAAATTTCTGCAAGCGATTCGTGCAATACCGGTGTTTTAGATTTGTGTTGGTATTACACCTCGAGCCTCTTTGTGAAACTCCCCGCTTATGAAAACATACAACTGGGATTATAAATATAGACAATAAATCATCTGTGAAATTATGCTAATAGAAGTTTGAGTTGTGTCAAATTCTTCAAACTATACATACTTCGCAATTTAAATGTCCAGTACAAACTCTCAGAGCACACCCTGTAGGGCAACAACCTCTGTAACAACACCTTCAAAAAGATGATATTCACATTTAACCTTTAAATGACAGCCAATATTTGCAGCTACATTTTCTCAAAGGCTATCAAAGGTTTCCACTTGAAACTCAACATACATTACGTTATTCACCTTCATAAGGGGAGTCCATACTGACCTATATTATCTGTATTATATGACATCTGCCATAATATGGTATGTGATCTACTGACAAGAGCATGCAAATCTATTGAGCATTTTATAGTCCATACTGATATCTGCCCTTGTTACTTGTAGAATTTTACTTGAAAGTTATAGGCAGTGCTACGTTGTTTAACTTGTAAATGTATCTGTGTTTTATGATAGAATAAAGCAGGGTCACGAGTTCAGATGCATAGTAATTAAATCACGTGTGCGTAGCATGAGTAATTATTAAATTTAAGCTTCAGAACAAGTGATCATGCTTTATTAAAGATAAAACACAGGTTCATGTTCATTATTTCGATTCAAACGAAGCCTAAGTATGCATTGAACATAGCAAGACATGGTAGTCGTTGCACTTCTTTTTTCCTCGGAACGCTACTGTGTTGTGTCCGAGCTGTGCTTTAATAGTAATTGATATCCTCTATGTACATATAAGTAAATCTACTGATTGTGTTAGAATACATACTTCAGCTAGAGACTTGTTCCAATATTATTCCTTGACTTATATTAATTATGACCTTAGTTTAAAAGCTCGTATTTATAAGTACTGTTTTGCTTGTAAAAGCATTGAACAGGATATTGTATAAATTTGCCTTTTCATATAAACTCCGCGTCAATGAAAAGTTACCACCCTATTGACTCTTATATTTTATAATTGGCACATACGTTATATTGCGTTAAAAGCCGAACATGACTATGTTTTGACCTTATGTGTAGTCACAGCTATCCTATTTAACAATAGTCTATCGCGCAAACTATAAAACTTTTGTACCGACAGGTCACATTGTATACCAAATACAGAGGTATATATAAGTGGTGACTTTTCAGTGATGCGCCCAGTATATATTGCTTTTGCAATATTCAGCCTTTCTTCATGTATGGACCAAATCGATGTAATCACAACTTTAATATTTTGTATATATCCAAGGGAGACAACTACTACAATTTTACTAACTGTCTTTGCACGAGTTCTCTCCTTTAAATTGTTTCTGTACTATCTGCAGGAGTTCTCTCCCTTTAATTGTTTCTGTACTGTCTGTCTGAGTTCTCTCCTCTTTAGAGTATTTCATTATTTTATGGGTTGCAAAAATTGGCAAAGCACCGTGATTATTCACTGCAAGTAGGTCATCTAGCTTTCTGTTGACGTTAGGTATCATTTATTTACCGTAATAATCTCAACGTAATGTGTGTTGATTGATATTTTTACGTTGCACATATTAGACAAAATGCAATTTTGATGAAACTACAATTAGATTTCTATGTAGAGTTGGTACAAGTATTTCATTTACTCGGGAAATATTTTATGCATCAATCTTCATTTTATATGATTCGTTTTACCGCAAACTACCTAGTGTATTAAAGTGCTTGTAAATGTGTTTGGCTAGAATACCCCATGGGAGATAGTGATAAGCCTACTGCTTATTGGGCGATTCAATTGTTTATCTGTAAATTGTTTGTCTTAAGTGTTTGCTTGTTATTGCATGTTTCTGATATTTTGTATTTAGCTTAAGATGATATGTTGTTGTAAGACTCGGCCGTGGTTGGTGCGCTGGATTTGTGACCTGGTGATACAGATTTGATTCCTAGTCGCCGTTATTGTTGTTATGGTCTTCAGTAGCCAAGTTTTGTTTTGTCGTCCCGGTCTTTGAGTAGAGATGAATCTGTAGTTGGAGCTCTAATGGAATGTTATTGAAACAAGCTCAGAATAATAAAAATTCACCCAAATGCACATGACAATATTTGAGGTGAGATTCATCTCAGATTGAGATGCTTTGGGAGTTGGGGCCTGGGTGCTGTTTTATTCAGATTGTGTAAATGTCACATAAATCTACATATACACATTTCTTTTAAGCAATTTGCTTAGTGCGTTTTACTAATCGATTGCAATTTGTTGCATACATTTACGTAATTATATTAGGTCCGGTCACAATATCGCAAATAGAGCAGGAACCAGTATAAATAAATATAGATAAAAAATTGAGAAGTTCTGATCCAATACACAATTGATTTCATGATTAAACATGTCCTTGTTACTAATCACTGTCTAAAACAACAGTGCTCACAAATTAACGTTCATATTTGCTATTTATGGTTACTCTGACCTTGCCAGAAAATGAGAAAAATATCTTAGTAAAACGCATTTGATTTGCACAAATATTATCAACGTACGCTAGCATAAATGCTTCGATAAAATGGTACCTTGGTGTCAATTGAGCTAAGTTTCTTCTACTACATGGTGTTATTTATATTTTTCTATCTCTTACAGAATTCAGAAAATTATTGTTTGAATGAGGCAAATTGGGTATTTTCTTTTAAAATTTGAATTTTCATTAAAATGAGAGTAGGTCTGGCTCTTTGCTAACACCTGTTTTATTCAAATATTATCGACGTACGCTAGCATAAATGCTTCGATAAAATGGTACCTTGGTGTCGGGATGATATGACTCCGGGGTAAATCCATGTGACTGAAATACTGTAAAAATATATTCTAAGTAATACTACTGATCATTGTTTTTCAGTTTAATGTTTTCATCTTACTGTACATGTACATGGCAACAACCAACTATAATCACTTGGATAGTCTAAGTCAGGGCAACTAGCCAGATCAATGGCAGGAAGTCTGGGTTCAAATCCCAGTCCGGGTTTCAGTTGGTTTGTTTGTCTGACAGTTTTTAATTTCATGAGTTATAATAAAAATGTAGAATTGTTAAGTAGGTGTAAACATTAAACTTTATAAATTTGAAAAAAAAGCATTGTATGTAGAATATTCTTGGTTTAGTTTTAAGATATTCCTGAGTTTCTTATAATAGAATGATACAGTTATCCAAAAGTGTGCTTTATATATTCTAGTGTGGTTAATTTTACTTGATCCTTGACCTTAATATATCAGCATGATTTAACAGCTAATTAAAGGTTAGGATCAAGTTAAAATCTCTGTACTATTACATGAAGTACAGTAACTGCATCTTTCTAAAAGTAAACAATATTGATGAGATGATTATTTAATCGGATTATTTGTAATTTGATGTTGCAATTCATAAAATAGTAATGTTGTAGTAAAACGCATTTGATTTGCGCAAATATTATGGACGTACGCTAGCGTAAATATGCTTTGATAAAATGGTACCTTGGTGTCGGGATAATGTGACTAGGTAGATCCATGTGACTGAAATACTGTAGACCAGTGGGACTTTATATTTTAAAGGAAATACGCTGTTGTAAAGGATGTAAAAACATGTTGTATTTAACCATGTTGTGTTGTTATTGTTAACTAAGGTTGCAACAGATCATCACACTGCAGTCTGATCTTTCTTTTTATATTGCCTTCAATAGAATTGTTTGTATTTATAACAGTGTAGCAATACCACGTGGTTTTTGACTACAGTTCCAAGTAGAAATTTGTAAACATTGGAACACAAATGTAGCCATAAGTATTTTATTTCTTCATCGATTTCTATGAAATCTACGCCACGCTAAGGGGAACATTATTTGCTTTCCATGAAATATAAAATCTTTTTCAGCGGATGTGCCGTTTTGTCCATTACCCTGTGAAACCGTGGAACGTGTAGGTTTCACAGGGTAATGGACAAATCGGTAAAGCTGCTGAAAAAGATATTATATTTCATGGGAAGCAAATAAGTCCCCCCTTAGCGTGGCGTATATTTAATAGAAATCGATAAAGAAATAAAATACTTATGGCTATTTTATTTTCCAATGTTTACAAATTTCTTCTTGTAACTGTAGTCAAAAGTCATGTGGTATTGCTACACTGTATAAGATTGCATTAGAAATAAAGTCATGGATGCTCTGTGTTGTTATTGTGAAAACATTTTTGCAGGATATAACTCTACTACTCAATATTTGATAAGGGTCAACAAATTTCCCTAGTGAATTATTTTGCGAATTGAAGAAGATAGACTGATGCAATATTGTTCATAAAACATTATATTACGTCTGCGATATTGGAAGCGATTAAAGATTGTTTCATAATTGGATGCTTAAATACTTTGGTCCTTGCCTATAGGGCTCATCAGTTACCTGGAAATAGACTACAATATGTCAATGTAACCAAATTTCACATGAAACTTTCGAAATTTATCTGCAGATTAGATATTTTAATATTTGCCCAAAGTTTTTGTAATATGTTTTGTTCAGCTAGCTTAAGCCAAACATGAATATTGGTTTCTTATCCCTTATCAAAGTTTGAGTAAAGACCTAAATATACACAGATTGGACACTCAACTGAAAATGGAGAGAGAATGCAAAATAGCATGCAGCAGATTCTGATATTTTGCATGAACGCTTTTGTTTGTCATCTTTTTTAATGACCAATATCTCATTTTGAAGAGCTAAGTTTCTTCTACTGCATGGTGTTGTTTATATTTTTCTATCTCTTACAGAATTCAGAAAATTATTGTTTGAATGAGGCAAATTGGGTATTTTCTTTTAAAATTTGAATTTTCATTAAAATGAGAGTAGGTCTGGCTCTTTGCTAACACCTGTTTTATTCATCATTTTAAAGCTGAATAATAAATAGATTGCATAAACCTATTAGTTTTTGCCTATGTATATTAAAACAGGAGATCTGCCGCAAGATATTGTGTGATTTGGTACATTTTTCCAATCTTTGTATATTTAGGTATTTGGTTTGAGCAGTATATAACAAGGTGAACTTTTGTGATCCCTCTTTGTATTGCACCCAAATATTACATTTAGTGACCAGATAACTACTAGGTCTAGTACATTTATCCAGGTGAATGTGTTTTGGACTTGTTGCTGGTTTAATAAGACAGCATAACTCCAGGCCCTGCACTCACAAAACTATTAACTTACGCCTGAATCTCAGTCTCAAAAGACTGGTCTCAATTCGCTGGCTTAGAATTAGAAGGTCGTAAGTACAAAATCAGTATTTTGAGAGAACAAAAAAAACCTTAAAGCTACTCTTGTGGAAAAACAAGCTTTTTAAACTTCAGTTTGGTCAACATGACCACTGATATTCATGAAAATAGGCTCATAGAAAGTGCCTTGGGATGCAGATTTCAAATATGCATGAGTCTTATAATTCTAACTTCTAATTCTAAGCCAGTGAATCATTGGTGCTCACAAAATATTAGATCCTAAAGGGTTTTCTGAGGGTCGTCGCTATATGGGATTTTCCAGTTGCGAGGATAAATAAAAGCAATATGCATCGGAAGGCTTTTTTATACAAGGATGAACACAAGCATAGAAGCTTTGCATCAAAATGAACATAACTCATAACATGAAAGAATTGTAAATAGTCTTTCAGAGCGGGGGTAAAAATATTGATGCGCAGAACATCACAAAATACACAAAATACACTACAAAATACAACGGCTTGTTTGTCCTTTATTGCTGAACAACATAGCAAGCTTGCAAGAATTATAAATTAAACTAACAACCAACCAAAAAGTTGGTAATATTTACAAATAACATTTTACAGTAACATACATGTATATTGTCAAATGGTAAATACGAATAACTCAACATGACTTTTGTGTCATCAACACAATGTACCAGAGTACTGTTTTATCAAAGCACTTACGAAAATATTAAAGTTACGCTCCAATTTGAATGCTTTACAATTCTTTAACAACTGCAAATTGGTGACAGATATAGTTTGTAGGAGTTCATTTATTTAACTGAATCATTATAAGTATTGCAGTTTCATTTAACACACTTTATAATTGTAAACAAATTATAAAGACTTTAAATTTGATCGTAAGTTTACGTTTTCCGTAAGTGCTTTGATAAAACAGTACCCTGGACCATACAGCAGCATTGGTATAGTACATTACTCAACATGTATAATCATAATCTGTTATATAGGTAAACTGTATAGTGCATAACATTTATAGGAAGAGATTGCATTGGATTAATGACCCTCATACACCACAGTATAAACGAGTCAACTTCAGGTTATCTTCAGTTTATCGCAATAAGTCATACATGTTGAATTGTAGTCTCTCCAATAAGCTATAGATGATTTTGCTCGCGTAGTATTATAATTGTGTATAAAGAGGGTCATAGATCTGATACCGGCACCTTGGGTTAAAACAATGCTTATATTAAATGATGTGTAAACAGGACAAAGTCTAATAGTGACCGATTTTAAGTGTTGAGAAGTGTATATTTCTGTTTGTAAGAATAAATTCCTAGATTATAATACATGTATACCTGGATTATTAAAAAGGTTGCGAAAGTCAACGTGTACATCAATACTACTTTTGAGTATTTCGTCATCCAGGTATGAGTAGTTTCTACAAGTTACCGACGTGTGACAGACGATCATAAATTGTATTGTGTACTATGTCACACAGGTATGCGTATGCAAGGGAAACCCAATAATTCATCGCCCGTGGTATAAACACTCATTATCGATTCACAAAGAAATCGCGCTACACCGGTCATGTTACGTTACACGCAAGCACATTTTAATTCCAACGCGTACATATACATGTACGGGTAGCTACACATACATGTACGGGTAGCTACACATACACATAGTTGTACACATTCACATCGTAACCTCTCTAATGACATGGAATGGTGGACCTTAGACTTTATATAAGTCATATTATCACATATGCATACGTTTGTTATGTATAGTCATGTATATACAAGTATGCACCTGCCTATATACAATATTCACATTGTGTGCATTGACATTTTCTTAGAAACTTGGTGACATTATCTTCCATTCTAATAATGATGCCAGGACTGGTATCATATTTATTACATATTTGGTATAGATACGGGCATTCTGAGAACAGCATTTAATAACAAACCAGTCAAAAGGAAAAATACTGAGTGCGCGTTGTCAAGAGTGTTTTTAATTGCTTATTTGCCATAAAGCTTTCATTAAACAACCGTCGGTGGCTTTCTATTACATAAATACTTGGTTAGGTAAGAAAATTACAACGTACAAAAATTTAGTCTGATCTGTGAGGCAGCACCTTTAAGTGTGTTTTGTTCACTTTCCTATTTTGGCATCTTAAATTTCACGATCAGGCAAGTAAAGATATTTTGAATAGTAGAAAGTTGCCAAAACAGGCAACAGTTTTAACACAGTGAATTTAGACTGGCCAAATTGGTAGTTTTAAGGCTATATTTCTCGGAATCTAGACAATATACCCTTTGTGATATAAAACATTTGTTCAGAATATCGCTTGGTCAAATATTGTTTTACACAAATCAGTTCTTCTAAAGTATGTTTAAATTGACCATTTTATCGAACGATCAGGCATTTTTTCGAGTATAATTTCCCGATTGGGCAAGTAGTTAGGGGAATTGCCCACTTTCACCCACTTATAATATTGTAGTAAGAGTAACTTGTCATAAAACTGTATTCGTGTTGTGACCTTAATTTTACATATTGAAGTTGTGACCGTAAACAGTGTGAATTATGAATTTTACCAAGTGCCCTAATACAATGAAATAATTTATTTTTAAAAAATCTATTTTTGATACAGTGTTTTTAGTTGTTCGAAAGTTTCAACAGTTATATTTAAAGACAGGTTTCAGAAATCGCTCCTAGTTTAGTTGATGAAACTACTTTTCTTCCTACACAGCTGCAAGTCAGCACCACCTTAGCTAAAGTAAACCGGTCAGTTGCATAACTTTCGCAGATGTTAATGGGTCTGCAAAATGTAGTTCATCAATTCCAGCATGTTGATCACATCGGTCTTTATATCCAAATGTAATAGTTTAGGTACCGAAGAAAGCAGAACAGTCAGAACTTTCAAGCATACTCAATCTGACAATCGTGACCATCGAGAACAGCGGGAGTCTGTTGCATAAGAAAAGCCCTTCTGATGTAATACCTCCCGGTCATTGAAAAAGATTATGATACTTCAGAAGATCCAAATACGGTTCACAAGTACTGTTTGTCATCCGTTTTTCAGAAATAAATATACAGAGGCCGATTCACCTAGTATTTAGATAATATGGTTGAAAGTACAGTCACGGCTCAGTTCTCTTACAATGCAGATTTTAACCTTTCCTGTAATGGAAAGATCAGTATATACAAATTTGGTATCTAAACATCAAGGCATTCAATTAAGTATAATTAAAGAGTATTCGCTAGTAATAAATGTTCTATTAAATCATAAGAAACTAGAGCTGTCAAAGACAGTTAATGCTCCCCGTGGGATGTTTGTTACAGGAAAAATTGCTCAAACAAGTCAACTTGGTTTTCCAACAAATGTTATGTTATACAGTTTTATACAATTTAGTATATAGTTATAGTGCAAATCTTCCAAGGGACATAACTGTGTGAATAATCAGCAAACCGGAACGATATGGGCATCTCCACTTGGTACTGCACCTATCCATGAAGTTTTATTAAATTTATTGTCATGCTTTGATCTGCATTATTCGCTGTAATTATGATTCTTATAGCTTAAATTAGTTTATACTATTGACAAAATGGTTGCATAGATATAGAATATAATGCATTGCAAGATATTGTCCACAGAATCACTTGAAGTGGCAAATAACTGCATATTTGGCTCCCCAACAAAGCATCGCGTTGCACTTTCGGACGAAATTAAGGGAGTTTTGTGTATTTTTAATACTGCACGATGTGTAACTCTTCTTTTTTTCATGAAAACTCATCAAGTAATAAGAAAATAAAGAGGAACGATATTATCCGAGTCGAGGGATCGGCTCACCAACATAGCATTTGGTCATGTGGTATGGCCCAATTGACTAATAGTAAGGTATATAGAGAATAATAGGTTAGTGCCGTGGATGAAAATTTTAACTGGAAAGGCGTAGGAATTTATCGGGTGAGCCGTAGGTCGTACATTTTGATAGAGGTCGTGTAGACGCAGGTAAGTCGAAGAAAATAACCGATCAACCACCAGCTCATTTAGGATAGGCAAACCTCTACCTCAGGTACGGATTGCAACCGGCAACTCACCTTATAAGAAGAAGTCTGTCAGATCACATGGTAAGGTGATGGATTATCACTAGTCACATGACCAGTTGACCGATTAAAGCTTATTTTAACTGGCAGATTTTGCCGGAAGTGACTGGATAAATCATTATTGTTTTGCATCACTTCGATGGTATCCATTGCTTCAAGGGTATAAGATAGATGTTTTTGGTATGATGCACCCTTCCGCACTTGAATCACAGCAAATAATTCAGTCACTCAATAATCAGGGTAAATATACATGATATATAGTCGGCTGAACTGACGCATGTCTAGAAGTAGACTTTTTACATTGGTACATTTAAACTAAATTCGTAAACTTATGTTCAAATTTAAATTCTTTATTATTCTTAAGCAACTGTATAATCTGGACAGATACAGTCTGTAGGAGTTGATTAACTGAATCATTATTAGTATAGCAACTCCATTGACTTTGTATCTGCTTTGATAAAACAGTACCCTGGTCCGTATAGATAGACTGGTCTTCACGGACAGGTGTGACTCGGTTCAATTTTTGTGTGGCGTAAACGCCACACAATGATATTACCACTTTTCAGCTTACGACCAATTTAACGCATTAGGCCTCGGCAAATAAATAGTTCTATGATTTGAACAATATTACAAGCATGCAACACAGGTTACACGTATCATTGGACCTGATTTGTTTACATTACCAACATTTACTTATATTAAGACCAACAATTTTATCAGACTTTTATTTTTAGAGGATTTTTATAGCAAATCATTCCGCAACGGACTATATTTTTACTACCAACGAATGTTCTCACTGGTGGCGGGAATCTAATAGTTCCCACGGTTTTCAATCGTATACTGTAACGTATGTAAATCACTCCGCCGCTGCACATTGCAGACGATGACCTAATTATGTTGTATACAAACATTGATGCTATATATAGCTGGTGGGGGGAACTGAAATAGTTCTACGTACATATCGATCGGCCGATTAACGATGTTATCGCGGTAAGCGTTAAACGCACTAGTCAATTTCTACCGTGCTTTATATAAGACCTCATAATTTTCGTATCTATTATCCGATTTTGAATATTTAAAGCTTGTAATGAAGCAGAGATATATGTCTCTCTTTTAGACAACATTCAACACGATACCCTAATTGGTTAATCCACGGCGACGAGTAAGAATCCGTTCCGCGTAAAAGTAAGTTTAAAATATCCCGTTTAATTTAATGTTCAATCGATTTTGTTCGTTAAAGCTTGTTTTAAAAGCTAATACTTAAAGGTTTTATAAAATGTAAAACTTGTTTTTAAAGCATTAATCGGCCGATCAATATGTGGGAGCAACGCCATGTTTACCCCTTTTACATACGTTAATATAGAGTGTCATTTAATTAACATGCGTGGTCATACGGAGAATAAACAGTCAGTTATCTTGACACTGGTCGAATTCTCCAAGTCGTTAAAAATGGTATTTGTAAATATCCCTTCATTGATGCTCAGCAGTTACTTAAGTAAGTTCCAGGTAACTGCTGGTTCTCTTGGTGTCTTTAGCAGCACAAATGTTTGAGTTAGGGTGGGCTTATCAGAACTGTGACATAAAATTATGATACAACCTGGATTCGATATTGGATTTAATGGCATCAGTACGCCACACAGCAGTACTTTCAGTGCTTTGATTTCTTAGTTGAGTACCCATAAATATATAATTATTGTCTGGCAAAAAAAGAAGAGACAAAAGTTAAAGCAGTAAAACTTTATATTTCTACACAGTTAACTACACAAACGTAACAATGTATAAGCCACAATGGTAGACCCGGCCCCAATCTCCCAAAGAATCTCTGAGTTTGAGATCAATCTCATCTCAAATATTGTCATTACCGGTAGTCTTTGTAGTAATTTCCGTGAGAGACTGGACTCGAAATTGGCATCACAAAACAGAAACATTATTCTATGCTAATAACAGTAAAATTTCTAGAGCTCGAACTTCAGATTTATCTAAAATTCAGAATTTGAGTTGAGATTTCTACTTGAGATGCTTCGAGAGATCGGGGCCAGAAGTCAGTGATACGAGAATACATTAAGTAACATAAACAATGATTCATTAACATAAATATTGTGAAATCATTTTTGTTTGTACAGGATAAAATTTCATCTTATGTGCGCTTAGACCATCCTCATACATCAGTGGTAAGTCAAGTTCCCGGACTTGTGATATCACAGGTGAAGAATACTCTGGTGAACGAGAATGGCTTAGTCTGAAGAGTGACTTTATTTTCCATCATTACACATTCAGGCCCCGATTTCTCGACGGATCTCAAGGAGAAATCTCAGCCCAAATTGAGATTTTGCTCAAATCCTAGTCAGAGATTAAGACAAATCTTAAGTTGCAACTATAGAAATTTTTCTGAAAAAGCTAAAAAATTCACATAGCACAATCTCGCATGGAAATTTACTCGAGTGGAATGCAAAAAAGTTTGAGAAAGTTTTACCACAGCGTGAGATATTTCAGAAGATTGGAGATAAGGTAAATATATGCAGATATTTGATATAAATGTGCGAATAAAGTTCTGAATAAAATGCTGACTTCAATCCTAGTAATGTCAAATGATTTCACAGATTATCATAAATTAGGAATTATAATAGGTATGGTAGAATTTTGTTTACAATAGTAATACTTATAATTATACATGTTCATTGGTAGATATATATATATATATGGTTACTACATGACATATTTAAGGTAATACAGTAAAGCTGTCTAAATTTCAATCCTGGAATATCCATGGAGGTTATTTTACAGGTCCTGGGGGCCCTTTAATAGATGTATCTTACAAGATGGATATACAAAACTATTTAAAAGTTACTCTAAAACATGTGAGCAGATTTACAATGATTTAACAGCAGTACATAAAACACTAGGCCATAGTTATTATATAATTAGCAAACTTAACAAAAGGGCCATATCGGCCCCTGTATTGCTTTAAATATACCTTTTTAATTTACCTTTGAACTACTGTTCAAGCCATCGTCATTGGCAAACTCAATAGATCAAAAATGTTCAGTTAATCCTAACCATCGCTGTTACTGAACGAAAGGTAGCGCTGACAGGAAGGTTGGTATTCACAAAGCATCTTAAGGGAAAACTTAGAATTTTCTTAAAATTTCCTCAAGTATATCAGCTTAACAGGAAAATTGAGATTATCCATTGTTTACATAGTTTAGAAGCATTATGTAAAGAGCTACAATAATCACCAAGAAAACAAGGGTTATTCTTTGTTCCTTGGAAAGAATGTGCAGCTCAATGTTTTAAACTCAAAATATTTAATTTTCCCTTAAGATGCAGTCCAGACATACGGTAAATATCATGAATTCATGAACATCATAGAACAATGACATATTTATAATTACATGTATTTGGTAGCAGTACAATATGTTGTAAAATCATTGGTTTTTGTGGGGGACATATTTTGGATGAACTCAACTATGATAATACATGTACACAAATGTTTGTCCCAATGTTATTCAGTTTCATAAAACAATACAGGAAAAATTAACCCCACACAAATAAACGACTTTACAATATATTTCATGAAAATAAACATTATTCATCTATTTGCTTTAAAGCTGGAATGTGTGCGTGTGATATAACATTATGTACATGTACAGAGTGTTATGAAAGTTTGTATACAAAATTTATTGGTATAAAATTCATCTATGTTGAAACAAACTTTTGTAGCACCCTGTATAAGCTGGAACATAGCATTATTTTATCATTTAACTTCAAAATCTCATAAGTACCGGTATGTTGTAAGTACCGGTATCTTTATTATACAACCCTTCATTAAATCACAGACTTGTTAAAAAGGTAAGGAAGAACAGTATCTTTAGCTCTTCAGTTAAAATAGCAGGCGACTAATCATAAGGGTTAGGAAAATCTTAACACAGCAAACAAAACATGCATATTCAAACACAACAAACATATACATGTACATTATAACCTCTCCTGATCGACCATCATTGACCAACAACCTCTCCACAACACCCACATTAGGTCAGGACTAGTGTTTCCCTGAACAATAATGCTATAGAGAGGTTGTTGCTCAATAGAGGGCAGCTCTGGAAAGGTTGCACTGTACTTATACTGGGACATTCTGAATAAACGATCAGTTTCTGTTAGTTACCTAGACAACCGATTTATGAGACAAGTTGTTTTTTTTCATCAATTTTCCAGAAAATAGAATGAAACCACCAAACACGAATAACATTTAATGTAATCTATTAAAATACAACGTTTCGCCCAGAAAGCTTCTTTTTTCATAAATGTTCCCCAAATACATCTAGATGAGTTATATAAGTTGGAGAAACATGAAAAATGTGGAAAATCATGTACGGAAAAATACAAAAATACCAATATTATGAGTTGGGACTTTAAAAGCTGATCTAACAACTAAAGATATCAGTAGGAAATGAGCAGAGGATATTATGCTTTTAATATTAGTTAAAACAAAATGCAAGCATTATAAGAATATTACAATACACTAATACACACATATACATACACAGCTGACAAACACAGGCAAATGCAAACTAATACTTTTAAATTATAACCATTCACTTTCAAATTAGGTCTAACAAAGCTATACAGTAAAATTATGAACATGACCAATACAAATTACATGTGGCCCATTTTATAAGGAGTATGAATTGATTTTATACAATTGAAAATAAAATTACAAATATTACATATTTGGTTGCCTCAATTTACATTTTGTAGAAATAAATCTACATTGACAAATAATAAACATTGAAATTCCAATAAAACCGGTGGTTTCCCAACAATTCCCACAACTGGCTGAAACTTGCTTTTTGGTGCGAAATGTCATATGGGTTCCACTTTTCGAGATAAATGCAGAACATAGCCTTTATTTGTTAGTCAGCTTTCTGCTGAAATAAGGCTGGCATATGAGTGCCTCCACCTGTATTTGAACCCGGGTCGCCAAAATAGACGACAATCGCTCTAACCACTGAGCTACCTAGGAACACATGAACAAATGCATCACAAGAGATGTCCACCTGGCTGACCAACTGACCAGACACCGGTATAGAGATCGCCCTTATTTACTTTAATTTTAAGGGGGTTTTCAAGTAATTCTGTTGGATACCAAATCAGATACTTTCATAGGCCTAAAGATTCCAAAGTAATAGTGTATATAATTGGACCGTTTAATCATATGACCTACAGCTCAGCCAATCAGATTACAGCACTGTTGGGAAACAAACACTTAGAACAAAGTACAAAATCGTTGACATGGTAACAATATAAAGCTTTACTAATACACCTTCTAGGAGTAAGAAACAGTAACCTCTCACCATATTTAAGCTGGTATTCCTTGAAGCTGTGTGCGTGTTCTGCACACGCACTCCACGTCCATGCTGTGTATGCCAAAATTTCAAACAAGAGATTTTCTATTGTCCCTATTCCATGTTGGCGTACCCATACACTATAAAATCGATTGTTCCGATTTTTTGCATACAGAGTACGGATGTGGATCACACATGCAGAACATGTACATGGAGTCATGGAACACCAGCTATATTATAATTATAATATACATATATTGGACGGCATCAAAACTTCAATCACAATAATTTCATATGGCAAATGTTGGTGAATAATTTGTGCCTATTTTACATCAAAATGACAAAAAATGATCTTTTTTATCAATTCTGCAGGGTTATGGATAGAAATGAATTGGACGATGTTGAATATATGAAATACTGATAAATTTCAATAAAATTCACTGGAGTAATTAAATACTTAACAACTCTAGCAGCTCTTTGTGTCTATAGAAACGAGTAAAGGTGATAAATTAAAGAACATAAAACAGTATTTCTGACAGAACTTTGGAACTATTTCCCCATTCAAACAGAGCTATCAAAGAATAATACAACTCGCATTCTTTAAAAAATCTCATAAGTGCGTTTAAAATAATACTGTAATAACTCATCAAAATGCAGCAAACATTATAACCAAGCATGCATGCCAAGCATGCCATCATGCCGAGCATAACCTATTTTTGCCACTCAGCATTTCTACTGAAATATGGCAGGCACATGAGTGCCTTCACCCCTATTTGAACCTTGGTCACCAGATTAGACAGCAAGCACGCTAACCATTGAGCTACAGAAGCACACCTATTGCTTGTAAAACATGTATTTTAGTGCTACTGTGAGACACTTTCTACTACTAATATTAAACACTCTAGACACCTCATTCCTGATGGTATCAAATGCCACATGGGTATGAGAGCTGATTCCGCCAGAGAACAGCTAGCAGACTTGTAACATGTTTCTCTATGTGAAATTCAATTTACTTTTTGTGGTATTTTCTAACAATGTGTGTTGTGATATGTTACACACAGTCAACTGGGTTAAGTTTCCTTTCTAATGAAAAACATGTGTATATCCAGGGGGTATGTCACAAAACAATGGTCATGCTGTTGTAAGCCTTTTTGCAAGTACTTTAGTACAGAAGTCAACCTTCTGTACGCACACAACTTGTGATTTCAACAAACGTTCTGGTGACAAAAAATATTTAAAAAATGGTTTACATGTTTTTGTGTCAAACTTTTTACTGGGACTTTCAATTATACATATACCTTTAATATCATGATGAAAACTTCAAACAACCCAGAAACACTACAAAAACATTTCTTCATGATAATTAAACATAAACAAATCTTATATATTTTTCGGGACAGTATATTCCATGGGAAAAATGAAGAGGATATTCAAACAAATATAAGACACTGAAACACAGGTTAAAATCGACCAGCTAAATGGTGATGAACATATTATAAGCAATAAAAATCTACATAAAATCAATATAAAAAGCAAGATGCAATGGTTGATTTTGCTATGGTATTTTTGGTGAGATGAACAAAATATTGAACACAAGAATTAGGCCCTGGCTACCCTGACTAAAATACAAAGCATGTAAAATGACCCTATCACCAACATCAGTAAGAACCGATATAAAAATAACATCAGTAGGAATCAATATAAAAAGTACACCTATTATCCATTCTTAAATAATAGTTTTAACTCTGTCACAAATGGCATGTAATCGTACCCAAGTTCATAGTATCTATTACAGTCGAATTTTAGGCGGGAAATGTATCATAACAGATATATCAGAAATTTTCGTAAGGGAAACATTTTCGCTAAATTCTTGAATTCGATAAGTTGGTGAAAATTAAAAATAGTTCATTTAAACAGCAGTAAAACGAAGAAAGTAGTTATTTCTGAAGTTTAAAAATTGCAAACATTTATTTTACTTTAACCTTGCCAACTATTTCAGAATAACAAATTTGCGAAATTTTGATCTCACGAAAAATTATGATTTTACAGTATTTATTATTTTTCAAGAAAACATACCACATCAACACATCGTATTCCAAGAAATCACAGGCATGCTAAAAATAGCATTGGTTTAAGTTCTAAAAATAGCTTCTACAAGCTCAATGTCTATAAATAGCGCCCAATTAAAATGAGCAAATATGACAACATCATGAATGACTAGAATTTAAGCTTTTCTTTCATCAAGCGATTTTAAAATTGCAGCACACTTCTCCTGGGCTATTTTCACGGCACCCTCAATTTCTTCGGACACCTGGAAACGAGAAATACAAATAAATGAATTAAGGTTTCAAAATTTCCATGCTCAAAAAATAATAGTAACTCAGTTTCACAGACTGATATATATAATGCAGACAATTTACCTGTTTAAGGATATTTGTTGATTTTGGTGTAAGATCGAATTTTATTGCACCAAGTGATCACAGAAAAGCAATATTTTCATGAGTGGCATAGCCACGAGTAAAATTTAATTTTCTGTGATCACAAGTGAAATAAAATAGATCTTGCACCGACAACCAACAAATTTTCTGTTTGTTATGTGCCTCAATTTCTCTTGAAAATACCGTAATTGGCTTAACTGGAAAAAATCACATTGAAATTGGAACGTCATGAAATGAGAATAATGATGACGTAACGCATAATTTAAAGCCCGACGCTGTTGATTACGTTTGTTTTTCTGCATGATACCTGAACCAGCTTCTAAAACTGTGATAATTTCACTGTTATTTTCAGAAAAAATCTCTATAATCCATTGATAGAATAATAAATTCATTTAATGTCATAATTAACACCACATTGTTCTCAAGTTTTATCAAATGTTCACAAGTTTTATCACATGCATAATTAATTATAACTCTCACAGTTGCATCCATTACATAGTGCAGTTAAGCCAAATGCTTGAGTGTATACAGAGGGGGACTGTATGTTTGAAGTTTATAAAAATTATAAATCCACAAATGTACATGTGTGAGTGGTCACCTGAATTCAGCATCCATAATATGTCTTAAGCCCAATGGCATTTTTTATATTAAACTTGTATTAAACAATCACCTCCTTTAAACAGCAACCAATTAGTTCATATCGGTAAACCAATATAGTGATTCAATCGGAACTAATTGCATATATTCCCTAGAGCTAATGAAAACATATTTAATGATACATGTATCTTACATTTGATGGACTATTACCACAACAAACTTTGAGGTCATCATGCAGCCAATGAAAAACATGTTTTACAAGTAAACAGTTGTAATACAAACATGCAGAGGTCCCATAACAAACATACCTTTGTTTTAAACTCAGCATCAACAACATCATCTAAGTTTGTTTTCACATTATAGAATGCCCCCCATACAGCAGTTTCAAGCATTCTTACAGCCACCTAAAATATAAGACCATTCTGATCATTTATCTAACAAAAACATTCTTATACATTACCATGGGACTTAAGCTACATCAAATGTTCTATCATTTTTGCCTTACTGAATATTGCATTTCATATTTTGTTTTATAACCCTTTTACTCCACAGATATGTATGTTGGCAAGCGGTGGTCTAGAACTAGGGTGCGCGTTTTGAGATCAAGAAGTCCCAGGTTCGATCCTCATCTATGCCACTGCTTAAATTCTCTGATCAAGAATAACCTATAATGCTCCACTTGACCAAGGTGTGAGTTGGTGACCTGATCAGGGGGAAGTTAAATGTTAAAGGGTAGCTGAACAGCTGAATTGCTTATAGCGGCCCTCGAAAACTGGTAACTTGTATCCTAAGTCCATTATCTTTGATTACAGTAAGTATATGGAGGGGAGATAATCCAATTATGGAAATAGACTTAACAAGACATCAAGGGAAATCATTCATTTTTGCCCAAAAAAGCTGTACATGAGATATCAACACAATCTGGTTTATATATTGTCAGAATAGTAAAACAAGAGTGCCAAAATGTCACAAAATACGCCCGTCTTGGGGCATGGTGAGTCTCAGGGCATGGTGAATGAAAAAAACAATGCAACATTTTTTTTAATTAAAGGATCATAACCCAAGAAGGCCTATGCTGATTTGGCCTACAATTGAACTTGTCTTAGATATTATATCCATGAACATTGTCACCAAGTTTGAAGATACTCAGATGAAAACTCTTTGCACTAGAGAACAGACAAGGTCAATTTCACATTTATTTTGGTAATTATAGGATCATAACCAAATAAGGCCTAGGCCGATTTGCCTATTATATATAATCAAACTTGGCCTAGATATTATGCCCATAAGCATTGTCACAAAGTTTGAAGACGATTGGATGAAAACTGTTTGCGTTAGAGCACAGACAACCAATTTCATACTTATTTGGTAATTAATTTCTTATTTGGTAATTAAAGGACCATAACCCAATAAGACCTAGGCCGATTTGGCCTATTATCAAACTTGGCCTAGATTTTATGCCCATAAGCATTGTCAGCAAGTTTGAAGATGATCGGATGAAAACTGTTAGCGTAAGAGTACAGACAAGGCCAATTTCATACTTATTTGGTAATAAAAGGACCATAACCCAATAAGGCCTAGGCCGATTTGGCCTATAATTGAACTTGGCCTAGATATTATGCCCATAAGCATTGTCAGCAAGTTTGAAGATGATTGGATGAAAACTGTTTGCGCTAGAGTACAGACAAGGCCAATTTCATACTTATTTGGTAATTAAAGGAACATAACCCAATAAGGCCTAAGCCGATTTGGCCTATAATCGAACTTAGCCTAGATTTTATGCCCATAAGCATTGTCAGCAAGTTTGAAGATG